>CM072776.1:68095000-77410000 GCA_036936925.1 Cenchrus fungigraminus | reverse complement strand
TAGGACGATACGCGATGGGATGGATGGATGGGCAATGACAAAACAAGATGAAGCTGGGTTTCCAGGATTTGGCTTGCTCGGGGAAAGCAGGTGGTGGTCAAGTGCAAAGGCTACAAGGACAGCAGCCGATGTGAAAAGCAAGATAAGGAATCATTTCATGCAGTTGGCGACTAGGGCTTTTGGGAATTGGCTACGACGTGACGGGTGAATAGTTGCAATTTGCTAACATCTTGTCGCACTAGGTCGCGTGAGAGAGTAGTATGGTGTGATGTAACTGGTGACTGGTGACAATTTACCCAACTAAACAAAGTTGTGCTTTGAGGAGAGGGCTGCACACCTTTTGTTTCTTCAGTTTATTTATTACATAATACGTGCTTATGATAAAGCAGCGAGCGCAGACTTGATTTGAACGCCGATCAGCGATAGATTAATCCAGCAAACTATACTGCTAATAATAGTGCTGCCAGCATCGTATCGTCAACAAGCAACCAATGATTAATGCAAGTAAATAATGAGCTCAAATAATAACGAGTTTATAACTTGTCCTGACCGTCATCGGGATACACTTACCAACATGGCTAGTGAATTTGTCAATTCTTTTTGCCCGCAAAAAACCTGTCATTCTTTACCCAAAAACAAAGTTTCTTTTGATTTTTTTTTTGAAGAATAGCACGTTAACAATATTGCTGGCGTATGGTTCTTCTATGCTTGGAAAGGTCTAGGATCATACAGCTTTACATCAAAGCTTTTGCTTTAACGAAGGCTTTTGTTTAGCATACCTTCGCATTGACCAGCCCTAACCTTTTTAATATCTGGGGTCAATATTTAGATTGAGCTTTATTAGCGAGGACAATTTGTCGCTTTTCGCTAAGTGATCATAAACAAGTACTCGGATGAGTCAAGTTTCTTTAGCACCCAAGACTTCGTTTAATGGGCAGTTAGTGGTTACCCAAAAAGTTACAATGGCATATGACTGAGCAGAGTGAGTAGTAGGAACCCCCTCCGCGTGCGGTGTGCCAGAGTATTTTTGAACCAAAGTATTCCTCAAAACTCAAAAGTGTGTTTAAGATAAATCGATTCATGTTGGGGCAAGGGAAAGGCAAAGATGTGACATCCATTGCCTTAGGCTGGTAGCACTCGTCGTACTCTATTTGCAGTACTCTAAAAGGATTATTCTGCCTAGTCATCAAGAATTTGCAGTACAGTATCAATTTTCCCGCACCCGTCATCCCCTAAATCTAGTACTCCATACCAACTATCAGCTGCGGGCTCCACTGCACAGATATTTTTTAACCCCCGCCGGCCGGCCTCCCCTCCCAATCTCTCTCCTTCCCTCGCTCACTCCGCCCGCACCCCATCTCTCACGGCGACGGCGCCCCTCCTCCACGCGGGTCCGGCAGCGCCCGCTCCGCCTCCGTCCTCCTCCTCCAGGATCCGGCGCTGGCGAGCGTCCATGGCCGGCGAGCGTCGCGTGGCCGGCTGGCGGCGTGGAGCTCCTGCGCGGCGGTGCGCGTGGAGGCCGGCCGGCCCGAGGGAAAAGGAGGCGGCGGCGCGGCTCAGCTCGGCAGAGCTCGTCGGCATCCGCGGACTCGAGCAGGCATCCGCGGCGACCCGGCCTCGAGATCCCCCGGCGGGGAGGTGGGGCACTGCGGCGTGGCGCGACCGTCCAAATCCGCGTCCGGCGTCACCCTGCTCCGGCCGCCGCACCCTGGCGAGGCAAAGACGGAGGCGCGGGCGAGCCCCTGCTCCTCTGAATCGGTGCGGCGGCCTGCAGAATCCGGCACGGCGAGGGGAGGCAAGGCGCGACAGCGGAGCAAGGAAGGCTCCTGCGCAGCGGCGGACATGGAGCTCCCTGCGCGGCGTAGACGGCCTCGCGGAGTCGTCGTCTTCCTCGTCCTCGCGATGCTCCACCGGCCTCTCTCTTCTTCTCCGCCACCCCTTTCTGCTCCCTGGCTAGCCGCGCCCCTGCTCTCCTCTCTGCCATGGCGCTCAGAAGCAACAACGATGCGTGGTGGGGCCGCTGCGTCCCGTAGCGCACGTCCGGGAGTACCCTGGATTTGACGCTCGCGGTACGCGAACGGAACGTCCCGTAGGCGGTACCGTCTCCGGTGCGGGGTAAAAAACGGCAAATACCTACTGGAGCACGCCGTAGCGCACTGGGTGGAGTACCCAGTGCGACCAGCCTTACCGAAACTTCCTAGGGAAAAACCATCCACGACAGGCATGTCAAAGCGACCGGCCATGCCCATGCCATCACCACTCACCGGTTTGGCGGTTTGGATTTGTCTCTACCAAAGGTCCATGGATACAAAAGCCGGTTGTGCATTCCGTGTGCCAAAGGTATGGTGGTATCTCTATTTTTTCCACTTAAAAAGGAAAATCGAGATGATGGTGCATGCATCGACACACTTTTGGCTTAAATTTTTATCTCCTTTTAGGAAAATAATGAAAATAATAGGTGATGACTAAGCAAAAGAAGACTGTGAGTTGACGAATATAGGTAGAGCTACACGAGTGAACTTGTTTCTTGAGTTTCACCTTGGCGCAAGTGATTCATAGTGTACGGTTTCACGTATAAGTATGACAATCAAATCTCATGAATCACGTAAACTCACATAGAAAAGAAGATTATTTTTCTTTAAATATTTTTTCACTTTCGTTAGTAGAATAATTCCATCCATCAAATTTAAATTCAATGGCTTGGTACATTCTTCTCCTCATCCTACTTGTTTGCTCCTCTACCCTATTCTCCATCGTCAATTTTCCGCTATGCTCTTCCCACCATCCAACTTCGTGCATTCCAGCCATACTAACTTGGGTGCGTCAGCACAATCACTATGCCTCCTCCACTCTAACACCACCCCTCAGTGGTCCTCCGCTAACGGCTAACATATGGAGGACTTATTGTCAAATGCACTCTTTCAACAGTATAAGCATGTATCTCTCTAAATATTTATTTTTAGAATGTTGTCTGCCAACTCCCAGAAGTTTTAGTTAATTGAAGAATAGTAATTTGGGAGATCAAATTATCACAGTCCATGAGATTTTTAATGTTTTCGTCTTTTTTTGAAACTCTAATATTTTTCATATCTGCTAACCTTGCAAGCGAAAAGCCACCTGCCCGGCGTCAGCAGATGAAGATTGAAGGCGGAATAGCCGAATTCGTCCTCAAACTATCAGCAAAAGCTCAATTTCGTCTCTGAATTATGAAAACGGCCAATTCAGTCCCTGAACTATCCAAATCGGTCCAGTTTCGTCCCTACACACACGCCGTTTGCCGTTCCGTCCATGGGCATGCACGCCGTTCGCCTCCCCTGCTCCCCTCCGCTTCTCTCCCGAGGTCGGGCGTTCTTGGAGCTGCTGCTGCTGCCACCGAGGGGCAGCCGCGCCTGCTCCGTCCTTACCTCCGCCCTGCTCCGTCCTTGGCTCCGCCCTGCTCCTGCTGCTGCTCTCGCATCCGACCAGCAGGCGGCCGGATTTTGGCCCGGACGGCGATTGGTGACGGCGGTCGACGCGGCCTTCCCCGTGAATCCCAGCCCACCCATACCGCACCGATGCTGCTGGCATCCCGTCGCCACTGCTTGCATCGTCCTTGCGACACTGCTCGCCGCCCTTCGCCACTGCTCGGCCTTGCGCGGTGGGAGCGGAGAAGGCGCGGGTCAGCCTGGCGAAGCTCCTCGCCGTGGCTTCTAGCTCCAAGCAATGGTGATGGAGGTCGTCGTCCCGTGGAACACATGTGAGCTAGCAGCAGCGCGGCGAGGTGATGGCGGCTCGTGGCACACGGCGGCCGGGCCGCCGGGGGAACTTCAATCCCCGGCCCTGTAGGTCATGGCTGGCGGTGAGGAATGGTTGAGGTGGTGCTGGAGTAGTGAGGGAGCTTCAAGCGGAGGCAATTTGGTTTTGGTGGAGAGGGTAGAGAGGATTTGGTCAGCGGTGCCGCGGTGGAGCTCTGCTCTGTTTTTCTTGTCCCGGCGAGCGGCGGCCGTGCAAGGCGAGGTAGCAGGATGCTGAGGCCACGACCGCCCCGTGCTCAGTGAAGAAGAAAGGGCACAGTGGCGCGTGGAGGAGGCTAGCGCCCGCGGCACCCTGACGGCGAGGTCCGGCCTGCGAGGCAGCCTGTAGCGGCGCAGCGCGGCCTGCCGGCGAGGCCGCCTTCTGACCATCTCGCACTCGCATGAAGGGGCGCCGGGGCCGCCGCCACCCGCCCGCGACCTCCGGCCGACCGGACCGCCGCCGGAGCAAGTACTCCCTACCCCTCCGCTGTCTAGCCGAGATCCAGGGCAGCACTAACTTGTTTCCCCTCCTTCCTCGCGCTTAAATCGTGGCCCAGGTCCGGTCGGAGTACCCGCCGACACGAAAGGTCCGCCCCTGGGACCTGGTCACCTGGAGCACCATCAAGGGAGTAGCAGCCGTCGACCTGACGGCGGCGCCCGGCGACGGAGAGGAAATAGAGAGAGAGGTGTGTACAGGTGGGCCCCACATATTGCGACGGCTTGTGCGCGTGGACGGCAAACGGCGTGCATGCGCAAGGACGGAACGGCGAACGGCGTGTGTGTAGGGACGAAACTGGACCGATTTGGATAGTTTAGGGACTGAATTGGCCGTTTTCATAGTCCAGGGACGAAATTGAACTTTTGCTGATAGTTTGAGGACGAATTCGGCTATTCCGCCAAGATTGAAGACCAGCCCCCGCACCACCTGCGCCGCGCACACGCCTGCCTATATAAACAGGACGGTGGAGCACACCATCACTTCACCCACCCAACCCCAGTCTCGTGCACCACGCTCTCCTCTGCTCCTGCGCCTGCTCATCAGCTTCAAGCGAATCTGTAACACCCTAATTTTCAAAAATTTGAATTTTAATAAAATTTGTTAGCAACCCTTAATTTTGCTCTTAAGGACTATAAGATTTTCTTTAATTTCTTGTAGGCATTTAACTATTTTTCAAAATTAAATAAATTAATCAAAGGAGTTTAATGTTGCATACATGCAGATGCATCGCTTTTGTGTGTTTGAATTCAAATTTGTATTTGAATTCATTTGTTTGAAGCTTTCCAAAATAGAAAAAAAACCTTCTCCTTTTACTCTTTTCTTCCCTTTCTCTTTCTGGCATGTTTTTGTTTTGAAGCCCAGTCTCCTAAAGTCCTAAAGACACCCCTCAACTCTCCTCCCGCAACCGCTCAACGTCCCTCAGCCGGCTTGTTTCTTCGGCCGCTCGGCCCGCCGCTGCAAGTCCGCCCAAGCTCCCTGAGCTTCTTTCGCCGGTTCGCTTTTGCACCGCAGCAGGCCGCAGCCCAGCGCTCGATCCCGGCCCAGCAAGGCCCGCGTCTGCTCCCGCCGCCCGCAGCCGCTGACACGCGGGGCCCGCCTGTCATCCCCGAGCTCCAGCCGTGGCCAAACCGGACTCGGTGTTCGCCGTAGCCTCCGCCTCGTGCGCGCGCCCCTAGGCTTGGCCCGCACGCCAAGAAGCCCTTGGCCCCTTTATAAGCGGCCGCCGCCACCCTTGGTCGAATCCCCAAACCCTAGCCGTCGCCTCGAGCCCTGCGCGCCGCCGCCCGAAACCCTAGCGCCGCCACCTAGCTCGATCCGCCTCGCCGCCGCCTCTCCGCCGCCACGGAACTGCTCGGGAGCTTCGCGTGGACAAGGGGAAGTCGCCGGAGTCGTTTGTTTGCGTCGCCGTCTTCTCCAGCGCGTGGACGACCTCGCCGGAGCTTCACCGACGCCGCCGTCCGCCTTTTCGAGCTTTCCGCCGTCGTCGTCACCTGTAAGCCCGCATCCTTGCTCTGGTTAAGCTTGTTGTGCCTTGCGCTACACCCTGGTCATCTTTGTGCGCAAAATCGAGTACCCCAACTCGATTTTGCCTTACGCCGGCGAGCCCGCCGCTGGCCGCGCTGCCGCCGGCCAGTCGCCACCGCCTGCCGTTTGCGTGCGTCCCCGACCGTCAGATCTTGATCCGACGGATCGAATCTGTTTTGACCGGAGTCAAGTGACGGTCAACCGAGCCATACAGAGCAGTTTTGCAAGAAAACCCCTGCGCTTTTAAGTTTTGCAAGCCGGTCCTTCCACCGTTTAAGTTTCTTTACGGTTTAGTCCAGTTTTCTTCAGTTTAGCCCTGCTAGTTTAGTTTTCCTTGCAGATAGGTCCTTCTATCTTCGTTAGAGCGTAACTTAGTCGTTTTAGCTCCGTTTTTAGTGTTCTTTATATCCATGCGATCGTCTCAACGAGTAGATTAGTTTTCTGTTGTTTTTGTTTCTGTTTGCTATGTTTGGTGTACTGTTTCTTAATTTATTGCATTGTATGCTTGTATGTTATTGTGTGGAACATAATGAACGATCCGTTCGTGGAGTACGCTGCCGTTGAAGATCAAGAAGACTTTGAGCAGCAGCACGCTTGGGTAGAAGGCAAGTCCTTGCTGCATCCCCTTTTGTCCTATTACAATATGCATTTTAATTACACAGTTATTTACTTATTGCTTGCATTAATGTGATGGGACTAGTGTTGTATACCCTGTGCCTTGATCAACCAGGTTTTACTTTATATTGGGTAGCTTTGCTAGAGCATACTTTGGGTGGTTTAATAGAACAATCTTTAATCTTGATTTATTTTCTGCTATCCATTCATGTAATGCAAGAACATTATGCTTGTTAATCGGAATATGGAGCGACCACCCAGGAAAACCATATAACCACAAGACATATGGCTCTGTCTTGGCTGAATAACTAGAAACTTTGATGTTGTAGCAACCTTACCTGAAAGGGGTCAATGGGGAGGCGTTCTCGGGGTATAGACCTGCTCTAGCGGGGAGTTGGGTTTGTTCATTTATGGTGGGGTATTGACCCACTAGGGAGCTTTATGCCCTGCTTCGTCCTGAAACCTAGTGGGTTGTTGCACATTAGGGAATCTTCGTAAAGGCCTCGTAGCATCCCTATGCAGCCACACCTCGGTAGTGTGGTAATGTGCCTACTTTTGCACAGCGTGGTTGGGTTCAAAACTCTTCTGAGTTTTTACGCGACTTTTGGTGAAAGGGTACAACCTCTGCAGAGTGTAAAACTAACTAGTTAGCCGTGCTCACGGTCAAGAGCGACCTGGACCCTCACATGAATAACTCTATGGAAGATGGAACTATAAACATGTGCATTGCATCTTATGGATCTTATGCATTTATTAATTGGGTTTTGGTATATACTTACACTTGCTAGTAATAGCTGCTTAATAAAACTTGACCAACTAAAATGCTGATCTGCTTTGCAACCACAAGCCTTCCACCATAAAGCCTTTGCATGTTGTTATAGTGTTTTCCCTTGTTGAGTACGACATGTGCTCATGCTTGTTGTTTTATATTGCATCTACACAACCCGGCTACTGCTCGGACGGACGTTTTGAGGACTACTCTGGTGATTTCGACGAGTTCTAGGCGTTCGCTCCTTCAGTCAGCTGCCTATGGTGGACGTCTGCGTTTATCTTTTCTGCTGTTAGCTACTCGTTCGTGTGTTAGTTTAAAGACTTTTGGTCATGTAGTTAATACTCTACTTTCGATATGCACTGTCTTTTGGTTATCACTATGTCGATGCATGTGTGTAAACTTGATCCTGGCGCACATGTATTTAATGCATTCGGATTTGCCTTTAAATCCGGGTGTGACAAAGTGGTACCAGAGCCGTGTTGACTGTAGGACGTTAGCCTAGTTAGAATGGTCGAATTTAAGGATTATAAAACTTAGAAGCCTTCTTATCACCTGCTTGCTTTAATTCTGACTTAATTATCCTACTCTTACTTTTACCTCACCTTTGATTTCTTCTTGCTCCTTTACCTTGTGCCTGCTATCTTTTATCCCTTAACACTTGGTCTTGCTATCTATCTCACTCTGCACGTGTTCACTGCACCTACAGATGGTTCGTCGCTTGAAGACCTCGCACGCTGGTGTCGTCCATCAGTATGCCCCCAGGAGGAGTACAATGACTACCATGATGGTGACACTGACGAGGAGATAGTGATGGAAGCTGCCCCTGAGCCCATCATTGTGTTAGAGGATGAGGAAGACCTAGAGGAGGTGATTCCAGAAGGGGAAGAGGAAGAGCAGGCGCCAGGTGATGGTCAAGGTGATCACCATGAGCAAGTGGAGGAGGATGGAGGGCAAGAGCAAGCTGACCAGCAAGGCCCAGTGGAAGATGAACCAACTAGGTGATGTGGAAGGTGGAATACTGCAACATGGATGGGATAGGCATCCCCATGGCTAATAGCTTGAGAGCAATGGTACATCGCTTAGGCTATGACAAGGCCCCAGTTTACCGCTGCGAGCTCTGGACTCACCCATGGTTTGAGCCCCACTAGGAGGTTGCAGCTATCCTGCATGAGTATGCGCCATTCCAGGGAGAAAAGGAGATAATCAGGCATGAAGATGTGGCTCACAGGACCACCATGGACGCAGGCATCGCAGAAGCAGCACGGAGGGCACTCTAAGTACTCTCCCACAAAGAGCGTGCTATGTTGGAGGACACCCACTGCAGTGTCACCATCATAAGCTGGGGCTGGAGTGATGTAGGTCTTGGCCTTTCCACTTGCTCTGTAAGGCGTGTATCTGCAGTGGGTGTCCTCCAACCTAGCACGCTCTTTGTGGGAGAGTACATAGAGTGTCCTCAGTGCTGCTTCTGCGATGCCTGCGTCCATGGTGGTCCTGTGAGCCACATCTTCATGTCTGGTTATCTCCTTTTCTCCCTGGAATGGCGCATACTCATGCAGGATAGCTGCAACCTCCCAGTGGGGCTCAAACCATGGGTGAGTCCAGAGCTCGCAGCGGTAAACTGGGGCCTTGTCATAGCCCAAGCGATGTACCATTGCTCTCAAGCTATTAGCCATGGGGATGCCTATCCCATCCATGTTGCAGTATTCCACCTTCCACATCACCTCCTCAGCTGGTTCATCTTCCACTGGGCCTTGCTGGTCAGCTTACTGTTGCCCTCCATCCTCCTCCACTTGCTCATGGTGATCACCTTGACCATCACCTGGCGCCTGCTCACCTGGCGCCTGCTCTTCCTCTTCCCCTTCTGGAATCACCTCCTCTGGGTCTTCCTCATCCTCTAACACAATGATGGGCTCAGGGGCAACTTCCATCACTATCTCCTCGTCAGTGTCACCATCATGGTAGTCACTGTACTCCTCCTGTGGGGCATACTGATGGACGGCACCAGCGTGTGAGGTCTTCAAGCGACGAACCATCTGTAGGTGCAGTGAACACGTGCAGAGTGAGATAGATAGCAAGACCAAGTGTTAAGGGATAAAAGATAGCAGGCACAAGGTAAAGGAGCAAGAAGAAATCAAGGGTGACGTAAAAGCAAGAGTAGGATTATTAAGTCAGAATTAAAGCAAGCAGGTGATAAGAAGGCTTCTAAGTTTTATAATCCTTAAATTCGACCATTCTAACTAGGCTAACGTCCTACAGTCAACACGGCTCTGGTACCACTTTGTCACACCCGGATTTAAAGGCAAATCCGAATGCATTAAATACATGTGCGCCAGGATCAAGTTTACACACATGCATCGACATAGTGATAACCAAAAGACAGTGCATATCGAAAGTAGAGTATTAACTACATGACCGAAAGTCTTTAAACTAACACACGAACGAGTAGCTAACAGCAGAAAAGATAAACACAGACGTCCACCACAGGCAGCTGACTGAAGGAGCGAACGCCTAAAACTCGTCGAAATCACCAAAGAAGTCCTTAAAACGTCCGTCCGAGCAGCAGCCGGGTTGTGTAGATGCAATATAAAATAGCAAGCATGAGCACATGTCGTACTCAACAAGGGAAAATACTATAACAACATGCAAAGGCTTTATGGTGGAAGGCTTGTGGTTGCAAAGCAGATCAGCATTTTAGTTGGTCAAGTTTTATTAAGCAGCTATTACTAGCAAGTGTAAGTATATACCAAAACCCAATTAATAAATGCATAAGATCCATAAGATGCAATGCACAGGTTTATAGTTCCATCTTCCATAGAGTTACTCATGTGAGCGTCCAGGCCGCTCTTGACCGTGAGCACGGCTAACTAGTTAGTTTTACACTCTGCAGATGTTGTACACTTTCATCACAAGTCGCGTAAAAACTCAGAAGAGTTTTGGACCCAACCACGCTGTGCAAAAGTAGGCACATTACCACACTACCGAGGTGTGGCTGCATAGGGACGCTACGAGGCCTCCCTAACAGGTCAATACCCCCACCATAAATGAACAAACCCAACTCCCCGCTAGAGCAGATCTATACCCCGAGAATGCCTCCCCATTGGCCCCTTTCAGGTAAGGTTGCTACAACATCAAAGTTTCTAGTTATTCAGCTAAGACAGAGTCATATGTCTTGTAGTTATATGGTTTTCCTGGGTGGTCGCTCCATGTTCCGATTAACAAGCATAATGTTCTTGCATTACATGAATAAATAGCAGAAAATAAATCAAGATTAAAGATTGTTCTATTAAACCACCCAAAGTATGCTCTAGCAAAGCTACCCAACATAAAGTAAAACCCGGTTGATCAAGGCACAGGGTATACAACACTAGTCCCATCACATTAATACAAGCAATAAGTAAATAGCTGTGTAATTAAAATGCATGTTGTAATAGGATAAAAGGGGATGCAGCAAGGACTTGCCTTCTACCCAAGCGTGCTGCTTCTCAAAGTCTTCTTGATCTTCAACGGCAGCGTACTCCACGAACGGATCGTTCACTATGCTCCACACAATAACATACAAGCATACAATGCAATAAATTAAGAAACAGTACACCAAACATAGCAAACAGAAACAAAAACAACAGAAAACTAATCTACTCGTCGAGACGATCGCATGGATATAAAGAACACTAAAAACGGAGCTAAAACGACTAAGTTACGCTCTAACGAAGATAGAAGGACCTATCTGCAAGGAAAACTAAACTAGCAGGGCTAAACTGAAGAAAACAGGACTAAACCGTAAAGAAACTTAAACGGTGGAAGAACCGGCTTGCAAAACTTAAAAGCGCAGGGTTTTCTTGCAAAACTGCTGGGTATGGCTCGGTTGACCGTCACTTGACTCCGGTCAAAACAGATCCGATCCGTCGGATCAAGATTTGACGGTCGGGGACGCACGCGAGCGACTGGCCGGCGGCAGCGCGGCCAGCGGCGGGCTCGCCGGCGCAGGGCCAAATCGAGTTGGAGTACTCGATTTCGCGCACAAAGATGACCAGGGTGTAGCGCAAGGCACAACGAGCTTAACCAGAGCAAGGATGCGGGCTTACAGGCGACGACGACGGCGGAAAGCTCGAAAAGGCGGACGGCGGCGGCGGTGAAGCTCCGGCGAGGTCGTCCACGCGCTGGAGAAGACGGCCACGCAAACAAACGACTCCGGCGACTTCCCCTTGTCCACGCGAAGCTCCCGAGCAGTTCCTTGGCGGCGGAGAGGCGGCGGCGAGGCGGATCGAGCTCGGCGGCGGCGCTAGGGTTTCGGGCGGCGGCGCGCAGGGCTCGAGGCGACGGCTAGGGTTTGGGGATTCGACCCGGGGTGGCGGCGGCCGCTTATAAAGGGGCCAGGGGCTTCTTGGCGTGCGGGCCAAGCCTAGGGGCGCGCGCACGAGGCGGAGGCGGACACCGAGTCCGGGTTGGCCACGGCTGGAACTCGGGGATGACAGGCGGGCCCCGCGTGTCAGCGGCTGCGGGCGGCGGGAGCGGACGCGGGCCTTGCTGGGCCGGGAGCGACGAATCCGAGCGCAAGACCCACCCAGCCATGGCGGAGGCGGCGCCCGCCACCAACGGCGGCGACGGCGGAGGCATCGGGGCCATCCTGGCCGCCGGTGACAGGGACTTCCTCGTCCGCAACTCCGGCGAGCAGGTCAGACCATCCCCCGTGCTTGGCGTTTTGCCTTTTCCCATATTAATCGTGGCACAGATTTGCGATGTGGTGCTGTTCTTGGCCGGATTGTGCCCATGGATCGTCGCTTCTTGGTCGTTTCCTCCTGTGATTCGCTCGATCTGATGATGTGTTGGGTTTTGTGCAGTGGTCGGTAAGGGGGGGGGTTGCTTGGTGAACTTCAGTACTTCAGTGGAGAGGTAGTATCTTTGGGGGTAAAAAACTTGGAATTTTCGCGGTGATCAGGATTACCAGTTTTTAACCGGTAGCATGTTAGGAGAGGCATGAACTCACTAGAAACAATTGAACGGCTTCGGTACCCCGAATTGACGGGCTTAATTTCTTTCTTTCTTTCAATTTTATCTGATTTAATTCACTCTCCAAGGGCCCTCCAGCCTACCAAGTTCAAAGTTTCATCCAGGCTAGAAAATTAGTGCTAATGCTGTATTCTCATTCCTCTAATCGAATGGTGATGTTGTTTGGAGATCTTATCTAGGAATCACTAGTCCTTGTATCGTGATCTGTAGCACAAGGTAATATTGTTCTGATATTATTCTGAAAATATAGTGTCAAGATTGGTTGCATAAGTGAAAATAAAGACGACTTCATAGGTTATGATACCTTCAGTAAGTTCAGGCATGTGAGAAGATATTATCCCTGGAATGATGCATCAGATTCTTCTTTAACATAATTGGAAAGCATAATTGCTTACATTTGGTGAATGAAGTCAGCCATCTTACTATCCTCAACTAGAATGTGGTAGCTGAATAGCTCTGTGCATTCTCCTTTTGTTATCCTGCAGGTGAAGATCAGCAGCATTGAGGCGGGCCCTGTGGCCCTCTACTTCTCAGCCTCATGGTGCCCACCATGCAGGGGCTTCACTCCCAAGCTTATCGAAGCATACAAAGAACTGGCCACTCAGGGAAAGAGCTTCGAGGTCGTCTTTGTTTCAGGTGATCAGGATGAGGAAGCATTCAATGAGTACTTTGGAAAGATGCCATGGCTGGCGGTCCCTTTCTCTGATTCTGAAGGCCGCAAGGCCCTTGATGGCCGGTTTAAGGTCTCTGGCATCCCACGCCTTGTCATTCTTGATTCAAAAACTGGTGAAGTTTACACCGAGGATGGTGTGAGATTAGTTAGGAAGTATGGTGTAGAGGCTTACCCTTTCATACTAGAGAGGATCAATGAACTGAAGGAGCAGGAAAAAGCAGCAAAGGATAACCAAACTATTAAAAGCGTGCTTGGAACATCCACTAGGGACTATCTAATTACAAACAAGGGAGACAAGGTAACCGGTTCATGCGACTTCTATATCACCTCTAATTGATTCATGTTTTTTTTTTGCAAATGCTTACCTGTTTTGTAATTGTTGTTTGTACCCAGGTAGCCATCTCTGAGCTCGAGGGGAAGTATGTTGGTCTGTGCTTTGTGGTGAATGGCTTTGATCCAGTTGATGAATTCATTTCTGTGCTTGCCAAGATCTATGAGAAACTCAAAGAAATGGGCGAGAAATTTGAAGTTGTAGCTGTATCCTTGGACAGTGACGAGTCATCGTTCAATGAGAGTCTTGCAAAGATGCCTTGGCTTGCCATTCCTCAAGGTGACAAGATGTGTGAGAAGCTGATTTATTACTTTGAGTTTAGGACTCTTCCTACACTTGTTCTTATTGGCACCGATGGGAAGACACTGAACACCAATGTTGCGGACATAATTGAAGAGCATGGTTTTGAGGCATGGGAGGGCTTCCCCTTCAGTGCTGAGAAGCTGGAAACTCTTACTGAGAAGGCAAAGGCTAAAGCAGCATCACAGACCTTGCAGTCCCTTCTAATCAGTGGGGATTTGGACTTTGTCATTGGAAAAGGTGAAGCAAAGGTATGATCTACTGCTGCTTGACTTCTTATATGATTTTGTCATTGAAGAAGACAAGTTATCACTGCATTAAGTATTCTGTTTATTTAAGATTAATGGGGCATTATCTATACTTGATTTCATAATTAAAGTAGAGTGGTCCTAATGCTAGTTTTAGGCACTGATAGATGATAAAGAGATGTTTATCAAGTAAACAGAGTTCAGCAGTTGGTGAGGGATATCTATTGTTTTTTTTTTTTTGAGAATAGGGATATCTATTGTTTTAATGTCATCCTGTTATTTTACTGTCTCTTCTTAGTAAAGACATACAATCTTTTATTCACTTTTTGGTAGTTTATCATTATATTGGTCTAATTATCATGAGAAGACTGAAATATACTTAATGCATATTGCAGGTTCCTGTATCAGAACTTGTCGGGAAGACTGTCCTCCTTTACTTCTCAGCCAAATGGTGTGGACCATGCCGTGCCTTCCTGCCTACGCTTGTCCAGGAATACAACAAGATCAAGGAGAACTGGAGAAGCACAGTGATTTTGAGATTGTCTTCATCTCAAGTGACAGGGACCAGAGCTCCTTTGATGAATTTTTCTCTGAAATGCCATGGCTTGCTCTTCCCTTGGAAGATGAACGCAAGGCGTTCCTGGAGAAAACGTTCAGAATCCGTGGGATCCCTTCACTTGTCGCCATTGGTCCTAATGGGCAGACTGTCAGTATGGATGCAAAGGCCCAGCTGATGATCCACGGTGCTGAGGCCTTCCCATTCACCAAGGAGAGACTTGATGAGCTGCAGAAGGAGCTGGATGAGACGGCGAAGGGGTGGCCTGAGAAGCTGAAGCATGAGCTGCATGAGGAGCATGAGCTTGCCCTGGAGCGCTGTGGCTCGACAGGTGCGAGGAGATTGGCACTACAGGGTGCAACGAGTGCGACTTCGATCTGCACCCCAAGTGCGCGCTGGCTGAGGAGGAAAACAAGGGCGAGGGCCTAGAGCTGTTCTCAGTTGCAGTGCTGTCTGAAATGGGGGTGTGTGGTGTGTGAATAAATAATCATGAGATCGGATGGTTTGCTTGGATGTTTGGTCTGTCGATGTCTGTATAGATCGTAGTTGCACCCTGAACTTTTATACGTATTTGGGGTCAATATTTAGATTGCGCTTTAGCGAGGACACTGGACACGTGATGCCATTGCCGCTTTTCACGTCAGGCCGACCCTAATTGCTCGTAAGGCGATGCCGTAAAGTGATCATAAGCTAGAATTTCGGATGAGATAATGATCATCAAGATGTACTAAAGACCGAGCACACCGAAGATTTTGTTTAATGGGCGGTTAGTGGTTGCCCACAAGTTACAATGCCACAAGACCGAGCACAGTGTGCGCTGTGCCAAAGCATTTCTTAGGACCAAAACCAAAGTATTCGTCAAAAGTGTGTTCCACTTATAAGATAAATCCATTCATGTTGTGCCAAGGAAAGGCAAAGAAGATGTGACAGCCATTGCCTTAACGAAACTTCCTAGGAAAAAAACCATCCACGACAGGCATGTCAAGGCGACCAGCCATGCCATCACCACTCACTGGTTTGGTGGTTTGGATTTGTCTCTTTTGTCCATGGATACAAAAGCCGGTTGTGCATTCAGTGTGCAGAGAGGTTTAATAGTACCCCTTGATTTTTCAAGGGTTCTAGCAACTTCTTGCTGCTAATTTAATGAAATGCTTATTGTCAAAAAAAATAGTATTTCTATTTCCACTTAAAGAGGGAAATCGAGATGATGGTGCTTTGTATCGACACTTTTTTAGCTTAAATATTTATTTCCTTTGATGAAAATAAAAGGCGATGACTCTGAGCCAGCCTATAGGATCGCATGACTGAATTTGTTTCCTGAGCTTCACCTTTGTACCCAAGTGATTTGATTCAGTGTACGGTTTCGCGTATAATATGACAATCAAATCTCATGAACCGTGAGCTCATTTTAAAAAGAAGATGATTCTCTTTAAAAATAATTCATATTTGTTAGTAGAAGAATCTCATCCATCAAATTTAAATTCAACGCCCTCTGCACATTCTTCCCCATCCTACTTGTTTGCTCCTCCATCCTACTCTCCATCGTCAATTTTCCCGCTATGCTCTTCCCGCGACATCCAACTTCGTGTGTTTCCTACCATTCTAACTCAAGTGCCCTAGTGCAATCACTATGCCTTCTCTGCTCTAGCACCACCCCTGAGGCCCTGACCCAAGTAATCCTTGGCTGACATATCGAGTACTTGTCGTCCCACACACTCTCTCCGTGGTGTCGTCGTTCTTCCATGCATGGCATTTTTATGAAACCTTCAGCATAGTATCACCGTCCTTTTGTGCATGTTTTTTCATGAAACCAAAAATCCTTGAAGCTTTAGTCGATTCAAGAATAGTAATTTGCGAGATCAAATTATCATAATCCATGAGATTTCTAATGTTTTTTCATGCCGGCTAACCTTGCAAGCGAAGGAAGGCGTGGGATCACCGACCACATGCATCATGCGTGCAAATAAAAGGCGCGGGATCATTCGGTTTGAGGTCAGCTTCATTGTTAAGCGTGATCTAGTGGGTTCGCTAGATAGAGACGTTTGTGGTGTACTAGAGAAAAACTGTACTCGAAGGTTCCAGACTTGCAGTACGCTGGTGGTGGGGCCTAGCAATTAGCATGACTAGTGCCTCGTTGTCTCATTGACTGGGTTAAGTCGTGCAACTTCGAAGTTGCTTGCATGACGTTGGTGCGGCTTGCGTCAGAAAATGATTCGGATGTTTAGCTAGACGGCTCCTGCTAAAACTTCCTATACAGACTCCGTTCGGCAGGTCTTTAGCAGATTTGTATGGCAGATGTTCAGAGAGAAAAGTACTACGTGCTGATTTGTTAGGCAGATTTGTTCTATGAAAAAAGTGTTGTGCAACAAACTGAAATAAGACAAGCCGAACGGCCTTACGTTCAGCAACTCATGTCAGCACACCAGATTTATTATTTTTCTGAGTGTCTATATATCTCACTCAGGTGAAACAAAGGTTCTCACACGAATTTTGGAATCATCAGATTTTACATTGCATTAGTGGCTCAGATCACCTGCCTCCTCACCCTGCTCGCGCCAGCCCGCCCCTCCAGCCTCGACCGCCGCCGCCAACTCCAGCCCTCACGGATGCCGTCGTGGACTTCCCCACCCCAGTCTGGTCCCACCCGCCGCCTTGTCGACGACGCCCTCGCCACTCGGACTCGCCGCCCCTCCACCCACCTCCTCCGCCGGCCGGCCTCCTCTATGGCCCGCAGCGTGCAGCAGCCCCCGGCAACCCGAAACCCCTGACCTCAAAATCCTAACTTGAACCTCTAATCTCGCTGGAGTTGGAGAAGAAGGAAGGTAGAGGTGAAAATAGAGGGTGAGGAGGAGCTCCAAATCCTCCGGTGAGATATAATTTTCCTTTTTTTAGCAGCACAAATCGTTGGGTCGGCAATAGTTTTCTTCTGGCTAGTGATGAGATTTTTCCGTTCACAGGCTTATGCCGATTAGGACGACGTTGCTATGACGGGCACGAAATAACGACAAAAACAGGGAGCGATGGGGGTCAGTGGATAGGTGGATGGGCATGACAAAACAAGATGAAGCTGCAGGGGTCTAATGATTCCAGGAACTTAACGGGCCGCTGTGACTGGGAAACACGTCACGGTGAGCGCATTTGGCTTGATCAGGAAGGACTTGGCAGGTGGTCAAGTGCAGATGCTACAAGGACAGCAGCCGATGTGAAAGCAAGAAAAGGAATGATATGCAGTTGGCGACTAGGAGGCCTGCACGCGTTTGTTTCGTTCTTTGTTTTGTTTATTTATTACATAATAATACGTGCTGATGATAAAGCAGCGAGCGAAGACTTGACTTGGCGTCGATCTCAGCGATTAATCCATCAAACTATACTGCTAATAATAGTGCTGCCACTGCCAGCATCGTACCGTCCTCGACCATCAACCAATTGATGATTAATTAATGCAAGTAAATAATGAGCTCATCGGGATGTACACTTCTTGTCCAAACCGTCATCGGGCTATATACTTGACCAATACGACTAGTTAATTTATCATTCTTTTACCCGCAAAAATAAAAAAATGTTCCTTTTGTAGGGGGGAAATGTTAAAGAATAGCACGTTAACAATATCACTAGACTACTACAGTATTTTTCCTCTATGCTTGGAAAGATCCAGATGATACAGCTTTACATCAAGGCTTTTGCCTTTCTCACGAAGGCTTTGCTTAGATTAATTACCTTCTCGCATTTACTAGCTCCAACTTTTATATATTCGGGTCAATTTTAAGATTGCGCTCTTTAGCGAGGACGACACGTGAATGCCATCCATCATTGTCGCTTTTCACGTCAGGCCGATCGACCCAACTGCTCATCCGTAGAAAACTAGAATTCATCATCAGATGAGATAATCATGATGTGCTATACTCCTGTGGGAAGACCCGGCGGAGTCGAGTTTCTTATCGCACCCAATGCTTTGTTATAAATGGGCGGTTTGGCTACCCAAAAGCCAAAAGTTTTACAGTGCCGTATGACGACTGAGCACAGTGACATCCGCGTGCGGTACGGTGTGCCAGAGTATTTCTTGGAACCAAGTGGAGTATTCCTCAAAACTCGAAAGTGTGTTTAAGATTAATCGGTTCATGTTGTGGCAAGGAAAAACAAAGATGTGACATCCATTACCTCACCCAAAGAAACTTTCTATATATAGGAACTGCATGCGACTGCATGTCCGAGCAACCGGCCGTGCCATCACTCACCACTCACAGGTTTGACGGTTTGGATTTGTCTCTTCTACCCCCACAAGGTCCATGGATACAACTATAAGCCGATATTGTGCATTTGGTGTGCAAAGAGGTTTAATGGTAAAAGCGAAATCGAGATGATGGTCCGTGTAGCGACACTCTTTAAGCATACATTTATTTCTTTTTAGGAAAACGTGAAAATAAACTAAATTACACGGGTGAAATGGAGCCTCTCCTCGTACGAATTTTTGGACCATCGTATCTCAGATGAGTGGTTGAAATTTGAAATATCATCTTCTTCTCGCTCCACCTTATCTCTTCCCTATCTCTTGCCAACCACCCACGTGCGCCTACCTCTCTCCTCGACTCTTCTTCCCCCCTGCGTCGGCCACCCACCTCCCAGGCCGCCCCACCCCTACTACGCGACGGTCGGCATAGAGCTCCGGCGGACCCTACCCCACCCGCGCCAACCACCCCTGCGCCCCTCCGCCACCGCCTCCAACCGCTGCCATGGTGCCTCCGCCCAGGCGCTGGCCCAACCGTCGTCCTCCTCCACTTCGGCTGGCGCACCCGCCGCCCGTCTCCTCCGCCATGCCGAGCCGCCGCCCCCGACCCTCCCTCTATGACCGGCGGTGAGCAGTAGCCTCCCGAAAACCCCGACCCCATGACCCTGAAACCTCAACCTCGCCGAAGTTGGAGAAGAAGATAAAGATGGAGAAGAAGAAAAATTAGGTAAGAAGACCCTCCAAATAACACATGTGAGATTGAGCTTTCCCTTTATTAAAGAAGACGATTTTCTTTAAATGTCTTTTTTCATCTTTGTTAGTAAAAGAATCTTATCCATCAAATTTAAATTCAACGCCCGCCGTATGTTCTTCTCCTCATCCTACGTGCTCGCTCCCCCACTCTACTCTCGATCGTCAATTTCCCGCTATGCTCTTCCCGCCACATCCAACTCTGTGCGTTCTTACCATACTAACTCAGGTATGCTAGCGCAATCACTATGCCTCCTCTCCCTGGTGGTCTTCCGCCAACATATTGAGTACTTGTCCTCCTATGCACTCTCTTCGTGGTCTCATCGTCCTTTCGCGCATGACTTTTTCATGAAATAAAGAATCCCAAATCTTTAAAGCCTAATTTTCTTGAAATATTTTTTAGTATATTGTCCGCCAATTCCTAGAAGTTTTTGTCGATTCAAGAATAATAATTTGTGTTACCCAAAAAAAAGAATAATAATTTGTGAGATATAAAATTATCAAATCCATGAGATTTCTAATCCTTTCATGTCTGCTAAGTGCTAACCTTAAAAGCGAAGGAAGCAACGCGCAACCGGCCGGCCAAGTCAGCGGATGAAGACCACTAGACCAGCCCGGCACCGGCAGCCCCCGCAACCCCTGCGCCGCGCACACGCCTATATAAACAGGACGGCGGAGCACGCCACCACATCACCACCCCCCCACCCAACCGCTGTCTCGTGCAGCACGCTCCTCTGCTCCTGCGCCTGCTCATCCGCTTCAAGCGAATCCGAGCGCAAGACCCACCCAGCCATGGCGGAGGCGGCGCCCACCACCAACGGCGGCGGCGACGGCGGCATCGGGGCCATCCTCACCGCCGGCGACCGGGACTTCCTCGTCCGCAACTCCGGCGAGCAGGTCGGACCATCCCCCGTTCTTGGCCTTTTGCTTTCCCCCCTCCTTCCGCGCGCTAGTCGGCTAATCGTGGGGCAGATTTGCGATTTGGCGCTGTTCTTGGTCGGATTGTGCCCATGGATAGTCGTTTTTTCCTGTGATTTGCTCGATCCGATGATGGGTGGGGTTTTGTGGTAGGTATGGGGTTTGCTTGGTGAACTTCACTGTAGAGCTAGTATCTTTAGGGGTAAAGAACTTGGAAATTTCGCGGTGATCAGGATTGCCAATTTTTAACCGGCTAGCATGTGAGAGGCATGAACTTACTTGAAACGGCTACGGTACCCCGAATTTTCACTGACGGGCTCAATTTATTTCTTTCAATTTTATCTGATTTATTCACTTTCCAGGCTACCAAGTTCAAAGGTTCATCCAGGCTAGAAAATTAGTGCTAATGATGTGTTCTCGTTCCTCTAATCGAATCGTGATGTTGTTTGGAGATCTTATCTAGGAATCACTAGTCCTTGTGTCGCGATCTGTAGTGCAAGATGGGGGTAATATTGTTCTGATATATTATTCTGAAAGTATAGTGTCAAGATTGGTTGCCTAAGTGAAAATAAGGACGAGTTCATAGATTATGACACCTTCAGTAAATTCAGGCATGTGAGAAGATAGTATTTCTGGAATCATGTATCAGATTCTTCTTCAAGATAATTGAAAAGCATAGTTATTTACATTTGTTGAATGAATTCAGCCATCTTACCATCCTCAACCATAATGTGTTGGCTGAACAGCTCTGTGCATTCTCCTTTTGTTACCCTGCAGGTGAAGATTAGCAGCATTGAGGCGAGCCCTGTGGCCCTCTACTTTTCAGCCTCATGGTGCCCACCATGCAGGCGCTTCACTCCCAAGCTTATCGAAGCATACAAAGAATTGGCCTCTCAGGGCAAGAGCTTCGAGGTCGTCTTTGTTTCAGGTGATCAGGATGAGGAAGCATTCAATGAGTACTTTGGAAAGATGCCATGGTTGGCGGTCCCTTTCTCTGATTCTGAAGGCCGTGAGGCCCTTGATGGCCGGTTTAAGGTCTCTGGTATCCCACACCTTGTCATTCTTGATTCAAAAACTGGTGAAGTTTACACTGAGGGTGGTGTTGGATTAGTGAGTGAGTATGGCGTAGAGGCTTACCCTTTCACACCAGAGAGGATCAATGAACTGAAGGAGCAGGAAAAGGCAGCAAAGGCTAACCAAACTATTGAAAGCGTGCTTGGAACATCCACTAGGGACTATGTAATTACAAACAAGGGAGACAAGGTAACTTGTTCATGCGACTTCTTTATCACCTCCAATTGATTCGTGTTTTTTTGCAAATGCTTACCGGTTTCATTATCGTTGTTTGTATCCAGGTAGCCATCTCTGAGCTCGAGGGGAAGTATGTTGGTCTGTGCTTTGTGGTGAATGGCTTTGGTCCAGTTGATGAATTCATTTCTGTGCTTGCCAAGATCTATGAGAAACTCAAAGAAGTGGGCGAGAAATTTGAAGTTGTAGCTGTATCCTTGGACAGTGACGAGTCATCGTTCAATGAGAGTCTTGCAAAGATGCCTTGGCTTGCCATTCCTCAAGGTGACAAGATGTCTGAGAAGCTTGTTCGTTACTTTGAGCTCAGTACTCTTCCTACACTAGTTCTTATCGGCACCGATGGGAAGACACTGAACACCAATGTTGCGGACATAATTGAAGAGCATGGTTTTGAGGCATGGGAGGGCTTCCCCTTCAGTGCTGAGAAGCTGGAAACTCTTGCTGAGAAGGCTAAGGCTAAAGCAGCATCACAGACCTTGGAGTCCCTTCTAATCAGTGGTGATTTGGATTTTGTCATTGGAAAAGGTGGAGCAAAGGTATGCGCTACTGCTGCTTGACTTCTTATATGATTTTTCCATTGAAGAAGACCAGTTATCACTCAATTAATATTATGTTTAGTTTAAGATAAAGGGGCATTATCTATGCTTGATTTCTTAAATAAAATAGTGTTATGCATGCTTGATTTCATGACTAAAGAACTTTTTTTGTTTTAGCAGCATACCAGTTTAAAATTAACCACCATGACCTTGAATCGTGGTCCTTATGCTAACTTTAGGCACTGATCGATTATAAAGAGATGTTTATCAAGTTAACAGAGTTCTGCATTTCTGCCAGTTGGTTAGGGACAGATATTGTTTAATGGCATCCTTTTATTTTACTGTCTGCTTAGTAAAGACATACAATCTTTTATGCATTTTTGGTGGTTTATCATTATATTGGTCTAAATATCATGAGAAGACTGAAATATACTTAATGCATATTGCAGGTTCCTGTATCAGAACTTGTCGGGAAGACTGTCCTCCTTTACTTCTCAGCCAAATGGTGTGGACCATGCCGTGCCTTCCTGCCTACGCTTGTCAAGGAATACAACAAGATCAAGGAGAAGCACAGTGATTTTGAGATCGTCTTCATCTCAAGTGACAGGGACCAGAGCTCCTTCGATGAATTTTTCTCAGAAATGCCATGGCTCGCTCTTCCCTTGGAAGATGAACGCAAGGCGTTCCTGAAGAAGACCTTCAGAATCCGTGGGATCCCTTCACTTGTCGCCATTGGTCCTAATGGGCAGACTGTCAGTATGGATGCAAAGGTCCAGCTGATGATCCACGGTGCTGAGGCTTTCCCATTCACCAAGGAGAGACTTGATGAGCTGCAGAAGGAGCTGGATGAGATGGCGAAGGGGTGGCCTGAGAAGCTGAAGCATGAGCTGCATGAAGAGCATGAGCTTGTCCTGGAGCGCCGTGGCACTTACGGCTGCGACGGGTGTGAGGAGATGGGCAACACATGGTCCTACAGGTGCAACGAGTGCGACTTCGATCTGCACCCCAAGTGTGCGCTGGCTGAGGAGGAAAAGAAGGGCGAGGAGGAGGACGGGAAGACCGCTGAGGAAACCCCGGCTGGGTATGTGTGTGAGGGAGGTGTGTGCAGGAAGGTCTAGAGCTGTTCTCCTGGGTTGCGTTTGCCAGTTGCAGTGCAGTGCTTGTCTGAAATCGTGTGTGGTGTGTTAATAAATAATCATGAGATCAGATGGTTTGCTTGGGATTGAGGTATTTGGTCTGTTGATGTCTGTATTAATCGATCGTAGTTGCACCCTGAACTTTTAGGAGTATACTATATGAGTACATTTTCAGATCAAATGAATGGTTTTCGCTTCACTTGTTATATCTGTTCCTAAGCATGTTGGTCTGTTGGAGTGTGAGAGATATGCGGGTTGGAGTAAGTTGGTGCAGTTTTGGTGTTCTTTGTTTTCTTCTGTGTGTTCTGAAAGTTTGATCTTGCATGTTTGTTCTGATTTTGGATCCACATCTTACATCTGTTGTGAATTGTGCTGATAATTTGCGTCCAGTTGAGGAAATAGCAGGAGGGTGGTGGTTGACGTTCCACTGCATTTGTAAATTGTTGGACCTTGCTGTGTGTTTAGATCGACACCTGGTTACCTTGGTGGTGTTGGCTTTGCTGTACTAGACACACGGTCATTCCGTGATGCATCTATGATCTACCATTGCAGAGTCACAACATGAGCATATCCGTATCGACGAGGTCCTACAGAAGCAATAAACATTGGGCGAACTGTACGTGTGCTCTTACCATGTTTTGTTCGTATTTTAGTGTCCCTTTTCTCTTGGGATGGATCGCCGGGCGGAGACCACAGCGGCACCGGTTGATCGTATAAACTTGCTGTCTCCGCCGATTGAATCGGCTAGCACATTCCACTTACTCCATCGCTCCAACCAATAACAATCCGAAGCTAGAGGGCGGCGCATGGCTGAGCGGGCGACCACCAAAGGCGGCGGCATCGGGGCCATCCTCGCCACCGGGGATCGGGACTTCCTCGTCCGCAACACCGGCGAGCAGGTCAGCCCTGGATCCTCATCATGCATTGGGCAGCGCGTGAAAGTGTGCGTTGGTAACTTATTCAAATACTTCTCTCTCAACATGCTCTCTTTGTAACAAATATGTGTCGATGTTTTAAAATTAATTAATTTCTTCAGAGTTAAAAAATGCAAAGCATGAAAAGAGAGTTCTCGTTGGTTAGTCAGATATAGCTATCCAATCAAGAGCAACTAAATATTCTAAACATGGGCACTTGCACTTTTCTTCTCGGTGCCATAGGTGTGACCTTTTTAAACTTGGTCGAGCTTGAGATAGTTTGATTTTGGGACATAGGGAGTAATCAATTCAATAATAAGCAATCTCTGTAGTCTTACCATTATTCAATCTCACAATATTCACTTCTGATGGTTGCATCATAACACGGCCAACAATTTGTTCTTCTCAACCAGAGTGCATGTGGCACCTGAATAGCTCTGCTTCCACCTGGTCTTTCTGTTATCCTGCAGGTGAAGATCAGCAGCATTGAGGCAAGCACCGTGGCCCTCTACTTCTCTGCATCATGGTGCCCACCTTGCAGGAAGTTCACACCGACCCTTGTCGAAGTATACCAAGAACTGACCTCACATGACGACAACAGTCTCGAGGTCGTCTTGGTTTCCCGCGACAGGGACGAGGAGTCATTCAACGCCTACTTCGCCAAGATGCCATGGCTGGCAGTCCCATTCGCCGACTCCGAATGCCTTGAGCTCCTCATGAAGCGATACAAGGTCAATGGCATCCCAAACCTTGTCATCCTTGGTGGAGAAACAGGTGAAATCTACACAAAAGAGGGCGTCAAGTTTATCAACGAGTATGGTGTAGGGGTTTCACCATTCACATTAGAGAGGATCGATGAACTGAAGGAGCAGGAGAAAGCGGCGAAGGAGAATCAAACTATTCACAGTGTTCTTGGCACACCCACTCGTGACTATCTGATTTCGAGCAAAGGAAACAAGGTATACCTGATCAATGCACTTGTTTACCATCTCTTGCCCTTTTTGCTCTTTTTTTCTTTCACAATTACAGGTTCAATGGTTCTATTCATCAGGTGCCCATTTCTGAGCTTGAGGGAAAGTACGTTGCTCTGTTCTTTGTGGTGAGGCCAATCGATGAGTTCACTGCAGTTCTCACTAAGATTTACAAGAGACTCAGAGCACTGGGAGAGAAATTTGAAGTTGTAGCCGTGTACTTCAGCAGCAACGAGTCGGTGTTTAATGAGAGCTTTGCAAGCATGCCATGGCTTGCAATTCCTCATGGCGACAAGATGTGTGACAAGCTGGTCCGCTACTTCGAGCTCAGGGCTCTTCCCACGCTTGCCTTGATCGGGCCTGACGGTAAGACAGTAAACAGCAACATCGCGGATGTAGTTGAAGAGCATGGTGCAGAGGCATGGGAGGGGTTTCCTTTCGACGCTGAGAAGCTGGAAGTTTTTGCTGAGAAGTCTAAGGCCAAAGCAGCATTGCAGACTTTGGAATCCCTTCTGGTCAAAGATGACTTGAACTTTGTCATGGGGAAGGATGGAGCGAAGGTATGTCTTACAGTAGTACTACTTAATTTCTTAAAATACATGCCACAAGTAAGTGTCAGGATGCCACCTACAATTTTTAATGTAGTTTAGGCAATTTTTAATCGTACAAAATTTGTATTCATCCAAATTTGCATCGATGGTTTTCTGTACTGTCTTAGGTTCCTGTATCAGAACTTGTCGGAAAGACAGTCATCCTTTACTTCTCAGCCAAATGGTGTCCACCATGCCGGGACTTCCTGCCCACACTCGTCAAGGAGTACAACAAGATCAAGGAGAGGAACAGTGATTTCGAGATCATTTTCATCTCCCTCGACAAGGACCGGATCTCCTACGAGGAGTTCTTCTCCGACATGCCATGGCTCGCACTCCCTTTGGGGGACGAGAGGAAGGAACTGCTGATGAAAAAGTTCAGAATCCGTGAGATCCCTTCGCTCATCGCCATAGGCCCTTCCGGGCTGACACTCACCACGGACGTCAAATCCCACCTGCTGGCGCACGGCGCCGGCGCGTTCCCGTTCACCGAGGAGACGCTTCAGGCGCTGGAGAAGGAGCTCGATGAGGAGGCCATGGCGTGGCCTGAGAAGGTGAGGCACGAGCTCCATGAGCGGCACGAGCTTCACGCGCAGTGGCGCTACCACCTACAGCTGCGACGGGTGTGGAGGGTTGGGCAGCTCATGGTCCTACCGGTGCGATCGCTGCGACTTCGTTCTGCACCCGAATTGTGCGCTGGGGGAGAAGGACGGGAAGGGAGAGGCCACTGGTGAAGCCCCAGCTGGATATGCATGCGAGGGAGGTTTTTGCAGGAAGGCATAGAGTTGTATTCCTGAATATGGCTGTTCTACCTGAATGGTGTGTGTTGTGATAAGATGTTATATTATAATCGTTCAAATGTTTTTTTTTGGCTTGCAATTGAAGTGATTGACAATGTGATGCTTGTTTTAAGCAGTTTTTTTACCCTGAACATTCAGGAGTAAAAATGTGCATAACCATGTAATAATCAAGGGCAAAAGTTTTGCCGTGTGGAACGCGTCATTGTTGCTAGGATGATTGTGTATTCAAATATATTTATTAAGACTTTAGGATTGCAAATTCTTTTATAGTATTACGATTTATTAGGACTTTAAGATATATCTATATATGTAGTGCGTTTGAATATTTTTGTAGTAGTGTGGCTTCTTTTTGTTTATTGGAGGCTCCGTGTTAGTTCTCCACGCTAGATAAAAAATGATATAAATTCTCACAAAAGTAGAAATGTCAAACATGAATCCTATAAACTCTAATAGCCATATTTATTGATCTATTATATTTTCTAAAGAATTACCGACAACTATCATTATGAAAATTTCTAAAATAAGCCCTAAACTAATATCTAAATTTATCATGTCCCACCATTATTAAAATAATCTAAAGTAACTCCATAATCTTCATCAAATTATTAATCAAGCATATCATTGTAATTTAAATGGCATTCTAATGTATCTAAGTTACCCACGTGTACCTTTACTGAAAATGACCTAAAGTAAACACCTAAATCTTAATCTAATTGTCTTCATGTGCATTATGTAGAAATATCCAAAATTAAACTAATATATGATTCTAAATTACCTATTCATGTCATTATTAATATAGAAATACTAGCTAAGGTATATACTATATACACATGACAGATGTCACCATGAAGACCATTTATACATGCATGTGAGAAAATAATGGGATGTTTATTACTAAATGCAATGTATGGAGATGCGACAGAATGAGAAAAGAGTGAATGTGTATGAAAAAGTGTATGGAGTGATTACTTTACTAAAATGAATATGACTAAACAAAGATAAGTATATTATGTTGAAGTATTGAAAAACAGAGAGAGTAGTAGAAAAACAATTTTGATTATTAACTAGGAGTTTGATTTTTAAATAATTTTCAAATATAATAAGTTTAAGAAATATTAGCCAGTAGCGCGGGTTGATGGACTAGTAATATTGTACGTACAAATCAGTTTATGGAAGAAAAACTATAATAAGTTTTTACAAAAAAGGAGTTGCAATTTTTTTTGTAAAAAAATGTAGACAAAATGACCTAAAGGATTTACAGATATTAGTTACGTACCTGCATATCTCACAGATCGTTAATTTTACAAATGGCACAAGCTGGCGAGCTGCTACATCGAAGCTACTCCTAGTTGTGCCTTAAAAATTTTCAACTCGCACTACAAGGTGACAGATGCTGCAACAAAACCGACATAAACAAAGGATCTCACATGGTGGCCCGCCCAGGAGGGGATTCCGATGGCTCTCGACTGAAAGATACTCAAGATGGCGTTTTCTTCTCATCGTCATTTAACTAACTAATTACCTCCATTACACTATCATGTTTACTCAAATGTTAAAGATTCTTGTTAATCAATTTTGCTAGAAAAGTGAGCATTTGCATGACATAACTATCGCGAAAGATTCTTCGGAGCTTCTGATGGAGTGGAGACGTGTGCGGCCAGTGTTGACAGCTGAGAGAACCAATCGGCTTCCAGGGGAACATCAATTTTTCTTAGACACATCGGGTGGTAATAAGATATTGACAGCAATTTGTGATTATAAAACGTGTCTCCACCAGTTTTCCGCATATGCCTAGGAATAAACTGCCAAGTGCATATTTGTTTCAATAAATTATATGAGACCGACGGCTCTTGAACCTTGAAGAAATTAAATTGTCCATGGAGTCAAATAATCTCCATGAAAATGACTAGTGTGAAATTTGAGGGAGAAGAAAAACTAGTGCCTCAAATGGGCATGTAATTCATGGCACAAGATCAAATGAAAAAGAACTAATTAAGTGATTAGAGAGTATGCATGGAACACTTTTCCTGTCATAGTGCTCTTGCAAGAATATTCTAAAAATTAGGGGGGAGTTTTCATGATGAATCACAAAAATGTGGTGTTGGCGGATATGCCTAGGAATGATCTCTAAGTGGGGAGTTCATTACATGATAGCCAATATTTATAAGGGAGGAATAAGAGCCAAAGTAAGACTTTTTCTTCATGAACACAAGCTTCTGAAAGAATACTATACTACGTCAACTGTATTCATCAGTTAAACATTTAAAAAGTTCTCCTGTAATTTCATTAAATAAAAAAAATAGTAACTGGTAAATTTGCTAGTAACCTCAACTTTAAGAATATAAAATGGTTTATTCTGCTTATAGTTCTCAAATATTATTTTAAGTGAAACCATTTGTGAAGAAGATGATGATAATCAATGTAAACTTCTCTCTTGTTGTTCTGCGAGGGAAAGTTTTGATAACTTATTACATACATTTCTAAATAAAACTGATTATAACAACGCACTGTTCTAAAAACAAATAAATGTATGAAAAGGTAGCAGTGGCAACTATGGAAGCAAATCGGTATTTTAAACTATGTTCATACAAAATGTGATGAATGATCGGTTTTTCTGCAAAAATGTAGACATTTAGTTTTCTTGCTCCTTTTTTTTTGCAAAATGTAAACATTTAGCTTTGTTGCCACAAGGAAATGAAAACCTCCTTATTCTTGTTCTGAAAAGCACAAGAAGCTGGTAATATCTATCTAACCTACTAGTTGTACTTTGTTTTTATTTCTCTCTCCTTTTTTATGTGTATGAGGTTGCAGACTAATTTCTTTTCTAAAACATCATACATCATGCATGTCAAAGAAATCTTAATATTTTTCAAAATCCATTCTCAAAGGAAAAGTAGGCGAGTAAAGGAAACTCGACTTTGCCCTTTGCTTACATAAGAAAGCATCTAAGGAGATCCCTTGGAATCAAACTTTTTCTATCATTTTCTCCACAAACGCATGCCTAAACAATTACAAAGGTCGGCAAAAGAACCTGCCACTTGCTACAACCCCAAGCACGGTATCATGCTTGGAAGTTGCAAACATCTGTCACCGTCTCACCCTGCTCGCACATTGGAGCACCCCGTTCATTTTTCAAACACTGCAGTCTCTCAATTGCTACATCTACTGCTAGCATTAACCACGTTAACATAATTTTGTGCAAACATTTTGTAAATTACTTATTTTGCCGACATCGTTGGCACCTTTTGAAATTTGAAATAAATTGTAATCCATGCCGCCGGTATAGCATGGTGGTTACAGAAATTTATAAAACCAAAGTCCCCAAAAGTTAACTCTGCTGCACATCCCCTACTCACTTTAGACAAATCATTTTTAAACTTTAATTCGAGTGGATATGAAAAGGCGTAATTTTGACTCCGATTGAGTTTACATGGAAATGGAAAATCTTTTTTTTTCGAACAAATGCAAATGGAAAGTTTGAAATACAAAGGAAGAAAAATCAAGTTTTAATCAAGACTCTAAATTCTTTAGCAATTGGTTACTTTTTATTGAAGGACTTCTAGCTAAGAGCTAGTTTTAGTTGTTCATGCCATGAATTTCCCGTTGAGGAAGGCCGAACTCCTTCATGACACCTATGTCATGATGCATGGGCATGAAGAATTGATGAATTATTCGCAAGCGCGAGATGAACATTGGGCAATTGGATGCACGCAAGCGCAATTGGATGAACATTGGGCCTCCGGATCGTGCTATACCCCAAAAAATATCTCTCTTTTAGCTAGAAAGGGAGGAAGATGAAAAAGAAATCAGGGTAGGAAATCTAGGTGTTCTCTTCCATTAAGCTGATGCTGATCCATATATTATACTATAGAAGAGTAGTATAGTACTTTATACGATATATATATAGGTTGGTCTTTATTTTGATTGGCTAATCCGGGGGCAAATCCCGGACCCAGTTGGTGTCCCCAGCACATGAGCAGAAGCACGGCCTCCCGTTCTCCCCATCCCAAAACCGTGATGCTCCCCCTGATTGCACGCATCGGATATGCTCCCACATATTCGCTTCCCCCGTCTTCCTCCCCCTGCCGGTGCTGCCTGCTAGCTGCTCCAACCAACACCCACCTCCCGGCGCCGAGCTCCCTCCCTATATTAACCTCACCGGCGTCCCTAGTGGTTCTCCCTCCTCATTCTCATTCGAGCAGTTAGCTAGCTATCGAGTTCGTTCTTCATTGCCTACAGATATCCTATATAAAATCGAAATCTTTCGATAAGAAAGAGACATGAAGTTCGGGAAGCGGCTCAAGAAGCAGATCGAGGAGAGCCTGCCGGAGTGGCGGAGCCACTTCCTCAACTACAAGGAGCTCAAGCGCCGTGTCAACGCCGTCTCCTCCGCGGCGCCGTCCCCCGCCGCCGAGGCCGACTTCCTCACCCTCCTCGACGCCGAGGTCGACAAGTTCAACGCCTTCTTCCTCGAGCAGGAGGAGGAGTTCGTCATCAGGCAGAGGGTGGGGTGCACTCTCGTTCTGCCTCCTCCTCGTTTTCTTCTTCTTCTTTGTATATACACGACCGGACTGACCGAGGGATCGCCTGCGCCAACGTGGTTTCTTTCTGCAGGAGCTGCAGGAGAGGATCCAGCGCGCCGCCGAGGCCAACAAGCCATCGCCGGCGGCGGAGGCGGAGATGGCGCGCATCCAGCGGGAGGTCGTCGACTTCCACGGCGAGATGGTGCTGCTCCTCAACTACAGCAGCATCAACTACACGGGGCTCGCCAAGATCCTCAAGAAGTTCGACAAGCGCACCGGCGGCGTGCTCCGGCTCCCCGTCATCGCGGGCGTCCTGCAGCAGCCCTTCTTCACCACCGACCTCATCTCCGAGCTCGTCAGGGACTGCGAGGCCATGATGGAGGCCGTCTTCCCGCCCTCCGCCGTCGTCTCCGCCGCGAGCAGGGACCTCGAGGAGCGCCAGGCGCTCGCCGCCGCCGAGCAGAGCATCTTCCGCAACACCGTCGCCGCGCTCCTCACCATGCAGGAGGTCCGCAGCGGCAGCTCCACCGTCGGCCACTTCTCGCTGCCGCCCATGACGCCGCTGCCGGAGTCCGACTGGCTCGCGCAGTCCGTCCAGCCGCCGCCGTCGCCCCTCATCATCCCTACGCAGTGATCCATCTCCCCGGGCCCCGGCGATGGCCCGCCGCCCCATGTCAATGGATTACACACAACACACACAACAAATCGATATAACCGCGGTGCTAAATTGAATTAATTTGAGGCGACCGACCGTTGTGATTTTATTTTTTTCTCTCACGAGATGCGCTGCGGTGGGCTCAAAATCGAGATGAACTATGTGTAATTATCAACTGTAACTCTCTCTCTTTTTTTTTCTCCTGTAGGTTTGTGTTCTTGCCTTACTTTCTATACTACTAAGTACTAACTAGCAGTAGGAGTAAATAATGTAATTAACAAAGATAGCAGGATCAATCAGCATTGATCTTGCAGTGAAATTTTACCGGCAAATCAAATACTCTGTCATTCTTGATGTTTCCCTCAGTTAGCAGTTACCTAGTGGCAAGACAATTCGACTGTTGTTGGATGCATGGGCGATGAACTGATGAAGTTTTCTACTCCACTGTCCTACTACGCTAGCTTGACGAAGTGTGCGGGATTCTGAAGCGGATAATGTCCTGTGCGCGCGCTTTTTAGGCAACAACGACCGCAGCTTTATCTGTGTGGTGTCGGGAACAGAATTTACAGTTAGGCGTAATAAGCTAGAACAAGAAGCTAATGGCAAATAATAGTCCTGTTCATCTTATTTATCAGCCACTAACAGTAGTCAGTCAACAATATTTTCCTCAAAGAACAAATCAGCATCAACTTCTAGCCAACGGCCGGCCGAACAGAGAAACGTTCACTCCTGACAACAAGTCAAAAGATCCCAGCACCAAGGGTGAGAAGAACTCGTCGTCCGTCCAGTCGTCGACGGCAGGCAAGCAGGCATCGCCGAGATGACGAAACGCCCCAACAAAAACAACTCCGCCGAATTCACCCCTGCTGTTCGAGTCGAGTGAGTGGTTCGCACTGTTTCTGATAAGTCAACTGCACGCGAGTTCGTCTCTACTGTAACTAATGCCCGATGACATTTCCAAAAGCCAGTGGAAATTCGCTTCCAGATCGATCGCACGTCAGCGCGCGCGCAGGCGGCAGCACGTCAGACAGACGGGATCCCCTCTCGACCGAGCGAATATACCCTCAGGCCGGCGGCTCAGCTCAGCAGCCGATCGTGCGCCTGCTGAGCTTGAGATCGAGGAGAAGAGCAAGGCAGCATCTGTTCTCTGTTCCAAGGTCGATGCCGATGCATCATCGCCGGTCGTACGTCATGCGTTCATAAGCTTTCAGGACTTTTCCGTTCGACATGCATCTGTTCTCTTTTCTTTATCCTTTTTTCTCGCTTCGATTTCTTTGGTTTGGGAGGGATGACAACAAGCATATTCTTCAGGAAAGACGGATGGCCGGGATGGGCATGTTGCTGTTCCAATAATGAATGAACACTGGCAGGATATTCCTCCCGGAAATGCCGAAACGGAACGCGGAAGCAGCTAGGGTTGGGGACTTGGGGGGTCCCTACCTTTGATCAGATCACACTGCCGAGAAAAAGGGCAGGAAAAAGCATGTGGGTTTGGATGCGCAGAAAAGGACTGGTTGATGAAATGCCGCCCGACGGCAACATGCATCAACTTCAATTCCAGATCGCTCAAGAGTCCGGAGAAAGCAATCAAAGCATGCAGGCCGGATCTGAAATGGGTCATTTCAGAATCTGAAGCTCAACTTGTAATATCTTGCAGTTGCAGAACATTTTGTTATGTACTTCAGTATTTGTGTGTGCCAAACTATGAAAACCTGTGTGGGGGGCGTGATTTCATTTGGCATAGCATAGCCCCACATGGAAGGTCGGGAGGAATACTCCTAGACGCTGACTTAAATCACTTTGATATTGGAGTCATAGGTGAGGGGGACTTTTATGTAAAGTTCCTCCTCCGAGATAAATCTAATGGTTTCAAATTTGCGTTATATGTGGTTTACGGGCCAGCACATCTTCATGATAAACAGACCTTTTTAGTGGAGATGGCTAACACTTGCTCTCATGAGGAAAATCCGTATATTACCGGAGGAGACTTTAACATCATGAGGAAAGCAGAAGAAAAGAGCACAGGTAATTTCGACACTAAATGGCCAAATCTCTTTAACACGATAATAGAATCGCTAGACCTTAAAGAGATTGAATTATCCGGTCACCAATACACATGGGCTGGACCAGGTGATGACCCCAGTTTTGAAAAATTAGATAGGGTACTAGTCTCCACAGATTGGGAGGATAAATACCTAATGGCCACTGTAGAGGCGCGAGATAGGAATATCTCTGACCATACACCACTAGTTTTAAACACTGGCTCTTCCACCCACCGAAGTCCACAACCAACCTTTAAATTTGAGAGGGGTTGGCTGCTCCGAGAGGGCTTCTATGATATGGTCACAGAGGTCTGGCAATCTGAAAATCAGGGGTCAACAGCGCTTGAAAGATGGCAAAATAAAATTAGGCGGCTGAGACAGTACCTGAGAGGATGGGCTAGGCATACCGCGGGCATATATAAAAAAGAGAAGAAAAGGCTAATCTCTAAGCTGGAGGCCTTAGATAAAAAAGCAGAAACCAATACCTTAACGGATAGTGAGATTAACTTAAAACACTATCTGAAGGAGAGATTAGTTCATCTTTTGCGAGAGGAAGAAATCAAATGGTATGAGAGGGCCAAGGTGAAGATCCTGCTCTTTGGTGATGACAATACCCGCTTTTTTCACTTAGTGGCCAATGGCAAACACCGAAAACAACACATCTTCAGATTAGACCAAGAGGATGGGGTAGTGGTCGGTGATACTGAGTTGAAGAAATACATCACGAATTATTATAAAAACATGTTTGGCCAACCAGATGACACTCACATAAGTATGGTCGAAACACAAAGAGATGACATACCACAGGTCTCAGATTTGGAAAATGAACTACTGACCGCTGACTTCTCAGAAACGGAGATAAAGGAAGCAATTTTCCAAATGGAGCATAATAAAGCACCAGGACCTGATGGTTTCCCAGCAGAGTTTTACCAGGTTTTCTGGGAAATCATAAAAGTAGACCTCATGGCTCTCTTCAGAGATTTTCACGAAGAGTGCCTCAATCTTTTTAGTCTAAATTTTGGGGTAATAGCTCTAATCCCCAAAACAGAGGAGGCTAAAATGATTCAACAATATAGACTAATTTGTGTGTTAAATGTCAGTTTCAAGATTTTCACTAAAGTTGGCACAAACAGATTAAGTAAAGTAGCTCAGACAGTGGTCAGCCCCTCACAGACAGCTTTTATGCCTGGTAGATATATAATGGAAGGGGTAGTAATTTTACATGAGACTATTCATGAGCTACATACGGAAAAGCGCAACGGAGTTATATTTAAAATTGACTTTGAGAAAGCCTATGACAAAATTAAGTGGCCTTTCCTTCAACAAACACTGCGTATGAAAGGGTTCTCACCCAAGTGGTGTAGATGGATAGAAGGAATGGTTACTAGAGGTAGCGTTGGCATCAAAGTAAATGATGAGGTTGGCCGCTTCTTCCAAACAAAGAGGGGCCTACGTCAAGGGGACCCTATGTCACCAATTTTGTTCAATATTGTGGCTGATATGTTGTCCTTGCTAATTGAAAGAGCAAAGGACGATGGACAGATAACTGGCATACTACCACATTTAATAGATGATGGTTTATCAATCCTACAATATGCGGATGCTACCATAATCTTTCTTGACCACGACCTGGAGCAAGCAAGAAATTTGAAACTTTTGCTTACTGTCTTCGAACAAATGTCTGGTCTCAAAATCAACTTCCACAAGAGTGAGATCTTCGGCTTTGGACAAGCTAAAGAGTTTGAAGATGATTATGTTGAACTATTTGGTTGCGATGTGGGAGAATACCCATTCAGATATCTAGGGATTCCTATGCATCACAGGCAACTCCTTAATGCGGAATGGAGTAAGGTAGAAGAACGCTTACAAAAGAAGTTGAGCTGCTGGAAAGCTAAGCACTTGTCTTATGGAGTTAGATTAATACTCCTAAATTCTGTGTTTAGTAGCCTTCCCATGTTCATGATGTCCTTTTTTGAGATACCAAAAGGTGTACTCGAAAAACTAGATCAATATAGATCTCGTTTCTTCTGGCAAGGTGGTAAAGAGAAGAAAAAATATTATCTTGCAAAATGGGATATCTTGTGTCGCCCTAAAGATCAAGGAGGACTAGGAATTATCAATCTACAACTCCAAAACAGATGTATGTTAAGTAAGTGGATTGTTAAATTACTTAATACACAAGGCTTATGGCAAACTATGCTTAGAAACAAATATCTAAGTAACAAATCTCTAACACAAGTTAAAGCAAAACCAACTGATTCTCATTTTTGGAGAGGTTTGATGAAGGTTAAAGATGAAGTGTTAGCTTGTGGGTCCTTTCAAATAATGGATGGGACACAAACGAGGTTTTGGGAAGATACATGGGCAGGCACTAGGTCTTTCAAAGAGATTTTCCCTGCTCTATATAATATTGCACATTATCCACACGCTACAGTGGCAAGTGTTATGTTTACTATACCGATCAACGTTTCCTTTAGGAGAGCGTTGACCCAGGAGAAAATCATAGATTGGCATAACCTTGTAACTATGATTTCCAACTTTAGGTTACAAGAAGGAAATGATAGGTTCAATTGGAACCTTCGTAGGGATGGAACCTTCTCAGTGCGCTCTATGTACCTTCACAGATTGGATAGTTTTGCGCCCTACCGTAACAAAGGGATCTGGAAATTAAAGATAAAATTTTTCCTTTGGTTACTTAATAAAAGAGTAATACTAACAAAGGATAATCTAGCGAGGAAGAACTGGAAAGGCAGTCAAAAGTGTTGTTTTTTAAATAATAATGAGACGATACAACATCTTTTCTTTGACTGTCCTCATGCTAGGGAGATTTGACACCTAGTCTTCTATACTACCGGGTTATCCCCGCCTAGATCGATATCACATATGTTTGGGAGATGGCTCTCTAACCAAGATAATAACATTAAAAAAATGATTTTGGTGGGGGTCTTTGCATTATGTTAGGCTATTTGGAGATGTCGAAATGATGTTGTATTTAACAAAACCAAGTATACTTCATTTATGCAGGCTCTTTTCAGGGGAACTTATTGGCTGCACTTTTGGTCGCAACTACAACCTGACGACGACACAAAGGAGATGTTTCGGAAGGCGAGCTCAATGCTAGAGGTTATTGCCTTGGAACAGTCCAATCATGGATGGAAACATAATAATAGATTGACGTCTTTTTGATCTCTTCGATGTCTCTTGTCCCCTATTGTGTTCAGCAATACAAGCTGAAAACTTGTCAAACTTGTAATAAGGTGGCCGTATACGTTTCGTGGAGGCCGGATTTTAATCCATTATCTAAAAAAAACTATGACCTCTTGAGATGGTCACACATGTCGCCATCTCCTTCAGTGTAAACCATCTAGCATTATGAAACTAGTAATCAGGATCTTATCATAAAGGAAGGCACTTTAGCGATCTCGTTTGCTCGCTTCACCAAATGGCATGGATAACCAGGTCAGTAGTCAACAAAAGACACAGGCCGCAGGAGCATATGCTCGTGGTTATGCCGAAACGATAATCTTTAATTTTCTGCCTCCTTGAGGCAGATGGACAGTGTAAGAATGGGCGAAAGATATACTACTAGATAGGTTATTTATTAGTGGCGTCGCCTGAATGATTAGTTATTGTTACGAGTGAGCAGAGCACGGCCCATCTTATCCTGAATTGCCTGCCGCCTTGGTGTAAAGCAGCGAATTACGTCGAGCATATATGCGGCCAATTGATCTCGCCCCACTATCCCCACAGCTGACCAATGCCTACGGGCCAATTTGGGTGCTGCTGGGTGCAGCTAATAAGTCTAAGAAAGACTGAAAAAGCTTATAGAGATTTCAAGCAATAGTTTTCGTCCCCATGGAATGGAAGGAGGAAAAAAGAACTCCCGAATGACTTTCTTTAAATAGAAATATTCAATTTTGCTATGGAACTGCCGCAGCTACATGTTGACTAAAGAGGGCCATGACTCATCCTTGCCAACACAAAAAAATATTGACTAGCTACAAATTGATGTTTAGAAATTAAAATAGTACATTAAGCAATATATTAGTACCATGATCCCATCTTAAGAGCATCTCTAATGGTACCCAATATTTTCTTCTAAAAATATGAAGTTTTACTACTCCTAAAAAATATAGGAAAGGATAAAGAAAGTCATCTCCAAGAATTTCTAATAATAATACACTTCTAAAATATAGAAGACAATTTCATATCAGGAATTCTATACTATTCCAAAATTATCCTAACCACTTTTTTGTTTTTTTTCTCTGGTAAATTTGCATCAGGAACATTTTCCTACTCTTTATTTTTGTCCATGCCCCTCCACCTTGGATTAGGAGAAAATACGCGCCAACTGAAAAGCACGTAACTTTACGCGAAACAAGCTGACTTTTTCCAGTTCTAAAAGATTAGAAGGACGTATTAGGGGTTGTTTGAGAGGATTTTTTCGCATATTGCTGAAAGTTAAGGATTAAAAAAGATTAGGAAACTTCTTGAAGATGGTCTAACTTGTATTCTAGCTCTGCCACTGCGTAATATATAGAAAATATACTTCCTCTATTTCAAAATTTAGTGAAGTTCATGTTTGTCTTAAGTCAAAGTCACATTTAAGAATAATTTAGTTCAATAGAAAATTATATGTTATGATATTTGGTTTCAAGATGAATCCTCTAAGATCATCTTGCATTATTAATTTTCGTAGTTTTTGTAATGAGGCTTTTTACCTACGGTAAATTCAATGAGGATTTTTATAATGCTTGGAGAAAAATAAGAGCATTAAACGTACTCCCTCCGTCCCATAAAAGAATGCAATTTTAGTTTTTTTTAGGACAGATTAGTGGAGAAATGAAAAGATTCAAATACCCTTATTTGTTTGCCAAATGCAGTAAGTTTTGTCATGCAAATCATATCTAACAACTTAATTATGAAGGTAATTAGATCTATTTTCTAGGATTGCATTCTTTGTGTGATTTTTTTCAAAAGCTAGGATTGCACTTTTTATGGGACGGATGATGTACGGTGGAAGAAAGATAGAATGGAGCATCTCCAACAAATCTCCTTTCCCCCAATCAAACTACTCCAGCAGTCTCATTTACCTTTCCTTTTTCCCAATAATTATTGAGACAACCCAATAATTCACGCCAACCCTCCCTAAATAAAGGAGAAGTTGTGACTCTATACAGTAGTTGGATTGGGATGAGATTATTGGGAGACTTCAAAAGCAACTCTCCCAATAACAGTAAAAGTGATATTGGGAAATCCACACTAACTGTTTATTGGGAGATACTCACTAAATACAAGTACCAAGAAGTGGGATCAACACCTCTATACTCCCTCCTTCCAGTTTTATAAGGCATACTAGAACATGACACGGTCTTCAATATAACACTTTGACCATTCATTTATCATATATTATATTTGTTATGGTTATAAACTTATAATCATGGTAAAGTATATTCGATTACGACCTAACCATATAAAGTTTACATCATAAAAATAAAAAGTTAATAGTCAAATTAATAGTCAAAGATTACAAAGTTTGAATTTTGATATGCGTGCGCGCCTTATAAAAGTGGAAGGAGGGAGTATTTGAATTAGATCGTGTATTGTTCCAAATAGAAAGTGTGAAAGTTAAAATTTAGACAAGAAAAAACAATTAACTTTTGATGGAAATGTGAAAGTCAAAATTCAAAACAAAGGATCAATTGGGACGTGTTTCCAGCGTACACTCAGCTGGGAGTTGTACAACAGGAATCTGCGGTGCCTTGGAGAATCATCAGACATACTTTGGCTATTCGATGATGCTGTGTGTGGCTGGAAACCCTCGTCCAAATTTGATGTCCAGTTTTTCCTAATTGGTTACGTGACTGATTACAAGACGTAAGCATCACGAGGTCTCTACTTCTACGGTTCTACCTCGATGTTTCAGATTCATCTCAAAAATCTTCATCATCACTTCACTTCCACTTCAGCTTCATCTAATCCATCTAAATAAAATATAATCCATCTAAACTTTTTTTAGAGGGTTCTGATGGGGGCTCCTATCTCCCTTCCGGAAGATAAGAAACCAACCTATCGCACGGCCAAACAAAGCCCATTAGGCGTCGTCTTCTACCTCCAGCTTCAGCCGACACCTTCTTCCTTCCACCACCGCCGCCGCCTCCTCCCACCACCTCCCCGGCCGGCGGCTCCCCGCCGCCGCGCCGCCCGCGACCCCGCCCTTCCTAACCCGGCGCGCCTCGCCGCCCCCGCTGCCGGTCACCGACCCACCGCCAGTCCGACCCCGGCCTCGCCTCCGCCGCCGGCCGAACCGCCGCCGCCGCTGGTCCTCCGGCTCCCCCCACCTCCCCCCTTCTAGGTCCGCCGGACATGGAGGACCCTCGAACCCGAACCCCGAACCCTGAAACCCTAACCCTAAGGTCCGCCGCCTCCACCACCACCCCGGCTGGTGGCGACCTTGCCGCCGGCCGCTCCCCCCACTGTCCGCCCGCTCGCCTTCCTCGCCATTGGAGCCCCACCCGGCAACCCCGAACCCTAACCTAATCCACCGCCGCCTCGACCACCACCCCGGCCGGCGGCGACCTCGCCGCCGGCCGCTCCCCCCACCTCCCACCCGGTCGCGCAGGGATGCCGTGGGCGACGGTGGCAGGCAGGGGCGGCAGCGTGAGCAGGGTGAGGCCGTGAAGGGCAGGTGAGGGAAGGTGGGTAAGGGTCTCTGTGATCCAACGGCTGTGGCTGTATGCACGAATCTCAAACACTGGAAGGTGGGATGGAAAAAATCTTCCGGAAGGTATATAGGATTGGCGGGTTCTGATCGACTCCAGTCCTATCGATAAAGCTAGGCCCATTCACACAAAATGCGTCCGCCCCATCAACCCGTCACGGTAATCAGCCTGCAGCGGAGAACAAAGAAAGAGCTTCCTCCTCCGCCGCCGCCGCCCGTCTGATTCGCTCTGTTCCGTCGTCACCTCCCCTCCACTTCTTGCCGGTAAGATTGGCCCCTGCCTTTCCTTTTTCGAATTACACAGTACATCAGAGACACTCACAACGCACGCACACTCATCTCTATGAACACACACGCGCAAATCCTACCCTTAGGAGCATCTTCGAAGACTGGGTCGGTATATCCTCAAGATTCACGAAGTCACCACAGACGCCTCGCTGTCGACGGGAACGTCGCCTACCACTGAAAGTACAAACATGTAAATAGTCTTGGGATATTTTATCTATAGAACCAGGCACCCTGCTTCCATACTAAATTAGCCTTTTGGGAGAGTCCTTATTTAAAAATACAGATGATTCGCAAAACTCTTATTTTGCTGGCAAGTTATATGGCTTTTGATTGACTAAGCTCACACAACTAGTAGTTCAAGAGCATGTTTGGACTACCTTTAGGTTCAGTTTTGACTCATCTATTAGGTCTGTTTTTCTTGGCTCAAAGAATCGGCTATTATTCCAGATTCGGTTCCTCTCTGCATGTATTTCATTCCCGAGGTGTGCATGCGAAAAATTACTGCTATACCAATTCTCAATGTGTCACTCCTAAGAAAAATGGAAATAGGTCTTGCAAAAGTGAATTATTGAGATTTCACAATAGGCCTTGCATAGATGAATGTAGGGAGTATGTGGGGACTCGATAGTCTAGCACTGCTGGGTTATGGAGCCTGTGCCTGGTTTTTCACATTGATCACTTATCTCACATTAATGCATTATACAATTAGCATCTGCCAAGTTTATTAGGTTGACACACATATTATTTGCCCTGCTTTAGTGGATTTACTACAAGAACCTCAGTTTTTATTTCTATTTGAATCTAGCCTTTGTCTTCTACTGGAATACTGATTGGATGGTTCTTGTTCCAGAAAAATTCGACCGTCCGAGGGCCAAAGTTAAGTGGAGTACCTTGTTAAAGTTCCATTCCCATCTGCAATGCTCATCATATCCGTTGCCATTATCTACCTTTTGCCTTTGGAGTAGTTTGCTGTAAAATTGTCTGCATTTGCCACCTGAAAGATGATTAGTTTGGATGTCCTCCTTTGGACTCCAGCTGGAGTTTATTACCTTATTAGTGCCACCTTTTTCCTGTTACTGCATTCTGTTGTTTATGTCTTGAAAAGTCGAAAACTTCAGTGCATCAGCGTTTTACTTGACACTTATGTTTGGAAATCTCCATTACATTTCCGGTAACAGTTTGCCCCAGGTCACAGACGGTGTTGCCAGATCGTCTGTAAGAAGCATTGTTGTCAGCGGCATATATATATGCTGCTGGTTGCTCCTTGCTCTGCCCTTGTACTGCTTGTTGGACATTTGCATTGTCCATGAATGAACTTCCACCCCCACACAACAAAACTGGCTGAAATTTCTAGTGAACTGTTCAGTTTTAAACAACGACTTCTCTGTTTTGAACAGCCATAAAAGTCCTGCCTGCAGAGATTCATTTACAATGAACATTTACAGAGTTCTGTTGGAAGGAGGAGCAGGTATAGAAGAGATGCTGGAGACTTCAAGGGACTGCAGCGAAGTTTTCATCTGGGGTACAGGATACTTGCGTGTAGTACAATGTGGTCTCAGGACAGCCTCTTGCCCTCTTGATCATTGACTAGCATAGTAGTAAGCTCTTGAGGTTGACTATAATTTGGATTACTATATGCGCTGTGATTGGCTCGGATTTGGCCACGACATTGCAGGGCTTAAAATATGGCGAATTCCGCAAGGTTGACAAGCGTTGCTTGGGGTGCACTTGTTTGCCCTCCTTTCTGTTAACCTGGAACCTGAAGTGCCGGGCCCCTGCCTGCTCTACCCATCCAATTGCCAAACAGCCAAAGCAGCCTGGCTTTCCTGTTTTGGTAGAGTTGCTCAAGTACCGATGCGGCCGTACAAATTTTGTGTGGAACAAATTCTCATGCCCTTGGCGGTTCCGACTTTTAGCTAGAAACTCGCTCCACGTAAAATTTTAGTTGGGTGGATCCAAACAGGACCAACTGCTGATGATCGAAGCTACACAACTTTAGCTTCAAACAAATCTAAAACTACTTATTTGATTTTTGGTTGGAGGGAGTGTAATAATACATTGACAAACTATATTCAGAACAAATCTAAAGCTACTTGTATGAAACTTCCTTTTTCTCAAGACAAATATACTCATACAAAATTTTTACATCAAAACATACATTACTTTCATTGATAATGAGAGTTCAGACGTAACTATTGTATGCTGCCGTGTCGGCAGCATATAAACCATCTATGTTGACTACAGTAACCCAAAATGTTACTCCTCTGGAAGGAGCATGACCAAGGCCCCATGAAACTCTATGTACTATAGAATAAGCTGATTTGGAAAATCCTTCCATCCCAACTATACGTGGAGCAAAATTAATTTACATGTCCACATTGGGGTGAAAAGGAGATTGTTGCCTCAAAAAATAGAAAAACAGAATAGGGGATTGGAGAATTTTTTCATTCCAAGCAACTCAAGGTCTTGGGCTCTTGGCTTGCAGGGGGCTCATTTTTGTTTCTCCGTCGTGGCCATTTACCAGGGACCCCCCTGATCAACTGTCACCGATGACTCGTTCATCTTCTTGGTTCCGTGCTCTCACGTGTACAGTGTACATGTCATGTCATGACCATTGTCGCCATTGCCGTAACTCTTGCCATTTCAAATTTCCAAAACAATGACTGCACAAAGAAAAATGTTATCAGAATCAGAACTGTAATACATTGCATTTAACTGACGAATGATGGATAGAATAGCAAGCAAGGGAGACTTACATTCAGAATCTGTTCTGTCCCACCTGCAGCTGTCTTCCCTCTCCTCCTCTTCGCAGCCGCAACGACGACCACCACCACCTAGCCTCTTCCCCTTGGTTCCATCCTCCAACAAGTACTTCTTCCCCGACGATGCCGTGCCATTGCCCGACCCGCCATTCATCTTCTCGCCAAGCATCGTCCGGAAGAACTGCCATTGACAGAGTCCAAAGTTCAGAGCCCGTTTACAGAGCACCAGACATATTTGCATTGATCTTTCACTATATATGTCTGCCGACATGCAAATGCACACGCCTACCTTCTCCATTCTCGTTTCCACCGGATCCTTCAAGCTCCGAGCCGGCGCGGAGAAGCCGCCATTGCAGACGAACATCTTCTTGAGCAGGAACTTGAACGACTTCTGCCTGATGCCGCTGCTGTTGTCGAGCAGGTCCCTGGCCCTGGCCAGTATGATCTTGGTGTCCGGCGAGAGGTCGCCGGAGTGGCGGCCGCCGTCTTCCTCCCCGTGCTTCGTCGTCCGAACAACCCTCCTGTCCACCTCCAGGCACGACGGGCAGTTGAGGAACCTGTCGAGCGGCGGCCTGTCCTCGCCAGCACCGGAGGAGCCCCGGGCGCTGGACTTGGACCTGGCGCGCCGCAGGATCCTCGCCAGGGCGTCCTGGAGCTTCTTCACCTCCTCCATGGTGAACTCCGGCAGGTCCTCCTCCTGCTGTGCTTGAGGCGGCTCGTCGTTGCCGATCGTGCCGATGGAGAGGAGGCCGCCCTGAGGCCATTGCTCGGCGTTGAGATGCTTCTTCTCTGACGACGATTCATAAATGACTCCTTGGGTTTCGTATACTCCGGCACCTGTGTGCAGGAAATGCGCGCACATTTAGCACATCAAGAACTTCAGTGGGGTGATCAGTGATCACACAAGCTGCAATTGCAATGAGATAGTTACCCCGAGATGAACTGACGGCGGCCGCACCATCAAAGCTTGTCTTCCCGTGGAGTCTGCTCTGCACCCAGTTGATGATCTGCAGCCAGCAACCAAAAAAAAATGCAGAAAGGTAAGCTTTTTCTTACATTGTTATGAGCTAGTTCTTGTTTCCGCACAATGCAGCTGAACTTTTACATACCCCCATTGTTACCCCGTTCCAAGAATCTGCAAGCTTAGATTCACCTCCTACAACCTAGAGCAACAGATGCAATGCGATGCGATGGCAAGGGTAGGGAGTAGAAAAGAATGCAGTGGGGAGCCACTGGGCAATGGCGATATATAGGACTTAGATTCAGGGGCTCTCTGCCTGGTCCCAAAGCCCTTTTTGAGTATGTTCTCACCAGGCCAATCAGGAGTGAAAGTTCTTGGTGGGTGGTAGCTGCTGCCTCTGCCCTGTGGTTTGGTCCCCTGCCCAGGGGAGGATTATGCTTAAATAGCTGAAGATTAGCATGTCATCACTAGCAATGCTTGGTACCTAATTGGCATTTAATTAGTGGTGATGCTCCTACTTGTAGGTTTAAGCAGTGTACTTACACTGAATTGTAATGGCAAATGGAATAGACAGATTCGCTTCAAGTTCAAGGAAGCACATGTCTGATATATTTTTTCCCTCTTGCGCAAATGCGAATATTTTTGGTATAGAATTGGGCAGCTGATGGAGTATTCTCATGTGATCTGAGAAGAACTGAGGAATGGGTTCCATGATTTTAAGACATGTTTGATGTTTCATACAATAAAAATAATAATAATAGCAGGCATAAAGGTGTGGAGACATTATCATAGAATATATGTAAGATACGGCGCGTGGAGATGCTCCTGGTTTGTCCTCACTTATTAGTGATAATTAGTTGTTGCTGTTGTTATCGTGTCAGTGTTCAAAAGCAATGATGAATGATAATGCGTGGTGTGTTTAGCACAATAATGACAATTTCTGATCATAAGGGGAGGTAAATTTGTATCAGTACTAAATGCCACGCATTCTGATGAATCCATTCGAGTGAGTAATCGATGAAACAAAAACAAAATTCATAACCTTTCTCTTATCTGAACCAATATAACAAATACTCCAATTTGTCATGATCTTATGCAGGACAAGGACATGCATGCTGAGTAGTATTAGGAAACCGAAATCCATATCATTTCTCTGGGCCAGTTAACCAAATACTCAGATTTTGATACATCTAATGCAGGTCCACCAAGTTGCTAAAAATAGATGCAACAAAAATAAGGTCCTGTATATGTGTATATTTTATTCATTTATTATTATTAGAAAATATTGGAATAATGTACTACGTCAACATTTTGGATACATGTATTCGATATGCATTTTGGATATACTGCTCCAGCAATCACATGTCAAATGTTAGATGTTGAATTGGTTTATTTGAAATGTTGATGATGTTATATAAAATATTGAAGTGCATATAAATATATAAAATCATGATCCAATAACCATGATTACATAAAGCCCCACCGAAAAATAAAAAGGAAAACGTAGCTCACATCGTATATATGTTGTGGTGTACTATCGATGGATAATTACTTAAAGGCATATTACAATCAATCACTAGTTAATGCCTTTGATTGAACCAGTTTGGGAGCAATAAAGCACAGCAGGATTTGAAAGGGTGCAGTCACTTGGTGGAGTGGAGTGGAGTGGAGTTGAATTTTTTTAGTGCAGTCTTAGGGCTTCTTTGGGGACGCTTAACTTAGATTATATAAGCAGAACAAGCCAAATAATCCCGCCAAACGCCGCGCTTCTCAACCAGCTTATTCGCACCGCGAATGCGAAAAAATTCGGGCCGACACTGCTTATGGATAAGCGGCTCCAGACTCGCTTTTCTCCAAACGCGAGCGCTCCTCCTGTCGGCCTGCTCCTCCTGTGCGCCCACTAGCGACTGCAAAGGGATGGAGCGGCGGCCTGGCGACGCGGACGAGAAGGAGCTGGGGAATGACGCGGAGAGGAGGAGCCAGGGGGAGATGGGGCAGCGGCCTCGCGACGCAGACGAGGAGGAGTTGGGGAACGACACGGAGAGGAGGAGCCAGGGGGATATGGAGCGGCGGCCACGTGACGCGGTCGAGGAGGAGCTGGACTGCGGGGGACCTGCGATGTTCGGCGCGGATAGAGAGGAGACGGGGCTGCCAGCGTCCGACGCGCACGGGAAGGAGCCAGGGGCCGCCGCCGTCCCCCCTAGCGCCGGAGAAGAAGACTGGAGCAAAAATTGAATTAGAAGATCTTTCTTGGTTCCTAATGCAAAAGTGCCAGAGAAACTTTTTTAGATCTGCCTTGGTTGATTTGTGATATCTGCAGTGTTTCTTCATAAATAATCGGCCAGCCAAACACCTTATTTGAGACTCAAATTCTCCAGATCGCGATGTATTATATAAGTCTGCTCAACTTATAAACGAGTTTCAGAAACACGATCCCAACAGAGCCGATTGGCGCCTTTTCCTAGCTGCGACAGATGGGAGGAAAATGTGTGTGATCGCTCATTCATCCAGCTTCCGGATGGGCGCCTTTTCCCAGCTGTGATAAGCGCGAGTGATTAGTTTACTAGTGATATGTTGTTGAAACATCTATCAACAGTGGTGGGGTGACCTAGAAGATGTTGCTCAAGATTCGGGCGCAGGGCGCGGCCCTGTATTTTTCAAAAGAATTTCCAACTATCTATCGTATCAATCTTCGAACACTAATTAAGAATACTAAATGTCGAACACTAATTAAGAATACTAAATGTGAATTAATGATAAAATTCATGTTATAACCTCTCTTAACTCACAAGAAGAATTTAATAAGTCTAATTATATTATGACTAGACAACGTCGTGCTACAGTGAACCATCTCTAATAACAGATTAATTACATTTTATTGATTCATTATGTAATTTTCGTCCATCTATGTAATTAGTTTTGTAATTAATCTATATTTATCACCACTAATAGACTTTGAAAAGATTTCCAAAATTTTATTCCAAAATTTTTCGCGAAGGCCCGGAGAGAGAGAGAGGGGACACGGTTGTGGTTTCCCCGGGGCGTTATTGACGCATGCGCTGATGCACGCACGCACATCCCTTTTGACCAGAACACGCAGCGCCACCGCCACCACACCATTATGCTATTCTTTACACAGTGAACAGCCAGCCTATCGGAAGTTAGGGCATGTCAAAGTCCTAAACAATCTTAAGCGCCTCGATATCGGCCAAATTGTTTAGGAGAAGATGGACACCAGACAGCATGCTGATTTTCACCAGATTATATTGCTCTAGAAAATCCTTTGGAAATTCTTTGTAATCAGTGGATACTACTCTGTCTTGGAAATATGTGATGCGTATAAATCAAGCTTGTCAAGCTTGTAATCAGTGGATACTAGTCGGTAGTAGAAAAGCATGCTTGGTAGCAAGAAAAACTACAAGAGATTTTTTTAGCACTACAAGTGCAGGAAAAGAAAATTTGAGGAAGAATTTGGAGGATGATTTATTTCTCTGACATCATATTAGATCTATCTCATGCTCAATGTTCTCTTATTACAAACTTGTAAAAGCAGAAAAGGAAGTCTTAAGGGGGCCAAAACAAGCACAACTCGCTTAATGTTCTCTTATTACAAACTTGTAAAAGCAAATTTTGCGTAGATTAAGTAACCTTGGAGAGGGGACTTCATCATGATTGGGCACAAACTAAAGCATGGGGTACGTGTGATAACTCCCATCACGGGCATGAACCTTGTTTATTCTACCTCTATCGTACTGTCACTAATAAGGTACAATACATACACACAACCTGCAAATCACGTCGTTTCATGATCATCGATCTCTTCGTCGACGCATTATATATACAAATAGAATGCATCGATAAACTTAACTTTTTCCAAGCTAGAATAATTAAGTGGGAGCCCAGACACCTCTGCTGGTAGAATTATCAATCCGCATCATCAGTCTTAGCCCAATGAGATGGATCGGCCCATTTGATTATGCGGCTGTGGCTGTCTGTGCGTGCTTAGTAAGCCCTAATGATGAGCGATCAAGGTAACTTGCTGGACTAATGGGAACCTTTCGTTCCATTCCTTAACATATGATGATCAAGCCAAAGGACCGTCCTAAATTACAGCGCAAGTAACTAGCCGACCTTGAAATTTTGCGACGGAATTGACGACCCAACTGTTCAAGTCAACAGTACTGCAGCAGCTCGTACTGCAAGAGCAGAGCAGCTCACCTTTTCGCCATGTAGACAAGCTATTTGAACACGTGTCCACCGGCCCATGCCCCATGCCAGCAGGGCTTTAGGAGACACCGCAGCTCCTACCATTTTCTTCTCTGCGTACGACTTTCACGGGATTGCGTTTAAATATAACTCGATTCTAACTCGTGAACAAGAAACATCCATGATGATAAGGACAATCAACAACTTTAGAAATTTTTGGGTGATTTTAACCTAAAGGACACATTTAACAAATTTACTTGCCTGAACATGAACTTTCAACGTTTGGGCACGTGGATGCATCTTATGTGACACCTTATGATAAGTTTAGGAATCACTTGCACATTTTTTCCTTTTTCTTTCATATTTTGATTGATGAATTTGGTGAGCCTTTTTTAATAACTACTTCCGTTTTCTTTAAAATAGGTGTATTATTGGAAATGTATTTATTTTAAAATAACTAAATTTTGTTTATATGATAATTGTGGTCCTCAAATTTCCAAAAGGACCGGTTTGGTCGTATAATTTGCATCAAATGAATGTTAAGATGTGGCATGACATATTATGTGGATTGAAGTCGGATCAAGATCACGTGAACCATCCCCCTTGGAAGGTTCCCGAAGTTTCAGGAAGGTCCGAGTTTCTTGGACACTGGGTTTGGGGTGCAGGTAGAGGGGAAAATACGATGCACGGGGGTGGTGTGAGATCGTGAGCCCAAAGGGTACCCATATCCTCTGGAAGACTTCTTACCATCATTGTGTGGGCCACACTAGGGAGCAGGTGGGACCCTTCCGGCCTGTTCCCATAGGCTCCTCCGGAGCAGGCCCGGTCCTGCAGTGTAAGTCACCCGAGGCAGCCACCCAGGGCCCCCAAATCGAAGGGGCCCCCAAAATATGTACACAAGAAATATATTTGTCAAGGTTCAAGGTCTACTCAGCTCTATAAACCAAGGAGAAAAGATAAAACCTGATTTCGCATCAAGAAATGTTCCAAGAAATCATAAAACTGCAACTAAAAAGTGTTGTCCTTAGTATATTGTACTACTTGTTTTTGATTTATTGGTATACCATTGGTTTCACCAATGAACAACGCTCATATACTTGACATTTCAGACAAGAAGTAGTATTAAAATTAACCTAAAGTAGTTGGTCAGAACGTCACATATAAAAAGATGGAGGTAGTACATGTATATAAGTGTTCAGTGGTCACGTTTTTTTGGTTGACATCTATGTTCATTGGGGCCTCCAATTTTGATTTCGCCCCGGGCCCCAGAAAACACAGGACCGGCCCTGCTCCGGAGGAGCCTAGTGTCATGACTGCGTTCGACTTGCTTATTTCAGCTTCTTATATAATATTTTTCTCTCACAACAAATCTGTCGACTCAATCAGCACACAATATTTTTCTCTCACAATAAATCTGTCAGAAGACCTACCGGACGCAGCCATGGTTAGGTATTGACCTTGGACAAGGTAAACCGTTACAGGACACTAACTTCGACCCGCTAGCCTTATTCCTGGTCTCATGGTACATAAAGCATGATATTACAGAGGGCTTTCCTCAGTAGCAATGATTATTGAAGGAGATATGAAATTATGAACCATTCCTTAGCACTTGTAGAACCTAGGGCCTGTTTAGTTGGCTGAAATTTAGCAAAATTTTTGCTAAATTTTCAACTCTCTCTCCATCACATCACATTAAATACACCAAAAGACATATGTTCGGAGCAGTAAATGTAGGTAAAAAAATTAACTAATCACACAGTTCTGTTGTACATCACGAGCCGAATCTTTTGAGACTAGTTAGTCCATGATTGGACAATATTTACCACAAACAAACGAAACGTGCTACAGTGTGCTACAGGAGTTCGAAACGTTGAAAAGGCAAATTTTCAGCCAACTAAACAGGCCCCTAAACATGGTTTTTCTCCTTTCCGAGTAGCCCTTAATTATACATATTAATACACCAAGAGCCAATTTCTTGTGGATATCGAGTTTTTCTTATAGATCCATGTCTTTACTAGATCTGTTCGATTAAATTTCTGTTTAGCTTACTGGAATGTTGTGGACAGTTTATAGATTTTTATTTTAAAAAATCTTTTAATGACCAATAATGTGACTTTCCAGGTCACTTTCTATAAAGCAACGAAAGAATTGACTGAGTATGGGAAAACAAAGTATTTATCAAACAGTTATTTTGGAGGGCGAAGGGTTTACTCAACAGAACGCCTTCTGTCGCCTTCGATTGTTTGGAGGGCACGCTGGCTTCACGGTCACGGCAAGCTGGATGAAGATGAAAAGCCAAGTAGGAGGGTTGGAGGAACGTTGCCCTACGGGCATATCGCCCAAATCTTAGGTTGGCTTGGCTTGGGTGAGAACGCGGTAACATGAATACATAATACATTAATACAAGACAGACGCATGAGTTTCACCAAGACCAGCAAATCTTGTTTTCCCTTCAGACAATGTAGCAAGGTCTTCACTACCAGGTGCTGGCCTGTATGCTCAAGCTCAGCATGGTACGATACTACGATTAATGATTCACATTAGGTACAGCCTTACAGGGAAAACATCCAAAGAGTGTGTACTATTTGCTTAGTACTGGGTCACTCTACTTTAGCATCATCTATTAATGCAGTCCTAAATCACTGTGATGGGAACTCTTCGCCGCACACAACGCACCTGCAGGAAATGCTCTCGCTATCCGGATGATCACCTGACGCTCTGGTAGGCAGCACTGCACGACCTCCAGAGGATGCACAGATGCATCTCACCTTCCCATTCCCTTGATCTGCGCTCTTATTCAAGGCAATTCGACCATTCACGTTCGGCCTGCCGGTGGTGATATCTGCAGCAGAAGGCTCTGGTGATTCTCGCCTGACTCTCTTTGTCGGGTGCACCTGTTTCTCAGGGACCTGCTCCTGCAACTTGTCAGGCAAGAACGCAGGCTCGGGGAAATCATTTATGTCCGAAAGCCGCCTAATCTTTGGAAATTCTCGTTCCTCTGAGTTATCATCACGTTCAACTTTTACCTGTACACAGGGAATGAAAGTCTCATTTAAGTACAGAAAAATGAAAAAGCACCATTGCAAACTAGCATAGACAACATGCCTTTTCCTCGTGCTTCAAGAAATCATGTCAGCTATGAATGTAAACTGATACAGCAAAATCCAGCCGCTTAATACACTGGCAACAAAGCATGACATTACTGCTAGAGACTGGAGTGCAGAGAGTGTTCGCCCACTTCAGAGTATACTAGCAAAGCACATACTGGAGTAATAATTTAAGCACTCGGGAAAGAAAAAGGATCGGACTGCAGGCTATGAGCAAAGCACACAGTATTTAAGCATTCGAGAACGAAAAAGGACTGAAGTACATATTTAGTGAAAGCACAGGAGATGCTTGTACCTCATTGTCCATGATTTCCATTTCATCTGCTTTCCCAGCTTTTCCAATTGAACATGCAGCAGGTGCAAACGAATATAGTGTTTGTTTCTCCGCGGCCTTATTAACAGCAGGCAACCCAGGCTCTTTTTTCACTTTATGAAGTGCAGTAAATCCAGGTGGAACTTCCAATTTAACAGGCCTTGTAACATTTAGGGAGAACCTAATGAGGGGCTTCTTTCCAGTGCCAGGGGTAGAAGCACGAGCTGCTGGTCCAGCAGAAGAAATTGCAGCCGGTGGTTGGCGATGAGCTTCAGTAAAGCTAGGAGGAATATCTGTAGGAAATCTTGGAGTGTCCAAAACCAAATTAGGAGGTGCATTGTCACAAGACACAGCAGCAGCTTCGATCGGAAGCTGGTATTGAGCTTTTGTGAAGCCGGGAGGTACATCAAGTGAAAATCCAGGGGGTATGTCCAGCATCAAGTCTGAGCTAGCTGAAGATCTGTCAGCAGGCTGGCATGCAGAATCTGTAAAAAGTGCAAAGTCAGAAGATTAATAAAAAAATGACATCAACTAAAAATACTAGCAAATAGCAACTGTGTAATAGTATAACCTTGTAAGCTAAAAGTGCTCTTATTGTTTGCAGACTCATGACTGCAACATCCGTTAAGAAGAGGGGTACAAGCACGAGTTGCTGGTCCAGCAGAAGAAATTGCAGCAGGTGGTTGGCGATGAGCTTCAGTAAAGCCAGGAGGAATATCTGTAGGAAATCCTGGAGCTGTGCCCAAAATCAAACTGGGAGGTGCATTGGCACAAGACACAGCAGCAGCTTTGACCGGAAGCTGGCAGTGAGCTTTTGTGAAGCCAGGAGGTACATCAAGAGAAAATCCAGGGGGCATATCCAGCAAGTCTGAGCTAGCTGAAGATCTGTCAGCAGGCCGGCATGCGGAATCTGTAAAATGTGCAAAGTCAGAAGATTAATGAAAAAATGACATCAACTAAAAATACTAGCAATCGTGTAATAGTATAACCTTCTAAGCTAAAAGTGCTCTTGTTGTTTGCAGAGTCATGACTGCAACATCCGTTAAGAAGAGGAGCAGCAGGAGCTGAGCAACTGGATGCAGGGTTTGAATCAGGAGTTCCAGCCACTGCCATGCAGTCATTGATTCTATCAGTCTCCTTGCCCCCTGTTAAATCCAATACCTTGGCAATACCCTCATAATTGTCCCTCACTGTCTCTTTATTTTCTGTGACATCTGTTGGACTGCCTCTTGCACCCAATGCCATGCCAATATTACATTCATTATCCTCTGTCACTTTGCGTTTTGTGACATTCAATTTTGCGCCTACCTTCTCATATTTATTACAAGAGTCTTTATTTGACTGACTGGGATTGATCTTTATATGACTGCTGGGTTGGCACCTCTTCTTCCTGATACGCTTCCCAAAAACACCCCAAAAATATAATTCACCATTTTTTCCTGTAACCAGAATAATAATAATAATAATTCATAAGTTAGATAAGAAACTTATATTTGCACTTCAAAGATGTTAGAAATTCTATAATTTTTTCAATCGTGCTCATGCAAACTCAGTGTGCTCAAAGCTATCTGATTGTGTAAGCCAATGATAGCAACAAACCTATCAACTGAGTACTACCAAATAAAGATGAACAAAAGACAATATCAGCTTGAAAAAAAAAGTCAGGTCAATCATGTAAAATTGTAAGTTCTTTTCTTTTTCATTGCGTGTGGGGAGATTATTCTCGTAAGAACAGTAAAAGGATGAGTAATAGGTACAGAGCTTTACAGGAATATACAAACATACTCTGATAGTGTGGTGCTAGTAGCAACGATGAAAATATCGCCAATTCAGTATCACCAACTTTGGCCAAGAGACCAGTATGTGAAGCAACTTTTTCAAGAAGATGGTCAAAACTCTTGTGAGGCCTGTAATAAATAACTCTTATCTAATCAGTGAGAACTTACATGCATGGTTAAGTGCACATGTGCAGAGACCCTATTACAGTATAAACTTACCTATCATGACTGCTCGCGAACCATAGTCCAATATCCCCCCCGTCCGGGGGTTCAATCTTGAATTGTTTTGGCCACAGTTGGGAAAGAGGTATAGCCTCCAGGTTTAAAGTTTCAGGCATGTTCCTTGAAGCTTCATAAACTTTGACACAGACTACCATAGGGAAATGGGCTTCAAGTCCATCACAAGTATGTGTCAGTTCTCCAATAACATGAAAGTTACCTCTACAAGAAAAATGGAAGCCTAACGTTAGTGGTTAACCGAACATGATGGATGCTAAAATAGCAAGACTATTAGATACTACACAACATAGCATTATTAGAGAGAAAAGTGGGCTGTTCCATATTACATAAGAAGGCATCATTGTATTACCTGAACATTATGTTTTCTTGTTGCAATATTGCATAGATGATTATTATGATGTACACAATTAATGTGCTAAGGACTAGCTCTGTCTCTTAGAAAAAAACAAGGTTCATGGTTTACAGTACAGTCTACTGTTCTCGTTAAGCATGTCATATCATTGGCATATGAAATTTGGAAACATATTCTTCTGCGAACTCTGTGGAATTTGCACTAGAGACCAGATCAACTTCTATTCAATATGGTGGGAACAATATGCAGGGACCAAAATGGGAAAATTACTGTGGTAGCGAAACAAAATCCGCCTATCCTCAAGAGGAAGCTGAGAAGAATCCTTTATTACCATCCCAAAAGTCAGAGTGATTCCATCCATACGCCGATCACGGGCTGGGTACCTGCGCTCGTGGACATGGCGAATTCGGCGGCGGCGTCCTGGGACATGGGCACCACCGCACAGGAAGGGAGGGAGATGGGCTACTGGAGAATGGCACGCGGGAGGGTGGACACAATGCGAGGGCTTGCGGCGCGGTTTAGGGAAGAGGGGACTGGGGAGCAGAAGAAAAGGCTCGGGACAGATTGATCTCGGTCTCGTGATACCATGTAGAGACATAGGATTGAGGGAAACACCACACACCCTAATGAGGGGGGTGACCTTTTATATATATCCGATATGGCTGGTATACAAGGAATACATCAAGTATACAAGAAAAACTATAAACAGCTATACAATCTCTAATACTACTGCTTACTTCCAGAGGGCTTCTGGTTGATCATGCCTCTTGTGCAGCTTCATATGTAAAATTTCCGGAGTGCCAACGTTGTGACAAAATGCTGTAAAAGAAAAGTTAGGAACAGGAAAAACAAATTAATTCAATGTACTCCTGTCCACGACAATAAATGCACTGAACTTAAATGACAAAATATCTTTCTGTTATGTGCAGTCTTCCTCTGTTAATAACAAAGGAAAAGGGCAATCAAGCACTGCTTGAGGTTGATTTCATAAAGGCAGAAGGAGAAACTAAACTGAGTTACCAAACAAAAGGAGGAAACTAAGAATTGCAGCAAAGGTAATTAAGTGAAGCAAAAAAAAAAGTATACGATCAAACACACTGGTTTGAAGGGAAACAATTGAACAAAAACAGTCAAAGTCAAATTAGCACTGCTATAACAATACTCATTAGTCTAATGTTGCAGCCTTAGTTAAAGTGTTAGCAACTGGCTCATATGGCAACAATATGATTTGCCTTATCCAAGGACAGCCTAGAAAGAAACTCATCAACAAGGTAACATGTTCGAAATGGTCAAGTTACATGAGTATGAATATCAATATTTTTTCGGAGTTGCTATCACATATTTGGAATTTAGGATCCTTGACATACCTGAAGATCTGCTACAGTTAATTGATGCCTCTGAGTTTCTTTCTTGCAACAATGCACTGTGTTGCGCCGAAGCCATGGACTGAGGGCTGTGTTTTGGAGTATTGTCGCACTGCAGCATGACCAGGTTGAGTTTTTAATTAAAAAACAGTGCAAGGATGTGGGCTTGATCTAGTAATAGAATATACCTCCGTGGAAGATTCATGGTGCACAGGTATTGGGCTCAGCAATACAGGCTTTACACTTGGTTCTTGCACGACAGGAGCAGAAGCTCTTGTATCAGGATAAACTTCAGTGGGTCTTTCACTGAGCACAGATGTTGGGCTTAGCAATGCAGGCTCTACAATAGGAGCTTGCAATCCAGGAGGTGTGGTACTTCTTGTAGTTGAATTGATGTTTCTACTACACAACTTTGCACTCTCTGGTGTGCATAAACTCTTAGAAGAAGGTCCTGCCTTTGTACGCACAGGATCCCCACTTGGATGCAGAGCACACATTTGCTTGGGACTAGGAGACACAGGATTTACCATTGCCCCTTTTGGAAAACTAGCTGACATTTTTTGGCTGCTCTGGCCTTGAGAATGCAAAATACTCGAACTGGAGCTCTTGGCGAGTGCTTTTGTACCATCCATCCTGTCTAGATTTCTAGGAGTACTCAAAGGTTGTGAAGATTTGCAACTGGGTGATGCAGGGTCCTTCAGAGAAGCAATTTGGGGGGTGACAGAGCTACTTATGTGCCCCCTAGCAAATGGGTGCCAATTTTCAGCTGTTGCAGGACTCTTACAGGGTAAACACGAGTCATAGGATGATGCTGATGTCTTAGGACTTTGAGTGAGTGATCTGGATCCCACAAGAGATACTTTACGTGAATTTGGTGGTGGTGTAACACTTCTTCTGCGATGTCTTTTCTGTAACACAGCTTTGCCAACGGCTCTACCGTATGGCTTCTTATGTTTCGCATAGGTAATATCTTCCACGGGAATAAACTTCACTCTTGCCTCGGGCTTTGAATATGTACCACCAGAAAATCTAGAAACCTTGAGCTTATCTGAATAGTCCGGTTCTCCAATTCCCTTAGTTCCAGATGTTGCCGCATTAGCATGGCGCATTTGATTAGATCTGTATTTAGAATGAAAAATCATTATCAATTAGCATATCAATGCCTTTAGAGTCAACACAAAAATTTGAGATTTAGCACAAAGAAATGCTGGTCTTTTTACATAATTCATTCCAATAACTGTCTTAATAATCTGCCTAGGACCTTGACAAAATATGCATGCATAGCTTAAGTGATGCAATGACTCCCAAATTCAAATATTGTGGTATAGTGTAACGAATACCTCCAGTTTTAGATAAGATTGGATACATAAAAGATGGATCAAGCATACCACATGTCAATACATCTTCCAGAAAAAGAAGGAATCTGTTGCAGCCAGAGTTTTGAAGCAAAAAAGAAGAATAGAAACATGCAAGTGTAATGCAACTAATCTGAAAAATACTTTCATCTCAAAATATCATCCTAACAAAGCAACATCTTCAAGCATATCAGATACCAGATATCAATTATGTATCTTACCATATACAATCATGTTGAGACTTCAAAACATCTAAATACGGTTCATTCACAGTTCTCATTTTACATTGGGCCAAATAAACTTATTTACAAATCTCTTGTGCAAAATGCAAGCACAAATTTCAGTAAGCAGAAAGGGACCTACATATACCTCGGATCTTGTTTGCGCTGAGAGGGGGCACTATTTCTTGAACCATCAACACAGGTTGCCCAAGGTGTGTCCTGAAAAGTAGATCAAATCAAATGAAAAGTTGTGCACAGGACAGAGCGTATGCCTTCCAAATCATAATGGAAGATTGAAGATAACACAAATATTCAGAATATTTCAACAAGGTGAAAAGTAGCATAATATATTTCATCAGTTAGACGCATGCTAAAAAAAATCTCTGATGGAGAAAGTAGAGCAGAGGTGCTCTGCAGGTAGCTCGCGAGACAATCATGTACGAAAGCACACAGCATAGACGCGAAGAACAGAATCACGTCATAGGCGCTGTGTACTTAGTAGGACAAACGATACTGGGCACTGGCATACTGCACCACCAAATTCCATGGCAGAGAAAATAATCCACGGGAATTACAGATCGAAAATATCAAACTCCAGCACAGGTTTGGTTAACCAATCCCAGCAAAAACCCACTCTTTAGTACACAGGACATGACCGCATTTCGAATCCACGCGATATTTTGCAAAGTATAGGCGGGTCATGGCGAACAGCAAGATAAGCGTGCACGCATATCAAACGGGACGCCACCGTAAAAGATATCAAAAGATTTCTTTTTCCTCATGATACAGAGGCAGCACGAACGAGCAAGCAGCACAAAACAAGTACGGTGCGCAGAAATTCAGAGCACCTAAAAAAACCCCCAACTCCATTTCACCCCCAAGAAAACCCCACTGAAAGAAACCGCAATCACCGGGACGATTTGGGGGGAATATGCGCGGTCGCGCCGAGAGGAGGGAGGGGGGCGATCACACCTGCGTGGCCCTCCGTGTCCGTGGCGTGTCGGGGCGGCGAGCGGCCGGCGTCGTCGGAGACGGGGGCGCCGCCGGCGCCGGCCGGGAGGTGGGGGCGAGGCTAGGGTTCGGCGGGTTCCTCTCCGGTGGCCTCGCCGGGTGCGCCATTGGATTCCTGGGTCGCCACGGGGGGAGAGAGTGCTACAAAGAGGAAGAGGGTTTTGCCATTCTCGTGTGTGTCTGCGCTGGTGGCGTGGAGGGACGGAGGAGGAAAGCAGAGGGACGGGTTGCTCGCAACAGGGGTCTATTCGCCTCCGGAAGTGGGGGCCACCATCCCGCCGGAGAGGAAAAGTCACTGCACGCCGTTCGTTGACAGGTGGGTCCAGAAGGGTGGGGGCCAACTGTCATGCGGACGAGTGGGTCTGCGTGCGGCGCATTTCCTGATCGAGAAGCGGGCCCCACGTCCCTCGTGGGTTCGTCAGAGGGCCACCACCTTCGACAGCGCGGCATCATCGCGCTACGTGTGTCGATCCGACGGCTGGTGATTAGCCTGCACGCGAGACAAAATAGGACTCGTCACGCTAGGTGTCGTCGCGACTCCATGGCAACCAGGTGGGACCGAGCTGTCATTCGAAGTACCCAGATCATCTTCGCGTCCGTGTAGTACTGTAGGTTTGAAATGCTTGCTGGCTGCTTTGACCGGTGGGGCCGGCGAGACGGTTCACCCCAGTAACGTTGGAAGTGGAATCAACGATAAGCCCACCGACTCGGCAGCGAGCCACCCACTGGTTTTGAAGAGTGAAGACGACGACTTCGTACCCGCCGACGTCAGTTTCAACATCATCTTCGGGTCGTCGGTGATGGCTTCCCTTGACGGCGTCTTCAGCCACTTCAAGCCTACGCTTCGCGAGGCCCTTCTGCACCACTGCAACCATGCGTTCGCGCCGCCACTGCTGCAGTTTGCGGCAACCTGCTCCCCGACGGTGGTTCCGGATTGATTTAGGGACTTTGTTGTAATTGACTTCTTTCTCAAGGGTCTAATTGTAACTTTGCTGCTTTAATATAATATATGTATTATTTGTAAAAAAAATGATACACCAGCAACGTTGGAAGTGGAATCAACGATCCAACGGTACAGCCTTGCATACGGACAGATCCAGTAGTGGGACGGGTGGAGCTCAAGCCCCACCGCTGGAAGGTTCATGGAGCCCTCCTAAGACTAACTTCAACAAGACTTGGCAAAATGCAGATGCATTTTCGTCATTTGCATAGCACACAGTGGATGCATCTCTCGTCAAAATCACACGTCTCCAACAAAGTGAAGCAAATCTCCTCGCCCCCTTGGTTGCTCCGGTCTCCAACGCTGGTGCGTCGCAGCGGGTGGTGCCGAGCCAGGCCATCGCGCCGGCCTCCTCCCGACGGGTGCGGTGGAGGACGACTTCTTCTCCCGGGCCATCGCCGCCTCCTTCTTCTCACGCGCGCGGCCGACGGCTTGCCTTTGCTCCCCAGCCGGCGGAGGAGCCGAGGCGAGTGCCGCGGAGGAGCTCATGTGGTGTCGATTCAACTCCGCAAGCGTCGATTCAAGCTCCACTAGCGCCGATTCGAGCTTCACCGTCGTCGATTCGAGCTTCGCCGTCGTTGATTTGAGCTTCTCCTGTCTGACGACGGCGGAGCTCCGCTCCCCCTCCCGAACCGTGTCCTTCCGCTTCTGGCTCCATGACACTAGCTTTTGCGTCGTGTGCTGCCACCTCGTATCGGTGACAAGGCGCACCGCAACACCGGCCACCGAAGCTCTCCTCCCCTCCCCTCCCGCTCGGGCCTTCAGGCTTATGCCTTCGAGGAGAGAGGAGATGCAAAAATTGGCGCGGAAAAATGTAACACCCAAAACTCCATCACCTTAAAATTTTGTTAGCAACATGGTTTAGATTTTATTTTCTAAGGATCAAATAATTTGATCAAATAAACTTGACTTTTAAATACTAGAACAATATTTAAATAATTTAGAATCACCAGGTGTTTGAATGCATACATGTAAATGCATTTGTTTTGTTTGAATGTGTGTTGTAGTTTTCAAACAAAAAGTTCAAAAGTTCCAAAGTCTGAAAACCACCCTCAAACTCCCCTCCCTATCTCTCTCCCTACCTCTCTTTTCTAGCCGGAAAGCCTCTTTCTTTTTCTTTTTTGTCCAAAACGCAACACAGGCTGCCGGCCCGCCTTTTTCCATCAGCCCGTTTACCTTTCCGCCGGCCCACCTTCCCTTCTCTCTCTCAGCCGCTGCCAGCCGGGACCCACCCGTCAGCATCTCCTTCAACCTCCTGCCGCTCCCCTCTTCCCATGGCAGCCGCACACCGCCGCCTCCCCGGCCTCCCCCGCTCTCCCCCTCCCTCCACTGAGCGCGATAATTAATGCGTCGGCACGCTGTTGACGGCATATATGCGTATCAAACTTCGTTTGGAATGCAAGCGGACAAATCCTCCGTCGTAGTCAAGGGACCCTTCTTCCCTTAAGTGTGAACCCAAGGTATCGAATCCGTGGAACAAATGTATGATGCAAGAACCAATCTATTAAAGCTGAGAACACTTAGATCTTCAAAGGAAACTCTTATGCATCTAATCTAAAGAATACCAAGAAAACGAATCTAATCTAATGAAAACCGGAGGTAGCAAGAGATAGAGAGGGATAGGTAAAACCAATCTAGAGAGATTGGATCAAGCTCTTGTTGAAGTTCCAAGCAAAGAAGAATAAATCAAACCGAATCTCATAAAAAGCTTCTTTAAATCGCGGCTTCCGTTCCAACTCCGAAGACGTTCGCCTTTTGGAGCCACCGTTCTGTCACAACGCACTCCTATTCGTGCGGGTTAGCCTAGGGCGAGTCCAAAGGACAAGATGAAATCTCTTAGTAGGTCAGGCGTGCACCTCTAGCCACCACGGCTACAAGAACACCCTATATGATCTATCTCGATAATAGATCTTAGAGTGAGAAAAACCAATCGAAGACAAAGTCGTAGAAGAAGCACTTTGTGACGCCCCAGGTTTTCATTTAAGGTTAATTAACCCTAATGACCTAGTCAACCAAGTCAACCACGTTGACTTTGGTCAAACCTTGGTCAACCTGGGTCATCACCTCGAAAACCTAGCCAACAATCACTAATGATCATCTTAAGCAAGTCAACACGCATTAGTGGTCAAACCCTAGTCAAATGTTGGTCAAAACCCCTAAAGCCTTGAACCTTTCCGAGAACTTTTGCCGCGTTCTCCAAATTTCACTTAAACACTTCAAAATCGGCCAATACAAAAGTTGTTTGTCTTTTTGAGGGACACACTTTTCATATTTGGCGGCATTGGGGATTTTGAGTGGAAAATGTGCAAAAACACGGTCAACGCCAGCCTGTACTTTTTGACCGAGCCGAGAAAGACATCAGTTTTGGCAGCGGTTTATGCTCGAATCGTTGATCAAAACCTATGTCGGCCTTTACAAAAAATGATCTCCTATAGTTGCTCTACAACTTTGCTATTCAAAGTTTTTAAGGTTTAGTTTGAAAGTTTTGAGCAAAATTTGGTCAAACATCGGTAAACCGAATGGGAAGTGGCAACGTCGCGCCGTGTCGTCGTGGCCATGCTCCAGAGCGCCGCGCCCGCGCCGCCACGCGGCGTTCGCCTGCCTCAACGTCCGGGCCCCCGACGCACAGGGCTGCGAGGACGGCAATGCCATCATCACGCGCCCCTCCCTATGACTGCCCCGCTTGGGGAAGAGCGTGCCGTGCCACGTGCCGCGCGCCCGCGCCGTGCCCCTGTCGCGCCACGCGCCGGTCTTGTCTCCCACACGCGCTGCCGCGACCGGGTCCCCCCTGTCCTCGCCTCCTTGCCTTCGCGACGAAGCGCTGAGCGTCCTGCTCCGCTTGCCGCCTATAAAAGGCACCCACATTTCCTCCTCGCGCGCGCGACCATCTGCTGCCTCGCCATTGCCGCCGCCGTTGCTGAGCTCGCCCCTGCGCTTGCTCCCTCGGCCGCTCAACCACCCTAGCACCTCCCCTAGACCCCACTCGAGCTCCCCGGGTCGCTTGTTGCCCAGGACGCGCCGCCCCTTCGCCGGAGCCGCCGCTCCAGCGGCTGCCGCCGCCTGGCTCCGCCGCGCAAGCTCATCGGTGCCGCCCCGACACCAACTCCGGCCACGAACCGAACCGTGGTGAGCCCCACACCATCCCCCGCGCCTTCCCCCACACCAGCTCGCCGCCCCCTGGCCGGAATCCGGCGAGGACCACCGGCGGCCCGCCCCAAGGACCCAATTGCAGGGCTCCAACTCTTTCCGGGGGGATTTATGTGAACTAGGGCGTATTTGTAAGGGATTGAAAACTTCTAGGGACCCCGCAGCAAAAAGATTCTTACCTTCTTTTGAGTTAGATCCAGCATCTTGTAAAATTCGTAGAATTTCACAGAAAAATCAGAAAAATGTTAAACCAATTTTGTTGGTTTCCTTGTGAGTAAATCTACAACTTTTGCAAAGCATGACCCTACTTTTGACTGATAGATTTTGCATGAAAAATTGAAATTAGTTTAACCTAGATCTGCTGTAGTTCAAAATATACAAGTGATCTTGAGCTGAAATTTGGATATGTTGTGAGTAATTCCATGTGTAGGCCCTACACCAAAATTTGCCCAAAGTTACTAAGTAAATCTTTTAATATGATTTATTTTGCATTTATGCTATATCTACCTTAATGATTTTTTGTAGCTAAATATAAATATATTTTGTGCTCAACTTCTGGATACGAACTTTTTATGCCTGAATACACCTCTGGTGAATTAACCATGATTTTATATCTACCAAAAATATTTATTCCTGAATTATGCTTAGATTTAAATATAAATGCATAGTTCAAGATCTAGAGCAGCCCTTGCTACATTTGTTGTGTGCATAGCCTTGTTTTGGGTCAGAGAACAAGTGGGTGAAAGTTGGGATCCATTTATTGCTTAATTATTTTTATATGCATTTATCTTGTTTGGTAGCTAGAAAGTTGTCTTTTTCGGTATAATTAATTCGTAGCTCATATAAGTGTGCACTTGTGTTCAGTGGCTTTGTTTAGAGCTAAAGAGCTTTAGGAGTGTCATCTACTGCATTTTATGAATTTATTTATGAATAAAAGCAATGGAGGCCAATTGAAGCTTAATATTAAGTTAAATTGGAAAACCACCAACACCACACCTAATGACCTTATGAATGTGATGTGAAGCATGCTAAGAAGCCTAGGACCACCCTTGCTGTTTTGGTGAAATTAAATTAATTTATTTGCATAAATGTGTGCACAGTCGCTATAAAACAAAGAATAAATAATGAAGCACCACATAACATTACTTTAATAGAAAGAATATGCCAAATATGTGTTTGTCAAGGTGAATATGGCCAACCATACACTTCATGGTTGTCATATGTTGTTTTGTAATTAATTAAATGAAAACCGTCAATTAAATCTTGCATATGCATCCTCGTGTAGATCTTCCCGACGGTAGCTATACGCTCGTGCCGAAAGGAGGAGACGAGGGAGCTGACGGTGAGCTGCAGTACGTGGACGTAGCTCAGGACCTGGACCAAAGTCCAGGAAGGCCCAAGGCCAACCTTGCCAACGAAGGCAAGCCCCGGATCATTAACCCTTCTTTTTAAAATTATGCAATTACCTTTGCTATGTTTGTGCATCTACGTTTCAGGAGTTGAATGAAACCCTAGATGCATGATCCCTAGGTACCTATGTTCTTTTACTAGTATGCTAGGTCGATAGCTGCTATGCTATAGGACCCGGTAAAAGTCGAGTGATGTTCGTCACTCGCGAGAATAGGTTCTTATGTTGGAATCATAAGATCTTTATAAATGGATTGCTCATGTGGTAAGAGCATGGGATTTGGGCTCCGGTCCAGTGGCTTTCGTGGGCTAATCTTTTGAACGTACTAAGCACTTGTCGGGAATGAGACCGGTAAGCCTAGTACCCGATTGAGGCGGCAAGGGATTTGCTGTTACTAATCTTGAGTAGTCACCTGCCCGACTTGCAACCGGGAGGTGGGTACATGTGTGAGGCTGGATGTACTGTGTGGGGGCATACTAGATAGCCTTGTACCCGGGACTGTAATCCTTATCCCGAACCGAAGATCAACGGGAACCGCCTGGTCGGTGCCAACTTTGTGAGGGCACCGCTCCGTGTGTTTAGGTTTACCTTGCAAGGGTTTAATCAATCGATTGTCGGCCTCTCACCGTTATCTGAGACTGCTTAATCAACTGGCCATGATATCCCTTAATGTTGGAACTATGTGAATATTGCTGTGTGGATTAATGGTATTGTACAATTCTTGATTGCAATAGTTGGCTCACTTAGAAATGGTAATTAACTATAAATGGAGCTAAAATATTGAAAGTAAGGACCTACTCTTTGTTGCTTTTCAGCAAAAGAACCCACCGGCCAACAAGCTTCTCATGTCTAGAGTTTGGTTATGTAGTTATCACCTGTCAGGGGGTGAGACCTGGACAGATCCGCAAGGTGGGCGACCCAAGCGGTTGTAGGTTAATTGGAGGGGATCGAGAACTAAGAGCGTAGGAGGTAGTTCGCGTGTGGAACTCGGAACACGGCAAGAATGGTGATGAACACAAGGGTTTAGACTGGTTCGGGCCTCCGGAGAGTGAAACCCTACATCCAGTATGGGGTGGAATTATGCGTGGAAGGGAAGTCCCCTCGAATGGAGCTCCAAGCCGCCTTATATGGTCAAGGGGCTAGGACTTCCATTCGAGGTCGGTGGACCCTCATCGGGGTCGGTTACAAATCAGGAAGGTCATCTGCCTTAATTACAGGGTGAATCCCGTGATCTGTGGACCTACTGGTGGCGCCAAGCTGCGATCTAATAGCTCGCCTTGTGCTCCAAGCCCGGCGGATCCTCCAGGATCTGGATAAGGTCTCCCGGAGTCTTCCAAGGTCGCCGGGGTTGTGGATAAGGTCTTCGGGCCCACTTGCAGGTCGGCGGGGCTTCTGGCAGGTCGGGTCCACTTGACAGGGACCTCTGGGACCCTGGTCGGTGGGGACCCATGGGTACCCATGTCTCTCAAGCCCCCGATCGACGTGTAGGCGTAGCGGCCGAGATGAGGTCATGTCGAGGCGAGGTGAAGTCATGACGTCGTCAAGGTCGCGCAGGGTGCACGGTGATCCAAAGAAGAAAGAAAACCCCTTCAGCGCGCACGAGTCGAACATCGAGCTCCTGGAACACAGGTCCAGAAGGTCGGAGTGTAAGCAAGGCATTGTCTTTGAAGAACCGCTGACCGTACCTGAGTCAGACAATCAGGAAGAGATCATCGTGACCTCGAAGAAGGTCTCTCTGCCGACCGAAGGTAGGTCGAGCGAGGAAGTGGTGGAAGCGGGCTTCCAGTAGGTCATCGCGATGTAGAAAAAGAGGGCGTCGTAAGACACACTCGTGGAGTAGCCCCCGAGCAGTGAGGCGACCAGAATGGTCGGGTTGATGCTCGAAAAGTAAAAAGAATGAAGAACTTACGGCCTTCTGTGCCCCTCCAGATGCTCTGATGATCAGATCGTGACAAAACACCCGGAATCTTTGGGGAAAGCACTAGACACTAGTGGTTGTCGTATCTTGTGTCCCAGAAGCACTGTACGATCACGAGACCTGCCTCCAAGCAGAGCTGCAGTTGCTGCCCGCAAAAGACAAGGGCTGTCACGATGTTGCCAGGTAAGGGACAGGCGCACCAATGCATCCCACGGGTGAACAGGGACCTCGTGCTTCACGTGGTAACAGTGATTGGATAAGGACGCCATGCCAGCTGAGTTGTAGATAGGATCCAAGGCCGTGCTCTGCGGCTATAAATAAGTGACCATGCCACCGAGCTCGACACTTGAGTCAACCAGGAGAATCATGGCGAAGCTGCGTAGTAATTTTGCGGTGCCTTGGGCTTGTATTCATCCACCAGAGCGTAGCGCTAGGTTATCAGCATCCGGAGCTAGAAGAATGCTTGCGAAGTTAGGGGAACTCCATCAGCCGCTTCACCCGCGCCCAGCGAGGAATCCTGGTGCAGCATGGGGCAGTACATGCCTTGTCAGGCCTTGTGAGCGGAGGCCGAGGTGATGCTGGAGGTCACCATGCTGCATCGGGGAAGGCCTGAGGCGACGCTGGCTCGATTTGGAATCTTGTGGGGGAACCCAGACGTAAGTGTGGGTGCCACAGGAAACCTTCTGGGGCTAGAGTAGAGGTGACTGTGTGGCAGCTGCGACCTCGGCGGCGGTGGAGGTCTCCAAGTAGGTCCTGAAGCTAGAAGAAAGCTTGCGACGCGCTTCATCAGTCTAGGTTGCGTCGTAGGCACCATGTATGGTAGATCAGGACCTTTAATATGTTTGTATCTTGTAATTGGCCATGGGCCAAAGTCCTTTGTAGCTTACGAAGCTTTTGATACATGTGTTTGCACGGCAAACGATGAGTCTTGAGTGTTGTGTAGAGGCGCCTAGGCGGCAATGGCGTGGCCAAGGTCCCAGCAGGGCTGTGAAAGCACGCCGACCTTCAGAAGGCCATAGAAATCGACAAAAGAACCCGTGCCGACCTGAGTCAACACGGCCACTGTGCAGTGACACAGTGCAGGGCATCAACCTGAGGACTTGTAGGTCGTAGTCGACCTAGAAGGCAGCGGGGCCTCAGCAAGGAGCTATAATTAAGACCAGGAGGTCGCCAATGGGCAGTAGAGCCTTTAAGCACGGGGCCGTTGGTAGTATTAACCGCTGTAGGTCGAGGCGACCTAGAAGGCGTATTGGCAGCTGGGCCTAGGAGACGTGGTGTGAACCCGCCGTTTGTAGGTCGAGGCGACCTAGGAAACTGTCGGGCTCTTGACGACCTCAAGGAGGTGGTGGAGCTGGTCCATAGGTCGTCTGTGGGCTGAGGCAACCTTGAACTTAGCATCAGAGATATCATAATTGGGGGCTTATTTGTGGGGCATAACGAGTGCACGGCCGTCGGGGTGTTGACCAAAAGCCGACGGACGCAAATTCCCGTACAGAACTAGTCGTTACTGTCTTTTTCCGTTAGGTCGAAAGAGCCGTTGAGGGATAGATCCGCGGGGGCGCAGATCCGTTGGGTCGCCGTGAAATCTGCTGGAGAGACGTTGGGCGCAGCGGCCCACAACGCCGCTGGGGCCCAACTATAAAAGACCGATCCACGGGCTGGGGACCTTCACTTGCTTTCATTTCCGCTCCGCACTTAGGGTTGCGCCGCCGCTCGATTGCTCCAGCGAGATTAGCAGCGCCGCCGCGCTTAGGTCCGCCGCGCCGCGCGCCCTCGCATGTGAACAAAGTCGCTTGTGGTGTTCAGGGCCAAATCCATCGGAGTAGAAGAGGGGGAGATGGAGCCCGCGCTTGCACCGGCGCCGGAGTCCGTCTGGGAGCCGTCCGTGGTGACGGAGGAGCAGATCCAGGCCTTGGCGACCCGCGGGTTGCTAAGGCCCAAGGCGGAGGTGGCCTGGAGGTCGGCGGCAGGCGAGGCGTTCCCCACCGAGGGGACCGGGGAGACCGTCGTCTTCCTGGCGCACGTTGAGCGCGGGTTCGGGGTCCCAGCCGGTGACATCTTCCACGGGCTCCTGTACTTCTAGAGGATCGAGCTGGTACATCTCGTCCCCAACGCCATCACCATCATTTCTTCCTTCATCCATCTCTGCGAGGCCTACCTTGGGATACCGCCGCACTTCCATTTGTGGCGGCATTTCTTCGAGCTGAAGAAGACGGGCAAGTCCGACATCGTGGGGAGCGTCGGGTTCATGCTGCGCCGGTACATGAAGCCAGAGTACATCGACCTGGTGCTGCCCGACAACACCACGGGCTGGAAGCAGGGGTGGTTCTACCTCGACAACCCAGCGCCGGCGCTCCCCACTAGGTCCGGGCACGCTCCCATGCCGTTCCCCGAGTGGACCAACCAGCTTACGTCACTGGAGACTGACGAGCTACGGCCGCTGCTAGAGGACCTTGAGAGGCTGAAGACAGAGGGGCTGACCGGCGGTGCTGTGGCGATTAGCTTCAGTCGGCGGTTGCTGCAGCCCATCCAGGACCGAGTACACCCGACCTACGAGTATTGGGGGGCAATCTGACCCCACTCGAGTCATCCGGCGCAAGGTCTCCAAGGAGGAGATGGTAGCGCGGGTGAAGAGCATCTTCGCCGGGCGCATCCGTAATCGGACGTGCCCCAAGGCGCTCAGCGTGTACCGGCCTACCGACGCTGTAAGTCTCCAACCTTGATTCGTTGCTATCTGAGTACTTGGACAATTTTGACGTAGGTCTTCTCCTTTTCAGTTTCGTGAAGGGATGTACTGGTGCCCGGTGCCATTGCGCAATGAAGAGGACCGGAGTTTCAAGATCCGTGCTGTGGGGGATGTGCAAACCCCTCCGCAGCAATGTATCGAAGAGTACCTCTCCGACTCGTCGGTGGGGAGTGATGATGAAGGTCCCACCACGAGGAGGGCGCCACCAAAGGTCGCCGCGTCACCACCGCGGCGCACCCAGCAAACTGCGGGCAAGATGTCTGCATCCCGAGCCGCAGCAACGGTCGCCGCCACCCAGGCGGCGCAGACGAAGAAGAAGAAGAGGAAGAGGGCAGGCCCCACTGTGTCGGTGGACACGGCGACGGCCAGCTCTGACGTTGAGACCATCAACGTCGAGGAGGAGGAGGAGGACGACACAAGGTCGCCTAGCGCATCGACGGAACGGGCGACGGAGACGCCCCACAAGGCCGTCGCAACGGAGGAGTGCTTAAGGTCGGGCGCGGACGTGCCAGGCGACGCAGGGTCGCAGAAGAGGGCGAGGAAGGCCCCGCCTAAGCCCATCAAGCCTGGGCTAAGGTCCGCGAGCAAGTAGGTCATGGAACCCATGTCTGTTTTTGCTTTTAGCGTTGGATTCTCTGCTGTTCTTGTTTTTGAAGGTCGTTGTTTGTGCACAGGGCGACCTCGGCGACGTCGGAGAGCGCCAAGAATGCCTCAGGTTAGGAGGCGTTCGGGCATAAAGGGAAGGAGGTGCCGGTGGAGCAGTCGCCGGCGGCCTCGGCTGCAGACGTCTCGAGCCAGGCCCTTGGAGTTGGGACGACGGCGGTGTCAGAGGCAGAGAAGGGCGGCACCAGCGATGCTCAGCCCGTTGGAGGTCACCAGGATGACCTATGCATGTCTGCCCCACCGCCAACGCTGGACCAGCAAACTGCAGAGGCGGGCGGGCCCGGCCTGGAGGGGGACAATGACAGGTGCTTGTATGTCGGGACCCCATGGGAGAACGACGTCATCGCCGATCGCCACGACGTTGACGACTTCAAAGAAGCGTCGCGGACGATCTCGGTAAGAGCTTGGCGCTGTTGCTGTGAATTCTTGACGTCTGCTCTGGTTATTTTCGAGGCCTTGATGCGAGGTGCATCTTCTTCTGTTTCAGTCGCTTGCGGAGCGGGCGCAGGCCCGGGCGTCCTTGGTGAGGGAGGCCGGCAATGCCCACGCGGAGGCGGCCGCGGCTCGTGAGGCTTCACTGCAGGCCAAGATCGAAGCCGCGCAGGAGGTCAAGCGCGTGAAGGACGCGTTGGCCCGTCAGGCAGAGAAGGAGGTGAACTCCTTAAAGAAGAAGCTGGAGGCTGCCCAGCAGAAGGCAAAGGATGCCGCGGACGACCTCCAGGCCGTCATTGATGGTACGTATGTTTGGTCATTCGATGTCGTCGCCTTATCCTTGTAGGTCTTTTCTCAATTTCGACCCTTGATGCATCCAGGCGCTAAAGAGGCGGAGGACGCCTTGAAGAAGGAGCTCAAGGAGACCAAGGACCAAGTGAAGGTCCTTAAGGAGAGGACCGCGGAGGTCCAGAAAGGTGAGCGACCCTTTCTCCTTAAGGTCTTTGTCGTCGCTGCACCGGGGATGTAAGCGGACCTTCTCTCATTTATGCAAGTCTGGAGAAGCAGCTCACCGACCTTAGGGAGGCTGCCCAATACTTGATGGACATCTACGTCCCTCAGGAGGAGGGGGCGGAACCAAAGGAGTTGCTTGACCGCCTGGATGAGGCTGAAGGTCGGATGAAGACCTTGCTGTTGGACACCAGCAAGCTCGCTGCGGCCACGGCGTTGGCGACGGTGAAGTTCCACGAGCCATCATTCGACCTGCAGAAGGTCGCGGAGGACGTCGACTTGTCCGAGCTGGTGAACAGCGAAGACATCCAGGCAGCTGCGGAGGAGGTCATCAAGAAGTTCGACCTCTGAAAAGTCAATGTTTAAGCTGTATCACAGTGTAGATGTAGGTTTAGGCCTAGGGCCTATTAATGTAAAAAGAACTTTTGCCGTGATAAAGACATGCAACTTTAATTAAAGTGTGCATCCCACTTGAATAGCGAAAACGCTCGTTATGTAAGCTCAAGAGTAACGAGATTGCGAAGTGCACCCTCCGCTAACCCAACTCAGTGGAGGAACGGCTTACCGACTGCACAGCTCAGCGTGGAGGCTTAGGTACAGCCGGTGCACGGAGGGGGTCTTGGACCCGAGGTCTCACAACCACGTGACTTAGGAACATGCACAAAGAGAGTAAGGGCTACGCAGAGGGGCTACACGCAAAAACATAAAACATAAGAAACCCCTTCAGGTCGCGAGACCCTTAGGTTGGCAACGCCAAGCCCCCGAGCGCATCAGGCCTAACTTAGACCAAGCCCCCGAGCGCATCGGGCCTAACTTAGACCAAGCCCCCGAGCGGTTTGGGGGGAAGGGTAAACAGAACGGAAAGTAAAAGGGAGACCCGAATGCAGGTCGACAGAAGAGTTGCCGGGGGGAATCTCATTTTTATTAACTGGAAATTACAAAGGGGAAGAGTACATAGCTTTTATTTTGGTACAGATCTTCTAAGGGTAGAAGCGACGCAGGTGCTCGATGTTCCAGACGTTCGGGACGCCCTGGCCATCAGCCCACTCGAGGCGATAGGTCGCCGGTACAATGACCTCCTTCACGATGAAAGGGCCTTCCCAAGGTGCGGAGAGCTTGTGCATGCCCTTGGTGTCTTGGATGCGTCGCAGGACTAGGTCGCCGACGTTGAAGGATCGTTCCCGCACGTTGTGGTCATGGTAGCGACGTATCTGCTGCTCGTGGCGGGTGTGCCGCATCAGTGCGGCCACACGGTGCACTTCTATGCTGTCGAGATCGACCTTGCGCGTCTCTTCTGCCGCGCCCTCTTCGTAATGCTGGATGCGGGGAGCGCCGAAGGCAAGGTCGGTCGGAAGGATGGCCTCCGACCCGTAGACTAGGAAGAACGGTGAATATCCTGTAGCTGAGCTGACCTGGGTCCGGAGACCCTAGATCACGTGCGGCAGCTCCGCTAGCCATCTGGTGGCATATGGGGAAGCGTCATCGAAGATTCGGTCCTTGACGCCCTGGAGGACCAAGCCATTAGCACGCTCGACCTGGCCGTTGCAGCGGGGGTGCGCCACCGAGGAGTAATAGACGTCAATGAGGTTATCTTGGCAGAAGTCCCAGAAGTCGGCTCCTGTGAAGGCTGAGCCGAGGTCGGTGATGATCCTGTTGGGGACTCTGAAGCGGTGAGTGATATCTTCGATGAACTTCACCGCCTCCTTTGACGTGACGCTGGCGACGGCCCGAACCTCGATCCATTTGGTGAATTTGTCCACCGCCACGAGGATATGCTTGTAGCCGCCAGGGGCGGTTCTGAAGGGTCCTACCGAGTCCAGGCCCCATATAGCGAAGAGCCAGGATGGAGGAATTGTCCTCAGGGCCTGAGCTGGGACGTGCTGCTGCTTGGCGAAGAACTGGCACCCTTTGCATCGCCGGACTAGGTCCTGTGCGTCAGCCATGGCGGTAGGCCAGTAGAATCCCGACCTGAAAGCCTTTCCCACCAGGTTAGCGGATGCCGCGTGGTTGCCGCACTCACCACCGTGGATCTCTTGCAAGAGCTTGAGGCCCTCCGACCTCAGGATGCACTTCATCAGCACGCCATTGGAAGCGGACCTCCGGTAAAGCTCTGTGCCGATGACGACATAATTGGCGCTGCTCCTCGTGACCTTCTCACGCTCAGCCTTGTCTTCAAGGACCCGATGCTCCAGGATGTAGGCGATGATGTCGAGGTGCCAGTCGTCTTCGGCTTCGGTCATGAGGACGTCGCGGCTGCCTTGCGGGGGTACGTCGCTGGACAGCGGGTCTGGGTCGCTGAGGAGCTTGATGGAAGGCTTGCGTAGGTCTTGGACGAACACGCCGGCCGGGACCAGCACGCGCTTGGATCCCAGCTTGGAGATGATGTCTGCCGCCACGTTGTTGTCACGGCAGACGTGGTGAAATTCCAGACCTTCGAAGTGAGCTTCGAGCTTCCGGACCTCGGCGCAGTAGGCATCCATCGTGTCCTTCTTGATGTCGCACGTCTTGTTGACTTGGTCGATGACGACCTTGGAGTCGTCGTAGGCTATGAGTTGCTTAATCCCCAGGGAGACAGCAATGCGCAGCCCGTGAATCAGGGCCTCGTACTCGGCACCGTTGTTGGACGCCTTGTAGTGGATCTGCAAGATGTACTTCAAGTGATCGCCTTGGGGGGAGATGAAGAGTACGCCTGCTCCCGCTCCTTCGAGGTTCAGAGAACCGTCGAAGTACATCTTCCAGTGCTCAGGTTTTTCCGCCGGTGGAGGTTGTTGGGTCTCTGTCCACTCAGAGACGAAGTCTGCGATGACCTGTGACTTGATGGCCTATCGTGGACAGAACTCGAGGTAGAACTCACCTAGTTCGATCGACCACTTGATGATGCGCCCTGTGGTGTCGCGGCTACGCAGAATCTCTCCCAGGGGGAAGCTCGAGACGACCTTGATCTTGTGGGCCTGGAAGTAGTACCGGAGCTTGCGCGAGGTGATGAGGAGGGCGTACAACATTTTCTGAGGTTGTGAATATCTGATCTTGCTATCAGAGAGGACCTCACTGACGTAATAGACGGGTCGCTGGATGGGGTAGGGTTGGCCTTCCTCAGGTCGCTCTGCCACCAGGACCGCGCTGACCACCTGGGTGGACGCGGAGATGTAGAGCAGCAAGGTCTCTTTTGGCACCGGGGGCACCATGACTGGGGCTGTCGTGAGGAAGGTCTTCAGCTCTTCCTGGGCCTGATCAGCCTCATCCGTCCATACGAACCTGTCTGACTTTTTCAGCAGCTTGAAGAAGGGCAGTCCTTTTTCGCCCAGCTTGCTGATGAAGCGACCTAGAGCGGCCGTCATGCCGGTGAGCTTCATGACGTCTTTCTTCCCGGTAGGTCTCTTCATCTTGCGGATGGCGTCGACCTTGGTGGGGTTCGCCTCGATGCCGCGGTGGCTGACCATGAAGCTTAGGAGCTTGCCAGATGGTACACCGAAGACGTATTTCTCTGGATTGAGCTTCCAGCGATAGTGTCGGAGGTTGGCGAAGGTCTGGGCAAGGTCAGCGATGAGGTTGTCCTCCACCGTGGTCTTGACAACTACGTCGTCGACGTAGGCTTCGACGTTGTCGCCGATCTGAGACTCCAAGCACTTCTGGATGGCCTTCTAGTAGGTCGCACCAGCGTTCTTGAGGCCGAACGTCATGGCCGTGTAGCAGTAGATGCCGTGCGGCGTTATGAACGCCGTTTTGTCTTGGTCAGAGACCTTCAGGGCTATCTGGTGATACCCCGAGTAGCAGTCGAGGAAGCATAGCAGGACGCTTCCGGCCGTGGAGTCCACGACCTGGTCAATGCGCAGAAGAGGGAAGGGGTCTTTAGGGCAGTGCCTGTTGAGATCGGTGTAGTCGATACACATTCTCCATTGACCGGTTTTCTTGGGTACAAGCACCGGGTTGGCGAGCCAAACCGGGTTTTTACATTCGCGGATGAATCCGGCAGCTAGGAGCTTTATTATCTCTACCCTAATGACCTCCTTGTGATCCTTCGCAAAGCGGTGCAGCTTCTGCTTGACAGGCTTGGCCGTCTTGCTTACATCCAAGGAGTGCTCAGCCAGCTCCCTGGGAACACCCGGCATATCCGGTGGGGTCCATGCGAATATGTCCGCGTTATCCCGGAGGAAACTGGTGAGCGCGAGTTCCTATTTCTCCCCGAGGTTGTCACCAATGACCACCGTCTTCTCTGGGTCGGGCAGGACGAGGCGGACCCTCTTTGTTGACGACGTGGCGTCCAGGGCAGTGTCGGTGCGCTGCTGCTCTGGGATGGTTAGGTCGCTCGGGGCGACCTTCGCGGCTTCAGCGACTAGGACGGCCGAGGCGTCGACGCAGGCGTTCGTCATGGCGATGTCGAGGGCCTTGTTGTCGTAATTGAAGGAGACTATGAGGTCACCGTAGACGGAGAGGACCCCGTTTGGAGCCGGCATCTTCAATACCAAGTAGGTGTAGTGCGGGATGGCCATGAACCTAGCCAGCATGGGGCGATCTAGGATGGCATGGTAGGAGGACTTGAAGTCAGCGACCTCGAAGTTGAGGTACTCCGTGCGGAAGTTGTCCTCCGTGCCGAAGGTGACGGGGAGGGAGATCCGACCCACGGGGTAGCCTGCCTTGCCGGGGACGATGCCGAAGAAGGGCTCGTCGCACGCCATCAGCTTTTTGAAGTCGAAGTCCATCTTCTTCAAGGTCTCAACGAAGATGATGTTGAGCCCGCTCCCCCTATCGATGAGGGTCTGGGGAAGCAGGGCTCCATCCACCGTAGGCTCGACGACGAGTGGGTAAGACCCAGGGTCTGGGATATGGACCCAGTGATCAGCTCTAGAGAACGTGATTGGTTGCTCAGACCAACGCAGAGGCTGCGCCGGCTGGGTATGAATGAGGTGGATCTCGCGCTTGTCCTTGCGGTAGCGCCTCCTGCTCACGTGAGACTTGAGACCTCTGACGATCATGTTGATCGATCGCTTGGCTTGCTGGAAGGGGCTGTTGGGGTTGCCCGTCTTCGGTGGAGGAGGCAGGTCGCGCTCGTCGCGGTGAGCCTCTGGCTGCGGCTCGTCGCGGCGGTCGTTGTCGCCGCGGCCGCGTCGGTCGTCACGGCGGTTGCTGTTGTAGCGACGTGAAGACGACCGATCGCCATCGCCTCTAGGTCGCTTGGGGTCTTCAGGGGTACGGAAGGCCCTCTGGAACTGCGAGCACTCACAGACGGTGTGGGTGGCCCCCTCGTGGAACCCGCAGGGGCTGTCGAGCGCTGCGTTGAATTCGTCGACGTTGAACGTCGAAGGTCGACGTGCCTCCGCCGCAAGCACCTCGGAAGGTCGCTTGCGCAGCTTGGAGCTCGAGTCTCCAGCGGTGCCGGAAGTGCTCGCGTCGCGCTTGGCGTCGTAGTCAAACTGGTTGACCAACGCCTCGTCGGTGTCGATGAGCTTGTTGACGACCTCCATGAGGGCCGCGACGGTGGTGGCCCCTGACTCGTGGATCTTCTCAAAGATCTTGCGATCCCTAACACCCTTCTTGTAGCTGTCGACGACCTGGTCATCTCTGACACCGACGCAGGTGTTGCGGTTCTCGAAGAACCGGTTGGTGTAGTCGCGGAGCCGCTCATTGGGCTTCATGGTGACCCTCCCGAGGTTGAAGGCGTTCCCAGGGCGATTGTAGGTCGCCTGGAAGTTAGACGTGAAGGCCTGGGACAGGTCGGCCCAAGAGGTGATGCTGCTAGCCGGGAGGTTGTTGAGCCAGAGTGACGGTGCGTCACCCATCACCAGCGGGAAGTACGCCGCCATGTGGTTGAAGTTGCCGCCGGCCGCTTTGACGGCGACGTAGTTGGTCGACAGCCAGATGTTAGGGTCGGAGTGGCCATCGTACTTCTGGATGTTAGGCTTCAAGTTGTCAGGGTAGGCCACCGACCTAAGACGAGGAGCCAGCGTGGGGAAGGCAGTGATGGCTATGTCGTCAACGCCATTTCCGGCTTGAGAACCACCTCTGCTCTGCGCAGGGGCGACGATCTGGGACCGGGGTTGACGATCTGGATTCGGGACACCCCCCTCCGGATGGCCGTAGTCCGCTTCGTACTGAGCACGACGCCTGTTCTCGACGTCATGGCGGTCGCGCTCCTCGCGTTCCATGATGCGGTGGACGGCGCCAGGGGGCCCGCGCTGGTCGATGTAGCCGCGGGCGTCACGGGCACACCTGTTCTTGGCGAGGTTGGCGCAGAGGTCGCCATCCTTGGCAATGTTCGCTCGAGGTTGATCGGGATTATTTTGATCGACCTCCTCCTGGATGGTAGGGAGGTTGCTGCGTGCAGGTCGATTGGATCGACTGCGCGAATGGCGGCTTGACGAAGATGCGGCGGAGTTGGCTGCCGCGCTCTTCTCCTCCACCAGGGCCGTGGCGACCCGAAGGTAGGCCATGGCTGCTTCCGCCTCGGGCGTAGGGTCGGCTTGCTGAAGGCGCGCCATGGTAGCACCCAGGTCGGCCCGAGGGCTGTTGAACGTCGGTAGCCCCGCTTCTTCGAACTCGAGACGAAGGTCTCGAGCGCAGGGAGGGACCGCGCGGCATTGCTCTTCCGCACGTCGCTGAGCGCGGTTGGTGTTTCCCTAGATCCGTCGCGCCTCCTCGGAATCCGTCACGCCGTGACGTGGAGGTTCAATCTCATAAACCACCAAGACCCGACGAAAGATGGGACCTGAGTCATTGGGAGGGACGTGGATCCGGACCTTCTGGAACTCGTCGCCATCCGGAGACGCGGGAGTTCGCGTGGTACGGGGGAGCCGCTCTTGGTTGATCCTCTTCTGCAGGCGGCAGCCGTGGAGGGTATGTCGTGCGCCCTTATGGTAGGTGCACGGTACGTCGAGCAGGTCGCGGTGTGGGCGGAGCTCGGGTTGTAGGTCGCCAGAGGGCCGCCGCCACCCAGATTGGATCTGGGAGGACTTGACCGCCTGGCGAGCGTAGACGTCACTGGGTGGTCGCAGACCGAAAGGGAAGGCCCCAGGAGGCGGCGCCACCCGCGTTAAGCGCTGGGCTCTTTCGCAGATCTGGAGGGTGTCCTCCATCATGCTGATGACGCGCTCCATTCCCTGAATGATGTCATAGGGTTTGGGCGGGTGGGTCTCCGATGGTAGATCGGAAACGGGGGTGGCGACGGACGCCGTCGCGATCTGCGCAGGGGCCACCGGAGAGGTCGTGGCCGCCGGAACGGTCGAGGTCGCCGTGAAGGAGCCGAAGCAGATGTCCACGGGGTTGGCGAGGATGGCCGCCATGCTTGCTGGGAAGACGACACCAGATCGGGCCACCATGCTGCACAGCGAGTTCTCGATCTCCCCTACCTGGCGCGCCAACTGTCAGGGGGTGAGACCTGGACAGATCCGCAAGGGGGGCGACCCAAGCGGTTGTAGGTTAATTGGAGGGGATCGAGAACTAAGAGCGTAGGTGGTAGTTCGCGTGTGGAACTCGGAACACGGCAAGAATGGCGATGAACACAAGGGTTTAGACTGGTTCGGGCCTCCGGAGAGTGAAACCCTACGTCCAGTATGGGCTGGAATTATGCGTGGAAGGGAAGTCCCCTCGAATGGAGCTCCAGGCCGCCTTATATGGTCAACAGGCTAGGGCTTCCATTCGAGGTCGGTGGACCCTCATCAGGGTCGGTTACAAATCAGGAAGGTCATCTGCCTTGATTACAGGGTGAATCCCGCAATCTGCGGACCTACTGGCGGCGCCAAACCGTGATCTATTAGCTCACCTTGTGCTCCAAGCCCGGCGGTTCCTCCAGGATCTGGATAAGGTCTCCCGGAGTCTTCCAAGGTCGCCAGGGTTGTGGATAAGGTCTTCGGGCCCACTTGCAGGTCGGCGGGGCTTCTGGCAGGTCGGGTCCACTTGACAGGGACCACTGGGACCCTGGTCGGTGGGGACCCATGGGTACCCATGTCTCTCATCACCCAACGGTTAAGTCTTGCCGGTTATTAGTATACTCAGCCTTGCTTTATAAAATGTTGTTGCAGGTGATGTTGTTTGGCCTGGAGAGATTCCACCCGGCTGGGAGCTGGAATGGGTGGATGAAGATGAGTGATGGCACCACGGATGGCCTCCTGTGATGTCTATCGTATCGCTAGTGTATTTTCCGCTATTTTCGAACTCTGAACCTTTACTTATCATGTCATGAACCATGGTTTGTAATAATTAACCCTCAGGGGTAAATGGGATTTAATTTGTGTTTGTACTCTGGACTCGCCTTCGTGTGAGTTTTAATGCATATGTTCGATCCTCTATGTGTTAACCAAGTGATTTACCGGGCCTTGACCCGGCAACTTACGACCGGATGGTACTTTATTATCGCTTAATGACCAAAGTGGATTGGTTTAGGCGATAATACAGTATTTTCTCGGGCGGGTTGTCACACACTTGATCGCTAGAAATAGGATTGCAAATTGATAATTCAACATCATGAATGATACATGGACAAGATCACCACCGGGATCCTACCTTGATCTTGCTCCTAGCTCCTGGAACTCCGACGTGGTCTTCCTTGCAAGGTTCCCACGTCAGCTAGGGAAACCCTAGACAACTAGTTCGACGCTCTCCTCTCCGGAATGGTGTCCCTCTCTTCTCTGCTCCTCGGCGGCGAATGGCGAATGAGTTGATGCGTGGCTCTTGGCAGGGGGACTATAAATAGCCCAGGGGTCGTCTAGGTCAAAGGAGGGGATGAATGGGCCCAGAAATGGGATGGGCCGACCGGCCTGGGCCCATTCTGGCCCATCTCGCGGCCTCCTTCGTCGGTGATGCTTCTCGTGTCTCCTGGAAGTTTCCCTCCTCTGCATGTGGGCCCTTGGCGTCAGTTTCTCCACGGTTTGGATAGAGCTCTTTGTTGCGCAAGCTTCAGCATTTTCTGTCCAGGTCCTCGGAGTTTTCTGCCTTCACGGGTTAGTCCTTGGGCTTCTTGGAGTCATGTTCACTTCATTGCTTGACTTGTACCGGGCTTCATGGCCTTCTCACGAGGTGCTTGATGAACTTTACCCAGAAGTCTCGCATTTAACGCTAAATCCTGCATAAACATTAAACTCCAAAGCCGACATGCACGAACGAACTTGTTATGTCAAGGGGGTTAGTACCAATAGATAAGATATAAAATTGATGACAACACCGAAGGTAAACTCATGGCTAGGTTGACGGAAATTCACCATCAACATCTCCCCCATGATTAAACCTTGCTCGTCCTCGAGTAAGCATTCGATGGATATCAGTGTTGCCCTTCATTGCTCAAACCCTGCACTTGATCATACACGAGAAAACATAATGCTCTCAAAAGTTTAGTTCGTTAGAGTTCCATAGTGTACTAGCCTTCATCCCTACGGAGGGTGGATATTAATTAAGCTCTTCCCACAAGTATTAAACATGCTCCCAAAATTCAAATGGATCTCAGAAATTTTGAAATAAAGAATAAGTTGAAAAAGAGCTAAACCAAGTTCAGAAATTTAAACCACCTTGCATCTTGCTCATGAACTCTCATCTCATCTTGTCTCTCAAGCCTATTTATTCTACTCCTTTCCCTCTCAAAACATATATATGTGGTAGGCTTTATGTGGAACTTTTTAGGAAAGTTTAGTCCTAACAAGATATTATAATTGAGATATTGTCAAAACAAGACAAGCTTCTCATGGTCTTACCGAGACTCGTCAAAAAGGTCATTGGAAAATAATGTTATATCAAGGAGGGGGAGAGAAAAATACACACACTTTGAGATAGGTGGACATGTGCAAATGGCAAAGAGTGATCCCAAGGCACACAGGAAGTCCTCGTTATCGGATTGCACATGGTTGGAAAGATGAGTTTGGATCTTAATCTTGAAGCTTTTGAAATTCCTAATGCATTTAGAGAACCGGGGAGTTCACTTTATTTTATTTTTTATACATACTCATATTTTTTTCTCATACATATTTTTTCTTTATCTTTTTTTCTCTTTCTTCTTTTTTTCTTTTTCTTTATACACCTTTTTTTATTTGCTCCCCTTGAACTCTAAATTGCATTGTACCTACCTCCTCCCCCATGCTTAGACGTTTGCTCGTCCTCGGGCAAAGAGGTGATAGAGATAAGGTAGGTACTAGAAATATTTTTCCTTTGAGAGATACTTGAAATCTTCAATCTTTGCACCATCTTGCGATCTTCCTCGAGTTGATGATTGTTGATGCTCACTAACTCTTATTTCTATGCATCAACAACACATGAAAAAGGATTAAAAAGATATTTCAACAGTAGTATAGGGCTTTGGACTGATGAATTCCACGAGTTTTTGTGAATTGAATAATTTCAGGGACCATTCAGGAAAATACGAAAAGAATGAAATTTAGAAGGCTCCGGAAGACTCCCGAACTTAACCAACGTGAGCTACAAGAAAATAAGCATCTAGAAGGAACGAGAAGACACCACGCGAAGGCTGGGCCCAGACGGGGCCCACCACAGGCCGACCGGCCCTGTGGTGGGGCCGACCGGTCCCCCCCGGACGCCAACTCAGCCCTACTTCTGGAAGGTTCCTCCACCGCCTATGAGGATCAATCTAAACCACATGTTTAGGTCGGTTTGATCCTACGGTGACGGATTACCTCCTTCGGACTATATAAGCAGCCCCCAGACCCCCTGGAGGGGAGAGACGATCAGAGCAATCAAGAAGATCATTATCAAGACGCCAGGGCAGGAGAAGAAGAGGATACACAAGAGATAGGATAGCTACTTCATAGTTCTAGATCTAGTTCTTATATCTAGAACCTAGTTCTAGATAGAAAGTTAGATTCGAGTAGAGTTGAGCTTTGCTCCAGTTCCAGATCTGTAAGTCATCAAGATCCAGTTCTTATATTGTTTCTCAATGACTATGTGTTATTTCAATATTATGTGTGCAATTGCTAAGTTCTTACTTTGTTCTAGTAGTATATTTGATATAGTCATGATTAATGGTAATTTCACGCACTTATTCGTAGAGCTCCTAGTATATTATGCGCGTATGCTAGGTAGTAGAAAGTATGTAAGCATGGTGCTTAGATATGATTTACTTGCGGATTCACCTTATGCTCCGGGTCGTGTGGTAGATCGTAGGTGTGACAGGCCTATTGAGTCCTTTGCAATCCATCCCCCGAGTATAAGACTAATCTATAATGGTTCTTGGGAGGATCATGTTTCGTTCTTGATCTTCTTGGGTAATCTTCGGGGTGCACACATTTATCCATGACTATGCTATATGTGATGATATGCTACAATAGAATAGATGAATAACTAAGTCTTTGTATGCTACATAGAATTTGTGCCTCTTAAGTAAATCCAATTCTAATCTAACTAGGAAGTAGTATGTTCTATGCTCCACGTGTGCCTCTACCTGTCTAAATTATCATTATTTTATCATTTGGCTTACCCCTGTTAAAGTATGTGACATACCATCAAAGTCTCATAAAATAGTCTACTGCCATCCTTAGTCAACCGATACATCCATCCCATCTTCCCTGTGGATACGATATTTTAAAACCCATCACCCCGGGTGAAGTGCTCACCGGTATCCGTGCGCTTGCGGATCATTCATTTCTCTGTAGGCTTAGCAAATACCAACAACGATCCATACCCACATGATAGGTTGTGGTCAAGGAGGTAAACACAAAATATGATATTTTTGGTTTTAAGGGTGGATACCCGGCGAGGTTTGTGAAATCTCCGATGTGGGGATACACAATGCACGGATAGAAAGGCTAGCAAAAAGATAGATACGCAAAAACAGAATGACCAGCTTCTTAGTCTCGGGCCAGAGAAATCAAGTCCTGAATTAACTCACCCAAAAATAAACCTTGTATACTAAGTTTTTGCACTCAAATATATATATGGCTCTGGATAGTTAGAGCAACATGCAAGTGGTGTTTAATGACAAGGTTAGCATTACTTTTAAGAACAAAAATAAATCATCTTTAACCCATCTAAAAGTTGAGAGCATATAAAGACTATGGGTCTCATTTTTATCATAACCTCCGCAAAGGATTAAGCTAGCATTTAGACTAATTTCAGATTTGTATTTTAAGAGAGCATTTGCTTAATCATGCATAAAACAAGTACAAAGATAAGCAAAGCGGTAACTATCATCATATATCAACAAGGCACAAAACTTTTTATCTTTGCCAAAGGTAAAAACAAGGTGGTGATTTTATACATGATGAAATAAAAACTGACACACATGCTAAAAATAAACAAAAACTGAAAATACTACGCGTACATAGGCGCATACAAGCTGAAAATTAAAGAAAAAAAGGGAAAATTAAACAAAGTAAAACAAGCTCCTCCTCTCTCTAATCTTCCGCCGGTGGTTGATATTGGTAATCTTGATTATTGTATCCTTGCTCATAATAAGATTGCACCGCTCCTCCTATGAATTGCTCCGGCGGTGCTAGGTGAAGGCGGCCTAGCTCAAAGGCGATGTTTGCATTTCCTTCACCCATTTGGTTTGCATTGGATTGGATGGCTGCAATATTTTGCATGTTTCTTGCAGCATATCCTCCAATGATGGCTACACCTTGTTGTGGTTGAGGGAGGTGTGCATATTGCTCCGCAAAGACTACGTTGGGTACCGCAAAATTTGGTGGGGGCATGGCTGCATCACTCCCCCATGCTTGCATTGGTACACCCCCGTAGTGTCTTGGCGGTACCGGAATTCCTCTATATGGTGGCACATAATTTTGGGGAGCACCTTCTTCTTCTTGGGTTGCGGAAGAACCTTCTTCTACAATCTTTCCTCTCTTGTTTTTCTTCGCCGGCACAAGAAGTCCTTCCTCTAACCAATCTTCTTTCCCCTCAATAAATAACCTTAGTCTTGCATCCGGTAGGGGTAAATTTACTTTGGCCACTTTGAAGCCTCCTCTCTCATCTCCACTTATATACTTTCCTTGCTTCAAATAATCAATTCCTAGAGAAATCCCGACTAGGAGATACTCTGGATTTCTTGGGATTCCCGGTCTCAATGAGATAGCCAACATGGAGAGGTAGCACCCCGAACCAATATCTCCGGATCCCGATGTTGCTTCACAACACCACCGGCTGATCATAAGGTGTGAGGGGTCGATTGGCTGCCCAACAATCAAAGCTGAGTAAAGCCAATTCAACTCCATGTCGGTTATCTTGATCTCTTTAATTCTCTCCAAAATCCTCTTGTACATCCATGAGTGAAACACCTTGATTATGGGGTTCCGGATACTACTCCTTTGCCGGTTAGCTTCTCCCGCGATCATTCTCCAAAATCCTTCCAATGCATTCACTTGCACTTCTACTTGCTCCGGGGCTCCCTTTTGAAAACCAAGCAACTCCCTAATGTACTCATAGGGAACCACTTGTTCATCTCCTTCCAAACGGAATGAGAGACTCGGCACTCCTTCATCAAGTATCGACGCCATGGTCATGAGAATTTCCAGGGCGAATTCCTTGTGGGTGTTTGCCGACACTCCGTTGCAAAATTGTACCCAACCTAGGTTTCCCAACAAGTAATAAATGTCTGTGTGAAAGCCCAACACTTGGAGAGCTTGGTCGTCGAAGTCGACATTCGCCACAAGCCTCTTCTCAGGGCGAGTGAGCTTCTCCTCCTCCTCCTTCGTCTTGATAATAAACCCATACTTGGAATACCGCGAAGTGTATGGAGGTGGAGCGGATGATCGTGTCGAACGACGAGGTCGGACGGGCGGCTCCTCCGTACGTCCTTGCGGTTCGGTGAACCTCATAGACGAGCTTCGTGTGGCCCTCATGCCACCGAGGAGCAAGGTGTCGTTCCTCCTCGGCGGTGCCGTGTCCTCCTCCATACTCCGGGGAGACTCGGAGACCGAGTGCCTCCTCGAAGAGCTTGTTGATGATGGCTTGGATGATGAAGAACCTTTCTTCTTGGAGAAGAGACTTTTAGTTTTCTTCCACATGGTTGTTGCACTCTTTCTCACAAGTATATCCGGGGTTTTGAACCGGTAGAAAGGCACACAAAAATTATGGGAGTGTGGACTTTTAGTGGACTTACGATGGATTTTGATGGACGAATTAAAGCTCGAAGTGGGAAGTAATGTTTCTGGAGGTTTTGAATTAAGAGCTCAAGAACACGAAACAAAGAGCTAGACGAGGGACTTACCTGCCAAAGGGGAGCACTAGGAGGCTTAAAAGGGGGTGAGGCCGGCCGGCCTGGGCCGACCGGCCTGGGTCGCCTGCTGCTCCTCCCAGCTCCGTCTTTCTCCAGTGCACTCCATGCTCCTTGGTTGCTTTGTGACAGCATGCTCCACGGGGTTGCACCGCCCAAATGCTCTCGTCCACTCCTTTGCTTGCATGATTGATCCTCCCACTTGATTGCTTTGCTTTGAGTCACTTCCATGCTCCCTTGCCTCACATACTTCCATGAGATTGCTACAAAACAAAACCTTGGCTGCCCCCCATGCTTGTCCCTGGCATGTGCTTTGAAGATAAATGTTGGAGGGGCATCCCGTGATGCATCATGGTGCATGTGTGGTTAAGTTAACTCAATTACCTCCCTCTAATCATGTTTTAATGCTAAGCACTCCTCTAATTTCAAAAAATAAAATTAAACTCAGAGCTTGCAATGAGTCCAAATATAATTAGAGAAGTTTTTAAGCATCAAAAACAAATGTAAGTCGAAAATATTTTCTGACTACTTTTATTTTGGTCACACCGGTATTGTTTGCTTTCATTAGTTGAGAGCAAGCGTTTCCCGGCTTGATCATGGGGGCATAGGTTTAGGTTCTAATTTTGGTTAAATGTGTGAGAGAGATTTTGAATGAAATAAAATTAAATGAGGCTTAGAAAAATTCTAACTCTAGAGAATGTTGGAAACGACCAGGAACGCGCGTTCCCGGTGCTCCCCCCTCGCCTCACTCACTCAGTCTCTCACAAACGCCGGCGACCCGAGGTTGAAGATGATGAACAGTATTTTCGGCGATGAACGCCGCGGAGTCGGTGGCTCTTGTATCTTGGCCTACTTTTTATTCGCATCACAACTGGCAAAGGAACTACATGGAGTACAGGAGCTATTTAATAGCCAGGGGAACACACCACGGAGCTCTCCTCCATACTCGGCCTCCACGCCACGATCCACGGCACCAGCGCCTCGACGTCCCGGGAGCCGCTCGCTCCTCCGCACACTTCGGCTTTCCTGCACGTAGACCCGCCCCAGTAACCCCACTATCCTAACCAACCTGCTCTATCCTAACCAACTGAAGCGTGATGGCAGCTATCCTGCACACACACGTACACAAGCTTGCACTTCTGTACGTGACACAAGCACGTACATGACCTGGCCACTCTACACGATACAGACGTACCGCGACCTCGCAGCAGCCCTGGACTCGACGTCGTCGCAGACACGCATCGCGCGGACACACCCGGCGTGACGTGACTCGATGCAGCACGATACACACGCGCCATGAACACATCATGACGTGTTTATTTCTAACAATCTCCCCCTAAACACGACATGCCGCTGCCGGAGTTGCTGCAGCTCCCGTCGTCCTCATTGTCCCGGCCGCCACTACGGCCTCCCGACATGACGCGACCACCGCTGCATGCCTCATCTCCGCACGAACGTCGCAACCTTCTTCTTCCTCTCCGGCGACACACGCCGTCTTCCGCAGCACCCGCTCAGCATCGTCGTGTGCCATTGCTCGCCCGAACGACACAGCCTTCTGCGCGGATCGAGACCACGCACCTCCGTCTTCTTCCTCAGCGACACACGCCGAGCTCCATCGACGCCGGCGACACACGCCTGACGTCGGTACACGCCGACTTCTTCGGCTCCGGCGACACACGCCATCGAGCACATCACGCCCGGCAGGACCGACACACGATCCACTGCCGAGCACCATGGACGACCACGCACAGGCCAACACACGGCCCGCGCGACCTCGCCTTGCCTCGCCGCCAGCGCGCTCCTTGCCGCTGCCTTGCCAGTCGCGCACACCGCTGACCGGCGCGCGTGCAGCACCCGCGTCGTGCCTCACGCGCGCGCCATACCGCGCTCGCGGCTCCGCCGGCCCGGCCGGCGCGCCGCCAGCTGCCTCCTTTCTCGACCAAGCTCTTGATACCAATTGTTGGAAACGACTAGGAACGCGCGTTCCCGGTGCTCCCCCCTCGTCTCACTCACTCAGGCTCTCACAAACGCCGGCGACCCGAGGTTGAAGATGATGAACAGTATTTTCGGCGACGAACGCCGTGGAGCCGGTGGCTCCTGTATCTTGGCCTACTTTTTATTCGCATCACAACTGGCAAAGGAACTACATGGAGTACAGGAGCTATTTAACAGCCAGGGGAACACACCACGGAGCTCTCCTCCATACCCGGCCTCCACTCCACGATCCACGGCACCAGCGCCTCGACGTCCCGGGAGCCGCTCGCTCCTCCGCACGCTCCGGCTTTCCTACACGTAGACCCGCCCCAGTAACCCCACTATCCTAACCAACCTGCTCTATCCTAACCAACTGAAGCGTGATGGCAGCTATCCTGCACACACACATACACAAGCTTGCACTTCTGTACGTGACACAAGTACGTACATGACCTGGCCACTCTACACGATACAGACGTACCGCGACCTCGCAGCAGCCCTGGACTCGACGTCATCACAGACACGCATCGCGCGGACACACCCGGCATGACGTGACTCGATGCAGCATGACACACACGCGCCATGAACACATCATGATGTGTTTATTTCTAACAGAGAAACCAAAGGACATGAATTTTAAACAAACCAAAAGTAAAGTTTCTAGGTTCACGCAAGTTCTACCATGCGCTGAAATTTAAATATCATCTAGGAACATAGTGTGGCTCTACTCGTGTGTTTTTAGCATATAAAACAAGTCAACCATAACATCATGAAGAGGATGAAAGGTTGAGGTAGGTTCTGAATTTTTTTGGTTTTGGTTTCTCGAAAAGAAGCAAATAACTCATAGGATGGCTCATGTAAAGGGTTTATGATCCAAATAAAATATCCAAACAAGATTTATAACTTAAACATTATCCAACCACTTAAGAGTCTATGAATGTCTTGCGTAGCAAATTCTAAAAACCAACTTACTTGAAAGACTTGAAAAATCTTGATCGGGTTGTCCTCCTGGTAGCTTATTCTTGACTCGACGAACATGTTGCCTCCCGCCTAGCACTTCGTTTATGGTCCATGGCTAGACTTCTTCACTTGTTTACTTCGGATCAACACTCTTTGCGGGCGTTGCAATCGTGGGTACCCACTTCCGCACCATCCTTGGCGCCGGCTTATTCTCCGGCTTAGTCATCTTTTTTGTCTTCACAGGCGGCTTTTGTTCCTTGATCTTGACGGATGCAACAACTTTCTTGATTTCCTTCGCTTCCTTCTTCTCCGGCTCTTCCTTCTTCCTTAGCTCTTTCTTACTAACGCGACGATGAGGCGGAATATATTTAACTTTGATCATGTTGCATACCTCGAAGCGTGGTCAAAACTTGAAGGAACTCCTCTCGCCGTTGATGTCGAACTTGATCTCCCCCTTCCCGACGTCGATGGTAGCTCCGACGGTCTTGAGGAAAGGCCTCCCAAGGATGAGCGGTGGCTTCTCCCTTTCTCCCATCTCGAGCACCACAAAGTCGACAGGGATGAAGTGGTGTCCGACCTTCACGGGCACATCTACGGCGATGCCCAAAGGATAGCGAATGGAGTTGTCACCCAACTCCAAGCACATGGCCATAGGCTCTAGCTCCGGTAGACGTAGCTTCTTGAACACGTCTCTTGGCATGACACTCACACTTGCTCCAAGGTCGCATAATGCTTTCTCAAACTTGAAGAAACCAACGGAACACGGAATCGTCAGGCATCCGGGGTCTCCTTGCTTCTCTAGTCTGTTTGCAATAGCGGTGCTACATTGCTCGGACATCTTGACGTGATCCACTCCGAGTGTTGCTATCTCATACTTGTTTGCAAGTATATCTTTGAAGTAGCGAGAATATGTAGGAACTTGAAGGGCATCCAATAGCGGCATGTTGATGCTCAACCTACGCACAACTTCCACAAACTTCTCAAAATGATTATCAAGTTTACCTCGGAAGTAGTGTGGCTTGAGTTGCGGTATCTTCATGTCTTCTCCCGGCATCTCAAACTCGGGCTCTTCGGTGATGATCTCGGTAACCTTCTCCTTAGCGAATTCCTCTGCCTCAGTAGATGGTTTAGGCTTCCTAGCTCCCGCGGAATGTTCCGGATCTTCGGTCTCCTTTCCCGAACAAGTTTGAATGGCCTTAGCCGTCTTGGGACCTTGAGGTTGTCCTGGTAGCTTCCCTTCATTAGCGGATAGGCGCCCGGCAAGTTGTCCCACTTGTGTCTCGAGCATCTTCATCATGTTGAGCACTTGATGGTTGGAGCTTCCGACCTCCGTCACCTTGCTATCGATGTTCTCCAACACCTTGTCTATGGCTTTGAACTTGGTGACAGTGTCCTTGTTGATCTTAGCTTGCTCGTCCATGAAGTCCTTCAATTGCATACGAAGAGGAACCGAATTCGGAATGGACGAACTTGCATTAAATTGAGGTCTACCTTGCCCGTAGCGGAAGTTCGTCAAATCTCCCTTCCTCATGTAGTCGAGCATCTTGGCTTCCTCCGGACAATCCTTTTGGGCATGGCCATACTCCCCGCATTCTTCACATGTGGATCTTTCTTTGGCAGCCTTTAAGTCTTGAGCTTCTTTCTTTTCTATCTCCATCTTCTCCAACCTCCTCATGAGCGAGTCGATCTTGCCTTCGAGTAGATCTTCCTTCTCCACTTGCAAGACTCCTTTGATGTTCCCTGTGGGTTGAACCGGAAGTAAGCGTCCGGATGATGCCCATGTGTCATTGTCCGTGACCTTCTTGAATAGAGTGAAAGCCTCGGTCGGTGTAAGCTCGATGATGGATCCTCCTGCCGATGCATCGATGATCATCCTTGACGCCATGGTAAGTCCTTGATAGAACTTTTGAACTATATCTTCCTTCGGGAACTTATGATATGGCACCGCCTGAGTGTACTCATTGAAACGCTCGAAAGCTTCCGATATGGTCTCCGTAGGATATTGAGCAAAAGTAGCAATCTTATTGCGCAAGCTTTGAGTCTTACCCGGTGAGTAGTATTCCTTCATGAAAGCTCTCATCAAAGCCTCCTAATTTTGCACCGTCTCCGCTGGTTGAGTGTAGAACCATTGCAAAGCTTTTCCGAGTAGCGAGAACGGAAAGAGCCTTACCCTCATTTGATTTTGAGTCACCCCTTCCATGTTGAATGTCTGACAAAGTTGAATGAACGCTTGGAGGTGAAGGTTGGGATCCTCTTTACCGTTGAAGGGTGAATGTTGCACCATGCGGATTGTTGAGGCCTTGATCTCGAACGGCCTTCCGATCTCCGCAAGGTTCAAGATTGGTAGGTCGACGATGTCCGGGGTGCATAACTCCTCGATCTTGTGCTCCGGCTGCGATTGTTCTCCCATCGGTTGCGGTTGAAGTTGATTTCCCCTAGGGTTTGGAGGTGGTGATTCCTTTGGAGACTTCGACGATCCTTCGGCCTCCGCTTTTGGATCTGCAAATTCCAGCTTTTTAGCTTATGCTTCACGTCTCCTTAGCCTGTAAAGTTTTTCTGGATCATCCACAAAATTTTCGGGTTTGTTGGAGAGGTAGCCGTCCATCTCCTGTTAGGGTTAGCAATAAACAAAATATATACAAAAATAAAAATAAAAACAAATCTAAGAAAACTAGGGTTAGTCAAAAACTAGATTAGATTGATTTTTAAGGATGATCAAAAGTTAGTAGATGCAAAAAGAAAAACCAAAAGAAAACTGAAAATATTCACAAAAAGCAATAAAAGGTCGAATCTTCATCACTTGTTCCCCGGCAATAGCGCCAGAAAAAGGGGCTTGTTGACGGTATATATGTGTATCAAACTTCGTTGGATTGCAAGCGGACAAATCCTCCGCCGTAGTCAAGGGACCCTTCTCCCCTTAAGTGTGAACCCAAGGTATCAAATCCGTGGAACAAATGTGTGATGCAAGAACCAATCTATTAAAGCCGAGAACACTTAGATCTTCAAAGGAAACTCTTATGCATCTAATCTAAAGAACACCAAGAAAACGAATCTAATCTAATGAAAACCGGAGGTAGCAAGAGATAGAGAGGGATAGGTAAAACCAATCTAGAGAGATTGGATCAAGCTCTTGTTGAAGTTCCAAGCAAAGAAGAATAAACCAAACCGAATCTCATAAAAAGCTTCTTTAAATCGCGGCTTCCGTTCCAACTCCGAGGACGCCCGCCTTTTGGAGCCACCGTTCTGTCACAACGCACTCCTATTCGTGCGGGTTAGCCTAGGGTGAGTCCAAAGGACAAGATGAAATCTCTTGGTAGGTCAGGCGTGCACCTCTAGCCACCACGGCTACAAGAACACCCTATATGATCTATCTCGATAATAGATCTTAAAGTGAGAAAATCCAATCGAAGACAAAGTCGTAGAAGAAGCACTTGATCACTAGAAATCGGATTGCAATTTGATAATTCAACATCATGAATTATACATGGACAAGATCACCACCGGGATCCTACCTTGATCTTGCTCCAAGCTCCTGTAACTCCGACGTGGTCTTCCTTGCAAGGTTCCCACGTCAGCTAGGGAAACCCTAGACAACTAGTTCGACCCTCTCCTCTCCGGAATGGTGTCCCTCTCTTCTCTGCTCCTCGACGGCAAATGGCGAATGAGTTGATGCGTGGCTCTTGGCAGGGGACTATAAATAGCCCGGGGTCGTCTAGGTCAAAGGAGGGGACGAATGGGCCCAGAAATGGGTTGGGCCGACCGGCCTGGGCCCATTCTGGCCCATCTCGCGGCCTCCTTCGTCGGTGATGCTTCTCGTGTCTCCTGGAAGTTTCGCTCCTCTTCATGTGGGCCCTTGGTGTTAGTTTCTCCGCGGTTTGGATAGAGCTCCTTGTTGCGCAAGCTTCAGCATTTTCTGTCCAGGTCCTCGGAGTTTTCTGCCTTCACGGGTTGGTCCTTGGGTTTCTTGGAGTCATGTTCACTTCATTGCTTGACTTGTACCGGGCTTCATGGCCTTCTCACGAGGTGCTTGATGAACTTTACCCGGAAGTCTCGCATTTAACGCTAAATTCCTGCATAAACATTAAATCCAAAACCGACATGCACGAACGAACTTGTTATGTCAAGGGGGTTAGTACCATTGGATAAGATATAAAATTGATGACAACACCGAAAGTAAACTCATGGCTAGGTTGACGGAAATTCACCGTCAACACACGCACTCCCGCACCTCCTCGCCTCCTCTCCCGGAACCGCCGCACCCAAAACTCCACTGAGCTTTAATGTCGGCCGCCCGCCGGAGCTCCCCCACTACCTCACCGCGCCCCCTCCCCTACCCATCTCCGCCCTATAAAAGGGTGACCCCGAGCCCGCATCCACCCCGCACCTCTCCACCCTGCGCCGTCGCCCCAAGGAAGGAGAGCCGAAGCTCAACCGACGACTCGATCTCTCAAGTTGTCGAGTTCTTCTCCTCTCCAAGCCCCTAGTTAAATTCCACACCTTCTTAGCTTCGGTTTCGTCTTGATCTCGTCGAGTTTGGCGCCCGGTAGCTCGAATTCGAGCCTCACCGGCGAGTTCGCCGCCCGCCACCGCCATGCGCCGCCGCATCGCCCGTCTGCCTTAGATGCCTTCTTGACCCTCTGGTTGAGTCCGCATGCTCGCTAGTTGCGCGTAGGGCTTCTCTATGCTCGAAACTGAGGTCAGATGCTCGTTTCCGAGCATCGCCGGCAAGCCCCACCATCGCGCGCCGCCGCGTCCGCCACCGCCTGCGAGCTGTAGCTGCCGCCGGACGTCCATCCGGGAATTAGCGGCCCAGATCCGCCCGTCCTCGAGTCAACCGTTCAAAGTAACGGTCAACCCGAGCTGACCGCCGTCATCTTTACAAAAAAGCCCCTGTAGTTTCTAATATCACAACCAAGCCCTTCCACCTATAAGAATCCTTATGGTTAGGTCCTTTTTCTTATGGTTAGGCCCCTAATTTCCTTAGTTTTTATGTTACGCAGTCCACCCTTGATCTTTTACATGTTAGACCTCCTGTTTTTATACATAATTAGGTTTAGGTCCCTGGTTTTTTGCAGATAAGCCCCTAGAAGTCTAGTTTTCTCTCAATCTAGCCCCTAAACCTTGTTTAAGCCATATCTTTTCCGTCCTAGCTCCGTTTTAAGCGTTCTTGGTGTTAATGCGATTGTCCTTTCGTGCTCTTTAGTTTTAAAAGCTTGTTTTAATTTTTTAAGAATTTTTGATGTATTGTTTTATTTATTGCATATTTTCTTGTGTGATCGTAGAAGACGTGTCGTTCGAGAACGAGCAAGTGCAGCCGTTTGAAGAAGACGAGCCACACTTTTTAGGCGAGGAAGGCAAGTGGTTCCCCCTGCATACTCTTCTTGTCCTAATAACAAGCATGTTATCACTTTACTTTTATTTGATGTTATGCATAATTTTGACGGGAAATGCTTATTAAGGACATGACTAGTTTTATCCTATACCTTGAACGTCTTGGTTTAAACAAATGTTTTTGGGTAGAGAAATGCTTAGTTGCTATATGATGGGATGGTGAAAATGAATCTTTATAAAATGTTGATTAAGATAAAGTTGGTGTTTTATGGTAATACAAGATCATATGATTTAATTGGAACATGGAGAACTACCCTAGAAAACAGTACAACCACAATCCATATGGCTCTAGCTTAGCCAATTAATTAGGTGTGTGAATTATCTGATAGCCCTATCCGAAAGGAACACAGGGGCCTTCGAGTTGCAGGGGTATAGCCTGATCCTTTTGTTGTAATAGCCTTTGCTAAGGTGCTGACCCTTAGGGAGGGTTATGATCCGCTCTGAGCTGTAACTGTCGTGGGTTGTTGGTGCTTTTGCACGCCTTTGTAAAGGCTTCGTAGTGAACCCCTAGCCACTCACCTCAGAAGTGTTTAAGGGCTTTGCAAACCCGGGCAACATGGGGAACACGAGCTGTGGGTAAAGTGTACAACCTTTGCAGAGTGAAAATTGATCGATCAGTCGTGCTCACGGTCACAAGCGGCTTGAACCCTCACATGATTAATTGAACTTGAATATGGAAATAAATTGTGGTTTATATGGTTTTGAGATAACGATCTCTTTTCCTTAATCTTTTGGGTTGGTATAAACTTACACTTAGTAAATAGGCGTTTGCTAATAAAAATTTGACCAACTTAAAATTGCTAACCGCAGTAAGCCTTAACCCCTATTTGAAAGCCTTGCATTTTCCCCCACGGGTTGAGTACCAACTATAAGTGTACTCACCCTTGCTTATACGTGTTCAGAGGAGGATGTCGGAGCAGAGTTCTTCAATGAGTTCGATGGGTTCTGAGGCACGCGTTTCCGCAGTCAGAGGCTTGTGGAGTTGAAGACGGTGTTTCATCGTCTAGTTACCGATGTTCGTGTAAAGACCTTCGAGTCTAACCTTATGAGTGTAATAAGTTAATAAACCTCTATTTGTACGTTTTGAGCATTATTTTATGATATTACACTCATTTGTCTATCATATGTGTGAATTTATGATTCTGGCACACGTATGAGATGCATTCGGTTTTTCTTCGGAAAAACGGGTGTGACAAAAAATATATTGACTTAAAAAAATTGTACTCCAACGAACTGGATGCGTGCTATATATAAAGCAAACTCGATAACTTAGCACCCTATATTTGGAGTTTCTCATCAATGCTTTGACATCGAATTTCAATACCGCAACTTCAACGCCACCATAGGTGCGGCGTGGTGACCGAACATCCAATACCTAAATAAAATCATATCCATACCAAGTGATAGTATTTACCATGGATTTGAGCAATGCGTATATGTTTTGCTATATTAACTTTATATTTGCAATCGGTATGGTCTTTTGGCTATTTAGTAGCAGAGTTCAAAGTTAACTAATTTAATTAGGATATATTTCATAAACTTATATTAAGATGCTCCCTTCACCCTAAAAATAAGGCACCTAAGTTTATTCTGAATCAAACTTCCTTAACTTTAACCCATTTATAGATAAAAGTATCAACACTTATATAGCATAAAAAGGAATAGCGTAAGAATAATATTATTAAGGTACTTCTTCCATTTCAAATTGTAAAAATCAAAACGATCTACAATTTAGAAGAAATGAAGTAACAGTTTGCAAGACAAGAGAAGAGATATTATAGCCCCGTTTGAATCGAGAATCAGATTCTGAAAATCTAGATTCAAGTTGGATTTTTAAAATCTGGATTGTGAGCAAAATACAAAGGATCTGTTATTCTGTTTGGATGCCCAACGTGCTCAGTCTACTAGAAAGAAAAAACAAAATGCATGAATGCGACCACGTGCAGGTTCACATATCCGTAACGTCAACTCCCACTAAAATTGTGTTGGCCGAAGAAAACGACAGAGTGAAAGTGAGTTACGATGCGGAATGCGGGAATGGTCAGCCAGTTCGCGACGTGCCCGACCGCTTCTCCGCCGTGGCCACAGCCCGGCGCGCGGAGCGCTCCACGCGTCCATCCATCCGGAGCCAGCCGTCCTTGCTTCTCCCCGCCGACGTCCTCGTCCAGCCGTGCACTGGAGTCTGGAGGTTGAGATCCCCGTTCTACGGCCGGCCGGGCCCCGATTGGTTCCCCTTTCTCCGTTGGTCCAGCCGTGCACTGGAGTCTTAAGGAACTAGGATATCCCCCTGCTTGCGTGGATGCATCTCTCGTCTCCTGCTGTGGGATCATTTCCCCTGCCGCCGCCACTCAAGTCCGGTAATAAAAATTCCTTCTTTTCTTTCGCGGGCTCTCCAATCCGTCCCAGCTCGTCGCGGGTTCATTAGCTGCGCGGCGGCGGAGTACTGGCTGCAGCTGATTCTTTTGCCCTCAGTTTCTTCTTGCGAGTGTCAGGCGCTCCCTTGTTCTGCATCCAAGAGAAGCTGGATGTGGAATGAAGCGATGACATCTGATGGAGGATCTTCCTCGTCAAGCTTCCGGGAGTTGTACGGGAACATCCACACCCGGGCGGTGGCCACTGGCGCCGCGTTTGCGGCTGTCGCCCTCCTCATCTCGCTCTGGCTCATCCTGCAGCACCTCAGATCGTACAACAACCCAGCAGTAAGTGCCAAGGTTTAACTTTTCCATCCAAGGAAAAAGTTGTGATGTCTCAAATGTAACTGATGTTTATGGCTTGCTTGTTGTCCGTGTTGAACAATTGCATTTTTTTTTTGTCCTTGCTGAAATTCTTCAGGAGCAGAAGTGGATCATAGCTGTGCTGTTTATGGTGCCTGTATATGCCTCTGAATCTGTAAGTATAAGTTGTAAATGTTCAGATTCTTTGTTAGTTGTTACTGCTAATACTAGGTTTGCATTCGATAGCAAACTATTTTGACGAAATGTTCATTGCTAGCGAACAAAATGTGAATAGCTAAACGGAGTTTTTCGCTAACTTGCTTCAAGCAGTATGGGTATGACCTTCAAGATTAGTCATTCATAGTAGTTCGGATACTGTGATGTAGGATCTCTTTTCCTTATACTTCAAGGTACTGACACGAATTGATATCCCATTCCAGTTTTCGATTCTTTTCAGATAATTTCACTGTGGAATTCGAAGTTCTCTCTGGCTTGTGATATATTGCGCAATTGTTACGAAGCCTTTGCTCTGTATGCCTTTGGACGATACTTGGTCGCTTGCCTTGGTAACACTACCTTGCTTCACATAATCTGCTGCAATATCTTGTAATCTTCATTGCTTTTTAGAGGAACCATTGAAATCTCGTGATGATCAGTAATATACTCATGCTGCCAAATCTGTCAGCTCTCTGAATTAGTTATACTAATTTGCTGTTACATTATGCTTCAGGTGGGGAACGGCAAGTGGTCCGGTTGCTTGAGAACAGAAAACGGGAAGAGCTAAGTGAACAGTTGCTTGAGAGTCAAGACAAGACACAAGCTCATAACCGAAGTAGAGTGTGGAATTTCTTTTGTGACTCTAATGCTCTGGGAGAAAGCTTGTACACAATTATTAAGTTCGGTCTTGTGCAATATGTGAGCTCTTTTATATTTATTTCTTCTCACCCAACACCAGTAAGTAATGACATCCCTTAACCTTTTTTCGCAAAATTACAGATGATTCTGAAGACACTGTGTTCTTTCTTGGCGTTGATCTTGGAGCTTTTTGGAGCCTATGGAGACGGTGAATTCCAGTGGAACTATGGGTAACTCTGTTGTTTTCTTTTTTTGTGTTACTGAAATTAGAAAAAACATCTATCTAACTTTAAGAAACTAGCGATTGGAGCAGGTGATCCACAGAGAAATTGTTTAATGTATCAATTTCAAGTATCAGGAACAAAATCTGACATGGACAAAACCTCCTCTTAAATTTCCTCTAAAAGAAATAAAGTAGACTTCTTTTAAATATTTCCATTATACTGTGAAAATATAATATGCTTACTATGCAACTAGTATGTTGTTTACTAACAATGTGACATGCTTTCATATGCAGATATCCTTACATTGCTGTTGTCATAAATTTCAGCCAGACATGGGCATTGTACTGTCTTGTCAAATTTTACAATGCAACGCATGAAAAGTTACAGGCAATAAGACCACTAGCTAAGTTCATAAGCTTTAAAGCCATTGTATTTGCCACTTGGTGGCAAGGGTTCGGCATTGCAATCATATGCCAAACTGGGCTCCTGCCCAAAGAGGGCAAAGTGCAGAATGCAATACAGGACTTCCTCATTTGCATTGAGGTAATCTTGTCACCTCTTTCTGACTACCTTTTCCTATGTTACTTGGTGAAACTCTTGTTATTCTCGTAGATGGCCATCGCAGCTATAGCTCATGCCTATGTCTTCACCGTGGAGCCGTACCAGCACATCCCTGTACCTGATCATGGGAGGATCACATGTGAGGAAAGTAAAATGGAGGCGAAGGTAGATGTCAATGATGACAGGAGCAGTACACCAACTACCATTAAGCAGGAGGATACCCATGTCAAAGCTCCGGGTACAAGCATCAAAGAGAGTGTGCAGGATGTCGTTCTTGTTGGTGGTCACCATGTAACTGATGACATCTTTTTTTATATATGTGTTGGCACCTTAATTCATCATGCGTAGCAGATGACCATCAGCTTGCTGTGTAGGTTGTCAAGGATGTTGCCCTTACCATCTCCCAGGCAATTGGCCCTGTGGAGAAAGGTGTCGAGAAAGGTGTTGGGAAGATTCAGGATAAGTTCCACCACATCTCCCTGAAGCCAGGGGACAAGAAAGAACCTGAAGTTGATCTCGAGGAGCACGTCATTGAGAATGTAGTGGACGGCAAACCTGTCAGGGTCGACGCAGAGGTTGAAGTCGAACAAAAGGTGCAAGACGACAGTGAGGATGGCAAAACTGCTGTGATTGAAACCGAGATGGAAATCCAAAGAACAGAGGACAATTAAGTGTAGCCATCCTTACTATGACCCGAAAGGTCGGAAACATCAGAAGTGTCGCATAAAGCTTGGTAGGAACTGGGAAGAACATGTACAAGTCTATGTACTCTTCCCCATCTGTTCAGGGATTTAATCGTCGTGTTTCTTTTAATACACTAGAGTTACATCCAACTTGATGTACATAAGGATAACAAAGGCCTTTCTTGATCAAGCATTCAAGTTTGATAAACACGTGATGCCCATCCTATACAGCAATAATACTATTCACATTACCATACAACACTATCAGATCCTCGCAGCTGTGCCCTCAGTTTGCCCCGCCACAGCACAGCTCCGAGCAGCACTCGAAGCATCCAAGGCACGCGAGGGCAGCACAGGCCTGCGCCATGACAATGGCACACTGATCGTTCATCTTGCTGCACGTCTTGATGCAGCACATGCAGCAGAAGCAGTCTGCCATGCTGCTGCAGCAGCCGACGGCCTTATCGAACATCTCAAACCTCTCCTGTACTTTGATGTCTCCAAATCCTGCTGTAAGGTTCTCCCTTGTTGCCGCAACATCACCAAATCCGAGTGTCAGCCCACGAAGTGGCATCGCTGACCGCTCATCTGTGCTGCTTTGTTTTGTTGGTTTGTTCTTCGCCTGATTAATAATAAAAACATTATTCACAGATTCTAGGGCCTGTCTAGTTATACAAGATTGGTTCTTCGCCTATTTTAGGTTAGCTTAGTTGCACATATAGTGAGACATCAGATTGGTTCAAGAAGCAGTGTGCAGTCTCAGCATATAAAGTTTCAATTTACATGAGAAGATGGATTTGCTAAATCTTATGATTTTCAGTTCTTGGGCAAATGTTACCCTCATATGACACAATCAAAGTCCATACTTTCAAATGGGACAATGAAAATGTTGAAAAAAACAAAAACAAAAAATGATTGTCCTAAGCTAAGCTATGTTCCTCTCACTCTGTAGTTTGCATTCTTAATTAACTTGGATTGGCAATAGCAAACCAAAACTTAGTTATCAAAATGTAATCCTTGCACAAAGCATTTTACCTGTTGTGCTGGATCTATTTTGTCCAAGCTGGTTTGAAGTAGGACCATTCGTGTGTACTCAGAAGGAAGGCTATTTTGTATGCTTAATTTCACAACCTGTAAATTGGAGCAAAGATATGATAAAGAAAGTAAGTGCAAAGAAGAATAAAGAAACAAGTATATATCGAAAATTTGTTATAATATCTACAAAAAGGTGGCTCATTTCATCCAGCAGCTTGCAACAGGCTGCAGCAACTCTAAATGTTGGAACAACGTGACAATGGTGTATGGAATGGTTCCAGTTACAATGCAGTGGTGACCTTATTTTGCAAAATACAGCTGATCAATACAGTAGTCGCAAACTTGCAACACCACAATAGTGATTGCAAGGAACCATATGACTATCTCAAAGGATTAGCAGTTCAGAACTGTTAATAATTAACATAAAGGCAATGGAAGAAAAGTACTGTATGAAAATGCAAGTACAGTTTGACTATTTGAGGCACTCTTTATCTTTTTTCCTCAGTGTTATATTCAATATTCATGTTTCATAAGTAAATGTGAAGCTTGTCAATACATCACTTTATTAGATAAATTTGTTAATGACTCATAATTCTAGCTTTGCTAAACAATCACATCACTCGTATTAAAACTTGCCGAGCTTCATTTAAGGACCTTGAGCCACCAGCTGATGTAATTCTAGCATTAGCCAACAATGGATTTCATTACCTTTCTCTCGAGCTCCTTGTTCTCCAAAAGCCATGCTTTTGCTGTGAGTAGATCCGTCTGTTGTTTTGCCAACACCTGAGATTTGAACAGCCAATCCAACAACAACAACAAAGCTTTTTAGTCCCAAGCACGCTAGGCTAGAAGAAATTTGAATGCAAGTAGACTGCTTGTTTATTTCAAGGGGTAATTTCCTGTGTGCCACTGAGTCTAGTTCAAGGGGTAATGTGTATGCATAGAACTTTGGTTATATGTCTAAATGTGCCATGAAAGCTGGGAAGGCAAAGGTTCAAATAAATCTAGTCAATTTTTTTAAAAAAAATACATTTATTGATTTAATGTTTCATTCGGTGACCTTGGTTAATGTCAATACTTTACTAATCGTCAATTGGACACCTCAAATGATGCATAAAACAGATAAGTCGCTTGCAATATATATGCTTACACAGTAACACTATGTTTCTTGGGGTCAACAAGAAGCACTTTCAAATTGATGTGATTAGGTTCAGCTTTAATAAACAGGAAACAACATTCTTTGTTTTATACAAAGGTATCTGTATCAGTAATGAAAGCAATTGACAATCAAAGTTACTCCGGTACCTCTATTTGTGAATTTATTTCATTGATTGATGTGCATCTACAGCTCAGAGTAATTGTAAAAACAATCAACTGAGTTAAAATAATTGAATGAAGAGAATGGGGTATCTTACTTTGTCAAGAGGTATATCCTTTACATGTTGGACTTTCAATTCAATTGATATTTCACTCATATCAGCCAAGTGACCCTTGGCGATAAGGGTGTCCGGAAGCTTGCCATGGTACCTTCCAGAAACACACAGTGGATATTTTGCAGAAATGTCTGGAATATATTCAGAATCCACCTGATTGGAAAAGAAAAGCTTGAATGTAAGAAACACAGTTTTTCCATATAGGGGGGAAAGTGTCTAAGACATGGGAACAGTTCACTAAACATCAATCAACTGCTTGTTGCAGTGAAAATGTCCTAAAAGTATATGCATCTGAAAGAGACTGCTTGCTTCTCAAAATAGCCGGGATTCATTGTTTAATAAGTTGATTTGCCTTTTTTCCTATCCTCTTTCCAGCCGAAGATATGAATTGGTATGACAGCTCATTCCTAGTTGATATGTGTGAATGATGTAGTTGAACAGATAATTTTCAAGGAGGCAGCATCGTGTTGCATTGATCAATGTAATCTTAAATCAGGACAACAGCAAGTGGAAGGTATTATTGCTCTTTCACAGACACCAACAGAACCATGGAAGTACACTGAAGTAACTCACCTCAAAATCTTGAATATGCTTTATGGCATCAATGGAAATGTTTGATACTATTGTGCTTGAGGCTTTCTGGAACCATTGAACCATTCGACCCTCAATTGATCCTGAAGTGAAAAAATTGAGAAAGTTCAGTTTTACGAATTTAATAACTTCCTCAAATCCCTGTTATCTGTACTTCAGTCAACATATTTTGCTGAACAAGATTTGTTAATGCCTTTTATTCTGATCCTAGATTTGCTGTATTTAATAGAAACATAAAAATACATCAGAAGGCACATTATGTGAATAATCATGGTACTAGTTTTGGCAAATAATTAAATAAAATTCATTCATCAATAGCAAATCAAAACTTTTGATAATTCAACGACAACAAAGCCTTTTAGTCCTAGCAAATTGGGTTAGGCCAATTTTTTATCATGCGAGAGTGGCCAATTTTTTTTATCAATTTAATGAAGTTTTGTCTTGAGTTTTGCTCTGGAAGTAACCAAGATGGTATTTAAAGTTAGGCTCTGTCTTCCACTGATATTATATCATCTAGGCAAACCACAGCATGGAATGTCAGAAGAAATAGAACCTAAAAGTTAGGATGCAAAATTGAAGCATAGTGAAAATTTTGAATTTTCATCAATAGATACTGTGTGTAGTTGCGTAGAACAAAGGGGGAGCATTTTCTTCTAAGCTAAAAGGGAGAACACATGTACATACCTGTATCAAATGCAGCAGCATAGTGACCCTTACCAATTGATGCCAACATCCTCAAGAAATAGTGGTTGCAATATGAACCTTTTTTTCCAGTGAAATAGAGACAATTAGAGAGTGTATCTGACAACTCAGCAATTATATTATCAAATTAAATTTTATGACCAATACATAGAGAACAAGAAACAATATCATTATATTTTAGTTTCTTCACAAGATTTAAGGACTACAGTTAACAAACTTGATTGATACAAAAGCAATCAACTGGACAGAAATCATTTTCATAGAATGATGTTGGTCAGCAGAATAGTATTTCAAATAGACTCTAGAAAACCAATAGAGGCTTGACTACATCGCTAGCCTACCAGTTGAGTGATACATAAGCAGATACGAGACAATACCTAATCCAAAAGTAGAAATACGAGGAGATTTAGATCCTCTATTCACGAGCTGACTTTTCACAGTATGGCAGATGTTCCGTTCATCATCGACTGACCCATCGGTAACAAGATATATTTGCGGAAGAGCGTCATGACAATTTGACAGAAAAGTCATTGCCTTGTACCCGAAAAAGAGGAAAAATATGAGCTACAATGGTGACATTAATCACACGACAAATGATATCTTGTTATAATCTCCATACCTCACTCAAAGGACGAATGATGTCAGTGCCACCCTGAGCAACGAAGTTTAAGTTCATCCATTCTATAGCATTTTCTATTGTTTTATCATTTACTTGCTCCAAATGTGATGAGAATGAGTGAAGGTCATCATTAAATGCTATTATGTTGAAAAAGTCTCCTTGAATAAGATCAGAGAGAGCAGTGGACACGGCACTCTTAACACTCTCAAGTGGCTTTCCTTGCATGCTTCCACTTGTATCAATGATATAAACAACAGCCTTTCTGAAGACCTATCAGATTACTCAAATTAGATGAATCACACTAAAGGGGATACTTTTAAACATATAAAGGGGTCACAAAATAAATCTTGTTTCATCTTGAATAAATATTGTTCACACCACTAGATAGCCACGCTGGCCAAGAAACAAAGGCCTTGTTTAGTTGGTTGAAAAATTTGTCTTTTTAACTGCTGGAACTCTTGTAGCACACTGTAGCACGTTTCGTTTGTTTGTGGTAAATATTATCCTACCATGGCCTAACTAGGCTCAAAAGATTCGTGTCGCAAAGGACATCCAAACTGTGTAATTAGTTATTTTTTTACCTATATTTAATACTCCGAACATATGTCTTTTGGCGTATTTAATGTGATGTGATGGAGAGAGAGTGGAGAAAAGGTTAGAAATTTTAGCCATCTAAACAAGGCCAAAATATTTCAAGGTTATAAATATATTGACCTGTCTGAGAAACAACATAAATCAACATCACCAAAAATTTAGAGCTATTAGTATAATTTTGCATTCAGCTTGCTACAGCCTTGTGTTGTACCTACTGACTTGATCTCAAATACGCATTCAGCTTGCTACAGTACGCCGTGGGGCCCAGGCCTAGCTGGTCCCACCCCCATGACATGATCTCAGATACTAACTTGATCTCGAATACTGACTTGATCTCAAACAAAATCCCTTTTTAACTAGCAGATGTTATCCACTAACAAATGTTTACACATGATGCAAAGACAACAAGAAAATAACAAAGGAAGAGCAGCTACCTTTCTGTTCTCATTGTTTCCAGGTAAAAGGAAAAGGCAGAACATGTCTCTGTCATCATAGTCACGCAATGTTGAGGGCTGCACAAGAACTCCACCAGACAAATCGCCAGAGTAAACCTACAGTGATGACAAAAGGATAAGTTAGGTAAAACTAAAAGAGTTCAATGTCATCTCCACTGCAAGTATGAAGCAAAATTGGGACAGTGAACTCTTCAAACCATCCATTTCAATAATGTGTGGATCATTTTCTTTTCTCGGACTGACAGTCTGATATTAAGAAGGAAAAAGGAGGTGTCCATCGATTTGTCAGACAAACTAGCGAAGAGCAAATAAAGACACAAAACTCAAGCACAGTACATGAACAAATCAACAAATACAACACAGGAAACCTGTATAAATAGAAGCGTAATTGTTAATCATTAAACAGAATCAGGATGAAACTTTCTCACTGTATCAAATGACCCTGCCAGTTATCATAAAAAAATTAGAGAGAGGGAGGGAGGGGGGGCGATCTGGCACGTACATAGCTACACCTGCCAACAATACAGATGCTCAACTCTACTGTACAGCATGAAGTGTGCTTGTCATTAGCACAGTTGTTCTATTAGGCTCATCATACATGGGAAGCTGGTTCGAAAAGTCAAACTAGAAGTACTTCCAACTTCACATCTTTATAAACATTATGCTTTTGAAATTTGAATGGTCTAAGATAAAGGACTGACAAAGAGCACAATAAAAAATAAAAACATCAAACAGGTATAGGCAATCCGGAAAAGGTAAGGGGTAACTTACAGTATATGTGAAGGTAAAATCTTTAGTTGACCAATTCTCAACAGCAGCTTCATGCAGGAAAGACAATTTATCACCATGTCGCCCTTTTTCCTGAAACCAAAACAAGAGGTCGTGCTTTAATTATATATTGCAGAGGTTTTCCTAGTAGCACCAACAAAAACAGTAATTACTTGATTACCTTCAACGGGTGGCTTGTCCCCTGCAATATAACCTCTTTACTCATACCACTATTAATAGTCAGCTGTATTTTCTCCTTTTTCATGAAAACCTTTGGCAAAGGATTCACAAACTGTGGAAAACAAAAGGGAATTTCAACAGAAAACTGCCCGTTGCTATATAGCAACTTCTGTGACCACCTGATTGTGGCAAAAATATCTTCTCCACCCCCAACCTTGGCAAATGAAAGAAACAAATCACCAAAGGGCAATGTGGCTGATAGAAGCTTGAAACTTAACAGGGTAGCAGTTGGCACTGATTGTAGAAGAGCATAGAAAATACCTCTGGTATTGTCAAGGAAAATATTTCCTGTTTCAAAAGACCCCCAATCTCAGGCAAGGAAATCTTCACAGCACTGTTGTCCTCCGTATCAATTACATGAGTACTGTAAGATCGTTTCCCAACAGTAACCTCAGCGCCTAGAATTGAACCCTATTAGTGAAATTATTCTTAGATTGCAGCCAGCAGAAAATCGCATGAAGAATTGTTTCAGATAACATAAACGTTGACAACTACAGCCAATAAAAATGAAGTAGCAAAGACATACTTTAATTAAATGTTTGCAGTCATGGCCCATAAATTTATGCATATTGATGAATCTGCACAGTACGCACACTAATGGCTACAAAAATGGGATTGGCTTTCACTTATCATCAAGTTGGTAAATTTTACTCACAAAGAAAACAGGTTGCTAAATTCGGAAAATTTGGAAGATAAAAAGGAACAAAACACTAAATGAAAGAGAGAGAAAAGGAGTCATCAACATAACAGGTTCTAGTATTTTTCCTGGAGAAAGTCAAGCTTCTAGTCCAAATTAGCAGTCCGTGATATAATTCCAGCGTCTCTAAATTACAGCTGAAAATGTGCATTTTATTTGGGCAGAATAACAGACCCCAGCAAAGTGATTCTCCAAACATTGTTACTCCAATGCAAGTGACTTCCTCAAGTGAGCATAGTAATTCTCCAAACACTGTGCTCCAATGCAAGCGAGTGCCTCAAGTGAAAGCATGTATTGGACAAGTGTACAGCGACAGCTAAGCTTTTGCAAGTCCAACCCGATAGATGTCTTTCTTGTTAGTATCTTGTAGCATGGAAGGCAAGGAATGTGTCTTGCTTTGTTGTGAAACCACGCTGGAATCCACTGGCAGGCAGCAGACAAGGGCGAGCGATTGGCCCCTCGACGTACAGCATGCCCAAGTGGCAGCACCAACGCTCCAACCAAATGCAGCTAGTAAGGAGTAATGACATAATGGCACAGAAGTCGGTCCTGATTTTTTGGGAGCATAGTCCAACGCGCACGATAGATAGTGCACACAGCTAATTCAAGGGCCCCATATCCACCTAACAGGAATCAAACTCGATGCTAATAATCGTCCCAGCGCGGCCAAACCATAGCCAAATCTAGCACAGCAGCAAGCTCAACTGCGAAAAACGGATGGGCCGGAAACGAAAACAGCAGGGCGGAGGGAGGTAGGGGGGGTAGGCAGACGGCGGATGACGGACGGACCTGGTGCCCCATGGGCACGACGATGCGGCAGTGGCACTTCCGGCTGCGGGTGACGCAGTGCACCCACCAGCGCGCGCGGAGGGCGACCTCGGCGGTGGCGCACCCGGCGGCGGCGACGTCGACGCGGAGGTCGGCCTCGCGCATCTGGAGCGGGATGAGCGCGGGCGGGTCGAGGCGGCCGTAGACGTGGGGCTGGTAGCTGGGCACGTCGGGGCTGTCGACGGCGCCCGGGTCGGAGGCGACGGCGTAGGCCATGGGGGACGCGGGGAGGAGGCCGCGCAGCCACGCGGCGCGCGCGGCGGCGGGGTCTTCGTCGTCCCGGTCCATCCCGTGCGGCGGGCGCGGCGGGGGCAGACCCCCGCCGTTGGGCAGCACGAGGCGCTTGGTGAGCTTGAGGCCGTCGTCGACCGCGCGCGCGAAGGCCTCCTCCATAGTAGAGGCGATTGGTGGGGGTGGGTGCAGGGGGGATCCGAGGCCGGAGAGAGAGGAATGGCGGGGAAGGTTGGGGATCAGCGGGGAGAAGGGCGGGCGGAAACGCAAGTTGGTTTTAGGCGTGGTTTAAGGGGAGGTAAACTAATCAGCTGGGAGAGTGGAGAGGAAAGGAAGACGAGGAGGCCCAGACCCCAGGGACCAGGGTGGCATGGTGGGGTGCGACCACGTGGGACGGTGAGCTTACCCGTTGTTTTTCCCGTGCTGACGGGGACCGGATGTTTCTACAACGCTGAGCAAATCCAAAAAAAAATATCTTCCCGACGTGATGTGGAAGTCAAACAAAAACAAAATAGAAGGTTGGTAGTAATCCCGTAGTAAATAAAGGGGCGGTGAGGTTACCGGAGTCCCATCATTCATTTCCCGCGTGCGTGTGGACGGAACGGAACGGAGTGTCGCGGCTTCGCCTTTCGCTTTTGCAGCTCGGGGTGGCCTCGTCTGAGTCGTCTCACCCGGAAAGCAACGTCCCCCCGGCGGACGGACCCGCCGCCGGAGCGTCGGCAAGAACCAGCCATGGTGGGCCCACGCCAACGACCATGGGCGCGCGCCCACGCGTGTTTCTTTATGTCCGGGCACCCGCGCGCCTCCGGCACGTCAACGTCACGACGGATGGATCATGGATGCGGGTGATGGGCGCGGCGTGGCCGCGTAGGCGTAGCGAGGATCGCCGTAACGGCTAGTTTCGTGCCGCGGCAGGGAGGAGGGCAAAGCAAAGCCGTAGAGATATCCGCAGCTGCCAGCTGCCGCCACGTCCACGTGCCGGCGTTTTATTAACCGATTCATTCCGTCCGCGTTGCTGCAGATGTTTAGAGAGTGTTGGACAGGTCTTAGATGCATAAGCTGACATATTAGTCGTGAGAGAAAAATAATGTGTAAGAAGTTGTACGGTAGATTGATTGTGAGAGGAAAATACTGCGCAATAAGGCAAAACAAAACCTTCCGAATTATGAGACTCTCCTCTAGGAGAAAATTGGCAACCATTCGGATTCAGAGAAATTGGCAACCATTCGGATTCAGAGCCGCTCAAACACACACGCATGACGCATGCATGTACAGTCATGCATAGCAAGCAAAGTGGTATCCCTCCTAGCGTAAATTAGGAGTTTCATAGAGTAAATTTCATTGGATGGAAGGAGGGTCATCTTCATGACACCCATATGTCACTATTCACTACGTAGTTCTCGGTCTAAATGATTACTATAAACTGGACTTATTAAATTCTCGTTGTGCTTCTGTCGGCGGGCAAAGCAAACGATCAAGCTTTAATTTCCACCACTTCCATCAAAAAAAAACAGAGAAACTTTCCATCACTCCCGTAATCCCGCATGTGATCAAATGGCCCGGCGCCCTCACCCACTCACACCCATCTCTATCGGCCAAGTGGCCCACCTGCTGAATGTTGATATGGGCATTTACTGCTATTTTTCTAATGACGGAATTATAGCCCTTTTGGCTTGTTTCAGTGACGCCTCAGTGTCTCTAGTGCCCAATTAGGCGATTACCCCGTACACTATCGATGAGGTTGTGCGAAAACACATATATGAGCTGCTTGACATTGTGCTGATGACACGCGATTTTTATTTTTATTTTTTAGAATTGATGACACGCGATTCAGACGCACCCTCCTTGTTGAGTCCGGACTCCGGACAATATTGAGGACGTTCGGTCTGAACCACTTGCACCAAAAAAAAAACACCCACATTTTCGTCAAAAGAAAAAAAGGAAGTAGAGAAACAAAGATTTCAGAGAGCCAAGGCCCATCATGATCACGGGCTCATGGCCCAATTAGCCTAGATGCCACAATGATGGGCCCGGTACATTTTACTTCAGTGTGTGTGTGTTGGGTAATGGTGGTGAGCTGGTGATGTTCCCTAAGAATTTTGGAAAAATTGTTGACGTCGCAGAGGATTTCAGCTGTGTTCTGTTACTCTGTTTCATCATTTCATGGTGCACCACAAGCTGCTCGGTTATCATATCTATAATAACTCGTATAGGAGCTCATCACTAGGGAGTTCTCTCAACATGTAAGCATGCCACCTCAACAGCTTCACTAAGACCATGACATCCAGTGGTGGGCTCCATTGTTTGAACTAGCTAAAAATGTTATAACTCAAAAATCAAAAAACCAAATTAAATTCTGATTACACCATTGGATTCCTTTTAATAAATCCTTCAAAACAAGATCTCATATGAATATATTTTGATAAAATGACAAATAGGCCCCATCGATAGTAGTTGGTATAGAGTAAAGTGAAAAATAAAAAAAAGAATAAAAAAAGGAAAAGGAAAAAGAAGAAATAAAAAGAATAGGAGGGTGATAGTAATATTCTAACTCATAGATTTCTCCTACATACTCGCGGCAACGCGCAGGGAATTGAGGAATATAAAGGAATAGCATCGTACATAGTCCTAACAGAAACATAACGATCGGATCTTTTTTCATTTGACATCATGAAATATATCCATTTTTATACTAAATAGCTATTCAACACGTGAGTACGCCCGGCACCACCCCTAAACTACGCTTAAAAAAAGTGTAAGTTGTGGTTTCTAAAGTTCCTTTTGGACGCTGACAATCCGTGAAAGGGAAATGTTATTGTAAGAAAAATCGTGCAAACTGCAAATAAAGCTAGGTGAATTTTGGTGAAATGCCACCGTGACTTTAGTATGTCATCATGCTAACACACGGTAACACCGATTACTCTAGGATTTAGGGCCGCAGCAACGCGCGTGGTGTTCAAACCTAGATCAAAGAATTACCAACGGCGGCGACGAGGTTGCCGAGGTCGTCGAAATTCTCTTTTATGATCAGACGCGCGAGGTTGCCGAAATTCTCTCTTACGATCATTGCATTTTTCTTAATTCCCGCAGCAACGCGCGGGTGAGATTCCCCTAGTATTCATATACCGGAGGTCTGGAGTAGTGCTGGTACGGTTACACCGGAGGTGAGGTCCGTATCATCAGATTGCTCAAGGAAAACAAGCTGGCATACCCGGGGGGACCCGCACGCTCGCCCTGACCTGGTGGTCTGCTCTGTGGCTGCGACGGGGTCCATCAAGTGCAAGAGGGACGAGATCATCGGCAGGGCGGCTGTCTGCTGGCTCAACGGCAACAGCCACGACACCAACACCCACCACGTCGTCGAGGCGCTGGAGGAGCAGCTCCACATCGACCGTCAGGAGTTCAAGGTCGTCAAGCACTTCCCCGAGCAGTACCTGGTCATCTTCGCCGACAGTCGCGCCCTCCACCGCGTCCTGAGTCATCGGAGTGTCAGGTGCAGAGGCCGCACCATCAACTTTGAGCAGTGGACGGAGACTCGCGGGGCCGAGGAGTGCTCGTTCGAGTACAGAGTCCGTCTGCGCATCGAAGGAGTACCTGTGCACGCCTGGTGACGAGGGCCCAGATTAGGGCTCCCTTTGACGGCGAGATAATCACTCTTGAGGTGGAGTCTTCTGACACTATTGACAACGTGAAGGCCAAGATTCAAGATAAGAAGGGCTGAGAACCCCTGTCAAGACCGTCACTGGCAAAACGTCTCATTTCCGACTAGATAGGAGCTTCTCCGACAAGTCGCCTACTAGAGAAGATTTCTCTGACAAGTCTCCGCCTCGCACGACAACCAGCTCGTTCGCACGAGCACTCTCCATCTCCGACCAAGACGCGGCCCATACCACGTGGCGCAGCCTTAGCACACGAACTCTTCGGCTACAACGCGTGGGGCGCCAGTTCCCCATGCCATGCAAGCGCACCAGCTGGCGGCACGCGCGGGCGGTCGACTCTGACAGGAGCCTTAATGCAGGTCTGCTCAGCCGCGCGGCCATCAACTCGCCGTCACATCCGACCCTGCAGCACGCCAACTCCAACCGAGGCACTCGAGTGCCCCCTACGATTAACACTGACCTACGATTAGGCCTAAACGTGGCGAGCTCATCCCGTACTCAGACGGGTTGAGTCAGCACCAAACTACTCGGAGGAAGCGCCAGGCGTTCCAAAGTGAACTGCCCCGCCCGGCCACGTGGCGGCCTCGACGACAACATAGCGCGGCTCCTCTTCAATGCGCCCAGACGGACAGCGACGCACGAGAGGACGTCCCAGCGGCCAACACTGTAACTTTTCTTTTATTTCCCTTTTTACCCCTCCCCCTTGCGTCTATAAAAGGGAGAGGAGGGCAACCGTCACAAAGGCTGACGAACCAAACACTCATACTCAAGGACTTGGGCTCGACACCCTCTCCCGACCAGTTTGTAACCCCTACTACAAACAACCCTAGCACGGGAACACGGCAGCTCGACACTAGACGTAGGGTATTACTCCTCGGAGGCCCGAACCAGTATAAATCCCGGAGTCTTCTGTGCTAACCATCCGGGTTCGACGCACGATCGATACAAATTTACTGTCCGTCGGTAGAGAACCCCGACAGTTGGCGCGCCAGGTAGGGGCGCGTCGTGTGTCTCGCCGAACTTCACCAACGACTCGGATGGAGGGCCGCAGGGTTTCGCTAACCCATGGGGCCACCATGCGCTTCGGCTCCCTCGGCTTCGTCTACGCCAGGCCGGCGGAGTCCGTCGTCGGACGAACCTTCGCCCGGCCATCCCGGCCCAACGTCCTGACAGGGGCGGCGGGGCGCGCGGCGTTCGTCCGAGGCTTCTCGGACGAGACGATCATGGCCATGTTGGGGCCAAACCCAACACAAGAGCGTTTTAGGCTCGCTGCCTACTACCTCACCGACCTCGCCTTCCAGGCCAGCGGAGCTGAGCCGCTCGCCTGGGGGAGTTCATGGAGCGGTACACCGTCATGTACCCCCGTGGACAGCCAGGCCTCCCGGACGACCCGGTGACGGCCTACGTGAACGACCTACGAGCGACCCACGCCGCTCTGGGCTCCGCGGCAGCTCGGAGGGCACCATCGACGCGGGCGCGTGACCCCACGCGCGAGTGCTTCGTCTGCGTGGCGACGGACTCGAGCAGCTCCACCGACCCGGAGCTAGCACCGCGCCACCGACGCCCAGCGCAGGGCGCGCCTCGACGAGCTCGCCGAGGCCAGGCGCCAGCTTGACGAGGAGCTGGCCAACCTCCACCAGGAGCTCGGGGAGGACGGCGGGCCCCGTAACCCGCCACCGGCCCCGCAGCAGGTCCCGGTGCAGGAGCAACACCGTGAGGGAAACGGCGAGCGGCAGGAACGTCGTCCTGCCGCCGAGCAATCCAGAGCCCGCGCCCCGACGCCGCCGGCTCGAGGACGTGCACGCAACAACGACCGACGCGCCAACGAGGACGCGAACGTCGACGCCAATGCCGACGGTGACACCCCGCCGCTCTTTAGGCGAGCGTCACAGAACCTAGCCGTTGCGGCCATGCTGCTGCGCGGCTGCCCGGAGGCAGCGACCTCCGAGGAGAGACGAGTGCGCCAACAGCTCAAGGCGCTACTCAAAGCGGCGGTGGCACAGCAGGCGGAGAGTTTCGCCTCGCGCCAGCGGTCGGCGCGAGACCGAGGAGCGGCACCCTCCGCGCATCGCCCAAACCCGCCCCCTTCCCAGCATCAGGACCGTGGAGATGGGGCCGGGGCCGCAGCGTCGGCGGTCAAAAGTTGTCTTGGGCCCAACCGCGACACCCGGGACACCATCGAAGCTCGCCGACGGGCTGCGAGCGTCGACAACCACCGCGACGGCGACAACCGCGACCGCCGCGACGAGCACCGCTCGCGCCGACACGACGACCGGGGACGTGGACGACGCTACGACAGCGACGACGACCGTGATCGCAGCTGGTCGCCGAACCAGAGGGACCCACGAGCTTTCGGACAGGGCGTTCGGGATGCGAGGTTCCCCTCGCGTTTCCGAGCTCCGACCAACGTCCCCAGGTACGACGGGGACACCAACCCCAGCGTGTGGCTGGAGGACTACCGACTCGCGTGCCACGCGGGTGGAGCGATAGACGACCTCTTTATCATCAAGAACCTGCCGCTCTACCTCGGCGACTCCGCGCGGACGTGGCTCGAGCACTTGCCCCGCGACAAGATCAACGATTAGACGGACCTGCGCCGGGTCTTCGTCGGCAACTTCTAGGGCACGTACACCCGCCCCGGCAAGCAGTGGGAGCTGCGCAACTGCAAGTAGAAGCCGGGGGAGAGCCTGCGCGAGTACACCCGGCGCTTCTCCAAGCGCTGCACCGAACTCCCCGGTGCGACGGACAACGACGCCATCTCGGCGTTTCAGAACGGCACGACCTGCACCTTCCTCATTCATCGACTCGGGCGCCGCACGCCCCGAACTACCCAGGAGCTCCTCGACATTGCGAGCAACCACGCGGACGGCGAGGAGGCGGTGACGGCGACCCTCAACACCCCCCAGGGAAAGGGAAAACAAGTCGTGGACCATGGCGAGGGGACGTCCTCGTGTTTCAAGAAGAAGAAGAAGAGCGACAAGCGACGGCGTGACGACAACCTCGTCGCAGCAGTTAAGCGCAAGGCGACGCGGCCCAAGAGCAACCCGGCCAAGGCTGGTCTTCCAAAGGACCATTTCGAGAAGCTCCTGGATGCACCGCGCCCCCACCACGAGGTCCCCGTGAAGCACACGCTCAAGGACTGCCGTTTGATCAAGAACTATGTCAACGGCACCCTAGAGCCAAGAATGGCAGATCCACCGAAGAAGGCGGCGCCGCCTCCCGACAACGACGACGACGACTCGGAGGCTCGGTACCCAGGCGAGGATGGCACGGTCCACATGATCTTTGGCGGGTCCCTGGCACGACCTTCAAGGCGTCGAGAGAAGCTGATCCGGCGTGAAGTCTTCAACGCCGAGTCCCCGACACCATCCTACCTAAAGTGGTCGGAGGTTCCGATAACCTTCGATCGCAAGGACCACCCCGACCGTGTACCACAGCCGGGAGCCTACCCACTAGTGGTGGCTCCCCTGTTCAGGTCCAAGCGGATCCATAAGGTCCTAATGGACGGGGGAAGCGGCATCAACGTGCTCTACGCGTCAACGCTTGACGACATGGGCATCCCTCGATCCAAGCTGCGGCTGTCGACCGCACCGTTCCACGGGGTCGTCCCTGGAATGGAGGCTCTCCCGATCGGGCAGATCGATCTGCCCGTCACGTTCGGGGACCTGCAAAATTTTCGCACAGAAACCCTCACCTTCGAAGTGGTGGGGTTCTCGGGGACGTACCACGCCATCCTCGGGAGGCCAGCTTACGCGAAGTTCATGGCCGTGCCCAACTATACATACCTGAAGTTGAAGATTCCCGGTCCGAAGGGGATCATCACAGTAGGGACCACGTACCAGCGCGCATTCGAGTGCGACGCTGAGTGCTTCCAATTTGCGGAGGCACTGATCCGGTCCGAGAGGCTCCGCGCCGAGCCTCCCTCCGAGGACCAAGAAATCCCCGAGTCGTCCAAGCGAGCGGCATGCTCTTTCGAGCCCGCCAAGGACGTCAAGGATGCGGCCGTCTCCGACGATGGCCGTACGCTCCGTACGGGTCGACGCTCGATCCTAAATAGGAAAGCGTGCTCGTCGACTTCCTCAAAGCGAACCTCGATGTGTTCGCATGGAAACCCTCCGACATGAAGGGAATCCCGAGAGAGGTTGCCGAGCACAAACTGAACATCAAGCCAGGATCGAAACCGGTGAAGCAACGCCTCTGCCGCTTCAACGACGAGAAGTGCAAGGCGATTGGCGAGGAGATCAAGAAGCTCCTTAGTTCAGGGTTCATCCGAGAAGTATTCCACCCCGAGTGGCTTGCTAACCCTGTACTTGTAAAGAAGAAGAATAAGAAATGGAGGATGTGTGTTGACTACACGGGCCTTAACAAGGCATGTCCCAAGGATCTGTTTCCTTTGCCTCGCATAGATCAGGTAGTCGATTCGACAGCTGGGTGTGAAACCCTCTGTTTTCTCGATGCGTACTCCGGGTACCACCAGATAGCGATGTGCATAGCGGACCAACTCGCAACCTCGTTCATCACTCCGTTCGGCGCTTACTGCTACAAGACGATGCCCTTCGGGCTCAAAAACGCGGGCACCACGTTCCAAAGATGCATGCGACGCGTCTTCGGAGAACTCATTGGACGCATCATCGAGACGTACGTCGACGATATCATGGTCAAGTCGAAAAAGACCGGCGATCTAGTCCCAGACCTCACGGAGGTGTTCGCGAAGCTGAGAGAGCACGGAGTGAAGCTTAACCCCGAGAAGTGCGTTTTCAGGGTTCCGAGGGGCATGCTCCTCGGCTTTGTCGTGTCAGAACGCGGCATTGAAGCTAACCCCGAGAAGATCTCGGCCATCACGGACATGGGGCCGATCCAAAACTTGAAAGGTGTACAGCGTGTCACGGGCTGTCTCGCAGCTCTTAGCCGTTTCATAGCACGACTCGGAGAGCGCAGCCTGCCGTTGTACCGCTTAATGAAAAAGTCCGACCACTTGGCGTGGACTCCCGAGGCTCAGGAAGCGCTCGACTCCCTCAAGAACATGCTCAAGAGTCCACCGATCCTCACGGCTCCGGCGCCTGAAGAACCGATGCTCCTGTACATCGCCGCGACAACCCAGGTGGTCAGTGCTGCGCTGGTGGTCGAGCGAGAAGAACCCGGAAGGTCACTCAAGGTGCAGCGCCCAGTATACTTCGTAAGCGAGGTATTATCCGACTCCAAGACTCGCTACTCACAAATGCAAAAACTCGTGTACGCTGTCTTGATGACTAAGCGCAAGCTCCGCCACTACTTCGACGCACACCCCATCACTGTGGTGTCCAAGTACCCGCTCGGAGAAGTTATCCAGAACCCCGAGGCCGAGGGAAGGATAGCCAAGTGGGCACTCGAGCTGATGGGGCAGAACATCTCGTATGCACCCCGCAGTGCCATCAAGTCCCAAGTGCTGGCGGACTTTGTTGCTGAGTGGACGGAGATCCAAACTCCGCCGACGCCTATCGAGCACGAGACATGGACGATGTACTTCGATGGCTCGGTCATGAAGGAAGGAGCGGGGGTAGGCCTTGTCTTCATCTCGCCTCTGGGCGTGCGCATGGAGTACATGGTTCGACTACACTTCCCGGCCTCCAACAACGTCGCTGAGTACGAGGCGCTCATCAACGGCCTCCGAGTAGCGGTCGAGCTCGGGATCCACCGTCTCGAGATCAGAGGAGACTCAGAACTTGTCGTGGATCAAGTCATGAAAGAAAAAAATTGTGTTGATCCGAAGATGGTGGCATACTGCCAGGCTGTGCGCGAGCTGGAAGGCAAGTTCCATGGGCTCGAGCTTCATCATGTGCTGCGCGACTACAACAAAGATGCTGACGTCCTCGCCAAGACTGCATCGAGTTGCAAACCGGTGCCACATGGAGTCTTCGCGAGCGACCAACACGCACCCTCTGTACGTGTTGAAGGGGAGAATCCACCGGAACCTGAGGGACCAGAAGTCATGGAGATCGACCAGCCGCCCGAGCTGAACCTTGAGGGCCCGGATTGGCGCTTCTCCATCCTTGAGTGGCTTGTCGAGGGGAAGCTGCCCTCCAACCAGACGGAGGCACGCCGCATCACGCGACGAGCTAAAGCGTTCGTCCTCATCGAGGGTGAGCTCTACAAACAAGGCGCAACATGCATACTCATGCGGTGCATCCTCGGTGATCAAGGCAAGGAACTGCTTCGCGAGATCCATGCCGGCACGTGCAGACACCACGCTAGCCCGAGGACTCTTGTCGGAAAAGCTTTCCGACAAGGTTTCTACTGGCCCACAGCAGTGGCGGACTCCAAGGACATCGTGCGTCGTTGCGAGGGGTGTCAGTTCTACGCCCGACAAACCCACCTCCCGGCGCAAGTGCTTCAAACCATCCCCATCACATGGCCATTTGCTGTGTGGCACCTCGACATGGTGGGGCCGCTCCGACAAGCGCCCGGGGCTTCACGCATCTCCTCGTAGCGGTCGACAAGTTCTCCAAGTGGATCGAAGCCCGACCCATCGTGAGCGTCCGCTCCGAGGAGGCCGTAGCATTCTTCACCGACATCATCTATCGCTTCGGCATACCCAACACGATCATCACCGACAACGGCACCCAGTTCACAGGGAAGAAATTCCTCAACTTCTGCGACGACAACAACATTCGTGTGGACTGGTCGGCCGTGGCGCACCCGAAGACGAACGGACAAGTCGAGAGGGCGAACGGCATGATCCTACAAGGGCTAAAACCTCGTATCTTCAAGTGCCTCGAGAAATTCCGAGCAAGATGGGTAACCGAGCTACCGTCCGTTCTATGGAGCCTGCGCACCACGCCTTGTTGGGCGACTGGCTTCACGCCTTTCTTCATGGTGCACGGGTCGGAGGCGGTCCTACCTACGGATATCAACTACGGTAGTCCACGAGTACGAGCTTACACTGAGGAAGGCAACCAAGTCGCACTCGAGGACGCGATCGACCAGCTCGATGAGGCACGTGACGTGGCGCTCCTACGATCCGCCAAGTATCAGTAAGCCCTGCGGCGCTACCACGAGCGCAACGTACGCGCCTGCGTGTTCCAAGTCGGGGACCTGGTCCTCCGACAAGTTCAAGGCAGCAAGGATCGACACAAGCTCTCGCCCCCTTGGGAGGGGCCATTCATCGTCCACCAAGTGCTCGGACCCGGAACATTCAAGATCCGATACGAGGATGGACGCGTCGTCTCCAACGCATGGAACATCGAACATTTGCGGCCATTTTACCCTTGAGCAACTGTTTAAATCTTATAAACCAATGAATAAATGCCGCATGCTTTGTTCATATGTCTATAAGTTTGAAAACTTCTCGGTTGCCATGTTTCCGTATGTCGCAACTTTTCTAAAGGCTGAGCGGTGAGTGTCCCCGCACCCGTGCCAGAACGCTCCCCGCTCGGGGGCTACCCAGGGCACGATACCCTCCTTCCGTTTTTCACGATTTTTCAAAATAAAATTCGACATCTATGTCGTAACCGATCGCACGTGCGAGAGGTTTTTTGGCGGAAGGCTCGACCTTGCGAGAAGTAAAGATGGCGGCCTGCTCAGAGCTTGGCACTGCTGCTCGTTCAACGCTCCTAGTACCTACGCCTCCGTGGCTACGGTACGAAGGCTTGCGAGCACAGCCTGAGTTCACAGGTCTCCATCCGACCTCTTTTCAAAAGTGCTCGAGTGACCGCCTAGACTCCGGTCTAAAATGATTTTGACGACAAAATCTCGCGAGTTACTTCTCGAATTCCCCCAAGTGCTCGGGGCTGCGAACGCGTGGCACCCCTTAGCGATTTGAGATAGCTGAGCTTCTCGACTCCTACGCCCCCGCGGCTCCAGAGTAGAGCTTGGTCATCTCAAACTCCTAAGGTCTACTACACATTCTTGTGGTCGACCCTGAGCGCTCGGGAGCGCTCGAGCTGTAACACTTTTTGAGCAAGTCTCGAAAAAATGGAACTGTTCATAAGTTCACACATACGAATTGTTTCCTGACTACCTACGCTTAAGTATGATACATCTAAGATGAAGGCCTGGAGCTCTCTGGGTCTTCTGGTGCGTCTCTTGGTAGCAGGTCCAGGTCCTTCAAGGCAGAGTCGGCCATATCGCGGGCGAAGGCGGCGCAGTCTTCCTCGAGCTGGTCACAGTGAGCGTCGGGGATGCCAGGGGCCCAGCCACCGCTCAGCGCCATGCGGTCCAACCCCTGGTAGTGCGACTCGAACATGACGAGCACCCGGTGCACCACCCTCCGAGCAGTCGACAACTCCCGCTCCCAGATCACATCCGGGAGGCGCCCGACCTCTTCAAGAAGCCTGTCGGGGAGCGTCGGCCCGAAGGGAACACCGAGCCCAGTCATGACCCTGCCAATGGCCCTCGCGAGCTTGGCAAGATCCTGGATGTTCACCTTGCGAGACTCCTCTGACTCGCGCCGGGCGTTCCTGGCCTGCTCCAGCTCGACCGCGACCTGCTCCCGAGCCATCTGAGACTGCTCGAGCTCGGCTCTGGACTCTGAAAAAGTCAACAAATTGAAATCAACAAACATGGCACGACCAGTTCAGGGGAGAAGGAAGATCGGGATCGGGAGAAAGGGCTTACTCTCAAGCTGCTCCGACAGCCGCTTGATCGAGTCGTCCTTCTCGAGGATTTTGAGCAGGGCGGCGTTCACCTCCTGCGTCTTCTCCGTGAGCTTCACGGTCATCCCGGCGCGACCGTCCTCGAGAAGACAAGAGTAGGCTACTACATCGAGAAGACTTACCGTTGTCCCGGGAAGGATGAGCTCGTCAAACGCACGACGCTCCCACAAGAGACCCCGCTCGAGGCTGCGGTAGGCCTCGGCCTCCTCGTCCTCGTCGTCGGACGCGCCCGCCTCGAAAGCGGCCGCCCAGGTGGAGCGAGCAAGGTCGGTGATCCGCGCGTCGTCCACCTCGGGCTCCGGCAGCAGACCTGCACCCGAGCTTTCCCCGACCTCTTGGATCTCCGGGGATGCGGCTCCCACGGAGCTCCCGGGAATGTCGTGTTCCTGGGGGGGCTGGGCGAGTTGGGCTTACGATAGCCGTCGTCTCGGTGGCGGGGGTGGCAGGCCGGGGTGGCGACGACTCCGGCGCGTTTGCTGCGGCCGAATCCGCGACCGCGGCAGGGGACGGAGATGCGGCGTGAGCCAGCTCTGCGCCGGCCGCTGGCTCGCCGAGGACCTCCTCGGTCGCCTCCAACGTGGCTGAGGCCTCGACGGCCCCAGCAGCTCCGACCAAGCCCGGCTCTGGCTGCGCTGCCGCGGCCGCATCGAGCGCGGGCTCCTTCTCGACGGCTTCCGCCACACCTGTTGTGGTTGCCACCCCGGGCGCGGCAGACCCAGAGGCCTCGACTTGCGACTCCTCCGGATCCGACAACAACCGCTCCAGTGCGGCTTCGAAGATGGCCGTGTCGTTGCTCGGGAGGTCAGGCTCATTCAGGTCAATAACTTCGCGAAGGTGGGCAGCCGCGGCGTCGGCTGCCGATGCCTCCGCCGCGTCCCCGCCCGCCTACGGCGCCTCCGCCACCAAAGTTTCTGCCGCCGCCGCCGCCTCGACCTCGCGCTCGACGCCCGATGGCGGCGGCAGCACGATCTCCTCGGAAGGTGCCGTCCCGACATCACCGCCTCCCGCAGTGCCCTCGACTCGCAGCTCGGCCACCGTCTGGATAACGTCCGCTCCCGGGGGCACCATCCCCTCGGCCAAGTTGCCGGCATCCGATGCCGGCGGAGGTGCCGCGGACTCGACCACCTCGGTCGCCATGACTAACCCTTACCCGTCATGCTCAGCCAACGGTTCGGCGTAGGGAGGCGACGGGCGAGGCTCAGACTGCTGCGGGCCGTGCGCGCCCAGCGGAGCGCGTTTCAGGGGCGCAAGGCTGAGCACGCCAGTGTCAGCGCGGCTGAGGAAAACGCGAGTTGAGGATGAGAAGCGAGACAAGAATGAAGAACGATGAAACAACAAAGGATGGCGAACAAGAACTCACATGGAGGATCGCACGCGAACCCGCTTCGCGGGCCTATCCGATGGGCCCGACTCGGGGGCGGACCTTTTGGCCCCAGCCAGCTCTGAGGCTGGCTCCCGACGCTCCGCTGGCACAGGAGTTGATTTGTCGCCCCCCAACGACTTGGGGGCGGCGCTTCGATCCCCAACGGCTTGGGGGTAGTGCTTCGAGCCCTCGACGGCTCAGGGGCTGTCCTCCCGGCCTCCGCTGCACCAGAGGCCGGCCCTCGACTCCCACCGGTGGACAGAGGGACTTGCACGGCTGGGGTGCCGCCGTCGCGGATGACGAGGGATTGGAGGCGTCGCTGGGGGGCGCTCGTGTCCCCCTCCTGTGGCGCGGTCGGAACAGGCACCGGCGGGGTCGACCTCGCCTTGGATGATGAATGCCTCCGCAGGGAGTCCGAGTCCAGGCAGTCGGAGCCGTCGAAGAGATGGCGGGAGGAAGGCTCCTGCTCCGCCGATCGCTTGGGTGGATCTTCCCGGCGCGGGGGATCCCTCCGCCCCTCGGAGGCGCGCAAGCCCCCAGGGGCCGCCTGCGAGCGGGTCACCCTCTGATCTTCTCGGGCGAGGCAGCTCGCCGGCCGCGAGCTGGAGCTGGTGCCCTTCTCGCGGGCGCCCTACTCCGACCGCCGTGATGAGCTCACCTCCGCCGCTCGGCGCGGCGAAGGGAGGGGCGACCCCGATATGCCGCTCCAGTCGACCTCCGTGCTCGGCTCGTCCCCACTCCACGGCGGTGACGGCGACGGATCTTCGGTGGAGGAGACGTGGCGCTCCCCCACCTTGCGGCGCTTGATGCGGTTATCGTTTCGATCATGCTTGGCGATCTCTTTCTCCTTGTGCCGCTCTTTGCGCTCAGCCCTCCGCCTGTCCGCGGTCGCCTGGTTGCGCTTGAAGATCGCCTCCTCCGGAAGAGGTGCCTTCGCGGGCACGAGGTGAGAGCTCTTCAGCTAAAAAAGGTCAGAGCAAAAAGAGTCAACAACTATCAAGAAGTTCTCGGGAAGATCCGAACTAAGAGAAGACACCGAACTAGTCGGAAACTTATCGGAGGAAGAAATCACTTACGAGCTTTTCAGTCCCCTCATTGGGGAGCATCGGCAGGAGCTGCGCCGGCGGCCACTCGAAGGTCGACTTCCCGGTGGCCACCGCCACGCGGCGATGGATCTCGGTCGGTGACGGCAGCTCAGGAGCGGTCACGGTTCCTGTCCAGGGGGCCCTCCTGGCTGTCATCTCGCAAAGGCGAAGAGGCCGCCTCCGTAGCGGAACGACCCCCCGGGCATGGTACTGGCTGATGACCGCCGCCAGGTCGACCCCAGCGTTATGAAGGCGTGCCAGCGTCACCCAGTGCTCCTTAAGCAGCTTCTCCTGCTCCCCCTTCGGTGGCCCATCGGTCCAGCTTCTCGGCGCCTGGGCGATGGAGTTCCCGGTGAACTCCGGCAGCGCGTGCTCGGGGTCATTCCTGAGGTAGAACCACCCCTTGTGCCAGCCGCTGTTGGAGCTGGTCAGCGAGAAGGGGATGTACTTGCTGCCCTGGTCCTGCTTCATCTGAAGATTGGCGCAGCCGATGGTCGCCGCGATGGGGCTGTCCTTCAAACACGCGAACATGAAGAAGTACCTAAAGAGGTGCCACTGGGTGCTAATCCCCAGGTACCCCTCGCACAGCGCCTCGAACGCCGCCATCTGCTGGACGTTGTTTGGGTTGAGGTGCTGCAGCTGGAGCCCGTACTCGAAGAGGACCGCCCGGATGAACCGCCCGGCAGGAACAGAGAAGCCGCGCTCGTGGAAGGCCACGAACGAGACGACGTACCCCTTCGGCGGGCGCGGCACGGACTCCTCCCCGGGCACCTTCCACTCCACGGCGTCGGTGAGCGGAGGGAGCTGCCCGGCGGCGACGAGGCGGTGCAGCATTGTGCGGGACACGTTGGAGCGCGACCAGTTCGACATGGCGACGGCGAACTTTCGCGCGCGACTCCGGCAAAAGCGGTGGCTGCGCTGCGGGCGTGAGGACCGAAAGAGGCAGACGGCGAGGTCAAAGGAAAAGGCGGGGGAGTAAAAGTCCAAAACTCTCTGCCAGCCCGCAGTTAAAAAGGAAGGGGCGCGGCCAGCGGCCTTGAATGCTGGGCTCGCCGCGCCGAAGAGACGCCTGCCCACGCGCACGCGCCCCGGCGTAACTGGCGCCTGCCTGCGCGACGCCTCGATCCACGCTGGGCCCAGGTACCCGAACCACCCCCAACTCCGTCTTTTCAAACTGTCTCATCCGCCACGTCAGCCACGACTTCCACGATTCCCGCGGCTCCCGAAACCTCCACATCTCCCACGACCGCTACGACTACCTCGACAAAAAGTACCAGAACCACGGCAACGCTACTGAAAATCAAAACCCCACAAGTGAGTCTACAACTCACTCATGCGCACCCACCGAGAAGATCAAGAGCAAAAATCAACGCAATACCTTTCGTCTGAGCCTGTGTGCGAGTCCTTGACTCCCTCTCAGGCTCGGGGGCTACTGACAAGGGCCTAGATTAGGACCCCCTTTGACGACGAGATAATCACTCTTGAGGTGGAGTCTTCTGACACCATTGACAACATGAAGGCCAAGATTCAAGATAAGGAGGGCTGAGAACCCCTGTCAAGACCGTCACTAGCAAGACGTCTCATTTCCGACTAGATAGGAGCTTCTCCGACAAGTCGCCTACTAGAGAAGATTTCTCCGACAAGTCTCCGCCTCGCACGACAAGTCTCCACCTCGCACGACAACCAGCTCGTTCGCACGAGCACTCTCCGTCTCCGACCAAGACGCGGCCCAAACCACGTGGCGCAGCCTCAGCACACGAACTCTTCCGCTACGACGCATGGGGCGCCAGTTCCCCATGCCATGCAAGCGCACCAGCTGGCGGCACGCGCGGGCGGTCGACTCTGACAAGAGCCTTAATGCAGGTCTGCTCAGCCGCACGGCCATCAACTCGCCGTCACATCCGACCCTGCAGCACGCCAACTCCGACCGAGGCACTCGAGTGCCCCCTACGATTAACACTGGCCTACGATTAGGCCTAAACGTGGCGAGCTCATCCCGTACTCAGACGGGTTGAGTCAGCACCAAACTACTCGGAGGAAGCGCCAGGCATCCCAAAGTGAACAGCCCCGCCCGGCCACGCAGCGGCCTCGACGACAACATAGCGCGGCTCCTCTTCAATGCGTCCAGACGGACAGCGACGCACGAGAGGACGTCCCAGCGGCCAACACTGTAACTTTTCTTTTATTTCCCTTTTTACCCCTCCCCCTTGCGTCTATAAAAGGGAGAGGAGGGCAACCGTCACAAAGGCTGACGAACCGAACACTCATACTCAGGGACTTGGGCTCGACACCCTCTCCCGACCAGTTTGTAACCCCTACTACAAACAACCCTAGCACGGGAACACGGCAGCTCGACACTGGACGTAGGGTATAACTCCTCAGAGGCCCGAACCAGTATAAATCCCGGAGTCTCCTGTGCTAACCATCCGGGTCCGACGCACGATCGATACAAATTTACTGTCCGGCGGTAGAGAACCCCGACACCTGGTCTGAAGCGGTTGCTGCCAAGGTCATAAGGCCTACTTGTGCCATCCACTACGTCGACGGCTACACACGTCGCTAGGACCGCACCAGGACTTATGATCTCTGGGCCTGGTCTTCAAATCCAAGTAAGATACCAAAACAAGCGCTACTGACCATCACTGATCCTGACAGGGAAGAGGACGACGAGTTCCAGGACAGACCGCGTGGCCGCAAGAGGGCTTTGAGCTACAACAGGCTGCACATCCACCTGGACGTCGTGGAGGACCTGTCCTTCCACGGCGGTCGGGGTGGTGGTGATGGGACACCCAACAGGAAGCCCCGGCGGGAGTTCCTCTGGCGCTATGGGGCGCCGGACTCGCTGGGTGAACGCCGTGGTGGACAGCACCACGACAACCACCGCGGCCACGACTACCGTCCACGTCGAGACAGAGACGACCACGACGACAACGGCTACCGTGGCGTGCGGCGCCACCGCAGCCAGTCATCCTGGGGGCGGATGACACGCGGTCGTGGCGGCGCGGAGGACTGCTACAGCACCTCCACACACTACTACGGTGACAACCAGCGCAATGGAGGCTACCTGTAACATACCAGGATTTAGAAGGTGTGAAAATTTTCGAAAAATTTAAAACTTTTTGAATGTCATTGTGTGCTACCAAATTTTATCCAAATTTGCAAGCCATCCCCCTTAAGTTCTCCACAAATAAAACCAAATATAAAAATATAATTTCAAATTATGGTAAAATAAGTGAGTTGGATTTTTCTTGGGTTTTATTTGGATTTAATTGTGTGCTGTTTGAATTTGAAAGTAATTCAAATTCCAACAATAGTTCAAACTTATTTTCAAACTAATTTCAAAACACTAACATCCTGTTGGGCCTGCTAATCCGTGGCTAAGGTCTACCTGAGCACCCTCGACTCTCCAGCTGTGTCGCAACAGCACCCCCACCTCTGCGCCAAACCCACCAGCCCGGCCCAACCGTAGTGGCCCAGCAAGGCCCGTCAACCTTACCCCTTCACCCCCTTTCACCTTTCCTCCCGGCGCCGCTGGTCGCCGCACCGCGCCGTGCGCGCGCGCCCGGGGAGAGCCTGAGCCACACCGCGGGCACGGACGCTGAGGCCGGCACGCCTGTGGGCCCTGCTAGGGGGTTCCGCGTGGGGAAAATGACCTATCTACCCTCGCCCGCCACGCCTAAAGCAGCACCGCCACCCACTGCGACGCTGCCACGTCGGCGCCCTCGCCCGGCCAACCAACCAGCGCGTTGCGCCACGCCATTGCCCTTGCCCCGCCTTGACCAAGGGTCTATACCCCGGGACCGAGCCTCCTCTCGCAAGCCAAGTCGCAGTTGGGGTTTTCCCCTTTCCCCTGTTCCGCCGCCGAGAGAGAGAAGAAGAGGAGGGGAAGAAGGGAGAAGAGGGGGAAGAAGGAGGAGAGCCCGGCGCTGCCGCGCTGGGAGGAACCAGAGTCCGTCCATGACAGGAGCCGGAGCCGCCAGGACCGGAGCTGCCCGTGCCGAGGAGGAGAGCCATCCGCGTTCGAGGAGCCGGAGCAGAGGAGAGCGCCGCCGCCGGGAACGACTACGTCGCCGCCGTGTACCACTACACCAAGCTTGCGACGACACCACCGCCGACCCAACATGAGCAGCCCGCAGCCGTTCTTCCCTTTCCTCCCTCCTTTGTCTCCTTCCTGTGATGTGGGAGCGCACCCCAGCGTTGCGCCGGCAGCGTCGAGACGCGCCGCCCCGTCCTTGCCTGTGTGCTGGCCTTCGAGCTGCAGAACTGCCGCCCCGCGACGGAGTGAAGCTCCTCGGCGAATCATGCCCTTGTGCTCGCTGTTGCCGCGCGATGAAATGCTTGATCTGTGAGCCGGGCGTCGACCCGTGAATCTTCTGCAGGGGACCCGTGCGCTGCCGCGCCGCTTCGAGCCGCGCCTCTGGTTACCAGACGGCTGCGCCGAGCGGGCGTGACGAGGCCCGCGTGCGTGCGAGCACGGCTGTGGCCTGCGCACCCCAGCGCGCAGCCAAGGCTCGGCCTTTGGCCAGTCGCGCCGTGCGCCACCGCGCTGCGCGCCGGACGTAGAGGACCAAGAAGGGACCTTGGCCGTGCGTGCTAGTCGGCCGTGGCACAGAAACGCCGCCCCGGAGGTCGCTTGGCCACCGGATGCGATGAACCGCCGCCGGACCGCGCGTCGCCGCCGCGGACTGCCACTGGCAATCCGTCGAGCACCTGGTGTGCGACGACGCGGGGGCGGGTATGGCCACTGAACCCCAGCTCTGTCCCGGGAGCATGTGCGCACCCGGAAGAGTTCGGGGGCTTGTTCTAGACTTCCCTGCGTTAGAACCCTAGACGGGCCACTGTGTGGTCTTTGGCCCATCAAAGCCCAGCAGAGCCCGCTGCCTGTCCTACGCTTCGAACAGGAGAGTTTAAGGACGTTTCCTGGACTTTGGTTTCATGGGCCAGTTGGGCCAAGTCCTATGGGCCCTTAAGGCCCACTAACACTTTCGGCCCAATAACGGCCCACTAACCGAGAGTCGCTGACGTCATGATGACTTCATACTGACGTTAGCGGCATTTTTAATAAAAACCCTTTTCAATTTCAAAATGATTTCAGAAATGATTTATAAATGTTTTAACCTTTGGAAATTCATAACTAATTATAGGACGCTCAGAAAAATATGAAACCAACTTCTATAATTTCGTAATTTCGAAACCTTGCTGATTGTAGCTAGTTTGAGTTTTTTGGGTTCTCTAAAAAGAGGTTTCTATTTGGAGTTATTGCTTAGATGTGTACCGCTTTCTTACGTGCGCATCGAACCTTGTGCCCTCAGGCCCGAGCTTCGACCAGGAGGACGAGGAGGACCCGGAGTACGTCGTCCCGGACAGCGAGTACCACAACGACAACACAGGTGTTATGTCACTCCCAGCCATGTAGAACCCATGTTAATATTAGATGCTAGTGCTTTACTTTTATAAATGCATTGCTTGGATGAATTGCATAGCCATTTGTTTAGCCTCGCCTTGTTATTTGATTTATCCTGTTTCCTTGCTTTACCTACCTCGGGACTAGCTACAGACCCCTAGCTAGTCCCACTCCTTACTATCCATACTTTTATTGCTTGATTATGGATGGTTCTCTGGGTTTGGACTGAGATGTGGGAGATCTCGGTGTGTTCTAGCGTGAGTTCTGGGTGTGTTCTTCCTTGACGTGTTTTTTTGGCGGGAGCGAGCCATTTGGTTACTTGTGAACGCCTACCTCGGGGAGATGCGATCTAGCCTCTCGCCCGAGCGGCGTGTCGGACGTGAGGGAGATGGAGAGTGCTCGCTCTCGGCCCTTAAGGACCGATCGTCAGTCTAACCATGCTTCTTTGGAATCTTACCGTACAAACCGCCCGCTCTGTTATGGGCGGGGGACGGGGTGAGACTCGTAGTGGATAGCCTTCCGCCTACAGGTGGATCGGTGTGATCGTGATGGGAGACAGCGTTCCTCCTTAGAAGACATCACCCCGGCGAGGCCGGGGAAGGGTTCCACAGCTTCGAGGGACCCCTCGCTGGCAGTATGAGCTCTACAGCAGGGGCTGCACCAGACTCAGAGAGGCAGGGGAGCGCTATCCACTTACTAGGACTCCAGCCGTATGGTAGGGTTTGGAACCGGTGACGGTCGGTTTCGGCTCTATTCGGGCGAGTACAGTTGTACAACCTCTGCAGAGTGTTTAAACCTATAGCTATAGTCCATGTCCACTGGTTATGGACAGTCCCGAGATCTGTTATTCTAGCTAGACTCTTTTCTTGTGCTTCTTCTCTCCCCCGAGTGTGTGAGCCCGGCCTGAGGCCGTTGAGATGTGGGGATAGGAGCAGGTGGGCCCTACATCACAGACGAGAGATGGGAGCTGGATCGTGGTTGTGATTCAGTGCTTTGGTGTGGTATCCTTGTTGCGAGGTGTGGACCCCTGAGGTGTGGACCTCGGAGGCGTGAGCCTCCCCGAGGTGTTGACCTCATTGCATACTCTGCTTACCTTGAATGTTGCTTCGCTGCTTTGCTTAAGCCTTCTACAGCCAGAGTAGGTTTATATCCTGCATAGTAGTATATACACCGCTTTTTGCATCTTTGTTGGGAAGCTGACATGACCTACCCGCTTATCGGGTAGATCCTGGTGCCTCTGACACAGAGCCGGAGTACGACTTCGACAACGACGGTTGGGACGATTAGAGCTCTTCCTACGCTCGAGTTGCCTGAGGAGTTGGAGTCCTCCGCGTTTTCTTGAAGCCGCTGCGAGATGATTTCTTTCTGTTTGATTCAGTCCTGATGGACTTGTACTCGGCATGAGCCGAAGAGATGTACTCTGATTAATGTAATAAATAAATGTTGTACCCTATTTTATTTCCTGTTTTGTATGGATTTTGGTATTGCTGAGACAGGGATTGCACGTGGTAGCCTTCCTGGGACTACTACCGAGGTGCAGAGGGTCGGGTTTCCGTTCGCGGAAATTCGGTTCGTTTCACTACCGCAGCAGAGAAAACCCGCAGAAGGAGACAACATGGCGCCACAAACCCTCCGGCAAGAGGGTCTCATTCGGCGACCCCCTGACCAGCTTCTGTGGTGAGCAACATTCTTTTCAAGACCCCAGCATTCAGCTCATAAAAACTGTGTTTTCTGCTACCACCACCACCATGGATTGGAAGGATCCTATGACAGAAGAGTTGTCTGTACCACCACCATCTGCTGGGGCACCCTCCAAGGAGCAGCGCATCCTGCACATGCTGGAGAACGTGCCTGGATGGTCCTTCATTCAGTCCCCAAGAGGAGAGGAGATGGTGGACGCGACGATGAAGGGGCACCAACTGCACGCTGCTACCACTGGGCAGGTTTGCACTTTTGTTGATACTTCTGTGGAGTTGAACACAAAGTTGAACATGCTAGTAGGGGTCGATTCCCTAGCTGATCTACTAGCAGAAACACAAACTGATCCTTTTGGACCACTAGATGATAGCTGCTTGCCTCTGTGTCCTGATCCCCCACCTACACCCGTAGTAGATATTGAACAGAGAGTAGAGGGTGCTCCTCCCGCAGCTACTGAACCATTGAATCTTTATGCACCTGAACCAGAGCAGCAATTAGAGGGTCAGAGTGTTGCACACCAACACCAAATTTTGGCTGTTCCACAGCAGCAAGAGGCTCAACAAACACCGGTAACTTCACTGGAAGTAGAGGAACCCAGAAATACTCTCACAACCAACCCACAGCACCCGCAGACATCCACTACCACACCAAATATAGAAGTGACAGATGATCTGAATCGTTTCCTAGAGTTCGTTTCAGGGGCACCCAGCAACCCAATCTTGCACACACCTCCTCGTGTCAACCAGCAACCAACAGATACCACTGCTACTATCAACGACAATCTAGTCACTCACCAGCGCAAAAGTGCACGCTTAGCAGTAAAGGCTAAAGCAAATCTGGGGAAGGGGAGCATTCAACTTGCTCAACAAGTTCTAATCAATAAACTTGGTGAATTGGTGCCTAACTCGCAACATAAATGTAATGGTGATTTTGACTCTCTTGTGCAACAGCTTCCGAGGCAGTGGCGGATGCAGGATGGAGGACAAGCGGGGGCTGAAACAATGGAGATGTTGATTTTCACGAAGATTTAATGGTGATTTAAGGATTTTGCTACAGTGATTAGTGAAGAAACCAGGGTCATTAAGGGGGCTCGAGCCCCCCTAGACCCACCGGTAGATTCGCCACTGTTCCCAGGCCTTTCACCAAGCCAACCATGGAGGCGCTGCAAACACTGGTTGAGGAGGGCAACAAGCCAAAAACCAAAAAGAAGTCAAAGGTGGCCCCAGCCCCAGAGGTGACGCAGCCGGCGCCTGTAGCTTAATGCTACACAGCCTCAGCCAAGCAGATGATCACTGGAGTCAAGTAGTTTTTATTTTTCAACATGTGTTGCAAGAAACTATGGACCTTGCCTGTATTTGTAACTCATATTGGGCCAGCAATTTTGGCCTGCGGCTTCAGCGGTGGACTGGGCCTAGCCCATTCACCGACGTCCATGAAGCTCGCCAAACATTCGCCGTCGCTATCGTTGCTTGATCAGGCCAGCTTTGTATGGGGCCTTAGCGCCGAGCCCACCAGACTTGTAAGCTCCTCCCAGATTGTTGTTTATCATCTAAGTTGCCCAAGACTCCAGAATGTCGCAAAGAAATTGTAACCTGTTGTGCTGGAATGTGCGGGGGTTGAATGCGAGAGCTAGAAGGGATAGTGTCAGAAATGCGGTAGCATCTTCAGGGACGACCATAGTGTGCCTACAGGAAACAAAAATTGCAAATTGGACCCCACGCCTAGTTGCAGACACGTTGGGACCAAATTTTGTCAAATTCCATATAACCTTACCAGCTGATGGAACGCGCGGGGGAATCCTGCTAGCTGCCAACGAACATTTCTTCTCCCTAGAAAATTTTCATACCACAACTAATACGGTCTCCGCTGACATTGTGATGAGAGCGGATGACACAACTTGGACCTTGACGGGAGTATATGGACCTCAGGGAGATGAGGAGAAATTAGCCTTCATGGATGAATTAAAGGGCCTCAAGGCCAGAGGAAAAGATGAATGGCTCGTCATGGGAGATTTTAACCTTATTTACAAAGCGGAGGATAAGAGTAATAACCGTCTGAACAGGCGACTAATGACCACCTTCAAAGACACCTTAAACGAGGCCCAATTCATGGAGATTGACCTAAAAGGAAGAAAGTACACATGGAGCAATGAACAAAATGACCCAACTTTCACCCGCATTGATCGGGTCTTTGTCTCAATGGAATGGAACCTTCTGTTCCCTAATGCGGACCTGCAGGCTCTCCCTACTATGGGGTCAGATCATGCCCCTCTGTTGCTTACAGGAGACGTTGCGAAGGAAAATTACACAGGTTTTCGGTTCGAATCCTACTAGACAACAATGCCGGGCTTCACTGAGACAGTCCAAACAGCGTGGACGCAACCCGTCAACACACAAGATGCTATTCTACGAGTGCACGTAAAACTTATACGGACAGCTAAAGCACTCAAGCTATGGCGGAGACAGAACTTGGGAAATATTCCTTTGCGGCTGGAAATAACTAAACAATTAATCCTTATTATGGACGCAGAACAAGAGAAGAGAGCCCTAACACAAGACGAACTGGTTTTTCGACGCTATCTCAAAGCGAAATCAGTTGGCCTTGCGTCCATCATCCACTCCCGGGCAAGACAACATTCTAGGCTCATTTGGATCAAATCAGGTGATGCTTGCACGAGGCTTTTCATGGCACGCGCTACCAACCGGAGAAGAAAATTGTTCATCCCGTCGCTACAGCCAACAAATGGTTGGGCGGTCACCCACCAGCACAAAGAGGAGGCCATTTTTGATCACTTTGTCAATTTGATGGGGAAAACTCAAGAACGATCTGCTGCCATAAACTGGGCACATCTTGGCTACCAGCAGCAGGACCTATGTGAACTGGAGAACCTTTTTTACGAAGCCGAAATTAAGAAGGCCATTATGCAATTGCCGAACGAGAAAGCGCCCAGCCCAGACGGCTTCATTGGCCTATTTTACAAGAAATGTTGGTCGGTTATCTGTACCGATCTGATATCGGCTCTTCATGCCTTACACTCGCTTAGAACACAACGCTTTGAACTGGTCAATGAAGCTAATGTTGTCCTTCTGCCAGAATCAAACGAAGCCTCCAAAGCAACTGACTACAGACCAATTAGTCTCATAAATAGTCTGGCAAAACTCATCACGAAAATTCTAGCAGACAGACTTGCACTGAGACTTCAAAACTTGGTGTCCTGCTCCCAGAACGCCTTCATAAAAAAAAGGTGCATCCATGACAACTTCATCTATGCCCAAAATGTAATTAAAGCCCTACACAAAGCTAAACGCCCATCACTATTCATAAAGCTCGATATCTCAAAGGTGTTTGACTCGGTATGCTGGGTGTATTTGCTGGAGGTGTTGCAAGCTTTGGGATTTGGACAACGATGGCGGGATTGGGTGGCTACTTTATTAGCCTCATCGTCATCCAGAGTTTTGCTAAATGGTATCCCTGGGAGAAAATTCAAGCATGCAAGGGGACTCATGCAAGGTGACCCGCTATCACCGATGCTATTCCTACTGGCAATCAACCCGCTCCATCGTCTGATCGAACTGGCGGCCGCTAGAGAACTGCTGCAGCCAGTACTCCCAAAGCTGCGACACTTCGCTGTTCTTTGTATGCAGATGATGCCGCACTTTTTGCCAACCCGACCCATACGGAGCTACAACATTTAAATCATATTCTAATATTCTTCGGGAATTAGGCCTCAGAGTAAACCAAGATCTATCCGATAAGATGCGACGAAGCTGTGGTCACAGAGGCGTTACGGGATTTTCCAGGCAAGATCTGTCAGTTCCCCGACAAATATTTGGGTCTGCCCCTACACACTCGACAACTCTGACGAATTGATGTGCAACCTTTGATTGATAAAATTGGAGGACGACTACCGGGATGGAAGGGAAAACTCCTTTCTATGGCAGGTAGGGAGACACTAGTTAAAAGTGTGCTGACTTTGCAATCCATCTACCACTTGACGGTATTCCCACTGCAAAAATGGGTTCTCAAGCAAATCGACAAATTACGAAGAAGCTTCCTTTGGAAGGGAGAGGAGCCGGAAAAAGTAAGTGGTGGTCACTGCCTAGTAAACTGGCCGACAGTGTGTACGCCCAAAGACCTTGGTGGCTTGGGCATCCTAGACCTTGATCGCTTTGCAAGAGCCTTAAGGTTGAGATGGCAATGGCACAAATGGAAGTCTAAGGACAGACCCTGGGCAAATCTTGATATTCCATGGGACAGTACCGATCGAGATCTTTTTAATTCTTCAACTATTGTCAGAGTTGGAAGAGGCGACAAGGCTATTTTTTGGTATTCGAGTTGGGTTAACGGCCGAGCTCCCAAATCTATTGCTCCACTGCTATTTGAAAAAGCCAAAAGGAAAAACATAACAGTGCAAAAGGCCACGGAGAACAATAAATGGATTTTGCACATCTCCCCCCTGAACACTATCGATGAACTAAAGCAATACTTAGTACTATGGGAGGAATTAAGAGCAGTGCCAAGGGACGAGAATACGACGGATGAGATTGAATGGAGATGGACACAGGATGGTCAATATACCACACAAAGCGCCTATAAAATACAGTTTGTTGGCAGACGGAAGAAAATCTCACTGCGCCATATTTGGACGGCAAAAACAGAACCCAAAGTCAAGATCTTTGCATGGATGTTACTCCAATATAAAATCCTAACAGCAAATCCCCAATGCAAACTATGCAACTCAGGCTCGGAAACACCGATTCATCTATGCCTGGAGTGCAATTTCACCCGCGAGGTCTGGACGAAGTTGATGTCATGGATGGGGCGCCATGACCCCCAAACATCACCACCTCGCTCCCTCCATGGATGGTGGAAAAGATTGCGAAGATTGACTGATAGAGGTAACAAGCGCTCATTTGACGGCTTAGTCTTATATTTCTGGTGGAATATCTGGAAGGAACGGAACAGACGGGTGTTTCAGAATGCCTCAAAAGGGATTGATGAAGTTGCTACACTGATCAGAACTGATGTGGAGTTGTTTCAATCAGCGACATCAACAAGACACCCCCGAGTCACCCCGGCACAACAACTGACATAGTGGTTTTGTTTTTTTTTTCGCGGTTTGTTTTTTAGTCAGGGTCCCCAGCCTCTTTTCGTTTCCCACCGGCGCTTGTAGTCGTTCGTGCCGAGTTTTCTAAGTCATTGGTGTTGTTTGTTTGTTTTTTTCCCCTCCTTTAGGGGTTCCTGTACATGTTTTTTTTTAAAAATTTACAGCACCTCTCTTGCCGTTCTTTTTTTTTAAAAAAAACAAGCTGGCATTTTCTGCATAAAGATGATGGTTTGTATAATGTGTTCAGTTGGCAAGAAACGAGCCATTTCATTCACAGTTGATTCTGTCCTACCTACAAAGACCGGAGGACGTATTGACAAGTAAAACATTAGAGTTAACCGCGTGTCGTGTCTTTCGGTCTTTGCAATCATCATGATTCATGAAGAAGAAGGCGTACGTCTTGTAGATGATTATCCAGTGTTTTATACTATGCACTAAAGTTTTTTATTAGCACCTTCGGTGTTCCCATGCATCGTGCCTGCGGAACCATATCCAGACAGTTCAGTTCACTATCAGCCAGGAGACCCATTGGTCTTGAAGCAGAAGAGGTTTTTTTTTTTTTAAGGAGTGACGGCCAGTTTTCTGCAAAACCATTTCGAAACCGGTATTTTTCTTGTTCCTATTAAAATATATTTCGGAGCTTAGTAAAACAACAACTAGCTAGCGTTTCCGATGCCCTATCTCCGGAGAATTGTTTGATTTCTGTGACTGTGAATATAAAGGGCCCTTTTTTTTTTGACAGATTCGCCACTCCGGGCCGGAATAATAAGCTGAATCAATTCGCCAGCACGACCAGGCATTGCCAATGTCAGACGACACCGCAAACTGCCAACATCCATCCATCCATCAAAGCCATCATCATCTTCTTCGTTCATCGATCGATCAGAGGTAGCAGCATCGATCGATATCTCCTAAAGCTGCATGCAGCACGCGCGCATGATATGCAACGCCATGCATCATAGGCACGGGCAGCAGCGCGGGGCGCAGCACGCGTCGCTGCAGCCTGGGCAGCAGCAGCAGGCGCACGGCGAGCAGCGCGGGCAGGCGCGGCCGCACGAGCAGCGCGGGCACGCCGCGCAGCACCCGGCGTACACCACGCGGCACCGGCAGCAGGAGCAGCAGCGGCGGCAGCACGAGGAGGAGGAGGAGCAGGAGCAGCAGCAGAGCTTCCGCAGCCGCGCGCCGCCGCCGCCGCAGGAGCAGCTCGGCCTCATCGTCTTGAGCTGGAACGGCGGGCACCCGCCGCCGCCGCCGCAGCAGATCCACGACAGGTAGCTCAGGCAGGTCTTGGCTCTGCACGCGTGGCGCACACAAATTAATGCTGACTGATTAGCTCATCAGCTCGGTGATTGTTAAAAATGCTAATAACCCGCCAAGCGACAAAACAACAGCACGCGAGCTAGTTCATTGAAACCATCATGATTGTTAACGACAAGTTCAGGAATTATTGAGCCAATTATGGTAACAATGAGTTGATGTTTCTGAAAAAAACATCATTGCTAGATGTGTGCAGGCAACGACTGGTTCAGCAATTATTGAGATCATTAGCAATGAGTTGATCGTTCTGTCAGTGTGGCACTGATGAGATGATATTTAAAGCAACAAGAAAGGACAAGTTAATTGTCAAAGTTTGTACAGTAGTGGAGGGCCGGGGTTGCAGGTTGCATGAGAAAAGCTAGCACTGGTGATCTGGTAAAGCTGCTCTAAAAGAACCAGCTGATGATACAAGATGCTACCAAACACTAGCTTGGAATCGTATATACATTTGCAGGTATCTTGGTCAGAAACTTCATGCAAATTGAACTGAATATGTGTGCACTTCCATTTCGGAAAATGGACAGGTTGTTTTCAAGCAGACAGCAGGTGTTATTTTAGCTAGTTATTGTTATATGCCTGTCAACTGAGAGTTACCATGTTAGCCAGATTTTTTGCCATGCAGATGCAACAATTTGTCCTTTCATTGTGAACTGTCAGTAGTCAGGGATATATAATTAACAAGAAATAACATAATTATATGCCCCCAAGAACCAACAATACTAAGAGGTGGGAACTAAGAAAGTACCGGAACTTCTTCAGAAACTGCTGAGATTGCTCATTGCTTCGTTTCTCTGTCTGGCTGCTTTAAAAGAGAGATAATAAGAAAATGCACCATCTATGCTAAGCTAAAGACAAATTCTCAACCTGAAAATCCATACATCGTTATGAATGGATCGGGATTTCTTCCCACAAACTCATCAACCCTGCAAAAAAAAAATCAAGAGGCAATCATACATAGATCCTCTAGTGGTAAAAGTTGTGAAAACACAAGATCCTTTGTACGTGTAGTATAGTAACATTTCTGCAGCTTACTCTTTGCAGCATCTGGAGGCAGCGTGGACCCCGTCAATGGAACTTATCTCACCCTGCAATGAAATTATTAAATTTCAGATGGAGTTCCAGGATAATAGTAATATTATATATTGGGCTATTGCAAACAGTAATACTGCACAGCAAGTAAAAGCCATGTTCTCAGGCTGTCAACTTTTCAGGTGCTGTCTGGGATAATTTTATCACACGCAGCACAGTCAAAGTCGAGTAGTACTCCTACCGAAGAAGAAAAAACATTCATCAGGGGAGGGCTTTCCAATATTCTAACGAGATGCTGCAGTCTAACGGCCGTACGCCAGCATCGGCATCAATGCAAGATTGTCGATGGAAACAGCATTGGTAATGTATCAAACAGAAGGCAGGGATCGATGATCTTATTACTACATGCATCAAAGAAGGCCATTCACTGCTGTCTTCTTTTTCCCCTCCTCCAGGATCAATGCACAGAGCTTATTATAATTCTTCCGTTCTTAAATATATAATGTTTAGGACAAGCAATTCAGTTCATTTTTAAACTGACTAGGTTAAAAGGATGGAGGTAGTACTATAGTATATGTGGTTAGCGGAGTATATGGATTATTGCTTGTATTGGATTAAATTTGTCACCTACATTAATTAATTCTGCCATACTGAATGGATGGCACGTAGACATGCGTGCATGGCCCCCGGCATGCAAGGCTGTGTTTTTTGCAGTCTCACTCATCGGCAAGTAAGTAGTGTTAATTAACCGATATTTTTTGCAGGAGCCCTTATTTTATTTATACACCCCAGCGAGCAGGCTGGACAGTGCTGGATGCGTAGTTGGAAATCTGGAGCAGTCTCAATACCATCACAAGCAACTAACTCTATGTCGTCCTGACCATAAAGATATGCATGCCCAACAAAAGGTTTTAGGTACTAGTCCCTCCATGCATTTCAAATTGTATGCCATTTAAGTTTTTCTAAATTCATTGATTTTACATTAATGCATCTTCATGCATTTCAAAATGTATGTCATTTTGATTTTTTTTAGATTCATAAATTTTACTTTAATGCAGCTATATATACTATGTGTGTAAATACACAGTAAAATCTGTGAACTTGTAATAAAAACTAAAACAACTCTACATTTTGGAACGGAGGGACTAGTAGAGTGTAGGGGTCAAAGTCAAAAGTGATGACGCCTACTGCATGATTGGTCAAGCCGTCTGCCCGAGGGGCTCAAGCTTAATTAACAATGCAAGCCATACAGTATGATGTTGTACTATTAAGGCAATGCAAGCGGAATTAGTTAATAATGATAGGAGGGGTGGACCTTTGTAGATCCCAGCAAGCTAAGACCCCTTAAACCCTAGCTAGAAGAAGGGTCCTCCACACCAGGAGATCGATAGATGGAGTGGAGGAAATGGTAGGCAAAAGGAATAAAAGGATCAGAGTTAGCCTTGACGCGCGCGCAAATCCATGGTACGATCCGCACGTGCCCAGAGGCGGAAGCCCCAAATTAAACCAAAAGCCAGCAGCAAGAGAGATTAATTAAAACTGTCGAGATTGCCTGGATTAAACTAAGCTATCAAAGAATCAAAGCTAACGGTCTTATCAATCGCTAAGCTATAGCTAGCTCCTAGTAGTAACTACAATCCTCGTTCATGAGCTCTGCGTCCTTGGAACACCAATTAACCTACTAGTAATTTCGTTGACCTGAGACGCTTTGTTTATCCATAGTATACTATACTAGTATGCAATTACCTGCACATCTGGAAACAAAAAGAAAACGAAAAGGAAAAAGGAAAGAAAATGCAGCGCAGCAAGAGGAGCAGGAAGAACATTGCCGGGAGAACATGAGCCGGGCCGGAGAGGACAAAGGGCGTGGCATGCAGATAGCTAGGTGGTGCGATGCAAAGAAGAAGACGACGGGCCACGTCGTCGTCGTGTATGCATCGTAGCTGTGATCATCAATATGTAATGCAAGTGTGTGCAGGTGGTAATAAGCCGGGTGTATATGTATGTACCTCGAGGAAGCCGATTTCCCGGTGGAGCGCGTCGACGGCGAGCTGCAGGCGGTGGCGGCCGCAGGGGTCGGGCGTTGCCGGCGGCGACTTGGGCCTGGGCGGCGGCGCCGCCGGCGCAGCAGCCATTATATATACTATAATCTCTTCGCTCCCCTGCTTCCTGCTCTGGCGACGGCTGACGGCCGGCGGCGGCCGGTATAATGGAGATGGCCGCGCGCTAGCTAGCTGCCGGCAGTACTAGTCACTCTCGGCGCGCGCCTGCGGGCGAGGTGGACGGCTTGCTTGGCGAGCGGCGGGGGTGAGGAATGGAATGATGACGGATCGGAGATTCGGAGCTAGCTAGCTGCCGCCGGCCGGGCTGCTGCTGTACACAGGCAGGACGCAGCGAGGCGAGGCGGATTAAATGGCGGTGGAGCGAGCTGCAGGCGGGCACATGGAGGGAGGCTGCGCTGCGCTGCTGGGGGTGGTGGCGGGCGGGTTGCCGTTTTCGGGCGGCAATGATGGAGGGGAGGGGAGATATAGGAGAGACTGCGCCAACGCCAACGCCAACGCCAAGCGAGCCTTCGTTTCCGCCTTTCCGGAATACCACCACGAGATTCGAGCACTACGTCGTCGTGCTCGTGCTGCCGCCGAGGGGCCCTCGGCGGAAAGGAGTTAGACGACGGGGCTGCTGGCTAACAAATACTCCCTCCGTCCCAAAATAAGTGCACATCTCGCACTTCGAGGAGTCAAACACTTTAAAATTTGACCAAATATATATTTAAAAATATTAATAATTATGATACTAAATAAATATTATTAGATTAATCATGTCATATATTCTCATGACAAACTTGTTTAGAGACACAAATGTTAATATTATTTTCTATATATCCGGTCAAATTTACAACTTATTGACTCCTCAAAATGTGAGACGATCACTTATTTTGGGACGGAGGGAGTAGCCACCCTCGCCAGTTGCCACCGAGCGAATCTAGCACGAGAGAAGCCGGCCCGGGGCTGGTGGCAGAGAGGAGGGAGGAGTCGAGGAGAGAGAGGATGCGGGCTTGAAAGATTGTCGGGGCCGGATCTAGAGAGGAACGGACGGACGGACAGGCAGACGGCCGGGGATCCAGTCCCAGGCCGGGTGGGGCCGCCACGCCCGGGCCGGGACGACGCGTATACTGTTGCACGCTCCCGGCCGGCCGCTGCTCGCTGCTGTGCTAGCACGCATGTGCTGCGCGCGCGTACACATATACTACCGCGCCTTCAAGATGGTTTGTCATCTTCTTTCAAGAACACAAATTAACATAGTTTGTCATCACACGGTTCCTTTCGGCCACCTTTCTGATTTGAACTTAAGGCAGGTCTGACGAAATTCGTAATACGACACATAATTCGGTAACAACTACAAAATTCACCAACAATTCGGTATATGCAGGTATAAAATAACCAAAATCCATATGCCATGGACACATCAATGATCAGTTAACCAACCAACACTTTGATTTGCAATCCGAAAGAGGATAGATTGAGCACAATCCAATTACTAGCTGAATAATCAGGGAACCAGTGAATACTTCCTGTTTGCGATTTGAAAGCTGATTGAGCACATCCTAATGGACTATGGACACACCAACGACCAATTAATCACTGACCTACACTTCCAATTTGCAATTGATCGATCATGCCTGCACTTGGTGATTAATTTAAGGTAGAGGGATGGCTCCTATGCTAGCATACTGCTGCTCGACCGTTGAGTTACTGAGGCATGAACGACATTGGGGACTTGTGGTCGACGTCGGGTGAGGGCTTGCGGCCTCTCAGGAGGGTGGCGATGTCGTCGACTCGACTCCCCGCAAGATCGCGCTGGCTGGATAGGGGTTCGATGAGCATGACTCCATATAGTGTGAGTTTATTAGGTCAATTATTTTTGTTTTAGGCTACAAATGAGAATCATTACTAAAAATTTTTTGCCCAAAAATCAGGGTAGTCCCAGGCCTTCCTGGACTACCCTTTGGGTCCGCCCAATGCTCTTGAGGGCTTCTTTTTTATTTTTGAGCTAACTTCTGCTGAGGCCGTTGGGTTTGTCAAGTTACGCTCTGTTTGGTACTCATAAGACACCTGATTTAAAGTGTAAAAAGTGCAAATAAGTCAGTTGTGGGAGCAAAACAACTCTAATTTATTTGCATCATAAGCAGTCTCCTGACTCATAAGTCCATAAGATGCTCCACCCCTACTTAAAGCATGGTCACCTTTCCCCCCTCTTACTCACTGACTTATAAGTCAGGGCAACCAAACAGGTCTGACTTAAATCCAACTGACTCGTAAATCACCGACTTAATAAGTCAGTGACTTATGGAAACCAAACAGAACCTTAGAACCATGAAGCCTTTTTTAACATAAAAGCAAAGGCACTCCAGCAACTACACCCCGCACGACGTCTTTAGACCAAAGATCTCGTAGAGGGACATTATTAATACTCCCTTCGTTCCAAATTACTTACATTTTGATTTTTCTAGATACATCTTTTTGTTATTTATATAAACATAAATATATATCTAAATTCATAACAAAATAACATAAAAAATGAATGTATATAGAAAAGTCAAAACGTTAAGTAATTTGGGATGGAGGGGATATTAGGAAAAAGTACGACGCACAGAGAGGGAGAGAGGGAGCATGAGCCCTCAAGCTTATTACTGCTAAGTCTAAACAAATTGCCCAACATAGAATCGTTTCCAAACTAGCTAAAATCTAGATCATAAACTTGCAAGATTAAATCTCTCTTTTAATGAAATTAGAGTTGTTATTGTTTGTTCCTAATAAATATTGAAAGGTCATTGCAGGTGGGAAAGAGGAAGTGCAAGAAAATTAATATTTTTTAGCAGAAGAAGTAGGAAGAATTTCCTTTCTCTTTTTTAAAAAACAAGTAACATGCCCGCGCGGCACGCGCGGGGCTCTCGATAATCCAATTTACGCATTATGATAATATAATCAGGTCAGTGTTATTAATAAAATAATGATTTAAATAAAAAAAGATAAGCATGGTCCCATACTTAATTTTTAAATCACAACGAGATCCATAATATGGAGTTCCAAAAAAAATAATTAGACATATCACAATGGGCACACGAAATATGTGTATTTTTTATAAATATACATTATTACCCATTAAAATAAGGTACAATAGATGAATTTTTCTAATTACCCATCAATGGCCATCACACGCTTCATCTCCACCAGCCATGTACCACCAACACCTGCCAACTTGGTCTTCCGATCCTAAAGGCCGTCTTTTTCTTCTTTCCTGTCTCTGCTGAATTGATCTCTTCTTTGTCTCCGAAAGTCTGAATTGATCTCTTTTTTCCTGTCTCTGGAAGTCTGAATTGATCTCACCGTGGTTGCAAATGTAACAGAGCGTCATGTGCGCCTTCTCGGGTAATCTGGGCAATGGTGAAGCAGGAGAAGAAGATGGCGAGCAGAAAGGAAGCCCTGTCCATCAAGTTCGCCGATTTCCCGGGCGGCGCCGAGGGCTTCGAGCTCGTCAGTGTCGTCACCAGGTTCTGCTACAACAATGGCCGCGTCTTGCTCTGCCCCTCCAACCTCCTGCTCCTGCACTGCGCCGCCGTGTTGCTGAGGATGACCGAGGAGGTGTGCCCCTGCAACCTCAGGAGGAGGCCTTCGTGAACGGGCTCTACTACTGCACCTGGGCGATGTGCTCACCGCGGTTAAGAACTGCAAGCCATTAGCCGCCGCGGCCGATGCCTCCGGCGTCCTCGTGAGGCTCATCTCCGCGCTCTTCTCCAAGATCACCGCCAGCCCAGAGACGCCCAACGCCTTCGCCGCCGTGGGGACACCGAACCGCTCCTCGTCGTTGTGCTCCTCGTCGCCGGACACGGTGGGCTTCGGCCGGTCGTTGTCCACCAAGACGCCAGAGTCGATGAGTCGAAGACCGAGTGCTCAGTTTTTTTTCCGTCGCCAGATGATATTTGGTGGGCCCAGTGGGTATGTGGTGGGTAGAAAAGGTCGCGGTGAGAAAAATAATTCGTTTTTGACATAAACGCTCTCCAAAATGTGATTTTATGGGTCTACTACCTTATCCACCCTCCTAATTAATTGACAGGTGGGACCAACGTGAGGGGTGTGGTGGACCCAATTTGGGTGAGAAAGGTTTTTAAATTATTCAATCTTTATAGTATAGATAGATGTATAGAAACATCGAAGAAAGCTAGATAATGATTCTTCCGAATAAATAACAACCCAGGTTTTCCTCCTCTTTTCACGATGGCACGAACACGACGCACCACGCATGCATGTACGTAGAGTAGTCGCGCCGCGCGCGTATCACCTCCGTTTTCCCCGGTGCCGATGACGACGAGGAACGTACGGGGCCGGTGAATAATCAGGTCAAAGCCTGAATCTAAGGTGTACGTGCGCTTGGAAACGTAGGAAGCCAACCGGGTCAATATTGTAAGGGCACTGAAACCAGGCGCGACGCGAGCGAGATCGACGGCATGGCAGCCACCGGGTGCCCGGGTTCGGGTACGTGGTGGTGGTGATGTGCCTCATGCCGAGGGTTCGGGGCCGGGGTTCCATACTCCACGGTCCACGCATCCCATCGGCAAGCGCGTGCTACACTGCCAATAAGGAGTGTGTGTACCGTACAGCAGTGAGCTCCGAACATGCGTGGCCGTACCTGATCCTCGTGCTCCGGCCCTGACTGTTGTACGCACGTGATCAAACGCGCTCTGGCGTGAGTACTATCCGGTTTCTGTGTTGAAATAATATAAAAGGAAAAGAAAAAAAAGAGAGGAAAAAGTCATGGGAGGAGGTACAGTACGTAGTAGTAGGCCTGGTCTACGGGTGCTGATGATGCGCGCAGCTAGTCGATGGAGCGTGGCCCCCACGTCCTTTTTTCTCTTGCATCGCAGTGATGGAACAGTACTGATGAAACGAGCAGCAGCACTAGGATGATGATGCATGGTAAGTAGTAGGCTGTGGCTACGCGAGGTCCCTACAGTAGCGGTGCCACAGACCCACGGTAGTACTAGTATTGCTGGTGTATTGTATCCCTGTGTTAACGTGCCGGCACGTCCCAGAGGCGTTTCCGTTCCGATCCAGCGGGTTGCTGCAGCAGCGATCTCGTCGCGGCGGCTTCGTTCGTCCTCCTCCGCCGGCCGCCCGCCCACTCGCCCAGCCCACTAAAGCCCAGCCTGGAGGCCGCCAGGCCGATCAAATCTGCCGTCCGTGATGCATGCAGATGCTGACTGAAGGATTCAGGCGCTGCTGCATCGTGTGCTCTCTCGCCCTGCAAAGTGCAAACAAACAGGGGTCGCCGCGACCGCGGGCAGGCCGATGCCGCTGGCGCCCGTGCAAGGCATGCGCAAATGCGCTCCTCTCCTTTCCTCTCTGCTGCCCTGCCTGCCTCTGCCTGACCTGGCTCCATCTGTCCCAAACGGTCACGTGGAGCTACTTGCCGCCGCTCGCCACGCCGGCCCCCCACCTCCGTCCCAAACGACCACGCATGCATGCTTCTGCACCTTCCTTTTATTCCGTGAAATTAGGCGGGCGGGCATTATCCTATCTGTGTGTCGCGGCACACCGTACGTTCACAGCCCTTGTCGGCTTCACGTGACTAGATAAATCAAAATAAATAGTAGTGATTATTTGGAATTATGCGAATATATAAGACTATCCGCACTCGTCATACTTCGTATCCTCCTCAAAAACAGAATATTCCTGCCTAGTCAGCAAGATTCTCTCCTCTATACAATTTTCTTCTGCACTCGTCATCCTTTATACTTCTCCTCAAAACCAACCAACTCACAGTGGGACCCACCTGTCACTCTCTCTCTTTTACCTCCCCCGTCCTCCCTTTCTCTCCGTTCTCCTCCCTCTCCCCAGTCCCCAACTCCCCACCGGCCACCGGTCAACGCAGCGGTCTCGAGGTGCCGGCCATGTTGCTCCTCCCTGCTCGCCGGCGTCGCCTCCGGCGGCCCACCTCCCTCTTCGCCGGCGCCGGCCTTTCGTCCTCCCCGTGGCGAGGTCGGAGCTCTCCGCGGCGGCACACGGCACCGGGGCCAAGGGCGGAGCTCGCCGGCCAGCTACAGTGGTAGAGCTTTGTCTCAGTCGCCGGCGAGCCCGCTCACCGTGGCGGAGGAACCCAGTGGCGGCGACGGGCCTCGTGGCGGCGGTCGGTGAAGCTCGAGCCGGCCTCGATCTGGTCGAGCAGAAGGACGAGGAGAGGCGGTTGGCCTCCTCGCGCTTGCCGGTCGGGGATCTCTGTGCGCCGGAGGTGAAGATCCGCGGCGCGCGTCTCCCTCCTCGCCGGAGCCTCTCCTTCTTCCTTGCAGAGGCCGCACAGAGTAGAGCCGTCGGCGGGCCTCGCGACGGCGGCGAGCACGGACGAGGGGCACAGACGAGCAGGCTACCGGTGGCCGAGCTCGCAGTCGCCCTCCTTCCCCGGTGCCCGAGCGGATAGTCTAAGTAATAACGTGACAAGTGCAGCTCGGGATCATCATACAAAACTATATAAGCGCTCTCCACTAAAGAGTTCTCTCAACCCCCAGCGCGCCACGTCACCATCCACTATGTCTTCTCTCAACATGCAAGGTATCCGCATCATCATCCATAAAATCGTCAATTTATTTCTTCTATCGATTTTCTACAGCTAATAGCATCCATGTATGCAATGTGTTGTTTGCAGTAGAATGTTGCGATGCAATCAGAGTTTCTACTTTAAAATTCTATCTTCAAAATTTATTTAAACTCCTGCAGCAACGCACGGGGTATCACCTAATTATATTAGTCCTGCCCCCATTTACATACTCAAGCCCGGTCATACAGTGAGGACGACGGGATCGAACGAGGAGACCATTGCGCTCCGCCGTCACGATGTACGGCGGCGTCCTCTCCCCGTCACCGTCGGTCTTCCTGGCTTCCCTGCGATGCGATTACCCCAGACGTGATCCTGTGCGTGAGTTAATAGGAATCGCGGCCGCCCCCATCGACGACAAATGTGTACGATACCACATAGTACCAAAGCACAACCCTACGTTTTCAGATTTGCATTGGGCCCATGCAAATAATTGGAGTGGCATGGCATTTGTCCATCACCACCCATTCAAAACTGCAAAGCCATCAAGCGGGGGTGCGCGCGCCTGCACCCACCACTACTGCTCCCCCGTTTGTCCCAAGGCTGTCTAAAAAGGGCTCCCCTACGGCACTGTGCGCTGCCTGCTCCTATCTAGCATCGTCGATCCCCCACTGCACGTCTGCACACCGCAACAACGACAAGCGCACACTGTATACAGTGTACTTCATGGTTTTTTTATGCGACCGAAACCGCAATTTATACCGCGGTAACCGTAAAAACCGCCGCGGTACGGTAGCGGTTTGCAGCGGTTTGAACCGCTAGGGTTTTGAAAAGTTCAAATTAAAAAAAAATCCCCAAAAAATCCTAATAAATCCTTCAAGTTGCGACGATGCTAATGGTGTCAAATTTGTTCAAAAATTCTTTCATTTAGCATTTTTTCGATAATTAGAAGTTAAATCATAAAAAGAAAAAGAAAAAACCGGCCGACCCATTAAGGCCCACGTCGGCCCAACAGCTGTGGGGGTCAAAATATCTCCGGAGACACCCCGTCCGCAGCCCTATCCGCCTCCCACAGACCTCTCTCCCGTCCGCAGGCACCCTGCGCCCGTCCGCCGCCGCAGAACCGCTCTCCAGGACCGGTTTACCGCACGGTTTGCGCGGCTTACCGCGCGCACGCCGGATCTACCGCCCGCGGGTAGTAAGCCGCGCGGTTGCAGCGGTAAGCCGCTTGGTTTGGGCGGTTAGCCGCGCGGTTTGCGGCAGTAAGCTCGGTTTGGAAGGTATGCCCCTTTGAGGTACTTTTTGATGTTTATGCGAATGATTCGATGCATGATTTAGGCTTGTGTGTAGGAATGCTTCTGGTAGAATTAATATAGGTGATTATATGACTTAGGTAGGTTTGATTTAGGTGATTATATGACCTAGGTAGGTAGTTTGACTTAAGTGTAGTGTATAGAACTATAGATGAGTTAGGTGTATTATGGGACATTGTATTTTAGTTAGGGAGGTTTTATTTACGCGGATTTAATTTATGAGATTGATATGTTTTTGTTGTCAATTTTTGTAGGTAGAGTGGTAGACAATGTCAGGCACACGTACATTTACACACATGTTTTTGACTATAAGTAAGTACTAATTATGATTCATGGTTGACTGTAGGGGAGATTGCATTCACACATGCTACTCAGGATCGCGACCATGGAGCACCGCAAGCGCAGAGGAGAACGGTTGGAGCGTCGCAATACGACCCGGCGTACTCTTCTTCCTCCCACAACGATACCTCCCAGTCGCAGTCTGTTTATCCCATTCCTTACATAAACGCGCAGGCACCGACGACATGGGTGTACGAATGGGAAGACCCCCATTTTTACAACATGTTAGTTAGTGAATGGCAGACAACATCGGCGTGGACGGGCCTAACTTGGCAACAGTACAAGGCTGAGTTGCTTAGGGTGAGAGGTTTGAATGTCATGTCCATCGCTGAGTACCAATCGGCGTCCCAAATGAGGGTCTTTTATTTCTTCCATTGAACTTTTATTGAGTTGTATCGAATTATTTATATTTGAACTATAAAGTCACTTATGGACCTATGGACTATGGTATTTGTATGCACGCTTAATATTATTGTGTTTGGTGTGGTATTTTTATGCATAACTATAAATTCTTGCTTTGGTGTGGTATTTAACACTACTATGTGTCAACCTCTTGCCAAAATTTTCAATTATTTCATACCGGAGACCCTTTTTCCTGTCAACGGTTTTAATTGAAACCGTAGCGGTTTTTATTCAAACCGCAGCGGTAAAAATAGAAAAAACCGCGGTTAGCCGCTGAAAACCGTTTGTATAAGTCATTTTGATTTGAGATTTGAATTCGAGCGGTAAACCGTTTATACCGCTCGGTAAACCGCTACCGCCGGTGGACGGTTTAAATAAACCCGTCGCATAAAAAAACCCTGGTGTACTCACGTGCACGTCTCCCTCTCTACTTTGCCTTTCCCCCGTGCTGCATCACCGATTCATCGTTGCTTTTGCTTTTGCTTGCAGTTGCAGCGCAGGCCGTAAATAAAACACACAAAGGATGGATGGATATGATGCAGTAAAAACAGAGCGTAACGACGAAAATAGTATAGCTAGAGAAAGAGGCCAAGCCCAAATATAATCAAATCAAAAAGGAAGAAACAAAGGAATTACATACAGCCTCATCGCATCGGAGCACTGCACAGGGGGTGCAATCCTCAACCCCCTGACCACCAACAATTACAGGCACTACGTATGCACTCCACCTACATAACTACATGTCTACATTTACATCTCGTGTTCCACACGAGGCAACCCAGATGCCGTTAAAAAAACCCTACATTGCTACGTAACTACGCTTTCCACTCCCAGAACTCCTCGCTCTGCCCGGGCGCCCGCCTCCTGGGGACGGCCCTCTTCGGCGACCTGCTGGCGACTTTTTCCTGATGACGCACCTTCTCCCTCTGGTCGCCGTCTCTCCTCCTCGCCCTCTCCTTACTACCTGCACCTGCCGACGTCGCGACCACCGGCTCGCCGAGCGCGTCGTCGTCGGTGACGGCGAGGAGCGGCTCAAGATCCTCGACGACCTTGGACATGTCGGGCCGATTCTTAGGGCTGCCGCTCAGGCACTGGTACGCCACGAGGGCCGCCTTGTGGGCGGCGGCCCTAGAGTACTGACCCTCCAGGTCCGGGTCCATCACCCGCCCCAGCTTCTGCGGGTCCTTGAGCCACGGCCGCATGTGCTCCACCAGGTGCTGCTCCCGACTGGGCCGAGTCTTGTCCACGGCCCGCCGCCCCGAGAGGATCTCCAGGAGCACCACGCCGAAGCTGTACACGTCGCTCTTGGCGGTGAGGTGGCCCGTGAGGATGTACTCGGGCGCCGCGTACCCGTGGGTGCCCATCACCCGGGTCGAGACGTGGGTGTCGTCCCCCTCCGGACCGTCCTTCGCCAGGCCGAAGTCCGAGAGCTTCGCCTCGTAGTCCTGCAAAAATACAGAAATCCATTTCGTTCATGAGACGACTGATGATGACGGAGAGAGCAGCAATGTTGTTAATCACTATCTGAGTTCGTTTAGGCGTTAGTTTCTTGCTGGGTGGGCTTCTTCACACTACTAGTTTGTTTCAGTAAATATTGGGCCAATTTTATGCGCAGCACGGCCCACCCCTGTTCCTGAAAAACTTCTTATTTTTTCATAGCTATAATAACTCTGAATTGAAATTTCACCGGGCATTCTCAAAAAAAAAAAAGTAATTTCACCGGGCTGCATGCCTATTATTTGTCTTCTTAAGAAATGTGACACCTTTATTATAAATTTATAATTTATATCTCAATAAAGAAATGTGCAGTGGCATCTGAAAACTTTCTCCAGGTAGTTGGCAGCATATGGGACAAAGGTAAAAGAATCACATTTCACATTCTGAACAAGCCGCAACCGGCCGAAACTGAAAAGGGACGACGACTCGAACCACCCATCTGACTATCTCCCTTTCTTTTTTTTCCCTCGCTTATTTCTTCTTCTTTCTCCACAGAAGAAAGGAAAAAAAAGCAGTATGAAAGGATATGGAAAGTAGCATCTTCGAGTTTTTGTAGCCGAGCCGCCGCCGCAGTTGAAAAGTAGCCGAGCCGCATCTACAACTACTACTAGAAGGGTTTACTAGTAGGAACCGATCGATCCGTGTACCAAGTCAACTCACTGACGCTACTACGTACTCCAAGGCTCGATCGTTTTACTTTGAACAATGAAGTCAACGCAAGTACTAGCGCTACTAATAAGTGTTTCGTAAAAAGAAAAGAAAGAAATTAAACTACTATATACTAGTACTTATTCCTATAAAACAGTAGTAATTGATGAAATGAAGAGCTACTAGTGTACGTACCGGGTTGAGCAGGATGTTGGACGTCTTGAAGTCCCGGTAGATGACGGGCTTCTCGGCGTCGTGAAGGAAGGCGAGGCCCTTGGCGGCGCCCACCGCGATGTTGAGCCGCGTTGACCACGACAAAACGGGCGGGAACTCTGCAAACGAAAAAAAAGAAAACAACACCATCGTCAGTCGTCGTCGTCACTGGCTAGATAGCTGATCTTCGCGCACCTCAGTATTATTGTTAACAACGAACCCAAATGTCAACGTGTGCTGCGCGTGCAATCTTCTTCCCTATTTCTTTTGTTCGTTGGTGACTTATACTATATTGCTAGTGGATTGGTTATAGAGGCACAATATGCACCGCCTTAATTTAACTACCTCAGCGCGAGCATTATATACATACATATGTAAATATGCGCATGATTGATGGTGTACAAAAGAAAAACTCACACAAGTCACATGTAGCGCTACCCATCTACTACTACTACTACTCCCTTCCTACTAAATTGTAGATTGCTTTTATTTTTCTAAGTGCTTTTTTTTTGTTATGCGTATAGGTATGGTGGATGTTTAGATGCATAATATAATGTGTGAATTGAAAAACAAAAATGATCTGCAATTTGAAATAGAGGAATCGATGTATTTGTTAATTAATACCCCCATGCACTGCAGCTAGCAGCTACTCCCTCCGTTCCAAATTACTTGTCACTGTTGACATGTAATTTGGAACGGTGGCCAAGCGTGCACTGGTACATATATATCGTGGTTGGGTATGCATACAGAACTTTTAATCCATCCATGCATGGCTCGTGTGTGGTTTCAACAACAAAGGTGGTTGTGGTCTTGTGGACCTGTTTGCAGGAGCCAGCGAGAGTGGTTGGAGACAAAATGGAGCGAACAAATGTGAAACCTGCTAGCTACACGGAATAATAAACCAACTCGAGGTTCACCGTGCTCGTCGTCGTTCTACACCAACCAACTAAAAGAATTACTACTAACCAACAAGCGGGCCCGGCCCAGGAAATGGTAAGCTAACGAAGTCAACAAGGCCCGTGTGGGACTGATTGACTGGTCAACCACCTTTGGTTAATTATTAGTTTGGTCCCTCTTCATAACTTCATTTCTTCCTGGCCTTTTCGAAATAGTGTTTGGTTGTTCACCAGCTAATCGTCGATGAGTTGAAGTTTGCAGTGCGAGCTAGCTGGAGCCACTGAGCTTTAGCGCGCGCACGAATCCATCGTTTCCGTTGACAACGTGGTCAAAAACAATCAGCTGCCGGCTGGCTAGCTCGTGTGTAGTGCTTTTTTTTTAATTGCACAGTACAACGCAGACGCTCACAACACGCACGCACACTCACCCCTATGAATACACATACGCAAACCCTACCCTTATGAGCACCTCCGAAGGACTGAGCACCGGCAGATCTGGAGATTCTCGAAGTCACCACTGGCGCATCGTCGTCGACGGGAACGTCGCTTACCACTTAACGTATAACGCCGGAAAATCCCGGAATAAATCCAGAAAAAGGTGCGAGCACCAGGATTTGAACCCTGATGGGTAGCGTTCCACTGGACCATCCTACCATTGGACTAAGTCCATTCGCGCTCGTGTGTAGTGCTAGTGCAGTACAACTAATTAGGATTCGCTGGTCTAATCAATTACAGTATTAGGTGATGCGCGCTTGGGAAGCCTAGTTTAGTTTGAACGGTGGCGGCGGTACCATCCATTCAGCTGACGTGGCACGCATGACTTAACTAATTACAGTGATGAGCCACTAGGTATTAGCTGCTGTTCATACTATACGTATCCTATATGTTTATGTCATTTGGGATAATTAAGCAAATCAGTACGGAGTAGCAATTAACATATATAGCAAATACTACTACGATATCGATACTGTGATATACGGAGTTTGCATATATACGCGTATACTGTAAATAATAGTAGACGAGCAGCTAGCAGGGTGAAGGGATTACTAATATACTCACTCTTGAAGAGGTGGTTCTCGAGGCTGCCCTTGGGCATGTACTCGTAGACGAGCAGGCGGTGCTCCTCCTCGCTGCAGTAGCCGACGAGCTTGACGAGGTTTGGGTGCCGGAGCTGGCCGAGGAAGATGACCTCGGAGAGCCACTCCTTGTGGCCCTGCGCGCCCTCGGGGTCCCAGAGCTTGACGGCGATCTGCTGCGCGCGGAGCCCCGGCTTGGCGCCCTCCGCCACGGCGCCCTTGTACACGGGGCCGAACCCGCCCTCGCCCAGGAAGTTGCTGTCCACGAACCCCTGCGTTGCCGCCTTCAGCTCCCCCACCGTGAACACGTGCAGGTTCGAGCCCACCAGCGACACCGACAGGTCCTGGTCCGAGCAAGTGCTCATCACGTCCGTCACCGACAGCCGCTGCTGCAGCCCCCCCGTCGTCGGGGAAGACGACGGCGCCGTGGTCGTCGTCGGTGTCCGCGGGCCGGGGCGGACCTTGCTCCCGCCCGCGCCGCCGCCGGCACCGCCGCTAAGGCACCCGCCGAACAGGAACCGCCACGCCGACATCTGCTTCTGCTGCTGCTTCTTCTTCTTGGATCCCGCCATGATCTGCCTGCCTATCTTATTCTTGTATTGTTATCTACCACACCATGCAAATCCGATCGAGCTCCTCGACCGCTCTCTCCAATCGATCCGTTGACGTACGCCTCCTCCTGATGCCGATCCGTTGACAAACCAAGCAGGCAAGCAAGCTCTTAGCAGCTAACTAGTAATTTACAGGAGCTGGAGGATGGAATGGCCGAGTGGATCGATCGAGCTGGGCCGGGGGAGTTGAGAAGGGAAGAGACAGGGGAGGGAGTATTTGTAGAGAGGGCCGGGGCGAGTCGGCGAGAGCTACCAACCATGCCGAATAAATGGACGCGGGGCGAGGGAGACGACGAGACCACTTCTTCCCCGACTCGCCCGCGCTGCTGCTACCCTGCTGTATTCTGCTACCGGTAACACGGGATTGATCGATCAGAATCAGATGATGGATGGGTGCACGGACGGCCGCGTTGAGGCGTTTGGCTTCGGCCTCCGTTTCCCCGCCGGATCGGGTTCGGGTGACATGTCGCCCCCGCTGACCGTTGACCTTACAGCCCGACGCCTGCCTGCCCTGCGTGGATTGATTTGTTCTTCTTCTCACTTCTCATTTTCCTTTTCTCTTACTTTTCTTCGTTTTTCCTTCTTTTCGGATGCTGGTTAGATATAAAGTGTCCCTCAATTCTATCGGTTTTATATTAGTATTGACGTTTTTAACGGAAATTTAGAGAGAGAGAAAACAAGTCCTAGCGAGTAGAGTAATCGACAAGTCCATCTAGTACCAGTGTACCACTACAAACTCACATTGGTGAAGCGGACAACAAAATCACAGTAAACACAAGATGGTTTTATAACTTATATAAAAAAAGCCAGAATGGGGTTCGAAGTGTCAAACCAAAACCAGAAAAAATTTGCAGCCTCGTCAAAACTACCAGCCACTTTTTCAGGTTTATTAACACTTCACAAAATAACAACAACTAGTATCTTGTTTCAAAACTACTTTTTTGCCCCCAAACATCAAACGGAAATGATGCCCCCTATCATCTCTAGGAGCGCAATGTGTTGCACCTTTATTAGAAAAACAGCCTGTCTGGGCTTAGTTTTTTACACATTTCTAGTCGTCAGATCAGAAATTCAGACCACAAGATAGAAGCATCATGATCGTCGAGGATCAGATGAGATCAAAGCGGAGAAGACAGCCCGATCTAGGGCCTTGAATTCCATGTCTCCTGCAACTCAGACCCGACAGCAGGCAGGATCGGAAGTGGAGGTCCATGTCATCTGCCGACTGCCATCGCCCTCAACCGGAGCCCAGAGACACAGAGGGTATTTCAGAAATTCAGAAAGCGCCATCAAGGTCGTTACAGAAACAGAGAGAGCTCGCCTCCATTGCCGCTCTGTTTTTGCTCCTGTCACTGACTCACTGTGCTGGCGAGACACGAAGCGACGAGATGCTCGTGGCGCCTGGATCGCCACGCGCACACGCGCCGTAGCCAATTTGCACAGAGGAGATGAACGATTATGGACAGTGACAGGTTGCCGTTTCTTGCGCCCAACCTCAGAAAGGGGGATGGATTAGGTTCGCGGAAATCGTCTGGGAATGGAACAAGCTAGCAGAGACTAGAGAGCGGTTGAGTTTTACGGGTTTCCAACTTTTTCTGCCGGTCTCTGGTGTAAGCATGCGTGAAGGTATGGGGGTTTGGTTTTGCCCCGTTTTATTCCTTGGTTTCATTTAATGAGAGGAGTAGTAGGGTTAGTAACCAAGCCAAATTGAGCTAGGGTTTGGCTTGAGTGAGTTGCTGGAAAACAAAACGATCACGAAGACTCGCGCGAGTCCTGCTTGAGGCAGGTGAGGGGCACGATCGCAACGAGCAAACACCTAGGTAGCCAGGTAGGTCCTTGGTCAGTTGATGCTTTGTTGCCGGTTTTAGAATCAAACTGATCGAATTGTGCTTTCGACGCTCGAAATTTGCAGCAAGTTTCACTCTCGATAAGGCTTCCACGTGTAGTGTAGTACTGTAGTGTCGCATAACGCAAGGTGCTTTCATAACTTGTAGCAGGGGATTAATGCAACCTTTGCCAACGATAACAAAGGGAAAAATGTAGACCTATGGCTCTAAGCCTCCATATGTCAGGGAGGAGAGTAGCCTAGAAAGACCCGCCTGCCGTTTTGGTGTTTGGCAATCTCCCCATCCGACCGACCGACATGTGTTTTGAGCACGTACATTTATGCAATGGAGTCGTTTCCTGCATAATTGTTTGCTTAGACATGGTCTTTCTAACAAACAACACTCGATGAGAGTATTCTTTTTAACCAACAACACTTCTAAGGAACAGTCATGCATACCCTAAAATCACGAAAATGATCGGCACGTGTAATATTAAATATTTCCTTGAAATCATGTAAGTGATGATTACGAGTTTCATAGTACGACAGTACATAGCAAATTACTGGTACTAGTTACTCCCATCTGTTCCAATATTGTAGTTCATTTTAACTTTGTTTTAAAGCTAAAGCGACCTACAGTTTAGAACGGATGGCAGTATATAGGTCATTGGTTACGTTTTGAAGACAGTACCTGCTGATCCTCCACTAATTAAATGTTAGAAGTTGCCTTGTGCTAAGCCTGGTGAGGTAAGACCGCCCCACGAGTTTTCATTAAGAAGAATGAACCTTTTCTGGACTTAGAAAACCCCCAAACCCTGGTTTCATTGGCGAGATGATTTTTTATTAAAACCAGCTCCATAATTCGTTCTAATGAGAAATCGAATCTGGGTCTCCTAATTGTGATCATACCTCAACCCCTCTAACCAAAGTAGACTAGAGGAGAGTTTTGGTCAGAAGCTGCCCTGTGTTTGTTTCGCTTGCGGTTTTGACAAGGAGCGCAATCTCTGCATTATGCTACTATATACTTATCATATCCCATTATTCCTGAGAAGTTGAGGATAACTTGAACGGGGGCACACACACTAGCTAATTAACAAGAAATCCACAGGCCACACGAAGTACACAATGGATATATCATCGTCCTGTGGTGCGTGAGGCGGCGGTGACAAACAACTCAGTTAATTTGGCGCCGCCGGCCGTTGCCGCGCGCGTCGTCGTCGGCGGCGCATGTATTCACAGCCACGCGCTATTGAAAAACCTTCACGTGGCGTGTGAACACCGCCTCTGCCACGACCCACGACCACGGGAGGAGGAAGATCCAACAACTGCTGGTTGTACGGCAGTAGTAGCTGACTAGCTGAGTATGTATTGCGCATCTGACTGGATCTATGTACGAAGCACGACCCCAACTGCAACGTACGTCCGCGTGCGTGCACCGTACCGGTGAAAGTATCAAATTCTCGGGCATACTTTTTGGGTAACTACCACTACTAGTATTACCAAACTACTAGTATGGCAAGTGTACATGAACATGGCGTACGTACGTACGTGTGTGTTCTGTTCTCCAACGCCAACGCGTGCGCGATCAGAGACGACTGACTGCAACACAAGTGGCACAACTGAACACGAGCTGGGCAAGTCCACCAGTAGCTTCAGAGAGAGAAAAAGTCTGCACCACATATTGAACTTATTCTACTGGGGAAATGAATACTCCCTCCGGCACCATTTTACTAGTCGTCCTGCGCGCCTGGCTAATTGAAAAAAGAAGTCGTTGTGCGCCACAGGGTTAGTTTTGGACGTCGTTGCCCCTGCTTTAATTGTGCTGCGTAGTTTCCCTCGCAGGCCGCAATCGCTTCGTTTTCCTCGTGCAGCGAATTAAAAACGCCAAAGGGAAAAAATACCGCAGCAGCCGGGAGTCGAACAGACGACCTCGCACCTAGAGCGCATCGAGACGCGGTGGGCTAGCCAGTCAGCTGAGGTGAGATTGGAGATTTCTGTCCACCCGTCATCTTATTTATTAAGGGCAAAGATGGAAAAATTCCCCCTAATTAACGACTCCTTGGTAGGCGAAATTTGGTCCTAAACGACTTCTAAACTAGTACCGAAGGGAGTACACACGGTTGAATAAGCAATTTTAAATAATACAAAATAAGGGTTCTGAATAAGAAGTAGATAGAGAATATAAAATTACCACAATGATTATAGTATATCATGTTTAGTTCTCAAAATTTTCTCCAACTATCCATCACATCAATCTTCGGACACTAATTAAGAGTATTAAACGTAGATGAATGACAAAATCCATTTCATAACTCCCTTAATTTTCGAGACGAATCTAACGAGACTAATTATGTCATGATACGGTACGCTACAGTAAGTAATCACTAATAATGGATTAATTATGTTTAATGGATTTGTCTTGCTATTTTCCGTCCATCTGTGTAATTAGTTTTGTAATTAGTGTATGTTTAATGCTCCTAATAGACTTGAGAGGGGGCCTAAAATTTCTCCCAAACGTTTCGTCGAACTAAACGGGACTTAAACGGGCGTAAGATGCTCTTCATGTTGGACTTAGCATGTACTACAAATCATTTGTTCAACAATTTTGTTATATCGTGTGGGTCACCGGCCTTCACCATTATCCTTTCCTCCTCCTTTCCTCACGCCTCTTTCTCTCCCCGTGGCCAGGGACGGAGGCAGCCGGTGGGGCGGGAGGGGCTCGAGCCCCCCCCCCCCAACCGTCGTGCGCTCCATTACAAAGAAGAGGAAAGAAGGAGGGAGAATGGAGAAAAAAAAAGATGGAGAGGAAGAAGAAGGGGGACTGGAGGAAGGAGAAAGAGCACGAACCCCCCAATATCGGCATCCTAGCTCCGTCACTGCCCGTGCCCATGGCGTCCCGACCGGGCCCTGTGCCTGCTCTGGTCTAGCGGCAATTCCTTCTCTCTCCTCACTTCTCTTTCCCCATGGAGAAGATGTACAGAGAGCTTGTCTAGACCATTACGGGTGCCCTAAACGATTCTCCCATAACAATGCTATGGGTTCTAGTTTATCCACAAACTTGTAATAGTTAATAATTATGTCTTCAAATGTTTCTAACTAGCTCGTGCAGGTCTGCAGGAGCATGGATTCAGCGACCTGTCGACCTTTCTAAATTGGAAACGGGGAAGATGGAAATAAAACGAGACCATTCTCATTCTTAATTAACTCTGAAAGCGTCCTACTAGTAACCAGATGTTCACATGTCCAAGTCCACAGGCGCAGGTTGGGACGGGTTCATCCCAGGAAGAAAGAAACTTGGAGGACTTTGAGGAACTATTTGAAACTTCAGTTCAGGGGACTAAATTGAGCATCTAGCTAACTTTTACGGATGAAAATGACTAAATGAGCTTTAACAAATTTGCACGACTTCTTATTAGCTTGCTTCCTTTCCCCCGAGAACATGATATGACACATATTTCATTAAGAAGAATAGAAAGCGCGATCAAGACCTCACTTCTCACTTGATGCGCTGCCCAATCCCTATCGAAAAACACGAGTTTGAACTTTGAACGGTGAGCTGCACACTGAACCATGCAATAGCTATCGCACATTCTAGAATCAATCATCTATTCTACTCATTTGATATAGCACCAAGCCCATTTGACAGCAGTTCAGTCAATAACAGGTGAACCGCGCAGAATTCCATTTTCAATTAATCATGCAGAAAATGGCCGGGTTGGCCTGCCGTCCATTTCCATGAACGATCCAAAGCCACCCAAATGTCTTACCAAAGACATACTAAACACGTAGCGCTACGTATAATAGTCAGGTGTTTTATTCATTATGTGTCACTCTCCTTCTTAATTCCTGCACTTAAACTTGTTTTGTCTGCGTTGGATGGAATAGCGAAACAGCAAGCACTTTGGTAGGTGCAACCACAGCTCAAAGAACCCGGCCTTGTGTGATCTCACTGACGTAGTGCTGGCGTGCTGCTAACCACAAACATAAATTCTCTAGACAAACAGTTCCTCAAAGTAAAACCCCCCAAAAAAACAGAGGAGAAACATCTACGCGGTCATCGTACCTTTTTTAATAATTGCCCAAAATCCTGATGTTTAATTGGTCTACTTATATTCCCTTACGGAAGCAAGCTAGCTATCAGCATATATAATATAGCCGAGGGTTTTCTTCCATACGGAAAAAAACAAAAATGGGACAAAAAAATGTGCATGGAGATTCTTGGCCATCCTATCCTTTATGAGCTTGTTAAACTATTGGAACACATCAATGTCGTCGGTGATGCTATACATATATGTCTGCTGATCACCACTAAACTAGTGCATCTTTGTCCCAATTTGCCGGCTAGAAGCAAGCACTTGGAAAATCTTTGCTGCCATTATTTAGTCAACCATATCCTTCTGCTTCCATGCTGATTTTTTTGCCCCAAATATAGCCACTAGCACTAGTTAACAATAGCGTATATGAACCCATGAGGAAACAAACATCCATTGCCTAGTCACGCGCCACTGTTCTTTCACTTTAGACTAATCTCGAAAACTAATGACTTGCCGTTCAAGGTCTCTGTTTTGGTTTCCCTGGTACTGTATGCCGATAGCGGAGGATTAGCGCTATAGCAGGCTCTATCTTGTTAAGTTAGAAAACAACAAAAATCAACATGGCTGGCAAATCGCCATCAACTTGTCTGCAATTTGGACTTGTGGTATACAAAAGTGACGACTTGCCTTTCATACTTCAATCATCGTTTTACCTATCGCCGCCGCGGCGCCGTCACAAAACCGCCGTCTCTGACTACACGTACCATCGTGCATTCTTTTCTCCAATACAATACTGTCATTAGCGTCTGTGCGTACGTACTGTGTGATCGTTGTCATGGTGCTGATTCAGTTTTTATGGCAGATTGTGATGATGTGGCATAGGTCAAGGTCCAACAAGACTACGCACTCTCTCACTGTGGTTACGAAGTTTAGGATGGAGATCACAGAGAGGAGGAAGAGAGAGAGTGCGGCGAAGTATCCTGATTCCCACTATTTCACACATATTTACGGGGTAGAGATAGAGAGAGAGCAACTTTGATTGCTCTGACTGTAGCGTTATGGAAAACGTAAAATTTTTAATCATCGGTCAGTCGCCATTAGATGTTCGTGGAAATATCTACCCAAGAAGTTTCCAAATCGAGTTGCTGGATTGACTAGAGTTCTTCTCTGTCGTCGTTGTCAGTATTCACATAGAGATATCATCTTCTCCTGTTCTGGTTGATACCTAGTTTTGGGCCGCAAACAACTTGCTTCAGCAGATCCTCTTCTTCCGCGTGCTCAGCTCTCTGGAATTAGACCGCTGAAATATTCAAGCATTAGTGTTGGTACTAGTGGACAGCTAGTATGCGATTGGGCTTGTAGTCCAATGGTAGGACGGTCAAGTGCGACGCTACCCACCAGGGTTCAAATTCTGATGCTCGCACTTTTTCCTGAATTTTTCAGGATTTACCGGCGTTATGCGTTAAGTGATAAGCGACGTTCTTGTTGACAACGAGACGTCATTGGTGACTTCGGGAATCTCCAGATCTGCCGGTGCTCAGTCCTTCGAAAGTACTCATAGGGGTAGGATTTTGCCTACGTGTATTCGTAGGGGTGAGTGTGGACGGATAGACGAGAGAGGGAAAGAAAGAAGAAGAACAGAGGAGCGTTCAGATTATCTCAACTTGACTTATCTCGACTTATTTCCTCTCATACATTATTATTCAATCTATTAGCCGAACACATTCTTCGTGCCAGCCGGACATGCTCAAACTTTCAGACAGCTTCCAACTCGCACAAAAATACTATAGGTACGGACGCCGTAGCATTTCATGGTTACACTAGACGAACATCCACATAGTGATGTGGATGCTCACTTTCGAAAATCGATATGTACAAGCTTTGCTGACGTGGATATAGGCTCATATATATTTCGCAGTCGGTACATGACACTTGCTATTGGTACAACAGGAACACACATCAGCATGCTATTGGTACAACAGGAACACACATCAGCATCGTAAAAAAGAGGCCGCAGCTTTATTTCCTCTCTTTATCCGAAAGAAGAAAGAGAGAGGGTGAGACAAATAACAAAGAAATTGAAGTGTGAACATTAAAATAGCAGAAAGGCGCGCCATTTCATTTCCAGGGATAATGGCGCGAAGCAAAGTCGTGAGGCAGCCGACTCCTCCAGGAAATCATATCAAAATCCACTAACTGGCTTTGAGCCTTTGAAAGAGAGAGGGATCATTTGGAGGTAGCCAACATCCCAAGCAAAAAACCTCTCGGGGAATTCAACGTCGTCTCGTCCCCGGCCGGGTCGGTCGGTCAGGCATCGTCGATCGTCGAAGGTCCTCTGCACCTCTCTGCCAACATGGACGAAGCGCACCTCATCTGCCGCCGCGCGCAAGCAACACTACCAACCAACCACCACCGCCGCCTATCCAAGTCGGGATTCCAAATGCAACGCCTCTAAGAAGGGCACGACGCCAAAGGCGCCGCCGTCGCACATCCATAAAGGATAGGGTTTTCACCCTGGACAAACCCTGTGCAGCAAGAAACAGTGCATCTCAATGGTGCCCCCAACGAGGAGAGTGACGCCACAAGAGCGCTGGCACCATTGCCACCGACAAACCATCAGTGGAGGCTTTCGCCCGATTCAACACCATTCTTGTCGCACAAACTTGGACAAGCCGGAGTCCACCCCAGCTCACCTCCGCGACGCCCACCGGAAGAGCCTTGACACAGCATGGAACACCACCATGGCGCCACCAGCAAGCGTCAGCCGACCCCCAGCCTCACCACCACGGCGATGCCGGACAAAAACGCCAACAGAGGAGCGAAGGGGATCGCCATCTCCTCCTCACCTCAGCACCTGTCGCCTGCGCGCAGCACGCCCCCGACCCCACCAACATCCGGCCCGCCATGGCCCAGATCTAGTAGGGTCGGTGGCCCCTGGGCGCGCCCACCGCTGGCCGCAGCTACGCACTGCCGGCCGCCGGGCGCAGTAAGCCGCGACCATGGCCGTCGGACACGCCGGCCGCCGCCGGGCTGCTCGCGCCGGCCACGGCCGCCGCCACACCCAGCGCCGGCTGCCGCCCCCGCAACACACGCCGCGCGCCCCCGCCGCGCGGCCCCCGGATTCGGCCGGGGCGGCGCCAGATCGGGGGGCCAAGCCGCCGTCGCCGCCACAGACGCCGGCGAGCGGAGCTCCAAGCCTCCGGACCGGCCGCGCCCGCCCCAGAACGCCGGAGGGAGGGGAGAAAGGGAGCCTGCCGTTGCCTTCACCGCGGCCGCGCGGCATGCCGGCGGGCCGCTCGGGCGGCGGCGAGGCAGGGGGAGGCGGGGGGAGGGCGGGTGGCGGCTAGGGTTGGAGCCACCCAGTCGCCCTCGCGGAGGCGACCCGAGGGGCTGTTTTTTTTTCTTCGATCGGGTTTTCTCTGGTCTCATTTCCTTCATTTATCACGAGCCGGAAATTCAAAAGACCTCGAAAGAAAAAAGGGAAATTCAAATATGCTAGTATGAACGCGTTGTGACAGATCAGTAGTGTAAGTTGTTAATCCCGACGTACGTAGCAATCGTCGTGTATACAAAATGCAATGTCAATGGAGTGGAAGCTGTGATTGCTGGATTATTTCCGATCGGCTGAAAACGTGACGAGCAAGGAGCCAATGGAAACAGCAACAGCAACAGCAGCAGCAGGAAAATGGAATGCAAAGGTGGCCGGTGATGTTCCCGTGTGCACACTCAGCTTTACGAGTTGATTTTTGTTGTGATTGCACGAGTCCCTGCTTCTCCTGCCCAATCACCCAGCAAATCAAGAGAAGATGCCTGTACCCAGGAGGATAACCTTGTTAAAGGAGCTAGTGCAGGTTTATCTGTCGTGTATAAACACGAGTGGCACGCGCCCAGGTCAGACGTGACGCGCGCGCGCGCGCCAAAGAAATTCAGTGCCACTATATCCTCAGAGTCAGAGCAATGCCTGCACTACCACGACATATTTAAAACCCCGTCTAGTGGAACTACTTTTAACGTTATTCTGCTCATATTTTCCCTCTCTCTCTCTCTCTCCCTATAAACTCAGCGGAAAGTTTGGTTTATATGACGAAACTAAAACGACTTGCAAGTTTGGTTTTACATTTACCAAAAGGAGGGAGGGACTAGTATCTCTGTATCTGAATGAATTCCGGTGATCTGGCCACCGCAGGACGGCGGCGGAGGTTAATAATATGAACAACTCTGCAGTTGACAACTCGCAGCAGGGGAACAACGTGCGTGATCTTTGGAAGATCGGGGCGCAACGGGAGCGCGTGGATGACGCGATCGAGCCGCATCTCCTGAGGAAGTGAGGATCATCTCCGTGTGCTGGCTGTCCCCTAAAAAGGCAGCTGGGAGGGTTGACGACGGGTCGACGGCGACGGATCACGGATCTCCATCTCTCCGTTCTCCGGTGCGCGCGCGTCAGCCCGATCCCGATGAAATCCAGAAAGCCGCAAGCAAATTAATAAAGCACGCAGAACTTGTCAACTGTAGTAGTATGAAACAGCCGCGGCCGTCGTACGTACGTACGTTACGCTGGGCCGCTGGGGAGAGGCCGCGGCGGACGGACAGACCACACGGTTCCGTTCCAGGCTGCCTTCACGTTCACATCAGCGTGACGTACCCGTGGCGTCACCTGGCAGGGTTTCCCTCTTGCTACGTTCTTCCATGAACATCATCGTCAAGATGCGACGGCCGGAGAAGATTAAATAACCGTCCGAAACTGGTAATTCTCGGCGAAACTCCACCTAGTAATTGAGTACGCAACAGTATTCAGATATAGTCATAGCCGCGTAGCTTACCTTTTGCTGCACCTGCCTTTAAAAAAAAAAAAGAAAACGGCAAGTCTTTAAGCATGTCCGGCAAAAAAAACTGATGAAAAAAGACATGAAGAAGAGAGTACAAAACATGATGCCCTGCTGCTTTTTGTTCACGGAACGTCGTTCTCAAGGACAATGGAAACAACAGATCCGATCAATTTGACCAACTTCTTTCTACAATTTAAACAAAAAAAAAATTCTAGCCCATCATTTCTACGGGCCGATACGGATAACAAAATTCTCAGCCCACTTTATAGTAACTTCCAAATGGGCCCTTATAAAAGGCTGAAAACTAAAAACTAAACGATGTAATCCAATATCCATAGTCCATGAGGCCTATATGTGAAAGCCACATAAGAGTCCAAGAGCAAAATTGGACAAACAATTTTTCCCCCTGGCCAGCAAGGCCTTCTTAAATTTGCTCAAAAAAAGAAAAAAACAAGGCCTTCTTAAATTCATCGCAAAAAAAGAGGACACTATACAAAAGAGTTTATAAGAGCTGCAACCCGAAAGAAGATGCTATGTCAACTGAAATTACTAATCCAGTCATCTAATGACACTTTCACTAATGGTTTACCTCTAAGTACAACCTTTTGCATCTAAAATTGCTTGAGAGGTCAAGGAAAGGAAACGACAACCATCTCAATCTTCTTGATCTTCCATATCTGAGGAGGGGGGCGAAGGGAGCATGTTAGGTGATGTTTGTGTGAATTTTTGCTGAACCTATTGAAGTTTGCTTACATCTCGTGCTCCAACAAACATAATCTCCTTGTAGTCTATTGTGTTTTGGTACTTTTGCCATTTCCAAAGTTATTTCTTACCAAATGAAATTTTGTTGTGCTTTTATCAGGGAAAAATCAAAACTAGAATGTGTGCCACATCATCTAGGGTCGCCACCCTTGCAAGATTTGGCATGGGCTCTTCAAATTTTGGATTTTCCTAAAATTCCCCTTTTAGAGTTATTGTCCAAAGTCACGAAATTCGGGTGAAAATTTTATCTTTTTAAAGAGATCTTTGCAAAGACCCACCTTGTTGATGTTATGATATGTGGCTAAAATTTGTGGCGTTTGGATCTCTTTTGCTCGAATACCAAGGTTAGGTTCCCGGGGTTGCTTTTGAGTTCTTCATGCCTTTTTCTTGAGCATATTGCCTACCAAAAAGTATTCATTTGGTGGATCATCTTCGATCTTTCTGAAAAGATCTCTTGTTGAGCATTTCATCATGTTGTTATGAGCCTACGATTACTTTTTCGTGAGATTTAGCAGCTGTTTGACTAGATATTTGAGAGTTAGTTTCCTTTTCTAGATTGATTCCTTTGTCCTGATTCCACTACATTCGTATTAGTCGACCCTAACATCCTAAGGACTCGAGAGCTCACCCTACGTCACCGCCATACTGTAGGACACCATTTAGGTATTGAAATTGATTAGAGGTGCACATAATTGTGGAGAAATATTTTGATAGATAAATTTTTGATCCTAGCAAATGGAGAATAACTTTGTGCACATCATTGTGAAGAGACAATTTGACAAAGAAATAGGGGATCCCAGCAAATCGAGAATAACTTGGGAATCTCCACTCCTGATTTGCAGATTAAGGGTGAAAATGAATATTTTTTCACACATCACTTGGACCTTTAGCGATTTTTGTCTCAAACCAACGGTCTAATAATTCAAAACGGCTAGTTTGACCAAGGCTAGGATGCAAAATCCTTGAGATTGTATGATTTCACTAACTTCCTAAATTGTTTTCGTAATTGTTAGTGTGAATGAGAACACCAACATGACAAGCTGGTATAGCTACCAAACAATTTACAATATCGTATCAATTCCAGCTCATATCCAGTATGAACGAGAGCAACAACAGATTTCTTGAGACCGCGGGATTTCTCCAATTTTTGAAATAGTTCGTATCGATAGATTCAACCCAGCTCTATAAAAGCGGCCAGGCTAATTATTTGCTATAAAAAAAGAAAATAGAATTCCTCTCCTCCCTCTCTAGCTCTCCCTCCCTCCCCCTTTGGTGTTCCTACGCGAGCACAATATGCCTGCACCACCAAGGATCTCTCCCGAAGTGCGACTCTACGCTCCGCGGCGTGACTATTCGCTACGTTCTCCACACCAGGCTGTGTGCTCAAGAACGAGCAATGGCAAGTTGCAAGTTCTGATTCAGTGGGAAGGCTTTCCTGATGAGGACGCTTCTTGGGTAGATGTGGAGGAGCTTCGCCGGCTTTATCCTTTATTCCACCTCAGGTTCGGGATTGTGTATCATCGCCGTGGGCGTGGCGCATGAGGCAAGGCTCGCAAAGACTATCGGTTGAGCAAGATCTGGATGATTTTAAAAAGTTTCATTGTCATCTTATTAGTTATTTGTTTTCATCTTATCTAGAAAAAATTGTCAGATCCCCCTCTATATGAGGCTGGAGTTATTTGCCTTTTCATCAATCGGAATACAATCGTTTTTTCTGGGGGAATGAGTTTGTTTTGTACTATGTGTACCATAGCATTTTGCTATTGCTAACTGTTGCTCTTGTTACCTCAAGGGCGCAACAGATTTGTGTTATATCTGGACAGGAGCATGATGATACAACGAGATAGGTAGCATCAAGCACAGTTCACCAGCCATGCCTTGTGTCTCATGAAACGTTGATTTCGATCTCTCACCACATTTACGGTGGTAGATCTAGCTATGATGGTGGTAGATCTCATAAACTCTGCCCTTATTATAACGGTCATGATGCAAATCGAGGCATTCTCCAAAACAAAAAAAAAGTACTCCCTCTATATCCCTCTATATCGTTTTATTTGTCGTCAACAGTTCAAACCAAAAGGAACCAAAATATATGTAACAGGGAACGTGGCATGCCAATTATGCCTCTGACAGCAGCCACGAGCCACCTACAGCATACTACGTCTGCATGAGCGGCTGACCGAGAAACAAGCTAGCAAATGCCTGTTTCACAGGGGCAAAATGATAACTACACGTGATTCTTAATTTCTGTGAAGCTGTCTGAAACGACATGTAAAACGAATCGGAGAGAGTATTAGATTACCATATGAACAATTTGTGAGATTAGTATTTTAAATAAGTTGAAGAATTGGATTATTCTCGAAACTCAGAAAGAAAGGAAGCGTTGATTTGCAGTACCAAAAACATAGAGTAATTAAGCATGCGAGCAATAGCAAGCACTTTTCTTAAAAAATAAATAGCAAAACCAAAAGGTTACTAAAACATACTCCATGTCCCAGGAGCAAGATCACTGAAAAATAAATAGCAAAAAAGTGACGCGACGCCTGAGAGATTCGAACTCTCGCGGGCAGAGCCCATGTACTTAGCAGGCACACGCCTTAACCACTCGGCCAAAGCGTCGCTTGATGATGGTCTAGCATATCCTATGTTGTTATCTGCAATAAACAGCGAATCATCTTCTGGATCGAACCTGCCCTGACACACACGGCCCTCCGAAACGAAACGGCGAAACCCCTCCAAGCACAGCCGCACCACCAACCATGGACGCCGGCGGCGCGCGTCCATCGGCACCGTCGGTCGCCGCTGCGGCGGCAGCGGCCGGGGGAGCTTCCGTCGCAGATGAGCCCCGGGACGCGCGGGTGGTGCGGGAGCTCCTGCGCTCGATGGGGCTCAGCGAGGGCGAGTACGAGCCACGCGTCGTGCACCAGTTTCTGGACCTGGCCTACCGCTACGTCGGCGACGTGCTCGGGGACGCCCAGGTCTACGCCGACCACGCCAGTAAGGCCCAGATCGACGCCGACGACGTCCGCCTCGCCATCCAGGCCAAGGTCAATTTCTCCTTCTCGCAGCCGCCGCCGCGCGAGGTACCAAACCCACCCGAAATCCTACCCTCCATGAACTCCAGTTTCGGAAATTAGTTGGATTTTGCGTTTATTCTTCTTCTATCGGCGCCATATTGTTGCTCTCGCCATGGACTGGTGTTACCACGGTCGAGTCCACGAACCCTAGTTGTTGTGTTACCCGTGTAGTTTCAGCTTATTTTTGAACTAGTTGTATATTGCAGGATTAGTGGGCAAGAACCTGGGATTTAAATGATGCCTTCTGCTTTTGTTTATAATACTGACGGGATTCACCCCCCCTCACATCTCACTAGTGTTGAAGTTGCATCTATGTACTGGATCCCCCTCGTTTCATTACTAGTGGGCAAGAACTTGGGATTTAAATGAATTTGGGAGTGCTTTGGATGAAATGATGTCTTGTTTTTTTTTATCCCTCTCATTTTCATGGATGGATGGAAATTTCATCGTACAGCGTAGGTTCAGATGTATGTCATATATGATCCGAAAGAGGATAAATACTTGAATCCACATTGATCAGAGAGGACAGCTTCGTGTCCTCTAGAATCACAACCCAAAACATACCGGGCAAGAGGAAATTCAGAATTTTAGACAGAACCACACAATCTACTATTACAAAATCATGCGCTGTATTAAATTCTTCTATGAATGTTATAATAAGTTTTATAGAACTGATACATCTTCTAGTCTAAAATACACTATTTCTTTCCGACACAATTTATTCTTTAGATATCATTTGCCTGTTGATGCTGTTTACTGCTCTGAAGACATTTTAGTGGAATTATGGGATGGTACTTGTCATTCATGTCTTGCATTGCAGAATATAGTAATTTTCTGCTTCCTACATTTCCCACAATTTCAATACTATAAAATATTGGCCTTACAAGAGGAACATATTGGCTAGGAACTACCTGTTATATAGCATGCTAGATTAACTTAAATGGTGCAGCTTAAGACGGACTGAACATACCTAGTAATTGTAGGGCCCGCATGTAAAGTTGAATGATTAATGGTCCTTTAAGTGGTATAGGTGCTGTAATAACATAGTCCAAGTCTAACTATACGTTGACATATTCCCATCTGAGGCATAGCCATCCAATTGCATTCTTAAGTTTTTATAATATTGGGAGGATTGAACCTTCATGATTAATGAACACATGTTTGAATGCTCAGTTGCATTAGTGAATTCAATTTTGTTTGTAGTTCATATTTTCCTCCTTAATCAAAGATTTTTTTCTGGTGCATATTCACTTTGGTTGTTGAATTGCATCTTGATACGGGAAGATTACAACTTACCTGAAATTATCTATCTTTTAATGATTGCCTCTCCATCCTTAAACACCATCAAAGACAAATACTGGGCAGAATACTAGAACTGCATTTGAGCAGTATGCTTTCTCATTTGGTGCTTCTGCCTCTTAGTTATTTCTTGTGTTCCCAAACCACAGATATGAATGATCTTCATTGCATGATCCTATGCATTGACAAGACTATTTTTACCTTTCTCTGTATTCTTTGACCAATTCCTTTTTGTTAGAGGAAAATGATTCCTGTGTTATTCCTCCAACCCTAGAAGGGTGGGTATATAGACAGTGATACATGGGCCTCTATATGGGCTATACACAGGCCATATGGGCCACACTCACATATATACACATATACTCTAACACCCCCCCCGCAGTCTGGACTACCGGCGCAGTGGTGTACAAGACTGGCCAACAAAGAAAGAAACTCACACACAAGGCCCCCCGCAGCCACAACTAGCCACTGGCTACGTTGAGGCTGGACCGAAACTCCGAGAAGGTCGAGGAGGGAAGACCCTTGGTGAAGATGTCAGCAAACTGGGAGGTGGTCTGTACATGGAGAACCCGAACATCGCCGATAGCCACCCGGTCACGAACGAAATGCAAGTCAATCTCCACATGCTTCGTCCGCTGATGCTGAACCGGGTTGGTGGAGAGGTACACGGCGCTGACGTTGTCGCAGTAGACGAGCGTGCTCTTGGCGAGCGAGCTGTGAAGCTCAGCCAGGAGCTGTCGGAGCCAGGACGCCTCAGCCACGCCGTTAGCAACAGCCCGGTACTCCGCCTCAGCACTCGAGCGGGAGACAACCGGCTGTCGCTTGGACGACCAGGAGATCAGGTTGCCGCCGAGGAAGACGGCATAACCTGAGGTGGAGCGGCGCGTGTCCGGGCACCCTGCCCAGTCAGCGTCAGTGTAGACGACCAGCTCAGCAGACGGAGACCGGTGGAGGACCAAGCCGAAGTCAACAGTGCCTCTGACGTAGCGAAGAAGGCGCTTTAGCGCAGCAAGATGTGACTCCCGTGGATCATGCATATGGAGGCAGATCTGCTGGACAGCGTAGGTGAGATCCGGCCTGGTGAAAGTGAGGTACTGTAAGGCTCCAGCAAGACTCCGATAGGCAGTAGGATCAGCCACAGGATCACCCAGAGTAGCAGACAGCTTCGCTTGAGTGTCAACAGGAGTGGAGCAAGGCTTGCAATCAGTCATCCCAGCACGCTCCGGATATCAAGGGCATACTGACGCTGGTGAAGGAGAAGACCAGCCTGACGGGGCTCAACTGTCACGCCCAAGAAGTGGTGAAGCTTGCCCAGATCCTTCATCGCAAACTCCTGCTGAAGAGAGGAGATAATCTGCTGAAGCAGCTGTGGACTAGAGGCAGTCAGAACAATGTCATCAACGTAGAGGAGGAGGTAGGCAACCCCATCAACATGATGATATATGAACAACGAAGTATCTGACTTGGCCTCAACAAACCCCAGTGTCAGCAAGAAAGAGGCGAACCGAGAGTACCATGCTCGAGGAGCCTGCTTCAAACCATATAGAGACTTGTTCAGCTGGCAGACCAAATCCTGACGACTGGAATCCACAAAACCGGCTGGCTGGCTGCAGTAGACTGTCTCAGTCAGAGTGCCATGGAGAAATGCATTCTTGACATCGAGCTGGTGCACAGGCCAAGAGCGAGAGAGAGCCAGAGAGAGGACAGTGCGCACTGTAGCAGGCTTCTCCACTGGACTGAAAGTCTCATCATAATCCAGACCAGGTCGCTGAGAGCAGCCCCGAAGAACCCAACGCGCCTTATAGCGCTCCAGAGTACCATCAGCTCGATGCTTGATCGTCCAAATCCACTTGCCGGTCACCACATTGCAACCAGACGGACGCGGCACAAGGTCCCAAGTCTGGTTGGCAAGAAGGGCTCCATACTCCTCTTCCATCACACGACGCCAGTTCGGATCTGCCAGAGCCTCACGATCCGACGTCGGGATCGGAGAGAGCCGCGGCTCTCCCTCGGTGGCGGAGAGAGCCCACGGCCGAAGAACCCCGGCCGCCTGCCGAGTCACCATGGGATGGGTGTGACGAGGATCCCGATGGATGACCAGCGGGTGGTACACGGTCGGCTCCACCCGAGAGCGGCGTGGTGGAGGCGGCGGTGGAGGCAGTGTGGGCGCCGGCGGAGGAGGCGGAGACGGCTCCGTTGACGGTGGTGGAGGAGGCGGAGCCGTCGAACGACGCTCGTAGACATAGCGCACAGGAGGCGCGTAGTCCACAGGCACCTCCGGGGCAGGAGTCGGAGAAGCCAGCGGCTGTGGAGGCACCGGACGGCGTCGATACACCTGCACTGGCTCGGCGTAGCGTGCAGGTGGTGGCGGGGCCGCGCGTGGCGCGACAGGAGGCACCGAGACGGTGGTGGGCGCAGTAGAAGGCGCCGGAGCCGCGTGTGTCGCGGCAGGAGGCTCCGGGGAGGCGGCAGAAGGCGTCGGGGCCGCGCGTGGCGCGGCCGAAGGCACCAAGCCCGCGTCGGGTGCGACAAAGGGCACCGAAACTGCGGGTGGTGCAAGAGGAGGCTCAGGCGCCGCGCGTGGCGCAGCTGAAGGCGCCGGAGCTGGTGGTGTACCAGAAGGACCTGCTGGAAAAGGAAAAGGAAAAATAGAAACAGGTGGCTGAACCACCAGGTCAGAAAACATGGACTCAAGGTCAGGATCAGGAGAAGGTGTGGAGGTGGAGGAGAAGGGGAAGTCCGACTCGTCAAACACAACATGTCGGGAGATAAGAACCCGACGAGAGGTAAGATCATAGCAACGGTACCCCTTATGGTCAGGGGAGTAACCAAGGAACACACAACGTGTCGAGCGAGGTGCGAGCTTGTGAGGAGCAGTGGCAGCAAGGTTCGGGTAGCACGCGCACCCGAAGACACGAAGGTGATCGTAGCTGGGAGGGGTACCGAAGAGAGCCTGGTGAGGGGTGGGAGCTGGGGAAGCAGTAGAAGGAAGGCGGTTAAGCAAGTTGGTGGAGGTGTTAAGACACTCAGCCCAGAAGCGTGGAGGCAGAGAAGTCTGGATCAGGAGGGTGCGCATGACATTGTTCGTGGTCCGAATCATGCGCTCAGCCTTGCCGTTCTGGGGAGAAGTATACGGACAAGACATGCGGAGCTGGACACCCCGAGAGAGGAAAAAGGAACGGGAGGTGTGGTTGTCGAACTCACGGCCATTGTCACACTGGACGGCCTTGATGGTGAGGCCGAACTGAGTGGACACCCATGCAAAGAAGTGGAGGAGGGTGGGAAATGTCTCAGACTTGGCACGCAAGGGGAAAGTCCAAGAGTAGTGAGAGAAATCATCGACCACAACCAGATAGTACTTGCAGCCAGAAATACTAGAAACTGGAGGGTCCACAGATCACAGTGAATAAGATCAAAAGCATGCGTCGCACGGGAAGTGGAGGAAGAAAAAGGAAGTCGAACATGGCGACCCAACTGGCACGCATGGCAGAGATGCTCATCAGACGACCGAGTGCAAGGAAGACGGGCACTGTGACTGAGCTGAGCCAAAGCGTCGCGGCCGGGGTGACCAAGCCGGCGGTGCCAGGTAGTGGAAGGAGTCGTGGCGAAAGCAGTGGACACAAAGTGTGGACCAGCGGAAGTAGGGAGACTGGGGGTGTAAAGGGGCCCCGTACTGTCACATCGGAGAAGAGGACGCCGGGAAGCCAAATCCGTCACAGTAAGCCCAGAGGGGTCAAAGGCGACAGAACAGGAGTTGTCTGTGGTGAATTGGCGAATGGAAAGAAGAGGATGAACTATCTTAGGAGCAACGAGAACATGAGGAAGACGAAAGGGACCAGTAGCAGACCCTACGGAGGTGACAGGAAGACAAGACCCATCACCAACCATGATTGAAGAGGGATAAGAAGGATGCGGGGAGCGAACAAAAGAGAGGATGCTAGCATCAGGGGTGGTGTGGAAAGAGGCCCCCGAGTCAGCAATCCACTCGGTGCGGACGGGCGGTGTCGGCCCCATGGTACCGAAAACCTGCGCCGGCATAGTCGGTATCCATCCGTCATGCTGAGGCTGAGTGGGTGGAGACCAAGACGGGAACTGGAACGGGGAAGCGGTGCCAGCGAACATGACCGAAGAAGGGGCAGCGGCGGCGAAGGGGGCAGAAACATCGGAGGGAGGATGGGTGCCAGAGGAAGAAGAGCACCGGGGTCTAGCAGAAAACCACGGAGCAGTGGCACCGTAGGAAGCAGCACGAGCAACGGCGGTCGCAGCGACACCCACGGCGGCGGAGCCGGAGGAGGGTAACCCGCCAGTAAGGGTGCGTGGACGCGGCAGCACAGCCGTAGGCGGAGGATCCCACGAAACTGCAGGCAGCACCGACAGGCGTCTTGCCCTGGAGGAAGGTGGCGAGCGGCGCATCCTCAGGGGGCATGCCCAGCCCGCAGAGGGGGGGAAACCCCGCCGGTGAGGAGTGGAGAAGGGAGGAGCGGTTGAAAGGTCCCTCCATATGCCCCTGCGCCCCCGAACACGGAAGAGGCGGGGCAGCAGTTCCCATGGGCGGAGCGAAGGGGGCTGCCATGCCCGCAGCGTGCTCAGCAGCGTCGGCGGCGGGCGGCGCAAAGAGGACCGCCGGAGGGGGAACAGCCCCCGCGCGCGCGGCCTGGGCCGCGACCAAGGCGACGGCGAGGGCATCGGCAGTGGCCAAGGCGGCGGGTGGAGGCTGGGGGAAGGCAGCGGCGGCTGCCATGGCACCAGAGGCCAGGGAGGAAAGACCTGCTGATGTGGAGGATCCTGGGCGCTCTCCGGCCAAGTTGCAGTCGTGGGTGCAGTGCTGGGCCTCGAGAGGAGGTGCCGGGCTGACCCGTTGAGGAGGCCCGATAGAGATCGAGGCGCTCCGTGTTGGGTCGGGGACCTTGCAGAGTTGCAGGCCGGTCGTCGAGGTACTTGGGCCGTGAACCGCGCCCAGCTCGCCCACGGCAGGGGCAGGGGCCACGCCCAGCTCGCCCGCGGCAGCAATAGCGGCAGGAGCAGGGGAGGTGCCCGCAGCAGGGCCGGCCGGCGGCGACTGGGGCAGGGGCAGGGGCAGAGTCGCGGCGGCCTGGGGGCGCGCGGCCGGCGCGGTGGGGGCGAGCACGACCGGCGCGGCGGCCTGGGGGCGTGCGGCCGGCGCGGTGGGGGCGAGCACGACCGGCGCGGCGGCCTGGGCGCGCGCGGCCGGCGCGGTGGGGGCGGGTGCGGCCGGCGCGGTGGGGGGGCGGGCGCGGCCGGCGCGGCGGCCTGGGCGCGCGCGAGCTCGTCCGCGGCGTCTGCAGCCGCGCCTGGGTCGGCTCCGGCGGCGGCAGGGCCGCGCACGGCAGCGGCAGAGGAGGAGAGGAGAGAGGGGAAGGAGGAGAGGGGCGGCGGCGGCGGCCGGCCGTCCATGGATGCCGGCGGCGGCTGCAGCTCAAGTGAGGAGGAGAGGAAGAGAAATCCCAGCTGATACCATGTTAGAGGAAAATGATTCCTGTGTTATTGCTCCAACCCTAGAAGGGTGGGTACATAGACAATGATACATGGGCCTCTATATGGGCTATACACAGGCCATATGGGCCACACTCACATATATACACATATACTAACACTTTTTATTTGGTACGCGACTATCTAAGCTATCAAAGAGCATTTTACTGTAATATTGCATGTTGAGAAGTTCCTATGAACCGACAGAATCCAATGCTCCATCAGGCTATTCATTGATAAAGTGTTGTTATGGATACAAAAAATGTGTTTGAGGCGCTTCCCTGACTACACATAAAAAACTTATCGTATTTTTTAAGATGCATTTCTGGAACATTTATTATGTCACTGCACATTTGATTTTTATTTATTTGTTATGGATCATAGATGGCATCACTGAAGTAAGGGTATTTTATTGCGTTGTTAGCCATATCCTTGTGCTAATAGAAAGGTTGTTAACATTGCCTAATTTCATCCTCTGGCATCTGGACAAAAAAATTATAATATGTGAGATCACCCTTAAAATGCTATATCACTTATCTAAGCATGGTCCTTCATTGGTGCTGCTCTTCCACTTAAATGAATGCTATATGGATTTTACTAGGATTTGTGTTATTTGTTATGGGTAGAGAAAAAGGAAGCTTGGGAAATATCAAACTAACATTTAAAAGAGTAACTTGTTTTCTTTCTTGCTTAGCTCATAATGAATGTTTGGGATCTCCCAGTCGCAAGGGATGTTCGGGATCTGTGTAGCCAACTGAACTTTGGCTATCAATTTCATTGTGTATATTTGGATTGGGCTTGTGAAGATGATATGTGGAGATTTGTTTATAAAATACTATAGTGCTATTATAATTTACTGAGTTTAATTGGTATAGTAGCAACAGAAATAGTGTTTGGTCACTTTTTTTTCAAGTCGATTCCTCTACAAAGGCAACTTGACCTTTTGGGAACAATCTCTAAATTGGTAGAGTCCTCATTAGATACAGGGCAAGAAAAATATGAACATCAACTGACAGCTGAACCCTGGGAACCAAACAATCTTTTTGCTGTCAAATTTAACAAACAAAAGTACGAAATATCTGTCTTAAGTCAAACTTCTTAGTCCAGAAAATCACGTAATTGTTAGAAACATTCAAGTTGACCTACAGAAAATCCTGAGCACTCCTGTTGATCTTCACACTTCCCAAGCGTAACAAGATGCTGCCATGTTTCTTTTTCTTGAAACGATAACCTCAAACACTGCATTATGTTAGTTGTACAAGTATCTTGAGGTATTAGATATGTTCATGTCCTTGAAATAAGATGTGATGCTAATAGATTATACTATACAGATCTCATATTTGTTTTTATAGTTCCTAGTACAGAGAAATCCATCTGTAAATATTGATTTAAGTTGACCTAGTGTTATATGTAGAGTACATATTCATATTAGCGCTTTAGGCTGACAAGTCGTTTGCTCTTGTTGCTAGGTTCTCCTTGAGCTGGCACGCAACCGGAACAGAATCCCGCTGCCTAAGTCGATCGCCCCTCCTGGCTCAATTCCACTGCCACCAGAACAGGACACACTGTTGGCTCAAAACTACCAACTCCTGCCACCTTTGAAGCCACCGCCTCAAGTTGAGGAGACAGAGGATGACAGCGAAGAAGCCAATCCGAGCATGACCCCAAACCCTGCAAATCCTAATCCGAACTATTCCCAGGATCAGAGAGGTAGTGAGCAACAGCACACTCCTCAGCATGGTCAAAGGGTTTCCTTCCAACTCAATGCAGTGGCAGCAGCTGCTGCAAAGCGTCCTCGGATGACCATGGACCAGTTGAACATGACCTAACCGGTTGAAATTTCATCTCTCTTTTATCATCCTTCTAGTCTTATTAATCATGTTTTGAACAAGAAATTAGTGTTTTAGTGGTTCTTGTTGACTAACCACGAGATGTGCAGTACAGCAACAGCATAAGTTTCTGCCTGGAAGCATCCTTGCCCTGGGAAAGCAAATATGCTAAATTATGTTGTACTTGGTTTAATTGCCTACATCTAGGACTAACTAGTTGTTTTTCTTCTAAATGTAGGATGTAACAATTTAAGTAGATGTCATATCACAAGGTTACGCAAGTCAAAATGTTAGCAGCGCTGAGCTAGGATGATATTTCGATCAAAATGCAAAGTACCAGTCCGCTCAGCGCTCACACTAATACGAGTACCGGTGTCGAGTCTAGATCTCGAACTCTAATGTATAGGTTTCGCCATTACTAGATGAGCTACGCTCGGTATATACCAGAAACATGTATAGAGGCGAATCCAGCAGTGGGTCGGGTGGGGCTCAAGCCCCCTACTGCTGGAAACCCCATAGAGCTCCTCCTAAGTCCCTCCAACAATTTGTGATCATGGATGAAGGAGAAGAGGAGGAAAAGAGGGAGGAGGAAGAAGAGAAAAAGGGAAAAGAGAGGGAGGAAGAAGGATGAGTAGATGAGCCCCCTTACCTCCGATTCTGGATTCGCTGCTGAACATGTAGTGCATGATATATCTGTAATATGTATGTGTTAACAAATGGTCAGAATTAAGAACGAGGTGGCATTGCAGCAGCACTTGGGCTGGGAGATTTTGGGCTCCTTTGGCATGACGGTGACTGTAGCTTGAATTGGGTTCGACTGTGGTTGCACTGGTGAGCTTCAGCGTGTTTGGTTGAGGTTAAGCTATTTTGGAAAGTGTTTGACGAAATGACTTCTCAATGGTAATATAAGTAATTTTATGATCAATTAATATAGGAGGGGAGAAGTCAGAGAAAAAATCACTTTTTTTCTTCTCTTTTTAGTGTAAGCTATTTCGTGACTTCTCCCTGATTTCGGTGGTAAATTCTAAAAGTGGGTGAAAAAGGCCTCACTTTTGAGAAGCCCTACCAAAGGATCTCGTATGTTCCAAACAAGCCCTCGTTGATCTAATAGTTTGATGTGTGCAATTACAATCAGCCTGCTCGTTTGGTTGGTGGTTGGTGGCTGGTGCTGATTTGTTCTGAGAGAAAAGTACTGCTGGCTGGTTGACAGTGGCTGATTTGTGCTGAGCTGAGAGAAAAGTACTACTGGCTGGTGATAAGCCAAACAAACAAGGCACATAATGCACGTGCTCTCTCTTAGCGAACTGCTACAAAATTACTACTTGGCTAAACTGTGCTAATACTTGGGAAATTACGCGTGCACATAGGGCAGATAAATTAACAAAGGAATCGGAGATCTGTACAAAAATGGCCACTGGCAACTGCAGTAGCTTTCTTCTTCAGAAACAAGAGGGTGAAAAAAATTCTAGACTGGTTTCGCCGTCGCTTCCGGCCGTACACCGCCGGTGGCCGATGCTGCCTGACAGCCTGAGTTCTGGCCCGGCCATGCACGCGACATCTGTCTCACACCCAGCCTCAGTGCACGGCCCAGATCATCCGTCGTGACGATCCCACGGACGCGAGGACCGGTTCCACAGGCCGGGTCGATCAGGCACTGCACGCCGGCCGCCACAGCGAGCAGAACGACACCGGCTGCCCCTTCCACCGCAGCGCCACCGCGCCGGCGCCACCAGCCGGCGCCGACATCTCCCACCCGCCGTCGTACTTCCTCAGCAGCGACTTGGCCGACTCCACCGCCTCGTCCCCGAACGCCGCCTCCTCGAACCCGGCGGCCGCCATGCGCTCCCGCCACGCGTCCCTCCCCTCCCCCGCCGCCGCCTCCGCAGCTGCGACGGACGTGCCCGCCTCGGCCTCCAGCAGCCTCCTCTCCTCCCCGTCCCTCCCCTTGAACGCCGCCGACGTCGACTCCAGGAATCGCCACAGCAGCTCCAGCCTCGCCGCGAACCCGCCCGCCACGGTGCCGTCGCCGCCCCCGCCGTCGAGCTCCGACAGCACCACCAGCTCCGGGTTGAGGCCACGGACCTTGTTCAGGACGCCCGCTCTCTCGTCGGCGGTGGCATGGCCGAGCCGGAACTGGAGGCAGACCACGAGCGCCTCGCCGCCAGGGGACGCGATGCCGTGCACCGAGTCCAGGGAGCCCGCGCGGCTGATGGCGAGCGGCAGGTTGATGGACTTGGCGTACCGGAGGAGGTGCGGCGAGAAGTCGTACCCCGGAGGCGACGCCGAGAAGGGCGCCGGCGGGGTGCCCGCCGCGACGACGGTGAGGCGGACGGACGGTGGTGCGCGGCCGCCGGGCATGCGGGTCAGGGACTCCAGGAGCGTCGGCCACTGCACGCCGTGGGAGACGCCGAGGTCGACGACGTGGAGCGACCGGGGGGTCCCCGCCGCCGCGGCGCGCGCGATGGCGGCGTTGGCCAGCGCGTTGGGTAGCGCGAACCACGGGCTCACCTCGTGGAACCTGATGAGCGACGCGCGGAACAGCCGCGGCTCGGCCCCCGCGTACGCCGGCGCGGGGCGCTCGCAGGGCGGCACCCGCACGGACGCCGCGGCCGCCGGGCCCACGGCGTCGGGGAGCCTGCGGGACAGCGCGTGCAGCCCGTGCGCGGCCAGGCGGTGGTTGGGGTCGCCCGAGATGGAGGCGAGCTCGCCGAGCACGTAGAAGAGGTGCTGCGCCCGCGACAGGTTGCCGGCCTCGACGGCGACCGCGCACGGGTTCAGCAGCTGCTCCGCCCACCTCGTGTCTCGGTCGGAGCCCGCTCCGCCGCCCTTGGAACCGCCCTTCTTGCCGTTTCCGCCGCCGCCGCCGCCTGGCCTGTCTTGTTCAGCGCGGCGACGCTGGTTGCTGCTGCTATGGCCGGACGCCCTGTGCGCCGGCGACTTGCGCTTCTTGGACGAAGGCTCCGACGGCGACGACACCGCCGGAGACGCAATGCTTGGGGAGGCGTACGCCAGGGGCGAACTGGTCGTCGGCAGTGGCGCCGGGGGCGAGAGCGTCTGCGCCACGACGCTGCCAATGTCATCTTGCTGCGCCGCCGCGGGGTTACACCACCACCCGTAGCCGCCGGAGATGTCAACATCTGCGGCGAGGAAGGAGATGGAGTCCTCCAGCCAGTCGAAGCCGGTGCTGCTCGTGGCGGCGGCGAGCTCGGCCGGGTGCTCCTGATCGTGGCAGCTCATGGGCTTCATGCACGCAGAGCTTGCAGCCAAGATATGTGCATGGACATGCAATGGCTGAGAGAGCTTGGGAGCAGTGGATTGTGTTGGAGCTTTGCTTCTTAATCCGGCCTCGCCCCTGATTTGTGGAGCTTAATCTAGGTATGAAGAATTGATTGGAGGTTAAGGAGGTGAGGAGCACAGATCAGTGGGCTTTGTTTAGCATTTGTGAGGTTATTTTAGGGTTCTGCCCTCGTGGAACTGACATATTCCCTGCGTTTTGGTAGCATACGCCCCTGTGTAGAGTAGACCGTAGGATATCTCTCGAGATTCTGCACACTGCGCTTGTTGCAATTAACAAAAGGACCTTGGGGTTCTTGTATTAGCATATGGTAAAATCTGATTGGCTTGAATTTGAACGTTGAACTACAACTTCTTGTGCTTCTGAATTTTTCTCATGCTTGCAACAATGTAAATAAGGTCATGAATGAAATTTTCCTTTGTAATTCTTGTTCTGATTCATTTCCATTTGTCAAGTTTTAGCTCCCTTGGGTCTTGAAGGTTTGTAGTTTTGACTGAGATAGCTCTATACTGATGTTGCAACCATTGATTGATTGTTCTGTGACAATTGTATGTATCCATCTGTTACTTGAGACATCACAGTTGTTGCTGGGAAACATTGGGACCGCAATGCTTGCCAAGCAGTTCCATGACGCCATTGCCGCCCCCATTGGATGGGAGCTCAGCAAAGAGCGGCTGTCACAGCATTCGGCTACAGGGATGAAGAGTTTGGTTGGAGGGCGACAGGAACGACTGCTAGTTGTTAGTTGGTATGCCTGTGTTACTTGTTGCTTGGATCCATACTAATTCTCAAATGATTGGGATCCAAATGACACCATCACAGGTGCATGTGGCCTGCTGTGGGGACACCAATCCCTGCACTGCAAATGCTTATACTGCTGCTCACCTCAGCGATCACCCCTTGTTTAGTTCTTGATGACAGAGGGGATGAGCTCACTCCAATCTAAAAGGGATCGACAGATGTTTATACCTCTGAATAACTCCGGAATTAAAGAACAATGAACTTTTCAGAGGTGTGACCTGTAAATTGGAAATTTATGCTTTCTTTTGAATAATATTTTGCAACAGAAGAGCGCTCATTTGATGTCTGAAGTGAAAAAAAATCATTTCTCCTCTAGTTGTTATGCAAGTGCAACTGTGCAGGTGCGCGCGGCAAATGCGATTGCGCGCATTTGAAGCTTTCAAATAACTCCTATGCTTCAGGAAAGGCCACAGCTGGACTCTTTCAGTGTTGGCAAAAGGTAACTGCATGTTGATTGGACAAAGTTTTGTTTCCTTCAATACATACAGCTCCACACCAATACTTATTCTAGTGTGCAACTGTGTGGATGGTGATGGTGAAATTGTCATCGAAGATGCACACAAGCAGTAGTCGCAGTACTATTCAGACGGCAGCATGTCTTTTATATTGATCCGTCCCGGGCATATCTTGCTCCAAATCCATCAGTCCTGTGTTTTTGACACACTGGATACTGTACTCGAGGACATGAATTTTTCTTTGTTGCATTATGATGGATGCATGGTAGTTATTACTCTAAGCCAGCAATTTAATTTATCCATATGCCTACTCCAATTCCTATCTTATCATCTTCTCCAATTTCATCATTGAGTTTATCTGGTCCCAAAAAATTTGGTGACCAAAAAGAAATTGCGTATAGTTCTGCAACTTCTGAATGGTGATAAACTGATAATAATCCATTCAGAGCTCAATGCAGAAACAAACTTTTAAATCTTTTCGCAGCCTTGAGTGGCTTTACCTTTCCTTTTCTAACTTTAACTTGGGTGTTGTTGACGTATCAGTACTCTTTTCCTTGTGATGTGATCCATAATGCAATTTGCTATAACTGGCATGTTTTTATTTCAAGTGGCCTCCTTGATTCTAGATATCAGCGCAGAATATGCTATTTGCTCGTGTTTTAGCTAATGCATTGGTGCAAGTAGTTCCAAATAGGCTATACTTCCCCTTATGATTTTCATGGGGTTGCATAGATCTAATTTAGATTCCGACAAATTGTATATGATCTCAGCACATCTGGCATAAGGTTCAACTTTCCAGACTAGTTGCCGTTCTTGTATTGCAAATCCCAGGAGTGACACTTGGGGCAACTTGTATGCAGTTAAAAAGAGCCAAGTGACAGTAATATGTTTGACTCTTCAGTCTTGGTCATTTCAGTAACATGCTATACTATACACCTTCATGCAGATTACTTATAGAATCTTTCGGTGTGGAGGCTTCGCCTTAGCTTAAACTGCACTTCAAGTTTATCTGAAATTTATCATCTCCTGTTTCTGTCAAACCTGCTGTCTGCTTCAGCCCCCCATGTTCATACTTTAGACTGAACTCAGTCTCCATGCTATCCAAATTCACAGGAAAAACATTGGAGCAGCAGTAAGAACACAAATTGCCAATGATTCGTCGAACTTAGACGCAATAATGGCTCTATGATTAAATAAACCATGTCCTTGTCCATATCTTAAGCATTGAGACAACATCACGCAATTAAATTAGACCACAGACAGTAACCGCCTTGCATTTTTCTTCCACTCCTCGCAATCATCCATGTCATTGGAGCCTTGGCAGCAAGGGTGTGCTCTTCCACTTGAAATCCAGGACCACATCTATGGGGGGAAAATCATACAAAACAATCCTCGTATAATAATTTCCAAGTTGTGCTAGGCGAATGCGAGGTTGGCACACGACACAAGACATTATTGGCTCAGTGTAGGCAACAAGCTAAAATTATTCAAGATTCTTGCGGTGACGTAGCGGGGCAGGAATATACCCCCATCAAAATCCCTTGTGCCCTGATAATAAAAATGGAATTTGGTTTCAGAGAAGCAATCTTATACCTTGACGTCGGCGATGTGGATGTGCCCCATTGTTTATCAGGTGTACTACTGATCTTTGAAAGTATCTGAAAGGGGAAAGAGATGGTACTTTCCTTCCCTCAACATGCAAGTTGAAGCAATTTGTCAGTTGTGGTGACATGTAGTTGATTAGTAATGCAAGGGTAGTACTAGTGCAGATTCGCAGCAAGTACAGCAACTGAATCACAAGAAGCTTGTATGTACTGATGAATACGGAACAAAACTAAACAGCCTATAACAGGTTTGACAATGAGCAAAACTTTGTAAGGTAGGAAGCTAACTTTACAAAGTTCTGTTTTCTACTTTTCTCAAGCCCTCAAAAAAAAAAAGTTCAGTCTTCTCAATTGACATTATATTTCCTGGAACATTTCAACTTGAGTTAAGTAGCAAACACAAGTACGGATCTTGCAACAAGTAGCTGTCCTTGCAAAGCAAACACTCCATTCATTATGTTTTTTTTTTTGACTGAAACACAAATTTTGATTATGTCGCCTCTTGGAATATGATAGGTTTTACCCCCTCTCTTTCAGTGCGTACTGCGTAGACACCAACCTGCAAATAATTAGACCAGCGTTGTTGGTTGTTTACTGATCAGAAACATCGGTTGACATCACAGGGTTAGCTGGGGCCGGTCGGCGGCCCATGAAACTGACAGAAACATTAACCGATCGATGACCTCTGAATTCTGATGCCAGGCCAGTGAAGGTCATACTGATCTGGGATGTATTGAAATAAAAGTTAATTCGTTCGAACGAGGAGCATTCATGACTTGCAGCTTCCTCCTGCAGTGATGCTCTTTGGTAAACAATGACAAGGGCTGGCATTGTCTGAACGAATCAATCATGTTTCTTGAACCATCCGTGTGATGTTTGCATCCGATCGAGCAGTCAGCACTGAGGCACTCCTATAAACATCGAGAGATGTCGCTGTTTGGTAAGGCCCCAATGTCATTGTCGACTCATCGCCATAAACAAAACTGAAGGGCTCTGATTAGCTGAATTGTGTCAAACTTGTTATTTTTCTAATGCTAATAACTGTATCAAACTTGCATGACTCCATAACAGCATAAGCAATGATCAAGCTGCCTGGCCAGCGTAATGGAAACTCGAAACAAGTTGCGCCTTTGCCCGCCTCTAGCTGGCCCTTTCCTGTCTGACACCTTGGGCAAATGGTAGATGTTCATCCGTCGTCACACAATAGCTCACACTGCTGCCATGGGCTAAAAGAGGTTCTCAGGAGGGGTAAATGTTACTGGCAGTCTGGCAGTGTGTCACCAAGAGTGTAGCATATCGTTACTGAAGCTGCACTCTAAAACTAGGCTCGGTGGGGTAAGACCGCTCCACGAGTTTCCATTAAAAAGAAGGAACCTTCTTCGGATTTAGAAAACCTCTGAACCCCGGTCTTACCAGTGAGGGGATTTTTTTAAACTAACTCCAGAATTCGCTCCAACGAGGAATCGAACCTGAGTTTCCTGGTTACGACCATTCTACCATACCTCAGCCCCTCTAACAGTAGACTAGAGGAGCTTTGGTCTGAAGGCTGAAGCTGCATTCTGATCGTATCAGTTTTTTTTCCCCCTGTAAACTGAAATTCTCATGCCTCGATGCTTTTGCGCGTTCCGAAATTATGGGTATGAAAAGTCATGAAGAAAAAAAAAGCCATCTTGCTGGCAGGCCCGTTGCAGCCCTAAAATAAAGTTGATAGGCCCATGGGCCACCGGATTTCACAAGGGAGCCCAGCTTCAATAGCTGATATTAGCCGATCCAGTCCATGTCAGTATGGCACTGCTACTGGTATGAATGTATGATGGCATGTCTTTGCCAAAAAATAAAAAATAAAAAATAGACCTCCTATTGCAAGTTCTTTCATTGAACTATGGAAGAAATTGAGGTCACACTGCTTATTTCAACGGTGCTACATTTGCTTGTGCCTTACACTGTGCTGCTGCTGCTGCTTAGGAATGCACATCAACAGAATGCAGCTGGACAATTCTTTGTAAAATTTTTTAGCTTCATACAAAGAAAAGCCATTTTAAGGTGTCCTCAGCCAAGTGCATCTTGGTCTTCTCTGATCTGTATATACTGGTAATTGCAGGTGTGGAATTAATTACTATTATTTCCATATTGATCTAATTATTGGCTACAATGAAAATAGTATTGTTTGGGCCACCACAGGGACAAGCAGCCAAGTGAGGCAGGATTTGTAGTATGTGCTACCAAGATGACCAGAGGAATCACTTGTGAGTTGTGTGTTTTCTTCTCTATTTTCTCCTCTCTTATGTGGACTTGAGGGTTTCAATCAGAGAATTGAATCTGATTTCTAATACAGAATCAGGCAAGCAGATTATCAGGTAAGTAAAAAAACACAAACTTAGATTGAAAGGCATATGCTCTTTTCCTTATTTCTTATATGTTGTTATGGAGTCCATTAAAACCTTAATTTAAGGCAGGTCTATTTTATGGAGTCCAAATTGTCATATGCTTGCAGTTAAGTCAGTAATAAGCTCACTAATCAGAACTACACTTTGTAAGTTTTATCTGTCTCCATCGATATCTACATAATTGTGTGTGATGGAGCCATAAGAAGAAGATGATGTCCAGTTAGGAATCTTGCTCTTTGATGATGTCCAGTTAGGAATCTACCCTTTTTTCATAACTACTTCCATGTTTTGTCTGTTTTTTTCTCATGTAGTAGTTATGTACACATATGTAATGCAAATTTTGAAGTAGATATATATGTACACAACTTAATATATAATTAGTCAAACTGAATTTATAGCCCTGTAGCTAAGGGTGAAATAGGAAAGCATCTTATTGATAAGAGAGCATGTTCTTGTGATAATGTAGGTTACTTTTGAATGATTTTCTTTCAACAATGTAATATCCGTATAATCTCTTTTCCATATGAAATCATTGCCATACTAATAATTGAAAACCGCTTCCCAGTTCATGCAAATGTATAGGTTTTCTTTTGCTGTTGGGTTGCAAAAGCTCTTCACACAAGCTCATTTCAGGCCATTTATCAAATGAACAGCAAGCAATCTTCATACAATCAACTCTGCCGGAACAAAGCCTGCCTCAGCACAAAACTGATCCTGCTACTTCAACTTACATACATGGAGCACCCACAAAAACTACACATGTAGCAAACACCACAACGACCACACGTAGGGACAACACCCTTTTCTAATGTACACTGTACACAGAAGGAGCAGAAGCTTCAGGATTAAAAGGAAACCTATGATGACCATGACATAGTCTGATCGCTTATTGCTCTACATATCTAGTAGCAGGGCAGGTTCTACTTCTCATTGCAGGACAGGTGCTCAAAGGCATCCTTAATCGCTGCAATGGCCGCCAGGTACTTGCTCCTGCGCTCCAGGTACATCCCCTCCCGTGCCAACCGCTGGGTGGTGTCATTCATCTGCAGCAGCGTCTGCTGCTCCAAGCGATCATCGATGAACAACCGTGCAACGAGGAACGAGAAAGATGCGGCAGAGTGCGCCCTGCAGATTTGCTCGGCCTTAAGGTCTCCCCTCAGTTTCAGGTTCAACTTGTCTGAAAGTGTGGCCACATTGTTAAGGTGCTGCTCCACCTGCTGCACCAGGCTCCCCAGGTCATCCTGGGGCTCACTAGGCTCCACATCATTGAGCACCTGGATCCTTGCAACAACATAGGGCTTCGTCCTGACGATCTCCACGATCCTGAAGCGGTCTTCACCTACACAGGTGAGGAAGAACCGGTCGTCGATGAGCCTCTCGCACTCCACGACATGGACGGTGCAACCGACATCTGCCATCCTGCCATTCCCTCCGCAGTAGATGACCCCGAACTTGAGGCCTTGCTGAAGAAGCGTGTGCATCATGATGCGGTACCTGAACTCGAACTCCTGCAGCCGAAGGGTCGCACCCGGAAAGACGACCGATGGGTACATAACAATTGGGATCTCAGCGGTCTGGTCTTTGGGGGTCTGAACGGCCTCGTCTGTGCAGCTGTGCAGATCGGCTTTGCATTTCAGGACTGGTGTGGTTCTCCTCTGGTGCTTGTTCACGGTCAGAGCAACAGCCGTTGCGTCAAGTCTTGGTGGAAGCTTTGGCTGGTAACAAAGCCGAGGCGAGGATGGACTGACACTGTAGCTGCTTGGCCTTGCTGAATTAGACGAAAGTTGCAGAGTCTTGAGAGCCATATATGTGTGTGTTTCCCAATGAGTGTGACCAGCTACCTCTGTCTACAAACATGAGATTAAAAAAAAGAAGAGAAATATGTAATCAGTGACATTTGGCCGTAACAGGATAAACGTCTGCAGTAAAGTTGTCTGAATAGTAGGCAGCCACGAGACATGAACGGGCACAACAAAATTTGAATGCTTGGAATGCTAATATAGTGGAACGGAGGGAGTAAAGATTTGTAACAAGCACACAAACATCTTAACAGGCTGAAGAGGAAAGTAATGTCTTTGCATACAAGAACCAACCACCACACATGGGGTTGCCTGCAGTACTAGTGCAGAAGTCAAAAACCCCCACGTAAACCTGAGAACCGAATTACCGTCCTCACCGTAGCAGTTTATATTTGTGCCTACTATGTGCAGTGTGACATTTAATCGAAAAGTCCCTCTCGTCCTTATCATCCCAAGTTAAGTTACTGCTGCACCAAACTTTCTAGGTAGTGCTGGATAAGGACTTGGCGTCGGATGATGACTGACTGGGACGGTGGCCTTTGGACGGACTAAAAGCTAGCTGCTGCTGCAAGGCTCCATATCGGCAGCATTACATGTTAATAACTCTCGGTGATTGCTGATTAAAGAGAAGGGAGGAAGGATCGAAGCGATCAATCCATACAGCTCCATGCGGCCTGCGTTGAAGCAATTTTTTCCTAAAAAAACTTTTTTCTCCTTTTTTGTAAAGCCCTCTGCTGCGGGAATACTCAGATAGCTGAATGCACCTCGAGCGCGAGCAAGCAGGATGAAACGGCGCGCATCCTTCCATAAGGGAAAGAACAAAGGGGAGGAAGGAATCGCAGCAAGCAGCAAGCACGGTTGGGGTTGTTATTACCTTGGTGGTTGTGGTGACCGGCCGGCTCCTCTTTCCCCACGGGCGCCGGTGAAGGTCGTGGTTCCGCAGCGGCGGCGGCGGCGACGACGGCAGATCGGGGAGGAAGACGAAGACGGTGGAGGGCGAAATCACAGGGAGAGCAAGCAGGGTGGGAGACAGCGGCGCGGCGGAGCAGAGGGGAGGCGAATGGATAGGAGCAGAGACGGAGGGAAGAGAAGAGATAAATAAAGGCTCGCGCTTATCTGCTGAGACGCCATCACCATCCCACTCGCAGGCGATAAGTGACTTGTTTTTCCGGAAGAATCGAGAAGTGGAACGGATCATTGGATGGATGGGGAGTCGCTGCCCGTGGGGTCCGGCCGTGCTCGATTGAAACGAAAGGACATAGCAAACATATATACAGCGTATAGGAGTATATATGATAATGATAGCTTAATACGATTTAATAGAATTATCTCGCGAATTAGCCATGACTTGTACCATTAGTTCATATTTAATCCTCCTAGTTAGTATCCGAATTCACCTGAATTTTAGTTTAAGGATCCAGACACTCCAAAGCAAGCGACAGCGAAACTGGTTGCGCTCTCTCACTCATCACTCTGTGTTGGCGCCGTGCGTTCGGCCGTTGCAAAAGATGCCAAAACAAGACAGGGGCAGCTGGCCGAGTGTATGGGCACCTTGTTTCCGGCGGCAGGTCCAAAATATCATTCGGCGCACTCGCGACGGGACCTTGTTGTGGATAAGGACGCCGGCGACTCCCTTGTCCACTGCTTTGCGTTGACAGTGATCGCTTATCGATCACAGCACACAGCATCTCACTCACCGCCCACTGTTTTTTTTTACCGAAAAGCTTCGTCAAAAGCGGTAGTGTTGATTCGGTAGGGTCGTATTCGTGTGTTCGTGAAGGACAAGCTACAAGTGTGTGTGCGGGTTGTGAACGTCTGCGTTTCTACGGTAGCGAACAACGATCTCGCTTATCAATCACAACACACAACGTCTCGCTCACAGCCCACCGTTTTTTTTAGCAAAAGCGTCGACAAAAGCGGTATCACGTTGGTCATGCTCCATCATTTTCCGTATACTTTGCACACAAATATCTCCAGCCGCATCGGCGTGCTGACGTCACGGTACCTACCGAACTGTTCGTCCTTGTCTCCCGCAAACTTTACGTGCACAATTGTTCCTCTTTTTCCTTCGTTTGCCATGAACTCGTGCTTTTTTTTTCTTTTGGTAGCAAGCTACTGCTAAGGCAGCGTTGATTAAGCGCTAATTTTGTCAGAGTTATGATGGATGGGGTATGCATGGTGCAGCAGCAAAAAGGCAGCCAGATGCACGCATCACACAGGCAAAAAAAAAAGAACACTCCAGTGACTAGCAAAGTTGTTGACCCAACGGTCCATCCAAATACATTCATCAAATTGAAAACAAAACATGCAAAAATTGAAGAAGGGAAAAAAATTCTCGGCAGTCGGCACACTTTGCCAGATCGACGACCGCGGTTGATATGCTTCGCAGCCTCTACCATTTCGATATACTATCACTGCCCGCCTCTTATGGTCTCGATCAGCTCCCTAAGTGGAGCCAGCTCAGCGCCCTCGATCAGATCAAATTCCTAAAAGATCAAACAAAAACCGGTCAGAAATTTTAAAATTTGCACCAGACGAGTGCGTCGTTTGATACTTCATTTTTTCTGAAAATCTCCTTGAAATTCGTCGAGGACTAAAATTCTTACGTACCAGGGTGAAGAGCGTGAAGTGCTTGAAGCAGGTGTTGAGGTGCGCTTCCTCCTTGAGCTTCACGACCGTCTGGAAGTGCGAGTGGTAGATGTGCGCGTACACCCTGAACAGCCGCTTCAGGATCGTCTTGACGACGTCGCGGAAGTTTGCAGGGAAAGGAGCCCCTGCATTACATGTTGGCATCAAGAAATTTTAAACCAAAACACACATGATGATCGTCATCGTCATGAGACTACAAAGATCGAAACTAAATCATTCAATTTGCAACGGAGAACAAAGCAAGTTCTATTTTTTTTTTACCAAAATGTTGTGGGAATATGGTCTCATCATCCAGCTGGCCTTCGATCCAGTCCATCAGGTACTCCACGTACTTGGGCGCGGAAACCTCTATGGGCTTCTTCACCTTCACTCCATCGGCCCACCTGTACTCGTACCTGTATGTGTGGAGATTCCATTTTAATTTAATTTCTTCATTCAGTTAGTCTCTGCAGTTTGGCACTAATCCTAGTTTGACAGATTCTAATTATATCATTATCTGTTGACTGCATTTTTTTGTTGGTATATCAGAGGTTAAGAAAGAATAGTGTAGTGTGTGTACTTTGGTCCGGCCGCCATGACCGGGCAGGTCGCCGGTGTGCAGAACTCCATCAGGGTGCCGTACAGCATGTTCACGTTGTTGAAGAAGTCGACAGCTGCAATCACAACACGAGGAGGCACTGTCAACCTAACATCGATCTATCTTGCTGTGCGAGAACAGCACATCTGGTCAGCACAGTGGATCAAGAAGTGAACCCGATTAACAAGGACCCAATGCAAAAAGAAATTATTACTGTTGACGGCCAGCCACTCGTTGACGTCCTCCCCGATGGGCAGACGCACTGCCTCGCGCAGGTCACCCTGGCCGAGAGTGTTGTAGATGTGCCTCCTCAACTGCATCCCCTGCACACAGGTAGTCAGAGAGTTTTCAGCTTCAGAAACGGAGCATATGCATGCAGATGCATGCAGAGCGCCAGAGCTACGTGGTTTCAAGGAGAACAACGTGATGCAGCAGGCATGCAGCTAATTAAGTTCCAGGGGCTTTCTTCCTTAAGAACTGATGACAGCCTATAATTTGGTCACCATGCATGTAATCCTACTTTTGGTTAGCTCACATTTAGCCCCTGTAAACAGCTTTAATTTGCTGTGAGGGTTTTATTTGGCGTTGCGTAAAAGCTAGCTAAATGCGTTTCAGGTAAACAGACCCTGCCTGACAAGACAAAATTATATAAGGGTAAAAGAGAAAAGAAAAGCTAGCTGCCCACCGGTTTCAGTTCCTGGTGAAAATAAAGGTCTTTTGGAGGTAAACAGAGGTGAAGAAAACACGAGGCCAAAGTGAAACCGCAGCTAGTGGAACGAAGGCTCTTCTCATGATGGCACAGTGTTTAATTAGATCGACTTCAATCAGTACCTAACAGCTGTCTAGGCAGCGCATGTTTAGATCGATTTCTCCTAGAGCTTTGATAAGGGAAGCTGATGATCTGATCATATATAATCGAAGCTAATACGTAAGTATCACCATATATATGTAAAAGATCATAACTCCTGCTAACTTCATGGGTACAAAATTAAGTAGAAAAGAATATAGCATCACTTGGTCCTAGCTCAAAGTTGAGCGACTCATCATATGCATGTTCCTTGCTACAGTGCCTGCATGTTCAGAACTGCATATTGGCTTCAGCTACCACTGCTGTATCTAGCTAAGTTGTAAGTGCAGTTCTTTCTCTGGATGAACACTAAACTCTGAGAAACTTAGGCAAGTGCGGGAGTGAAGAAATTCAGGGAAATAAACGGCTAAAGCTCGCATTGGCTACACGTACGTACAGGGATAAGAAAACTTGAGAAGTAATTATTCTCACGAACCTTGCTACCGGACGGCCCGCTCTTCTTTGGCCTGAAGGTCCTCTGGCTCCTGCAAGAGCAACCGCGTTCCACACCGTCGTCAGAGGCAATATATAATAACCAGCCGATCCCAAAAAAAAGTTATCAGAATCGATTCATCTATCTGCGGCTTACTTGCTGCTGCGGGCAAAGAAGCTCATGACCTTCTTCTCCGACATGAGAGCTGATGAGCAAAAGCAGAAGCCGACGAGCAGCAGCTAGCAACAGGAGGAGGAAGAAGAAGAAGAGCAGGGAAGCGTAGTGAAAGGCTTCTTAGACCACCTGATGGCCGGGGTGGGTAATAAATAGCGCAACTCCTCTCGATCTGTTGGATTCAAATTTCTTCTGAACGTACACACACCCCTCGATCACGCACCCTGCCTGACAGTTACTTTTGCAGATCGATCGATCAGTTTTGCTACGCCCACCGTCGGCGGAGAGAGAAACGGGGAGCGCGAGAAAGCGGAGGAGGATCCGGCGGCTGGCGGTGACGGAGAGCTAGCGGTAGCTGCCTAGCTGGCTTTGCCTTTGCCGCTTGCTGGCAAGCTGATTATACGGGGATGCGTTTCCGTTTCCGTTTCCACTTCACACCCGCGCGCGGCGCGCCGCCGAGTCAGGCAATGGCTGCTGGGCTGTGATCCGCTCATCAGCCGCCCGCGAGGCCGCGATGATCGATGATGCGGTACGGTTTCGTCCTCTAGCTTCTCCGATTTCGCTTTGGGTTCTCGATGACTGGACGATGACATGCCTCGTGAGTCGTCAGATCACCGATGACAGCTCGGCCGCCGTCTTTCCAACAAACTCGTTGCTCACGCCTCCATGATGCCAACTAAGTCGAGTATGGAGGGGGCTCGTGGTGGGTTCTAGTACAGGATGCCAATTCTGGTAGCATGCCATGGAGCTCGATCCCAAGACCCAAGAGTAGTAATGTACTAATGTCATCCTGAGGCGACGAGGAGCTCCGATCCATCTCGGACATAGGGCGATGAAGTGATGAACAGCTCGATCCAGATGGTACGTAGCTCCATCAAGATACAAATCATGCTTAAAATAGCTATATGGTGATAAAGTAAGCCGCAAACAAAATAAATAATATTTGCATATTTTTTCTCGAACAAAACGAAATTAAATGTTGTGAAAAAAATGACAACAATAATTTTTTTTAAAACAAGCTGAAAACCTACCTGTATATTAAAAAGAAGGAAGATGGCAACAAAAGTACAAAGTTAACAACGACAAATATTTTGATATAGAGGTAATATATCCTTGTAGTTTTAGTAACACAAACACCACCTGATATTGGAGTATTGGACTAACCAGCATCGACTGCTATATATATATATATATATATATATATATGCTACCTGTTCATTTATGCTGGATCAGAAGTTCCTATTGCTCATCCAAATGCGGGTAAAGTTCCGGCCTAAACCATTAGCACAATGGTCAGAATCTGGTCGGAACTGACGCCGCCTGAAATCAGATATGATCCACGGACCACGAAAATCCACTAGTGCAGTTAACAGCAGGACCTAGCAATAAACATAACCGAGGCACCCAGCTCATGCCCGATACTGATAGTGATACGATCAAACAACACTCCAATTTCACCAAACAATGTTCCAAGATGTATATGGAAATGTTACATCTGACCGAAATTATTGAATTAAACAGGACAGGTAAAACTCTATCAGCACTTGCCCTCATCAAAGTCTCTCGCTCTCTGGTTTAATTTAACGCCCATGCATTATGGTCTCGATCAGCTCACTAAGGGGAGCCAGCTCTGCCCTGTCGATCAGCTGGAATTCCTGCACGACAGTATATAGAAGTTACACTAACAACATTTGCAGGATTGCATTTTCTTCACATGAAGATTTCCAGGATTGCATATATAGCTGCATTACAGCAATGTTCATTCATTTTTCCGTGCTAAAAAAAATCACCAATCGGGACGAATAAACGAACGTTTGTCAGGCACTTTGTTCATTCTATCTAGTGTCGTTGGACAGAATGTCATAATTAAAAGGAGCTAGAGCTCTTTTACGGTGGACCATACCACCATATACCACTGTTGGAAAATGACCGGTATGAAAGGATCAGACGGCTGAGATTAATTGTATACCACCACAACTTGCACCTGTGGTATAGGGTGGTATACATAGGTGGTATAGGGTATTATTGGAAGTTTTATCTTGGTGGCATAAACGAAATATATGATTTCTTCATTTCAATTTTTTTCATTTCCCTCTGGTGATATGGCCAAAAGATTTTCAAATTTCAAATGAAAATTTTCATTAATTTCAAAAATGAAAATTTTCAAATTTTTTCATTGCAAATTTTCATGGCAGATTTCAATTTTTTCATTTCCCTCTTGTGGCATGGCCAAATTTTTTCAAATTTCAATTCAAATTTCAAAATCGATTTTTTTTCATTTTTTTCCATTTCCCTTTGGTGGTATGGCCAAATTTTTTTCAAAATTCAAAAACAAAAATTTTCAATTCAAATTTCAAAAACGAAAATATTTCAAATTTTCCTTGTGGCATAAACGAATTTTTTTTTCTCAGCCTGAGGTTGCCAAATTTATTAAAAGATTACATAAATTACCTATTTACCCTTACAAAAAATAGTTATATACCGCATACCACCTGGTGGTATGGTCCACCGTAAAAGAGCCTAAGCTAAAAGGAAGGCAGGCAACAATCGAATAATGCTATTTCATTTTTATAGGTAACTAGTCGAATGCTACTAGTATCACCCTGAACAAGTCTTTGCGAGCTAATAAATGGTGCATCACAGCTAAAAATGTGAAAAAATCAGGAATTTTACCTGTGTGAAGAAAGTGAAGTGCTTGAAGCAAGTATTGAGATGCTTCACCTCGTCGAGGTTCACGATCATCTGGAAATGCGAGTGGTAGATGTGCGCATACACCCTGAAGAGGCGCTTGAAGATCGTCCTGACGACATCACGGAAGTTGGGAGGGAAAGGAACCCCTGTATATGTTGTTTTGGCACCACAGTTTTCAACCAAAACATATACATGATTCTCATCATCAGACTATAAACAGACCCAACCCAACGGACAAGCAAATAAGCTAGTTACCAAAATGTTGAGGGAACAGGGTTCCATCGTCCAGCTGGGCTTCTATACAGTCCATCAGGTAGTCCACGTACTTTGGTGCAGGCACCGCAATGGGCATCTTGATCTTGACTCCATCGGCCCACCTGTACTCATACCTACGGAGATTTCATCTTCACAATCAGACAGTTTGCAGCGTGACACATGCATCCTTGTACTGTATGACAACAGATCCTTATAGGATTATCTGCAGTCTGATGGTATTTTTAGGCACGAAGAAGAACTAGAAGAGATTAAAGATGGTGTACTTTGGTCCGGCCGACATGGTCGGGCAGGTAGCTGGAGTGCAGACCTCCATCAGGGTGCTGTACAGAATGTTCACGTTGTTGAAGAAGTCAACAGCTGCCACAGCCAGAAGATTGATGTCAATGCCGGCTTGTTCCTAATCTTACTGTGAGAAACAAAACAAAACAAGGTTCTGAATTTCTGAACATGAGGGTCTAGGATTTTTTTTACTGTGAACAGCCAGCCATTCGTTGAGGTCCTCCCCAGTAGGCAGACGGACGGCCTCGCGCAGGTCACCCTGGCCGAGCGTGTTGTCAATGTACTTCTTCAACTGCAAACCCTGGAAACAGTCACGGACTTTCAGCTGATAAGAATCGAGAATACATGCATGCTGATAGAAAACAACGTGATGCATCCAGAGCACCGTTGTTTTTCAGAACTCCTTTTTTTTAGCTTTGCTGTGAGAGTTTTTGCGTTGCAAGAAAGCTCTCTAGACAAGACAAAACGCTAAAAAAAAAGGCTGCAGCATTTCAGTTGCTAGTGAAAAGGCCATTATATTTGGAGCAGTACGTGGATTCCATACCCCCAACTAATTTCACAGGATATAGCACAGTGGTTAGATTGATTTTAGTGGAGCTTTTTTACGATGCACAATAATACTGGTGGTATATAGTATACATACATACAAGATCTAAGTGTTCATTATTATAGATAATTTAGTAATTATTATATTGTAGAAAGTGATATTTTTTGCGAAAGATAAAAAGTGATATTTAAAATGGAATGATCTTTTAAACTTTATTATGCTACATACTGTCAAAAAAAATAAAATAACAGTGATGTCATTTGTGCTATAATACACTTGCACTACCTATAACATAAGTGGATGTTTCAATAGTGTACAATTAATCTTGATAAGAACATTAGTATATCTTAATATTGTGTACCGTAAAGAGCCCAATAAATTAAAGCTCATACTAGAGACATATGACAGGAGAATTCCTTCAGAAGTACCTTACTCCCGGATGGTGCGATCTTCTTTGTCTTGAAGGTCCTGCAAGTGCGATCCATCGTCAGATACCGTATCCAACAAGAGCCCAAGAGAGGCACAACACTAAGTAGATCGACATCAGGGGGGGAAGAAAACCTGCGGCTGGCAGGGGCAAGGACGAAGCTCATCTTCTGCTCCGATTCGACAGTACACTCGCCCAGGCAGAGGCAGTAGTAGTGACAGTGTGTCGATCTGATGAGCCCAAAGCTCTTAGCCCCCTGCCTATTTGTACACCCGTGGGAGTGACGTATTATACACGTATACGGTCATCATCATCGATATCTCTCGAGAAAGGGAGGGAAAAAGAGTGGGAGCGCGCGAGCCGCGTGCTGGCGGCCGGTGACGCAGGCGCCTTGCCTCGTAACCTGCGTGTACTCTTTCAGTTTCACCAGCACCGCTAGCTTGCATTGTTTAATTTGCTGGCTGTCAAGCACAAGCACACAACATACTGTCATTGTCACTGTCAGGTTCTTATGAGTTACTCCCTCCGTCCCTTTTTGTTGGTCGCCAAAGAACAGAGATTCCCCTCACAAGCATGCTTTCCTAGCGACTAACAATAAGGGACGGAGGGAGTATGACACACGAACCTGGCTAGCTTCAGGTTCTCAAGATTTATATGGTGCCATGCATGCATGCATGGTAGCATTTGTGGAAGGTACATGTAGGTGGTAACCGTAGCCGTCTCTTAATGAAAAATATGCTCAGTGCGAAAAGATGTTATGGTGAGTCGGTGACAGCTTGGGACGTTAAGCTCCGCGACGGAAGCTAGAGGTACGGTAGCCGACAACACTTGGCGGTAAGTGTCTCTGATATCCCGACTACCCGCCAAAAAGGTACATGGACACATGACATTTTATATACGTTATGTTTCCAAACATATGGTATTGAAACGGCATAAAATAAATAGGACATCCGTACAATACGAATACGACATTGAAGTACTTTTCATGCGCGTGCTTCCTAAAATAGGCACACCTAAAGAAAAAAATTTGGCTCTATATAATCTTGCAGATGAACGGAAAACTAGTAACGGTGGACATGACCGGTCGAGAGGTCACATATAAAAATTTCTTAAATATCATCTAAATTTGTTTATTTCGGTACATATTATGTTTCAATTTATTGGTAGAGGATTAAGAGATTAGATAAGTACACACAAAAAAATTGTAATGAAAACCATGTCAACATGAATTCTGTGAAACGGGCCAATAATAGTGAGATAAACATTAACAATGATGATAATAAGAAGCTTACAAATGGTGTTTATGACCAGACATTGATAAAAATGCACTTAAAAGGTAAATGATATTTTTTAATTCACAAAGGAGAACACAACACAAGTGAAAAGAAATTCAATTTATTGACGGTGTGCATAAAAGAGAAGGTGATAAGAGGAGTAGAACCGAAATTCTAGCCCATCAGGCAGCCGCCAATATAAATGATGATGTTTCTAAGATACTAAATGGCCCAACAAACATCGATAACTATTTCCCTGGTGATACAAGTGGCAATTCATAATCTACTAGAGTGAAAAGGAATCAAGATGAGTCTATATTGGGTAATGCCAAAATGAATTCTACAATTGGGACAATGGGTATGTTTGGCACAATTGCATCTCCATTAGTGGTACAGTTGCAGGTCCAAGATTTTGGTTGGATCTGTATCTTGTTGTAAATTAAAGTGGTTCAACTATTTATATTTTTCTAATAAAATATAAAGAGATTCATCTAACCGCTCTCGACATACCTCCAGGCTCCAACTCCGAATTTATCTGTTTTTTTAAGCTGGAGCTCTACCAAACAAACTCAATAATGTCATTGTAAGTAGTGAAGGTGAAGATAGTCAATAGGATGAGCACGATTGTGCTTATAACCTAGTACGGAGAGAACGAGTGACTCTACGCATGTCCAAAATCATACTCCCTCCATTCTGAATTATAGTTCCTTTTACTTTTTTTACTTCAAGTTTGACCGTTCGTCTTATTCAAAAGATTATACAAAATATCACATTTTTTTTGTTGTGGTTTGTTTTATTAATATTTTTTAAAAAAAACTTAAATTTAACTATATTTGCACTTTTTTTATGAGTTATGACACACGAACCCTAGCTATAGCTTCAGGTTCTCAAGATTTATATGGTGCCATGCAGATTTATATGGTGCCATGCATGGTAGCATTAGTGGAAGGTACCTATAGATGGTAACCTTGACCGCCTCTTAATGAAAAATGTGCTCGGTGCGAAGAGATATTACGGTAACGGCATGGGGCGTTATGCTTCGCGACGAAAGCTAGAGGTATGGTAGCTGACAACACTTGGCGGTAAGTGTCTCTGATATCGACACCGGCTACCTAACAAGGATAAATGGACACATGACATTTTATATACGTTATTTTCCGAACATATGGTATTGAAACGGCATGACATCCGTACAATACGACATTGAAGTACTTTTTATGCACGTGTTTCCTAAAATAGGCGCACCTAAAGAAAAATTTGTCTCTATTTAATTTTGCATATTAACGGATAAGTAGTAACGGTGGACATGATGACCGGTATGACTGGTCGAGAGGACACATATACATTTCGTAAATATCATCTAACTTTGTTTATTTCAGCACATGTTATGTTTCAATTTATCGGTAGAGGATTACGAGATTAGACAAGTACACACAAATTTTTTTTGTTGATTAATGGAAATCATGTCAACATGAATTCTGCGAAACGGGCCAGTAATAGTGAGATAAACATTAACGATGATGATAGTTGATAAGAAGGTTACAAATGGTGTTTATGACCAAATATTCATAAAAATGCATTTAAAAAGGTAAATGGCAATTTTTTTTATTTCACAAAGAAGAACACAAGTGAAAAGAAATTCAATTAATTGGCGGTGAATAAAAGAGAATGAAGGTGGTAAGAGGAGTAGAACCGAAATTCTAGTCCATCAGGCAGACGCCAATATAAATGATGATGTTTACTGAATGGCCCAGCAAGCAATGGTAACTATTTCCCTGGAAATACAAGTGGCAATTCGTATTCTACTAGTGAAAAGGAATAAAGATGAGTCTATATTTTTGGTAATCACCAAAATGAATTCTACAATTAGGACAATGGGTATGTTTGGCACGATTGCATCTCCATTATCGGTACAGTTGCATGTCCAAGATTTCAGTTGGACTAGAAACTAATGCGCGGCGTTGCCGCGCGATCCCGAAGAGTTTTTGGTTTAGGGAACCAGTTGTAAAAATATAAATTGATGTAACAATTATCAAAAGTGTTTTAGAAATAATATCGTGCTAACTAAATTATGGACAAAGTCAAGTGCAGAGATTTACCACCTCTGATTCAGGCATAGACTTTGATCTTGTATTGTCAACAGCAGCAACCGAGCATTATGTGGTTATCCGAACAAAGCTAAGATTATGAAGCAACAGGTTGCTTCTTGTAGGTTGCCGAGTATTTTGAAGCAACAGGCTGCTTCTTGTAGACTCAACGAAATAAACAGTTGTATCTGCTTCTTGTTGGAGTGGTAGAAAGCTGTTGTTATAACTTGAGATAACAGCAGGGAAAAAACAAGATTAGACTTAATTACAAGTTTGTTCCAAAACCTCTGGAGTTTGTAACTTAACTGCAGATTATGTACATGTACAATGAAATATCTTTGTAGACATGCAATTCTACACTATGAAATAGTTATCTTAGATTTAAGACCTGTCATCACCTTGGAATCGAGATTCGAGACACACCTGGAACATGATGTAAAAGAAAACAAGCAGCATGGCGCATGACCTAGCAATGGTGATGGATATATGCAGATCGGATTTAGATCCTCTTGAGGTAGTTGAAAACTACCTCAGAGGAAGGTAGAACTGCTGCCAACCATCCGATCAAACGCTACAGTGCCTAGTGAACAGCAAAAATGAGATATATAAAAACTGGTAAACAGTAAATCTCGAGGCACTGTAGCAACAACATTACGTCGGACCAGCACACTGTGCATCTATGAGGTAGAGAGCACTACTGCAGAGGAACCGGTTCCAGGCAGATCATACCCTTACGTGAGCCACGGAAAATGAGAAAACCAATTAACCTGAAGGTAGTAGTAAAGTAAGCATCACAGATGGCTATTGTTTATATGGTGAACATCCCAGTTAATGCATATTAGTAGGAGCAAAAATATTTCAAAGGTAACAATGAAAATAACAATTTGAGGCAGATAACCAAGGCAAAAATAAGTGATTCCAGTTTGATCAAATAAGGCAAATCGCTATACAGCTTTGAATTGCAACATGTAATATCAATTTGCACACACTTGATTGGAGGTCAAAGCAATGTATGATCATGAAAATATTCACATAATAATGAAACAGTAAGAGATAGTTGGAGGGCATGCAGCTCGAGGAGGGACCTATTGTAATCTCCTCTTTTGAAATCCAATTAACTTAATCTTCAATTAGACATCAACCAATGCAATTGTCTCTCAGGCATTCGATCGAGCATTTGGTGAGCAGCATGCCAGCATCTATTGAAAGGCGAGTCTGACTGGCAAGATGTACGTTGCCTCGCTTGCTGCTCACTGCAATCTTGTCCAGCAGTACCGCGCTGGAGCGTTTTCTTGGGTCACTGCTCGCGGCTGTGTTGCTAGCGGCAGCGCCGCTCGCCGTGAACCGCGCTCCTACTCAATTAGCCTAGCCCCGAGAGATAGTAGGCTCCAAGGTCCGGTTTTGCTTATTTGTTGGCGGAGAGGAGACTGGAAAGGGTGGTTTAACGGCGGGGTGGACCTCGGGCGGACTGCAGCAATGGCGGGCGGAATTTCAAGTCCCTACGATTGGGGCCAGCGAGGCCGGGCTCCGCGCGCGCCGCCAGAGGTCGGGGAGGCCGCCGCCACCGCAGCGCCGCCGAGGCCGAGGAAGCCCCCGCGCAACCTCTGGTCGGGGAGGCCGGCTCCCAAGTGCTGCCTCCGGCCGGTGAGGCTGGGCTCTCAGCACGTCGCTAGAGCCTCGGGAGGCCGTCGCCTCCGCTGGTCGCTGGAGGCCACCTGTAGCGCCGCTGAGAGGCGCTTGGCAGTTGCCGAGCGGCTGGCGCAGAGGAGGATGGTGGATGTGATTTCGATGAAATCCGAGGACTCTTTTGCAAAATCGCTGCTACTCGCCCGATCTGGACCGTCGACGGGGCTGATCCGACGGCTGCGGGCAGCCCGCGACGTGGTCGCGCTCCCTGGCCCTCTTTTGGTTGCGCTTTCGTTATGGAGAGATTTGTATCTTATTGTAAATTAAAGTGGTTTAAATATTCATATTTTTTTAATAAAATATAAAGAGATTCATCTAACCACTCTCGACATACCTCCAAACTCCAGCTCTGAATTTATCTAAGTTTTTATAAGCTGGAGCTCTGCTAAACAAAACCAATAATGTCATTGTAAGTAGTGAAGGTAAAGATAGTCAATAGGATGATCACGATTGCGCTTATAACCTATGGAGAGAACGAGGGACCCTGCGCATGTCTAAAATTGCATACTCCCTCTATTCTGAATTATAATTTGTTTGACTTTTCTACCTCAAGTTTGACCACTCGACTTATTCAAAAAGTTGTACAAAATATCACATTTTTTTGTTATGACTTGCTTTATTAATATTTTTTAAAAAATAACTTAAATTTAACTATATTTGTACAATATGTTTTGAGAAAGATGAGCGATCACACTTAAGGTAAAAAAGTGAAAGTTTGAATGAAGGGAGTAATATTTTACATGACTGCTGGGTGCCGTGTAGCGGGGATACGAGAGACATACGATAGGTTATATGCATTTTCATGTCCTTTATCATAATTCTTAGCTAAAACACTCAAGTTTTCATCAGCTAAAACCGGCTGCGAGAGTGTCAATTCTTTGGCGCTCGCAGGGTGAACTTTTTTTTAGCCTAGGGTGAACAAATTAGTCGCTAGCTAGCCATCCAGCATTGGGCTAAATTCAGGACCAAACCGTTAGCCCAACAATGATCAGATCAGTTAGCAGCAGCCATTATATGTGCTAAAAAAAAGCAGCAGCCATTATCAATAAACTGCTAGTGGCTGATGCGGATCAAACAACACTCCATTTCAAGTTGTGGGCAACTACGGAACACATCTGACTTGCGAACTGCTAGCCTATGCATGCTTAAATGGAGTTGTTCCATCCGAAATGATCAAAATGAACAGGAGAGACAAATTGGGAGAAAAAAGAGGGCAAAAAATTCTATCCACACTTGGCCTCATCAAATAAACTTCTCTCTGGTTTAGCACCCAAGTATTATGGGGTCAATCAACTCGCTGAGAGGAGCCAGCTCCACTCTGTCGATCAGCCGGAATTCCTGCAGAACAAAAAAGAGTTACATTAATTTGCCTTAACAACATTTGCAAAAAATACTGCATTTTTTCAGATGAAGATTTTCAGTATTGCACAGCTGCATTACAGCAATACTATATACTCAACCCCTATTAAACAACCCACTAATCACAGACGAACTAACTAATGTTTAATATGAGCTGTCAGGCACTCAGTTCGGTTTAGTGGTGGACAGCAGAGATCGTCATTATAATAAGTAAGGCATGCAACAAATCCAATGTTTTTTTTTTTGCAAATTAATCGAATGTAAGTGTCTCTGGAACAAGTCTTTGCGTGCTGAATGATGCATCACAACTGCTAAAGCAACAAAGCTTAAAACAAGTAGGCAAAGGTATTTGAACACGATAGAATGGCTGCACTACCACAAGGCAACTCTCTCTTCTCTCGTATCCCTTGGAAAAATGATTTGCAACATGCTGTTCGCAGCTCAATTTTTAAGCTTTTACGAGAGACTAAGTCAACAGGTGAAAGCTATCTATTTGGAACATATGCCAAAGCATTGGTAATGATACAATCAACAAGCAAGAACGTTGAAAAGAGCCAGGTTACCATAAGCTGGAAAACATAACAAGTCTAGCACATTGTATGGAAAGTACAACAAGCCACTAATCTCTTCTCGGGATGTACATTCTGTAATAGTAATTCTTATAAGAGCCTACTACTAGGGTGAAAGTAATTAATAACAAATAAGTAAGAAATGTGGCTATTTTGCTTGAGTTGAGGGGTAAAAGCGATTTGCTATTTTTATTTTGGTTTTGCCTAGAGAAAATGAACTTTACTACTTTATTTTATCAGTACCCTTGAAATGTGACAAAAATGTGGATCGAAAATTACCAATGTGAAGAGTGTGAAGTGCTTGAAGCAAGTATTGAGATGCGCCTCTTCCTGGAGCTTCATAATAACCTGAAAGTGCGAGTGGTATATGTGCGCATACACCCTGAAGAGGCGCTTGAAGATCGTCTTGACGACATCGCGGAAGTTAGGAGGAAAAGGAGTCCCTATGGTATCAGAAATTGGAACCAAAACACACGATGAGAGACTAGAATGTCCCAAATCAAATTGCAGTTTCAAGTGTTCTACTTTGCAACGAACTAAAATATTTACCAAGCTTCTGAGGAAATGTATTTTCATCGTCGAGCTGGGTTTCTATCCAATCCATCAGGTACTCCACGTATTTTGGCGCAGACACCTCGATAGGCCTCTTGATCTTGACTCCATCAGCCCATCTATACTCATACCTGCATAGATTTCATTTCCATCAGACATTTTGCAGCGCGATACTTTTTCAATGCTAGATTCGTCATTCTTAAATTCGTCATTCTTAAATTAGCTGTTTGACTGTATTTGTGGGTACAGAGAAGAAAGATACTATACTGTACTTTGGTCCAGCTGACATAGTCGGGCAGGTAGCTGGCGTGCAAAACTCCATCAGCGTGCCGTACAAAATGTTCACTTGGTTGAAGAAATCAACAGCTGCCATCACAAAAGAAGCACGGCAAGTTAGTAATGCTCTACAAACTTGAGAGCCTTCAACTCTTCATCAGGCCATAAACTATGTCACAAACAAGAACAATTCAGTATTGTGTTGCCAGCCTGCCACGGAAGACAGAGCATGCATCACCATCAACGGCTATTATATCGATCTACGATCTTGCTGTAAAAACAGGGGGCCTGAAGTTGTAAAAAAGGAAGGTGGATTAAAAAGTAAAAGTGGATGATTTTACTTACTGTTGACAGCCAGCCACTCGTTGAGGTCCTCCCCGATGGGCAGGCGCACCGCCTCGCGGAGGTTGCCGCTGCCGAGAGTGGCGTCGATGTGCCTTTTCAGCTGCATGCCCTGCAAACAGTCACAAACTTTCAGATTCAGAGTTAAATTCACCATGGTAATAGGTGCACAGCTTGTGCTAATATTCAGGATAACAGCTTGACGCAGCTAAGTTCCAGAGAGGTTTATTGTTTTATTATTTCACAACACAACTGGGACCCTGAATTTTTGTCCCACAAGTAATCCTACTTTTCGCTAGCTGGCTCCAATTTAGCACCCCTGCAAACAGCCAGTTTAGAGAGGTCTGGCGTTTGGAGAAAGCCGATTGCCGACAAGGAAACAACGCCGACTGACGAAAATTCAGTCGGAGGGGCCGATTGACGACAAGGTAACAGAAGAACAAGAATCGAGATAAAAACTGCAGTGCAGCGGACGAATCTCTAACCAAGTGATTATTTGTTAGAATCGCAGCGATGTTTGGATAGGCAAGAAGCTAAGAACACTCTCTGTCCGACGCACGATGATGTGTTCACCAATGGCTCCAATCATCGTCAGCTTCGTGCGAATTCGGGGTGGGAGAGAAACAAACAAATTAAAAGGCTCTCGCATTCACGAGAAGGAAACTGCGGGGGCGGGCGGAGAGAGCTCTCGTACCTTGTTCCCCGACGGCGCGCTCTTCCTGGGCCTGAAGGTCCTCTGGTTCCTGCATGCGCGGAGCAGAGCAGAGCAATCCGTCGTCAGGCGCAATCAGCCTTCGATCAGCAGCAAACCCAAGACGAACCCAGAGAGAGAGAGAAAGCACCTGCTGCCGCGGGCGAAGAAGCTCATCTTCTCCTGGGATCCACCTGAGAAGAAGGCGACAGCTGCTGATGAGCAGAAGCTGAACCGACGAAGACGAAGGCGAAGGAGGGAGTTGCAGGGTTTAGCGGTGCGGGCGGGCGATAAACAAGAGAGAAATCCTGACATATATACTCGCCGCGGGCCGGGTCCTCCGGTCCCGAGGGTTACGTACACGGGTACGGTCGCCGACGACAGCGAGCGAGGGGGAGAGAGAGATGGCCAGGCTGGCGGTGACGGAGAGCGACGGGCGCGCGCCAACCCCTCGCCTGCTGGCCGCGCCGCCTCTGCCTTGCCTGCCAAGCCGCTTCCGTTTCCAGACCACTCCACAGTCTCCACCACACACACCCGCGGCAGCCGTGTGCGCTGGGCTGGGCTGTGGGCCGGCTGTGACCCGCTCACCCACCAGCCGCGCCCGCTTCGCCGCTGTTGTTGCTTGGTTGGATTTTCTTTTTTCCTTTTGATAAAAAAAAATCCTCGGTTGGATTTGGAGGGTGTTGATGGATGGATGGATGGATGGATGCCTGACTGGGCTCTCGTCACCAACAACCTATCCCGATCCCGTCCCGGCTTTCCAAACAACAGCACACAGTGCCTCTCAATGCCTCCTCTCGCTCGTCGACAGCTCCAAGCTGTCGAGTCGTCATCATCATCATCATCCCACTCCGGATGCTAATACGTGGAGTACCAGCTACACTGATTCCACCGCGTGCTTTTAGGGATCCTTTTAAGGTTCTCTCATCCAAATTCTCGACCATGCACGTCGTTGTTTAACTATTTCCACAATCAATGCTAGGCTACGGTGACCCAATTGGATTGTGCCATTTCGTGACTTTGTGTTAGGCTAATAAAACTTCATATGGTACGCGCGCGTGCACTAGAGATACGTATACGTGCTAAAAATGCTGAGACGATAAATTCTCGAAATTTATAAAGTCACCACTGGTGCACATTGATGTCGAGTCACACACCATCTATCACTGAAAGAATGTCGTCGATTAAATTTTGAAAATAAAATTTATAAAAATACGAACATTAGTGTTGCCGAGTCGAGGATTCCAACCCTAATGAGTAAATTACACCAATAAAAATCTTATCAGCGGAACCATGCTCAATTCGCAACGAACTATTATGTATGTTGTATGTAGTTTACTCCCTTCGTACTCACATTTAGGATAGCGACATGGTCTCCAAAACATAAATTTGACTTCTTATTTTAAAAAAATATTTATCAAAAATTGAAATGTATGTTGTATGTAGTTTATGTGCCCGGGTCCGCCTCCGATCCAGCTGCAGGTTGCACCTTGATGGCAGACAGCCATAACATATACCATCAAGCTCTACAAGTGGTATACACTCGGATAAATTAATCGCTGGCGAAGACCGTGCATCGAGTGGTCATGCATGAGTCATGACGGCGATTGTCTCTCCCTAGCTGGAGGCTGGGTGGCGGAGTACGTACGCATTATTTCCTTTCGTCTCTCAAGGACCCTTTTGATCTGCAGAAGAAACCGTTTATTAGTCCACTGATAACGGCGGCGATTGTTAAACAACTATTTGAATGCTTCCTAGACTTCTCCTTACTGTGTTTCAAAAAATCGTTTGACGGCTCATGGCTTAAAGTTGACTGTAAAAATTATTTAATCACCCTTTTGCTGGATTCGCACTTGATCCAGCTAGCTAGCTAGTGTTAGGGAATGCACTGTCTCTGTAGTCTATACCTTGAGTTGAGGCACACAACCTTTTAAAGTTTAAGAAAAATCAACAAGGAAAACTTTTTTTTTATGATCTTTGTTACAGTACTAGGATATCCTGGTACCGGAAGGTACTGGGTAGTACCTCGTATTAAGATTTTTTCACCCGCTAGTTCAATAAAAAAATAAAAAAATAATAGTTGTTGGGATCATCAAATTGGTACTTAACTATACTACACTATTGGTATTTTCTGGTCCTGTCATTGTTAGATTTCTTCAGATAGATGGCTCATGTTAATCAGAAGCACTCTAAAATTTCTATTTTGTGATTTGGAAGAGGATCAAACCCCAGCTTTGATGTTCTGATAATTGGGTAAATTAAAAAAACTGTGCGATTTACATTGCCTCTAATCAAATAGTTTTTGAAAAATGGTCCTTTTGGCACAAATTAGGATGGCGTGGCAAAGAAAGGCCCCCATCCCAGAAGCAAACCGCCGATATAATTAACATCTCGCAACCCGACGTTTAGGATATACTTCCGAAAAAAGAAACGCTATAGAAAACGAAGGCAAATCTTGTCAAATTATGAAGGCCTATCATCATTACACTAACCACCACTTCGTCGTCGGAACCCAATCAATCAATTAACATTCAGAAAACGGAGTGGATGGCGATGTCGCCACAGGGCGCTACGGCCATTGCTTTTCTTGGTCGATGGGTCATCATAGTATACAAAGAAATCCAAAGCGCACAACAAATCGATCGACCGGCTACGCTTTTTGCAGCAGCTAGCCGGGGTGCTTAATCTTTATTAATTACATATATACATATCTACGCTTTTTCTGATGATTGGAACCGGTTTCACCAGGCTGTCACCACAATGATGGCCGATCACATCCATGCATCTTTTAGCTCTCTGCAGGTACCCCGATAATTTTGAAAGCGTACTGACTGGGATTTCATTCGTGTTTGTCGAATAACAAGGATCTGATCAAGATCATTGGGCTGTGAAAGAAGCTGGAAGGTACATGCATGGGTTTATTCAGCTCCAACATTATATTGTGGTCCATTTAATTTCGAAAAGACATCTTCTAGTGTACTAATTAGTGTGATCCCTTTGTTGAAAGGAATGGGATTTTGGTGATGATGTTGCCTGATACGTAGAAAAGAGGCATGCAGCAGTGCCAATCAGCCGAGCTGGATGGATGAATGGCAGTTGCGATGTTCACATTGACCTGCTAGCTGCCCTTTGCGCTCTCTTCTTCTTGGAAGTTCCTTCCTGTCCGGGCGATTCCCGTTTGCGCTTTTCTGTCGGCCGGATGGATGGTTCAGTTTGTTGACCCATACTCTTCCTGGGCTGATATTCTTCTCGTTAGGCCCAATAGAGCCCACATCCATAGTTATAGAGTTAAGGAAGGACATTTGTTACCACAGTCGTTCAACAGCCCGTCTAGCTCAGTCGGTAGAGCGCAAGGCTCTTAACCTTGTGGTCGTGGGTTCGAGCCCCACGGTGGGCGGTTTGCGTTTTTTTTTTACCAACCGGCAAGCATTCACAGTTCTTTTTAGTCTCATTTTAAATGAGCCAAATGGGGAAAATATTTTTTGGTTTGTTTGAAAGGTTCATATTGGGATTATACCTCCTATCCGCGGCGGAAGTCTGGAGAATCAAATTGATCATCCCTTCCGTCTAACGTGTGTGGAAATGGAATATCCAAACGACATATTAATCCATTTCTTATATACTGTGACGAAGAATGTCCCAACACTGCAAGATAGAAGGTGGGTCTATTTTCAGCTAGGAACCTTCTAATATCCTTCACAGTTGTCTAAACATATATGTTTAATCCAAACTAATGACACAATTGCTCAACTCAAAATCCTGAATGTATCCGGAGCATCATTAATTTCTAATACTAGAGACTAGAGTAGAGACGAGCAGCTTTAGAAATTTCTGGAGCTGGAGTTATGACAAACACATCCATATTCATGTGACCAAATCCTGCCACACTGTTAGCATGTACTTTTGATTTTTGACGTGCCACACAGTAGAAAAGGCCATGTAAAAGTCAAACAGTAGGACCTTACAGGGACCTTGCAGATAAAGTGGTAATAAACCATATTTATCTATATATGCTATCGAAGTTTCACTTGTACTGAGTATTACGGTGCTAACGATCGATCTGTCCTAGAAATGTTATTTATTATTAGATGCTCCTGCCACCGAAGTTGGACTTCGTCATGGCTGCTAATTTATTCCGAGCGATCGATCGATGACGTGAACGGATGGAGCCACCATCTCCGGTTTTTTCCTTTTTGAGTGATGGCCAACGCTCATGCAACCTTTGTTTTGAATGATCCATCAAAACCATGCAAACTTGTGAAGCTCGCCGTCGCCTCCGGGCCCCAGCAGCAGTGTCTCCAGATCGCTGACCTCGTCGCCGCCAAACCAGCCACCCGGCCCCACGCCGCCACCGACCTCACCGCACCACGGGCTCAGGAAACCCAGCTCGCCCATGTCGAAGTCGAGGTCGACCGGCAGCTCATCCTCCCGAAGAAAATCCAGCTGCTGCTCCTGCTGCACCTCCACGGCCGGCTCCGGCGCCGCCTCGACTGCGGCCTCCTCCGCGCGAACGCCGTTGTCGCCGGTCGCGGTCTCCGACGGACAGCCGTGGCTCGTGGGCGCGGCACGCGCACGCTGCACCTGCACCACCGGCAGCAGCCTGGCAGTGCACCGCAGCACCTTGCTCCGGACCACCACCGGGCTTGCCTCCGGCTCCGGCTCCGGTGCGGCTCCGTTACCTTCTTTGGAGCGGATGCTGTTCTTGAGCATCACCTTCTTGCCGAGCGTCGTGTTCCAGTAGTTCTTGATTTCATTGTCTGTTCGCCCCGGCAGCCGCCCTGCGATCAGTGACCACCTGCACCTCCGGCGACAATGAATGAACGGATCACAAACGGAAACATTTTTTTTTTTGTCACTGAACTATTTATGCACATATCAGTCAGACCCAAGCACGCTCATCCTGTCATAATCGGATGCACTGACAGCACCCAACAAGTTGTGCACCGCGACGTTTCCATTCGCGAATGAACAATGCTTCAGCAGTCAGTGAAGGCCTTTGGATTTTTGCAGGTTCAGGGATAACATCAGTTGGGAAGTGGTTGCGTGCATGTACTACTACTATATATGCTCTTACTTTCAAGGGTGAGGGAGTGTCTATTTTCTCATGCTTTATTTAGGGAGCTTTTGTATCTGTCTTAATCAACTTTGCTGACCAAGTAGGATAGAGAGCCGAATTCTAGGGAGAGCCAAATTGGTAAAGGGGGTGTTGACAGGTTCGCAAAAGGTGGAAGCAGTGGTTATGATAACCGAAGCCCGGAGGCGATTAGCTGCTACGCTTTTGTGCTCCCCAACTTTGTTCGATCAGATCAGTACAACAAGGAAAAGAATTCCAACAGAAAGTACTAACATGCTACTATAGTAGTGTGTTTGTGCTCAGGATTATCGATCGTGGTTACAATTCTGTGATATGCTGTCAGCCAAAATTTAATTTACGAGTTATCGAAATGCAGATGGGGAAATGTGCAATCTGGATGAGTGACATATATTAGAACAGATCAAGTGGTGAAGCTAGGGGATTTTCTTTTAAAGAAAAAACATTGCATGGGCGCCCTACCTGTTGCCGAGGAGCCTGTGCAGCCTGATGATGAGCTCCTCCTCATCCTCGGAGATGTTGCCTCGCTTGATGCCCGGGCGCAGGTAGTTGAGCCACCGCAGCCGGCAGCTCTTCCCACACCGCTTCAGCCCTGAAGCAGACAGTGAACTTGTGTTGATGGGCATAGCATGCATTTGCACTGCAATTTTCTGTTTTTTTAGCATTTTAGTGAATGATTGGTGTGATCCTAAGAAGTGATCAATCCACACAGAGACAACATGAAAAAACTGAACTGAAAATCTCAAACTGAAACAACTCGATGAGAATTTCAACTGGCAAAAGGAGAACAAGTTCAAGGACTCGACCAAATAACAGCAGTTTGATAAACCAATTTTCTGCACTAGATTGGTCCATAAAAACTGTAATTCCAGAGTGAAGAGAAAGCAAGAGAGAGGAGTGACACTGACCAGCTCTTCTGGGGAGGCTTCCCCATTTGCCCTCTCCATGCTTCTTGACGTAGGAGATGAGGATGTCGTCCTCCATTGCTGTCCAAGTTCCCCTGTTGAGCCCATCCTTGGAGCAGCACGGCTTCCTCGCCATCCCTCCCTCCCTCCCCCTCTCCCCTCTCCCTCCCCCTCCCTGTCTTTATGAGAACCACTTCTGTGGCCTCTGTAGTAATAGCAGGTAGAATATATAAGATTCCAAAGGAGAAAGGACACAAGGGGCTTGAAGGTTATATGGGAATTGTGCTCTGAAATTGCCACTAAGATCTGAATTTAACCAAGTGTACAACCGTCCATATTCCACGGTTAAATTTTTTTAAGGAACTACCCCTCAAAACGGGACATTTATGCTTTTGCCAATGTAGGCACCGCTGATCGGATGCTTATTAAATCATCATATTCTGACGGGGCAGCACAAAGCTTCACTTTGTAGTTTATGAGAGATCAATGGCAACATCAACTAAAATATTATAACATTCAACAGTTGCATTATAGGAATTTGACCCCTTGATTATTTGGGAGTACTAACATAATTTACAAATTGTCAACGTTTGACCTATCTAACTGACCTACCTTATATTGTATTCATTGGAAAGTAAGCAAGGAAGTCACATAAGAGCTTTAAGAACACCTAAAAAGTGGACACTACTACACTGGCACCAGCAACTTATTTGCAAATGCAACACCCCAAATTTTAGCTAAAATCCTTAAGCCTTCTCTTCAAAACGTCCATGGATTTCTTACGAGCATTCTGCTTGACGTTGCGGTTCGAAAGGCTCCCAAACAGACTATCTGCAGAATCCTTGTACTTGTCACAAACTATTGCCACCTTCTTGTAGTCCAGCGACCCGTAGTTCCTCTGCCTTATGACCGGATTCATAAAATTCTCAGGTTGGCTACTAAGCAGGAGATTGACAAGCTGCCTAATTTCAACCAAACAATCTCTGAAAGTTGTTTCCTTGCCCAAATCTGACAGCCCTGTGCTGTCAAATTTCTCATCTGCAAATGCCTCCAATAGCTTCAAGTCAATATCAAGTCCTAAAACTGCATTGACTGTGAACCTTTTCACACCATCGTTCAGAAGTGTTGTCATGATAGAGTCCGAGATGTGGCACATTGCACCAGAAACCACCTTGTATAGAGCTTCCAATGGTAGAATCTCCTGGGCTGTTGATACTAGTGTTTCGAGATAGATCAGGACCTCATTCATGTAGTCATTTGCATCATCTGGAGCTTCCTCCGTGATCCAGTTAACATTTTCCAAAAGCACCATGAACTCATCAACTTTGAAATTGGCCAGGTTTATTAGAGAAGTATACAATGCATTCTGTGAGGCTTTCAGCACGGCTCGAGCAGTCAAACCAGAATGAGACCTCTCAGCAACACGCTTGGGAATGCCACACAAATGGGCAGAGTGCAAGAGGAACATATCACACGCTTGCTCAAGAACAGATATATTTCCAGCAAGTTGCATCATCTGTGACATTGCCAGCGAGCGAGCATATATCATGTTCAGAAGACTATCATTCAATACCTCAATCAACAGCCTGTCTAGGAATACTTTCACCACATCAAAGATGTTCATGAGACCACCATATGACAAGTAACTGACAGAATCCTCGATGAAGGACCGGACGATACGACAGACCTCTGGAACAGAAGAGGAGAATGGTGCCACATATGGAAAATCAGGGATTGCATCGTCGTGATCCAGATGAAATGCTGTCACATTCATGTTATATTCATATTCCTTCTTTATAACCATCTGCTCATAAGAGTCATTAGTGAGGATGTCATCCATCTGCTTTCGACACTCAAGAAGAAGCAACTGGTGGTATTTGTCCCTGCTTTTCTCAAGAACTTCAATCAACTGTGTGATTTGATAACCGTACTTGTTCACAGCTGCACCTAGAAGAGTGACATAGTCTTTAATAAGGAGGAAGTGGCTGGCTGTACGCATACGTGAGAACTGCTCCTCCAATATAGATGTTATCTTGGCAATAGCTGTCTCCCATGTTGTTTCCACTTGGCTCTCAGACAACAATCCATCGGCAGTTCGAAGAACACGTTCTTCAACAATAAAAAATCCTGCTACCTGAGCAAGAAAGGGTTGATGGGACTCCAGGAAGGGCTGTGAAGTGGAAATCTGCATGTCCAAATTGAGTTGCATAAGCCTGTTCTTGTAGTAATAGTCTCTGAACTTCTCCCCTATACCAAGACATATGTGCATGTGATGTGCCCGGTACAGTGGTGTGAGATCAAAATCTAATGCTGACTCTTCTTCTGTATTCTCCAGGTTCAAGGAATACAGGTGCTCATCTGGTCCAGCATGGCTGTGCCCTTCAGCTTCTCTCTGTCGGGCTCGCATTTCCTCATCTTTCTGGCGCGCTAAGGAAGCCTGGCTTATTGAGACCTGGCCAATCTGCTTGGCCATTCTTCTGATATGAACAAGCCAATCATTGAACTCGCTACAAACTTTCTTCTCAATGTGCATCTTTATCAACGGTATCTGTCTTGTCACCACCTTTTTAAGAAGCTTCAAAGGAATACTTTGCAAGTAGCCCTTCTGGATCAGGTCTAATGTCTTTAGTGCAGGATGAAACTTAGCTTCCGCAATATAGTTGTTGCATGTCATGCACAAGCTGAAGACCTCGACACATATCTTTAGTGTTGTTATGGCCTCCCCTACATTTTTCTTGACAGAATACAACTCAAGAAGTTCATCAAGCTTAAGCAGTAAGGAAGTAGAAGCCTCTTGCAGGTGCGAGTTCTCACCAGAGAGCATGCCCTTGAGCTCGTCAGCATCGACCAACACACCTCGTAGTTCATCGACAGCAACGATGAAATCCTCATAGTGAAGTCTACATAGCTCTTCGATCTCAACTTCCTTCTTCTTCACAATGCTTCTAAGGTTATGCATGAGAGCTTCAGGTTTCCCAGATTCGAATGAATGACGAATGATGGGACCCAAATCCTCACCATTTGCAATAAATGTAGCAATGCCCAAACCAAGACCTCCATCTCCACTTTCCACTACAGTCCTCATCTTTGGTGGAGCAGACATTCTTCAACTGCATAAAAAAGAGCAAACAGGTATATAGTTTCGGTGCAGATGCAACAGCTCATAAATAGGTAGCGTCACAGTTCATAAAACGATTAGCTCAAGAAATAATTCAGAAGACAGTTCACACTTCCGTCAAATAAAGAATGCTTGGGACAGCCAAAGTGCCAGACAAAACAACTAGTGGCAACGGTAGATCGAATTGGCTTGTGAACAATTAAGGGTATATATTGGGTGTTGACTTAGTTAGAAATAGCCCTTTTAAAGGGAACTTTCCATACATGCACTTTTGTAATCATGTAAATATATTATAGCAGTTACATTATTAACCAACATACTCTGTAACCTGATATTAAATGATGTATACATTTAGAAGACTGAAATTTGTAGCCAGGTATTTTCAGAATTTAAAGACGTCGACATTTAATTTGCCAAAGATAACAATTTTTTCCAAAAGATAATGAATTAAGAAATTGTTCATAGAAATACATTTATGATAGACGCTGCTGGAAAGGTTATCACTAAAGCAACAGTGTGTGTCGACCTAAAAAACTTCTACCAAGAGTAGCAGGACGATATCAATTCATTAGCCGTCTGCTTAGACGCACCAGTAGCACTACGGAGTAGCAACCTCAACCTCTAACATGAAAGGCAATTATCAGCTCTGACAGAGTGAAGAAGGAATAATGGCACGAACCACAACTAGAATAGAAACCGAAAATTATTAGCGTCAGCAGCTCAGCATCACGATGGGGGCAGAGAACGAAAATCTTACGGTGCAGTAACGCCCGGCCTTCGCCCGTAGGATCCCGGCGTCTTCTCCGTTCAGAGCGTAAAGCAGCGCTGCAACGAACCACGCATTGCCGCCGCCACGCTGCGTTGAAAAAGAAAACCAGCAGCACCATCAGAACAGCGGGTGAGCCGACGGCCGCGGGAAATCGGATCGGCTCCAAGAACCGGCCCCATTACCGGAATCGAGGCTACCGCCGGACTCGGCCGCGTCGGCGCCAGGGTACGCTGAGGACGAGGCGAGCCCGCAAGGAATCGAACTCGATCGAATCCTTGGGGATGAAAGGAACGGACGGAGAGAGAAAGAGATGGGCGGTTTTCCATTTGTGAGGGGCTGAGGGCGCGAAGAAGGCGTGGATGGGATCCACGAGACGCGCGCGCGCCCCCCGCTTTACCAATTCCCCGCCCTCCTTTTTCCTTCCACCGATCTCCAATTCTAGCATATCCTGATATCGGACGGCTATTCGTCACTTCAGCGAAAAAACAAGTTGTCGCTGAAGGCCGCGGCTGCCTATGAGAATGGGATGGGTAATCACATTATTGTCCTGCAATGCATGCATGCAAAAAAAAAAAAACTAATGTCATCAAGTTGTTTGAAAATTAAAAAAATCTATAAATCACAAACGGAGTATCAAAATTAAATTTCGATTGCACCATTGAATTTCTGACAATAAAAACTTCGAAACAAGATCTCATTTGACTATATTGTGACAAACTTTTTTTATTCGTATTTTTTAGTTAAGGTTATATATTATGTTATCGCTAAAAAACGAATGAAGTGCCAGAACAAACGAGAACAACTGTCAGAACAAGTTTGTATGTCATCCCGAACAACAAATGTACTGTCAGAACAAATCAGAACAAGGGTCGGAACATGTTATTACTATAGCCAGAACAAGATATTACTATAGCCAGAACAAGATATTATTAAAGCTAGAACAAATTTGTATGTGATCTCGAACAAAACAAAATAAAGTGCCAGACCAAATGAGAACAACTGTCAGAACAAAATCCAATTATAGTCATAACAATTTTGTGTGTCATCTCGAACAAAAACAAATGTAGTGTCAGAACAAATTAGAACAAGGGTCAGAACAAGTTATTATAGCCCGAACAAGATACTTCTAGATCTCATCTACAAATATTAATGAAGAGAAAAATATTAAAAAGAAAAGAATATATATAAAATATGGAAATACAAACAAAAATAGAAAATAAATAAATAAAAAGAAAAGAGAAATAAGATAAAAGATAAAGAAATAGAATAAAAAGAAAGAAATAAAAAATAAATAGAAAAAATAAAAAGATGAAAATAGAAAAAAAAATAAAAATAGAAAGAATAAATAAAAAATTAAAAAGAAACAAATATTCACCAATAGAAAAATATAAAAAAGAAAAAATAAGAAATACAAAAGATGAAAATACAAAAATAGAATAAAAATAGATAGTAGAAATAAATAAATAAAACAAGAAATAAAAAAGAAAAAATAAAAAAGGAAAAATCGAAATAGAAAAAGAAAAAAAATAATAATAAAAGAAATAGAAAAGAAAAAAATGAAAAAAACAACCCCAGCCCCCGCCCCCGCGCCCAGCCCCGCCTAATATCCACTGTTTTTTTTTTTTGGCTAAGCATATCCGTACTTTTAACAGGTGCCCGAATATCCATTTTTATTTTACGAAAACGTGAGATCCGTAATGGCATTTTTCTGCCATAATTTTTTTTGGAAGAGACAAAAATTGCTTACGTTTGTTTTAAAAAAATCCTAGACCAAAGCGATCAAAATACTCAAGTGGTTTGTCAAAGTTGCCTACAACTGAAAATATAATTCATTTACTATTCAACTTACCTGTCCTGGCCCTTTAAACGCATGTCACCACTATTGAATTGAAGCAATTCATACTCAATGCATGCAAAGTAAGGATGACATGTTGGCCAGCAAGGTAAAAAACAGCTTTGCAATCGAACGTGACATCATATCTAGTCTAGTTTGCGAGCATTTTGCATTTTTTCCATCTTTTTTTTTTGAGAAGTCACCGGGCGGGGACGAAGGGTCCCCACCTGAATTTCATTCAGGGCTTTTTGTCAAGCCAAAACAGTACATCTTGGTTTTCAGCATCAGCAAGGAAGAAAACTAGTTTTAACACACACCCCTATCTTACATTGGGTGTATTACATGGATGAAAGTAAGCTACACCAGGACACAGCAACATCGCGATCAGCTTCCGGCCACCGCTGGCTCCACAGTCGGGCGTCTTCCTTGCACTGAACCCTGAACCTGGACAAAGACGGCGGCGCACGGTCGAACACAACATCATTACGGTGCTTCCACAACTGCCAGCAGATGAGGAGAATGAAACATTCAGAGTTTTTGCGCGGGATCGAGGCAGGGCGCTGAACTTCCCACAGCGCCGTCACCGAGCTGCTCGAGGTGTCGACACCCAAGGATGCCCATACCGAAGCAGCGAAGGGGCATCGGAACATGATGTGGTTGCAGTCCTCCTCCTCAGCACATATTTCCACAGGAGGCTTCATCTAACACATGTTTCTTCAAGAGGTTCACACGGCACTGGTTCCTCTCCTGCACCAGCAGCCTGTGAAATATGTTGCACTGTTTGTGTTTTTTTTTGTGACAGTTGGTATTTAGTGTCAATGGTGTTGTTTCTTGTTTGTCTGTCGAAGAAACAAACATCATGCAAACCTTATGTCCCCAAACTTACAAAAAAAATGCAGATGGCAAACCACGGGCAATCTCATAATGTGTGCAGAGGCGGTGGGCATGCCCATGCATCTTATCATCATCAAGCAAGGTCAGAAATTCACAACACACGCATGGGCAAAAAGAAGAAGCGAGACAGAGGCAGAAAAGAAAAGGCTTGATTGAGGCCTTGTTTAGTTTGCTAAAGTTTCTAACGTTTTCTCCACTCTCTCTCCATCACATCACATTAAATACGCCAAAAGACATATGTTCGGAGTATTAAATATAGGTAAAAAAATAACTAATTATACAGTTTTGATGTACTTCGCGACACGAATCTTTTGAGCCTAGTTAGACCATGGTGGGATAATATTTACCACAAACAAACGAAACGTGCTACAGTGTGCTACAGGAGTTCGAAACGTTGAAAAGACAAATTTTTCCACCAACTAAACAACGCCTGAGATTCTTGCGGGGCCGTCTGTCCTTGAGCTACCGGCGGATCGGATCGGATCGGACGGCAATCATGACTTGGAGCATGAGAGTCAACAGTCCTATCATCCACTGGATCGCGCGCCACCACTTTAATTCCTCCAGAAAAGGGCCATCTCATTCTCCTCAGCATCTCTCTCTACTTATGTTAAGCCGGCCAGTGGGGCCTACCTAGGCTAGCTGAAACATGCATGATAGGATTATGCAAAAGCCTTGTTTAGATTGACCAATTCCACCTCAATTTGCACCCAATTTGACAATCTAAACAGCCCCTTAAGTAAAGCCATGCCTACTTAAGCCTTGATAACATCCTTGCTTTGAGCTTCCAATATGCATTATTAACTGTCGGTCAGATTTTGGTTAGTAGATTGCCTCTATATCTAACATTCCTTGGCCAAGTTGGAATCTTGAGCGAAGGCCAAAAAAAAAAAAACCTTTTTCCCACTTTCATGTTTGCAACTCCATGAACCAACGAACGACAAGTGGTTCGCTCTGTGATCAAATCCAAGATGCATTTGTTTGGTGAAACCAACTTTTTCCCGGCGAATCTAGGGGAAATACTTCGTGCACAGAGAATAGTACCCACATATTTTCCGAGCAGGAAACTCAGAACACGCAGAAAGTCATTCTTCTCCCTTACAAATTGAGGGGACGTTATAAATAGGACAAATGTGGGCATTGAGCCCATATGATTTCCAATACATACTTGCATTGGCAGGAAAATAGTAACTGTATGAAGTACCTAGAAGTAAAAATGAATTCTTCCCTCATGAGTGGTATCATATCTTTTTGGTGCTTCCAAATCACTCATTGTTTTATTACAATTTTAAGCAAAACAAATTCTAGCATTGATGTGCGATTTTGAGAAAAAAAAAAGATGGCAGAGGTAAGTATAGTTGTCTGTGACTTGAGCATTTTGTGATAAACAAACGATAAAAAAAACATCAAAAAGGTAAAATAAGACCTTTAGCTAAATAAGTTGAGCACGAAGCTACTGCAGGATAGTGTAATAGAAGAAGTTAAACCACTGTCATGTTCCTATCAGGACATCACATCATTGGATGATGCTGGATCTGGGCTCTGGCACCAAGTTTATATAAACAATAATGTAAGTTTATTTTGGAAAGGCTCATTACAAACGTCAAGTATGGCCTGGTTTAGTTGGCTACTTTTTTGCCAAAAATTTGCTACTTCTTCAACTCTCTCTCCATCATATCACATTAAATACACCAAAAGACATATGTTCGGAGCAGTAAATGTAGGTAAAAAAATAACTAATCACACAGTTCTGTTGTACATCACGGGACGAATCTTTTGAGCCTAGTTAGTCCATGATTGGACAATATTTACCACAAACAAACGAAAATGCTACAGGAGTGCTACAGGAATTGAAACAGTCAATTTTGCTACTTTGTAGCCAACTAAACAAGGCCTATATATAGAAATGACGTGCACTTTACATTTCAAAATTAAGGTATCTTGTCGTGGAGTGGGGGCAAGGCTGCTTCAGTACAATTAACATATGGTGTGCTACGGTCTAGAATGGTTTGGTTCGGCTTGTTGGTGACAAGTTGTTGGTTCTGATTTGTTGTGAGAAAAAACAATACTGCTATCTAGCTGGTAGCTGATTCTACTTTGGTGTGAGAGAAAATAATACTTGCTGGTGGTTGATTCACCATTTCCCGTGTGCCCTGCAAATTTCAAAATTAGTTCTCCTAAAACGATACTTGTTTTATGAAAAATACTGACAGGTAGAGGGACGATTTGCAAATGCACTGACCATATTGGTAGTTAACTGCATCTCCCAGAAATGTTTCCAGACACCCATGCCATCCATGCACGCCATGGTTCAGAGAGAGAGAGAGACGATGCAATCTTTGGAAGGCAGGTGGAGGAGGGACAGGAAGATGACCTCGTGCAGGGCATTGGTATCTTGGCAGTGGGCGGCCGGAGCACAAGAGCGGTCAAAAAAGGCTTGGCATGCTCGGATGCTCCCCTTCCTTTTGGTCACACGAGAGATACCGGGTCAAGTGCAGCATGATTAGGAACAGGGGAGGCCTGCCAGATAAAGATCTCTTTTTTCCCGGGTGATCGTAACTTTCTGCTGTGGTAATGCGATTGGTTGCGCATATAGTACTTTTTTTAGGCTTTCGTAGTATTTGCTTGAACTTGAAATCATGGAAGCTCCTCGCTACTCCTAGATTCTATGGAATTCTTGAAGCGAGATGCCATCTTCCTCCTCCCAAGGTCAGAAATATGTTTGTTCAGTCAATGGAAACTTTCATGACAATTTTCAGTGACAAAGTGCTGAATGCAACAAGTGCAGTGCCCGAAGGAGAAGCAAGAACAGTTTTAGATCCCGGTTTACCTCCAGACCGTTGTTTTCTTTCAGTCCGTACTTTTTTTTACAGGCGAATCTTATGGAAAACCCCACGTCGACTTTAGCAGGGACCAGGGAGGGACGCGCCTGCTACGACAAACATGCCCTCGCCATAAAAGGAGCGACGAAAAAGCGCTTTGCATTTTCCCCTGCCCCTCTCTCTGACTGCAAATTGTTTTCAGGGCAGATCCAAATACCAAAGAGTTTGCTGCAAGCCTGCAATCATCACCCATTGCCGGTTTTTTTTCAGAAAGAGAGCGCTGAAAGAGGCAAAATGGTGGGCGTAGCAGTACCAGGGGAAGGCATTCGTAGATTCAGGCGAGCGAGGCAGCGAGCGAACTGACGAGAGAAAGGCAAGCAGGGGCAGCGTGGAAAACAAGGAGGGAAAAAGGCATCTCATCCCAGGCAAAAAGCAGCTTGCTCTTCAATCATGGAAAGCTCCAGCAGATTCTATGCATGCATGAAGCTCGCAAAGATCATTGCTTTATCTGGCAGCGTAAAGCAGGGATGAAATCAAGGAGAATTTTGCAAACTCTTCTGCTTCTTCGAACCTCCCAGAGTTTTCTTGGATTTTGGGGCCCCATGATGGCATGGCATCATCCATCATCCACCTAGCCTGAATTCGGTTATCAATCCATAACAGAAAGAATCTTTGTTTTCTTCCGGCGTTTTTGTTGTGAAACATGACAGTTTGACAATAACAATATTGTAATTTGACACCGACAAAGCTGTTTCAAAACCACCCCAAATGAAGATCGCTAGAATCCACACTTGTGCAGTTCTAATGCACATAGATGCAGCATCAAGAATTGAGTTTCAGATTGGGAATTTCAGACAACAAACTTCTCAGTCTCTTTTGCTGTTACCATCGTCCATGAATTGCATCAAAATTACATTACCTCACACTAGCTCATAGCAACAAGAAGATGATTAACATCGGCTACAAGAATATCACGAGTCGAGAGGATTGCTCTCTCGCTCATATGTAACAGTAGCAGTCGTAATGGGGATAGGAGACGACAGGTAGTGGATAGGTCGATAGATACAAGAACAGCTCAAGTCATAGAGGGGGAGATAGAGAGGTCGGTCGTTCCGTCGCTAGCTAGCTATAAGAGATGACGAGCGAGAAGTGGTCAGTCGAGGCCGGACCTGATCCGCTTGTGGCCGGCGCCGGCCTGCCGGACGGTGCCGACGGATCCGCCCTCGGAGGCCGCGCGGCCGCCGCCGTCGGAGGCGGCGAAGAGCGAGGAGAGGTCGGCGTAGAGGTCGACGACGCGGCGGATGTTGTTGTTGAGCTCCCGGATGAGGCCGACGTTGCGGGAGAGGTCGCCGGGCACCTTGGACTCGTGGTTCTGGTTGATCTCGTTGATGAGGACGCGGTTCTGGTCCAGCAGGCTCTGCACCTGCACGAAGCTCGTCTGGAACGCGTGCAGGACCTTGGTGTCCACGCCCGCGCCGGCGGCGGCGCCGCCGCCGAACCCCGACAGCGTCGTCTCGCCGCCCTCCATGGAATAGGATGCGCTCCCTCCTCCGCTTTCTTTTATCTGATCCGCTTCGTCGTCTTACTGTTGCCGTGCTGCGCCTGGAATCTCGGTGGACTTTTGTCAGCTCTGCAGAGTCTGCAATGAGAACGGGGGGAATTGATGAGGGAATGAGACTGCAGAATTGTCGCTAGAATTCGAGTGGAATAAGGATGTGAGTTCACTTTGCTCACAAAGATTGCAATTTTACCAAAGCCTCGTTTAGTTGTTGGAAAAACTTACCTTTTCAAGGTTTCGAAGTCCTGTAGCATACTGTAGCACGTTTCATTTATTTGTGTTAAATATTATCCTACCATGACCTAACTAGGCTCAAAAGATTCGTGTCGCGAAGTACATCAAAACTGTGTAATTAGTTTTTTTTATCTATATTTAATACTCCGAACATATATCTTTTGACATATTTAATGTGATGTGATGGAAAGAGAGTGGAGAAAACGTTAGAAACTTTAGCAAACTAAACAAGGCCCAAATATCAAGTGGCTGTGGTTTGAGCAACCGAGATTTGGCCATCGCATTACTGCTGGTAGTAAAAGGTGGAGACATTTTCACTGTTGGGGCATGGGAGGACAGGGTACTGTGCTACAAGATCAGATGTACTTGCCGAATCTTTCTAGCTTTGGGCCCGAAAAAATCGACAAAAACCTCGGTAGTAACGCGATTTCCCCCTTTAATTTCCCCCCAAACGAATAGAGAACAAAAATCTATCCAGACAAGCAAGAGGGGCGGAAAGCGCGTCGAATTTTGTGGGGGTAAAGACGAATGATGAATTTGATAAACGCGAGGCCTGTGCTCCGGCGATTAGTTGGTTAATTGCGTAGCGTAGCAAGAGGGGCGTGCGGCTCGGGGGGGAATGATTTGAGATCCGACGAGCTGGGCGCAGAATTCCGGAGAGCACGTGGAGACGACCTCGAGAGGTCGCCGAATAGAGGGGAAACGAATCGGACGCGGCCCTGAATGGGTTGGGGGCCAAATCGCAGCGCAATCCGCAGAGGAATCGGACGGGGAGGAAAAATCGGCGGGGCGAAGGGGGCTCAGGGCTTGACGGCAGGTTTGTGCTTCCCCTGGTTGGACAGGAACAGCTAGCCAGACCAACCAATCCGACTCCGGTCAACCTCGCATCAGCAGGACGAACAATAACGGAAACGAGCCCAAGAAAGAAGGGGGGGAAAGAAGATGGGAGATCTTAACCAGCAAGATAGACAAGACCCTAGCAAACAGTAGCATCATCACAGCAACAGCATGCTCGGGTGGGTCGAACGCCATGGATTCTCGCTCTCCTCACTTCACTTTAGGGGGAGGTGAGAAGAGAGGAGGGAGGAAGGAGGGTGGGTGGTGATGCTTACCTCGGTGGTACGCCGCAGCATCTCCGGGGAGGAGAAGGTTCCGGTCCCGTCGGTCGGGTACTCCGTCGGGGAGGAAGGAGAAGGACTGAGGGGAGCGGCTGCGTGCGACCGCAAGAGGAGGGAGAATGAGGAGGAAGCGGAAGAAGTGGGCGGGGGGTATAATTTTTGCATTTTGATCTCTTTTGAGTAAGAATTCTACATTTGAACTTCTGGGGGGAAAGAATTTCAAAAATGGACCCATAGTACGGTGCCAAAAGTCACGGCGCTGTTGTATAACAGCACGGCGCCTGGCGTCGTGCTGTTATACAACGGCGCCGTGGCTTTTGGCGCCGTGCTATTTTTTTAGGTGATTTCAGATGACGGTGGCGTCGACGTGTCATAGAACAGCGCCACAAACCACGGCACCGTGCTGTTCTACAACGGCGCCGTAGCTTGTGGCGCCGTGCTATAAGTCCATTTTTGAGATTCTTTCCCCACAGAGATCCAAATGTAGAATTCTTACTCAAAAGGATCAAAATGTAAAAATTGTAGGAGGGGAGTGACGAGGGACAGAAGGAGATCAGGAGATCCTCAGACACACGAAACAGGCACAGACAGGCCAGGCCGTCCTTTTCTCTCTCTCCTGTTTCTTTTTTATTTATTGCTCTGTGTACAGACTAGAGAGAGAAGAGGATCTTTTGCTAGAGAGAGAGGGTGAGAGATTTGTGACACGTTTCTCTCTCTCGGCTGCGCGCTTCTCGTGCGAATCCTGATATTTTCGTAGATATGTATCATTTTGTTTGTGTGTTGTCAGCCACCAATTAGTGGTATTTTTCATAACAAATTAACACCAGTCAGTGGAACAATATGCATACAGGATGCATTGTGTTTGCGTGTTTAGTTAGGAAGTATAAGAAAAAGTTCTCTTTTCAATTCGTTTGTTTTTCAAAAGAGTACGTATAACTCTACTATTTTCAATTCGGAGCCAAGCTGAACAGAGGGTAATTATTCCACAACAGTAATTTGTTTTAGTCCTTACAGCGGGCTGAGAGCAGTAGAGCTGAGCACCGTGCACCATGGAAATCACACTCATCCATGATCCATCCATGGTCAAATACCTGTGGATGGCAGACAAGTTAATGTGCTGACCGGATTCATAAATTCCTCGGACCCGCGCCCTGTTCGTTTGGCTGGTGGCTGGTGCTGATTTGTTCTGAGAGAGAAGTACTGCTGGCTGGTTGCTGGTGGCTGGTTTATTCTGAGAGAAAAGTACTGCTGGCTGGTGGTTGATAAGCCAAACGAACAGATTCAAACTGACATCCTTTTACTGCTCCTGCTGGTTCTACCGTTTCATCGAAGGGTTCTAATCAAACCTTTGAGGTCTTTATTAGGAACTAAATTGGAGCTTCTTATTTAGCCGGTCTAAATTATGTTTCAATAAATTTCTTTGATGTAAATCATGATGGTTTATTGGAAACTAAATTATAAGTATATAAGTCACCAAAGGTTAAGGGTGCGCCCTCACATTTATTGTGTTCGTTACGCTGCTTAAGTCCCTACGCTACTTTAAATCCTTACCGTGTTTGACAACTTTAAGATTTAGGGAAAAGTCTAATTTTCAACCTTCTGCTATAAGAGCATCTATTGGGACCTGGGAGTCTGCTAAAAATTAAGTTGTGTCACTTCTCTAATAATTACCTCCCCAATATTTTTAAACATACCAGGTCAGCATATTGGGTCATTACTGGGCCGGTCTGCTCTCCACTAACGCATCTTTCTTCTTCGTGCGCCTCGTCACCTGGTCACCTCCCTCCCTGCACCGCCGCCAAACCTCCACTGTCACACTTCTTCTGTCGCATCTCCTCCCCATGTAACAAGGTGTTGCCCTTTGCAATTCAAATCGGGGATAGGAAAAATGGATTTGCTATGAGTCGATGTACCTTTTCCATGCAGATGGTGTTGGACTATGGCTGCAGGACGCCGGGAACTTGAGGTTGCAGGCCGCCGGTGTCGGGAACTTGAGGATGCAGGCCGGCGAGCACGGCCACCACACGCCGTTGGGGCAGCCTGTCGCCACGCCTTCGCTGGTACAGCCAGACAGGACCGGTTGGCCGTGGGGGCGCCCTGCAGTAGCTGCTGCCGCCGCCGCAGTCTACACCCCCTGCAGCAGCCGCCGCCGCCGCCACGCCCTCCTTGCGCTACTGCTGTCGCTTCCTCTTGCCTCGCAGACCTTCCTGCTTTCTTCGATTTCGCGCGCGTGGAGGAGTTTCCCGCGGGAATCGTGGCATGGTGATAGATTGGGGAGACAATGCGAGCGCTAATATTTTCGCGGTGCGGAGGCTTTTTTTCGCGATGCTAATAGATTGGGGGGAGTTTTGGTGATTTGTTGGAGTCCTATTTTTCCAGTTTTCTCCTAAAAAGTGATTTTGGGAGAAGTTTTAGCATTCTCTTGGAGATGCTATAACAGAAGTCCGATTTCAACATGCAACTACAAAACCGGATAGGGAGGGCCATCGACTTGTTAAAACCGGGCAAATTTGGCCCTTTGGGTGGTTTTGAAGAGTGATTTTGCATTTTAAAAATGTTAAAAGATTAGATTTGATGCAAAAAATTCATAACTAATTCATTCAAATCAGTGCTGATTTTTTTTTCTAAAAATGCAACATATCTATTGGTGTTCTATTTGGCATTATCTCAAACTTAGCTGTAAGTGTTCCTTGTGTTTTATTACAAGCAATAAAATACTAAGAATAACAATAAATATTTGGAGATACCAAGGGTAGTGGTGTTGCCGGAGATAGTCTAAGACCATCCACACTCGTTATACTCCATCTTCTCCTCCAAAACGGAATATTTCTGCCAACTCAGCGAGATTCTTTCCTCCATATTCTCTTCACCCGCACTCATCATCCTCCATATCTCCACACTATCCCAACTACCAAAATGTGGGACCCACACGTCATACTCTCCCCCTCTTTTCTCCACCCCCTCTTCTCTCTCTTCCTTTCTCCTTTTTCTCCCCCGACCTCGCACCCTCCGCCCGGCCTGCGGCCTTCCCGGCGGGTCAACGGCAGCGCAACCAGGCGAGGTCGGCGCCGACGATGGGAGCGCCTCGCCGCCGCGGGGCTGCACGCGCCGGGCATGGAGGCGGCGCCCGTCCCGGAGGACCTCCTTTCCGACGGCGAGGCCGGCGCCGACGATGAGGACTACATCAACGACGCCGCCTCGCCTCTTCCTCTGCAGGCGCACGGCGGAGCGAGGACGGGGACGGGGGCGGGCAGAGCTTCGTCGGCGGTGAATCGAGCCCGCGTCGGCCGTTGCGAGGCGCAGGGGCCGCGGCGGCCTGCCTCCCTCCCACCAGCGCTGCCTCGGTGGCTCAGGCCGGCGGATGAGCCGAGGCTGCGGCGGCGGCGGGAGCACGGACGACCGCGGTGGAGCAGGGATGGGGTGGACGAGCGGCGGCGGTGGTGGAGGAGCAGGGATGGGCGGCGGTCTCGAGCTTCCGAGCGCCGGAGGAGCCTCGTCTGCGCGGGTCGGGAGGGAGCTCCTCTGCTCCCCGCGCGGTCATCTTCTTCGACGCCGACGCCGGCTGCTCGTGCTCGTCTCTTCTTCGACGACGACGCCGGCGGAGCTCACGAGGCTTGGCGGCGGTTGGGATGGCGCGGGGGGAGGCCGTGGGTGCGTGGGCCCCACACCACGTCGGCTTTCCCGTGAGCCCGCGACTCCTCCGGATCTGGAGGAATCCGGAGCTCACGGGATTTTGCCGGGCTCGCTGGAGGACGCCGCTGCAGCGCTTCATCCGGCAAAAAGCTACAGCATCCGGATCGCGGGCGTTATCCCGGATGCCGGTGTGGGTAGTCTAAGAGCATGTAGCTACCATCCACGAGGCAAATCCTTCAGTGTCGAACTCAAACAATAAATTATCTGTTAAGTTGTCCGATAAATCTATATAATTTAATAATTTGTGCGTATGAAATATATAATATTATGAGTTGTAAGGCAAAAACAACTCCTAGAATGGTTATTGTGTTAGTCTCGTAGTCCTAAATTTAGCTCATGAGGTGATTATTTCGAAATAACGATCTTTTTTCTCTCCTTGCTCTCTATCGTTCACGATCATCAAAATTTCTACGTGAAAGAGCATGAGATGACCTATAAAACTGCTGAGTTGTTGTAAGGTACTTGATCTTGTCACAACAAATAAAAAAATAACGGTTAGTACAATGATCTTTCTACAAATTATTTAATCTATCTACTACTATACTCGGACACATCGAATTGTACACATCGGATTCTTTCGCTTACGTGAAACACTGATGTTTTGTACCCTGAACTCAAGGGAGTGCCACCTGGCTAGTTTGGGTCGTGTTTGGTTTTGGCATGCGAAATTTCAGTCTGAAGGAATTTTCTGTAGATAGGGTCTTTTATTTTGAAGTACTAAATAAAATTTATTTAAAAAATCTTCACATTTCGACGAACCCAAGGAATCTAATAATTCATGATTTATTACAATAATACTATATTAATCATTCTCTAATTATGAAGTAAAGATCCCATTAGATTCGTTTCGTGAATTAGCACAAGAGTGGTGCAAGTAATTTTGTAAACTGACTTTGTTGAGACGGTCAAGAGTAACCAAACATAGTTCCAGTTGCAAGCAATCTAGTGGTTGGCGATGGCAATATCTAATAATTGCCGCCGCGCCGTCGGCACGCAAAACGCTACCGAATCTCCTAATCATCACCTTGTTCGTCTGACTTATCAGCCACCAGCTAGCAGTACTTTTCTCTCAGAAAAACCAGCCAGCAGTACTTTTCTCTCAGAACAAACCAGCACCAGCCACCAGCAACCAGCCAAGCGAACAGGCCGTGCGGTAGATACGGTGACAGTGGTATCTGCCATCCCTCGTGGAAGACTAGAAACCCAGGTGCGGCGTTGCCGCACTGACTGTGGAGTGAGCCAGTGTTTTTATAAATATAGTTAGGTCATTCTCAGTGGAGAGGTCATGAACACGATTACCTAGAGTGACACATCATCTAAAATGTTTGAAACTATAACGAAACACCTCTCTCTCAATGCATAGTTTCATCTATTGTTGTTTTCTAGGTTGCATGTAAGACACAAGCTATCTAGGTAACTGTGTATAGAGGGTGTCATCCTCATGAAACTCATTTTACCTCTCTCTTCATTAATACACTGCCACATCATCAAAAGTGCTCACATGACAACCTATTTAATGTCCATGAAACCCCCACTGAGGCTGGCCTTAGAAGCTCATTACTGCATAGCAGGTACAATGGATAATTTAGCTTTGACCTTAGACAACTGCAATGCCTCAACTGAAGCTCATTATCGTTAGCAAGTTAGCAGGAAACCTGAATACCTGATGGTATGAGGTTTTGCGGTCTTGGTATATTTATCGAGGTCCCATTTTTAGCTACTTGCCAAATCTGAGAGGGAGAAAGGGATATAAAATTTGTGTTACAGAAAAGGAGAACAAATCCTTTATTTCCTTGTGAGCTAGTGAACAATAGTTCAGGTACAAGGGCTTGCACATATAACACACATGTACCTTAAAGGTTCTGGATGAGGCTAATATAGTTCTCCCCAAGGTTCAAGGTCAGAAGGTATGCTTGAATAGATACGTAACTGCATCAATCATAGTAATTTATTTAGTGCAATGCATCATACATGACACTATATTTTACCCTTGATCTAATAACTGTTAAAATGTAAGTATCAAACCATAAATATGAAACCTCGCAATTGGCAGTCGACCCTGTGAAGCCCAATCCAAAATTCAGATACCCAGTTGTTTCATCAGTGTTTGCTGAATGGGAGGGTGTCGAGATGTTGGGAGACGTACCACATTATGAAGCTTACCATGGGCAAGACATTCGGTCAAGTAACTCATAGGCACAACTACTGCTGCCGCTTTTCTTCTTCCCTGTGCTCTCAGCATGGGCTCATCCACTGGTTGGGCAGCAGTAAGTGGAAGCAGCGGCAGTAAGCAGGAACTAGGAATAACCATTTGTAGCAAGTAGCAACTTCTTTTGACTATCGAATCATAGCATCCAATTCAAATTGACGGTTTCTCATAACAAATAGTTGAAATTCGAAGCAGGAATGCCAGGAAGAGATTGCGCCAGGTGAGGTCAGGTGGCACACTCAGCTGGATCTTGGCGACGTACTCGGTCAGAACCGGACGTCATCACGAGCTCCGGATTGACGAAGAGGAACTTGTGTAGCCCGTACGGAGTACAGTCCATCTTCCTCGACAGCTGACACGCAGCCGAGCGCGACGGCCTCGTGGGCCGCGGCGCAAACCTCAAACACCTCGACCTCGAACTCGTCGCATGCGAGGTGGCTTCCTCGAAACACGCAGCCGAGCGCGACGTTCTCGCGGGCAGCGCGAGGCCCAGCACGGCGAGCGCGGAGGCCGCAACGGCCACGCGGAGGTGGGTCGACGCCGCCAGCCTCGCTGCGGAGAGGAACGGCTGGAGGCGCTGCAGCCACTGAAACAGTGGCGCGTCCGCGTCGGCTGCGGGGCTGCAGCAGCTGCGACGAGATGCAGCATGGTTATGGCTCTGGTGGTTGTGTGGCGGTGGCGGTGGTAGGCGAGGAGGCGGGAAGGGGGTGAGGGAGGCGACGAATACGACGGCAGCGCGCTCCAGCGAGGCCGCCGCCGGTGGTCGGTGGAGGCCATGGGAGGGGAGGGGTCCGCTCCTCGGTATGCGAGCGGCACGGCAAGGGGCCGGCGACGAGCTGGACGGCGTGCGGTTGCAGAAGGGCTGGGCGGCACGGGGGAAGAGAGGGAGGCGCGGGGAAGAGAGGGAGAGGCCGGCGCCCGATGCCAGGAGCGAGGAGAGGGAACAGCGGCGACCGCGGGGAGAGATTGGGCGGCAGGAGGAGAGTGCGGGCCTAGCGAGGGACTGCGGGTGGGATTCCAAAGAAATCCGAGGGCTGTGTTGCAAAATCAGTTTTGTTCGCCTGATCTAGACCGTCGATACGTGCGATCCGACGGACGTGGGCTGCGCGTGACGTGGCCTTCTGTGGTGGCCGAGCTTGGACCCAGGATTCGTATATAGAAACCGATGCTAGGAGCGAGGAGAGGGAACAGCGGCGACCGCGGGGAGAGATTGGGCGGCAGGAGGAGAGTGCGGGCCTAGCGAGGGACTGCGGGTGGGATTCCAAAGAAATCCGAGGGCTGTGTTGCAAAATCGGTTTTGTTCGCCCGATCCACACCGTCGATACGTGCGATCCAACGGACGTGGGCTGCGCGTGACGTGGCCTTCTGTGGTGGCCGAGCTTGGACTCAGATTCGTATATAGAAAATCTGGGTTTCTTCGAGTCCGTCTCAACTGGATCCGTCATTTTCGGGCATGTCTGTGCTTTTCGCAGATCGGCATGGCGCCGGAACGGAAGCTTCCCGTAAACGCCCGCATCACTTGTTGGGTCAACCGGTCAAGTACTAGTGGGGTTGGGGGATCAGCGCAGATGCCGCGTAGCAGACAGAGCACCAAGATCAGCGCTCCCCACCTTCCCCCTCTTCCAAGATTAATCACGAACCGAATTTGCTTCGGCCACAAGGGATTTCTACACCCCCCTTACTCTTCCTAGATTGCCTGTTGAATGCTGCGTTGTTTTTTTTTTTGACACGAAGATTTTAAATTTGATTGCCAGATGGAAATTTTCTGCAGATGCCGAATCTAGCAATGTCTGAATCTTTCATACCCTCCAAATTTCCTAGCAATTGACAAGTATCAAACCTAGAAGTCGACCATGATCACACACGTGGACAGTGAAAGCGACTTAACTATCGTTTTCCTCGCATAAATAAATAAATAAAAAGAAAAAATATGACTAGATCGACCGAGGCATAAAATAAAGAGAATAATCCAGAGAGGAGTATTTCTTGAAAGAGAAAGAAAAGTGAAGGATTAGTATGAGCCATTCCGTACAAGCTACTACATCCGTTCTTAAATATATGACACCATTAATTTTTTTCATTCGTTTAACTATTCGTCTTTTTTGCAAATATTTTTGTAAATTGATAAACTACAAGTTGAATCTAAAGTACAACTGACAATAGACATAATGATATATATTTTACTTTAGTTAACTAAATTGTTCAATGTACACTGGTGGTCAAAGTTAGAATAAAAAGTCTAAAAAGTCAACATCGTCATATATTTCAGAACGGAGGAAGTGCTGCCTAACTTTTGCGGAAGTTCACGTAAATTCCAGTCAACGTCACTGCGGTCCCTCTTATTTCCTTTACCAAAAAAATTTCTCCCTTGACATCAGATGTTTAGATAGTATTAAAATTATTAAATGTGAATTAATGACAAAATTCATTCTATAATAACCTCAGATGAAATCGTCAGACGAATCTAATGAGCATAATTATGCATGCTTAGATAATGTTGTGCTACAGTAAACAATCTCTAATATCTAATGATGGATTAATTAGATTTAATAGATTCATCTCATGATTTCCAAACAGAGTTCTGTAATTAATTTTTTTTATTACTCCTTCTCACATCCCATCTTTTGTTAGTAGAAATAGCTTTGTGGAGGCAAAAAAAACTAAAATACATGACCGGTCCTTAAACTTGTCTCACCATGTCACTTAGGTCTCTGTACTCTCAAAATGCATATTTGACTCCTTAAACTTAGGCTCGGGTGTCATTTAGGTCCCTATACTCCCAAAATGCAGATTTGCTTCCTAAACTTGGCTTTGGGTGTTATATAGGTCCCTAAACTCTCGAAATGACGTGTGCTTCCACTAATAGAACATGTTATATTTCAAGCCTTCAAGCAAGCTATTATTTTTATTGGTACATCCAGACTTAATTTGTTTGCCCGTCAGCTTCTTCCAAATTTGATATGTAATTTATCTTATAACCTCTAATTTAGTTTAGTAAGTGCATCACGTGGTTTAAATTCGATCATCTTCCAAGAATAATAGTGTAATATGCATGTGATAAGCACCTAGCAAGTTAAGATATTAAATTCAAAGTAAAAGTTCATCGATATTAAATTTTTGGGTTCACCACAATAATATTCTTTGACCCAAAATTCACTTTATTTTACTATAACTAAATTGTATCTGTGTAAAATGAAGTTTTTATCTATTTCATTGACATGAAAATTATTTTAGAGAGTTTAGGGACCTATATAACACCCGAAGCCAAGTTTAAGAGGTTAGATACGTATTTTGAGAATACATGGACCTAAATGACACTCGAGCTCAAGTTTTAGGAGTCAAATATGCATTTCGAGAGTATAAGGATCTAAGTGACACGGTGAGACAAGTTTAAGGACCGCCATTTTCTGTTCTTGTTGTATTTCTAACAGCAAATATATTCCTTAAAAGAAAAGGAATGCCAATCGTGACAGTTTGATCTCGAGAACTGAAGCATTATTGAGCTAGTTACTGCATTCCTCAAAAATCAGTGTCTTTCGGGGAATGCCATCCAGAGCTTCCAGCCTTCCACGCAGATGGTGGCCGCATCCTCTTTGCTTATTCTTCCCTTGGCTGCTACGCCCTACATATTTCAAGCACCACATGATAGGATAATAAAGCCCATAAAGTGACACATCACAGCAATGAACAGTGTAGGCATTTCAATATGATAATATTCCTCTCAGATTCCCAGCACTTGAAATGCACGTATGATATTCAATTTGTCACATAAAGTGACACATCACACAATGATCACAATGATTTCTGAATGTGTGTTCTTCTCATTGCATGATATTCAGTATAGTTCAACTCCATATTGGTAGAAAAGCACAGACTAATACTAGAGTCAGCTGGATCCTGAGAAATTACGAGAGTATTGCAAACCTGTGAGAGCAGAACAATGTGTTTGACACCCTTGAGGTCAATTGGTTCAGTGAAGAAACCGTCCTGCAAAAGGTTAACTCCTTCTAGTGCCTGCATAACTTTCTGACTAAGCTAATCTGTTCTCAAGTTCTCTCTATTAATCTGAACATGCCTTTCACTTTATTCCAGTAATGCTACAAGTCCAACATTTGGCTTTCACCCTTTTACTGATACCATACACAAGTACATGTGCAGCTCATCCCTTTTTTAATCCATAGCACACATACCTCCATCAATAATAACATGACCAAGAAAAGAAACCTGATCCCACCAAAGCTCAGATTTATTGCAATTTGCATGCAACTGATCATCCTTTCTAAGTTTCTGCAATACCATCCTCATATGTTTCTCATGGTCTACTTCATTCTTGGAGTATATCAAGTTCCATCAATATACCACATTATGACAGATTCTGTTCATCATACTAAATCTGGTGTAACTTCTGTACAGAACATCCGAAAATTCTGCAATTTTCAAAACTAATAGCATACAAACTTATGAAACCAAGCCAACTGGAATAACCTCAATCGGAGGTCTAGAACTCGAGATATGAATTTATTAAGCCGGCTGTGTCAGCAGTAAAGACAGATTCTGAGTACTTCACCTGTTTGCATGTTTCTCCTTGAATACATATCAACTACGGCTGAAATTTTGACAGAACGTAAACCATGAAATTACAGAACTGACCCAACTGGATTTAAGCCAAACGGGGGTCTGTAACTTGAGATATAAAATAAACAAGATGACTGTGTCAGCAAAGTCGACAGATTCTGATAGCTCTATTGTTTCATAGATAACTCCTAGAATATATGTCCTATGGTGCTGAATTTTTAGAGAAAACAACCCATGAAATGTTTGAACCATCCCAACTTGTTTCATGTCAATTGGAATTCTCCACCTCATCGGTGGCGCGGTTCTACACCTCCCCGGACGGCAAGGTAGCTTTGGTCGTTGCTCTCTCTTCTCGACAGTGCCGCATATGTCCCTCGCTGTCGTCGCCAAGGGTTCCCGGCTTCCCGCTTCATTTTCCATTGCTTTGGCTCTCACTTCGGTTACGGCGGTAGATGATGTGGTTTGGGCTTGGAAGCCTTTGGCGAAAGCTTGGCCTAGCCTTTGCTAATGCCGACAATGGTTGCGATCTCTTTGTAATTACCCTGCTGGGGGCATTGTTGCAGCTTCCAACCCCTTGGTCCCCCAGGTGCAGACTTGGTCTGCTCCTTTGTGGGTCGGCGGACGATGGCGGCGGTGTCGCCGTCGCTTCCTTCTTGAAGGCGTCGTCTTGCAGGACCTCCTCGCTCGGGCCCCGCTGTATCCTTGTTGTGAGACAAGCGGTAACGTGCATGTATCCTTGGTGTCTTTTTCCCTGCTGACGTCTGTTGCCTTAGGTGGTCTCTAGTGTTGTGGTGTTGTGGTGAGATGCTTCTCTTTGTTGTAGGTTGTTTGCCTTTGTTGGTCACGTTTGTGTTTGTTTCTTGTAACTCTGCACTTAACGCATGCACAGTCATCCCTACGAACACACGCACGCAAACCCTACCTCTATGAGCATCTTCGAAAACTGGACCGACAAATCCTCAACATTGACGAAGTCACCACAGACGCCTCGTTGTCGACGAGAACGTCGCATACCATTGAAAGCACAAACGCCGTTAAATCCTAATAAATTCGCTCTCACGGGGAGTCGAACACAAGATCTCAGGTGCTACCGGGCTCTTATAACCACTAGGCTACATGCCCATTGGCTTGTAACTCTGCACTTTAGGGTCTCTCCTAAAGTTTATCATGTGTTTCTCTTATCTTAATGAAAAATGTGTTTTGCACGTCTTAAAAAAATGATGTACTGTGTAATTCGGAAAAAAAAAGAAAATGAAGAAGGTGGCGGCCTATGTACTCGCTCTGCTCCTCTGGAAGGACGAAGATAGGTCGAAGGCAGCGGCAGCCGGGGACGTCGTCGCCAACCCAGAGTGCGTGCGGGTCCTCGCGCACGCCGTGGAGGTGGTCCGGTAGGCGAGCTGCGAGGCCCGGTGTCAGCTGTGTTGCCGCCGGAGGATGACGGCGGCCAACGGTGCACGGCGGGAGGCTGCGGCGTGCCGGAGCAGGGGATGGCTTGACTCGGCGAGAATTGTAGGATCAAGTACGAGTGCACAAGGTTTTCTCGCAGCTGCCACACACTGCACAGAAACACTCATGGATGATTAAACAAAAAATTTAGAATTCTACACCATTTGAATTGCAGTTTCACATTACAAGATATTGAATCGGAGCAACTGCACTGCAGAGGCGTGCATAGCCTCCTTGGAGGCTGAGGTAGATGTGCCTCCACGTCCCACACGCACTATTGTTTCTTCAGGTATATGGTTAAAATAACATAGCCAGACAGGCTAGAAGATCAAAGGTAAAACTTTAGCTCTTTCTCTTTTGAGTCTTCAAATCCTTTTTCTTTTTTGGGTTCTTTTCTATTTTCCTTTATCACAGTTCGACGGAGGAGAAACACTTTCCAGTATTTACTGTACCTCTTCATCCCTTTTGATCTGCTCTGCCAGCCATGCTTTCCAGTCTGCTACCTTCTCATCACCATTTGCAACCTGCACAGTGCACAGCATTTCCTGTTTTTGTTGTCTTTCTAACAGCAAAGATTCCTTGATAAAAGAAAAGAAAAGGAATGCAAATCACGACAGTTTGATCCCGAGACCTGTGCCTTATTGAGCTTGTTGCTCATACCTCAAAAATGAGTGTCTTTTGGGGAATGCCACCCAGAGCTTCCACGCAGATGGTAGCAGCATCCTCTTTGCTTATTCTTCCCGTTGCAGCTACACCCTACACATTCCAAGCCCGTATGATATGAGAGACACCGTAAAGTGACACATCACAACAGTGAGCATAGGTATTTCAATATGATAATATTCCTCTCAGATTCCCAGCATTTGAAATGCATGTATGGTACTCAATTTGTCGCATGCAAATTATATCACACGTTAATGGGCACGATAATATGTAAATATATGTCCTGCTCATTGCATGATATTCATTTAGTTTAACTATATATTGCTACAAAAACTGAATGGATTAACATGCACTGGAGGTAGGCTGGGTTTTTTAACTGATACCTTGGTAAAATCGAAACCTCTCTCACCACCAGGGGTGCTTTGAAGAAAAGCAGCCCTGATTATCGTAGATGGGATACCAGATGAAAGAACCACTTCTTCATCCCTCTCTGCTAGCTTCTTCAGTTTGCTGTTCATAATAGCTTGCAAGCCACCACTATTTCTGTAGACAGACAGCTGTACTCTTATCAAGATCTCATAGGGGCAACAGACTGATACTAGAGTCAGCTGGATCCTGACAAATTACGAGAGTTTTGCAAACCTGTGATAGCAGAACAATGTGCTCGACACCCTTGAGGTCAATTGGTTCAGAGAAGAAACCGTCCTGTAAAAACATCAATTTCAAATGTAAATCTTGAAAGTGAAGAGGAATAGCACTTCATAAGTGCCGGTGGATAATATGTTCTCAGATAAGCACATAACTTACACAGGACAGCCTTGCTTAAGATTAAGATAAATACAATTTGGTTAACAAAAAGTTCCAGCAGATTGATCCGTAAGTTTTCCAAATATGTGGTGGATTAATGGAGAATACTTAATTGACTCTCATACCATACCAACACTCAAATTCCTAAATATGAAGACTCTTCATATGAAAGGCAAAACGAGGGACCTCAAAAAAATCTGTAATTGTCGTTTATATATATTAAGAAAAGAGTGCCACAATGAGAAGTACCGAACAACCAACAGATTTCCAGATAATAAAATATTAAACAACATGATTATTTTTTGGGCAGATAGTAGAGCCCAAGCTTTGGGAGTAGCTAAGCATTGAATAGAAACACCAAGCTTTAACATACATTGGCTGGAGAAATTACAGCGCGAACGCCTTTTAGTGCTTTCTTTGTGAAGGACTTATCTTCCATATAACCAACCATGCACTACAAGTGAAACCAAAAGGTGATTATTTGCATGATATTCATTATACTTATCAGGAAAAAAACTACAAGATAGATCGGTAAAAAAATGCATGTACACTTTTGTTTCTTATATACTCCATCCGTTCCAAATTGTAGGTTGTTTTGGCATTTCAAGATTCAAACTTTTTCTTACGCATCTAGATATATACTTATGTTTCGATACATAATAATAACTATGAATTTAAATTTGCCAAGACGACCTCCAATTTGGAACGGAGGGAGTAGCTAATTTCACCCCTAAAAATATGACAAAAAAATTATAATATCTGAGAGATAAAGAATGTCCAAATACAATCAGAGCATCAGAGTATCACCTCCACATAAGTTCCAAAAGCTTCTTCAGTGGATCGTTTGTCCTTAACAAGTGCTTTTATTCTAGCCCTTTTCAGAACTAGTGCCAATATCACCATCTGACACACAAGGAAACCAACTTGAATCGGGCATATTTTGTCGAAAGATCTAGCAACAAAGTTCGGATTTTTTAATGAACCAAAACATTTTAGGATTTTTCCATTCAAACAACTTGTTGTGTTAATTGGATTATTTTGACTAGAATATAGTGTTCAGCTGAGATTACTGGGAAAAGAAAACAACGATATGCAACTTTCAGGATTACTCTACTAAACATCGGTGCAACAGCAGTTGTGCAGGTAAAAGGCAACCTGTCCAATCTCACTGTCGCCATCAGTTACTAGAACTGCGTCTCGAGGCTCCTCAATATCTGTTGTCACCCCAAATCTGCCAGCAAATAAGAACAATGGCTACCAAGGAGTTTAATTTACAGAATAATTTCTCTATGTACCTGGAGAGTCCTCCTCATACTCAGCAACTCCATCCTTGGGAAGCAAATCAGGCGCTCCATACCATCTCCTTAACTTTGGTCCCCCTAGAAATATTCGAAGCACAAGTCAGGGTCTGCTTGGTTGGCGGGCACACTATGAGTTGTGGCATGGTGCCATGGGTTAGCTTTCCTATCATGTTGGAAAAGTTGCCGCAAACATTTTCTTCACCAATAAAGTACGGCTAATCCCACTTCGACAAAATGCGGTAGCTATGGAGGCGAATCCTTGATTCATCAATATTTGGGCAAAGGGATTAGGCTTTCAATTATGGTCTGTACAGAGCAATTTACAATGTAACAAGGATCGTTCAAATAAACAATTACAGAAAGCTGATTTTATTCAGTTGTCGCTACTGATCGAGTGATCCGCTGCCTAAGAGTCTAAACACGTGTTTCTCAAATACTGTTAAAGCCCAATAAGCTGATTCAGAAATAAAAAAGGTCCGTTCAGCTACCACAAGACGAGCATCGGCTCTTGATTTTCAGACAACCTCAGCTATTTCGGCTTCAATCCAAACAATGAAGCAAGAATGGTCCCACACGAAGCCGGTGTCACTCTGCGTAGTAGTCTGCATACCCTCGATGTAGTCGAGGATGCGGTCGGTGAAGCTGGCCTCGTCCTTTCCCTTGGCCCGGGCGACGGCGAGAAGCGCCGGCCGTCTTCTTCTTCCCGGTCCCGGAGGGGGCGGGGCGCCGGTATTCCTGTCGCGAAGTGGGGGCGGAGGCGTGGGGAAGAGGCGCGGGAGCAGGGGAGGCGGGGGCATTGGAGTGGAGTCTCGTGAGGAGGCGCACAGCGGCACGGGAGAGAAGGTTTGCCTGCCGGCGCTCGTGCTCTCCGGCGGATTTGGCGTGCGTGACTGTGGTCGACTGCTGCGAGAAAGCGGGGATAACGAACGCTTGGACAGTGGGACTTGACGGATGGCCACTTCTTTCTTGCCTGCTATTCTGCTAACACACTTCTTAGACCGTCTCCAGCGGCTTCTGCAGCCGCTGCTGCAACCCGAATATACAGATTCCATCATCACTGTTCATGCTCCAGCAGATTGTGCAATGCCTGCTGCAATTTGCGGTTGCCCCTCCCCATGGCGCATCCTCGGGGTATCTGCATCGTGCTGCATCTCCTCCAGCACCAACCGTCGCCCGCTATTGTTAAACCCCCCCCCCCCCCGCGGTCGCCCACACGCCTCCGCCCCCTCCATTCCGCCGGCTCTCCTCCACCTCGAGCACCTCCGCCCGCCTCCCTCTCCCTCTCCCGCTCCGGCGCGAGCTGCTCGAGCGGACTGGGGGGCGGATCTCGCCGGAGTGGAGGTGGGGACGGCGGCGGAGCTGGAGGTGGGGCGCTCCTCGTCGAGAGCCGGCGGCAGAGTTGGAGGACGCGGAGGCAGTCGGCTGCGAGGAGGCCGCCGCGGGGACGACGAGGAGGCAGCGGCTGGGGCGGGGACGATGAGGCTGGGGCGCGCCGCCTTCTTCCCCGAGCAGGGCCTCCGCCCTCCCTCTCCCGCTCCTCCGGCGCGAGCTGCTCGAGCCGCCTCGGGGGCGGATCTCGCCGGCACTGGAGGTGGCTCCCCTCGCCGCGTCGCGCCCCAACCTCGATGCGCACGGCCTCGATTCGCTCGATTCGAATCGAATCGATTTGATTCGGCAAAGCACGGCGGCGAAGGGAGGGCCGGAGGGGAGGACGGTCCTTTCCCCCGACGGCGGCCCCTCCCCTACTCCGTCTCCGCCGCCCTCCTGCGGTTGCCGGCGGGGGTGCTCCTCCCTGCAGCTCACCGCGCGTGGCGCAAGGCAGCCTCCTCCGGCTTCGTGCGCGGCGGCGGCCTCCAGCACGGCCTCCGACTGCTCCTCCCTTCTCTCCCAACACCCGCGGGAACACAACTGCCGGGCTCTTGCGCGAAGGGAACGGGGAATACTGCTGGAGTGCATCCTCTTTTGCAGCACGGTGTGCTCCTCTCTCCTGCTGCATATCCATCCGTTTTGCAGATGCGCGTCGGGCAACTGCTAGAGATAGTCTTATGGGCCGTGGCGCGCAACGATATCACTTATACCAAAATGATTCGAAATGTACCCCGTATACAAAGATTTTTGGTTACGGTTTTCATCTGGTGTGTTATAGTGTTTTCATTAATTTTTAGCAAAGTCAAAATACTCTTTTCATTTCAAAGTACTTATCATTTTGACTTTTCTAGATATATTCTTTTGATATACTCCCGCCGTTCCTATTTAATGGTCGCTGGAGTCTGGAATCGGAAACCAATATGATGGCCAAAAGATATTGATAACCCTACAAAGCAATATATGAGGGCACTCCCAACCCAGACTCTATGGTACTCCTTCCGTTCCGTAAAAACAGACGTCCTGGGCGACGATCCTGTTTCCGAAAAAAATGACATCCTGACTCCCCCCGATGCGCCGGCGGCGGTTTGGACGGTTTTGCCCTCGCACACGCCAGCAAAAAATTAAGTCGCGCGCGGCTAGGATTCAAACCGAGGCACTCACGCCCACGCGCCCACGCCAATTGAGCTATCTTCATTTCTTGAAAGGAATGCACCCGCACCCCTATTCAATAAGGGTAGACATGACAATACCCCTTAATTAACTCCACCTTGGCTACCGTGATCATGTCCTAAATGTCTGTTTTTACGGAACAGAGGGAGTAGAGTCTAGAGACATTAATTACACTGCCACATATGCAATTTGCTGATGTGGCAAGTAATTTAATGATGAGAGAGGTGGAAACTTAGAAACCAAGTCTAAGTTAGAAACCAAGTCTACACGTAAAACGAAGTCCATGCGAATCCCGTGTGGTTGCCCTTATGCGCGACGTGTGCTCTTATTTAATAAAAAGGGAACAGAAAATCTGAGATGAATGTTAGATAGACTTCATGGTAGAAAATCTGTATTGGAGAACATAGTTTCTTGTGATAGAGTCTTCGACATATAGACTCAGCCCGGCCTCAGGGGATTGCTGCGGTGTGCAAAGCCTAGAGTAGTAGGTCCTGCTGCATGGAACGAACGACTATTAAATAGGGACGGAGGGAGTATGTGTATTACAAAAGAAATGAATCTAAAAAAATTAAAATGACAAATAATTAGAAACAGAGGGAGAATGTTTTAGTGTTTAGTATATCAAGGGTACATTGCATATCACAATTCACATATCTAAAGGCCTTAAAGCATGCTAAAGGTACATTATTGCACATTACAACTCACAAGACAAGGATGCTTTTATTTATTTATTTAACTGGGAACGGAGATCACATTGAGAGAACTTGATTTTGAAACACAAGTAAGCAACAAAGAAGTACTAGCACTGCTCTTGAGAAGTTGTGCTTCGGTGTTGAGATCTTGGATGCACACACATTGCTGGTGCGTGCGCTCTACTTCTTGAGGCTGTCCAGGAACCGTCTCCCATCGATCACTGCTCCCAAGCGCCTCTTGGTGTACTCAAGCTTCCCCATGGAAATGTAGCGTGCCGCCTGCGCCTCATCTCCCCCGAGGAGCTCCGGCAGCGGCGTCACCACCCCATCAACGGAAGCATCCTGGAACAACACGACGGTGGTCCGGGCTTTCTCGGCGTCCGGGACCACCCTGTGCTCGACGCTGACGTAGGCGCCGTTGGTGAGGACCTCGAGGATGTCGGCGACGTTGACGAGGAAGGCGCCCGAGAGCGGCCGCACGGGGAGCCACCTGCCGTCGTCCCTCCTGAACTGCAGGCCCGGCGTGTCGTCGATGTGCAGCAACACCGTCAGGCCTTGCGCGTCGGTGTGCGTGGCGATGCCCAGCACCTTCTCCGGGTGCCGACATGGCGGGTAGTGGTTCATCAGCATGCTCTGCCCCTTTTGGGCGTCCCCACTGAAGAAGGCACCCAAAAGTGCCTCCTGGCTGACGCCAAGGTCGATCGCCATGAATCCGAGCAGCCGCCTCACGACGTTCGTGATCTCCGTGGAATACTCGTCAAGCGCGTCCCTACGGAATGTAGTATGGAGCACAAGATTAGACTATGCGATTGTTGAAACGAATTGAAGGTGCACTATATAAGTAATGAACATGAACACAGTTACACTGCAGATCTAACCTAAATGATGGCGGGTTAGTAGGCCAAAGCTCCAATTTCCTGCCCTGGGCTGGCTGCGTGACGAGGATCACGGACTCTGCCCAGTCCAGCTTACCTGGGCCACGGCTGAAATGGTGGCCGAACCCTTGGAACTTGTCCTCGTCCCTCGAAATCGCTATGGCGTTCTTGCTTTCCAGTGGCAAGCTGAAGAACTCTGCAGCGCTGTCTTTCATGCGCTGTATCACCGCCTCGTCGACTCCATGGTTCGTCAGCTACGGATCGGAGGAAAGTATCATATAGCTCATAGAGTAGCAATAGCTAGGATGATATGGCACGATCATTTATATGCGAGGAAAAACAGAAAAAATCGATGCTGACATGAAAGAAACCCCAGTCTCTGCAGGCAGAGCCAATCTTTGCCGTTTCCGACGCCGACGACTCCGGATCAAGAAGCTTTGCCATGTCCACCACCGGGAGCTCGAACGTCTCACCATCGCCGACGACCGCGCCGTCTGCGTGGATCTCGTCGGTTCGGATGAACCTCTCGGGGATCTGCTTGACGGAGTCCTCGCTGAACAAGGCCGCGGCGGCGTCCGTGATCGTCTCCCTTCTGATGGCGGCTGCAGCATCCATTGCGCTCCGCGTTACCGCTGATGAGTGTACCTGCTAGTAATTGCGCATGGGCGCATGACACGGCAAGGTTTTATAGGGGAAAGGTACAATGGGATTAAGCGTTTTTTTTGGGGGTCTTTGTTAACGATGCACATCTACTAAAGAAGAGTTTTTTTAGCCAACATATACCTGTATTAAACTGAAAGATATCGTACAAAGACCAGTACACATACATGTACTTTCTGGAAGGTACAGAGGACATCTGTTCAACCAGAACATTTACACAAAGGTCCCTAAGAAATAGAAAATCTACGTTCAGGTCCCCAGGATCTTTGCACACTAGATCTTGCCGCCGTTGCTCGTCGCCGGCAAAAGCAAGAATCGATCGACACCAACCCTCCATTGCCAGCAGGCTTTGGAAGGAACTGCAGTAGAAACTCACCACCATGGACGAGAGAGAAGCATCGCTTATAGTCCATCGGTTGGGGACGCACCCCGAGCTTCGTTGGTCTTGGATCCAGATCCGCTGGCTTCCACCACAAGATGGATGCGCCAAACTGATGCCGCCGCAAGATGCATGAATCTGGTCCACTCTCCCAACTTCCACTAGAACCCTCGCTGCCTCTTCATCCCCAAGCAAAAGGCCAACAAACTCAGCTCTGTATCCGGAAGACGAGCTGCCGGCAGACCCCTCCTATGAGCTCCACATCGGGAGCACCACCTCCACGAGCTCGCCTTCGGCGCCGGAGTGGAACACCAAAGGGGGGTGGAAGAACACAAAAGGACTTATTCCATCGCGTTGTCGCCACCGCCGCCGCCTCGCCAACTACGCCTGGACTCCAAACCTACACCTACAGGACCCTACACTACCCACCACATCAACTGGCAGGAGTGCAACGGTCTCTACCCCTTCAGACGACCCTCAGGCCATCGGAGGCGGAGGAGACTGCCGTCTCCACCGACGGCGACGTAATCGCCTTTTCTCCCCTCTCAACTGTAGTAGACCGAGAGGGTTAGAGGTGAGGAGAGTTGTCGTGTTGCTGCTTTTTACTAAAGAAGAGTTGGTTGTCTCGGTTGGTGGGAAATGGCAGTGGCCACTCCACCCACGGCGGTTTGACTTTTTTTTTAGCACAACGTGGTGTCGCACTAGAGCAGAAGATGGTAGCATAGTACCTTACGTCTTAGTTCAGGTGACACTGGAGGGTACTATAGTCTCTGAGTCTTTTTTAAATTTTTTTACATGTTAATGAAATAATGCTACAAAACACTTTATCATGAGGATTAAAATGGACTGCGTGCTGAAAGCAAAAGCTGAAGTGCCAGGCGCTGGAGAATGCAACAATTTCTGGAAGTGATTCAATGATTGGTGCGACCGACACCACTACAACACTCACCTATCTTTATTTTCAATATGATGCAATAATTGTAAAGTAACTAGTCACCTATCTTTGTTTTCAACTAGGTGATTCCCCGTGTGTTGCTGTGAGATTTGATAGAATTTTTTGATCATAATATGACATGTGGATAACTTATGTTTAATAGTGATACCTCGCGCCTTGCTGCGAGAATTATTTTTAAGCAAAATTTTAAGATGAACTTTGAAAGTACAAAATTAAAATGATTGCAAGACAACGTTCTTTTGCAAATGACTATAAATGAAAACATGTTAATTTTATTGATAGAGAATTGCTCTTAAATTATTGATTCTTCATGTATTCTACTGTGGGAATTTTGTAACGTGTGCCCACAAGACTTATAAATTGTATGCATGGATGTTATTAGCCAAAAAAATCGGTATGAATGATGACGTGGCACTGACATGGATTGCTTACATGTTGAAAGAAATGGTTAGTGAAGTGCTCATATATAATTATATATGATGGGATGCAATAATTGTAAGACTGACCCCAACAAGCCCCCTACCACAACCCGCATCCTCAATATTAGGAACCGATGTTGCACTGTAGCATCCTCTAGCAACAACCCCACCATTTTGCGTGCGTGACGTCCGAACCCCACTCTCGAGAATCTCTCTCCTCGCCAAATCTCCAAGGCTCCAACCGCTCTCCTCCTCTCCCCCTGGTCTGCCACATTCCTCCCCCTCCCTCCATGGCCATCCATTCCACCTCACCCCACCTCACCACGAACGAGGCCCACCGCGCCCCCGCCCCCACGCGGCTGCCGGCGAGGGGTCGTCCCCCGTTGCATCCGCTAGTCTCCCATTGTGTCCGCTTGTCCCGTCGCGTCTGCTCGTCCCCCGTTGGTGGATGCGGCTCCATATGCTGCCGTCGACAAGGATTCCTTTTGGAGCTTTTTACCTTTGTACCATTGTCAAAGATCAATCTTACCTAACCCTGGGCACGAAGTACCGAGAACCGAAATTGAACCGAAGATACCGAACCGAAAGAATTCGGTTCTTGTTCGGTTCTCAGTTTTCAAGAACCGAAAGAACCGAGGTAAATTCGGTTTTGGGCCTCGGTTTACCGAACTCCCGAACTGGAACCGAACTAAGCAAAAGCAACAGCCAACAGCCCATCTAACTCTTTAAGCCCAACAAGCCAACAGCCCAACAAGGCACCAAACCCTAACACCTTCAGATTCACTCCCGAACTGCAGCCGCCCCTACCCGTCCGCTCCACGCCTCCACCCTCGCGAAGCTGCGCTCGTCGCGACTCGCTCCGCCGAAGCGCCCGCCCTCGCTCGGTCGCTCTGACTGGCGCCTCCACAGTCCCAAGTCCCCATGCCCCTCGCCCTCGGCCACCGGCTCTCGCCAGTCGCCCGCCCTCGTCGGCCTGCCGCCCTCACGCCGCCACCCCCGCCTTTGCCGGCCTGCCCTCGCCGTTGCGCGCATGCGCCGCTGTCGCCTCGCTCCGCGTCGGCGCATCGGTCGCCTCACGGCACGAGCACCTCGGCGCCGCTGGCCCCCACGCGCACCAGGTAAGGCAACACATGAATCAAGGCCACTTCGCTTTCTCCTGTCATCTATTTGTTCGGTTCTTTCGGTAAATACCGAAACCGAACCGAAAGAACCGATACCGATTTTACTCGGTTCCGAGTTTTTCTGGGAACCGATCGGTACCAATTTAGTGAGGAACCGAATTTACCTGGGTACCGAGGAACCGAACCGATCGGTTCGGTATTACCGAACGCACAGGGTGAATCTTACATGTGTGCCACTGAATTTTAGAAAAGTTCTTCAACACCATCCAACAAAGATTTCTTTTACCTATGTCCCACTCCGTTCAATTCTGTTTGCATGATTGCATCTAACAGTCGTGGAAGGAAAAAATGAGAAGAAAAGACTAATTTACCCTCAGGTTTCTCTCCCCCACGCGCACCTCTTCTGCTTCCGCGAAACCCGCCGCCGCCTCTGTTTCCGGCGATTGCCGCTCGCAGGGCTCAGCAGGCGCTGGCTTCGAGGACAAGGGGGCTCGCCCACGGGGAGAGACAGCCACGAGTCAAAGGATAGGGTACTGAACAAATTAATCGATGCTTTGTTTGTCCATGAACCGAGCATGGATTGGAGACCTCGAGGTGTGATGACTGATGACCGAGCTATGGGTGCATAGTTGAATCATTGCATTGCCTACATAACCAGCAGAACAGCTACGAACGGGATTGATTGCTGAGTATGTTGCATTGGAGCACCGGTTGCTGTTGCTGCAGGCCGGCACCGGCGAGCGCTGGCCACGATGGGAGGCGACGGCCCACCCACTCGTAGCATTGGCCACGGGTAGCGATGGCAATGACCGGCCTCCGGCGAGCACGGGCGGCCCCCGGCGTCCTTCAGTCGGCAATCGCCCCTTTGGTATTTTCCTGTCCCCATCTACGCCGGCGGCTATATGAGGACACAGGTAAAAGTGAAGTTTTGATGCACCTGAGGGCAATATGATCATTTTGCCTTGCCGTTGGCTTCTATTACCATCAAAACTGCACGGAGTGGGACAGGTAAAGAAAACTTCGTTGGATGGTGTTGGAGAACTTTTCTGAAATTCAATGGTATGCAGGTAAAATGGATTTTTTATAACGGTACATAGGTAAAAACCTCTTTCTTTTGTTGTGGTGCGCCTTAGGAGGTCTAAGGCTAGGGACCCCTTTTGATAAAAGAGGTCAGAAAGGGGGTATAGAGGTATATTTGTAAGGACCGAGGAACTGATTGTGATATTTGAGACTTGATTGTAATGGTCAGGGACCTTGTTGTAAATATCTGGGACCTATTTATAATTTCTGACACCACCAATGAAGATAACATAAACAGTCACCTCCTCTCTCCTTATAATTAGACCACAAGGGCTTGGAGGAGGGGGACTTTGGCCATTGTATCTAGTGGTTTCCTTATCTACGTGGCTTAACTTTTCTATTTCTCCCTTTTCTTATGTGTTCGGGATCTCTGATCCCAATAGTGGCGCCCACCGTGGGGGCTTCCGAAACGAAGTTCACGATTAACCAAAAAAAAAATCTTCCAAAGATCGAAGGTGCTAGGCATGATTGTTGGCGTCATCATTATCATCTCACCCACCCTCGATGGTGATTTATCACTTTTTGTGCAATGCAAAAATCACATGAAGCAGCAATCATTACCATCATGTCAGCTCGCCAAAGTTCAGAGGTCTACTGAAGCTCCGAGTGTCATAGTTCATTTCATCCAATAAAATACTTAATCTTTTTACCTTCGATGCCTAACTAAAATTTCAAGAAAATTAGACCGTCGCTAAAGCCTCAGCTGGTTTCTGAAATCACGTAGGTCATAGTTCATTTCTTACAATAAAATATTCTAATGAGATCATGTTACCTTCGATATGTACCCTTTGTTTGACTTTGCAAAAGTTGAAATCAACTAATATGTATTACATGTTTGTCGATGTTTTGTGTTTTATTACACGAGGTTATCGTCTGCCTCCAAGAAGATCGAGATCGGTAGCCGGATTCCCAATCGAAGCTCTGATCTCAGCCCACAAAGCTGCCGCCAATAAGCGGCGCAGGAATCTATTTGCACTTTCATGCGAAGCAGCATCGTCATGTCATTTCATTCATCATCTACTCCCTCCGTCCCGTTTTATAAGCATTTGGAGCATTCAAATGCAAAAATAGCAAGGAGTTAAAATGACCAACGTGCCCCTCTCTCTCCCCCCACTCGTCTTCCCATTCTCTGCCTCCAACCCGTTCTCTCCTCTCCTTCACGACCTCACCGAGGCGGCCTCCTCCGCGGGGCCAAGGGCGGGTGCCTGGTCCTCGCAGTGGCGGCCGCCTCCTCCGCTCGAGGTCGCCGCCGTCACCGGACCGCCGTCGCCGGAACGGCTGCTCGCCGTCTCCGGACCCCTGTAGAGGACCCCGCTCGCGGCAGAGGGGCGCGGGCTCCCCTCTCCATCCCCGCTGGATCCGCGACAGAGGACCGCGGCGGCGCGACGCTGCGAGGACCACGGCGCGGCGCTGCGCTGCGAGGAGGATGGCGGCGCTGCGGGGAACGGCGGGACGGGGCTGCGAGGAGGACGGCAGCGGGGCACGGGACGACGCTGCGAGAGGTATGGCGCTCGGAGCCTCTCCCGGTCCTCTCTGGCGGCCAACCTCTCCCTCCCCGGGCTCTCTCTCTGGCGGGCGGCACGGAGCGATGGAGGCTGGGGAGTTGGGGACGACGACCGGCGATGTGTGGTTGCGGAAGGAGTAGGAGACGGGGAATTTTTTTGGATGGGGAAATCGATTGTGGGCCCCGCAAGACCCTCCAAGTGCTTATATTTTGGGAAAATTTTCAAATGTTCCAAATGCTTATAAAACGGGATGAAGGGAGTACGTAAAAAAGAGGGGGATAAAGATACGAATACTCCCTCCGTCCATAAATAAATGTCATTGTTGTTGTGTGTGTCATAAGTTTGACTCGATTTGTAGAAAATACGTGCAACATTTGTGCCTCTAAATAATTTTGTTAAGAAGCAAAATGGATAAAACAAGCAAAATGACTATACTACCCTTCCTTTTTTCTTTTTTTTGTCCTCTCTTATTTTTTCAACGTTATCTGCTCTCCTATCGTCGCCAACACCACACCCTGCCGTCCTTTCTCCTGCCTCACGCGCCGCCGTCCCTCTTCCTCTGCTGCCGGACGACGTCGTCCTCTCCTGCCTCCCTCCCTCTGCCGACGAGAACCGCGCAGGCCCACGCTGCTGAGCCCGCGGAGGCGTGCTAGGCGGCGGCCGCGGGCGGGCACGAGGCGAGCGCGGCGCAGCCGACGGTGCTGCAGGGGTTGCGCCATGGCTATGGCGGCGGTGCTGGGTGGCCGCGAGCGGGCACGAGGGTGGGCCCGCCGCATCCACCCGCGGGCAAGGCAGAGGTGAGTTTGCGATTTTTTTACCGTCGGGTGGTGGGTTCAGGGGGCAAAAGGGGCGACTGGACATGGAGCCGTGCACAGCTTCCTTTTCCTGGCTCCTCTCCTTCGAGAGCCGCGAGGGGCTCCAGCGCCGACTCCACACCCGGAGCCGCTACATTTTGCAATGTTTGGCAGAGCTCCGGCCGGAAGCGCTCGTGGAGCCGCTGATGGAACCCTACCAAACAGGATCGCACTATCACCACCTGATCTTCACGACAAACGCCGAGCTTCGCGGAGCCAATAATAGAGGCGGCCCAGAATGCTCAAGACAGCAACGTGGCAGGTATGTGATCATTGCTATATTCCGATGATAAAAAAAATCCTCGAAGCTTACACGCCGACTTGGAGTGAGGAAGAAACTAATATCGCCACCACCTAGGATTATTACTATTTGCTCAAAACATAAATTCGAACATGCTATCTAGATGTGTAACTACGGTTGTTTTTAGTGTGGAACTCACATCCTCAAAAGTTTAGCAACTATAGTAATCCTATCAAGATGCTACTCTATGAAAGTAAAGGTAAGCAAAAATTGCATGTATGAAATGCGGAAACGTAAAGAGGGACGAGAGGAAGCAAAATTTTGACAAATGATTTATCCCGTGGTATCGGTAGGCACTAAGTCACCACTAGTTCACGTTGTTGAAGCATTTCACACAAGAGTATTACTTCCCGGTCACCAAGTCTCTCCTAAGCCCCTTGATCATCTTGATGCCGTCTCCACTAAGGAGCTTCTCCACCAAGGAAGGTGGTCTCCACGCCCCCTGCACAAAACTTCTTCGCCACACCACACCAAGTCGGAGGGTCGAAGACATTACCGGAGAGTTACCTAGGCTCCAAGGCTCCGATGCACCTTGTACACCTTAATCCATTCAAGAATCACATCACAATGTTAGCACACCTTGCATACAACTTAGCTCTAAGGCTATGCTTGCACTAAACACTAACCTTTGGATGAGCACTTGGATGTCTCGAATATGATCTTCAATGTGTCTCACACTCCACTGCACTTCCACACAATCCAGCAATCTCAAATGGACGAGTGAAAGGGGTATAAATAGCCTAACACAACAATATAGCCGTTTCTCTAACGGCTAGTTAAGATGTACCGTCAGAGGAACCGATGGTCTCATTTTTGTAGCATCACATCATCCTATGCTGATGTATGCCCTTCCGCATTTTGCTCATATCTCTTTGCTCTAAACTCCGTTTTCGATGATCTTGTACTTGTTGGAAAGCTTATGAAATTTTACACAAGATTCTAGAAAAATTCTAACCATTCAATCAACTTTTGAGCACCGGATGAATGCTAATACACAAACGGTACTACAGGTTCATCATGTCTCACCATGTTGCTGCTCTTCATATTTCAGCCATAACTTTTTACTCCGAAATCTGTTTTGAGTGATCTTGTATTTGTTGGAAAGCTTATGAAATTTCACACAAGATTCTGAAATCCAGACATTTTGAGCACTTTTTGAGCGTCGAATGAACTGATGATAGCGTCGGTTCATCAGTCTCCGTGCGAAAACCTCTTTGGGTGTGAACAAAAAATTAACGAATGAACCAGCGCAATCATCCGACAGTACCACCATATCATCTGGTGCTTACTCACTTGTTTTCTTTTTCTTAGAAGTTTATCCGACGCTCACAAAAAAATGAACTGTCGGATCATCCTATGCCCTGTTTTCAGCACATCTTATTTTGTGCATAACTTTTTACTCTGGAGTCTGATTTTGATGATCTTAGACTCTATGGAAAGCTGGTGAGATAATGTACATGATTCCGTAGCATTCCATGCCATTTTATCAATTCAAAATAATTATTCATGAGGCAAATTCAATCCATTCATCTCTTTATCTCAGCTTCATATCTTTCTTTTGTGATGCTTTGCATTGTGTGTGGTTGCATCCATGAGACCTAAAATGTCTACAAAGATATCCTCAAATGTAATGGTTAGTCTCATTGATCAAGTTGTCATGAATCACCAAAAGCATACTCTGTTGGGGAATAACGTTTTCCCCCTCAAAAGCACACAGGAGAAACACTTAGCCTCGAGCACAGAGAAAAAAAACTTAGTCTCGAGTGGGAAGAAAAGTATTTAGCTTCGAGTGAAAGAAAGTGCTTGGCTTCGAGCACGGGAGAAGTTTCTTAGCTACGAGTGAGGTGCAAAACTGTAAGCTTCGAGTGCCCAAAATAAACGTGGAACCTTGAAACGTTGAAACCGGAAGAAATAAAGAATACATCAAGGAGGGAATAAAATGCCCAACCTCGAAGGCCAGGAGGTACCCAACCTCGGATGAGAAAGTGCGTCTAGCTAGGAAAAATTGCAAAAAATGTGATATCAAGTTTGGCCCATGTTTGCTCTAGGAAAGAATGATGAAAAAGTCTAACTGAGCAAAATGATACTATGATGAAACTCAGTCTCGGAACCTCTAATATCTTCTCGAGGAATTTTCCCTGTGAGTACTGCAAGAATGAAAACAGACAAACAGTGAACACATTTTGCAACCCGGAGTGGAACTCGGAACCTCGCAACCTCGACGGAAACAATGTAACCTCCAGCGTAACCTCGAACCTGGGCAGAAGAAGCTCAACCTCCCGAGGCTTAGCCAAACCATCAAACAAATCACGAAGCTTGTAGTAGCTTTTAAAATCTCTGATCGAGCTTCAAACCGCGGAACCCACGCGATCCGCTCCAACCTCTACTTAACTCAAAAGCTGCCCATCATGAAAGAAAGAAGCTATTACCACCACAAGAGAAGTGAAAGTTAGACGTCCTATTTGGAGTAAAAAAATGAAAGAAACTCCGAAAGAAAAAAATCTATTTGCAAGGTCAAAATTATAAGCAATAGCACCAGACGAGTTTCCATCATGGATGGAGCTTCGATGCTACATACAGCTATACAAGGACGTGAAATATATTTTTCTTTCGTTTATGCAATAGTGTAAGTCAGATGCTCCATGCCTCCATCAAGGGTGATCCTACAAGCTTTTCCCTCAGCAAAAAAGTTACGAAACAACTAACTCCCGCAAAAGTCAAGCTGCAGAGCCTCGCATCACCAAAAAAAAAAAAAGAAGAAGAAAATGGCAAAATGCAAGTTCAAAGCTGCCAGGCAAATAGATTTGTTGGTTTGGCTAGTGGCTGGTGGTGCTGATTTGTTGTGAGAGAAAAGTACTGCTGACTAGTTGTTGGTGGCTAGTTTCTTATGAGAGAAAAGTACTGTTGCCTAGTGGCTGATAAGCCAGACGAACAGGATGAAGATGTATCACCGGCACGTTTTTTTGACTCTCAATAGTAGTCACCTTTTCTTCTCTTCTCAGCAGCATTAAGTTATACAGAAATAATCCATGAGCGTAAGGTAACCCCACTAACACTGCGTTTGGATGTAGATATTGAGCCTCTAAATTCAGAATTGGAATTGGCTGCTTCGAATGCCGCTGTTTGGATGTAACAGAATTCGAAATTGGAAATGAAACACAATACCAACCGGCATTCCTCCCACCCACACCCCGTCAATCTCAATACAGAGCCGAACCCCACGATACTCACTGGAATCGCGCACCCGCGTCTTGTGGAGGCCCGCCTCGCTCCGCTCCTTCCTGGCTCCCTCGCCGGAGGGCCAGTGCCACCCGCACCCTTCCCTACCTTCGCTGAAGGCCACGCCGCGCCGCCACTCCATGGCTCTCCCTCGCCGAAGGTCTGCCCTGCTCCGCTTCTCTCCCTCGCCGGAGGGCAACACCTCGCCACGCCGCCCCTCCTGGCTCCCTCGCCGGAGAAGTGGAGGCCCCCGCGAACCCTCCCTCTCCTATCCATGGGTGGCATCAGGTGCCCCCGCGAGGAGAAGTGGAGACCGGAAAGGAAGAAGATGCTGCCAATTCCATGCTAGGGATGTCCAAACATGAATTGACTTTTGCTACCAAGTTGAATTCCATCAAGCAATGACATCTACATCCAAACAATAGATTTGGTATTGTCTCCATTTCCAAAACTAGATTGATTTGGTATTCATCTCAATTCAATTCGAAGCCCTCTAATGTCTACATCCAAACGAAGCGTAAACGAATCAACCACTGTGTTCTAGTAGTAAGCTTCGACTTTCCTTTTGTGGCATTATTAAAGAATACCTTAAGAAGTGAAAAATCAAAACACCCAAGTATTCTATAAACCTCAGCTTTTTATAGTAATCCTTATTGGGATCGGATTTAATTCATCTTATTATTCATCTCTGTTGGGTTTAGTCCCACATCGGAAATTGATGGTGGGAGAGCACAACATAAGGTGGGAGCAGTCCTCACCCATCAGGACACCAATAGTGGTTGTAGTATGCTGCTCTCTATAATGGCTGTCCACGAAAGATACAGTGAGTTATGTAGATACCCCGTCCAACGGTCTCTCTACAGCAATAATTATTGTGGCCCAACCTTACCCTTCCTCCCCCGACCCACCCATTCTTCCCCATTGCCATGGCGTCACGGGCTCACCGCTGGCCATGCGCCTGCTCAGGCCGCCACCCCGGCTTCCACGCTCAGCCGTGGCGTGGCTGGTCCCCGTCGCCCCTCACCTCCGCCAGCTCCCTCCTCGCGGCGGCCTAATGGCCGCGGCCCCAGCATATCTTCCGGTGCCCCTCCTCGTCTCAGCGTTGCTCTCGCGACGACCGTCCTCCAACAGCTGCGACGAGGTTACACCCAATGTCGGCAGCCAAAGCAGCGAAGGAGGTAGTCTGGCCTTTGGCGGAGATACAGTTGTGGAGATCCGGAGAAGGAGAAGGAGAAGGAGAAGGAGAGAAGAAAATAAAACGTAATGACGTGGTGGGGCCCGTACGGCACCGGGAGTCATGTGTCGACTCTCGCCAGAGCTGGTGCAAGCACGTTCTCTCTCTTCGATTTTCTCTCTTATGTGGCAGGCTTGTAGAGAGCCTATCGACCTCAAAATCACAAGAGGAACGACGCCCGCCCCCGCGTCGCCGAATCATGTGTCCACTCTCGCCAGAGCTAGCGCAAGCACGTTCTCTCTCTTCGATTCTCTCTCTTATGTGGCAGGCTTGTAGAGAGCCTATCGACCTCAAAATCACAAGAGGAACGACGCCCGCCCCCGCGTCGCCTCCCAAGTGACTCGGGCGACCTCCCACACATAGGGCGCGCCGCCGCCGCCACCACCACCGCTCCTGGCCCCCGTTTCCCTTCATCGCCGGCCTTCTAGCCGGTGGCCAGGGGAGCGGGGGTCAATCCTTTAGTAGATCGAGTCCTTAATCGAGTCCTCTTAGGTCTAGGGTTTATTCGCTGTCGATGCTTGGCGGCGGAACTAGGGTTTGACAGAGGAGCGCGACTCCTTTGCGGCTTCTTGTTCCTGGTGGCGCCGGCGATGCGGAAGCGATGGCGTTGCAAGGGAATAATTTCTCCCGACTTCTTCTGTTCTCCGGTGGCGATCTACTCTGACGCTGATGGAGAGGTTGGGGGGACCTGTGTTGGAGTCCAGGACCGGCGCATCGTCATCTTCTTCAGGTGATGATGTTGCTGACCTGTTTAATCTCGAGGAATATGATCTCTGGTGGAAATCCGTGTTTTGCTCGGGTTGCCGGCGTTGGATTTGAAGGTTGCGTCGTGGGTGCCGGAGTTGGCCGATGCGCCTGGAGGCAGTGTACTCGGCATATGCGCCTAGCAGTAAGCCCTCCTCTGCGGCCTCTACTTTGTGGAGATTGACTTTGGCGTCCATCGACGATTGGGAAGCGATTTGGACGGCGATGACGAACGGATCCCTGAAGTCGTCGAGGAAGATGATTAGGAGTTTTGAACGGATCCCTGAAGTTCTTATTATTGTAAAGGCGAGGTGTAGTACAAACACCGGTAATCGAGGAAAGGTCAAGTACCATCAGCGCACGGGATCTCGAAGCTACATTGTACAAGTTAATCTTGTGGTAAGCAGATGAACAAGTCATGTTTTTGCTCTGTAGTTCATTTCATGAACCATTTTACAATGCTAGCACTTTGATAATTATGCCTGTTTTCGAAACATATTTAGAGGCAGAAGTATACTGCTGAAGGAGAAGGGCTAAGTCCACTTGATATTTCAAGTCCTTCCACTGCAGCAAGAATGGCTTCACCGCTCCAGTACAGGCAGCCATTGTAAGTACTTGTCTGCTTTTGCATTTTTCTATGCAACAATACTAGAAACATGTGTGACTACTTTCATTTTATTTCCTTTTTTAGGCTCGCATGGAACAAATTGTCGCTGGACCTCAAGGCGACCAACCAAGAAAGACTGCTGCTGAAGCTGTGGCGGAAGTTGTCCAATCTAGGGCTTTTCGGGAGGTTGCTGGCATTCGCCCGCCCTCCATGAAAAAGGCTAGGGTTACTACTGCATTTCAGGTTCAGGAAATACGAGCTGGACTTAACAATGAGAAGCAAGGGGGGGCACAACTGCGGCAGAAGATTGTTGAACAGGAGGCCAAGATGAGCGAACTGAGATTGAAGGCTCAAGAACAGGAGACAACATTGAAGTCTCAAACAGAAGCGCTTGAAGCTTTGAAGAAGAGCACAACTGACATGCATAATCTGATCCAAGGCTTGATAAATTTCAGCCAGGTTTATCCTCCTCTCAACTGAAGTGTGGTCCTGGTGAACTTGTGTTGCTGATGACTTGTTGTATGTTCATTCGATTCGATGCTAACTTGATGTATATTACACAATTGTACTGGTTGAACTATTTCCTAAATGTGGTGTGAATTATATGGAAGTGGGAAATGTTTTGTTTTGTTGTCTGATTATGTGCTGGCGATCAGCAGCAGCCAGAACAGTATACAGTGCCCTGCGAAATGCAATATGGGCTGATCTAAAAAAAAAACAATATGGGCCGAGGCCCAGGAAAGGCCCTGTGGATAATGCCCAAAATCAAATGTCCAAGCATAATGCAATATGTGCCAAGTTCGTTAGATTGCTAGGGCCCAATATAAAATAGCCCAATATACTGTGCAACAAACGTTTCGGGAATGGCAAAAAAAAATAACACGAAAAGCTGAAACGGGCTAAAATTGACCTAACAATATTAGGCGCACAAAGGCTCTTACATGGACCGGGCCTCAATTTGTGACGAATCGAAATCGTCATAACCCCCTGTCACGTCGGAGCCACGATGGATCTCGATCCGACGTGGCATGTACCTTATGACGCCTTTGTGTTACGAATTTATACGCGTCATTAAACTCATGACGCCGGGAAATAAGGTCTCGTCATTAATCGCGGTTTGTGACGCTCGATTAATGACGGTGCGTTTTCGTAACAACCGGCGTCATTAATCGCGGTTTATGACGAGAAACGATCTTTTTTTTTACGTCACTAGTCGGCGTTTTTCTTGTAGTGTTTGTAATTTTCCTTTTTTCTAGGTTCTTGTTTGTAAAAGAGCTGGTGTGCTGTGCTAAGGTCAATACATGTTCCTTCTAAAAACGTGCCTATCGATCTCATTGCGGGTGAGGCTAGTCTTTTTGGTTGAGTTAGCTCTAGGGCCTTGTTATTGTGGTCTTCGGTGGACCTAGGTCTAGTAGGGCGCCGGGTCGTGGGTATAGCGGGCCGGATTACATGCGCACTCTAACAATCTCATATGGACTCTCTCTAAGCTAACGTCTATACTTGCAGGGTGTATACTTTTAAAAGTACTTTATTCATTATTTTATATCTTTTCTATGTGTGCATGTTATCACCTTGTTATAAGTTATTCATCATTCTCTAGCCAAGTCAATTCAATATAGTGTTTTTTTCTAGAGCCCTAGAGGGGCTACACTTAGAAACTCACTTTTTTCATAGAAATTTTTCTCACTATGTTTGATGCAAAATTTTATCACCATGAGACTAAAGTTCAAATTAATAGTCGAAGCAACCAAGAGTTGCAATATCAAAAGCTGAAGGTAAGTCCACAAAAGTTTTGGATCAAACTTTTGCCGACCTATCCGTTTATTTGCCGTTAATATATCACGGTTTGATGAGACATGAGTCCTTTGTTTGGGGCATCCTAAAAAAAGAAAAGAAGATAAAAGAAGAAAAAGAATAATAAAATATAAAAAGAAAAAATCGCAACTCTAGAAAAAAGAAGAAAAGAAGTACTCGCCACTATAAGTATCTCCAGCTCGCTAAAACTAACCTTTTTATATTAGATCCTCTCACCTTTCAATTTTCAGGTAAATTGGTTTTCACCTTAATCAAGTCAAGAGTTGGGACATGATATATTGGTTCTAATGACGTGTTGGGTTTTCATCAAATGATATACCTTATGAACCTTTGACTCTATTAGTATTCATCAACCACTGGCCTCTTATTATATTGGTTTTTCAAAGCACCAAGTTATAACCTTGAGAAGCTAGTTAAGGTGATTAAGGGCACTTGGAGGAGGGGGAGCTTGGCCATTGTATCCAGTGGTTTCCTTGTTTATTTGGTCTAACTTCTCCATCTCTCTCCCTTTTTTATCTGTTCGGAATCCCTGATCCCAACACCTTTCTTAGCCGCATTGTTCAAGCAGAGCCCCCTCATTTCCGCTCTCCGACAGATGTCCAAATTGGTGATGGCCGCCACACCTCCTTTTGGCATGATACATGACTTCTGAGTTCTACCTTGGCTGAAACCTTTCCGGGACTCGACTCACATTCAACACATCCTAGCCTTTTTGTTGTTGCAATGCGGCATTGCGACCTCTCCATCCACTTGCAATCACGGATGACCTGAGCTGATACTGAAGAGAAGACCATCCTGCAAGATTGTCTCAACCTCACCACTTTCCATCAACATGTGGATCATCAGTACCTGTTTTGTTCGACATGCACATGTGATCTTTTCCTAGGGTCGGGCATATCTTAAGATCACTCCTATAATGATTTATACCCTGACGTTGCTCGGTTTTGGAGCACGAAGCTCCCCACTAAAGTTAAATTCTTCGGTTGGCTGGCTTCTACACCACGGGCGTCTCAACACCAGAGCTAACCTCCTTTACAAAATAAAAAAACATTCGCTCCATCAAAGAATCCTATTATGAGTTCTGCCATTGGTACTCTCGAAACAGATGATCACATCTTCACCAAATGCCCCCGTGCTATGGCGTTTTGATGGTCACGACCTAGCCTATAGGTACCTGCAGGTGGCCATGCCACGCCGTGGCTTCTTGCATGGCACCATACTGCGACTCCCAGAGGAAGTACGAACTGACATCTTCCTCCTCCTGCTTTGGCATGTTTGGAAAGCAAAGAATGCAAGATCTTAATTTGAACAACAAACACTTTCTCCTCAAGATGGCCTCCGTCAGGGCGGTTAAGGATTTGCATTCCTGGTGCTGCCGCTTCAGAAGATTAGCGCCCCTCATCCATAAATGGCAAGATTTTCTTACTCCTCACCTCCCGTTGTTAGTGTGTTCGTCTACAACTATCTCATCACCTCCCGTTGTTAGTGTATTCGATCAATGGAAAAGTGTAGTGGGTACTCTGCCAGGTTGTTCGGAAAAAAAATCTTCGAAGGGTCACACGAGTTGTGTTGTGCCTGAAGAGTTGGACTCTCGAGGCTTGGGATAATGTGTTCGGGAGATCATCTAGGTTGTATGTGATGGAAGAGTTGGACCTAATGTGTGATGAAGAAGATTTTTAGGTTTAGTCCACATCGAAAATTGATGGTGGGGGAATACAACATATAGGTAGGGCAGTGTCGGGGTTCTCTACCGCCGGCAGTACATTTGTATCGGATTGCGTGCCGGGCCTCGGACGGTTGTGCAAACGGGGGTACACAGGATTTATACTGGTTCGGGCGTCCGGAGAGTAACACCCTACGTCCAGTTCGTGCTGTTGTGTTATTTGCGCTGATTTGTAGTAGGGGGTACAAATGGATGAGAGAGGGACGAGTTCCCAAGTCTCCGCGTCTGTAGAAGCCATGGCTGGCTAGAGGTAGAAGAAGAAAGGGAGTGCTCCTTGTTGGGATTCAGGAATCCCGAACAAATAGAAAGAGAAGAAGCATGAAGAAACTTGAGATCAATGAACAATGAGCAAGAGAGATCCGTGAATACCAGAGCCAAGAGTCCCCACCACCCCTTGGGGTCTATTTATAGGGAGAGGAGAGGTGGCTGTTTTTATTATTTCCATTGGTGGGGTCAAGAATTACATTCAAGTCCTCGTTATTTACACTCGAGGCCCCTGATCATACAAACGAGTCCCTAGACATTACAATTAGATCCTCAGCCCTTACAAAAATGCCCTTATATCCTTTTTTCGGGCCTCTTTTATACACAACGGGGGTCCCTAGCCTTAGCCCTCCTAAGGCGCACCCCCAACACTAGCCCCTCAACTATTTAGTCTTGGCCGGCACAACAAGACCTAATAGTTGCTCCTGTATAAAAGAGGCCCCATTACAATTCAAACTTCAGTTGTAAAGAAAAGTTCTTTACAACTTCCTCGTGTGCACCTCACTAAAAACTCCATCCCAAAAACCCTTCTCTCATGCACATTCTCGAGTTTACATGTTCTAACTCCAAATTACATGTGTCGTTAAAGGTAGCTTCAATATCTTCAAGCTTTCTCTCATGAACACCATGCAACAAGGATGGACTGGTTCTCCAGTACACCCCCGCCCCTCTTGCCTGGTTTTCGTGAGAGAAACTCCATATGTAGTTGAAGTAGTCTGGTTGAGCCCCTCAAGCCGATAGAGCGGAAGACTTGAAGTTGGTGAGGATGATTGTCGGGGTTCTGTAACCGCCGGCAGATAATTTCTCGGATTGCGTGCCGGGCCTCAGACGGTTGCGCAAATAGGGGGGCACGCGGGATTTATACTGGTTCGGGCCTCCGGAGAGTAACACCCTACGTCTAGTTCGTGCTGTTGTGTTATTTGTGCTGATTTGTAGTAGGGGTTACAAATGGGCGAGAGAGGGAGCTTGGTCCCAAGTCTCTGTAGCTTTTGAGCCACGGATGGCTGAAGGTAGAAGAAGGAAAAAATGAGAGAGCCCTTCCCTCCGAGGAGAAGAGAGAAGGAAAAAGTAAAAAGTCAGAGCCCCTCCCTTGGAAAGGACCCCTGCTCTCCCTTTTATATGCCAAGGGGAGCAGGTTACATGAGTGGAGAGAGAGGGTGAGAGAGAGTGGGCTCTTGCATGCTCAACAGGTGTGCGGGAGGAAAACCTTTCCCATGCGGTGGGTCCCAGTATTACTGTTGACTGCATGATTGCTTGTGCGGTCGCCTGTCCCAGCGTTGTGCCTTCCCATGCAAGTGGCAGGAGCAATGAATGCCTTTGACACCTCAGTACATGCATGGGTAAAGGGATCTCCAAGCTACTCGGGAGGGCAGCCTGCTAGTCGGAAGTGGCCTGGCAGGTGAGCACGTGGGATGGTAGCCTTGGTTTTTTGGCCGTTTTCCCTCACAAAAATAAACTCTGGAATACCACTTGATTTTGTGGCCGTTTTCCTGCATGAAAATAAATACAGAAAACCACCAGAAATACCCCGGAGGCCATCGTGGCCGTGATAGTCGCTCGTAATCGCTGTTATTGGGTACCCATAATATTGGGTCCCGTCAGTAGCCCCCGAGCCTGGGAGGGAGTTGTAGACTCGTTCCCAGACTCAGTCGAGAGTGTTTTGGTGTTAGTGTAGTTCTTGATTTTCCCGGTGGGTGCGCGCGAGCGCATCCGCCGGATGTAGCCCCCGAGCCCGCGGGGGAGTCGAAGATTCGCTCGCGGGGTTAACTATTTTAGAACCGAACATCGTTCGTTAGGGGTGTAGTTGCACCCGAGTTTGCGGGAGGAAGATGAATTTTTGGTGACCTCACACAGCGCGAGGCACTAGTCGGGGAGTCGGTGTCCCTTTTCGTTGCGTCTCCCTCACGCTTCCTTTTCGTCAGGAAGGAGGGGTTGGGTGACTTCGAAGCTTGCCTCGTTGGCCGAGCCTCGGTACCCGGTGAGCTGCATGCGGGTGAGTTCGAGTGAAGCCTCGGAGCCCCATTCGCCGGGCTCCGAATGGATTAGCTGGTGATCGACCTCAGATTCCTGATGGTGAAGTCATCTAGTTACCGAGCCCGTTCGGTTAGGCTCGGCGGTTCGTCGCCTTTCCGTCGGGGGGAAAAACCATGACCTCTTTTTCCATCAAGACTCGAACGCAGTTCAGGATGCCCGCGACGCTCGTGCGTCCGGGTTCCGGCCGCTGGGGCCCATCCCTCACCGCCCCTCACTCGGGTTTTCGGGAGCGGCTGTCGAACCCTTAGACGGGCTAGCCTTCGAACTCCCTGTCGTCGGTGCGTGGCGCCGACCTTCGGGTGCAGAGCCGCGAGGAGCCACCGGGGCCACCGGAAGAGTGCGCTGCTGTCGTCGCGACCGTCAGTAGTAGTCGTCTAGCCCCCGACCGTGATGGCCAGGTGGTAGTCGCCGTCCCCCAGCCCCCGAGTGCCAGGGCCGAGTCTGCGGTTGTGTTCCTGCAAAAGGAAATCGGGGGACAACAGTACATGGTGCGAAAAATTCCAATTTTGAAGAAAGAGCATCTGACAGTTTACAACAAGAAATCTAAGTCCAATCCTTTTCAGTCTATTTAATTTCCTCGGGAAGTGTTCCTATTGCGTTTAAGCACCTGACCCCCGACAGCCGCATCCGTAGCGCAGGGAGCAGGCCGCGTGCACGCGTAGGAAGTGTAGGCGTGGGGTCGAGGTTTCACAATTTAAGGCGTGTGCTTCCCGAGTACTTTTAGCGACTTGTGTCAGAGAGGAAAAAGACATGTGTTGATATGTTCCGGCGACACATGCCGGGGTGTGTTATAACTGGAAAAACATTGGTGCTAGAAGTGTGCTTAGCTCGATTTATGTTCGCGTCGGGGTAGTCGGCGCGTCATTCCCGGTCCCGTCTTGACCAGCCCCCGAGCTTCGTGTTGCTCGCGGTGGTCGAGCGGACGGCGTTGTTGTTGATGGCGGCGCCGGCAAGGAAGGATGAGGTACGACGACGAGCAGCTACGCAGCAATCAGTCTCGGCTTGCCGCCGCCCATCGTGTTGCTCGAAACGGCTTTGTCCAGATCAGGACGGCGAGCAGACGATATTGCAGTTCGTTGCCTACACAAGAAAAACTTGGGTACAGATAAGAAAATCATGTTTTTAGGTCTGAAAGGCTATGTTCCCGAGTGGGAACTTCACTTGTCGCAGTTGTTTTTCCGTTCCCGAGGGGTTTCTCGGTGTAGGCTCGTTCGCACGACTTCCTTCCGCCTCGCACGAGTACTCTCCGCCTCGCACGAGAAGACCCTCCGAGAAGTTCCTCCGAGAAGCCCTTCCGAGGAGTTTCTGCCTCGCACGAGTAGTTCCTCCGAGAAGCCACTCCGAGGAGTTTCCGCCTCGCACGAGAAGTTCCTCCGAGAAGCCACTCCGAGGAGTTTCCGCCTCGCACGAGAAGTTCCTCCGAGAAGCCACTCCGAGGAGTTTCCGCCTCGCACGAGAAGGCGCCCCGTCCGGGTAGATTCGTGTCCATCCCCGAGTAGGAGCCATTCGCACGGGCACTTTCCGCATCGCACGACTTCCCTTCGTCTCCGAGTAGAACGGTTCGCAGCAGAGACCGCCTCCGAGTAGTTTTCCCGAGCAGCTTCATCGTGATGCCTGAGCATTAGTCCTGCAAAACAGAGGAAGAAAAGAAGAAACGTGTCTCCCGCGTGCGGGACAGCTCGCCGCAGGGGGGACGCGGAAGCGAACTCGTTCGGCCGCCGGGGTCCGCGGCCGCAGGCCCGCCGTGCGCATCCCGCCGCCAGTGTTGTGCCCCTCATTGGCCCGGGATCCCGGGGAAGACAGCATGGGTCCACCGCGCTTGGAGAGAAGTGGGCCGTGGGTGCCACGCCGTGCCGCCGGTGTGGAGGAGTCCGCGGCCGTCGCGTCGGGGTCACCGTGGTGATGATGAAGGGCGCTCGGTCGGGCGCTACTTGCTGAAGACGAGGAGGCGGGGCCGCGCCGGACGAGGTCGAGGAGGCAGTGGGGGTCGTGTAGCGGAGACTGGCACCGGTCGTGATGCGCTGCGGTGGAGGCGGTATGGGTCCGCACCTGCGTGGCGACCAGTAGAGGCGAGGCCTCGGCGCCGAGGTGGTACGGGCCGCGCCGCCGTCCTCCGGCTGCGTCGGGGTGAAGGTGAGGCGCGAGCCAGGGCCGCCGCGTGGTGAAGTAGGAGTCGGGGCGCGCTGGGCCGCCGCTTGGTGAAGGAACCGAGGCGCGCGGGGCTGCCGCGTCGTGACGAAGGTGGAGCCGCGCGGGGCCGCTGCCCGGTGGAGAAGAAGGTGGGCGTCGAATCGCTGCTGTTGGAGAGGGGACGAGCGTGTGCGTGGCCATGGCGTCACCGCGTCGGGTCGGTGGGTTGCGCCCCGAGGAGAAGAAGGAGGGGGCCGCGGGCGCCATCCGGTGGAGGATTCGAGGAGGCGCAGCTTCGCCACGTGGGGAGGGAGCTGCCGTGTCGCGTCGCCGTGGCTCTGCCCCGCCCGCCGCGCGTGCGCCGTGCCATGCCCCGCCGCGGTAGGTGAAGAGGAAAAAAGGGGCGCCTCCGCGCCGGGGAGAAGAGGAAGGTCGCGCCGCGTTGCGCACCGGCTGCTGCGCCGAGAGGTCACCTCGCCCGCCATTGAGGTGAGCGCCGGGGCCGTCATGGTGCGTGCGAAGCCCGCGCGCACGGTGCTGAGGGAGGAGGTAGATGCGGGACCGCGGCTTGGTGAAGACACCGAGGTGCGGGCGCGGGTCCGCTACTTGACGAAGATGCGGACGCGCGGGCGCCGCCGCGAGGTGGAGGAGTCGGGACGGCGCGGGGCCGCCGCCCGGTGCACGAATCGAGACGGCGCGGGGCCGTGTGCGGCGGAGGAGTTGGGACAGCGCGCCGCCGGGCCGCTGCTCCGCGTCAGGCCGAACCAAGGCCGAGCAGGCGTGGCGCCGCGCCGGACCCCGTGATCCCGCTCAGCCCGCCACGCAAGCCCCGTAGCCGCGCCGCCTCTTGTGACTGGAGGGACGTCGCTCCGCCGTGCTGCGCATGCCGCCCGCGCAGGACGTGCTGCTGCCCCCGGCTGGAAGAAGGGGGGCGTCGCTACATCACCGGCCGTGCCACGGTGGAGAAGAACCCGGAGGCGGAGTGGGACGCGGGACCGCCAGTCGTTCCGAAGGGGGCAGCGCCGCCAGTGGTGCCGGCTGCGCCGAGGGCGCCGTCACTGAGACGACGGAGAAGAGGCACGCCGCGGGCGACGCCGTGGGCGGAGAGGAGCAAAGCCGCCAGCCATCAGAGCGGGCGCTGAGCAGGGCGCGTGGGCTGCCTGCTCCCTCGACGAGACAGGAAGCGTTGACTTGCTTCGTGCGTGAATCAATAGGATAAAGAGAAAAAAAGAAGAAGAGGAAAACCAAAGCCCGGATCCCTGATGCCGGCGATGGTTCACTTTTGTGAGGACAAGTTGAGAGGCTGCCGCGGGTGGATCCTGCGCTGGGTCGTCACGTCGTTGAGGTGGGGCCGAGGCGAAGGAGACCAGGCATCGCGTAGAGCCGAAGCGAGGCAGAGGATGCGGCGTGCTGCGTTGGGCCGCTCCGAGGTGGAGGAAGCAGGGCGCAGCGTTGGACGAGGGGTCGAAAGTGAGGCCACGGGCGCCGCGCCGGGCCGCGGCTCGAGGAGGAGGCTGCGGGCCCGCTGCGATGCTGGGGAAGAGGACGCCGACCCGCCGCGCACGGAGACGAAGGGAAGGCAGGCGCCGTGTCGCTGCCTCTGGCGGACCCCGCGCCTGCACCTGGGATCCGTGGCTGAGGAACTCCTGGAGGTGGAGATGATGTAGAGCTGCTCGGAGCGCGGTGCAGTGCTTGGAAGCCGCTGACTGGAGCTCCAGAGAAGGGCCGTCGCCCAGGCTTGATTTCGCGCTGTCCGAGTAGTTTTCGGTTCCGTCCCAACGTTGGTTGGCCCGCCCAACTGTCCGTCCGAGTGATTTTCGCCCTGGTCGTCGTCGGTGGTTGTCGTAGCTGGCCGTCCGAGATCTGAAAAAACGTCGTGACACGCAAAAGGCCCCTACCTGGCGCGCCAACTGTCGGGGTTCTGTAACCGCCGGCAGATAATTTCTCGGATTGCGTGCCGGGCCTCGGACGGTTGCGCAAATAGGGGGGCACGCGGGATTTATACTGGTTCGGGCCTCCGGAGAGTAACACCCTACGTCCAGTTCGTGCTGCTGTGTTATTTGCGCTGATTTGTAGTAGGGGTTACAAATGGGCGAGAGAGGGAGCTTGGTCCCAAGTCTCTGTAGCTTTTGAGCCACGGATGGCTGAAGGTAGAAGAAGGAAAAAATGAGAGAGCCCTTCCCTCCGAGGAGAAGAGAGAAGGAAAAAGTAAAAAGTCAGAGCCCCTCCCTTGAAAAGGACCCCTGCTCTCCCTTTTATATGCCAAGGGGAGCAGGTTACATGAGTGGAGAGAGAGGGTGAGAGAGAGTGGGCTCTTGCATGCTCAACAGGTGTGCGGGAGGAAAACCTTTCCCATGCGGTGGGTCCCAGTATTACTGTTGACTGCATGATTGCTTGTGCGGTCGCCTGTCCCAGCGTTGTGCCTTCCCATGCAAGTGGCAGGAGCAATGAATGCCTTTGACACCTCAGTACATGCATGGGTAAAGGGATCTCCAAGCTACTCGGGAGGGCAGCCTGCTAGTCGGAAGTGGCCTGGCAGGTGAGCACGTGGGATGGTAGCCTTGGTTTTTTGGCCGTTTTCCCTCACAAAAATAAACCCTGGAATACCACTTGATTTTGTGGCCGTTTTCCTGCATGAAAATAAATACAGAAAACCACCAGAAATACCCCGGAGGCCATCGTGGCCGTGATAGTCGCTCGTAATCGCTGTTATTGGGTACCCATAATATTGGGTCCCGTCAATGATGCTGAGATTGATGGCCATGTCGAGAATGTCAGAGATTCATGGGGCGAGCCCCTTGAGGCGATGTCGAGGTAGACGAAGATTCTGGGGGCGAGCCCCTTGCGCTGTCGTAGAGGTAGATGATGGTGTCGAGGTCAACAAAGATTCCGAGGGTGATCCCCTTGCACTGTTGTAGAGGTGCATGATGATGTCGAGGTCGACAAAGATTCCGGGGGCGAGCCCCTTGCGCCTCGATGCTTCAGATAAATGCCTATGTACTGATTTTGATAGCTTTGGTGGGCTTCGGAGATGAGAATGGATCCTGAAAGTTCAACATTCAGCATTCTTCTTTTTTTCTTAGATTCCAGAAATTCTCAGATTCCCGGAAGTTCTCAGATTCCTGAAACTGATCTTTTTCCTGAAACATCTCAAGAAGTAACAAAAATATGGAAATCTCGGTGATTTGTCTCCTCCGAGGTTTAGGAAGTTATTTGGAAACTTTAAAATCAACTCATGAAGTAATTTTAGATATAATAAAATGCAAGAAGAATTTCTTAGATATAATGACTTCCAGCTAAAATAACTTGCATGTCATGTAAAATTTGCATAATCATAAGAAGGAACAATTTTTGATTATAGCTTAAGGATAGGTGGGAAACTTATCTAATTGTAGAGAAATCTGTAAGCTTCGGTCATTTGTTCAAGCGGCAGCTCCTAGCCCCTAGCCTCTGTTAACAAATAGCTTCGAGGAAAGATTCCATTGTTTGAGAATATGGATTTCTTCTTAAGTTTCCACGTTTCCCCGCGGCTGAGCAAAGTTTCCATACTTGAGGAATGCTAGTCTCATGGTGTTTCTCCTCCTTTTAGCTGGTTCATTACTCGAGGCTAGCTATGCAATAGTGAACTTGTGAAGTCTTCATCCTTGGGCCTCGAAACAGAAAATAAGATTCCAGTTGCTCAGTTTCATGCATTCTTCTCAGATTCCTGAAACATTCGACTTCGCAGAACTTTGCTCTTTCCTGAAACATCTCAAAAGTAACAAAAACAAGGAAATCTCGATGACTTTTCTCCTTCGAGGGTTATGGAGTTATTCGGAAACTTTAAAATCAATTCATGAAGTAGTTTTAGATATAATAATTCCGAAGTATTCCTTCTTTTCCTTCGAGTAAACCACAGGCTCCTCTAATCCTTCGTGCATCCTACGAAATATAGAAGATTGGAACTACGAAACCCAAAACCATTCTGTGGTCTCGTAAAACTTGTGAAAATTAGCCTTGCACGCGATTTTGAAGATGTTCCGCTATCACACGACTCCTCCGAAGTTTCGAAATACTTGTTTCCTTAGATTTGGACATTTGGCTTAGAGTCAACATGTATGTGCATGAATGATTCATGAGTTGTCTATGCTGAGGTGCCTTGAGATTGTTGCATCTTTTCACAAAGCGTCACATGAGGATGGATATATCAAGATAATATATTAGCGATATCATAGAATTGAAAAGAAAGTTTCCAATGGCAAGATTGAGCCCCTCGAGCGCCCAAGCTGTGTAATTTAAAATTCTAAGGAAGAAAACGGAGCCCCTTAGCCCACAAAGTGGTACTTGAGGCTACTCATCTCTCAAGCATGATCAAAGTGGTATCACCCATTGAGCAGTTTCCATGAAAGCTTATCTCTGGCACCTGAAAAGTTTGGTTTCATTCATCACAATAGAGTCATTCATGAATATACTATATCAGAATTCTCAAGCTTTTGGATTTCACGGCCACAACTTATTGTTGTCTCGGGCCTTTTCATAGGATTGTCCCTTTACTCTGGGATCTAGGCCACAACTTGTTGTTGTCTCAGGCCTTTTCGTAGGATTGTCCCTTTACTCTGGGATCTAGGCCACAACCTTTTGTTGTCTCAGGCCTTTTTGTAGGATTGTCCCTTTACTCTGGGATCTAGGCCATCACGAGGCTCTTTCATGGAATTATCCCTTCACTCTGGGATTTCGGCCATCACGAGGCCCCTTCATGGAATCATTCTTTCACTTTTGAATTTTGGCTATCACGGAGCCTTCTCATGGAATCATTCTTTCACATTTGGATTTCGGCTATCACGGAGCCTTTTCATGGGATCATTCTTTCACTTTTGGATTTCAGCTATCACGGAGCCATCTCATGGAATCATTCTTTCACTTTGGGATCTCGGCTATCACGGAGCCTTTTCATGGAATCTTCCCTTCACTTTGAGATTTCGGCTATCACGAAGCCTTTTCATGGAATCTTCCCTTCACGTTGGGATTTCGGCTATCACAGAGTCTTTTCATGGAATCTCCCCTTCACGTTGGGATTTCGGCTACCACAGAGCCTTTTCATGGAATCTTCCCTTCACTTTGGGATTGAGGCTATCACGGAGCCTTTCCTCATCTCATTCATTTCATTCAACGATTCTCGACACATACGAATTGGGGGGAAACTCCTTTCATAAATGATAGAAAAAGTATTTACATAGTGGGTTTCAATGGAAAGTAAGCATTTGAAAGTAGTACTGTACAAGAATGTAAACTTGTTTCCTTGTAATGTAACCCTTCTGATTCATGCATGAGATGTATTCATGTAATGCGATGCTTATGATGCATGCTGATGCATATGAATGAAATGCTTGGATATGCACAGATTTGTTTAAGTTCTGAGAATGTTCGGAACCATGAAGGTTATAACTTGGTGCTTTGAAAACCATTCTTTCACAAGAATCCATTGACTGGTGAGTACCAAAAGAGATAATCCCAATGGATGATGAAAGCCAAGTTGTTAAGATGATTCCAGTAGATGATAAGACGAAGTGTCCATCTGAAAAAATATCATGTCCCAATTTGATGAAAACCAATATACCTGCAATTGAGGAAGCATCTGTATTTTTTGAAGGATGTTTCAATCGGAAGTATGATATCATCACAAATAAATAGATAAGTCGACAAAAGCTTGACCGAAAGCTTTTGTGGACTTACCTTCAGCTTTAGTCGATATAGCAACCCTAAGTTGCTTTCGACTATTACTTTTGGACTTAGTTCTATGGTGGATAAAATATTTTAGTAAAAGCGAACTATATTCTGAAGTGTTAATGATATTTTGGAAAGCTCAAGTAACTGGATATACATGTGGTGCAAGAATGATCACATGATTGCCGGAGTTAGTTTATATTGGCAAAGGAAAATTCACATTGGTGAAGTCCTATATGTTAGTGAGAAAAAATTTCTAAGGAAAAAAGTGCAACCCCTCTAGGGCTTTTTAGAGAAAGTTTCATCATTGCGAGGACTTGTAAAAGAGGTGACAATATGCAAATATGGTAAAATACTAAATGCTTTGAAGGATACAACCTGTAAAACAGATATATTAGTGCATTGTAAGAGGAAACCAAAGCTTGTTGTAAAATAGAATCTACTTACCTTTTCATGTTTTTATGAAAAGACAGGTTAGAGAATAAGCCGAAGCTTGCTATACAAATAGAGTGGTTGATTTTATAGGTTGCTTAGCCTCGAGACAAGATTAATAATTAATTAATTTTTTTACGAACTAAGTCTCACCATAAAGTTACAGAAAACCACCCTCGAGGAAGGGGCAAAAAGGTTTGTTTGAAGAACTTTCCAAACACTTTGAAGGAGGTGCGTTATAATAAGCTGAGGCACCGGCCTCGCAGACATTTAGCGCCCTAGAAGGTCAAGCATGTTTACGGAAACTCAAGATTACAAAACTCTCTAGCCTTGAGTTTAAAACTTTGTCCGAGCCTCGAGTGGAGAAACTCTAAAGATCTTCCTAGAAACAAACGCTTTGTGCAAGAGTAAAACGTACACAACTCTCTGGATTCTTACTTGTCGTTCACCCGATGTTCACAAAAATTTTCACAACATTTGTTAACCTGGAGGCTCACACAAAGTTGGAAAATTCGCAAACATGAGGATTTATGAGCCCCGAGGATAAACATTTTCAGGTATTTTTATATATAAACAGGAAAACAAAGCTTTTTCCTCAAAGTTATTTTTTCTCTGCTCGAAGCTCACACGAAGTTGAAAAGTTTCTAAACACAAGGTTTCATGAGCCTCGAGTACAAAAATTTTCAAGAGCTTTCTCACAGAGATGAGAAACATGTCTTTTAGTCAAGTTAGCAAAACTTGAACAACTATCCTGACTTTTGTCTGATGCTTGCTCGAAGTTCACAGAATTTTAGAAACCAAACAATTTGGTAACCTGAAGCCTTAAAAAAACTCAAGGAATCTTTAAGAAACAATATTTTTACTGAAAGGAACCAGACTTGAAAATTTCATGGAAACCCGAGCTTCCTGGAAGCCGAGCCTAAAGCTTCATAACCCTCAAGTACAAACAAATCATGAATTTAATAGAACCAGAGAACTCAGACTTTTTTTTGTTTAATCTAGCTCGAGGTTACAAAACTTGCTTTCATTCATCATTTTTTATAATACTAATATTAAAGCCTCGAAGGTGTTACAATTGAAGATGAAACATTAAAATAAAGTGCTTTTAAAGATACAACCTGCAAATGTAGGAGTTAGCATAGATAATAAGTACATACTATTTTTTACGAGGTTCCGCTCAAGGTTGTGAGGTTCTGAGATTCCGCTCGTTCCTAGATTCCGCTCGAGGTTGCGAGGTTCCGATATTTCGCTCGTTCCGAGATTCCGCTCGTGGTTGCGAGGTTCCGATATTTCGCTCGTTCCGAGATTCCGCTCGAGGTTGAGAGGTTCCAAGATTCCGCTCGTTCCGAGATTCCGCTCGAGGTTGCGAGGTTCCGAGATTCCACTTGTTCCGAGATTTTGCTCATTCTGAAATTTCGCTCGTTCCGAGATTATGAGATTTCACTCATTCCGAGATTCTGGTCGCTCCGAGATTCTTAGATTTTTCTCCTTCCGAGAATCCGAGGTTCTCGAGATTCCGGTTGTTCCGAGATTTCCGAGATTCCGGTTGATCCGAGATTTCCGAGATTCCGAGACTTCGCTCCAGATTCCGAGATTTCGCTCGTTCCGATGCGTATTTTTTTGAGCCTTGCAGAAAGAAAACCACACTTCCGAAGTCTAAATTTCTTCTTTCTCTTAGATTCCCGAAACTCTTGGATTCCTTAGACTCTCAGATTCCGGAATTGATCTTTTCCTGAAAGAACACAAAAGCAAAGGAAACTTGGATTACCCGGGGATTTTACTCCTCTGAGGGTCAAATAATTATCATAGTCTTAAAAACAAGCCAACTCGCAGACTCGGATGTTGAAATTCCGAGAAGTTTCCTTTCCACCGACAGAAAAGCATGAACCGTCCTGATTAGAGAGAACGAAAGTTTTTGCTCGAACGATTTTTCCGATGATCAAATTTTTTTTTTGTAACATCCTTGAATTTGCTTGAGTGTAAAAATGTTGGATTTCAAAAACTTGCTTTGAATTTGAGTGTTTATGAGATCATTAAGGATGTCTTCCTTTTTCCCTTCCCTAAAATCCTAGATTCAATTTAATTCAATCAATAATATTAGGATTTATAAAAATACTAGTGTGAGAAGTTGGATTTTCATTTGGGATTTATTTGGATTTGTTTGAGTGGATTCTTTGAATCATAAGGTTTGTAGGGTTTAGAAAATAGGAAACCCTTTTTCCATGCGTGGGCCGCCAACCGACCCAACCGGCCTGCTTCCGCTTTCGGCCCAGGCGCGGCCCAACCAGCGCGCCGCCGAACCGCCCGCCAGCTCAGTATCGCGCCCGAGTCGCTGACCCGTGGGCCCCACTCGTCAGGCCGCCACCTCACGCCTTTCTTCCACCTCTCTTTTCCCCCTTTTCCCTTCTTCTCTCTCGCGCCGCGCCGCCGCCGTGGAAAGCCGCGGCCGTGCAGCTGCGCCGCCACCGCCGGATGCTTCCACGCGTCCCGAGATGCTCACCGCCGTCCGCTCTACCTACCCCGGCCTATAAGAAGCACCGCGGGCGCCCGAGGCCAACCCTAGCCAACTGGGGATTCCCCTCCCCAATCCGCCGCCGGTGACGTCAAGGAGGAGGGAGAGGAGGAGCAGGAGGCGGGGAGGAGTCCGCCCGTGGAGCCGTCGTCGTTGCGAAGCCAGAGCCGCTCGTGAAGGGGGAACCGGACCGGGTCGCCGCCGCGCGTCTTCTTCCTCTGCTTCCTCTACACCGCGCCGTCGTCTCCTTCCACGCCGACGAGCACGCTTCGCCTCTCTTCACCGACGCCTGCACTTCGGCCCGAGGCCACCAAGGTGAGGACCCGCTTCCCCCCACTCGTCTGTGGATATCCCGGCCGTCGCGCCGAGGGGGAAACGATGCGTCCGCCACCGCGCCGCCGCGCTCGCCGCTGGTGATGCCGGCCTTCGTGCCAGGCTGGGTATCTTCTTCTTGCAGGAGTCGCTGTCGTCCCCGCCGCGCGCGCGTAGTTGCTTTGTCCCGTTTCTTGTTTCCTTGGGCCGCCATGCCGTGCGCCGCCGCTCCGGTCCGCCGCCGTGGCCGAGCCGTCGGCATGCGTACACCCGCGTGTGTCGCCGCCGAGCAAGGCCGTTCGGCTTGGTCCCGTGCACACCCTGGGCACACGCACGCGCACTCACCCGTCACCGAGCACGCACGTGCACGCTCACGCGCCGCGCGGCCCAGCTTCTGGTCGCCCAGGACCAGAGCTCGCCGCCGGGCTTTACCCCTTGTCCGTTCGAGCACGCGCACGCATGCGCTCGGGATCCACCTCGCCGGCGCCGGCTACCCCAGCCGCACCGCCGCGCCGCGTTCTTTTACCCGCGGTTGAACCGTTGCGAGGCCGAGCCGTGCACACGTCCGCGCTTACGCGCATGGCAAGCAGAGCGCCGGCGTCCGCGCCGCCGCGCCGAGCTTCGCCACCGACTCCGTCGTAGGGACGCCCCTACCGAGCCAAGGCGCCACCTTTCTTTGAGCCTGTCGCTACCCTAGGGTTCCCACGTGGGCGCCATGTCCCGTGAAGACCGGCCGTCGCCTCACCTCGTCACTGGCAGGGCCTTTCCTGGCCGCTGAGCCTTTGAGGCTTTTCATCGAACACCTGCCAGCCCTGCCCAAAACCCATAAGGGTTTTCTTACACACGCTGGCCCTCACGCCGTCTTGGCCGCAGCGGATCCCTGGGATCCCGTGCGCCCGACCACTCATATCCCCTGGCACGTGCTGGCCCTCGCAGGGCCGCTCCACAGAGGATCCCGGCGGGATCCTTTGCGCACCGCCACACCAGCTGCCACCTGGGACCGCCACCTCAGCTGCAGCCAGCTTTAAGCCGCCTGCATGGCAGCCACGCCTGCTGTTGTAGCCAGCCAGCAGCTACCTTGCAGCTAGCCTTAAGCCCCCTGGAGCCAGCCAGTAGACAGCCTAAAGTTAATGCTATTGTGTATGCGTATTTTATTTCCAGAAAACTATTTTATCTTTGGAAAATCCTAGTAAATCCATTTTTGCTCTGAAAAATACAAAACCTTTTCCAGAAATTCTCTAAAATCTTAAACTCCGTGTTAGGCTAGTGTTTGCTCTCTTTTGGCTCTTAATTGCTGTTCGTTTGGAGTTAATTGCAATAGGACCGTTCTTTATTTTCTTTTACGCGTTAATAGGAGCAGCTGGAGCCGGGGAGCTGATCCCGGAGTACGACTACGCCGACGACTTCGCCGCGGAGGACTACCAGACCCCAGGTTCACGCCCGACTGATTTTGAATACCTATTAGACATCGCAAAATAGTATGCTAGCGCTTTACTTTATATGCATGTTGATGAACCTTGCACTGCCTACTTTAATTACCCTGTCCTTGATTGTCCTACTACTGTATATGTTTATAAGCGTGTATATACGCTGTGCTTCGCGATGCATGTGTTGGGATGGGAATAGTGGTTCTTGGCGTGAGTGGGATAAAACCGGCAGGAGAAGGCGTTTTGGGTGCTTTGGCGGGGGTGAGCTCGAAACAACCGATCTGGGATCGGGGATGGGGGTGCACTCCTCAGTGCGTCCCCACTATTACGGTTTCTGGAGCCTAGGTGTTGGGGTTTTACGTGCGCTTGGAGGATATGAGCTCGCCCCGGTCTGAAACCAAGTGGGCCAACCGCTTCACGGGTCTTTACGTACACACCACCTCGCCGAGCGTGGGGTTAGGGCCGAGTTGAGCTCGGCAAGTGCGGAACCATACCTGCCAGTAGGATAGCGGGGTATCAGTGGGGGAGAGGTGGAGGTGAGACCACCCTCTCAGAGCGACTCCCGTGTGGCCACACGGGGGCATTTCACAGTTCCGGTGCAATCCCTTCCGAGGGGGGGATCGTTTTGAGGGCCGGATGCAGGATGGGACCGTAACTACCGAGAGTTCGCATGGTAGGATGGGCTTGGTCGGCCGTACACCGGCCGGGTGCCATTCCGGGTTGGGTACAGGTGTACACGCTCTGCAGAGTTGTTCGATCTATAGCTATAGCCGCGTCCTCGGTCATGGACGAGCCCAGTGGATTGTTGGTTCTCATGTTTTGGGATTTCTACCTTTCCCCTGTAGTTGAGAGTGTGGTGAGCCGTGGTTGCAGCCGGGGAGAGGAGAGTGGCTCCCTCTACCTCGCGGATCCGATTGCAATCATTGAGGTGCGAGGAGAGGAAGTTCTCGCATCGACCCTAGATGGAGGTAGGATGTGGAGACGGGACCCTGGGTGACCAGGTGGTTCCGAGCTGTGTTGAGAGCTTTGGGTTGGGATCTTGATGGAGATATCTTGTTTCACTCTGCTGCTGCTGCATAGGAAACCCGAGCTGCTTCCTTGTCTCTTTTCCTTCCCTTTAGAAGTTAGGCCACTTAAAGCTGCATACAGTTGGTGATGTGGACCTGTCCCACTCCTTGGGGATAGACTTTGGGTGTGCAGGGTACGAGTCCGAGTACGACAACAACGCCGATGGATGGTACGACTGAGGGATGCGTCGCTTCGCTCAAGGATGCCTGTGGCGAGAAGAATAAAAGATGGAGACCCTTCTGAGATGCTAGCTACCGCTGCATAGAATTTCACTCTGATTCAGCCAAGAGGCTTGTACTGATGTACTCCATAATGGACATGTAATAAATTTATGTACTAATGTTTATGTGATGCGAAGTATGACTATGTTTTACTATCTGTGAGACGTTCTGTACGCGATAGCCACTGATCCAGAGACTATCGCGAAGGTACAGGGATTCGGGTTTTCTTTTGAAAATCCGGGGTGTTACAATTTTCTTGCTTGTGCTCTCGTCGGCGAATTACTTCTGAGATTTTCAGCCTTCTGGCCCAGTAGACCACATCATGGTGAAGAGATTCATTAGCTTCGAAGAAAAGTAGCTTCGAACGTCACCATAGCTTTGTTTCCTCTTGTCTAAGCAAATGATAAACTATTACAAGAAAAGTTGAAAAGGAGATGATCGAAGGTGGTGTGGTGAAATAGTTTTTCTAGAGGATAATAGTATGTGCTTTGCTATAAAAACTTTTACACTTTGATATGCCAGATTACGAGATTTTTCTCATTCCGAAATTCTGAGATTTTTCTCCTTCTGAGATTCCGAGATTTTTCTGCTTTCGAGATTCCGAGAATTTTCCTCTTCTGATATTTTGAGAGATTTTTCTCCTTTCGAGATTCCGAGATTTTTCTTCTTTTGAGATTCTGAGAATTTTCTGTTTCTGAGATTCCGAGATTTTCTTCGTTCGAGATTCCGAGATTTTTCTCCTTCTGAGATTCCGAGAGATTTTTCTCCTTTCGAGATTCCGAGATTTTTCTTCTTCTGAGATTCTGAGAATTTTCTGCTTCCGAGATTCCGAAATTTTTCTCTCCTTCTAAGATTCTGAGATTTTTCTTCTTTGGAGATTCCGAGATTTTTGTGCTTCTAAGATTCCAAGATTTTTCTTCTTCGGAGATTCTGAGAATTTTCTTCTTCCGAGATTCTGAGATTTCGCTTGATGTTGTGAGATTCCGCTCGATGTCCCTGCCCAGTTCCTTCGATTCTTGTAATCTTTTTTTAGTTTCCAAGCACAACCGGTGGTACAAGATGTAACAACTTAAAATTTCCATGATTAAAATAATGTAGCAACATGGTGTTTTAGTTTTGTTTTCTAAGGAAATAATAATTTATCAAATAAATTATGCTCTAAAATATTTAAATATCATTTTGAGTAATTTGAGTGGCAACAAGTGCTTGTGCATCATTTTGTTTGCATTGTTTATGTGTGTTTGTGTGAAGTTTTAAAAAGTTTTTAAAATGATTTTAATCTTGAAAAGTTTTGAAAGTGTTTAAACTTTGAAAAGAATTTGAAGTTTGAAAAGATTTTGAAAAAGGTTTAAAAAAAGAAAAGAGAAAACCCTCCCCAACCCTTTCCTCCTCCCTTTCAGCCCACCGACCCAACTCTCCCCGCCGGCCCATCCCTCCTTCCAGCCCAAACACCACCCGCCGGCCCATCTTTCCTTTCCCCCTCTCTCTCTCACCGCCACCCCGGGCCCGCTGGTCAGCTTCTCCTCCCATCTCCGGCTCTCCTCCCCTGCTCCACACCGCTGTGCGCCCGTCGGCTGTTTCCCCGGCTTATCCGCCTCTCCCCCTCCTTCAAGCCGCCATCAAGGTGCATTGAAACACCGGCTTCACTTCCCCGCCATCAATTCCCTTCCGTTTCGCCACAAATCGAGCCTTTCCCCCCCTTGATTGCATTCCACCGGCCGGCCTCATGGCCATTGAAGGCCACTGCCTTTCCGGCAGGCGCCCCTCTCCTTCCCTTCCCCCTATAAGAGCCGAGCCCGTGCCCCTCGCACACCCTTTCCACACCGTTCACGCCCCTGCACCATTCATCCACGCGCTCGCGCCGTCGCCGTCGAATTCCGGCCGACAAGCCATTGTTGGCCCCCTGGAGTTCCTGCCGTCGGTGGAGTTTCTTTGCCCTCTATACTCTTTCTCGTTGTCACGATCATCGCTCACCCGAGCCGCACCCTGTACAGGAACCCCGTCGCCAGGCCGAGCAGCACCCCGGAGCCCCTGCCCTCTTCTTCCGCCGGAGCATCCCGACCGCACCCGCCATCATCGATCTCCGTCTTTGCTTCATCCCCGACGTCGTGCTCTTCGCCGGAGCTTCACAGCAAGGTGAGAAACCTTTCTGTGCCATCTTTTCTAGCTCCGAGGCCGCCCCGCACCTTGTGTCCCTCGCCGGAGTCGCGCCGTCTGCCGCCGGCCATGGAGCGCCTCCTCCGCCGCCCGAGCCGCCTCCCTGAGCCCCTGTATAGGTTCGCCTCGTTCCCAGCTCCGCGTAGGCGCAAACCTCGTCCAAAACCGTGGCCTGTAGCCCGAGATCGAGCATCGCCGGCGAGCTTCCGGCGAAGCGCCGCCGTGCGTCGCCGCGCGCCGCCGCCCAGTCGCTTGCACGCGTCATCGGCCGACGGATCCGGTGCGAACGGCCCAGATCAGTTCCAGCCCTGGTCAAAAGGACCAGGTACCGGTCAACCCAGGGTTGCCACCGCCACTTTGCAAAAAGAACCCTATAGTTTTTAGATTCACAACCATAACCTCCCACCAGTTAAAATCCTTGTGTTCAGGTCCTTTTCTTTACGTTTAGACCCCCGAGCTTTTAAGTTTTTCCCCAACCGTCTATGGTTAGATCTACGGCCTAGATCTGTCCGGCCCCGGAGTCAACCGGCCAGGTACCGGTCAACAGAGCCTTTCCCCGGCTGTTTTGCGAAAAACCCCCTGAAGTTTCTAATATCACAACCATGCCCTTCCACCTTCAAGAATCCTTGCGGTTAAGTCCTGTTTTAAACGTTTTAGCCCCTAAGGTTCTTAGTTTTCCTGTCAGCAGTTCTAGATAGGTTGTTTTACACCGTAGCCCTTCGGTTTTTAAGTGTAATTAGGTTTAGGCCCCTGGTTTCTTGCAGTTAAGCCCCTGGAAGCCCTATTTCTTCGCAGAAAAGCCCCTGAACCTTGTTTTAGCCATATCTTTTCCGTCTTTTATCCGTTTTAAGCGTTCTTGGTGTCCACGCGACCGTCTTTTCAAACCTGTCAGTTTTAGAATCTTGTTTTGGCCGTATCTTTTGCGTTTTAGCTCCATTTCCACCGTTTCAAGTTGCGTTAGGTTCATATCAACTCAAACTACGTGTTAGGACATGTTCTTTGTTTTATAATTTTTTTAAATATTAAATATGATTAAATCCTTATACACATGCTTTTCTAATTAAAATCCAATTAGAGTTTAACACGTGTTTTCATAAGAAAGTTAATATGATTAATACTAGTTAAATATTTCTTATAATTGAAAGCTAATTAGATGTATACCTCGGTTTTCATAATCAAACTTAAATTGATTAATGTTTATGCAATTTGCTTTCTAATAAAAGCAACATAGGCTATATCGTGAGTTTTCTTAACTAAATGATAATTTGGTTAATATGAATATAAATGTGTTTTTAAGTTATAATTTGATTAGTTCAACTCGAAATATAAAGATGAACGCCTAGATGGTTTTACATGCTTCTTTTGAATTAAATGTTTAATTTGCATAAATCAAACTTGAATATTTACAAATAAAATTTGTAACACCCTAAAATTCCATCACTAAAATAATATAGCAACATGGTGTTTTAGTTTTTGTTTTCTAAGGAAATAATAATTTATAAAATAAATTTGGCTCTAAAATATTTAAATATCATTTTGAGTAATTTTAGAGGCAACAAGTGCTTGAGCATCATCTTTTGGCCTTGCATGGTGTTTATATGTGATGGTGTGAAGTTTTAAAAGTTTTTAAAATGTTTTGAAAATTTTGAAAAGGTTTGTAGAGTTTAAAGTTTGAAAGGTGTTTAAATGTTGAAAAGGTTTGAAAAAGGGTTTGAAAAAAAAAGAAAAGAGAAAACCCCTCCCCTAACCCTTCTTCCCTTTCAGCCCGACCCCGCTCGTGGCCCAACCTCCCCTTTCGGCCCATCTTCCCGCGCCGGCCCGTTTTCCCTCTCTCTCTCCTTTCTTCTGCTGACAGGCCGGGCCCGCCCGTCAGTTTCCCCTTCCACCTCCCGCCGCCTCCCCTGCTCCGCATCCCGCGCGCCGCCGCCGGCCGTTACCGCGTCTCTCCCGCGCCCCCTTCGCCTTCAAGCCACCATCAAGGCGTAGTCAAGCCCCGGTGTCTCTCCCTCCCATCGTTTCCCCGTCGGTTACTCCTCCTTCCCCTTAATTCTTGCCATCAAGCTGCCGGCATCACCGGCCATCAATGGCCATTGCCTTGGCCGCCGGCCTCTCCTCCCTTCTCCTGTCTATAAAACCCGAGCACAAGCCCCTGCCTCACCCTTTCGCACGCGTACACGCTCCCGCACCTCTCTTTCCCCGTGCGCGCGTCGCCGTTCGCCGGGTCGTCGCCGGCCACCTTGGTAAGCCATGGCCGCCGCCCCTGTTTTGCGTCCTTCGGCCCTCCCTCACCTCTCCCTCCCTCGCACGCACAGGTAGCCGCCAATGATAAAGTTCTTGAAAATTTAAATTCCACCATCGAATCCTTCACCACTGCTATGAAGAATCAGCTAAGCTTTAATAAAATGATAGAAACTCAACTTGCTCAGCTTGCTACCTTCTTCTGAGTCAGGTGGAATCCCGGGGCAACCCGAGCCTACCGGAGAGAATGTTAGCGTTATATCCACCAGATGGGGCAAGCCATCTAGGGGGATGTATGCATCTAACCATGTAGGGAAGCCTATACATCAAATCCAAGACCCATGGGGCGAATCAGCAGTCTTGCACAAGAAAGACAATGGATATCCGGGCATCACATGCACGATCTACTACCAAAAGATCAAGAATGCTCTTTGTGACCTTGGAGCGAGTGTCAACCTCATGTCCAAGGCCATGTTTGAGGAGTTAGGATATCCGGCTATCTCTCCGATGACGATGACAGTCCAACTTGCCAACTCGTCGATCAAATATCCAGAGGGCATAGTAGAAAATCTCTTGGTGAATGTCAGAGGCTCATATGTCTTTGCGGATTTCGTGGTCCTCGACACACAAGAAGAAATGCCGCTTATTCTTGGGCGACCATTCCTAAGAGATGTCAATGCAATGATTGATGTTGGAGCCGGAAAGATTCAATTTCGCATAGGGCAAAGAAACATGACATTTCCATTCCAAGCAAAGGAAGAGCAATGTTATCTAGTGCAAGATGAGGAAGCTAAGGGGTGGAGGAAGCTACAGCCCAAATACAAGGAAGAGAAGGTGGCCCCGACCAAGGTGAAAGCATTCAAAGGGTGCCACCAACCCAAGAAGGCGAAGGAAATCAACAAGGCTAAGGGGGAAAAGAAGACGGAAACCAAAAACACCCCCGCTAAAGCCTCACCGACTTCATCACCACCGAAGAAAACAAAGAAGGTGTGGCGTGTGAAGAGAGCATCATCCGAGTCTTCCACTCCGGGACCGGACGAGTCAAAGATCAATTGAGCAAACGGAGGAGTCCCGCTCACGGACTCTAAACCACGAGCCCTCACCGTGAGGTAAACCGGTATTTATCTCACATTTCCCTTTCAACCCTTTATTTCATGCATCAAGCATATTTAAATTTCAAATTAGTTTTCACCATTGCATTAGTAAGTAAACAAGACTTAGAAAAGCAGTTTTGGAGATTTTTGGTGATACGGCCGAACCTAGAGGTACGGTCGTACCTTCCCTTGACAAAATTTTTGTGCAGGATGTTTGCAGGAGGGGACACGAGTGCGTGGAGAAAATATAGTAGGGCCGGCCGAACCTGGTGGTATGGCCGTACCTATGATTTTTCACAAATCCATCAAGTCAACCACTACAAGCTTCCAAGTGCTCAACTCATCACCAAAATGAAGACACGCCAACCAGGTAGCCAAAAATTAGCTTGGGGGAGACCCCATTTCCAATCAAGGAAGGTATGTCCGTCCAAACCAATTTTCAACATCTTGTTTATCACATTTGAATAAAATAAAAATAACAAAAATATTTGCTTCAATCATGTGCTTGAAATTTTGTCTATATCCTCACTTTGGAAATGATGAATAGTTGCTATGTTAAAACTTTGCAAGAACCTAATGTACAACCTTGCGCTCTATGAGCATTTAAATTCGTTGGTATATTTTGAGACATGAGCCTGAAATAAAACTTTGTGGGAAGCAAATGCTTATGACCAAACCTAGGGTGTTGAATAGTATGATATGGTGCGACAATGTTGATCGTGCTCTATCTCAGATGATTTCTTTTGAAAATAAAACAGGACAAGTTCCTCAATGGTCATATCACCTACCAAAGCCATATGTCGATTTCAAAGTATAAACCTTCTACATATGCTTGCTTGTGACCCTTTGAGTTTTGCCAAATTGTTGTGACCCTTGGTAGAATCTTTTCATGCTTCCATGATCGAGATCACGTACACCCACATATACAAGCTAACTCCTACACCGGGAGTTACACAAAACATGCCATCCATCCACAAAAAATAAATACTCCCAAGTTCCAAAGAGATTTCTCTTCATGCACTCTTGCAAAAGGAGAGAGGGGTCATCAAAAGAAAAAAAAGAGAGTATATGCTCAAGAAGCATAGGGAAAAAAATGTGCTCCAATCAAAGAGCATGAAAAAAAAGAGAGAAGTATGACCCCCTCCAAAACAAAAGCAAGAGGAGAATCTCAAAGCAAGAAGTACTTAGAAAAACAAACAAAAATATTCCACACACTTGCACATCTCGATCAAGTTGCATGACTAGTTTCTTCTTGGATCCGGTCTTTGGCTTAACAACATCATGTGGCACAAGTGAGTCTCATGCTTATCCTACCCAAAACTCCACATACAAGCCATAAAGTAGGAAGTTGAGGCTCGCTCAAAGCCTTTGGTGAGGTAACAAATACCACTTGAGCGATCGAGGGAACCATCCGAGGAACCTTGTCTTTCTTTGCAAAATTTTCAAAAACTCCGAGATAGGATCCAGAAAAGAAGAAGAGTGAGAGATGCAAAGTCAAAAACCATTCTACTCTTCAACCTTCGAAGGAAAGGTGGAAAGCTACAAGCCCCACGGGTAAGATAAGGCTAAGTTTCTCTCGTACCAATCTTTTCAAATAGCAAGAAGAGCATGAGTTTGTGCATAGGGACTTGCTGTTGGCGGTCGATTTCCGTCAACCAAGAACACTTGTTATGTTATGGTTTGAACTTCATTTTGGAACTAACCCGCCACTAGGCATACTAATGATATAACATGTTCACCGTTGGATGTGCATTTTGGAGTATAGTGTTTTTGCAGGAATTCACGTATTAAATGAGGGAAGATGCAACTAGTTCGGAGAACGTTTTACAAGTCAATCAAGGAGCTCCGACCATGTGCGAACTTGCCTCCAAAGGTGGCAAGGACCAATGTGCTTGAATGGAGAACTCCCGAGGACCGAGATGAAAAGACCGGAAGTTCATGCATAAAGATCCCCCTATCTTGATCGCGGGGATGACGACCTCAAAATGACACAAATGAAGGGGGCCAAATGCAAAATGTCAAGATGAGCCGCGGGGAGAAGAACAGGCCCGAACCAGCCCAGAAAGGGCCCAGGTCGGCCGGCCTGGTCGGATCGGCCTAGCCAGTTCTGGTGCCGGTTCGTGCCCCCCTTTCTTCGGTGTTAAGTAGATGCAACCCTAATCGCGTGGGGAAGCCGCCATTCATCAGAGACGCCATCTAGTTCCTCAGAGCCGCCAAGGAAGAGAGAATCGACTACGAGAGAGACCCTTGGGGGAGGACACTCGGGAGAGATCATTGCCAAGCCCAAGGGAGGTCGCCACGAGGAAGGAGGACGCCGAGAGCTTGCCACGGCGGCGCCGGAGTTGAAGGACAACGGAGATCCATCTTCATCGGAGGCATCAACCATCTCAACGGTGCCATGCCTAGCGCCATGATGGGGTAAAGTCTTTCGTTTGTCCATGGAGTTGTAATGGAACTTGAAGTGTAGTCACCTATATATCTTGTTTGGATCATATGTCAATCATACCTTTTGTTGATGATGCTTAATGTTTAAGGCTAGCTACCGTGCTTTCGGAGTTGCTCCCGTAGATCGCGTCAACATACCGTGTTCATTAGGGTTAGTACCGATTACCTTCGCATAGTGACATGTACGAGGGAAGGGAAAAGTCTAATCCTTGATCACACACCTAGATAGATTGGATCAGGGTTTACCATGTTTTGGGTGATTGCATCTTCAAGTGCCTAGACTCCATGGGCATTTGTTCTTCATACTTGTGCACCTTTAATCTCTCTTTAATGTAATCTAGGGTTAGTTGTCTTTACTTTATAGATTAATCTTTCTATCATAAGTCTTCAATCAATTAGATTAGTGTTAGGTTAAACTCTAGTAATCCCCTTGCTCCTTAGGTTGACAAGAACCTTGGGATCTCCCGTAGGTGAAGAAGGGCATAGGAGATCCATACGCTTGCGGATAGAAACTTCATACGAGTTTTACCTATCAACACTTGCTGAGTGGTGACATCATGCAACTCCTGATCCGCCGAGGCCAAGTCTAGGCTTTGCTCGAGGACGAGCAAACGTTTAGCTTGGGGGAGTTTGTTGACGGTCCTTACAACAAAGATTCGACCGTCAAAACCTCGGGTTCGAGAGGAGTATATGGCAAGTTTCATGCACATTTTTAGTACTCATAAAGTTCCACGAGTTGTGTTGTGATTTTCATAGGCAGGTACACATTTTCGGAGAAATTGGAACCAACGTGCCACATGTGCTAGGCACGACCGAACCACCTAGTCCGGCCGGCCCTGCAGGTGCGGCCGGCCCTGCCAGGTGCGGCCGGCCCTACCCCATGGCACGTCCCTGGTCCGTAGCACCCCCTCTCCCTCGAGCAACACTTGGACGAACGAGATTCACTGAAGGAACGTCGGTTTGATCAAATGGTGGAGGCTAGGATCACTTGGATCAATGGGTCCACTTGTCCGGCCGCTCAACCGCCACAACCGTCATTCAGAGGCGATCCTAGGCGTCCCTGAGCATAGGCGGTGCATCACACAGCATGGAGGTGGGCCGGCCGCACCTAGAGGGCCGGCCGCACCTATCAACCGACGCACCGGGCGAAACCGACCCAAGGAGCCGACCTACAACCACCTCAGGAGCAGGGATCAGGAGCGTCCAAGTCGAGAGGCGGTGGATCATAGGGCCGGCCGCACCTAGTGAGCCGGCCGCACCTGACATCTTGGCCCCACGCGCTCCACCGACCTTCCTTGCCTATAAAAGGCACCTCACACTCGCTGGATTGGACACACAACGCAGGAGCATCTCCATTTCCCTCTTTTGTTCACTTAGAGTAGGATTAGTGTAGCTTGGGAGTTAGAGTCGAGTCGAGCTAGTCTCGAGGTTCCGGACGAGTCTTCTTCAGAGTTCCGGTACTACTCTTGTATCCTTTCTTTGTTTAGACTCAAGTACAATTCAAGTTATCTTTCTATCTTACCTTTCGAGTCAATTACATTCAGCTTTTACTTTGCTCTAGAAGCTTTATTCTTGGTTTAGACTAAAGTTAGTTTAGTTTTGGTTAGCATAGCTCTCTTGAACCCTATAGTGTTGTGGTCGTTCTTCGCTTGATCTCCGGTGGTTCACAGGAGAGAAAGACCTTCCTTCGTGATATCCGGGGAAAGGTTCTTTGGTTCGTTGTGAGCGCGGTGCTCAGAGTTTACCTTAGTCTTAGATTGGTGTCCCATTCAACAGAATAGTTGTGGTACCCTAAGGAGGTGACAGCTTCGGACGGGCTTTGTAGTCCACCACGTTAGTTCGGGCCGGTAGGATTCAGCGCGTCGTCGTTCTCCCTTCTCATCCTAGTCTGAGAGCGCGGCTTTGCGTGCCCCTACAGCACTAGAAGAGCTTGTCGAGTTTAGCTTGCCTTGGTTATCCTTTGCTTTAGTTCTTTGCGTAGAGTTGACAAGAATAGATATATTGTGTTAGGATCCTTTCTCGTCTCGTTGTCCTCCCAGCTCGCTAGATCCTCTCTAGTCCTTTATCAAGATCTCCTTGCGTGTGTCAAGTTATCCCCGAATATCTTTATTCATTACCCCCGCTATAGCTCTTTACCAAGTCTTGTTAATCTCCACCGTTTATTCGATCATCTTTGCCGTAGTGCCTCCCTTGGGAAAATATAAATACGATAACCCGAATACCACCGGGAGAAGTGCTACAACGGTAATCCGTGCACTTGCGGACCTTTCTGTGATCGTGTGTTTTACCAAAGACATTCCCTAGCCCCGTTACTAGGGGTGTAAACCCGATAGCGACGCTTGCGAGTGCCTCAAGCATTCCTGGCGCCGTCACCGTAAGTGCAAACCTAGTAGTGAGGCTAAGGAGCGTCAACATTTGGGTACCCATAATATTGGGTCCCGTCAGTAGCCCCCGAGCCTGGGAGGGAGTCGTAGACTCGTTCCCAGGTTCAGTCGTCGCAGTGGAGAGGTAGAAACTGTCGGGGTTCTCTACCGTCGGACAGTAAATTTGTATCGATCGTGTGTCCGACCCAGATGGTTAGCACAAGAGACGCCGGGATTTAGACTGGTTCGGGCCTCCGAGGAGTAATACCCTACGTCTAGTGTCGAGCTGTCGTGTTCTCGTGCTAGGGTTGTTTGTAGTAGGGGTTACAAACTTGTCGGGACAGAGTGCCGAGCCCAAGTCCCTGGGGTGTGTGAGTTCAGTTCGTCAGCCCTTGTGACGGTTGCCCACCTCTTCCTTTTATAGACGCAAGGGAGAGGGGCAAAAGGGAAACAAAATAGAAGCTACAGTGCCAATCACTGGGACATCTTCTCGCATGTCGCTGTCCATCAGGGAGTATTGAAGGCTGTTGAGCTGCGTTTGTCATTGAAACCGCCACGTGTCGGGGCGGGGCTGTTCATTTTGGTCACCTGGTGCCTTCTCCGAGCACTTTGGTGCTGACTCAACCCGTCTGAGTACGGGATGGGCTCGCCACGTTAGGGCCTAATCGTAGGCCAGTGCTAAACGTAGGGGGCACTCGAGTGCCTCGGTCGGAGTTGGCGTGCTACAGGGTCGTATGGGACCTCGTGTTGATGGCTGGGCGGCCGAACAGTGCTGCATTAAGGCTCTCGTCAAAGCCAACCGCCCGCGCGTGCCGCCAGCTGGTGCGCTTGCATGGCATGGGGAACTGGCGCCCCACGTGTCGTAGAGGGGGAGCCCGTGCGTCAGGGCGGTGCCATGTCATGTGGACCGAGTCTTGGTTGGAGACGGAAATTGCTTGTGCGAACGAGCGGGTTGTCGGAGACGAGACTTGTCGTGCGAGGCGGAGACTTGTCGGAGAAACCTCCTCTTAGTAGGAGACTTGTCGAGGAAGCTCCCAACTAGTCGGAAACAAGACGTCTTGCCAGTGATGGTCTTGACAGGGGTCCTCAGTCCTCCTTATCTTGAATCTTGGCCTTCACATTGTCAACGGTGTCAGAAGACTCCACCTCAAGAGTGATTATCTCGCCATCAAAGGGGACCCTAATCTGGGCTCTCGTCAGTAGCCCCCGAGCCTGAGAGGGAGTCAAAGACTCGCACACAGGCTCAGACGAAAGGCATCACGATGATCTTTGTTCTTGATCTCCTCGGTGGGTGCGCGCGAGCGCATCCGCCGGATGTAGCCCCCAAGCCCACGAGTGAGTTGTAGACTCGCTTGTGGGGTTTTGATCTTTAGTGGCATTGCTGTGGTTCTGGGATGTTTTGTTGAGGTAGCCATGACGGTTGTGGGCGTCGTGGGAGTCGTGGAGGTCGTGGCCAATGTGGCGGATGTGGCGGTTTGAAAAGACTGAGTGGGGGCGGTTCAGATACCCAGGCCCAGCGAGGATCGGGGCGTCGCGCAGGCAGGCGTCAGTTACGCAAGGGCGCGCGCACGTGGGCAGGCTTCTTTTTGGCGTGGCGGGCCTAGCATTTAAGGCCGCCGGCCGCGCCTCTTCCTTTTTAACCGCGCACCGGCCGAGGGTTTGGGACCTTTACTCTCCTGCCTTTTCCACTGCCATTGCCGTCTGCCTCCTCGCCCCTCTCGCCCACAGCGTCGCCGCCCCTTCCGCTGGAGCCGCACGTGAGAGCTCGCCGCTGCCATGTCGAACTGGTCGCGCTCCAATATGTCTCCCTCGATGCTGCACCGCCTCGTCGCCGCCGGGCAGCTCCCTCCGCTCACCAACGCCGTAAGTGGAGGGTGCCCGAGGATGAGTCTGTGCCGCGCCCACCGAGGGGGTATGTTGTCTCGTTCGTGGCATTCCACGAGCGCGACTTCTCCATCCCCGCCGGGCGGTTCATCCGGGTGGTTCTCTACGAGTACAGGCTCCAGCTCCAGCACCTCAACCCGAACAGCGTCTAACAGATGACGGCGTTCGAGGTGTTGTGCGAGGGGTACTTGGGGATCAGTGCCCACTGGCACCTCTTCAAGTACTTCTTCATGTTCGCATGCTTGAAGGACGGCCCCATCGCGGCGACCATCGGCTGTGTCAACCTCTGGATGAAGTAAGGCCGGGGCAGCAAGTATGTCCCCTTCTAGCTGACCAGCTCCAACAGTGGCTAGCACAAGGGGTGGTTCTATCTCAAGAACGACCCCGAGCACGCGCTGCCGGAGTTCACCGGAAACTCCATCGCCCAGGCGCCGAGGATCTGGACTGACGGACCTCCGAAGGCGGAGCAGGAGAAGTTGCTCAAGGAGCACTGGGCGGTGATGGCCCGCCTTCGCGAGGCCGGAGTTGACCTGGCGGCCGTCATTAGCCAGTACCACACCTGGGGGGTCGTCCCACTCCGGAGGCGGCCTCTTCGTCTCTGTGAGATGACGGCCAAGAGGGCTCCTTGGAAAGGGACCGTGACCGCGCCCGAGCTCCCATCGCTGGACGAGATCCAGCGCCGTGTCGGTGGCCATCGGGAAGGCGACCTACGTGTGGCCGCCGTCGCGGCTCCTGCCGATGCTCCCCAACGAGGGGACTGAGAAGCTCGTAAGTGATTTCTTCCTCTGATAAGTTTTCCGACTAGTTCGGCGTCTTCATTTGGTTTGGATCTTCCCAGAAATATCTTGATGATCTTTGACTCCTTTCGCTCCGTTCTCTTCCAGCAGGTTGGTCGTGGTGACCGAGGTCGTCGAGACGGCAGTGCCCCCAAGGCATCGGGCGCCGATAACTCGGCCGAGGGGCGGGTGGCCCCTGAGGCGAACATCATCCAGGCGGTGACCGAGCCGCTGGTCGGGGCCACCGCGGGAGACGGTGATGCCGCGAGGGCGCCCTCGGAGAAGATCGTGCCCTCACCGCCACCGGCCGACGGACACAAGGTCGAGGCGTCGGCGGCGGCGGAAGCTTTGGCGCCTGCAACGTCGCAGGCGGGCAGGGACGCAGTGGAGGTGCCAGCATGAAAGTGCATCTAGGCCACTAAGTGGATTTTGGTGAATTGAATGACAAAACTATTAAAGGTCTAACTTGTTTTATCTAAAGATTGTGAGCAGGTTGTTATTATTTATTCATTGGCTACAATTGTTGTTTATTTAATTGGATACTATTTGGCTCACAATAATTAAAGGCAAGCAAGTGTGTGATCCTTATGCAAATTGGTTAATGTCAAGTAATGAGTGGATTTATATTTTGGGGATATTTTGCGAAGTTGAATTACATGTCTCCAAGAAATATGGTAGCTTGACTAAAAATAAAAAGGGATCATACAAAGAGAAATTGGTAATTCTCTCAAGATTAAAGTGCAAGGCTTCATGTGGTAATTGAAAGAGGACACAAGGATGAGTATAGACTTAATGGTTCTTAATTGGAAGCTTGCATATTCGTTGTCAATCAAGAACAAGCATTTGAAGCGGGATTTTCAAATAGAAATTAATTAAGAATGAAGCAAAGTGGAACTCAAAGTGGATTGGGTAAGTGATGAAGAGATCAACCGAGGTGTCTAGGGTGAGGGACTAAGCAATCTTTGGGGGTCTTGACCCGGCCGCCATTAGTGTTTTGCTAAGGTAAAGTTCTAGCATCCGTGGGGTCTCCAAGTATCATATCCAAGCCTTAACCGAGGGAAGCAATGCAACACATCGATAAGTTATGATTGGCATTATGGAGTGACTTAAGGATTAAAGTGAGCACTCTTATACAAAAAGGGAAAAATCCTAAGTCACTAGCTCAAGTATGGATTTACTCAAGACATCGGCTATGTTGGAAGCCCTCAGGTTGAAATTGCGAAAGTATGGCAAGATTGAAGACCTACAAGCTCAAGAGATCAACTCTGTTTTTCATTTATTCTTGAGTTTAGGAATGCCGTACTATCAAGAGGGATGCAACATTAGCTCTAAGACAAAAGATCAAAAGTGCTCATTTGTTGACCTAAGTAAGAACTAGCCTTGAGAGAGTTCCTGAGTAGTCTAACAAACCTCTAACCAACCTTAGCCACTTCAACACGTCTTGGAGTGCTTGTAAGAAGAGAAAAGGGTTTTTGGGCTCTCTCTGCCCAGGGCAGTCTAACCGCCCCAGGGGGGCGGTCTAACCTCTCTTTGTGATATTTGCTATTCAAGCCATATTCTAGTGTTGGGTTGAGAGTTTAAGCCTTTGTGAGCTTGTGTGAGCTGAGCAAGAGCATCTCATAGCCTGAGCACTTGTGATTCGCGTCGGAAAGCCTTTGAAGCATTTGTTACTCTTGGAGGTTCGCCTCCTAGACGGCTAGGCGTCGCTGGCTAGCTCCCAAGGTTGTGGTGAGCAGCGGCAAGTTTGTGAGGGTTGTGATCTTGCCTCTTTGTGGAAAAGATCGCCTTAGTGGAAAGGAGGAAAGCGGTTGAAAGAGACCCGGCTTGTTGTGGGAGAATTCCCTTACAAGCTCCTCAACGGAGACGTACCCGTTCCTTAGTGGGCGGTGAACTTCGGGAAACAAATCCTCGTCTCTCCTTTGTGGTTTGCATCACTCGCTTGATTTCTAGCATATTTACTTTGCTTCCGCTCGATCTACTTGGGTGTGCTTGTCTTTGTGTGCAGGGATCATTACCCTGCTCGTGATCATCTACAGGAGCCACTCAAGAACTTAGGTTCTTGCTAGATGTCAAGAGAAGTTTTGAGTTGTCTTTTGCAGGTTCACTGGGTGGAGGCGGTCTAACCGCCCCCAGGACCCGGTCTAACCGGCCCCTCTGTGCTCAGTGCACTAGGGGCGGTCTAACCGCCTGGCAGGGGCGGTCTAACCACCTGTGCCAGTGAAGCTCAAGTTTCGGGGGAAAAGTTTTATCTGGTCGTCTCGCCTATTCACCCCCTCTAGGCGGCATCAAGGTCCTTTCAATTGGTATCAGAGCTTGGTGCTCCGGTTCGAGCTTAACCGCTCGGAGTTTTCCGATGTCGACTACTTGTGAGGTACCGTTTGAGCCTCTAGCTCTAGATGGCTCAAACTACTCTTCTTAGCGTTCCAATGTTCTCATTGCACTTAAGGTTTTGGGTCCCACCGCTGAGGGCATTATGGTTGCGAGTATCCTTCCGGAGAATGAGACATGTGTCTCACCAAAGGAATTGGAGAAGAAGCAACTCAATGTCGTTATTACTAACCTTTTGTGTAGTTGTGTATGTAGAGAACTAAAGCATCTCATCCTAAAGAGCAAAGAAATTAGTGAAGATGCTCATCTCATTTGGGAATTGCTATTTGAGATAGTACACACTAAATGGGATGAAATTGAGAGTGATGATGAAGATGAACCAGTGGAGATGTGCCCCACAACATCTACAACATCCACTGATCATCAAGCATCAACCCTCAAGGAAGAAGGAGGCAAGAGAAGCGAGGGTGAAGCCTCTCTGGGGGAGGTGGTCAAACCACCCCCACGGGGCGGTCTAACCGCCCCCAACAGAGAAGCTTCAACCTACTACGGCGAAGGCGCTTGCTTCGTGGCCAAGAAGAAGAACAAGAAGAAGAGGCAGGCCAAGGGAGCAAAGAGCCAGAAGATCGAAGCCTCAAGCTCTCTGACAAGAGAACTTGAACTTCTAAAATCCGAACTCGCCTCCTTGGTTTGTAAGTATGAATCATTAGCTAACAAATATGATCATGATATCAAATCCTTTTCATATAGAGCTAAGGTAGAAGAAGAAGCCAATGATGTGCTAGATGCTCAACTAGCTAAGCTCACTAGTGAGCATATGGCTTTGCAAGCAACTCACAAGGAACTTGAGTGTTCTCATGAGAAGCTTGTGGACTCATATGCTTCACTAGAAATTGCTCATGAGGTTGTTGTTTCATCGGTAAAATTCTTACAACCTCTCACACCCACATGCACATGCTTACTTGTCAATAATGAATTTGCTTGTACTAAACCTTGTTGTTCTCAAGCAAGCCAATCTAGCATTGAGCATGTATTTGTAGAATCTTGTGATGACCTCATTGCCCAAGAGAATGATGAACTTAAGCAAGAGGTCGAAAAGCTTAAAAGAGAATTGTATGTGTTGAAGGAAGAAAGCAAAGTGCAACCATCTCAAGATAACCGTGATGACATGGTGAAGAAGCTTGAGAAGGGTTCAACCGTCACGAGCTCAAATCCTCAACAACACATCAAGACCAACAATATCAAGATTCAAGAAAAGAAGAAGGGGCATGCCACGTCACATTGCCCCACCAACCTCAAGGCTCAAGAAACAATCTCTAAGAAGAAAAGAAGATCCACCAGAAGGAGATTGTGCTATATATGCAAAGAGAAGGGTCACTCGGCTGTGGATTGCCCACAAGCCAGCAGTGCTGACCAGGGGCGGTCTGACCGCCCCACCAGGGCGGTTAGACCGGGTCCAGCCAGCACAATGAAGAACCACCGCAGCGAGGAGAAGAAAGCTCACCCTTCAAGCAAGATGCCTCCATGCAAGCCAAGACAAGACAAGCAAATGGATCCCAAGCCAAGAAGTGCCAAAAGCCGCATTTGCTATACTTGTCGTAAGAAGGGTCACTTGGGCAAGGATTGTCCGAATGGTAACACTCCACAATCCAACCTTGTCCATTATGATTTTCATAAGCTTAGGAATGACACAATTGGCACTTGTACTATGAGGATGATTAGTTCACCTCAAACTAGTACAAGGGCTATTTGGGTTCCTAAGCATCTTGTGACTAAACTTGTAGGACCCAACAAGTGTTGGGTACCAAAAAGTGCTTGCTGATCTTGTAGGTTGATTGAGTTGCATTGAAGTCATGGCAATGAAGAAAGAGTTCATCATTTGATATCTTGCCATGAGAAGGACTAGAATGTGAAAATCACTCAACCAATGCAATCTCGGTAACTAGTACTTAATGTCGTGCCCTGGTCACTCTTAGTTCTTTGTGAACACTCATGGATCACTAGACCTAGGTTTGTGAAGCATGAGGAAGTGACCTTGACACTTTTACAATTTTATTCTCTCATGCCATTTGATGCTCCTAATGGCTCTTTAGAAGAGCATTTGTTGTGATAAGCTTTGCAGGGATTTATCTAGGTATTATATAGGCTGATCAAAGGACAAGAGCCGAAAGATCACCAAATAGACCAAAAAGGGCAGGGGCGGTCTAACCGCCCCCTAGGTGCGGTCTAACCGCCTGCTCCCCAGAAATGTCATTTGGCGGCTGACCCGGCCCTAATGACCGGGTGACCCGAGGCGTCTCTGGAGGTTGGCGGGTGATCCGGCCACTTAGGCCCAGGTGGCCCGACATGGAGCTGTTTTTCAACATTTTGGTGATTCCAAGGCAATGGTAATGAGATTCTTGGCATAGTTCAATTTGATAAACCATTTTATGTCAAGACCCACCTTTGAAGCAATCTCCCTTGTTCATAATTGAATCGTGTGCTAAGTTTGAGAAATTCAAAATTCTCTAAGCACTAATTAAGGGGGAGTTTATTTCAAAGGTTGTGTCATTTGAGGGACTAACAATTTCTTCTAGTGAGCTTGTAGTCTCATGTATTTGTGCATCATTAGCAAGCTCTTGACTTCACTACTAAATCTTAAAGAATCAAGTAAGAGCTAGTCTTTCCTTAAATTTACTTATGCACAAATCCAAATGGTCTAAAGGCAAAGGTATGTCCTCATGAACCTTTTTAAATACTGAAATGCATCTAGGCCATTATACCATGCTAGTCTGACCATCTTAGCATGTAATTGCTTCAAGTAAATTTTTGTGTGCCTCCCTAGATATTTGGTTGATACCTTCACATAAACTCGACTTGGTGTCGTGTGAATGTCTCTTGAGTAGGGTATGAGCTAAATATACTAAAGAGGTGATTTACTTGATGAGAATGCATGCACTTTGTGGTATAGGATAGATTTTTCGAAAATCCAACTAGCATGTGTAGGAAGTGTGCTTAATTTTTAAAAATATTTGGTTCTTGGTCTTTGTGACCCTATTGATCCATTTGTGACTAAAGTTCTCCTTGTTTGTTTGTTGGCTAGTCACAAATGGTGATATTTTACTCAAGTCCATAATTAATCTCTAAATCCATATCTTCATCTCTCTCTCTATCACTCTTGGAAGAATCAAGAATGTGATTTACTTGGATTATCTCATGTTCTTCTAAGATTTGTGAATTTTGGATCAATTTCATCTATATATCTTTTATTCAAATATTATATGGAAATCAAGGATCAAATCCTTTAAGGCTAAAAAAATTGTTCCTCGGAACTACCGACCCTAGGGCGGAACTACCGATAAGAGGTCACTGTCAAAATTATGGAAATCTTCGGTACTTCCGACCCTACCTCAGAACTACCGATAAAGGGTCTCTGGTTGAATTTTTGGCAGGGCCGGTTTAACCGAGGCTGGGGGGAGGTCTAACCGCCATAGCCAGTTTTTATCCCTGCCCTCAAATTCATCCCTCAGCGTAAAATCAGGACTTCCAGGGGTCTGAGTGGAAAAGAGGGCCGAAATCTTATCCTCTCCACGGATCTGCTCAGTTTGGGGGGGGCGGTTCAACCGGGTCCCACGCCCGGTTAGACCGGGTCCCACGGGCCCTACTGTTTTCAACTTTGCCCGTGACTTCTCAGCCCCTTATCTCTTTCCCTCTTCCTTCTTTCTCTCTCCAGCGACCAAGAACAGGAGACACTCGTCCCAACTCGACCTCCTCTCCCTCTCCACCTCAAACTCCTTCTCCCATGGAGATTTGAAGTTTCCTCCACCAAAAATCAAATCCAATTCGTGGAAAGTACTCCCCTAAGGCGGCTGAACCGGTTCCCCACTCGGTTCTTCGGATTTCATCTCGGTTTCATCTAATCAAATCTTGTTTTTGCCCGATCTATCAACTCCTTGAGTAGTTTTGAATATCCTTTGGTAGAACATCACCCAGCAACCCCTAGAAGACATTCCTAGAGTTCGGTTCAATTTTATTAAGTACATTGTCATGAACTCAAAATTAGAGTTGACTGTCAGGGGCGGTCTAACCGCCCTGCACATGTCCGGCCCAAAATTTCGTTTTCTGCATGTACTTAATCTCCTTTTATCTAGGGACGTCTCATGAACAGTAAATTAATATCCTTTCATATGTGTTACTGTGTTTGGCTGAAGAGAGCCATTGGCTCAAAACTAACAGGGGCGGTCTAACCGCCCCCTGGGTGTGTGTTGACGCGAAAATAGGACGTCACCTCCGCGCGCAGCACACGTGACTCCCCGGTCTGTAGCGAGGCATGCCAGCCAATCTGACCTGTTGATTGACAATAGAAAAATATTAGGGATCGGCTAGAGAACCGATGGCCTTTCAGCGACACGTGTACCAGCCAATCGGCCGATACGGGTAAAGCGGGATTGGCCGGCTCGAGAGCGACCGAAGCGCGGGTGCGTGAGTAGATAGATCGGCTGGATCGGCCGATCGTGACGTCAGCACTCGAGTAGGTCGGAATCGGCTGCGGTGTTAGAAGCTGATAGGATCTAGATCGAGTGGGATAATCGCGATAATAGCTAAAACCACAAGAATTGGTACGAAAACTTGTAGATCTAGCTAATACCGGTAAAGGGGTGAATAAAGAACTAGACGAAACCTCAGCGATACGCCCGAAGGTTAAAGCCTAGGGTTACTCGGTAAAACGGTACTCACAAGCTTGCCGGAGATCGATCGATGCAGCCCGACGAACTTGAAGGACGGCGTTGTAGAAAAGAAGAAAAACGCAATGGCGAAGTCGCCGAAAAGTAGATGCTGTAAAGGTAGATGCTGTAAAGTAAAGGGTTTGCCCAGAGGTGGTTTGTTTGATATTGGTGTGTACCCTTTTTCCGACCATGCAGGGTCGCTATTTATGTCCTGAGGACAACCCGACTCCTAGCCGATCACGGCATTGTTTACTTGCATCTAAAGAAAAACGAAAACTACTAAAAATAGAAAAGGACTCTCACAGGAGTCAAAAAACCTAAAACTAACTCTTTGACCCGTTGCCAATCGTGGATTGACCCACCTCCACCATGCTTTCCTTCTGGCGTATCTTCTTTGTTACCGCCTTTCTCCTCATCGGCCGATCCTCTTGCTCGACCATCGGCTGATTGGTTTGACCTGCTGGTCCTACTTGAGCCCCTTTGACCATCGGCGAGACCTGTTGTCCACCCTTCTTTCTCTTTCAATCGGCAGATTGCACTCTGTTTTCATCGGCTGCTTCTCCTTATCCTTTTTGACCTGTTTTTCTAAAAAAATAGTGTCAACACGTGCCCCCAATTTCGGAGTAAATAATCTTTTGCTCCGAAATTTCCTCGAATCCGTTATCTCCCTTGATTCTAAGTCGGCCGAAGAATCCCAACAAATCTTAGGGGCCATAAATACAACTGCCTTGGCTTTTTCTTTCCCTTAATCCTCGTTGCTCTGAAAAACCCAATCTTTCAAGCGACGAACCCTAAGCTCCAAAACTTTTGCTGATCCATGGCGTCCTCAAGTTCTGCCGGAGGTTCCTACTCTGCTTCTGCACCCCCGAAGGCGTCTCTTTCTTCAATTCCCCCGGTATTTTTCCTTGTTCTTTTGCTTTTATTCATTTATTAATGTCGCTGCTTCGCTTTGTCTGAAATCCGAACTTCTGTTTTACCTATTTTTCTTCAGGCACTTAGATCCAATCTTATCATCCCTATTGACGACAAACCTGGACTTGCTTTTCTTGGCCCAATGGGTGATACCGACCCTACTGAGATGATGAATTTTGAAACTGGCCGAATCCCTTTCAAGTACGCCTCTTTGAATCTGGCCGATTGGGATGCCTGCTTTAGGTCTTGGACAGGTTATGTCAAAGGGTGGAGAGATTGGTACCTCAGAATTTCTGCGAAGAACAGGGAATCTTGGGAGCAATACAAGATCAGTCAATGCATCACTTTATCTTTGTCTGAGATGTCCCGGAATGAATCTCTTCTGATAGCTGCTTCTTATTTTTGGTCTGATGCACTTAATGCCTTCTTATTTGGCCATGGGCCAATGTCTCCATCTTTGGCTGATGTTCTTCTGTTGACTGATTTAGATGTCTCTTCTTCGGACATCCTTTTCAGCCACCGGAATGACAAACCTTCCCACCAACTGAAAACCAAGAATATCGGTGGATGGTCCGGTTATATTGTTGAGCATAAGAAAGAGGGAACCGTGGGCCAAAGGGAGCATGTTGCTTTTCTAAACATGTGGCTTGAGAAATTTGTCTTCTGTGGCAAGACTTTTGGTCCCACTGCTAACTATCAGATAGTAGCTGAACGGCTGGCTTTAGGCGATTGCATCCCTCTTGGAAAATACCTCTTAGGCGCAGTTTACAATCTTCTTCATCAAGTGGCGGTTAGTCTATCAACTAATTCTCCAATAGGCACCCCGGGAGGTCCCTGGTGGTTCATTAACATGTGGCTAAACCTTCATCTTCGAGACAGGTTGTAGCAGAATATTTTTACCAGGACCTTCCCGGGAGACCAACCAGATGGTGTTCCAATTGTGAGGCGCCGATGTATGAATTTTGGAGAAGCTGTTTCTGTCTTTCCAGGACACAAAAGAACTCCTTCTCATATAGCAGAGCACTTCAGAAGCTTTTATCTTGGTTTTAATTCAGAATCCATCATCTGGTTTGCATACAGAGATGATGATACTTATTTCGAGACCACATTCAACTTTGATGATATCCACAAAGATGACGAAGACAGAATCGCTTTTGTGGAAATTATTAAGCCAGGGCTCCTCCCTTCTTGTGTCTTTGGAAAAGATCAATCGGTCACTTATGAATTTTATAATCCTTCAGTGTGCGCTCGCCAGTTGGGATTTGGCCAATTGCCGATTGGCCTTTATTTCTCTGATTTGATTAAGCCACGGGAGATCATTCCTAGTGGAACTTATTATCAGCACCTCTTGGATCGGGTTCCTGATTCCGCCACCATCAATCTTGCTTCCTGGAGATTCTCCAGTTTGACTTCTTCCCTCTTTAACATCTGGTGGGCAGAATGGTGTGATCATCTCTTCTGTGTTTCCCCAAGAGTTTATTGTGAGAAGTTGGACTCTGCGTATCATGCATCGGTTGATGAGGTAACTTCCTTTTGATCAATTTATGTATTTGCTTGACTGTTCCCAGATTGCTACATCTTTTTTTCCTTTTTAGCCTGAAACCACAGAGCCTCTTGCTGTCAGTAGAAGTGGTAAGCCGATTCAATATTGGCCACCAAGACAGGTACCATATATTGGCCATAAGGCCCCTTCAATTTCCTCAGTTATGCAGGGTCCCAAGATCAATCCTGTTCCAGACAATTTACCTCTGTCGACGCTTAAGAGGAAAGGTGTATCTAGCAAGACTCTTGCCCGTAAAACAAAGAGGAAAATTGACACTGTGGTCGCTGATGCCTCTGATATGGCCAAAGTATTAGCAAGTGCCTTCAAGGTACTGACTTTTGCCTTTTCCCTTTTCCTTTTTGTATCCTCCGATTGATTATCTTCTTCTCCTGTCCAGTCTTCAAGTGAGTCAACACAGACTGGTAATGCTGACTCTGATCAAAGTCCAGTTCTGGAGCCAATTCAAGAAGCTCCAACTGATGATACTCTAGTTGAGTCGTCTGAGCAGCCTGAACCAGATAAAGTTATGGAGAACCCGGTTGATGACACCCTGACTTCATTGATCGAACAACCTGATACTCAGAGGATCAATGTCTCAGATGCTCCTGTTAATCAGCCTCGGTGTTCCCCTGAACAGGCCGATTTTCAAAGTGAACAACCAACTGAGGTACAATCTTCATTAGTTGTTTCTTTATTACTTTCATCCTCTGACTCCTTGTCTTTGTTCCAGGACATTGTCAAGTCATCGACTGAGGTTCATGACAAGCCTTCGGGTGATCTTCAGCAAGATACCGGTGACCAACCACAGTTGCCGATTGTTGACGTCTTTGAACCATCATCGGCTGAAAATCCAACTGCCCAGATTCGAGCAATGTCTTCAGCTGTAGAGGCAAACTTCCTGATTTCTTCGAATTTCTTCTTCAACTCTTTTGTTTTACCTACAATGTTCTAACAAACTTGCCTTCTGTTCAGGGCACATTGGCAGTTATTCTCCCAGATGAAGTGAAGGCTAAGCTGATCGAGGTGTTGCCATTGCTGAATCAGGACATTGGTCAACTTGTACAAGATGCTGAGCCGATCAGGGCTATCTTCAAGCAAATTCAAGGCCAGTTGCCTAGAGATCTTAAGGCGAACATGCTCCAAGTTGCTTTCATTGAGAATCGGCAGCTCATAGTCCAGGAAGCCCAAGATCGGCTGGAGGAAAGGAAACATCAAGAGCAACTTACTCAGGACAGGGAGAACTTGGATAGTAGTATGGCCGATCTTGACAGCAGGATTGAATTCTTGAATTCTTCTCGCTCTGATATTGTCAACAGTATTGACCGTCTGAAGAAGCGCCGTGCTGAATTGATGAAAGAACTAGGTCAGATCGATCAGGACTTAACCGTTGAAGAGCAGAAGCTTGCAGATCTCCCAGGTACTATTGCTGCCATGCAAGAAAAGAGGGACTCTACTGCACGTCAAGCCCAAGTCCTCCGTGAACAAGAACAGTCGATTCCCGGTTCGGCCGATGCCGATCGTCAAGAGATAGAGGCGGTCGATCAGCTGCGTCTGGACCTCATCAACGCCATTCTTCTTTTGGGCATAGTTTAAACTTTATTTGTAACTTTTTCCAAATTGTGATTGGCCTTTACTGGCCAACTTCCAACGCTCTGTATTAACTGCTTTGAACGAACATTCCACTCGGCCTTTTATAAGATGCCCAGATCTCTGTAATCCTTTGAACTGTTATCTTTCCTTCACGATGGCTTCTTCTTCTTCTTCTTCATCTTCTTCCTCTGTGAATCAGGTTGGTTTTCTTTTATTTTCCTTCATTCTCATGATCTCTTCTCTGATGGTTTCTCCTTTTCTCAGTCTCCAAACCGTGATACTGTGGAAAAGATCGTGTGGAGTATCAATGCCTTTGGTGCGAATCAACCAACCCAACCATTTAGGCAAGAACGTGGCCTTCGTCTGGTGATAGCAAACGACGAGAAGAAACTGGAAGTTCTTGAAGCCAGGAGGACTGCTCTTCTTCAGGAACTGGATCGTGTAGGTGAAGAAATAGCCCAAGTCAGAGTAGAGCTAGACAAGGCAAAAAGCCTTCTTTGAATTCTGATGTACTATCAGCCGATGCAATCGGCCTTTTATGAATAAAATCATTAGCTCTTATGGGTTTCGATGGATCTGACTGTACTGTTTTTTGGTGATAAATTCCCACCCACACTTGTAGGCGCTCTTTTATGACTTGGTTCAACTTCCCTGTTATAAAATGCAGCTCGCCTCTCGGGTGTCACCATATTCTTCTGAGTATGCATCGAGTTGGTTCTCGTTAGGAATAAGAGGCGAGCCTCCTCTAGAGTGCTTCTAGGAAAATGCTATTATTCCCACTCCTTGACAAGTTTCTCTTTGAAGGTTTCTTGTGTCCTATTGATGCATCAAAGCTTGCCGTTGTTGCTGGAAATGTTGAGAGAGGGGAATCCTGATAGCCCCTTCTTCTAGAGTACAGAGTAGGGCCACACATTATTATTCAATCCTCCTTCAACGCCAACCCCTGATTTTCGGGAAACGTATCACTGCATGCCTGCCCATTGTCCACTCTGAGACTTTCACGGGGAAACTGTTCTAGCTTTGATTGCATCGGATGCTCTTCATTTCCCCTTTTTCAATTCCCTCTTGTAGTTATCCCTTCTGCCATCTGGGGCTATAAATAAGCCTGAAGCTTTGATGGAGAAAACTCACTCTCATCGGCCATGTCACAATCAACTCAGATACATCATAAGCTCTTGTTGTATGACTGTTCTCTTCTATTATCTCCCTTTCATGGCTAGAAGAATTCTTGTGAAGTAGTGTAGCGGCCCCTCTTCTTCTTCGTCTCCTTTTAAAAAGCTAGGATGCACCATAGCTAGAAGAATCCTTGTGAGGATCTGGCTTCAGGGAAGAAAACAGGTAGGGTGTCTTGCTGCACATTTATCAGAGGAAGAGCGTGCCAAAGGGACGGCCATCTTGGTCATCAACTCGGGCTCCTTCCGGCGGAAGATTGCAGACTCTGGCGAAGATCTTAGTCTTTCATTTCCTCTTAGCTGTGTCCTCCTCTTCGTTCATCGATTTCATATCCTCATCATACTGGAGATTTAGGACAACGCACTCCTTGTAACTTCTTAAGAACATATTTAATCTGTAGATCTGAGTTGTAATATCATTGCTGTAATCCAAAACAAAGGTAATGAAAATTGCATTCATTTTGTTCTGAAGGTGATACATGTATCGGCTATAACCGAATATATTAATTTCGTGCATCGGTTTTACATTTTTTGCACTAAAGGCGATTCTTTACAGATATCGGCTATTCTACTGGAAATGATTACATTTGCAATCGGTTGTAGCTCGAAAACTCAATCGTCCGATAGACACGATAAGACAATCGGCTTACATAACTGCTTGTATACTTGGGCGACCAATCCATCGGCTGCTGTGACTCCGTGCCCAAGCTTCCCTTCGTCTTTAATGAACTGATTCATTAAATCTTGTCATCAAAGCCGACTGCTTGAACCGGCTTTAGTCCAAAATCAGACACTTTGAGATACTTGGTATCCCATGCTTTTCCAGATATGCAGCTCACTCGATCATAAGTCCACCCTTGTGCTTCTGTAGCTGCAACTGTCAAGGAGGTTTCTCCTTGGACCAACTCCACTGAATCTCTGATCCATTGGATGATGCATTGATGCATTGTAGATGGTATGCAACAGTTGGCATGTATCTAGGGATGAAAACGGTCGAAAAAGGTCGAACACGGAATCATAAATGTAGAAAAACGGTCGGAACGGAACGGGATTTTTCTACATTTATGAAAGTAAACCACTACAAAATAATGAAGAATGACATTAAAATTAATTGAATCTGACAACTTTTCATAATTCGGTAAAAACGGGAACAAAAGCATAATGTAGAAAAACGGTCGGAACGGAACGGGATAGAAACTGTCCGTTTTCAACCCTACATGTATCCAATCCCGACCCAGCAGTAGATTATAAGATCCCCTCCCTTTAATCACAAAGAAAGCGGTCGGAAGGGTCTTACTGCCGATGGTGAGCTCCACGCAAATTGCTCCTTGAGCCGGAGAGACGTTGCCTTCAAAGTCCACCAACATCATGTCGGTTTGGGTCAAGTCTTCATCAGACTTCCCAATCTTGCGCAGCATGGTGTATGGCATCAGATTAACTGCTGCTCCTCCATCCACTAGCATCCTGGTAATTGGCTTGCCATTGACAAATCCTTTGAGAAACAGAGCCTTCAAATGTTGTCTCTTTTCATCTTCTGGCTTCTCAAAGATAGCTTGTGTGGGTTCCAGTGTTAATTGAGCCATGCCACGCTCTTCATCGGACAGATCCGAATCAATAGGAGCCATGAACTCTTTTGGTAAGAAGACAACCATGTTTATGTCAGCTCGTGGTTTGTCATCTTTTCCATCATCGGCCTTAGGCTTTGGGCGCCAAACTTTAGACCGAACCTTCTTCTTGTCCAGCACGTGTCTCTCTGCTTCTTCTTACTGTTCTAGCTGCCGTAGGCGCTAGACTCTCCTTTTTTGGGACTTGGTCAAGCCATCTGGACACCACTGTGGATTGGGCTTCTTGTGTGTTTGGCTTGATCCTTCATCATCCAGTTGCAGTATGCGTCGACACTCAGGAGCTCGGCACATGATATCCTCGTCAGGGACCAGAGAATCAGCCATCTCTTCTAGCCGATTGTTTGATTTTTCGTTGACTCAGCTTCCCTGCCGATCATGAACATTGGCCTTGCCCCCCAGCCGATCGTGGATGCTTGCCTTGCCCCCCAGCCGATCGTGGACTGAGACTCGTTGATTGCTGAACTCACGGTGATTCCCAGCTGCAGGTCTTCTGTTATCAAAGCAAACTCTTTTAGATGAGCTGTTGTTGTTGTAGGCTCCATTGCATTCTGGACAATTATCTGCTGTTGGAAGCTTGATCCCTTCTTCCCAGCAGTACTTGAAGAATGGACATCTCCAATGTCCTTCATTGCGTCGTGCCCACTCTTCTCTTCCCCTTGCTTTTTCTTGTCGACACTGAAACTTATTGATCAGCATCTGGGACGTGACAGGTCGGCGTGGCTTCGAGTCTCCTTCTTCAAGTAGCAACCCTTTTCCTTTGACATCGGCAGCGGTTGCTTGTACTTTGGGATCAACAGCTCCTTTATTTTGAGCCGAATCAGATGTCAGCAACTTGACTCGTGATGTGTCTTTGCTAGACACCTCAACTGTGTTAGTTGGGAAGGGGTGCTGATCGATCTTCATCGACTTCTCAGCTTTGGTAGGTGTTTCAAATTTGAGTCTCCCTTGCTCAATAGCTGATTGGATCTGTTTTCTGAAGATCTTGCAATCATTGGTGTCATGCGACGTTGCATTGTGCCACTTGCAATACTTCATCCTCTTCAGCTCTTCTGCAGATGGTATGGTATGAAACTGGGAGAGCTTAATCTGCCCTTGCTGAAGCAACAGATCAAATATTTTATCGGCCTTAGTGATATCAAAGCCGAATTTCTCTAGTTCTTTCTTGCCAAAGGGACAGGACATTGTCTTCTTGCCTTTGACCCACTCTGCAAGTCCTATTATATTGTCTTCATCTTCTGAGTCAGTGTAGTCCACATAAGACACCTTCTTCTGAAAGTTTCTTCTAGGCTCATAGGACTTTGCAGTTTCTTGGCTCATTCGACTGACCAATTGGCTGAGACTCTCGAAGTCATGTGATGCATATTTCTCTCTCAAGGTTGGTAAGAGACCTTGGAAGGCCAATTCAGCCAGTTGTTTATCTCCCAGATTAAGACTATAGCACTTGTTCCAGACCTCTCTGAATCTCTGAATGAATCTAGCAACCGTTTCATCGTTCCTTTGTTTGAGTTTGGTCAAATCAGTAATCTTCATCTCATGGATGCCAGAGAAGAAGTAGTTGTGGAACTGCTGCTTCAAATCAGACCACTTGATGATGGAGTTAGTTGGCAGTGATGTGAACCATGAGAATGCTGGTCCTGATAGAGATGAAGAGAACAAACATATCCTGAGTGCATCAACGTTCCCTGCTTCTCCACATTGGATGATGAATCGAGTGATATGCTCCATAGTGGATGTTTCATCTTGCCCAGAGAGCTTGGTGAAGTCTGGCACCTTGAATCTCGGAGGGAATGGTATCTGATCGTAGCCAGATGGATACGGTGTCCTATACATGCATGACTGCTGCTTGGGTTTTATTCCATATTGCTTCAGCAACATCTCTGAGAAGTGGTCAATTAACTCCTGTTTCATGTGAGACTTCAATTCAGTAGATACTTGTTCAATTGCTTGCATCTCAGCTGGAGTTTCTGGAGGCCGTTCTTCTAGGATTCTTGGCTGTGGATTTGGTACCATTGATGTCCCTGTTCCAGAAGAACTCTGCATATTTGTAACAGGTGGAGTTTGTCCGATCGGCTGACTAGCTGATGGGGCTGGCTGGTGCGAATTCAACTGGCTCGAGATAGCCAATTGATTTACAAGTATTTGTAGCACTTGTGTAGCATCCACCTGTGGAATTACTGGTTGCCCTGTCGCCCCTTGACTGATCGGCTGTTGAGGCGACGATCTTGTATGAGCCACTGTGTTGGCTGGGGTTAAGACAGGCTGCATTGGCGTTGACTGTTGAAGTGGGGCGGTCTGCACGGGCATCCCTAGCATCGGCTGCTGAGCCGATTTCTGGGTTTGAACAGGAGTTGGTCTCTGAGGTGGAACAGGAGCTTTTCTTTCTGTTGGTATAACCATGTGAGCGTGAGCTGGACCGATCTTGACTCTTTCAAAGTTCTTGCTCCCGTGATTGAAGTAGACAAATTCTACTCCCTCCTTGTTCATGTGTACAGTCCCTGGAGTACCTCCAAACATAGCTTGATAAGATTGCGGGTACTTCACTTCCAGAACTTCTTCAGGTTGGGGTTCGAAGAAATTTGAGATGTCACTCTCAAAATGATCACGAGGCAAATCCCATCCTGCAAGCTTCCCATCTTGATTCCTCATGGCAGGATACTTTTGATTCTGCACTGAGAATGTTTGATCTTGGGCACTGGACTGTACTGCATGTGTTTGGACCACAAGCATGATAACAGCAGGATCTTTGGCCTTTTCTCCAACACCTGGATTCTGAATCTGCTGGGAGTCCGATAAAGAACTAGGAGTAAACTGTGGAGATGGCGCAACTCTTACTGTTGGATCATCAATCGGCGGAGCGGGCGATTGGTCATGTTGGAACACTGGAGGAGTTTGGTTTGGTTGAAAATATGCAGGCCCTAGGTATCCTCCTTCTGCTCCTTTCTTGAGTGCTTCAATCAGACTATTTTGCACAGTATTGGCAAAAACCTTAGCTTGATCAATCATCGTCTGATTCATCGCCTTAGTCATCATGTCCTGAAGTGATTCAGGATCGGCTGAGAAAGTGACCTGCTTAGGCGTGGGCAACTGACTCTTCTTGAAGATTCCACTTTTAGTCTGACCGTATGATGCCAGGCAAAGCTCTTCATAATGCTTCATGTGAGCTTCGAACTCAGCTTTGTCTGCATCCTTCAACTGATCCTTGGTGATCGCTTGGACGTTTTCTGGATCAATCTCAGAAGGACCATTCTTCATAGTCTTCGTCATTGTTGACTTTCTTCGTGTCCCACCAGGCGTGCCAAAAGTGTGTTGACACGAAAATAGGACGTCACCTCTGCGCGCAGCACACGTGACTCCCCGGTCTGTAGCGAGGCGTGCCAGCCAATCTGACCTGTTGATTGACAATGGAAAAATATTAGGGATCGACTAGAGAACCGATGGCCTTTCAGCGACACATGTACCAGCCAATTGGCCGATACGGGTAAAGCGAGATCGGCCGGCTCGAGAGCGACCGAAGCGTGGGTGCGTGAGTAGATAGATCGGCTGGATCGGCCGATTGTGACGTCAGCACTCGAGTAGGTCGGAATCGGCTGTGGTGTTAGAAGCCGATAGGATCTAGATCGAGTGGGATAATCGCGATAATAGCTAAAACCACAAGAATTGGTATGAAAACTTATAGATCTAGCTAATACCGGTAAAGGGATGAATAAAGAACTAGACGAAACCTCAGTGATGCACCCGGAGGTTAAAGCCTAGGGTTATTCGGTAAAACGGTACTCACAAGCTTGCCGGAGATCGATCGATGCAGCCCGACGAACTTGAAGGACGGCGTTGTAGAAAAGAAGAAAAACGCAATGGCGAAGTCGCTGAAAAGTAGATGCTGTAAAGTAAAGGGTTTGCCCGGAGGTGATTTGTTTGATATTGGTGTGTACCCTTTTTCCGACCACGCAGGGTCGCTATTTATGTCCTGAGGACAACCCGACTCCTAGCCGATCACGGCATTATTTACTTGCATCTAAAGAAAAACGAAAACTACTAAAAATAGAAAAGGACTCTCACAGGAGTCAAAAAACCTAAAACTGACTCTTTGACCCGTTGCCAATCGTGGATTGACCCGCCTCCACCATGCTTTCCTTCTGGCATATCTTCTTTGTTACCGCCTTTCTCCTGATCGGTCGATCCTCTTGCTCGACCATCGGTCGATTGGTTTGACCTGCTGGTCCTACTTGAGCCCCTTTGACCATCGGCGTGACCTGTTGACCACCCTTCTTTCTGTTTCAATTGGCCGATTGCACTCTGTTTTCATCGGCTGCTTCTCCTTATCCTTTTTGACCTTTTTTTCTAAAAAACGGTGTCAACAGTGCGGTCTAACCGCCCTAGCCAGTTTTGTGCCAATTGCTCTGGAATGCCGAGGCTCGACGCTCATTCTAGCCAATTTTGTTCCTGGTGTCTCTTACACTTTTGTTTCACATCTTGTGATCCAGGGACAGCAGTAATGCCAAGGGGTGCCGGAACTCAGAAAAGGAAGAAAAGAGGCAGTGATGACACCGGGACGTCCTCCGGTCCAAGCACTCATAATTTGAGGCCTAGAGGACAGCAGCCACCACCTGTCTACTATGGTGATGACATTGAGATGAGTGATAGAGTGGAGAGTAGTGTTGACGATGTGGAGGATCCCTCTCATTTTGAGGTCAGCTGGCGTCAGCCGGGAGATCCAGGTGAAGGTGATGACAGTGATGGTGATAGTGATGAGGAAGAGGATGAAGAAGAGGAACAGAGGGGTGGTAATCAGCAGCTTGGTAGGCCTTATATCAGAGAGCCCAACTATCCATCCTACAGAGGACCTATTGATTATTATCAGGCAGGGATGGCAGACACTATGGTGAAGTTGAGAAGAGTTGATCCGGCTGGTGAGGCTAGGACTGCTACAGATTACAGATTTTGGACCCTCTTTCAGCAGGATTATTACACCACAGCCATCATTACTGGTAGAAAGGCAAAAATCACCAACGATGCTCAGTATGTTGATTGGGAGTTTATGGAGAGGAAAAATAATCCTATCTTTGATGAGGTGATTCAGGCTTGTGAGGAGAAAGGACTTAAGGTCCTCATGGGTTTTAAGCAACATTGGAACAAGGAGCTCATCGCGTAGTTTTATGCGACCGTTTATTTTGGCTATGTGCAAAAAGAGAATGGGCAAAGTGAGAGGGCTATGTTTTGGATGACCGAGGGTAAAAAACACCAGCTCTCTTTCTCTGGTTTTCTCACTTTGTTTAGGTTACCAAATGATGGGTTCCCCCGGAAGCTCCATGATGAGGGCCCGGTTGAGGCAAAGAGGATGGCATTTATGTATCCCAGGAATGCAAGGGACAGTTGGGGTCATGTGAAGGGTTTATACACATATTATTCGATCCTCAACCGTCTGTTCAGGAAGACTCTCACACCTAGGGATGGCAACACTTCGGATATCACTGCTTTTCAGAGGAACTTAATGGTTGCCATGCATTTAATGTTGGTGACTTCTTGTGGCAGGAAATAAAGAATTCTTCAGAGAATCCACAAAGGTTGTGTAGCTATGGTCCCTACATTAGCTACATTATCAAGAAAGTAACACAAAAGGCCTATCCTAATGACACAAAGTATCGCCCTTTACAACCAAAGCCCAGCAAGACAGTGAGAGTCCCATCACCACATGATGATCAGCAAGAGGAGCAACAAATATTTGAAGAAAGGGAGGCACCACGCAGCTGGGAGGCATATCAGCCTGGGGGCGGTTCAACCGCCCCTGGCAGGGAGAGAGGAAACATAGCTCCCCGCTTCGCAAACTGATCAGCATCTTTCTTGGTATGTGCCGAACACAGATACATAGAAGTTGCCGAGCAAGAGAAGAGGAAAAAGAATAAGAAGATGAGGGATACCATGAAGGCTCTTCACACTCAGGCCGGTATTCAGCCCCCTAGGTCTCCTATCTCACCATTCCCTCCAGAGGTTGAGATACCCTCAGTGGATGATAGGGTGCAAAGCTTCCTTAACTCGGATCTCTATTATCAGTATGGAAGCAACTTTGGATCGGATATTGGTGCTTCTTCTTCCTCTGCCCCTCCTCCTCCACCACCCACTGGTTTTGATACTATGTTGGAGGGTGATGCGGTGGCACCGGAGCCTTGGGCTGCTCCTCCATCGACTGAGGCATGGGCGGCACGTGTCTCCCATGAGTTCTTTGATCAATCTGCCACTTCCTATGGTATGGAAAAATCACTCCATCCTTTTCTGAAATTTTTCCATACCTAGCTCTTTATTATCTCATTTCTCTCTTGTATGCCTATTTGAAGATCCGAACACAGGAGAGGCCAATTGGGATAGGTGGCAGCAACAGTGATTTGGCAGCAACAACATCTTCTCCAGGCCCTTTATGGATGCTTGATGACAAAGGGGGAGAAGAAGTGGATTAAAGCAATATGTTCATCTCCTAGTTTAGCTGTTCTGCAGGGGACGGTCTAACCGCCCTGCCCCTGTGAGCTTGAGAGTTGAGTTTGGTCTGTAATAAATGGATCTCTACTTTATCTTGTGGACTTGAGTATTAGTATGAGTGCTACTGGGTGTGTAGAACTTATTTATGTATCCTAACTGACATTTGTGATAGTTTGTGTTGCATGGATTAAGTGGTGAATGTTTTTGTGTAGGCTGTATGGGGGAGGCGGTCTAACCGGCCTGCAACCCCAGTCTGACCGCCCCTGCCCAAACAGCACACACATTTTCCTTTGTTGAATGCTAGTCATGCCATATGCATCACGGTTTTATTTTTATTTTGCTACACACATCTCTAGCACTCCACTAATTCTAAGATATAGGGAGAGCTCTCATGGTTTTCTTTCTAATATGTGCTTTTGGCATTTGAGGCCAATTTTTGAAATTCCATTCAAAGCACACATTGAGGGGGAGCTCTAGCTATATCTAAGAATTAAAAATGCGCTTAAATGATTTATTTGTAAGCTTTAATCGAGTTGTCATCAATCACCAAAAAGGGGGAGATTGAAAGTGCATCTATGCCCCTAAGTGGATTTTGGTGAATTGAATGACAAAATGATTAAAGGTCTAACTTGTTTTATCTAAAGATTGTGAGCAAGTTGTTATTATTTATTCATGGGCTACAATTGTTGTTTATTTAATTGGATACTATTTGGCTCACAATAATTAAAGGCAAGCAAGTGTGTGATCCTTATGCAAATTGGTTAATGTCAAGCAATGAGTGGATTTATATTTTGGGGATATTTTGCGAAGTTGAATTACATGTCTCCAAGAAATATGGTAGCTTGACTAAAAATAAAAAGGGATCATACAAAGAGAAATTGGTAATTCTCTCAAGATTAAAGTGCAAGGCTTCATGTGGTAATTGAAAGAGGACACAAGGATGAGTATAGACTTAATGCTTCTTAATTGGAAGCTTGCATATTCGTTGTCAATCAAGAACAAGCATTTGAAGCGGGATTTTAAAATAGAAATTAATTAAGAATGAAGCAAAGTGGAACTCAAAGTGGATTGGGTAAGTGATGAAGAGATCAACCGAGGTGTCTAGGGTGAGGGACTAAGCAATCTTTGGGGGTCTTGGTCCGGCCGCCATTAGTGTTTTGCTAAGGTGAAGTTCTAGCATCCGTGGGGTCTCCAAGTATCATATCCAAGCCTTAACCGAGGGAAGCAATGCAACACATCAATAAGTTATGATTGGCAATATGGAGTGACTTAAGGATTAAAGTGAGCACTCTTATACAAAAAGGCAAAAATCCTAAGTAACTAGCTCAAGTATGGATTTGCTCAAGACATCGGCTATGTTGGAAGCCCTCAGGTTGAAATTGCGAAAGTATGGCAAGATTGAAGACCTACAAGCTCAAGAGATCAACTCTGTTTTTCATTTATTCTTGAGTTTAGGAATGCCGTACTATCAAGAGGGATGCAACATTAGCTCTAAGACAAAAGATCAAAAGTGCTCATTAGTTGACCTAAGTAAGAACTAGCCTTGAGAGAGTTCCTGAGTAGTCTAACAAACCTCTAACCCAACCTTAGCCACTTCAACACGTCTTGGAGTGCTTGTCACGTCTTGGAGTGCTTGTAAGAAGAGAAAAGGGTTCTGCCCAGGGTGGTCTAACCGCCCCAGGGGGGCCAACAGCTAGTTTTTCAAACTGGCCGGGGGCAGGCGGTCTAACCGCCCTGACCAGGCGGTCTAACGGCTAGTTTTCCTTGTGGGGGGTATAAGTACCCCACGAGCTCCACTTGTTGGGGCTGCTATTTCTAGGGTTGCTGAGGTGCTCCCCCTGCTGTTTTTCATAAGCCAAAGCCATAGAAACACTCCCCAACCCTCTCTTTGTGAGATTTGCTATTCAAGCCATATTCTAGTGTTGGGTTGAGAGTTTAAGCCTTTGTGAGCTTGTGTGAGCTAAGCAAGAGCATCCCATAACTTGAGCACTTGTGATTCACGTCAGAAAGCCTTTGAAGCATTTGTTACTCTTGGAGGTTCGCCTCCTAGACGGCTAGGCGTCGCTGGCTAGCTCCCAAGGTTGTGGTGAGCAGCGGCAAGTTTGTGAGGGCTGTGATCTTGCCTCTTCGTGGAAAAGATCGCCTTAGTGGAAAAGAGGAAAGCGGTTGAAAGAGACCCGGCTTGTTGTGGGAGAATTCCCTTACAAGCTCCTCAACGGAGACGTAGCCGTTCCTTAGTGGGCGGTGAACTTCGGGACACAAATCCTCGTCTCTCCTTTGTGGTTTGCCTCACTCGCTTGATTTCTAGCATATTTACTTTGCTTCCGCTCGATCTACTTAGGTGTGCTTGTCTTTGAGTGCAGGGATCATTACCCTGCTCGTGATCATCTACAGGAGCCACTCAAGAACTTAGGATCTTGCTAGAAGTGAAGAGAAACTTTGAGTTGTCTTTTGCAGGTTCACTGGGTGGATGCGGTCTAACCGCCCCCAGGACCCGGTCTAACCGGCCCCTCTGTGCTCAGTGCACCAGGGGCGGTCTAACCGCCTGGCAGGGGCGGTCTAACCGCCTGTGCTAGTGAAGCTCAAGTTTCGTGAGAAAAGTTTTATCTGGTCATCTCGCCTATTCCCCCCTCTAGGCGGCATCAAGGTCCTTTCACAGCAGCCGACGTCGCGGCTGCCCGCCCTCGGGAGATCATCGATCTTGACGGGCCCGACCTCCCAGGCAACGACACGGCTATCTTCGAGGTTGCGCTGGAGTGGTTGCTGTCGGAGCCGGAGCAGTCGAGGGTCGAGGCCTCTGAGTCTGCCGTGCCCGAGGCGGCGACCACAACTGGAGTGGCGGAGGCCGTCGACAAGGATCCCGCGCTCAACGCGGCCGCGACGGAGCAGCCGGAGCCGAGCCTGGTCGGAGCTGCCGGGGCTCCCGAAGCCCCAGCCACGTTGGACTCATGCCGTGTCCTCGTCCCCTGCCGCGGTCGCGGGATCGACAGCAGCGAGTGTGCCAGAGTCGTCGTCACCCTGGCCTGCCGCCCCTGCCTCCGAAACGGCACCCACCGCAAGCCCGTCCCGCTTAGCCCCGCAGGAACACGATGTTCCCGAGAGCACCGTGGGAGTCGCCTCCCCGGAGATTCAGGAGGTCGGGGAGGGCTCGGGAGCGGGCTTGCTGCCGGAGCCCGAGGAGGACGATGCGCGGATCACCGACCTCGTGCGCTCCACGTGGGTGGCCACTTACGAGGCGGGTGCGTCCGACGATGAGGACGAGGAGACCGAGGCCTGCCGCAGCCTCGAGCGGGGTCTCGGGCGGGCGCGTCGTGCGTTCGACGAGCTCATCCTTCCCGCGACGACGGTAAGTCCCTCCGAACCGGGAGTCTAATCTTGTCTTCTTCATTCTTGCAAACCTTATGATCGACACCCTCTTGCCCGTAACAGGCGCTCGCGGAGTCCGGCAGAAGGAGAGTGCACACCATCAACGAGCTCCAAGCGGAGAGGACCCAGCTGGAGATGCAGCCGGTGGTCCCTCGCGTGGCCGCCGCTAGGGCGGTGGCGAATGAGGCGTCGTCGAGGGCCACGCTCGAGGCCACCATGAAGTCCGCGGAAGACCGCGCCACGGCCGCACAAGCCGCGGCTGCCAGCACCGCGACAGAGCGGGAGTCCCTTGAGGCAAGGTTAGCCCAGGCGGAGGCGAAGATCGAAGAGTTGCGGGCCGCCCCGACGACCGCCAATGATGCCGCCGAGAAGGCCACAGCCGCCGCCGCTGCTGCCGAGACCACCGGCCAGAACGCTGCCAAGGCTGCCGCCCAGGAGAAGGCGGCGCTTGAGTCGAAGGTGGCGGAGCTGGAGCAAGACTTGGTCACCGCCGGCGCGGACCTCAGGACGGCCAACAAACAATTCTCTGAGGTGACCAACAAGCTCCAGGAGGTCACCGACGAGGTGACCCGACTCAGGGAGGCCAACTCTAAGTTGGCGCAGGATGTTGACGGTGAGTAGGCCTCGAACATTTCCAGTTACGAGCTTCTTTCTTTTCATTGGTTTTGTCAATGTTGACTTGTCTTCTCGTGGTCTCAGGAATGTGCACGTACTGCGCTGCGATGACCGTGAAGCTCACGGAAAAAACGCAGGAGGTGAACGCAGCCGAGCTCAAGATCCTTGAGAAGGACGGCTCGATCAAGCAGTTGTCGGAGTAGCTTGAGAGTAAGTGTCTTCGATCTCGCCTCGCTCTTCTCTCAACTAGGCCGCGCCATGTTCGTTGATAGCAACTTGTCGATCTTTTCAGAGACCAAGACCGAGCTCGAGCAGTCCCGGATGGCCTGGGAGCAGGTCGCGGCCAAGCTCGAGCAAGCCAAGACCGCGCGGTGTGAGTCGGAGACGTCCCGCAAGGCGAGCATCTTGGAGCACACCAAGCTTGAGAGAGCTATTGGCAGGGTCATGTTAGGGCTTGGGGTTCCCGTCGGGCCGATGCTCCCCGACAGGCTTCTAGAAGAGGCCGGGTGCCTCCCGGAAGTGATCAAGGAGCATGAGCTGTCGACCGCTCGGAGGGTGGTGCACCGGGTGCTCACCATGTTCGACTCGCACTACCAGGGGCTGGACCGCATGGCGCTGAGCGGCGGCTGGGCCCCTGGTAGCTCCGACGCGTACTGCGACCAACTCGAGGAAGATTGCGCCTCCTTCGCCCGCGACATGGCCGACACCGCCATGAAGGACCTGGACCTGATACCAAGAGACACACCAGAAGACCAAGAGAGCTCCAGGCCTTCACTTTAGATGTATCATGTTTAGGTGCAGGCAACTAAGAACAGTTCGCGTGTGTAACATCATGAACAGATTTATGTTATCGAGAACTTGTTCAAAGAAGTTACAGCTCGAACGTTCCCGAGCACCCAGGGACGACTGCAGCAACGGGTAGCAGAACTTAGGAAATATGAGATAACCGAGCTCTACTCCGGAGCCGCGGGGGCGTGAGAGTCGGAGAGCCCAGCCATCTCAAACCGCTAAGGGGTGCCACGCGTTCGCAGCCCCCGAGTACACGGGGAAACTCGAAAAGTAACTCACGAGATTTGTCATCAGAATCATTTTAGACCGGAGTCTGGACGGTTGCTCAAGCGCTTTTGAAAAGAGGTCGAATGGAAACCTGTGGACTCGGACTATGCTCGCAAGCCTTCGCACCGTAGCCACGGAGGCGTAGGTGCCAGGAGCGTTGAACGAGCAGTAGCGCCAAGCCCCGCGCAGGCCGCCATCTTTACTTCTCGCAAGGTCGAGCCTTCCGCCAAAAAACCTCTCGCACGTGCGATTGGTCGCGACATAGTTGTCAATTTTTGTTTTAAAAAAACGTAGAAAACGAAAGGAAGGCATCGTGCCCTGGGTAGCCCCCGAGCGGAGAGCGTTTCTGCACAGGTGCAGAGACGCTCGCCGCTCAGCCTTTAGAGAAGTTGCAACGTACAGAAACATGGCAACCGAGAAGTTTATGAACTTATAGACATATGAACAAAGCATGCAGCATTTATTCACTGATTTATAAGGTTTGAACATTTACTCAAGGGTAAAATGGCCGCAGATGCTCAATGTTCCACGCATTGGAGACGACTCGACCGTCCTCGTATCAGATCTTGAATGTCCCGGGTCGGAGTACTTGGTCGACGATGAACGGCCCCTCCCACGGGGGCGAGAGCTTGTGTCGATCCTTGCTGCCTTGAACTCGTCGGAGGACCATGTCCCCGACCTGGAACTCGCAGATGCGCACGTTGCGCTCGTGGTAGCGCCGCAAGGCTTGTTGATACTTGGCGGAGTGTAGCAGTGCCACGTCACGCGCCTCGTCGAGTTGGTCGATCGCGTCCTCGAACGCGACCTGATTACCTTCCTCGGTATTTGCCCACACTCTGGGGCTGCCGTAGTCGATGTCTGTGGGCAGGACTGCTTCCGACCCGTGCACCATGAAGAATGGTGTGAAGCCAGTCGCTCGACAAGGTGTGGTGCGCAGACTCCAGAGAATGGATGGCAGCTCGGCCACCCATCTCGCTCGGAACTTCTCGAGGTGTTTGAAGATGCGAGGCTTCAAGCCTTGCAACAGCATACCGTTTGCCCTTTCGAGTTGCCCGTTCGTCTTCGGGTGCGCCACCGCAGACCAGTCCACGCGAATGTTGTTGTCGTCGCAGAAGTTTAGGAATTTCTTCCCTGTGAACTGGGTCCCGTTGTCGGTGATGATCGTGTTGGGTATGCCGAAGCGATAGATGATGTCGGTGAAGAACGCTACGGCCTCCTCGGAGCGGACGTTCACGATGGGTCGAGCCTCGATCCACTTGGAGAACTTGTCGACCGCTACGAGGAGATGCGTGAAGCCCCCGGGTGCTTGTCGGAGCGGCCCCACCATGTCGAGGTGCCACACAGCAAAGGGCCATGTGATGGGGATGGTCTGAAGCGCTTGCACCGGGAGGTGAGTTTGTCGAGCGTAGAACTGACACCCCTCGGAGCGCCGCACGATGTCCTTGGAGTCCGCCACCGCTGTGGGCCAGTAGAACCCTTGTCGGAAAGCTTTCCCGACAAGCGTCCTCGGACCGGCGTGATGCCCGCACGTGCCGGCATGGATCTCGTGAAGCAGTTCCTTGCCTTGATCTCTGAGGATGCACCGCATGAGGATGGCTGCCGCATCCCGCTTGTAGAGCTTACCCTCGATGAGGACGAATGCTTTGGCTCATCGCGCGATGCAGCGTGCCTCCGTCTGGTCGGAGGGAAGCTTCCCTTCGACAAGCCACTCTAGGATGGGGAAGCACCAATCCGGGTCCTCGAGGTTCGGCTCGGATGGCTGGTCGATCTCCATGACTTCCGGACCTTCGGGTTCTGGTGGCTTCTCTCCTTCGACACGCACGGAGGGTGCATGCTGGTCGCTCGCGAAGACCCCGTGCGGTACAGGCTTGCGACTTGATGCAGTCTTTGCGAGGACGTCTGCAACCTTGTTGTAGTCGCGCAGCACGTGATGAAGCTCGAGCCCATGGAACTTGCCTTCCAGCTCACGAACGGCCTGGCAGTACGCCGCCATCTTCGGATCAACACAATTTTTCTCTTTCATGACTTGATCCACGACAAGCTCTGAGTCTCCTCTGATCTCGAGACAGCGGATCCCGAGCTCGACCGCGATTCAGAAGCCGTTGATGAGCGCCTCGTACTCGGCAACGTTGTTGGAGGTGGGGAAGTGTAGTCGAACCATGTACTCCATACGCACGCCCAGAGGCGAGATGAAGACAAGGCCTACTCCTGCTCCTTCCTTCATGACCGAGCCGTCGAAGTACATTGTCCACGTCTCATGCTCGATAGGTGCCGGCGGTGTTTGGATCTCCGTCCACTCAGCGACAAAGTCCGCCAGCACTTGTGACTTGATGGCGCTGTGGGGTGCATACGAGATGTTCTGCCCCATCAGCTCGAGTGCCCATTTGGCTATCCTTCCTTCGGCCTCGGGGTTCTGGATCACCTCTCCGAGCGGGTATTTGGACACCACCGTGATGGGATGTGCGTCAAAGTAGTGGCAGAGTTTGCGCTTGGTCATCAAGGCAGCATACACAAGCTTTTGCATTTGTGAGTAGCGAGTCTTCGAGTCAGAGAGTACCTCACTCACGAAATAGACCGGGCGCTGCACCTTGAGCGACCTCCCGGGTTCTTCTCGTTCGACCACAAATGCAGCGCTGACCACCTGGGTTGTCGCGGTGATGTACAGGAGCGTTCTGGCGCCGGAGCCGTGAGGATTGGCGGGCTCTTCAGCAGGTTCTTGAGGGAGTCGAGCGCTTCTTGAGCTTCGGGCGTCCATGCGAAGTGGTCGGACTTCTTCATTAGGCGTTACAACGGCAGGCTGCGCTCTCCGAGTCACGCTATGAAATGGTTAAGAGCCGCGAGGCAGCCCGTGACGCGCTGTACGCCCTTTAGATTTTGGATCGGCCCCATGTGCGCAATGGCCGAGATCTTCTCGGGGTTAGCTTCAATGCCGCGTTCCGACACGACAAAGCCGAGGAGCATGCCCCTCGGGACCCCGAAAACGCACTTCTCAGGGTTAAGCTTCACCCCGTGCTCTCTCAGCTTCGCAAACACCTCCGTGAGGTCTGGGACTAGATCGCCGGTCTTTTTCGATTTGACCACGATATCATCGACGTACGCCTCGATGATTCGCCCTATGAGATCTCCGAAGACGCGTCGCATGCATCTTTGGAACGTGGCGCCGGCGTTTTTGAGCCCGAAGGGCATCGTCTTGTAACAGTAGGCGCCGAACAGAGTGATGAATGAAGTCGCGAGTTGGTCTGCTATGCACATCGCTATCTGGTGGTACCCAGAGTACGCATCGAGAAAACAGAGGGTTTCGCACCCAGCTGTCAAATCGACTACCTGATCTATGCGAGGCAAAGGAAACGGATCCTTGGGACATGCCTTGTTAAGGCTCGTGTAGTCAACACACATCCTCCATTTCTTATTCTTCTTTACAAGTACAGGGTTAGCAAGCCACTCGGGGTGGAATACTTCTCGAATGAACCCTGAACTAAGGAGCTTCTTGATCTTCTCGCCAATCGCCTTGCGCTTCTCGTCGTTGAAGCGGCGGAGGCGTTGTTTCACCGGTTTCGATCCTGGTTTGATGTTCAGTTTGTGCTCGGCAACCTCTCTCGGGATTCCCTTCATGTCGGAGGGTTTCCATGCGAACACATCGAGGTTCGCTTTGAGGAAGTCAACGAGCGCACTTTCCTATTTAGGATCGAGCACCGTCCCGATACAGAGCGTGCGGCCATCATCGGAGACGACCGCATCCTTGACGTCCTTGGCGGGCTCGAAAGAGCAGGCCGCTCGCTTGGACGACTCGGGGATTTCTTGGTCCTCGGAGGGAGGCTCGGCGTGGAGCCTCTCGGACCGGATCAGTGCCTCCGCAAATTGGAAGCACTCAGCGTCGCACTCGAATGCGCGCTGGAACGTAGTCCCCACTGTGATGATTCCCCTCGGACCGGGGATCTTCAGCTTGAGGTACGTATAGTTGGGCACGGCCATGAACTTCGCGTAAGCTGGCCTCCCGAGGATAGTGTGGTACGTCCCCGAGAACCCCACCACTTCGAAGGGGAGGGTTTCTGTGCGAAAGTGTTGCAGCGTCCCGAACGTGACGGGCAGATCGATCTGCCCGATCGGGAGTGCCTCCATCCCAGGGACGACCCCATGGAATGGTGTGGTCGACAACCGCAGCTTGGACCGTGGGATGCCCATGTCGTCGAGCGTTGATGAGTAGAGCACGTTGATGCCGCTTCCTCCGTCCATTAGGACCTTGTGGATCCGCTTAGACCTGAACAGGGGAGCTACCACTAGTGGGTAGGCTCCCGGCTGTGGTACATGGTCGGGGTGGTCCTTGCGGTCGAAGGTTATCGGAACCTCCGACCACTTCAGGTAGGACGGTGTCGAGGACTCGGCGTTGAAGACGTCACGCCAGATCAGCTTCTCCCGGCACCTTGAGGATCATGCCGGGGACCCGCCGAAGACCATATGGACTGCGCCGTCCTCGCCCGGATACTGAGCTCCCAAGTAGCCGTCGTCGTTGTCGGGGACGGACGCGGCCTTCTTCTGCGGATCAGCCACCTTAGGCTTGAGCGTGCCGTTGACGTAGTTCTTCATCAGGTAGCAATCCTTGAGCGCGTGCTTGACGGGGACCTCGTGGTAGGTGCACGACGCCTCCAGCAGCCTCTCGAAGTGGTCCTTCGGGGGACCGGCCTTAGTCGGGTTGCTCTTGGGCGCGAAGCCTTACGCTCGACCACCGCGACCAAGTTGTCGTCACGGTGACGCTTGTCATTCTTCTTCTTCTTCTTGTGGTGCGAGGACGGCCCTTCGCCGTGGTCCACGACTTGTTTCCCCTTGCCTTGAGGGGTGTTGAGTGTCGCCGCGACCGCCTCCTCGTCGTCTGCGTGATTGCTCGCGATGTCGAGGAGCTCCCGAGTAGTTCGGGGCGTGCGGCACCCCAGTCGATGGATGAGCGAGGTGCAGGTCGTGCCGTTTTGGAACGCCGAGATGGCTTCGTTGTCCGTCGCGCCGGGAAGCTCGGTGCAACGTTTGGAGAAGCGCCGGATGTAGTCGCGCAGGCTCTCCCCCGGCTGCTGCTTGCAGTTTCGCAGCTCCCACTACTTGCGGGGGCGGGCGTACGTGCCCTGGAAGTTGCCGACGAAGACTCGGTGCAGGTCCGTCCAATCGTTGATCTTGCCGCGGGGCAAGTGCTCGAGCCACGTCCGCGCGGAGTCGCCGAGGTAGAGCGGTAGGTTCTTGATGATGAAGAGGTCGTCCGTCGCTCCACCCGCATGGCACGCGAGCCGGTAGTCTTCCAGCCACACGCTGGGGTTAGTGTCCCCGTCGTATCTGGGGACGTTGGTCGGGGCCCAGAAACATGAGGGGAAAGTTGCGTCCCGCACGCCTTGTCCGAAGGATCGCAGACCCCTCTGATTCGGCGACCAGCTACGGTCGCGGTCGTCGTCGCTGTCGTAGCATCGTCCGTGCCCCCGGTCGTCGTGTCGACGCGAGCGGTGCTCGTCGTGGCGGTTGCGGTTGTCGCCGTTGCCGTAGTTGTTGACGCTGGCGCCCCGCCAGCGAGCCTCGATGGTGCCCTAGGCGTCGCGATTGGGCCCGAGACGTTCCTTGACCGCCGACGCTGCGGCTCCGGCCCCATCCCCGCGGTCCTGACGCCGAGAGGGGGACGGGTTCTGGCGACGCGCGGACGGTGCCGCTCCTCGGTCACACGCCGACCGCTGGCGCGAGGCGGAACTCTCCGCTTGCTGTGCCGCTGCCGCCTCGAGGAGGGCCTTGAGCTGTCGCTGTACTCGTCTCTCCTCAGAGGTAGCCGCCTCTGGGCAGCCGCGCAGCAGCATGGCCGCAGCGGCCAAGTTCTGCGACGCCCGCCTGAAAAGCGGCAGGGCGTCACCGTCGGCGTTGAAGTTGGTGTCGACGTTCGCGCCCTCGTTGGTGCGTCGGTTGTCGTCGCGTGCATGTCCATGAGCCGGCGGTGCCGGAGCGAGGGCCCTGGACTGCTCGGCGGCAAGGCGACGCTCCTGCCGCTCGCCGTCTCCTTCGCGGTGTTGTTCCCGCACCGGGACGGGCTGCGGGGCCAGCTGCGGGTTACGGGGCCCGCGGTCTTCCCCGAGCTCTCGGTGGAGGTTGGCCAGCTCCTCGTCAAGCTGGCGCCTAGCCTCGGCGAGCTCGTCGAGGCGCGCCCTGCGTTGGGCGTCCGTAGCGCGGTGGCGTGGTGCTGGCTCCGGGTCGGTGGAGCTGCTCGAGTCCGGCGCCACGCAGACGAAGCACTCGCGCGTGACGTCGCGCGCGGGTGCTTGAGGTGTCCTCCGGGCTGTTGCGGAGCCCGGGGCGACGTAGGACGCTCGCAGCTCGTTCACATAGGCCGTCACCGGGTCGTCCGGGAGGCCTTGCTGTCCACGGGGGTACATGGCGGTGTACCGCTCCATGAACTCCCCCTTGGTGAGCGGCTCGGCTCCGCTGGCCTGGAAGGCGAGGTCGGTGAGGTAGTAGGCGGCGAGCCTAAAACGCCCCTGTGTTGGGTTTGGCCCCAACATGGCCATGATCGTCTCGTCCGAGAAGCCTCGGACGAACGTCGCGCGCCCCGCCGCCCCTGTCAAGGCGTTGGGGCGAGCCGGCCGGGCGAAGGTACGCCTGACGACGGACTCCGCCGGCCCGGTGTAGACGAAGCCGAGGGAGCCGAAGCGCATGGTGGCCCCGGGAGTTAGCGAAACCCTGCGGCCCTCCATCCGGATCGTTGGTGAAGTTTGGCGAGACATACGATGTGCCCCTACATGGCGCGCCAACTGTCGGGGTGTTCTACCGCCGGACAGTAAATTTGTATCGATCATGTGTCCGACCCAGATGGTTAGCACAAGAGACGCCGGGATTTAGACTGGTTCGGGCCTCCGAGGAGTAATACCCTATGTCCAGTGTCGAGCTGCCGTGTTCTCGTGCTAGGGTTGTTTGTAGTAGGGGTTACAAACTTGTCGGGAGAGGGTGCCGAGCCCAAGTCCCTGGGGTGTGTGAGTTCAGTTCGTCAGCCCTTGTGACGGTTGCCCTCCTCTTCCTTTTATAGACGCGAGGGAGATGGGCAAAAAGGGAAACAAAATAGAAGCTACAGTGCCAGCCGCTGGGACGTCTTCTCGCACGTCGCTGTCCGTCAGGGAGTATTGAAGGCTGCTGAGCTGCGTTTGTCGTTGAAGCCGCCGCGTGTTGGGGCGGGGCTGTTCATTTTGGTCACCTGGCGACTTCTCTGAGCACTTTGGTGCTGACTCAACCCGTCTGAGTATGGGATGGGCTCGCCACGTTAGGGCCTAATCGTAGGCCAGCTTTGGTGCTGACTCAACCCGTCTGAGTACGGGATGGGCTCGCCACGTTAGGGCCTAATCGTAGGCCAGCGCTAAACGTAGGGGGTACTCGAGTGCCTCGGTCGGAGTTGGCGTGCTGTAGGGTCGGATGGGACGGCACGTTGATGGCTAGGCGGCCGAACAGTGCTGCATTAAGGCTCTCGTCAGAGCCAACCGCCCGTGCGTGCCGCCAGCTGATGTGCTTGCATGGCATGGGGAACTGGCGCCCCACGTGTCGTAGCGGGGGAGCCCGTGCGTCGGGGCGGCGCCACGTCGTGTGGACCGAGTCTTGGTCGGAGACGGAAACTGCTCGTGCGAACGAGCGGGTTGTCGGAGACGAGAACTCCTCGTGCGAGGCGGAGACTTGTCGGAGAAACCTCCTCTTAGTAGGAGACTTGTCGAGGAAGTTCCCAACTAGTCGGAAACAAGACGTCTTGCCAGTGATGGTCTTGACAGGGGTCCTCAGTCCTCCTTATCTTGAATCTTGGCCTTCACATTGTCAATGGTGTCAGAAGACTCCACCTCAAGAGTGATTATCTCGCCGTCAAAGGGAGCCCTAATCTGGGCCCTTGTCAGGCAGCCTCACCCATCATACTAGTCTTTTGAGTTGAGTTAGACTCAAGATCTTGTTGTTGTGGACTCCTGGTGGGGCGCCGACTCGTGGGTACAGCAGGTCGGTCTGGGTCGGATTCTACTACGCACTCTAACAGAAATGGCGATGGCACATGAGTCCCACTCTGCAGTGACTCAAATGACAAATCTTTTGTCTACCTGCTCCCAAACGTCAAAGCTACGTGGACGACAAAAGAGTTTAGATGGGTGCGAACAAATTTTTTAGTGACACACTTTTTTAATGACATACTCCCTCCGTTCTTTAATATATGATGTTTAGGACAAACAAATTAGTTCATTTTGAACTAAAAAGTTTGTCCTAAACATCATATATTTAAAAACGAAGGTAGTATATATATGTAAAAGACTCTATTTTAAGGTCTTAAAACATGCAAAGGTATATTGCACGTTACAATTCACAAGACAAGGATGCTTTCATTTTTATAACTGAGAACGGAGATCACACTGAGAGAACTTGATTTCAATTTGAGACGACACTTTCTTAGAAGTTGCTTCGGTGGTATTGAGATCTTGGATACACGCACATTGCTGGTGCATGCGTCCTACTTCTTGAGGCTGTCCAGGAACCGCGTCCCTTCGGCCACTGCCCCGAAGCGGCTCTTACCGTACTCGAGCTTCCCGATGGAATTGTAGCGTGCCTCCTGCGCCTCATCTCCCCCGAGGAGCTCCGGCAGCGGCGTCACCACCCCATCAACGGAAGCATCCTGGAACAACACGACGGTGGTCCGGCATTTCTCGGCGTCCGGGACCACCCTGTGCTCGACGCTGACGTAGGCGCCGTTTGTGAGGACCTCGAGGATGTCGGCGACGTTGACGACGAAGGCGCCCTGGAGTGGCCGCACGGGGAGCCACCTGCCGCCCCTCCTCCTGATCTGCAGGCCCGGCGTGTCGTCGACGTGCAGCAGCACAGTCAGGCCTAGCCCGTCGGTGTGCGGGCGGATGCCCAGCACCTTCTCCGGGTGCCGGCATGGCGGGTAGTGGTTCATAATAATGCTCTGCCCCTTATCGGCGTCCCCACTGAAGAAGGCGCCCAGGAGCGCCTCCTGGCTGACGCCAAGGTCGATCGCCATGAATCCGAGCAGCCGCCTTTCGAGGTTCGTGATCTCCGTGGAATACTCGTCAAGCGCGTCCCTAGTGAAATCGAATAATGGACGGAGCACAAGATTAATTACTATGGCTAGGCGATTATTGAGTAATCGAACAATTAAAGAGAGAACTGAAACGAGGATGCATTATAACGGACATGATCGAGCCACTGACCTAAATGATGGCGACCACAGCTCCGGTTTCCTGCCATGGACTGGCTGCGTGACGAGGATCACGCACTCTGCCCAGTCCAGCCTACCTGATCCACGGCTGTAATGGTAGCCGTACCCTTGGAGCTTTATGTCGTCCGCCGGAACCGCTATGGCGTTCTTGCTTTGCAGTGGCAACCTGAAGAACTCCGCAGCGCTGTCCTGCATGCGCTGTACCACCGCCTCGTCCACTCCATGGCTCGTCAGCTGCGACAGAGGAGGAGAGGTGTCGTAGTTCATTAGTTGACGATCACATGTGAGGAGAAACAGAAAATTCAACCCTGACCTGAAAGAAACCCCAGTCTCTGCAGGCAGAGCCAAGCTTCGCCGTTTCCGATGCCGACGTCTCCGGATCAAGAAGCTTTGCCATGTCCACCACCGGCAGCTCGAACGTCTCATCGTCGCCGACGATGACCGCGCCGGCTGCCTGGATCTCGTCGGTTCGGATGAACCTCTCAGGGATCTGCTTGACGGAGTCCGCGCTGAACAAGGCCGCGGCGGCCTCCGTGATCGTCTCCCTCCTGATGGCGGATGCAGCATCCATTGCGCTCCGCGTTACCTCTGATTAAGTGATGAGTACCTGCTAATAATTGGGCACGGGCGCATGGCGCAGCTCGATTTTATCTCGGTGAAAGGTAGAGTGAGATTAAGCTTATTAAAATGTGTTTATATGTTTAGATACAGTTAATAATTGGATGCGCATCTATTAAAGAAGAGTGCGCTAATTTGTCTCTCTTGGCCCGTGGCTCGCCCATGGAGATAATTTTAGTACTCCAGGTCTCCAATTATGCACAACAGCAAAACGAGACAATTAATGATACAAACAGGACATTATCACGAAGATTACAATAGTCTGTGAGCTCGAAGAAGCCAAAGATGAAGTGCTAGGGGGATCGACAATTTCTGAAACCGAATCAACCATCGTTGGTGCGACCGGCAGTAGTACAGCGCTTAGCATCATTTTTCTGATTAAAGGGAGCGCTTTATTAATTACTCAAAGTGTTTTTACAATCTTGAGCAATCAATTGCTCAACCCAAACCAGGACTCGGTTATTCTATACTGCACTGTGGGACAACCTTCTAGCTAGTTGAGCTAACTCACGCGCTACGCTATTCTCTTATCTCTTTACAGTTTAGATGTTTAAAAGCTCTAGGGCAAGCCTCCTGCTACTTGAATTGTTTCCCTAACAATAACTGCCTTTTTTATTTTAACCCTTATTAAACTAATATTTTAAAAATAACTCACTCCGAACTATATTTCCAAGAAGTAGTCATTTTGGTCGAGTCAAGCTCCGTGGCGCAACTAATAGTTGAGTCACGCCACATGAAGTAGCACGACTAATGTACACGGTGGCGTTGAAAAAAGTCGCATCTTATGTGGCAGACTGAGTCGCGCCAAACATGCTGGCGCGACTCAGTGACCGAAGGTCCCACTCTCATTTAGTCGTGTTTCGTTATTCCTTTTAATTAGCAAATGAGCTCATAAATTTGTGAAACTCGAGATGTATGATCTATAGAGTGCATACGTTCCATTTTAACTATTTGCACTCCAAACCATGGTGTATAAAATGAGAAATCTAATTTTGAAATAGACTAAGTGTTATTAACCAACACATCAAAATTGCTAAGTCTGAAAACGGAGTCAACTAGTCAACTTTGTACATATTTTTTGAGAAATTTTACACTAAGACTTTAAATAATTTTGGATTACAAGTCAATTTGGATGTTCATAGGAAAGTTTGGACAAGTTCTTGGTCAACTATAAAAAAATTCATAATTTAAGGGAGGCTTAAAGTTGGAAAGTTGTGTTGTTTTACAAACTTCGAAAACAACACAATTTTCCAACTTCAAGCCTCCCTAACTATGAATTCTTTGTTTTATTTGACCAACAACTTCTTCAAAGTTTCCTATGAACATCCAAATTCACTTGTAACCCAAAAGTATCTAAGGTCTTAGTGTAAAATTTCTCAAAAAGTATGTCTAAAGTTGACTAGTTGGCTCTGTCAGACTTAGCAATTATGTTGTGTTGATCCAATAACACTTAGGCTATTTTAAAATTAGATTTCCCATTTTATACACTATGGGTTGGAGTGAAAATAGTTAAAATGGAACGTATGCACTCTATAGATCATACATCTCGAGTTTCACAAATTTATGAGCTTATTTACTAATTAAAAAGAATTACGAAACACGGCTAAATAAGAGTGGGAGGTAGGGCTCAGGCTGTACGTAACTTCAGTCGCTACTCAGTCACGCCTAACCTACGACGTTTTTCAACGCGATTGTGTACATTAGTCGTACCACTTCACGTGGCATGACTCAACTATTAGTCGCGTTACGGAGTTTGGCGCGACCAAAAGGGTTACTTCTTAAAAATATGATTCGGGTGGGTTATTTTTTTATAAAATATTAAATTAAAAAGGGTTCAAATAATAAAAAAATTCAAGTGCCGATCGCTGGGCTTCAGGCTTCACACAAGGAGATTAATTGTCGTACTACAGTCTGACTCCAAGATAGTTTTTTTTTAGAATTACACAGTACAACGCAGACATTCACAACACGCACGCACACTCACCCCTATGAATACACGTACGCAAACCCTACCTCTATGAGCACCTCCGAAGGACTGAGCACCGGCAGATCTGGAGATTCCCGAAGTCACCAATGGCGTCTCGTCGTCGACGGGAACGTCGCTTACCACTTAACGTATAACGCCGGTAAATCCTGAAAAAGGTGCGAGCACTAGGATTTGAACCCTGGTGGGTAGCATCCCACTGGACCGTCCTACTATTGGACTACAAGCCCAATCGCAACTCCAAGATAGTTGGTTTGGGCAACCGCTTCAGAGCCAGCCTAACACCCTCCCTACACACCATCAGTTCGACCTCTTCAGCGCTCGCAGCATTGCAGATGAAACCCCAAGCTGACAGCAGCACACCCCTTCTCATCTCTGATTACCACTCCGAAGCTAGCACCCCCAGCCTCAACAAAAGGGCCGTCCACATTCACCTTGATCTTCCCAGCCTCCGGCGGCTCCCAGTTTCTCATGTGCTTACGACCACCTCCAAGGTTGTATTGTATCAACAAAGACAGGCTGTCAGGCTTCTTCCCTTTATCATCCGCCGGCATGGCATTTTTGTTGGATACTGAACAGTGACTTCCAGTAGTTTGTCAGAAAACCAACTGAACCCTAGATGGACATAGGGGATGCTTGGTTGCCTGCCACAACTCGCCTCGCCACGCGTGCCCTCGCCACGGTACAGTGATTTGGGTGAGGCGGGCGAATCGTCCGCCACAGACTGTGGCGGCGAGCACAGGCGTGTGACGAGTTGTGGCGGCAAGCCAAACAGGCCCATAGTTCGTCAGAAAACCAACTGAACCCTGAATGGACAGTTTCCGATTTGAATGTGTCAGTTTGTTTCTTACAAACCATGCTCTCCGTAGAAGAAGGACCAGGCGTCCTACTGTCTCCACGTCAATCTTGTCGATGAGCTGGAGTAGCCATTCATGGCCTGAGTGCTGCAGATCCTCTTCTCCCGGGAGCTTCCACTTCCCTCGCATTGCTTGACGCAAGCTCCTTGCATGCGGGCACTGAAGAACAGCATGGTGCACATCTTCCTCCCCTCCATATAAAGCACACATACTTATCATCACCAATTCACCATTCTGCGAGATTTCTTATTTGCCTGCGTCGCCAGGGCATTATGGACCACCCTCCGAGCAAACACTAACCTGCGAGATTTCTTTGTTTTGAAGATGATTCATTAGTAATTAATTAGACCAATTCCAAGTTTCCAACTGATTCTCTTTCTTCTTTCCACTTTTTCACTCCGCCACACGTGTCCGCCACTCCGACGTGCGTTCACCTCACACGTACGCCCGCTCCCTCCACCGATGTCCCTTGCTTGATTCTAGCCCTCCAATCGGCATCCCCAGTCCCGGCCTTCCTCTACGGCCCTGTACACCGTCCGTCCCTCCCCCCTCCTCCCTCCTCCCTGCTCCTCTTTTTTCCGTTCGCCCCTTGCACACCACTAAAGAGCATAACTCCATTTCTCTCAACATGCAAGCTATCCATGTCAGCACCACGTCACCATCCACTAGAACTACCTATTTATGTTTCATACTAATTTTCTGTAACAACAACGCGTGGGATGTTGCTGGGGGATATCACCTAGTTAGAAGAAATATATGACCAGAGAGGGTAAAGCCAGCCAACCTACCAGCCATAGGCCAATTGGCCTAGGGGTTGCTACCCCTTTCACCTTTTTTTTTGCAAAGAGCATATTTGAAAAGATTCAACCCCTTTTGCAAGATTTTCGAAGGTTTCCATACTTATATGACTCTGGTGGTTATAAAAAAATAAGAAAAGTCATGCACTAAGTTCTCATGCTACTTTTTTAATATACACGCTCTTTAGCAGAGGCATTACAGAGGGAGGGGCAGGGCCCTACCCTCCTATGACACCATTTTTCACTAAAAATATTAAAATTCAAATAAATTTTAAAAAGTTAACATTTTTTGTCCCTGAAACTTTACTTTTTGGCTCTGCCTCTACCTTCATTTTTTTATAAATGTCTAAAGGGATTATTTGAATTGTAGTAGATTAAAGTATGGTGAGGAAATTAGTTCCTTCCACTCTAGTCTCCTTCTATCAAACAAGGCAATGTATTAGGTGTAAACTACAACTTTCGTGAAAACCCGTGCAAACTACGACAAAAAAAAGTCATTTAAATTCACACAAAAAATCACATATGTAGATGATATGATGACACACAATCCTATAAAATATCTTGTTCAAACGTGACTTCGTTTGTGAGATATAAAAATAACGAAGTCGAGACTAGACAAGATATTTTACAAAGTTGTGTATCATCATATCATCTGCATATTTGATTTGTTTGGTGAATTTAGACGAATTTTTTACCGTAGTTTGCACATGTTTTCACGAAGGTTATAGTTTCCACATTATATGTTCGTCTCAACAAACAAACCCTAAGTGATCCCCATGTACTGGGGTTTTAATAACCTTAGTGGCACGGCACTGATAAATATCTTAATGTCTTAAGCATATCAAAGATACATTACACATTACAATATATACCAAAACAAGGGTGCTCTGATTTCTATATTTGGGAATGGAGATCGCATTGACACAAGCAACAAAGGAGCACGTTGGTACACGGTAGGCATCTCTTGAAATGTTGATTGAAAGCATTCACAAATGTTGATTGAAAACATTTACAAATGAAATGTTGATTGAAGACATTTACAAATGTTGCGATGAGGCTCTTTTAGGTCTCTTTTTTTGTGTATTTTCGATGTTTTAGTCCTTTAATTTATAATATTGCATATGAAAAATTTCAATGTTACAACGGGTAATGTTGCATGCAACATCGATCCAACGTTGCAGTGGAATATTTTTTTAACAAATAATGAAGCGTCTGATGCTAGAGTTAGGAACGGACGTCGTGGCGCTGGCAACTTCTATTACAGTATACAACAACAAAAGAGCACGTAGGGACATCTCTTTCTTGTGAAATGAGAAAGGTCGCTTCGGTGTTGGGATCTTGGACGTGCGTGCGTACGTTCTACTTCTTCTTGAGGCTGTCTAGGAACCGTGTCCCTTCGCCCATTGCTCTGAAGTTGCCCTTGGTGTACTCAAGCTTTCCGATGGAATTATAACGTGCCCGCCTTTCGTCTCCCCCGAGCAGCTCCGGCAGCGGCGTCACCATCCCATGAACGGAAGCATCCTGGAACACCACGACGGTGGTCCGGCCCCTCTCGGCGTCCGGGACCACCCTGTGCTCGACGCTGGCGTAGGCGCCGTTGGTGAGGACCTCGAGGATGTCAGCGACGTTGACGACGAAGGCGCCGGGGAGCTGCCGCACGGGGAACCACCTGTTGCCCCTCCTGATCTGCAGGCCCGGCGTGTCGTCGGCGTGCAGCAGCACCGTCAGGGCCAGCCCGTCGGTGTGCGGAGGGATTCCCAACACCTTCTCCGGGTGGCAGCACGGTGGGTAATAGTGCATCCCCATGATCTGCCCCTTCTCGGCGTCCCCGCTGAAGAAGGCTCCCAGGAGCGCCTCCGGGCTGACGCCAAGGTCTGTCGCCATGAACCCGAGCAGCCGCCTTGCAAGACCCGTCATCTCCATGGAGTACTTGTCAAGCGCGTCTCTGTTCGGAATCCATGGAGCATGCAGAAGATCATTAGGCAAGACAATTATTGAAAGAGGAAACTGGTCGAAACGAGGATATGATGCATATGTAAATGTAATAGTAATGGACATGAACACACGCAGTCACGCACACAGACCTAAATGATGGCGGGTTAGCAGGCCAGAGCTCCGTTTTCCTGCCCTGAGCTGGCTGCGTGACGAGGAGCACGCACTCCGCCCAGTCCAGCTTACCAGCCGACGGGCCACCGCTGAAATGGTGGCCGAACCCCTGGAACTTGTCGCCGTGCCCTTGGAACGCTACGGCGTTCTTGCTTTCCAGTGGCAAGCCGAAGAACTCCACAGCGCTCTCTTTCATGCGTTGTATCACCGCCTCGTCGACTCCATGGTTCGTCAGCTACGGAGGAAGAGGGGTATCATATCTCGTAAGTAGGTAGCAATTGGATGATGTGACACAATTAAAAGAAACAGAAACCGATCTCCGATCGCTGACGGCCTAACCTGAAAGAAACCCCAGTCCCTGCACGCGGAGCCAAGCTTTGCCGTCTCCGACGCCGACAGCTCCGGGTCGATGAGCTTTGCCATGTCCACCACCGGCAGCTCGAACGCCTCATCATCGCCGACGACCACCACGCCGGCTGCCTGGAGCTCGTCCGTCCGGATGAACGTCTCTGGGATCTGGTGCACGCCGGAGTCGGCGCTGAACAAGGTCGCGGCGGCGTCTGTGATCCTATCCCTGCTGACGAGCTTGGCGGCGGTAGCCTCCATTTGCACTCCGGACGTGTTGGTCAAAAGGATTGGAGTGGATGCAAATTGACTCACACGTATGTCCCGCTTGAGCCGTGGCTCACCTGAAGATTTTAATACTCACACGTGATGCGCAGTGACTAGGAAAGGCATGCGACAATCCTACAAAAGGTTATCATGAAGTGTGATGCAAGCAAAAGCTCAAGTGCTAGCGGCAGGAGAATGCAACAATTTCTGAAACCGGTTCAATAATTTGATGCTGACTGTAGTTAGAAGGTTCTCTAATTTTAGCCTAGCCAATTTAAGAATTGAGCCCAACAAAAATTATGCTATAATAATATATGATTTTGAATTAAAAATAGATAGATGTGAGTTGTATTGTGAGCGAGACATAAATACCAAGAATCATTACCACCTTTTTATAGAAATCATTACCACCTAACTAAATTGTTTTAGAATTACACAGTACTGCCACTGCGCATTCTGATATTGGGTCGTCCACATTCATGGAGCCCACCACACCCACGAGGCCACGACAGGGCTCCTATATGGCTTCCGGAAGATGGATAAGGGTTCCATCTTCCGACCCATTAGGCCCATCTCCACCTTCTTCTTCCTCCCGCCGCCGCCGTCCCCCGCCACCTCGTCCTCCACCCCGGCCGGCGGCTCCCCGCCGCCGCGCCGCCCGCCCGCCGACCACCCCCGCCGGCGACCCCGCCCTCCCTAAACGAGCTGCTCCTCGCGCCCGGCCGGCCACCACCCCCGCCGCCTCCTCCACCACCCCGGCCGGCGGCTGCCGCGCCGCCCGCCCGCCGTCCTCCCCCGTCGGCGACCCCGCCCGTCCTAACCCGGCGACCTGCTCCTCCCCCCCCGCCGGTCCCTGCCCACCGGCCATCCGGCCCCGCCCGGCCGGCGGCGCTACCGCGCCGCCTCGCCTCCGTCGCCGGCCGACCGCGGCCACCGCCTGTCGATGCGCCACCCCCAACCCCTCCCTTCTCTAGGTCGCCGGAGATGGAGGAGCTCCTCCGGGAACCCGACACCCCCCCGGAAACCCAAACCCTAAGGGCCGCCCCCTCCACCACCACCCCGGTCGGCGGCGACCTCGCCGCCGGCCGCTCTCCCCACCTCCCGCCCCTCCGGAGCTCCGCGGCTCGCATCCATGGTGCGCGGCTCGGGGCGGCGGCGGCGGGTTGAGAAGGAGAGAAGAGAGGTAGATAGAGTTGAGATCCGATGGATGGTGTGGGTTGAACGAATCTTAAAAGCAGTGGAAGTTCATTTAGAAACTTTCTTCCGGAAGATATATAGGATTTCCGGGCCACGACGACGTCCGCTCATGGGCCTCAGGAGCTCGTTGGCGACCCACGCCTCAACGATTCAATTTTTTAATATATATTTTACGAATTAACAAAAAAAATATGTTTATCGATGACGTCATTTAAAACAGCGGTACCCTAGCAACCCCGTTTCAAATGGCGGGTAGGGGCCAGTACGGTTTCAAAAAATCATAACTTTTTTATATGAACTTAGATGGAGATAAACTTTATATGACAATTGTAGATTTCATCGAGATCTACAACTTTTGTAGTTGAAACTTTTTTAATTTGAAATCATTTTGAGCTAAATGGCGGTTGCTCCCTGCTACCATTTGAAACGGCAGTTGTTAGAATACCGTCGTTTGAAATGGTGGCATCGATATAGTTTTGTAAAACATTGGGAGGGATGTATATTGTTTTATAAATTTGTAAAAGATATATATACATAAAAAATCCAACGATTCAGTCGCGTTAGGGTTTTGGAGTTGGAAGCGACAAGATTTAAAGTTAAAGTTTAGTTCTAAACAAGGTGCCATAATATAAACACATTAATGAGATAAAACATTATCATAAAGACTACAATGATATGTGGAGGAGGACGTCAGGCACTTATTTTTTTCGTGCCCCCTTCAGTGATGCTTGTTGGACGTATCTAGGGATCCAGTGGGATCTCTCCCTGGAGTTTCAAGCTATGGTTCTCAACGCCAGATTGCACTTTAATTCAATCATTTTCAAAGTGATTTTTTATCATTGGTGCCTGGAGGCTGTGGTGTCATAGAAATGACATTATTTTTTATGGAGCTTCCCTGTCCTTTTCCACTTGGAAGGCTTCCTTTCTTAGAGAAATGGATTTGGTTTTGCTTAGGGCTAAATCAAGACTGGCTGATAAACTCAAGTTGTGGTTGAGTAGTCTTTTGTAATCTTCCTTTTTTCAGTTTGGGCCTGAGGCTTTGTACACTGTAAATATTTTTTTACATATATAAAAAAATAGGGGTAGGAGCCTCCTCTGCTGATTCCAGTAAAAAAAAGACTACAATGATATGTGTGCTGGAAGCAAAAGCTGCAGTGCTAGCGGTTGGAGAATCAACAATTTCCGGAACCGATTCAATAGTTTGGTGAATAGTGACGACAGCAGTGCAACACTCCGCTTTCTTTGTTTTCAAGACAAGATGATGTGATAGTAATTAGATAACATTTGGAACACCGATATATATAACACAATATATTTTTGAGGGGTTATCATCTTTATTCATATGTTAAGGTAGTTGCTACAAACTCCATCCGGAGGAGATAGAAGCCATACATGTCTTCCTAAAGACTCATACATAGAGCTTTTGGCCAGCATGTGGGCATCAACTAATGTTTGAAGCCGTTCATGTACAATTTCTGTCTTTTCAAATCCGGCCAATCCCTCCTGGCTCAATAACACAATATTTATACGTACTTTGCTTTTTTTTAGAACATTTATACGTACTTTGCTGGGGTGATAATGTAGTATACAGTATGCTTAATTCATGTGGGCTTTTTTGCACTGGCTCATGAATGCTTATCTTAGGCCGTTCCAATTCTGAAGCCCACAGGGACGAGCTCAGCTCGTTGACGACGGCCCACATGACGACCACCAGAACCGACGGCGGACGGCCCGGCCTCAACTTCTCGATACGTTAGGGTTTCGGTCCTTTTGGAGCTGGAGGCGGCGGCGGCTGCTGCTGCCTATCCTGACCGCCCCGCCCGCCCCTTTTAAAGCTGGACTGCTCGACTCGAATCAGCTTGGGCTCCTCGGCTGTTGCTAGGGTTTCATCTCCACAGGAGAAGGCCCGACGAAGCTCCCCCTACACCCGCCCCGCGTTCGAGGCTAGGTAGCCGCCATGAGCCGGTCGGGGCAGCCTCCGGATCTCAAGAAGTAAGCCCTTGCCTGTATGCTATTCCATTCACATCCAAATCCTCGCCTGTATGCTGATTCCATTCACATCCAAATCTTGTTTTATTCACATCCTGTATGCTGATTCCGGTTCGTCTCTTATGGCGTCGCAGGTACATGGACAAGAAGCTTCAGAGTAAGTGAATCTCTCCACTTCAAATCTCAAATCCCAATAGTTTACCTGTGTTTTGCTCCCGAGAAGTTTCTTGTAAGGACGGGGAACGTGCGTGTCCACTATGTTTAATCTTAGCGATTGGTGATTAGGCGGCACCCGATCTTTGAGTATTTCGACTTAACCGCATTTTCGCCAGCAGCACTTAAACACTGGGGAATATTTGATATCCAAAACGCCCGTAATCCCCACCATGTGGAGAAAATGTGATATTTGCTCCTTGTTAGCTTAGTTAAACCAAATTCTGTTTTATTTCTCCAGGAGTTGCAGTTGCATCATTAAAATATTGTTGTAGTTTGTTTTCAATGATGACTTTGCATGATGATTTTGTATCTTTGATGTGCTTTCGTTGTGATTTCGTATTCGGCCCTATGTGATGAACAGATTATCAAAGCTATGGATTATATCCAGATGAAGCTTAATGTCATAGTTACTCTGATAGGGCATTTACTCCCATTTTCATTTCATCTTTAGAATGGTTTACTGTATTGAAATCAGTTTTCAGATAGTTGCAGTGCCATTTATTATGATTCTTTTGGTACTCGAGTGTTGAGTAGTAGGTGTCATGTTTCCTCATTAGTTTTTCGTACTTCTTTTTTTTCTGTTTATCTGTGATGGATGGCTGCCCTACATGATGATGATATTTCAAAAAGCTATGGATTAATTTCCAAATGAGGCTTTTTATTGTCATAGTTACTCTGATAGGCTGCCGTAGCAACCTTTTTCAGTTAACTTTTGTTCAAATCAGCAATCTGTTTTATGGATCTGATAATGCTGTTTGTGGTCTGAATAGCTCTATCAAACAGGTGGCCAGAAACAAATCATACTTTCTTTCCAAGTGTCTTGGATGAACCACTTTGGCTTTATGAATTTTGCATCAAATTTGATTCAATGGAAAGAAGCAATTATTCTGCATGGTGTGAAATGTGACAGTAACTAGCAGTCTAGCACAACCAAAGTGTGATATGCCTGCTGCTTAATTTTATTAGTATTTTTAATTAGCTCATTGTGTTCAAAGTATACTGCACAGTTCAATCTGTTTGTTAATGGCTGATAGGGACTAGAAGATGTTAAAGTGGTATACAGATTTTTAATTGCTAATTTTTCCTGTTTGATCATTTCTCCAGTTAAGCTGAATGCAAACCGTGTTGTTATTGGCACGCTTCGAGGATTTGATCAGTTCATGAATCTGGTGATTGATAATACTGTTGAGGTCAATGGAAACGACAAGACTGATATTGGAATGGTGGTAGGTTTCCTTTAATTAAGTGTTAGTAATTTTATCATCTACTTCAGATTGTATTGGTTTTATGCATAATCTAATGTTGACAATCAATGTTCATCTGCAGGTTATCAGGGGAAATAGTGTTGTCATGATTGAGGAGCTGGAGCCTGTTGCCAAGTCTCAGTGAAGGGAATCATCACTCTGCTTCAGTAGATGTATCCTCTGCTTGAAAACTGATGTAAATGTTATCAGTCCTGTTGTATGTTGACAGTATTAAATGCACAGTGATTAAAGACCTGAGAAGTTTTGGCCCTGTTCATACTCCTTTGTCATGTAATTCTTCTGCCTTATGATAAGTTCAAACTCAGCTTGATTATGCATGATTGTCACCTTCACAGCAGGCCTGGCTACCTGTGCTGGCTCCTGGTTCAAAGGTGACTATAAGAATTGCCTCCCAGCTTTACAGCAGGTGATGTGGTTGGTTCTGTACTGCATCGCCTGATGCTTTGTGAGGGATAGTCGTTCCATTGTAGTGTCTACATGTATACTTGATTACTTGGTATTGTTTCTAGAATTTGTACAAATTGACTTGCTGGCTGGTAAACCCTCCCAGATCCAGTTGCTGAGCTGCATCCCTGTTGAAGAGATTCATCTGTGCCAAGGAGCAGTGGGGTGGTTCTGCAGTCTTCTGTGTAGCTTTGTGGTATTTTTGTGACATGTCTAGCAATGGAACTTTACTGTGTAACGTGATGGTTTGGATATCCAGGATGTCATGCTGCAAGCCTTTGAATAATTGAATGCCCAATTAAGAGTTTTCTTTGCACCTATTTAGGATTGCCACTGCACACTAGGCAACTGAGAAGAGTTGATGTGCAGCCACTGATTGACAAGGTGGCAACAAGATTACCAAACTGGAAAGGCATGCTGCTTCAGTCCTCACTTCTATCCCGGTTCATTTTCTCAGTGTTTGCTCTAAAGAAATGGGACATCAAGAAAATACACAGGATTAGAAGAAGCTTCATGTGTGCCGAAGCAAATGGCGGTCATTGTTTTGGTAGAGCTTTGTGGCTGCGTTGGTTATGTTTTGGTGTGGGTTGATCCGGATGGGTCATGGGTGGAATCAGAATTCAGAAGTTTACTGACAGTTATTTCGAGTAATTAGCACGATGATCACAATTGGGAATGGACAAAAGGCGTCCTTCTGGCACTCAATGCAAGCTGGTTGTAGCCTCGCACTCAATGCGAGCACCCGTGGACATCGCACCAGGGTTGTTGAAGCTGGCTTGGTGTAAGAACAGGCAAGAGCTTCAAAACCACAAGTGGATCCACATGCTTGCTGGCTCAAGCTTATTTCTTCCTTGATGAGACAGAACACTCGTTGTGGAATTTGATGTATACCGTACACTGAATTTGAATAAGCACACCATCGATCCATTATTTGTCTGAAATCGCCATTGCACTCAGAGGAGCTGGTATAGCGTTGTAGCTACACGATCAGCAGGGTGTCCACAAAGTCACAAACCGTCTCCCTTTGGCTAGTCCTTCGGCGCTGCCATTATCGTACTCGAGTTTCCCAACGGACCTATAGCGTGGCCGCGCCTCGCCTCCCCTGAGGAGCTCCGGCAGCGGCGTCACCATCCCGTCAACGTAAGCGTCGTGGAACATCGCCACGGTGGTGCGGCCCTTCTCGGCGTCCGGGACCACCCTGTGCTGGACGCTGGCGTAGGCGCCGTTGGTGAGGACTTCGAGGACGTCGCCGACGTTGACGACCAGGGCGCCCGGCAGCGGCCGCACGGGGAACCACCTGCCTCCCCTCTTGATCTGCAGGCCCGGCGTGTCGTCGACGTGCAGCAGGAAGGTCAGGCCCAGGGTGTCGGTGTGCGGGGGATGCCCACTACCTTGTCCCGGTGCCTGCACGGCGGGTATCGGTGCATGGACACGCTCTGCCCCTTCCCGTGAGCGCTGTCGCCGTCGCCGCCTTCGTCCCCGCCGAAGAAGGCGTCCAGGAGAGCCTCTTGGCTGACGCCGAGGTCCGTCGCCATGAAACCCAGCAGGCACCTTGTGAGTTTGCCTATCTCCGCGGAGTACCAATCGAGCGCATGCCTGCGCGCATATGCAAGGGACACATCGATCAATGGAAGCCGCGTTAGTCATCGCCTTGATCGGGTCTCTGATCGACGACGATCGGATGGGAGTCGGGATCCGATCGTGCAATGGATCGGACGGACGCACCTGAAGGTGGGTGGTTTAGCTGGCCAGAACTCCATGTTCCTGCCGTGGACTGGCTGCGTGAAGACGAGCAGACACTCTGCCCAGTCCAGCTTGTCGCCCGGGCCGAAGTGGTGGCCGAAGCCTTGAATTCCGTCTCCTCGAACCGCCACTGTGTTCTTGGTTTCCAGTGGCAAGCTGAAGAACTGCGCAGCACCGTCCTTGATCTGCTGTATCGCAGCTTCCTCCACCCCATGGTTTGTGAGCTGCAGAAAAGCAGCAACGGGACGATAGCGAGGATTCACGGTCAAAGTGCAACACACACACACAGAAGAAGAAGACGGTGAAACGGAGATTGATGGTGACCTGAAAGAAACCCCACTCTCTGCAGGTGGAGCCGAGCCTCGCTGTCTCCAACGCCGAAAGCTCCGGATCAAGAAGGCTCGCCATGTCCACCACCGGCAGGTCGAACGTCTCACCCTCGCCGACGACCTCACCGGCTGCCTGGACCTCGTCGGTTCGGATGAACCTCTCGGGGATCTTGACGGAGCCCGTGAACAAGGCCGCGGTGGCGTCGGTGATCTTGTCCCTGCCGGCGATGAGCTTGCCTGCAGCAGTAGCCTCCGCCATTGTTCTACCTCCTGATTATTGGCCACGCGCGGCACGACGGCACCGAATTGAACAAGTTTATTGTTGAGGGTCCAATTAGTATTACGCAGGCCGCTAAAGTTCTTGGAGCCAAGTCTCGCACCGAGCATATACTAGTCACATATATAGAAAAAAAATGTCGCGTGGATAATTAATTAGATCTGGATCTATCAGTTTTAGCCTTTTTGGTAGTGATCGATTTGTCCTATTGGAGTCGTGTGACGCGCATGGACCGATTCTTTAACTGCTCCAATTCAAGCTGATCAAACACGTAAGAGCAATGGTTAGATTACTCTGCCTTGAAAACGACTCATCCACAAACCTCCTGATGACGATCTGACCACAATGCAGAGCAGCCGCCGATGGCTGGCCTCGAGCTACCGCCGTCCCGCAGCCGCAGGGCTGCAGGCCATTGGAGAATAGAAAATGACGAGCTGCTGCTGAAGTTGAACTGCCGCCTAGCAGTAGTCAAAGCGTCGCAACTTCCGATCAATTTCGTGAATTTGTCCAATTTACGCAAAGGTCCCGTTTGGATGAATTGAAATCTATGGAGTAAGTTATTATTTTCTTATTTTGCCAAAAATAGATGGATGCCAAGTTGATAATGGAGTAAGTTATTTGTCTTGGAATGTGGGATTCCACAACTTTTCAAAGTTTAGTAGAATCTTAAATTCATGGGATGGAAGATGAAAATTGATTCTATAGATCCCCGTGCTATGTTTCTAATGTGTAACTAAAATTAAAAAGATGGACAAGCCATCCCCAAGCTATTTGTTGCCCAAAAAATAATATTACAATGGAATTTAATTCCAAGAATTCAAACTGGGCTTAAGTGAAAGGACTTCTAAAAATCCCTGTTCGTTTGGCTTATCAGCCACCAGCCAGCTTATCAGCCACCAGCCAACAGTACTTTTCTCTCAGAACAAATAAGCCACCAACAACCAAACAACAGTACTTTTATCTCAGAACAAACCAGCACCAGCCACCAGCCAAACGAACAGGCTGTATAATCTAAAGAGCTCGGGTTGTAAAGTGGTTTAGGATTGGGAAGTGATCACATCACACACGTCATAGTATTCTTTTACCTTGACAAAATCAGCCCTAACCAAATTGAAAGAATGAAAAAAAACTAAAAAACATCATGTAAACAATATAAACCATGCTTTTAAAATAAATAATCTAGCAAACGTCAAAGTATTGCTAAGCTAGGTCTCCCTCCACATGAACAAACAGTAAACCTAACAGGCAATTCAACATGCAGCGTGTGAACCGTTGGTTGCCACCTTGATGGAACTCTAACCTCTTATCAACAGGTGTGTGATTGGGACGAAGCCACACGAAAATGATACCGAGGTCATTCTTGTTTCACACTTAGATCTTTGCTTTTAAACAATGTTGAACAGATATTACCATGCATTGATTTTACACAGATTCATCGGGTCCGCTGACCTTGACAACAAAGGCCATTTCCGCCCTGGTGTGTGAGACAGGTGCTGAAGAGTTAAGAGTCAAGAGAACAGCGGCCATGTTCAGCCCATGGAACAACAATGGAGAGATAATAAAAGACATGAGTAGAAGCTTGCTATTTAGATTGATGCATCTCGTGCAACCATCGTCAAGCTTGTGATAGGAGGTGCAAACGAAATCCGATTGGCACCAAATTTGATGAGCTTGTTCTATAGCAGATTAAGCATTGTGCAATTTTGATAGAAGTGTCGTCTGAGGGGCCAAACCGGCTCCGATTTGGCTGAAACTTTGCTAGCTTGTGGGAGACTTGTTGAACTTGAGTTTAACAAAATTTGAGGGTATTTGGATATGTGGTTTGCTTGGTGCGAGCAGAACTCTGTGTGTATGACACAAGTTATTGTTTCAGCAAAGCTAAAAATGATATCTCTTGTTGTAATCTCATTGATGTTGTTGCAATGGATGTTGTATCAACATTGCAACTGCCTTGGTGTTGGTGGCCTTTGGCCTGGTGGTGGGCACTCATGGTGGTGAGGCCACCCGCCACGGTTCGATCCCTGGATCGAACCTGGTGTCGCACGGGGAATTTATTCCCTAGCAGACGCACATATGTGCGGTGGTTGAGCGGCCGGATGGCCCTCCCGGTAGTCTGCTGTTGTAAAAAAATCTCCTCGTCTGTCCCATACCAAAGCACAGGTCTAAGACCAGTCTTATCTCACGTGTGCTGCGGTGCCGCTGTGTATGGGTGGGGCAGGGGTTCGGAGATTTTCTCGGCCTGTGTGAGAAGGTCTTCTTCTTAATACAACACCGTGGGGGTGGTCTTACTCCCCGCAGGCCGAGTTTTTGGTGCTCCTAATGTGTAACTCTAGATGTTTTAGAGAAAACTCTTGTACCACCATTATTGAAATACAGTGTAAGAGGTTGGGAGTGGACTGGTTGCCCTGAGGATTTTACTCCTCTTGTTTGGAGGAGGTTTTCCTTGTCAATCATTGCGTCACTTGTGCATTGTGTGTTGATTATTGCGCTACAAGTTGTTGGTTTGCTGCAAGTTGTCCTCGAGTTCAGCACAAGATGAAGGAGTAATTTATGCATTAGGGTTGCTTGTTATTCCCAACATGTAAAGGGGATCGTGATATGTAGTTGAAAGTCGCTACAGGGGCTAAACATGATGTTCTAGTTGCATATGCCTAATGCTAACATTTCTGGTCCATAAAAATTTAGGCCTATTGGTTTGAATTCCTTTTGCGCTTTAGAGGATTTGAATCTTGAACACCTGAATCTTTTAAGATCCATCCTGGTGTTCAAGGTTCCGCTGGCACGATGCGCATTCAACACACAAACTACGCATTTGACACGATGAAAACACCAGCAGTCTGGCACGCGCTACTTGAGCCGTCGCCGCTAGCGCTGGGTGACGACGTGCCGGCGCGCCCTCGCCAGGACGACGACGAACCTGGTGATGTTGAGCCGGATGTCCCGCTCGTTCCAGTAGTGCCTGAATGCGCCGGTACACGGCCACGGGGTCGCTGATCACCGTGTGCGCCGCCCCGTACTTTCCCATCAGCGTGCTCTCCTTCGCGCGCGCATCGTAGCCGACGTACCGGAGCCGCGCCGCCCGTGCTGAGAGCTCCCGAACGGCGACCAGCTGCACTGCACCCGGCGGTCGGACGCGCGCGCTGTGGCAAACAGAGGCACCAGCACATCAGCGAAGCTGTGCCACAGGTTGCGGAGGTGCCGGCTCACCGTGAACACCACGGCCGACCTCTAACATACTGCTGGACGATGAGCTTAACCCCCACATTTCAGATTGTGGGTTTGCAGACCTAATTCCCAACCAGGGACTCCAGGTATCAGTCTGTTACTCTTTGTTCATGTGTAGTTTTACAGATGGGGCATCTCAAAATGTATGAACACAATAATGTAGTTTTAAGATAAATGTACCCTGATCTGTATCAAGTACTTACTTCACAGTTGCAATTTGATGTTATTGTTTGTTAGTAGTTAGTCGGATTTAAGTATAGAAGATAACTCAGTATTAAAAGCAGTCTGACAGACCTTATTCTGATAGACTGAGCCATCTTACAAAATAGACGATTTTGGGTTCCATTTGTGATGTCTTCTTTTTTTTATCATTCTAATGCATTTTGGAGTTAGTAGTGTGGTTATGAATGGACAAAATTAATCTAAAGATTCCCTTACAAATTGACAACTTCAGGAATCAGATGACAGCTCGGGATACAGAGCTCCTGAGGTGACCATGTCCGGTCAGTACTCCCCAAAGAGCGATGTTTATAGCTTTGGAGTCGTCATGCTTGAGCTCCTGACTGGTCGTAAAGCATTTGACAGGTGAGCAAGGAGACTTGCGCTCCGACTAATCCTGTTAAAAGATGAAACTGGGAGTTTGAACTTTGAACTGAACGATAACTGTTGCCTGAAACTATTCCAGCTCTCAACCAAGGGTCCCAACAATCATTAGTCCGGTGGGCTACTCCGCAGCTGCACGACATCGACTCGCTAGATCAGATGGTTGATTCAGCACTTGAAGGGTTGTACCCTGCGAAATTGCTCTGTCGGTTTGCAGACGCCATCACTCTTTGTGTCCAGGTAAATTGTCTCAGATTGGTTGCTATTATGTCCCTCCAAGTCTCCAACCTTTTGCACAGTGTTGATGAATTATCAATTTTCTATCCGGCTATCCCGGCAGCCTGAGCCAGAATTCAGGCCACCAATGTCAGAGGTCGTCCAGTCTGTGGTCCGTCTTGTGCAACGATCAAGCATGGGGCTCAGTAGCGAGAGGAATTCTAGGAGAAAATGATGTATATTTCCTACAGAGTTCGATGAGGGACCATAGAAGACTCAAAAATCGAATACAGTACATTGCAGTTTGGCAATTGTTGTGACGGTGTGACTTGTGCTGACTGACAAACCAGTGTAAGGTGAAATACTGCATGACTTTTACCAATGATATTTCATGAGTCATTACTTGTTTTGTATATAAATTATAAAAGCAATGGCAGATATTTTCTGCAGTGGTGCTGCATGCCTCCATCTGAATCAGGGTTGAAAGGTTCGCGCTTTTCTTAATGACTAGTAACGTGCACGTGCGGCACGCACGTGTCTAAAAAACAATTTAGCACATTTTTATATTCATCAAACACAAATAGTAGCACCTTTTTAATAAACTAAAATAGCGAATTCACATAGTAATCTTTCCAAAATTAATTATTAGTTATTTAGATCATCTAAATTGAATTTGTCCAACCAGAAATTCCTTTTTATATTTCATTATGTGTTATTTGGATCATCTAAATTAAGTCTGTCCAACCAAAAATTCTTGTCTACTACAATGTAATATCTAAGTTTTCTGAAGTTCGTTTGTCCCACAAAACTCGACACCTCTCCACTATTCTGCATCTTATTCTTTCCCTCTCCGTTTTTCTTCACTTGATCTGTTAAAAGTTCTCAATGTCATCCTCTTCTTGACGTCAATTAAAAATATGTCGAGAACATGAAACATCATATAAGTTTGGCTAAAATTCATCAACAGACACATGCTATATTCAGAACTACCTTGGATTGCAAATTGAATTGAAATGAGCACAAACCACCTTGGAAAAAATAGAAATATCCTTTAATGTAGATAAATTAAACTTAATTGACAATAGCCCTACAAGACCAGTTTAGCATAAAAATGCATACATGCATCAAGCATTCTGGTTTGGTGGACAATATGATCATGTATGGCATATCTACATTACCAAAAATTGTCTCTTACCAAATCTGGTCAACCCACATCCTAGACTGCAAGCGCATTAAGACATCTGGTCTTGTGTAGTTTAAACAAGAAAGTTTTCTTTAATCCACTAATCAAAATTTCCGGTAATATAGTTGATTTTATTCTGTAAAATAAGCAGCAATGTAGGATGTGTGGTTCTGGTTGGTTATTGCAGTCTTGCATATAGGAGAAGTGAAACAAAGCTACAAAGGAGTGACTAACTTTGTATTCATTTTTATTAATAGGCATAAAGGTACTGATTTATCATTCCAGGCTATTACCCCTTTTGCTCAAATTCGTAATCTAAAATTTATTAAAATATCCCTGTGTTCAGGGTTGTAACAAAGATGCTTGCTTGTTTGGATTTCTGATACTCAGATTACTATTGCTAATGTTTCTCTGTATTCCACCTGGCTCTTTGCCCTAACTAGAAACATGTTCATATTGTGTTACTAAGTTGATGTCCAGTCTCTTCTCCCCCTAGGTTTGAATTTTCTCAAACATAAGATTGTTTTCTTTCAAATATGTTGCTTTCCATTTGCAACAATATATGCCATAATATTCGGGCAATTTCTACGGCGGAAGTCTGCAACCAAAACACAATTCCCCACCATGTGTTGGCACAAGCAAAAAGAGATTTCAGCGCAGCACACTCTCAGGTCTCAGCACCATCATTGACTCCATCCTCTTTCAGCTATCATGGGAATTGCACTAACTCACATTGTGTCTCGGGTCAGCGTCAGGCTTCCATTGTGTTGGAAAATGAGGGGCAGCTCAAGATGGTAGGATAATAATATGATATGTTAAGCTAGATTTCATGTCAACCTAATAGGACACTGGCTTCGATGTCAAGAAGTTTGGCTAAAATTTAATTGAAATGAGCACAAACCACCTTGAAAAAAATAGAAATATCCTTTAGTGTTGATAAATTTAACTTAATTAAAATCTAGGTTGCCCCATCACTAAACAAGCAAGGATACAGTGGTAACATTTTAGCCCACATTGGCTAGATGCACGCAATAAATAAGTTTGTATTCAAAATATGGAAGTTTAGTTCAGAAGTACAACTACTATAACCTGAATTGCTAGTGCATAGCTGAAATTCAGGCAACCAATTGTGTCTATACTATAAAGTAATAGGAATACACCTCAATAAATATAGGTGTAGTTCAAGACAATTAGTGTGAATGGCTGGTTGCTCCTTTCCTTATTAATTCTTTTGTTGTATGTGTAGCTATGCAGCTAGTTGTTGCTTTAATTTTTCCAACAGAGGGTAATTTGAAGTTATCAATCAATTTCATATCACGACCATTCATACTTTCTGAACAATACTACTGGAGAAAAAGTTTGTATTCTGATGGATCCTCAAGCAGCCATACTTCCACAGATCCATTGCCGCCTCCTGGATTTTCCATTTTGATTGTTATTGCTGCCCTTTCATATATGATCATCACAACAAGCGGGAGCTCCAAAATGCCAGCAGCCAGAATTGTCTTCCTGTTGTTGTGTATGGAGACATGGAAGCATATTTACGGTGATCCACCATACTAATACACTTATACACAATAACACCAAAATTTGGTGAATGCAGAGAAAAACATATTGATACAAAAAGCAAGCACTTGAACTTGCACTGGAACTAAGAAAGCTTTAAACTTTTCTGAGCAGTCATGAAGTCCAATCAGAGGTTGTCATGGATAATTGGGTGCTTCTAATAGAAAATTTGCGTGTATTGCTTACATCCCATGATAGATTTCGAGATTTATGTACATCTTTTCTTAACTTGAGATCTCGCTTTCCTGCTGAGAATTGCATACGACATGTGGGTTTGAATGGACGAATCCAAATGTTGTTGACACAATTCACATACGACAGAGGATCAGGCAGTGGAGGCGTCGATCACGGAGGGAGACTCGCGTCTGGAGGTGTGACTTGCGACACCATGGGAAGGGCCGAAGGGGCAACAGAGAGCTGAAGAGAGCTGAAGGTGGACCTGGCGCCGCCGCTGCCATAGGAATTGAAGACGACGACACGCCCGAACCTCGACCATGGCCCCGAGTGAGTGCACGAGCGAGTGCGGGTAGCGAGGCGCTCGGGGGAACGGGAGGACTGTGTGGGCGGGGGCGCGAGAGGCAGAGCGTGGGGTAGGCGTTGCAGGTGGCTTGCGCTGCACTTGGCCATGACAGCGGCGCGGCGGCGCGGGGTGCAGATTCGTTGCTCTGCTGCTACTGCCTGCACCGAGGAGCAGGGGATGCTCGGAGTTGATACTGAACAGGACGCTGCTGCCACCACGATGCTCGCCGCCGTCCGCGAGTACCTCCGCCGCAGCACGCCGGGAGCCGAGGACGCCAGGCGCCATGCCCCTCCCTGCTCCTCCGATTTCTGGCCATGGAGTGGTGGCACGGCTCAATTCCTGGTGGTGCGCCACCGCCAGGGCCCGTCCGCCGCTAGAGAGCAGAGGAAGACCAGAGAGAGAGAGAGAGAGAAAGAGGGGTGATGGAGATAAGCTTTGGGGAGGTTTTGGGCGCGAGTGCGGGTGGTGGGCCCAATGGGGGTATATCGGCGGGTATGCACGCGGTAGGTAACAAAATCTTTTTGTTTTTGGCAGAAACACTCCCCAAATTGCGATTTTTATAGTCGTTCCACCTTCTTTGTCATCATACAACCTGACGGGTGGGTCCGACGGAGGGGTAAGGCGGACCCGATTTGAGTGAGAAAAGTTTTCAATTGTCTTCGCTCCTTATAATATAGATAGATTCAAGCATGCATATGAATCGCTCTCAATTCGCAACCACGCTACGTCACACATGTGCAACACCACAAGATACAAATTCTTTTACCAAAATAAGACACGTTGGTTGAAATCCTAAGAAAATCCATTCGGATATGCGATACGCAAATAGGACGAGTTGTAGCTGCATCCATCGAGAAGTGCTCCGGTACACCTTTTTAAAGTTTTGGCACGAATCCTAAAGCAGCCCACTAAAACTAATTACTTATTTTATTAATGGAAAAATCTATCCTACGACGGGTCGCGCTCCAGCGCGACCGCGCGACTGGATCGGCCCAGCAGGCCTCTTCGCGGGCCCGTTACTACCGCCCCATGCGGTCTAGCTTCTTCCTTCTCGGTCGACTGGAGCGGAGCGGAGGGGAGGGGGTGGGACGGGGGCTGTCGCGGCTACCGGATCCCACGCCACCGGCGCCCGCGAGGACCGCAGGAGCGGAGAGGAGGTGGCGCGCTGGCTGTCCATCCACGCTCGGCGACGACCATCGGGGAGGAGCGGAGGAAGAAGGAGGGCGTGGCGTTTTGCACCCGCGGCTGCGAGCATTGGAGGAGCGGAGGAGAAGGGGGCGCCGCGATTCGGCTCCACGCTCCCACGCGTGACGGCCGCAGTGAGCATCGACGGCCGCACATCAGATGCCGAAGGCGGCAGGGAGTACGGGACGGCTGGCGGACGCCGCGGCGGTTGAGGGACGCAACGGCGCCGATGCCAGGCGCACGGCCCCCTCCGACGACAGTGCTAGGTGAGAACCTCCACAACCTGACATGCTTATTTGGCGATTTGCTTTTTTGTTTTGCAAATCATCGCAGATTTGCATATTTTGTTTAAGAATATTATCTTAGGGCTGATTATCATGCACACTTGTTTAAGAATAAGTGACCATTTATTTTAGTAAAATGTTACCTTTTTTACTGCCCATATCTAGCAACGACTGTGTGCATGATAATCAGCCCTAAGATAATATTCTTAAACAAAATATGCAAATCTGATACGCAACTTACCAGTCAAAGTCATCATTTCTGCTAAATGGTAATTTGTCGCAGTTTCTATGCTGAACGGCAACTTATTTTTTCCGAAGAACACGTGTTTGAGCACTAGATCTTTTTTACTATGCTTAATGGCAACTTATTCTAAGGGATGGTGGCAACTTAAAAAACAGCAACCCGCCGGCAGCTACCTGAGCAACTGAATTTTTATGTTCTGAATATGTGCCGATAGCGACCTTCAGCGCCCGTTTTCCGTGCTTGGACACGCGCTTGAATACTGCTCAATGGCAACTTATCGCAGAACCTGTGCTTAACGGCAATTTTTGTTTTTTGCCGTACTTACTTGCGCACGCTGTCTTACATTTTTCTACATATATGGCATATTAGTGCTATGATTTATGAGACCAACTAATATTTAATCAGCCCATAAAATGACTGCATATGCATTTTTATCTTCACAGATCTATTATGTGTTTTTCTTAATTCCGGGATCATGGTATGGATCAGTAATGAACACCCCCCCCCCCACAGATGTATTCCTGTTGTTTTTTGTACCCATGTCGAAGTGAATAAGTGACCATTTATTTTAGTAAAATGTTACCTTTTTTACTGCCCATATCTAGCAACGACTGTGTGCATGATAATCAGCCCTAAGATAATATTCTTAAACAAAATATGCAAATCTGATACGCAACTTACCAGTCAAAGTCATCATTTCTGGTCTACCTAGGTGTTTAGACTATACATTTATTCTTTTTTGCTATGCTCTACCAGCATTTCATTTTTGTACAACTGTAGATTTTCTTTACCTTTTATCTGTTTTTGCCCCGTTCAGTCGATGTCATCATGCTGAAGAACGGCAACTTTATTTTTGCAGAACACGCGCTTTTTTCTGAACACTAGATTTTTACTATGTGATGTCTGCATTGATTTTGCTTTTTTTATATATTTCGGACCAAAAAATCACTAACCCCTTCGCACCGAAATACACAGGCCCGGATGCAAGCGCAAATTAGATGAGATTGTTCAAGCACCATCACCAAGAAGAACAACCAGACAATATTCAAGAGCGCAGAAATCACAAGAAGGCCCACATGTTGCAGATGGGGCACAGAGAATTCAAACCAGGAGGCATTGTGGTAAAGGGATTTTAGTGGAGGACAACACAGAAGACTATGTCAAGGGAAAAGCCAAAGTTGAACAAGGTGGTCAACCGAAAAAACGACCAGAGCCGGTAACAATTAGTTTCTCACTAGTCATTTTTTCTATTTTTTCAGATTTGTTTTGTTATGATAAACCCAATCTGCATCAACCTGTACACCCGCTCACAAGCAACTTATGAACCTTCTAATCCCCAACTACATCAATTTATCAATACGCAGTCTCATCAAACTACTTATCTTCGTCCTCCTTTTTCTTTTTCAGGATGTAAGGAAGAAGGGTTCTGCAAGTAAACTCATCTTCATCAACAACAACTTGGATGACCGTCAGAAAGAAGCTATTAAGAGAGTGGGTTTTGGCGGCCTCCTGAACATCAAGTGCATCTCTGTACCTGAAAAGTTGACATCTTGGCTCATCGGAATTTTCGATCTAGAGAAGTCAGAGCTTGTGATCCCCGGCAAGGGCAGGATCAAGGTTGATGATCAAGCTGTCCGCAAAATTTTCAATCTCCCTGTTGGAGGGGAGCACATCATTTATGAGAACAGTAGTGGCAGCGATACCTTTGCTCAGTTCTACAAAGTTTTTGGTCACGAAAAAGATCAAGTAGCACCCAGCTTTACTGAAGTTGAAAATTGGTTGTTAGATGAGGGGAAAGGCAACTTATCTGACAAATGGCTACAATACTGGCTCATGTTCGCCATCAGCACCCTCTTGTGCCCCACGTCAAGCACTAAACTATGCGTCAAAGCTTTCCATTCAGTTGCAAACCCAAGAGATGTTGGAAACTACAATTGGTGTCAACTTGTTGTTGAAAGGCTTAAGAAAGGCATCATAGAGCATAAGGAAAATAATCGGAAGTTTGTGTCGGGCTGCTTTCTATTCCTTACTGTACGTGCCACTAATCTGTCCCTTTTCTGCCCCCCTCACTATTTCTTCACTAATCTGTTTTTTATTTTTTTGTAGATCTTATACCTTGATTCACTCGACATAGATCCGAAGCTTGTAGACCAATCTGAACCAGTACGAGCTGCCGCCTGGACTGACCCTCTCGTCAGCAAAGTTTGCTCCATGGATAGGATCAGTGACAATGCATTTGGCAAGCTACCGGTAAAGAAAAAACAAACTGTCCCCTGCAAACTTTTTGGTCATGAAACTTATGCACATCACACAGTAACCTGCCAATCTCTTTTTTTTCAGCTAAAAAAACAAGCCTCCCAGGCAATGTTGATAACCCCGGGCAGCATACACAATTTTGTGAATTCTACGATGCAGGGGAACTCAATCACATTGGTAAATCCTTTTTGTAAATTCCATCTAGTTTTTTTTCAATGGAGTTGCTGTTTTTTTCCAATTAAAAACAATGGTCACATCTGTGTATCTGCAGACCAGAGAGGCTTTCAAGGACTTGCTGATTGACTTCAGCACAGCCATCAACCAAGCCGTGCTGAACTTCACATTCAACCTTTGCCAGCAGCAAGGATATCATGATGCCGGACCATGTGGCACAAGTATCCAAACACGCATAGCCAAGACTGCTGCTGAGCAACCCAGCACTTCGCGTAGGGTTGGGAGATCCGGCGAGCAGAAGATTGATGAGGAGGGGACGACTGATGCAGATCCAATCAGCAGCGAAGAAGTAGAGGAGGGGACGCCAAGAGCACTTGATCATGGCGAGCAGTCCCAGTTAGCAGAGACAATTGGATCACAAAGTGACACATCTGTTGTTGACAAACAAGGTAAAATACAACTCCTACCGATCCACCTTCACAGCATTACCTTTTTTATTTCCTTGCAAATGCCTTAATGTAGCAAGTTACAGCCACATCAGTAGCAACTTATAAAACTAATTCACCTTCACTCACAGCTACTCATCCCTTTTCTCCACCTTTTTTTCTCTCCCTGCCATCTAGTGGAAAGCGGCGACAAAGAGGGCCACTCCAAAGTGTCCAATGCCGAACAAGCCCCCACAGAGCTTATGAATGAAGCCAATCAAGACAAAGAAGGTAAGTTTTTTTTTCAAATTCTTGGCTGCAGCATTATCTTCTTATGCGGCACAACTTACCCTGACCCCCTTCTCTCTTTTTGCCCTGTTCACTAGTTCAAATCAGCAACAAAGAGGAAGGCAGTCAAGGTAATGAGGAAGGCAACACAACCGGTGTTGACAAAGAAGGTACTAGACCAGATTGGCTCTTTAAATTTTTTTAGGCTCCATAACATTTTTGCTGTTTTTGTGCTGAAACTGCATCTCTAACAGCAACTTTGTTTTTTACCCTCTTTTTGTCACAGAGAATCTGAACAAGGAAGCCCCTGCTGCTGAGCAAACAAGCAAGGGAGATGGTGATCAGCTGGTGGCGGGGCCCTCAAAAGAAGGCAATGAAGTTTTAACACCAAAAACACCATGGACACCCGCAACCAACGACACTGACGATGCCGAAAGGAACATTGACAGTGTGACACAAAGTCAGAATAACAGCCAATCCTCAAACACATCTGTAGATGAATATGAAGAACTCACACCGCCAACACCAGCAAACGACAATGGACGTTATGCAGGCATGTCGCTGTTTGAATTCATGGGCACACCTCAAAATGAAAAGGCAAAGAGGCCACCAGAACCAATGAAGTTCGAACTCCCAGAAATTCAAGGACCCTCCTTCGCACACTTTAAGATGGGGGATATTTTTGACAACATAGCTGAGATGGAGCTTCCAAGCACAGGGGATGCAGCTGACACAAATTCAGAACTCAAAGAAGCAGCTAAGAAGATCGAAGATAAAATATTTCAAGAGGAGATAGCTGCCCATCCACTTCCTGAAAGAAAGGTCAAGTTGGGAAGAACCAAGAGACCTGCGCAAAGGACAAGTTTTGTTTTAAAGAAGCAACTTGCCCAAAGACCATGGCCTGCTGGAGTGTTGCCGCCGCTTCCACCCAAAAAGATTCGCGCATCACACGCACAAGATGACCTTCAAAAGGAGGCAGCAACTATGGTAAGAAAGCAAAAAACGATGTGGAAATCCTTTTTTTTTTTGCTATTTTTTTCATGCAGCAACTTTTATTTTTATTTTCTTTTCATGCAGCAACTCAAGCAGCCCCAGAATGTGCCTGGCAGCATAGGAGAGCAGGGGGGAGGGTGCAACCATGATCTGCACAAGGAACCTGAAGTTGTACGTCTTTTTTTTGTCACCATTTTTTTTCTAAGCTAAGTTACTGCTCTCACATGCTGTACACATGCGTTGCACAACATGACTAAAAAATGTTCAATGAAGATCCATGCCTCCTATTTCATTTCCTTGTTTTCAGTTTACTCTAGTCAGTCCAGTTTATCACAAACCATGTAATAATAGATATTTTATATTATGCAAAGTTTGTGGACATTGATCCCAAAGAAAATTTTGGTTGACCAATTTCTGGATTAACTACTAATTTGATGTAGTTCTGCAAGATAGGGAACACGTTTACCAGTAAAAGGAATTTAAGTTATCAGATCATGTAGTTTTTGGTTTGGAACTTCTGCTATCATCATTTTCTGATATATAAATGAAATATTTTTCAATCAAGTCTGTCTCTCTGAAAGTGACTTATATACAACTGCTGTTAGGGCAGTTTTCTGACCATTGGATCTCAGCCCAAAAATCTAGATTTTGCTCCCAACAAAATCTGAGGTGTATTTACAAAATTCAACCTAGCCTTTCATTAGTTTCCAATGTCGTTTTCCCTTTACAGAGGTATGTCAGTTATCAGCATATTCGATCCCAAACCTTCCAGAGAGTATGTCAGTTATCAGCATAATACTCTGAGAGGGAGATTTAGATGGCAAGCCTAATGTCACCATGGTTACTCTAAAATAGGACACAAACTTCATATATTTTATTTATAAACAAATATTACTAAGCTGCTGTAGCTACTGACATATATCAACCAATATATGCAGCATGTAGCTACTGCTGCTGTATGATACGGTCCCAATTAGAATACACTGTTAGCAGCTTAAGATTTCCCACTGGCTTTGTGGATTCCAGACTGATGTGACAGATATTACTAAGCTGCAGATAAGAAAATACAGTTGCATGTCCATACAATCTTTTTAGTCAAATTGAAAGCAGATATTTAATGCTCGCTCTGCAAAGTCCAATTGTGGTGTGTTGCAGGCTTGCAGCCGGAAGTTAGTCAGGGGGCTACTCCTTAGAAATTCAGTCAGGGGGGCTACTCTGTTGCTTTAATACTCACATTTAGGGCTGACAACTTTCTCCTTTCAAAGATAGAACTTTTGGCTCCTCTGCTATCCAGCACCTCGCACACCTTGTAAAACATATGTGCAGCTAAAAGCATTGGGTTTAGAGAGCAGACAGAAACTTTGAATGTCTAAGTTTTTTCTTTTTTGGCTAAAGCTTCTGTGTGATTTTGAAAAAAATGAGCATATCTTAAAATTTCAGGTTGAAAACAAGTTGCACTCTGCCAGTTTTCAGTTTCAGGCGCTGAAACCTGTTTTGACCTGAAAGCTAATCTCCAGAGAACAAAAATAGTGCATGGAATGTTATGTGAATTTTTCTCTTTTTTTTCATGCAGCAACTCAAGAAGCCCCAGGATGTGCTTGGCAGCATAGGAGAGCGGGGGGAAGGGCGCAGTAATGACCCGCACAAGCAACCTGAAGTTGTAAGTCCTTTTTTCTCACAATTTTTTTCTAAGCTAAGTCGCTGCATATTTTAACCACACTGCCCGCTTCCTAACAGCCTAAAATCACGGAGAGCAAAGGGTTCAAGGACGCTCCAGACGCTCCAAGCTTTGATCTTGGCATCGATAGCCCAACTAAATCAACAGGGTCTATCACCGAATCAATGCTAGAAGCAGCCTACGATGAGGCAATGAAGAAGGCTGGAGAGCAAAGAACTGAACTGATGGTAGATAAGCCAGAAGAAGATTTCATCCTGAAGCATGTGCCAAGGCAGCTAAAGGATGATCTGTACAGGGAAATATGCAAGTACAAGTACTTCAACCCTAAGAGCGACACAAGGTATGTGCACCTTATAAGTCCCCCATACCTACACCTAAACTTTTTCTCTCTCTAAACCGCTACACCTACGATGCAGCCCACCTGTATTCCAGTCCGACGAGATTGTGGTAACTGCACGCGAACTGGCAAACTGCGTGCGCATGGGGAGATCGATAGACACCAAAGTGATGCAAGCAGGCACGTTCGTGCTATCACAAGATCCAAGTCTCAAGAAGAAGAAGATAATGTCTCACTGGGTTGGGGTAAGTACCAATCTTTCTTTCTTATTTTCGTTTTTGTTTGTGCATGAATGATCCTTATCTGTTTTTTTTCTCTCTTCTTTTTTTCGCTAGATGCAAATCATGTCTGCAGAAGGGATGTATGGCAAATCGGTAGAAAAAGCTTTCACATTTAAGGTTGCAGACTACGACATGGTACGCTTTTTTTACTGAAATCTTCTGCCAGTTAGTGACTTTTTTTTGCAGCAACTTTTAGACTGATTTTTTTGTTAAATTATCAAATAGATTGTATTCCCCATCTGGCAAGAACTCAGTAAAGAACCACAGGCAGTCGGGCACTGGTTCACAGTTGTAGTAAACATTAAACTTCAGAGGATTCAAGTAATTGATTCTCTTAGGACGCCAAAAGACGCTGCATTTACAGACTTTGCAGCAAAAGTCCGAGCTAAACTGATCACAATTTGGAAAAGATACACGGGAATACAAGAGAATTGTTCAGTCAAAACAATCTACCTGTTTAAGGTAGAGTTCATCAAAGGTTTCAACCAATTTGGAATGTAAGTAAATAAGTTGTTGCAAAATCTACAGCTACTGCCTCATTTTTTCTTTTTACAATTACTTATTCTTTTTTTTCCATACCCCAGCCACGATTGCGGACTGTTCACTCTAATGGCAATGCGGCACTTTGATGGAAATAGGCTGCCCAACCTTATAGGATTCGATGAGCTGAAGTTGAGGAAAGATATGCTATTCGAGTGGGTAAGCAGCGCAGCAAACAAGATGGATTGGAGGGAGTGGCTCTTGTCTAAATCGGTGACAATGTAAGGTTTTTATTGCCACCATCCAAAAACAGCAACTTTTGTTTGAGAAGTTTATCAAAACGTAAGGCGGCTACATTTCTTACCTACTGTGTTGTTTATTTTTCCAACTAGGAGGGACTCGACACCTAAAAAGACGGCGACAAGTTGCTGACAAGTTGCTATGGAAGTTGCTGACAAGTTACCATACAAGTTGCTGTTCAAGGCTGGAATCAACACTTTTTTTTTGGGTCACTTTCAAATCTGAATTGTGCATACTTGTACCAAACTTAATGTAGCCAGTGCCCTTTTTCTTAAAATAGCAATCTCAGCATGAAATGTTTTTATACATGAATGTGAAGATAACCAAGGTGTCTTGGTCCTTTTGATATGAGAGGTGGCGATTTTCATGCTGAATTACTATAGTTGGGCTTTTAGAAACTTCTTTTTTGGAAAGATATGTAGCATCAATGGGGTTTTCTCACTATTTATGTTTCGTGTAATAGCGGCACTGTGGTTCTGATTGGTCCATTTGCTCCTTTTTTTTACGCCCTGAGTGCTGCTTCTTTTTGCATTTTTATGACTGCAAACACATCCCCCCTCCCCCCGTCCCCCTGATTTGCTGCTTTCTTTTTTTTTTGCATTTCACACCCTGAGAAAACTTAGGCATTTTTCTAACCAACATGATGTAAAATTGATCACAAAAATAAACATCATGTAAATCTTTTTTACAGAAGCATAATTGGTTATGATTTCTAATCACAGAGCAAAGATGAATAATATCCATCATGCATTCCTCATTTTTGCAGGATCATAAGTCTTCACATGTTCAGAGTTCTGATATCTCAAGGAACCTCCACCAAGCCTTCACATGTTCAGTGTTCAACATAATGCAGTAGCAACTTATTTTCTTGCCCGAACAAGGCAGTAGCAAGTTATGCAGAAAATTATTCATAGTGCCACAAAACAACGAACCCAGCAAGCAATAGTTGATTATTTCAAATATTTTCTTCCTTTATAAAATAAACTATAAAAGAAACTAGCATCTTGTAACACAAGTTGCTGACACAAAAATAATTTTTTTTAATCTCATCACTATTTGCTTTGCATCAGGGGTTTATCGACAAGTGCTTTTGTATATTTCTTCGCTGGCTTCGACGGGCAGTGTGATGTTATATGCTCATTAGATTCACAATAGCCACACGGCTTCTTAGTTGGTGGGACGAGATCCAAACCAGTCCTCAACCTTTTTGACCTTGGGCGCCCTTGCCTCTTGATTATTGGCGGATCACCAACCACCGCAGGAGCACCCCCCAAAGCTGTAGCAAGTTTTGGTAGTCAGAAAATGAAGCCACACACAACACTCATAGCAGAGTTTTTGATGCAATCTAAAAAGGAAGCTGATAAGAATTTTTTTTTAATTTGCATTCTTACCGGCACCACCCTGGATAGGGTTTGAAGTAACACCAACACTCCCAGCAGGGGTTGAAGCAACAGCAGCAGTTTGGGAAGGGTTTGAAGTACCACCAGCATCCCTTGCAGCACTTGAAGCAACACCAGCACCCTGGGTAGGATTTGAAGCAACACCAGCACCCTGGGTAGGGTTTGAAGCAACACCAGCACTCCTAGCAGGGTTTGACGCAACACCAACACTCTTAGCAGGCCTCGAAGTTGTACGAGCAGCACCCTGGCCAGCAGACGTATCCCCTTGCATGCACTTCTTTTTCTGTCGCACCGAGCCTCCAACCCCTGCAGCTGAATCAAGAGTCGACGCTCTCCTCTTATTCATTGCACATAGTTCAGATTGCATTGCAGCCATATGTCTCGTAATAATGCCATATCCCTGGTCATCACCCATGAAAGGTCTCACAATATTTGAAAAGCCGTTACATATCCTGCTGTAACGCACAATGTACCGCCCCTGATCTGTAAGCTGCTGCGCCTGCAGCGACTCAGCAACAACTTCAATATTCTCATCATCCACAGGTTCAACTGACCACCTAGGCAGGATGTAACGTTCAGGAACCTCATACACAGCAAGTGCGTCGAACACTTTCATTATGTGGCAACACAGGATACCATCTCTTTGGAACTTGCAGCAAGTGCAGCTATACAACCCCAGTGACTTGTCTGCAGTGACCCTGAATGTTCTAGTGCCATACAACGGTTCTCGACAACATCTGTATGGAACAACATCTATCAAGGCATCCCCCTCAATGCGAATAATATAATAGCTAGAGCTCAGCTGGAGTTCGTACTGGAACACGTTGAACAACTTCCGTGTGTAGATTTTTTTCATCTGGCGCTCCATTGGATGGCCTGTCAAGTAGTGGGGTTCTTTTACAGCTGTGTTGGCCTCTTGCTCATTCTGCTTGCCCAAAATTCTTTGCTGGATCTTCCTGTACTGCTGAACAAAGTTGAAAATTGATTGCTTTGGGTTCACATAGCGCTTTAGGACAGCATTGAAGCCCTCACTCCGAGCTGTGGTCTGGAGGAAGGGAAAAAAGTGTTGCATGAAATAGGCGGGGACCCAGAAATGCCTCATGTCATACAGATGTCTAAATCTTTCATCTTCATTCAAGCCATGTTTATCCAAAAATGCTTGCCACTTGCCCTCAAATTCCACAGGTGAGAAGCTGTTATCAAGACAATCCTTGAAGTCATCAGATAATTCCTGCTTGCCATTCAAAAAAGCCCCCATGCTCTTCCTAGCATTTTCCATTATGTGCCACCGGCAATTCCTGTGGACTGATGTGGTGAAAACTTCAGCAATCGCAGCTTTCATTGCAAGGTCCTGGTCTGTTATGATAGTCATAGGGTCTTTACCACCCATCGCTCTCTTAAATTCACCAAACAACCATTTGAAGCATTCGGTCTTCTCATTTCTCAAGAACCCACACCCCAGCTGTATTGTCATCCCATTCCTATCAATTCCTGCAAGTTTGTCAAACAAAAAAAACAAATTAGTGCTGACCAAACTAAAGTTATTTACATCTGAAAACAACAACTCAGGTAGAGATAATCAAGCAACTTTGAATGTTTTTTCAGTCACACAAAGGTTCAGGTTTTTTTACCTATGAAAGGTGCACACGGCATATTATATGCATTTGTCAAATAAGTTGTGTCAAAAGATATGCAATCGCCGTAGAGATCAAAAGCCTTCCTTGCTGCACCATCCACCCAAAATAAGTTCTCAATTCTATCCTCATCATCAAGAGTGTATTTGTAATAGAATTCTGGATCTTCTTTTTTTAGCTCCTCAAAGTAATCAAGTGTGGCCTTCATGTCTTTGCCTTTATTTTCAGCACGGTACTCCACACGGAGATTCTTGGCATCACCCTCTGTGTATGGGCAGTGCGCAATGCCACCATACAACTCACCCATTATCTGATAAGCTCGTGTGGTTGTAATGTTGCAGCCATGCAGCAGGTTGATAAAATCTTTCTCCTCAGCCGGTATGTCTCTATGAGAGTTAAGGTATTTTGTGAGCGAAAACTTCTTGACGCGGTCATGATTGTGCTCTTTTTCAAAGTGAACAACCTCCCATTGTTTTTGGAATGTTCTCCTCACAATCATGCGGGCAGGACAACGTGTCCTGTCAACATAATCTCTGCGTCTTTCCCTCACTGTCTTTTTCTCAGTAATTGGACCATCAACAACAACTTTGTCCCTTTTGTTCACCCCAGCTTTTTGACACACAAATATGAATTTGGTCTTGTCCCCACTCCTTTTCGACTCACAAGACGTGTCAGTCCTGATGGAGAATCCGGTATGTCTAGCATAGGAATTGTAGTAATCCCTAGCTGCATCTGAACTGCCAAATGTCATGCCAAGAAAAGGTTCTTGCGGTGTGGACAGAACCTCTACACCTTCCTCGACATCAACTTCAGCAGCACTTGTAGCAGCTGTTGGTATAGTCACACCACCAGACTCAGATTGCGGCTCACCGGGGTTAAGTCGCAGTTGCTGCTGCTGAATACCGATCAGCCCACTAGTTTGCGCCTGCACCACATTTCCACCCAATTGTTGTTGTTGCGCACCAGTCTCTTGCTGCAGCACATCAATGTTAAGTAGCAGCTGCTGTTGAGTACCAATCACCATGGCAGAATCACCCTGCAGCTCTCCTAACTCAGCAACCATACCACCAGATTCAACATGCTGAATAGCAAAACTGGTGCTTGGCAAGGGTGCACCATCGACAATTTGAATCAATGCGGTAGCTGGTACAGGCAACACAGCAACCTCAGCACGGCCAACAGCATCTGTACTTGGGATATCAGCAACCTCTATGGGATCAAAATTCAAATCAAAATCGAAGAGGCCTTTAATTGTCATCTTAAATCTGAAAAGAAATCAAGGACAGATCAATTAGAATATTGTTTTACACAAGTTGCTGCGAATCTGATGCAAAGCACAAGTTGCTCAGCCTAAGCACAGCACAAGTTGCTGCAATGTGCTTCCACTGATTTTTTTTTACCTCAAAACTGGGTGCTTCCAGGGATTCACCACTGACACCCCCGTTCGTGGCTGGGTCCAGGGAGGAACGACGGCGTCTCCCCCTGGCCGTGGGGAGGGGGGAGGTGCCTTCGCAGGGAGGAGCAACGCCTAGCAAACAGCGGTGTCAGGGGGGGCAGCGACGCCAGCAAAATCGAGCAAAATCAATCTTCCTCGGTGTCAGGGGTCTTCAAGCTTCCCCTTTGCGGCGGCGTGCAGAGAACGTCGCGCAGGGGGAGGAGCAAAATCAATCTTCCTCGGTGGCGGCTTCCAGGAGGGAGGACCAGCGCACCGGGTAGGACCTCGGCGGCGGCGTGCAGGGGGAGGACCAGCGCGCGGGGGGTAGGGACCTCGGTGGCGGCGCTCAGGACGGAGGACGGCGCACCGGGTGTAGGAACGGGGAGGATGGAGGTCTGGCGGCGAGTTGCAGATGGCGGCGGCACGCAGAGGTGTGGAGCGGTGCGCGGGGCGCGGGTCGCTCCCTAGCTGCGGCGGGACGGACAGGAGCCCCGCAGTCGACGCGCACGGGGGCGCCCCTGGTCCGTGTGGCACCGAGAGAGGGAAAGGAGGGTCAGAGCAGGAAAGGAAGGTGCCCCAGGTCGCGCGCTCGTCTTAGAGAACGACCCGTCGCGGGTTAACGCGGTCCAATTGATTATCATCCGGGTTTCGAATGGGCCCGGCCCTACCGTCGCTCAATCCATGCCCGGTCCATCCCCATCCGTTTCCCTTTCCGGTCGCGCTCTCTGTCCGCCGCCGACGAGATCAGGCATCACCGCCGCTGAATCGTAATGGAAGTTCGCCGCCGCTTGCTCCCACCAGAGTCGTCTCCCTCGTTTTATTTGATGTGGGAGCCGTGATGAGGTGGCTGCGGCGGCGATGGCGTTGCTGAGCAGCGGTCAGTCGACGGCCTTGGACGGCGGGCTCCGCGCCATTGGACAGCAGGCAGCTGTTGCGAGCAGCTGGCGGTCCTCCGACGCCGCCAAGGCTAGGAGCTTGCTCCTGCGGGCTGTCACCGCCTCCGACGGCAATGTCTGCTTCGCCCTACGGAAGGCCAGAAGCAGAGCTTCTCGGCTCCCACGCAACAGAAGCGGCGCAAAGGACATCCTGCACCGTTCGACAGCTTCATCATCGAGTAATGCACGAATCAGTCCGCCATTGCTCGCTGGCTTTGCTTTCAACTAGTTATTTTTGCAAAGGGCTTTCCTTCAAAATTTTTTTTTGCAAAGGGCCTCTGTTTAGTTTCAACAGAAGCGGCGCAAAGGGCGAGGGGAAGAAATGTGGTGAAGAAGGATGGGGATGTCTGCTAGCGGCCAACTAGTGCTTTCTCTTGAAGAGAGCAATTTTTTGTTGTACCGTGTTTATTGACCTGGCAAATAGGCTTGGGAGATGCTAAACCACTGAAAGCTAGCTATATTGACGCATCTTCAAGACACACTGATAATATGTACATGTTTTAGGCGTGTTGTTTTACTTATATTAGATGTGTGAATAATGTCAGGACATAAATCAGTCAGTGCTAATAAGAAATGCTGGTGGCGATGAGTGTTTGATTGGAAACAAGCTGTTTTTAGCTTGGTATACAGAAATGAGAACTACATCAGTTGAAGTTCAAACGTTATCCTCTGTGTTTGCTTGAAGAAACAAAAACAAAAGAAAGACATTGCTACAAATAACTGAAGATGTATGAAATTTCTCTTAACAAACGCACTGTTCTTAAAACCGATGCATGATGATCCCCAAAATAGACTCTCATATACAAAGGAGGCCCTTTACAACGCATTCAAGCCAACAAAGTGAGCTTCACAAAACTAATCTTGCTGTGAAAAAAAACTAAGGTAACAACCAAGCTTAACAAACCATCCCCAATCAGTTCTGGCTGCAGCCGAATGTGCTCCTGACAGTTTGGAATGCCTCACTTTCTCCTTTCTTAAGCCAAAACCCTTGTGCCAGACGTGTTCATTACAGAACAAGAAGACATCTTCCTTACTAGCTAGCAAATGTCTTATATTGCTATGTTCTAAAACTCATCCGATGAAATGTATGTGTATCTGTCTCCAGCATCGGCAATGGTTGTAAACATTGCCTACTGATAAGTACCAGCACCTCCATCCTGCAAATGCAAATGAATTTCACTAACTCGTGGCCATCACACAAAAGTAGACTACACATCAACACTAGTGACTTATTTTCATATATAACGATATCGATTATGAGAAAACAATGGGGTGGGACGGTGACCACTAGCAAGGGGTGTGATTCGTCCTCCACGATGCCCACGGTCGTGGTGGCCTTCCTCGCCTCCACCAATACCTAGAGGTGGCGGACCTCCGTTACGACGCGGCGGTGGTGCCTGATCTCGACGGAGGCGGAGAACTCGCGTCATTGGCAGCGACAGCGAATTGGGGAAGGCACCGGATGGTCATGCCAGCGTCCGATTGCTCGGTTCGATGGGGCAGCGGAGAGCTCGCACCGAAGGAAAGGAAAATGAGGAAGCAGATAATGGAGAGATCGGGTTGACGGCGGTAGGAATTGTCGTACCGGTGGGGCAGCGATACAACATAGAAGGGAGCGGGGGAAAGCGGATGCCGGCGAAGCGGATCGGGGAACGCCGGGTTCGGGGAACGCCGGGTTCGGGGAGTCAACAGATGGAGATGGGCTGGGCATGCACTGGGTTAGGGTAGGGCCGAGCCCATTCGGAACCTAGATACGAATTAATTAACGAAATAGATAATTATTTAGTGAATTGCTTTAAAATTCGTGCTAAAATTAAAAGAGGTGTACCGGAGCAGTTCTCGCATCCATGACCCAAAATTTGCTGGCTACTAAAGTTTGTGAACCTAGATATACCTTGACTAATCCATACTATAAGAGTAGTCCTTAACCACTAATTATCCAATCTTAATAACCTACCGAACTAACTAACTAATTACTTAGCAAGGCCGACGTAGTCGAGTTCCACCAATCCCAGCCACAGCTTGCCGTCCTTCTCCGCGACGTCGCTTAGCGTGACGCCCTTGGGCGCCGTCATCACCACCTGCTCCTCGCCCTTGACGTTGACCCTAACGCCAACGAGGTGCCTGGGGTCCGTCGTGTTGACATTTTCCCTGTTGAGCGCGAGCCAGTAGCCTCCCCTGTTGTCCCGCCTGACATTGTCCGGGTAGCCCGGCAGCTCGGCGAGGAGCTCGTAGCGTCCGGCCATGCGGCCCCTGATCTAGTACCTGTGCGCCTGGGACGACCCCGTGTGCGCCACCACGACGTGCGTCCGGTCGGTGCTGACGGCGACGCCGTTCGGGTAGGGCAGGTTGGCCATGAGCACTTCGACGGTCCCGAGACTGTCGTCGTGTTGACGCGAAAATAGGACGTCACCTCCGCGCGCGACACACGTGACTCCCCGGTCTGTAGCGAGGCGTGCCAGCCAATCTGACCTGTTGATTGACAATGGAAAATATTAAGGATCGGCTAGAGAACCGATGGCCTTTCAGCGACACGTGTACCAGCCAATCGGCCGATACGGGAAAAGCGAGATCGGCCGGCTCGAAAGCGACCGAAGCGCGGATGCGATCGGCTGGATCGGCCGATCGTGACGTCAGCGCTCGAGTAGGTCGGAATCGGCTGCGGTGTTGAAAGCCGATAGGATCTAGATCGAGCGGATGATAATGATAATAGCTAAAACTACAAGAATTTGGTACGAAAACTTGTAGATCTAGCTAATATCGGTAAGGGGTGAATAAAGAACTAGACGAAACCTCAGCGATGCGCCCGGAGGTTAAAGCCTAGGATTATTCGGTAAAACGGTACTCACAAGCTTGCCGGAGATCAGTTGATGCAGCCCGACGAACCCGAAGCACGGCGTTGTAGAAAAGAGAAAAACGCAATGGCGAAGTCGCCGAAAAGTAGATGCTGTAAAGGTAGATGCTGTAAAGTAGATGCAGTAAAAGTAAAGGGTTTGCCCGGAGGCGGTTTGTTTGATATTGGTGTGTACACTTTTTTCCGACCACGCAGGGTCGCTATTTATGTCCTGAGGACAACCCGACTCCTAGCCGTTTACGGCACTGTTTACTTGCATCTAAAGACAAAAACTACTAAAAATAGAAAAGGACTCTCGCAGGAGTCAAAGACCTTCTAAAAACTGACTCTTGACCCGTTGTCAATCGTGGACTGACCCGCCTCCACCGTGCTTTCCATCTGGCGTATTTCTTTGAATACCCCCTTCTTTATGCCCATCGGCCGATCCTCTGGTTTGCCATCGGCCGATCGCTCTGACCTGCTGGCCCACTGTCAGGGCTGAACTCTTCTGACCATCGGCGGATCTCGTTGATTGCTCTGTTCCTCCTTCGATCGGCCGATTGCACTCGGTTGTTTCTCCTTATCCTTTTTGACCCTGTTTTTCCAAAAAACGGTGTCAACACATGCCCCCCAGTTTCGGAGTAAATAATCCTTTTGCTCCGAAATTTGCCTGATATCTTTTGAATAATAGTCAAATCTCCCCGTGATCGACCTGATCAATCTCCATTGATATGTCTTGTCCTTTCCACCTGCCTTTTCTTGGGATTGTTCACCATGTGACTCTTTGGCATCTCTCGTTCCCCTTCCCTATAAGACTCATTCTTTTACCCGTAGGTTCTTTGTATTGACCTTGGGTTCTTCCTGATGTAGATGTTAACTCTTTTAGTCTTATGGGTATGAGAGGCATCTTCCCCTGGAAAATTCTGCGAGCGCCGATGATCCTTACTGGCCATTGACAGACTCTAGCTCAAAATAGCATTCCTTCTGAGTACTGCTAGTGAGCTAGTAAACTATGTCTGTAATTTTGGGCAGAAGATTTCTGTGAACTATGCTCTGCAGTTTGTGGACGTGATAGAGGAGCTTCCCCTTGTTTAAGTGTGTACGAGTCATCCTTTATTTGGGGGTGATTTCTCTGAATTGGTCATCCTTTGGAAACTGAGTCATTCACGGGTTATCTGTTTCCCTTTTCACCGGATCTGGCATCTTCGGTTTCCGTCTTTTTCGGCTTCTTCATCCTTATCTCTTCTGGTGCTCCGGCTATAAATAGCCGTCCTCATACCCCTATGGAGACCACACCTTTCCTTTCATCCATGGCTCGAGATATAGGTCCAGGGAGCTTTAGGCTCTTGTTCTTCGGTTCCTTTCTTCTTCTCTGACTCAAGATGGCTAGAAGAATTCTTGTGAAATAGCCTAGAAAATGCTCCTCTCTCTAGTCTCCTTTTGTGAAGCCAGGAGGTCCAACAGCTAGAAGAATCCTTGTGATGCAACTTAGGTGCATCAGCTGGTGGAGGAGGGTGGAGGTTGCCCCTGGGCGTTGCGGAAAGAAGAACAACCCTATGTCTTCTTTCCCAACAAATTTGACGGGGAGAGTTACCGCATCTGGTGATTCATCTTCGTCAAATCTATTCTTTTTTGTTTTTCTCTTTCTTCGTCCCCATCACTTGTCCAGTGATGACCAATGTAATCGATCTGTAATGAATTGTTCAAGTTTGTCCTCCCAATGTATTCTTTCAGATCTGCATTGTAATGTCACCATTGTAATTGAAGATGAGAGAAAAAAAATATATATATTTTTTGTTCTAAGGGCGATTTGTACATCGGCCATAACCTGAAACCGAACATGCTTCGGTGATTCGGCTTTTTGCTATTAAAGACGACTTTATTCACAATCGGCTGTAACTTGAGTCTCGAATCGGCCGCTTTTAGGCTCTGATTAGACTAAGCATCTACCCATATGCTTGGATAGTACTTCTTCAAATATTTCCCGTTCAATGCTCTGGCAAACTTCTCTCCTTCCAATGTCTCTAGAATATATGCATTTCCAGGTACGCATTGGCTGATCCGATATGGCCCTTCCCAATTAGGTGACCACTTCCCATATTTAGGATCCCTAGATCCGATTGGTAATATGAGCTTCCAAACCAGATCCCCTTCGGCAAATTCTTTAACTTTGACCTTCTTGTCATACCACCTGGCTATCCTTCTTTTGTTCTTTTCAATACTCTCCAAAGCTCTCAGCCGATTACCAGCAAGATCTTCTAATTCCTCCTTCATCATAGCTGAATAATCATCGGCCGATAACTGGTCTTGTAAAGAAGTTCTCCTGGATCCGGCTCTCAGTTCCCAAGGTAGTACAACATCATGACCATACACCAGTTGATATGGTGATACCTTAGTCGCTCCGTGGCATGCCATCCTATATGCCCATAGTGCTTCATTAAGGACCGTATGCCATCGCTTAGGACTTTCATCAATCTTGCGTTTGATCAATTTGATGATGCCTTTGTTTGCTGCCTCTGCCTGTCCATTCGCTTGAGCATAATAGGGAGATGAGTTTAACAGTTTGATCCCTAAAGAATTTGCATATTCTTCGAACTCCCCTGAGGTGAATTGACTTCCTTGATCGGTTGTAATAGTTTGAGGTATACCAAACCGATAGACAATATGCTCATTGACAAAATCAATCATATTGCCTGTTGTTACAGTCTTGATTGGGATGGCTTCAACCCACTTTGTGAAATAATCCGTAGCCACCAGCACGAATTTATGACCTTTGCTTGATGGTGGATATATCTGTCCGATCAAATCAATTGCCCAACCTCTGAACGGCCATGGTTTGATTATCGGGTTCATTGCTGATGCCGGAACCCTTTGAATGCTTCCAAACTTCTGACACTCTTGGCATCCTTTGTAATACTTGAAGCAATCTTCCAATATCGTTGGCCAATAGTAATTATTATTTCTGATCATCCACTTCATCTTGAATGCTGATTGATGAGCTCCACAGACTCCCTCGTGAATCTCTCCCATTAAAATTTTAGCTTCTTCTTCTCCGAGACATTTGAGCAGAACTCCATCGATGGTACGATAATACAGCTCATCTTCCAGCAGAACATACTTAATGGCCTTGTACCTCAGTTGTTTGTCAACCTTCTTGGATGGATCTTTCAGATAATTTATTATTTCTTTCCTCCAATCTTCAGCTGATAATTCCATAGTTAGAATCGGCCGATATCTTGATGCCCCTTGGGCCAGCCGATTAGCTTCACTATTATGACACTTAGGGATATGTTCAAGTTTTACTATCTTAAATTCTCGGAGTAGCTGAAGACATTCTTCATGATAAACCCTCAATATGTCATCTTTGCATTCATATTCCCCTGCCAACTGATTTATCACGAGTTGAGAATCTCCAAATATCTCAACAACTTCAGCATTGACTTCTCGTAGTAGCTTTATCCCTTTTAACACTGCCTGGTACTCAGCTTGATTGTTTGTCGAAGTCTTCTCAATTGGGATGGAAAATTCATAATTTGCTCCTTGAGGTGAGATGAGGACGATTCCGATCCCAGCTCCTACTCCACATGATGATCCATCAAAGAACATAGTCCATGGAATAGGTTCTACAACTGCAACTTCAGGTCCACAATGCTGAGTTACCAGATCGGCCATTACTTGCCCTTTGATTGCTTTGGCCGATTGATAGGTCAAATCAAATTCTGACAAAGCTAAGATCCATTTTCCGATCCTGCCTTTCAAGATTGGTAATGACAACATATATTTGACACATCATCCTTGCACACTACAGTGCATTCGGCAGTTAATAGGTAGTGCCTCAACTTTGTGCATGAGAAGTATAAGCACAAGCACAGTCTCTCTACCGCCGAATATCTCGTTTCTACGTCCAAGAGTCTTCTGCTCACAAAATATATCACTCGCTCTTTTCCTTCAAACTCTTGCACGAGGGCTGATCCAATAGCCTGCTCATTAGTTGATAAGTATAATTTGAACGGCTTTTTATCTTGAGGAGGCATTAAGACAGGAGGAGATTTCAGATAATGCTTAACATTATCTAAATCCTTTTGTTGTTCTTCTCCCCATACGAATTTCTGATCGACCTTGAGCTTTAGTAGAGGTGTAAATGGCTGAATCCTTTCCGACAGGTTAGATATAAACCTTCTGATGAAATTGATCTTGCCAATTAATGACTGGAGCTCTTTCTTGTTTGATGGTGCTTTTATATTGTCAATTGCGCTGATTGACTTCTGACCCACTTCGATTCCTCTCTCGTGTATTAAGAAACCCAAGAATTGGCCAGCTGAAACACCAAAAGCACATTTATTGGGGTTCATTTTTAAACCATGCTTCCTTGTGCATTCCAGCGTCCTTCGTAGGTCTGCCAAGTGTTCCTCGTAGCTCTTTGACTTGACAACTACATCATCAATGTAGATTTCTACTATCTTGCCGATGAGTTCATGGAATATGTAATTCATGGCTCTTTGATAAGTGGCACCAGCATTCTTCAACCCAAAGGTCATGACAATCCACTCATACAATCCGACATGACCAGGGCACCTGAAAGCAGTTTTTGCAATGTCTTCTATGACCATAAATATTTGATTGTATCCAGCATTACCATCCATGAAGCTGATGACTTTGTGCCCTGCAGCAGCGTTGACCAATGCATCGGCTACTGGCATCGGATATCCATCCATCGGCGTTGCTTTGTTTAAGTCCCTGAAATCAATGCATACACGTAGTTTGCCATTTTTCTTGTAGACAGGAACTATATTAGAAATCCATTCGGCGTACCGACATTGCCGAATGAAACCAGCTTCGAGTAACTTTGTTATCTCGGCTTTTATATCAGGATAAATCTTCGGATTACACTGCCTTGGGTGTTGCTGAAAGGGTCGAAATCCTGGTTTAATAGGTAACCGATGTTCAACAATGGATCGGTCTAAGCCAGGCATCTCATAATATTCCCAAGCAAAGCAATCCTTGAATTCTTTCAATAATGTGATCAATTCTTTTTTGTAATCTTCTTCTAGCTTGGTACTGATGTATGTCGGCCTTGATTTGCTTCCATCTCCAAGATCTATCTTTTCTAATTCATCGGCCGATGTAAACCCATGCCCAAGCTTTCCTTCATCTTCAATGAATTGATCCATTAAATTTTGTCATCAGAGCCGACTGCTTGAACCGGCTTTAGTCCAAAATCGGACACTTTGAGATACTTGGTATCCCATGCTTTTTCAGATATGCAGCTCACTTGATCATAAGTCCATCCTTGTGCTTCTGTAGCTGCCACTATCAAGGAGGTTTCTCCTTGCACCACCTCCACTGAATCTCCAATCCATTGGATGATGCATTGATGCATTGTAGATGGTATGCAACAATTGGCATGTATCCAATCCCGACCCAGCAGTAGATTATAAGATCCCCTCCCTTTAATGACAAAGAAAGCGGTCGGAAGGGTCTTACTGCCGATGGTGAGCTCCACGCAGATGGCTCCTTGAGCCGGAGAGACATTGCCTTCGAAGTCCACCAACATCATGTCGGTTTGGGTCAAATCTTCATCAGATTTCCCAATCTTGCGCAGCATGGTGTACGGCATTAGGTTGACTGCTGCTCCTCCATCTATGAGCATCCTGGTGACTGGCTTGCCATTGACAAATCCTTTGAGAAACAAGGCCTTCAAGTGTTGTCTTTTCTCATCTTCTGGTTTCTCAAAGATGGCTTGCCTAGGTTCCAGTGTTAGTTGAGCCATGCCAAGTTCTTCATCGGACACATCCGAATCAACCGGAGCCATGAACTCTTTAGGCAGAAAGACAACCGTGTTTATATCAGCTCGGGGTTTGTCATCTTCCTCACCATCGGCCTTAGGCTTTGGGCGCCAAACTTTAGACCGAACCTTCTTCTTGTCCAGCACAAGTCTCTCTGCTTCTTCATGCTGTTCTAGCTGACGTAGGCGCTGGACTCTTCTCTTCTGGGACTTAGTCAAGCCATCTGGACACCATTGTGGATTGGGCTTCTTACGTGTTTGGCTTGACCCTTCATCATCCAGTTGCAATGTGCGTCGACGTTCAGGAGCTCGACACATGATGTCCTCCTAAGGGACCAGAGAATCGGCCATCTCTTCTAGCCGATCGTTTGACTCTTCATTGACTTGGCCTCCCAGCCGATCATGAATGCTAGCCTTGCCCCCCAGCCGATCGTGGACGTTGGCTTTGCCCCCCAGCCGATCGTGAATGCTGGCTTTGCCCCCCAGCCGATCGTGAACCGAGATTCGTTGATTGTTGAATCCACGGTGATCCTTGGCTGCAGGTCTTCTGTCATCAAAGCAAACCCTTTTGGATGAGTTGCCATTATTGTAAGCCCCGTTGCACTCTGGACAGTTTTCTGCCGTCGGCAGCTTGATTCCTTCTTCCCAACAGTACTTGAAGAACGGACATCTCCAATGTCCTTCATTACGCCGTGCCCACTCCTCTCTTTCCTTTGCCTTCTCTTGTCGGCGCTGGAACTTGTTGATCAACATTTGTGACGTGACGGGTCGGCGTGGCTTTGATTCTCCTTCTCCAAGTAGTAATCCTTTTCCTTTGACATCGGCAGCTGTTACTTGTACTTTGGGATCGACGGCTCCTTTATTTTGAGCCGAATCAGATGTCAGCAACTTAACTCGTGACGTGTCTTTGCTAGACACTTCAACTGTGTTAGCTGGGAAGGGGTGCTGATCAATCTTCATCGGCTTTTCAGCTTTGGTAGGAGTTTCAAATTTAAGCCTCCCTTGCTCAATAGCTGATTGGATCTGTTGTCTGAAGATCTTGCAATCATTGGTATCGTGCGATGTTGCATTGTGCCACTTGCAATACTTCATCCTCTTCAGCTCTTCTGCAGATGGTATGGTATGGAACTGGGAGAGTTTAATCTGCCCTTGCTGAAGCAACAGATCAAATATCTTATCGGCCTTAGTGATGTCAAAGCCGAATTTCTCTGGCTCTTTCTTACCAAAGGGACAGGATACTGCCTTTTTGCCTTTGACCCACTCTGCGAGCCCTATCATGTTGTCCTCATCTTCTGAGTCAGAGTAGTCCACATACGACACCTTCTTCTGAAAGTTCCTTCTAGGCTCATAGGACTTTGCAGTTTCTTGACTCATCCGGCTGACCAACTGGCTGAGGCTTTCAAAGTCATGTGATGCATATTTCTCCCTTAAGGTCGGCAAGAGACCTTGGAAAGCCAACTCAGCTAGTTGCTTGTCTCCCAAGTTCAGACTATAGCACTTATTTCTGACCTCTCTGAATCTTTGAACGAATCCAGCTACTGTTTCATCGTTCCTTTGCTTGAGTCTGGTCAGATCAGTGATCTTCATCTCGTTGATGCCAGAGAAGAAGTAATTATGGAACTATTGTTCCAGATCAGACCACTTGATGATGGAGTTAGCTGGCAGTGATGTAAACCATGAGAATGCCGGTCCTGACAGAGATGAAGAGAACAACCGTATTCTGAGTGCATCAACATTCCTTGCTTCTCCACATTGGATGATAAACCGAGTGATGTGCTCCATAGTGGATGTTTCATCTTGTCCAGAGAACTTGGTGAAGTCTGGCACTTTGAACCTTGGAGGGAACGGTATCTGATCATAGCCAAAGGGATACGGTATCCTGTACATGCAGGACTGCTGCTTGGGTTTTATCCCATATTGCTTCGATAGCATCTCCGCGAAGTGGTCGATCAACTCCTGCTTCACATGAGATTTCAACTCTGTAGCCACTTGCTCAATTGCTTGTATCTCAGCTGGAGTTTCTGGAGGTCGTTCTTCTAAGATTCTTGTCTTTGGATCTGGAACTGTCCTTGCCTCAGTAGAACCTTGAGTGTCTGAATGACCTGTAATAGGTGTAGCCTGTTCAATCGGCTGACTAGCCGATGGGGCTGGTTGCTGCGTATTCAACTGGTTTGAAATAGCCAATTGATTTAGAAGTGTTTGCAGCAATTGCGCTGAATCCACTTGTGGAAACACTGGCTGCCCTGCTGCTCCTTGGTTGATCGGCTGTTGAGGTGAAGATCTTGTATGAGCCACCGTATTAGCTGGGGTTAAGACAGCCTGCATTGTCGTTGACTGTTGAGGCGGGGCTGTCTGTATGGGCATCCCGAGCGTTGGTTGCTGTAGTGGAGCAGTTGGTATGGGCATCCCGAGTATCGGCTGCTGAGCCGAACTCTGAGGTGGAGTAGGATTTGGCCTCTGAGGTGGAATAGGATGTCTTTTCTCTGTCGGTATGACCATGTGAGCATGAGCTGGACTGATCTTGACTCTTTCAAAGTTCTTGCTCCCATGTTTGAAGTAGACAAACACCACTCCTTCCCCATTCATGTGCACAGTCCCTGGAGTACCTCCAAATGTAGCTTGGTAAGACTGTGGGTATTTTACTTCTGGGACTTCCTCAGGCACAGGCTCAAAGAAGTTTGAGATGTTAGTCTCAAAGTGATCACGAGGTAAGTCCCATCCTGCAAGCTTCCCATCTGAATCTCTCATAGCAGGATATTTATGTTGATTCTGCACTGGAAGCACTTGATCCTGGACAACAGATTGCACTGGTGATGTGATGGCAGGATCTTTAGCTTTACCATCGCCACTTTGATTCTGAATCGGCTGAGAGTCCGATGAAGAACTGGTGGCGGCTTGTGGAGATGGTGTAGCTTTTGCTGTTGGATCATCAATCGGCGGGTTGACCGATTGGTTTTGCTGGAACACAGGAGGAGTACGCCTTGGTTGAAAGTATGCAGGTCCCAGATATCCTGCCTCTGCTCCTTGCTTGAGTGCATCAATTATGGCATTCTGAATAGTATTTGCGAATACCTTGGATTGATCAATCATTGTTTGATGCATGGCTTTGGTCATCATGTCTTGAAGCCCTTCAGGATCGGCTGAAAAGGTGACTTGTTTAGGCGTTGACAGCGGATTCTTCTTGAAGACTCCACTTTTAGTCTGACCGTATGATGCCAAACAAAGCTCTTCATAATGCTTCATGTGAGCCTCGAGCTCGGCTTTGTCTGAATCTTTCAGCTGATCCTTGGTGATGGGTTGAACGTTGTCCGGATCGACTTCAGAAGGACCAGTCTTCGTAGGCTTCATCATTGTTGACTTTTTTCGTGTCCCACCGGGCGTGCCAAAAGTGTGTTGACGCGAAAATAGGACGTCACCTCCGCGCGCGACACAAGTGACTCCCCGGTCTGTAGCGAGGCGTGCTAGCCAATCTGACCTGTTGATTGACAATGGAAAATATTAAGGATCAGCTAGAGAACCGTTGGCCTTTCAGCGACACGTGTACCAGCCAATCGGCCGATACGGGAAAAGCGAGATCGACCAGCTCGAAAGCGACCGAAGCGCGGATGCGATCGGCTGGATCGGCCGATCGTGACGTCAGCGCTCGAGTAGGTCGGAATCGGCTGCGGTGTTGAAAGCCGATAGGATCTAGATCGAGCGGATGATAATGATAATAGCTAAAACTACAAGAATTTGGTACGAAAACTTGTAGATCTAGCTAATATTGGTAAGGGGTGAATAAAGAACTAGACGAAACCTCAGCGATGCGCCCGGAGGTTAAAGCCTAGGATTATTCGGTAAAACGGTACTCACAAGCTTGCCGGAGATCAGTTGATGCAGCCCGACGAACCCGAAGCACGGCGTTGTAGAAAAGAGAAAAACACAATGGCGAAGTCGCCGAAAAGTAGATGCTGTAAAGGTAGATGCTGTAAAGTAGATGCAGTAAAAGTAAAGGGTTTGCCCGGAGGCGGTTTGTTTGATATTGGTGTGTACACTTTTTTCCGACCACGCAGGGTCGCTATTTATGTCCTGAGGACAACCCGACTCCTAGCCGTTTACGGCACTGTTTACTTGCATCTAAAGACAAAAACTACTAAAAATAGAAAAGGACTCTCGCAGGAGTCAAAGACCTTCTAAAAACCGACTCTTGACCCATTGTCAATCGTGGACTGACCCGCCTCCACCGTGCTTTCCATCTGGCGTATTTCTTTGAATACCCCCTTCTTTATGCCCATCGGCCGATCCTCTGGTTTGCCATCGGCCGATCGCTCTGACCTGCTGGCCCACTGTCAGGGCTGAACTCTTCTGACCATCGGCGGATCTCGTTGATTGCTCTGTTCCTCCTTCGATCGGCTGATTGCACTCGGTTGTTTCTCCTTATCCTTTTTGACCCTGTTTTTCCAAAAAAACGGTGTCAACACGTCGTACCTGAGCAACCGCCCCGTCATGTCACGATTCCTAATGATCTCCGTGTTGTGCGCGCGCGGGCAGCTGGTGCTCGAGTCAGTGAAGTAGACGTCGCTGGTGGCCTGGTCGACATCAACGCCGTTGGTGAAGTTGAAGGGCACGCCGTCGGCCTCCGCCGCGACCACCTCGGTCAGGCCACCGGCCGGGCCGACCCTCATCAGCCCCATGTACGCGTCGACGAAGTACAAGTCGCCGGTCTTGGAGTAGAACTGCAGGCCGAGCGGGCGGCCATAGGTGCGCTCGGCATCCTCCGACCGCCTGAAAGGACCTTGTGATGCCTAGAGGGGGGTGAATAGGATCACTTCAAATTTCTGAAACAAATGTAGCGGTTAAATGAATTGTCGGTACTACCGACACTGTGCCGGAACTACCGAGGCGGCTCGGTACTTCCAGTACAGGGGCGTTACTACCGACCAAACAGAGATACTTAAAACAAAATTTGAAATGCACGACGATTCTAGCAATTCTACTTGAATCAAAGGTTGAGTTTAGATGCTAAGAACCTCCTTCAACCATAGAAATAGATAGGAATGCAACGAGTATAGAGATCGGGCACAAACAAGCTCTAGGGTTAGCAAATTGCAAAGAACTCAAACAAGCAAAGGAGACATGAGATTTAATCCGAAGTTCACTCCCACAAAAGAAGCTACGTCTCTGTTCAGGATCCCACAAAGGGAGGGCTATCACCAAGAGCCTCTTTGCCTCACCCAATCCCCATAAAGGAAGATTGGTGCTCACTAAGAATTCTCCACCAAGGAGAGGGGTAATACAAACGATCCCGGGTGCTCCACACCAAGAGTGCACTCAACGGGAGACGCCTAACCGTCTAGAAGCAAGCTTCAAGAGTAACAAACGCGAATCGATGCCCGGAGATGCTTCAAGTGCTCTTGAGATGAGGAGAAATGAAGGGGCTCTCAAAGCTTCTCAATCTCACTCTAGAATCACTCCTCCAACCAAACCCTAGCTCAAAGGAAACAAGTCTTGGCTCTAGGAGGGAGGGGAGAAGTGGAGTGAATGCTCAAGTGAGTGTTTGTCCCGTGGTAGGTCAGCAGCAAGTGAGGGAGAAGGAGTGAGGTATAAATACTAGCCCTCGAAAACTAGTCGTTACTGTGTAGAATCGGGACCCTCGGTACTTCCGACCCCGGGTCGGTACTACCGAGGGGTGCCGAGAAATTAGACAGTGAAGCTTTCTCAGTACTACCGACCCAGGGTCGGTACTACCGAGGGTCTAGCTAAAACTCGCCAGAGAACCCATATCGGTACTACCGACAAAAGCTGAGAACTTGAGAAGAGAGGAGCAAACGTGTTCGTGTTGGCTCAGGGTTCCTCTTACTCACTTAGGTCATCTCCTTAAGCACTTTTAGCATCTCTTGGCTGTCAATTCACAACCCCCTTTATAGTACGGTGTTTCCTATACTCAAATTCAAAATTAAAAAGAATGTAAACCTTGACTTGAGTTGAAAACGCCGATTTGGAGTTGGGGGCCTTCCTTTGGTCAAAACCATGTTTTTCATTTAAGTAAATCCTGCACACATCTTATTCAACGATTAAATATCACAAATTGTGTTTGTCACCATCACCAAAATAATTAGGGCCCAAGATGCACTTTCAATCTCCCCCCTTTTTGGTGATTGATGACAACACAATTCGATTTTAAATAAAGATGTGTGTATCCAACAATTTTGAGAGAAGCTCCCCCTAAATGTGTGCTTGTTCTTTTATGAAGGCCTCAAATGCCCATCACACATTTAGCAAAAGATTCTCTCTCAATTGCATACACAAGTGGATAAGTGTGAAATAATAACCGTGATGCATATGACATGATATCCAAATCAACAAAGTGACAAATAACAACCATCATTCAACACATAGCATCACAAATAGATAATAAAGGTTCCACACTAGCACAAATAAGTCTTACAAATTTTAAAAGGTTCTAGGTTCACCACATCATCATCCATCACACCACACAAATAAGTTTAAAAGGTTCTAGGTTCACCACATCATCATCCATCACACCACACAAATAAGTTCTTACATGTCCACAAGCTAAGATAGATAGATAAAGCGATAAAGCTAAAGCGAGATACACCACATCCACATGGACAATAGTGAGCTCACTCCCCCTTTGGCATCAAGTGCCAAAAAGGAGGAGGCCCTTCAATCGTCGCTACCATGTGGGGAGTGGACAGCCGGAGGGGAGTCTTCTTCTTCGTCGGTCTCACCACCACCAAAGTCTTCATTGTCAATGTCGGCCGGAGGTGCTCCATACATCATAGAAGTGTCACCATACACCTCCCAAGGGTTGTAGAAGACCAGTGGAGGAGGGAAATCCATGGGCTCACGAACGGGAGAGTGCTCGATGTTGGCCTGAGTGAGTAGAGTTTTCTGACGGGTCTCCAACTTGATGAGCTGCTCATCCACATATTGCCTATGGGCACGAATCTCCTGAGCATTGTGCTTCCCAACATTGAAGCAAGTGAAGAGGCCCTGAGAGAGAAGTTGAAGATGCTCTTCTTCTTGCCGGGGGGAAGGTTGCCCCTAGATGAGGATGGTCCATGAGAAGATGATGGAGCTTCATGAGAGGAAGGACCACCTGAGGAAGGCACAACTGAGGATGAGGGCCTAGGAGGGGCATGCTTGCCCAACTTGAGAAGACGCTCAATGTTGCCCTTGTTAGGCTTGTACCAAGTGTGAGGCTTGTCGGTGAGAATGTCAACTTGGGCGACCTCACAAATCATATGGAAGATCCAAGGAGCATACTGGCAACTCTTTTGAGTGGAGACCGAGCACACAATGATTTCCTCACAAATGAAGTCAAACACACTAAAAGCCTCTCGATCCGGTCCCATCCTCACAAGTACTTCCTTGGCAATGTTGGAGACATTGTAGTTGTCGCCTATCTTAGGAGTGAGAGTGTACCGGAAAAGTTGATTCAACATCCTATAGACGGGCTTCATGCCATGAGTAGTCCCAAACTCAATATTTCCATAAGCGGTGTCATACATAAATGCCATCTCACTATCAAGAGGGATTTCCCCACCGTGAAGCTTTGGGCGACCAATATCTTCTTCACCAAATCCAAGAATCTGAGCAAACCTCTCATAAGAGACCGAGAGGGGCTTCCCATGCAAGAGCCAATGGAATGTCTTGGTTTCACGCCAGACATAGAGATTGGCATAAAACTGAGCTACAACTTCTTCATTCCAATCACAGTTCATGGCCATAATGGAGGTCATCCCCTTAGCATGACAAATATCAATGGCCTCATTGACGGTCGGAATGTTGAGTGACCTCAAGTTCTCCCAATGTATAGACTTCATCTCTATAGTCATGTTCCCTTTGGCCAAGATGACGGACTCGTACCAATCGGTATTGAACTTGAGCCAGAAGCGAATATCCGTATCAAACTCCTTTTGATATTTGGCCGGGTCGGTGTACCTTTCCTTGTACACATCATGAGTCCCGCTCCTGTAGTCCACCATCTTCAAGATACCCATTTGAGTGGCCGGGCGAGGTGGACGGGATGGCCTTAACACAAACTGAGCCAGAGAGTCCAAAGAGATGTCTTCATAGTCATCATAGTGGTCATCCGGAGTATGAGCTTGCTTGGTGCGTGCACGATGACCTTGATCGGCGGATCGACGAGGAGCTGCCGGAGGAACGGTGCGGCCACGACCACATGGGCGTTGAGCACTTGTGCCCACCTTCCTCTTCCTTTGAGCGAGAGGGACGTCGTCGTCATCGGAGCCTTCTTGGATCACTTGCTTGCCCGCACGACCCATCTGAGATGATGTGGAATGATTGCATAAGGTGATTGAAAAGATTTGAGAAGAATCGATCCTCACCTTGGACCACAGCCCCTGCACCAGGCAGTCATCGGTACTGCCGGCCTGGGGCCGGCAGTACCAATGGCGCGCGGTACAGTGCTTATGATTCAAGGATGGAATGGATTCGACCAACGAAACTTGTTGAAATCACGAGCATGTGTTCTAGGATGGAAATAAGGATGATTCCCTAAAGCATTGCTCCTAGAAACAACTACATTGAGAGATCGGGCGATGTGATTTTTGAATGAAATACCTTGAGCTTTTCCCGCGCGAATCGAAGAACTCCCGGCGAGAATCAGATGTTCCGAGGGATGGGGAATCCAAAGAATCGAAGAGCTTCAAGTTCCCACGGTCCAAACTTGTGATCTCCTTGGTGGATTTGAGAGAGAGTGGAAGGAGGGGGCGCAACGGTTAGAAAGGATGAGTTAGGGTTCGTCCAGCCCCCTGGCGCCTTTATATACTCACGGGGTTTATCGGTAGTACCGGCATTGGCTCGGTACTACCGATGATCTCAGAAAATCCAGCCAGAGAGTGCTTATCAGTAGTACCGAGGGGGAGGGGTCGGTACTACCGATGGATTTCAAAGTTCCAATAGTAAGCTCATATCAGTACTTCCGACCTTGTGCCCGACTGCCGGTAGTACCGAGACTTTTCGAAAATCCAACAGTGAACTCAGGACGGTACTTCCGACCTTGTGTCGGTAGTACCGAGGGGTTCCTGATTCTTTTAGATAGATTTGAGGATTTAGTTGAAGGAGATAGAGAGATTTAGCTAGGGACATGTAGAACAACCATAATATTTGGTGATTAGGCACAATCAATCAAGCAAAGCAATAATCACCAAAAATCATGGGAAGAACCAATTTTGTAAGACACACACAAAATTAAGAAAATAAAATATTTTTCTCTCTATCTAGGCATCAAACAATTGTGTGCAACAAAAGTCAAGCCAAGTTACGAGAATCCAAGATATTTAGCTCACTTCTCAAAGCACAAAACCTTTGCTCATCTAGAGGCTTAGTGAAGATATCGGCAAGTTGCCTCTCGTTGCTCACATGACGTAGAGCAATATCTCCCTTAGCCTCATGATCCCTTAAGAAATGATGTCGAATATCTATGTGCTTTGTTCTAGAGTGTTAGACCGGATTATTAGCTAGCTTGATGGCACTCTCATTGTCACACAAGAGTGGAATCTTACTAAACTCACAACCGTAATCACTCAACGTTTGCTTCATCCACAAAAGTTGTGCACAACAAGCACCGGCCGCCACATACTCGGCTTCGGCCGTGGACAAAGCAACCAAATTTTGCTTCTTTGAGCTCCACGACACCAAAGACCTACTAAGAAATTGGCAAGTCTCGGTAGTGCTCTTTCAATCTACTTTGCAACCGGCATAATCCGAATCGGAGTAGCCAAGTAAATCAAAAGTGGAGACCTTGGGATACCACAAGCCAAGGTTAGGAGTGTGTACCAAGTATCTAAAGATTCTCTTAACGGCCATTAGATGACACTCCTTAGGATTAGCTTGAAATCTTGCACACATGCACACACTAAGCATTATATCGGGCCTAGATGCACAAAGGTAAAGGAGGGAGCCAATCATAGATCGAAATACCTTTTGGTCGACCGACTTCCCTTCTTCATTGAGATCAAGATGTCCATTTAATGCCATGGGAGTCTTGATGAGCTTGGAATCGGCCATGTCAAACCTCTTGAGCATATCCTTCACATACTTGGTTTGACATAAAAAAGTCCCTTCCTTCAATTGCTTGATTTGAAACCCAAGGAAGAACTTCAATTCACGCATCATAGACATCTCGAACCTCTTGGTCATGATCCTACTAAACTCTTCACATAATTTATCATTAGTAGACCCAAAGATAATGTCATCAACATAAATTTGGCATACAAAGATATCATTTCCATTTCTTTGAATGAAGAGAGTAGAGTCGGCTTTGCCTATCTCAAAACCGTTCTTGAGAAGAAAATCCTTAAGGCATTCATACCATGCTCTAGGAGCTTGCTTGAGCCTATAGAGCGCCTTATGGAGCTTGTACACATGGTTGGGGAAGTTCGGATCTTCAAAGCCCGGTGGTTGATCAACATATACTTCTTCTTGGAGAGGTCCATTCAAGGATGCACTCTTGACGTCCATTTGATGAAGCTTGAAATCATGATGAGTAGCAGAGGCCAAAAGGATACGAATTGATTCAAGCCTTGCTACCGGAGCATAAGTCTCTCCAAAGTCCAAGCCTTCAACTTGAGTGTACCCTTTGCCTACGAGCCTTGCCTTGTTCTTTGTGACAACACCAAATTCATCTTGCTTATTCCTAAAAACCCATTTGGTGCCGATCACATTTTGCTTGGGTCTTGGCACCAACTCCCAATCTTCATTTCTCTTGAAGTTGTTCAACTCTTCCTCCATGGCAATAATCCAATCTGGGTCCTCAAGAGCTTGTTCCACACTAAGAGGTTCCAAAGAGGAAACAAATGAGTAAAATGCACAAAAATTTGACAATCTTGAGCGAGTTGTTACCCCTCTTTGGATACTCCCAAGTATGTTGTCGACGGGATGATCTCGTTGAACCATTTGATGTACTCTTGGGTGTGGTGCTTGAGATTGACGTTGAATGGGTCCACCATCATCATCTTCAACTTGTGGAGCTTCTTCTTGAGCTTGACCACCTTGTTCTCCCCCTTGATCAAAGCCCTGTCCATGATCGTCACCATGAACTTGACTTTCTTCTTGATGAACTTGAGAACTTGGTGGTTCCACTCTAGTTGATGATGAGGGATCTTGATTGCTTGTGTCAACCGGAGTTTGAACTTGAACATCACGAGGCATCACTTCACCGGTACCCATTCTAAAGATGGATACACTTAGAGGCTCTTCATCATCTACAAGGTTTTCACTAACTTGCTCTCCTTGAGAGCCGTTGGATTCATCAAATTTCACGTCTACCGTGGTCTCAACATAACCGGTGGTTTTGTTGAAAACATGATAGGCATGTTCGTTAGTTCCATAACCAATGAGAAAACCTTCATCAACCTTAGATGCAAACTTTGAGGCTTTGGGTTTCTTGTTAAGTATGAAACACTTACACCCAAAGACCCTAAAGTAGTGCACACTCGGTTTCTTACCGGTGATGATCTCGTAGGGAGTCTTGTTCAAGTACTTGTGGAGGTAGAGGCGGTTGGCGGCATGGCATGCGGTGTTGATGGCTTCCGCCCAAAATGAGTCCGGAGTCTTGTATTCATCAAGCATTGTTCTTGTCGCTTCAATCAACGTACGGTTCTTCCTCTCAACAATGTCATTTTGTTGAGGAGTGTATGGAGCGGATAGTTCATGCTTGATGCCTTCTTCATCGAGGAACTCTTCAACTTGAGTGTTCCTAAACTCCGAGCCGCTGTCACTTCTTATGTTCTTGACCTTGAGCTCGAACTCATTTTGAACTCTTCTAATGAACTTCTTGACCACTCCCTTTGCTTCACTCTTATCTTGCAAAAAGAATACCCAAGTGAAACGGGAAAAGTCATCAATAATTACTAGACCATATTTGTTACCACCGATGCTTATGTAGGCGATTGGTCCAAACAAGTCCATGTGTAGTAGCTTCAATGGTCTTGATGAAGATAGGATGTTCGGGATGATGTGATCCAACTTGCTTCCCGGCTTGACAAGCACTACACAACCTATTTTTCTCAAAAATAACATTTGTTAGTCCTAGGATGTGCTCGTCCTTTTGAAGTTTGGCCAAGTTCCTCATGCCAACATGGGCTAGTCAGCGATGCCATAGCCAATCCAAGTCGGATTTTGCCACTAAGCAAGCCTTAGGGTCCACCTTCACTTTTGTGAAATCCACATAGTAAAGCTTTTCCCTTAGATGACCCGCAAAGACAATAGAGGAATCCTCCCTTCTAGAGACGGTCACACCCTCATGGGTAAAGAGACAATTGTAGCGTTTCTCACAAAGTTGTAAAACCGACAACAAGTTGTATCCTAACCCTTCAACATGATAAACATCTTCAATTGAATTGGTTGTTGAGATAGCAATTTTACCTAGACCAACAACATCTCCTTGACCATTGTCTCCATAGATGATAGTTTCCGTAGGGGTGTCATAATGATCAAGGGATGCCAATAAGCCTTCATCTCCGGTCATATGATTAGTGGCACCACTATCAATCAACCAAGCGCTTCCACCGGATGAGTAGGCCTACAAAATAAGTTTAAGCTTTTGGTTTATGTACCCAAAAGGATTTGGGTCCTTGGATGTTAGAAGCATAAACTTTTGGAACCCACACACTCTTCCTCATAGCCTTCTTGGTGTAGGCTCCCACATACTTGACTGTTGACGGTGTATTTTGGTGCACCAAACATGTTCATTGCACTTTGGTTTGAGCTTGATTATGGAACTAACCCGCCACTAGGCACACTAATGATATAACAAGTTCATCTTTGTATGTGCATTTGGAAGTGTTATGTTTTTGCAGGAAAACATGGACAAAAAGGACGGAGTCACAACAATTTCAAAAGAGTAAATGAGGAGTCCCGTTTGTGTTCGAGAGCATGATGAAATCACTCCCAAAGTTGGTGAGGACCGAAGTGTTACAAAGGAACATCCCCGAGGATTGAAGCGTAAAAGACCAAACTTCGTGCGAGAAGACCCTCTATCTTGGACGCGAGGATGACGTCGTCAAATTGGTGCAATTGGAGGGGGCAAAGTGCAAAATGTCAAGAGAACCCACGGGAGCAAAGGGGTGACCGAACCGGGCCGGGATAGGCTTGGGCCGATCGGCCCAGGCTGGCCGGCCTGGCCCATTTCCGTGTCGGTTCGCCCCCCCCCCCCGTTTCTTGAGCGTGAAGATGATGCAACCCTAAATCCGTGGAGGCGCCGCCATTCGCAGAGAGAGAGCCATTCGCTCGAGAGGCCATCCACAAGCTAGAGAGGAAGGAGAGGAGAGAGATCATTCGCGAGGAGGATCGCTCTACTCGAAGGAAGCAACCACAAGTGGAGGGGGACGTCGAGGCCCTGCCACGACACCCCCGGAGGAGAAGGAAGACACCGTCGGAAGCGTCACCATGATCAACGGTGCTATGCCTAGCACCTTGATGGGGTAATCTTCTCATTTGTCCATGCGTTGTAATCGATCTTGAGATGTAATCGCAACTTGTATGGTTTCAATCTATCATCTAGTGTTGAAGATGCTTTCATGTTTAAGGTTAGCTACCATGCCATGTTGGGAGTATAGATCTCACTTCTCCCTTAGAACCCTTCAATATGCCGTGATCATCATAGGTCTAATCACGAATACCTCCGCGTAGTGACAGTACGGGGGGTGGGAAAGGGCGAAACCGTGGTCACAACCCCCGGTAGATTAGATCGGTTTTGTATCTTTAAGCGGTTGCATGTTCAAGTATCGTAGACCCTTGGGTAAGTGTCTTTTATATATCTTGTGAGTTTAATCTCTCTCTCTAGTGTAGCGTAGTAGTTCTCTAGATTAACCATAGTTTAGGGTTTGGATAAGTTAGTTAGTAGTGCTAGATCAAACGCTTGTAATCCTCTTGCTCCGCGGATTGACAAGAACCTAGGGAATCCCCGTGGTGAAAAGGTGTAGATCCATACGCTTGCGGATCGTAGGTGGATAGGAGTTTTATCTGTCAACATTGACCACCATTTTACCATTGTGGTCCAAGGTCACAACATAGTCACAAGTATAGTTGGGAGAGGGCTTGTGTTCAACCACATTCTTCGATGCCTTTGATGGAGAATTAACCCCACCATTTCCTTTCGTGGTGTTCACAACTTTTGGCTTGCCCTTTGTTGTGATAGAGGTGGTGACTCCATGGGCAATGTCCATGATCGTGTTGAGGTATTCACCCTTGTTCCACAAGGGGATCTCATGCCCTTTCACCACCACCCTACCATTGACCTTGTTGTCTTTGTAGTGCCCAAGTCCTTGCTTGTAAACTATCTTGGGGATGGACTTGGCACCGATCTTGCCTTGATTGATCAACATGTTCAACCAGGCTATTTCTTTGTCTTTGCTCTTGATTGTCTCTTCAAGCCTTGCATGGTTAGTCTTGAGAGCATTTATATCAACATTAGAGCAAATAGAACAACCTTTGCTAGTGGAGGCACTAGAGTCAAGTGTTGCCTTAGGGTTGGCTTTGGAGCTTTCCCAAAGAGCACTATAGTTTGCTTCAAGATTTTTATGTTTATCCGACAAGCGTGAGAAGCTTGTTTGAAGCTCACTATGAGTGGCCTTTAGGGAAGCTAAAGATTCATTTGCCAAGGTGTAATCCTTTGACATCCTCTTGTTGGAGTCATTGGCCAAGGACAAGTCCGTGGTCAACTTCTCCACCTTAGCCGCTTCTTCGGCAAGGCGTCTCTCTAGAGCAAGGTTTCTTTCCTTCTCAAGGATAAGTAAGTCTTCTTGCTCATGGAGAGACACTTTCTTTTTCTCTAATTTCTCCAAAAACCTTTTTATTTCCTTATAGTCCTTTTTGCTAAATTGTTTTACCATGTTAGCTTCAATTTCTTTTTCATTATCTAGATCATCTATGTCACTAGGTGTGGATGAAGAAGAGGTGAGAGAGGATGAGGCGTGGTTGATTCTTGTACCTTGCTCCCCCTTGCCATGAGGCAAAAGTGAGAGTGGTCCTCATCGTCGGAGAAGTTGTTGAAGAGGCATGGTGAAGATGATACTTGTGCCATGGCAATGGTTGCCATGCCTTGCTTCTTTGGCTCTTCATCTTCATCACTTGAGTCCCATTGTTGACCCACGTGAGCACGCCCTTGATACTTGTTCTTATACTCCTTGCTCTTCTCCTTGTATTTCTTCTCTTCCTCATTCTTGTTCTTGTTCTTGGGACACTCGGCAATAAAGTTCTATACTCTCCACACTCATAGCATTTGTGTTGAGACTTCTTCTTCCTTTCATCACCGCTTTTTCTTGATGCCCTTGACTTCAAGACTTTCTTGTACTTTCTTATGGCAAAGGCGGTTTCTTCATCCGTACTTCCTTCTTCACTTGTTTCTTCATTCTTGGTCTTGGAAGCCTTTTGCTTCACTTCCACCGGTTCACTAGAGCTAGCATTGAGGGCTAAGCTCTTGTTCACCTTCAAGCTTAGTGACTTCTCCACATCTTGATCAACTAGCTCTTGATGTAAGATCTCACCAAGAAGTTGATTGGGGATCATGTTGTAGTAGTTTGGGTCTCTTCTTATCATAGTTGCAAGATTTGGGTTCTTCGGGGTGAAAGCTCTTAGCAACTTCTTTGTGACCTTGGAGTCATCCCAATCATCACTTCCTAGTGCCTTGATGTCCGAGACAAGGAGCATGAGTCTATCATACATTTCTCTCACGGTTTCTCCATCCTTCATGACAAATAGCTCAAGCTCTCTGTGAATCAAATCAATCTTGCCTTGCCTCACATGATCGGTCCCCTCATGTGCTTCCTTAAGTGTGTCCCAAATCACCTTGGCAATTTGGATGTTCCGAACCTTGTTGAATTCTTGAGCACACAAGGATCCCGTGATGATTCTTGTTGCTTGTACATTGCGGTGGAGGTCTTGCTCATGCTCGATTGTTAGGGCTTCTCCTTCGGCAGGAATTGTCACACCTACACACACAATCTTCCAAAGAGAATGGTGAAGCCCGTAAAGGTGCATTTGCATATCATAAGCCCATTTGGGATAGCCTTTCCCATCGAAATGGGGAGGCTTTCCCAAATGTACGGAATAGAATTTTTCGTTAGGATGATTGCCCGGACATTGTGCGTAGTTGTGGGGCACTTCGTAGTAGCCGGAGTGAGTGTACTTGGCTTGCTCCTTCTTGATCATCTGAGGAGCTTCTTGGCCATCTTCTTAGCCTTCTTCTTCTTCTTGGCTTTTCTTCTCTTCTTCGCCACTTTCTTTGCCGCATCATCATCATCTTTGACGTCTTCATCGCTTGAGTCAGAGTCTGAGTCGGAGTCGGATGAAGAGTCGTCGGAGCTCTCGACATTGGATTGTGTACGGCTTGGAGCCTTCCCGGTGAGGTCACCTTCTTGGGCTGCCTTGAGCTCTCTTTCTTGAGCTTCCTTGGCGGAGATCTCTCCGGCGGTTTGGTTGTCTCCACTCTCGACATCTTGATCCCTTAGCGGTTAAGCCTAAATCAAGGGATTAGGCTCTGATACCAATTGAAAGGGCCTTGTGATGCCTAGAGGGGGGTGAATAGGATCACTTCAAATTTCCGAAACAAATGTAGCGGTTAAATGAATTGTCGGTACTACCGACGCTGTGCCGGAACTACCGAGAGGGCTCGGTACTTCCGGTACAGGGGCGGTACTACCAAACAAACAGAGATACTTAAAACGAAATTTGAAATGCACGACGATTCTAGCAATTCTACTTGAATCAAAGGTTGAGTTTAGATGCTAAGAACCTCATGCAACCATAGAAATAGATAGGAATGCAACGAGTATAGAGATCGGGCACAAACAATCTCTAGGGTTAGCAAATTGCAAAGAACTCAAACAAGCAAAACAAATCGAATCTCCCTACAACTCCCGGAATCGCGAATCTCGTGCCTCTACCTCAAGAACACGAAGAACTCAAAAACCACCAAAATCGAAGGCCTTCCTACGGGATTTGAGGGGCAAGATCACCAAGAAAAGAGGCACACCAACCTCATGTGTGATTCCCAAAACAAATCCCGCAAAGAAACACCTCCAAATCCTTCCCATGAGAATCCCAAGAAAAGGCTCCGAAAATCACCGAAAAAGAGAAACGGGAGAAGCAACAAGAACACTTGAGGAATCACGCCAAACCTTCTATACACACCATGAATGATTCATACAAGGTCTAGCTTGCCTCCTCAACATCCATCCCTCTCTCAAGATCTCACCATGAAGCTCTCAAGCTAGTCCTATGGAAAACCTAAGGAAAATAGGAAGGGAAAATAGCAAAAGCAAATGAGCTAGGGTTTGCAAGAGATGGCTGCCATCCTCTCTCCTCTATGTTTATATGGAGGCAACCGAAAGACGAAACTACCCCTATTACATAATACTAGGATACACGCCCCCGAAGGGCACTTTGGGAATTCTCGTCGTAGCACCATCGGACGGATGCCCGGCGACCGCACCTTGCTTAGCCTCGACGCAAGCCTTGCGATCCCGATGCGTGTCCTCCGCTTCAAAGTCTCTCAACGCACCCGGATCCCGTCTCTGCCCGCCGAGCCTCCGGTCTTGGTTTTGTGGCTCAACCAAGTAACCCGACGGTTTTGTGGTGAACCGCCGCAAACCCCGCGTGCAGACTCCGGTTGTGAGCCGCAACCCTGCACCGACTCCTGTCCACGACTTCGTCTTGCTTTTCTTACCACCATGCGGCCCGCACTTGATCCCGTTCGGCCACCGGGTCCATCGAGCTGAGCCTACTTGTCTCTCCACTCCTCGGAGGCCCCGCAAGGCTAAGACCTTTCGCGCCCGCTCTTCACCTGTACCAACGCAAATCAAGCCGCAACCTGCACCTGCAATACTCGGCCAAGAGTCAGTCCACACCATGTTGTCAATCACTCATCACACCAGGGAGCGACCATCCACCGGTCCTCGGACGCTCCGGTCCTCAGGGGGCCTTCCTTTGGTCAAAACCATGATTTTCATTTAAGTAAATCCTGCACACATCTTATTCAATGATCAAATATCACAAATTGTGTTTGTCACCATCACCAAAACAATTAGGGGCCAAGATGCACTTTCACCGCCGCGCGGGATCAGCGCAGAGGCGGTTCTTCTTATAGTTGGTGTTGTAGGCGAACGTCGTCCAGCCGTTGGTGTTGCCGTCCCACCGGAGGATGCGACCGTCGGAGTGAAAGGACCTTGATGCTGCCTAGAGGGGGGTGAATAGGCGAGATGACCAAATAAAACTTTTCCCCCGAAACTTGAGCTTCACTGGCACAGGCGGTTAGACCGCCACTGCCAGGCGGTTAGACCGCCCCTGGTGTACTGAACACAGAGGGGGGCGGTTAGACCGGGTCCTAGGGCGGTTAGACCGCCTCCACCCAGTGAACCTGCAAAAGACAACTCCAAGCTTCTCTTGACTTCTAACAAGTACCTAAGTTCTTGAGTGGCTTCTGTAGTTAATCACAAGCAGGGTAATGATCCCTGCACTCAAAGACAAGCACACCCAAGTAGATCGAGCGGAAGCAAAGTAAATGTGCTAGAAATCAAAACGAGTGAGGCAAACCACAAAGGAGAGACGAGGATTTGTTTCCCGAAGTTCACCGCCCACTAAGGAACGACTACGTCTCCGTTGAGGAGCTTGTAAGGGAGTTCTCCCACAACAAGCCGGGTCTCTTTCAACCGCTTTCCTCCTTTCCACTAAGGCGATCTTTTTCACGAAGAGGCAAGATCACATCCCTCACAAACTTGCCGCAGCTCACCACAACCTTGGGAGCTAGCCGGCGACGCCTAGCAGTCTAGGAGGCGAACCTCCAAGAGTAACAAATGCTCCAAAGGCTTTCCGACGCGAACCACAAGTGCTCAAGCTATGGGATGCTCTTGCTCAGCTCACACAAGTTCACAAAGGCTTAAACTCTCAACCCAACACTAGGAAATGGCTTGAATAACAAATCTCACAAAGAGAGGGTTGGGGAGTGTTTTTATGGCTTTGGCTTATGAAAAACAGCAGGGGAAGCACCTCAGAAACCCTAGAATCAGCAGCCCCAACAAGTGGAGCTCGTGGGGTACTTATACCCCTCACAAGGAAAACTAGCTGTTAGAACTCTGGCAAGGGCGGTTAGACCGCCTGGTCAGGGCGGTTAGACCGCCTGCCCCCGGCCTGTTTGAAAAACTAGCCGTTGGCCTGCCAGGGGCGATTAGACCGCCCCCTGGGGTGGTTAGACCGCCCTAGGCAGAGAGAGCCTAAAAACTCTTCTCTCTTCTCACAAGCACTTCAAGACGTGTTGAAGTGGCTAAGGTTGGGTTGGAGGTTTGTTAGACTACTTAGGAACTCTCAAGGCTAGTTCTCACTTAGGTCAACTAATGAGCACTTTTGATCTTTTGTCTTAGAGCTTATGTTGCATCCCTTTTGATAGTACGGCATTCCTAAACTCAAGAGTAAATGTAAAACGGGGTCGATCACTTGAGCTTGTAGATCTTCAATCTTGCCATACTTTTGCAATTCCAACTTGAGGGCTTCCAACATAGTCGATGTCTTGAGCAAATCCATACTTGAGCTAGTGACTTAGGATTTTCCCTTTTTGCATAAGAGTGCTCACTTTAATCCTTAAGTCACTCCATATTGTCAATCATAACTTATTGATGTGTTGCATTGCTTCCCTCGGTTAAGGCTTGGATATGATACTTGGAGACCCCACGGATGCTAGAACTTCACCTTAGCAAAACACTAATGGCGGCCGGGCCAAGACCCCAAAGATTGCTTAGTCCCTCACCCTAGACACCTCGGTTGATCTCTTCATCACTTACCCAATCCACATTGAGTTAGACTTTGCTTAATCCACAATTTGACCTTCATTTGAAATCCCGCTTCAAATGCTTGTTCTTGATTGACAACGAATATGCAAGCTTCCATTTAAGGACCATTAAGTCTATACTCATCCTTGTGTCCTCTTTCAATTACCACATGAAGCCTTGCACTTTATCTTGATAAACATTCCAATTTTTCTTGTAATGATCCCTTTTATTTTTAGTCAATCTACCACATTCCTTGGAGACATGTAATTCATCTTTGCAAAATATCCCCAAAATATAAATCCACTTATTGCTTGACATAAACCAATTTGCATAAGGATCACACACTTGCTTGCCTTTAATCATTGTGAGTCAAATAGTATCCATTTAAATAAACAACAATTGTAGCTCATGAATAAATAATGAAAACCTGCTCACAATCTTTAGACAAAACAAGTTAGACCTTTAATCGTTTTGTCATTCAATTCACCAAAATCCACTTAGGGGCCTAGATGCACTTTCAATCTCTCCCTTTTTGGTGATTGATGACAACTCGATTAAAGCTTACAAATAAATCGTTTAAGTGCATTTTTAACTCTTAGATATAGCTAGAGCTCCCCCTCAATGTGTGCTTTGAATGGAATTTCAAAAATTGGCCTCAAATGCCAAAAGCACGTATTAGAAAGAAAACCATGAGAGCTCCCCCTATATCTTAGAATTAGTGGAGTGCTAGAGATGTGTGTGACAAAATAAAAATAAAACCGTGATGCATATGGCATGATAAGCATTCAACAAAGAGACGTGTGTGTGCTGTTTGGGCAGGGGCGGTTTGACCGGGGTTGCAGGCCGGTTAGACCGCCTCCCCCATTCAGCCTACACAAAAACATTCTCCAATTAATCCATGCGTCACAAACTATCACAAATGTCACTTAGGATACATAAATAAGTTCTACACACCCAGTAGCACACAAACAATACTCAAGTCCACAAGATAAAGTAGAGATCCATTTATTACAGACCAAGTCTCAACACTCAGCTAAACAGGGACAGGGCGGTTAGACCGCCTACCCCGGGCGGTTAGACCGCCCCCTGTAGAATAGCCAAACTAGGAGATGAACACATTGCTTTAATCCACTTCTTCTCCCCCTTTGTCATCAAGCATCCATAAAGGGCCTGGAGAAGATGTTGCTGCTGCCAAGTCACTGCTGCTGCCACCTATCCCAATTTACCTCTCCGGTGTTCGGATCTTCAAATAGGCATACAAGAGAGAAATGAGATAACAAAGAGCTAGATATGAAAAAATTTCAGAATAGAGAGAGGAGTGATTTTTCCATACCATAGGATGTGGCAGGTTGATCAAAGAATTCATGGGAGACACGTGCCGCCCATTCCTCATTCGATGGAGGAGCAACCCAAGGCTCCGGTGCCACCGCATCACCCTCAAACATAGTATCAAAACCAGTGGGTGGTGGAGGAGGAGGGGTCGAGGAGGAAGAAGCACCAATATCCGATCCAAAGTTGCTTCCATACTGATAATAGAGATCGGAGTTGAGGAAGCTTTGCACCCTATCATCCACTGAGGGTATCTCAACCTCCGGAGGGGATGGTGAGATAGGAGATCTAGGAGGCTGAATACCGGCCTGAGTATGAAGAGCCTTCATGGTATCCCTCATCTTCTTATTCTTTTTCCTCTCCTCTTGCTCGGCAACTTCTATGTCTCTCTGTGTCTTGCACATACCAAGGAAGATGCTGATCAGTTTGCGAAGCGGGGAGCTATGTTTATTTTCCCCTAGGCTGATACGCCTCCCAGCTGCGCGGCGCCTCCCTTTCTTCAAATATTGCTTGCTCCTCTTGCTGATCATCCTGTGGAGATGGGACCCTCACTGTCTTGCTAGGCTTTGGTTGCAAAGGGCGATGCTTTGTGTCATTAGGATGAGCCCTTTGTGTGACTTTCTTGATAATGTAGCTAATGTAGGGGCCATAGCTACACAACCTTTGCGGATTTTCTGAAGAATTCTTTATTTCTTGCCACAAAAAGTCACCAACATGAAATGTCGGCTCACCGGGCTTCATGGCAACCATCAAGTTCCTCTGAAAAGCAGTGATATCCGAAGTGTTGCCATCCCTAGGCGTGAGAGTATTCCTGAACAGACGATTGAGCATCGAATAATATGTGTATAAACCCTTCACATGTCCCTAACTGTCCCTTGCATTCCTGGGGTACATAAAAGCCATCCTCTTTGCCTCAAGCGGGCCCTCATCATGGAGCTTCCGGAGAAACCCATCATTTGGTAATCTAAACAAAGTGAGAAAACTAGAGAAAGAGAGCTGGTGGTTTTCACCCTTAGTCATCCAAAACATAGCCCTCTCACTTTGCCCATTCTCATTTAGCACATAGCCAAAATAAATTGTCGCATAAAACTGGGCGATGAGCTCCTTGTTCCAATGTTGCTTAAAGCCCGTGAGGACCTTAAGCCCTTTCTCCTCACAAGCCTGGATCACCTCATCAAAGATAGGATTATTTTTCCTCTCCATAAACTCCCAATCAACATACTGAGCATCGTTGGTGATTTTTGCCTTTCTACCAGTAATGATGGCTGTGGTGTAATAATCCTGCTGAAAGATGGTCCAAAATCTGTAATCTGTAGCAATCCTAGCCTCATTAGCCGGATTGACTCTTCACAACTTCACCACAGTGTCCGCCATCCCTGCCTGATAATAATCAATAGGTCCTCTGTAGGAAGGATAGTTGGGCTCTCTGATATAAGGCCTACCAAGTTGCTGATTACCACCCCTCTGTTCCTCTTCCTCATCCTCTTCCTCATCACTATCACCATCACTGTCATCACCTCCACCTGCATCTCCCGGCTGACGCCAGCTGACCTCAAAATGAGTGGGATCCTCCACATCGTCATCACTACTCTCCACTCTGTCACTCATCTCGTTGTTATCACCATAGTAGATAGGTGGTGGCTGCTGTCCTCTAGGCCTCAAATTATGAGTGCTTGGACCGGAGGACGTTCCGGCGTCACCACTGCCTCTTTTCTTTCTTTTCTGAGAACCTGCACCCCTTGGCATTGCTGCTGTCCCTGGATCACAAGATGTGAAACAAAAGTGTATGAGACACCAGGAACAAAATTGGCTAGAATGAGCGTCGAGGCTCGGCATTATGGAGCAATTGGCACAAAACTGGCCAGGGCGGATAGACCACCCAAGGGGGCGGTTAGACCGCCCCTGTCAGTTTTGAGCCAATGGCTCCTTTCTGCCAAACACAGCAACACTGGATACAAGATATGAAATTACTGTTCATGAGACGTCCCTAGATAAAAGGAGATTAAATACATGCAGAAAACAAAGTTTTGGGCCGGAAGGGCGGTTAGACCGCCCCTGACAGCCAACCCTAAATTTGTGTTCATGACAATGTACTTAACAAAATTGAACCAAACTCTAGGGATGTCTTCTAGGGGTTGCCAGGTGATGTTCTACAAAAGGATATTCAAAACTACTCATGGAGTTGATAAATCGGGCAAAAACAAGATTTGAATACCTTAGGAGAGATGAAACCAAGATGAAATCCAAAGAACCGGGAGGGGAACCGGTTCAGCCACCTTAGGAGAGCACTTTCCACGGATTGGATTTGATTTTTGGTGGTGGAAACACTCAAATCTCCATGGGAGAAGGTGAGAGCTTGAGGGGGAAGAAGGAGCTCGGGTTGCGAACGAAGGGAGACTATTCCTGGTCGCTGGAGAGAGAAAGAGTGAAGGAGATAAGGATGTGGGGCTGTGGAGTCACGGGCAAAGGTAGAAACAGTTTGGCCCGTGGGACCCGGTCTGACCGGGTGTGGGACCCGGTTAGACCGCCCCTCCCCCTGATTGAGCAGATTCGAGAAAAAGGTAAGATTCTGTCCCTCTTTTGAATTTAGACCCCCTGATATTCTGAAATTGAACTAGGGAGTTGTTTTCAATGCAGGGTACAAAAACTAGGTGGGGCGGTTAAATTGCCCCCCCCCCGGTTAAACCGGCCCTGCACAAAAACTCAACCAGAGACCCTTTATCGGTAGTTCCAAGGTAGGGTCGGAAGTACCGATGATTTCCATAATCTTGACAGTGATCTCTTATCGGTAGTTCCGCCCTAGGGTCGGTAGTTCCGAGGAACACTTTTCCAGCCTTGGAGGATTTGATCATTGATTTCCATAGAATATTTGGATAAAAGATATATAGATGAATTTGATCCAAATTCCACAAATCTTAGAAGATCATGAGATAATCCAGAATAATTCACATTCTTGATTCTTCCAAGAGTGATTGAGAGAGAGATAAAGATATGGATTTAGAGATGAATTATGGACTTGAGTAAAATATCACCACTTGTGACTAGCCATCAAACAAACAACGGGAACTATAGTCACAAATGGATCAATAGGATCACAAAGACCAAGAACCAAATATTTTCAAATTAAGCACACTTCCTACACATGCTAGTTGGATTTTCGAAAAATCTATCCTATGCCACGAAGTGCATGCATCCTCATCAAGTAAATCACCTCTTTAGTATATTTAGCTCATACCCTACTCAAGAGACATTCACACGACACCAAGTCGAGTTTATGTGATGGTATCAGCCAAATATCTAGAGAGGCACACAAAAATTCACTTGAAGCAATTACATGCTAAGATGGTCACACTAGCATGTTATAATGGCCTAGATGTATTTCGGTATTTAAAGAGGTTCATGAGGACATACCTTTGCCTTTAGACCATTTGAATTTGTGCATAAGTAAATTTAAGGAAAGGCTAGCTCTTACTTGATTCTTCAAGATTTAGTAGTGAAGTCAAGAGCTTGCTAATGATGCACAAATACATGAGACTACAAGTTCACTAGAATAAATTGTTAGTCCCATAAATGACACAACCTTTGAAGTAAGCCCCCCCTCAATTTGTGCTTAGATAATTTTGAATATCTCAAACTTGGCACTCAATTCAATTACGAACAAGGGAGATTGCTTCAAAGGTGTGTCTTGGCATAAAATGATTTATTAAATTGAACTACGCCAAGAATCTCATTACCATTGCCTTAGAATCACCAAAACGTTGAAAATCAGCTCCTATGTCGGGTCACCCGGGCCAAGGGGCCGGGTCACCCGGCAACCTCCAGAGACGCCTCGGGTCACCCGATCATTGGGGCCGGGTCACCTGCCAAACGACGTTTCTGGGGGGGTAGGCGGTTAGACCGCCCATGGGGGCGGTTAGACCGCCCTGCCCTTTTGGTCATTTTGGTGATCTTTCAGCTTTTGTCCCTTGATAAGCCTCTATGTTGCCTAAATGAGTTCCTGCAAAGTTTATCACAACAAATGCTCTTCTAGAGAGCCATTAGAAGCATCGAATGGTATGAGAGAGTAAAATTGTGAAATTGTCATGGTCACTTCCTCATGCTTCACAAAACTAGGTCTAGTGATCCATGAGTGTTCACAAAGAACTAAGAGTGACCACGGCACAACACTAAGTACTAGTTACCGAGATTGCATTGGTTGAGTGATTTTCACTTTCTAGTCCTTCTCATAGCAAGGCATCAAATAATCAATTCTTTCTTCATTGCCATGACTTCAATGCAACTCGATCAACCTACAAGCTCAGTGACGAGGGCCCGGATTAGGGCCTCCTTTGACGGCGAGATAATCACTCTTGAGGTGGAGTTTTCTGACACCATTGACAATGTGAAGGCCAAGATTCAAGATAAGGAGGACTGAAGACCCCTGTCAAGACCGTCACTGGCAAGACGTCTTGTTTCCGACCAGTTGGGAGCTTCCTCGACAAGTCTCCCACTAGGAGAAAGCTTCTCCGACAAGTCTCCGCCTCGCACGAGGAGTCTCTGCTTCTCCGACAAGTCTCCGCCTCGCACGAGGAGTCTCCGCCTCGCACGAGGAGTCTCCGCCTCGCACGACAAGTCCCCGCCTCGCACGACAAGTCTCCGCCTCACCTCCGACAACCTGCTCGTTCGCACGAGCAGTTTCCGCCTCCGACCAAGACGCGGTCCATGTAACGTGGTGACGCCCCGACGCACGAACTCCCCCGCTACGACGCGTGGGGCGCCGGTTCCCCATGACATGCAAACACGCCAGATGGTGGCACACGCGGGCGGCCGGCTCTGACGGGAGCCTTAATGCGGCACTGTTCGGCCACGCGGCCCTCGACGCGCCGTCCCATCCGACCCTGCAGCACGCCAACTCCGACAGCAACACTCGAGTGCCCCCTACGGTTAGCACTGGCCTACGATTAGGCCCTAACGTGGCGAGCTCATCCCGTACTCAGACGGGTTGAGTCAGCACCAAGGTGCTCGGAGGAGGTGCCAGGTGACCAAAATAAACAACCCCACCCCGACACGCGGCGGCCTCAACGACAACGCAGTTCAGCCCTCTTCAATGCACCCTGACGGACAGCGACGTGCGAGAAGACGTCCCAGCGGCTGACACTATAGCTTTTACTTAGTTTCCCTTTTTTGCCCCTCTCCCTTGCGTCTATAAAAGGAAGAGGAGGGCAACCATCACAAGGGCTGACGAACTGAACTCTCACACCCCAGGGACTTGGGCTCGACACCCTCTCCCGACAAGTTTGTAACCCCACAAACAACCCTAGCACGAGAACACGCCAGCTCGATACTGGACGTAGGGTATTACTCCTTGGAGGCCCGAACCAGTCTAAATCTCGGCGTCTCTTGTGCTAACCATCCGGGTCCGACACACGATCGATACAAATTTACTGCTCAGCGGTTGAGAACCCCGACACTCAGCAAGCACTTCTTGGTACCCAACACTTGTTGGGTCTTACAAGGTTAGTCACAAGATGCTTCGGAACCCAAATAGCCCTTGTACTAATTTGAGGTGAACTAATCATCCTCATAGTACAAGTGCCAATCTTGTCATTCCTAAGCTTATGAAAATCATAATGGACAAGGTTGGATTGAGGAGTGTTACCATTCGGACAATCCTTGCCCAAGTGACCCTTCTTACGACAAGTATAGCAAATGCGGCTTTTGACACTTCTTGGCTTGGGAACCATTTGCTTGTATTGTCTTGGCTTGCATGGAGGCATCTTGCTTGAAGGGTGGGCTCTCTTCTCCTCGCTGCGATTAGTCTTCAATGTGCTGGCCAGACCCGGTCTAACCGCCCTGGGGGGCGGTTAGACCGCCCCTGGTCAGCACTGCTGGCTTGTGGGTAATCCACAGCCGAGTGACCCTTCTCTTTGCATATATAGCACAATCTCCTTCTGGTGGATCTTCTTCTCTTCTTGGAGATTGTTTCTTGAGCCTTGAGCTTGGTGGGGCAATGTGAAGTGGCATGCCCCTTCTTGTTTTCTTGAATCTTGCTATTCTTGACCTTGATGTGTTGTTGAGGATTTGAGCTCGTGACGGTTGAACCCTTCTCAAGCTTCTTCACCATGTCATCACGGTTATCTTGAGAAGGTTGCACTTTGCTCTCTTCCTTCAACACATACTAGTCTCTTTTAAGCTTTTCAACCTCTTGCTTAAGTTCATCGTTTTCTTGGGTAATGAGGTCATCACAAGATTCTACAAATACATGCTCAATGCTCGATTGGCTTGCTTGAGAACAACAAGGTTTAGAACAAGCAAATTCATTATTGACAAGTGAGCATGTGCATGTGGGTGTGAGAGGTTGTAAGAATTTTACCGATGAAACAACAACCTCATGAGCAATTTCTAGTGAAGCATATGAGTCCACAAGCTTCTCATGAGAACACTCAAGTTCCTTGTGAGTTGCTTGCAAAGCCATATGCTCACTAGTGAGCTTTGCTAGTTGAGCTTCTAGCACATCATTGGCTTCTTCTTCTGCCTTTGCTCTACATGAAAAGGATTTGACATCATGATCATATTTGTTAGCCAATGATTCATACTTACAAACCAAGGAGGCGAGCTCGGATTTGAGAAGTTCAAGTTCTCTTGTCGGAGAGCTTGAGGCTTCGATCTTTTGGCTCTTTGCTCCCTTGGCCTGCCTCTTCTTCTTGCTCTTCTTCTTGGCCATGAGGCAAGCGCCATCACCGTAGTAGGTTGAAGTGTCTCTGTTGGGGGCGGTTAGACCGCCTCCCCCAGAGAGGCTCCACCCTCGCTTCTCTTGCCTCCTTCTTCCTTGAGGGTTGATGCTTGATGATCAGTGGGTGTTGTAGAGATTGGGGGGCACATCTCCACTGGTTCATCTTCATCATCACTCTCAACTTCATCCCATTTGGTGTGGACTATCTCAAATAGCAATTCCCAAATGAGATGAGCATCCTCACTAATTTCCTTGCTCTTTAGGATGAGATGCTTTAGTTCTCTACATACACAACTACACAAAAGATTAGTAATTGTTGGTATTTCTTAACCTCAACACTAGTTGTACACCTAGCGTGAGCGTAAGATCCACCTGGGTATACCGACGGGTACGAAAGAATCCGCAAGCGCACGGAAATACCGCTGTAGCACTTCACCTCAGGAGTATTCCAAAGGGTATCGAATCCAAGGAACGGTACGCTCTACCTCCTTGCCTAGTTATGGTCCACGGACACCACCCTATAGGGCGAGACAGAGATGGGAAGGATCCTACTAATAGCGGGCAGAGCTGAGAACAGCCCCTCGGTTAGGGACTCTCGTTTCGGACACCGGACCCTCCTGGCAATAACAGTCGGTTCACGGCAAAGGGTTGCCTACACCTGTATCCGGACGTGGGGGATTCCGTAAGGGTCCAACGGCTGTCACCACCGCGGCCTACCCCAAGACAAACCGTGGGATACAGGGCAATCGAAGGATAACTGTAGTCCAGACACCACGTCTGCACCACTGGTTACTACTATAGCACGGCTACGTCTGTCGACCCGTAACAACACTTATAGCACTCCGTACGAAGACAGAGCGACGAACCCACGAGAGAGAGACCAGAACTCACTCAGGTAACACTATCTAGTCAAGGATCTCGGAAGGACTTTGGTCTAGACTAGAATGCAGGAGCATCCACTTTACTCTAATTTGGACTAAAGGGCATACAAACGGAATTACCAACTTATGAACTACACCAACAGATCAAAGGCTAAGCTCATGAAGAACACAAGCCTCTAAACCAAGAACGGGCGAAGAACACAAGAACTATTCACCTATGCATGAAGGCTACTTTAGTCTAAATAGAGAATGTCGGAATACTCACTTTATTCTAAACGAAGAACAGAAGCTTCCGCTGAGGTACGTTCTTGGGGAAAGGTGCCAAACACCATGGCACTTCCCCAAGTCACCCCCTCACCTTCCTTCTAATCTCTAAAGCACTAGCAAGCCAGCACTAATCCTACGCAAAGCACTCCTCTCCTAGGGAGGTAGGAGCCCAAAGGCAAAATGAGGAGAAGAGGTGTGTGTCCCTATTCCTACCCCCTCCACTTCTATTTATAGGCTCGGACAACGGTGTGAGGAGCAGCGAAACACCCCGGGGATGGCTTCTAGGACCAATGGACGGGCGCCATGTGGAGGCCCGGGATCAGCCGACCAAAGGTCGGTTCGGCCGATCCCAGGGTCGGCCGACCACCACGTGGCCCGCCTCGCCTGTGCTTTCTCTGAGCGGCTGACGGGTGGGTCTTGAGGTCGGTTCCCGGTGTACACGTGTGTTGGGGGCGGTTTAGGCGCTCTGGTGGGCCCATGGATCCATGTGATGTACGCGTGGCGGCTTCTGATTCGCTGAAGTCCTTTCTCTTGGATTGATGACATCATTGATCCAGGGGATGCTTGCATGGCGGCCTCTTATTGGCTGAGGTGGAGAGGCTTGGCTTGATGAGGTGGAAGGATAAGGTGTGCTTTTGCTTCGTTTCTCATACTAATTCCCTGCATTCGAATATACATCACAGCTTGTGGAAATTGTTAGTATAAACCCTTATTCTACTGTAGATGTATAATTGTTATGCAAGAATGCAGGGGTTGACGGTCGTAAATTTGGTGTTTAACAGCCGTCAACAGTAATAACGGCATTGAGTTGCTTATTCTCCAATTCCTTTGGGGAGACACGTCTCATCCTTCGGAAGGATACTCGCAACCATAATGCCCTCAGTGGTGGGACCCAAAACCTTAAGTGCAATGAGAACATTGGAATGCCAAGAAGAGTAGTTTGAGCCATCTAGAGCTAGAGGCTCAAACGGTACCTCACAAGTAGTCGACATCGAAAAACTCCAAGCGGTTAAGCTCGAACCGGAGCACCAAGCTCTGATACCAATTGAAAGGACCTTGATGCCGCCTAGAGGGGGTGAATAGGCGAGACGACCAAATAAAACTTTTCCCCCGAAACTTGAGCTTCACTGGCACAGGCGGTTAGACCGCCCCTGGTGTACTGAACACAGAGGGGGGCGGTTAGACCGGGTCCTGGGGTGGTTAGACCGCCTCCACCCAGTGAACCTGCAAAAGACAACTCCAAACTTCTCTTGACTTCTAACAAGTACCTAAGTTCTTGAGTGGCTTCTGTAGTTAATCACAAGCAGGGTAATGATCCCTGCACTCAAAGACAAGCACACCCAAGTAGATCGAGCGGAAGCAAAGTAAATATGCTAGAAATCAAAACGAGTGAGGCAAACCACAAAGGAGGGACGAGGATTTGTTTCCCGAAGTTCACCGCCCACTAAGGAACGGCTACATCTCCGTTGAGGAGCTTGTAAGGGAGTTCTCCCACAACAAGCCGAGTCTCTTTCAACCGCTTTCCTCCTTTCCACTAAGGCGATCTTTTTCACGAAGAGGCAAGATCACAGCCCTCACAAACTTGCCGCAGCTCACCACAACCTGCAAGGAAGAAGAACCCTTCACAAAGCCTAGCAAAACAACTCCAAACAAGACGAACACGGCAACCAAGCACGTCTCCGACTCAACTACCCAAGTTGGTCAAGACCATGTAGCCACTGGAGTGCTACTGGTCCTAGGAACCAACACACAGCCTTTCGAACCAAAACTCACGAACACACACAGCGAAAACTTGCATGGCTTGCTGCCTGTGCTACACCGGTCAGACCGATGGCCTGCGCCGGTCAGACCGGTGACACCGGTCAGACCGGTGGACAGCGCCGGTCAGGCCGGTGGCTACAGCAGCCGCACAGCAAACGTTCCAGGAAGCCTCAGTGACTCCTCTAGGCCCTGGAACAAAAACCACCTCCAAACCACAACCTGCAAGGAAGAAGAACCCTTCACAAAGCCTAGCAAAACAACTCCAAACAAGCCAAGAACTGACCAGCAGCACCACGGGGCAAAACCACACGAACAAGGCAGTTCCCCGAGACAAATCCCACCAAGGGCTCGCAACGGTCAGACCGGTCAAGAGCACCGGTCAGACCGGTCACGCCTGGGCAGCTCGGGATGAACAGCGCCCGTGGGTCAACTCCCCCAAATCCAACTCCCGATCTCCCGATTCGCTCCACGGATTCGCACAAGACTTTGGGGATAGTAGGAACACCTCATGGGCACTCCATAACCAAGTTATGGTCCACCAAAACTCGTTGAATCAAGAGGAATCGAAGGATTTCCGCCAAGAACACCACGAACCCTAGGACAACGAAAACCCCAAAATTGAGCCCCTTTACTCACGGATTTGGGAGGGGAATCAAAGGGAAAAGAACCACGAGGGGTTCATGCATACATCCCCCACCAAATCCCAAAGAGAAAGGTCTCAAAACCGCCTCAAGAAATTCGCTAAGAAAATGCTCTGAAAATCACCAAAAAAGGAAAACGGGAAGAACACAATCAAGCCATGAGGAACCACGCCGAATCATCTATACATACCATGAAGGTTCATACAAGGTCTAGCTTGCCACCCGATCATCCTTCCCTCTCACAAGATCTCACCATGAAGCTCTCAAGCTAGTCCTAGAAATTCCAAAGGAAAAAGGAAGAGGAAAATAGCAAAACAAAATGAGCTAGGGTTCCAAGAGATGGCTGCCATCCTCTCACCACTTGGGTTATATGGAGGTAAGTCGAAGGACTAAAATACCCCTAAGGCCTAATACTAGGATACACACCCCTGAGGGGCACTTTGGGAAACTTTGTCTTCGCACCATCGGACGGATGCCCGGCGACCGCAAACTTGCTTAGCCTCGACGCAAGCCTTGCGATCCCGATGCGTGTCCTCCGTTTCGAAGTCTCCGAACTGCGTCGTCGCACACCGGTCAGACCGGTCAGACCCACCGGTCAGACCGGTCCGATGCTGCGGCACCTCCGTCTTCGGTCTTCAGTCTTGGCTTTGTGGATCAACCAAGGAACCCAGTGGTTTTCTGGTGAACCACCGGAAACCCCGCGAACTCGGTGTAGCCTCCGCCAATCACCACTCATGACTCGGCTCCCACGTAGTCCCGGCTCGACCTTGGTTTTGAGGCTCAACCAAGAAACCGTCCATGACTTCATCTTGCCGTTCTTACCACCATGCGGCCCGCACTTGACCCCGCTGGCTACCGGGTCCCTCGAACCAAGCCTACTTGTCTTCTCCACACCTGGAGGCCTCACCAGCAACGACCTTTCGCGCTTGTTTTTTCACCTGCACCAACACCAGTCAAGCCGCAACCTGCACCTGAAATACTTAGCCAAGAATCAGTCCACACCACGTTGTCAATTACTCATCACACCAGGAAGCGACCTACCATCGGTCCTCGAACCACACAGGCTCTCAATCTCCCCCTTGATGAGTGCATTGACAACACACACGTTTTGGTAACCAAAGAGAAAAGGAAAAGAAAAGAAACGACTAAAAGAAACTCTAACAAGCGATCGAAAGCCAAAGGAAAGGCAGAGGGCAAGATCACTTAAAGAAGACAAGTCTCGGACCCCTTAGGCAAGGGCAACGGCTCGACACATCCGAGACAAAACATGCTCAAGCAAAGAGCACAAACCACCAATCCAAAGCTCGAAAACCACAAAGAGCTCCCCCTGCACACATGCAAGCTCCCCCTGAACCAATGCAACTCCCCCTGGATGAATGCATGCAAACCACCTGATGAAACAGAGCAGCTGCCTCAGCTCAGCTCTGACCGGTCAGACCAGTCAACCTCACTGGTCAAACCGGTGGACAAGATCGCCCAGCACCTGGGAACTCACACCGGTCAGACTGGTGAGCAGCACCGGTCAGGCCGATGACCACCTGGGAAAAACTGGGAACTGCACGAGCTCAAAACTAGCTCGAAACCACTTGGAAACCTTCTAAATGCATGCAGCAAGCCAAAACATGCTCAAACTTCTCCCCCTTGTTGACAATGCATGAATCAAGCCAAAAATGCAAAAAATGCAACCTAGAGCTTCTCAAATAGACAAAATTCAACATAGCATGCTACACACCTCCAAATGAGCAAGTTAGATACTCGATAGCTTTGTATGGACAAAAACTACAAGATCACCAAGTTTCACAACCATTGGGCGAAGCTAAGATGAAAATGACTATTTTTGCGAAAAATCACCCTCTCATGAGCAAAGTCCTAAACATGATCAAAACATGTCAAAATGGCAAAGCCACACAAACTTCATGCTAGGACAACCATTCTAAGCATAAGACCATCATAAACACCCACAAGCACCTCATGTCATGTCAAAGCCAACGAGCCATGTGCTTACTTCTAGATATGAGACTTCTCATTGGTAAGCAACATGCAATGATTTAGCACCCAAAAGCAAGTAAATTAAGTACATATGACATGGGAGCACATTTTCCAAGCAATTTACATTTCATTTTCAGATTTATAATTGGTACATGAAATGTCTTTGTGACAAAAAGAAACTTATGCCCCTCCACAAGATGAAGCATGGGGGCTAAACATTCATGATGGCAAATGAGCCTTTGGCCCCATATGATCAAAATAAGATATCCAACCACAAATTAAGCATAGCCAAGCCACAAAAACATATCAAGATCATATAAAGCCATTTACTCACAAGAGAGCATACATATGACATTTTTTGAAAAAACATAACTATCAACCATGGATATAAACCAAGATCATCAAGAGCTAAGCCACATTAAGCCATATCATACCAAACTAGCTCACAAGATCATATATAGCATACCATGGTGAACAATGTATATAGGAGAAACTTTTCCTACACAATGCATATGATACAAAATGCAAGCAACCTAAGATACAAAGATGCCTATACATCATGTTACATATGCCATGCCAAATGCAAGAAATGCACAAAGGAAAGCTATACATATACTACAAAGGAGCTCCCACACACCCAACTCAAGAAATCAAACAAACACCAAGCTCCCCCCGCAAACGAGTGAAAGTTGATTGATCTAGGGGTTTGGTGAAAATATCGGCTAGCTGGTCATGTGTGGGTACATGGATCAAAGAGATTTTTCCTTTCTTTACGTTGTCTCTCAGGAAATGATACCTCACTTCTATGTGCTTGGTTTTGGAATGGAGCACTGGGTTCTTTGCAACACTTATGGCACTTGTGCTATCACATTGAAGTGGGACATGGGTATACTCCTCACCAAAGTCACTCATGGTGTATGTGATCCAAAGGAGCCGAGAGCAACAACTAGCTGCGGCCACATACTCTGCCTCGGTAGTGGATTGAGCAACACTCGATTGTTTGCGGGAAGACCAAGACACCAAAGAAGAACCCAAGAACTGGTAAGTCCCAGAAGTGGACTTCCTATCCAACTAACACCCGGCAAAATCCGCATCCGAAAATCCATGAAGAGCCAAAGAAGAAGACGCGGAGTACCAAAGGCCGAAGTCGGGAGTATGTCGCAAATACCTGAATATGCGCTTGACTGCTTGCCGATGCGAAGTCCTCGGAGGCGCTTGAAAATGAGCGCACAGACATACCGAGAATTGGATGTCCGGCCTCGTCGCCGTCAAGTAGAGAAGTGACCCAATCATGCTTCGATACTCCTTCTGGTCCACGTGTTCACCTTCCTCGTCCGCATCAAGAGCTGTAGTCGTACTCATAGGCGTCGCCATGGCCTTGGAGTCCTCCATCTTGAACTTCCTCACAATGTCCTTGGTGTATTTAGCTTGGTGCACAAATGTTCCTTCCTTTGATTGCTTGATTTGGAGGCCGAGGAAGAACTGCAACTCACCCATCATGCTCATCTCAAATTCCCTGCTCATGTCTTCTGCAAACCTTGCAACAAGAGAGTTAGACGAGCCACCAAAGACAATATCATCCACGTATACCTGCACAATCAGGATATCTTTGCCCTGTCTGAGGAGAAACAAGGTCTGATCAACCTTCCCCATCTCAAACCCTCTCTCAAACAGGAACCCCCTCAACCTACCGTACCAAGCTCTAGGCGCCTGCTTCAACCTATACAGCGCCTTCCTCAACTTGTACACCCGGTGAGGGTACTTCTCACTCTCAAACCCTGGTGGTTGCCTCACATACACTTCTTCCTCCAACACACCGTTTAGGAAAGCACTCTTCACGTCCATTTGGTGCAACTTGAACCCTTTAGCCACGGAAAAGGCTAGAAGGATCCTAATCGCCTCCAAACGAGCTACGGGAGCAAAGGTCTCCTCATAGTCGATCCCCTCCTTCTGTGAGTACCCCTGAGCAACAAGCCTTGACTTGTTCCTCACCACTTCTCCTTTCCCTCCCTCTTTATTTTTCCACACCCATTTTGTCCCAATTGGCTTACACCCCGGTGGAGGATCCACCAACTCCCAAACTTGGTTTCTCTCAAAATTCTCCAATTTCTCATGCATCGAATTAACCTAATTGTGATCAGATAGCGCGTGTCCAATGTCTTTGGGCTCAAAAGTAGCAACAAAAGTAGCATGAGCAAAGTGAGAATTGTTTCGAACCCTCGACCATGTAGTGCGTTCATTGATGTCGCCAATGATCCTCGAAGCTGGGTGATCCACTTGAACTCGCCGGGGAGGTTCTCACCTTGATACTACCTCCCCCTCAACAGCAGCTTCGCCTTGATCTGGATTTGTCATTGTAGGTGTGGGAGAGGGCCCGTTCACCACCGTAGTCGAAGTAGTAGGTACATGCTCAGCCACGGGCACCACACCGCCGTCTTCATCATCTCCATGTTCATGCTCCTCCTCCTGGAAAATCTCCTCGCCAAGTTTGTCGTCACCTGCACACTCAAAAACAAGCTGACTACGTGGTTGTGTCTCGTCGAAGGTAACCTCGCAAGTCTCCACGATTTGGTTAGTTTCAAGATTGAGCACACGAAATGCTCTAGAATGAGATGCGTAACCAAAGAAAATGCCATCGACAGACCTTGCCTCGAACTTGTCCAACTTTTTCCCTTTCTTAAGAATGAAGCATTTGCACCCAAACATGTGAAAGTGACTCACCTTGGAGTTCTACCGTGCATCAACTCGTAGCAAGTTTTCTTCTTATGCACCCTGAGGTAAATCCTGTTCGACACATAGCACGCGGTATTGACCGCCTCAGCCCAGAACCTTATCGGAGTCCTATGCTCATCGAGCATCATCCGAGCGATCTCGCACAAGGTCCTGTTTTTCCTTTCCACCACGCCGTTCTGGGAAGGCGTATACGGACTCGAAAACTGGTGTTCAAGACCCAAGTCATGGCAAAAGGTTTCGAAGCGAGAGTTTTTATATTCCAAGCCATTATCACTGCGGATCGCTCGTATGGCATCTCCGTGCCTCTCGTTTCTCAACCTCAAGACAAAATCTCGAACAAAACCAAACGTCTCTCCTTTCTCCTCAAGAAAGAAAACCCACGCATACCGAGAGTAGTCGTCCACCACAACCAGGACGTACCACTTCCCACCCACAGATCGCACACGAGCTGGGCCAACAAGGTCCATATGGAGCAGCTCGCATGGACGCTCCGTCATCACATCGGTGAGGGGTGGATGGGAAGCAGCTACCATCTTAGCATGCCGACACGGCGCACAAACCAACTCTTTTTCAAACCTCAGCTGTGGCAATTCTCGGACCAAATTGAGTTTACTCAAGCCAGACAAAAGGTCAAAGCTTAAGTGACCCAACTTCCTATGTCACTTCCACAACTCACTCGAAGATCTAGCCAAGAAACAACGCTCCACACCAGAAGACTGAGAGAAATCCGCTCGGAACACTTGACCCTCGGGAACGACCATGCAAACTAGGTCCCCTCGAGAATCTAAAATCCGAGAACCACCAGGCCGAAACAACACCTCAAAACCCTCATCCAAAAGTTGGGACACCAAAAGCAAATTGAACCCGAGCGATTGAACAAGAGCAACACACCTGAGGGTGACCTTGTCACTTACCTTAATCTCACCTTCTGAAAGCACACGCCCTCGCCCATTGTCCCCAAAGGTGATGTATGTCTTGGACACCACCGGGACGAGACTTGAGAACCACCCCTTGTCTCCGGTCATATGCCTCGAGCAACCGGAGTTAATCAACCAAACGTTCCTCAAGTCTCCCACCTGAAATTCAAAAACGAGAGCGTGAGTGAACAAACGACTCTGCACTGGGGTTAGTACCAAAAGAGTAAAACCAGTGCCAAGCCATTTGCTCCAAAGTGGGGTTAGCACAAACCAAATCATCACGCCTATCAAAGCTACCACCACGAAAACCACCACGGGAACCACCACTAGGGAACCACCCATGTCTAGCTGGAGAAGAATGAAAACCATGAAAAGAAGACCGTGGACCGTTCCTCCTCTCCATCTCAAAGCTACGACTCCTCCCACCCTCATATTGAGCATGAGGTGGAGAACGTCTAGCAAACTGACCACCTGCAAACTAACCAGACCAACCACCAAAACCACGACCACCAGAACCGAATCGAGCATCCGCACGAGCACGGAAACCAAACCGCTGTCTGTCCCGACCAGCACCGGTCTGACCGGTGGACTGCACCGGTCTGACCGGTGGTGCTCGGCCAGCAGCACCGCCTGCCACCTTCCGATCTCCCCAAGCCGGAACCGTCCTCACAATCGCCTTGGCCCTGGGTATCTGCATACGAGGCTCAGGTACACCATTTGAAGGACGGTACCTGTCCTTGTTAGCCCACTCCTTAGCCATTCTCTCCTCACGCTTCCTCTTGAAGCAAAACTCACCTTTGTGACCATCTCTCCCACAATAGTCACAATGAAAGCGTATGGGCTTAGGCTTAGGCTTGGGATGGGGCTGCTCACTTGGTTTCCCCTCACTCGGCTTCTCACCCTTCTTCTCTCCAACCTCACTCTCCTTGGAGCTAACAAACTTCACCGGTTTTTGGAAATCATTTGTTGGGCGAGGAAATATGGGAGGATCTGGTGTTGTGTCAAGTTTGTTTCTCAGTGGGTTGGGCTTAGGTGCATAGGCATTTTTGTGAAAGGTTTTTGGTGGAGCTGGGATGTCACCAATCTTCTCTCCTCCCTCACCACTACACTCTCCAACCTTCTCCGAACCAAGCGCTTGCCCATCATAGCGCTTGTATGCCTCTATCATCATCCTAAGTTGTGGTTCATGACCTGACAACCAACCCATCATTTTCCTCAACTCATCATTCTCATCCTGCAAGCGATCCACATAGTGTCCAAGTTCCAGATTTTTCAAAGCATGCACTTCACAAGTAGAGCAAGAAGTGGGGACAGGTTCTTTCAACTTAGCCTCAAGCGAAACAGTATAAGCATGCATCTCATCAATCTTTCCATGCAAAACAGGGCAAGAAGTGCAAGCACCTAGCAAAGCAGGTCTAGATTTAAGCTCAGCCACTTCAACCCTAAGCACATCTAGTTCATCACAAGTAGAAGCATGCTTATCCTTAAGACTAGTAAGATCAGCTAGGTACACAGAGCAATCACAACAATCAATCTCATCAGAAACCACAGGTGAAGCCTTAAGCGAATCAATCTCAAGCTTAGCATCAAGGTTCTGGGTTTCTAGCTCAGCTACTCGGTTCCTAGCATCTTCTAGTGAGGCCCTAAGCTCTTTCCTCATCTTCTTTGCCTCTCTAAGCATGTCATCACGATTATCAAGCAACTTGCCAAGACGCTCGTTCTCCTCACGCAAGAAGGGAAGCTCGTCACGTACCTCATCCTCGGAGTCAGAGTCCGAGTCGCTCTGGTGACTCTTCTTGCTGCCGGAGCTACGAGCCATGCCGCAGAAGCCATCTCTCGCGTAGCAGCTCAGCCCGCTCAAGTTCTTGGATGACTTCTTGTTCTTGCGCCGATCACCTTCATCTTCACTGCTACTCGAGCTCGAGGAAGAGTAGGCGGAGCTGGAGTCGACGTCGCTCGCTCCGACCATCGCTCGGGCCTTCCTATCGCGGCCGTCCTTCTTCCTCGACCGTCGCTCGTCCTTGTGCTTGTTCTTGTGCTTGTGATCGCGCCTTGATCGGTACTTGCCGTCCTTGTTCGACCGGTGCTTGTAGCCGTCCTTGTTCTCCGTCTTCTCCGGACAGTCAGCGACGAAGTGTCCTGGCTTGCCGCACTGAAAGCACGTCCGTGCTGTCCTCCTCGTGTTCACCCGGTTCTCGTGCAGCCTCTCGAACCGCCTGGTCAGCAACGCCAGCTCGTCTCTCCAAGCACGTCGAACTCCGCGTCTGGCAAAGACATCAAAGAAGACAGAGAGTACATCCTGGAGGATGCGTTAGCGTTAGACTTAGCTACTTTGCCACCGACGAGAGCAAGACTATGGGAGTCAGTCAGGCTCTCAAGACGGGTTGTCAAACCACGATCAACCTCAGCAGACTTAAGCTTAGAGAACAGCTCGTTCACCGTCAGAGTGGTGTACTTCTCGGACTCAAGAATGGCCTCGACCTTTCCATCCCACACGGTACGATCCAGCGCGTGTAAGAGCTTCACAGCTCTATCATGGTCATCGTACGGGAGGACGTCGACATTGGCCCTCATGTTGTTCACAACCACCGTGAACCGCTGGAACAAGGCATCAATAGACTCACCGGGGAGATGAGTGAAGTTCTCGTACTCTCTCTGGTAGGTCGCATACAACCGTGCCTGAACCTCAGCATTCCCAGCATGAGCATTCTTCAGCTCCAACCAAATCCTACAAGCTAGGTCCTCTGTCTGAACCCGATCGAATTCGGATTGACACAAAGCACGAAACAAGTAGTCGACCGCCTTGTTGTTGGCGTCGAACATATCCCTCGATCCTGGAGCAAGGAAGTTAATCAGATGAACATAAGTTGTGTTCACCGTAACATCCCAAAGGATCTGACTCTTTCCGCGGAGGAACGCCGCCATCCACCTCTGCCACATCTGGTAGTTTTTGCCATCGAAGTGCGGAGGACCCGAACCCCATTCCTGGTATGCCATCCTTGGATCTTAGATTGGTTAGAATCCGAAGATCCGTAACCGGCTCTGATATGACTTGAAGGACCGAAACTGGCGACCAGAGAGGGGGGGAGTGAATGGGAGCCGATAAAAATTCTTCTCGAAGGAGATTGAAACTCCAACAAGATGAACACGGCAACCAAGCACGTCTCCGACTCAACTACCCAAGTTGGTCAAGACCACGTAGCCACTGGGGTGCTACTGGTCCTAGGAACCAACACACAGCCTTCCGAACCAAAACTCATGAACACACACAGCGGAAACTTGCACGGCTTGCTGCCTGTGCTACACCGGTCAGATCGATGGCCTGCGCCGGTCAAACCGGTGACACCGGTCAGACCGGTGGACAGCGCCGGTCAGGCCGGTGGCTACAGCAGCCGCACAGCAAACGTTCCAGGAAGCCTCAATGACTCCTCTAGGCCCTGGAACAAAAACCACCTCCAAACCACAACCTGCAAGGAAAAAGAACCCTTCACAAAGCCTAGCAAAACAACTCCAAACAAGCCAAGAACTGACTAGTAGCACCACGGGGCAAAACCACACGAACAAGGCAGTTCCCCAAGACAAATCCCACCAAGGGCTCGCACCGGTCAGACCGGTCAAGAGCACCGGTCAGACCGGTCACGCCTGGGCAGCTCGGGATGAACAGCGCCCGCGGGTCAACTCCCCCAAATCCAACTCCCGATCTCCCGATTCGCTCCACGGATTCGCACAAGACTTTGGGGATAGTAGGAACACCTCATGGGCACTCCATAGCCAAGTTATGGTCCACCAAAACTCGTTGAATCAAGAGGAATTGAAGGATTTCCGCCAAGAACACCACGAACCCTAGGACAACGAAAACCCCAAAATTGAGCCCCTTTACTCACGGATTTGGGAGGGGAATCAAAGGGAAAAGAACCACGAGGGGTTCATACATACATCCCCCACCAAATCCCAAAGAGAAAGGTCTCAAAACCGCCTCAAGAAATTCGCCAAGAAAAGGCTCCGAAAATCACCAAAAAAGGAAAACGGGAAGAACACAATCAAGCCTTGAGGAACCATGCCGAATCATCTATACATACCATGAAGGTTCATACAAGGTCTAGCTTGCCGCCCGATCATCCTTCCCTCTCACAAGATCTCACCATGAAGCTCTCAAGCTAGTCCTAGAAATTCCAAAGGAAAAAGGAAGAGGCAAATAGCAAAACAAAATGAGCTAGGGTTCCAAGAGATGGCTGCCATTCTCTCACCACTTGGGTTATATGGAGGCAAGCCGAAGGACTAAAATACCCCTAAGGCCTAATACTAGGATACACACCCCCGAGGGGCACTTTGGGAAACTTTGTCTTCGCACCATTGGACGGATGCCCGGCGACCGCAAACTTGCTTAGCCTCGACACAAGCCTTGCGATCCCGACGCGTGTCCTCCGCTTCGAAGTCTCCGGACTGTGTCGTCGCACACCGGTCAGACCGGTGCTCCTCACCGGTCAGACCGGTACCCACCGGTCAGACCGGTCCGATGCTGCTGCACCTCCGTCTTCGGTCTTCGGTCTTGGCTTTGTGGATCAACCAAGAAACCCAGTGGTTTTCTGGTGAACCACCGGAAACCCCGCGAATTCGGTGTAGCCTCCGCCAATCACCACTCATGACTCGACTCCCACGTAGTCCCGGCTCGACCTTGGTTTTGAGGCTTAACCAAGAAACCGTGCATGACTTCATCTTGCCGTTCTTGCCACCATGCGGCCCGCACTTGATCCCGCTGGCCACCAGGTCCCTCGAACCAAGCCTACTTGTCTTCTCCACACCTGGAGGCCTCACCAGCAACGACCTTTCGCGCTTGTTCTTCACCTGCACCAACACCAGTCAAGCCGCAACCTGCACCTGCAATACTTAGCCAAGAATCAGTCCACAGCACATTGTCAATCACTCATCACACCAGGAAGCGACCTACCACTGGTCCTCGAACCACACAGGCTCTCAACTTATTAATGTGTTGCATTGTTTCCCTCGGTTAAGGCTTGGATATGATACTTGTAGACCCCACGGATGCTAGAACTTCACCTTAGCAAAACACTAATGGCGGCCGGGCCAAGACCCCAAAGGTTGCTTAGTCCCTCACCCTAGACACCTCGGTTGATCTCTTCATCACTTACCCAATCCACATTGAGTTAGGCTTTACTTAATCCACAATTTGACCTTCATTTGAAATCCCACTTCAAATGCTTGTTCTTGATTGACAACGAATATGCAAGCTTCAATTTAAGGACCTTTAAGTCTATACTCATCCTTGTGTCCTCTTTCAATTACCACATGAAGCCTTGCACTTTATCTTGATAAACATTCCAATTTTTCTTTTAATGGTCCCTTTTATTTTTAGTCAAGCTACCACATTCCTTGGAGACATGTAATTCATCTTCGCAAAATATCCCCAAAATATAAATCCACTTATTGCTTGACATAAACCAATTTGCATAAGGATCACACACTTGCTTGCCTTTAATCATTGTGAGCCAAATAGTATCCATTTAAATAAACAACAATTGTAGCTCATGAATAAATAATGAAAACCTGCTCACAATCTTTAGACTAAACAAGTTAGACCTTTAATTGTTTTGTCATTCAATTCACCAAAATCGTCCACTTAGGGGCCTTGATGCACTTTCACGGAGACGCTGGCGTTGGGCCCTTGACCCCTCCGATCGAAGGCAAGGCTCTCGATGCCGGTGACGCCGTCCGGCAACGGGATTTGCTCGAGGGAAAGCTTCCGCGTGGCACCGCTAGGCCTGGGGACTTGGATGCTCCAGGCGTCGTCGGCTTTGATTGTGCACGACGACAGGAGTAGAAGACCGACGACGAGAAGAAGTGTAGACATGGCGCGAGACATTTGCACGAGAGTTATGCGGTTTGATATTTAGGCTGGCTAATGCCCACATATATATTGGCGGGACGAGGCAGTCATAGCACGCGTGGCCAACGGTGAGTAAGAGTTAGTATTGATGTTGCTTTTAAAAAAAGAAACCAATGTAAATAAGTTTGCTACAATGACATAAATAATTGTATGTCACTCGTGCAATTTGAAGACACTCTTCACACATGAGATTTGGCCAAATAAATCACAGAGATTTTTCCTTGTTGGTTATTTGGGTGATTCGTGGACCACCTTCACCTGGCTGATTTGGCACCGGCAAACACCCAAAAAGGTATAAAAGAGAAAACCGAGTGAAACTTAGAGGCTACTCACTAAAAAAAAGAGAAACGGTCATAAAACCAGAAAAACAAATATTTGGGACAAGAGAGTGAAAATTTCTATCAAAATAATGTAAGTACTAATCAAACATAACAAATTAAAACTAGTGAAAACAAAAAAATTAAATGTATACAAACAAATTATTTCATTTTTTTATGAATTCCAGAATATCAAATAATGTTGGGATGATTGATAAAACCCGTCAAATGCCAAAATTTGTCAAATATCCAAAAATAAATTAAAAATGGAAATAAAACCATCTACATTATCCAAATTTAAATATTGCATGTTGCCAGTATACTAAAGCAGAACAGATGCATATATTAGAAATGAAATCCGGAGGAAGAGTAGGAAAGGCTATGAAAAAATGATATAAAATAAATGGACTAGATTCACATGAAGATAATATGAAAATGACCGTGTGATACTGTAAACTGTCACATAATGCACTGTCAAATTTAAATATTCAGTGAAATTGGTGGGATTGTGTGACAGACCCGTCCAAAATAATTCTGTATTATCGCCTAAGCCTGTCCACGTGGCCATTAAGCAATAATAAAGAAGTATTCTGTCGTATCTGTCGGTGAGTAAGAGTTAGTATTGATGTTGCTTTAAAAAAAGAAACTAATGTAAATAAGTTTGCTACAATGACATGAATAATGGTTGTCTGTATGTCACTCGTGCAATTTGAAGACACTCTTCACACGTGAGATTTGGCCAAATAAATCACACGATTTTTTCCTTGTTTCTTATTTGGGTGATTCGTGGACCACCTTCACCTGGCTGATTTGGCACCGGCAAACACCCAAAAAGGTATAAAAGAGAAAACCGAGTGAAACTTAGAGGTTACTCACTAAAAAAAAGAGAAACGGTCATAAAACCAAAAAAACAAATATTTGGGACAGGAGAGTGAAAATTCCTATCAAAATAATGTAAGTACTAATCAAACATAACAAATTAAAACTAGTGAAAACAAAAAAATTAAATGTATACAAACAAATTATTTCATTTTTTTTATGAATTCCAAAATATCAAATAATGTTGGGATGATTGATAAAACCCGTCAAATGCCAAAATTTGTCAAATATCCAAAAAAATTAAAAATGCAAATAAAACCCTCTACATTATCCAAATTTCATTATTGCATGTTGCTAGTATACTAAAGCAGAACAGATGCATATATTAGAAATGAAATCCGGAGGAAGAGTAGGAAATGCTATGAAAAAATGATATAAAATAAATAGACTAGATTCACATGAAGATAATATGAAAATGACCGTGTGATATTGTAAACTGTCACATAATGCACTGTCAAATTTAAATAATCAGTGAAATTGGTGGGATTGTGTGACAGACCCGTCCAAAATAATTCTGTATTATCGCCTAAGCCTGTCCACGTGGCCATTAATCAATAATAAAGAAGTATTCTGTCGTATCTGTCGGTGAGTAAGAGTAAGTATTGATGTTGCTTTTAAAAAAAGAAACCAATGTAAATAAGTTTGCTACAATGACATGAATAATGGTTGTCTGTATGTCACTCGTGCAATTTGCAGACACTCTTCACACGTGAGATTTGGCCAAATAAATCACACGAATTTTTCCTTGTTGGTTATTTGGGTGATTCGTGGACCACCTTCACCTGGCTGATTTGGCACCGGCAAACACCCAAAAAGGTATAAAAGGGAAAACCGAGTGAAAGTTAGACACTACTCACTAAAAAAAGAGAAACAGTCATAAAACCAGAAAAACAAATATTTGGGACAGGAGAGTGAAAATTTCTATCAAAATAATGTAAGTACTAATCAAACATAACAAATTAAAACTAGTGAAAACAAAAAAATTAAATGTATACAAACAAATTATTTCAATTTTTTTATGAATTTCAGAATATCAAATAATGTTGGAATGATTGATAAAACCCGTCAAATGCCAAAATTTGTCAAATATCCAAAAAATTAAAAATGCAAATTAAACCCTCTACATTATCCAAATTTAAATATTGCATGTTGCTAGTGTACTAAAGCAGAACAGATGCATATATTAGAAATGAAATCCAGAGGAAGAGTAGGAAATGCTATGAAAAAATGATATAAAATAAATGGACTAGATTCACATGAAGATAATATGAAAATGACCATGTGATACTGTAAATTGCCACATAATGCACTGTCAAATTTAAATATTCAGTGAAATTGGTGGGATTGTGTGACAGACCCATCCAAAATAATTCCGTATTATCGCCTAAGCCTGTCCACGTGGCCATTAATCAATAATAAAGAAGTATTCTGTCGTATCTATCGGTGAGTAAGAGTTAGTATTGATGTTTCTTTTAAAAAAAGAAACCAATGTAAATAAGTTTGCTACAATGACATGAATAATGGTTGTCTGTATGTCACTCGTGCAATTTGAAGACACTCTTCACACGTGAGATTTGACCAAATAAATCACACAAATTTTTCCATGTTGGTTATTTGGGTGATTCGTGGACCACCTTCGCCTGGCTGATTTGGCACCGGCAAACACCAAAAAAGGTATAAAATAGAAAACCGAGTGCAACTTAGAAGCTACTCACTAAAAAAAAGAGAAACGGTCATAAAACCAGAAAAAGAAATTTTTGGGACAGGAGAGTGAAAATTTCTATCAAAATAATGTAAGTACTAATCAAACATAACAAATTAAAACTAGTGAAAACAAAAAAAATAAATGTATACAAACAAATTATTTCAATTTTTTTATGAATTCCAGAATATCAAATAATGTTGGGATGATTGATAAAACCCGTCAAATGCCAAAATTTGTCAAATATCGAAAAAAAATTAAAAATGCAAATAAAACCCTCTACATTATCCAAATTTAAATATTGCATGTTGCCAGTGTACTAAAGCAGAACAGATGCATATATTAGAAATGAAATCCGGAGGAAGAGTAGGAAAGGCTATGAAAAAATGATATAAAATAAATGGACTAGATTCACATGAAGATAATATGAAAATGACCGTGTGATACTGTAAACTGTCACATAATGCACTGTCAAATTTAAATATTCAGTGAAATTGGTGGGATTGTGTGACAGACCCGTCCAAAATAATTCCGTATTATCACCTAAGCCTGTCCACGTGGCCATTAAGCAATAATAAAAAAAGTATTTGTCGTATCTGTCGGTGAGTAAGAGTTAGTATTGATGTTGCTTTTAAAAAAAGAAACCAATGTAAATAAGTTTGCTACAATGACATGAATAATGGCTGTCTGTATGTCACTCGTGCAATTTGAAGACACTCTTCACACGTGAGATTTGGCCAAATAAATCACACGAATTTTTCCTTGTTGGTTATTTGGGTGATTCGTGGACCACCTTTACCTGACTGATTTGGCACCGGCAAACACCCAAAAAGGTATAAAAGAGAAAACCGAGTGAAACTTAGAGGCTACTCACTAAAAAAAGAAACGGTCATAAAACCAGAAAAACAAATATTTGGGACAAGAGAGTGCAAATTCCTATCAAAATAATGTAAGTACTGATCAAACATAACAAATTAAAACTAGTGAAAACAAAAAAATTAAATGTATACAAACAAATTGTTTCAATTTTTTATGAATTTCAGAATATCAAATAATGTTGGGATGATTGATAAAACCCATCAAATGCCAAAATTTGTCAAATATCCAAAAAAAATTAAGAATGCAAATAAAACCCTCTACATTATCCAAATTTAAATATTGCATGTTGCCAGTGTACTAAAGCAGAACAGATGCATATATTAGAAATGAAATCCGAAGGAAGAGTAGGAAAGGCTATGAAAAAATGATATAAAATAAATAGACTAGATTCACATGAAGATAATATGAAAATGACTGTGTGATACTGTAAACTGTCACATAATGCACTGTCAAATTTAAAGATTCAGTGAAATTGGTGGGATTGTGTGACAGACCCGTCCAAAATAATTACGTATTATCGTCTAAGCTTGTCCATGTGGCCATTAAGCAATAATAAAGAAGTATTCTGTCGTATCTGTCGGTGAGTAAGAGTTAGTATTGATGTTGCTTTAAAAAAAAGAAACCAATGTAAATAAGTTTGCTACAATGACATGAATAATGGTTGTCTGTATGTCAAACACTCTTCACACGTGAGATTTGGCCAAATAAATCACACGATTTTTTACTTGTTGGTTATTTGGGTGATTCGTGGACCACCTTCACCTGGCTGATTTGGCAGCGGCAAACACCCAAAAAGGTATAAAAGAGAAAACCGAGTGAAATTTAGAGGCTACTCACTAAAAAAAAGAGAAACGGTCATAAACCAGAAAAACAAATATTTGGGACAGGAGAGTGAAAATTTCTATCAAAATAATGTAAGTACTAATCAAACATAACAAATTAAAACTAGTGAAAACAAAAAAATTAAATGTATACAAACAAATTATTTCAATTTTTTATGAATTCCAGAATATCAAATAATGTTGGGATGATTGATAAAACCCGTCAAATGCCAAAATTTGTCAAATATCCAAAAAAATTAAAAATGCAAATAAAACCCTCTACATTATCCAAATTTAAATATTGCATGTTGCCAGTGTACTAAAGCAGAACAGATGCATATATTAGAAATGAAATCCGGAGGAAGAGTAGGAAAGGCTATGAAAAATTATATAAAATAAATGGACTAGATTCACATGAAGATAATATGAAAATGACCGTGTGATACTGTAAACTGTCACATAATGCACTGTCAAATTTAAATATTCAGTGAAATTGGTGGGATTGTGTGACAGACCCGTCCAAAATAATTCCGTATTATCGCCTAAGCCTGTCCGTGTGGCCATTAAGCAATAATAAAGAAGTATTCTGTCGTATCTGTCGGGTCAAACCCGTTGAATCACTTACAACACAGGATCGATAATATGCACAAAGCCCGCACGAAGACGGGTCCAGAGTACAAGTTCAAATTGCATAACAGCCCACAGGGTTACATTATTACAAACCAAGTTTCATTGCATAAAAGTAAGGTTTCAGAGTTCAACAACAGAAATATAAACTAAGCGGAAGATACACATGAGAGGCCCTCTATAGAGTATCACTCATCGTCATCATTTTCCCACTCAAGTTCCCAGCCCTCAGGGATAGAGCCAGGCCAGGTAGGATTACCTGCAAACAACAAGTAAAGTAAGGCTGAGTATACTAATACTCAGCAAGACTTACCCGACAAAAATAAAAGTACAGCTAGACATGCAAAGCTTTTTGGCTGGTGGGTTTGTTTTGCCAAAAGCGACTAAGAGTTGATCCTTAATTCCAAGTTTTAGCTCAAGTTCTAATATTTTACCAATCTAGGTAAGCACCTAAACTAAACAAGTAGTTGTGCAAACAATATTATTCAAGCATCAAAATTAATCCATCTGTTCCATAATACAAGATGAGGTAGCCAGTGGTTAAGCAGTCTCATGTAACGGCGAGAGACCGGCGATCGATCGATTAAATCCTTGCAAGGCAAACTCAAACACACGGAAGAAAGTATACCCTAAGAAGCCAAATAAAATCGAATGCAAGGTATACCTCGACCAGGCGGTTCCCAGCGTCGCTCAGTTTGGGATCAGACGCTACAAACTTTGGTACACGGTTATCCAGAGGGTCTATACCGACTAGTCCGGACTCACACACTATACCACGGGTAGCTAGCCCGGAGACGCAACCCAAGCGGGTAGCTAGAAAGATCTCGCCCCGGTTCAGAAGGTACTAGGCTTACCGGTCCCATTCCCGACAAGTGTTTGGTACGTTCAAAAGCTTAACCAGCACATACTACTCGGTCGAGACCGATCCCATTGCTATTACCACATGAGCGAGTCCATTTAGTCCTATTTATGATTCCAACATAAGAACCCTATATCTCGCGAGCAATGAGACATCACTCGACTTCTACCGTGTTCTTAAAGCATGGCATCTATCGAGCCTATCATACTAGTAAAAGAGCATAGTAACCTAAGGGTCATGCATCTAAGGTTTCAAATCAACTCCTGAAACTTAAATGCACATACATAACATAAATACATAATTAAATTGCAAGTTAGGAAACTAGGTTAATGCATCTGGGGCTTGCCTTCTTCTTCTTCAACACTAGCCTTGGGCTCTTCTGGACTTTGGCCCAGGTCTTGCTGCTCACCCGTGTAATTCACTTCACTTCCAACTGCACCTTCTCCCTCCTGGACTAGTGTGTATGTTCCGTCCGGCAGTTCTACACGATATGCATATGCATAAATTTAATTGAACAAAAGGAAATAAATTGCATTTCTGAAAACTGAAATAAACTACGGGTGTATTACTGGCCATATTCACCTTGACAAGAAATTTCTAGCACACTTAACCTATAAAAGCACTAGGTGGTTTTGGACAAGATTAACCACCATTTTGATGGTGATTGTGTACGCATTTAAGTAAAATAAATTAATTAACTTCACAAAACAGCAAGGTGTGTGACCTAATGGTTTTGAACAGCACCACATCACCATATTTCAAAAACAACAACAAAAGATGCCAGTTTGTTATTTACTAAAAACTATCTAGCCTTTCATAAAAATTCCTATAAAATTAAATATACCTCCAAAGGTCCTAAACTTTGGTACACATAAACATATACCTAAACTAAGCTAAGCTCACATGCCAAAATTTAGCTCTAGATTACATATATTTTAATTTATATGAAAAAGACAAATTTCAGGCTAGCATAACACAAATAAATCCTACAAAAAGATTTATTAATCTTTTTGGTCTCAATTTTCTACTACAAACCATTTATGTCCAACATAAGCTCTAGATTCAACTCATTTTTCAAGTTTTTAATTTAAACTCCTACACAAGATTAAATCCAAAACATATACCAAATCACATCCTAAAATCCCATATACTTTACCAGGGGTATTCCTAGCCATGACAAAGCCATGGGGTTCATTTGTGCTTATAGAAAGTTTATTTAAAGGGGCTATAAAAAGCATCAAGATTAATCTAGAATAAAGCTTACATAAATCATAAATAAATATCTACTCATCAAACTCATGTCAACTTTGGTCACAAATCTAAAAATGCCATAAAGAACAACATATCCAAAATTTACTTCCATATCATGAGTATATTTTAAACTACAACAAAAACACCTCAAACTGAGTTTGAATTTTAGTTCAAAAACTACAGACAAAAACCCTATACAACCTTTCTAGAAAAGGTAGAGTTCTTCACCAGGAACCCAACAAAATTGGATTCGTATGTTTCTGATTTTGCTATGATTTTTAATGATTTTTCGAAGTTTCAGAAAAAACCTAAGAACATCTTTTACAACCGGGTCCCTGGAATCTCACACCGGGAACCCTGAAAAGATTTCAATCTTCGCAGATATGCCCCTAGCGGCGGAGGGAGCTCGCCGGCGGTGACCGGTGGCCGGAGAAGGGCGGGGAAGTGGCTAGGGTAGGGTTTGGGCTCACCCTCGACCGATTTGTGGCGGTTGTTGGGGGCAGTGGAGCCCCCGGCAGTGGCCGGCGCAGCGAGGTGGCCGGTAGTCCGCCTCGGCTCCAATTGCCGACGAGGCGACAGTTCTGCTGGGCAGTGGCTTGCTTGTGGAGTTCTAGGGAGTAGATGGGATGGCCTTGGGGTGCTTCACGGGCGGCGGTGTCGAGCCGAGGAAGGAGCTCAGGCGGCGGTGGCCATTGGCGTCGGCGGAGCGGACATGGGCACCACCGACTCGAATCGTTTGCGAATGAGGGAGAGGGGCAAGGGACTGTGGCGACCGAGGAGTGCAAGGAGGCTTCGCCTCGAAGGCCCGGTCCGCGGCTCGGCCAGCTGGACCGCCTGCATGCGCGGCTCGCTAGGGTGTCACACGGCGCGGTCGGCGGGTGTTGCAGCGTGGTCGGCCGGTCGGCCTGGGCGCGGCTGAGCGGCCTACGGGCCTTCGGAGTTCCCAACGGTGCGCGTGGTCCACCACGGAGAAGCCGAGGCGTCCGTACGCCGGAGCGAGCGGACGACGACGCGTGGCGCGGACAGTGCGGGCGGCACCGCGCTCTGGAGCGCGAGGGCACACGTGAGCCAGCGCCGGCATCCGTTTTTATTCCGTTTACCCCTTTTCAAAAATGCGAAACTCAAATTTCTTGAATAGAACTTGAAAATATCCAAAAATGAAAGTTGTATATCAACTATAGGACTACAACTTTTACAAAGGGCGACATATGTTTTGATGATTGGTTTGACGGGAAAAACGTGGCGAAGTTTCAGTTTTTCTCGGTCCCGTTTTACTGTTCATAATGTCTTCAACCCGGTCTTTGGCAAATTTGCACTAAAAATTTGAATGTCCGCCAATTATGAAAGTTGTGTTCCCGGAAACAACGAAAAACTTTTGTATTGGCATATTTTGAAGTTTTATTATGAAATTTGGAGAACGTGCTAGAAAACCATTTAAAGAGTATAGAGCTCTAAAGGAGTTTGACCAAAACTAGGGGTTTGACTTTGTCAATGTGTTTCCAATTGTGCTAAACATCATTTGGTGATGCTAACACATGGAATTAGGATCTTTAAACATCAGGGATGTTACAGATTGGTGGGGGTGGAACACCTTTGCGCATGTGGACTGTCACAGTTGAGGGCGAATTTGCAAAAAACGTAGACACATCATGCATACTACCAAGTAGAGAGAAGGATTAATGTATACTATAAATATCGAATAATTTGAAAAACTTTTCTCACCCAATTCGGGTCCATCTTACCCCTCACACCGGACCCACCCGTCACGTCATTGGAGAACCAAAAAGTGAGTAAAACCATAGAAATAGCAATTTGGAAAACCTTTCTGCCAAAATCGTAATGTTTTTACACCCAACCACATCTTACCCAACCTGCGTACCCGCGTGGCCCACCCGCGCAACACCCACGCTCAACCACGTGTTGGTCCCACCCGCCGGCCGGCGCCCGATACTCGTGGTCAGCTGCACAATGCCAGTGTCCTAGACTCCCGCTCGGCGTCGACGTGGCAGAGGAAGGCGTCCTCGTTACAGGGGATGCAGAGCCTGGTGTCCGCAGCGGCGAAGCCGTACTTATCCCGCGCCCGGTCCAGGAGCTCCCGGAACAGCGGGTGGTCTAGGGAGGACACCCTGACGACGTAGCGGCGGAGCTCCTCCCCGACGTACACCACTGTGTGCCCTCTCGACACATCCCTCAGGATGGCCTCGCTGACGCTACCGTCGAGGTGAGCCCACTCGCCTGCTGCCGCCTAGTGGGCGGCGCCGAGCTTCTTCCACGTGTGGAGGGAAGGCTTGAGAATCAGAGATGAGGTCTTTTACAGCGCACAATACGACGTGTACTGCCGATTGAAAAAGGACTTGTATGTAATAGAAATGGACCTATATGTAAGGATCCGACGGTTGAGATTAATTCTATGAGCACCTCCGAATGACTGAGCACCCGTCAAATCTGGAGATTCTCGAAGTCACCATTAGCGTCTCGTCGTCTGTCAACGGGAACACCGCTTACCACTTAACACACAATGCCGGTAAATCTCGAGAAAATGAAGGTGTGAGCACGAGAATTTGAACGTGGTGGGTAGGGTCCCACTCGACAAGTCAATTCGTGTGAAATTAGTTAACTGAGTTAGCAACAATTTTAATCTCATAGGCCTAGTGTGTTTGGTTGGGCTTTTCGCTGTGGCTTTTGCCCCCCAAAAGTCAAAAGCCCAACCAAAGGGGTAGCTGCTACCAAAAGACAAAGCCAAAAGCAGCTTTTGATCTAATACAAATTTCATCAAAGTCAAAAGCATCTTAGACCCTGCTTTCAACTGCTTTTAGGTCTCAAAATTACCCACCTGCCACTCGTTATGAACATAACGATTCGTTTTTACGAAACATAACGATTCGTTTTTTTCTCCAGTGACGGCCATGGAGGCGAGCGTACTCCTCTCCTGTGGCTTCGGCGAGCGCGAGCCCCTCCTCTTGCTTTGCTCGGACGACGGCCATGGAGGCGAGCTCCCTCCTCTCCCCTTGGCTCAGGCGGGCGGCCCCTCCTCTCCCCAACGCATCTTGATGGCCGACGACTCCCTTCCTCGCCCCTCGCCGGACATACATTGCCCCTCGTCGAGATGCGACGACGAGCTCCCCAGGGCGGCCGCCTACTCCCTCGATTCGACCCCACTCGCGTAGGCCGCCGGCCGATCGGCCCGCGCCCTATAATCCAGACGGGCCCCGTCGTCGATGCGCCAGTTCCACCTGCTCCGCCGCATGTTGCCACTCCTGCCGCCGCCTTCCCCGCCTCCCGCGCCCTGGGCGTCAGGGGTCGCCGGTGCCGGCGCGCGTCTCGTCTCCTCGCTCCCGCCGCCGCTGCCCCTCCAGCAGCGAAGGTACCGCCCGCCCCGCAGCTGCTGGCCGGAGAGGCCCAGGCCGGCGCGCCTCGGTGGCGGACCACCACGCCGAGCCACCCCTATGCCGCCGCTGTCCGATGAGCCCAAGCCCCTCCCTCCCCTGCAGCCGACGACCCCTCCCGGCGAGACTTCCTCTTCGTCCCCTGTCCCTTGCAATGTGAGGAGGAAGAAAGGCTGAGGGCATGACATGTGGGACCCGTTAGTAAGTTAGGGGACTTTTTCAAAAGGAAAAAGTGTTTCTGAGGTCCCTCATCTTTCGCTAAAGTTCGGCTTCCGTCCCTCATTCTCAAAACCGGGTATCTGCAGTCCTTCATCTATCTAATCCGTTTAGATTTGATCCCTCAGCAGTTTTGGGAGTGGGTTTCCGGTGACGTGGCGCTAGGTCCCACGTGTCAGACACATGTGGTGGTGGGCCCCACGCCACGTTGGTTTCTTCTCCCCTCTCCTCCCCTCTAGCCTCGCCTAATCTCCTCCACCGCCGATGTCCACTTCCTCCATTGCTACTGCGTCGCTCTCCTCTTCCTGATCCCTGCGCCCCGCGAATCGGCGATGAGATGTCCGGGCAAGCTCCCGCCTCTCCGCGCGCCGGCAGTTTGCAGCACCTCCGCCTTCGTCGTCGAGCGCGACGAGATTGAGCAGCGTGCCAGCAGCATTCTCCCTAGCCACCGACACGGACTGGATGTTGCACGAGGGAGCAGACGGGCGGAGCTCGACCACCGGCTTAGGCGAAGCGGAGCGGGACTGCGTAGGGTGGAGATCTGTGAGCGGCGCGACACGACCACCGAAGAGGGGCTCAGCACGGCCGCCGGAGCTCACGACCGTCTGAGCGCATGGAAGGTGACAGCAAGAGGCGGCCTGCTCGGAGCAGGAGCCGTGGCCAAAGGGCAGCCTCCGGCGGGGACGGAGCTCCTCGATGCAGGGCGGGCCGTCGGGGCTCCGGCGTGGATTGAGGCCGAGCAGGGTGCACTGCGAGCGCGAAGTCCGGCAGAGGGGCATAAGGCAGCAGCAGCAGTGCAGGTGCAGGCGGAGCATGCCCGGTGTAGCGGCGGCGGCTCCGGCACGAGGCGGCGTGAGACGTCGGTGCAGGGGCGCTCCGGCACGAGGCGACGTGAGACGTCGGCGGCAGTGGAGGAGATGAGGCAGGGCAGCGATGGGTGGAGGAGAGGGGGCGGGCCGACGGCGGTGGAGGAGAGGTGGCTAGGCCGGCGGCGGTGGAGGAGATCCGGCGAGGCTAGCGGGGAGGAAAGGGGAGAAGAAAGCAACATGGCGTGGGGCCTACCGCCACATGTGTCTGACACGTGGGACCTAGCGCCACTCACCGGAAAACCACTCCTAAAACCGCTGAGGGACCAAATCTAAACGGATTAGATAGATGAAGCACTGCACATACCCGGTTTTGAGAATGAGGGACGGAAACCAAACTTCAGCGAAAGATGAGGGACCTCAAAAACACTTTTTCCTTTTCAAAAGGCACGACAGCTCAACCAAACGGACTGTGTGTCCGCGGCCCAACAAGTATAGTTTCGGCCCACTACACCTCTTTCTATTGTCTTTCCCTAAAAAAAAAAGTCTCGACCTCGCCCACCCTCGCCAATTCGCCATCGTCATCCAAGGGGAAACCCTGCTCGCCCCCGCCCCCCGCCGCCGAACCCTCCCGCGCCGCCCCATCTGCCCCCGCCCCCGCCCGCGCCGCCCAACACCGGACAACGCACGCCGGCCTTGGGCTTGCCGGCTACCCGTCTTCCTCCTCCTCTCGTCTCCTGTAATGGCGTCGAGAGGAGGCCACTCCGGGATTGGTGGTGAGCCCTGGCCTTCTTCGGATTGCGCGCTCCTATTTGTTCTCCGATGCCATGAGCGACCAATCCCTAATAGTTCCGCTCGGTTACTTCGATTCGGTTCTCCTCGTCCCTAGCGCGAGATTGATCTAGGTGGTGTTCGCCCACCCCGACCCTATCCGCGTGTGGGTTCACGCATTAAAGGTGTCTAGTCCATTAACCTAACGTAGCAATTGCTTCTGTTAAAACTTAATTTTGCGATAATCTAAGGCACAAACTGCACCTCCCTGTTCACGCCCTGCGTCATATGGACCACTGGAGTTGGGGAGTTTTAGAGTGAATTGAAGTTCTTGGTGCTATTTGGTGAATGCTAGGTCTAGATATCAACTCTGTACAATGTTCAGCTATGAGCTTTAGCATGTGTTTTTTTGGGTGTATATCATAACTGTCACAATTTTTGGAACTGCACAAGTTCTAACTATGGTTTCACGCTTTTTGCAGATTCTTTTCGCAATGGCACAAAGCGACATGACAGCAATAAAGAGGTATGATTTATACTTCTTAATCGAGTTATTATCAGCACAATAGGAGACCTGAATGACTGTTTTATTTCTTGCTCGGACCTGTTCTCCTATGCAGCATTCACATATAGTTTTATTGTTTCTGACTAAATGCTGCTGTTTTATTTCTCCATTTCTGTAATAAAATTGTAAATGCTTCATAAATTTCCTAAAGTTGGATGTGTTGATTCTCAAAGGGCACATAGTGTAAATTGATTGGCAAACACAAAAGCATGTATTATTTGAATTCTGTTGCGTAAATATATTTGTTACTTTTACCATTGGTTATATATACTCCCTCCGTACCAAAAAACTTGTCATCCCAAGAATTTAGGACAGATTAACAAGAAGGTAAAATGACCTCCATTGCCGCTATTTATTAGCCGTATTTGGTGCTTACTTGACTACTGCATGCTCACATGTACATGCACATGCACACACACATGCCAAATTGAGTATAACGACATGTTTTTTTGGGACAAATTTTGAATCACAGAATGACATGATTTTTGGGACGGAGTGGTGGATTTCATGTTCAGATGCATTTGGTTGCCTGGTTGATGACATTTTTTAATAAATACACATGTACAATGTTTTCAGAGAAGGATATTGTTATCCCAATTGCTGTTGTTTTATTATAGTTATTGCACATTCATGAGTTATTTTCGTTGTATCATCAATATGTGCTGTAGCTACTGTTTGTAGATACCTTATAGGTTCTCATGCTTTGTTTGTTCTGCCATTGCAGAACACAAGTCAGCAAGGTGTGAATTCTTTCAGGATGCAAAAAGAAAGACAATCAGAGTTGTCAAGACCTGGAAGAGTTTTCAATAGAAACATTAGTAGAGGAGGCTACTCTCGAAGTCAGCACGGTACGTAACCACTTGACTGTACCTCAATTCTTATTAGCAAAAAACATCTAAACTTTTGAGGATACATGCTTACATGGGCATGTGGTGTGCATGGTTACTTCTTAGGGGTTAAAACTGATCTGTAGTCTGTAGCACATTTCATCTTAGGAGAGAAAGTTAATTGTATTTGCGATTTTTAAAGTTTTTTGTATGAGTTATTTTCAAGCTACCAACCATATGTTGAAAGTTGAAACATGTGCCGAATGGACACTGTCCTTACACTTAGACATGTTTTACATGACATAACGCTATTTGCCTAGATTAACCATTATGATATGTGGAAGCTCTTGTTGTTGTTTCTTGGTGCTCATATGTGACATTTGTTGCCTTTTATAATGGTTATGGATACATTTCTGAGGCAACATTACATCTTCAATCTTATTTTATAGATTATTAGTAGGTAGTGTCTATATGCTTTATTAAGTCGGTGAAATACAAAATTATTATGATTGTTATTTGTTATCTAGCATTTTAGCATAAGATATTACTTTTAACCTTTTGAACATCTGATATTTTCAGGATTCACACAGGAATTTCGTATTGTCAAGGACAACAGAAGTAAACAGAAAGAGGCTGTTGAGACTTTGCCAGAAGCATCTCACAACAGGGATTCTAGCAATGAACATAGTGTTTCAGATGTTGGAGATAAAAGGTAGGGTGTGCCAATCAATCCCTATGTATTCTGCTTTTTATGTAAAATGGAACTGGAGTGGTACACAATAGAAAATATTTGTATCATCTGAAGATAATCAGATAACTGAACTTTCTGCTACAGTAAAATAATGCAAATTGGTGATGTAGCTTTAGGTGGTCTTGTTATTTGACTGGTTTGTGGGTTTTACACGGCTGATGTGACCCTTTTTTTCTTCTGAAATTGCCTGCCTCCTTTACTCATGTTTTAGTAGTTCTAACAACATATTTCTCTTCTCTGTTAGCGTTATTTCAGATAAATGTTTTGTAGTACTATTGGCTTCTTTGCTTTCTGATCTATAGCTGCTTTATTTATAATCTACACTGAATTTGCTGCATCGTTTTCACCAGTATCACATCTGTTCATATATGTCATTGTCCTGTTTCTGAAGCTCAACTGAAATTCTAGCTGCACAAGACCATTTGGTTACTCCCAATGTTAATGGACATGGAGCAGCTCAAGCTGACAAAGGTATCAAAAGTGCTGCCCAAGCCTCTAGTGTCCGGAAGTTGGAACAATCAGAAGGGATGCAATCAACGCTAGTTGGTTCTCATGCAGTTTCAGGAAAGGGCAGCAAGAACAGAGTGGCCACTCCGCCATCCGGGAAAAATAATTTTGGAGCGGAACTTTGCTGTTCCTCGTCAGATCCAATCCATGTACCCTCACCTGGTTCCAAATCAGCTGGGACTTTTGGAGCCATAAAGCGTGAAGTTGGAGTAGTTGGTGCTAGGCAACAGCCTTCTGACAGTCCAGCAACAAACACATCTACTTCTAACAGCTTAGCCAAAGTGACATCAGCACAAAAAGATAATCCTCTGAGTGAACAGCAATCTGGACTCCCTGGAGCCTCTTTGAGAAACGGCCGTCTTAATTCGCCTGTACCATTGAGCAGTAGGGCATCGCACCATGTTAGTCATACGAAAGGTTAGCACTTATGTGGGAATTTGATTTGTTAGGAATGTTGATAAGTAGCTTCTTATGGTTAGCATCTCACCTCTCATTACTCATATTTTCCCTAAGACATATGCATGCAAGTTTTATACTGCTATAGAGAAGATATAATGTTTTTTTTATAAGAGAAGGAATTAACTCAGTTTACAAGTGCCTCGCAAAAAAAAAACTCAGTTTACAAGTGCATACTTGCTATATCTCCCCATTGCATTAGACCCATAGTTCCTCTTTTTGTACATTCATACCACATCGTTCTAAGTTGATTAGAAACTGATTACAATATCTGAAAAGGATATAGTAGTTTGTCTAGGCACTTTGACCAGCTTTCAAATTAAAAAAGTGCTAACAAGTAAACTGTCATCAATGAACAATATTAAAATTATTATCTGCACCCCCTGAGAGAAATGGATGTGCTGTTTTTTCATCTTTGGTAGCACTTTTGAAGTTAGCCCGCATGCTTCTCACTTGTATGTTGAATTATTATCTGCATATTGAAATTTAAAAACCCTTCTAACTTGTATGCAGTTAGCTCTCATCTGGAGTGGAAGCCCAAATCAATAAGCCCCAGCTGTGTCAATCATGAAGTTAGTGTTGTGCCTCCCAGTGTTGATTGTAACCAGGCAGATTTAGCTGGCTTATCTAAGAAGCTTTCACAAGCTAATGCATCTCAAGATGAACATGTTATCATACCAGAGCACATCAGGGTACCAGACTCTGAAAGAACTCATCTCATCTTCGGTACTTTTGAACCAGAAATTGACCCTAAGGCATCGGTAGCAGCCTCCCATACTGTTGTGACTACAGAAGACTTGAATGAACATTCTCCTCCAAGGTGATTCCGCAGCATAATGTTTTGGATCTTGCTCCCTTTTCATGATTAAGCTGGTGACTGTATCCGCTCCAGCATTTCCATTTGGTGATTCTATCTTGAGTTTTTTAAAACTTATTATATCAATAAATTGATTTGGACCTGCTTTTGTTTGTTGCCAGCAGTCAGACAGCATTGAATTCCATCACAGCAACAGATGTTGCTCCTAATGATAAGATGGACCATCTTGGTTCTTGCAGCCCACTGCCAGAGCCAGAGTCAATCATTTCAGTTTCTGAACATCAGCAATCATTGACCGAGAGTGTGGAGGCTCCCAGTCCTGGGGTTGTCAGTGAGTATGGGACAAATGAGATGATTACAAGGAAGGTCACATATTCTCAGCCTCAATTCCAACATCAGGACACTCCAGCTAACTTTAAGGTGACTCACTTTAAATCGGAGGACAATGTTCCATTCAACTTTCTCTGTGCTATTCCTTTGAATTTTGATGTTAAACTGACACTTTTACCCTTCCGTTTCATGATGTATCAGTCATACGAACCAGATTCTAGATGTGTGATGCCATTTATCACAAAATTTGTTGATGGTCAAACAGCACAAAGTCCAGCTTACACCTCTGAGGTAACATAGGCACACTTGTCTGCTGATACACTTGTTGTCTGTTATGTGCTGCTCTGATTCATATTTAGAAATGGAAATTTATCTGGACCATCTGTTTGCAAACGTTTAAATCCTGGAAGTTATATATCTCCACTTGTTTTTGTTTGGTTGTATTTTGGTACCATTTCTCTTCTCCGTTTACAGTCACCTATTTGCTGGTGATTAATGGATTTGTATTGTATGAAACCTAGTTATGAACAGTTTTATGGATTGTATGGCATCTAGTTTTGAATAGTTATTTGAGAACCTGCCTAGAACTTTTGAGAGGCCAATATGTTTTCAGAGGTTGGATTCACCATGGCTGTTGGCCTAACATTCTCATGCAACCATTATTATAGTTTCTATATTTTTTGTTAGTGCATATTCATTGTCCCAGGCTTATGTGAGATTTTATTGACAGGCCATGGGCTTACATCCTGCAAATGCCTTTCAGTTACCTGCATCTGGAGTAGCTCAACAACCGGTGCCCCAGATGTATCCTCAACAATTTCCAGTGCCACAGTATCCAAACATCATGCCATATCGCAATGTTTACTCAGCACAGTATGGGTCTCCAATGGTTGCCCCAAACTATTCAAGCAATCCTGCATTTCCTCAGTTGCCACACGCCAGTAGCTATCTGGTGATGCCAAATGGAGCCCCACAACTAGCAGTGAATGGCATGAAATATGGATCGTCCCATCAGTATAAGCCAGTGTTTCAAGGAACCCCTGCTGGATATGGTGGCTATGCAAGTCATAACGGTTACCCTGTCAGTAACGGTGTAATTGGCAGCACAGGCTCTATTGAGGATGGCAATATGAATAAATACAAGGACAACAGTCTCTATGTACCCAATCCACAGGTAGCAAGCAATCTTTTCTGGACCATTAACTATTTCTCTTTTTTGTTCCTGCTGTGTTGGCTAACATTTTTCTTTACCATGCTTGTCAGGCCGAAGCAGCAGATGTATGGGCTCAGGGTCAGAGAGAGATTCCCAGCATGCCACCTGCACAGTTCTACAATATAGTGGGACAACCAGTTTCCCCCCATGCAGCATACATCTCACCCCACAATGGTCACCCTTCTTTCAGTCCAGCTCCTCCCCATCCTGCTCACTTGCAGTACCCGGGCTTTCCTCCCCACGCACTGCACCCAACATCGATGACCATGGTGCAGAACCCACAGGCCATGGTACATCAGCCAGGAGCTCCAGGAAATCTGGGCCTTGACATGGCGGCCATGGGGCCTGGCAGTCAAGTTGGAGCATTTCAGCAGAACCAGCTTGGCCATCTCGGCTGGGCGCCGCAATCCTTTTGAAGATTCTGACATGCTTCCCTTGCGTGACAAGTGAAATTTCGGTTCCGTATTCAAAGAAACCTGAGTGAAGTGCCATGCTGTAATATGCTGGATAACCTGATGAATGCCAGGTTTTTTTGGTTTAATTATAAAAAGGAAACCCATTTTCTTTACAGTGCCTTGGTGATTCACAAATCTCTTGAGCTTCTTTTTAGAACACTTGTTGGTTCGGGTAAGAATTCCAGAATTTTGAATTCGTAATTGAATGTGGGTGGTTGACGGAAGGTAAGAAGAAACGAGCCCTTGGCAAAGTGATAAAATGCAACATTACTAACCTATCTGTATTAGTACCCCTTCCGTATCGAAATATTTGTCGTCATTGACTTTTTTCTACAACTTTGACCCTTCGTCTTATTCAAAAAATTGTGCAAGTACAACTTATTTTGCTTGCTACATGCTTTATTGTTGTATGTATTTTAAGCTTGACTTATCGTTTTACATGTTTGCGATAATTTTTTTGAATAAGATGAATGGTCAAAGTTGCAAGAAAAAATCAACGGTGACAAATATTTCGATACGAAGGGAGTATAAACAACGACCTACTCTGCAACCCGGTTTGGAAAATTGTTATGTGCCGCCAAGATAGAATGTTTAAAAAGTTCGAGGATGATGAGGACACGGGGAATCATGATTATGGCGATTGAGACTACAAGATGAGTGGGCTGAAGTTCGACAGTTGAAAAGGCATGTGACAAGATACCGTCCTCAAAACTTTTTCAATGAAAAATAATACCCTTGCACATGCAACAAAGGCGTTTGATCTTATCCATCTTGTAATTAAACAAAGGATTGTTAGATAATAGGGAGGTTACGTGTTGGCGCTTTGCATCTGCGCATTGCTGTCTCCTTTTGTGTGGTTGACGAGACACATCACCACCGATCGGAGATCTCACACAACCTGAGCCAACGAAGATAGATCATGCATGAAATCTCATATCGTCAGAATCTCTCGAGGTACTAGGGCACGCACAGGCTTCAGAGCAATTTCTTGTTTGAAATTATGTTATGTTAATTAACATGAGTACGCAATTTCCTCTAAAGAAGGCTGGGTCAAGGAACACAACACTTAAAGAAAGTATACTTGAGCCTTACCAGCCTGAGGTGAATTATACCTGTTTTGACCCCTTCCAGATCCACGAGATGCACGAGGGGGACCGAAAGGTGCAAGAGAATTTAGAGTTCCCCGTTCTCCAGGAATCGTTTTCTTTTCTAATAATAAAAAATATTAAATAGAAACACATTAGTTGCGTATAAGAATTAAGCAAGACTACCCACTTGGAGAATTTTAAAGCGTGTCCCTCCTTTTTCTCTTGTACCCCGACTACCATTTCGAATTTTCTCAAGAAAAAAAAGGAAATTAGCATGCCATTCAAGTTTCTTCGATTTTCCGCTGTATTATGTGCATCTATTTCTAATATAAATTATTATGTTCTACACCAATAAAAATTATAAATCTCACTAGGTTTCATGCATGCAAACATTTTTTTTTGTCATGCGTCCTTTTAAGAGATTTTCTTTTTCATGCACCTGATAAGTGTTCTCTTACTGTTGGCCACTGCACCCACCATACCATGGGTCCTGTGCTCACAAAAAAAACATACCATGGGTCCACGCGTTGTCGGGCCCACCATTACGTGTGGCACGTTAACAAATTTCGTTGGTGTCGCTTCCGATAATGACCCCCAACCTGCCCACCGTTGTGCCTTTGCTTAAGGACAATAATAATATAGTATTTGGTCCCAGTCTTGCACTCCAACGAAACGACGCAGAGCACAAAAAATCTCTGCTGCACCTCACTTTCCTACCTCAAAGAACAAATTAGGAGAGGATGTGTCTCGACGAGAACTTCCATGCACAGCTAGCAATCTTTTTCCTTTAGCACAACATACCATCTTTATGGTTTGATCAATAATATAATGTGGGGCGGTTGAAATCCATACTAAAATAGATACATATTGTGCTTCAGTAGTTCAAAAAATTGCATTCACCATAGATTTGACCGAATGCGTCAAATTTAAAGTTATATTATTCGAACTAGTAATCTTTTGAAAACGTCATACCGGTGCATATGGTCAGGAGATTTGGTGTAGTCCACATCTACTTGGTTTAGTCCACATAGATAAACTACAAATACAGCAGAATTCATGGGAAAATATGGAGTGCAAACCACCTACTAGCTAGGCGGATTACTGCAAACTCAGTATTTTGCAGCTCGGAATGTACATCAATTGCAACTTGAACCACTAGCCAGTTACAATTCGAACCCTCGTGACATTTTTCATATAACCTCCCGTTTAGTACTGTACACTACACATCCTCGCCTGGTACTATACACTTTCCCTTTCGTTGCAGCCGGTTAGTGGTTCGAGTTACAATCGATGTACACTTCACGTTGTAAATACTGAGTTTTCAGAATTCCATCTAATAGATTGTTTGCACTACATATTTACCCAGAACTGATTCCAAGATTAATATGGTCAGGCAATGAGCATCAAACCACTTCTTTCGAATTAAGAACACATAATATTGTTTAAACTACATTGGATATTCACTTATGATATAACCACAATCAATTACTCCTTTAATAATTAATAACCATGATAATGGCGGCAACTCTAAAGATTGGGACAAACTATTAGATCTAATAAATAACAAATCCACCTCGGAGTGCTAAACTAGTAAACCGAGTGTTCTAAGCAAATGAAACATATTTTTAAGAAAAAGAACGTGGATCATATATTGCTCACATGCTGCGTACGCCTAACAATTTGCTCTGGTGGACGCTGTATGATAATGATGAGAGTGTGACAGATCCTATTTGTTTAACCCCAAGAAATGCAAATTTGGATGCGGGTTAGAGTCCTCATCATCTCTTTCGGGGAGAGGGAGAGGACTAGAGAGGAGAGAGAGAAAGAAGGGAACTCGATTGACGCGAGGACGACGGAGAGGTACTTCGCTTCTGCTTCCTCTTTTAGTCACCTCAAAATTTGCTGTTTCTAGCCGGTGGATCTTTCCTATAGTGGATTGCGTTGGTCTCCGGCAGTCAAGCCTCCTGATTATCTGGTGCCTTGTTCTCTCGTTCAATCGCTCTGCAGTTTCTGTGTCGATTTGGTTCTTGTTAGTTCTTGCTCCCCCATCGATCTACTCGTTTGCTCTCGCAGCTGGGTCTTTGGGAACTATCTCCGAATTATTTGTTGGGGGAGCACGTCCTTTCGGTCCACTCTTTCTTGGTTCGGTAATGAACCAATAACGTGAGACTTCCGGGTGTCAGAGACTCAGATTATGGCTGATTCAGTGCTCTTTGAAGCTATTTTTGCAAGAATTTTAAGCTCAATTTAGGTGGGCTGTACTGGTCTTGAGTGATTTTTCAGATGTAGTTTTTTACGTTGCTATCGGAGAAACGAAAAAAAATTGTGAAAGGATGGTGGAGTAGAAATTGCTTTAGCAGCATAGGTTTACCGTTTATGTGATTTGTAACAAATGTGTTCTGCTTTGAGTATTACCTTCGATTACTGTGGGATTTCACTGGTTAATGATAGGTCTTCAAAACATTGATGATTAAACATAATCTTATGTCGGGAAGATAGTACATATCAGATATCACTTTGAATTAATAAATTCTAAACAATATAATAGTTAGTATCTTGGACTATTAATAGCAAATTCTTGGTTGAATTAATAAATTCTAAACAATATAATAGTGAGTATCTTGGACTATTAATAGCAAATTCTTGGTTAACTAGAGGTGATATGTTGTGTTCTACTCTGGACCTTGCAGTTCCATGCACTGTTACTTACTCTTCTTGATTAGCTTGCAGATTTTCCATTAAACTAAATCATTACAAAAGGTGGTAAATTTTAAAAATGTTTGCTAATGAGATGATTGATGTCTCACAATGTTCCTTCTATTTATTTTTCTGTCATTTTTAACTATTAATCATGTAGGTACAGAAGTACTAACCGAACTCAAGCTTCCAAAATTTTACCACTGTTGTGCGTATATGTGTCAGGTCAGCTGAACCTATTATTGCACCGGCGATTATCCTCAACATGTTTTCTATTATTCTAAGCAGGAAGATGCAAAATGCTTCTGGAGCTTGAGTGATGCCATCTGATAGCAAAAATGCTTCTGCGAGACATGGATGGTGATTTGTTCCATACCATGCCCAACTATGTAAGCAGCAGTTTGGTTTAATACTGTATTGTATCCTGAATTACAGGATATACAATAGTGGATATTAAAAGTCCATTTTTTGTGAATTAGGATTTCCTGTCTGGGAATGGTTATTCAAGCAAGCAGTTAAACTGTAGCAACTCTGACAGAGATTCTCCATCGACAAAATCTGAGCAGTCTCGCCAAGACTTATCTGCGGTGAGTGACGTCAGCCTCAATGGACAACACACACCAACGCAATCCGGTAAAGCATTTCCATAAATGTCATACATATCTACGAACCTATTTTTTTCTAATTAATTTGTGATTTCTTTACAAGAATATAATTGAGATGTGATCCGTAGGTTTACAGATTATTACAAATATGGCTGTTGTAGTATAACGGTGCATTGTATACATATAAAACATTAAAGTTGTCCTCAAACCAGATTGAATTCAAGTTCTGATTAAGAATATGATACAATCACGCATTGTGTTGCAGTCTTGGTCATTCTTGTAAAAATGCGCACAACATTGGTTCCCATTGTGCACCGCCATAGTATTCCACAATGAAATTAGTTTTCTACTGTCAAATTAGTAGATACAGCAATTGTTGTTTTCTCTCTCCAATGTATTAATCTTTTTATCAGAATCTTCTGCTTGCTGCTAGATTCTAGACATGCTTCATGAACATGCATTCTTTTTTAACCTATTTGTGGCCTTATTTGATCTATTAATGTTCCTGGATTTTTGATTCTGCGCTTCACCTTGGTTGGAAAGTTTAGTACTCTTAAAATATTAACTAAATTATTTGTTGTACTTGCAATAATTGTTTACTTGCGACTTGGTGAAGCTGAGTGGTAAGAGTCTGGAAGGTCCACTCTAGCCTGAATTCCCAGGAAATGTATTTTGGATGTGTGGGTACCTTGTTCCTTTCCCCTATTTTGATCTGAGATTACATGTGAACTCAATGGCATCAACAATACTTTAACTAGATGTGATCTCAATGCCATCCCAAGTTCCCAACAATACTTCAAAGCAAAATGTACAATGCGCACAATCACCAAAGCCAAGGACTTCATGCGCGCTGATCAATTATTGTATTCTAGCTTCTGCTGTTCCTAAAAGAAATTTGCCTTTATCTCAGTCTAAGAAGCTTAAGTATTATTCAGCTATCAGGATAAAATTTGGTGATTGTTGATAGTGCCAAAATCAATTATTTTAGTTATGAGAAATCATTTAGTAATTTGTATCGCTGCAAATGGATAGCAAGACTGTCCGTGGAGCTCTACTGCATCACTTATTGTATAACAGGTTTGTTCTCCCCCTCAGAAAACAATGCTAGTTGTGGAAAGCGGGACCAGGGCATGGTGAAGTCTGTATTGTCCTTTGGCAACCCAGAAGCTGATTTCCCCCCTCCAAAGTTTGACTACAGCCAACCTTTTGTAAGCTAATCGACCTTTAGTTCTTCAGTACTTCTGCTATTCTTGGAATTTATGTTCCAATTACCCACTATCTGTTTTCCAGGCTTGTGCTTCTTACACAGCTGATCCATATTATGGTGGGGTCCTGACAGGATACACTTCAAATTCCATTGTGAGTTCTCTATGATTTATAGTTCTACACCACATGTTGACAAATATAGTAAACATGCATAACAAAAATGATCCAGTTTGATAACAAACACATGAGAATATGAAGCCCCTTTTCCTTATAATTTATAAGCAAAACACAAACATTTGAATTTTCTATGTGGAATCTTATATGTTCTCATGCAGGTTCATCCTCAAATTAATGGTGCAACAAACTCCAGGGTACCATTGCCTATTGAACCTGCAGCAGAAGAGCCCATATTTGTCAATGCAAAGCAATACCATGCTATCCTCAGGAGGCGGCAAATACGTGCAAAATTGGAGGCTCAAAATAAACTGGTGAAAGGTCGGAAGGTAAGCATAAAGCATTTCACATTTGCTCCATACAATTTCTCTTGTATGGTTCATGAGTTTGCACACTTTGGGATGCACTTGACTTTTAAAATAGTTAGTACACTTTCCATGATATTATATAGTTACCAATCAGAATCATTCCAGTGCGATTAATAGTATTGCACCCACCCTTCTTTGGCATACCAAACCTATTGAGTCTACTCATAGTGTATGTGGAACCATCATGCCCAAGGGTTTTGTAGCACAATTCAAGTTACTCACTTTTTTTTTTGTATAAACAACCATTCTAAAATGTTTTCTCTACCCCCACTATTTTCCCTTGGTAAGAAAAGAACCAAAAGAATTTTCAACATATTCATATTCCTTACAGAACAATTATGTGTGTTTTCTTTTTATTAATCTCCCCACGAGCTTCCTTGATAAACACTAGCATTACATATTTACATATATACTTTATTAGTGAGCAACTTGGAAGTTAGTACCATACTACCATTTCAATGGTTCATGCATTCATCTAGCCAAATAAATCTACTAACCATCACACTAGGAACTTTGTTATAGTTCTGAAAGCATCGGTCAACATTTTATAGTCATGGAAATTAAGCTGGATACAATAATTACTTCTATTCTTTATATTGGTTTCTAGACATACTTTTTATTTCACCTTAGTTGTGCCACATTTATTTCTTCCACACACGATTGTTCTCGGCCAGCTCTGGTTTGCTATCTATTATGTTGTTCGCACATTTTTTTGGGATATCATACATCAATCAGCATGGACTTTTTCTTCTCTTCCCAGCCATATCTCCATGAATCTCGACATCGTCATGCAATGAAGCGAGTGCGTGGACCAGGAGGTCGCTTCCTTAACAAACAGGAGCTCCAGGAGCAGCAGCAGCGGGAGAAGGCTCTGCCTTCACCTCACACTCCAACAGGTGGGGTGAATAAAATGGCTTTCGGCAGGAATCTATGCCCTGAAAACAGCAAATCTCACTCACCATCGACAAGCTCTGGGATCTCAAGTGTTTCGAATGGGGGTAGCATGCTGGCTCATCAAGAGCACATCAACTTCTTCTCACCTCCTAATTTCCTCCCCAGCATGAACTTCGGCAGAGAGAACGGCAGTGAAAAGATGGCTGTCAACGCGGTCCGCCACCGCACCCCATCATGAGGTGAACCGCCTCCATTGCTGCAGTGGTAGCACCATCACTGGCATGCTCTGTTGTGCCCGTGGCAATTCATCCTTGGCTTATGAAGTATATCTAATAATAGTCTGCTTTCAGTTTCATATGTAGTAGACTTTGTCTCAGATAATCTCGTTTGTATTTGTTGCAACTGAATTACTGAAATGCCACTTGTTTATATGTATTGTGGATAGAGAGATACCCCCATGTGTCTCTTGATGTACCAAGTAATGTAACCATGGTGTGGATGCACCTTGATTTTGGCATCGCCACAATTTTTTGCTTGCCGCTCATACTTTGCATTTTGACACAGTACAAACATGATTATAGCTTGCCACAAAAAACAGATGTCTGCATGGAACTACGTCCCTAATTGATTGCTGGCAAGGCAGAACGGAATTACATCATATTGACACTCCCAGGTCCCAGCAGATACAAACTTGCTGCAAGCAGATCATCGAAACCAATGCAGAAACTATTCTAACCATGAGAGGAACCATACACAACATACATGACTGCAATTAAGTTCAGGAGCTTCATTTCTTCCTATTACTTTCTTTTGGAGGGGGGGTGCTAACCTTCTGTAGTCCACTAGGGGAGTTGAGTTAGATCTAGATGTTTACAAGAGAATATGATAATATTCACAAGGGAGAAGCATCCACAGGTCAGTGCTATTCAAACTCCAAATCAGTCCAACTTCGGAGAAGCATCATATCTTGACCTCCCGAACGTCATTTTGTCCAAATGGGGTTCCACAGCCAGGACATTTCCGGTGGCGAATCTCAAGGTTCCTCTGGATGCATGGTGAGCAGAATAGGTGAAAACATTTGGTAATCACAACCTGTTGCATAGAAATAGATCCCTCGTCAGCTTAGGCAGCAAAACTGGCCATCCAACATCCAAGAGATTAACAACAAAACAGGTTTAGGTCATTCGAAAAAACATAAGCTGCACAGTACATTATAGGTTACCTCTTTAGGCCGGTCAAAGCAGACGCCACACTTGAGAATAGCCTTGCACTCTTTTATTTCATCCTGGAGTTTCTGGATAGTGGTCTCTTCAGTCTCAGATGTCAGCTCCATAATTTCATTTTTCACCTCTAAATATTGTTCCTCAAGCCGCCGCCTCTCACTCCTGAAAAAAGTAAAGGTAACATGAAAGTGGTGAGAAGCCAGCAGCATAGCATGATCAACTCGTAATAAAAGCTTAACAGCAGACTAACCTCTCATGCTCTAGCAGTATTTTCAGCTCAGATATCTTTTGCTGAGTCTGGTCATGTTCTTTCTCAGAGGATCCAACAGAGGACCGAAGCCACTTGAGTTCCTTCTCTGTGTTGGATATGTCCAGCACAGTCCTTTCCATGCTAATCGTAAGATGTCTATTTTCAGCTGAAGTTTTTATAGCTTGTGCTACGCAAGTCTTCATCTGTAAAACCATTTTCAAAACTAGCTCACTCCAAATGTTAACACTAAGATCAATTTACATTTTTTCGTTGATGTTTGCTCTCACAAAATTTATGAAGACTGTTGCGACATAACAGTGAGTCACAGAAATACTGTACAAAAGAAGTATTATAATGACAGGAATACTAAATTACCTGCTCTTCACCACGGGAATTTTTCAGTTTGGATGACTCCAGTGAAGTGTTAACTTGCTGGAGTTGCTTCTCTAACATAAGCTTTTCAGAGACAAGGGAACTACAAGCTTGTTTCATCTTCACACTATCAGATACCAGCTGTAAGATGAGAATTAAGTTACTGATAGCAACCAATAATAAAAGCAAAGCTAGCTTTTGCCAATGCAACACAGCAGAGTTTTGTAAAGTTGATTAGCAATAACTGGCTAATAGACTGCGGTAGTCAAACAGCTTTAAGTGAAGCTCTTGGCCTCACTACAATATTCTGCAAAATACACCATAAAACCCATAAAACTGGTAGATGGTGTTTCTCATTAGATCTTTTTTGCTTGCTTGCCAGCAGTTCGCACTTCATTGCACATCAAAATATGGTTGATTGTTTTGGTACATATTCTGATTTGCTAAGGTAGAAATACTGCTTATAAAGCATACAGTCTCATGTGAACAGTCGCATGAAGATACTCCTGGCATCTATCTCCAATCAATATGGCACGAGTTTGCAGTTTTGATGTAAAAATGATTAAAAGGAGAACTAATACATACCTTTATGTTAAAGTCCTCTCTATCGGCAAGCTGTTCAAGAAGATGTTGATTTTGTGTTTGCATGTCTTCATATGCTTGACCGATAGTCTGTAGGCAAATATCATAGGCTTTCACATATATCCAAAAAAAAAAACTGATAAGAAAAGAAAAAAATAGTAACCTCGATATCAGAAATATAGGCATCTCCTTCAGCCTCCTTAATTCTGATTGCCTCCTTGAGTTCCACAATATCTCTGGCAAACAGATCATACATGTTCACAAAACAATCTAATATTCACTGGATTCACAAAAATAATACCTGCTTCACAGTTGCACCCAGGAAATATGGATAGTTCATATAACTAGATAACACTAAACTGGGTATTACATACAGGATACAAGTTGAGAAAAGTATGATTTTAAACAACTATCAGTTGGCGCTTGGAGCAGAAAGCCAACCTTTCAGATGCATCTACTTTAGCCCTTAACTCTTCCAGTTCTGCTTCAGCAAAGGAAAGCCTTTGCTGGCATGCAGCTTCAGCTTCACTTGCTGCTTTTACTCGAAGCTCAAGACTATGCTCCTCTAGACTACTCCTCAAATATTCAACCTGACTGCGAGCTCGGTTTTCTGATTCTTCAATATCAGCAATTGTCCTAGATGCACAGTGTAGAGAGAATGATGTATAATAATATAATGAATGAAATAAAATATACATGTATGTCAAATGACTAAGATACAAATGTAATGTGCACTATACGTACACTTTCTCAATCTAACACTGTCCCATGACCATACTCTTCTAATTTCTAAATTTTACCTCATAAATTTTCTGAACTACATTTTTCTTTGTGCAGTTAGCAGCAACATTTGGAGACTATTGCGAGTCCACCTCATTGCAACTTGCAAGACAAATTATCAGTCATTGCTTTTTCTCAAGAGCTTGATTTGATGCTTGACTAGGTCACTACTACTAAATATAGCACACCAGATAACCAAACATGTGCCACAAAAATAAAATTTAAATATTAACAAGGTGCTTAAATAATAAATTTATTACCTTGTTGAATCATTTTGGGTCGTGTTGGAAATTAATTTATTAATAAGCAAATATATTTATTAGAAAAACGTTATTTGATGAAAGTTCAAAGAATAATAAAGCAGTCACATATACTTTTTTATAAACTATCCAATCATGATGAATGTAGATCTATTTTTAAAGCAGATAGATATATCTTATTGAAATTTTGGACCCAATACTCCAATAGCCGGAAATCCCATTCCCATCAAATATGCGAAAAAAAGGAATACAATTATGAGGAAACTGACCATTACAATTGCAAATCGTTCTAAACATAGCATATATTTTCAAAATCTAAAATCAATATTAAAAATGATAAACAACTTTACCTTGACTCAGAACATTCTTTTGTGTACATATCTGCAATAAATTGTAACTCCTGTTTTTCCTTCTCCAACTCCTCAACCTGTTAAAGTTTGAAACTTCATTGACAAAGTAAGAACAAAAATACGTGACCACTTTTAGTAGCAACTTTATTTCACCACAATCAGTTCTCAAAATTTGCATTCATGTACACTGATTGCACTTTAGTTTCTAAAATAGAAAAAGAATATAACTCAATCAAGCCATTCAACAGTGAATAGATGGTCCAGCTCCAACCATTTTCCTAAACCTAATATGCTGGATCTCAACTATCATTGCAAAACACAGATCGCGCAAGAGCATTGCTTACAAGCTAACTGCAAAGCTACTTACATATTGCTATTCTAAATTGAAAGACCAAGTGGTATTGTGAGACCAAGCTCTTGGCCTTTTTTGCGAGACACAGGATTCGAGCCATGGTTGGCCACACCAAAACTAAAGGGGCAATTCTTTATATGCCATCGGAAATTATACTCGTCCCTTATATGCCACTGGCCCCCCATGTCACACACAAAAGATCCTCTATAAACGATGGCATGTAGGGAATGAGTTATAATTTTCAATGGCACACAGGGAATTTACTCAAAACTAAATGTGTGTTCTCGTAGTCACTATGACAAAACTTGATATATTTGCTATTGATATCTTTCATACAAGTATCACAACTCGTGGAGAAACCAAATATATAAATTTCCCAAGCTCTTAGCACCACCTTAAAAAGAAAACAGAGATATTTTCAGGATACCATACCAATGCTTTGAGGGACTTGATCTCAATTAGTTGTGAGCTGTATTTATCAGATATCTCCTTTTGCTCCTCAATCTGAAAATTAAACATATTTTCATCACATGTACTAGGTATTTTGCTAGCTCTTTACACTGTCTGCAGAAGAGGAGCAAAAAATAAAGAACTATAATTCAACATATAAACTCTCAAGAAACATTTTTTTTAAGTTTACATAAGACCAACATATAAGAATTTTAGATGTCCAAAGCGCAAAATGGCATCAAAGTCTACATATACACAGTGGTCCCACATATAATTGCTTTGACATAAGCATATGATAATCAGAATTCCGTAAACCAGTAATGATTTCAAGTGATCCAAAAAGCCAATATTCCAGAATACAGACCCATTATTTACATGCAGTTGCTCTAGGCTCACAAGATATCCTATGCCAAGGGTTAAAACTCAAACATAGTCATTACGATCTAATATAGTATATACTGATGCCAGCTCTATTATGAAAATACTGCTTACGACTCAGATGATCATCTTCTCAACTTAGCCAGTCATGTGGATAGTTCACACTCAATAGTCCACAGTGATAAACAAAACGAAAGTACTGCACTATTGTATATTGCTCCATGGATTACACTGAGATATAAGGGTGTGTGCACTCAGGATTGTATCCTTTCTTCTTTAGAATAATGATACACATCTCTCATGTGTGTTCGAAAAATGTATACAACAGACATATGACTGAGGAAAATGTATGTCAAAAGAAACCAGGGGAAATTCAAAATCACAAACTGAAGGACCAGATGTAAAATAGCATGGAACCACCAGCATGTGCATGGGTGGCTAACTTCCAACAGGGTAAGCTTCAAACAACACTAACAAGCATGCTAAGATCACAAATCAATTAGATATGCGGAATAAAGAAAATACAAATGCAAGAGGAGTAGTTAACCAGATCAAATATGGACCTTCTTAGCTACCAATGATGTTAATGACTCCGCTTTCTCACGCAATGCAAGTGCTTCAGAAGCCGCATCCTTTGATCTACTCAACTGATTCTCCATCATGCGCAGCTCATTGGAGAGTGCTGCAGCCATAACATGAATCTCATTCTTGAAGTCTTTCTTGCCTAACAGGAGAAATGAGAGCAAGGTATATTACATTCTACAAGAAGAGATGACTACTGATTGCCTATAAAATTAAGCAATATGCCAGCCCTCCACCTGAATCTTGCAAAGCTTCCTCAACCTTGGTCTCAAGATCATTCTTTTCAGACATGGATACCTTAATTTGATTTTCCAGATCTTCAATTTTCGTCTCATAAATGGTAATAGTTTGTTTAATACTGTCGAACGATTCTGCTTTTGCACAAATTTCTTTGTCCTTTTGCATGAGCTGGTCCTTGTCATTCTACATTCACACAATGAAGAAAAACTGGAATATTCAAAACAATACTAATCAACTATTACAACAGAGGACAGACATCATACCTGTAAAACTTCAACTAACCCCCTATAGCGCTCTATCTCAGCATTCAGATGCTGCAATTGATCATTAAGAATTGTGTATGGTTTTGATGCTAAAACATAGTTCTCATCTTTCAATTGCCCCTGCATAAGTAGCAGAGTGAAATCAGAACACAAGAATCCAACTTGAAATACGAATATATGTCAACATCCACTACAAATCAAGGTACTAACCTCAAGATCTCCTAGCTCCTTGGACAGTATTAAATTATCCTCTTGAGTCTGATGGAGTTCTAATAGACGGTTTCCTGCAAGGGCCTGCCCTAAGTTGGGAAAGTACACAAATTAGTAGTAAAAGATCAAACATACTGTTAAAAGGAAAAAATATGAGAAGATAATACTTATAAAGAGCATCCATCCCCAAAAAATTGCAGATTCGTTTGACTACAGTTCAAAGTACCTTAGCTGCATCAACAGCATCTTTGAGGTCTTGCCAGCTCATACTTTGGTCTGAAGATTTATCAGTAGAAATACCACCATTCACAGCATTCACACCGGATGCATCCATGACAGAACCATGCTTCTGCAACTGGAGCACAACCAACTTCCGTCGACTTTCCTCAAGCTCTGCCATGCTTTCCTCTAGCTCACCTGAAATCCATTAAATGCATATGCATTATGGATTGGTTTCATTTATAGACCAGGTTAGCCAAAACTATGTTGACCAGACTAAGTAATTTAGCGTGCGTTCATATTGTACTAATTCATGCACAACAGAAATTTGGTCTGCACTTATTTTGTGTTCATTCAAGTGCAAACTAATATTAGTACAGATTGAACAGCCTGCTAAATAAACATGCAAAGAATCACATAAAGGTCCATTGTAAAACCAGGATTTATTTCACATAATAGGGCAATTTTTAACTTACAACAAAAAGATAATAATTTGGTGCCTTCCAATTTGCAACCCACATTCACATGTACTCCATCCAGGCACAGAGTAAGTCCATATTCCAAACTTGGTTCCAAATTACTTTTTAATGTGTTCTATTTTGATATTTGAAAATGATACCAAGTTTTTTATCGAGTATTTTCATGATGCTACACGTTTGCAAGTATTACAAATATATACCAAAATTAGTCAAAAGTTAACTGGAGGGAGCGGTTCATTCACATATGACGAAAGGAAGTCAAGAATTGTGAAAAAAATATTTTTGTGGATGCAGCGAACTTTCACCCAGACCGAATAAAATGGGAACAAATGAGAGAAGGATCACTTCAACACCTGAAATGCGCTTAATTTCCTGTAGCTCCTTTGAATGGTTGCCTTTGAAAGCTTCAATCTCATCCAGATACCTTTTGTGCTTCTCGTTAATAATAGAAACAGCTTGACTGGCATTCTCAACTACCTCTCTCAGGTGATCATTATGATGTTGAAGAGCAATCAAAACATCTAAATAAAAATAAATATGGTTTAATCAAATAAACAGTGAGTGTAGAACTTAGGTGCAGAGTAATAAAAGGGACAAGATACAAGATTTCTTCTTCTTTTTTTTTACCTTCATTTGATTTTTGCCCACTAAGAGCTAAAGTTAAATATTCACTTCTACCCTGATGTGAAGAAATTGCCTCTTGCAGGGACTTCATCAAAGTAACAGTTGCCAAATGGCGGCAAGCAAGAGCTTCTTCAACAAATTCCAACAAGCTATTGTCTTCGTTATTTTTGAAACTGCTGGACTTCAAGAGCCTCAAGAGAAATATCTCCTCAGAAGGACATGACTCAAAAGATTCTAAGAAACGATGAGCACACAATCAGGGAAATAACATCACTACAGAAACAAAATGGATCTCACAAAAAGTGAATTTGATGCAACCTTCTGATAACTCTTCATGGTCAAGCGCTTGCAGATTGCCCAAATCCCCACCAACCCGTACCGCAAGCAGGACCAAATCATCAATCAGCTGCAATATGCATAGATGATGAAAACATGTTGGACTGGAAAAGGTGCATAAAAAAATATCTCAGTTGCAAAGGAAAGAACCTGATTCCACATTTTATTCAGAGAAATAAGAGTCTTGTCATAAGAACATTGCTCATCTTTCAGCTCTTGGAACTTCACCTCCAATGCGTGCATTTCAGACTTCTGTGCCTCCAACTGTTGCAACAACTTTTGGTTTTCATATTGAAGAGCAGCAGAATCCATCTATAAAGACAAACAATGATTATGAAAATGCACATAGTTAGATCTACAACATCAAAAAGGGAAACTTGAAAAAGTCAGACAAAGGAATATAAAACCCAGCAATAAAACTTTCAAAATTACTTGAGTGATCTGATGAGAGCAGGTACTCGGTTGTTATGGTCAACTTGCAATTTTTTCTAAGAAAATTATAACTGAAATTTCTTAAGATCTTTTTGGTTTGTGATGATGGTGAACCAAACAAAAAAAATTGGCATTACAATGTTTGGCAAAGAAAATCCTATGAGAATCCTATTGAATTCCTATGAGAACCCTACGTTTCAACAAGCCCTCAAGCTTTTAGTCATAAAAGGTAAGACAATGAAACGGAAAGAGGGAGGCAAATTTACACTTCTAGCATCACATAACCAAGTCTACAACTTGTAATTTCAGTAAAATAGATAATATAACCTTAAAGACAAGATAAAAAAAAACTTTCCATCAAGTCCATTTTTCTCATTAATGTCCACCGATTGCAGTCTACGGGGGGTGCAAAAATGCAAAGTTCTTTGTTGAGTAATGAAGAAATTTAGGATTAATATGGAATGCTGTACCGTTAGCTTTTGTTCAGTACAAGTGCTTTTAAAAAGAAACGTATGAGATTTGATTCCAGTGTTTTTCTTTTAAAAAATAGGGTAAACGCTGTGATACATCTAGAAGTGGTTGGAACTAGATTTTCCTATTAACAAGTCAGAGACATGGTTGGGAAATGAGCTAATACTAATAAATGAAAGGTGCTTACTTATAACGAAAGCAGCATTAATTTAGAACAACTAAAGGCCTGCTTGGTTGCCCGCCACTGCCCGCCACGCGCCTGTTGTGGCCGCCACCGCCACACTCAGGCCACTGTAGCATGGCGAGAGCACGTGTGGTGTGGCGGAGTGTGGCTCCCAACCAAGCACGCCCTAACATTTTCCCCGGAGCTTATTACTGCTATTGTTGATAGCTCTATAAGCATGTTACAGAACCTCCAACTACTTACCGATCATATTGCATCTCATCTTCTATGTCAAACTGAAACTACATGGGGGAGGATGAATCAAATTTATTACTGCCAATATCCAGTCCAGAATTCAGATTCGTTAAAGAATATCCTAAACACAATACAGGCCATCGAACACCAGATAAAATAAAAATCTGCGTCTGGCTGTGACAAACAAAAGAACCAAGCTATTTCCAAGGATGAATTCCTGCCACAATAGCTCGATCAAAGGGGTAGTCAATCAGTTGGACTAATGCAGCAGAGGTGCGACAAAAGGTTGTGCCATTCAGCTGCGAAAGCATCCATTGCAAGGTTTAGGGGGTGCGGTTTAGTACTCCATCATGCAGCAAAGTAATGCTCAACCTACTTATACTACTATAAAGAGCTAAGAAGATATTAAGATGTGATCGCACGCAGCTACCGTAACAGAACTAAACTAATTCCACCAAGCAAGTTAGGGTTCCTTACCAAGGGCAAAGGCTGGTTGCCACTCCAATCCACGCCAAACCTAATCCCCGGAGTACGACGAGGGCGTGGGCACCGAAGATGACTGAGACACTGAGAGGAAACGAGTCCCTCCGCGTAGCGGACGAGCTTCGGTGGGGGTGAAGTAAGAGGCGGGTTCGGCGCCGCCGCCGCAGGTCCGACGCGCTTGGGCACAGGCACGGCAGCACGGGCCCGGGAGCAGGAGGCGGCTCGGGACCGGGAAGGAGAGGAGGCAGGAAGGCGTGCGGCGCGGGTACTGGAGAGGCTCTCGTGCGACAAGCCGCCTTTGGTGCGTTTCTCCGGCAGAAGGAGACGGCCAGAGGGGTCGGCCGGCGGCGGGGATCGTCGGAGCAACGGCGAGAGGGAGAGAGGGGGGGCTCGCAGGCGCTCTCAGCTTGTCTGTATGCTCTTTTTTTTTTTTTTTTTGCGGTCTCGGGCTCTCGGGCCCTGTCTCTCTCTGCTCGGCCTGACCCATCTTAGGTTTCATTCATGTGGGCGGAATCGCTGTTTTTTGGGCCGTCGACGAGCCCAGCTTCTGATGTGGCGGTGACCCATTTTAATACAGTGCTTTTGTGTGTCGTAAAATGTCAACCACTCCACGAGTAGAAAATTGCAGATTCCAATATACGATACGAGTAGCTGTTGTCGGCACTCGGCACTGCCTATTCCACGTACAAAACTACTAGCAAAAAAAAAAGAAGTAACAGGCGGTGTTTATTCTTCTAAGATTGATTAGAGCATAGGAGTATTGTTTTGCCCTCTCCCGATACAAAACCAGCACTATTGTTGAAGACAACACACTGAGCCAATCTAAAATTCAAGAAGAAAACGAACCGAAGAAATGGCCATTGACAAGTTGTTTTTTCATATAAAAGAAAAAAATACTAAACGGTTGACAAGTTACACACCCTAGAGTACACTAGCTGCTTTATTCCGTTCACAAACAAGCACTCGTTTCTCAGCAGGCCGGACGCCACCGGCTTCCTGATCGCGCGTACACGCGCCGCGGCGCACCGGCTGACACGTACTGGGTAGTCTCGTACACCAACATCTAGAAGCAGTGCACAGCAAGCGCGTAGCGCAAGGCCGGCCGTCGGATCACTTGGCGGCAGCGGCAGCGGCAGCGGCATCAGCATCGGCGCCGGCGGCCGCCGCCTTGCGCTCGGCGTCGACCTTGGCGGCGATGGCCTCGGCCTCGTGCTGCGCGGCCTCGAGCAGGAAGCTCCCGCCCTCGTCGTCGACGGCGACCTGGAGCGGCTGCGAGCCCAGGCCCTCGGCGACGGCGAGCATGATGCGGCGCATCTCGTCGCGGAACTCGTCGCGGTCGACGGCGCCGCTGTGGTCGGCGTCGAACTGCTCGAAGACGGCATCGTAGAGCGCGGCGACCTCGGCGGGGAGCGGCGCCGGCTCGGAGCTCCCGAAGCCGCCGCCGTCGAGGAGGCGGAACGACTCGAGCGCGCGGCGGAGCTCGGCGCGGGACAGCACGCCGTCGCCGTTGGCGTCCAGCGCCGCGAAGCGCGCCTCCACGCTACGCGCGAACGCCGCCTCGTCCGCCACGAAGGCGCGCACCGTCGACCCGTCCAGGATCACCACGCTCATGGCCGCGGCCCTCGTGTGCTTAGCTTCGCTCGCGATCGAGGTGTGGAAGTGGAGGCTGGAGACTAGCTAGTGTGCTGTTGGTGGTTGGATTAAGTTTGGTGCCTGGTCGCTTTGGTTCGGTTGCTAGCGGGGATGTTTATCTTCTCCTGCCCGGAGCCTGGGCGTGTGATATTTTGGGGTTCTGGGTGTGGTCAGCGATCACTGGTGTGATCCCACGTGCGCCTGCTTTGATGGCGTCGTCGGATTTTTCAGACGGGCTCAATAATCGATCGACCTCTTTTAGCTCAACTAAGCTGATCTGTGTGCTAGCAAATGGTTCAACAAACAAGCAAAGATTCGGTGAAAACAGCAGTTTAATTTTGCTTTCGGGCATTCAGCGTGCTGTGCTTATTAACAACGCGAACGGCACTTTTATTTTTTCATTGCGTTGCGCCCCTTGGAATCGAAGAATATGTTCCAGCTCTCTCTCTCACAGCCTTGGTGCTCCACGCGAGAGTGACAGGTGAGGTGGCTGAAAGGTTGAGCATGAGCGCTCAGTGTCGGCATAGCCGACGAGAGGCCACGACCGTACCCGATTGGCTCGTGGAGAGCAGTGCGCCAGGCCTCGGTTCACGTCAAATCTGCCATGATGATGATTGAAATACTCTTATATCAATAATTCAATATCACAAGATCAAGCGTACGGTACTGATCTTTTACGATACTGATTTTAATCGGGACTGTCGATGAAAAAGAAAAGGGCTCCAATGGTTTAGTTATTCAACCACAGATCCAATGAGAATTATTACCAAAGTGTACACTGAATGATTGGCTGGACACAGGGGGACTTTCGTTTCCTTCTCCCGTAAGGCCTCCTCTCTCTCGTCCCCGTCGCCTTGTCTTCCTCGGGCCCCCCTCCTCCCCGCTAGCGTCCCTGCCGGCGGCGAGAGGGGTAGGGAGCCCCACCAACCTTTAGATCCAGTGATGCTGCAACTACTAGTATTAGGTTTTTCCTTTCCTTGTTGCCTCTCTGGCCTTTTCCCCTTGTGGTAATTTCTACCTGAGTTGCTCCGCCGCCGTCGTCGCTGCCGTCTTCGGCCTACTCGTCGTCGTCGCCGCCGCCCAGGTTAGTACGTCTTCAATAAATTCACCTCCTCCAGTAGCTCCACTCCCGCCTCCACCCTCCCCAAGCTTCTGGAGATCCGTCGTCGACTCCCCTGTTCCGGTGGGGATTCAAGTCGTTCTTGCGGAGTCCCTGGTGGAATGGATTCCCCTTAGGGTGGATCTACCCTACGACTTTTGCTCATGGGGCTCCTTCATCGACTTCTCTGCCTCCACCTTCGCCGGCTGCTGTGCCTCCTCGATGGTTGTTCCGACAATTTGGTCTCCACATGTTGTGGGATGTGAACTATCGTCGAACGCATCGGCCTGCCGGCGGCGGCTCCGCCTCCACCCAAGTCTTGTTGCAGCCGACTGCTCAGCGACAAATCCACTACTCCCAAGCAGCAATCTTCCGATGGTTGTTCCGACGTGCTCGCCTCCGCTTTGGGATGCGACTTGATGGCCTCTCTTCAATCTCTTGTGCCTGATTCATCTATCTATTGGATGCCCGGTGTGCTTTTCATCGGCCCCGTCGCCCCACCTGCAATCGCTCCTCTTTGCGGCCCTTCACCTGGTGCAAGCGTCTTCGCCTCTGCTGCCCCCGCCGGCGAGCTCTACGTTGTTGAACGTGTTGTTGTGTTTGTTTGCTTTTCTCAGATTTGTGGACCTTGTTGTAATTTAGGTCTTTTCGAGGACCTTATTGTAATTTGGCTGCTCAAGTTTTAATATAAATGGTTGTTGTCAAAAAAAGTGTACACTGAATAACTATTATCAGTTGTCAATTCAGTCCACTCGGTCCATGTTGTCAATTTGAACTGTGCTCGGTTGTCAAATTTATTCCCCAGCAGACGTATGTGTGTGCAGACTACTAGGAGGATCGAGCCTAGTTCGGTTGGTTTGCTTCGCTGGTGGGCAAGCAGCCAGCGCGGGTTCGACTTCTGGAATCGACACTCGTGAACCTCACGGGGGATTTCCCCAGGAGACGCACACGTGTGGTGGTTGAGGGGCCGATGTGACCCTCCCAGTAGTTTGCTGTTGTAAAAAATTCTCCTCGTCTGTCCCACGTCAAAGCACAGATCTAAGGTCAGCATAATCTCACAGGTGATGCAGTGCCGCTGTGTATATGTGGGATAGAGGTTCGGGGACTTTCTCAATCTGTGTGACAAGATCTTCTTCTTAATACAATAAATACCGTGGGGTGGTCTTACCCCTCACATATTGAGTTTTTTTCTTGTATATAATATAGCATCTAATAAATTGCTGATAAAACCAGCATTGACTATGACTTAGGATTTGCATAAAAAAAAGTTGATCAGTAACATGGATAATATGGTGCGACCGTTCCACGACTTTCCAGTGAACTAAAGTATATTGTTTTTGCATTCTAAGTACATAATGATTTTGCGAACGTTTTTTTTTTTTTTTGACAACATGATTTTGCGAACGTTGAAAACTTGCAGTGATGTGGTCTTTGCGCTGTTTTTGTCGAGGCAACGAGCAACGGGTGGAGAATGGGGATCCTGAATTCCTGATTCGATTGGGGCGGGCCGTTTGCAAACTTGTTGGTTACAAGCGCACGCAGAGCTCCGTTCCGTTGCTGGGCTTGGGCATCCTTCCACTGACGCGAAGTGGTATTGGTATGGCACCGGAACTGGGCGGGGCCCACGCGGCCAACCTCACTACCAGTCGCTAATTACAAAACCAGCGCACCACTGCTCCACCGCCACCGACGCCTGCCGGAATGAAGCAGCCCGTGCCCGCCGACGCCCCGGTGCCGGCGACCAAGATCGCCATGCCCGCTTCCGTGGCGGCGGGCGGCGCTCCCCGGGAAGGGCCGGTACAAGGTCTGGGCCTTGGCCGCCATCGCGCTGCTCGCGCTCTGGTCCATGTCCGCCGCCTCCGTCTCCCTCCGCTGGTCCTCCTCGGGCGACCTCGCCGCCTTCTCCGGGGACCTGGACGTCCCGCTCCGCGACGACCTCGACTCCCTCGTGCGTACGCCCCCCACCTTCCTTCACTTTACCCGACCTCCTGACTCCTGAGGGAGAGATTCATTCTTCTATTCTTTTTTCTTCCGACATGAGGTCAATCCCCATTTCCTCCTTCTCCTCCTAAGGAGCAAGCTAACCGTGATGGGCTTCATTTACTACTCCATTAGTCCATTAGCAGGAGTTTGTATTCAAATCGAGGAGGGACACGGTTCCTTTCTTCCTTCCATTTAGGAATTGCAACACTTGCTGTGGGCTGTGGCCTAGGTAGTCCTGCCAGGTTCAGGTGTCAATGTCAGCGGAATCTTGCAATTCTCGTAACCTTATTTAGGTTTGTTTGTTGGATCATATGTGAGAAAACACAGGTAAGAAAATGTACCTGCAAATAGTATCAGATACTCCTTACCAGTTGAGTAGGTACCACTTATCTACGAACGTTACCGAATTTACCCAATTTGTATTAAACTCCTCATGAAGAACATGATGGATTCAGCCAAAGCACGATTTTCTCGGCATAAGCCAGCTGGGTTACCAGTTTCCCTTGATGGGTTGTCAAAGCACCAAAATCCTGGACTGAAAACAATAATGAATCTACAAAATTCAGTTTTCATATTGAATATTTTATCTGAATTCGTCGAATCAATAATGCCTGTCAAAATACCTAAGAGTGTCAGCCAGAGCATGTGGACTATTCTCAAGTTTTTTTATATGTATCTTAGTTCTTAGAAAGTTAAATTCCATTATTTCTTATGATTGTCTGATAACAAATCCCAGTTCCACATTTCGTAATTGTTAAATTCCGATTCACTGTTGTCTTGTCGATTAGTAGCAGAAAACACAAAAGACATACTTCAGTTCTGTTTAGCTTATAATTTGACCAGGAGATGGAGGAGAGGGAGAAATTAGTGGGTCGGATGTGGGAAATGTACACACGCACCAGTGATGAGGTACGGCTTCCACGGTTCTGGCAGGAAGCGTTTGAGGCCGCATATGAGGAACTTGCTGGCGATGATACTCAGGCCCGTGATGCAGCTATCTCTGAGATTGCCCGAATGTCAGCTCACAAACTTGAGCTTGAGCAGACAGTGAATGAGAGTGAGGTATGCCTAAGAAACTCTAGGTCATTATAATTGCCACCAAATCTTTCTGTTTACCTTATCTTCTGAGATTGCAATTCCTTTTCATGTCAATTCATCCCACTTCCAACCATTACTATTTTTGTGAAGCCGAGGCATCCTAATTTATCCCATTTTGGAGCAATGGTATGAATTCAGTGCAATTTAGCTATTTTCTCACAGATGCTTTTTGGCTAGAACATTAAGGGATTGTAAGTTTCAGCTAATGGACATCGCTCAGGAGAATCATCCTGAATATAATAACCAACGAAAGTGATGACATAGAACATAAGATTCATAATTATCCAAACCAACACATTGTTGAAATGGCAGTACATATTATGGTACTTTGACTGTAATGCAGTGGAAGTTTCCGCTTAGCTGTAGATTGGAAAATTTTTCTCTTCTTTAATATAAATCATTTTAGTACAGTGCCGTCAGCATTTTTGATGAAACTGATATCATGCACTATCAGCTTGCGCATTGTCTTGTACTGTGGGCTTGCTATAGTTCCATAAACAATCTAATCAGAAGAAACATCAAAACTATATTGCTTATAAACATCAAAACTACATATAGAAAAACAGAAACATCGAAACTAGTTTCACGAAATTCTTATTTCCGGTCACCTTATGCAGGAAGGGAATGCAGCAAGCAACAGAGGTGGTAGGTCAACGGGGAAGCAGTAGCTTTCGCGAATACCTGCAGCCTGAGAACCTGAAGATCTCTTGCTGACTTAAGATCACCAGCAGCTGAAATTAGGGGTTTCGATGTATACTAGTTTACAGCAACAAAGGTGCATTTCCGGTACTGTGTAATGTTAGTTATACTCCCGCTTATGTTTGATGATACCCAGGGCAAAAGCCAAAAGGCTTGTCATTGCTGTAAAGTAACCTTCCCAGTGAAGGTATTCATTTAGGGTGATGATTGGCAGGGTGCATAGCACCTATCCAGGCTTGCATAATGCAACTTAGCTTTGTTTGGATGCCTGCACAACAGCACAACCCACTTGCCTAGCTCCAACAATGCAAAACGAGCCCGCAAACCGGGCTAACTGAAAATGCAGATGAGGTACGTTTCCAGTTATGCAGGCATGCTAGCGCTCCCGTTGGGCAAGTTTCCACTTCCGCTCACCTCAAGGCTCTGTGACTCGTCGCATGCTAGCGCTCCCGTTGGGCCAAGTTTCCACTTCCGCTCACCTCAAGGCTCTGTGACTCGTCGCCTACCTCACGCGCCGCTGCGTGAGGAGCTCGCACCGGCGGTGGGCTCGTCAGCAGGGGCGGTGATGTACGGGCGGGCGCACCACGTGGTAGCGGCAGGTGTCGTGATGTGTGGGCGAGCACACCGATTCTGTTATTTCTTTCGTTTCTTTTTTCTACACAACGGCCTCGGCAAAGTAGATCGGACGAAATCTAAGTACTCCGGAACACAGGGATGTCGCGGCGGCGGCCGCGCGGCGAAGCAGTACCAGCAGCGGCACCTCTACCTTCTCTTCGACGACTGGCCGGAGGGTTACAGTATCTGCATGTTGGACCAGTCGTCCGACGACCCCTATGGTTGGCAGATGGATGCCGCCGCCGGCGTCTCACGCGTAGGGGACACGGTCTGCGCCGGCGACCACCGGCCATCTTCGACTCCAAGATCATAGCTACGCAGCCCGTAGACCCCGCGGCGTCGCAGGCTCACGTGCTCGAGCACCTCGTCACCGTCTTGGACGTCCGCATGCGGAGCTGCATCTTCGGGCCTCGGCTGGAGCCGGACGACCCCATCTGCTCTTCGCTCTCGCTACCGGCACCTTCCACCTGCTGGACCCACCACCGCCGTCGCGGCCGCCGCCGACGCCCCCGCCGCAGTATGGGTATGACAGAGAGGAGGCCAGGGTGTGCTCGTGGCGGGAGCTCCCCGCCCCGCCGTTCAAGCGCAGGCCCGACGAGCTAGGCCATGGCGAGGGCAGTCTGGCCACATAGTCACATAGATAGCCACGTCGTACCGATATCATGGGTCCAAACCCGTTTGAGATCAAAATGAGACCCGAATGGAGTTTAGATGCCTGAGTAGTCATTTTGCGAGTTCAGGGACCGACTTGACATAGCGCAACAAGTTTAAGGACCACCAGCACATTTTACTCTTTCAAATTCTCTCTGCAACTAAATTCATGGATTACAAAAAGGGCACAAATATGGACTTCCTTTAGGTTTTAGAGGAAGCATTTTTTATTTTAGCTTTATATAAACAATATGATCAAAGAATTTCTTAAAGAAAATTGCTAGCACCTTGTCGTTTGATTTCTAGTCGAGCGCTCATGGTTCCAGATATGCACCAAACAATAAATTCCAGTCCATATGTCACTAACATTTCAAATGGCATGAAACTACAGAACCAACATTGCTCCCAAAGTATATTAAAAAGGAACATTAAGCAATCTGAAATTCTCTCCCCTCAGTCCTCACTCTCAGTCCTCACTGAATTTCTGAAACTACATATAGCAGCATTTGTCATATGGACTCAGCAAGCATCTTTACCGGACCAAGTTGCAATGTGTAATAAGGGGCACTTGGTGGTTGTGATGACAAGCACAGGAGTGGCATAATCTGCTGGGAGAGCATAAGCAACTGCAACTTTGCAAGGTCGCTACAACTGTGCATCCAGGTCGGCTGCAGTAGTCGAGCCACTAGAGTAGACAGGGTGGAGCACATGACCAGCCACAGGATCAACATGAACCCATTTCCTGTCAGTAAGCTTGTTGCGTTCGAACCGCACATGACCTTCCTTCAGGCAGAAGAGAGTGTGATCCTTGCCCATGCCAACGTAGTTCCCAGGGTGGAAACGTGTTCCTCTTTGGCGGACAATGATGTTTCCTGGTTCCACTTTCTGGGAAATTAACACAAAAGCACGCCATCAGTTGAACACACTAACAACACCAGATCAATTCCTATGTACAAAAATTCAGACTCCAAATAGTAGCAATTTGATGCAATTATAGAGTAAAAATTAATAGATGTCATATGTATACACAAAGGGTGTACCTCTCCACCAAACTTCTTGACACCCAAATACTTGGGATTGGAATCACGACCATTTTTTGTAGATCCAGCAGTCTTCTTGGTGGCCCAGCGTCTAAACACCAAGCTCATTGCACCAGAAGATTCTGGAATCAGACATATCTCAGGCAGGTTAATTAACTGTTAAAAATAGAAGAAAAGTACCAAGTTCACCAACTGCACACATGTTATCAGTTATCACCTGTCGCACTAGCATACACTGAAGCATTTGAGATCAGCTCTTTGACATTTACTCTCCTAAAAACTGATGAGAAAGCCATTTTGCTTGCCACAGATCACCTGCAACCATCAATTATTCTGTTAAATTAGTCTGTACACTAATATGGTTGTATCAGATAAAAAAATGTAAGTACAGCGGCATCATCAGATTCCAACTTTGTCAATTGCAACCTGTTGGTGCTTTGGTTTTAGTGCTTTGTCAATTGTCAAATCTTTAAGAATTTACTTCATCCTAACAGGCCCTAAGTGGACTATGAAACCATGAATCGGTATCCATACGATTGATCTGGCATCAATCTTTTTTTTTTGATTAATTAGACATTGAATCCAATCAACAAAGGCACATACATAATAATACGGAACATTGGGACGCAGCACTCGGATCATTGCCTCAATAAATATAAAAAAACATGGTTGAAACAGCATGTCCCTGTAAGAATGGTAGTAGAAAACAAAACAATGTTTAATGAGTGCAATTGCGTAATATGAAGCTTTGTGGCATTGATGAACTTAATAATCATGTAAAAGACAACAACCCCATATGTATCAAAACTCAAAAGCTTTAAAATATATTACCCAGATAACATTCATGCTATTAGCAAGCATCAAAACCATATTAACTAATCATGTTGTGGCTGGGATATCAAATGATAATTATGTAGCTAAGATATTCAAATGACAATTCACGCCAGTTTTCTTCGAGTGGCATAACAAACATTCCAAAAGGGGGCATATTAATGCAATAACAGCTTACAATAACCGCATCGTGCCATGCAATTTCCTTAAAAAAGATCCCCCATCTGGGTAGTCACTAGTAACTAACGTTGTTACAGATTTCCGAGGTAACCAGTACTATAACGCTGCAAGGAAACTCAAAATCAGATGACACGTGGGCACAGGCATGGCCGTTAGCCGGAAGCGCGACAAAACTTTCAGTTTCTTTGCAACAGCTTCTGCCACACAAAGGTGACTCCGAATCTGGCGCACGCACTGCCGAGGTTAGCACGTCCTGGAGAGAAACTTACATCGCCAGATTCTCAACCGATAGGCCATGGCCATGAACCCTAGGGGCAACCATCATCTACAAGACCAAGGAAATAGAGCAATTCTTCTTGTGTCGCGAGAGTAGCTCCTTGTCCTGTACCCCGCGGTCACCGCGATTTTTTTGTATTCTCTTCTCTATCAATGAAATAGGCACACTCTCGTGCCCGTTCGTTCAAAAGAAAAGGAAATAGAGCAATTTCCCCACTCGACATTACCATCCAGGTCGAAGGCAGCTTGTAACGCCGCAGCCCCGACACAAGGTTCCACCAACGGACACCTACGAGGCTACGACCAAGGGGGAACTCCTGTGAACCCAACCCGAACACCGCACACAATTTCGCATTTCAGACGCAACGCCTACCCCCCCCCCCCCCCCCGCAACGCAGCGGACGAAATCTGCGGCCGGTTTTTTTTGGGGTTTATTTGATATATGACATTACAACTTTCGCGTTTCGGAGATATACCATTACAATTCGCGTATTCGGAAATATGCCATTATAATTTCTTCCTTCCTTGAGATCTGCCATTTTATACGTATTTAATGCCCTTGGACCCATTTGCAGGCACTGATATTTTCGTATGGACAAGAATGCCCCTCCTACATCTCTAATTTTCACTCACTGACTTGTGGGTCCCATGTGTCATCCCCTTCCTCTTTCCCTTCTTCCCGCATCTTTCCCCATTCATCTTGCAGCTCTGCCTGTTCATGGCGCCGCCGCGGCCGTGCTCAAGCTCTGGCGGATGAGTGCGAGCTCCAGCGTTGGCGGGTCCATGGCCTTCTTCCTCCTTCACTCCCCAATCGCTACGGCCATGGAACAAAGAGGCGCGGGATCAGTCGACCTCCGGCATGGCGGCGTCATCGGCTCCATGGCGCGAGTGTGGAAGGATGAGGGAAGGGGAGATGAAGCTCCACCGCGGCCTCGCTCGGAACTCCAGGGCGGAGAGCTCGTGCGGCGGCGAGCCCTCTGTGTGTGTGGATCCGGGATCTCGTCCATGGCAAGATCCTGAAGCTCGGCGAGGCCTCCGCCGCCTCCGACGAGCCGGTGTGTGGCGCCTCGGGATGGATGGCTTCTTGCGCCGGCGGAACCTCTCGCGCGTGACGCCGTCCGCCGGCGAGGCCTCGAAGCGGACGAAGAGTTCGACCGTGGGATGAGGTTGCGGTGCGTGAGCACGACGCCCTTGCTCCGGCCGCCCGTCCCTGATGAGTAGAGGATGGCGGCCACGTCATCCTGGCCGATTGGCGGGGCCAGCGGCGGTTCGGAATCAAGCAGCAACAGCGCGCGGAACGACGCGAACTCGGGGCCGCCGCCGTCGAGGAGACCGAAGGTCCCGGGCACGAGGACGACCTAAAGAACTGGAACGGATGGAAGGATCGGGGAAGAAGGGAAAGAGGAAGGGGATGACACATGGGACCCACAAGTCAGTGAGTGAAGAGTAGAGATGTAGGAGGGGCATTCTTGTCCATACGAAAATGTAGGACCCACAAGTCAGTACGTGAAGAGTAGAGATGTAGGAGTAGCAGGGTGGCCTTCGTCCCCGAGCCCGACATCCCCATCTCCGCCTGCCTCGAGCTCGGGCCGGCGACAGCCCCTTCTTCCCTCGATGACGACATCGCCCTCCTTCCCTGGCCTCCGATCACTCGCGGGAACCAACTACCGCGAGGCGATGCACGAGGGGGAGCGCTCCACCGCTGGAGGCTGTCCTCCTTTGCACGACGGGGGCGTCTGCATACGGCTTTTTTTCAGACGCGCGACGGCAATCCCCTGGAGACAGTCTCACGCCAACACAATTGAGGAAGGAATGCAAAATTTTGCTATTTAAATTTTGTTGAATTCTTATATGTCACCATTTGATGTTGACATTAGGAGTATTGTTTTTCGATGTGTCTTCCCTATCACGGTATCATCCTGATATCCTATCAACCCACATGCAAAGAGAGTAGGTGTAATTCTCCTTCTCTCCATTTGAGTTCAAGATAGGATTTTTTTATCCCCTGTGTTTGGGTAAATACCTAGTCTGTTTCATGGATCTTCTGTTATTTTGTACATCTGATTTGTTCTGAAATGAAAATATTACACAAGAAGTAGAAAAAATATAAACTGAATGGTCCCCTAATCTCCACTTTTGCAAAATATTAATGGCTAGTTGGTCCCTATATGTACCATATTAAATGGCATCAAAATAATGTTTTATAATATTTTTGAGACTAAATAAGGTTACGTAGCATGTTGAATTACTCATCGCTCTACTTGATCGATTAATTATCTAAGGAACATTAGGTACCAAATTACCAATGCAAGTTCAAGTACTGGAATTATAATGTGTGTGTTTGGTTGCTTATATGGTTAATAACCATAATAATCCTTAAGAACAATATGTTACCAGTGATTTGATTGTACCTCATCATTTAGGTTCATACGTACGTACGTACATATATATGTACATACATATATGATATATCAAGTGGTGCATGCAACCAAACACACCCAAAGCTTGTGTGCAGGTACAAGGATTGATATGGAACAACTTTCTCTACATGGTGTGCATATGAGAGTGCCCTCGTAGTCTCATCCTGAGACATCCTGCAATGGATTTTGCTTCGATTGCCATCCTTAAGAACAATCACCATCTGCAAATGCATCATCAGTGTTATTTTGATACTGTCTAGGGGTGCAAATTGATTATGATGTGGTGCACCTCCGAACCTCTTTAGTTCAGTGCACCTAACGGTTACCCCTTTCAGCCTTAATACTGTCCTAGTGGAGTATATATCATAGTACATTGGCGTCATATGTCAAATCCTAAAACAGGAAGTAATAATAATAAGAGTAGCTATTCATTTGTAATCCTTTATCTAAAAAAAATATATAGTGCTTTAGATTTGGCTTGCCCTGTTGCCCTGAGGATAACATGACTGTTCGTCCCCTTGATCCAGAAGGTACAAATTAATTATTGCTTCTAGGACATTTTTGTTGAATTAAAGGCCATTTTTCTTTGATGTAGGTACAAGAGTATCCGTCGGTCGACAAGAAGATGAGCATATGAAGAACTTGACAAGAAGACGCAGGAAAAAGCAGTTGTGAATTTGTGGTAAGAAACTGTAACATCCCTCAATTTTATTGAGGAATGTTAATTATTAAAAATAAGGATTTAAAATTTTTGATGAATTATTTGAGTGTTTATCAATTTATTTAAGGATGCCTTCCATTTTCTCCCCTAAAAATTCCTAGATTTATATTTGCATTAAATGAAATCTCTAGGAGATATAAAATGCTAGTGTGGGAAACTTGGAGTTCATTTGGTTTTATTTGGAGTTTAATTGTGTGGGTTTCAAATTTGAATTTATATTCAAATTTGAAACTAAAATAGAAAAGGTTTAGGGAGGAAAGAAAAGGGAAAGGGAGTAGCACTGCTGGGCCTCGAGTCCAACACCTAGAAGTCCGTCGGGCCACCCTCTACTCTTTTTCTGAGAGCACCGCGCCACCCCTCTCTTTTCCCGTCTCGGCCCAGCACAGCCCACTAGCGCGCCGGCCCGGTTATCACCAACCCCGCCGCGCGGAGCCGCTGACCGCTGGGACCCGCGTTGCGTCATGCTTGCGTCACGCTGACGTCGCCATCGTCACCACGCCTCTTTTCCCCTTTCACTTACGCGCGCGGCCAAAGCCTGCCGGGGCGCCGCCCATGGCGCCGTCGCGACGCGCCTGCGCCCCTCCGCGGCATCCAAGCCGTCCACGTGCCCCGCGGTGCACCCCGCCTATAAGAAGCCGCCGCCGCAACCCTCAGAGACCTCCCAACCCTAGCCGCCTTGGGGACTTGTCCCCTGACCACCCCGCTTGCTCGCCGGAGGAGAAGAAGAAGGGGGGAGGAGAAGAGAAGGCCCGGAGGTCGTCCGGGGAAGCGCCGTCCGCAGTTGCCGCCGGAGCCGCCCGTGAGGAGGAGCCGGACCTGCCGACGCCGCGCACACCGTCTTCCTCTGCTTCCTCTGCCCGCGCTGCCGCCTTCTCCTTCCTCACCGACGAACCCACGCCGCCCTCTACACCGACGCCTGCACATCGGCCAGTGGCCACCAAGGTGAGGACGCGCTCTCCCGCCCATCTGTGGATGACCCCGGCCTTCGAGCCGAGGGAGGACGCGTGCACGCCGTAGCCGCGCCGCCGCGCACGCCACCGTGTGATGCCGGCCTTCGTGTCGTGCTGGGAATCTCTTGCAGGTGCCGCCGCCGTCGCCACGCCCGCGCGCACGCCTCCGCGTCTTTTCCTTGCCTCACACCCGCACGTCGCACATACACGCACCGCCGCCGCCGTGCTCTGGCGCACCTCGCCGCCGGTATGCATGACGGCGCGCACTCGAGCCGGGGGTCTCCCCGTCCACCGCTTGCACGCCTTCACGACCGCCACGCCATTCAGGATGCCGCGCGCCCACGCGCAGCGCTGCCCCGCGAACGAAGCCCCTGCCTCGCCGTCGCCGCGCCGGCCAAGAGCTTGGCCAGGGCCGCGACGGCACGGAACACACAGGCAACGGGGCAAAAGCCCAGTTTTTGGGCTCCATCTCGTTGCCTTGACGCACACACACCCTCTCCTGGTGTTTAGGCGTGCCCACGCGCTGTCGCCGGAGCTCACCGTCGGGCACCCGCATGCCCGCTCCGCCGCTGCCTTTTGGCACGCCGCCGCCGTGTTTTCCCCGGCCTAGGCCACCTCCTTGTTGCCCGGCCATGTACCCCTGGTGCCCCACGTTCGCGCCCTGTCACGTGTTGATCAACCCAGGCAAGCCTCGCCGCCGGCGAGCCCTTGCCGCGCCGCAGCGCCTTGGGGGCACCTCGCCGAACACCTGGCACCCGAGCCGAAAACCCCTGGGGGTTAGTCTTCGCACCGCAGCCCACACGGGCGTTTGCGAGCACAGGATCCGAGCGGATCCCGTGCGGCCGGCCACTCGCGGCCCGGCCACACGTTCGCCCGCGCCGCGGTAAGCCGCAGCGGATCGCCGAGGATCTGCCGCGCACAGCCACGCAAGACAGCCACGTGGGCGTCCACGTGGGCAGGCGCTGGCCATAAGCCAGCCGCGTGGCAGCTGCGTCAGCTTTTGAGCTGGCTTGCAGCTAGCTGTAAGACCTCTTAGAGATAGCTAGAGCTAGGTAAAAGTTAGGTAAAAGTATGCAATATTGTGTATGCGTATTTTATTTTCAGAAATGTATCTTATCTTTGGAAAATCATAATAAATCCGTTTTAGCTCCGAAAAATATGAGACTTCTTCTGAAAATCTTCTAAAAATCCAAACTCCGCGCTAGACTAGAGTTTGACTCTTTTGGATCTTATTTGCTCTTCATCTTGGATTTATTGCTATTAGTAGCTGAATTTATTTATTTTAAATACGGTTCTAGGAGCTACCGGAGCCGGAGAGCTGAACCAGGACTACGACGACGACCTCGGCTACGACGACTACCCGCACCCAGGTTCACGCCCAACCATTCTTTGAATGCCCATTAGGCATGGCTATTAGTATTGCTAGTGCTTTACTTACTGCATAGTGATGGATATGATGAACCCGTGCATAGCCTCTTTTACATTCTTGTCCTTGATTGACCTACTACTACTGTTTACTTAAGCTAGATGATGTGCTGATCTTGCTATGCATGTGTTGGGATTATTGTGGTAGTTTCTTGGCGTGTGTTGGGAAAACCGGCAGGAGAAGGTGTTTTGGGATACTTTGGCGGGGGTGAGCTCGAGACAACCCGGTCTGGGATCGGGGGCCAGGGATCGTCTTCTCGGACGTTGCCCAATGTGGTGCCTATGGCGGGTACATTGTTTTAGGAGCACAGGTGATGGGGATTTCGTGATGACTTAGAGGATATGAGCTCGCCCCGGTCTGAAACCGAGTGGGTCGCCTGTTACACGGGACTTTCGTACACACCACCTCGCCGAGAGTGGGGATAGGGCCGCCCGACTCTAGCAAGTGTGGTGCCATACCTGCCAGTAGGATAGAGGGTATCAGTGAGAGGGTTAGGGTGAAGTCCCTTCTCTTTGGGCGCTCCCCGTGTGGCCACACGAGGGCATTTTCACAGTTCTGGGGTGGATCTTTGCGAAGGACCGCATCGAGACCCGGATGCAGGATGGAATCGTAACTCCTAGGTGTTCGTTCGGTAGGGTAGGCTCGGTCAGCCGTACACTATCCGGGTACTATTCCGAGTTGGGTACTGGTGTACACGCTCTGCAGAGTTTAGATCTATACGTATAGCCGCGTCCTCGGTTATGGACATGCCCGTTGTTTCTCCGACTCTTACGTTTTGGGATTTCTACCTTCCCCCTTATAGGATGAGTGTGATTGGTGAGCCGTGGTTGTATTCGTGGAGAGGAGAGTTGCTCCCTCTACCTCGCGGATCCGGGTGCAACCATTGAGGTGCGAGTAGTGGGAGTTCTCGCACCGACCCTAGATGGAGATAGGTGATGGTGACGGTGATCTGGGTGACTAGGTGTAACCGTTTGTGGATGAGTGATATGGGTTATGGTGGAATTATGGAGATATTACTCTATATTTTTGGCTGTTGCTGCATAGGAAACCCTGCTACTACCTTGATATACTCTTTTCCCCTTAGAAGTAGGCCACTTAAAGCTTGCATACGGTTGGTGACGTGGACCTATCCCGATCCTTGGGGATAGCCCCTGAGCTTGCAGGGTACGAGTCCAACTACGACAACAACGCCAACGGATGGTACGACTGAGGGGGCACGACGCTTCGCTCAAGGATGCCTGTGGGAGATGCCTGAAGTTGGAGACACCTTTTTGGGAGATAGCTACCGCTGCGTAGGCTCTTATTTCTGTTATTCCGCCAAGAGGCGGGTATTAATGTACTCCGAATAATCAGGACATGTAATAATCAAATTATTATTCGTACTCTGATGCTTTATTTCACTGTATGACTGTGATATTTATCTGTGATGAATGCCTGTGCGTGATAGCGTCTGAACCAGGGACTATCACGAGACAGAATGCTGGGTTTTCCGTTTTTGAAAACCCAGGGTCGTTTCAGATGGTACCAGAGCCATACTTGACCGTAGCATGTGCCCTTAGAAATGATCGTTAGAAATTGGGACTCTAAACGATCTCTTTTGATTATATACCATTCTTGACCTATATTACAAAAACTTATCCTTCTCTTGAAAAGTTCTATCTCACCTACGCTAACTAGAAATTTCTTCCGTGTCACAGGAGATGTCTCGTCAGGAGGTGGAGTTGCTCCCGGAGCACATGGAGGGACTCGCCCGTTGGGTTGACAGGGTCGTCCTCAGGCTGGGGATTCCCCCTACGCACGTCACCTATCGCGCTGAGGACGTCCGCACGCTGTCGGGACCACTAGTGCTTTGCACGGTGGCCGTCCTACCCCACCCGGCGCTTCCAGGCTTCCCCGGGATGCTCGAGCACAGCACAGGACTCAACGTCAGGAACGCTGTGGACACCGCCTGCAGCCACGTACTTCACCACCTGCTGGCTAGGTACCGCGATGTCTACAGGACTGGAGACCTGAGGCTGATTCCCCAGGACTACTACAGAGTGGCTCCGATCGTGAACGGACTGCCAGACCCTTCAGCACTCTACGAGGAGGAGGTTGTTCAGGGACCTCTACGTGAGGCTGACGACACGCTCGTCACCACTGGGAGCTACCTCATGGACCTCGACACTCACGCTCGCCGACTGAGCGAGCAGACGAGTGGACTCTTCAGCAGACTGGAGTACACCACTCTGGAGCTGAAGGAGCTTCAGCCCCGCACCCAGAGCCTGCTCGTGGAGAACCTCACCCTTCGCCAGCGAGTTGAGCAGCTCGAGCGAGGACTTCGCCACGCCAACTCTTTGGCAGTTCAGGCTGAGGCTGAGAGGGTGACCGCTCGAGAGGAGAAGATCTACGCTCAGGAGGATCTACGCAAGCAGGAGGCTAGGTTCGCCCGTCTCTTCGCCAAGCTGGACCAGAAGGATGCTCAGTTCGCCGCTCAGGGAAGCAACCTGGTTCGTGAGAAGGCCAGAGTGACCGAACTGGTGGAGGACCACTACAACAACACCGCCAACATCGCTGCACTCACCAGGACTGCTGTGTTCCTGCTGGACAAGTGCAAGAGGATGCTGAAGACTTGGGAGGACGCGGACTCGCTTCGTGTGGACGAGCTTCAGGAGCTCAACAGTCTGCTACCACCCTAGCGTCAGCGGGCGATCCGCAAGGAGACCTTCAGGCTCCACCCGTCCACCCTCAAGCTTCACCTGTGTCCCCTGGCTGACATGGCCACTCCGGTTGAGACCGACGAGGTGAGGACCGCTCACTCCAGGCTGTCACGGATGTTCCCCAGGGACTTCCCCGGGGAGGACCGTTACCCAGTGAGGTACAAGAAGGCCCGCTTCGAGTAGCGTGCCGGAGCATGACCATGCTAATGAGAGAAGAGTTGTAAGATAGGTAGTCTCTATGAGTTGTTCCATGCAGCCGAGAGCCTGTTCCGGTGCATGATGAGTTATGAGTCTTTCACACATAGATGTGCACACCCTTTTGAGATCATGTAACGTCATATTAGATCGTTGTTGTGTGTGACCTCCAAGGCTTGAGTCAGCCTCGAGGAAACTTATGTACTCATAATGGATGCTGATTGTTTGGTCTTAATGGAGTTGTTTGTTCTTATTGCTTCTTCTCATTGAGTGTAGGATTTATATTAGTAAAAATATTTACATGATTGTATATCAGACTCAATTTGTTGGTGAGTGACGTATCTAAGGCTTTCCTATATCCTTGGTCGTGTTTTCAAAAAGATGTCGATCAGGAGGTCCGGTCGTCTGTTGGGACGTTTTTGAGGTTGCCGCGGAAGAGCAAGCCCTGCCAGCCCCGCCTGTCCGTGGCCGTGGACGTGGCCGCGCTCCCGTGTGTGGACGTGGACGCGCTCGTGGTCGTGGACACGCGCCTGTCCTAGGACGTGGCCGAGGCGACATGGTGCCACCACCACCGCCTCCGCCCATCGGACAAGGCGCTGAGGAGGAGGAAGCTGAAGGAGAGCCTGCGCCACACCCGGCTCCCCAGGGTCGTGGGCGTGGTCGTGGCCATGGAGGAGCACCACCACCGCCACCGCCTAACCTAGCTGAGGTGATGGCCCTGCAGACTCAGCTGATGCAGAGGATGGCTGACGCCGTCGAAAATCGAGTCGGAGGGAACCGCAACGCCCCGGTGGAAGAGGACTTCGCCAAAAAGATCGAGAGGTTCATCCGTCTGAAGGCCCCTACCTTCAGCTACTCGGACGATCCCCTCGATGCTGATGACTGGCTCCGCGTGATCGAGACGAAGCTCGACCTCACCGCCTACACCGACGAGGAGTGTGTCGCTCTCGCCGTCCACCAGCTCGAGGGTCCTGCCAAGTCTTGGTGGGATAACTACTCCGGGACTCACCCGAACCCAGCTTTTATCACCTGGCTGGAGTTCTGCGAGGTGTTCCGCGAGCAGTACCTGCCGAAGGAGCTCATGATCCAGAAGGCCCAGGAGTTCCGTACCATGACTCAGGGTGCGATGCGGGTGGAGGAGTACGAGAGGCACTTCATGAAGATGATGCGCTATGCCCCTGACGACACCACCACCGACGACAAGAAGCAGTTCTGGTTTCTGCGAGGCCTGCACCACGGTCTCCGCCAGGGCTTGAAGGCCAGCGAGCACAAGTCACTTCGTCACCTGGTGAACAGGGCCATTACGCTCGAGGAAGAACGCAGGGGGCATGAGGAGCTCATGAAGGGCAAGAAGAGGTTCGGGGATCGGGACCATGGCGACCGATCCTTCCAGAAGCCGAGGAGTGGGCAGAGCAACCTGCTCCGCAGAAGCTACCGCCCGGGGAACAACCAACCCGGACGTGGATTCGGAGGGAACCGTGCACCATACCCAGGAGGAAGGAGCAACTACCAGCAGCAGGGTGGTGGCTACAACCGCCTGCAGCAGAGCGCGTCGAGACCCAGTGCCGGAGGTTTCACCCCGACATGCTACGCAAATGGCAAGCAAGGCCACAAGTCGTACGAGTGCCCCAGCAAGAAGACCGCTGCTACACCTGCCAGGGCACCAGCTCCAGGAGGGAGGCCACCTCAGGCTGCTCCCCAGCCGGCCGCTGATCGCGGAAGGCTCAACCTCCTGACTGAGGAGGAGGCTGCCGACGCTCCTGACGTCGTGATCGGTGAGTTTTTAGTTTGCGCCACTAAGGCTTTGATTCTGTTTGATACTGGTGCAACTAGTTCGTATGTGTCCTCTAACTTTGTAAACAAACTGTCTCTCCCCATGACTCCCCGACCGAAACCGATTATAACGAGCTCCCCGTTCGGAGATATCAGTTGCACCCTGCTTTGCAAAGGGGTGGAGATGTTCATCAAGGGTCACAAGTTCCTCGGAGATCTGACCGTGCTGAAGTCTAATGGAATTGATGTTATTCTGGGCATGGATTGGATCACCACTCACAAGGGGGTAATCTCCTCGTCACCCCGACAAGTGACCCTGATACACCCGAAGGGAACGAAGATCACCTTCGAGCCGCTGAAGTCTCAGGAAGTACCAGCTGTGTACAACCTCACTACAAAGACAGTGGCCGATGTTCCAGTGGTTTGTGAGTACCCCGATGTCTTTCCTGATGACCTGCCGGGGTTACCACCAGACCGCGACGTGGAGTTCGTGATCAACCTTGTGCCAGGTACAGCACCCATGGCACAAAGTCCTTACAGAATGGGCAAGTTAGAGCTGGCAACCCTGAAGGAGGAGTTGGAAGCTCTCCGTGAGAAGGGGTACATCCGACCAAGTGCATCACCTTGGGCTTCACCGGTGATGTTTGTGCCGAAGAAGGATGGGACGCAACGGCTGTGCGTCGATTACCGCGCTCTTAATGCGGTGACCATCAAGAACAAGTACCCATTGCCACGCATTGATGACCTGCTTGATCAGTTGAAGAAGGCCAAGTACTTCAGCAAGATTGACCTTCGATCGGGCTACCATCAGATGAAGATTCGCCCGGAGGACATCTACAAGACAGCGTTTGTGACCCGGTACGGGCAGTATGAATTCACTGTCGTATCGTTCGGTCTTACGAACGCCCCTGCTTACTTCATGAACATGATGAACAAGGTGTTCATGGACGAGTTAGACAAGTTTGTCGTGGTTTTCATTGACGACATCTTGGTCTTCTCGGAAACTGCAGAAGAGCATGAAGAGCATCTGAGGATTGTGCTGGAGAAGCTGAGGCAGAATCAGTTGTATGCCAAGTTCAGCAAGTGTGAGTTCTGGCTAGAAGAAATGGCTTTTCTTGGGCATGTGTTGTCAGGAGAGGGAGTTGCAGTTGATCCCTCGAAGATCGAAGCTGTGTCAAGGTGGCAGTCGCCCAAGACAGTGACAGAGATCAGGAGCTTTCTCGGGATGGCAGGATACTACCGCCGTTTCATCGAGAACTTCTCTAAGATTGTGAAGCTGATGACCGAGTTGCTGAAGAACAACACGCCATTCGTGTGGTCAGAGAAGTGTGAAGCAAGTTTCCAAGAGCTCAAGACCCGACTCACCACAACCCCTTTGTTGACGCTTCCCGATGACAACAAGGACTTTGTGGTGTACTGTGATGCTTCAAGGCAGGGTCTTGGTTGTGTGCTGATGCAGGAAGGCAAAGTGATTGCTTATGCATCGAGGCAGCTTCGGAAGCATGAAGAGAACTACCCGACACATAACCTTGAGTTAGCAGCCGTGGTTCACGCGTTAAAGATATGGAGGCACTACTTGATGGGCAACAAGTGTGATATCTACACGGATCACAAGAGTCTGAAGTATATTTTCACCCAATCAGAGCTGAACCTGAGGCAGCGAAGATGGCTAGAGTTGATAAAGGACTACGACCTCGACATTCACTACCACCCTGGCAAGGCGAATGTCGTGGCCGATGCATTGAGCCGAAGAAGTTACTGCAACAACCTGATGGTGCAGAAAGAACAACCCGAGTTGTACCTAGAGATGGAGCGATTGCAGCTTGACATCATCGAGAAAGGGCAGCTCAACGAGCTGAGGGTGAAGTACAACCTAGAGGACCAGATCAGGCAAGCCCAGAAGAAGTGTCCTGAAATTGAGAAAGTGAAAGATCTTCTGACAAGAGGCAAGGCCCCTGACTACCGCATTGATGAGCAAGGCACGTTATGGTTGAAGGATCGCATATGTGTGCCCAGTGGAGAGGACATCCAGGAGACGATTCTGAAGGAAGCACTTGATTCTCGGTATTCCATTCACCCTGGATGCACGAAGATGTACCAAGACCTGAAGTGTCGATTCTGGTGGGAGAATATGAAGAAAGACATAGCTGAGTATGTGGCCCGATGTGACACCTGTCAGAGAGTGAAGGCGGAACATCAGAGACCCGCCGGACTGCTACAGCCGCTTGCGATACCTCAGTGGAAATGGGATGATATCAGCACGGACTTCGTGGTGGGTCTACCTCACACTCAGAAGGGGAATAACTCTATTTGGGTGATTGTGGACCGTTTGACCAAGGTAGCACACTTTCTTCCGGTAAAGAACAAGTACTCTATGAGTCAGTTGGCCGATCTCTACGTTGAGCATATCCTGAGGTTACATGGAGCACCACGCACCATCGTGTCCGATCGTGGTGCTCAGTTCACAGCTCAGTTCTGGAAGAGTCTGCACGCTTCGATGGGCACCCACTTGGACTACAGTACAGCTTTCCACCCTCAGACAGATGGACAGACTGAACGGGTGAATCAGGTCCTAGAAGATCTGCTGAGAGCTTGTGTGTTGACTTACAGCAATGATTGGGAGAAGAGTTTACCCTACGCTGAGTTCTCGTACAACAACAGCTATCAGGCAAGTTTGCAAATGGCACCCTTTGAAGCTCTGTATGGCAGAAAGTGTAGAACCCCGTTGATGTGGTCTGAGGTGGGGGAGAGGATCTTTTTCGGTCCTGCTTCCATTCTTGAGGCTGAGGAGAATGTGGCCAAGGTTAGGGAGAACCTGAAGATAGCCCAGAGCAGACAGAAGAGCTATGCTGATCTTAAGCGAAGGGATGTCTCCTTCGAAGTTGGTGATTACGTCTTTTTGAGAGTATCACCGCTTAGAGGGACGAAGAGGTTCCACGTGAAGGGGAAGCTAGCCCCGAGGTTCGTTGGTCCCTACCAGATTGTGGCAAAGGTGGGAAAACTTGCTTATAGGCTGGAGTTACCGTCTGACCTTGCCGGAGTGCATCCTGTGTTCCACATATCGCAACTCCGGAGGTGCCTCGACCCGAAGCTTGACAAGCATGTCTCCACCGATGCTATCGACCTGCAAGACAACTTGGAGTACTTGGAGTACCCGGTGAAGATCCTGGATTGGGCCGAGAAGGCTACCAGGAGTACCACCACTCGCTTCTGCAAGGTGCTTTGGAGCAATCACACCGAGCGAGAGGCGACGTGGGAGAAAGAGTCAGTCTTGAGAGAGAAGTTCCCGCACCTCTTCGAGATGGAGGTAAGTTCTTAATCTTGAGGACGAGATTCTTTTGAGGGGGGGAGTCTGTAACATCCCTCAATTTTATTGAGGAATGTTAACTAATAAAAATAAGGATTTAAATTTTTTGATGAATTATTTGAGTGTTTATCAATTTATTTAAGGATGCCTTCCATTTTCTCCCCTAAAAATTCCTAGATTTATATTTGCATTAAATGAAATCTCTAGGAGATATAATATGCTAGTGTGGGAAACTTGGAGTTCATTTGGTTTTATTTGGAGTTTAATTGTGTGGGTTTCAAATTTGAAACTAAAATAGAAAAGGTTTAGGGAGGAAAGAAAAGGGAAAGGGAGTAGCACTGCTGGGCCTCGAGTCCAACACCTAGAAGTCCGTCGGGCCACCCTCTACTCTTTTTCTGAGAGCACCGCGCCACCCCTCTCTTTTCCCGTCTCGGCCCAGCACAGCCCACTAGCGCGCCGGCCCGGTTACCACCAACCCCGCCGCGCGGAGCCGCTGACCGCTGGGACCCGCGTTGCGTCATGCTTGCGTCACGCTGACGTCGCCATCGTCACCACGCCTCTTTTCCCCTTTCACTTACGCGCGCGGCCAAAGCCTGCCGGGGCGCCGCCCATGGCGCCGTCGCGACGCGCCTGCGCCCCTCCGCGGCATCCAAGCCGTCCACGTGCCCCGCGGTGCACCCCGCCTATAAGAAGCCGCCGCCGCAACCCTCAGAGACCTCCCAACCCTAGCCGCCTTGGGGACTTGTCCCCTGACCACCCCGCTTGCTCGCCGGAGGAGAAGGAGAAGGGGGGAGGAGAAGAGAAGGCCCGGAGGCCGTCCGGGGAAGCGCCGTCCGCAGTCGCCGCCGGAGCCGCCCGTGAGGAGGAGCTGGACCTGCCGACGCCGCGCACACCGTCTTCCTCTACTTCCTCTGCCCGCGCCGCCGCCTTCTCCTTCCTCACCGACGAACCCGCGCCGCCCTCTACACCGACGCCTGCACATCGGCCAGTGGCCACCAAGGTGAGGACGCGCTCTCCCGCCCATCTGTGGATGACCCCGGCCTTCGAGCCGAGGGAGGACGCGTGCACGCCGTAGCCGCGCTGCCGCGCACGCCGCCGTGTGATGCCGGCATTCGTGCCATGCTGGGAATCTCTTGCAGGTGCCGCCACCGTCGCTACGCCCACGCGCGCGCACCTCCGCGTCTTTTCCTTGCCTCACACCCGCACGTCGCACATACACGCACCGCCGCCGCCGTGCTCTGGCGCACCTCGCCGCCGGTATGCATGACGGCGCGCACTCGAGCCGGGGGTCTCCCCGTCCACCGCTTGCACGCCTTCACGACCGCCACGCCGTTCAGGACGCCGCGCGCCCACGCGCAGCGCTGCCCCGCGGACGAAGCCCCTGCCTCGCCGTCGCCGCGCCGGCCAAGAGCTTGGCCAGGGCCGCGACGGCACGGAACACGCAGGCAACGGGGCAAAAGCCCAGTTTTTGGGCTCCATCTCGTTGCCTTGACGCACGCACACCCTCTCCTGGTGTTTAGGCGCACCCACGCGCCGTCGCCGGAGCTCACCATCGGGCACCCGTATGCCCGCTCCGCCGCCGCCTTTTGGCACGCCGCCGCCGTGTTTTCCCCAGCCTAGGCCACCTCCTTGTTGCCCGGCCATGTACCCCTGGTGCCCCACGTTCTCGCCCTGTCACGTGTTGATCAACCCAGGCAAGCCTCGCCGCCGGTGAGCCCTTGCCGCGCCGCAGCGCCTTGGGGGCACCTCGCCGAACACCTGGCACCCGAGCCGAAAACCCCTAGGGGTTAGTCTTCGCACCGCAGCCCACACGGGCGTTTGCGAGCACAGGATCCGAGCGGATCCCGTGCGGCCGGCCACTCGCGGCCCGGCCACACGTTCGCCCGCGCCGCGGTAAGCCGGAACGGATCGCCGGGGATCCGCCGCGCACAGCCACGCAAGACAGCCACGTGGGCGTCCACGTGGGCAGGCGCTGGCCATAAGCCAGCCGCGTGGCAGCTGCGTCAGCTTTTGAGCTGGCTTGCAGCTAGCTGTAAGACCTCTTAGAGATAGCTAGAGATAGGTAAAAATTAGGTAAAAGTATGCAATATTGTGTATGTGTATTTTATTTTCAGAAATGTATCTTATCTTTGGAAAATCATAATAAATCCGTTTTAGCTCCGAAAAATATGAGACTTCTTCTGAAAATCTTCTAAAAATCCAAACTCCGCGCTAGACTAGAGTTTGACTCTTTTGGATCTTATTTGCTTTTCATCTTGAATTTATTGCTATTAGTAGCCGAGTTTATTTATTTTAAATACGGTTCTAGGAGCTACCGGAGCCGGAGAGCTGAACCAGGACTACGACGACGACCTCGGCTACGACGACTACCCGCACCCAGGTTCACGCCCGACCATTCTTTGAATGCCCATTAGGCATGGCTATTAGAATTGCTAGTGCTTTACTTACTGCATAGTGATGGATATGATGAACCCGTGCATAGCCTCTTTTACATTCTTGTCCTTGATTGACCTACTACTACTGTATACTTAAGCTAGATGATGTGCTGAGCTTGCTATGCATGTGTTGGGATTATTGTGGTAGTTTCTTGACGTGTGTTGGGAAAACCGGCAGGAGAAGGTGTTTTGGGATACTTTGGCGGGGGTGAGCTCGAGACAACCCGGTCTGGGATCGGGGGCCAGGGATCGTCTTCTCGGACGTTGCCCAATGTGGTGCCTATGGCGGGTACATTATTTTAGGAGCACAGGTGATGGGGATTTTGTGATGACTTGGAGGATATGAGCTCGTCACGATCTGAAACCGAGTGGGTCGCCTGTTACACGGGACTTTCGTACACACTACCTCACCGAGAGTGGGGATAGGGCCGCCCGACTCTAGCAAGTGCGGTGCCATACCTGCCAGTAGGATAGAGGGTATCAGTGAGAGGGTTAGGGTGAAGTCCCTTCCCTTTGGGCGCTCCCCGTGTGGCCACACGGGGGTATTTTCACAGTTCTGGGGTGGACCTTTGCGAAGGACCGCATCGAGACCCGGATGCAGGATGGAATCGTAACTCCTAGGTGTTCGTTCGGTAGGGTAGACTCGGTCGGCCGTACACCGTCCGGGTACTATTCTGAGTTGGGTACTGGTGTACACGCTCTGCAGAGTTTAGATCTATACGTATAGCCGCGTCCTCGGTTATGGACATGCCCGTTGTTTCTCCGACTCTTACGTTTTGGGATTTCTACCCTACCCCTTATAGGATGAGTGTGATTGGTGAGCCGTGGTTGTATTCAGGGAGAGGAGAGTTGCTCCCTCTACCTCGCGGATCCGGGTGCAACCATTGAGGTGCGAGGAGTGGGAGTTCTCGCACCGACCCTAGATGGAGATAGGTGATGGTGACGGTGATCTGGGTGACCAGGTGTAACCGTTTGTGGATGAGTGATATAGGTTATGGTGGAATCATGGAGATATTACTCTATATTTTTGGCTGCTGCTGCATAGGAAACCCTGCTACTACCTTGATATACTCTTTTCCCCTTAGAAGTAGGCCACTTAAAGCTTGCATACGGTTGGTGACGTGGACCTATCCCGATCCTTGGGGATAGCCCCTGAGCTTGCAGGGTACGAGTCCGACTACGACAACAACGCCGACGGATGGTACGACTGAGGGGGGCACGACGCTTCGCTCAAGGATGCCTGTGGGAGATGCCTGAAGTTGGAGACACCTTTTTGGGAGATAGCTACCGCTGCGTAGGCTCTTATTTCTGTTATTCCGCCAAGAGGCGGGTATTGATGTACTCCGAATAATCAGGACATGTAATAATCAGATTATTATTCGTACTCTGATGCTTTATTTCGCTGTATGACTGTGATATTTATCTGTGATGAATGCCTGTGCGTGATAGCGTATGAACCAGGGACTATCACGAGACAAAATGCTAGGTTTTTCGTTTTTGAAAACCCAAGGTCGTTTCAGAAACAGGGTATGTATAGTTGCTCATCGTATACTGGGGATGTGGGAACCAGGGAAAGTTTCGACTTCGAGAATCGAGACAGGTCGTAACCTCTTACGGCACCAATTTTGTTTGCTAATCAGGAAAAATGCTGATTATATTAAATAAAAGTTCAAAACAGTAAGTAATCAGTTAGATTGGAACATCAACACGTCTATACTACTCAATTCGACAACAGTTGGTTGGATTGGAGGAACATCAACACGATTGCATCATTTAGCTGAAACACAATTGAACAATCAGAACAGTCGGTTAGCTCAAACACAATTGAACAATCACAACAGTCGGTTGATTCAGGATATCAATAAGTGTCGCATTATATCATCACTGTGTGGTAGACTTGTAGCTCCTCAAAAACGTGGCAAATGGTCTAGCACCTCAGCTGCAACATCGCCAGCTGCCACTCCCACGTCTCCACCATGCTGACCTCGTAGTGTCCATGCCACTACCGACTGCTCTTTCCTTTTGTCTTTCCCTGTTTTTTTGCGGGTATATATGTTTTTCCTTAATTTAATTTGAGAAAGAAAAGAAAACGAACGCCTCACACGCGACACAGCCAAAGGGAAATCAACCGCCGACAGATCTGCTGGCTACCACACCGTATGCCCACAGAGATGTGGATTTTTTTTTTTGACAACAGAGAGATGTGGATTGAAAATGAGAAAACTGAGAGTACTGATCTCGTCTCTGACTACTCAGTGTCCCTATCGGAGTGATTGATTGGATGCATAAGCCTCAATCAGGCTCCACTTATGCACTCTAGGTTTGATTGGTTGGGTGCATAAGCCCCCCTACCGTGACCCTCTTCGGGTGCCTTTGGTTTGGTTTCCTGCGGCTGTGGCTTTCTCCAAAAGCCAACCAAAGGGCAAAAACTCGGCAGCAGCTTTTCCAAAAGCACATGCTTTTCCCAGTTCATTTTCGGAAGTAGGTTGGGAGGTGCTTCCTTCGGCTTCCGACTGTGGCAACTTTGAAAAAATTACCCACTGCCACTCGTTATGTGCTTATCGGTTCGTTTCTTTCCGTCGTCTTCCCCGCACCCGCACGACGGCAGGAGCCCTGCGGCCGCCATAATGCTCCCCTACCGGAGAAATCCATGACATCAGCTCCACCTCCGCCCAACAGCCATCACCCACAGCTCCCCCACCTCCTGCTCGACATCCCTGGCCCTCCCTTCCTCCAACTCCGCCAGTCAACCGCCAGGGATTCGAGATCCCGCGACCGCCAGAGCTCCCCTCCATTCCTGCTGCGCGAGCGCCGCTAGCACGAGCCCCGTCGCGGTAGCGGCCGCCGCCCTCAAGTGTCACCATGGGGGCTGCTGGCGAGCTCCGCCCGCGGGGTCACGGGCGAATCCCGCCGCATCTCTGTTGGAACCCAGCCCGGTGTGCCACGTGCGGTGGCCTCAGTGGTCGGCGAGCGCGACTCTGACGCCAGCGGTAGTGGCCGGCGAGCTCCATCCCGACCACCTCTCACTCCATGGTCGGGAATTGGAATTTTCCCGACCGCCATCACCATCCCACCTCTATGGTCGTCAAGCACAAATCCCCCGTGTCCAAGCCTCCATGCATCGATTCCTCGCATCCGAACCTCCTCCACCTGATTCTAGAGCTCCCAAAATTTCTTGTTGGCAAGGACAACCTCCTCCATGCCAGCAATCGTTGGACTTCCATCCGCCTGTGTTCATCGCTGCTCACTGCAGAAGGAGCTAGGGTTAGGGTCTTGGGGATATGTGTAGGGTTGAGGGTGCGCTAGGGCTTGGAGAACACTCGCTGAAGAGAGAAGGTGCGCCACCGTGCCGGTGTGGCCGCGTCGGTGCTGCTTCCTGTGGGCGCGGGGGGCGTGCAGGCGTACTCGAGGAAGGAGAAGGGTGAGGGCATATGTGTGAGATAAATAAAAGCTGCAAGGGGTTTTCTATAAAATGTCAGTTTTATGTGAATGACATGTGAGTCCGCTTGCAGGGGTTCTCCAAAAGCCACAACTGATTCACCAAACGGTCTTCTGCTTTTCCTACAACAACTTTCTCACAACTGCTTTTCAACAGCTCACAGCCCATAGCAGTTTTTTCAAAAGTCACAACCCAACCAAACACACCCTTAGCCTGACTAGTTGGAAACGAGATAAAAAGTTAAAAGAAAACACACACCAGAAAAATAAAATAAGAATAAACTGGAAAAAAGAACGTGCAACAAAAATTATTCATTAGATGGATAAAATTTGCAGCTTCGAGACACCACCGGGCACCAGCCAACAAACGAGTGGACCGAATCGTCCAGGGGCAGGGCAGTAGCTCGCCAGGGTCGAGCAACCGAGGTGGTCACTGCGAAATACGAAAGGAAAAGCTATAGCTCACCTGAGTGATTTATAGGTCTTCCTCACACAAAATTTTTTCACCGTATCTTCACCTCCACCCACTTTCGCCTCCAACTCGGGCGACACTCCGACGAGGTTAGGGTTCGGGGTTGCTGGAGGGGGGGGGGGAGGGGGCTGCTGTCACCGTCGGCCATAGTGGGAGGGCCGATGGCGGTAGGCAGGCCCGACGGAGGTGGCGACCGGCGGAGGCGCCGCCGACCGGCCGATGGAGGCCGGTGGTTGGGGCCAGGGTCAGCCGGGGGTGCCCACGACGACGGTGGCAGAGCTAGAGATGACAACAGCGGTGGTGGAGCGCGGCGGTGGCCAGGACTAGTGGTGGGCCGGCGTGGGCGGGCTAGGGTCTGTCGGAGCTCCATCCGCGTCGGTGGGTGGGGAGGGGCTGGGTGGTGGTCCGGGGGCGGCATTGCGAGGTCGTCGTGGGGGAGAAGCAGAGGTGTGCGGCTGGGAGGTGGGGTGCAATCCGAAGGGATAGGGTGGAAAGAGAAGGAAGGTGAGGAAAGATTTGAGCAGCCCAATTCCAATCCAATGGCTCAAAAATTTGTGTGAGGGAGGCCACTATTTCACCTATGTGAGGGATAGACACTCCCGTCCACAGTTCCCTTGCTTGTGCTCGGGATAGGAGTTTTGTATAAATGTTTCGCCGTATTATTAAGTATTCTCCTTTAGTTCGTTTCTCTATCTAGAAGTGGAATAGAATAACCCGGTTGAAGGGTAATGATCATACGTCTGTAATGCATTGTATGTCTCCCAGAATAGGTGTCATTCTTCTACTCTTTCCGGGTAGTCGATGGCTATTCACAACTACTACCTTAACACCAAAGAAGAGTTCGACCCAATACTTTATTTCTGTCTTAGTGAATCCCGATACGGCATTAGAAGTATATTGATTCTTTGCCAATAAACAAAGACTCTTTTCTGTAAATACTGCGTATTTGATTCCATCCATAACTCGACTTTCCACACTCCCACTACGAATCTACTACGATGCTGGAGTGGTGCGGAAGGGCCTCAACGGGTCGGGCTGAATTCGACAGTGACAACAGAAACACAACAGTGCGTGCGCAATCAACATCTATCAGAGGAGAAGAAAATCGAAACAACAATAACACTAGCCAAAGTTCAAAAACTCTCGAGTAGCAGAAGCCTGTAAAACTTGTGAGGAAACAGCCCACTTGTCTGTAAAAAAAAATTCTGATGCATAACGAGTAGCAGTCTAGCAGAAGTAAAGATAAAACTACCACCATCATACAACAAGACAAAATTCTGATGCTTAACAAGCAACGAGAATAAGAAACTCAACCGATAAAAAAAATGCCCTCCTGCTCGCAATCCGCAGAGCAAGATACCCATATATATGCATGCAGCTCAGTTCCCAGATTGTAGGCATTGCGTGCGACGTGCATCTTACTTGCAGGGGTGCAATCATGCAGTGCAAGGAGATCGGCATGCATGGATCACGCGTCCCAGTTGAGCGTGGGCAGCGCCGCCAAGCTGGAGTGGTAGCCGAACACCGTGCCCAAGCCGTCGTGGACCTGCTTCCCGCCGAGCTCCACCGCGGCCGCCGTCGCCCCGGTGCAACTCTCGTAGCGCACCAGCGCGCGGCGCCACACGTCCTCCCGCCGCACCCCCGCCGCCGCCGCCTCCCCGTCAGCGGGGGGCGCGGGCGCGTGCGCGCACCGCAGCGACAGGCCGAGCGCCTCCTCGCCGCCGGCCAGCATCCCCCCCGGCACCACCGACCACATGAAGCATCGTTCCGGGGCCACCACGCCCGGGATCGCGCGCCAGAGCCTCCAGTGCACGGCGTCCCACTGCGCCGGCGCGCCCGCGCCGCCGTAGCTGGCGAGCTCCCACACCCCCAGCCCGGCGCGGCTGGCGCACGCCAGCCGGAGCCGGCCGCGCCACCCGGCGAGGTCCATGTTGCCCGCGATGCGCTCGCCGCTGGAGGCGCGCGGCGGTGGGGGCAGCGTGCCGGTGAGCTCGCTCTCGACGTCGTGCCAGACGACGTTCCCGCGGTTGGTGAGCCAGTGCACGCGCCCGCCGGCGTACGCCGGCTTCGGCTGGAGCGCCTCGTACGGTGCGAGGCTCGCCACGTCAGGCGCCGCGCGCCACCCGGACCCGGCCGCCCGGGACGAGAAGCGGTAGAACCGGCACGTCTGCACGCCCTCCGCGACGGCCACGACCACGTCGTAGCCCCGCGCCGCCGCCGCCGCCGGGTTGTACGCAAGCCCGGCCACTCCCAGCGGGCAGCCGTCGTGCGAGATTAGGTTGAAGCTGCACGTCGCCGGGTTGCAGACGCAGAAGACGAACCGCCTGCTCTCGCTCCGCACCGCCCTCAGGCAGAGGAGGCCGCCGGTGTACGCGCAGAGCTCGAGCCGCCGGTACGCGCCGCCAGCGGTCAGGAACGAGAGGCTGGGATCCGGTGGAGCGATGGAGCCGTCGGCGGCTCCGCCTCCAGGGGCCAGGACCTCGATCCTGCCACCGTGGAAGCGCGCGAGCGCGGCGGAGGCCGGCGAGGGGCTCTCCGCTTGCAGCGCGGCGAAGGCGGCGTCGCGGAGGATGAGGTCGCGCCACGCCTTGCAGACGGTGGCGAAGCGCGCGAGCGACCGGACGGGGAGGCGGGGCAGGATGCCGTAGCGGACGAGGTCATCGGGGAGACGCGGCGCCGCCGCCCCCGGCGACGGCCGTGGGGACATCTTGCGATTGCGGCGCCGGAATATTTTGGCGATCGACGAGGGGGAGGAGCGGGGGTTGTATAAGTAGAGACAAAACCCTGCCGAGCGCCGCCGACCTGTGTGAGACGCCTGTGTTGTGTTGTGTTGTGTCACGTTTTTTCCCCTGTTTTGGAGGCGAGTTAGTATTAAAGGAAAGAACGGAAAACAAAGCTCGCCGCCACTGCATTGTTGCCTGATTTGATCAGCCTGCTTTCCCAACGAGGCGTGTGCTCGACACTCCTGGATACTCCAAGATACGCGTATATGATTAATTTGATTTAAAAATTAATTCTCGATACTTGGTCGATACTAAAAGATACGGTCATACGATATTTTGGGGAGCTCCTATATAACTTTTATGTGTTGGATAATCAGCATGGCTTTAAAGCCTATCAAACCCAACTAAGAGGCCCAACTAAACTCAACATTTCGGAATTTGCTTTCAACATTTAGAAACACTTGATTCAACATTTTTATCATCTATTTCAATATTTGATCGAACAAGATTCAACATTGAAGTAAACAAGATCCAACATTTAGTCAACAAAAACTCAACATTTTCCCATCATCTTCTTCCTCGTGACGGAGGCGTCATGGCTACGGAGCTTGCGGCCAGGGCCGTGGCGCCCCGCAACCAGAGCTCACAACCGGAGCCGTGATGTCCAAGATTGGAGCTCACGACGCCCGCGGCACCCACGTCGTGCGGGTCGGACAGTGGTGGAGAGTCAGGGTCAAGGCGCGGGGGAGGGGAGTGCACACGCAGGAGGGAGGGTGGCGGCGCACGACAGAAGGTGGGTGAGGGCTAGGATTGCAAATGATCCAACGCAGTGGCGAAGCCAGCTTGCCGGCTTAGTGGGGCTGCTACTGCATTGCTCCTCCTCCGGCCCTCTTTTTCCTCTTCATCTTCAACCTCTAGCCTAGGGGGCTTGGGAGGGGGGGGGGCTCCCATGGTGCCGCCAGCGGGCTCCAGCCCCGGCCAACCCACCGCTGGCTTCACCACTGATCCAACAGACATAGTTCCTAACACGAATCTCAAACATCGGAAGCCTCATAGCAAACAGGCTTCTGGAAGCTATATAGGATTCCCGATACTGTTGATAGGAACATCTCATTTTGAAGTCATGTTGAAGTTGGAGCCCATAAACAACGACCCACCCTAAAAACCTAGTAGTCATCGCCACCATCGTGTGCTCTCTCCGCCTCCTTTTGTTTTCACATCTTACCACGCCGCCACCCCCTTGCACTGGCGCCTGGGTAGGCACGAAGATATGTTAGGTCATCAGGGTCAGCTGATCCAGATGAGCTCACGTTAACATCTCGTGCCCTGCATTCTTTTTTGCCAGCTATGACCGCGTGAAATTTATAGTATCCTATGATTTGTTGCCAGCTATGATCTTGTGAAAAGTTTATGTGACCCCAGCAGCCCAGCTCACCCATCGTCCATAGTACAGCTAGCGCTCCCCTTCTTCCATATAGATAATACTCCCTCTGTTTCAAATTGCTTGTTGTTTTGTTTTTTATAGATACATTCTTTTTTATGTATTTAGACATAAATATATATTTAGGTGCATAACAAAATGAATGTATATGGAAAAATTAAAACGACAAGTAATTTGGGACAGAGGGAGTAGAATTAGATTGTTTAAATTATTGCAGGTGAATCAATTTTCGCCCTGTTTGCTTGACTTATTAGCCACCAGCTAGCAGTATTTTTCTCTCAGAACAAATCAGACACCAGCAACCAACTAGCAATATTTTTTCTCTCAGAACAAATCAGCATCAACCATCAGCCAGCAGCCAAACGAACAGGCTGTTTAGATTTCTATTGTAGGCAACATCTTTTTCCACCGTACAAGCAAAATTTCTGCAAAATATTGAGTTGTGAGATCTTGAGGATTTTCATTCTTTTCAATTTATAATCAGGGGCAAACATGATCTTGTTTAAATAAACAGTAGCACTGCGGATTCATTTAGGAAGAAAGGAAGTCTAGTTTACAAAATTTTGATTACATAAATCAAAGATTGACTCACTCGATAGAGGCCTAAGTAAGCTCATGCCTTCCGCATGCCACAACTCTCAACAACACTTCCTCTCTGACTGAGCTGAACACATGGACAGCAGACACCGATCTATGCTTAAGAATTCATCAGCGTTCCTCTCATTACATGGATTCCATGGCGTAACTATCATGAGCGCAGCGACAGATCTTTGCTTCTTGAAGGTGAAAGGTTGCAGAGTGCTGGACCACCAACCCTACACACTATCTTCATCTTCTTGTGGCACCTCAAAATTAAGGTTAGCCCAGCTTGACACCAAGTGCCAAACATCTCTAGCAAAGCAGCACGACAAGCACAAATGAACTATCTTTACCTATTATTTTTTATCAATACCGAGGTCAAAGAAGCTGGCCACGTCGCCAGATTTTCACGACCGTTGGATCGACCACGCTAACGACTCAGATCGGCCAAGCAACGAACATTTTGCAAAGAGGTCTTTTCATTTAGCAAAAATTAAACCTTCGGTCCACAGATTTTTATAGATAAGCCCTAAACTTTCAGAAAAATATGTTTCCAATCCACGATTTTTCAAAAAGCTCCTTGACTTCACAACAATCCACTGGGAAGCGATAAGCCCCTGAACTTTTGGTAAAATATGCCTGCAGTCCATAATCTTTTAAAAAACCTCAAACTTCACAATAATCCACATGAAAGTCCTAGAATTTTACGAAAAACACCTGATTTACCACATATCATCAAAACACTCAAAACTTACTAAAACAACCTTAAACTTTACAACAACCACTCCTTACTCCACACTTTCATAAAGAAGACCCTATACTTAAAAAACTAAACCCATAGTAAAGAAAGGCGTTCCATTTACCATTAAACGATCCCATAGTTCACAGGTTTTTACAAAAGGGTCATAAACTTCTTTGAAAATCTACTTCCCATACATTTGAATTAATATATAGTAGATTTTCAAAAGGTTCTCACGTTCCCTCACAAACTAACCCCTAACTTTACTAAAATTAATATGTAACCTAGCATTACGAAACCCTCTTCCAATAACTAGCTCAACACGACTCGAAACAACACTTCTTGCAAAAGACCCTTCTATTTACTGAAAAATCGATTCCGCAGTCCATAATTTTTACTTATCAGCCCCTAAATTTTTGTCGAAAAACACCATTCACGTACATGATTTTACACAAAAGGAACCACACTCTAAAACAATCGAAACGAAGTGTCAAGCTTATATCGACAACAACCATCGATTTTTCCAAAAGTCGACGCACAAACTGAACTTATTGAAAAAATTCTACGAAATGATCTCGTGCTTCCAAACTAACCCCTCAATTTTACACGAATTAACCTGTTGCCCTCCATTACGAAGAAAATATCCGAAACTAGCGACAAATAAAGTTGTTACTCCTTGATTTTAAAAAAAGAATAAATGTAAGGTACTGGCCTAGCGCGACAAGGCCGCATTGCCTTTCTAGTTTTTCCGATTCCCGATCACAAAACGGACATATCGGATTGCAAGGCCAATTCCTTATCAACGACGACTGATGGCCCTCCCGCCTGCCCTGTGCTCCTCCCTCCCGGGCGCCTCCTGCCCTGCTGTCCTCCCCCTCTCTAGCGAACAATGGTGAGCTCTAACGCTGCTTCTCTGCTTCTGTGGATCTTTGTCCCTCTGGCCTTCCTCGGAGTCTTCCTCCTTTCCTGCTGCACTGGTGGTTTTCGGTTTGCACTTCTTTTGGCTGGAAAGTTAGTGCTCTTTCTGAGTTTTCGGGTTGCCTTTTGATTCAAGTTCTTGTTGGCGCTTGCTACTGATTTGCTTGATTTTGATGTTGGCATTCGCTTTGAGAATGAGCTGTATAGCTCGTCGGATCAAAGGATCCACGCTCGCTCCCCCCCCCCCGGGAAATCGTTTCTGGCTTTTGGCAACCTTTCGAAGATATCTGTTCCAGTTGAATGAGAACTCTGTGGCCCTGACTTTGCAATCTTGCCTGGGTGGATATTCAGAAGGATTTCAAGTTGAGTATCAAAGTCATAATCACTACAAGTTCTCGGTTTCGTGCAAGTCTGTGGGGTTTGCCGTTTACAATCTTCGAAGGGTTATTGGTAAATCTTTTGATGTCTATTTTCATCTGTGGAGCAATGGTGCCCCTCACTGGGAGCGTGAGAAACGTCTTTGGGAGGAAGAAGAGGCTAAACGCTGGACTAAGGTTCTATCCAAAAGACAGAAGAGGGATGCTCGTCAATCCTTGATGAAGAAAAGAGTTCGATTTGCTGAGCGTTTGATCCAAGGCCCTTCTTCTCCTAGATGCAGGAAGGCTGTTCTTCCGAATGTCATCAAATTTGGGGATTTTTCTGTTGAGTTACCTTCTGTTGGTCTTGATCAGAGAGGCTTGAAGCTCATTGGCATTCTTAAAAATTCTTTTGCTGATGATTGTTCTGTCACGGGGTCTACTTCTCATATCATTTCTCCTGAAATTTCTTCCTCGGCTGATTTTGGCTCTCAAGAGCCGGTGGTTACTGGTGCTAAGCTGCAACGTCCTGTTGATTCAATTTGGAATTCAAATTCAAGTTCAATCTTGGTCAACTCTGGCTCTTCGAGTGCCTATTGTGTTAATGGCTCATCACCCAATGCTCCGGGACTTCAACCAGTTAAAGACTCTTTTAAGTCCTTTCTGGAGATTAATGGTATTCTTAAAAAAAATGGATGCAGCTGTCAGGCATACACCCCGGGTACCTGCAAGGAAGGATGAAGACGGACTCCTACTAGAATTCCTCTGTAATCCTACTAGAACTCGTGCCGTGTAATCCTACTAGGACTCCTACCTTGTAACCGACTAGGCACCCACCCCCTGGACTATATAAAGGAGGGCCGGGTACCTAGGAGGACATCCACAATCCCTCCGGGGAGCAACATCTAGGCGCAGGGCGCAATACTACTCCAAACAGGACGTAGGGTACGCTACTCTGGCTACCCGAACCTGTATAAATCTTGTGTCCCCGCGCATACATTCGAGTTCCTGGTCTAGCAATCCCCACTATCTACTCTCCGACGGGTACCCCCTATGGAGGTTGCCGGATATAAAACTCCGACATTAGCGCCCACCGTGGGGCGATCGTCATGATCATTAGGTGAATTTGAAGGACCTATCTTCAAAATCAAATCTACGCAACGAGAAGCAAGTCGGCGAGTCCAGGTTCAGAGCAGACGAATCTACGCCGAGACAATCTCGACGGGCTATGTGTCCCTGATCAAGACGGATTTGGAATCGGAACCAAGCAGTCGTCCGTCGTTCCACAAGCCTGATTTCCGAAGAAAAAAAGTCTTTTTCAATTCGGAGTCAGAGTCCTGCGCTGTCGTACATCAATCAAGATCCCAAGGCCGAGTTCCAGTCAAGCAGTGGTAGCTATAGAGGAAAGAAAAGCACTCTGACGTGGGCTTAAAAAAAGAAAAAGCTTGCTCTACTTGAAGTTCGCATCCAAGGCAATTTTAGGGTGGCTGTTACACACACACGAAGATGTACCAAAAGACTTCAGTGTCCTTCGCTCCAAGCACACAAGAGATGTATGCAAGCACTACTACGGTCACGTGCGACTACATCGACTCGCCGACGACTACTTCGACTACTCATCTCGGCTTTCACGTCATCAACAACTAGTCAGATCCACCTCTGACTAGTCGACTTCAGCAATAATCATCGCGGCTCTATCGCCGACCGTCACGGCTTCGTCAACGCTCATCCACGAATCAAGTTAAGCCACTTATTTCAATAATTATTTTTTCTTTGGCTTGCTTTCCACATACAAGAACCAACGCCAAAGACTACTTCGTGTACGCCTCTCGACGGCTACCTGCCAGCAGAGCTACACCGTGCTAGTTATTCCTTTCGGATGTTGACCGACTGCCACAGGCTTGGTGCACCAAATTAGGAGGCTCTTACCACGACGTTTCGTGTATGAGTGCTGGAGGCGCACAACGGCTACACCCTGAGGAGGCACTGCGCAATCTTGCTCTCCGCCATGTGGAACAACAAGCAATCGCGCTGTCTCTTGTCGCCATGCCGACTACCTTTGTCTACCTCTTAATGGTCTTGCTTCAGTAGCACATGCCTCAATCTGTGCAAAGCCTCGGCTCTCCTATCATGCCTTCACACCCAAAACTGGCTATGGCTAAACAGAGATCTAACAGAGACCGTGCGCTTAACCGCATCAGGCTAACTACTTGGCAACTAACGACCGCAACAAGAGCATGACACATGACATTTACATTTATATTCATATTTGTATTTGTCATTAGTAGATTCAATTTCTACAAATATGCTACATAATGTACGCATCTTTACTTTCAGGACAAGCTCTAGCGACGACTTTCCAGTACGCTCTGCGTACCTCCACTGGCGGGGCTAGTTCCCAAACTCGGGGGACTACGTACCAAATCACTACTCAACGGCGACTCGAGTAGTCTCCGCGGGCTCTCTAGATCGGGGGCTTAGCGCCAACGACTACTCGACGTGGCTCCTACGGCTCACCTGGCGACGAGCTCGGGGGCTGAACGCTACAAGAGTACTCGGATGATGACTTCCGCAAACATTGGAGACCCTTGGATTGATTCTTCAATCGTTCCAAGGCTCGGGGGCTACTAGGCTACACCCATCATCAATCGATTTTTTTCAAGACGAAAGATTCAGATACAAGATTGACCCTCAGCCTGATTCTTCAACTCAACCTAAGGCTCGGGGGCTACTCCATATGGAGTGCGATTTTGCAATCGCACTTCCATATAATCTTGACTTCAAGACAGATGAGCTGGACCACCTTCCAGCCTCGTGGCAGTTCAAGTACTATTGAAGACTTCTCCAAGCAGTACTCGAGGACGCTCAAGAACTACTCGAAGAGGCTTCAAGACTACTCGAACTACTAATCTCGACTACAAAGTGCTCGGGGGCTTGTCGGGCATACACCCCGGGTACCTGCAAGGAAGGATGAAGACGGACTCCTACTAGAATTCCCCTGTAATCCTACTAGAACTCGTGCCGTGTAATCCTACTAGGACTCCTACCTTGTAACCGACTAGGCACCCACCCCCTAGACTATATAAAGGAGGGCCGGGTACCTAGGAGGACATCCACAATCCCTCCGGGGAGCAACATCTAGGCGTAGGGCGCAATACTACTCCAAACAGGACGTAGGGTACGCTACTCTGGCTACCCGAACCTGTATAAATCTTGTGTCCCCGTGCATACCTTCGAGTTCCAGGTCTGGAGATCCCCACTATCTACTCTCCGACGGGTACCCCCTATGGAGGTTGCCGGATATAAAACTCCGACGGGTACCCCCGATGCTTTGGGTTCTGCCACAGCCACTCGCATTGCTCCTCGAGCATTAGATGCGCTGCTTGTTTCCGTTACGGGCATAAATTTAGATCCTGCAGAACTAAAAGCAAGCCCAACATCTTCTGGAAGTCCAAAGCCCATTGGAAACCCAGGCGATTGAGCTCAGATATTAATGATTCTTGGGGAAATCATCAGCCCAACGCAGAATGTGAAGAGTCACCCCCCTCGACTGCTGATGTGCCTAGAGTCCACAGTGTTCCTCCCCCAAATCGCCAAGGTGCTACAGAAACCCCCCTCGCCTCGGACCCGGTGCTCCATTGCACCTCCCCTACCTCCCCAAGGCTCGATCAGCCGGAAGCAAACATGGCCAACTTCGAGGTTGATCCCCTACCTTTCGTCCCCGAGGGATGAATGTTGAAGATTGGGCTCGGCCTGCGCGTGGCCGCATCGTCCTCGCTGCCAATCCGCCTCGCCGGCATGACGAGTACGCCATTGTCACCATCAACCCACTGTCGAATCCTGATCAGCTTCACAACGCTATCGATGAAGTGGTCGCTTTTTTCGAGGACGTCCGCAGAGTCAGAATCAGGTCCTGCTGCCCCTCTCCTCTCGATCTTTGCCTCATTCAGTTCCCGTCCGCCATTGTTAGGCAAGCTATGATAAACTTGAGCCCACTTCAGCTTGATGATAACCGCATTATTGAGGTTGTGGAGCATGATCGAGGTATCAACTTGCGGAGCTGCCCATTCACTAGAACCTGCTGGGTCTTGTTTTTAGCCTTCCCGCTTGACTTTCAGACCAGGGAGATTGTGTCGCAGGCGGTGGGTCTCTTTGGCTCTGTGGTGACATGGATAGATAATTCCAAATTTCGCTCTCGCATTCTTCTTCGATGCAGGGTCACATTCATCAGCAGAATCCCCAGAAGCCTGATCATCTCGGAGAGTGGCAGCATTGCTGACAGTGGTAATTCCTGGACTGTCCCTATTTTTGTGCTTGACAGTGCTCTTAATGATGTACTGCCTGCTGATGAAGACCCAATTCCCCCCAATGGCAATCCACACCCAGAGGTGGCAGACCCAAATGATTTCATGAATGAAGCTGGTCCTGGGCAATTCCAAGCTGTGGGTGACTTGAATGACATCCAACAGATTAATGAAGACCAAGGTTGGAATCACCATCTTGCAGATCCTCCTCATGTGCAGAACGATGGCTGGGATCCCTGGCCACAGCAGGAAGGAGAGATTGTGGAAGAAAATGAGCTTGCTGCTGTTAACAACTTAGCTAATGCTGTTGTTGCTGCTGCAATTGCCAATGGCCTGATGCAACACCCAGATCAGCCTCAACATAGTTCTTCGATCAGCAGTGAAACTAATGCTTTTTTTCGTGCTCAAGGCGCACCTGTCACTCTAGAACTCCCTACCCAGGACTGTCCTGCCAGCGAGTATCGCAACATTGTTGTCGCCAATCAGCCTCTGATCTTTGACAGTGATTATAAGGTTAGGGAGCTTGCCAAGCAACTTGGGTTGCACCAATGTTTTGGCCCAATGCCTTCTGTTGATATGCTCCTGCATGTATGGCCCAAAAAGCTGTGCAACTTCAAGCTCTTCTGCCTATGAAGGAGCCAATTCCTGCAAGTACGTGGAACCCGGAGCCCATCTTTGCCATCCCCGACACCTAGTTCTTTAATGTGGACAATCCTTCTTGGGGCAACAATGCGGAGGCTTCTTCTTCTAGTGGCTTCAGAAGGCCAAGACTTGTGCCATTCAACTCTTCTGGTTTTAACACTTCAGCCTCTCCCCCCTCGGGGAATGGACAAGACATCATGCTGTTTGATCAAGCTTTTGCTATCAGTCAGAGCCTTCCTAATCTGCATGGTCAAGACCAGTGTGGCAATGCTAATCTGGACTTGTCTGAATCTGAACATGATGCGACCATCCCTGGTCATATGGCTCTGGATGTTGACTGGACCAGTTGCCCTACCGTCTCTGTTGATGCTGCTGTCTTTGGGCGCTCTGGGGATCTGCTTTGGTCACGGAAGCTCAACCTCTTGCCTCTCTATCCCCCCAAGCCCTGTGACTAATGTCTCAAAGAAGCGTCGAGGCAAAGACAAGACCCCAATAGTTGATGATGAGGTCAGGAGATCTTCCAGATTTAGAAAGTCTCAAGCCCAGCAGCATTTCCAGCTTAAAAGTGAGCCCAGAAGAAAGAAGGGAGCTTCAAAGAAGTCTGTCTCCATCACCTCCTTCCCTGAGTTGAAGAACATCATCATCAACAGAGGTCTTGATGAAGACTTTGATATGGTTGAAGTGGACCCAATTCCTGCTACTGCCCTCATTAAACTTGGAGTCTCCTTCTGTGGTGTTCCTCCTTCGGAGTTGAGCATTGCCACCCTTCAACCTGCTACAGATGAACAATGGTTTCCCATCAGTCGTATTTTGTTTCCTGCCTCGGGCAATGGATGCGTCTGCCTTGCTCTAAACTGCTTAGTTGTCTCTCCAGTGGTGGCTATGCACCATCTGATGCTTTTGCTACCTCCTTTTATGTTTCATTATGAATTGTCGTGCATGGAATATCCTGTGTTGGAATGTTAGGGGAGTGAATGACAAAGACAAATGGGCCTTGATTAGAAACAAAATTGAAGAAAGTTGTGTCAATATCTTTTGTTTGCAGGAAACCAAGAGAGACTGCTTTGATAGTCAATTTATTCATAAGTTTGCCCCTAAAAGATTTAATTGCTTTGATTTCTGTCCCTCTGCTGGGTCCTCTGGGGGTATTCTTGTCTGCTGGGTTTCTAAGCTTTTCTCTGCCACCACCATTGAGAAACATAGTTTTGCCATTAGTATGTCCTTCACCTCCCTCCATAATCTGGCTTCCTGGAATCTTGTGGTTGTTTATGGTCCTTGTAGGCAACCTGCTAGAGACCTTTTTGTTGACTGGTAATCTAACCTGCAAATTGATGAGGAGGATTGTTGGCTGCTCATTGGGGACTTCAATTTCTATAGATCTGCTGATAACAGAAATAAGCCTGGGGGAAATTTTAATGACACTCTAGTCTTCAATAGTATTATCATCCATCTTGGGCTAATTGAACTCCCCATCGAAGGAAGAAGTTACACCTGGAGTAATATGCAGGAGAATCTTTTGCTGGAGCAGATTGATTGATTCTTTACATCTCCTGCCTGGACTTCACAGTTCCCCCTCTGTCTGGTCCTTCCTTTGGCCAGAGTCACCTCAGATCACCTTCCCTGCAAGATACAAATTGGCACTAATATTCCAAAAGCTAATATCTTCAGATTTGAGAACTTTTGGCTCCACCACCCTGAATGCATGAAGATTGTTGCCAAAGCCTGGCTGACCCCTGTGGCCCCTCGTAATAGTGCCCACATCATTAGTGCCAAATTCAAGCTCTTGAGAAGATCTCTTAAGGTCTGGGCAAAAAACCTTTCCAAACTTTCCAAGCTGGTGAATAATTGCAATATGACCATTGCTTTCCTTGACAAACTTAAGGAATTCAGGCCTCTCCTCTCCCATGAGCAGAATTTCATAGATATCATCAAGCTCCACATTAAAACCTTGCTTGCTATGCAGAATGATTACTGGAGACAAAGGTTCACTAGTCGTCTTGTTCAATTTGGGGATGAAAATACAAAAAAATTTCATGCCATGGCCTCGGAAAGGTATAGGAAAAATGTGATTAGTCAGATCATGGATGGATCTGGTAGAATGATGTCGGATCATGGGGAAAAAGTGCTCTTTTTCTGCAAGAATTCAAAAATAGACTGGGCTACTCGGTGGAGACCTCAATGCAATTTGACCTTCAAACTCTTATCCAGCCTCATAGTGATCTCAGTCACTTATGTGTCCCTTTCTCTCAGGATGAAATTGATAAGATCATTTTGGACATGCCTCCTGATAAGGCTCCTGGCCCGGATGGCTTCAGCAACTCATTCATTAAAAAAGCTTGGTCCCTGATTAAAGGTAAATTCTATATGCTTTGCTCTGATTTCTATAATCATTTGGCTGATCTTAAGAGTATCAATCACTCCTACATTACCCTGGTCCCCAAAATTGACAACCCTGAGAGGGTGACAGACTTCAGGCCTATTTCTCTCATGAACTCTTCACCAAAGCTGGATTCTAAGCTCCTGGCCAATAGGTTACAAAATGTAGCTATTCACATTGTCCATGAAAATCAGTATGGTTTTGTTAAGGGGAAAACTATTCAGGACTGTTTGGGGTGGGCTTTTGAATTCCTTCATCAATGCCACCAGTCTAGAAGGGAGATCATCATATTGAAGCTTGATTTTGAAAAGGCTTTTGACCTTGTTGAGCATTCTCTGGTCCTCCAGATGCTAGCTGCCAAAGGTTTCCCTGCTAGATGGATTAAATGGGTTGAAGATTTGCTTGGCTCGGCCACCACTACTGTTCTGCTCAATGGCACTGCTGGGAATGATTTTAAGTGCAAGCGTGGTGTTAGGCAAGGGGACCCCCTTTCCCCTCTCCTCTTTGCAATTGCTGCTGATCTCCTCTAGCATGTGGTTAATTCTGAATATCAGCAAGGCAACCTTCTTCCTCCCTTCCCTCAAAATGCTGAGCTCCCCTTTCCCATTGTCCAGTATACTGATGACACCATCATTATCATGAAGGGGGATGAGGCTCAGTGTTACATCTTAAGGAGATTCTTCAGAAGATCACTCTGTCTAGTGGCCTGAAAGTTAATTACCACAAATCCTGCCTTGTCCCCATCAACATGGATGCTAGTAGGGCTGCTTCTCTTGCTGATGCTTTCGGCTGTGTAGTTGGATCCTTTCCATTCACATACCTGGGCCTGCCTCTGGGGCTTACTAAGCCACAAGTTAAAGATTATGCCCCTCTAATTTGTAGGATTGAGAGAAGGCTCTCTAATTCCTCTTAATTCTTATCTTATGCTGGCAGATTGCAGCTGGTTAACTCTGTACTGTCCTCTCTCCCAACCTACTACATGTGCTCTCTTAAGCTTCCTGCCACAGTTATTGAGGAAATTGATAAATATAGGAAAAATTGTCTTTGGAGAGATAAAGACTTTAATCAGAAGAAATACAACCTGGCAGCCTGGGACCTGGTCAGAAGGCCTAAAGATAGAGGTGGTTTGGGTGTCATTAACCTTAGCATTCAAAACACTGCCCTCCTGTTAAAACAGCTTGACAAATTCTACAGGAAAGAGAAGGTCTAGTGGGTGACTCTTATTTGGAACAGATATTATTGTGGCCTGGTTCCCCATCTTGCTAGAGAGAAAGGCTCCTTCTGGTGGAAGGATATTCTAAGGCTTAATGTAGTCTTTAGGGGTGTGGCAGTGTGCAATCCAGTTAGAGGTGATTCAATCAGCTTCTGGGATGATCTGATCAACGGTGGTATCCAATCTGAAATTTATCCTAATTTGCATGGCTTTGCTAAAGACCCTAAGATCTCTTTGTGGAAAATTAGGCTTTCTGAAGAGTTGCTTGATTGTTTTCATATCCCAATGACCAGAGCTGCGTACAATGAGTTTCTCTCACTACAACATTTCATCAATAATCTGCCCCCAATCCCCCATGATGGAACTGAATCTTGGCAATTTATCTGGGTTTAACAACTCCTCTCCTCTAGCAAATTTTATCAATATCAGTTCAAGGACATCCACCCCGAGAGGTCTGTCACCTAGATTTGGAAATCTAAATGCATCCCTTCTATAAAGTTCTTTGCCTGGTTGCTCCTCAATGACAGGCTTAACACTTGAAATATTCTTAGAAGAAGGAAGAAGCATCTTGATGAGGGCTACAACTGTGTTCTTTGCCACGAGAATGCTGAAGAAACTGCTGAACATTTATTTTTTGACTGCCCTTCTGCTGCTTGTCATTGGTTTGCTCTTGGCATCACCTGGGATGACAACTCAAATATCCATCAGAAGCTTTACATTGTGAAGCTGGCTTTCACCCATTCATTCTTTATGGAGATCTTCATGATTGGTGCTTGGATCATTTGGAAGGAAAGAAATAACCTCATCTTCAACCATAAGCCCCCTAGTTTGGCATCCTGGAAGGTATCCTTCAAGGACGAGGTGCAGCGTCATCTGATCAGGATCAAGCCTTCCATGCACTCCTCAATTGTCTCGTGGCTGAATCTGTTGTAATTCCCCTTAGTTGCCTCAGTGTTGCTCTGTCTCTAGCTCCTTTGTTTTTTGCTCTTTCCTTGCCTACCTGCCTAACTGCTGGTTAGGCTTGCCTTTTTGTAAGTTCTCCCTGTAAACTTTGCTTTGTTCCTTAATATATTGTGTTGCCGGGGGGCTTTGCCCCACGGTGTTTGCTAAAAAAACAACTTATCAGCTACTAGAATCCTTGCATGTATGAATAGACATACCAGAAATGTATGGCTGCGTTTGGCTTACTTATTGCTACGGTATTTTCTCTCACAATAAATCTGCCAACGCAATCAGTACACAATATTTTCCTCTCATAACAAATCTACTTGCCAAATCTGCCAGTAGACCTGTATGTTTGCCCTCTGCATTGTTCTAAATGAACAGACAACATATCGGATTGTCAGATCTTGTCTAAATGAATTGTTCTCCCTCCACGCTAGCTTATTCAAAGACGGTGTTAGAATTGCTCCATTCAGACAAGAGCATTGCCAGAATTTGGTCCTTCTCCTATGGAAACCCGAGTGCTAGCTCTGAACAAGTAGCGATCAGTGGCATCGCGAGATGGGTTTGTACCAACCCATGGCCGATCCGATTCTTTCGATGCATACCAAGAGGTTCTGAAAAATCTCCCAATATATACATCAGGTCCTGAAGCCTTCTGAGCATGTAAGTTGTTAACCACTTTATTGACCAGTCTTCAATCACTGCAAATCACGCCTCGACAGATTCAATCTCTTTTCCAGTTCAGAGTAACATCCCTACTCTCTGCACATCCCAACAGACTGTTCAAATGCGCAAAAATAGCATCACCCTTTTCCTTGTGTAAATGCATAACCGTGTTTAAGAAAGATTTTTCTACTGATTTTGTAGAAATTGTCGATGTCAACTGACATCAACACCAAGGCCTAGCTCCGTCTGACCAGACTCTAGATAAAGTTCTTTCTCTTCCTTCTGTTCACCGCAAGGAAGAACAATTTTGAGTTAGCATCCCCAACCTTGGTAAAATTTTCTAGACTGTTAGTTTCTCTACTGCTATCATTGCAAGGAATTTATTTTTGGAAAAAGTCTATTTTTGACCATTCAACTTTTGCCTCAGTTTGGTTTTGGCCATCGAACTTCGAAACTGGATATCTTTGACCATCCAACTCTTAAAACTGTTCACAATTAACCATCAGGCGGTTTTGATGGGCGATTTTAACTTTTTTATTTATAATTTAGTCCTTAGAACTTGAAAGGATCATTACTTTTTGCTTGTAGCTCCGATTTAGGTGATTCTTGCGGTCACGTGTTCATAACAATGAGCTTTATCTTCTAAAATGTTATTTATACTATTTTATCACTAATTTGTTATATTATTCTTATGTTGTTGTGTAAAAACAACAATATAAGAAAAGTAGAACAAATAGTTACAAAATAATACGAACACATTTTGAAAGATAAAGCTCATCATTATTAACGTATTATTACAAGAATCACTTAAATTAGAGATACAAGAAAAAAAATAGTAATCATTTTAATATCTAAGGACTAAATTGTAAATAAAATGATTAAAAATAGTCCTTGAACCTTAAAATGATCACTATTGTTTTCTCATATCTCCAATTTAAGTGATTCTTGCTGTCATGCGTTCATAAGATGAACTTTATCATTTAAAATGTTGCTCATATTATTTTGTAATGGTTTGTTTTACGTTTATGACATTATGATTTTACACAACAACAAAAAAATAATACAACAAATAGTTATAAAGTTGTATAAAAATATTCTAAAAAGATAAAGCTCACCGTTATGAACACATGACCGCAAGAATCACCTAAATCGGAGCTACGAGGAAAAAGTAGTAATCATTTCAAGTTCTAAGGACTAAATTGTAAATAAAAAAAGTTAAAACCACCCATCAAAACCGTCCGATGGCCAATTGTGAACGGTTTTAAGAGTTGGATGGTCAAAGATATCCGGTTTTGAAATTCGATGGCCAAAACTAAAATGAGCCAAAAAAATGGACTTTTTTCTTTATTTTTCACACCTGTTCTAAGAGCTAGCTCTTCCCCGTTTAGAGGCCTAAACTCTTGAACCACATCCCAATCAGGGATTTAGCCCACTTTTGATACTTACCTCAAAATGTAAGGTCGAGAACTTGGAGATATATAATTATTTGCCACCCTTACCAATGACACATCTTCAAATACCAACTTTAGAAATGTAACTACAAATTTACCCTATTCGTTGCATATTGGTTACATTTTTGCCGCTCTGTTCGACGTGGCACGCCATGTCTCAGGCTCTCAGCGCCAGGGCCAGGGGTGCGCGTGCGCCTTTTCTCCCGGCCAGGCGGCCACCAGCCGTGGCTTGCTCGCTCGCGCGCGACAACACCGATGGCAAGAGGGCGCTCGCCTGGGCTCGGGTTGCGGTGGGCACGGAGCGCCGAGCTGTTCCCGGCGGCGGCATGCCGGAGAGGTGGAGGGGCGCCTTTTTCCATTGACGCTCGCGCGCAGCATTCGTACGTCTTGTGCCTCCGTGTTTGGAGAGGTTTTATGGAATCTTTACGGCCTTGCCTGGAGTAGTCGAGTTCATCTACATACCTTTGGAGCCGAAGCACAACTCCCAAAGCAATTTCTCACAAATTCCTTCATACTACTAGTAAGATGCACGTGCGACACGCACGTGTTTACACTGCCGGACGAAGACATTAAAGTCAGGAAACAAGCGAAGTTGAGCCGTAGGCATGTGCCACACACATTTTTTAAGCAAATATAGAATAAAAGTAAGGTTGTTAAAAAAATATATGATTGTTATTAGATTTCAACTTTAATAGAGTTCACGAATACCACCTCGGTATCCCACCTCACCATTTTAATAGAGTTCATTTTTTTAAGACGGTGCAAAGAGATTGTGAGGTTACCACCTCGGGCGCCGTGTATCAACCAATAGGTACCAACCATGTGGCAAAATGTAACCTGTTCGTATTTGTCACGGCCGCACCCCCTAACGGTAGATAGTTAGTATGTTACGATGGTGGTCGCGAGATCTCCATCGTCGCCGTCCATCCTCACCGCCTAGAGAGCAACCACCGCGAGATCCTGCAGGGGCCTCACCGTCGACCAGATCCAGCGGCCACGGCCTGAGCTCGACACCGGGGAGAGAGCGACGACGATGTCCTCGTGGAGGGAGAGAGCGGAGGCAACATCCTCATGGAGGCGGTGGTGGGCGGGGTCGGCGGCGCGGCCACGGCTGAGGAGAGGCCTAGCGCGCCATCCATGCCGACCCTGATCTATCCCTATCCTCGCGGCTCCGCCTGGGGATCCTTCGTCTCCGAGGGCGGCCTCCCCTCGCCCTGCTCGCCAGAGAGGAAGGGTCGTTGGTGGGGAGGCGATGGGCGGAGGGAGTAGGGGTCGCCGTCGGTAGGAGATCAGGAGGGGCGGGGTACATAGGGGGGAGAGGTGGGGATGTGAAATTAGGAAGAGAGTATGACGTGTGGGAGCCGGCGTCCGAGGGTTAGGACATGTACAACCCACAGACAGCTGGTCGTCTGTAGAATCTCGATTTTAGCATAAAGACAAATATACAGACAACTCATACAACCCATAGACAGAGAGACCGTCCGTTGTAACTTAGGATCAACTGCATATGTATTTGTATATACCATTGTGTGGTTTCGCACAGGGAGCAGCTCTTGTGGCCCATGCCCTCCAGTTCTCCCTCTCTGTGAAGCAAAACAACAAATCAGTAGCATACATGAAGCAAATCATACCAATAGAAGCTCCTCTATAATCTCCGATTTCCTTCTCCACTAAGAGCAAGCCAGCAGCTTGCCTTCTCTCTCCACTTTATCTCTCCTTGAACCTTGATCCACCCACACGAAGTAAACCAGCAAACCAAGAGCAAACAACGGCGTCAGCCGACCAACCAGGCGCAGCGGCGTCAGCCCGGCTAGCCAAGTGCAGCGGCGTGGCGCAGCCCAGTAGCGCGCAGCGACTGGTGCGGCCACCAGCCCGGTGGCGTCCCTGGCAGCCAGCACGGACGACGCACGATTTTGCAGCGCTCCAGTACACCCTACGCGAGGGATCCGAGAGAGGCAACGCCGCGTGAGGACGACGTCGTACAACGCTTCCTATGTCTTATCCGCCTCGGAGAACGGGAGAGGCCCGAGGTGACGGGGGAGCCCGTCTCTAGGCTTCGCAGGGGTGTTTCTGCAAAAGCTCAATCACAGAGACGGCTTAAGGGCATGTGCAACTCTTAGACAACAAGTCGTTTGTAAAATCTCGAACTACGTATACAGACATATGTACAAACATTTCATATAGCCCATAGAAAGGGAGGCCATCTGTAAGCTGCTTAGCTTAAGATCAACTACAAATGGAATTGTGTATACCACTGTGTGGCTATTTCAATCAACATAAAAAGACAATCGAGTGTGCATTTGATTTTTTATATCATTTTGAGTTTTTTTTGCATTTTCTTTTTGCAATGTTGAGTGAACACGGGACCTGACATTTTTAACCAAGCTGAGCCGACCCTCATGATGTGTGTGGGCTCCATGGCAACCTTATCTTCTCCATCCTTCCTTCGGACTTAGATTCAGTGACATTGCCATAGCATGTCAAGCCGTGACATGCGGCAAATCCAGGCTGTGGAAAACGAATCGGACGTCTTTCCGCCGGCCGCCCACAGGATTCCGTTTTCCACGCCGTTCGCCCCCAAATCCACTGTAAGCTGCCTCTGTTTTCGCAACCACCCGCGCCCAATCTCAACGCCTGGCGCTCGCAGACGCGCTCGCGACCGCCGGCCGTCCAGTCGCCGCCCAGTCGCCGCCGCGGGAGGCCGCAGTCCCTTCACCCATCGCCCCCGCGGGAGATCGTCAGCCCGTCGCTCGTCGCAGCGGCCGCCGCGCGAGGTGGGCACGTCGGCCCTGCCGCTCGTGGAGGCCGGTGGCCGGCCGCCGGACGGGCCGGCCCTGCCGCGGAGTCCCCCTGCCGCTCGTGGAGGCCGGTGGCCGGCCGCCGGACGGACCTGCCCTTTGCTTGAGTGGATCCCAGCGTGTGGAGGAGGGAGGTGGTCACCTGCGATGGTGATTCCAGTTCCAGTTAGCAGATTTGGCACCTGGCTACTTCTCCATTGTTACTTGGTCTGCTGATTTTGCAGCTGCTCCAGCTCCATTACTCCAGCCCCCCAATCACCAGAATCATTCCCAGGACTAGCATTTCATTCCCAACTTGAGGTCATGTTTGTAAATCCTGAAGTAGAATTGGTAGTGTTTGGCATTGTGAGATGAAATTGATGTCTCTGTAAATTGATTTGGCTGTATGACTCATGTATGTTGTAATGAAATTGATTCTCTATCATGAATGAATGAATCAGTAACTTTTGTGATGCTATTTTGAAAAAAAAATTTAACAGCATGTCCCCATATTTGATGGATGGAGAGATGAAAAATTGCAACACATATAACAACTTGGAGCATTCAGAGTTTCAGACAACACTGAACTTAAAAACAGCCATATAGAAGTTGATAATGTTGCGAGATAAATTTTTGGAGCATACATGTCATTGAAACAAGTCCTTGAAGCATAGAGAACTATTCTAAGTGTAGGCCATATTCATTTGTACAATTTGGCCACAAAATACTATAGTTAATGCTGTCTAACCATCCTGTCCAAAAGCAAAAGCCATCAAACCACCCTTTCCAAAAGCCATCTAACCATCTTGCAAATACTAGAACAAATTTTGATCACAGAGAATATCATCATCATAAGTTGGTGCTGCCACAAGCTGGGTAAAATTGCTAATGATATTGTATTGTTCAGCTGCCACATTTATTTCTTTAGCATACTGGAAAACATATTGGAAAGATGGGTTTTCAGCAATTTTATCATGAAAATACTTTAGCATACTACCCGCCTGTCCAAAAGTCAATTCCCTCTGACGTTTGCTCTGCAAATAATTTTTACGGTCACGGCAAGTGTAGCTAAGGTTAAGTGGTCCACCAACTTGACGAGTGGCCAACTCATGGGCAGCTTTTGGCCTAATTCCAGAATCATCTGCTGTTTCTATCTCAAAAGCTTGGAGTTCTGAAATTCTCCGTTGTGATCTCATCAAGTGGAAGGTCTCTGGTATGTGCAGTGGGTGGTTATGTTCAAGCACGACATCAGTCACTTCATAATTTCCTGCACCTCGATCTAATATAATAACCATCCGAGCTTTGCAATCAGTTCTTGTTTCAGCTCTAAAACACTTTCTCACATCTTCTGTTTGCTTTTTGGTCCTCACTCCTTCATTGGAACAAACATATCTGCATGAAGTCACCTTACCATCCATTTTGCTTACATTTGAGCCTATTTTCCTCACATCAAAGCCACTACGACCACCATATGCCACCCAAAAGAGCCAACCCTCATCCGTAGTTCTGAATCTCATACCAACTTCAGGTATCTTCCGATCAACTTCTGCCATTGCCTTCCACAACACTGAATTGCACAATACTCAAATTTCTGAAAAAACAAAAACCTACACATGGATTAACATTGATTAACCTACACGTGAAATCTGCTCATTGGTATGTCAAGTAGCAAGACCAAGGATTCACTGTCATCAGCTAGCAAGAATACAAAAATTCCAATGGGGAGCCGAATATGTGCAGCAATGTACATCTACCTTGTAATCTGCAGGCTTGGGCAGGGATTCACAGCAATGGCAGTAGGGGCTCGCACCCTCCTAATTCCACGTGCCTCATCAGACCGGCGACCAGACTCCGCGGCCACCCGACGGCCAGGCGCGGGGCAGCGCCGGCCCGGCGGCCAGGCGCCACGGTAGCCCGACGGTAGGCCAAGCGGGGCGCAGCGACGGCCGCCCGGTAGCGTCCCAGCAGCGCGGCGACGGCGCGACGGCGACCTGGCCTTTGGATTTCGGCGGCGGCAGCCACGAGCTCGATTTGGGAGGCCGTCGGCCTTTGGAGGAGCGCGAGACGGACACAGGAGGGCGGGATTTGGGAGGCGGAATGGCGTCGTCGGGCTCGAAACGGTGAAAACGGAGAGAGAACAGTGCTTCCAGTCAATATGCATTGGTAGCAATCAGATTGAGTTTCGATGGCTCAGATGGAAGGAATGGCTGGCTGTGACCTTCCGTAGCAATGTTACTGAATCTGAGTCCCCTTCCTTCCTCTCTCCTCCCATTGACTCCGAGCTGCTTGCCGGCTTGCCGCAACAGCAGAGCAAAGGGCCGGCTGCAGGCTGCTCCTGCCCCCCGCGACCGTCAGTGCTGGTGCATGTGGACTCCCCGGCGAGCGCCTGTCCAGGGAGCCGTCCGCGGGCGGCGGCGGCGTCGAGGCTTGCTCCTCAGACAAGCTGCCGTCTGCAGGGAACGGCGACGCCGAGGTGGGCACTCTGGCGAGCTGCCGTCCATGGGCTTCCACTCTCCCAGCCAGAAATCGAGCCTCCCACCACCACAGGGCTTCGGGAGCTCCTCAACCTCCCCTCCTCATCTGCCTGCTGCGTGGATCTGCCGGCGGGATGGTCGCTCCCTCACGCGCGCGGCCGGGGAACGGGTGTAAAGAAGAAAGGTGAGGGTGGGGAACTATCCGGTGGTGTTTTTCCGAGTTCTTGCCATGTGATTTCTTAGGATGTTCTTGGCTTCTTCGACTTGAATCCGTGGGATTTTCCCCCTAGTTCTTGCACCGTCGCCTCCCACTTCTTCTCCTCTCGCAGAGCGACGCGAGATGGCCGCAGCGGCGAGCAGAGCGAGGCGGCGAGGAGGGGAGCAGATGCGAGGAGGGAGAAGGCGCGCGCGGGGAAGAATAGGCGGGGGATGGCGCGCGCGCGGAATCCCGGGCTCTTTTTTTTCTACTTAAAAGCGGGGCAACGGGACCGGGTGGGTGGTCGGTGGGCCCGGCAGGTATAGGTGGGTGGGTACAGATGCGGTGGGTGACAAAAGAATTACGTTTTTGGCAGAAACGCTCTCCAAATTGCGATTTTTTGGTACCCTTCCACTCTATCCACTTCCAAAAACATATGACGGGTGGGTCCGGTGTGAGGGTTAAGGCGGGTCCGATTTGGGTGAGAAAAGTTTTCAATTGTCTTCGCTCCTTGTAGTATAGATATGGATAATATGGTACAAGCTACCAAAAGTTCCTCCCGCAGGAACCAAACGCCCCCAAACTGCGCAGGACAATCTCATTCTCATCACATCGATCAGGTGTCCCATATCATGACGACGGCGATGACGGCCACGCCGAGCACCACGGCGAGCCACCTCCCGAGCGGCGTGTCGACGGCGACGGGCCTCCGGGGCTTGTACCCCTTGGAGAGGAGGTGGTTGATGGAGACGTAGACGAAGATGCCCGTGGCGAGGCCCATGGAGATGGCAAAGATCCAGTCGGCCACCCGGCCCTGCGTGGTGGCGTCGATGACGATGCCGATGGCCACGCCGATGGGGCTCGAGATGGCGAACGCGAAGGCGTAGGCGAAGCAGGAGAGCAAGGGCCGGTTCGGGAGCATCCGTAGTAGCGCGATGCCCATGGCGATCGCCGCAAAGATCTTGTGCAGGCTGATGGTCCACAGCGCCTTCCACGCATCAGCCTTCGTCTCTGCACGTTGATCAGTTTTGTCAGGTCGATGCTTGCACCAAGAATTGGAGATGATGCTAAGTTAATGCAACCTCAGGAATGTAGAGTACACAGCTTTCAGATTAGAACGAACACTTGAGATACGTTCATAATCCATCAAAATCAAATAGAAACCTTGAGGGGAATTAATTGTTCAAGTGAACTCTTAAGTACAGTTTAGGAAGAGAAGTCCAGAGCATCTGGATCGGCGTCTAAATCCAAGACTTTTATTTTCTTTCTAAATATCTAAATCCAAGATTGGAACAAGTACGCATGACAATGATTGAACTGAAACATCGTGTGGACAAATATCAGGAAACGAAGGCAGACACGACAATTTTGGGAGAACTATCATATCGGCCTAATATTCCGGCTGTGCTCAACTTGTATGTACGCTCCATTCCCTCTGACCAATAAATCGCGAGTCACTAATCCAAATTTGACAAAGAGCAAGGTGAGAAATTCCACTTTGGTCTTTATCACAGACCATGACATCCAGTTAAGACTTCAGATTAAGTTGATCTTTGAAAGTATGTCATACTTCGATGCGTCGCATTCGCATTTACTAAGATGGACCAACTTAACCCATGAGGATGGCAGACAGAGACATCTGGCAACGACTGACAATCACAAGTGAAGCAAAGACTGCGTCGTCTGCAAGCTGGAATCAGAGAACAAAGCAGGAAAGCATCTTACCGGCGACTCCGATGGCGATGCCCTCGAAGACGGAGTGAAAGCAGAGGGCGGCGATGATCTGGATGCTGTCGCCCAGGGTGCTCGCGTTGCGCAGCATCGACGCGACCGAGTGATCGTGTCCGTTTGCCTCCTGCGCCACACCACGGATCAAGCGATGAGATTTATGGTCTGACTTGGTCAAGAACAACAATGAATTTGGAAACTGAAGTCAGCAGCAGGTACTCGTTGTAGTAACTTACAGCTGGTTGTGGCTCAGAGCTGATGCCATTTGTGGCGCTCACCTTGATGCCCTCCTCCAGCTCTGAACGGAAATAGTAAAAGAAGAGTTGAACATAAACTTGTGAGAATAGTACAAGTATCGATTGGATACAGTTCATGCAGGAACAAAATTGCTAAACGTGACAATCAGTGTACAGGAGAGAGTGGGCAGATGGGCTTCTGCTGATGGATAACTGACTATTCCGACACTCCCAATACAGACACATAGTTATCATCTCGTGTGCGCATATCGATTCCACACATAACTCTCGTGACACCCAGTTTTGTTTGTTTCGATCCAGTCCAACTGCATCTCCCTCCCCTTAATCATTCTCACAACATGTCGATTATAGTATGAAAGACAGAACAAAAAGGAAATCTCAGGACAGGATTATTGCCACATAGTGCAGAAACCCTGAACTTCACCGCCCTGTCTTGTGTATTAGTTCGATCAGAGTGATCAGTAGCAGCCCAACTGATCAGAGTGCACTATCATCATCATCACTTCCGCAGAAGAAAACACTAGTAAAACCGCACCATTTCCAGTGGACGGGCAATTGGGTTGGAACAGTAACGGAGAGTTCATCATGTACTGTACCAGAAACCACCAACCCGGCAACAGGGAAAAAAGTGACGAAGAGTGCGTTAAACCCAACCCGCAGCCGCCAGCTCGAGGACAGGTGAACGGCACACCGCCCAGCTCACCGGCCACAGACAAAAGCAGAGCATTTCTACTTGTACCGGCACCGGCACGTGACAACGCGGCGCTGCGTACTTACTGACCTGCGCCGCCGGCGGTGGTGGGGCGGCCCCGGGAGACGACGTGGGAGATGACGACGTCGGCGAGTGTGGTGACGACGTACCCGGCGCAGGCGAGCATGAACGCCCACGGGTAGGCGCTGGCCGGGAGCAGGTCCCCGAACGTCTCGTCGGCGTCGGCGAGGAAGTGCATGAGCGCGGTGCCGAGGAAGACCCCGCCGGCGAACTGCGTGCCCAGCGCGAGGAACGCCTCGTTCCACCGCATGAAGTAGGGGGACAGCCCGCCCAGCAGGGTGCCCGCGAACACCACCGCCAGGCACCACAGCTTCGTCGCCACCAGCCCGCGCGCGCGCAGGTTGGGCTTCGCGGAGTCGCCGGCGCCCGCGTCGGAGTCCGCGTCCCCGCCGTGCGCCCACGCGGTGGTCGCGGCGGCGGCGGCGACGGAGAGGTAGAGGAGGAGGTGGGCGATGGTGGTGGCGCGGGCCATGGCGCGCGAGGAGGAGCGAGGTTGGTGTACCGGTCAGGATTTCACAAATGGTGGTGAGTGGGGCGCGGCGGGCGCGCGGGTGGCCTGGATTTATTTGGTCGCGGTTGTACTTCGTACCGCGCGGCATGGAGGTGGAATCCTCGGAGTTGATTCGTTTACTCGCATAAGTCTGAGACTGACACGGTGGGTTAGATCCTGTGGGGTACGTAGGGCAGTGGCTGGGCGGGATGTAGGAGCAGGTGGACGTCCGCCGATGGTTGTACGAGCAATCACACGCGGGCAGGTGGGAAAAGGCAACGGCAGGCAACAGCGTGCAGGGCGGGCGGTAGTACAGACAGTGACGCGGTGACTCCGTGGGACGTGGGGTTCGGGAAGTCCGTTAGACCACCCGCACTGGGCTCCGGGAAAATTCCCGCGATCCGTTTCGCGTAACTTTTTCCCGCAAAAAGGCGTGCAGCGGGGGACGGGAAACCCCCGGCAAAATCGCGAAGCCCCCCGAATACGCCAGATCCAGAGGGATCCTGGGCTCACGGGAAAAGCCGACGTGGCGCGGGCCCACGCGCCGACGGTTCATCCGCGCCGGGAGCCGGAAGGGAGAGAGAAGAGGGGCTCTGCGTCGCCGCGTGGGCTGCGCCGTCGCCGTCGATTCGCCGGAGCTCCTCCAGCCGCCGCTGCAGCTCGCGCTGGATCCGGCCACCACGCAGGCGTGCTCCGCCGCCGGAGCCGCGGCCGGCCGCCACTGCTGCCCCGCGTGCGCTGGATCTCCGCCGCCGCCGGACCCGCAGGGAGGAGCCTGAGATGGAGACGAGCAAGATCGAGGTTGCCGCAGCAGCCCGGCCTCACGAGGAGGTCCTGCTCCACCACCGCCGCCGGCCCTGCTCCTCCCCACTTCCTGCCACCTCTGCTCGCCGCGGTGTAGGAGCTCGTCGTCGTCGTCGATTCGCTGGCACTCTGCAGTCACCTCTGTCGTGCCAGCCTCTGCGGTTGCCTCCGCCGCGCCAGCCTCCCGCAGCGCCGCCGAGGCTGTCGATTCGGGGCCCCTGCTCCTCCCCGCGCGCCCAGCCCGCCGCTGCGGCCATGCCTCTGGAGCAGAGGAGCTCCGCGTCGAGGGAGCAGAGGAGCCTGCTCCTTCACGGCTGGGCTCGCCGGCGCCGCATAGAATCGCAGGGAGCTGGGTGACGAAGAGCTGCTGATGCCGACCGTCCCCGCCGCCGTTGCCGAGGAGCTCGCGGACACCACCTCGTCGTCCCTGCACCGGCTGCTGCTCGTGTACGGGAGAGGGAGCGCGCGCGGAGTCGTCGGCGGGGAGCACGGCGCAGCGGCCAAGAGCCTTGACGTCGCCGAGGCCGGATAGGGGAGCCCGACGGCTTCCTCGAGGGCACCACGACCTCGTCGGCGCGCCGCCTCGGGAGCTCCGCCGCCGCTGCTGCTGGTCCTCGGGAGATCCGCGGCAGCTCGGCGTCGATGGGGATCTGCAGCAGCTCGGCGACGGGGATCCGCAGCAGCTCGACGGCGATGACCTCGATACGTTGCCCCGGCCGCCACGCGCGGACGCGCCCCTCCTCCCCGTGCTGCATCCGCCGCTGCTCCATGGACGCCGGCGTCGTGCTCCCAATCGAGCCCGCCCCGAATCGACGGAGGGAGAGGGGGAGGCACGCGGCGAGGAGGGAGGGGCCGACGGCGAGATGTGCACGGAGCTCGCGAGGCTCCTGGCCGCGTCCATGGCAGAGGCGCAGAGAGAGGGGGCAGTGGGAGGAGGGAGAGAGAGAGGGTGGGTGGGGACGGGGGGTGGGTGGGGAGTAAATATATTGCTGACAGGGTGGGCCCCAGTGTTGGTTGTTGGTATGGAGGAGAGTTATAAAGGAACATGGATGCGGGAGAATTGAAGATAAAGGAAAGAATCTTGCTGACCAGGATGGAATATTCTGTTTTGAAGGAGAAAATGGAGGATGACGAGTGTGGATGGTCTTACAGCCGCCTCTACTCTACGGCGGGCTGGCTGGTCTGCTCGATCTCTGGCTCCCAGCTGTGCTCTCGCCACGAAAGATCCTCTACGCTGTTGTGGTCATTCACTCTCGGCACGCGCTTCCAACTAGATTGGGGGTAGCAGTAGCATTCCTACGGCGGCCTTTTATGTCACAAAATAATTTCCATTCAATCCAATCATATAAGTCTAAGTATTTCTACGTAAAATTTGACCAATTAGAATCATTTATTTTTCTGTTAAAATCATGATGAGTTTTAATAGGATGTACTCCCTCCGTTTCCAAATTGAAAGACATTTTGACTTTTCTAAATTCATAGATATTATTATGCATTTAGACTTACACTATATTTAGGTGCATAGCAAGAAATATGCATTCAGAAAAGCCAAAACGAACATAGAATTTGGAACGAAAAGAGTAGAATAATATGCATTGAAACAACACACATGCACATTGTTTCTACTTAGTTGAGACGTGTAAGCCAAGCCACAAAAGTTTTGCGTGCCTTTTCCGGCCATCCATATAAGATCCATCCAGGGATATATATAATATAAATATATAATTAACAATCACATGGATACGGTGTTGTTAGTTTGTTACCCGACCAGTGTATGAACAATGATGCCGGAGGGACGACGGCGACAAGTCAACAACAAACAAGCAACCAGCTATATATGGTTTCCATTATTAAGGAGAGCAATATGTCCTATACATTACAACATGGATTATTAAATGGGCACGCAATACGAAAATTCTTAACATGACGACTCCAGCAAAAAGAATATCATGGTAGATCATCTATTTCTCTTACGATGCATTTTCATTATCTATTTCTCTTACGATATATCGATGCTATTCTTTTTTTAGAATATATATCGATGCTATTCCAAAAGATCTTTGAAACACAGATTTATTCATATAATGTTTATAAACTAAGTACATATGCAATTTGAGTAATTATTGGTTAAAATTTATGACATTTTTATTTTTGATATCCTCGTACATATTTTAATTTTAAATGGAATTAGATGCACGGAACGAGTTATTTCTTAAATTAATGTTTCCCATTTTGCTAAAGAGCATCAGATCCGGTCAGTGATGATCCCTATGCTATCATTTTCAGCCCAAGCACCCACACGAGTCCACGACAGAACCAGCTGCCGGAAATTTTTTTATATTTTTTCTTTGATTTTGTAAAAATATATGATCACCTAGGAATTTACCAAATCTATACGACAACCGCTGTGGCCTACGGCGGTCGGCGGTTGCACTAGAACCGCCGTGGCCCACAACGGTTGGGATGGTTCCATGGTGGTTGTTGGAGACTCATGGCGGTTAGATCCATACGGCGGTTGGCTTTAACCGCCGTGGCGTATGGCAGTTGGCTCATTTTTTTTCACTTTATGTTTTTTTTTGTTTTCATACATTGTTGTTTGTTAGAATAAATACTTGAATGGTACAAAAAAGTACTTGCTGCTAACAAATAAAAGCAAAGTGACTTCATAGAAAAAAGTTCATACAGATAGTCATGATCACGAATAAGAGTGCTGCTGCTTAAACAATATCCAACATAACCTAGAAACGCCTCTTCTTCTGTTGCTGCCTGTCTGCTTGGGCTGCGACCCACGTCTCTTCGCAAGGGTACGTGAACTGGTCATGTGGGTGGATCCGCTGACGCCTAGCATCGTCGGTAGGTGGTGTCGTCATCACCGCCACCGTCGTCGACCCTGCAATTGGGTGGGACGACCCTGCACCTCCAGCTGTGTCATACGGCCACGCTCCTGGAGACGCCTGCATCCCACCGCCCTCATGTGTCCCCGTGGCTGGTGCACCTGGTAGCTACGACCCTCCAATTAAATTTTCTAAACTAAATAAACTAATTTCTAAATTTTTTTAAACTAAAAAACTAATTTATAAATTTTCTAAACTAATTAAACTAATTCTAAACTAATTAAACTAAATTTGAAATTTTCTAAACTAAAAAAACTAATTTTCTAAATTTTCCAATACAAATAAATAAAGTTAAACTAATTTTCTAAATTTTCCTATCTAAATAAACTAATTTATAAATTTTCTAAAGTAACTAAACTAATTCTAAACTAATTAAAAAACATACCTGGAGGGGGGCCGCGGTGCAGGAGAGGGCGGGAGGGGGTGGGGGGACGGCGGCCGCCCTCAGCCGCCGTTCGCCACGGTGGTTGAGACCTACCGCCGTGGCCCACGGCGGTAGGTGCTCGCAGGCCCACTGTCATTCCACGCGGCCACCCGACCGTTGGCGATAGGCATACTGCCATGGTCTAGGGCGGTTGACCTCTCCAATCGTCGTCGGCCACGGCGGTTGAGTCTAAATGCCATAGGCCACGGCGGTTGTCGTATAGATTTGCTAAATTCCTGGAGATCATATATTTTTACAAAATCAAAGAAAAATATAAAAAAATTCCAACTGCCGCGAGTCTTCTGCATATATCCACTCACCCAGCCGCCAAACTAGAATTTGATTCCTTGAAGGTGCCGAGCCGAAGGGCGTCGTCTCTTGTGACCAGTGTGCTCGAAGGTTAACCCTTAAAATAAGAATAGTGCAAGGAAATATAAGGGTCCCTTTGGCACAGCTTCACCAGCCGCTTCCAAAGCTGTTTTTGGTGAAGCTGTGCCAAAGAGGGCAAAAAAGCAGCTTTGCAGGAGAAGCTCCCGCAAATCCCGTTGACTGTAGCGGTTTGGAGGGGAGAGAGCTGAAAATAGCAGCTTCCCCCAGCTTCGTCGTGCCCATTGCCAAGCCTGCCCCCACCCAGGTGGGGTCCGCTGGAGCGTGGGCCACGGGGAGGTGGCCGGTGGCGGTCGTAGGGGGGCGCGGAGGTGGCCGACGGCTCGCAGGGCGACGACGCGGAGGAGCTCGACTGGAGGTGGCTGGCGGGTGGAGCTCGACTGGAGATGGCCGGCGCCCGCCGCAAAAGAGGAGACGGTGCGGTGTCGCTGGAGACTTCGGCAGGTGCGGTGGGGCCGAATTCGAAGGCGAGCACGACGTGCGGCGCCGGGCGAGCAAAGGCGGAGGAGATGGAGGCGCAGGACGCCGATGCCGTGGGAGTCGAGTTCTCCGAGCCACGCCGCTGAGGTGCTCCGCCTTGAGCTTCTCCGTGTGCCTCGCCGCGTTCCGGCCCTCTAGCTCCGCCTACGCTCGGCCGGCGCCGCTGCACCTCCGCCACCCGCGCCTGTTGCTCCCACCCAGCGGAGCGGAAGCGACCGGCAGGGGCGGAAGGGGGCCGACGGAGGTCGGGTGAAGAAGGCACGTGTGGAAATGTGGAATGGTGGATATGATAAGGATGAAAGAGATGGATATGGATGAAAGAGAGAAATAAAGGGAGAAAATGTTAATAGGAAGGAAAAACGAAAATAAAAGAGAAAAAGAAAAGAAAAAAGGGTATTATGGACATTTCACCCATAACACAGCTGGGAGAAGCTGTTTTGCCAAACGTTTCTTCGAAACGGTTTCAAATTCACCGGAGAATCTGCTTCAGTAGCACAGCCACAGCCGGAGCTGCCACAGCCACAGCCACAGCTGTGCCAAACACACCCTAAGATTCTCATTTGTGTATTTATAAAATTGAATAAATATGTACTACCTCCGTTCTTATATGACGTTTAGTACAAGCTAGTTTTTTTTTTAAAATGGAATTGATTCCGACTTCTGCAACAGCACACAACCAAGTTCTTACAATGAATTGAGTTTCAAAACTGCCCACCAAAATAGAAATAAAAGTTCACCAATTCTAAAGGAAATCATATGCAAAGTCTATTATTATTTCTCCAACCGTTCTTGGCGGAGATTTCCAAAGCAATGACTTCCGGTGCTTTACTTGTCGCCCGTACTGATTCCCTAGTATCTTCACGCTGCAACAGGGACCAAAATTGTAGCCAATAAGCTCCCATGAATACAACCCGCATAAAAGAGGTGAACTGTTTTTTCTCAAAAATAATATCATTATGAGTACACCAAATTACCCATATAAGAGCGGGAAAAATGAACTAATTTACTTATTCTAAATGTCATATATTAAAGAACGGAGGGAGTAGTACCTATTAGGTGAAACCTTGGAAATTCTCATCATTAACCGTTACTCCCTCCGTCCCAAAATGATTGTCGTCGTCGGTTTCGTGCCACAAGTTTGATCGAGTTTGTAGATAATATGTGCAACATTTAAATCATTAAGTAAATCTTTAAAAAAACTAGATTCAAATATCTATCTAATGATACTAATTTTGTATGGTAAATATTAATATATATTTTTATATATTGAGTCAAAGTTGTTTCTCGAGAAGCGAAAACGACAGTCATTTTGGGACGGAGGGAGTAGATCGGTGAATGTCAGCATGGGCGTGGCAGCACGCACTATCTTGTTTGCTCACTGCTATACTTATTTTTTGATTGAGCACTGATCATAGAGTACTGCCGTAGAAAAAATGGGAAAAAAATTAAAACATAATCGAAATGCCATTGACATTGGGAATACCGATCATCGTACTACATTACTGGCTACAGCCAATTAGTAATAATCAACAATAGGACCGATTACATCATCTGATACGAACGGTTAGCTTTGTTTCAGAGGTTACCTCAACAAGAAACTCCACACTGGCATTAGCCTAACGCGTTATTTCTTCATCTCTACTCCTAATCTCTATCTCTACTAGGATCATGCCCGTGCGTTGCTACGAGCTACATTAGATTTGCAGTGCAATAGTTTCGTTCATATGTGTTGCTATGAGTGAAATAAAGTAATAATTTTTATTATGAAATATTTATATCAGTATACTGCACCAAGAGATATACAATTCACTTTAAATAATATTGATGCTCCATTTACATATTTCAAAGTACCCAAATGAACTATTGGGCATATTTTATGCCCGTGTGTTGCTACAAGCAAAATAACTATATGAAAATACATGTAGTATTCAACAAGACAATAATATTGTGAAAATAAACGTAAATATTTAAACAATATTTAATCCAAGAACATAGTTAATTGTCACACCCAGTTTTAAAGGCAAAACCGAATGCATAGATCACGTGTGCGCCAGGATCAAGTTACACACACGCAATGACATTGTGAATACCAAAATCAGTGCCACACGAATAAAGAGTTATTATATGACCAAAGTCTTAAACGAAACATAAATAACGAGTTCTCGCAGCGGATAAAGATGTCTCCACAGGCAGCTGACTGAAGACACGCACACCTAGAACTCCTGGAAGTCACCGGGGTAGTCTTCAAATCTCTCCCAGTCTGAGCAGCAATCCGAGTATTGTAGATACAAGAAAATAGACAAGCGTGAGCACGTGCCGTACTCAGCAAGGGGAAAACAACATAACATGCATGGCCATTTGGTGTTTGGCTAGGGTTCAAGCAGTTTAGCATTTTAGTTGGTCAAGTTTTATTAGCAGCATATTTACTAAAGAGTGTAAGTTTATACCAACCCGCAATTAATAAAACATAAGCATCATAAAGATAGAACAACGATTTAACATTTAAGTTCCATAACTTAGTCATGTGAGGGTCCAGGCCGCTCTTGACCGTGAGCACGGCTAACTAGTTAGTTTTACACTCTGCAGAGGTTGTACACTTTCACCACAAGCAGCGTAAAAGCTCCGAAGAACTTTGAACCCAACCATGCGGTGTTTGCAAGGCACCATACCACACTACCGAGGTGTGGTTGCATAGGGACGCTACATGGCCTTTACAAAGGTTCCCTAGCAAGTTATGACCCACAAGGTCCGGATCAGTTAGCAAGGTATAAAGTCCCCTAGCAGGTCGATACCCCACCATAAAAAGAATAACTCACCCAGCCCCCTGCTAGAGCGAGTCTATACCCCGCAGTACCGCCGATCCCTTGTCCTTATCAGGTAAGATCACCCCAAGCTAAGGTTCCTAATTACTGAGCCAAGACCATTGCCCGTTAGTTCTTGTGGTTGTACTGTTTTCCTGGGTGGTTCTCCATGTTCCGATTAACATAACAAAGGTGGTCTTGCAACAACATAATAACGGAACATAGAACATAAAGGTATCCATGTAGATTAATACCATCCCAGTTAAGCATGCTAAGCCATAGCTACCATCAATATTAATTTAATTAACCCGGTTACAAGGTAAGGGTAGCGAAAGACTAGGCATGATCCTTAATAGGTTCCCGTCAAGTTAATGCAAGCAGGAAAAGTAAATACAGTGAATTTAAATGCATGTTATGTAGGACAAGTGGGTATGCATCAAGGGAGACTTGCCTTCAACAAGACTCTGCTGCTCAAACTCTGGCGCGTCTTGATCTTCAAAGCCTTCGAACGCTTCACTCTCTACGCTCCACAACATTCACATACAAGCATACAACAAGAATAAATGAGAAACAATCATCAAACAGTACTAACAGAATAAAACAGAGGCATAAAACTAATCTACGCTTCGAGACGATCGCGTGGACATAAAGAACGCTAAAAACGGAGCTAAAACGACCAAGATATGCACTAACGAAGGTACAGGGACTAATCTGTAAAGAAAACTAAAGAGTCTGGGCTTAAACGTAACGAAAGGACCTAACTGTAAAGAAACTCACTACTGCGGGAGGACCTATTTGTAAAAAGGAAAAGCTCAGGGGGTTTTCTGCAAAAAGACGGGGTCATGCCGGTTTGACCGGTATTGACTCGGGTTGGATCTAATCCAGCCCGTTGGATCTTGATCCAACGGCCGGCGGCGGCTGCTGCGCAAGCGGTGGCGGTCAGATTGATCAGGACCGTCAGATCTTGATCTGACGGCTGCGGACGCATGCGAGCGCCCGGCCGGCGGCGAGCGGCGGCGAACGGCGGCGAACTCGCCGGTGCGGCACGGGATCGAGCTAGGGGGCTCGGTTTCGCGCGCGGGTCACACCGGGATGAAGCGCGCGAGGCGGCGAACTCATCTAGGGCGGCGCGGTCGGCTAGGACGCGGCGGAGACGGCGCGCGGCACGGCGAGGCGGAGCGGTGCGGCAGCGCAACTCCGGCGAGCCCTCCTCGGCGACTCGATGCACGGGGACGACAACAAGCGGCACCGGGGAGCTTCTCACCTCCTTGCGCAGCTCCGGGACGGCTTCTCGACGGCGGAGCGGCAACGGCGGCGGAGAACAGCGGCGGCGGCGTTCTAGGGTTCCGGCGGGCTCGGGCGGGGGTGCTCAGGGGCGGCTAGGGTTTTGGCTAGCCCGGCCAGGAGGTGGCGGCGGCCTTAAATAGGCCAGGGGCTCGGCCTTGGCGTGCGGGCCAAGACGTGGAGGCGGCGCGGGACGCGGTCGGGTGCGGCCGGGACTCGAGCTCGAGTCCGGCTCGGGGACGAGCGCGGGGAGGGGGATGACAGGTGGGTCCCACCTGTCGGCGTCTGCGGGTGCGGGAGAGAGAAGGTGGGCCGGCGGCGACGCAATGGGCCGGCTGGGCCAGGCTGCTGCGCTGGGCTGCGACGGGGAAAAAAGCAAAGCGGGCTGCGGCGCGGGCGAACCAGGCCGAAGAGAAGGAGGGGCGCCGGCAGACTTTTGCTGGCTGGGCTCGAAGCCGAACTGGGCTGAAAGGAAGGGAGGGTTAGGGTAGAGGTTTATCTATTTAGAAAAGGCACAAAACAAATGAATTCAAATTAGAATTTGAATTCAAACAATCAAAGACAATGCACCAGCATGAATGCAACAATAAATTCCTATAGTTCATTTATTTTATTTTAGAAAATCTTAAATGCCTAAAAGAAATTAAATGCAACCCTATGATCCTTAGGAGCATAAATAAAGGTTTCTAACAAATTTTATTCAAAACTCAAATTTGTAAAATTAGGGTGTTACAAATCCTACCCCCCTTAAGAAGAATCTCGTCCTCGAGATTCGGATAGATTGGCGAAAAGATCTGGAAATTCTGCTTTCAATTCATCCTCTCTTTCCCATGTGGCCTCATCCTCTGCGTGGTTACTCCACTGTACTTTGCACATCTTAATCACACTATTCCTAGTGACTCGTGTCATAGTATCCAAAATCCGAATAGGGTGTTCAACAATGGTGAGATCCTCCTTAATGTTTAGCTCATCCATAGGTAACGGCTTCTTGTCATGAGGATTGAAACCCTTTTTCAACTGAGAGATGTGGAACACATCATGTACATCTGCTAACTGATTTGGCAACTCCAACCTGTAAGCTACTTCTCCCACTCTCTCTAGGATCTTGAAAGGTCCAATAAATCGAGGTGACAACTTTCCCTTGACCTTGAATCGACGCAAACCTCTGATTGGTGATACCTTTAGATACACATAGTCTCCCTCCTGAAAGACTACGTCTCTCCTTTTCCCGTCTGCATAACTCTTTTGTCTAGACTGAGCGATCCTCAAGTTTTCTCTGATAACCTGAACTTGCTTTTCTGCCTCTCTAATGATATCAGCCCCAAACAACTGCCTTTCGCCTGTCTCACTCCAGTACAACGGAGTTCTACACTTTCTCCCATACAAAGCCTCAAATGGTGCCATCTTGAGACTAGCCTGGTAGCTGTTGTTATAAGAGAACTCAGCGTACGGCAAGCTCTTATCCCAACTACCACCATGCTTAAGCGCACATGCTCTCAGCATGTCCTCTAGGATCTGATTGGTCCTCTCTGTCTGTCCATCTGTCTGCGGGTGATAGGCTGAGCTGAAGTTCAACTTTGTATCCATAGACTCGTGTAGTTTCTCCCAGAAGCGAGATGTGAACTGGGTACCTCTGTCTGACACTATCTTCTTTGGCACACCATGCAAACACACAATCCTGGACATGTACAACTCTGCCAACTTAGCTCCTGTATAAGTGGTCTTTACCGGAATGAAATGAGCAACCTTGGTTAAACGATCCACAATGACCCATATCGAATCATAACCATCCCGGGTTCGAGGTAAACCCACAATGAAATCCATACCAATCTCTTCCCACTTCCACTCAGGTACCTTCAAAGGTTGAAGCAATCCAGCTGGCCTCTGGTGTTCAGCCTTAACCCGATGGCAAGTGTCGCACAAAGCCACGTGTGCGGCCACATCCCTCTTCATACCGTACCACCAATACCTCTGCTTGAGATCCTGGTACATCTTGGTACTGCCTGGATGGATAGAGTAGGCGGAATCGTGAGCTTCTCTCAAGATAGTCTCTCTGAGATCTCCCGTTTCTGGCACACATATCCGGTTTTTAAACCATACAGTTCCCTGATCATCCTCTGTGAAATCTGGGGCTTCTCCCTGTTTCATACTTTCCTTTATTCTCTGGATCCCAACATCTTCTAGCTGCCCTTTTCGTATCTCCTGCTCGAGTATAGACTGCACTTCCAAAGTCACTCCCTCTGTGTATGCAACGATCTCCAGGTTGAGTCTCTCAAACTCTTTTACCAACTCATCAGGAAGCTGGAAAACCATAGCCATGTTAGCATGACCCTTCCGACTCAAAGCATCAGCGACCAAATTCGCTTTACCGGGGTGGTAGTGAATTTCCAGATCATAGTCCTTGATCAACTCTAGCCAACGGCGCTGTCTCAGATTGAGATCCTTCTGAGTGAAGATGTACTTCAAGCTCTTGTGATCGGTGTAGATCTGGCACTTAGTTCCCATAACATAGTGCCTCCAAATCTTCAATGCGTGAACCACTGCTGCTAACTCAAGATCGTGAGTAGGATAGTTCAGCTCATGCTTCCTTAACTGTCGAGATGCGTAGGCTATAACGTGACCTTCCTGCATAAGCACACAACCCAGACCCTGTCGAGATGCATCACAATAGATATCAAAGCTCTTCTGCAGATCTGGCATCACTAGGACTGGTGCTGTGGTCAACCGCTTCTTCAACTCTTCAAAACTAGCCTGACATGCACTGGTCCACTTGAACTCTCTGTCCTTCTCTAGCAGTGAGGTGAGAGGCTTTACTATCTTGGAGAACCCTTCGATGAATCGACGATAGTAACCAGCGAGTCCCAGAAAACTCCTGATCTCAGACACGGTACGAGGAGGTTCCCATTTTAACACATCACTGACCTTGCTTGGATCTACCGCAATCCCTCCGTTGGTGATGATATGACCCAGAAAAGCCACTTCCTTAAGCCAGAACTCACACTTGCTGAACTTCGCATACAACTCATGCTCTCTCAGCTTCTGCAACACAAGCCTCAAATGCTCCTCATGCTCTTCTTCATTCTTGGAGTAGATCAAGATATCATCAATAAACACCACAACAAACTTGTCTAGATACTCCATAAAGATCTTGTTCATCAGATACATGAAGTAGGCAGGTGCATTGGTCAACCCAAAGGACATAACCGTATACTCATAAAGTCCATACCTCGTGGTGAACGCTGTCTTAGGAATATCTGAAGGCCTGATCTTCATCTGGTGATAACCGGATCGTAGGTCAATCTTAGAGAACACCTTGGCTCCTCTCATCTGATCAAACAAGTCCTCAATGCGGGGCAGAGGATACTTGTTCTTGATAGTAACATCATTAAGAGACCTGTAATCAACACACATCCTCTGTGTACCATCCTTCTTTCCCACAAAGATAACCGGTGCTCCCCAAGGTGATGAACTAGCACGTATGAACCCTTTACCCATTAACTCTTTAATCTGTGCTTTAAGCTCTTGTAACTGATCACTAGACATTCTATATGGACGTTTAGAGATAGGAGCAGTACCAGGCAATAGATCAATAACGAACTCAACGTCTCGGTCAGGGGGCATACCTGGTAACTCCTCAGGAAACACATCAGGGTAGTCGCACACTACTCTTATGTCTTCTATAGCCGTTTCATTGAGCTGATTCGCTGCGCTGGCTATTGATGGTGGTGGATCTGCTGCAAACTCGATCCTTTCCCCGGCTGGACTAGTGAGAAGAACTGACCTCTTAGCACACTGAATCACCGCATCACACGCGGTCAACCATCCCATTCCCAGTATCACATCAATCCCTCTTGATTCCAGTATTATAAGATTAGCCCGGAAATCTCTGCCCAGAATCTTGAGACTGACATTGTCACACTTATATGATGCTTTCAATTCCCCCCCTGGTGAACTAACTAGCATATGGCGAGACATGGGACTAATGGGTATGCTATGTTGAGCTACGAACTGAGATGTAATGAAAGAATGGGATGCTCCAGAATCAAATAAAACTGAGGCGGGAGTGGAGTTAACTAGGAACATACCGAGCACTACTCTGGGGTTCTCCTGGGCGACTTCAGCATCAACGTGCATCACCTTGCCACGTGCATAGCTCTGCTGTCCCTTGTTAGCCTGCGGGGTCTGGTTCCCATTCCTCATCTGCTGCATCTGCTGATTCTGCACTGGGGTGTTTGGAGGATTCCTCTTGGGGCACGCATTGGCATAGTGACCAAGCTCTCCACACTTGAAGCAAGTGGTGGTTGAAGGATTGGGAGGCGCAACGGACCTCACCGGTGTACCAACTGGAGCTCTCTGCTGACTCTGCTGGAAGGCGGGGCGTGGTGTCTGAGGGGCAGAACGCTGAAACTGCTGAGCAGACTGTTGGAACTGCTGTGCAGAACGTTGGGACTGCTGCTGCCCAAAGTTTCCACCAGGCCCTCCAAAGCGGAACGGGGTGTTCTGCTGTGGGTTAAAGCGTGGCCGAGAAACACTCCCAGACTGTCCCGAGCTGGTGGCCTTCCTCTTCAGCTCTCCAAGCTCCTTGCGCTTGTGCTCCAAGCGGATAGCATTGTCCACCAGTTGCTGGAACGTGGGGAAAGTGTGAGACATCAGCTGGTACTGAAGCGATCCGGCCAACCCATCCAGGAACAGCTCCTGCTTCTTCCTGTCTTCAGCAACTTCCTCAGTCGCGTAGCGAGACAACTCAATGAACTTGTCTCTGTACTCAGCCACTGACATTCCCTCCTGCTTGAGGGAAAGGAACTCCTTCTTCTTGATCTTCATGACCCCTGAAGGTATGTGGTGGCTCCGGAAGTTGGTGGTGAACTCGTCCCAGGTGATAGTGTCTGGGGCGGCGTGAGCAGCGACATACGCATCCCACCAAGCGGATGCGGACCCCTGAAGTCGTCCTGCAGCATACAGGACCTTCTCTCTGTCATCGCACTGGCAGGTAGTGAGCATCTTCAGCACTGTCTTCAGCCAATCCTCAGCTTCAAGTGGATCAGCAGCATGAGTGAACACTGGGGGGTGGTGACTCATGAACTCCCGGTGCTTGTTGCGAGGCGCCGGCTGCTGCACCGGTGGGTTGTAGGCTTGAGCTTGCAGATTCGCCACAGTGTTGGTCAGGTTCTGGAGGAGTTGAGTCTGCGTCTCGATGAATTGCTGCATGGCGGGATCCATCTGCGCTTGCCGGGGTGCCCTGCCTTGTCGATTCACTGCTGGTTGATCGACTCCGGATCCTGACCTGGTTTTCACCATCTGAGTGTTAGGGACTTCACTTTAGGTGATTGTGCCAAGAGTTAAACCCAGAAAGATAAGATAACAAAGATATTCAGCTTTAGACAGATTCTGTTGGTTCCAAACAATCAGGTATAACTCTCAGCGTGGATAACAAAAGATTATGAACCTTTAACCAGTACTAGGTAATGAAATTACGGAACTTCTCCAACTGGAATCACCTCAATCGGAGTTCTGTAACTCTGGTTATCAATTAAACAAGTCAGATAGGTCAGCAGTGTTTAACAGATTCGAGGGGCTCCAATGTTTCAGGCATATCTCTCTGACTATACATCCTAAAATTCTGAATTTTGTACAGAAAATCAGTCACGAAATTTCTGAACTTCTTCAATTGGATTTACTGCAATCGGGGTTCTGTAGCCCGAGATAAAATTAAAACAGTGCAGCTGACTCAGAGAGCTGCGTGAACAGATTTGAAGCTTTTGTATTAAGGGTAAGATTTAAAGGAACACAAAGATTATGATAGATAAATTGATTGATATAGAAGGTTGACCCCCACAAACTTACTACTAAACCAATGTCGTTGTGGTCATCACTCCACAACACATTGCACTCAAACAAAAAATCCAGCTCAAACATTTAACACAAAACCAAGCATTCAACCACACTCCTAAACTAAGCACACTTTAACCGATCGTCTACTAGCGATTACAAAAGACCCTATTCTTAACTTAAGCCTAAGGACTATCTTCTTCTGGCATGGCATCCGTGCGGGCGTCGGGGGAGTCGTAGCGTGGCCTCTTGGGTGACGGAGAGGTACATGCTTCTGCAGCGTCATGAACCACTGGCTGCTCTCTGTTCTGCAGTGCAGCTTCCAAGGCACGCTTCTGCAACTCCAGAGTGAAGATCTGCTGTTGAGCCGCATACAGAGTGTTGTTGGTGTCATCCAACGCAGTATTAACAGCAGCTAGCAGTCCCCGGACGTTGTTCAGCGTTCCTTCATATGCTGGAGCTGGAGCGATGTAGGTTTTGGCTTCCCCACTTGCTCTGAAAGGTGTGTACCTGCAGTGGGTATCCTCCAACCTGTCACGCTCTTTGTGGGAGAGCACATAGAGTGCCCTCCGAGCTGCTTCCGCGATGCCAGCGTCCATAGTGGTCCTGTGAGCCACATCATGATGCTTGGAGATCTCCTTCACTCCCTGGAATGGAGCATACTCCTCCAGGATAGCAGCAACCTCCCAGTGGGGCTCGAACCATGGGTGAGTCCACAGCTCACAGTGGTAAGCAGGGGCCTTATCATAGCCCAAGCGAAGTACCATAGCTCGCAGGTGGTCAGCCATGGGAATGCCCACTCCATCAACCCTGTAGTGGTACACCTCCCAGATCACTTCCTCAGCTGCTTCATCTTCTGCTGGGCCTTGTTGTTCAGCTTGCTCTTGCACTCCTTCTGAGTTCACCTCCTCTGGATCCTCCTCATCATCTGACACAATGATGAGGACAGGGGCGGCTACTGGTGCAGCTTCCATCTCGATCTCTTCATCCGTGTCTCCGTCATGGAAGTCGTTGTACTCTTCCTGCGGAGCATACTGGTGGGTAGCACCAGCGTGTGAAGTCTTCAAACGGCGAACCATCTGTAAGTGCAGTGTAAAGTGGAATAGATGGTAAGACAAGAGGGGTGAGAGCTAAAAGCAAGCACAAGGTAAAGAATCAAGATTAACTCAAGGATGAGACAAAAGCAAGAGTATAAGATTATTAGAAACAAAGCAAGCATGTGATGAGAAAGGCTTCTATGATTATAAAATCCTTAAATTCGACCATTTCTATCTAGGCTAACGTCCTACAGTCAACACGGCTCTGGTACCACTCTGTCACACCCAGTTTTAAAGGCAAAACCGAATGCATAGATCACGTGTGCGCCAGGATCAAGTTACACACACGCAATGACATTGTGAATACCAAAATCAGTGCCACACGAATAAAGAGTTATTACATGACCAAAGTCTTAAACGAAACATAAATAACGAGTTCTCGCAGCGGATAAAGATGTCTCCACAGGCAGCTGACTGAAGACACGCACACCTAGAACTCCTGGAAGTCACCGGGGTAGTCTTCAAATCTCTCCCAGTCTGAGCAGCAATCCGAGTATTGTAGATACAAGAAAATAGACAAGCGTGAGCACGTGCCGTACTCAGCAAGGGGAAAACAACATAACATGCATGGCCATTTGGTGTTTGGCTAGGGTTCAAGCAGTTTAGCATTTTAGTTGGTCAAGTTTTATTAGCAGCATATTTACTAAAGAGTGTAAGTTTATACCAACCCGCAATTATTAAAACATAATCATCATAAAGATAGAACAACGATTTAACATTTAAGTTCCATAACTTAGTCATGTGAGGGTCCAGACCGCTCTTGACCGTGAGCACGGCTAACTAGTTAGTTTTACACTCTGCAGAGGTTGTACACTTTCACCACAAGCAGCGTAAAAGCTCCGAAGAACTTTGAACCCAACCATGCGGTGTTTGCAAGGCACCATACCACACTACCGAGGTGTGGTTGCATAGGGACGCTACATGGCCTTTACAAAGGTTCCCTAGCAAGTTATGACCCACAAGGTCCGGATCAGTTAGCAAGGTATAAAGTCCCCTAGCAGGTCGATACCCCACCATAAAAAGAATAACTCACCCAGCCTCCTGCTAGAGCGAGTCTATACCCCGCAGTACCGCCGATCCCTTGTCCTTATCAGGTAAGATCACCCCAAGCTAAGGTTTCTAATTACTGAGCCAAGACCATTGCCCGTTAGTTCTTGTGGTTGTACTGTTTTCCTGGGTGGTTCTCCATGTTCCGATTAACATAACAAAGGTGGTCTTGCAACAACATAATAACGGAACATAGAACATAAAGGTATCTATGTAGATTAATACCATCCCAGTTAAGCATGCTAAGCCATAGCTACCATCAATATTAATTTAATTAACCCGGTTACAAGGTAAAGGTAGCGAAAGACTAGGCATGATCCTTAATAGGTTCCCGTCAAGTTAATGCAAGCAGGAAAAGTAAATACAGTGAATTTAAATGCATGTTATGTAGGACAAGTGGGTATGCATCAAGGGAGACTTGCCTTCAACAAGACTCTGCTGCTCAAACTCTGGCGCGTCTTGATCTACAAAGCCTTTGAACGCTTCACTCTCTACGCTCCACAACATTCACATACAAGCATACAACAAGAATAAATGAGAAACAATCATCAAACAGTACTAACAGAATAAAACAGAGGCATAAAACTAATCTACGCTTCGAGACAATCGCGTGGACATAAAGAACGCTAAAAACGGAGCTAAAACGACCAAGATATGCACTAACGAAGGTACATGGACTAATCTGTAAAGAAAACTAAAGAGTCTGGGCTTAAACGTAACGAAAGGACCTAACTGTAAAGAAACTCACTACTGCGGGAGGACCTATTTGTAAAAAGGAAAAGCTCAGGGGGTTTTCTGCAAAAATACGGGGTCATGCCGGTTTGACCGGTATTGACTCGGGTTGGATCTAATCCAGCCCGTTGGATCTTGATCCAACGGCCGGCGGCGGCTGCTACGCAAGCGGTGGCGGTCAGATTGATCAGGACCGTCAGATCTTGATCTGACGGCTGCGGACGCATGCGAGCGCCCGGCCGGCGGCGAGCGGCGGCGAACGGCGGCGAACTCGCCGGTGCGGCACGGGATCGAGCTAGGGGGCTCGGTTTCGCGCGCGGGTCACACCGGGATGAAGCGCGCGAGGCGGCGAACTCATCTAGGGCGGCGCGGTCGGCTAGGACGCGGCGGAGACGGCACGCGGCACGGCGAGGCGGAGCGGTGCGGCAGCGCAACTCCGGCGAGCCCTCCTCGGCGACTCGATGCACGGGGATGACAACAAGCGGCACCGGGGAGCTTCTCACCTCCTTGCGCAGCTCCGGGACGGCTTCTCGACGGCGGAGCGGCAACGGCGGCGGAGAACAGCGGCGGCGGCGTTCTAGGGTTCCGGCGGGCTCGGGCGGGGGTGCTCAGGGGCGGCTAGGGTTTTGGCTAGCCCGGCCAGGAGGTGGCGGCGGCCTTAAATAGGCCAGGGGCTCGGCCTTGGCGTGCGGGCCAAGACGTGGAGGCGGCGCGGGACGCGGTCGGGTGCGGCCGGGACTCGAGCTCGAGTCCGGCTCGGGGACGAGCGCGGGGAGGGGGATGACAGGTGGGTCCCACCTGTCGGCGTCTGCGGGTGCGGGAGAGAGAAGGTGGGCCGGCGGCGACGCAATGGGCCGGCTGGGCCAGGCTGCTGCGCTGGGCTGCGACGGGGAAAAAGCAAAGCGGGCTGCGGCGCGGGCGAACCAGGCCGAAGAGAAGGAGGGGCGCCGGCAGACTTTTGCTGGCTGGGCTCGAAGCCGAACTGGGCTGAAAGGAAGGGAGGGTTAGGGTAGAGGTTTATCTATTTAGAAAAGGCACAAAACAAATGAATTCAAATTAGAATTTGAATTCAAACAATCAAAGACAATGCACCAGCATGAATGCAACAATAAATTCCTATAGTTCATTTATTTTATTTTAGAAAATCTTAAATGCCTAAAAGAAATTAAATGCAACCCTATGATCCTTAGGAGCATAAATAAAGGTTTCTAACAAATTTTATTCAAAACTCAGATTTGTAAAATTAGGGTGTTACATTAATGAATTAAATAAAACTATATACATCAATGCATCCAAGCCCAAATCAAAAAATATTATCCTGTTCACTACGGGAAATAACTCTTTTAATAAATATATTAGATAATATTAAACACACTTGCTAAATAATGGAAAGAAAGGATATCTAGTATAAACTTTCATTACATATTTCAAAAATTATCTTGACATAGAATCCTATAATAATTCATGCATTTTCCAATGCGAGACCAAAAATACATGCACTTTGCTGTCACCGCGCATTCTGTATCTCCTCTCCATTTCCTACGCTCACCTTCTGTTGTTCGATCCAAGGCTCCGAGCATCAAATGTATCTGAAACTGAAATGTGTTTAACATGCTTAGAGTAAATAAAGGTTCTGGGTTCTCAAAAGCATGCAGAAAAAGGGGAAACATACATACTCCTATGTCAAACACCCTTAAAACGATCCAACCAGAGCCAAGCAGCCCATCAGACTATGATCAAACAGGGGGGGAAACCATGTATAATCTTCCTCTATGTATTGTGCCAAGTGAATAGTGATGATGCAACTCAGGTTTGTTGGAAGTCGGCTTTCTGATTCCTCAAAAGACATATTTGATTGTTTGTTAATCTCACCAAATTTTGCAAATGGAATGACAGTTTTCATGAAAAATGTTAGATAGGAAAGCATGAAACATTGAAACCCAAAATAATGTTCTGAAAGTAGGCATGTCAAATTGGATAGGAATAGCACCAACTGCAACACAAGGCCCAAAAGAAAGCAAAGAGGAAGATCCAATAAAGCTACAGGAGCCAAACATAGACTGTCGTAGGGCAAGAAGTAAAAAGAGAGATCAAATCTAATCCAATCGATAAGAAAGAGAAAAAGAAATTGAGTGTCAGATATGATCCAACTTATCGCAAAAGTTGTGACTCTGCAACATGCTAGAGCCACAACAGACTCCTTTGAGCGGGCCAAAATCAAGATCCAACTGAGGATGGTGTCTTTTGCCCTCTGACTCATGCGAGACAATAATCAATTATCAGCCTGGAGAGAAGTCTTAACAAAATTGGATACCTATAATGGTTTACATGCCAAAAGGATGTGAATTTCAATCAGTGAGTAGCTTAATAATGATTATAGGAATTTAAATTTCAATTTTTCCAAAGCGTCACTCAGTTTACACCTGAAGGGGTTCACGAAAGAGCATATAATCATTATTAATAGAGGTGATTTGCCTGCCAAATTCAGAGAACGGTAATCAAGGTAGATAAAATTCAAAAAAGAAATTAAAAGAACTGAAATACATTATGGTACCTAACAAAACAATTATCCATTTTCTTTTGAAATATGTGCTAGTCATTTTAGTATCTCAACTAAAAATCAAATTGTATAACCTAGAAGTGTTGACAGTCTACAACCGCCTCATATAATTGAAATCTGATAAATGTAAATTTGATGACAATTTAGACACTCCTAGCTTTGCCATGAATATGTAAAACATAGTGAGGCACAATCAATTAATTTCACAAGCATTTTTGCCAAATCAATCAGAAATTGTCAAAGTACTGTTGTGAGTCTACAACCTCTGAATGCTAAAAGAATTTTCAGTGTGCCAAGAAAAAAGATGCAGCTTTCTGAAGTGGCATTGAAGTTATAACTAATATTTCTCCTTAATAGTGGCAAATAAGAAAAACAAATAAAAAGAATACAAAATAGAGATTTCACCTAAAGAAGTTCATGAAGTACTGAATTATGACTTGGCTGAACTGAAAGCATCTGCACTTCTACAGTAAGAGAAGAAAATGATCAAAGTAGATAAAAACTTATGTTATATAGGAATATGAAAAAAGAGAGGCCTGATATTCCCCTCAACTACCAGAACTGGGTAGTGACCATTCTGAGTTTCATCTTCATTACACAAGTCCTCGATTCGGCAAACATTGAATAAAGAGCTGAGGGACCTCTTTGCAATCTTAGTAGCAAAGATTTCAGGTGCAGGGTATAAGGCATAGATGTTGCTTATAGCTTTATCTGTAGCTCCATACCATATTTTCTTAGGAAGGTGGGAACTGGGAAGCTTGTTACTTGCAATGCAGCAAATACTCTACCAGTTGCATTTATCATCAGTTTGCTCCTGTCCTCGTCAGACAATCACTGGAGAGCTATAATGCACTTCTAACAAGGGCGGGCTCCTCCTTATCCATGTATCGTCCAAACCCAATGAATAAGAATGGAGAAGCAACAGTTAGAACAGCAAAGGAAAGGTTCAGATCAAAATCTGGTATACAGGTTAATCAAGAATAGCTGATCTAAACTGTAGAGCAATCCATTGACCTTTCACTGGAAAAGGCAAGAAAAACAAAAAAAAAATCCTAAAAATTATGAATGTGGGGATCCTAAAAATCAGAATGGGTCGATTGAGGAACGAAACAATACCATCATGTTACTGATACACCGTCGGCTCCTCTTCACCTTGCCCTCGAATCCAGATGGCTGCCTCATACGAGGGCTCCGCCCGGCACCTATCGCCTCCTTGTAACAGATTGAAGTTCTGCGCATCGTGAGCTACTGCTGCCGACGCTACGCAGATGGAGGGGAGGTGTTGAGGTACGTCGTTCCCGCACCTGTGTCCGTCTGCTCATGGGCTTTAATCAGCAAAAGCATGAATCGGATTAAAACCTAGGAAAATTGGATTGAATCAAATAAAAAAGAAACCAAAGTTCCAAACCAATGGCGGGCCTCTGGAGATCGATGTGGCTACCGCCGTTCTGTTGTCTTCGCCTTCCGCTGCTTGTCCGCTGTGCCGTCGTGTCCCCCGAGCAAGGTTGTGCCGACGTGCTGCAAACCCTGTGCAGCAGCGGCGGGATTTGGTTGGAGATGGCGGCGGCGTACGATGGCCATATGGCTAGGGTGAGGGCTTGGGAGGCTGATACGGAAGGTACAGGTGGGACGATGGCGCAGATGGAAACCGACCCAGGGGTCGCAGCCTCGCGGGTGGCACGTAGCACCGATCGGGGAAGGCGCGGGGGCAGCGGCGGCGCCGTGGATTGGGAAGGGGGGAACGAGGGGGCGCGGTGGCAACGACGACGCTGTGGATTGGGGAGGGGGAGCGAGAGGGCGCGGAGGCGCGGTGCAAGAGGGGATTGGTGGGATCGCGAGATGGGGTCGGAGGGGTCGGGAGGAAGCGGACGGTGGAGGGAGAGGACGAGCGGTCAAGTGCGGATCTGACTTCACGAACCGTTCGTGAGGGGGACGCGCGGGCTGAGCAGATGGCGGACGCGGGGGCAGACGCGCGGAAAGGGAGGCAGACGCGCGGTGAAAGACGCATCAAGTTTTGGTCTTACTTCCATACTTTTTAGGAGTAGAGATCTCTACTCCTAACAAATATGAAGCGGAAAAAAAACTTGGTACGACGTTTTCCTCTCCACCCGCGCGTCCGCCCCGAGCGTCCGCGTTCGGCCTCGCGCGTCCGCCCTCCCAACCCCACCCCTTCATCCGCCAGATCCCGCGCGACCCTCCTGGCCTCCTCCCCCGATACCGCGGCAGCCGCGCCCACTGTCGCCCCTCAGAACCCTAGCCGCCACGCCGATCTGCCTCGCCTCGCCTCCTATCCCGTAGTCGGCGATGCAATCTGCCGTGGATCCGGGATGCGCCGTCAGCCGGCGTCGTCCACCGCACCGCATCTCCGATCTGCCGCCTCCTCCGCCCCTGCTTCCGCCCCACTCGGCCTCCTCCGCCTTCGCTGCACCCGTGATGCCGTCGGACGGCGTCGACGAGGAGCTCGGCGGCGGGAGCGTCGCCCCCTCCCCCACGCGGTTCGAGCTCTAGGAGGACCCCCGCCTTCTGGAAGAACAACAACGTGCAAGTAGGGTTTCCTCTGTCTCTCTGCGTGTTGTCTCCTCCCCTTCTCCGCTGGCGCGCTTTCTACTCCATTAGCAGCACTGCGACAGTGCTCCGGTCTAATTTGGCCGGGTCGAGCGCCGGCTCTGTGTCCGCGGGCATCGTCGAGTACCTATCAGTGGTTGCTTATTAGTGCTAAAATCTGCAGGTTGTGATATGTATCCGGCCGCTCAGCAGTAGCGAGATATCCCTGCAGGGGCACAAGAGGTGTGTCCGACAGGATAGTAGCCAGAGCCTCACGTTTGATCTCGTCGCGGACAAGCATGTCACACAGGTGCTCTTGACACTCTCAATTCCCAATTATTCACACCTATTTGCTTCTTCGGACTTATTTATTTCATTATTTGTGCAAAATGTGTAACTGCTCCTCATTTGGTGCTCTTCAGGAGAATATGTTCAAGGTTGCTGGAGTGCCAACGGTGGAGAATTGCATTTCCGGCTACAACAGCTGCATGTTTGCTTATGGGCAGGTTAGCAACAAGTTTCACTTGATGCTGGAGATTCTCAAGTTTTTTGGGTCCCACACACACAGATTGTGCATAATTCTCTGTTTTTGCTAGACTGGAAGTGGAAAGAACAGCATATCAAGAAACCTGGGAATATGGATGCAATTTCAGTAGTCAAAAATTCCTGGAGCTTGCAGAGGTAATAGGAATTTTTTGGTTATGTACGCTTGTACCCTCATTCTGCTAAAATGTGCTGTTCAGAATGGCATTGCCCCACTTTAACTGTGCTCTACTGCCAACTCAGGTCCACATATGTGTACCACCATACATGTCAATGAATGTAATGCACAAGACAAGATATCAACAAAAATAATAGGTGTTGAGGTGATGCATCAGTAATTGTGTGAATCAATTTGTCCGTGATCCAGATAAAAGATCAATGATAGTGAATGTATTACTGCTAAAACCATGTTGAGATCTAATTTCTCCACAATGTTTTGGCTACATACTGGGCAGAATAGAAAGATGGTACCGGCTTATTGTTCCTTGCTTAATTATATTTAGACCCCTTGTATATGATACTTTTTTTAGTCAGGAGTAGTAGCGAGTCCTGTATTGGCCTGATGTTCCAAATAACTCAAAACTCTCTTCTATTTATGTCCACACCAAGGTCTTCTTTTTGTCACATATGCTAATCAAGACTTGATGCTTGAAGGAAATCTTGAATTTATTATTTGATCATTTCATTGTGTTTGCATGTTAGGAATTTTGGCAGTGATGTACTCAGCTTTCTGAATTGACTTATAGTTTGAGGGGCTAAGCGAATCCTGGCTCCCTAAGAGCCGTTGATTCCAGGTAATGTTGTATTGTATATTCTTGATGGTTTCATGACTTAGGTAAAGAACATTCATATTGAGTAGTCATTTGCCTTTGTGTTTGTGTTGTTTAATATGTCCGATGCAGCTATTCTGCATGTACTTGGTTTCTTTATTTCACTCCCTACCATAATATATCCATTTGCTTCTTTTGATTTTTGTGCGATCTAATTGATTCCAAATATCTTTTAATTTCCTGCAGCGTGTGGATCAGTGACCTCTAGAGAGAATAAATTTCAGTTGATGATTGACATATTTCATATTTGTACTGTTCCTATCTGACTTGCAACATGATGATGGACAAGTGATAATTATGTCGATACATTATCTATCCTGGACCTGTTCAAAAGAAGGGATATTTGACTGGCAATATTATCACATCACCGGGGAAAAGCTGCTGCCTGTAGCTTTGTTTGCTCTACTAACACAACAGGTATACCATCATACATACCAGTGGATACACATTGGAGAGAATTTTATTTGAAGTTCTACTTATGTGGGCATAAGGAACAATTTTCTTGGAACCAATTTAGGATAGTCTAAGAATCAGGTAAACATATTATTGTGGAGTCGGTTGATACCATGGTTTTTAAGGCGTCCGTAAGGCGACGCCTAGGCGTCGCCTAGGCGTCCAGGCGGTGAAAAATCCTAGGCGTCGGGGTCGCCTTACCATAGCTCGCCTTGGTCGCGGAATCCAGTGCAGTGCCGCCCAAAAACGAAGCCCCGCCGCTGCCTTCTATCTTTCCTCCTCCTCCTTCGGTCTTGCAGGACGGAGACAAGCCGCGGCCGCGGCACGGACGGCCTGCGGCGGCGGGAAGGACGGCGGAGGAGGCAGGGGCGGGCCGCGGATGGAGGGGAAGCGGAAGTCGTGCATCGTGCGGCGGCGGAGGAGCAGGCGGAGGCAGGTGTCGGCGGCGGAGGAGGAGGAGGAGGAAGAGGTGGGCGGACGGCAGCGCGGCGGCGGCGTCGAGTCGACCGGGAGGAGTCCGTGTGCGTGTGGATAAGGTGGGTGACCTGGCTGGTTTGGTGCGGTTGGGAGCCTAGGGATAAGGTGGAGATTGGGCTGAGTTGAGTTGGGCTGCTTTAATGGGCCTTTTTCCATCTTTAGGTCCACTAGTCCTCTTTTTTCTTTTTTCTTTTACAGGTATATATGGGTGTGTATACGAGTGTGTATATGGGTGTAAGGCGTCGCCTCGCCTCACGCCTTATCGCCTACGCGTCTGAGCGGTGGCGTGTCGCCTCGCCTCGCCTTACCGCTTTAAAAACCATGGTTGATACACACAATTTATTTGTTCTATAGTGCAGAAATTTAACTTGAAATTTTACAACTGCATTGAGAATATTTTTGCTGCATGTACTTTTATTTCTACCACATGCATTTCATTTTCCCCTATGAAGAAACTAATATACTTTTTTACTCTAATGGTTACCTGTTTTTATTCTCATAATCAGTACAGTGGTTCCTAGAGATACCTGCCTATCTCTTTCCTTATATCAGCTGTTATCAAATTGGTTTGCTGCATAGCTGGTTTTGTATGGTCTTAACAAGCAGTATTTCTTTTTTCCCCGATGGACGCATATTACTCATCTCTATTGTTGCACTATTTATGTTAATAGCAAAAATCTGCATCCTGAATGCCATATCGGAAAAGCAAACTTCATCATATTTTGGTTGCTTGCTCAATCTTTAATGCACTATGTTTTGGATTTTGTTAGTGATTAACTAATACATATATAAGTTCAACTACGAATAAAAAGGAAACATTTCACATATCTATTATCACTTTCACAAAGTATAGTAATTTATGGGTTTATTTCTTGAGGTAATATATCCATCACGCCTCATGTTGGAAGAGTTCATCCCTACCTTATTTTGCCCATCTAAATAATAAGTAATTGTATTCTAAATGTATACATACCTTGCAGGCTGTAGTACAAGATTTTTTTGAAAGATGCTGTAGTACAAGATAAATGTTCAATTTTACTGACATTCAAACTGGCAGGTTCCTGACTGTACCAGCAGTGAACAATTAGACTTATAAGGATAAGAGAAAATCAGGAGATACACTTCATATTGTTATAAATTGAATCAAGAAATAAACTTCATAATGATAAATTGAAAGCTCGTTTTCATGCTTTGTGATCAAGTCTGCAGACTGCAAGTTCATGTTATTCTTTAGTGATAACTGTGCTGCTTGCTTCACCAGCGATGACAACCGACAAGATCCATTCATGCGGACTGCTTCGACTTGAAAGGGAACATTTGCTTCCAGACCCTATTGAACTTGTTATGCTCATCACAAAGAGATGATCTACAAGAGACCCTGGTGCAAGCCCAACGTCAAAGCCATGAAGGAGGTTCTCAGGATCACCAACCTTCGTCGTATAGAACTGAGTTTCAGAGTTCTAGCAGCCCAGCGCCTTTCAGATTAGCATTGAAAACTAATTAAGCAACTGATATTTATAGTCACATGAGCTCGTTGGCCCACATGATTCTTTATTCTTCAAATGGATTTCAACTTGTCAAATGTACTAAGTCCAATTTGTGTATTATTACCGGTATCGAGCATTCCTGTAGCTTGGCCAAATCACCGAAAAAAAAGCACCATGACATTTATGAATCATGTCATGGAACCGCAAAACGTCATGGTAAAGTTATGTGACTATATGACCTATGTATAATGATCTGCAAGCTTAATCATTATGTGGTAGAATCTTTATGTTTTGCAATATCAATTTTGTAATGCCCGTAGCAACGCACGGGCACGTTCCTAGTTTAATTATATAAATAAACTGGTATTACTCCGATCCGATCCTCTGCTGTTGTTGAAAAAAACGAGGGCTTTGGCCGTGAGCTATATAGGTGTGCGTGGATAATTCGCCACGCCGGCGACCGTATAGAAATGTCCAGTCCGGGCCCTAAAGCAGCTGGCGACGGAGGTTACTAGTAGCCGGCTTCTTCGGAAGTGCCAACTGCAAACCCTATAACTAGCTTTGTTTTGGGGCACGGCGCGCAAGAGCTCAGCGCGGGAGAGAAGAGAAAACCCCATCGGCACTCGGCAGCAGCCACCCATCGTTCGCTGGTAATTAACGCAACAACCATCTCTTCGTTTTTCTCATCTATCAACTCGATCTCACTTCACACCGCAACTTAATTAGCTAGTTTATTTGCGCCATCGGGACAGTCCTACTACAAGGACCTCAATTTTTTTCATCTCTTTTCCCTCTCTCTTTCTCCTTCTTCCTTTTTTTTCCTCTCCCTCCACCTTCCTTCAATTCAGTGGAGCTCCTGGACTACTTTTTGTTAGAAAAAAGAATTTTTTATTCTGACCTCTACAAGAGTTTTGCACACAATAAATCCTTATTGCAGATGCTTCAAACAAGTGTTTGAAATCAAAGCTCACAAAAAAGCAAAATAAGCAAAAGTGCAACTAATCAAGCACCCTTTTAAAATGATGACCACTAGTACTTGGCGAAGATCTCCATAGCTATGGTCTCCAGGGTGTGGCAAGCCCACTTTAGTATTAGTTTGTTTTGCTCATTTTGCATTGTACTCCAAAAACGTGTCTAATAAGTTCCTGGACTATAAGGAGGCTCCAATGCGATCCCAAGTTGTAATTTGAGTTTCGTATGAGCTGTTTAGATGTGCAAATTTGCACTGTAAATGCACTATTCACTCATCATATTGAGTCACATCTTCTCTCACAGCACGCGCCTCAATACGTACTTTTGCACTGTAAATGCATTGTTCATCGCCTTAACACACAAGAGAGATTATACTAGCAATACCCTTACTATTTTTTCTTTTTCATTCCTATTTCCCATTCCTTCTTATATACCCCTGACTTTTTTTTTTTTACTTCGAGCCATTCGTTCTTCCATGGACGACGGGTGGCCTTACACGTTACCATCCTTCGTTATCTTTTTCTACATGTCTTCTCCAATACCTCATAGGTAGCTAGTATTTAGATGCATATAAAAAACTATATATTTAGAAAGTTAAAATGATTACCCAAAAAAAGAAAGTTAAAATAATAATAATTTGAGATGGAAGAAGTACATATCTACAACCTGGGCTTATAGATGGCCAAATGGCCCGCAGCACGGCGGCCCGCCCAAAAGCACGGGATTTTGGCCCGGCCCAAGCACGGCATGGCCTGTTTATCACCGTGCCCGGGCTTGGGCCGCCACCCCAGCACGCTGGGCCGCCCGGCACGGCCCGCAAAACAGTGTATGGCCCGTTAAAGGCCCGGGAAACCCCACCTCATATATAAACTGAGAAGAAAAACCCTAGCTCTACCCCTGCCCACCACCGAAATCCCGCCGCCATCTCTTGTCCGGCTGTCCGCCGCCCGCCCCCTATCCTCTTTCCTCTCGCACGGCAGTTGCCCCCCCCCCCCGAGCTCCGCAAGACGCATGCGCACCAGCGCTCACTCCTCCCATCCGCCGCCGCTCGCACCTCCCTTCTTCCTCCTCTCGCAGCCTCATGTTCTTCATCCGCCGCCCCATCTGCCCTGCTCGGTTGGACGGTTGCCTCGCGCGTGGAGGCCGGAGGCCGACGCGGCCGCCTGCCCGCCCCCACGGTGTGAGTTGGCGCAGTCACCTGCACTCCCCCTCCTCTCCACCGGCGTTCCCTCTCCTCTGCTCCACTGCCGGCATGGCGATGGCCCCCTCTGCTCTCCAGGCGAGATGGCCATAGACCGGGCATCTGCTTGCCGCAGGAGGCACTGAGGTAGCGGCGCCCTTCGCGGGCCGCAGGCAGCCCGGCCTGTGGGTCAGTGCTGGGCTTATCAGGCCAGCCCGACACGAAACGGCATGACGGGCTCGTGCTTGGGCCGTCGGCACAACCCGTGGGCTGTCCTGGCACGGCACGGTGGAACTAAGGGTCGGGCTCGGCACGACACGATAAAGAGCGGGCCACCCCGGGCCCGTGCCAGGGCCGGGCGGCCCGTTTGGACATCTATACCTGGGCTTGTGTCTCGCAGGAAAGGCACATGTTAGGAGGTTGCCGAGATTGCTGCGTAGGCGTAGCTACCACTAGCTGTGCGCCAACGCTAGTAAGTGCATATATGAGCATGTGCAGTGGCGAAGCCAGCAGTAGTGCCTAAACTGCCTAGGGGGCTCTTGCTGCCTTCCTCCTCCAGTCCACCTTTCCCTCTTCATCTTCTACCTGCAGCTTGGGGGGGGGGCTCCATGGGCACGCCGGCGGTTGGGGGGTCTCCAGCCCTTCCCGCCCCACCGGTGGCTCCGCCACTGAGCATGTGTATTCACAGTGTAAATTTGTACGGATGCAAAATCACAATTCCAGAAAAGAGAAATACGCAAAATAAACTTCATTTTGTTTACTCTCGGCTAATGTGATAGATGGTATGGCATTCTGTTGGAACAAATGTACTCCTCGCGTCCAGAAATGATATGCGTATTTGAACCGAGGGAAAGTCTTTCAAAGTAGATTTTGACTATTGATTTGTCTTATAATAAATACAATTGCTAAAGATTCAATGTCATCTCTAAATAAATTTAAGTACAAATATATTGATGCAGCATTTATAAACTTAATGTGATTATAATTAATTTAACTAATTATTGATCAAAGTTGTAAAGTTCGACTTTTGGCTGACCAATATGTCTATCACTAGGGGAACCTCACCCGCGCGTTGCTGCGGGAATTAAGAAAATGCAATGATTTTAAAGAAAATTTACCATGATATCATCTCTCGACGATAAGAACATGAGCATATTATGTAAAGTTGAAATACTCGGGTAATGAGTATCACTATTTATATAAACCAAAGTGGCAAGCTATTTGAACTGAAGTTTCTTATCCGAGTATAAACAAATATTCATAACGATCACATGGTGTATCTTGAAAAAAGAACATGTAATTATTTATTAAAGTGAGTCCTTGGTAGTATAGATAATTCTATCTTGTCCGTTCTCCATGTTTTATGTTGAGAATAATTTCCAAGGGTTACCTGTATGAATAGTGAGTATATTATAGATGTCAGATATTATACTTGATTGAATATTTGGAGCTTTATTGAGTATATGAGAATGATTTAAACCGAAGTTAGTGTTTGTTAATTAAGAAAACTATGAACTGATATGGCAGTTTTGATATGACGAGTGGATCAATAGCAAATGTCACTCACCCATCACGTGCAGTATGCAATGATTCACCATGTAAGAAATATATTTTAGTACTGCAATGTAAGATCAACAAATCAGATCAAAAGATTATTTCTGAAATGATGACATTGATCCTATTTAACTCTAAACAAATCTGTTTGCGAAAATCAACATCCAGCAGTACGAATTCGAAGAAGGAGTATCATTAAGAAGGAGTATCATTAAGTACTTACCAACCAGCAACCAACCAAATGGAAATTCCTCACCAAAGAATGACGTGCTCAAATTTGCTCTAGTTGCAACGCTCACTGAAGTTAACTAATTCCGCACACGTGACCCACACACATCCCTGCTAGTCTGCTACTCCATTCTATCTCTTTCCTACAGGTAACCTTCCTTTCCCTTTCTCCCACAACTCAGATCCAGCGAAGGTTCAGAGGTTCGCTGCTCACAGCTCAGATCCAGCGAAGGTTCAGAGTTGCACTGCTCGGTGGCGGACTGGGGGGCGCTGCCCCAGCGGCTGCTCGATGGCAGGCGGTGCGGAGCTCCTGCGGCGTGGAGTTCCCACAGCCCTGGAGGGGCTGCTCCAGATGAGCTTCCACGGCGGCTCTACGGTGGATCAGGGGCGTGTTGCCCCGACACTGGTGCTGCTGCTCGACGACGGGCGGGGTGGACCTTCCAAGGTGGCTCTACGGCGGGTCAGGGGATGCGATGCCCCGGCGCGGAGCTGTTGCTCGGCGACATGCGGGGGCAGAGCTCCCACGGCGGCTCTGCGGCAGGTGAGGGGTGCGCTGCCCCGATGGTGGTGTCGGGTGGGGCGGATTTATGGAGGCAGGCATGGTGGAGTGGAGGGAGTTGAGGCTGCTGCAGTGGGGAGGCAAGGCGGCGGCCTTCGAGGCGCGCCCGGTGGAGAAGGCAAGAGGGTGATACGGTGGGGAGGCGGCGGGTGGGGAGGCGAGGGGGTGGCGCAGTGGGAAGGCGAGTGGGCGGCGAGCGGCAGGCGGCGGCAGCGGGGGTGAGTGGCGCGGGGTTGGATGGGGACGGGGGGCGGGGCGGGATCCGGGGGTGGGGAGTCGCGGTGGGTGGGTGGGGCAGCGCGGGACTGAGGGATGAAGGATGATGACGTCATCTGCTGACTCTCACAGCAGCCAATCATAGATCTGAGAACTCCTTAAGGAGGGCTAGTGGGGAGCTCCTATATAGGAGTTATAGATTTCTGGATGGAGGGAGTATATTGTTATTCATCAATATGTGTTTGTGACCTCTTCATGCATGTACTTAATTTGTTTGCTGGTCAAATTTGAGAATATATATTCCAACCTGAAACGAAGTTGCTTTTGTTAAAGAATATTCTGTGGCAAAATTATACCCATGTTGTAAAAGCTTTTGTGCACATATTACAAACTATCTCTTTGATGCATAACATCCATTCTTGGGCCGTTACTATCAGCAGGACCAAAAGGAGTAAAGGACTATTTTTGTATACACCTGTCACCATGAATTTTCCGCAAGCCGCCATGGGGGCCATTACTGGCTTGAACGAATGTGCTACCCTTTTTCAGTGGGTCAAATCATCCTTTTCATCACTACGCTTAATGCGGAACATCAGAGGGGAGGAAGTTCGAGATGAGGTATTGCACTTGGAAAGTAGCCTTCAACATCTTAGGGAAATTCTTCCTAGAATGTATGATCTCATTGACCGAGCAGAGTGGAGGAGTCATGTGAAAAATGTAGCCGAGCTACTTCCAGCTCTAAAGGATGCAGTGTATGACGCTGAGGACCTTCTTGATGAGTTCAGATGGCATGAACAAAAGATGGAAGTGGAGAACAATGTGACTCAACATCCTGTGGAATGCTTTAACAGTGTTGTTCAGGGCAGCTTCAGAAGAGTGGATGATATTCAAAAAAGGTTAGATAATCTTTCTTGTGAGCCGGAAAAGATGGGTTTGTGTGCAGTACAACAGAGATTTGATGAATCAGTCCGGCCAAAGACCAGTTCTTTTCCCATTGAGAAAGAGATTTTTGGTCGTGACAAGGAATTGAAGGATGTGATTTCGCTGCTTGGTGTAACAATGAATAGTGTCCAGGTTTCTCCCAAACGCAGGAGAATGGAAAAGTCAACTATTGCATCAACTAGTAACCAAGCTAACATACGAGATCATAATGGGCCAGTGGTGACTAGTGATGTTTCTGTCCTCCCAATAGTTGGGATTGGAGGTATTGGAAAGACTACTTTAGCGCAACATATCTCCAAGCATCCACAGGTGACTTCACACTTCGAAAACATTGGATGGGTACGTGTCTCAGACGAATTTGATGTCAAGAGGTTGACTAAAGATGCAATACAATCAGTGTCTGGAAACCAAGCAATGACTGATGATTTGGATTCTCTTCAGCGAGCTCTTGTAAGACAATTAGGAAAGGAAAGGTTCTTGATCATCCTTGACGACGTATGGGATGATGCCTTGAAGGAAAACGGACAATGTTGGAAGAGGTTTTGTGCACCCCTCACAAATGTAGTCCCTGGAAGTATGTTGTTGGTGACCACAAGGTCCCCAAAGGTTGCTGATAAAGTGGCCACAACAGAGTGGTTTCCGTTGGGTAGCTTGAATGATGAGGACTTTTGGGATTTTTTCAAACAATGTGTGTTTGGGTCTGATTCTTCTCACATTGATACCAAGTTGGAGCTGATTGGTAGAAGCATACTTCCGAAGTTGAAGGGCTCTCCGTTAGCTGCAAAAACTCTTGGACGCCTGTTAGGAATGAACCTTGATACAACACACTGGAATAATATATTAGAGAGTGAACTGTGGCAGCTTAGGCAAGAGGAGACTGACATTTTGCCAGCTCTTCGGCTGAGCTATGTGTACTTGCCATTCAACCTGAAAAAATGTTTCTCATTCTGTGCTGTCTACCCTAAAGATCACAATTTTGAAAAGGCAAGTCTAGCTGAATTGTGGGTAGCAGAAGGCTTTGTGGTACCTGAAGGCAACATTCCACTTCAAGATATTGGTTCTCAGTACTTTGAAGACCTTGTAAATAGGGCATTCTTTCAGATTCTCGATTCTAAGTGTGTAATCCATGACTTGATGCATGACATGGCACAACTTATTTCAAAGGATGATTGCTTCATCATAAAAAACTCAAGTGACATTCAAAAAGTTCCTCAGAATGTGCGCCATCTGTCTATACTGTCAAACAATGATCTAGACAGTAACAATTTGATGAGCCTAAGCAAGCATCGAAAGTTGCGCACCCTACTTTGCAACAAGTCTTTGAGTATTCTTTTCTATGGGAAATCTTTAAAGTTTGATACAAATGGTGATTTTGTATTGGAGCACTGGTGTTCTGAACTTCGACGCTTGCGTGTTGTTATTCTTGCCTCTATAAGGGAAATACCAGATAATATTTGCAACATGAAGCACCTTCGGTATCTTGAAATCTCCAACAATTGTTTTTCCAAGAGCCTTCCTTCAAAGTTTTATTGTCTCTATAATTTACAAACACTATATGCTAGGAAGTGCAATTTTCACAACTTTCCTAGTTGTGCAAGTAAGTTGATCAACCTTCAGAGATTCGAATCTATGACGTATCAATTTCATCAGGAACATGCATTGCCAATTCATGCAAGTGCTACTGCTGGGCAGGGAAATCAACTTACGCTTCGTGATTATTCAGGTGAATCTTTTCCAAACTTGATTCATCCGGAAAGCTTTCCCAACATAACATCACTTTCAATTTACTGTTGCAATGGTTTAAAGAGCATATCGATTTCTCAGAACTCAAAGCAACCCAACCAAAATATGAGACAAAAGAGGCCACAATTTAATAACATGGTATGTGACAGCTTCGTTACAAGAAATTTCTCTTCCCTCGTTGATGTAACAATTGAAAAGTGCGAAAACTTATCAAGCCTGGAAAAATTTCTACAACCAGATCTTATACCTGCCATCAAGAAGATAGTAATTGCAGATTGCCAAAATTTAGAATTGGTACCAACAGAAAGGTTTGGGTATTTGCGTTTCCTTGAAGAATTAAAGTTGTGCAATTGTCCAAAGATCAAATCACAACGTTTATTGGCCCCATACCTCACAATGCTCGAGCTAAACAATTCTGGGGATCTAGGAGGCTATATTGACTGTGGGTTTCTCACCGTCTTGCACTTATCAGGGTGGCGTTTGTCTTCCATCGAATTACAAAATTGGAGTCTTCCGTTACTACAGGAGCTCAAGATCAGTAATTGTGCATATCTGGCATTTACTAGAAGCAGTGCTGGCAGTAGCACTTTGCCATCCCTATTTGACATAACAATTAAGAATTGCCAATACTTATCAAGCCTGGAACATTTTCTAGAACCAGATTACATACCTGCAATCAAGAAGATAGTAATAGAAGATTGCAGCAATTTAGAACTGGTTCCAACTGAAAGGTTTGCATATTTTCCTTCCCTAGAAGTACTTGAGGTGCACCATTGTCCCAAGATCAGATCACGACAGCTGTTTTCCCCATCCCTAAAGAAGCTTGATTTCATAGATTCTGGGAATCTTGGAGAAGATATTGATTGTAGGTCCCTCACCATATTTCACTTCTCATGCACTACCCAGCAGGTGTCCATCGAACTACAAAAGTGGAGTCTTCCATCACTACAGCAACTCAACATCCGTGATTGTGCATCTCTGACGACATTTGTTGGAGGCAGTGTTCCGAAATTCTTGCTACTCACCCATCTAACTGTTCAGAACTGCGACAGGCTGCAAACTCTTGATGACCTATTCCTATCTCTCTCTGTTGTTGGGAGTATTAATATTAGCAACTGTGGATCCCTGTCAGCCCTGCCAGCTGAGAAATTTGGAAGGTTTCCTTTTCTAAAGTATTTGTCCATTTGGTCCTGTCGGAGTCTCAATTGGAAGAATGGTATGGTGTTACCATCGTCCCTCAGAAAGCTCTCCCTAAGGGATTGCGGGGATTTGTCTGCCTGGTTTCCCCAGCTTCCTGGAGAATCTCACCTCCCTTGAGTCCCTGGTGATGAGTCATTGCAAAGGCATTGTATCCATTCCAGCCTACCAGTGGAGCAATAATCTTGTATCACTCCAAGATTTGCACATTGACAGTTGTGAAGACCTTGAAAATATTGGTGGAGAGAATGCACTTGCGAAAATAAAAAAGGTGTACATCGACGACTGCCCAAAGTTGATGGAAGTGGAGCAACCACTATTTCGAGATGGAGGTACGAATAATGCTGCTTGTGTTAGCATAAGAAATTGCAGAAAAGGGATTATAACTGTATATTACACTTGTATATATGTCTTCTTTCCACTGTTGCCAAGTAAGTCCAGTGTGTTACTACTATGCATCTTAGTTTCTTAGCGTGCTGCGTTAGTTTGTTGCTCAGCTTGTTTGGTTAGCTGAGTGATGGAACAGTCCACCCTGTGTTGGTGTTCCTTTAATCCTTTTTATTCAACAAACAGGGGCTCGCCGGCGTTCATCTTGTCAGCGTCCTTCTTACATCCATATGTTAAATCATACCGTAGTCAATATTGGAATCCTAGACATGTTAATTATTTCCAGCACTCTCTGGCTCTGGTTGCTGCATGCCGTTCCAGTATTTCATCTTTACTGATAATAGCCTATCATTTGCTTTTTTTGTCTTCTTTTACAGGTTTTTTACTTGATGGTGAAACATATCAAAACGTGAAAGACCCCTGGTGGCGACAATCTGTCAGGGACTTCGCGACGGCATTGATGGAACAAAACTCGATGAGAGAAAACATCTGACCTGATGACAGAACAGCAGGTTTCGGTCTCCCTTCTATTTCCCTGGCCGGCCCATTTGAGCCCGGAATGATAGAACCAGCATATCCACAGCAATCCTCATCCAGACATCATCCCCTGCGGTCCCCTCCCCTGCGCCACCACCACCAGGCCGCACTGCTGGACCTCTCTGCCGTCGACGACGCGCAGCGTGGGCCATCACGGCCGTCCGCAGCTTCTTCCTTCACGGAGGTTCACGGCCGAGGACGCCCGTCGACCGCTCGCCACCATTCCACCAAAGATCGAAGAGGCCCGGCGGCTCCTGACCCCCAAAAGCTGCAAGCCTCATCTCCGGTGAGATAATTTGTTGCTTACTTTGGACGCTGCAGCAAACTGAGATCGAGAGCTGAGAGATGGATGGGCTGACGGGCAGCGAGATCGCCGGTTTCGTGGTAGGTGGCCTGCTGCTCGGCGCCACCATCGCTGCGCCCAAGGTCGACGGATTCATTGCCTCATCCCAAAGAAGGTCACTCCCCTTCCCATTTCCCCGTCGCTGCCTTTTGTTTTATTAGCCCCAACTGTGTCGTTTAGTCTCTTGATGAAGAAGGATAGCTGCACTGTAAGTCACTAGTTCTTATGATTAGGTGCAAACAAAAAGCAAATTCAGTTTGGAGTAGCAGTAAAGGATCTAGAAATTTCCATGGACAATAAAGTATGCATACAAATATGCACAAGTGTTTTCATCCAATATCTAGTTAACCTCAGTTGGTAGCCTGCTACAATATGAGGGGTGACTTACTGAGTCTTACTGCAAGGTGCATAATAAGGAAATGAAACAGAAGCTAAGTTCAATGATCCATTCACCGCAACTCTTCAAGAAAAGATGTGCTTATGTAGCATATCAAACTAGCAGTAGATGACTTATATTCAGAAAACATAAGGCTAAATTCCTTGAGAAGAAAAAGAATACCCAGTGAAAAGAATATGCAGAGTACAAGCATTGGTCATAGTACAACGCATGAGTCAGAGTACTTATGTTAATTGAGAATGGTCTAAGAAAAGTACTTATGTTGAGAAAATTCAAGACTGTTACTGATACTTTGTACTCTGCAAAACCTTACCACTCATCCGTCTTTTATCTGAGCAAAATACATATGAACTGCAGGTCACTAGGTATGTGTAAGAGGTGTGGTGATCTTCGGATAGTAGCATGCTCACAGTGCAAAGGAATGGGTTCAGTTCGGAAAGGAGGGCTACTTAATTTTGGCATGATAGATGATCTCTACGAATCACTCGGGGCTGAAGCCAAGACTGAGAATTTGATTCCTTGCACTAAGTGCAGATCCAAAGGCCGCCTCTTGTGCCCAGAGTGCTCGAAGGTCATATAACATAATAGTGCAAGGAAATATAAGGTTCTCAGTTGAACTCATAAAATTTTCTGCTGTAATGTGTCAACAATGAAGTTGATGATGCTAAAGTAAAATGCAGTCTGGTTTTTCTTCTTCATGATTGCATCTTGATGTTCAGTTGCAAACTGCAAGTTTTGGTATGTCTCAGCTGCAACTGCAATAGCAACTTGTTACAGAATGAAAGCACATATATTTTTTATTATTATTATCAACATATCATCAAGCATGTTAAATACAATAGTTATGGTGAGTCGTTAAATATACAAACTGAACTACTGAAGTCTGATGTTTGAGGACCATCTCCAGCTAGTACTTTGCCTGGAATTCCATATATTGTTCAAAAAATACTCCCTCCGTTTCATAATACTTTCATTTTTGTTTGGTAAAAAAAGTTGTTTAAGACAGCGACACAGTCTCCAAAATACAACTTTGACTTCTTTTTTCTATAAAAGTATTTATTGACAAGTTATATATGTATATTTTTATGAAAATGATTTTCAAAACAAATCTATTGCTATGATTTTCACATTTCTAAACTCAACGACTTAAAAGTTATTCATCATTTATATTCCCAATGTTTGACCCAAATCTTTTCCACAACGACTTCTTTTACCAAACATGAGGGAGTATCTAGGTGCATAGCAAAATGAATGTATCTAGAAAAGTCGAAACGAGATGTATTACGAAACGGAGGGAGTACATGTTAATGCCAAAGTTCGAGTGTTTGCACAGATAGTCTCAGCCAGGTTAGTTTCTGTTTTTCGTTGGACCATGAACCCATGGTACCTTTGCTTGGTTGATTGTAAGTTCGACTTAAAAGAAGCTCTGTTTTTCTTGTTTAAAGTTCTTTTTTAAAGATCGACATGTATTGTGCTTTGTTTTCTCAGCAATATTTTCCAGTGTATTATCAAGAGTGCCTGCTTGCTTATATTAACTGGCCACAAAGATCGATAGGCTATTGAGTTTTTCATTGCCAGTGGTGCATCCTCATCGTTCTGTCAGAGTAAAGACAATGGCACCTTGTTCAACATGGAAGGAAGAAGCCGATGCGCCTGACCTTCCGTCTCCTCGAGGTTTATACAAACGCCTTCCCACCCGACGCCGGAGTAATGCCGCGTTTTTTTTCCTGGTGCGCACGAACCTCGCCATAAATCACCCATTTGCTGCCAGGAGCCTTCGCCGTGTCACACCAAGTCACCAACAGATGGGGGCCGCGGCGAGCCTCGCGTTGCTGGCGCCTCCGGGCTTGAGCTTGACGGTGGCGGCCGCCGTTTACCTGGCCACCGGCGTAACCATCGGCGCGGCAGTTGCAGTCGCTGCGGCGGCGTGGGGTGCCGGGGCAGCCGACGCTGCGTGTGACGCCCTCGACGCGGTCGATAGGGCGGCCGAGGCGGTGGCGGAGTACCTGCGCGCGGCGAAGGACGCCACCGCGCGCGCGGCGAGCGAGGCCCTGGAGAAGCTCGAGAGAGCCGCGGCGTTCGTCAGGGACAGAGTCGTCAGGCTCCTCCGCCGCCTGTGCGGCCGCAGGAGAGCCGCCGCGGCGAGGCGTGAGATGGGCGGCCGCGCCGCTCGACGCGCGGCGGGCCCCGACGCGTTCGCCAAGGCCGCGGCGCGCGTCGCAAGGTCCCGACGTCGCATCGTGGGAGGAGCGGCAGCTTCGTCATCAGCGGCGGTCGTCGTCGTCGTCCCGCATGCCCCCACCGGGCCGGCGGGAGTGTTGGCCAGGCTCGCGGCCAGAAGTGCTGCCGAGATGATGGATCTCATCCTTGAGACCTTCGTGGCGGATGCCGATCTGGGAGACAGCATTCCTGCGGCGGCGAGGTCGTCCATCACCGTCATAGTAGCCGCGACGGCCGTCTGCCTAGACGCTGTCTCGCCTATTCCCGCTGCCACCAAAGCACAAGTCTAAGCTTAGAGCATCTACGAAGAGAATGTGAAAAAGTCTCCCAATACCATTTTTTTGAGAAAAGACAAAAAAAAATTAGCTCCAACAGATCCCTTAAACTCCCCCCAATAGTTTCGCAGCGCGAAAAAAAACCTCCCCGCACCGTAAATATTAGCGCTCGGCCTCCTCTCCCAATCCGTCCCCGCGCCACGATTCCCGCGGGAAAATCCTATGCGCGCGCGCCAAATCGAAGAAGGCGAGAAGGTCCGCGCGGCAAGAGGGTGGCGGCAGTAGAAGGAGAGCGCGGCGGCGGCGGCATGCAGCCCCCACAGCCAATCGGTCCTCGCCGGCAGATCCAGCGAAGTCATGGCGGCGAGCTGCCCCGACGGCGTGTGGTGGCCATGCCCAGCGGCCCGCTTCCTCATGTTCCCAGCGCCGACGGCCTGCATCATCAAGTTCCTGGCGGCGGCGTCCTGCAGCATCAAGTTCCCGGCGTCCAGCACCCTCAAGGCCCTCGCGTCCAACACCCTCAATGGACTGGCGGCGGCATCAATTTGCAGAGTTGCAGCGGCGACAACCAAGCCGGCGTCGATTTGGATTTCCTTGCAACGATGCCGTACTCTTCCAGCCTCAACCCATCTGCTACCTTCGAACACACAGGGAACGATAACTCATGTGTCAATGGTATGAATCATCTGTCGTACTCATGATTTTAGCTCTCTGTGAAATGACATGGATATGTACTCTCAATGGTTTGGCTTGATTTCAATTATTTGTGATGCTATATGTGTGAGCATTAAACTGACGGATGCTGTAGAATCAAAATTCAGTAGTAAAAGGGAGTTGAGGCTGATGCAAGCCACTTCCACTCTTATGCTTCATTAGGTGCAGTGAAACACAACACAAAATTGACCAATTAGAATACAGAAAGTTCACTCACATATGGTGAATTGTGTCACACTTTGGACTGTCTCATCTTCTTTAGTAAGTTAACAGCAGTCAAGCCTTAAGCATCTCATGTCTAGGATTGTTGTGCATTTACCAACTACAAGTTTCAAAGTTAGTCCGCAAGCTTTGATATGCTTGGGATAGGTCTGCAAAACTGAAACTAACCTTCTGTGATAGATCAACAATCACACCTCTAGTTTCGTATGAGATCACAATAAGAAATTTTGGGAAGTACAAATACAGAAGACTGATTGGAGTTCCAGTAGAACCTTCTCTGATCTTATTTTACAATGTAGGATCAGACAAACAACAATGGCTTGCCTGAACTGAAGATAATGTTTGCCTGGCATTGGGTTGAGCCTTTTATAATGTACTTATGTTTTCAAATTGTTCAGATAGCTCAGTGGGATCTATTGTCTTTCAGAAATAATATGCTTTGTTAAATAATTATCAGTTCGTTTATAATATAGGTAGTTTCCCATCCTAACTGCTTCAAAGATAAAAGGTTTTGTTTCTTTCTGTTGAATATGCCATTTTACTACTAGTTTTCAATCTCTTGCACCACTTTCCAATCTAAGCAGTAGTACCAAAGTATACTGGTGAATTGTTGCATATAGCACCAGATTGTTCAATAGTCACAGCTCTGCAGTTGATAATGGCTAAAATGGTTTCTCTAGTGAATGCATCATGGGTCAGATCATGGGTGGAATTGTTTCCTTTTCTATACACATTAAGAATGTAAACAGGAACGTGTTGCAAATGAAAAACTAGCACTTGCTATTGATCAGGAACGAGTTGCAAATGAAAAATCACTTCTTGAGGCAAGGATCCAGGAGGCCCAGTTGTAGAAAAAGAGGGATGAAGAGAGAATTATGACCATGGACCTCACTGCCATGCCAGATGATCAAAAGAAATACTACATGTGCTTGCGGGCTAAGATTATGAGCCGATTTTCTATGCCTAGTACTTAAGTACTGTCTTGTTTTTTCCATATAGACTTTGCCATTTTGTTTTAATTTAATTTCATGATTATTGTGTTTGGAAAAAAACATTGTGTCAATGTACTTTGCCAAATAATGGACCTTGTTTCTTGTTGCTAAATATGATCAGTTTGGTTGTGCTCAAGTTGTGACAATTTGACGAAGAATCCAGCACCATCTTCATGGAAAGGCTTCGTCGACTCATAGCGAATCCGTTTTACCTATCTCCAATTGGAATTGTAGAAGGTAGGGAGGGCAGCGGCGGCGCAGGAAAGACGGCGGCGTAGGGAGGGCGGCGGCGCATAGAGGGGCGACGGCGCAGGAGGGCAACGAACCTGACGAGGGGGGGCGACGTGGGGATTGGAAGTCGGGCCCAAGTGATGGCCCATCAGGATGACGTGGCGTGATTTAAAATTTTGGGGAGGTAATTATTGGGAAATTGCTGTGGGAAGCAAAGTTTTTGGGGCAACTTAATTTTTGGCAAACCCCCAATACATGATTTTTGGGGATAATTTTTTAGCATTCTCTTGGAGATGCTCTATGGCCTTCTTACCTGCGGGAAACCGTGAAATCAGAACGTTGGGGTCGTTTCCTTCTTGCAGGCATTGTTTGCAGTACTTTGTTGCTCTACCTCCATTAGAGCTAAGTTTAATAATCACGCAATCACGCCCGCTCGCCACCGTCTCCTGTGGTGTGCTGTGTTTGTGGGCTCTGCCACATTTAACGTAAGAATTTGGGCCAATAGTAAGCGCTGCAGCTCGCTTTTGATCGTTCTCGCCGGCCGTGGGTGGGCGCGTCACCAGACGCCCTATTCTTTCTCTCTTCGCCCGCATCTCACCCATTATTAAACTTGCTCTTAGCTTGTGCGTTGTGAGGTACTTGGTGACGTGACATCTTTTCTCCCTCTAGATTACATTCATCTTAGTTTGTGATGAGATGATTCTATTTGTCGTGTTTATTATTGCTTGTCGCCGATTGTGACTCCTGTATTTTTGCCCTTTTGGATGTTTTCTGAAGCTGTTTAGTCGTAATTTTTCTCTTCCTAATGAAAACATGCACGTTTTTAAAAAATCAGACTTGGTATTATTATTGCCTCCAAGATTTGATTTTGGGATTACTTGTCGAGCTCAGGCAGCATTTTCATTGGTTTGATCTTCTTAGAGGCTATGTATATATTATGCAAAACTCGATCAAACCACATTGTTAATCTTTTCTTTAGATCATAATCACCTTTTTAATCCATTTATGCACCGTAGTACGTAGTATGTAGTAGAATAGTAGAATAATTTTAGGAAACGCAAGACGCTGTGCTTTTCCCCGTGTCTCGAACTACCAGCGTCGTCGTCCTATAGATCGATTTATGAGCTAACAGCCGATGAAAACTGAATGGAAAATGTCGGCGTCTATTCCGTCGTCCATAAAAAATTTGCTGATCAAAATCATTTTTTTTTAAATCACTGTACCAAACTCCATTGCTCACACTCCCTTTGCCTGCGAAACTCGATTGACCGTGCCAATTTCTCTCATTCCCTCCCTTCCCCCAACGATCATAATCACCCGCACCCATGCTGCTCTTTCTCGGTTATGTGCCAAATTGTAAATTGACAACTCACTCCCTCTTTTCTCGATCCATACCATGGCAGGACTGGAGCAGCAATGGCGGCACATGCTTTTGACAACTTGACCTGAACCCTTGAGCCTCCACATTTGGACCTAAACAATTTTGGGATGAGCTTGGGTATGAACTAGAGTTCGACATGGTGCGGGAACCTGGAAGATGGAGATGGAGCGTTCGTCAATTGCATGAATTAGATGTCGGTTCCTACATTTATGACTGTTTAGTTTTTTTATTGCGTGATCTGACTTAGTTTTTTTATTTCACCATGGTACATGCAAAAGAACAAGGAAATAGAGTAGCTTTAGGAGGAGACGAGAATGATTCCGTATAGCTAGGTAGTGGATTTCCTACACTTACTTGCTTAGAAGGAAAGTTTTGTGCATTTGTCTTTGTTTTTAGAGTGAAATTCTTGAGCAATTCTCTTTCTATTTTAGATGTTGCAAATACGCAAGATGTAGATGGACCTATAGGGCATTGTTGGTGGAGTAGTCGAGCAGGAGGTAATGTTTGTGGATAGTAGGTTAAGTTCTCATAGGATTTTTACCGTGTTGATAAAAATTGCATTAAATAATCACTTGAATCTATACTATAAGGAGCGAAGACAATTGAAAACTTTTCTCATCCAATTCGGACCCGCCATACCCCTCACGCCGGACCTACCCGTCATATGTTTTTGGAAGTGGATAGGGTGGAAGGACTATGAAGTACCAAAAAATCGCAATTTTGAGAACGTTTCTGCCAAAAACGTAATTGTTTTGTCACCCACCGCGTGTGTACCCACCCACCTATACCCGCCGGGCCCACACGGGCACCCACCTGTCCGTTCCCTTCCCGATACGCAATCCCTCTCCTCTCTCTTCCTCAGATGTTTTGGACTCCCAGTCCCCCTCACCCGAACGACGACTCATGCCGCTGCGCCGCCTATCCGCCCCCGTGCAGGTGGGGCCGAGCCGGTGCAGGTTGGGAGAGAAACCTACACAGGAAGCACGTGTGGAGGAGGACACGGTCGGGGCGGACCAGCAGTGGAGACCTGCGTGGTCAAGAACGGCGGCGCGTGGGGGCGAGCCATCCAGCCGCGACGAGCTGCTCCGCCCGGCCGCCGCTTGCGCCGCGATGAGCTGCTCCGCCTGACCGCCGCGACGAGCTGCTCCGCCCGGCCGCCGCTTGCGCTGCGACGAGCTGCTCCGGCCACTGCGACGAGCTGCTCCGCCCCGGCCGCAGCGCCTCGTCGCGCTCGCTATGTTCTGTCGGGATTTGGAGCTCCGACGGGAAGGAGCGTCACGGCAGGGACGGAGGAGACTGGAAAGCAGAGGCGCAACACGGGAGCAAGACCTTTTAATTTCTTCGAGCATGGGAGGAAGGAGCCTTCGTCAGCCGCACGAGCACGGGAGCGCTCTCCGCCGCCGCCACCCACCGGCCACCACACGACTGGAGACTGAGTTGTAGGCGAGAGAGAAAAATGAATTGGATGAGAACGATGCCTGCTGCCGGATGGATATGTGGACTGTGTGCCACCTAGAAAACTTGGACATGCTTCTTCCACGTCACTGTCTACATCTTTATGAATTTTTATAGTAGCACTTTGGCCAATTTCTAAGATTTCTGGAGACCATGAAGCGCAGGGGGGGATGGCCGGGGGCCAGCGATCTACGTACGAGTGGAGGCAATGCAGGGGGGAATGCAGGACAGCAGGAGAGGATCATCAGAGGAGGCAATGCAAGCAGCGTCGTCGTCGGCGTCCTCCGCGGGCGAAAGGGATCGGCCGATGTTAGAAGAAATTAAACATTACTGTGGTTGACGATGATGAAGATTGCCGGTACTAGTAGAACTTACAACTGTTTCAGGTGGGTAAGGTTTGATGTTAGAGTTTAGATTCGGATCGGAGCAACATTGCAATGATATGGTGTCCCAAGTTTGTATTTTGAATCTTGTAATTAAACTCTGCATGCTCTCCCTCGCCCACAAGTTAAATTGCTGTCTAAGCTTTGGTCATCATTTCTCCACCAGCAAGCTAACCCGATTTTTTGAAGTGTACGTTCTCAGCACGAGCTATCTCAACCGCTCAGCAAGCCTCATGTCACATCCGTCGGTTCTTTATAATATATATGTTTCCGATTAAAAAAGCAGGATATCAGACGCCGTTATATAATAGCGTGGCATCATGACCTTAACATCGTGATGCGTACCTGCGGTGCCAAATGTTACAGCGCAGTGCTTGGAGGAATCTTGGCGTGTTACAGCGCAGTGCTAGGAGGAATCTTGGCGTGGATCTAGAGGGGCAAATGAATGAGCGAGATAGTTCCTCATGAGAGTATGTTCCCATTCCTCTATAAAGTGTCATTCCTCGTATAATGTATCATCAAGTGGTACAAATCATATCATATATAAAAAGTATTTAAAATATGAAATTCTATGGAATTTGACTTTAAAATCTAACTACGCATGCTAAAATGAATTATATAGCAGGAATACTGTAGCATTATCCAGTTCACCTGAGCTCTCGGGGAAATTTTAACTACGCATGCTAAGGTGGGTGGGTTTGATTCTCTCCCACGCAACGGGCAAAATTCTCTTTTGAGATGCAAGACACCACTGTCAGTCTGTCACTGCATTTTTAATTTGATGTTGGGGATCCGATTAGGTATAGTGATGCGAGTGATGGTGTAGCGGGGTAGTATTTTTCATTTGGTGATAACCTTAAGCTATTTTGGACCAATTAACTAGTGATGCAAGTGTAAATTGTAGAAGATTTCAGGGGAAATTATGTAGGCGCCCTTTATTATTGGTGTTACTCTACTCATCACGAGACCTGCCGTTTTGGTAACTGCCTCCAATCAATTGCGAAAAAAATCAATCGATTGCGCATGCAGAAGGCTGTAAAACCCCGTCTTTTGGAATTCCAAAGCCCTTGTTATTCTCACCAATTAAAGACCGAGAAACTCGCTTTTGGACTTCCAAAAAACGCTTGGTATTCTCGAGGCCTAGACACCTGAATGCTATTACCGCCTCCATTCATTCCCACGAGTTGTTGGTCGAGGAGCACGAAGCACTCAAGCAGCAGTGCGCTTGGCCTATAAATCAGACAGACCCAAGATCGATGATCCCACATTCCCATCTCCAACTTCCCCGATCATCACCTCTGCATCGCCTAAAGCCTTTCGTTCACTCAACAGCAAAATGTAGGGATGGATTCGGATCGGATACGCACGGATACGAATTCGGATGTCACTATTTACCACATTTTATTTCGAATTCGGATACGAATATTATCGAATACGAATACAAAACGGATATTTCGAATTCGGATTCGCATTCGAATACTTACTCGATTTATAACATAGAGTCATAATGAGTATCAATTTCATTTGTCGATGGTTTTATAATTGATCAAATCATGTTACAAGTAGAGAGTAATTTATGATCATTATACATAATAGATATCTTATTGCAAATAACATATTAATTAATTAATATATCACAATAAATATAAAATAAGTAATTTTGTAAATATATGAACATCTATTATTAGTAAAAATAAGTACATAAATACATTTAAATATAATTTACTTATTTGCTAAATAATATAATGTATTTAAAATTACTAAGATTAGACACATCAAAATTAATTAAAAAATATCATTATATAATTTAGTAATATTAGGTTAGCATAATTAGTTAGGTTTCATATATATAATTTTTAATAGTTAAAATGGTGTAAATAATTAGTTTACTTGCAATATTAAAATTAACATCATTTGTAATTAGTATTTAATAATATAAATAAATTTTAGATGGTTTGTATGAGTACTTTATTTTATGCGGATACGAATAATGTCGGATACTTCGGATAATGTCGAATACGGATAATATTGAAAATCGGATTCGAATACATCCATCTGACATCCATATTAAAAACGAATACGAATACGGATATCCATATTAACGTTTTTAGCGGATACGAATACGGATAATTCGGATTTCCAGACATCCGAATCCATCCCTAGCAAAATGAGAGGTTTTGTGAGCTAAGTGTGCTCAGTCACGGCACATGTAGCCTGGCTGCGAAGAAGGCCGCGGAAGATTTATGGGCCTCTATTACTAGAGCTGCGCGCTCGGCGGCGACCTTCTTCTCCGCCGTGTTCCGCGCGGCCGCCTCGGCGTACGAGGCCCTGAAGAGAGCAGCCGCCGCTGCTGCCCGCTTCCTGCCGAAGGAGGCCAAGATCACCCTCGCCGTCGTCGCGGCCGTCGCCGCCGTAGCAGCTCTTCTGGGCGTTGCCTTCTGGTGCAACATGCCGGCTGGGGCGGCGGCCGGGACCATGATGGTAGCGCCAGGCGGCGGCGGCCTCATGATTCAGCGTTCGGCGTTCGTGGCGAACGCGTCGCTCTATTTCCTCGAACTCCGTACATGCCGGTCGAGCAGCCGCGGCTGCATCACTTGCCCTTGCCCGCCTGTGAGGCTCTGTTTCTCTACTGTCCGTGTTAGTGCTCGTCGTATCAGTTGCATTTTCGTGGATGTTTTATCTGTGTTAGTTTTGAAGCTGGATTTACTTGATGATGTACCTTTTGATTCCCATCCAACTGTCATATTTGAATTGAAACTTGGGAGTTGTCGTCCAAGCAAATTCAAATTCCGAATTTCATTTATGGTATGATATATTGTACACTAAAGCCACCGGTGAAAGCATCACAACTGTGCATCATGGTCACATGCGCAGCACAACATGGCTGAGCAAGCGGCTTTTCTTCAGTAACCCATCGCTCGAGTGGGCGCCGCTTTGTTTCCTTCCCTTTTCCACCTTTTGCTAGCTGTGTTTCCCTTTTACCGCCTCGCGCCGGCTTTAAGCCGGCCCGCCGGTCTTTCCATCCACGTCCACTCCCCACCAGCATCCGAAGCGAAGAGAGCGCGAGCAAAGCAAACCACAAGGCCACAGACCAGCAGCAGCCGACTGAGGGAAGAAACCAGCAGCCATGGCCCTCCCCATTGCCAACCTCTCGGCCGTCGTCACGGGCGCCATCGAGGCGGCCAAGGCCGTGGCCACGGAGATGCTCCCGGCGGCCGTCACCAGGGACGCCGTCGTCGAGGCGACCAGAGCCTCGGCCGCGTGGCTCATGACCCACCTCTGGGCATGGCTCGCCGTGGCGCGGGCCGTCGCCGTCGACAACCTCCCGACCGGCGCCGCGGCGGCGGCGAGGACCGTCGCGGGCACCGCGGCCGAAGCCACTGGCCCGTGGATCCACACGGCGGCGAAGCTCCTGGACGGCGCCTACGGGTGGCTGGCCGCCGCGGTGCTCGAGAAGCTCCCCGACGTCGCCGCCGAGAGGCTCCTGAGCGACGCCGCGGCGTGGCTCACTCAGGGGAGCGGTGGCGCCTCCGCCGCGTACGTGACGCTGGCGCTCGTGCTCCTGGCCGTGGCCTTCCTCGGCGGCGCCGTGTGGGCGCTCACCTGCAGGACCATGAAGGCTCCCGGGCTCCGCGGCGCGCGGGTCCCGCGCGCCTGGTTCAAGGCCAGCCCCAAGCGCTACTACGCCACCGTGCGGACTGCGCGGAAGGCGGCGCGTCGCGGCGGCGGTGCCGGGTGCTGCAGGCTGCTGCTTCCGGCCGGGCTTGCCGTCGCCCTAGTGGCCTTCCTGGCAGCGAAGGTGCTGTACTGAAGTGCTTACGCCGCTAGGTGGCCAGATCTCATAAAACTGTAGGAGTCACCGATCTCTGTGGAGCACGCCCTGCAAATCAAGCATGCACATGTATTGCGAATTGGATTTTAAATATTTCTATCTCGCTCTTAAAATATAGCTCGTTTATGTATAAATGGCACTTGATTTCAGGAGTACTCCACGTTAGTGCAATGGTGGATTGAGCTGGTGATGGGAAAGGGCAGGCAAAACCCATCTCCCAGTCGTCGCAAAATTTTACACTTCATTTAACCGAACACCATATCTGAGCTGTTTGCAGAACTATTTTGATATGCAAAATTCAGATAAGTCTATACATTTACTAGACTGCAAAAACTTATGCTCTTATTAATTCGTTCAAGCGGTTCTTCAACTATCAGTGACTCAGTCTCAGTGTGCTAGCTTCACTAACAGAGTTCCTGTTTGCTGTCTGCTCGAGCACAATTCCCTCAACCACTTCAGCTGCAGAGGACGTTTCGGAGTTCTCTCCAACAAAGCACGTCATTGATCGATGTCCATGGTTGCACAGCTCTAGCCGCCAAGGTTGAAAATTCTGATGCTAATTTGTGAGTCTTTGGTCTTTACACAAACTGAAAGCGTCCCACTGCCAACCCCTGTTAGCTAACCATGCACCTTTGACCGATACCTTGACGGATGCTCATTGCTCAGTGACGACTGCGTCGCTCGATCAGGTCTCCGATCCCTCTCTGGTTCCTCCGACACCCGATCGCCTGCCTCTGCATGCATTACCCCGGCACTGGCCCATTCACTTCCAGAGCAGATGATGCAACGCGAGAGGACAACCCAAAGCCAAGTGCAAACGGATTCTTCTGCTCCTTTGGCAAATTTGGAAGGCCCGTAACCCTCTGATCTCTTGACAAAAACTCTCCACTAGTCAGGATATCATCCGACAGACCGACACGGGTGGTAGGTGAGTTGTCGAATGAAATACTTATCTAGTTAAATTTTGTGAGAAGATAAAAACAGCTGTTATTAGGTGGTAGGTGAGAAGATAAAAACAGCTGTTATTAGGTTCCATCAGCTGTAATAGCCTAAATCGTCCCTAAACTATGCTGTTGGGCTCAATTTGGTTCCTGAACTATGAAAACGTCCAATTTAGTCCCTAAACTATGTTAATCGGATCAAATTGGTCCATGAACTATAAAAATGTCCAATTTAGTCCCTGAATTATGCTAATTGGTTCACATTCGTCCCCGGCAGCACCATTGACAGTGAGGAGAAGAAAGGGACGGCGTTGGTACAGTAGAAGTTCCCTATTTTCCTCCATTTTCAAAATTACTTTCAAAATCATATAACAACATGAAAATCTCCAAAAAAAGTTACACAACTTTTCAAGTTCTCCAACTCTGCCTTTGGAACTATCCAACTTTGCCTTTGGAACTATCTTTAAATTCCAAATATTTGTGAAAATAGGGTTTTGAAATTTCAAACTTTAAAACTCTATTTTCAAAAATATTTGGAATTTAAAGATGGTTCCAAAGGCAAAGTTGGAGATCTTGAAAAGTTGAGTAACTGTTACTTTTCGAGATTTTCATGTTGTTATACGATTTGAAAGTAATTTTGAAATGAAGGAAAATAGGGAACAACTACAGTACCGTCACTACCACTGGTGCTGCCAGGGACGAATGCGAGCCGATTAGCACAGTTCAGGGACTAAATTGGACATTTTCATAGTTCAGGAACCAAATTGAGCCCAACAGCATAGTTCAGGGACGATTTTGGCTATTACGCCCTATTATTTTGAGGAGGATATGTTCATTTGGCAAGCTTTTCCATTTGCCCATCCAAATCAAGTCTTTTTCATGCTTTCCTCATAGGCCTTAATCTTGAAGCAAACACCCAACCTAACAAAAAAGAAACTCCACAACCATCATCATATGGGTCTGATCTTCAGCTTTATAACCACATGCAATAAAAATTTCCTAAGACACCACATGCATGTGGAGCTCCATCTGTCCCCAGCATGGCTCACCAACCCCCATCCCAAGTTTGCATGCTTTTCCCGTCATGTGCATGTCGCTTTTTTCACATACACATGCACCGTGAAACAGGAATAGACATGTATGGATGTGCATCCCCCTCCCATGTTTGCAGGCACCTAATCCCTGTTAGTTTCAGCGCAAGTCGGATCCTTATTGGCTAATGGATTGATCAGGAGATCTGCTATCCTCATTGGCTCCTCTGCTGCCACTTCCTAAACTAACTTAACCAAGCCTACCTAGTGTGTGTTAGCTAGAAAACCTGATCGATGAGGAGACTTTGGCCAACACTAAAATCCAGCATCTCTAACCTGTCATGTCTTGCAGTCTTTGGTGATTAATTCCTAATAAAAGTAGTAACTGTGTGTGGCTCCGTTAGTCTGTTGTGCCTAACTTATTGTGAATAGCATGTAATCAGACTATCTGCTTCCTTATCTGCATGTCTCTTCAAGAAAGACAAATAACACACCAAGCTGAGAATATATTGTATATGGTCAAGGATTCAGCTACCACCTCCGGTACTTTCTCCTCTAACAGAACTTCCAAGGTGTAGAGACTAGAAGTGGTGAACTGTTCCGGGTCAATGGCGACAAGGACGGCCTGGAAAAATGCTACGCAGATGGAGCCCTTGCCCTGCTTCGTGCTGTGATTGGGAAAGCCTAACGAAAAGGTGACTAGCTGAGGAATGAAAGACGGCCTCTGGCAGCTGATTGGCACTCCAGCCAGCATAGGATCGGAATCGATCTCATGTATACAAACTATATGCTCTGCCCAGATGTGCTCCACTAGTACTACTGCATTATTGTGCATTCTGATGGCTAGTCAACTCGCTCGTTTGTCTGATACGTAATTTGCAGTTGTGTATGCAGTACTATATGCCAAATGTCCGGTAGGTAGAATCTTCCTACCGACAGATTATCGCAACAGCTCTTTCACATACTACTTTTCATCGCTTAACCTGAGATGAGGTGGCTACTACTGTTACCACGGAATAATAATGTTGCTCACGTTGCTTGGACAGACCCAACTGCAAGTTTTTTTTTTTTTTTGGCAAACTTTTGTCGCGATTGTCATCTCGTTGAAGATGATTACTGAGAGAGTCTGGTGATCTGAGAATTGATAGTACAGTGGAAATCATTTCTATCCGCGATTGTCATCTCGTTGAAGATTAGATTACGGAGAGAGCCTGGTGATCTGAGAACTGATAGTACAGTGTGATATCCAGTGGATCTTGGACGTACTCCCTCCGTCCTTAAATATATATAATATTTAAAATAAGAAAATTAGTTCAAAATAAACTAATTTGTTTGTCCTAAATGTCATTGAGGGAGTATATTTTTGTCAGTATTTCAACGAATCTCTCATTAAATCATGCAGTGATGCAGATGTTTTTTTAATTCGTGGATGGAAATGGTATTTGAATATTATCTTTTTTAAACGTGCATAGCATGTTTTTCATTAATAACAGAATTACAATGAATCAGCTTCAGGAGGAACCTTCAAGCGTAGAATTACAAATGCATAGCTGGCTATGAAGAACACAAACACGACAACGGAAAAGAAAACCACCTAACCGCCACCGCTATAGAAAACATAGACCAAAGACGACTGAAGTATGCATGATGGAAATACGCTAAGAAAACACACACATCACCAACTATCAAACTACCAGAAGTCAGCGGAGGAAGAGCGAGAGGGTCATGCAAGACGATGCCTCTAGAAAGGAAGCGATGATAATGCTGCCATCGTCCGTCCGTCTACAGGTGAACAGACGAAGTCTTCACTTGGAAGAAACAACTAGTTTTAATTTGGTGGCCGCAATTACACCCCCCAATAGGGTGAACTACGTCCACAGATGCAACCGTTGTCGGGCCTCGATGAATGCTCGACTAGGCTTTCGCCAAAGGCCACCAAAACCAAATCCGCAAAGAAGACCGTTGAGACCTGGATGAAAGCCAAATCGATGGGATGACAGTGAGCAATCCACAGCGATGACGATGAAGAACAACCGCAAGTGTAGAAGAGAGGATAGCCAACACGACAATCGAACGACCAAGGAGCTATCGGGCCACAAAAACCCACGCGAGAACCTCCTCTTCCTAGCAACACTCGACGATGAGGTGGTGAATGAAGCGCCAAGGGGAAGACGAAGACATGTCCTCCCAATCCTGCAACCGAAGAAGATGGCCGGAGGAGGCATGGCCCCACGAGCGACAACCAACATCAGAAGAGCGCAACAACAAGAGCGAGGGATCCACAACGACAGATGGGCGCACTAGTGGCAAGGCAAGCTAAGAAGGCAGTGTCCGAGGCAGTACTACCTGGATGTATGGGAAGCTACCGCATGTCGTCATTGCAACCCCACCGGCTCGTCGTCCTTGCAATCGTCGACGTCACGGGTGGCACACCGATGAGGAAGACCATGGCGGTGGGAGGCGGATCCGGTGAAGACAGGCCCGCCCCGATGTCGCACGGGGGAACGGGCTGCCTGCAACAGCAGTGGCCCCATGTGGACGTATGTCTGACGGCACAAGGCTGGCCCCGAGTGAGCAACCACGTGGGGATGCAGATCGGTGTGCTCGGAGTGGCTTCGGGGAGGAAGGACTCCACACGGTCTGAGAACCCCCCATGAAATCCACGACAGCTACCTCAGACCTCCACCATCGACCACACAACACGAAAGTAAGGGCCTCTGAAAGCCCCTGGTCAGAACCAACTTTTGCAAGCGCTATTGTCGGAAATGAAGCTCATGAACCACCCTCCCGTGGCGGTTTCAGAGGAGGATGGGAATGCAGAGAAGAGGCCCCGCCGAGATACACCCCAAATGTCGACTGCCATCACCAAACCTAGCAACGGGGAGTCATAGACCGCCACCACGAAGATGACGTGAAGCATAGTGATGAAGAAATGGCATGAGTCAGAGGTAGAGGAGTCACATGGAGCCCCCAATGCCTGCCACAACCCGGCAACCTGCCCCATCGTGCCCTAGCCGAGACCGCGATAGTCGCGCCTCCACCGCCCCGCCATGGACGTAGCACTGCCAAGGAACGGGCAGATCCGACCAAGGGGAATGTGAATCCACCCCATGGGATAGCAGATCCGACCACACAAGCATCGGAGAAGGCCCCTTACATTGGACAAACGAGCCAAGTCGTCTGCCGCCATGCATCCAGTTGTCACGGCCGAGTTACTTCCCCCAAATGAAAAGAAGAATATATTGGAAGTAAAACTGCAAATTAGTACTCTCTCCGTTCCAAATTATAAGTATTCCAACTTCTTTGTAGAGAGTCAAACTATTTTATATTTGATCAAAATTATTGAGAGGAACACAAAGTTTTATGGCATCAATATACTAAGAAAGTATATTTAATAAAAAAAACTAATGGTACCTACCTTATATCATGAATGTTAGTCCTTTGTTGTATCATTTGATCAAATTTGAGATTTTTTGACCCTTCAAGTTGAATTTTTTTATAATTTGGAGCGGAGGGAGTGAGATAGATAAACAATGTCACACACGTGAAATGCTCCAAGCGGTAGGCCTTTAATAACAAACCCCAACAATCACCGACGAAGCTTCTTCGTTCATGGCTGATTCAGAAGAAGCACACCGTGGCTGGGTTAACAAGCAACAAGCAACCGACATTTTCGCTGTTACACGCCATGCGCGCATGTGCATATGTGCTACTTCCATCTTCCTTGGCCAAGACTCAAAACGCGACAGGAGGACAACAAACACCAAACGTTGTATTACAATATGCCCTGCTCAGCGAACAGCCGTCAAAACCCCGGCCCATGTGTGTGCAGTGAGTGGTGCGGATGTGCTAAATATTTGTAATTGGCGAAATAGCCAATTCAGTCCCCGAACTAGCACTCAAAACTCAATTTCGTCCCTAAATTATGCCACCTGAATTTAACTAGGCCGGACGTTGTCCTAAGCTCACTTTCGCATCCGACTCAAATTCGTTGCTGGTTGTTAGCCAAATACCCTTTTTACCCTTCTCCTACCCCTACGTGTTGCTCGCTGCTAGCTGTTGGGGAACTCGCTGCTCCCTCTGCTCCTCACTGTCGCTGTCGTCTCCGCGAAGGCCGTCCCCTCCAGTCTGGCGGCCTGCTGCCCCGCCAAATCCACCACGCCGGCACCTCCTCCTGCGTCGGTGGGCGCGGATCTTAGGCGCGGCCGCGGCGGAGGTAGGCCATGGATGGGGCGTGGGCGCGCTCGGCGAAGGAGGCGCGAGGCTCCTGCTCCATCTCAGGGGAGGACGACCTACATCTCCGATTCGCCAGCAGCGAGCGGTGCGTAGGGATAGGCGAAGGGTAAAAAGGGTATTTGGCTATCGGCCAGGGATGAATTTGAGCCGGATGCGAAAGTTTGAGGACCAAAATGACCATTTTCGTACTTCAAGGGCGAAATTGAGCCGGTTGCGAAAGTTTGAGGACCAAAACGACCGTTTTCGTAATTTAGGAACGAAATTGAGCTTTGAGTGACAGTTCGGGGACTGAATTGGCTATTCTGCCTTTGTAATTTGTAGTGTGGATAGTGGATACCAACGCAAGAACTAACTAAGCTGGTGGGGTTAATATCGCCCATGATTTTATTTAAGAGAAGGGAACCGAATACCGGTTTAGAAATTTCCCGAACCCTGACTTTTTTTTATCAGGATTATGATTTTCGATTTTTCACTAATACAAACAACCAAGTAGGATAGAGGACCTTTGCTACCATTTCAACCCCGACTTCTTTTTTATCAGATAAGTTAGTTGCATAACCATACATTAGCTGTTTTATTCGAAAAAATATCTTAGCTGTTTGGTGGTGTTTTTCCAATTCCTTTGCACGTAAGAGTGCGAAGAGTGTGCTAAATGCCTTTGTGTGCCAGCCAACTTCCACCCGAATTAACGCGATATGGGAAGTGGGGGAAAAAATGCTCCCATCCCTCCACTCTCGATACACCTACTTGTAATTACACATTGTGCATCTCCGTCCACCGTATGATCTCTTGCAGAAACAACCGTCCTATCCGCTTGTCTGGCTTAGTGCCTCCGTGCTCGCCTCGTCTCCTTGCTCCAACACCCTCCTCATCCTCTGCACGATGGCTGAGCTCGGTTCACATGTAGTAACCGAGATCAATTAGCAAAAGGAGAAGTTAGGTAGGTGAGAAGAGCTTGATCCCTGAGTGGTGGCAATGGCTAATGAATCTTGGAGCTCTCTGTCGCCCTACGGATGTCTTCTGACGTCTTTCTACGGCTCATCATCTGGAGTGTGAACCATAAGGAACACCACCAAACAAGTTAGGAGAGGGGGCTAGTGCAAAATGAAATCGATCGATTTAAAGGTTACTATCAAATATGCTTTTAATTAATTATATAATTATGAGAAAAAAACGTTACGTTATTTGTCGAAGATTTTTATATTGTGGGAACTAGAGCAGTGTGGAGTTGATTTGGAGCGTTATCAAATGGTTCTTTAGTTATCTATAATTTCCACGTGAATAAATTAGGAAATATTATATGTTGCTTGTCGAAGTTTTTAGGAAAAAATGCATCTTTGACCATCGAACTATTGGTTGAATTTGATTTTGGCTATCAAACTCCAAAATCGAGTATCTTCGACCATCAAACTATCAAAATCATTCACGTCTGGCCATCTGATTTTGCGGAGCGGTTTCGCTGACGTGGACTTCTTCCAAATTTTTATATGGCGGGAACTATATTTCTGTGTATAGAAGTTTGTTATTATCATCAAGAAGATGGTTAGATTATATTATATGTGTTCCCATTTACATTCTATCAGTATTTTCAAACCGAAAACTAGTACGATATTTTGTATCCCTCGTAATAATGGGAATTATTATCGTAATAGTTTGATACTCCCTCCGTTCTTAATTATATGTCGTTTAAGACAAGCTAGTTAGTTAAAAATGAGCTAATTTATTGGTGCTAAACGTTATATGTTTAACGACAGAGGTAGTATTTCCAGTTTCGCTGTACTGCTGTGCCTGTGCTGTGGTTTCGAGCTGTGCTAAAACTAAAAACATACCAAGTGTACGAGCCAACGAGGGGGAGGGTGAAAACGAAATGGAGACGCATGACTGGAAAGGATGCCTTTTGCTGTCTTTCCTTTTACGTCAGCCGGCGAAGAACTACTTCTCAGTTCTCCCCGCGCCCCCCTCTCATCATTCTCAGATCTCTCCCTCCCTCCCTCCCTCTTCTCCCACCCTCCCTCCCTTCCTCTCTTTCAATCCTGTTCCTGTCCACCTCACCGTCATCGCATTCCACCGCTCGCCCTCGCGGATCCCGCCGCCCCTTCGTCGCCGGTGTTCCTGCCTCCCTGCGTCCGCGGTCCCGGAAGCGGCTGCCGGGTCTTGTGGCGGGAGTCGAGCCCGCCGCCTCCGGTGGGTGGGTTTGCCGGATGGTTATTACATCCTGACCCATCCGGACCCCGGATCCGCCTCAAAGACCGCGCCTTTGTGGGTTTTCCGCGCCATGCTGGAGGGTTTGGCGCGTCGGCGGTGAGGCGGGGCGGGCCTCTGGTTTAGTTCTTGCGTCGGACTAGTCCGGAGATGCTTCGAGGAACGGGGCACGGGGGCGGCGATGCGCGGAGGCGGGCACTGGAGCACCGCCGCTCGGCGCGGCGGCGGCTGCCGGGGTGGATCTGGTGGCTCCTCGGGATCTTCCTCCTCGTCGGGCTCATGCTCTTCGTCCTGCACCACAACCAGAAGGAGCAGTTCCGGCCGCCCGTCGTGGTGAGTACCGCAAATCTGGCTTCGTGTAGCTTTCAGACTGCTTAATTCTGCGAGATCTTCCGAAAGATCACTGCTTTTATTGTTCTCGCTGAAGAGTTGTGGAGAAATTCCATGCTCTTTAAGTGATTCTACATTTTCATCACCTGCTTCTGCTTAGCGGATCTCAATTAGCACGACAATTTGAGATCTTTTGAATGTGTGTGTAGAATGTTCATGTTTTCATGTTGTAGACCTGTTGCTATACGAACTGAACACTATCAGCATTTGTAGAGAACAATATTTCTGCATTAGTATGCAAGTATGGCTGGGTGGTAGCTGTTGAGAATTACAGTTGGATTTTTCGGCTAAGATCTTTATTTCCATATTTCAGTATAGATCCTTTGAAGTCTATAGTCTCTAGTCAGCCAGACAACCACTTTGCTATTTTATGGAAATCTTAGCTGCCACATACCACTTTGTTGATGGTAGAAAGTGTTTTTGGCTATTCAAGAGTGGTGGTTAGAAATGGCAAACATGGTATGCAATTTTAGTAGTTGGTGTGGCATGATAGATAGGCTGTCCCTGGACAGTTTTGGTGATCTGTTCAAGTACTTAGGTAGTGTGTCCTTCTCACAAGGTGGTTTCCCATCGTCCCCGTTGATAGCAATTAACAAATACTATCTACGTACTAGGAATATGATTGCTTTCTTCTTAGCTGGGTGGACAACATGTAACGGAGAAGATCTAATCAGCATTGTACGCCAATACTAAATACTAAAATATGATGTCATACTTTGATAAATGCAATTGATTATTCAGGGGCTTCTTGTCGTACATGTATACTTCTAAATGTTTGGCATTTGGTAATCATCATGATACTCATAATTTCCTTTTATTCTCTTTTGGCGTCAAGCAACTTCCAGTAACGCTTAAGCCTCTCTCCCTAGTTGTATTCCTGTATGTTTTCAAACTGCAAGTTTCATGGCTTTTATCTGTAATATTTCAATTAAATTGCACGGATTTAAATCACTGCAATGAATTGCCTATGAAGTTTCAAAAAAAAAAAAGAGAAATGCCTATGGTAGCATTAGCAACATGTGCTGCCTGTGATACCTGCATAATACCAGCTCCTTGGAACTACACAATGAAAGCACTCTGTTCTTTAATTGAAGATTTGAATATGCCGAAGAAATAAAATCATTAATAGAACAGAGTACTGTTGATGTATAAGAGGCCTTTTATGATTCAAGCTTATTGGTATATGTTTCCTTTCAGGCAATTCAGGTTTTGTATAATTAAAATTGACTATCTGAATATGGTTTCTTCGGGCAGAATGATATAAAGGGCTACTTGAAAACATTAAAATTGATTAGGTATTTTGTTGATCTAATCTGTAGTTAATTTTAGCTTCAAAGAAGTATTAAGTTCTATTGTGCTACCAATATTTACTGGTAGTTGCCTAGCCAAGGGTGTATTTTAGCATGACCCTTGTAAGGAAGGTTTCTATATTTGTTCTCTTGGTGTGACCTAGTGCATGATAATCGTAACACAGAATTCAGTTTCTTGTGATATATGAAGAGCGAAATGAATCTTAAGCATGAATTGTATGGTCATTATGAATGACTATGATTATAGGAAAGGCTTATATCCTCTGCAGTGGCATGTGAATAAACGGAAGGTGTTGTTAATTGAATGTGCCATTAAAAAATAAAGAATTAGCTTAGATAGCTCTGCTTATTTTAGGACCATCTAACGGTAGATAGAATCATCTCATCATCTGAATATCTGATGAGGTATTGTGTGTTTCCGCCCTGAAATCTAGAATTTCTCTTGGTTGGTGTTATAAATCAATATAAAGAAGTTCTGGTCATTTATTGCTTTTAACTTCTGAACTCAGTTTTATGCTATTATCTTGAGAACTACATGCTGTCACCATGTGAAAAAATAGGAATTATATACTGATATCAAATTATAACAGTTCCTACTATTCTATTTATAGAGAAATACTTTTCCTTACTTGAATAGTTTGATAGAAGATAAGACCCAGCTCTTGAATGTCGTCGAATATTTGCAAGCATGTAGCTAGTTCATCTTGGATTAATTTGATTCTAATTCTTTAATGTTGTGGTGCTGGAGGTGATTTTACTTAAATGAACCTCACCAGTTCACTCACTCAAAGATGTCCAGTGATGATGCTATGAGAATGGAGTGGTACAAAATTTTTCATACCAATGGATCGTAGTTGAAAGACTGAGCTCCTTTCCTTCTCCTTTTCTTCTTGAATTCTATTACATAGAATACGTTTTGTACAGTTATTAATTGGCTACTCTGCTGTAAGCAAAAGTCACTGTTCCATTTATGAAATCTTGTCCCTGTCTTGCTTCTAATGTTTTTCTTTCAACTTATTTCAGGATAATGGTTCAGCAATCGAGGAAGTCCCTCATGAGAAGGTGAATTTCACAGAAGAGCTTTTGAGCAGCACGTCATTTGCTCGCCAGTTAGCGGATCAGATGACTTTAGCAAAGGCATATGTCATCCTTGCAAAAGAGCATGGCAATCTTCAGCTTGCATGGGAGCTTAGTTCGCAGATAAGGAATTGTCAAAGATTGCTATCTGAAGGGGCAGTTAGTGGGAGAGCAATTACTCAAGAGGAAGCCCATCCTATAATAAGCTGGCTAGCACGGTTAATATACAAGGCACAGGATGCTCACTATGATATCAGCACAACAATAGTGACATTGAAGAGCCATGCCCTTGCACTAGAGGAGCGTGCAAAGGCAGCAATTGTTCAGAGTGCTGAGTTTGGTCAGTTAGCAGCACAATCTTTCCCCAAAAGTCTGCACTGCTTAACTGTGAAACTGACAGAAGAGTGGCTTCGGAACCCGAAGCATAGGAGTCGCTCAGAGGAGCAGCGGAATTCCACAAGATTGGTGGACAATAATCTGTATCATTTCTGTATATTCTCTGATAATGTTCTGGCCACGTCAGTTGTTGTCAATTCTACGGTCTCCAATGCAAATCACCCTCAACAGCTTGTGTTCCATGTGGTTACCGACAGGATCCACTTTGGTGCAATGTCTACTTGGTTCCTCATAAACGACTTCAAAGGTTGCACTGTTGAAGTCCGCTGCATAGATGAGTTCTCATGGTTGAATGCTTCTTCATCTCCTCTGGTCAGGCAGCTATCTGAGGTGGAAACTCAGGGTTACTACTACTCGGCTGGTTCAAAAAATCCTGAAAGAGAAATAAAATTCCATAATCCAAAATTTGTTTCTCTGCTGAACCATTTACGGTTCTACCTTCCTCAGATACTCCCCAACTTGGAGAAAGTGGTGTTTCTCGATGATGATGTTGTGGTGCAGAAGGATCTGACACAGCTGTTCTCCATAGAGTTGCATGGCAATGTCATTGGAGCAGTGGAAACTTGTTTAGAGTCATTTCATCGGTACCACAAGTATCTCAATTTTTCGCACCCAACTATCAGCTCCAAGATTGATCCACATACTTGTGGGTGGGCTTTTGGAATGAACATCTTTGACTTGATAGCTTGGAGGAAGGAAAACGCTACATCACTTTACCATTATTGGCAAGAGCAAAATTCTGACCTATTGCTCTGGAGGACTGGAACGCTCCCTGCAGGCCTTTTGACATTTTATGGCCTGATGGAGCCCCTAGACCGCAGATGGCATGTCTTGGGTCTGGGGTATGACGTAGACATAGATGTTCGGTTGATTGAGAGTGCTGCTGTTGTGCACTATAATGGAAACATGAAACCCTGGCTGAAGTTGGCTATTCGCCGTTACAAGTATATATGGGAGCGGTATGTGAATTTCTCGCACCCGTATGTTAGAGAGTGTATGTTACATTAGAATGTCTGCAAATCTCTGTATGTTCTTGCATGCCACTGAAGCAATATGCTTCAGTGTCTTCACATGAGTCTTGCCTTTGAGCACCTTATGTGAGGGATGTTTCAGAGAGGTAGAATATATACTCAAGGGACAGCATCAAAGAAGTCAACTGTTAAAGTTTTCTTTTTGGGTTGGGGGAAGATTCATTTTGAGATGAAAATAATTCCTTTGCAGATTTTTACATACAATTTGGACTGGAAGTTTTAGCAGTCTAACCAGATACATCTGGATAGATATTGTAAAAGAGATACAGTTGTTGGATCAATGGGCAAATTTTTTGAGATGTTAGGAAATGCCAATTGCCAGTTCAGTTGTGCAGGGTCACTGGTGCTGCATTCTTTTCATAGTATATCTTGTTTTATACTGGTGAAGAAGGTTCTTTTCCTCTGTACAAATAGCTGTTTTATACTCAGACATTACGAACTCAGTTGAAACTGTAGAAAGGGATTTGAAATCATTTTGATGTGCTGAACATGAGGTGGTGTTTTCTTAAGCTGACTAGCTTCCATATTTGAAATCGTCCAATCCCTCGCTTCTGTATGATCACTGTAAATACCATTCCAATTGTTGTTTCTAGAAAGCTCGCTACATAATCCGGGTCTGTCTGAAACGAGTTGGGGATTTTGTTGTGATGATCGTCCTAACTTAGTATGAGTTCCAAAGAGACAAGGGATGAGCTACATTTGTGAGTAGGACTGAGGAGTAGTGATATGCCAAACATATGGTTTCACCAATTGCCCTTGCTGCAAAGTAATGAGAAGATGCTCAGGGGGAGTGCATGTAGGTAGATCCAGATCTGAACGGCAGCTTGAAGCGACGAGTGGAAATTGGAAAAGGGACTCCCTTTTCATGTGCTGTCTGCAGCTGCAATGCAATGCATGCGTGCATCATGATGTGAAGGGCAAGACTTCTCATGCGACACCGAGGGCAGCTCCGTACCTGGGGACTGCTTCAGGTGTCTCCATTTTTGTCGTAGCAACCAACGAGCATGAATGCTATCATCCTGCCTTTGTGATGTTAAAGTGGTAGTAAACTTTTAAAGATTCTTCCAAGAAAAACTTCTTTGAATGTCCTTTCATATTTTCGACGAGGTCTTGTTTAGTTGGGTATAGAAATTTGTCGAAAATATCACATTGAGTTTTCGAATGATCTAATTATAAAATTAATTACATAGATGGATCGAAAATCACGAGACAACATTGTCTAACTAATCCATCATATTATCTAATCATAGTCTAGTTAGGCTCAACAGATTCGTCTCGCGAATTTACTCGAGGTTATGGAATGACTTTTGTTATTACTCTGGTTATGAAATGAGTTTTATTATTACTCTACATTTAATACTCCTAATCAACATCCAAAATGAAATGTGACGGGTGATTAGTGAAAACTAGCTCATCGAAACAAGGCATCTGTAGCATCAACCAATATATCAGTATATCACGGTTGCGGTTTGGAGGACTCGGAGTCGATATTGCGATCAAGGGTTAGTCAAGAGACAAGCAGCAATAATCAATGATGGTATATGGGTATGGATGCCAGTATGCCACATTCCAGGAAGCAACTGAAACAAAGCAATGACCATTCAAAAGCACTGCACCGGTTGCTAACTCACTCCATATAACGGGATATGGGTTTCCGTAGTCCTATAACTGAATGGAACTTCACTTTGCTGCTTCGACCTACCCAAAATATGCTGCACTCCATATCTTCAGTTTGTTCTACTCGTTACGTCACAACTCCCCACAAGCCACGATACAGGGATATGGGTTTCCGTAGTCCTCTTTGTCGGCACCTCTGTTGGTGAGCACCAGTTGCAACGATCTCAGTCGAATTGAGTGTGGTGTTGCAGTTGCGGGGTAGTACTGAAACATGGATGTACGACAAGTGCATCTCAACGTTGTATTTTCATTCGGAGGCGACTATATGGAGAGGTCGAGACTTTCCAGGTTACTTCCTACAACACAGAATTACTTCCCTCAACAGAAAGAAGCAAGTAACTCATACATGAAGAGCTATCTCAAGTTACTTTAGGAAGTATTCTCTTTTTTTGTCGCAGGAAGTAACCTGAGCGAGCTCTTCATTTAAACTTAAATGGAGAGATCTCTCCGTTTAGATTTTGCGTTTTCATTTTATTTTTCTCCTCCGTTTTGTTAAGACGTCGTTCTCCTATAACAGCACGAAGGATAGATAGCAGCTGCCTCTCCCTTTTCTCTTTTTTTCTCCCCACGTGGATTGTGAAGTCTAGTCGGATCCAACAACAATAGCAGCTCGTGTCGGTTGCATCCATGGAGTTCAGAAACCATATTTGACAGGACATTTGTTTCCTGATTTTTTTTAGAACGTGCAAAGCACATTTGTTTCCTGATGACTGATGCACGCCAGTGTTTTCAAGTTTCAACAGCCTAGATCACTAGCTATCGGATGTATTTGCTTTCGGCCGTCCGAATCCAGCCAAATACTGCCAACAAGAGGTGAATTTCAGCATGTCACTAGTTCTGAAACCTGTAGTTCTTGATGGGTTTGAGATCGACAAAAAAGAGCATTCAGGTGATGTAATTTCTCAGTAACATAACAATTATTACTCACAATTGATTTCAACAAAGTTCTTCTAAGGTGTTGAGGCAATCCCTCAGTAAACATCTAGTCATGATCAAATCCCATGCATCAAGTTTTTGCCCATCAGTGGATAGCTGCCGGATTGAAGGTTGCGGGTTGTCTCTTTAGCGAGTAGTCCCGTAGTGCCCTGCTCAGGTTGTGTTGCTTCGTGTAATTACATGTAGCGGCACTGGCGTGTCTTCGAACACTTCATTTTTCTCCTTAATACAATGATACGCAGCTCTCCTGCATATTCGAGAAAAAAAAAGTTTTGGCCCATCATTTTTCCCCTTCTGCAAGAATGAATTCCTGAGTAAACATACAATTACTCATTACTAATCACACCAATTGGACAAGGAATATTTTGTTATTTAGTCATCTACTGCTGAATGTAAAAATTTCTCTTGCGCCACATCGTAGCTAGACCTCTCTAGAATTATGCCTTTACCAGGAAATGCTACAAGGCACATCAAGACATAGAGCTGGCTACAACACAAATGGTAACTAACTGCATGTCTTAAAAAAATATTCACAAAATACTTCTTCCACAAGGATGATCAATTATCATCACCACTAGCTGTCCAAAAGGAAACTTTCCATTTTATGCTTATTTTAGTGTGCTGGCAACGTAAGCTCCAACCATTTAACCAATGAGTGCAACCAGCTTTTTTGGGAAAAAAAGGTGGCCACAATGGTTCCATTGTCAACGCACAATCGCCCGAGTCTTGATTGATGAGGATATACAACAGAGTGAAGATTTGGATTTCAACTCCATATCTAGAAACAGTGAAACACAATTATCAAATAAAATAAACATGCAGTGATTGTACAGAAACACACATTCTAAGACTGTGCAACATGTGCCTACTGCCCACCAGAAAGGGTCCTTGCAGCCATTGTGCCCTTCATAGATGGGCACTGTGAAGCTGTGATTGCCCTACATAGTACATGAGTTATGGGATACAACACATTGCTGCCCCCTGAAATTGATAGGCTCCAACTTGTTTGTTGGAATCCACTTGGTTTCAGATGCAGGGGTTGTTTGGTCTCCGGCCACACCTCGCCTCGCCACCGACGCCCCCGCCACGGAACAGTGATTTCCGTGGCGAAACGTCCGCCGCGGGTGTGTAGCGAGCTGTACAGTGCTGTGGCGGGTGGTGGCCGGAGACCAAACAGCCCCGCAGTCCCTAAAGATAGGTGTATGCCCACCAACCCTTTCTGGTTAAGTTTTGCAGTCACCTACTATATGAAAAGACCAGCTCTTCACTTGCATGACAGAAAAGATGTGTCACATCACATGGTGAAGGCGAAGCTTGCTTAATCTTTCAACCAACTGAATACACATGGCAGATTATTGAAAAGAATAAGCTTTGCTTAATCTTTCAACTAACTGATATTCAGTTATGGATGCACACAGATCTTGAAGAGTTGAGATCCTCCTCCAGCTCCAACATGTAGCAGCACCAGATCTGTTCCAGCTCATTGCCCAGCGATGATTGGCAACTCTCTGTGCCCCTGGCACTGGCAGTAGCAAGATATGAGGTCTCACTGAAAAGTTGCTGCTGGTCTGCAACTCTGCAGATGGTCACAGCTCACGCTTTCAGAGATGATTGGGGTTTGTGGGTGATGGCAATTAGTTGCTTCAGATGTACTTTAACCGGGATGAGTAAACACTGACATGCACGTGACAAGAATGTGAAACCATGCACAAAGTGCTGTAAAACCATAGACCCCCGGCAGCAAGATGAATTCCACAACTTTATATTTACCCGACGCCGGAAATATCTGACAGGCAAGGACTTTTAGCTGGGTACTGTGGCCCTGCACCCCTGCCTGTAGGGCCTGAGTGGTGGTACTACAGTGCAAGATCTTAAATATCAAATCTTCCAAGCATTCCTATAATGAGATTTGAGAAACCAATTAGGCAGCAATATGTCAAATAGATGATGCCAAACACCACAAGACACTATGTATTTCTCTTATTCCTGAGCACAAAAATGGTATGCGTCCTATTCCAAAATGATATGTAGCATTTTTATGGGCTACTACGAAGAGAGATGAATTGGAGCTGGTAAGAGCAAACCATAGCGAAGAAAATTGACACAATGGCTAGTGGGACTGAATTGCTGATGATCTTGAAATTTTAGCAAACCAGGTGGTAACCTGATAGTGCTGGTAGGCAAAGATACAGCATAGCAGAAAACAAGGAAACATGGTTGAGGCCAAAAAGTTGCAAAAGCCTACCACAAAAGGAGTTACCTAGACGACTCTGCCTGCCTCTGCGGCCAGGATTCATATCCATCCCCCTCACGAAGTCACAAGTGCAGGGTGAAAGTGAGGGGGGGCTCCACATCCAAAGCTCCAAGCGCCCAACGCCAAGTTGCAGCCATGGTAGGCCCCCGCCGAGCTGGCAGCCATTTTCAACATGTGCACCCGGCACAAATGACAATCGGGTCGCCGTCGGCCTGATTCCTTGGACAAGTATGCCGCCGCCGGCGTCGTATCACACTTCACCGCCGCACCCTCTGAATATCCCAAGGGGCAATGCCGCTGACACCCACCACACACCTCCCTTCACTGTCAATCTGATGGCACACCATGGCGCGTAACCAGGCTTCGGCTCCTATGAATTAGAATTCAGCAATGACAGATTGACATCCACAGGCTGAAGATCAGCAGTAGCTGCTGTGTAGTGTCACGGGATTGGAAGACATTTGGACTGCTGCTAGAGATGACAAAGGACGGGAGTTACAGCAATCTGAATCATGGTAATTGCAATCGGATGCAACCATGTCGACAGGACTGGAGGTATTTACAGCTCTACCTACACTAAGGATCAGGAAATATGTACAAAGGTGGACACTGCTACAGAACATACTGTATTCACAACTGTTGTTGGGCTGCTCAGACTTCATCCCAAGGTTATAGTCTTTCAGAGTGATCTTGGTCTGAAGAGGCTGCTGAAGAGAAACCTAGTAGGCGACTCTTGTGCCGGTGACTTCGGGTGATCAGGGTGCCCTTTTACTTGAAGCACAGCCTGGCCTATCTCCTGCCGTATGGCTTCAAGCGTCTTCAGCTCGACTGAGCTCCCTGCTGTGCCACGAACATAGAAAGTGTTGATGGCCTTGGTACCCCTTGTTGCAACTTCTGCTCTTGTGACTGTCAAACCATTCTCACGGAAAATGCGTGTTACATCTGACAACAGACCCACTCTGTCGCATGTTGACAACTCTAACTTCAGGCCCTGCAAGGGTAACACAGTTACTAATTAATTTCCTGCTAAATAAACTGCTGGGAGAAAAAAACGTGTAGTCAGTAGCTCATCATGTGATCTGATACCTAACTTCAATTTATTATTGTACTTACATTAAAGCGCATAACAGCAGGAAACGAACTGTAAGCATGTATGAGTTAATTGAGAACAACACACTCGTACAATGGAGAAAAACAGCATGTGTTCCATCAAGAAGAAAAGGACCCAAACATTGACAGTGACTCAACAATAAAGTGTGCGAGGCAATACAAAACGCCAACACTCCAACCACAACTTTTACCTCCTACAGCAATGCATCACATCACACAATTCAAGACTCTATCTCAACAACTAAATGCAGAAGTAGCATAGTGTCCTTATGGAAGTAAAGGAAACAGCGAAAACAAAAGGAAAATAATCACACAAGTGCCAATCTTCCCAATTACCTCGGATACTCTTCGTTCTATAGCTGCTTCAAGGCATTGGATGATTCGTTTTCTCTCGGCCTCTGAATTGACAGGTGATCCATCAATGTGCCTTATATAATATTCCTGTTGAAGCATGGTGTTATAGCAAACAAAAGTTTGCACGTCTATGTTTGGCAATAGGAGTTAGGAGCTGAAATGTGATGGTGAGGTACCTGGTAAGCTTCAGGGCCCTCAGTATCCACACTCCCATGGTAAACCACATATTGCATATCTGTTAGAGTGCAAACTGTGTCGAAGAGAAGCTTTGGTCGATCCTTGCACCGCATTGTCACCACAGAATAATCTTTCTGAAGCCAATTAACAACTGAGACCATGGGCATGGAGTTGGCATCCACCCTATCCTTGTCATATCTTTCATAATCTCGATCCTCAAGCATCATTTGGTGCAGCCGTCGCTCTGTGTGGGTTATCCCCATTGCAACTGTTGTCTTGGCATCTCTACTCCTTCCCTTGAACACATTGCGAAGCCGCTCCTTGATTCTGCCAAGCCTATCTGCATCCAAAATTGCTAACCCAGACTTCCTATCAGTGACCTGGATGACTGCTGCTGCTCTTTCATTATGTGTCCACACCTCAGCATTCACCACGTTACAGTCCAGATTTGTGAGCACAGCGCTCACTTCAGAGAGAAGACCAGGTCGGTCAGTCCCAGTTAGCTCTATCAAGGTGTAGTCGGAGGAAGGCTCGACTCCGATGGCCCTCCTTCGTGAAGGAAGAAAGCAAGAACCAGGTGCAATAGACTGCAAGGAAAGATCGACAGATTAAGCAAACTAGAGACAACAGGAAAATAGCCAAACAATTATGGCAAGCAACCATTACCTTGTAAATGTAATCTTTTATCCCTTGAAGTACAGAATCGTCCATTATCTTCTGCCCACTTTGATTCGTCACATTAAACACTGAAAACACAAACCGAACAAGTTAGAAATTCCAACAACATTTCGATGAATTCAAAGGAACCATTGTGCAGTCCTTATCCTACCATCCATGAACCATCCCCCGTCAGAGGATATATAGGCTTTCTTAACAATGAGCTTGAGGTCGGTGAGAACCTGCACAACCTCCAACAGTATCCCATACTTGTTGGCGCTGTCCACCTGTGCCATTCAAACAAAAAAACCACTTTATATTATACTATTCAGCAACAAACAATAATTACATTTAGTAACACACCCTTGATTTTCTAGGACTTACATGAATAATTGTAGCATTTTCAGATGACGAGTTGTCAATCGTGACCCTGAATTCGGGGGGAAATTATGAATAGTCCAGTTAGTAAAAATCAGCAATTACACTTCTCACGGTGATAAGAATAGTACTCCAGATGGAATTTCCATTTCATCGGAAATGGTGATGAACTGGTTAGCACCTTGGAGGGTTCATCTTTTCGATGAACTTCTGGTACTCATCGTCACTATCCCAAGAAGAAGAAGAAGAGTCCCCATCTGCGAATGCAGCTGCAACATGAAAAACACCCGCTCAAAATTCCAATCGAACCGCAAGTGAAGAGAAGGAATTACGGCCCGCCGCATCCACACGACGATTGAGGCACGAGGAAACAAAAGCAGCTAAAAAAATGGAATCCGTTAAAAAAAAACGAGCATCAACTTCAAGAATTCAGTTTGCCGTGTCAGCAGGTGCCTCAATCAAATAATTAAACTCACTGAATCAGTAAAGGAAAAGAGGGGTGGAAAAGAGTCGAGCTTATCGATGTTTCCAAGAACACCCAAAATGGATGGATAGATGGAACAAAAAGTCTGGAGCCCGTAAGGATTCCAGATAGGGAGCACAACACAACCCGCGGACCCAACCGGAAGGCAGGGAAAGAAAGCGAGGGCGCCATGCGCCAAGAAAGGGGAAGCAATCACAATCAATCCCCTCGCCGCCGCCTCACCCGACCCCGAGAAAGATGAATGGATGGAGCAGCTCTCTCTGCAGCAAGTTCCTCATACATACCCATGCTCGCTCGCGTGGTGATGATGGCGACGGTGATTGCGGCCAACCTTGCAAAGAATCAAGAACAGCCGCTGTAGGAAGGCGGAGGCTTGCTCCTCCGGTTTCTCTCACCACGGGTCCGGCCGGCCGGCGTGCTGGGCTTCACAGGAATGGTAACGGGCAGCAGCACCAACCCCCCTTGGAGTTGGAAAGGCCAGGCCAGGCGGCTGGGATTCTCTGCTTTTTCCTCGAACGGGGAAACGCACACGCGCCCCAAAGCCCGAACCCAACCAACACGCGCCCCAGCTGTAGTCCTCTTCTCGTCGCAGCGGGGAGCTGAGGTGGAGATATCCGGCGCGACGGCGGCTGGCTGCGGCGGCCCAGCTGTCAGTTACTCAGTATGGCGGTGGCCACGCGCCGCTCAGTTATTGGAAGCTAGCTGTGGTTCTGAGGTGTGAACGGAGACGGAGATGAGGAGGGACGGGTGATGGGGTGAGACTGCGAGGGCCTATTGGAAATATTCACCGTGGAAACATGAAAACCGTTTAAAAACCATACTTAGAAGTCTTTAGTTTTTTTAAATAATTCATGTTAATAATCCATCCATTGGTATACTTCGTTGCAAAAGTTGCAAACTCATTTTGTAAATATTCATATGAAAATAACTTTAAGTGCATGTGCACTAGAATACAAATGTCCATAGATTTTTGAACTAAAAAGTTGTAGATCTCAATCAAAGCTACAATTTTCATATAAAGTGTATCCTCATCTAAGTTTATACAAAAAGTTATGATTTTTTGAAAATAGACTAGCACCTACCGCCGTTTGAAACAGCGGTTGAGAGTGCTACAGTTTCTCACCGTGGGGTTAGTGTTCACTACCGCCGTTTCAAATGGCGCTAGGGGCCAACCTCCGTTGAAACGGCAGTTGCAATGCTACCACCATTTGAAACGACGATTGTGGTATAGTTTTGCAAAATTTTTATGGAGCTATATATTTTTTCAAAATCGTAATAAAAATAAATATAAAAAATAAAAATTCGAAAATAAGACACAAAATAGTCCACGGTCCATTTAGTACATTGCAGCCCGACCGGTCCAAACAAAAAGTCAGAAGTCAGTAAGCCACAAAAACGCATCACCCCCGCAAAGGGAGGCCCAAATATAATCAATCTGAAAAAAAAAGAAAGAACGAATGTTAGCCTAGGGGCCCAAATCATGAAACAGCCTTATTTATTTGGGAAGCTCACGTGAACGTCCTTTTTTAAAATGGAGATTGCAGACTTTTTGTATATCAAGGCTAAAGTTCCAAATATCCACGAATATTGGACATGAGTGAGGGTTTCTCTAAAAGACATGGTTCTATAGAGGTCAACTAGGCAAGAAAGCATATGCTAACTTGAGTTTCACATAATCTCATACACCCCCTACAAGTAAAATAGTTCCAAAATCAAATCCATCTTCCTTACAAGAATTTTGATTCAGCAGGCCTTAGCTTGCACGTAAAACTTGATGAGCATGGGGTCATCATCCTCTCACTGTCGAGAGAAAAAGCCATTGTAGCACCCTGAACTTCTTAGTTTCGAAATAGAATTTAACGTCCCAAGTTAGCCCATCATATTCAGGTTTTAAATCTGACCTTTATCGATGCTCCCATCGGACACACTACACCAGCACACTCCTGATGAATACATTTGGTGTTTAAGGACCAGCATGTCCGTGAGACCGTGACAGCGAAGTACTCCTGCTTTGCACAATAATACAGTAACCCAACACAAATATCCTGTTCTAATTTGACCAGTCACAGTTCACCTATGGCTGAATGAATACCCTCGCATTAGAGCAACTCCAGCAGTTTGAGTAAATTTCATCCCCTATATAAAGTTATTGGGGGTGGAGTAAAATTTTTTTCATCCCTAAAACACAATTTGTTCCAGCAGTTTCCCTATTCCCCTTCCCAACTCGTGGGTCCCACCATGCCACCTCATCTTCTCCTTCCCCTCCCCCAAATCTTCGATCTTTGGCCGGGCACGAGGCGCGCGAGTCGCCGGCCTGCGCCTGCGCGTGCGTGCGGGTGGTGTGCACGAGACGAGGCAGCGGCGGATGCCAGTGGCGGCGAGGCAGGCGGCGTCGAACCCGAATGGCGCGGCGACGGGGCAGAGCTGAAGCAGCCTGTCCTTGAGGAGGTCCCACGGCACGGGCCGGTGCCCCCGCCCCCGCCCCCGCCCCCGCCGAGGCAGCACCCAGAGCACGATGTAGCACCAGCGCCCGTCCGTGCTCAGGTCCCCCTTGACGACGCTGAGGCCGAAGAGGAGGACGACCCGGCAGCAGCCGAGGCCCGTCTTGTCGGGGCCGCCGCACGAGTGCTTTCCCATCTTCCAGCCGCCCGACGACGGACGACACGGCGGTGCAGTGAAGGGCGTACACCTCGTCGTTGGGCAGCCGCGCGCGGCCTCCTCCGCGACGAAGCCGTTCAGGGGGTCGTACGGGACCACGACGCGGCGGTGGCAGGCGGAGACCTCACCGAGGAGCGCCGCGACCAGGGCGGGCACGCTGGCGGTGAAGGCCTCCCAAAGGGGCATGAGGTGGGACGGGAACGGCGAGGCCGCGACGGGGTCGGGCGGCATCGAGACGTACCCGGAGATGAAGTACACGAGCCATGAAAGGAAAAGAAGTCAGCATGGTGCTCGTGCGTGACAGCATCGCCATGGTTTCCCTGGCCGTGTCCGGCGCCGCCCTGTACGCGTGCGCCGTGTCCTCGCGCCTAGGACTCAGGGGCGAAGCTACACTATGTGTAGTAGGTGCTAATGCACCCCCCAAAATTTGCAAAAATAGTGATTATGGTTAAATTTTCACCATATATGCACCCTCTCCAGCTTAATTTTATGCACCCACAAGGCAAATGCACCCCCTCTTCGCCACTGCTAGGACCCGGCCTCCCGCGTCTCGCCGCGCTGCTCCCGGCGGCCGCATGCTTCGCCGTGGCCCCGTTCACCTTCTCGTCGTCGGCCATCCTCCGGTGCATCGCCGCCTTGCTCCTCGCGTGGCTCGGCACGTTCAAGCTCGGCCTCCTCGCCACTGGGCGCGGGCCGCTGGACCCAGCCTCCCCCGCGCTCCATTTCGTCTTCGCCGCCACCCTCCCCGTCGAGTTCGCGCGCGACCGGACTCGGCGGTCTCCCGGCGCGAAGCCGCCGCCGCAGGCTGACTCCCTTGCCTCCTGCGCGCTCAAGCTCGCCGCCACCACCGCCACGCTCCTCTTCCTCCGCCGCCCCCTCAAGTTCTTGGACGGCCACGGCCTGCTGCACCTCCACGCGCGCGCGGCGCTGTACGGCGCCCACGTCTGGTGCGCCATGGAGCTCGCCTTCGCCTCCGCCGCGGCCGCCTGCGGCGCCGCGCTCGGATGCGCGGGGGTGAGGGTGAGGCCGCAGTTCGTCCGGCCTTACCTCGCGACGTCGCTGCGCGACCTGTGGGGCCGGCGGTGGAACCTCCCGGCGTCCGCCGTGCTCCGGGCGGCAGTGTACGACCCAGTCCGGGCGCGAGCCGGGAAGGAGGCGGGCGTCCTGGCCACGTTCCTGGTGTCCGGCCTGATGCACGAGGTGCTCGTGTACTCGCCGAGGTCTTCTTCCTCGGCCTGCGGCGGGACGAGCGGGAGGAGGGGGCGAGACGACCGGCTCGATCTATCTATTGGATAATACAGTGTTTTCGAGTGGGTCCCACAGATAGGGGTGGAGGAGAGAATCTCTCTGTAGAGGGGATGAAGAGGGGTTTTTAGTCAATGGGGAAAAAAAGGGAGGACTATAGGGAATCTGCTGGAGAAGGTTTCATCCCCTATATGACTTTTTTTTTCTACTGGGGAGGGGATAGGGAAGCTGCTGAAGTTGCTCTTAGGGACTATTTGGCTTCTCTTCTTTATGCTTATTGCACAAAATAAATCAACCTATTAAATCAGCATACATCATTTTTCTATAAGAACAAGTATGGCGTACAAATCAGCAGATCTGACGAACACAAGTTGAATTCTCGTATGAAAAGGAGAATTCCCCGTTCCGAGTTGGAGCCTCAGATTAATTAGTAAGCATACATCATCAACAATTACAAACAAGGTCCGGCGTCAATTAATTAGGTGCTAAATATGGGAGTCAGCGTAGTGAATGTAATCACGGCAGCTCACGCCCTGTCTTGCCGGCCAAGCCCCGACGACTACGAGGAGCCGCCGCCACCTCCGCCGCCTCCTCCTCCTTGATGGCCGAAACCCCCTCTCCCTCCCATTGCCATGTGATGCTGTTGGTGTTGCTGCTGCTGCTGCTGCTGTGGCGGCGGCGGCGGCTGTTGCTGTTGCTGTTGCGGTGAGCCGTACATGGGCTGCCGCATCATCATCATCATGCCGCCGGCGCCGGGCGCGCCGTACCCAGCGTACCCGCCGGCATTGGCGGCGCTCCTTGCGACGTCGCCCTGCTGCTGCAGCTGCTGCTGCTGCGCGGCGGCGGAGCCCGAGGCGCCCGAGGAGGCGGCGGCCCTCTCGCCCTCGATCTCGCGGAACTTGTGGAGGTAGTGCTTGAGCGGCTCGACGTAGTCCTCGAAGCCGAGCGTGGTCATGGCCCAGAGCAGGTCGTCGCCGTTGATGGTCTTGCGCTTCTCGCGCTGGCACTTGTCGGAGGCCTCGCCGGTGATGAAGGAGATGAACTCGGAGACGCACTCCTGCACCGTCTCCTTGGCGTCCTTGCTGATCTTGGCGTTCGCCGGGAGCGCCTTCTTCATGATCCGGCTCACGTTGGCGATCGGCAGGAACCGGTCCTGCTCCCGCGGCGACGAGAGCTCGCCGCCGGCGTTGCTCGGACCGCCGGAGTCGTTGTCCGAGTCCGGCATCCCCGCCCGCCCGAGCCTCGGCGCCTCCTTCTCGGTTCAACAACAAGAAGGCCGCCGAGGATGCAGAGCAGGCGGCTGGTGCTGGGTTGCCGACGCGATGAATCGAAGCATCAACAACACCTCTGCTGCATATGATGCGAGAGCAGGAACCACGAAGGCAAGCAGGAAAAGGAGGGAAATTTTGCTGAAAGGTTTGCGCCCTCGAGAGATTTGAAGCTCGAGGAGGAGAGCAATGGTGGGGAATGGGCGGGTCCGTCGGATCGCGCGGATAAGAACGCATCCAGGTGTGAACGTGGTGCGCCTCGACGCCGTTCGTTTGCTGATAAGTATGTGCCACATGGCGATTCCGCCTCCGTGGATGGGCGCCACGTAGGATCGATCCGCGCCGTCGACGTGGGCCCGGGAACACGTGGGACGGCGCCCCGCCCGTGAGGTGCGCAAGTGGCCGGTCTGCCACCTAGGACGATGCACTCGGACCAGCCAGATGAGAGAGGAAGCGTATAGGCTCCTCTGTGCAGTTAGGCACTCAGGCAGATGCAGGCAAGGTAAGTCGGCAGAACATTTAATCTTCTTTTTCTGTTTACAGCTTAGATTACACAAGGATGAGTAATGTGTTATTGAAACCCATCTTAATTTTTCACTTTCTCAGCGATCAATCACAGACAAGGTAAATAAACTTCAGTTATGCCATTCTGAATTTCTTGCTTCAGTGCCCATACAAAAGCTTCTCATACAACAGCGCTCAGCTGGATTTACATAACTGACCGTTTCTAACTGACTAACCGAACTATTCTCCAAGGACAGACCTCAGCTTTCTGTGACTCACTATCCTACAAAACTACAAGAGTTATGCCATCAGCTGTAACCTCTGCTGATACAAGAAGCACCGGATAAGCTGGATCTTGAATCGGCTTTCTTTTACAACCCACATCCATGAACCCATCTCATCACACTGGGCCTTCTTCACCTGTGCTGTCGCTGTTGCCTTTCACATCACCATCGGTCTTTTCGTTCCCAGCGGCACCGTTCTTGCCAGAATCTACGTCAACTTTGGCGTTTGCATTGTGATCAGCATCTTCAGCTTTACCATTGCTGCCAGCATCTGCTTGATTTTGTGCTGCATGTACATCCCCCTCTTTTACTTTGCCGTCTTTATCACCATGGATTTCTACATTTGCACTGCTCTTGTCATGATTAGCCTCCTTGCCTTTGACATCTGCGTGTTCTGCAAATTCATCATTTCCACGACTGTTAAATTCTTCAGCTTCACAACCATTGCCAGTTTCTGCATTGCTGCTGACATTCTGACCCCTGCCTTCTTCATTTCTACTGTCCTCAGTGACATTATTTGCTCCATTGCTAGCCCCTTTCACTTTGTCATCTTTAGAACCTTCCAGGGCTTGAACATTGCTGTTCTTCATAGTCTCAGCTTCATCATTGCTTGAACCTTGTATTGTGCTATCACCGTTTGCAATGGATGCAACCTTTTCACCCTCTCCAACCTTAGCTAACTCGTCATGGATGTCTTCATTTTGTGTATCAGCATTGGTTTTGTGGTCTTGTGAACCGTCAGCAGCATTACTGTTATTTCTCCTAACAGCAGACTCCACAGAAGCCCTGCCATTGATGCCTGTTTCATTAGTACTGTCATTTGTGTCCTTTGAACTGTCTTTAGTTTTACCATCTGGACCAGCTTGAAGTGCATTTTGCTTGTTAATACCAGATTCAACTGTTTGAATCTGCGCCATTTCCTTGGCAGCTTGCTCAGCTCTAGCCTTTGCTTCTGCTACTTCCTCCTCTTCCAATTCCCTCTTCTCTGCCTCCTCCGTTAGCCTAAAGAGCTCCTCTTCTATCAGGGACCTTATTAGTGGCTTTCTCTCAAACAGATCCTTCCCAAAGTATTTGTCTGAAGATACAAAGTAAAAAGCCAGAAAGCTCTGTAAGCTAAAAAGCAATGAATGTTCAGCTTCATAGATGCCTTTACAATAAAATAATGACCAGTCATATCTGCAAGGATAAGGTTTGAAAGGCCTATGGAAAGGAAGTAAGCAAAGACATACCAACTTCTTTTACAACATCTCCAAAGGTCATCTGAAATGGGTGAAAAGAAAAGAAACAGAGAAATGTAAATATCTCAAAACAACTACCATGTATTATAACCCAACATAACACTATAACAGAGAGGATGTTAAAGACAAATGATGTGCAGTGTATCTCACCGTGGCAAAGTCTGCAGTATCCAAGATAAGAAAGACAGCTTCTCTCAGCTCATCCTTACTTGGTTTCATTGCCTGTTTTCGTGGTTTTGCGTCTCCTTTAGACTCCTGTTTACCTATAAACGAAAGGGATGGTTTTCAAAATTAGGATTTAGAAACTAGGGGTCATCCAAACTGTTAGAAAAGCAGTTAGCTTGCACACAATAACGTCAGAGAAAAGATATCAAAGGAACGCTTACACAACCTAGCAGTTGAAAGCAAGAGGTGAGGGTTGGAAGTGATAGTTTCAAGTTTCATTCTCTTACTTCAACTCCAGCCCAACCTATGTACTTTGACTTTTTCATACATTTGAATCTCTTCTGTTGATCTTTACTAGCTCTTTACTTTTTATATACCCCGTCTAATTCGGGTCAAATAAACATTTGACCAAAAACCCCTCTATCAGACCAGGCACTTCAACTCCAGCCCACATGAACAATATTAGAATACCTTCTTTTCTGAAACAAATATATACCATATATTCTATTTGTAATTATAACATTAAAGTTTTTTGTATATTCTTTTGACTTGTAGTTCTAAGGCATTATTTTCTAACTTCGAAATAGCATGTGGAACATGTTCTAGTTTCTTTATTACAGATTATTAAAAAAATTAATTTACTACAGGCTATCTAATGGCTGGACCTGTAAAAGGTGTCTTTTCTAGTTACATTACACAGTTCCACCACCAAATCAAGCAAATAACACTCCTGGTGCATTCTTTAAAAATTGAACACACTTTCTTTGTTTTATGTGTTATCCACTTGCAGACAAAAACCACAGATGCATAAATCATAGAAAATCATCCAGAAGCATACCACAAGATTTGAGTTTGCAATCCTCCTTGGGAGTTCCTTTTATCTTGGTAACAGAAGACTTCTTTTTAAAAGCCTTCACATCAGTACTATAACCATCAGCATTCTTTACCGACATTTTAGATGGTGTGGTAATCATTGCTTGTTCATCTGTAAGATTTGGCACTTCACTGAGAGATACCCCATCAAAATATTCTGATACACAGTCATTTATTTTCTCAGCAGGCTCAAGGTTGGTTCGTTCCTTGGGCAATTTTCCTTTCTGATCATCAGCACATATATATCTGTTATCCATCAAGTCACAGTCAAAATATTTTTCTCTATCCTCCACACCATTCCTCCCATCAGCTTCCTGTTCACCTTCCCGTTTCTTTTTCTGCATTAGTTTGAAAATAAAGAAATAAATAAAGTGAAAGTAGTAATGGTTAAACTAGTGTTGTTTACAAGAGGTATTAGTTATGAAAAAGATGAAACCTGAAAGAACTTGCAGAGCACACCATAGGTCAAACCAAAATAATCATAATATCCTAACAGAATCAAGGAGCTTTGCCAGTAATGCTAAAAACAGGGTACAAGCATACAAACATAATTCCAAAAGGACAGTATACCTTTGAAGGTTTAACACCAGACAAACTTTCTTCTTCTTTCATACGCCTTCTTTTCTTGATTTTCTACAATCGATAAGACACAAGAAAAAAGAATCAGCGTGCCAATGACAATGGTGTTAGTTGACATTTGTGTATGTGTCATATGTGTCTCCTTGTATACAGTTGTACGTGGTTAGGATACCTCAGTCCTATGGCCTATATGTACTCATGCAATGCCATGACATCAATGCAATGATTATTCGAAAAGGAAAACATCTGCTATCATTTCTAGATGAAGTGTTCTAGAAAATTGCAGTTTAGGACCTTATCGGAGTTTGTGCCATCAACGCCAGAGCCATGGTCCTTCACGAATTCCATCAGAAATGACACAAGTTCCTCCTGTAAAAGAAATAGAGATGTTTTCCAATGTGCATCATCTGGCAGATGATAACAGAAATTTCAAGCATTTAACTGAACCAACCTTCCTATTAGCTCTTGAGCCAATGACATCAAATGAACGGCACAGTTCGATTAGTGTATCCCTTTTACAACTGTTGAGCTTCTCCAGTAGATCTGCTCGTAATACTTCCTGTTATCAGTTCGATACCACGAACAAGATCAACAAAGCTGCAACAAGATAACAGGAGGGGAAAACACACAATGATTGACTACACCAAGCTGCTTCTAAATGACAAATATACCTTTTCTTCATGACAGCCATGCCCAATGAGTTGGAGAATTTGTTCTCTCAAGTCATGTACCTGGCAATGGCAAACCAAAGTAGGAGTTAGAGTACTTCTGAAGATTGAAGACACAATCCACAAGCATCCAACTTAACTTAATACTTTATTTACATTTGGCAAACAAACACATTGCGTACTCTATTCCTAGATTTGGTTCAGTGATATAGTAACAAAGAAGCATATCCATCTAATTCGTCACAGCTTGAAAAATCTGTGTACCGAAAGGAAACTTGGCTTGGCACCTCTCAAAGCAGATAAATCGGTCGGTTTGGCTAATGCACATTTATGTACCAACAAGAACCAAAACCTACCGATTCTTTCTCAACGAAGACCCAAGTAGGCTTAATCGACTTAGTTTCCGAAGCCACCTACACAAACGCCAGAGGAAACAAAACAACCATCAGTTTAGAGCTTAATTTCTGGAGCAACCCACACAGTAAAAACTTTGAATTCGTGGTTTCGCCGACCCCGCACAAGCACAGGCAGACAGCAGCAAGAATCTTGCTGTTCTTGCTTCGTCCGTGGGTAACGGAATCGCTAGCTAATCACACACAGGCTCGCAGACACGCACGCCCAAAAAGAAAAAAAAATGAAGCAGCAGAAGACCTTCCCCGCTTCGGTATCCCGATCTGGGATGTCCGCGCCCAGGCACGAGCAAGGGAGAGCTCGGCCGCTCGGGATTCATCAAATCAGACGTGCGCGAATGATGTCATCAGAAGAAGAGAAGGTACAGGAGTGCGCGCGCATGCTCACCTTGGATCGATTCTCGCTGGTGGCGGCGCCCGCGCCGTCTTGGCAGTCCATGGCGCCGCCGTGATAGCTCCCTTCCGTTGCTCAGCGCTCAGCGGGCGAGGGCGATGCCTCCGAAGTGAGGAGGGTTCACTCCCAGTTCAGTTCAGTGAGAGGTGAGTTCAGTGTGGCTCAGTGGCTGTGGAGGACTCGCCTCACTGGAATCGGCTGGTGAGCGGCTCAGCGGAACCTGGAATGTGAATGTCCGATAGCAAGCTGAAAGCTTGCCCGACTGGGCAAGGATTTCCTTGCTAGACCTGAGTATTTCACGGGCTGGACCGGGTTCGGGTCGGGCCGAAAAAAACCCTGGTTTTTCGGGTTGAGAAAATCCTGCCTATGACCGTCCCATGAGACGTGTCGGGCCTCAGTTTTCGGGCCGGGCCCGGGCTTGGTCGGGCCGCCCGCGCATTTTATAGTGTAAAGTAACTAAAAACAGCATTTCGGGCCGGGCTCGGGTCAAAAAAAATTTTCGCGGGCTTCAAGATCTCTGACCACGCCCGTCCAGTAAGGTCCGTGGGCGGGCCTGGCACGGGCCAGGCCCGGGCCGGGCCAGCGGGCCGGGCCAAAAATGCTCACGTATATTCCTTGCCAACGCGGGAGAGCCGAGACCGCTCTCTTGCGTGGGCAAGGTTAGTCTGTGTTACAAATTTAGGTAATATTCGGTATATTTTAATTTCATAATTTAGCAAGTAATTCATGATGTAAATGAGTGAAAACGTGATTACATGACATGTGCTCGTGTTTATGATTAACACACTGTAAAACATGAACGACACAAATAACCAGATAAGTTTGAGGATGTACCCAGGGGCGGGACCATTGCCGGCGGCAACGGTTGCGCCGTTAGCAGCTGGATTAACCATGTTAATCGTAGGCTACCCTCAATCGATGTAGTCGTACAAGTTGATGAAGCGAAGACGTTGATGCAGTGTAGACGGTCGTCGGGAATCGCCACCGGGAAGTAGTCGATCGCAGCAAGAAGAGGAAGATTGTTGAGCAGTCGCACACTCGTTGCGCTACCCAAAAACCTGATTGCCTCGCTATTCCCGAGCAGGAACTCAAGCGCGGCGGGTTTCGGAGGCTCTGCTCTCCCAACAGCGTGTGCGCGCACGGAGTGGAATGGGGAGATTTGTGAGTAGCAACAGCAGTAGATATATAGGGAAGGTCGGAAGAAGAGAATTCATCAAACCTGGACACCACCATGTGCCTCTAATGCTAGTTAACACTAGTTAACTGACGCAATAACCAGCCCCATGTGCCTCTAATGCTAATTAACACCAGTAACTGACGCAATAACCAGCCACTAGTAATTGATGAGCATTTGCACAAGAGCCATTAGCACTAGCAACAGCCAAGGCAATTTCACGGCAATCACCACCATTCCTTCTCATATAACCATATGGAATTAACTACATTAATCACCATTTGGTAACCTCTAGCATTAGTTGTGGGCCTGAATTATTATTGACTTAATTGCTTGGAAATGGACTAAGCCCAATTAAATCCAACAATCCCCACCAATAATTCACGGCTCACGAGAAATGCTCTCTGAAATACTACTGCTTTGATATACTAACTTTTAGTGGAGACTGTTAAGTTGAACTTCCACCTAGAGCAGAGGCTACACTTGTTCACAACTGATCAATGGACTATGTCTTGAATTGACAGTTTTGTGCAAACAAGCTTGACCAAAACTCCTTGTTAATACTAGGCTGCTATAAGCATCCCCGCGGTTGGAGCATATAAGTCATACTCCGAGCCTTTCATGAGTATCTAGAGATCACCCAATCTCATAGACTGTGACTAGCAGTCAACTCATATAGGTGCAATCCTTGAAGATGTTCTGTAGGCCAACATCTTTATTCATAAGAATCACTCGGATCACATTAAGGTTTTACCCAACCTGCCATACAGTGTAGAAGAGAAACGCACCTTCTCTGGAATGAGCCTTATACAAAGGTTCTCTTCTCACAGTTAAACAATAGCTTGTTTCGCCATTCTATTTCACGGGATCTCCGGTCACATAGAACAGGTTACCACTACTGATCAACTTTTATGGGTCTCAAGCCCAATTCCATAGATGCATTATCTATCACGTTACGTGAAAGACCCTTTGTGAATTGGTCTGCCAGATTCTTAGCCGTATGAACATAGTCCAAGGCTATCACTCCGGAGTTTCTCAAATTTCTGACAGACTTCAACCGCTTCTTTACATGCCTAGAAGACTTCATGTTGTCCTTAGAACTGTTCACCTTGACAATCACTGTCTAATTATCACAGTTCATTAGAATAGTCGGTATTGATTTTTCAACCACCGGTAAATCCATTAGGAGTTCACGAAGCCACTCAGCCTCAACAGTGGCAGTGTCTAATGCTGAGAGTTCTGCTTCCATTGTTGACCTCGTTAAGATGGTCTGCTTGCAGGACTTCCAGGAAACAGCGCCACCTCCAAGTGTGAACACAAATCCACTTGTGGCTTTAAGTTCATCAGCATCAGAGATCCAGTTTGCATCACTATATCCCTCTAGTACCCTAGGGTACCCGAAATAATGAATCCCATAGTCCATTGTGCCTATTAGATAGCGCATTACTCTTCCAAGAGCATACCAATGTTCACTCCCGGATTTGAAACAAACCGGCTCAATTTGCTCACAGCAAACGAGATGTCAGGTCTCGTAGCACTAGCTAAGTACATCAAAGAACCAATTATCTGAGAATATCTCAGCTGATCTCTCATTATCCTTTTGTTCTTTTTCAAAATCATACTAGCATCATAAGGCGTTGGAGCAGATTTAGAGTCACTATAACCAAAGCGACTCAAAATCTTTTCCACATAGTGAGACTGCGAAAGAGTCACCCCACCATTGTCTTCTCTTACTAGCTTTATGTTAAGGATAACATCAGCCTCTCCCAAATCTTTCATTTCAAAATTTTGAGACAAATAGTCTTTAACTTCCTTAATCACATTAAGGTTTGTCCCAAAAATCAGTATGTCATCCACATACAGACACAAAATCACTCCTTCACCTTTACCGTATCGATAGTACACACTTATCAGCTTCATTCACAACAAAGCCATCGAATGTCAAAGTTTGGTCAAACTTCTCATGCCATTGCTTGAGCGCTTGTTTGAGGCCATATAAAGACTTCATTAATCTACACACTATTCCTTCTTGACCTTTTGTTACAAATCTATCAGACTGATCCATATAGATCTCCTCTTCCAACTCTTCATTCAGGAAAGCTGTCTTAACATCCATCTGATGAATGAGAAGACCATGAGAGGCTGCCAAAGAAAGTAACACTCGAATCGTGGTCAATCGAGCAACTGGTGAGTATGTATCAAAGAAGTCCTATCCTTCTTTTTGAGTGTAACCCTTCGCCACAAGCCTTGCCTTGTACTTTTCAATATTACCATCTGGCCTAAGCTTTTGCTTGAACACCCATTTACATCCTATAGGTTTACACCCATAAGGACGTTCAACGACTTCCCAAGTGCCATTAGACATTATAGAATCCATCTCACTCCTTATTGCTTCCTTCCAATAGTCAGCATCAGGAGATGAAAATGCCTCTTCAATGGTTTTAGGTGTGTCATCCACGAGGTATACAATGAAATCATCACCAAAAGACTTTGCAGTCCTTTGTCTTTTGCTCTTTCTAGGAGCTTCATTGTCATCCTCCTCAGCGTTTTGCACATGTGTTTGTTCATTGTGTTCTATCAAAACAGTAGGTTCTTTATTAATAGATAAATCTTGACTAGATGTGCTAGCTTCCTCTCTCATAGGAAATATGTTCTCAAAAAATGTAGTATCTCTGGACTCCATGATTGTACCAACATGCATGTCAGGTACTTCAGATTTTACTATTAAAAATCTATAACCCACGCTGTGAAAAGTATAACCAAGAAAGACACAATCGCAGTTTTTGATCCGAGCTTACGTTTCTTGATTATTGGCACATTCACCTTTGCCAAACAACCCCAAGTTCGTAAGTAAGAAAGTGAGTCTTTTCTTTTCCCATTCCTCAAATGGTGTTTTATCTTTGTTCTTAGTAGGAACACGATTCAGGACATGACAAGCTGTCAATATAGCCTCACCCCACTATTCCTTGGAAAGACCCGCTATGTCTAACATGGTGTTAACCAAATCAGTTAGAGTGCGGTTCTTTCTTTCAGCCACCCCATTTGATTGAGGTGAATAGGGAGGCGTCCTCTCATGAATAATTCCATGTTCCTCACAGAACGAAGTAAAAGCATTAGAAAAATACTCTCCACCACGATCCGACCTTAAACGTTTGATCTTTCTCTCAAGTTGGTTTTCAACTTCAGCTTTATAGACTTGAAAATAGTGTAATGCTTCATCTTTAGATTTCAACAAGTAAATATAGCAAAATCTAGTGCAATCATCTATTAACGTCATGAAGTACTTTTTACCACCTTTAGTCAACACACCATTCATTTCACATAAATCTGAATGAACAAGTTCTAGCGGTGCCAAGTTCCTCGCCTCTGCAGCCATGTGAGGCTTGCGAGTTTGTTTAGATTCAACACATGCATGACACTTTGAACCTTTGACTAAAGTGAATTTAGGAATTAAACTCAGATTTGCTAGCCGCATCATACAACCGAAATTAATATGACAAAGTCGTGAATGCCAAACATTAGACTCATCATTAACATTAACCACATGGTTCACAATTTCATTACACTCATTAGACAAAGAAAAGCGGAACAATCCTCCGCTGTCATAACCTTTACCAACAAAAGTCCCATACTTCAAAAGTACACATTTATTGGATTCAAAAACTAATTTAAAACCATCTCTACATAGTAGAGACCCGCTGACTAAATTCTTTTTGATAGTAGGGACATGCTGCATGTTCTTCAATTGCACGGTCTTTCCCGAAGTAAGTTTCAGATCGACCGTACCAACACCAAGAACACGCGCATGCGACCCATTTCCCATCAACAAGGAGGTAGTCCCGCCGACCTGATAAGAAGAAAACAAGAAAACATCAGCACACACATGAATATTAGCTCCTGTATCAATCCACCACTCAGGTGAACTACAAACTGAAAGAACTGTAGGTAAATAATTACCATACCCCGATGTTCCTGCAGCTGTCTCGCCAATAATCATGTTTGCTATTTTTCCAACACCTTTGCGATCTGAACACTTTGCAGCAAAGTGTCCAGGTTGACCGCACACATAGCAGTTACCATAATTTTTCTTCTTCTTCTTAAAGGTGGTTGTCTGTTTAGTCTTTGCAACATTTTCAGGCTTGTTGTTTTTCTTCTTACCATGGGAGTTGTTGAAATTATTTTTCTTCTGCACAAAATTTGCGCTAGAAGCTCCAACAATTTCTTTACCGCGAGTGTCTTTCGCCCTCGCCTTCTCTTCAACATCCAAAGAGCCAATCAGATCAGTAACACTGAACAATTGTCTCTTATGTTTTAGAGAGGTGGCAAAATCCCTCCAAGAAGGTGGTAACTTGGAAATAATACTTCCAGCCACAAACTTGTCGGGCAACTCGCACTTAAAACCTTCGAGCTCCTTTGCAAGCGTATGTATCTCATGAACTTGTTCTACTACAAGACGGTCATCAACCATCTTATAGTCACTGAACTTTTCCATGACATACAATTCGCTCCCAGCATCGGTAGCACCGAAATTGACCTCAAGCGCATCCCACAGATCTTTGCCTATTGCTTTGGACAGATAAAAATCTACTAGATGATCAGCAAGAATGGAAATCACGGTACCACGAAACAGGTTATCGGCCGTCTCGAAAGCTTCCTCCTCCTCTGGAGAAAACTGTTCGGGCTTCCCCTGCGTGACGTGAATCACGTGCATAGCAGTCAACCAGAGAATCATCTTATTCTGCCAACGCTTGAAATTGGTACCATAAAAAATATTCAGTTTGAGCGACGCAGCAAAACAGTAACCGAAAGCCTAACAAATTCAGGTTTTTGGATTGTTAGAAATTTAGGCAATATTCGGCATATTTTAATTCCATAATTTAGCAAGTAATTCATGATGTAAATGAGTGAAAACGTGATAACATGACATGTGCTCGTGTTCATGATTAACACACTGTAAAACATGAACGACACAAATAACCAGATAAGTTTGAGGATGTACCCAGGGGCGGGACCATTGCCGGCGGCAACGGTTGCGCCGTTAGCAGCTGGATTAACCATGTTAATCGTAGGCTACCCTCAATCGATGTAGTCGTACAAGTTGATGAAGCGAAGACGTTGATGCAGTGTAGACGATCATCGGGAATCGCCATCGGGAAGTAGTCGATCGCAGCAAGAAGAGGAAGATTGTTGAGCAGTCGCGCACTCGTTGCGCTACCCAAAAACCTGATTGCCTCGCTATTCCCAAGCAGGAACTCAAGCGCGGCGGGTTTCGGAGGCTCTGCTCTCCCAACAGCGTGTGCGCGCACGGAGTGGAATGGGGAGATTTGTGAGTAGCAACAGCAGTAGATATATAGGGAAGGCCGGAAGAAGAGAATTCATCGAACCTGGACACCACCATGTGCCTCTAATGCTAGTTAACACTAGTAACTGACGCAATAACCAGCCCCATGTGCCTCTAATGCTAATTAACACTAGTAATTGATAGAATAACCAGCCACTAGTAATTGATGAGCATTTGCACAAGAGCCATTAGCACTAGTAACAGCCAAGGCAATTTCACGGCAATCACCACCATTCCTTCTCATTCAACCATATGGAATTAACTACATTAATCACCATTTGGTAACCTCTAGCATTAGTTGTGGGCCTAAATTATTATTGACTTAATTGCTTGGAAATGGACTAAGCCCAATTAAATCCAACAGTCTGCGCGAGGAGACGAACGCGAGACGAGCACGGAATCGAGGCCTGCAGCAGCCAAATCAAAACCACCGCCACCGAATCGGGCCTCGCCGCAGCGGAATCGGGCCTTGCCGCCGCCGAACCGGAGCTCGCCGCAGACGATTCGAGCCCTATCGCCGCCGAATCGAGCCCGCCGCCGCTGAATCGTGCCCCGCCGCTGTTGAATCGAGCTGCTCCATCACCGATTTGGGTGCTGGCAATGCGAGCGGCAGCAAGGAAGAAGGGAGGCGAAGCGAGGCGAGCAGGCAAGGCTAGCGGCGGCGGGATCCAAGCAGCCGAAGCTAACCTGCCGAAATAGGAAAATGGTACGGGTGCTAAATTAGCACGTGTCACTGTTCGAAGCTTAAGTAAAAAAAAGTTAAATATAAATTAAGTTAAACATAGATTAATTATAAAAATTAATTACACATCTAGTCTGGTTCGCAGGACTAATCTATTAAACATAATTAATATATCATTAACATATTAACATATGATTACTGTAGTAGTACATGACTACATTATCAAATTATGATTTAATTAACTAACCTAAATTATACTCCAGTCCTGAAATTCAGAGATTTAATTTTTTTTAACGAACGGGCACCAGAGTGTGACTATTTCATTGATATAGAAGAAAGTACAAGCCGGGACCCGGCAAAGTAAAAACAAAAACTGTGTGGTTAATTACACTCGAGCGATAAGGGTCGCAAGCCCTTTCGCTCCTGCTGCTATCCAAGCCGACGCCTCATTCTTGATCTTGGCCATCAAAGACGGGACAAACAACTCTTGCCGGTTAAAAACTCGATTGTTCCTCTCTAGCCAAATCTCCCATAGCACCATGAGCACTAAGGTGCGCGTAGCTTTCCTTGGAATGTCGGGTGCTGTAGTGATGTTCGTCCACCACTGGACTACCGTGACACTGTGCGTCCAATCATCAGGGTGGAGGTTTCTTTGGCCGGCCCAGATCGCCACCATAGCCCAACTTGTCGCGTGTAGCGACATGTGGCGACGAGGTGGTGTGCACTGCGCAGTTTCCATCGTAGTTCGGCATAGGGGGCAAGACGGGCTGTGGTCCCACTCACGCTTTGCCAACCTATCAGAAGTCCTAACTCTGTTTTGAAGGATGAGACACGCAGAGAACTTGCATTTTGGCGGCGCCCAAGGTTTCCAAATGGAGGCGATCTCTGGTGTTTTGATGCAGCCGACGAATTGGGCCTTATAGGCCGATGCTGTCGTGTAAACTCCATTCGGCGTCAGGTTCCAAGTTATGGTGTCGTCCTGTTGCTGGACTAATCGCGTCGGCGAGACTAGGATCCAAAGGTTGACGAGTTGTAGCAGGTGGGATGTGGTGAAACCCTCCCGAAAGTTAAGGTCTCAGATCCACTTGTTGTCCTGTAGTGCCTCTGCAACCGACCTCTTTTTGTGTCTCGTTTTAGCGTAAGGTAGTGGTGCTAGGTCCTTGGGTCTCTGTCCACGCAGCCAAGCCGAGTTCCAGAAGGTCGTCTTGTTTCCGTTGCCTAAAGTGATTGTGGTACAAGCCGCAAAGAGGAGCTTATCTTTTTCCGTACAAGGAGCCTCAGTGCCGACCCAGGCCTTCTCTAGTGAGCTCCACTCCTGCCACAAACCAACGTAAACGCGGGGTCGTGGCGAACTTGTTGAGGTCCAGGATGCCCAAGCCGTCGTACTCCTTTGGTAGAGTTGTCCTTGTCCAGTTAACCTTGCACTTGCCACATGATATCGCTTTGTCTCCCGCCCAAAGGAAACGTCTGCGGATCTTGTCCACTTCCTCTAGAACTTCCCTTGGTGGCTTGACCACAGTGAGAAGGTAAACTAGTTGCAAAGAAAGGACCGACTTTGTGAGGCTGACCCGGACAACTTAGGTTAGGTTACAGCCATACCAGGCTGACAACTTCCCCTTGGCCTTGTCGATCTGCGGTTGGAAGTCCACCTTGCGAAGACGTTTTGTTGAGAGCGGGAGCCCAAGATACTTGATAGGGAAGTGGGCACGGGCCACCGGTAGGGCAGCCAACAGTCCATCAACGTCTATATTGTTGCAGCTGATAGTGGAGACCATTGTCTTTTGGAGGTTCGTCTGAAGCCCTGTCACTAATCCGAAGTTGAGGAGGAGGTCTCGTAGGTTGGTGACGTCCTCCATCATAGGTTTGAGGAAGATGACGGCGGCGTCCGCATACATAGAGACTCTGAATCTGGCGGCGCGCCCGTTGAGGGTGCTGAGAAGTCCTCTGTCAGTTGTCGTTTGTAAAAGCCGGTTCAGCGGGTCAATGGCTAGTATGAATAAAAGGGGGGAAAGCGGGTCTCCCTGGCGTAGTCCTCTTTCGTGTTGGATCGGCTGCAACGGAACCCCATTTAACATGACTTTGGAGGTGGATGATGAGAGCAGTGCCGCGATCCAGTTCATCCATCGCACCGGGAAACCTCTGCTTAAGCTCGACATCTCCAAGACCTTCGACTCTGTTCGGAGATTTAATGATTCATGCTACTCCTCCACTCCTATTTATAATGTTATCCATACTCGTCTATCGCATCGGATGTTTGGACCTAATTATAAATATTAAATATAGTCTAATTACAAAACTAATTTTTCATACTGAATGTAAATCACAAGACAAATCTACTAAATCTAATTAGTCTATGAATTGAAAATATGATGCTATAATAAATATGTGCTAATCATAGATTAATTAGATTTAATATATTCGTCTCACGATTTACGCTCCACCTGTGTAATTAGTTTTGTAATTAGTGTCAAACACATGATGTAACAAGTGAAAAACTTTTACATGAGGATCTAAACATGATCTCCATTTCCATCCTCTATAAAGAATATTTTGTCTTGGTCATCGAAATTTTTTCCTCTGCACACATTTTCTGACACTCATCATACTCTTTCTTATTCATATCCTTGTTGGATATAGAATAAATATATGGAGTAACATGAGTGAGGGAGAAGCTGATGTAGAGTAAACATTCTTGCTGACATGACTAGAATATTTCTTTTAGAGTAAACATATAGAGCAACACTAGTGCGATAGTCTAAGGCATGGTTTGATATGACACGACCTTCTGAATTAGACTTCTACTAAATTCATCTTATATTACACTTACTCCATTTCAAGTTGTATGTCGTTTCGAGTTTTCTAGATTCATAGATATTATTAAGCTTTTAAGTAGACACACATAGTATCCCAACCAAAAGAAGGTACCTCATGGGGCATAGGGCCACATTGCGTGTTTTCTGCCAGCCGTTGGATTTTGATTGAGCCATCCAGAAGCGAGCCTATCGTGTAAGTTGCCAGAACCTTCTAGCGTTGCGCCTTGGCCCCTGCCCTCACCACCACGCTCTTGCGGGCTCCTTACCGCCGCGCCTCTCGTGGCGCCGCGCTCGAGTCTACCAAAATGAAACGCCGCCATCCGCTAGTTCCTCTCCCTTCCGTCGAGACCATCACCGAAAGTCCGAGTCGTCGTTGTCGCCTCCACGCGGGGCAGCCGCCCGGTGTTGCATGCGTGGGGGCCGCAGGGGACGCGCCATCCGCGCACACACGTGTGCCGCCGGAACCAGCACTCCTCCCACAAGCAGGCCGCCGAAGACGCTTTGATGCACCGGCTGCCTGAGACGCTCCTCGACGCGACGGATGCAGGACTCGGCAGCTGCTGCTTGCCTCGCCGAGCTTGGACGCAGAGCCACTCGCTGCTTGCCCCACGTGGACAGTGGTCGTAGTGGATGCGGCCAGAGAATGTGCATAATCAAGTAGCAAATGTAAGCCTTAATTTAAAAAATAGCAATGTAAAAATATTTTTACTTTGTGGATTTAGCTATGAGTCCTGTTTGTCTATATTATCAGTCGTCAGTCAACGATACTTTTTCCTCAGACCAAATCAGTAAATCAGCATCAGTTATCAACCAGAAACGATATTTTCCATGAAAACAAATCAGCACCAACCACCAACCAAATGGACCGACTGATGGTTTTTATTTACAACTCTTTATTCAGGTCCACGACAACTTGATTTTATTATGAATCTAAGCATGTCTGATAAATCCTTAGTGTTAGATATACATAGTTTTGTTCAAAATTAATAAGAAATACACATTGGCTCAACTCATATCAAGCACACTGGCCAAGTGCGGCAACAGGCGCGCCAAGTTTCTAGTTATATCTAAGTGCATAGAAATAAACTATGCACCTAGAAAAGACTAAACAACCTACAATTGGAATGGAGGGAGTATTTCTTATGTCTATAAATTTGAAAGTGTTTTAGAGTACATTTGATTACAAATCCAAACATCGAATTTACATGGCTAAAATGAAATGTTATTGGCCCAATTATTAGTCAAGATTGTAAAATGCGGGCGCGCCAGCTTGTAAAATTTGAATCTTGCCAATTTTAGGTGTCCAAACTGTGCACAATCTTCATAGTTTTTTTGTTTCGCGAGGATAGTTGGTGTTGTGCCACTAGAAAGCACTGATAGAACTGTACAAGTGCAGCAGGGCACACCGCAACCTTGTCAGGGTGGAGACTGCCAGACTGGAGAGCCCGGTGACACATGAGCACGCATTATCTCGTGACAACGGTGACGGAGGTTTTGGTGTACCACTCGCGCTCGTCGCCCCTCAGCCAGTCTTGGAAGCGCGGCACGCTGCCGTACCATCGCGGGGGCTTCTTCGGGGTCGGCAGGTCATTTGGTGAGCCGGCGTTGAGCATCAGCACGACGTCCCACATGGACGGCCGATCCGCGGGGTCTTCCTGGACGCACAGCAGGGCTACGTGCGCGTACCGCCTGATCTGGCTACCCAAGGGCTCCTCGACGATCTCGTCACACAGCGAGGGGTGGATGAGCTTCGTCAGCTCCTCCTCCACGAACATCAAGTTCCATGCCTAGAATAATAGGTAAAGTTTAGAAAATTATTTTAGACTATTTTAATAATGATATAGGTGATCTTTTAGAAAACATAATAGATTGTATAACTATGATAAATCGAATCTCCAAATTAATGGTAACATTTTTTTAAAAAAAATCTCTTTATCTTTAAAGTGTCCGCTTAAAATCCTATGTAGCTTCACATGAAATATTCAAAAGAAGTCTTCAATTTATTATCCACGTGTGTCATTATATAAGATAAATTAAAGCAACCTCTAATCTTATCCACTTATGCTATTTTAAATAACATTGAAAATAATCTTTTAATTTTCAACTAAATTACCCACTACTAATCCTAAATATTCTTAAAAAAATAGGAAACATCGAACATATAAACTCTAATAATCATAGTAATGCCTATTGTATTTTCTAAATAACTACCCACCATCGTCATTATAAAAGTATTTTAAAATAAACCCAAAACATGTATTAAATTACCAAAAATTGCCGAGCTTGGTCATTAAAAACAATCTAAATTAATATGTAAGCTTCAATATCATAAACATTGGCCTATTATATTTTAAAAAAGTATCCACCATTATTATTATACAAAATAATTTAAAATAAACCCTAAACATGTATTTAAATTACCGAGCTTGGACATTAAAAATGGCCTAAAATTACTCAATAATCTTTATCCAATTTACTCGTGCTTATCGTTGTAAAGCATAACTTAAAATGCATTCTAAATGTATATCTAAGTTATCCATGCATGTCGTTATTAAACATAATCTAAAGTAAACATCTAAATCTTAATCCAGTTATCTTGACGTGGATCATATAGAGATGCTCAAAAGTAAACTAATATATGATTTTAAATTATCTATTTAATACCATTATTAGTATAGAAATACTAAGTTAAGGTATATATGCATGATGGGCGTCACCATGTAGACTAATACATATATGTGAGTAAATGATGAAAAAATATTGATTTTTATGCTAAACATAGTGTATGGAGGTGCAATGCAAAATGGAAAAAGTGTGCATATAGATTGAATAGTATAGGGTAATTACTAATTAAAAATAAATTATAACTAGATAAAGATAAGTACATATCTATATGAGTGAAGTATTTAAAAAATGAGAGAGTGGTATGTAACAATTTTGATTATTAGCAAGGATTTTAACTTTTGAACAATTTTCAATACGATAACTTTTTAAATATTATTAATTCAGAACCCATACTGGCCAAGCTACTGGCATATATAATCGCAGGCTCTACGTGGTACACTTACATACTCGTGAAGGGTCGAGGTCTTGCTCTCTCCGCACGAGTACGATGCGCGGTTCCTTTTGCCACTCAGGATCTCCAGTAGCAGGCTGCCGAAGCTGAACACATCCGTCTTGCCTGAGAAGGTGCCGTTGTTCGCGTACTCGGGGGGCATGTAGCCACTGGAAGACGATCATAAAAGAGAGCTTGCCAGAATCAGAACCGATCTTGATTTAGTATACAGTACATTCTACGTGAATTTAATTTGGTTATTAATCCTACATACCGTGTTCCTGCAACGACGTCTGCCTTCTGAATTTTATCCGGATGGCAGGTTCTTGCTGTACCAAAATCGGAAATCTTGGGATTCATATCATTATCCAATAGGATGTTGCTGGGCTTGAGGTCCCTGTGGATAATATTCAGACCGGAGTGCAAGTGGAGATACAGGACGCCCTGAGCTATACCTCCAATAATCTTGAGCAACCTATCCCAGTTCAGAGAACCCCCAGCTCTTGGGCCTAAACAAATTGTTTCAAACATCAGAGAGAAGGAACTTAAGGGCAACAGAATTGAAGTATATTTATATTGTGTGATAGAATACATGCCAAATATGAATTTGTCGAGGCTTTCTTTACTCATGTACTCATAAACCAGGATCCTTTCCTTTCCTTTGATGCAATATCCCTGAAGCTTCACGATGTTTCTGTGCTGAAGCTTTGGGATGAACTTGATCTCATTTTCAAAGTCACACAAACGCTCTGGGTTTGATTCTACGAAACATCTCTTGATAGCGACAGGAAGCCCTTGAAGTCGTCCCTGATAAATGTTAAGAGGGAAAGTAAAAAAATAAATCTCCAATAATAAATTAGAATCGGCATATCGAATAATTCTTAGCGCATTGACCAAAAACCGGATAAAATACTGTACATGTGGTTACATTTTTTTCGTTAGTTACGTCTACAGTGTGTAGGCACATAATTTTGTTCAGTTCAGTTACAACTTCCAGCCTTTTAAGAAAACTACTTAATTATATCCCTCACACTCCATTAATAAGAATTAGAGTTCTTTTTAATCATTAATAAAATTTTCTGCCTAGCTCTCCTAATAATAACAGGAACATGTACTTGTTTCTGTCATATTTTCAACTAGTCTATTGTGAGTTCTTAAGTAATGTTCAAACATCAGCCGAAAAATCGTGACAGTCTAATTATAAATGTTGAGAGGTTGAAGATAATTACTCCCTTCGTTTCAAATTACTTATCACGGTTAACTTTTTATCACAATAGTTAATCATTTGTCTTATTCAAAAGATTATGCACACAACGTTTGTTTTGCTTGTGACTTACTTCATCGTTGAAGGTATTTTAAATAGAGAAAAGTCCATTTTACATTTTTACCCTTGATATCATCACCGAGGTTGAAAATCACCCCTAAACTCCAATACTAGGATTCTTACACCCCCATCTCTCCGAACCATCTACTTTGCCGCCCACCCCCTCCCCCTAGTCATCGCAAGGTGGTTCTACGTTGGTTTTAGGTGCCACATCAGACAATCTCTCTCCACCACCTCATCAGACAGGCTCTCCGCTAGCTGGCGCTAGCGCACCAGGCCCCTGTTCCCTTTCCTCATCTCTCTCTTTCCTCTGCAATCCACTGCGTCGCCGCCTCCCTCTCCCCTCCCTGCAGCACCACCGCTACCCTTTCCCTCCTAGCAGGCGGTGCACAGCGAGGACGCAATTCACAGTGACTTCGCCGCACTTGACTTGGAGCATCCACATGCGGACATCCTCGAGGTGGTCCGACGGCGTGGAACTCAAACGCGGCCCAGTTGTGGCTTCGTCGTCGCCGACGGCGCCATCGGTGAGTTCACGTGGCGGGGGACGTTGAACAGGTGCGGCCACGTGCGCACCGCGCGGAGCGCGAGCGCCTCGGCGAGGTAAGCGGCCACGCAATGCATCGCCTCCGGGGGCCTCCCTCGGTACCGGAACGCTGTCGGGTTACCTGCCGGCAAGTACGATTTCTATGATCGTGTGTCTAGATCCGGATGGTGGCTCAAATGACACAGAGGGTTATACTGGTTCAGACACGAAGAGCTTTACGTGACTACGTCCATGTGTAGCAGTGTATCCGAGCCCAAATCTACACTAGGGGTTACAAAATAGTCGGGAGAGAGGAAGTACGGTTTTTAACCCTAAACCCTAAAACCCTAAGTCCCTGGGAGCTTGTGTGTATTCGGATGTTTGATGTCTATGGGATTATTGCCATTAAATTCAGTGTCTTTAGGTATCCCTAGTATGAAAACCTGACAACGTCGTTCCTCGTGTGCAGCTCAGACGGCGGCGATCGACGAACCGTCGTTCGTGCCGCGCGACGCAAGGTGTTTTTCCTGACCGGTCGGGCCCATCCGCCAGCCACCGGTTCCGGCTAACCGGACCAATTTGACCGGTTACTGGAAAAACCGCTTAAATTCAAATTCCGAACCAAAATCGATAATTCAACCGGTTCGTAGCCGGATCGGTTTGACCGGTTACCTGTGGTTTGAAGAAAAAAACCGAATCAGTGAAGAATTTGACGTGTTTTCAAATTTAAATTAAAAAATTGGAAAATAAAAGAAAATTTTCTAAAGATATTTCAAGGTGTGTAGAATCTAATGGTGTCAAAATTTTTCAAATATTAGTGCATTTAGTATTCTTTGCGGGCATTAGAAGTTGCCGGTTCAACTTATAATGCCCGCAAAGTATACTAAATGAACGAATATTTGAAAATTTTTGACACCATTAGATTCGTTGCAGCTTGAAGTAGTTTTAGGAATTGTTTTGGGATTTTTTTTCATTTTTGAATCAAATTTGAAATTTTGAAATAAGGCGGTTTGCAACCGGCCAGAACCGGAACCGATCCGGACCGGTTACACCGGTAACCGCGGTTGCCGGACCGGTTCCGGTTGGGATTTTTAACCCTGTCTTGACGAGACCGGTTAGTTGGATGGCGACTTGCTAAACTAGTCCTTCTTGGCCGCGGGTAGCAACAGCCCCACTTGGGGGAACACCACGACGCTCGACACTAGGAAGACTTTGGGCCTCTTTGGGAGGGCTCCAAACCCGGCTCTAGGTGAAGCCCGGCCAAAGGGGGCGAATCGGGTGCTCCACACCCAACTCTGGCTCCGGAGCCCTGGATTTTCCGGTGACTGGAGCTAGTGTGGGGAGGCGGAGCCACGTTTTCGTGGCTCCATCCGGCTCCGCCTCACCCACCCACCCCTTTTCCAGCCTCTGCCCTCGGGTGGGGCCCGCTCGACGACGGCGCCCACGGTAGAGCAGCAGCTGGCTGCAGGAGGGAGGGATGGAGTAGAGGCGTCGGCGGGGCGGGGCAGAGGCGGAGGCAATCAAGCATGAAGAGAGCCGGTTGCCCGGAGATCGCATCCAGCAATCTAGGTAGCTCACCTCCGTGCGGCCGCGAGCTGAGCAGGGGATGCAGCATGGAAGCGGCGCCCAGAGTGGTGGAGGATGCGGTCGGGGCGACAACGAGGCTGTGGTGGGAGGCGGCGAGAGCCATGGCCTGCGGCGGAGTCACGCGCGCCACCGATGTCGTCGTCGTCATCGCCGCCCAGGTTGTGGCACCCGTCCGCCACCTCCCAGTCCGTGGCCGCCGCGCTGCACCTCGTCCTCGCCGCAGAGGTGGTGCGCCGCGGGGAGCGCGTGGGGCCGCGAGTTCGTGGCGGGCGGGGTGGCCGCCGGGTGGTGGGAGGACATGCTGCTGGCGGCGAATGCGAGGCAGGGGCAGAGAAGAAAGGATAAGGTGGAGAGGGAAGAGAAGAATAGTGTTGTGGTCATTTTACATTTTTTCTATATTTTAACACACAAAGCTGTTTTGTCAAACGTTTTCTCCAAACGGCTTCAGCTCCGTAAAAAAAGTCGCTTCACGTGAGGAGCCAGAGCTGGAGCCCTTTTGGAGGAGCCGGAGCCGTGCCAAACAAGCCCTTTCTCTTTCTCTAGCTCTACTCCTTCGCCGCCGCCAGCTACTTGCGTTGTCTCCTTGCAATGCGTTGATGGAACCACACCTCATCTTGTCACTGCCCATTCTGGTAGCTTGGTGCGGACAATGGGGCCGCCACACTCCTCTCCTAGAAGCTAGTCTGCTAGTGCCATTGTCGTCGAGCTCCGGCTTGGCGCCCCAGGGTGACCGGCGACGCCGGGTGGGCGCGGAAGGAGTAGATGGCGGCACCACCTGTCGCCACGCGCGAAGCGCCGCCATCGTCGCGGCGTTGCTCCGCTTGGAGAAGTCGTATGAGAGGAGAGAGAGAAGGATAGAATGGTGGGTGGAAAAAAACTAAAGACAAGTGGGACCCGCATGCCACGTATACGCCAAGTAAGCAAAACGACTTTGGAAACCTGGTTGACATAGTGGGTAATTTATCCGGTTTCACTAATTGGAGGTGTATGATTTCTAGTTTACGACTTCGGGGGTGTTTTTCAGACAGGATGATGACTTCAGGGGATAAAATGGACTTTTCTCTTTTAAACGATTTGCATATTTGTATCAATTTTTTTTAATAAGATGAATGATCAAACATTATGATCAAAAGTTAACAGTAACAAATAATTTGGGACAGAGGGAGTAACTCTCTGGATCAAACACAAACTAAATAGTAAGTTTGATGTTACCTTATAAACACGACCAAAACCACCTTCACCTATCTTGAATTCACGTGAAAAGTTTCTTGTAGCTTTCGCCAACTGAGATAATTCGAACAAGGAAAATCCTGCAGCTTTAGAAAGGAAAGCAAGAGTTTACTCATTCAATCTCAAGCAGTACACATATTATTCTAGTATATTGTACTTCTTCCGTTCTAAACTACTCCCTACATTTCATATTATTTGTCATTTTGGTATTTTTTGATACATTGTTTTTTGCTATGCACCTAGATATATACTTATATCTAGATACATAACAAAATTAAAGAATGTATCTAGAAAAATGTCAAAACGACAAGTAATATGAAACGGAGGGAGTAATATTCATTTTGATTTTTTAATACATAATTTATAACTTTTTGTACCTAGAAGTACTTTGGGGCGGAGGAGGTATAGACTTTTTCTGCACTTTAATTTTTGAAAGTTCCCTTTTCGAGGAGTTCTTACCAATTAGACCAGCATGATGACTGCTATGTGTCAACTGATGATGGGCAGTATCTTGTCTCGGTACTCTATCATCACCACGGCTCCGAGCATCTACACGAAGGATTATGTGCAGGGTCTAAGATAATCTATCGTAGTATTAACAGAACAGTGCATCTGTAGTGTAGGTGTAGCCTGTAGGTGCATGTGTGTTGATGTCACCAGAAGGAGAGATAGTACTTGTGGTCTCGTCTCGCACTGCAAAAGGCTCGGTTCTAGCTTGGGGCCCCTCGAACGAGTAATCCTCATTTGCAATAGACCTACAATTAATATATATTTCTTAAGTCCAACACTTCTAGCTTTAATCAAATTTATAGAAAAATGCAAAAAATATATATTAAAGTACTTTGATTAAATGCGCCTGTGATATGTTTGGTTATATAAAGTTTGTTAAAGTTAGACAAATTTTACTCAGGAATACTGTAGAACAAACTAAAACATATAACAACTGATAAATATCTGTCCGCTGCGACATGACTTGATTTTTAAAGCTTTTATAGTAGATAATGATCAATAATAAAGTACTTATTTTGTATCAAAATATTTATCGTTGTTGATTTTTTCCTTATAACATTTGATCATTTGTATCATTATTCAAAATTTTGTTACAAATATATGAAGTGAAGTCAAACTTCAAACACCTTTGATGATGACGTAACTTATTATGAATAAAATAAACGCATGCTTATTACATAATTTTTCAAACATCGTGATCAAAAGTCCTCAACAGCAAATAAATACTCCATTTGGTTAGGGGCACTCTCAGTGCGCACTCTACGTAGAGTTTAAGACTATTTATTAACTCGAAGGTTTTATAGACTTGAATATTAAGACTTTATGGTAGAGTCTGCATTGTGAGTGTCCTAAGCTAGCATAGGGTAGGGAAGTGATAACTCACCGGTGGGATGCACAGCCCGAACGATTCGACGAGGATCGTGGCATACTCTGTACATGGTTAATTGAGAAAGAATACCACGTTTTAGTGTTTTACTACCACTCTCCCTGCGTGTGAGAAATGAGAAGTGGGGGCAGCAGAAACCAACTAAAAGGTGACCTGCGTTTGGGGTGACTCGACCCCATTGATGATCCTGAGGAGGCGGCGTGTGGTGTCGATGTGGCCGATGACCGGGAAGATCTGGAGGTAGAAGTCGAGCTTCTCCCTGACGCGGCGGAACTCCTCGGCCTGCTTGCCGCTGCGCAGGAAGCGGCGGATGTAGCTGCTCCCCTGGCACGCGGAGACTAGCACGCAGGCGTCCCGGAGCGTGGCCTCCAGCCTCCCCAGCACGCGCTGCATCTCCGGGTGCTCGCGCTGGACCTGCGGCAGCAAGTCGCCGACCGTCTCCACCTGCTGCGCCAGCTGCTGGCACTCGCGGCGGTTGCGCCGCACCGTCTCCACCCGCTGCAAGACATGAGCGATCAGGCCGTACGCGTCCACGCCGGCGATCTGCGCCACCGTCGCCACCGGATCCACCCGGCTCCATACCGGCATCGTGTGCAGTGCCGGAGAGATCGAGAAGCTTAAGGGAACACACTCGATCGTGTGCCGCTGCTACCTCGCTCTGATCTGTTGTGACAAGGTGCTGCTGTGCATATATGGAATCGAATGATTCGGGACTCTGGCTAGGTCTGAACCCTCTTCACCTTTTAAAATCTAACGTACTACTCTGCCATCGTCATGGCCACAGCCCGTACACGCAAACTCAACTCTTTAGCCTCCTGAGTCCTGATGAATCTCCGTCTAATATATAGCCTACTGAAATGTGAATTATTGCCATCCAATACACCGTCCTTTGCCTGAACCATTCCTCGTATGCGTCAGCAACGTACCCAATCGTCTGCGACGCCACAACTGCTGTTAAGCTTCACCAGCCACCATTGGCACCTCTCACTGTCACACACAACAATCAGCAGACAAGATCCTGATAAATTAGGGACGGCAACAAATTAATCAGTTGCAGATCATGGTATTTGCATTGGGCATCTAAATGACAACATGGAATCGACTGCAAGACCCAAGGTTCTCTAACCTAGTTAGAGGAAGCTGAGGTATGGTTGGAACCAGCAGATCCGGGTTCGATTTCTAGTTGGAGCGAATTTATGGTGCAATTGAAGTTTGAGGATTTTCTAAGCTGAGATAATTTCTAATCTAAACCGAGATTAAGCTTTCTTCTCTTAATGAAAATTGTGATGCGGTCTTAACCTCCAACTGAGCCATTCGCCAAGGATTTGGAGTCTCGAACTTCAAGTTACATTACAGCTTGTAACAATTTTCAAAAAAAAATTACCGCTTGTAACTGAAATACTTGACCACCTTGAGCTTCGAATATCCACTTTCAACAAGAAATTTGAATCTTCCACCAAGAAATCAGAACTTTCAAAGCCCGTTCGTTTACTTAATTTGGGACAGTTCCCTGACTGTTCCGGTTGGAATGTAAGGTTTATTTACATTAACATTGATCAGCTGGAACCGAACAATCCATTGCTGACGCGATTATCGCTGGAAGTTGGCGTGGACACACATATATATCAGATTAAATATACGTTGACGACGGCCGGCCGCGCGCGTGCGCGTGAGATACAGCAGCTTGTCGTCCTTGGGTCGTAGTCATCATGCATCACTTAAGCATAAGCCGTGGATTATTTGATTGGATCGAAGCTTCGGTTCACTTTCCAGTCCTGCTGTGTCGCTTGAGCCGTTGAGCGCGTGTGCTGTGTCTTGCTGTCGCTTGAGCCGCTCGAGACCTTAGCGAGACGCGGTGCCTACATCGCTCCCGTTGGCTTCGAATCGATCTGCTCGTTTTAATTTGGCGTTCAGTTTCATAAATTTTGCGATGTACTGAAATATAAATTATGTCTAGTTACGTAAGTAAAACGTACAAATCTAAAAAAATCGAATGACCTGCGATTTGAAATAGGGGGAGTGTATATCTTTCATTTTAGTCGAGGAATTGAAATATATATGTGACGTACGGTTGCTTCTCCCGATATGAATCTGACGTATATGCAAACCACTGCCCCGTAGCTGCTGCCGTGGACTGGCTACCTGCTACGGTTGAGCCGTTGAGGCGGCCTTGAGGGGGCTTGACGCGCCTGAGTGAAAGAAGCAACGGATCGACATACAGGAGTATCTTTTTTGTGGTTATGTGTAGGAGTATCCTTCTTATCCTAACTATAAGGATTTCTGAGAATTCGAGTAGAAGCCTGATCATAATAAACTATTATAAGAGAAAACAGCAAGAAAAATTGCATCACCATACAACAACTCGCATGTTTTGACACAAGTTATTATGTGATGGGTGTAATTTACTCTATATGAATAAGATAATGTTCATCATGTAAGAGAATCTTTTGTGAAAAGTAACCACAAACTTTTAGCAAATCTTATAAAGTGTTCATAACTTTTTTTAATTAGCGCACCCATGTCATTTTTATTAAACCTAATAATATGTCTAAAAAATACAATTTTTATGGGACAAAGGGAGTAGGTCCCATCAAAAGGCTAGTGTTTTAGGACATACAGGAGGAACAATAACTGTGAATTATTGCCATCCATATATACACTTCTTCTCCGGCTCCGGTGTCAGTGGCGGCCGGCGAGCCCCAGATGAGGCTATTGGGGCGCACGGGTTGGCAAGTCCACGAATAGTGAGGGAAGCCGACGAGGTGATGATGGACCGGTGCGAGGAGGTCGCACGGTAGATCGTGGTAGCGGGTAGGGTTTTAATTACCGGTGGGAATCGGCTGGAAAACCGTGGTAATCGTTAAAATAACAAACTAGTTTTAACTTTTAACATGTGGTAATCGTATATGGCCATATAAGATCACCCCACGGGTATTGTATTAAAAAAATCTTTCTCATACAGGTCGAGAAAATCTCCAAATTCCTACCCTACCCACACACAGCGGCATCGCAGCTCACGTGAGATTATACTACATGTGCTTTGGCATGGGGCAAACGAGGGGACTTTTTTCAACGCATACACCACACTTCCGTGCGACATGCACAGGTGCAGACTTTTGTGAGGGCCACAACTGACCGCTTGACCACAGCACAACCGTGCATGTGCGTGGAGAATAAATTCTGTCACACCTGGTTTTAGAAAAACAAACCAAGTGCATACCTATATGTATGCCAGGATCTAGTTTCATCCATATAGTAGACATAAGTGAATAACAGTAATAGTATTACGTAAAATAACATAAACGAACTTACAAAATCTATCAGAGTTATACAGCTCAATCCTGGAAACGGAGGCGCCAACTCCACAAGCAATCGACTGGGGGCTGCGTACGCTTAGCATCATCACCATCTTCAGCAGCTTCACACCTTTTTCTCATGAGCAGCAGTAAGCAAGGATGAGTACACTTATGGTTGGTACTCAGCAAGGCCACAAGAAATACCCGAAATAGATTTAAGTCCATCTTTAAGTTTAATTAATCATGTGAGGGTCCAGGCCACTCTTGACTGTGAGCACGACTAATCAATTAGTTTTACACTCTGCAAAGGTTGTACATCTTTACCCACAAGTCGCGTAAAAGTTCCGAAGAACTTTGGACCCAATCATGCGGTGCTTGCAAGACATCATACCACACTATCGAGATGTGATTGCATAGGGACGTTACGAAGCCTTTACAAAGATTCCCTAATGTAGGCTGCTCGCTAGGTTGCATGACAGCGCAATGCATAAACCTCTCTCGAGACAGCGAAGCTACCATAGAGCAGATCAGTCTGAGGGCCGGGCTATACACCAACTACCGGCACCCCCCAACCCCTTTCATGTAAAGCATACCAAACACTAAGGTTTCTAAATAATTGGCCAAGACAGAGACATATGTCTTGTGGTTGCTCTGTTTTCCTGGGTGGTCGCCCATGTTCCAATTAATGCATAGTATTCTTGTAATAAAGCATAGGTAGAAGACGAAAAGCTACTCTTACGGCTCTCTCTTTATCTCTTGCTTTCTTGAAACTCTTTATCTTTAAAGCAAACGAACAACGATTCTTCTTCTACTCGAAGCAATCACCGAGCACAACATACAAGCAAAAAGTACAACTAAGAACAATGCACCAATCAAGAAAAGATTTAAAAGAGCGCACTAAAGGATAGGCTTGATTCTACGGTTAAGCAAACTCAAGGAACGCTGAAACAAAACTAAGGTCGAAAAGACGAAAGCTATCGGGAGATTATTATCAAACAACAAGAAGGGACTACGTGCTTGACATATTTTAATAAGAAACTATATGGAAAGAATATTTCAGAGAAATACTCTATGTTAGAATGAAGTAATGTTATATTTAATTATAGAAAACATGATAAGCCTAATCATATTTTATTTGCAGATATTTAAGTACAAGTTATATCAAATTAGCAATTAGCATTAGAATGATAAAGCATGTATAAGATATATAGGCGAAGAACTTCATATTTCGTGTTCAACTAAACATATTAACATTGAAAATACATTTATAATATCATTAAGCATATTAACTTTATTATAAAAAACCGATGTATAACACTAAGCATCTTTTATTTAGAAAAGCTAGTTATAAATGAAAATTAACCAATTACATCTTAGCTTATGAAAATCGGGATAGAACCTAATCACTTTTATTTAGGAAAGCAATGCAATAATAATTAGTCAAGATTAACATGCAACTTTAGTGTTAAAACAAGTGACATGTGATACACATACTAACGCACAAGTTATGGTGAAACAAACTATACAACGACACAAACGAACTATAATGGTACTAGCGAACACTAGAGCGCACAAGAAGAGCTTAAGCTAGGGTTTAGGACAACTAGTCTAAAAGGAACTAGGCGGAAGGAGAACATGGCTAACCATAGATAAACCGAACTGATAAGAGAAACAAATGACAAGGTTAGCTCTAAAGAAAGGTAGCTACGAAAGATTAGACACAAAAACATAGCTGATTTATAAAAAGACAACCTAAGGGAGATGGGATAGATATCAACTAGCTAGATGCTGATAAACAAGATTCTAAGATAAACATGAAACAAGAGTGATAGGATTACTTGATAGGCAAACGAGCAGCACGAAACTACTCACACAGATAAAGCTAATAGGTAGAACGGAAACTCGAAGACTTGATTAGATGTGCATGGTTTGAGCTTGAACTAACACTAAAAAGGTTTAGGGCTTCAGATAAACTTGATCAAAAAGAGATACTAAGATAGAGCTGATAGAGAACATCTAACAAACGATTTGCATTTATGAACATGAAAGACTATAAGCTTAGGTTCATTTTAATTAACAAAACAAATGTAGAGGATATTTCAGAAATAAAATACCCTATTGACATTAATGCAAATTACATTTTATTTGCAAACAACGGGGTAAAGAACCTAGTCAAGTTTTACTTATAAATGTTCATGTATAAATTACACCAACTAAACATTAATTGATAAACAACTTAGATGAAAATGTCTAAGCGCACAACTTTATATTTTGTATATAACTACCCAAGTTATACTTGAAACATATTTATGTTGATATTAATTAAGTTAAAGCTTATTTAGAAAAGCCGGTGTAAAGTCCTAATCATCTTTTATTTAGGAAAATTAATTTAATTATTAAATAAATTAACATTTGGTCTATGAAAAACCGAAGTGTAACACTATTTAGATTTTATATACAAAAGCATATGAAGTAATCATTATTCAAGTTAACATTTATTGAAAAGCGATGTATAACACTATATAGCTTTTATTTAGGAAGACACATTCACTTAGCACTAAACAAAATTAATATCAAATTAATTTTTAGAAAACAAGTATGATGAGAACTCACTACGAACGTGTACTTTATGTCATTATGGGCGGATTAAAACGGATCTAAAACATGGAAGATATGGCTTATCAAAGGCTTAGGGACTTGGTGGTAAGGTTTGAGAACTTCCAGGGGCATAACTGCGAGAAACTGAGGGCATATGCGAGATTATGATAACAAACCCGAGGGCTACTGCACAAGAAACCAAAACTAGACTGGATCTAGGGAATCTATTAGATCTAAGGGTTTTTATGCAAGATAACCAAGACACATAAACTAATCGATAGATTAAAGGGCTTCTTAGGGACTTAGATGCAAAACAGCAGGGATCATCTCCTACCTCTGTCCATGGTGAACAGGGGGCTCGGGCGATACAAAATCGCCAGCGGTCGGGCGGCCTAGGGGCTCGGGTCGATGGCGCAAGGGGTAGAGGAGATAGAGGGGATCTCGTGGAGGTGCTCACCGGCGGTAGGGGAAGACGGCAGCGGCCGGATTTCGAGGACGACGGCGCCGGTGGTGCGAGCTCGGAGGTGCACGGGCGGCGCCATTCCGGTGGTCCTCCGGCAACGGGAGGAGGCGCGACGGCTTCAACGCGGCGCAGGGAAGCTCCGTGAGGCGACGACTTGGTCTGGGGACGCCTAGACGCGGAGGAGCATGCGGCAGCCGGCGGCGGCACTCAGCTCGGTGCAGCTCCTTGCGGCGGCGCGGCACAGGGAAAGCGAGGCAGGCGGCAAAAACAGTAGCAGGGGCTCGGCGACGACCTTTATAGGGGCGTGGGCGCACCCTAGCGTGGCGCGCACGCCGAGGAAGGCGGCGACGCCCTACCATGGCCGGCCGAGGCTGCTGGCTAGCCGATGGGCCTGGCCGGGCCTGCGACTGGGCTGAAGCGGGTCGGGCCACGGGCTCGGCCCGATAGGATAGGATAGGTTTTATTTTCTTTTTTGAATTCATTTTCTGTGTAAAGAAAATCTAGAAAAACCTAGATAATTCATTTAAAGCACAGAAAATGCTCAAGAATTCCAGGAAATTCCCAGAGATAGATTGGAGCACCAATAATCCAAATAAAGTATTCAGAGCACGTGAAAAGGGATTTTGAGCCTTCAAATAAATAGAAATAGCTCAAAGGAAAAGAGAATAAATTCCAGAAAAGCTGGAAAATTCTCAGAAGGTTTTGTTTAGCACCTAAACGTATTTTTGAAACCTTTTTGCACTTATAAGCACCTAGATGCATCGGCATAATGCAACACACATTGAAGCATTTATTTTAAAAAACAAACAAGGTCTTTTTCCTATACTATATTTCCTGTAAATAAAATAAATGTTAAAAATTTTTTAAATTATGAAAAATTGTTGTTTAATTTTTCTTACTATTCACATCTTGAAATTGGGAAATTTCTGGGTTTGACAAATTCCCCGTAGGACACCAGGGTGCGACTCCTAGGAGTCGAACCCGGGTTGGCAGCACGACCACCGTCGATGCCTGCCATCCACTCGGCTCCTGCCAATTTCCAACAAAAGAATGCACACACACAACTGCACATATACTGCGCCATGCAATGCGATCAACCTTTGGCTAGAAGAATAGATGTTTAGATGGGTCATGTCACACACACAACGGGCGACACTAAAAAATACAGCATTAACATAATGTTGTCGGCACGACACGATGGTCGGGCCTTGTTTGAACCGCGATCTTGGTACACAGTGTCAGGACGAACACGACACGATTCTTAGCATGCACTATGTGGCACGATTATATCGACCTATGGTGTTGTCAAATAGTTGTTTGACAAATTTATGGTGGAATCATGTGTAACTGTGTACCATTATAAAAAATCCTTATAATGCGTCGTCGCTGGTGACGTCGCCCCACCTGACGTTATAGTTGGCGGCGAGATAGTGCGCGCCGACGGGTCCCCTGCTGCCGTACGGGTAGAGCTCCGGCGCCACCCTCCTGTCCTCCAGCTCCCTGAGCACGGGCGTGAAGATGGCCCACGCCGCGTCGAGCTCGTCGCTCCGGATGAAGAGGCGGCGCTCCCCCTCGATGGCGTCCAGCAGCAGCCGCTCGTACGCGTCGGGGATCTCCCGCCGGTACCGCTCCGAGTAGAGCAGGTTGAGGTTGCTGCGGTCGAGCCGCATCCCGAGCCCGGGGACCTTGTTGTTGATCTTGAGGTAGATGGCCTCGTCGGGCTGCACCCGGAGCACCAGCTCGTTGGTCGCCGTGTCCGGGCCCGCCCCGCCGCCGGCGGCGCTCCGCCGGTACAGGTTCCCCGGCACGGGGCGGAACTGCACCCGGATCTCCGCCCGCCGGGTGTGCAGCGCCTTGCCGGCCTTCAAGAGGAAGGGCACGCCGTCCCAGCGCGCGTTGTCGATGAAGAGCGCGGCGGCGGCGAAGGTGGGGGTGACGCTGCCCTTGGGCACGGTGGGGTCGTCGGCGTAGCCCGGGAAGGACCGGCCGCCCCGGGTGTGACCCTTGTACTGCCCCACCACCACGTCCTCCACCTTCAGCGTACGCATGGACCGCAGCACCTTCACCTTCTCGTTGCGGATGTCCTCGGCGTCCAGGCTCACCGGGGTCTCCATGGCGAACAGGGCAAGGATCTGAAGCAGGTGGTTCTGCATGATGTCACGGATGATCCCGAAGTTGTCGAAGTAGCTGCACCCAATGTCCCAATCCATCCATCACTATCGGATCATTTTCATTTGAAATATGGAAATGGAATTGAAGAATGTACTGCAGACCCGCCTCGACCCTCGGTGCCGAAATCTTCAGAGAAGATGAGCTGCACGTTCCGGATGTAGTTCCTCGACCACAGCGGCTCAAAGACGAGGTTGGAGAAGCGGAGGACCGACAGGTTCTCGACCAGCTCCTTGCCCAAATAATGGTCAATCCTGCAGGATGCATTCACGTGTCAATGTTCATTTCAAGACCGAGGGTATCACAATGTGTTTTATGCATGGTATCAACTTGCCTGAATATCTGCTCCTCGGCCAAGTACTTCTTCAGGGACCGAGTGAGCTCCCCTGAGGACTCCGAGTCGCGGCCGAACGGCTTCTCCACTATAAATCTTGTCCATCCGGTTGAAGAAGACGCGGTGCGGCTGGCAGATCTTACCACATCGACGAATATGTTGGGCGGGATCGACAAGTAGAATAGCCTGTTTGGTACCTTGCCTCCCTGAATTGACACAAAATTCTGAAGCGTGATTAATTATTTCACATTTCACCACAGAAATTTATTAGGAACTGAAATCCAATCAGAAGAAAGGTAATTTACGCAAAATCATCACTCTTCCATAAGATCTTAAGAACATTTTCTGAATTGCACGGCAGATTAGGCATAGCGGGCACAATGCTTGCTGAATGTCAAAACCCAAACTCAATTTGCGATATCCGTACCTCTTTTTCTTTAAGCTTCCTGTCTAATTCAGCAAACCCATCCTCTGAGTTGTACTGCCCAGAGTGGTAGAAACACCTCTGCAGGAACTTTTCCATCTTATCGCCGCAGTTCTCCCTATTGGTTGCTCAAATAGAATTTCCATTACATTCAGAATATAATTTTGGGGATTGAGAATGTCTACAAAACAGATTGCATATGTACTAGGTAGATGTTTAGTCACTAGATTTAAAAACACTGAATTTCTGAACTTCATACACTTTTTTTTAAAAAAATTATTATGCCACAGCTCCTGAAGTCCATTTAAAAAGGTGGATATTATCCATTATTTAAAAAAGGACCAATACTAATGACAGAGCAATAGCATACCTTTTGTCAATTCGACATGTCAGAGTCATGCTGATCATGTTCCTGAGCTCTTCATCGCTCATCTTGCTACGGGCATAACCAAACACTGTAAAATGCTGCAATAACCATGGTTAGCTGTAGAATGCTGCATTAGCTGTAACTGCAAAAGCAAGATTCATGGAACCGCATCATCCACAGCCGAGCAAAGAGGTCACAAACCTCCGGGAGGCAGTCCTCGTAGAACAAGGCGAAGAGCGCCGGGAAGATCTTCTTCTTGGCGAGGTCGCCGGAGGCGCCGACGACGGTGATGCTGACGGTGCTCCCTCCCTGCTCCGGTGGCCCGTCTCCGGCTGGCCTCCCATCTAGCACCTCTGCAGGAACTACCTCTGCTTATAAGTTATAGCCATCATTGCAAAGCTAGCTAGTTGCTAGATCAACGGTAGGTAGCAGCAGCTGCTGCTGCAGGCGTTACCACACTACCATTGCTGTTACTGAACGAGGCACCGATCTGCGGGCGCCCATTGGAGGACCTCGCCCTGAGAAGCCACGCCCTTCTTGCCGCAAGGATCGTGCGAGGTGAGCAATGGTGGAACGGCAACAGGTGCTTGGCCCCTGCCTCGCGCGGATGAGCTGAGAAGAAGGTGGCCGCCGGGTGGAAGCGCAAGCCGGTGGCGGCCATTGCAATTGGGATCGGATCAGTGGGGCAGAAGGGAACAGGGATGGTCGCGGGTGTTACTCCATTGGGGATGATTCAGCAGGAGAGGAGAGGTAGATTTGGATATCTTTTTCAGCAATGGACTTCGATGTTCTTGGCGATTGCTTTGTGAATGCTGACAGTTCGTCGGGAGGTCGTGGTCCAGGCCGTCCAGCGCGATAAGTGGTCACGGATAATGCATCCTTCAAGATATTTCTTTTCGCCCGGCCCCTTTCTTCAACGATGGTTTTGGGATAACCGTCTGCCCTAAAAGTTAAACTACAGGTCGTCTTTGCGTGTCTCTTGCAATGGGTATCTTTCAGACCAGCATGGTTTAGTAATCTTACCCGTTTCTGTTAATTACTTCTTTTTTGAATATCCATTTCTTTTAATTAAACATAAAGTCTTTGGTTTAGTAATAATCCTCTCCGCACATATTTATTTGGTTTACTGAAAATTTTCTTTGCATCGCCTTCTTAATGGAAATATGTGATATGTGTGTTCTTTAAAATTTTTCTTTACTTCACATGTTTCATAGTATCATATGACTCCACTGGTGAGTTACTTAAACCAGTGGCGAAGGAGTTCGTAGGACCACTGTGGTCACGGTTCTAGGTGTTGAGTCGATTCCTCCACACTGTAGCTACAAGAGACCCAATGCAAGTGACCCATTATCTCCATTGACCGCTCCAGAGCTATTGTCATCATCTTATACCCCTTGAGGACGAGCTCGAGTGGAGCAACCATGCATAGAAGTTGGAAGCAACTTTTAATTGATAAGTGACAAAAATAACAACAATCTCATGCAAAAGTAACATACTGATATCAGTGAAAAGATCTCCCAAGATGAGGAGTAAAAACCATAATATATGTCCTTCCAAACTTTCATTATAATCAAGGATGGTTACTAGAAGTTATCTCTATAATTTTTATAGGATTGCAACATCAACAACACATTCATCAAAATGCAGCTTAAAATCTACAACAACAAGCACAACCATCTGGTAAGAGGCATGACATTAATCAACTAAATAAGTTATGTGTTCCACATCCCTTTAAGTTATCGGTCCATATCTCAGGAAAAAACACAAATCCTCAATGCGTAAAATGTTTTAAACTTGCAGTCCCATGAGTTATCTATTCATTATCAAAATTTCAACTTAATCGGGCACTACTCAAACTAATAATCTAACATAATTACTCTATATAGAAATTGCAGCGACCTAAAGTGAAAACTCAAGTCCAAATACTCGAATCAACAAATATTCCAACCAACTAACAAAATAGAAATAATGTAAGTATACAATGAGCTCACGAAGTTTGGTGTTGATCTTTCTATGATCGAGCTTCCGGTCATGAGCTTGAGAACGATCTGTTTAGAGAAAAAAAAGGATGAATTGACCTATCCACATTGTTGTTTGTGTATTCTGCTCTCATGTCTCTGGCACAACCTCCACTAGTTGGAGCAAAAAGAAGGCTAGGTTTTTGTGCTTGCTACTTACTCTCAAGAAATAATTTTAACCATTGATTCACTTACCAAAAGAACTGTATACGAGCGAGATATTTACAAGTAATGAGGACAAATTGTTTCTAAGACTACAAACTTTAAAGGCAATAAAGTTTCGTCTCACTTGACCTTGTATAATCCGATGCATCACAACTAAAAGTTTGTGAATACCTTATAAAATGACGGCATGAACTGTTCATCAAAGATATTATATTTCACCTATAAATAATAATTAGTTTGACATGGCACTCTTGAAAACCATCCCACAAAATCCCCGAGATAGTGGTCTTTACAGAGGCTCTAGCGCTATGGTCTAATAATTGTACTAAGAGTAAAGTGTATGATCTGTCTTTAAAGTTGGTCGGCTTTCTAAACTTAGACTCGGGTTTCAATTAGATCCATACTAGTCTATCAACCTGTGCCCCCGCACGGGCTAGACAGAAATAGATAATTGTAATAGGTTTACTTAATAGCAGTTTTTTCACTTAGCATAGCACGTCCATATGTGTTTGATTTGTATTTAATTAAACACTTTATTTTAAGCTATGAACAACATAAAAATTGATATTCTTATATGTCTCTCATTCATGAATATATGAGTATATGACGACACACGTTATGGGAAGTATTTATTATATAAACAATAACATAAATAATATATTAATAATTATAGAAACAGTAATTCAAAATTTTATATTGATGCACTTTAAGATTTTATTATATTACTATATGATTTAGATTCATATTTAGGGGTTACTTTAAATTTAATAAGCATATAAGTGGATAATTTATAAGTAAATTTAGGGGGTTATTTGATATTGTTTTTATAGTAGCATAGGTGGGTAATTTACATGAAAATTAAGGGTTAATTTACATTATTTTTTATAATGGCATATGTGGGTAGTTTAGATACATATTTAGGGGGTTTTTTGGTCTATTTTCATAATGGCAGAGGCGGGTAATTTATTAGAAAGATAACAGACAACGGCTATTATGATTAGAGATGTTGAATTGATGACCGGGTGTTTTTGATTTTTGTGAGAATTTATAGGATTTCTCTACTTTTTTAGATTGTCCACCTAGGATCTTAGGTGGCATCACGTGGAGACCTCAAAAGGAGCCTCCAATTAGTAATAATAAGATACTCGTAAAATACAGATCTAGCTTCTTATACTTGGCTTCAGGTGCCATCTAGATCCATATACTACTCTGTAAAAACATATGTCATCTCAATAAATTTGATAAAGACTTTTCTACATAGATATTATTTGAGAAATTTTAGTCAAATAAAGTGAATTTTGACTCAACACGCGTAGAGAATTTTGATGTGCTAAATCCAGAAAGACTAATAATGATCTTTTACTTGGAGGCAATACCTTTACTTACTGTACTTCTGTTTTCTTAAAAGGAAATAGGGGAGAGCACTCGATTCTAAAAAATACCTTTACTTACTAGTTGCCCATGTCAGGCATGCTTTATTATTCTTTGAAGATTGTTAAAATTTGAATAACTTATTGTTGCACTTACTAAACTAAAATCAGGAGTTTATAAGATAATTACTAGAGGAATATTATGAGAAGATGAAGGGGTTATAAAGCAAATAAAAATTATGTCAATGCAAGTATAAACTTTGATTTTATAAAACTAAACCGGTGGGGTTAAGACCGCTCCACGGTTTTCATTAAGAGAACGGAATCTAATCCCAACTTAGAAAATCTCTGAACCCCGACTCCACCGGTGATCTCTTAAATTCACTCCAACAAGGAATCGAACCCGGGTCCGCTGGATGCAACCATACCTCAACCCCCCTCTAACTAACTAGGCTAGAGCACCTTTGGTTAAACTTTTGATTTTATCATGTTGTATTAGTGGGATGATACCGCATTTCAATTTCAAAAGTTTAGTGATCTATACGGCACTCGCAGCTAAGTTTGGAGAGTAAGACATGCATCATTATAGGGGTCTAAGTGGCATCCGAACCTAAATTTAGTGAGATAGATAAGAGTACGGAAATATAAGTGACATAGTGGACAATGCAAGCTGACTGACTATGTATTTTACTTCTTATATTAAGAAAAACAGAATCATCAAGCGGAGGCCACCGTGCACTTTATCTTTCGCGAAAAGGCGAAATCCGTCATGTTTTATAACTATGCACGGAGTTTTCGGTAGCACGCGCTATGTTTAGTCGCCCGACTAATAATAAACCAAAAGTAGACTTGGAGCCCAAGGGTCAACTGCGAAGTCAAGGCGAGCAAGACTTGTCATTGTAAAATCTTTCTTTAAGGAAGGAAGGGAAAAAAAGAAGAAAAAAAAGAGGAGCATGCGTTCTCACTCCCGCGCGCGGGATCGATTTCATGAGAAAAGCGAAGCAACGAGTGATCAATCACTCCACCGATGACGGGGCGGGCCTGACGCGACAGTGCGAGGTGAGCGCGTGGACTCGGTCAGCTCAGCCCAGCCAGCACACCCGGGCAAGCACCCGGCTCGCCACGCAATTGCCACGGAATTGCCTGCCGAGAGAGGCAAGCGGGCCTTTGATGGTTTAGCGATCACCTCTGCAGCAGTGGCAGGCAGGCAGCAAGCTGCAAGCGGGTAGAACAAGTAGAGCCCGAGCTGCTGCTGAATCCGCTGCACGGCGGCGCCTGATCGGCTGACCTGACCTGACCTGACCCCGTCGCGCACGGCGGCGGCCCGTGCTGGTACACTGCGCTGCAGGGGACTGGACGGCGAATCTGGTGGTTGCCTGTGTCTGGCTTGAACGACGACGTGAACCCTGCGCCGGGCCGTGGAACTCCAGTCTACATCCAAAAATATCTATCTTTTCTCACTTGTCGGATGAATCATGAGGTCCCTCTGAGCTAGTCTGATCTGATTATCTGAACGAGCCCGCCTCCCCTACCGAAAAGCAGGCACCCACCACTCACGCGACGCGCCATGCCATGCCATGCCATGCGGACGCGGTAACCTCTGCAGCCATATGCATCAGATGAGAGTGAGATAGCAAATCGCCTTCAAGATTCCAAGAGAGATAGTACTACAATGAAGGAGTCAAAGTCTAGGTCAGTCTTCTTCGTCCCCTTCCTTGCCCCAGCACCGGGCCCCCACGGTTTGTTTACTCCGAGCCCGAGCTGGAACGCTCACTCTCTCTCTCTTCCCCGGCCCGTCCACGACGGTCGACGGAGTAGTATATATAAGCCTGGACTGGACCAACCACCACCCCAAGCCGAGCTCGATCGTGGCCATAGCGCGCAAATCAACAGGACAAGGCTACATACCCCCCGCCGGCCGCCCGCCCCACAGCGACGACCTCCGCTGCGCTCCGCGAGCTCCACCACTGGCTGCGGCGACGGCGACGGCCATGGCGAAGGCGAGCGCCAAGACCAGGGCCACGGCGCTGCTCTTCTCCTTCTCCGCGGTCGTCCTCGTCCTCCTTTCCCGCGCGGTGCTCCTGCAGCGCCCCGACCGGCGCCCCGGCGGCGTCGCCGACCTCGCGGACCTCGCGCTCGGCGCGCTCGACCGCTTCCTCGACGGCCGCGGCCTCCTCGACCTCGCCACCAGGAGGAACATGGTCCTGCTCTGCCACGCCATCCTCCTCGTCATCCTCAGGGACGCCGGCCTCCTCGGCGCCCCCACTCGACGCCGCGCCGCCGCGACCGAGAGCACGGACTCCGCCGTCGTCGCCGACGCCGCTGATCGTGCAGGCGCAGCAGAAGGCGCCTTCTGCGCTCCTGTTCAGGCCGACGCGGCGGAGCCGGAGAGGAACATCGTGGTGTGGCGGCGGACGCGGGACGGCGCCGAGCAGGACGCGCACCGCGACGACGGGAGCGCCAGCGGCGGCCGTCGTCCCGTCAGGCGTCGTCGTCAGCCGCGGCGAAGCGCCCAGCAGGACCCAGCGCCGATCCGGTTCGCCGCGCCAGCATTATTGGCAGAACAGCCGGAGCAGCAGCCGCCTCTGCTCGCGCTCAGCAAAGAGATCGTCCTCGTCGAGGATGCCCCGAGGAATTATTACCTCCTCGACGACGACGACCATGATCACCTGGCTTGTGCGAGTGCGATTGACGGCGAGAATAGCGGCTTCGATCGTCGCATGGTCGTCGCCGTCGACGAGAGAGGAGTAGCCAGCAGGGAGCAGGCGGAGGACACGGCGGACCTGGCCGACGACAAGAGGATCGAGGAGTTCATCGCCAAGCAGTGGAGAACGATTCGGCATGAGAGCCTGCAGCTGGACAGGCCGTCGTTAGAGTCCCGATCCCGAGCGATAGCAGCATGGTAGCATAAAATAAATGATTCTGGTTAATAACAGAAAGAAACCTGATGACAACAAGCTCCCCGTCGATCGAACCGTGCGTTCTACTAGGTAGCTTCGACTTCGAGCACGGGGTGTGAGTTTGTTCCTCTGTTTCCCCGGACGAAATCTTTCGTCAGTGTGCATAGCCAAAACCTTTGTTTGTTTGTTTTTTGCCACACCTTTTTCGGGCTTATCAATCACATAACATGTATCGCTAGATTGCGCATCAGGCATCAGTTGCAGGTTGCAGCTGCTCCTTTTTCAGTCAGCTCTCTTCTTTTAAAAAAAAAAATCCATACACCGAAAAGTGAACAATAGGCGGCAAACAGAGTAGCATTATGCACATAAACAGAGAAGAAGCAGAGCGCGATCGCGGTCAGACTGTCAGAGAGAGAGAGAGCTCAGCAGTCAACAGTGAGGCTCGCTCGAGCAAAATGAAGTGGTCGCCGTCACTTTTGAGCGTGGACGCAGGTAGTCAAGGTCGTTCGCGTACAGAAACTTCCGCTGAACACGACAAGTCAGTGGTAATACGAGATGGGTATATTAACACACAGGAAAAAAAACGAGAGAGAAACATTTTGACGTGGGCACTAGCAAAGTCTGCAATGGGTGGTGGCTGTTACTGCAGGTTTTGGACCGTCTAATGAGAGACTGCGTTTACCGTGACCTTTCGATGTCCGTTCGCCTCGGTTAAGAGACGAAGCAGCCGTTGCCGTTGCAGTGAAGCTTCGGAGCTATTTCACCCCACTCGGCCTCTCGTGTTCGTGTCTGCCGAGCCACCATGCTAGGAATTTCGCTCTCACGCGGCGTACCTAAACTAGATTTTTTTTTTCGAATCACAGTACATCGGAGACACTCATAACGCACGCACACTGATCCCTATGAACACACGCGCGCAAGGAGCATCTTCGAAGACTGGACCGGCAAATCCTCAAGATTGACGAAGTCACCACAAGCGCATCGATGTCGACGGGAACGTCGCCTACCACTAAAAGCACAAACGCCGTTAAATCTTGAGAAATTTGCTCCCACAGGGAGTCGAACCCAGGACCTGAAGATGCTACCGGGTTCTTATAACCACTAGGCTGCACGCTCTTTCGCGTATAGATAATAGTCCGATATCCTAGGGCCCGGCTCGCCGGCCGGCCACGCCGTGAACGAACCACGTGCCGGGCCCGTGGACTTGATCGGTTACCTCCGCAGGTCTCCTCCTCTGTGGCTCCTGACTTCTCCCCTTGTGCGAATCGAGCCCACGCGGTGGAGGACGTGACATCTTCTCCTCAGTCCTGACTTTTATGTGCAATAAGCATTCCCAAGGTTTCCACGAATTGAAGGCACCCAACATGCACAGGTGTCTCCGGACCGGTAGCGGTAACCCGCCCACCCGTCTAAATTTGAAATTATCAAATTTAAATTAAAAAATTGAAAAATGAAATCAAATTTTCTGAAAGTACTTAAAGGTGTGTAGAATCTAATGGTGTCGAATTTTTTTAAATATTAGTGCATTTAGTATTTTTTACGGGCATTAAAAGTTCAACACAAAAAAAAATGGCAGATAACATCGACGTGGAGTCGTGGACGGTGTGATACTACCGTTGAATATTGTTCTTTCCTGGTCGTTTTACATTAATATATGTGCATAGATCTTTCACTTCGCACAATTTTAACGTAACGTCATTTTCATATTTTATGTCGCAGATTCCTTAACGACCGGCTAAACGGGCTAACCACTATTAACGACCGGTTAGCAACCGGTTGAACTGCGTTTTCATTTTGGAATTTGAATTCATTCGGTTTTTACGTTAACTGGTGTAACCAGTCCGGTTAACCGTTACCGCCGGTGGCGGTTTTCGAGGACCGGTCGGTAAAAACACCCTGCTACTCACCTGTGAGCCACTCGCGGGCTACCAGCAATAAGCAAGGTTTTTTTTTCCCGAAACAAGCAACAGGCGGGTTTGGATGCAAACTGTTGCCTAGCAACAATAGCAAGTAGATTTCGGGCTTCTATGTCTACTACAAGGTAGACAAAAAAAACCTTATTTTTAAATCCATATAGCTTATGTACAGTGTTTTATTAAAATATATCAACATTTGTTGCCATTCATCAAAAAATTATAAAAAAATCTGGCTTAATTGTTGTCAATATTTTTAGCATTGACCAACATTTTTTCACATTCACCGCTCAACGATTTTTAACATGCACCATTTTTTCACTGTATTTTCCAATATTCTTTTTGCACTCAGAAACATTGTTTTGGTAAACATTTTTTTTACATACACCAATAATTTTTACAAAAAATATTAATGTAGTTCATCTAAAATGTTGAGATAGTTTTTTTTACGAATTACACAGTACAACAGGGACATCCACAACGCACGCATACTCACCTTTATGAACATATTTTTTTTCTTAGTTATTATCTATCTTGTGGAAGAGGGATATAATTTTTTTTGTTTTGGACATCCACAACGCACGTACACTCATCTCTGAATATATTTTTTTCTTAGTCATTATCTATATTGTGGAAGAGGGATATAATTTTTAGTTTTGGACTGTAATTGGGCTGGCCTTAGTCTTATGTGGGCTGAGTAATCAAGAACGCAAAGAAATATTGGGCCGGGCCGGCAGCCTTATATCGTCTACATATTAAAAAAATTATATTTTTTCTTCGATTTTACGAAAATAAATAGTCGGATTCAACATTGGCAGAAATAGCCTCGAACCGCCGTTTGAAATGGCGGTTGGGTTCCTACCCCGCGGCAAACGGCGGTAAGTGCCGGCTAACCGCTATTTCAAACGGCGGTTCGAAGCTCCCCTACGTGGCCCGCTCGACAGGCGCCTACCGCCACGGCCAAGGGCGGCAGGCGGTCAACCGCCGTTTGAACTGGCGGTTGACCGACTGCTGCCGACCCACCGCCAGTTCACACGGCGGCAGGACCGCGACTATATAAGGACCGCAGCCCTGCCGCCGGGCGGCTGCCCTCCCCCCCCCTCGCCTCCTCTTCGTTCCTCCTCCGTGGCCTTTTTTGTTGTCCACATCAGGTATGTCTCCAATACTTTCCTCATATAGTTAGTTTAAATATGCTAGAAATAGTTTAGAAATACTAGAAATAGTTTAGAAAAATCCTAAAAATAGTTTAGAAATCCTAGAAATAGTTTAGAAATTCGTAGAAATACTTTAGAAATTGTAGAAATACTTTGGAAATTCCTAGAAATACTTTAGAAATACGTAGTAATACTTTCGAAATTGTGGAAATACTTTGGAAATTCGTAGAATACTTTGGAAATTGTGGAAATACTTTGGAAATTCCTAGAAATAATTTAGAAATTATAGAAATACTTTGGAAATTCCTAGAAATACTTTAGAAATTGTAGAAATACTTTGGAAATTTGTAGAAATAATTTAGAAATTGTAGAAATACTTTGGAAATTCGTAGAAATACTTTAGAAATTGTAGAAATACTTTGGAAATTCCTAGAAATACTTTGGAAATTGTAGAAATACTTTGGAAATTCCTAGAAATACTTTAGAAATTGTAGAAATACTTTAGAAATTCCTAGAAATACTTTGAAAATTGTAGAAATACTTTAGAAATTGTAGAAATACGTTGGAAATTCCTAGAAATAATTTAGAAATTGTAGTTTGGAAATTCGTAGAAATACTTTAGAAAATGTAGAAATTCTTTGGAAATTCCTTGAAATACTTTAGAAATTATGTGTGACTTTATATTTCAATATTTTTTGCAGCTATGGCTCAGCAGTAGGCGCCGCCGCTTCCGCAGCCGCCTGTTGGTGCTGTTCGTCCTCCTCGGGAGCCGCTGCCGTACGTGCTGCCCGAGCTATTCGACGAGGCCACAGACATGGCGCACCGGTCCTACCACTCCGCGATCTGCGGAGCAGAGCTAGGCACCGTGCGTTTTAGAGGCCCGGGGCACTACATGCCGCTTCACCCCGGGTGGTGTCTGAAGTATGTAATACGATACCAGCAGCCGCTGCCGGTAGGCTGCAAGCAGCCGCCGTTTCAAGTGGCGGCAGTTGCCAGGCAGTCAGCCGCCACCCAACCCGAGCCTGCCGCCACTGTTGCAAACCTACCGCCCTTTGCTGCGGCGGCAGGTGCTTACCGCCAAATGCCACAGCGGTAGGTCCCTACCGCCGCTTCAAACGGCGGCAGGAAGCCAACCGCCGTTTGAAACGGCGGTTCGAGGCTATTTCTGCTAATGTTGAATCCGACTATTTATTTTCGTAAAATCGAAAAAAAAAATATATAAAAATTCCTACATATTCAATGAACAAACACCTGAAACACGGCGGAGGAGCTACTGACCTGGATGAGCAGGGGATCCTACCGTCCTACCCTGTTCATTTGCTGCCCCGGCTTTTTTTTTGAAATTAAAAGCAGGAGCACTGCCATATCATTTAAGAAGAAGCAGCAAATTACATCACGCGCCGAAGCGAACGCCACCACACGCGAACAACGCACACAACAAGACACTACATCACCACAAACTGGGAGAAGAGTCAAAGAAGCCACCACAACCTTGTGTCGTCGTCGCCAACGCTGTGCCACGGCCAAAGCTGCAACCCGCTGCAAGCTCAAGTGGCCACCTGAACTCCTCCACCATGAGCTATCACCATCAAGCTGCACACACATGGTCGTCGATCTCTCTGCTCCAACGTTGCTTCGGCAGAACACTTCCGTCGCAGCACCAATGAGGCCACCGAACCTGGCCACTCTGCGTGGGGGCCTCGCCTCATCCACCGCATCACTCCACTGCCAAGGACTCGGATATCTGAGACTGCTAAGAAAGAACCACCTCCGCTCAGCCATCACCAAGATCACCACTAAACCAAGCACGCCAACTCGAGGCTACACCCCCATGGGTCCTCTGCACCTCCCCGCCAACACGAACCAAGTGCACCTCCTCTGCCGCTGCGAGCGGGCAACACCGCCAACCACCACCACCACTAATGTCACAAGTCGAGATGGGTCTCAGATGCGATGCCTCCAAGAAGGGCACGACACCAATGGCGTCGTCATCGCACGTCCTCAGAAGGACAAGGTTTTCACCATGAGAACCCCGTGCAACAGGGACAAGAGAACACAATGGTGCCCCCAGTAGGGACAACGACGCCCAAGGGCGCCGCCACCATTGCCACCGACAAAGCGTCAATGGAGGCTTTCACCTATCTCTTGCCCACCACACCCTCGGCCCTGCAAGTAGTCCGCCCCCGTCGCAACCACCACCTATACCGGAAGAAGCTCGGCATTGCCCAAGGCACCACCATGGAACCACCAACAAGCACCAGGCTGCTCCTGACCCCACTACCACAGCGGCACCATATTAGTATCACAGTCGAGGAGAAGAAGGGGAGAACCGGCCATCCTTCGCAGCACCCGTCGCCCGCACGCAGTAACGCCCCCGGCTTCGCCGTCTCCCGGCCGCTTGACCCGGAACGACAGAGCCGCGGCTCCCAGCCGCAGCCACCGCCGCCGCGACCTCGCCGACCGCAGCTGGCTCCCCTGCATCACCAACACCGACTGCCGCCGTCGACCCACACCGGCCGCCGCCAACGCCGATGCGGCCCGTGCCAGCCATGGCCGCCGCCACCGCCGCCCAGCTACGGCTGCCACCCCCCTCCATGCACCTTCGCGCTCCTCCACCGCGCAGCCCTCAGATCCGGCCGGGGCAACGCCGGATCTGAAGGCAGTAGCCGCCGCCGCCGCGAGAGCGGCCCACGCCGGTGTGCACCCTCTAGGAACTCGACATTCGCGCCTGCCCGAACTGCCGGAGAAGAGGAGAGGGGCCCCGCCGCCGCCATCCCCACGGGCCGCGTGGGATCCCGGCGACCCGCTCAGGCGGCGACGCGGCGGGAGGGAGGGGACGGGAGGAGGGGCGGCGGCGCTAGGTTTTGCCGCCCGCGCCGCTCAACGCGAGAGCGACCCCCCGGCTTGCCCTGTTCCCATGCACATCATCCACGTATACTACTTACATTTACAGGATCATCACGTACGTTCACCCTTTTTCATACTACTCTACGCTACGAGATATGGAATGGACGAGTGGTGATAGGTGTGGCCGACCATCTCTAGACCATTCCTGTTCCTGATGCCCTGATGGGCTGAGGCGAGGAAGAGTTGAGCAAGTTCAGAGGAAGCTTTTTCCTTGCTCAATTTAGGAGCGCCTTGGGTGCTGCTAGGTGGGGGAAAAAATAAGTTGCGCGTCACGCGCACCCTGCACGGCGTGCACTGACGGCTTGTTCGTTTCCATGGGATTTAATCCGGACGGGAATAACAAATACTATAAAAAAATCAATATAGATACTATAAAGATCCGGATTTATTCCGGTTTGAGAACTAAGTTACTCATCATGATAAGTATAATAAGGAACCAAAGAGCTGGATTGATTCCACACCTCTTGACTAATGGATTAATTCCGAGTCTCTTGGTGTCCATCATGAGTAAATTGGTTTCCGACCCGGAATAAATCCGGATCCCTTATAGTAGCTATCATAATTTTCTTGTTAAATTTATCAATTCCGGCCGGAATCCAATCCAGTGGAGACGAACACGCCCTGAACCTGCTCCCCTGCTAGGTGGCGTGCTGCTCAGACCCACACCACTGTATGTCTGCATCACATCCCAAGATTGTTACAATGATAGTATTTGTACACCTGTACAAAATGCATACTACACGGGGTAACTTTTCCTCCATCGTATAATACTAAACATACAAACACTTACACAGACAGCAAGCATATATAGCATATATATTTATACGTATTTTGAGCTTTACATTCGACATCCTACACAAACAAAATACAAAGAGAACGGCATTCATATACCCAACACAAAAACAACACATGAACCGAAGCGAAAAGGAACCGGAAAAATTTGAAAAAATATGTCACATCCTAACATATGCTTTTACAACGAGCAACGCGACGAAGCTTCAGATCTTCGTATATCTTTTTCGACGAAAAGGCATCACGTACGTAGGCAAAACTATAGTACGAGATCACATGATGCTGCACCCGGCGCTGGGCTCCTCCTCGTAGTACTGCTGCTGCGGCTGCGGCTGCGGCTGCCCGTACGGGCTCCAGCCGTAGCCGCCGTACGGCGAGTACGCGGCGTGGCCGTACGCCGCCGCCGCGGGCACGCCGCCGCCGCCGTAGTACCCACCCGCGGGCTGGCCGCTGTAGCCGCCGTATGGGGTGGGCGCCGGCCAGATGGACGGCACGGCCTGCGCCTGCGGCGGCTGCTGGTGCTGATGCTGCGGCATCATCATCATCCCCGCCGGCATCATCCCCGGCATCCGCGCGGGCGCCGCCGCGGCCATCGACATCGACGGGCCGGTGCGGGGCGCCTCCAGACGCGCCGCCACGGGGGTGTTGGTGGTGATGATCTTCGGCTTGCCGTCGCCGCCACCGTGCCCGTGGCCGTGGCCGTGCCCGTGGTGCGCGTGCCCGCCGCCGCCAGCCGCCGGCTTGCCCATGTCGAAGTCGAAATCGTCGAAGTCGTCGTCGTCCAGGTCGTCGTCGTCGTCGAACTTGACGTGCTTCTTCTCCGGCTTCGCCTTGCCGCCGCCGTGCCCACCGCCACCACCGCCATGGCCACCGCTCTGGCTTCCACCGCCATGCCCGCCAAGGCCCTTGACCAGGGCGTTCCCGTGTCCGTGCCCGTGGCCATGGCCGTGGTCGTTACCCTTCCCGGGCTTGGCCGCCTTGGCGGCAACGGGAGCACCCTGCTTCTGCTTCCCTCCGCCTCCACCTCCACCTCCGCCTCCGCCCCAGACACCGCCCCCGGCCCCGGCGACGTGTATGTCGGTGATGATCTTGCCGGCGCTGTGGGTGAGGCGGTCGGCGACGTCCTCGCCGTCGAAGGGCCCGGACACCGTCACCGTGTTGTTCTTCTCGTCGTAGGTGATGGTCCTGATGCTCACCTTGTCTGCCGACGAGCAGAGAGTGAGGAACAGAGGATTTGTGATGATGGAGAGAGTTTGGGAGGAAGAGGCGAACCTTGGACCTTGCAGAGGACCTTCCTAATCTTCTTGTAGCATTTCTCGCACTCGAGATCCACTCTCATGACAACCGTCGACATCTGAATGCGAATTCAGGGATCTCAGCAGCCTCATACAAATGACACAGCAGTGATTACAGTAACATGACCGACATCCTAGCTAATAGCACGAGACAGAGTGTTTTGCAAGCTAACGAGAGGACTGTTTCCCGAAATAACCATTGATGCATGTGCAGTAAGTGCAGTTAGTTGGTTGGTCCCTTTTTCATTTGCGAAAGGGAAGAGGAGGAATCGCACGTTGCTTCTTGTCCACTTCACGCGTGGGTACTTGAGTGTGGAGGGAGCGCACTCGAAAGCCATGCGTAATCACACCGCAGGAAGTTGGCTGCCGCATGACGCCGACACCAAGCGATCCCGGACACACACAGATTTATGGCGTGGTCGGGTATGGAAATGTGAAGCAAACGAGAACAAGGTGATGAGCTATGGATCCAGGTTTGTCAACACAGTTCGGGTATGGAATAACGTGATCTTTAGAAGCTAAGGTACATCAGAAAGTTGTAATACGAAGGAGAGGAAACTCGCAACGAAAACTGAGTTAATCTTTGGGCCGACGAAATCAGAAAGGGAGTTGTAGAGGAAAGAGGAGGTTGCTTTGCTTACCTTGTGCTGGTCCTATGGATGATGCTTGCTTGGAGAAGGCTTTGCCACCTTTGTTCGTTGCAGTTGCAGGTGCAGAGGAGGCACGACGCCGCCCGAGAGGAAGAAGAGATAAGGGAGGAGGGAGGGTGGTGGGCAAGGCAAGAGAGTGGTGGAGCCTCCCAGCACTGAGCTCAGTTGAGCCCCCCTTTTGTTGTTGAGACACCAGCAGGGGCAGGGTGTGTTAACCTGGCAAGGGCATAGGGCAGCTGGGCAGGCTGGCAGCGTGACGCTCTCGAGTGCTCTCAGATAAGCACCAGAGAGTAGCTCTGGCCGCCACGTGGGCCCGCCCCCGGCTTAAACCACCTGTCTATCGCCTCCCTTTTTTGCACTGGGTACAATACAATCATCATTGCCACGAGCTGCTTAATTAATTGTAATCTGCTGATGCTAGCCTGCTATGTTATTCCCGCGGTAAGATTGCTCTTTTTTTTTTTTGGTTTAAAGTGAAAGAGAAAGTGTATATATTCACGCGTTCACTACCCCAAAGCGGGCTGCGGCCTGCGGGCACCCAGATTCGCGTCGACCGCGGCATCCGCTACCATCCAAGCAAGCGCTCGGCGATCACCGCTAGCAAAAAGGTGAGTTAGTTTGTTGAGCTGAAACACCATGCATAACAGCTCACTCCCCTCCCCTGGGACAGTATAAAACGGATTAAGCTAACCAGAAGATAAGGCAAAAAAGGTCACAAGAGTTGAAGAGAGTACTATGCATGATCGACGATGAACCTCCTTTTGTAATGATCGAGCAAACAATGCGAGCGAGCTGCCCCCACGATGCTGTGTGAAATGGTTGAATCGCCGCAGCACCAGTAAGTACCTACTACCCGGGATTTAGGCAAAGCAATGCCGCTTTGAGTGGCAAACCAAACCTTCCTGGTCCCAGGGCGGCTAGTGGAGTGGGCACTGGACGACGCCCACCCGCCCGGCCACACTAGCTACATGATGGTAGCATTGCAACGTGCAACAAATCGTCTGGTTAGGCCCCGCGCGCCCAACTCTGTTCAAAAGATTGCTGGCTTGCTGCTGTTATCTCCTCCTACAGAGCTAAAGCTTCCGTCGTCTACTGAAAAAAGCTAGTGATCCGGAGCTAACACTAACAGTGGGGACAGCGACAAGAAAAAAAGAGTGGAAGCTCAGGGTGAAAACGAGAGTCACGTGTACTCACGTAGCTTTCGTGGGAGCGTAGCGGAGCGGCGAATGGGTGGGGTGGGCGCCTCGGCCATACCCGCCTGTTCCATCCCTGACTTACTTGTTGGCCACTGATGCTGCTAGTGCCAGGGGAAGAAGGAGGAGGAGGAGGATTACCACCACTCTCTCTACATACAGATATGTCACCCCCATGATTGCCGACCGATTAATCAATGTGCCTGTCGATAATCGAGTTGATGTGCTGGTGTGCCTTCGCTCTCGCCGCCCCTGCCTGCAGCAGCTCTGGACCTACGCCACCGACGAGCAAAGCCGGCCCCCACAAACCGGCCGCCCGGAAGAGCTAGGCGCTAGCTCTGACGGATTGCAAAATCTCCTCGGCCCCAAGCACAAATACTAGCGTCACAGCATGTATAACGCAGCATCCTCCGGTTTGCTTACCAGCGATTGATGACTCACCCTGACTGACGGTAGGAGTCGGCCCGTACGGTGCTTTGCCCATGCAAGGCCTGCCTGCCTGCCTGCCTGCCTTTCGCGGTATCCAACCAAGTGCACGTCCACAAAAGAGTCCCCTTCCCTGAAAACTTGGCGTCTGGGACCAATACGACAGATAGCCATGCAAACTGAGATCATCAGGATTCCCGGCCGGCCGGCCTTGGCATGCATGCATGATCGCAACAACAAAGGTTCCCGGCAACGTTTCGCCTTTTCCCCAACTTTATCGTCGAGGGAGGACGGGCACAGATGCAGAGTACGCTGGTGAGAAGCTTCGACCTGGGGCTCCACACTCACGCTCGCGAGCATCTTCGTGCACCGTCCGCGTACGGCCCGTAACCATCCAACATCCATCACGGGTACGGGTAGTGAACAAAGAGCCGACGAAAACAGTAACAGGTTGGTGATGGCAATCGGCAAACATGCATGATCAAGTGTCCCTGCTGTGCTTGGACCAGAGAGACCAATAGGCAGATGATGCAATGGACACAAACCTGCAAAGCAACGCCTCAACCACCCGTCTCTCTCAGCGAGGCTTGGCTTTTATCCATCTTCAGTTTCACCCTAGTTAACCGCAATCATCAACAATTCAATACCCACACAACAATACATAATGGAACAGAACAGATAGCAGGAAAAATGCTGGCATTGTATCAAAAAGTTTCCATTCAAAGCAAACACAGTGTTCCGGGGAGCGGCGTGCTGGTGGTACATATCCACCACACACGGATCAGAAATTCCTGCAAAGTTCCTCCTAGATTATGTATATGGGGCAAACAATTTCCAGTACGTACAGTACACTCACTGATAAACCGCCAGGCTTTCTCACTCAGTCGAGCTGCTGCTGGCAGGGCAGGATGAGGCATCACTCGGGACGAGCCGCGGTGGGCGCAAGGTGGTCAAGCGGCTCTCTTGAAGGGGTCCTTATTGCCATGGTTGCCGCCATTGTGGCGATGGAGGTCTCCTTTGCTGTTCCGCCCAGCACCAAACACCTTCCGATCAGCTTCCCTCACTTTGCTCTTGTCACGGAGCCCGGCTGTAGCGGAAGTGTCCTCTGGCTTCTTGGCTCGGGATGGTGGCGCACCGTGCGGTCCAAGATAGATGGTTTCTGTTTCCTTGGTGGCCTGCAGGGATGAAAACAATGTAACAAACAGACATGCATGGACATTGGACAATGATTATCTACCAAGTGGAACAGCCAGATTCTTGCTTTGCTGCTGTTCCATGGTACAAAATATGAATCTTGTCATACACACAACTCTCCCCTAAGTCCGCACAATAAGCATGTTTCTTAAACACGGCCAGTGTCGTGTCACTTCAGAGCAAGTCAGCCCTCATTCATGGGCGCAACGAAAATTGGATTATGCTGGTGTTTAGCTGTCATACACAACCAAGGAGAATGTTGAATGTACTACTGATTAGAAAGAAACCTTTGGAGGTGGCTGAGGATCAGAAGCCTGTGCAGCTTCCCAGTCTCCGAGATTAGATTCTTCAACACTGAAGCTTGGGATCACAAAGTCATCATTATCTGTGAAATGTAACACATATCATGTGAATAAATGTTCCCTAAAAAACCAACAGACAGTTAGTTCTAAAAATAAGAAATTGACTAATACCTTCTGAAAAAATAACAAAACGAAAGAAAAAGGTCACTTTTCAACCGTATTTAATTTCTAGTATGTCTTTCAAATTCCAGCTTTGAAACCATATAAAACACAAACACAAAATACCAGTCAGAACAAAACCAGGGTGGCTGACACCTCCACCCCTCCAGCAGTTTTAAAGTTCAGGTACCATTTCCTAAGCTAAGCTTAATCATAGATGGATTGCAGATATGTACAAAGACAAAATTAAACATCAAGATGACCCAAAGAATGCATCAAAACTTACCAATAAGAAACCTACATAATCAGATTAGCAAATTGTAAACAAGACCTAACTAATAACAGATATAGCAAGGACAGATTAACAGAATATGGAAGCAACAAACGCTCAGGGATAGAAGAACGCAGAAATCAGAAAGTGACAGCAATTCCATCCTGTCATTGCATCCTTTTTTTAGAGCATTACACACTATCCTCTACTGCAAGATTTCTAATTTTCTCCTCATCATCATCCCTACATAGACCTCTCGGCGTGCACCGCCCCTGTTTCAGGTGCAAACAAAGGGCAGGTAAAATGGGATTTCACTGACCTATTATTGGACTTGCTGGACCAGAACATCGGCATGTGTGTACTAACACCAAATCCAAATAACACATTTATTTATCACCAATGACCAATCAATAAAGAGAGTGTTTGGTTCCGCAGGCAAGCCTTGCCTGGCCCTGCCCGCACAGAAACCAGAGCACAGGAACGTGTTTGGTGTTTTGCTTTGGGGGCTGTGCAAATTTTTCCTCACTGAAGTGAGTGAGCCAAAACAGCTCTCATTCCGCGGGCAAGACAAGCCTCCTCTGGCAAAGCGAGGCCAGGAAAGCCTCTCTAGTCTCTCCACAACCAAAAGTGTCGAAACACTCTCATCTGACACCCCAAAATCAACCCAATTCAGGTGATCAGTAAAGATCAATGAATCAAATCATTCTTGTAGGCGAAGACAACATGCAAATTAGAGATGTCATGTGCCACTTACAGAAAGCGCTTTCTACAACAGTGCCACATTAGACGGCAGCATCTGAAACATATAACCAGAGCAGCTATTCATGCTTGCAACCAAAGATCTATTCTTCCACAATTATTGATGCTCAACTAACTCTATACTCTACCCTAGAGGACATGGCTGAGACACAATTGCAAACTCATCAAGATTTATACATTGCATCTCATCTTACAAACCTCATAAGTTGGATATATCAGAAAAGAAACATATGATGAGCCTTTTTTTAGAGAGAACCAAATACATATGGAGGCACTTCATCAGGATTGTTTTCACCATCATCTGAAACGACTTTTTGAAATTTGTCAATGCATAAACCACTTTATTTTTTAGCAGCTCTCATCTACGATTTCGTGTTTCTTCTCATTACGTAAGGTGAGGCAACATCTATAGCCACCACATTGGGCCACCTCAACACCTAGATGACGCTTGGACTCTATAGCCATGCACAGCACACAACTGACAGCGCACTGTAATCACTTTCTTCAGCCTCACCCCACACGAGCGGACCTTGCGAAAATCTAACAGTGGCGGATACCAAACCTCGTGGAAAGAGAAACTTTCCTCTAGTAGAAAACAGTTTTTCACAAAATTATCATTTGACTAATGTGTGCATTTGAACAATTTCTAAGTAGAGGTTACGCTGAAGACATCTGGCTCCCAGAGCCAATTCATATTTTCTATTATATATATGTATTATACCAAAAGGCACTAATTGCTGATAAGTGACTGAGGGATATTGACTTGGCTATGTTGCTAAAGTCAACCATGAGTCCACGAACAATTTAAGTAATTAAGTATAAGCAAGTTTTTATGTTATATTAGGATGTACCAAATTGCAATAAGAAAACTGAATGGTCGTTTCTGTTGCTACCTCAGCGAGCCTAGTCATGTTGACACTTTTGAAATAGGGAAAATTGGTCCTGTACCACTGAAAGATCGCCCGCCCCGTAAAATACCACTGAAAGATGACCGCCCCGTAAAATACCACTGAAAGGTGTGAACGTTACCGAAAATTAGCATTCTGTTAGAATTTCTCACGGAAGACTTTGATTTAGCTCGTTTCAGCACAAAACACGGATATGAAATGACCATAGTACCCTTGGCAGAAAACCAACCCAAAATCCTCACGGACGCTTCCTCTCTCGGTCTCTCCTCGGCTCCTCTCGCGCCGGCTTCTCCTCCCGAGCAAAATCCCAGCGCCGTGTCTCCCTGCGCCGCCGCCCATCCTCTCCTCCGGCCCTCCCTGCGACGGCACTCCACCTCCGGCCAGTCGTACCTGCGCTGCCGCCCCTCCCACCGAGCGGCTACCAGGGTCGCCGGCTCCAGGCGGGCATCCCTTGGGGCCGGGCGCAAGGAGCGGGGCGGGGTGCCTTGGCCGGCCCCCCAGGAGCAGGACGCCGCCCTTCCCTGACCCGCGTCCGTCCTGGCATCCATCCCGGCCTCCACAGATGGATCCACTCCATATTCCCCCAGAGTAAGATTTTTGGGATTCTTAACCCTAGCTCGCCATTTATCTGTTACTGCATGTAGTTGTGTTGTAAAATTAGTTGAAAGAGATGTTCTTTTGGATCAATGTGGTATGCGATTGAGAGTAGTCAGTATGATTGAACTAGAATTGCAACAAATAAGTCAGATGGGTTGACAGTGTTGTTAATTTCTGCACTGCTATTATTTCAGGATTGATGAGAACAATGCTTGTAGACTAGTGATTGATGTCACCTCCTTCTCAACTATTGAGGATGGCAGATCTGTATACCATAAGGGAAAAAAATTGGAGTGGTGGGTAGATTCAGAGGAGTACTCCATCATTGACATGGAGAAAGATGTTTCCAAACACTTCAGTTGGGCCACAAATCAAGAGGCAAATTATTGGTTTAATAATCAAAATGGTGTAACAATGCGACTTGCTACTGATCAAGAGCTTTTAACCTTGTTGCGGGCTTCAAAAATTGTGAAGTTCATCATGACTGTTGGTAGAGGTGTGCATGGGACTCAAATGGTGGATGAGTTGCAGATTCAAGTCACAGAGAATGAGTTGCAAGTTGATGGCAGCAATGAGAGGGACTCCTGCCATGTCCCATCTAGAGTTTTAGTTGCTGAATATGAAGACCAAGAATGGGCAGATGAGCCAGAACTGGGGGTTACAGCAGCTGGCCCTTCTAGAGTGGAGGAGGAGGAGGAGGAGCACTATATAGAGCCTGGTTTTGACCCTGAGGGAGATGATCCAATTGGAGCAGATGAAGAGTGGAGATATTTTAAGCAGCAACATAAGGAAAAGAGGACAGTGGAGAAGAAGCGAGTGCTGCAGCTATATGAAGGTAATGATCCAGATGTTGTACCAAGTGATGAAGCCACTATGATTGGAGAGGCATATGTTGCACATGCTACATATGACAGAGATAACCCTGAGGTGAAGGCAGGATCCACATTTGTTGACAAGAAGGCATTCAAATTGGTTGTCAAGCAATATGCAATTAAAAGAGAGTTTCAGACATTTGTGGAACATAGTGACAGAGAAAGATATAGGGCAAGATGTGCAGATCCAACTTGTGAATGGAGGGTTCATGCAAAGAAACTTCGTGGCTGCCCTACTTTTATGGTATATTTTCAGAATGTGTCTTTACTAATCATATTGCTAATCATGTGTATCATATTGCTAATCATGTGTCTTTACTAATCATATTGCCAATCATGTGTCTTTACTTTTCAGATTGTCTCCATTTCAGAAGGGCATACATGTGCAAGCACAAGCCAAGTCAAGGGTAAAGAGGCAACTAAAGATTGGATTGCGGACAGGGCAAAACCTCTACTTCAGTCCAACCCACAAATGACTGCAAAAAAGATGAAGGACCATCTTGAACACCAATTTCCACTCAAATTATCATATAACAAGGTGTGGGAAGGAAGACAACGTGCACTAGAAGGAATGCATGGCACTTGGGAAGATAGCTTCAAGATGTTGTGGAGATTCAAAGCAGAGTTAGAAGCTACTTGTCCTGGAAGCGTAGTAGAGATTGATTGCAAGAAGAAGAAAGATGGGCGAGTCTATTCTCTAGGATGTTTGTCGCCATAAAGGCATGTGTGGATGGATTTCTTGTTGGATGTAGGCCATACCTTGGAGTGGACTCCACTCACCTCACGGGCAAATACAATGGACAACTAGCTTCAGCAACAGCAATTGATGGCCATAATTGGATGTATCCAGTAGCATATGGAATTTTTTACAAGGAGACAAAAGCTGATTGGGGTTGGTTCTTGAAACGATTGAAGAGAGCAATCGGGACTCCGCATGGATTAGCAATTCACACCGATGCTTGCAAAGGTTTAGAGACAGCAGTCCATAAAGTCTTTGGAGGTGCAGTAGAGCACAGAGAGTGTTTTAGACACCTAATGCAGAATTTTAGGAAACAATTTGAAGGAGATGTATTGAAGTACATGTGGCCTTGTGCTTGGGCATGTACCATTCGGAGGCATCAGTGGCTTTGGGATAGAATTACTGAAAGTTGTCCAGAAGCAATTCCTTTCTTGCGAGACAATCACAAACAGATTTGGTCCAGAGCTAATTTTTCGGGAGAGTGCAAGGTTGACTATGTGAATAACAATATATCAGAGTGCTTCAACAACTGGATTAAGGAGTGCAAAGGTTTGCATGTGGATGCCCTTATGGACACAATTAGAGACATGATAATGGAAAAGATAGCCATGAGGCAGGTCATAGCTCAGAAACTTGAAGGGCCAATTCTTCCTAGTGTTATCAATGAACTTAAGATGAAGAGTAGAAATTTGAAGTACACCATCAAGGGGAGTGGTGGACTTAAGGCAGAGGTGTCTGGATTGACAAAGGACAACTATCCTTGGAGGCATGCAGTAGACCTTGAATTGAAGACATGCTCATGTGGTCAATGGCAGATTTCTGGTAAACCTTGCACCCATGCCATATGTCTCATAGGTTCATTGAGACAACTGAAACTTGAGGACTATGTGCATGATTACTACTCACTTGAGCGTTTCAAGGCTACTTATCAATTTGAGGTAAACCCTATGGTTGACAAGGCACAATGGCCTGTGGTTGATCCTGGGTTTGACATGTTGCCTCCAAAGCTAGAAAGGGCTGCAGGCAGACCAAGAGTGAAGAGGATCAAGGCTAGAGGTGAGCCAGGGAAAAGAGGACCTTACCAATGTAAAAGATGCTTCCAGTTTGGGCATATTGAGAAGGGATGCTTTGAGCCACCTACTGAACTTGGTGCTGAATTACCACCTTCATTTGCTGCCAAATCAAAGTGAGTTGAAATTCTTGCTGTCCCTTTTTTCCATTGCATTTGCCTTACATAATAACATTGCTGTTATATGTAGAAAAAGGAAAGGTGAGGCTGGAACTTCGAAACAGCCTGCTTCTAAAAAGTCCAAGAAAGGTGGAGCCAAGAAGGGTGGAGCAGCAAGCACATCTACTTCCTTGGTCCCTCAACCACCTGGAACAGTTGGCACCTCTACTTCCATAGTAGTTGAAGCACCAGTTAGTCCGGGACCAACAACAAGAAGCATGGCAGCTTCTATTTCCACTCTCACAAACTCACCAAGCACACCAGTGAGTCCGGGACCTACAACTAGAAGAATGGCTGCACAATTGGACATATCACCGGGAGGCATTGCTAGGAGGATCATCATCAACTAGGCTAGTGTGATCCTGAACGTTTGTATTGAGCACTATTTTGGCCATGTGTTGGCTGTGTGTGTTGGATGGGCATGTGGTTGCATGATATGTATGACAATATGTAGGGTGTTGAACCTGTCCTGTTCTTTAGTTGTGTGATGTGTTGAACAATATTTAGTGTATGTGTTGAATCAGAATATTTCTATTTCCTTGTGTTAGTTCATATTTTGTTCATCTGTTGACATGGATTGCGTTCAAATGGTCTCAGTTGAGGTGCTGCAGACGATACTTATGTTTTCAGTTGCTTGGTAACGGTCTAGGGGTATTTTTGTCTGAGTTAACAGAGCAGCTGCTGAAAACTTACGGAATGGTATTTTCAGTTCGGATTTGCACCTTTCAGTGGTAATTTACGGGGCGGTCATCTTTCAGTGGTATTTTACGGGGCGGGCGATCTTTCAGTGGTACAGGACCAATTTTCCCTTTGAAATAGGGTAACAGCAAGGTCTGAAATATCTCTGATGGTGGCAAACCTCCTGTTATTCTTTAATAAGCATAGCAGAACTCCACAACCAATTTTGTGTGCATAAAGTTGCCAAAGATTAATCTGCTTTTCCCCTCTTCCCCCAAATTGTTTGTTGGGCTAACCTAATTCAGGAAAGAAAAAGTCAACCAACCAAGTAGACCATCCAGACTCCAGTAACGGAGCTCATACCCCACTGAGCCAGATAGCACCGCGTCAATATCAGTGTATTTCAACGCACACCCTAGAGGCTAACATTTCTAACCCAAACCACTTTATAATGTTGCAAAGTGTTGCTAAGGCTGCTATAAATCGCTCCTAGTAGTAGAGAAAAGAAAATCGCACTGCTAGAAAAGAAATACGTCGAGAGAATAAGGCGGGACGGGAAGGGATTTAGGGAGGTTACCCCAGTCGTCGGCGTCGGACGCGGCGGGGCCGGTCAGGGGGTGCGGATCCATCGAGCACAAAAGGACATCGAACTTCGGGTGCGGCTGGGCGCAAGAGCCCGAGGTAGCCTTCTTTGAAGGATTCCGGCGGCGGCGGCGGCTGCGCGGAGGCGAAGGAGGACTCGGAATCCGGGGGGCGGCGGCGGCTGGTGGGTAGCTGTCGATTTGGCGAGCGGCGATGGAAGGCAGAGACGACGAGAAGTCGAGAAGGGAAGGAGCTGGAATTTGGAATCTGCGGGTATATGGTCTTCCCGTTATACCCCTGGTTTTCTGTTCTCTCAAATTTGATAGATTGCGTTTGAGCAAACTGTTTTAAAATATTCATGTTGTGTTCAACTTTTCATGTTAGAGCTCCCTTGAAATTGGAATGCAAGGTTCTCAAAATGAAGGACCAAGAAACACTTAAAATTGGAATGCACGGGCACTTCAAAGTTCAAACCTTATATGCTGAAATTTTGAAAAACAAGCTTTTGGAGGCATGGCCGCATGGGGAAACCATAGGGAACTGACCAAATCCATAGGAATTAAGTAGTTCTTTGATTCAAATAGCCTCAAAAGAAAACTTTAAGAATTGAATCTTCTAAAATTAATACTCCCTCCGTTTCAAAATACTTGTCGTCATTGACTTTTTTCTACAACTTTGACCATTCGTCTTATTCAAAAAATTGTGCAAGTACAATTTATTTTGTTTGCTATATGTTTTAATGTTGTATGTATTTTAAGCTTGACTTATCGTTTTACATGTTTGCGATAATTTTTTGAATAAGACAAATGGTCAAAGTTGCAAAAAAAAGTCAACAACGACAAGTATTTTGAAACGGAGGGAGTAGGATCTAGTCAACATTGCAAGACATGTCAATGGCATTGAATTGGTTCAACAAGTCCGTGAAAAAATCAACTATAATGTTAAAATGGACCATAAGTGCAATCCATATAATATCCTATATAACTATATAGAAACATCCCACTACAAGTAGGGTTGGACAAAAAGCTTGTGACTTGTTAGCTCGCTCGGCTCGGCTCGGCTCGGCTCGGCTCGTTACTGTAACGAGCTAGCTCGAGGTGGTGTTCTAGCTTGTTAGTATAACAAGCTCATTCGAGCCGGCTCGTGAGCGACTCGCGAGCCAAACGAGCTGAGAGCAAGGAGTACTAAGACCAAAGGCAATAATACAGCCCGCTTGCTGGCGAAATAACCTCCAGCGTGACTTTCAATTAATGCGGAGGGGGCAGAGGTAGTCCGCATGCAGTCAATCATAGCGTGGCAGCAGAACAGCGAATGAGAGCAAAGCATGCGTGCATCTGCCCGCTTGAAGCCGGCGTTTCGCGAGACGGCCGCTCCGCACTCTCTCTCTCCGCCAACGGAGATTCAACCCGTTTACAGCTTGCCATAATACTTGATCTAGGCCAGTGGCCCAATGTATAGAAGGCCCAACTCAATATACCTAACCCTAGCTAGATGTCTGTCGTGACTCGTGAGGCCGTGAGCCTGTCCCCCCTTCCTTCGCCTCTGGCACACCGCAATACATGCCGCTGCGGCGCTATCGATCTCAGCCGTGTATTGCGGTCCCATTGCCGTCCACCCCCGGCCTCACCCCTCTCCTCTTCCAAGTACTGCTCTCTCCTCCGCCGGCGGGTGCTGGTTTACGGAGTAAGTGGAAGAAGTGCAAAAGCAATGGAGCTCAAACTCCTCAAGCGCCGCAAGCTAGGGTTCAGAAGCTGATGCATGGTGATGAGGCTCTCAGTGGTTGTGGCGATTCCTCTGGTGTTCTGCTGTTAGTAATGCATACGCCTCCATTATGGTCATTCTAATCCAAAATCCAATTGATTCCGCATTTGTATTTCCCCCTGACTAGTAGCGTCCGTGAATCCAATTTCTTTGGTTAGTTTGTTAGCATTTTTTTTGCTTGCTTTCGATTTGTGCTGATGTTTATGGGAGCATTGCTCAGGCTCGACGAGCTAAACGAGCCAGCTCGAGCTCTTAGCGAGCGGAACCGAGCCAGGATTTTTGCTCCTTGGGATAACTGAGCTGAGCCGAGCTAGCTCGTTATCCTAACGAGCCAGACCGAGCCGAGTCGAGCTGAATCGGCTTGTTATCCAGCCCTAACTACAAGCCACTGTAAAATTTCTCTCAAACCTCAACGAGCCACGTTAGCACACACATCTTCCACCAAATACCAACAATCAATATTAGTTGCCCACTCGATCCTCCTTTAATCTCCACCAACACACATGCAAACAGTCACTGTAGTGGCATTAACCTACATAAAGTTCGAGTGCAACACAACAAAAATCTACTAAAAATCTCTCTCAAATCTTGAAAGAACACTAGAAGAATCTCATTTCTCTCAACGTGCAAGCTACCCACGTCAACGCCACATCACCATCCACTTGGACCATTTAATGAAGTCTCATACTGTTTTTTTTGACTAATAACATTTATTCGTGCAATTTATTAATCTTGGTGAATACCACGCTAAAAAATCAGTAAAATACATAGAGGATCAATAATATAAGAGTGGTTCTCTCTAATAAAATGAACATGTTTTCATGTATAATGTCATTTTTCGAAATGATATTGCCTTGCAATTGCCTTAGTTTTATACTTTCAAAGTTACTTTAAATTTTTGTTAAAAGAATTTCCACAACAACATGCAAGATATCACCTAATTTATGTTGTTTGTATGACCTTATTGGCTTTCGGAATCCTACGAAGCAGTCTATGTATTTCAATTAGTTTGGCAAACTAACTTGTCATCTATCTAATTTTGCCAAAATAAAAAAATTAGCCTCCAACAGTTTGGCAAACCAACTTGACAAAACTCACACCCCGACACAAAAGTATACGCGCACCGATCCGGGTTGGCATCGGCGTTTCTCCCACGCGCCAAGTCAGGTGGGAGGGTGAAAAAAGAAATAAAGAATAGAGACGAATTTCTGATGCAAATTTTCAAGAGGTGGAAGGGCATGAACATAATTTTGATGCAAGTTAGACTTGGATTTGGCAAGTGAATTATGCTGAACTGTTGGAGATGAGCTCTTTTTTTACTTAGTATATCTTTTTAGAAGTTGGCAAAATACAAAATTTACCAAATAAAATTTGGCAAACTCTTGAAGATGCTTCTTATTTGGGTGTACAAAAGGTTTGTCATCATACAAAACTATATAAGAGCTCTCCACTGAAAAGTTCTCTCAACCCTCAGCGCGTCACGTCACCATCCACTATGCCTTCTCTCAACATGTAAGGTGTCCACATCACCATCCACTAAAATCATCAATTTATTTCTTCTATCGATTTTCCACGACTAATAGCATCATGTATGCAATGTGTTGTTTGCAGTAGAATGTTGTGATGCAATCACTTTAGTTTCTACTTTAAAATTTTATCTTCAAAATTTATTGAAATTCCTGCAGCAACGCGCGGGGTATCACCTAGTTATTTAGGAATGAGCAGCCTCTTGGACCTCAATGAAGCCCAGACCGACTGGGCCGCTACCTCACTCTCTCTTCTGTCCATTTCAGCAGTATCACTCACTTTTTTTAATTTCACATTAGCATGCTATCTGGCACTTTTTAGTGATAATATTGGTGGTATCCATCACTTTTCCTTATTGCTATATTTTTATGTGTCAAGATTTTACGAGCTAAAAAATGCATCGATACAACTGAATAAAAAACACATGAATGGCATGTACAACTCTCTGGTTGTTTGCATTCTGTGAGGTGAAAGTTTTGTTTAGTTCAGCGAAATACACGGCAACAAAATGTCACACTGAGTTTTCGGATTAATTGGATTGGTTTTCAGGAGACTAATTTTCAAGTCTAATTAGTTTGTTATTAACACATATTTGATGTGGCAGCATATTGTCTAATCATGACTTAATTAAACTTAATAGATTCGTCTCACAAATTAACTTGGAAGTTATAAAATGAGTTTTATCATTAATTTATGTTCAGTAATCTTAATTAGTATGAAACATTAATGTGACAGATTATCTTTAGAAACTTGAAACTTTAAGAACTACAGTACTGCCACAAGTTTAAAGTTTAAATGTGACACGTGGTGTGACAGATTATCTTTAGAAACTTGAAACTTTAAGAACTACAGTACTACCACAAGTTTAAAGTTTAAATGTGACACGTGGCTGTTTACTTCCATAGCATCTCTGAGTAGGGATGAAAGTGGATCGGATCTGATAATACCATTCCACATCCACATCCATATTATTTTTTGTCGGATGCATAGCAGAGTGGATATTACATGGATGCGGTTACGGATACGATTATTTAGATGTCGGAAATGGTGTGGAGTCAGATCGGTGTCGGAGCGGACGCGGATTAAAATAGTCGATTAATATATGCTTATGTTCAGCTTCTTATGGTGATGAATAATTTTTAAAACAAAGTTGTAAATTAGCAACATAATAGGAAAAATACTCAATATGGTCCGCAAATAATGAAAGTGATCCTCATCATCGAGAATGACACTTCACACTTGACATCGAACAAAAATTATTACAAATTCTCAATTTATACTTAAAAGGTCATAGTGTATGAGCCGTATTTGGCTCTCATAGTAGTCGGGTATCCTATTATAAGTGTTGGATTATCCGCGTTTAATTATCAGATAATCCATATCCGTCCCATTTCGCCAACACTAAATCCTACTCCGCATCCACTAATCAGATTCGGATTAACCATATCTGCATGGATATCAAAAACCCTTCCTCATATCCGCAAAAATCGGATTTAGATTGGATCGGGTGCGGAAATTAATTATCCACACCACTTTCATCCCTATCTCTGAGACTCTAACGCCACAGCCACCCAGAAACACGTGAAGGGAAAAGTTGCCGCCAGAGGTGGAGGGAGGGGGGGGGGGCTGGGGGTGCCTGCCACCCCCACTAATACCTCTAATATGCCATACATCATATAATTAGTTACTCCTAATTTAGCTATACAGATCATTATTATTATCTCTTCTATTATCAACTGCAACCATCGAAAGATGCTTTCAGTATTAGGAATTGAGCTTTTTCCCTTTTGTAATAATGAAAGCTATATGCATCTTTTTGGATGCAGAGTCTGAAATATCAATATATTCTCAATTCTTAAAAGAATCAAAATGACATATCAGCACAGATAGAAACTGAACCGGCATCAAATAGACATCTCAGAATCTAGAAAGCGGACTTGGTCGTCGACCGTGCGCAAGATTAGCAGCTTCAGAGTTCTAACCAGAATGTGTTGAGCAATCACAACAGTTCAGACTTGACTCAAAGGATAATTGATCCACGAGAGATTAGGATAATTAATGGGTCTTCAGTCTAGACATTTATAAGTGTGATATATAAATATGAGGGAAAGGGAGGAGACGATCGGATCGACTACTTCCTTACACCGATGTGTATCTACGTTGGACCGCTGCTCCAACTCTTCTTCTAATGTGTTGCACGGCTAATGGTAATGATCTATGATCTAGTACGTTTCCTAAATGTTAGGATAGATATATGTTAGAGTAGCCTACTTGATCTTTGTAAAATGAACAAAAACTCATCACATTCATACAAAGAATAATCCTATCCAATCATCGCAAGGATATATGTGATCGTGGCCTGACCCTAGCCACGGTGGCTCATGTAACTCGGGAATCTGACCGGCCGGATCACTTGTTTCAGATATTTCAACACAACACCATAAAACAGAACATTGATCCGTCACCAATCACCATCTCCTTCGTCCCTTTCAACTGACCGAAATGGCTGCCCCGGGCTTTGTGTGTTGCACCTTGGAACACGAGTAGGCAGTCCAGTCGCAACAGCTCTCTGACACCGATAGAGCATCCAGGGACGGATCCAGCGGGCGGGGCTCGAGCCCCTCCTACCGCTGGAAATCTAATGGAACTGCCTTAAGCATTTCCTACAAATTTGAGAAAGAACAACGAGGGAAGGAGGGGCTAGAGGAGGAAGAAGGAGAAGAAAGCCCTCCCCTAAATTTATTCCTAGATCCGTCACTAAGAGCATCAGAAAGGGTACCATGCGTGCATGAATATCCTCTACTAGCTCTCTGCTACTCCCTCCATTCATCTATGCAAGGTCTATTATAAAATCTGAAAAGTTCACTTTTGCAAGACCTATTCTCATTTTTTCTTGAAAGTGATGCTTCGGGAATCGGTGTGGCAGTAAATCTTCGCATGCACACCTCGAGAGTGAAGCACATGCAGAGAGTAACCAAACTCATAATAAATACTAGTTGGTTTTTTCCTAAGAAAAACTAATGATAAGAGTACTTCTCTTGGTCTTTGAGCTAAGCAAAAATAAGTCTTGCATAGATGAATGGAGGGAGTATCTGCCAAGTGAGCTGCATCAACTTTGGCTACTGTGTTAGTTTAAGTAGACATTGGCGATAGATGGCTGGCTCCGACGAGTAAACGCGAGGATAGAATCAAGATAGAGAATATAGCGCGACACATGGGCCCCTGTTGATCGAGCACTAGTTTTGCTTAAATAAAGCTCTCCAAAGAGTATATACTTAAAGCTAGAGCTAGGGTAGCTTTCTCTCTGTGCCATATATAGTCCCAATACGGCAATACTGCTCCCTCCATTATTAGTAGATGTGTTAGGATATAGAAAAGTAAAAAAAAGTTCCACGTTAGCGATTGTGAAATACTGTGTATGTTCAAATAACTATTATGCTATAAACTAACCTGCGCATAGTTTGACACTTTGACTAATTGTTAGTCGAGATTTGTTAAGTTTTACATTTTGATTAAAAAAAGCATACCCCTATACTAAAACCGAACGGATAATAACACATTAAGGTTATGAGAAAACAGAAGCATGGTTTTGAAAGTCGACACTCCTTACACCAGTTTAATCCATGTATAAGCTGCTGATCTATCTTTGCGCAAGCAAGAGATGTGGATCTCTGTATGGAGAATTCTTGATTAGGTTAATTATGAGGAAACAGAAGCTTGCATATTGGAGTGGTATTGGAACCTTTTTTCAAATATTTTGTTGTTGTAACTAATAACTAGATTCAGCATAGTCAAAATAATCTTATGCCCAAATAAACCTGGATGTTATATATGTTCAACTTGAGTATATATATATATATTGAATCCATCAGAAGTTGGGCCATACCGATCCAATGAAATCCTTAATGGAGAAAATCTTTATGGCGATATGATCGATCTTGATACCGATGGACCACGATTCCTCCCCCGCCACAACAACATGGCCATCTCTTTTTGTTTTGCATGTTTCAAATGGCATGTTGTTTGCAAATAATTAGTAAACTCTGGATCACATAATACTCTAGTTTTTTATATCAACATATTACTAATTACTGCTATAAATATTATTATACACATGAGAAATCTAGTTTTTTATATCAACATATTACTAATTACTGCTATGAATATTATTATACACATGAAAAATATAGCAAGGTTGTGATTTTTTTTCAAAACCGCTTTAGTTCAATTAAAATTTACATAAAGGATATTGACAGCCAAATCTATAACAATTAGGTGATTTCCCGCGCGTTGCTGCGGGATTTGAGAGTTTTTTTAAAAAAATTATCAATCAATATGGAGGATGCTTAAGATAATAGGACACTATAAGTTGGAATGACGATTTCATGACAATGATGCTACATATGGGAATGGTTTACATCTAAGTATTGAGAGAGAGAAAAAGAAAGTGAAAAAGACACATCCGCCAAGTATATAAACAAACAAATAATGAAGAGGAAATGTCAAAAGGAATAGTTGGTTTATTGACCTAGCTCAATTTCTGGTAAAGTATATTTATGCACAGGAAATACATTGAATTAAGGTATTTACTAAAATATTTGTTCAGTGTACTGTAAGGGAAAACTTACACGACACAAACATAGTATGAGCAACAGAGGTCATGAAAATAGTATGAGCCTTCTTCCAATTGCCACACTGAGTAAAGTTCTTCAATGCACACTCACAATCTCCATATATCCATGATAAAGAGCCTATATATAGAGCTCATTAGATAAACATGTTCATGTGTAATGTTTCTATTTTTAATCAACTGGCATCACAAAATATTTGCAATGCTTTTTAAGGGTCACATACTCTGCAAATATGATCATTACATAGTTTGTGATAAGCCCCCCAAAAAAATCGCTCCAGAGCTTCATGCATCCATTCTTCTAGTATACCAAGTTCCACAATGTATTGTCTTTGAGCATCATCTTTACTCCACGACTCATAATGTTGTGATAAAACTCACTGCTCCCATGCTGCTTAGTGCTTACCCTGTGCAAACATAACTGAATATACCTGACATGGTTGGCTTGATCCTGTGGCTGAAAATCATGTAAAGAGAAAGCCAACTGTTGCTACAACCAAAATGATACAGAATCTGAAAGCCAATAGATTGCAGGTGGTTTAGAGAAATGCAAACCGGAAGAGATGTTGGACTTTTGAAAAATTTAACAATAGCAAAATAAACTTCTTTGATAATAACAGATAAGTGATAACATCATTCTTCAGAAGTTTCATATGACTGTCCAGTGTCCACACATGCAATTGTCTAGGTTGATTAATTGATAGAAACTTGTGATAACAAACTCACCTGTTAACATTTGTTGTTTGGTCATGCCTAAAGGTTGCCTCCATTGCTGAGAGCCTGAGAGTTCATTCTCTAAACATAAGTGGCTGTAATCAAAGCAAATGTTATTCTCCATGATTTTGTGGAATGGAAAAAAATAGTCTCACATGGCGACCACAAAAAAAATTTCACAAAAGGAAAACAATAGTAGTCTCACATGGCAACCAAAATTCACAAAAGGAAAACAATATCAATTTTGAGATTTTTGTAGATCACACATAGGGGAAAACATCCTAATTAAAAGTTAGTGTAATTTATCACAACACTATTTGTTTGCATACCCTATATTACAAACAGAAATCATTTTAGAATATCATACATAGCATTTGATTCAAGTAGACCTAGCATTGATCTTGAGTAAGCTCATAAGAAAATGGTTGACGGTTCAAAACCGTGTTGAAGTTCACCGCAAGCGTACGGGTGACTTGGTGCCTTTTTCACCAAGGAGGGTCCCCAAGGTTTGTCAATCCAAGGATCGGAAGCAAACCGCTAAGGTTATCTACCTTGTCTACCCAAACTAACCTAACATTAAGCGTTGATTGCATACAAAGATAAACCTAAGAGATATGTATATGATAGCACAAGGTTAATCACATCCATAGCATAGGCAACATGAAAGAGCAAGCAAGGGTAACTACGGCCTATCGTCATCTAGTTGTAGTTCTAGTCAAAAGAGCAAAAGCAACATGTATCTCATCTAAAGCCGTCTTTAAACTACTATCCTCCGGTCAAAAGCTAGCCCGGCTTCGCCTTTCTCCTCCACCGTACTGTCACTACGCAAGGATATTCGTGCGGTTGGCTCACGGGAGCACGTTTGTTAAGAACGCGTTGCACTCCTTGGTAAATCCGGTATGCACCTCTAGCCACCATGGCTACAAGAGCACCCCAAGCAATCTATCCTAGCAATAGATTGAAATAAAGCAAACTCAAGAAAGCACAAGATCGTAAAAGGAGGAATTGAGTCGCTAAAAGATCGGATGACATGAATTGCTTTACTCACATAGTATATGCGTTTTGGTCACCACCACCGAGTACATACCATTGATGACCTCAACAACTAGCTCCAGAACTCCACCATAGCATAACCATGCAGGGTGGCTATGGCGGCTAGGGTAGGCCTAGGCCATCTCCTAAACAACTTCGAAGACTCGCGGCGGCCGTCGTCTCCCTCCGGTGCTTGCTTCTAGGTTTCGCCGAGTTGTGATGAATGGATCGATGGGTCCATCTTGGGGCGCCTAGGGGGTTGTATTTATACCCTTGGAGTGCCTTGGGGCGTGCTCCACCTTGCCTTGCACGAGATCCTCCTTGGGAGAGAAGCAAACTTGGTTTCCATAAAATCAGCCTCGTCCAGATTTTCCTGATTCGCAGCCCTTCCTTACCGGCACCATATCTCCCACGTACGGACTCCAAATAATGCAAATTCGGTGACCAGGTTGTGTGCCACGAAATTATCTTCAACTTTGGTATTCATTGCTTTCCTTGGAAACGAAGATAAGATCCCCAAAACAGCCTCGGAAGATAATATATCTGATTTCGGACTTGTCTGCGCAACTGGCATTTCGGGGGCCATATCTCCTAGCTCCTTGACCCGAATTGGGTCTTCCATATGTCCAAATCGAAGCTATCGTCGAGGCCCACAACTTTGGTAGTCAAACTTTTACCATTAGAGGCCGTTTAAGTCTCCGAAACTGCACCGAAAGATCATGCTGTTCTGGGCTGCGAGAATATCTCTCGGGCTGAGTTGATCTCGTTGGTAGACCTCCTAGTCCCCAGAGTTTTACGTGTTGATGCTTCGGTCCATGGGTCATTTGGAGTCGTGTTCACTTCATGTCTTGACTTGTGACGGGCTTCATGATCTTCTCATAAAGTGCTTGATGAACTTATCCCGAAAGTCTCCTCTTTAACGTTGATTTCCTGCGTAAACAATAAACTCCAAAAACCACATGCAAGTGTGAACTTGTTACATCATTAGTATGCCTAGTGGCGGGTTAGTTATAATTCAAAGCTCAAACCAAAGTGTAACAAGTGCTCTTGGTTGACGGAAATCGGCCGTCAACAAAAATTCAACATCAAATTCGTCCATTGCCATGGGCCGTGGGTACATACCTCTTTCTTTGCAAACACAATAATTTATCACAACACTATTTGTTTGCATACCCTATATTACAAACAGAAATCATTTTAGAATATCATACATAGCATTTTATTCAAGTAGACCTTGCATTGATCTTGAGTAAGCCCTTCAGGTTGACAACCATCTTCTGAACAGCAAGTTTTCCTTTCAGCCTTCACCATATTTTTTTACTTTGCAATCGATCAGAGATGAAGGCAGCTAGTTGACAATTCAGTAATTGATTGGTCAATGATCACAGGTCCAGCCAAGTTAACAATAGTTCACACAATTAGGCTCCCAATTTCTTCTGCAGATCAACAGGCTAGACAATTGGACTAACGATTCCTAGGCCCAATCTAGCAACCCATCCAGATTGCTCAACACAGGCAAGGGACCGAAGAAGAGGAAGTGGGAGGAGGGGGGTCGGCTACCTCGGTCGACACAGAGCTACTCGAGAATCGTCGCGCCGGTCCAACAGGCACAGGTGCTGCTCCAGGGGATGGCAGGGAGGCAAGGCGGCATGAAGGCGAGGGGGGTGGCGGCGGACTGGCGCGACACGGGCGGCGGCGCCGGCAGGGTCGCGGTAGGAGAGTGGATGACGGATGACGTGGATCGCTGCGACGACCCCTTGCCTCCGTCTCCTATTCCAGCACCGACTTCCATCCTCCGCGCCGCCCGCTGCAGCCGGCCCACCAGCGCCGCCACCTCCTGCAGGAGCGCCGCACCCATCTTCTTGGCCTCGGGGGCAAATTTATGAGGACAGGTGGGAAGGTGAGACGATAGGAATGCTAAGGGGCGCGGCGCGGGGACGCGAGATCTGGGGGGCGGTGCGGGGGTGGAGAGGTGAGACGGCGGAAGGGGCGCGAGGTCCGAGCGGGGTGGGGCAGGGGGTTGGATGGGATGGGGACGGCACCCTGGGTGGGAGGACAGGTGACATCAACAGATGATGTGGCGCGTTGAGGTTTCAAAGAATTGGCTAGTGGGGTGCTCTTATTAAGTTTTGTATGATTATATAGATGAAACCCACTACACATCATGAATAGACTTCTCTCAACATGCAAGAGGTTCAAGTCACCATTCACTAAATCTTCTCTCAACATATAAGTTGTCCACATCACCATACACTAGAATCATGAATTTATGTCTTCTACTGATTATCTGCGGCTAATAACATGTATTGTGTTAGTCTTTGCGAGTATCATGCTACAAATTTCTAAGTAGTTCTCTCTCAATAAAATGAATATGTTTTCATCTACATTGTTGTTTGCAAAAAAATGTTGTGACGCAATCATTTTAGTGTTTTTACTTTCAAATTGCATCTTCAAATTTTATAGAAAATTTCAGCAGTAACGCGCGGGGTATCACCCAGTATTAAATATATTGATGACTGTTGAGCATTCTTACAGAACACGTTATCACAACCGGTTCCAAACCCGTGTAGCAGTTAGTTTTGGAACTTATATATATGGGGAAAATCCATTCTACACATGTGTAACTACTCTCACGATAAATTCTACTGCATCATGTATCCAACTAAAAATATATATAGACACCCACAATCGGAACCAATGTCGTTTTACGGAGGAAGTTGTGCCAGTTAGGGCAGTCCCAATGGTCTATGTAGGATGGAGTCCAACACATCAGCAAATTGGTGACATGACAGCATAGTTAATGAAGAAAGAGAAGGAAAACACAAGATCTGGTTTCTTCCTCTAGACTCAACCTCCTCACGCGAATCAAGACCGCAAGACCTAGCAAAATCACCATTGGGAAGACCTGGCTGGAGTCTTGCGTCGCCGCGGTCTCGCCTGCCATTGTATGAGATGATTTCACTATATTTATTGTCTTGGACTTCGTACCATTGTAGAAGATGATTTCTAGTGTTCATTTTTCTGATGTGATTGTCTTGAACTTTGCACTTAGGTCTACTGTTGGGACTGCCCTTAGAAAGACTATCAACTGATACTATGATGTTCGCATGCAAACATTTGTGAACTAGAGAAGCCAAAAAGACACACAATTTTAGAACGGAAGGAGTATGTGGCAGAGATACTAGTAGTTATAGCCATGTATTATTTAATCATTATTGCCTGCAGGGCGGAGCTAACAAAGGAAGTCACCAATGGCCGTGTTTGGTTGGCACCAGACAAAAAATTGTCTAAAGGAATCTTTAATGCATGGAACACTAAATGAAGTTTATTTGTAAAACTTTTTTACAAATGAGTACAACTTTTCGTGACGAATCTAATGAGCATAATTAATCGATGATTTGCTACAGTAATGCTACAGTGCTTGGTTGACTGTTAACAATCATCTGAATGTATCAGAACGGTGCATTACAATGGGAAATTCGCATTGGCAAATGCCGCAGGCAATTCGCGGCATAGCTCCATCAGTTGCATCAGCATAACTGGGAAGCGACACGCACGTGTTTCCGTAAACACATAAATAAGTTTTTTATACTACATTTTTAATTTATAGGAAAAATATACATTGTATTTTCAAAATTTTAATAAATAATTTTTTTATTCAATTATGCACATTAATATTATTTGATAATAATCATGTCATAATTACATCATTTGCTCATCTGGGCTAAGACACTCACACCTTCTGCGCATATCCTTAGTTTTTGAACTTACAGGGTGATTGCTTCGAGAGGTAGGTCATTGTCCTACATAATATAACATCTCTCTCGTGGGGTCTCATGCATACAACATGTCAACAACGCTCACCAATAGGCCCTGGACACTGCGGAAATTGACGACGGCACCAACAGTCACTACGGGAAACCCTGAAGATGACGAGTGCCACGAGCACTCGGCAAAGGTCCAAAAACACTTGGCGAAGTGTTCGCCAAGTGTTGCACTCGGCGTCAGTTTTCAAATTTGCTCTAATAAACTTTTGGCTACAATCTAGGTTGCCCATTGCCTGTAGAAAATGTTTAAGGTCAAACTCAAATTCGACTGTCATTGTTACTCCGAAATCTAACTGAGTCCTTCTCAACTTTCATAAACTTCTCCGGAGATCCTTCGGTTTGCAAACGCGCATGTGATGAATTGCGCGAAACCTTCTCAACTATCTACCACAAGGTCCACGTACGATATCATGACATCTTGACAAAATTCATAATTTTTGGACTTAGTTTGCATTTTATAGAATTAAAAACAATTTGTCTACAAGCACATGATTGTGTTTACAAAACAAGACGTGCAAAATTAGCTCTATTTTAAGGAGCAATGCATCAAAATGAAGTAAGTACCATGTATGACATTTTTACTAATTTTATAACATTAATGTAATTACTTCTAGTTCAAATTTGACTTATTCCTAGAAATTCATGTAAATGAAATTAATATCTCAAATATAGCAAACAAGCCAAGAAATGTATCAAAATTGAGTATGGAGTACCAACTATTGTATGAGAATTGGAGAAAAAGTTTGAAGCTAAGGGGAAGAAAAAAATTCAAATTTTTCCGAGTGTTACGGCTAGACACTCGACAAACAAGCGAACGTCGAGTGTTGTACCAAATGCACTCGGCGAATAGCTTGTATATGTCGAGTGCCGGTGGATGACACTCGGCGAATAGGTAGATGCTGAGTGTCCATACTTCGCCGAGTGTTTTTGTGTCGGCACTCGACGAAGAGTCTATTCACCGAGTGCCCGACGGAAAACACTCGGCGTATTTGGGGTTTCCCGTAGTGAGTGGTCGAAATTTACCAGCAGGTCCTAGGTTCCCGACAATTGGTGTGTGCTATTGGCTAGTCATATGTTTGAATTTTCTTTACCACAACACGTCTGATTCATACTCACAATTGATTATCGATGCTTAGATTTGTTCACCGAACACATAGAGGTTTGATTGACGCTCCTGATAGTAGTTCAGAAATCTTAAGTTTGCTTGATGAGATTTAGCATCATGTTTCATTTGTTGTGTCGGAATTTGTTAGCCCTCATAAGCCTTTGAAATCTAATTATTTTTTTACTACATGTTGATTCTATGTCAAAGAAACTATCTTTTACATTAAAAAGAAGCAGATTTAGATATGTGTGTCAGATCTGAAATTCCTTCCAAAAGTCCAGCCTTGAGTCCAGTCCGTTTCTCTCCCAAAGAGCTGAAACATTATCTTCTTGTGAGCTAAAATTTCCATCCACTGTTCACTGGTCTTGTTTGGAACAAAGAAATAGAAAACATAGAAATAGAAAGAATCATAGGAATGGAGGAAAGATGCATGAGGAAGACACGTGAATGAAAAAACACAAGAAGTGGATACAAAACTTGTGTCTGGAACGCAGGAACTTGTATCACATAAATTAAAAAATATCCACGTGATAAAACCATATTAGACCTTAACCTTAATGATAGGTTAAACATTAATAATTTTCTTCTAATTTTAGTTCACAATACGTCCGATAGGATCAGTTCTAACACGGCACAAGATGACAAGAACAAGGACCTTCTTCTTAATTTGCCAAGCCTTATCCTCTCGTTCACCTTCTGACCACAAGCTCCGAACTCCATGTCTGCAGTCTCCATGGCCACTCGCTCATTTCACCAGCAAGCTCAGCAGCTACATCGAATCTCGAGCACCAGTTGCAGATCCTCAACATCTCGAGCACTCGTTGTTCCTGTGGCCGTCGGGGCTCCCCGAACTCAACCTGCCGCACCGAGCGTGGAGGCCAACCCACGGCCCTGAGCTCACCCTGCCGGCCAGGAAGGTCGTGACGCCCGGAGCTCACCCCGCTGGCCAGCAGTAAGGTCGCGGCGCCTGGATCTCGCACGGTTGCACCCGAAGCTCGCACTGCCGGCCAGGCAGGCCACCGCGCCCGGAGCTCACATCGTCGGCCATGGAAGCCACCGCGCCCGGATCTCGGTCCGCCCTCCATGGAGGCTGCAGCCCCAACCTCCGTGTCATCGTCCTCGCGCAGGCTCTCGGCCTCCTCCGCGTCGCCGTCCTCGCGCGGCCGGCATGCCGGGGAGCTCGCGTCACCGCTCGTCAGGAGAGCCGGCACGGACGTGGAGCTCGTGTCGCTGCGTGTGTTCCTCCTCCAAGTGGCCGCCGGTCTGCCATGGAGGAGAGTTCCGCCGGACTCGCCCGACAGGTCGTGCAACGTCGGGTGGGTATGGCAGGCGGGTAAGCAGGGGGAGGTCGCCAGGGCTGGGAGAATCTGAGGCAAATCCCAAACGTGGGGGCAGCGGAGCCGGAGAGGGAGATCCAAATTGGGCAACTTTGATGCGGCGGTCCGGTGGCGGAGTGCGGGGCCGTCGGCGACTGGTGTGGTAGGGTGGTGCGGTGGCGGTAGCCAGCGTTGGGGGCGGCGCCGCCGGGGAAGCTCGCGCCGTGCGGGTGTCGTCGCCGCTGGTGGAAGCCCGGAAGGGGATTTTTTTTAAAAAAAAAGAGAGAAGTGGGCCCAGTGGGTACGTAGGCTTGTATGCGCAGGGTGGGTGAGAAAAATTTTTCGTTTTTGGCAGAAACGCTCTCCAAATTGCGATTTTTTGGTACTTCATAGTCCTTCCACCCTATCCACTTCCAAAAACATATGACGGGTGGGTCCAGTGTGAGGGGTAAGGCGGGTCCGGTTTGGGTGAGAAAAATTTTCAATTGTCTTCGCTCCTTATAGTATAGATATACAAAATGTAAAGAACATTCTCTTCTACTGTTTTTTAAAGAAAAATGTATTGATCTTAGCACATTACACCGGCACGTTTACAAATAGGACCCTAAAGAAAAGGAAAATTACAATGAAGTTCAAAACTCCTGATCATCTTCCTCGAAGCCCTCAGAGATCCGTTCGTCACCGCCGCCGAAGCCACTTTCCAATCGTCGCCGGACACCAGAGCCAAACTCCTCAAGGTGAAGACCGCAAAGGAGTGCTTACTGCTAGGCGAATCCGCCGAGTACACTGCCTCCCAGGCGCATTGACCAACTCCGGCACCCACGACGCAACCTTCGTTTCCAACACCGGCAACCCGAGCAAAGCTCAGATTTCCACCAAAGATAATCTTTCTTGAGATTAACAGGGTCAACAACATCATCACCTGAAGAAGACGATGATGCGCCGGCCCCGGATTCCTGGACAGGTCTCCCCAGCCTCTCCGTTGGTGTCGGAGAAGATCGCCACAGGAGAATAGAAGAAGCTGGAAGAAATTATTCCTCTGCAACGTCGTCGCTTCCACATCGCTAGCGTCGCCAGGAAAACCAAGCCGCAGAGGAGCCACGCTCCTCCGGCAAAACCTAAGTCCACCGCTGAGTATCGACGGTGAGCAAAGCCTAAACCTAGATGGACAAACTCGATCTACTAAAGGATGGACCTCCGCTCCCCTTGCCACTGACTAGGAGGCTGGGGACGAGGAAAACAGGGGCCATAGGCGAATGGTGGCGGCGGCGGCTCCGCCCGAGTCGCCCCTCCGGGGCGACACGGGGGACGGGTGGGGTGTGTCGTAGATAAACTGAGGATCGCCGGACGTGAGTCGCCGGTGAGCTCGTGAACACACACAAGATCAACAATGGAGTCTGTGGTTTTGGTGCTGTAGGAACTGAGTTTGTCGGCGGCATGTCGGTGAGCTTGCTCGGGGAAGGAGGTGCGCTGGTGCTTGCCGGCGAGGAAGGAGCCGCAGACTTGTTCCACCTGCTCCAGTGGAGAAAGACCGCAGACCATGTCATGGTTGGCGAGGTAGCGCAGTGACCGGAAGTTGATGTGCCCGTACCGCGTGTGCCAGCACCATGCCGCCTCGGTGCTCCGAGCGGAGAGGCACACCGGGTGACTGATGTTGAACTCCAGCATGTAGAGGCGCGAGGGAGATCTTATCACCCGAGCAAGAACCTTGAGCCCGGGCTCGTAGATCTTGAGTGCGCTAGGGTCGATGATGATCTAGCATCCCACCTCCGCGAGCTGACCGAGGCCGATGATGTTCACCGTCAGCCTCAGAATGAAGTATGCCCCGGTCAGGGCGCGGTGCTCCCCATTCTTGCAGGTGAATACGATGGTCTTGCGTCCCTCGATTTCCACCACGGATCCGTCCCCGAAGCGGACAGTCTCGTGGATCTTGGTGTCGAGCTCGGAGAAAGCTGCACGCGCACTGTCAAGCACCCATCGGTGGGGATCTCGATCCTCACGCGGGCCTAGCTGGGCGAAGACCTTCTGCTCGTCGATCTCGATGCTGTGGCGGCGCGGATGGAGGTGAGGAAGACGAGGATGGTGAGGATGAATGGTTGACCCTAGACGCCTGGGCCATGAGTAAGGTAGGCTCGTCATCCTCCTCGCCTTGGGCCAGATGGGCCTCCGCCTTCTTCTTGGGCTTGTTGGGGCAGTAGCGGGCCCAATGGCCCGTCTTGTGGCACGTGAAGCAGGGTGAGGATGATGGCTTGTTTGGATCTCGGTACTCGCCGCGCCCACCACCGCCGTTGCTGCCTTGCCCCGGCGGTTCTTCTGGTCCTACTTCTCCCCGGAGCTGGAGCCACCGCGGCCGCCATCCTGCGCCTTGGATCGCTCAAGCCACTCCTCGTGAGTGAGGAGCAGCTTCCCCATGGAGGAGCAAGATGGCGGTGTCACCTCCTCATCGGTGTCGTCAGAGGACTTCAATGTCCCTGTGATTTCCTCAATCGAGAGCTTCGAGAGGCCTCCATGGTGACGACGAGCTGCTTGTACTTAGGTTGGACGACGCGCAGGTACTTCTTAACAGCCTTCGCGTCGGGTTCTGGATCCCTAGCTCCGCGAGGCGCTGAACGACGCTAGAGTAGCGGAGTGCGAAGTCCTCGATGGATTCCCCGTCACGAAGTTTGATCATCTCGTACTCCGCGCGCAACGTCTGCGCCGTCACCGCCCTCCGCCTCTCGTCTCCGAGGCAGAGAGTCTTGATGGCCTCCCATGCCTCCGCGAGCGCGGGAATCATCTCGGACGGCACCGCGCTGCAAATGGCATCGAGCGCGGTGCGGTCGTCGCGAAAGTCGCCGTCGCCATACTCGATCACATCCCAGAGGTCGTGGGCTTGGAGCTTCAGCTTCATCCGCAGCGACCACTCAACGTAGTTCATCTTCGTGAGCTACGGCCAGGCGCTGGAACTCCCGGACTCGCGAACGACACGTTCGATAACACGTTCTCGTGGCTTGTCTGCGTCGTGATGGTGCGAGCGGCGGTGACGAGAAGGGGATCGACTTTGCGACGGCCTTCGGTTGGGCGAGCTGTGCCCAGATGCCTTCTTCCCGTCGGGATCGCCGGACGATCCCGGCTTCTCCGTCTTCTTCTTCTCTGCCGGTGGCGTAATGCCGCTTGGCTTGCGCGGCGGGGTGTCGCCGCGCGGCTTGGGCGCCGGCGAGGCCATGGCGGACCTCCTTGAACCTTAACGGCTCTGATGCCAACTGTCGTAGATAAACCGAGGATCGCCGGACGTGAGTCACCGGCGAGCTCGTGAACGCACGCAAGAACAACAATGGAGTCTGTGGTTTTGGTGCTGCAGGAACTAGCAACATTTTCATTTGATTGCAAACAATTATAAAGATACAATAGTGATCAAAACTACCTAGTACGTGAGCTAATCTCACGGAACGTGCGAGGCACATGACATCTACGGGGCCATGCCATCCCACGGCCTTCGCCACCTCCTACGACGCCGCAAAGAGCGGGAACGCGGGCGCGCCCAGGCACGAGTGCGGGGGCTCAACCTGTGCAACAGAATGCACCTAACACGCTAAGAACAAAAATTGAACTAAGCTATGTACATGTTGGTGACCAATTGAGGATTAACTTCGACAGGGTGGTGTTGTTTTTTTGACCTGCAACATTCTCTTCTACTGTTGGGAATTCCCTGAGAGCCTGCATTACTGTCACATGGTGGTGGAGTGGATTGGACATGGTCACATTCAGAGACACCGCAATCATTAGCCGGACAAGAAGGATGGGATTCTTACTCCTAGTTTCATCCATTAAAACCCATCCTTTTCGGGCTACATGACATTTGATCTGGCATTCCGGATTCACCGGCGCCGCTCATTCCTCCGCCATGCCCTCCTCTCAAGTGATCCAGCAACCACATGTGTTTGCACATCCCCCTTCGTCGTCGCCGTCTTTATAAGCCTAGCTAGCTAGGGAAAGTTGTCACTCACGCGTCTAGACAGCCCACCGCCGCATTCCAAGCGGGCCTTATTCATGATGCAGCAGAGCCGGCGGGAGCACGGGAGCTCCGGCGAGCTCGACGTGTTCGGGGCGACGAGCTACTTCGCCGGCGGCGGCCTCCCTAATAACTTCTTCCCCGGTGAGCCTGCGGCGGCTGCCCTGCTGATCCAAGCAGCTGATAAGGTGACGCGTGGCACAATGATGCAGGACAGTTTCCGTGGTCCTCCTCGTCATGTTCCTGATGATGATGAGCACCTCGGGTTGCATGACGATGAGCGCCATGGTCAGCAACTGGGAGTCGTTGTAGGCAAGCCGTCAGGTGGTAATAATAAGAGCAAGATCGCCGCCCTCTTGAGCTTCGTGGTCTCGCCGTCACCGAGAGCTAGCTTCCGCAAGGAGTCGCCGCCATCGCCGCCGCCGGCTGCTAAGAAGCTGCTGCTGCTGGCAGCGGGCGGCGACGAGCCGACTAATAAGGTGCCCTCGTCGTCGTCCTCCTCCTCCTCCTCCTCGCGCGAGAGTAGCGTGGTGCAGCTGCAGGGCTGTGACGGCGTGCACGACGAGCTTGATCTGGGCGTGGCGACGGGGGACAGGAGGTTGCAGGGCGTGAGGGTCGTGAGGGGCCGCAGCGGTGGCGAGGAGAGGTGGGTGGTGAGGTGCAGTGCTTGGGAGGAGCACCATGAGAGCATGCTCGTCGATGATGCAGCCGGATCAAGTGACGATCCCAAGGATGAGGCGGTTGAGGAAGGAGGTGATGGGAACCCTGCTGGTGGTGATGACGACTGGGAGAGTGACTGCAGTTCTGATCTATTCGATTTGGATCTTGAGTACATATGTTGATCGATCTCTACCACGCTTAATTAATAACTAATGAGTAATGACAGTATCTAGTACAGGTTGATCATATATATACTCCAAGCTCTTCATCTAAGCTAGCTATATATTTTGTAAACTGTAAATGAATCGTTGGGTATCATGTGCACTCGGTGCCTTTTGTACTGTCAAAACTCCAATGGATCTGTTGTTAACACGCTCACAAACGTATGTATGAAAATGATCTACTATATACTTTGAGACGGAAGAAGTATCTTCTATTCCTTTGTACGTATGTACTGTTGGCGCGTGATTCGTCCGTTCCCTTTTTCGTGTATAGTATGCTGCAGCTGGATGTCCTGTACAGCATGTACATGTACAAAAGCTCTCTAAAATCTAAATTAAAGGCTTAGCTATATGAGCCTGTTTGGCATGGCTCCAACTCCAGGTGGAGCTGCTCCACTCCAAAACTCCAGGTGGAGCTGACTCCACTCCAAAACTCCAAGCTCAAATTGGGGTGTTTGGCTACTAGCTCCATCCTATTTTGCAGGTCCCACCAGTCAGTCTCATTTTCTTCTTCACCTTCCCAATCTCATTTTCTTCTTCACCGGTTCACCCTCCTCAATCCATTCCACGACGACCAGCGCGGTCGAGGGGGCCGGCGGCGGGAGCCTCGGCCGTGTGGGGGCGGGCGCGGGGGCCGGCGGGCGCGGTGGCGGCCGGGCGGGCACGGGGGCCGGCGGGCGCGGCGCGGTGGCGGGCGGCCGAGGCGCACAACCGGCCGTGGAGATGCCGCGGCGGCGGGCGGGCGCGGGTGAGAGGGTCACGGGGAGGGGCGAAAATTAGAAACGAAACGTTTTTTCCCCACTTACCGGTGGCATTGGTGGGTAATTTCCCACCAACTCCACGAGTAGGTTCATATTGGATGGTTCTGGAGTAGCAAATGAGGTGCTCTAGAACTCCAGTTTCATTTGCACTAGAGCTCCAGAGTTTGGACTGCTCCATAGATTTCTGAAGTCGAGGTGTTTGGCTAGCTCCACCTGACTCTGACATGGAGTTCGGCTCTGGAGCCATGCCAAACACCCCCGTAGTTTGCTACTTTGCTGTTGGTGTTGGCTACGGCAGAAGGAATAATCAAGTGGGAGGCCCATGCTACGCTGTGCGTGTGATCGATCGAGTACGTGCACGCTGGGCAAAGCTAGCCGAGATCTATCTGTTGGTAGGGCCCGTGCGCCGTGCATGTGGTGGGACGCGGGACTCGAGAGTCCCTCGGACAAATCTTATCCCCTTGCATTGGTTGCGATAGATGTAGCAGCAGCAGTGCCTTTCGGTTGTTAAATGAGTGTGTCCCCCTTCGCTTCCTACCGCACGGCGCGCGCGGCCGGCTCATCTTCAGCACGTGCACCAATCGTTTTGGTACCAACAACAAGTACGTCTACGTACGCGTGATCAGGAACGGAGCTTGGAAAAATTTTAGGAGGGACTGAAAAAAATCATCTTCTGGCTGTTGCTCGTGAGCTTGTGACCGTCTGACGCCGTGCCCCTCGGCGCTCACAGCTCACCGTCGAGCTTTGCGCCACCGCGGCTTGCGGCGTGCGCCGTGTGGGCGCCCACCCCGCCGCCCGCCGGCACCTGTCTGGGCACGGAGCTGCGCCTGAGAGATCAAAGGGAGGGAGAATTAGCAGGGACCGACCGACCGCAGAGGCGGGTTGGGGCGACGGGAGACAGCGTGAGGTCACGAGGAGGCAGTGACGGGCAGGCGACGGCCGACGGTGGATAGCTCATAGTTGGATAGGAATTTTCCTTTGTTGGGCTTAGACGAAAATGTTGACTACTCCCTCCGTCTCAAAATGTAACATTCCTAGCATTCAAACTCAAGAAATAATAGAACTGCAAAAAGACCTTTGTACCTCTCATTTTACACTACCCACCAACTCTCCACCAACCCACGTACCCATTCAGTTTTGTCATATCCCTAGGAATGCTTATATTTTGACAAAAATTTTGAACTCTAGGAATGCTTATATAACGGAACGGAGGGAGTAGTTGACCTAATATACCAAAGTACATGAGTAAAAAATTTGAGAAGAGACTCCAGGGTTCTACATGCCGGCGAGCTGTAGGGGGGGGGAGGGCCCCCTCCCCCCCCGGCTGCCTCCGTCACTGCTCATCTTTAAGAACGGAGGGAGCATATAACATCCCCTTAGAGCATCTTTAAGAGTTTGCTATCTTTAACTTGGCAAATCTTATGATTTGTCAACTCCTAAAAAGATTTGCCAAGTAAAAAACTAATGCATCTCCAAGAATTTGCTATTTTTAACTTGTCAAACTATTCTTTCTCTCTTATACATTTGCATGTATTATTTATTTATTTTTCACCTTCTCACCTGGCTTCATGCGGGAAAAACACCGATGCCAAGTCGAGTACGTGTGCGTATCTTTGCACGCTGAAGGCAGGTTTTTTCCAAGTTGAAAAATTACCAAGTCCTTCGCCAAACTATTTGAGGGGGGTGTTTTCAATATTTTTACCAAAAATCAAGAATGCCAATCCGATTTGGCCAATTGTTGGAGATGCCATCTCAAAATGGGTGTGTGTGTTTTAGAATTTCAGCGAATATCCAAGTCCATTTCCCACTAATGATCTACGAGACTACGCAACATGGTTCACATTTTCATGCATATTTAAAAATGGTTATAATTTGAACCATGAAGCCATAGCGCCTTTCAAGTTCAGAACATGAAGTTTGAGAACAAAAATTCCCATTTATGAACATGAAACTTGGTGTTGTTTCTTCAAGATTCCTACCATTTACGATGTTGTATTGTTGTATATCACTCTAAGATAATCTATTTCTGTGGATATCTTCATTTGTGGATGTCTTTCCTTGAAACTACACTCATCACAATACATGCCCACACTACAAACATGAAAAGCTAGTTTTTCTGTCGGTGTTGGCTACAACGCAGAGGGAATCTAAAGTGTGAGGCCCATGCTACGTTATGTGTACGTGTATGTCGGGTGAGTCTGTTGTTACGGGCCCGTATGGGACGTGAAACTCAAAGGTCCATCCTTGCATTGGACACCCTGGCTCTGTTCGTCTGGCTTATCAGCCACCAACCAGCAGTACTTTTCTCTTAAAACAAATCAACACCAGCCACCAACTACCAGCCAAACGCACAGGCTGCCCATTGGTTACGAGCCTGTTGTAGGGTCCGTATAGGACGTGAAACTCGAAGGTCACATCCTTGCATTAGACAACCTTATCCCATCAGTCGCGATTTAGTTGTACCTGTCCATGACATATAAGTGTTGGTCTAATCTACGAATCGATTGCCACTAAAGTATTTTGAGTTTCTATCTTCTTTTTTAGACTGTGCATCACGCTATGCAGTGCCTGGGAGTATTTCAAGATATTGTATATCAACTCGTTGTAATGATCTTAAAATTTAATAAAAAACTTTCTTTATCAGAAAAAAATATACATGATGCAAATAAAGTGCTGTTCGGTTGTTAAATGTTCGAGTGTCTCCTTGCTACCACACGGCGAGTCCGCGACTCACGTGCACCAATCGTTTCGGTAGTGTGATCAGCGGCCTAGAACTCACACGCATGCATCGTGTATGATGACTGCGTTAACCACAACGTTACAAAATGAGATTGGGGCAACAACGTGTTTACGTATAACAAATCGGTGGGATATGTTGTCAACAACCAAGTCGTTGTAGTATAGTGGTGAGTATTCCCGCCTGTCACGCGGGTGACCCGGGTTCGATCCCCGGCAACGGCGATTTTTTTGTTTTCTCTCTCCATTTTTCTTTCTATTTTTACTTCTTTTTTTTTTTGCGAGAAAACTATTTTTACTTCCTTATAATAACTAATTTCTAGCGTTCGGAGGGAGTATGTATTTATAAACATCGTACTTCTTCACGAGGAGAAAACAGAAAACTTCCATTTATGCTGCTATTCGTTTTCTGCACACTGCATTTGCTTAGTTTTTTTTAGGGAAACTGCATTTGCTTAGTTGTTATGGAAGTCGCTTACTGATTCTCAATGTGTTTACATGTGCAACCCATAGGCAATTGGCTAGTCCTAGTAAATTCTTACTAGGTAATTAGCACTTCATAAATGTTATTATAGTACCCCTTATACTTGTTAAGGTATGGCTTGGGGAGGTCATTTCAATGCGCGCGAGCGATTTAGAATTTCAGGGATTACCCCCAGTCCATTAGCATAAACTTCGGGACAATATTCATAATCTGTTATTGAACTTAGTGTTGTACAGCCCATGCACCATACTTGAGGACAATATGCATCAACACCCAGCACAGGACAGGGCTGGAACCTTGACCGGCTTTCCATCTCAATGTGGTGACCTTTTTTTTAAAAAAAAATTATCCCTGCATATATACATATATCCCACTGATGATCTACAAAACATGGTTCAAATTTGATGGTTCAGACTATATATATATTCCACCATGGTTCAAATTTAAACCATGCATCAAGCCATACCATCTTTCATGTTCAAAACATGAAGTTTGAAAAAGAAAATTCCCATTTAGAAACATGAAACTTGGTGTGTTTCTTCCAGATTCCTATCGTTTACACTGTTGTACTTGTATTCCTGTATCACTCTAAGGTAATCTAATTTCTGTGGATATCTTCCCTTGAAGTACACTTGTCACATGCCCACACTGTAAAAAACAGTCATTCAGATTTGAGACAAACAAACATTCAACCATGCAACGAGGATGCACCACAGCAAGACCAAGCAGAAGCAGCCTTGTCATCACCAAACCAAGTAACTGTTGCATATCTGTTATCCTATATGAATGTACCACTCTAATAAAATTTGCCTATTCCTTACAGGTTTATGCGGAGCACACTACACCAGAGCCTGGCTGCAAATGGAATAGGAAAAATGAGTGAATTCACATCGTAGTTACTATATCACAGCAAGAACAATACATGTCCATCCACGTCAATGGAAAATGCAGTATATCTTAGAGAACTCACCGAGCATGCCCTGATGTCTTGGCACCCACACAACAGTCTACCATTGAGCAAGTCTGTGGATTGGAACACGCCCCCTCCATCACTTCTCTGGAATATTTCAGTTCAAAATAACGTCAGCATCATCCTGTAGAAAATCTGAAAATGCTAGATAGTGCTTCCACGCACAATGAGAGAGAAAATTCCTATATTTTAAAGAAAGTGAAATGTTTCTTTAGAATTTCTGAAATGTTAGTCAGAATATTGATCTTTGCATGCTCAGTACCTTGTAGTAATCGACCGCGATAAAATTAGCCCATCGATTCCCTGCTGCTCCGTAACATGTATTCACCATGTCAGTAAGACTTTGGGAATGCTGTAGACACGCTGTAAACTTCAGAGGGACCGATGGGAAGTAGTTCATGAGGACCAGCGATTTAGTCTTGTCGCTGAGAGGTGCAGATTCAGCACGATTGGAGCATTTCCCAGCATCCATCCCGTCATCACCATCTGACATCAAGTGAAATATGTTACATCCAAGCATGCAAGTGGTGTTTGACTGCAATTCACCAAAAAAAAAAAATTCAAAGATTCGGTGCCTCACAATTGTTCTCAACCATGAAGTTCCACTGGTAAGCAATCCCTTCGGTACTCTGCTTTGAGCTGATGGAGGTGAACACCAAGAGGCGCTGGTTGCTTGCAACCATGTCACTGACAAGAGGCCAGTCCTGGCCATTCTGTGGCATTTTCGACACTGGGAACCAGTACTTCAGCAGACCAGAGACATTGAACACATTTGTCAGTCCATTCGGTGCATGAACATAGTCTTCCAGGATAATTGTGACGATTTCAGATGGATTGGCTGAAAGAAATGCCTCAATTTCCTGGAAGGTATCTAATGCTGGTTCCTACAATGATACAAGGTATTGTAAAACACTGCAGTCTGAACACCTTCAGTTGAGATTCTACAGAGTCAGGCACTTGCAGTATACTCACAAATGCAGTGAAGTCATTGCATTTCCCACCATTTGAATGGCACAACCATACATCTCCTTTGAAGTCATATGTGTCTAGCATCAGTGCCCGAACCCCATTCTGCGTATCATTGGTAATGTCATCAGAATAAGAATTCATCATGGAAAAGTGCATATAATAGGAAATGCTGAACAATGGAAGGATCAGAAGGTACATTTAACTGGTCAGTGACAGTATCCTCCTGGTTGTCGAAGGTGATGCGTGGAATCCCAGTGTGTGAAGGCTCACCAACGATCGCATATGAATTATGCGTTGTGAGATAGGCATACTTGTTGAATGGCAATGAATTGTTCTGAGAGACAACAAACCAGAAGCAAAATTTTATTCAGGATGTGATTTCAGTACTTGGGAGAATGAACATAACTCTTTTTCTGTCATGATATCCTTTCACTAGTGAGTGCAAACGAGCCTTTTGGAGATGTATTAAAATGGAAATTCAATCATCTAGATAGCAGCTTCGATAAGACAAAGGATGCAAAAATAAGTATTCTGGATGGGGCAAAAAGAGAGAACAATTCAGGAAGGAAATAAATAACACTGCTGGAAAGTGTAACGTATAATATTTCTCCGCCAAAACAACATTTGACCAAGAGAGGCGGTCAAGAATAGACTCGTAGAAACTCCTAAAATTATTCGCCATGTCGTCAGGGTGTGTTGAACAAGAACACCCTGGCGTAAGCACGCAAAATTTCTTTTGCTGGTATTCTGGCATACTGCATTCTTCCTAACCGCTCATGCCTCGGCCTGGTAAATCAACTTGTAAGAGGGAGAAATCATCACAATAAAACAAAATCAGAACCGCAAACCATACGCACAGAACGAGTGCTGCTCCTCCCTCCTCGGCTCGGCCGAGTTTGCTTCACAAGAACAAGAGGAAAAGAATGGAAGCGAAGTGCGGCGGCGGCTTACAATGAGCTGGAAGGGGTTGGTGGCGGCGGAGCGGACGCAGTGGGAGCCGGAGAACTTGGGCTCGCAGTCGAAGCACCACTCCCCGCCGCCGCCGCAGTCCGCGGTCGTCGAGCAGGTGTCGCCCACCTGAATTCAGCAAGAAATCGCCAAGGCTCAGAATCAATCCCCGCATAGACAACCACGAATCGAGTAAAAGAGAGTTTTTTTTTCAATCGGTTCTTGGCGACCGCCGCCGCCGCCGCTTACATTGGCAGTTGCCGCTCCCAGAGCCGCCGCCAGGAGGCCGAGCAAGAGCGGCGCTGCTGTAAAGGCGCGGCCCATGTGGCTGGGTGACTTGTTTGTGCTGGTCCGCTCCACTCGTGAAAGTTGGAGAGAGAGAAGAACAGCGACGAGAAAAAAAAGGATAATGCCGTGCAGGATTCCTTCCTCAGGGGCTCCGTCGTCCTCCTTTGGGCTTTGGACTAATCAAGCGTTCGTCGGCCGGATAGAGAAAGGGAGACAGAGGTTGCTGGGAAGGTAGGTGCATTGCAGGGGTCAGGGTTAGCTTTGTCACGCGATTTATAATACAGGACAGGCAGCAGTAGATCGAGTACAGATTTGCAGCTTTAATTGCAGAAAATAAATTAAGATGCTGCTGCTGATGGCTGGATTTGTACGCGCCGGGTAACGTACGCGCTGCTGCTAATCTGAAAAATCTACAGCACGCGAGAGCCTTTTGAGTCTACGCAGGCGTTGGTTGACGGAGAGAGTGACTGGATTGGAAAAAGAAACGTGTTCAGATTTCAGCGTCCGTCTTGGGGCACACCACAGCAGCCTTGTGGAACAGAGAGCAATCGGCCGGTTGGGTTGGGTTGGGTTGGTGTTGCTTCCAAGGCGGTTTGTTTGTTGGGTGGCCAAAGACTCCGGTTTCGTCAGGTCGTTGGTTGTTTAGCTTCATTGATGTGGTCAAGGGATGGAGACGCGACGTCAGGTCAGCTCCTGCAGGCGCGCACCGGACATGAGCGCATCCAACGTGAACGCAGTGGCCAGTGGATATACGATACGAACTCCTGTAGGCAAGAGCTACAATTTGCTTGTGTTGCTGTGAATTCGGATGACGATGCATGGCGCACGGATTTGCTATTTAATGGATAGAAATACTCTGGAATATGCCATTTTGGTTCTACGTTTTTTTTAAAAATATAGTACTCTCGAAACTGCTACCCTCGTATTCACGTACGTCACAATTTTTTGTTAAGAATTAACGCCAGGTGCTGTATAGACGATATTACCGTCAAGAGTAAGGAGAGATGAATATAGCGGCAATGACGGTGACGTGCCGACAGTTTCTGATAATGAAATGCATTGACGTCCTGCATTGGTTGCTTTGAATTTGACAGATCGATCTGTGTTAGGAGGGCTTTGCTTGTCCACAGGGACGTCAATCACTACCAAGTTTGAAGCTAATTAACGTTACTTATCATCATCTTAAAAGGAAACATCTCCACCGACCGTTCACAAATTTAATCATTCACCTAAAAAACAAAAACCGCACACCAAATCATTCAAAGATTAACCGGCAGTTTGGAACGCCTTCTTTCGCTTCATGCATACTATCATGTATGCTTTCAAATGACAAAACGTATCAAAAGTAAGGACTTATGAAAAAGTTCTAATGTAGTTTTGTAACGTAGGGCATCATGTTATATGTCAAATAACGGAATCTGAAATTAAAACTCAACTTACATGCTTAAAAAAGAAAATTCTAATTAAGGGTAGATTGGACCGATTAAAATAGTTATAAAGAGTAAGGCCAGAGAAGTATATTTGACTTATTTATTTCACGGAGCATTTCGGCCTACCTAAACTTTCAATGTCGTTTGTCGTGGTCCCAACCCCCCCCCCCACCCCCCCACCCCCCACTTTCTCTAGAGAGTGATCAGTCTCATATATGACTCCGAGCCTATGAAAGTAACTTTAACCCATTTATGATCTTGGCTTGCTTTGTATACAAAAATTTCTTCATTTTTGTTGTATTGATTTATTTTATTTTATTTTATTCTATTGACGTTTTAATCTATTTGTACTTATATTTTATTTTCTTTTTCATTTATCTTTTATTTACCCTTTTTATTTATTTTCTTAATTTTCCTTTTATAATTATTTTATTTCCATTTTTATATTACTGTTTTACTTTTCTAATTTTAAATTTTACCTTTTGTTTTCATATATATTTGCAAATGTATTTCTTTATTTTAAGAGAAAAATGTTGTTAGCCAAATTAGATCTTGTCAAAGTTTTGTTATTAGCTAGTAACCAGATAAAAATGTGAAGTTTAGGGGGAACCTCCAAAGACCAGATCTATATACCGACCGAACGCCTCTAAAACTAATTGTTTTATACATAGCTTGGACACTACACTTCCCAGTGGAATCAAAAGTCCAGCTAATAGCATCACAATCATCAGAAAATTCTATAGATTCAGCAATAGAAATTAAGTCTAGACAACAGTTCATTTGTACAGGAGTGACACCTCTCCTAAAGGAGAGCATCCGCTCCTCCCCATTCCAAACTTCAGCAGTAGTGGCATTTTTCTGATCAGAAATCACGTCTCAATATTGGATTGCCAATCTACAAGTACCAAACCAACAGTCCTCCTAAAACCTAATGGTTAGTCCATTTCCAACTTTCCAAGAAACCCCAATTTGGGCAGCTTTGCTAGACCAAAGGACCCCTTTGCAAAAGGGGGAAGCTCCAATAATAGGACAACAAAAAAAATATTAGGATTGTTATTATATTTATGATCCACAATCTTCCTCCAAATTGCATTCCTATTCAGGTGATACCTATTGATCCAAGAAGCATGTAGGCAAAGATTCAGATTATAGCCAAATCTGGTATACCCCAACATCCATTTTTATTCTTTTGAGATAAACTACCTCAGTTAGATAGGTGATACTTACTTTTACCCTTATTTTTTCAATAGCCCATGTTGGGAATTTGATGATACACAGGAATTCTAGCGAGGCAAGCCTTTGGTAAGGTTAACTTGCCAGCTATAGATAGTAACCTACCTTTCCAACCAACAATTCTCGTGATTAACTTATCAACTATTGATTGAATGTCTTCTCTTCTTAACTGAGTGTAGTGCAAAGGCACTCCTAAGTATTTAAAAGGAAAAGACCCAAAGTTATAGCAAAAAAGTCTAGCATAATTGTTGCTATCCTCCTCAGACGTACCCATAGTGATTAAATCACTTTTTTCATAATTAATTTCCATACTTGACAGTTGTTCAAAATAAGACAACAACCACTTAACATGAGTTGCCTTAATATGATCATGTTTAAGGAACAAGATGGTATCATCTGCATATTGTAGGCTAATAATGCCTCCATTAATAGCATCAGTTAATAACCTAGAAATCACACTTTTATTTGCAACTTTAATCAACATTTTTGAAACACATCCACCACCAAATTAAACAGCAGGGGTGATAAAGGATCATCCTGTCTGAGAGACTGAGACCTTTACCAACAGCAAAATAACTACCATTTTCATTATTCAGATGCACACAAACAAAAGCACCCCAAGTAACACATCTAATCCAGGTAACCCACTTGTTAGAAAAACCTCTAGGGATTAAAAATTTCTCAAGGAAATCCCAGTTTATCCTGTCACAAGCATTTTCATAATCTAGTTTAAGAATAACACCGGAATCCTTTTTCATAGCTACTTCATGAATGAGTTCATGAGCAGCAGCAACCACACTTTCAAGGATGTACCTGCCCTTTATAAAGGCTGTTTGATTGGAGAAAGATTGAAAGAAGGCGGTCACAAACTTGAATAAGCCTATTATTCAAAAGGCGGAATAGCCAAAATCATCCTCCAACTATCCACGAAAGCTCACTTTCGTCCCTCAACTATGAAATCGGTCGTTTTCGTCCTCCAACTTTCGCGACCGCATCATTTTTTCGTCCCTGGGCTGTCGTTTTGCTCCACGCTGGCTTCATGCCAAATTTGTTTGACCCTTTTACCCCTAAGCTCTGTGGCCGCTACTGCCTCTGCCCTCGGCCCTCGCCCACGAGGTGCCGACGCCGCCTCCACCCCCACCCGCAAGCTACCGCAGAAGCATTTGCTTGCCAGTGAATCGAGCCCATGTGGATGAATACAGGACTACAAGGGACGAATCGAGCGCCGTCGGGGACGAATCGAGCTTGATGTAGACTGATCGAGAGCCCGCCCATCCTGTCTCGTCGGGTTGCCACCGCTACCAACGGCGGCCACTGTCGAGCTCCACGATGCGTCGCTGCTTACTTTGGCTGCCCTTCACGCTATCGGGCGGAAGTCGTTGCCCCGTCTGCCTGGCGCCCGCGTCGGCAGGACCTGCCATGCCCGCTGCCATCTCCGTCCGCCCGCGCGGCGGAACCTACCTCGGGCGCCGCCGCCCCATTCACTTGTGCACGACGTGCTCTGCCCTCGGGTGTTACCGTCCTCGTCCACCTACCCACAGAGGGCCCTGCCTGGGGTGCCACCGCTCCCGTCCACCCTCGCCCGCGAGCTGCCGTCGGAGCATCTGCTTGCTAGTGAATCGAGCCTGTGTTGATGAATACAGCACTACAGGGGGGACGAATTGAGCGCCGCCGGGACAAATCGAACTTGATGCAGACAGATCGAGAGCCTCCATGGGATCCTCCATCGCTGGGCAGATGAGCACCACCGAGTGCCACCGCACCGGCCACCCTCGCACCACTGTAACCTACCACTCCCTCACATTGGCCTCCTCTGGCCCTCGTCGTCTTCAACCTCCAGCCGAAGGGCTATTGCAGCAGCGACAGAGGTGTTGCCATCTGCTCCCTGTAGACCGGTGAGATCTCCTCGAAGATGAGCAACCTCCTATTGCTCTTCTGGTACGGTGCCGCCCACTGCTTCGGTGTCGCCACATCCAGCAGGGCCAGCATCTTGTTCTCCACCCAGTCATCATCGTCGTCACTCTCGCCGTCCCCTCGCCACCGTCTGACGGCGCCGCGGCCTCCCGGCGACGTCCACGCCATGATCCGGGCCAGCAAATCCACCTTCTTCACGATCTTGCCGTTCTGATGGTCCCGGGCCTGGTACCTCCCCGCGAGCACGTCGACGAGGACCCCCTCTGCGTCGACGTATCGCGCCTGCTCAATGAGGCAAAGCACGAGGTTGCATGCCTTGTTGGCGTCCGGGTTGCCCATCTAGTTCCCCTGCTGCATTTATGCCCACGCCAAATTGCCCATGGCCAGCCAATGCAAAGCTAGCGTCAGATCTCGAGCTGAAAGGAGGGGTAAAAGGGTCAGACAAATATGCCACGAAGCCAGCGTGGACCAAAACGACAGCCCAGGGACGAAAATGATGCGATCGCGAAAGTTGGAGGACGAAAACGGCCAATTCCATAGTTAAAGGACGAAAGTGAGCTTTCGTGGATAGTTGGAGGACAATTTTGGCTATTCCGCCTATTTAAAACCTTACTAAAGATCTTAAAACTACAGTTTATCAAAGCAATAGGTTTGAATTTTCTTGAATTAGTAGCATTTGGTTCCTTGGGAATCAGAGTCAGCATCACATAATTGAGTCTTTCCAGTTTTAGCTGATTATTTTCAAAGGCCTTAATTAAGGCCATGAAGTCATCTTTGATGACATGTCAGAATTTTTGGTAGACGAGAAAGGAAAAGCCATCAGGACCTGGGGCTCCACCAACATTAGAGACAAAAATGGCTTCTTTAACCTCAGTTTCTAAAATAGGAGCTGAGAAGATCTCATTTTCTACCTCTAAGACTCCGTCATCCTCATCCCAAAAATCCTCCTCTAAGTGGAGGGTTAGTTTCTCCTCTTTAGCAAAAAGAGTTCTATAAAAATCAGAGGCTACTTTAAGCATATCCTTATTTTGGGTAACCTCACCATTAGGTCCTTGAAGAGTCAAGATGGTCTTTTTCCTATTTCTTTGATTGGCTAATAATGCCTGAAAATATGCAGTGTTCCTATCACCCTCCTTAATATCCTTGTCTCTAGCTCTTTGTTTGGCCTTAATCTCTTATTTTAACCAAATCTTTTCCAAGTCAACCTGGACAGTTTTGAGTCTATCCCTTTCACTGTCAGATAACTCAGTATATTCAGAAAGCACATCTAGCTTTTAAATTCCTCAAGGATGTTTTTCTTCAACCTTTTAGTTTCAGCATTACAGTTAAGAGACCAACCTCTCAATTCCCCTCGAAGTTCTTTTAGCTTAAAATGCCAAATATCTAGATGATCCTGAAATCTATAAGGAGCAGATCAAGATTTCTCCACAATATTGTAAAAATACTCCTGTTCTAACGTCCATTTTTCAAAATGAAAAAAGGTAGCCTTTCTCATTTCAGTGACCCCTAAGTCGCAAACCAGAGGCATATGGTCACTACCTAACCTAGATACACTTCTGACATTTATGTTAGGGAACTTGCTTTCAAAATCTGTTCACACAGAGACTCTATCAAGAACAGCCATAATAGGATACTCTTGGTTGTTAGTCTAAGTATAGGTTGTTAGTCTAATATTAATCTCATCAACCAGTTCTGGAGATTTTAAATCTCCTTGATTAATGGATTCAACATCAGCATTGTCAACCAAAGTTGAGTCAATATCTAGAGAGACAGGAAGCACATAAACAGGATGCTCACTGTCAAATTTTTCTCCTCTAATTCTATCATGGTCAACCATAGATTCAATGTTGGTATCAATTTCTTTAGTTGTCGGGCATACACCGCGGGTACCTGCAAGGAAGGAATAAGGCGGACTCCTACTAGAATTCACCTGTAATTCTACTAGGGCTCATACCATATAATCCTACTAGGACTCCTACCTTATAACCGACTAGAAACCCACCCCCTAGACTATATAAAGGAGGGTCTGGGTACCTAGGACACACAATCCTTCTGGGGACAACACCCAAACGCAGGGCGCCACATACGATACTCTAAACAGGATGTAGGGTTTGCTACTCTGGCGGTCCGAATCTGTATAAATCTATGTCTCGTGTCCTTACTTTAACCTTCGGGTTCCAAGTCTCACGACCTCTCACAGCACACTCTACTACCTCGGGTACCCCCTTTAGGCTGTCGGACCTAAAACTCCGACATTTGGCGCACTAGGTAGGAGTGATCGTTGAGATCATTAGGCGAATCAGAAGCACTAGCGCCCGGACGTCCGGACGCCAATAAAAAATCGGACGCATGTGGGCCGTCAGATGAACGCATCAACACATCACAACCGTCGGATCTACTTAAAGAGAGAAAATTTCCCACTGGAACATTAGGGCATGTTCCCTGCAACATGTACGGATCGAATGTTAATTAAATTCCCACCGAAACATTAGAGCATGTTGCGTGCAACATGAACGGATCGGATGTTCCCGCCGCAACATTTAACAAGTGTTTCATGCAACATTTTACCAAACCCGATGAAACACTAGAACACAACTATTGAAACATTTGCCAAAGCACGATGAAACACTGGAGCACAGATATTGCAACATGGAGAAGAATTCTGCAACATTCGAGAACAACATCCGCAACATTCGAAAACAACATCTACAACATTCGAAAACAACATCTGCAACATCGAGAATCAAACGTTGTGGTGGGGAGAATCAACATCCACAACATTGAAACATCTTGATTGACTTTTGCAACATCCGCATGAAACATCTGAAACACGTGAAACACACGCTTGCAACATGCTCCAAACTTGCCTACTGCTCGTGATGAACGCCGCCCGGAGCTCCTTTGGCGGCCGCCGTGGGGGAAGCCGTGGCCCGCCGCTTGGACGCGTCGCCGACGAGCTTCACCCCTGGCCGCCGTGCGACCTCCATCCCTAGCCGTGGGAGGCTCCGCGCCTGACCGCCGTCACGCGCGGTCGGAGCAGGTCCTCCCCGCGTACGGCTCACCCGTCCTCGAGCGGCGCTGCCCACATTGGGCTCGCCGCCGCACCGGAGCTCCGCGGCCGCCCTCGAGCGGAGCACCTCCTCCGCGTGAACTCGCTCTCCCCTGTCCGACGCGGCGTGAGGGAGCGGCGGCGGGCGCCCCAGGCTCGAGCGGCTGTGCCGCCATCAGATTCATGTTGGGGTGAAGGCGTCACCGTCCCCAGCAGCGCCGAGCCCGAGCAACCGCCGACAACCTTCGATTCGCACCGCCCTAAGCCTCGTCGTCGACGCCTGGAGGAGTTGCCGCCGCCGCGTGTTGACCGGCGCCGCTTGCTCCACCTGCTACCACCATATCCCGATCTGTGCGGTCCGTCGTCAAATCCGGGCCATAGGGTAGGAGAGGAGCCCGTCCGGCCGCCAGATCTTGACCGGGGAGGTGCGTCGCCGCCGGGGTAGTCGGGTCGAGTCGAGGTGGAGCGCAGGAAAATGAAGGGGAGGGTCGGGAATGAAGTGGTGGGTCCAGATCGATAAAACGAAGCGGTAGGTAGACGGCGTCCGATATTTTACCGAGGCGTCGGACGCCCTATCCCTAGCATTACCGTACGCGAATTCAAAGGACCTCAACCATCAAGATGAATCTACTTCGCAAGTTGCCGAGTTCCGTAGCAACTCGTCGTGTCGACATTCGGGGTTGATTCACTCCGCATTCAAGTTGATAATCGATTTCGATTCAGAGCAGAACAATGATTGGAACAAGCCGTGCGACAGCAGCAATGCTCCAACTTACATGCGGATCGAAGCAGCTAGCTGCATTGCTTGTTGCGCGACAAGATTCCTGTTACATGCACTCAAGCGGCGCATGGATTAAGGCAAATTCCAGACCATTGACGTGAGACGGAGCAGAGCATAGCAGAGATGCCGTTTGCCTCTGTTTCTTGACCAAGAATTCAATTCCCTTGAGTTTTGCTATACGCACACGCAAGGCTCCAAGATCTTCGCTTGGCTCACACAAAAAGTGTACACGAGTACGACTACGACGCTCGGCAATGCCAACTCACCGTCGACTACTTCAATTACTCAAGTACAACTACATCGACGCTCGACTAGGTCGTGCGTCACGACTACTCGTCTTCCGGTCGCATCGACTCTACTTCAACTATGTCGTGTGCCGCGACTATATCGTCTTCCGGTCGCATCATCTCCACTTCGACTACGCCACACGCCGCGACTACATCGTTTTCCGGTCGCATCGGCTTTACTTCAATTACGCCGCGTGCCGTAACTACATTGTCTTCCGGCCGCATCGGCTCTACGTAGACTACTCATCTCGACTAGTTTCGACTAAAAACTAGTCAGGATTGGCTACCATGCCCCCAACAACTAGTCGGAATCAACTCCGACTAGTCAACTTCACCAACAACTGTCACGGCTCCATCGCCGACTGCTACATCTTCGTCGACACTCGTCTATGAATCAAGCTAAGGTGCTTATTTCAATAATTATTTTTTCTTTGGCTTGTTTTTTTCACGCAGGACAACATGCCAAAGACTACTTTCTAAAGTCCGCTCTGGCGCCACAAGCCGACTTCGGTCACGTCCAAAGCCTGCTCAGGTGGCAAAAAGCCGACTCCGGTCGTGTGTACAGTCCGCTCCGGTGGCAAACTTTCTTCTTTGGCTTGTTTTGCGCATGCAGGACAACACGCCGAAGTCTACTTATTTGTATACGCTTCTCAACGGGGTTTTCACGAGAGTTACACTATGCCGACTATTCTTGGGGTATATCGACCAACCGCCACGAGCTCCGTACGTCGAATCACGAGGGCCGCAGCCACGAGTTTGGTACACTAAGTTTCGAAGGCTCCGCCACGGGTTCGGTACGCTACATTACGGGGGCTATGGCCACGACTCTGGTGTACTGAGTTTTGGAGGCTTCGCCACAATTTGAATACATTGAGTCCTGGAGGCAACAACCACACATTCATGTACCAAATACTAGAGGCTCAAAAGGGCTATACCCTAAGGATGCACATTCTTTGTGCAATCACGCGCTCCCTCTCTCCTCGACAATAGGCTACTCTACGAGCAATTACGCTCTCCCTTGTCTCCATGCCGACTACTTTCACGTACTCGTGATCTCTCCCACATACTCATCAAAGGGTTCCATACATGGCCAGGAGTACCAAAGCCCGCTCCGGCGGCACAAGCCGACTCCGGTCGCACTCAAGCCCGCTCCGGCGGCACAAGCCGACTCCGGTCGCACTCCGGCCCGCTCCGGCGGTACAAGCCAACTCCGGTTGCACTCAAGCCCACTCCGGCAGTACAATGATGCATACCTATGGATGAAGAAGTAACAATTTGGGTTGCTACGTAGATTCTATTGCCCTGTTTTGACCTAGTCATGTTTATTTCGGCTGAGAATTTTATAATGATTTATAAATTACACAATTTTTTGTGGCTCCTATCTGGGCCAGCGGCGGTCGACAGATATCGTGTTTAAGCGGCGATTCCATGTTAGGCAGCACCGAGATGCAAGTTAAGGTTACAGATAAACTCAATGACATGTACTCATGTCTGGAATCCATAAAAAAGTGTCACAATAATTCATCTAAAAGAAAATTTACTTAGAACTGTTTCAAAGGTACACGGAAGCAAATACAAGAAAGAAGACAAATTCAGACACTACTCGGGTTGTTAACACACTAAGGACTGATGCGGGTTTCCCCAGTTAAATAACTCAAAAAAGCTAACAAAAGAGAGCAAGAATGTCGTCTGAGTTAATACTACATAGTAACAAATTAGTAGACCACTAGAAAGAAAGACTGGCGCGGTGTTGTCGCACCATGACCTGTAGCCCAATGATTGGTAGGAAGATTGTGGATGTTTTGCAGGATTTTAACATGTGGATTAATTCCTTAAAACATTAGGGTATTTTTTTAGTTAAGAAGCAGAGACAGTGGATTCATCGTGACAGAGCTGGGGGAATTTCCGCAAAATTTCGGGCTGCGGGTACATTTGCAGAAAGTTTAGGGTCTTTTCCATAAAAAGTTGTGGACCGTGTGTTAGTTCCTGTAAAGTTCAGGTTTGTGGAAGATGCATGGATCGTAGGTTGATTATTATAATAAAATCACCTAAGAGGTGGCTCGATCGAGGTAGATGTTGTCAAATTGCCGGAGAGGTGGCTTGAATAAATGGTAGTTTTGTAAAGGTTGAGGAGGCATCATTAAAACTAGAACAATCGGCGCGTAATGCGCGCCCTATCAAAAGCCAGCAATATAACTATAAAACTACCAACATAGAAAGTACATGAACACATTAGTTATCTCAACCAATTTCATTAGACATGATGGATTAATAGCCCATCATACAATTTCAACCAATTTCACAGCTTGTGCTATTGTCTTCCATTCTGGAAAAGAGTTGAGGTCGATTCAGAACCAATGCATCATGGCTGAAACAAATGGTAGGAGCAGTAGTAGCAAGGTTCCAATGAAAGGCGAAGCAATCTTTTGAGCACTTCCAAGTAACTTTAAATTGGAATTGGTTATTCTTTCGCAAAGGATTCTTTAGAGTTTAGACAGAAGCTTACCACTTCTGAAACATACTTGTTAATTAGCCTGCTGGTTGATTGACATAGGATAATATCTTATGACATACATGTCTTTGCTCTTATTTTTTGTACAAAGTTCTCAACTGGAATTTATGAGACTGAATATCTCCAGTTTAACAAGGTCAAATGTTACAAATTGCTCTGATGTGTACCACCTGAGCTGTTCCATCAGTCCTTCACACTTCCCCTGGATGATCAACCTCCAGGAAGGGTAAAAAAAATAAAACAAACATCACAATCACTGGTTAAAGAAGGAAAACGCAGTGGTCTCTCTTTGGCATTTAATAATGACTCAATGCTTTGAGAAACTTTCAGTTTAGATAAGAAACACAAGAATCTCCTGAATTCGCTCAGACTGGGGCATGATTTAAGCAAAGCTCCTGTGGCACTTGTGAAGCAGGTCATTGTGAAGCATTTTTTAGTAGCAGCAGAGGAGATAAACTTTTTGAGCGTGAGTATATGCTCATTGATTCCAACTTTAGGCAACCACCCAAGTTTGGATAAATGGGAGCTCTGTTTCATGTGAACCTGAAATACAATTTCTGCAAACAAAAGCTTATGGACACCTAAATGCATACAGGATAGGACAATCGTAATTGAATTGAAAAACTGCAATATGGATTTTTTCAGTAGCTATCTGAAATTATGCCCCAAGCATATGCTCCTACAAGCATTGAACTAATTGCCCATAAAATGACTTATATAGTTATCTGAAGTTATGTCCCATACTCCCATGCATATCCTCCAATCCTACAAGCATTGGACCGAATCCAAAAACTGCAACATGCATTTATCTGTACTTCTCTGAAATTGGCCAAAGCATATTATCCTATGAGCATTAAATTGATTGGTAAAAAAACATCTATATTTATCTGAAACTATGTTGGATGTATATGCTCCCCGGAAGGCGCACCTTGGTACTGACGCCACCTTCTGGGTTATCAAACAGCAAGCGTTGCAGCTTCTTCTCCTGCTTCTCCAGCCCACAACCATCAGTGTGTGCGGCGTGCTGAGGTCAGGGACAGATACCCTGCTGATGGGTTGCAATACCGTGAATAAAAATCAGATCATACGCCTTATGGAAATTTTAACAATAGCCAACAATTAGCGAAATTCTAACATGTGCTCAGGGGAAATGAGCACATTAAAGGTTCACCAAGAATGGAGAAGCACAGGCCTGGATGGCCAAATGGGGATCTTAGCAGGAGGACTGAGGCAGCCCCGACCACCCACAATTTGCGGTCTCAGACGGAGTATAGACTATAGAGTTGGTACTTGCATTGGGAATGTTGGCCGGGAAAGCAGCAGTATGCAAAATTCAACTTATACACTTCAGATAGTAATGTAATCATCTGAAGAGTTATATTCCATCCGCCAATTTAGCCTATCTGACCAATGGAGCAGAAAACTCTGAAGAATCTGTCAGACTAAATTGAACTCCAAGGATTTCCACTAAAAAATCTACTGTCAGGTCACGGAAGGCCAAAAAATCTTGCAAACTCTGCAGCTCACACTGGAAACTCAAAATCAAATGATGATCTGAATCCCACACCTGTTGAAGATGGGACGACGGCTTGTCGTGCACCAACAATAGCTCGGACGCAGCCGGACGTACTCATCGGCGCGGGCGCAGAGGAATATCAGCGATGTGAGGCCTTGCATGAGCATCCTTCACGAGTGTGCCATGGCCCCGACCAGCAGGTCGCCGCAGAAGCTCCGCGAGAGCGCGGCCTGCTCATGTACCTGAGGTGCAGGGCGTTCACCAGTGAGAAGGCGACCTTGGCGAAGGTGAGGAGGCTTTTGACCGGGGCGGCCACCGTGACGAGGTACCGTACGCGGATCTGCGCGACGGCCACACGGGACTGCGCCTTTGCCACTCGAGCACCAGTCTGGCGGATGGCGGGCTCGCTGAGAGCACAGAGGAGGCGGCGTCGGAGACCTGCGAGGGAGAGAGATGGGGAATGATAGCGACGGCGGCAGCAGCGGGAAGAAGCAAGGGTTGTGGGAGGAGATGAGAATGGAGACAGGAATGGAGTGGAAGGGATAAGGTGGAGGCCTCCACTTCGCGCGCCGAGCGCCTGCGCGGGCTCTCGCCAGCGGCAGCGGCGGGAAGAAGCTAGGGTCAAGGAGAGGTGGCGGCGTCGGAGACCTGAGAATGGGGGGAGAGACGGGAGAGCAACGAAGAGATAAGGTGGGGGCCACGCGAAGGCCTGCGGCCCTGCGTCTCGCTCTCGCGCGAGCGCGCGCGGGCAGCAGGAGGTACGTGTCGAGCAGCGGATGTTCCACGAAGCCCAAATCGCTCTGGTGTGAGGAAACCAGAGGAGTCTTTAATAAACCCGATGTTGGAGCAGTGGTTGGACTGCTATTGATTTTTTATAAAGTTTGAGAGGGGGTTTTGTGTAATTGGCAGCCCTCTTAACATTCCTTCAAAGCTCGTGGGGGTTTTTCGTAAAGCCGTCTAAGAGGCGTCTGGAATAAAATTATATTTCTGTAAATTCTGAGGGGTTTTCATAACATTATCTGTGTGGGCTGGACTACATATTAATTTTGATAAAGTTTATTGAGGGGGATTTTGTAAAATTGTCCGCCCTCTTGGCATTCCTTCAAAGCTCGAGGTGCTTTCCATAAAATTGCCTGAGAGATGGCTTGAGAAAATGCTATTTCTGCACAGTTTGAGTTGATAAAATCTGAAGGGGATTTTGTAAAATTGAAAGCCTTCTTGGCATTCCTTCAAAGCTCGACGTGCTTTCCGTTAAACCTCCTGAGAGATGGCTTGAGCAAATGCTGCAAAGTTTGAAGGGGTCTTTGAAAAATTATCTGAGTGTGGACTGGACTACCTATTAATTTTGATAACATTCCTCGCAAAATTTTTTTTTATAACATACGAGAGTTTCTTGTAAAACTGCCGAGCCTCATGGATAATCCGAGCCATCCACGTGCGATTCGACGACTCTCTTCATTTCTAGATGACGTGGCTTAATGGGGGTGCAAAAATCCCTCTGTTTCAGGTCTATTAAAGATTTTACAGGATTTTAGGTTGTGGATTAATTCCTTAAAATATTAGGGTATTTTTTAGTTAAGAAGCAGAGATCGTGGATTCATTGTGATAAAGCTGGGGGACTTTTCCGCAAAATTTCGGGTTGTGGGTAGATTTGCAGAAAGTTTAGAGTCTTTTTCATAAGAGTTTATGGACCATGTGTTAGTTCTTTTAAAGATTAGGTTTGTGGGAGATGCATGGATCGCAGATTGATTATTATTATTATTATAAAATTACCTAAGAGGTGGCTCGATAGAGGTAGATGTCGTCAAATTGCTTGAGAGGTGGTTTAACTAAATGGTATTTTGTAAAGGTTGAGGGGGCATCATTAAAATGTCGGAGTAGTGGTTGGACTGCTATTTATTTTTGATAAAGTTTGAGGGGGGGGGGGTTTGTGTAATTAGCAGTCCTGATAAAGTCTGGGATAAAATTATATTTCTGTAAGTCTGAGGGGGTTTTCATAACATTATCTGTGTGTGGGATGGACTACAAATTAATTTCGATAAAGTTTAAGGGGATGTAAAATTGACAGCTCTCTCGGCATTACTTCAAAGCTAGAGGTGCTTTCCTTTAAAGTACCTGAGTGATGGCTTGAGCAAATGCTATTTCTGCAAATTTTGAGGGTGAATTTTGATAAAGTTTGAGGGGGATTTCGTAAAATTGGAAGCCATCTTGGCATTTCTTCGCCAAAGCTCGAGGTGCTTTTCATAAAATTGCCTGAGAGATGGCTTGAACAAATGCTATTTCTGCAAATTTTGAATGGGTCTTTGTAAAATTATCTGAGTGTGGATTGGACTATCTATAAATTTCGACCACACACGAGGGTTTCTTGTAAAATTGCCGAGCCTCATGGATGATCCGAGCCATCCACGCGTGATCCGACGACTCTCCTTTTCTTGATAACGTGACTCAATTGAGGTGCAAAAATCCCCCGTTTTAGGTCTATTGAAGATTGCTCTGGTAGCCGAGGCAAAGAAATCATGTTTGCCACGTTGCTGCCGAGCTACAAGAAGAAACCAAAGAACTACCCAGGTAAAATGATGTAAGCAAAAAGAATACCTGCTGTGAATAAGTAATTGATTCAAAGTAAAACTAACTCAGAGTATCCAGGGGCAATCAGGTCAGCAATAATTACTTATTATTAAGACTGAGTCAAGGTACAGATCAAAGCCAATTTCCAAAGAACAACGCCAACCAGAATCATCCCTTACACGGAAGTTCATCGGCTGCTGGTACCATCTCCGTGAAGCAGATCTCCAATCATACATGGAGTGTAAACAAATGATTCGTAGATACCATTTGTAAAGCTTCGGTTGTAACATTCTGGATGTGCATAACCTAAATACTGAAACTTTGAGCTATCTAAATGGTACGCTACTGTGGAGGGGAAATGAGCTAGAAACACAACTTTCTTAGAAGGATGAAATCCAAGAATATCAAACCCCCATCTTCTAAAGGTATCTTCGTCATTGGCTTCAACCATGATAATATCATCATTATCGGAATCCCACTCAACGCCTTTATCAGGTATAAGAGTGTCAGAGCCGTCATCTTCATCGGAGCTACTAGTACCTTCTTCTACCGTCCAAGATCCATCCAAATTTCTCCCATTTGTATCACGATACGGCCTATCGAGTTCAATGTCAACCTCATATTTCAGGAGCCACTCAATGTGCGCACATGATTCGTTGAGCATCCAGATCCGTAACTGATTGCCATACACTATTCCATAATGCACCACATTCTTTAGTCTCCCGAGATACGGTTTTGCACCCTTGAGGTCCGTCGTCGGTATTTTGATTTTCTTTACTCTCCCCTGACATGGTTTTACACTGTTGATGTAATTCCTCGGCGTTTTAAGCACTCGATACCTGCCTTTGGACAAAACAAGCCTGGAAACCATTATGTTATTTATATTAGTATGTTTGTTTGCATATGTGTGTAGCACGACTAATGATAAAAACATATAGTTCGTTAAAAAGTAGATGCATAAGCATACCTCAAAATAAAAGAGCGTCGATAATGCACGTAGAGCACACCCTGCGAGAACACTGCATACCGTTGTCGGTACTCACAACAAACGATATCGTTGAGACCATCAAGCCGGACATCTTGGACTGTCCCTGCTGGCTCGCCTTTGCGAACAAAGGCCCTCTCCTCCCACTGACCAGTCCTGGAGGAGAAGACGTTCATCTTCCACGTCGACGGTGGCCACTCTTGTTCCTCCGTTATTAGACCATCATCGGCTTCGGGCACGGCCGGGATCACGATCACTTCATAGTGCGGCGACATGGCCGGATCGAACGCGAGGTATGCACCAGCGTAACGTGCACTTGCACGTTTGGGAAGAATCGTCCAACGCTGTGTCGCAGGATTGCACACACACATCTTCTCCTCCCCCCAGTCGTTAGTGTAGAGAAGGAGGCCGTTGCAGTGATCCAGGACCGACCACGAGTTGTAGTAGTCGCGGGCCAAGAACTTGCCGTCAATCCTTGGCGATCTGCTGGTTGTGGGCGATGGGCGGCGGAAGAGGTGCGGGCGGTGGTGGTCGATGTAGTTGATGACGACGCCGTAGACCTTGTGCGGAAGAAGAGGCTTGTACGGGAGCCCCCAGTAGCAACGAGGAGCGGGTGCAGGCGTGCTGATGTGCCGAGGCGAGATCGGCCACAAGGTCCGTCTCCATCTCCACGGACGGTTGGCTGCGCCTACGCGGCGCCATTGATTCATGTGCACGTTGGGTTTTGCTCGGCGGCAGATCAGTGTGGCCTGCAATGTGATACTAGTATAATGCTCGTGCTAACGCTACGGAAATGTATATCCTGCAATACAAATGAAACCACCAAAAGAATATTTAAAAATAAATAACACTATTTGAGTGATAAAAGAATGTTTACTGAATGTCACCATAGCCAGAATGACTCGTCAACAACAACAATGTCACTGTATTGTTTGATTTGAATAAAAATTTCTTGGTCATGTAAGCAATAACAATGGCATGAAATAGTTATGCTCCAGAATTAATTTTTTGACAAAGCAATACAAATACACAATGGCTAGGTATTACTACAACTCGAGATGAATTTACATTTCGTAGAACGCTCTAAACGCAAGCACAAAACATTCAGCCGCGCTCTAAACTCAAGCACAAAACATTCAGCCGAGGTTAACAGTGGTTTGGTTGTACGTGCGGTGGGGCGACCGATAAGAAGGAAACAATTTGACAGATCGACGAAGCGCAGCTGTCGCACAGCTTCACGCTCGATGTCACGATGGCTTCAACAAATAGTAAATTCTAACCAGCTGAGTTACAAGGCGAAGCCACAATGCATCTACAATGGCGCGATGAAATCTCAAATTAGGGGAGAAGATGGGGGCAGCGGGCTCACCTATCGCTTGCAGATCGGGGACAATCCTCCTAGGAAACAGTGTGCGGCAGAGGAGCCAGTGCCGGATTGAAGCAGATGGCCACCGTGCGGCAGAGACCGGAATCAGGGGCGAGGCAAGACCGGTGGCGGCCAGTTTGATTTGGAGAAGCCGATTGCAGTTTGATTTGGAGGCAACGCGATCGGCTGCGACGGTGGAGGGCCGGGGTAGGCGACAGCTCACGGACGTGAGGCGCCGGGCGCGGCCGGCGGGCGGACGTGTGGCGGGCGAGTGGACGTGAGGCGCGAGCGCGATGGCGGCGGGCGGAGGTGGACGGGGAAACTGCTGTGGGATTCTGGGCATGTGTGTGCGCGCGCTATGTGATCTGCGACGGATGCTGCTGGTGGGCCGAGTGGATCCAAACTTTTAGCCTACTTAAGTCCGCTGGTTGGCCATGTTAAGACCAGTCTCAATGGGAGGGTCATAGATATTAAATATGGTGCCACATATACAAAATAGATGACATGACATGGTATTTAATAGGAGAGAGAGGAAACTAAAGTCATCCTCATGACCCCGGGTCGGCGCGGAGTCCTAGGAATGACACCCCCATGACCCTCTCACTGAGACAAGTTGACACATTTTTTATAGCACATTGACCAACCAACATGCAACAATTAAATATTTACAGGAACTTATGAAACTGTGCTATGACCCTGTGCATTGAGAGAGTGTGTGTCATCCCTCAAACCAATACAGTAAAGATGGTGTGTCACTCTTGAAAACTCCCCCATGACCCCTGAGGCTGGCCTAATGATCTTTACATTTCTATACTGAAACCTGAGAGTTTCCGAAAAAAGTTCGGATACTATGGGAAGTACGAAGTGTCTGGGAAATTTCCCAGAGTTTTCAGGTTTTTCAACTGAAACTCTAGTTTGTAACGCATTATGCGCCTATAGAACTTAACCAAGGGAAATCTAGAGATATATAGCCTAGGGAGAGAGAACAGGCAAAAATACCAAAGATACCTTAGGAGAGAAAGAAAAGGGTCCTTCCAATCATCAATCCACGAACACTTCTTGAATCTCCACCACTTGAAGAGTCTCTCCCTCACTTCTATTTTGATTTGAAGGGAGAACCCTAAAATCGTGTAGGGGTGACTGAGGGAGAGAAGTGGCGACGAGAGAGAAGGAGGTACTCGACAGTCGACACAGTGAAAAGGAGAAAATAACGGTTTGACTGCGGTGAAAGAGTATATATACCCTCGAAGGCCTAGAGTATCCGGTCCGGATAAGAGCCTGAAGACTCCGCTTCCCTAACTATCAGCCACTGATTTTTCAAGGAATTTTATTCTGAATAGATTTGTATGGCTATATATGTAATATATGTGAGCAAGAGAGGTTCTAACACTTGAAACTAGCCAGCAATCAATTAAGGGGAACAATAGTCCAAGTGTAAAAACCTAGTAAAATCCTAATGTTTTTCGAAAGACAAAATACAAGAAATGTTTTTCAATCATTTTGAGTTTTCAAGAGTCCTGAACTAGATCAAGCAAGAATGTACATGATTTCAAGTCAAGTTATGAGAATTCAAGATATTTAATTCACTTCTCAAAGCACAAAACCTTAGCTCATCAAGAGGCTTTGTGAAGATATCAGTTAGTTGTTTATCGATGCTCACATGGCTTAGAGCGATACCTAATTTGGCTTCGTAGTCTCTCGAGAAATGGTGTCTTATGTCTATGTGCTTTGTTCTTGAGTGGTTAACGGAGTTGTTAGGTAGCTTAATTGCCCTCTCGTTGTCACACAAGAGTGGCACCTTGTTACTTACAACCCAAGTCTCTCAAGGCGAGTCTCATCCAAAGTAGTTGAGCACAACAAGTACTTGCTACAACATGCTCAACCTTGACGGTGGATAAGGCAACAAAGTTGGCATATTTTTGGCAAAACACTGAAAACACCCCTCCAACAGTTTAGCAAAAGGACTTAGCAATTTTTGGCAACCAAATCATGCCTCTAGCACGCAAAGATACGCGCGCGTACACGGCTCGACATCGACGTTACTCAACCAGGTAGAAGGGTAAAAAAAGAAATAAATAATAGAGAAGCATTCGTGATGCAAATGCATAAGAGAGAGAATATATTACCAGTTAAAAATAGCAAACTCTTGGAGATGCATTCTTTTTTGAAAAAAATTTGGTGCAGGAGTCCTGCAAACTTCCTTCCGTGCATGACCTTCTCGGATGTGAGCAGCGTGAGATCGAACGGGGGACGTCGAGAGGCTTCAATCGGCTCGGGGAGCTCTATTTTCCCTCATGCGGCTCCGTTTCACGCTCACTTGATCGACTCAGTCTGTGTGTTGTCCTTCTTCGACTGCGCCTAAGAGCAACTCCAGTAATAGCCCCTATTTAGAGCCCCTACTTTGTTCAATAGGGTCCGCCCCCAACTTTCTGGAGCTTCCATTTTGTGCCCAACTCCAGCAATAGCTCCAACTTTGAAGCCCCTACTCTCACCTGACATGCGGGACCTACTAGTCAGTGAGACTTATCATTTTCTTCCTCCCCTGCTTCTTCTCTCCCACATCTCTCCATTCCTACCTGCTCTCTCTGCTCCTCCCTGTTCTTCCATTGTCTTGTGATCGTCGCCGCCATACTCAGCCGGAGGAGCTTGCCCGCGGCCGCACAACAAGGCCAAGCTCATGCTGCCCAGCGGAGCTCACCGCGGTCAGACGGACAGGAGCATGGGCTATTGTAGATTTGCTCGAGAGTCGCTCAAGACTACGTCGTCGAGCTTCAATCGAATCAAATCGAAGTCATCCATGCCCCTGTCGTCGTCGAGGCCGCTGGCGACCGGGCGGCCCAAGCATCTCTGGCGTTCGCGGCGAGGGCGGGCCAAGCATGTGACAATCCGCCCGGGAAAATACCATACTATTGCCTAAACCAATCCACTTTGGTCATTAAGCAATAATAAAGTATCATCCCGTCGTAAGTTGCCGGGTCAAGCCCGGTGAAATCACTTACATAGCAACAAAGGATCGACAATATGCATTAAAACTCACACGAAGGCGAGTCCAGAGTAATACATAGATTAAATCCAAACTTGCCCCGAAGGGTTTAATTATTACAAACCGAAGTACTTGACATGATAAAAGAGGTTCAGAGTTCGAAAACAGCGGAAATTTAACTAAGCGGTACGATAAGCATCACAGGAGGCCATCCATGATGCCTTCACTCGTCGTCGTCCACCCATTCCAGCTCCCAGCCGGGTGGAATCTCTCCAGGACACACATCACTAAAAGCATTACCTGAAATCAACAAATTATAGCAAGACAGAGTATACTAATACTCAGCAAGTCTTACCCGTCGGGTGATAACTACATCACCAAACTCTAGACATGAGAGGCTTTTTGTCCAGTGGGTTCTTTTGCTGAAAAGCAACAAAGAGTATGTCCTTACTTTCAATATTTTAGCTCAAGTTCTAGTTGATTACTCTTTTCTAAATGAGCAAGCTACTACAAGCATAAGTTGTGCAATACAATTAATCAGACATCAATATTGACAATATTCCATCATAAGGGATATCATGGCCAGTTGGTTAAGTAGTCTCAGGTAACGGTGAGAGGCCGACAACCGATTGATTTATAACTTTGCAAGGTGGACCTAAACACACGGAAGAGTGTCCTCACAACGAGTTCACCAACCAGGCGGTTCCCAAAAATCCTCGGTTCAGGATAAAAGATCACAGTCTTTGGTACAAGGCTATCTGGTACGCCTCACACTAGCGTCCAGCCTCACACATGCACCACCGGTAGCTAGCCGTGGGACTCATCCCAAGATTAGTGACGGTAAAATCCCTTACCGCCTCATTAAGGTACTAGGCTTACCGGTTACATTCCCGACAAGTGCTTAGTACGTTCAAACACTTAACCCACGAAAGCCATTGGACCGGAGCCCAAATTCCATGCTCTTACCACATGGGCAATCCATTTATAAAGATCTTATGATTCCAACATAAGAACCTATTCTCGCGAGTGACGAACATCACTCGACTTTTACCGGGTCCTATAACATAGCAACTATCGACCTAGCATACTAGTAAAAGGGCATAGGTATGTAGGGATCATGCATCTAGGGTTTCATTTTAACTCTTCAACGTAAATGCACAAACATACATAGATAGTTGCATAATTTCAAAAACACTTAGGTTAATGCTCCGGTGCTTGCCTTCATCAGCAACGCTAGTCTGGGGCTCCTCGGTGTCCTGGTTCATCTCCACGAAGTACAGCTCCCCGTCAGATCCTCCCTCTTCAACTTCCGACACGAGCGAGTAGTTACTGTCGGGAAGTTCTACACGGGATACATATGCAACATTTAAAGGGGTGGAATTAATTAAACAAAATGCTATGCACACATACAAACATCGAGTGTATGATTAGCCATATTCACCTTGACAAACATATATTTAGTATATTCTTTTTATTAAAGTAATGTCCTATGGTGCTTTATTATTTATTCTTTTTGATAGTGACTGTGTACATATTTATACAAATAAATCAAACTAAATTCACAAAAACAGCAAGGATGGTTCTCAGCTCCTAAACATGCTCCACAACACATCCATAGGGTCACTAAGTGTGGCAATTTGTGCTTTTCCATTTAAACCTATTATTAAGCTTAATTTGCTTCTATTGTTTTTAACCATGAATTAAATCATAAAATATAGTGAGTGGTGTTTCTGAAGCTCTATAAACCTAAATAAAGTCACTGCACAAAAGTTTACATTTAACTGAGCTATAAATTAATTATACCAAAAATGACAATTTCTAGCTACCAAAATCAGATAAATGCATGTAAAAATAAATAAACAACTTCTGGAGCCAAACTTTCTCCCACATCATCTCTGACCTAAAACTAGGCTATGCACCCAAAAAGTATATCAAGTGCTATTCTAGATTTTGAACTAGGCAATTATATTTAAATCTAAGCATAAATCAAGAATAAATATTTATGACAGTTATAAAATCATGATAAATTCAGAAAAGGTGCAACTAGGCATTTTAAGGCTATAGCCAGAAATTGAGCACAAAAATATATTTATTGTTACCTACAAAAATCATTAATGCAGATTCAGAATAAATACAAAATAAATCATATTAAAAGATCTACTCAGTAACTTTATGCAATTTGTGGTCCAGAGTCTACACATTACATATCTAAAATTCAGCTCCATATCTTATCTAGATTTTGAACTACAGCAAAAGTAGGTCAAATTGAGTTGGAATTTTAATTCAAAAACTACCAGTCAAAAGTATGGTCATGCTTCGTAAAAGTTGTAGATCTAGTCACAATGAAACCAACAAAATTGGTTTTACATTTTTAGAATTTTTCTGTGATTTTCTATGAATTTTCTAAGATCTGCCCAAAATCAAACAAATCCATAAGAATCTATTTACTCTAAGGTCCCTGGAAAGAAACTGAACTTCATAGATCTACCCTTGGTTTTCATTTAAGTCCCTGGAAAGAATCTAAACCTTGCAATGTGGCCCTTGCCATGGGGGCGGCGGTGCAGCCGGAATTCCGGCGAGGTCGCCGGCGTTCCTGGCCGGAGGAGGGGCGGGGAAGGAGTAGGAGACCACCTTGGCTCGGTTTGCTTGCTCAGTTGGGACAGGAAGGCAACCGGCGGCGCGGGCGGCGGAGCAGGGCGGCGGCGACCGCTGGAGCTCGAACTCCGGCGAGAGGGTGGCTCGGCCTGGGCAACAAGCGGGCCGGGGAGCTAGAGTTGGGTCTAGGGAGAGGCTAAGGGTGTCACGCGGCTGCGGGAGTGAGCAGAAGGGGGAGTTCGACGGCGACGGCGGCCATGGCGTGCGGCGGCAGGGTTTCACGCGCGCGGAGGGAACAGCCATGCCTTTTATAGGCGGCGAGTGGAGTGGGAAGCGGGAGGCTTCGCCTCGAAGTAAAAGGAGGCGAGGAAGGAGGGGACCCAGCCGGCTGTGGGAAGCGTGCGGTGCTTGGTCGGCGGGCGGCGCGGTAGGGGGCACGGCCGCGGCGTGCGGGCGCGCGGCACGTGGCGCGGTGCAACCCCCGAGGGGTACTGTCGGGTGCGGGGTGTGGGGGACGGGCGCGTCTTCGCCGACCTGGCGGTCGGGGAGGGGCCCAGACGCCGAGGCAGGGCGGACGCCGCGTAGCGGCGCGGCGCTCTGGGCGCGGGAGCGCAGCGTGGGAGCGACGTCGCCGTTTTCGTTTCGGTTTAACGACGTTTGACCAAGATTTGTTCAAAAGTTTTGAACTGCGCAAGGAAAAGTGTGAATACAAAAGTTGTAGATCAAAGATCCCTCTACAACTTTTACAAAGGCTGGCATATGAAATTTTGCTTGGATTGGTCAGAATTTGAGCCCAAACTTCCTGTTTTTCTCGGCTTAGTCAAAATGCAAAGGCTGGCGTTGACCGCATTTTTGCACAACTTCCACTCAAAATCTCAAATGCCGCCAATTATGAAAAGTGTGTTCCTCAAAAAGACGAACAACTTTTGTATTGGCCGATTTTGAAGTGTTTAAGAGAAATTTGAAGAACACGGCAAAAGTTTTAGAAAAGGTTCACGGGCACTAGGGTTTGAAAAGGGTTTTGGGGGTTTGACCAAAAGTCAACTTGTGTGATTAGGCACTAATGATCATGTTGACTAGGTTTTTGAGGTGTTGGCCAAAGGTTGACCCGATTTGACCGAAGCCAAGATGTTTGACTAGGGTTTTGACCACTAATGAGTGTTGACTTGGTCAAAGGAGGTGATTAGCACTAATTAGCACTAATTAAAAAGCTGGGGCGTCACAAAGCAGCTCCGACACTCGTGGTGGGGATGGATCGAGCAGCTCTAGGGTTCGCAGCAAGGGAGCTTGAGCTTCGAGTGGCGCATCGTGGAGATCCAGGCAGGGTCACGCGCCTGACGACGTGGAAGAGCAGGGGGCAGCGGAGGAGCTGAGAAGGCGGCGGTCGGGCCTGATCGGACAGGTCTGCAGCATGGAGGCCCGAGCGGCGCGGTGAAGGGGCGGGGATGACACGACAAGCTAACGAGGATGAGAATGGCACAGGAGGAGGAAGAAGAAAGAAACGACCAATTGGAGAGAGTAGGGGCCTTCTCTCGGTGACATAAAGCCGGGGAAAAGCCTGCCATTTCTGTCCACCTTTTTTTACTCCTGAGAGCACTTTTCATCCCGCACCGGTCCTGTACGCGAGCTGGTCTTTCTCCCAACTCTCCTCCCCCGTGGTCTTTCTCCCGACTCTCCTCCTCCGTGGTCCCGGCTCATCGGTTGGTGTGTCCCAGGAATTTTTTTATTTTACCCTTTTTAATCCAATATTTTAAAAATAACCCACACCGAACTATATTTTCAAGAAATAGCCTTTTTGGTCGCGCCACGCTCCGTGGCACGACTAATACTTGAGTCGCGCCACATGGAGTGGCGCCAGTAATGTACGGTGGAGTCACGCCACGTACTTAGTACGTACAGGCTTGAGACCTCCTCCCACTCTCATTTAGTCGTGTTTCCTTATTCCTTTTAATTAGCAAATGAGCTCCTAAATTTGTGAAACTCGAGATGTATGATCTATAGAGTGCATACATTCCATTTTAACTATGTGCACTCGAAATCATGGTGTATAAAATGAGAAATCTAATTTTGAAATAGCCTAAGTGTTATTAGATCAACACATGAAAATTGCCAAGTCTGAAAATAGAGTCAACTAGTCAACTTCGGGCATACTTTTTGACAAATTTTACACTAAGACCTTAAATACTTTTGGGCTACAAGTGAATTTGGATGTTCATAGGAAAGTTTGGACAAGTTGTTGATCAAATATAACAAAGAATGCATAGTTTAAGGGAGGTTTAAAGTTGGAAAGTTGTGTTGTTTTATACTTGGCTGACAAACTTAGAAAACATCACAACTTTCCAACTTTAAGCCTCCTTAAACTATGAATTCTTTATTATATTTGACCAACAACTTGTCCAAACTTTTGTGTGAACATCCAAATTCACTTGTAGCCCAAAAGTATTTAGGGTCTTAGTGTAAAATTTCTCAAAAAGTATGCCTAAAGTTGACTAGTTGACTCTATTTTCATACTTAGCAATTTTCATGTGTTGATCTAATAACACTTAGGCTATTTCAAAATTAGATTTCTCATTTTATACACCATGGTTTCGAGTGCACATAGTTAAAATGGAACGTATGCACTCTATAGATCATACATCTCGAGTTTCACAAATTTAGAAGCTCATTTGCTAATTAAAAGGAATAAGGAAACACAGCTAAATGAGAGTAGGAGGAGGGCCTAACCCAGTAAGTACACATGAGGTACGTGAGCGAGTCAGTATGTCAGGTAAGGTGCGACTTTTTCTAACATCACTGTGTACATTAGTCGCGCCACTTCATGTGGCGCGACTCAAGTATTAGTCGCGCCACGGACCGTGACGCGACCAAAAAAGCTACTTCTTGAAAATATAGTTTGGAGTGGGTTATTTTTAAATTTTTAATTTAAAAAAGGTTAAAAAATAAAAAAAATTTGTGTCCCAGCTTATCGGTTGGTTGGAAGACTGGTGTAGCTGTGTAGGTCTGTCAATTTTTTAGTGACCGACTAGTATGCTTCTCCCACCCACCATTCACACCAGCTATCCTGCACAGCCTATGTACCACCACCTCCCACATCCGGTACCATATTATCACATTTACTTTCTCTTCAATTTTTAAAAATATTATAAATATTAGATTCCATAGACGTACACAGTAGGTACTGCTCAACTCTTGAGCGCAATTTTTTTTATCAGAGCAAGCCCGCTGCTCCATTCCGGTACACACTATGAACAGCTACGCTACACACGTGAAATAATCAAATGCGATACTATGCTGTTCTTGTAGAGATTGAAAGAAGAAAAACGAAAAATCTGGAGCAAACTTTGGCAAAAAAAAAATCAAAAAGTGTAGAAAAAATTATCAACCCCGGCCGAGCGAGGTTTTGGTGTTGAGATTGTTTACAGTTGCACATGACCTAAACGAAAATCCCCCGCGTGCATCGTGTGAACACTTGAGCATCGAATGGACTGCACAAAAATCAACTAGCCATTCTACAAGAAAAAAGAACCAAAGAACAGAAGAAAAAAAAGCAGCGGCCTTCCTGGTCCACATCGAGATCACTTTATTTACACAAATGAATTTTCAGATGCTTGGACTTCTCCCTGCACAAGGAGAGCGTAGAGAATAAGCAGAGGGGATTTTGGATAAAGAGGCTCGGATGTGCAGGCAACAGTCACCCACCAGACAAACGCGTCTGCTACCGCTGCAAAAGCCTGCGCACCCTCTCAGCCGGCCCACATCTCGGAGCATCGCCCACCCATGTGTGAAGTGTGATGTGTCCATAGCCCAGATTCAACCCTCCCCGGGTTCCAGACTCTATAAATCTTAGTCCGAATGGAGGAGCCTCTCTTGGAGGCAGCACGGGCTGAGGTGCTGAGCCAAGCGAGCGAGAAGAGAGGCGTACGGAAGGTAAATAGTGCTCCTCGAGCCGAGCAGAGAGCCTCTTCATGTTCTCAGTCCGATCCCACGGGACGCACATGTGACGAGGTCTGGCCAGCAGTTTGCAAGAATCCTGCACGAAATTTTTTTCTTTTAAGTTTAACAAATGTTTTAAAAGTTGATAAATCATGAGATTTATACCAAATTAAAAATAGGGAACTCGTGAGATGCTCAACCTCTCTCCCTCACTCGATATATTGTAGGCAGTTCAAGTTCCGACCAGACGACCGAGCTCCACTATCATTTCCACAGCCAACAGAGCCAAGGCGCGCCGCCATGGACACGAGCACGCTGCTCCTTGTGGCGGCTCTACTACCCGCAATCCTTCTCGTAATGGCGCTGAAAAACCTCCTCCCTGCAGGCGCCAACAAGGAGAAGCCAAAGCCACGGCTGCCGCCGGCCGGCGCAGTCCTGCCCCTGCTCGGGGACATACTGCGGCTGATCACCACGGGCAGGCTTCCGAACCCGGAGCTCTTCATCAACGGCATGGCGGCGCGGCACGGCGCCATGTTCACCACCCACCTATTCGGCGAGCGCACCGTGTTCTCGGCCGACCCGTCCTTCAACCGGCTCGTCCTCAACGGCGACGGCCGCATCGTCGAGACCAGCTACCCGTCCGCCATCAACACGCTCCTCGGCGCCAACTCTGTGCTCGTCACCCACGGCCCCGCCCACAAGGGCCTCCACGCCCTCGCCCTCAGCCAGCTCGGCTACTCCTCGCTGCCGCCGCTCGTCGCGGTCGTCGACCGCCTTGTCATGGCCACCATGGGCCAGTGGGAGCTAGGCGGTGAGACTACTATACGTCTCGTAGACGAGGCGAGGAAGATCGCCATGAACCTCAACATCAGGCACCTGCTCAGCATCGAGCCCGGGCCCCGGGCCATGGTCGGAGAGCATCCGGTGTGAGTTCAACAAGATAAGCGACGGCTTCGTATAATCGTATCCGTGCCCTTCCCGTTCGCCTCCTCCCTTCTCCCTTTCACGGACTATGGCAAGGCCCTCAAGGTGATATCTATCGTTCTGCTGATATTTTTCTTGACACCAATAATTAATTCTATGCATACTAAGTATAAAAAATAAGAATTCTATGCATATGGATCATTATTATTATTTTCTTCGTTAAAATAAAGGTGTTTTTATCTTATCTATTTTAGGCGAGGAAGAAAGTTGTTTTGGCGCTGGAGGAGGTGATTAGGAAGAGAATGGACGAGAAGGAAAACGAAGAGAAGGACATGGTGGACCTGCTTCTTGAAGCAGATGGTGGGAGTTTCTCCATGGAGCAAATGGTGGACTTCATCGTGAATCTACTGGCTGCTGGCTACGACACGACGTCGCTTACGATGGCACTTGCTGCTAAGTTCCTCGCTGAGACACCAACCGCTCTGGCACAGCTCCGGGTATGAACCACAAAATTCCTATCTGAGAATAAGCTTTATCTCTTCGAAAATCCATGGTAGATTCTCTCGTACAAGGGCAGACATTTGTGCACGTTAGGTCTACATACTCTTCGTGATTTTAACATGTCCTTATATATTATGAGAAATGTGCTGAGTCAACGAGAAAAGCTCCTAACATACCTATAATTTTTTAATTCCAAACCTGTTTAATTCGCTCTGATGGTAGAACCAGAGCATGCTGGTGCTACCGATCAGGTGCTCCAACCAGGTAATTGCCTTTTCACCTCTTGCTGTTAGGTTGTGGTCAACGTCCAATTTCCTTGCTTTTCTATGAGCACCACAGTCGTATTGAATTATGTCGAGGACAATTTCTTTATTATTTGATTGTACTCAACGAACGAAGCTCTTGGAACATAATTAACACAATGTCTGCAACTTGGTCACAAAAAACATTATCCATCAACATTACTTTTCACTAAATATGCCATATAATGTCACATCAAAAGTCAAAAGTTAGTCTATACTGATATCCTTTTGTGGTTCGCAATGGGACTCCAATGTGACACTAGTGAAATTTGAGTTTTTTTATATAAAAGCGATAGTTGCATTGTACCTAACATTTTGCGATGACATAATACCTTTTTCTTTAGGGCTGCGATGTTATTATTATTGGATAAGTGATTGTTACTTTATACTATAGTACATGACATTATACTATTGTTACATTTTGTGATGACATAATAGTACATGATATACTATAGTTGATACGTTAAATTATTTCATTGAGTTCCATGTCCAGAATACTCAAAAAGCCCTGATAGTGTAATAGTGTACACTGGGCAGGGTGCCAGGGACGACCCTATGTTGCGTGAGCCTAATAATGTAAGAAAGACATGTCTGCATGCAGAAATACAGTAGTATTTCCTCCATTTCATAACTTGTTGTTTTGACTTTTCTAGATACATTTCTTTTGCTATGTATCTAGACATAAATATATATGTGTGTGCATAGTATATATAAATAGCCAAAATGATAAGTATTATGAAACAGAGGGAGTAGGTAATAGTATGCAAAAATTTAGTGACAAGAGCCCTATAGCTAGGAGGTGATAATCAGAGTACGCACCATAGCAAGACCCTACTCTTTTCAACTATATGTTCAGTTCATCCTAATGTTTGCTAAATCTACAGGAGGAGCATGACAGCATCAGAAAAATCAAAGGCCAAAACCAACCCCTGGAATGGAGCGATTACCAGTCTATGGAATTTACGCAATGTGTATGATTCCAGAGTCCCTAATTTCATAATAAGGCTGCCTTCTAGCTGAAACAGTACACCCTTGGCCTTGAAATAAGAAGATAATGTATATATATGAACTAATACTCGCTAGTTAGATTTTTTTACTGGATTTCGGACTTATAGTAAAAATGTAAAATTAAGGGATAACATGTCTGCAGGTCATAAATGAGACGCTCCGTGTGTGTAACATTGTCATTCTAACATGTTTTTGCTTTTCAATCAGATTATATCATTCCAAAAGGATACAGAATCATGGTTTCATCCGGAGCTGTGCACCTTAACAATGAACACTATGAGAATGCTCGGACCTTTGACCCTTGGAGATGGCAGGTAGCTAGTCGCCCTACAGCCTTTGAATGGAAAATGTATGCAGCCAGGCCACCAGGGGTTGCAGATAACAGAAGTGTTAACAATATGTATTGATGCATTGTGTTCTGCAGAGGAAGAACAACAAAGTTCAGGATGTTCCAGCATCCATCAACTTGTTTAGTCCCTTCGGCGGTGGCCCTCGTCAGTGTCCAGGCAATGAATTTGCACGAGTTGTTGTCTCGGTTTTCTACCACTCGGACTCTCAAAGGATACCCGATCAATCTGCGGCTACGATGTGGCTCTACTATCTAGCTGACCAAACAAAGGGTTCTAGCTACCACTACTATACTCCCTCTGTGTCCTCCTCCATCTTTTTATTTACACATAGTATATTCAAGTTTCATCAAGTTTAAGTTTGACTTAAACAAAGAAAACATGGCATTACAAAAGGGGTTGTATTGCAGTATAAATAAAGGGAGAGAGGAATGGTTGCTCGTAATTGCTGTAATTTTTCTCGTTTTGCATTTGTCAATCAGTAATGGGAAAGGAGAAAAATGGGTTCGCAAATTGGGAAAAAGGAACGGCGAAGCAAGCAACCAGGGCATCTGTTATACATACTTCACCTGTTCAATTTTTTAAAAATCTAAATTCATAATTGTAATTATGTATCTTTATATAAGTATATATGTCGAGGTACATAACAGAAGAATTTGAGTTTTATTTAAAATGACAAAACAATATATAATTTGGAACGAGTACTTTGTACTTGTTCAGTTGCTGGCTCGCTATTGGTGGTCTGAGGAAGAGAGATACAACATACTCCCTCCGTTTCAAAATACTTGTCGTCATTGACTTTTTTCTGCAACTTTGACCATTCGTCTTATTCAAAAAATTGTGCAAGTATAATTTATTTTGTTTGCTATATATTTTAATGTTGTATGTATTTTAAGCTTGACTTATCATTTTACATGTTTGTGATAATTTTTTGAATAAGACGAATGGTCAAAGTTGCAAAAAAAAGTTAACAGTGACAAGTATTTTGAAACCGACGGAGTACATACTACAGTATTACAGTGTCAGGTGCACATGTATTTTGTTACGCTTGTGACTGCTCAGGTCGCGGTGTGCAGTTGTGTACACGTGCATCTGTATAGTCGTAGGTAAAAGACTTTTCCTTCGGACAATACATGTACGTAGCCTGGTCCACCACCAGTCAACGGCCCACCAGCCACCATTGGTTACTTGTTCAGCGGGCCCCCTCCTCCTCCCAACGTGTCTTCCAAGCCAGAGCAAGCCTAGGGGAATTTATTCCGGCCGCCGCCGCCGCCGCCGCGCGCCCTCGGAAGCGCAGACATCGAGACCGACCCAGCCATCGGAGGCGATCGAGATCGATGGCGGCCACGTTGGACACGTCCCGCGAGCCGTGCCCCGACCGCATCCTCGACGACGCCGGCAGCGCCTTCGGGATGGGCGCGGTGGGCGGCTCCATCTACTACTTCGCCAAGGGCCTCTACAACTCCCCCAACGGCCACCGCTTCGCCGGAGGCGGCACCGCCGTCCGCATGAACGCGCCGCGCGTCGGAGGAAGGTTCGCCATCTGGGGCTGCCTCTTCTCCACCTACGTTACCCCGATACTTCGGCCAACCGCCGTGTCGGTATCGCGATACGTATCGGATACACCGATACACCACCGATACCGTATCGGGAGGTATCAGAGAAAAAGAAAAATTCAATTAATTTCGATACTCCTCAATACTCCTCCGATACCGTATCGGGAGCTTCTGGGAAGTATCGGTACTGCAGTGGTATGCAGCTTGGGAGCTCCATCGAAGAAGAAAGGAGGTGCAATGATGCACGAGCACTTGACACAGCTTGGGATGGCCGGCGGCGGCGGCCACCAGCACGAGAATTAGTTTATTTAGGGTTTGTTCGCATGTACAGCCTTTGTTGGGTTGGGTTGAGGCTCTTTTTTGTGTGACTTTTTGTATATTAAGCACTATTTGTTTTAGCTATTTTCTTTGCTATTAAATATATATTATATATATGCATATTAATAATTATTATTATACAATATTATATGTATTTGCCGTATCGGCGTATCCTTATTTTTGGAAAATGCCGTATCAACGTATCGCCGTATCAGTATCGGCGTATCCGTATCCCGTATCGGTGCAACGTTGTTCTCCACCTTCGACTGCGCCATGGTGTACGCGCGCGGGAGGGAGGACCCCTGGAACTCCATCGCCGCGGGGGCCGCCACGGGGGGCCTCCTCTCCCTCCGCCGCGGCCTCCTCGCCACCGCCACCTCCGCGGTCGGCGGCGGCGCCTTCCTCGTGCTCATCGAGGGCGCGGGGATCGTGATACAACGCGTCTGGGTCGACCCACCCGCCGGACAGGATCAGGGCCAGTACGCACCACCATCACCAACACCACCACCACCAGGTTTCCTGGGAGTGCCGCCGGCGGCGCCGGTCGTCGTCGAGGAGGTCCCCGTAGCTGCGCCTGGCCCAATGGGGTGGCTTGGAGGTTTGTTCAGGAGGAAGCAGCAGGACAACAAGGTTGCTGGAGGGGATCTCAAGTCGGAGGTTTTGCTGATGGATTTGCCCCCCGATGCCATTCCCTCCTTCGATTGATTGCATTTTTTCAGCTGAATTATTGAGGATGACGTGTGGTGATTTTTCAGTTGCATTTTTGAAGTAATTTGGAACCGAGGGAGTACTTGTCTAGTGCATTTTCACGCTTATTATTATCTCACCAGAGGTGAATGTGGCTCAGTTAGTTTGTTATGTGTCGATGTGAGTACGTGCACCACATTGCGTATTGAAAATTTTTTTGTCCTAAATTCAATTCGAGTTGCAAGCTAGCAGCATGCAAAATTAAGGGATTGTCATGCAGCGCCTTGCTACAACTGAAAATGCGTACATACAAAATGTTTTTATGTTAGAAGAACAAATCGTTTGAAGTTGTTTTCAAGTTGAAAAGATCATAATTTTTCATTTATGATGAATTATCCACTATCCATTTCAATCAGAGACCGTGCTAAAAAAAAATAGAATCAGAGGCCCAAGGTCCATGCGAAGAGAAAATGGAAGAAAACGGGCACGGCCCATACTTTGTGGGCTCCGATGCCATTCCCTCCTTTGATTGATTGCATTTTTCAGTTGAATCAGTGAGGATGCGTCTGGTGATTTTTCAGTTGTATTTTTCAAGTAATTTGGAACAGGTGGAGTACTTGTTGCCTTTTCACGCTTATTATTATCTATCCAGATGTGAATGTGCCTCAGTTAGTTTCTTATGTGTTGATGTGAGTACGCGCCCACATTGGATATTGAAAAAAAATCGTCCTAGAATTCAGTTCGAATTGCAAGCAGCTTGCATCATGCAAAATTAAGGGACTGCATTGCTACAATTAAGGGATTGTCATGCTGCGCCTTGCTACAACTGAAAATGCGTGCATACAAAATGTTTTTATGTTAGAAGAACAAATCGTTTGAAGTTGTTTTCAAGTTGAAAAGATCATAATTTTTCATTCATGATGAATTATCCACTATCCATTTTAATCTGAGGCCGTGCTAAAAAAATTAGAATAAGAGGACCTGGTGGGGGCCCAGCCCAATACTTTGTGGGCTCCGAGCCTATAACCCCCATCCCCCCGCCGCCTTCTTGGCTCCGTGTTTCGTCCCCTCCGCGCCGCCCGCCCCGGCCGCCCGTCCCTTCCGATCACCATCTTGTCATCGCGCCGTCCCCGCCCGCCTAGGATTCCCCCGCCGCCGAAGACCGCCTGAAGTGGAGGGAGGTAATGGCGTCAACGCCGGAGACGTCGCGGGAGCCCTGCCCGGACCGCATCCTCGACGACGTCGGCGGCGCCTTCGCAATGGGCGCCGTGGGCGGCTCCATGTACCACTTCGTCAAGGGCCTCTACAACTCCCCCAAGGGCCACCGCCTCGCCGGGGGCGCCACGTCCGTGCGCATGCTCGCGCCTGGCCTCGGCGGCAGCTTCGCCGTCTGGGGCGGCCTCTTCTCCACCTTCGACTGCGCCTTCGTCTACGCCCGCGGGAGGGAGGACCCCTGGAACTCCATCGCCGCCGGCGCTGCCACGGGAGGCCTGCTCGCCGTGCGCCAGGGCCTCATGACCTCCGCGAGGTCCGCGGTCTTCGGCGGCGCCCTCCTCGCGCTCATCGAGGGCGCCGGGATCATGCTCAACCGTGTCCCGCTCTTCCTCCCGCCGCCTCCGGAGGACATGCTGCAGCACTCCGGACAGGATCCTGGCCAGTACGCACTACCTGGCTTCTTGGGAGTGCCCACGCCGGCGCCGATCGCGGTTCAGGAAGTTCCCGTCCCTGAGTCTGGCTCCACTGGGTGGCTTCGCGGTTTGTTCGGGAGGAAGCAGCAGGACAAGGTTGCAGGTGGGGATCGTAAGTCGGAGGTGTTAGAGATGGACTTGCCGCCCCCGACCGTTCCCTCCTTCGACTACAAGTGAAAAAGGTTCGTTTTTTTTTGTGTGTTTGCTTGATTTTGCTTGCATTCGAGTACATTTTATTTTGTGGAATCATGAATGTCGCCATGTTTGTAACTATGTATGCTGTACTGTGCAAAGGTATTTGTTAGATTTTAGTTGCCTAATGATGGTATGAGGTGCTGTTTGACCGATGTGACAATGCCTACACATACATTTTCTCAATTGAACGATCTCGTTCATAGGAGTGAGATTTAAAGTGTGTTTGTTCCTCCTCCCTCCCAATTAGTAGATTATTAGTTGGAATCCCCATATGAGTGAGAAAATTTACATCTTGCTACCAAAAAAATCATGTCATGGAGATCCATGCAACCTGACCTGGCCTCCAGCTGAATTACACGCCAATGCATTCCTGTTGTGCTGTAATTAATCCATGCCCATCTCCAATAAGGCCACTCTTGTTCTACTGTTGGTCTTTGTCCATTTCACCCTTTTTCCAAGGGTATGTTGATGGGTGCACCACATGTTTGCAGTGAATTCTTTATGTAATGCGATATTGGGTTCCGCCTTACCCATTCAGTGTCGCAGTGTATGTTAAGCGGAGACAGGATCCTGCAACAATATTGGGAGGGGGAGGGGGGCTTCCCTGGTCATCACTGTCTGATGCTGCTAGGTGCTACTTTATATTAGCTTCATTGGTACTGTGCTGGTGCAATCATCCTTTTAACTGTAATCACAACTTGCCTGGAATTTGTCTCTTCTGTAATTGCAATTGTTTGTGTCATAGAACGCTTTTGGGTGTACCTCTGCTCTTCCTATGAATAATGAAAAATGTGCTAAGACACGGTCACGAAAAAAGTGTGCACCTAGCGTAAGCCAATGATCTTTGTGTTGCTAATAAGTTCTGCACCTGATATCACTACTAGTACGTTGGTTAGTTTTGTGCCCAGTGTGATCTGTGAAGATTGAGCCCACTGGTGGGGTTGCAAGAGGATATATGTTAGGAATTGGAATTAAAGGATGATAAGGAAAAGAATAGAGGCAGCACATGTGTATTCCTTTCATAGTTTCACATGCCTGTTGCCTAGCAGCACTATCTATAGGCAGCACTATCTGTATTCCTTACATAGTTTCACATGCCTGGTAAACTGTACACTTGATGTTAGTAGTAGCAACTAGCAAGATGTGCTGATCATATCTGAAAAATCTTATTATCTACCAGAGTTTCAGGGACTTATTTAATTTGATTTCAACATGAGTGTAATCAGGTTTCTTTTGAGTTCAAATCAGCTATGCTTTAGTGTTTTGTATTCTTAAATAGCAATTATAAAATTGCCAGTTGCAACTGCCATATAGGCTCCAAAAAATGGTTTTTAGGAAAAAAATTACATGTACTGCATCAGGTGCTGCATTTACAGTGAATAGTTAGGTGGAATTTTATTGTTGTGTGGACATGATGGTGCACTCCAGCCTGAAATTCTTAGTTTTCTCTAGTTCTATACTTGGATTTTTTTTTTTGAAAAAGCTTCTATGCGGATCAGGGATGATATATTATTCCATTCTATTATGTCGTTTGTTTGTTGAATGTTTTTTGGTTATCTATAAGAGTTCTAATCTTTCAAGGGATTCAATAATGATCCATTTCCTACATGGTTGCTATTCATATGAATACAAGGATCCTAACTCGGCACATTATTGCCTTTTCATGTTCTTTGATACTATATCCGTCTGCCAATTGGAATTTCAATAGCAGTATCCTTAGTATATTACTAATGTTCGACAAGCTTCCAAGAAAGTACTTGGTGTTCATGATATGGCTGCAAGTGTACGTTTTTATGATGTTTTGCAATGTGCCTGTCTGATTGAGTTCTGTTTGATGCCGGCTAGAGGACGGAGACTGTATAACCGTTTGCACTTTTTTCTTTACATGTCTGTTGATTGCATACTAGCATTTTTGTCTTGCTCTGATTATTTCGATTTTCCAAGTTTCAACAACAGATGAGTAATATTATGGGTTAATCTTTTGCATGTAATACATGAATATTTTGTCTGATCTTCTCTTGCCTGTGTGATATTATATATTGACCTGATATATTTTGTGCTAATAAACTCCACATGTTCGTATTGTGTAGGTCATTCATCCTACTAGCAAGGGGCATTAGAAGTTTGGAATGACTCATAAGGCCAGGTGGCAAGAGTTTAGGACAAAAGTAAGCTTCTGCTTGAGTTCCAGGACACGATTTAATTTGATAAAATTCACATGAATCAAATAAAATTTGGACTGTAGGCTAAGTTGAATGTAACTTCACGACCTTTAATGTTTATTACAATATGTGGTACAAGATGAAAGCAGCCACATATGTATTCCTTATGTTGGTACATCAAGTGGCTCCGTTTTGAAGTGGGAAATTGAGAGTCAGAGCACCTCGTGTTCTAACACGTTGCCTTGTTCTGTTGGCACAAGAACTTCTGTCAATTTGTGAGGTATCTATGGCTGTCTCTTTTCTATCACGCTGGTTCAGTTCCGTGCATCGCCACGGTGGACGTATTTTCTCCCTTAGACGCACACAAGTTGGGGATGTGCGGTTACTATAGTTGACAATAAACCATTTAGGTCCATAAATATTTAAATTGAAGAAGTGTATCCTAAAACTTGTTGAAGGGTGTCTATGAACTTGAAGATTGCATAAAACACGCTGTTTATGAATTTGTAAGCACATGGATCTAAATAGACCTGATCATGGGCCACCCGACCCAAAAAACCCAACCCAACCCACCCGAAAAAAACCCGACCCGACCCGACCATGCAACGGGTCGGGCACGGGTCAAAATTTTCACCCGAATTAAGAAAAATAACCCGACACAACCCGATCTAACCCGAAAATTATAACTAAAAAACCCGAACCCGACCCAACCATGTCACGGGTTGAGCACGGGCCAAGAATTTTGATCCGACAACCCGACATGACCGACTCGAACCCGACACGACACGACCCATGATCAGGTCTAGATCTAAATGACACTATCGCGCAAGTTAACGGACACGCTTATGCATCCTGCAAAGTTTGATGAACTAAAAGACACCCTGCCCGTAACAAGTTTACAAATGTGCTTATGCAATGTGCACTTTTGTGAAATGTTTAAAGATTGTTAGTGTATGTACGTGTCTTATATCTTCTCTTTTCTTCTAATAATTTCAATGTTCTTCTTCACGCATTGCCGGCAATTGACCGTGGTACGTCCTCCGTCGCCGCTCGCGTGAGTCTGCCGCGTCCGAGCACACCTGCCTTAGGCCAGTCTCAACAGGCAGTAGAAGAGAGAAGAGAGAGTGTCATGGAGTCATGGAATGAGAGAGGAGTGTCATCACCATATTCTCAACTGGCACAGTTCTTAAGATTAAGTCTTGGTAACTATGCAATGACCGTCTCCACCGATATTGTCCTTACCCGTCCGTGCCCTCCCCGCTGTCGCATGGACCTCTGATCGATCTGGGTTCACGCGCGAGGACGGTTCCTGTGATGCCATTTCCTCCGCTTCCAAACCCTACGCACAATCAACGCATCCCTCCAACCCTTCCGTGGCCTACATACGGTACGACTGGCCGCCGCCACCGTCGCCAACCTTCATCCTTACTGTATCCCTTGTTGGCGCTGGGGTCCTTCCTCGATCTACCCAGTCGTCGCCTACGATCCGCCGCCATCTCCTACGATCGGCGGTCGCCACCGTAGACCGCCATCACCATTGACAACCTTCCTTCCTATCCCCTGGCCGGCGCTGAGGTCGTTCCTCTACCCCGGCGTCGCCAACCCTTTCCATCCCCAAACGTCCGGCCTATACCCTTGCCTGGTGTACGTTGAGGTGATTCATCATGTCTTCAAACCGAGAAGATGGAACCATCAGAAAACCCTTTTGTCACAATAATTTGTCTATTCTGCACATCATTCTTTCAGGACGCACCGTGTTGATGGAATAATCAAAATCAATCCCCAAATCCAGGTACCGCTCTGATCCATGCATGGGTCGTTTTTCCTGTATGTGCGCTTCCATATTAATAAATTGCCTGCTGACCTTAATGAACAAAATTCTCTACAACACGTAGATATTTCTGTACCCATCGATGAAGAGGAGACTATTGATTTTCTGCAGAGGGGAAATTTGCATGAGTCTGCAACGCAGTGTCTTGTGCCAGCACCAAATCCATGTACTGCTCCAAACATGACTGACTCATGGGTCATTTTTCATGTTTGTGGCTTTGTGCGCTTTACCTCTGTTTGTGCATTATAAATTAACAGTGTTGTTTTCATCATTCAGAAGATCAACAGTGTTCTCTCTGATTGAACTCATATCCTCCCAGGTACTTGCAAAGCTGCTATTCGAATATGGTAGAGTTGTTTGATTTATCTGAAGTTTATTCTATTATTCAGATTTCTGAATATTCAGAGAATATTGATCTTGCTTTGCAAACGTAATGTTCTTAAGAGAAAATACAAGTGATAAGTTATGCGCTACTGGTTCATATCTGAGCTTAAGTACACTGTAAGGCTGTTTGGCTTTCTACAAAGCCTTTTAATCAAATGTAGGTGGGGATGCGCCCCCCCCCCCTCCCACCCCCGGTGACCATAAAAAAAACTGGAACGAAACACAATTTCTAGACACTACTCAAAGGTTAACTTCATGGTGACTTACTTGCAACAGCATGTTTAGCTTCCAGTTGTGCTTATGAGTTATAAACTACTTTAACAATTGGTCGGACATGAATGCTTAGTATACAACATCTCGTTTCACTTGCCGCGGACCTTGCCAAATTATTTTACGCTGCTTGATTATACAGTTAGAAGGTGTTGAAAATTAGAGCACGAACATCATAACAAGATGATATTACTTTTAGGGTGCCAAGTGTCTTAATATTATCGTTTAATTTCCAAAAACTTTTGTAATTCTTAGAAAATAATAATGTACATGAATGTAGATATAGCTACTAGTCATTGTGAACTTGTTCAGGAAATGGCAATGCCTCAAGTTGGTTTTGCCAACACTTTTATCTGCTAGGCATCATGTTTGGGTCTAGAAATCATAGGTTGGGAGAATTCAACCATTTACTTGGTCCTATCTTTCAGTGTTGGATGATGGTGCACTACCATTCGAGCATTTGATGCGGCGTGTCCATCGGTGAGGTCAAGGTATAGTTGAAACTAACTCATAATCCTTCCTGCTTGTTGTCCCGTCGATTATTTTTACGATACTCCACATACTCCCACTTCCATCTAATATTCTAAGTTATAATCCATCTAATCAATTGCTCATGCGGCATCACGTATGCAAATCTTGTAAGCTTTTCTTCTTGATTGGCAAGATAGGTCATCCATAATTAGCAGTATGTACTGTATGCTTTTATTGTGTAGACGATTTACTGCGGTAAAACTGATGCATGGCAGGTTTGGAGAATCTTGTTCAGCACGATCCGTAACAGGACCGGAAGATCTCAATTTGGGATCCTTCAATTCGGCGATCCCCATGCCATCAGCCATAGTCGCCGGCCACTGCGCGTCGGTGGCGCATCCAGCCACAAGCTGTTTGTGTGCCGAGGAGCACTAAATAGTGAACTTTAACTTTAAGTGGTTCTGAAAAAAAGTATCAGATCTAAATTCACATGTTACATATATCTTGTAGTAGAGAAATATTCATTTTAATTACAAATTATTTTACTTGGAGATGGCATCTTCAAAACAATCCAAGAGCGGCACCCCAATCCATGATTCGTTCAACACCACCAGCCTAAGTGATAACGGTAATTAAGCTACTGTTCAATTGTACTATTTAATATAATGCAATTATATGTACGCCTTTTATTTTAGGTGGCGCCGATGTTGGAGGATCATTAACTTCAAATGATATTCCATCACCTCTAGAACCTAGAGAATGGAGAAGACAACGGGATAGCAATAGTTAGAAGCTAATGCCTCTACAAAAAAAAAGGAAGAATTACTAAAGAAGGGATGTGAAAATTACCAACGAAGTAAAGATGCACCTGCTAACGATGTTGAAGTTCGACACAGCCAATTACAAGGAAGCTGATTGGCCTCCATCATTTTTTAGGTGAAAATATTGCTTGTGATGAAAACAGAGTAGAAAAGAGATCAAAATTAACGGCTGAACAAATTGAATCAAGGCATGCAAAAGATAGGGCACGTTATGCAAATATGACACCTAAGCTGAGACAAGCAATATGTGACTGCCAAAATGCTTGTAATATGAAGCCTGAACAGAAGGAGAGGAAGAGGGACAAATATAAAGCGCGTCGAGAATTACATCACACCAGTTTACATAAAGATTCAATAGCAATGGTGAACCCTAGATATAACCCACTAGATGACTCCCCATAATATATATTTGACTAGAACATTCGGCGCACGTTGTGCGCCCTATCGTGAACAAAACTATGACCAGGCAAGACATAAATCATCAATATACAAAGTGTATGAAAATAAGAAACAAATGCATTCCAAAATCTCAACAAACTCCAATTCATACAACTCAGTTCAGTCCAGGTTTTGTCGATTACACAATTTGCAGTACATAACTTGCACTTCAATTTGTAGTTGCATTTTGCTTATATCAGATTAGAAAAGCAAAACAACCAAACCGACACTGCTTTTCAGTAGTACAAAAGTTTAAAAAAAATAAAAGTACATTTTGTGAGCTCATTACTTTTGTGAGCTCATTTACACCGAGTTGTGCCTTGGGCTTCATTTACATCACGTTGCACTTCATGCTGAGCTCTCTCCCCATTCCATGACTTGACTCCCCACACAATCAAATAATTTGGCAAGCAGGTCCCCTGATAGGACAACTACTATTCATCTATCAACAACCTAATAACTTTCAGGATCATATTCCCAATAAGATTGCTTTTTATAAAGCTTAGAACACAAATTTCTACATAAAGCATTGCAGTTCCTAAGTTTAGTGTTTCATGCAGTCATGGCAATTAAGAATATCAAGAGAAACAGTATTGCATTCTGATCATAAAACGGAAGATTCGTTGAGCAACTTACAATTTGAAATTACAAATAATTTATATTTACATTTTTATTTTTATATACCATCTCACATATAAGAATCCTCGTTAGCCCAATCCAACATGATGCCATGACCTAAAGTCACTCGGAAGGTCAGAGAAGCAAAAGAACACACGCCCAGAATCTCTTTTTTCATTGCAGGTTCCATTAGAGAACTGAAAGTTTAAACTGAAATGTTCGGAAGATAGAAGAATGACACTACTACTTGCAGAAGTTGACATGCAATGGCTAGGATTTAATTCAATTCTATAAGTAGAGTTCTTGGTTTGACAGAAATCCTACAGGCAGAACATCTCACAACTTGGGCAAAGTGCATCATAGCCTGAATGTAAAGAGAGTAATAACACATACAAGTGTAATTATATTTGCAGGAATAAGATTTCTAACATAAAATGACAAATCCCTCAAAAATCATAAAAATAACCAGAAAAATAATACATCAATTTAATGCAAATCTTGTGGACTGCATCCATGCCAATCATTTTATACAAACTGAGAGCAGGTATATGAATAAATTTAACCTTGTTCTATGCGTATGAATACAATTTTCTATCCGATCAATAGACAGCTAAAGATGTAGGTAGTTCGATAGAACATAACAGGTACCAACGTAGTTTCACTAATCGGTAGCTTGGACACTCTGTAAAACTGTAAAAGAAAATACCAGAGCATATAGTATTATTTAAGAAACATGCATCAACGTATACATGGACTGAACTACCTGACTATTAATTGCAGAATTTACTTATCTTTTCTGTAACTTCTTTCATTATCTTGTTGTAGGCACAAAGCAACAAATGATTTAGCTTTTGACAGAAACATAGAGAAGAGGCAAATACTGGCTTATCTCAACGGCTGTATTAGCATCATAGTACCTGAGCGTATCCAAAAGGGAAAATGTAAATCACCATTTCTCATACCTGCTACTTGCACCATCTGAACAAAACCAACACCCAGAAGGGGATGGCTGCAGGAACACAGATCAGAGGGCGACAACTGCCCGATCCCAACACACAGATCTTGCACATTCAGAACTACAATATGTTGGCATTTGGGAAGAGTTTAAGCACAAGGATTCATCCTGCTTGTATATGTAAGATTTTTTTTTATGATTGACTGAAGACAGAAGTGGCTACAACTGAATAAAATCCAAACAATTGTAGTACTGTATTGGGGCTGGGCTAGTGTGATTAAGAGCTTTCACTATTCACATATGCATCCCCATCTTCCCAGATAAATAGGATTTCAATTTTCTACCTTTTGTGTTTTGAGGTATGCATTCTCATTTCTCCCCAGGGATATCATTTAAAAATGCACAGGAGAAATAGCGTTGTAACCAAACCCTAAAGACAGATTGTTATTAAATTTCAAAACCTTCTATTATTATTTATATAGCAAGACCTACAAATCATAAGCCTCACTGTCCCAAATCCTACTTCAGTTTCGTCACCCTTAATGTTCAAATGATGTTTTTGAACCGCATTGCAACCAAGAGACTAAGTGTTGGCAGTTCTCACCCTAATAAGTTAGTCAGTCAACCAAAACAAGCAAATCGAGCAGTGAGGCAGAGGAACAGGTGGCGTAGGACTTACTTGGTTGGGCGGCCAATCCCTGCTCCCCTCCCTTGATGTGCTTGGGGAAGGCGTAGTTGACGGTGAGAACACGTCCGAACAGCTCGGCGGCGTTCATGTTGTCCACGGAGGCGGCGGCGTCCTCGCGCTCGAGGAAGGTGACGAACTCGAAGGAGCGGCGAGCAGTCGCAGCTGCAGGGCGGGCACGCGGGGGAAGAGGGCACCGCTGCAGGGGAAGACGGTGAGGCGGAGAACCCCTTCTTGTAGCACCGGTAGAAGGCGGGGCCGGAGACATGCGAAGGGGCCATGACCGACCGGGAGCGCTTCCTGCGCCGCCCCTGCCCGTCGCTCCGGGGTCCCCTCGGCCGGATCTGCACCTCGCGTGGCCATGGAGACACCCCGAGAGGGTGGGCCGCGGAAAAGGCGGTGGAGGAGGAGAAGAGCAGGTGGGGAGAGGGTGGCGGTGGAGGAGGAGAAGAGCAGGGGGCGAGAGGGGGGAGGAAAGGTTAGGGTTCGGGGCGATCGCGGGGAGGGGGGGTATTAGGTGGAGGGTAGGATGGTGAGAGGGGGTGTTTGTAAAAATGGGCAGAGGGTTATTTGTAAAACGCAATTTTGTCTTCTTCGTCTAGAATTAAAGTTTAGATCGAGGGCTTGGGTGGAAAATAAATGAACGTGTTGTACGATCTGGATTTGCTGGACCTTTACGCGATTTCTAGAAAATCGGAGGACTTTTTGAAAAAACGCCAAACTTAGGGCTGCGCGACACGTACCCCGCGGAGCGCTCCCGTGCGAGCAAAAGGGAGTAGACTTTAAGAAAAGAGACTAGCGGTTGGGGCGCGCCCTGCGCGCCGGCCATAAAACACAAAGAAGGATCGTCGGAGCTTTCGCGACACAACACTGGGGGCTCATTGGCGTGGTTTTCGATTGACAGGGTTTGGTAATCTATTCAAATATATTCTGAAGTTTTGATTTTACCCTTTTCTTATTTGGAGTATGTCATAGGTGCAGTCCCTCTGATTGCAGTCTAATACGTCAGAAATTGAAAACTACTTGCTCATGATAGAGCTCCACAACACGTGTCTGCATTTCTAAAAAGAAAATAACACTGGTATAGCACGTTCAAGGTCCATCGAAGATGTCAATGAAAAGCAATCAAAACACCACAGCTTACACACTGAGTTTGAGAGTACATTCAATAGGTGCTTAACATGTTGTCAAAAAAAGGTGCTTAACATACTTCGAAACACACACATACTCTTTCCCTCTAGAAAATCATGCCAGCACCTTAGAGATGCACTGCAAGTTCAGAACTATTACACACATCCCAAATTCAGGAGTCATGGTTTAAGAATTGACCCACAAATCAGTCCATAAGATATATCCACAGAAGAAAACATATTTACAACTTTCGGTGGTAGTGATAGTAGCCTTTTATCTTGCAGCTTCATGAGACGATCTGTAGGATGGATCTGTGCTGAGCTATTTTTCTCAATCCATGCAGGTTCAACATTGTTCATGTGCTCCCACTGTCTGACTTACTACACAAACCATGAAACCATCATATTAGTCCAAAAATGGGCATATATAGTTAGCAAGTTTCAACAGTTATCTATCTTTGTCAGAATGCATAGCACATATATAGTTTCAGACATGGTTTGAACGATAGTTGCATAATAAATTAGCATCTGTGTGATCCTAAGGTCTGCTGAACGATAACTTTCATTCATGATTAGCTCTTCAGGCGATTTGGTAAACATGGCAGTCATGATTCTTTTTGGTATGCTGGAAGGTGCATTAGTCCAAGCAGTGCATATGAACTTTTCAGGTGTTGGTATAGTTCAGTCATGTCTATCCCTATATCTTCCATTGCACAATATGTACTAAGAATGAACCTGGTCACCTGGTAACCAATGGAAATCTAATGGGTTCAAGAACACAACCACTGGTTTGAATAGTTCCCCAAAATGCATCGCGATAAACAAACTGATCACTGGTAGCCATGATGCCTGCATTTGATTGTAAACAAAACATAGGTGCATCGTTATTGGACTAACTCTTAATAGTAAGAAATCTTGTTATAAAGGACTATTTATCACACATTCTAGTGCATTTGAGTTTAAAAGAGTTTACAAAGTGGTCATGATTTCTGTACACCTTTACGGATTTAAGATAAGTACAACACTTACTATATTTCTTCTAATATCACACTTGGTAATACCGATTAAAAAAATAAGACAGGAATGCACTGAACCTGAACTAATACAGAAGGCTACCAAAGTATTTAAGAATTCATATCACGTGAGATCAAATTGCCATATCAAAGAATTCCTATCATTTGATGCTTAGAAATCTTACCTTGGAACTCTTTATAGACATACTGATCATGTCATGTTGCAAACTATCCTTCTAGTGTAATTAATTTAAGGAAAATTGAAAAAGGAAATCAAAGTTTACAAATAAAATAAAGGTACAATTCACTGTTGGATCAACACACAATTCATCATTCAGATAAAATACACAAATGCAGAAGTAGATGCATCTATTGAGAAGATTAAAAAACGAAGAAAGTCCTACCTATACCTTTCTTTTATTTGCTTGGAATCTATGAATAGGTATGAAAGAGATGTCTGCAAAGCAACACTTCTGCAATGGAAGAGGAAATTTGAGTGTTTTGAAAGAGGAAAGAAGCACATGAAGTAGGAAAGAATTGGTATTCCAGAGGAAGGTCGACAGAGAGAGTGAGGCTGCAGTTTAAATACCTAGGTGAACAAAAAGGTCACAACTACTGGTACTGTTGGTAGCTCTCCTGACACTTGGAATGACTCCCCCAACATGCAAACGTTACTCCTGAAAAGAACATTAAGAAAAGGGATTTTGGCGTTCTTGCCCCCGTTTGGATGGCTATTGGTGATTTTGCCCTCGTTTTTTGACTTGTGCGAATTTGCCCTCAGTTTTTCAAAACGAAGCTGCCGTTTGCCCCTAGTCCTAACTCTGTTAGTTAGAGAGGCAGTAAAAAAATAAAAATAAATAAAAGAGCACTGGGAAAAGACTAAGTTACCCTCAACTCTTCCTTTCTCCTTTCTGTTCCTGCGACCCTATCCATTCCTCCCCATTCTTCTTCCTCTTGAAACCCTAAGCGTGTAGAGCTGGTCCAGGGGCGGGCGCAGGGCGGGTGCAGGCGCGCGCGTGCAGGGCGTGGCGGCCGCGGCTGGCGCGCGGGGCGGGCGCGTGCGGGGCCGGGCGCGCGGGGCGGCCGCGGCTGGCGCGTGGGCGCGCGCGGGGCCGGCGGCTCGCGCGTGGCAGGCGGCTCGCGCGGGGGCAGGGGCTCGCGCCTGGCGGCCGGCTCGCGCAGGGGCCTTGCGCGCGTGGCGGCCGGGCGGGGCCAGAAGGAGGGACCGCGCGTCAGGAGGTGACGGAAGGAGCAGCGGACCAGCAGGGCCATGGAAGAGAACAGGTATAATTCGTGCTTGCTCTTATTTGCCATGAATTTAGGATAAAAATAGGCTAACTCAGTAGGACAAATTAGCTAACTTTGTTGTCATTAGGGCGATTTAGCTTACTTTGGTACTGTGATTTGTAGGCCAAATCACAGATCTGTGCAACTTCTTGTTAAAGTCAGATCCTTTTTCAGCTTGCCTGATGGGGGGCCAAAGACATGGCTGCAGGGTAGAGCATTGCAAACACAAATTGTTGACATACAAAACTATGGACTGCTGCAATTAGTTGATTTCATTGCTGAACATTACATGTGGGGTTCAAAGCAGTACATATCATTGACGCGTGAGTTGGACTCCCTTGAGTCTATTGAGATAAAATCGGATGAGCAGCTGTTTGAATGGTTTCAATTAAATCTAGAGAATGGGGTAGTCCAAATCAGTGCCCAAATCCATGATTTCGAGGGTCCAATACAATTTTCACCAACAAAACGTAGATGTCACCCTTCTACAAGAAATAGAGTACCCACAAATGTGAGAGCCACATGTGAGACAGCCACAAATGTGAGAGCCACAAGTGAGACAGCCACAAATGTGAGAGCCAAATGTTCTGAATGTCATGAGCTAGGTCACACAGCCAAGACTTGCCAAGGAGGTCCTACTGCTAGTCAAAAAAGAATGATCACATCTTCACAAAATGAACCAGGAGAGGGGAGCCAGGACCCAAGTGTAGCACAAACTTCAGGGTGAGTCATGAACTTGTATTGCCTATTTATTTCTTGAGCATGAACTTGTCAACTAACACAATTTATTCTTGTAACATGAAGTGCAAGTGCAAGTGGAACAGCAAGTGGAAGGGGAAGGGGAAGAGGAAGGGGAGGAGGAAGAGCAAGTGGAGCAGGAGGGAGAAGAGGAAGGGGAAGGGGAGGAGCAAGAGGAAGCTCAGGGAGCTTGGCTTCATTGTTAGGCAAAGATCCATGAATATTGTGCCTGGTTGTACTAGTTGTTGCTTTTGTTGACTATGTACGCTAATATGTGGTCTACATAAGATGTGATGACATCTAGACATGCTAGGATGTTGTATGATACTTTTGTTGGACATCTGGACATGCTAGGATGTGCTATGGCTCTTTTGTTGGACTCATGTGCATGTTGTTGCTTTCCTAATATATGATCTGGTGGTATATTTATGTGGTTGAATATTGTTGCACAAAGTACCATGTTGATGTCAAAATTTTGTCAAATTTTGTTTCAGATTTAAAAAGTGCTTTTATTTCAGATTTGAAAAGTGCCAAAAAAAATCAAGTTATGTCAAAGTGCTGCCCATTTTTTGGCTGAAAATAGGGGCAAAATCACACAAGTACTTGAATTTTAAGGGCAAAATCGCAAGGGCAATCTTGTCTTTTGTATAGCAAGTTAACACCGTCAAGTCTTTTTCACAGAACGAGGGCAACATGCTTCTTCGGTTTGAAAAACTGAGGGCAAATTTGCACAACTCAAAAAACGAGGGCAAAATCACCAATAGCACCCGAAACAGGGGCAAGAACGCCAAAACCCCTTAAGAAAAGCTACAGAAGTTATGTCATTTCACCATGCCTCCACTACTCAGAGATGTGTACTTACTTATGCAGGGACCTACCTGCACATACTGTTAACTGAAGGTGAAGGGGATGATCACTCCTTAAAACGCCAAGATATGATTTCACGTCCATTGATCCGAGTCCTAATCTGGAAAATGTTTCAGCTAATATGAACTGCATGTATTCCTTCTATACTAAGAAAATTGATGCCTATCAAAAATGTGTTGAGAAAATAAGCAGAACACCACAGATTACACATTGAGTTAGAGAAGAGTGCATTCAGGAGGTGCTCAACATACCTAAAGCACACGCACAATCATTAGTGCCAGCAGCATCAGCAGGAATGCTTGAGATCTTTGCTTGGTCAATCTGCATGATGAACCAAAAAAACATGAAACCATAAATCACGATCTTAGCAAGAGGTAACTGCTAGGCTAAAGTGAGCTGCAGAGATTGCAATAATGAATCTGTGCCTTACGTATAAGTTTTGCTCTACTTATGCATTCTCATTCCCATCTTTTTTGCGAAGAATAAATGGATGCCTTCTCTCCTCCATTGTTGCTGTTGCTGAAGGTTAAATTCTTTCCGCATGGTATTGTCTGCAGAAAGAAATGGAAATGATCGAGCAATGAAAGCGGAAGATATCACCAGGATCTCTGACCAAACCAATTAGAAGGGAAATCCTAGCCACTATCCATGTCAACCTGCGCACAACAAAGGAGCATCAAGAACACCTCTAAACCGTCAAAAGAAGGGGCAAGGATGCAGATCAGAAGGAGCGAAGGGTAGAGGCACGCACATAGTTCCGAGAGGGGATCGATTCAAAAGGTGAACCGAGGGATGCAGCAGAGAAGAGTGAGGTTTAGAGCACGCGGGAGGAGCAAATGGCAGGGAGCCGGAGGGGGTCGAATGCAGCAGCACACAACGCTCACCTAAAAGGCACAAAGCGATGTCGCGCAGCGCCGCCGACGCAAGCGAAGGGGATGGCCGCCGTCGCATCGGTCGCCCCGCGCGGATACGGAGGCAAGGCGAGGCTCCACGCCGCATTGCGCCGGAGGCAGGCAGTCGTAGCCTCTCCTCCTGCAGACCCATAACACACCTGCAGAGAGCAAATGAAAATTAACAACAACTCCAGTCTCGGAAATTAAGAGGAGGAGAATCAAAGCATGAGCAATGTCAGAACACACACGAACGCTAGCAGAAAGAAGTCAACGCCGTGTCGCCGAAATCCTAGCGAACATCCATGAGCACCTGCAAACAAAAAAAAGGCACAGCGAACAACATCTGAAAACCGGACGAAGAATAAGGGAAGTAAGAAAGCGAAAGCTAGAGAACCGCATTAATGAACAACGGTATAGAGATCGATGGATCAGGCCAGATCCAGAACCGACGAACAGAGAAGAGGGGAACCTGCGGCAAGAGCAAGAAACGAAGGCAGCAAATGACAGTGGGCTAGTGCAGCAGCGCGGAGTAGGAACCTAAAAGCCACAATAGCACGCCTCGCCGCACGGAGCAGCGCTGCGGTATGGAGACGGTCACATCAGTCGCCTCTAACAGCGCCAGCCACTACGGCCATGCGTGGAGGAAGAGGCCAGACGGGGCAGGTAGAGGGAAGGGTCACCCGGGGGAGACTCCCAGACCGCGACCCCGCTGCATCATGAGGGCCCCGCCGCTCAGCGAGAGCGGCGCAACGACGGACGCGCGACGGCCGTCCGCGCGGGCCAGGCCAGCCGATCGTGCGGCGGACGGCGCGCGCGCCCGGGAAACGCTCCCAGGCCGCGGCACCGCTCCATCCTTAAAGAGTTTTAATTTGTGTGCTCCTACAATAGGGATGAATACGAGATTCCCTTTACGCTTCATGAATAAAGTTAGATGCAATATATGTCAGACAATCATATATTGATTAAAAAACACAATCAAGTGTGATTTACATTGTCTACGCCTACCTTACCCGGCCACACGTACCTGCTGAGCCCACCTAAAATCCGTTCCGTCTACCCTCGGTGTACCCGCCCACACGGCCACACCATACCCGCCCGCGGCGCGATGCAACGTTGATCCGTGGGGGTGCGCACGGCGCTCAGAGTGCGCGCGGCGCGCACCCAACTTTTTTCCCCGCGGCTCCTCTCCCAACCAATCACGCTTGCCCCCCACCCCTTTCCTTCGCGGCTCCCAGCTTCACCAATCCCCATGGTGGATCCTAGGACCCCAGCCCCTACCGAGTGGCGACCATCCCGATTTCGTGCCTATTCCTGCTCGTCTCGATTCATGTGGTGGCACGAATGGCCAGGGCGTCGGCAAGAGGAGCGGGCAAGAAGCAGGGTCACTGTGGCCACCGGTGGCCTGCGCGGCGGTGCGGGGAGCAGGGGCGTTGACCGAACCGCGCTGCGGCCCTGTTGATAGGCGAGGTGGATGGAGGCTGCCCTGTTGTTGTAGAAGAAAGGCAGCAGCTTGGTGTTGTTGCCCCTGGCGGCGTCGGCGACGGTGTCCTCGGCCTCGCGGTTCAGCGGCGGCGTAGTCGATCCCCGACTCTTGACACTGGTGCTTGTTGTTGTCCTCCATGAGGCCATGGTCGTCACCCGCGGTAGTGATGTCCACGACCACGAGCTTGTGGTTCAGACATAGCACCAAACATGTTGTGGGCAATATCGTGGTCGGCCGCTCAGTGCGACAAGAGTGTGCTCCTCCCGGCGCTTGGTGGCGGCCCCGGCGATGAATGCCTCTTGTTTGTGGCCTCTCTCTTCCCACTGAGGAACGGCGCCAGCGCTGGCTTGGTATGGCAGAGCAGGGGAGCGACGCAAGGAAAAGCAGAGCAGCGGCGACTACCTGATGCGCTGCGGCTTGCTTCCTGACCGAGAGCAACAAGGAGAAAGGATTGCAGGGCTGTCGTTTCGAATTTGTGCAGGAAGGAACAGAAGGATTTTGGCGACCGTGGCGGTGGGTTGGAAGAGGAGAAACTGAGATGTCCTTGGATTTGGAGCTGGTGCTTACGATTAGGAAGGAGCAGAAAGATTAGAGGGAGGAAGAGATGCTGCTATTGGTTTGCTCGATGAAGTAGAAGAGTAGGGAGGAAACTTCGATATGCTTGCCGATGGGAATCAGGAGAGAAACATGGACGTGCTTGTATTTGCTCAGTGGAAATAAACAGAGAGAAAAGAGAAAGGGAAGAAGGAAGAGCAAAGTGCTGCTTAAAAGAACAGAGCAAAGGAGAGCAGAGTGTGGCAGCTGTTGAGAAGTGGAGAGGAGAGAGGATGAGGATATTTAAGGCAAAAGGTTAGGGTTAGGGTTAGATTAGGTGGGCTCTAAGATGGTCCTAAGCTTTGGGCCGAAACATATTAATCCCGCGAAATAAATGGATAACAATTTATTTCGTAGGATTGGAATAAATGAATTAGACTAAATTTCCAAGAGCCAATTAAATACCCATGACTTAATTCGAAAAGCCGGAAAACATTGTCATAATTCAAATCAAATTGACCCCTCGGAATTTAATCCAATGAATTATAGTCCATTCTCCGAAATTGAATCAATTGCAAAGGATCAATTCGAAGAGTCAGAAAATATTCTCATAATCCATTAAGAAATTCTGGAGCACTTTGGAAGAGATCAAGCTGGGAAAGATTAGCGGGTCTGAAGGTTAGATGTAGTGGTTAGTTTATCTAGCTTTAGATTTATATTTGAATTTAGAATTCAAATATAAACCACACTCAAAAGAACCAAATAAATCGATTAAGAACCAAATCACACTAATATGGAGATTGTCCTTAGCAAACAAGGCAATTTAATCCACCGGGCTTCTCCTTCTAAATTGTTCTGAAATACGTATAGTAAGAGGGATTGAATTATACTAGATAAAAAGGAAGACGTATTTTACTTATTGGGCCAACTTCAATATCAAAGTCCACAGCCCAGACACTGAGAAAGAAACCCTATCTGCTATCCCAATCCCCTCCCGGCCTCCCAATCCTCGCGGCTCCCGCACTCGCGGCGTCTCCCGTCGCCGCCGCCCCCAATCCGTGAAAAACCCTATCTCCCTACTTCGTTGCTCTGGCGGTCCGGCCTCCAGGCTCCAGCCGCGGCGAGGCGCGGTTGCAGAGGCGAGCGGCGGCCGGCGCTGGTGCTGGGCCTGCCACGGGGGAGGCTGGAGGTTGTCTCCCGGATTCGGCGCGGGGCAGCAGTCTTCCTCTACGACTTCGATGCCAAGCACCTCTTTGGGCCCTACCACGCTGACTCTGAACTCTGATGGTGAAGCTGATCTTCCCCGGTGCCTTCCATGGTCGCTTCCCTGCTCAGGTTGGTTGCCTTGCTGTTCTAGCTCAGCCCCCCCTAAAAATATTCCTGGCTCCGTCACTGCAAGAAGATAGTCTTATGATTTTGAGAGAACACATCAAGCACGAAAATTTTTGAAATCCACATTTTTGCAAACAACATTCCGGAAAAATCCGAGATGTTACAGAGATGACGATTCAAAAGATATAGGTGTAGCTGCTAATGCTGTTGCCAGGTAAATGAATTTCTTGAGCCGGCTGTTTTTTGTTTAGTCACCTTTGACCTATGACTCCAGCCATTCCCCCACAATCTCCATTTTTCTTTTTTGTTTCTTCTTGGATTGGGGTTGCAAGGAATATGGAAGGACTTCGCGAAGCTGGCGAGGCGTCGCCACTGGCCTAAGCATTTGCGTGGCGCAGCCAACAATGGAACATGCAGGTCGACAAGACCCACAAGTGACAGGCTGGAGGTCATCGATGAAAGCTCAGTAAATTTGATCCTACCCTCTCCCACCCAAGCAATATCCTTGCCCCATGTAGTGCTTCCTTTGGTTCTGAGAATTTGCTGCAAATTCCCGAAGCCAAAAAGTTGGGAGCATAGTGTATAGGCCACATATTTGATGAAATGTCCATGAAGAAATCTATTGAATAAAAAGCAAAATCATGCTTATTTCCTATTATGTGCCTGCCTAATATGATGATATCTCAAATGTCACTTGCTTAGTACATCCGTTTATAAAGTGGTTTGGGATGTCAAAATTAATGCAACATAAACCACTACTATAATATAGATGGAAGTTTCTTAGTTGTTATCCCTAATTGATAGCCATTCTCTAAGTCGAACAATCTCTTCTTGTCATAGGACAGGATTAGGAGATTAGCAGGATGATGCATGGACGACCAACATAAGTTGGTTCAAGGAGTATACTAACATTTGCAGGGTAAGTGAGTATTTCTACAGAACTGGATTTTCTCTAGATTTATCGAACTGACATTGATTTATCTCTTCTTTCAGGAAGTGGAAAAGGCTACCATCTGCTGCCTCTTGGATGGACAAGGGGTTATGTAATCTAGATGATGGCATTGATTTATTGTCAAATTTATGTGATGCTATATTGTTTGGTTACTAATATAATTGTTTATTAGATGTTTTAAACGGAACCTTAACACGTGTATATATCTACTACAAATATATAATTATTATTTATTAGATTTCTAATAAATATATTTTTACTAGATTTTTATATATTTCCAGAAATACATCTTGGTTAGTTTATCTAATTTTTTACTACGCGTGCGTGTCGCACGTGCTCTTTACTAGTTACGTTAAAAAGGCTAAAGGGCCTGTGTGTTTAGTGGACTCAACATAAAAAAGGCCAAGGGCTTGTGTGTTTAGTGGACTCAAGATCGTAGGAGTACATGCCATATTGCCATGGCGGTGCTTTATACAGATTTTTAGCCAAAAATATGTTCTTTTCCGCCACGTCATTTGCGTCGTTCGAGTTAAGTTACCAAGTGTGTCCGACCGACGTATGCGGGCACACAACTTATCTCCTCATGAAGGTCACGGGGCCGGGGAAGCCAAACCATCGCCGCCCCTACTATCCCCGAACTGGAAGCCCCGCCCCGACCCCGAAACGAAGATCGGGGCAAAATGTCTCCCCGTCCCCGGCCCCGATGGATCCCTGATCCCCGTCGGGGCCCCGATGGTGCCTGTCTCCGTCTCTTCACGACGCCAGGGAGTCACTGCAAGGTCTCCCGGAGCGGATTCTCCGATCAGAAATAGGAAACGCTGATTAAAAAAATCAACCACTGAAACAAACGCAATGTCAAGTGCTCAAGCATCCGTCCATTCTAGATCAACCACTGAAACAATCGCAATAATCAAGAGCATTATCCACCAAACCACCACCGATTCCAATCAAAGGAGATCTGTTCAGGCGGAAGAACACTATCCAGCGGCACAAGAAATGCAGAGCATGTCTAAATTGTAACTTACTGCTTGGATTTAGCAGTAGAGGATGTACATGCTTGTGGATCTGACACATCTGAGCTCGTCTCGTCTCACAACCTCGCAGTTCGCATGCGCTATCCTCCGGCGACCGGCTTCCATTGTCGCCGTCGGTGTCATTTTTTTTTTTTTTTTGAGCACAGCCGTCGGTGTCATGTCCGCTGCTTTATCTTCGTCGCGACTCGCGCGCGAGCGGACGCGGAGGCATCTCTGGGCCTTTGGCGTTGTTGCCTGTCGCGTAACATGGTGGGTGGGCTGTGAAAAACATGCTTTGATGAATTGATAATGGGCTGAATCGCTGCCACATCGGGGCCTTGTGGACCCCCACGGGGCAAAATGCATCCCGTCCCCGCCCCGAAACTGAATCGGGCGGGGCCCGCCCCGACAGCCCCACGGGGCCAAATCGAGCACCGTCCCCGTCCCCGTGTCCCCGTCGGGGAAATTGCCACCCTGTATGGCTGTATCTCCCCATTATATCTCGAGTTCTTTCTACCCGACGGCAAAGTATATTCTTCCTTGCCACTACCACCGCCGGCGCCGGTAGCTTACGTCATGTCACCGACGGGCGGTGAGATCCCGGACCACCGCTGGCGCGTCGTCCACAGAATAGGGTTGGCCTTCCTGATCGGCGCGCCGTGCGGCGGCGCCTTCCACTTTGTCAGGGGTGCCCTCTCCGCGCCTCGCCGCCCCACGTCCTGCCTCGCCGCGGGCGCCCAGGCCGCCCGCGCCCACGCGCCGCGCGTCGCCGGCAGGTGGGGCGGTTACTACGGCGTGTGGTGCGCCTTCGAGGGCGCCGCGTCCCGGGCGCGCGGGAAGGAGGACCCCTGGAATTCCGTCGCCGCCGGCGCCGCCACCTGGGCCCTGCTCAACGCGCGCCAGGGTATCCGCGTCGCGGCGCGCTCCGCGGTCCTCGGCGCTGGCTCTGGTGCGTTCGTCGAAGGCGCCCTCGTGTTCGCCCACGCCTTCGTGGAAGCGCTGCGGTGGCGCGAACCGCCGCCGGTGCAGCCGATGGAGTGTCCCGCACCGACGCCGGGCGGCTTCCTGGGGATCCCGCGCCAGACCATTGTGGTCGAGGAGATCGCCGTCGATGACCTACCCTCGTTCTCGCGCCAGTAATTACTGTATCAATAAGAATAGGAGTACCAGCTTTGAATATTCATCCAAACAAAGAATTTACAACGGAAGGGGAAGAATTGCTGTAATCCTGCTCGAGGAAGAAGAGATCGTGATTCCAGAAAGGCCATCACCTCGTAGTCGTAGGCCGTCAAAGTTCAACGTGTATGTTTGCATTTGTGTAATCATCAAACCGAGTTGTGTTTGTTGCGTTTTCTTCCCGGTAGGGTAAATAGATTGAATATCTGCTTTTTGTTCTCTGAAAAATTAAAGCTTTTCAAAGCTCTGGCCTTCATTCATATTGCAAACATAACGTACCTCTTATAATTTATTTACATGATTTTCATAGGGCAAATCATTTCGAGCACATTACTTACTTTATTTGTGGCATGTGGTTCTCGAGGACCAATGTGTCTTTATTGCATAACTATGCTATTTCCATCGCAACCTTGGTGATTCCTTTGGTCTAAGGGAAGATACACTTGATTAAAGGTAAACAACCTTTACAAACCTAATAGCTTGCTATTGTCTGAGAAAAACAATTTATAAGATGTGTGAAGTTTTTTTATTGCATTCAGCTCATCTAAGTGTAGATAATTCATGAAGATTCCTTGTGATGAAATTTGCCCACCTAAATTTAAGCACTTGACTCGCATTTTTTTGAATTTATTTATTATTTAATTGATGTTATTCTTCAGTGACAAGCATGTCAACAGTGAGATGCCTATGGTGAATTTGTCAACTTCAAAATATGCTGATTTAATCTCTTAGAGGTGCTCATATATAGAAAGTTTCAAGCATGTTTATTGGGGTGAATATGCGTGCATGAAGTCTTACCCTGACAAAAATATGAATATTATTTTTTTTGCGAAACAACTTGAGCATAAATAAATTTTTTGTTTTTTTACACGAAGGGCCAAGTCCAAATTTCATTACTGAATAGGAACGAAATACAGAGTTTACGAACAGTACTAGGAAACCAAACTTGCTGCTGGTACTTATTACATTTCCAACAAAAACAGATAACAAGGATCTGATTTGAAGGATGAGGCAGACGTTTTGTAAACTAAAACACAATTATTTTGCTCCTGAAAGGCTAGATTCATGCTACTCAAAGGAAAACACCAACTTGCATTGCGACAGTCTCCCCCGATTACTGCAGCAGAACCACCTCGGTGTCAGCCGCTCCCGCCGCCTGATGCTGATCAAAGTCTAGAGCAGCTCCTCTCATTGCTTCAGCTCCCGCTTCTAGGTTTTTTTTTCTCGAATACGCGCGCAACATATCATTGTATTAAGAAGAAGAAGAAAATGGTACAATATTCGGTTACAACCCAAAAGAAACGGACTCCAGATGGACATGAGCTGGCAAACCAGCTGAACACAACCCGAAACATAAGCTCCAATATGAACTACTCATATCCCACACAACCTAAACGACTGACTCCCGCTTCTAGGTCTTGTTTGTCCCCTTGCTTCTGAAGACCTGACCAACATGACTAAAGATGAGACCAAGCACACAATCTCAGTAGGAGATTTCACTAGTTTTCATCAAAACACACAACATTTCTGGTTTTCCAGATAGCCCAGTGAAGTGTATATTTTTATAGTTAGGCATGAACCTTCTAACCCATTCCTAGAATTGAGCAAAGCAGGAGGGTCTACACAAGGAGCCCCAACAACCATAGATATCAGACTGCAAATGTATTTCGCGGTAGGGCATTCAAAAAAAAGATATGCGACATGCTTTTATCCACATTGCAGAAGTAGCATCTCTTATCACCTTGCCGGTTACGTTTCGTCAGATTGTCTTTGGTCAGAATTGCATCATGTTCTATAAGCCACATAAAGATTTTCATTTTCAAGGGAATTTTAGATTTCCAGATCTTGTAGTTGGGGTTATTTGTCTCATTGCTGCAAAGACTCGAGTAATAAAATTTCGTATAGAATGCTTTTCCGCCAACTTCTTCTCCAAGCTCCCAACATTGTGCACCCCGCAGCCTTTTGTGCCCGGACGATGTACACCGTTGGATGGACAATGGACGGTGCAGCTTGGGAGCTGGCGGTGGCCGTAAGTTTGAGGACAAAGATACAGACGGGAAGAGAAAATGTATGCACGTGAAGTTTCATCTCGAATAATTGGTACTCTAGTTGTGAAGTTTCATTTCGAATAATTGGTACTCTAGTTAGACAGGAACTCAGGATACTCTAGAGCTACGTCTACACATCTGTCATGATTGTTTCTACTGTGCGCATACCTGCCTTTTCTTATGGACGGCATAATTTTTTAGTTCATCTAGGTTTTCATTTGGCTTTGTCGGCCTCGTGATCCTTAAGAAGTAAGAGCGTTGCTAGATGCTAGATATCGATGACATGAACTTTGAACAAAATATGTTGAATTTTGTTTGAGTTTCCTAGCAGCTTTTCAACGTGAAAAGTCTCACAGGCTCAAACAAACAGCGATTTTCTCGTGTAGCTTTGGAAGATCTGAAAAGTTCGAAAGCTCAATTTTATAAATACATCTTCTAAAATCAAGTGTTGGCTTTCTAGAAGCGAAAAGCCAACAGCGTGGCTTTTCGAAAAGCTCAAAAAGCTGCTGCTCTCGAACAAACAAGTCCAGTCTCGAGGTAACTCACCCCGGCCCTAAATTAATTTAAGTCCCTGAGTTTTTTTTAACAGTTGAAACGCTCCCAACTTGCTGGCATAGAGCCAAAAGAAATTAGAGAACTAGCGAGTGTAATTCTTGTTTTTAGTCGATTTATTGTAAGACTACAACTCTACAAGAACACCATTTGCAACTGTGAAGGTGATCACTGCATAAAGCGAACTGAACAAAACTCTGCATGGAAGCATGCATGAATTGGAGAATTTGAAACCATAAACATTGTCTTTTCAAAGCATAACCAGAGCACGGTTATTCATCCCTTTTCTAAATGGCCAAATGGAACGGAGGAAGAGACGGAGCAACTCCTTAAGCCTACTGACTGCATGTAGGATCAAGAACATGACCTGCAAATAGGATTGTACCGAATACTTCGTCCAATACGAAGAAGGCGAACGGATGGTCAGCGACGAAATCCACAAGAACCGGCCGCTCCTTAGATAAACGACTGCAAGCCTTCTTGACGCAAGCAGTAGCAGCGGCCGCCTTGGTGCCTTGCTCGTTCACGTCGATAACGGCCTTGTGCAGGACGTCCGTCAGAAACAGCGGCTCGCCGGAGCCGTCGTCCTCCAGCATGTCTGGCAGCTCGGCTCTGTCCGAGAACACGGCTTCGACCCCGAGACCCTGCAGGGCGCGGCTGATGCTGGTGGAGAAGGACATCTTCAACTTGGGCACCTGGAACGTGCCGACCTTGACGCGCTTCTCCGGCAGGTGCTCGCGGAGGATGCCACCGCCGCCGTCGCCGTCGCTGGACGCGATCTTGTCCAGGATACTCCATAAACCGTCACGCGCGTCCGGGAGGAACACGCACATGGAGTATCTCGGCGGCGTGCACAGCGGCTTCGTCTTCGTGTGGGCTGCGATCTCATCGTCCCGCATTCCGGCGAACGGATCGTGAGCTGCGTATGGCATCTTGAGCACCTTGAACCCGTCGTGTATGGCTATGTACTGGTCTTCAGAGCTGCTCATGAACATGGCGTCGACGGTGCTTCCGTCGAGAAGGTGAAACTTGTCTTCCCAGGTCTCGTCCGCGTCAAATGGCGTCTCCCATCAAATCAAAGTTCTTAAAAGATGCTCTCGTTTGCTCGCACGAGAGCGCTCCACCGCGGCGCCTGGACGCGTGTCGTGCAGCCCGCGCTCCCGCACCCCCCGCTATTACTTTTGCAAAAGACACCTGAAAGACCAAAAATTGCAAAACGACCCTCCACCCTCGGTCAAACCCTACCCTATCCTCTCTCTCACACCCCGCGCCGTCGCCCCACCCCCGCCGCCGCTCCTGTGCCCCGATTCGCTGCGCGGTTGGCTCCCTTCTCTCTCCCCCGCGCCGTCGCCCCACCCCCGCCGCCGCTCCTGCGCCCTGATTCATCGCCATCGCGGGTTCAAATCCGGCGCGGAGTACAGCAGCACACCTTCTTCCGTCCCAGCTCTGCCCTGGAGCTCCAACGCGCCGCCCCTCATCCGCCCGACCTCGCCCCGGCGCTCCTCAGCCAGGCCGCACGTCGACGCCCAGGATCTCCGGCCCCGCCTCGAGCTTGTTCGCCAGTGCGGCCTGTGAGCAGCGGGCAGGCAAGGTCACGAAGGAGAAGGAATGATTGCCAGCATAGTGCTCGACTGCTCGCGTGCAGCGGTGGGGCTCGAGGTTAGCATAGCGGGCTCATGTCAGAATGGTGCTGCAGCTCAGATCTGGCGGCTTCAGCTCCATGTTGGCATTCTGGCGTGAGGCTGCGGTTGGTGGAGGTAGGGGTCGCCGGCCTGACGCACAGGAGGCTGAAGCCCGGCAGAGTCCAAGCGAAGGGCACGGGATGGCCGTGGGTCAAGCGTGGGCAAGTTCACCATCTCCATGCCGAGGTGAGGTCCCTTTTCATTCGTTGCTAGATGTATCCGGTTCCTAAAATGGCACGGCATTATCCATCTCAAGTTCTTCCCAAATGGCACAGTATGCACGTTATTCATCTGAATTCATTGCTGGCTATGGGGTCTGTGAGCTTGGATCTGCAGGTCTGCAATGGGGTGCAGCCCACGAAGAGTTCAAACTCGATAATTTCATTCATTGAAACTAATATGTCCTCTTTAAGTTGTTAGATCTTTTTAGTATACATTGTTTACTGAATATGCCTTTCTACAGGTGCCTACAGGTGCAATCGTGATTGCTCTGCCTCGGTACTTCAAAGAGGTGAACTTCTTCTCAAAATAAAAAAGAAGAGTTCTGCAGGATGATAAATTATCAGAGTTTGAAGCCTACAGGTGCTACTGCAGTTGCATCTTTCTTGGAGTTGTGGAAACTCCTCCCAAGGAGTAGGTGAACAAATTTACGTCTTTATTCATTTGGATCTGCATCAAAGAGAACATATTTTGAAGCTGGCATGGAGCTCAATAGGTGATCTTTCTGACCAAATTCTTTACCATGCATAGGCATTTTAGGATCCGGTCAGTTTTTGCTTTGAGAAGAACTACGGTTAGATCTTTTAAGGCCCAGCTGTGATGGTGTAGCATGTGAACTTTTTATGAAGACCTTTCCTTGCTGAATTAGTAATGAGATCCATATGTTTCTTGGACAACTCATCGTAGAGGAATTTCATATTAGATGGCCTGCTTAAACTTATTTTTTTAGAGAGTCTTTATTCTGCTAAATTTGTGGTGATATTGATAATTATACAGTGAGGAGATAAGCTTGATATAATTTTAAGTGAAGGAAACCAATGTGTGTAAAGAACACAAAATCTGAAATATAGCAGAAACCTATGGTTGTAATTAACAAAATCGTTTTGTTGCGCTATTACTTAATGCATGTGATGTCTATTTATCATGTATTTGTAGCTATAGAATAGGTCTTGACTTTTTCGGAATTTTAACACATCAACTATGATCTTTTGTTAAGATCCAATGGTAAGACATTTAACTTTGTTTACAAATGTAGGATCTATGTAGGTTGCACTTATCTCAAATAGTTGCATTTGTCGAAAGGGAACATGAGGTTATATTCCTTAAGGCAGATGCCCGGTTAATTAATTTCATAATGTGTAGAGCCTTGCATGTGAAATGAAAATGAACAAATGATGTGCCAATGTAGTAATGGAAACATACAAGTACTTGTAGCATTGATGAATCATCTGGTATGCTAAAGAATTTTAACATGTGGGAAATTTATTAGTGTGTCATGAGAATTGACTGTGTTCTGTTCATAATGATATATCCATAAGTGGCTGGTTTTCTGTTCTGGATGCGCTTCCCTGCAATCCTCCTTGTGTTAACTCTATTGTTCAGAGTTCAGAAATAAACTATTGTTCTTGATCAAGAAAGCCCATGAGTTTCGGCTAGAGCTGTAGCACATATTTGACTGCATTTCAATTTGCAGGAAATCTCAATGAATATGCGTCTTCTATCAAAATGGTGGTGATTTCTATGCTTATGTGTTTGAACTGAGAAGATGAAATGACAAGCTTGGGAACGAGCATGATGATACAAATTCATACATGCACATTCATATGTCAATTATGACGAATAATAAATAATTTATTAGTAAATAAACCAATAAATAAAATATTGATAGGACGCGCAATACACACCAAATTGTCTAGTGTTCCTTTGAAGTAGACCGCATTGGTGACCGCGAGACGTGTGTTCGTGTCCACCGATTTCGAGTCGACGATCGAATCGATGAGGTTGCTCGTCGACTCAGCGACCCAGCTGTTGATCTGCCTTTCTGCTTCTTGGGGCTGTAGGAGGACAAATTAAAGAACGAAATAAACTAATTAATTGAGTATCTTTTCAGGAAAAAAAACAAAGAGAGGAAGACCAGATTGCAAATTAAACATTCACGAAATTTGTAACATCTATCAGATCAGATCAGTCGTTGATGCAGTGCAGCAACGACGTAACTCTGCACACGGCCGTCCGGTATACCTTGGTGCGGAAGTCGACGGCGTGCGCCACGGCCCGGCAGGATCCGGCGGCGGTGTGGCAGTAGGCTGGCTTCAGTGCCCGACTGGCGTCGTGCCACAGGCCGGACGCGTACAGCACGCGCGGGCCGCCCGGCTGCGGGTCGCTCGGGAGGGCACTCGCCACCATGGCGCGGACGTTCTCCGCAAGGTCGTCGCGTGATCTCGCGCCGAGGAGGCCGAGGAGCTCGCTGAGGGTTTTGCCCTGGCCGCCGGCGGCGACAAGGGAGAGAGCGGAGTAGATGGAGAGCGGCGAGAAGACGAGGTTCCGGGTAGTGCTCGCACCATCGGCGGCGAACTGTTTCGTGAGGCGGTGGGACAGGCCCGCCAGGCCGGGGCAAGCGAACCTCCGTGCAGCCGCCGCCATGGTGAACTACTGAACTCTCCCGGACGTGAACCTCGTGTCAAATCCGGTTGTGGGCAGCCGTCCTCGCGAGACCCGACCTCCGCCGCGCCCGGAGAGCCTTCGACGACGATGTCTGGAAACGGAGAGGAGGACAAGAAGCCGGCGGAGGGCGGCGCCCACATCAACCTCAAGGTCAAGGGACAGGTATGCGCGCCGGCGGTTGCTCCGTCGCTTCTAATTTGACGGTGGATGGAGGGACCGTGTGGATCGGAGCAGCAAACGAGGTCTGCACGAGAAAGCAGGAAATTCAACATTCTCCCCAAGAGGAAGGAGATTAGGGGGGAACCACGCACGCACATTGCCCAGTTGAGGCTCGCCGTCTCGGATCATGACGCTCCTTCGTTCCTTACCGTGACATCCCGGCCCAAGGCTTAATAATATTGATAAGGATACTCATACCAATAAGTTACAACTTTTTTTCCGGAAGCTCATCACAAAAAAAACTCCAAAGTTAAGCGTGCTTGGCCTTGAGCGATGGGTGACCGACCGGGAAGTTCTTCCCGGGTGCGCTTGAGTGAGGACAAAGTGCGCAGAAAAGACATGTGTTGGTCTGTGGGGATATTCTTAAGGTCCTAGAGAGCTGCCAGGCGTAGGCGAGCCCGACCTCGGGGAGGCGGGTCGTTACACTTACCATCTAACTCATCAATTCAGTCCTAATTATATTTAACTCAAAAATGCATATAATATTATGATCGGGTCCTTGCTCCTTATTGAGCGAGTCTGATTCTCATTTAGTTGAATCTTTAAATTTGACAAAGTGCGCAGAAAAGACATGTGTTGGTCTGTGAGGATATTCTTAAGGTTCTAGAGAGCTGCCAGCGTAGGCGAGCCCGGCCTCAGGGAGGCGGGTCGTTACACTTACCATCCAACTCATCAATTCAGTCCTAATTATATTTAACTCAAAAATGCATATAATATTATGATCGGGTCCTTGCTCCTTATTGAGCGAGTCTGATTCTCATTTAGTTGAATCTTTAAATTTGTTAAGCTAAATTAGAGAGCCTTTGTACCATTCTTACGGCCTTACCTGCTTCTCATCGACCGAGCAAGGTTCTTGGTGTTGAAATCAGATAGGATTGTCCTCGCAAAAAAAAAAAAATCAGATAGGATTGGAGGTGGTGATGGCGCGCGGCGGCACTAAGTTTGACTAGAAACTTGCGCGGCTGTTGCTGCGCTTAACCGGAGTTAGCCAGTGTGCCAGGCGTTAGATGTGTGTATCTTTTGATCTGTAGCTTTTCCTTTGATCTATTGTGAAATTAGTTAAAAACAGAGAAGATAAACGCCACCGGCTCCCTGTATAGTTACAACTTTACATGTTTATATCATTGTGGACAGATCATAAATAAAAAATCACAGCTAAATCTGCAAATACATTTTATGTTTTACATTCTAACTGAGTTATGCTTATGCAGGCTTCTACTGAAAATGGTACATACAAATTGGTAAAAAATGGATATATGACAAGCATTCAGCACTGCAAATGGCATTTAAAAATTGGTACAAAAAAAAAGTATATGACAAGCATTCAGCACTGTAGATGAACAGACATTTGCATCTCGCTAATATACTCTTGTAACCAGAACCAGTGCTGGTGTGGAGCTGATGATTTGAGAGCATATGCTTTGCTGAACACAAAGGGCCAGGAGCAGTCTCTATCTTGAAACTAACACAACGCAAACTCCTCACAGACATTTCATGCTGCTGCCGCTTTTCTTCTTCCCTCTGTCATCTTAATTCCTCTGGCTACCGTTGTTCTCGTACTCATCGCTTCCACCTTAGCTCAGGGCGCGATTTGAATCCTTGGTATGGAAACCACAGATGATCTAAGGCTCTAAACTTGTACTGATACGAAGCATAATGCAGGTTTCAAACAACTCTATCCAATTTTGTCTTGAACTGCAATAAAGATCATTTTTATTTAAAGAAGCTACGAATACTTACCACCACATGAGCAGAAGACAACGGTAGCTCAGATGCGTTGCGGTAATGCGGTCAGCGAACACTGAGACTCTGACGCACCACGGCACCACGCCTTGAGCACCTGCTCATTGTTCTACCTCACTCCTAATTCTGTCTTTGGCTTTTCGATGAGTAAACTCCTGTAGCAACATTGGCAAAGTTAGGAATCCATTGCTCGTCGAACTCGAGCTTCCCGGGCTTGTCCGCCACCGTTGCGTCGGAGGTCAGGACTCCGTTGGGTTGTGGAACTCGCTTAAGATGCTGCTCACGGCGGCTAGCAAGGCAGCAACAGACAATTCTTGGCAGGGACGGGTTTCATGGGCTTGGGCATCGGCGTGTCTTCGGCTGCGGGTCGCGGGGCTCACGGGCATCAGCATTGTATGTATCTGCGGCGATGGCAGGTCTCGGAGGAGGAACGCGACCTGGTCGGGGACAGGGAACGGCAGGGGGAGATCAAACCAGTCGGGGTCGTCGGCGACGCTGAGAAGGCGCCGCCTCCGGCCCCCTGGCGGCGGGGATGACGGAGGGGAAACAGAGGCGAGCAGCGCTGCAGCCTCGCTGTACGTTGGGGCGCTTCTGCGGTATGCGTGTGGGGTCCACTACTGCCGGCTGCCCGGTCCCGATGAACGAACAAGGCGAAGGTGAGTGGCACAAGGAATCGCGAGGCATGAGACGAGACGGCGGTGGAAGTCCGCGTGGGCACTGGTAGGGAGAGGGGCTTTAGTCCCGGTTGGTAAGGGGAATAGGTCTCTCAAGTCCAACCAGAACTAATGATGAGAGATAAAAGGCCCCCCTTTTAGTCTCGGGTGAACCAACCTGGACTAAAGGGGTCCTTTAATCCCGGTTCGTATTACGAACCGAGACTAAAGGGGAGGCACGCCAGCGCCTGCGCCCACCCCCTTTAGTCTCAGTTGGTAATACCAACCGTGACTAAAGGGTCTCGTCTTTTTTTTTGCTGTTTTCGATTTGACTGTATATTCTAATTGTTGTCTAACCCGTATATGTACGTATACGTATTTGCACTTGTATATATGTATACCTGTCTATATATATCATATACGCACTTAGATTAGACTTATATATAAATTAAACCCTATATATCTACATATATAAACTTATAAATGTATATACACATAATAATTTATACACATCAAACTAGTATATACATCAAAACCCCATATAGTATATATACATCAAAGTATCATTCAGTTCAAATTTCTAGTCTCAATTAGCTTACCGGTCGGGTTGGCCGGCCTGTACGGTACTGGATCCGGATCGAGTGGCGATGGCGCGTGTGGAGGAGGGGCCGGCGGGGGCGGGTGCCGCGGCAGGGAGATGGCGGCGAGTCGGGGAGGAGATGCGCGTCGGGGAGGGGCGGCGCGTCGGGGAGGAGCCGCGCGACGGTGCGTCGGGGTCGTACCGCGCGCGGTGAGGGGCGTATGTCAGCGCGGCCGAGCTGGCCGGCGGCGGGAGACGGCGATGCGCGCGTGTCGGGGAGGGGCGTCGCGCCGGGGAGGAGCGGCGCGTCGGAGAGGGGCTGCGGGTCGGAGAGGGGCCTCTCGTCGGGGAGGGGCGCGGCGAGGAGAGGCGGCGGCCACGACGGAGAAGAGAGGCGAGGCGGCGATTTGGGGGAAAATGGCCAAGTGCCGATCTGGAAGGCGACAGGACCCGTGACAAAAGGGGTATTTCGCACGGGAGCCCCCTAAAGGCAAATTTTCGCCTTTTAGTCCCGGGTGGTGTTACCACCCGAGACAAAAGGGGGTCCTTTTGTCTCGGGTGGTAACACCACCCGGGACTAAAGGGTAATTTTGCGCGGGAAGTTAACATTTCTCTTGTCCTACCTCATTTATCTCATTCCTTTTTGCTTTGAACATTTAAAAATAATCATTAGTTAAAATATTTGTGCCATGCAAAAATACCTACTTTTCTATGCACATATTATTTCAAGAGTTGAAACAATTATTTCTAATTTTCGTTTACAATTTGAAGCGGAAAATAAATTAAATTGAAAATATTAGTAAATCAACTCAGAAAAATCTCTGCTTCAATTTTACATTTACCTAATTTTTTTCAATGACTTACGTATACATACAGAGGTCACCTGATGGCTATTACAAGGCACGACATTAATTAATACCAATGAGTACAAGTCCCAAGCTAAAGCTGGTCAGCTTCTAGCTTTTGAAACTCTGCTTCAAACACATTTATGAATTCGCGTATTGTCTTCGAATGATCAACATGCTCAGGAAGAATGTAGGTAGCTGAGGCCTCCAGTTCTCATCATCCAGCTCATAACGGAATATATATCATCAAACTCACCATTCTTCTCATCTTTATCTTTGTTTACTTTTTGATATAATGATCCATATAACTAATTATCAATTTTACATTTACCTAATTTTTTACAATGACTTACGTATACATACAGAGGTCACCTGATGGCTATTATAAGGCACGACATTAATTAATACCAATGAGTACAAGTCCCAAGCTGAAGCTGGTCAGCTTCTAGCTTTTGAACCTCTGCTTCAAACACATTTATGAATTCGCGTATTGTCTTCGAATGATCAACATGCTCAGGAAGAATGTAGGTAGCTTAGGCCTCCAGTTCTCATCATCCAGCTCATAACGGAATATATATCATCAAACTCACCCTTCTTCTCATCTTTGTCTTTGTTTAATTATCAATTTTACATTTACCTAATTTTTTACAACGACTTACGTATACATATATAGCGCACGTAACCTCCAGTATCGACGGGGCAAGCTGTTCAAGCAAGATGTCGACATTCTCTCTCTCACTCTCTGGAAAAGGTGTCTAAGAGCTAGTATATATATGCTGGAACTGACCTCCTGAGAGGTGTCACTGAAAACACTATACTTGGGCAGCTTGCTCCTATCGGTACTGGAGGTAGTGCAATATATGTCTGAATGCATGGTACGGGAGGTGTCACCAAAAACACTATCGCTTACTAAACATGTTGAAGACAATACATGAATTCATAATAAAGTAGCTAATTAATAATAATTAATAATAAGTTCATAAAGGTTCACATAGCTAGCTAATTAATACAAGTTCATATAATAGGGTACGGTACAAAGCCTTATCCATGCATGCATAATATTACGGAGCAGCACACGCTTGTAGATATGGAATATGATTAATGTCTGCAATCCTCCAGCCTAGAACTCCCTCAAAATAAGTTAGAGCGCGTACTAGTGCACTCTCCTCCGCTTCCGGAGGAGTGTCACAAACAGCACTGCAGACATCAAACAATGGAGCCTCGGGTCCTGGTGGCTTGTAGAAAGTTAGAATTGCTTGACTCTTCCAATTGTTGGTGAAAAATGGCTCCCCACCATATTAATCCACCCCAACTCTTTCCACGACTTGATTAAGAATCGCACGGAAGCTAATTGAAGCATAGGTAGAACCAGAGGGATCCTGCACACAATCAGATGATGATGATGATGATGAGATATAATAACCTTATGAATGTTCAAAATATATATGTAACAGAAACAAATTAATTAAGAATGAATAAAAATTCTTATATATATATATATATATATATACAAGGCGAGGCTAAAATGCAACAAGGTGCAACTACTATGGGGAATGCACAGACCTAAAATTCTGCTTCCAACCATTCGGCCCGCACTCCCACGGTCCCACCCGCGGCATACATTACTCCTCCGTGTGGGACCCGTGCCACCTTCTTATCCACATGACCCCGACATCTTCTTCCTCCGTGCTTCGCCTCCGTGATTCCCCCGCGGCCCCGCCTCCCCGCCGGCTCCTGCTGCGTCTTCGTCGCCTGAGCCCCCGCCACCCAGAAGCCGAAGCCGAAGCCCCCGCCGCCAGCACCTCCGGCTACCGGCGGCGAATCCCATTCGGTGCGTCGTTTCCTCCAGTCTCTTTGTGCCCCCAACCCTGTCGTCTCTGCCCCAGCCCCCCAAATCGCATTGCGGATTTTCGGATCCTGATTTTTTTGGTCCTCTGCGTTCTTCGATCAGGGAAAACGCAATCGGATCGGCACGGGTTCGGCTTCACTTCGGCAGCACAGTTTCGTGCCTGATCGGAGGGCGGTGACGGCTACAGCGGCGTCTCGGTTGTAATCTGCCTGTCGCGGCTTCCATTCCTCCTGTGTGCGATTTACCTGTGCAGCGTGTGTCGCATGAGAGGAGCGGAATGGACGGGGGGAGCATTCCGGGTGGGCGGCCACTTCGGTTGTTGGCATCACTCTGCCGCCATGGAGGATCCGATGCAGAGCCGGAAGCAGTTCCTGTTCAATGCCAGGCCTGCGTCGCTGCAGTTGCAGCTGTTCGGGAGCCCCACGGTTAAGATGGACGTGCTTGTCTACTTTGGTTGTTGCCGTGTGATTTTTTTCGAATCTAAAGCATTTACTAGTAGATTTTTTTAAAGATGAATAGCAGATGTGTTAAGAAGGCTATGATGAGTTCATTTGGTTCTGGCTAGAATGAGAACGACTTTGTGGGGAAACTAGTTTTGTCTGAATAAAGATAATGTTGGTGAATTAGTTCTGATGAATCGATCAGAGAGAGTAGTCATTTTTTTACAATGCTATCTGTAAATGCCTGGGTAATATTTGTAATGCAAGTACAATTTTATCTCTCAGAAATGTTGATCAGAGTAACCAATTTGACTACTTATTACGTATGAGTGAAACACCCAACTTGTCTCTAGCTTGTTTTATCATAGGGTTAGGCATTGGCATCTATAGCTGAACATAGCTTTCTTGCCACATCACTTAATTTCTGTCCCCCTGGCGGTGAAAAAGGAAAATTCATTTACCTCTGTAATTGTCCCAATTACAACTAAAAGTAATAAGCTAGTTACTATGTCATTGAAGAATCATTTGCAACTCGGACAATATCCCAATTTTAATTTAGATAATAAGCCAGCCGCAACCAGTCAGGTCCTCTAATCACAGCTAGGAAAAAACTATTCAGACCTCATACTGCTACAACCCGAGTGCAATTGAATATGGAGAGTCTCATCTCGATACCTTTAATTGCAGCTTGATGCATCCACTCTGGTGAAGCTTTTCTATTGCAACCACGAAAAAGCTTTTCTATTTCGTTGATAAATTTTCTAATACAATTTCTCCAACCATTAATCACAAAATTGCGACACACATCATCACAACATTGCAACAGGATCATTGATCCAATTACAAAAGATGTAATTGCAACTGGTTGGGTCGACTAATTATATAGTTAGTATGCCATTTAAAAATCAGGCACCATTTGCAACACATATAGGAATCAGCCACCATCAGCCCTGCACGGCACCATCAGCCCTGCACGCCAGAGAATCAGGCACCATTTGCAACACATGGTAACTAACGTTTAGAGTGTTGTGTGTACAGTAGTTGCAACTGGGGTACACATGAAGAAGCCCGATGGCAAGAAAAAAATAGGAAATCATCCAGACATAATAAAAAACACATCTTCCGCTCCCCCTCCAGAGCAAACACATCTCGGTCTGCCCCCCGTCCCACCACCTCTCTAGATCGCCAGCGTTGCCAAATCCGCCGGTGACAAGCAACGTCCGCCTCACCATCCTCGTCGGATTGAAGGATGTGTCACACCACTACAGAGTCAAGCAGACATCTATGTGTACAATCCAAAAACGATTGATGTCGATGTTCAGTTTGTCCCCAATAATGCATTGGTAGCTCATAGACAGCTCACAAGATTGAACAAACATGTATGAATACCTGCAAAGCCACATAAAAAAGCATACAAAAAAGTGGTCAGGAGATGCTGAAATCAAAGTGCATGGGAAAAATAAAAAGGGATGAGAACTAATTGCAAGCCCCAACTTATGCCAGTTGCAACTTTGGTGTGTATGTGCTTACTCTTAAAATCTCTCGTCTGAAGCCATCTTATTCCTCACGCATAGTGCCTTGGCCAGAGGTACTTTTAGGCGACAATTAGGAAGTTTGAAGGGAGATGTACTTCTGTGGCCTCTTCTTCAGCCTATCTCCAAGATGTTTGAAGATAAGCTTTTCTTCATGCTTTTCTTCAGGATGTGCACCAGTTGCAACATTTTGCTCATGTTATTTAACGCAAGTAAAAAACAGTGAGTTGCATAAAAACAGTGAGTTGGAACATATGCATGCGGATTACAACATTAAAAAATAGTAATAAATTGGATATAGCATAAAAAAGACTGAGTTCATATATATGGAAATAGACACAGATAAGGAAGGATTAAAAAAACTTACAGATGCACCAGCACTTGCAGATGTCCCGTTGTTTTGAATAGGCAGCAGTTTGCAGAACACATTTGAACTCATCCTGGAGTTGAAAAATAGTTGGAATAAATTTAACACCAGAGAAGTGAAATTAGGATACCAATATCAGAATAGTAAAACTATAAATCACTCTGGCTATAGTGGCTCATATCAGGATTGCTTTAGAGAAATAATTAATTCATTTTAAACAAATATAGGAAACAAGAACCAATTGCAACCTGATGTAGCACATCACCAGTTGCAACACAATCTTAAAACAAATTACTACTAATTGGGCAGTTAAGTTGCAACACAAGAAAGGGTGTGCATTTTTGCTAAAATTCTGATTAAAAATGATACAAATTACCATTGATTCAATGGTCCAGTTGCAACAATAAATCTAGACCCATTACTACATGAATGTGTCGGCACAGTTCGAACACATGGCTATTTGAGTGTGTGGGTTGAGCTCGGATATATGGTGCAACTAGTTGCAACACATATATGGTGCTGATTGCAACATGAAAGGATGATAAAATGCAACAAGTACATATATGTGTGGGCACATTTGGAACACATGGTAATTTGAGCAGCTTGTGTGTAACATGTGTCGGTGATACTTCTCAACTGCAAGTTTGGAAAAAAGAAAACTGATTATCAGAAGGACAGAACTACATACTATATAAATAAAGAACAAGGAAAAGAAAAACAAAAAAACAACAAGGAGAATGAGCTTACCCTGAGGTGACCATAATCAGTAGCACCTTCTGGGACATCTCCCCTATGATCAAATTCTATCAATAGTGTTTGAGTCCAGAACAGCACATCAGGGCAAAGACAATGAAGTATTGGTAACTCATGCTGCAAATTATCAACATATAGCATCTGCATGTGAGAAAAAAGATCAAGAACAAGACCAGATTACAACTTGTACAAAAACCAGTTGAAAAAAGCCAAAACAGGAACGAATTACTACTGGTGCCGTGACATAGTTGCAACAGAACTGTATACACAATTACTACTCGAACGAACCCAAGTTGCTAGTTATTGAGTTAACTAAGTCATATGAAAGATACTAGGTAAAAGAACAATATGAGACTATTTGCAACACGAAACAATATGAGACTGTTTGAGCTCAGATAAAAAACAAGTCAAATTAACTCAAATTGCAATTGATGCCACAGGCCAGTTGCAACAGAAAAACTAAACCACCAATTGCTAATATGTATATGGGTACAGTTGCAAATGGGTTCAGGCTACATAATCTGACTAGGACACCATAGTACATGAAGGTTCATGATCAGACGTGAAAGACCAGCCACAACATAACCAAGAAATTAGCATGAACAAAATATGTGAAAGCAATGACTCATCAACATAGGAGTTTCTAACTACATCACTCTTCCAACAGATCTGCCTGACTCGAGCATGTCAGGAGAAGTGCTTGATTATAATTTCTTACTCGTTTGCACATGTCAGGAGTGCAGAGTTTTATTTCTCAGATACACAAACAGATATACCTTACTAACAGGAATGTGAAGCATTTGATACATACCCTTAGCCAAATTATGTTCCAGTATGTCGAAGATTACAAAATACCAGTGCAACCCAATTGCCACCAGTGCCATGGACCAGTTGCAAACAAAACTAATAAAACAGTTACTACTATGTATTTGGGCACAACTGCAATACGCATAAATATGTGACTTGAACTCCGATAAAAAAATGTCAAATCAAACCAAATTGCCACTAGATGAGGCACCTAGTAACAATTGTAAAGTCAGAAAACAAACGGGAGACAATTAAGCTTACAACTTAGTAAGAGAGCTAGTTGAAAAATGGTAAAAACAGAACCAAATTACTATTGATGCCATGACCCAGTTGCAACAAAATTACTACACAGTTAACAGTCAATTGGCACCAATTTGCAACTCCTGCCATGAATAATTGTTGTTGGAGACAATAATCAAATTAGAACCAGGATTACTACTAGTGTCATGTGGCAAAAGTGCAACAGTACTACTACAAAATTACTAGTCAAGCTGAAACCAAAAATTGCAACTGCTGCCATGAATCAGTTGCAAAAACAAAATAAGCTGAACCAAATTGCTGCTTTGTTTTGCTGTAATATTTCCAATAATAAATTACTGAAAATGACCTACTTAGTTACTGAGTAGCTCAAATTACTAAGTTGACTAAGCCATACGAAAGAGAGAACAATGATGCTAAATAAAGATCAAATATGAAACTATTTGCAACGGGGAGTGAAGGCCAATTACTACTATCATTATGGCATAGTTGCAGAAAAAACAAAATGTAAAAAAAAGAGATGAATGAACACAAGTACAACCATGGAGAAAAGACAAAAAACACTTACCATCAGAAAGATATCGCAGCCTGCAAGAGGTGCATTGACACCCTTAATCTCTTCTTCCTGTCATTCCACGGGATATTGGCTTTCTGCTTCTACTGGTTCTGCAAAGCAACACGGGGGTACGACGGGGGGTGTCACCGCCCTGAGGACCTGATTCGTTCACTTCCATATTCATTATAAGCACCGCCATTGAAAATAATAATAATAACACAGTCAGTTGCCAAAAAAATAACACAAAGTTGAAGAAAAATAACCCAATTGCTAAATCATCACAGTAACACCCATGTCCAAACAGATTACAACCAATGCTGTCATGCATTTGCAACACTGGACGCATATAGATTACAATCAAAATATAAAAAAATAAATTAACCCCAATTGTTAATCATGACACATAAAAAAATAAAGAACCAACAAATAACAACACGAGGTGCAGACCATTTGCTGACACTAAGACACATCTGGTTACCGGTCTAATAACACGATTGCTATCAGAGTACCATGAGATCAAATGGTTAGAAAAAATAACAGGGGATAAACCAAGGATAAAACAAAAAAATGCATGGTCAAACCAATTGCAACCAACAAATATAGCACAGTTGCAGTGGCGAAATCGGTTGAATTTCACTCAACAAAAAATAACCAATAACAACTCTGGGGGCGGTTGCGCTCTTACCTAGAAATCGATCAGATGACAAGCGCGCGGAGAGAAGGCAGATGCACTTGCACGGCGGCGCTCACTTCCAGGGGCCACACCAGCCTGAGCTATGAAAAATCCGCATAAAAAGCTGGTGTTAAATCAGGAGTATAGTTGTGGCTACATATAACAAAGCATAATAAAGTTAGTGTTAAACTAGGAGCTAAATTCCATTCATCCTAGCACGTAGCCACCTATATCAGAAAACCACACTATATTGACAACATATGGATATGGACATGAGTGAACTTTAAAATTGGAAGCACTACGGCTCAAGGTAAAGCCACAACCTTTATTTAGACTATAAAATAGTTGTTATCGAGTACACGCACACCTAATTTGGGTTTGAGTAAGGCAAAAGCTGGACTCATATTGTTCTATAATTCTTATTTTTGTGGAAGACAAAAAAAACAGCACTAGCACTTTGGCTAGATTCATCTTTGATGCTGAAGAAGCTAAATCTTCAAGACTGAAGAAGCTAATGGATTAGCAGAGCATCACTCAGAAGCATGAATTCACACGGCAAACAAACTTGGAAAAGGAAATTGGATTCAATCGCTTCCGGTAACAGCAAACAAAAGGTCCACCGGAATAACACCAATTTCTAGAATAAACTAATCCACCAAACTGAAGGTCCGAAGCAAGTTGGGACTACTCACCAACAAAATAACGAACCAATCAAATCCACGTCCCTCAATAAATCTCCACCGAAATCCACCGGAACAGTGGAGGAGAGGCCGGCGAATTTCCACAACGGAGAGAGCAACGCATCGACGGCGTCGGGCGCTGGGAACTGGGAGCTCCTAGGCACCACACAACCCCCGTCTGGAGCACGCAACTGTCATTTGGTTGGGATGCTAGGAAACGGATTTCCCTTCCTCCACTCTGGCTTCGGGGGAAATCCACACCAGGGCTTAGCTGCGAAAAATTCGCATGAATCAAACCCTAGGTCAAACCAGAAAAATACAAATCACGAATCAGGGGGGCAGATTGGATGGTTGGGGGCGAATGAATGCTAGAGACGTTGGGGACAACTGACCTCGCGGCGGCTGAAGCAACGGAGCTCGACAAATGCGGACGCTCTACTCCAGCTTGCTCCGCCGCGCGACTGAATTCCGAGCACCATGGTGTGCTGGTGGCTGCTGCGCCGCTTCTCCGCGCAGGGGGAGAAGAAGAAACCCCAGTGGCTGACATGGGCGGGAACCTCCCCGGTGGCGCGGCGGATTGGAATCACACGGCGGCGGCGGAGCGGAGCGCTCAGACGGGGAACGGATGCAAAACGGGAAGCGGAAAGAGAGGAGAATGACTGGGGTAGGAATGGAAGCCCGTCCGGAGGCACATGATCCGCACGGAAGTGCCGGTTGCCGCACATGGTTCGAACGGTTGGCGCGCCTGATGGCCTGGGTGCATTTTGTACATAGAATGCACCCAGGTGCATAATATACATACAGTATATATATATGTGTGTGTGTATTATACCACAACTCGATGAGTCCTGCAAAGCCTCTCTGTAGTCTCAACCACATTGCCTTCACCCGCCTCGAGTTGCCTTAATTTAAAATAGGAAAGGTCCGGCACGAAGCACCCAACATTATTCTGGAGCTGTTGTAGACAATTCTCCACGGCAGTCCTCTCTCGGGTTAACCAAATATGTGATGTTGAGCCAACTGTTGCAATGGCAACCATCGGGTGTGGCGCGCCTACTGGCCGTAGTCTACATATCGAGCAGGTACGGTGAAAGAGATATACACTCTTGCCATGTGCTCATCAACATGCTCAGTTTGCACTATAGGAGGAGTACCATTCATATCCTCGATAATGTCTCTGAGCCATCTGATATTGTTGATAACCTACAATAATTATATATGTAACTAAAATTACAGATTTTCCATGTGAAATGAAAAAAGTTCTATGTAAAGCAAATTAATTTCAATTCTTATATTACCACGTTAGCTACACGTCCCGGATCACCCATTTGCAAGGTAATCTCCCGGTGAAAGTGCAATCCTGGACGTAGAGGCAACGGGTCCTCCAAAACACCTCCACGGGCACCAAGACCTCCACGGCCAATGCCACGGCCACCACGCCCGCCACGGCGACGGACTATGCCACGGCCACGGGCGCCATTACCAACACCACTTGACGACGACATTGTTAACTCAAGCTATATCCAAATCAAAATAACACACATTATTCACAATAAATAGGATTATTTTGCATATATAGATTGGATTCAATATATGCATAAATAGAAAAACAAAAGGGGATAGAATTCAACACTATTATTATTGTACATAACCTTTACGAACCAGCGACTCAGAAGACCCAGATGCTCCGGGAACTACAACAGTCTCACCTCACCGTCATATACACCTGGCTCTCCCACTTACAGTACTACACATGCCCTACACCTCCTATCTGGATACAGTCCAACATCACGGAGCTGCAGGCAGTCCCCACCTAGCCCGTGATGTTCGACTGTACCTAATTAGGACGTGGGGCTGTGTATCAAAAACAAGAAAAAAAAATACTTACATTTATTGTATATAAAAATAAAAAAATACTTAATAAAAGAATTTAATCTTCTATTTCCTCCTATAGCTACCTAGAAATAAAAGTATTTCTAAACAATGAAAGAATGGAAATACATACCTAGTACATTTTCTGTATGTCTATTATTTTCTTTATGAGCATATATTTTATAAACTATATGTACAAGTTAAATTCAATTTTATGAAAAACAAGAAAATAAGAGAATGCTTACATTTATTCTATATAAAAATAAAAAACATACTTAACAAAAGAATTTAATCTTCTATTTCCACGTACCATCCTAGTACATTTTCTGTATGTCTTCCTAGTACATTTAAACATCATTTCTAAACGATGAAAGAATGGAAACATCATTTCTAAACGATGAAAGAATGGAAATACCTAGTACATTTTCTGTATGTCTTCCTTTATGAGCATATATTTTTTAAACTATATATATGTACAAGAAAAATTTAATATTATGAAAAACAAGAAAATAAGGGAATGCTTATTAATACAAATTTAATGAAAGAAGGAACAATGCAAGTACCATCCTAACTACATTTTCACGTGTATATACAAAATCTCATCTCTCTAATTTAAGCTCCTCCTACCTAGCTACAAATTAACATTTCTATTTTCTCCATCTCTAAACCATAAAACAAAATTTAATCACAACAAATGAAGGGAGGATGAAGATTCCAACCTTGACAACACTTTGGAAGAGAGAAATCTTCACAAACTAATGAAGAAAAAAATCGCAGCACCACCCTAGGCTTGAGTCGCCATGGAGGGGAGGAGCTTGAGCTCGCGGGTGAGTGGTACGGTGAGTGGCTCGGGTGGCAGGAGGAAGAAGGAGGTACGGTGCTTATATGGATGCCGGCCATTAGTCTCGGCTGGTGTTACGAGCCGAGACTAAAGGGGTGCCCTTTAGTCTCGGCTCGTAACACCACCCGGGACTAAAGACCGGGGGCAATTATTGCCGGATTGAGCCGTTGGGAGCCCCCTTTTGTCACGGTTGGTAATACGAGCCGGGACTAAAGGGGGGCCGGCTACAGCAGCTATTTCGGGTCACGTCGACGAAAGGCCTTTAATCCCGGCTCCAAAGTTGAACCGGGACTAAAGGCCCGAACCAAAGCCTCGCTCTCTACCAGTGGGGAGACCACCTTGGCCACGGCAGCGTCGACGAGTGTGGGGGCGTCGGGACGGGCGGCGGCGGGCAGGAGGGTGGTGAGGGACGTCCGGGGCGAGGAGGCACGTCGGTGGGGTGCGTGCACTCGTGGACGGCGTAGGTGGTGGCGATCGGAGGTTCTAGAAACTTAGATGATGCGTCCACTCGTGAATGGTCCGATCAAAATCCAACGGCTGTCAATACACAGGCGACGTGGCCCAACGACGTGCCGGAGCTTGGACGCCGGATTCGTATTATAGAGATGCGAAAGTTGCAGACGGGGAGAGACATAGTACACACTATCTTACATGAACCATGATCGTTTTTTCATGGCGCATCGAAGACGTCTACGGCGCAGGTGACATGCTTGTCCCACTCGTGGCCCCATAAGCTTTCGATTCAAATGTTGTTGTTCTCTATGTGACCCGTACATCTTAAGAAAATATCTCAAGCACCTGACCCTAGCTAGTTTGACGGATACAATATGTGTGCGTACTGAAAGCACTTATGTTTTTGACATCCTCTTATGGTGTCAATGCATGTTAAAATAGTTCATGTGTTGTAGTCGTAGAACTAGCAGTAGAGCAAACTCTGGATGCAAAGCAAGAAGAGGCACGTGCTAGAAATCGAGGATACAACGACGATATTGAGAGCGAAAAAAAATCTCAAACAGCCGCTGACACCATTTAATGGAGACAAAAGATGCATTAGGTAAGTACTATGTTGTGGGTACTAAAATTAATACTAGTAACGTGCACGTGCGACACGCACGTGTGTCGCATGTGTTCATAAAGCAACTTATTGAAATGTGATGATCTGGAAATGGAACAAACCAAACTTATATTCATAGTCACAAATTAAGGGAAAAGTTTATATACAATGACACTGACACATGCTTTACGGCTTAGCAAGCTAGTCTGCCTCGTCAAGTAGAGCAAGCTAAGCATGTTCGTAATAGTTGCAACTTTCAAGGTGCATAAAAGAAATTTGGGTCTTTACATCCATTAATTTTATTTGATAATCCTATTATACTCAACCATCTGAAATGTCAACAATTTCACTTCTGGTTGGTGAATCTAATGGAGAAAACTGAGATTTACCTCTTCTTTGTATAAGAATAGTTTTCCCAATTTCCATTGGTTCTCCTCTCTAGGATTGAAAAGTCATTAATTAATCTAGATAAAAAGAATAAACCATAGTGGTTGAAGGAGCATGGGCTGCGAGGGTTGATCCGGGTTGGGTAGGTCAGTTAGAGTGGAGCTTGACAACTCGATTTTGATTCTCGTCGGGTGCATCATCGCTAGAGTAGAAGATAGTCTGGTGGGGGTATGCATGCATGGGACCTTGGAACGCACGAGATCAAAATCAGATGTGTGTTCCTAACAAGAATACTGAAAAAGCTGCTGGCCCTCCGATCCAGTCATGACTTGCGTTGCTTAGGGAAGGAGGAAATCATTCTTTTAAAAAAACTATTATGCCGCTGCATAGCCATGCTTAATAGCATGAAGCTCGGTTGGGAGCTCAAGCTTAGCTTAGCAACAGAAAGCTCGATTTGGGTGAGGCGTAGGGACTTGGAGCTCATTCCGTGGCAAGGATCTCGATGGCAGCGGGAAGCGGTGGCCGTTCGGCCTGCTCGCACGTCGGAGGGCCACGAGCGTGTTTGTCTACGGCGGCCTCGCCACGGGCGAGCTGGCCGGTGGACGGCGGCCCTGTAAGCTAGCTTGCGGGAAGCGACATGGGTATACCTAAACATTTTTAGCCCGGCCCGACCCGGCCCGCGCCAGGCCCGCCCACGAACCTTACTGGACGGGCGTGGGCAGAGATCTTGAAGCCCGCGAAATTTTTTTTTGGCCCGAGCTCGGCCCGAAATGCTGTTTTTAGTTATTTTACACTATAAAATGCGCGGGCGGCCCGCCCAAGCCCGGGCCCGGCCCGAGCCCGGCCCGAAATCTGAGGCCCGACACGTCCCATGGGACGGTCATGGGCAGGATTTTCTCGGCCCGAAAAACCCAGGTTTTTTTCGGCCCGACCCGAACCTGGCCCGGCCCGTGGAATGCTCGGGTCTAGACATGGGCAATCTAGCCACCGGCGGCAGGGCCAGCAGCTAGCGCACATTCACCAAGGAGATAAGGCGATTGGAGCTCGGCGGCGTCAACGTGTAGGTGTAGCTGCTAGCTAGCTCTCTCTAACTCCTTCGTTGTTTTTGTTTCCGTGTCGATCGTCAACGCGGTGCTGTGGATATGCTGGGAGGGAGTTGTGCGCGGATGTGGGAAGGTTGGGATCGTGGGAGGTACGGAGTTTCGCGGCAAGCGTATGGGACTCTCGGGAGGAAGGGGTGGCGGGTACAACACGTGGGTAAGGTGGGGCGTTGGGTGACAAAAACATTACATTTTTGGCAGAAACGCTCCTCAAATTGCGATTTCTCAAATTACGATTTTTATGGTCGTTCGACCTTTTTGGTCATCATGCAACATGACGGGTGGGTCCGGCGTGAGGGGTAAGGCGGGCCCGAATCGGGTGAGAAAAGTTTTCAATTGTCTTCGCTCCTTATAGTATAGATATACCGTGTGTTGCCGATGTAGAACCAAGTTTGTTGATTGCTATCTGTGTTTATCTGACTCGGCACCTAGACTCAATCCAAAATAAAGCTTCGTAAGGATGTAAAAGAAAGGTAGAAAACACAAAGAATTGAAAGAATTAGGGTGGCAGTCTATTTGAAATATTGTATTCTATAATTTTCTTGTATTTAAAATTTTCCTTTTGAAATACCAAAAGTTGTTGGATATATACACGTGCCTGTGGGACACTTCTACTAGTAATATTTAGTTCACTTTTGTTTTCATTTTTTTTGTCGTTGTTGGTCTCAATCGTGATCTAGTTTGTGCAGACGTGAAAGTCAGAATTTGAATTGAAATGAGACTATTAGCTAGCATTATTCAAATTGGCACACGATACGTTTACCCCAACAGACTTTAAAGTGTTTGGGCACGAGACGACTACTCGTTCCAATTCCACAAAGACGATCAGACACCGTCGCTTACGACTCGTGCGATTCAGCGTCCTTCAAAGAAACAAAGCTTGACGAGGCCCCGCGCCGGAGTCCGGCAGGTAGCAGATGGGGTGGCTGGACGAGCCGTCGTATGCCCACCTCCCGGGCGCCCGCCGCCACATCCCCGACGAGGTGGGCAGGGGCTTCTGGTACGGCATCACGGGTGGCTCCGCCTACTACTTCCTCAAAGGCCTCCACGACTCGCCCAACGGCGACCGTCTTGTCGGCGGCGCCCGCGCCGTCCGCGCGCACGCGCCCCGCCTGGCCGGCTCGTTGGCCGCCTTCTGGGGCGTGTGGGAGGTGTTGGAGAACGCCATCTTCTTCGCGCGCCGCAAGGATGACCCCTGGAACGGCATCGCCGCCGGTGCGGCCACGTCGGGCCTCGTCAAGCTCCGCCAGGGCGCCCGCGTCGCCGCCCGCTCCACGGTCGCCGCCGGCGTCTTCATCGGTCTCGCCGAGGGCTTGTGTATCTGGGTTGACAAGCACGTCCCTGGGCATCCGGCGCCGACCGCAGACCTTCGTTCCACCACCACCAGTCCACCGGCATGTCTCTGCGTGGGCGACGCCGACCGGGGACCGTCGTCAACTACGGATTACGCCGGAGGGCCATGTACCCAAGCCCAAGCCCCACGGATTCATGGGGATCCCGCCAAAGGCACCAATTGTTAAGGAGATCCCGGCCGCTGACCTCGGGTACTAGCAGATGATTTGGAGGGGACGCGCCGACGCGGACATGGCTTGGCAGTGGCGACGGCGGCAATGTCAGTCTCAGATCGACATTGCAGACAGAGACAGTGTTCTGAATCTGGGAATAATGTCTCATATCAAATTGATCTCTTAGATCAAGGAGATTCTGAACCTATTATATGTGCACACATATGTCATGATTGCTTTTGTATACTAGTCCTTTAATTGAAAGTCAAGTGCAAACTAGACACCCTGTGTAAATTTGGAACTTTTCAATCAAGGCTACAAGATGCTCATCCAAAGACAGATAAGAGGGAGAATGGGAGATTATTTTGCACATAACCGCCCACCATTAGCATCTCCAATGAAATTGTGTGCGATAACTCCCCTCCCTCTTCCTATTTGGATGAGCATCTTGTGATCTTGATTGAAAGTTTCCAAATTTGCACAGAGTATCTAGTTTAAATTTGATATGTTCCCTTTTGATCTTAATTAAACATGTGCAAAATCGCACCCTTCTTTGACGCATTATAAAGTGGTCTTGTTGTCAGTTGTCACGGTGTCTTCCAATCTGTAGTTCTGAATAGCAATGATATTTTCAACGCCTGCAGCTCCTGTCGATGAAACTCTGAACATCGGACTGATGAACTACAACAGTGTGATGTGAATATCTGGCTAATCGAGAATTGATCTCTATCCATATTTGTTAACGGCAGAGATTTGTTTGCAACAGCTCGACTCGATTGGAAAGGGAGCCTGCAGATTTCCCAAATGAGAAATATGATGGCGAATGGTTGGAATGTTTTAGTTAGTTGTTCCTCGATCATTTGGTGAAAGGATAATTTTGAATCTTCCAACGATAACGATCGAGGACGAGGATGCATAATCTACGCACACAGCTCTACTATAGTACTATGTGTGACCGCACCTAACAACTGCATGGATTTTTCCGGAAGAACCCTGAGTTATCTGAGCAACACTGAAACCGATCGACGCAAGAAATTAAATGGGTCCAGGACCAGGAGTCCAGGACACAAAACACCTTCCTCCACAGCGACCATGCATCCCAAAAACATGGTGGTCCCTGCAGGCAGCTAGCAGGCCCCAATCCCAACCCTTTATCAGCTAACCCCCCAGCAGTGTCCTCTCCCCTCCAATAATCACACACAAATCCAGCCCCAAACTAGCTACTCGCTGCAGTTGCATTGGTCTCCGAGCCCTAAGCCCCTAACTGACCACCTCTACAGGGGGAACTAGGCAACCCGCAACCAGGATGAGCGAGAGAGATGCCCAAGGTAAATCCAATGGCGCTGCAGCCGCGAGCGTCCACTCCTCGCAGCTCCCATTCATCCGCTTCACCCGCGACAAACCGCTGCCGCCGCCCACCTCCAACCCAGCGCCGCCGCCCGTTCGGTTGTTCGGGTTCGACGTCCCGCCGGACGACGCCGCCACGGTCTCCCCCTCCGACGGCGTCAAGAAATCCAGTGCCAAAGGTACGACCGCGGAGGCGTCAGCCCCAATAATGGCGTCGCCAGGTCCAGGCGCAAGCGGCGGCCGGAGGTTCGAGTGCCGGTACTGCTGCCGGACCTTCCGGACGTCGCAGGCGCTGGGCGGGCACCAGAACGCGCACAAGCAGGAGCGGCAGCACGCGAAGCGGGCGCGCTTCCAGACGGCCACGGCCATGCGCCACGGCCAGTACTACCCGCTCCCGCTGGACTCCGCCGCCCACCTCTACGACCCCTTCATGCCGCCGCTGCCGCCGCACTACCCCACGTGGGTCGGCGCTGCATATTACATCCCGCCACGGCCCGTCGCCGTTCCAGTCCAGATCATTCGCAGCCCGGCGATGCCGCCCAACAACAAGCTCTGGCGGCTCCGTGACGGCGGCGTTGGTGCGGGGACAACGCCGCCGCTGGCTTCGAGACGTCATCAAGATCGACTGGTGCCGCCGTCGTTGCTCGGGCGACAGCAGGCAGTGGTGCAGGAAGGTGCCGGCCGCTCGACAACGTTCTCGCAGTCGACCTCCTCATCGTCATGGTCCGCTTCACCGCACGAGCTGGTCACACTACCGAAGCTAAAAGAGAATGTGAGTTTGGATTTGAGTTTGTAGGCGACAGACATACAATTGTTGGCTTTTTACTGAGCTTCCCTTCTTCTCTTTTGTCCTTTCTGATTCAGATTTATTGTTTCGTTCAGAATTTTTGCTGCTTAACTAATTAGTAGTATTTATATGGTGTGCTCGATCAGGTAAGTTCATTTATTTTGAGCTCTTCTGTCATCTAAAATTGGTACCGAATTCCAGGGGACTCGTCTCTTTGCATTGCATTGGCATAGAGAAAGAGGTACCAAGGAATATTCTCGAGAGAAACACCAAAACGCGCAGAAAAATTACATACACTGCACCCAAGCTGTAGGCCTTTGCAAATTGAGTCCATATACATGCTTTTTTTAATCATAATTCTACCCTTTAATTTTCTTTTGCATATAAATAGTACCTTTAGAAAATACAGCATTAGCGTTATATGTTCTGAAATATATTTAATTTAGAGTGTGTAATAATGTGACATACATTTCCTATAATTTACAAGATACTAACCTCCATAAGGATTAACAAACACCGATGTCCTAATGAGGATTTTTGTAGTGTTATGTTGGTAATAATAGGTGTCAACAGTACCTTCACCATATACGTCATCGATCTAGTAGGACACACTGGCTGCTGAGAACCTGGTCTTGCAGCTCCAAATTTTTGAAGGAAACTAGGCAATTATAATGCAACTAAGATTTATTTGGAGGTTCAGGCGTAAAAATTACATTGTTCAGCTTATCAATCATCATTATGAAAAGAAGATTTGATACTTGATGTTTGGTTGGTAACTAAATGTTATTACCACAGACATTATTTTACTATAAGGTGGCTGTCTACACTTTCGTGGTAAGAGAAATTTATGAGCAAGTAGCCTCATACAAATTTAGACAAGAAGCTTGAGTCTATGGCATATGTGTCAGGAAGCTAAGAAGTTATTAGACTGTTCATGCTAAAATGTGGCGGGAACCACACACTATCTAACTAAAACTGTGCTGACTGATGGGTGCAGTGGCGAAGCCAGCTCTAGCTATTAGGAGGGGCTCTTCCCTCTTCTTCTTCCTCTCTCATTTTCTCTTTTCTTCTTCCTTATTTCTCCTGAAAATTGGAAGGAGGGGCTCCTGTGGGGCTTCATGGCAAAACCAGCGGTAGGGGGGGCTTGAGCCCCGGCAGCCGTGGCTTCGCCACTGGATGGGTGGTTGGGCATGGCAAATTTAGAGGCCAAATCTCCTTGCCGGCACTCGCTCGTTTTCATCCATCTGAGATATCGGACTCGTTAAACTTGAAATAAAAAGGCTGACCTAGCAAGGAGATTGTGACGTCTGAAAAAAGCATACGTACGTAGCAACCAAATAGTCCCACATGCACGTGGAAGGAGGCAAAAAAAGGGATCAACAAGAGCACTTGTAATCATACAAAACTATATAAAAACACCTCACTTAGGATTTCTCTTAACCCTCAGCGTATCATATCACCATCCACTATGTCTTCTTTTAACAGCAAGCCGTTCACATCACCATCCACTAAAATCATCAACTTATTTCTTCTACCGATTTTCTATGGCTAATAGCATCCATGTATGCAATGTTTTGTTTGCAGTAGAATATTGTGATGCAATCACTTTAGTGTTTCTACTTTCAAATTTTATCTTCAAAATTTGTAGAAATTCCCGCAGTAATGCGCGGAGTATCACCTAGTAAACTTGGCTGTCGGCCCCTTGTCCTGCCAGTTCGTTAAAAAAGAGAAAAGTTTAATTTTTAACCTCCAACTATAGAAGAAGCTTGAATTTCTACCCACAACTACAACATCGGAAAAGGAGGACCATCCAACTGTGAAAACCGGGAAGCTCATGGCCCATTGGGTGGTTTCGAGGGTGATTTTATATTTTCTAGAAATTTGAAAAGTTTTGGTTTAGTAAGAAATTCATAACGATTATTTTCAAATCCAAAAATACGAAGTTAGTACCAAAAAAATTGTAAAATGCAGGCTAGGTCATCTGTTTGGTGTAGTTTACATCATCTTCGTTACCATTCCTAGTATTATTGCTCTTAATAAAGCATAGGAAATATGAACAACTAAGGTTCAAATAGTGCCAAATAGAAAACCAACTGGTAGGTTACTTTTTTATTAATTTTTTGGCACCAATTTGGTATTTTACTGATTTGCGTTAAGGTGGCATTTCAGTGACAATAAGGAGCACGCAGAATTGATGACCCTAACCGAGGATCAGGGGTTGACCATGGAGTCTACTACCTCCGTTCCAAACATAGGTCATTTAACTTTCTAAACTGCAAGTTTGACTGCTAATCTTATTCAAAAAATTTGTACAAACATAATCAAATTTAACTCATTATTGAAGAAGTTTTATTAATAAACCAAGCCACAACAAAAAAAATATAATTATTTATAATTTTTTAATAAGACGAGTAGTCAAATGTGATGAATTAAAAAAGAAAACACTAATTTCAAAACGCAGGGAATCCTCGCATCGCATGCATGGCTCCCCGTACGTGTCCAACCAATGGTGCGCCGTGCATGCGTACGTGCGCGCTAAAAAGGCGTCGTCGTATCCGCACGATGACCGTATCTAGAGTTTAGTTTCATCGGGGCCCCGAGCTGAGAGCCCCAGCCCCGGCGGGTCACCCGGCCGGCCGGCGCCCTGTAGCAGACGGCCGGCCGGCCGGCGGCCGGAAAGCGATCAGCGGCCGGCGTACGCAGCTGTCAGCTCTGCATCACTGCGTGGCTAGATGTGCATGCACCTGGACCATACCATTCACTTCATCTCAGCAAGCTCATCACAGAAGCAAAACTTACGTTGGTTATTTACCAAGATGATACACATATCCGGCCATTATTTTTCCTCAACGATCGCTCTGCACCTACACGCCTACATACGTACAAGGCCCATCACTTGACGAGGCAGTAGTGCGTTTTCAAGGCACTAGTACTGATGTGTGTGAAGCCTGCTGGGAGCAAATCAACGACAGTGCTCTTCTTTTCGTGCTGTCAGAGAGCTTGCTAGCTAGAGTTATCAACAGCTAAAAGCGAGCTCTGTGCCTCTGTTAGTTAGTTATGCACGTACTGTTGCCTCTTGACGCCAACAAGTCCATCAATGGCTCGATCAAGATGCACTTTGTACCTTGCTCTTTCATATGTTTCATCATCCTTAAATTAAAATGTGCCGCTAATCAATGAAAAAAAAGGGGCATATGTACCACCCCCAGGTTATCTGGCTATGATATTAAGTATTTTTTTAACAAAAAAACCCTATAGCGTTTTTTATGCCAGCAATATTCAGAGGATCGTACGTCTTTCATAGGCCCCATCATACTTGAATGTGCCTCTAATCAATGAAAGAAAGGGCATATCACATATATACTACACCACCCTATAGGTTGACTGGCATGATATTAATTATTTTTGTATAAAAAAGCCTATAACGTCTTTTACGCCAATAATATTCAAAGGGACGTTGGAACTTTATCCGTTTTCTATATAAAAAAGGACCAGTCAAGAAATATGATAACTCTCAAGCCTAAGTTATGGGTGTCAAAAATAAACACTACTAGGAATATGTTGATACATGACGGTTTTCTGGTGACAGTTTCTGAAATGGTCATAAAAATTTCAGTCCATGACGATTCGATAAATAGATGCTAAATCAATGACGGTTTGAATCATTCGTCAATACCATGATTATCTATGACGATTTTAATAAACATCACTGATGTGTAAGAGGTGACATGGTCTGTGTGATGGGGACATGGACGGCCATGTGGACGTGACGTGGCGGTGGATTGTCTTGTAGACTGGAAAAATAAAACAAAAAAGAAGCTCAGCCAGGATTCGAACCCCCGACCGGCCGAGCTAGAGAATGGAGCCTTACCATTGCGATGCGATAGGATTAGTGTTTGAGACATAAGGTACATTTCTTTTAATACATGAAATATCTGTTACAACAGGGGCGGTAACAAATCACAGAACCAAATCGAATCCCGCGGCGGCGGCATTTGTAGAAACAACCAAATCGAAGAACGGCGGGGGCGGCGGCTGCGTCTAGGACGGCGGGGGCGGGGGCTGCGACTGGGACGGCTGCTGCGACTGGGACGGCGTCGTCGGCGGCTGCGATGGGGACGGCGTCGGCGCGGAGGCGAGCCTGGTGTAGGCGGTGAAGTTGGGGTGCGGCAGGCGGCGGGGCGCAGCGGCGAAGGCGTGGGCCGACGAACGCGGCTGGCGGCACCGGCGCAGTCTAGGGGCGGCAGCAGGGAAGGCGGCGGGCGGCAGCAGCAGAAGCGGGGTGCAGCAGCCGCGAAGGCAGGGTGCGGCAGTGGCAGCTGGTCCTCTCCCACCGAGATCTACAGCGTGACTACTCCAGCTTGGCTATCGACAACCTCCATTGCGGTCCTCTGAAGCTCACTCTTCGATTAGCCTGGTATGTATTTGAGGTGCTATTCAATGAGAAAACGATTTACTGGTTGTATAGGTAGTTCAAGTATGGCTGTTGGATTTGATGTATGGTGTTCTGTAACAGATGGATAGGAGATGGATACATGGCACACTCTTGACAACTGAATATGTCCATGGTGTTCGAAGTTTCATGGATTTTGTTGAGGAGAGATTTCCTATGGATGCAGCAATTTTGTGCCCATGTAGTCATTGTCTTAACCATAAATCCATCAGTAAAACAGAGGTGCAGAGGCACTTATTGCTCAATGGGATATCCAGTACATATACAAGGTGGATCCATCATGGAGAGTCCAATGATGTTCATGTTTTGGAGCAACCAGTAAATGTGGATCCACATTCTAATCATATGGAACATGACAACAATGATGTGGATCGAGTTGACGATATCTTAACAGACCTTCACAGTACTTTTGTACCTTCTAATGAGCCAACAACTAGTGATGGCAACCCATCAAGTAACCCTGATTGTGTTTTCAAAACTCTGATGGAAGAGGCAAAGCTTGAGTTGTATCCTGGCTGCAGTGAGTTTTCAAAGTTCTCATGGGTAGTCAAGATGCTCCATTTGAAGTCATATTATAGGATCACCAACTCAGCCTTTACTGCACAATTGCAAATCTTGAGCAGATCTCACCCAGAGAATAATTGTATTCCCAAATCATATGAAGAAGCAAAGAAAATGTTGCATACATTAGGACTGGGTTATGTATCAATACATGTTTGCCCAAACAATTGCGTGTTATTTAGAGGGACATATGCAAATCTTGATAACTGTCCAAAATGTGAAGCATCAAGATGGAAAGATCCTGTCAATAAGAAAGTACCAGAAAAAGTATTGCGGCATTTTCCATTGAAACCAAGGCTTCAACGAATATTTGCTAGCAAGGAAACATCAGAGGAAGCACATTGGCAAAAGCGGAAAAGGGTTCCCAAAGAGAAGGAAATGTCCCATCCGGCAGACGGAGAAGCATGGAAAGATTTTGACAAATGCTGGCCAAAGTTTGCTGATGATGCAAGGAACCTTAGACTTGGTCTGGCCACAGATGGTTTCAATCCGTTTGGGAATATGAGATCATCTTATAGTATGTGGCCTGTTATTGTGATTCCATACAATTTTCCACCTTGGGTCTGTGTGCAAGAATCAAATTTCATGATGGCTTTGTTGATTCCTGGTCCAAAATCACCTGGCAAAGACTTTGATGTTTTCCTCCAACCTCTTATAGAGGATTTACTTAGTCTATGGTCAGGTGTGGATACAATTGATGCTCTGACAGGAAAAGAGTTTAAGCTTCATGCTGCTGTGTTATGGTGCATTCATGACTATCCAGCACTTAGTACTCTGTCTGGTCGTACAACAAAAGGTTGTTTTGCTTGTCTCCATTGCGACAAAGATCCTCTGTCATATTCCATAAGGGGAAAGATTTGTTACATTGGACACTGCCATTTCCTTCCTAGGCGTCATCGTCTGCGCATGAACAATGAATATGCCTCTCTACATGAAAGCAAAGATAGGCCAGGTACATTCACAGCTGAAGAGGTGTTAGAACAACTGGCCAAGTTAACAGATGAAGCATCGGGCAAAACAAGAAGTGTCCAGCGGGGCATGTGCCAATTTGGGGTAGGCGGATGAGTTTGTGGGATTTACCATATTGGGCATCTTTGAAGCTTAGACACAATCTAGATGTGATGCACATTGAGAAGAATATCTGTGAAGCCCTCCTTGGTATCATTCTTGCCATACGTGGGAAATCAAAAGACAACATTAATGCTAGGCTTGATATTGCTGATTTGAAAATTAAACCAGAATTGCAGTTAGTGCCAAATGGAGATGATTTTGACATGCCTGCAGCTAGGTACACATTGTCTAGGGCAAAAAAGATTAAATTCTGTGAGTTTTTGAAGGAATCAAAGTTTCCAGACAGCTATGCTGCAAATATCGAGAGATGCATAACTGCAGAGGGAACCAGCTTGCATGGCCTTAAAACTCATGACTGCCACATTATGTTGCAAAGAATATTACCTGCTGGTATGAGAGGTATTCTGGATGATGATATATATGTGGCGATTGCGGAGCTTGGGAAATTTTTTAGGGAATTATGCAGCCAAACACTAAACAAAGACATCTTGGTTCGAATGAAGACAGAAATACCAGTAATACTATGCAAGTTTGAAAAAATATTTCCACCTGCTTTTTTTGATGTAATGGTTCACCTTGCTGTCCATTTGCCTGACGAGGCAATTCTTCGAGGGCCAGTGCAATTTGGGTGGATGTATCCTGTTGAGCGACGATTGTTCACTTTTAAGAGGTCGGTTAGGAATAAGGCACGTCCAGAAGGCTCGATTGCTGAGGCTTATGTTGCAGATGAAGCACTCACATTCTGCTCTAGGTATTTGGATGATGTGGAGACTAGGTTCAATCAAGCACCGAGAAATCAAGGATTCTCAGATCCATCAGCCTATACTGTTGAGGTTTTTGGCCACGGTGTTAATCTAATTGGTGCATATGACTTTGGTTACTCTGAAGATTATGATCAGTTGGTATGGTATGTCTTATACAATTGTGATGAGGTCCAGGATTATCTAAAGTAAGTTCTACCCCTTGTTTGAAATTGTTTAGACTTTGCCTAGAAGCATCTTTTTTTCATACAATATGACTTGGTTTAGACTTCTAATTGCTGAAATATAATTGTTTGTTCACAGAATGTTTAAAGCTGAATTACTGGAAGCAGGGGTGGAAGCAACTCATATTGAAAGAAGGACTAGGCTTGGATTTGCTACTTGGTTCAGGAACTATGTAAGTTGTGTAGCATCTTTTTTTGGATATACATTGGTTCAACTAATATTGATAGAAGGACTAGGCTTGGATATTGCTACATGACTAATCTTCAATCCCTTTTGCGGATATGGAAGATGGACAATTTACAAACTGTAGATGATGACTTGTTTACCTTAGCTTGTGGCCCTGACATGAGAATAAGACCTTACTCTTCTTGTGTTGTCAATGGTGTGAGGTTTTGTACAGCTGAGCGTGACAAATATAAGAAGACACAAAACTCTGGAGTGTCATGTGCCAGTGACCATAATAGTCAGCAAATTGATTACTTTGGAAGGTTGACAGAGATTATTGAGTTAAAGTACAACAGTAGGCATGGTAGGAACACAAGAATAGTGGTTCTATTTAGGTGTGAGTGGTACAAGCTAGATGGCAAGAAGACCTCAATGCAAGATGATGGTTTTTTTAGAAGCATCAATACTGGAACCCTTTGGTACAAGCAAGATTGCTTCATACTGGCTACTCAAGCTAAACAGGTTTTCTATCTACCAGATATGAAGAATGGTGGAAACTGGCAGCTTGTCCAAACGTTTAAGCATAGGCATTTGTTCAATGTTGAAGAACAAAATGCACCGAATCAACCTCCATATCAACAAACACAGTGCATTGAGCAAGATGGGACGAGACGAGAGGTGGATGACAATTTAGTTGACCTGCCTTTGAACCGAGATGATGAAGCTCGCCAATTAGTTGGTGGTTATGAAGTCACTCGACTTATGAAGGAACATCAACTTGGTCAAGATGGTGAAGCATCTGGTGATGACATAGAGGATGACACAGGTGTGGAGTATTGGAGTGAAGAGGAAGTTGCCCCTATTGAGGTTGATAGTGAGGATGAGTAGTGCTAGTCATTGTGCACTTATGTTTTCAAACTTATGTTGTTACTGCCAGGCCATATGTGTTGTTGCCATATGTGTTGTTTTCAAACTTGTGTTGTTTGAAATTCTAATGTACTCATAGTGCCAGGTGTCGTACGGACATCCCTAGGCCCACTACTCAGGTGGGTACTGGGACCGACTACTCCGTGGGCCCCTGGGACTACCCGACTTGAGCTGCACAGCACCTGTTGGCATGGAGCGCATGGCAAGCGGAGGATTAGTACTCGGTTAGGAAGCTATACATGTCCGGATCCATGTAGAGTACTCCTAGCCGCACACGACTAGTACTCCTCTGGCAAACCGACTTGTAACCCTGCCTCCCGGACTATATAAGGCGAGGCAGGGACCCCTATCTCATCAATCCACATCATCTTGTAAACACACCCAATCAATCCCGAGCTACGCAGCATACAGGACGTAGGGTATTACGCACCTCGCGGCCCGAACCTGTCTAAATTGTGTGCCACGTGTCTCTCCTTCGAGTTACCGATCTCGGCGAGACCACATTCATCTACCTTGGGTACTCCCCTTGGTAGGTTGCCGGTCTAAAACACCGACAGCTGGCGCGCCAGGTAGGGGCTCTCGCCGAAGATCACATGGCAAACTCGACGGCTTCAATCGTCATCAAGCCAACCGCCACTTTCAATCGCGGCGACACCTTCATCTTCGGCTCCTGGGTCTGCACCGCTGACGGCGCAGGATCGTTCCAGCGCTACCTCACCATGACTCCGGATCCGGAGACCGGGCTCGTGACGCTTCCCGAAGCCGTCACGGGTCAACTCGTCGAAAAATTCGACGAATTTTCGCTCCGCCAACAAGTCGCCGACTTCGAGCTTGGATCCGCCTCCAACTCGAACTCGACGTCGCCCTGGATCGTTTCATGCGAGCCGGCTCCTGAGCCATCGTGTGAGACAGTCCCCCTCCACGAGCACTTCCCATACGGTCTCTGCAACGCTAGCAGGGTCCACGCGGAAGCCCTCGCCGCACGCCGGGCCGGCAAGGAGATCGCCTCCGAGTACTCCTCGGACTCCAACACCGCAACCGGCTACTACTCGGAGTCTTCCTACGAGTTCGACTTCGGGTCGGACCGAATCGAGTCCGAGTCCGAGCTCAACATGACTGAGGAACCGCTGTCAGGTCCTGCTACTGGCCTGGTCATTACGTCTACTCCCGCCGGTAGATTCGTCTACTGGCCCGAGCGCAAGCCCGCAGACCTGGCTGATGACAACTCACGCTGTGTCACCTACCTCGATTCACTCCCCTTCCAGGAGGGGACCCCGCTGGCTCCCAACGACGAGCACACCCCCACCGAGGTGGCGACCACTGACTCCAGTCTCTGCACTCCCGACCATGAAGTCTTCATGACGATCGCAGATGCTGGGACCTCGGAAAATCGACCCGACCGGTACCTTTGTCACACCTGATTTTCCGAAGAAAACCAAATGCATCTCATATGTGCGCCAGGATCATGTTTACACACATATGATAGACGTCATGAGTGAAATATCAATAAACAGCAATAAAAACGTACAAGAGTTAAACCATTACATTATCTCTTTATTACACTCAGACGTTAGACTCGAAGGTCTTTTAAACGAACAAACGATAACTAGACGAAGCAACTTCGTCTTCAGCTTCCACAGGCACATGACTGGGGGCACGCAAGCCTCAGAACTCATCGTAGTCGCTGAAGTACTCTTCTCCATTGTTCTCCTCTGAATAGCGGGTAAGCAAGGGTGAGCACACTTATGGTTGGAGCTCAGCAAGTGGGGGAAGATGCAAGGCTATCAAGGATAGGCTAAGGTTTACAACGGTTAGCATTTTAATGTTTGTCAAATTTTATTTGCAAGCACCTATTTACTAGGTGTAAGTTTATACCAACCCACTTAAGCATTTAGGAAAGCATCTCATCTCTGAACCACAAGAACCACGATTTAATTCCATCTTTATGTTTGATTATCATGTGAGGGTCCAGGCCGCTCTTGACCGTGAGCACGGCTGATCGATCAGTTTTACACTCTGCAGAGGTTGTACACTTTCACCACAGCTCGCGTAAAAGTTCCGAAGAACTTTGAACCCAACCACGCATGTGCTGATCAGGCACAATACCACACTTCCGAGGTGTGATTGCATAGGGACGCTACGAAGCCTTTACAAAGGTATGCAGAAGACCAACAACCCGCGACAGTTACAGCAGCGGAGCGGACCATAACCCTCCCTAGTGGACAGCACCTTAGCAAAGGTTGCGGCCAAGAGGACCGGGCTATACCCCTTCAACTCTGGCCCCCTGTGCTCCTTTTGGATAAGGCTATCAGAAAGTTCCGCACACCTAATTAATTGGCTAAGCCAGAGCCATATGGACTGTGGTTGCACTGTTTTCCTGGGTGGTTCTCCATGTTCCGATTAAACCATATCATCTTGTTATTAACCATAAGCACACACATATATATCACCAAAGATATCATGATCAGCATTTATCATATAGCAAAAGATTCATTTGAACCAACCCAAGTTATAGCAACTAAGCATTTCTACCCAAAACATTTATTTAAAAGGGTTGTTCAAGGTAATAGGGATAAAATTCTAGTCATGTCCTTAAAAAGGTGATTTCCCATCAAATTTATGCAGTACAACATTAAATGTAAACTTAGTTATCATGCAAGTTGTGTGGGACAAAAATAGAATATGCAGGGGGAGAAGTCCACTTGCCTTCCTTGCTTAAACACTGGGGTTCTTCTTCTTCAAACACTTGCTCTTGATCCGCTCCAACTGGTTGCTCACTTGAAACTGGCACGATGTCTACGAGCACACAAGAAAGCATACAATAAACAAAACAATACACCAAGCATGAAAAGCTTTAAAGAAAGAACAAGGGTTAGCTCTAGGGACACGAACGCAAAAACACTCGGATCTATCGGGAGATTTGGATGATCACATACAAGAGCTAGCTATGTGCTAGGTATCTTTTAATTAAGTAAAGATGTGCATAGGTTATTTCAGAGAAATACCCTACTTATAATTAAGCAAGTTATATTTGTATTTAAAAAGATGATGTAAAACTAGTCCAATTTTATTTATAAATATTCAAGTGTGATTTATGCAAATTAAACATTTACTTTAAAAGAAGCATGTAAAAGCATCTAGGCGTTTATCTTTATATTTCGAGTTGTACTAATCAAATTATAACTTAAAAACACATTTATATTCATATTAATCAAATTAACATTTAATTATGAAAACTCGAGATATAGCCTATGTTGCCTTTTATTAGAAAGCAAATTGCATAATCATTAGTCAATTTAAGTGTGATTATGAAAACCAAGGTATACATCTAATTAACTTTTAATTATAAGAAATATTTAATTAATATTAATCATATTAACTTTCTTATGAAAACACGTGTTAAACTTCTAATTAGATTTTAATTAGAAAAGCATATGTATATAAGGATTTAATCATATTTAATATTTAAATAAATTATAAAACAAAGAACATGTTCAACATTGGCCCTAACACGTAGTTTGAGTTGATATGAACTTAACGCAACTTGAAACGGTGGAAACGGAGCTAAAACGCAAAAGATACAGCCAAAACAAGGTTCTAAAACTGACGGGCTTGAAAAGATGGTCGCGTGGACACCAAGAACGCTTAAAACGGATAAAAGACGGAAAAGATATGGCTGAAACAAGGTTCAGGGGCTTTTCTGTGAAGAAACAGGGCTTCCAGGGGCTTAACTGCAAGAAACCAGGGGCTAAAACATGATTATACATATAAACAGAGGGGTTTATATGCAAAAAGGAATGAAAAGGACCTCTGATGAAGGAATCTAGGAAAACCAGGGGCTAGATCATAAAAACAGGGACCTATGTGTAAGAATTCTAATAGGTGGAAGGGCATGGTTGTGATATTAGAAAGGACAGGGGCTTTTGTGCAAAGCGGCGGCTGACGGCGGTGGATCAGCTGACGTGGCGCTACGTGGCACGCTGTGACTGGCCGGGGCGGCTGACGCGGCGCTGACGCGGCCATGAACCGCGCCGTGGACCTGGTCCACGGGTGCACGGTGGACCAGACTCATCAAACGAAGGGGTACGCGATCTCAGCCGTTCATTGCGGATCGGGCGGCTGCGGACGTGTGCACGCGAGAGACGGCGTTGCACGGCCGGCTTGCGGCGGCGCCGAGCGGGAAGCTCGCCGGAGCATCGCCGGAGAAGGCGTTCTCGAGCTATGGTGCACCAAATGCGACGTGGTTTGAACCAGGAGAAAGAGAAGGACGGCGCGGAGCTCACCAGGGGCTCGTTGACGGCGGTGGAGCAGCGGAGATGATGTGCAGCGGCTAGAGGCGGACGGCGGCTCGGACGCTCGCAGGGGAGGGGGTTGCGGCCTCGGCTGCGTGCTCCTGGGCGTCGCGGTGAGGTCCTGGTAGTCCCGCGAGTGCCACGAAAGAAAGAGGAGGGTGAGATCAGGACGGACAGCGGCAAAAGGTGGAGGTGGCAGAGCGCTTCACCTCGGCGGCGGCGGTGTACTCGTGCGGCTCGGTTGGCGGGGAGAAGAAGGGTTCCGGGGCGCCGGGTCTTCGTGCGAACGGCGCGGACGTCGAGCGAGGACGAGGAGGACCCGAGGAGGTGCACACCGGCGACGAGGGGACGTTGGTGTGGAAGATCGAGAATGGCGGGTCCGACGGTGTGCGGTTCGGCTACGGAGAGCGGACCTGGGGCAGAGGAAGGCTCGGTGAGCGACAAAAGCGAAGAAGAAGAAAGAAGAGAAGCAGAGGCACTTCACCGTCGGCGGAAAAGCTCGGGCGACCAACAATGGTGCGGCGGCCGGAATTCGATCGGCGACGGCGCGTGCGCGAGGGAGGAGAGGTGCGGGGCGTGCTCGGGTGCGAAAAGGGCGAGGTAGGGGCTCGATCACAGGTTTTATAGGGCAAGGGAGGGAGAGGGAGCGGCGACCGGGGCCAATTGGCCATCAATGGCCATGGCGGCCGGCCCGGTCTTGATGGCATTCAAAGGGGCGCGTGAAGGGGGAGGAGGAGTAACTGATGGGGGATGATGGGGAGACGGCCGGGGTGCTCCAGTGTGCCTTGATGGCCCTCTTGAAGGCGAGGAGGGGCAGGAGAGCTGGGGTAACGGCCGACGGCCATTCAAGGAGGCGCGGGCGACCCGCGGCGGGAGGTAGGAGGAAGGCCTGACGGCCGGGTCCCATCTGTCAGCCGGCGGAAAGAAAAAGAAAAGGGGAAGGGAAGAGCTGGGCCGGCGGATCGGCTCGGTGGGCCGCGCGTGCGGGCGCTGGGCCGAAAGCGCGCGCGCGAGGGAGAGAAGGCCGGTGGCCTGCAGGCTGAGGAGAAAAGAAAAGAGAAGAAGGCGGGCCGCGCTGGGCTGGAATGATAGAAGGGGAGGGAGAGGGGTTTGGTTTTTCTTTTCTTTTTTTTAAACCCTTTTTCAAAACCTTTTCAAACTTTAAACACTTTTCAAAATCTAAACACTACAAACCTTTTTCAAAATTTTCAAATCATTTTAAAAACTTTCAAACTAGTTTTAAAAACCTTTAAAACTTCACACAAGCAACATAAGCCATGCACTTCAAAATATGATGCACAAGCACTTATTGCTTCTAAAATTATTCAAAATGATGTTTAAATATTTTAGAGCCAAATTTAATTGATAATTTATTTATCCTTAGAAAACAAAAACTAAACACCATGTTGCTTACATTATTTTGGTGATGGAAAATTAGGGTGTTACAACCTTGATGACATCTCAGAGGATGAGTTGTCCGCCAACGCACCTCCGAACGAGACCCCCGAAGACAAGAACGCTCGGCGTGACCGCAACAGGAAGCGGAACGATCGACGTAGACGTCTCCGGGAAACTCTCCCCATCCGGAACCTCAATGAGGCTCTGGATCAAGTTGCCAACCGGTACACACCACTCCTGAGCAATGCCTCATGTCTATCACCACGATAGCATGACAGGCCCAGGGGATCCGCGCAGGCGAAGTCATCGCCAAACTTGCCGAAGACGCCTACTTCATGCGGGTCGACAACAGGGTCGCCCAAGTACCACCCGCCGGAAACCACGAAGCCACTAGCCGCAGCCCGGCAGACGGCGGACGCAACCGTGTCCGTGGTGAACACCAGCCAAATCCCAACCGCTCTAGGGCCTCGGCTGGAGGACCCTCACGGGGCGGCATTAGCCAGGGTGGCACCGGAGGTAGTCGCGGCGGTGGTGGTGGTGGCAGCAGCGGCGGAAGTTCATCCCATGACGCCGGCAGAAGAGCTGGTGGCGGTGGCGATCGCGGAGGCCGAGGCCACGCGACTAGCCACGCCACTGGCAACGCACGTGGTGGCTACGATGCACGCCACAGGATCGACGAGATCCGCCGCAAGAAGGCTACTGAAGCAAGCGACAGCGACAGCTTCCCCGCCTACTCTGCACGGCTTCGCAATCTGCTACTTCCTAAGAAATTCAAACCTCTCGGGATCACCAAGTATGATGCGAAGCAAGACCCAATTCAGTGGCTCAGGTGCTACGCCTTGGCCATCGAAAACGCTGGTGGCAACATCGACGCAAAGTGCCTCTTTTTCCCTCTCTGCCTGGATCAAGCCCCACTCACGTGGCTCGAGTCACTCAAAAAGAACTCGATCGACAAGTGGGACCAGCTGAAAGAGCAGTTCACCAGCAACTTCGCGGGCGCCATGGGGCGCTCGGGTACTCGCATGGACCTGGCAATGGTCAAGCAAGGACAAGGTGAGACACTCTGCCAGTACATGCGCCGCTTCTTCGACAAGCGCGCGACCGTAGTCGACGTCACCAACAAAGAAGTCATCGACCTCTTCCAAGACGGGCTCTATCACCGTTGCACCTTCGAAGACTTCGGTCGCCGCCGCCCGAGTTCCATCACCAAGCTCAAGGACATGATCACGTCATGGGCCGACGAAGAGGACAAGGCGAACGCCAAGTACGACTCCATTCGCGGCAAGAACAAGAGCAACACGGGCGGCAACAACAACAACAACAAAGATCAAGGGGGTCGCCACAACAACAACTACTCGAGCTCCAACCGCAAGCGCAAGCCAGACAATACAGTCGCGGCTATACAGCGCCCTGCGAAGGACAACTCGAAAAAGACCTCAGGCGGCTTCAGAGACTTGCTCAAAGAGAAGTGCCCGTGGCATCTGGATGGCAATCACACCACCGAGCAGTGCTACCAGCTCCAGCGAGCACTCAAGGATACTCCCGACCCACGGCCTCCTCACGACAAGAAGGGCAAGAAAAAAATCGACAAGGGCAACGGCGACTTCCAGGAACCTGACAAGACGGTGAATGTCCTGTTCGGCGGACTACCCACCAAACGGTCTCAGAAGGCCACCCGACGGGAAGTCTTGAACATTGAACCAGCGGTGCCGACACCTCTAAGGTGGTCGGAGGTACCCATTACCTTCTCCCGCGCGGACCAATGGACAAGCTTCTCCGAGCCAGGACGTTTTCCATTCGTCCTTAAACCTGTAGTCACGGGCTCCAGACTCAACAAGGTACTCATCGACGGCGGGAGCGGACTCAATGTCCTCTTCACCAAGACCTTGAAGAAAATGAAGCTCGACATCACCGACATGCTCACAAAGAGCGCGTCACCCTTCTACGGCATTGTCCCCAGTAACGCGGCTATTCCACTAGGCTCAGTGGTCCTGCCAGTTACCTTCGGGGAGACAAGGGAGAACTACCGCACCGAGTACATCAAGTTTGAGGTTGCGGACTTCGAAACCTCCTACCATGCCATTCTCGGCAGACCAGCTATCGCCAAGTTCATGGCGGTACCCCACTACACCTACTTGGTACTCAAGATGCCAAGACCTGCCGGAGTACTCACGCTACAAGGGGACTTGAAGGTCTCTTTCGACTGTGACATCGAAGCCGTGGAACTCGCAGCGACCAACCAAGTACCCAATGCAATGATGGAGATCTTCGCTGCATCCAAGAGGCTCGCCCCAACCGAACTCGAGATACCCGAGAAGACCGACACCGCGAACAAGCCTCAACCGTCGGAGGAAGTGCAGGTGAAGGCCATCGATCTCGGGACGGGCGACAGCAGTAAGACCACCATGTTCGGCGCAGGGCTCGACCCGAAGTAGGAAGACGCGCTCGTCAGCTTCCTTCGGGCTAACCGAGACATCTTCGCGTGGAAGCCAGCGGACATGCCAGGGGTGCCCAGGAGGCTGATCGAGCACTCACTCAACGTCGACCCTAAAGCTACTCCCAAACGACAACACCTTCGCCGTTTCGCCGACGACCGACGGGATGCCATCAAGAAGGAACTCGCCAAACTACTCGCGGCGGGCTTCATCCGTGAAGTCTTCTATCCTGAGTGGCTCGCCAACCCTGTCCTCGTCCGCAAGAAGAACACGAACGAGTGGAGGATGTGTGTCGACTACACTGATCTCAACAAGCATTGCCCCAAGGACCCCTTTGGGTTGCCGCGGATCGACCAAGTCATCGATTCCATGGCGGGCTGCGACCTGCTCTACTTCCTCGACTGCTACTCCGGGTACCACCAGATCGCTATCAAGTAAGAAGACCAGGAGAAGACCGTGTTCATCACCCCGTTCGGCGCTTACTGCTATACGACAATGTCGTTCGGGTTGAAGAACGCCGACGCTACATACCAGCGAGCTATCCAGGCCTGCTTCAAGAAGCAGCTCAACAAGAATGTGGATGACGTGGTCGTCAAGACCAGAAACTCCGATACGCTCATCGCCGATCTTGAAGAGACTTTCGCATCTCTGCGAGAGTACCAATGGAAGCTCAATCCCAACAAGTGCGTCTTCGGCGTACCATCTGGGAAACTACTCGGGTTCATCATTAGCCATCGCGACATCGAAGCCAACCCCGAGAAGATCTCCACCATCACCAATATGAAAGCTCCAACCTGCATCAAGGATGTCCAGAAGCTGACCGGGTGCATGGCGGCCCTGAACAGATTTATCTTGAAGCTTGGAGAACGGGAACTACCCTTCTTCAAACTACTCAAGCACCAAGAGAAGTTCGTATGGACCACGGAGGCTGATCAGGCTCTGGCGCAGCTCAAAGACTTCTTGTCAAAGCCATCGGTCCTCACGGCTCCTCGCAAAAAGGAGTAGCTACTGCTCTACCTCGCTGCGACTACCCATGTGGTCAGTACTGCCATCGTCGTGAGCGGCAGGAAGAAGGCCACGCCTACCCAGTCCAGCGACCAGTCTACTTCGTCAGTGAGGTTCTGTCAGAGTCCAAGGCACGGTACCAGCCGGTCCAGAAGCTACTCTACGCAGTGCTCATCACCTTGCGGAATCTACGACACTACTTCCAGGAGTACTCGATTGTCGTCATCACCGACTACCCGCTCGGTGACATACTCCGCAATCAGGATGCTACTGGAAGAATCTCCAAATGGGCAGTCGAACTCGGCGCCCTCAACATCGACTTCAAGCCACGTACCGCTATCAACTCTCAGGCACTAGTCGACTTCATGGCAGAGTGGCGGGAGAATCGGCTACCAACTCCAACCGAGCGGCTAGAACACTGGGTGATGTACTTCGACGGTTCACTCAAGCTCGAAGGCGCAGGTGCAGGAGTACTCCTGATCTCTCCAAAGGGCGAACAACTCAAGTACGTCCTGCAGATCTTCTGGAAGGTCTCAAACAACGAAGCCGAGTACGAAGCCCTACTCCATGGGCTCCGTCTCGCAATCTCATTGGGCATCAAGCGGCTACTAGTCTACGGCGACTCCGCAGTGGTCATCAACTAGGTCAACAAGTCTTGGGATCGCAACAAGGAGAACATGGACGCCTACTGTCTGGAAGTCTGCAAGCTCGAGAACAAGTTCTACGGTCTCGAGTTCCACCACGTCGTCCGCGACAACAACGTTGTAGCGGATGTCCTGTCGAAGGTTGGTTATACTCGCGCGCAAGTACCTGTCGAAGTCTTCGTCCACGAGCTTCATGCGCCATCCATCCCGAAGGCGGCGCCAATGACCACTGACCCTGTGCCACCACAGTCCGGTCAGGAGGTCATGATGATCGACGTGGACTGGAGACAACCCTTCATCGACTACATCCGTGAGCAGAAGGTTCCTTCCGACAAGAACATGGCCGAACAACTCATCCGTCGAGCCAAGACCTACGTACTAGTCGGAGACAAGCTCTACAGGTGAGGTGCCACTTCTGGAGTACTCATGAAGTGCATACCTCGGGATGAAGGCAAGGACATCTTGGAGGAGATCCACAAAGGCGTCTGCGGCAATCACGCGTCTTCTCACATGCTGGTGAGCAAGGCTTTCCAACGAGCTTTCTACTGGCCCACAGCTCTGGTCGACGCTGAAGAACTCGTCAGAAAGTGCCAAGGATGTCAATTCTTCGCCAAGCAGCAATACGTCCCGGCCTACAAGCTAGTTACTATACCACCAACCTGGCCCTTTGCCTGCTGGGGGCTCGACATGATTGGGCCTCTGCCAACTGCGCCAGGAGGATTCAACAGAGTCTTGGTGGCCATCGACAAGTTCACCAAGTGGATCGAAGTAAGCCGGTCACTTGCCCAAAGGCCGATAGAGTACTCGACTTCTTGGATGAGCTAGTACATCGCTACGGGCTGCCCCATCGCATCATCACAGACTTGGGTTCCAACTTCAACAACCATCAGTTCTGGGAGTACTGCGAGAACAGCGGGATTGACGTCCGGTATGTCTCAGTCGCCCACCCCCGCGCCAACGGCCAAGTTGAGCGTGCCAACGGGATGGTACTCGACGCCCTCAAGAAGCGATTGCACGACGCAGGTAACACCAAAGGAGGCAAGTGGATCAAGGAACTACCCAATGCACTCTGGAGGCTTCGTACTGAACCTACCAAGCCTACTGGGCAGTCGCCCTACTTCCTGGTCTACGGCTCCGAAGCTATTCTACCTGCCGACGTGATGTGGGAATCCCCGGCAGTAGAACAATACGACGAAGGCATCTCAGAAGACAGCAGACGGGTTCACATCGACAGCCTCGAAGAAGCCTGCTGCGCCGCCCTCGTCCAATCAGCAAGGTACCTTGAGGGTATCCGACGCTACCATGATCGCAACGTCAAGGAACGATCCTTCAACGTCGGCGCTCTAGTCCTCCGTCGCATCCAGAACACAGACGGACTACACAAGCCCAGCTCGCCATGGGAAGGTCCCTTCTCAGTCTCCAAGGTGACCGGACCAGGCTCATACCGCCTCCAAACACTTGAAGGCGACGACATCAGCAACTCGTGGAACGTCGACCAGTTGTGTCGCTTCTACGCGTAGTCGCTTGACTACTCATCTACAGGTCCAGTCTATACGACTACTCACGGACTCTTCGCTGTAAGCGGCCTCTCGGTCCTAGCACTAGTCTCCGGACTACTCTTCTCCAAGATCCAGCGTCAACGGCTACTAACGGATCTTGGGCTGCTCAGAGCATTGAGGACTCTAGCGGCGGTCAACAGACCATGTACTCTAGATCCAGCCTATACGGCTACTAACGGATCTTCAGCTGTAAGCGGCTCAAGGGCCCTAGCACCACCTAGACGTAGGCGGCCTACGGGTCCTGGCGACTACACTTGTAAACGGCTCTGGCCATCCAGGTGTACTCCTTCATCAGTAATAAAGATTGATTCTATTCAACTTCTTTACTGTGCCTTTCAGTCAGGCAAACTCTACCGAGTACTACTACTCACAACTTCTCCACGGTTTGGTACTCCGCACACTTCGCTGCAAGTGGCGGCCACGAGTACTCATTTCACATACAAAACGTGGACAACTTTCATTGATAATTCAAACCAGTCACTGACTACTTTGTTTGTTTTACAACTACTACTCTAGCTACCTCTACAGGTACATCTACTTGAGATTCAGCTTCTCCGCCACCTGCTCAGCAATGGGCGCCATCTCCTCGAGAAGGGTCTTGTACTGATCATCGCTACAGTTAGCCGCAAGACCACCGGCTACCACATCCACCTGTGCCTTCGGGAAGTATGACTTCATGTACGCCAGCACCTGGTTTGGGATCGATTTCGCCAGATGCTTGACATACGTCGCCAACCGTCCGGGGGCTTCCTTCAACCGGTCTACCAGTGGAGCTATCTTGGGTCCGTCCGGATACGGCACCAGCAACCTTGCGATGGGCAGTGCAGCTTCCTCAAGCTCTTTCAGCTGGCCTCGAAGCTTCTCGCAGTCTTCATTCAATTTCTGCAGAGATTTATAGCAATTTACAAGATCACGATCTGAGGCCTCACGGAGCTCCATGTGCGTGATGCACTCATGGCGCAGCTGGGTGTAGTCGTACTCAAGTACCTCTCTTTTGTCGATCTCACGGTATACGATATTCTTGAGGTCCATCTCCGACGCCTTTAGCTGGTCAACCATTGCCTCAAGCTCTGCAGACAACTCAATTCAAGGTCAGACTACTCGCAAGTGCTTCAATAAGCACTTAGCACTCCGGTGGAAGACATACCTTTGTTCTTCTGGCGTAGCGACTTGTTCTTCCGGGTCAAGTCGTCCCTCTTCGCCTGCATCTCCTGCACCTCGTTATGGTACTGGGTGAAGGCGCCATCCAGCTTGGATTGGAGCAGAGCCGCATGCTTCTTCGACTTGTCTAGCTCCTTCTCCAGGCCTTCGGTACGAAGAACTGTGTCACCATACCCCTTCAGAAGATCAGACTTCTGTCGGGACCGCTCCACCACATCCTGCGCAAGACAGAATCAGTCCATGAGTACTCAGTATTCAACAAAGCAAGACTAGTCAGGGTACCCGTAACGTACCTTGACCCATTGCTCGGTGCGGCGCCATGACTCCATGCTCAGAGCAACAACGACCGGGTCGACAAGGTTGTCCTCCAGCAGCTCAAGACCCCCATGGCTTGATGATGTCGCCTCTGGCCTGGGCGCCGAGCGAAGCGGCGCAGCTTCTTCTATGATCGGCTCGCGGACGACTACTTCCGTACTTGCCTCGGAGAGCGGATCGACCTGCGCTTTCACACTCAGCTCGGGGGCTACCGTAGTCCCCAGCCCGGGGGCTGCTGCAGCCGTTGCCCCAACAACCGGTTCTGTGGGTTCCGTCTCCACAGTAGCCATCTCCATAGCCACGGCTTCAGGGATCGCGGCTTCCTCAGCTTGTGCTCCTGCCAAGATGAGTACAAGAGGTCGATTTCAATGACTACGACTACCACGCATGATGACTAACAGTGATGACAGGACACATACCTTCGACCAAGGTGGCTTCTTCCAAAGTCAATTCCACCGCGGCTTCAGCTTGTGGCGGTGGCATGGGTTCGCGCACCTCCGCCGAACGGTCCTCTCCATCGGTCGGAGTGCTGGCATCCCCACCATCCCACGACAAGTCCGTGGATTTCCTGTTTCATGAAGTATCCAGTCAGCAATGCAAGATTAACGACTACTTCCTCCTCGAAAGTTCAGAGCACTCACAGAGTTGACCGCACGACGGTCACGGTCGGAGCGCCAAGTATACTGGCGATGTCAACTATGCCAGCCTCGCTGCCAGTTTCGGCTTCAGCATGCGCCTCTTCTGGTTGCTCCACCGCTGTAACCGGAGGAGGCCCCTACCCTTCTTCGATCGACACCCGCAAATCTACAGCGCCGGTCTCTTGTTGTGCCGCTATTGGTACGGCTTCTTCAGTGGTTGAAGGCGGGCTGACACTCCTCTCAGCTCCCGCCCCCACTGTCTCCCAGACATCCTCATCGCCTTGATCAACGAGGTCCGAGGAGAGGATGTCCTGCAATAGTTCAAATAAGCTTATCAGCAACAGACTACTTATCGGCAATACTCGACTACACTAGTCGTGCTACTCACCTCTGGTCTGGTGGCCTCTGACAGCTTCAGTTTCTTCACGGCGCATTTCCGCGCCACATTGCGCGGCTTCCTAAGTGGCACCGGCAAGCTAGCCTCCAGGCTAGATGGCTTCTCGATGACCGAGCTGTTCGGCATCCCAGCTCGGCTGAACCTTGAGCGGAGTTGGAACCGCTGCTGCAACGTCTCTTCATCCTCGTCATCAGAGCTGTCCTCGATGACGACGGCATCACTACCTTCACCGACTTCGCGGCGCTCCTTCCCCTTGGGCTCCGCTTTCCCCTACGCCTGTCCTTCAAGTCGCGGAGGGGAGGGCGGGACGGAGATGCACTTCTCCACATCATCCTACAACATCAAGCAAGCATGAGTACGACTACGTCAAGCAAATCAGTACTCGGGGGCTTATGTCACGACTACTGACCTGGTTTGGCGGCCGTGCCGCAGAGTACTCTGGCACCGGGCACGGTGTGTACGGGGGCATATCCTTGAAGATTTTGCCCAGCCTCTCAACAAGGACGTCGTCCTCGACTTCGAAGCTAGGCATCCGGGACGTATCCTCGTCGCCGGTGTACTGGTACCCGAGGGTGTCTCGCGCCATCAGTGGCTGCACCCTCCTCTTCATAAAACTGAAGGCCACGTGCTCGGCCCTCAGTCCGGCCTCCCGCAAGGCCTTGATCTTCTTCAGCAGCGGGGGTAGTTGGATACCCTCTTGCATGGTGAGCTCTGTGTTCCACCACGACGCATGCTTTGGTTGACGCCCGCTTGGCTTCGACAACTCGGGGTGGTGGTTACTGATATAAAACCACTTCGCCTTCCAGTCCTGGTTGGAGTCGATGAGTTTGTACGGCAGGTACTGGCCGGTGACGTCTTCGCGCATCTGAATCCCGGCGCCTCCGACTACTCGCGGGTCATCAGTGCTTGGCTGCGGTTTCACTCGAAAGAACTTCCGAAACAAGATCCAGTGGGGCTTGATCCCCACAAAGGCTTCGCAGAAGTGTACAAAGATGGAGACGTGGAAGATCCCATTCGGGTTAAGGTTGAGGTACTCGATTCCGTAGTACCTGAGAAGCCCCTTGAAGAAATCGCTGGCCGGCAGCGCAAGTCCACGCTCCACGAACCGGGCGAACATCGGGATCTCGTCCGGATTCTTCTCCATTGGGTATGGATCCCCAGTGGCGGTGCGCCATAGATCCATCTCTTTCTCGCGGAGGAATCCGCTATTGACCAAGGCAAGAAGGTCCTCGGTCTTCAATTTTGCCTTCTTCCATTCCTTCGCCGGATTGGGGCAAGGGGACGAGGGCGGCGACGACGACGACTGGCCGGCATCTCCAGCTTCATCACGGCTCCTCTTCTTCGACACGCCGGTCTTCTTGCCCTTTGCTGGAGACACCTTCATCCTCCAAGTCACCGAAGTCTTCACTCACATTCGCTCGGGGGCTAAGGAGGGGGCGGACTGCGGCGGCGGGCGCAAGTAGATCCAATATACTTTGTGGCGGCGGCGGAGCAGAGAGGGCAGTCTCTCAGATCCAATCTGTGGGAATGCTGTTGCTAAGGGTGAAAAACCCTAAGGGGCTTACTGGTTATTTATAACCGGCCAGGCGGCTCAGTTCTAAATGGGCAGATAAGGCGCCAGACGGGTGACTCAGCAGCAGCTGCCTGACTCTTCGAATTCCAGTACTCGACGCTCTCAGTCTTGGGGGCTCGACTACGTCAGATGGACTCAGTGGGCTACCACCAGATCCCAGACCCACTCAGGACACATTCTACAGTCAAGATGATCCTTCAATTCGAGAGAGAGTACTCGACACAAGGCTCGGGGGCTCCGTGCCACGTGTCCTTCGGTTTTTTCTCCGGATTTTTCGGGATAAGATTGGCAGAACTTCAGATTGACCCTCAGCTTGAATCTGCGATTCGACCTAAGGCTCGAGGGCTACATTCCATATGGAATGCGATTCTCCAAATCGCATTTTCCATATGGTTTCTTCATCAAGACAACACGAGTACCATTGAAGACCTTCGAGAGAAGCACTCGGGGATGCTTGGGAACTACTCGAGAAGACTTCAAGACTACTCAAAGATCAGCTGGAGTACCTTCCAGCCTCGGGATGATTCAAGCGTTCTTGAGGACTTTCGGCTTGTGGAACTCGAGGATGCTCAAGGACTACTCGCCAAGGCCATCAAGACTACTCGAAGACATCTTGCTCGACTACAAAGTACTCGGGGGCTTGTCGTACGGACATCCCTAGGCCTACTACTCAGGTGGGTACTGGGACCGACTACTCCGTGGGCCCCTGGGACTACCCGACTTGAGCTGCACAGCACCTGTTGGCGTGGAGCGCAAGGCAAGCGGAGGATTAATACTCGGTTAGGAAGCTATACATGTCCGGATCCATGTAGAGTACTCCAAGCCGCAGATGACTAGTACTCCTCTGGGAAACCGACTTGTAACCTTGCCTCCCGGACTATATAAGGCGAGGTAGGGACCCCTATCTCATCAATCCGCATCATCTTGTAAACACACCCAATCAATCCCGAGCTACGCAGCATACAGGACGTAGGGTATTACGCACCTCGCGGCCCGAACCTGTCTAAATTGTGTGCCACGTGTCTCTCCTTCGAGTTACCGATCTCGGCGAGGCCACATTCATCTACCTCGGGTACTCCCCTTGTTAGGTTGCAGGTCTAAAACACCGACACCAGGCCATATGTTGCTACTGCTGTTGCTGTGAACATATTTGTTGCCATATGTGTTGTTGCCAAATTCTGTCAACATTTTTATTTTCTTTTGCATTTTGAGCAGCATTATTGTTTGTTTCTTTCTAAGTCTTGCTCATCTTGTTTACCAATGCATTCTGGAAGCAGTTGGCTGGCACAGAGTATGGCCACACCGTACCCAGTCAATGCAACTCCAAAGCATTGTGCCAGGAAATGTCATTTTTTTTCAAAAAAAGGCCACATGATAAAACTCTTGATTCCAGGAAAATATCTTCAATACATTGGACTTAAATGTCATTACATAAATTGTTCACTTCTAGAACTACAACCATATTAGTTACTCAATTGCACACACTATAGTTACATGAAAGGGAAGTCATTTCTTCCACACAATTCCAACCAGGACAGCAAGAAAAATAGCCATGAAAATAGCAGCACCACCAATTGGACTTGTTCCCTCCTTCATCCCTTTCAGTTCCTTCACTTCGGTCTTGAAGTTGCCAATCTCTAGTTTAATTTCCCCAAGCAAGAGCTTCATATCAAGCAGGAGCACTTCAACATGACCAACAGGCTGCTGGACAATTTGCCTCTCTAGGGTAGGAGGCTGAGTTTGTGGGATTTCAAAATCCTCAAACCACCATTTACCACAACTTCGTGGGCACTTGTAATACCAGTTGCCTTTCTGGCTCAATTTCTTGATAGCGGGCACTAAGCATTGGGGACAATTGACAAGAGGGAGAGCCCTCCCCGGCTGTGAAGAGCTCGAACCTGTGGTCGGCATTGGCACGTCGTCACCTGCTGGGCACAACAGATGGATCAGCAAAGAATTTGGACTATGGCGCCATTTCACCGAACACCTTAAGGGCAGAGGAGGTGCTCACTAGGGATCGATGTATTCCTAGCCGAGACGACGCCAAGCGGCGAGCTCAAAACACAGAAACAAGGAGGAGGACGCCGCGGAAGGATTCAACAGGAAGTCGACCGGCGCGCGGTGGAGTGGAGTCCTGGGTCGTACAGTCCACCGGTGGAGTCCAGGGTCACGGAGTCCAACGGTTTGCACGAGGCCTGCGCGAGCAGTGATGACGGGCGCGCGTCGCTGAGGCCTGCGCGAGCAGTGATGATGGGGCGGCGGCGGTCTTGCGACACGGCGACGGGCGACGGGCGTCAGTGGGCGGAGTTTGGAAGCGGCAGTGGCGGCTAGAGATGGCAACGGGTAGAAACCCGTCGGGTAGTACCATTCCATACCCGCACCCACTAACTCTAACTCTACCCACTAAAAAACCCATACCCACATGCGGGTTCAAGTTCTTACCCATACCCGTACCCGCACGGGTTTTTTACCCGTCGGGTAACCCATACCCGTAGCATACCGATTGTAAACTAATATATTTGAGAACATAACACGTGATAAAGTGCATACATCAACGAATTTAATTGATAAAAAGGATAAATGATAATTGTTAACCAATTAATAGTCTAATAAAGCATAAAACTCTTTGTTAGTTATCAATATTAATTTATCCTTCACTAACAATGTACAATTTTACACGTTTATCACATATTGTAGACGGGTTTATTTTACCCGCGGGTATGAGTAGTATGTACCCACACCCGCACCCGCTTACCCGATGGGTACATGATGTTGCCCATTTATGTACCCGCGGGTAGAATTATAATTCCATACCCGTCTCCTTATCGGGTAAACCCCGTCGGGTACTCGGGTTTCGGGTACCCATTGCCATCTCTAGTGGCGGCTATGGTGGCGTGAGTTTGGAAAACGGGGGCGGGGCGGGCAGAGGGGAAAAGAGGTCCTGTAAGCGCGTCGTGGGCAAAAAAAAGGCAAAGAGCAAAAATGAAGCGTCCAGTCGGGTTCGAACTCGGGACACCGGTTTCAATACTGTGGACTATAACCATTGCGCTACGAATCTGTTTTGCTGTAGACTCGGTTTAAAAATTTTAAAAAGGAAGACGGTCTAATTCAATTGACATTCATATGTATCTGCATTTACAGACATTAAAAAGGGCAAAGATTTTTCTTTTTAATCTCTGCTAAAATTTTGTAAGTGGTCTTTCTCCCTCATATGAGCTCCAAATGAGTTCATTTTTTTTCTAAAAAATTCTAAAATCATTCTCTATCACGTTGTTATGAATTTACTGCTATTCCTTTCATGTGACAAATTTTGAACAACTCCAAATTTGAAATTCAAATTTTGAGAACTACAAATAGAAAATTGGGACAGCTAAAGACTGCAATTGAAAAACTCATGAATACCAACATTGAATAACTCATGAAGATCTACAAATCTTATTTTGGTCTTTTCCTCATCCGAGGAAGTGATACTAACGTGGTGTAACAACCGGACATATCTCTCTGATAGTTTTATGCTTAACTATAAGAGAGACACGTGAATTTTGTGAATCATGTCACTATCACTTCCTCGGGTGAGGAAATGACCAAAATAAGATTTGTAGATCTTCATGAGTTATTCAATGTTGGTATTCATGAGTTTTTCAATTGAAGTCTTTTGGTGTCCTAATTTTCTAATTGGAGTTCTCAAAATTTGAAATTCAAATTTTTAGTTGTTCAAATTGAGTCATATGAAGAAATGACCAACATACACACTGTAGATCTTGAGGAGTTATTGATTGTTCATATTCATGACTTTTCCAGTTGGAGCCTTAAAGTGCCCCAAATTTCGTTTTGGAGTTCTCAAAAATTCAAATTCAAATTTCAATTCTACAAACTAACTTATACAACCAATCCTACAAAGGACCAACATCATATACATAGATCACAGTTAGTCAAAAAAAATTGGTTCATGACTTTTTTATACCACAACTTATTTATTATCATTTCTGATTTAAAATTAAATATATTTGTCATAGTAAAATAAAAACTGAAAGCATTATATCCTTAATTGGGCCTGCAATCCAATCAGACCAGGTTTCGGCGCCAAATTATCGCCTGTGCGCGCGGAGGAGTGAAAATTTCGCCAGGGAAAAAGACGATTCTATCCTTCCTTCTAATGTTGCTCACGGTTTAATCTGGATGGATTTTTAGGCAATTGCGCATGCAATCTTTGGTTCGTATAAAGGCGCTTCGTTCCCCGTCTCCATCCCAGCCGCCTCCAAACCCTACCCGCCGCCGTCTCCCACCGTAGAGCTCCGCCTCCAGACCCTACCGCCGCCATGACTCCTCCAGCTCCACCCCCAGACCATCCACGCCGCCGGACCCGTAGCGGCCCCAACCCCGACGCCGTCTCCCAGATCCGAAGCCACCGTCTTCACCAGTTGCTACCACCCGACATCGCCGTCAATGCCAACAAGACCCACCTCATCTCCACCGCACCACCGCAGAAGCCGTCGACGCCGCAAGGCGGCCCCACCGCAAAGCAGTCGGCACCGCAAGCCGTCCCCGCCGCAAAGCAATCGGTGCAGCAAGCCGTCCCCGCCGCAAAGTCGTCGGCGCAGCAAGACGTCCCCGCCGCGAAGTCGTCGGCGCAGCAAGCCTTCCCCGCTTCAAAGCCGTCGGTGCCTCCAGCCGTCGCCACCGCAAAGCCGTCGGTGCCGCAAGCCCTCCCCGCCGCAAAGCCGTCGGCGCCGCCGGCCGTCGCCGCCGCAAAGCCGTGTCTCCGTCAACGCAAGCCGTCGCCACCGCCAATCTCGGCCAATGCGGGTACACAGGCCACGAAGGCAATCCCGCCACAAATGGCGTCGAAGGGGAAAGGGCAAAGAAAGAGGCCACGGTCGCCACCCATGATTGAAGGTTAATTTTCTCTGTTAAGATTGTTCATGCTTCAGTTGTGTCCTATACAAATAGGCTAATGGCGACGGATTAGTCCTATACATGTGTAGTTCTGTTCTAAGGTCAATTTTCTATGCCATGCTTTCTACAATTTGTTGGAGTAGTCCTATAGATGCTTGGATTGTTCAGTTGGCCTGGGGCAGCTAAGATGTGCAGTTCTGTTTTACATGACGATGGGATAGGGTACTCGGTTGTGAATGAGATGTGTAGTTCTGTTCATGGAATGTTCAGCTGGGTTAAGATGTGCAGTTCTGTTTTACATGACAATGGAATAGGGTACTCGGTTGTGAATGAGATGTGTAGTTCTGTTCATGGAATGTTCGGCTGGGTTAAGATGTGCAGTTCTGTTTCTCTGACTATTCTTATGCTTCTATTTGTTTCATCCAATGCATTGGTCACAAAGCAGTAATGACATCACTGCATTTCATTCCCTTCAAATTACACTGGCATCCTAATGTATTTATCTGAGCCCTTTAATGCCTAAATATTTGGCTCTGATTATCCTTTTTATATGTAGAACCCCCAATCTGTGAGTATGAAATGCAAAGGATAAGAAGATGTGAACAGAACAATGCTATGATGGAACATCTAGGACTGCCAGTGTTGTCAAATATTGTGTTCAACAAATCAGTTGCACATCAAACTAAGGAAAAGAATAAGCACAATGATGACCCTGACTTTGATTGCAATGGTGAATATGAAAATAACAGTGAGGATGATCTAAGTGATGATATCCTAGTACCTGCCAAGAATATGAAGTTTGCACATGGATGTAGCAAACTTAAGGTATGACTTATGTCCAGTCATTAATGCTTTACCACCTTTCACAATAATTCACTACTTATGCATTATTTACATATTCATTTCTTTCATTCCTTATAGCCTACTATGAATTGTAATGTCCTCGGGGGGAAAAGAGTTGTGGCACCAGAGGTTCAAGCTGCTGGTGCTCAAGATGAAATCCCTATCCAGGCTTCAAGTGATGTTCATGCAGCAGATACTCAAGATGGTACTACCTTCACTACGCACACCGAAGAAGGTTTGTGCAAACTATAACAACAAGTAGTACATTCAAAGCAAATCCCATGCATTGATACCTATCACTAACTCTGTCATAAATTATTTGAGGTGTTGGATGCAACAATGATAGCAACGTGGACACTACCCCCATCCTTGATGAGCACACTCTTCATGATACATTCTTTGCTGCTCCCGAAGGTATCTTTGCCTAATTAAGACACTTTAAAACCTTTCTAAAGTCACCACTCCACACATGTTAATTGTACCTTTGGCAGATGAAGAAGCATTTGAGGAGGAATGGATAAGGGGACCTAATGTAGGAAAAGGTCTTGAAAGGATGTCTCGCTCAAGGAAGGGCAAACTTCCTGTGGTCATTGAACTAGGGAAGATAAGGCCAAACTCAGTCAAGATTGCTACAAAATTTGCGACGGAGTGCAACATTGTAGTCAGGGACTATGTGCCCATATTCCCAAAATGGAAGGATTATAAGAATCAAAAGAACCTCTTCAAGTTCTACATCGAGAAAGTTGCGGTAAGCGACTGAACTTTGGCCTATGAATGAGTTGCTAATGCAGCTAATAGCATTGTATTGTGTTGATTAATGAATCTACTATTTTCAGTCAAGCTTTGATATGGACACAACTGTTGTTCCTGTGAGAAAGGCATGTGTGGCAATGATGAAGAGAGGTGTTCGCCAGCAGCGATATAAGCTCAAAAAGAAGTATTTTAATCCGTATCCACTACATCTGGTGTTGAAAACATCTCCTGTACAATGCATGACTGATGGTCAGTGGATCCGACTCGTTGAACACTGGAAGGATGAAAATAAAATGGTAAGCTTTTGGCAGTGATTTTCATTTCTTATTTACCATGTGGATCACATAGGTGCCTAAGATCACAACTTTGATGCTGTAGTTGACTGCTGAGAAGAACAAAGCAAACAGAGATAAAGTGAAGTTCCACCAGACAACTGGTTCTCGCAGCTATGACATGCACATCATCCAATTGGTAAGTCCAGTTTTAGTTCACTTAAGTTTAATGCATAATGCTTTGTTATCCTATTCTGTATATAGTTGATGCAAGTGATAATTAATAATACAAATGTTACAGATTTCAAATCAATGCACAAAATACATAGCACAAGTAGGCTCAAATTTCTGGTTCTTTTCATTCTTTAGGCAGACAAGTACAAAGATGCACCACCAAATGGGCTTGACTTGTTTAAAGAGCTCCACTGCAGCAAGAAGAAAGCCTTCACTCCTACTGTACAATCAGCTATTGTAAGTAAATTGTTAGTCTGTTCAATGCTAGGCTGAAATGTTGCTTTGACCCTTGTATGCATTTAACAATTTATTCATGTAATGTTGCTTTGACTGCTAGGCTGAAATGGAGATGAAGCTTGCTGCACCTATTGAGGATGGTGGTCAACAGAAGTCCATCGATGATGCAGTTTTTGAAGTTCTTGCTGAGAAAACAAAGAAGAATAAATTTCTTGTGAATGTGGGGATATTGTGGGGAGCAAAAGCTGTGCTGATTCAAGTGCTGAAACTCACCGCAAGCTACAAGAAGCATTGGTGTCAGAGAAGCAGACCTCAGCAGATCTTAGGGACCTGGTGAACATTCAGCGCCAACAGTTGGATGAGATGGTGAAGAAAATGCAGGAAATGCAAGAAGAAAGGAAGAAGAGTGATGAGGAGTCAAAGGTGAGGCAAGCTGAGACTGACACTCTACTCAGACGTTTGATGGCCTTGATTCCTTCGAGTGAGGCAACAAGGTAATGCTGTGATGTGTGGCTGCTTCTTTTGGTATGATGAGAATCTGTGATATGCTCATGTAGTGGTGCTTTGGTGAAACTGTTTGGCTGCTAGCCATGAGGGCTTCATTTTGAGACTTGAGTAAACATTAGAAATTCTGTGGAGACAAACTGTGATGTAATATTTTGGATTTGTGGTTCAATTTGAACCTGTGATTGAACAAGAATTCTGTGATGTATTGGATGTAAAATTTTGGATTTGTGGTCCAATTTAAATATCTGTGGTTCAATTGAAATCTGTGGTTGAATTTTAATATGTGGGCTGGCCTGATATGCTGTTATTGGGCTTCTGGCGTTTAAGTGGGCCGGCTTAATATGTTGAGAAATTGGGCTTAGTCAAATTGAATGAAGTGGGCTGAACACAATATAAAAAAGGCAAAGGCTTGACAAAATTTGAAAAATAAATGGGCCGTCGAGTGAAATATTTGGCCCAGCAATCACTCTGGCCCAGCCCACCATTCCTGCCAAGCCCATCCTATCTCTGTATTTGTAAATAAAAAGAGAAAAAAAATGTAGCCACGTCAGCAAGCTGATGTGTCAGTTTCTGCCATGTCTGATTCCACCTCGCCACGTGGACATGATCCATGACGTCCACTTTTGTCACTGATCAAGTCTGTAAACCATGTGAAAACCCAATCTGCGACGATGAGAAATCATCACTGATGTAGGCGTCTGTGACGGAATTTTGAGCAAACAACAATTATGACGAGGATTCTATGATGAATTCTAGGACCATCACAGATAACAAGCTGTGACAATTTTTAGGCCGTCTATGACCAATTGAATACATCATGTATCACAACAATCCTAGTAGTGAAAAGAAACGGAAAATACATGACATGGAAAGCAAAACAAATGATCAAATGTGAATAGAGATTACATATGAAATCAACAAATTTCTAGTTTATATACTGTATGGGTGCACTAGTCGAAAATCTCCTTCGTTACCCTTGGATTCAAACCTCCTTTAATTTAATCTTGGTTGTTGGATCCGCACTGAAAAAATCATGTGGTCTATGATGGTCAACTTTCGTCATAGATCATCATAAAACAGCTTTTACGACGAATTTTGATAACGTCATGTATTGAGCTTCACAGACTAACCTCCGTGACGTTTTCAACATTTTTATCATAGATTGACGCAATTCATGACATTTTCAAACTGTCATAGAGTTGTCTCACGCCCGCCCAACCCATATCAAAGCCCATAATCTATGACGAAAATGACGTCATGGGTTAAGTAACCACCTCACTCATAGATGACTTGAAAAATGAGTTAGTTGTTGATGTGGATGAGGACGTGGCTGACTTAGCAGTTCACATGGTAATTGATGACATGATGTCATGTGGCAGGTGACATGGCAATGATGTCGTCATCACATGCCATTTGTTAACAGGCCTAATTCAAGATGGGCCTTAATTAGACCAGTTATTTCAAAATACATACACAGACCATATAAATTTAGCGCAACCCATAAAAACTTCACAACAGATCCAAAACAGCAAAAAAAAGCACAAATCAATTCCAGCAAAAAAACATATTTTCCAGCCCATTTATCAAAACAAAAATTCCAGCACAAAAATGATAGCATCACATGAATCACCTTTACATTCAGCATGACATCAAATCAACAGATCACATACATTTTTTCATCTAGCGTCACTAGCAGTCCATTCTAGCACTAGAAACAAAACACAATAGTTTGAGCAGAATTGCAGCCACAAATTTGGTTCCCTGCAGAAGTTTAGTTCCACTAGAAGCTAACATACACTACTAGAGAATCGAGCATTTGTCCCAGGCCTAAAAACACATTAGTATCGGGTATTTTTGCCCTCGGTACTAATAGATGGGAAGGGAGGCTCCCGATGCGTCTCTCGTGAGGGGCCATTTGGGCTAGCCCTGGTGGTACTAATGTGTTACATTTGTATCGAGCGGTGGCGAGGCCCGATACTAATAGCCCAGGCACCCATTAGTCCTTGATAGATAGAAGCACTAGTAAAAAAATGACACATTAATACCGGGTGAAAACTGCCTCGGTACTGATGATTCTCATCATCCTCGATCCCGTCGGTGGCCTCAACACTTAGAAATATCTATCCCGTGTGTGCTTCCAATCTCGTCTAGAGAACCCACCTCTCGGACTCTCACTCTCATCTCACCCGACCCTCTCTCTCCTTATCTTCTTCTTTTCTCTCGATCTGGATCTCACGCACCCTCTCATCACCTTGAGCTCTGCCGCAAGGGATGCCAGCAGCATCGGGCACGGCGGCCGGCGACCAGGGACGCGACGGCCTGCGGCGCGACGTGGAGGCCAGGGATACCAGCAGTATTCCTAGGACGCGGAGTTCTTGTGTTCTTGCATTGTGAGGTAGATGTGCATCCTCATTTTTTTTGATTATGTGAATTGTGACTTGGTGTACTGTGAATCTTACACTGTGTTGTTTGTGCGAATCTTGTGAGATGTATGAGATTGCAAGATGTGATGTATTATTGTGAGATGCATGGAGATTGTGATTTGGAGATGTATTATTGTGAGATACATGGAGATTGTGAGTTGGAACTTATAAATCTTGTGATTTTGGACTTGTTGTGAATCTTGTGTTCATGCTACGAATCTAGATGAGATGGGATGAGAAAACAAAAAGAAAAGAAAAGAAAAGGAAAGGAAAGGAAAAAGAAAAAGAAAAGGGAAGGGAAAGAGGACTGGTGGAGGCCAAACACATTAGTACCGGTGCAGGCACCCAGTACAAATGTGCCCCCCACATTAGTACCGGATGAACTATACCGGTTCGATACCCGGTACTAATGGGATTGAGCACCGGTACAAATAGTTGTTTCTCTAGTAGTGATACCACCATTCCGTTGTTTGGTTGATTTTGACAGGAAATGCACAAATTTCTCTTCGTCTTGGACCTAGCAAAAATCGGCATGTGTGCTTGACGCCCACCTCATTCATATCCACAACCATGTTGTACCTGCACATATACATGGTAAAGTTCAGATGCACATATACACAAATTTCATATGGCATTTGAGGATACTAAGATCTTGCATATTTAGATCTTACATTTTTATATCTATTTGTGTTTCTACATATCAACAAAGTATACAATATGCAGTCTGCACAGGCTTAACAACTATTACTATGTTTTAAAAAGTGATTATTACTATTTTTAGTTAGTGGTTTGCTTACTCATGAAATCCCAATCCTACGAAAAGTTGTGCACAAATGGATCTGTTGTTTGAGATATATGAACTGATTACTAAAAGGGGACAGAATTTGTGAATTATCTGTTTGCAATAGTACCTCTTGTTAGTGGTGGTTGTTGTTGCAAATGTCTAGTTGCAGTATGGTGAATGTGTTGCTACTGGTGTAATCCTCTCGTGGTCTTGGAGAAGACTTGTTGAAACCATTTATTGATTATATATGGTGGAAGCTTGGAGTGGACCAATTGATCTTATGGTTTTTTTACTTCTCACCTTGAGAAGGTTTTTCCACGTGAATCGACATGTGTAGCATTCTATGTTGAATTTTGTCTATTTGAGAAGCTCTAGGATGCATTTTTCACATTTTTGGCTTGATTCATGCATTGTCAACAATGGGGAGAAGTTTGAGCATGTTTTGGCTTGCTGTATGCATTTAGAAGGTTTTCAAGTTGTTTCGAGCTATTTTTGAGCTCTTGCAGTTCCCAGGTGACCATCGGCCTGACCGGTGGGGTGCACCAGTCTGACCGGTGTGAGGCTCAGGTGCTGGACGATCTAGTGTACCGGTCTGAACGGTCTATGTGTATGTGATTTATATTATTATGTTGCATATATGTTGATAGATGTCCCTCTCATTAATTATTAATTCTGATGTCCACTCACCTTTGTCGAAATTCTCACCTCCAATAAAGCTCCTCATTTTCCTAGGAAAAGGGAAGATCAGGTTTGATCGCCTTTTCGAATGGATGTATACAGCCGTCGGTGTTTGAGGGTTCCATACTACCATTCGTAGTCGTGTCGTCTGAGATAGGTTCGGCCGTTGCCGAAAGGAAGTCTTCACCTGCGAGAAAAAGCAGGAAAATATCCTACCATCTTAAATAGTCCAAAGTCTTGCGACGTACGCATACATAGATGATATATCTGAGGCTACACATTGCCCACATCAACAACCGAGAGAGAGTTCACCATGGCGGCGACGGCGGCTGCACGGAGGTTCGCCTGCCCCGGCCTGGCGAGCCTATCCCACCGCCTCACGAAACAGTTCGCCGCTGCCGATGGCGCGAGCAACCTCGTCTTCTCGCCGCTCTCCATCTACTCCGCTCTCTCCCTTGTCGCCGCCGGCGGCCAGGGCGAAACCCTCAGCGAGCTCCTCGGCCTCCTCGGCTCGAGATCACGCGACGGCCTTGCACAGAACGTCCGCGCCATGGTGGCGGGTGCCCTCCCGAGCGGCCCGCAGCCGGGCGGCCCGCGCGTGCTGTACGCGTCCGGCCTGTGGCACGACGCCAGCCGGGCACTGAAGCCGGCCTACTGCCACACCGCCGCCACATCCTGCCGGGCCGTGGCGCGCGCCGTCGACTTCCGCACCAAGGTATACCGGCCCTGTTGCAGAGTTGTTGATGCACTGCATCGATTGATCTAATCTGATAGATGTTACACATTTCGTGAATGTTTTAATTTGCAACCTGGTCTTCCTCTCCTTTTTTTTGCTGAAAAGATACACAATTAATAGTTTCTTCGTTCTTTAATTTGTCCTCTTAAAAGTTTCTTTGTTCTTTAATTTGTCCTCCTCCTCCTACAGCCCCAAGAAGCAGAAAGGCAGATCAACAGCTGGGTCGCTGAGTCGACGAGCAACCTCATAGATTCGATCGTCGACTCGAATTCGGTGGACACGAACACACGTCTCGTGGTCACCAACGCCGTCTACTTCAAAGGAGCATGGGAGACGCCATTTTACGCGGACGAGACCCGGGAAGACAAGTTTCACCGTCTCGACGGAAGCACCGTCGACGCCATGTTCATGAGCAGCTCTGGAGACCAGTACATAGCCATACACGACGGGTTCAAGGTGCTCAAGATGCCATACACAGCTCATGATCCGTTCGCCGGAATGCGTGACGACGAGGTGGCAGCCCACACGAAGACAATGCCGCTGTGCACGCCGCCGAGATACTCCATGTGCGTGTTCCTCCCGGACGCGCGCGACGGCTTATGGAGCGTATTGGACAAGATCGCGTCCGGCGACGGCGGCAGCTTCCTCCGCGAGCACCTGCCGGAGAAGCGCGTCGAGGTCGGCAGGTTCCAGGTACCCAAGTTGAAGATGTCCTTCTACACCAGCGTCAGGCGCGCCCTCCGGGATCTCGGGGTCGAAGCCGTGTTCTCGGCCAGAGCCGAGCTGCCGGACATGCTGGAGAACGACGGTTCCGGCGAGCCGCTGTTTCTGACGGACGTCGTGCACAAGGCCGTCATCGACGTCAACGAGCAAGGCACCGAGGCCGCGGCTGCTACTGCTTGCTTCATGTTTGGATGCTGTTTTTCTGAGGAGCGGCCGGTTCTTGTGGATTTCGTCGCTGACCATCCGTTCGCCTTCTTCGTATTGGACGAAGTATCCGGTACAATCCTATTTGCAGGACACGTTCTTGATCCTACATGCAGTCAGTAGGCTTAATGAGTTGCTCCGTCTCTACTCCCGTTTCATTTGGCCATTTAGAAAAGGGATGAATCTTGCTCTTGTGATGCTTTGAGTAGAAAAGACGATGTTCATGGTTTCAAATTCTCCAATTCATGCTTCCATGCAGAGTTTTGTTCAGTTCGCTTTATGCAGTGATCACCTTCACACAGTTGCAAGAGAGTTTTACCTGTATGCCATTAAAAAAGTTGTCTGTGACTTGTATGTCATAGAAAGTTGAGTTTGCACCTACATGCCATTAACTCAAACTTTTGTGACCCTCGTGCCATTCCGCCGACGGTGTGTTAGATTTCCACCGTTAGTGGGGTCTGACCTGTGGGACCAGGCATGTGAATTGTCTGTTTTGCCCTCACCCGCCGTCTGCCGCGAGTCGGCCCCCACCACCCTCCACAAGCGGGGCCTCCACCCAACAAGGTCTCGACCAAATCCTCCAACTGAAGAGCCGGCCGCCAGGGACATTGCTGCCGCGACCGCGGAGACTCCGGCACGGGGCCATGGATCCAGCGCCCCTAGAACTCCGGCGTGGCATCATCGGCACGGCACGCAAGAGGAAACTCGACAACAGCAACTCCGGCGGATCAAGGTGAACTACAGTCTGCAGGTCAATTCCTCCGAGATTCAGATATCCCAAACGAGCATGGGCATTTGCAGTGCTAGAAAAATACCTGTTCTTGCAGCGGTATGCAGTATGCAAGTTCTTGTAATGGCATGGATGTATTCAGCTTAGAGTATAAATCAATTTTGCAGATTTTTGCACTGTGTGCGCTCTGCACTGGCTTTATATGACATTTCTTCCTCGCTACAACAGCCAAACCTAGCATGATGATTTGCAGGTCATGCTCTCAAATTAGAAATATTTTGTATTGACTAGTCACAGCTCACAAAACTTCAGTGATTCATTATTTGTATTTGGTAACAATTCCTATTAAAATCCATCAGACCTATATAATATGAAAAATCATCAAAAGTCAAGACATCAGATCAGCACAAGGCAAGACAAGCAGTAGAGCAGTCGTTCTTGCCATCCGAAAAGGGCAGTGCTGGATTCGCGACCTCGACGGCACGTCGTCGTCGCAGCCTCGGCGATCCAGGTTCTACGGCCTCGATGGCTCGGTCGACCGCGCTCTGCAGCTGCAGCTCGATGCGTTGGATCGCTGCGCACCAGTGCCGCGGACTGCGGCCAGGGGTCGCCGCGGTCCCGTCCCGCACCTCGGGGCCGTCGGCGCGGATCCACGCGCTCGGCGGCCATGGGTGAGCTCGCGGCACGCGCATCCGCGACGAACGGGGTAAGCGGTGCGGCGGTGGCGAGGTGAAGGAGGGGCTGATAGCCTCATACCGTCAGGGGCGGGCCGCGGCAGGAGGAAGAAAGAGAAGAATATTCTGGCGGACAAATGGATCCACTTCAAGGCTAAAATGGGCATTTCACATGTTCAGTTGACACCGTTACATGTAAAACTGGACGGAATGGCACAAGGGTCACAAAAGTTTGAGTCAGTGGCATGTGGGTGCGAACTCAACTTTCGATGGCATACAGGTCACGGGCAAGTTTTTCAGTGGCATACAGGTAAAACTCTCCCGTTGCAAATGATGTCCTTGTAGAGTTGTAGTCTTACAATAAATCAACTAAAAACAAGAATTACACTCGCTAGTTCTCTAATTTCTTCTGGCTCTATGCCAACAGGTTGGGAGCGTTTCAATTGTTAAAAAAAAACTCACGGACTTATATTAATTTAGGGCCTGGGGTGAGTTACCTCGAGACTGTACTTGTTTGTTTGAGAGCAACAGCCTTTTGAGCTTTTCGAAAAGCGGTAGTTGGCTTTTCACTTCTAAAAAGCCAACACTAGATTTTAGAAGATGTTTTTGTAAAATTGAGCTTTCGAACTTTTCAAATCTTCCAAAGCTACACGAGAAGATCGCTGTTTGTTTGAGTCTTTGAATTTTCACGTTAAAAAGCTGCTAGGAAACTCAAACAAACAGACTTCGTCCCTAATTCATAGTCCCGGCCGACCTAGGCGATCCCTTTAGTCTAAGAGAAGATACAGTTCACCGAAAATAAACAACTTTTACTAACCAAAGAGCTCGTTGTTGTTATCCGTTGATGACTTGAATAGTAGTTGTGAGGTTGTGAACTATATTGTCTATTGATGGTTTAATATTCGATGCATTTGTGGTTAATGATTTAAGATAATGGTATTGTATTATATAATCAGTTGTGCAAAAACACGGTAACAATACGTCGCTATGAAAGGAGTGTCGGTATACAATGTGTGCATCCTTTGGTACAACTTTATAGCGACGCTAGTTACAACGACGGATAGAGGGTGTCGGTACAAGTCTATATCGATGGATGGTCGGTATAACGACTTATACTGACTCCTTCGTAGTTGCATTGGTGATCTGGGGTTGTGGTATAATGTATAAGCGTAGATCAATCGTTAAGATTTCTTGAGATGTAATGTCCTCCTGAATTTGAGTTCTTTACTGACACGAGTGCTTGCATTTTTTAAAAAATTTATTTCATAATTTAGCTGATATTATTTCTTCGGTGGTAAGCTACGCGAGTTGACAGTGAGACACCTTGTCAATTTTAAGATCTGCTAGCTTAATAATCTCTTAATGATCAGTATGTATCTTAGTCCGATGCAACTTTGAAAGAAGTGTTATCCAGTCTCTAAACTCTGAACATCAATGGTAATTTTCAGTACAGCTTCTGATTTTGGAGCCCTATCACACTGATGAGGTGCAACAATCAGAGGTACGTTGGTGTTGGAAACAAATGTGATGCTAATTTTTTTTAGAATTACACAATACAACGCAGACGCTCACAACACGCACGCACACTCACCCCTATGAATACACGTACGCAAACCCTACCCTTATGAGCACCTCCGAAGGACTGAGCACCGGCACTATGAATACACGTACGCAAACCCTACCCCTATGAGACCGGCACTATGAATACACGTACGCAAACCCTACCCCTATGAGCACCTCCGAAGGACTGAGCACCGGCAGATCTGGAGATTCCCGAAGTCACCAATGACGCCTCGTTGTCGACGGGAACGTCGCTTACCACTTAATGCATAACGCCGGTAAATCCTTGAAAATTCAGAAAAAGGTGCGAGCACCAGGATTTGAACCCTGGTGGGTAGCGTCCCACTTGATCGTCCTACCATTGGCCTACAAACCCAATCGCAAATGTGATGCTAATTGAGAATGTGCAGTTCTCGGCTCAGTTTTATTTGAAATTAATGCTCTCTAGAATCAAATAAAATTTTGACCATGGGCCCGGACTACAGGGACACAGTCATTGAGAAGGAGATGTATTCCTTTTGAAGTCACCCATGCGGGACCTTTTAGTCCTAGTTTGTAGCATCAGTTGGTCTTGAGAAGCATTCGTATCGGATTGGTATAAAAAAACGGAGCAACTCCAAGAGCCTCTCTAAAAATCACTAGTTAAAATCTTGAATTGGCTAGTATGTAAAATGAAATAGCTAGCAAAACGTTGTTAAAATCCAACAGATTAGCTAAAATAAACTCTCAATATGCTGACGCGTGGGACCCATCCATCATCTCTCCCCCTCCACCTTATCCTCTCCACTCTGTCTCCCCGGCCGGCCCGCCTACTCCACCTTATCTCACCATCGACGTCCTCCTCCACGCCTACTCCGGCCTGCCGGTTTGCCGCCCCGCCTCCTCCGGCCGGCTGCCCAGCCTGCTCCAGCCGCCCCGCTGACTCCGCCCGGCCACCCTGCCCGCGCCCAGGCTCACTGTGGCGGCGGAGCGTGCCGATGGCGGTGGCTGGAGCGGTCAAAATCGACCGATCGCCAGTTTGACCGACCGAATCCTCGCCGGCAGTGAGGTTCTGGTGGGGGAGAAGGGGCCGGCGAGCATCCTCGAGGTGAGGGGAACCCATTCCATATCTAAGCTCAGCGGATGGACGACCGGAGGTGGCTGACGGTGTGTGGCGGCGACGCTGGAGATTCCTGAAGGTGGTGGCGGCGGCGGCGACACAGAACAGAGGGAGTGGCACCAGCGAGCGGAGGCCATGGAGCTCGGGAAGATTGGCGCGCGCGCTGCGGAAGGCGGGCGGGAGGGCGAGCACGAGGGATAGCTAGCGCTGGGGGCTCACGGTATTTGGCCAGCGGGGTGGGGGCGTTTGACGAGCGAGAAAGATGGAGGAGAGGAATAGCGAGTCTGTTGGAATGGTTTTTTTCTTGGGTTTTCCATTTTTTAGCTAGTCCAACCTATTTGGCTAGTCTCCAAGAGCTATTGTACCTTTTTAGCTAAATTTAGAGATTTTACCCCTTTTGTAAAAATACAAAACCACCTAAAACTATAGCCTAATCCAACAGACTAGCTATTTTTCATTTTCCAAATCTCACTAAACCAACCACTCGCTGACACACAAGACCCACCTGTCAGCCTCTTTCTTCCCCAATCTTATCCTTTCTCCTGGCCCTACACGGTCGGCCTCTTGCCCTCCCGTCTGTCCTCCCCACGACGCGAGGGACCCTCGCCCTCCCGAGCGGCGCCGGTCCCTCCCGAAACCCGGCGGCCTGCTCCTCCTCAGGCCAGCGAGCCTCGTCTCCCACAGCCAGGCGGCGGACGGCGACCTTGCTCCTCCTCCGCGTACAGGTGCATCCTTTCCCGACGGCGACGGATGGGGCGGATCGATGCGCCACTCCTCCTCTCCCGTCGGTGAGCGTCTGCGCAGCCCAGGCCCAGCGTGTCTTCGTCCTCTCCCACCGGAGAGGAGCTGCGCAGGCCTAGCGCGTCCTCCCCCTCTGCCACCAGCAAGGACCTGCGTAGGTGGGATGGGCACGGCAGCGGTGACGGTGCGCGGGCGGGCTTGTTTCTGTGGGGAGAAAAGTTGGCGCGAGGGCCCGTGTAGGAGGGCGGGATTGCGGGAAGACGGCAAGGAGATGGATTGCGAGCCGCATCGCCTAGCCAAAGATGTCGAGCGTGGAGTTCGGGACGACGAGCGAAAAGGACTCGAGAGGAAGATACCGAAGATGTTGGATCGCTGGTTTTGTGAGTTTTTGTATTTTTTACCGAACATAACTCATTTATAGAGTCTGTTGAAGTTGCTCTAAGACAAACTCCAACTGCCTCTTTATTTTTACTAGTTAAATTTGGAGATTTAGGCCTTTGTAAAAAATAGAAAACTTCATAATTCTATTGAGTAATCCGACCGACTAGCTATTGTTCATTTTCCAAATCCCACGAACTACTCACTAACACACAGGACCCACCTGTCATCCTCTCTCTTCCCCCACCTTATCCTCTCCCCCTCCATGGTTGGCCTAGCTCCTCCAAGACGTCCTCCCCACGGTGCGGGACCTCGCCCTTCCGAGCGGCGGAGTTCGAGCAGGGCGCGGGAGGGAAGGACACGGGCATGGTCGCCCGAGCAGTGGATGGCTGCTGTCGGGGTTCTCTACCGCCGGCAAGTAAATTTGTACAGTCGCGTGTCCGATCCGGATGGCTGGCATGGGAGACACGAGGAATTATACTGGTTCGGACCTCCGGAGAGTAATACCCTACGTCCAGTTCGAGCTGCTCGTGTTCTTATGCCTCGATGTTTGTAGTAGGGGTTACAAACTAGTCAGGAGAGGGGTTCGAGGCCCAAGTCCCTGGTGTGAGTGATTCATGTAGCCTGAAGGCGTAAGTGAGTGTTGTGAGTTCGCGTGAGTTGTGGCGTAACATCCCCTAAAACTGACCCCTCCACCCCTTTTATAGTTTCAAGGGAGAGGGGTAAAAAGGGAATACAAGGTGGTGCTACAGTGCTACAGTGTCGAGCGTCCTCCCCCACGTCGGGCGTCCATCAGCAGACGTGGTGAACAGCCTTGGACTGTAGTAGAGTTGTTGATAACCGCATGGGCATCCCAGAGCAGTTGGCTCCGAGTAGTTGCCGCTGGTAGCTTCCCAGGTACTTCTCCGAGTAGTTCGGCACTATGGAGTGTTGACCCAGTGAGCCTGCGTCCGGCAGCATGGTAGGTATACGTCTTTCGTGGAGTGGTTGGGTTCCTATTCCGATTGGACGGCGTGCACTATGTCGTTCGTGGCACTAGTCAGCAATGGCCGCCCATGCCTTCTGACACCGAGCGTGCCCTGCCGGTACGACCTGGCATGGGGAAATGACACCTTACGTGGCGTCGTGGGAGTAGGCGTGCGCAGAGGACCTACCACGCCTGCGGTGGGCCCTGCCCAAGGCTTGACTTCTGCGTGAAGGTTTGGCTTGGTCGGAGGCGGAAACTACTCGTGCGAACGAGTAGTCGTGGCAGAGGCGGAAACTTGTCGTGCGAATGGGTTGCCGTAGTGGAGGTCGGAGATGGAGGGGTAGTCGTGTGAACTGCCAAGTACTCGGAGACGGAGTGTTCTTGTCATACGGGTCGCCAAGTACTCGGAGGCGGGGGTATCTTGTCGTACGGACCGTCAAGTACTCGGACGGTCGGCCGTACGCCCCCTGTTTGATGACTGCCGCGTGGTGGGCCCTAGTCCAGGCCCTCGTCAGCTGCCGCTGCTGTGCCGCGACTGCAACAGTACGGGCGCGCTGGTGCTGACCGACCGGGAGCGGACGGAGATATGGTGGTGGCTGGAGGAGCAGCGGGAGGAGGTCTGGTCCCTCCCTCCATCGCGGAGCCCGCGCTGCCCTCGCCACGGTGCCAGCGAAGCCCTCCGTCGGGAGCTCGCGCCGCCCACGGAGCCCGGGGGCAGGAAAGACAGCGTGCACCGCCGGAGCTCTCGCCTCCCTCTGCCGCCGGTTAGCTCCACCTCCCCGCGCCCGTCCTCGCCGCCGGTCGGCTCCACCTCCCTACGCCCGCCCCGGCTGTCATCCCCTCCGTCGTCGCGCTCGCGCTCCGGGACCTCAACCTCACCGGCGCGCTCCCGATGGCGCCGCTCGCGCTCCCCCGCGGCCTCTGCGTCCTTGACCTCTCCGCCAACGCGTCGGCATCCGAGTCGTCGCTACCGCCCCGGTGGCCTCCGTCACAGCCGTCCTCGCGCGCCTCGTCCTCTTCTGGCCTTGGCGTCGCTGCGGATCGATGCGGGAGGGCTGAAATCGTTGGATTGTGCGCGCGGCGTGGGGATAGCGAGGAGGACGCCTCTTCTATCTTTGACGAGCGGACCGGCTGATTTCACGAGGCAGATGACGAGGCGTTGTTTTTGCGAGTCTGTTGGAAGGGGTGTCCTTTTACCGATCATACCGAGGCTCTTGGAGTTGCTCTAAAAGGTCTGTTTTATTAGTACTAGTTGGTGCTACATACCAACTGAGACTAAAAGGCATTCGAGGATCATGAAATTTAGAATTGGGAGAGCAACTCCAACAGGTCTTCTAAACTAGATGTGCTCGGTAAAAAAAAAGAAAAACTACAGAAACCGGCGATCCAACAGCCTCGCTTTCTTCCTCTCCCTTCATTCTCGCTCGGTATTCCACCGGTGCTGTTGTCATCTTTGACGAGGGGCAGCCCCTCGCTATCCCTCCTGCAGTCCTGCTGGTACAGCCAGGCAGCCAGCCAACCTCCGCCACGGGCCGCGCCACCAGCTGCGAGGTTGAGGTCCTCCGCCGATCGCGAGGCCGAGGTTCTCCGCGGGCCGCGCGCGCCGGCGGGGCGACCGGAGCTCCACCGTTGGCCGCGCCGCCGGCCACGAAGTCGAGGTCCTCCGCGGGCCGCACGTGCCGGGCAGGCGACCGGAGCTCCGCCGCTGGCCGGGCCGCCGACCACGAAGTCGAGGTCCTTCGCGACGCGCTGGTGGGGCAACCGGAGCTTGGCCGCTGGCCGCGCCTTCGGCGAGCGGAGCTCCGCTGCTGGCTACGCCGCCTGGTCCTCCGTGAAGCTCGTGCCGCCGGCCGCGAGCCCGAGTTCCTTCGCGAGGGAGCCGCTCGTCGGGGGAGATTTCTGTGGAGGAGATTTCGTGGGAATAGATTGCTTCCAGCTTGTGGGTCCCACCACGTGTGTGTGGAGTATGACATGTGGGCTTCATTGGCAGTGTAGAATATGGAGAGTCCCATTTTAAAGAAGCTGTTGGTTTACCTCTAAGTTTATAGAGTTTTTTAATTTTTAGCTAGTCTTTAAACCTCTAAATTTAGATAAAATTATTGCTAATCTCTTGGAGATGCTCTAATGGTAGTCTAATTCGTTTCGAGATTTTTGTTGAAGATGGACGTGCATGTTTCTAACTATGAATACATGTTTTCAAAATTACTAAACAATTTTGTGATGATCTTAAGACGAGAATTCGTATTTTCGAGATTCGCATAAAAAAGTCGTATTTTTCGGTGGGAAGCAGAAAAATATGTGTTGGGAATTTGCCGAAAGGACGGTGGCCAAAGGAAAGTGCTCTCACCAAGGAACAATAGCCCCTGCCCCCTGGTGCTGCACTTCCCAAAAGTGAAGGCATCGTTTGTATTGGAGTCCTGGTTGGAACTTGGAAGTTGCTCATGTAAGTATGTCTTAGGAAATTTCCTGGATTTTATGAAAACTATATATATTTATATAAAGAAATTATGCCATAATAAATAACGCCCTCCTTTCCTCGTCCTAAAAAAATACCGTGCAAAATAAAGTATATACCAGAAGAAAAGACAAGGAGCGTTGGACGGTAAGTATATACCTGCTTGGGCTGAACCACAAGAAAGTTCTTTCTTCTATGGGCTGAGGCAAAGACTCAATCTGGGCCATGACAAAGATAGGAACAACTTCATGGAATTTTTTTTATATTTTTTCTTCGATTTTACGAAAATAAATAGTCGGATTCAACATTGGTAGAAATAGCCACGAACCGACGGTAAGGGCAGGCCAACTGCCACTTCAAACGGCGGTGGGAAGATCCCCCACGTGGCCTGCTGACCAGGCAGCTACCGCCATGGCCAACGGCGGCAGGCGGCCAACCGCCGCTTCAAGTGGCGGTTGACTGACTGTTGGGCACCTACCGCCATTTGATTTGGCGGTAGGTCCTACCGCCAAATCAAACGGCGGCTGGGCCGCCTATATAAGGGCCGCAGCCCCTGCCGCTGGCGGTTGCCCCCCCTCCTCCTCTTCTTTTCCTCGGTGGCCTTCTTCGGTGTCCATCAGGTATGTTTCCAATACTTTCTCGTATATTTAGTTTAAATATGATAGAAATAGTTTAGAAATCCTAGAAATAGTTTAGAAAAATCTAGAAATAGTTTAGAACTTATAGAAATAGTTTAGAAATTTTAGAAACAGTTTAGAAATTCTAGAAATACTTTAGAAATTCCTAGAAATACTTTGGAAATTGTAGAAATTCTTTGGATATTCCTAGAAATACTTTAGAAATTATAGAAATATTTTAGAAATTCGTAGAATTGTAGAAATACTTTGGAAATTCCTAAAAATACTTTAGAAATTATAGAAATACTTTAGAAATTGTAGAAATACTTTGGAAATTTCTAGAAATACTTTAGAAATTGTAGAAATACTTTGGAAATACTTAGAAATACTTTGGAAATTGTAGAAATACTTTGAAAATTCCTAGAAATACTTTAGAAATTGTAGAAATGCTTTGGAAATGCTTAGAAATTATGTGTGACTTTATATTTCAGTTTTTTGCAGCTATGGCTCAGCAGCAGGCGCCGCCTTTTCCGCAGCCCCCTGTTGGTGCTGTTCGTCCTCCTCGGGAGCCCCTGCCGTACGTGCTACCCGAGCTCTTCGACGAGCGGACAGACAAGGCGCACCGGTACTACCACTCCGCGATCTGCGGGGCAAAGCTAGGCACCGTGCGTTTTAGAGGCCCGGGGCACTACATGCTGCTTCACCCCGGCTGGTGTCCGAAGTATGTAATACGACACCTTGGTATCTTTGTATTTCCTCATTTAATTTCGTAATTAATATTTATTTTCGTTTTGTGGTGCAGACTTCTGGATGACGAACACGTCGCTCGTCCACGACATGTACGTCGAGGAGTACCACGTCGAGCACGTGATGAGGCAGTTCGGCCTCTACCAGGCTCGCCTGTGCCCGTCGCACACACCGTTGACCCGTCCGTGCACCAGTAAGTTCATTGCAAACTTCAATAGTTTCTGTGACGAGTGACGAAAGTTAGTTTGCTGATCAATTGACTGTTTCTTGTTGTAGGTGGACGAGGAAGGAGTTGAGGACTTCGGCCCCTTTTTTGCAGAAGCTGCAGCACTACCTGGACGCGTGGGCGGCCGCCGCGCAGCATGTCGTCGTCGAGCCGCGCTTACACGACGATGACGCTTGGAGAACGTACCTGCAGTGGCACACGGCAAGGACCCGGACGCGTGTGATGTACGTCCCCCCGAACCCTCGCCTCGACCTCGTGCCAGCGTCGGCGTACCCCTACCGACGGGATCAGACCCACAATATCTTAATAATTTCTTTTGCATTAATTCAAATTAAGTCACATTCACCAAAGTTTCGTTGTACTAACAATCTGTCTGATCTTGACAGTACAACAAAGCTCGGGAGATGTACCACCTGGCCCAGCACGTGGGCTCGACGATGGACCACATGACGTTGGACGGGATACGGACAGAGCTGCAGAAGATGGTGGGCCTGAGCCAGCGGATCATGCACGCGGTGAACTTCCGCGGCGACGAGGGTTACCTCCTTCCCCGCCACCCCTCCTCCTCCAGCAGCTGTGCCTCCACCTCAGCTTCGTACCAGGCACCCTCGTCCTCGACACGTCCACCGCTCGCTCCCACTACGTCCGCTCCGTACCTACCGCGGCCGAGTGCTTTCTACGGCACAGGTACATGTTTTTTGTTCCTAGTTATATTTTGTAGAGAGACCACGACATATTTTATTGGTCCATGACTCCATGACTGACTAATATTTTTATATAGAGACCACCGATTCCTACGGGACTGGGGCCTTTGTCGTGGGCAGGAGCTTCACCTGTTCAGCAGCAGCTAGTGTTTGAGCCACCTACTTCGGATGACTACTACACTGGCGACACACCACCGCTGGAGTTTCAGTTGGCCGACTTGTTGGACGGCACCGCCGACGAGATCGGTGGTACACAGCTGACAGGAGCCCCTCCCGTGACCCAGCCGACGCAGCAGACACAGGAGCAGCAGCACGCGATGATGGAGGACTTCCACGACTCGGCACGGCGTGCAGGCGAGGCGTTGGCGGCGGCAGCGTCGGTGGAGGCGGAGGCGTGGGCGACCGGAGGGGGGCCCGTCCCGTCGGGCTCGGCTACTCTAGAGGCAGCGACCGGAGGGGGGGCCGTCCCGTCGGGCTCGGCGACTCCACAGGCAGCGACCGGAGGGGGGCCGTCCCGTCGGGCTCGGCTACTCCACCGGCAGCGACCGGAGGGGGGGCTGTCCCGTCGGGCTCAGGTGCTCCCTTAGCGACACCGCCCCTCGAGCCGGCGGTCGGAGGACGCGATCGCCATCCACGCGACCCCCTCACGTACCCGACCCACCACACGAGGGCTGCACAGAGGGCAGCGGCAGCGGCGAGGAGGAAGGAGCACCAGGGCCCGCCACGACCGACGAAGCGCAGTCGTATTTAGATTTGTTTTTGGACACTTGTCGTGTACATTACTTTGTTTGTTCTAATATTTTATGTATTTTCGTATTTAGTTTCTTGTTATTTCGCATTTATAGTATTGAGAAAAAACAAAAACGAAAAAAACCAAAAAACCAAAAACAAAAAAGAAAAAAAACCAAAAACAACACCTACCGCCTTTTGAATCGGCGGTAGGCTTAAAGAAACCGCCGTTTCAACTGGCGGTAGCTGCTTGCCAGCCTGCCGCCACCCAAACCGGTCCTGCCGCCACTGTTGCAATCCTACCGTCAGTTGAAATGGTGGTAGCCATTTCAAACGGCGGCAGGAATCCAACCGCCAGTTGAAATGGCGGTAGCCATTTCAAACGGCGGCAGGAATCCAACCGCCGTTTCAAACGGCGGTTCGAGGCTATTTCTGCCAATATTGAATCCCACTATTTATTTTCGTAAAATCGAAGAAAAAATATAAAAAAAATTCAACTTCATGTGGCCGTAACAACAAAGGTCAATTACTCAATTATCAAAGGAAAAAAATCTTTTTGACGTCCCTCAACGATCGTCGAAGTCTAATTTTCATCCTTCACCCGCAACCGGATGTTTGACACACTCAACTTCGCAATTGCAATATCGTACAAACCACGCCCCTTAATGGTTTTTATGATTGTTTTGGCCGATGTGACATGTCAGATCATATGTGGCAATGGGCCTACATGCTATGTGGCTCTCTCCTCTCTCTCATCTCCTTCTCTGGGTGGATGTCTCCTTCTCTAGGTGGATGTAGCGAACATGTCCGTCTAGCCATTTGTTCGAGTATGATTTTGGTGATTCATGACAACATAGTTAATGAGGCTAACTATTGTGGTTAAGCATGTCTTTGTAGACTTTATAGGTCCCATGGATGAAGCCACAATCAAAGTTAACATGCAAAAATCTAGAGTTCTAAATGGTGGTATATTAACTCTAAGTGATGGCAAGTTCAAGACGCAAAGAAACAACAAAGTGACACCGTCGGATGAACTGACGGTACCTAGAAGAAGGTGTCGGTGCAAGCGCCGGATGAACTAATACACTGCATGAAGACTCAAGTCAACAGCGACCGTCCGATGATCCAATAGCCTAGTTTTTAGACGCGTCGGATGAATACCGCGGGCGAAGAATCTGCAAAGAAGATCGTCGGATGAACTGATGGTGCACCGGATGAAGGCATCGATTCATGAGTGCCACGGGATCTTTCGACACCGGATGAACCGACGGTCACCAGAAGAGTGTCGGTGAATGCGTCGAACGAATGACGTCAGCAAGGATTGCAACGAATACGTGACGTGGAAGGCCACCAGATGAACCGATGGCTCAAAAATACCACCAACGGTTCATCCGATGGTGTATTTTCTATTACCGTTGTGCAACAGCTAGATGGATGTCATGGCTTATTTATCCCCCTTCCACTCGCCCATTTGAGGTTGCTGGATTGAATGGAATTGCAGAGGAGTGCAAGACACATTGAAGATCACATCCATGCTATACTAGTGCTTAAGTGCTCATCCAAAGACTTAGCACATGTTTTGTGTGTGTTTAGTGCTAGGCTTAGCTTAGAGCTGAATGAGTGCAAGGTGTGCCAACTTTGTGAGGTGATTCTTGAGTGGATCAAGTTGTACAAGGTGCGTCGGAAGCCTTGGGGGCCCTAGTGGCTCTCCGGCAACTCTTCAACCCTCCGGCTTGGTGTCAAGACGCGAGAACTCTTTGTGCGGGAGAGGTAGAGACCCCTCCCTTGGTGGAGAAGCACCTTAGTGTAGACGACATCAAGGTGACCAAGGGGGCTTGGAGAGTGCCTTCGTGGCTGAGCTCTTGTGGCAAGTCAAGTGGTGGTCTTGGGAGAGACTTGATGACCGGGAAGTAATAATCTTGTGTGGAGTGTTTTAACATCGTGGACTAGAGGTGGCTTAGTGCCTATTGAGACCACGGGATAAATCACGTGTCAAGAGTTTACCTCCTCTCATCACTCTTTATGTTTCTACATTACTTTCTTACAATCCACACTTGCCTTTACTTTTCTAGAGTAGTATCTTGTTAGAATTGGCTATAGGTTGCAAAACTTGTATTGAATGAGGGTTCCACACTAGGTCAACCATAGATTGCAAATCTAGATGGAAATGATGTACTCCCTCTGTCCCATGAAGAGTGCAATTCTACTTTTTTTAGACAGATTAGTGGTGGAATGAAAAGACTCTAATACCCTCATTTGCTTGCTAAATACAGTAAGTTTTGTCATGCAAATCAGATCTGACCACTTAATTAGGAAGGTTTCTAGGATTGCATTCTTTGTGGGAATTTTTTCAAAAGTTAGGATTGCACTTTTTATAGGATGGAGGGAGTAATTTACTTTATGCAAAGTAGTAGAAACCACTACGAGCATCCGATTCCTTACAGTGGAGGAGTGGCTCCGATGATGACGTCCTAGAGCATAGTGCCGGACGTGTAGCAGCAGCTGCGACGGTCTCGCCGCGTCGCCAGATGTGGGCTTCGATGTGGGTTCGGGACTCGGGAAGCACCGACGCCGACGACCATGGTCAATTGGTCAGGTGTCGCACCATGGGAGCACCGCTAGGGTACCACGACTGGTTGCCGCTGCTGTCGTGGGGGCAGATCCCGTGGCCACGCTGGCCTCAATCACCGCCGATGGCAATGGTCGGGCGTCGTGTCATGGGGGCGCCGCCAGGGGATCACGGTCAGCTACCCCTGCCGCAGTGGGGGTAGATTTCGTGGCCGCGCTGGACTCCATCGCCTAGAGCCATGCATGGTCGGGCGTCGCGCCATGGGGATGCCGCCAGGTCCAGGGACCACGACCAACTGCCACCACCGCCGTGTGGGCGAAGTGGAGTAGTGAGTATGGGGTAGGAGGAAGAAGAGGTAAGGAGGAGAGAACACAATACAAGTATGCTCACTCTCCACCTATTGTCTAACATGTGGAAGTCAAGCGCCACGTGATGAATGTAAACCACCCTTAAAACGGCTCATGAAAAAACATGCGGTTTAGACATACGAAGAATATGATAGACCCAATTTCGCAAATGAAGAACGAATAAAGTCAGACTTCGACGGCAGTTGAGGGATGTCAAACGAACATTTTCCATTATTAAATGGAACAACTTCATGCGGGCCATAAGAAAGGTCCAAAGTGGACACAAACTATTTTGGTTTTTTTAGTTCCTATTCCATCTTGACATACGGTTCAGGAAAAAAAATTACTACCTCTGTTCTTAAACATTTAAACATATGACGTTTAGGATAAGAAATTTAGTTCAAAATGAACTAAATTGTTTGTCCTAAACGTCATCTATTTGAGAACGGAGGGAGTAATGTCCAGTACGCAATGTTTGGGGTGAAAAGTTGGTATAATTACTACAGTTATAATTACTACCTGTGTTCCTAAATATATAATGTTTAGAACAAATTATTTGGTTAAAAAATTAACTAATTTGATTGTTATAAGTATCATCTACTCCTTCTGTCCCAAATTACTTATCATTTTAACTTTTTTAGATTCATTTCGTTTGTTATGCATCTATAAATATATATATTTATGTCTAGATACATAATAAAAGCAACTAGACCTAAGAAAGTCAAAAATGGAAGGAATACTTATTAATTGCTCTTTCCGTTCCATTTTTGGAATATAGTACGGAGTAATTTGGGAGGGGGGGACTAATGTTCTTTGTATTAGAACTTAGAAGTTTAGAACCAAACATTATCATGGGACTTTTGCTCCGATAGACCCTTTCAAAAAAATTGCACGAATTCTAAAGCATGCATGTAGGTAATTAATTTTAATTAATTATGTTCTGGGTTAAGTTTGGGTCCAGCTCTATCCATGCCTAGCCTAGTCCAAATGGCGGTCCGTTGTTTTCGTCACAGCAACTCTGGCGTGCATCCAAGCTGTCGATGAAGATAGCTGGCGGGCGGGCGCGACACCAACGCTGAGTGGACGGACGCTTCTAACATTGACCTTATTTCTCTGGTCGACATCATGTTCGAGGACTTCGCAATTGCATAGCTTCCTTCGCCGGCATGGGCGGCGGTGGCCAGAACACCTGGACACTGTGGTGGCGGAAATTAAGCATGAAGCGTAGCAGACCTCCTCCTATCTCTGCCATCATGAACTGCTTCCTCGTGTATGCAAAAAGATATAAAGCATAAAAACTGAATTAGCAGTCAAGACTCAAGACTCTTAGACCGTCTCCAGCAAGTGTCGCAAATCGATCTGCATTCGCAAAATGCAAATCAGCAACACCCCCCGCACGCATATTTGGGTGGGGGGGGGGGTCTCTCTCCTTCCCCATCTCTCCGCAGCCAACTACCACACCCGCGCCTCGCCTCCCTCCTCGCGCTGCTCCGCCCACAGCACCCCTGTTGGATCGAGGCCGACCATCCACCGGCGGATCGAGGCCCGCACGGCGGATCCCGCCGCAGAATGAGGCCCGGCGGATCGAGGCCCTAGGGGATCGAGGTCGCGGCGGAGGAGCACGACCCACCGGCCACCGACACCTGCTCGAGCTCCTCCAACGCCGACACTCGCTCAAGCTCCACCACGCCCTCCCTCGTCGGCCTCCCCGTCCGCCGCTGCGCTACTCCGCCCGCGCCTCGCCTCCTCGCCCACCCACGCCTCGCCTCCTCCCCCCAAGCCGAGCACGGCGTGCGCCAATCCGTCCCAGGCGGGCGGAGTAGGAGAGCGGCGACGTCCAGCCGCGTGAGCGCGAGGCAGAGCAGGGGCCGACGTGGCTCCGAGCTGGAGGTCGAGGAGCGGCCGGTGGCGGAGCTGGAGGTCCTGGAGCTCTACGGCCGGCCGGCGGCGCCGCGGGTTCCGACGTGGAGGTGGAGCAGGAGCTCCATCCTCGCGACCGGCTACGCCGCAGGTCCTAGCTAGAACCGACACCTTCCTCCCCAATAGGACGACGGATCGACAGGCTGCTCCAGGTACGGCTTACCGGTGGTGGCGGACGGACTCCCCTACTCCGCCTCACTCCTCCGCTTGATCCCCAGCCTCCTCCACCCCCAGCTCGTGTGGCGGCGGCCTCCAACCGCATGCGGGAGCCAACTGCCGCGAGGCGACGTGCTAGGGGAATCACACCACCGCTGCAAGCCTTCCTCTTTGCACGACGGGATCATCTGCATACAGGCCTTTTTGCATATGCGCATTCTCATCGTAGCTGTGGATGGTCTTAGACTCCATTCGGTTCTCACAATTAAGTAGCGTCAATGAATTGAATTGACATTCAAATTTAATCTAGGTGGAACAGTGGAAGTAGAAGTGGACTGCAATTCAATGTTTTGTTCGCTTAGGGATGAAATTGTTGAAACAGAAATGAGATGAAATCGTCAAATTAATCCCAAATTCCGTCTGATTGTTTGGTTCACGCTATGAAAGCTTGGAATCAAACAAGAACACACAGTAAGGCTCTGCAGTAGTCACATATGCCATAGATGAGAAGGAGGAAGCTAGAATTTGGAAAGGACGTAAACGCCGGAGATGAGGAGCAAGTTGAGCGCTCGCTGCTGCGACGACTGGATGCTCCCGTTGTTGGTTGTTGTACGCCTTCCAGTTCACGCCGCCGCTGCTTTGGAGTGACGGAGCGTCCTCGCTGTCACCGTCTATCTCAAGCCGTGAGGACCACACGCCTTGATCGCATTAGTGGTAGCAAAGTGCTGCCGGTCGCTGCGAACGCGAGCCGCCGCCGGGCGTTTGCTTTGAATCACTAGAGTTTCTCCTTCCCTCGGAATCTCCTCGACGAAACTGAGTCTGCATTTTCTGCGGCAAAAACAACGGATCGCTATTGGGTTGGGTATAGACTGAGCAAAATCCGGCAAGGGTAGGGCTGGGCCCAAACACAATCCAAGACGTATAATTAGTTACTAACCTGCTCGCTTTAAGTTTCGTGCAATTATTATGGAAGGGTCCATTGGAGCAAAACTCTTATCATGGATACAAATTCAAATTCCTCCTCCTAAGGTCGTCCTTTTTGTTTCTTTCCCAACACGAATCCAACAATTTGGGTACGAATAGAAGCGCTAGTTGAACACGGATGGACGGACGGAGCAGGGTACGCTGTACCGCGCGAGACGTCCAAAGCAAAGGCAATCACCACTTCCGATCGAGATCCGCGATCCAATCCTTCCGTTCAAGGCCGGCAAGCTTCACCATCGGTGCCGAAGAGCGGCGGCGGCCAGCAGAGGCCGATGACCAAGGAGGAGGAGGAGCAGCAGCTGCTGCTGCCGGCCTACGACCCGATCCCGGACTTCCGCATGCGCTTCGTCGACAACGTCGGCTACGCGTTCGCGCACGGCCTGGCCGGCAGCTCCGCCTTCAACCTGTTGACGAGGGGCCTCCGCGCCGTGCCCGCGCGCGCGCCGCGCTCGGCCGGCTCGATGGCAGCCTACTTCGGGGCGGTCACCGCCCTGGAAACCGCCCTGTCCCCAGGGCCGGTCCTGTGTTTTCGGGGACCCGGGACGAAATCAAAATTGGAGGCCCCATTGAAAATAGATGTCAACCAAAAACAATTACCATTGAACACTTATATACATGTATTACCTCCATCTTTTTATATGTGACGTTCCGACCAACTACTTTAGGCTAATTTTAATACTACTTCTTGTCTCAAACGTAAGTATATGAGAATGGAGGTACTAAAAATGACGTTGTTCATTGGTGAAACCAATGGTATACCAATAAATCAAACACAAGTAGTACAAAATACTAAGGACAACACTTTCTAGATGCAGTTTAATGATTTCTTGTAACATTTCTTGATGTGAAATCAGGTTGTAGCATTTCAGCTTGGTTTATAGAGCTGAGTAGACCTTGGACCTTGACAAATATATTTCTTGTGTACAAATTTTGGGGGCCCCTCTGATTTGGGGGCCCTGGGCGGCTGCCCCGGTGACTACACTGCAGGACCGGGCCTGCCTGTCCCTCGCGCGCCGGAAGGATGACCACTGGAACGGCCTCGCCGCCGGCGCTGCATCCTGGGCGGTGCTCGGCCTGCGCCGGGGCGCGCCCGGCGCGGCCCTCGTTGGCTATTGCTACGTCTTCGAGATCATGGAGAGTCGCCTCTCGGGCTGGCTGGCAGACACGGAGGACAAGCCTCAACGGACCCGGCCCATGCCTGCGGCAGCGCCCGCCGCCGCCGGCTGCTTCTGGGCGATGCCGCATGGGCCGCCCATCGAGGTGAAGAAGGTCTCCGCCGCGAGCCTTGGGCTCTAAGCTACTAGTTGATGCATCTACTTACTCATCAGCTACATTAATAAATTTAGCTAGTATATATAAAAAATTAGATGCCGTTTGCATCCATGGATCTTGAATTATATGGTGTTGAATTGTTACTTATAAGTGCTTATTATCTATTATCTTGTTCCAAATTGTAGGTCGTTTTGACTTTTATAGATCCGTACTCCCCCGTTCTTAAATATATAACACCATTGACTTTTTACTTCAACTTTGACCATCAATATCTATTGAATAAGTTAGTTAACAACACCAAGTCCGGCTTGATCCCTAGGAACGCTTTTAAAAAATGAACAAACACTGAGCTGTGGAATATACCGTTCGGGTTTTGGTGGACGTGCTCGATCTTGTAGAACTCGAGTAGCCCACGGAAGAAGTCACTTGAAGGGAGCGCCAATCCGCGCTCGCAGAAGCGGGTGAACATCGGGATCTCCTCCGGGTTCTTCTACATCGGATATTGATCTTCGGCGGCGGTGTTCCAGGAGTCCACGACCTTCTCCCTCAGGAAGTCGCTATTCACCAGCGACAAGATATCTTCCGTCTTCAGCTTGGATTTCTTCCACGCCTTCGTCGGGTCCGGTGGTGCGAGGCGGGATGACGTAGCCCAACATCTCCCTGCTCCTCCCGGGCTCTCTTCTTCAACAGTTGCGTCTTTGAGGATGAGCTCAATTACAATGATCAAGAACATCATGTTATAGGCTATGTAGTACTTTTCAAGACCGATTCTCTACATGTCGTCGATGAGATCAATCACCACCAGATACAGGCAGCAGTAGAGAGGCAGACGAGTGTGGCTCTTCCACTACAAAATATCTACCAGTGGATTTGTGATTATGTGGTGGTAACCGGTGGATTCCATGAAACTGAGATGATCTTGAGAGAAACAAACCTTGTAATTGGGCAACATCACCTGTTGATCTTACCACTGACGCTCGGCTATGGTTCCATTGACGTACCCGTTGATCTCAGAGTACCCAACTTGGAGTTAGAACCTACATGAATCCCATCCTTTTGGAACCAGTTTGAAAGTCAGCAAGCACTGAAGATTCTCGTAATGGGAGTCCCACTAGTATTTTGGACCCAATATGAACTAGTACCTAGAATCTTCAGGAACATATGTCAAGTTTCCCAACTTTGTGCAAGGCCCATCAATTGCTTCGATCTCACATTCAGCATGCTAACATTTGCATGCCCATCATCTATACCTAGGCAGATGGATGTAGGCATCCGCAGAGCTGGTTCTTTGTTGATGAAGGTGTGGCCAATTTGGATTCATGTAGAACCCCGCCCCACCGGGTGATCTATAGATAGGGCGACCATTCACCAGCTCCAGATGCAAGCAATCTAGGTTAATTTCTATTTATTCATGACTCATTGATTTTTGCGTACATTGGTCTTTATTGTTATTGGGATGGAATGTTGTAGTATGCTCTGGACAACGAGAGGAGGCTTCGACTGGAGTTTGAGGCGAGGGTGGCGGCAGAACGGGAGGCCGAGTGGGAGCAATATGCGCAACAGATGCGGCAGTGGCATGCGTTCATGCAAAGTCTATCCCAGAGCGTGGGTGGTCCATCGCCACCAGCGATGCTAATGCCTCCATCTGCTCCCGTAGTTACTCTTGTGAGTCACTTGACAAACTTCTACTCAATTTGTTTCATACCGTGCATGTTTCAGTTTGTTTTGTCTCACACATGCAACCTCTCCTTTGTGCAGAATCAGTCAGAAGCATCGCGTGTTGGTGGTTCGTTTCAGGACACGGATTTGTCGGCCAACTAGCACTTGTTCTCAACTCCACCTCAGTGAGTGACTGACGGGACCCAATATTATGGGTACCCAAAGACAGCTATTACGAGTGACTATCACGGCCACGATGGCCTCCGGGGTATTTTTGGTGGTTTTCTGGATTTATTTTTTTGAGGGAAAACAGCCACAAATGATGGCCATGACCTCACATAGTTGCCAGCCATGCAGCCTCCGACTAGTTGGAAGTCCTCCTGAGAAGTTTGGATTCCCTCATTACCCATGCAAGTGCCAGGTGTCAGAAGCATTCAATGGCCGAGCTGCTGTGATGCCCCAGGTTTTTAATTAACCCTAATGACCAGTCAAATCCTTTGACTTGGGTCAAATCTTGGTCAACCTGGGTCATCACCTCGAAAACCTAGCCAACAATCACCCATGAACATCTTAAGCAAGTCAACACCCATTGCCATGGTCAAAACCCTAGTCAAAGTGGTCAAACCCCTTAATGTCCACACCTTGTCCTAGAACTTTGGCCATGTTCTCCAAATTTTGTTTAAATACTCAAAAATCTGCCGATATAAAAGTTGTGCAGAATTTCATGGGACACATTTCATCTTTAAGGTGGCATTTCGAATTTGGAAGGGAAATAGTTCAAAAATCCAAGTCAAACTCAGTTTCACTATTCATCGGTGCCATGAAAATCAGCAACTTTGCCTGCAGTTCATGCTCAAAACATAGGTCGACCTGCACAAAAGTTGCTCTCCTATAGCCCCTCTACAACTTTCCTTTTTGGCGATTTTGAAGTTTCATTTGAAAATTTCGAGTTTGAGGCAGTCAAACTTGGGCCAATTCAAAATTTAAAACGGGCACCGCGCCCTAGGCCACGCCCGCGCGCCGGCGCGTCGCGCCCGCGCCGCCACGCGGCGGCCGGCGTACGCCGCCTGCCCTCGGCGTCTAGACCCCCCTCTGCCAGACCGCGTGCCCGAGGACGCCATCATCACGCCCGCGCGCCGCCCGAGCGAAGATCCACCTGGGGACGCGTTCCGCCGCGCGTGGCCGGACCTCCCGCCGTGCCGGCCGCCGGCACCTCGCCTGCCGAGCTGCTCTCTCTCTCTTCCCTCTCCTCCCTTGCTTCGAGGCGAAGCTCACCCACACCCCAACGTGCTCGCCCGCCTATAAAAGGCCCCTTGTTTCATCCCGCGCGCGTGCACCCTCCGCCCGCCCGCTATTGCCGCCGCCGCCGTGAGCTCGCACCTCCGCCCGCTCCCGCCGCCGACCAAGCACTCCAAGCTCGTCCCTGGACCTCACTCGAGCTTCCACAGTCGTGTGTTGCCCCGCATTGCCACTCCCCTCGCCGGATTTCGAGCCGAGGCGGCCTCGCCGCCGCCGCTCGCTGGAGCCATCTCCGGCAATGCCGCCGCCACCAATCAACCCCTGGTGAGCTCAATCGCACGCCCGTGCCATTTGTTGCCCTGCTCCGGCCATGGTTCGCCGCCGGTGAGCTCGCCCTGCCGCGGAGGGCATGGTTGTGAAGTTCCAGGGGCATATGTGTGAACCAGGGACTTGTTGGCAATGAAAGTAATCTTAGTTTTCTTGCAGATAGGTCCAACAGCTTAGAAAAATCATAGAAATTCGCACAAAATTCAGAAAAATGAAAACCCAATTTTGTTGGTTTCAGTAAGACTATATCTACAACTTCTACAAAGCATAACCATACATTTGACTTATAGATTTTGAATGAAAATTCAAACTTAGTTTGACACAAATTTGCTGTAGTTCAAAATCTAGAGAAGCTATGGATCTGAATTTTGGATATGTGGCTAGATATGTCATTTTTCGTCTCTGGACAAAAAATTGCGCAAAGTTGATGAACAGATCTTTTAATATGAATTACTTTGCATTTATGCTATTTCTGCCTTAATGATTTTTGTAGCAAAATGTAAATAGATTTTTGTGCTCAACTTGTGGCTATGCTTATGAAATGACTAGATTCAACTTTCCTGCATTTACCATGATTTTATCTCTGCAAAAGTATTTATTCTTGTTTTATGCTTAGATTTACATTTAAATGCCTAGTTCAAATTTTAAATTGGTTCTTGATGTGTTTGTAAGACTCCTAGGCTTGTTTTAGGGCAGAGATGATGTAGGAGTGGGTTTGGCTCCAGAAGTACTTTATTTATTTATTTATGTATTTCTCAAATTTTTGGTAGCTAGGAAATGTCATTTTTGATATATTTGTTTTGTGGCTCTTTTAAATGTGAATCTTGGATCAGTGGTTTTGTTTAGGTAATTAGGACCTGTAATGCACCTCCCATTGTTTTTATAATTTATTTTGTAATTAAAAGCTTTAGAATCCAAATAAGCTTCATAATAGGTTTAATTGAGAGAAATCATCCTTGCTCACTAAATAACCTTATTAAAATATTGAGTAGCATATTTAGGAGCTGAGGATCCACCCTTGCTGTTTTGTGAAGTGAAGTTATTTTATTTGCTTAGATGTGTACACAATCACCATCAAAGTCAATCTTGGTTGACCACCACCAACACCCCCTTTTTCTTTATGAAAGTATAACTTGTGTGTGGTTGAATATGGCCAACAAGAGTTGAATGTGATAATTAATCTCTCACTCCACACAATAACCCTGCATATGCATCCCATGTAGAACTTCCTGACGGTAACTACTCGCTCGTGCCGGAAGCCGAGGAAGGAGGAGCTGACGCGGAGCTGCAGTACGTGGAAGTGATCCAGGACACTGAGGAGCCCCAGGCTAACATTGCTAACGAAGGCAAGCCCCGGTGCATTAACCTAAGTGTTTTTGGAAATTTATGCAACTATCTATGGATGTTTGTGCATTTACGTTCAGGAGTTGAAATGAAACCCTAGATGCATGATCCCTAGGTACCCGTGTCCTTTATTAGTATGCTTGGTCGATAGCTGCCATGCTATAGGACCGTTACAAGTCGAGTGATGCTTGTCGCTCGCGAGAATAGGTTCTTATGTTGGAATCGTAAGATCTTTATAAATGGATTGCTCACGTGGTAAGAGCATGGGATTGGGCTCCGGTCCAATGGCTTTCGTAGGGTAAGTGTTTGAAAGTACTAAGCACTTGTCGGGAATGGGACCGGTAAGCCTAGTACCTTAATGAGGCGGTAAGGGATCTTACTATTACTCATCTTGAGATGCGTCTCACGGCTAGCTACCGGTGGTGCATGTGTGATTCTAGGTGCCTTGCGGGGTATGCCAGATAGCCTGTACCAAAGACTGTAAGATTCGATCCTGAGCTGAAGAGTTTTGGGTACCGCCTGGTGGTTGTCCAGAGTGAGGGCACCCTACCGTGTGTTTAGGTCCACCTTGCAAGGTTATAAATCAATTGATTGTCGGCCTCTCACCATTATCTAAGACTACTTATCCAACTGGCTGTCGGTGTTTTAACCCGGCAACCTACCAAGGGGAGTACCCGAGGTAGATGTTTGTGGCCTCACCGAGATCGGGAACTCGAAGGAGAGACACGTGGCACACAATTTAGACAGGTTCGGGCCGCGAGGTGCGTAATACCCTACGTCCTGTATGCTGCGTAGCTCTGGATTGATTGGGTGTGTTTACAAGATGATGCGGATGAAGAGATAGGGGTCCCTGCCTCGCCTTATATAGTCCGAGAGGTAGGGTTACAAGTCGGTTTGACAGGGGAGTACTAGTTGTGTACGGCTAGGAGTACTCTACATGGATCCGGACATATCTAGCTTCCTAACCGAGTACTAGTCCTCGGTAAGCCTTGCACTTCACGCCATCAGGTGCCGTGCAGCCCAAGTCGAGTAGTCCTAGGGGCCCACGGAGTAGTCGGTCCCAGTACCCACCTGAGTAGTGGGCCCAGGGATGTCCGTACGACAAGCCCCTGAGTACTTTGTAGTCGAGCAGGATATCTTCGAGTAGTCTTGATGGCCTTGGCGAGTAGTCCTTGAGCGTCCCCGAGTTCCACAAGCCGAAAGTCCTCAAGAATGCTTGAATTATCCCAAGGCTGGAAGGTACTCCAGCTGATCTTTGAGTAGTCTTGAAGTCTTCTCGAGTAGTGCCCAAGCGTCCCCGAGTGCTTCTCTCGAAGGTCTTCAATAGTACTCGTGTTGTCTCGATGAAAAACCATATGGAAAATGCGATTCAGAGAATCGCATTCCATATGGAATGTAGGCCCCGAGCCTTAGGTCGAATCGCAGATTCAAGCTGAGGGTCAATCTGAAGTTCTGTCAATCTTATCCCGAAAAATCCGGAGAAAAAACCGAAGAACACGTGGCACGGAGCCCCCGAGCCTTGAGTCGAGTACTTTCTCACGAATTGAAGGGTCATCTTGACTGTAGAATGTGTCCTGAGTGGGATCTTGATCTGGTGTAGCCCACTGAGTCCGTCAGATGTAGTCGAGCCCCCGAGACTAAGAGCGTCGAGTACTGGAATACGAAGGGTCAGGCTGCCGCCGCTGAGTCACCCGCCTGGCGCTTATCCGCCCGCTCGGAACTTAGCCGCCCGATGGATTATAAATAACTGGTGAACCCCTTAGGGTTTTGTCACCCCCAGCGGTTGCATTCCTCACAGATTAGATCTGAGTGACTGCCCCCCTGCTCCTCTGCTACCGCCGCCGCCGCAAGCGTAGATTAGATCTACATCTGCCCGCCGCCGTAGTCCGTCTACCTCCGCAGCCCCCGAGCGAATGCGAGTGAAGACACCCGTAACTTGGAGGATGAAGGCGTCTCCAGCGAAGAGCACGAAGACCGACGCGTCGAAGAAGAGGAGCCGCGATGTGGCCGGAGATGCCGGCCAGTCGTCGTCGTCGCCGCCCTCCTCCCCTCGCCCCAATTCGGCGAAAGATTGGAAGAAGGCGAAGCTGAAGACCGAGGATCTCCTCACGTTGGTCAACAGTGGATTCCTTCGCGAGAAGGAAATGGATCTATGGCGCACCACCACTGGCGACCCGTACCCGATAGAGAAGAACCCGGACGAGATCCCGATGTTCGCGCGGTTCGTGGAGCCTGGACTTGCGCTGCCAGCCAGCGACTTCTTCAAGGGGATGCTCAGGTACTACGGCATCGAGTACCTCAACCTCAACCCCAATGGTATCTTCCACGTCTCCATCTTCGTACATTTCTGCGAGGCGTTCGTGGGGATCAAGACCCACTGGATCTTGTTCCGGAAGTTCTTCCGGGTGAAGCTGCAGCCGAGTACGGACGACCCGCGAGTAGTCGGTGGCACCGGGATACAGATGCGCGAAGATGCCGCTGGGCAGTACTTGCCGTACAAGCTCATCGACTCCAACCAGGATTGGAAGGCCAAGTGGTTCTACATCAGCAACCACCACCCCGAGTTGCCGAAGCCCAGCGGCCGACAACCGAAGCACGCCCCGTGGTGGAACACGGAGCCCACCATGCAAGAAGGTCTTCAACTACCTCCGCTGTTGAAGAAGATCAAGGCCCCGCGAGAGGCCGGACTGAGGGCCGAGCACGTGGCCTTCAGTTTTATGAAAAGGAGGGTGCAGCCACTGATGGCGCGAGACACCCTCGGGTACCAGTACACCGACGACGAAGATACGTCCCGGATGCTCGGCGAGGAGATTGAAGATGATGTCATCATCGAGAGGCTGGGCAGGATCTTCAAGGATATGCCCCCGTACACACCGTGCCCGGTGCCAGAGTACTCCGCGGCACGGCCACCAAACCAGGTCAGTAGTCGTGGCTAGAGCCCCCGAGTACTGATTTGCTTGATGTAGTCGTACTTATGCTTGCTTGGCGTTGTAGGACGATGTGAAGAAGTACATCTCCGTCCCGCCCTCCCCTCCACGACTTGAAGGACATGCGCAGGGGAAGGCGGAACCCAAGGCGAAGGAGCGCCGCGAAGTCGGTGAGGGCGACGATGTCGTCGTTATTGAAGACAGCTCCGACGACGAGGATGAAGAGACGCTACAGCAGCGGTTCCAACTCTGCTCGAGGTTCAGCCGAGCTGGGATGCCGCACATCCCGGTCATCGAGAAGCCATCAAGCCTGGAGGCCAGCTTACCGGCGCCGCCCAGGAAGCCGCGCAACATGGCGCGGAAACACGCCGTGAAGAAGTTGAAGCTGTCGGAGGCCACCAGACAAGAGGTGAGTACCACGACTAGAGTAGTCGAGTACTGCTAATGAGTAGTCTATTGCTGACTGTATGGCTTGTATTGTTGCAGGACATCCCCTTCTCGGACCCCACTGACCAGGGTGAGGAGGATGTCTGGGAAACTGTGGGGGCGATGGCGGAAAGAGACACCAGCCCGCCTCCAGCCACTGAAGATGTTGTGCCTGAGGGGGCACAATAGCAAACCGGCGCCGTAGAGCCGCAGGCGTCGGTTGAAGAAGTACAGGACCCTCCTCCAGCTGCGGTCGTGGCCGTTGAGCAGCCAGAGGAGAGGGTAGAAGAGCCTCCTGTCGAGGCCGGAGCCACTAGCGAGGCTGGCATCGTGGATATCGCCAGTATACTAGGCGCCCCGACCGTCACTGTCGTGCGGTCAACTCTGTAAATTCCCTGAACTCTTGAGTAGTCACGTAGTCGTCAAGCTCGTATTGTTGACTGGTATTCCATGATGTAGGAAATCCACGGACTTGTCGTGGGATGGAGGAGAAACTAGCACTCCGGCCGATGGTGAAGACCACTCGGCGGAGGTGCGAGAACCCACACCACCACCACAAGCTGATGCCGCGGTAGAGCCGATGCTTGAAGAGGCTACCCTGGTTGAAGGTACACATCCTGCCACCACGAGTAGTTATTATGAAGAGTAGTCGTAGCCGTTTACTGACTTGTTGAATTGATCCTGATCGGAGCACAAGCCGAGGGAGCTACGATCCCTGAGGCGGTAGCCATGGAGACGGCTGCTGTGGAGACGGTGTCCACAGAGCCAGTTGTTGAGGCGGCGATAACAACAGCCCCCGGGCCGGGGACTACTGTAGCCCCCGAGCCGAGCGCGGAAGCGCGGGTTGATTCGCACCCCGAGGCGAGTACTGACATTGTCGTCCGCGAGGCGGTGATAGAAGAGGCTGCACCGCTTCGCTCGGCGCCCATGCCAGAGACAGGATCTTCAAGCCGCGGGGGTCTTGAGTTGCTGGATGATGATCTCATTGACCCGGGCTTTGTGTCTCTGAGCATGGAGTCGTGGCGCCGGACAAAGAACTGGATCAAGGTATGCTGCGAGTACCTTGAGTTCACTTGCCTTTCTGAATATTGAGTACTAATTAGCTGCTGTGTCTTGCGCAGGGCTTGGTGGAGAGATCCCGTCAGTAGACCGATCTTCTGAAGGGGTATGGTGACACGGTCCTCCGCGCCGAAGCTTTGGAGAAGGAGCTGGACAAGTCGAAGAAGCATTCAGCGCTGCTCCAGTCCAAGCTTGATGGCGCCTTCGCCCAGTACCACAACGAAGTACAGGAGATGCAGGCGAAGAGGGATGAACTGATCCGGAAGAACAAGTCGTTACGCCAGAAGAACAAAGGTGTGTCTTCCGCCAAGGTCGCTGAGTACTTATTGTAGTACTTGTGAGTAGTCTGACATTGTGATGAGCTGTCTGCAGATCTTGAGGCCAAGGTTGACCAGTTCAAGGCATCTGAGACGGACCTCAAGAACATCGTGTACCGCGAAACCGACAAGAGAGAGGTACTTGAGTATGAGTACGCCCAATTGCGCCATGAGTGTATCAAGCACATGGAGCTCCGTGAACCCTCAGATCGTGACCTTGTGGACTGTTATAAATCTCTGCAGAAGCTCAATGAAGACTGCGAGAAGCTTCGAGGTCAGCTAAAGGAACTCAAAGAGGCTGCGCTGCCCATCGCGAGGCTGTTGTTACCACATCCGGGCGGACCCAAGATAGCCCCTCTGGTAGACAGGCTGAAGGAAGCCCCCGGGCGCTTGGCGACATACGTCAAGCATCTGGTGAAGTCCATACCAAACCAGGTGCTTGCGTACATGAAGTCGTACTTCCCGAAGGCACCAGTAGATGTGGTGGCTGGTGGTCTTGCGGCAAACTGCGTCGATGAGCAGTATAAGACCCTCCTGGAGGAGATGGCGCCCATCGCGGAGCAAGTGGCGAAGAAGCTGAATCTCCAGTAGATGTACCTGTAGAGGTGGCTTAGAGTAGTTGATGTAAGACAAACAAAGTAGTCAGAGACTTGTTTGAAATATCAATGAAATTTGTCCACTGCTTGTATTGTAATGAGTACTCGTTGCCGCCACTTGCAGCGAAGTGTGCGGAGTACTAAACCGTGAGAGAAGTGATGAGTAGTAGTACTCAGTAGGATCTGCCTAGTTAGAAGGCACAGTAAACAAGTTGAGTAGAACCAAACTTTATTACTGATGAATAAGTACACCTGGGTGGCCAGGGCCGTTACAAATGAGTAGTCGCCAGGACCCGTAGGCCGCCTACGGCTTAGTGATTGCTAGGGCTCTTGAGCCGCTTACAGCTGGAGATCCGTTAGTAGCCGTATAGGCTGGATCTAGAGAGTACATGGTCCGTAGACCGCCGCCAAAGTCCTTCTGCTATGTGCGGCCCAGGATCCGTTAGTAGCCGTTGAAGCTGGATCTTGGATAAGAGTAGTCCGGAGACTTGTGCTAGGACCGAGAAGCCGCTTACAGCGAAGAGTCTGTGAGTAGCCGTATAGGCTGGACCCGTAGATGAGTAGTCGAGCGACTACACGTAGAAGCGACACAGCTGGTCGACGTTCCACGAGTTGCTGATATCGTCGCCGTCAAGTGTTTGAAGGCGATATGAGCCTGGTCCGGTCACCTTGGAGACTGAGAAGGGACCTTCCCATGGCGAGCTGAGCTTGTGTAGTCCGTCCGTGTTCTGGATGCGATGGAGGACTAGATCGCCGACGTTGAAGGAGTGTTCCTTGACATTGCGATCATGGTAGCGTCGGATACCCTCTAGGTACTTTGCTGACTGGACGAGGGTAGCGCAGCGGGCTTCTTCGAGGCTGTCGATATCAACCCGTCGACTGTCTTCTGAGATGCCTTCCTCATATTGTTCTACTGCAGGGGATTCCCACATCACGTCGGTGGGTAGAATAGCTTCGGGGCCGTAGACCAGGAAGTAGGGTGACTGCCCTGTTGGCTTGGTAGGTTGAGTACGAAGCCCCCAGAGTGCGTTGGGTAGTTCCTTGATCCACTTGCCTCCTTTGGTGTTAGCTGCATCGTGCAATCGCTTCTTGAGGGCGTCGAGTACCATCCCATTGGCGCGCTCCACCTAGCCATTAGCGCGCGGGTGGGCGACTGAGACATATCAGACGTCGATCCCGCTGTTCTCGCAGTACTCCCAGAACTAATGGTTGTTGAAGTTGGAACCCAAGTCTGTGATGATGCGATGAGGCAGCCCGTAGCGATGCACGAGTTCATCCAAGAAGTCGAGTACTCTGTCGGCCTTTGGGCAGGTGACCGGCTTGACTTCGATCCACTTGGTGAACTTGTCGATAGCCACCAAGACTTTGTTGAATCCTCCTGGCGCAGTTGGCAGGGGCCCAATCATGTCGAGCCCCCAGCAGGCAAAGGGCCAGGTTGGCGGTATGGTGACTAGCTTGTAGGCCGGGATGTGTTGCTGCTTGACAAAGAATTGGCACCCTTGGCACCTTCTGACGAGTTCTTCAGCGTCGGCCAGGGCTGTGGGCTAATAGAAAGCTCGTCGGAAGGCTTTGCTCACCAGCGTACGAGAGGATGCGTGGTTACCACAGACGCCTTTGTGTATCTCCTCCAAGATGTCCTTGCCTTCTTCCCGAGGTATGCACTTCATGAGTATTCCAGAAGTAGCACCTCGCCTGTAGAGCTTGTCTCCGACTAGAACGTAGGTTTTGGCTCGGCAGACGAGTTGTTCGGCCTTGTTCTTGTCGGAAGGAACCTTCTGCTCGCGGATGTAGTCGATGAAGGGTTGTCTCCAGTCCACGTCGATCATCATGACCTCCTGACCGGGCTGTGGTGGCGTAGGGTTAGTGGTCGTAGGCACCGGCTCCGGGATGGATGGCGCGTGAAGCTCGTGGACGAAGACTCCGACGGGTACTTGAGCGCGAGTAGAACCAAGCTTCGACAAGACGTCCGCTGCAACATTGTTGTCGTGGACGACGTGGTGGAACTCGAGACCATAGAATTTGTTCTCGAGCTTGCGAACTTCCAGACAGTAGGCGTCCATGTTCTCCTTGTTGCGGTCCCAAGACTTGTTGACTTGGTTGATGACCACTGCGGAGTCACCGTAGACTAGTAGACACTTGATGCCCAATGAGATTGCGAGGTGGAGCCCATGCAGCAGGGCTTCGTACTCGGCTTCTTTGTTTGAGACCTTCTAGAAGATCTATAGGACGTACTTGAGTTGTTCGCCCTTTGGAGAAATTAGGAGTACCCCTGCACCCGCGCCCTCGAGCTTGAATGAGCCATCGAAGTACATCACCCAATGCTCTGGTCGCTCTGTTGGAGTTGGTAGCTGATTCTCCTGCCACTCTGCCATGAAGTCGACTAGTGCTTGGGACTTGATAGCGGTGCGTGGCTTGAAGTCGATGTTGAGGGCACCATGTTCGACCGCCCACTTAGAGATTCTTCCAGTAGCATCTTGGTTATGGAGTATGTCACCGAGCGGGTAGTCGGTGATGACGATGATTGCGTACTCCTGGAAGTAGTGTCGTAGCTTCCGCGAGATGATGAGTACTGCGTAGAGTAGCTTCTAGACCGGCTGGTACCATGCTTTGGACTCGGACAGGACCTCGCTGACGAAGTAGACTGGTCGCTGGACTGGGTAGGCGTGGCCGTCTTCCTGCCGCTCGACGACGATGGCAGTACTGACCACGTGAGTAGTCGCAGCGAGGTAGAGCAGTAGCTGCTCCTGTTTGTGGGGAGCTGTGAGGACCGGTGGCTTCGACAAGAAGTCTTTGAGCTGTGTCAGAGCTTAATCAGCCTCCTCGGTCCACACGAACTTCTCTTGGTGCTTGAGTAGCTTGAAGAAGGGTAGTCCCCGTTCTCCGAGTTTCGAGATGAATCTGTTCAGGGCCGCCATACACCCGGTCAGCTTCTGGACGTCCTTGATGCAGGTTAGAGCTTTCATATTGGTGATGGCGGAGATCTTCTCGGGGTTGGCTTCGATGCCACGATGGCTGATGATGAAGCCAAGTAGTTTCCCAGAGGGTACGCCGAAGACGCACTTGTTGGGATTGAGCTTCCATTGGTACTCTCGCAGGGATGTGAAAGTCTCTTCAAGGTCGGCGATGAGCGTGTCAGAATTTTTGGTCTTGATGACCACGTCATCCACATAGGCTTCGACGTTCTTGTTGAGCTGCTTCTTGAAGCAGGCCTGGATAGCTCGTTGGTAGGTAGCGCCAGCGTTCTTCAACCCGAACGACATTGTCGTGTAGCAGTAGGCGCCAAACGGGGTGATGAACGCGGTCTTTTCCTGGTCTTCTTCCTTGATAGCGATCTGGTGGTACCCGGAGTAGCAGTCGAGGAAGCAGAGCAGGTCGCAGCCCGCCGTGGAGTCAATGACTTGATCAATCCGCAGCAACCCGAAGGGGTCCTTGGGGCAGTGCTTGTTGAGGTCGGTGTAGTCGACGCACATCCTCCACTCGTTCGTGTTCTTTTTGCGGACGAGGACGGGGTTGGCGAGCCACTCAGGATGGAAGACTTCTCGGATGAATTCGGCCGCGAGTAGTTTGGCGAGTTCCTTCTTGATGGCGTCCCATCGGTCGTCAGCGAAGCGGCGGAGGTGTTGTCTCTTGGGGGTAGCTTTGGGGTCGACGTTGAGTGAATGCTCGATCAGCCTCCTGGGCACCCCTGGCATGTCCGCTGGTTTCCACGCGAAGATATCTCGGTTAGCCCGGAGGAAGCTGATGAGTGTGTCTTCCTATTTGGGGTCGAGCCCTGCGCCGATCATGGTAGTCTTGCTGCTGTCACCGGTCCCGAGGTCGATGGCCTTCACCTGTACTTCCTCTGTTGGTTGTGGCTTGTTTGAGGTGTCGGTCTTCTCAGGTATCTCGAGTTCGGTTGGTGCGAGCTTCTTGGAGGTAGAAAAGATCTCCATCATTGCATTAGGTACTTGATTAGTTACTGTGAGTTCCACAGCTTCCGTGTCGCAGTCGTAAGAAATCTTCAAGTCCCCTTGCAGCGCGAGTACTCCGGCAGGACTTGGCATTTTGAGTACCAAGTAGGTGTAGTGAGGGACCGCCATGAATTTGGCAATGGCTGGTCTGCCGAGGATGGCATGGTAGGAGGTTTCGAAGTCCGCAACCTCGAACTTGATGTACTCGGTGCGGTAATTCTCCCTTGTCTCCCGGAAGGTAACCGGCAAAACCACTGAGCCGAGTGGTATAGCCGCGTTGCCTGGGACGATGCCGTAGAAAGGCTGATGAGGACATGACACCCATGCATCCGACCATTATTGGTGCACGGAATGGAGTAGAAGAAGTCCAACAAGGGTGTCCAAGTCGAAGAGGAGGCACGAGGCTAATCCGGTTCGAGTCCCCAAGGTGGAGGCCCAAAGCAATTCAAGTTCGAGCCCAGTTCGGAGTCCAGGAGCAGTGCGCAATAAAACGGACACCAAGGTCGCATACGGAGTCGGTTTTGGACTTTCTATATATGGTTGGAAGCACAATTTCATAGATCTTCCAATGGCACTGGTCTCATGCCAAAATTCGTCCTGAGTCAACGGGAATCGTCGAAACAAGTTGACGTCCAGAATCTGCCAAGGTGCTGCGTCGCCAGTTTGATGGGCCTTAGGCCTAAGTTGTGGGTGCCCCATCCTAGGACGCCCCCAACCCTAGGACGCCCCTCCTTTTATACTCAGTAGCCGCCGCCTTAGAAACTTGAGTTTGTTTTACAAGTTAGCTTTAGCTACAACCGAACAGCCGCATAGCGCTGCCTTCGTGTATTGCAGACTCCACCTTCGAGTGATAGTAAGATTGCTCGTCTCTTTTTCTTGTTCGTTCTTCGATTGCATGCAGGAAACGATCTTCGTGATCAGGCTGACTTTGCACCAGCAAGGTTGGTAACCATTGGGAGTTGGTTCAATAATTGCATTGGCGCTTCGAGCTTGCTTGTCGTAGTCGGATCGTGAGGGTCAACAACCACCAAATCGAATTTATCTTCACTCAACGAAAGATCGGGCACTCCCTCTCTATCAAGTGGTATCAGCTTTCCAGGTTGATCGGTGAGTTTATCGAGTGTTTTTTTCTTTCCTATAGTCCACAAAAACCAAACAAAAATTTGTTTTAGGTTAGATCTTTATCCCATCAACCCGTTTTAGCCTTGCACCTTCATTCAATAATTTGCTTTGTTGAGTTTGCGTGCTTTGTTCGTTCAATTGTTGCTGGTTACTTGTGTTCTCTCCTTGTGTCTTCTTGTTTATCTTCTAAACCCTAGCTCGCCGCCGTCGCTCCGCTGCTCTTTTTTTCCCCACCACGCCACAACCCTTTCCCACACACGCCGCAAAACCCCCGGCACGGTTCTGCGCTTTCCTTCGCACCGAACCGGTGCGTCCCACCCTTCACGGTCGCTAGGGCTAGAAAGTCAAAATGAAAAGAAAGAAAGAATAAAAGAAAAAGGAAAAGGAAAGGAGACAAACCACCTGGGATCCGTTTGACGCGGACGTCTGGATCGCGACGTGGCGCCTGGTCACGCGCGTCCCTGGGTCGCGAAACCCCCGCGCGAGCGCGACGCTGTTTGCCCCCCGCGGGCGTTGTTTTTTCCCCTCAGGCCGAACCCTTCCCCCTCGCCTGGTCGCCCGTGACACCTCTGTGCTGCGAGCGGTTCCCCCCATCTGTGCAAAAAAAAGGAAAGAGGAAAGTCTAGAAAAAAAAGAGAAAAAAAAGAGAAAGACTCCAACAGGGACAAGGATCGGTCACGTTGTGCCCCCCTGCTTCACGATCCCCCTGGCGCCGTGCATTCCCCCTGGGCACGTGTTTGCCTTTCTGCTTGTGGCAACGCCGAGTCCTCGCGGTTTTTTTCCCCGAGTCCATCCTGCTAGCGTTTTTTTTCTCTCTCGAAGCTGAGCCCCCTGCTTGCGGTTTCTCCCTGGGCACGTGCTGCACTTCCCCTCCCTCCCACAGTTTTTCCCTTTGTTCTCCGCTTTTGCACTCGTTTCCAGCAACGTTTGATCGTGTTTAGCACTATAATTCAACTTCGCATTATTGTTTGATTGTGCTAATCCTTCAATTGAGTACAACCTTCCCAGAACTCCACAAAGTTCTACGCCGACCAGGTTTCGTTTCGCCAGGCAATCGCTCCTCCAATCTTTCGTAGGTTCCACCGGTTGGTTGCAGTTCGCCCCTGTGTGCTTGGTAAGAACGGATAAGAATTTGACAACAGCCATAGTTTGAGCACCTTTGTGAGCAAATACACCCTTGTTTTGTCGTCGATTTTGTTTTTGTGTTTGCGCTAACCATGGCAGGCGACGACAAGAGAGATGACCAGCTGCAGGACATGCAGACACGAGTTGATGGAGTTGCTGCGAACATTCAGACGATACATACACGGCTAGATTCGATGACCACTTCATCGAACGAGCGTTTCGATTGGATCGAGCTCGCACAGACGTCTACTAAGACCACACTCGACGCCGTCGTGGCACGACTCGATGCATTGCACACTACGATCAGAGGGTTGCAGAAGGACAGTCATGGTCGTAGCCGCCATGTGCCACGCCATTCCGGTAACGATTCTTTTGTTAAGATCAAATTTAAAATTCCACCTTATAATGGTAAATATGATCCTGGTGCATATCTTGATTGGGAATTAGAAGTTGAACAACAATTTTCATACCATGATATTTATGCTAGTTCTCAAGTTCAAACTGTTATTTGTCAATTTATGGATCTTGCTTTAATGTGGTGGCGTGACTACAATAAAAGACATCCCTGTTGAATTCCAACCACTTGGGATCAATTGAAAGCTGCAATGCGACATAGATTTGTACCTTCTTATTATGTGCATGATTTGCTTAAAAAAATGCAGCGTTTTCAGCAAGGTTCTCAATCTGTTGAGGACTATTACCAGGCATTAGAAAAAGACATGATTCATTGTGGGTTATTAGAGCAATACGACGCTGCAATGGCACGTTTTCGTGGTGGTTTGAACCGCAAAATTCAGGATATACTTGATTGTAAGGAATATGCAGATATGACCACTTTATTTGAGCATGCTTGCAAAGCTGAACGTGAAGTGCAGGAATGTAGCTCGAAGACATATTGTAACTCTTTTGCAGGACGAAGCTCGACGTCCAGCTCAGCGCCCGCTCTCCCAGCACCATCCACGCCCACCACTACAGCGCTCGAGAGCCTAGCGCCATCCACACCCACCACTACACCGCTCGAGAGGACGGCCGAACCTGCAGGCGCATCCTTATTTGCAAATGCAGAACCATCACTTCACAATGCACCTAATACTCCTACTGAGAACATAGGTAATGCCCGTAGTGCTACACTCACGAAAGGTGAGAATTGTGTTAATGTGCTGAATTTTTCCACAAATCATGCTTTAGTTGAGCAATTAATAGTGGAACCATCTCTTGATTTATCTTTGTCACATAGTGATTTGCTTGATGTTTCTTGTGATAAAGATGAATTGTGTGCTACTACTTCAGTTTTACATGCTAGTGCTGAAAAGAACCATGTTATGCATGTTGCTAGTAAAAATGATAAGATACAATTGTTGTCTTCTTTACAAACTTTGGGTTACATTGAATTTGATGATTTGTGTAATCTAGATTGTTTAGAAGAGAGAGTTTTTGCGTATGCTGATTTGCCATGGTTGTCTAGACATTCATATCATGTTATTGGCAAATATAACAACAAGAGACAATATATGGTACATCGGGTTTACATTTGTTCAAATCTTAATTCTCCTGATGTTGTGCAAGATTGTGATCGATTTGAGGGTAACCTTCATACAAACTTATTCACATATTCCTCTAGTAGTTTTGTTTCGCAAGAAGGGAAGCATTTCTGGTGGCTCCCTTTGATTTTTGGTGCTAAATTTTCATGCAATCAACCAACTATTCCTGTTGTGTCTTTTGTTGGTACTAATATTTTGCAGGATCGTAATGACAAAGTCTCCAAAGATGCTGACAATTTTATGCGACATGATATGATACATATTTGGAAACATGGTCACATTCCTCCTCCCATTTGTTTTGGTTTGCTTTATTTCCGCAACCCTGTTCTCCTTTGTGTTGTGCAGGCTCGCTTTCAAGTACAATCGACGTCGAGGACGACTTTTCTTCAAAAGGGGGAGAATGATGAGGACATGACACCCATGCATCCGACCATTATTGGTGCATGGAATGGAGTAGAAGAAGTCCAACAAGGGTGTCCAAGTCGAAGAGGAGGCACGAGGCTAATCCGGTTCGAGTCCCCAAGGTGGAGGCCCAAAGCAATTCAAGTTCGAGCCCAGTTCGGAGTCCAGGAGCAGTGCGCAATAAAACGGACGCCCAGGTCGCATACGGAGTTGGTTTTGGACGTTTTATATATGGTTGGAAGCACAAATGGCACCGGTCTCATGCCAAAATTCGTCCTGAGTCAACGGGAATCGTCGAAACAAGCTGACGTCCAGAATCTGGCAAGGTGTTGCGTCACCAGTTTGATGGGCCTTAGGCCCAAGTTGTGGGTGCCCCATCCTAGGACGCCCCCAACCCTAGGACGCCCCTCCTTTTATACTCAGTATCCGCCACCTTAGAAACTTGAGTTTGTTTTACAAGTTAGCTTTTGCTACAACCGAACAGCCACATAGCGCTGCCTTCGTGTATTGCAGACTCCACCTTCGAGTGATAGAAAGATTGCTCGCCTCTTTTTCTTATTCGTTCTTCGATTGCGTGCAGGAAACGATCTTCGTGATCAGGCTGACTTTGCACCGGCAAGGTTGGTAACCATCGGGAGTTGGTTCAGCGATTGCATTGGCGCTTCGAGCTTGCTCGTCGTAGTCGGATCGTGAGGGTCAACAACCACCAAATCGAATTTATCTTCACTCACCGAAAGATCGGGCACTCCCTCTCTATCAAAGGCGACGCGCTCTTAGTGAGCATGTCAGTGATGTCGAGCTTCATCTTCTTCAAGGTCTTGGTGAAGAGGACGTTGAGTCCGCTCCCGCCGTTAATGAGTACCTTGTTGAGTCTGGAGACCGCGACTACTAGTTTCAGGACCAGTGGGAAACATCCTGGCTCAGAGAAGCTTGTCCATTTATCCGCGCGGGAGAAGGTTATGGGTACTTCCGACCACCTTAGAAGCGTCGGCACCGCTGGTTCAATGTTCAAGACTTCCCGTAGGGTGAGCTTCTGTGACCGTCTGGTGGGTAGTCCGCCGAACAGGATATTCACCGTCTTGTCAGGTTCTTGGAAGTCGTCGTTGCCTTCGTCGACTTTCTTCTTGCCCTTCTTGTCGTGAGGAGGCCATGGCTCAGGGATATCTTTGAGCGCTCGCCGGAGTTGGTAGCACTGATCGGTCGTGTGGTTGCCGTCCAGATGCTACGGGCACTTTTCTTTGAGCAAGTCTCTGAAGCCGCCGGAGGTCTTTTTGGAGTTGTCCTTCGCAGGGCGCTGTATAGCCGCGACTGTGTTTTCTGACTTGCGCTTGCGGTTAGGACCCGAGTAGTTGTTGTTGTTGCGACCCCCTTGATCCTTGTTGTTGTTGCCGCCCGTGTTGTTCTTGCTCTTGCCGCGAATGGAGTCGTACTTGGCGTTCGCCTTGTCCTCTTCGTCGGCCCATGAGGTGATCATGTCTTTGAGCTTGGTGATGGAACTTGGGCGGCAGCGACCGAAGTCTTCGAAGGTGTGACGGTGGTAGAGCCCATATTGGAAGAGGTCGATGACTTCTTTGTCGGTGACGTCGACTACGGTCGCACGCTTGTCGAAAAAGCGGCGCATGTACTGGCGGAGCGTCTCGCCTTGCTCCTGCTTGACCATCGCCAGGTCCATGCGAGTACCCGAGCGCCCCATGGTGCCCGCGAAGTTGCTGGTGAACTGGGCCTTCAACTGGTCCCACTGGTCGATCGAGTTCTTGTCGAGCGATTCGAGCCATGTGAGTGGGTCCTGGTCCAGACAGAAGGGGAAGTAGAGGCACTTTGTGTCGTTGTCGCCACCAGCGTTTTCGATGGCCAGGGCATAGCACCGGAGCCACTGAACTGGATCTTGCTTCGCGTCGTACTTGGTGATCCCGAGGGGTTTGAATTTCTCGGGAAGAAGCAGATCGCGAAGTCGTGCGGAGTAGGCGGGGAAGCCGTCGCTGTCGCTGACTTCGCTAGTCTTCTTGGCGCGGCGGATCTCGTCGATCCTGTGGCGGGCGTCGTAGCCGCCGTGTGCATTGCCGGTGGCGTGGCTGTTCGCATGGCCTCGGCCTCCGCGATCGCCGCCGCCACCAGCTCTCCTGCCAGTGCCATGAGAGGAGCTACCGCTGCTGCCGCCGCCGCCCCCGCCGCTATGGCCGCCATGTGAGGGTCCTCCCGCAGAGGCTCTAGAGTGGTTGGGGGTTGGTTGGTGTTCGCCATGGACGCGGTTGCGTCCGCCATCCGCTGGGGTGCGGCTGTGACTAGTGGCTTCGTAATTTCCGGCTCCGGCGGTTCTGTTGTTGACCCGCATGAAGCAGGCGTTCTCGGCAAGCTTGGCGATAAGTTTGCCTACGCGGTGCCCCTGAGCTGTTCATGCTATCGTGGTGATAGACATGAAGCATTGCTCAGGGGTAGTGTGTACCCGGTTGGTGACTTGATCCAGAGCCTCATTGAGGTTCCGGATGGGGAGAACTTCTCGAAGCCGCTTGCGTCGATCTGCTCGCTTTCTGTTGCGTTCGCGCCGGGCGTTCTTGGCATCGGTAGTCTCGTCTGTAGGTGCGTTGGCGGATTCCTCGTCTTCTGAGATGTCTTCCAGGTACCGATCAACTCGGTTCTCTGAGGTTCCAGCTTCCCCGGTTGCCATGAAGACTTCACGGTCAGGTGTGCAGAGGCCAGAGTCGGTAGTCACCACCTCGGTAGGCGTGTGCTCGTCCTCGTTTGGAGCCAGTGGTGTCCCCTCCTGAAAGGGGAGTGTCTCGAGGTAGGCGACGCAGCGCGAGTTGTCGTCAGTCAGGTCTGCGGGCTTGTGGTCGGGCCAGTAGACGAATCTGCCGGCGGGAGTAGATGTGATGACCAAGCCGGCGGCAGGACCTCATAGCGGCTCCTCAGTCGTGTTGAGCTCGGACTCGGACCCAATTGGATCCGAACCGAAGTCGAACTCGTAAGAGGAGTCCAAGTTGTAGTCGGGGACGGCGCTGGAGTCCGAGGAGTACTCGGAGACGATCTCCTTGCTGGCCCGACGTGGGACAAGCGCATCCACGTAGCCTACAGATGCGTTGCGGAGGCCGTACGGGAAGTGCTCGTGGGGGAGGACCGTTCCACACAATGGCTCAGGAGCCGGCTCACGTGGTTCGATCCAGGGTGACGTCGAATTCGAGTTGGAGGCGGATCCAATCTCGAAGTCGGCAGCTTGGTTGTAGAGCGAAAATTCATCGAATTTTTCGACGAGTTGGCCCGTGACGACTTCGGGAAGTGTCATGAGTCCGGTCTCCAGGTCTAGGGTCATGGTGAGGTAGCGCTGGAACGATCCAGCGCCGTCAGCGGTGCAGACCCAGGAGCCGAAGACGAAGGTGTCGCCGCGGTTGAAGGCGGCGGTTGGCTTGATGACGATTGAAGCTGTCGAGTTTGCCATGTGATCTTCAGCGAGAGCCCCTACCTGGCGCGCCAGCTGTCGGTGTTTTAACCCGGCAACCTACCAAGGGGAGTACCCGAGGTAGATGTTTGTGGCCTCGCCGAGATCGGGAACTCGAAGGAGAGACACATGGCACACAATTTAGACAGGTTCGGGCCGCGAGGTGCGTAATACCTTACGTCCTGTATGCTGCGTAGCTCTGGATTGATTGGGTGTGTTTACAAGATGATGCGGATGAAGATATAGGGGTCCCTGCCTCGCCTTATATAGTCCGGGAGGCAGGGTTACAAGTCGGTTTGACAGGGGAGTACTAGTCGTGTACGGCTAGGAGTACTCTACATGGATCCGGACATGTCTAGCTTCCTAACCGAGTACTAGTCCTCCGTAAGCCTTGCGTTTCACGCCATCAGGTGCCGTGCAGCCCAAGTCGAGTAGTCCCAGGGGCCCAGGGATGTCCATACGACACTGGCCATGATATCTCTTATGATGAAACTTTGTGAATATTTATGTTTGATTAATTGAATTGCACAACTTATGCTTGAAATAGCTTGCTCATGTAGAAAAGAGTAATCAACTAGAATCTAAGCTAAAATCTTGAAAGTAAGGACATACTCTTTGTTGCTTTTCAGCAAAAGAACCCCACTGGCCAAAAAGCTTCTCATGTCTAGAGTTTGGTATTGTAGTTGTCACCCGACGGGTAAGACTTGCTGAGTATTAGTATACTCAGCCTTGCTATAATTTTGATGATTTCAGGTAATGCTTTTAGTGATGTGTGGCCTGGAGAGATCCCGCCTGGCTGGGAGCTGGAGTGGGTGGAGGACGACGAGTGAGGGCATCATGGCAGGCCTCCTGTGATGCTCATCGCACCGTCTAGTTAATTTCCGCTGTTTTCGAACTCTGAACCTCGTTTAGTATGTCAAGTACTTCGGTTTGTAATAATTAAACCCTGTGGGGCAGATTTGGACTTAATCTATGTATTGTACTCTGGACTCGCCTTCGCGTGAGTTTTAATGCATGTTGTCGATCCTTTGTTGCTATGTAAGTGATTTTATCGGGCTTGACCCGGCAATTAACGATGGGATGATACTTTATTACCGCCTAATGACCAAAGTGGATTGGTTTAGGCGTTAGTACGGTATTTTTCTGAGCGGGTTGTCACAGCTGCATGCATGAGGCATGGCACCAGGACCTGACACGAGCAACCATGCAGTCAGCTCCCCCCGTACACCTATTGTGCATACACAGCCTCTCTCTCTTTCTCTCTCTTCACTAATGTAACATGCTCCCCTTGTTTGATAAAAGGGAGAGCAGGGGTCCTCTCTCATGAGAGAGAGCTCAGGCTTTTGACTCTCTACTCTACCTTCTCCTCTCGAGAGGAGCACTCTCTCTCATTTTTCCTTCTACCTCCAGCCTTTCATGGCTCTCAAAAAACTACAGAGACTTGGGAACTCGTCCCTCTCTCGCCTATTTGTAACCCCTACTACAAATCAGCGTAAATAACACAGCAGCACGAACTGGACGTAGGGTGTTACTCTCCGGAGGCCCGAACCAGTATAAATCCTGTGTACTCCCATTTGCACAACCGTCCGAGGCTCGGCACGCAATCCGAGAAATTTACTGCCGGCGGTTAGAGTATCCCGACAGTTAGCGCGCCAGGTAGGAGCCTTTTGCGTGTCACGACATTTTTTGCAGGTCTCGGATGGCCATCCTCGACGACAACGGCGGCCGCGATGCTGACGGCCACGACGACACCAGCGGCAACCGCGACTCCGCGGGCGACGACAACGGCGGCCGCAGCGACGCCAACGGCAGCCGTGACTCCGCCACGACGACGGCGACATTCTGGACAGCGGCAGCGGCCTGGCTCTCTCGTCCCTGCCAAATACCAAGCAATAGTTTGATTTCTTTTTCTTCTCAAGAAGCCGAGCAGCAGCTCGTCTCCTTTCCCCCGACCAACAAATGGAGAAAATCCCTTTCCCTAGATTTCTTCCACTAGAAGCGATGTCTTGCTACTCGTGCCTACATCGAATTCGAGCAGCAGCCCATGGCGTCTTGCCTTTCCGCTCCTTTTTCCTCGATCGAACAAGCAGATTCCTCCAGTCGCAAGATCCAGCAGCGGCAAGCAGCAAGCAGCGGCAGCGAACTCTTCACGCAGCACGCCACCACCCGCCGTGGCCTTCTGCTGCACAGGACTCGTGGACGCCGTCGGCCTGGCTTGGCCGCGCGTGGAGAAGAGCGGAGCTCGACGGAGAGAGGAGCCAGACGAGATCCCGCGCCGCCGAGCACTGTTTCTCCTCCGGATCCCCACGCCGCCGTCTCATTCGCGCGCTGCAGACAAGTCAACCCAATCTCCGCCGCCGCTCTACACCTCTCTCTGTTTCAGCCCGTGGCTCCCAGGGGCTGTGGGGTTGACTTGTACATTTGCGCGAGATGACCGGCGACACGGCTCCCCGGTGCCTCCCGCCGCCGCGGCCGGCGCGCGAGCCTGCTCCACCATCACCCCCGGCGCGGCGGCCTCCCAGCGCGGCCGCAGATGACCGGCGGGCCGCTGCGGCCTCCTCGACCACTTCGCCGACACGCCCTGCTCCGCGCCAGCTCCGACGGCCGGCGGCCTTGTTCCCCCCTGGTGGACGGTGGCTCTGCCCCACCGTGGCAGCACGGCGACCTCCTCCCCGACTACATCACTGCGACGCGGCCGCACGGTCCGGCTCCCGCGCCTCCTCCTCTGCACCCGCGGCGGCGCCCACGGTCCGTTCCTCCTCCGCGTGGCCTTGCCCAGGCGAGGCGTGGCCCGTTCCCTCGGCGCGGAAGACGAGGCGGCGACCATCCCCACGCGGCGCCGCGGCCCGGTGCGTGCTGCGTTCCCTCTTCCCTGTCACGCGGTGCGCGAACTCCACCTCCTCACGGCATTGCGGCGCGTCCTCCTGCTCTCTGCCCGCGGCAGCGCCCGCGGCGCGCCTCCTTGACGTCTCTACCCAACGCGGCCCCGCGCGGCCTCGTCTTCCACACCGAGCGGCGACCTCCTGGCGCCCGTCCCGCACCTTCACCGCGCGGTGCCCGGCTCGGCGCGCCACCTCCTCCACTTGGCGGCGGCCCCACGCCACTTCGCCTCCTCCTCGAACGGCGACGATACCGGGGCCGACGGGCGTCGCCGGGACCTCGGCGGCGGCTCCAGGAGCCCGCGGCCGCCTCCCCCTCGAGCGGCGACACGTCACGGGGCCCGCAGCTGCCTCCCCCTCGAGGCCTCGAGCCGTGATGCGGCACGGCACCTGCGCGTCCTCGAGCTGCGACGCGGCGCAGCCTGCGCCCCTTCAGCCACCGCGACGGCGCGGCACCCGGAGCTCCTCCTCCACTGGTTTTTGCGGCGGCGCGGACCCCGCTCTGCTCCCTCTTCCGGCCAGTGCGGCCTGACGTGGCTGCCGCCTCTTCCTCAGCACCGCACAGCCCGCGCCGCGACTAATCCTCTGCCTCGCGCTGCGACCCGGTCCCTCACCGCGCCGCTCCTCCTCGTCGCCGAGCGGCGGTCAACCGTTCAGCACCCCCCAAGGACCCGGGCCGTGCAGGAGCTGGACCCCGGCGGCAGCACGGGCGGAACGGGCTCAGCGGCCGGGCGCGCTCACATCTTCTGCCCCTGCGGCGAACTGACCCCCTTCGAGGGGCGCATCCCTTTGTTTTTACAGGACACGTACTCGGAGACGGAGGGTACTCGTGCGAGGCGGAAACTTCACGTGCGAGTCGTTACTACTCGGGGATGGACACGAACCTACTCAAGCGAGACGCCCCTACTCGGAGGCGGAAAGTACTCGTGCGAATCAGGGCCCTTCTCGGAGAAACTAGTCGGAAGCGGAGAGTACTCGTGCGAGGCGGAAACTTCTAGGAGCTTTCTCGGAGAGGCGCCCCTTTTCGTGCGAGGCAGAAACTTCTCGGAAGGGCTTCTCGGAGGGACTACTCGTGCGAGGCGGAAACTTCTCGGAAGGGCTCCTCGGAGGGACTTCTCGTGCGAGGCGGAAGGAAGTCGTGCGAACGAGCCTACTCGGAGAAACTCTTCGGGGACAGAAAAAACAACTCGAGCAAATGGAGTTCCCGCTCGGGAACATCGTCTTTCTGACCTAAAAACATGATTTTCTTATCAGTATCCAAGTTCTTGTGTGTAGGTAACGAACTGCAGCATCAGCCGTTCGCCACCCTGATCAGGACAAAGCCGTTTCGAGCAACGCGACGGGTGGCGGCAAGCTGAGACCGACTGCTGCGTAACCGCTCGTCGTCGTACCTCATCCTTCTTCGCATACCTCGCCGCGGCGACCCAGCTCGCACCTTCATCGCTCACGGGCGCACCTCGAAACATCCCGAAGGATGCTCACGTCGAGCCTTTTCTTCTCGCCACCGACCGCGGCGCCGCCATCAACAACAACGGTCAATGGCGTTGGCAGCCATCTGGCAACCGCCTCGAACGAACCCGTGACGTCTCCCGCACGAAACCAACGACGACTCCGACAAATCGCTGACCGCCTCGGCAGCCGTCTGCTCGACCGCCACGGGCAACACGAAGCTCGCGGGCTTGTCAGGATGAGCCCGGGAACGACACGCCGACTCCCCCGACGCGAACATAAATCGAGCTAAGCATACTTCTAGCACCACCGTTTTTCCAGCTATAACACACCCCGACATGCGTCGTCCGGACACATCAACGCATTTTCTTTTTCCTCTCTCACACAAGTCACTAAAAGTACTCGGGGAGCACACGTCTTAAATTGTGAAATCTCGACCCCACGCCTACACTTCCCACGCGTGCACGCGGCCTGCTCCCTGCGCAACGGATGCGGCTGTCGGGGGTCAGGTGCTTAAACGCAACAGGAACACTGCCCGAGGAAATTAAATAGACTTAAAAGAGTTGGACTTAGAATTCTTGTTGTAAATTGTCAAATGCTTTTTCCTCAGAACTGGTATTTGTCGCACCACGTACTGCTGTCCTCCGATTCCCTTTTGCAGGAACACGACCGCAAACTCGACCCTCGTACTCGGGGGCTGGGAGACGGCGACTGTCACCCCACCCTCACGCTCGGGGGCTAGACGACTACTCGGCCCTCGCGCTCGGGGGCTGGGCAACGACTAATCAGCCATCACAACGACCACACGACATTCCTCCGATGGCCCCATCGGCTCCTCGCGGCTCTGTTCCCGAGGGCCGACGCCACACACCGACGATCGGGAGTTCGAAGGCTGGCCCGTCGAAGGGTTCGATAGCCGCTCCTGGACACCCGAGCGAGGGGCGGCGAGGGATGGGCCCCAGCGGCTGGAACTCAGGCGCACGAGCGCCATGGGCATCCTGAACTGCGTTCGAGTCTTGATGGAAAATGAGGTCATGGTTTTTCCCCGACGGAGAGGCGACGAGCCGCCGAGTCTAATCGAACGGGCTGGGTAACTAAATGACTTCACCATCAGGAATATGAGGTCGATCACCAGCTGATCCGTTCGGAGCCCGACGAATGGGGCTCCGAGGCTTCACTCGAGCTCACCCGCACGCAGCTCACGAGGTGCCGAGGCTCGGCCAGCGAGGCAAGCTTCGACGTCACCCAGCCCCTCCTTCCTAACGAAAAGGATGCGCGAGGGAGACGCAACGAAAAGGGAAACCGACTCCCCGACTAGTGCCTCGCGTCGTGTGAGGTCACCAAAAAATTCTTCCTCCCGCAAGCTCGGGTGCGATGACACCTCCGACGAAACGATGTTCAGCTCCAAAATGACTAACCCCGCGAGCAAGTCTCCGACTCCCCCGCGGGCTCGGGGGCTACACCCGGCGGGTGCGCTCGCGCGCCCCCGCCGTACGGACGACGATCTACCTCTCCATTGCGACGACTGAGCCTGTGAACGAGTCTACAACTCCCTCCCAGGCTCGGGGGCTACTGACGGGACCCAATATTATGGGTACCCAAAGACAGCTATTACGAATGACTATCACGGCCACGATGACCTCCGGGGTATTTTTGGTGGTTTTCTGGATTTATTTTTGTGAGGGAAAACGGCCACAAATCATGACCATGACCTCACATGCTTGCCAGCCATGCAGCCTCCGACTAGTTGGAAGTCCTCCGGAGAAGTTTGGATTCCCTCATTACCCATGCAAGTGCCAGGTGTCAGAAGCATTCAATGGCCGAGCTGCATGCATGAGGCATGGCACCAGGACCTGACACGAGCAACCATGCAGCCAGCTCCCCCCTACACCTGTTGTGCATGCACATCCTCTCTCTCTTTCTCTCTCTTCACTAATGTAACATGCTCCCCTTGTTTGATAAAAGGGAGAGCAGGGGTCCTCTCTCATGAGAAAGAGCTCGGGCTTTTGACTCTCTACTCTACCTTCTCCTCTCGAGAGGAGCACTCTCTCTCATTTTTCCTTCTACCTCTAGCCTTCCATGGCTCTCAAAAAACTACAGAGACTTGGGAACTCGTCCCTCTCTCGCCCATTTGTAACCCCTACTACAAATCAACGTAAATAACACAGCAGCACGAACTGGACGTAGGGTGTTACTCTCCGGAGGTCCGAACCAGTATAAATCCTGTGTACTACCATTTGCGAAACCGTCCGAGGCCCGGCACGCAATCCGAGAAATTTACTGCCGGCGGTTAGAGAACCCCGACAGTGACTATGTGTGTCATGATTCTTATGGAGTCGAACTTGTGGACCTATCTATCTACATAAACTGCATGTGATGCTTGTGGAGTCGAACATGTGGATTATCTATATGTATAAACTGTTTGTGATGCTTTATTGTGATGTATAATGCCTATGATGGATATGATAGATATTGTGATATATATGATGCCTGTGATGTATGCCTATGTTGGATGTTGTTTTGGGTACTTTTAACGTGACTGTGCAATAAAATAGGGGGTTGGTAGGTCTCTTTGCCGAGTGTTTTTGACCAAGACACTCGGCAAAGAGGCCATTTTCTGTCATTTTTTCTGGGTGTTCGCCGAGTGTTTTTGACCAAGACACTCGGCGTCTTGACCATTTGTCGCCGAGTGTCAACGGAAAAACACTCAATGTCTATAATTTTCCCGCCGCCTTGTAACAAATAGACGCCAAGTGTGTCTGACAAGGACACTCGGCGACAGGTCAACACGTTGCCGAGTGTCTTTGACTCAGACACTCGGCGACTCAACCTCGCTGTCAGTTGGTGCCGTCTGTTGACTGACGTTCACCGAGTGGTACGTTGGCACTCGGCATTTAGACGTCGAGTGCTCGACTTCTGACACTCGACATCTAGACTGTCGCCGAGTAATGTGTCACCGAGTGGAGGACACCGAGTGCAACACTCGGCGAACGCGCCGCCAAGTGTTTTCGGCACTCGATGTCTACCCGGTTTCCTGTAGTGCGTTTTCTGTCGGCATTTCGCTCTAAGCCTCTAACTAATACTAATTGCCAATTTATCCAAGACTGGACAGTTATGTGATTCCATGATGCGTCCTGCACAGGTTCGTATTAAGGCAGCCCTTGATGTTCAAGTTCAAGCACGGATTTGTACATCGTGGTATACTCCAAAAAAAGAGTAGTTTCTGGTATGAGCACCGACAGAAATGAGCGCCGAATTGAACTATGCGCAAGCAGAAAACGCGCAGGTCCAGATCTACACTGGGAGTCTGGGACTAGCGCCGACACACATTTGCAGCAGCTGGCGTCCGGACCCGTCACACGTCAGAGACACCCCAGCAGTTTATTAACGCGAACATGGGCTCTCGAGGTCGAGGCTTTGCCGGAATCTCCACGCGGCCGAGGGACCAAGACCAATAATAATGCAGTGACTGGTTGCTAGCTCGTGTCCCTGTCATCTCCTGGGTAGCTATGCACGCGCGCCCACATGCACGCACGGGCGCACGGCCACTGCCGGGAGACTCATGCCCGTCTGATCCAATCCAGAAACTCCAGCGTCCTGATGATCCGATCCCTACTTAAACGAAGATGCCTCCTCTGACGTTTGGCCATTAGCTACCTTTGTTCATCGATCTTAGCTCCCTCATTGCCATGGAGGCAGCAACTGGCTCATTTGCTCGCGTTATAGCGTTGCTTGCAACGACAAGCCTCCTTTGGAAGGAAGCCTCGTGCTTCTCGTCGTCGTCGTTCGGTTTGAACAAGGCCTTCGCCACTTTCTATGGCGGCAGCGACGCTTCAGGAACAATGGGTAAGCTGACTAGGTGCTACGATTTGTTTCAACTTTTGTGTGTACTCCGTATCTCAAAGAGACTGATGCTGATGCATGAACCTACCATGCATGTGTCGTCCGTGCATATGCAGGAGGTGCTTGCGGGTACGGGAATCTGTACTCTACGGGGTACGGCACGAACACAGCGGCGCTGAGCACGGTGCTGTTCAACGACGGCGCATCGTGCGGGCAGTGCTACCGGATCGCATGCGACTACCAGGCGGACCCACGGTTCTGCATAAGTGGCACGTCGGTGACCGTCACGGCCACCAACTTGTGCCCACCCAACTATGCCCTGCCGAACGACAACGGCGGCTGGTGCAACCCGCCGCGCCAACACTTCGACATGGCCGAGCCCGCCTGGCTGAAGATCGGCATCTACCGTGGCGGCATCGTGCCGGTGATCTACCAAAGGTATGTACTACATCTGAGAACGAAATCCCCATAGTGATTTCCAATGACGTTTGTTGATGTAGCGATCGAAGATTGTTGCATTGGTGATCTCGACATGGATGAAGACCTACGTACGTGTGTGCAGGGTGCCATGTGTGAAGCAAGGCGGGGTCAGGTTCACTATCAACGGCCGTGACTACTTCGAGTTGGTGCTCATCTCCAACGTCGGCGGTTGCGGATCCATCCAGTCGGTGTCGATCAAGGGCTCGCGAACCGGGTGGATGGCCATGTCCAGAAACTGGGGCGTCAACTGGCAGTCCAACGCGTACCTCAACGGGCAGAGCCTATCGTTCCAGGTCACCAGCAGCGAGGGCTTGACCAAGACCTTCCTCAACGTTGCCCCGACCAACTGGGGGTTTGGGCAGACGTTTGCAACCTCGCAACAGTTTTCTTAGAGGAGAGTTTTTGTGTGTCTCGATTAGTAGCATGTAAAGGTTTCCTTCCTTCCACATAAATACTACTATTGCCCACTAGCCTCCCAATATTTCTATGCATATATTCACTAATTTCTGTTTTGCCCCTCAGTGTTTTCAGCCTACAGAAAAGAAAACTTCAACATCAAATTAGCTACCTAAATATCTCAGTATATTTTAGTACAAGGTGTGTGAATGGAGACGACGGATGGCCAAAGTCTGTTCAAAATATTGTTACCGTGTAGATGGATATGCTAGCGCCAGGGCTCCGGTAGGCAGTTGTAATATCTTGAATCAAAGTAGTAGCAGATATAGATTTTATATTCTGAGAATCTAGTCGAGTCCTAGCCATGTAACCCATCTATATATGTGTAAACATCATGTGCTATTGTGCCGCATAAATCAACATGCAATCACTGCATCACGACCCAAGCTAGAGCGTCGGTGTTCCGCTCCTCTTATTTTCTACGTGATAATCAGAGACACAAATAACTAAGATTAATCTGCAAATGACTAGTTCATCTTCCTTCCAATCCAATCCCCTCTGTACCGAAAGTGGACCTAGTTAGACCATTAATGATTTTGGTAATTGTGCGTTGTCAACACTAATTTTTGGGACTAACAATGTCTGCAAGTAGGGATGGAAATATGAAAATGGAATCCGAATTATCCGATATCCGTATCCGCTAAAATATAAATATGGATATCCGTATCCGTATTCGAATTCAAATATGGTAGTAACACTACGTGAAAACCTCAAATAGGTCATACGACATTAGTAACGGACCTATAAAGTCCGTTACAAAAAATATTAAAGATAACGGACTTTGTTAAAACCCATTACCAATGAATTTATATCCGTTACCTATAAGATCTATAGGCCGCATCACAGCTTTATTGGTAATGGACATTGATTAAGGTCCATTATCTTTAATATTGGTGGTAACGGACCACGGAATGCCCGTTACCATTCTGGTTCCCGGACCCGAAATTTTATTTCAATCCCGTTATTGTCCCCTCGCGTCCGCGACTCCCCCTCCCCTATCCACTCGCAGACGCGCCTCCCTCTCCCTATCCTCTCCGCCGCCGCGCCCCCACGCCTTCGTCCTCGGCCACGAGCAAGGGTCCTCCACGCCGTCACCGTAGGGAGCAAGGGCCCCGATTGCCATGAGCACCCAGTGTGGAGGCCCGATTCGTCTTCCTTGTGGCGCGCACGCAAGCGGCTAATGGAGACGCGGCGCGACTCTGCCTCGCCAGGTGGGGTGCGTGCGCGCAAGCGCCAACGCCGACAACGCGGCGTGGCAGCTCCCTCCGGGAAGATCGTGGGTGGTTCTCTCCCGTGCGGCGTCATCCTCCACGCCCACCTGAAACAGAGGGAGATCCGGTGGCTGCAAATCTCCTCCTCACCCGATGACCACATCTCGCCTGACACGGAGGGTGATCCAGTGGAGCTATCCTATTCCATTTACTTTGAGATCTGGTGAAGGTTCACAACTCCGCAATTCTCTTTGCACGCATTTACTTGTAGATTGAGATTTGATATAAGTAAATTTGTGTGTTCATCATGTTTTTTTTATATCGTAGTGGAAAACTGATACACTGAATAATCTTGGTGTTCTTTGTTTCAATGCACTGATACACATGAACTAGTAATAGCTAATCATTTTTACTAGCTCAATGGTTCCTATATTTTCATCTCCTTTTGTGCTAGAACATGGCAGGTCCCTTTGCTTTAACTTGACATATTCAATCCATATAAACAATATTTCAGTCAGTAGGATAAAGAATTTGAATGAATTTGCAGTGTAGTTCTGACTCGAGGGTTAATTGCTAACACCTAAATTTTATCAAAGACACTGGGTGATGTTCTGTTTCTTTACTGCTTTACAGGATGCCTACCATAATGTTCTGTTAATTTTTCTAGCCACATGTTGTATATATGCATCTGAGGCAGGTAAGTAATAATCTTAAACACTAGTTTTTTTCCTCATGAATTCGGATCTTCTTCACATGAAATTTTAATTTATACATGCAACAATGTTGAATAAAGTGACATGCTAGGAGGTCAACTGATGCCTAACATTATTTTTGTCTATGTTCAATGATGAGTCCTGAATCTTTCATTCATATGTTGTTAAGTAAAAATGGCACCTTTTAACCTACAATTGCCAAAGTATATCAGTGTCATTGTACTTGTTATGGTGTGTTCATCAACTCCTAGTGTTGTCAAACTTTAGAATGTACTGTATAACAAGAATATTGTGACATCCTGGCCCAAGGCTTAATAGGATTGATAAGGATACTCATACCAACAAGTTGCAACTTCTTTTCCGGAAGCCCATCTCGAAAGAACTCCAAGGTTAAGCGTGCTTGGCTCCGAGCGATGGGTGACCGACCGGGAAGTCTTTCCTGGGTGTGCATGAGTGAGGATAAAGTGCGCAGAAAAAATATGTGTTGGTCTGTGGGGATATTCTTGGGGTCCTAGAGAGTTGCCAGGCGTAGGCGAGCCCGGTGTGCACAACCCGTAGCCGTCCTATGTTCCTTGCGCGCTCACATGCCCGAGGTCAAGGAAAGACCTTCCTCTGTGAGGCCGCACCGCAGACGCTGCATCCATCCCACCCCCCTTCCATCTTCGTGTCATCGACCGTCGTGCCGAGTCCCTCTCTTACGAGGGCTGTTCGCCCAAGAACCGGCCAAGGTCGTGTTTTCCTTCTCCACCGCACCGCTGACTCGTCCTTGATCGCCTAAGCCCTTGCTCGCAGCCCAGCACAGCAGGATCGCTGTGCTAGCCTACCCGCCTGCAACCTGTTTGATGTTTTGTGCAAACCGCAGACTAGAGCTACCGTTAGCTTGCCTGTGTTGCCGAGGCAATGCTAGCTAACTATCCAAGCCTCCACCTTTTTAGTCTTATGCCATGATCGAGGTCCAGTGATCCATATGTGTGCTAGCCTGCAGCATGCAGTGCTAAAACCTGTAGAGCTCGTGAGCACTCAAGTCAAATCCTTGCAAGCCATGGGCTTATCTGCTTGCTTGTGCTTGCTTTCAAGAAGGCCATGTGTGTGCTAGCTTCACCATGACCTTTAGCCGAGCGCCTGCACTTTGCTTGCTGCCTGTGCCGTTGAGGCAATCTGTGAGCACTTTTGGTGCATCCAAACCGTCACTCTGCCGCCGGCAAACCGTTTTCCCTCGCGGAACACCTCTACGGCTTTTCGTCGTTCACCCGTTCCGTGCGCCCAAAACTGAGTTTTGGCTCAGCCACACAGCAGCCCCCTCACAGGTGGCAGTAGGCACTGCTAAGATGGAACCCTGTGGATGATCAATGCCTTTGGGCAGCCCCTCTGACCTTGCAGCCGCCCTGCAGCTAGTCTGCAGTTCGTTTGCAGCCAACAGCTGCCCTGTTTGGCTTCTAACAGCCTTGTTGCAGCAAGTCAATAGGAGACCTTTACCCCTTTTTGGTAGCCCTGCAACTAACCTGTGGTTAGCTTATGATCCTTTATGTTGCGATAACTATTTTAAACAGAAAAATAAAAATGCATGTGGGTCTTTATTTAATTTCAGAAATGGCTTTTGATCTTTAAAAATACATAACTATTTATTATGAGCTCCGAAAAATATGAAATCAGTTTCATAATCTTTCTAAAAACATGACGCACCCGTTAGTCTAGTATTTGCTCTCTTTTTTTGCTCTTATTGCTTCTCTTTGGAGTTTATTTGCATTAGCCCTCGTATTTATTTATTTATGCGAATCTAGGAACTGCCGGAGCCGAGGAGTTGAGCCAGAAGATCGAGTACGACTACGGTGACGTCAACGACTACTCGCTCACAGGTGTTCACGCCCATCCGACTTTGAATACCTATTAGGCATTGTTTATTAGAATGCTAGCGCTTTATTTATTCGCATGATGATGATGAACCTTGCATAGCCTATTTTGATATCATGTCCTTGATTGACCTACTACTACTACTACTATACTATATATGCGTGTATATACGCTGAGTTTCGCTATGCATGTGTGGGTATAGATGTGGTTTTAAACCTCTTGGCGTGAGTTGTGGGTTGGGAAAAACTTGGAGAGAGTTTCGAACCCCTGGCTGGAGTAAGCAGACAACAACCGACTTTCGGGTCGGGGACAGGAGGTGACCTTGGATGCCTCCTACGGATACGAGATGAGGAGTTTGGAGCGGCGATACCTGTTATGGGTGCCGTAGCGGACCACGTGGTGGAGACGCATTGGTAGACTTGCTGCTCTGGTCTAGATGTATCAGTGGAACCTATGCTTCGTGGGAATATGTTGACGTGTGCACCACTTACCCTATGGGAAGGGTTCCAGCCATTCTCTAGTTAGGTGGTACCAGCTCTGCTGGAGAAGCATGTTAGGATTGGGCTTGCCGTTTCACGAGGGTGTGTGGAGCCTGGCTGCTGTTCAGCCCTTGTTTTCGAGACCCTTGACACCACTTTTTAGCCAGGTTAGAGGTTCACGATCCCGGGGCCGTTCGGTCTTTCGAATGGGTCCAGACCCGGGAATACAATCTGGTACCGTTCTGCTAGCGAGTCTTGGTTGTGGGCTGTGTCTCAAGACGGCGGCCACCGTCTGCAGCCCGAGTGGGTCCAGGTGTACACACTCTGCAGAGTTTTTATCTATACGTATAGCCGCGTCCTCGGTTATGGACACTCCTACGTTCTGTTACACTGATTAGTGTTTTGAGATTTCTATCTCCCCCTCTTCTAAAACTATAGGTTGGGATGTGAAAGCTACTAATTCAGGAATAGGATCCGGTGTTGGCCGTTGAGATGGGAAGGATAGAAGCTTTCCCATCGACTCGAGAGGAGTTTCGAAGGTGAGTTTGAGACGGAGCCCTGGAATGCCAGGGAGAGCTGTGGTGTTGTGATATAGTTGGGATGATGGATATTTACTCTTGTATTTGCTGCTGCTACTGCATAGGAAACCCGAGCTTGCTCCTTGACTACTTTTCTCACCTTTAGCTTTAGGCCACTTAAAGCTTGCATACGGTTGGTGACGTGAACCTATCCCATTCCTTGGGGATAGTTTGTGAGTGTGCAGGATCGGACTTGGAGTGAGTTCCGAGTCTACGGATTCCATGAAGGAAGGGTTGCGTTGCTTCGCTCAAGGATGCCTGTGGTGAAGATCGAGGATGAAGACTTGAAGCCCTAGTTACCGCTGCGCAGGATTTCTACTTGTCGTTTAGCCCAAGGGGCTTGTACTAAAATCGTATAACGAGTTGTTTCGGATGTAATATATTTTATTTTGTTCTCTGTTATCGTTGTATGGAAATGATATTAAACTGTAATGAGTTTTGTACGTGATAGCTACTGATTCAGGGACTATCACAAGGGTACAGGGAGTCGGGTTTTCCTCACCGAAAACCCGGGTCGTTACAAATATGAATGTACAGTGGAGATTTCTTGGCGAATATGTACCACAAGGCAAGTAATCTGAGCACTTGTCCATGCCAATGATGCATCTCCTATTAATCCAAGAGCCTAGCTCATTTGTGTTGATTTCTTTATGTATTTTGTCCTGTAACACTATCTAAATTGAGCAGCACCATTATTATCTCTATGTTTTGTTGCTATGAATACTCCTATCCTAACCATATGCCCTCTTATTTGTTTGCCAGCAGCTCTAGTATTCATCAAGTTGAACTTTAGTATTGTTCCTTTTTATTTCAGATTCCTTGCTATCAGGTACAAGCTCCACAAGTAGAAGCCAACAATGCATTTTAGAGGTACTTCTCTGCATTTTTCTCCACTAGTTCATTTCTACGGAACTTGCCTGGCATGGATACCTTGATCATCATTGTGAGTTAGCATTATAAGCATGTATCTTCCCTCAAACACAACCATTCCAGAAAGTACTCGTTCATGCTTTGCATCTCAGTTATTTGTTCATGTGTTCAGCTTTCATTGTTCTTAATGCTAATATGTACATCTTTACTGCTTTAGGTTGGAGCTTAAGTTGTATATTCAAAGTATATATGGTGGAACTGAGGTTGAATTCAAAGCTTTGCTTCAATTTTTCTAGAGTTCAGTGCTTACTCCAGTTCAGTCTATTACTTCAATTAAGTCTGCAATCTGAGTGTATGGATGTAATTGATCATGTGTATTTAACTGTATATTTGTGTGTATGATGTATGTATAAAATAAAAGAATAGAAGATATTTTGATTTCTTTTTTTTGTTTTTTAATTGTAGATTGGTAACGGGCGTTACCATAATGCCCATTACCAATGACTGGTATTGGTAACGAGCGGATTGAGGCTCGTTACCTATAACTGACATCGGTAACGGGTGTTGTTGACGCCCCCTATATCTTGCTATTGGTAACGGGCATTGGCATAATGCCCGTTACCAATGACAGTTAAAGGTAACAGGCATATGGGTCATTTGTAACGCTTGATCGGAAACTGGCGTGATGCCCGTTACCAATTGCAGTTGGCGCCCGTTACCAAAGTCTCTTTTTTCACGTAGTGTAAAGTGGATACATCTGAATTTGTTTTTGTTGATTTTTCTCTATCCGATTCCATCCGTATTCGACAATATCCGGCACTATCCGTATTCGACTATATAAAACCGTAAGTTATCTCTATAATTAATGGTAAATTATGTAGAATACAAATAATGATAGTGTATAATTGAAAAAAAATTATATCCATAACTAATGATTATGACATTAATTTTAATATTAAAATATTGCATACATAAAACAATTTAAAAGTTGTATTTAAATTTATTGACCAATATAATTAATTTTAATAATAAAAATACATTAATATAAAGTTCAATTTTAATTACTCTAGTTTATTTATGTATTGATGAAATTAGTTTTCATGTATTTTTTATTATTTGTTTGATAAATGTATATATTAAAAATATGTATTTATTAATAGTTTTATTTACTATGTGATTAATTATTAAAATAAATATGAGTGAATGTGACATTCTTAATGAGCGATCTCTGTTATGTATTAATACTTTAGTCTTACATGATTTTGTAATTGTAAATTATCAATAAAAAAATTGGTAAATGTTTTCTTCCAAATCGAGTAAATATCCGAATTCGAGACCTATGTTTTTTATTCGTATTCGAGAACATTCAAATCTGTATTTGTATTCGAGTAAAATGTGGTAAAAGGTGTTATCCGAATCTGATTCCATGCAAATCCGATCCATCTCCATCCCTATCTGCAAGCGTACAAGGTTTAGTGTTATGGATGCAAAGGACTTTGGGAATTTAACAATTTGTAATCAAAGTCAAGAAGACATGTGTAAGATCTTAGAAGACCATAGAAGCAACCCATGACATCATAAAAACAAAGTTGGGACGAAGACACACAAGGAGTTGAAGTGATTCACACTGATAATATGCACCAGTACATACCACTGACCCATCTTGTGGTAACAGTAATGGTTACCAATTCAGTCTACGGCAACATAAGCAAGGTAGTAGGCACATGCACTATAACCACCGATTCATGCTATGGAGTAACCATCACCACATTAGTATACACTGGTAGAGAACCGACCTTTGATCCAACTTCTTTAATACCGAAAGAATATGGACCCGAGACTAAAAATCTTTAGTCCTAGTTGAAAAAAGGGTGCACCAATGACCACCGAAAAGCAGGCACCAACGATCATCGGAAGGCGAACTTTAGTCCCGGTTGTTAATACCAAGCAAGACAAAGGACCCTCATTTAGTCCCATTTGGAAATACCACCCAGGATTACAACTGTAGCCTCAGATGCACTACGTAAGAGACCGTACAATAGTGATGACTAAAAACCATTTTAGTGACCGTTGTGTCTCGGAACTGCAAAAAACTATTTAAACTAAACACTATGTCACGGATTGCAGAAAAACCATCAAAATCTAGTGTCTGCGACGATTTCGGATATCGTAATGGAATGGGTGTCATTGATTAAATTGATCGACGATACTTAAAAAACGTCATAGTCCGTGATGTATCCAGACTGTCACGGAGTAGCCCGAGGCCCATGCATCCCAACCTCTAAGCCCACTATCAGTGACAAAATAAATTGTCACAGATTACTGCTGACATGTACACCAACGTGGCTGCTGACGTGTATGGCAACATGGATGCTGACATTTACACCAATATGTATTCGAGCCCATAAACTTTTTAGCTCATCAAAAGGCCCATCAAATTTCAACCCACTCAAATAGTCAGCAAAATCATGAGCAACATTTCAGCCCAAAGGACACAAGTTTTCAAAGCGTTTATCAAAATAACAGCATATTAGTTGAATATCTCATAATCTCAAAAATAGAGATTCGATATCTCAAGTTACATTTAGAATCACATCACCATATAGTTGATTACATTATGCTTTCATCTTGCATCCACTAGACCTTTTTGTCAATAACCTGCAATCAAAATAAAAATATAGCAGCTGCTAACAGATAAGTACAGATCAAGGGAAGAACATCAGATACACTAATAGGTGTAGTCAAACATAATGGACATACAAACATCAGAACAAGGAATACAAATACAGGGAGGGAGAATTTTTTATTATATGCTAACTTCTACTACAGCATATCTAGACCAGAAATAAATTCTAATGGAAATAAGTATTGTTTCAATGAATCCTGGAGCATTTCAATAGCATATCAATAATTCAAACCATTTGAGTAATAAACCACACATATATGAACAATTTCCAGTAGCATTAAATTTGAACATATTACAGTAACATCAACTATACATGAAAAAATTTACTTTGATCATTTAAAAAAACATGCATATCGATGGAAAATATAACAAACAAATGGAAATTATTAGTGATGTCCAAAATTTCTGCATATCTTCTCAAAAAGTACTAGGACAAGTGCAAAATGGAATTATCCAAAATGATCCAAAAGGATCCATCCACGAATACCCAAATACTGACTGCACCTATACTCACTCATAAATCATCTCTCAACAAGAACAATTGACTACAAAAAGGTTTCCATTGCTCTAATCTCTAGTGTCTACTCACTAGCCCATGGGCCTACAGGCGGATGATGATGAGGATCGATCTGCTGCTTTATCGCACAAACGACCTGGTACACGGGTTGAATGGCGCTCAAACTGTTAGAGAACCATCCCCGTTTTTGCCGTTTTCCCGTTTTCCTCCGTTTTTGACTGATTAAACGAGTCAACCGTTTAGGAGACCGATTAGCCCCTAAACTATGCACTTAGTGTGCATTTAGCGTTTAAACCTGTCTAAACGGCCGTTTAGAACCATTTAGGAAAACACTGGTAAATATTCAAAAGTCAAGAATCAACAGGGAGAGAGATCTAACTTCATCCTCGACCGACATGATGTGCCATAATCCCATGTTAACTCGGGCCGGCGACGTGAATCGGTTGTGCACGGCCTCACGAAAAAAATGCCCGCCTCATTCTCCCCCACGCAAAACCCTCATCGGCAAAACATTTTCTCTCACGGTCATCACCCAAAACTCACACCAAGGATATACGTCGCTTCAGCGACAGATTGATAATGAATCGCACCAAGGGACGAGGGGCGCGCGAGGACCGCCACTCCCGCGTGGCGGAGTACTACGTGAGTTTTTTATTTTTTATTCCTTTCTTTCCTTTTTCATTATTATATCTCTTATATATTTTTTATTTCTCCTTTTTCTTTCTTTTTCTATCTCTTTTTTAATAATGAGTTTTCTTTTTGCTTTTCGTTTTTTATTTTTTCTTTTCTTATCTTATCTTTTTATTTTATTTTTCATTCCATTTTTCTTTCCTCTATTTGCATTTCTTTGTCCTTAGTTTTCTTTTCTTGTCTCTTTGATTTTGTTTTCTTTCTTTTTCTATTTTATTTTCTTTATTTTTCTTCTTTGAAATGGTTCTTTATGATGTTTAATCTTCTTCCTTAGGTCTTCTTCTTTCGTTACTCTTTCTTTATTTTATTTTTATTTATTTTACTATATACTAGTTCCTTGTATATTATTTATTATTTATTTTTTCTTGAGATATATGGTATTCATTAGTTATTTTTATTTTTATATTGTAGGTATTAAAATATTTGTTTTCTATTTACGTATTTATCCATTCCCCTTATCTTCAATTATTTTTTTCCATGAATATCGGTTCCACCTCGGTGAATTTTTTCACTTGAGTGAAAAATATTTTCCACTCCATATTGTTCCATCTTAGTGAATATTTGTTCCTATTTATTAAATATTTGTTTCCTAGTGAATATTTGTTCTACATCAGTAAAAATTTGTTCTCGCTTAGGGGATATTTGTTCACCCGCAATGAATATTGTTCCACTTTAGCGGATAGTTGTTCCACCTTAGTGCAAATTTGTTCCACCTCAATGAAAATTTGTTCTCCTTCAGTGATTTTTTCCCTTAGTTTATTTATTTATTCTGACACCTTATTTATTTGTTCAAGATGTCATATAAACTTTTTCCGACTATAATAGGATCTTGTTCTGACAGTTGTTCTCATTTGTTCTGACACTTTATTTTGTTTGTTCGAGATGACATAGAAACTTGTTCTGACTATAATAATAAGTTGTTCTGGCTATAATAATATCTTGTTCTGGCTATAATAATAACATGTTCTGTCTATAATAATAACTTGTTCTGACCCTTATTCTGATTTGTTCTGACACTAATTTTGTCTTGTTCGAGATGACATACAAACTTGTTCTGCATATAACAGTGACTTGTTCTGATTTTTAAAAATTCATAGTTGATATTAATTCTGACAATTTATTTTTTGTGCAAGATGGCATACAAACTTTTTTTGACTATAATAGAATCTTGTTCTGATAATTGTTCTCATTTGCTCTGACACTTCATTTGTTTGTTCGAGATGACATACAAAATTGTTCTGGCTATAACAATAAGTTGTTTTGAACGTTATTCTGATAAATATTTATATAACAACTGCATTTATATATATATTCTGACCCTGCATTTATTTGTTCGAGATGATATGCAAACTTGTTCTGCATATAACAGTGACTTGTTTACTACGTACAAATGTTTTGTTCAGGTAGTTTCTAGAATTTGTTCCATCTGTATATATATATGTTCCGGTAGTTCATATGATTTGTTCAGTATGTACAAATTTTTTGTTCCGGTAGTTTGTAAATTTTTTTTCTACAGTGATGATATTGCACATAATATATAACTTTAATTAAAAATATGAATAAAAATTTTTATCAAAATATAGTCAAGTGGGATCTTATTATGAAGCTTTTATTATCAAAAATCCAATAGTGAAATTGGAATTCAATTTTGATACTCGATTTATGATTTATATCTTTTTTTAAATTAAAAAACTTTACACGTGGAATGATGTCAGCTTATTTATTTTTTATGCTTGCATGCATCTACTTCTAAAGTGAGCAGGAACCGAGGCAAAAAGGCCCACCAGTCCATTGGGGGGCTTTCAAAATTATATGAACAGACGAAACAAATTATATGAGCCGACACAGAAAGGCCCACCAGTGCAGCTGCCCATCACGCGCTTCGCACAGGGGGGCGGAGGGGCCAACACCTGTCGATGCACTAGCCATCGGTGAAAGAAAGGGGCCAAGAGCGAGGCCGCAGCCGCCACCGTTTGCAGCCCCCGTTCCCTCGCCTCCAGCCTTGCTGCCGGTGGTGACGAGGAGCGGGGTCCGTCTCTTCAATAGATCTCCTGTCTTCATATGGTCTTAGTTGAGTCCACCTAGGTCTAGGGTTTGCTCGCCGTTGATATTCGGTGGTGGAGTTAGGTTTTGCCGGAGGAGCGTGGCTCCTCTGTGGCTTGCTTTTCCTGGCGACGCCGGCGATGCAGAACCGACGGTGGCGCAGCAGAATAATTTCTCTCAGCTTCTTCCGTTCTCCGATGGCGATCTACTCCAACGTCAACGGAGAGGCTGGGGAGACCTGTCCAGGAGTTGAGGGTTGGCGCATCGTCGTCTTCTTCAGGTGATGATGTTGTTGATCATGTTAATCTCGAGGAAGATGATCTTTAGTGAAAATCTGAGCTTTACTCGGGTTGCCAGCAGTGGAATCGAAGGATGCGTCTTGGGTACCGGAGTTGGCTGAAGTGCCGGGGAGGTAAGCCCTCTACTGCGGTCTCCACCTTGTGGAGATTGGCACTGGTGCCTGGCAACGATTGGGAACCGGATTCGGCGGCGGTGACGAACGGATCTCTGAAGGCTTCGAGGAAGATGAATAGGAGTTTTAGACTTCTTTGTAATTTTTCTTTTCTTTGGGGTCCTATTTGTAAAAGGACATGTGCAATGTGCTAAGATTAATGCATCTTCCTTCTAGAAAAAGGGGGCGGAGGGGCCCACCCCACACCTGTCCCCCACAGGTTCCCGTACCTCCCCACGCGGAAAGCACATGATGATATTTTTCTATCGTCGAAGCGACCTCTAGTCGCGCCCGAATTTGTTCGGGTAGTTTGTAGAATTTATTCAATGGGTATACTTATTTGTTTCGTCTGTTCATATAATTTGTTCGGTGCGTACAAATATTTTATTCTGATATAGATTTTGTTCTGGTAGTATGTAGAATTTGTTCGGGTAGTTTGTAGAATTTATTTGACGACTATAAATATTTATTCTGTTAGTTTATATAGTTTGTTCGGTGTGTACACATTTTTTGTTTCGGTAGTTTGTAGAATTTATTCCGCGGTTATATATTGTCCAGAATATACAACTTGAATTAAAAATTACAAATAAAAAAATTTGTCAAAATATAGTCAAATGGAATCTTGTTTTGAAGTTTTTATTTTCTGAAATGCAATGGTGAAATCGGAATTTAATTTTGATACTCGGTTTAACATTTATAGGTTTTTTTAAGTTTTAAACAACTCTTTAGATGAGGATGACTTCAGCAACTTTGACTATGTACTATCTGCATGTACGGACCAGGGTTCACCAAACTGGTGGGAACCGGTCCGGTTTGGCCGGTAACCGGTCCTACCAGTCCGGCCCGGTTCCTAAAATGGTCGGTAACCGGACCCTAACCGTACCTAGAGAACCTGGCCGAACCGAGGATTCCGGTTTACCGACCGGTTTGACCGGTGTCAGGGGGTGAGACCTGGACAGATCCGGAAGGGGGTGACCCAAGCGGTTGTAGGTTAATTGGAGGGGATCGAGAACTAAGAGCGTAGGTGGTAGTTCACGTGTGGAACTCGGAACACAGCAAGAATGGCGATGGACACAAGGGTTTAGACTAGTTCGGGCCTCCGGAGAGTGAAAACCTACGTCCAGTATGGGGTGGAATTATGCGTCGAAGGGAAGTCCCCTTGAATGAAGCTCTAGGCCGCCTTATATGGTCAATGGGCTAGGGCTTCCATTCGAGGTCGGTGGGCCCTCCTCGGGGTCGGTTACAATTTAGGAAGGTCATCTTCCTTGATTAGAGGATGAATCCCGCGATCCGCGGACCTACAGGCGGCGCCGAGCCGCGACCTAGCAACGTGCCTTGCACCTCAAGCTCGGCGGATCCTCCGGGATCTGGATAAGGTCTTCTGGAGTCTTCCAAGGTCGTCAGGGTTATGGATAAGGTCTCTGGGCCCACTTGCAGGTCGGCGGGGCTTCTGGCAGGTCAGGTCCACTTGGCAGAGACCTCTGGGACCCTGGTCGGTGGGGACCCATGGGTACCCATGTCTCTCAAGCCCCCGATCGACGTGTAGGCGTAGCGGCCGAGACGAGGTCATGTTGAGGTGAAGCAGAGGCATGACGTCGTCAAGGTCGTTTAGGGTGCACGGTGATCCAAAGAAGAAAGAAATCTCCTTCAGCGCACACGAAGTCGAACGTCGAGCTCCTGGAACGTAGGTCCAGAAGGTCGAAGTGAGCACAAGGCGTTATCTTTGAAGAATCGCCGACCTGACCAGAGTCAGACAATCTGAAAGATATCATCGTGACCTCGAAGAAGGTCGTCCTGCCAACCGAAGGGAGGTCGAGCGAGGAAGTGGTGGAAGCGGGCTTCTAGTAGGTCATCGCGACGTAGAATGAAGAGGGCGTCGTAAGACGCACTCGTGGAGTAGCCCCCGAGCAGTAAGTCAACCAGCATGGTTGGGTTGATGCTCGAAGAATAAATAAATGGAGAACCTACGGCCTTCTGCTTTCCTTGAGATGCTCTGCTCACTGAGTAGGACAAACCGACAGGAATCTTGGAGGAGAATGCCAGATGCCAGCGGCCTTGTCGCGTGGTGTACCACGGATGCACTGTACGGTCACGGGACCTGGCTCCGAGCAGGGATACAGTCGCTGCCCGCAAAAGACAAAGGCTGTATAGGTGTCGCCAGGCAGGTGACAGACGCGCCAGTACCCCCCACAGGTGAACAGGGACCTCGTGCTCCACGTGGTAACAGTGACTGGATAAGGACACCACGCCAGCTGAAGTGCAAACAACATCCAAGGCCAAGCACTGGGGCTATAAATAGGTGACCACAGAGCTTACAACTTGAACAAGAAGCATCATGGCGAAGCAACTTAGTAATTTTGTAGCACCTTGGGCTTGTGTCCGTCCACCCGAGCGTAGCGCTAGGTTATCGTCGTCTGGAGCTAGAAGAATACTTGCGAAGTTGGGAGAACTCCATCAGCCGCTTCACCTGTGCCCAGCGAGGAATCCAGGTGCAGCATGGGGCAGTACATGCCTTGACAGGCCTTGTGAGCGGAGGCTTGAGGCCATGCTGGAGGTTACCGTGCAGCACCGGGAGAGGCCTGAGGTGACGCTGGCCCGATTTGGGATCTTGTGGGAGCACCCTAGCAAAAGAGGGGGCACCACAGGAAACCTTCTGGGGCTAGAGTAGAGGTGGCTGTGTGGCAGCTGCGACCTCGGTAGTGGTGGAGGTCTCCAAGTAGGTCCTGAAGCTAGAAGAAAGCTTGCGACGCGCTTCATCAGTCTAGGTTGCGCCGTAGGCATCATGTAAGGTAGATCAGGACCTTTAATATGTTTGTATCTTGTAATTGGCCATGGGCCATAGCCGTTTGTAGCTTACGAAGCTTTTATGTACATGCTTGCATGGCAAACGATGTATCTTCATCATTATGTAGAGGTGCCCGGGCGGCAATGGCATGGCCAAGGTCCCAGCGGGGCTGTGAAAGCGCGCCGACCTTCAGAAGGTCATAGGAGCTGGACAAAAGGACCCGTGTTGACCTGAGTCAACACGGCCATTGTGCGGTGACACAACGCAGGGTGTCAACCTGAAAGCTGTAGGTCGTGAACGACCTAGAAGGCAGCAGGGCCTCAGCAAGGAGCTGTTTTTGAGACTGAGAGGTCGCCAATGGGCAGTAGAGCCTTTAAGCACGGAGGCCGTTGGTAATGTGCGCCGCTGTAGGTCAATATGACCTGGAAGGCGAGTAGGCAGCTAGGCCTGGGAGATGTGGTGTGAACTCGCCGTTTGTAGGCCGAGGCGACCTAGGAGGCTGCCGGGCCCTTAGTGACCTCGAGGAGGTGATGGAACTGGACCATAGGTCGTCTACGAGTTGTAGCGACCTTGAACTTGTCATCATAGGTATCATGTTTGGGGGCTTAAAGGTAGGGCATAATGGGTCCACGGCCGCCGGGGTGCTGACCAAGGGCCGGCGGACGCAGATTCCCGTACGGAACTAGCCGTTACTGCCTTTTTTCCGTTAGGCCGAAAGAGCCGTTGAGTGGTAGATCCGCAAGGGGCACAGACCCGTTGGGTCACCGTGACTTCCGCTGGAGAGACGTTGGGCGCAACGGCCCGTTGCGCCACTAGGGCCCAACTATAAAGGCCGAGCCGCGGGCTGGGGACCTCCACTTGCTTTCATTTCCGCTCCGCGCAAGGGTTGTGCCGCCGCTCCATTGCTCAGAAACAACAGCAGTGCCGCTGTGCTTAGTTCCACCACGCCTCACGTCCTCGCATGCGAACCAAGACACTTGTGGTGTTTAGATCCAAATCCGTCAGAGTAGAGGAGGAGAAGATGGAGCCCGCGCACGTCCCGGCGCCGGAAACCGTCTTGGAGCCGTCCGTGGTGACGGAAGAGCAGATCCAGGCCTTGACGACCCGCGGGTTGCTAAGGCCCAAGGCGGAGGTGGGCTGGAGGGCGGCGGTGGGCGAGGAGTTCCCCACCGAGGGGACCGGCAAGGCCGTCGTCTTCCTCGCGCACATCGAGCGCGGGTTCAGAGTCCCAGCCGGTGACTTCTTCCGCGGGCTTCTGTACTTCTACAGGATCGAGGTGGTGCATCTCGTCCCCAACGCCATCACCATCATTTCGTCCTTCATTCATCTCTGCAAGGCCTACCTCGGGATACTGCCACACTTCCACCTGTGGTGGCACTTCTTCGAGCTGAAGAAGATGGGCAAATTCGACGCCGTAGGGAGCGTCAGGTTCATGCTGTGATGGTACATGAAGCCGGAGTACATCGACCTGGTGCTGCCCGACAACACCACCGGCTGGAAGCAGGGGTGGTTCTACCTCGACAACCCGACGTCGGTGCTCCCCGCCAGGTCGGGGCGCGCTCCCGTCCCGTTCCCGGAGTGGACCAATCATCTGACATCGCGGGAGACCGAGGAGCTGCGGCCGCTGCTGGAAGACCTAGAGAGATTGAAGACGGAAGGGCTGACCGGCGGTGTAGTAGCAATCAGCTTCAGCCGGTGGCTGCTGCAGCCAATTTAAGACCGCGTACACCCAGCCTACGAGTACTGGGGGCAATTCGACCCCACCCGGGTTATCAGGCGTAAGGTCTCCAAGGAGGAGATGGCGGCGCGGGTGAAGAACATCTTCATCGGGTGCATCCGCAACCGGGAGTGCCCCAAGGCGCTCAGTGTGTACCGGCCTTCTGATGCGGTAAGTCTTCCAACCTTTGCTTCTTTGCCATCTGAGAGCTTGTGTAGTTTTGACGTAGGTCTTTTCTTTTTGTTTTTTTTGTTTTCAGTTTCGTGAAGGCATCTACTGGTGCCCGGCGCCGTTGCACAACGAAGAGGACCGAAGTTTCAAGGTCCGGGCTGCGGGGGATGTGCAGGTCCCTCTGCAGCAATGTATTGAGGAGTACATCTCCGACTCGTCGGTGGGGAGTGACGATGAAGGCCCCACCGTGAGGACAGCACCGCCGAAGGTCGCCGTGTCAGCGCCGCGGCACACGCGGCAGACGGCGGGCAAGATGTCCGCGTCTCGGGCCGCGGCAACGATCGTCGCCACCCAAATGGCGGAGGTGAAGAAGAAGACGAGGAAGAGGGCTGGCCCCGCTGCGTCGGAGGATACGATGGCAGCCAGCTCTGACGTTGAGACCATCAACGTCGAGGATGAGGAGGATGACACGAGGTCGCCTAGCGCAGTGACGGTGCCGGCCACGGAGACGCCTCGCAAGGTCGCCGCAGCGGAGGAGCGGGTGACGGAGACTCCCCGCAAGGCCGTCGCGGTGGAGGAGCGCTCAGGATCAGGCGCGGACGTCATCGGCGATGCAGGGTCGCAGCAGAGGGCGAGGAGGGCCCCGCCTAAGCCCATCAAGCCTGGGCTTAGGTCCGCGAGCAAGTAAGTCACGAGACCTGTGCTTTGTTTTGCTTGTTGCATCCGATTCTCCATTGTCATGCTGATGAAGGTCTTTGCTTGGACGCAGATCGACCCCGGCGACGTCAGAGAGCGCCAAGAATGCCTCGGGCCAGGAGGCGTTTGGGCGTAAGGGGAAAGAGACGCCGGTGGAGCAGTCGCCGGCGGCCTCGACTGTAGACGTCACGAGCCAGGCTCTTGGAGCCGGGACAACGATGGCGTCGGAGGTGGAGAAGGGCGGCGCCAGCGCTGCCCCACCCGTTGGAGGTCACCAAGATGACCTATGTGTGTCCGACCCGCCGCCAACACTGGGCCAGCAGGCTGCGGAGGTGGGCGGCACTAGCGTCGAGGGGGACGACGACAGGTGCTTGTACGCTGGGACCCCATGGGAGAACGACGTCGTCACCGACCGCCGCGACGTCGATGACTTCAAGGAAGCGTCGCGGACGATTGCGCGGACGCTCTCGGTAAGGGCTCGGACCTGCCTCTGTGATTTCTGTTGTTTAGTCTGACTACTTTTGAGGTCTTGACGCGAGACGCATCTTCTTGTGTTGCAGTCGCTTGCGGAGCGGGCGCAAGCTCGGGCGACCTTGGTGAGGGAAGCCGCCAATGCCCACGCGGAGGCGGCCGCGGCTCGAGAGGCTTCACTGCAAGCCAAGATCGAAGCTGCGCAGGAGGTCAAGCGCGTGAAGGAGGCCATGGCCCGCCAGGCGGAGAAGGAGGTGAACTCCTTGAAGAAGAAGCTGAGGTTGCCCAGCAGAAGGCCAAGGATGCCGCGGACGACCTCCAGGTCGTGGTTGATGGTACGTTTATTAGGTCGCTGAGTGTTATCTTCGAGCTTCTTGTAGGTCTTTGATTGATTTCGACCTTTGATGTGTGCAGGCGCCAAGGAGACGGAGGATGCCCTCAAGAAGGAGCTCGCGGAGACCAAGGTCCAGGTGACGGTCCTCAAGGAAAGGACCGCGGAGGTCCAGAAAGGTGAGCAACCTCTTCCCTCAAAGGTCTTTGTCATTATTGAACTCAGGATGTAAGCGGCCCTTCTCTTGTTTGTGTAGGTCCGGAGAAGCAGCTCGCCGACCTCAGGGAGGCCGCCCAGTATCTGATGGACATCAATGTCCCGCAAGAGGAGGGTGCAGAGCCCAAGGAGCTGCTGGATCGCCTGGACGAGGCTGACGGCCGGATGAAGGCCTTGCTGCTGGACACCAGCAAGCTCGCCGTGGCCGCGACGTTGGCGGCGGTGAAGTACCATGAGCTGTCGTTCGACCTGCACAAGGTCTCGGAGGACGTCGATCTGTCCGAGCTGGTGAACCGCGAGGACATCCAAGCCGTCGCGGAGGAGGTCGTCAAGAAGTTTGACCTCTGAAAATCAAAGTCTGGGCTGTATCAAGTTGTAGATGCAGGTTTAGGCCTAGGGCCTAGTAATGTAAAGAGTACTTTGCCATAATAAAGAGCTGCATGATTAATTAAAGCGCGCATCCCACTTTAACAGCGAAAACGCTCGTTATGTAAGCTCGAAAGTAACGAAATTGCGAAGTGCTCCCTCCACTAACCCAACTCAGTGGAGGAACGGCTTACCGACTGTACGGTTCAGCGTGAAGGCTTAGGCACAGCCGGCACGCGGAGGGGGGTCTTGGACCCTAGGTCTCACAATCAAGTATCTTAGGAACATGCACAAAGAGAGTAAAAGCCGCGCAGAGGGGGGACGCGTAAAAAACGTAAAGCATAAAGAACCCCTTCAGGTCGCGAGACCCTTAGGTTGGCGAAGCCAAGCCCCCGAGCGCTTCGGGCCTGACTTAGACCAAGCCCCCGAGTGTTTCGAGGGGGAAGGGTAAACAGAATAGAAAGTAAAAGGGAGACCCAGGTGTAGGTCGGCAGAATGGCTGCCGAGGGGGAATCTCATTCTTTATTAACAGGAAATTACAAGGGGGGAGAGTACATAGCTTTTATTTCGGTACAGATCTTCTAAGGATAGAAGCGATGCAGGTGCTCGATGTTCCAGACATTCGGGACGCCTTGGCCGTCGGCCCATTGGAGGCGATAGGTCGCCGGCCCAATGACCTCTTTCACGATGAAGGGGCCTAACCAAGGCGCGGAGAGCTTGTGCATGACCTTGGTGTCTTGGATGCGCCGCAAGACTAGGTCGCCCACGTTGAAGGAACGTTCACGCACGTTGCGGTCGTGGTAGCGACAAATCTGCTGCTCGTGGTGGGTGTGCCGCATCAGCGCGGCCACGCGGTGCTCCTCAATGTTGTCGAGGTCAACCTTACGTGTATCTTCTGCTGCGCCTTCTTCGTAGTGCTGGATGCGGGGGACGCCGAAGGCAAGGTCGGTTGGGAGGATAGCCTCCGACCCGTAGACCAGGAAGAATGGTGAGTATCCTGTAGCTGAACTGACCTGGGTTCGGAGACCCCAGATCACGTGCGGGAGCTCCGCTAGCCACCTGGTGGCGTATTGAGAAGCGTCGTCGAAGATTCGGTTCTTGATGTCTTGAAGCACCATGCCATTAGCACACTCGACCTGGCCGTTGCAGCGTGGGTGCGCCACCGAGGCGTAATAGACGTCGATGAGGTTATCTTGGCAGAAGTCCCAAAAGTCGGCTCCTGTGAAGGCTGAGCCTAGGTCGGTGACGATCCTGTTGGGGACCCCGAAGCGGTGAGTAATGTCCTCAATGAATTTTGCCGCCTCCTTCGACGTAACACTGGCAACAGCCCAGACCTTGATCCATTTGGTGAACTTGTCCACTGCCACGAGGATATGCTTGTAGCCGCCAAGGGCGGTTCTGAAGGGTCCTACCGCGTCCAGGCCCCATATAGCGAAAGGCCAGGATGGGGGAATTGTCCTCAGGGCCTGAGCGGGGACGTGCTGCTGCTTGGCGAAGAACTGGCATCCTTTGCATCGTCGGACTAGGTCCTGTGCGTTGGCCATGGCGGTAGGCCAGTAGAACCCCGGCCTAAAGGCCTTTCCCACCAGGTTGGCGGAAGCCGCGTGGTTGCCGCACTCGCCGCCGTGGATTTCTTGTAAGAGCTTGAGGCCTTCAGACCTTAGGATGCACTTCATTAGCACGCCATTGGAAGCGGACCTCCGGTAAAGCTCTGTGCTGATGACGACGTAATTGGAGCTGCGCCTTACAATCTTCTCTCGTTCGACCTTGTCCTCAGGGACTCGGTGCTCCAGGATATAGGCGATGAAGTCGAGGCGCCAATCATCTTCGGCCTCTATCATGAGCATGTCGCGGCTGCCTTGCAGGGTACGTTGCCGGGCGGCGTCTCTGGGTCACTGAGAAGCTTGATCGACGGCTTGCGTAGGTCTTGGACGAACACGCCTGCCGGGACCAGCGCGCGCTTGGAGCCCAGCTTGGAGAGAATGTCTGCCGCCACGTTGTTGTCACGACAGACGTGGTGGAATTCCAGGCCTTCGAAATGAGCCTCGAGCTTCCGAACCTCGGCGCAGTAGGCGTCCATCGTGTCCTTCTTGATGTCGCACGTCTTGTTGACCTGGTCGATGACGACCTTGGAGTCACCGTAGGCAATAAGCCGCTTCATCCCTAGGGAGACGGCGATACACAACCCGTGAATCAGGGCCTCGTACTCGGTGCTGTTGTTGGACGCCTTGTAGTGGATCTGCAGGATGTACTTCAGGTGATCGCCTTGGGGGAGATGAAGAGTACGCCTGCACCCGCTCCTTCGAGGTTCAGGGAACCATCAAAGTACATCTTCCAGTGCTCCGGCTTCTCTGCCGGTGGGGGTTGCTGGGTCTCTGTCCATTCAGTGATGAAGTCCGCAAGAATCTGGGACTTGATGGCCTGTCGTGGACAGGACTCAAGTTCGAACTCGCCTAGCTCGACCGACTACTTGACGATGCGCCCTGTGGTGTCGCGGCTGCGTAGGATCTCTCCCAGGGGGAAGCTTGAGACGACCTTGATCTTGTGCGCCTGGAAGTAGTGCCGGAGCTTGCGCGAGGTGACGAGGAGGGCGTACAGCATCTTCTGGGGTTGCGAGTATCTGATCTTGCTGTCGGGGAGGACCTCGCTGACGTAGTAGACAGGTCGCTGGACGGGGTAGGGTTGGCCTTCCTCAGGTTGTTCCGCCACCAGGAACGCGCTGACCACCTGGGTGGACGCAGAGATGTAGAGCAGCAAGGTCTCTTTCGGCGCCGGGGGCACCATGACTGGAGCCGTCGTGAGGAAGGTCTTCAGCTCTTCTAGTGCCTGGTCGGCCTCGTCCGTCCACACGAACTTGTCTGACTTTTTCAGCAGCTTGAAGAAGGACAGGCCTTTCTCCCCGAGCTTGCTGATGAAGCGACCTAGGGCGGCCGTCATACCAGTGAGCTTCATGACGTCTTTCTTCCCGGTAGGTCTCTTCATCTTGCGGATGGCGTCGACCTTGGTGGGGTTCGCCTTGATGCCCCGGTGGCTGACCATGAAGCCTAGGAGCTTGCTAGATGGAACACCGAAGACGCACATCTCTGGATTGAGCTTCCAGCGGTAGCGTCGGAGGTTGGCGAAGGTCTGGGCGAGGTCGGCGATGAGGTTGTCCTCCACCGTGGTCTTGACAACTACGTCGTCGACGTAGGCTTCAACGTTATCGCTGATCTGAGACTCTAAGCACTTCTGGATGGCCTTCTGGTAGGTCGCTCCAGCGTTCTTGAGGCCGAACGTCATGGCCGTGTAGCAGTAGATGTCGTGCGGCGTTATGAACGCCGTTTTGTCTTGGTCAGAGACCTTTAGGGCTATTTGGTAATACCCTGAGTAGCAGTCGAGGAAGCATAGCAGGACGCTTCCGGCTGTGGAGTCAACGACCTGGTCGATGCGCGGAAGAGGGAAGGAGTCTTTAGGGCAGTGCCTATTGAGATCGGTGTAGTCGATACACATTCTCCATTGACCGATTTTCTTGGGTACAAGCACCGAGTTGGCGAGCCAAACCGGGTTTTTACATTCACGGATGAATCCGACAGCTGGGAGCTTTATTATTTCTACCCTAATGACCTCCTTGCGATCCTTCGCAAAGCGGCGCAGCTTCTGCTTGACAGGCTTGGCCGCCTTGCTTACATCCAAGGAGTGCTCAGCCAGCTCCCTGGGAACACCCGGCATATCCGATGGAGTCCATGCGAATATGTCCGCGTTATCCCGAAGGAAACTGGTGAGCGCGAGTTTCTATTTCTCCCCGAGGTTGTCACCGATGACCACTGTCTTCTCTGGGTCGGCAAGGCCAAGGCGGACCTTCTTTGTTGACGGTGTGGCGTCCAGGGTGGTGTCGGTGCGCTTCTACTCTGGGATGGTGAGGTCGCTCGGAGCAACCTTTGCGGCCTCAGCGACCATGACGGCCGAGGCGTCGGCGCAGGCGTTCGTCGTGGCGATGTCGAGGGCCTCGTTGTCGCACTTGAACGAGACTATAAGGTCGCCGTAGACGGAGAGGACCCCGTTTGGAGCCGGCATCTTCAACACTAAGTAGATGTAGTGCGGGATGGCCATAAACCTAGCCAGCATGGGGCGACCTAGGATGGCGTGGTAGGAGGACTTGAAGTCAGCGACCTCGAAGCTGAGGTACTCCGTGCGAAAGTTGTCCTCTGTGCCAAAGGTCACAGGTAGGGAGACCCGACCCAGGGGGTAGGCCGTCTTGCCTGGGACGATGCCGAAGAAAGGTTCGTCGCACGCTGTCAGCCTCTTCAAGTCGAAGTCCATCTTCTTCAAGGTCTCGACGAAGATGATGTTGAGCCCACTCCCCCCATCGATCAGGGTCTGGGGAAGCAGGGCTCCCTCCACTATAGGCTCGACGACGAGAGGGTAGGACCCGGGATCTGGGATGCGGACCCAATGATCAGCCCTGGAGAACGTGATCGGCTGCTCAAACCAACGTAGGGGCTGCGACGGCTTGGTGTGGATGAGGTGGATCTCGCGCTTGTCCTTGCGGTAGCGCCTTCTGCTCATGTTGGCTCTGAGGCCTCCGACGATCATGTTGATCGACCTCTTAGCCTGCTGGAAGGGGCCGTTGGGGTTGCCCGTCGCCGGTGGAGGAGGTAGGTCGCGTTCGTCGCGGTGATCCTCCGGCTGCTGCTCGTCGCGACGTCGCTCATCGCGGCGGTTGTCATCACCACGGCCGCGTCGGTCGTCCCGGCGATTGTTGTTGTAGCGACGTGAAGACGATCGATCATCGTCGCCTCTAGGTCGCTTGGGGTCTTCGGGGGTACGGAATACCCTCTTGAACTGTGAGCACTCGCGGACGGTGTGGGTGGCCCCCTCGTGGAACGCGCAGGGGCTGTTGAGCGCTGCATTGAACTCATCGACGTTGAACGTCGAAGGTCGACGTGCCTCCGCCGCAAGCACCTCTGAGGGTCGCTTGCGCAGCTTGGAGCTCGAGTCTCCGGCGGTGCCGGAAGTGCCCGCGTCGCGCTTGGCGTCGTAGTCAAACTGGTTGACCAGCGCCTCGTCGGTGTCAATGAGTTTGTTGACGACGTCCATAAGGGCCGCGACGGTAGTGGCCCCGGACTCGTGGATTTTCTCAAAGATCTTGCGATCTCTGACGCCCTTCTTGTAGCTCTCGACGACCTGATCGTCCCTGACGCCGACGCAGGTGTTGCGGTTCTCAAAGAACCGGTTGGTGTAGTCGCGGAGCCGCTCATTGGGCTTCATGGTGACCCTCCGGAGGTTGAAGGTGTTCCCAAGGCGATTGTAGGTCGCCTGGAAGTTGGACGTGAAGGCCTGGGACAGGTCGGCCCAAGATGTGATGCTGCCAGCTGGGAGGTTGTTGAGCCAGAGGGACGGCGTGTCGCCCATCACCAGTGGGAAGTACGCCGCCATGTGATTGAAGTTGCCACCGGCCGCCTTGACAGTGACGTAGTAGGTCGACAGCCAGATGTTGGGGTCGGAGCGGCCGTCGTACTTCTGGATGTTAGGCTTGAAGTTGTCGGGGGTAGGCCACCGACCTAAGGCGAGGAGCCAACGTTGGGAAGGCGGTGATAGCCATGTCGTCGGCGGCGGCTCCGGCTTGAGCACCGCCTCTGCTCTGGGCAGGGGCGACGATCTGGGACCAGGGCTGGCGATCTTGATTCCGAGCGCCCTCCTCCGGATGGCCGTAGTCTGCTTCGTATTGGGCGTGACGTCTGTTCTCGACGTCGTGGCGGTCGCGCTCCTCGCGTTCCATGATGCGGTGGACGGCGCCAGGGGGGCCGTACTCGCGGTCGTACTCCGCACGACGTCGCAGCTCTCGCTCTTCACGCTCGCGATGGCGCTGGTCGATGTAGCCGCGGGCGTCGCGGGCGCGCCTGTTCTTGTCGAGGTTGGCGCGGAGGTCGCCGTCCTTCGTGTCGTTCGCCCGAGGCTGATCGGGGTTGTTCTGATCGACCTCCTCCTGGATGGGGGGAGGTTGCTGCGCGCAGGCTGATTAGATCGGCTACGCGAGTGACGGCTTGACGTTGATGCGGCGGATTTGGCTGCTGCGCTCTTCTCCTCCACCAGGGCCGTGGCGACCCAGAGGTAAGCCATAGCTGCTTCGGCCTCGGGTGTGGGGTTAGCTTGTTGAAGGCACGCCATAGCAGCACCCAGGTTGGCCTGGGGACTGTTGAACGTCGGTAACCCCGCTTCCTCGAACTCGAGACGAAGGTCTCGGGCGCAGGGAGGTACCGCACGACGCTGCTCCTCCGCACGTCGCTGGGCGCGATTGGCGTTGCCCTAGATTCGCCGCGCCTCCTCGGAATCCGTCGCACCGTGACGTGGTGGTTCGTTCTCAGAAACCACCAAGACCCGGCGAAGGATGGGATCTGAGTCGTTGGGGGAGACGTGGACCCGGACCTTCTGGAACTCGCCGCCATCCGGAGACGTGGGAGTTCGCGTGATGCGGGGAAGCCGCTCTCGGTCGATCTTCTTCCTCAGGCGGCAGCCGCGGAGGGTGTGTCGTGCGCCCTTATGGTAGGTGCACGGTACGTCGAGCGGATCGTGGGGTGCGCGGGGCTCGGGCTTCAGGTCTCCAGATGGCCGCCGCCGCCCAGATTGGATCTGGGAGGTCTTGGTCGCCTGGCGAGCGTAGACGTCGCTGGGTGGTCGCAGACCGAAGGGGAAGGTCCCACGGCGCGACGCCATCTGCGTTGAGCGCTGGGCTCTTTCGCAGATCTGGAGGGTGTCCTCCATCATGCTGATGACGCGCTCCATTCCCTGAACAATGTCATAGGGTTTGGGCGGGTGGGTCTCCGACGCTAGATCGGAAACGGGAATAGCAACGGGTGCCGTCGCGAACTCCGCAGTGGTCGCAGGAGAGGTCGCGGCCGCCGGAACGGTCGAGGTTGCCGTGAAGGAACCAAAGCAGATCTCCACGGGGTTGGCGAGGATGTCCGCCATGCTCGCCGGGAAAACGACACCAGATCGGGCCACCATGCTGCACAGCGAGTTCCCGATCACCCCTACCTGGTGCGCCAACTGTCAGGGGGTGAGACCTGGACAGATCCGCAAGGGGGCGACCCAAGCGATTGTAGGTTAATTGGAGGGGATCGAGAACTAAGAGCGTAGGTGGTAGTTCACGTGTGGAACTCGGAACACGGCAAGAATGGCGATGGACACAAGGGTTTAGACTGGTTCGGGCCTCCGGAGAGTGAAACCCTACGTCCAGTATGGGGTGGAATTATGCGTCAAAGGGAAGTCCCCTCGAATGGAGCTCTAGGCCGCCTTATATGGTCAACGGGCTAGGGCTTCCATTCGAGGTCGGTGGGTCCTCATCGGGGTCGGTTACAATTTAGGAAGGTCATCTTCCTTGATTACAGGATGAATCCCGCGATCCGCGGACCTACAGGCGGCGCCGAGCCGCGACCTAGCAACGTGCCTTGCGCCTCAAGCCCGGCGGATCCTCCGGGATCTGGATAAGGTCTTCTGGAGTCTTCCAAGGTCGCCGGGGTTGTGGATAAGGTATCTGGACCCACTTGCAGGTCGGCGGGGCTTCTGGCAGGTCGGGTCCACTTGGCAGAGACCTCTGGGACCCTGGTCGGTGGGGACCCATAGGTACCCATGTCTCTCAACCGGTTTGCCGCCCGGTTTTTTTGGGCTGGCTAACCGGACCGGGTCCGGTTTGGGGAACCCTGCCACATACCGCCGATTCCACCACTGGCCACCACCGCGACAGCGTGATGGTTGGGTTTTTTTTTGTCGCTGAAGTGACAACTAGACGCACCCTAGAACTCACATCACTAATGTCGCCCAAAATCAACAAAATACGCGAAATTGGTTTGTTCAATCGCCTCACCCAATCTGAATCTGCATCTAAATCAACTGCATCTGAATCTGCAAAACATCACCCGGTCGCTGATGTGCTCCTCCATGGCCACGACTAGGGACTCGTCGTCCAGGCCAACGAGCAGCTCGTCGTCAAGCCCATCGCCCGACTCGACGTCCACGCCAACTCGCGACTCATCACTCATGATCGAGCTGTAGATTGAAAAACAGAAGGAGATGAAATACCGTGGCGCAGGGGATCCGTTGCCACATTTACTGCCGCGATAAGAAATGAAGCGCTCCGCGCCATTGACTCCGAGAGAAAACGGGAATAGGCCTTGGATAGATGGATTTTTCAAATTTCCAAATTTTTCCTTGGATAGTTGGATGACCTAACTGACCAACATGAAGATGAAGTACGTACGGTACGGAGTATCTGGCACGAGAAACCCAAGTAGACACAGAGAGGAATCGTTGCCGCCGAACAACACGTAACAAAAAGGTGGTTGCCAACATGAGAAGTACTCTCGCGGGGACTGGGATAGAACCATCTTAAACCGTAGCATATATATATATCAAGGCATGCATTTCACAGCAACGTACGGATGGCTCCCTGCCACCAACATAGCTTGCCGAGCACCCTTTTGTTCCCCTGTGATCTGTGAAAGCGAGGCCCCGGCCGAGCGTGTTGACGAAATTTGCCTAGTTGACCTTTTAGGCTTTTTTGCGTGTATCGATCGACGAGATGGCCACTTTTTGTAAGCTAGAGATGATGGTACGAAAGGCCAAAATGACGGTACAGTGCAGGAGTAGTAAAAATCTCTAACAATTTGCTAAATCGGAGTTGGCTTTCTTGATTTTTAGCAAAAATGTTGAAAACATCCCCCAGCAGTTTGGTAAAGGATTTCACAATTTTTGACAACTTAAGAAAAACCTGCCTCCGGCCCACAAAGATACGCCCGCACTCGGCTTGACATCGGCGTTTCTCGTGCGCGCGAAGCCAAGAGGAGGATGAAAAAGATATAAAAAATAGAGAATGGTTCCTAATGTAAATGTATAAGAGAGAAAGAATAACTTGACAAGTTAAAAATAACTCTTGGAGATGCATTCTTTTTTTAGCTTGACAAATCTTTTAAGAGTTGACAAATCATAAGATTTACCAAGTTAAAAATAGCAAACTCTTAGATATGCTGCTTCGTACAAGATGGGACCTCTGTTAGTCTATTTAGTATTGATCCGTCTACTTATGATCTTTCCTACACATGGTTTTTAATTAATTTTTACTATGTATTTAGACATAGTGTATATCTAGATTCATAATGATATAGAGAGAAAAAAATCTTTGTATAGCATAAAAAAAACTTGCTCTTTCCATTGTAGCACGCAAATCTGAAATCTGCTCTATGTATGCACTAAAGCACTTTTGCGAAGAAAAAGTTCACTGGTGCATACATAAGGAAGATTTCAGATTTGGGTTACAAAGGAAAGAGCAATTTTTTTTTTATGCTATAGAAATTTTTTCAATACCAACCGTCTTTCACCTTTGTAAAGTATAATAGAAAATGGTACGGTCTTTTCTATAACACTTTGACCTTTCATTTATCATATAGTATATCTTTTATGGTTACAAACTTATAATCATATTAAAGTATATTTGATTTTGAATCTAACTATATAAAATTTGTATCATAAAAAATAAAAATTAATAGTCAAATCACTGGTCAAAGGTTGCAAAATTTGCAATTCGGGACAGAAATGTGTGCTCGTCAATAGTAAGACGACTACTTTGTAATCTTATTCGTCTACTGGTAGTTTGGAGGTGTACATCTAGAATGTGTGTACTTTGTTCAATAGGGGTTGGTTCTAACTTTATGAGACTCTAATATAATTTTATCCTCAACTCCAGCAATAGTCTCAACTTTGAAGTCTCTACTCTTATCTGACATGTGAGACCTACTCGTTAGTTGCTCATGTCCTTTATCTTCTTTCTTGACCTTTCCTCTCTCATGCATCCTTGCTCATCTCTTTGTCCCCCGTGCCAGGCGCGAAGGGAGCTCGACCTATGGCCAGGCGCAGAGGCGGCGGGGAGCTCGCGGCCATCGGTGTCGGGAGGCACTCGATTTGGGGCTGGCCATCGCGGGTGGGGCTCGATTCGACGGTCGCAGCATCCCACGTAGCTTGGAGGAGCTCAGCAAGGTGCAAATTGAGCGGCTTCTTGACGAATCAAACAATCTCGCATTGCATGATCTGTCTCGGCCTCCTCCCTTTCCTGCCTTGGCGCAAGGGTAGCGGGCCGCTGGACGAAGAGCAGCACGGGGCTAGGCGAGCAGCACACCGGCAGCGGACGAGGAGGGCCTTGTGGTCATCGGCGCAGCGAGACGGGGGATAGCGACACCGGTTCCGTCTTCCGTCTGTGCTCGCGAGCGGAAAACTGCCCAACAACATAGTAGGGGCCTACCCCCGCCCCCGGGAGAAGGGGCTGGAGGGGTGGATTTTAGGTGTCTTCAGAATAGGTGCCTGAGTAGAGACTCTGCTGGAGTGTGTTTTTTATGTCGGACCCTACTTTTTCGATTGGGTCTAAGCAGGGGCTGGAGTTGCTCTAAGAAAAATGATATATACAGGGAGAACAGCTCCTATCTACGTACACTTGCTCTGTTGACCATCGTTTATATATAGTATGCAATTTTTTTTGTGTGGATATAATTTACAAAAATTTGGCCGGCCCAGGAAAATTCTGCGTACGTACATACGCACGCCAGCATCGAGCACAAAAGCGGTTGGAGACCAAAAAAATCTAAGATGGGATAGCTTAATTAACAACCGCGGGTGCATCTTCCCCACACAGCTGGCTTTCCCTGTGCGTGATCAAACGTCGCAACTAGCGTAACAGCTTCTCCTCACCTCACTTCTCATTTTAATTTAAAGAGATCCCCACGATCGACGTGCTCGTCCGTCGCCATCAGAGATCGTACTAGAAAGATGGTAAGATACCGTTGCATCGTCCAATCTTAATTTCCCTCCTCCCCCTCTCCAAACGAAAGATCCCCCGCGTCACTCTCCTCCTTCCCTCACACTCACCAACAACGGTTGCTTCAGGGATGAGCAATACACCACCGGCCGCGCCATGGGAGGCATTATTCAGAGAGCAGAGAGCGGCACCGATTGGATTCAGAGGGAGGTGGCGCGGAGCCATCACCGGGCTCCGTCACCCTCCGCGCGCGCGCGATTTCAAATCGAGTCCTCGTTACGCAACTCAACCAACCGGCCGGGGCGTCGGCCAGTCCAGCTGATCGAGGTGGCCGGCCGCGCCTGGTGGTGACGTCCCATCTCGATGGCATCTTCTCTTCTTCCTCCGCTTCCTCTTCGCGTCCAGCCTTTTATCTGCCGGCCTCTTCCTCGAGGAGCTTGTGCCACCAGCTAGCAGCCGCGGCGCGTGGTGTTCTTGCACACTGCAGAGAGGCCAGGGCCAGCCCGGCTCAAGGATGGGGCTCCGCAACTCCTCCGTGGTGGTGGCTCTCGTGCTCGCAGCCACCTGCTCCCTTGCAGGTTAGTAATTAATCTCCTTATTAGCAATGCCATTTCATCATTAGCTGCTCGATCGATCTCCTTCATTTTTGATCGACGCTAATTTAATTAATCTTCTTCGATCGATCTGGATGGCATGTTTGCGATCGCAGTGGCCTACGACCCCCTGGACCCGAACGGCAACATCACGATGAAGTGGGACGTTGTCTCCTGGACGCCCGACGGGTACGTGGCGATGGTGACGATGAGCAACTACCAGCAGTACCGGCAGATCATGGCGCCCGGGTGGACGGTGGGGTGGTCGTGGGCCAAGAAGGAGGTGATCTGGTCCATCGTCGGCGCGCAGGCCACGGAGCAGGGCGACTGCTCCAAGTTCAAGGGCGGCATCCCGCACTGCTGCAAGAAGACCCCCTCCGTCGTCGACCTCCTCCCGGGCGTCCCCTACAACCAGCAGATCGCCAACTGCTGCAAGGCCGGCGTCGTCTCCGCCTTCGGCCAGGACCCAGCCGGCTCCGCCTCCGCCTTCCAGATCTCCGTCGGCCTCGCCGGCACCACCAACAAGACCGTCAAGCTCCCCACCAACTTCACCCTCCTGGGACCCGGCCCCGGATACACCTGCGGGCCCGCCAAGGTCGTCCCCTCCACCGTCTACTTCAGCCCCGACCACCGCCGCAAGACCCAGGCGCTCATGACCTGGACCGTCACCTGCACCTACTCCCAGCAGCTCGCGTCCAGGTACCCCACCTGCTGCGTCTCCTTCTCCTCCTTCTACAACGACACCATCGTGCCCTGCGACCGATGCGCCTGCGGCTGTGGCCATTCCGGCGGTGGCGGCGGTCATCATTCCGGCGGCCGTTCTTCTTCCCACGGCAGCAGCCGCGGCGGCGGCGGCGCCGAGTGCATCGCCGGGGACTCGAAGCGCGCGCTGTCCGCCGGCGTGAACACGCCGCGCAAGGACGGAGCGGCGCTGCTGCAGTGCACGCAGCACATGTGCCCGATCCGGGTGCACTGGCACGTCAAGCTCAACTACAAGGACTACTGGCGGGCCAAGATCGCCATCACCAACTTCAACTACCGGATGAACTACACGCAGTGGACGCTGGTGGCGCAGCACCCCAACCTGGACAACGTCACCGAGGTCTTCAGCTTCCAGTACAAGCCGCTGCAGCCCTACGGCTCCATCAACGACACCGGCATGTTCTACGGCCTCAAGCTCTACAACGACCTGCTCATGGAGGCCGGGCCCTACGGCAACGTCCAGTCGGAGCTGCTCATGCGCAAGGACGCCCGGACCTTCACCCTCAGCCAGGGATGGGCGTTCCCGCGCAAGATCTACTTCAACGGCGACGAGTGCAAGATGCCGCCGCCGGACTCGTACCCCTACCTGCCCAACGCCGCGCCGGCCGTCGCGGCGACTTCTTCCCAGGCGATGATCGCCGCCACCGCCGCGTTCCTGCTGGCGATGATGCTCCTGGTGGCGTGATCCACAGACGAAGGCTTTGAGTAGGCAGTGGCATTTTGTTCAAGTAGAGTTTGGCGCTCTGGAGACTGAAACGCTTAGCCATGTGTGTGACTAAATCTGTGCAGCTCCTGCAGGTCGGATCTCCAAACACTATTAGACAGCCTGAGAAAGAAAACGATAGAGCACAAGTTTTTTTTTCTGTGATTTCCTTCTGTACACATAATGTAGATTCTTTGTTCGAATGATATGAATATACTTACTGAACATTGGCAATGCTTTTCTGACGGAAACATATGTTAAACGCCCAGTCACATACTACACAAGGTTTCTCTTGAATAAACTACAGTAAGAATCTACAACCAGCTTGAAGGATCACAAGAAATTCACATCCTAACAAATGCAGATCCGAGTTACCAGTTCATGCAAGATTACAACCCAAACTTGCAAGGAAATCAGCATGCATGTGTCTGTCAGCAGACCAATGTGCAGTTGGACCATTACTAGTTCCTACAGTTGCCTAAACATCAGCTGATCCTTCGATAGTCACTACATACAAAGCGATAAGAACATCAACGCTGTCCAAATCGCTATGGACAGAACAAGGGATGGTGCCTTGAGTGCAGGAGAAGAGTTTGGTAGCCATGGGTACACATCTGGTGGAGGCATGACGCAGCTGTCGCCATTGAAGTATATCCGTCTTGGAAAGGCCCAGCCTTTGTCGAAAGTGAAGGTCGACAGGTCCTTGTGGAACAGAAGCTCAGATTGCACGTTTCCATCTGGCCCAGCCACCATGAGCAGGTCATTGTAGTACTTGATACCCCATAGCATTCCAGTATCATCTGCAGCAAAATACCAGTCATCAGCAAAAAGTTGTAGATTAAATTGCCAAAAAAATCAAGGGCAGTACAACAAATACTAACTTATTACTCCATAGGGGTTCAGAGACTTGTAGTTGAAGCTGAAAATAGTGGTGACTTTGTCGAAATTTGGATGTTGAACTACCAAGTTCCACTGCGAGTAGTTCATCCGGTAATTCCAATTTGTAATGGTAATCTTCACCCTTCAGTATTCTCTGTAGTTGAGCTTAACATGCCAATGCACTCTGATTGGGCACATATGGGGCGTGCATTGTACTAAAGGAGTCATGCTGCTCTTGCCAGGTCCATTCACGACAGAAGCCAAATAAGGTGAATTACCCCTACAACATACAAAGAAAGTTAAGCACAAAATGTATATGTTGTATGTGAGACTTCATAAAGGCATAGTACTTACTCCACACAACTCCCTGGTCTGGTTATATTGCTCTGACAGCCACATGAACATTTTGGGCAGTTAACTATTGTTTCATTGTAGAACCATGAGAGTGAAACACAACAAGTTGGAGCCCGCTGAGCAACAAATTGTGAATACGTACATGTCACGTTCCATGTCACTGCAAGAAGCAACCAGATGTTCACTATTCAATGACCTGACCATATGCTACCAGCTAGCATACCTTTCAGCTCTGACAGAAACCATAAGCAAGATATTTTTATTGTACAACAAAATAAACTATTTCAGAATGTTGGAATGACTAACCATGAGCTTGAGTTGTTCTCCTTCCATCCTGAGAAATGAATTTTGTAGGAGGCTTCACCTCATGAGCAACTCCACAACTGTATCCTGGTCCTGGGGCCTTCAGAGTAAAGTTCAAAGGCGCTTTCACTGTATAGTTGGTAGTTCCAGATCGGCCAACACTGATCTGAAATGATGCTACCGCGCTGACTGGATCTTGCACCCATGAGTTAAGTACTCCTCCTTTGCAACAATTTGCAATTTGCATGTTGTAAGGTGTCCCAGGAAGCAAGTCGACAATTGTTGGGTCCTTCTTGCAGCAGTGTGGTATATTGACTTTGAATTGCGAACAGTCCCCTTGCTCTGTGGCCTGCCCACCAACCATGGCCCAAATGATCTCCTTCTTTGCCCACATCCATCCGAGATTCCAACCAGGTGCTTGGATATGTCGGTATTTTTGGTAATTGTATATGGTAACAACAGCCTGCAGAGCAGATATTTACATCAACAGCACAAAAGAGGTTGCATGCATGTCCACGGTTATGTAAGGATCACTTATGAAAAAATATTAGCATAGGAGAAATTTAATGAAGTCCAAAATAAAAATCACACCTACTGTTAGTATGAAACTAGAGTAGTTTCAGGCATTTTGTAAGATTAGGAGTTTAATATGATGCGATGATTTTACTAGAAACAAGTAATATGCATAAACAGCAGTCGTTTGCTGCTCAGTTAACATCAGACAGAACTCGAAAGCATAATGCTTATGTGATAAGTTGCCTTGAAATTGAGAAAGAAGCAATATCTGAGCCTTTCATCTCATCTTCCTCAAGGATTGGTAATCAAATCTGTAAGGTCATTCACAAGGTCTTGGTAGTATTATATGACAGTGTACTTACAACATAGCCATCCAAAGTCCACTGCACGACATCCCATTTGATTGTGATATTCCCAGTTGGATCAAGAGGATCATATCCTTCTGCAGAAAAAATAAACCAGAATTGAGGAAAGTTTCAGACTTTCAATACCAAGCTATGATCTTTCTTCTCTTCCTTGAAGATCCCCAAAGCTGTCGAACTTAAGACATGTTTGTGTGAGTGTGACCCCTGGTCATATTATGAACTAAGATACCATCGAGGGAAACATAGTACTGCCTCTGTTTTAAAATATATGACGATTTGTACAAGCTAGGTAGTTCATTTCTCAAAAAAAAAAATGAGGACTAGTTCATTTCTCAATTGATCAGTTCATCTTTGAACTACTTAGCTTGTCCTAGACGTCATATATTTAAAATCAGAGGTCATACTTAAAATTAATGCATGTTAGATGGATAGATGCAATAGAAACTTAAGAAATTGCAATTTCAGCCGTTGGTCATATATTAAAATTTAAACATTAAGCCCTCCTGAGATCCATGTGCATCAATTTCCAAACATTGGCAGGTAGACTGACTTGAATAATGGAAAAGGTGAAAACTGGCATAACAAGGATCAATGTATACTACTAGTTTACCAGAAAAAACTAGAGAGACGAAGCAACTCTATCTTCTAGACTTCAGAAGGGAATTTGGGGAAAGCGCTGGAACTATCAACACGGACCTCTGGATGAGAACATAAGAACCACATTCAACTTTTGCAGAGTTTTACTAAAAAAAAAACTTTTGCAGAGTTTATTAACCGCAACCACCAAAGTTATCTAACAATGAAGAACTCTTGAAACATCAGCGCAATATTTTTCCTGAACTTTCAGAGGACATTAGAAATGGTCCCTCAAACTAGCTATCTGAAATCGGAATGCTCAAATCAGTATATGATCTAAGGACATCATTGTCTGTGCAGGTGCAAGTAATTGCTGCTTGAGTGTGCAAAAGGGATGGAAGTTTTAACATATTTTACGAGATGATGATACGGGTGCCCACTGCCCAGACAGGATTCCTGTTTGGATTGCCTAGTATTGGAACAGTAAACAAAAGCTCCCTCCCAGGCTTGCCGCCGCATGTTTAAGTACTTGGGGAGGGGGGAAATCAAATCTTGGTGGTGCTAGCTTCAGAATCGTAATCTCCCCATGAACAAAAATAATATGGAGCCTCATGTATCCCAAAATAGAGGATGACAGTGAAATGCGCCGCTGGCTCAAGTGACGGCATTTGGGCGTGGGCCTCGAAACCAAATCTTAACAAGGGCAAGTTGTTCGCACGAAGGAAATTATCTACGGAAAGCGAACAAGGAAAAATAAAGCTCTCTCCGAGTCCAATCTCCATACGCCATGAACCATGAGACTTCCGCAAACCCTCATATCCATATGACATCCAACGACAAAGCAGAGGTAATCACGGGCAACAAGCTCCCCACACCAGCGAAGCAGAAATTTCACCACATCTTGCTAGGATTGAAGCGCCAGCAGGTAAAATCACTGACCTGCCAAAGGAGCTACAGAAGCGATAGCGAACAGAGCAATGGCGGCGCCGACGAGCTGGAGCTGGAGCTGTAGGAGTTGCAGCCTCGCCATGGCTCACTCGCAGAACACGAAGAACTGAAGAAGGAAGAACCTCTCCTCTTCTTCGCAGCCTTCCGCTACCTCCCCCTTCTCTCGCATTTACTTCCTCTTCCTCTTCTTGGTCAGTTTTCTCATTGGTGCGAGAGGAAAGAGAAGGGCGCCTAGGAAAGCGTGTCAGCAGAGCCTGCTAGTGCAGCGGGAGGCGGAGAGGGACTGAGGGAGAGACAAGAAGCAAAGGCTGCAGCAATGCAAGCAAGAGAGAGAAGGAGTACTGCTCCCGTGCTCCGGGTCTCCGGGCGTGGGTTTGGGAACTAGTGCATGCATGGAGAGAGACCGAGGGATCATCTTGCTTTTTCTTCTGGGGGTACGTAAGAATATACTGCACTTGGCGTATATACTCGTGTATTGTCTTGCTTTTTTTCCTTTTTTTTTAAAAAAGAGAGCAGGAGCACTGCTATATCATATAAGGAAGAGAAGCATGCATGATCTTACAAATGTTGTGATTACATAAGAAAGGCAAGAACTCAAACAACTCACAGCTTGAAAACATTAAGAAACTAAAGCAACTCGCGGCAGCCACTGGTCACCAACGGCCAGGCATCTGAGCTTCATCTCCTCCTTCATTAGCAAGAAGACACCGTGCGGAGTTGTAGTCACTAGATTGAATATGCGCCTGTTCCTTTCCTTCCAAATGCTCCAGGTGGTGTAAATTAACAGCGCACCCACCTGCTGCTTGTTCTCCTTCCGAGCTACACGCAAGCAGGAATTCCACCACTGCTCCATGCTCAAAGATGTGGCCGGCACCTGCACAAGCCCTTGAGTCCAGTTGCTGACGAGGACCCAAAGTTCTTGCGCGAAAACGCAGTGCAAGCACAGGTGCTCTGCGGGTTCTTCGACCTGATCACAAAGCGCGCACCAGGGATTGCATGGCCAATTCCTCAGCCTCAGCTTGTCTGCCGTCAAAATCTTGCTCTGAAGGAGCCAAGCAAAGAGCCGGTGCTTTCCTTCCACTTTGGCTCTCCAAACTGCTGAACAGTTAATTGTGCAATAGGAGCCCTTGAATTGGATTTCGTAAGCTGACTTTGAAGTGTAGATTCCCTCAGTAGACCACCGCCACACTACCTCATCCTCTCTTTCAGTTAACTGCACTTCCTGAATCATGGACCATAACTCGATCAGTTCTGCCATTTGCTCAGCCTCTGTCATGCGCCACAGCCCTCTCGTCCAATTGTTATTGCTTAGGTCGTCGGCAACAGATTGATGCTTTCTCCATGCCAGCTTGTATAGCCTAGGAGCAATGTCCCTCGGCGCTTTGCCGCTTAACCAAGATGATTCCCAGAATTTTGCTTTGCGTCCATTGCCAACCCGGACAGTCGTCGAGGCTCTGAAAAGCTGCTTATCAGTTTCATCGCAAGGCACTTCCGCCCCGGCCCACGGTCTGTCAGGATCAACCCACTGGTACCACAGCCACCTTAAACGCAAAGCTCTACTGAAGAGCTCTAAATCTAGAACTCCCAGACCACCTAAAGATTTGGGCCGTTGCACTTTCTTCCAGCTGACCAGACAGTGCCCACCATTGACATCCTCAGACCCCTTCCAAAGAAAACCCTGACGAATTTTATTGATCCTTTTGAGCGCCCATTTTTTTGGAGCGAACATCGTCAAGAAAAGGTTGGAATTGTTGATAGGGAAGCATTCAGAAGCTTCAGCCTACCAGCTCTGTTGAGGAATTTCCCCTTCCAAGTGGGTAGTCTGTTGGCCATCTTATCGATCAGGGGCTGTATGTCGACGCGCCGCAGCTGCCTCAAATGCAGCGGCAAGCCCAAGTAAGTGCATGGGAACTCCATAACAGGGCAGGCAAAGCCTTCCAAGACTTCCTGCAGGTTGACCCCCTCACATCTAATAGGGTAGACCGCACATTTCCCTTGGTTGGTGATCAGCCCTGAGGCCTTCCCAAAAATGTCAAGTATCTCAGCCACTGCTAGCATGTCCGGTTTTGTTGGATTTACAAAAATCGCCGCGTCATCCGCATAAAGACTTGCCCGAAGAGTTGCAGTTCTGGCATTAATGGGAGAGAGGGAACCATTCAGCGTTGCCAATTCCAATAAACGTTGAAGTGGCTCCATAGCTAAAATGAAGAGCATGGGAGACAAAGGGTCCCCTTGCTGCAGCCCTCTATAGTGCTTGTACCACTGTCCTCTCGCCCCATTAAGTAGTACAGCTGTGGAATTTTGGGCCAAAAGAATTGAAATCCATCCGTGCCACCGTGGTCCAAAGCCAAACTGTTCAAGCACTTCCAAAAGAAAATCCCACCTCACCGAATCAAACGCCTTCGCAATATCCAACTTGAGAAACAAACCGGGTTGCTTGGTTCTGTGGAGTGTCTTGATGACATTCTGTGTATAAAGAAAGTTATCTTGTATACTCCTTCACCTGATAAAAGCACTTTGGACCCTCGAAACAATTGCATTTAGCTCCAAACTCAGTCTGTTGGCAAGAAGTTTAGATATTATCTTGGCAATGGAGTGTGTGAGACTGATGGGCCTAAAGTCATTGATCCCCTTAGCATCTGGCTTTTTGGGAATGAGGACAACGTGCGTCGTGTTGAGCTGTGAGAAATGATGCTCATGCAACTGGTAAAAGTAGTTAACTGCCGCCCAAATATCTTGCTTGACAATGTTCCAGCTGGCCTTGAAAAAAGCTCCAATGTAACCATCAGGTCCTGGGGCCTTCTCTGCGGCAAGCTCTTTAATTACAGTTTGAATCTCTTCCAAAGAAAATTCAGCCTCCAAGTGTGACAGGTCATGCCTTGTTAGGCCGAGAAGGGCCCAGTTCAGAGTTAGCTCGCGCTGCACTGGAGGCCCAAAATGCGCACTGAAATGCTCAAGCACAACCTGTTCTTTGTCTTCCTGTGAAAAGAAAGTGCCTGCAGCTGACTGCAAGGAGATGATGTGATTTTTTCATCTTCGCCCATTCGCTTGCAAGAAGAAGAGCTTGGAATTCGCCTCTGCAGCCTTGATGCTTGTCAGTCTAGATGCTTGTCGAGCCCTCAATTTTTCGACGGCCGTCATTCCTAGGAGTTTCAGTTTGACATCTCTTTTTAGTTGAATTTCCTGCTCCGTCAGCTGCCTGTAGTCTTGCACCACATCAAGAATACCAATTAGTTGCTTTGCCGCACACAGCAACACTCTGTTGTTGCCAATCAGGCCCTTGGACCACCGACGCAGCGCCTTGCTAGTTCTCTGCAATTTTGTATGAAGTCTCAGGAAGGGGTTGGTTACTAAAACCTGTTTGTTCCAAGCCTCTGCGACCGCCACACTGTAGTTTTGCAACTTAGGCCAAAAGGCCTCAAAACGAAACCCCTTGTACCTCTGCAATGGCTCAGAACCCACAACAAGCAATGGGGAATGGTCAGAAACACAGGATGAAAGAGCATGAAGTTGAACATCCGGTAACATAAGATCCCAGGCTGTAGTGCAAAAAAACTCTATCAATTTTGCTTTGAGTGCGATCATTAGACCAAGTAAACTTTCTTCCTCTCAGGTTAAGTTCTTTCAGCTCAAGATCACAGACTAGCCCTCTAAAGGCCCCCATCAGTCTTCTGTTAAGAATCGTATTGCTCTTGTCAGCAGCCTGCAGAATCATATTGAAATCCCCCAGCACTAGCCATTTATCAAGCACACCCAGGCGCACCCATCTAAGCTCCCCTAGGAACTGCAGCTTCTCGGCATCTCCTTGCGGCCCATATACTGCGGTGATAGACCAAGATACCAAACTAGAGACGACGGCGATTGTGGTTGTGACGGTGTGCACTCCCACCTCAGATGCCGTGATAGAATAGTGATCCCCGCTTACTGCCAGTAGAATTCCCCCGCTCAAACCTATCGACGGAAGGACAACAAAATTGTCAACAAAGTCACCTCCCAAAATCTCATACACCAAGGCCTTGTCGATGACCTCCAACTTTGTCTCTTGCAGAGCCACGATGGTAGCCCTAGTATCCCTGACCAAATCCTTCACCACCTGCCTCCTTGCCGGATTGTTCAGACCACGTGCATTCCAATTGAGTATTACACACTGCTGATCAGCCATTAGAAAACAAGAAAACCACATCTCCAGACCCCCTCACAACCGAGCAACAAACCCAGAGGGGAGCCAAACCAACCAGAGCCGAGACAGACCTAGACATAAAAAAATAGTTCCCTAATTTTATTTTTTCTAAATAATTTTAAAAGTTTAGTTTGGTCAGTTGTTCGTTGAACAAAATGTATCTTGTAATGTAGAAAAGGATATGATCGTTCATTGAAGTAGCACCGGTGACTTTTTTTTTGAAAAGAAAAAAACATGAAGATATTATTTATATGCAAAATCTAAACGGAGAGACCTCTCCATTTAGGCTTAAATGGAGAGCCCTCTGAGGTTACTTCCTGCGACACAAAAGTTACTTCATTCGACACAGAGTTACTTCCCACGACACAAAATTACTTCCTCCTGTGTGCTTCTTTCTGTTGAGGGAAGTAATTTTGTGCCGCAGGAAGTAACCTGGGAGGGCTCTCCATGTACGACTAAAAGTTACTTCCTTTTATATGTTTTTTTCTGTTGAGAGAAGTAACTTTTGTGTCGCAAGAAGTAACCTCGGAGGACTCCGTTTAAGCCTAAATGGAAAGGTCTCTCCCTGTAACGCTATGACAAATTGTGAATGTGCTATTAGAACGTTGCCACTAATTTATACTCTTCAAAAAACAGAGGAATTTAAAATAATCAAGTTTTAATAAAATGTTAAAAACCTTATCAAACAAACGAACCACTTCAAAGTTTCTCGGCCTATGCTAAGCTTTTGCTCTTGCTTGGCCCATGCCAGCCCAACCGTGAGCTCATTTTGGCCTATTTACATTGGTGCGGACATTGAACAACATTTGATTCGCTCCCTTTTGAGTCCTGAAACTGCTCTACAGCATGTCATCATTTTCCATCATCTTTCTTTCTTCAACTTTCCATTACCAAATAACCCTATACTGTACTATGTTTGTCAAAAAAAAAAAAAAACTAGAACTCTAGCACTTCCTGGCTTTGGTTCAGATGAGCAGGCATTTGCTGTACTATTTCAGGACAGTTACGCAGCGAAAAATCATCGTCACTGAAATGTTTGAATTCTTGTATGAATCCTACAACATATTGATTCTAGGCAATAATGTTTTTTCAAATTTGAAACAATCAGAGCAAAATTCAAGCCAGAGTACACCTAAATTGAAACGCTTCAGGGCTCAGGATTCAGATATACCAAGCAAAAAAATACTGCTACCTGCTAGAAAATATCATAATCGAACTTAGCAACTCTGGTACTTCCGTCCTCAGCATAAAAATACATGTTGCACCATTCTTGGCCAAATCCAGTTGCTCAAGACATGGAGACTTTTTTTTTTTTTTGACTTCTCAGAGATCAGATAGTTCTAAGCGCTCCCCAAAACTCCCATCCAAACACATCAACGACATGAACAACTCTACATTCACAGCAAAAAAAAAAAAAAGTCCAGCTCCAACGCTTGTCTCAGTACTGATGCTCACAGCTCACATCAAGGACATGAACTCTACATTCACAGCCAGAAAAAAAAAGGGTGTCCAGCTCCAACACTTGTCTCAGTACTGGTCCTCGTATGCATCATTCCCAGCCTCAAGAGATGAGGCAGCCGCCTCATCCAGAAACCATACCAACTTCCCGTCAGTTGGCTGAACCATTCTAGCAGGTACTGATGTAGCACCTAGGTTTTCGTTGCAGTCAGAAATAGCAAAAGACACAGCCTTTGCCTTGTCTTCTCCAGTGGCAACAATAGCAATGTTCGATGCCGAGTTTATCACAGGGAGAGTGAAGGTAATCCTCTCAGGTGGAGGCTCTGGAGAATCAGTGATGTAGGTGACCCAGTCATCTTTCAGCTCAAGAGCTGGGTGGTTGGGGAACAATGAGGCTACATGACCATCAGGACCAATGTTCAGAAGAATGAGGTCAAATTTGGGGCAGTCGTTGCTCTCTGAGACTCCAACTGTTCGAACCTTGACCAGCTGCCTGATAACAAATTCATAGTCAGTTGCAGCCTGTTCCACCGTTGCGTTGTCGTTGATGGAGTAGACATGACCATTAAGAATAGGTACCTACAAGTCATTCAGATGCAGACCCATGGAGTCATGGTTAACCCAATGGAAACGGGGAGCAGACAAACTGTAATGGTTCGTAAAAGTCTTATATGAGAAAACAATCCAAACAATGCTTTACAAACCTACATCAAGTGCTTGTGAACGTGAGCTAAAGAAAACAAACAGATATATAGGATCCACATTGTTGACACCCGAATTTGATACTGGATGTAAATGCAGTTAGAAAGGTAAAAAACAATGCATATCGTTCAAATTCGACAGAAGATATGTTCAGTGAAACATTACTAGTTGTTTACAGTTTACACACAACTCGTAGCATCCTTTCTTGACAGTTGTAAGAAAGTATCTGCTTATTTTGAAGGCTCTAATATGCCCTCTTGTGTGTTCTTGGAAAAAAAAAGCTTTAATATGTGCATGAACACATGCCCTTTTAATCAACCATTTATATCCAGGGCCTACGAGCAGCAAAGTGTGATCAGATGAGGATGACAAGCAATTTTCAAGTAAAAAGGAACCCAAAATTTGATGTAAGCTCCTTGAGTTCACTATCATGCTAGTCTCATAGGATGTCCACTGACAAACAGCAACTCTATCCTGATAAAGTGCAGCCATATGGATAAGCTGTAGACTTGATAAGAATTGTTGGGCATAAATAACAATAAAAAAGATGTGTGAAGATCTTTTTTGCAAGGTTGAAAGATATGTGAACCAGCTGGCACTACGAGAGTAGTTGTTACAATCAGTAGGTAGGCAGCCTTAATGTGGCTTAATTATTCAGAAAAGGATTTCTTATGAGCTGTACAGACAACAGAGTAGGCCTCATCCTAATAAGTCAAACAAAAGCATAACAAATAAGCTGACCAATGAGCAGGCCTACTAACCTAATTTACTGAGGTAAGAAGGTAAAAATAATGAAAGTTGGTAGATACATTAGCTGTGTGAAATTAAAAAAACTGTTGTGATTTATAAACTCAATGTGTGAAAATTAAGTGAACCCCATATTTTAAGTTGATATACCTTGGAGAGAAATTCTTCCTTTGCTAATTTGTAGTTACTCTCTGCATGGTTCTTTGCTACTGCACGTTCTTCAGCCCAGAAGATGTACCATTTAGACCAATCAAGGGTCTTGTTGTATGGTGCTTCACAGAGCTTCCTTTTTAACAAAAAACAGTACGTCAGACACGGATGCAAGAATATACATATAGAGTTATAGATTTATTGCTTCCTCTGAAAACAGAAAACTGATATATTAATTAACGAAACTGATGTGGATACAACATTACCGCATATGTCTGATAAGAGGCCCTCCGCAGAGAGCAATAGCAAAGTATCCTCTTTCCTTAACAGAAATTTCTGAAACTTGTGAAATAAACTCTGCCAGATCTGTTGCCATCTCGTCTGAACTCTCAAATACCCTAATTTCACAGTTCTTCTTGGTTTCATAGGAGGTCATGATTTCCCTCTCCATGGTTTTGTTTGCTCTTGAACCTTAAATCAAGTTATTGTTCCAACTTCCAATTTAACACACCTATGGAAGAAAGGACAGGAAAGTTCAGGAAGGCCTTGCAGAAAGCCATGTCCAACTGACGTTTAGGCCTTTCTGAAACTGAAGAACTTGTATGGATTGAGCCTGATGTACTAGTTCAGGCAGATGTGTTCATTATGTGCAGTTATATTGCTTAATAAAGCATATGTGCTATTTGTGCAACATCTGTCAAACAGCCAACATCAGTTCTACTATGCATGGAAATACAGAAAAAAAGTTCATATTTGTCTGGATTGAGATACACAGAACTTGTGTATGCAGCGTAAATAACTATATTAAATAACTGATATTAAATAACTGATACGAAGGTTGTTACATGTTGACCCGACCGACAGAATTTTTTTTAGTAAACTGCTAGGAAAAAAGAAGATAAGCATGGCGGAGTTGGGCTAACAGATTTAGGATAACCATTTCCAGATGTTTGGCTACAAAGAACTGCCTAAATATGACCATCTATATCAGGGGCATGAGGCAGTACTCCTCTGTATCTCAAAACTGAAACACCCCATACATTGTTGAAATATCTGAAAAAAACAGTCGTATTCCAATTCTGTAAAATAAACAATACAGAGTATGGGTGGAGATGAATGCAGAACAAGGTAGTACAACTCAAGTCATACCATTAAAAGGTTAAACATATTATGCTGCTTAAAGTCCAGCTACGAGGATGGATTCTCTGAAAACCCTTTAAATACATAACGATATATGACAAATATGGGGAAAAAGGCAGATCTGGTAATATCACAAAATCATCAGTATTCTCATCTGAGCAACAGGAAAATGACATGTTTAAAGACCATCTGCTTTATCGTTTCAAAGGCACTGGGGGTAAAAAGCAGAGCAGCACCGGAATGGAAAGACAGGGAGCAGAGGAAGGGAAAGGGAAGCTGCCAGTGCGCAGCTCTAGCAGCCATCATTTGGGCCAAAACCAATTCAAAGATTCCAAACTTTTTTCTCTCGGAATCGCACACAACAAAAGCATCCAAAGGGCAGGGAGGGCCCAAGAGCTGAGAGAACCCGTCCGTGAGCAAAGAAAATTCCGTTCACTTTTGCTACTGAGGAGTGAGGAAACAAAGGTAAAATGAGAAGCACTGAGAACTTGGCAACGGCCATTGCTGAAAGAAAAACGAGCACAGACGGATCGATCGAGCTTGATACGGCAACGAGAAATCTCAAGAAAAAAAATCTTGAAAGCGACACTCAATCGAGTAAAGACACACTCATCCGCCAGCATTATCTCTCCAATCTCCCCAGCAGTTTGCCACAGGGTTTATACATATGTGACAATGCAGCAAGAAGCAAGAACACAATTGCGAGTTCTTCTCGGTTCTTGCGCCCCAGATCAAGAACCGCTCCCAAGATCGCGGAACAGAACAAGAAGAAACCCCAGGTCCCCAAGAACCCTACCAGAACTAGGCATTTGCTGCCCAGCGCAGCCCTCCTCCCTTCCTTCCCACAAGAGAATAGTGCACAAGAATAACAACCGGGGGGAGCAAGAACGCAGGCATGGGGAGCCATTTATATGCGCGCATATGCTGCTCTCGCTCGAGCAGGGTGAGCATGAGCATAAAAGATTTTGCAGTGGAAGAAAGAAAAATAATCGTAGAAAGGCAGCGGGTGAGTGAACATCACCAGAGCAAGACTGCAAGAGGACGAACCCTTATTTTAATCCGGAATCCCGCGGCGGATTTCTTGTTGTTTTCTTGTGGCGTCGTCCCGTCTCTCCCTATCGCCTGAGAGCTGCTGTGGCTGCGCGTGGGGAGACTGGCCTGGGATTAAAAGATGGAACTCTGTGCTTGGGGGACCTAGCTGCAGCAGCCGTACGTGCGGGTTGTGCTGATCCTTATCTCGACGCCCAAAAGCTTCTTCTCTGGAAGGGCCGGGGCGATCCACCACAGGTGAGGTGATCGCTCTCTCCTAGCTGGACTGCGACCAATGGCTGGACGCTGCAGCTGTTTTGTTTTGATGTGCCTCGTTTTTAAAGCAAGTATTATAGAGCCAGCAAAGCGGGCGGTAAGCACAGCCACGTCAGAGAAATCACTGCTGGCAGAGAGAGAAAAGAAGAGAGAATGAGAAGCGGGCGGCTGGCGAGTCGCCGACTGAAGCGGGCGGATGCGCGCGCATGCGGCTCTCATTTGCTGTGCTGCTGCTGCGCTCGCTGCTCATTTGCTAGTGTGTTGCGCTGCTGGCTACTGCTGCATTAAATGCTCTCCACGCTGGCATTTATTTAGCCGGCAGCCGGCGAAACCATAAGTCTTGCTCTTAAGATGATCGCATGGTCTCCTCGTTTCGAATCTAGAACGGTCGGCACGCATTGCGCGCCCTATAATGTATAAAGTCTCAAATGTTGAAATTTGAATGCAAATAAAAACACAAGAACCATACAAAAGCATATGAGATTCATTATAAGCATGGAATGACAACATATAAAACACTCAAGATCCCCATACCATAAGGGCAATTTTAAATAAAGCAATGAAAGGTAATAAACAACGTATACATGAAACCAAGAATAAAATCACTGCCTGTAAGTTGAGACCATCCACAATTACACAAAATCCTCAACAGTCAGCTATCCGATATAAAATCTGAGCTTACAAACAACAAAGCTGATAAGGATGCCATGATCCTAACGGCCTGATGTAACCACAGGTTGCAAACCAACCGCGCTAGCCGCTAGGGACATATCAAGTTGAAGGTAAAAATGTGAGCATTTAAGCTATTCGCGGGACCTAAAAAGTAATTCTTTTGTCTCCTCAAATCAGTGTATGTTCCTCTCAATATAATACAATTACGTGAACCAGCAATGATGTTCAGCATGGGCCTCTGTTCAAGAGGTTGTACTCCTTGCTTCTGAATGCCTCCAGCTACAAATCTGAATTTTGAGAGCACTGCAATTACATCAAAAAACAGATTTCTGCATGTCATATAAAATGTTAAGCAAGTTTGCTAACCTCATAGTTATCTATTCAAAAGCGAACAAAGTTCCCTAAATAACAGGCATCTTTGCTGTTGGACACTAAAAGTAACTCCATAAAAATGAAGACAGAGAGACATGACTCTGCACCTTACCTAATCTATTTACTGGAGCTACATCATTACTACCTGTCATGCAAGTAGCAATATGCCAACCATTGTGCATCATAATAGGCCCAACAATCACACTGAGCACAAACTAATCAAAGGATCTAGTAAGCGCACCAATCAAACACTAATAAAGTATCTTCCTTTCTCATTGACTAAGATCACATCACAAAGCAAATGAAAATACATGAAAAAGATTAGAAGATAAACGAACACACCGCTAGATGTAGAGAGATCTTATGAGATGTTATCAGCCTCCACGTCGGCACAGTGGCCATTTTATAAGATGAAAAGTGGTAGGTCCAAAAGAAATTACCTCAAGAATCCAACAAATATACCTGACATTCCACATGGTGGTTGACATCTTAAACATGCTGGTTGAATCATACTTGACATTATCCCCACATAGGCTGTTACACATAATGGGGTTCCATGAGAAATCTTACACATGAGAAAAATCATGATAACCGAGGTACAATGATTATAAACCACTTCACCATCAGATGCGCTTCACCATCTGTTAAGAGATGAAATTTTAAAGGAGTCAGTGTTGAACCCAAACAGAAAAAGGACTTGTACATAATTCAGGGAGCATGTTTAATAGCTCTAGCATTGTAGTATCATAATTTGTGTTGTGCACTAACCCTAATGCAATACCTCGTTGCAGGCAATAACACAAGTACAGAATAAAAAAAGAGAGATTTATAAGCTGTGTGTATATGGAACAGTGACGACTTTGACTTCAATAATGCAAATGGTTTTGATTCCAGTCTCCAACAGCCCCACTACCCATAGGTGAGGTACTGAGGTTACCTCTTTAGTCCAGGTTACCTGCACACCTACACAGCAAGAATCAACCTATAAGGCAAATCTGCAATCCGTATATCTTAATCATAGTATATCTTGACAAATTTTCTGCAATCCAAAAGCTAACAGAAATAATGCATAGTATATCTTAGTCAACCTATGAGACAAATCTGCAAAATAAACAGATGTAATCTGTATGCTCTAGTACAATCAAGGAATAGATGCAGCAGCATACGAGATTGTGAAGATGATGAATGCTGCACCACTCACCTCCACGGTGCCCAGCTGCACTGAGGTTATGCCAGTGGGGACCCTGCTCACCACGTTCCATGCCGTGGCCACCAGCAGAGCGCACGAGCGTGCACACCGGCAACACTGTAGCGGTGAGCACCCAGGTGGACACCATGTAGAGCGCAGCCTGCATGCAACGACCCCGATAGTCGCCATGAGCGGGATACCGCGGCGCTCAGGGAGGCACCCGCCGACGGCAGAGGAGGGTGGGGGAGGAGCGTCGAGGAGGCGCCAGCGGCTCGCTGGAGTTGGGCAGCATGGCGTCCATGGACGCGGGCGCCCGCATTGTCGCTTAGGCAGCACAGTCGCCGCTGGTCCCCATCGGCGCGGCGCAAGGGGCGGGCCAGCCGCAGGGGCCACTCTGCATGCGGCTGCACGGGCTGCCGCCGTCACGCGAAGGTCAGGCCGCTGGCCTGCGGCACCGTCGTCGTGCGCGACGAGGTGGCCCGCCGTGCGCTGCGCCGCAAACTGGAGCCCATCTCCGCTGCCTCCCAACCCTTCTCCCCGCCGCCAGCATCCGTGGCCCCTACCTGCACCGGATTTGGAGAGAAAGGGAGGCTGCAGAGAGGAGAGGGAGAGAGAGGGCGACAAAGGCCCAGATCCCGCCTTAGGGTCTGAGCCGACGGCTGTGCAACCCACTGGCCAAGGTTGTGCTGCGCCGAGTGCCGCCAGAGAAATGGAGGGGAGGTGACGACGGCGGTGGAGAGCAGGGAGGGAGAGGGTGGTGGCGGCGGAGAAGGAGACCAGGGAGAGAGGGGGCGGCAAGGGAAGGGAGGGGAATGAGGTTAGGGTTCGCGGCAAGGGAGATGGGGTGGAGGGTATTAGGCGGGGGGGGGGGAGGGGGTGTTCGCAAATGTGGCTCGGGGGGTGTTGGTAAAACGACACCAACCGCTTCTTCGCGTAAAAATACATTTTAGTACAAGGGTCAAAGTGCAAATGCTTTGAACGCGGTTGCTGTGCGGTCTGGACACGTTGGACCTATCCGTGATTTGTAGTAAAGTGGAGAGCTTTTGCGCAAAACGACCAAACGCACGCATGTGCGACACGTCGGCCCGGAAACGCGGAGAGGAGAGGAAAGGGGCTGAGGTTTTAAGAAATATGATGTAGGAGTTTTTTTTTAAAAAAAAGGGAAAATGTAGGAGTTTCACGGGAGCTTTTGCATGGAATGTATCATCTCTTTGTTTCTTTTGCAGGATTTGGGAAAAAGGAAAAGATAAGATAATAACATGTTCTGAAAAGACTTTGGACCATATATGTATATATGAGGTACAAACCACCTCTCTAAAAGGTATATTAAAACAATTTCAAAAAAATTTGAGACGATACATATCTATGGTGCACATCCATACACGCTATTGTAAAAGTTGAGATGCAAATCTAATCTAGAAATCTTCGTACAAATTTTTGTATGATTTTATTATAAAATAAAATGAATATGAATCTCAACTTCTGCAACAAATTAAATATATAGATGCACTATAGATGTGCTGCCTCGCTTTATATATCTAAAATTTTTAGTTTAAATATATTTTAAAATAAGTTTAAATATTTGTAAGAAAAGTGGTTTTAATTATTCCACCTCATAAGAGGGTTGCATGAAGTATTTTTCCTTGTCCTTACAAACAAAGGAATTAGTGGTGAAAGTGGACAAAGATATTCGGTGCAAAAAATATGTGAGGTGGTGAAAAAAATCAACATTTTAAGTATTGTTGCTCATGTCATATTTTTATTTACAAAATACTATAGTCTGAGAAGTCTATAAGATCTTTGAATGTAACAAATCTTGTACACTCTATGTTCAACTTCTTTAACTATGCATTTTGATTAGGATCTATTCTATGGTTATGACTACAAAGATCATTACTGGCGAGGACGTAAATGTGCTAGACTGTTGTAAGGAATAGTTTGATATTAGGACCCACAAAGCAAAAGAAACACACTACCAAAAAAAAACTTAATGATGGATTTAATGAAAATAACTTAGTGCTGTAGTTGTTGGTGCATTTATCTATAAATAAAGTTAGAGAAGTCCGATTTAGTACAGAACTAAAACATTTTACATTCAAAAAAAAATGAACGGACTAGCTAGTTTCAAAACAAGTACTACTACATTATTTCTTTTTACAGTTTCTACTCAAAACCTCCTTTTTTCTAAATCTTGTTTTTTTACATATCCCTGATTTCTAAACTAGAGTATCTTAATACTATAATAGTTTTTTGAAGCTAGAACTTCACAAGCTAGCACTTCGACTTTGAAAATCTAACCAGAATTAAACCCTGGTGTGAAATTCCTCTTCTGCCCCTATCGAGTGCACTTTCCTGGTTGAGCCAACCTTCAGCTGTTTCGAAAGTGAAGGGGGGTCTCGTACATGTTTCTTTTGAATTTTTTCTTTCAAAATTCGCCAGGTCTTCATGATGTGGAAGGAAGCATAAATCGTTGGCTGAAGTGACTGAAAATTAATTGTACTCTTTTGCGTATGTTCAACCCCTGAACCCCTGTGCATTTGTGGTCCTTATCACCTTTACAGAGAAAGAGATGTGCAACCTTCATTCGTTACCAAGGATAAGATGGAAGAAGAGGAGACGATCTTTCAAAAAAAAAAAAAAAACTGATCTGACTGACCAGTAAAAAGATTCACGTTGAACGAACGAGTGAAATTAATCCAAAATTGGAAGAGCAGAAGTGGTAAAAATAACAAGCAACCTACTGCAATTACCTGAATAGAGGATCGGATGAAATGTTTGTCACATCACAGTGAACCGGAAGAGGGGCAGCGAATAATTGGGTGCTTTAATTTACTCGCTGAATCAATCATCAGTTGGCTGGCTAAGAGCAAGCACGTACGTGGCCATACTTTACAAATATCACAACTTCAGTTCTTCTTACCAGAGCTGGATAGGCACTTAATTAGTACATGCATTCTTAATCATTTACATGCCAGGACAAGTTTTTAGCGATAATGATCATGAACTACAATTCAAGAAGATCTTTCCGGTTGGTCTAGGCCAACGACGTACTGGAAAGCAATGCCAAAAGATCTATGACATTAGCCGCATCACTTAAAAATTGACTTAACTATCCGGCCAAAATAAAATTTGCCTTTGTCAGTACCTGACCATGCAAGCACAGCTACGGATATTAGGTTAGAAAAAAAAACAAAATAGTCCGTCATTATCAGCGCCCCAGGAAGCAACAAAAGAGTTCAAATCAGTACGCGCTGCCACTATGGAGCCCATCATTGTTTCAGATAAAACTTTACAATCTTTCGCCTTATGATTAGTGGCCTTCTCATTAGGTGCAAAACACATCAACCATTAATCTGGCCAATATGTACTGTCCATATAGCATTGAGATCAGGAGATTAGGTAAAAACAAGTGTAGAGTTTATCATGGGTTAAAGAAAGATTTACGAAAAAATGTAACCTGGAAGAGAATTAGGCACAAAATTACTGACATCAAGTAAATAAATAAATAAAATTATTTATGTAAGCATTTTTTTTACCTTCTTTGGCCACAAATACATATTCATATTTATTTTTGTTCCATATAAGTTATACCATCTATGGGGAAGGGCCTCTAGCCTAGTTGTTAAAGCACTTGAGTAGCACCCAACAGGTTCGAATTCTCATTGAAGCGAATTTATGAGGAGCGTTAAAAAAAAACAATCCCCTTGCTTGCATAAGCTGGGTTCGGGGGGTTTTCTTGATCCATGATCGAAGTTGTCTTCTACCTTAACTTAATCACAATGCCTTCGGAGAGGTCTTCCCCTGACGGGTCGAGTTTTTTTAAAAAACTTATACCATATATATCCATAAAATAAAATGAGGTGTGTATGTTGCGACAACTCTTGTCACAAGCTTGTATAGCTAGTTTTTTGTGGCTGGGCCAAAAGAAGATGTACAGAAGGGAAGGGACTTGAAACCAAGCTATCAATGTTGGTTGTCAACTTCAGTACTTCCATTCCGAAGTGCAACAAATTATCTAGTTACATGTACCGTATAGTCTCAATATTTTAAAGAAACCCTTAATGATTCTTTGTATTAAAAACTTAAACTAAAAAAATACATATCTGCAAATAGAGAAAAAAAACTGTTAGTATGATTCATCTTTGCTTTTTATTCTCATCTAAGATATACCATCTGCATCCTTGGGAAAAATAAGACAAGAGGCGTGTATGGTGTGACAACTCTTACCATAGGCTTGTCTTGTAGTGGTGGAGCCTCAAAGTTGTCTCTAGTTTTTTGTGGCTTGGCCAAAAGAAGTTGATGTAAAGAAGGGACTTGAAACCAAACTATATCATTTGTAAGCACTGAAGCTGACAACCAAATGATAATGGAAGTCTCGAGATTTTTAAGAAACCATTAATTATCCTTTGAATTACAGACTTCAAAAATTAAAAATACAGAACTAGCTAGTCAGCAGCATTGCCTTCCATAATATGCATTGTCATGCAAGCAATACTGCCAAAAGAAAAGTCCTTGTAGCAATTCTATAAAAAGTTATTATTTTTGTAGTGATACAATTTTTCTTAAGAAAAATGACACAGTATGCTAGACTTTTGGAGGATACAATGGACAGAGCTGTCATTCTCAAACTTTATTTAGCTCCACTATCAACTACTTTGTATAATCCAGAAACAATTGCTGGATCAAAGTGAACCAGTGGGCTCTCACTTTATCATTTCGATTCCATTTGATCAGATCCTTGAGAAAAAAAAGGTGTCTAAAAGTTTTGTTGTTGTCTTGTAGGCATGCATCCAATATGTTATGATTAAAATTTTGCGTTGGGCTTGTGCCAATGCTCTCTTGAAGAAAGTCCAACAGGAAAGTGCACCAAAAAAGGAATAAACAGAAGTTAAATCAAAATATGGAGTGAATAAAATATTATGTTTGATGTTCTTGCAATACGCAATGTGGTGTAATCAAGACAGAACATTAGCATCCTCTTAGAAGAGAAAAGAACAGAACATGAGTGCAGTAGCAAAATACTAGTTGAAAATACATTTGAATCGAAGAAAGAGCAAAAAAAAAGGAACTGGTTTGTGAAGTTCCGATAACATGGACATCATGATTTTAAGGTTAAGCACCCATCATCCTTTTCCTTTGGACTAAAGACTCACATAACTAGTATGTGTTTGATGGGCCCAAAATTCAAATAGCATATGTAAAATTACATGTCCCTTGAAGAAGGATCTGACACTCCAGCTTGAGGGCAGGTCAGTTGGTATCAAGACATTTTGCATAAAAGAAACTGCATAGCACATAGTGAAAGTGATCAAGGAAACTATGGGCAGGATTCCTGTAAAGAAAACTATGGGTAGAAACAATGGTCGGTGACTTGGTGGACTGTCCATCACTCCATCCACATCTTTAGTAGGCTAATAAGAAAAAAGGAACATTATGTTTCTACAGACTAGTTTTGACTCATTTATTGGCTTTTTTTTTGGACTAGAGATCATGGCACAGCATATTATGTTTGCATACATCCACCAATAACAAAAAAACAGATTATTAGTTTATTACCTAACTAAAAGCCAAATCGATCTCCATTGTGCGTTGTTACAGTATAGAGAAAAAAATCATTGCCACTAAAAAATTCCAGTGCAGTGACACAAAAGGAGCACGTGATAGTCATGATATGGAACATTAAAGGGAAGTCTAACATTTAAGATATAATAATGAGGATAGAGCAATCTAATCAAATACACAAGCATGGATAAAAGCAGAAATAAAACTAGGCAAACCACTAAGTTTAGACACCATTTAGATGTCACAAAATATCATTACTTGGAAAACAACACTAAGTAAAACACACGTTTAGTCATGACTTAATTGCTGAAAAATTACAACAAAATGAAAATAATTTCTGAAACAACAAATTTCTGAACAAGCGAAAATCCCAATGTTCCAAAATAATAATGTTTTTTTACAGAAGCACTACTTGAAAGCTGGCTTTTGAAACAACACTTACAACAAAATGAGCCCATACTGTGAAGGATAGAATACAGTATCCTAGAGCTGATTACTACTTTCCTGTTCAAACTCCTAGTGACAAATTCAATGCACCAACAAGAGAAAAATGACCCTTAACAAGACTACAGAAGAAACTTAGCAGATATGGTCAAATTTGGTTGTAGTAGCACAATTGTTTTCACCGACTGAGACACCCTTTCACACCAAATACCCTTTTAATTTGTTGAGGCTCAGTTAAACTCTTCTTTGTGCATCACATTACGACAAGAGAAGCAAAAAATGTTGACTTCCATAGTAGTGTCTCTAGCAACCGCAGTGCTCACAAAGATTTGACATGATAATAAAGCAGCATTGAGTGCAGTATATTAAAAAGGGCGGCCTAGTGCAAGTGGTAGTGCTTGCCGCTTGTGAACCGAGAGGTCACAGGTTCGAGCGGTGGCCTCTACACATTGCACGATGTGTGGGAAAGACCTCCCGCTAATAACCTCCCCCAGACCTCGCACAGTGCGGGAGCCTACGGCACTGGGTACGTCCTTTTTTTATTGAGTGCAGTATATTAACTAGCGAAATCCAGAACTCAGTCAAAAGTGGATCTTATCGTTTATGGCAGAACCACTTAGCAAAACAAGCTATTGAATAGTGTTAAATCAGTCTCCTTTCCTTTTATTCCCATTTCAGTTGTATCTGAGTATCTCAAACTCACGTAACAAGGGCCTCAGTAATCCCTTTTTTTTTTGTTATCCTCTAACCTGTGGGTATCAACTGTGTGATACCAATAGTGGTATATCAGTTTATGTAGTGAGAAAGCTGACTAATACGGATGGAAAAGGTAGGTCAGTAGAACCCATATTACCCCCATATTTTGAGAAAGGACATCCATTTAGTGATCGGTTGCCCTTCCTGCCACCAAGAAACATATAGACACCATATAAAAGATGCCTGTAAACAAAAGTTAGATTGATGGGCTTACCTGCCTGCCTGACTGGCGTCTTGATCTTGAAAGCAGGATACATAAAAGAATCACTTATCAACTTTTTATCACTAATCAGTGAGAAAAAATTCAGATGAGATATCAATAAAAGAAATCTCACCACTGTGAAAGCCTGAAAAGTGCAATTGCAAATACTGCATTGCTCCGTCGAACTGATGAGAATTTCAAATCACCTACCAACAACATATCAGCAGTTAAGATGAAAATTTACACTACAATTATCAATATAAGACCCTTGCACTTAAACACACAACATATTGTGTCAGTTCCAAATGATGCTTTGTAATTTTGTGAAGGTATGCACACACAAGCACAGTGGCGGAGCTGCGGCCCAGGCCACACAGGCCGGGGCACTAGTCGCTGTGCCATTTTTTACACATTGCAGCACACTGTAGCAGACACTGTAGCTAAGTATTCAGCTAATTTTCTACTTTGTACCTAATGTAGGCCTTAGTCTTTGGCCTAGGCCAGCTCCGACTCTGCACAAGCAGATAAAAGGACGGTAACTACTAGAGACCACGCGTCCTCGCGTCGCCCCCCGCTTGAGCGACGGGAGGGCGGCGCCGCCCTCCTTCGCCCTTCCCCCACCTCGCCCCCGCCGGAGGGGAGCAGCCGGGAAAAAACCGCGCGGCCCCTCGGGATGGCGGAGGCGGGGCATCTCCGTCCGGCTCGCTCGCGAGCGCCTGACGCGGAGGGTGTCTCGCGGCAGCCCCGGCGCCCCTCCGGCCGCCGGCGGCGGTGCTGCCCCCCTCCTTCGCCAGATCCGGGCATGGGGGTGCCAGATCCACTGCTCAACCACCCCCCGCGTGAGATTCCTGCTCTATTCGCCCCCTTCGCCTGCTCTCTTCCTACGCCTCCCCACCTCCCCCATGGATGCTGCAGGCGGCGACCGTCGGCTCTGGGCCCGTGCGGCTTAGATCCAGTTCCAGACCCCATGGATCCGGCACCACCCGAGCCTTTGCCCCCCCCCCCCCGCGCGGCGCCTGGTCGGGTGCCCGGCGGCCGCTGTTGTGGGCACAACATGCGGTGGCTGACGTCTGGTGGTGACATGATGTGCCAGCGGCTGCGCGCTCGCCGTTCATGTCGGCACACCAAGGCTTCTGTTGTGCCACCTTGTGGATGACCGTGGTGGCGGCGCGAGCACCCCTCTCTTCGGGGTGCTACGTCTTCCCGTCTGGTGCCACTTGCTGAGCCTTGCCATGAAGGCCGTCAGAGATGTGCGATGAAAGTATCACGCCCGGCGCGTGGGAGGTGCCCTACCTCTGCACAATCTCAATCTCTTTGCGTTCTTGGGCTCGCTTGCCGCCCGACAGTTTCTGTGTTGGCAGTGGACTTGCAGCGAAAGCGTCGCGCCCGGTGCGCGGGCAGGCTCTTGCCTCCGCATCAATCCACTGCCGAGCCAACTTGCAACCTTCGTCTTCCACAACTCCATGTGTTCTGTGAGTGCTTCATATCTCTCCCAATGGTTGCTGATCTTGGGCTTGCTTGCCCCTGGTGCCTGGCCTCTTTTGGGACTTCGCGAGTGCTCTCCCATGGCACCTCTGCTCCGTCGACGCGCTCCTTGTTGGTGCTGCCACCACATCTTACGTCGGTTGGTCTTTCCATCGATCTGCCATTCCCCCTCAAGGTTTCCTCCCCTTGGGCGGTGTTGGGTGGCGAGAGGCGGTTGAGCCCGGATGTGCGCCCCGGTGTCACTACTAGCTTCAAGGGAGATCGTCGTGTCCGGTGAAGCTTCGGCCTGCGTTCTTTTTCGCCATCCTTAGTCCCCTTTTCGTTGAACGGCCCTCAGATGGAGGGTATCATCGGATCGGCGCAGCTACGAGGGGTGGTGCGAGGGTGCAATACAATTGTTTTGCCGGCGAGCATGTTGTTCGATGGAGTCACAAGCTGGCGATCGGGAGTAGTCTTCCATCTTGTGTCCTAGTTAGTGCTGAATTTGTGTCCCTCTCTTCTCAGCTGTTCTGTTCTTTTTCTTTTTCCTTGGATGTGTCCAATTGTACCCCTTGCTTCTTGTACATGTGGTTGTCACAAATTAATGAAAAGTTCAGGCCGACTTCTTACCTGCCGTAGTTGTCCTAAAAAACAAGCAGATAAAAGGGAGTGAGGTACTGGAGTTTGATAGCACAACGGCCACAACTGCAGCAACATGTTATGGACTCTTATGCTGGCAAAGCCAAAGCATATAGGTCAAAAGTAGGAAAGTCTGAGCCCATGGACCAAAAGTTCTGACGAAGTTCATGAATTGTTGACAGAATCATGAACCATTCAGGACCTTTTTTAAAATTTATTTAGATAATAAACATATAACTGTTTGGAATTAAGAGGATATGCGCACTCAAAGACTTAAAAAAAGGTCGTAGAATTTCGTTGACTGAAATGATTTGTTGATAGCTAAAGTCGGATTCAAAGAAAGAGCATGGGAACACTAAGTTGGGCTAGGCACTCCCACAGGATAGCATTTTTGTTATGGTCAAGGACTTGGATCAGCAAGGTGATCATGGCACAAAGAGCCATCATCAAAGCTAGATGTGTCCAAGCCACCTAATGCTGCATGACAGGATCCATAGTGATCCTTATCACTAGTTGCCTTCAGGTTCAAGTCTTGATTAGATAAGATTGTTAATAGATTTGGTTAGTTCAGATTTGACAGTGGAGTCCTGGAAGGCCGTAGAATGGCCACCTATGCAGGAAGGCAAGCAAGAATAAATCAAACATGACTCCCATGTACACCTGTCAAAATTCAAAACCAAATAAACAGTGACCTAAATAAACAGCTTTAATTTTCAGTGTTTTGAAGAAAAATATCTTACCACCTACGTGAGGTGAGACTAAGGTGAAGCCCATGCGCAAACAGTCCACTGAAGTCTCGTCTGATTTCCTCCACCCGCCATACATCCTCGTCTGATAGTAACTACCGGCTTGACGGATTGTTTTTTTTGTCGCCGTGGTGATGCCTAGAAGCACCCCTTGGGGCGAGCTCCGGTCGGTGCGGTGGTGCGGCCTTCTTCTCCACCTCGAACTTGTCGTCGACGGATGCAGCGACACAACCCCTCAAGCTCGACGAGGCCTCCCCGGGAGCGCTGCGGCTCATCCTGTCGGCGTCCGACCCCTACATGCAGCCCCTCACCATGGCGCCACCGAGCTCCCCGTCGTCCGCCGCGCCCACGCGCACCTCCGGGCAGAAGCGTGCTGCCAAGGCCAAGGAGGAACGGGAGGAGGTCGCGGTGGCATCCTCCGGGTAGAAGCCCAAGCCGTCGCCCAAGATGGCCAAGGCGGGGAGGAAGAAGAACAGATGGGGTGGGAGGTTGCAATTAGTGTGGGCCCCACGCATCAGGGACTGTTATGGAAAGAAGTAGCAGGACACAAAGGTCATTTTGCATTGTCGTTAGCTTCTGTTAGCATTAAAGTTGACGGAATGGTTCACAAGTAAAGAAACTTTCTTGGATGCTGCTGATGAACTTTTCCGAAACTCGGTAGTACATAGAGAAAATGCATCTTTTGTAATGGTTCAAACGTAAAAACCTCTTGCTTATGGCAGGTAGATCGAGGTTTGGCTGTGGCCTTTGACTCCTTGTCTCCCGCTAGGATTTTCCGGCCAGCAGCGAAGCATATGCGAGATTGTGGGCTGTTAGTACTTGTGGGCCAGTTAGGCCGACTATTGAATGAGGAACCTCGCGGCCAAAGGCCCAATACGTCTTCAGCTCGCTCTGGAGTGATTGGGGAATTATATATATATATATATATAATCATTTTGCAAAATTATACGACCGTTTTAAAATTTATCAGTTTTCACAACCAACCGCCGTGGCCCACGGCGGTTGCAGACGGCTGCAACCGCCGTGGGCCATGGCGGTTGCATGTGCCCAACCGCCGTGGGTCATGGCGGTTGGTTTTTTTTTTGAAAATGTAGCAGAGAAAATACACACATTTGCAATGGCATGTACGGTGCTAGTACAACCCTAACGAAGCGCCTTACGTACTGATAACATGCCTTAGTGAATTTAGAAATTTCATTACAACATTCCTAATGAATCTAGTTGTACGAGAACTGCCCGAAGAGCATAGAGCCACCGGAGTGTTGCGACGGTATGTAGTAGTACCCAGGTGGGGGTGGAGGTGGTGAAGGTGCAGGGAACCAATCTTTCGGAGGGGGGCTGTTCTTCTTGTGGCATTTACAAGTGCAGGTCGAACATTTGCAGCACCGGTCTTCTCCTGCGCTAGACGATGGATCTGGAGAAGCCAGTGCCTCCGACAGCTCCCCCTTCATGTTGTAGATGACGACGTCCTCGAGGTAGTCGATGTACTGTTGATAGGGATCAATAGCTGGTGGATTCACCCATTGCGAGAAACCGCAGTTCTCTGCTTAGGTGGAGTACTGCAAAAGCCAAAAAAACGTTAGCAAACCAAAAAAACATGATGAACAAATTTGTGGACATTGCTTACCCATGCATGTGGGCAGTGCCAGAAGCGACGACCGGAGTTGTTCCATCCCTGGTACACTTGCATCACGCAGAACTCACCGTGTAAACACCTATGCCACAACACTGTTTGCTTCGGTGCGTAGCTTCTAACATCACGCATCGATCTGAAGTCACTCTTGCCTTTCAGTGGGAAATTGACTTCGAAATCTTCTGATTGTTGATGCCACAACTCAGGACCGAAACCGTGTTCATCCCCACTCCACGAAGCTATTGCCTAATGCTGTGAGAAGAAGGCAATGGAGTGAATGGTGCTACATATAGGCAGAAGAAGGAGGGTGGCTGGGTGGTGGGCCCTTCGATCCGTGGGAAGGGAAACAAAGCAGTAACTCGGAGAAAACACACCCTAGTACTAGGGCACTGTCGCTTTGTGGGCCAGTCAATCCGTGGGAGGGGAACGCGTCAGTGACTCGGAGGAAACACAACGACTCTGCATATTACAGTCACTGTAACGAAACACACGTAACGGATAAAACACACTCTAATGCAGTTCGATTAAGTTCTTAAGGATACAAACCGAGGACCCTAGTTGACGATGTCATGAAATCTGACATTATTTGATACAGTCCGGCTAATACTCTAGGTCTACTGAGTACAACGGGAGTATTTCCCCTTCCTGATGGCATCCGGCCCAGCTGCCTTGGCCCGGCGAGCCCTCTTCCTCTTTCTATCGGCTTCACAGGCCTGAGCTGCTTCACGTTCTCTCATCTCCTGAGATGGCGCATTTCCTTCTGCTCTTCCTTCTTTTTCTCCTCTCTCTTTTCCCACTCAACCATGCGGAACCACCTCTCCCTTGCATCACGGGTGACGAGGGCCCAGATTAGGACCCCCTTTTGACGGTGAGATAATCACTCTTGAGGTGGAGTCTTCTGACACCATTGACAACGTGAAGGCCAAGATTCAAGACGAGGAGGACTAAGGACTCCTGTCAAGACCATCACTGGCAAGACGTCTTGTTTCCGACTAGTTGGGAACTTCTCCGACAAGTTCCCTACTGAAGGAAGCCTCGCACGACAAGTCTCCGCCTCGCACGACAAGTCTCGGCCTCGCACGACAACCAGCTCGTTCGCACGAGCACTCTACGTCTCCGACCAAGACGCAGCCCGTACCACGTGGCGCGGTCTTAGCACATGAACTCTTCCGCTACGACGCGTGGGGCGCCAGTTCCCCATGCCATGCAAGCACACCAGCTGGTGGCACGCGCGGACGGTCGGCCCTGACAAGAGCCTTAATGCAGCTCTGCTCAGCCGCACGGCCATCAACTCGCCGTCACATCCGACTCTGCAGCACGCCAACTCCGACCGAGGCACTCGAGTGCCCCCTACGATTAACACTGGCCTACGATTAGGCCTTAACGTGGCGAGCTCATCCCGTCCTCAGACGGGTTGAGTCAGCACCAAACAACTCGGAGGAAGCGCCAGGCGCCCCAAAGTGAACAGCCCCGCCCGGCCACGCGGCAGCCTCTACGACAACATAGCACGACCCCTCTTCAATGCGCCCAGACGGACAGCGACGCACGAGAGGACATCCCAGCGGCTAACACTGTAACATTTCTTTTATTTCCCTTTTTGCCCTTCCCCCTTGCGTCTATAAAAAGGAGAGGAGGGCAACCGTCGCAAGGGCTGACGAACCGAACACTTGCATCCCAGGGACTTGGGCTCGACACCCTCTTCCAACCAGTTTGTAACCCCTACTACAAACAACCCTAGCACGGGAACACGGCAGCTCGACACTGGACGTAGGGTGTTACTCCTCGGAGGCCTGAACCAATATAAATCCCGTTGTCTCCTGCGCTAACCATCCGAGTCCGACACACGATCGATACAAATTTACTGTCCGGCGGTAGAGAACCCCGACAGTTGGCGCGCCAGGTAGGAGGACATCGTGTGTCTCGCCGAACTTCACCAACGACTCGGATGGAGGGCCGCAGGGTTTCGCTAACCCCTGGGGCCACCATACGCTTTGGCTCCCTCGGCTTCATCTACGCCGGGCCGGCGGAGTCCGTCGCCGGGCGAACCTTCGCCCGGTCGGCCCGCCCCAACGTCCTGACGGGGGCGGCGGGGCGTGCGGCGTTCGTCCGAGGCTTCTCGGACGAGACGATCATGGCCATGTTGGGGCCTAACCCGACACAAGAGCGTTTTAGGCTCGCCGCCTACTACCTCACCGACCTCGCCTTCCAGGCCAGCGGAGCCGAGCCGCTCGCTTGGGGGGAGTTCATGGAGCGGTACACCGCAATGTACCCCCGTGGACAGCCCGGCCTCCCGGACGACCCGGTGACGGCCTACGTGGACGCACTGCGAGCATCTCGCACCACCTCCGGCTCCGCGACAGCCCGGAGGGCACCTCGAGCGCCCGCGCGCGACTCCACACGCGAGTGCTTCGTTTGCGTGGCGTCGGCCTAGAGCAGCTCCACCGACCCGGAGCCGGCACCGCTCCACCGCGCCACCGACGCCCAACGCAGGGCGCGCCTCGACGAGCTCACCGAGGCCAGGCGCCAGCTCGACGAGGAGCTGGCCAACCTCCACCAGGAGCTCGGGGAGGACGGCAGGCCCAGTAACCCGCCGCCGGCTCTGTAGCAGGTCCCGGTGCAGGAGCAACGCCGTGAGGGAAACGACGAGCGGCAGGAACGTCGACCCGCCGCTGAGCAATCCAGAGCCCGCGCCCCGACGCCGCCGGCTCGAGGACGCACACGCGACAACAACCGACGCGCCAACGAAGGCGCGAACGTCGACGCCAACGCCGACGGTGACGCCCCGCCGCTCTTTAGGCGAGCGTCGCAGAACCTAGCCGCAGCGGCCATGCTGCTGCGTGGCTGCCCGGAGGCAGCGACCTCCGAGGAGAGACGAGTGCGCCAACAGCTCAAGGCGCTACTCGAAGCGGCGGCGGCACAGCAGGCGGAGAGTTCCGCCTCACGCCAGCGGTCGGAGTGTGACCGAGGGGCAGCGCCTTCCGCGCATCGCCCAAACCCGCCCCCTCCCGGCATCAGGATCGTGGAGATGGGGCCGGGGCCGCAGCATCGGCGGTCAAGAGCCGTCTCGGGCCCAACCGCGACGCCCGGGACACCATCGAAGCTCGCCGACAGGCTGCGAGCGTTGACAACCACCGCGACGGCGACAACCGCAACCGCCGCGACGAGCACCGCCCGCGCCGACATGACGACCGGGGACGCGGGCGACGCTACGACAGCGACGACGACCGCGACCGCAGCTGGTCGCCGAACCAGAGGGGCCCACGTGCTTTCGGACAAGGCGTGCAGGACGCAAGGTTCCCCTCGCGTTTCCGAGCTCCGACCAACGCCCCCAGGTACGACGGGGACACCAACCCTAGCGTGTGGCTGGAGGACTACCGGCTCGCGTGCCATGCGGGAGGAGCGACAGTCGACCTCTTCATCATCAAGAACCTACTGCTCTACCTCGGCGACTCTGCGCGGACATGGCTCGAGCACTTGCCCCGTGGCGAGATCAACGACTGGACCGACCTACGCCGGGTTTTCGTCGGCAACTTCCAGGGCACGTACACCCGCCCCCGCAAGCAGTGGGAGCTGCGAAACTGCAAGCAGAAGCCGGGGGAAAGCCTGCACGAGTACATCCGGTGCTTCTCCAAGCGTTGCACCGAGCTTCCTGGCGCAACGGACAACGACGCCATCTCGGCGTTCCAGAACGGCACGATCTGCACTTCCCTGATCCATCGATTAGGGCGCCGCATGCCCCGTACCACTCGGGAGCTCCTCGACATCGCGAGCAACCACGCGGACGGCGAGGAGGCGGTCGCAGCGACGCTCAACACCCCTCAGGGTAAGGGGAAACAAGTCGTGGACCATGGCGAGGGGACGTCCTCGCGTTTCAAGAAGAAGAAGAAGAGCAACAAGCGACGGCGTGACGACAACCTCGTCGCAGCGGTTGAGCGCAAGGCGACGCGGCCCAAGAGCAACCCGGCCAAGACTGGTCTTCCGAAGGACCATTTCGAGAAGCTCTTGGATGCACCGTGCCCCCACCACAAGGTCCCCGTGAAGCACGCACTCAAGGACTGCCGTTTGATCAAGAACTACGTCAACAAAACCTTGAAGCCAAGGGTGGCGGACCCACCGAAGAAGGCCGCGCCGCCTCCCGACAACAACGACGACGACGCGGAGGCTCGGTACCCCGGTGAGGACGGCGCAGTTCACATGATCTTTGGCGGATCCCCGGCACGACCTTCGAGGCGTCGAGAGAAGCTGATCCAGTGTGAAGTCCTCAACGCCGACTCCTCGATGCCGTCCTACCTAAAGTGGTCGGAGGTTCCGATAACCTTCGACCGCAAGGACCACCCCGACCGCGTACCATAGTCGGGAGCCTACCCACTAGTGGTGGCTCCCCTGTTCAGGTCCAAGCGGATCCACAAGGTCCTAATGGACGGGGGAAGTGGCATCAACGTGCTCTATGCGTCAACGCTTGACGACATGGGCATCCCTCGATCCAAGCTGCGGCCGTCGACCGCACCATTCCATGGGGTCGTCCCTGGGATGGAGGCCCTCCCGATCGGGCAGATCGATCTGCCCGTCACGTTCGGGGACCTGCAAAATTTTTGCACAGAAACCCTCACCTTCGAAGTGGTGGGGTTCTCGGGGACGTACCACGCCATCCTCGGGAGGCCAGCTTACGCGAAGTTCATGACCGTGCCCAACTATACGTACCTGAAGCTGAAGATTCCTGGTCCGAAGGGGATCATCACAGTAGGGACCACGTATCAGTGCGCATTCGAGTGCGACGCTGAGTGTTTCCAATTTGCGGAGGTACTGATCCGGTCCGAGAGGCTCCGCGCCGAGCCTCCCTCCGAGGACCAGGAGATCCCCGAGTCGTCCAAGCGAGCGGCATGCTCTTTCGAGCCCGCCAAGGACATCAAGGATGCGGCCGTCACCGACGATGGCCGTACACTCCGTATTGGGACGACGCTCGATCCTAAATAGGAAAGCGCGCTCGTCGACTTCCTCAAAGCGAATCTCGATGTGTTCGCATGGAAACCCTCCGACATGAAGGGAATCCCGAGAGAGGTTGCCGAGCACAAACTGAACATCAAGCCGGGATCGAAACCGGTGAAGCAACGCCTCCGCCGCTTCAACGACGAGAAGTGCAAGGCGATTGGCGAGGAGATCAAGAAGCTCCTTAGTTCAGGGTTTATCCAAGAAGTATTCCACCCCGAGTGGCTTGCTAACCCTGTACTTGTAAAGAAGAAGAATAAGAAATGGAGGATGTGTGTTGACTACACGGGCCTTAACAAGGCATGTCCCAAGGATCCGTTTCCTTTGCCTCGCATAGATCAGGTAGTTGATTCAACAGCTGGGTGCGAAACCCTCTGTTTTCTCGATGCGTACTCCGGGTACCACCAGATAGCGATGTGCATAGCGGACCAGCTCGCGACTTCATTCATCACTCCGTTCGGTACTTACTGCTACAAGACGATGCCTTTCGGGCTCAAAAATGCGGGCGCCACGTTCCAAAGATGCATGCGACGCGTCTTCGGGGAACTTATAGGACGCATCATTGAGGCGTACGTCGACGACATCATGGTCAAGTCGAAAAAGACTGGCGATCTAGTCCCAGACCTCACGGAGGTGTTCGCAAAGCTGAGAGAGCACGGGGTGAAGCTTAACCCCGAGAAGTGCGTTTTCGGGGTTCCGAGGGGCATGCTCCTCAGCTTTGTCGTGTCAGAACGCGGCATTGAAGCTAACCCCGAGAAGATCTCGGCTATCACGGACATGGGGCCGATCCAAAACTTGAAGGGCGTGCAGCGTGTCACGGGCTGTCTCGCAGCTCTTAGCCGTTTCATAGCACGACTCGGAGAGCGCAGCCTGCCGTTGTACCGCTTGATGAAAAGTCCGACCACTTCGCGTGGACTCCCGAAGCTCAGGAAGCGCTCGACTCCCTCAAGAACATGCTCAAGAGTCCACCATTCCTCACGGCTCCGGCGCTTGAAGAACCGATGCTCCTATACATCGCCGCGACAACCCAGGTGGTCAGTGCTGCGCTGGTGGCCGAGCGTGAAGAACCCGGAAGGTCACTCAAGGTCCAGCGACCGGTCTATTTCGTGAGCGAGGTACTTTCCGACTCAAAGACCCGCTACTCACAAATGCAAAAGCTCGTATATGCCGTCTTGATGACCAAGCGCAAGCTCCGCCACTACTTCGACGCACATCCCGTCACGGTAGTGTCCAAGTACCCGCTCGGAGAGGTTATTCAGAACCCCGAAGCCGAAGGGAGGATAGCCAAATGGGCGCTCGAGTTGATGGGGCAGAACATCTCGTATGCACCCCGCAGTGCCATCAAGTCCCAAGTGCTGGCAGACTTCGTTGCTGAGTGGACGGAGATCCAAACTCCGCCGGCACCAATCGAGCACGAGACGTGGACCATGTACTTCGACGGCTCGGTCATGAAGGAAGGGGCGGGTGTAGGCCTTGTCTTCATCTCGCCTCTGGGTGTGCGCATGGAGTACATGGTCCGGCTACATTTCCCGACCTCCAACAACGTCGCTGAGTACGAAGCGCTCATCAACAGCCTCTGAATAGCGGTCGGGCTCGGGATCCGTCGTCTCGAGATCAGAGGAGACTCAGAGCTCGTCGTGGATCAAGACATGAAGGAGAAAAACTGTGTTGACCCGAAGATGGCGGCGTACTGCCAGGCCGTCCGTGAGCTGGAAGGCAAGTTCCATGGTCTCGAGCTTCATCATGTGCTGCGCGACTACAACAAAGCTGCCGACGTCCTCGCCAAGACTGGATTGAGTCGCAAGTCGGTGCCACATGGAGTCTTCGCGAGCGACCAACACGCACCCTCCGTACGTGTTGAAGGGGAGAACCCACCGGAGCCTGAAGGACCAGAAGTCATGGAGATCGACCAGCCGCCCGAGCTGAACCTTGAGGACTCGGATTGGCGCTTTCCCATCCTTGAGTGGCTTGTCGAGGGGAAGCTGCCCTCCGACCAGACGGAGGCACGCCGCATCGCGCGACGAGCTAAAGCATTCGTCCTCATCGAGGGCGAGATCTACAAACGAGGCGTGGCTGGCATACTCATGTGGTGCATCCTCGAAGATCAAGGCAAGGAACTGCTTCGCGAGATCCATGCCGGCACGTGCAGACACCACGCTGGCCCGAGGACTATTGTCGGAAAAGCTTTCCGACAAGGTTTCTACTGGCCCACAGCGGTGGCGGACTCCAAGGACATCGTGCGCCGCTGCGAGGGGTGCCAGTTCTACGCTCGACAAACTCACCTCCCGGCACAAGCGCTTCAAACCATCCCCATCACATGACCCTTTGCTGTGTGGCACCTCGACATGGTGGGGCCGCTCTGACAAGCGCCCGGGGGCTTTACGTATCTCCTCGTAGCGGTCGACAAGTTCTCCAAGTGGATCGAGGCGCGACCCATCGTGAACGTCCGCTCCGAGGAACCCGTAGCATTCTTCACCGATATCGTCTACCGCTTCGGTATACCCAACACGATCATCACCGACAACGGCACCCAGTTCACGGGAAAGAAATTCCTCAGCTTCTGCGACGACAACAACATTCGTGTGGACTGGTCGGCCGTGGCGCACCCGAAAACGAACGGGCAAGTCGAGAGGGCGAACGACATGATCCTACAAGGGCTGAAACCTCGCATCTTCAAGCGCCTCGAGAAGTTCCGGGCAAGATGGGTAGCCGAGCTGCCGTCCGTTCTATGGAGTCTACGCACCATGCCTTGTCGGGCGACTGGCTTCACGCCTTTCTTCATGGTACACGGGTCGGAAGCGGTCCTACCCACGGACATCGACTACGGCAGTCCACGAGTGCGAGCCTACACTAAGGAAGGCAACCAGGTCGCACTCGAGGACGCGATCGACCAACTCAATGAGGCACGTGACGTGGCACTCCTACACTCCGCCAGATACCCAGGGCACGATGCCCTCCTTCCGTTTTAACGGTTTTTCAAAACAAAATCCGACATCTGTGTCGTAACTGATCGCACGGGCGAAAGGCTTTTTGGCGGAAGGCTCGACCTTGCGAGAAGTAAAGACGATGGCCTGCGTGGGGCACGACGTTGCTGCTCGTTCAACGTTCCTAGCGGCTACGGTGTGAAGACTTGCGAGCACAACTCGAGTCCTCAGGTCTTCGTCCGGCCTCTTTTCAAAAGCGTTCAAGCAACCGCCCAGACTCCGGTCTAAAACAATTTTGACGACAAACCTCGCGAGTTACTTCTCGAGCTCCCCCAAGTGCTCGGGGGCTGCAAACGCGTGGCACCCCTTAGCAGTTCGAGAGGGCCGAGCTTCTCGACTCCTACGCCCCCACGGCTCCAGAGTAGAGCTTGGTCATCTCAAACTCCTAAGGTCTACTACACGTTATGGCGGTCGACCCTGGGTGCTCGGGAGCGTTCGAGCTGTAACACTTTTTGAACAAGTTCTCGATAACATGATGACGTTCATGGTGTTACACATACGAACTATTCTTAAAATTACCTAGATCTAAGAATGATACATCTAAAATGAAGGCCTGGAGCTTTCTGGGTCTTCTGGTGCGTCTCTTGGTAACAGGTCCAGGTCCTTCAAGGCGGAGTCAGCCATGTCGCGGGCGAGGGTGGCGCAGTCTTCCTCGAGCTGGTCACAGAGAGCGTCGGAGATGCCAGGGGCCCAGCCGCCGCTCAGCACCATGCGGTCCAACCCCTGGTAGTGCGACTCGAACATGGCGAGCACCCGGTGCACTGCCCTCCGAGCCGTCGACAACTCCCGCTCCCTTATCACTTCCGGGAGACGCCCGACCTCTTCGAGAAGCCTGTCGGGAAGCATCGGCCCGAAGGGAACACCAAGCTCAGTCATGACCCTGCCAATGGCCCTCGTGAGCTTGACAAGATCCTGGATGTTCACCTTGCGAGACTCCTCCGACTCACGCCGGGCGTCCCTGGCCTGCTCCAACTCAGCCGCGACCTGCTCCCGAGCCATCTGGGACTGATCGAGCTCGGCTCTGGACTCTGAAAAAGTCAACAAGTCGGAATCAACGAACACGGCACAACCAGTTCAGGGGAGAAGCGAGATCGAAATCAGAGCAAATGACTTACTCTCAAGCTGCTCCGACAGCCGCTTGATCGAGTTGTCCTTCTCAAGGATTTTGAGCAGGGCGGCGTTCACCTCCTGTGTCTTCTCCGTAAGCTTCACAGTCATCCCGGCGCGGTACGCGCGCAACCCTGAAACCGCGAGAAGAGGAGTCAGCGCCGACCAGAATGAGCAAGAGGAGAAGAGTTGCTAGCTGGAGGCATCAAGCCTCACCGTCGACATCCTGCGACAACTTGGAGTTGTTATCCCGAAGCCGGGTCGCCTCGTCCGTGACCTCCTAGAGCTTGTTGGTCACCTCAGAGAACTGACGGTTGACCGTCCTGAGGTCCGCTCCGGCGGTGACCAAGTCCTGCTCCAGTTCCGCCACTTTCGTCTCGAGCGTCGTTTTCTCCCGGGCGGCGGCCCGGGCGGCGTTCTGGGCAGCGGTCTCAGCAGCGGCGGCGGCGGTGGTGGCCTTCTCGGCGGCGTCATTGGCGGTCGTCACGGCGGCCCGCAACTCCTCGATCTTCGCCTCTGCCAGAACCAACCTCGTCTCGAGAGATTCCCGCTCCGTCGTGGCGGTAACAGCAGCGGCTTGCGCGGCCGTAGCGCGGTCTTCCGCGGACTGCCTGGCGGCCTCGAGCGCGGCCGTCGACGACGCCTCGCTCGCCACCGCCGCGGCAGCGGCCACGCGGGCAACTACCAGCTGCATCTCCAGCTGGGCCCTCTCTGCTCGGAGCTCGTCGATGGTGCGCGCTCTCCTCCTGCCGGACTCCGCGAGCGTCTGTTCCGGGCAGGAGTACATCGATCACAAATTTCGGAAGAACAGAAAAGACAAGAGTAGACTACTGCGTCGAGAAGACTTACCGTTGCCGCGGGAAGGATGAGTTCGTCGAACGCGCGGCGCGCCCACAAGAGCCCACGCTCGAGGCTGCGACGGGCCGCAGACTCTTCATCCTCATCGACGGACGCATCCGCCTCGAAAGCGGCTACCCACGTGGAGCGGGCAAGGTCGGAGATCCGCGCGCCACCTTCCTCAAGCTCCGGCAGCAGGACCGCGCCAGAGCCCTCCCCGACCTCTTGGATCTCCGGGGAGGCGACTCCCGCTGCGCTCCCGAGAACATCGTGTTCTTGCGGAGCCGGGAGGGTCGGGTTCACCGCGGGCGCCGCCTCGTCGACAAGGGCGGCGGGCCGGAGAGACGACGACTCCGGTGCATCTACTGCGGTCGAGTCCACCGCCGTGGCCGGGGGCGAGGACGCGGCCAGGGTCAACTCTGCTCCGGTTGCAGGTTCCCCGAGGACCTCCTTGGCCGCCTCCGACGTGGCCGAGGACTCGGGACCTCCGACAGCTCCAGCTTGACCCGGCGTCAGCTGTCCCGCCGCAGTTGCATCCGGCGCGGGCTCCTCATTAGCGGGCTCCGCTGCTTCGGCCGAGGTCGCGGCCACGGGTGCGGCGGACTCAGAGGCCTCGACCCCGACTCCACCGGCTCGGCCAGCATCCGCTCCAGCACGGCCTCGTAGATGTCCCTGTCATTGCCCGGCAGGTCGGGAGCGTCGAGATCAATGATTTCGAGGAGGCCGGCGGCCACGGCGTCAGCCGTTGACGCCTCCGCCACGTCCCCACCCGCCTACACCGCCGCGGGCACTGGAGTTTCCGCCATTGCCGACACCTCGGCTTCATGTCCCCTGGCCGGCGGTGGCTGGGGCACGATCTGCTCGGGGGACGCCGCCACGGCGTCACCGCTCCCTGAGGTGGCTTCGACCAGCGGCTCTGTCGCCGCCCGGGTAGCGACCGCCTCAGTAGCCGTCTGCCCCCCGCCCAAGTTGTCGGCGCCCGACGATGGCGGTAGCGCCACCGGCTCAACCACCTCGGTGGCCACGACCAGCCCGCTCTTGGCCTGCTCCGCCAACAGCTCGGCGTAGGGGGGCAACGAGCGGGACTCGGACTGCGGACCGCGCGCGCCCAGCACTGCGCGTTTCAGGGGCGCGAGGCTGAGCACGCCAGTGTCGGCGCGGCTGAAGCAAACACGAATCGAAATCAAGAGATGAACAAGATGAAGAACTCAAGAACGACGAAGGATGGCGGGCAGGAGCTTACATGCTGGATCGGACGCGGAACCGTTTCGCCGGCCTGCCCACCGAGCCCTGCTCGGGGGCTGATCTCTTGGCCCCAGCCGACTCGGAAGCCGACTCCTGGCGTTCCGCCGGCACGGGGGCTGGCCCACCTTTCCCCGCCGACTCGAGGGCGGTGCTCTGCTCCCTTGGTGGCTCGGGGGCTGTCCTCCCGACCTCCACCGCGTCGGAGGTCGGCCCCTGACTCCCGTCGGCGGAGAGGGGAACTTGCACGGTCGGGGCTCCGCCGCCCCGGATGATTAAAGATTGAAGGAGCCGTTGAGGGACGCTCGAGTCCCCTCCCTGCGGCGCGCTCGGTGTGGACACCGGCGGGGTCGACCTCGCCTTGGACGATGAACGCCTCTTCAAGGAGTCCGAGTCTGGGCGGTCGGAGCCGTCGTAGAGATGGCGGGGGGAAGGCTCGTGCTCCGCCGGCCGCTTGGGCGGGTCATCCCGTCGTGGAGGATCCCTCCACCCCTCGGAGACGCGTGCGCCGCCAGGCGCCGTCTGAGAGCGGGTCACTCTCTGGCCTCCTCGGGCGGGGCGGGCCCCCGACTGCGACCTCGAGCCCGCACCCTTCTCACGGGCCGCCGGCTCTGGCCGCCGTGACGAGCTCACCTCCGCCGCCCGGCGTGGTGAAGGCGAGGGCGACCCGGACATGTCGCTCCAGTCGACCGCCACGCTGGGTTCGTCTCCACTCCACGGCGGCGACGGCGATGGATCTTCATTGGAGGAGACGTTGCGCTCCCCCGCCTTGCGGCGCTTGATGCGGTTGTCGTTCTGATCGCGCTTGGCGATCTCTTTCTCCTTGTGCTGCTCTTTGCGCTCGGCCCTCCGCCTTTCCGCGGCCGCCTGGTTGCGTTTGAAGATCGCCTCCTCCGGGAGAGGCGCCTTCGCGGGCACGAGGTGAGAGCACTTCAACTGGAAGAACAAGGAGCAAGAGAGTCAGCGGTCGACAAGAATCTCCGAGAAGATCAAGATCAATTGAAGGCATCAAGCTTGTCGGAAAACTTATCGGAAGAAGAAATTGCTTACGAGCTTTTCAGTCCCCTCGTTGGGGAGCATTGGAAGAAGCCGCGACGGCGGCCACAGGAAGGTCGACTTCCCGATGGCCACCGACACGCGGCGCTGGATCTCGGTGAGCGACGGAAGCTCGGGCGCGGTCACGGTCCCTACCCAAGGGGCCCTACTGGCTGTCATCTCGCAAAGGCGCAGCGGCCGCCTCCGGAGCGGGACAACCCCCCGGGCGTGGTACTGACCAATGACGGTCGCCCGATCGACCCCGGTGTCGTGAAGGCAGGCCAGTACCGCCCAGTGATCCCTGAACATCCTCTCCTGCTCCGCCTTCGGAGGACCATCAGTCCAACTCCTCGGCGCTTGCCCGATGGAGTTCCCAGTGAAAGCCGGCAGTGCGTGCTCGGGGTCGTTCTTGAGGTAGAACCACCCCTTGTGCCAGCCGCTGTTCGAGCTGGTCAGCGAGAAGGGGATGTACTTGCTGCTCCGGCCCTGCTTCATCCGAAGATTGGCGCAGCCGATGGTCGCCGCGATGGGGCCGTCCTTCAAACACGCGAACATAAAGAAGTACTTGAAGAGGTGCCAGTGGGCACTGATCCCCAGGTACCCCTCGCACAGCGCCTCAAACGCCGCCATCTGCTGGACGCCGTTCGGGTTGAGGTGCTGCAGCTGGAGCCCGTACTCGTAGAGGACCGCCTGGATGAACCGCCCGGCGGGAACGGAGAAACCGCGCTCGTGGAAGGCCACGAACGAGACGATGTACCCTTTCGGCGGGCGCGGCACGGACTCCTCCCCGGGCACCTTCCACTCCACGGCGTCGGTGAGCGGAGGGAGCTGCCCAGCGGCGATGAGGCGGTGCAGCATTGTGCGGGACACGTTGGAGCACGACCAGTTCGACATGACGACGGCGAACTCTCGCGTGCGACTCCGGCAAAAGCGGTGGCGGCGCTGCGGGCGCGAGGAGCGGCAGGAGCGGACGGTGAGGGCAGAGGAAGAGGCAAGGGAGTAAAAGTCCCAAACCCTTGGCCGGCGCGCGGTTAAAAAGGAAGGGGAGCAGCCACCAGCCTTAAATGACGGGCCCACCGCGTCGGGGAAACGCTCGCCCACGCGCGCGCGCCCGGCGTGACTGGCGCCCGCCCGTGCGCCGCCTCGATCTTCGCAGGTACCTGAACCGTCCCCGCTCCGTCTTTTCAAACCGTCTTGTCCGCCACGTCGGCCACGATGCTCGCGTCGCCCACGTCGCCCACGACGACCACAACGCCCACGACGCCCACGACTACCTCGGCAGAACAATCCAGTACCACGACAACACTACTGAAGTTTAAAACCCCACGAGCGAGTCTACAACTCACTCATGGGCTCGGGGGCTACATCCGGCGGATGCGCTCGCGCGCACCCACCGGAAAGATCAAGAGCAAAAATCGACGCAAAGCCTTTCGACTGAGCCTGAGTGCGAGTCCTTGACTCCCGCTCAGGCTCGGGGGCTACTGACGAGGGCCCAGATTAGGGCCCCCTTTTGACGGCGAGATAATCACTCTTGAGGTGGAGTCTTCTGACACCATTGACAACGTGAAGGCCAAGATTCAAGACGAGGAGGACTAAGGACTCCTGTCAAGACCATCACTGGCAAGACGTCTTGTTTCCGACTAGTTGGGAACTTCTCCGACAAGTTCCCTACTGAAGGAAGCCTCACACGACAAGTCTCCGCCTCGCACGACAAGTCTCCGCCTCGCACGACAAGCCTCCGCCTCGCACGACAACCAGCTCGTTCGCACGAGCACTCTCCATCTCCGACCAAGACGCGGCCCGTACCACGTGGTGCGGTCTCAGCACACGAACTCTTCCGCTACGACGCGTGGGGCGCCAGTTCCCCATGCCATGCAAGCACACCAGCTGGCGGCACGCGCGGACGGTCGGCCCTGACAAGAGCCTTAATGCAGCTCTGCTCAGCCGCACGGCCATCAACTCGCCGTCACATCCGACTCTGCAGCACGCTAACTCCAACCGAGGCACTCGAGTGCCCCCTACGATTAACACTGGCCTACGATTAGGCCTTAACGTGGTGAGCTCATCCCGTCCTCAGACGGGTTGAGTCAGCACCAAACAACTCGGAGGAAGCGCCAGGCGTCCCAAAGTGAACAGCCCCGCCCGGCCACGCGGCAGCCTCTACGACAACATAGCACGGCTCCTCTTCAATGCGCCCAGACGGACAGCGACGCACGAGAGGACATCTCGGGGGCTAACACTGTAACATTTCTTTTATTTCCCATTTTGCCCTTCCCCCTTGCGTCTATAAAAAGGAGAGGAGGGCAACCGTCGCTAGGGCTGACGAACCGAACACTTGCATCCCAGGGACTTGGGCTCGATACCCTCTCCCGACCAGTTTGTAACCCCTACTACAAACAACCCTAGCACGGGAACACGGCAGCTCGACACTGGACGTAGGGTGTTACTCCTCGGAGGCCCGAACCAGTATAAATCCCGTTATCTCCTACGCTAACCATCCGAGTCCGACACACGATCGATACAAATTTACTGTCCGACGGTAGAGAACCCCGACAACGGGCTTCTCCCTCGACGTAGCTCTTGTCAAAGTCGGACTGCTCGGTATCTAGCCACTGCATGAAATCACAAAGAGGAGGTGGAGTCTTTTTCCAAAGACATGTCAGCAAATATTAAATCACAAATGACAAATGAATAATTAAGAAATGTAGTAAGTCCTTACTTTGGCTCTAAGGTTGCGGCCGAATGGCTGGATCAGGTCGTGCGCATAGTTAGCGCACATGAAGAACCTCATCCCGTAGGCATACCCCAGAACCTTGCACCTAACAAGCTTGCAATTGTCACCGCAGAAGCACATAGGAGTGTCAATCCCCTGTGGCACCTTCTGAGACATGGGTACCCCTGGGTCCCCACCGACCAGGCACACGACCGTCCCCGACAAGTGGGTCCGGCCTACCAGAAGACCCGCCGACCTGATAGTGGGCCCAACCGACCTAGTTGGTGGCCCAAACGACCTCCTGAAGACCTTCCAGAAGATTCCAGACGACCTTATCCAAGAACGACTACAAGACTTGGCGTGCAAGACAAGACATCGGTGGATTCCGACCAAGCAGATCGACGGATATGGCAAGTGTTGTAATCAACTAGACTTAGGTCTCCTGGTCGTAACTGACCAGGAGTCTGGGAACCGACCTTGTCCGTTGGCCAATATAAGGCGGGCGAGGTGACCCCTTGTAACAATACGCAATCCTCAAGCAATCTACACCAACAACTGGACGTAGGGTTTTACTCTCCGGAGGCCCGAACTAGTATAAACTCGCCGTGTTCTCTGTGTTCCGTGTGCTCGTGCGCAACCTTCGAGTTCTTAGCCCTAGATTCCACCACACCGAACAAATAAACCACCGGGGTTAACCCCCCTATGGGCTGTCCAGATCTCGACCTCTGACAGTTGGCGTGCCAGGTAGGGGAGGATTCAGGGTTCTCCGTGCAACTCGATGGCTTCTTCCAGCGATGTCATCTTTCCCGAGAGCATGGCGGACTTCCTCACCAATCTCGTCGACATTTGCTTCGGCTCTATGCCGGCGGAATCCATCGCTCCAGCCGCTTGCCTCGTCATCGAGGGCAACGCGGTCACCTCTAACCAGCAGGTCGGAACCGATCTGCTGGCGGAAACCCACCCACCCACTCCTCGCGACCAGATCGCGGGGCTTAATCGCGTCGAAGACATGCTCTCCGACACGATCAAGGTCTGTGAACGCGCCAAGCGCCCTCGCAGGACCTCTGTTCCTCCACGCCGCATGCCTCTTGGCCTGCGGAACGCAGCTCATGTAGCGTCTCGCTACATGAAGAACAAGATCCAGATTGAATCTGGACCCAAGACCCCACACCGTGGAAACCGCAGAGGTCACCTCGACGACCCTTGCCCTATCCACGAGAACTCCAAACACACGGCTCGTCAGTGCCGCGTGCTCAAGAAGCTCCGACGACCTCTCCTCGCGGCTCATCGCCGTCAGATCAACCGTGAGCCGTCTCCGGACCGCCTCGCGTTTCAGATTGCTCGCACAACCATCTCCCCGAACTATCCGGACGAGGGGTTTGAGATCTTAGACCGAGAGGTCCTTGTGGTCTCTGCAGACGTACCCCTCAAGCTGGTGAGATGGATGAGCAGCGCATTCAGCGTGAAAACGCTAATGGCGCACGAGCTACGCGTCGTCAGCAAGAAGTAGATGCAGCTGCAGCAGCCGCAGGTCAGCCTGCAGGCAACGTCGCACAAGGTGCCGGCGACCAACCCGCAGGCAACGTCGTCAACGGGGCACAACCCCACGCGGCTCCAGCCGCCCCTCAGCAGCAGCAGAATCACAACGAGCCTCGTCGAGTCTGCCTACGCGCCAGAGACCTCTTGAGGGATTTCGAGCAAGACGGACATGAAGTTTACAACTCACCTCAAGCAAACTTCGGCGCGGCCCTCGCCGCGCTGGGTCAACTTGAGGATACCCCTGCAATACGGCGCCTACAGGTTCACATCCGCGTCGCCACCGCCCAGGTCGAAAAAGGGGTCCAGGATACAGCAGATCAGCCGCAAGCTCCTACTCCAGGAGTAGGTCGGAGTGACCTCGCCAGCGACGTCACAGCAACGCCCCCCTTCAGCCCGTGGCTGAAGAGAGAGGAGGTGAAAACGAAGTCGCACAGCCGGTCAACCCTGCTGCCAACGTCGCTGCCAACGCAGCAGCCAACCCGGCTGCCAATGCCGCGGGTAACGCCCCCGACAATGCACAAAACAATGCCGCCAACGCTGCTGCCGCCCAGCAGCAGAACACAGCTGCTAATGCGGGCCAGAACGCAGGAGCTCAACCTCCACCACTACAAGCCAACCGCCCTCAGAGCAGTCAACGTCAACGCATACGAGACGAAGTAGAGATAGCACGCCGTGCTAACTACGACCGCGACAACGGGGTCCCCGACCCCCTTGACGCCAACCACCCTTTCCAAGCAACAGATCTTCGGCAAATGCACGACCAAGAGCTCCTACGACGTGTCTTGGTATTTCTTAACCTCGATGCTAAGTTATGGGTTCCTAGCAACGATGCCAGAAATAAACAGATGGTAATCCTAACGATTACAAGAGTCCGCAAGCGCACGAAAGTACCATTGTAGCATTTCCCCGAAGGAGTATTCCAAAGGGTATCGAGTCCAAAGAAGGCTGGGCGGATTAACAAGTTCAGCTCTATTGCAAGGAGTATAAATCATAGACGGGAACGAACCAGTCACTCAAGTACAGGGGTGAGATATGATAGATATGATAGTAGTGTGAACACACAAACACACCCTCTCTAAAGGTCCTAGGCTTAGGAGGCAACATACAAGTTAGTTCCAGGTTCTAAGGTACTAAACATGCAAAGTTAGTCAGACAAGTTAGACACACACTAGCATCGCATGATCACTGGCTCAAGCACCCATGTACAAACGGGGTGCTAACCTCCTGCGTCGCTTACGCACGACTCCGGTTGTTAGACTTTAGACTCCTATAGCATATCCGAACGTGGGGGATTCCAGAAGGGTCCAACGGCTGTCACCACCGCTCCCTACCCCAAGACAAACCGCGGGATACACTCATAAGTAATGTAGCTACGCAACCCAAGCACCACGCTTACGTTGTTAGCAGGACCCTGACCGGCCCGGGCTATTGTGACCCAGGTCAGAGCCGCCAGATAAACCGGCCAATTACACCGAGTACCATAGCTTGAGCACGAACTTCATACAACACGAACATGGGATCTAACTAGATCAAACTAGGCTAAGTACACAAACAGATTTGTGCTTTTCTATGTCTATTCAACAAGATCAAAGGGTCGTGTTCGTGATGAACACGAGCCTCTAACTTATGAACAAACATCGAAAACATGTATAAGTCACTCGTCAACTGGATCGAAAGGCTTTGTTCATCAAGAATGGGAGCCTCTAAATGATGAACGAGCGAAGAACGCATGAACAAATCACCCATGTATACAAGCACAACATTATATGAAATAGCTGAATAACTGAAGTAGATCAAAGTCATACAATAAAATAAAGATACAAGAGGACTCATACCTAGATCCCAAAGTAGACTTGGAACCTGAAGTAGAACTACTCTAGCCTACCTCCTAGCCTTAGAAACCAAAAGTGAGAGAGGAGGAGTAAGGTGTGTTGCTTAGAAATGAGCCCCCTCCCCTTCTATTTATAGGCCAGAGCACCGGCGCAAGAAGGAGTGAAACACCCCGGGGATGGCCTCTAGGACCAATGGACAAGCACCACGTGGAGGCCCAGGATCAACCGACCCAAGGTCGGTTCGGCCAATCCTAGGGTCGGCCGACCCCAGGTGGGCCCCACTCGGGGTGTGCTTCCTCGGGGTGGCTGTCCTGTGTGCCCTTAAGTCGGCCCCGGTGTACACGTGTTCTTGAGGCGGTTTAGGCGCTCTGGTGGGCCCATGGATCCATGTGAAGTCCACGTGTCACGCTCTGATTTGTCGGGGCTTGCCTCCCTTGGATTGGTGACATGGTATGCATGCGTGGCACCTGAGGTGGCTTAGCTTGCATGCACGGCACCTGAGGTGGCAGGCACTCCTTGAGGTGACGTGGCATGAATCATAGAAGGTGAGTTTGCCACTTCTTTTAAGCTTATTATCCTGCAATCACATAATCTCCAAGGACAAGTGGAACTACATTATTCTTAACCGAAATGCGTGTAAGAAATGTCTCATGCTCCTTTATTCAAGAGTAAATTGACGGCTAAAGTAGGCACTTAACAGCCGTCAACAACGTGCCCAGTACGACCAAGATAATGGTCCTCCTGATGACCTCTACGTCATCCCAACGGCATACGCCCCATCAGCTAGCCCTGGAGCAACAAACAACTTCCCGACGTTCTCACGTCGCCTCAGGACGATCAGATACCCCAAGGACTTCAAGCCAGCCATCGAAAAATACGACGGTCGCTCTGACCCAAGTATTTGGCTCAAGATGTACAGCATCGCAGCCCGCGCCTCTGGAGGCAACGAAGACCACATGGCGGGATATTTCCCCCTCGTGATGGGCAAAGCGCCGCTCCTGTGGCTCGACAATCTTCCTGAGGAGTGCATCACTTCATGGGCGATCTTGTCACGGCTCTTCACGACCAACTATCAAGCAACCTACAATCGCCCTGGCAACACACATCACCTCGCCAGAGTGCGGATGAGGCGTGACGAAACTCTCCGAGAGTACACTAACCGCTACTTTGAGAATCGCAACACTCTCGCAGGTGTCAAGGATGAAGACGTCATAGACTACTACAAGAAGGGAGTAACCAACATCAAGCTCTTCGAGAAGATCCACGAAGCTGACGCCCATACCATCGCAAACCTCATGGCCTACGTTGACAAGCTTGTCGACACTCAAGACGCGGTGATGCACGACTTCAAAGGAGAAGACCACGATGATGGTGGCAGCAGGCTGCGCAAGCGATTCGGCGAGGTCTATGCGACCGATCCACCCAGACCTTCCACCTTCCTTGAAGGTGACTTCAACATGGTCATGGACGACCAGTGCCAGTTCCACCGCGACGCCAAGCATACCATGAGGGAGTGCGAACAGCTAAAGCGTGCTCTAGGGGTACCTCCAGAGCCCAAGAAGACCAAGAGCGGCAACAACGACGACCAGAATAGCAGCCGCCGCTACGACAACCGTAACCGTCGACCTGATCGACGTGATTACCGCGACCGACGACCCTACCGTCGCAACGACGACAGGGATCCCCGTGACTATCGCCGCGATGACCGCCGTGATGATCGACGTGATGACTACCGCCGCGACGATCGCCGCGAAGACAACCGTAATGACCGACGTGATGATCGCCATGACGACCGGCGTGATGATCGTCGTCGACAAGACGACCACAACCGCAATGACAACGGCCGTAAGGAGCCTTCTCCGCCACCACCGCCTAAAGGGGGCAACCCCAATGGCGCGTTCCAGACCGCCAACCAACAGATCAACTTCATCGTTGGTGGTCGTCAAGCAGCCAAGAGTAACAGACAGCAGCGATCAAACGCAAGGGAGATCGGCCAAGTCAATACTGAAACTCCACAACCCCTGCGTTGGTCGGAGTACCCCATCACTTTCTCCAGGCAAGACCATTGGGTGCACATACCTGACCCCGGGACCTACCCACAGGTCGTCAACCCCATAGTGGATGGCGCGTTCCTGCCTAAGACCCTCATCGATGGGGGCAGCAGCTTGAACATCATCTTCACAGAAACGCTGAGAAAGATGGACTTCGACTTCTCCAAGATGACCGCCTGTGATGAGCCCTTCTACGGTGTTGTGCCCGGCAAGGCTGCATACCCCGTAGGCCGTGTATGCCTGCCGATCACCTTCGGTACAAAGGAAAACTTCCGCACAGAGTACCTGACGTTCGAGGTCGCGGACTTCCGCTCCTCCTACCATGCCATCCTTGGTCGACCTATGTTGGCCAAGTTCATGGCCATACCGCACCACACCTACCTCATTATGAAGATGCCAGCACCAAACAGGATCCTTTCCGTCCTTGGCAACATCCTCGTCTCCTACAATTGCGAGAACGACACCATCGACCTCTCCAAGGTCTCTACCTGCAAAGCGGTCACTACGGTCATGGTCGCTCAGGCCGCCAAGATCGACCAAACCACTCTGGAGGTGCCAGAACAGAAGCGTACAGCCACCGCCTTGGACCCAAGTCCCGCGGTGAAGAAAGTTTGCCTCGGCCTGCCCGACGCATCCAAGGAAGTCACCATTGGGGCCGACCTCGATCCCAAATAGGAACTCGCGCTCACCAGTTTCCTCCGAGACAACGCCAACATCTTTGCATGGAGCCCGTCCGATATGCCCGGTGTCCCCAGGAAGCTGGCTGAGCACGCCCTTGAAGTAAGCAAGACCGCACGACCTATCAAGCAAAAGCTCCGGTGATTTGCAAAAGATAGAAAGCAAGCTATAGAAGTAGAAGTCTGTAAGCTCTTAGCTGCAGGATTCATCCGTGAATGTAAACACCCGGTTTGGCTCGCAAACCCGGTTCTTGTACCCAAAAAGACAGGCGGATTAAGGATGTGTATCGATTACACCGACCTCAACAAGCACTGCCCGAAAGATTCCTTCCCCCTTCCTCGCATCGACCAGGTCGTGGACTCCACGGCTGGCAGCGTCCTACTATGCTTCCTCGATTGCTACTCTGGGTATCACCAGATAGCCCTGAATCCCGACTACGAAGACAAGACGGCGTTCATAGCACCCAATGGCATCTACTTCTACAAGGTCATGACCTTTGGACTAAAAAACGCCGACGCGACCTACCAGAAGGCGATACAAAAGTGCTTAAAGTCTCAGATCGGGAAGAAAGTGGAAGCTTACGTCGACGACGTGGTCGTCAAGACCACCGAACAGGATCAGCTCATCGCCGACCTCGCCGAGACCTTCTCCAACCTACGCGAATACCAGTGGAAGCTCAACCCGACCAAGTGCATCTTCGGTGTCCCCTCCGGATTGCTCCTGGGCTTCATGGTAGGGCACCGAGGTATTGAAGCCAACCCCGTCAAGGTCGACACAATACGCAACATGGCCAAGCCATCTTGCAAGAAGTACGTCATGAAACTCACAGGTATGATGGCGGCTCTAGGTCGTTTCATCAGCAAGCTCGGCGAAAAAGGTCTGCCTTTCTTCAAGCTATTGAAGAAAGCAGATAAGTTCATATGGGATGAAGAAGCACAGAAGGCTTTCGAGGCTCTCAAAGACTCCTTGACCACGCTTCCAATCATGACGCCACCCATATCAGGGGAAACGCTCCTCTACATCTCCGCCACCACTAATGTGGTCAGCACGGTTCTCGTCGCAGAACGAGAAGAAGAAGGGCAGGCCTATCCTGTTCAATGACCTGTGTACTACGTAAGCGAAGTCTTTGCCGACGCTAAGACACGTTACTCACAGCCTCAGAAGTTGCTCTATGCACTCCTGATCACATCAAGAAAATTTCGCCACTACTTCCAAGCCCACAAGATTACGGTGCCTTCATCGTTCCCGCTAGGAGAGATCATCCGCAACCGTGACGCCAACGGCCGCATCGTCAAGTGGTCGGTGGAGCTTGGAGAGTTCGACATCGAGTTCTGCCCTCGGCAGGCGATCAAGTCACAGATCCTAGCTGACTTCGTGTCAGAGTGGACAGAGATCCAGATGCCCCCTCCCAAGGAGATGCCTGAACACTGGATAATGTACTTCGACGGTGCCCTTAACCTCGAAGGCGCAGGAGCAGGAGTGCTATTCATCTCTCCTCAGGGAGAGCAGCTCAAGTACATCCTACAAATACACTACAAGGCCTCCAACAACAGAGCAGAATACGAAGCTCTAATTCATGGGCTCCGTATAGCAGTGTCCCTTGGCATCAAGCGACTACTGGCTTATGGCGATTCCAAGGTCGTCATTGAACAAGTCAACAAGGAGTGGGATTGTGTCAAAGACACAATGGATGCCTACTGCGCAGAGATCCGTAAGCTGGAAGGCCACTTCGAGGGAATCGAGTTCCAGCACGTACCACGCAACAATAACGTAGCTGCCGACGTCTTATCTAAACTAGGCTCCTGGCGAGCTCTGGTTCCAGTAGGTGTGTTCGTCCAAGACCTACGCAAACCATCGATCAAGCTGCTAGATCCGGACAACTCGGACCAAGCACAGCCTGACCTCACCCCAGCACCTCCCCGCGACGTGCTGATGACAGATAAAGAGGACGATTGGCACGAGCCTTTCCTAGCCTTCCTACTCGACCAACGAGTCCCGGAAGACAAGGCTGAACGAGAGCGCATTACGCGACGAAGTGCCAACTACGTCGTGATTGGTAACGACCTCTACAGAAAAGCCGTCTCTGCTGGCGTCTTAATGAAATGCATCTTGCGATCAGAAGGTCTGCAGCTCTTGGCTGAGATTCACGGCGGCGAGTGTGGCTGCCACGCAGCATCCGCCAACCTGGTCGGTAAAGCTTATCGGTCCAGTTTCTACTGGCCCACGGCCATGGCCGACGCCAAAGACCTCGTCAAGAGGTGCAAAGGATGCCAGTTCTTTGCCAAACAGCAGCACCTACCAGCTCAGGTCCGACGCACAATTCCCCCATCTTGGCCCTTCGCCATGTGGGGCCTCGACTCCGTAGGTCCGTTCCGAACCGCTCCGGGCGGCTACGGGTATATCCTGGTGGCTGTCGACAAATTCACCAAGTGGATTGAAGTCCGACCTGTCGCAAAAGTCACGTCAAAGGAAGCGGCAAAATTCATGCAAGATATAACACATCGCTTCGGTGTGCCTAATAAAATCATCACCGACCTAGGGACGGCCTTCACAGGGTCTGCCTTTTGGGATTTTTGCCAAGACAACACGATTGACGTCTACTACTCCTCGGTCGCCCACCCCAGGTGCAATGGCCAGGTCGAGCGTGCCAATGGCATGGTCCTTCAAGCTCTCAAAGATCGTATCTTTGACGACGCTTCAAACTACACCACCCAGTGGTTAGCCGAGCTACCACACGCAATCTGGGGTCTGAGGACCCAAGTCAGTTCTGCCACGGGCTTTTCGCCTTTCTTCCTGGTCTACGGCTCAGAGGCCATCTTACCTACCGACGTCACCTTCGGAGCTCCACACATACAGTTCTACGAGGAGGGAGAAGCCGAACAGACTCGTCGTGACGACCTCGACAGCCTCGAGGAACAGAGAATGGCAGCCGTTATGCGGCAAGCTCGTCACGACCAGCAACTACGTCGGTACCATGATCGCAATGTCAAGGAGACCTCTTTCAACGTTGGCGACCTAGTCCTAAGGCGTATCCAGAAGACCGACGACATGCACAAACTGTCTGCTCCCTGGGAAGGACCCTTCATCGTCATCGAAGTCATCAGCCCATCCACGTATCGCCTCCAGTGGGGCGACGAGCAAGGCGTGCCCAACCCATGGAACGTGGAGCACCTACGACGATTCTATCCGTAGAATAGTTTTTATTTCAGCTATGTATTCCTCGTCTTTGTACTTTCAGTTTAATAAATATTAGTTAAAGCAGTCATCTACTGTGCCTTGAGCTCTACTTCCCCTTCTTTCATGTCATGAACCCTCCCCCTCGACATGCTCGGGGGCTTGGTCAAAACCAATATAAGGGTCGAAAGACCTGGGGGTGAAGTTCCTGTTCCTCCCCCTCGATATGCTCGGGGGCTTGGCTCAAGCCAACATAAGGGTCGCTCGACCTGAGGACGTCGTCCCTCATGACTACCTACTTTGTGTTGTCGCGAACCTGCTTGGTCATAAGGTTGCAAAACCTGAGTCCCAGACTCCTTCCCGCGCACCGATCACACGTAAGCCTCCCCGCTGAGCTGTGATGGTCGGTAAGCCAGCCTCTCCGTGAGTAGTGGTTAACGGAGTACAAGAAAGACACATTACTTCAAGGCTACCAAGTTTGCGCAAACACAAAATAAGTACGTCATGCAGGCCAAAAGAAAGTTATCAGAAGTTATTTTACATGACTGGAGGAAGGAGGGGGTACAGCTCTAAGACTACGGCTACTCTTCACCGTCGTCGCCCTCGTAGTCGATGGAATCCATGATCGCCATAGCAGCTTCCCGCACTTCAAGCTCGACGACCTTAAGGTCTTTCGTCGCGTCTGGGCCTTCTCCGACCTTGACCATGTCAACGTCGGGGTGATGAGACTTCACCCGCACCAGTGACTCTGTGGCCGCCGTTAAGCTTGTCGCCTTCAAGAGGTCGACCAACTTCTCGGGCGCAGCCAAGAGTCGATCGATCGCCGGCTTGGGCTCCTCCCCCTCGACCTGCGTCGCCACCATGTCCATCACAAAGTGGGCAGCATTCTTCAAGTCATTCAGCTCCACCTCTTGCCCTGCAATAGTCACTTGGTCATTCTTCAACGCCTCCAAAGCTACCTCGAGACTGACCTCAAGGTCCTTTCGAGCCTGTTTCTCATAAGCCAGCTTCTGGGTTACAGCGTACTCAGTCTATGGTGCCCTTCATCAGCTGTTTTATCACTTCAGCACCGGCCTCAGCCTCCAGCAGGTTCACTTCTAGGCTTCGGACCTTCTCTTTTGTATTTTTCAGGTCGTTCTTGAGGTCATCCTCTCGCCTGTGAAACTCTGCAATATACAAGAAATCCTGAGGTCCAGCCCTCAGCGGTACAAGTCGATAATGGAAATAGTAGCAAGGTAGCTGGTCTTACCAACGCTCATGGTGTTGAACTGCGTATTCGCCTCATGGGTCTTACGCTTCTCTTCGGCTAGCTCGTCCTCGAGCTTCTTCTTGTCCACAGCTGCCGCCTCACAGACCTGCTTGAGCTCTTGCTCGAGCTCTTTTATCCGCAACTGCGCAGCCGCTGCGTCCTTGAGCTGGTCGGCCCTCCCCTTAGCACGATCAGCCAGTGACTGCTTCACAAAAACAAGAAGACAGGTCGTCAAATACAATCACAAGATAAGTCGTTGAGTTAGCGCAAGGATAGTGCTCACTGTAAGCGCTTGATTGAGCGTCAAAATCGCCCGGCGGACCTCCTTCATATCCTCATCATCCTCGAAGATATCTCCCTCCCAGGGAGTGCCGGTCCAATCAATGTTCTCTCGCCTTAAGCTTGGCCCTGTCGACGTCGGACCCGGTGCCTGTACACCGGTTGTTTCTGGGTTCCCCTGCGGTGGCTCGATTTGAACCGGGTCAGCAGTCGGGCCCTGAGCCGATGTACTGGGCATCGAGTTGATGGGGTCGACATCGATGACAGGCGGAGAAGTCGACGTCCCGACGTCACCAACGGAACCTTGTGTTCCGACCTCAGTATAAGGCGGGGGAGCCGACGTCCCCACGTCGCCAACCGAGTCCTGAGTCCCGACCTCATGGTCGGATGACCTCGTCTGTGAGGGCGAATCTTGAGCACCCAAGGCGCTCTGAGGTTGGACGTCCGACCTGCAGTATTTTTCGTCAACACTATAAAAAGACCTAACAAAAAGCCAAGCAATGCACCAGCTTTTAGCACGGCGACCTTACCTCACGGTTACCGGCGCACGTGGCTTCGGTCTCGGGGGCCGAACCTTTATCTTCACAGGCATCTTGGCCTGCGCACCGACGGCAGCTTGCTGCGCCTCCCTCATACGGCGGAGGTCTTCCGCCGTCACTTGTTGCTCTAATTCCCGCTGCCTCTTGGCCGCGGGACTCGGTGACCTCCTCGCCGTGCGATCTTCAACAACCGGCGGATCATCGGTAGCTTCATCTTCAATCTCCTCGACCTCCCTGGTCGCTGGAGTAGGAATCGTCGGTGTAGGGACAGCCGGAGGAGGGCTCGCCTTCCTCTTCCTCTTCTTCTTGTCAACCTCGAGCTTGGCAGTCTTGGCCGCCTCGGCCTTGACAGCAGCTCTTGTGGTCGATTGCTTCGCGGTAGCCGCCCTTGTTTTACGACCAGGCTTTGTGGCGCTGCTCGCCTCAGGGCGGTTCGCTGCATCACCACCGACCTCCTGGTCGCTATCTTCATCAGCTCCAACCGATGAATCTGATTCATAATTCTCCAGCAGCACAGCTGCTGGAGGCTAGTATTTATCCGACCTCAGCTTTCGTCGAGGCTCCTCGCCTCTTGGTAAGGGCGCAGGGCACCAGAACTGCAACTCTCGAGCCTGCAACACACAAGAAACAAAGAGTAAGATCGATGCAAACAACCAAACATCCCAAAATGACCTGGCAGTCTCAGGACTTACAGGGTCAGCTGGTCGGGTAAAGGAGTGTGCCTTTGGGCACTTCCTGCCTCGGGTACACCCGGCGTAGATCTGCGACACCCTGGCCACCATCTCCCCTCGGGAGACCTTGCGGTTGACCTCGCGAGTGGGGTCTGACTGCCCCCAATATTCATACGCTGGATGCACCCGGTCCTTGATCGTCTGGATCAGACGACGGCAGAACGACCTTGCTACCGAGCCTCCTGTCACACCTTTCTCCTTGAGGTCGCTCACCAGGGGTAGCAGCTCCTTGACGTCGTCCAGCTCGCGGGAGGAGAGCGGCAGGTCCTACTCCGGTATCTTCTCGGGCTTGTGCCCGGTCCGCTTCGGGAGCAGCAGTTGTTGGTCAGCGATGTAGAACCATTCCGACCTCCACCCAGCGGTGTTGTCCGGCAGGTCCATATCAATCCATTCTGCCTTGAGACCTGATCTCAAGCAGAACATCACTGCCCCCACAACACCGGTACGCTTGCCGGTAAACTTGGTGTTGAAGAGATAACGCCAGAGGAAGAAGTGGGGCGGTATCCCCAAATACGCCTCACAGAAGTGGATAAACGATGACACCACGGTTATGGAGTTGGGGACGAGGTGTACCAGCTCTAGCTTGTAGTAGAAGAGGAGACCTTTGAAGAAGTCGCCAGCGGGGACGTTGAACCCGCGCTCGAAGAAGGAAGCGAAGACGACCTGCTCCTTATCGTCCTCCGTCGGGAAGGCCTCGCCCGTAGACGCCTTCCACTCCACCTCCGCCTTGGGCCTCAGGAGCCCGCGCTCCACCAACGCTTGAATCTTCACCTCGGTCATCGCCGAAGGCTCCCACACCGTCTGCGGGTCTGGGATTTGAGAAGCCGCAGCCGCCATTTCTTGGGGACGAGGAGCTTTGGATCTAAAATTCACTAGGGTTTTGATGCGCATACGAAGCGGCGCGGCACGTGGATGGCGGAGCCGGCGCGCGGTTTGCTACGGACGGCGGCGGGCTGAGGATTCTAGGGCGGAGGTTGGCTGCGGAGCGCGCGGCGGCTAGGGCACAAGATCCCGACGGAGATGGCGAGAGGAGGAAGAAGATAGAAAGGGACGGTCAACGTCGGTCCCCGCCGCTCTATTTATAAGGGCCCCACCGCAGGTGCCCGTTGCGGGTCCTTTCGCCGCAAGGAGCTCACCGTAACGGCTATGTGTCACTAATTTTGCGAGACGATCTCGTCGGATTTCACGCCAACGGCTATATGCCCAACAGACAAGTTAGCGACCTATGCCCCGGGTTTAGATCGTAAGCACAACAACGCGATCAGGTCGTCCTGATAATCACATCAGATCTCCAAGAGGTCGACAAGCCCCCAAATCACGTCATTTCAGGTCTTTGATGAACAATTTCTTCAAATTGGCCATTACATGACAGAAGAGAGCGAACATTACACGGGAACTACGAAGGTACACAAGTCGCCTACGACCTCATTGGATCCAGAACCCGTGACAAAATACAAACATATTTGAAGACCTGGTCTACTTAGAGCAATCCTTGAGGTGTACTCTGCTATAGCAGAGCACATCGCAAGAATTCTCCTAGCCCCAGGACCTCGATGGTGGCCTTGCGGTGAACAACTGCACGACGCTGCACATAGCAGGTCACACTTTGTGCCTGATTATGGAATGCAGATACGAGCTTGCCCTTCGGCTCGGACCGCAAGCCCTCGACAAGCATCTCATGCTTACCAAGAACCTGCAGCTTCACATCAGGCCTCTACAGCATCACCTCCAAACTCTCCATGACTCTTTGCCGAGACAAGGTACAAAGAGTGGGGGTGATACCTCTACCTCGCAAGAATTCTTCTAGCTCCAAGCTTCTACAAACCTTGCATCCAATAATCTGGTGGACGGACACATGCCCATGGCGTGACTAAAATTCTACTCTGCGGCTTCATAGCTCAACAATGCTCGGTGCTTGCTTCATTGAGCCTTATGGTGCTATTTAAAGCCCAAGCCAGGCCTCGAGTGGCCGGTATAGTGGTGGCACTGTTCCCATGTGATTGAGAGGACCTGTCGCCATGTGCATGATTAAAGGTGATGTCCTTTTCCTGGCTCACGACGACTTTGTCGACTAGTGCATCAATGATGCCTGAGGCCGCTGCGGTGTCACATGGCTACAGTACACCTCTTGATCAGTAGACAGTTTGTCGTTTTCTCGGTGGCAAGAATATCTCCGACTACTGTTGACCCGTGACCCTTCAGTCTACGAAGAGATAAGCCTGACTCTGCGTCAGAGGGCCCTGCGCCTCGCTACAACTACGGACAACGACGATGATCAAATGCACTCTTCACAGTTCCACGTTTTTATTGCACCCGCTAGGCTCTGCGTCCTGGTGTACCCGCTATGGCTCTACATGTAAACAGACCTATTCCAATCAGCATATATTTCTGTTTCCTGAGCAGAATGGTCGTAGGTTCGATTGAAGACCTTCTGGGGTAGGCGTGCCTCGCTGCTCTGCCAGATCCGTCTGGGCGCCTGGAGTCCAGATTCTTCACGTCTGCGATTTCGTCGGGCCTCCGTGGTCGGTGTGCCTATTGCTGAGGTCGTCAATACCTTAGTGCCATGGCTCCACTGGATGGCTGGCAGCTATGCTGATCGTCTGGACACCAAAATAACCTCCATGAGGTCGGCGTGCCTTAAAACCTAGGTCTTGCAATACCTTGGTATGTCTACGGCTTTGCCAACCTAGTTGGGCGCCCTGGATGCGTGACCTTCCTGAGGTCGGTGTGCTCTTGTAGCCCTGCCAGCCTGCTCTGGACACCTAGGATTTTACGTCGGGAATGAAGACCTCCCTGTGGGGTGCGCACCTAGTGGCCCTGCCAAGTATCTTCGGATGCTTAGGCGCTTATGTTTTGAGACCTTCCTGAGGTCGGCATGCCTCGGGTGGCTCTGTCAGACTCTTTGCAGCTATGCAGGATATCTGGGTGTCTCTACACTCCAATCGTTCAAGATCAACATCGTCCTACAACTTCATCATTGACCGCTTCGACCACCATAGAAGACCTTTTCATACGACGCGCCTTTTTTCAAGATCTTGCTGGGTATCCTCGGATACTGGACATTGTTGATTTGAGACCTCTTTGAGGTCGGCACGCCTACAAGGCCTCCTCGAGGTCGGCCCTGCCAGACTCCTCGCAGCTATGTTAGGAGATCTGAGTGTCTCTACACTTCGTTCGATCAAGATTATGACTTAGCTTTTCTTCTCTTTTTTGAGCATCAAACCAGTCATGCTGCCTGCTTCAATGCTCGGGGACTACTCTATGAGAGCGTCTTCGACGCCCTCTTGTTTTCTTCGTCGTACCGACCTGGTGGGAAATATGTTCCTCATCAAGTCGTTACTTGACCTACATTTTTCTTCTTCTTCTTTTTTGGATCATCATACCGGCCATCTTGCCCGCCACGATGCTCGGATACTACTCTATGAGTGCATCCTTGATGCCGTCTGAACTTTTTAATCGTCGTTTCGATCTATTGGAAGTAAGCTTCCTATAGGTCGTCACTCGACCTCTCTGCATTCGGCAAAACTAAAACAGGTCGGCTGCTAAGCTGATTTGTTCTTTTTTCTTTTGGACCGACGTGCATGCTATTCGGCCTGTCGATAGCTCTACGACTGCGTCATGACCTTCTAAGGTCGCTGCACCTACACCTCGCTCGGGGGCTTGTGAGACATGGGTACCCCTGGGTCCCCACCGATCAGGCTCACGGCCGTCCCCGACAAGTGGGTCCGGCCTAACAGAAGACCCGCCGACCTGACAGTGGGCCCAACCGACCTAGTTGGTGGCCCAAATGACCTCCTGAAGACCTTCCAGAAGATTCCAAACGACCTTATCCAAGAACGACTACAAGACTTGGCGTGCAAGACAAGACATCGGTGGGTTCCGACCAAGCAGATCGACGGATATGGCAAGTGTTGTAATCAACTAGACTTAGGTCTCCTGGTCGTAACCGACCAGGAGTCTGGGAACCGACCTTGTCCGTTGGCCAATATAAGGCGGGCGAGGCGACCCCTTGTAACAATATGCAATCCTCAAGCAATCTACACCAACAACTGGACGTAGGGTTTTACTCCCCGGAGGCCCGAACCAGTATAAACTCGCTGTGTTCTCTGTGTTCCGTGTGCTCGTGCGCAACCTTCGAGTTCTTAGCCCTAGATTCCGCCCCGCCGAACAAATAAACCACCGGGGTTAACCCCACTGTGGGTTGTCCAGATCTCGACCTCTGACACACCTCGACATTGTCCTTCCTCTTCGTGAAGAACTCCAAGTCCAACTCAGGACCTGAGGAGGCCATTGCAAACCTGCAAAACAAGATTAGAACAATCAGAGGCAAAAAAAATACAACTGAATCGGCATAAATTATTAAAAAAAGAATAGAACAATCACCAGCAAAATAATACAAATAGAAGTTCAATTATTACAATACAGTACCATGCATAAGTTCGTACAAGAAATAATAGTTAAAAATTACAAATTCCGAAATTAAATGCCCTAACATTACAAGCAACTATGATCATCTGAATCCTGCGTTGGTCCTACGCCCACGTCCACATCTGCGTCCATGTCCGGATGGGGGTTGGGATGGTCCTGAAGTTGCTGATGAGCCCACACTGGCCGTAGGTGGTGCGTTGCAAGCATAACTTGTGGCTGTGCACCTCTTGTACGTGTGACCCGTGTTGTGGCACTTGTAGCACATCACTACTGGAGCTCCAGCTTCTGCTTCGTCCATGTTGTTCATAATCCTTTTCTTCTTCTGTCTTCCAACACCTTGGCACAACTGAGAATCTAGATTTGGTATGTGCACAGTATTTTCTTTGGGGTTCTCAGTAAAAGTACCCTGCACGAGGTAGCCCTGAATTGTTCGGTTCCAAATGTTCTGAACAGTTTCCTTGGCGTAGTACCATGGCACGTACCTATGCTGAATTGTTGCAGTTCATAGCATACGGCGACACATGTGAGCAGGGGATGTGTAGTAGTTGTGGCTTCCGACATGTACATCTGCATATTTGGTTGCCAAGTTTAGCAACTTGATGCGTCTTTTCACGGGAAGGGCCTAGGCGCATTTTCCCTTTGCACTCAACCTCATAGCTCCACATAATTTCATTGTCATCAGACTGGTGCCAAGGCTACGTTGTGACCTTGTGTTTAAGTACTTTATCCTGAGCCTTGGTCAGATACTCAGTCATTCTTGTGCAGTATCTCATTTGAGTGTTCCTCATAACCTCATCCGCTATCTTGCTCCTTGTGTGAAAATACAACATTGTACGATACATAAAGAACTCAATGATGCCAACTAGAGGAAGATGTCTTGAACCGCGGAGCACACAGTTGTATACCTCAGCAAAATTAGTGGTCTTTATCCCATGTCTTGCTCCGCCCTCGTCAAACATGAGACACCACTTTTCCTTAGGCTCATTCTGAATCCACTGGCTAAAGGTCTTCACAGCACGCCCTCTTCTGCGCCTGATTTGAGGGCCATCTAATACCACATCCTCGAGAGAAATTGGCTCCTCTCCAGGTTCGGGATTCACTGGCCTCTTTGCTATCTCCTCTGATGCCTTCTTTGTCAGATCATCTAATTTCTTCCAGATGGCATCAAACTTCTTCTGCTGAGTCTGCTCACACAACCGCTCAAACAATTTAGACAGGGTCTTGTTCTTGAACTGGCTGTGGAAGTTTGCTTTCATGTGCCTAGCGCACCACCTGCTCTTAACATCTGGCCACAATGGAACTCTGTATCGCTCGGGGCTGCCCTCTTTCATGTCATTGATTACTTGCAAAATACCTTTGTGCCCATCGTGTATCACACACACATCCTGCACATCCTGGACCACCATGTTCTTCAGCCTCTCAAGGAACCAGTACCAACTGTCACCGTTCTCCCCCTCCGCAAATGCAATGGCCAAAGGAAACAACTGATTGTTACTATCAGCTGCCACAGCTGTCAGGATTGTTCCTTTGTATTTGCCTGTGAGAAAAGTGCCATCTATGCAAATGACCGGTCGACACACTTTGAAAGCCTCAATGCAGGCACCTAATGCCAAGAATGACCGCTGAAGCACAAGCTTGCCTGGTTTCTCCTCACAACGATAGTCCTTGATATCATAGTAGCTGTCAGGATTCATCTGAACTATTATGTGTAGCAAGCTAGGCAAATTGTGGTAGGATGCTTCATAAGTACCCCACCTATGCTCCAACACCTTCTTCTTTGCTTGGTATGCCTTGCCGTAACTGATGGTGTACCCAAATTTTTCCGCAATTGCACCGATAATTGCCTTCGGCTCATAATCAGGGCATTTCACTATGTGAGGGTACATGTGGCTTGCAACAAAATCGGCTGAAATGTTTCGGTGCCTTGCATCAATACGATCAAGGGTACAAGTGTGACCCTTCACTTCTTTCACCTGTAAGTAATTATCCCACTTCCTCATATATGCATACACTCGAAAAGAACAATCCTCCTTCTTGCAACACACATCATATATCCTCGGAGAGCTCTTGACTACCCTGAACTCCCTGTGTAGAGTCAAGGTGGACCACTGCTTCACTGCATCTTTCAGATGTGCAGTACTGGGGTACATAGCGACTTCACAAACCTCATTCTCCGTGTACTCCCATGGTACATTCTCACCACTATTAACAGTACACTGGGAGAAATCGTAGTTCTGCCAATGCCAGGGCACATGATCCTCAGACTCATCATCATCATCATCATCATAATCATCATCTGAAGAGTCCTCTTCCAATGCACGTTCATCAGCTTCCAACTCTCTCTGATATTGTCTCATCACCTCTGGGTTTCCTTCTCCCTCATCAATAACACCAGTGACAACATAACCTCTAGATGTCTGCTCACCCTCAGAATCCCCTTCTTCCTCCTCTTGTTGTTCACCTTCTTCAGCACCTTCCCCTTCTTCAGCACCTCCCCCCTCGTCCACATCCTCAGCTTCCTCATGCACTTGACTGCTAGACCCACCCTTCTGGTAAACTTGGACAAACAAAATCACAGGCAAACCAACTCGGCATGCATTTCTGGTAAAACTCCTCCATCGTGGAGTCCCTTCAAGTGGCACGAGCTCCCAATACACTTGTGCACTTCTGTTGATTAGTGCCATCACCGACAGACATTGGTGCTCTAAATTTACTGCAAATGCCTTGACCAGCCAGTTGGTTATAGCCTCCCAAGTTCTTTCTCCTGCTCTTTTAACATTTTTCTCAATTGAACTATAATTTGACAAGTCAACTCCTTGTGGACTATATATAATTTCTCCAATTCCATAATATAATTTGATTGTGACTGTCTCCGACATGTCTGATTCATAATAAAAAGTAATAACTGCTATCAAATACTACATCCAGGGACTAAGAAACAAATAGACTTATATCTAAATTAAATTAGCAAACTAATCAGCCGCAATCTACACACTTAACAGTAAATATGTTACGTAATATAAACTACAACTACAGATCTATACTCCAGAAATCTATACCATACATAAATCTACAGAAATCTACAGTACACCGAAATAGTAATTAGTGAAATCAGTGAAATACCTGCAATGAAGCGAAGAAGCAGCAGAGCTTTACTGCTCCGCACCCTCCACCTCCCCTCTTCTCCTTCTCAACCCTAACCCTACAAACAGGACTTTTTTAATACTACAGATCTAAAGAAACGCATTGAATCACTAATTACGCTTTCTAAGTATATGTGCTAAAAGGGTTGAAATCGACGAAATACTTACCAATGAAGCGAAGAATCGGCAGAGCTTCGCTGCTCCGCCCCCTCACTCTCTTCTCCTTCCCAACCCTCTATTTCTTTTTTCCGAATTTTTATGACATTTCCGGGCTAATTTTCGGCTTTTATAGAGGAGAGGAGATCTGCCGCTGTAAGCCACGGTGGCAGCGCAACCCTTACCGCCGTGGGCTACGGCGGTTAGAACTGTCGCCGTAGCGCACGGCGAATAAGCCTCAACCGCCCCGGGCGTGAAGGTCAGCCGCCGTGGCCCACGGCGGTTGGACCAGCAAACGCCGTGGGCCACGGCGGCCGCCGTTGACCACGACGGTTGGTTGTCAAAACTGATAAATTTTGAAACGGTATCGGTAATATAATTTTGCAAAATAATTAAAAATATATATATATAAAAATTCGTGATTGGGACGGAAGGGGAGCGCTTCCAAAAGTCGCCCTGTCTACCTTTGCATTGGTTTCAGTTTTGCATGCAAATTCCACACGAAGACTCGCCTGCGCTCGTCATTCTGTTAACATCTGATTCATGTATTACCTTGTGCCCTAACCATTATATTGGCACATAACCGCCGTGCTTCGAAAGGAGAAATTTCCAGGGACTTAGCTGATGTGCCTGGTCAAATTTAGACAGCTACAGGTTCCACTAGAGATGCATGGCAAGTTGGCTTCCGATGCTTGTAAAAAAGAACTGCATTTCTTTAGCATTCTCTAATACAATAACACACCTTCCTAAGCTTGTACGGGTAAAAAAAAACTAAGACAAGTGGCAGACAAACACATCGGAAGGTAGATGCCACCCATGTGGCTAGGGTTTCTTGACCAAGATTGCGACGACTCCAAATTCAAATTAACCCATTTGGAAAACTCACATAAATCTGTATCGGAGTCGCCATGAGTAGCTCTCTAAATTTGAACAGGAACAGCAGCTAAGCCCCCCTGAAATATTTCCATTTTGAAATATAACCAGCCTCCTGTTTTAATTAACAACCGATAGACAAGACAATGTTACGTAGCGATATAAAGGTTAGGACACAAGATGATGCATAAATCAAACGTTAACATGCATAAAGGCAAAGCACCTCATTGACTCCAGTCAACCATGTTAAACGTGAGGAGCAGCTTGATATAGCCTAGGGAGGGACACCACCAGATCATGTACTATATACAGAGGGGAGCCGGCCGAGAAGTGCATCTTGGACATATGAGAGCTTGAGAAGCATCCTCCTTCATCAGCCCAACCATCTGTTCTCCTGTTAAGACTTCAACCATGGCAAACTTCTCCATGATCCTGCCACTCCTACTATCACTACTTCCCCTCCTCTCGAGTGCTTCATCACCTCCTGACACTCTACTGCTGGGATCCTCGATCTCCATCGACAAGGGTCAAGACGACGTCCTGCGCTCGCGGGACGGCACTTTCACCTGCGGTTTGTACAGCATCTACACCAATGCCTTCACCTTCTCCATATGGTACACAAACTCAAACAAGACTGTCGTCTGGACTGCTAACCGCGACCGCCCTGTGCATGCCAGGAGGGCGGCAGTCACCCTGCAGAAGGGCGGTGTGTTGGTTCTCACGGACTACGACGGTGCAGTGGTGTGGCAAGCCGAAGGCGACGACTCAGCAGGCGTGCAGTATGCTCAGCTCCTGGATACTGGGAACCTTGTCATGAAGAACTCCAGTGGCATTGTTGTGTGGCAGAGCTTCGATTCACCAACAGACACCCTGCTCCCCACCCAGCGCATAACAGCGTCTATGAAGCTGGTCTCCACCACAGGACTGCATGTCCCAGGTCACTACATATTTCATTTCACGGACGCATCGATATTGTCACTTATATATGACGATGCTGATTTTCATGAAATATATTGGCCAGACCCTGACTATGGGGAGTATCAGAATAACAGGAACCGGTATAACAGTACAAGGTTCGGGGGTCTAGATGATACCGGAAACTTCTTTTCGAGTGATCTTGCCAACCAACAAGCACTTGTTACCTCTGATCAAGGTCATGGAATCAAAAGAAGGCTTACTCTGGACCCTGATGGCAATCTCCGGATCTACAGCTTGGATATTTCAGATGGGACATGGTCAGTTTCCTGGATTGCAATGTCTCAGCCCTGCAATATTCATGGCTTGTGTGGTCCAAATGGGATCTGCCGCTACTTGCCTGCACCTACATGCTCTTGCCCACCTGGGTATGTGATGAGCAACCCTGGGAATTGGAGTCAAGGCTGTAGGCCAGTAGTGGACATTACCTGTACTGTTGAGCAAGTGCAGCCTGTCAAGTTCTTGCGACTTCCAGGCACAGACTTTTGGGGATCCGATCAGCAGCATGTTGACCAGGTATCCTTTCAGGCCTGCAAGAACATATGCATGAGTGATTGCACCTGCAAAGGCTTTCAGTACCAGCAAGGGTCAGGATCATGCTATCCAAAGTCTTCCCTTTTCAATGGGAAGGCAGCCACGGCGCCTAAAAAGCAATTTCGCACCATGTATCTCAAGCTTCCCGTGAGTGTTAATATTTCAGGCATCTCAATTCCCCGAATTGATGTGCTTGCTTCAAGAGAGTATCGTCCAGATTGTAGACAGATAAGCAAAACGCCGATGGAACTATTTCCGGATGTTCACAAGGCAAGCCAGGGGGAAGCAAAATGGATTTACTTCTACGGATTTGCAGGTGCAATTTTTGCTCTTGAAGTTGTCTTCATTGCTTCTGCATGGTGGTTCGTTTGGAGATGGGAGCTGGGAGCATCTGAGATACAAGCAGTTGAGGAGGGATACAAGGTGATGGCAAGTAATTTCAGAAGATACTGTTATAAAGAGTTGGTTAAGGTGACCAGAAAGTTCAAAGATGAGCTAGGAAGAGGAGGCTCAGGAATTGTGTACAAGGGAATCTTAGAAGACGGTCGAGCTGTGGCTGTTAAGATGCTGGAAAATATAAGGCACTGTGAGGAGGAGTTTCAAGCTGAGCTGCACGTAATTGGAAGGATTAACCATATGAATCTAGTAAGAATATGGGGATTTTGCTCAGAAAGCTCCTACAAGATGTTGGTCACCGAGTATATTGAGAATGGATCATTGGCCAACATCCTATTCAAAGACAACATTTTACTAGAGTGGAAGCAGAGGTTTAATATCGCGTTAGGTGTCGCGAAGGGTTTGGCTTACCTTCACCATGAATGCCTCGAGTGGGTAATCCATTGCGACGTGAAACCGGAGAACATCCTGTTGGACCAGAATCTAGAACCTAAAATTGCCGACTTTGGCTTGGCAAAGCTTTTTAACAGAGGTGGCTCCAATCAGAATGTATCACGGGTACGAGGAACCATAGGTTACATGGCTCCAGAGTGGATCAGCAGCCTGCAGATCACGGCAAAGGTTGATGTTTACAGTTATGGAGTTGTGCTTCTTGAGCTAGTTCTGGGACGACAGGTTCTGGACCTGGCTGTAGAAGCCAATAAAGAGGTTCGTAGGGTACTCAGGGAGCTTGTAGGCATGCTTGCTCAGATGTTGGACAGAGAGCAATCATCTTCTATCAATGAGGTAGTGGATCGCAGGCTGAGTGGCCATTTCAACGACACACAGGTGAGAACACTGATCAGATTGGCTGTCACCTGCTTGGATGAAGAAAGAAGCAAAAGGCCAACAATGGAATCTGTAGTGCAGACGCTCCTTTTAGCTAATGAGTCTTGTAGTATGTGCTAGGCTGATGTTCTATGCATAGCTTTATATATGTATGCAGTATTAGACTTTTGTTTGTGTGGCTTGAGTAATTTTCTTTGTGCTAACAAGTATTGGCCACATATATCTTGGTGTTTTATGCATCACAGATCTAGCTTGTGTACTGCTAGTGACTACGAGAAAGAAACCTCCTGTACTACAATTTCTCCAACTATCTGCTCTGGGTCTTTTTCCTACTACATTGATTGCTACAACTTCTCTTGTTATTGCATATACCGAAAGAATAAATTTCCGTAGGATCAGACGATCAATAAGTACACAAGGTCAAGAAACATAATAACTTTATGTCCATTGTCAATAATGGAGATATTCATCGTGATTTGCAAATATATATCTAGCAAGAGCACAAATGGAGCACCACAAGATCAAATGTTTTCTACTATTTATCCAAATATAGATTATGAAGAAATTGAACTTACAGTTCCTTGCAAATTAGGTAAAGTGCTAGCTCAAGTTGTATGTCGTTCTCACAATGAATGGTTGCTCCCATGAAACTGTGCAATAATTCAGCAAATCAGATCACAATCAACTTTAGACAGGAATGGCCAATTATCTTGACAAAAAAGTTGACAGGATTCATCGTATGTGTACCCTTTGTTATCTTCTGAAGTTGTTACCTAGATGTAATTAACAAAATAACCATTTCTTTAATTAACCATCAGACATATGCTTGTTTCTCAAACCAGCATTGTGTATGTCAGAACATTTAAATTGCACCGCAACTGTACAAGTATGATGTATGCTGTTGCAACCACCAGAGGACTAATGACAGGCTTTTATAATTCACAACAAACTGCTTGCATAACAAAATGAGGGCATGACCTGATGAACACTGCACAAATAACTCTAAAGATGGAAATGAAAGCAAAGAAATATGAAGTTTCCTCTTGTATCCCTTAATTTTGTGATGTGAAGTTTTCTCAAATAGCTCATATTTCTACCATCCAGTTTGAACATAATACTTACCAACAGTCCAACACTCACCCATCCATGCCAGCATGCACATACCGGCTAGGACGATTTCACGAACGCCGAAGACTTCCACACGCTGGCCAATTGAGCTCCGCCTGGCACCTCGGGTCGACGGGCAACAGCGCCCTTCCTACCATCGCAGCGTGCGGCCAACGAGCCCGGTCATTGTCCCCCGCGCGCGACGCAGCAGAGCCCAGGAGGAAGGGAAGCGACGAGGCGGCCAGGCAGGCTCGCTGAGGCAATCCGTCGAGCACGTTGAGCGCGGACGTGACACGCGCTCGACCCATCCTGCATTGGCTCCCTTCCGGCGTGGTCAGCGCGGGGATGCTCATGGCGCGCGCCCCCGTACTCGACGTCACTGTGGTCCCCTCCGTCGGTTTCGACCTCTCCGAACGCACGGCATCGACCACCGGCGCCGCGCTCCCTTGGTCCGCTCCGCTCGCTCACGCGCGGGGAGGGAGGCGAGCGCAGGCACGGAGGTGGTTGTCGACCGTCCTCGCCTGCTCTTCCCTCCCCACGCAGCGCGATGCGCTCGTGCTCCCCTTCCGCGGCGGCGCAATGCCGAGCATGAGCTTGCTCAGTGCTGAACTGCTGATGGAGGCAAGATCATGAGTTCACGACGGTCGCCGCGCGCTCTGCATCGCCGTGTGCGCGCGCACTGCATCGCCCGTGTGTGCCGCGCAGGAGACAACTACGCTACGCGTTTGTTCGGCATTGGACTACACTGGTGATTACTGACAAAAATAACAGGGGCAAATTACTGCAGGCGAAGAGATAACACTTCTTTGTTAATCGATCGTTTAGCTTTTATTACTGTGGTATTACATGACTAGTAGTACGGAACTACTAGTACCCCCTTAACTCAAAAAAAAAAAACTACTAGTACCCCATTACTCTATCATAAAAATTCATCATATAAAGCATAAAAATGGGAGTAATATGAAGCCAAGCAAACTAGATGAAGTATAACAGTTCTCTTCTACCGTTATCATCGTCGTTTTTGTCTAATGAAGGACGATGCTTCAGTTGTTGCCATCGGCTGCCTTGGGGGTGTCTTTAGCTTTAATTCAGTTGTTGTCATGAGATGTCTTAGCTTCAATTCAGTTGTTGTCATCAGGTGCCTTGGGTGTCTTCTGCTTCAAAAACCTTAGGATAGGCACCTCGCTCGGGTCCGGGGGCTTGACGAACAAAGGGAACTTGGAGAGCGGCACGCACCTCGCTCGGGTCCGGCGACTTGAGGAACACCGGCCCAACGTCTCTGCTTTGCATCGTCCTCGGGCTTGGCCTTCTTCTCGCTCCGACCAACCTCCACTGACGGCGCTAGGCTCGAGGCCCTCTTTTTGGCTTTGACGGCCTCCTCCCTCCACGACGATCGCAGCACGCTCCGGCTCCTCAACGCTCGTCTTCGTCTCCTCCTTTCGTTTCGTTGGGCTTTGTCCTTTGTCCAGTCCTCGCTCAGGGACGCGTGACCCGGGACGCTTGACGACGCGGTGGTGCCGGCGCACTGCTGCTTATCTTTGGTCCTGCTCCCGCTCGCCGACGCGCGACCGGGCTTTTTGTTGCTAGCCCAACAAGCCGGTCGCTCACTCGTACGACCTGCAACAGGAACAACAAGGCAAGGAGTTGGGAGCAACGGCGGCAGAGCAGCCGCGGGGTCAGCGTGCAAGCGGCAGCCATCAGTGGGCAGTGGCAAGCGCACACGTGCACAGAAATAAGGGATTCAACGTTTTCTTAAAAGGAAATGAGCAAAAAACGTAGAAGAAAGCAGGAAAATTAACAAACTAAGCAAACGAAATCGACTTGCACCGTAAACTACACGACAAGATTAATAGGCGACCGAAACTAATAACAAATAAACGCGCAACAGAAAGTGTACGAGATAATCAACGGAAGGTGAAAAACTAGACGACGAATTTAATTAATAACGTGAGATAGAAACTACTAAAACGCTACGGGATGATAGTGTTGGACGCGAAAATAGGACGTCACCTCCACGCGCGACACACGTGACTCTCCGGTCTGTAGCGAGGCGTACCAACCAATCTGACCTGTTGATTGACAATGAAAAAATATTAGGGATCGGCTAGAGAACCGATGGTCCTTCAGTGACACGTGTACCAGCCAATCGGCCGATACGGAAAAGCAAGATCGGCCGGCTCGGAGAGCGACCGAGGCGCGATAGTGTAAGTAAAGGGATCGGCTGAATCGGCCGATCGTGACGTCAGCACTCGAACGAATCGAATCGACTGTAGTGTTGGAAGCCGACAGGATCTAGATCGAGTGGGATAAATTGGTGATAAAAGCTAAAAACTACAAGAATTGGTACGAAAACTTGTAGATCTAGCTAATATCGATAGGGGGTGAATAAAGAACTAGACGAAATCTCAGCGATGCGCCCGGAGGTTAAAACCTAGGGTTATTCGGTAAAATGGTACTCACAAGCTTACCGGAGATCGATCGATGCAGCCCGACGAACTTGAAGGACGGCGTTGTAGAAAAGAGAAAAAACGCAATGGCGAAATCGCCGAAAAGTAGATGCTGTAAATTTTAAGGGTTTGCCCGGAGGCGGTTTATTTGATATTGGTGTGTACACTTTTTTCAACCACGCAGGGTCGCTATTTATGTCCTGAGGACAACCCGACTCCTACCCGATTACGGCACTGTTTACTTGCATCTAAAAAACAAACACTACTAAAAATAGAAAAAGACTCACGCAGAAGTCAAACTCTCCTAAAATTGTCTTTTGACCCGTTGTCAATCATAGATTGACCCGCCTCTGCCATGTCTTGCCTTTGGCGTATCTCCTTGATTTCTGCCGTCTCCTTTCTATCGGCCGATTCCCTGGTTGACCATCGGCCGATCAGATTGACCCTTATGGATCTGGTTTGACCTCTTTGTCCATCGGCAAGCCTCTGTTGACCACTGTCGGGGTTCTCAACCGCCGAGCAGTAAATTTGTATCGGATCGTGTGTCCGACCCGGATGGTTAGCGCGAGAGACGCCGGGATTTAGACTGGTTCGGGCCTCCGAGGAGTAATACCCTACGTCCAGTATCGAGCTGCTGTGTTCTTGCGCTAGGGATGTCTGTAGTAAGGGTTACAAACTTGTCGGGAGAGGGTGTCGAGCCCAAGTCCCTGGGGTGTGAATGTCGAGTTTGTCAGCCCTTGTGACGGTTGCCCTCCTCTCCCTTTTATAGACGCAAGGGGGAGGGGCAAAAAGGGGATATAAGTAAAAGCTACAGTCCTGCGCCGCTGGGCTGTCTTCTCGCACGTCGCTGTCCGTCAGGGTGCATTGAAGGGGGGCTGAACTGTGTCGTCGTCGAGGCTGCCGCGTGGCCGGGCGGGGATGTTCATCCCGGGCACCTGGCGCTTCCTCCGAGTTCTTTGGTGCTGACTCGGCCCGCCTGAGTACGGAATGAGCCCGCCACGTTAGGACTTAATCGTAGGTCAGCACTAATTGTTGGGGGTACTAGAGTGCCTCTAACGGGGTTGGCGTGCTGCAGAGTCGGATGCGACGGCGCGTCGGGGGCCGCGCGACGGAACAATGCCGTATTACGGCCCTTGTCAGAGCCGGCCGCCTGCGCGTGCTGCCAGCTGGTGTGTTTGCATGGCATGGGGAACTGGCGCCCCACGCGTCGTTGCAAAGGAGCTCGGTCGTCGGGATGGTGCCACATTCGTGTGGACCCCGGTCTCCTCGTTCCGTCCTTCTCGTGCGGGCCTCGCCTCGGTCGGAGACGGAAACTACTCGTGCGAATGAGTAAGTTGTCGGAGGCGAGGCGGAAACTCCTCGTGCGAGACGGAGACTTGTCGTGCGAGGCGGAGACTTGTCGTGCGAGGCCACCCCCAACCGGAGACTTGTCGGGGAAGCCTCCTACTGGTCAGAGACAAGGCGTCTTGCCAGTGATGGTCTTGACAAGGATCCACAGTCCTCCTTATACTGAATCTTGGCCTTCACATTGTCAATGGTGTCAGATGACTCCATCTCGAGGGTGATTATCTTGCCGTTGAAAGGGGGCCCTAATCCAGGCCCTCGTCAGTAGCCCCCGAGCCTGAGAGGGAGTCAAGGACTCGCCCACAGGCTCAGATGAAAGGCGTCGTGATGATCTTTGGTCTTAGTTTTCTCGGTGGGTGCGCGCGAGCGCATCCGCCGGATGTAGCTCCCGAGCCCACAAGTGAGTTGTAGACTCGCTTGTGGGGTTTTTTAATCCTTAAAGACGTTGTCGTGGTTCCGAGACCCTTGACCGAGGCAGTCGTGGGCGTCGTGGAGGTCGTGGCCGACGTGGCGGACGTGACGTCTTGAAGAGACGGCGCGTAGTCGGTTCAGTTTCTTGGGCCCAGCAGGCATCGAGGCGTCGCGGAGGCGGGCGTCAGTTACCCCGGGGTGCGCACGTGTGCAGGAGTCTTTTCGGTGTGGTGGGCCAAGCATTTAAGACCGGCGGCCACGCCCCTTCCTTATTAACCGTGCGCCGATTGAGGATTCGAAACTTTTACTCCCCTGCCTTTTCCCTTGCTGTCGTCGCTCGCTTCCTTTGCCCTTTATGCTTACAGCGCCGCCGCCTCCTTCGCCTGTGCCGTGTGCGAGAGCCAACCGCCGTCATGTCGAACTGGTCGCGTTCCAGCGTGTCCCGCCCGGTCCTTCGCCGTCTCGTCGCCGCCGGGCAGCTGCCCGCGCTTACCGACGCTTACCGACACTGCGGAGTGGAGAGTGCCCAAGGACGAAACCGTGCCGCGCCCACCAAAGGGCTATGTCATCTCGTTCGTGGTGTTCCACGAGCGCGGTTTCTCCGTTCCCGCTGGGCGTTTCATCCGCGCGGTGCTCTTCGAGTACGGGCTGCAGCTCTATCACCTCAACCCGAACAGCGTCCAGCAGATGGCGGCATTCGAGGCGTTGTGCGAGGGATACCTGGGAGTCGGCACCCATTGGCACCTCTTCAAGTACTTTTTCAAGTTTGCTTGCTTGAAGAACGGCCCGCTTCCGGCGACCATCGGATGCGCCAACCTCCGAATGAAGCAAGGGAGGGGCGACAAGTACATCCCCTTCTCATTGACGAGCTCCAACAGCGGGTGGCACAAGGGCTGGTTCTATCTCAAGAACGTCCCCGACCACGCGCTGCCGGAGTTCATCGGCTCTTCCATCGCCCAGGCGCCGCGGCATTGGAGCGACGGGCCTCCGACGGTCGAACAAGAGAAGCTGATGAAGGAGCATTGGGCCGTGTTGACCCGGCTTCGCGACACCGGGGTCGACTTAGCGACCGTCATCGGGCAGTACCACGTGTGGGGGATCGTCCCGCTTCGGAGGCGGCCCCTCCGCATCTGCGAGATGACGCCGAGCAGGGCCCCCTTTGCGGGGTGCGTGACAGCGCCCAAGCTGCCTTCGTTGGACGAGATCCAGCGTCGGGCGTCGATAGCCATCGGACGGGCATCATACTCGTGGCCGCCGGCACAGCTTCTGCCCATGCTCCCTAATGAGGGGGCTGAAAAACTTGTGAGTGTTCTCTTCTTCCGACAAGTTTTCTGACTTGTTCGAGGTCTTCATTTGGCTTGGGTCTTCTTGGAAACTTTTGATGGCCGCTGATTCCGTTCGCTTCCTTTGTTTTTTAGTTGAAGAGCTCCCACCTTGTACCCGCGAAGCCCCCTCTCCCGCAGGACGTGATCTTCAACCGCAACAAGGCGGTCACGGAGAAGCGGAGGGCCGAGCGCAAGGCGCGGCACAAGGAGAAGGAGGTCGCAAAGCGCGATCGGAATGACAACCGCATCAAGCGCCGTAAAGCGAGAGAGGCTAACGTCTCCTCCAATGAAGATCCATCGCCGTCGCCGTTGAGTGGGGACGAGCCGAGCGTGGACGTCGATTGGAGCGGCATGTCCGGGTCGCCTCTATCTTCACCGCGCCAGGCCGTGGAAGTGAGCTCGACGCGGTGGTCGGAGTCGGCCGCTCGCGAGAGGGGTGCGGGCTCCAGCTCACAGCCGGGGCCCGCCCTGCTCGAGAGGATCAAAGGGTGACCTGCTCTCAGGCGGCCCCTGGCGGTTCACGCGCCTCCGAGGGGCGGAGGGATCCCTCACATTGGGATGATCCGCCCAGGTGGTCGGCAGATCGAGACTCTTCCTCCCGCCACTCCTCCGTCGACGCCCAGCGGCCGGACTCGGACTCCTTGAGGAGGCGGTCATCGACCAAGGCGAGGTCTACCCTGCTGGTGTCTACACCGAGCGCGCCGCAAGGGGGGAATACGAGCACTCTCCCACGGCACCTCTAATCTCTGGTCATCCGCGGCGGTGGAGTCCCGACCGTGCAGGTTCCCCTCTCCGCTGGTGGGAGCCGAGAGCCGGCCTCCGGCGTGGTGGAGGCCGAGAGGACAGCCCTCGACTCGTCAAGGGATCGGAGCGCCGCATCCAAGCCGTCAGGGGGCGAGGGGCCAGCTACTGAGCCGGCGGAGCGTCGGGAACCGGTTTCCGAGCCGGCGGGGGCCAAAAGGCCAGCCCCGAGCTGGGCCCATCAGACAGGCCTGTCAAGCGGGCTCGCGTTCAGTCCACCATGTAAGTGCTTGTTCGCTATCCTTCATTGTTTTACTGTTCCTCACATGTGCCCGCTTCTTATCTTGATCTCGTTTTTATCTCAGCCGCGCGGACACCAGCGTGCTCAGCCTTGCGCCGCTAAAACACGCAGTGCTGGGCGCGCGTGAGCCTCAGCCCGAGCCCCGGCCGACATCACCTCCTTCTGCACCACTGGCGGAGTAGACCGGGAGCAGGCCCGTCATGGCGGCCGAGGCTGTTGAGACAGCTGCGCTTCCGCCAGCGTTGGACGCTGCCGACTTGGACGGAGGGCAGGCGGCCTCTGCGGCGAACAACACCCAGGCGGCGATTGAGACCCCGGTCGACGCCACCGTGGAGGGCGGCGACGCCCTGGTGACGTCTTCTGAGAAAGACGTGCCCCCGCCGCCGTCGGCCGGTAGGCACGAGGCCGAGACGCAGGCGGCGGTCGAGGCTACAGTGCCTGCGGCGTCGCAGGCGGGTGGAGACGGGGTGGAGGCGCTGGCCACTGACAACGTGTCTGCCCGGCCCCGGGAGGTCATTGACCTCGACGGCCCAAACTCCTCGGGCGGCGACCCAACCAGCTTCGAGGCCGAGCTGGAGCGGCTCCTGGTGGACCCGGTGGAGGCAGGGGTCGAGGCTTCTGAGGCGGCTACGCTCGTGGCTGCGACCGTAGCCGGGGCGGCGGAGCCCGGCGGTAAGGAGCTCGCGCCCGAAGCGACCGATGTAGGGCGGCCAGAGCCAAGCCTGGCCGGAGCGGCCGGGGCCCCTAAACCCTCAACCACAGTCGAGGCAACCAGGGAGATCCTCGGAGGATCCGTGGCCGATGCCGAGCTGGCCGCCGCTGCATCCTCGTCCCCTGTCGCGGTCGTGGGAACGCCCGTCGTGAGCGCGCCAGAGCCGTCGTCGCCCCAGCTCGCCACCCTCGTCGTCGAAACAGCACCCATTGCGAGCCTGACCCGCGCAGTCCTGCAAGAACACGATGTCCACACGAGCGCTGCGGGAGGTGCCTCCCCGGAGATCCAGGAGGTCAGGGAGGGTTCGGGCGCAGGGCTGCTGCCGGAGCCGGAGGAGGGCGACGCGCGGATTACCGACCTCGTGCGCTCCACGTGGGCGGATGCTTGCGAGGCGGACGCACCTGATGACGAAGACGAGGAGGCCACGGCGTGCCACCGCCTTGAGCGAGGTCTCGGGTGGGCACGTCGTGCGTTCGACGAGCTCATCCTCCCCGCGACGACGGTAAGTCCCTTCGAATCGGGGCTCAACCCTGTTTTTCCCACTCTGGCCAGTTTTTGTAGTTGACGATTTCTTGCCCGGGATAGACGCTCGCGGAGTGGGACGCAAGGAAGGCGTGCACCATCAGGGAGATCCGAGCAGAGCGGTCCCGGCTGGAGATGCAGCTGGCGGTCGCTCGTCTGGCTGCCGCCGGGGCGGTGGCGAACGAAGCATCGTCGAGGGCCATGCTCGAGGCCGCCGTGAAGTCCGCGGAGGACCGTGCCATGGCCGCACAGGCCATGGCTGCCAACGCCGTGACAGAGCGGGAGTCCCTCGAGGCGAAGTTGGCCCAAGTGGAGGCGACGGCTGAGGAGCTGCGGGCCGCTTTGACGACCGCCAATGAGGCCGCTGAGAAGGCCACAGCCGCCACCGCCGCCCAGACCGCTGCCCAGGAGAAGACGGCGCTCGAGTCGAAGGTGGCGGGGCTGGAGCAAGACTTGGCCACCGTCGGCGCGGACCTCAGGACGGCGAACAAGCAGTTCTCTGAGGTGGCCAACAAGCTCCAGGACGCCACCGACGAGGTGACCCGGCTTCGGAACGCCAACTCCCAATTGGCGCAGGACGTCGATGGTGAGTGGGCTTCGAATGCTTCCGGCCATGGGTTTCTTTCTTTTCATCAGTTTTTTGTCGGTGTTGATTCGTCTTCTTGCGGACACAGGGTTGCGCACGACTCGTGCCACGATGACCGTGAAACTCACGGAAAAGTCGAAGGAGGTGAACGCCGCTGAGCTAAGGATCATCGAGAAGGACGGGTCGATCAAGCGGTTGTCGGAGCAGCTCAAGAGTAAGTCCCCTCGATCCTGCCTCGCTTTCCTTTCCGCTCGGCTGCGTCATATCCATTCATTGCAATTCATCGACCTTCTTTAGAGATCAAGGCTGAGCTTGAGCAGTCCCGGAAGGCCCAGGAGCAGGTCAGGACGAAGCTTGAACAAGTCAAAAACACCCGGCGTGAGTCGGAGACATCACGCCGGCAGAGCATCATGGAACACGCCAAGCTCGGGAAGCTTCTCGGCCAGGTCCTGTCGGAGCTCGGTGTTCCCGTCGGGCCGATGCTCCCCGACATGCTTGCAAAAGAGGTCGAGCGCCTCCCGGAAGTTGTCAAGGAGCGGGAACTGTCGACTGCTCGGAAGGTGGTCCACCGGGTGCTCGCCATGTTCGACTCGCATTATCAACGGCTGGACCGCATGGCGCTGAGCGGCGGCTGGGCCCCTGGCAGCTCCGACGACCACTGTGACCGGCTTGAAGAAGACTGCGCCTCCTTCGCCCGCGCCATGGCCGACGTCGCTATGAAGGACCTGGACCTGATTCCACGAGACATACCAGAAGACCAAGACAGCTCCAGGCCTTCGCATTAGATGTATCATGTGTATATGTAGGCAGTTAAGAACAACTCGTATGTGCAATGCCTTGAACAGTTTTATTTCATTGAAAACTTGTTCGAAATGTTACAGCTCAAACGCTCTCGAGCACTAGGGGACGACTGCGGTAACGAGTAGCAGAACTTAGGAACTTGAGCTGACCGAACTTCACTCTGGAGTCGGGGGGGCGTAGGAGTCAGAAAGCCCAACCATCCCAAGTCATTAAGAGGTGCTATGCGTTCGCAGCCCCCGAGTACTCGGGAAAATTTGAAAAGTAACCCGCGTGTTTTTCGTTAGAATCGTTTTAGACCGAAGCCTGAGTGGTCGCCCGAGTGCTTTTGAAAAGGTCGGATGAAAACCCGTGAACTCGGACAGTGCTCGCAAGTCTTCGCACCGTAGCCACGGAGGTGTAGGTGCTAGGAGCGTTGAATGAGTAGCAGTACCAAGCCCCGCGCGGGCTACCATCTTCACTTTTCGCAAGGTTGAGCCTTCCGCCAAAAAACCTCTCGCACGTGCGATTGGTCGCGACATAGTTGTCGATTTTTGTTTTCAAAACGGAAAATCGAAAGGAGGGCATCGTGCCCTGGGTAGCCCCCGAGCGGTGAGCACTTCTGCACAGGTGCAGGAGTGCTCGCCGCTCAGCCTTTGGAAAAATTGCTACATATAGAAACATGGCAACTAGGAAGTTTAAGAACTCATAGATGTATGAACAAAGCATGCGGCATTTATTCACTGATTCATAAGATATGAACATTTACTCAAGGGTAAAATGGCCACAGGTGTTTGATGTTCCAAGTGTTGGAGACGACTCGACCGTCCTCGTATCGGATCTTGAACATTCTGGGTTGGAGTACTTGGTCGATGATGAACGGCCCCTCCCATGGGGGTGCAAGCTTGCGCCGATCCTTGCTGCCTTGGACTCGTCGGAGCACCAGGTCCCCGACCTGGAACTCGCAGGTTCGCACATTGCGCTCGTGGTAGCGTCGCAAGGCTTGCAGGTATCTTGCCGAGCGGAGAAGCGCTACGTCGCGCGCCTCGTCGAGCTGGTCGATCGCGTCCTCGAGCGCGACTTGGTTGCCCTCCATCCATCAGGACCTTGGGGATCCGCTTGGACCTGAACAAAGGAGCTACCACTAGTGGGTAGCATCCCGGCTGCGGCACACGGTCGGGGTGGTCCTTGCGGTCGAAGGTTATCAGAACCTCTGACCACTTGAGGTACGATGGTGTCGCGGACTCTGTGTTGTAGACCCTGCGCCGTATGAGCTTTTCTTGGCGCCTCGAGGGTCGTGTCGGGGACCCGCCGAAGATCATGTGGACCGCCCCGTCCTCGCCCGGGTACTGAGCCCCCGCATCGTCGTCGTCGTTGTCGGGGAGAGGCGCGACCTTCTTCTGTGGATCTGCCACCTTAGGCTTGAGCGTGCCGTTGTCATAATTCTTCATCAGACGGCAGTCATTGAGCGCGAGCTTGACGGGCACCTCGTGGTGGGTGCACAGCGCCTCCAAGAGCCTCTCGAAATGGTCTTTCGGGGGACCGGCCTTGGACGGGTTGCTCTTGGGGCGTGAGGCCTTGCGCTCGACCGCCGCGACTAGGTTGTCGTCACGGCGACGCTTGTCATTCATCTTCTTCTTTTTTGGTGCGAGGACGGCCCCTCGCCATGGTCCACGACCTGTTTCCCCTTACCCTGAGGGGTGTTGAGGGTCGCCGCGACCGCCTCCTCGCCGTCCGCGTGGTTTGTCGCGATGTCGAGGAGTTCCCGAGTAGTTCGGGGAGTCTGGCGCCCTAGTCGATGGATGAGGGTGGTGCAGGTCGTGCCGTTTTGGAATGCCGAGATGGCGTCGTTGTCCGTCTTGCCGGGGAGCTCGGTGCAACGCTGGGAGAAGTGACAGATGTTGTCGCGCAGGCTTTCTCCCGGCTGCTGCTTGCAGTTGTGCAGTTCCCATTGTTTGCCGGGACGAGTGTATGTGCCCTGAAAGTTGCCGACGAAGGTTCGGCGCAACTCCGTCCAGTCGTTGATCTTGCCGCGGGGCAGGTGCTCGAGCCATGTCCGCGCGGAGTCGCCGAGGTAGAGCGGCAGGTTCTTGATGATGAAGAGGTCATCTGTCGCTCCACCCGCGTGACACGCGAGCCGGTAGTCCTCCAACCACACGCTTGGGTTGGTTTCCCCGTCGTACCTGGGGACGTTTGTCGGAGCTCGGGAGCGTGAGGGGAATTTTGCATCTCGCACACTCTGTCCAAAGGCACACAGGGCCCTCTGGTCCGGCGACCAGCTGCGATCGCGGTCGTCGTCGCTGTCGTAGCGCCCACCGCGCCTTCTGTCGTCTTGTCGGCGCGGGCGGCGCTCGTCGCGGTTGTCGCCGTTGCCGTAGTTGTCGACGCTGGCGGCTCGGCGGCGAGCCTCGATGGTGTCCCGAGCGTCACGGTTGGGCCCGAGATGTTGCTTGACCGCCGACCCTCCGGCTCCGTCCCCGTGGCTCCAATGCCGCGAGGGGGATGGGTTCTGGTGGTGCGCAGAGGGCGCTGCTCTCCCGTCGTGCGCCGACCGTTGGCGTGAAGTGGAGCTCTCCGCTTGTTGTGCTGCCACCGTTTTGAGGAGGGCCTTCAGCTGCTGTCGCACCCTCCTGTCCTCAGGGGTGGTTGCCTCTGGGCAGCCACGCAGCAGCATCGTCGCGGCTGCTAAGTTCTGCGACGCTCGCCTGAAGAGTGGCGGCGCGTCGCCGTCGATGTTCGCGCCCTCGTTGGCGCGTCAGTTTTTGTCGCGTGCACGTCCTCAAGCTGGCGGTGTCGAAGCACGGGCCCTGGACTGCTCGGCGGTAGGGCGACGCTCCTGCCGTTCGCCGTCTCCTTCGTGGCGTTGTTCCCGCACCGGGACCTGCTGCGAGGCGGGCTGCGGGATGCGCGGCTCGTGGTCCTCCCCGAGCTCCAGGTGAAGGTTGGCCAGCTCTTCGTCGAGCTGGCGTCTGGCCTCAGCAAGCTCATCGAGGCGCGCCCTGCGCTGGGCGTCTGTGGCGTGGTGACGCAGTGCCGGCTCCGCATCGGTGGAGCTGCTTGAGATGGGCGCCACGCAAACGAAGCACTCGCGCGTGAAGTCGTGCGCGGGTGCCGGTGTCGCCCGTCGGGCTGTCGCAGAGCCCGGGGCGGTGTAAGACGCTCGCGTCACGTCGACGTATGCCGTCACTGGGTCGTCCGGGAGGCCCTGCTGTCCACGAGGGTACATGGCGGTGTACCGCTCCATGAACTCGCCCCAGGCGAGCGGCTCGTCTCCTCTGGCCTGGAATGCGAGGTCGGTGAGGTAGTAGGCGGCGAGCCTAAAACGCTCCTGTGTTGGGTTTGGCCCCAACATGGCCATGATCGTCTCGTCCGACATGCCTCGGACGAACGTCGCCCGCCGCCACCGTCAAGGCGTTGGGGCGAGCAGGTCGAGCGAAGGTGCGCCCGACGACGGGCTCCGCCGGCCCGGTGTAGACGAAGCCGAGGGAGCCAAAGCGCATGGTGGCCCCGGGAGTTAGCGAAACCCCGCGGCCCTCCATCCGGATTGTTGGTGAAGTTCGGCGAGACACACGAGTGCCCCCTACCTGGCGCGCCAACTGTCGGGGTTCTCAACCGCCTAGCAGTAAATTTGTATCGGATCGTGTGTCCGACCCGGATGGTTAGCGCGAGAGACGCCGGGATTTAGATTGGTTCGAGCCTCCGAGAAGTAATACCATACGTCCAGTATCGAGCTGCCGAGTTCTTGTGCTAGGGATGTCTGTAGTAGGGGTTACAAACTTGTCGGGAGAGGGTGTCGAGCCCAAGTCCCTGGGGTGTGAATGTCGAGTTTGTCAGCCCTTGTGATGGTTGCCCTCCTCTCCCTTTTATAGACGCAAGGGGGAGGGGCAAAAAGGGGATATAAGTAAAAGCTACATTCCTGCGCCGCTGGGCTGTCTTCTCGCACGTCGCTGTCCGTCAGGGTGCATTGAAGGGGGGCTGAACTGTGTCGTCGTCGAGGCTGCCGCGTGGCCGGGCGGGGCTGTTCATCCCGGGCACCTGGCGCTTCCTCCGAGTTCTTTGGTGCTGACTCGGCCCGCCTGAGTACGGCATGAGCCCGTCACGTAGGACCTAATCGTAGGCCATCACTAATTGTAGGGGGCACTCGAGTGCCTCTGACGGGGTTGGCGTGCTGCAGAGTCAGACGGGACGACGCGTCGGGGGCCGCGCGACGGAACAGTGCCCTATTACGGCCCTTGTCAGAGCCGGCCGCTCGCACGTGCTGCCAGCTAGTGTGTTTGCATAGCATGGGGAACTGACGCCCCACGCGTCGTTGCGAAGGAGCTCGGTCGTCGGGATTGTGCCACGTTCGTGTGGACCCCGGTCTCCTCGTTTCGTCCTTCTCGTGCGGGCCTCGCCTTGGTCGGAGACGGAAACTACTCGTGCGAATGTGTAAGTTGTCGGAGGCGAGGCGGAAACTCCTCATGCGAGGCGGAGACTCCTCGTGCGAGGCGGAGACTTGTCGTGTGAGGCGGAGACTTGTCGTGCGAGGCCACCCCCAACCGGAGACTTGTCGGGGAAGCCTCCTATTGGTCGGAGACAAGGCGTCTTGCCAGTGATGGTCTTGACAAAGATCCACAGTCCTACTTATACTGAATCTTGGCCTTCACATTGCTAATGGTGTCAGATGACTCCATCTCGAGGGTGATTATCTTGCCGCTGAAAGGGAGCCCTAATCCAGCCCTCGTCAACCACCTTCTCTCTCCTTCAATCGGCCGATTGCACTGTCTATTCATCAGCTGCTCCTCCTTATCCCTTTTGACCTATTTTTTTTCCAAAAAACGGTGTCAACAGATAGAAACTACTAGACGAGAAAATTAACTGAGATAAGATCAGGATGAACCTGCATCGTAAACTAGACGGAAGTAATTAACAGATGTGAAAAGCTAGACAAGCATAATTGACTAGACTAGCAAGACGGAAGCGAACGGAAGTGCTAACGAACCAAAAGTAACAAGAGATTAACAAAACTAGCAGAACGGGAAAATAAACGGAAACTATAACTATAGAAGACTAAACTAGAACTAAGGGAAAATTGGTCTCATAGCACCGAAAGATTGGGATATCCGGGAAATACCATCAAACTTTCATCGCTTCGTAAAATACCATCGAAAGAGCACACCGTCACCTGAATATAGCATTCCGTCATGTTTCGAGCAAACCGTCGTCCCTTCCGTGAAACTGTTGTCCCCTCCGTGAAACTGAGTGCTCTGTTCTTTTTTTCCACTTCTCGCCACGTCCTCCATCCGTGACCCCGCACGCCGCCCCGACATCGAGCGCCGCCCCCCACGTCGTGCGCCGCCGAGGCCGCCATAGCCAGCCTCCACGCGTTGCTCAGGCTGCCCTCGTCGGCCTCTGCACACTGTTGGGGCCTCCCGCCGCCCTCGCCTCGCCCCCCCCAGCGACCGGCATGCTGCTCCCATGCGTAGTCCGCCGCCGCGCGCCCTAGGGTGCCCCTCGCAGGCCAACGCACCTGCCTCCTCTTGGTCGCAGCATGCCGTAGGGATGACCGGCGCGCCTCCCCAGCGTTTCTATTCACGCCTATGGAGCTCCTGCCCTTCTTCCTGAGGTGAATGCGGCTGCTACCGCTGCTCCAGATGGGGGGCCCCTGCCTCGGCGCGCCACAGCCGGTCGGCACTCGCCTCGTCGCCGGGGAAAGAAGGGGAGGCCAGCGCCGCATACGACCCGGATCCGGCGCCGCAAAGGAGGCCCCCCGCGGATCGCCGACGAATCTCTGCCATTGGGAGCTTCAGGGGGCGACGAAGCTTGGAAGGGGCGGCAGAGCGATCTGGGCGGCCGACGCAGGTGGCTTGGAGGAGCTCCCGGGCGGACGGAGAGAGGTGGCTGGGGCATGCGAAGGTGAAGTGAGGTGGAGGCGGAGGCGCCGTGGCGGCGCAACGCCATGGGCGTGGACGACGGTGGCGTGGCGAGAGGCCGAGAAGTAAAAAAAGGACAACGCTCAATTTCACGGAGGCAACGACCATTTGCTCCAAACGTGACAAAATGCTATTTTCAGGTGACCTGTGCTCTTTTGATGGTATTTTACGGAGCGATGAAAGTTTGATGGTAGTTTCCGAATATCACGATTTTTCAGTGCTATGAGACCAATTTTCCGTGTAGAACTAAACGAAAGGCGAAAACTACATAAGATTGTCCGCACTGGGACCGCCATACCGACCGCGCCGGGACACGGTGGACGGTGGTGTCACTTTTTACCGTTCATTCTCCCACAGCGGGGGACTGTAAAAGTGACGCAATCGTTCCGTTCCTCCGGTCGGACGCCACATCCAGCGTCGTCCGGAACGAACGCTACGTGCAGGGCCCGCGCACCCTCGCGCCATCCCCAACCACCCTCGTCCCGCCGTCGCGCCGCCGGCCTCCCGTCGCCCCTGCCGTCGCCGTCGCCGCAGCAGAAGAGAGAGAGAGAGAGAGAGAGCGAGATAGCAGCAACATCAGCCAGCGCCGGAGTTGGGGAGCCGGTCGTGCCCCGCCGTCGCGGAGCTCCACCATGTCGCGCACCCGCCGGGATCTAGCGCTTCGCCACTACGCCCGCCGGGATCCAGCGCTCCGCCGCCCCAGCTCGCCCCTGCGTCGTCGACGACCTGCGCCGCACGATAGGGAGGAGGCGCCACGGCCGGAGATCCCCTGCTCCTCCGCCGTCCGAGATCCCCGCCTCGCCTCGGTCGCGGCCTCCACGCGTGCGAGCTCCGCCGCCGGAGTCGCGTCCGGCCACGCTTGGGGAGCTGCGCGGGGAACTCGCCTGGATCTGTTGCCGGCTTCCACTGCTCCGCCGCCGGAGAGGGCAGGGACAGCCGGATCTGGCGCGGAGGAGAAGGTCGCACCTGGCCACGTCGGCGTGCTCCACCGCGGGAAGGAGAGGAGCCGAGCAGAGGCGTGCGAGCTGGAGGGAGTTCCGCCGCGGCTGCGCCCGACGCGCGCGACCTCCAGGAGCTCCTTCCGCCGCCGGGAGGGAGGGAGAGCAGGGGGCGGCGGCGCTCGGGCGGATGGGCGGAGGAGCAGAGGATGGGGAGGAGAGAGAGACCGGGGAAGGAGGGAGAGAAGAGTTAAAGAAAGAGAGGCTGACATATGGGTCCTACGGGTGGGTGGTTGGTATGGAGTCTGGAATATAGAGGTTGACTGGTGCGGAAAAACTGGTACTGAACTGCAAAATATCGATGACCAGGCAGGAATATTCTGTTTAGAGGTTGAATTTGGAGTTTGACGAGTGCGGACAGTCTAACTAGGTCGGAGCGCGCGAACCGTTGCCTCTCGCCGAATCGCGGGAGCTTTCTGACGCAAAAGCGAACGGCGTTATCCGAAGAGGGGGAGGGAAGGGAGGCGTCGGCCCTCCGTACCCCCACCACCGTATCATACGTCGGTGCGTATCAATAATATACGAGTAGTCGAGGGTACCCACGCGGCGTATGCCAGCTCAGCACCCACGCCCCCGCGGCGGGCCCCACCCCCCTCTCCCGACCCACACATCTCGCTGGCGCCGTCCTCCCTCGCCGGCGGCACCACCCACCTCCGCCGCGCCCCACCCCACCCCACCCCGCCCAGACCACGCCCCCGCCCACCGGCAAACCGCCAATCTTGCCCCAGCTGGCTTCGGCGGGCCTCTCCCCAACCCCGCGTCCCCGCCCACCGGAAAACCGCGGCCGGCGCCCTCGCCGCCGCCGTCGACCACTGCCTGCCGGAAAACCCGCAGCCGCCAAGCGGAGACCGCAATGCATCGCCGCGCCGGCGTTTTGCAGCCCCAACTGCTTCTCCGCAGCCCAAGCGGCCGCCATGACGACCCCAATTGCGCATTTCCCGGCCCCAGTTTGTCTCATGTCAGTTACACGCATCCATCTCTTTGGCACATTCAGATATTAGCTACTGCTTGAAGTGAAGTCCAGGAGGGATGGCACTGGAGCTTGGACGAGGCGTTGCGAAGATGGGAGACAAGGGAAGGGAGGCTCAGAAGGGTGAGCTGGTGGCTTGTCAGAGCGGGTGCTCGAAAGATTCCGGCGAACAGCTCCGAGGATGGCAATGTTCGCGGATGCGACAGCCGATAGCCCGTGCACTTTCCGGGCGTTGTGTTAAGTTGCTCGCCGGAAGGGGGTTTGGTTTGGCAGAGTTGCTTTTGTTTTGGCCCCTATGGCCGTGAAGTGGGAACTCAACGAGAGCCAGTTTGCGAGCGATGGAAGCTTTGGGAAGCTGAGAGGATGACGATCCTTAGGTGGTGTTTGGATGGATCAGGGGAGTGCTGGGGCCACGTTCGACACCAAGGACATCTAAGATGCAGCTGTGGTGTGACTCCGGGGTGCTGAAGCAGGGTGGTCTAGGAGCATGACTATGAGCTCTGAAGAGACCAATGTGAAGAGGTACAGTGACTTTGAATGCAGTCTATTGGAACATACATTTTGTTGCTGTGGGACCTGAAACAAAAACAGCCTTTTGGGAAACCTTAGCACACTTCACTCTGGCTGGCAGTGCAAGGGAAATCAGGGGCATACTTGAGGAGATTACTAAGGACATTGATGACTGTGGTTTGTTTGATGCTTCTAGGGAGCATCTGGTTGATCACTTGATAACGAATTAACAGTGGTCCATAGAGTACAGAATACAAGTTCAGCTGCATTGAGAAGACCGATTTTGGAAGAGAACAGTATATGCAGGATGCTACAAAAATGCTCGTCACTTATCAGGGAGCAGAATTAACACTGGCCCTGTTTCTTTTCTGGGATTCTGAATGTTGATGGTCGTTGGAAAGGGGGAGTTGACTAGATAGAACTATATTGAAAGTGATGTTCTCGTAATGCATGATGTCTGGAATGAGCATCTTGTTTATTGTTAATTGTTCTGTTCATCCATATTTGCTGCAAGTCTTCGTAAGACCATAGTTGTTGTAAATCAAGGAATGAGCACCCCGACTCTTACTGGGCTCTATGATTCAAGGACTCATAATTTGGTAATTTATCAAACTTTGTGTTGAATGGAATAGGGCATCTTGTTAGTCTCCAAACCCATGGCAGGGGATGTGGTTGCCATTCTGACATAAAGGAGTTGATGACTCTGAGAAATAGTGAGGGTAGTCTGGAACTCTGGACATTAAAGAATTGGGTAAATGGGTAATGCTTCCAGTGCCGAATTTGCAGAGATATCGTGAAGCAGTAGTATGACCGGCTGCAAGCAGTAGTATTGCTTTTTTTCACAAGAATGTCGTATACAAAACTATACATTGGCGAACTGCTGAACCATTTATGGAACTTTTTCAAGGCCACACTGCTGGCTTATAGGGAATTGGCAGTAAATTCTAGCAAAGTTCTGCCCCAGATTACTATGCGAACCTTTCCTTCCTGAGTTAATGAAATCAAGATGATATGATTTGTGCATTTTGGTCACCTTCCTAGCCCAGGTCATTTACCTGCCCTAAAGCATTTTGGCACATGTGTAACATCCTGGATCAGACACTCTCAAAACTACTGCTAAGTTGTTCCAATCTGGAAAACTGCAGCAGTGCTGATGGCCTCACATCCCTCAAGAACTGAAGCTACATGATTGCCCTAAGTTCTTTGTCTGTTTCTTGCATCAAAGCAAAATAGATTGTGTCATAGCTTCAGACTTATGATCTACCAGGTATTAAGATGTAAGTTTTATCAACCTTTTGTACTTTAAATATCATGCACATGTGTAGCTCATGGGCCACCATGATGACTTACTGTTAATTCTGGCTAATATACATTTGCACTTGTTTTTTTTTTCAGTGATCGGTTTTGATTATATGTTAAACATGCACAGATACCATGTGATATACTTGTCACTACAGATTTTTTCAATCCTTGTCTATATAAACATGGTTACACCTAAATTTTGGATTGTTCCTTTTTTTAATAAAACAACCATACATGTAGGGAATTTTTATATTATGTTCATTCACATCTGCTTTGTACAAGAAACATATCAGGGAAATTGTTTTACCTGGCAGATGATTTTTCCGACTTGAATATTTTAACATGTTCTGTATATATGAAATATTGGAGAATTTGTGTCAGCCTCGATTTAAAATGAAAAGGTAGGTTTAAGTGTGTCTTTCCTGTTTTTTTAACTTTAATATGATAGCAATCTTGTTTCCAACAACATGGCCTCTTTGTTACTGAACTTATACATATTTTACTTCCCTTCATTTTGATCCTGCGGAACTGCATGTCTATTTTCTTTTCTACAAGCAGGAGTACTTATTTACTCATTATGAATTTGGTAGATGTGTTCCAATGAAAAGTTGCACAGTACATCTCTTTACTCTTCAAATAGCATGAATAATAGTTTCTGTGTTGAAATGGCTACTGGCATATTTACTAAGTTGATTCCCTATATTTGCATCCATTGCTTACATCATTCTTCGTTTGACCTCTTATCATTCATATGCTAGTTTTCGGTTCAGTGTGGATTGAATGTTCGATCTCTCTCTCTCTCTCTCTCTCTCTTTTGTTTTTCGAAAAACAGAATGTTCAATCTCTTTTCCCCTAATCTCCTTGTTGTGCTCGTTTCATTCATATGGCCATTCATTTCTTGTTCATTGGTTTGCATTAAGATCACTGTGCTAAAATGAAGTTAAAACCATGCAAATAAACCAATATGGGGAAAGTGTCCTTTGTTCACTTGATGCTGCTATATATATCGTTTCTGACTAGTCGTTTGTTAATCTCACTTGATTAAAAGTTGTATGTGCTACTAGCCGGTCCTTGAACTGCATTATTTCATTAACATGGCTAATCTAGCCAAATTTGTACATTGGACTATGAATTCCTTTCTCTTGTGCCAAAATGAAAACTGATAGTGCTGGAATAGTTTCAAAGTGCTCATTTTATGATGCATGCGACTGTTTTGCTTCATTTTTTTTTTGTCAATTCATCTTGAGATGTGTTATGTTGTTTCATAAAAGAGGTGGCACATCTTAAAGTAAATTACTAAAAATGTTGAAGGCACAAGCCCTATATAAGATATGAAATAGCGTATATCTTAGGAAATTAATTAGTTATTAAGAGAAAATAAATATCCCCGTCGGGGAGAATGAAGAGTTCCTAGTCCACATTGTGCCTGTCAAAGTTCATACTCTAGTCACATAACCTGAAGAAGAGTGCATGCTGTTTCTCAGCAAGCAGGACGTCAACAATCAATAGTTGAAAAGAAAAAACAAAGAAGATAATTGGAGAAATTTTAGCACATGAGGTTTATTTTTCTTGTAGTCAATAGAGCATACAAATATAAGATATACAATAAAGTAATGCTAACTAAATTAGATTTCCATAACTCACATTCTGCTTCTTGGAAATTCATTACATCAAACATCCACCCTACCGCATACTACAAGATTCATCAGCTAAAACGAGCATCTGCACTATAGATTCCATCGTTGGTCTTTTGCTTCTGTCTTCATCCAAGCATGAGACAGCCAATTCGATCAGTGTTCTTACCTGCATGTAGTTGAATTGACTGTTCAGCCTGCAATCCACAACCTCAGCAATTGAAGAGGATTCCTCTTTATTCAACATATCAGCTAGCATTCCTATGAGCTTCCTTAGCACCTTATGCGCCTCCTCAGCACCTACACCCAAGTCAAGAACTCTTTTTCCCAATACTAGCTCAACAAGCACAACCCCATAGCTATACACGTCAACTTTAGCTGTGATCTGGAGGCTACTGATCCACTCTGGAGCTATGTAACCTATAGTTCCTCTCACTCTCGACACATTCTGATTGGAACCACCTCTGTTTAGCAGCTTCGCCAACCCAAAATCAGCAATCTTGGGTTCTAGATTCTGATCCAACAGTATGTTCTCTGGCTTCACGTCGCAATGTATTACCCACTCAAGGCATTCATGGTGAAGATAAGCCAAACCCTTTGCAACACCTAACGCAATATTAAATCTCTGCCTCCACTTTAGCAGAATGTTATCTTTGAATAGGATGTTAGCTAATGATCCATTCTCAATATACTCGGTGACCAACATCCTGTGTGAGCTTTCGGAGCAAAACCCCCATATCCTTACTAAATTCATATGATTAATCCTCCCAATTATGCGCAACTCTGCTTGAAACTCTTCCTCGCATTGCCTTATATTTTCCAGCATCTTAACAGCCACTACTCGACTGTCGTCCAAGACTCCCTTGTAGACGATCCCTGAGCCTCCTCTTCCAAGCTCATCTTTGAACTTTCTGGTTGCTTTAACCAACTCTTTGTAACTATATCTTCTGAAATTACTAGTCATCACCTTGTAGCCTTCCTCAACTGCTTGTATTTCGGATGCTCCCAACTCCCACCTCAAAACGAAGCACCAAGCAGATGCGATGAAGAAAACTTCAAGAACGAAAATTGCACCTGCAAACCCGTAGAAGTAAAACCATTTTGCTTCCTCCGGTCTGACCTTGTGCAATGGTTCCATTGTTGGTGTGCTCATGTGGCCACAGTCAGGATGTTGCTTTCTTAAAATAAGCACATTCGTTTGGGGAATCGGAATACCTGAAGTATTCACGCCCATTGGGAGCTTGAGATACATCATGGGTGTTGATTTTGTAGGTGCTGTGTACGCCTTCCCATTATAAAGGAAAGCCTTTGGATAGCATGTCCCTGATCCTTGCTGGTACTGAAAACCTTTGCAGGTGCAATCACTCCTACATATGTTTTTGCAAGCCTGCAAGGATACGTGCTCAACATGGTCTTGATCGGATCCCCAAAAATCAGTGCCTGGAAGTCGCAAGAACTTGACAGGTTGTGCTTGCTCAGCCGTACAGGTGATGTCTACTAAAGCTCTACAACCTTGGCTCCAATTCCCAGGGTTGCTCATCACATAACCTGGTGGGCAAGAGCATGTAGGCGTAGGCAAGTAGTGGCAGATCCCATTTGGACCACACAATCCATGAACATTGCAGGGCTGAGACACTGCAATCCAGGTAACCGACCATGTCCTATCTAACTTGTTCAAGCTGTACAGTCGGAGATTGCCGTCAGGATCCAGCGTAAGCCTTCTCTTGATCCCTTGACCTTCATCAGAGGCGACAATTGCTTGCTGGTTAGCTAAATCACTCGAAAAGAAGTTTCCTTTTTCATCTAGACCCGCGAGCCTTGTACTGTTATACCTGTTCCTTTTATTCTGATACTCTCCATTGTCAGGGTCTGGCCAATATATTTCATGAACATCAACATCGTCGTAAATAAGCGACAATATTGTCGAGTCTGTGAAATGAAATATGTAGTGACCTGGGACATGCAATCCAGTGATGGACACCAGCTTTGTTGCTGGAGTGATGTGCTGGGTGGGCAGCAGGGTATCTGTTGGTGAATCGAAGCTCTGCCACACAACCATGCCGCCGGAGTTCTTCATGACAAGGTTCCCGGTGTCCAAGAGTTGGGCATACTGCACACCTGCCGTGTTGCCCTCAGCTTGCCACACCACCTCACTGTTGTAGTCCGTGAGAACCAAGGCGCCACCCTTCCGCAGGGTAACCGTCGCCCCCCTGGCATGCACGGGGCGGTCACGGTTCGCAGTCCAGACGACGGTCTTTTTCGCCGAGATGGTGTACCATATCGAGAAGGTGAAGGCGTGATCGTAGATTTTGTGGAAGCCACAGCAGAAAGTGCCATCGGGTGAGCACAGGATGTCGGTCTGGTGCTTATCGACGGAGAGTGACGATCTCAAAGGTAGAGTGCCATGAGGCGCAGCCAACGAGAGGAGGGGAAACACTGATAGAACTGGCAAGATGGCAAGGAAGGTTGCCATGGCTGAAGTCTGAATGGCTGGGCTGATGAGCGGACTGCTGTTCAACCTCTCATATGTATTTCCAGACTACAGACTGCTCTCCTCAATTCTTCCTCTCCTCATGTGGTGTGGCCTGAGGCATAAGGGCACGTGTTCAGGATCACAGTGATTCCAGCTGCTCATCATGTTTAGCAATGGTTAATAATGGGCACTTAGGAGCCAATAAGGTACTTTATTTTCCTGGTTGCGCCTGATTTGTGGATTATTGTGTCTGGTCTACTCTCTATTGGTCAAAATTATGATGGTATGGGAGGCTGGTCTTGGTCTCATTAGGAGAAAGTTCCATGTCTTAGCTCATGTTCCTGGTCAAGTTCAGACAGCTAAAGCTCAACTACTTGTACAGTGGTGACTGGATAGAGCGTCAACTTCTGCACAGACTGGATTCATTATGGGTGATGCTGCTTGTATGAATCAGTCGTCAGAATCAGTTTGGTGTGGTTCTCTCTTTTCTTCTCTTCTGTAAATGTAGTACAGTGGTGACTGGAGAGAGATTCATGTGCAATTTACGAAGTCAATAATTTCGGCTCTGAGTAGGCGTAATCTTGAGCAAGAATAATCTGTTCTCCTGACTATAACATCTACCTTCCCTTGTTTGTTGTTTCTATTGGCTTGTAACATTATTGCTGCTGCCATGCATTTGCTTTTATTTATAAATGCAAAATGAAACGCGTATTTCGTTCCGTTGCAAGAAGACTTTGACCAGCTATTATTTTGTTAATATTTTATTCATGTGATGTGGACCTTAAAGTTATCACAGGTTTTAATGCCTATATACTGATATTTCATATTTGACTATGGTTCCGTAGGCTGGGTACCTTCAAGTTTGGACCTCATACGTCCGTGCACCAGGCAGGAAGGTGGTACTGCAGCAACAAACCTCATACGTACGTGCACCGTTGGGGACACAGCCTGTCCGGCGAATACTCAGCGAGCTCTGCGTACTGGACATTCTTCCATGGTGTGTGTGACCAGCTTTGAGAGGCGGCAAAGAGGCTTCGGAAATCCTGGGCTCAGGCACTGCAAATTTCTTCCTATGACACCGTTGCCAGACTCGCTGTGTGACGAAGTAGATGAAGATATCTAGAACCTCCTACGACTGTTGTGTACGTGTTCGCAAGAGAGATCTGGCGTCACTTTGTTTAGATTGATCTCTCCATCAATGGACCCAACAACCTATTGGGCCCTTGACTTGCGTCCTGATCGGGAACGCCCAGCCTGTTAGAAGGCTGGACCCCTGTCGCGCAGCGTCATAAAAAGGGTGTGGGGACCACATCACTGGACACAAGGTTTGCCGCTGCCACTGTTCCTCCACCTTAACCCTAATCCGATTTGAGAGGGAGGCGTTAAAGCGATGGGATGCTCCACTGCGCCACCACAGGACCTCACCGCCGTTGTTCCTGTCCTGCACTGTGCGTCGCTGCCTGGTGCAGAGCTTCACCGACAGAACCAGGGACGGGAACAGAAGTTCGAGGTATGATTTACAGAGTTTTACCCACTCGATCTACTCCTAGCTGATCAAAATAGTCTGTCGATGGTATCAGAGCAAGGTTTAGTGAGTAGACAGAGTTTGGGGAAAGAAAGATTCAGAATCGAATCGGAAGAGGAAATCAAAAGCTCGAAACCCTAATCCTAGATAAGAGAAATAGAAAAGTGCGGCGAGAAGCAGGGTACCTACTTGCGTCCTACCTCGCCACATCAATCACCGACGGCGGTCGACTCGACGCCATGCGACAAAGTAACTCGAGCTTGGAGGGGACCACACCGCCGTGCGGGTCACCCTTGGCCTCGGGCCAAGAGCACCAACGAGAGGCCGCTTGACGGCGGCGTCCTCACCCACGGGCGAGTGCGCGTGCCGTCCAGTGGCTCCGCGGTAGCACCGCCACCCTCTTCGGCCGCCATGGCCGCTCTCTGGATCTCGCGAGATGCGGGGCTAGGGAAGAATGGGAGGGGTAAGAGAGAAATAAGGAGGGAAGAAGGGAGGAGTCGGCTGCGGCCGCGTGCCGGGCGGCGCCGCCTCTCACCGTCGTCGGCCATCGCCGGCCATGGGGAAGATGACCCCGCCGCCGCTATGCTACGTGCGAGGGCCGCGGGGGAGAGGTGAATGGGGGTCTAGGGTTACGGGGATGGTGATCCACGGCGTTTTGTTCCTGCGAAAGGCGTGGCTAGCCGTTAGATGGAGGTCCGTGGCGACGGACGGCCGAGATCGGTCGAGCGCCAACTTGCCAAATATGGCCCAAGCGGAAGGATGGTGTGGGCTGGTTCGGCGGCCCGATCGTCGGTTTGTGGGCCTCGGGCCCAGCGGACGCTTGAAGAGTGGCCATGGCCTGGTTTGCCATGGCCTGGTTTTTCTCTTCGGTTCGAATGAACATTTGTGAACAGAGACATTTATTAAGTGTTTTCCTCAGTTTCAAAAGCATATATGTGTGAATTTTGATTAAATTTTGTATAGTTTCTTATCTCTATTCAATTGGAACCAACAAGAAAATTGCTTAGAGATTAGAAAAGTGACATATTGCTTCTTAATACAATGTTATTTCATGAATTTCATTCATATTTTCCGCTGCAAAAGTTTAAATTGTTGCTCCTTTTAATTTAATTCTAAGATTAAATTAAAGGGAAAAGTTAATTAGAGAAAAAATAAATCAAAAGAATGCTTCTGAAGGAGTGTTAATTTTAAGATGGAGTTTTGGCAAGTTTGTCAAGGTTTTGACCTCTACTCAATTTTGAACCAACGGGATGAATTGTTTAAAAAGTTAACCAGTATAAAGAAATGTTTAGAAGTGTGATTGCTTCTGAAAAGAAAGAAAAGTTTTCCACTGCAAAGTAAAAGTTTCATTCTCTAATTAAATTGGAATCAACTGGGAATTTTAATTAGTGGAGTAGAAAGATATTTATTTAAAGTTAATTATGTTATTGTTATTTTCTGACCAACATTGATGATAACAATATTATAATCTTATGAGTCTTGTGTTTAAAGTTAAAGTCTCTGATGAATTTTGCATCAAACTGATCAATTTTCGGAGAATAAAGAATAAAGATCAAGAAATGTTATTTTTTCTTGTTTCTGCTGTTATAATGATGTTTGTCTTTCAATTAAATTGGAACCAACGAAGATTTAATTGAAAGAACAACTTTGAAAAGTTTTCCCTGTGGGTTATATCCATATTAAAGTTAAAGTTAGCTTCCGCTGTATCAAGTTCAAGATAAAGTTGTTACATTAGTTTTGATTTGCCAATTTTTGTACAAAGGGGAAAATTTGTCCAGCAAATAGAGAATATTTTAGAAATACTTTTGATAAGTATTAATTCTAAATATAAAGTTTCATGATGTTGTCATTTTCTGACCAACGTTGATGATGGAAATACTATGATATGATGCATTAATTCTATTTTGCTAACGATGATTTGGAATTGTAAGGAATCGGATGCTCGTAGCCTAAGAGGGGGAAGGGGTGAATTAGGCAAACTAAAAACCTTAACCTATGGCTTCACTACTTTTGCATAAATATAAACTAGAACATACTATCTAGATGTGCAACTAGGGTTGTTCTAGTGTGAAACTCCCATCTCAAAACAAGGTTTGCAACCTATAGCCAATCCTAGCATGTTACTACTCTAGGAAAGTGAAGGCAAGCAAATATTGCAATAGAGTAAATACGGAAACGTAAAGGGGATGAGAGGAAGCAAACTCTTGACACGCGATTTATCCCGTGGTATCGGTAGGCACTAAGCCACCCCTAGTCCACGTTGTTGAAGCACTCACACAAGAGTATTGCTTCCCGGTCACCAAGTCTCTCCCAAGAGCACCACTTGACTCGCCACAAAGGCTCGCCACTTAGGCACTCGCCAAGCTCCCTTGGTCACCTTGATGCCGCCTCCACTAAGGAGCTTCTCCACCAAGGAAGGGGGTCTCCACGTCCCCCGCACAAAGTGTCATCGCCGCTCCACACCAAGCCGGAGGGTCGATGACGATTGCCGGTGAGCCACTTAGGTCCCAAGGCTTCCGGCGCACCTTGTACACCTTGATTCACTCAAGAATCACCTCACAAGGTTGGCACAACCTTGCACTCACTCAGCTCTAAGCTAAGCCTAGCACTAAGCACATACACTAAGCATATGCAAGTCTATGGATGAGCAATTAAGCACTTGGATAGATTGGATATGATCTTCTAGGTGTCTTGAACTCCTCTGCACTTCCACACAATCCAGCAACCTCAAATGGGTGAGTGGAGGGGGTATAAATAGCCCAAGGCACTCAGCTAGTCGTTGGCTAACGGCCACTGAAAAAGGTAGCGTCGGATGAACCGATGCTATGCTTTTCCAGGGCGTCGGTTCATCCGGTGCCCTCCACGTCACTTAGCCGTTGCAGGTCTGCTGACACAACTGTTCCGACGCTATACATCGACGCATCGTCGGTTCATCCGGTGCTGAAGACCTCGCGACCAAAACGTCTCTGTATGCTGCTTCGTGACCGTCGGATAGACCGATGCTTCCACTTGACCAAGGCGTCGGTTCATCCGGTGCTGAAGAGGCTGTCTTGGCGCGTCTCTGTCTTGATTCAAACTGAGCGTCGGATAGACCGACGGTGTCCTCTCTCAGACCGTCGGATCATCCGGTGCTACTGTCTTCGCTGCTCCTCCTCTGCAATTCATCCGGCGCATCTAGAAACTGGACCGTCGGATCATCCGACGGTGTCATCTTCATTTTGCCCGCTACGCAGTGTACCAAGTGCACCGACGCTTGCACCGATGGTACCGTAGGTTCATCCGACGGTGTGTTTTCTTTTCTTTTCTTTGCTCGGTTTTGACCCTAGAAAAATAGACTATCTTCTCAATTTGGCATGTGGTATTTTTGCATCCTTGGGACCTAGAAATGTCTACAAAGACATGCTAAATAATATGGTTAGTCCCATTGATCATGTTGTCATAAATCACCAAAATCATACTCGAACTAGTGGCATATGAGGCCATGTTCGCTACAGGAATTAATATAGATGAATGGTGTCTTATTCTATTTTATGCCCAACGGTGATATAGAATAGAACATAAAGTTTTAAAGTTTCATAAGCTTAAAGTTTGGATTATTATTGAATATTTTCTCAGACAAAAGAACTTTTTGCTTTCATTCATGAAAGCATTAAGAAAGTGAGCTGAACACTTGTGACTCAGGAGATGACAAAGAAAGAATGCCACGAGCCCATAATATGAGGAACTATGTTCTCTTAAAAAAAGAATGGTTTCAAAAGAAAAGATTTACGGATGTTATCCAAGAAAAGAGATAGATCATTGAGAGTCTTAAGAAATGTATTTCATGTACTCTCTATGAAGATGAATTTATTTGCAGTTTCAGTCATCATGATAAAAGTTGCAATAAGTCATATGCATGTTTAATTTGACCAATGTTGGATTAAGCATGTGTTGTGTTACAATTTATACAGATTTATTTCTGAATTTGATGATTGAATGTGAGCCAATCCTGGCATGCATGTCCCTTCTAGGTAATTACCTGAATGGACGGGAAAGTTTGTGATACTCTTGCACGACGAGAAAAATTTGTAATAATACCCGTATGATGGGAAAAGTTCTGAGAAAATACCAGCATGTTAACGGATAAAACTCGTATCCACCTACGATCCGCAAGCGTACGGACCTACACCTTTTTCACCACGGGGATTCCCTAGGTTCTTATCAATCCGCGGAGCAAGGGGATTACAAGCGTTTGATCTAGCACTACTAGCTAACTTACCCAAACCCTAATCTACGGTTAAACTAGAGAACTACTATGCTACACTAGAGAGAATGATTAAACTCATAAGATATGTAAAAGACACTTGCCCAAGGGTCTACGATACTTGAACATGCAACCGCTTAAGATATGAAAACCGATCTAATCTACCGGGGGTTGTGACCACGGTTTCGCCCTTTCCCTCCCCCCGTACTGTCACTACGCGGAGGTATTCGTGACTAGACCTATGATGATCACGGCGTATTGAAGGGTTCTAAGGGAGAAGTGAGATCTATACTCCCAACACGGCATGGTAGCTAACCTTAAACATGAAAGCATCTTCAACACTAGATGATAGATTGAAAACCATACAAAGTAGCGATTACATCTCAAGATCGATTACAACCCATGGACAAATGAGAAGATTACCCCATCAAGGTGCTAGACATAGCACCGTTGATCATGGCGACGCTTCCGACGGTGTCTTCCTTCTCCTCCGGGGGTGTCTTGGCAGGGTCTCGACGTCCTCCACCACTTGTGGTTGCTTCCTTCGAGTAGAGCGATCCTCCTTGCGAATGATCTCCCTCTTCTCTCTCTCTCTAGCTTGTGGACGGCCTCTCGGCCGAATGGCTCTCTCCCTGCGAATGGCAGCGCCTCCACGTACTTAGGGTTGCATCATCTTCACGCTCAAGAAATGGGGAGCCGAACCGACGCTGGAATGGGCTAGGCCGGCCGGCCTGGGCCGACCGGCCCAGGCCCATTTCAGCCTGGTTCGGTCGCCCCTTCGCACACGTGGGTCCTCTTGACATTTTGCACTTTGCCCCCTCTAATTGCATCATTTCCACGATGTCATCCTCACGTCCAAGATGGAGGGTCTTCTCGTATGAAGTTCGATCTTTTACGCTTCAATCCTCGGGGATGTTTCTTTGTAACACTTCGGTCCTTGCCACCTTTGGGAGTGATTTCATCATGCTCTCAAACACGAACGGGACTCCTCAATTGCTCCTTTGAACTTGTTGTGACTCCGTCCTTTATGTCCATGTTTTCCTGTAAAAACATAACACTTCCAAATGCACATAGAACTTGTTATATCATTAGTGTGCCTAGTGGCGGGTTAGTTTCATAATCAAGTCCAAACCAAAGTGTAATGAACATGTTTGGTGTACCAAAATACACCGTCAACATCTCCCCCACGCTTAGATCTTGCTCGTCCTCGAGCAAGTACTCGTAAAAGAACTTTTGTCCAAGGTGTTGAAAACGTGCTCCGCTAATTCTTCCTTCACAAGTTAGTCAATCCTTTATCTTTAATATAATAAACATAAAGTAATGATCATCATACATAAACATGGGCGTTTAGATTTTTTACCAAATCGAGATTTACCCCACAACTCATACCTTTCACTCGAGGTCCTCAATTCCAGCCATGCTTACTTCTTTGCTTCCATAGGAGGGTTTTCATGATTTTTTTTCAAAAATAAAATTCCTGCAACAAGTATTAGACAAAAACCTTTCTCCAAGTTCTCACATGTCGCTCATAAGAAGTGGCTATCCTAAACAATTCATAAACTCTCACCTCCCATAAGTCTCTCATATATCATGTAAGTGGAGCTATAGGTATGGCCAGTGCAATTAACACGAGTATTGTCAAGCTAAGAACTTCCTCTAGTGGTTGTTTACCTTTCAAAGCCAATGATCATGAGAATTAAACCATAATGTAGGGATATCAAGGATAAGAAGATATAGAATGGTGGACATGTGCAAGGGCAAAAAAAATTAAGACTACGAGGCACTGATGACGTCCTCGTTGTCGGATTGCACATGGTTGGAAAAAGAATGGAAGTTTCGTCTCTCAACAACAACGTGGCATCCTTCCTCACACTTTATTTAACCTTCACTTGATTCATCCCTTTTCATATCTTTCTTGTCTTTCCTCTTTCTTTCTTTCTTTCTTTTTCTTTTCTTTTCTTTTCTTTTCTTTCTTTCTCTTTTCTTTTTCCATACACATATATTTTTTTTCTTTACTTCTCTCTCTCTTTTGACATCTTTACCTCTCTTTCAAAGCTCTTTTACTCATCTCTTCTTGCATAAACACAATCTGAATTTAAAATAAAAACCATGCTAGAGACGAGATGAAACTTCGAACATAAGTTGTGTTCAAGGAATACGATGCACAAAAGGGATATTATGGTTTGGGTATGGAATTCAGCGATGTACGGGACTTTCGATGTGAGAATCTCGTTACTGAATGCATGACGAGGCTAGCAATAAAAGATAAATACAAGGACATGATCATTGCTCGAAATTAAAATTTCCAAGAGAGAAGGATCCTAGCCCAACTCATTATGCTAACCGCACTTATGGTGGAGCGAATATTAAATTGGCTTTGTATAGGATTTTTCTTAGTCTCTCAACTTGGAAAAAGAGAATTCGCTAACCTTTATTACAAGGGTTTTTCATATAATTTTCAGAATTAAATTCCTCCAACATTAGCATCAAACTTAGCACAACCGGAACGAAGTTCTAGATCAAAGTATGATGCGGGTACTTTTAAAGGTAAAAACTCCAATAAGCACCACAGTAAACGTTTCAAACCGATCGCTCATGCTTATATGTCAAAGATTAAAGACAAACATACAAGTAAAGAGAGAAAAGTATTGCAAGAGACAAAAATTTAAAAGACACTTTTTATTTGATTTTTTTTACTCGAACACTAAATTAACACATTTAATTCAAACTTGAAAAATTAAAAAGCACACCTAAAAATTTAAGACTCTCAAACTCTCGCAAAATCTAAACCAAACCGAACTAAACTTACTAAGGCAAAAGGATCTAGCTAGCTAGCTCTCCCCCACGCTAAAACCATACGACGTCCTCGTCGTATCTTACAAAAATCCTAAGGGGGGGAAAACCCTACTTCCTAGTGGAACTTTCCACAGCTCTTGCACCACTTATTCTTCATGTTGCCTACCATCCCAAACAACTTCCTCACGTTCCGATTGAGGAATTTGTAGTCGTCCTCGACCACTCGTTCCAAGTCCTCCATTCTTTGCCTCATCGCCTCCATAGCCTAGAAACACTCCTCGACTGATGCGTAGAGATCCGAGATGGAGTGACGGCAAGCCGCACAACATAACGGATGCATCCCGAATGGGTCTTCGTCGCCGGGGTCGCCGTTGTCGCCGTCGCCGCCGTCGTCAGGATCTCCGCCACCGTTAGGACCTTCGGGAGTTTTCTCTTTAGGCGCCTCTTCCCAATAGAAGAGGTCGTTGTCGTCCCTTTCGGCGGCTGCGCACGAGCTTGGGCTGCGGTCGTTGGAGTAGTCACTCCCCCCGTAATCTTTCAGCTCGGGCGACAGCTCCATGTAGTCTTTCCTCTTCATGCCTCGGATTCGCTCCGATCTACGGACGGGAGTAGAGACCCTCTCCTCCTTGACGTGGTGGCGAGATGCGATTGGCCCGGTCGGGACACACCCTCCGCAACGGATGCGGGCGGTCCTCTTGATCTACATTGATGGCTTGAGCTCGCATCGCTTCGCCTCCTCCGGCTTCAAAGGCTTCTCGGCGGCTAGCTTGATCTCTATGCTCCTTGGGGACGTCATGGCTGCTGCTTGGGTGCAAAAGGATGTGAATTGGGATGGATTCCCGAGCTCCAACCTCGTCCCTTTAAATAGTCCGGGAAGGAATGCCCTAGAACCCATCTTTTCCTTTTCTTGACTTCCCTAAAATTCTTTAACCAAACAAGGAAGTCGAAGACGCGCGTCCCAGAGAAAACCGGGGGCGAACCGCCACCCAGCCCCTCTGGGCCGATCGGACCGGGCCGGCTGGCCTGCCCTGTTTCGCGGGCCGGTTCGGTCCGGTTTTTCGTGTGCCCCACTATCTTTTAATTGCTAGCCCATGTGGAAAAGTTGGCTTGGTAAAACTTCGTGAGAAACTCTAGAAAAATAAAAGAAGAGCTATTTACAAAATGCTCACCTTGTTTTACGTCCTAGGCTTGATGTTCAGGCTCATCCTCCATGATGAAAATATCAATATGGTGAAGGGGCACAACGTCGGGTTCGTAATAAACCTTAAGCCGTTGACCATTCACCATGAATTGATCACCTTTCATATCCATGATGGTAACCGCTCCATTGGAGAGCACCGAATGAAAAATGTAAGGTCCATCCCACTTGCTTTGCAATTTCCCCTTTCCGAAAGTTGAGTCTTGAATTATAGAGGAGGACCTTATATCCTTCTTTAAACTCCTTTTTCTTTAATCTTTTGTCATACCACCTTTTGATTCTCTCCTTGTATATGCTTGCGTTTTCATAAGCTTTCAACCTCATCTCCTCTAGCTCGCTTATTTGGATTCTCCGTTTTACTACCGCGGCGTCTAGATCAAGGTTCATCTCTTTTATAGCCCAATAGGCCTTGTGTTCTAGCTCAACCGGGAGGTGACAAGCTTTGCCATAAACAAATTGATAAGGGGTCATACCTATCAGTGTCTTGAACGCCGTTCGATATGCTCACAAAGCTCCATCCAACTTCTTTGACCAATCCTTGCCTCCCTTCTCTATAGTCTTGTTAAGGATGCCCTTTAGTTGCCTATTCGATGTTTCCGCTTGTCCGTTGGTTTGTGGGTGATAAGCCATAGAGACTCTATGTTCAATCCCCAACTTGGACAAGCACTTCTTAAAGTTCTTCCCGGTGAAGTGAGTTCCTCCGTCGCTTATCAAAATTCTCGGAGTACCGAAGCGAGGGAAAATCACACTCTTAATCATTGCAATGGATTCTTTCGTGGAAGCTTTACGACATGGCATGGCCTCTACCCACTTGGACACATAATCAACCATGACTAGGATGTGCTCAAATCCATGTGAGTTTTTGAAGGGCCCCATGAAGTCAATTCCCCAAACATCGAATAAATCGATTTGTAGATTATAATTCAAGGGTATGGCATTCCTTTGAGAAATGTTTCCGGTTCTTTGGCATTCGGGGTAAGATGCAACATATCTTTTAGTGTCTTCATGCATCTCCAGCCAAAAGAATCCGCTGGACCACACTTTTGCTTGGGTCGGAAAATGACTATAGTGTCCACCGTACTCCGCTGAGTGACACTTTCTCAAAATTTCTTGCCTCTCTTCTCTTGGTACACATCTTCTCATAACTCCATCATTCCCAAGTTTGAAGAGGTAAGATGAATCCCAAAAATATTTCCAGGTTTCAGAGATTATCCTCCTTTGAGTGTTTTTATCTAAGTGGTCAAGAGGCATTCTCTGAATCACTCGAATGATATCGATCATCCAAGTATCCTTGTCGAGTATTCGGTAGAGGTGGTCATCTCTCATCTTATCCTCTATGGGCTCTTTATCATCTTGTCCACGGTTCATCCTAGACAAATGATCGGCCACAACATTTTCCACCCCCTTTTTGTCACGAATTTCAACATCGAACTCTTGGAGAAGAAGGATCCAACGAATCAATCTTGGTTTAGCGTCCTTCTTAGCCAAAAGATACTTGATGGGCGCGTGATCGGTGTAAACAATGACCTTCGAGTTCACGATGTAAGATCTGAATTTTTCGAAGGCAAACACCACCGCTAGCAACTCCTTCTCCGTAGTGGCATAATTTAATTGTGCCTCACTAAGAGTTTTACTAGCGTAGTATACGGCGTGAACTCGGCCTTCCTTTCTTTGACCTAAAACCGCCCCTACGGCGTAGTCACTTGCATCGCACATGATCTCGAAAGGTTGACTCCAATCCGGAGGTTGAATGATAGGAGCACTTACTAAAGCATTTTTCAAGGTCCGGAATGCCGCTAAGCACTTCTCATCAAAGTCAAAAGCCACATCTTTTTGAAGAAGTTGTGTTAAAGGCTTAGTGATCTTTGAGAAGTCCTTAATAAATCTTCTATAGAATCCGGCATGTCCTAGGAAGCTCCTTAAGGATTTAACATCCGTTGGAGGTGGGAGTTGCTCAACTGTCTCCACTTTAGCTTTGTCCACTTCAATTCCTCTCTCGGATATAACATGTCCGAGCACTATGCCTTGCTTTACCATGAAGTGGCACTTTTCCCAATTTAGCACTAAATCTACCTCCGCACACCTCGTGAGAACCTTGTCTAAGTTTGCCAAGCAATCCACGAATGTTTTCCCATAAATTGAAAAATCATCCATGAACACCTCGACAATTTCTTTGATGAATTCCGAGAACACCGCCATCATGCAACGTTGAAAAGAGGCCGGAGCGTTGCATAAACCGAAGGGCATCCTTCTATATGCAAACGTTCCATAAGGACAAGTAAACATTGTCTTGTGTTGATCATCCGGGTGAATGGGAATTTGCATGAACCCCGAGTACCCATTGAGAAAGCAAAAATAAGCGTGGTTTGCTAATCTCTCGAGCATCTCGTCAATGAACGGTAGGGGGAAGTGATCTTTCTTCATTGCTTTGTTTAGCTTCCGATAATCGATACACATCCGTCATTCGGTCACGGTTCTTTGCGGTATTAACTCGCTCTTCTCATTCTTCACCACGGTCAAACCTCCTTTCTTCGGCACACAATGTACCGGGCTCACCCACTCGCTATGCGGTGCCGGATAGATGATTCCGGCATCAAGTAACTTGATTACCTCCTTCTTTACTACCTCTCGCATGGCATGGGTTAGCCTCCTTTGATGGTCGACTACGGGCTTACATTGGTCTTCCATAGGTATACGATGAGTGCAAAAGGCTGGGCTAAGTCCTTTGAGATCATTGATTGAATATCCAATCACTTTTTTATGCTTTTTCAATAAATTCAGCAACTTATCATTTTCTTCGGGACTCAACTCGTCGCTCACGATGACTGGATAAGTCCTGTCTGGGCCCAAAAATTCATGCTTTAATCCTTTGGGCAAAGGTTTGAGATCCACCTCGGGCACTTGTGGCTCTTCGGGTTTAGTGTCTCCTATGTCTTCGAATTTTTCTTCCTCCACGCTTCCATCTTGTGGTTCTAATCTCTTCGTTGCTTCTTCTAGTTCCTCGTCTTGTTGATCATTGGATTGATTCTCCATCGCTCTTTGCAGCGGGTCTCCAAGGGTTTCAACAAAACAAAGACTACCCACCTCCTCTACTTCTTCATCTTCGGGAGGAAAAGGTGAAGGGTGACTAGAAACGCGAAGAAAATTATATGTGTACTTATCTCCATTAAGATTTATTATTACTTTGCCTTCTCCGGCATCCAACACAGCATCAACCAACTTAAGAAAAGGCCTACCTAGGATTATGTGATCATGATTATTGTAGTAAGCATCTATAACAAAGAAATCGGTTGGTATGCACTTTCCAGAGATGATTACCTTAATGTTGCAAGCAATACCTAGAGGTTTAATAGTTCTACCATCTCCCATGATTAACTTTGTTGAAGTTGGAGCTAAGTCTAGGTTGTGGTCTTGAACTTTATCGTAAATTTTGGAGGATAGGACACTTACTTGGGCTCTGATGTCGCATAAAGCTTTGCATTGAACTCCGTTGATCTCGCAACTCAAGTGTGGTGTCATCTTCTCCTCTTGGTCGGATCCTATTGCATAAACTTCGGCGAGGCGAGCATATGGCGATGCTTCGAGCTTGATCCCCATGATTCTTTTCACCTCGGCTATGTGATTTGGATCCACTTCATCATCGCTAAAGAGCTTTCGAAAGATCTCACCAGTGGTTTCAAGATCGTACGAATTTTCGACTTGCTTTTCCGGTGGGAAGTCCGCTTCCAATGCTCTTGCCATCCCCTTTTGGTTAGGGAACAATCTTCTCTTGTCGAATACTTCTCCATAATCAATTGGAACCCAATCCATTTGCTCGAACTCCCTTAATGGCTTCGCGCTTGACATACTCCTTTTGTTTGTTTCATTTGACTTGGCGAAGTCAACGCTTGGGATAGTTCTTGTCTTGGTGTGTACTTCTTCAAGCTTTTCCGGGATTGACTCCTCTTTCTTGTTTTCCAGGGTTGCCTTTTTGGAAATTTTAGCACATGTCTTCATCCTTGAATTGTGTTCCGGCTCTCCCGAAAGTCTTGTTTCCCAATCTCTTCGCATGGCCGCCGCTTTGCTAATCTTTTGTAAAAGTTGAGCGGCTTTCGTGAGTATTTTCTCTATGAGGTCCCCACCTGCACACATTTGAACATGTTCCATGCAACTAAGGGTTAGGGAAAAGAAAAATGTATGCAAGAGTACGTCACCGGAGAAGCCGAGTCTTGGTCCTTGTTCAGTCAACTCATTAAATCTATTCCAAGCTTGGTCTATCCCTTCCTCTTCTCCTTACGTGAAGGTGATCACTTGCCTCCTTAGATGTTGAACCTTGCTTATTGGAAAAAACTTCTCGCAAAATTTCTTCGTCAACTTGTTCCAATTGCCTTCAACTTCAAAGGACGCAAACGAGTACCACGTCCTTGCTTCACCGGCAAGTGAGTAGGGAAAGAGGTTCCACTTGAACCATTCGTCGGGAACTCCTTGACGCACCGTGTTACATAACGTTGTGAAATGCCTTATGTGTCTATATGGGTTCTCCGTCTCCATCCCTTCAAATGGGGTTGCCGCCGCCATCTCGATGATCCTAGCTTTGATTTCATACTTGGTCGCTTCGAGCTTCGAATCCGACTCTTGTACATTTATGTCTTCACATCGAGGACTAGCGTAATCCCTTAGCGATTTCTCTGATTCTTCCACGGGGTGGTTGGCGAACGCCATCTAGACAACAAGATAAAAACAAAAACAAAACAAAAATGGTTTTCTAGGTAATAGGGGTTAGATGTTAGCAATAAACGATAAACTTAAAACAAAATTAAATGCAAAAACCAAACGATGTAAACCGGCCTGCTCCCCGGCAACAGCGCCAGAAAAAGGGGCTTGTTGACGGATAAAACTCGTATCCACCTACGATCTGCAAGCGTACGGACCTACACCTTTTTCACCACGGGGATTCCCTAGGTTCTTATCAATCCGCGGAGCAAGGGGATTACAAGCGTTTGATCTAGCACTACTAACTAACTTACCCAAACCCTAATCTACGGTTAAACTAGAGAACTACTATGCTACACTAGAGAGAATGATTAAACTCACAAGATATGTAAAAGACACTTGCCCAAGGGTCTACGATACTTGAACATGCAACCGCTTAAGATATGAAAACCGATCTAATCTACCAGGGGTTGTGACCACGGTTTTGCCCTTTCCCTCCCCCCGTACTGTCACTACACGGAGGTATTCGTGACTAGACCTATGATGATCACGGCGTATTGAAGGGTTCTAAGGGAGAAGTGAGATCTATACTCCCAACACAACATGGTAGCTAACCTTAAACATGAAAGCATCTTCAACACTAGATGATAGATTGAAAACCATACAAAGTAGCGATTACATCTCAAGATCGATTACAACCCATGGACAAATGAGAAGATTACCCCATCAAGGTGCTAGACATAGCACCATTGATCATGGCGACGCTTCCGACGGTGTCTTCCTTCTCCTCCGGGGGTGTCTTGGCAGGGCCTCGACGTCCTCCACCACTTGTGGTTGCTTCCTTCGAGTAGAGCGATCCTCCTTGCGAATGATCTCCCTCCTCTTCTCTCTCTCTAGCTTGTGGACGGCCTCTCGGGCGAATGGCTCTCTCCCTGCGAATGGCGGCGCCTCCACGTACTTAGGGTTGCATCATCTTCACGCTCAAGAAATGGGGGGCCGAACCGACGCTGGAATGGGCCAGGCCGGCCGGCCTGGGCCGACCGGCCCAGGCCCATTTCGGCCCGGTTCGGTCGCCCCTTCGCACACGTGGGTCCTCTTGACATTTTGCACTTTGCCCCCTCCAATTGCATCATTTCGACGATGTCATCCTCGCGTCCAAGATGGAGGGTCTTCTTGCATGAAGTTCGGTCTTTTACGCTTCAATCCTCGGGGATGTTTCTTTGTAACACTTCGGTCCTTGCCACCTTTGGGAGTGATTTCATCATGCTCTCAAACACGAACGGGACTCCTCAATTGCTCCTTTGAACTTTATGACTCCGTCCTTTATGTCCATGTTTTCCTGCAAAAACATAACACTTCCAAATGCACATACAAAGATGAACTTGTTATATCATTAGTGTGCCTAGTGGCGGGTTAGTTTCATAATCAAGTCCAAACCAAAGTGTAATGAACATGTTTGGTGTACCAAAATACACCGTCAACACCGCATAATGGGGCAAAGTTGGCATAATGCTTATGTAGACAATCCCACGTGGCGGGAACAGTTTTGGCAAAGGACTCATCCTGCATGGCGGGAGAAAGACATAATGACTCATGTGCTTATTGTGTATCCCACACTGGGAAATAGAATTTTGGAGTAGCTTTTATGCTACCCTAGTAATGATTGAGCATTTCTATTGTGTTATAGACACTAAGCACACTATGAGTTTAAAGAGAATAGAAAGTAATATGTGAACCTAAAGATAAAGATTGATATGCAAGCTTGAGTTTTCAAAAGCACTAATATAAAGGACTCTGTTGAGTTCTTAAGGTGAAATGAGGAAAAATGTATTCCCATATATGAGTTAAGAAGCAACCTTGTTTTGTGTGATATAGTCATGTAGATAAAGGAAGTAATGAAAGTTTTCTCAAAGTTTCCTCGCTCATAAGAGTTCTAAATGGTTTTTGAAATTGTGGCAAAAAAGTTCATGCCACATTTCGAGGGGGGGAAAGGTGAAAATCTCCTATACTTCAGAAAATGTAATGCATACCATGCATTTCTAGTGATCTATAAAAGATAAATGTGATTGTCTGGGGGAGTACGACAATCATAATAACGATACCCCTAAAGAAAAGAAATAGCTAAAATCCTGGACTTTTACATGTCCGATAGGATGATAGCGATGTGAACAAGACGGTGACAGAACAAACCCAAATGATCTGGGGAGCCATTTTGTTCGCTATCCAGATAAAAGAAAATGTTCTTTCATTTCTAACGAGACACATTGTCTTCTTAGAATATGAGAGCAATCAGGAGGAGCATGGTGGTTCGAGAAATTGACTTTGAGGAGAAGTGGGTATATGTGCCCACTCTGATGATTCAGGAGCTATTGTTCTCAACACTCGTGGCAACATTGAGTGAAGATATGGAACTTGTCCTTCAGGAGCCGTTGGAACCCATTGTTGTGCATGGGAGAGCTGTTGCAGCTCTACATATGGAAGATGTACCAAAAGTTGAGGCACATAATGTGCCAAAGGTTGAGGCCCCTAGTAGGTCTCAAAGAGTCAAAAGATCAAATATTACTGATGATTGCAAAAGTTTCTAATGCAGAAAAGTTCACATGGAGGTTGATTCCACCTCATATAAAGAAACCATAAGAAGTGATTGTTTCATTGAAGATGAAACTGATGAATCCCGAGGAAGCTTGGGACTCAGAAGTAATTCTTAATGGAGCTAAAACAGTATGTTATAATGGGTCTACAAGTCATGACGTGACTCCAAAGGGAATATGTAAATAAGCAAAACGCATCTTAAATCGAAAGTTTTGTGCAAAGAGAATGAATGGACTACAATGGATCTAGTGGCGCATCATGATCTGAGTTATATCAGATGAAAGTATTGCATAGCACAACCTAAGGGTTTTTGCCATGGAAGTAAAAGAAGATAAGGAATGCTGCCTAAAGAAATCATCTATGAACTACAACATTCAAAGATAAAAGAATTGGTTGTTAATTTTGGGTTGAAGAAAATGAGAGGACAATGATATTTCAATAAAGTTATAGAATGGGAAATTGATTTCCTAATCGTGCATATGTGATCGACATCTTGCATGGTAGCAATGATGTCAATCTGCTGTAAAAGAAGAAGAAGAGGTTCTTGTCCTCAAAGTTCAAAAAGGAAATTCTCGATGAATGTCTCTCACTATAAGGATCGAGATTCGCCGAGATAAAAGAAAAGGGGTATTAGGACTATCGCAAGAGGCATACTTAGAAAAGTTGCAAAGAAATATAGTATGCATGCGAGTAAACCTGTGTCTGTTCCCATCATCAAGGGTAATGGATTTGAGAAATTTTATGTTCCAAGAATCAACATGAAATGGGTTAAATGAATATGGTACTGTATGCTTCAGTTGTTGGAAGCTCAATGAATGCAAATGATAGAACTTACCCTGACATGGTTCATATTTACCCTGACATGGTTCATATATCCGGGTTGTTTTGGCAATGTCCAATCCAGCTATAGATCACTGGAATGGAGTTAAGTGCATCAGCCTCATGCTAAGTTGGAAAGATCAAGTGCTCTCAAAAGGTTGTAAGTACAAAGATAAATTTGTGAAATGTGTAGCAAAATCCACAATTATCGCTAACTTTCACACTTGGAGTTTTTGTGTGGAAAAGCTTCAAAGGGTAAAAACAATTATCATCAATGTGATGCAAAGATATGGTATAGTATGACACGAGGCTGAGGGACAGGCAAAATGGTTGTACCCGGAGTTGATAGCGGTTGACAACAACAATAACCATTCAAGTAGTTCACTCCTACGACAACGAGTCAAGTGTGATGCCAAACATATTGACACAAAGTTATATGTTGTAAAGGAGTAAGTTCGGAATCACATTAAATATATTGCGCATGTAAGTGACAAGCAAGTGCTTGAGGATCCTCTTACGAAAAGCTCACCACTCAGTGTGCTTAGAGAACAGATATGCGACATGGATTTATGGTATAGTTTGGGATTTTAGACAACAAATGGCCCAAGGTTAAAGAATCTGTTTCAGAACAGAGATATGTATTGTAGCTGTTAAATCTATCGAGGATTGACATGAATCGAGATTGATCGTGATGATAAAACATGCTCTATGCACTGATCTGTAATGGAATAAGAAAAGAAGTTAAAGTATATGGTGAGATCAAGGGGGAGAATGTTAGATTGATCTCTCCACTAATGGACCCAACGGCCCATTGGGCCCTTGATTCGCATCCTGATCGGGGACGGCCAGCGCATTAGAAGGCTGGTGGGCCCTGTCGCGCAGCGCCATAAAGAGGGTGTGGGGATCATAGCACTGGACACGAGGTTTGCGCTGCCATTGTTCCTCCACCCCTAACCCTAATCCGATCTAAGAGGGGGGCGCTGAAGCGATGAGATGCTCCACTGCGCCACCACAGGACCTCGCCGCCGCCGTCTCTGTCCTGCACTGCATGTCGCTGCCTAGTGCAGAGCTGCACTGCGTGTCGCTGCCTAGTGCAGAGCTTCACCGACAGAATCAGGGACGGAACAGAAGTTTGAGGTATGATTTATAGAGTTTTGCCCACTCGATCTACTCTTAGCCGATCAAAAGATTCTATCACACTTCACCAGTACTCCTGGAAGATCCCATACTAGAGCCCTGGAAGCAGACTGACAGAATTCGCGAGCGAAGCAGAACCGCAGAAGTGCAGAACTCGTCATCAGCACAGAGAAGAGCAAATGGTTCAACTCGCTGGTAACTGTTTCGCCGGTGGCAAAGGCCTATGTAGCCAATCGCAGGTACTCCCTAGGCCAAGGTCATTCATTTTGTTAGCTACCTCACAGGTAAAGTTCTGGTTACTTTCAGAAATTATGATAATTTCTCAGATGCATTATTGTTCTGCAAACAGTTCGAAATGCTGAATGTTCTGAAATTACTGATGTTTGTAAGCAGGCTGGTCAGACAGTTATGATGCATCATGTTCCGGTGGAATTTTTTTATGGGTCATGTTTTTTTTTTAGTCCTCAAATTTTTATTCCCGTTTGGTGAGAAAGCAAATGTGTGATCAGTTGCAGATGAAGTAGTATTCTGACTAGCACGTTTCCTTCTATTTTTCCAGTGTGCTGGCTGCTCTTGCTCGCTTAAACCTGCAGCCACAAGGTACACCTGATGAGTTGCTTTCTGCACCTTGTGCTCCTATCGACTACCTGCCGCTGCATCTGCACCTTGCCTGAGAGAGCAAAGGATGCAATTGCACCATGGTTCGTTTTGTTCAGGTAAGGAATTGCAGTGGGATAGGGAAGTGAAGGTGAGAACCAAGCTATCACTGTTCTAAAACCATGAGAGATTGAGAGGGAAAGGGAATGGGTTAACTAAAATTTCACTGTTCTAGATTTCCAGTGATATTTAAGGAATTTCTCAGGAATCAGTTTGGACACTGAGTTGTAAAAGTTATTCCTCATGCAGTCATGCTGATAAGCTGATTCCTCCTTAGAAGCAAAGCCAGGCCAACCGCACCGTGAAATTAGGTCACCGGCTAAGCAAAGTCTTAGAAGCAGAAGCAGTCCACTTCCACTTGCGTTTACCATAAAAAAAATCCCGCCTCGGCAAGAATATATCTGCTACATATTCTGCTGCAGCTGCTGCATGATTGACCACACCATTCAGAAGGAGATGAGATAACGACCTGCACAGACTCCCTCCACTGCATCTCTGCTGAATCTTCTAGCCACACGCCCACACAATCACCAGCTCACCTGTCGATCATGCGCTTCACACCGCGGCTGCTGATGGAGCGAAAAGACCCCAGCGGCGCGGCGGCAACAACTGCATGGTGCAGCGGATGACCGTGCATGCATCAGGATCACATGAGAGGACAGAGGAAACAATCATGAGATGAGCCTCCTCACCCTCAGTGCCTCATATCATAGGTGACATGAGTAGCACATCATGAGCTCACTACTAGCAGTTAGTTTATGCCCGTTCCATGGATGCCTTTCCACCTAATGCCTCTAAAAGGGAACAAACAACATGGCATGCGAGATCTCCTGCAGGATTTGCATACAGGATGTGATGCTACCAGTCAGGGGATTCTATAAGCTAGCTTGCTTGATTCGCTGCTTTAATTTGCAAGGCATGCTTGAAGCCTGTGGTGATGCATGATTTGCTGATTTGCCAGCTTTGGAGGCTTGAAGCCTCTAATGATCATGAATGCTAAATTGCTAACCCTGCTTTAACGAAAGCATGGTCGTATCTGACCAACCGGATCAAATCTAAGATTATGTATGATATGATCCTGAATTCATATGCTCAATGAGACTTGACTAGAATAACACCTGAGAAGATAAAGAGTAGCTTGTGATAAGGTTGACACTACAATATGTTGGCACCAATTGTAACAGAGAACCTAACTATGATCACATCAGCTATCGGATTATTAAATATGGAGTAGCTAGTATCTACTTTGAGGAGAGCTTTGCTTATCCAGGGTAACAAGTTGTGGTCTGTGTTTTTTTTTTTTTGCATATTTTCCTACCTTTTTTAGATCATAGGGGAAAAAACAGGAGAAAAGACCCGGCCGCCACAATCATTCTTTGGACTGATCTTTTATCATCCCCAACAACATTCGCAATTTGGAATATAATGGCGCTTTCAACCAGGAATGGCGTGTGTCACGTGTGTGCATCTCATTCCATCTTTTACTTGTGTCGCCATTGTTTGAGCTTGGGAGGAGCCTATGTGAAGCCTGGCAGGAGTGGCTAGCTATGGTAGGATGAGAGCTAATTGCATGTGTCCACACTTCTACTGTGATTCAGCACTCAGCACTCCGCACTCAGCACTCAGCACTCAGCACTCAGCAGATCACTGACTGGTGAATTCATCCTCTTTTATCCCCTCCAAAGAAAACAGAATTCCTTTGCTTTATTCCCACTCTAGAATTGAAGTCTGGTCAGGACTTGATCGTACAGTAAGAAATTCCAGATGCTTGAGGTCCTTTTTCTCAGGGAGCTTTTGATCGTCGCCACAAATAACGATTCTCGAGCCAGTGATGATTGATAAGATCACAGTGTAATTTAAGTTGCACCACTGGTCTTTGATTTGCATACCTCGGAGTAAATTAGTGCCAAATTTATATAGATATTTTCTATTTTGTCACATGAATTATATTTTTATAGTTTTAGCATTTAATACCATCCTTATTATCTTTCATCAGGATTCAGGAGAATAACTGTGAGCGTGACGGACAGAACCACTACTTTACAGTCCAATGCTTTGTCTCATGGAGTAGGAACCATTATCATGATAGCCCTTTCTAAATCATCAGAATGCTTTACCAAATCGTCACCAACAACAGAAAAAAATAACAAAATACCTGAAGAAATGCAGATTCGAGCAGATATATACGACCAAATTCCACTGTTATTCCAGGACCTTGCATATCCCTTTTTGCTGTGCAAACTACCAGCTGTGTATATCACTTTGCTTTTTTCATATATCTATTTTTCAAATGCTTGTGCATCACCCACCAAATGATTGGGGAATAAGAACCCAAAAAAATGGTATAATTCTGGTGGCCTCTGCCTTTTGCTTTATACCCTCCAAATCTCACAGAATATTTGTAGGCTGGGGAAAAGTTTGTGCCCTTTCCTTCTATAGAAAACAACCCAGGTCCGTATGGTACTCATTTCCTAGAATGGGTTATAATAATCTTTTATTTAATCCCCTTGGTGTTTGAATAATCCAAAGGATCCGCCACCATTTTTGAACTCTTCCTTTTGGTGATCGCCACTCTTAACCTTTTGCTCGGAGGACATGACTCTAGGATTTAGTTCCATGATACTCGGTTTTGCATTTTTAATTTCAAGTGGCTCCATGCATGACGTCAGGCTAACTCACCTCACAGATTTTAAAACATGGTTAAAGAAAAAGATGTTGAACACTTTGGATGTCACCTCCAGTGTTATATATCCTACAGAAAATAGAAACAGTTAAGATATGGTTTTAGTTTTTTAAAGGTGATATAGTTTTAGGTGACGAGACATGAATATCACTTACCGTGTTCTAAATATTGAACTCTTTTTGACCAAAATAGTTTTAGTGTGTGTGTGTGGGGGGGGGGGGGGGTCTTCATTCACCTAAGTGAATATACCAAAATATCATGTTTTTGTTTGTAGTTTTATGTGTTATGATATAAATTAATAGTCAAAGTTGTGTTTGGAGACTACCATTTTTTTTTTGGAACTACATCTATTTATGGTGGGGGAGAATCAAGTTTTCCTTGCCCTACTGCATTTTATCCAAAGACAGTATTACGCATCAGTCGTGATTTGATCAAGGGGTCACCTTTCTGAACAGATTTACGTAGGGAGTACCACATCTATATACTGTAATAATAAAAGAATGATTGTACATACCAGTGATTTGTTGGTTCAAAGTTGTTTTCTTATCTTAATGTGTATATAGTCAATATTTAAAACTTAAAAGTGTGCATGCAACAATTAATAGATAAAAGAATAATTTGCACAGCAGGTGCACATAAATTTGAAGCATTCAAATTTTGTCTCGGAATCAAAATTAATCAAGGTCAGGTCATTTGGCTTCCACACTTAACTATATGGAAAATAGTGAATTGCATTATTAATGTATTGGGGTGAAGGGAGTAACAAATTTCCCATGTTCTAAGATCAGAACCAATGGTATTAGAGACATGAGGTTATGAAATGTGTGCTTTTTTTATTTTTTGAAAGGAGCTCTGCTCAACTTTCTCTACAACAACAAAGCATCCATACTATCCTTTTTTCTGATATAAATTAACCTCATTTCCATTTTCACTTAATCATGCAGTCCCAAACAAAACAATAACCAAATCAAGCCAGCAAGCGCGGTAAAAAAAACACACTGTATAATAAAACATGGTTTCTACAGCCCTCACGTGAGGCATTTTCACACATGCATGCATATATCTGGCGATCGATGCACCCCATTCGTTGATTATGCTATGCGTAGTTATTCAGACAATCGCAAATTAAACACCTCCGGATTCCACAAAGGCGAATTACGCGGCGTAATCCTTCACCGACGATCTCACTCACCACCTCGGCGTGGCCTTGCACACGAGCGGCTTCTCCATCTCCAGCGACATGCCCAGGCGCTCCGACAGGTCGACGACGCCGCCGTCCGCCGCCGGCGCCCACTCGAAGCGGTGCAGCAGCTGCGCGAGCCACAGGTGAACGGTGGCGAGCGCCATCGTCTTGCCGGGGCACACGCGCCGCCCGGCGCCGAACGGCGCGAGCCGCAGGTCCCCGCCCAGCACGCTCACGTCCTCCTCCTCGAAGCGCTCGGGCCGGAAGGACTCGGGCTCCGCCCACACCGCCGGGTCGCGCGCGATGGCCCACATGTTCACCATGGCCGTGGTGCCCGCGGGGACCAGGTGGCCGCCGACCACCGCGTCGTGCACGGCGAGGCGCGCCCAGGAGAGCAGCGGGCCCGGCGGGTGCACGCGGAGCGTCTCCTTCACGACGCTCTGGAGGTAGGGAAGCCGGGCCGCGTCGGCGTCCGACACGGCCGCGGCGCCGCCGCCGCGGCCCACGACGGCGTCCAGCTCCGCCTGCGCCTTGGACTGGATGTCCCGGTGCAGCACCATCCGCGCCATCACCCACTCCAGCAGGATCGCCACCGTGTCGGTCCCTCGAAAGATCATCTCCTGTTGCATATGCATGAAGAAATCGAAACCATAAACACAATGTGCATTTCGTAACTGATGCTACAGATGCAATATTCACGCATGTCACGATGTAACAATTCACGATTCGGTAACTGTGTTCTTAATTTATTATTTCTTACCCAGAGAACAGCGATCATGTCGGAATCCGACAGCTTCTCCTCGCCCTCCAATCCCAGCAGGACGTCGACAAAATCTCCGGCGGCGGCCACCTCGCCATTGTCGCCGCTCTTGTTCCTCTGCCGGTGCTCATCGATGATCCTTCCCACGAACACGTTCACCCTGCCCACGAGGGTCCTGCACCTCCTCCTCACACCCTGCACGTCCAGCCACCTGAGCAGCGGCAGGTGGTCGCCCCAGTTGAACACGCCGAGCAGGTGGTACCCTTCGTTCACCATTTCCTCCAGCTCGACGCCCTCCGGGCTCGCGGGATCGTAGCGGGCGCCGAACACGGTGTCCATGACGTGGTCCAGGGAGGCCTCGTGGAGCACGCGCCGCATGGAGACGACGGCCTCGCCGCCGCCGCCGCCAGAGATGCGCCGGAGCATGCGCTCGCCGATGGCCGCGCGGCGCGGCGCCGAGGCGGCGACGCTGCGCGGGCTAAAGAGGTAGGCGGAGCTGATGCGCCGGAGCGCGCGCCAGTAGTCGCCGGAGAGGGCGAATCCCATGGCGCGGTGGAAGAGAAGCTCCCGTGCGGCGTCCTTGACGGGGCGGTCAGCGAAGGCGGCGCTGGACAGGAGCTCCCGCGCCGTGTCGGGGCGGCTGGCCACGACGAGGCGCGTGAGGCCGACAGAGAAGGCCGACAGCGCGGCGCCGCCGGGCAGGGACCGCGACAGGGACGCGAGCGCGCGGTGCGCGGCGGGGCCCGCGAGCGCGGTGACCACGCCCGGCGCCCCCGGCGGCGGCGTCGTGGCGGTGCTGGCGCGGCGGCGGGAGACGACGGCGAGCGCCGCCCACGCGGGGCCTCCGGGGAAGAGCCAGACAAGAGAGACGGCGAGGAGGAGAACGGCGAGGAGCGGGGAGAGGAAGGTGGTGGCGGCCGGGAAGAGGAAGAGGAGGTAGTCCTGGGTGGAGGTGGTGAGGGTGGCGTCCATGGCGAGGGCGTGGTACGGTGGTGGTGGTTTCCTCGGGGAGGTGGGAAGGCTGGATGGTGTGGGTTTTGGGAGAGTGCGGAGGAGGGTTTATATAGAAGGAAGAGAGGAGGCTGCGTGCTGAGCGTGACATGGAGGAGGCTTAAATTTCAGTAGGAGTACTCCGTTTGTTTCAAATTGTACATCAGATTCATAATTATCAGTATGTATTTAGACACAAGTATATATCTAGATGCATAGTAAATTTAAGAACCATGAAATACCAAAACGATCTACAATTCATAACAGAGGAAGTAGTTAACAACTCAGCATTATTGTATTCTTTCCCCTTTTTATGATGGAGAAAATAGCGTAGAGGCAATCTTTTGCGTTCGCTTCAAACCATTTGGAGCATTTGGTCCATACATACAGATAAATATTCGCTGTAAATTTCTCCAAAAAAAAACTAAAGTTTGTATATAGAAACCCCTCCTATTTCTCTAAATCATCAGTAGTGCAGCCCTCAACTAAAAACAAACATAGAACTTGAGGGGAGAAAATCCAAATCTATGTATTCCGCATGCTCTGCGGAGCCTCTTGAGGCATGCTACATCGCCTCTAATTCGCGGCCGTTCGATCGCGCGGATCCGACGTCCCTTGTAGTGCCAGCGGCGCGTGACGTTTTTCAAAAAAACCCTTTGGTTTCACACTATTTCTCTTCGGGTCCAACGAAGTCCCTACTGCTACAGGAAAACAAAGTCCCTACTGCTACAGGAAACACGTTCTATTTTTTTTCGGAAAACACCCCGAGTTCCAAAATTTTTCTCTACCAAGAAGACGAAATTCCGATTTCGTGGACATTTTGCAGAAAACCGCCCGCCGTCAATTTTGCAAAAAAAGTCCCCCCACCACTCCGTCGCCCCCGCGCGTGCTTATCCCAATCCCCCCCTCTCTCCCCGTCCTTCCTCTCCTTTCTCCGCCGCCTACTCGGCTGCTCTCCCGTCCGCCGCCGCTCACCCTCTTCCTCTTCCCCGCTGCTCACCCTCTGCCTGCCCGCGGCCCAAGCCATTCCGCCTCCTCCTCCCCTCCCTTCATCTCCTCCTCTGCCTCATCCCCTCCCAGTTCCCGTCTCCTCCTCGTCCCTTTTTTCCTTGCTAGGGTTCCTCAGGCGGCAGCGGCAATCCGGCCGGCAACTGCCACTCTTGCACGATGCCTCGACGACGGCGAGGTCGAGATCCCTTCGGCTTCAAGGTGAGATTCCTCGTGACCTGTTTCTTCTTATTGTAGTACTACTTTGTGATTACTTGGATTTCTCTTGCGATTGTTGAAGAAGATTGGACCAATAGTCTTACTGTGCGGATTACCGAACTTTTCGTCAATTCTTTAACCCTAACGACCAACTTCAGGTTAGTTTGGATGAATATGTTTTATCTAACTCGTGTTGTTGTTGGCATAATTTGATTATTAGATTAATAAATCTGGTCAATTCAATCTGAAATTTGCTTTGTTGGCAGCAAACTAGACCTCATCGCTCAAGAAGTTAAGAAATAAATGCTTACCTAGATGATAAGGGAGGGTGAAGAATTTGATATGCTGCGGTGGTGGAAAACAAACCAAGATGACGACGGCGACGGTAACATATTTTCTTGTGCTTGCCAGTTCTGCTCTATTCTACTCTAAATGTTACTCCTGGATTAGCTTGTAGATTTTTTTGCCATTCCAACTGTTAATAAATGTCTTCTAATTTGGTGCGGGGTTGTGACCAATCAAGTGAAGAATTAGTGCTCAGGAAAGGTACTTCTTCAGTGATCCTGTATGATGTCATAAATATAATTTTATCAACTATAAAACAACACAGTTATCCCATAGCTTTATTTATTAATCTGCTTCATACCTGTGCCATTCTTGTGTTCATCCTAAAACTTATTTACCATCGGACATGGACTAACACGCTCTGCCTCATTTGCCTTTGCAGCGTTGTTTCAGATAATCAGGACGGCAACCAATGGCGGGATGGCTTAAGAACTGATGATCCAATCTCGAGTCCAGATATCTGTTTGTTATACAAGCATCCAATTCAGAATTGGGTAGTAGGTAAAGTGTCCTGTATGTGTTTTGTCTCGTGAGTGTTTGTCTCAATTCTGAAACTAGCATCTGAATAAACTGTAAGGCAAAACAATACACCTGAAAGTGTTGGATGGATACTTGGATAGCATAATGTTCCATTTTTTGTGTCCATGAGCAAGGCTGGGCAATGCATATATTCATGCCACAGCTTGTGGATATGGCTGCAAATTCCCTAGGTGATTAAAACAGCACTTGATGTAGATATATGATATATATTTCTGGAACTATGGGTCTTTTGTGCTTGACATATTATCTTCTTAAATTATTATTAAACAGACCTAGTAGCTTTCACTTTCGGATGGTTTTTGCTCTGTTATCTGCTAAGATCTAACTGGATATTTAATTTGTATCATAGACATTTCAATCAAACTGCTCTACTTTATTTTGCATAGTACACATTTCAATTGAACTGCTGCAAGAGTTATACTTGCTACAGATGCGAGCTGGCGCGGGTATCGGATGCGCGGCGCACCTTGGAAGCGGCACTTTTTTTGTATGGAAGCAGATCCAGCCTTCCTGCACACAATCGAGAGTTGGCTCTTGCTTACCCTCTCCTCCCTCACCATTCCAACACATCGGGTCTGTAGGTGCGTTCAATCCCCCTTCTTCGTGCGGCATCAGCAGTGCTAAGCATGGTGAGGTGAATCTTCCACTTCTTTATCTACTTATCTCTGATTTACACCATTCTTGGGTGCTGTATATTTTTGTCTCCAAGAATTGATTGCTTCCTTACTTTAGGATTTGGACTATTGGCTTCCTGCCTTAGCATGATTCAATTTCATCTTGTGGATTTATGATCTTTGCATATATTGTTCTCCACTAATCATTTTCCTTGATCAGGTGGGTGTGGGCTACATGGATTATACTTTGCCTCTTCAATCCAACTCGTTTTTCCATGGCCACCATGCACACGCTCTTGCCCTGATCCATACCACTTTAGTTGCTTCTTGAGGGGTAGTTGGCTCACCTCCTCGTGACTGGTGACGCCTTGTTCTTCGGATGTTGTTGCTTTCTCAATTATTTATGAGTTCCCTGATCCATAATTTTCATATCAAACAAATGATGGTACTGGGTCATGTGTTCCATCTAACAGTTGTCTGTAAAACTTTGTAAGTCCATTTTCTGAATCAGCAACCTTATATTGTTTTTCTGTCTACATTCTGGTGGTATTAACAAGTGGTTCTCTTTGAGGGTCGGAATGAATTACTTTGAGAAATTTGTATCATTGAACGAAGTGTTGTCCTCTTGTTGTAGAATGGAAAGGACATTGTTTTGAACGAATCTGGCAACCTAGCAACGGATCCTTTGCAGTTGTCTCAGAGGCAGATCCAGAATATGTAAAGTAGTTGCTTATGCAGGATACATGTTGATAGTATATCCTGTTTCCTTCAATTATTTGTTTTAAATGGACCCAAAAGAAGTTGTAAAGCAGTTGCTTATGCTCAAGCATGTGGATTTTATTTTTCAGTGTGTATTTGTACTGTCAGTTTTTGTACAGCCTCCTTTCCATTATTTGTTCTTCCAGGACATGTGATTGTGAGCTCCTTGAACTATGGTTTTAGAGAAAAAAAATGAGAACCTATCTGTTCCTTTGGCTATTGCTAATTCAAAGGTAATGGTTTCAATAGAGACATGGGAAAATAGTTGGATTATTTTTATAGTTCCTATATATGTTTAGTGTCACTTCTGTAAATTTTATTTGATCCATGTAAATGGACATTCTGTTGTCTGGTGTCTCTGTTATGGGTTCCATTAGTCTCAGAGATTAATTTTCCTGCTGCAAGCATGACCTATATTAATGATCTTAATGTTGTAGACTATAGAGGGATTACATGAGCACTCAAAAGGTCTGAGATTTCCTCGATTCCGTTTTGCCAGCTTGTTATATTGTTGATCTTCCACTCCTTCAGAATAGTTCACATCATGCTATTTTGTTGCAGAACATCACATATAAATATAAAGGCCTTTGCAGAGTTTTATGAGAAGAAACTCTTAACTTAGATTCTGTCATGAGTAAGTGGCACGCCGGCGTGCCCCAGACTCTAGTTGTATGTAATTATTTAACAGCTAGCAAAAACCTTTTCGCTATCAATGTCTCTAACTACCAATAGAAAATGTAAGTACCATGAAATCGTTTATTTAATTTCTTTTGCGATTTGTGACCAATTTTATATGCTGGAATTTAATTATAAGCTGTAATCTTTCATCGATCAGTCGTCGTTGCATGCATGCTTGATCATGCTCTCTCTTGCTCCAGCTGTAATAAGAGAGATCAGCATGATCTCCTCGTCGCGCCTACTAGAAAGGTGCAAGCGCAATGCAATGATTCCGCTCCGTGCCTTCCTTCCTCCTCTAGCTAGCAACCGTTGATCATTCACGGTAACTGCTGCCAGCGCCAGGAAATTACTGTGGCAAGCACTAGCTGGTCACCACAGCCGTTACGAACGAATTACCGGCGCGTTGCAATTGAAATCGCCTTCGATGGCGGTTATTAGTGGTAGTATTAGCAGGTAGCGCGGCTGCAGGGCCTATAGCTCGTTCGCTCGATCGGCAGTTGGGTTGGGCCCCGGATCGGACAGGCAGCTGGCAGGCCCGCCTGTAAAGGCTGCCGGCGCCGCCGCCGCAAAAGGTCGCGACGGGATGCGCCGCGCGGCGCGGCGGCGGTTCGGCGGATGCGGCGCCTACACCGCACGCGCGGTGGCCATACTTGCGCCGCCCGGGACCGGAGCAGGGGGTGCAGGGCTAGGCGAGCGGCCGCCGGCCAAACTGCTGCTAGAAGAGCACCGGCCAGTAGGAAGGAGTAGGTAGGAGTAGCCGCGCGCTTCCAGATGCAACATGACTTGCTACGTACACGCTCTGTTCCGAAACAAGAGCCGTCCGGAAACTGTGCATGTGAGGGGAACGCGGTTTTCTAACGACACTTATTTTGGGACGGAGAGAGTATAAATCACTTTTTCTCTCTCTTCATGTGGTTGGGACTTGGGAGCTCGATTTGTTTTTAAAAAAGAAAATGACATCAAGACGATTGTAATGTTAAAAGTATCCGATTTTGACAAATACTATTACGATCTCAAGCTAATTTGGATCCGATTGAGCTCCGCTGACGCCCAGCTCTCCGCTCCCGACAACCGTTCTTTAGGGCTGGATCAGGAATTGCATTGCAGCGTTCCACTAAAAAACAACTCGTGAGGGTTTTTTTTTTAAATAACCCGTAGACCTGCACATCTAGAACACCTCATGAGAGATTTTTTTTAAAAGAAATCAATTGCGTAGATAAATTCATTTTCTCGAGGAACCGAATCTGAGTCTACTGGTGAAGGACTATGCTACTCATCAGCTCCTGTACAAATCTAGGCGAGCGGAGTGGCTGTACACGAGGCGACCGGCGGCGAGGCAACGGTGCTCCTGGATCCAGCCAGCGGCTCCATCTGGTTAACGAGGGTACCACCGGACCGGAACGAACTCGTTGGATCCACATCCGTATATTCTCAAACGATAACCATATTTGCGCATCGAAACAATCATCCCGAGTCTGCTGCACATCGCTGTTAGTACCTCGAATGAACATCAGGACGCCACTGCCCAACATTCCATTTTTCACCTGCTGCAACATAACATGTATATCCTCACCAAAATAGTAGCCATGCCGTGCCAATGTACCGTCACTCGCCAGATGCACGGCAGCAGCTCGTTTGCTTGCTTGTATGCAGCCTAGCCAGGCTCTTGCATTTCCGTCTGGCTCGTGCCTTCGCGAGCTCAGCTCGCGTGCAGAAATTGGCACTCAGGCTGGCCCCCAGGAGACGAAATTAACTTCTCTTAAGCCTGGCTCGCTCCCTGATGGCCCGTGAGAGCCTGACTCCCGAGAACCGAGCCAGCCAGTACACAGAAGAAAACCAAACGCGCCCCAACTGCATCGAAACGCAGATAGATCCAGCAGGCAGCAACCATACCACACCGTAGCAGACCATCACACAGACAGACAGGGTGCAAAGTGCAATCGAAATAAGGTTCAGGCATACGAGTTGCCCTGGAATTTAGCGACAGCTTACGTGCCCATGCCGGAAATGTTTTGGCACATACAAACCATCATCCGTACGCACACAGCAGTAGCACGGGGGGCACACACATGAAACGACAACAACGGTTGTTCACGACGATTTTCAGATAACGATGGTGGGCGGGGGGTAACTTGATTCTGATAAAAGATGGGCGGCGGAGGATAACTTGGTGATCGCCACCACCGTCAGCATCACTTCCCACCAAACAGGTAGTCCAGGGAAGAGCCACCACCTGGAGCAGCAGCAACCTTGGTCGAAGGACGGTCCTGCAAACGTCATTTCAGCACCACAACAAACCAACCTTAAGTTTCATCCCTGTAATTCCGCCGTAATGTAATTTGATTGGGCAATGTAAGGATGCAGACATTAAACATAGGAGTATATAGCTGTCTAGCTTTAGCTGTTTACAAAGGACAATCAGTGGCCTATTAAAGGCACAAATGCTCTTAATTCAGGTCATATCAATTTATGAATCCTATTGCAATTTCAAAACTACAGATTCATATCAAAAAATAGTGTTGCGAAGTACTGAATAAGATGTTATCATTTAGTGTTGATGACAGAATGGTACATGCCTCTTTAAGTCACGATTGATACTGCAAATATTCAATTACCAGACCAACCCAGCAATCAAGACTAGTACAATCCAACATTTCTAGTAAGATACCTGATGGAACAAAGTTTCACTTATCAACATGGTTCGAGTCAGGTTACAAGAACAAGTATATCATGCAACTGCGCTACACAGACTATAATGCTTGTAACATGATATTTCCCAGCCCAACATCCCACAAAATAAGACATAACTGCTAAGAACGTAAATGTATGACTGTATGAGCAGTAAGCATGTAACAAAAAAATGTGTCAAAAAGGTTTGTATGTGAAAATGAAGGAAACCAGCATACCGTAAGGAAGTTGCCGGTGTTCTGCCCGTCAGCCCGGTGATAGTTATTGGTTTGGCTGGTGACCCCTGCAGCAACCTGCTTAGTCACATCAGCCTTTGGAGGAGCTGGGTTCTCAGCAGGAGGAGCACTCATGGCTGGTGCAGCTGGTTTCGCTTTTGGCTTTGGGGCATCACCACCACCACCAAAGAGGTAGCCCAGTTGACTTGAACCACCACCAGCACTACCACCACGGCTCATTTTGATTGTTGAAAGGAGAAACTGTTCAAAGATGCAAATCAGGTATCAGGCGTGATTCCAATACACAATGTGTAAAGAAATACTTATTGCATCAATCCAATCTTCAACACTCCGAGTAAAAATTGGGAATGTCGTATTTGTTTGGATCTGACATCAACACTCGATAAGGGTATCATTCTCCCAAGATCAAATCAAAATAAAGAAGATTTGTTTTGACAGGACAGGGTCTGTTAAAATTTAAGCACTGCACGCGCAAGTAGACAGTGAAAAATAGCAAAATTATATCCAGATCTGCCATTAATGTTTGGTACTGATCTTATATAAGCATTATGGAACGGAGCACCATATCCCAGAAAATTTCAAAGACATTAGTACAGAGACGCATAGCTCCTTCTACAGAGTATGTTACGTGCTTGTGCAGAAAATAAGAAGAGGTAAAACCAAACATAAAACTAATCAGATTCAGAGAGCAGTAAAGGAAAAGAAAAAACGTTCAGCTAACTCTGTAATATATATTCTCATATATGACAGGCCTTGTAAAATAACAGCAGAAAAGAACCTAACTGACAGCATTTCAGTAGTCAACAAAGACCACCATGTTCATGACCACCATCATCTGGGAAGATACATTACCAGTGATCTGATTACCAAGTACCAACGCAATTCAGCACAACGACCAAGTAATAGTAAACGAAACGAATCAAGGGAGCATCGCAAAATACCACAATGCCCAACGGATCTACACCTTTCTCTGAAGAATCTACGCCGCATCTTTCTCCGAAGAATCTAAATTCTAAACCACAGGGCGCCATCGCGCTGAGGCAGGGCCGTGGCGCCGGGATACCCCACGGATCGACGAAGCAGGCACCTAAAAGCCAACGGATCCGCGCCCGCCGACGACGCGGCGGACGCGCGCGAGCCAGAAATGGACGGGATCTCATCTCACGGGCAGATTCAGCCGCTCACGGCGCAGATCAGGATAGCGAACGACGAATCGAGCCTACACTGGGCGAGGAGGAGGGAGGGGTGCAGGGCGCTTACCGAGGCAGAGGAGAGGGGATCGAGCGCGGTTGGCGGCGGCGAGATCGGCGGGGTCGGTGTCCGGTGGGGAGTGGCGCTGCTCCTGCTCTCGCTTCTGCGCTCAACGGGAGGGCCAGCGGCTGGTTTGTATAGAGGGGGCGGATGGGCCCGCCTCTCGGAGTGCGTGGGCCCATTCCCCCAACCTGCCGTCCGATCTCGCCGTTGACGGCCGAGATGGCACCGGGCGCCCGCGTGAACGAGACGCTTCACTCCCTGCCGCCTGCTATAATCGGAAACGCGTGAATGCGTGATGCTGTTTGCAAACATTTTTAACGTTTGCCATTCGTAGATTCTGGAGTATTACTACGTATTTAACACAAATATCTGCCACTTCATAATCTCCATTTCATTTCTTCCAAAATTCATAGGGGATTTTTCAGGGATATGGAATTTAACGCTCACATCAAAAGTTGGAAAATTATCAACTATTACAAGGAATCCAGGACGGTTTCCATATACAGCCACAAATCTACAACAGCCATTCACCGTAGCTGTCATTGCCAACGTTGCCACTTCTGTCACGTAGGCGACAAGGGAAATTACCCTGCTGTAAATCTCAGGTTGTGATTGCTTTAAGAATTCTCGAGATTCTTTTAACTAGATCGAGAGAACCAGATCGAAACAAGTCATAAACAGAGCACAAAATCATCATTCTTGTAAATTACATTTGAGTCATAACATTTGATACATGTATATCAGCTTGGCAAAAGGGTGGGGGGTGGGGGGGGGGGGGGCAAATAACACCGACGAAGCTACAAATCACAACAAAATGCTCTTGTTTCCTCTGCAGTAGCACATGCCAACTTGCCATTACAATGTAAGGATACACAACTACCCCTTAACTAGTCGTTTTAGTGTACATGGAAGGGGTTGAAGCAACTAAAAGGTCCTAGAATACTTCTTGATTTCAAACAGAATGGAGGATATGGACACCAAGTCCTTGTTGAGAGCAGAGCCGCCATTGATCCTCTTGACACACTCGGTCAGCCTTGTGTAGTAGAGTAGGAGCTGCGCGAGCGCAGCTCTCAAGATCTCCATCCCACACAGGAAGTTGCTGAAAGATGTGATCACATCTTTGTGCATCTGCTCAATCGCAGCCTTGTACCGGCTCGCGAAATCCTTTACCAGTGGTTCAACTTCAGCAATGCTGACTTTCTCTGAACTTGTAGCCGTTTCATCCGCTGATAACGTTAAAGCAAGATCGAGGTGTCATTTCATGGTAGAAAGGCAAAAAGGGTTTAATGTTCGGAGACATCTTCACTTACCTGGACGAGTTTTGACAAATCTGATCAAATCACTGAAATGCTCCTGGAGCAACTCTTCCTGCAGAAATATGCATGCATCGCATCAAGAAACTTCAGTGGAACTTCTTTGAAAATGCTAGTGTCTTAATGCATACAGGAAATGGACATGACATGTATGATGTATAAGCCCTCAGACTGACAAACTGCAGTTCCCTATATTATTACTAACATTAAAAAAAAAAACAAGCATCCTGGTGTGTTGCCACACTCTATGAAAGCCAATAGGCTTATCCTTGCTCTGTACAAAAGTAGCATCTTTCAGTCTTTTATAAACACTTGGCATTCGGCAATCATATAAGAAGCCAACACCCCCAACTAGATTTATGTGTTTGTTTGTTTTGTTTGGGAGTTCCACCAACAAGCTTAAGAAATGTGGTGAATGTATTTTGCTCACAATACAGAAATATTGTCCAATCTAAACAATTGCATACCACATATATTGCAATGTTGCTCTTAAGAACCTCCTCGAAGTGGAGTTGTGCCTTCCCACCCTCTGTTCCAGCTTCCTTTATGACAAAGATCAGATGGAATGAAGCAATCATTATTTTATAGATTTGCGTCGAAAAGTTGCAGCATAAAAAACTGCACCTTAAAATTAGATAGAGAATGGCTACCTTCAAAATGGCAATTGTTAAATCATAGTTGTTGATTAAGAAAATAGTTTGCAGCTTCGGTTTACTGAACATCTTGGCCAACTTAACGAGCAAGTCCTCAATAGCCATCCGCAATCGCTCCAAATTAAGATCAAGCTGCAGATATAAGCCAACATTTGTAATTTCTGTGAACTACAAAAAAAGTTGACTTGTGGTATGGCATGTGTGTGAAAAAACATTAAGAAAATAGTGAAAGATTTGTGATCAACTAACCTGACCATCCCCATGCTCAACATTGAGCTGAACTAGAGAAGCCGTAAATTCAGCATATCTCCTTGTGACATAGTGTGGATGGACATCGTCCTCCCAAAGAGTCTTAATATTTGCATTTCGCAAGCTGTTCAAATGCAAGTCAAACACCATCTTGAAGCGAGGCCACAGTGACATATTAACCTGCCCATCCATAAAATGAGCTCAGTGATTCAAAATAATGGAAAGAGCAGAAAAAAGACCCATGCCAGTTCACCACCATGCCTTATAAATTTTCAGAAGCTAAGAATCGATTCAGAACAGACCTTGTCTAGGTAAGAGTCCAAACATGGGATTCGCCGCTTGAACATGATGAGCTGCACAAAATACCCATTTCAATAAGATTTAGTAAAAGTCTAGTTCCGCTATCTTCAACAGCTTATGCACTGGAAGAGAGCTAACAAACTTGCAATTAAATTACTATTTATTTTTAAAAATGTAAAAAAACAAAAGGATGCAAAAAATTGGTTGATTGTAACCAGTTTAAGAGAAAACCCACACAGCTGGCTACAAGATGATTCAACAAAACATAATTTTTCTGTAAACTAATGGCCGAAACTGGGTCGAAACTGATAGCTTCCAAGTTCCAACCCACTGAACTAAAAAATCGAACGGGTGAATTAATATCACATTTCTATAGTAGTCCAATGACATAGTTTATGAAATCCCGGAAATGACCATGCATGTGTCACATTTCTATAGTAGTCCAACAACCTAGTTAGCCAGCTGTTGCTAGTGCAAACAGAATATTGTGCAGTTTGTGCCAAATATTGACCACAAGTCACAACCACACTGAGAATAAAACACCATTGTCCTGAGGTTTATTCCTAAAAAAGAAATAGAAATGTCGATACTACTAGCTGTTCCATCATAAGGTAATACCTGGTGCTGATGAATTATTCTGATCATAAGCATTATTCCGATTGCATCATAACAGTTCAGGAGTACAGCATCGAAATATTCATCAACCACCTGAATTGGTCCTGAGGAAAACCAGTTATCAGTTACCACTTCAAGCATAAATCATTTTCATCAAGCAGAATGGCAAAGATGGTAATATTAAAGACAATTTTAACAGCATTCCTACGGTGCTCCTCGATGGAAACACCATATTTGTAGCTAAGAGAAAACATGAATTTTGCGATAACAGTCCCATTTTTTCTTACTCATTGGATGTATGTGCGATATGAAACTTAAAAATAGGGCATGAAGGAACAGCATCAATGCACATGGTAAGGCAATGCTAGGGTCAAATGTAGATTGCCAATCTGAGAAGATTATGGCACATACAAATAAATATGAAACAAACTTGATGAAAAGTAGGATGAAAACCTGCAAATATATCATGGAATATGGATTCTTCGCCGAAGAAATCATCAGTGAACAGGTACCTGCAGTTTGTTGATATATGTCACACTGCACCTTCTGCTATGATAGAGGAAACTAGAAGGCAATCCAAAGCTTACTCTGAAGTGGCTGTATCAATAAGAAGTTTCTGCAAGCTTCTGAAAAGAACTTCATATGGATATTTTTGTGACTTTGCTTCAGCTATATGAGGTATCAATGCTGGCTGATCGATTTCCTGATACCAAAGAAAGCAAAAGACAGAATTTACACTACCATAGTTGCCACTTGTCAGTTTTGAGAGAATAAATCCTTCAGGAACAATAGATAGTCCTAAAGGTAAAAACAATGTGAGGCAACATTCCAATAAAGGAACAAAATCTGGCATATATCAAATTTATAACAGCTTCTTGATTACAATTGCTAATATTCGTGGGTACAAGTGCAAATACAGGCAAGCTGAGGAACTATGAAAGTATAGATAGCAAAAATGTTTGGTCTCAGCATAATCGGATATGCTCCGAAGCCATGAACCCTGTTAGTGTGTAAGTTCTGATTAGTTGCTACGCACCCTATGCCTCAACTACACAGTTTAGCTCACATGCCATGATTGCCATTAATAACCTTTAAAATTCTAGACATACTATGAATGAAAGTGTAATTAAGTAAATTACCTTTAATATGTTTATTCGTTCACCCAAAGCAAACACTGAAGAACGGGTTTTTAGAGATTCTTTTCCAATGGAAAAAAGGAAGCCTGTACTTCTGGTTTCAACGCCAAGTAAGTCGGTGGAAGTAGCTATGTCCATCTGCAGTTTCTCTAATGCTTGTATGTACGCACGAAAATGTGCACTTAGCACCTGTAGGTAGAAACAGTAAATAAATAAATAAGTTAATATAACCAATAGAAGTTGGTAGTGCAGACACGTATAGGTTTTACATGGTTCTCTTTTTTCCTCCATGCTAGCAGACTTAGATAATCATGCAGAAATAAGAGAAGAGTTTGACATAGATGAAGGTTGATGCCAAACAGCCAAAAGAAGCAAAGACAGGAAGGAACAGAAGCTAATGCTCCAGATCCCGAAGACTCTAAACTGAATAAAGTGGTAAATCATGACCCCAAAGTGGAGGAGTCCATCAAAGCGCATCGCAACTCCCTTGGACGTTTCAGTGTTTATGCATGCTATACCAAGAGTTAATCCAGTATTAACATGTTTGAACCCTCAGGCATTAGTAATCGCTACTTTTTGGAACCACAAGCATCATGTGAAATCCTCCTCACTACCTATTGCCGCTATAATACTAAGCCACATGCTCCACTGTCAACACTTGCGTATACAAATCATCAGGGGTGTTAACTTTGGTTTGTGGTGGTCATTCAGATCACGTTGCTAGTGTTGATGTGACTAGAGATTTCTTGTTAAAATACCACGCGCACCTTATTCATGGTATCAATATATGCCGCACGAACTTCTGCATATATCTCCTTAGCATGTTCCTTAAGGAAAATTATTGTGTACCTGCAGTGGAGAAGGTGATGACCAAAAGTGAGAAATAACACAAAAGGACAGAACATGACAGATGCGGCAGCAATATAACCACATAGACATAGGCATATGTAACATTTGAAGAAGAAAAAACATTTCCAATCAGTAAAGGTCTATTACAAGCATAGTAATTGAGTGGAGTGATCTGTTTGATGATTCATTAATCCAACCGGTGGTTTGTAGACTGGAATTCAAATTCATTACTGTAATATTTAAAACTCAAAACATATTTTAATTTGAACTTATTGACAACAAAATTCTGCCACTCAATAGCTTTTTATTCTCCACACAGACAAGATCTACACTTTAAGTTCCCTTTGGTTAGGTCTTTGTAGATGAACAGAAGCCTAGGTATTTAACTTTCAAACCTGTGCAGTGTGATTTGTTGAAAAGATATCTGTCCAGTTGTGCATGAGTAAAACATTTCAAGTGACAGCCCATATATGGTTACTGAAAATACCAATATGGCTTTTCCATATGTATATGTAAGCAAATGCACTGTCACCACCATACAATGTGCCTTTGATGCAAGTGCAACCTTCCAAATTCAAAGTATTAGTTTATACCATTGTCAATGTAATGCCCCTATAAATATCCTTGAGGCATTTCGTACATCTCAGTACATGTAACTTACATGTATAAGTGATTTCCATTATCATTAGGAAATATATGGTAAGTTTCTCCACTTGCAACTATTGTAGTAGGATTATATACCACAAATGGATGAATCGGACTACATTGGCGCTGTTGAAGATAACTTAGTACAGATGAATTTTGAATAAGACCAAAACAAGACATAAACTAATATACTGGACAGCATGGAGGCATGGACAGCAAGACAGGTATTGAAAGGTACAACAAGCCAAATAGATATGTGGTAAGAAAGCATGACATACTTGTATTTAAGAAGGACACTCTGCTGTAGAATCTGAATATTAGTTTTGGGTTTTCTCAAGGCATAGAACTTCTGGATGACAAACTCAAAAATCTGCAAGAAAAGTATGGATGCATTAATAATGGTGTTCTAGCCTAATATTATTGGATTGACTGCAAAAAGAATCAGTGACGAAAAGGTCAAAGACAGACAACGAGTGATACATCATGTTAACAGTCCAGCATCCATCAGCACTGGCACATACCAATTGTAAGTTGCTGACACTTCAAAAGATTGCATGTTCCAACTAACAGCTATGTGCCAGTGGCCCTATTCGCCATGTCAGTGACATGTGTTTCCCAATTCATACATTACTGCAGTCCTACTAAGTTTATTCCCTTTTCAAGACGACGCAATACTTCATTACATACATCTGATGAGTTTACTATATAATCAGTACAGTTCACAAGCATTGTGATTCACAAGGGGTAGTAAGACACATTAGCTCTGATAGTCACATCACACTGATAAAAACATGGACACAAACCCATGGAAGGATGATAAGTAAGATGCAAGCCAACAGGAAATGACAATTGTTTTCCAGACCTTTGAGACAGCTTTCTGCCGTAGTCTCTCAACCTCAGGCTGCACATCTTTTAGAGCCTTGGATGATTTAACCATAGGATCAGCATCTATGAACTTGATCTTTTTGCTCAGAGTCTCAAGTCTTTTCATATATTCATCGTTGACCTGCACAATTGTTGAATAAAGCATTTCTAGAAATCCAATAGGAGAATCATGCTTCAACTGCAAACAAGACATGCTGGCATAGCGAAACAGTAAACTCATGTGACTTTTGATATGTCAAAACTGACAAAGACAGTCTTTCTAACAGGTAATATATCAGTTACAGCTTGGGCAAACTAAAAACAGTTAAGACTGAGCAAACAAATACATGCAACAGGATAAATAAGTACCATGTAAGATATGATACACCAGACTACTCAAACAGCAACCCATAGGATTCCCAGAGGAAGCAAAGAGACAAAATAGAAGAAATCTCATAGTTAAACATAGTAATCAAAATAGCAGAGTTGCATCATACTCCTCCATCCCAAATTACTATTTGATTTGGCTTTTCTAGGTGCAGTGCATCTACACATACAGACATATCTAGATGCATAGCAAATGCTATGCACCTAGAAAAGCCTAAACGAATAGTAATTTGGGACAGAGGGAGTAGGTTGCAAATAAATGGTAGTAAGTTCAAGAGGACTGATCGTAGTATGTGCTAAACTAAATCACGACTGTACGAATAAAAAAACAGTAATGTGGAGAGCAGCCATGATGAAAGAATGTAAGTAATCACCTCTCCATCAACAATTATGTCAATCATTCTTGGAGGTACTATTATATCCTCAACAAATTTTGACAATTTAGACTCTGCAGCCTGCAATTTGTTTTCCAAAAGATGGGAGTCAAGGTAAGAATTATAAAAGCAACTGAACAAAAGCAAACTGAACATGGAGAATAGGGAAATAGAATGCATAAAAGCTAGGAATACTGTGCATCATTTCCACAATGAAATAATTTCTAACTGTTCAGACTTCAGAGGACAATGACTATACTTGAATGTTTCGGAGGGAACCATTGCTTCATAGTGGCATGTCACTACTAATAAGATTTGATATAAAGAGCAAAATAGTGTTGCACGTGGTAGTACAACCAACACTGACATATCATTTGGTAAATGTATCACCTTATAAGAATCGTCATCTGAACTATAATTTTCCTAGCTATGCCACTTGCATGAACAGAGATCAGACAAGAATGGCAGCTAAGGGATACAAAGATAACCATAAAACATGCAAGATGGAGAACATTATAAAGCAACCTCAATAAATTAATAGAAAATCAAATCGACGAATGAAAGATACAAATATGAAATGAACCAGACCTTACGATTTTTCAGCTTTAATCCCATGTCCATAGATTTCTCCTGAAGGACCTTTATCTCTGAACTTATGGAACCAATTTCTGTCTACCACAGAAGTCAAAAGATTGCAATATGACTTAGTAAAGAAAAGGAGGATCTGTTATTTCTATCTAAAGGTGAACTAAGAGGACTAGAAAAGCATGAAACAGCATTTCACAGGAGTGTTGGCCATTACATTTAAGCTAAACTATAGTCATGACCATTATAAGCTAGAAATGGTGTTACTAAACTTATGATCATTGAAGTTGTTAAATGGATCATATATCATATAAATTGAAATTAGAATCCTTGGATAACACGTGGAAATCGGAGTGCAGCAGATAAATGTAGAACTTGGTGTGAATAGCTCTATGTGTTACAGTTACAAAAGGACATACTGAAAATGTAAGGGGGCATACCCCTGGTAAATTTTCATGTAACTAACAGTAAAGCACACCCTAGCATGCTTAGACAATGAATTCAACTGCTAATAACAACAGAAGTTTGTACATTGCCAATTTATAATATGTTGTGTGCAACTACTCGCTTTGTTATCCAGTATGTTAGGGATATCTCAAATAGTACTGCCACAACAAATGGAGATCTGTAATTACCTGGAATCCAGTCAGAACCGTTTCCATTTGGGACAAAATATTGTCACAATCACGAATTTGTTCATGCAGCGAAACTAGGTTTTCACTTTCCTTAATGTAATCCTACAAAAAAAGGAAGGCAGCTTTCCTTAAATCAAATGTCAAGACAGCAACCCAATACTAATTAATTTTGCTGCAGTGTTAAAAAACTTCAACAATCACAAGTCCATGTTCTCCACATTGCTTCACTACTCTTGAGCTGCTATTTGATGATCCAACATTAAATTTCGTCCAAGAGAATGACCTTACCAGTTCAACATATCACTAAACAGGTTGAAATTCTATTGACATTTGACTCGTACAACAGCTAGCTCTACATCACGAGAACAATGATAGTCCATCATAATTCACATGAACTACTTAATTATGACCAAAGCAATTACCTGTATGGAATCGAGCTCGACTTGGCGTATGCTATTCTCAACGCCTTTTGTGTACTCACGCAGTTTGATGCCGTTAGCCAGGATGTTTGCGACTTCCTGAGCATGGCCATAAAGAGAACAACAGTGATCAGCAAGGAGGAGGCAAGCGACTCTGTTTTCACACAGACCCTCGTCACACAAACATTACAGCAAAGCTCAAAAGGCCAGCAGTGCAATGCGATCTGTTGATTCAAGGTCTCAGTAAGGCGTAAGCTACTACGTAGCCATTATGCAGGAACTATGAAGTTTGCTGCGTAGCAAAATGCGATACCTGATCATTCTTGCAGTCGTCGAGCTCCTGCTGCAGTCCTTCCAGGGCCTCGTCATCACTAGCAACGACGGAACAGCGGGCAAGCTTCAGAAACGTAGGGCGAGCACACGACGACGATATGCGAGAAGGAAGAGCAGGCGATCGTAGTACCTACCTGGTTACTTCCTCCTCGAGGGCGAGGTCGCCGACGAAGACCCCGAGATCGAACCTGTCGAGGGCCTCCGCGGCGGGGACGACCTCCATCTCGGGGGGCGCACGCACGGCTGGGTAGCTCCGATCTAGATCTGCCACCGGTGGCGGTGGGGGTGTGGGGGTTGGAGTCGGATCGGACGGAGGGGTCTCCAGGAATTGGAGACATCAGAGAGACTGCGCACGCACGGAGGGTGGTGGGGTCGGAAGGGGCGAATGCGTTGGGCTGGGTTGGGCTGAGTTGTTGGGATTGTTCATAGGCCGTGACGGCGTGTCGGGCTATATTTATTGATGGGCTTGCCAGCCAGTAGGGCCAGGCCTGTTTACTCTAACTTGTTTGGTCATTTTATGACAGCTTTTTCTTTTTCGTTCTTTTTTGTTTACCTTTTCTCCCATAATACTTCATCTATTTATTCATGTTTCTCACTCCCCGCCTTGCTTGGCGTGGAACACTGGTCTAAAAAAACACAGAAATTTAATTTCTTTGGCAAGGAATCTTGTTGAAAAAGCAAGGAACGAAACTTGTGCCCAAATTCAAATTAAGCAAAGGAAAGGGTGGGCAAGTGTAGCAGGTGGCGGCTTTGCGCCAAGGAGGGGCAGCTGCTCGACATGACCTCGATCTGCTTGTTCTCGACGGATGTCGAGGAGCAGAGAGGACGAGGAGAATGTTGACAGCTTGCCTCCGTTCCCCTTCTGGCGGCGGCATAAGCAAGCAGGAAGGCGGAGGTATGCAAAGCTAGCCAATCTCAGAACAAACCAGCCACCAGTACTTTTCTCTCAGAATAAATCAGCACCAGCCAAACAAACAGGTTGTTGATCTGTATTCTTACCTGTTTGGACATAAAAGAATTTTTAGGTGTGGGTCGCCCCACGATTGTCCACCAATTCTCAAGCGGTTGAGGCTCACTAAATTTTCAGAGTGAAGTTCACTCTCCGAAAAAATTTTATGACTCTGCTTAATAATTCTGCTGTACTGATCTATCTACCTTTTTAAAAAAAACAGACTTGTACAGCTTCAAATGTTTACCTTGTAAGCACATTCGGCACAACAATATCATCATGTATACAAGAGTCGCATTGGTTTCCTTGGAACAGGGTATAATTATGTACCATTTCACAATGGAGACAGCACATCTTCAAAAGGCCTGTTGTTTCATACAGCACAATGGTCTCTTCCCTCGTACACAAGCATCACAATATGATGTAAACCGTACACAAGGCAACCAAGCCTCACTTCATGTACCTCTGCAGAAATTTGCGATGGAAATCACTTCTGATGGTGTCGTTGATGAACCGTTTCGGAGTCTTGATCTCTCCACGTGCCTGATTCTTGAATACCACATCATCATCCCACCTGCAAAGCATACATGTAGAGCAGGATGAGGCTCACCGGAAGCCACTTGTGATTTTCTATCAAATTGCATGCTAGGAGAACAAGCTAACCATCTTATACCTTCTCTTAACACTGAAGGAGCCAGGATTGTTGACATTGATCAAAGGGTTTCCACGCATCAGTTCAGCCTCCTTCATCTTGGCCTCCTCTTCTGCTTGTTGTCGCTCCTGCAATTCAACCAGGTTACAATCATGCTTCCAAAACCTAAATGAACATCACACTGAAATATCAAGATAGATAGATATACAAAAAAGTGACAAACCTTTCTAAGTTTCTCCTCAGCTCTTTCTTTCTTAATCCTCTCAAGCTCTGCCATTAGAGCTTCAGTGTCGTCGTCGTCATCTTCATCGCTGAATAGAATTTGCAATTCAATATGTAAGAGCAACAAAACTTAGTGAACCAAAGTGTGCAACATCATGAGAACATGAGATAAACAACTGCTCCAAAATAATGCTGCCTTATTTTATCCAACCATTTGAAACGATGGATACAAAATTATAATAAACTAAAGGCAAAATAGCCGTTTTGGTCCCTGAACTTTGCACCGATGGTCAACTTCGTCCCTGAACTTTCAAATTGGCCAATTTAGTCCTCAAACTTTCATTTTTGGGTCAAATATGTCCTTTTATTGATATGGTGCTCTATATTAGCATAAGACAAATGCAAAATTCCCCTTTTACCCTTAGTTCGTGTAGGTCAAACATATATGTGCTTATACTCCCTTAGTATATATATACACAACAATATTTTTTTTAACTAACACAAAATATGGTTTCTAAAAAGTGTATCTGCTTGTACTAGCTTTTTAAAGCCATTCATTCAAATTTCATAGATAAATTGTATATATTCAAACATATATTTACCTTTAGTATATATAAAATTTTAAGGGTAAAATAGACTTTTTATATTAGTTTCATGTTAATATGAAGTCCCATATAAGCATAAGGATGAGTTTGGCCCAAAATTAAAAGTTGAGGGACTAAAGTGGCCAATCTGAAAGTTGAGGGACGAAGTTGACCTTTGCTGCAAAGTTTAAGGACTAACATGGCTATTTTGCCTAAACTAAATATGCTACTATGCTAGGTAACACACAATAACAGATATTAACCACTACCCTGCAAGTGTGATATACAATAACAGATCTTGCAGCTATACAAAGTTTTATTGAAGGCGACAAAAAAAAGCAAATGTTAACCACAATAGCATTTTGCAAAAAAATAAAAATAAAAATAAAAAATAAAAAAAATCCCAGTAGCATTTCATAATAGCAAGGTTTGTTGATCACTCGTAACTTATAGAACGAAAATGATACAAACCTTTCATCGTCACTTTTAGGCTCCACATCGGAGTCATCTGCATCGATTTCTCGTGGAACTATCTTATCCTCAGCATCTCTTTTTGAACCTGTGTTACAGCAAGAAAGGTGTAGTCAATCACTAAGCCACAACATAAACAGATTTTGGTGCAGCACTCGTTCCACCAACCTTCTAAGAGTAGCTGGCTTGAACTTTTCCGCCGGTCTCTCTCTTCTGCAAGCAATAAGATGCAATTGTTACAGATTGTACATACCAGCTACAAACTTCCAATTCACAATCAGATGACCATCTAAAGTGGAAAACCGATCCAAGGAGCAGAGAAAGTAGGTATACCAGCATAGGACTTATCCTTGGAAGAGTAATGCTTGCGCTCACGTTCCTCAAGTTCGTCCCTGAGGTTCCTCTTCTGCAACTCCTCCTGGGTCTGCTGGCCCTCTTTTCTGTTAACATAAGAGCACATAGTGAGCACCTCATTCTGACATATTGGAAGTAGCAAATATCCTACTAGCTAAGTTTGACAGGGCAGATCAAGTAAAGTATAATGAGATGGGAATATGTTGGGTACATCTGAGCAAATTAATTCTGATTCCTGTATGTACTTTGTGAACAATGAGTATGATGGTGCTCAAGTTTTATTTGTAAATCCTTGCAGTTGAATATGGTAACTCATCAGAAGGGTGCATAGTAAAATAGAGAAGCCAGCATTGCATGATTTGCAGAAGAGGAATTGCAATCTCAAGTTACTACTCGGTAGTATTATGAAAACCGTAACCTGTGTTGTAAGACACTAGTTGGCGGCCCTGCATGATTTGGAATGCAATCCATCCAAATTACATGGTGCAGCCAAAATGAGCACCAGAGTCCAGAGGTGGAGCAAACGCATGGTAATGCCCGCAAACGGTTGAGGTGGCACAAGATGGTTTTGTCACTGGCAACCCAAGCAGAGATTAAGCACTTTAATTGGTGTGGCGGTCGCAAGTAGCCAACTAAAGGCGAAGGCAAGGGTTGGGCGCCTATGGCTTGGCAGGCACCATAACGTAGCGATTATCTGGAGGTAGGATCGAACACGGCACCATAATGAAAGCGGTGAACCACCCTACATGAGAAATCCATCCAAGAACAAACCCTAGCCGTTTTCCTCCCACCCAACCCACGGCAGGGCTACGCGCAAAGGTGAAAAAAACGAGGAAATCTTGGCAGATCCCTAAGGGAGCGAGCAATCCGAAGCGAAGATGGTGGTTTGATTCCATGGATTGGTGGAAGGATGGGTGGATTAGAGGGGTACCTGGGCTTGAGGGAGGTGTGCGCGGCGAGGTCGCGGGAGGAGAACTTCTGGGAGGGGCCGAAGATGCGGGTGCCCCCCTGCTCGTTGCCGCCCTTGGCCGGCGCCCAGGTGGGCCGCGCCGCCGTCGTCATCTCTGTTGGGTGTTTGCTTGGCGCTGATACGAGGAAACCCTAGGTAGCCGCTCGGCGTCGGCGGCGGGGAAAGTTGTGGCGGGCGGACCGGCGGAGACGAGACGAGCAAAGACGTCGGGTAGCGCTGGCTCTGGCAGCGCTGCCTGGCTGGTGGTCGACACAATTGCAGCCAAGCGCCTGGGCAATTTTGGTATTTGCTGATGACGCCCGCCGAGCCCCTACCTGGGCTGTACAAGAGCGGGCCGCTCGTTTATGAAGGCGCCTGGCCTGGCCCGCTAGCAGTGCAAGTGGCCGAAAGGAGTACTGGCCCACGTATTGATTTTTTTCCTACGCAACGCGCGAATTTTTTTATATATTTTTTTCTACCATTTTCCGAAAATAAATAGCCGTTTGAAACTTTTCCAAAACTAGCCTCGAACCGCCATTTGAAAGGGCAGCAGGACCTTGCCGCCGTTTCAACCAGCGGCAGGTCCTGTAACCGCCGTTTGAAACGGCGGTAGTGACGTGGCCTCTAGAGCGCGGCAACCAGCCGCCATTTGCAAAGGCGGTTGGCGCAGCTGCCAGAGGATAGGGCGGTTGACCGCCCAACCGCCGCTTGACGGGGCGGCAGGTCCAACCGCCCATTGCGCCGGCGGCTGCGAAGGCCAACCGCCGTTGCATATGGCGGTTGGTGTCCCACCACCCTATAAAAGCAGCAGCACCCCGGGGTGGAGCTCCCAGTAGCACAAGACGCAGTCCGGTAGGGTAGGAGGTGACCACATCGAAGCTCTTCCGTACCACTGGTAATATTTCTAGAACTTTTGAAAAAATATTAGAAATTTAGAAAATAGTTTAGAAATTCAGAAAATAGTATAGCAATTTAGAAAAAGGTTTAGAAATACTAGAATTAGTGTAGAAAATCAGAAAATAATTTAGAAATTCAGAAAATACTATAAAAATTTAGAAAATAGTTTAGAAATACTATATTAAGTGTAGAAATTTAGAAAATAGTTTAGAAATTCATAAAATATTTTAGAATTTCAGAAAATAGTTTAGAAATACTAGAATTAGAAAATAGTTTAGAAATTCAGAAAATAATATAGAAATTTAGAAAAATAGTTTAGAAATACTAGATTTAGTGTAGAAATTCATAAAATAGTTTAGAAATACTAGAATTAGCATAGAAATTCAGAAAATAGTATAGAAATTCAGAAAATAGTATAGAAATTTAGAAAAATAGTTTAGAATTACTAGAATTAGCGTAGAAATTCAGAAAATAGTTTAGAAAATCTTAAAATAGTATAGAAATGCTAGAATTAGCATAAAAATTCAGAAAATACTATAGAAATAGCGTAGAAATTTAGAAAATAGTTTATAAATACTACAATTAGCGTAGAAATTCAGGAAATATCGTACAAATTCAGAAAATAGTACTATTATTAGTAGTTAATTTAGAAACAACTTATTGCTTACAATTAGTTTAATTTACTTACAAAATACATGAAAGTACTTTAATTTACTTGGAGTTGCTCACTACGAGTAAAGAGGTGGTTGCGGTGCCTAAAGGGATCCACACTCCTATGTGCTACTGCGGTGACAATTGCAAGGTTGTCAAGTGCAAGGCTCTCGGGCATGCTTACGGGATGCGGTTCTTCATGTGCGCCAACTATGCGCACGACCCGATCAAGCCATTGAACCGCAATGATAAACACAAAGTAAGAACTTGGTGCAATTCTCGATTATTCATTTGTCAATTTTTTGTATTTTTTACTAACATATTTTTGCAAAAAGAGTCCACCTCCTCTTTGTGAATTCATGCAATGGCTGGATACCGAGCAGTCTGGCGACGACAAGAGTTACATCGAGTCAACGGCCCGTGCTGCAAGAGAGAGGTGGTTCCGCATGATTGAGGCGGAAAAACAAGAGGAAAAACGCAAACAACAACAAGAGGAAATTCGCGTTCGCCAGCAGATGAGAGAGCGTGAAGAGGCCCAGGCCCGCAAAGCAGATAGAGAGAGAAAGAGGGAGAGGGCTCGACGGGCCAAGGAAGCTGGACCCGATGCCATTAGGAAGGGGAAATACTCTCGTTGTACTCAGTAGACCTAGAGTAGTAGCAGCGGAGTCAGATTGTATGAATTGTAAACCACGAATTAATTTCGTCGTCAATCAGAGTCGGTTAGGGGTGTGCTTCCTGTCAGTGACTGGAACATATAGGGTGCCGTGTGTTTCCTCTGAGTCACTACAAATTTCCTCTCCCACGGATCAAAGGGGCCACAACGCTACAGTACCCTACTGCTAGGGTGTGTTTCCTCAGAGTCACTGCTTCGATTCCCTTCCCACGGATCCAAGGACCCACCACTCACCCTTCTTCTACATATATCACCCTTCTCTACGATGCCTCTCCACAACAAACCGCAATGGCTTCCGGGAGTGGAAGTGAATATGGGTGTGGTCCTGAGTTCTGGGAGGAGCAAGATCCAGAGTTCAAGGGGGAATTTCCAGTCCTACACAAGAGGGACTTCCATTCCATGCGTGAAGTTAGAAGCTACGCACCTAACAAATCGGAGTTGTGGCCAACATGTTCACACGGTGAGCGTTGCGTGATGCAAGTCTACGACGGCTGGGGCAACTACGGTCGTCGCTTCTGGCACTGCCCACTAGCAAGAGTAAGCTATGGAAATGATGTTTGTTCATCAACCATGCTTGGTTTGTTAACATTTTTTTGGGTATTTTTCAGTTCTCCGACGATGATGACTGCTGTGGCTTCTCGCAATGGGTGGATCCCCAGCCATTGACCCCTATCAGGATTACATCAACTACCTCCACGACATCGTCATCTACAACCTGAAGCGGCACCTGGACGAAGCACTTGCTTCTCAGATCGTCCCGCTGACAACCAGTGCTACCCTTGTGCGACTTGCACTTGTGAATGCCACGTGAAGATAAGAGATTGGTCCCCTCCTCCTTCACCTCCACCACCACCACCGGGGTACTACATGTCGTCTCAGCAGTCCTCAGGCGTCGGCTCCTTGCTCTCCAGCCGGTTCTCGTACAACTAGATTACGAATGTGTCGGTGTTGAGATTAGTCCCGACACTAACTAGTGAAATGCGCTGTGATCGGTCTCTCGATGGCCGGTGCTAAGCAATGCGGGGACACGGGTTTATCCTGGTTCCGGCCGTGAGGTCGTACGTCCAGCAGGTTGTGCTTGAGCGCTGTATTGCAATGCACCGTGGTGCCTGTAGAGGGGGGCTACAAGCTAGGCGGAAGAGGAGGAAAAGCCTCCAAGTCCCTGCTCGATGATTGAGGCAGAGTGTCAATATCCAGGGAATGAGCGAGTGAGTGAGTGTGGGTGCGAAGTGATGCCGATTGTCTCCCCTTGCGGCTGGGCGACCACCTCTCCCTTTTATAGACCAAGGGGAGGCGGCTTACAAAACGTGTCACACGGGGTTTTGTATAGTATCATGGTACCGGTATACAACGCTTGTGATCTGATGGTGTCCCGACTAGTCTTGGTACTTGCGGGTGTCGTGGCAGCTTTGCACTCGCCGGGGAGCAGCTTCGAGGGTAGTTCATCCGGCATTCATGTCTGGCTGCTGTTCGTACATCAATTCGAGGGTCTCGTTGACGAGAGCGCCGATGCTGCACAGGGCTCGGCGTGGTGGCGCTCCATCGGAATGGGGCTCCACAGCATCGGGCGTGGTTCCACAGCGACAGGGATGGCCGCACAGCCCCCGAGTCAGTTGCACAGCGCCCGAGATGGCCGAGCGGCGCCGGAGTTGGTGGAGGGGACGCGGCGCACGCCGCTCGTACGGCGGCGTCGGTCAGTGTGTGCGCCCACACGCAGTCCGTACGCCTTTCGAGGGTGCCCCATGCCCTTTCGAGGGCCTCGATGGTGGGAGCGCCCATGCCACACAGGGGCCGGCGTGGTGGTGTCCCATCGGAACAGGGCTCCACAGCACCGGGGATGGTTCCACAGTGCCCGAGATGGCGGCACAGGGCTGGGGATGGCCGCACAGCGCCGGAGGTGACGGAGGGAACGTGCTCTGCCCCCCCTGTGCTGCGGCACCGTCATGGGCGTGCGTCACGGCGGCGGCCGTACGCCCCTCGAGGACGTTGCCATCCCTTTTCGAGGGGTATGGCGGGAAGGAAGGACGGGAGCGGGCGGCACAGTGTTGAAGAATGACACCGGCCATCCCGCACAGCACCTGTACAGCACTGGGGATGGCCGCACAGTGGTGGGTTGCTTGAACAGCGCCGGGATCAGATTCCCAGGCGGTGTCAGGAGATCGGTGTGGCGGGGATTCGTCTTTTGACCCGGGCGCCCACGGCGTGTGAGGGCATTTAATACTCCGGTCGGGGGGAGCAGGTGAGGTGCCACGGGTCGAGGGGTGGCCTCGAGCGAGGCGGAGACTCGCTCGAGGGGCGCCGCGCCCTCGAGCGAGGCGAGGTTTTGCCGCGCGGCGTCCGACCCTCGAGCGAGGCGGAGGTTCGCTCGAGGGCGGCCGGGGATGGTGGTTTAATGGGCTGTGGAGGTTGCTGGGCCATGGGCTTTATTCGTATTCGGGCTGTGGCCGATTGGGGGAGTGTTTTTGTGGTTTTGCGTCAATTTTTTATGAAGGGTAATCTCCCCCATAATTAGGGGACCCCTATGGCTGTCCCCGACAGTAGCCCCCGAGCATTTGCAGGGGTATCCGGAGGGACCCGCAAAGGCTGAAGCTCTCTGTTAGGACTTTCTTCCCTTCTGGATGTGTATGACGTTCCGTGGGGGCGCGCTAACGCACCCGCGGGTGTAGCCTCCGAAGCCTTGGAGGAGTGTGCACACTCGTGCAAGGTTTTTACGCTGAGCTGCCAATCCGTGAGACGTTTGTTTCAGTCGGCTTCGGCGATATTTCAGCCGGCCTCGGCGATCTTACGCGTGCGGAACGGTGTTAACCCTGCCTGGGACGAGTCCCGGGGGGTTCGCTCGCTGCCCTCGAAGGAGCGGGGGAATGTGACTTTTGTCAGACACGTCTGGGAGGTGTAGCCGTGCGATGAGCCCCCGAGCCCGGGCCCACACGGAGCGATCAGGGTAAGCTCTTCGACTTATTTGCGCGCCCTTCGCCGCCCTTCCGCAGGGGGGAGGGGTGAGGTGATCCATACTTCCCATCGAACGGGCCGCGAGTCATGGATCCCTCGTTGAGCTGTTGACGGGTAATTCAAGTGGACGTCTGTGCCCCGTTCAATAAGGGTCGGCTCGTGGTCCAGAGACACGTCCATGAGAGCACTTACGTGGGTATGCTAGGCAGGACTCGGTCCCGTTCGATTAGGATCGAGGGCGCGAAAGCTCTCCCTCGATGGGATCTCTCGACTAGCTGCCCTCGTTCGGCCTTGAACACGAACTATGGGGCGCCCCCGAACCTTTGAGTTCGAGGACCGGCTCGATCGCGCACGCCCTGGTCGTCCCTGACTCTGTTAATCTGAGGCGCCTGTTCGAACCCGTCGGGGGTCAGGCTCCGTACCTCTGATTAGTAGGGCCTTTGCGGGGTGGCACCGAGTGCCCCCGTCTTGGTCGATCTGTGGCACTTACCGAATTGTCATCGAGTTGAGCTTCGAGCCGCTGATCAGTAAATCCCCAGATCGAGGGGTATCTGCGGCGCCCACCGTTCCCTCTGCGGGCTGGGCTTCGAGCCGCTGATCAGTATAGCCGTGCAGGCCAGTGAATCCCTAGATCGAGGGGCATCTACGGTGCCCACCGTTCCCTCTGCGGGCTGGGCTTCGAGGCGCTGATCAGTATAGCCGTGCAGGCCAGTGAATCCCTAGATCGAGGGGCATCTGCGGCGCCCACCGTTCCCTCTGCGGGCTGGGCTTCGAGCCGCTGATCAGTATAGCCGTGCAGGCCAGTGAATCCCCGGATCGAGGGGCATCTGCGGCGCCCACCGTTCCCTCTGCAGGCTGGGCTTCGAGCCACTGATCAGTATAGCCGTGCAGGCCAGTAAATCCCCAGATCGAGGGCGTATCGACAGGCCGTGGCCCTTGCGGCCACAACCTGCTTTGGATCGGGGCGTCAATCGTGTCCCGTCGAGGGGTCGGCCCTCGAATTCTCGGCTCGAGCTTCACGGGGGGCTATCCTTACGCGAGAAGGAACCCCCGTTTTTAATGAACGATCGTCGTGGCGCGGGTCGTGCGGAGTGGGCGCTCCTTTTCAGGCGGTGTGACATGGGTGACGTGGGGAGGCGATGGGACGGGGCGCTGCGTCCCCTGGGTTACTGTGTGGTAATCATGGCGCGTGCGCGTGGGCGCGGCCGTTTTGGCACGGCGGGGCCCGGCCGTCAGCGACGCGGGGTGTCGCCCGCATTAACTGCCGCCGCGCGCGGCGTTCCCGGGGACTCCGCCCCTTCCGATTCTATAAAATGTGGGGAGAACAGGGGAGGAACTCCTTACCTCTGCCATTCACACGTATTCCCCACGCTTCATCTTCCTCGTGCGTCTCGCCGCCCCGGATCCGTCCGCGCCCTTCCGATTCTCGTAGCCACCCGCGCTCCTCCGCCTTCCCCGTCATGTCTTCGATTCGAGTGCTGGACGCGTTCCCATGGCCCCGGTCGACGGTGGATCGGCAGTCGCTGGAGGCGCTGGTTTTCGGCGGTCAGTTGACGCCGGCCGGCGACGGCCCGAATCCGGCGTGGATGGTCCTGCCGCCGTCGGACAAGGAGCCGAATCCTCCACCGGGCTACGTCGTCAGCTTCCTGCGGCTGCACGAACGCGGCTTCAACACCCCCGCGAGCAAGTTCATGCGGGGGCTATGCCATCATTACGGGGTGGAGCTCCACAACTTCGCCCCCAACGCCATTTCGCAGGCGGCCTCTTTCATCGCCGTCTGCGAGGGATTCTTGGGAATCCCGGCGCACTGGGACCTGTGGGTCCATCTCTTCCGCGGCGAGCTCCACACACTCGCCACGGGAGAGAAGAAAACACGCCGAGCGGTTCGCACCGGCGGCCTCACACTCTCGGTGCGCGACCTCCGGAGGGAACTATACCTGCCGTGCACGATGACGTCGAACAACTCCGATTGGGAGAATGGGTGGTTTTACCTCCGCAACGATGGCGCCGGCCTTCCGCCGTATACCGGGAAGGTGCTGAAGGAGAGGCCCGGCTCGTGGACATACGGGGTGTCGCCCCCGGCGAGGCAGAGGAGGCTCGAGCCTCTCACCAATGCCATAAGCCAGTTGGCGAACGCCGGGCTGACGGTGGCGTCTGTCATCGCCAACTTCCATCACCGGCGGATCATCCCCCTCATGGAGAGGGAACTCCTCATCTTCGAGATGAGTGAGGCGGCCAACCCCGTGTCCTTGGCGCGTTCGCGGTTGCTGGAGGAGCCGCTCGACCGAGGGTACGCGGCCACACGGGCGAGGCGCGCGGTGAACCTCAAGGTGGTGCGAAACAGCGACGACGACCTGTGGTCGTTTGCGATGCTCCCCGACGCTGGCCAGGTGAGTACTGTCCCTTCACCTTTTGCTCTCTTTATCTCCGTGTTTGGCCTAACGGTGGCTGCTGGCGACAGGCGGTGGGCGTCAATGTCACCACGTCGGATACGCCGACGCCTCGGTCGCAGACCGACAACCGTGCCAGGCCGCAGAGGGAGCAGGACCGGGTAGCCCGGGCGAAGGAGAAGAGAATCAGGAGGCAGGAGCGCCTCGATAGGTACAACGAGGACTACCGGTTGCGGGAGCAGCAGGGCCTCTCCCCTCCGTCAGAGCCGGTGAACTCGTCTTCGGACGAGGAAGAGAGCGAGGGGGAGCGGACCACCTCCGATAGGTGGGAACCTGCGCCACCCCCGTCACTAGGGGTCGAGGGGGTCGCCACGGAGCCCACCCCTGAGGCGGGCGTGGTGCCGCCCGTCGGAGGATAGCCGCCGAGGGCGTCGACAGGCGCTGAGGCGGCGCCTCCCGAGCCCTCGAGGAAGCGCAAGCGGGGTTTCTCCAGTTTAAGGTGCGTTACGTTCCTCCCCCCATGTTCTTGATATCATGATGCGGTCACTCACATTTCCTCTTTCCCGTTGACAGGGCGTCGCCCGCCACTCCCGCCCTCGCGTCTGTTAAGGCGCTCAAGCTGGGGGTGCCGCGGGTGATGGGGCCCCGCTCGGAGAGGACGCCGCGGGCGACGGCGGGCACAGTGGCGACGGGTGAGGCGTCGCGTGCCACGGCCACGGCCACGAGGCCACGGCAGCGGGAGGAATCTGCGGTAGGGGAAGCGACAGTGACCCGTGGTGCTTGGCAAGGGCGAGAGCGGGCTCGCACGGCGAGCCAAGGGGTCGGGGGCCACAGGGCGGCCGAGGCCCCTGCTGATGGTGGTTGCACCCCCAGCGGGGGTCTGACGGGGGTAGCGGTCGGATCAGCCCCCGGGCCCGCGCCCGGGGTACTGGTGGTACGGTCCGACGGCTGCGTGATGCCGCAGCACCCGGCGCCTGGTGCCGGGGCGTCGACATCCGGTGCCGCGCCCCCGGCGTCCGAAGGTGACGCGCCGGAGTGGGAGCGAAGGCTCCGTCTCCCCGGGGTGCCGGGGAGTCTGATCGAGGAGGTGAGGGCTGAGAGGGCGCTGTGGCAGAAATTCTGTGCTCACGGCACCTCTCTCAATACTGCTCTGACCGAGGCGCTCCGGCTCCACAGAGGTAGGTCGCTCCAACTCTTTCAAGTAAGAACCTCCGTCTGACCGTCACTTGCTTCCCCGCCTTTCTTGTTTGAGCGTTTCTGACTTATCCCCTTCCTTGCCTTCCCATTACTGCCCGCAGGAGCTGCAGGGCCAGGCGAGCGAGAGGCTCAACCGCATCGCCGAGCTGGGCTCTGACCTCGATTGGTACCGGGAACAGTACGAGTCCCTGGATGCCATGGTGGAGGCCTTGCGGGAGGACAACGGTTGGCTGGAGTACAGGCTCATGGGCGTGGAGGACGCCTACACCGACCAGCGTACCTTGGCGGCGGAAAAAGCCAGGGAGGTTGAGGAGGTGAAGGCCACACTCCAGGAGAAGGAGGGGGCGCTGTCGACGGCAAGCGGCGAGCTGCAGAGGGCATGTGACGCCCTGGTCGAGGCACAGACCTCGCTGGCGCAGAAGGAGACAGCCCTTGCCGAGGTGCAGGCTCAACTCCTGCAGGATCGCACGACCCTCGAGGGGGCGCGGTCCTGGCAGACCCAGGCTGAGCAGAAGGCCCAGGAGGTCGAGAAGCTAGGTGCTGCCCTGCAGGACAAGGTCACAGCGCTCGCTGGGGCGGAGGATCGACTCCAACAGGAGCGCAGCGCGCGGGCGTAGGTGGAGACTCAGCTCCAGCAGGAGCGAGCCGCGCTCGAGGACGCTCGGTCCGCCCTCCAGCGGGAACGCTCGGCACGGGAGGAGGCACAGTCCCAGCTCCACCTGGAGCGTACCGTGCTGATGGGGGCCAGGGCTGCCCTTCAACTCCGAGAGGCGGAGATCGAGCGGCTCACCGGGAAGCTGGTCCAGGGGGACATCGCCGTCGAGGCCCTGAGGACTGCCGGCGCGGAGAGGGACGCTTCGGTCCGGCAGCTGCAGCAGGAAGCTGAAGTCGTGCGTACGGATCTTGAGAAGGAGAGAAAGCAGGTTGAGGGTGAGTTGCCGCCCCCGGCCCTTTGTTTGCTGATCGGGTTTGCCGAGATCCGCTCTCGACTTACCCTTTTTCCTCTCAGGTTTGCGGAAAGCCCTGGGGGAGTCAGTGACGCAGGTGGGAGTGCTCCAGACGGCCTACAACTCATCCCAGCAGGATTTGGGACTTCTGGAGCAGGCGGCCCTCGAAGCGTGCCAGAGCATTGACAAGGGTACCGGTCTGTCGGGGAGCTCGGTGGCGAGTCGCCGAGCGCATGAAGGGCGCCCTCCGCCTCGGCATCCGGAAGACCCTCGGCGTGGTGCAGTCGCACTACGTTGTTGACCTTGCGGCGCTGGCCACGGGCTACATCGTCGCGGACGATCTTGACGATGATGGGGCGCAGGCCGCCGTGAACCGCCTCGACGCTGCTGCCGCGAACGCTGCTGCGGACCTCGCCGATGCCTTTGAGGAGGACCTCTTCCCGAACGCTCCTCCCGCGGGTCCCCTCGAGCCCTGAAAGTAGTCGGGCGCTGAGGCCCTTAGATTGTGGTTAGAATTTGAGCCGGGTGGCTTTTGTAACAAGACAGTTCACTTTTGATGTTTGTAAGTTAAGTACGACTCATTTCGTTTATGCCGTTATGTCCTTTCCCGTTGCTTAGGCAAATTCTCAGCTGGGATCGATCGTTTTCGCGAGCAGTCTGAAGGTAAAGTGGTGAGGAGGAGAAGTCGTATCCTGCTGGAGGCGTGGGCCGTCCTTAACTCACCCGTCTTTACCTTTTGGCCACTCGCGCCCTGCTTCTTTCTGTCCAAGCTCCCGGGTTGGGACATACTTAGCATTTTTGGAAGAAAGATTTTTGCAAAAAAAATGGGACCGTTTAGGGGGGTGCCCCCCGTAGTAGCCCCCGAGGGGGACTTGGCTTTCAGGGGAAAGCCGAGTGACCCTTGACTTTATTCACAATCTTAACGTAAATACAACCGACTGAGGCGTCGGATATGCACAAATCGACTTGGAACTTTCTAAGGGTAAAAGCGACGTAGCTGTTGGATGTTCCAAGCGTTGGTGAAGACTTTGCCCTGCTCGTTTGCAAGCTTGTATGTGCCGGGCTTGAGCACCTCGACGACGACGTAGGGTCCTTCCCATGGCGACGATAGCTTGTGTCGGCCTCGATTGTCCTGTCGTAGCCTCAACACTAGGTCGCCCTCGCTGAAGTCACGGCGTCGGATTTTCTGGGCTTGGTGTCGCCGGAGTGCTTGCTGGTATCTCGCCGAGTGCATCATCGCCACATCGCGGGCTTCGTCTACTTGATCCAATGAGTCTTCGCGAGCCCGCTGGTTCGAGTTTTCTTGATAGGCCCTGAGCCTGGGCGATCCGTATTCCAGGTCTGTGGGGAGGACGGCCTCCTCGCCTGTCACACCCTGAAATTTTCAATTTCAGGATGTGAATAGAGAGAATAATTAAATAAAAATTTTCTCATAATTTTCTTTACAGGAAATATAGTATAGGAAAAATCCTTGTTTGAGTTTCTAAATTAAATAAATGTACGTGTGTTGCATTCATGCCGATGCATCTTGGTGCTTCTTGAGTGCAAGAGATTTCAGAAATGCGTTTAGGTGCTGTCCAAATCCTTCTGAGAATTTTCCGGACTTTTCTAGAATTTATTCTCACTTTTCTCGAGCTATTTCTATTTATTAGAAGGCTCTAAAATCTTTTTCATGAGCTCTAAATATTTTATTTGGATTGTTCATGCTCCAATCTATCTCTGGGAATTTTCCTCGAATTTTTGGAAATTTTAGAATATTTTCCGTGGCTTTATTGATTTATCTAGATATTTCTGGATTTATCTTTGCACAGGAAAATATTTCTAAAAAAAATCTAATCCTATTCTATCGGGCCGAGCCCGTGGACTCGACCCAGCTTTTCCGACCCGCACCCTCCGGCCCAACCCGCGAAGGCCCATCTGGGCCGCATTGTTTGAGACTTTGAAGAGCAAGAGGTTGAAGAACTCTGAGCAACAACACTACTTTGGTTAAAGGCAAGTGTGTCCTTGTTCTTGTCCCAGTAACTTTATTAATCACTATTGCATATGCCTTGCATTAATTTGATGGGTTCCTACTAAGGATGACTAGTATTCTTTTTACCGTTGCCTTGGGTAGCCGGGTTGTTTAATTAATCCTGATGGTAGATATTGCTTAGTTTGCTCTACTGGGATGGTGTTAATCGAACAACTTTGATACTTATTTATGTTTTACGTTGAATGATGCTTTAATACAAGATCATACATGCTTAATTGGAACATGGAGAACCACCCAGGAAAACAGTGCAACCACAAGGACTAAACGGGCAATGGTCTTGGCTGAATAATTAGGAACTTTAGCTTGGGGTGATCTTACCTGATAAGGACAAGGGATCGGCGGTACTGCGGGGTATGGACTCGCTCTAGCAGGGGGCTGGGTGAGTTATTTTCTATGGTGGGGTATTGACCTGCTAGGGGACTTTATACCTTGCTAACTGATCCGGACCTTGTGGGTCACAACTTGTTGGAGAACCTTTGTAAAGGCCTCGTAGCGTCCCTATGCAACCACACCTCGGTAGTGTGGTATGGTGCTTGGCCGGCATCGCATGGTTGGGTTCAAAGTTCTTCGGAGCTTTTACGCTGCATGTGGTGAAAGTGTACAACCTCTGCAGAGTGTAAAACTAATCGATTAGCCGTGCTCACGGTCAAGAGCGGCCTGGACCCTCACATGATAACTGAACTTGAAGATGGACTTAAATCATGGTTATGCTTGCCAGATATGTTTGCCTGGACCCGTACATATCTGGCAAGCAAAACCATGATTTAAGTCCATCTTCAAGTTCAGTTATCATGTGAGGGTCCAGGCCGCTCTTGACCGTGAGCACGGCTAATCGATTAGTTTTACACTCTGCAGAGGTTGTACACTTTCACCACAAGCAGCGTAAAAGCTCCGAAGAATTTTGAACCCAACCGCGCGATGCTGATCAGGCACCATACCACACTACCGAGGTGTGGCTGCATAGAGACGCTACAAGGCCTTTACAAAGGTTCCCCAACAAGTTGTGACCCACAAGGTCCGGATCAGTTAGGAAGGTATAAAGTCCCTTGGCAGGTCGATACCCCACCATAGAATAAAGAACTCACCCAACCCCCTGTTAGAGCGAGTCCATACCCCGCAGTACCGCCGATCCCTTGTCCTTATCAGGTAAGATCACCCCAAGCTAAAGTTCCTAATTATTCAGCCAAGACCAGTGCCCGTTTAGTTCTTGTGGTTGTACTGTTTTCCTGGGTGGTTCTCCATGTTCCAATTAATACATATGATCTTGCAATTTAAATTAACATAAAGGAACATAGAGCATAAAGAATAACAATGTTGATTAACACCATCCCAGTTAAGCACACTAAGCAATAACTACCACCAAGATTAATTTAAAACCAGGTTCAGGATAATGGTCAAAAGAGGCTAGTCATCCTTAATAGGAACCCATCAAAATTTATGCAAAGCAATGCAATGAGTGATTAAATAGTTATTAGGACAAGGAACCACACACTTGCCTGTAACCAGAGTAGTTGCTCAGAATATCTTCAACCTCTTGCTCTTCAAAGCTTCTCGGACAACGTTCCTTCTACTCGCATCAAACATCGGGCACAAGCATACACAAAGCAAACAAGCAAACTAAGAACAATGCACCAATCAAAAGAAAAGATTAAAAGAAAGATTAAGAGAATGTACAAGAGGATAGAAATTGAATGGAATAAGATAGGGGATAAAAGGATAGCTATTAAACATGATGGTGGCATGCACTGCATGGCAGCACACAAAAAAAATAGCTAGCTAAAGATCACATGGCATGCATGTTAGTGGTGCATTCGTGCATGTACTGAAATAAAGAGAATTATTATTACTTAAGCATGATGTAAGCATGACATCATCAAGATACTTAAGCAATATAATTAATAATATGGCAACTCGCATGCGTACAGGCGTGCATGGCCTTGTTAACTTGCATCTTGCACTGACCGACAGGCAACAGCAGCACGAAGCAAGCGCAAGCTGCAGCAGCTAGCTCGGCATGCAACAGCAGGACATGGCCGCAGGCAAGACAGCAGCATAGATTGCAAAGTTGCACGGATTAGAGAAAAACGATACAGAGGTGTGTGCGTGCGCAGGTCATCTCACCAGCGGCGAGCTCGCTCGGCATCAAGAGGCGAGACGGACGGCGACCATGAGGGCATCTGCTGGAACGGCTGGCAACAACGCAGGGCACAGCAGGTCCCGTGGAGATGACCCACATGAATGGGACTCCGAACAGGGTCGAGAGCATACAGCGGCACGGTCGCTGCATGACAAGTCTGGCCTGCATCTGCAGAGTGCATGGAGAAGGCGACAGTCATCTGGATGGACGAAAGACATATATACGGGTGAGAAGTAAAACGGAAGGGGGTAGATGCAGCGGGACGACGATCATGATGGGATGGCGTGCTCACCGCGGACAGAAATTGATGGCCGGGATCTGGTCGGTGGCCAGGAAAACAGCGGCCCAGGCGGCAGTCTTCGCGCAGGCGCAAACCTCCGGTGGTGTTTCATCGGTGGCGAGTAGCCGGAAAGATGCTGCTCGGCGTCGGTAGATCAGGACGGTGTTGCCGGCATGTCCCTGCCGGGTTTGCTGGCCAGCACAGGGAAACAGCGAGGCCTTCTCGTACCCTTGCGACGGCGCCAGAGGTGAGCCATGGACGAGATGGCTTCACGGCAGTGCGGCAGCGGCGGCTTGGCAAGGAGCTAGGGCACGCGAGGTGCTGTAGTGCTATTGCGAAGAGTTAGAGCACGTAGGGATAAGGTGTGTATATAGAGGGCAGGGCCTAGACGTGCACACAACAACTCCAATTAAAGGAGTCCGAGTCGACCTTGATTAGTTGAACCTTCATCTTGCGGAGGAGGCTAGCTGATTTTGCAGGAAGGCCTAGCTAGGCAGTTAGACACATCAAAACAGTACTCGTGATTAGATCTAAGAGCAGGGTTAAAGTTGAAAAAGTGCTCGGGTTGGACCTGATTACAAGGATCTAATCTATACAGGGCCTTACTAGCAAAAGATGCAAGAGACAAAACTAATCTAAAGGTTACAGGAAGAGACAGGGGCCTTACTGCAAAACCGCCGAGTCTTCTCCTTCCTCTGAACCGCAGCGGAAGGCGGGTCCGGCCGGCCAAATCGCCGGCGCTCCGACGACCTAGAACCTCGGGTAAGGCGCGGAACCGGAAGAGGAGCTCGAGAGGAGCGCGTGGATGTGCTCACCGCCGTTGGGGAGTTGCTATGTCGGCCGAAATTTGGCCGGCGGCGGACGTCCACGGCGGCCAGCTCGGTCTTCAGGCGACGGGCAAGGGCTCTCCAGATGCGGCTCGTCCTCACGAAGATCATGGTGACGTTGTCTTGCTTCCGCAGCGCCTCGTCGCGGTGAATCGAGCGACGACCGACGGCGAGCTCGGCCTCTGCAGCACGGGCGGCGGCCCTGGGCGAGGAAGGCGGCGCGGTGGCGGCGGCTAGGCCACGGGAGGCACGGGCAGCCGGCTTTATAGGGCCGAGGGAGCGGGGCTGGCTTGGCGCGGAAGCCAAGGGCGGCGGCGGCGTACTGGCTGTGCCCGCCATGGCCGGCCAGCGATTGGGCCCAGATGGGCTCCGCGCGGGCGTGTGGCCGGGCCGGATGGAGGTGGGTCAGGCCTACGGCTCGGCCCAGTAGGGTAGGATAGGATTTTCTTTTTTTTCCAAAAATATTTTCAATGCAAAAACAATTCCAGTAAAGACTAGAAAATGTTTTTAAGGCATGAAAAATACTCAGAAAATTCCGAAAATTCCAGGAAAATTCCCATAGACACATTGGGACATGAACAACCCAAATAAAGTATTTGGAGCTCATGAAAAAGATTTTAGAGCCTTCCAATAAATAGAATAAGCTCAGGGAAAATGAGAATAAATTTCAGAAAAACCCGGAAAATTCTCAGAAGGGTTTGGTCAGCACCTAAGCGCATTTAAAAACCTTTTTCACTCAAAAACACCAAGATGCATCGGCATGAATGCAACACACATTGAACCAATTTTTTTAATTCAGAAAACAATCAATGCCTTTTTCCTATACTATATTCCCTGTGAAGAAAATAAATGTTGGAAAAATTTTAAAATTATGAGAAAATTATTATTTAATTATTCTCTCTATTCACATCCTGAAATTGGAAATTTCAGGTTGTGACAAATCTACCCCCCTTAAACAGAATCTCGTCCCGAGATTCGAAGAAAGAAGAAACAAGGAGAAGGGAGATAAACAAGAACATTGCGATTGAGGTAGGTAGGCGGTCATCCTCTTTTGTCGATCGGTGTAAAATCTTTATTCCTCATCTTGTCTGGGTCATCGGGGTCTTCATCAGAGTGAGATAGATGGGATTGTAGCAAGCATAAGGTGGGAAAGAAAGTAGAGTGAAGTCTTCTTTTCTTCAACTTGCTCACTTCTAAATGGCGAAGGCGGTAGTAGCATTTGCTTGTTGGCATTTGGTGAGGGCTTCAATTTCTTCTTCTGATGTCCTTCATTTGATGATGTAGAGAGGACGGAAGGTGACAAGGAGATGGGAGGTACAATAGAAGAACCCAACTAGGCAACTGATGTCATTGCAGATATAAGACCCACAATACACCAACACTCACTACAAAGAACAAACACAAGCAATGTCATAAAACCAAGCATCATCAAGCAAAACACAGAACTCCACCACTCAACATACAGAAACGGTGCTAAACGCAGTTAATAAGGCTGCAAGGGATCCTCCTAAGTAGGGCGTAGCTTCTTCAGATGACTCGGGTAAGCTGTAGGATAGGTGACGCGGACCATCTAAAGATTTTGAATTAGAGGGAGACTTTGGAATAAAAAGTCAAGGGATGAATCCAAAGCAGCATTGTTTGAGACTTTGAAGAGCAAGAGGTTGAAGAACTCTGAGCAACAACACTACTTTGGTTAAAGGCAAGTGTGTCCTTGTTCTTGTCCCAGTAACTTTATTAATCACTATTGCATATGCCTTGCATTAATTTGATGGGTTCCTACTAAGGATGACTAGTATTCTTTTTACCGTTGCCTTGGGTAGCCGGGTTGTTTAATTAATCCTGATGGTAGATATTGCTTAGTTTGCTCTACTGGGATGGTGTTAATCGAACAACTTTGATACTTGTTTATGTTTTACGTTGAATGATGCTTTAATACAAGATCATACATGCTTAATTGGAACATGGAGAACCACCCAGGAAAACAGTGCAACCACAAGGACTAAACGGGCAATGGTCTTGGCTGAATAATTAGGAACTTTAGCTTGGGGTGATCTTACCTGATAAGGACAAGGGATCGGCGGTACTGCGGGGTATGGACTCGCTCTAGCAGGGGGCTGGGTGAGTTATTTTCTATGGTGGGGTATTGACCTGCTAGGGGACTTTATACCTTGCTAACTGATCCGGACCTTGTGGGTCACAACTTGTTGGAGAACCTTTGTAAAGGCCTCGTAGCGTCCCTATGCAACCACACCTCGGTAGTGTGGTATGGTGCTTGGCCGGCATCGCATGGTTGGGTTCAAAATTCTTTGGAGCTTTTACGCTGCATGTGGTGAAAGTGTACAACCTCTGCAGAGTGTAAAACTAATCGATTAGCCGTGCTCACGGTCAAGAGCGGCCTGGACCCTCACATGATAACTGAACTTGAAGATGGACTTAAATCATGGTTATGCTTGCTATATGCTTATGGCGTATCTTATCTATCTCTTTATGCTAATTGTGGGGTGGTATATACTTATACTTGCTAGTAAATAGTTGTTTAATAAAATTGGACCAACTAAAATGCTAAATGCTCAGAGCCCAGTCCACTAAAAAGCCTTTGCATTCATCCTTTCCCCACACTTGCTGAGTACGACAAGTGCTCACCCTTGCTATAAACAATGTTGCTCAGAAAGAGGAAGCCGCTATGGAGTTTGCTGAAGATGTTGCTGGTGCTAGGTGTACGCAACCCCCAGTCGACTGCCTGTGATGTTTGGAGCCTTCGTTTCCAAGATATAGCGTAATACTCTGATAATCTCCCTCTTTCTTCCGTGATATTGTTTCTGTATTCACTTATATGTCACTATATGCATGAAACTTGATCCTGGCATGCATATAGGTATGCACTTGGTTTTCTTTGGAAAAACAGGTGTGACAGCGCCATAGATGAGGAAGAATGGCGTGAATCCCGTGGCTCTGCTCGGGGTGGTCCTGAGGCTCCAAATGACCGACGGTAGCTCTTGAATCAAATTTTGACCAAACTTGCTTAGTCTGTCGAAGATCCTAGGCTTGAGACCTTGTAGAATCATGCCGTTGGCGCGCTCCACTTCGCCGTTGGTCTGCGGGTGCGCGACGGCCGCCCAATCTACGCGGATGTGGTAGTTGTCGCAGAACTCCAGGAATTTCCTGCCAGTGAATTGGGTGCCATTGTCGGTAATGATGGAGTTCGGCACCCCGAATCTGTGGACGATGTCGGTGAAGAATGACACGGCTTATTCGGATCTGAGGTTGGTAATGGGGCGTGCCTCGACCCACTTCGAGAATTTGTCGATTGCGACCAACAGATGCGTGTAGCCCCCGGACGCCTTCCGTAGGGGCCCGACGATGTCTAATCCCCACACGACTAACGGCCACGTAATGGGTATGGTCTGGAGGGCGTGAGCCGGGAGGTGGGTCTTGCGGGCGTAGAACTGGCATCCTTCACAGGTGCGCACGACTTCGTTAGCGTCAGCGACCGCCGTAGGCCAATAGAAGCCCTGGCGGAACGCGTTGCCCACGAGGGTGCGCGGCGCTGCGTGGTGGCCGCATACGCCTGCGTGGATATCCCGTATTAACTCGCGACCTTCAGGGACGAGGATGCACCGTTGTAGGATCCCTGACGCGGCGCGCTTGTACAGCTCGCCGCCAATCACGGTGAATGACTTAGCCTTTCTGGCGATGCGCCTCGCCTCGGTCCGATCCGGGGGTCGCTCCCCTCGATCGATCCAGGCGAGGTACTTGCTTCGCCAGTCTTCCGCGGGGAGGGCCGTGTCGATTTCCATGGCCTCGGCTTCGTCAGCCCCGTACCCCTCGAGTAAAGAGAGTACGAATTCCTCGTTTGAGGGGTCCTCTTCCATGGGTTCCGCACCCGCTGGATTCGAGGGAGCCCCCGAGGGTTCTTCCGGACTCGGCGAGGCTTTGCTAAGATCGACGGAGGGCTTGGCAAGGTCGCGCGAAAAGACGTTCGGAGGAATGGTGATTCACCCCGAGGCAATCTTTGCCGGCTTGTCCGCCTCCTCGTTGTACTTGCGGGGGACGTGGTTGAGCTCGATGCCGTAGAACTTGTGAAAGAGCATCTAGGCCCCTAAGTGGATTTTGGTGAATTGAATGACAAGGCGATTAAAGGACTAATATATTTGTCTAAGATTGTGAGCAGGTTTTGTTTACATATTCATGAGCAATTATTAAAGTACTTATTTATGGATGAATATTATTTGGCTCACATTGGAAAAGACTAATATATGGATGATCCTAATGCATAAGTAACAAATATCAAGTAATAAATGAAGACAAATATTGGGATAATTTGAGAAGGTCAATTCATGGTCTCCCATATGAAGACGTAACTTGATTAAAATTACAAGGATCATAAAAGAGAAGATAGTAATTCTCTAAGTCAAATGCAAGGCTTCATGTGTTTGTTGAAAGAGGACATAAGGATGAGTGTACACATTATGGTTCTAATTTGGAAGCTTGCACATTCGTTGTCAATCAAGATCAAGCATTTGAAGCGGGTTTTCAAATGAAGGTTAATTGTGTATGAAGCAAGTGGAACTCAAAAGTGGATTGGATAAGTGATGAAGAGATCAACCGAGATGTCTAGGGTGAGGGACTAAGCAATCTTTGGGGCCGTAGCTAAGCCGCCATTTCGTGTTTTGCTAAGGTGAAGTTCTAGCATCCGTGGGGTCTCCAAGTATCATATCCAAACCTTAACTGAGGGAAGCAATGCAAGTCATCACCATGTTAAGATTGGCAATATGGAGTGACTTATGGATTCAAGTGTGCATTCCTATGCTAGATGGAAAGATCCTAAGTCATTAGCTCAAGTATGGACGTGCTCAAGTCAAAGGCTATGTTGAAAGCCCTCAAGTGAATATTGATCAAGTATGGCAAGATTGAAGATATCCAAGCTCAAGAGATCAACAAAGTGTTTTTATGTATTCTTGAGTATAGGTATGTCGTACTATCAAGAGGGATGCAACTTAGCGAGTTGACCAAATCAAAGTGCTCATTAGTTGACCTAAGTGAGATCTAGCCTTAAGAGCTTTAGAGTGTGCTAACAAACCCTCCTAACCTAACCTAAGTCACTTCATCTCTTTGGTGAAGTATTAGAATCTTAGAAAGGGTTTTGGGGGTGTCTCGGGCCTGACCGGTCTGACCGGTCAGGGGCACCGGTCTGACCGGTGCCGCTAGCCCCAACGGCTAGTTTTTCGAACACCGGTCTGACCGGTGTGGGGCACCGGTCTGACCGGTGCCGCCCGTGGACTAACGGTTAGTTTTCTCCTTTGAGGGGTATAAATACCCCAAGCCTTCGTCAGTTGAAGGTTGCTGTTTCTAGTGACATTGCTGAGGTCCCAAGCCATTTCTAACAAGCTCCAAGCCTTAGTGGCTTTCCCCAACCCTCTCTTTGTGAGATTTGTGGATTCAAGCCATACTCTTTGTGTTGGGTTGAGAGAGTGAGCTTAAGAGCGACCTTGTGAGCTAACAAGAGCATTTCCATAGCTTGAGCACTTTGGTTTCGCGTCTACAAGCTTTGAAGCGTTTGTTACTCTTGGAGGTTTGCCTCCTAGACGGCTAGGCGTCACCGGCTAGCTCCCAACGTTGTGGTGAGCAGCGGGAAGTTTGTAAGGGCTGCGATCTTGCCTCTTCGTGGAAAAGATCCCCTTAGTGGAAAGGAGGAAAGTGGTTGAAAGAGACCCGGCTTGTTTTGGGAATTGTCCCTTACAAGCTCCTCAACGGAGACGTAGCCATTCTTTAGTGGGTGGTGAACTTCGGGAAACAAATCCTTTGCTTCTTCGTGTGGTTTGACTCTCTAAGTTGTTTTTCTAGCATATTTGATTTGCTTCCGCTTCGATCTACTTGGGTGTGCTACTTGTGTGTGCAGGGCTCATTACCTTGCTTGTGATCATCTACAAAGGCCACTCACCAAGTTTGGTTCGTGCTAGAAGTCAAGAGGTGCTTGAAGTTGTTTTTGCAGGTGCTCTGTGCAACACCGGTCTGACCGGTGAGGCGCACCGGTCTGACCGGTGTCTCCTGTGAAGTCCAGTGCTTGACCGGTCTGACCGGTCATCACCACCGGTCTGACCGGTGGAACACTGTCAGCTCAAGTGTTCGGGGAAGAAGAGTTTAATTTGGTCGTCACGCCTATTCACCCCCCCTCTAGGCGACATCAAGGTCCTTTCAACTTGTCCTCGAGTGCACGCACGACGTTGCAGTATGCTTGCATTTTTTCGTCGTGTCAGCTCGCGTTTTTCATGACTTGATCGATCACAAGCTGTGAATCTCCCCTAACGTCGAGGCGTTTGATACCGGTCTCGATGGCGATTCGGAGGCCACAAAGGAGTGCTTCGTACTCCGCCATGTTGTTCGATGTGGGGAAGTGCAAGCGCACCACGTACCTCATATGCTCTTCGAGGGGCGAAATGAAAAGCAGGCCCGCGCCCGCTCCGGTTTTCATCACCGACGCGTCGAAGTAGAGGGTCCAACACTCGGCTTGGATCTGTAATGGGGGCAATTGAGTGTCTGTCCATTGAGCGACGAAGTCCGCAAGAATTTGGGATTTGATCGCCTTGCGCGGCGCGTAGGTGAGAATTTCCCCCATTAGTTCCACGGACCACTTCGCGATTCTACCTGAGGCATCTGGGTTCCGGATTATCTCCCCTAGCGGGAACGATGAGACCACAGTGACCGGGTGGGCCTCGAAGTAGTGCCGTAGCTTGCGCCGTGCGAGTACCACCGTGTAAAGCAGCTTCTGGATTTGAGGGTACCGCGCTTTGGTCTCGGATAGCACCTCGCTGATGTAGTATACCGGCCTTTGGGCTGGTAGGGTGTGGCCCTCCTCTGTTCTCTCCACCACGATGACCGCGCTGACCACCTGGGTGGTCGCCGCGACGTAAAGATACAGAGGTTCACCGTTTTGAGGCGGTGTGAGGATCGACGTGTGTGCAAGCGTTGTTTTCAGCTTATCAAGGGCTTCCTGGGCCTCGACGGTCCAAGAAAAGCGCTCGTGCTTCTTCAGGAGTCGGTAGAGGGGCAGGCCTTTCTCACCGAGGCGTGAGATGAAGCGGCTCAAAGCGGACAGATAACCCAATACCTTCTGCACCCCCTTTAGGTCTCGAATTGGCCCCATCCGCTCGAGGGCTGAGACCTTCTCGGGGTTGGGCTCGATGCCCCGCTGGGAGACTATGAAACCCAATAGCATGCCACGCGGCACCCCAAAGACGCATTTTTCGGGATTCAGCTTGACCCCGTTGGCCCGCAAGCAATTGAACGTAACACGCAAATCGTTAACCAGGTCGTCCGGCTTCCTGGTTTTGACGACAATGTCATCTACGTACGCCTCAACGGTCCGCCCGATGTGATCCCTGAAAACGTGTTGCATACATCGCTGGTATGTAGCCCCAGCGTTTCGAAGACCAAATGGAATCGTTACGTAGCAAAACATGCCGAACAGTTTGATGAAAGAAGTCGCGAGTTGGTCGGACTCCTTCGTCTTTATTTGGTGGTAATCCGAATAGGCATCAAGGAAACACAAGAGCTCGCATCCCGCAGTGGAATCCACAATTTGATCGATTCGTGGCAAAGGAAAAGGAACCTTAGGACATGCTTTATATAGCCTGGTGTAATCTACACACATCCGCCACTTCCCATTCTTCTTCTTAACTAGTACGGGGTTAGCAAGCCACTCGGGGTGGAACACCTCCTTGATGAATCCGGCCTCCAGGAGCCTTCGCAGCTCCACTCCAATCGCCCGGCGCCTTTCTTCGTCAAAGCGTCGTAGGCGCTGTTGCACAGCTCTGGAGTGAGGTAGGATGTCAAGGGAGTGCTCGGCGACCTCCCTCGGAATGCCCGGCATGTCCGAGGGGCTCCACGCGAAGATGTCTGCGTTGGCACAGAGAAAGTCGACGAGCACCACTTCCTATTTTGGGTCGAGGGTGGAACTGACCCTCAACACCTTGCCCTCGGGGGCAGCGGCGTCGAGGGGTACCTCCTTGGTTTGCTCGGCAGCCTCGAAGCTGTCCGCGTGTTTTGTGGGGGAGTCGAGGCCCGCGTTGGCCAGCTTCTCCATATCCGTGATGAGCGACTCGTCCAGTGCGAGCGCCTCGGCGTGCTCGACGCACTCGACATCGCAGTCGAATGCGTGCTCGATCGACGAGCCCACAGTGATGACGCCTTTTGGCCCCGACATCTTCATCTTGAGGTAGGTGTAGTTTGGGACCGCCATGAATTTGGCGTAGCACGGACGCCCGAGGATGGCGTGGTACGCGCCCCGAAACCCCACCACCTCGAAGGTGAGGGTCTCCTTGCGGAAATTGTCCGGCGTGCCGAACCAGACCGGTAGATCGATCTGCCCGAGGGGGTGGACGCGCTTGCCTGGCGCGACGCCATGGAACGACATCGTGCTGGGCCGCAGCTGATCCAGACCGATCCCCATCAATCGCAGGGTATGTGCGTACAGGATGTTGAGGCTGTTGCCGCCGTCCATCAGCACCTTGGAGAATCGTGAATTGCCGATGATGGGGTCGACGACCAACGGGTACTGGCCCGGGTTGGGGATGCGGTTCGGGTGGTCCTTGCGGCTGAAAGTGATGGCCTCCTCCGACCAGTCGAGGAAGGAAGGAGGGGCCTTCTCGGCGGTGAGAACTTGCTGCCGCTCGTGCTTGCGTCGGCTGGTGGACATATCCGCCGTCGGCCCCCCGAAGATGAGGAAGACGTTCTCCACCACGGGGAAACCGTCGGTGCCTCCGTCACCCCCATCCTTCTTGGCCTCGTCCTCCTTCACGGCGACGCGGCTGTAGTACTTCTTGAGCAAGTCGCATTGCTCGAGGGTGTGGTTGACTGGGGTCTTGTGGTACGGAAAGGGCTTCTTCAGCATGTCGTCAAACACGCCGGGGCCTCGAGGGGGGCCTCGAGGACCCTTACGTGCAGGGTCGACTGCGAGGGCTTCGTCGTCATCCTCGCCGCGTCCCTACGCGCGCGCGTCACGAGGGGGCTTGTTGCCCATTTTGCCCCGCTTCTGCTTCTTCGCGGGTTCCTTGGACTTGCTACCCTCCGCGGGCGCGTCGTCCACGCGCTTGCCTTTCTTGTCGTCGAAAATTGCCCCCACCGCCTCTTCTCCAGAAGCGAAGCTGGTGGCGATGTCGAACAGCTGGTTGGAGTCGACCGGCGGGCTCCTCCCGAGCTCGCGCACGAGGTCCCGGCAGGTCATGCCCTCAAGGAAGGCATGCACGATTTCTGACTGAGCAACGCTCGGGAGCTCGGTACAGCGCTTGGAAAAGCACCGTATGAAGTCCCGGAGCGACTCGCCGGGTTTCTGGGTGCACCCCCGTAGGTCCCAGGAGTTCCCGGGGCGCACGTACGTGCCCTGGAAGTTTCCCACGAACGTGCGGACCAGGTCGTCCCAGTCGTGGATTTGACTGGCCGGCAGGTGTTCGAGCCACGTCCGGGCTGAATCCGCAAGTTGTAGCGGTAGGTTGCGGATGATCACCGCATCGCTGGTGGCGCCGCCCAGCTGGCAAGCCAGGCGGTAGTCGTTGAGCCAGACTCGAGGGTCCTTTTCCCCCGTGTATTTGGTGATGGTGGTGTGCTGGCGGAAGCGCTGGGGGAAGTTCGCCGTACGGATCTCCCGGCTGAACACGCGGGTCCCCGGGGGTTCCGGCGTCGGTGAGCCGTCCTCCCGGCTGTCGTAGCGACCACCACGTCGAGGGCGGTAGCCTGCTGCCGTTCTTGCCTCCGCGTCGCCCCTTCTCTTGGCGTTCAGGATGTTGCGAGCATCGCCATCTCGGGCCTAGCCACGCGTGTCGAGGATCCGCTCCTTGACAGGCGTCCTGCCCCGGTTTGCTGGCTGTCCTGCCGCGCCGCCCTCATGGACGGATGCTTCTTGGTCCCGTGTGCTGCTGCCGCCTTGCGCACTGGACTGGTTGCGCATGCAGGATGTGGAGCTCTCAGCTTGCTGCACGGCCGCCTGCTCGATGAGGGCCTGCGTCTCGCGGCGTAGGTTGCGCGCCTCGGGCGTCGATGGCTCGGGCATGGCCCGAAGCAGCGTCACTGTCGCGACGAGCTTTTGGCTGGCTCGCGGTGGCGTGTGTGGGTCATCGACGTCGAATTCGGCGTTGATGCGCTCGCAGGCTTGCCTCCCAGCTTCTCGGGCGCGTTCGCCGTGCGCCGAGGCCTCCCCCGCGATGGTAGCGCGCAAGAGTCGCACCTGCCGGTACTCCTCTGCGAGCTTCGCCTCGAGCTCGCGCGCTTGGGCCAGCTGCGCGTTAATATCCGCATTGCCCGCTGGTGGGGCCGGTGGCGGGTTTGGCTCTGGATGCTGGGCCGCATTCAGCGTGCTCGTTGATGACGACAACGAAGCACTCTCGTGTGGGATCGTAGCTCCCTTCGCTGGAGTCGTCGGAGCAACCGAACCAGTAGTCCGCGGCGTCAAGGAACCGCCGGAACACCACGGGGTCCGGTACGCCGGAGAAGTCCCACTCCGCGTAGCCGTGCGAGGCCGCAGGCGGCAGTTCGCTAGCCGAGCCTTGGTACGACTCGTCGTTGGTGGTGGCGATGAGGTTCCGGGTTGATAGCAGGTGATGGCCCGGGAGATCCTCGTATGCGGCCATGTCGGTGCTGACGGATGAGGCATACGTTGCGGCGGAGTTGCGCATCCCGTGGGGGAACTGCGGCCCCGCGGCCGCATGCTCCCCTTCAGGGTGCGCCGTCATGTCGCTCAGCGGTGGTGCGTCCCTCTGGGCCGCATCGCGTGCTGCCCGGCGCCGCTCCGTGCGCGCCTGACACGAGCGCTGACCCGGACGTTTGCGGTGTCGAGACGTCGAGGCAATCGCCGTCGTGGGTTCCGGCACCGGGACGTCGGTCGTCAGCGTGGCGGGGATCGGGCCCGGCCCGGTTGACCGCCATGGGTGGAGTTCATCCCGATTGGTAAGGCGCATGTGGTAGCCGTTCCCCGTAGCCTGAAAGTTCAGGCTCCCGAACCGGATTTCGAATCCGGCAGGGAAAGGGTCCGAACTGCACATGGCGTACCTCTGGGACGTCATCTCGATGCGAATCACCATCGAGACTTCTGGTGAGGGGTTGGTCACAGCGCGAGCCCCCTACCTGGTGCGCCAACTGTCGGTGTTGAGATTAGTCCCGACACTAACTAGTGAAATGCGCTGTGATCGGTCTCTCGATGGCCGGTGCTAAGCAATGCGAGGACACGGGTTTATCCTGGTTCCGGCCGTGAGGCCGTACGTCTAGCAGGTTGCGCTTGAGCGCTGTATTGCAATGCACCGTGGTGCCTATAGAGGGGGGCTACAAGCTAGGCGGGAGAGGAGGAAAAGCCTCCAAGTCCCTGCTCGATGATTGAGGCAGAGTGCCAATATCCAGGGAATGAGCGAGTGAGTGAGTGTGGGTGCGAAGTGATGCCGATTGTCCCCCCTTGCGGCCGGGCGACCACCTCTCCCTTTTATAGACCAAGGGGAGGCGGCTTACAAAACGTGCCGCACGGGGTTTTGTACAGTATCATGGTACCGGTATACAGCGCTTGTGATCTGATGGTGTCCCGACGAGTCTTGGTACTTGCGGGTGTCGTGGCAGCTTTGCACTCGCCGGGGAGCAGCTTCGAGGGTAGTTCATTCGGCGTTCGTGTCCGTTCGTACATCAATTCGAGGGTCTCGTTGACGAGAGCGCCGATGCTGCACAGGGCTCGGCGTGGTGGCACTCCATCGGAATGGGGCTCCACAGCATCGGCCGTGGTTCCACAGCGACGGGGATGGCCGCACAGCCCCCGAGTCAGTTGCACAGCACCCGGGATGGCCGGGCGCACCGGAGTTGGTGGAGGGGACGCGGCGCACGCCGCTCGTACGGCGGCGCCGGTCAGTGTGTGCGCCCACTCGCGGTCCGTACGCCTTTCGAGGGTGCCCTATGCCCTTTCGAGGGCCTTAATGGTGGGAGCGCCCAAGCCACACAGGGGCCGGCGTGGTGGTGTCCCATCGGAACAGGGCTCCACAGCACCAGGGATGGTTCCACCGTGCCCGGGATGGCGGCACAGGGCTGGGGATGGCCGCACAGCGCCGGAGGTGACGGAGGGAACGTGCTCTGCCCCCCTGCGCTGCGGCACCGTCATGGGCGTGCGTCACGGCGGCCGTACGCCCCTCGAGGGCGTTGCCATCCCTTTTCGAGGGGTATGGCGGGAAGGAAGGACGGGAGTGGGCGGCACAGTGTTGAAGAATGACACCGGCCAACCCGCACAGCACCTGTACAGCGCCGGGGATGGCCGCACAGTGGTGGGTTCCTTCAACAGCGCCGGGATCAGATTCCCAGGCGGTGTCAGGAGATCGGTGTGGCGGGGATTCGTCTTTTGACCCGGGCGCCCGCGGCGTGTCAGGGCATTTAATGCTCCGGTCGGGGGGAGCAGGTGAGGAGCCACGGGTCGAGGGGTGGCCTCGAGCGAGGCGGAGACTCACTCGAGGGGCGCCGCGCCCTCGAGCGAGGCGAGGTTTTGCCGCGCGGCGTCCGACCCTCGAGCGAGGCGGAGGTTCGCTCGAGGGCGGCGGGGGATGGTGGTTTAATGGGCCGTGGAGGTTGCTGGGCTGTGGGCTTTATTCGTATTCGGGCTGTGGCCGATTGGGGGAGTGTTTTTGTGGTTTTGCGTCAATTTTTTATGAAGGGTAATCTCCCCCATAATTAGGGGACCCCTATGGCTGTCCCCGACAGTAGCCCCCGAGCCCTTTGCAGGGGTATCCGGAGGGACCCGCAAAGGCTGAAGCTCTCTGTTAGGACTTTCTTCCCTTCTGGATGTGTATGACGTTCCGCGGGGGCGCGCTAGCGCACCCGCGGGTGTAGCCCCCGAAGCCTTGGAGGAGTGTACACACTCGTGCAAGGTTTTTACGCTGAGCTGCCAATCCGTGAGGCGTTTGTTTCAGCCGGCTTCGGCGATATTTCAGCCGGCCTCGACGATCTTACGCGTGCGGAACGGCGTTAACCCTGCCTGGGACGAGTCCCGGGGGGTTCGCTCGCTGCCCTCGAAGGAGCGGGGGAATGTGACTTTTGTCAGACACATCTGGGAGGTGTAGCCGTGCGATGAGCCCCCGAGCCCGGGCCCACAGGGAGCGATCAGGGTAAGCTCTTTGACTTATTTGCGCGCCCTTCGCCGCCCTTCCGCAGGGGGGAGGGGTGATGTGATCCATGCTTCCCATCGAACGGGTCGCGAGTCATGGATCCCTCGTTGAGCTGTTGACAGGTAATTCAAGTGGACGTCCGTGCCCCGTTCGATAAGGGTCGGCTCGTGGTCCGGAGACACGTCCATGAGAGCACTTACGTGGGTATGCTAGGCAGGACTCGGTCCCGTTCGATTAGGACCGAGGGCGCGAAAGCTCTCCCTCGATGGGATCTCTCGACTAGCTGCCCTCGTTCGGCCTTGAACACGAACTATGGGGCGCCCCCGAACCTTTGAGTTCGAGGACCGGCTCGATCGCGCACGCCCTGGTCGTCCCTGACTCTGTTAATCTGAGGTGCCTGTTCGAACCCGTCGGAGGTCAGGCTCCGTACCTCTGATTAGTAGGGCCTTTGCGGGGTGGCACCGAGTGCCCCCGTCTTGGTCGATCTGTGGCACTTACCGAATTGTCATCGAGTTGAGCTTCGAGCCGCTGATCAGTAAATCCCCAGATCGAGAGGCATCTGCGGCGCCTACCGTTCCCTCTGCAGGCTGGGCTTCGAGACGCTGATCAGTATAGCCGTGCAGGCTAGTGAATCCCTAAATCGAGGGGCATCTACGGCGCCCACTGTTCCCTCTACGGGCTGGGCTTCGAGCCGCTGATCAGTATAGCCGTGCAGGCCAGTGAATCCCCAAATCGAGGGGCATCTGCGGCGCCCACCATTCCCTCTGCGGGCTGGGCTTCGAGCCGCCCTCTGCGGGCTGGGCTTCGAGCCGCTGATCAGTATAGCCGTGCAGGCCAGTGAATCCCCGGATCGAGGGGCATCTGCGGCGCCCACCGTTCCCTCTGAGGGCTGGGCTTCGAGCCACTGATCAGTATAGCCGTGCAGGCCAGTAAATCCCCAGATCGAGGGCGTATCGACAGGCCGTGGCCCTTGCGGCCACAACCTGCTTTGGATCGGGGCGTCCATCGTGTCCCGTCGAGGGGCCGGCCCTCGAATTCTCGGCTCGAGCTTCACGGGGGGCTATCCTTACGCGAGAAGGAACCCCCGTTTTTAACGAACGATCGTCGTGGCGCGTGTCGTGCGGTGTGGGCGCTCCTTTTCAGGCGGTGCGACGTGGGCGACGTGGGGAGGCGATGGGACGGGGCTCTGCGTCCCCTGGGTTACTGCGCGGTAATCATGGCGCGTGTGCGTGGGCGCGGCCGTTTTGGCACGGCGGGGCTCGGCCGTCAGCGACGCAGGGTGTCGCCCGTATTAACTGCCGGCTTACCACTCACGCCGGACCCACCCGTCAGGTTGCGAGATGACAAAAAGGTGGAACGACCATAGAAATCGCAATTTGGGGAGCGTTTCTGCCGAAAAGGGAATTTTTTTCTCACCCGGTGACCGCCTACCCACCAGATGTACCCGCTGGGCCCACAATTTTTTCCGAGGCACACGCGTCCATCACGCCGCGGCTCTCCCTTCCTGCCATCCTTTCCTCGCAAGCGCGCCCACAATCTCCCTTTCCTTCCCTCAAGTCTTCCGTCTCTTCCTTCCGTATCAATCCCGATCTGCCTCCCGCACCGCCGTCATCCACCAGGAGAAGGGGCATTGGACGGTGAGAGCGCAAGAGCCAAGCTACGCGGGAGAGGAGGCGGCGCGCTTACCAGCCCCGCGGGAAGTAGGCGGCGATAGCCTTCTCGTCGGCATCGGCGGCACTGGAGAGGATATTGGAGCTCTTCGGCGTGCTCCACCCTCCACCGAACCACCACGTGTGCGCGAGCACACACACACCGGAGAAACGACGGCATCCAAGTCCAAGCGGGAGCCAGCGGCACAGTGACAAACGAGATAGCAGGTGCTGAGAGGGATCAACGGCGGCCGGCGGACGAATCTGTGGCGGGCTTATGGTCGGCGGCGCAACCCACGGTGACCTCTTCTCCACATACAATGGCGGCAACAATCGAGCAATCCTCCAACGTCGTAAGTCCTCTATTTCTGTTCAATTTCTCCTATACCAATCTCCTAAGCCCTAGCGTCGCATCTGGTAGGGGCAGTGCAGATTCGGTGGTGTAAGGCTGTCGAGCAATTGACCTCGAGTGCACAGCCGGCACACCTCTGCCTTACGATCCAAACAATGGCTCTCACGGTGACACCCAAGCCAAGTACTCATCAACTGACTTTAATTTATCCATGTATGGATGCGAAATTGACTATTGATGTGATTCTGGATGCATTAATACTCAGGGTCTTGAGAGAGAAAGCATCAAGCTTTCTGCTAGATGATTTTTACAGAACTCCAGGAGGCATTCAATTCGAAGGGCCCAGCGCAAACACTAAGCCTATCACATTGACAATTGAAGACCAAGACTACCTGGGCGACATCGAGATACTGCAACACTACTTGAACAAGGTCAATTTGTGCACTTAAAAGTAGTTTGCATCTTATATGTATCTAACTAGCTTCAGAAGAAGAGAAAGTAGTTTTTGTTAAATTTGTTGAACCTGATGTGGGCACAGGTGAGGACCATTCTGAAGCCTGGATGCTCGCGGGAGATTCTGAAGGCAGCAATAAGCTAAATGTCGTCAGTAAATGATGTGCTCAAGGTCATGTCGGCGCCCGTCCATGCTGAGCTTTCTCTATACCACTTCAACTGATTTTCCAATCGTGCGGGTTTAGTCAGACAAAAAAAAAACTGGGTGCCACATGACATCAGCCCAGTTATATGAATCTAGAGTGACTTGTATGCCTAACGATTTTTGGTAGATTCTTTTTGTTGTGCCCTCTTCCTTTTGGTGGGTGTGATGGGGCCTTATCATTCAAATTAATAAGCATTTTACATTAGGGTAGCTTTACTGTCTAAACTACCCTGCTTTTGACAGACATAATTTGAATCTTTTACAAAGTACTACATCCGTCCTCAAATATATAACATGAACTAAATTGTTTGTCCTAAACATCATATATTTAAGATTTTTTAAAACTACAACCAATCGATCGTTTTGGACTAAAGTTGTGCTGGGTTGCAATGTGGAATGCGTCCTAAATTTTTATGGATTCTTATGCTCGAGCTTCTATTAGCTTGGTTCTCTCAATAATATTTGATTATCTATAATGTTCGCCAGCCAAGCTCCAATTATAACAATTTGATCTCAGGTTTGTTTTCAACATGGCACTGGGCCATCTATTGTAGATGTGATGCTCTTTCTGGGCACAATTAAGGTACAATCCTACCCAAAGCAAATTCATCTACTTTTTTTATTTTACATTTTAATTAATACAACAAGACATTCATGTTAATTAGATGCATAGCTAAATATTGTTTGTCATTTGATATCCGACACATCGTTATTCTTTGTTGCTGTAGGGTTCATTTTTTCAATGACATTATAATGCTCATATAATTTTCTGTCTAATCTTGAGGTGACTGAAAATGCCTCTGTTGACAGTTACTCCTCAAGGCAGAGAGTGCAAGTGGAGAGAAGTCAGATGACTATGAGCATATGTTATCTCTATTTCACTGCCAGGTATAAATCTATACTTTAAAATCACTATATAGTGTGTACCAACATAATATATCAATTCCAATGCAGATATCACTAAATGGTTTTAACCACGTATTTAGTGATACTGAAATCATAACCATTTTCCAGTTTTAAATGGTTTTAATTATATACTTGGTATGTTCTCTATTAACTTGATAGGTGTAACACCCCAGGTGTTTATTAAAGATAAATACCTCAATTAGGGTGGTTAATCATGTTTAATTGGCTCATAAACATGTCTGACAAGATCTTGCACACTTTTGCACAAAAGACCTTGGTCAAAGTTCAAATTCTTGGTCAAACCCCTATAGATCCAAAAAGGCTGACTCGGTTTTCTTGCGCGTTCTCCAAATTTCTCTATAGAAGTTCAAAATCGGCCAATATAAAAGATATTCCTTATTTCCGGGAACACATTTTTCGTAATTGGCGGACATTCCAATTTTGAGTGCAAAGCCGCTTAAATTGGAGTTGAAGTTTCTGCACACAGTAAACCGGGGCCAAGTTTTCCTGAAAGTTCAACGCGTTTTTGCCACGAATCCGTGGAACAAAACATATGTCGCCCTTTGTGAAAGTTGTAGGTCTATAGCTCTTCTACAACTTTTAGTTTTGGAGATTTTGCACTTTGTTGGCATTTTTGAGAGTTATGCATTTTCGAAGATGGATATATGGAATGAAACCCGGGTCTGGAAGCCGACACCGTCGCGCCCAGCGCGTCGTGCGCGCGCTCGCCCCCTCTGCTTCGGCCGGCCACGTGGCGCCCGCGCATAATCCCGGCGTACGGACGCTTAGGGGTCCTCGCTGTGGACGCGGTCGCGCCGTGGACTCTCCGCCACTGGTTCTTCCGTGCGTCGTGTCTAGGCAGGGTGCTGCACCGGGCCGGCGCCACGCGCCCGCGCGTGGACGTGCCCGCACGGCCGTCGCATGCAACAGGGCCAGATGTCGCCCGCGCGCTGTCATCCGCGTCGGTCCTTAGGCCACTTCGACCCGGCGTCGTTGTCTACTCGCGCGTGCTGCACCTTTTCACCGAGCGCCCGGGCCGCTCCGGCAGAGCAAAGCCAGTCCGCCGCCACCGCACGGCATTGCCAAGCCGCCGCAGCTCTTTTCCTCTGGCTGGCTCCGCGGTTTCTCTCTTCTCCCCCTAGAGCTCCTCCTCGCCTCCCTGAACTCCACCACGACACTGCCGGCCTGCCAGACCGCGCCGGTGACAGCCGCAGGCAACTGCGGCGGGCGGTCCAGGGACGCCACGCCGCCGGCGCCTGTCAGCTCCGTCCCCACGCCCGTGCAATACACCAAGGCAGCCGTGAAGGTACAAATCGGCCCTAGGGCCGCTCACCGTCGAGCTCCGGCGACCGGACCGCCGCCGGCGAGCTCCTCCCACCGGCGAGGACTGGTTTGCTTTGATTTCAATCTTTCCAGGGTTATTTCCGTAAATTGAGGGCCTATTTATAATTTGCGGTTTTCGGTCAAGGGTCCCTCTGTAAAGTTGTTTTAGGGTTTTCAGCAGCAACTTCAAAAATACGTAGAAAATTGTAGAAAAATCGGAAAAACACAAATCCAATTTTGTTGATTTCCCGGTGAAGAACTCTACCTTTTCTAGAAATGTTATATAGGGTTTTTCTGTGTAGATTTTGAATTAAAAATTCAAACTCAGTTTGATGTTTTTTAGTGTAGTTTAAAATATACACATTCTATGGACTTGAATTTTGGATATGTTGGTCTTTATGGCATGTTTAGATTTGTGACCAAAGTTGGAATGAGTTTGATGTGTAGATTTTTAGTTATGATTTATGTAATCTCTATGCTAGTTTAATCTTGATGCTTTTTATAGCCCCTTTTATAAACTTTTCTTTAAGCACATGTGCACCCAAGGGCTTTTCCTTGATGATTAGTACCTCTGGTAGAGTGGATATGATTTTAGGAAATTGTTTAATAGGTGATTTGGATTTAATCTTGTGTAGGGTGATAAATTAATAACTCAAAATATAAATAAGATCTATACTTGAGCTTTGGCCAAAAACTTAGTTTTGACCTAGAGGATGTCTAGGAGAAAGTTGAGATCAAAAAGTTTAGTAAATCTTTTTATATGAATTAATGGTTATTTACTAGGCTAAAATTTGTCTTTTTCGTATAAATTAATATATAAATGATCTTAAGCTAGATTTTGGTTTGTGAGCTTAAAATAGGCATATGTTGCTGTGTGAAAAAGCTTAGGCTCATTTGAGGTGTTTTTGATTTAATATGGATTTATGGTTGTAAGGCTTGTTTTAATTAATTAAATAAAGAAAGGGCAATGAAGGTGTTAAATTGTGAAAACATGTCATGTTTCTGTTTTTGAATTTTCAACACACCCCCCTTGCTATTTATAAAGTTATTTAATTTACTTATGTTTATATATGTACACAGTCACCATCAAAGTTAACCTTTAATTAACCTCTCACACCCTCACCTAATGCATATGCATGTGACGTGTAGATTTACCAGACGGGACATACACACTCACTCAGGAGGAGGAGGGAGCAGCTAGCGGAGAGGTGAACCAGTCTAGTGTGCAGCAAGACCTGGACCAAAGTCCAGAAGAGCCCAAGGCTGTTGCTAGTGTAGAGGAAGGCAAGCACCGGTTGCATTAACCCAATTTCCTAGCTTGCAATTTATTTTCGTATTTATGTTATGTTATGTGCATTTAAGTTTCAGGAGTTGTTTTGAAACCTAGATGCATGATCCTTAGGACTCCTATGCTCTTTTACTAGTATGTTAGGAACGCTAGTGCCATGCTCTAAGGATACGGTAGAAGTCGAGTAATGACTCATTGCTCGCGAGATATAGGATGCTTATGTTGGAATCATAAGTTGGTTAAATTGACTCGCTCATGTGGTAAGAGCAATGGGTTCGGTCTCGACCGAGTAGCATGGTGCTGGTCTAAGCTATTGAACGTACCAAGTGCTTGTCGGGAATGGGACCAGTAAGCCTAGTACCTAATGAACCAGTGCGGGAATTTTATCGCTACTACTCTTGAGATGCGTCTCCCGATTTGATTCTGGTAGTGCAAGTGTGATCCTGGACGTGCCGTGTGAGGGCGTTCCAGTAACCTTGTACTTAGGACTGTGGCATCTTTTCCTAATCTGGGGAGTGACGGGAACCGCCTGGTCGTGGTAGACCCTGCATTTGCTTTTCTTTGGATTCTTTGGGGTCTACCTTCCTCCGTGTATCTTGGGTTTACCTTGCAAGGATATAAATCGATCGATCGTCGATCACTCGCCATTATCTGAGTCGGCTTGACCACTGGCTACCCCATGTTTATTTATGGGAGATTTCGGATTAATATTATTGGATGATTAATCTTGTTTGTACAACCATGCTTGCTTAGCTAGGTGCTTACCTAGAATGGTTAACATACTAGAACTTGAGCTAAAATTGGAAAGTAAGGATCAACTCTTAGTTGCTTTTGGCAAAACAAACCCACCAGCCAAAAAGCCTTGCATGTCTAGCTGTGTCTTTTATTTTGACGGGTCAGTCTTGCTGAGTATTAGTATACTCAGCCTTGCTTTTGTTGTTGTTTTCAGGTAATCCCATCTGGCCTGGTTCTATTCCAGATGGTTGGGAACTTGAATGGGAGAACGATGATGAGGAGTGATATGCATGGATGGCCTCCTGTGTGTATCATGCGTTTAGTTTAATTTCCGATGTTTAAACTCTGAACCATGTTTACTTTTTGAGAGCCAGGTGTGGTTTGAGGACCGGTGGATGGTCGCTTCCTGGTGTGATGAGTGATTGACAACGTGGTGTGGACTGATTCTTGGCTAAGTATTGCAGGTGCAGGTTGCGGCTTGACTGGTGCAGGTGCAGGTGAAGAACAAGCGCGAAAGGTCATTACCGGTGAGGCCTCCAGGTGTGGAGAAGACAAGTAGGCTTGGTTCGAGGGACCCGGTGGCCAGCGGGGTCAAGTGCGGGCCGCAGGGTGGCAAGAACGGCAAGATGAAGTCATGGACAGTTTCTTGGTTGAGCCTCAAAACCAAGGTCGAGCCGGGACTACGTGGGAGCCGAGTCATGAGTGGTGATTGGCGGAGGCTACACCGAGTTCGCGGGGTTTCCAGTGGTTCACCAGAAAACCACTGGGTTCCTTGGTTGATCCACAAAGCCAAGACCGAAGAACCGAAGACGGAGGTGCAGCAGCTCCACACCGGTTTGACCGGTGGGTCTGACCGGTATGTCTGACCGGTGTGACCGGTGGGTACCGGTCTGACCGGTGAGGAGCACCGGTCTGACCGGTGTGCGACGACGCAGTCCGAAATCTTCGAAGCGGAGGACACGCGTCGGGATCGCAAGGCTTGCGTCGAGGCTAAGCAAGTTTGCGGTCGCTGGGCATCCGTCCGATGGTGTGAAGACAAAGTTTTCCAATTTCGCCCTTGAGGGGCATGTATCCCTAGTTAGCTAGTAAGGGTATTTTAGTCTTTCGGTTGCCTCCATATAACCCAAGGGGTGAGAGGATGGCAGCCATCTCTTGGAACCCTAGCTCATTTGGTTTTCCTATTTTCCTTCCTATTTTCTTAGGGTTTTCGTAGGACTAGCTTGAGAGCTTCATGGTGAGATCTTGTGAGAGGGAAGGATGATCGGGCGGCAAGCTAGACCTTGTATGAACCTCTTTGGTATGTATAGATGATTCAGCGTGGTTCCTCAAGGCTTGGTTGTGTCTTTCCCGTTTCTCCTTTTTGGTGATTTTCGGAGCCCTTTCTTGGCAATTTTCTTAGAGCGATTTCGAGGCCTTTCTCTTTGGGATTTGGTGGGGGATGTATGCATGAACCCTTCGTGGTTCTTTTCCCTTTGATTCCCCTCCCAAATCCGTGAGCAAAGGGGCTCGATTTTGGGGTTTTCATGGCTCTAGGGTTAGAGGCGTTCTTGGTGGGATTTCTTTGATTCCTCTTGATTTGACAAGTTTTGGTGGACCAAATCTTGGCTATGGAGTACCCATGAGGTGTTCCTACTATCCCCAAAGTCTTGTGCAAAACCGTGGAGCGAATCGGGAGATCGGGAGTTGGATTCGGGGGAGTTGACTCGCGGGCGCTGTTCATCCCGAGCTGCCCAGGCGCGACCGGTCTGACCGGTGCTCTTGACCGGTCTGACCGGTGCTAGCCCTTGGTGGGTTTTTGTCTCGGGGAACAGCCTTGTCCGTGTGGTTTTGTCCCGTGGTTCTGCAGGTCAGTTCTTGGCGTGTTTGGAGTTGTTTTGCTAGGTTTTGTGAGGGGTTCTTCTTACTTCCAGGTTGTGTTTCGGAGGTGGTTTTTGTTCCAGGGCCTAGAGGAGTCACTGAGGCTTCCTGGAACGTTTGCTGTGCGGCTGCTGTAGCCACCGGCCTGACCGGCGCTGTCCACCGGTCTGACCGGTGTCACCGGTCTGACCGGCGCAAGTCATCGGTCTGACCGGTGTAGCACAGGCAGCAAGCCGTGCAAGTTTCCGCTGTGTGTTTTGGTGAGTTCTGGCTCGGAGGGTTGAGTGTTGGTTCCTAGGACCAGTAGCACTCCAGTGGCTGTGTGGTCTTGGCCAACTTGGGTAGTTGGGTCGGAGACGTGATTTGGAAGCCGTGTTCGTCTTGTTGGAGTTCTCATCTCCTTCGAGAAGAATTTTTATCGGCTCCCATTCACTCTCCCCCTCCCTGGTTCGCCTAATCGGTCCTTCACTTTTATGTACTGAAAAACCTGGTTTGTAATTTTAAGTACTTATGGACCTTTTATGTAATGTAATGTTGTACTCTGGTCCCGCCTTTGTGTGGGCTAAGCGCATAACTCGATCCTGTATAAGTGATTTAACGGGCATGACCCGGCAGAGGTGACAAAATACTTCTTTATTATTGCTTAATGGCCACGTGGACCGGCTTAGGCGATAATACGGAATTATTTTGGGCGGTTCTGTCATAGCTGGTACCAGAGCGAGATTATGCACCAGAGTAATTAAAATACCTTAACAAACTTGTTTTTGGAATAAAATTTGCCAAGATTAATAATCTTGCTAAGTGAGTAGGACGTTAAGGTCTTACCTAGTCCGAGAGGTCCTAGAGGGAATTTTTGGGTTCTTTCAGGTGGCTAGCACTCTATGGTGTATTTAAACTGACTTCCAGCACATTTTATTTCTGTCAAAACTTACTTTCTTGCACAACCATACTAGTTCATCACGTTTTGCCATACGTGGTGGTACCACAGGGAAGTCCTGTGAGGGACTAGTGGGACCTATTCCAACGGGTGCCATGTCGCGTCTGCGTCTCGTCACGTTTTGCCATACGTGATGGTACCACGGGAAAGTCCGTGAGGGATGAGTGAGGCCTATTCCAATGGGCACTCACGTCGCGTCAGAGTCTTAATTAGGACGCTGTCCATGCAGCGGCTTTATGCATGGATACCGTTTCTATAAGTGAACGGTAATGAATGTGGACGCTTTTGTGAGTGCTGGCACAAAAGGTCTTGAATATCTGTGATTTTCTGCAGGTACACTAACAACGGTTGTTAGGAACGGTAATTTAAGAAACGAATAGCTTCCGACTAGCTATTATAAGGAGAGACGTATAAGTATGTCTTGCCACCGGCACTAACTTCGATTTTAAGCTTAAAAGCTTTGTGAGGAAGTTTAGGACGCTTTTTGCATCATGTAAAAGCTATCAAACCAAAACTGAACTTAAATCATGTGTTGCTTGGTCTCTATTTAATTTGTGTTTCTTAAGGACTAATCATGCTAGTTTGATGCTTTGAAGTGGTGTTAAGCAAAAATTGTAACTAGATGATGTCCAAATTTTTCTAAGGTTTCTCTAGAAAATTTCTGGCTAGGTGCTCTTTAGGGAAATTGTTCATCACCTAGTTAAGATTGCTCTCTGAAATTCTCATGATTTTAGGATGCTTAAAACTGAAGTTAGGATCAATTTTGCTAGGCAAGGTCATGCTGAAATGCTGTTGAAATTTCTGAGTTAGTCTGAAACTCAAATTTTTTTTACACATAGTTCCTAAATGAATTTGACCAGAGAATCTATAGCAAAAATGTTCATTATCTAGCTTAGATCATGCTGTAGAAATTTCATGGTAATTGGGTACTCAATTTTTGAGATATGGTCTTTTTAGTGAAGCTCTGTCCTGCTAAAATTTCTGGGCAACAGCACTCTAAAAATGGACCTTTTACACCCTTGTCCAATCTGTTTTGATTCGACCTTTGAATACAAAAAAAATGCTCCTTAGGTATCTATCTACCTCCGGTAGAAATGTCAAGGTCACTAGATTTTTAGTTTGGGAGTTATGCCCAAAACATTAGGTCTCTGTCCTGCTGAATTTCAGAACTAGTGATCTCTGAAATTCAAATTTTTAGGTCATCTTCCTTTGAAATCTAGAGCAAATCTTGAATACCAAAGTTCTTTAGAATTCCATATTCTGCATGCTCGTAAAATTTCAGCATCATTGCAGTTTTGAACTGAGAGATATGGAATTTTTAGTGACCCTCGGCCTGCTGTCCAACAGCCCTGACAGCAAAGCAATATCTGAATTTTCGGGCATGATAGCCTCAGCATTATCTCTAAGTTGAATACCAATATTGGAAGGCACGAGATTTTACATCCCCTGCCTAAAGATGATGATATTTAGGTGGTGGAAGAATGCTCCACGTATGTTTTTGAAGTTTCTATCCACAGATGACCACAATCAGTGCAAGATACATCTATCTCCATCTTCTCTTAGGATGGTTTCTAATAGAAGCATACCCATATCCTTGCCGAGTCAAGTGGAACCCCGTTGTACTCTCCTGATTGCTTATACACCTTTTCTTCAATTTAAAGGCGATCCACCAACTTCCTATGGCTATGTAAAGGTGATCACTCCACTTTCCTTGCATCGATATCCCTACATTGATATCCCTACATTGATCACTATAAATTCTCAGCCCTTGACCTAAAAATCCTTATGCTTGCTCACAAACAAATAAATGAGAACATGGTTACAAGGCATCAAAAATCTGTTGGTATGCATAATGAGCGTCATTCCAGCATGCATATGCTGCATCCCTAACAACATAATTCATGAGCATGGAAATGCATTACACGACATGTGCATCTGGAAACCTGGGTTTGGACTAACATGCATACGCACTGAAAGTTTCACCCTTTCTACTCTATTCTCCTTACGGTGGTGAGGTTGTGATCCATGAACGAAGGTGCCGCGATGGAACCTAGTGTATCATGTGTGCTGCAGCCATGTGATTACCACTAGGAGCACGCTAGGTATCTTTGTTTGTGAGAATGCGACTCACCCTGGATCCTAATTTCTCAGTCCTCCAAGCCACTATCTAATTTCGTGAATAACGCAAATCATGCTGACACTGCATCATGAGCACCATATCTCATGAGCATATGCATCATGCATTCATAAACATATGCATCATTGTGCGTGCACAACATCAAGCACATATCATGTGCATCTCTCACTATGCACCATGACATATACACTATAAGTTCATATGCATAAACATCATATGCTCATATACATGTACATCATACTATATGCACTTCATTATGAGCATCCACATGTGCACCATCCCATTGTTGCACGAGTCATTTCCCATATGCATAAGCATTGTCATCCCATGACTCATCAAGTGCATGAGATCCAGCTCAAAATCATTACTCCCTGGTGTGGTGCATAATGTAATTAAAATACTTCATTAGGAATAACCCTGAGCAAGAGTAAAATTCCTAGCTCCCAGCATATCTTTCTCCAAAGTCTTGTTCTTGCCATTTGACAATTTATACAACCCAAGACAATCCCAGAGTTGAAATCCTTGTTGCTCTTCTAAAAGTAAAGTTCAGAAATCTTAGTAAACGAGCTTCACAACATGATTGTTTACCAGACTTCGTCTTCAGAAAAATCTTTATGGAACCTTTCGATTGGTCTCTTTCTTTCCAAAATCTCAGAATTTGCCTAATACCTAATCCAGTCAGCCAGGTTAAATTGAAAGAGGATGAACAAAGTTTTTCATAAGCATTCAAGGTGCTCCATAAGTCCAGGTATGAGGAGTTTTCTATCGATCAGCGATCCATGATCCTTTTACACATTTCTTTCAAATTCAAGGAATCAGGGTTTAAGCAAACAATAGACAGATAAAAATCCTTCGCTAATTTCTCCTCGATAAATCTCATTCCTAGATGGTAGATACCCAATCTCTTCTCATTTTCCTCAAAGTCACGGTCCTTTCTCTCAAATCGTTTGAACCCATCCTTTTCAGTGCCATGCCAGCATTGCGCAGCATCGTCGCTTTGTCATATTTTGTCAAAGCTGCTGATCGCCGCCTATGCATCACTGCAGCATCACTGCCATGTCGCCAATGGCACCTCGACTATCGTGCATCCTTGTCACCATATCACTGGCGATCATCTACGACAAGTGTCACCTCTTTTGACCCAACAGGTGACCCATGCACGAAATGAAGGAGTTAACGACAGAACACTCCATTCGCTTTCTTTTCCGAGTATGTTAAACTCAAGAAACTATTTTCTCATCCAAAATTGTTTTGGAAACTGAAGGATGTTCTCCGTAGATACCATAAGAAATTGACATTCTTATTAGGCATCATTAGAAAGGGATCATAAAGAGATGATCTAGTTCTTCAAATTCTTCCGACATATTGTTATGGAGTTTCTAAGGAATGGCCATAACTGGATTTTTGGTCCTACTGGGCAAACTGATCCAATCATCATAAATTCAGGACTATGATCTCATCAAAGAAAATACAGAGAGTTCTCAACCATAGATGTTTTTCTCATCTCATTTATTGCACCACGACCAAGTCTTGATGGTCGTTTGACCGCCTACATATCTGTGCTTCATCTGTCTCGTGTCGTCTATCACTCCGTCACCCCTCACTGTAGCAGCCATCACTCCAAACCCTCCGCCAATCCTACCACAAGTGGCTGGTATGCCACCGCTGTTGCACCATGGCGACCCTCGATAAAAGGAGAGTATCGCTCGTCGTTTTCTACCACCTCTGAGCCAGACCTCCACTCGAGCTTTAAACCTCCATCACCATCTTTTTCATCCAACTGCTCCTTCGGCGCTCACACCAACCATCTTCATCATTTGCGACATTCAGCATCAACAAGGCTTTCCATCATCTCCTCGGAGACCCAAAGGAGAAGTTTAGAAGAAGGCCACAAGAAGGATCCAACCCAATGTTGCCAACCATGGCTCGTTTTTTGGAGATGTTTGATTCCGTCTGCTGGAACTCAAGTAGGACTGTACGTCTGCTTTGCGATCCAGTTCTTGATGGTTTTAGCTTTTCATGTGTATATTCATCGCCTGCTTCCGCACGAGCGACATTGATATCCTCATCAAGCTCGTTATCTCCCTTGGAGGTTTTCCTCTAACCTTGTTGTCAAATCTCGGGACGAGATTTCTCTTAAGGGGGGTAGACTGTAACACCCCAGGTGTTTATTAAAGATAAATACCTCAATTAGGGTGGTTAATTGTCACACCTGATTTTCCGAAGAAAACCAAATGCATCTCATATGTGCGCCGGGATCAAGTTTACACACATATGATAGACGTCATGAGTGAAATATCATAAAACAGCAATAAAAACGTATAAGAGTTAAACCATTACATTATCTCTTTATTACACTCAGACGGTAGACTCGAAGGTCTTTAAAACGAACAAACGGTAACTAGACGAAGCAACTCCGTCTTCAGCTTCCACAGGCACATGACTGGGGGCACGCAAGCCTCAGAACTCATCGTAGTCGCTGAAGTACTCTTCTCCAGTGTTCTCCTCTGAACAGCGGGTAAGCAAGGGTGAGCACACTTATGGTTGGACTCAGCAAGTGGGGGAAGATGCAAGGCTATCAAGGATAGGCTAAGAGTTTTGCAGCGGTTAGCATTTTAATGTTTGTCAAATTTTATTAGCAAGCACCTATTTACTAGGTGTAAGTTTATACCAACCCACTTAAGCATTTAGGAAAGCATCTCATCTCATAACCACAAGAACCACGATTTAATTCCATCTTTATGTTTGATTATCATGTGAGGGTCCAGGCCGCTCTTGACCGTGAGCACGGCTGATCGATCAGTTTTAACTCTGCAGAGGTTGTACACTTTCACCACAGCTCGCGTAAAAGTTCCGAAGAACTTTGAACCCAACCACGCATGTGCTGATCAGGCACAATACCACACTTCCGAGGTGTGATTGCATAGGGACGCTACGAAGCCTTTACAAAGGTATGCAGAAGACCAACAACCCGCGACAGTTACAGCAGCGGAGCGGACCATAACCCTCCCTAGTGGACAGCACCTTAGCAAAGGCTGCGGCCAAGAGGACCGGGCTATACCCCTTCAACTCCGGCCCCCTGTGCGGCGGCTGGAACTTCAAAGGGCGACGGCGCTGCGCGAAGGTGAGAGGAGAGGATGCAGGGTGTGCACGGGCGAGGGAAAGGGGCGCGCAAGGACTCGTGCTCGGCTCTTATAAGGGGAGGAAGGGAGAGAGAGCACGGTGGCCGGAGTAAAAGCCATTGATGGCCATGGTAGCGGCCGTTACTGGAGAGGAATCGAAGGAGGGGAAAACGGAGGAGAACTGAAGAAAGAAATTAAGTGGGGGAGTGAATCCGGTGTTTCAATGTGCCTTGAATGCCGGCTTGAAGGAGAAGAGGGGCGGGGAAGCCGGGAGAATGGCCGGCGACCATCACGGTCATTGCGGCGGGCTAAAACAGAGGAGGGGAGGGGCTGACCGGAGGAAGGGGATAGAGCTGCCAGGTGGGGCCGGGATGGCAGCGACTGGAGAGGAAGGTGGAGAGTGGAGCGGGCCGGCGGAGGTTAACGGGCCGGAAGAGGGGGCAGGCCGGGAGAGAGCGGGGTCGGGGTGGGCTGAAAAGGGAGAGGGGAAAGGTTTTGGGTTTTCTTTCTTTTTTTTTCAAAACCTTTTCTTCTTTTCAAACCTTTTCAAACTTAAACACTTTCAAAACTTTTCAAGATTTCAAACAAGTTTTAAAAACTTTTAAAACTTCACACCAACACACATAAACCATGCACTTCAAAATATGATGCACAAGCACTTATTGTTTCTAAAATTATTCAAAAGTGATATTTAAATATTTTAGAGTCAAATTTATTTGATAAATTATTATTCCTAGAAAACAAAAACTAAACACCATGTTGCTACATTATTTTAATGATGGAAAATTAGGGTGTTACAAATCTACCCCCCTTAAAAAGAATCTCGTCCCGAGATTCGGAGAGATTGGGAAAACTAAGGGTACTCTTCTATAAGCTCATCCTAAACGTTGAGTTCTTCCGGCAGTCATAGCTTCTTCACTTGTTTCTCTTCATCTTGATTCACTTTTCCTTTCTCCTGGGATGGGATGGTAGCGACAACTTCAATCCTATTTCCTTGTGGGCTGGTTAAAAGCACTGACTTCTTGGCACACAGAATTATACCATCACATTTGCCTAACCAATCCATTCCAAGTATCACATCTATTCCACTAGATGTAAGAACTACTAGATCAGCTTGAAAATCTATTTCCCTGATTTTAAGATTGACCCGTGGGCATACATAGGTGGATTTCATTTCACCGTTCGGGGAACGAATCAGCAAATGTGTCTTCATAGAACTCATAGGTATACCATGCTTTGCCACGAATTGTTCAGTAATAAATGAATGTGATGCTCCGGAATCAAATAAAAATGTTGCTGGTACAGAGTTGACAGAGAACGTACCCAGCACAACACCTGGAGTGCCTTGAGCTTGTTCAGTTGTCACATGATTCACTCTTCCACGTGCGTAGTTCTGTTGACCTCTGTTACCTCGATGAGTAGAATTCCCGATGCGAGCTTGTGATAACAGTTGTCCAAATCTCTGACCATTATCTTTCTGAGGAGTCTGCATGTTGCGCTTCGGACAGATGTTGGCATAATGTCCCAATTCTCCACAATTGAAACAACCATTAGGACGAACCGGGGAGTTGCTTCTCACTGGTTCTCCTGAATGATCTTGATGATGACTTGGAACATGTGGTGTCTGCTGGCTGGATTGCTGGGGTTGTTGAGTTGAGTGCTGCAACTGTAAATTCTGAGTATAATTTCCACTTGATCCACCAGAGTGAAACTGAGAACTCTGAGATGAGTTGAAGCGGGGGCGTGTGTTGCTGGACTGTCCATGAGACTTGAACTTGCGCTTCTGTTCACCAAGTTCCATTCGTTTATTCTCCAAACCTATAGCTTTGTTCAACAACGTCTGAAAGTTGGGAAATGTATGGCTCTGTAGCTGATAGTTAAGCGGTCCAATCAATCCATCCAAGAATCTTTCCTGCCTCTTGGGATCGGTGTTGACTTCATCAGGAGCATAACGGGACAGGTGAGTGAACTTGTCGAGATACTCTGTGACAGACATATTCCCTTGCTTCAGTGCTAGAAATTCCTTCTGCTTTAGCTTTATCACTCCTGAAGGAATGTGATATGTACGGAAGTTATCTCTGAATTCCTGCCAAGTAATATTGTTTCTATTAGGATGTGCAGTCGAATATGCATCCCACCAATCACTGGCTTGCCCTGTCAGTCTGCCTGCAGCATAAAGGACCATCTCTCGGTCGGTGCATTGAACGATCTCAAGCTTCTTGGTAACTGTCTTCAACCAGTCATCGGCATCCAACGGATCGGAGGAGTGGGAGTAGGTGGGAGGGTGGTGGCTCATAAACTCCTTGTGTTTGTCCCTCGGCTGTGGCGGAGGTGGAGGAGTTGGTGCCGGTTGGTTCTGTTGAGCTTGTAGGTTCTGGACGGTGGCAGTGAGGTTTTGCAACAGCTGGGTTTGAGCGGCAAGGAATTGCTGAAATGCGGGATCCATTTGGTTAAGCGGTGGGGGTGGAGGTGGTGGTGCTTGTTGATTAGCTATATGAGCACGAATCACCGGCGGAACGTCTTGTCCTCCTCCTGACCTGGTTTGTACCATCTGACTGTTAGAGAAATTATTCAGACAAGAAGATTGAACTGATGTATGAGGAGATAAACTCGAAAAGATGAAGCAGCATGAGTTTCAAAACTAAGACAGATTCTGATAGCTCAAGATATGATTAAAACAGTGATATTGTGTCAAAGAGTTATGCAAAGAGATTTTTACTCCAACCATCTTGTAGGATAGATAAAGAAAAAGATAACCTAGATTTGAACCCAAACTATCTTTGCTAACCTAACAATTTATTTCTTGTTGCATTTGTGGCCATCACTCCACAATACAACTCACACAAGCAAAGATCCAAATCAACCATGTATTCAAACAACAAACATTAGCACAACGATCGTCCTCACAGAAACGTTTCTATCGAAGTTGATATGGGGTAGGCAGACTAAGAACTTATATTAGACAACACAGGTGGTGGAGATCCAGCTGATAGATCAAGAACCAAACTCAGTATAGATCAAAACAAAAACATATGTTTTAACAAGAAAACAGAGAATAAAATAGATTTTATACGTAAATAAGTCAATTTTGAAAGATGACAGGCTTTCTAGAACATGAATCCTTACTTTTCGACCATTTCTAACTTAAGGCTGCGTCCTACAGTCATTACTGCTCTGATACCATTCTGTCACACCTGATTTTCCGAAGAAAACCAAATGCATCTCATATGTGCGCCAGGATCAAGTTTACACACATATGATAGACGTCATTAGTGAAATATCATAAAACAGCAATAAAAACGTATAAGAGTTAAACCATTACATTATCTCTTTATTACACTCAGACGGTAGACTCAAAGGTCTTTAAAACGAACAAACGGTAACTAGACGAAGCAACTCCGTCTTCAGCTTCCACAGGCACATGACTGGGGGCACGCAAGCCTCAGAACTCATCGTAGTCGCTGAAGTACTCTTCTCCAGTGTTCTCCTCTGAACAGCGGGTAAGCAAGGGTGAGCACACTTATGGTTGGAGCTCAGCAAGTGGGGGAAGATGCAAGGCTATCAAGGATAGGCTAAGAGTTTTGCAGCGGTTAGCATTTTAATGTTTGTCAAATTTTATTAGCAATCACCTATTTACTAGGTGTAAGTTTATACCAACCCACTTAAGCATTTAGGAAAGCATCTCATCTCATAACCACAAGAACCACGATTTAATTCCATCTTTATGTTTGATTATCATGTGAGGGTCCAGGCCGCTCTTGACCGTGAGCACGGCTGATCGATCAGTTTTAACTCTGCAGAGGTTGTACACTTTCACCACAGCTCGCGTAAAAGTTCCGAAGAACTTTGAACCCAACCACGCATGTGCTGATCAGGCACAATACCACACTTCCGAGGTGTGATTGCATAGGGACGCTACGAAGCCTTTACAAAGGTATGCAGAAGACCAACAACCCGCGACAGTTACAGCAGCGGAGCGGACCATAACCCTCCCTAGTGGACAGCACCTTAGCAAAGGCTGCGGCCAAGAGGACCGGGCTATACCCCTTCAACTCCGGCCCCCTGTGCTCCTTTCGAATAAGGCTGTCAGATAATTCCACACTCCTAATTAATTGGCTAAGCCAGAGCCATATGGACTGTGTTTGCACTGTTTTCCTTGGTGGTTCTCCATGTTCCGATTAAATCATATGATCTTGTTATTAACCACACACACACACACACATATATATATATATCACCAAAGTTATCATGATCAACATTCATCATATTGCAAAGGATTCATTTGAACCAACCCAAAGTATAGCAACTAAGCATTTCTACCCAAAACATTTATTTAAAAGGGTTGTCCAAGGTATTAGGGATAAAATCTAGTCATGTCCTTAAAAAGGTGATTTCCATCAAATTTATGCAATACAACATTTAAATGTAAATTTTAGTTAACATGCAAGTTGTGTGGGACAAAAATAGAATATGCAGGGGGAGAAGTCCACTTGCCTTCCTTGCTTAAACACTGGGGTTCTTCTTCTTCAAAAACTTGCTCTTGATCCACTTCAACTGGCTGCTCACTTGAAACTGGCACGATGTCTACGAGCACACAAGAGTACATACAATAAACAAAACAATACACCAAGCATGAAAAGCTTAAAGAGAACAAGATTTGGCTCTAGGAACACGAACTCAAAAACACTCGGAACTATCGGGAGCTTTGGATGATCACATACAAGAGCTAGCTAGTGCTTGGTATATTTTAATTGAATAAAGATGTGCATAGGTTATTTCAGAGAAATACCCTATTTATAATTAAGCAAGTTATATTTGTATTAAAAAGACGATGTAAGACTTATTCAAATTTTATTTATAAATATTCAAGTATGATTTATGCAAATTAAACATTTAATTTAAAAGAAGCATGTAAAAACATCTAGGCGTTTATCTTTATATTTCGAGTTGTACTAAACAAATTATAACTTAAAAACACATTTATATTCATATTAATCAAATTAACATTTAATTAAGAAAACTCGGGATATACCTATGTTGCTTTTATTTAGAAAGCAAATTGCATAAACATTAATCAATTTAAGATTGATTATGAAAACCGAGGTATACATCTAATTAGCTTTTAATTATAAGAAATATTTAACTAGTATTAATCATATTAACTTTCTTATGAAAACACGTGTTAAACTCTAATTAGATTTTAATTAGAAAAACATGTGTATAAGGATTTAATCATATTTAATATTTAAATAAATTATAAAACAAAGAACATGTTCAACATTGGTCCTATCACGTAGTTTGAGTTGATATGAACCTAACGCAACTTGAAACGGTGAAAACGGAGCTAAAACGCAAAAGATACGGTCAAAACAAGGTTCAGGGGCTTTTCTGTGAAGAAACAGGACTTCCAGGGGCTTAACTGCAAGAAACCAGGGGCTAAAACCTAAAACTATAAAAGATCTGAGGGTTTAACATGCAAAAGATCAAGGCTGGACCGCAGATGAGAAAAACTAGGAAGGTCAGGGGCTTAAACGCTAAAAACAGGACTTAGGTGTAAGGATTCTTATAGGTGGAAGGGCATCGTTGTGAAAAGGAGAAGCTCGGGGGCTTTTTTAGCGAAACAACCAGCGAGGGGCTCGGTTGACCGTTATGCGGTCAGTTGACCCGGGGTCGAAAAGATCTGGGCCGCAGATCAAGACGTGGACGGCCAGGGAAAAAGAGAAAGCTCAGGGGGCTGTTCGTAAAGAAAAGGACCTGAACGTAAGGATTTTAACTGGCGGGAGGGTATTGTTGTGATATTGAAGAGTGCAGGGGTGTTTTTGCAAAACGTCCACAGCAGGCGCGGGTGTTGACCGGTATGTGGCCGGATTGACTTGGGCGCCGGCTGATCTGGGCCGTCAGATCTGGATCGAGCGGCGGCCGGCAACGGCAAGCGGCGGGGACGGTAGGCGCGGCGGCGCACGGCGGCACCGGCGGCGGACCTCGCCGGCGAAGCTCAAAAACGAGCTCCCGGCCTCGGTTTTGCACGCGGAAAAGCCCTACGCAGAGCTGGAACGACGACGAAGCTAACCATGGGCATATGGAGGTGAAACGGGCGACGACCGGCGCATTGTGCCCATGGGGGCGGACGACGGTCGGTCGGCGCGCGGCGGCGAGGGCTACAACTAGGGTTAAAAGAAAAAGATGGCGGGGGATGGTTTTGCTCACCCCACGGTGACGGGTTGGAGATGGATTGGGCGACGGGGAGGCGGCGACGGGTGAGATCGACGCCGGCGGGTGCGGTCGGGGTGCTCCGGCGGTGGGTTGGTTCGGCGAGGGAAGGAGAAGCTCCGGGCGCAGGATCCTCGTGCGGGCGGAGCGGACGGCGAAGGAAGACGCGAGGAGGCCGAGGAGATGCTCACCGGCGACGAGGATTGAAGACGACGGCGGCGCTCCGGCACGGCTCGGTCCGGCAACGGAGGGGTGGACCTGGGACAGAGGGAGGTACCGTGAGCGACGGGCGCGAAGAAGAAGAAAGAAGAGGGGCAGGGGCACTTCACCGACGGCGGGAGAGCTCGGGCGACCAACAATGGTGCGGCGGCCGGAACTTCAAAGGGCGACGGCGCTGCGCGAAGGTGAGAGGAGAGGATGCAGGGCGTGCACGGGCGAGGGAAAGGGGCGCGCAAGGACTCGTGCTCGGCTCTTATAAGGGGAGGAAGGGAGAGAGAGCGCGGTGGCCGGAGTAAAAGCCATTGATGGCCATGGTAGCGGCCGTTACTGGAGAGCAATCGAAGGAGGGGAAAACGGAGGAGAACTGAAGAAAGAAATTAAGTGGGGGAGTGAATCCGGTGTTTCAATGTGCCTTGAATGCCGGCTTGAAGGAGAAGAGGGGCGGGGAAGCCGGGAGAATGGCCGGCGACCATCACGGTCATTGCGGCGGGCTAAAACAGAGGAGGGGAGAGGCTGACCGGAGGAAGGGGATAGAGCTGCCAGGTGGGGCCGGGATGGCAGCGACAGGAGAGGAAGGTGGAGAGTGGAGCGGGCCGGCGGAGGTTAACGGGCCGGAAGAGGGGGCAGGCCGGGAGAGAGAGGGGTCGGGGTGGGCTGAAAAGGGAGAGGGGAAAGGGTTTGGGTTTTCTTTCTTTTTTTTTCAAAACCTTTTCTTCTTTTCAAACCTTTTCAAACTTAAACACTTTCAAACACTTTCAGTTGGAACATATGTTACTTGGTATTAAACCTTGTATTTAGTGAGCCTTGTATGCACTAAATGGTTTTAACCTCGTATTTAGTGATCCTGAGATCATAACCATTTTCCAGTTTTAAATGGTTTAAATTATATACTTGGTATGTTCTCTATTAACTTAATAGGCCTTGTATAGACCAGGCATAACCTGTATGGTAGAGATCCTGGATTTGCATTTAGTGATTTTTTTCCCTCCTGTTATTCTTACCTTCTGATTTTCAAGCAACTCAAATTGTCTCTGAACTAGCAGCATCATCAGGCACCCTTATATACAGGTGCGAAATTGATATTTTTAAGTAGGGAAATAAGCAAAATTATAGTTGCATTCAGACATTTTTTTGATTTCCATGTAGGGCCCTATTTGTATGCAGCCATTTTTGGTCATTTTCAGGTTTCTGGTTGTTCGATTCGATTTGATATGTTCTCTATGTAATCTTTTATGGTTCATATATTTGGCTTCATTGCTTTGAAAGGTAGGATATATAAAATGGACATTTGTTTGGTCATTTTCCATAGTTCGTTTGCTGTAGGATATGACTATATGAGCAATATTCAAGGTATGTAGGGCCCTATTTGTATGCAGCCATTTTTGGTCATTTTCAGGTTTCTGGTTGTTCGATTTGATATGTTCTCTATGTAATCTTTTGTGGTTCATATATTTGGTTTCATTGCTTTGAAAGGTAGGAGATATAAAATGGACATTTGTTTGGTCATTTTCCATAGTTTGTTTGTTGTAGGATATGACTATATGAGCAATATTCAAGGTAGGATATGAGCAATATCCAATGGCACATTAAGCTGACTTATCTACTTGTCCTTTCTGAACTGAATTAAGTATGATTTTTTTGTTTTATTGAAGTGACTTAATCATGACATGTCATTCTTTTTTCTTCATTTGAGTTCTCTTTTGTAGCAAAATATACTGACACACTTCTCTGTTTCTTCTGAATTTATCTTATATTATTTTTATTAGTGATTTATGCAAACCATGTAGCAGCTGTTGTTTATGCAAACCATGTAGCAGTTTTGCGACAAGGAACTCGATTTTGGAGCATGTGAAATTGCTTTGTGCTACCCTCACCTCACCTCATATGAAGATATGCAATTTAGACCTCAAAATTACTGCCATATGCTCTTGTTCATATACAAAATTAGATTAAAAATAACTTAAGTTGCAATTAACAAGGCACACCTTTACTCTGTTTTGTGCCGACTGAGTAAGATTCAATTGATTAGCAAGTCATGATGTGCAACAGCCTGCTTGTAAAATATGAAGGGAAAGGTGGTTGTACTTTTAACACTATAACTACATAATGGCATGTGCCTTAAAAAATATTGTTACTATGTTGGGATGTTTTATAATGCTTAATTTCAACTATTCTAAATTATGTGCACTCTATATTTGTGGAAGAGACATTATTTTGTTATTTATAGGAAGGATCGACTGATATCCACGATATGCATTTCCCTTTTCTGAATTCCATGCAGATATGTATAGGGTTTTTGTTTTCTGAACATCTAAAACTTCAGCAGTATGAACCCTTACACTTTAGGCCACTTGTTTCCTGATATGACACAACTGAATCCTTGATTCAAAATTTGTGTCCTAATCCTAGCCTTGATTCTCGTTGTGCAATTGCAGGAAATGATTAGGCCATCAAAACCACACTGACTTGAACGTCACAAAAGCGAAGACCTGTCTAAGTGGACGGGTGATTTTTGTCAGTTAACATTAGCACTTAGCAGTGTGGTTTGTCTTGTAAATTGTGTTGTTCCCATATGTATTGCTACTTTGTGTCTATCATAAAGTGCTTTCTTCGTCTTTATTTGAGTTAATATAATGTACTTTTGACTTATGATACGAAGCGTAGATGCACCAAGTTACTGTCAAATGATACGAAGTGTAGATGCCTCTATTTTTTTTAAAGAACACACACATATGAAATGAGAAAATATGAAATGAGAAAGTTGAACTCATATGATGTTTAGATGCATCGAGCTACTGTCGAATGGTGCTGGTTCAATGAGATACCCACGACTTACATTAGGGTGGATATCTAATGAGCTCCTCAAGTGAGCAAAGTTATATCCTTGAGTGTAGCGGGGAGATGCTAGACTTAGAGATGGCAACCGTAGGTCGGTCATGCAGTGGTGGGCATAGTAGTGAGAGGTGGCGGTGGTACTAATGATCAAGGCGGAAAGAGGTCGGTTGGATAGTGTAGGGTTAAGGCAACCATGTTCGGGATATTAGCGTGCCTAGGAGGGGGTGTGGCGGTGGATTCTGTGGCTTTCACGGGGAGGAGGGCGGCGTGGGGTGAACACTATAGTTTGACTGCGAGTGTAAAATTTTTATAATTATTATGATTTTTAGACATGTGCGTGTCACACATGCATTTTACTAGTTACTAACAAAAAGCTAATTTCATTTCTATTGTTAATGCCGTTGTCGCTGCAGTACTCAGCTCGGCTGAATAAACAAGTACTTGTTCTTGTGCTACCAAAATGCACTTGCTGGCATAGTAGCAACTACTTCGTGAATGAAGAAACAATGTCATCTCAAATTTTCAATATACTGCCAGTAGATTACAATGGCAAGATTACATAGCATTGAAAGTTTACATGTCAATAATATACATCTGCTAAGAAAAGCAGATTGCGTTGACTACCATAAACTGGAACTTGAACTTGAAGTCATAGAGCAAAGTCTGAATCTTTTTTTCTCATCACCAACACTCGTCTTTTTTCAGACTCAATCTGTATGATGGGTTGATAAGAACATTATAAATTAATTAGAGCAAACATCTCACTAGTGCTGCAATTATTCACCAAAGCATTTTTACACAGACCATTCATACGCTTCTTTGGAGGTTAAAATTACAAAAAAATGCTAGTTTAAAAACGAATTAGCTATAGACTGAAACCAGAAATCAACTCAAAAGAAAGTTATCTCTATTTTCTTCAAGAATTTCGGCACGTAGGTTAATTCATGAAAACATCTGTATGCTACAGATCTTACCTTGACAACTAGAGTTGATTGTTATGCCGCCGAAAGAAGGTCTAAGTAATCTTCTACATGATCCTCCGTATCATCATTCCCTAGGAGGGTATTTATTGAATTTTATAAACCTGAAAATGTAAGTAGGGTTGGACCGTGAGCCAGAAACTCGTGAGCTGGCTCAGTTCGCTTGTAGCTCGACTCCGCTCGGCTCGGTCAAATTTGTAACGAGCTAAGCAACTATTTTTGCTCATTTTGTTGACGAGTTGGCTCGAGCCAACTAGCAAGCTACTCGCGAGCCAAACAAGCTAGAAAGAAAATAATCCAACATAGGGTCAATTAGCTCGTCAGGCTCGATAAGATGAAAATATCAAATTATTTTTTACGAATATAGTTGTCTTACTATTATTTGGTTAAAATAATCTTATTGTTCAACTTGTAAGTCAAATCTAGTACTAATTAAGTCTATTTTTAGCTCTCAAATATCTATATTATCCTATTTTATTGACTTATGTTACATATTTTCATAATATAAATTAAACATTTAAATATTATTAACATATTTAAATTATCATATATAGATTAATATTATTTTTATCGGAACATTAATGTTCAATAATACTATGCTCGTGAGTCTAATGAGATGGCTCGAACTTTCAAACGAACTGAGCCGAACTCTATTTTTAGCTTGTTAGTTTAACGAGTAAGCTGAGCTCGACTCGTTATCAAACGAGCAGTAAGGAGTCGAGCCTTAACGAGATTGCACGTGTATTTTACTCTATCACGCGATTGGTACGCTCCATCTAGTAGAAAAAATCGTTCAGTTCACTAATCGCTAGTTGGTCAACGACACGTGTCGTGCATCCATATGTATGATCATACGTCTGTTTGTTTGGCTGATGACTGGTTGCTAGTTCTGATTTATTCGGAAAAAAATGTACTATTGGCTAGTGGACGATAAGCCATACAAACATGGCGGCAATTGCTCGCGCACACGTGCTCGGCGTATATGTTACGGGCACACACGTACGTACATTACAGTAATGTGGACCGTTCGTTGTTGTTATCTCGATCAGTCGATCGCATCACTCATTATGCACGCAGCACGCAGATGGAGAACCTTGGGTTGTCGCCGTCGGGGAGAAGATGGCGGTCGTTCTCGTGCCGACGAGCGGGAGGGGACGTCGATGACGAACGTGCCAGCCGGCCACCGACCGGCGTCGTGCGTGGCGTGTCACCCGTACGTGTTAGTTTCTGCAAGCGCGTTTGCGTCCTTCTGCAATATCTTCTCCAGCTTGATCACGCACGCCTAGGGTGGTCATAGGTTTTTTAAGTTAGTCTAGATCTCGCTATATAAAAATGAGATCATAATAATATACAATTTTCAACAACAAAATAGTAGAGCTTAGTTGAATTGTGAAAAATGTATTAGAGTCATGACCCATTATCACCTCTATACGCACACCTGTGCCACCTTTAATTTTCACACTTGCTATATTTCAAAAGCTTGCAATTTGACAGTATTTAATATTTAATCCAGAGCAAGCTGCAACAATTAATTAATGCTACCGAAAAACAAATAATTAATGCTAATTCTACCGAAAGCTAAAATCTCCTTTATTCGTTTGTACTTGATGTCTTACCCATTTTTTTAGAAAAAGGGGTCAAAGACTAGAATAGCTCTCGTCATCTGAATTAACCAAGCAGGACATCAGGTACCGGGATTCAAGTCTCGACTGGACAATCTTCTACTCTAGGTACCAACGAGAATCGAACCCAAAATCGTTAAGCTCCACTCTGAGTTGTCCAACCTTGAACTGACCCCCGCACCCCACCTTTGCACCTGGGACTGCCAACCGGGAGTGAGCCAAAGGCCAAATTCAGGCTGTGGAACATGAGCATTCGACTTATTTGCCATTAACAAAACTTGCAATCTCAGGGAATCATCATGAATTGAGGCGGACAAACATATAGAGGCGAGTGCACACCGACTAAGATGCCGTAAGCACACCACAAGCACCAGCAACACCACAGCACTACAGCTAGCGATCAGTACGCAGGGTAACTGCCTAACAGTGATGCCTTCAGAATTCCAGAATGTGATGAGTAAGTGGACTTTTCACCTCTCTTTTTTCGAAGAGAACGGGGCAACATCACTGCACACTACTGGTCCCCAAGCTTCAAAACTAACAGCGGAACACTTGCAATTTGGAGAAAGCGGATCGACTCTGTAGCCCGAAAACAACAAGAAGAATATCGATATTGCAGTGCTAATGAGTGTAATGATACCATGATTAGACAATGTCAGACTACAATAAATAATCTTTAATGACGTATTAATTAGACTGATTTCTTGTTTATCTGTGCAACTAGTTTTATAAATAAGCTATGTTTAATACTCTTAATTAGTGTTGAAAAACCACAAAAACTTTTCACCCAAAATTTTCAGCCAACTAAACAAGGCCTTAATCACCTAAAGGCTACAAGAGGAATCTGCCAGTGCATGAATCATGGAGTTGTGGAGCTGATAGGATTTCCTGGCATGTACATTGAGGGACCATCTCGGCATCTCGCATAGCATTGGGCATTGGATCGATCGGCATGGCAAACGTGCAGAATGGATTCACCCAGGCACAGCAAAAATGAGACAGACGTGCGGACGAGCCTGTGGCTCAGTGGCAAGCTCCCAAGGGTGGGAGGCAGCCGGTGGGGTTCGAACTATACCTGAGCATTTTGAGCCCGGCCCGGCCCGCTGGCCCGGCCCGTGTCAGGCCCGCCTACGAACTTTACTGGGCGGGCGTGGGCAGAGATCTTGAAGCCTGCGAAAAATTTTTTTGGCTCGAGCTCGGTCCGAAATGCTGTTTTTAGTTGTTTTACACTATAAAATGTGCGGGCGGCCCGCCCAAGCCCGGGCCCGGCCCGAGCCCGGCCCGAAAATTGAGGCCCGCCGCGTCCAGTGGGATGGTCATGAACAGGATTTTTTCGACCCGAAATAACATAAATTTTTTTCAGCCCGACCCGAACCCGGTCCGGCCCGAAAAATGCTCAGGTCTAGTTCGAACCCCGCACCGCACCTGGCCTCCATAGAAGGCCGAGCCAAGGTGGCTCTTATAAAAAAAAAAATGAGACAGACGCGAGCGCAATACTGCAGTCTGCAGGTAGGGTGTGCAGCCACTCTGCCTAGTGCCTACTCATAATTTACTCTTTTATAACGTTCGTTCAGCAATCCACTGATGGAGCTGCTCTTCCAAACTGCAAACCACAAAAGAAAATGGTGCCTGCTACGACATACAGCATGCTATAACCGACAACCAGCCAGAATCGTGCAAACCATTGCAGTCTCGATTTTGGAATTTTACCCACCATTCTGTTAGAAATTTAGGCAACATTCGGCATATTTTAATTCCATAATTTAGCAAGTAATTCATGATGTAAATAAGTGAAAACGTGATAACATGACATGTGCTCGTGTTCATGATTAGCACACTGTAAAACATGAACGACACAAATAACCAGATAAGTTTGAGGATGTACCCAGGGGCGGGACCATTGCCGGCGGCAACGGTTGCGCCGTTAGCAGCTGGATTAACCATGTTAATCGTAGGCTACCCTCAATCGATGTAGTCGTACAAGTTGATGAAGCGAAGACGTTGATGCAGTGTAGACGGTCGTCGGGAATCGCCACCGGGAAGTAGTCGATCGCAGCAAGAAGAGGAAGATTGTTGAGCAGTCGCACACTCGTTACGCTACCCAAAAACCTGATTGTCTCGCTATTCCCGAGCAGGAACTCAAGCGCGGCGGGTTTCGGAGGCTCTGCTCTCCCAACAGCGTGTGCGCGCACGGAGTGGAATGGGGAAATTTATGTGAGTAGCAACAGCAGTAGAAATATAGGGAAGGCCGGAATAAGAGAATCCATCGAACCTGGACACCACCATGTGCCTCTAATGCTAGTTAACACTAGTAGCTGACGCAATAACCAGCCCCATGTGCCTCTAATGCTAATTAACACTAGTAACTGACGCAATAACCAGCCACTAGTAATTGATGAGCATTTGCACAAGAGCCTTTAGCACTAGTAACAGCCAAGGCAATTTCACGGCAAGCACCACCATTCCTTCTCATTCAACCATATGGAATTAACTACATTAATCACCATTTGGTAACCTCTAGCATTAGTTGTGGGTCTGAATTATTATTGATTTAATTGCTTGGAAATGGACTAAGCCCAATTAAATCCAACACATTCCACCAATCTTCTGATGATCGTCAGAGTTTTCTCACTCTTTAACTTGCAGTTCAATGCATCAGTTAAGTTCCCCACTGTATACGCTACCAACCTTCGTTCGATCAAACAACTACGAGCACCCTCGGCCGCTCGTCTGCTCGTCCACAACGCGCTCCATACATTCCACAGGCATAATAAACTGCCCGGACAAATCCAGCATTGTTCGTGCTCCGAGGAAGCTGCACATGCTAGCCTGGCCGTCCGGCGCACCGCTCGGGGATGGAGGAATGGAACAGAATCGTCCACGCCCAGCAGCCTAGCGGTAGACGAACGAAGAAAGAAAGCTGATCCCCCCACGCGGCCGCCGATCGAGCTCGCCATAAGCGAATGCGGCTGCGGCTTGGCTTCTGTGTTTCTTTCCACGAACATGCCAACAGCGACGCCGCCCAACAGCGCTCCATGACCATGACCTCCATGAGTTCTCCAAGTCCTTCCTCCAGTCCACGCTGAATGAGGTGGATGACGATGGGGACGCATGCCTGACAGCCATCACATGCTCCGCGCCCACAATGATCGGCCCACATGGCATGTTATTGCGGGCGCTGGTGCAGGGCCAGCCACGCCACGCCACGCCACGCCCCCCCTTGCGCTGCACGGACGACACAGCCCCCCTTCCTTCTCCCTCTCATAAATCCACGGCGCCTCCCTCCCTCCTCATGACATACCAGCTGATGAGCTGCCCACGAGCAACATTCCTCTCAACTCTTTGAGTCCGTCCACCCGTACGTAGACCATACTACTCCACAGAGAACAGAAAGAAACCCAACAGAAAAGAGAGCTCTGCTCTGCTCTGTCGTCCGCACCCGCTTCCGTTCTCTTCTGGTCGCCAAGTTCAAAGAAACCCAACAGATGTATCTACGGCCGCCACACGCCAATGCATGGCACCAGAGTCCAAAGTGATCATCAGCACCCCATCTTGCAAAGGATAGTTTGATCGAGCAAGAGCTGCCCGAAAATGCCGTCCAGAATGGCCAATGGCTTCTCCCAGGAGGTGACAGACTTCGACCGGCAGATGGGGTGCACGGCCGGCATGTTCCAGATCTTCGACCGCCGCCGGCTTCTCACCGGTCGACGACGCGGTGGCAGCCCTGGAACCGGGAACGAACCGCCTCCAGGTACTCCTCGCTCTGGCAGCTCTGCTTGTGTTTTACTTCAGACTTTCAGAGTGAATTTGTTCTTGCAACAAGAGCTCTGCCCTGTTTCAAGTCAAGGAAACTTGTACTATCAGGGGGACAGGTTGAGTTGTACAACGCAGAATTCTGGAAAAGTGTAACCTGCGTGGAGCCCAACAAAACAGGGTCTAAAGTTTACTTCACGTAGAAAATACTATGCAAATTTTTTTAAAAAAAACTCCCTTACACATGACAAGAAACTGACACCATGATGACCAAAGGTAGGCTGACAGTGAAGCAGTTGCAGAAATGTATACACAAAGAAGAGATTGAAGATAGAAAGGGCCAAGGAAGAGATCAAAAGTTTCGGAGTAATTATATTCATGCAAAAGAAAATGATCGAGGGTTCATACGTGTCCTGATGTTTACCTTTTTTTCCATTTATCATGTCCATGTTTCTTTCGTGATCACCTGCATCGCATGATAAATTGCACATGTGTTTCCTTTGCTAGGCCATGATATTCCAAGTAGCAGCAAGTATGCCCCGGTGCACAATTCAGCTAATCCAAACACCACCCCGGTATTTTTCATCACATGTTAAACGTATATCTCACTCCTTTCAACAAACTACGTCGCGTGATGCGCTCTCCCTCAGCTTGATTTGAATTACTTGTGCAGGAGAGTCCGTTCAGCAAAAATACGGCTGAGAACAGTATCCTCTCCATGGAATCATCAAGAGTATCTTCATCTTCGTCATCCTGCTCTTCATTATCATCCCTGGATGGCAGCAAACCAGTACAGCAGGAGCTCCCATACATCAACAAGGATCCTGATATAGGAAGGACAGTGAGGAGGTCACGAAGCTTAAACTCTTGCAATAAAGAGGTTAAATCCAAACAGAGAAATACTGATTTTAGAGATGTCGTAAAGGATTCCATCAACCGGGAACCTCGTGCCCTTGCCATCAAGACCACAGCAGCGGTGCAGAGAAATGGATTACACAAAGACTCACCAAGGCCACTGTTGATATCCAAATCAACAGATGGAACTTACGTAATTGCGATCGATAGGAGCAGTGAGCTTCCAGCACACATTGATGAATCTAGAAGGCAACCACGTTTCTCATATGACGACCGACAGCTGCTACAGCAGGCAGAAGCTCAAGGTAGCCAGATGCCCTCATCAAACCTCAGGGAGCTTCCTAGGTTGTCTTTGGACAGTAGGAAAGAATCTGTCAAGGCAAGTTCACATCTGAAAAACTTTGGTTGTGCAAAAACCGATGACAATCTCTATGATAGTGTGAAGAGCCAAGAATCCCCAAGCCATCGGCGGGCAAGTGGTGTCGTTGCCAAACTCATGGGGTTGGAAGAGACTATAGATATCTCTGGGCCTGTACGATCACAGAGACAAACCCCTGACATTCCAAATGGTAACCTGTCAGACATCCCCAGGAGTATCCACCCTGATCCTGGTGTATCACAGCTAATGGCTCAACCTCGTATACTGAAAACTAAACCTTCCAAAAGAATTGTCCCTGAAGCTGCCCCTTGGAAGCAGCAGGAGAGGGGCATAACAAGATATTATGATGAAACAAAGCCAATATCTGTATCCACCTATAATGACATAGAGAGAAGGCTCAGGCATCTCAAATTGTCTGAATGCAATAAGGACTTGAGGGCTCTCAGGACACTTGGCAATTTACACGCAAAGCACACACCGTGTCAGATAGATTACAGTGCCAGATTACTGCCTGTTCAGAAGGCAACTGCTGTAGGAAACACTACTGGTAAAGACCTCCGGACTCCAGTTGTGATCAATAAGACGGCAAGAAGAATCATGAGACCAAATGCTTCAGTTGCTCCCCTTGCAGCCCCAAAAGTCCACCGAAAGTTGCAGCATGAAGAGCGTCCTTTCACCAGGAAAAGTGACAGCAGTGGCAGGATGAAGATCCATTCTCACAACAAAAGAGATCATTCCACGGCAGAGGAAGAGGTAGGCAGCATAATCTTACCACTGCCTTCTAGATCGTTGAGCCCAAGACTTGTGCAGAAGTCAGACTGTAGCCGGATCCACCAAAGTCAGACACTTCCACAGATGTCACCAGCCAAGAAACTCAATGAAGTAGTGTCCCCAAGAGGCAGATTAAGGTCAAAAGCTTCACAAGCAAATAGCACCTGCCGCGATGATAAGATGTCAATAATTCCTGAAAGTAGAATTTGTTTATCCAAGCAGGTTGATATGGGCATTATCGATTATCCAAATCCTGTAAATGTCAACACAGAATGCAGCCAAAGTAATACAACTTCAACGTGGAATCATGAGGTACAGCTAATTCCACAGTAAAGACCTGCAATTGATTGTTGCATTGCATGCTTCCATCCTTTATCACCAGATAATGGTTTTTGAAAGACTTGCTTTTTTTTTCCAGGAAACACCTCCAATTCTATCTTCTGACAAGAAGAACATCCATACGCTGGAGAACATACCGAGTCCTATATCGGTCCTTGATGCCACGTTCTGTCAAGATGGACTGTCACCTTCTCTGAGAAGCATGTCAAATTCTTTCCAAGGTAAGAAGTTTGTCTGTCAAATCCTTCTTCACACAAGTATTATCATCAGGTTTCCATCAATCCAGAAACCATATTGTTCGATGTTCGTCACAGGACAAACATACTTAGCTGTAAGCAGATCCAACAATCATAATGACAAGCAACTCATAATCAATGCAACCAAATGTAGCTCGTTGTCCAGCATACCGGGAAGAACCACAGTAAATTGGCAGTGTTTGCGCAGACCAGTTAAAGAGCACCAATTCTTTACTGCCAGTAGTAATCCATGTCTGTACCTAACATCATGGCGCCCCACATGTTGCAAATGTCCATACAGGGACATAATATATGTTTTCCTTGTGCATACATACTTATGTAGATGAGCCCACAAGTATAACCGGTTTTCTTAGCTGGACTGTTCATGTTTAGCTTGTTCTCAGAGCCCCCACATGTTTGTTGGATTGATTGCTCTAGCCCTTAATGCTCAACTAACCTTTTACCTTAACTTGTTCAGATGTTGCGACACATACATTGGATGAGTGCTGGAATCCAGTAAGCCTCTCTGACACACCAACATTGAAGAAAAACAGTGAGGCTAACCACATAATACCAGAAAAAATGAAAGCCCTCATCCAAAAGCTTGAACTCTTGCAATTGTTGAGGGATGAGGCTCCTAGCACAAATGACAATTTGTTGATGGTCACTGCCAATAAAGACCGCCATTACATTTATGAGATACTCTTAGCATCAGGCCTCCTACACAGTGAACCAAGCTCCAAGATGATCCCCTGTCGGTTCCAGCTGCCAAGCTATGCAATCAATCCTGAGGTTTTCTTTATCCTTGAACAAGCAAAACCAGCCGCAGGAAAGCTTCATCGCAAACTCATTTTTGATCTTGCAAATGAACTCATTGCTCAAAAAATACACGGCGGCGGTTCTGTGAGACAACAAGTGCAGATGATTATATGTAAAAAATCCAGCAGATGGCATCTTTTCAAGGAATTATGCTCCGAGATTGAAATGCTCCAACATGAGGCCTCAATAATAAGATTTTCTGAAGAGGAAGAGGAAGAGGAAGAGCGCAAACTAGCAAAGAATGCAGTACGTGAAATAGGAAAATGGAAGAGTTTCGACAGTGACCTACAAGGGGTGGTTCTGGACATTGAAAGACACATCTTTAAGAATCTCATTGACGAGGTCATAAGTAGTGAAGCAATGAGAAAAGTGTAGAAATGAAAATATAAATAGACAGTTGTTTTTGATAATCATATAGACTAAACTGTTGTTTTCCTATTTTCCATGAAGCTGACCTGATGGTAAATGCAATTGTATTTAGGAGATGTAAAGAATAATAAGTTGTGCAAGTATATATGAAGTATCCTGTACAAAGAATTAATTACCCAATAATAATACTGAAGAATAAAGTTGCTCCCTCGGCCATGCGAAGTTCAAATTCTAGCACCTACGATCACCTAAAACCATTTGTCCTACTATTTAAGCATATGTTTGGCCTAACCACCTAAAGTGATAATTAGAACTACCTGGCATCAGCATTGTTAGAAGCATCTGACATTCTTACAAGTAACACAGCATTGGCTCTAATGGCATCAAATCTGCTTGGCGCACTTAAACTTTGCTCTTAATAAAACCTGGCTAGATTCGGTCTTTAGTTACAAACCAAATATACCTGGACCCTAATTGGCACTGGAATTGTATACTTATTTTTACTTAATTGGTGTTCGCACCCAAAATTGGCACAAAGCCGATCAGGCTGACGCCACCGGTCAGACCGGTGTCCATCGACAGTCTGACCGGTCGGGCGTCTTGTAGCCGATCCGGCAGCGGCCACACCGGTCTGACCGGTGGGCCTGACCGGTCTGACCGGTGGACCCCGAGTCCGAGCAGAATTGAGGAGTCCTAGCGAATTTCGACTTGTAAAAGGATTCCTTGCGGGGCAAGATCTCCCCACCCTATAAATATAAAGGGCCACGGCCGTTTGAGGGGAAATCACCCAATCGTACATTACTTTTTACAACTTTTATCTCTCAAACCCTAGCTTTTCCAACCTTGTGCTTTCCTTGTTTGTCTCGACGACGATCAGGGACGTTCTGAGTGGCCTTGCCGACCTCAGAGCAACCCTAGGCGCGCCACCTCCGACGGGGTCCCTCCCGAGGCGGCGATCTTAGGTTTTCACCGCGCGTCTGCAGCCACCGGTCAGACCGGTGCCCCTGACCGGTCAGACCGGTCCGGGCAGGAGCTCGGCGAGTTCAGCGTTTCGACGTTCCGCGCGATCTAGCGCTCGTGTGTGTTGACCAGAAAAACATCAACATACTTTTGGCGACTCCGCTGGGGAAGAAAGATCAGGTTGCTAAAACCGTTCAATCTAGCCTCAGCCCGATGGGTGCTCGGTGTGAACTTGACATGAACAACATTGTCACCGCGTCGCTGGAAGATCTCTCTCCGGAGGAGCAGCAGAAGTTCAAGGCGCTACAAGAGTATATGCAAGTACAATTCCTAGCTGGCGTCAGAAAGGGTCGATCCGGCAAGGTGGCAAGATTGAAAGAGTTCGAGCTGCCGGCGATCAGGCTAAACGACAGCAATATTGAGGTAATTCCCACTGTAAGTAAGAAACCCCCGTCTGAAACTTCTACTATGAAATCTACAGTGGAAAGTGATGAATTGCTTGCTTCTTACATTGCTCGTTTAGAACGGTTAGAGGATCTAGAAAAAGATAGGAGTTTAGGTTTTAATAATAATGAAACTAATAGTAGTACTCCTAAAGCTAATCCTCAAGGGTCTCATCCTAGCTTAGCGCCTTTGCCTGTAAATAATGGTAATCATGCATATGGTTTGACACCAAATCCAGCATCTGGTCAGTACCCTCAGTTTCAACCGCACAGGCCAAACATGGCCGCACCGGTCGAACTGATGCAGGGTACCGGTCAGACCGGTGCTATGGAGTTGGTGCCCGACCAGCCTTTGCCAATTTCTGTCGTGCCAAATCAGATAGTCCCTACTTTTTCTAATACAATCAGTAATGTTGGACCTCATTATAGTACGACAGTGAATACATCGGCCTCCAAAAATATTATTCCGGACGATGTGTTTGAAAGTTACAGGTTAGCTCAAGCTAAGATAGCTCCCTATTTAAATAAGATGAATTTGGAGAACCCTCAACCACAACAGCCAAATAATCCTAATTGGGCGGAATTTAATAGATTTAAGGAAGATTTGGCTAATGTGGTAAAAACCAAACTTAGTGTTGATATTGGTAACACTAATTTGTATCAAAAACCATACGATCCCGAGTTTGATAGATTTCCTCTCCCACGTGGTTGGCGTATGCCTGACTTGATTAAATTTAGTGGTGATGATGACCGAACCACATGGGAGCATATTAGTCAATACACTGCACAACTAGATGAAGCTGGTGTCTATAATGCTTTAAAAGTGCGCTTGTTCTCTTTATCTTTGACCGGCACCGCTTTTGCTTGGTTTTCCTCGCTTGCTCCCGGTTCTATTATATCTTGGGATATGTTAGAACGTAAGTTTCATGATCACTTTTATAGTGGGAGTATACAATTAAAATTGACAGACTTAACATCGGTTAGGCAAGGAAGAGATGAGACTGTCTCTGCCTACATTAAAAGGTTTAAAGAAACTAAAAACCGGTGCTTTAATTTGTCAATCACTGATTTGGACCTTACAGACATTTGTCTGAAAGGTTTAAGATCATCTATTAGAGATAAGATAGAGGGCACTGATTTTCTTTCGGTTGCACAAGTTCAAATTAGAGCTTTAGTTGTTGAAAACCGAATGAATAAAGAGAAAAATAATTTTAAATCACGTCGTTCTAATGTTCATGTTATTGATTATGATTCTGATAGTTCGGACGATAGTGATAAAGAAATTTATGCTGCTGAATTTGTTTGGCCCTCTAAAGAAAAATCTTATTCTTGTTCATCTCTTAAGCCGGCTAGTAAAGGTCGGCAAGAAGAAATTAAATTTACTTTTGATGTTTCCAAATGTGATCGTATATTTGATGAATTGCTTAAATCTGAAAATATTAAGTTAACTCATACTATTCCTCCACTTGAAGAGTTGAAAAGACGTGCGTATTGCAAATTTCATAATTCATTTTCTCATGCTATTAATGATTGCAATGTGTTTCGTCGACACGTTCAATCGGCCATAAATGAAGGTCGTTTGACTTTTCATGAGATGCAAGTGGACAAAGCTCCTTTTCCAATCAACACCATGGATTTACAGCAGCCTAAGGTACTGGTTCGGCCACATCAAGCTGAAGCAACTAAAGACAAGAATGTGGTAATCGGGGAGGCTAAGCCCGATTTGAGAGGAAAAGAGCTGGTTCGCAAAGTTGAGTATGAGAAGACTCCTGATGGTAAAGAAACCTTCAAGGTTACAGTGAGTGCCTCTGGACATGGGGGGCAAGGGTCGTCCACACCCACCGATCAGCGACCGTCTGAGCCGTCTCTGGCCAGACCGGTCAGACCGATGGATGTGACCGGTCAGACCGGTGCGCCCCCAAATCGTCCGAGGATGATCAAACCAAGCCGTCCGGAGATTGGAAACTGGAAACTTAATGTAGCAAAAAATCAGGGGAGTGGTCCTAAGCCAAAGGTCACTTTCGACATGCTATTTGACAAGTATTCCAGGCAAAAGGCCGTTACAAGTGATCGGCCGTTAAAAAAAAGGATGAGGTCACCTACACACCAGGGAGGTTCATCTTCACCTCCAAGGGCTGCTACAAGACTCAAGGGTGAATCATCGCAGCAAGGGCAACGCTTTACTCCACCATGGGCGTCATCAAGTTCAAATGCACCACGCCCGATCTATGATGACAATGGAGTGATGTGGGTGCCTTATCAACAAGCCTTTCATCCTGGATGGGGAGGACAGAAATCAGCTTTTGACAGGATCTCCAGGCCTATCCAAGACCGATTGGCTTCTCGCCGTTCTGGTCAGGGTCACCAGACCCGACCGGTCAGACCGGTCGCTATCACCGGCCAGACCGGTGCGGCCAGAAAAGCCGTGCCACCTCCAGTAAAGCAAGTTTACAAGCCAAAGCAAAGGGAGGAGGTGCAGAAGATGGAAGTTGATCCAGAGAGGACTACGAGCCAAGACATTATTCAGATTGGATCAATGGATGTTCCTATTGGAGAAGATGGCAAAAGACCGATTGTTCCAAACAATAAGGTTGTGACATCAACTCCAGGGATGTTTGCTGCTGCTAATGACCATGAGGCCAGTGGGAGTGGTTCCAACTCCAAATACTTCTTGCCAAGGTGGTGTCCTCCCGGATTGACTCGTACACAAAGGAGGAATCTTCAACACCTGAGGTTTCAAGAGAAGAGGGAGAAGGAGCTAGAGAAGCAAAGGGACGAAGCTTTCAACCAGTACAGGCCTATGATACCTCAAGGGAAAGAGTGGAGAGTCAAGACCAGCTCCCAACCAGCACCGGTCAGACTGGTGGAGGGGTCGGTCAGACCGGTCACACCGATCAGACCGGTGGAGGTTGACGATCAGACCGATGACCCAGAGACGCCGCCCGGTTTCTCTTCTTCGATTCCCATGGTTTGTGATGACAAGTCCGCATCGGATCCTGCACCAGAAGACGATGAGGAGCTTGTTGACTACAGTTCTTCGCCCGAGCGCATGAATTTGGACATCAACGTGATCCATATGTCTATGGATGGTTATGTGCTCTCGGAGGAGGACGTCGCACATCTCGACTTTGGGCCAAAGTAAGCTACTTTCCAGAAGCCTAAAGATGTTGAAAATCATTTGAAGGCTTTGTACATGAAGGGACACATCAATGGGAAGCCTATATCTCGTATGCTGGTGGACGGAGGAGCGATCGTCAACTTGATGCTGTATTCTTTGTTCAAGAAGCTGGGAGGTTCAGATGATGAGCTGATCAAGATCAACATGACTGTCAGCGGTGTGGAAGGAGGCGAGCCGATGGGAGCTAAATGCGTCATCTCTATGGAGCTCACCGTTGGGAGCAAGACATTGGCTACAACATTCTTCGTCGCTGAGACACAAGGTAACTTCAGTCTCATCCTTGGTCGTGATTGGATTCATGCAAATCAGTATGTGCCTTCTACTTTGCATCAATTCTTAATCCAATGGGTAAGCGACGAGGTAGAGATTGTTCATGGTGATACATCGGCTTGTGTTGCAATGGCCGATAGTCCTACTATGGATAATCATGAGAATCTTAAGTGCTTAACTGGTTTAGATTTATCTAATTTGAGGCTTATTGATTCTACCAAAGATGGCTTTGCTACTGTTGTCATGAAGCCGATCGTTGATCAGGCTAGAACTTCTCTGTCGATTTGATGGATGCAAATCTGGAGTGGTTGCAACAAAGGCAAGAGCACTATCAGGCGCATAAGAACGATATGTGAGGCCATCGAAGATTTTGATGATTTGAGCAAGTTAAGACAAGGGTTTACGTCAGCTGATCCTTTAGAGAAGGTTGATATTGGTGATGGCACTTTACCTAGGCCGACATTTGTAAACAAGAATCTTGATCCTTTGTTTAAATCTGAGTTAATAAAGCTGTTAAAGGAGTATGTTGATTGATTTGCATGGAATTATAATGAAATGCCTGGTTTAAGTCGTGATTTAGTTGAGCATCGTTTACCTATTAAACCTGGTTTTAGACCTTATAAACAACCTCGTAGAAACTTTAATCCTGATATTTATGACCGAGTGAAAGAGGAAGTCAATCGGTTATTTGATGCAAAGTTTATTAGACCTTGTCGTTATGCTGATTGGATTTCTAATATTGTGCCTGTTGAGAAAAAAGGAACAAAAAAGCTTCGTGTTTGCATTGATTTTAGAGATCTTAATAGAGCTACTCCTAAAGATGAATATCCTATGCCTATAGCCGATTTTCTTGTTAATGCTGCATCCGGACATAGAATTCTTAGTTTTCTTGATGGTAATGCTGGTTACAATCAAATCTTTATGGCCGAAGAGGATATATCCAAAACGGCTTTCATATGTCCGGGTTTTGTTGGCTTATTTGAGTGGGTTGTTATGACTTTTCGATTGAAAAATACGGGTGCTACTTATCAAAGGGTTATGAATTTAATCTTTCATGATTTGCTTGGCATCATAGTAGAGGTTTATATCGATGATATTGTTGTCAAATCGGCTGGAGATGATTCTCATTTAGCTGATTTAAGACTTGCATTTGAAAAAATGCGTCGGTATAAATTAAAGATGAACCCACTCAAATGTGCTTTTGGTGTATCGGCTGGGAAGTTTTTGGGCTTCATTGTGCATGAGAGAGGCATAGAGATAGATCCTAAAAAGATTGAGGCAATCCGGAATGTTAAAGCGCCTACTTGTAAAAAGGATTTGCAAAAGTTCTTGGGCAAGGTAAATTACTTGAGGAGGTTCATTTGTAACTTGTCCGGGAAGGTGAATGCTTTTACTCCTTTACTTCAGTTAAAAAATTATGTTGACTTCACTTGGGGGGCAAAGCAACAAGAGGCATTTGATGAGATTAAGAGCTATTTGACCTCGCCACCCGTTCTTCAAGCACCCAAGAGTGTTATTCCTTTCAAGTTGTATGTAGCGGCTGAGAAGGATGTCATTGGAGGTGTTTTGACTCAAGAGACCGAAGGCAAGGAGTACATTGGTGCATATGAGAGTAGAAGATTATTAGACGCCGAAACAAGGTACACTTTTATTGAAAAGTTGTGTTTATCACTATATCATACTTGTACCAAATTGAGGCATTATTTATTACCTAGTACTTGCATAGTAGCATGTCAAACCGACATAATCAAATACATGTTGCATAAACCAATTTTAAGTGGTAGAGTCGGCAAACGGGCTTATACTTTAGTTGAGTATGATTTGCATTGTGAACCATTAAGCTACATGAAAGGTCAAATTGTTACCGACTTTATTGTTGGACATATAGTAGATAAGCAACTTGATTTGAATGTCGGTTATGCTACTTTTACTCCATGGAAATTGCATTTTGATGGATCGGTTTGCAAAGATGGTTGTGGTGTTGGAATTGTCATTATTTCGCCAAGTGGGGCTGTTTTTGAAGCTCTTAACCGATTGCATCATGATTGTACTAACAACCAAACCGAATATGAGGCTCTTCTATTTGGATTGGAAATTTTACATGACATGGGAGTAAAACATGTGGAAGCATATGGAGATTCTTTATTGGTGGTGCAGCAAGTATCCAAGGTATGTCAATGTTTAAATGGTTTTTTAAATGCTTATCTTGATAAATGTTTAGACATCATATCTTTTATGGATGAATTTGTTATCTATCATGTGCCACGAGACGAAAATCCTAGAGCTAATGCTCTGGCCCAGCAAGCATCTGGTTATAATGTTCGAAAAAGAAATTTTCAAGAACACAAACCGTTGCTTACAGCCGAGTGTTTTGCTCTGGAGGCACCGGTCAGACCGACACAGCCGACCGGTCTAACCGGTGACACCGGTCTGACCGATGTCACCGACCGGTCTGACCGGTCACCTGGTTCTGGGTCAGCTAACAGCACCGGTCTGACCGATGCCCATGACCGGTCTGACCGGTCCCCTGGTAAAAGTTCCTCCTCGGTTTTTCGTGACAAAGATGAGGTGGAGGATTGGAGAAAGCCTCTGGTTGATTATTTGCAAAATCCTAGCAGTTCAGTTGATAGAAAAGTCCGACGATGGGCTCTTAAGTTTGTTGTTGATAATGGTGAATTGTATCGTCGGACTGCGGATGATTTGCTTTTAAAGTGCTTGGGTCCTGATAAAGCTAGGTTGGCTATGGCAGAGGTTCATGAAGGTATTTGTGGTACTCATCAATCGGCTCCCAAGATGAAGTGGCTCCTCAGGCAAGCTTGCTTTTATTGGCCTACCATGATAGCTGATTGTTTTAAGTACTACAAAGGGTGTGAAGAGTGTCAAAAACATGGAGATGTTTAGTTGGTGCCTGCTGCGTTGATGCATCCGATTATCAAGCCTTGGCCCTTTAGAGGATGGGGTTTGGATTTTATTGGCAAGATTCATCCTTCGTCGTCAAAGGGGCATTGTTTTGTGATCGTGGCTACTGATTACTTCACCAAGTGGACTGAAGCTACTCCTTTGAAGAATATGACACATAGAGAGGTGATTGAGTTTATTACTGGGCATATCATACATAGGTTTGGCATTCCACAAACCTTGACTACGGATCAAGGGACTTCATTCATATCCAAAGAGGTGCGTGAATTTGTTGATTCCTATGGTATTAAATTGCTCAATTCATCTCCATATTATGCTCAAGCCAATGGTCAAGCCGAGTCTAGCAACAAGACATTAGTGAAGCTCATAAAGAAGAAGATAGAGGACAATCCTAAAAGATGGCATGAGGTATTATCTGAAACTTTATGGGCTCATCGTATTTATAGACATGGTGCTACTAAGGTTACTCCTTTTGAGCTTGTGTATGGTCAAGAGGCCGTTTTGCCCGTTGAGGTGAATCTAGGCACATATAGACTTGCAAAGCAGAATAATCTTGATGTTGAGTCATATTATGCTTTGATGATGGACAATATTGATGAAGTGACCGACAAGTGTATGGAAGCTTTGGAGGAAATTGAAAAGGACAAGAGGAGAGTTGCTAGAGCATACAACAAGAAGGTAAAAGTCAAATCTTTTCAGGTAGGTGACTTGGTTTGGAAGACGATTTTACCTATTGGATCTAAGAGTAACGAGTTCGGCAAGTGGTCTCCAAGTTGGGAAGGTCCATACAAGGTTGTCAAGGTTTGTTCTGGGAATTCTTACATGATGGAGACTTTGCAAGGACAGCGACTTCCAAGGGCTCTCAACGGGAGGTACTTGAAGAAATTTCATCCAAGTGTCTGGCAAGATGCTTGATAGGATATGGCCGATTTAAAGCAAAAATCGCCCTTAGACCAAAAAATGGCCGGTGAAGTGTCACATCGACCTTAGAATTATTTTTTAGACAGCAAGCTTTACTAAAAAACAGGGTGGCATATGTTCGCACCCAAAATTGACACAAAGCCGATCAGACTGACGCCACCGGTCAGACCGGTGTCCATCGACGGTCTGACCGGTCGGGCGTCTTGTAGCCGATCCGGCAGCGGCCACACCGGTCTGACCGGTGGGCCCGACCGGTCTGACCGGTGGACCCCGAGTCCGAGCAGAATTGAGGAGTCCTAGCGAATTTTGACTTGTAAAAGGATTTCTTGCGGGGCAAGACCTCCCCACCCTATAAATATAAAGGGCCACGGCCGTTTGAGGGGGAATCACCCAATCGTACATTACTTTCTACAACTTTTATCTCTCAAACCCTAGCTTTTCCTACCTTGTGCTTTCCTTGTTTGTCTCGACGACGATCAGGGACGTTCTGAGTGGCCTTGCCGACCTCAGAGCAACCCTAGGCGTGCCACCTCCGACGGGGTCCCTCCCGAGGCGGCGATCTTAGGTTTTCACCGTGCGTCTGCAGCCACCGGTCAGACCGGTGCCCCTGACCGGTCAGACCGGTCCGGGCAGGAGCTCGGCGAGATCAACGTTTCGACGTTCCGCGCGATCTAACGCTCGTGTCTGTTGACCAGAAAAGCGTCAGCAATTGGGTATCTCTAACGCAAATTTCTCAAGACGAGACAACATTCATCAGGCATTTGGAAGAAGGAAATGCTCCTAGGTTTGAGTCCCTTGTGAATTTTGGACCGAAGGAGGTCAGGATCATATAATCCCCAGAGTTGGAGGCGTCAAAACCTGATTCAGGAACTACACATCCCAAAAATAATGAATCGATTGCTGCAAGGAAATGCGCCCAGACGAGAAGGAAATCATAATGGATTCGAGATGGCAATAAACAAAAGGTGGGGTTTCGAAGTGCTAGGACCTTTTGTTGCAGACTTGCAACAGCCATGGTGAGCAGCCCAAGGACCAGAGCCATAACTTCCCTTCGTCCGCGCTCCGCGGAAGCGGTTCGCATCCTCCAAGAGACGGATCGACTCCTTCGACCACCCACACTCGTCATCCTCCATTTCCTCCTTCAAAACGGAATATTCCATCCTAGTCATCAATATTCTCTCCTTCATATCCACTTCTTCCGCATCCATCTTCCTTTATAATCTCTCCTCCATCCCAACTCCCACGGTGGGACCCACATCACAGATATTTTTTAATCCCCTCCCACCCACCGACGCCTGCCTACCTTGGTTCCTCCGCCTGCGCTCTCCCTGCCTCCTCTCTCCTTCCGCCCCTCCCCCACCAGCGCCGGTCACCCCTCCCCCACCGGCGACGGCACGCCGGCGGCCTTCCTTCCTCCCGATCGGCGGAGCACGCGAGAAGGCCCAAGAAGCGGCGGCGGACGGTGGGAGGTGCAGCGGCGGACGACGGTAGGTGCGGCGGCGGACCTCCTCCCGGTGGCGGTCGTTGTCCTGGTGGCGCTCCCGCTCCGCGACGGGGGAGGAGCGGATTCGGCGGGGCGGGGCCTCCGAGGTCGGCCCCGCGCGGGGGAGGAGCGGATCCGACGCGGCGGGGCGGGGCCTCCAAGGTCGGGCCCGCGTGGGGGAGGCGCGGATCCGGCGGCCCTCCTTCCTCCTCTCCGGTGGCCGAGCTCCCGGTCGCCCTCCCTACCTCCCCGGGGATGCGCGGACGTCGGGCGAGCTCGGCGGCGACGGCGAGCGGAGCAGGGGCGCGGCGAACCTCCCTGCCTCCGCCCCGTCCCCTGTTCCCCCGCGCCAGTGCGCCTCGTCGGTGGGCCCTGCGCCGCAGCCAACGACGTCGAGGTCCCCGCGGTCGTCGGCGGAGTCGCCACGGAGGAGCAGAGGCGTGCGGCAGATTCGTGGCGGAGGAGCAGAGGCGTGCGGCGGATTCGTGGCGGAGGAGCGGGACGGTGGGGTCCAGGCGGCCGACAGCCAGGCTTCTCGTGCGGCCCTCCAGCTCCGGCGCGCCGCGGCCTCCCTCTTCCTTCTCCCTCCTCCCAGGCGGCCGGCGGCCAGACGCGACGGCAGCCTCCCTCTTCCTCTCCTCGTTCCGAGGGATGGCGCGCGTCGGTTGGGATGGCGCCCGCGCGGAGGCCGTGGTGCGCGGGCCCCACTTTTCCCGTGAGCCCGCGACTCCTCTGAAAATGAAGGAGCCGGGAGCCCGCGCCATTTTGCCGAGCTCCTGGAGGAACCGCGCTGCGGGCGTCGTTACGCCAAAATGCTCTTGGAGGAGCCGATCCCGTCGGGATCCAGGAGCCGCTGCGGGTAGTCTTCGTCGCGAATCGCTAGTTCGGCCATGGCGGGGATCCTGGCCGAGCAACGCCTACCTGTGCTGTGATAATGACTGAATGAAGTGAAGGATTGAAAGGCGAGAACGAGTGCCGTAATGATGCTGTTTCCTTTTTTCCTTATGCAAACGTAATGCTATGTCGGCTCGATTACGACGAAGTTCGGAAGCAATTTCATGGAACTTTATCGAAAACATTTTATTCTATGTAAAAATATTTATTCTACGATTTTTCTTGCACGGAAATCAGTCATTTCATTCTACATGAATTTTGAAGGAATATTACAAAACACAATTCAATTTCTAGATTTCAAATAGTAATTTGTTTTGAAAAAATTGTAGTAAAAATGAGCACCGATATAGTAAGAGCCTGTTTGGCAGGGCTCCGGCTCCTCCGAAAACGGCTCCGGCTCTGGCTCCTTCGGTGGAGCGGTTTTTTTATGGAGCCGGAGTCATTTTGAAAAACGTTTGGCAAAATGGCTTCACTTATTGAATTGAGTTGTAAAATGTCTAAATTACCCTTCTTTTATTTTTTTCATTTCTTTTTCTCTTTTTCTCCTTTCTTTTTTATTCTTTCCTCTCCTTTTCTTCTCCTTCCTTTTCTTCCCTTTCATTTCCCCCCTCCCATTCTCTCTCCTTATCCATCCAGGCATCCACCGCCCCTTCCTCATGGCCTCCCCCAGCGCATCGGAGGAGCAGCAGAGGACCGCCGCCTCGGCCCCGCCCTGCCGCCGCCGGCCGCCTCCGCCCCGCCCCCGCAGGCCGCCTCCGTCCCGCCCCGCCACTCCCGGCCGCCTCCGCCACGCCTCGGGCCGTCTCCCTCCTGCCCCGTCTCGCCAGCCGCCTCCGCCCCGCCGGCCTCGCATCCGCGGGCGCCCGCCGTCGGCCGCCTGCGCCCCGCCCCGCCTGTGACAACCCCATCTGAGATAATTCCGTACTATCGCCTAAACCACTCCATTTGATCATTAAGCGATAATAAAGAATCATTCCGTTGAGTGTTGCCGGGTCATACCGATCACAAGAGCCTTAAATATATATTCACCCAATCAGATTTGAATATGAGGCAAAGAAGGTGGTTGGAGTTGATAAAAGATTATGATTTGGAAGTCCATTATCATCCCGGCAAAGCCAACGTGGTTGCGGATGCGCTTAGCCGCAAGCATTGCAACTACATGACGGTAGAGCCGTATAATGAGGCTTTATGTGAAGAAATGAGGAAGCTTAATCTAGAAATGGTCGAGCATGAGAATCTTTATGCCATCTCCATCGAATCCTCTCTCCATGAGAGAATTGCCGTAGCTCAACTCATCGATGAAGGTACAGAAGGATAAGAAGAGACAGAACGACTTTGCTTCGGGAGATGGATTGGGCAAGAAATTCCGTTTCGTCAAGAAGAATGCACATGGTTCTTCCCAATCATCCGCATCGGGCCACTTGAGAGTGACCCCGTCCCAGCATAAGCCTTTGGGAAATTTTCAGTACCGCCAAGCCCAGCCACAAGTCTCCAAGCCTAAGGAACTTCCACCCCGCATTTGCTACAATTGTAGGCAACCGGTGCATTATACCAATGAATGCCCGAACCCTAAGCAGGACAAGCCCCAGCAGCAGAAACAGAACCCCGGAGTGGATAAGGGCAATCGCGACAAGAAGTCCACGATTCAAGTGAAGCAAGACCAGCTTAACTTCACGGGTAACTTTTCTATCCGAGAGCACCCCTTCTTACCATGGTCTTTTATCTTCGAATCTTGGGACGAGATTCTTTTTAAGGGGGTACATGTGTGAGGCTGGATGTACTGAGTGGGGGCATACTAGATAGTCTTGTACCCGGGACTGTAATATCTATCCCGAACCGAGGATCGACAGGAACCGTTTGGTCGGTGTCAGCTCTGTTGGGGGTACCGCTCCGTGTGTTTAGGTCTACCTTGCAAGGTTTTTAATCAATCGATTGTCGGTCTCTCACCGTTATCTGAGACTGCTTAATCAACTGGCCATGATATCCCTTAATGATGGAACTATGTGAATTCTTCTGCGTGAATTAATTGTATTGTACAATTCTTGATTACATTAGTTGCTTATTATAGTAATGGTAAACTTACTAGAAATTGAGTTAAAATATTGAAAGTAAGGATCCATGATCCTAGTTGTTTTTTGGCAAAACAAACCCACTAGCCAAAATCCTTGCATGATTAGAGGTAAAGTCTTTTCTTTTATACGGGTAAGCCTTGTTGAGTATTAGTATACTCAGCCTTGCTATTTAAATGTTGTTTCCAGGTAATGCATGTGATGTGTGGCCTGGAGAGATTCCACCCGGCTGGGAGCTGGAATGGGTGGATGATGACGAGTGATTGCATCATGGACGGCCTCCTATGATGCTTGTCGTATCGTTAGTTAATTTCGCTGTTTTAATAAACTCTGAACCATTTACTTTCATGTCAAGAATCATGGTTTGTAATAATGGACCCTACGGGGAAGATTTACTTTAATTTGTAAGGCACTCTGGACTCTCCTTCGTGAGAGTTTTAATGTATACGTTTCTATCCTCTGTGTGTGATTCAAGTGATTTACCGGGCTTTGACACGGCAACACTCAACGGGATGATTCTTTATTATCGCTTAATGACCAAATGAAGTGGTTTAGGCGATAGTACGGAGTTATCTCGGATGGGGTTGTCACACCGCCGGTCTCGCATCCGCGTACTCCCGCCACAGGGGCATCGCCGGGAAAGGGGAGGCGGAGCCGGGCGGAGCCACGAAAACGTAACTCCACCTCCTCTGTGGAAGCCGTTTTGGGCTTCATGTGCGGTTTCAGGGGTGGAGCTGCTCCAAAATCACCCGTTTGGCAGGGCTCCGGGTGGAGCCGTGGCTGGAGCCGGAGCCCTGACAAAGAGCGCATAAGTATTTTTGCACCGGTATATATTCCTGCTAGCAGCAGGGTAATACCTCAGCGTATAATTTTTGCATTTTGGTCCTTTTTGAGTAAGAATTCTACATTTGGACCTCCGTGGGAAAGAATCCCAAAAATAGACCCATAGCACGGCGTCACAAGTCACGACGCTGTTGTAGAACGGCACGGCGCCAAGGGCATGGCGCCATGCTTCTCTACAACGGCGCCGTGGCTTGTGGCGCCGTTCTATGACACGTCGACGCCACCGTCATCCGAAATCACCTAAAAAATAGCACGGCGTCAAAAGTCACGACACTGTGCTATGGGTGTATTTTTGAAATTCTTTCCCCCCGGGTCCATATGTAGAATTCTTACTTTAAAAAGTCTAAAATGCAAAAATTATACTACCTCAGCTAGGTCAGTGACGCAGACCGGTGGACCCCAGCAGTCAGTTCAGCGGTAAAAAACGCGACAGGGAGGCAAGGCCGCAAGGGAAGGCGAACGAAAGTGAAAAACCACACGAGTGCGCGTACAAAACCCTTTCCAGCTTTTAAACCCCTCGCTTGCCCCCGTGTAAAACTGCCCGTGTTCACCGCCGCCGCCGTCTCCCTCCTCCTCAGCTTTTCCTAGGGTTTCCTCCCGCCCCGCAACCGCGGCCGCCGGCGGCGTCGTCGTCTCGCGGCGGCGTCAGCGAAACACGCCCACCCGCCCGGCTCCTCCTCGGTCGCGCCGCGCCGCCCTCCTCCGCGAGCAAGGTATTGCGCCTCTTTGACTCTCTGTATCTTCCTTTGCTTGTGGCGATCTCTCCGTCCTATCGGTTTTGATCCGTCTCTCGATTGCTTGGCGTCGGGAAATGTCGTGGGGAGGGTTTCGTTGGGTTCCTATGCTCGTTCCACCGGGGGGGATTTGATGCCCGGGGCGGATTAGGTTTTTATTCGTCTACGGGCATTTGACGAGCGCCGCGCAGCGCTCGCCGTGGTGCTAGTCGTTCAAGTTTTCCATTTTAGCGCGAATCAGGAGAGAGAATAAAGCGCTTTTGAGGGTCCAATGATTTTGTTTTGTCTCTTCTCGAGGACTGGAATGATTGATTAAACCGTCGAGTTTGTAGTCCTCGCAATTCCTCTCCATTTTGCTGTGGCAGTGGCTTTAGTGATTGGTTACGCCACGCTATGCGTGTCCATGGGTATCAACGAAAAACATCAAAATGACTCTTTTCGTGGACATGGGGTTCATGTACTCAGATTATGTAGGATAAATTTATCCAATGTGTCGATATGTTTAATATCCATACATTATAGGTTTTTTTTAGAAATACATTATAGTTTTTAAGGATAGTGAGATTTTGCATGGCATATTTTTTGTTTGTTTGATTTGATCAGTAGCTAATACCACATGCAATCTACTGTGCATAACAAATCATGTTGATAGAGTTGTGCAAATGTGTCGTTCTGTCAGGGGACGTTTTGGTCACTAGCGAAAGTGAATGGTCTGGAGTACCAGTAACGAAGAACTTCATCTTTTTTTAGCCTATTAGCTGCTATTTGCTGAAACTAGACCTATTGTTAACATTAGGGTTTACGAAAATCTATTTTTTTCTTATGTAAGATAGATATAAAAAGTAATTCTGATTCCCCTCTTTCTATTCTTCTATTTACGTCCTTGATTGTCCACTCATTGCATTTGTGCTTGTTTTCTTTCATTTCTGTCCTTGATTGTCCACTCATTGCATTTGTGCTTGTGGTTCTTGTGATGTAGTATATTTGTGTCACTGTATACAGTCAATTACTGACTTTTTAGTACATGCAGACATTGTATTTATTGATCCATCACAATTGTTTTGCCATGTCTACTGTTTGTATTTTTTTCTTGGTTCTGGAAATGTTGCAGGCAATCATCAATTTATGTCTTGAAACGTCTATTCAAATCTTCTCTGCTAACTATAATAATCTAACTGTTGTGTTTGCGACAAGGCACTAATCTGTTCTTCCCCTCAGCAATGGCAGGGCAAGCAGGAAACCCAGCAAACAATCATATAAGTCCCCATGTGGTAATCTGTGTTGTCATTTGTTTCAGTTCAGTACTTAGAATAGTTACAAAGCGTACTGAATATTACTTTATTGTTTACAGATAGGCGGCGCGTTTGTTCAGCAATACTATCACATTCTACATGAGCAACCAGATCAAGTGCACAAGTTTTACCAAGAATCAAGTACGCTTGGTCGAATAGACTCCAATGGAACCATGGTCTATGTGACCACTCTTGGTGTAAGTTCTAGTACCAGGATTTTCTGACTTTTGCTACAGTAGGCATACTCTCTGCAACTGAGATTAACTCTTGGGCCATCCTTCTTCTGAACAGAACATCAATGAAAAAATTATGTCTATGGACTTCAGGAATTGCTTAACAGAGATAGAGACAGCCGATGCTCAGTTATCTCACAAGGATGGGGTGCTCATTGTTGTTACTGGATCTTTGACTTCAGATGAAGGCGTTTGCCGTAGGTTTACCCAGTCATTCTTTCTAGCTCCACAAGAAAGTGGTGGCTATTTCGTTCTCAACGATGTGTTTAGGTTTATATCAGAAAGGAAACCGGCTGAAATTAATCAAGTTGTTACTCAAGAAAATGAAAGTAGTCAGAATGATAGATCTGCATCTGAATCATGTTCAGCATTACCAGAACCTACTCCAGCTGACAGGAGTGTGATCTCAGACCATGAGACAACTGAGAATATGGTTACTGAGAGGCAAATTAGCAACCCCCCTGTTAATGGAACTGCTGTTGAAAATAATGTTCATGCCGAGCCACCTGTGCAAGTGGCCAAAGAGGATCTCGAAAAGGCCCCAGTCGCTGCTCCTCCCCCTCCTGCTCCAACTCAGACAAATGTTACTAAGAAGTCTTATGCATCCATTGTGAGTTATTTATCATTCTATTCAGTTTATTGGGACAGACTTACAAGTACCTTAGTGCTGATGCCTTGCTCTTAGTGTTCTGCAGAAGTGATTTGGCTGGGATCACTTTATGGACTTCTAGTTTGCTTCTTCTAATTGCATACCTGTTACGACTTGCTTCACAGGTGAAGGACACAAAGGAGGGCCCACCAACTTCACAAGCCGCCAAAACAACTCCATCAGTTGCCAAACAAAAGCCATCTCCTAAGCCAGTATCCAAGGCTGTCGAAGGCCCGGAAAAATCATCTGCGAAACCTACCCAAGCTAATGAGACCAGTGATGGGATTGTTGCACAAAACAATTCTTCTCGCAATGGTTTGTTTTGGTTCTGACTTTTGCATTGCTTTCCTTTTTGGTGGTATTACTCTATTAGCAATACTGACACTATATTCCCTGTAGAGCCGGGCTATTCAATTTTCGTCAAAAATTTGCCTTTTAGTTCAAATATTGAAATTGTTGAGGAGGAATTCAAGAGATTTGGCACTATAAAGCCAGGAGGTGTCCAACTCCGGCACAACAAGGTTGGAACTTTTAGTTTTTGGTCGAATCATGATGTTTAATTTTAAACATTTGTTATTGTGTTGGTGCAGGATGATCGTTTTGTCTATGGCTTTGTCCAGTACGAGTCCCAGCAGTCTATGCAATCAGCAATTGAGGTTAGCCTTTTATTCAGTTTTTCTAATCACTGACTGTTTGTGCTAGTTAGTGTTCGTTGTGAACGATGTCATACTAGAAAATTGGTAAATTTCATTTACAAAAGTCACCTCTTTTTTAAATAAAGATTTTGAAGATTTTCAGCCCCTAAAGTACATTTACAATTCACATTTATACTTTACTGCAAATTCACTCCATGTGTCATGTGTGGACGGTGCAGACATATGTACATTTCAGATAACTGCTGAATCTTTTCTGCCTGATAAATATTTTGATTGTGGTATTGGTTGTGATGTTCTGTCCTATTTGTTTCCGCAGGCATCTCCGATTCTTATGGAGGAAAAGGAAGTGTATATTGAGGCGAAAAGAGCCAATTCACGAGGTAGGCAATCTTCCTGATCTCAATAGTAAACTGTAGAGAGTTTTATGCCAAGAAGTATCCATTTCACCATTTGGTACTGTAGATGTGTTAAATTCGTCCTGTTTGGTACTCCCTTCGTTTCATATTGTCATTCTGGCTTTTATGTATCTATACATAATATATATCTAGATGCATAACAAAAAAAATGTATCTAGAAAAGCCAGCATGACAAGTAATATGAAACGGAGGGAGTACTACACATCTTCCAGATAGTTTGACTTGTCAAAATGGTTTGTGTGTTTTGCATATATGTGTGGAGGACATGACAAGATACTTTTTAGGGTGATATTACCTGCTCACCTTGTTCTTAATGATTATTGGCTGGTATTATTTTGGAGTGAATATTCAAAATATATTTTGTTACTTATTTTGCTGTAAACACTTTAATGCTATTGTTTGATTTAGGCAAATGTGTATGGTACTCAGACTCTGTACAATGTTGTAGGTGGCCGTTTCCAATCTGGCAGGGGGGTGTACCATGGTGATAACTTCAGGGGACGTGGTGGCAGCTATGTAGACAATGCAAACTATAGAGGCGGTGACAACTTCAACCGCAGGAATGAAGGCGAGGGCTACAACCGTAGGAACGATGGAGACTTCTACAACCGCAGGAACAATGGAGAGATCTACCGCAGGAATGATGGAGAGAACTACAACCGCAGGAACGACGGAGAGAGCTACATCCGCAGGAATGACGGAGAGAACTACAACCGCAGGAATGATGGAGAGAACTACAACCGCAGGAACGATGGTGATAACTACAACCGCAGGAACGATGGCGATAACTACAACCGCAGGAACGATGGCGATAACTACAACCGCAGGAACGATGGTGATAACTACAACCGCAGGAACGAGAGGAGTGATGGTGATAACTACAACAGGAGGAATGACGGCGAGAACTTCAACCGCAGGAATGATGGTGAGAACTTCAACAGAAGGAACGACGGTGGTGAGAACTTCAACCGCAGGAACAACTTCAGAAATCACAATGAGTTCAATGGTCGTGGACAGGGGCCACCTCCACCAGGGAATGGTTACCACCAGAATGGGAATGATCACCCAGCTCGACCCTTCCAGAATGGGAACGGGAGGTTCGGCCGTGTCAACAGTGGCCCTAAGCAATCACCGGTTGCTGCGTAGAGGCATCAGGCGTCAAAGTAGGAAGCTTAAGGCTACATTCAAGTGAGTGTAAGGATTATTTCTAGTAGGAGCATTGCTGTTCAGACAGCTTCCAGGGGCCATCTCAAATTCTTTTGAACTGTGTTGGGGTCGCTACAAATTTAGAAGTGGCAGTCGGCCATTGGTGGTAGATGAATTTTGTTGCCGTTGATAAGCTTATCAACTGGTTCTTGGACTTGTGGTCCGTAACTTGTGTCATCTGCCGATCAGGATTGGGTGATTGGACACTGATGAAGTGGTGCATACAGAAATTTGTGCCCATGTTTACTGCTGTTTTTGTAGTGTAGGAGAGGCGAAATATTGCTTGGTCCTACTACTGTGGTGGTTGCTATATCTTTACATGAAGCATCAGCAGCTCTGTTCTTGAGTTACTGTCTTGGGTTTTTTTTTTGTTTGTTTTGATATTTGAAATGGAAATCTGTACCGTAACCCTTGCATTTTAACGTATATGGTATAAATCATAATATATTCCTTTAGATGAAATCAAAATAGAATGTTGTCATCGTATTTTTTTTCCCCTTGATACTCTAGTAGGTTACTCCTCTATTTACTTCATGGGAATGGAAAAGTTCACAAAGAATTGAAGGACATATTGTAGAAAAAAAACCTAAACTCGAAGTTACAGATCTCATGAAATGGCTACTTAGTTTCTATTAAAAAAAATGTCACACAGCACACTTTGATCAAGTGATTCAAAATGTTTTCATATTTGCAAGGTATCAATCAATCACTGTACGTTCCTGCAAGCAGCTACTACACGGAGTACTTATTATTAGCGCGGTGACCATCTCCCCCTGTAATCTTTTCCTGTCAACGGATGCGTCTACGCAAGCCTTACAAGCTACTCCTACCGCTCCTAGTCCTAGTGACGAGGGGGCTCGACGGCGACGCGTCGAGGCGTGGTTGGATTCGCTCGATCGCCCCCCACCCCCACCGCGGCGATCGATCTGGGTGGATCACGCGCGAAAGCGACGGTTGAAGAAGAAGGCCATGGCAGCAGGGCGCAGCGCGCAGCGTAGCAGCAGCCGTCCGCGTGGCTGATGCCTCCGGCGTCCGTCGCGCGTCGTCGACCGGTCAGACTCGACGGCTGCGTCGTGCGTGCTGGCCGGACGTGACAATAACCGGCGCCGAGGCAAAGACCCCAGTAACCTAACCCAGGTTAGTTCTGCAGGTGCGGTGGACGCCTGTCGCCGTCCGATTCGACCACGTGGCGGTGGGCCTCCGCGGGCCGGCGTCCTGCTCGAGGTCGGTGGTCCGTCCGATCCGGCCCCAAACGTTCCGACAGCTAGCGCAAGTGGGCGCTGCTGCCAGGCCGGCAGCGGGCGTACGTGGCGGGTCGGCGCGTCAGACACGACACCGAAAGGCGGGTACCCACTTGCAGCTCCCTCCCTTTTTCTTTTGCCCCCTTTTCCCTCCCATTGGATGCTGCCGCATGGGCCCACCGACCCATCCGGCCACGGCTGACGGCCCCACCGGCAACAGCAAAGCGCCCAGCTAGTTGCAGCACCCACTTGCGCACAGGCGTCTCTGACCCTCGGCTTGCCACGCCCGTCCGTACCTCTTGCTTGCTGTTGCATTGCCCATTTGCTCAGCTCTGTCTGCGCAGCCTCCTCCGGTCTTCGGCTTTCGGCGGAGCCAAGCCGAGCCCGAGCTGCTCTGTCGGCTTGACCCGGCTCCCTCACTTGCTTCCAGAAGGAAGGAATAGTAGACCTCAGCTCCGACAGCTCGGCTCGTGCCGGCTCTCGGCGGCCCAACACGTGTCGGCGCGGGCGGTTCCGACACGCGGTCGTCCCCCACGCGCCCACTCCCCCGTCGTCCACCAAACACGGCTCCCCCCCCCACCAATTGATTATCTACAGCGCCCACCCCACTTGGCACTTGCCTCCCGCGCTAATCAACAAATTATGGACACATAATCCCTCCCTCCCCCAGTCCCCACCCAAAGCGCGCTCGCGCGCGAGAGAGGAGAGAAAAAAAAGAAAGCCTCTCCTTTCCTCCCCCAATCATCAATCGGTGCGGAGCCGCGGAGCAGCAGAAGGCGAGCGAGCCATCAGATTGGACGGCCACGTCCCCGCTGTCTCCCCCTCTCACCAATCCCACCCTTCCACCACCACCACCACCCCCTCCTCCCCCCTGCCCTGCGAGCTGCAGCCACCAGCCAGAGGGCACGGCACGGCACGGAGAGAGATCTGATTGCTTCCCCCCGCGCGCGCTTATCTCCTCGCTCCCTCCTTCCCCCCATCTCGCTTTCCAATCCGACGCTGTCACCATATCTTCCGCCCCCGATTCTCTTGGCCTTGGGGTTGCAGGGGAGGAGGGGCTAGCTGGCTGCGCGCCTATCCCTTCGCTGCTGTTCTTCTTCGGTGCCCTCGCCGCCGCGGATTCAGCGCCGCTTCTCGGGAGATTCGGCGCCGCCATGTGTCGCGGTCGCTAGCAGCCACGACCCGTTGTGTCGGGGCTTGAGCTGTCGTTCGCTACCCGATTCGCCTGCGGCGCGGCCGGGAGCCATGGGTTCCTGATTGATCGTGCCGGGGCTCGTCGCTTGCTTGCTTTGCTTCTCCCTTACTTGCTTAGGGAGTAGTTAGGGAATGGCGTCCAGGGACTTCCTGGGCGCATTCGGCGGCGCCGGCGCCGGGGGCGGCGGCGGCAGAGCCGGGAGCGAGGGGGCGCGGCCGCGGCCGCAGGCGGAGGACGCCGCGGCGGCGGGCGGCGCGGGAGGGGGCGAGTCGGACGACATCGAGCTCAGCCTCGGCCTCTCCCTCGGCGGCCGCTTCGGCACCGAGGCCAAGCGCCAGTGCCTGGCCCGGTCCTCCTCCATCGCCTCCGTCTGCTCCGTCTCCTCCTTCGACGGGGACGCCGACGCCGACCCGTCCCCGGCCGCGCCGCTCCCGCTGCTGCGCACCAGCTCGCTGCCCACTGAGACCGAGGAGGAGCGCTGGCGCCGCCGCGAGATGCAGAGCAGGCGCCGCCTCGAGGCGCGCCGGAAGCGCGTCGAGCGCAGGAACTCCATGGGCGCCGCCGCGCCGCCGCCCTCCAAGCCGCCCGGCGAGGCGCCCGCCGCCGTTGCCAACGGCGGCGTGCAGCTCAGGAGGTCCGTCGGCTCGCAGGGGAGCACCTCTGTCAACACCGCCGAACAAGGTATACAAGGATGAATCGCAACTCTGGTTGCTTCTGCTTCTTCTCGATGAGATGCATGCTTGTGCTCATATTACAGCTCGTTTCACATCGCTAATGCATTAGTAGTCAGCAACTTTTAGTATCCGTCATGGGCACCAGATTTCTCAAGTAGTTGGGCTGGGTTCAAAATTTTGCCGTGTGCTACCTTGCTTCTCCAGGCCAACACGTGTGCGAGTAGCCGCCCCAAATCCGAGTCAGTATCTCTAGATTGGGCTTGGCTATATGGAAATGAACGAAAGTTGCCTGCGCAAGACGAATCATAGCAAGGCAGCACTGCAGCAGGATTTGTCACTTGAACAGTGTGGCGGGGCTTGGATGGGAAAAGAGGGGGTCAATATGACATCATATGCAAAGAGAGGGGGGCGGATTAGTATTTTCTTAGAGGGCATGACCTTCTTTGGCCCTCACTAAGCTCTGCCGGTGCTTGAACATTGCATCCTGCAAGCTGTAGTCACATTGGCAACGAAAAATTGGAGCGCTGCAACTTTGAAGTCCAAACATACCCTAAATGTCTAAATGAGTTGAGTTCAGAATTTTGACTGTGACATCAATTTGTGGTTAGTCACCGTGCCACCTACGGGTCCAAAACTAGGCAGCTGCATTTTTGGCATTTATTCTGGATATTATATCCTCTTAAATCCTGGGGCTCCTCAGATGCTGACTCTTAGGAATAACTAACTAAAGTTGGTGTCAGTCTATGTGTCAACATGCGATCTGAACATGACCGTGTCTGATGATTTGGCACACTACAATGTTATAGTGAGATGTAAAGTTGCATGCACTTAACCAACCATAGCAAGGTAGCTAGGGCCTACGGGGTCATCATTTCAAAACATTGCATCCCACAAATTCTAGTTGTATTTTTGGCAAGCCAAAATTTGAGCCCTACATTCTGAAATCCAAACATGGCCAAAAAGAGAATGATTTTCATATGTGATGAACTCGGTGTTTGGGGTTGTGGTTATGAACAAAAGTGTAGACAAAAGTCCCACGTTAAAGGTTACATCAAAGTTCATAACAAGGTTGCATTATATGTGATATGCTGGCAGTAAATCCATGTGTCTCACATGGGCGTGTGAGAATCTGGCAACACTTACTAATTGAGTATATGGCAACCATGCACTTGTTTCTGAATCGCAGAAAGCTAACACACACAATTCAGAAGTTCTACAAGTTTGCATTTGCAGAGTGTGCATATCTAAAGTTCTGTTAGTTTGAATCACTGGCCTCTCAATCTTTTTAAGTCTATTGTTGAAGCACACCACATTAATTTGATTGATATTCCGGTTGGACCAAATAATCTTGCATTGTTAATGTGATGATTGTTCTGTCATGAAATGGAGATCAATCTAGTTAAAAACAAACTGCTCCTTCAGTTTCTGCTTGCATTTCCCCTCATTATCGTCAGGAATCTAAGTCTTTGCTGTTGCCCCTCATTGTTGTCAGGAATCTAAGTCTTGGCTGTTGTCTCCGCAGGTATTGGTGGAAGCACAGTTTGCCAGTCCACTGACTCAAAGAGTCCATCAACCTCTGATAATACAAATCAAAATAATATGCTTCCTCCAACCAAAGCAATTGAGAAGCCACAAAATGGCACTTCGAACGAGCAGCCTCGGCTGCGGACGCTTGGGTCCCTGACAACGAGAACGAGCAGCTGCAGTGATATCAGGAAGATTATGATGGAGGACATGCCAATGGTCTCATCCAAGGTGGAAGGTCCTAATGCCAGGAGGATCGACGGCTTCTTGTACAGGTACAAGAAAGGCGAGGATGTGAGGATAGTCTGCGTCTGCCATGGTAGCTTCCTCACTCCGGCAGAGTTTGTGAAGCACGCTGGTGGTGGAGATGTGTCGAACCCGCTTAGGCATATCGTTGTCAACCCCATGCCATTCTCCTGAAGAGATGGTTACGCTGTTGTTGGTACCTATTGTGCTGTAACATGTAGGCTTCTTGTTTCAGAGTCAAACGGAAAATGTCTGTACTTTACATAAATTGAGAGAATGACAGCAAATTCAAGAGAAACATCACCAGGTGCAAAAGTTTGGGTTGTTTACAAATTTACAATGATTTAGCTTCTGCCCACTGGTATTGTCCATTAATATTAATTTGCCTTAATTTACTCATGAATTTTGTTTCCTTTGATTAATTTACTCATGAATTTTGTTTCCTTTGATTTTTAGACTGCACGATTTCTCGCAAGCCCGTGACAGTACATATTAATCTCGAATCGAGTTGGGTCCGTTCGGCACGGCTTCGCGAGCAACTTCGGGCGAAGCCGTGCCAAACGGGGCAAAAAAACAGCTACAGCTGCGCCTTTGAAGTGATTCGCCCCCCTCCTGAAAACGCGCTCTCTAGAGCGGTTGGACCGGGGGGAAGCTGCAAAAACGCAGCTTCGCCCGCTGCGTCCTCCCCTTTGCCCAGCCCTGCCCCCGGTGGGGCCCATCAGGGCACGGCGGTTGCGCGCGCGGGAAGAAGGGGCACGGTGGTTGCGCGGCGCGGGCAGGCGCTGCTGCGACCGCCGGGAGCCTGCGGCGGCGAGCTGGGAAGGGGGCGAAGGGAGCAGCGTGGCCGGAGGTGGCCGGCGGCGGTCGCAGACGGAGCGGAAGGCAGTTGGAGGCGGCGCAGCGGCGATTAAGGAGCTTACTTGGATCCTGCTGCCGTCGCGAGCCGTCGTCCCCATGCTCCTGTGGTGGAGCTGGAGGCCGGGGACCGGCGGCTCGGGAGCGGGGAAGGTGGAGCTCCACCGGCTCGGGCGCGGGGAGGAGTGCCGGAGGAGGTCGGCGGGCGGCGAGATCCTTTGCTCCGCCGCCATGCGTGGGAGCTCACAGGGGGTCGTCGGGGAGGACGAGGAGGGGCGGGCGGCGCGCGTGGTGGCCCGAGGCAGAGGTGAGGGGAGGGGAATGGATAAGGGAGAGGGAAAATAAGGAGAGGGAAAAAAAGAGGTGGGGAAGAGGAAAAGGAGGAAAAAAAAGGAGGGAAGGGTATTATAGGTATTTCGCCCTCCTATCCATGTGACACAGTCAGGAGAAGTTATTTTGCCAAACGTTTCTCTAAAATGATTTCCGCTTCACCAGCGAATCCGCTTCACCAGCACAGCCACAACTACCACAGCCACCGCCACAGCCGTGCCAATCGCACCTTGCTTTCACATAAGTATCGTGTACAGAAACAAAAATAAAAAATAAAAGTAACAGAACTCAGCGTTATGGTAGCCACCACGATAAACATGCCAAAATTAAGAGGATATCACCCATTTCGTTACTGGTGTACAAATATCCCCAGAACATAACAGACCTAAACCCTTGCTACTTTTTTCCTAACGATCTTCGATTTCATGCTTTTCTTCTGCTTCTTGTACTCCTTGTACATGTTTATGGATGACAATGTGTGGTTCAACTCCGCCCGCAGCCTCTCATTCTCTGAGATACCTCTTAGTACTGCAAAATGGTTCTGCAACTTCTGTTCAAGCTCGCCTTTATCTACAGAACAATCTGCCTTCTCAAGCACATCTGGACTTAGCGCCACAAACTCCTTGCCACGCCGCTTCTTTTTGACATTCAGTGACAGTGCTTTACTCGCTGGCTTTGATAATTCCCGTTCGATCGACAAGTCTCTATATGCTTCCAGGGGGTTCACATTTAAAATCGGAACAGGGTTCTGGGTGGGATTCAAAGTTGCCATGCTCAAGATATTTGATGCCATTGAAGAAACAGAGATATCATAGTGCTTCTCCAGGAGGCTGAGCTCCCAAAGGACCGACGCAAGTGCGCCACTCAGATATGGATCTTTGGCCTCGGGGTTGTATTTCTGGATAAAAGATGAGGATCATGATCAGAATATTATTAAATGTTGATTGCCTATTATAGAAAGGAGATGATGAGATAAATACCGCAACTAAGGAAGAAAGTGAACCACCACCAGCATCATTTTCCAACATGTTACGGCACTTGCTATTCTTTTGCAGGAGATGCTTCAGTGTGATTAATGCTGAAATATTCATCAAATATGCACATCATTGTGTCAGCTAAGTAAAGGAGAAGAGATTATGCTTGCATAACTCAACACTCGCCATGATATCCGATGATGGAGATTATTAATTACACACAGGCCTAATACTTATAATACTATTCTATTCAAGGCAGAAGGATTTTTGTACCTATCATTAGCAAACTATGGACAGCAAAACTATGAACAACAGCATATGGGTAGCTTATTGAATAACAAAAAGTTGTCGCAAATAATTCTGCTCATTAATGGATGATCAGTTCATGCATCTTTGCATCATACAATATCAATCAACATTATAGTAGAAAGTTTGGCAGGTATTGTTAGTAGTAAGTCTAGTACCTTAGTAGTTTTATTTCTATTTTACCCCCTATACTTAGCCACCAAGGTACCCCTTGGTTGGCAGCCTATATATGTGTACCAAGGACCCCTTTAGTGGGTGTGGTGAATGGAATAGATCTTTTGGGCTAACAGGTATCAGCTTAAAATCAGATAGGAGAACAGCAATACAGAACTAAGAACAAACCTGCTATGGCTTCTGCAGAGCCAAATGAGAGAGCAAATGTGGCCAAACGTTTAATGAAAGCAGCAGCTCTTAGCATATCCTGCTGCTTGCCTTCCCAAAGAAGTGTCTTTAGAGCATCTGCCAACACCTCACCACGATCCCTGGATGCAACAGAAAAGAGTTTAAATATGCTACTTCATGGAGAATAACCACCATAATTGCTCTAAATGATGTTTCACATTATCAAGGTACGGAGGAAAAAGAGAGAAGATGACAACTATAATAAGCCATGAAACTACGAGTTCTAGATTTCAAGCATTTACAAATAAAAAAAGAGAAATGCATACTCCCCTCCGGTTTGGTAAAAGAAGTCGTTTAGGACAACGACACAGTCTCCAAAACACAACTTTGACTTCTCCTTTTTATAAAAATATTTATTAAAAACTAACATATATACACTTTTATGAATGTATTTTTCAAGACAAATCTATTTATGTAGTTTTCACACTTCCAACCTCAACGACTTAAAAGTTATTCATCATTTATAATCCCAATGTTTGACTCAAACCTTGTCCAAAACGACTTCTTTTACCAAACCGGAGGGAGTATGATGCACATGACAAAATGCATCATCAGCATGTCCATGTGGATTCAAGATAAGAATGGGCTATTTACAGAGTATCTTTGTTTGAAAGGAATCCTGAAGTGACACTAAAATCATCTTAAATTCTTAACATAAATCATAACTAATGAAAAAGAAAAGCAGGTAGTTCTTCCTATAACTATCACCAAGATTAAGAGCCAAACCTGTCAGGACGATACTCCAGTATGAGGTTATAGAGCTGCACAAAGAAATCCTGTAGGTCTACATTCAATGCCTCAAGGTTGCTCCTCCAGACTTTGAAGGCAACTATGCAGCATTGCATGCGTTCTGAGACAGACAGTGTGTTATCATGGGGTGTTTCATCCTGACGGTCGCTGTACCCCGAAAGTTTCTTGAGGCAAGAGATAAGTTCACCCATGAAATCCAAATCAATGAAATGTGAGAATTTTCCTAAGCCCTCCAAACATGGAGCGAGTAGTGGGTGTGAGGCACCAGGTGAGACAATACTGGCCTTGGACCTGGAAATTTGTAACAACATAAGACTATCAGGGTGATACATTTTTATTTCAAAAGTCAAAATTAAGTGACCTTTCAAACTATCCAATCAACACAGCTCAAGTCTAAAATAAAACTCCAATCAATGTGTTCTATTTGTTCTGATACAACTATATAAACCACATTCAAGGACTCGCCTTGGGTTTGAAATGCTCATGGTATGCTTCAATATACGGAAGTAAGTCTCAAACAGAGCAGAAAGTGTTTCTCTTTGTATCCTTTTTCTTTCCTTGGGATCAAGGGTAAAAGAAACTGCCCTAAGATCTGCATCAACCTGAAACAAAATGGAAGTTATTATGCAAATTCAAACAGCAGTATAAAAATTATGCCATATATGATGTTACCTCCTCTCTAGCTTTTGAGATCAGTTCCCATCTGGTTTTCTTTTTATCGCTAACGGGCAATCGCTTTGGGGCCTCCTGATTTTGCCAACGTTTATTCTTCTTTGGTTTCACCTTTTGCTCGTCAGTTTCATGTTCTCCAAGATCTTCATCAAATCTTAAAGACAGAAAGACCTAGCAAAAAGTCCCAGCGCATAGTCAGCAATGATATGATATTGACTCATGCTCATTTTTTTTTCTATTGGAAACTACATGTAAGAAGAATAAAATAAACATTAACAATATGTGAAAGATAAGAAGACGGTAATCACCAAATACCTCAATGCTATCAGGATGGAGCTGGCAATCATTGAACTTGACATGATCTGCAATCAACCTTACTGCTTCAATTGTTGCCTCGCCACGATGTTTTCCTTCATTTATAAATATTGATCTTATTGTTTCACAACACATTTTCCTACAAGGAATTGTAAAGAGGTTGAAGGTTAGGTCTATGTGCACTACTTTGGTAATATAAGACTCGAAAAATGCTCGGAAGCAAAAAAAAATTGAATGCATTTTCTGATGAAAGTACTCTGTTTAACTGATTACTTGTAAAATAATATTAAAGGAGTAACAAAACGTACACAACTGTTAATGGGCAAGATATATTTGCTAAAAAAGATATGTGGGCCTTATCCTTTTCAGTTGACAATTTACACAATTTCAAATATGATTTAGATCACTATAAGAGCAACCAATAGAGGCATTCTTTTCCTCGGCTCAATGGTGCATTTCATCACTCCATGGTACACCAATACTTTTAAATGGTGCCGATACATTATTTGAATAATTCCAGATCAGCCTAAGTAATAGAGATAAATGATTATTTACCTTACTACATCATCTGCGGAGCTTAAATTTTTCGCCACACTGGCCAACAGGCTTTCACGGAAGTTAAAATGTGGAGCTGTATCCAATAAAGCACACATGCATCGAACAGCCACGGGATAAAAGTGGGTTTGCTTCTCCAATGATATCAATTTCTGTAGATACGTCTGAAAATGCACCAAAGAAGAAAATAAATCCAACTCCAGCAATTACTTTGGAAGCTATCGTGAGCAACAAAATTCAAACATATGCAGAACAGTACTTAGAAAGAAAGGAACCATTTAGCTTAGTCCATGATCAGAGAATCATTGACTTTCTTTAACTAGGTGCGAATGATATGAAAAGAGATCCTGACCTTGTAACAGCGGAGAAGTGTGTACTCAAAATACCTAGTCTTCTTCACTTCTTTTGAAACTTCTACTGCCAGCTCCTTTTCTGTCAGCTGCCTAATCCGATAACTGCAGTATGCATACAGTGACATGCATAAGTAACTTGGGAAAGAACAAATCAAGCTAGGTAACAATAAAATTCAAATGTAGTTACCTTGGAATAATGTCCTTAAACACAGCAAGCAAGGACATCAGACCAAGTTTAACAACCTTTTGGTCTTTGTCATTGCTTATACTTAACATATCATTCAGAGATCTAATATTTGACTCAGGATTTTCAAGCATAGCCATCCCCAATTCAGCAAGTTGGGCTTTCTTTTTTTCAAATAATTCCTCAGCTGAAAGTTCCTCTTTCACTTCTTCCTGTCATGCATAGTAAAAGGCATGTGAGGGGAAAAAAACTTCACATTAGAAAATGTTTGTAATTGGCAAATCAGTTATAGAACACTGCCAGTCAAAATCCTATGTAGTTTGATCATATTGACCCAGTATTCAATAAACTCGTCGAGGTAGTTCTTTTGGTTCAAATTTCTCCTTTTATTCTAACTTAAAGCATTGTTATATCAACATCAGTGAATCACTTAGCCTTTAAATTGGGTATCACTTTAGATATCTTGCTTCAAGTGATGCCTGAGTGTTCTTTACCAATCGAAGCAAATTCATTTACATCCATGATCCACAATATTAATATAATTAGTAATATTACTCTAATGAAGAAACCAAAGGCTTGGTACATTTATTATATCAACATGCTGAATGAATAGAAAGGATATTTCAAAATGGAATTTTGACTGGGCAAGCAAGAAAAAGGAACCGAAGTGGTACCAGCACATCTGAGTGTAGTTTTCCCTCTAGAACCCCAGTTTGAGATTGTGTCTTTTTCACTTGATCACCTCCCTTTTTGTTCTTAGACTTGCCCGCCGGTTCATCTTTTTTAATACTCTGCTTGACGTCTAAACCATTCTCTTGAGCTCTAGACTTCATGCTGCCAGTATTTTCTTCAAACCTTGCTTTCTTTGCTGCACGTCATAACATGAATGTAATATAATTATGTAAGTACATATAAAACTGAAAAACATCCTTATTCTTCAGAATTCAGATGCCAATGTAAAAAGTAATTTGCAAGTGACAACACGTTTAGCAAGTTTCAGCGAAGCGTGCAGGCGCAGATGCAATTTCCAGTAGATTTCTGTTTCCCGCAGGGTTGAAAGTGATTACTACGATCATGATACCAGAAACTCACCATACTTGATAGTTATTATGAATTAGTCAGCAGCATTGCACATCAAGTGCGATCACGAACAGGTTTATACCTTTATTGTAGACGAGCTCCCCTTGCAGGGTCTTGATGGGGAGTGCGTCAACGGGGTCCACCTCCAAATCGTCATCCTCCTCCCGGGGTCTCCTCGAGGCGTCGGTGGCCTTTCTCTTGTTGCGCTCTTCATAGAGGCGCTCGACCTCGGCCTCGTCCTGTCCGGCGGTCCTCCCGACGTACCTTTTTCAAAGAATAAAACCGGAATCCCACGCTCAGTCAGCAGCAATGCGAGGAGCTGGAGAAGGCGCAGCGCAGAGCGACCGTAAGCCTAGCGGCACCAACCTGTCAATGGACTTCTGGTCGAAGGTGGGGAATCTGTGGCGGTCGTAGAAGTCGATGTCCTCCTCGGAAACGTAGACCTCGTCGTCGTCGACCTCCGGTGGCAGCTCTGGCGGGAGGATGACCTTGTTCTTCTTGTCCTTCTTCTTGGTGCCGCTACTCTTCCCCATCGCGGTCGCCCAAGCGAGCCGTCGCTCGGTGACACCCCCGGCTTACGGTGCGGGAGAGGAGAGGAGAGGCGTGCTAGGTGGGTGGTGTCCGGGTTTAGTTAGGGTTTCTGTCCCTTGGTCCGCAGCAGAGAGATGGCGGCGGGGGGAGAGAGGGGTAGGAGGAGGAGGAAGAAGACGGGGACACCGCGGGTGGGGCTGCTAGGTTTTCTACTAAAAATGGGCCTTTCTCGTGGCGAATTTTTTTATATATATACATATATATTTTTAAATTATTTTGCAAAATTATACGACGTTTTGAAAATTTATCAAAAATAAACATCAAACGCCGTAAGTCACGGCGGCCCACGACGGTAGCAGCTCTAACCGCCGTGACCCACGGCGGTAAGGTGATCGCCAACGGTCCGCTGCAGGGTGTGGACCCCGCGGCACCCTACCGCCGCGCTTTACGGCGGTAAGAGCTGCTACCGCCGTGGGCCACGGCGGTAGGCACTTTCCGCCGTGGCGGACGGCGGCAGCCGCGCCTATATAAAGGGCAACGGCGGCCGCCGTACCCCCACGCCTGTCGCCGCCCCTCTCTCCCTCCTCCTCCCAGGTATGTATGTTTTTTTAATTTAATTAGTGTAATTAGTGTAGAAAATTAAATTTAGATTTAGAAAATTAGTTTTTAGATTAGAAAATTTAGAAATTAGTTAATTTAATTAGTTTAGATTTAGAAAATTTAGAAATTAGTTAATTCAATTAGTTTAGATTTCGAAAATTAGTTTTTTAGTTTAGAAAATATAGAAAATTAGTTTATCAATTCCATAAATTGTAGAAATTATTTTAGCATGTGTAGAAATTATCGAAATTACTTTAGTGTGTTTAGAAAATATAGAAAATTAGTTTCTTCATTATAGAAATTGTAGAAATTACTTTAGCATGTGTAGAAATTCTAGAAAAATTAGTTTATCTACAGTGAAAATTGTTGAATTTATTTTAATTTGTTCAGAAATTCTAGAAAATTAATTTATCTCGTTTAGAAAATGTAGAAAATTAGTTTATCTGTTTTCGAAATTGTAGAAAATACTTTAATTCCTTTAGAAATTTTAGAAAATTAATTTATCTGTTGTAGATATTGTAGAAATTATTTTAGCATGTGTAGAAATGGTAGAAATTATTTTAGCATGTTTAGAAATTCCAGAAAATTAATTCATCTCATTTGGAAAATGTAGAAAATTAGTTTATCTGTTTTAGAAATTGTAAAAATTGTAGAAAATTACTTATCTGGTTTTTTTAATTGTATATTTAATTTTTGGCTACAGTTATGGACCAGGCTCAGTACCAGGCACAGGCTGAGGCCGAGTCTCAGGCTCAGGCTCAGGCTGCTCGTGCTGAGGTTGAGGCGTACGTGACGCCTAAGTTGTTGGACAGGGAGATCGACCGCAGGCACCGCTCGTTCCTGTACGCCGTCTCGGAGAGGATGTTGGACACGTGTGTTCCCGCACTACACGCACGTTGCTGCCGATCCACGACCTTTGGGTTCCCAAGTACGTGAACTGATGCTATGTTATTGTTTGTACCTTAATTTATCTTTTTGTTGTAACTAATAAATTACCTTATTTGTTTCAGACTACGTGCTGCAGGACTCCTGCCTGTAGCGCGGTTAGTCCAGGGGGACAGCCTGCGTGACGCGATTCCTCAGAAGGATCGCATGACACGCTTTCAGTTCGACTTCTCCCTCCTCAGCGCGCTTCTGGATCACTGGAGGCCGGAGACCCACACGTTTCACTTCACCGTCGGCGAGATGACGGTGACTCTTCAGGACACGTCGCTGTTGATGGGCCTTCCTTGTGAGGGCGAGCCGCTGGGGGCTGCGGACATCTCCGCTAAGTGGCGTACAGAGTTCATCGCTCGGTTCGCGAACGTTCCTCGGAACGATCGCGCCCCCGCTCCGTACCACGAGTTCGCGAACGCTCACGGACCCACCTTGACTTGGTTGCAGCAGTTTAGCGTACGTACATTTACCTTATATTTCTCTTCGTTTTTGAAGATATGGAGACAATGTAAGTAACGTTTGATTTTGTTTGTGCAGGCTGATTACCTAGCAAGATGACGCCGAGGAGGAGACAGTCGACAGGTTATTCGAGGCGTACATGTTGTGGCTGTTTGGGTTCGTGTTGTTCTGCAGTTCGCAGGGTGACGCGGTGGCGAGGTACCTGATCCCCCACGCTCGGAGGATCGCTGACGCGCCCTTGCACGCCGTGCCCCAGATCAGTTGGGGCAACTCTGTTCTTGCGGGCGCGTACAGAGGCCTGTGCTCGGGGGTGATGAAGGGTCGTTCGGCGGAGCCGATCCTTCTCAGTTGTCATCTCCTTCTTCAGCTCTGGTGCCACGAGCGGTTTGCGATTGGTCGGCCAGTCGTCCCCTTCTACGCGTACGAGCCCCTGCCAGAGGGCCACGACCCGCGCGACCGTTTCACCATGAGCTCGTTGTGGTGCATCCGGACGGTAATTTCTTACCTTTCACTTTCAATTTGTCTTTTCATTTTGTCTAGTTTGTTGAATCCACATTTAGAGTTCACATTTGGTTTGTATGCAGACCTCGTACGCACACGACCAGACGAAGAGGGCGTACAAGGACTTCGTCGGTCAGTTCGACGCTTTCACGGACGCGGACGTCAGGTGGACGCCCTACTCAGAGGAGGCTGTCGCGACCCGCGCACCACAGGGGCTCTCGTCTTTGTGCTTCCGAGACCAGCACTACTGGATGACGAGGACGTCGTTGTTGTTCGACATGTACGTGGAGGAGTACGCCGTCTACAGGGTGCTGAGGCAGTTCGGCCGCTACCAGGAGTGGCCTGTGCATGTGGTGCACACTGTTCCTAGCGCCCACCATAGGTGAGTTCTCGTTAATTTTTAAATTTAATTCAGCGTTCGAAGATTTCAGCCGCTGACAAATATGTTTAATTCGTCGTAGGTGGTCTCTGAGGGGAGTTGTGGGGCGTGTTTCTTGGGTTCAGAGGGTGCAGCCGTACGTGGACAGTTGGGCTACCGCGCCGCAGAACGTCGTCACGGAGGACCGGCCCCACGACGACACGGCGTGGAAGGCGTACATCCGGTGGTACACCCCGAGGACTCGGTCGCGTGTGATGTACGTCCCACCACAGCCACCAGCGCTGGTTCCGGACGCGGCGAGGGCCCTCGTTTCTAGTGTCGCGTACCCGGTGCGACGGGATCAGCACTACGACGCGGCAGTGAGTTTGAAAATTCACCGCATTTTCCTTATGTTACTTTACATTCTAGCATTTACTAATAATTTCTTTTGCAGTTCGACATGATTGCGGACCTTTCACGTATTGTAGAGGAGTCGACGGCAAGGCTGAACCAGATGTCACACCAGGAGATCGAGGAGATGTTCCACAGGATGGGTGCCATCACCACGAGGTTCCTTGCCGCGGTCAACTACCGCGGCAACCCGGCTCTACCACTGTTTCCACGGTTCCCCCAGTCGTCCTCCAGCTCCGCCTCGACTGGTCGTTCCCACACGGCACCGTTGTCCTCGTCACGGCCACCCTACCTGGCGGCTTTCTACCCGGCGCGCCCTCCGGCGCATCCTCCGTTGAGGATGTCTCCGCTAGGGGGGCCTTCTCTCAGAGGTCCTGCACCTACACGTGCAGGAGGGCCAGGACCGGCCCCACGAGGACCCGCAAGAATGAAAGGACCTTGTGATGCCTAGAGGGGGGGGTGAATAGGATCACTTTAAAAAATCTGCAAAATCTTGGCAGCGGATCAGGGACCGGATGACCCGGCACGACTGACCGGATGACCCGGGGGGTCCGGGTCACCCTGGCACTTGTGCCGGATCAACCAGTGCGCAGGGGTAAAACACAATAACTTATGAAGAATGTGAATTTGCAGAAAGTATATGAACCAAACTTAGTGTATTTGATGGGGAAACAACCTGCAACAAAGGATATTACAAGCAACAACACAAATATGTAGATCGATTCAAAGATAACTTCTAGGGTTAGGGAGAAAATGAAGAACACAAGCAAACAAAGGAGACAAGCGATTTGTTTTCCGAAGTTCACCTACACTAAGAAGGCTACGTCTCCGTTGAGGTTCCCACAAAGGGAGGGCTATCACGAAGAGCCACTTGCCTCACCCAATCCACCATAAAGGTAAATTGGTGCTCACTAAGAAACTCCACAAAGGAGAGGGTAATACAAACATTCCCGGGTGCTCCACACGGAGAGGGCATTCAACGGGAGACGCCTAACCGTCTAGAAGCAAGCTTCAAGAGTAACAAACGCGAATCGATCAACCAAATCCACCACAAGTGCTTCTTGAGAGGAAGGAGTGAAGAGCTCTCACAAAGAGGCTAAATCCAACACCTCAAATGTCTCTCACACCCAAACCCTAGGAGAAATCCTTGATTGGAGTGCTTGGGAGGGAGTTGGGAGAGAGGGTTTGAAGCTTTGGAGGTGTTTCAATGGTGGAGAGGTCGGGAACCTAGAGAGGAGGAAGAAGGGGTATTTATACCCACTTCCCCGAGCTAGCCATTGGGGGCTTCCTGCGGCCTGACCGGGTCACCCGACACGGGTGGCCGGGTCACCCGCCTCCCTCCAGTACCGTCCCGGGTGGCCCGGTCACTCGTGCCGGTTGACCCGGTAAGGTTGGAGGGGGAAGGTTAGGGTAGTCTAAGGCTATAAAGTGTTTTTCTAATGGTTTTTCTAGTGTTTTCACTCTTGAAAAAGATGAGATTAGATCAAGAAGGGCACTTGTAGCGAACTTTGACTAACCGACCGCATCCCTCTTTATAGTACGGTGTTTCCTAAACTCAAATTCAAACCGAAAATTAAAATTAAATCGCCGATTGAGCTTCAACACCATTCATAAGAAAATGAGGGCCTTCCTTTGAGTATTCACATTTATTTAATCTTTTGAGCCTGCACACATCTCATTGAAAGCATTAATCCTCCCAAATTGCATTGTCATTATCACCAAAATAATTAGGAGCCTAGATGCACTTTCAAAGAATGGCATGGAAAGGTACAAGGAAAGATAAACCTTCGTCGTCACATCGCAAGAATGGCTGAAGTTTGTCATTTTTTAAGATTTTGTAATCTTTTCTGCAGTGCTGTGTAATATTTGAACTTGATCCTATTGTGATTGTGTTGTAATAATCGAACCAACAGTCCTTAATTTCCCTTGTTAATTTTCTACTAGATTTATTTATCAAAAAATTAAAATGACCCCAACCGCCGTGGCCCATGGCGGTTGAGCCTAGCCGCCGTGGCCCACGGCGGTTAGGTCAACCGCCGTGGAGGTTCCCCAACCGCCGTGGCCGGCCACCAATCGCCGTGGGCCACGGCGGTTGGGTTCTAAACGCCGTGGCCCACGGCGGCCGCCGTGGCGCACGGCGGTTGTTGGACAAATCTGATAAATTTTCAAACGGTCGTATAATTTTGCAAAATAATTAAAAATATATAAAAAAATTCTCTCGTGGCCCGCACATTCATTCGTTGTCTCTCAGCCTGCTACCTCTGCTACGGGGAGTAGAGGACTAGACGGTAAACAGCCCGTGGCTTAACGTCGGCGCGTTCTACTTAAGGCCTTATTTTCCAAAAAAAAACAAAAAGACAGCCCACCAAAACTACCAGCCCACTAATAATAATCAGCCAATAATAATTCATTTTAATATATTTCAGAAAATGTTGAATCAACATTTTTTTTAAAAAAGTAGACCAATATTTTTCAAATAATGTTGAACAACATTTCAACATTTTCAGAAAATGTTGGGAAAAATGGGTCATCTTCTTCGGCTCTAGCCGCCGCGGGCACGAGTAGAGGAAGGGTGGGGAAGGAGGTAGGGTTATTGAGCTGTTGTTTGGTTATTGTTTCAATTATTCCTACCTTCCCAAAGACATACTCCCTCCGTCTCAGAATATAACTTTGTTTAGACTTTTTCAAAATCAACTTTTTTAACTTTGACCATGCATAACGAAATAATCATAGATGCTAATAACATAAAAATGATATTAATAAATTTATCTTGAAACCAACCACGCTCTGTTTGTTTGACTTATGAGCCACCAGCCAGTAGTACTTTTCTCTCGGAACATACTAGGCACCAGCAAACCAGCCAACAGTACTTTTATCTCAGAACAAACTAGCACTAGCCCCAAACGAACAGGCCGAAATTTGTAATCTTCTCTATTTCAAATACATTATTTTAAGAGTTATTGTTGGTCAAAGTTGAAAATTTTGACTTTGAAAAAATCTAAACAAAATTATATTTTAGGAAGGAGGGAGTACAGGATTTCGCAGGCGCCCGCCCGTCCTCGGGCCGCCGGTACCGGGAGGTCCGGGATGCAACCCAAGGTTGATCACGCGCAACCAAGCTCATCAGGCCAAGCAGCCAACTCAACCCAAGCTCATAATGTCGTCAGGAAACACGGCGATTTCCTTTTTAAAAACACTGGTTTCCAAACCAAGCGTCTGAAAGTTCTGATGACATACGAATTTCGTGTTGGTTCTCGGAAGTGCATAAGCCATCTTTCCTTGCACTTGTGTCTTATGATGCGGTAATAGACTACTATGCATGCCTGCTTCTTATACATTTTACAGCACAACAAAGACAAGGCGTACAGTTCCGTTCCGACCACACAGTTCAGTGACAACACATCAACAGCACGGATACGGCAAACAACGGATGTACACATCTCGAGCAAGTTGCGGACTGCAAACAACGGATGTACACATCTCAAGAGCAAGTTGCGGACTGCAAGAGTTTGCTAGGCAAGCTTGCTATGCTATACAGGAGTTAGTTTCAGAGATTCAGATCAGAACAAAAGAAAAATCCATGCCATTGTTATAGACCAGCGCGGTGGAATCCTTCCAAACCATGGAGCTCAAGCTTCTCCCTTCGGTCACAAGGGCAGAATCAGATGGATACAGAAGGTGCAGTGGTTATGCAATATGAAGATGCCACTGGTACATGTAACAGAGCGTCCACTTGACCACCTCTGGATTTGACAAAACTGCGTGAAACGATTTCGATCAAATGAGACAAGAGAGACAGCCGGGAACCTTCTGAAGGCATCAAATTAGTAATATTGTTCCTATTCTTCTCCACCCTTTGATCATAGTAATAACATAAGACTTCGAGAACATAGCTAGATATATGTACTTAGTGAATCCCAGCAGAGATTCAATGGATTCAGAGATTAAAACTTCTTTCCATGCATCAATAAAGAACCTAAACAACAAGGTCATTAATGAAATGCATGTTTTTTTTTAAAAAAAAATCCTAGTTTGAACCTTTCACATCAATTTGATGTTACCCAGTGATAGGTTCTTTCACGATATTACCCTTTATAGGGAATTGAACAAAATTCGAAACATTCTTGAAAGAACCATTTTTATTAGACTAACAATGAAAAAGGACATGACAGCCAGAATTTGGTTATATACCTTTTCGCTGTTGGATACAGCCATGCCCAGGGAAACATAACGGTCATGTAGTGGTTGAACCAAGTTGCTGAGGAACGCTCTTCCCCTTCAATCTCACAAAAAGTCCCCATAAGTAGACCTCACCATCTATCCCTGTTACCAAGATAGAAATTAGAATCTCACAGAATATACATGCTACATTCGATATCTTTTCACGGCATTCAAATGTATTTGTTTCCTGGTTTGCAATTGCCAATAAGTTGGAGAAGAACCACCATATATATAGTGAGAAAGCAATACAGGTTGGTTGCTTTTCTTGTATGGAAGGGAACAGAGAATAGAATCACTTACATTGAGAGTCATAAGGAAGCACTTCTGACGAAAATATCAACAACTTTATGCCATCAATATGTGTCCTTAGAACATAATTATTGGATGCTTCGAAAAGATAAGAGTGCTTCTTTTCATGCCTAAAAACACAGGAACATAATAAAATTGAATGTATGAAAGCATGAATACCAACTTGATATGTTTTAGCACATATCTTGAAACATTATACTTGTAGTCAAATATGTATGAAGGAATGTTGGTACGGGAACCAGTTCAACAGTAACCTACCCATCAGGTTCATTAGGAAAGAAGAACAACCCTATGTCTTCGTAAACTGGACGACTAGCCTCAAAAGACTTTGGCCAGTCATTCATTCGAGGTAATAACTCTAACTCTAGATTGCTGGGTATCATCTTGACAATATCATAAACTTTGGATGACACTTTTGATGGAAAATGAGCTTTGAATCTACCAAGGTTAAGGTTTGTGCCAGCATCAGAGACATAAAAACATCCCCTAAAGAGCAAAAGATTGTTAAGGAGCATCAGTCCAGCAATGCAACATTGTTAGAATTAATTACAAGTTAAAAATAAAGCTTCAGAAAAAACAGATAACAGAAATTACATCCATATCATTAAGAAACCATGTCTTGTTAGTTAGTTACTGCAGTTAGAAAAAATTTCACAATAAAGGTAAATATTGTTGCGATGAAGTTATTGCAAACACCAGGGTGTACAACTCACATCCAACAAACTGCAGGTGGTGGACGTCTTGTGTACTCCATACTTGAATCAATGGAGACTAGCACATCTCTATAATGGTTCAGACTCTCCGTTTCAGATCTTCTTTCAGTATTACCGTCTATTTGTACATAGAAAAATGAGGACAATGATGATAACTTGATTAGTGCACTTAAATCCTCAGATTGCATCAGAACTAAAATCTAAATATAGCGCATAATTAAATATATATAGAAATTAAGCCCTTTTTCAAATGTCATGATACTGGAGGATGTGAACTGACTACTGAGCTAATCCTTTCAGAGCTGCAATATTAAGGAACAAGATAAAATATGCTTCTATAGTTACATACCTGAAGCAGATAATGCCCCCTTTTCCCTAGGCTCATCCTCAATCTCGGAGTTAATTTCTCCTTTATCTGCATTCACTATCTTCATTTTTCTAGCATTGGCTTCAAACGGAGAGTCAACTATAACTTTAACTGGTTCAGTTGTTCTGCATCTGTGAATTATAGGCATGGAACCACCAGATCTAGTATCCCACTTCATGTTTATGTCATCAATCTTTTCCTGATCATGACTTGCAGCAGCAGATCGTTTCATGGCATGCACTTGTGTTTCAGTCCTATTGGGGGATGCACACTTCATATTTGAGAGTTGTTTCACATGTGGAGGGGATGCAGGACGAATTTGACTTTGCCACACAGCAAAATTTGGCCTGCCCTCAATCTTTGCTTGATCACGACTTGCAGCAGCACAATGTTTCAGGGCTTGGAATTGCATGTCACTCCTACTGGGGGATATTGACTTCATATTGGATAGCTGCTTAGTCCTTGGAGGAGATGCAGGATGAACTAGCCTTTGCCGCTTAGCAAAATATGACCTATCCTCAATTTTTGTTTGATCGTGACTTCTTGTAGAATATTGTTTCAGGGCCTGCACTTGTGTATCACTCTTGCTGGGGGACATGCACTTCAAATTGGGTGTATGTTTTGAAGGAGATGACGGATGAGCCTTACTTCGGCGCACAGCAAATCTTGACTTAACATATGGTGGCCTCTCTCTATTCAATAATGCAATTTCTTCAGAAGAAATGAATTTCACTTTAGCATTTTCAAATTTATTTGAAGATCTCGCATTAATTTGATGTGCCACATTGCTGTGATTGAGGTGCCATGGCTTTTGGAGCTCAGTTTGCCCACCTTCATCATGATCAGAGAAGAACTTTTAGAGTCGGCAAATCGAGTTTATTAATGATAGAAAAAGTAAGATAGGTGACGAAGAACAGTGAAAAATACCTTGACCAGGATTTGGGCCCTGGCATGCAGCACAATACCATTCACTTGGAGTCACATATGTTAACATCTTCATACAGTAACTTCAAATGGAAAATAACAAAACTTTCAGAGAGCTAAATAAAAGTTTTCTATCTTAATTAGAGATAACAAATTTATTACCAGAGTATATTAAAAGAAAATAACATATTATAGAGCAGCTAAGAAAGTTTCAAGCCTAATTCAAATACATTTTTTGCATTTTCTATCTATCCAGAAGTCATACTGGTTTCCTATCACCACAGATATTCAGCTATCATCTACTTCTCCTGCTGGTTGCTGCTCTCAAGGCATCATTACATAGAAATGGGTCAAACAACTAACCAGCATAAACACACGCCTATTCAGGGCATATGGCCAGATGTATATGTATATTTTTCAAGAGCTTAGTATGTGAAAAATAAAGGGGGGCAACTATACAGGGCATCAAAATAAAGGAGTACCAGTGCTCCAAAACATTGCACCCAGCGCAGTTTGCAATCAGATGAGGTCTGCTACCACTGCCACATGTCCCACACACCACAGCATCCTGCATAAATGAGAATATCGTGTTCATCTAATACTTTCACATAGATCTTTGGGAAATAGCTAGAGAGGAAGAAATATACACCGCGATAAGAAAAGTATGTTGTCATAGGAAATATCTGACAAAACTAAATCACACCCAACCAACTTAATAAGATGCATTGAATTGACTACGCATAAAAAAAGATATAAAATAGCAAGCAAGCATCCTCGCTTTCACAAAAGTGTGTTACTGATGTTACTGAATTCGCATGTCCACACTAGTTATGGATTATTGGCAGAAAACTTTTAATGTGTGGCATCTAACTCCTTTATCAAGAATAATGGTTGTTTTAGAGGTTGATGTATCAATGAAAGTACAAAGTACGAGAATAGCTAGTAGTCATGAACTCCTGGTAATCCTGTTAATTACAGATGTCCTACTTTTTCGCATAGTAATTATCCTCACATAGTAATTATCTTCACATTTGTCTTTGTGAAAGAGATTATTACACAAGAACCTTGTGAGAGAGAAATCAACTTGGTTGAGCATGGCTGTGCCGAAGCTTTGAGCCTCTGATATCCCTGTCCTAAAAATTTACTTGAAAGTTTCCTAACACAAAGAGCACGAGCTTGCTCCAGTAACACAGTACAATAAAACTAACATCCACTTGCAATTACTGGCCATTAACAGGATGGAACATTCAAGAACAAAAACCTAAGCACTGAATTACTGAACAGAGGAACACAATAATCAAGCTAAGATTACAACAACAACAGAGTTTTTTTTGTCCGAAGCAAGTTGGGATAGGCTCAAGTTAAGATTACAGCAAACAAAAAAAATAATCCTAGGATTAAACCACCCCATTGAGTTCATGTTTCTCGGACAAGAATTGGACCAATGATAACAAAAAAACGCCGGTGAGATTAATTCGAAGGCTGCTTCAAATTACCGAGCATTCATAGGATGAAACAATCAACAATACAGAACACAAACTAGACCAGACGCACGACGGACCACCAGTAATCCCGTAAAGAAGGGGGAAGAACTCTAAAAGAACCAAATCACCCCGTCACCCAGAAAGCGTGAAGGGCGCGGAAAAGTTGTGGGTTTTGAGACCTTGTAAGCCCAAAATGCTGGAACCGAATCCAAGAAGACGAGTTCGATTTCGCGTCGCCGCAGATTCGGCTGAGCAAGAACGCAAAAGGCACGGCCTTCCAAACCCCTACCGTAATCACACAGCGATCACTGGGGAGAGAGAGGGCATGCTCGAACCAACGCCAAGAGGGCGGAATCCAATCGGAATAACAAGCAATTCCCCACCAGGATCGCAAAAGATTCAACCTGCTGACACCCCGCAACTCAAGAGGGAAGGAAGATTCTTTTTTTTCTTCCCGGAAAAAAAAAAGAAAAATCAAATAACCGAGGGGGGAGAGAAGCACTCATCGACCAAGAAACAAACAAGAGCGCAAGCAGTTCCTCACCATTGCGCCGTCGCGCCGCCGCGGTGCGGGTCCAAGGCCAGGCGAGACGAGATGCCGTGATCAGAGGAGGTGAGAGGGGGTGGGTGATTAGTAGGTCAGGGGAGAGAGAGGAGCCGAAGCCGGGGAGGATTGGGGCTTTCCTCTGTTTTCCGTTGCCAAGCGAAGCATAGCAAGAGACGGGACGCGGGTCAAATGATTTTCCTGCCCAGCAATCACTGTGGGATCGTGAAAGGTCCGAACTGCCCTCCGCTGAGATATGCATTCAGATTTCACTTGCTTGGTGTGTTTCCTTCTGTCTGTGATAGAAGTCCAGAAAGAGTCCCGGAAAATAACTCCTTTTTTCAAAAAGATAAAAAAACAAAAAGGGCGCAGATTTACTCACGCTTGAATTTCAGCAAGTGATGTTTGGTTAACTCAAATGTGACGTAATCCGGTTACTGAAAGTATAGATCTCATTACATATATTTCATTGTGGTGGTTTATAATCAATTGATACTGTAATCGAATCACTCACCTAAATAATACTTATTATACAAGCTTATCTCTCGTTATATCAGATACAATATGTTCAACCAAACAAAAAGGATAATCACCCATTCTGCCACCAAATACATTGTAATTTGATTCTTTTTGCATTTACGTTATCTTAACACTAACCAAACATTGTCTTATTTTGTCTCGAACAAAACTGACATGGCACGTAGCCTCCGCGATAAAAAAAGGGGCTGGAATTTGTTATGTACATATATAAAAAGAAACAACAAATCAATCGAGCTGAGTTGAGTTGACTTGCTCAAAAACTTATTCGACTTCTTCTACAGTATTTTCCTCAGTAAAAATCTGCATGCAATATTTTTTTTATTATACCATCGAGAGATTTCATCATTGACATAAAAACAAGGCAAACTTCCTAAAACTTTGATCTGAACCTACTTAAAAGAGCAGGGAGGCCACCTAGTAACCGTGAGAACCGTTCGGCCTAGAAAGTCACAAATTCCTTTTGACTAGTGCTACTTACTGTAGATTTAATAAGGGCAAAAAATATTGAATTTCTTACTAAATTCAAGCAACCGTCTCTTCTCGGACAAGCTCTATAAAGTCTACCATGTCTAGGACTCTATAAAGTATGCTGAGGATTCAGAGGGTTTTGTGGCTTGTGGAAGGATTTAGGAGGATGTAATAAAACTATAAAAGTGGTTGCATTATATCTGTGTTAGGAGGATGTTGATGGACGTGGCTGACTTGTGGTCGGTGTTGATTTGTTATGAGAGACAAATACAGTTGACTGACCGATGGCTAACAAGCCATACGAAAGACTTAGGATTTCGATTAGTCATGTTCATGTTGGACTGAAAAGCAGTAGTGCGTGCGCGCAGCAGGTGCATTGCTTGGAACCGGGACGACGTGCAGTAACGGTAACGCTCGAGATCTCTCCGATCATCTCTCGCCTACCCATGCCGCCGGACCAACCTGAACCTGTCGTCTGCGTGCGGGAGCAGGAGTAGCTCGCGGTGCAAATGCGGCAATGCCACATTCTTTCATGCAGCAATAGCAGCACTGATTGCGCAGCAAATCAAGCACAGCGAGGCAGTGTTGATAGAATCAGCATTAAAATTAAACTCCAAATTTAATTTTAGAGTGCATAGAATCAGCACTACTGTCCTTTACAGATCTTGCTCATTAAACTTAAACTCCAAATTTAATTTTAATTTAAACTCCAAACTCAGCAGCCTGATGGAGCGAAAGCATGCAGTGACTGATGGCTGGGTGAGTACTGGTTCCGACAAGGTAGCTGCTGGGTCGGTGGGCTGCGCAAGGCACATGGATGTTATCCATCTGCAATCTTGCATGCCTTGCCTTGAAGAAACTTTTTTTTATCACAGCTTTCATTCCATGTACTCCGTAGATACTAGTACAACTATTATGAGTACTCATTAGTCACTATACACCTTTCAGTACTCCATGTAGTAGATAGCATGATAACTTGGAGCACGTTAGTCCAACAACTTGTAAAATGTTCAATTCAATGTATTTATAGTCCAAATATTATAAATGATAACATACTTGCTAATGTCGAATCCTCGTAAATATTTATGTCAGAACAAACTATTGAGTGATATTACAATATATATTGGTATTCGCGTTGACAATATATTTAGTCAAGATTAGAACGTTTAGTATTTAGGGCATTAATGTTATGTTTTCATATTATTTATTGTCTGTACCGTATTCTATTTTGATTATGAATATTTAATTTCATATTCGATATTGTTAAGTTAACCCTCAGTGTTTGTACACGTTTGGTTATATGCAGTGTTTAGGTATTCAAAAAACCAATATGTTAATACATGTTAACAATACCTTTTAGAAGTTTGACATAAATATTTTTAACGCCTCACGTACTTATTTAGAAAGGTAAATAAGCTAAAATAGCATAGACAAAACATACTTGTATACTGTTGCGGAGAGGGCAAAAAACCAAGACCTAGGGTCTCTATTATGGACTTCAGCCTAAACTATTTTTAATTTTAATTAATGAACAAATAAGCTAAGTACTCCGTACATGGTAGAGAAGCAACGGTCTACTCATGATCAACAACTTTTATTGATAAAAAAATAAGAATTATTGCTGGAAGAAAAATCACATGTCCATCTACTTTACTAAATACAATGTTGTTATAATGTTTCGACTGTAGATGCACCAATTTGCCAAGTTGTTACACTATATTTAGCATTTTACAAGTTGTTGGGCCAATCCATTCAAGTTGTTGTACATTTTACAAGTTGTTAAATAAATCTGCTCACATCTATCAAATTGTTATATCGTGGGTGTAATTAAGTATCATTACTCACCTTTCTTTGCCCTTTGCAGGTCATAGCCAGAACAGGGCATGCTTCCCGCCATTGGCAGCTCCATTAATATTTTCATAACAGCAGTTCTGTGCAATCAATCCAGCCACCACAAAGTTTTGCCAGCAAAATATTTACTTGCAACAATGGAGGCTGCATCCTCTAAGCTGTGCTCAACCAGATCTTGCGCATTCAACCAGGAGATCAATGGAATCGATATAGCCGTGGCCTAGAAATCTTCATCACACAAATCATTGGCCACTGTTACACCTATCAGTCACATTTACACCCTCACGAGTCGCAACATATTACTGCTCACTCGCGGTTCAAGAATATCCCCAAAACATTTTCTGATGCCCGCACCAATGTCAAGCCACATGGATATTGCTCCAGCCAACGCCAACAAAACCACACAAAAGCAAGCCAAATGTTTTCTCACACGAGAACCTTCACAGTGTCTCTTCAGAATCTGCAGTTTGATCCATCATCGATGTCTGGGATCTGCAGGGACTGAGAGATAAGAGTTTCATACTAGGACTGCAAAAAACGTACCAACAAGAAGAGAAGCGCTACCTTTGGCTAGGATCTGGGCGCCCTGTTTGCCTCTCGTTGGCATCTATAGCAAAACCATATGGGCGGAATCAGAAACGTCAACACCCGCATGCAATACCTTCGGCATAGAAACACAGAAGTTCTTTCAGAGATCACAATCAAAGTTTCACCAGTCAGGAAAGGATATACATTGATTCACTTCATCATTATTAAGGATAGTGAGCATTTTCTACAGACCGAAACAAATGGAAATATCCACTTTTTAACAGCTACAAAGGCTTAGGGCCACATTTAGATACCCTCCTTTCATCAGTTATCTGTGGAAAAGCCTTATGTTCTCTTACCATTCACTTCTATACAATCACCCTTACATACAAACATGTCTAGCAATTGATCAGCGCATATTCTTGACGGATGACCATGTCTATGTACATTTTTTTTATTTTCTAAAGCTTAGGAATTAGGATGTGAAGAAAAGGCAAAAAAGCAATAGACAGGTAGGAAAAAAAGAAAGGGAGTACCAATGCTCATGTGCATTGCACCGTGCACAGTTTGCGATAAGATGAGGGGCACTACTACTGCCACATATCTCACACACCACTTCGCCCTGCAGTTAAAAAACCATGCAGTCGAATACACAATTCTGAGAAATCTAATTCTTTCACATGTATCATGGACTTGGAGACATAATCCTAGGACTGAAAAAGATGTACACCATAATATGAAATGAGAAATGACTTTGCCAAAGAAAATAAAAGAGCCCCCTTCACCATCTGAGAAAATTAAATCCTTAAACAACTAGAAGGGCTGAAGAGTTATTTGACATGTGCAAATGAGTTATTGCTTTGAATGGATACTCTAGGAAACACTGCAAGAATAAATGGATATTAAATGCATTGAGTTGCTTTATGTCAACCTCAAAGTACATGAATAGGATCAGTAAGAACTAAATGATAATCAACATATGTAAGAAAGCACATACTAGTACTTACTTTGGTCAATCTGAAAGAAACAATTCATTAACACACAGACAAACTAAAGTGGTTGCACATGCCTATGATGAAATTCAGTATAGGCCTCTACCAAAACAAATAACATGAACACGGCCCAACAACAAACATCACAATATTCAGATTTAAAGGGTGCTTCCAGTTAACGGTCAACGGCAACTAACGGAATGGGGACAGGAACACTCAACAATACAAAACCTAAGAAATGAATTGCTGAACTCACCATGTCGATGTTTGATTATCTACTTGAGTCACTGCCCTACCCAGAAGTTCAGAACTCTTTGAGAGGAAATGGGGTACTCTACCCTATCCTCAGTTTGGTCTTGTATGAAAGAAACAACGCAACAGCCAAACTCTTTGAGAGGAAAATCAAATTGGTTGCACGTGCCTATGATTAGATCCGAGTCTCTTGCATCTCTACACACACAAAGATCTCCAGCTTGGTCCAAAAACATAAAACACAGTAAAAACAGATGACTTTGCCAAATAAGATGAAAAGGTTCCCCTTCAAATGAGCAGAACAGCTTGTCATACACTCATACTAGAACCTAGTTGGCATGCAAAGACTTAATGTTTGCAACTAGTTGCTGAGAAAGCACTGCAAGAACGGAAGGAAACAAAATATTGTTCAGAACAAAAGATTTTAGAGGTTTCCTAGCCATGGTAACAAATCTGCTAATGAACCTGTAAAGAGGAATAGGGTACTTCGTTTATGCTCAGCTTGGTCCATCTGAAAGGAACTACTCGACAAAAGGAACTTTTAAGATGAATTGAATTGGCTGCACATGTTTATGATCAAGCTCCAGCGTCCTCCATCTGTACCCAGAAAGAGAACATAAACTAGGCCCAACAACGAAAATCAACTTTAAATTGGTTTAAATGCCGCTTGCAGTTACCCGCCAGCAGCCATTAATAGGTTGGGGGGACTGAACAATGCAAAACCTAAGAACAGAATTGCTGAACAAGTGAAATGACTTCATGTTTCTTAAAAGAGGGTAGTCTAATTGAGTTACTCCCTCCGTTCTTAAATGACGTTGTTGACTTTTTATTCCAACTTTGACCACTAATATACATTAAACAAGTTAGTTAACTAAACTAAAATATATACCATTATGTCTATTGTCAGCTTTACTTTATATTCAACTTGTAGTTTTATCAATTTACAAAAATATTTACAGAAAAGACGAATAGTCAAACGAATGAAAAAAGTCAATGGTGTCATATATTAGGTAGTACTACAGTAGGTGCTACTAATTTTTTTCACATTGTATTAGGACCTCTGCATGCTGGAGCATGGGTTCCCCAACAAAATCGAATCCACTTCGAAGCCAATCAACCATATGCACAACGGCCGAATTCCCGTCTGTACCGTGCCCAGTGTGCCGATAATTCAGAGAAGTAACCCTGCTTCAACTAATTTTTGCGCTAAGGTCTAAAAAACCTAATTTTGTGCTACGAGATTTGGTAGCTTGCGCCCCTTTTCCCCTTAATTCCACTCACAAAGCGAACCTACCAATTTCACCACCTCTCGCGAATTCGCTCAGACACTAATCGGAATGCAGCAGGAGATCTCACCGATTACCTCCATGATGACGGAGATCGCATCATTCTCAACCAAGCCCGCAACATTTGGGCCCCCCGCCATCTCTTCTAGGACCGAGCTCTGCCGACTTACCCCTTTCCTGTGCCCGCTCCTCAAGAGGTCAGGTGGAGCTCCACACGAGGCACCTCACCTGCCGAGGCACGAGGCGGCGGCGGTGGCGATAGGCCGATGGCTGCTACCTCGCTCACGCTGACACGGGGAGTCAGGAGTACAGCTGTACAGGAATAATCGAGGAGACTACAAATAATTTCTTTTTTAGGGCGACTACAAATACCTTCAGATACTCAAATATATATATATATATATACTCCATAAACTGAATAAAGTTAAAGACAATAGTTTAATATACAATTCCTTCTGTAAAAAAATTAATATATGTGTTTGTTATTACATGTATATAATTTTTATCTTTTATAAATTTGCAAAATATTAAAACTATATGGAAGGGTCAGAAGGCGAAGGAGGTGGAGGATACTGGCTTTAAGCTTTAGTACACAGGGGCAACATCGGGCAAGAATGGTGTAGGCATCTTGATCGACAAAAGCCTTAAGGGTTGAGTTGTAGATGTTAAGAGGCAAGGCGATCGGATTATCCTTGTTCGGTTGGTAGTTGGGGATTTGGCTTTGAATGTGATCAGTGCCTATGCCCCTCAGGTAGGTCTTAGTGAGAGCACCAAGATGCAGTTTTGGGAAGATTTGGATAGCATGGTTAATACCGTGCCGATCAATGAGAAACTCATCATTGGAGGAGACCTCAATGGCCATGTGGGAGCGACGAATGTAGGGTTTGAGCGAGTGCATGGGGGGTTTGGGTATGGTAGTAGGAATCAAGAGGGAGAGGATGTTTTGAACTTCACGGTGGTCTACGACCTTTTGATAGCAAATACCGTCTTTAGAAAGAGGGAATCCCATCTAGTGACCTTTCAGAGTGGTCACCACTCGAGCCAGATCGACTTTATCCTTGCAGGGAGGAGAGATAGAAGTGCTTGCTTAGATTGTAAGGTGTTTCCTGGGGAGTGTGTTGTCTCTCAACACAAGTTTGTGGTGGCAGATTTTCACTTTCAGGTACGTGTTCACAGGAACAAACGTGCCAAGGTCGCGAGAACAAAGTGGTGGAAGCTTAGAGGGGAAGTGGCACAAATGTTTAAGGACAGGATGCTAGGAGAGGGACCATGGGAGGTAGGAGAAGATGCAGATGACATGTGGCTAAAGATGACAACATGTGTTCGAAAGGTGGCTGCAGAAGTGCTTGGCGAGAGTAAGGGAGGCAAACAAGAAGCGAAAGACACCTGGTGGTGGAATGATGAGGTGCAAAGGGCTATTAAGGAGAAGAAGGAGTATTTCAAGCGCCTCCACCTTGACAAGAGTGCAGCCAACATCGAGAGCTATAAAACAGCGAAGAGGGCTGCAAAGCGAGCTGTGAGTGTAGCCAAGGGCCAGGCGTATGAGGACCTTTATCAGCGGCTAGGCACGAAGGAAGGGGAGAAGGACATTTATCGGTTGGCTAGGACCCGAGAGAGGAAGACAAGGGACATAAATCAAATCAAGTGCATCAAGGATGGGACAGATCGCCTTCTGGTGAAGGATGAAGAGACCAAGGATAGATGGCGAGAGTACTTTGATAAGTTGTTTAATGGGGAGGATGAGAGTCCTACCGTGGAGTTGGACGACTCATTTGACGATACCAACAGTCGTTTTGTGAAGAGAATTCAGGAGACAGAGATTGAGGAGGCTTTGAAGAGAATGAAGATGGGTAAAGCGATGGGTCCAGATGGTATCCCCATTGAGGTGTGGAGATGTCTTGGTGCTAGAGCAGTAGTTTAGTTAACTAAGCTTTTTAACCTTATTTTTCAGTCAAACAAGATGCCTGATGAATGGAGGAGAAGTATATTAGTACCGATCTTCAAGAACAAGGGAGATGTTCAGAGTTGTACCAACTATCGAGGGATTAAGCTAATGAGCCATACAATGAAGCTCTGGGAGAGGGTTATCGAGCACCGCCTCAGAAGAGGGACAAGTGTGACCCAAAACCAGTTTGGGTTCATGCCTGGGAGGTCGACTATGGAAGCGATTTACTTAATACGGCAATTAATGGAGAGATATAGGGAACAGAAGAAGGACTTGCATATGGTCTTTATTGACCTTGAGAAGGCGTACGACAAAGTACCAAGGAATGTCATGTGGTGGGTCTTGGAAAAGCACAAAGTCCCAACTAAGTACATTACCCTCATCAAGGATATGTACAATGATGCGAGGACGGTTGTCCGAACATGTGATGGTGACACTAGTGACTTTCCAATTAAAATTGGACTACATCAGGGATCAACATTGAGCTCTTATATTTTTGCTTTGGTGATGGATGAGGTCACAAGGGATATACAAGATGATATCCCGTGGTGTATGCTCTTTGCTGATGATGTAGTGTTAGTTGACGAGACTAGAGCAGGGGTTAATCGGAAGCTTGAGTTGTGGAGAGACTCGCTAGAGTCAAAAGGTTTCAGACTCAGTAGGACCAAGACTGAGTACATGAGGTGCGATTTCAGCACGACTGGACATGAGATTGGAGATGTTAGCCTCGATGGGTAAGTGGTGGACAAGAAGGATACTTTTCGGTACCTAGGATCGATGCTACAGAAGGATGGCGACATTGATGAAGACGTTAGGCATAGGATCTCAGCCGGTTGGTTGAAATGGCGTCAAGCTTCTGGCGTCCTATGTGACAAGAGGGTGCCCCAAAAGCTAAAAGGCAAGATCTACAGGACGGCGATTCGTCCGGCGATGTTGTACGGTGCCGAATGTTGGCCTACAAAAAGGCGACATGTCCAGCAACTGAGTGTAGCAGAGATGCGTATGTTGCGTTGGCTCTGTGGGCATACAAGAAGGGATAGAGTCCGCAATGAAGATATTCGAGATAGGGTTGGAGTGGCACCGATTGAGGAAAAATTGATTCAACATCGGTTGAGATGGTTTGGTCATGTCCAAAGGAGGCCTCCTGAGGCGCCGGTGCGTAGTGGGGTTCTAGAGTGGGTCGATAACGTAAAGAGAGGTAGAGGTCGACCTAGACTGACCTGGGACGAGGCGGTTAAAAGAGACCTTAAGGAGTGGAACATCCCCAAGGAGTTAGCTATGGATAGAAGTGCTTGGAGACTAGCCATCAGTGTGCCTGAACCATGATCTCTATTTCACCCTTTGTTTACCCTTAACACTTCGTGTGTGTGGGTGTGTGTGTTTCGCCTTTCATGGTTCCCTGTGGGTTTCATCTCTAGCCTACCCCAACTTGCTTGGGACAAAAGGCTTTGTTGTTGTTGTTGATTAAAACTATATATTTAATCTGTTTATATAAGCTAAAAAATTCTTTAATGGATCTTTTATAATTTTGCATAAGTATATATGGAACCCGGTCTTGTTTTACTGTTTATTAACTATTGTAAAATGCTGAGCGTCAAAATATTTTTGGCGTTTACGTTTGTGTGAAAACTGAAAACTAGTATGACTGTAAAAAATGCCTGGTATGACGTCATTCTCATTTTACAAGATCGAATGGAGGGGCATTCGAGTAGCAGTACAACAAAACAGGTCACCCCCCCCCCCAGGTTGAAAAGCTATGCTTTGCTTCGCATCAACAAGGCACCCAGTGAGCAGTGTCGTTCTTGGTGAAAACGAGGATCACAGAAGCAGCAGCATTTTACACTCCTAAAGTTTCAGAGTCTCAGGTTTGCATATGGCAGTTGCATTTCACAGCTATGGCCTATGGGGCACGCCACTCTTGTCAAAGAGCGCGCCTTCACTACCTTCCTCTTGCTCCAGCGGCAGTCTTGACCTTTTCTGTTCGGTGCCCTTTCTGATATCCAGTGATCCGTGGCCGCCATCTCCTAAATTCTTGCATGAGATTTGACAAAGCTTCATTCGTCATACTGAAGTCACTGACAGTGACAGCATGCATAGTAATATTCGGCTCCTGCATTCACATGTCAAGAGAGACTTAAATCAATGAAATGGCAAAGGCACACTCTTGCATCTGTAAAAGAATTTAATAGCTGTTGACTATAGTCAGGAGGCACGGTTGATCTGATGAGTGTCCTAAACCTTGTAAACCAACGATGAGCATGCTCCAACCCATTCGAGCGTAGGCTTCGAGTACAGTAAAATAAAAGGAGGAAACATAAGTAGGGAGTTCCCAGGTAAATAATCTTTAGATAGCACCCTGACTTATCATATTAGCTATGCGTGCAATTTTTATTATTAGTCTAGTGGCATCTTGTGCACTTATCAACATTAAGAGATAAGTTGCTCACAACAACACAACTTAGTATGTGCTTGTACATTAACTGCTTCTGTGTTCAATACCAGGAACATCTGTATTAATTGCATCTGATCCTTGTGCTTCTATAATACCAACTTCCCAAAATTTGAAGTAATAGATTAACAGAGGTTTTTACTTGTTACCATACTAAAATACAGAAAACATAATACGTATACATAAAAAAGGTTATGTTATATTGTAAAGCACTAAAGCCTAAACAGCCAATAAATAAGAGTTGGAACATTTCACACAGGAGCATCTGAGTGCTTTTTCAGCATAGTCGTACCTTGAACTCTTCTTCGTCTTTATTCCCTTTGGAATTTGTGTGCTCATCACAATATTTCCGTTTCTCACTTAAGTTGAAACTGTAAAGATGAAAAGGAAAAATGATATTGATAAAAGAAATGTTGTTACATTAAGCTTCTACCTCTAAGAAATGAGTTACTGCCTAAACTTACTAATTTACTACCTCTAGGCAGTTAGTATTCCCTAACCAAAGTCAGAATTAGTTGCTCTAGCAATTTAGGAGCTACTTAACTTTGATTAAAGTTGCTAAATATAAGGACTGACTTGCTACATATATAATTGGTACCCAAGTCCAAGAGAACTTGCTGTCTGTACTGAGTAAGCTTCCGTTAGATTCATACAGAAGTTGCAGTCTAGTAGCCTACATTCACTTGGAAGGTAGTGGCATTTATCACCATAAATGTCACCTTCGGTTTCAAAAACATTACCTTGGATTTCAAACTATCGCTAAACCATGGCTAATTGGCTATATTGTTGATGTAGAACATAAACAATATATGCTAATTTGTAATGAAAGTAGGGGCCATCTTAGCCAAGAACTCAGTGAAGCGCAATGCTCATCCCAGTGGAAGGCCAACCAACCTATCTCATGTGGTCCATCTACCATCTTTCACATTAGTGATACTAAAAATTGAATTTGGGGGTTGGGGTTCACATGAGAGATCCAGTGATGTAAACTTGTAGACTAATTATTGTAAATAAAAGGGTCCCCGTTTGCTCACTGTATGAACTGTGATCAAATACCTTGATTGTTTCTTCCTACCAGCATCCTAAAAAGAACAAGAAAAAACAAATTTGAAGCAATGTTTGTATATGCCTTAAAAACATAATGCATATAAACAAATACAATAAGTCGCTATTTCCTGTAGACATTGACAAAACAATTACCGCAGAAATTTACCCGAGCTTCCTCAGCTTCTGCTGCCTCTACATGGGGGTCCTCCAAGAGAATATTAGCAGTGCTCTTCATTCGGGATATGTTCTTTTGATTGACACAATCATCCATGGGAGATTGCTCCCACATTACCATTGGCACCTCTGTTGGAAGAATGGACTGCAGTTGAGTAGGATCAGTCTCAACTTGCACTTCCTCCATGTGGGGACCGTTCAAGGGCACATTAGCTGTGATCTTCATCTCAGTGAGGTTCTTTTTATTACCAGTAACTTTCATGTAAGACTGCTCCTGTGACATCAACAGCAGCTCTGTTGAAAGAATGGATTGCAACTGGGTAAGCTTAGTTTTGATGTTAGAATAAATGAATTCTAGTATTATACTTTAGGACTTTAAAATCTTGGACAAATTCAATGGCACTGTATTATTGTGGTTGATGTCCAACATTGGAATTTCCTTTACTTTGTCAGACCGCAACATGCGGTGGCCTTTGAAAACTCAATTTACCCACTTTCACTATGATTAGACAAGAATTTAGAGTAGAAATACTATTTGATTTAAAAGGTAAGGTATGGGATCTTGGTAAAATAACAAAATTATTACCTTGACTACATTTTGGGTCCCCATTATCCTTTTCTTGGCATTCATAACAATGCCATTGATGCGGAATTGAATATACCACCACCCGTAGGCAATAACTTTAAAAAATGGGGAAAAAAATCAGTGAGTTCACGAAGTTTTAGCATTTAAGAACGGAGAAACATTAAGCTAAGTCATCATTTAGACAGATAAAGGAGTACCGGTGCTCATAAGCATTGCAGAGAGCACACTTTGCGATAAGATGTGGTATGCTACCACTGCCACATATCTCACACACTACAATGTCCTGCAGTGATAGGAGAAATTTTGAGTAGTAAAAAAGGCTTTTTAGTGCTCATCTAATTCTTTCAGGCAGAGTTTTGTCTGCAATAGAGGAACCAAATACATAAATAATCGTCATCCTCACTTATCCTTCATAGAATCATAGCTGATGTCCTCACTTTGGTGTATTGAAAGGGGGAAAAACAGAAACAACCTGACGAGATGAAAATCAAATTGTTTTGCAAGTTTAAGAAATCGATCAATTAACAAGCTACAAAATATAGAAACAAGCTGTACCAATTGGCATACCAGAGAAATACAACAAATTGATCATAAACGAAATTGCACAAGGCCAACACTATATCACCACTCTGTGTCACTGATGAGGTTACTGGACATCATTTGCAGGCATTTTGTGAAACAATTCCTGAAATTTCGGTGATAACCCAAGTCCTCTCCTTCAACCCAAATCGGATCAAACAAAGCAAATATTGAAGCTTTAACCCCCTCCCCGCACGCGAAGGAGACGATGACTATGGAAATTAAAAAACAAAGATTGAAGAAGAAGAGATCGAAGAATGCCCTGTGCCCGTTCGTTCAAAAAAAAAAAAAGAAAGAAAGAATGCCTCACCGGCACTGGCGCCTCGCCGTCGCCGTCGCCGCCTTGTGGATGCGGAGCCGCGTGAGTGTCCCGGCGTCGATTGCTAATCTCACCAAGTGAGGCATCGAGCCATAGGCGCAGCCTGCTGCCGCCGTCGGGTAGGCGGGCAGCGATGCCGGCGGCGAGGGCCACCTGCGTGCGCTGCGCCTTTTCCCGCAGCGCCCAGTCCGGCAGCAGCTGCGCCTGGACTTCGATCCTCCCCCTCTCGTCCCCAACCGTCGAGTTGCCGCCCAACAGCTTCACCGGAGACGCTGTGGCCGTCGCATTCACAGGGCTCCGGGAGGCGGCGGGGAGAGGAAGAGGGAGTGCCGCATTGGACTGGATGCATTTTGCAGGGTTGCCGTTGCCGCGTATCTCCCTCACCACTTTATCCTGTAGCTAAAAAAATCATGCAGTCAGATATATTGAAGAATTATGTGTTCAACTATTTAGTTTACACATAGATTAATTATCCAACATGACAAGAAAAGATTGGAAATGCATGACTCCACCAAAGGAGATAGAACGGATCACGTTCACCGTCTGAAGAAGTGGAAATTGGCCACTAGCAATCTTGCAGAGGAGGACGAGGCGAACCGACTCGTCATCATCATCCGGCGAAAGCGAAAAATTCAGGGTTTTTTAGTCTTTTTGTTGATTTCGCACCAAAATTGCTCGAACCCCCGCGACTTCAATTCATATCATCCATGTATTCAACCTTGGTGACGCACGAAGTGGGAAAGACCAACGCCAACCAAGACTGTCCGGCTCCAAGAACGCGAAATCCATTCCCCCAGGAGCCGCGATTTACAGCAAGAGCGCAGAATCTCGAAACCCAGGGGGGCAAAAGAGCGGGAGAGAAGCATGAACTCGAACCAAGGCCGCGAGAACGATAACACTCACTGACTCACACTCACACCACCACACGGGCAAGAAATGCAACCCAGCCACGCCGGAGAAGGGAGCGGTTGCTCACCAGCATTGCGCAGTCGCCCCGCCGAGGTGGAACACCAATACGAGATGACCGACGAGACGGGATGTTGTGGTTGCAACTTGCAAGAGAAGGGGAAGGGATGTCCGGCCGGCCGAGGGGAAGTGGGGTTTCGTTGCTTCCGAGAAGAACTGTGGTTTTTTTGCTGATGTGTCCTCTGCTCCCATCCTCTCCGCGAGACTTGACCACAGGACTACAGTGTACAAGAGCGAGGCGAGACTGGGGTCAAAACCAGATTGTGTAAATTCGCTTTTGTTCGGGAATGTTTCTGATAATAGTTGTAGGTTGGAGAAATCTGACTGTATTTCCGCCGTTCTCAAGGGTGGTATGTGAGTTTGGACTTGTATGCGAAATACTCCTTCCTTTTTAAATTGTAAGTCATTTTAATTTTTTCGAGAGTCAAACCATTTTATCATTGACCAAAATTATAGAGAGGATAAAAAGATACATGCCACATAATAGATGCACTAGGAAAATATATTTAATGAAGAAAACCTAATAGTAGTTATTTGTAATGTTAGAATTTTATAAATTTGGTCAAATTTGAGATGCTTTGATTTTCCAAAATAACTTCTAATTTGGAATTGAGGAAGTAGAAGATTTTTAGCAGTCAAGAACGGAGGTACATTCGTCTTTACTCTTTACCTACGAAACATATTGATGGACTCTACAAAGGTTGCAACAGTTGTCTATGGCAAAACGTGCCGTCAGCAGATGAGCATTGCTTGCAACTCTGTATAAACAAGCAGGACCAATTTTAGGAAGAACAGAAATGCAACAAGGAGAAATCCACATACTACTCAGAAGTCAGAACAAAGCCAAGGAAGAACAGAAATGCAACAAGATGGTCACACATGATCATAACATGCAGGCAGGTTATTATCCTTTTTGGTTTCCCGTTCTGTTTTTCAGTAACCAAAGCTGCATGCAGGCAGCCAAGGCTACATCGCAGCTCGTGCCTCGCCGCACGCCACCGTGCGGATGGGCGTCACTGCTGGTGACGCCGATCACTGAGCTCCCTCATGCAAGCTCCGAGGTCCAAGCACATCGCCTGGGCGGTGAGCCGGGCGGAGATGCTGGCGGCGAGCGCCTCCTGGCAGCGCTGCACCCTCTCCCACAGCGCCTGGTCCGACAATTGCCGCACCTCGGCTTCGGCCCTCTCCCTCGCTTCTTCGCCGCTGGATGCTGCTGGCCCCTCCTCCTCCGGCGAGCCTGTGGCCGCCTCGTTCGCAAAGCCACGGCGCCGTTTCGCGCCACCGCCTGAGGAGGCATTCTCCTGCAGTGCAAACGAATCACGCAAGTAAGGTACAGAGGATTCTGTGTTCAACTACCTCTTTCACACATATATACTAGCTCCAAGGCCACAAGAAGGGCTCACCACCACCACGGGAGCCTTCTCGCTGGTGCACGCGTGCGCGTGTCGTTCTCGGCTGTTGACGACCTCCCTGAAGCAAGTTTCCAGGAAGAGCCGCAGCCTCTTGCAGCCGTCGGGCCCGGCAAATAGCTCCTGGAGGCGCTGCACCCGCTTCCACAGCGCCCGCTCCGAGTCCGACGACTGCCGCGGCGCCTCCCTCACCCTCTTGCCCCCAGCGTTCACCTCGCCACTGGATTGCCTCCTCTCCGGCAAGGCCGTCGTCGTCGCCTCATTCACAGGGCCATGGCGCTGCTGCGCCACATGATGAAGCTCTGAGCGTCTGTCATCTCCGTCCTGAAATGTTTCACACAGAATGCAAACGTGGTAAAAAGAAATAAATAGTGTTAAATTCTGAAAGTCTTGCGAATTGCGACCCAAATCTTGAAATTTCTCGAACTAAAAGTCGCTTCCAACAATGGCTGATATCTGTTTAAACATTGGACTACACAAATACTGAAATACAAGGACTAATTGTTGGTTGCTGAACACAAAGTACAGAAGCATGCCCCGTCAGATCACGGCACCGTACAACAAGAAAATGCAACACCAGTACACCACCAATGCAAGATCACATTGCAGCTTTGTGTCGATCGCTACTTGATCGATTGCGGCTGATCGTCTGCAGCATTTCATCGAACAGCCTCAAGAAGACTAATTGTTGGTTGCTGAACACAAAGTACAGAAGCATGCCCCGTCAGATCACGGCACCGTACAACAAGAAAATGCAACACCAGTACACCACCAATGCAAGATCACATTGCAGCTTTGTGTCGATCGCTACTTGATCGATTGCGGCTGATCGTCTGCAGCATTTCATCGAACAGCCTCAAGAAGATGACACTTCCTACGCAAAAACCCTTCAATCCATTCGCTACAAAAGCGTCGACCCAAACTATTCGGCGGCACATTGGAAGACGATCGAGTACGTACGTACCCAACTCACCGGCGCTCCTCGTGTCGCGCCGTTGCTGCCGTGCTGGCGCCGCCGATTGCTGATCTCGTCGCGGACGGCCTGGAGGAAGAGGCGCATCTTCTCGCCGCCATCGGGGAGGCAGGCCGCAGGCGCTGTTGCGCAGCTTCCAGAACTGCGTCACCTCCCGCAGCTTCCGGTCCGACATCTGCCGCACATGGTCCCGCATTACTTCGCGTGCCGCACCGGCCTCGTCATCCCCAACAACCCTCGACTCGCCGCCGGGCAGATTATTCTCCGGCGTGGCCGTGGCCATCACGTGCCGGCGTCGATTGCGCTCGTCGAGGATGGTTTGGAGCCTGACGCGTAACTTCTCACCGCGGTCAGGGAGACAGACCGACCTCTCGCATAACATCTGAAGGCACTGCGCCTTCTCCCGCAGCTGCCGGTCCGATAACTGCCGCACGTCGCATGCCATCGTCCTCTCCCTCTCCCTCTCATCCCCATCACTCGAGCCGCCGCCGTCCGGCGTGGCCGTGGCCATCGCATTCACAGCAGGGCCAGGGCGGGCGGGCGGCGGTGAGAGTCAGATCAGAGCCGCGTCGTAATACCTGGAGAAAAACGTGGGAGTTGTGGGAAATGCCACCAGAAACATCGTCTATATATACCGAATACCGTCAAAGATATCGTGCCAAATTTGGTAGCATAGTTTTCCTGATTGTGCTCTTTGTTTAAAAAATTAGCATTTTATAAATACTCCTTTCGTCTAAAAAAGAATGCCGTTTCAAATTGCCCTAAGTCAAACTTTCTCAACTTTAACCAAAGTTATACTACACAACTACAAACATTTATGGTATGAAATAAATATCGCTAGATTCATAATGAGATCTATGTTTATAATATACGCCCTCTGTTCTTACTTACATGACACTGATGAGTTCAAATTTGAACCGTGCAACGTTAAAAAAAAAGGTCATGATCTATGTTTATAATATACTCCCACCGTTCTTACTTACATGACGCCGATCAGTTCAAATTTGAATCATGCAACGTAAAAAAAAGACACAGGGAGTATACATTTTTTTTGAGAATTACACAGTACAACACATATGCTCACAACACACACGCACACTCACCCCTATGAATACACGTACGCAAACCATATCCCTAAGAGCACCTTCGAAGGACTGAGCACCGGCAGATCTGGAGATTCCCGAAGTCACCAATGGCATCCAGGAAAATGTGCGAGCACCAGGGTTCAAATGTGCGAGCACCAGGATTTGAACCCTGGTGGGTAGCGTCCCACTGGACCGTCCTACCATTGGACTACAAGCCCAATCGCCAGGGAGTATACATTTGATGTTATAAATATTGATATTTTTCTCTATAAATTTTTATCAGAGTTGAGAAAGTTTGACTAAGATAATCCTAAAACGTCATTCTTTTTGGGGCGGAGAGTAGTTTTTGAGGGGTGGGAATATCAAGCGACACGACCAACAGGTAGCACTCAATTGCACGAGAAAGACAACACATGAATGCAGAAATGGTTCTCGGCTAGCTCCAACAAAGCTCACTGCTTGCAAGCGTTCAAAGCACACGATTGGATCACGGAGCAGAGCTTACCTGGATCATGCATTCAATCGAGAAATTCTACAAACCTGCACGGCTACCTCTCGCGATGCCCATATTGATTGGCTTGTCCTGTCAATTATATGCCCACAAAAATTATTCTGTATCTTCCAGCACAGCTAGTATTTTAGAAACAAGTTACCTAGCCACCAGTTTAGCACATGTGCAAGCCCAACGGGGTCTGATGGTAGCATCAATGTTAGCTACATGCAGATTGCTCCATCTAGTGCTAATACTAATACTACGCACAGAAATAAACCAAAAAGTTTTCTTGCATAAGACTAACGGCCAGTTCTCATCCTTCGGGACAACTCCTGATGCCTCCTCTTTTTTCTTGTTCGGCTTCTAGTGTTATTCTACTGAACGGCTTTGTGGGGATTCTGCCCTATCTACCATGGCCATGCAGCGTCACAATAATAGCCTAGCCCGTGTCGCTTCTGATTCAAGGAAAGGAGCCTCTATAATTGGGAATAGTCCTTCCTCGGAATATCCTCAAGGTAGTTCTTAAGCAACCTTTGATCCATGATCATGTTTGGAATCTGCAGAGAAGTGCGGTTCAAAGTTCAGCACACGGCTTCAGGAAACATACACAGGAGGACCTAGGAAGCCAGAGTTGGTACCTTTTCACCAAAGAAGATCTTCGAGTTATTGGCAATTGATTCGATGAACCTCAGCTCAAGATATGCAGGTGTAAGTTTGAGCCTGTTAGCCTCTGCTTCCTTCAAGATCCTGCGGAGCCCAAATCAAATGCGATTATCAGTACAAAGCATAAAAAGATGTGATGCATGAGCAGAAAAAAGTGTAAAAGAATATGGTAATGCCAGCCACATGCCTGTAGTAGTTTGCATCTGCCAGTGCTTTCTCTCGTGCAAGGTACATTTCATTGTCAATGTGCTGCTGCCTCTTGGAACTGTCTTTCTCCATCAGTTTCTGCTCCATCAGGATCTTGCTCACCTGGGCGTTCTTCTCTGCTTCAGATAGCGCAATTTTCTTCTGTGTTTCTGCCTCCTTCTCTGCTACCTTTTGCTTCTCAATGGCAATCAGTGCCTATGCATTGAAGACACCATAAGCATACAGGGCACATACTTTCACTAGCTCAAGCAAACTGGTGAGTAGATTTCAAGGAACATCGTGTTTTTGCAGTACCAAAACAACATGAGTTCGTTGCACTAAGTATATGGCATACATTTTATCTTCAAGTATCTAAGTTAGCCTCACTAAACGCTAATCCAATGGTATGCTTATGATGATGAATAGCATGGTTTGAATAAGGTTCGATGATCTAAATAAACATAAGTGGTTTATGACAATAGAACAAGAACATGAGTGGAAGTTTAGTATTGAGGTGCCATTAGGCATCTATGCTTTCAGAGTTCCAGAACCTCATAAGGGTGTCCTTGAATCACCTTCTGAAACTAGCAAACTTCAATTGTGCATTTTTGCGATTTTCCATTTCAGCTAATTTTGTAAAATAATCCTGCTATCAATCAAAGAAATGTATTCACTGTTCCAACATTTTAATAACCATTGCTTCTATCGAACAAACCTTAATAATATCCAAAGAAATATATGCAATGATATCAACAGAACCGCATGTTATGCCCTCAATAATCACTATATAAGTTTTTCAGTCTACAGGAACTGTCGTGGATGCTCAGAAAGTACAGGTGAAACATGAGATCTGGTAACATGGAAGTACATACCTTTGTACGCTCCTCTTCCATAAGTTCAAAATTTCTCCTAATGCTACCAGGAATATTTGGCTTTGTAACACGAACACCGATGATTTCAATTCCAGGAGCATAGCGTGTGCAGTCTCTTTGAATAGCTTCTTTCATTGTTTCATCAATCTGAAATTTTGGCAGAAAACAGATGAAACATAAGGTTTTCTACATTGCATAGCTACAGAGGTATCCTCAAAAGTTGTTTCAGCAAAACAAATAACTAACCTGATCAAACATGTCAATGTAAACTTGCTGCAAAGTGTGAGCACTGCAGAACTGGTTTATCTCATGATGAATTTTATCATATATCCATGTCTTGTCATAGTGCACACCATAATTGAGTAGGGTGTCATGCACATACTCCTTACGGAGGCGGTTCACAACCTGCATGCACAACAGTCAGTGCTTGTTCATAAACAGGCAGATGGTCTTTGTCAAAAGGAGTTATAATAAAAGGAAGAGTACCTCTATCTTGTCAAAGCTGATCATAACACCACCTTTTGTTCCACAGGGAATATCTCTGACCTGGTTTATCACAATAAACAGCATAAATGCATTTCTACCATATACTCTTTATGTTCAACAAAGTGAGTTTTTATACGTTATAAACCATCTGAAATAAATACAGTAAAATTTCAATTTATATGTTAAAAAAAGGGTGCAATCCAAATAAGGACTTTTTTGTTTGATGGAAGTAAACAGATACCATTTGCTGGTGAACTCAATTACAGTTTTAGTAGAAACATAGGATGCGAGAACAAGGGCAAAGAGTATTCACTTGCCTGGTCTGTTTGGAGTGTAACCTGTATTGACTCATACTGGGTGATCCAAGGGAGTTTCAGATGAAACCCTACAAAGCATATTAAAAAGATAATGAAAATGCATTCAACAAACAAATAAGGAACAGTACAACAAAAAAGCACCTGGAGGAGTGATTGTCTTCAGAAGAGCACCTCCTCTCCAGTATACCCCAACATGTCCTTCAGGAACTTGATGCAGAACACTTGATGGAACTGAGAGTGAAATCTACATATTTACCAAAATACAAGTTCAACACCAAAGAGTTCAACGGTAATACTTGTATGTTCATATTGCATTGCCTCAATTAGTGAAAGAAATGTATCCAATGTACACCAGCACATTAACCTTCCTTCGGAGCTTTGAGTGAGCAATAAAGCTAATAAAATTCTTGTCTGGGCAATGCAAGTCACTGGATGGGAATACACGTATAAATATGATGCTCAACAAAACATATAAGTATGTCTATGTAAAGCCAGTAAAAGACCATAAAGCAGCTGACTGCCTCAAGGTCAGTGCGTTAATGTTAACCAAGCACATGTAAACTTTGGATTGCAACCCAGTTCTACTAATTGATCTCCAAGCAACATTTACCTCTGTTTAATGAAAATAAACAAAGCTAACTAACAGGTCACGTTCCCCTCCCCTAGAGGGCTTTGCATAAGCTGTATCCTAGTACCCCTCAAATATGTTCTCATATAATAAAAAGGAGATAAAGTGCTTAGGTATATGTGATCTGGAGAAGTATTTTTAAAATTTAAAAATACGATATGGTACAAGGTTGACTTCATTATAAAAAATTGGGAATATAAAGAATCCTAAAGTACTAAAGCTGCTTTTAGGGGACCTAGTGAAACTAAATAGAATCAGATAGAAGGAGCACCCCATAGGAGTGATAATAACCTTTACAAAAATGCAACCCCCTGAACAATTGTGGAAGCTTAAAAGGTACAGAAATCAACTGTTTTGGTAAACTGAATGCGTTGATGATACTAAGTCAGAGGAGGGTGTCAATCATTGATTCAAATCAAGCATACACAATGTTACCGTCAACATGCTTACAAGACCAACAGAATCAACCCAATGCGCCAAACCTAAACTCCAGTAGGCAAACAAACTACTGTCAAAGATGCTAAACCTCTTTTCGTTTTTTCTTGGGATGCCATCCAGTCCTACGGTTGTATATTTCAGTTATCAATGCACACAAAAAAGTCCAAGTAATGCTGTAATGAGGAAAAGTCAACAGAGTATAGATGAGCGTCACAAACAAAACCATCTGAATGAAATATACGATGAAAATGGCGAACAGGCCCATGTACAATCAATAGTTGGAAACGATTGCATAAAAGATACCCCAACAAGACTGAATTGATGCAATACGGGAGTGTGTTGGTGATAACCAAGTGTCAAGTATCAGGAGCAGCAAGCAGTATCTAAAATCACACTTCCCCTAACAATGTTGCAAGTTACTTAGAAGGCACAAGCATCAACTCATTTTAGTAGATGCAATGGATAACTGAGACTAATCTGGTCATATAACTTTCCCAGTCAGTTCGGGCATATGCACCACCAAATCCAAAATGCAATTACAAATACATCCATACGGGACCTCAGCAAATCAGCACCCATAATCCCCAACGCACGAAACCAAAACCCCAATTCCCCAACAACAAGCAACGACCTAACATTAACGCTCAAGGCCCCTCTGCGGGATCCACGCCACAGCCCCACCGATCGGGACCCGCCGATCAGGAACGCGCGCGCGACTGAACATCTACCAACCCGCGATCGGGCGGAACAAAAAGGAAAATGGTGGGGATTGAGGAGGGCGGGGAGGCCAGTCAAACGTCACCACTCACTAGCACGAAGCAGATGCCGATGAAGGCGACGACGCCGAAGGCGACGGGGTCGGTGCCCGGCGGGGGCGGCTGGCGCCCGCTCGGCTGCTGCTGGAAGCGCGGCATCGACGGCGCCGGCGACGGCGGGGGCGGCGAGCGGCGGCTCTGCGCCGAGTCGCCGGTGACTTCCGACATCGCGAGGGATCCTTGGGAGGAGGTTGTGGTTAGGGTTTCGACCGGCCTGCTGAGTGATGCGGGAGGGGAGGGAGTGGGTGGGTACGAACGGCGAGGACGACGACGAACGAGTGAAACAACCGTGGCTTGCGAGTTGGGTTTGGATCAAGTTAGTCCAGTCTCACATCCGAAGCTTCTCAGATCTTTCCTTTTTCTTTTTCCTTTTTTTCCTTTGGCTTTTGTGATTTCTGGGAATCTGCTTGTCTCGGAGACTTGACTTGGACCCGGACCCTTCCTGGAAAAGACTCTGCTAACAGCAAGGGATGTAGTTACAAATTCGGAAGAATTTTCTTAGAAAGGAGAATAATTGAGAAAATTCATCTCAAATACGTCGAATGATCGTGTCTATGGAAAAAGTACGGACCAAATTAGGGACGGAGTGTTGGGGGCCAGATATAGCTGGGGTGCCAAGGAAGAAAGAAATATAGTATGCACATGCACTCATCTTTCATATAGTTATGCGTATAGATATTTTTTTTAGAACCACTCCTTTTATTAATCAGTTATCGAAAAGGAGTTACAAATACCATCTGGTGGTGCTATCAATCATAGGTGACGTCCGATCGACATGCCGATCGCACTTCTCGCTAACCTATGGACATCTTTATTATTCATCCTATTTTCATAAACAAAAGAGGCAGACTCAAACTCCTATGGTTATGCATATAGATATATGCCGTGTTTTGTTTGAGAATTATGACATTTTCTTAGCGTGAAATGTTAGAAGTTGAATTTCTTGGGCCAGGCCCACGGAAAAATGGCGAGAACTTCAGAAAAATGGCATGGAAGTCGAGAATTCCGCGACTTGGTCCCCCGGCCCATCATCGTTAGGCACCAGCAGCGGGCGGACAAGGGTTTGCCCACAAAAACTCACATAAGATTGTTAGCAGCTTTTCAGCCATCTCACCTCATGAATATTAAATAAAAAATATTACAATCTTTTTTAAAAAAGTTACAACATTTTTTAGAAATGTTGTCAATATTTTTTCGTCAACACTCTTCGTCATTTTTTCATCAATATTTTTCAAATTGTTGCAACATTTTCCAAAATGTTGGCAACATTTTTTAGACTAGTATTTTTTAGACCAACATTTTTGGAGTCCATCTTCTTCGGCGGCGGTGATGGTGCCGATTGCGCAGCGCGTGGTGCCGTGGCGCAGGGCACGGTCGACAAGCCCCCGCGTGGTGCCGTGGCGGCGCAAGGCCAGCGGGCCACCCAGCGGCACCCGCGCCCACGCCAGGGAGGCCACGGCGGGCCGGCGAAGGCGCGAGTGTAAGTGCAATCAAGCCCTAAGTGGGTTTTGGTGAGTTGAGTGGCAACTTGATTAAAAAACTAACACTCGTGTAAAGCATGTGAGCAGATTGTTGATTATTGATAAATGATATTTATGTGAAAGATCATGCATATGGCTCATATTGTCATGATTTGGTTAATGTGTTCCTCCCATTAGAGTTTGCATAAGACATACAACAAGTGATCCAAAGCAAAAGAAAAGTGAAGATAGAGGCATGGTTGTATCATATTACTTGGTTGGCTTCTATTTGTTAAGAAAAGCATGAAGAAAGGAGAAGCTTGTGATATAAAAATGGGAGAACTAAGTCAAAGATGAGTATAGCATCAAGGGGTTTTCATTATTATTACAAGATGAAACTTGATGAACTATACAATGAGTTTTTCGAGTATGATATCAAGTAGATTTCACTCTTACATCAAAAGAAGGATGTTGACTCATATAAAGAAGCTATTTGCATGACTTCAAGTAGAGATTTGAGAAAGGTCATGTGGTTACCGAAAATTGATGGACCTACAAATGTAAGTTAACAAAGCAAGGATATCTCTTATCAATCAAAGGACAATTGTTTGAGTGGCATCTCAATTGGAACTCTCTCTATGATGCAAGGCTTGACTCAAATATTACAAGGATAAATGATGAAGAAATCAAGATAGCTAAAACGAGGAACCAAGCAAAAGCTATGGATAACGACCATGAGCAAGTTGCTAAAGTGAAGATGATAGCGTCAAGGGATTTCGAAGTATCATATCCAAGCCTACCGAGAGAAGCAATGAATTGCATCTAGTGTTATGATTGATAAATTGAAACTGATAAATTGGAATGGCTTTAGAATTCAAAGTGAATGATACTCAACTCTATGGAAGAATTCTAAGTCATTAGCTCAAGATGGATATGCTCAAGCACATGCTTACGTTTATACATCCATTGCATGTGCTCAGTTGGTATACGCTATTGGAAGCCCTCAATTATTGACGATCAAATACCGGCATGCCTTGGTTGATTCAAACTCAAGAAGTTTAATTAGGGTTTATCTTTTATCTTGAGTTTATGTATGATGTACTATCAAGAGGGATGCAACATTGGTTGGACAACAAACATCAAAAAGTGCTTAAGTGAACCCATGAGAGACTAACCTGTGAGATCTTATCCTTGGTGGGGTTCTCTGGCCCAAACCGGTCTGACCGGTTTTGGCACTGACACAGTCCAACGGCTAGTTGGTTTGAAAACCGGTCTGACCGGTTTTGTCTGACAGACTAACGGTTAGTTTTGTGAGAGTTGGGTATTTATACCCATGAGCTCCTCTTTGAGGGGCTGCTGGTTCTCCACGCATCTAACACCTTCCAGAACCTCAGCTGAGCTCTCCCCAACCTCTCTAAGTGAGATTCAAGCCTTTAGTGCCCTATCCTTGAGTTGGGTTGAGAATGTGACTTGTATGAGAGCTTTGTGAAGCATAGTGAGCAATCCGACACTTGAGCACCTGCTGATCTTGTTGAGCATCTTGTGAAGCATCTTTTACTCTTGGAGCCCTTGGCTCCTAGACGGCTAGAGGTCGCTTGGAAGCTCCCGATCATTGTGTGGCAGCTCCAAGAAGTTTGTAATTGCAAATCAAAAGTAGTGGAACACTTCATCTATTGCCTTGGCGATAGGTGTGAGGGAGGAGCGGATTGAAAGAGATCTCAAAGCCCTTGTGGCTCACCTCAACAACGTGGACGTAGGCCAGGCTTTGTGGTGAGCTGAACCACGGGATAAATCCGGTATCTTTGTGCTCTTACTTCTTTTATATTTGCTCGCATTACCTTGAGTTATTTCTAGCATAATCTTTGTGCTTCCGCTTCGATCAACTTTGGTGTGCTTGTACCCTGTGCAGGGACTTCATTAACACTCTTGGAAACACCTGTGGAAGTCCTACACCAAGTTTGGTTTGTACTAGAACTCGTAGAGGGCATATTCTAGACTGTTGGTTTTTTGTATAGCAAAACCGGTCTGACCGGTTTCGGTACTAAACAGTGGGTTGAAGTTTTAATAAGTGCAGATTCGTCTATTCACCCCCCTCTAGACGACATCAAGATCCTTTCAGCGGGAGCCAGCCATGGCGGTGGCAGCGGCGGCTCACGAGAGGAAGAAGGGCGACGACGACAGGAGGTGGAAGGGTGGTGCCAGAGTTTGATTTTATTGGACTGAGTGGGCTTTTATTTGGACTTTTTGTGGGTTATAGTTTTACTTCCGGAATATATATAGGATTCACAACACTGGGCTTGATGATAATAAAAGAGCATACGGGGATGACGAATAGGATGATTCCAACCTTTTTCTTTTAAGAAAAAAAAAATCTGTTTTGCCTCCATACTGAGTCCATGATTTTTCGCTATACTCAAAAGTCGTGTGAACCATCTCTCTCAACTTTCAAAATCATTCACTCTACCTCCCTACCTCCGGTAATAAGTGGTTTTAAAGGCATTTTTGTCTTTTTAATTTAAAATAAATGTTATAAGTACTTATCAAACCACAAAAAATATTTTTAATCCTTTAAAAATTATGAGAAAAATCTTAGATGTGGATTAAGATAAAAAAATATAAATAAAATATTTAAAACTAGCGAAAATGCTTATAATTTTTTCAAAAAATTAAATTTAACTCTAACAAACTGAAAATATATCAAAAAATTATACAATCATAAAATTTTTTAATTGCATTTTGAATACGTTTTGCAATAAAAACACGAAATGAAGTTTATGTGAATACATTCACTGTAAATGCAATCAACCATCACAAATGTATTATATTAATGTGGAATGCATTTATGCATTTTCGATGAATGTATCCATGTCGATTTCATTTCATGTTTTCATGACGAAAAAGTATTGTGTCGGTGTTGAGATTAGTCCCGACACTAACTAGTGAAATGCGCCGTGATCAGTCTCTCGATGGTTGGTGCTAAGCAATGCAAGGACACGAGTTTATCCTGGTTCCGACAGCGGGGCCGTACGTCCAGCAGATTGCGCGTGTGCGCTATATTGCGATGCACCGGGGGTGCCTGTAGAGGGGGGCTACAAGCTAGGCGGGAGAGGAGGAAAAGCCTCCAGGTCCCTGCTAAGTGATTGAGGCGAAGTGCCAATGTCGGTGGGAACGTGAACGTGAATGCGAGTGAGCGTGTATTCGTGCCATCCCCGCGGCTGGACGGCCACCTCCTCCTTTTATAGACCAAGGGGAGACAGCCTACAGGCATGCCGCGTGGCTTTTTGAGCAGTGTCGTGGTACTGGCACACAGTGTCTGCGATTTGAAGGCCGTCCTGGCGAATCCTGGTCCTTGCATGCGTCATGGCGACTCCTGTGCTTATCTGGAGGCGGCTTCGAGGGTGGTCCTGTAGGTGCCCGTGTCTGGTTGTCGTCCGTACCCCGATTCGAGGGTTTGGCTGACGGGAGAGCTCGTGTTGCACAGGGGCCGGCGTGACGGCGTCCCGTCAGAACAGGTCTCCACAGCGTCGGGGATGGCTCTACAGTGCCCGGAATGGCGGAGCAGGGCCGGGGATGGCCACACGGGGCTGGAGGTGACGGAGGGGATGTGCCCCGCTCACCCTACGTCACGGCCCCGTCCTGGGCAATCGTCAGGTCGGTAGCCGTACGCCTCTCGAGGGTGTCGCCGGGCCCCTTCGAGGGGCGCGGCGTGGAAGAAGGACGGGAGCAGGTGGCACAGTGCTGTGGAGTGACGCCGGCCATGCCGCACAGCGCCGGGGATGGTAGCACAACGACATGCTTGTCCGCACAGCGCCGGGACCAGATTCCCGGGCAGTGTCAGGGATTTGGCGTGGCGGGGATCCTGCCTTTGACCGCGGCGCCCGTGATGTGACGGGGTATTTAATGCCTTGGTCGGGAGGAGTGGTTGAAATGCCTTGAGCCGAGGGGTGGGAGCCTCGAGCGAGGCGGAGACCTACTCGAGGGGTGCTGATCCTCGAGCGAGGCGGAGATCCACTCGGGGGTGTCGGGCCCTCGAGCGAGGTGGAGGTTCGCCTGCGTGACGTCCAACCCTCGAGCGAAGCGGAAGTTCGCTCGAGGGCGGCGGGTGCGTCCACGCGACGGGCCGTGAAGGCCGTTGGGCCGCAGCAGGCCGTGTGCTTTGTTTGTGCCTTGGCTGGGGTTGATTTGGGAAGGGTGTTTTGACGATCTTTATTATTTTTTGGAAAGGGCGATTTCCCCCATAGTCAGGGGACCCATTATGGCTGTCCCCGACATATTGAATATGCCATTATATATAGATAAAAATATTTTAATATACGTCTTAAATTTTTATATATGTTTTCATTTTGCTAGAGCTAAATCCAATTTTTAGAAACTTTATAGACATTTTCACTAGGTTTAAGTGTTTTACTTAGATTTCTTGCGTGTCAATCCATCTCTAAGATTTTTGTCAGAATTTTTAGAAGCTCAGAAGCTCAGGGATACCTGTTGTGGTTTGATAAGTATTTTTACAAGTTTTAATTTTAATTGAAAATGGCAAAACCACGTTTGCAGATCACTTCTAACCAGGACAGAGAGGTAAATTGAACAGTTTTGAAAATCGAGGGAGGTAGGTCACCTGCTTTTGACTCTAAGGCTGACTTCAACAAGGAAATGCAAAACGAGAGGGGCATATGTTGTTTTGCACTGCGTACAGTAGCTACCACCGCAATGCAAAATATCTTATCTCCAACAGCGGACGCAAACGGCATAGGAAAAAAAACAACTCCTCCCGATTCCTACCTCTCCTCCCGCCGCCACCCCTGTCCCCGCCATCTGCCATCGGCGCCGGCGCGCCACCCCTCCCCTCCATCTCCGGCCAGATCCGCGTTCTCCCCTTCATCTCCGGTCGGAGCCGCGCCCTCCCCACCATCTCCCGCCAGCGCCGGCCTCGGGAGGGACGACAGGCGCGGGCCCGCCTCCTCCGCTGCGCGTCCGCGCCGGCCTTGGCGGTCTCCCCCGGCTCTCTCCTGCCTGGCGGCGGCGGAGCTCCACCCTCCCTCCCGCTCTGGCCGCCAGAGCTCCCCTCCCCTCCCGCGGATCTCCGGCGGCGCGGAGCAGCACACGGTTCCCCGCGACCTTCTTCCTCGACAGCCTGCCGGCCTTCTTCTCCAGGGAAGCCGCCGCCTCCTCCTCCTCCTTCTGCGCGTGCCGCCGCCATCTCCTCCTCCTCCTTCTCCCGCGCGTGCCGCCGCCTCCTCCTCCTCCCGCGCGCGGGAAGCCCTCTCCTCCCCTGCGGCAGATGCATTCGAGGAGAGAGAAGATGCAATTTTGCATCTCCTCTCTCCTCCGAAGGAAAACTGCCTCGCGTTTTGCCTCCTCTGTTGGAGGGCTCGCCGCGCATGCACAGTGTCGAGGGCGAGGCAAAATTGCATTTGCCTGCCCTTGTTGGAGTCAGTCTAAGGAGGAAATATGCTATTGACGCTGTGTCTAAGGAGGTAAAACAGACTTTTTATCTTCGTTTCAATTGGAACACACATGAAGCCCAGGACAATGCATGCTTAACCATGCTGGATGAACGACTCAAAGTCTCAAACCCTCCACGAGTGCACCACGCAAGACTAACCGTACCTTGCGGAATCAACATAGCCTATATTTTTTTATATTGTCATTTGCATCACGCAATGAAGCTACATTCTGAATTTTAAATCACGTCTCAAATAATGTTGCCGACATGCCTGCAAGACTAGAACCTCCAGTAAAAAAACAACAAGAAACAACAATTTCCTAATGTGTGTTGGGTCCCCTAATCCACACGCCCACGCCCACGCCAAGGTTGACACCAAATTCAGAGGCCCAAGATTCTCTCGTCTGTGGAGAATATACTACTATACAAGTACACATATAACAAACATTTCCGGCGGGACAAGCAGCACCAGCAGCAAAGAATACTAGACACCACTGGATTCCTCTACATTTCATCACAAGTAAATCATAAAACAAGGGGGGAGGAAGCAGAAAAGGCTAGCAACAACTCTTGTACAGTAGCAATAACCAATCCAAGGAACCAGAAAGACAATGGTCCTTGCGGGACAGAGACAGCCATCCCACCACCGAATAAAATCATACACCAGCTAGCAGCATGCTGAGAAGTCGCCAAAAAAACACACCCCGAGTCCCCAACTACCGATGCCACTAACGAAAGGCCGCCGCATGCAGGAACAAGAATACAAGATCACAGCAAGCAGCCATGGCCCATGGGGTAGTGTCTGTGTGGGTTAGTTAGTGGTGAAATGGAACTGGAGCTGTCCAACTACAACCAATTCAGAATCAATTTCTTCATCATTTCCTTGCATTGGTAGTTCGGAGAACTACTAGACAAAAGGAACTACTGATTACTGAAAAGCAAAGCGGAGGAAGGTGGAACTGGGAGCTAGTGCAGGGCGAGGAAGGAGATCAGGATGGCGGCGGCGAGGAAGGAGCCGGGGAGCAGGCCGGCCGCGGCGGCGTCCATGGTGCCCGTCGTCGGCCCCAGGCTGCCGCCCATCCCCGTGCTCGTGCCGTTGAACCCGGTGCCCACGCCGGGGGTCAGGGTGCCGCCCCCTGCCGTCGCGCCGCCCACGGTCGTCGTGCCCGTCATCCCGGAAGCACTGCATCGATCCATCAACAGGAGAAAAATACTTCAGTTTCTTTTTGTTTTGCCATGGATACTGAAGCTACTGCATGAGTAATAGAAATAACACAGCCTGTTCCAGATGATGCAGCGGGTTAATGGATAATGATAAATTCGTCGCTGTACTCTCGTGTCATGCTCCACGAATTCAGCATGGCTTTCAGGAAGCCGACAAGCATGTGTGGCTGTGAGTGTCTCAGTGTATGTTCAGTTGTCATTGTCTGATGACGATCCTTTCTGTTCGGGAAATCTAGGCTGTCAGACGAGTATTGTACGACAAGCTGCAAAAGCTTTCTCGTCGTTCTGTCTGTGTTGCTTCTGTTTTGTCTGCAATACGCGATACAGAGACGGCGCACATGCGAGCAAGGCTGTCTAGCTCATTAGCTGCCTTTTTTAGTTGCGACGCAGCAATCAAACCTGGTGGGAAAGTCACTCATTGCATCCCTCCTTTTCAGAGAATATGCTAGTATGACAAAACCACAAGCCACAAAAAAGAATTAAAAGCATTCACTAGCTAGTTTGGATTTCGGATCAGGCGTTCAGGAGAAAAGAAGCGATTCAGCCGGCTTGCCTTGCTCGAGACGAGTGCGTGTGGTCGGGTTCGAATCGGTTGGGAAAGTTTTTGGGAGGCAGCTTGAAGGCAAAGGGACATAGGCAGGGAGGCTGCATGCATGCTGTCACACATCTCACTGCTTCAGATGTCGCAACAAACGAACCCAAACCCAATTGGTGAGGCTTGTGAAGCAATTTTCAGACAGTCGGTGAGTAAGGAGCGTGTGGTGAATGTGCGCGCGCGATTGGTGTGGTGTGCAATCCAGACAAGCAGTAGATGCTGCCTGGTGCCTGCTGTTTGCTTGCAAGTTAACCACACCAACTCTATCTACAAAATGCGGCGTGAACCCTGCATCTTGCTCCTGTTAGTATATTCAGTAGTTACTAGTGTCGGTGGACTATGCATGATTAGCAGGCGACTGAAATGCGTTAGGTGTGGGCACGCTGATTGCCTAGTTGCCACCGGGAATCTCGATTTGACTGTATTCCACGGTGGTAGTGACTAGGGAGCACATAATGAGCAGGGTTTATTCTACAAGAATCTCCATAAGAAAATTAAGTGCTATGAATAAGCTCTGGTGCTGGAGGAGCAGAGAGAGCAGCAATGCCGTACGTACCTGGCAGTCGAAGGGAAAGTGCAGCCGGAGAAACCTGCAGCAAGGGAGCATCGACAGGCAATTTTGGTTAGTGGCGGTAGATGAGAATGAGACGGCAGAACGAACCAGAGAGTGAGAGAGATGAGAGCGCGTAGTACTGGGGTCGGTGGTGGAGATGGTGGCGGCGCCGTCGAAGTCGCAGGTGGCTCCCTTGGCCTTGTTGTTCTGGTAGTAGCTGTTGGCGGCCCAGGAGCAGTGGCCGGCGACGGTGTTGGGGTTGTAGCACCCGCCGCCCTGCAGGATCGCCGAGCAGTCGGCGTTGCCCTGCGGCCCGCACGAGAAGTCGATCGCCTTCTGCAGCATCGCCGTCGGCTGGTCCGACCGGCACACGCAGAACTCTGCCAAGCCAAGCCAAGCGAAAAGGAAATTTTCATTGCATTTCACTGGGAGCATGATCTCATGCGTCGTCAGGGGGAGAGAGGACAGAGGAGCAGGGATTTGCATTTTGCTGGGAGCATGATCGATCCCAGGGGGAATGGAACAAGGAATAAAAAGAAAAAAAACAAGTTCCCCATGTCGTGTCTTGAAATCAGAAATGGAATGAAAGAAGGCTGCAAAAGCTCCAACAAATAAATCTCACGGACAAAAAACTACATCAGGAAAGCACCCTGAAAAGAAAAGAAGACAAAACCAAAGGGAAGGCAAAGGGGAGAGAGAAAATGTGCGGTACCCGAGGCAGCGAGCGTGGTGGACAAGAGCAGCACGGCGGCCACGAGCGCCAACGCCGCCTCCATCGCACAGTTCACCGGAGAGGAGGAAGAAGAAGAAGCTGCAGCAGGGAAACAGAGCGAGAAAGGAGACCGGTTCGAGCTCAAATCTCGCAAGCAGTTCGCGCCTCACTGGAGGAAGGATAGAAGAGAAGGACGAGCAGAGCTGGTGGCGAGTTCCTTTCGGATCCTAGCTGGAAGCTGGAACGTTCCTCGTGAGCCAGCGAGTTCAATCACCAAAGGGATCAAGGAGTGCGCCCGTGCAGCTCTGTACATGCGACGCGCCGCGTAGTTATAGACTGCGGCTGGCTGGGCGAGGTACAGGGTGACTGGGTGCATAGTGGTCACACGGCCACACCACACAGGACATGGGTGCCCAGTTTCCGTCCTGGTTCGGTGGTGCCCCGGTGTCCGGCGTGCGTCGGTTACTCTGATCCATCAGAGTTTCAGAATCTTGTTTTCTTTACTGCATCCTCACTCAAGTTACGACCATTTTGCTCTGACAGGATCCGGATTTTTTTTTCTCAACTGGTGATGCTCCTGCTCCAGTATTTCCCTCATGTTCTCTATCATCCTCAACGGTCGGGTCGAATCGGATCCTCGTCAACAGACGGAGCGCCAGATCCGCTTCCAACTTCCGAGCGTTCTATTTCTACCCATTTTCTCCGCTTTTGGCATTCTCCTATACAAGACGAAGCTTCTCTTTCGCGCTTCTTTAAATTTTTTTTTTGGCCGAAAAGATCGTCCCCGTTCCAACACCAACATTTGCTTTTCTTTTCCCGAAAAGAGAGAAAATCTTCGTCTCTGAAAGTTTTTTAGGACTTTAGAATCCGTGCTAACGCGTAGGAGACGTGAAATTTGCTACGCAAGCGAAACCGAAAGTGCACCTGCATCTTTTCCCGAGTTGCCGTCCATCAAGCAGCACCAAAGTTGCTGCCTTTGAAGCCTTTAATTACCCAGTTCGGGCAGCCAAACTCCGGCATGCACACACACTACAGAAGAAGAAAATCTGGTCGCACAAAGTTCCAACTCGTGCCGGCTTTAAAAATGAGTTAAGGATTCAATTTTGTTTAGATTGTATTCAGTCAAGATTTGTGGAATTTGATTATCAATGCGCGTCTGCAATCTGCACTGTGTTTCCTAAAAAAATATTTATTTATATTTCCAGTCGAGGTTTATGCAAGGGAAAAAGAAATCGTAACTAGATTTGCCTTGGAATCTAGCCCAAACTTTACAACTTTGTTACGCTTTGCTTACATTTCACAGTAGCAATTCATTTTGATGGGTTTTGCATAAATTTTACACTAGTGAGAATTAGTGGTCAAAGTTGAGACATTAGAGACCACAGGTAGCTACAGGTAAAGTTACCATAGCAAAACAAATGGCTGCCAAGATTGGTCAAATAGCCAAAGTAAATTGACGCAATTGCGAGCTTTATCCAGGTAGGCAGCTAGTCATCAAACCAACCTACAAAGTAAACTTTGCATGCTTTAGTGCTTTTAGAACATCAACGCACAAGTTCAACGAGCTAATGCAAAACTGCTTTGCACATTGGGCTTTTTTCTTCTTCCCTTCTAGCATGGCAGCTTGGAGGGCGTTCGGCAGCCCTAGTTTTGGCTTATTGTGCAGTACTTTGCTCTCACAACCAATCTGCTGTATAACTTCTTGTGCAGTACTTTTCTCTCATAACTAATCTGCCGACTTATGCATTTAAGACCTGTCGAACGCTCTCCAAGCTACCGTCGTTCTTTTTTTAATTTTTTTTCTGCAGCGTGACATTTTTTTTGTCGGAATAGTCACGTTCCATTAAACCGTCGACACAACTATACCATCCGGCTACCGTGGCTACCGCAGTGAGGACATGTACATCTAGCAATGTGACACCTACAAGAAATTACAGTTTGTAGCCACCAAAAGTTTTATCTCACATAATTCCTCTGGTCAGCGCTTGCTTCACCTGCATTGCTTCAGATGATCAGGGTCAATGCCACACAGTAACTGCTAAGTACACAATGTGAGGTTGGGTTAAGACACGAAACAAATGGTGGTGTGCTGACCCGAAGATAACCAATCTAGGGAGGGCCAGATTTGCATGGGGAGCCATCAGCCGTTTTTAACAGAGACTGCTTGATCTGGGTGAAATCAGATAGAAAATGGCTGGACAGAATTCGTATAGCATTTTTCCATATTTCTATATAAATAAAAATATGACTCTAAATACATTCACTTTTTCTCCTTAGGAAAATTAAATTTAAAGTTTATATTTTTAAGAGGTTGGGCAATTATTGGATTAGCGTTAACGATTAGAAATTTCCATCATAGAAAGACAAAAGCAGTTGTCAAATGTCACTTGGTTATAATGTCTCAGGTTCTTTTGATAATTAGCAATGGCATGACTTTGCACTGGTCATCACATTCACTACATTGCAAGTACGATGCTGATTTAAAGATATATTCCCATTCCTTGTCGCAGATTCATTTGGCACATGGCGAAGGGAGCAACATTGCATTACTTCTTGTTTCTGGTTCCTGAATCCTGAAATAAACCAGATAACAGAGAAAACGAAAGAATGGATTTACAACACAGTGCTTATCTCTGATGAAGCTGCAAATAAATTAAATAATACAGCGATAAACTACAAGAATCAATTTGGAGATAGACTGTGTATGTGTGCAGTCATATGCATCACTGCATCAGTGTCAACTACTCCTATGCTGCGGAGAACAGAGGCACAAAGCCAGGGTACTCTGCTTTTGCGACGGCAGGGGCGACGTTCTCCTTGAACCAGGGATGCTCGAGCGCATCCGCTGCCGTGAGCCTCTCCTCTGGGTCGAATCTCAGAAGGCCGGCGAGGACCTCTCTCCCTGCCTGCGACAGCTCCGGCAGGACGTCGAACACCTGCAATCCTATTTCACTGAACTCGTCTCGCAGGTCGGTTATCTGCTCCAGCACGTCCTCCTCCGTGTCGGCCTCGAACAGGGGTTGGCCTGTCAGGAGCTCGGCCATGACGCACCCCAACGCCCACATGTCCACCGCCGCCCCGTAGCACCTGCTGCCCATCAGCTGCTCCGGCGAGCAGTACTGCATCGTGCCCACGCGCCGCTCCTCGTACGGCGTCCGCATCGGCGTCGCGCAGCCGAAATCGCAAATCTTTAGCTCGCCGCCGGGGGCGACGAGGATGTTCTCCGGCTTGATGTCACGGTGAAGCGTCCGGGTGCCGTGCAGCTTCTTGGCGGCGTCCAGGAGCTGCCGCATGAACACGCGCGTCTGGTCCTCGGAGAGGGGCCGCATGAGGAGGTCGCGGAGGCTGGAGCCGACGAGCTCCATGACGATGAACAGGTCCCCGGTCGCCTCGTTGGTGGCGACATCCTTGATCTGCACGATCGACGGGTGGCCGCAGCACGCGGCGAGGCAGCCGGCCTCACGAAAGACGGCGGAGCGGTCGGGCCCGCAGCCGCTGCCGCGGATCCACTTGACGGCGACCTTCTCCCCCGTGCGCTGGTGACGCGCCTCGAAGACCACGCTGTAGCTGCCCTCCCCTAGCACCTCCAGCTTCTCGTAGTCGTTGATGCTCGCGAACTGATAGCGTGCCCGCTTCTTGGCCGCCGCCGCCGCCGCCTCGAGGCAGACTCCGTCCTCCGGGGCCGGACGCTTCCGGGCTGCTGTCGGCGCCTTCGCCATAAGCCGGGATGGATGGGATCCTTTCCTTGCGCGCCGAGAGAATCTGGAGACAGAGAGATGGGAGGAGACGAGGAGTATATGGCGAATTGGTGGTGGCGGCGGCGCGGTCTCGACTCTCGAGATATGTAGGGCTCAAAACGCGTCTTTGAATCGAAGTCGGATTCGTGGGGAGAGGTCGAGCTGGCGCCGTGCTCTACTCCGATTTCCGTCAGCGCCAAGGCACCCCACCAATCAAACCGCCTGCCATTCAAATCCGAATAGAACAGGGGAAAGAAGGGCGGGAATTGATAACCCCGAAACGGATATGAGCTGTCTATGGAGCATTTCTCGAGCCCCTTCAGCCCAAACTTAAATAAACCACGAAAAGATCAAATATTTCCAGCAGGCCATTCCTATTGCAATTGGAACGGAACTTTTTTAACAATTACCCAATACAATATTGACGCTCTCAACACGCACATACATTCATCCCTATGAACACATATACGCAAACTCTACCCTATGAGCATCTCCGAAGGACTGAGCACCGACAGATCTGGAGATTCCCGAAGTCACCATTGCCGCCTTGTTGTCGACGAGAACGCCGCTTACCACTTAACGCACAACACTGATAAATTTTGGGAGAATCCCAGAAAAAGTGCAACCAGGATGATAGAATTTAAACACTAGTGGAAAACATCACATTGGACCGTCCTATCGTGACTACTAATTCGCAATTGCAACGGACCTGGGCGCATAGGCCTTGGTTGGCCACGGAACCGAACAAGATGGATTGGGCCTTGGGCCTCCAACTAAACGCCCGGTGACATTTCTGAGAAGAGTAGAGTGTCTCTGAGACATCAACTTTTTTTTTAATGTTGTTCTTATTATTTTACAACGGCCTCGTTTACTTTTCTTATATTTTTATTTTACACAACAATATATAAATAATATAACAAATAGTGATAAAATAGTATAAATACTATTTTAAAAGATAAAGCTCACGTTATGAATTCGTGACCATAAGAATCAACTAAATCGAAGGTCGGGCAAAAGTAATAACCATTTTAAAATCAAAAGACTAAATTATTAATAAAAAATTTAAAAATGAACACCTGGTAAAAAATAACTTGCCAAATTTGAACGGTTTTGATAGTTGGATGATAAAAAATACCTGGTTTTGAAGTTGATGGCCAATATCAAACTTCGGTAAGAGTTGAATGATAAAAATGGACTTTACTCTTTTTTTAGAAAAAGAATAGCAGGGTTAGTATGTGAAATGATGGTTGTATTATGTCAATAGAAAACTCAACACCAGATCAAATTAACTGCTGCACATTGCAGCTAGCATGACAACGGACAGCATAACATTCATCAGCAACAGCGAACCAGTATGATTTTCCACACTCGTGCTCACAAAAACTGACCAGCCAGTCGTTGCCATGCTTGGCATAGACGCAACCCATCTCAAAACAAGCTCTACGGTCGCTATTTGCAAACTACGATATTTTTGGTGGGGAAAAGAAAAACGATGTGAAGTGAAGTGACACACCCATGCCTAACAAGCAACGTATCTAGGCCTCATAAGGTAGATGACATATAGAGGGTGCTTGGATACCTTTTAGTCTCACGACTAAAACTAGTCAGACTAAATGTTGCTAGTCTCACCTGTGCTTGAATCCAAATCCTAAAGAGACTAAAATGTAGTAAATGAGTATTAATTATCTCTCTCCCTTTTCTCCCTCTCCCGCCAATAGATGGGGTATGCTACAGATTTCTATGAGGTTAAATGAAGAGAGCTAAAACAAAATTTAGTAGGGTTCCCCTTACTAAAAAGTTTTAGTCTCAAGACTAGTTTTAGCCCCTCTTTAGTCAGGGGTGCTTGGAACTTTAGTCTCTCAAATAGACTATTTTTAGTCAGACTAAATTTAGTCCCATGGATCCAAGCACCCCCATAAACAATTGGCCAGTTGCTTCTTGATCAAGATTGCGACGGATCCAAATTTAAAACATTCCATTTGGAAAACTCACATCAATCTCTATCAGAGTCCCCATGAGTAGACTGCTGTTGTAATTTGACCAGGAACAAGCTCAACCGAAATTTCCCCTTTGGGCATTTCAAAAAAAGAAATTTGCCCTGTGAAATCCGCCGCCTGTTCGAAGCACAGTTTCAATTCACAACAAACAGACAAGGTTACGTAACCACATGGTGGTTAGGACACATGACAATGCATACTAAATCAGATGTTAACATAAAGGCAAAGTACCCCGTTGACTCCAGCCAACCATATTAAACATGAAAGAAACGGATGCATATAGACATGATTCTGATTTCTGAACACCTACTACCCTCCATGCCTACCGCAACCACCATATAGAGGAGAATCAAGAAGTGCAACTTGGACACAGACACAGAGCCTTGGACATATATACGAGACCTGGAGAAGAGACCCCCCTCATCCAAACCATTAACCATCTGTTCAGTTCAGGTTCAGCCATGGCGAGCTTCTCCACCATCCTTCCGCTGCTATTATCACTGCTTCCCCTCCTGTCAAGTGCTGCGCCTCACGACACACTTCTGCTGGGATCCTCGCTCTCCGTGGAGAAGGACCAAACCGACATCCTGCGCTCCAAGGATGGCACTTTCACCTGCGGCTTCTACAGCATCTACACCAACGCCTTCACCTTCTCCATATGGTACACCAACTCGGCGAACAAGACTGTCGTCTGGACTGCCAACCGTGGCCGCCCTGTGCACGCCAGGGGGGCGGTGGTCAAGCTGCAGAAGGGCGGCGCCTTGGTTCTCAAGGACTACGATGGCGCAGTGGTGTGGCAAGCCGAAGGCGACGACTCAGCAGGCGTGAGGTATGCTCAGCTCCTTGATACCGGGAACCTTATCATGAAGAACTCCAGCGGTATTGTGTGGCAGAGCTTTGATTCTCCAACAGACACCCTGCTTCCCACCCAGCGCATAACTGCAGCTATGAAGCTGGTCTCCACCACAGGATTGCAAGTCCCAGGTCACTTCATATTTCATTTCACAGACTCATCGATATTGTCCCTTCTGTATGACGATGCCGATGTTCATGAAATATATTGGCCAGACCCTGACAATGGAGAGTATGGGAATAACCGGAATCGGTATAACAATACAAGGTACGGGGGTCTAGATGATAAGGGAAACTTCTTTTCGAGTGATTTCGCCAACCAGCGAGCACTCGTTGCCTCTGATCAAGGTCGTGGCATCAATAGAAGGCTCACTCTGGATCCAGATGGCAATCTCCGACTCTACAGCTTGAACAGTTCAGATGGAAGATGGTTGGTTTCCTGGATTGCAATGTCTCAGCCCTGCAATATTCATGGCTTCTGTGGTCCAAATGGGATCTGCCACTACTTGCCTGCACCTACATGCTTGTGCCCACCGGGTTATGCGATGAGCAACCCTGGCAACTGGAGCCAAGGCTGTAAGCCTCTAGTAGACATTAACTGTGCTGTTGAGCAAGCGCAACCTGTCAAGTTCTTGGCACTTCCAGGCATCGACTTTTGGGGATCCGATCAGATGCATGCTGACCAGATATCTTTGCAGGCCTGCAAGAACATATGTAGGAGTGATTGCACCTGCAAAGGCTTTATGTACCAGCAAGGAGCAGGGTCATGCTATCCAAAGTCTTCCCTTCTCAATGGGAAGGCATTTACACCACCTGAAAAGGCATATCGCATCATGTATATCAAGCTCCCCATGAGTGTTAATATTTCAGGCATCCCTGTTGCCCAAACTAATGTGCTTGTTTCAAGAGAGTACCCTCTTGATTGTAGACAGATGAGCAAAACGCTGATGGAACCATTTCCAGATATTCACAAGGCCAGTCAGGGGGAACCAAAATGGATTTACTTCTATGGGTTTGCAGGTGCAATTTTTGTTCTTGAAGTTTTCTCCATCGCATCAGTATGGTGGTTCGTTTTGAGACAGGAGTTGGGAGCATCAGAAATACAAGTTGCCGAGGAAGGATACAAGGTGCTGACTAGCAATTTCAGAAGATACAGCTACAAAGAGTTGGTGAAGGCAACCAGAAATTTCAAAGATGAGCTTGGAAGAGGAGGCTCAGGGATCGTCTACAAGGGAATCTTGGACGACAGCCGAGAAGTGGCTGTTAAGATGCTGGAAAATGTAAGGCAATGTGAGGAGGAGTTTCAAGCAGAATTGCGCGTAATTGGGAGAATTAATCATATGAATCTTGTAAGGATATGGGGGTTTTGCTCTGAAAGCTGCCATAGGATGTTAGTCACAGAGTATATTGAGAACGGATCATTAGCTAACATCCTATTCAATGAAACCATTCTGATAGAGTGGAGGCAGAGGTTTAATATTGCATTAGGTGTGGCGAAGGGATTGGCTTATCTTCACCATGAATGTCTTGAGTGGGTAATACACTGTGACGTGAAACCGGAGAACATACTCTTGGATAAGAATCTAGAACCCAAGATTGCCGACTTTGGGTTGGCGAAGCTGCTGAACAGAGGTTGCACCAATCAGAATGTGTCACGAGTGCGGGGAACCATAGGCTACATCGCTCCAGAGTGGATCAGCAGCCTTAAGATCACGGCCAAAGTTGACGTGTATAGCTATGGGGTTCTGCTCCTTGAGCTACTGTTGGGAAAACGAGTTCTCGACTTGGCTGTAGGTGCCGATGAAGAGGTGCATAAGGTGCTCAGGAAGCTTGTAGGAACGCTTGCTGATATGTTAGATAGAGAGGAACCCTCTTCAATTGCCGATGTTGTGGATTGCAGGCTGAACGGACAATTCAACTACACACAGGTAAGAACACTAGTCAGGTTGTCAGTATCATGCTTGGATGAAGACAGAAACTACAGGCCAACTATGGAATCTATAGTGCAAATGCTAGTTTTAGCTGATGATTCTTGCAGCATAAGCTAGGTGATGTTCTAGGTAATAAATTGCCTGCAGGTGGAAACACTTGAGGGATGTGAGTTACTTTACTGTAATGCGATCATCAGGTCACTTCATTGCATGGCTGTATACTTCTCATATATGTATGGTCATTTCTTTGGTTTTTCTATCAATTGCTGATGTTCTACATGCTGGCAGCAAGACATAGTTGATAAGTTCATGCAGCTTCAGTTAGATCTAGCATAATCTCCTAGGATAAGGAGTAAGAAATCATAATCTCATTCAACAGGGATATCTTTGCTCTAGCATTATATTTCCAAGGATAAGAGTTTGTTATTCATACCTAATCTTTGGTTGGTTCTGCCTCTGTAGACGTGCAACATTTGCTTTCCTGATGGAGCACAAAACACATTCCTTGATAAATTAACAAGGAATATGGCAGTCACAACTCACAAGCACTACTAAGTGCATTGGAACAATTCCTGTGCTATTCATTTCACTTTTGTACTAATAAAAAAAGAAGGGGAAAATTCATGACCAAATGTGCTAGTACATGAAACATGCAAATGAAAGTGTGAAACAAATACAGGCACATGTAAGTGTTAGTAAGCACAAGAAACTTCCAATCACTTCAGATGAATCAACAAACAATTAGTCAGAAGAAATATTGTAGCACAATGATATGGATGGAAAACACTTGCCCTTCACCAATCTATTTATACTATTCAAGACCATTTTAGTAAACTGTTTTTAAGTGTAAACCAATGAAGAAGAAATGAAGGGCCGATACATGAAGTGAAGACCAAAGGAAACACAGGAGAAAGACTGGTTGAATGTATGTCCAGTTAACTGAAACAAAAAAATGTATACGATTCACAGAGGTTAAACAAAGATCATTGTGAGTTATGATCGCAGATATAAGGTCATAATGCATATTATACTTAGCAAATAGGCCATTGGCCATTTCACACAGAATCTAGTATTATGTCATTTGAACAATGGGACATACCATGCGAATTGCCGATGTAATTCATCTGGTAAATGTGTGATTACACAACAGCACTGAGAGTAAGTTTGAACTCCCTGTTGTAGAGAAAAGGGAGCCATGCATAGTATAGTATCTGCAAGCAAGAACAAAAGCATGGAAGTGAAAACATGTACATGTTTAGTACCAAAACAGCCATCTTATTATACGAAAAGGGGGAAGTCAAAGTTGTTCGACATGAATAAGTTTTAAGAATTCTGTGGGGTGTGCAAGTTGCAACCCAAAGCTTAGGTGTAGATATATCACTGTAGATTGATAAATATCCATACTAATTAGACTAGCATCTAACTTAACATAGCATCTGTGATGAAAACTGATTATTTAAGACAAATGGGTGTACAGATATGTTAGACAGAATCAATATAAGCAGACATCTTAATGGCTCATGAATCGTACAACATTTACATGATCCTTGAAAGTTGAAACTAACAAAAAAAAAGCCATTAACACAACAACAATATGCACAAGCTCATTGGTAAGGTAAAGGGCAGTGTACAAAATCGCCACTAGTTTCCTGAACTGATTTTGAACTAAGTCACCAAGATCAAGATTTCCACCATATGGCCCTTACCAGTTGTACAAGCAATTTAACACCATTCAAGTAAAAAGACAGTGCTGGATTCTCAAGTTAAGCACCCCATTATTCCACAGCGTGACTTCTCCATGTTCCATAGCTCATTTTCCAGGACTTATGACCATGTTTCTTTATCTGGTATCCTGTTTGCCAACCGTAAGCCACTACTATTTCTGAGCAGCCCTTCTGCCAATTTTGAATATACCAATTCTTGACCTCCAATGCAATTTGCTGACCCTGACCTTACCAGCAGATAAACTGATAGGGTGAGTTGGTGACACACCGGCACTGAGCCACACCGTCATTGTTTCGCCAGTTCCGCATGGAGAGTAGTAGATATTGGTAATCAAAGGACACACCTTAAGTGAAAAAAAGGTGAACTGAACAATTGCGACATCGGCAGGGCCACCTTCAACGGCCGCTAGCTCGGTTGCCGAGTCGCGGCGCAATCGGTCCAACTATGCCGGCAAACACCACACCGGAATCCCCTTCCGGCCAGCACCACATCGACCGAACGCGGCAATTGCATCCACATATTGGGGTTCTTCAATTCCCTCGCTACGTTCCTGTTATCTCTGCATATATCCGCCAGAACCTGGACGTCCTCTTCCTTGCTCGCTGCTCTGGTCCTCCAGGCAATGGAGGCAGGAACTCCGAACAATCGGAGCCGGGAAATGCGCAGCTGGGGTCGCCATGGCGGCGGCTAGGTCGGCCGTGGTTGTGCGGCGGAGTTGAGCTTGCGCGGTGAAGCGGCGGGGAATGGAAAACGGCGGTGCGGCCACGCATTGCGACGGCAAGGACGCCGCTGGCTGCGGGTTTGCCCGCAGGCGGCGGCCGCGGTTTGTCTGTGGGAGAGGCCTGCCGAAGCCAGCTGGCGGCCGGGAGGGTGCCGAGGGATGGGGCAGGATTGGGGGCGGTTAGGGGTGGGAGGTGGTCAGGGTGGGGCGGGCCCGGGGGGTGCGGCGGTGGGCAGCGGAGGTGTTGCGCCGGCGAGGGGGGCGGCTCCTGCAAGATGTAGGTGAAGAACGAAGGCGGTGATGGGCCCGCCGCCGGGGTAGGTGCTGAGCCGGCATACGCGTTTCCTATTCCCGTTTTTCCGTTCGCAGCTTGTGTGGCTTGTTGACCCCCACCCGTGCTGTGTTTCGAGGCGGTTTAATTAATTGCTATGCTCGTTTTTTTCTTTTTTGTTCACTGAGAGTGCGAGGCAGTAACCATGTTCATGTCCATCCGGACTAGCGCTCTAGCATTTCATACCCACAACGCACCCGACTACGCCGTCGCCGGTGGATCTCCGTCGAGCGCCTAGAGCCCGCAACGACTGCCGCTGACCCAGCAGACTTGGCACGGTGAGCTAGGCCACATCTCTCGGCCATTGCGTTGGTGTCGATTCGATTTCATTCATTCAGATCTGCTACGACATTAGGCTAGTCACTACTAGTAGCCATTGTGTCGCTATTGTTAGTTACTCCATCAGTCCCAAATTGTAGATCGTTTTGGTTTTTCTAGTTGCAATATTTTTTTGCTATGTGCCTAAATATAGTGTATGTCTAGATGCATATGGATGGAGTACCTGTTAGTCTAAACTTTAGCCAGTATTTACAAGGATAAGCGACTGCTTTGATTAATTTGTTGTCAATTCAATGTAATTTTATGATAAGGACATCATGCAGGATGATTCATGTGGTTCAGTTTTCTAATCTGATGCCATTTCTCTGAAATCAATTTATGCAGGGTGTTCATCTTTCTATGCCAGCTGACAGTGTGTTCTGATACAAGCATGAAAGATGGTCAGTTGCTGAACAATTGCACGAAAGGATGTCAAAGTTGAAATCAAAGCTTAATTAGTGAACCTCATAGTATCTTCCGCATATATAGCTTCACTCTTGTTGCTCCAAGACACAAGAAATGGAGGCTATTGTTGTTACTGCAGCAGAGGGTGCTGTGAAGACATTACTGGGAAAGTTGGGATCTGTTCTTACCCAACAAAACCAACTTGTTGGTGGGATCAGAGGTGAGCTGCAATACATCAAGGATGAGCTTGAGAGCATGAATGCCTTCCTTCAGAGCCTTGCGACCACAAGCAGCCATGGTGTCCAAGTTAAGATATGGATGAAGCAAGTCAGAGAGATGGCCTATGATACCGAGGATTGCGTTGATGAGTTCCACCATTACTTTGGTGGATCTCGTGGTGATGGCATCAAGGGATTCTCGCATAGGATGAAGCAAATTGTGTCTGCTCTGAAGGCCCGCCGTCGAATTGTCATGCAAGTGCAAGAGCTTAAAATTCGTGCTCAAGATGTTAGTGACAGGTATGCGAGGTATAGTGGTGCTAGTGCTGTCGTGGATGCCTCTGGCTTGCAAGGCACCACCACTTCGACCTCAATCTGTTTAGCACTTGATCCTAGGCAAGCAATTGGCTTCATACAGGAAAGTCTTCTTGTGGGAATCGACGAACGGAGGGACAAGCTCCTCAGACATCTAACGGAAGACTATGGACAACAACGGAGGGTAATATCTATTTTTGGCTTTGGAGGGTTGGGCAAGACTACTCTAGCAAAGGCAATATATGATAGTCCACATTCAAAGAGTGGCCAGTTCCAATGTCAAGCTTTTGTTACGGTCTCCCAGAAATTTGATCTAAAGGCAATATTGAGAGACATCCTTGAGCAGCTCATTCCCCATGGTCCTAATCAGTATGTCAACTCAGATAGAGATCTCCAGGGTGAGCAATTCAAAGGTTTTGAAGTTTGGGATATGAAAAGACTTTGTGACAAACTACGTTCGTTTCTGGATGACAAAAGGTACCTCATTGTGCTTGATGATATTTGGTCTGATTCAGTTTGGGATGATTTTAAGTTCTGTTTACCAAAGAATCATTCTGGTAGTGTAATAATAGTTACTACAAGGATAAGAAGTGTGGCCAATTATTGTTCTCATCTCAAACATGATTGTAGTTATGAAATCGAACCCCTCGATCAGATAGAAGCGAAAGAACTGTTTTTCAGGAGATTATTTGGTCAAGTGGATGACTGCCCTCAAAACTTGGAGAAAGTTTCAGAAGACATTTTGAAGAAATGTGGTGGTATGCCTCTGGCCATCAATAGCATAGCAGGGATTTTGGCTTGTAGCCCAGTCAAGAGCTTGGAGGAATGGCAGAACTTACACAACTCTCTTGGCTCTGAGTTGGATAATGGCTCAACCATGGAGAAAGTAAAGCATATACTACTATTAAGTTATAGTGAATTGCCTTACCACTTGAAGACTTGCTTCTTGTATTTCAGTATCTACCCAGAGGACTACAAGATTAGAAGGAAAAATGTTGTCCAGCGGTGGGTAGCTGAAGGATTTATTTCTGAGAAGCGGGGGCTATCTGCAGAGCAGGTTGCTGAGAACTACTTTGCAGAGTTTGTTAATCGGAGCATGATCCAACCTATAGATATAAGTGATAGTGGAAAAGTTAAGATTTGCAGGATTCACGATGTAATGTTGGAGGTCATTGTCATGATGTCAGTTGAGCAGAACTTCATATCACTTTGGGGGGATCGATATGTAATGACTTCCCATGATAAGGTTCGGCGACTTTCCTTACATGGCAATGGTGCGAATCTGCCAGCGAGCTTGGAATTGTCACATGTCCGATCACTAAGTTCCTTTGGAGATATGACCAGAGTTGTGCATTTCGGCAAGGCAAGATTTCTTAGAGTGTTGGATCTGGAAAGCTGTGAATCTCTAACAAACCATCACCTTAAGCAAATTTGTGAATTGTTCAAACTTAAGTTCTTGAGTTTAAGGAGCGCACACAACATAAATAGGCTTCCAAGAAATATACGAAATCTGAAGAGCTTGCAAACTCTTGATTTAAGGGGGACATGTGTGGATACATTACCTGGTAGTCTCATTGAGCTTAAGCACTTGGTGCATTTTCGTTCAGGTTTTACTTACTTGCCACACGGCTTCGGGACATTGAAAAGCATACAAACCTTGGGGTTGATAGAGATCTCAGATGACACAAGTTGGAGGATACAAGAGATTGGATGTTTAACTCAATTGAGGAAGCTCCGGATACGGTCACACAATGGTCTGAACAAGGAGAACTGGGAGTCTCTACTTGCAGTAATCGAGAAGCTGAGCAGGTGCCTCCGGTCACTTTCAATTGAAACTGATGGTAGAACCTTTTCTTTGCCACTTGATTTCTCATCCTCCCCACCCTTGCTCCTACAAAGCCTCCTACTGTATGAAAGACTGGAAGCGTTGCCAAGCTGGGTTGCATCGCTGGATAACCTCGTAAAATTAACTCTTGGTGGCACCAGATTGAAGGATGATGACATCCAAGTGCTCCAGAAGCTCCCGAGACTGTTCTCTCTGAGGCTGGGGTTTGCATTTGGTACAGAGCACTTTGCTGTTGGATGCTCGGGGTTCCCGAGTCTTCAACTACTTGCGATTCAAGGTTGGGATGGTCCTCTTGAAATCACTTTGGAGGAAGGAGCCATGCAGAGGCTCCACAGGCTGGTGCTGGTGGTGTCATACCGTAGTGGTACGCTGAAGAGTGTTAAAGGGACGAAGTATCTCCGAAGTCTTCGAACGGTTGAAATAAGAGGTAAATCCATCGCACCTATGGAAGCTCTGCTGCAAGAGCTCAGGGATGAAGCAAGCCATCTTCCTAACCATCCAATAGTAATTTTTAAGGCTGTCTGAAGTAGCGAATCTACCGAAGATAATGCTTTTGTCCCAAGATGTCTTCTGGCCTGATTCGTCTTAGTGTTGGATTCATACTGATTTCTTGTCCTCTGGATGTTTGGACCAAGGATCCTTTTTTGATAGTATAGATATCCTAAGCTGCGTGATTGGCCTGGATGTATTTCTACTTTTTAGGTTCAGGATCCTTTCCACAGGTTTGTTACACCAGCTGTGAATCACCTTACATGTGATGTGTTGGATACATATGATTGCCAATCAGATACGCATCATGGCTTCATGAGGCCGACAAACAGACGAACCTAAATCGAGGTTCAGTTCAGCAGTGAATCACCGTTTTCCGTTCTGAAGAGTCACAGGTACAGACTTATCAAATGTTGTGCGCCGTCCGTATAGGCCTGAATAATTTTTTTCCTAGAGCTCTTTTCCGGTACCCTATACTAGGTTATACTACCTTTGAAAATGGACTGGTATACAGAAATCCAACGGCTCAGATTAATTGTATACTTCGTAAAACTCATTAATAATATGAGGTGGTATGGATGGGTAGTATAGGGTGGTATAAGGGTATTTTTGGGGAAAATATTTTGAATGATTTTTTAATTAAAACCTTGTATATTTTGTGAATTGGATTCACACCCATTCTTATTAAAACTCATAATCACAATGCATTGCATTTCATTTACGAATCGAAATCTAGATGCACCTGAACTGATCGTTTTATTATATCTTAAGTAAAAGAAAAACGCATCTGTTCGACTGCGCCTGAACGACGAACGCAGCAAGCATGGCGGCACTGGCATGTCGACGAAGACGGCAAGTGCAAACGCGGCGGTGGCGGCCTTGGCGAGTCCCCTCCTCAACATCGCAGTTGAGCTGTGCCAGTAGTGGACAGAGTGCCCTGTGAGAAGTAACGGCGTGCCGCGGTCTTGACTTCGGCAAGTGGCAGTACACTGCACCGTAACCGGCCGGCCAGCGGTAGGGGCGTCGCCTAGGGTGCGGCGGCCGGCGAAATTTACGAGAGAAGGTGGATGGGCGACGGGAGGAGGATGTAAAAAAATACAGGGACTAAATTACCCCTACAAAATGAATAGTTAGATATTCTTTATATCTCATACCACTTATTGGTAGTATAGGGCACCGGAAAAGAGCTCCTGAACATCGTGATGTAAACGCATTTCATTGGGGAGCACGGCCCTGCATTTGCCGGCTCCTTTGCGTTTGAGGAGAACTCAGCCTATTTTCTGGAAAAGGTAAAAAGCAATCCAAATTTCTGGAAAAGGTAAAAAGCAATCCAAACCTGCATATTACCCTGTTCAATTGATAAGTATTTCTTTAGGAAAAGAGCACTTGGAAGATAATAAGTAGCAACAGCCAAAAGCCGACTATATATACTCCCTCTATTCCAATTATAAGTCATTTTTGGTTTATTAGATTTACAGATGATGTTATACATTGAGATATACACTGTCTAGATGCCTAATAATATTTATGAATCTAAAAAATCTAAAACGATCTATAATTTGAAACGGAGGGAAGTACTTGAAATATTGGTGGCCGAGATGATATTGAACTCCAAACTTGGTCCGAGTAAAACTGGTCGGACGGCAGCAAAGACGTTGTCAGTTGTCTATCTCAACTCTCAAGCTTGGATAAAGCCAGAAGCAAAAGACTAGCTATGGCTTATTTATCATTATAGCGTTATTAAAAGTAGACTCATTATCTTCTTAACATGACTTTTTTTTTTGACCAAGATTGTAAAAATTCGAACAGAAATCAGACGTGTGCGCCCATTTTATTTTGGAAGGGCAGGCATTGGCTCTCTACCCAAATCGCCAGTAAGGATGGGCGTGCATTATTAAACTAAGTTATCTCAACAAATTTGAATTAGTTTTTATTTCCTCTGTTTCATAATACTTGTTGTTTTGATTTTTTTAATACATTCCTAGTACTATGTACCTAGTCATAGACATAAGTATATATCTAGGCGCATAAAAAAAGGAATGTATCTAGAAAACTTTTAGTTTAGGGTTCAGCTCTTGAAGTGGATCCCACATGTATGTTTGCCATACATTTTCGTTTTGCACAAAGTAATGGGAAGTCAAATGGAGTTATCTCCGACAAATCTTGATCAATTTTGCTAAAATTTTAAGGTGCAAAGCAAGATTTTAATTTTAGGATCCAGCTTTTGAAATGAAGCTCATATGTAAGTTCAACCATACATTTTGCACAAAGTAGCAGACAGTCAAATGAAGTCATATTTAGGATTGGGTTCGTGACGTGAGGCCCACATGGATGTTTAGACATAATATTTTGGACAAAGTAGTGGACAGACAGTTAAAACTGTTGCACAATCGTCCATTGGTTCATGTGGTTCTTACTGTTGAAGCAAATGGATCGAACCTTTGAATCTGTTCGACAGATCCTCTGTTGATTTGTACGGATTTGTTTTGAGAGAAAAATATTGTACGCTGATTTGTATATCAGATTTGTCATGAGAGAAATATTGTGCAAGAAGCTGTAAAAAAGTGAAGCTGGGACTTGTTTAGTTGGTTGAAAATTTTGTCTTTTTAACTGCTGGAACTCCTGTAGCACATTGTAGCACGTTTCGTTTGTTTATGATAAATATTATCCTACCATGGTCTAACTAGGCTCAAAAGATTCGTGTCGCAAAGGACATCCAAACTGTGTAATTAGTTATTTTTTCCTATATTTAATACTCCGAACATATGTCTTTTGGCGCATTTAATGTGATGTGATGGAGAGAGAGTGGAGAAAAGGTTAGAAATTTTAGCCAACTAAACAAGGCCAAAGCCACCTTGAATTTTTCAATTGATTGAGTGGATCAGGGGGTATTTGGATTAGGGTGACTAAAACTAGTTTGACTAATTTTAGTCACTTTGAGAGACTAAATTCCCAAAAAGGTGTGACTAAAACTAGTCACCTGACTAAAACTCGCTACTAGGGAAGATCCAACTAAAAGGTGACTAAAAACTTTTAGATAGACTAATTTTAGTCACGCCTAACAAACACCCCCTCAGTTCGCTCCATGCATCACCCACGCCCGCCATCGCTAGAGAACAGATCAAAGACAAACTTGAGCTTTGTTCGGTCAAAGATCGGAACCAGCAGCCACAAACAAGAGACGAGAAGCGGGACTATTCGCTACACAGTTGTAAGCTCGACTACAGATAGAGAACCACCTAACTGTTTTGACTGATTACGAAGCAACATCACTCTTGATGTGGCTCTTTCCTGATCCAGCAGCCACATAGTTGAACTTCAGCTGTCCGAATTTGACTCGAATTTTCTCCTATTGAAACCAGTCTCCAATACAAGCATAGTTTTGACTAATAGAGTATATAATGTTGTTTAGCAATATGATGCTCAAAGCACAGTAAACGTCGAATCAGGTTTAGACAAAAAAAAAAAAGACCTCATTGCCTCCCAAGTCCCGATTCATAACCGTGCTAAATACGTTGAGCAGCTGGATATGGCTGTGATCATTTGGACTCCACCAGAGGAGACTTTTTTTTTTGACAATAACCAGAGAGGAGACTTCGAGGAGTGCACTTCCGATATCCATATGGGAGCATGAAAAGCAGTCCTCTCATCAGCCCAACCATCTGCTCATACTTCAGCTAGCCATGGCAACCTTCGTAGCCATCTTGCCAGTCCTATCACTGCTTCCCCTCCTCTCGAGAGCTGCGCCTCAAGACACTCTACCACTGAGATCCTCACTCTCCGTCGACAAGCACCAAACGGACATCCTGCGCTCGCATGATGGTACTTTCTCCTGCGGCTTCTACAGCGTCTACGACAACGCCTTCACCTTCTCCATATGGTACGCCAACTCGGTGAGCAAGACTGTTGTCTGGACCGCGAACCGCGGTCGCCCTGTGCATGCCAGGAGGTCCACGGTAACCCTGCAGAAGGGCGGCGCCATGGTTCTCACGGACTATGACGGCACGGTGGTGTGGCGAACAGAAGGCGACCTAGCAGGTGTGCAGTATGCCCAGCTCTTGGACACCGGGAACCTTGTTCTGAAGAACTCCAATGGCATGGTTGTGTGGCAGAGCTTCGATTCACCAACAGACACCCTGTTGCCCACCCAGCGCATCACTGCAGCTACATCACTGGTCTCCACCACTGGATTGCATGCCCCGGGTCCCTACATATTTCATTTCACAGACTCATCATTATTGGCACTTATATATGATAATTACAATGCCAATGTTCATGAAATATATTGGCCAGACCCTAACAAGTCACTTTATCAAGATAACAGAAATCAGAATAACGGTACGAGGCTCGGGGGTCTAGATGATACTGGCAAATTAGTTTCGAGTGATTTCGCCAACCAGCAAGCATTTGTTGCCTCTGATCAAGGTCTTGGGATCAAAAGAAGGCTTACTCTAGACCCTGATGGCAATCTCCGGACCTACAGCTTGGACAGTTCAAATGGGAGATGGTTGGTTTCCTGGATTGCAATGTCTCAGCCCTGCAATATTCATGGTTTGTGCGGTCCAAATGGGATCTGCCACTACTTGCCTGCACCTACATGCTCTTGCCCACCTGGTTATGTAATGAGCAACCCTGGGAATTGGAGCCAAGGCTGCAAAGCTATAGTAGATATCACCTGTGTTGTTGAGCAAGCGCAACCAGCAGTCAGGTTCTTGCGACTTCCAGGCACCAGCTTTTGGGGTAACGATCAACAGCACATACTCATGATATCCTTTGAGACATGCAAGAATATATGTATTGCTGATTGCACCTGTAAAGGTTTTCAGTACTACCAAGGAACAGGGTCATGCCATCCAAAGGCTTTCCTTTTTAGCGGGCAGGCCTATACGGAGTATGTAACGTCATTCTATCTCAAGCTCCCCTTGAGCGTTAATATTTCAGGTATCTCTGTTCCCCAAACTGAAGTGCTTATTTCAAGAGAGTACCATTCTGAGTGTGGACAGATGAGCAAACCTATGATGGAACCATCTCTTGATGGTAATAATGGGGAAGCAAAATGGTTGTACTTTTATGGGTTTGCAGGTGCATTTTTTGTCCTAGAAGTTCTCTTGACTGCATTTGCATGGTTCTTCGTTTTAAGATGGGAGTTGGGAGCATCAGAGACACAAGCACTTCAAGAAGGCTACAAGGTAATGGCAACTAATTTCAGAAGATACAGTTACAGTGAGTTGGTAAAGGCGACAAGGAAGTTCAGAGATGAGCTTGGAAGAGGAGGTTCAGGGGTTGTCTACAAGGGAATCTTGAATGACAGTCGAGCAGTGGCTGTTAAGATGCTGGAAAATGTAAGGCACTGTGAGGAGGAGTTTCAAGCTGAGCTGCGCGTAATTGGGAGGATTAACCACATGAATCTAGTAAGAATATGGGGCTTTTGCTCAGAAAGCTCCTACAGGATGCTGGTCTCCGAGTATATTGATAATGGATCATTAGCCAATATCCTATTCAAAGACAACATTTTATTAGAGTGGAAGCAGAGGTTTAATATTGCATTAGGTGTTGCGAAGGGTTTGGCTTACCTTCACCATGAATGTCTCGAGTGGGTGATCCACTGCGATGTGAAACCAGAGAATATATTGTTGGACCAGAATCTAGAACCTAAAATTGCTGACTTCGGCTTGGCAAAGCTTCTCAACAGAGGTGCCTCCAACCACAATGTATCCCGAGTACGAGGAACCATAGGTTACATGGCTCCAGAGTGGATCAGCAGCCTGCAGATCACGGCAAAAGTTGACGTTTACAGTTATGGAGTTGTGCTTCTTGAGCTAGTTCTAGGACGGCAAGTTCTAGACCTGGCTGTAGATGCCGATGAGGAGGTGCATAAGGTGCTCAGGGAGCTTGTAGGCAGGCTAGCTCAGATGTTGGATAGAGAGCAATCATCTTCTATCAATAATGTAGTGGATCACAGGCTGAGTGACCATTTCAATGACACGCAAGTGAGAACACTGATCAGATTGGCTGTCTCCTGCTTGGATGAAGAAAGAAGCAAACGGCCAACGATGGAATCTGTAGTGCAGACACTCCTTTTAGCTGATGAGTCTTCTAGTATGTGCTAGGGTGCAATGAATTGCCGACAGATGCAATGTTAAGCAGGACTTCACTGTATGGTCCCTATATATGTATGCAATATGAAACTTTTGTTGTCTGGATGGAGTCATTTGCTTTGTAATAAATAGTGCTTATGTATGACATATACTTGGTGTGTTGTGCATGTATGCTTATGCACTTCTATATTGACTATGAGAAAAGAAGCCCCTACTTCTATTGATTTCTGAGGTTCTGCTTGCTGAGAACAATATACATTGTTCTTCAGACAGTTTGAACTTTATAGGACACTGACTATTTGGGAATGTTCATCTTCCCCAACTAGAATATTAATTCTATCTAAAAATAACTAATTAATTTCCAGGATAAGTGTTATTTCATATCTTATATAGGCTTTGTGCTCACACTGCTTTCATTTTTTTGCTTGAAGATACGCCCCTTTTCTTTTCTTAAAAGCGTACCAGCGCGTCATGGAATTCCGGCTTCTACAAGAGCAGAAAGTCAACACACAGCGTTGAACCTATAGCTGTCTAAATTTGACCAGGCACTGCAGCTAAGCTCTGGAAATATCTCTTTTGGAATCAGCCTCCTGTTCAAAGAACAAATTTAATTAACAACAGGCACACACGGCTACGTAGCAAAATAATGTCTAGGACACAAGACAATGCATAGATCAGATATTAATAGAATGACAAGGTACCTCTTCGACTCCAGTCAACCATGTCAAACAATAAACATGAGCAGCACTGCAGCAGCACCCTTCATGCCTAGGGTCACGACCATATAGAGGAGGATTGGGAAGTGCAGCCTGAACATATGAGAGCTTGAGAAGCAGTCCCCTCATCAGCCCAGCCATCTGTTCAGACTCCAGTCATGACAAAGGACATCCCACCTATTATCACTGATTCCCCTCCTCTCGAATGCAGCGCCTCGTGACACTCTACTGCTGGGATCCTCACTCTCCGTCTACAAGGACCAAACTGATCTCCTGATCTCGCAGAAAGGCACCTGAATATAAATGATTGATTACAGAAAAGCACTGAGCATAAGTTCAGACTCATGAGTCGTACTAACAGTCACATGATCTTTCAAAATAACTAAAAAGAAAAAAAGAAACGACAATAAGACACCAGGATGCACAAGCTCACACTATTGCTAAGGTCAAGCACTGTACAAAATCGCCACTAGTTTCCTGAACTAATTTTGAACTAAATCTTACCGGCTGTACAAGCAGAGAGAGTAAGATACTGTGGCTTCCACAGAGAAATGACCTAAGTGAACGATAGGACAATGAGTGTCTGATGGAATCTCAATTTAAGCATCCCCATTATTCCAGTGTGACTTCTCCATGTTCCGTAGTTCATTGTCCAGGACTTCTGATCATCTTTCTTTGTTTGGTATCCTGGTTAACAATAGTAAGCTATTGCGCTTCTGAACAGCCCTCCGGCCAATTTTGAATATACCAATTCTTGACCTCCAATGCAATTTGCCTGACTCTTCTCTGCTTCTCTGCAGAAAAATTGATATGGTGAGTTTGTGACACACAGGCATTGTTTCGCCAGAACCTGGACGTCCTCTTCCTTGCTCGCTGCTCTGGTCCTTGCGCATCTTCCAATGGAAGCAGGACCCCCGAATAATCGAAGCCGGGAAATGCGCAGCTGGGGTCGGCATGGCGGCGGCTAGGCCGGCCGTGGTTGTGCGGCGGAGTTGAGCTTGCGCGGAGAAGCGGCGGGGAATGGAAAACGGCGGTGCGGCTACGCATTGCGACGGCAAGGACGTCGCTGGCTGCGGGTTTGCCCGCAGGCGGTGGTCGGCGGCGGCCGCGGTTTGTCTGTGGCCATGTGGGAGAGGCCTGCCGAAGCCAGCTGGCGGCCGGGAGGCTGCCGAGAGATGGGGCAGGATTGGGGGCGGTTAGGGGTGGGAGGTGGTCAGGGTGGGGTGGCCCGGGGGGGGGGGGGGTGGGCGGCGTTGCGCCGGCGAGGGGGGCGGCTCCGGGAAGATGTATGTAGGTGGGGAAACGAGAACGAAGCGGTGGTGGGCCCGCCGAGGGGGTGGGTGCTGAGCTGGCATACGCCGATACGCGTTTCCTATTATTGATACTGTCAACCGACGTATGTATGACACGGGGTATAAATCCAAGGGGTACGGGGGGCCGACGCCTCCTTCCCTCCTTTCGCATAACGCCGTTTGCTTTTGCGTCAGAAGGCTCCTGCGATTCGGCGAAAGGCAACGGTTCGCGCGCTCCGTCTCTCTTTTTTCTGGTCCCTTGAAGTTTCAGGCGGCTTTCGTTTCTTTCCTCGTTAGTCTCCGTTTCGTTAGTTTCGCATCTGTTAATTTCTCTCGTCTAGTTTAAGTTGCAAGTTAATCTTGTGTTCATTAATTTTCTCGTCTAGTACTTTCTATCATCTGTTAGTGTTTTAGTAGTTTGCATCCGATCTAGTTATCCTCTTGCGTTAATTAGATTTCGTTGTCTATTTTTTCACCTTGTGTTGATTAACTCGTATAGTTCCCGTTGCAAGTTAATCTATTATTAAGTTTCCATCGCCTATTAATCTTGTCGCGTAGTAGTTCGTTAATCTCATTTATCATATAGTCTATTTATTTCCTGCTTAGTTTCACATTTCCGTTCATTTCCCTTTCGTATTTGCTCTGTTTGTGTTTCCCGTTCCCGTGCACGCGCGCGGCTTGCCACTCACCGATGGCCGCCGCTTGCACGCTGACCCTGGCGGCTGCTCTGTCGCCGTTACTCCCAACCCCGTGTCTTGTTGTTGGTGTTGCAGGTCGTGCGAGCGAGCGATCAGCTTATTGGACCAGCAACAAGAAGCCCGGTCGCGCGTCGGCGAGCGAGAGCTGGACCAAAGATAAGCAGCTGCGCGCCGGCACCACCGCGTTGTCGATCGTTCCGGGTCGCGCGTCCCTGAGTGAGGACTGGACAAAAGACAAGGCCCAACAGAAGGAGGATACGAAGACGAGCGTTGAGGAGCCTGCTGAGCGTGTCGGGCGATCGTGGGCGAGGAAGGAGGTTGTCGGGGCCAAGAAGAGAGCCTCGAGCAGAGCACCGTCGGTGGAGGTTGATCGGAGCGAGAAGAAGGCCAAGCCCGAGGAGAATGCAGCAGAGCCGACGACGGTGGTGTACTACGCTGGGCCGGCGTTCCTCAAGTCACCGGACCCGAGCGAGGTGCCGCTCCCCAAGTTCCCTTTGTTCGTCAAGTCACCGAATCCGAGCGATGTGCCTATCCCAAAGTTCTTGAAGCTGAAGACACCCAAGGCACCTGATGATAACGACTGAATTGAAGCTAAAGACACCCCAAGGCAGCCAGTGGCAACAACTGAATTGAAGCTAAAGACACCCCAAGGCAGCCAATGGCAACAACTAAAGAATCGTCCTTAATGAGACAAAAATGACGATGATAACAGTCGAAGAGAATTGTTATACTGCTTGGCTTCATATTACTCCCATTTTTATGCTTTATAGTTTATATGATGATTTTTTATGATAGAGTAATGGGGTACTAGTAATACCGTACTACTCCGTACTTGCTAGTTATGTAATACAATATAAAAAGCTAAACGATCGAATAACAAAGAAGTGTTGTCTCTTCGCCTGCAGTAATTTGCCACTGTTATTTTTGTCAGTAATCACCAGAGTAGTCCCCAATGCCGCACAAACGCGTAGTTGTCTCCACTGATGCGCACACACGGCGATGCAGAGCGCGCGGCGACCGTCGTGAACTAGTGATCTTGACTCCATCAGCAGTTCAACACTGAGAAAGCTCATGCTCGGCATTGCGCCGCGGCCCACGATGTACGGCACGGGTGCGAGCAGGCGGCGCAGCAGAAGGGGAGCACGAGCGCCTTGCGCTGTGTGGGGAGGGAGGAGCAGGCGGGGACGGTCGACAACCACCTCCATCTCCGTGCCTGCGCTCGCCTCCCTCCCCGCCCGTGAGCGAGCGGAGCGGACCAAGGGAGCGCGGCGCCGGTGGTCGATGCCGTGCGTTCGGAGAGGTCGACGTCGACGGAGGGGACCACGGTGACGTCGAGTACGGGGGCGCGCGCCACGAGCATCCCCGCGCTGGCCACGCCGGAGGGGAGCCAATGCAGGAGGGGTCGAGCGCGTGTCACGTCCGCGCTCAACGTGTTCGACGGATTGCCCCAACGAGCCTGCCTGGCCGCCTCGTCGCTTCCCTTCCTCCTGGGCTCTTCTGCGCCGCGCGCGGGGGACAATGACCGGGCTCGTTGGCACGCCGCGATGGTAGGAGGGCGCCGTTGCCGGTGGCCCCATCGACCCGAGATGCCAGGCGGAGCTCAATTGGCCGGCGTGTGGAGGTTCCCGGCCCGTATGTGCATGCTGCCATGCTGGCATGGATAGGTGAGTGTTGGACTGTTGGTAAGTATTATGTTCGAACTGGATGGTAGAAATATGAGCTATTTGAGAAAACTTCACATCACAAAATTAAAGGATACAAGAGGAAACTTCATATTGCTTTGCTTTCATTTTTCATCTTTAGAGTTATTTGTGCGGTTTTCATCAGGTCATGCCCTCATTTTGTTATGCAAGCAGTTTGTTGTAAATTATAAAAGCCTGTCATTAGTCCTTTGGTGGTTGCAACAGCATACATCATACTTGTACAATTGCAGTGCAATTTAAATGTTCTGACATACACAATGCTGGTCCGAGAAACAAGCATATGTCTGACGGTTAATTAAAAAATGGTGATTTTGTTAATTACATCTAGGTAACAACTTCAACAAAGGGTATACATACATTGAATCCTGTCAACTTTTTTGTCAAGATAATTGGCCATTCCTGTCTAAAGTTGATTGTGATCTGATTTGCTGAATTATTGCACAGTTTCATGGGAGCAATCATTCATTATAAGAACGACATACAACTTGAGCTAGCACTTTACCTAATCTGCAAGGAACTGTAAGTTCAATTTCTTCATAATCTATACTTGCATAAATATTAGAAAACATTTGATCTTGTGGTGCTCCATTTGTGCTCTTGCTAGATACATATTGGCAAATCACGATGAATATCTCCATTATTGACAATGGACATAAAGTTATTCTGTTTCTTGACCTTGTGTACTTATTGATCATCTGATCCTATGGAAATTTATTCTTTCATTATATGCAATAACAAGAAACATTGTAGCAATCAATGTAGTAGGAAAAAGACCCAGAGCAGATAGTTGGGGTAATTGTAGTACAAGAGGTTTATTTCTCATAGTCACTAGCAGTACACAAGCTAGATCTGTGATGCATAAAACACCAAGATATTAGATATATGTGGCCAATACTTGTTGGCACAAAGCAAACGACTCAAGCCACACAAACAAAAGTCTAATACTGCATACATATATAAAGCTATGCATAGAATATCAGCCTAACACATACTACAAGACTCATCAGCTAAAAGGAGCGTCTGCACTACAGATTCCATTGTTGGCCTTTTGCTTCTTTCTTCATCCAAGCAGGTGACAGCCAATCTGATCAGTGTTCTCACCTGCGTGTTGTTGAAATGGCCACTCAGCCTGCGATCCACTACCTCATCGATAGAAGATGATTGCGCTCTGTCCAACATCTGAGCAAGCATGCCTACAAGCTCCCTGAGTACACTACGCACCTCTTTATTGGCTTCTATAGCCAGGTCCAGAACCTGTCGTCCAAGAACTAGCTCAAGAAGCACAACTCCATAACTGTAAACATCAACCTTTGCCGTGATCTGCAGGCTGCTGATCCACTCTGGAGCCATGTAACCTACGGTTCCTCGTACCCGCGATACATTCTGATTGGAGCCACCTCTGTTAAAAAGCTTTGCCAAGCCAAAGTCGGCAATTTTAGGTTCTAGATTCTGGTCCAACAGGATGTTCACCGGTTTCACGTCGCAGTGGATTACCCACTCGAGGCATTCATGGTGAAGGTAAGCCAAACCCTTTGCGACACCTAGTGCGATATTGAGCCTCTGCTTCCACTCTAGTAAAATGTCGTCTTTGAATAGGATGTTGGCCAATGATCCATTCTCAATATACTCGGTAACCAACATCTTGTTGGAGCTTTCTGAGCAAAAGCCCCATATTCTTACTAGATTCATATGGTTAATCCTTCCAATTACGCGCAGCTCAGCTTGAAACTCCTCTTCGCAGTGCCTTATATTTTCCAGCATCTTAACAGCCACAGCTCGACCGTCGTCCAAGATTCCCTTGTACACAATTCCTGAGCCTCCTCTTCCTAGCTCATCTTTGAACTTTCTGGTCACCTTATTCAACTCTTTATAACCGTATCTTCTGAAATTACTTGCCATCACCTTGTATCCTTCCTCAACTGCTTGTATTTCAGATGCTCCCAGCTCCCATCTCAAAACGAAGTACCATGCAAAAGCGATGAAGAAAACTTCAAGAACAAAAATTGCACCTGCAAAGCCGTACAAGTAAAGCCATTTGACTTCCCCTTGGCTTGCTTTGTGAACATTTGGAAATAGTTCCATCGGTGTTTCACTCATCTGTCTACAATCTGGACGGTACTCTCTTGAAGCAAGCACATCAATCTGGGGAATTGAGATGCCTGAAATATTAACACTCACGGGAAGCTTGAGATACATGGTGCGGAATGGCTTTTTAGGCGCCGTGGCTGCCTTCCCATTGAAAGGGAAGACTTTGTATAGCACGACCCTGTCCCTTGCTGGTACTGAAAGCCTTCGCAGGTGCAATCGCTCCTGCATATGTTCTTGCAGCCCTGCAAGGATACCTGGTCAACATGCTGCTGATCCGATCCCCAAAAGTCGGTGCCTGGAAGCTTTAAGAACACGACAGGCTGCTCTTGCTCAACAGTACAGGTAATGTCCACTATTGGCCTACAGCCTTGGCTCCAATTCCCAGGGTTGCTCATCACATAACCAGGTGGGCAAGAACATGTAGGTGCAGGCAAGTAGCGGCAGATCCCATTTGGTCCACACAAGCCATGAATATTGCAGGGCTGAGACATTGCAATCCAGGAAACCGACCATCTCCCATTTGAACTGTCCAAGCTGTAGATCCGGAGATTGCTATCAGGGTCCAGAGTAAGCCTTCTTTTGATCCCAGGACCCTGATCAGAGGCAACAAGTGCTTGCTGGTTGGCAAAATCACTCGAAAAGAAGTTTCCGGTATCATCTAGACCCCCGAACCTTGTACTGTTATACCTGTTCCTGTTATTCTGATACTCCCCAATGTCTGGGTCTGGCCAATATATTTCATGAAAATCGGCATCGTCATATATAAGGGATAATATCGATGAGTCTGTGAAATGAAATATGTAGTGACCTGGGACATGCAGTCCTGTGGTGGAGAGCAGTTTTGTAGATGCTGTTATGCGCTGGGTGGGAAGCAGGGTGTCTGTTGGAGAATCGAAGCTCTGCCACATAACAATGCCGCTGGAGTTCTTCATGACAAGGTTCCCAGTATCCAGGAGTTGAGCATACTGCACGCCTGCTGAGTCATCGCCTTCGGCCTGCCACACCACTGCACCGTCGTAGTCCGTGAGAACCAAGGTGTCGCCCTTCTGCAGGGTGACGGCCGCCCTCCTGGCGTGCACAGGGCGGTCGCGATTGGCAGTCCAGACGATAGTCTTGTTTGCTGAGTTGGTGTACCATATGGAGAAGGTGAAGGCGTTGGTGTAGATGTTGTACAAACCGCAGGTGAAAGTGCCGTCCTGCGAGCGCAGGACGTCAGCTTGACCCTTGTCGACGGAGAGTGAGGATCCCAGCAGTAGAGTGTCTCGAGGTGCAGCACTCGAGAGGAGGGGAAGCAGTGGTAATAGGACTGGCAGGATCATGGAGAAGGTTGCCATGGTTGAGCCTGAACAGCAGAACAGAGGGTTGGGCTGATGAAGGGGGCTGCTTCTTAAACTCTCGTATGTCCAAGCTAAACCTCTCAGTTCCCCACCGTATACGATCTGGTGGTGTCCCTACTCCCTAGGCGAAGGGTAGGTGTTCAGGATCACAGCCATATCAAACTGCTTCATGTTTAACATGGTTGACTGGAGTCAATGAGGTGGTTTGCCTATATGCTGTCATTTCCTTCATGTTTAATATGGTTGACTGGAGTCAATTGGGTACTTTGCCTTTAAACATCTGATTTATGCATCATCTTGTGTCCTAACCTTTATATCGTTTCCTAACCTTGTCTATCTGTTATTAATTAAAACAGGAGGCTGATTTCGAAATGGAAATATTCCAGGGGCTTAGCAGCTGTTCCGGGTCAAATAGACAGATATTCATGGGACCCTGACACAGATTGATGTGAGTTTTCCAAACGAATTGTTTTCAATTTAAAGTCACTGCAATCTTGGTCAAGAAACCTCTGGCCACATGGATGACATCTACTGATCTACGGATCTACCTACAGATACGTTGCCCAACAAGGAGCATCATTAGTCATGGAATCCGGCTTGTACAGAAGCAGGAAGTCAACACGTAGTGTGGAACCCTTAGCTGTCTAAAATTGACCATGCAGGCAGGCACAACAGCTACCAGCTGAGCCCTGGATGTTTATCCTTTTTTTGAATCAGCCTCCAAGGTTAGTACGTAGCAATGTAATGGCTAGGACACAAGATAATGCATAGTAAATCAGATGTTAACAGAAAGATGAAGTACCTCATTGACTCCAGTCAACCATGTTAAAAACAGCTGGATATGGCTGTGAACATCCTGAAAACGCGCCGTTCATGCTTAGTGCAGCTTGAACATGAGACCGCCAGGAGCGGTCACCTCATCAGTCTACCCATCTGCTCAGACTTCAGCCATATCAAAGGGCCTCGCTGTTTTTCAAAAAAAAAGGGAAAAAGAAAAGAAAAAGAAAAAGGGCCTCTGCTGCCAAGAATATCTGTTTATTGATCTTCAAATGCAATCTGCCTGATCCTTGCCTGCAGATAAACTGATATGGCTACAGAGCCACACTGTCATGGTTTCCAGTCTGCCAGTTCCTTACTGCGAGGTGTGAAGGAAGGTGAATTGAACAATTGCCAGACCAGCATGGCCACCATATACCGCCACCTACTCGGTGGCCAAGGCACAGCGCAATGCAATCGGTCCAACTCTTCCGGCAAACACCACTGGGAAGAATCCTCTCCTGGCAGGCACCACGTCGCCTAAACGCAACCCATTGCATCCAAGTTTTGGGGCATTTGGTTCTTTGCTTCATTCTCTCCGTCTGTCTCATCGTGCATCTTCAAATGTTCCATGTTTGCCAGAACCTGAATACTATGTTTGCCAGAACTTAGCCGTATGTCATCCTCCTCTAGCATTCACTACCGGAAACACGGTCATTGCCGTGCGCCATTGCCTTTGCCGGGCGCTTTCTATCGGGCGCACGGCAAAGGCCACTCTTTGCCGTGCGCTTAGGAAGAGACGCACGACACAGATAAACGCACGGTGAAGAACTCTTTGCCGTGCGTTTAAATCCGGGCGTCTTTGCCGTGCGTCCTACCAAGGCGCACGGCAAAGGTCCCGGGCACGTGCGCCGCCCGTGCCACGGCGGACGGCGGGGCACGGCCGCTAACGGTCGTTAGTCTTTGCCGTGCGCGCTGTAGAGGACGCACGGCAAAGAGGTGCCCTGTAGCTTAGGTGCTGCCTTTGCCGTGCGCCCCATCGCGAACGCACGGCAACGGTATATCTTTGCCGTGCGTATGCAACAGGCGCACGGCAAAGATTTTTGTAAAACTTTGATTTTTTGACTTCTTTCGATTTGTCCACTACAAATGCATTACTTTGTACTCTATATCTCAAGTTGGTACTCATCTCGATTTATTTGGTATTTTTTATGAATTTCTTTCCTTAAAAGGATTTTCTTCATATAAATCAAAATTGAACTGCAAGTACATGAAATGATAGGGTAAAGTTCGTGGAAAAATGATATTCGTGTAATTGAGTCCTTTTTAAGACCTTACCCGCCAAATTGGTTGAAATTATGAACATTTGATTCACGAAGGATGAGAATCCACGTTCATTAGTAATGTTTTTTAATTGTAAAAAATGCAAACGAAGTTAGAAAATCATGAGATTCATGGAGAGGTCATGATATGCTATGGGAAAGTTGTGATAAAGAGTAGGGAAGGTTTTGAATATTTCGTCACGCATAGTGTTTACAAACCGAAGCATCTCACTGGAAGTTCTATAGTGTTTAGAGTCATCTCATTTGGTTTGTAATCTTAGTAAAATTTGAATTTTGTTTTTGACTTCAAAACTTTTTCTCTAGTGAACATACAACATGCAATTGTCTCATGTTAGTTTATGGTAATTTTTACATCTATTTAAAAATTTATGCATAATAACAAAAACATAAAAATCATTGTAGCCTCTTTGCCGTGCGCCTTTTCCATGGCTCACGGCAAAGAGCAATCTTTGCCGTGCGCCAGGCACCGAGGCGCACGGCAAAGGTTATGGGGCCCCATGCCAGCCAGCTATTGTGCGCATTGACCTTCGGCCGGTGGCTGGCAGGTGGGGTCCCGTCTTTGCCGTGCGCCTCTTTCCCGGGCGCACGGCAAAGACCGAGACAGGGTTTTAACCCTAAGTCCCGCGGTCGCATCCACCACACAGTACACACCCCACCACCCGCACGCCGCACGCGCCCGCCGCCGCCACCGCCATCGCCGCGCCCCCGCACCCCTGCTCCGGCCGGCCGCCCGGATCCGCGCCCCCCGGCCTCCCCTGCTCCGGGCGGTCGCGCCGTGCCACCGCCCCCGCCGCCGCACCGCCACCCGGCCGCGCCCCCGGCCACCCCTGCTCCGGCCGGCCGCCCGGATCCGCGCCCCTTGGCCTCCCCTACTCCGGGCGGTCGCGCCGCGCCGCGCCACCGCCGCCGCCGCCGCACCGCCACCCGGCCGCACCCCCGGCCACCCCTACTCCGACCGGCTGCGCCCCCGGCGGCGCCCGCCTCCCCCGGCGGCGCCCCCGGCGACGTCCTCCTCCCCCGGCCGCCCGCCTGCCCCGACCGGCCCCTGTACGGGCGGCGCGCGGCCTCCTGCCCCGGTGCCCGCCTGCCCCGGGCGGCCTCCTCCTCCGGCCGCCCACCTCTCCGGCCGGCCACCTGCTTCGGCCGGCCTCCACTGCCCTCCCGTGCCAAGGGGGAGGAGGAGGAAGGGGAGAAGGGAGTGGACAGCCGGGAGAGAAGGAGAGGAAGGCGGAGAAGGTGGAAAGGAAGGAGGAAAGGAAGGGAAGAAGAAGAAGGAAAGGAAGGGAAGAAGGGGGAAGGAGGAGAGGGAGAAGAAGGAGGAGGCCGAGGGTGAAGAGGGAGGATGGGTGGTGCTCTCCGGCCGTGATCTCACACCACGCCGTCTCGACACGTACGCCATCCTCTCGGTGAGCACTCCCTCAACCTCTCTCGCATTTTTAGATGAAACTACTATGATGACCTATCGTTCGTTACATAAATGAGTAGTGATGCATAGCTATGTGATGACCTATGTTAGATTAAATTTGTGATGAGTAGCTTGAACTCAAAAAAATAAAATTTGAGTACTACCTATATGTTGCTTATGCTCAAGTGGAAAGAATGACAAGTCTCATGTGTCCGGCCATCAAGCCGTGGGAAGAGCATTTGTTTTGTGGCCCAACCTTCGTGTCGTGGTCTTTTCTTTGCAGGTTTGGAAACCTCCCCGTACAGGGGAGGTGCTGCCGAATTTTTTATCTAACTACGTTGCCTTGGTCTATTTTTGCAGGAGAGCGCCCGCCGCCGCATCCACCGTCGAAGGAGTAGCCCCGGCCGTTTCCTCGGACGTCCGGTGAAGGAGTAGCAGGAGGAGACCGTGTTGCTGTTGCCTCTTCGGGCTCCGTCTTGCCGCCCGCCCCCGTCTTCGGCCTGTTCGAGCTACTAGGTGAGCATGTGCAGATGCCCCCCTCCTCCGCAATTTATTTACCTAGGTCACGTAACCTAGTTAGGCGTCTCCCATTCGAAAGGGATACGGTTGTAAATAGGCATCAAGGCAACCTGACGGCTGCACAGTACAAGAAAAGATGGGTATGAAAAGATCCATTTCTTTGTTGAAAAGATCCATTTCTTTGTTGAAAAGTCTCTAATGACTTGGCCTGTGATGCCCCCGATGCCCGCGGCTGTGCTGCCGATGATGCTCCCTCCCCCTATGGGAGGTTCTCCTGCTGTGAGTTACTTGACATCTTTCTTCTTTCATTTCAATCATTAGAGACTTAGAGAACGTAGATATTTAGACTCACGTAGAAACCTAGACAAAGTAGAGACTTAGAAAATTTAGATTATAACTTAGACAACTTGATTCTTGTCTCACATGCCTTTTACTATTTTTTTTCAAAGAACATATCGGTGGCATCGAATACTCTGCATGGGTCCCCAGCCATGTCACCGTTGATCCAGCAGCAGCTGTTCCCACCGGAGTTCCCCCAGCCGCCGCCTCAGTGAGCCGCGACTTTTTATTTCCTTTGTGGACTTGTCTATGAACTGTGATGAACTATGTGCACTTGTCGATGAACTGTGGACTTCTGTGTGCACTTGTCGATGAACTGCGGACTTCGGTGCGCATTTGTGATGGATATTATTATATATGATGCCTGTGATGGATATTGTGACATATGATGCATATTGTGATATATATGATGCATGTGATGGATATTGTGATATATATGTCATGCCTATGATTTTTGGGAATTTTTGGACGTGAAAAAAAAAAAAAAAAAATTAGGTCAATTTGCCGTGCGCCGTGGGCCTCGCGCACGGCAAATTGACTAAAAATGACAGCCGGAATAGGCACTTTGCCGTGCGCCCCGCCTCATGACGCACGGCAAAGGGCCTGCTCCACCTGACGCCTAGACCATTCTTTGCCGTGCGTCCCGCCACATGATGCACGGCAAAGGGTCTGCTCCACCTGGCGCCTGGACCAGTCTTTGCCGTGCGCCACGCGGCCTAACGCACGGCAAAGAAACCTACCTTTCCCGTGCGTCCTCAGCGGCGCACGGCAAAGAGCGGGTGACGCCGTCTCGCCGGGGACGGCCGTCAACCCCTTTTCTTTGCCGTGCGTCACATGTTGCGCACGACAAAGAACTATGCCGTGCGTTGTCTTTCCCTACGGCGCACGGCAAAGGTCTTTGCCGGGCAAAAATGCGCCGTGCGGATTTTGCCCGCCCTTTGCCGTGCGCCCGGGCAAAATCCGCACAGCAAAGGCTGTGCCGTGCGGGTCCTGGCCTTTGCCGCGGCAAAGCGCGCGAATCCGGTAGTGATTGTGCATCTTCAAATGGAGCCAAGAACCCGAATAATCGGAGCAGCGGAAACTGCAATGCCGGCCGGGGTGAGTGTTATGCGAGGGCTAACCCGGCATTCGGGCCGGTGTCCGTGAAGTCGCCGGATCCAAGCGATGTTTTCCTGTTCTGAGGTTCTTGAAGGCACAACTGAAGAGTCACCGTACGTTAATGCAGTTTGTTTGGCACTGCATCACTTCCTTTTCCCCCATATATAGGATATAGGGTGTGTGGGATCGGAACTCCTCTTTTTATATTGTACAATACAACAGGGTAGATCTGAAAAAGGGAGGACTAGTTGAGGTCGCTGAGCTGAATGAAGAATCGATTGTTTTCATTTACCGCTTTGTTAGCTGTAGGGTTCATGCCCCGTCATGATGCAATCTGTGTATTGAATTTCTTTGGGTAGAGGACTGTATGAATTAACTTAGCTAGCCTCCCTAATCTTCCAATCCTTGCTCCATGCTGCTCGCCAATTGTTAACTACTGCCTTTGTTCCAAATTACAATTCATTTTACTTTTTATCCCAAATTTGACCGCTTGTCTTATTCAAAACATTAAGTCAATAATGAAGTAAGCTTGGTCATCGAGCAAGAGCTGAACAAAAGGCAATAATGCGGTCGTGGTGTAAAATCACTGAAAAAAATTAAAAGAAATACAATATGCAAGTGGTGCGACACTTAACATATATTTGTTTAAAATTTGAGCAGTTACAATATAATATAGGCGTACATGGTGCTTATGCACCATTATTTATTGCGACACACACAACACAAACTTCAACACTAGACCGATGATTATTATGACACGCACACACACTAACACACACAACATAGTAGTGTAAACATAGTAGTGTAGGAGCATATGACCGATGGCTTCATCATAGAGGTGGCAACGCAACCAAAGGATATATAATCCTTTTTACAGGTCGAAGTCCTCGAGCTTCCAGTGGCCATCAGCGCCTTTGACCATGTGCTTGTTTTGCGCTACCCACCAATTCGCCGGCACATGGAGGTCTTCCCTGAGGGCATCGGTGCTCTTGTTCACGAGCGCCCAATCGCGGTCCACCTCGAGCTTGAACGGGGCATCATCGCCCTGCTCCCCAGCCACACCGTGCAGGTAGCACTCGAGGTTGTGGAGTATGCCCCACTTCTCGGCCATGCATTTTAGGTAGCACTCGAGGTCGTGGAGTGGGACGTTGTCCGTAAGCTTGCGCAGGTACGGCGACTTGTCCGTGTGGATGTCTAGCGTCACGCCGACGCCCACGTACTCGATCCCTAGGTCGGGTAGTGATCGTGGGAGCTGGGGGACAATGTCGCCTTGGTTCTCCACGTGGAGGGCATGGAGGCCTTTGCCTTGGAACAAGTCGAAGGCCATCTTGAACAGGGGGTTGCCGACTTTTGGGCACGCGAACACGATGGCGGTCACCAAGCATGGTGGACGGGACGAGTTCTGTGGCACGTTCAAGCCTTGGGCGACGATGTCAACGGCACTGAGGATGGAGAGCGCCCCGCCAAGGCTGTGGCCGGTGATGGTGATGCTGACCTCCTCGCCCTTGTACTTCTCCATTAGCCGCTTCACCTCCTCAATAAGCTGCATGCATGCAAGATCGTTATTGCTGTGTACTATATATGTGTGTGTGTATATATATGCATGATGGATGGGAACAATCTATTTGGTGAACTTGCCTGGTCTTTGGCGCTGGTCTTGTTGAACTTAGAGTTGGCGTTGCTGGACGTGTACAAGGACAGGAAGCCCCAGTGCACCATGGGCGGCAAGGGCAACGAAGAAGAAGAAGGTAGAACCGGCGTAGCGGGTACCTGGACAAAGACAGCGTCGTTCACGTGCGGCGAGCGCTCCTCCGCGTTGAAGGCGTCCCCGGCGGCCTGCGCGAGCTCGCCGTAGGAGATGATGGACTTGCGGAGGTCGATGTCCAGCGGGTTCAGGAGGCCCTTCCACGAGTTCTCGCCCTGAAGCTCGCGCCACTTCTTGTTGGCCTCGGCGATCATTCCGCTTCCAGACGACGGCATGGCTCTACTTAATTGCTAGAGCTTAATTTGGTTTTTGTTTTGGCTTGCTTAGCTTGTGCTTAATTTGTTCTGGGTTTCCAAGCTTCAGCTATGCCTGAGTATTTATAGTACTCTAGCAGTCTTGTGTCGAGCGCCGGTGTGGGAGGAGTGATCGTGTGCTCACGTGCTTCGCGTGCGCGCGCGAGGATTCCATTGCATATGCGGGCAGATGGGAGATGACGCTTGCATGGTGGGGTGGCCCAGTAATCCTGAATTCCTGCCCGTGCGGCACGAGGACTAGGTGCTTCATGCATGTAGTCAATTAGCTAGCTGCGACGAACGGAACGGATACTAGAAAACAATCCCGTTTGTTGTTTGCACATGCACGCGTCTGCGTTTCACGTGTTTTGTGTACTACCTATCTAATATTGGTAGCAATGGCAGCCACGTTATAGTTAAGCATGCAAGTTATAGTTAGCTAAAACCATAATGCAATAACCTCACGCATACCTATCCATCACGGGAAGTCTTACTAGCTTAGCTTAGCTTAGAGCAACTCCAAGAGCCACAACTTCACTATCTAAAATTAACAAAATTGAGATAAAAATCGGTTCCAATAGTCTCTCCAAAACGTTGTGCTCGCTATCCAGTTCGATATCCACCTCCCCCCGCTAGCTACATTTCACGAGCTCCCTCCGCGTGCCCAGCTCGGTTGGGCTCCGTGCGTCGCTGACGACCAAGAAGCGCGTGTTCCCGCCGCCGCCACCGGCGTAGGAGGCTGCCATCTCCGTTGGTCTCCCTGTGAAGAAGAGGGCCATTGTGGCACCACGGCCGTCCCCGTCTGCCTCCCGCCGAAGAAGATGCAGCGGTGCACGGGGCTGCCGGATTCGGGTGGCGTGTAGCCGGCGAGCGGCGAGGCTGCCGAATTCGAGGCCGCCAAGCATGGCGCCGGGATGCGGAACAGCTCAGGCGGAGAAGGAGTGCCGGCGGGAAGAGCTAAGGCGGAGGACTAGCACTTGGGGAGGAGGAGCTAGGCCGGCGGAGGAGCGCCGGAGGGAGGAGGTCTGACGACGCGAGGCCGGGGGGAAGAGGAGGTCGGGTGGCACTGTGGGCAGGAGCTCGTCGCGGGAGGAGGTGGGGAAAAGGAAAGAGATAACAAACTGCGTATGACACGTGGGACCCGCTGACATAGGAAAATATGAAGAGCTCAATTTTAGAGAGTCTGTTGGTTTAGCCACCAGTTTAGAAAGATTTTTATTTTTTAGCTAGTCTCAAAATCTCCAAATTTAGCTAGAATTATTGCTAGTCTCTTGGAGATGCTCTTAGCAACGCTCACTTGCCATCCTTCTTTGAATATTCTAACTCAATACTTGTTTAGATATATATGCTATTTAAAAATTAGACGCCCTAGAGCTTATACCATACCATGTTTAACATTATTGACTAATACGAAGAAAGAAAGCCCAACCATAGGATGAAAAAAGAAAAATGCATAGCTCTAGACTGTAGAAACTGGCAAGCCTTGACGAGCCGCTGCTTTCGACCGTCAGTGCGCTGTAAACAAACAAGTTATTGGTCTACCATTGTTAAACAAAGTATCATTCCATGTGAGCCAAATTGTCCAACAAATAGCTAGATGCAACGCCCGTCTCGCGCCGCCGGGGGCATGGTTGCAAAGGGGAAAAGATTTTCAGGACTTGTTTGTAAACCTAAAACTAAGCTTGAGGTCCTGATGGAAAATAGATTCTTCAGATCTAGATTCAAAATGCTGAAATATGTAAAATCCACTAAAAATCACAGAAAAAACATAAAAATGCAAACTAAATTGTTTTGGAATCTTTGTGACTAGTTTTACCTTTTCTAGAAAGCATCTATACACTTTTGGTGTCTAGTTTTTTAATTAAATTTAAATTTCAGTTTGAGATGTTTTTGTCATAGTTCAAATTCTAGAGGAGATAGGGAAGCAACCTGGCTTCGAATGGTGGCTCCCATGGACACAACAAGCTCAAGAGAATGGAGCTCCGATGGAGAGAATAAGTGACGTGGAGAGGCCTGGGGAGCACCGCATCTAAGGTGCGATTAGCACGTGGAAGAAAGTGATAAACATACCGGAAGAAGATAAGGCATCGAGAAAAAAAGAAAAGGATAAAGAGAATGGTGTGTGCGCGCTGATGCCTATGTCACCCGATGTTAAAATAACGTCTCTCATCTCCATCAATCGCTCCCTATACCAAATAACAACTCAGACCCTGAACCAAACAAGAGATGATCCCATCCTAAAAAGTATTAAAATTCATGTGCGACCTGTAACTCCGTGCATGCAGATTCGGACATTCGGACATTAGCTAGCTGCCATGAACGGAATGGATACTAGAAAACAATCCCGCTTGTTTTCACATGCACGTCTGCGTTTCACGTGTTGTGTGTACTACCTATCAAATATTGGTAGCAATAGCATGCACCTTATAGTTAGCTAAAACAATAATGCAATAACCTCACGCATACCTATCCATCACGGGATGTCTTACTAGCTTAGCTTAGCTACGCTCACTTGCCATCCTTCTTCTAATATTCTAACCCAATACATGTTTAGAGACATGCTTTTTAAAAATTAGACGCCTTAGAGTTTGTATCCCACTGTGTTTAACATTATTGATTAATACGAAGAAGAAAGCCCAACCATGGGATGCAAAAAAAATGCATAGCTCTAGACTCTAGAAACTGGCAAGCCTTGACGAGCCGCTCCTTTCGATCGTCAGTGCGCAGCAACAAAGCCCAGAATCGAAGCCAATGTGTCCTACTAAATGGCACCTGCAAACAAGTTTTTAGTCTACCATTGTTAAACACAAGTTTTTAGCACCTGCAAATAGATGCAACACCTGTCCCGCGCCGTCGGGGGTATGGTTGTGAAGGGGAAAAGATTTTAAGGACTTGTTTGTAAAACTAAAACTAAACTCGAGGTCATGATCGAAAATAGATTCTTCAGATCTAGATTCAAAATGCTGAAATTTGTAAAATCCACTAAAAATCACAGAAAAATCATAAAAATGCAAACTAAATTGTTCTGGAATCTTTTTTTTCGAAAACACAGGAGAACCGTGCTTCATTGTATTAGAGAGAAAAAGAAATCCCCTTACAAAGGCATACTCTCATACGGGAGACTAGATACGAGAGTAGGATCCAAACTCCAAGACTAGCTAAGAGAGAGAAACGAAAAAGGACCTGACCCTGAAACTGGACCCGAACATGAACACCTAAACTTAGAACCTCAAAGAACACCTGCCAGACCCAGGCCTTGCAGCCTGCTGGCACCTGCCAGACACCACAAGTGATGCTCATCTTCAGGGACGGAGGCAACCGGTGGGGCGGAGGGGGCTCAAGCCCCCCTACTGGCTAGGATCTCCATTGAAATTAGATGGAAGAAAGATGGAGAATAAGATAAAAACTGAGGAAGAGGAGGAAGAAGAGAGGACCTGAAGGAAGGGGATGGGAATGAGCCCCTCCAACCTTGTCATCCTAGATTCGTCCCTGTTCATCTTTAAAATCCCTCATGATGGTGTTGACAGAAGGAGCCACACCACAAAAAACACATGCATTTCGGTGCTTCCAAATCACCCTGGTACCTAGGATAATAAGAGAGTTAACTCCTTTCTTAAATTCCTTTCTCACATGCTTTAGCACAACACGCCACCACTCAGCGAAATTGTTGTCTTGCTGCTCAGGGGCATAATTCCCAAGGTTCAAAGGTGCTAGAAGCCCGAACCAGACCTGCCTGGCCACCACACATGTAACTAAAAGATGCTGAATTGTCTCATCCTCTTTACATTGATGTGGGTGTGGTAACCCTCTCGTTTCAAGCTTATCAGCCATCCAACATCTGTTCCGAATTGCCAACCAAAGGAAAATCTTGCATTTATTTGGGGCCCAAGACTTCCACAGCCTTTTACAAGGTTCAAACGTATCTGAGCCTTGGAAATAGGCACGGTAAGCTGATTTGGAAGAGTAGAATCCTCCAACCTCCAAGATCCAGATATGTCTGTCTTCTTGCTCTCTCAACTCCACACCCTGTAAGCAGTTCCGCAGGTGCAAGAATTCTTGTATACCAGTCCAAGACAGCCCCCCTCGAATAGCCGAGATGCAATTGTTGTTGTTTAATGCTTCAACCACAATTTGCTTATTACGAATTCTTGGAGGCACACCTGCGAAAACTAATGGTGCAAGAAATTCCACCGACTCCCCAAGCATCCATCTATCTATCCAAAATAAAGTGGAATTGCCATTTCCTGACTCAGTGGGGACAACCATAGCGAACAATAGCAAATTAGGGTGTGAGGGAAGCTTAAGGTCCATCCAAGGCTGATCAACTCTTGTTTTCCTATGCCACTGCCATCTAGCCTGCAGGGCCCAAGACATGACTTTCAGGTTAAGAATTCCAAGCCCCCCGAGGTCCAAAGGCCGCATGATTTTTTCCCAAGCAACTAAACGACATCCCCCCATTAGCTTGATCTTTCCCCATCCAGAGAAACCCTCTTTGAATTTTGTCAATTGCTTAAATGAACCATTTGGGGATGTTTATAGCAATAAGAAGATAAATATGTATAGCTAAGAGCACGAATCGAACCATAGTTACTCGGCCTGCTCTGTTCATAAGACTTGCCTTCCACCCTGACAATTTGTCGGCAACCTTTTCAATCCAAGGCAAGAAATCACTTTTTCTCAGCTTCTTGTTAGACAGTGGCAGACCCAAATATGTACATAAAAATTCTACAATAGGGCAAGGAAGGGTTTCGCCAACTATCAAAAGGGAGGCATCTTCACAGCAGATAGGAATAATATTACTTTTGTGGAGATTCGTTTGTAGCCCGGAAGCCAAACCAAAGTTATTAAGGATTTCCCTCGTGATCTACAGTTCTTCTTCGACTGGCTTTATGAAAAGGGCCACATCATCAGCGTATAACGACAGCAGTTGTCTAGCAATCCTCGGGGAAATGGGCTGCAGCAAACCCTCCTCACCCGTCTTCACAAAAAGGCTATTGAGAACATCCATAACAAGGATGAAAAGCATAGGAGAAAGATGATTCCCTTAACGAAGTCCTCGCTGATGCCAAATAATATCACCAGGAACACCATTAAGCATCACACGGGTAGATGAAGTAGAGGGCATGAAAGATATCATGTTGCACCATGTCATACCAAAACCCAAATATGATAGCACTTCCAGAAGGAAAGACTTGGAGACAGAATCAAAGGCCTTGGAGATATCCAATTTAAGGAAGAGACTGGGCACCTTTTGTTTATGAAGGACCTTCACAGTTTGTTGAACCAGGATGAAGTTGTCATGAATGCTGCGCCCTATGATAAATGCACTTTGATTTGTAGCCACCATAGAATTCAGCAATGGATCAAGTCAGTCGGCAAGAATTTTGGTAATCAATTTAGCAAAACTATGCACCAGACTGATGGGTCGAAAGTCTTTGGCCAGATAAGCATCTGCCATAAAATCAGCCTTGATCATAGCCCAACACTCCTCGTAAAATCTGCAAGTGAATCATCTGGACCCGGTGCTCTATCCATTAGCAAGGATTTGATAGTGGCCCACACCTCTTCCATATAAATTGGTTCATCCAACAAAGAGATATCCATGCGCGGTCTGTGAGAGGCAGGTAGGTCCAAAGAAATAGCCCGATCAACAACCTTACCAATCATATTTTCATAAATAGTTACATGATCTCCTGTTTGTCCTCCTGGGAAGTTGCCACTTTGTCCCCATCAATGAGCTTGGGGATGAAGTTCTTACGCTTATGAAAAGCAAACTATTTGTGTAAGAAGGAAGTGTTAGTGTCTGCCTCTTTAATGTATCTGACTCGAGATCGCACTCTCACGATAGTCCTTTCAAAGGATGCAAGGCTCAAATAGAGCCGCTTCAGCTCTCGCCACAGCCAATCCTCCTCAGCCATAAAATCAGCCTTGAACCATCTGGGGACGTTTATAGCAATAAGAAGATAAATAGGTATATCTGAGAGCACGAATTGAACCATAGTTACTCGACATTCTCTGTTCATAAGACTTGCCTTCCACCCTGGCAATTTGTCAGCAACCTTTTCAATCCAAGGCAAGAAATCACTTTTTCTCAGCTTCTTGTTAGACAGTGGCAGACCCAAATAGGTACATGGAAATTCTACAATAGGGCAAGGAAGGGTTTCGCCAACTATCAAAAGGAAGGCATCTTCATAGCAGATAGGAACAATATTACTTTTTGTGGAGATTCGTCTGTAGCCCGGAAGCCAAACCAAATGTATTAAGGATTTCCCTCGTGATCTGCAGTTCTTCTTCGACTAGCTTTATGAAAAGGGCCACATCATCAGCGTATAACGACAGCCGCTGTCCAACAATCCTCGGGGGAATGTGCTGCATCAAACCCTCCTTACCCGCCTTCACAAAAAGGTTGTTGAGAACATCCATAAAAAGGATGAAAAGCATAGGAGAAAGAGGATTACCTTGACAAAGTCCTCGCTAATGCCAAATAATATCACCAGGAACATTAATCATCACATGAGTGGATGAAGTAGAGAGCATTCTAGATATCAAGTTGCACCATGTCATACAAAAACCCAAATATGATAGCACTTCCAGAAGGAAAGACTAGGAGACAATCAAAGGCCATGGAGATATCCAATTTAAGGAAGAGACTGGGCACCTTTTATTTATGAAGGATCTTCACAATTTGTTGAACCAGGATGAAGTTGTCATGAATGTTGCGCCCTCTGATAAATGCACTTTGATTTGCAGCCACCATAGAATTCAACAATGGATCAAGTTTGTCGGCAAGAATTTTGGTAATCAATTTAGCAAAACTATGCACCAGACTGATGGGTCGAAAGTATTTGGCTAGAACTGCATCATGCTTCTTAGGAATAAGAGTGATGTAGGCAGCATTAAGCAGCCCAAGACCCCTAACATTTCCTTGCTGAAGAGTAATAACAGCTGTCACAAAATCAGCCTTGATCATAGCCCAACACTCCTTGTAAAATCTGCAAGTGAATCATCTGGACCCGGTGCTCTATCCATTAGCAAGGATTTGATAGTGGCCCACACCTCTTCCATATAAATTGGTTCATCCAACAAAGAGATATCCATGCCCGGTCTGTGAGAGGCAGGTAGGTCCGAAGAAATAGCCCGATCAACAACCTTACCAATCATATTTTCATAAATAACTATACATGATCTCCTGTTTGTCCTCCTGGGAAGTTGCCACTTTGTCCCCATCAATGAGCTTGGGGATGAAGTTCTTACGCTTATGAAAAGCAAACTATTTGTGTAAGAAGGAAGTGTTAGTGTCTGCCTCTTTAATGTATCTGACTCGAGATCGCAATCTCATGATAGTCCTTTCAAAGGACACAAGGCTCAAATAGAGCTACTGCAGCTCTCGCCACAGCCAATCCTCCTTGGGAGATAGTTGTCTCATGTCTTGGGCCATTTAAGTCTGTGTAAAACCTCGTGAGCCAGGGCCAATTGAGTTTCTATGTGACCAACCTTCTTAGCACTCCATGATTGTAAAGCATGGGTCAACCTCTTAAGCTTGATGGAGATGCGCTCAAGAGGGCCAGCAGGGCCAACCGGCTGCTCCCAAGAATCCTTAACAATTTCCAAGAAAGCGGGCAACTACGTCTAGAAACTTTCAAAGTGAAATCTTTTTTTACCATTGACGCCATCCTTTAGCCCCAGAACCAAGGGGCAGTGATCAGATATCTCGGTTGCCTGGCTTTGAAGAACACAATCAGAGAAAATATCCTCCCAATCCTCTGTGCAAAGGACTCGATGAAGCTTAACAAGAGTAGGAGAAGTCCTCTCATGGGACCAAGTATACCTTCTGCCCAACAGAGGGATTTCCTTAAGTTCCATGTCATTCACAAACCGTCGAAAACGTCCAATCATAGCTCGGTTGATGTTGTCATTGTTCTTATCCTCGGTGATGTAGATCATAATCAAATCACCAGCGAGCATCCACGACCCGTCATAATGGATTCGAACTTCTTTGAGTTCATCAAGGAAAGCTGGCTTATCAGCATCTAAGTTTGGCCCATAGATATCAGAAAACCACCAACTGTGCTCGCCATCAGTTCGGAACTTGACAGAAATAGGATGACGATGAACCCGATGACATTCAGTAGAGAAAACCTCATTTTCCATGCTTGGTTAGTAATTGGAAATCTCTAGGATGATTGCTAGGGAAATCTAGAAGATCTAGTAATTGGAAAGAGGCTTGGTTAGTACTTTAGAATCATATATTGGTATATCTTAGGGTATTGTTTTTAATTACATGCATATGTGATATGGATTAAAATTTAGGCTTGCCTCATGCTATTTTTAATAATAGCCCTCATGGTAATTTGTATGTAATTTGTATGCAAATGTAATGGGTTAATTTAAATTATTTTTATAATACAAGTAGTGACAATTTTATGCAATTTGAATAGGTTCCTTTAAATTACATTTTAATAATGAAATAAGTGGGTTATTAAGATGAAGATTAAAGTGTTGTTACTCCAATTTATTTTGTTTAATTGAATATATGGGTAATGTAGATACAGATTTAGGGAATATGTTAGGGGATTCACATGATGACAGGGGTAGGTAATTTTTTAGAAAACATAATAGACCTAATGGCTATGATGATTTGAATATGCAGAATTTATTGCCAAGTGTTTTACATTTTATTGTTAAAGTGAATTTTTAGGAATTCTCTCTTTTTATAGAGTGCCCACCTAGGATGCTAAGTGTATAGGCTTCAAATAGAGTCTTCAATTGGTAATAATAAGATATGCACTTGTTGTTAATCAACCACGTGTGCATGTGAAGGCACTCTCTTGGGGCAAAAACCTTCTCCGAGATGGAGCCAACAGATCCTCCACGTAAGCCAAGTAAAAAAGAACGCAAACAAAATAACCATGTCAAGTGCTAGAAAATGACTTTGGGCTAGCCAAACAGGAGCTCTCCTTCATTCCTCTTGGTCCGTTTTATAAGGTCATAAATTTACACTTTACATAGCTCCACCGTAATTTATTTTATATGAAGCATATTCGAGGGTATTACAATAATATTATATCACTCTAGCTTTGCAGTTTACAACTTGTCCCTTTACAACTTAGCCACTATATATGGGCCCTTCAGCAAAGCCTTCGCATCCATTTCACGTGTTGGTGCACCCTTGACCACTCGCAAAGGCTCGTCCTTAATGATAGACTTCGCCTCTGCCACTTCTTGTCGGCATCTCCACCTATCTCGACCTGAAGTCCCTGCCCGTCTGGACCATCAGACACTGCAGAGGTGTCCCGCGTCTCAGCGAAGTCTTTCTCTTCGCTCATGGAAAGCCGCCTGGCGAATGATGGGTCGAGCAGAAGTGTTTGTCTTCGCTCGAACTCCCACTACACACACTGAGCCAAAACCACTTGCCATACATTTGTCACGTTAGTTCACCACTTAGTCTCAAAATAAGAAAGCGGGTAGGCCGTGAAGTCCTTTTCCCCAACACACTCAACACGATACTGGGCAGACACAAAATTTGGAGTTTGGGGTTAGGAGGCAATTAATATAAGCATAGCTCCACTACAAATAACTCAAATGAATGCAGTTTTTGAAAATCACTACCTACAGATGTATCGAACCTCACAATGAGGGGACCGCTATATATTTGGGTGACACGTAGTTTGTCATGTTGGTGCGATTAATATAAGCACAGCTCTACTACCTCTACCGCACACAATTTAATGGCCAACTCAGTTATGATTTCTAAACTCGATATCCAATCATACTAAGAGGTGGTAAAAAAATGTTTGAGATAGAAGGTAAACCTTCTTAGCTGAGATAAATGTCACAATACCATAAAGAGTCTTCCAGTAATATCAGAAGAAAACTCATACAGTTAAGATAAACTGCAAAAATAACTAACTACGGACAAATAGACTAATGGCATGCTGTTTCTTGGATTGGTGGGGAGGAGATTTTAGCTTAATATGTTGCCCACACCTTTTCCTTGTTACCGAATACAAGCACACCTGCTGAGTCGTGAACTTGAACCCCAAGAGAAACTGTTGCGTTGCTGTTGTGGTTTATATTGCCGAACACATAATTATTTTTATAATCTCTATTTTTGTGCTTTTGCTGCATACAACCTTTTAAACTAGCAACCACTTGATATATCTTTACAAGGAAGCCCTTGACTTTGTTATAATGCGATTTTTTAATATACATAGTATTGAAGTGCCGCAGACACCTACGATGGATAATACATTCATACTGCTAAGATGTTAGTATATTGTCGATCTATCTGTTAGCATATAATGTGATTCCGTGGTTAATTTGTCATGTTCTAGACAACTCATTTGTCATCTATAATAGACTTCTGTTAACTTGTATTCAAGTGTTCAAATGGTAGGATGCGCATCGCACGCTGAATGTTCTAGTCTTCCAATTAATCCTTTCTCTGTGCTGCTGCTCGCCAATTGTTAACTACTGACTTTGTTCCAAATTATAATTCATTTGACCTTTTATCCCAAATTTGACCGTTTGCCTTATTCAAAAAATCAAGTCAATAGTGAAGTAAGCGTGGTCATGAACAAAAGGCAATAATGGGGTCGTAGTGTAAAATCATTGCAAAAAATTAAAAGAAATACAATATGCAAGTGGTGCGGCAGCTAACATATAGTATTTATTTAAAATTTGGGCAGGTACAATATGGTATCGGGGTACGTGGTGCCTGTGCACCGTTATTTATTGCGACATACACAACACAAACTTGAACTCTAGACCGAAGATTATCATAACACGCGCACCCACTAACACACACAACATGATGGCTTCATGATAGAGGTGGCAAGGCAACCAAAAGATCGATATATAATCCTTTAGAGGTCGAAGTCCTTGAGCTTCCAGTGGCCATCAGCGCCTTTGACCATGTGCTTGTTTTGCGCTACCCACCAATTCGCCGGCACATGGAGGTCTTCCTTGAGGGCATCGGTGCTCTTGTTCACAAGCGCCCAATCGCGGTCCACCTCGAGCTTGAACGGGGCATCATCGCCCTGCTCCCCAGCCACACCGTGCAAGTAGCACTCGAGGTTGTGGAGTATGCCCCACTTCTCGGCCATGCATTTTAGGTAGCACTCGAGGTCGTGGAGTGGGACGTTGTCCGCAAGCTTGCGCAGGTATGGCGACTTGTCCGTGTGGATGTCTAGCGTGACACCGACGCCCACGTACTGGATCCCTAGGTCGGGTAGTGATCGTTGGAGCTGGGGGACAATGTCGCCTTGGTTCTGCACGTGGAGGGCATGGAGGCCTTTGCCTTGGAGCAAGTCGAAGGCCATCTTGAACAGGGGGTTGCCGACTTTTGGGCACGCGAACACGATGGCGGTCACCAAGCATGGTGGACGGGACGAGTTCTGTGGCACGTTCAAGCCTTGGGCGACGATGTCAACGGCACTGAGGATGGAGAGCGCCCCGCCAAGGCTGTGGCCGGTGATGGTGATGCTGACCTCCTCGCCCTTGTACTTCTCCATTAGCCGCTTCACCTCCTCAATAAGCTGCATGCATCCACAATCGTTATTGCTGTGTACTATATATACGTGTGTATATGCATGATGGATCGGAACAATCTATTTGGTGAACTTGCCTGGTCTTTGGCGCTGGTCTTGTTGAACTTAGAGTTGGCGTTGCTGGACGTGTACAAGGACAGGAAGCCCCAGTGCACCATGGGCGGCAAGGGCAACGAAGAAGAAGAAGGCGCGTGGCCTAGAACTTGCGTAGCGGGTACCTGGACAAAGACGGCGTCGTTCACCCATTCCATGGGCCGCACCGACCCGCGCCAGACCACCACGATGTCTCGCCTCCCCAGCGCCGCCACGCCCTCGTCCGTGGCCACCGCAACGTAGCCCATGAAGTTGGAGTCCGCCGCTAGCAGCTGCGACTGCGAGCGGGCGGGGAGGAACGGGTTGGACAGCACGCCCGACGTGGCGTAGAGAAGTTTGGTGACCTCATAGTGGCCGGCGGCGGCCACGCCGGTGCCGGACAGCAGGTGGGAGGCACGGTACAGGCAATCGCCCACGTGCGGCGAGCGCTCCTCCGCGTTGAAGGCGTCCCCGGCGGCCTGCGCGAGCTCGCCGTAGGAGATGATGGACTTGCGGAGGTCGATGTCCAGCGGGTTCAGGAGGCCCTTCCACGAGTTCTCGCCCTGAAGCTCGCGCCACTTCTTGTTGGCCTCGGCGATCATTCCGCTTCCAGACGACGGCATGGCTCTACTTAATTGCTAGAGCTTAATTTGGTTTTTGTTTTGGCTTGCTTAGCTTGTGCTTAATTTGTTCTGGGTTTCCAAGCTTCAGCTATGCCTGAGTATTTATAGTACTCTAGCAGTCTTGTGTCGAGCGCCGGTGTGGGAGGAGTGATCGTGTGCTCACGTGCTTCGCGTGCGCGCGCGAGGATTCCATTGCATATGCGGGCAGATGGGAGATGACGCTTGCATGGTGGGGTGGCCCAGTAATCCTGAATTCCTGCCCGTGCGGCACGAGGACTAGGTGCTTCATGCATGTAGTCAATTAGCTAGCTGCGACGAACGGAACGGATACTAGAAAACAATCCCGTTTGTTGTTTGCACATGCACGCGTCTGCGTTTCACGTGTTTTGTGTACTACCTATCTAATATTGGTAGCAATGGCAGCCACGTTATAGTTAAGCATGCAAGTTATAGTTAGCTAAAACCATAATGCAATAACCTCACGCATACCTATCCATCACGGGAAGTCTTACTAGCTTAGCTTAGCTTAGAGCAACTCCAAGAGCCACAACTTCACTATCTAAAATTAACAAAATTGAGATAAAAATCGGTTCCAACAGTCTCTCCAAAACGTTGTGCTCGCTATCCAGTTCGATATCCACCTCCCCCCGCTAGCTACATTTCGCGAGCTCCCTCCGCGTGCCCAGCTCGGTTGGGCTCCGTGCGTCGCTGACGACCAAGAAGCGCGTGTTCCCGCCGCTGCCACCGGCGTAGGAGGCTGCCATCTCCGTTGGCCTCCCTGTGAAGAAGAGGGCCATTGTGGCACCGCGGCCGTCCCCGTCTGCCTCCCGTCGAAGAAGATGCAGCGGTGCACGGGGCTGCCGGATTCGGGTGGCGCGTAGCCGGCGAGCGGCGAGGCTGCCGAATTCGAGGCCGCCAAGCATGGCGCCGGGATGCGGAACAGCTCAGGCGGAGAAGGAGTGCCGGCGGGAAGAGCTAAGGCGGAGGACTAGCACTTGGGGAGGCGGAGCTAGGCCGGCGGAGGAGCGCCAGAGGGAGGAGGTCTGACGACGCGAGGCCGGGGGGAAGAGGAGGTCGGGCGGCACTGTGGGTAGGAGCTCGTCGCGGGAGGAGGTGGGGAAAAGGAAAGAGATAACAAACTGCGTATGACACGTGGGACCCGCTGACATAGGAAAATATGAAGAGCTCATTTTTAGAGAGTCTGTTGGTTTAGCCACCAGTTTAGAAAGATTTTTATTTTTTAGCTAGTCTCAAAATCTCCAAATTTAGCTAGAATTATTGCTAGTCTCTTGGAGATGCTCATAGCAACGCTCACTTGCCATCCTTCTTTTAATATTCTAACTCAATACTTGTTTAGATATATATGCTATTTAAAAATTAGACGCCCTAGAGCTTATACCATACCATGTTTAACATTATTGACTAATACGAAGAAAGAAAGCCCAGCCATAGGATGAAAAAAGAAAAATGCATAGCTCTAGACTGTAGAAATTGGCAAGCCTTGACGAGCCGCTGCTTTCGATCGTTTGTGCGCTGTAAACAAACAAGTTTTTGGTCTACCATTGTTAAACAAAGTATCATTCCATGTGAGCCAAATTGTCCAACAAATAGCTAGATGCAACGCCCGTCTCGCGCCGCCGGGGGCATGGTTGCGAAGGGGAAAAGATTTTCAGGACTTGTTTGTAAACCTAAAACTAAGCTTGAGGTCCTGATGGAAAATAGATTCTTCAGATCTAGATTCAAAATGCTGAAATCTGTAAAATCCACTAAAAATCACAGAAAAAACATAAAAATGCAAACTAAATTGTTTTGGAATCTTTGTGACTAGTTTTACCTTTTCTAGAAAGCATCTATACACTTTTGGTGTCTAGTTTTTTAATTAAATTTAAATTTCAGTTTGAGATGTTTTTGTCATAGTTCAAATTCTAGAGGAGATAGGGAAGCAACTTGGCTTCGAATGGTGGCTCCCATGGACACAACAAGCTCAAGAGAATGGAGCTCCGATGGAGAGAATAAGTGACGTGGAGAGGCCTGGGGAGCACCGCATCTAAGGTGCGATTAGCACGTGGAAGAAAGTGATAAACATACCGGAAGAAGATAAGGCATCGAGAAAAAAAGAAAAGGATAAAGAGAATGGTGTGTGCGCGCTGATGCCTATGTCACCCGACGGTGTTAAAATAACGTCTCTCATCTCCATCAATCGCTCCCTATACCAAATAACAACTCAGACCCTGAACCAAACAAGAGATGATCCCATCCTAAAAAGTATTAAAATTCATGTGCGACCGTAACTCCATGCATGCAGATTCGGACATTCGGACATTAGCTAGCTGCCATGAACGGAATGGATACTAGAAAACAATCCCGCTTGTTTTCACATGCACGTCTGCGTTTCACGTGTTGTGTGTACTACCTATCAAATATTGGTAGCAATAGCATGCACCTTATAGTTAGCTAAAACAATAATGCAATAACCTCACGCATACCTATCCATCACGGGATGTCTTACTAGCTTACCTTAGCTACGCTCACTTGCCATCCTTCTTCTAATATTCTAACCCAATACATGTTTAGAGATATGCTTTTTAAAAATTAGACGCCTTAGAGTTTGTATCCCACTGTGTTTAACATTATTGATTAATACGAGGAAGAAAGCCCAACCATGGGATGCAAAAAAAATGCATAGCTCTAGACTCTAGAAACTGGCAAGCCTTGACGAGCCGCTCCTTTCGATCGTCAGTGCGCAGCAACAAAGCCCAGAATCGAAGCCAATGTGTCCTACTAAATAGCACCTGCAAACAAGTTTTTAGTCTACCATTGTTAAACACAAGTTTTTAGCACCTGCAAATAGATGCAACACCGGTATGGTTGTGAAGGGGAAAAGATTTTAAGGACTTGTTTGTAAAACTAAAACTAAACTCGAGGTCATGATCGAAAATAGATTCTTCAGATCTAGATTCAAAATGCTGAAATTTGTAAAATCCACTAAAAATCACAGAAAAATCATAAAAATGCAAACTAAATTGTTCTGGAATCTTTTTTTTTTCGAAAACACAGGAGAACCATGCTTCATTGTATTAGAGAGAAAAAGAAATCCCCTTACAAAGGCATACTCTCATACGGGAGACTAGATACGAGAGTAGGATCCAAACTCCAAGACTAGCTAAGAGAGAAAAACAAAAAAGGACCTGACCCCGAAACTGGACCCGAACATGAACACCTAAACTTAGAACCTCAAAGAACACCTGCCAGACCCAGGCCTTACAGCCTACTGGCACCTGCCAGACACCACAAGTGATGCTCATCTTCAGGGACGGAGGCAACCGGTGGGGCGGAGGGGGCTCAAGCCCCTCTACTGGCTAGGATCTCCATTGAAATTAGATGGAAGAAAGATGGAGAATAAGATAAAAAATGAGGAAGAGGAGGAAGAAGAGAGGACCCGAAGGAAGGGGATGGGAATGAGCCCCTCCAACCTTGTCATCCTAGTTTCGTCCCTGCTCATCTTTAAAATCCCTCATGATGGTGTTGACAGAAGGAGCCACACCATAAAAAACACATGCATTTCGGTGCTTCCAAATCACCCAGGTACCTAGGATAATAAGAGAGTTAACTCCTTTCTTAAATTCCTTTCTCACATGCTTTAGCACAACACGCCACCACTCAGCGAAATTGTTGTCTTGTTGCTCAGGGGCATAATTCCCAAGGTTCAGAGGTGCTAGAAGCCCGAACCAGACCTGCCTGGCCACCACACATGTAACTAAAAGATGCTGAATTGTCTCATCCTCTTTACATTGATGTGGGTGTGGTAACCCTCTCGTTTCAAGCTTATCAGCCATCCAACATCTGTTCCGAATTGCCAACCAAAGGAAAATCTTGCATTTATTTGGGGCCCAAGACTTCCACAACCTTTTACAAGGTTCAAACGTGACTGAGCCTTGGAAATAGGCACGGTAAGCTGATTTTGAAGAGTAGAATCCTCCAACCTCCAAGATCCAGATATGTCTGTCTTCTTGCTCTCTCAACTCCACACCCTGTAAGCAGTTCCACAGGTGCAAGAATTCTTGTATTCCAGTCCAAGACAGCCCCCCTCGAATAGCCGAGATGCAATTGTTGTTGTTTAATGCACTACGTGAAAACCTCAAATAGGTCACACAGCATTTGTAACGGGCCCTTAACGCTCGTTACATCCACCCACATCTGTAACGGTTGTTGTTTGGTGCTCATTACCTATAAGCGCGCCAGGTCGACCCCGGGGTTGGCCTCCACAGCACCCGTTACCAATGTGGACTTCTGGTAACGGGCTTCTTAAACGCCCGTTACATGAACTCGTTGTAACAGACGTTAAATAGAGCCCGATACAAATGTTAAACCTATCGGTAACGGGCTTGTAAAGTCTGTTACTGATCAATGCCCTATCAGTAACGGGCTGTTTAAGTCCGTTACTGATCGCTGCCGTATTGGTAACGGGCTATAAAGTCCGTTACTGATAATTTCGTACTAGAGACACATGCTTGTTAGGATGCGTCTCCTTTGCTGGCGACCCAATTGGATACGCTCGTGTCTTAGGACTCGTCTCCTTTGATTGCCACCCAGGGTCGCCTTTTTTCTCACATCGGAGACGCACGTTGTTATTGCTCGTCTCTGTCTTCTCCTTCCGACACCACTCGCTCTCTCTCCGCAGAAGGCCACTCCCGTTCCGACAACAACACTCGCTCTCTGTCCTCAGAATGTCACTCGCTCGATCTGTGTGCTCAGATGTCCCCGCCGGCCTGTCCCGTTCGCCGCCGCCAGCTGCGCGCGCTCTGAGGATCGTGCTTAATTACTCTCCTCAGAAAGCCGGCGTTGCAGCAGGCTGGCCGGCCGCGTGCGCGACAGCGAAAGGGGCCAACGAACGTCGACCGCGCCGTCCTCCGCGTTGTCGCCGCGGCCGCGACGCCGCCTCCGATCCTCCTCCTCGGCCGCGCTCGCCTCGTAGAAAGTCCTCGTCAAGGTGGAAATTAATTGCCCCCTTTTATTGAAATTCTTCAGCTGTCCTAATCCTCTTGTGTTATCGGTTTTTTTGTGTGATGAATTATACTCATTTGGTGTATGGAATGCAGATGGCGTCTGCTGCTAGGGTTTGGATGTACAGACAGCCCCAAGAAGATTGGGAGAATTTCTTAAGCGGGGTCAATGGTTTTCTAAATCAAGCAGAGGCGGATATGTGAAACCGTGGTGTTCAGGCAATGCTTTGCCCCTGTATAGATTGTCTCAACCAAAAGAAATTCGCACAACGGGAAATCATTTTTCATCATTTGGTCACACGTGGTTTCACAAAAAATTACACGTGTTGGAATAAACATGGCGAGGAAGGCCTTAATGAACTCGAAGCAGGCTGCCTAAATGAAGGTGAAGTGCGACACCATGCTACCGACCATGATGAAGACCTTGATGACAGTGGAGTTTTTAAGGAAAATGAACCATTATTCCCACCAAATGTGTTGAGGCCTGAGGATATCACTGATCAAGAAGTTAGGGGCTTCGATGATGGTGAGGTGTTGCAACATGTGCACAATGTTGATCAAATGTTGCGGGATGTTGAGTTTCAACGAGTGTACACACCTTCTGAATTAGCGAGGCTGAAGCAGTTCATTGAAGATTCAAAGAAACCTCTCTATCCTGATTGCCAGAAGTACTCTCGCCTTTCTGGTGATCTAAAACTTCTGCAGCTTAAGGCAAATCATGGTTGGAGCAACAAAAGTTTCAAACATCTATTGGATGTGCTTAGAGACACGCTACCTGAAGGAAACCAAATAGCAGAGTCTGTCTATGAGGCGAAGAAAATAATTTGTCCTCTGGGAATAGAGGTTGAAAAAATCCATGCATACAAGAACAGTTGTGTATTGTTCTGTGGAGATTATGCAGACCTTGACAAGTGCCCCAAGTGTGGCTATGATCGGTACAAGAGGAAAAAGTATGGTGGAGATCATAATAATGCTGATGACGAGAACGAGCCCGGCGAGATCAGAGGCAAGAAGAAGAAGGCTAACAGAGGGGCTCCTGTGAGGGTGGCATGATATTTTTGCATCATTCCTCGGCTGAGAAGATGGTTCGCAACACGAAAGGAGGCCCAACTCTTGCGTTGGCATGACGAAGGCCGAAAGGAGCTTAAGAAAGATGGCAAGTTTAGGCACCCCGCAGATGAAGCACAATGGGGTAACATTAATAACCACTTTCCGTGGTTTGACACAGACGTAAGTATCATACGGTTTGCTATGAGCACAGATGGCGTGAACCCATTCGGTAACCAGAGCTCAACACATAGCACCTGGCCTGTCGTGCTGTCGTTGTACAACCTTCCACCCTGGCTATGCAAGAAACAGAAATATATGATGCTGACAATATTGGTCTCCGGGCCAAAGCAACCTGGCGACCGTATTGATGTCTACTTGAGGCCACTAGTTGATGACTTGAAGATACTGTGGAAGCCTGGTGTGCCGGAGGTTTGGGATGAGTACAAGCGTGAGGAGTTCACAATGCATGCCATGTTGTTCACCACCATCAACGACAACCCGGCTCATCGTAACCTCTCTAGCCAGAGTAAAAGGAAAGGTGCAGCTTGCCCACACTGCTTGGAAGATACTTGCGCAGTATGGCTAAGACATTCAAAGAAATACGTATTTATGGGGCACCGTCGTTTCCTCGGCAAGAAACATCCATACCGGGCCATGGATTGTCAGTTTAATGGGGAAAAGGAGAATCGAGAGGCGCCGTTGCATGTGACTGGAGATCTGGTCCACTTGAAAGTCAAGGACGTCAAAACTATCGAGGAGTTACCCAAACTGACTGAAAAAACCCTTGGCAAAAGAAAGAAACGAGATGGTGAAGAAGAAGAAGAAGGAATGTGGAACAAGAAATCAATTCTATGGGAGCTAGAGTATTGGCCGATGTTGGATGTGCGTCATTCGATTGACAACATGCACGTCAAGAAGAATGTGTGTGAAGCTACTTGTGGAACATTGCTACAATAGAAGTCCAAAGGAAAAGATCATAAAAATGCAAGGGAGGATCTTAAAGAACTGGGCATTAGGCCGGAGCTCTATGCAGAGGAAACAGAGACGGGGACGAACCTTCCCGTTGCTGCAACCACCTTATCAAAGGCAGAGAGAAAAGAATTCTGTCAGTTTTTGCATGATTTGAAAGTACCTTCAGGCTACTCGTCAAACTTCAAGAGGCTAGTGTCGGTGAAGGACATGAAAATGAATTTCAACTTGATGAAATCTCATGATTGCCATGTGTTGATGACCGCTCTTCTTCCTGTTGCACTTAGAGGTATCAAGACAGAACTGGTTCGCTACGCGGTCACGAGCTTGTGTTTATTCTTCAATGCAATAGAACAGAAGGTGATTGATGAGGAAAAACTATTGGACTTAGAGAGTAGGCATTTCGAGACCCTATGCCTGCTTGAAGCTACCTTCCCACCATCATTCTTTGATCTCATGCTGCATCTAACAGCACACCTCGCGAGCGAAATCTGGTTCCTTGGCCCATCTTACCTTCATCAGATGTTTCCATATGAGAGGTTCTATGGATTCCTGAAATCATTGGTACATAACCGGTTATTTCCGGAGGGAGCCATTGTTCGTGGCTACGAGACCATCGAAGCAGTGGAGTGGGCCATGGGTTATATGGACCCACAAAACCCCATTGGTGTGCCTCGCTCACGGCATGAAGGTAGGCTTTCAGGTGTTGGGACCCTGGGGAAAAAGTCAGTCACTCCGGAACCAGATGCCTTCCAAAAGGCTCATTTCACCATGATACAACAGCTGCACCTAATTACACCGTTCGCCAATGAGCACAAATGACAACTACGTGAAGACAACCCTGACCGTGGTAGGGCTTGGCTTGCAAAGATGCACATGCAAGGTTTCAGCAGGTGGCTCCGAGATTATGTCGAGACATGCAGCAATAATGCTATAATAACCGACGAGATAAGAAATCTAGCAACAGGGCCATTGTTCACTGTTACAAGATACCAAGCTATGGATATCAATGGATACACGTTCTACACCATGGCCCAGGATAAAAAGAGCGTCTATCAAAATAGTGGTGTGCGTGTACGGGCCGTCATTGATGACAGTCATGATGATGATGACACGGAGACAGACACATATTATGGTCAAATAGAGGAGATATGGGAGCTTGATTATGTAGGATTGAAGGTAGCCTTGTTTCGGTGTAGATGGATCACCAATGGGAAGAGAGCTGTGAGCTAGGACAAATATGGTTATGTTAGTGTTGATCTCCGGGTCTTTGGTTACAAAAACGAACCGTTTGTCTTCGCCAACGATGTTGAGCAAGTGTTCTATGTACCTGACCTTGCAAAGAAGAATTGGTCTGTGGTTATGCCTGGAAAAAAAGGATTGTTGGGGTTGAAAATATTGTTGAGGAGGAGGAATACAACCAGTTTGATGAAATTCCATCCTTTGACACTTCATACAAGCCCCGACTCTTGGGAACTAACAAAACACCGTACTTGCGAAGCGACCATAGTGAAAAAATCCATATACAGAAATCAAGAAAGAAAAAGCAAGCCTAATTTCTGATGAATCCTTTTTGTAATGCCGGAGGATGTGTGTATTGGTGGAATTTGAATCCTTTTTGTAATATATAGGATGTGGTGGAATTTGAATCCTTTTTGTAATATATTCTGCTTCAGTTCAGTAAGTATGTTGCAGGCTGCTTCAGTTCAGTAACGGGCGTTAATATCAAAGAGATGAGGATTACCCAACCCGCGTCGCCTTTGTTAAGGGCAAGAGACGAGGATTAACGAACCCACGTCGCCTTTGTTATGGGCAAGAGACGAGGATTAACGAACCCGCGTCGCCTTTGTTATGGGCAAGATATGCGAAATCACACACAGATTACATCAAAAGAGACGTGGATTAGCCAGTCCTCGTCGGCTTGTTCTTCTTCATGCTTGCAAGTGAGTAGGTAAATCATATAAAAAATTGTACTGCACACAGATAATCACACAAGCATGTCTCTTGAGATGCAAAATCACACACACACAGATTACAGTCATCATTGATATATCAGAAGGTTACAAAGCGGCCATCTATGTTCATCATCACTAGGCACTACCAGGATGAAGAACATAGATCTAAACGAAGCAAAAGAGATATACTTCCGTCGGCTTGTTCTTCATGACGAGATATGCAAAATCACACACACAGATCGATGTTGCTCGCAGGTCGATCTTGCTCGCCTTCCCTGCCCGTCGGTCGATCGTCGGAGGTGAAGAGGAAGGAAGCCGCCGTCGGCTTGTTCTTCATGACGAGATATGCTCCAGATTCTGGCTTCTTCTTCATGCTTACAAGTGAGCACAAGAGAAAGATACAGAGAGGGTGGAAACATATCCCTTCAAAAATCCTCCTCCTGGAGGAGGGAAAGCAAAAGGAAGCGCAAGCTTGACGGAAAAGCTGCAGCATAATGTTTCTGGCTTTCCGTCGGCTTGTTCTTCCTGATGCCAGGAGGTTCTGGGCTACCTTCCCCCGACACAGCTGATATATCAAAAGGATTTTTCTAGCAGCTGTGCTAGAGGGATGAGCAACCCAATCGCCCATATCACAAGAATTCTTCTAGCAACTGAGAGATCGAGGAGGAGGAAGAAGAGAGAAAAGCAAAAGCTTGCGCCCTACAAGATCTATTGTTTGCGCCATAGCTAGATCTAGATCTAGAGAAGAAGGAAGCAAGTGAGGAGGACCGATAGGCGTCGGTGCCTTTTTATAGCAAAAACATTGAATGGATAACATCGGTTGTAAAAAAAAGAGAGGAAGGGATAAGATCAAGAGCACAGGAAACGGGAAGGTTCCCAAGATCCGGTCAATGGGGAAACTGTTGCCCAGTCAATGGCTGAGAGCAGAGGTAGTGATTCCAATGTAGAATTAAATGATACGCAGATTAACCAAACGTCGTCTCCAATGTACTCACATCCCGAGGAGTCAAACTATATGAAAAAAACTACTAACAATTACAAAATAAAACATGCAATTCTCACATCTGGAGGAGTATATTTTTTATAAAAAAGTTATTTCAAGACATAAATGCTAATATTTTTTTGCTATAAACTTGGTCAAAGTTGTAATAGTTTGACTGGCACGTTTCCCATAACTGCATGTTTTTTGGGACGGAGGGAGTAGAATTAAAGCATACGGGGATTAACCAAACGTCGTCTGCAATGGAGAATTAAGGATACACGGATTAGCCAAACGTCGTCTCCATTGCTTACTTAAACCGTGTTTGGAAACAAATCTGCTGTATCTTCTCCTTCCATAATAATTTAGATCCCCTGTCCCTTCATCTACCCGCGAAAAACAACAACTGCCTACTCCTCATCGTCACCGCCTACAAAGCCTTCCTTGCTATGCTGACCGATCTCGGGAATCCGGAGGCTTACTTCTTCTCCGGGATCAAAGCCGTCTTCATGGAAAATAGGGGATGCAATGATCTCCGGCGCGCCGCCGAGGGTGGGCACGATGCGGCGGCCTATCTATACGCCATCTTGCTCTACAGGGACAATGGCGGTGCCGCCGCTGACGACACCGCAAAGCGGTACATGAGGCGGGTCGCGGGCGGAGGCAGTACGACGTCGAGATGGCTGAGCAACGAGGGGTGTCTGCCTTTGTGCGAGAAGGCCGCGCGTGCGATCCACTACTCGACTTGGCGCATTTGGGGTGAACCGCTGCCGCCTCCGGCACAGGTGCGTGGCGATCAGCCGTGCGCAGGCAACGGCGGCGGCTGCGGCGTGGATAAAGGATGGCTTGGAATTTCTCTGTTTTGCAGCGAAGACTGTAGGCTCCGCCGCGAAATGGTGAAGTTCGAACGGAGTATTGGAATAGGAAATCAGTAGTGGATTAGCATTTGTAGGTTGCTCGTATTATCTGTGTAAAATTTTGGAATAGCAGCAAAGCCGACGTGGGTTATCAGTCCCGTGTCGCTAATGACTGTGGGGCCCAGTTCTATTCGAATGAAGAACAGTTCACATTTCTCCTTTTAATCTGCAATCAAATGTTGTAACAAGTATTTCTTCGTCGTAATTAGTCCAAATTTGAATTTTTTTTCTAAATTTTTCTAAAATCACCATTTTTTCATTAATTTTATTGTTTAGTGTATATTCGGTTTCTTGAATAATGTTTATATGCCTTATTTTGTTCTTTGTAAGTACAACATATAAATAATATTTGTTTTACACAACCATTAGTGATGAAACTTTGCATTTCGTAAGCTTAAGGTGAACACAAGGTTTTGTTAAGTTTTCAAATGCATATGAGTTCGAACATGTTACAAAGTGTGGAAAACTTCAATGTTCAAGCAACATTCTAGGAAACTATGTGAGAGATGTAGACATTTGTACACAAGTATATTATTCCTTCATCGATACCATTTGAAATTTTGAAGACAAGTTTAGGTACCCAAATTATGTTGCCAAGTCAATTTGTAGATTTTTTAGAGCAAATTTGATGTTATTAGAATTATTATATAATTACCATGGGGTGTAAAAACGAAATATAAGAATTTTGGGCACACAAGTGTGACTGTTGATATTTTATTCAAATACTAAATGTACAAATATGAATTGTTCATATTTTTATGATTTTTTAGGTGTTGTTTTATGGGCTCTAATATTTTAGGGAAGCAAATTTCATTCCAAAAAAAATGATGACGGGCCCATGCGTAAGCGTCAGCAGCCAATATAAAAAAGATAACCGTTGCCTGCCCGCCCGGACCCAACTGCCAACAAATGCGATGCGGGTTCACTAACCATCGTCGCCAATGACACTGGCCCACACGTCAGCGTCAGCAGGCTAACCCGCGTCGGCAATGACTATCCATTGTCTCTAAGATCTAATTCATCACAACAGATCTCCAGTTCATCACAACAGATCTCCAGTTCATCATAACAGAACACAGTTCATCACAACGCGGATGGATCTACTCGCGTCTATTAGATCGAGTTCATGACATACAAAATCTAACAACCAATCTAATTAACTAAGCAGTTCATGATCGACAGACAAACTAAGCAGTTCATGTCCAACAACCTGACAAAGACACAAAAGCACACACACATTATTACTAATTGGTAGAGGAGTCTATCAATTAGTCGGAGTCCCGCCGCCGTCGCCGCCGTGGCTGCCGTCGGAGCCGTCGTCGCCGCCGTGGCTGCCGTCGGAGCCACCGTCGTCGAAGACGAATTGGCGGCGGCCAGCCCGCTTGACCACGGGGAGGTTCTCGAGCTTCTCAGCCAACCCGTGGATCCTGAAGGCGAGACCCTTCACGCTCGGGTTCTTGTCCACTTCATGATGCGCCTTGATGTCGAAGGTCGCGCCAACATCTTCAAGCTTTCTGAAGACACTCCTGAGCAGGTCGACGGCGAACTGAGTGTCGTCGAAGAACGGTTCCTCGTCGGCGTCCTAGGTCGCCGGCTCCTTCCCCTTCTCCAACTTCCTCCGACAGCGGCTTTCATCCTCGTCGTCCTCCCTTCGTCCCCGCTTCGACAACGGCGGGCTCCTCGACGCCATCTCCTCCTTCTCTCGGTGACCGAAGATTTGTAGTGGTGGATCGCGAGGAGGAAGAAGAAGCGAAAGAGATGATAAGCTTATGGAAGAAGCAGGGGAAAGCAGGGGAAGGCGAGGGAGTTATATTGACAAGACGCGGAACCGTCAGGCGCCTCTGCCCCCACCCACTACTCCATTACTGTCAGTACGTGCCACTCAATTGCGCATCGGGCTCCGTTTCGGGCGCAAAACCGTCCAAAACCACACGTCGCCTTTCAATTACGCGAGAAGGAGAAGGGGCAGGGGCAATGATATCGGGCCCACTCGTCAGTGGCAGCAGCCAAACTGCGGCGCCTTTTCAATTTCCATTTATTGTTTTACATGGCCGAGGCGCCTTCTTCAACTTCAACCCTCGTCGCCTTCTTCAACTTCAATCCTCGTCGCCAACTTCATCCCTCGTCGCCAACTTCAACCCTCATCGCCTTCAACTTCAACCCTCGTCGCCTTTCAATTTCCAAACTCCGTCGCTTTTCTATTTCCTCCCCTTCTCCTTGATGGCCGCGGTGTGCTTGATGCAGCTGCTGCCAGATGATCTTGTCACCCAGATCATCATCCACTCCATCAAGGATGAGCCCGTCATCCATTTTCTGAACCTTCGCAATAAAATCTGCGGCACCTTCCTGCGCATCTGCGACTCCGATGAGGTACTACTGCACGTGTCGCTGCGTGATCTTCGTGAGGTGTGCAAGAATCGCTACGTCAGGTCATGCTTTGAGCGGCGCTTCCGCGAGGCCAATCATCCGGAGGCATTATGCTTCGAGGGGATGGAGAGGTTGATGAGGCGGCGGAACCCCGATAAGGGTCTGAAGCTCATCGAAGATGCCGCTGCTGAAGACTCTGGTGCCAAGTACTTCTTGGCAATGCTGAAGTACCGTTGCAACCCGGCGGACCCCGAAGCCATGGCACTGCTCCAGGAAATCAGCGGCGGCCCGTCACCCCCTGACGGGCGGTGGAAGAACCACAACCTGCGGCGGCTGCGCTACCTTATCAACCAGGATCTCCACAACATTGCGTGGTGGTACTGGCTTGATGACGGCGATGACGACATTACGTTGTTGCCCGTCCAGAATCCCCACATCTGCATTTGGGCAGCGGGATGTAGGCGCTACGGGCCGGATACCAAAGAGATCATCCACTACTGCAGCGCCGAGTGTCGCATCCATCATGAGTTCGACCTCTGGACGCGTAGCTTCCGCCCCGCCGTGGAGTACGCCGTCAGCAGGATGAACATCGGGATGTAGGCGCAAGCATCAATGAACATTATCTATCTTGAATGTAAATTATTAGATATTACTAAACGCGGATTTGATTTTATCAGGATGTCGGTTTTTAATCGGTTTTTGATAGATAATATTTGATTTGTCACGTTTGTGAGTCAAATCGAAGGTTGCGGTGGTCTCATTTGCCGCCGACGAGGCCTGGGATGCCCTCTTGGGTGTCAAAACCGCCGAAGCGGGCATGGCAGGGGCAGCGGCGGGCGGCGGTGCCCTCTGCTTCCTCCTTTGTTCTATTGGAGAATGAAGAACAGTTTATCCGTCCCGCGTTGCCGACGGCATTTCTCTTTTTAATCCGCAATCAAATTTTGTAACATGTATTTCTCCGTCGTAATTAGTCCAAATTTGATTATTTTTTTCTACAATTTTCTAAAATTACCATGTTTTCATTATTTTCATTGTTTAGTGTATATTCCGTTTCATGAACAATGTTTATATGCCTTATCTTGTTCTATGTAAGTACAACATATAAATAATATTTGTTTTCCACACCTCCTGTAATGAAACTTTGCATTTTCGTAATCTTAAGGTGAACCACAAGGTTTTGTTAAGTGTTCAAATGCATATGAGTTCGAACATGTTGCAAAGTGTGGAAAACTTCAATGTTCAAGGAACATTCTAGGAAACTATGTGAGAGATGTAAATATTTGTACACAAGTATATTATTCCTTCATCGAAACCATTTGAAATTTTGAAGACAAGTCTAGGTACCCAAATTATGTTGCCAAGTCAATTTGTAGATTTTTTAGAGCACACTAGATGTTAGTAGAATTATTACATCATTAACATGGGATGTAAAAACGAATTCTAAGAATCTTGGGCACACAAGTGTGACTGTTGATATTTTATTCAAATACTAAATGTCCAAATACGAATTGTTCGTATTTTTATGATTTTTTAGGTGCTGTTTTATGGGCTCTAATATTTTAGGGAATCACGTTTCATTCGAAAAAAATAGTGGCTGGCCTACGCGTCAGCGTCAGCAGCCAAAATAAAAAGATAACCGCTACCCTCCCGCCGGACCCAACTGCCAACAATGGCGATGCGGGTTCACTAACCGTCGTCGCCTATGACACTGGCCCACACGTCAGCGTCAGTAGGCAAACCGTGCGCGGACTGCTCAAAATTTCCCACCTATATTGACTATAATACCCATGGAATTCCAATTGCAGCACAGAGCCGTCAAGAGCACGCTAGTAATTTCCTTAAACACAGTTACACGCGACGTTCATATTCGGCTCCTCGCTAGACAGATCCACAACGCCCGCACTCTCCCCACCGCCGCTGCCACTCTCCCCGCTCGCCTTCGCCGCTCTCTCCCCGCTCGCCTTCGCCGCTCTCTCCCCACCGCAGCCCTGCTCTTCTCCAGCCCCACCGCTCCCTGCGTGACGACAGTGACGAGGACGCGGTTACTGGCGTGCGGACGGCTTCCCAGCCAACCTAAAGACGGTTGACGCGGATCCATCATCCCCGGCCACGACGACGAGCCGGCCACCTCAGACCATGAGCCGACGTGGATCCGGCCCCTCCGACCATCACGAGAACAACTACTTCATTCGCGACAGAGGTTAGTCCTGCTTGAACCCCCAACGCCCTCTCTCTCCTCGGCCACCAAATCTGCTATATATTCATGTCAATGTGGATTAGGGAGACATGCCTTGATAGTTCATCTTTAATTGATTGACTGTGGATTCGATGGATGGATTTTGTTGCCCCAAGTCTGTTTGAATAAATTGTTGCTAACAGATGAAGTTATATGAACTGTTGAAATTCATTTTCATGTTCCTGGTGCTACAATTTTTGCACTATAAATTCATGAAAAGCATTGAGGATGTTAGCATACTTTAATTCTGCTATGCTTTGAATGTACCAGATCGACAGTTATGCTTTGGACCTGTTAGCATACTTTAATTCTGCTATGCTTTGAATGTACCAGATCGACAGTTATGCTTTGGACCTGTTAGCATATTTTAATTCTGATGGCCACATAATGTCAGTGGGAATTGCATCGCAGTGATTTATAATGTAGTCCACCCAATCTGCTATATATTCATGTCAAGGTGGATTAGGGAGACATGCCTTAATAGTTCATCTTCAATTGATTGACTGTGGATTTGATGGATGGATTTTGTTGCTCCAAGTCTGTTTGAATAAATTGTTGCTAACAGATGAAGTTATATGAACTGTTGAAATTCATTTTCATGTTCCTGGTGCTACAATTGTTGCACTGTAAATTCATGAAAAGCATAAAGGATGTTAGGATATTTTAATTCTGCTATGCTTTGAATGTACCAGATCGACAGTTATGCTTTGGACCTGTTAGCATACTTTAATTCTGATGGCCACATAATGTCAGTGGGAATTGCATCGCAGTGGTTTATAATGTAGTGATAACTAGACTGTCTTATGCTTTGTTGTGAGTGTTAATTGTTTCACTACTTTCATATATATTGTTATTGTTGGTGTCATGATGTGTTGTGAGTGTTGTTTCACTACTGTCATATATAATGTCATGACCATTGCTTTATCCTCTTGTTGCATGTATACATGGAACACACAATCCATCGCTGCTGAAGTTGGACAAGGAAGCAGTTGAAGGAATTTATTCTCTGCTTTGATATATAAGCATATTGTTGTGTCCCTGTCAAAATGGTTAGCACATATCCCTGTATGCTAATTAAGTTAAATATGAACTGTGTATGTCTATGCTGATTTTATTTACGACTTGTAATGATTTCTAGTGTAATATCAGCTATTTTGCCTGTCAGAGAAAACGAATTTATCTAATAAGAATTTTGTTTAGATTTTCAGTCTTGCTTATGTTGCTCTACTGACAACCTGACATATCATCTATGCAGTCTCCCACAACAACAAACTCCTCTACCTCCAGTGCATCATCACAGCCCATCGTCGGTGAACCTTCTTCACAGGGTCACTCAGCACAGACTGCTGCGAGTAGTACTCGAACCCGCGGGTCAAGGACACAAACCAAATGGCCAGAAGACAAGTTGACTGCAACTGGACTTGATGCCAATTTTTGGCCTACCCCAGATGCTGCGAGGGATAGATTTGTATTGGTCTGTGGTCTCATTGCTCGGGAGAGGGTGTCAATCAACAAGGCGGTTGATGATCTCTCACCAATTGAGAAGAACCATCTGTTCATAGTTTTAGAGGAAAAGCTTGATTACCCAGCCAATCTGGAAGAATCTGTTCGGAAGAAGGCAGTTAAGGCAGCTATATCAGAGATTGGAACCTTGCAACGGCGGTTCAAGGCCCATTTAAGAAAAAATATGTGAGCGAAGAGGAGACTCCCTTTGTGAAGCATGCCTTTTTGCAGCAACAAGACTGGGACATGTTTGTGCAGGAAACCAATTCTCCTTCATTTCAGCAATTGAGCCAGGAGATGAAACAAAAGAGAGCATTGCATAATAAACCACACAAGACGGGCAGAAAAGGTTATCGTGGTAAAAGGAAAGAGTGGGAGGAGGAGGATGCAAAGCTAGCTGCAGAAGGAAAACAGAACCCTTGGGACCAATTTCCTGGACGTTCGAGTCCTTATCTGCGGGCAAGGGTAGGGAAGAAGAGGAAGAATACTAGTGAAGGAAGCGGGGGCATAACATTCAGTAACCCTGCGGTGGTGGGGGTAGCAGATAGGGTGAAAACATTTGCAGGTCAGGGTAGCGATGGTTCTTTCTCTGGGGTTAGGGAGGATGATATCTTCACCGCAGCACTTGAGACTCCAAAGCATCGAGGTTGGGTCCGAGGCGTGTCTAGTTCACTTGGCTGGGGTAAAGGGTTTGGTGAAGAGTTCGCTGGAATGTATAGGAAGAAGTGGAACAAGAGGTCTGATGCTCATGATATGATGGACATAACATTTAAATCAATTGTCCACACTCTAAGACTATCAGGCATCGAAATACCGAAAAATATACTTCTTCCTTCCCAATTACCAGCGCCTGTCAGTAGCAGCGAGGAAGAAGATGTGCATGGCAGCGAGGAAGAAGATGCGCATGACCGCGAGGAAGTACATGCGCATGACAGCGAGGAAGATGCGTGTGGCAGAGAGCAAGATCATTGGAATGCCAACGGTGACGAAGCGAGTCAAGTGCACAGTGATAGTTGTCGGGCATACACCCCGGGTACCTGCAAGGAAGGATGAAGACGGACTCCTACTAGAATTCCCGTGTAATCCTACTAGGACTCCTACCTTGTAACCGACTAGGCACCCGCCCCCTGGACTATATAAAGGAGGGCCGGGTACCTAGGAACACATCCACAATCCCTCCGGGGAACAACATCTAGGCGCAGGGCGCAATACTACTCCAAACAGGACGTAGGGTACGCTACTCTGGCTACCCGAACCTATATAAATCTCGTGTCTTGTGTCCTCGCGCATACCTTCGAGTTCCAGGTCTGGCGATCCCCCACTATCTACTCTCCGACGGGTACCCCTATGGAGGTTGCTGGATATAAAACTCCGACATTGGCGCCCACCGTGGGGCGATCGTCACGATCATTAGGCGAATTCGAAGGACCCTGTTATCAAGATCAATATGCTCAGTGCAGATGAATTCGTCGAGCTCTAGGTTCTGCTCGCGGACAAATCTACATCAAGTCGATGCATCCGCATGCCAGTCCAAGATCGAGTTCCAGTCCAAGACAGCACCGTCAGGGCAAATTGCGACACCAGCAGCTCGGAGGGAAACCTCCAGGTTGCGTGGGTCAAAAAAAAATTGCTACGTGCTGACCAACCAGTCGGTAGACTTCTGAGCGGTTCGCACCGCTATCTGATCAACCTCTTCGACTCCGTACAATGTGCAGGTAGGCTGCACGTTAGCTTGACATCCGATACAGACGGAATCATTGTTTCGTTCCCGAGAAGAGGTCGAAATCGCCGAATCTGAAGCCACGACTCAAACATCCAGTCCGCATTGAGTTCAAACCTTGATCGGTTCGCACTCGGATCAAAGCCAAGCTCCACGTGTTTTCTGATTCCCTGCAAGCACCAAAAGGTTGCTTTTTGCTGGACGCACATCGAAGCTATCAAGGCAGTTCAAAGGTCTTTGCTAGCCGCACACGTGAAGACGTACGTGAGTACATCAACTCTACCTCGACTACTTACCTCGACTAGTCTCAACAAGAATACTAGTCGAGGACGGCACCCGCGGCATCAACAACTAGTCGGATCCACCTCCGACTAGTCGACTTCACCAGCAACCGTCGCGGCTCCATCATGGGCCGCCACGGCTTCGTCGACACTCGTCCACGAATCAAAGTTGCACTTCGCCAATTATTCCTTGGGTGTGATGACCGACTGCCACAAGCTTTGGATCACCAAATTAGGCGGCTGTTGCCACGACGTTTCGTGTACCAAGTACTGCAGGCACAGATCGGCTTCACTCTAAGGAGGCACCACGCACGTCATGTGCTATATTCTTTCCGCCACGCGGAACAGTCTCAACGACTACTCATCTGTGTATGCTTCTCGGTGGGTCTTCACGAGAGCTACACCCTGCCGACTACTCTTGGGATATATCGACCAAACCGCCACGAGCTTACTACTCTGAATCTCGGGGGCTCCGGCCACGAATTTAGTAAACTAAGCTTCAGAGGCTCCACCACGAGTTCGGTACATTACATCACGGGGGCTATGGCCACGACTTTTGGATGTACCGAGTTTCGGAGGTCACAATGGTTGTATCCTAAGGAGGCAATCACAAGTCCGCTCCGCGCGGCAACTCAAAGTCGACTCCGGTTGCACCTTCACTTGCTTCAGCGGCATACTGTGTGTGTAAGCTTTGATGGAACCTAGCTGTAAGTGGCCCTTGCGTCCTGTCAACGACGGTACCTAGCTGCACGTGGTCTTCGCGCACCGTACCATGGGTTTCGTACTCTAAGTACTCACGCTCCGTAACATGGGTTTAGCACCCTAAGTACTCGCGCTCCGTACCATGGGTCCTAGTACCCTAAATACTCAAGTCGACTTTAACAGTCGCATCTAAGTCCACTTCGGTGGCAAAAGTCGACGCTAACGGTCGCACCCAAGCCCACTCCGGTGGCAGAAGTCGACTCCGGTCGCACCTTCAAGCCCGCTCCGGCGGCAACCGTACCTTGGGTCTGAAATCCATGGCTCAGGTGCTCAAGCCCGCTCCGGCGGCAAAACTACTCATTTTTTCTGATTTTTCGTTCGATTTTGCCTTCCGGAAGTGCTTTTCGTTTTTTGCATCTTAAGTCCGCTCCGTGCGGCAACTAAAGTCGACTTCGGTTTTCAAGTCGCATCTCAAAGTCCGCTTCGTGCGGCAACTAAAGTCGACTTCGGTTTTCAAGTCGCATTCTAAAGTCCGCTCTGCCGGCATCTAAAGTCAACTTCGGTTGCATCTAAAGTCCGCTCTGACGGCACGACTACTTCTCAAGCTCCACAGCTCGACGCCAAACTACTACTCGGAATCTCTCCAGCTCGGGGGCTGCATTCAAATTACTACTCGACAACAACTCGAGTAGTCTCCGCTAGCTCTCTAGCTCGGGGGCTCAGCACCAACAACTACTCGACGTGGCTCCTACGGCTCACCTGGCGACGAGCTCGGGGACTAAAATGCTACAAGAGTACTCAGATGATGACTTCCGCAAACACTGAAGACCCTTGGATTGATTCTTCAATCGTTCCAAGGCTCGGGGGCTACTAGGCTACACCCATCAGTTGATTTTTTCAAGACGGAAGATTCTGATTCAAGATTGATCCTCAGCCTGATTCTTCGACTCAACCTAAGGCTCGGGGGCTACTCCATATGGAGTGCGATTTTGCAATCACACTTCCATATAATCTCGACTTCAAGACAGATGAGCTGGACCACCTTCCAGCCTCGTGGCAGTTCAAGTACTATTAAAGACTTCTCCAAGAAGTACTCGAGGACGCTCAAGAACTACTCGAAGAGGCTTCAAGACTACTCGAACCACTACTCTCGACTACAAAGTGCTCGGGGGCTTGTCGGGCATACACCCCGGGTACCTGCAAGGAAGGATGAAGACGGACTCCTACTAGAATTCCCCTGTAATCCTACTAGGACTCGTGCCGTGTAATCCTACTAGGACTCCTACCTTGTAACCGACTAGGCACCCGCCCACTGGACTATATAAAGGAGGGCTGGGTACCTAGGAACACATCCACAATCCCTCCGGGGAATAACATCAAGGCGCAGGGCGCAATACTACTCCAAACAGGACGTAGGGTACGCTACTCTGGCTACCCGAACCTATATAAATCTCGTGTCTTGTGTCCTCGCGCATACCTTCGAGTTCCAGGTCTGGCGATCCCCCACTATCTACTCTCCGACGGGTAACCCTATGGAGGTTGCTGGATATAAAACTCCAACAATAGTCGATCACCTATGCTGGACACGATAGATAAGCTAACAGAGCCAACCGCGTGCAGCCTTTTGGATGGCACTGGGATTAATGTGGAGCTCGCACTAGCGAAAGTCTTTCCATTTCAAAAGGCTTGCCATTCAGTACTGGTGCAGGATAGGTATGTTGTGGTGCAACCTACTTATGTATGGGCCAATGCAGGTCACTACCCTCTGCCTGTACTAATTGATGGGGGTGACATAGCAACCCTAGCTGAGGCTCTCGTTCAAAGGATCCAATGGCCAAAGGACAGGATCCTTATACCACCCATGACGAGACATCCCAACCCTGAACCCGCAACAGGTAGCAGGGGTACAACATCAGATGAAGGTACTGCAGCTCAGTGTTAGCAAGAGAAGGCTCAACAGCAGCAACAGCAGCAGATCAGCAAAACTACGCAGCAGGAGCGTCGACAACAGCCGGAGGAGCCCAGGCAAACTCCGCCTAAGAAGCAGCTACAACATGAGGATAAGCAACAGACGAAACAGCAGCCTCTCCAGCAGCAGGAGCGTCGACAACAGCCGGAGGAGCCCAGGCAAACTCCGCCTAAGCAGCAGCTGCAACATGAGGATAAGCAACAGACGAAACAGCAGCCTCTCCAGCAGCAGGAGGAGGAGCGCAGGCAATCTCCCCCTAAGCAGCAGATGCAACATGTACAACAGCCTCTGCAACAGGAGGAGGAGCCCAGGCAATCTCCACTACAAAAGGGGAACTAGGCCAGGAAACCTCTGTCTAAAGATGAGATTCTTAACTGTATTATTGGGACAGAACAGGAACAACCAAAATACAAGCTTGGTGCACCTATGTTGTCAGAAGCAAACTTAGAGGCTGCTGGACCAAATTGTGCCAGGTTGCATGCTTACGTCATGGAACACAGTAAGGATAAACTTGCCTTTCCAGCAAAGGTGGATTAAGACTACTTTAAAGGTGGTGGTGCTTTAATGTTAAACATTGCATTCAGTAGCGTATATAACCTTATAACCCTGGCTTCTTTGGATGTTACCTTCTTGAGGTTGTGGACATTGTAAGTCCCTTAAAACCTAAAAAGATTTTTCTTTAATTTTGACCACAAAGTTCACGCATGCTAACAATTTAATTTTTTAAATCGGAAGGGGCGGAGTCCACGGAAGCACAGCGTGCGGTGGCAGTTAATGCGGCCGGCACCCCACGTCGCTGACGGCCGGGCCCCGCCGTGCCGAAACGGCCGCGCGCACGCGCACGCGCCATGATTACCGCACGATAACCCAGTGGACACAGTGTCTAGTCTCATCGCCTTCACACGTCGCCCACGTCGCACCGCCTAAAAAGGAGCATTCACTCCGCACGACCCGCGCCACGTCGGCCGCTTGTCAACGACGGGGGTTCCTTCTCGCGTAAGGATAGCCCCCCTGTGAAACCCGAGCCGAGAGCTCGAGGGCCGACCCCTCGACGGGACATGATTGACGCCCCGATCCAAAGCAGGTTGTGGCCGCAAGGCCGCGGCCTGTCGATACGCCCTCGAAGAACGAGCTCGAGGACCCCCAGGGCTCAGGCCCGCATAGCTCTACTGATCAGCGGCTCGAGGCCCAGCCCACTGAGGGAACGATGGGCGCCGCAGATGCCCCTCGATCTGGGGATTTACTGATTAGTGGTTCGAAGCTCGACTCGATAACAGTTCAGTGAGCGCCACAGATCCACCGAGACGGGAGCGCCCGGTGCCACCCCGCAAGAGCCCCACTAATTAGAGGTACGGAGCCTGACCCCTGACGGGTTCGAACAGGCGCCTCAGATTGACAGAGTCAGGAACGATCGGGGCGCGCGCAATCGAGCCCGTCCCCGAATGCGAAGTTCGGGGGCGCCCTACATATCGTGTTCAAGGTCAGGACAGGGGCAGCCAATTGAGGGATCCCATCGAGGGAGTGCTTCCGCGCCCTCGGCCCCCATCGAACGGGACCGAGCCCTGCTTGACAAACCCCTGCAAGCGCTCATATGGGCGTGTCTCCGGACCACGAGCCGACCCCTATCGAATTTGGCACGGACACCCACTTGAACTATCTGTTAACAGCTCGCCGAGGCAACCGCGCTCGCTGCCCACTCGAGGGAAGCATGGCTTGCCCCACCCCTCTACCCTGCGAAAGGGCAACGAGGGTCGTAATAAAGTTGAGAGTCTTCATCCGATCGCCCCTGATTGGGCCAGGGCTCGGGGGCTCCTCGCACCACGACCACCCCGACGACCGCCGCACCAATTCGCCCAAGGTCGCGCCCCCGAAAAAACGGCCGGCCTACCCAAACATCCCGGGTCAACGCGATGCCTCCCCCCACGTGGATCGCCGATGCCGGCTGAAATATCGCCGAGGCCGGCTGAAACAAACGCAAGGCAAGCCACGTTGCTCCACGTATTTAACCCCTCCACGAGTGCGGGCACTCCTGCCAGGCTTCGGGTGCGCTAGCGCACCCCCACGGAACGTCACACACATCCAGAAGGGAAGAAAGTCCTCACAAAGAGCTTCAGCCTTTGCGGATCCCTCCGGATACCCCTGCAAAGGCTCGGGGGCTACTGTCGGGGACGGCCATAGGGGTCCCCTAACTATGGGGGCGATTACCCTTTCCAGAAATTAACACAAACCACAAAAAAACACCACCCAAACTAGCCACAGCCCAAACACGAATAAAGCCCACGGTCCGCCGCGGCCCGATAACCTCCGCGGCCCATCAAACAGCCGTCCCCAGCCGCCCTCGAGCGAACCTCCGCTTCGCTCGAGGGTCGGACACCACGCGGCAAACCTCCGCCTCGCTCGAGGGCCCGGCACCCCACGAGTGGATTTCCGCCTCGCTCGAGGGCCCGACACCCCTCGACCGGGTCTCCGCCTCGCTCGAGGCTTCACCTCGACCCGCGGCACCTCACCTGCTTCCCCCGACCGGAGCATTAAATGCCCTGACACGCCGCGGGCGCCCAGGTCAAAGGGCGAATCCTCGCCACGCCGATCCCCTGACGCCACCTGGGAATCCGGCCCCGGCGCTATGCGGACAGCCCGCCACTGTGCGGCCATCCCCGGCGCTGTGCGAGTCCTGTGTGGAGTGGCAGGTGTCATTCCTTGATACTGTGCTACCCGCTCCCGTCCTTCCTCCACGCCGCGCCCCTCGAAAAGGGATGGCAACACCCTCGAGGAGCGTACGGCCGCCGACCCGACGCTCGCCCAGGACGGTGCCGTGACGCGGGGTGAGCGGAGCACGTCCTTTCCGTCACCTCCGGCCTTGTGCGGCCATCCCCAGCCCTGTGTCACCATCCCGGGTGCTGTGGAACCATCCCCGGCGCTGTGGAGCCCTGTTCCGATGAGGCGCCGCCACACCGGGCCTTGTACAGCACAAGCGCCCCCATCAGCAAGACCCTCGGATTGATGTACGAACGGCGGCTAGGTGTGAACGCTGGCCGGACTACCCTCGAAGCTACTCCCCGGCGAGTACAACAGCCGCTACGACACCTGCGGGAGCCACGATCCGTCAGGACACCCATCAAATCGCAAGCACTGCATGCCGGTACTACAATGCTGTACAAAAGACCATGCGGCACGTCTGTAAGCCGCCTCCCCTTGACCTATAAAAGGAGGAGGAGGTCGCCCAGCCGCGGGCATGGCTTCACATGCACACTCACACCACGCCACCACGCTCTAGATATTGGCATTTGCCTCAATCATTTAGACGGGACTTGGGGGAATTTCCTTCTCTCCCACCGTGCTTGTAGCCCCCCTCTACAGGCACCGCCGGTGCTAGCTAATACAAGTGCGAAAGCACATCTGCTGGACGTACGGCCGCGAGGTCGGAACCAGGATAAACATCCATGTCATCTTAACCAGCGCCGACCATCGGGGAGCCGATCGCAGTGCAAATCACTAGTTGGTGTCGGTGCTAATCCGGACACCGACACTACGCTTAAAAAAAGTGTAAGTTATGGTTTCTAAAGTTCCTTTTGGACGCTGACAATCCGTGAAAGGGAAATATTATTGTAAGAGAGATATGTTATTGTAAGAGAAATCGTGCAAACTGCAAATAAAGCTAGGTGAATTTTGGTGAAATACCACCGTGATTTTAGTATGTCATCATGCTAACACACGGTAACACCGATTACTCTAGGGTTTAGGGCCGCAGCAACACGCGTGGTGTTCAAATTTAGATCAAAGAATTACCAACGGCGGCGACGAGGTTACCGAGGTCGCCGAAATTCTCTCTTATGATCAGACGCGCGAGGTTGCCAAAATTCTCTCTTACGATCATTACATTTTTTTTAATTCCCGCAGCAACGCGCGGGTGAGATTCCCCTAGTAACCTTTTAAACTAGCAACCAATTGATATATCTTTACAAGGAAGCTCTTGAATTTGTTATAATGCAAATTATTCTTTTGTTACATAGTATTGATGCTCAAGTGCCACAGACACCTACGATGGATAATGCATTCATACTGCTAAGATGTAAGTATATTGTCGATCTATCTGTTAGCGTATAATGTGATTCCATGGTGAATTTGTCCTGTTCTAGAAATCTCATTTAATTTGTCATCTATAATTGACTTCTGTTAACTTGATTTCAAGTGTTCAAACGGTAGGATGCGCATCACACGCTGAATGTTCTAGTCTTCCAATGTATCCTTGCTCTATGCTGCCCACCAATCGTTAACTACTGCCTCTGTTCCCAATTATAATTCATTTGACTTTTTATTCCAAATTTGACCGCTTGTCTTATTCAAAACATTAAGTCAATAATGAGCAAGAGGCGAAGAAAAAGCAATAATGCGGTCGTAGTAAATCATTGCAAAAAATTAAAAGAAATACAATATGCAAGTGGTGCGATACTTAACATATATTTATTTAAAATTTGGACATTTACAATATAATATGGGTGTACGTTGTGCTTGTGCACCATTATTTATTGCGACACATAGACAACACAAACTTGAACTCTAGACCGAAGGTTATTATAACACGCGCAAGCTCTGACACACAACATAGTAGTATAGGAGCATAGGCCATGGCTTCATCATAGAGGTGGCAACGCAACCAAAGGATATATAATCCTTTTTACAGGTCGAAGTCCTCGAGCTTCCAGTGGCCATTAGCACCTTTGACCATGTACTTGTTTTGCGCTACCCACCAATTCGCCGGCACATGCAGGTCTTCCCTGAGGGCATCGGTGCTCTTGTTCACGAGCGCCCAATCGCGGTCCACTCGAGCTTGAACGGGGCATCATCGCCCTGCTCCCCAGCCACACCGTGAAGGTAGCACTCGAGGTTGTGGAGTATGCCCCACTTCTCGGCCATGCATTTTAGGTAGCACTCGAGGTCGTGGAGTGGGACGTTGTCCGTAAGCTTGCGCAGGAACGGCGACTTGTCTGTGTGGATGTCCAGGGTGACACCGACGCCCACGTACTGGATCCCTAGGTCGGGTAGTGATCGTGGGAGCTGGGGAACAATGTCGCCTTGGTTCTCCACATGGAGGGCATGGAGGCCTTTGCCTTGGAACAAGTCGAAGGCCATCTTGAACAGGGGGTTGCCAACTTTTGGGCACGAGAACACGATGGCGGTCACCAAGCATGGTGGACGGGACGAGTTCTGTGGCACGTTCAAGCCTTGGGCGACGATGTCAACGGCATTGAGGATGGAGAGCGCCCCGCCAAGGCTGTGGCCGGTGATGGTGATGCTGACCTCCTCGCCCTTGTACTTCTCCATTAGCCGCTTCACCTCCTCGATAAGCTGCAAGCATGCACGATCGTTATTGCTGTGTACTATATATACGTGTGTGTATATGCATGATGGATCGGAACAATCTATTCAGTGAACTTGCCAGGTCTTTGGCGCTGGTCTTGTTGAACTTAGAGTTGGCGTTGCTGGACGTGTACAAGGACAGGAAGCCCCAGTGCACCATGGGCGGCAAGGGCAACGAAGAAGAAGAAGGTAGAACCGGCGTAGCGGGTACCTGGACAAAGACAGCGTCGTTCACCCATTCCATGGGCCGCACCGACCCGCGCCAGGCCACCACGATGTCTCGCCTCCCCAGCGCCGCCACGCCCTCGTCCGTGGCCACCGCAACGTAGCCCATGAAGTTGGAGTCCGCCGCCAGCAGCAAGCACAATAATAGAGAACTCAAATGACATGTCTACCACAACAGGAGCAGCAAGCACGATAATAGAGAACTCAAATGACATGTCTACCAATCCAAGAGTACATTAACATATCTCGAAACTAAAGCAAATCAGTATCAAATCAAAGACCATTCATGCGGGTAAATATTTCATCTCTGGAGTTACATGTTTAGGTTTAGAACAAGGGACCAAATCTACATCCTAAGCATGGTGCACCACATATAAATTCTCTCATCTACTATGCAGCAAGCATGATAATAGAGAAGTAAGCACAGGCATGGAAATGCAGCAAGCACAGATCCTTCCTGAAATGTTCTTTATCAATAATGTAAGCAGCATCGATTCACATCATCTGGCTTTATCACCGGGGGAAAACAACAGAAGGGAGAAACTTACCCCGAGAACTTCTACCCAACTCAAGAAGGTCCCTGCAGGCACAACGAAGAGGGAGTGGTCAGTTAGGAGCACATACAAAAGCGGCAATGGTCAGCCAGGAGAACCAATCATCTATGCAAGAAAAGAAAAGCAAAACAAAAAACATGGTAGGCACAACAATCACAAACTACCATGTCAATTGATCACCGAGAGTGGACCAGTTTGTTTGAACATTAATTCCTATTAGTCCTAGAAGCATCAAGCATGACAGCCTAGACCTGTCTAAGATAGACAGGTTTCCCAAACTGATTCACACACACACAATATATAAATTTCTAGACGAGATTCACACACAATGTAAATTTCTAGAAGCACGACACTATATACAAGTGCTAGCAGACACCAGATCAGGCACCGCAAAACCCCGGAGCATGTGCTCCAAGGATCCAGCAAGCATATTTAGCAACACCACCACATTACAGAACGTGTGGTAGCAAACAAGAGACGCAAGCACAGCGGACACAACTACCTTTTCCTCCTCACCGACCAGGAAGAGCACGAACCGGCCGAACAGTCCAAGGCCTAGGTCACCATATCCATGGCTGCCTCTACACCTGCAACAGAGAAGCAAGAACCTGAGGATCAGGTAAAGGCACACCGAATCCACCACAATAGTAAGAGGAGCGCGCAAACAGGCTAAGGTACCAGATCTACACGCCATGGTGCACGCACCAGAGAAACAGGAGGAAGGTCAACAGGGGATTGGCAGCTAGGAGGGTTCGTACACGGGGTGAGGGGAGGAAGAAAGGGGAAATGATACGGGGCGACAGGGAACTTATCTGCGATGTCGTCGGGCCGTCGGGTGCATCGAAACCTGGGAGGTCGTGCCGACGGGGGAGACCGCGATTCCCAACCACTCCCATGCCGCGCGGCGGCGTTCAGGGGCTGCTCCGACGGGAGCCCTGGGCGGACCGAGCGACACGGATGGGAGGCCTCGGCGGAGAAGCCGGCACGCCTGCCAATCACTGGCCGCGCCGGCACGATGCGCCTCACCCCTCCGCTCCCGGCCGGCACGATGCGCTCCACCGCCAAGCGGGGCCAGATCAGCTGATGGCCCACCTCTCAGCTGGACCAGGTGGCGCTCGGGCGGCGAACAGGCGCAGTCGCCTCGGCCCCACCCTCGGGCGTGGGGCGGATTAGGTGGAGTGGCCTATCCAGAGCCGCGCGGTCTCTGTTACCCGCCCGCACCAGGGTCTGGCCGAGGCCCAACCAGCTGACAGGAGGTCCCGCCTTTGCAGGTCCACCGCGCGGGCCCGATGTCAGCGGCAACCAAGGCCAAAGCGCTGTCGTGCTGAGCAGCGAGCCCTCCTGCGCGCAGCGCGCTCGCTCTTGCTCGCTCCAGACGCAGCGCAGCGCGACACGTCGGCCGTGAATTGCGGGGAGCTCGAGAATCCGGGGTAGCTTTTCATTTCTCCGATTTGACGGCTTGTCTTAATCAAAACATTAAGTCAATAATGAAGTAAGCCTGGTCATCGAGCAAGAGCTGAACAAAAGGCAATAATGCGATCGTGGTGTAAAATCACTGAAAAAATTAAAAGAAATACAATATGCAAGTGGTGCCACACTTAAAATATATTTGTTTAAAATTTGAGCAGTTACAATATAATATAGGCGTACATGGTGCTTATGAACCATTATTTATTGCGACACACACAACACAAACTTCAACACTAGACCGATGATTATTATGACACGCACACACACTCACACACACAACATAGTAGTGTAAACATAGTAGTATAGGAGCATACGACCGATGGCTTCATGATAGAGGTGGCAAGGCAACCAAAAGATCGATATATAATCCTTTAGAGGTCGAAGTCCTCGAGCTTCCAGTGGCCATCAGCGCCTTTGACCATGTGCTTGTTTTGCGCTACCCACCAATTCGCCGGCACATGGAGGTCTTCCTTGAGGGCATCGGTGCTCTTGTTCACAAGCGCCCAATCGCGGTCCACCTCGAGCTTGAACGGGGCATCATCGCCCTGCTCCCCAGCCACACCGTGCAAGTAGCACTCGAGGTTGTGGAGTATGCCCCACTTCTCGGCCATGCATTTTAGGTAGCACTCGAGGTCGTGGAGTGGGACGTTGTCCGCAAGCTTGCGCAGGTACGGCGACTTGTCCGTGTGGATGTCCAGCGCGACACCGACGCCCACGTACTCGATCCCTAGGTCGGGTAGTGATCGTGGGAGCTGGGGGACAATGTCGCCTTGGTTCTGCACATGGAGGGCATGGAGGCCTTTGCCTTGGAATGAGTCGAAGGCCATCTTGAACAGGGGGTTGCCGACTTTTGGGCACGCGAACACGATGGCGGTCACCAAGCATGGTGGACGGGACGAGTTCTGTGGCACGTTCAAGCCTTGGGCGACGATGTCAATGGCACTGAGGATGGAGAGCGCCCCGCCAAGGCTGTGGCCGGTGATGGTGATGCTGACCTCCTCGCCCTTGTACTTCTCCATTAGCCGCTTCACCTCCTCGATAAGCTGCAAGCATGCACGATCGTTATTGCTGTGTACTATATATACGTGTGTGTATATATGCATGATGGATCGGAACAATCTATTTGGTGAACTTGCCTGGTCTTTGGCGCTGGTCTTGTTGAACTTAGAGTTGGCGTTGCTGGACGTGTACAAGGACAGGAAGCCCCAGTGCACCATGGGCGGCAAGGGCAACGAAGAAGAAGAAGGTAGAACCGGCGTAGCGGGTACCTGGACAAAGACGGCGTCGTTCACCCATTCCATGGGCCGCACCGACCCGCGCCAGGCCACCACGATGTCTCGCCTCCCCAGCGCCGCCACGCCCTCGTCCGTGGCCACCGCAACGTAGCCCATGAAGTTGGAGTCCGCCGCCACCAGCTGCGGCTGCGAGCGGGCGGGGAGGAACGGGTTGGACAGCACGCCCGACATGGCGTAGAGAAGTTTGGTGACCTCGTAGTGGCCGGCGGCGGCCACGCCGGTGCCGGACAGCAGGTGGGAGGCGCGGTACAGGCACTCGCCCACGTGCGGCGAGCGCTCCTCCGCGTTGAAGGCGTCCCCGGCGGCCTGCGCGAGCTCGCCGTAGGAGATGATGGACTTGCGGAGGTCGATGTCCAGCGGGTTCAGGAGGCCCTTCCACGAGTTCTCGCCCTGAAGCTCGCGCCACTTCTGGTTGGCCTCGGCGATCATTCCGCTTCCAGACGACGGCATGGCTCTACTTAATTGCTAGAGCTTAATTTGGTTTTTGTTTTGGCTTGCTTAGCTTGTGCTTAATTTGTTCTGGGTTTCCAAGCTTCAGCTATGCCTGAGTATTTATAGTACTCTAGCAGTCTTGTGTCGAGCGCCGGTGTGGGAGAAGTGATCGTGTGCTCACGTGCTTCGCGTGCGCGCGCGAGGATTCCATTGCATATGCGGGCAGATGGTAGATGACGCTTGCATGGTGGGGTGGCCCAGTAATCCTGAATTCCTGCCCGTGCGGCACGAGGACTAGGTGCTTCATGCATGTAGTCAATTAGCTAGCTGCGACGAACGGAACGGATACTAGAAAACAATCCCGTTTGTTGTTTGCACATGCACGCGTCTGCGTTTCACGTGTTTTGTGTACTACCTATCAAATATTGGTAGCAATGGCAGCCACGTTATAGTTAAGCATGCAAGTTATAGTTAGCTAATTAAAACAATAATGCAATAACCTCACGCATACCTATCCATCACGGGAAGTGTTACTAGCTTAGCTTAGCTTAGAGCAACTCCAAGAGCCACAACTTCACTATCTAAAATTAACAAAATTGAGATAAAAATCGGTTCCAACAGTCTCTCCAAAACGTTGTGCTCGCTATCTAGTTCGATATCCACCTCCCCCGCTAGCTATATTTCGCGAGCTCCCTCCGCTCGCAATCCTCGTCCTGCTTCTCGTCCTCCGCGTGCCCAGCTCGGTTGGGCTCCGCGCGTCGCTGACGACCAAGAAGCACGTGTTCCCGCCGCCGCCGCCACCGGCGTAGGAGGCTGCCATCTCCGTTGGCCTCCCTGTGAAGTCCCGTCGAAGAAGATGCGGTGGTGCACGGGGCTGCCGGATTCAGGCGGCGTTTAGCTGGCGAGCGGCGAGGCTGCCGGATTCGAGGCCGCCAAGCATGGCGCGGGATGCGGAACAGCTCAGGCGGAGAAGGAGTGCCGGCGGGAAGAGCTAAGGCGGAGGACTAGCACTGGGGGAGGAGGAGCTAGGCCGGCGGAGGAGCGCCGGAGGGAGGAGGTCTGACGACGCGAGGCCGAGGGGAAGAGGAGGTCGGGCGGCACTGTGGGCAGGAGTTCGTCGCGGGAGGAGGTGGGGAAAAGGAAAGAGATAACGAACTGCGTATGACACGTGGGACCCGCTGACATTGGAAAATATGAAGAGCTCAATTTTAGAGAGTCTGTTGGTTTAGCCACCAGTTTAGAAAGATTTTTATTTTTTAGCTAGTCTCAAAATCTCCAAATTTAGTTAGAATTATTGCTAGTCTCTTGGAGATGCTCTTAGCAACGCTCACTTGCCATCCTTCTTTTAATATTCTAACTCAATACTTGTTTAGATATATATGCTATTTAAAAATTAGACGCCCTAGAGGTTATACCATACCATGTTTAACATTATTGACTAATACGAAGAAAGAAAGCCCAACCATAGGATGCAAAAAGAAAAATGCATAGCTCTAGACTGTAGAAACTACCTATCAAATATTGGTAGCAATAGCATGCACCTTATAGTTAGCTAAAACAATAATGCAATAACCTCACGCATACCTATCCATCACGGGATGTCTTACTAGCTTAGCTTAGCTACGCTCACTTGCCATCCTTCTTCTAATATTCTAACCCAATACATGTTTAGAGATATGCTTTTTAAAAATTAGACGCCTTAGAGTTTGTATCCCACTGTGTTTAACATTATTGATTAATACGAAGAAGAAAGCCCAACCATGGGATGCAAAAAAAAAATGCATAGCTCTAGACTCTAGAAACTGGCAAGCCTTGACGAGCCGCTCCTTTCGATCGTCAGTGCGCAGCAACAAAGCCCAGAATCGAAGCCAATGTGTCCTACTAAATAGCACCTGCAAACAAGTTTTTAGTCTACCATTGTTAAACACAAGTTTTTAGCACCTGCAAATAGATGCAACACCGGTATGGTTGTGAAGGGGAAAAGATTTTAAGGACTTGTTTGTAAAACTAAAACTAAACTCGAGGTCATGATCGAAAATAGATTCTTCAGATCTAGATTCAAAATGCTGAAATTTGTAAAATCCACTAAAAATCACAGAAAAACCATAAAAATGCAAACTAAATTGTTCTGGAATCTTTTTTTTTTCGAAAACACAGGAGAACCATGCTTCATTGTATTAGAGAGAAAAAGAAATCCCCTTACAAAGGCATACTCTCATATGGGAGACTAGATACGAGAGTAGGATCCAAACTCCAAGACTAGCTAAGAGAGAAAAACAAAAAAGGACCTGACCCCGAAACTGGACCCGAACATGAACACCTAAACTTAGAACCTCAAAGAACACCTGCCAGACCCAGGCCTTACAGCCTACTGGCACCTGCCAGACACCACAAGTGATGCTCATCTTCAGGGACGGAGGCAACCGGTGGGGCGGAGGGGGCTCAAGCCCCTCTACTGGCTAGGATCTCCATTGAAATTAGATGGAAGAAAGATGGAGAATAAGATAAAAAATGAGGAAGAGGAGGAAGAAGAGAGGACCCGAAGGAAGGGGATGGGAATGAGCCCCTCCAACCTTGTCATCCTAGTTTCGTCCCTGCTCATCTTTAAAATCCCTCATGATGGTGTTGACAGAAGGAGCCACACCATAAAAAACACATGCATTTCGGTGCTTCCAAATCACCCAGGTACCTAGGATAATAAGAGAGTTAACTCCTTTCTTAAATTCCTTTCTCACATGCTTTAGCACAACACGCCACCACTCAGCGAAATTGTTGTCTTGTTGCTCAGGGGCATAATTCCCAAGGTTCAGAGGTGCTAGAAGCCCGAACCAGACCTGCCTGGCCACCACACATGTAACTAAAAGATGCTGAATTGTCTCATCCTCTTTACATTGATGTGGGTGTGGTAACCCTCTCGTTTCAAGCTTATCAGCCATCCAACATCTGTTCCGAATTGCCAACCAAAGGAAAATCTTGCATTTATTTGGGGCCCAAGACTTCCACAGCCTTTTACAAGGTTCAAACGTAACTGAGCCTTGGAAATAGGCACGGTAAGCTGATTTTGAAGAGTAGAATCCTCCAACCTCCAAGATCCAGATATGTCTGTCTTCTTGCTCTCTCAATTCCACACCCTGTAAGCAGTTCCACAGGTGCAAGAATTCTTGTATTCCAGTCCAAGACAGCCCCCCTCGAATAGCCGAGATGCAATTGTTGTTGTTTAATGCACTATGTGAAAACCTCAAATAGGTCACGCAGCATTTGTAACGGGCCCTTAACGCTCGTTACATCCACCCACATCTGTAACGGTTGTTGTTTGGCGCCCATTACCTATAAGCGCGCCTGGTCGACCCCGGGGTTGGCCTCCACAACACCCGTTACCAATGTGGACTTCTGGTAACGGGCTTCTTAAACGCCCGTTACATGAACTCGTTGTAACAGACGTTAAATAGAGCCCGTTACAAATGTTAAACCTATCGGTAACGGGCTTGTAAAGTCCGTTACTGATCAATGCCCTATCAGTAACGGGCTGTTTAAGTCCGTTACTGATCGCTGCCGTATTGGTAACGGGCTATAAAGTCTGTTACCGATAATTTCGTACTGGAGACACATGCTTGTTAGGATGCGTCTCCTTTGCTGGCGACCCAATTGGATACGCTCGTGTCTTAGGACTCGTCTCCTTTGATTGCCACCCAGGGTCGCCTTTTTTCTCACATCGGAGATGCACGTTGTTATTGCTCGTCTCTGTCTTCTCCTTCCGACACCACTCGCTCTCTCTCCGCAGAAGGCCACTCCCGTTCTGACAACAACACTCGCTCTCTCTCCTCAGAAGGTCACTCGCTCGATCTGTGTGCTCAGATGTCCCCGCCGGCCTGTCCCGTTGGCCGCCGCCAGCTGCGCGCGCTCTGAGGATCGCGCTTAATTTCTCTCCTCAGAAAGCCGGCGCTGCAGCAGGCCGGCCGGCCGCGTGCGCGACAGCGAAAGGGGCCAGCGGACGTCGACCGCGCCATCCTCCGCGTTGTCGCCGCGGCCGCGACGCCGCCTCCGATCCTCCTCCTCGGCCGCGCTCGCCTCGTAGAAAGTCCTCGTCAAGGTAGAAATTAATTGCCCCCTTTTATTGAAATTCTTCAGCTGTCCTAATCCTCTTGTGTTATCGGTTTTTTTGTGTGATGAATTATGCTCATTTGGTGTATGGAATGCAGATGGCGTCTGCTGCTCGGGCTTGGATGTACAGACAGCCCCAAGAAGATTGGGAGAATTTCTTAAGCGGGGTCAATGGTTTTCTAAATCAAGCAGAGGCAGATATGAGAAACCGTGGAGTTCAGGCAATGCTTTGCCCCTGTATAGATTGTCTCAACAAAAAGAAATTCGCACAACAGGAAATCATTTTTCATCATTTGGTCACACGTGGTTTCACAAAAAATTACACGTGTTGGAATAAACATGGTGAGGAAGGCCTTAATGAACTCGAAGTAGGCTGCCTAAATGAAGGTGAAGTGCGACACCATGTTACCGACCATGATGAAGACCTTGATGACAGTGGAGTTTTTGAGGAAAATGAACCATTATTCCCACCAAATGTGTTGAGGCCTGAGGATATCACTGATCAAGAAGTTAGGGGCTTCGATGATGATGAGGTGTTGCAACGTGTGCATAATGTTGATCAAATGTTGCGGGATGTTGAGTTTCAATGAGTGTACACACCTTCTGAATTAGCGAGGCTGAAGCAGTTCATTGAAGATTCAAAGAAACCTCTCTATCCTGATTGCCAGAAGTACTCTCGCCTTTCTGGTGATCTAAAACTTCTGCAGCTTAAGGCAGATCATGGTTGGAGCAACAAAAGTTTCAAATATCTATTGGATGTGCTTAGAGACACGCTACCTGAAGGAAACCAAATAGCAGAGTCTGTCTATGAGGCGAAGAAGATAATTTGTCCTCTGGGAATAGAGGTTGAAAAAATCCATGCAAGCAAGAACAGTTATGTATTGTTCTGTGGAGATTATGCAGACCTTGACAAGTGCCCCAAGTGTGGCTATGATCGGTACAAGAGGAAAAAGGATGGTGGAGATCATAATAATGCTGATGACGAGAACGAGCCCGGCGAGATCAGAGGTAAGAAGAAGAAGGCTAACAGAGGGGCTCCTGTGAGGGTGGCATGGTATTTTTGCATCATTCCTCGGCTGAGAAGATGGTTCGCAACACGAAAGGAGGCCCAACTCTTGCATTGGCATGACGAAGGCCGAAAGGAGCTGAAGAAAGATGGCAAGTTTAGGCACCCTGCAGATGCAGCACAATGGGGTAACATTAATAACCACTTTCCGTGGTTTGACAAAGACGTATGGAGCATACGGTTTGCTATGAGCACAGATGGCGTGAACACATTCGGTAACCAGAGCTCAACACATAGCACCTGGCCTGTCGTGCTGTCGTTGTACAACCTTCCACCCTGGCTATGCAAGAAACAGAAATATATGATGCTGACAATATTGGTCTCCGGGCCAAAGCAACCTGGCGACCGTATTGATGTCTACTTGAGGCCACTAGTTGATGACTTGAAGATACTGTGGAAGCCTGGTGTGCCGGAGGTTTGGGATGAGTACAAGCGTGAGGAGTTCACAATGCATGCCATGTTGTTCACCACCATCAACGACAACCCGGCTCATCGTAACCTCTCTAGCCAGAGTAAAAGGAAAGGTGCAGCTTGCCCACACTGCTTGGAAGATACTTGCGCAGTATGGCTAAGACATTCAAAGAAATACGTATTTATGGGGCACCGTCGTTTCCTCGGCAAGAAACATCCATACCGGGCCATGGATTGTCAGTTTAATGGGGAAAAGGAGAATCGAGAGGCGCCGTTGCATGTGACTGGAGATCCGGTCTACTTGAAAGTCAAGGACGTCAAAACTATCGAGGAGTTACCCAAACTGACTGAAAAAACCCTTGGCAAAAGAAAGAAACGAGATGGTGAAGAAGAAGAAGAAGAAGGAATGTGGAACAAGAAATCAATTCTATGGGAGCTAGAGTATTGGCCGATGTTGGATGTGCGTCATTCGATTGACAACATGCACATCAAGAAGAATGTGTGTGAAGCTACTTGTGAAACATTACTACAACAGAAGTCCAAAGGAAAAGATCATAAAAATGCAAGGGAGGATCTTAAAGAACTGGGCATTAGGCCGGAGCTCTATGCAGAGGAAACAGAGACGGGGACGAACCTTCCCGTTGCTGCAACCACCTTGTCAAAGGCAGAGAGAAAAGAATTCTATCAGTTTTTGCATGATTTGAAAGTTCCTTCAGGCTACTCGTCAAACTTCAAGAGGCTAGTGTCGGCGAAGGACATGAAAATGAATTTCAACTTGATGAAATCTCATGATTGCCATGTGTTGATGACAGCTCTTCTTCCTGTTGCACTTAGAGGTATCAAGACAGAACTGGTTCGCGACGCGGTCACGAGCTTGTGTTTATTCTTCAATGCAATAGAACAGAAGGTGATTGATGAGGAAAAACTATTGGACTTAGAGAGGAGGCATTTCGAGACCCTATGCCTGCTTGAAGCTACCTTCCCACTATCATTCTTTGATCTCATGCTGCATCTAACAGCACACCTCGCGAGGGAAATCTGGTTCCTTGGCCCATCTTACCTTCATCAGATGTTTCCATATGAGAGGTTCTATGGATTCCTGAAATCATTGGTACATAACCGGTTATTTCCGGAGGGAGCCATTGTTCGTGGCTACGAGACCATCGAAGCAATGGAGTGGGCCATGGGTTATATGGACCCACAAAACCCCATTGGTGTGCCTCGCTCACGGCATGAAGGTAAGCTTTCAAGTGTTGGGACCCTGGGGAAAAAGTCAGTCACTCCGGAACCAGATGCCTTCCAAAAGGCTCATTTCACTGTGATACAATAGCTGCACCTAATTACACCGTTCGCCAATGAGCACAAACGACAACTACGTGAAGACAACCCTGACCGTGGTAGGGCTTGGCTTGCAAAGATGCACATGCAAGGTTTCAGCAGGTGGCTCCGAGATTATGTCGAGACATGCAGCAATAATGCTGTAATAACCGACGAGATAAGGAATCTAGCAGCGGGGCCATTGTTCACTGTTACAAGATACCAAGCTATGGATATCAATGGATACACGTTCTACACCATGGCCCAGGATAAAAAGAGCGTCTATCAAAATAGTGGTGTGCGTGTACGGGCCGTCGTTGACGACAGTCATGATGATGATGACACGGAGACAGACACATATTATGGTCAAATAGAGGAGATATGGGAGCTTGATTATGTAGGATTGAAGGTAGCCTTGTTTCGGTGTAGATGCGTCACCAATGGGAAGAGAGCTGTGAGCAAGGACAAATATGGTTATGTTAGTATTGATCTCTGGGTCTTTGGTTACAAAAATGAACCGTTTGTCTTCGCCAACGATATTGAGCAAGTGTTCTATGTACCTGACCTTGCAAAGAGGAACTAGTCAGTGGTTATGCCTGGAAAAAAAGGATTGTTGGGGTTGAAAATGTTGTTGAGGAGGAGGAATACAACCAGTTTGACGAAATTCCATCCTTTGACACTTCATACAAGCCCCGACTCTTGGGAACTAACAAAACACCGTACTTGCGAAGCGACCATAGTGAAAAAATCCATATACAGAAATCAAGAAAGAAAAAGCAAGGCTGATTTCTGATGAATCCTTTTTGTAATGTCAGAGGATGTGTGTATTGGTGGAATTTTAATCCTTTTTGTAATATATAGGATGTGGTGGAATTTGAATCCTTTTTGTAATATATTCTGCTTCAGTTCAGTAAGTATGTTGTAGGCTGCTTCAGTTCAGTAACGGGCGTTAATATCAAAGTGACGATGATTAGCCAACCCGCGTCGCCTTTGTTAAGGGAAAGAGACGAGGATTAACGAACCCGCGTCGCCTTTGTTACGGGCAAGAGACGAGGATTAATGAACCCGCGTCGCCTTTGTTATGGGCAAGATATGCGAAATTACACACAGATTACATCAAAAGAGACGCGGATTAGCCAGTCCCCATCGGCTTGTTCTTCTTCATGCTTGCAAGTGAGTAGGTAAATCATATAAAAAATTGTACTGCACACAGATAATCACACAAGCATGTCTCTTGAGATGCAAAATCACACACACACAGATTACTGTCATCATTGATACATCAGAAGGTTACAAAGCGGCCATCTATGTTCATCATCACTAGGCACTACCAGGATGAGGAACATAGATCTAAACTAAGCAAAAGAGATATACTTCCGTCGGCTTGTTCTTCATGACGAGATATGCAAAATCACACACACAGATCGATCTTGCTCGCAGGTCGATCTTGCTCGCCTTCCCTGCCCGTCGGTCGATCGTCGGAGGTGAAGAGGAAGGAAGCCGCCGTCGGCTTGTTCTTCATGACGAGATATGCTCCAGATTCTGGCTTCTTCTTCATGCTTACAAGTGAGCACAAGAGAAAGATACAGAGAGGGTGGAAACATATCCCTTCAAAAATCCTCCTCCTGGAGGAGGGAAAGCAAAAGGAAGCGCAAGCTTGACGGAAAAGCTGCAGCATAATGTTTCTGGCTTTCCGTCGGCTTGTTCTTCCTGATGCCAGGAGGTTCTGGGCTACCTTCCCCCGACACAGCTGATATATCACAAGGATTTTTCTAGCAGCTGTGCTAGAGGGATGAGCAACCCAATCACCCATATCACAAGAATTCTTCTAGCAACTGAGAGATCGAGGAGGAGGAAGAAGAGAGAAAAGCAAAAGGTTACACCCTACAAGATCTATTTTTTGTGCCATAGCTAGATCTAGATCTAGAGAAGAAGGAAGCAAGTGAGGAGGACCGATAGGCGTCGGTACCTTTTTATAGCAAAAACAAGGAAGGGATAACATCGGTTGTAAAAAAAAAGAGAGGAAGGGATAAGATCAAGAGCACAGGAAACGGGAAGGTTCCCAAGATCCGGTCAATAGGGAAACTGTTGCCCAGTCAATGGCTGAGAGCAGAGGTAGTGATTCCAATGTAGAATTAAATGATACGCAGATTAACCAAACGTCATCTCCAATGTACTCACATCCCGAGGAGTCAAACTATATGAAAAAAACTACTAACAATTACAAAATAAAACATGCAATTCTCACATCTGGAGGAGTATATTTTTTATAAAAAAGTTATTTCAAGATATAAATGCTAATATTTTTTTGCTATAAACTTGGTCAAAGTTGTAATAGTTTGACTGGCACGTTTCCCATAACTGCATGTTTTTTGGGACGGAGGGAGTAGAATTAAAGCATACGCGGATTAACCAAACGTCGTCTGCAATGGAGAATTAAGGATACGCGGATTAGCCAAACATCGTCTCCATTGCTTACTTAAACCGTGTTTGGAAACAAATCTGCTGTATCTTCTCCTTCCAAAATAATTTAGATCCCCTGCCCCTTCATCTACCCATGAAAAACAGCAACTGCCTACTCCTCATCGTCACCACCTACAAAGCCTTGCTTGCTATGCTGACCGATCTCGGGAATTCGGAGGCTTGCTTCTTCTCCGGGATCAAAGCCGTCTTCATGGAAAACAAGGGATGCAATGATCTCCGGCGCGCCGCCGAGGGTGGGCACGATGCGGCGGCCTATCTATACGACATCTTGCTCTACAGGGACAATGGCGGTACCGCCGCTGACGACACCGCAAAGCGGTACATGAGGCGGGTCGCGGGCGGCGGCAGTACGACGTCGAGATGGCTGAGCAACGAGGGGTGTCTACCTTTGCGCGAGAAGGCCGCGCGTGCGATCCACTACTCGACTTGGCGCATTTGGGGTGAACCGCTGCCGCCTCCGGCACAGGTGCGCGGCGATCAGCCGTGCGCAGGCAACGGCGGCGGCTGCGGCGTGGATAAAGGATGGCTTGGAATTTCTCTGTTTTGCAGCGAAGACTGTAGGCTCCGCCGCGAAATGGTGAAGTTCGAACGGAGTATTGGAATACGAAATCAGTAGTGGATTAGCTTTTGTAGGTTGCTCGTATTATCTGTGTAAAATTTTGGAATAGCAGCAAAGCCGACGTGGGTTATCAGTCCCGTGTCGCTAATGACTGTGGGGCCCAGTTCTATTCGAATGAAGAACAGTTCACATTTCTCCTTTTAATCTGCAATCACATGTTGTAACAAGTATTTCTTCGTCGTAATTAGTCCAAATTTGAATTTTTTTCTAAATTTTTCTAAAATCACCATCTTTACATTAATTTTATTGTTTAGTGTATATTCGGTTTCTTGAATAATGTTTATATGCCTTATTTTGTTCTTTGTAAGTACAACATATAAATAATATTTGTTTTACACAACCATTAGTGATGAAATTTTGCATTTCGTAAGCTTAAGGTGAACACAAGGTTTTGTTAAGTTTTCAAATGCATATGAGTTCGAACATGTTACAAAGTGTGGAAAACTTCAATGTTCAAGCAACATTCTAGGAAACTATGTGAGAGTTGTAGACATTTGTACACAAGTATATTATTCCTTCATCGACACCATTTGAAATTTTGAAGACAAGTTTAGGTACCCAAATTATGTTGCCAAGTCGATTTGTAGATTTTTTAGAGCAAATTTGATGTTATTAGAATTATTATATAATTACCATGGGGTGTAAAAACGAAATATAAGAATTTTGGGCACACAAGTGTGACTGTTGATATTTTATTCAAATACTAAATGTCCAAATATGAATTGTTCGTATTTTTATGATTTTTTAGGTGCTGTTTTATAGGCTCTAATATTTTAGGGAAGCAAGTTTCATTCCAAAAAAAATAGTGACGGGCCCATGCGTCAGCGTCACCAGCCAATATAAAAAAGATAACCGTTGCCTGCCCGCCCAGACCCAACAGCCAACAAATGCGATGCAAGTTCACTAACCATCGTCGCCAATGACACTGGCCCACGCGTCAGCGTCAGCAGGCTAACCCGTGTCGGCAATGACTATCCATTGTCTCTAAGATCTAATTCATCACAACAGATCTCCAGTTCATCACAACAGATCTCCAGTTCATCACAACAGAACACAGTTCATCACAACGCGGATGGATCTACTCGCGTCTATTAGATCGAGTTCATGACATACAAAATCTAACAACCAATCTAATTAACTAAGCAGTTCATGATCGACAGACAAACTAAGCAGTTCATGTCCAACAACTTGACGAAGACACAAAAGCACACACACATTATTACTAATTGGTAGAGGAGTCTATCGATTAGTCGGAGTCCCACCGTCGTCGCCGCCGTGGCTGCCGTCGGAGCCGTCGTCACCGCTGTGGCTGCCGTCGTCACCGTCGGAGCCGCCGTCGTCGAAGACGAAGTGGTGGCGGCCAGCCCGCTTGACCACGGGGAGGTTCTCGAGCTTCTCAGCCAACCCGTGGATCCTGAAGGCGAGACCCTTCACGCTCGGGTCCTTGTCCACTTCATGATGCGCCTTGATGTCGAAGGCCGCGCCAACATCTTCAAGCTTTCTGAAGGCGCTCCTGAGCAGGTCGACGGCGAACTTAGTGTCGTCGAAGAACGGTTCCTCGTCGGCGTCCTTGGTCGCCGGCTCCTTCCCCTTCTCCAACTTCCTCCGATGGCGGCTTTCGTCGTCGTCGTCCTCCCTTCGTCCCCGCTTCGACGGCGGCGGGCTCCTCGACGCCATCTCCTCCTTCTCTCGGTGACCGAAGATTTGTAGTGGTGGATCGCGAGGAGGAAGAAGAAGCGAAAGAGATGATAAGCTTATGGAAGAAGCAGGGGAAAGCAGGGGAAGGCGAGGGAGTTATATTGACAAGACGCGGAACCGTCAGGCGCCTCTGCCCCCACCCACTACTCCATTACTGCCAGCACGTGCCACTCAATTGCGCATCGGGCTCTGTTTCGGGCGCAAAACCGTCCAAAACCACGCGTCGCCTTTCAATTACGCGAGAAGGAGAAGGGGCAGGGGCAATGATATCGGGCCCACTCGTCAGTGGCAGGAGCCAAACTGTAGCGCCTTTTCAATTTCCATTTATTGTTTTACATGGCCGAGGCGCCTTCTTCAACTTCAACCCTCGTTGCCTTCTTCAACTTCAATCCTCGTCGCCAACTTCATCCCTCATCGCCAACTTCAACCCTCATCGCCTTCAACTTCAACCCTCGTCGCCTTCAACTTCAACCCTCGTCGCCTTTCAATTTCCAAACCCCGTCGCTTTTCTATTTCCTCCCCTTCTCCTTGATGGCCGCGGTGTGCTTGATGCAGCTGCTGCCAGATGATCTTGTCACCCAGATCATCATCCACTCCATCAAGGATGAGCCCGTCATCCATTTTCTGAACCTTCGCAATAAAATCTGCGGCACCTTCCGGCGTATCTGCGACTCCGATGAGGTACTACTGCACGTGTCGCTGCGTGATCTTCGTGAGGTGTGCAAGAATCGCTACGTCAGGTCATGCTTTGAGCGGCGCTTCCGCGAGGCCAATCATCCGGAGGCATTATGCTTCGAGGGGATGGAGAGGTTGATGAGGCGGCGGAACCCCGATAAGGGTCTGAAGCTCATCGAAGATGCCGCTGCTGAAGACTCTGGTGCCAAGTACTTCTTAGCGATGCTGAAGTACCGTTGCAACCCGGCGGACCCCGAAGCCATGGCACTGCTCCAGGAAATCAGCGGCGGCCCGTCGCCCCCTGACGGGCGGTGGAAGAACCACAACCTGCGGCAGCTGCGCTACCTTGTCAACCAGGATCTCCACAACATTACGTGGTGGTACTGGCTTGATGACGGCGATGACGACATTACGTTGTTGCCCGTCCAGAGTCCCCACATCTGCATTTGGGCAGCGGGATGTAGGCGCTACGGGCCGGATACCAAAGAGATCATCCACTACTGCAGCGCCGAGTGTCGCATCCGTCATGAGTTCGACCTCTGGACGCGTAGCTTCCGCCCCGTCGTGGAGTACGCCGTCAGCAGGATGAACATCGGGATGTAGGCGCAAGTATCAATGAACATTATCTATCTTGAATGTAAATTATTAGATATTACTAAATGTGGATTTGATTTTATCGGGATGTCGGTTTTTAATCAGTTTTTGATAGATAATATTTGATTTGTCACGTTTGTGAGTCAAATCGAAGGTTGCGGTGGTCTCATTTGCCGCCGACGAGGCCTGGGATGCCCTTTTGGGTGTCAAAACCGCCGAAGCGGGCACGGTGGGGGCGGCGGCGGGCGGCGGTGCCCTCTGCTTACTCCTTTGTTCTATTGGAGAATGAAGAACAGTTTATCCGTCCCGCGTCGCCGACGGCATTTCTCTTTTTAATCCGCAATCAAATTTTGTAACATGTATTTCTCCGTCGTAATTAGTCCAAATTTGATTATTTTTTTCTACAATTTTCTAAAATTACCGTGTTTTCATTATTTTCATTGTTTAGTGTATATTCCGTTTCTTGAAAAATGTTTATATGCCTTATCTTGTTCTATGTAAGTACAACATATAAATAATATTTGTTTTCCACACCTCCTGTAATGAAACTTTGCATTTTCGTAATCTTAAGGTGAACCACAAAGTTTTGTTAAGTGTTCAAATGCATATGAGTTCGAACATGTTGCAAAGTGTGGAAAACTTCAATGTTCAAGGAACATTCTAGGAAACTATGTGAGAGATGTAGATATTTATACACAAGTATATTATTCCTTCATCGAAACCATTTGAAATTTTGAAGACAAGTCTAGGTACCCAAATTATGTTGCCAAGTCAATTTGTAGATTTTTTAGAGCACACTAGATGTTAGTAGAATTATTACATCATTAACATGGGATGTAAAAACGAATTCTAAGAATCTTGGGCACACAAGTGTGACTGTTGATATTTTATTCAAATACTAAATGTCCAAATACGAATTGTTCGTATTTTTATGATTTTTTAGGTGCTGTTTTATGGGCTCTAATATTTTAGGGAAGCACGTTTCATTCGAAAAAAATAGTGGCTGGCCCACGTGTCAGCGTCAGCAGCCAAAATAAAAAGATAACCGCTGCCCTCCCGCCGGACCCAACTGCCAACAAAGGCGATGCGGGTTCACTAACCGTCGTCACCTATGACACTGGCCCACGCGTCAGCGTCAGCAGGCAAACCGTGCGCGGACTGCTCAAAATTTCCCACCTATATTGACTATAATGCCCATGGAATTCCAATTGCAGCACAGAGCCGTCAAGGGCACGCCAGTAATTTCCTTAAACACAGTTACGCGCGACGTTCATATTCGGCTCCTCGCTAGACAGATCCACAACGCCCGCACTCTCCCCACCGCCGCCGCCACTCTCCCCGCTCGCCTTCGCCGCTCTCTCCCCGCCGCAGCCCTGCTCTTCTCCAGCCCCACCGCTCCATGCGTGACGACGGTGACGAGGACGCGGTTACTGGCGTGCGGACGGCTTCCCGGCCAACCTTAAGACGGTTGACGCGGATCCATCAAGCCCGGCCACGACGACGAGCCGGCCACCTCAGGCCACGAGCCGACGTGGATCCGGCCCCTCCGACCATCATGAGAACAACTACTTCATTCGCGACAGAGATTAGTCCTGCTTGAACCCCCAACGCCCTCTCTCTCCTCGGCCACCAAATCTGCTATATATTCATGTCAATGTGGATTAGGTAGACATGCCTTGATAGTTTATCTTTAATTGATTGACTGTGGATTCGATGGATGGATTTTGTTGCCCCAAGTCTGTTTGAATAAATTGTTGCTAACAGATGAAGTTATATGAACTGTTGAAATTCATTTTCATGTTCCTGGTGCTACAATTTTTGCACTGTAAATTCATGAAAAGCATTGAGGATGTTAGCATACTTTAATTCTGCTATGCTTTGAATGTACCAGATCGACAGTTATGCTTTGGTCCTGTTAGCATACTTTAATTCTGCTATGCTTTGAATGTACCAGATCGACAGTTATGCTTTGGACCTGTTAGCATATTTTAATTCTGATGGCCACATAATGTCAGTGGGAATTGCATCGCAGTGATTTATAATGTAGTCCACCCAATCTGCTATATATTCATGTCAAGGTGGATTAGGGAGACATGCCGTAATAGTTCATCTTCAATTGATTGACTGTGGATTTGATGGATGAATTTTGTTGCTCCAAGTCTATTTGAATAAATTGTTGCTAACAGATGAAGTTATATGAACTGTTGAAATTCATTTTCATGTTCCTGGTGCTACAATTGTTGCACTGTAAATTCATGAAAAGCATAAAGGATGTTAGCATACTTTAATTCTGCTATGCTTTGAATGTACCAGTCGACAGTTATGCTTTGGACCTGTTAGCATACTTTAATTCTGATGGCCACATAATGTCAGTGGGAATTGCATCGCAGTGGTTTATAATGTAGTGATAACTAGACTGTCTTGTTGTGAGTGTTAATTGTTTCACTACTATCATATATATTGTTATTGTTGGTGTCATGATGTGTTGTGAGTGTTGTTTCACTACTGTCATATATAATGTCATGACCATTGCTTTATCCTCTTGTTGCATGTACACATGGAACACACAATCCATCGCTGCTGAAGTTGGACAAGGAAGCAGTTGAAGGAATTTATTCTCTGCTTTGATATATAAGCATATTGTTGTGTCCCTCTCAAAATGGTTAGCACCTATCCCTGTATGCTAATTAAGTAAAATATGAACTGTGTATGTCTATGCTGATTTTATTTACGACCTGTAATGATTTCTAGTGTAATATCAGCTATTTTGCCTGTCAGAGAAAACGAATTTATCTAATAAGAATTTTGTTTAGATTTTCAGTCTTGCTTATGTTGCTCTACTGACAACCTGACATATCATCTATGCAGTCTCCCACAACAACAAACTCCTCTACCTCCAGTGCATCATCACAGCCCATCGTCGGTGAACCTTCTTCACAGGGTCACTCAGCACAGACTGCTGCGAGTAGTACTCGATCCCGCGGGTCAAGGACACAAACCAAATGACCAGAAGACAAGTTGACTGCAACTGGACTTGATGCCAATTTTTGGCCTACCCCAGATGCTGCGAGGGATAGATTTGTATTGGTCTGTGGTCTCATTGCTCGGGAGAGGGTGTCAATCAACAAGGCGGTTGATGATCTCTCACCAATTGAGAAGGACCATCTGTTCACAGTTTTAGAGGAAAAGCTTGATTACCCAGCCAATCTCCAAGAATCTGTTCGCAAGAAGGCAGTTAAGGCAGCTATATCAGAGATTGGAACCTTGCAACGGCGGTTCAAGGCCCATTTAAGAAAAATATGTGAGCGAAGAGGAGACTCCCATTGTGAAGCATGCCTTTTTGCAGCAACAAGACTGGGACATGTTTGTGCAGGAAACCAATTCTTCTTCATTTCAGCAATTGAGCCAGGAGATGAAACAAAAGAGAGCATTTCATAATAAGCCACACAAGACGGGCAGAAAAGGTTATCGTGGTAAAAGGAAAGAGTGGGAGGAGGAGGATGCAAAGCTAGCTGCAGAAGGAAAACAGAACCCTTGGGACCAATTTCCTGGACGTTCGAGACCTTATCCGCGGGCAAGGGTAGGGAAAAAGAGGAAGAATACTAGTGAAGGAAGCGGGGGCATAACATTCAGTAACCCTGCGGTGGTGGGGGTAGCAGATAGGGTGAAAACACTTGCAGCTCAGGGTAGCGATGGTTCTTTCTCTGGGGTTAGGGAGGATGATATCCTCACCGCAGCACTTGAGACTACAGAGCATCGAGGTTGGGTCCGAGGCGTGTCTAGTTCACTTGGCTGGGGTAAAGGGTTTGGTGAAGAGTTCGCTGGAATGTACAGGAAGAAGAGGAACAAGAGGTCTGATGCTCATGATATGATGGACATAACATTTAAATCAATTGTCCATGCTCTAAGACTATCAGGCATCGAAATACCGAAAAATGTACTTCTTCCTTCCCAATTACCAGCGCCTGTCAGTAGCAGCGAGGAAGAAGATGTGCATGGCAGCGAGGAAGAAGATGCGCATGACCGCGAGGAAGTACATGCGCATGACAGCGAGGAAGATGCATGTGGCAGAGAGCAAGATCATTGGAATGCCAACGGTGACGAAGCGAATCAAGTGCACAGTGATAATCGATCACCTATGCTGGACACAATAGATAAGCTGACAGAGCCAACCGCGTGCAGCCTTTTGGATGGCACTGAGATTAATGTGGAGCTCGCACTAGCGAAAGTCTTTCCATTTCAAAAGGCTTGCCATTCAGTACCGGTGCAGGATGGGTATGTTGTGGTGCAACCTACTTATATGTGGGCCAATGCGGGTCACTACCCTCTACCTGTACCAATTGATGGGGGTGACATAGCAACCCTAGCTGAGGCTCTCGTTCAAAGGATCAAATGGCCAAAGGACAGGATCCTTATGCCACCCATGATGAGACATCCCAACCCTGAAGCCACAACAGGTAGTAGGGGTACAACATCAGATGAAGGTACTGCAGCTCAGTGTCAGCAAGAGAAGGCTCAACAACAGCAGCAGCAGCAAATCAGCAAAACTACGCAGCAGGAGCGTCGACAACAGCCGGAGGAGCCCAGGCAAACTCCGCCTAAGCAGCAGCTGCAACATGAGGATAAGCAACAGACGAAACAGCAGCCTCTCCAGCAGCAAGAGCGTCGACAACAGCCGGAGGAGCCCAGGCAAACTCCGCCTAAGCAGCAGCTGCAACATGAGGATAAGCAACAGACGAAACAGCAGCCTCTCCAGCAGCAGGAGGAGGAGCGCAGGCAATCTCCCCCTAAGCAGCAGATGCAACATGTACAACAGCCTCTGCAACAGGAGGAGGAGCCCAGGCAATCTCCACTGCAGAAGGGGAACTAGGCCAGGAAACCTCTGTCTAAAGATGAGATTCTTAACTGTATTATTGGGACAGAATAGGAACGACCAAAATACAAGCTTGGTGCACCTATGTTGTCAGGAGCAAACTTAGAGGCTGCTGGACCAAATTGTGCCAGGTTGCATGCTTACGTCATGGAACACAGTAAGGATAAACTTGCCTTTCCAGCAAAGGTGGATCAAGACTACTTTAAAGGTGGTGGTGGTGCTTTAATGTTAAACATTGCATTCAGTAGAGTGTATAACCTTATAACCCTGGCTTCTTTGGATGTTACCTTCTTGAGGTTGTGGACATTGTAAGTCCCTTAAAACCTAAAAAGATATTTCTTTAATTTTGACCACAAAGTTCATGCATGCTAACAATTTGATTTTTTGAATCGGAAGGGGCGGAGTCCACGGAAGCACAGCGTGCAGCGGCAGTTAATGCGGCCGGCACCTCACGTCGCTGACAGCCGGGCCCCGCCGTGCCGAAACGGCCGCGCGCACACGCACGCGCCATGATTACCGCGCGGTAACCCAGGGGACGCAGTGTCTAGTCTCATCGCCTTCACACGTCGCCCACGTCGCACCGCCTAAAAAGGAGCACTCACTCCGCACGACCCGCGCCACATCGGCCGCTTGTCAACGACAGGGGTTCCTTCTCGCGTAAGGATAGCCCCCTGTGAAACCCGAGCCGAGAGCTCGAGGGCCGACCCCTCGACGGGACATGATTGACGCCCTGATCCAAAGTAGGTTGTGGCCACAAGGCCGCGGCCTGTCGATACGCCCTCGAAGAACGAGCTCGAGGACCCCCAGGGCTCAGGCCCGCATAGCTCTACTGATCAGCGGCTCGAGGCCCAGCCCACTGAGGGAACGATGGGCGTCGCAGATGCCCCTCGATCTGGGGATTTACTGATTAGTGGTTCGAAGCTCGACTCGATAACAGTTCAGTGAGCGTCACAGATCCACCGAGACGGGAGCGCCCGGTGCCACCCCGCAAGAGCCCCACTAATCAGAGGTGCGGAACCTGACCCCTGACGGGTTCGAACAGGTGCCTCAGATTGACAGAGTCAGGAACGATCGGGGCGCGCGCAATCGAGCCCGTCCCCGAATGCGAAGTTCGGGGGCGCCCTACATATCGTGTTCGAGGCCAGGACAGGGGCAGCCAATTGAGGGATCCCATCGAGGGAGTGCTTCCTCGCCCTCGGCCCCCATCGAACGGGACCGAGCCCTGCTTGACAAACCTCTGCAAGCGCTCATATGGGCGTGTCTCCGGACCACGAGCCGACCCCTATCGAATTTGGCACGGACGCCCACTTGAACTATCCGTTAACAGCTCGCCGAGGCAACCGTGCTCGCTGCCCACTCGAGGGAAGCACGGCTTGCCTCACCCCTCTACCCTGCGAAAGGGCAACGAGGGTCGTAATAAAGTCGAGAGTCTTCATCCGATCGCCCCTGATTGGGCCAGGGCTCGGGGGTTCCTCGCACCACGACCACCCGACGGCCGCCGCACCAATTCGCCCAAGGTCGCGCCCCCGAAAAAACGGTCGGCCTACCCAAACGTCCCGGGTCAACGCGATGCCTCCCCCCCACGTGGATCGCCGATGCCGGCTGAAATATCACCGAGGCCGGCTGAAACAAACGCAAGGCAAGCCACGTTGCTCCACGTATTTAACCCCTCCACGAGTGTGGGCACTCCTGCCGGGCTTCGGGGGCTACACCCGCGGGTGCGCTAGCGCACCCCCACGGAACGTCACACACATCCAGAAGGGAAGAAAGTCCTAACAAAGAGCTTCAGCCTTTGCGGATCCCTCCGGATACCCCTGCAAAGGCTCGGGGGCTACTGTCGGGGACGGCCACAGGGGTCCCCTAACTATGGGGGAGATTACCCTTTCCAAAAACTAACACAAACTACAAAAAACACCACCCAAACTAGCCACAGCCCAAACACGAATAAAGCCCACGGTCCGCCGCGGCCCGATAACCTCCGCGGCCCATCAAACAGCCGTCCCCAGCCGCCCTCGAGCGAACCTCCGCTTCGCTCGAGGGTCGGACACCACGCGGCAAACCTCCGCCTCGCTCGAGGGCCCGACACCCCTCGAGTGGATTTCCGCCTCGCTCGAGGGCCCGGCGCCCCTCGAGCGGGTCTCCGCCTCGCTCGAGGCTTCACCTCGACCCGCGGCACCTCACCTGCTTCCCCCGACCGGAGCATTAAATGCCCTGACACGCCGCGGGCGCCTAGGTCAAAGGGCGAATCCTCGCCACGCCGATCCCCTGACGCCACCTGGGAATCCGGCCCCGGCGCTGTGCGGACAGCCCGCCACTGTGCGGCCATCCCCGGCGCTGTGCGAGTGCTGTGCGGAGTGGCAGGTGTCATTCCTTGATACTGTGCTACCCGCTCCCGTCCTTCCTCCACGCCGCGCCCCTCGAAAAGGGATGGCAACACCCTCGAGGAGCGTACGGCCGCCGACCCGACGCTCGCCCAGGACGGTGCCGTGACGCGAGGTGAGCGGAGCACGTCCTTTCCGTCACCTCCGGCCTTGTGCGGCCATCCCCAGCCCTGTGTCACCATCCTGGGCGCTGTGGAACCATCCCCGGTGCTGTGGAGCCCTGTTCCGATGGGGCGCCGCCACACCGGGCCCTGTACAGCACAAGCGCCCCCGTCAGCAAGACCCTCGGATTGATGTACGAACGGCGGCCAGGCGTGAACGCTGGCCGGACTACCCTCGAAGCTACTCCCCGGTGAGTACAACAGCCGCTACGACACCTGCGGGAGCCAGGATCCGTCAGGACACCCATCAAATCGCAAGCACTGCATGCCGGTACTACAATGCTGTACAAAAGACCATGCGGCACGTCTGTAAGCCGCCTCCCCTTGACCTATAAAAGGAGGAGGAGGTCGCCCGGCCGCGGGCATGGCTTCACATGCACACTCACACCACGCCACCACGCTCTAGATATTGGCATTTGCCTCAATCATTTAGACGGGACTTGGGGGAATTTCCTTCTCTCCCACCGTGCTTGTAGCCCCCCTCTACAGGCACCGCCGGTGCTAGCTAATACAAGTGCGAAAGCACATCTGCTGGACGTACGGCCGTGAGGTCGGAACCAGGATAAACATCTGTGTCATCTTAGCCAGCGCCGACTATCGGGGAGCCGATCGCAGTGCAAATCACTAGTTGGTGCCGGTGCTAATCCGGACACCGACACTACACTTAAAAAAGTGTAAGTTATGGTTTCTAAAGTTCCTTTTGGACGCTGACAATCCGTGAAAGGGAAATGTTATTGTAAGAGAGATATGTTATTGTAAGAGAAATCGTGCAAACTGCAAATAAAGCTAGGTGAATTTTGGTGAAATACCACTGTGATTTTAGTATGTCATCATGCTAACACACGGTAACACCGATTACTCTAGGGTTTAGGGCCGCAGCAACACGCGTGGTGTTCAAACCTAGATCAAAGAATTACCAACGGCGGCGACGAGATTACCGAGGTCGCCGAAATTCTCTCTTATGATTAGACGCGCGAGGTTTCCAAAATTCTCTCTTACGATCATTGTATTTTTTTAATTCCCGCAGCAACGCACGGGTGAGATTCCCCTAGTAACCTTTTAAACTAGCAACCAATTGATATATCTTTACAAGGAAGCTCTTGAATTTGTTATAATGCAAATTATTCTTTTGTTACATAGTATTGATGCTCAAGTGCCACAGACACCTACGATGGATAATGCATTCATACTGCTAAGATGTAAGTATATTGTCGATCTATCTGTTAGCGTATAATGTGATTCCATGGTGAATTTGTCCTGTTCTAGAAATCTCATTTAATTTGTCATCTATAATTGACTTCTGTTAACTTGATTTCAAGTGTTCAAATGGTAGGATGCGCATCACACGCTGAATGTTCTAGTCTTCCAATGTATCCTTGCTCTATGCTGCCCTCCAATCGTTAACTACCGCCTCTGTTCCAAATTATAATTCATTTGACTTTTTATTCCAAATTTGACCGCTTGTCTTATTCAAAACATTAAGTCAATAATGAGCAAGAGGCGAAGAAAAAGCAATAATGCGGTCGTAGTAAATCATTGCAAAAAATTAAAAGAAATACAATATGCAAGTGGTGCGATACTTAACATATATTTATTTAAAATTTGGACATTTACAATATAATATGGGTGTACGTGGTGCTTGTGCACCATTATTTATTGCGACACATAGACAACACAAACTTGAACTCTAGACCGAAGATTATTATAACACGCGCACGCTCTGACACACAACATAGTAGTATAGGAGCATAGGCCATGGCTTCATCATAGAGGTGGCAACGCAACCAAAGGATATATAATCCTTTTTACAGGTCGAAGTCCTCGAGCTTCCAGTGGCCATTAGCACCTTTGACCATGTGCTTGTTTTGCGCTACCCACCAATTCGCCGGCACATGCAGGTCTTCCCTGAGGGCATCGGTGCTCTTGTTCACGAGCGCCCAATCGCGGTCCACTCGAGCTTGAACGGGGCATCATCGCCCTGCTCCCCAGCCACACCGTGGAGGTAGCACTCGAGGTTGTGGAGTATGCCCCACTTCTCGGCCATGCATTTTAGGTAGCACTCGAGGTCGTGGAGTGGGACGTTGTCCGTAAGCTTGCGCAGGAACGGCGACTTGTCTGTGTGGATGTCCAGGGTGACACCGACGCCCACGTACTGGATCCCTAGGTCGGGTAGTGATCGTGGGAGCTGGGGGACAATGTCGCCTTGGTTCTCCACGTGGAGGGCATGGAGGCCTTTGCCTTGGAACAAGTCGAAGGCCATCTTGAACAGGGGGTTGCCAACTTTTGGGCACGCGAACACGATGGCGGTCACCAAGCATGGTGGACGGGACGAGTTCTGTGGCACGTTCAAGCCTTGGGCGACGATGTCAACAGCACTGAGGATGGAGAGCGCCCCGCCAAGGCTGTGGCCGGTAATGGTGTTGCTGACCTCCTCGCCCTTGTACTTCTCCATTAGCCGCTTCACCTCCTCGATAAGCTGCAAGCATGCACGATCGTTATTGCTGTGTACTATATATACGTGTGTGTATATGCATGATGGATCGGAACAATCTATTCAGTGAACTTGCCTGGTCTTTGGCGCTGGTCTTGTTGAACTTAGAGTTGGCGTTGCTGGACGTGTACAAGGACAGGAAGCCCCAGTGCACCATGGGCGGCAAGGGCAACGAAGAAGAAGAAGGTAGAACTGGCGTAGCGGGTACCTGGACAAAGACAGCGTCGTTCACCCATTCTATGGGCCGCACCGACCCGCGCCAGGCCACCACGATGTCTCGCCTCCCCAGCGCCGCCACGCCCTCGTCCGTGGCCACCGCAACGTAGCCCATGAAGTTGGAGTCCGCCGCCAGCAGCAAGCACAATAATAGAGAACTCAAATGACATGTCTACCACAACAGGAGCAGCAAGCACGATAATAGAGAACTCAAATGACATGTCTACCAATCCAGGAGTACATTAACATATCTCGAAACTAAAGCAAATCAGTATCAAATCAAAGACCATTCATGCGGGTAAATATTTCATCTCTGGAGTTACATGTTTAGGTTTAGAACAAGGGACCAAATCTACATCCTAAGCATGGTGCACCACATATAAATTCTCTCATCTACTATGCAGCAAGTATGATAATAGAGAAGTAAGCACAGGCATGGAAATGCAGCAAGCACAGATCCTTCCTGAAATGTTCTTTATCAATAATGTAAGCAGCATCGATTCACATCATCTGGCTTTATCACCGGATCGATTCACATCATCTGGCTTTATCACCGGGGGAAAACAACAGAAGGGAGAAACTTACCCCGAGAACTTCTACCCAACTCAAGAAGGTCCCTGCAGGCACAACGAAGAGGGAGTGGTCAGTTAGGAGCACATACAAAAGCGGCAATGGTCAGCCAGGAGAACCAATCATCTATGCAAGAAAAGAAAAGCAAAACAAAAAACATGGTAGGCACAACAATCACAAACTACCATGTCAATTGATCACCGAGAGTGGACCAGTTTGTTTGAACATTAATTCCTATTAGTCCTAGAAGCATCAAGCATGACAGCCTAGACCTGTCTAAGATAGACAGGTTTCCCAAACTGATTCACACACACACAATATATAAATTTCTAGATGAGATTCACACACAATGTAAATTTCTAGAAGCACGACACTATATACAAGTGCTAGCAGACACCAGATCAGGCACCGCAAAACCCCGGAGCATGTGCTCCAAGGATCCAGCAAGCATATTTAGCAACACCACCACATTACAGAACGTGTGGTAGCAAACAAGAGACGCAAGCACAGCGGACACAACTACCTTTTCCTCCTCACCGACCAGGAAGAGCACGAACCGGCCGAACAGTCCAAGGCCTAGGTCACCATATCCATGGCTGCCTCTACACCTGCAACAGAGAAGCAAGAACCTGAGGATCAGGTAAAGGCACACCGAATCCACCACAATAGTAAGAGGAGCGCGCAAACAGGCTAAGGTACCAGATCTGCACGCCATGGTGCACGCACCAGAGAAACAGGAGGAAGGTCAACAGGGGATTGGCAGCTAGGAGGGTTCGTACACGGGGTGAGGGGAGGAAGAAAGGGGAAATGATACGGGGCGACGGGGAACTTATCTGCGATGTCGTCGGGCCGTCGGGCGCATCGAAACCTGGGAGGTCGTGCCGACAGGGGAGACCGCGATTCCCAACCACTCCCATGCCGCGCGGCGGCGTTCAGGGGCTGCTCCGACGGGGGCCCTGGGCGGACCGAGCGACACGGATGGGGGGCCTCGGCAGAGAAGCCGGCACGCCTGCCAATCACTGGCCGCGCCGGCACGATGCGCCTCACCCCTCCGCTCCCGGCCGGCACGATGCCCTCCACCGCCAAGCGGGACCAGATCAGCCGATGGCCCACCTCTCAACTGGACCAGGTGGCGCTCGGGCGGCGAACAGGCGCAGTCGCCTCGGCCCCACCCTCGGGCGTGGGGCGGATTAGGTGGAGTGGCCTATCCAGAGCCGCGCGGTCTCTGTTACCCGCCCGCACCAGGGTCTGGCCGAGGCCCAACCAGCTGACAGGAGGTCCCGCCTTTGCAGGTCCACCGCGCGGGCCCGATGTCAGCGGCAACCCAGGCCAAAGCGCTGTCGTGCTGAGCAGCGAGCCCTCCTGCGCGCGGCGCGCTCGCTCTTGCTCGCTCCAGACGCAGCGCAGCGCGACACGTCGGCCGTGAATTGCGGGGAGCTCGAGAATCCGGGGTAGCTTTTCATTTCTCCGATTTGACGGCTTGTCTTATTCAAAACATTAAGTCAATAATGAAGTAAGCCTGGTCATCGAGCAAGAGCTGAACAAAAGGCAATAATGCGATCGTGGTGTAAAATCACTGAAAAAATTAAAAGAAATACAATATGCAAGTGGTGCCACACTTAACATATATTTGTTTAAAATTTGAGCAGTTACAATATAATATAGGCGTACATGGTGCTTATGAACCATTATTTATTGCGACACACACAACACAAACTTCAACACTAGACCGATGATTATTATGACACGCACACACACTCACACACACAACATAGTAGTGTAAACATAGTAGTATAGGAGCATACGACCGATGGCTTCATGATAGAGGTGCGGATAGTCTGTGGTCCCTGTGTTCGTCCAGTGTTCTTCGCGTGTTCGTGAGTCGCACCGTTTGATCCGTGCGAGATTTGGTTTTGGTCTGGAGGAGGTTTGACGGACAGTCTGTAGTGGAGGGTTGGACGGTCCGTGGGCGGCGGACGGTCCGCGAGGAGAGGGCGGACAGTCCTCGAGGTGCGGGGTGTCTCTGGAGGTTCTGTTGGCAACTTCGGACGGTCTGTCCCTGACCCACGGACGGTCCGCCAGTGACCCATGGACGGTCCACCCCACCCTGGCGGACGGTCTGTTCCTGGCCGGCAGGCAGTTTTGCTCAAGTCCTTTGCCTATTGATTTATGCTTCCGCTCTTTGTTCCGAGGTTTGTTTCTAGGGCATGTAGGCTTGTTAATTGCCTAGTTTTGGGTCACTCCTTTGTGTGCGAGTACCCGGAGTTGAATTTGGGGCATAGGCCGAGTTCATCTCTTTGGGGTGAAATTTTACCGGCTCCCATTCACTCTCCCCCTCTCTGGTCGCCAATCCGGTCCTTTAGAGGGGCCTGGGAGCACCGCTCCAAGCTGCATCTTCAGTGCAATTAGCACGAGGAAGAAAGAGATAAACATACCGGAAGAAGATAAGGCATCGAGGAAAAAAAAAGAAAAGGATAAAGAGGATGGTGTGTGTGCTGCTGCCTATGTCACCGAACAGTGTTAAAATAGCGTCTCTCATCTCCATCATTCGCTCCCAATACCAAATAACAGCTCAAACCCTGAACCAAACAAGAGATGATCCCATCCAAAAAAGTATTAGAATTATATTTTAAATACTAAAATTATTTTATAAACATGTGCGTGTTGCACGTGCGTCTATACTAGTATATGAAAGGAAGATATATACACTTTAGAAGGCTTGAAGCCTAGAAGAGGGGGTTGAAGATTACAAGAGGCTACTCAGCCAAAGAATTATTTTATCCCGTCATTGGTTTAGCCCTCAAGGTGACCAATTTTTAACTCCTCTTCAAAAGAAGATTTCCATCTAGCAAAAATGAAAAGCTAGCTTCCTCCATCAAATAAGATACTGTTGTGTTACATGTGGTCGCACTGTAGTGCCCATGAACAAACAATCACAATCTCTCTGCAAATGCGTGACCCGAATCTTTCCCGAGCTTAATTATATATCATATAAAATGGCTGTAGATTAGTGTCCTAGTGAATATCAAGAAAGAGCCAACCCAGCAATTGATCGAAGAAGAGATTGCATATGGTCTCTTCCACGATTTTCAGCAAAGAGGACACGGTTGTAGCTGTCAATATGCATATGTTTCCTTCTTACAAGATTTCTTGAATTTTTCCTATCTTTCAAGATCGAAGGAGTTAGAAAAAGAACTTGTGCTCGTTTTAGGCCCTAGATTTCCACATACATTTGGAGAGAGGAGAGGCAGGCATGCTTCCTTGAAGACAATTGTATGCTCTCTTACTATAGAAAACACAAGGAACCCCAAATAATGTAAGTCCATTCATCATTTGAGCGGTGATCTCTAGGATGATTGCTCAGGAAATCTTGAAGATCTAGTAATTGGAAAGAGGCTTGGTTAGTACTTTCTACACTAATAGTGTAAGAAATTGACAATTTAGAATCATATATTGGTATATCTTAGGGTATTCTTTTTAATTACATGCATATGTGATATGGATTAAAATTTAGGCTTGCCTCATGCTATTTTTAGAAAACATAATAGACCTAATGGCTATTATGATTTGAATATGCAGAATTTATTGCCAGGTGTTTTACTTTTTTTTTAAAGAAAATTTTTAGGAATTCTCTCTTTTTATATAGTGCCCACCTAGGATGCTAAGTGTATAGGCTTCAAACAGAGTCTTCAATTGGTAATAATGAGATATGCACTTGTCGTTAATCAACCACGTGTGCATGTGAAGGCACTATTTTAGGGCAAAAACCTTCTCCGAGACGGATCCAACAGATCCTCCACGTAAGCAAGTAAAAAAGAATGCGAACAAAATAACCATGTCAATTGCTAGAAAATGACTTTGGGCGAGCCAAAGAGGAGCTCTCCCTCATTCCTCTTGGTCCGTTTTATGAAGCATATTCGAGGGTATTACAATAATATTATATCACCCTAGCTATGCAGTTTACAACTCATCCCTTTAATTACAGCTTGGCCACCACGGGCCCTTAGGCAAAACCTTCACATCTATTTCAGGTGCCGCTGCACCCTTGACCACTCCCAAAGGCTCGTCCTTATTGAGAAAGACTTTGCCTCTACTACTTCTTGTCAGCATCTCTGCCTATCTCTGACCTTAAGTCCCTGCCCGCCTGGACCATTGGACACTGTAAAGGTGTCCCGCGTCTCAGCGAAGTCTTTCTCTTCGCTCATGGAAACCCGCCTGGCGAACAATGGGTCAAGCATAAGTGTTTGTCTGCTCTCGCACTCCCACTGCACACACTGAGCCAAAACCACTTGCCATACATTTGTCATGTTTGTCACGTTAGTTCACCACTGCAGGCCCATCGAAGGACAGGAGCAACCTGAGCGACCGAACATAGCCTCCAGAAATGATGGGCCTCCAAATTTAGCAACTGCACAAGGCTGGAAATTTTTTTAATATTTTTTTAATCATTTTGCAAAATTATACGACCGTTTCAAAATTTATCAGATTTGACCACCAAACGCCATGACGCACGGCGGCCGCCGTGGCCCACGGCGGTTGCTGGTCCAACCGCCGTAGCCCACGGCGGTTGGGCCAACGGCCGCGGGCCCACCGGGCAGGAAGGCCAGCCGCCGTGGCCCACAGCGGTAGGGTTGTGCAACCGCCATGGGCCACGGCGGCAGGTCGCCTGGCCCCTATAAGAGCCGAAAATTAGCCCGGTAATGTCATAATAATTCGGAAAAAAAGAAAGAGAGGGTTGGGAAGGAGAAGAGAGTGAGGGGGCGGAGCAGCGAAGCTCTGCCGGTTCTTCACTTCATTGTAAGTATTTCGTTGATTTCAACCCTTTTAGCACCTATACTTAGATGTAATGAAAGCATAATTAGTGATTCACTGCGTTTCTTTAGATCTGTAGTATTAAATAGTTCCTGTTTGTAGGGTTTAGGGTTGAGAAGGAGAAGAGAGGGAGGTGGAGGGTGCGGAGCAGCGAAGCTCTGCTGCTTCTTCGCTTCATTGCAGGTATTTCGGTGGTTTCAACTCTTTTAGTAATTTTACTTAGATATAATACTATTAATTCTGTACATTTCTGTAGATTTATGTATGGTATATATTTCTGGAGTATAGATATGTAGTTGTAGTTTATATTACGTAACATATTTACTGTTAACTGTGTAGATTGCAGCGGATTAGTTTGCAATTTTAGTTTAGATATTAGTCTATTTGTTTCTTAGTCCCTGGATGTAGTATTTGATAGTAGTTATTGCTTTTTATTATGAATCAGACATGTCGGAGATAGTCACAGTCAAATTGTATTATGGAATTGGAGAAATTATATATGGTCCACAAGGAGTGACTTATCAAATTTTAGTTCAATTGAGAAAAATGTTAAAAGAGCAGCAGAAAGAATTTGGGAGGGTATAACCAACTGGCTGGTGTTGGTATTTCCTAACCTCACCACTAGTTGCGCACCTAGCGTGAGCGTAAGATGCACCTGGGTATACCGACGGGTACGAAAGGATCCACAAGCGCACGGAAATACCACTGTAGCACTTCACCTCATGTAGCACCCTAATTTTCAAAATTTTGAATTTTAATAAAATTTGCTAGCAACCTTTAATTTTGCTCATAAGGACTATAAGGTTGTCTTTAATTTCTTTTAGGCATTTAATTATTTCCAAAATTAAATAAATTAATCATAGGAGTTTATTGTTGCACTCATGCTGATGCATTGTTTTTGTGTGTTTGAATTCAAGTTTGAATTTGAATTCATTTGTTTGAAGTGTTTTCAAAATAGTTAAACCCTTTCCCTTTTATCCCTTTCCCTTTTCCCCTTTCTGGCCCGTTTTGTTTTGAAGCCCAGCATCAGAAGTCCGGCGGAAGCCCCTTATCTCTCCCTCTCAGCTGCTCAGTGTCCCTCAGCCGGCCTGCTTCGTCGGCCGCTCGGCCCGTCGCCAGAAGTCCGCCCAAGCCGGTCCGGGAGGAGTGGAGGGGAAGACATCGGAGGTGTGGAGGAGAAGACACAACAGAACTATAGTGCAAATCGTTCATCAAACAGGGTGTTCTATGCAAAATATTTAAGTGGAGAGGGAGGGCTTCATCTCGACCGCATGCTTCGCATCCGATGGATGATTTTCGAGTTTCTAAGATTCTACTGAATACCCGGTTTGCACCTGATATTTACCCCTGCATCTTTTCCTCCATATATAGGATATAGGGTGTGTAGCATCGGAACTCCTCTTTTTATATTGTACAATACAACAGGGTAGATCTGAAAAAGGGAGGACTAGTTGAGGTCTCTGAGCTGAATGAAGAATCGATTGTTTTCATTTACCGCTTTGTTAGGTGTAGGGGTCATGCCCCGTCATGATGCAATCTGTGTATTGAATTTCTTTGGGTAGAGGACTGTATGAATTAACTTATCTAGCCTCCCTAATCTTCCAATCCTTGCTCCATCTGCTCGCCAATTGTTAACTACTGCCTTTGTTCCAAATTACAATTCATTTTACCTTTTATCCCAAATTTGACCGCTTGTCTTATTCAATATATTAAGTCAATAATGAAGTAAGCTGGTCATCGAGCAAGAGCTGAACAAAAGGCAATAATGCGGTTGTGGTGTAAAATCACTGCAAAAAATTAAATGAAATACAATATGCAAGTGGTGCGACACTTAACATATATTTATTTAAAATTTGGGCAGTTACAATATAATATAGGCGTACGTGGTGCTTATGCACCATTATTTATTGCGACACACAAAACACAAACTTCAACACTAGACCGATGATTATTATGACACGCATACACACACTAACACACACAACATAGTAGTGTAGGAGCATACGACCGATGGCTTCATCATAGAGGTGGCAATGCAACCAAAGGATATATAATCCTTTACTGGTCGAAGTCCTTGAGCATCCAGTGGCCATCAGCGCCTTTGACCATGTGCTTGTTTTGCGCTACCCACCAATTCACCGGCACATGGAGGTCTTCCCTGAGGGCATCAGTGCTCTTGTTCACCAGCGCCAAATCGCGGTCTACCGCCAGCTTGAACGGGGCATCATCGCCCTGCTCCCCAGCCACACCGTGCAAGTAGCACTCGAGGTTGTGGAGTATGCCCCACCTCTCGGCCATGCATTTCAGGTAGCACTCGAGGTCGTGGAGTGGGACGTTGACCGTAAGCTTGCGCAGGTACGGCGACTTGTCCGTGTGGATGTCTAGCGTCACGCCGACCCCCACATACTCAATCCCTAGGTCGGGTAGTGATCGTGGGAGCTGGGGGACAATGTCGCCTTGGTTCTGCACGTGGAGGGCATGGAGGCCTTTGCCTTGGAGCAAGTCGAAGGCCATCTTGAACAGGGGGTTGCCGACTTTTGGGCACGCGAACACGATGGTGGTCACCAAGCATGGTGGACGGGACGAGTTCTGTGGCACGTTCAAGCCTTGGGCGACGATGTCAATGGCACTGAGGATGGAGAGCGCCCCGCCAAGGCTGTGGCTGGTGATGGTGATGCTGACCTCCTCGCCCTTGTACTTCTCCATTAGCTGCTTCACCTCCTCGATAAGCTGCAAGCATGCACGATCGTTATTGCTGTGTACTATATATACGTGTGTGTATATATGCATGATGGATCGGAACAATCTATTTGGTGAACTTGCCTGGTCTTTGGCGCTGGTCTTGTTGAACTTAGAGTTGGCGTTGCTGGACGTGTACAAGGACAGGAAGCCCCAGTGCACCATGGGCGGCAACGGCAACGAAGAAGAAGAAGGCGCGTGGCCTAGAACCGGCGTAGCGGGTACCTGGACAAAGACGGCGTCGTTCACCCATTCTATGGGCCGCACCGACCCGCGCCAGACCACCACGATGTCTCGCCTCCCCAGCGCCGCCACGCCCTCGTCCGTGGCCACCGCAACGTAGCCCATGAAGTTGGAGTCCGCCGCCACCAGCTGCGGCTGCGAGCGGGCGGGGAGGAACGGGTTGGACAGCACGCCCGACGTGGCGTAGAGAAGTTTGGTGACCTCGTAGTGGCCGGCGGCGGCCACGCCGGTGCCGGACAGCAGGTGGGAGGCGCGGTACAGGCACTCGCCCACGTGCGGCGAGCGCTCCTCCGCGTTGAAGGCGTCCCCGGCGGCCTGCGCGAGCTCGCCGTAGGAGATGATGGACTTGCGGAGGTCGATGTCCAGCGGGTTCAGGAGGCCCTTCCACGAGTTCTCGCCCTGAAGCTCGCGCCACTTCTGGTTGGCCTCGGCGATCATTCCGCTTCCAGACGACGGCATGGCTCTACTTAATTGCTAGAGCTTAATTTGGTTTTTGTTTTGGCTTGCTTAGCTTGTGCTTAATTTGTTCTGGGTTTCCAAGCTTCAGCTATGCCTGAGTATTTATAGTACTCTAGCAGTCTTGTGTCGAGCGCCGGTGTGGGAGAAGTGATCGTGTGCTCACGTGCTTCGCGTGCGCGCGCGAGGATTCCATTGCATATGCGGGCAGATGGTAGATGACGCTTGCATGGTGGGGTGGCCCAGTAATCCTGAATTCCTGCCCGTGCGGCACGAGGACTAGGTGCTTCATGCATGTAGTCAATTAGCTAGCTGCGACGAACGGAACGGATACTAGAAAACAATCCCGTTTGTTGTTTGCACATGCACGCGTCTGCGTTTCACGTGTTGTGTGTACTACCTATCAAATATTGGTAGCAATAGCATGCACCTTATAGTTAGGTAAAACAATAATGCAATAACCTCACGCATACCTATCCATCACGGGATGTCTTACTAGCTTAGCTTAGCTACGCTCACTTGCCATCCTTCTTCTAATATTCTAACCCAATACATGTTTAGAGATATGCTTTTTAAAAATTAGACGCCTTAGAGTTTGTATCCCACTGTGTTTAACATTATTGATTAATACGAAGAAGAAAGCCCAACCATGGGATGCAAAAAAAAAAAAAATGCATAGCTCTAGACTCTAGAAACTGGCAAGCCTTGACGAGCCGCTCCTTTCGATCGTCAGTGCGCAGCAACAAAGCCCAGAATCGAAGCCAATGTGTCCTACTAAATAGCACCTGCAAACAAGTTTTTAGTCTACCATTGTTAAACACAAGTTTTTAGCACCTGCAAAGAGATGCAACACCTGTCCCGCGTCGTCAGGGGTATGGTTGTGAAGGGGAAAAGATTTTAAGGACTTGTTTGTAAAACTAAAACTAAACTCGAGGTCATGATCGAAAATAGATTCTTCAGATCTAGATTCAAAATGCTGAAATTTGTAAAATCCACTAAAAATCACAGAAAAATCATAAAAATGCAAACTAAATTGTTCTGGAATCTTTTTTTTTCGAAAACACAGGAGAACCATGCTTCATTGTATTAGAGAGAAAAAGAAATCCCCTTACAAAGGCATACTCTCATACGGGAGACTAGATACGAGAGTAGGATCCAAACTCCAAGACTAGCTAAGAGAGAAAAACAAAAAAGGACCTGACCCGAAACTGGACCCGAACATGAACACCTAAACTTAGAACCTCAAAGAACACCTGCCAGACCCAGGCCTTACAGCCTACTGGCACCTGCCAGACACCACAAGTGATGCTCATCTTCAGGGACGGAGGCAACCGGTGGGGCGGAGGGGGCTCAAGCCCCTCTACTGGCTAGGATCTCCATTGAAATTAGATGGAAGAAAGATGGAGAATAAGATAAAAAATGAGGAAGAGGAGGAAGAAGAGAGGACCCGAAGGAAGGGGATGGGAATGAGCCCCTCCAACCTTGTCATCCTAGTTTCGTCCCTGCTCATCTTTAAAATCCCTCATGATGGTGTTGACAGAAGGAGCCACACCATAAAAAACACATGCATTTCGGTGCTTCCAAATCACCCAGGTACCTAGGATAATAAGAGAGTTAACTCCTTTCTTAAATTCCTTTCTCACATGCTTTAGCAGAACACGCCACCACTCAGCGAAATTGTTGTCTTGTTGCTCAGGGGCATAATTCCCAAGGTTCAGAGGTGCTAGAAGCCCGAACCAGACCTGCCTGGCCACCACACATGTAACTAAAAGATGCTGAATTGTCTCATCCTCTTTACATTGATGTGGGTGTGGTAACCCTCTCGTTTCAAGCTTATCAGCCATCCAACATCTGTTCCGAATTGCCAACCAAAGGAAAATCTTGCATTTATTTGGGGCCCAAGACTTCCACAGCCTTTTACAAGGTTCAAACGTAACCGAGCCTTGGAAATAGGCACGGTAAGCTGATTTTGAAGAGTAGAATCCTCCAACCTCCAAGATCTAGATATGTCTGTCTTCTTGCTCTCTCAACTCCACACCCTGTAAGCAGTTCCACAGGTGCAAGAATTCTTGTATTCCAGTCCAAGACAGCCCCCCTCGAATAGCCGAGATGCAATTGTTGTTGTTTAATGCACTACGTAAAAACCTCAAATAGGTCACACAGCATTTGTAACGGGCCCTTAACGCTCGTTACATCCACCCACATCTGTAACGGTTGTTGTTTGACGCCCATTACCTATAAGCGCGCCAGGTTGACCCCGGGGTTGGCCTCCACAACACCCGTTACCAATGTGGACTTCTGGTAACGGGCTTCTTAAACGCTCGTTACATGAACTCGTTGTAACAGACGTTAAATAGAGCCCGTTACAAATGTTAAACCTATCAGTAACGGGCTTGTAAAGTCCGTTACTGATCAATGCCCTATCAGTAACAGGCTGTTTAAGTCCGTTACTGATCGCTGCCGTATTGGTAACGGGCTATAAAGTCCGTTACCGATAATTTCGTACTGGAGACACATGCTTGTTAGGATGCGTCTCCTTTGCTGGCGACCCAATTGGATACGCTCGTGTCTTAGGACTCGTCTCCTTTGATTGCCACCCAGGGTCGCCTTTTTTCTCACATCGGAGACGCATGTTGTTATTGCTCGTCTTTGTCTTCTCCTTCCGACACCACTCACTCTCTCTCCGCAGAAGGCCACTCCCGTTCCGACAACAACACTCGCTCTCTCTCCTCAGAAGGTCACTCGCTCGATCTGTGTGCTCAGATGTCCCCGCCGGCCTGTCCCGTTGGCCGCCGCCAGCTGCGCGCGCTCTGAGGACCGCGCTTAATTTCTCTCCTCAGAAAGCCAGCGCTGCAGCAGGCCGGCCGGCCGCGTGCGCGACAGCGAAAGGGGCCAGCGGACGTCGACCGCGCCGTCCTCCGCGTTGTCGCCGTGGCCACGACGCCACCTCCGATCCTCCTCCTCGGCCGCGCTCACCTCGTAGAAAGTCCTCGTCAAGGTGGAAATTAATTGACCCCTTTTATTGAAATTCTTCAGCTGTCCTAATCCTCTTGTGTTATCAGTTTTTTTTGTGTGATGAATTATGCTCATTTGGTGTATGGAATGCAGATGGCGTCTGCTGCTCGGGCTTGGATGTACAGACAGCCCCAAGAAGATTGGGAGAATTTCTTAAGCGGGGTCAATGGTTTTCTAAATCAAGCAGAGGCGGATATGAGAAACCGTGGTGTTCAGGCAATGCTTTGCCCCTGTATAGATTTTCTCAACCAAAAGAAATTCGCACAACGGGAAATCATTTTTCATCATTTGGTCACACGTGGTTTCACAAAAAATTACACGTGTTGGAATAAACATGGTGAGGAAGGCCTTAATGAACTCGAAGCAGGCTACCTAAATGAAGGTGAAGTGCGACACCATGCTACCGACCATGATGAAGACCTTGATGACAGTGGAGTTTTTGAGGAAAATGAACCATTATTCCCACCAAATGTGTTGAGGCCTGAGGATATCACTGATCAAGAAGTTAGGGGCTTCGATGATGGTGAGGTGTTGCAACGTGTGCACAATGTTGATCAAATGTTGCGGGATGTTGAGTTTCAACGAGTGTACACACCTTCTGAATTAGCGAGGCTGAAGCAGTTCATTGAAGATTCAAAGAAACCTCTCTATCCTGATTGTCAGAAGTACTCTCGCCTTTCTGGTGATCTAAAACTTCTGCAGCTTAAGGCAGATCATGGTTGGAGCAACAAAAGTTTCAAACATCTATTGGATGTGCTTAGAGACACACTACCTGAAGGAAACCAAATAGCAGAGTCTGTCTATGAGGCGAAGAAGATAATTTGTCCTCTGGGAATAGAGGTTGAAAAAATCCATGCATGCAAGAACAGTTGTGTATTGTTCCGTGGAGATTATGCAGACCTTGACAAGTGCCCCAAGTGTGGCTATGATCGGTACAAGAGGAAAAAGGATGGTGGAGATCATAATAATGCTGATGACGAGAACGAGCCCGGCGAGATCAGAGGCAAGAAGAAGAAGGCTAACAGAGGGGCTCATGTGAGGGTGGCATGGTATTTTTGCATCATTCCTCGGCTGAGAAGATGGTTCGCAACACGAAAGGAGGCCCAACTCTTGCGTTGGCATGACGAAGGCCGAAAGGAGCTTAAGAAAGATGGCAAGTTTAGGCACCCCGCAGATGCAGCACAATGGGGTAACATTAATAACCACTTTCCGTGGTTTGACAAAGACGTAAGGAGCATACGGTATGCTATGAGCACAGATGGCGTGAACCCATTCGGTAACCAGAGCTCAACACATAGCACCTAGCCTGTCGTGCTGTCGTTGTACAACCTTCCACCCTGGCTATGCAAGAAACAGAAATATATGATGCTGACAATATTGGTCTCCGGGCCAAAGCAACCTGGCGATCGTATTGATGTCTACTTGAGGCCACTAGTTGATGACTTGAAGATACTGTGGAAGCCTGGTGTGCCGGAGGTTTGGGATGAGTACAAGCGTGAGGAGTTCATAATGCATGCCATGTTGTTCACCACCATCAACGACAACCCGGCTCATCGCAACCTCTCTGGCCAGAGTAAAAGGAAAGGTGCAGCTTGCCCACACTGCTTGGAAGATACTTGCGCAGTATGGCTAAGACATTCAAAGAAATACGTATTTATGGGGCACCGTCGTTTCCTCGGTAAGAAACATCCATACCGGGCCATGGATTGTCAGTTTAATGGGGAAAAGGAGAATCGAGAGGCGTCGTTGCATGTGACTGGAGATCTGGTCCACTTGAAAGTCAAGGACGTCAAAACTATCGAGGAGTTACCCAAACTGACTGAAAAAACCCTTGGCAAAAGAAAGAAACGAGATGGTGAAGAAGAAGAAGAAGAAGGAATGTGGAACAAGAAATCAATTCTATGGGAGCTAGAGTATTGGCCGATGTTAGATGTGCGTCATTCGATTGACAACATGCACGTCAAGAAGAATGTGTGTGAAGCTACTTGTGGAACATTGCTACAACAGAAGTCCAAAGGAAAAGATCATAAAAATGCAAGGGAGGATCTTAAAGAACTGGGCATTAGGCCGGAGCTCTATGCAGAGGAAACAGAGACGGGGACGAACCTTCCCGTTGCTGTAACCACCTTGTCAAAGGCAGAGAGAAAAGAATTCTGTCAGTTTTTGCATGATTTGAAAGTACCTTCAGGCTACTCGTCAAACTTCAAGAGGCTAGTGTCGGTGAAGGACATGAAAATGAATTTCAACTTGATGAAATCTCATGATTGCTATGTGTTGATGACAGCTCTTCTTCTTGTTGCACTTAGAGGTATCAAGACAGAACTGGTTCGCGACGCGGTCACGAGCTTGTGTTTATTCTTCAATGCAATAGAACAGAAGGTGATTGATGAGGAAAACTATTGGACTTAGAGAGGAGGCATTTCGAGACCCTATGCCTGCTTGAAGCTACCTTCCCACCATCATTCTTTGATCTCATGCTGCATCTAACAGCACACCTCGTGAGGGAAATCTGGTTCCTTGGCCCATCTTACCTTCATCAGATGTTTCCATATGAGAGGTTCTATGGATTCCTGAAATCATTGGTACATAACTGGTTATTTCCGGAGGGAGCCATTGTTCGTGGCTACGAGACCATCGAAGCAGTGGAGTGGGCCATGGGTTATATGGACCCACAAAACCCCATTGGTGTGCCTCGCTCACGGCATGAAGGTAGGCTTTCAGGTGTTGGGACCCTGGGGAAAAAGTCAGTCACTCCGGAACCAGATGCCTTCCAAAAGGCTCATTTCACCGTGATACAACAGCTGCACCTAATTACACCGTTCGCCAATGAGCACAAACGACAACTACGTGAAGACAACCCTGACCATGGTAGGGCTTGGTTTGCAAAGATGCACATGCAAGGTTTCAGCAGGTGGCTCCGAGATTATGTCGAGACATGTAGCAATAATGCTGTAATAACCGACGAGATAAGGAATCTAGCAGCGGGGCCATTGTTCACTATTACAAGATACCAAGCTATGGATATCAATGGATACACGTTCTACACCATGGCCCAGGATAAAAAGAGCGTCTATCAAAATAGTGGTGTGCGTGTACGGGCCGTCGTTGACGACAGTCATGATGATGATGACACGGAGACAGACACATATTATGGTCAAATAGAGGAGATATGGGAGCTTGATTATGTAGGATTGAAGGTAGCCTTGTTTCGGTGTAGATGGATCACCAATGGGAAGAGAGCTGTGAGCAAGGACAAATATGGTTATGTTAGTGTTGATCTCCGGGTCTTTGGTTACAAAAACAAACCGTTTGTCTTCGCCAACGATGTTGAGCAAGTGTTCTATGTACCTGACCTTGCAAAGAAGAACTGGTCTGTGGTTATGCCTGGAAAAAAAGGAGTGTTGGGGTTGAAAATGTTGGTGAGGAGGAGGAATACAACCAGTTTGACGAAATTCCATCCTTTGACACTTTATACAAGCCCCGACTCTTGGGAACAAACAAAACACCGTACTTGCGAAGCGACCATAGTGAAAAAATCCATATACAGAAATCAAGTAAGAAAAAGCAAGCCTGATTTCTGATGAATCCTTTTTGTAATGCCGGAGGATGTGTGTATTGGTGGAATTTGGATCCTTTTTGTAATATATAGGATGTGGTGGAATTTGAATCCTTTTTGTAATATATTCTGCTTCAGTTCAGTAAGTATGTTGCAGGCTGCTTCAGTTCAGTAACGGGCGTTAATATCAAAGAGACGAGGATTAGCCAACCCGCGTCGCCTTTGTTAAGGGCAAGAGACGAGGATTAACGAACCCGCGTCGCCTTTGTTACAGGCAAGAGACGAGGATTAATGAACCCGCGTCGCCTTTGTTATGGGCAAGATATGCGAAATCACACACAGATTACATCAAAAGAGACGCGGATTAGCCAGTCCCCGTCGGCTTGTTCTTCTTCATGCTTGCAAGTGAGTAGGTAAATCATATAAAAAATTGTACTGCACACAGATAATCACACAAGCATGTCTCTTGAGATGCAAAATCACACACACACAGATTACAGTCATCATTGATACATCAGAAGGTTACAAAGCGGCCATCTATGTTCATCATCACTAGGCACTACCAGGATGAGGAACATAGATCTAAACTAAGCAAAAGAGATATACTTCCGTCGGCTTGTTCTTCATGACGAGATATGCAAAATCACACACACAGATCGATCTTCCTCGCAGGTCGATCTTGCTCGCCTTCCCTGCCCGTCGGTCGATTGTCGGAGGTGAAGAGGAAGGAAGCCGCCGTCGGCTTGTTCTTCATGACGAGATATGCTCCAGATTCTGGCTTCTTCTTCATTCTTACAAGTGAGCACAAGAGAAAGATACAGAGAGGGTGGAAACATATCCCTTCAAAAATCCTCCTCCTGGAGGAGGGAAAGCAAAAGGAAGCGCAAGCTTGACGGAAGGCTTTCTGTCGGCTTGTTCTTCCTGATGCCAGGAGGTTCTGGGCTACCTTCCCCCGACACAGCTGATATATCACAAGGATTTTTCTAGCAGCTGTGCTAGAGGGATGAGCAACCCAATCACCCATATCACAAGAATTCTTCTAGCAACTGAGAGATCGAGGAGGAGGAAGAAGAGAGAAAAGCAAAAGCTTGCGCCCTACAAGATCTATTCTTTGTGCCATAGCTAGATCTAGATCTAGAGAAGAAGGAAGCAAGTGAGGAGGACCGATAGGCGTCGGTGCCTTTTTATAGCAAAAACAAGGAATGGATAACATCGGTTGTAAAAAAAAGAGAGGAAGGGATAAGATCAAGAGCACAGGAAACGGGAAGGTTCCCAAGATCCGGTCAATGCGGAAACTGTTGCCCAGTCAATGGCTGAGAGCAGAGGTAGTGATTCCAATGTAGAATTAAATGATACGCAGATTAACCAAACGTCGTCTCCAATGTACTCACATCCCGAGGAGTCAAACTATATGAAAAAAAACTACTAACAATTACAAAATAAAACATGCAATTCTCACATCTGGAGGAGTATATTTTTTATAAAAAAGTTATTTCAAGACATAAATGCTAATATTTTTTTGCTATAAACTTGGTCAAAGTTGTAATAGTTTGACTGGCACGTTTCCCATAACTGCATGTTTTTTGGGACGGAGGGAGTAGAATTAAAGCATACGCGGATTAACCAAACGTCGTCTGCAATGGAGAATTAAGGATACGCGGATTAGCCAAACGTCGTCTCCATTGCTTACTTAAACCGTGTTTGGAAACAAATCTGCTGTATCTTCTCCTTCCAAAATAATTTAGATCCCCTGTCCCTTCATCTACCCGCGAAAAACAACAACTGCCTACTCCTCATCGTCACCGCCTACAAAGCCTTCCTTGCTATGCAGACCGATCTCGGGAATCCGGAGGCTTGCTTCTTCTCTGGGATCAAAGCCGTCTTCATGGAAAACAGGGGATGCAATGATCTCCGGCGCGCCGCCGAGGGTGGGCACGATGCGGCGGCCTATCTATACGCCATCTTGCTCTACAGGGACAATGGCGGTGCCGCCGCTGACGACACCGCAAAGCGGTACATGAGGCGGGTCGCGGGCGGCGGCAGTACGACGTCGAGATGGCTGAGCAACGAGGGGTGTCTGCCTTTGTGCGAGAAGGCCGCGCGTGCGATCCACTACTCGACTTGGCGCATTTGGGGTGAACCGCTGCCGCCTCCGGCAAAGGTGTGCGGCGATCAGCCGTGCGCAGGCAACGGCGGCGGCTGCGGCGTGGATAAAGGATGGCTTGGAATTTCTCTGTTTTGCAGCGAAGACTGTAGGCTCCGCCGCGAAATGGTGAAGTTCGAACGGAGTATTGGAATAGGAAATCAGTAGTGGATTAGCTTTTGTAGGTTGCTCGTATTATCTGTGTAAAATTTTGGAATAGCAGCAAAGCCGACGTGGGTTATCAGTCCCGTGTCGCTAATGACTGTGGGGCCCAGTTCTATTCGAATGAAGAACAGTTCACATTTCTCCTTTTAATCTACAATCAAATGTTGTAACAAGTATTTCTTCGTTGTAATTAGTCCAAATTTGAAAAAAAAATTCTAAATTTTTCTAAAATCACCATCTTTTCATTAATTTTATTGTTTAGTGTATATTCGCTTTCTTAAACAATGTTTATATGCCTTATTTTGTTCTTTGTAAGTACAACATATAAATAATATTTGTTTTACACAACCATTAGTGATGAAACTTTGCATTTCGTAAGCTTAAGGTGAACACAAGGTTTTGTTAAGTTTTCAAATGCATATGAGTTTGAATATGTTACAAAGTGTGGAAAACTTCAATGTTCAAGCAACATTCTAGGAAACTATGTGAGAGATGTAAACATTTGTACACAAGTATATTATTCCTTCATCGATACCATTTGAAATTTTGAAGACAAGTTTAGGTACCCAAATTATGTTGCCAAGTCAATTTGTAGATTTTTTAGAGCAAATTTGATGTTATTAGAATTATTATATAATTATCATGGGGTGTAAAAACGAAATATAAGAATTTTGGGCACACAAGTGTGACTGTTGATATTTTATTCAAATACTAAATGTCCAAATATGAATTGTTCGTATTTTTATGATTTTTTAGGTGCTGTTTTATGGGCTCTAATATTTTAGGGAAGCAAGTTTCATTCCAAAAAAAATAGTGACGGGCCCATGCGTCAGCGTCAGCAGCCAATATAAAAAAGATAACCGTTGCCTGCCCGCCCGGACCCAACTGCCAACAAATGCGATGCGGGTTCACTAACCATCGTCGCCAATGACACTGGCCCACGCGTCAGCGTCAGCAGGCTAACCCGCGTCGGCAATGACTATCCATTGTCTCTAAGATCTAATTCATCACAACAGATCTCCAGTTCATCACAACAGATCTCCAGTTCATCACAACAGAACACAGTTCATCACAACGCGGATGGATCTACTCGCGTCTATTAGATCGAGTTCATGACATACAAAATCTAACAAACAATCTAATTAACTAAGCAGTTCATGATCGACAGACAAACTAAGTAGTTCATGTCCAACAACCTGACGAAGACACAAAAGCACACAAACATTATTACTAATTGGTAGAGGAGTCTATCAATTAGTCGGAGTCCCGCCGTCGTCGCCGCCGTGGCTGCCGTCGGAGCCGTCGTCGCCGCCGTGGCTGCCGTCGTCACCGTCGGAGCCGCCGTCGTCGAAGACGAAGTGGCGGCGGCCAGCCCGCTTGACCACGGGGAGGTTCTCGAGCTTCTCAGCCAACCCGTGGATCCTGAAGGCGAGACCCTTCACGCTCGGGTTCTTGTCCACTTCATGATGCGCCTTGATGTCGAAGGCCGCGCCAACATCTTCAAGCTTTCTGAAGGCGCTCCTGAGCAGGTCGACGGCGAACTTAGTGTCGTCGAAGAACGGTTCCTCGTCGGCGTCCTTGGTCGCCGGCTCCTTCCCCTTCTCCAACTTCCTCCGACGGCGGCTTTCGTCGTCATCGTCCTCCCTTCGTCCCCGCTTCGACGGCGGCGGGCTCCTCGACGCCGTCTCCTCCTTCTCTCGGTGGCCGAAGATTTGTAGTGGTGGATCGCGAGGAGGAAGAAGAAGCGAAAGAGATGATAAGCTTATGGAAGAAGCAGGGGAAAGCAGGGGAAGGCGAGGGAGTTATATTGACAAGACGCGGAACCGTCAGGCACCTCTACCCCCACCCACTACTCCATTACTGCCAGTACGTGCCACTCAATTGCGCATCGGGCTCCGTTTCGGGTGCAAAACCGTCCAAAACCACGCGTCGCCTTTCAATTACGCGAGAAGGAGAAGGGGGAGGGGCAATGATATCGGGCCCACTCGTCAGTGGCAGCAGCCAAACTGCGGTGCCTTTTCAATTTCCATTTATTGTTTTACATGGCCGAGGCGCCTTCTTCAACTTTAACCCTCGTCGCCTTCTTCAACTTCAATCCTCGTCGCCAACTTCATTCCTCGTCGCCATCTTCAACCCTCGTCGCCTTCAACTTCAACCCTCGTCGCCTTTCAATTTCCAAACCCCGTCGCTTTTCTATTTCCTCCCCTTCTCCTTGATGGCCGCGGTGTGCTTGATGCAGCAGCTACCAGATGATCTTGTCACCCAGATCATCATCCACTCCATCAAGGATGAGCCCGTTATCCATTTTCTGAACCTTCGCAATAAAATCTGCGGCACCTTCCTGCGCATGCGACTCCGATGAGGTACTACTGCACGTGTCGCTGCGTGATCTTTGTGAGGTCATGCTTTGAGCGGCGCTTCCGCGAGGCCAATCATCCGGAGGCATTATGCTTCGAGGGGATGGAGAGGTTGATGAGGCGGCGGATCCCCGATAAGGGTCTGAAGCTCATCGAAGATGCCGCTGCTGAAGACTCTGGTGCCAAGTACTTCTTAGCGATGCTGAAGTACCATTGCAACCCGGCGGACCCCGAAGCCATGGCACTGCTCCAGGAAATCAGCGGCGGCCCGTCGCCCCCTGACGGGCGGTGGAAGAACCACAACCTGCGGCAGCTGTGCTACCTTATCAACCAAGATCTCCACAACATTGCGTGGTGGTACTGGCTTGATGACGGCGACGACGACATTACGTTGTTGCCCGTCCAGAATCCCCACATCTGCATTTGGGCAGCGGGATGTAGGCGCTACGGGCCGGATACCAAAGAGATCATCCACTACTGCAGCGCCGAGTGTCGCATCCGTCATGAGTTCGACCTCTGGACGCGTAGCTTCCGCCCCGCCGTGGAGTACGCCGTCAGCAGGATGAACATCGGGATGTAGGCGCAAGCATCAATGAACATTATCTATCTTGAATGTAAATTATTAGATATTACTAAACGCAGATTTGATTTTATCGGGATGTCGGTTTTTAATCGGTTTTTGATAGATAATATTTGATTTGTCACATTTGTGAGTCAAATCGAAGGTTGCGGTGGTCTCATTTGCCGCCGACGAGGCCTGGGATGCCCTCTTGGGGGTCAAAACCGCCGAAGCGAGCATGGCGGGGGCGGCGGTGCCCTCTGCTTCCTCCTTTGTTCTATTGGAGAATGAAGAACAGTTTATCCGTCCCGCGTCGCCGACGGCATTTCTCTTTTTAATCCGCAATCAAATTTTGTAACATGTATTTCTCCGTCGTAATTAGTCCAAATTTGATTATTTTTTTCTACAATTTTCTAAAATTACCGTGTTTTCATTATTTTCATTGTTTAGTGTATATTCCGTTTCTTGAACAATGTTTATATGCCTTATCTTGTTCTATGTAAGTACAACATATAAATAATATTTGTTTTCCACACCTCCTGTAATGAAACTTTGCATTTTCGTAATCTTAAGGTGAACCACAAGGTTTTGTTAAGTGTTCAAATGCATATGAGTTCGAACATGTTGCAAAGTGTGGAAAACTTCAATGTTCAAGGAACATTCTAGGAAACTATGTGAGAGATGTAAATATTTGTACACAAGTATATTATTCTTTCATCGAAACCATTTGAAATTTTGAAGACAAGTCTAGGTACCCAAATTATGTTACCAAGTCAATTTGTAGATTTTTTAGAGCACACTAGATGTTAGTAGAATTATTACATCATTAACATGGGATGTAAAAACGAATTCTAAGAATCTTGGGCACACAAGTGTGACTGTTGATATTTTATTCAAATACTAAATGTCTAAATATGAATTGTTCATATTTTTATGATTTTTTAGGTGCTGTTTTATGGGCTCTAATATTTTAGGGAAGCACGTTTCATTCGAAAAAAATAGTGGCTGTCCCACGCGTCAGCGTCAGCAGCCAAAATAAAAAGATAACCGCTGCCCTCCCACCGGACCCAACTGCCAACAAAGGCGATGCGGATTCACTAACCGTCGTCGCCTATGACACTGGCCCACGCGTCAGCGTCAGCAGGCAAACCGTGCGCGGACTGCTCAAAATTTCCCACCTATATTGACTATAATGCCCATGGAATTCCAATTGCAGCACAGAGCCGTCAAGGGCACGCCAGTAATTTCCTTAAACACAGTTACGCGCGACGTTCATATTCGGCTCCTCGCTAGACAGATCCACAACGCCCGCACTCTCCCCACCGCCGCCGCCACTCTCCCCGCTCGCCTTCGCCGCTCTCTCCCCGCTCGCCTTCGTCGCTCTCTCCCCGCCGCAGCCCTGCTCTTCTCCAGCCCCACCGCTCCCTGCGTGACGACAGTGACGAGGACGCGGTTACTGGCGTGCAGACGGCTTCCCGGCCAACCTAAAGACGGTTGACGCGGATCCATCATCCCCGGCCACGACGACGAGCCGGCCACCTCAGGCCATGAGCCGACGTGGATCCGGCACCTCCGACCATCACGAGAACAACTACTTCATTCGCGACAGAGGTTAGTCCTGCTTGAACCCCCAACGCCCTCTCTCTCCTCGGCCACCAAATCTGCTATATATTCATGTCAATGTGGATTAGGGAGACATGCCTTGATAGTTCATCTTTAATTGATTGACTGTGGATTCGATGGATGGATTTTGTTGCCCCAAGTCTGTTTGAATAAATTGTTGCTAACAGATGAAGTTATATGAACTGTTGAAATTCATTTTCATGTTCCTGGTGCTACAATTTTTGCACTGTAAATTCATGAAAAACATTGAGGATGTTAGCATACTTTAATTCTGCTATGCTTTGAATGTACCAGATCGACAGTTATGCTTTGGACCTGTTAGCATACTTTAATTCTGCTATGCTTTGAATGTACCAGATCGACAGTTATGCTTTGGATCTGTTAGCATATTTTAATTCTGATGGCCACATAATGTCAGTGGGAATTGCATCGCAATGATTTATAATGTAGTCCACCCAATCTGCAATATATTCATGTCAAGGTGGATTAGGGAGACACGCCTTAATAGTTCATCTTCAATTGATTGACTGTGGATTTGATGGATGGATTTTGTTGCTCCAAGTCTGTTTGAATAAATTGTTGCTAACAGATGAAGTTATATGAACTGTTGAAATTCATTTTCATGTTCCTGGTGCTACAATTGTTGCACTGTAAATTCAAGAAAAGCATAAAGGATGTTAGCATACTTTAATTCTGCTATGCTTTGAATGTACCAGATCGACAGTTATGCTTTGGACCTGTTAGCATACTTTAATTCTGATGGCCACATAATGTCAGTGGGAATTGCATCGCAGTGGTTTATAATGTAGTGATAACTAGACTGTCTTATGCTTTGTTGTGAGTGTTAATTGTTTCACTACTGTCATATATATTGTTATTGTTGGTGTCATGATGTGTTGTGAGTGTTGTTTCACTACTGTCATATATAATGTCATGACCATTGCTTTATCCTCTTGTTGCATGTATACATGGAACACACAATCCATCGCTGCTGAAGTTGGACAAGGAAGCAGTTGAAGGAATTTATTCTCTGCTTTGATATATAAGCATATTATTGTGTCCCTGTCAAAATGGTTAGCACCTATCCCTGTATGCTAATTAAGTAAAATATGAACTGTGTATGTCTATGCTGATTTTATTTACGACTTGTAATGATTTCTAGTGTAATATCAGCTATTTTGCCTGTCAGAGAAAACGAATTTATCTAATAAGAATTTTGTTTAGATTTTCAGTCTTGCTTATGTTGCTCTACTGACAACCTTACATATCATCTATGCAGTCTCCCACAATAACAAACTCCTCTACCTCTAGTGCATCATCACAGCCCATCGTCGGTGAACCTTCTACACAGGGTCACTCAGCACAGAGTGCTGCGAGTAGTACTCGATCCCGCGGGTCAAGGACACAAACCAAATGGTCAGAAGACAAGTTGACTGCAACTGGACTTGATGCCAATTTTTGGCCTACCCCAGATGCTGCGAGGGATAGATTTGTAATGGTCTGTGGTCTCATTGCTCGGGAGAGGGTGTCAATCAACAAGGCGATTGATGATCTCTCACCAATTGAGAAGGACCATCTGTTCACAATTTTAGAGGAAAAGCTTGATTACCCAGCCAATCTGGAAGAATCTGTTCGCAAGAAGGCAGTTAAGGCAGCTATATCAGAGATTGGAACCTTGCAACGGCGGTTTAAGGCCCATTTAAGAAAAAATATGTGAGCGAAGAGGAGACTCCCTTTGTGAAGCATGCCTTTTTGCAGCAACAAGACTGGGACATGTTTGTGCAGGAAACCAATTCTCCTTCATTTCAGCAATTGAGCCAGGAGATGAAACAAAATAGAGCATTGCATAATAAACCACACAAGACGGGCAAAAAAGGTTATCGTGGTAAAAGGAAAGAGTGGGAGGAGGAGGATGCAAAGCTAGCTGCAGAAGGAAAACAGAACCCTTGGGACCAATTTCTTGGACGTTCGAGACCTTATCTGCGGGCAAGGGTAGGGAAGAAGAGGAAGAATACTAGTGAAGGAAGCGGAGGCATAACATTCAGTAACCCTGCGGTGGTGGGGGTAGCAGATAGGGTGAAAACACTTGCAGCTCAGGGTAGCGATGGTTCTTTCTCTGGGGTTAGGGAAGATGATATCCTCACCGCTGCACTTGAGACTCCAGAGCATCGAGGTTGGGTCCGAGGCGTGTCTAGTTCACTTGGCAGGGGTAAAGGGTTTGGTGAAGAGTTCGCTGGAATGTACAGGAAGAAGTGGAACAAGAGGTCTGATGCTCATGATATGATGGACATAACATTTAAATCGATTGTCCATGCTCTAAGACTATCAGGCATCGAAATACCGAAAAATGTACTTCTTCCTTCCCAATTACCGGCGCCTGTCAGTAGCAGCGAGGAAGAAGATGTGCATGGCAGCGAGGAAGAAGATGCGCATGACCGCGAGGAAGTACATGCGCATGACAGCGAGGAAGATGCGTGTGGCAGAGAGCAAGATCATTGGAATGCCAACGGTGACGAAGCGAATCAAGTGCACAGTGATAGTTGTCGGGCATACACCCCGGGTACCTGCAAGGAAGGATGAAGACGGACACCTACTAGAATTCCCGTGTAATCCTACTAGGACTCCTACCTTGTAACCGACTAGGCACCCGCCCCCTGGACTATATAAAGGAGGGCCGGGTACCTAGGAACACATCCACAATCCCTCCGGGGAACAACATCTAGGCGCAGGGCGCAATACTACTCCAAACAGGACGTAGGGTACGCTACTCTGGCTACCCGAACCTATATAAATCTCGTGTCTTGTGTCCTCGTGCATACCTTCGAGTTCCAGGTCTGGCGATCCCCCACTATCTACTCTCCGACGGGTACCCCTATGGAGGTTGCCGGATATAAAACTCCGACATTGGCGCCCACCGTGGGGCGATCGTCACGATCATTAGGCGAATTCGAAGGACCCTGTTATCAAGATCAATATGCTCAGTGCAGATGAATTCGTCGAGCTCTAGGTTCTGCTCGCGGACAAATCTACATCAAGTCGATGCATCCGCATGCCAGTCCAAGACCGAGTTCCAGTCCAAGACAGCACCGTCAGGGCAAATTGCGACACCAGCAGCTCGGAGGGAAACCTCCAGATTGCGTGGGTCAAAAAAAAATTGCTACGTGCTGACCAACCAGTCGGTAGACTTCTGAGCGGTTCGCACCGCTATCTGATCAACCTCTTCGACTCCGTGCAATGTGCAGGCAGGCTGCACGACAGCTTGACATCCGATACAGACGGAATCATTGTTTCGTTCCCGAGTAGAGGTCGAAATCGCCGAATCCGAAGCCACGACTCAAACATCCAGTCCGCATTGAGTTCAAACCTGTGATCGGTTCGCACTCGGATCAAAGCCAAGCTCCACGTGTTTTCTGATTCCCTGCAAGCACCAAAAGGTTGCTTTTTGCTGGACGCACACCGAAGCTATCAAGGCACTTCAAAGGTCTTTGCTAGCCGCACACGTGAAGACGTACGTGAGTACATCAACTCTACCTCGACTACTTACCTCGACTAGTCTCAACAAGAATACTAGTCGAGGACGGCTCCCGCGGCATCAACAACTAGTCGGATCCACCTCCGACTAGTCGACTTCACCAGCAACCGTCGCGGCTCCATCACCGGCCGCCACGGCTTCGTCGACACTCGTCCACGAATCAAAGCTGCACTTCGCCAATTATTCCTTGGGCATGATGACCGACTGCCACAAGCTTTGGATCACCAAATTAGGCGGCTGTTGCCACGACGTTTCGTGTACCAAGTACTGGAGGCACACATCGGCTTCACTCTAAGGAGGCACCACGCACGTCATGTGCTATATTCTTTCCGCCACGCGGAACAGTCTCAACGACTACTCATCTGTGTATGCTTCTTGGCGGGTCTTCACGAAAGGAACACCCTGCCGACTACTCTTGGGATATATCGACCAAACCGCCACGAGCTTACTACACTGAATCTCGGGGGCTCCGGCCACGAATTTAGTAAACTAAGCTTCGGAGGCTCCACCACGAGTTCGGTACATTACATCACGGGGGCTATGGCCACGACTTTTGGATGTACCGAGTTTCGGAGGTCACAATGGTTGTATCCTAAGGAGGCAATCACAAGTCCGCTCCACGCGGCAACTCAAAGTCGACTCCGGTTGCACCTTCACTTGCTTCAGCGGCATACTGCGTGTGTAAGCTTCGATGGAACCTAGCTGTAAGTGGCCCTTGCGTCCTGTCAACGACGGTACCTAGCTGCACGTGGTCTTCGCGCACCGTACCATGGGTTTCGTACTCTAAGTACTCACGCTCCGTAACATGGGTTTAGCTCCCTAAGTACTCGCGCTCCGTACCATGGGTCCTAGTACCCTAAATACTCAAGTCGACTTTAACAGTCGCATCTAAGTCCACTCCGGTGGCAAAAGTGGACGCTAACGGTCGCACCCAAGCCCACTCCGGTGGCAGAAGTCGACTACGGTCGCACCTTCAAGCCCGCTCCGGCGGCAACCGTACCTTGGGTCTGAAATCCATGGCTCAGGTGCTCAAGCCCGCTCCGGCGGCAAAACTACTCGTTTTTTCTGATTTTTCGTTCGCTTTTGCCTTCCGGAAGTGCTTTTCGTTTTTTGCATGTTAAGTCCGCTCCGTGCGGCAACTAAAGTCGACTTCGGTTTTCAAGTCGCATCTCAAAGTCCGCTTCGTGCGGCAACTAAAGTCGACTTCGGTTTTCAAGTCGCATTCTAAAGTCCGCTCTGCCGGCATCTAAAGTCAACTTCGGTTGCATCTAAAGTCCGCTCTGACGGCACGACTACTTCTCAAGCTCCACAGCTCGACGCCAAACTACTACTCAGAATCTCTCCAGCTCGGGGGCTGCATTCAAATTACTAGTCGACAACAACTCGAGTAGTCTCCGCTAGCTCTCTAGCTCGGGGGCTCAGCCCAACAACTACTCGACGTGGCTCCTACGGCTCACCTGGCGACGAGCTCGGGGACTAAAATCCTACAAGAGTACTCAGATGATGACTTCCGCAAACACTGAAGACCCTTGGATTGATTCTTCAATCGTTCCAATGCTCGGGGGCTACTAGGCTACACCCATCAGTTGATTTTTTCAAGACGGAAGATTCTGATTCAAGATTGATCCTCAGCCTGATTCTTCGACTCAACCTAAGGCTCGGGGGCTACTCCATATGGAGTGCGATTTTGCAATCACACTTCCATATAATCTCGACTTCAAGACAGATGAGCTGGACCACCTTCCAGCCTCGTGGCAGTTCAAATACTATTGAAGACTTCTCCAAGCAGTACTCGAGGACGCTCAAGAACTACTCGAAGAGGCTTCAAGACTACTCGAACTACTACTCTCGACTACAAAGTGCTCGGGGGCTTGTCGGGCATACACCCCGGGTACCTGCAAGGAAGGATGAAGACGGACTCCTACTAGAATTCCCCTGTAATCCTACTAGGACTCGTGCCGTGTAATCCTACTAGGACTCCTACCTTGTAACCGACTAGGCACCCGCCCCCTGTACTATATAAAGGAGGGCCGGGTACCTAGGAACACATCCACAATCCCTCCGGGGAACAACATCTAGGCGCAGGGCGCAATACTACTCCAAACAGGATGTAGGGTACGCTACTCTGGCTACCCGAACCTATATAAATCTCGTGTCTTGTGTCCTCGCGCATACCTTCGAGTTCCAGGTCTGGCGATCCCCCACTATCTACTCTCCGACGGGTACCCCTATGGAGGTTGCCGGATATAAAACTCCGACAATAGTCGATCACCTATGCTGGACACAATAGATAAGCTGACAGAGCCAACCGCGTGGAGCCTTTTGGATGGCACCGGGATTAATGTGGAGCTCGCACTAGCGAAAGTCTTTCCATTTCAAAAGGCTTGCCATTCAGTACCAGTGCAGGATGGGTATGTTGTGGTGCAACCTACTTATGTGTGGGCCAATGCGGGTCACTACCCTCTGCCTGTACCAATTGATGGGGGTGACATAGCAACCCTAGCTGAGGCTCTCGTTCAAAGGATCCAATGGCCAAAGGACAGGATCCTTATACCACCCATGACGAGACATCCCAACCCTGAAGCTGCAACAGGTAGCAGGGGTACAACATCAGATGAAGGTACTGCAGCTCAGTGTCAGCAAGAGAAGGCTCAACAGCAGCAGCAGCAGCAGATCAGCAAAACTACGCAGCAGGAGCGTCGACAACAGCCGGAGGAGCCCAGGCAAACTCCGCCTAAGAAGCAGCTGCAACATGAGGATAAGCAACAGACGAAACAGCAGCCTCTCCAGCAGCAGGAGCGTCGACAATAGCCGGAGGAGCCCAGGCAAACTCCGCCTAAGCAGTAGCTGCAACATGAGGATAAGCAACAGACGAAACAGCAGCCTCTCCAGCAGCAGGAGGAGGAGCGCAGGCAATCTCCCCCTAAGCAGCAGATGCAACATGTACAACAGCCTCTGCAACAGGAGGAGGAGCCCAGGCAATCTCCACTGCAGAAGGGGAACTAGGCCAGGAAACCTCTGTCTAAAGATGAGATTCTTAACTGTATTATTGGGACAGAACAGGAACGACCAAAATACAAGCTTGGTGCACCTATGTTGTCAGAAGCAAACTTAGAGGCTGCTGGACCAAATTGTGCCAGGTTGCATGCTTACGTCATAGAACACAGTAAGGATAAACTTGCCTTTCCAGCAAAGGTGGATCAAGACTACTTTAAAGGTGGTGGTGGTGCTTTAATGTTAAACATTGCATTCAGTAGCATGTATAACCTTATAACCCTGGCTTCTTTGGATGTTACCTTCTTGAGGTTGTGGACATTGTAAGTCCCTTAAAACCTAAAAAGATATTTCTTTAATTTTGACCACAAAGTTCATGCATGCTAACAATTTGATTTTTTAAATCGGAAGGGGCGGAGTCCACGGAAGCACAGCGTGCGGCGGCAGTTAATGCGGCCGGCACCCCACGTCGCTGACGGCCGGGCCCCGCCGTGCCGAAACGGCCGCGCGCACGCGCACGCGCCATGATTACCGCACGGTAACCCAGGGGACGCAGCGTCTAGTCTCATCGCCTTCACACGTCGCCCACGTCGCACCGCCTAAAAAGGAGCACTCACTCCGCACGACCCGCGCCACGTCGGCTGCTTGTCAACGACAGGGGTTCCTTCTCGCGTAAGGATAGCCCCCTGTGAAACCCGAGCCGAGAGCTCGAGGGCCGACCCCTCGACGGGACATGATTGACACCCCGATCCAAAGCAGGTTGTGGCCGCAAGGCCGCGGCCTGTCGATACGCCCTCGAAGAACGAACTCGAGGACCCCCAGGGCTCAGGCCCGCATAGCTCTACAGATCAGCGGCTCGAGGCCCAGCCCACTGAGGGAACGATGGGCGCCGCAGATGCCCCTCGATCTGGGGATTTACTGATTAGTGGTTCGAAGCTCGACTCGATAACAGTTCAGTGAGCGCCACAGATCCACCGAGACGGGAGTGCCCGGTGCCACCCTGCAAGAGCCCCTGTAATCAGAGGTACGGAGCCTGACCCCCGACGGGTTCGAACAGGCGCCTCAGATTGACAGAGTCAGGAACGATCGGGGCGCGCGCAATCAAGCTCGTCCCCGAATGCGAAGTTCGGGGGCGCCCTACATATCGTGTTCGAGGCCAGGACAGGGGCAGCCAATTGAGGGATCCCATCGAGGGAGTGCTTCCGCACCCTCGGCCCCCATCGAACGGGATCGAGCCCTGCTTGACAAACCCCTGCAAGCGCTCATATGGGCGTGTCTCCGGACCACGAGCCGACCCCTATCGAATTTGGCACGGACGCCCACTTGAACTATCCGTTAACAGCTCGCCGAGGCAACCGTGCTCGCTGCCCACTCGAGGGAAGCACGGCTTGCCTCACCCCTCTACCCTGCGAAAGGGCAACGAGGGTCGTAATAAAGTCGAGAGTCTTCATCCGATCGCCCCTGATTGGGCCAGGGCTCGGGGGCTCCTCGCACCACATCCAGAAGGGAAGAAAGTCCTAACAAAGAGCTTCAGCCTTTGCGGATCCCTCCGGATACCCCTGCAAAGGCTCGGGGGCTACTGTCGGGGACGGCCATAGGGGTCCCCTAACTATGGGGGAGATTACCCTTTCCAGAAATTAACACAAACTACAAAAAACACCACCCAAACTAGCCACAGCCCAAACACGAATAAAGCCCACGGTCCGCCGCGGCCCGATAACCTCCGCGGCCCATCAAACAGCCATCCCCAGCCACCCTCGAGCGAACCTCCGCTTCGCTCGAGGGTCGGACACCACGCGGCAAACCTCCGCCTCGCTCAAGGGCGCGGCACCCCACGAGTGGATTTCCGCCTCGCTCGAGGGCCCGGCACCCCTCGAGCGGGTCTCCGCCTCGCTCGAGGCTTCACCTTGACCCGCGGCACCTCACCTGCTTCCCCCGACCGGAGCATTAAATGCCCTGACATGCCGCGGGCGCCCAGGTCAAAGGGCGAATCCTCGCCACGCCGATCCCCTGACGCCACCTGGGAATCCGGCCCCGGCGCTGTGCGGACAGCCCGCCACTGTGCGGCCATCCCCGGCGTTGTGCGAGTGCTGTGCGGAGTGGCAGGTGTCATTCCTTGATACTATGCTACCCGCTCCCGTCCTTCCTCCACGCCGCGCCCCTCGAAAAGGGATGGCAACACCCTCGAGGAGCGTACGGCCGCCGACCCGACGCTCGCCCAGGATGGTGCCGTGACGCGGGGTGAGCGGAGCACGTCCTTTCCGTCACCTCCGGCCTTGTGCGGCCATCCCCAGCCCTGTGTCACCATCCCGGGCGCTGTGGAACCATCCCAGCGCTGTGGAGCCCTGTTCCGATGGGGCGCCACCACACCGGGCCCTGTACAGCACAAGCGCCCCCGTCAGCAAGACCCTCGGATTGATGTACGAACGACGGCCAGGCGTGAACGCTGGCCGGACTACCCTCGAAGCTACTCCCCGGCGAGTACAACAGCCGCTACGACACCTGCGGGAGCCAGGATCCGTCAGGGTACCCATCAAATCGCAAGCACTGCATGCCGGTACTACAATGCTGTACAAAAGACCATGCGGCACGTCTGTAAGCCGCCTCCCCTTGACCTATAAAAGGAGGAGGAGGTCGCCCGGCCGCGGGCATGGCCTCACATGCACACTCACACCACGCCACCACGCTCTAGATATTGGCATTTGCCTCAATCATTTAGACGGGACTTGGGGGAATTTCCTTCTCTCCCACCGTGCTTGTAGCCCCCCTCTACAGGCACCGCCGGTGCTAGCTAATACAAGTGCGAAAGCACATCTGCTGGACGTACGGCCGCGAGGTCGGAACCAGGATAAACATCTGTGTCATCTTAGCCAGCGCCGACCATCGGGGAGCCGATCGCAGTGCAAATCACTAGTTGGTACCGGTGCTAATCCGGACACCGACACTACGCTTAAAAAAAGTGTAAGTTATGGTTTCTAAAGTTCCTTTTGGACGCTGACAATCCGTGAAAAGGAAATGTTATTGTAAGAGAGATATGTTATTGTAAGAGAAATCGTGCAAACTGCAAATAAAGCTAGGTGAATTTTGGTGAAATACCACCGTGATTTTAGTATGTCATCATGCTAACACACGGTAACACCGATTACTCTAGGGTTTAGGGCCGCAGCAACACGCGTGGTGTTCAAACCTAGATCAAAGAATTACCAACGGCGGCGACGAGGTTACCGAGGTCGCCGAAATTCTCTCTTATGATCAGACGCGCGAGGTTGCCAAAATTCTCTCTTACGATCATTGCATTTTTTTTAATTCCCGCAGCAACGCGCGGGTGAGATTCCCCTAGTAACCTTTTAAACTAGCAACCAATTGATATATCTTTACAAGGAAGCTCTTGAATTTGTTATAATGCAAATTATTCTTTTGTTACATAGTATTGATGCTCAAGTGCCACAGACACCTACGATGGATAATGCATTCATACTGCTAAGATGTAAGTATATTGTCGATCTATCTGTTAGCGTATAATGTGATTCCATGGTGAATTTGTCCTGTTCTAGAAATCTCATTTAATTTGTCATCTATAATTGACTTCTGTTAACTTGATTTCAAGTGTTCAAACGGTAGGATGCGCATCACACGCTGAATGTTCTAGTCTTCCAATGTATCCTTGCTCTATGCTGCCCACCAATCGTTAACTACTGCCTCTGTTCCAAATTATAATTCATTTGACTTTTTATTCCAAATTTGACCACTTGTCTTATTCAAAACATTAAGTCAATAATGTTTTGAAACAGGAGGAAGGTCAACAGGGGATTGGCAGCTAGGAGGGTTCGTACACGGGGTGAGGGGAGGAAGAAAGGGGAAATGATACGGGGCGACGGGGAACTTATCTGCGATGTCGTCGGGCCGTCGGGCGCATCGAAACCTGGGAGGTCGTGCCGACGGGGGAGACCGCGATTCCCAACCACTCCCATGCCGCGCGGCGGCGTTCAGGGGCTGCTCCGACGGGAGCCCTGGGCGGACCGAGCGACACGGATGGGGGGCCTCGGCAGAGAAGCCGGCACGCCTGCCAATCACTGGCCGCGTCGGCACGATGCGCCTCACCCCTCCGCTCCCGGCCGGCACGATGCGCTCCACCGCCAAGCGGGACCAGATCAGCCGATGGCCCACCACTCAGCTGGACCAGGTGGCGCTCGGGCGGCGAACAGGCGCAGTCGCCTCGGCCCCACCCTCGGGCGTGGGGCGGATTAGGTGGAGTGGCCTATCCAGAGCCGCGCGGTCTCTGTTACCCGCCCGCACCAGGGTCTGGCCGAGGCCCAACCAGCTGACAGGAGGTCCCGCCTTTGCAGGTCCACCGCGCGGGCCCGATGTCAGCGGCAACCCAGGCCAAAGCGCTGTCGTGCTGAAGGCGCGTGGCCTAGAACCGGCGTAGCGGGTACCTGGACAAAGACGGAGTTGTTCACCCATTCCCTGGGCCGCACCGACCCGCGCCAGGCCACCACGATGTCTCGCCTCCCCAGCGCCGCCACGCCCTCGTCCGTGGCCACCGCAACGTAGCCCATGAAGTTGGAGTCCGCCGCCACCAGCTGCGGCTGCGAGCGGGCGGGGAGGAACGGGTTGGACAGCACGCCCGACGTGGCGTAGAGAAGTTTGGTGACCTCGTAGTGGCCGGCGGCGGCCACGCCGGTGCCGGACAGCAGGTGGGAGGCGCGGTACAGGCACTCGCCCACGTGCGGCGAGCGCTCCTCCGCGTTGAAGGCGTCCCCGGCGGCCTGCGCGAGCTCGCCGTAGGAGATGATGGACTTGCGGAGGTCGATGTCCAGCGGGTTCAGGAGGCCCTTCCACGAGTTCTCGCCCTGAAGCTCGCGCCACCCCTTGCCCTGCTTCTTGTTGGCCTCGGCGATCATTCCGCTTCCAGCTCCAGACGACGGCATGGTTACTTAATTTCTAGAGCTTAATTTGGTTTTATTTGTTCCGGCTTGCTTAGCTTGTGCTAGCTTGTTCTGGGTTTCCAAGCTTCAGCTATGCCTGAGTATTTATAGTACTCTAGCAGTCTTGTGTCGAGCGCCAGTGTGGGAGGAGTGATCGTGTGCTCATGTGCTTCGCGTGCAGATGGGAGATGACGTTTGCATGGTGGGGTGGCCCAATAATCCTGAATTCCTGCTCGTGCGGCACGAGGACTAGGTGCTTCATGGCCCAATTCGGTGCATGCATATGTAGTCAATTAGCTAGCTGCGATGAACGGAATGGATACTAGCTAGAAAACAAATCCCGCTTTGTTGTATGCACATGCATGCGTCTGGGTTTCACGTGTTGTGTGCTACCTATCAAATATTGGTAGCAATAGCATGCACGTTATAGTTAAGCATGCAAGTTATAGTTAGCCAATTAAAACAATAATGCAATAACCTCACGCATACCTATCCATCACGGGAAGTCTTACTAGCTTATTAGCTTAGCTTAGCTTAGCTCACTTGCCATCCTTCTTTTAATATTCTAACTCAATACTTGTTCAGATATGCTATTTAAAAATTAGACGCCCTAGAGTTTATACCATACGTGTTTAACATTATTGACCAATACGAAGAAAGAAAGCCCAACCATGGGATGCAAAAAGAAAAAATGCATAGCTCTAGACTCTAGAAACTGGCAAGCCTTGATGAGCCGCTGCTTTCGATCGTCAGTGCGCTGCAAACAAACAATTTTTTGGTCTACCATTGTTAAACACAGTATCATTCCATGTGAGCCAAACTACCCAACAAATAGCTAGATGCAACGCCTGTCTCGCGACGCCGGGGGCATGGTTGTGAGGAGGAAAACGATTTAAGAACTTGTTTGTAAACCTAAAACTAAACTCGAGGTCCTGATCGAAAATAGATTCTTCATATCTAGATTCAAAATGCTGAAATTTGTAAAATCCACTAGAAATCACAGAAAAATCATAAAAATGCAAACTAAATTATTTTGGAATCCTTGTGACTAGTTTTACCTTTTCTAGAAAGCATGTATACACTTTTTGTGCCTAGTTTTTTAATTAAATTTAAATTTCAGTTTGAGATGTTTTTGTCATAGTTCAAATTCTAGAGGAGATAGGGAAGCAACTTGGCTTCGAATGGTAGCTCCCATGGACCCATGGACGACAAGCTCAAGAGAATGGAGCTCCGATGGAGAGAATAAGGGACGTGGAGGGTGTGGACCGGAGTGTCCGAGGACCGGTGGATGGTCGCTCCTTAGTGATAAGTGATTGACAACATGGTGTGGACTGACTCTTGACCGAGTATTGCAGGTGCAGGTTGCGGCTTGATTTACGTGGTGTAGGTGAAGAACAGGCGCGAAAGGTCTATGCCTATGTGGCCTTCGATGAGTGGAGAGACAAGTAGGCTTGGTTCGAGGGACCCGGTGGCCGACGGGATCAAGTGCGGGCCACACGGTGGCAAGAAAAGCAAGATGAAGTCGTGAACACGGAGCCGGTGCAAGGTAGCGGCCAAGTCATTGAACGGGGCATGACCGAGTAGACCGTCCGGGAGCCGGAGGTGAAAGGCTTGGCGGGCCCGATGCTTGGCGTGGTGAGGTTGTGCCTTGCATGCGGGGTTTTCGGCAGTTCACCACAAAACCATCGGGTTCCTCGGTTGCTCCACAAAGCCGACCTAGACAGTTTGTTGGTTTGGCCTCAAAACCAATATGGAGTCGGTGCAGGGTAGCGGCTAACAACCGGAGTCTGCACGCGGGGTTTGGTTGGTTTACTCCACAAAACCAACACCGAGTTGGGACGACGTGGCGGCCAAGTCAAGAGAGCTTGGCGTGGAGGCGGCACCGAGTCCGCGGGGTTTGCGGCGGTTCACCACAAAACCATCGGGTTCCTTGGTTGCTCCACAAAGCCAAGACCGAAGGCTCGACGGGCGGAGACGGGATCCGGGTGTGTCGGGAAGCTTCGAAGCGGGCGACACGCGGCATGATCGAGGTGCTTGCGTCGAGAGGACGCGAAGGACCGATGGATGCGCGATCGTCCGATGGAGAACTTCATGTGTTGACCAAAATGCCCCTGTGAGGGCTTGTGTTGTAACTCCTAGTGTAGTGGTACTTCAGTCATTTTCCGGAGGACTTATATATAGGAGGAGTGGCTGAATTTTAGAAAACTCTTTGGCTAGTGGTGGGAGTGCTCTTTCTTTTTGGGATGCTCTTGGAGAGAGGAAAAGAGGGGTGAGCGGCTCTTTGTTTGAGCTTTTTGCCATCCAAGATTTGTGATTCTTGAGAGTGTCTTGTAATCCAACAATGCATGAATTTGTCCATCAAATCTTGTGCCAATTCCTCAAGTAAATTCTTTCTCCTTCTAATTTCCCGAGTTGGCTTTTGTGCTATTTTTGGAGATTTTCAATTTTGATCCGTGTTGCTCGATTTGTAGGCTGGTTTCCCTCGAATTTCTTTGAGGAGATCATGGATGAGTACCTTGTACCTCTTTGTGTATGATCTTGGCTCCTCAAACGCCAGGATTGGCCTTTGATTTGTGAGTTTTCGATGGAACCCAAGTTCTTGGCTTGTGAGCGTGAGATTTGCGATTCCTTGATTTTGGGTTGGTTTGAGTCTCTAAGATTTTGGGCATAGCTTCTCTTAGAGACGCTTCTCATCTACCCAAAATTTGGGCTCAATCCATCCAGCGGTTCGGAAGATCCGTCGATCGGAAGTTGGAGGTGTTTTTCGTGGGCGACACAGTTTTTGTTTCTACATGAAGGGCAGACAGTCCGCGAAGTAGGTGCGGATAGTCCGTGGTCCCTGTGTTCTTCGCGTGTTCGTGAGTCGCACCGTTTGATCCGTGCGAGATTTGGTTTTGGTCTGGAGGAGGTTTGACGGACAGTCCGTAGTGGAGGGTTGGACGGTCCGTGGGCGGCGGACGGTCCGCGAGGAGAGGGCGGACTGTCCTCGAGGTGTGGTGCGTCTCTGGAGGTTCTGTTGGCAACTTCGGACGGTCCATCCCTGACCCACGGACGGTCCGCCAGTGACCCACGGACGGTCCACCCCACCCTGGCGGACGGTCCGTTCCTGGCCAGCAGGCAGTTTTGCTCAAGTCCTTTGCCTATTGATTTGTGCTTCCGCTCTTTGATCTAAGGTTTGTTTCCAGGGCTTGATTGTTAATTGCCTAGTTTTGGGTCACTCCTTTGTGTGCGAGTACCCGGAGTTGAATTTGGGGCACAGGCCGAGTTCATCTCTTTGAAGTGAATTTTTATCGGCTCCCATTCAGTCTCCCCCTCTCTGGTCACCAATCCGGTCCTTTAGAGGGGCTTGGAGAGCACCGCTCCAAGCTGCATCTTCAGTGCGATTAGCACGAGGAAAAAAAGAGATAAACATATCGGAAGAAGATAAGGCGTCGAGAAAAAAAAAGAAAAAGATAAAGAGGATGGTGTGTGTGCTTATGCCTATGTCACCCAACGGTGTTAAAATAGCGTCTCTCATCTCCATCATTCGCTCCCAATACCAAATAACAGCTCAGACCCTGAACCAAACAAGAGATGATCCCATCCTAAAAAGTATTAGAATTATATTTTAAATATTAAAATTATTTTATAAACATGTGCGTGTTGCATGTGCGTCTATACTAGTATATGAAAGTGTCGGGGACAGCCATAGGGGTCCCCTAACTATGGGGGAGATTACCCTTCCTAAAAAATTAACACAAAACCATAAAAACACTTCCCAAGTCGGCCACAGCCCAAACTCGAATAAGGCCCACGGACCGCCGCGGCCCGATAACAGCCACGGCCCAACAGACGACCATCCCCAGCCACCCTCGAGCCGATCTTCGCCTCGCTCGAGGGCCTGGCACCCTTCGAGCGGATTTTCGCCTCGCTCGAGGGCTTGGCGCCCCTCGAGCCAATCCCCGTCCCGCTCGAGGGTTTGGCGCCCCTCGAGCGGATCTCCGCCTCGCTCGAGGCCAACCCTCGAGCGACAGCACCCCGCTTGTCTCACCCGACAGGGGCATTAAATGCTCTTGCCCGCCGCAGGCGCCATAGTCAAAAGGCAATCCTCCCCCACGTCGCACCGCTGACACCGCCTGGGTTTCTGACCTTGTCACTGTGCGGCCAAACCCCGTCACTATGCCGCCATTCCTAGCACCGTGCAGGTACTGCGCGGCCCTGTGTGGACAGGCCAGTGTCATTCCAAACACTGTGCCGCCAACTCCCGTCCTTCTCCCACGGCAAGCCCCTCGAAAGGGCATGGGCGCACCCTCGAAGACGGTACGGGCGGCGACTAAGTGCGCACGCCGGGCGGCGCCGCGGCGCGGAACGCATGGAGCACGTCTTCTCCATTATCTCCGGCACTGCACAAGCCATCCCCAGTGCTGTGCGGCCATCCCCGGCGCTGTGCGGCCATCCCCGGTGCTGTGCGACCATCCCCGGCGCTGTGGCATCCTGTGCCGACGGGACATCACCACGCCGACGCCTGTGCCACCAGGGCTCCCCCCGTAGCGGAACCCCCGAACGGGCATGGGCGCACCCTCGAATCGGCGTACGGACGACGACCAAACACAAACGCCGGTCAAGCCCACCCTCGAAGTCACTCCCAGACAAGCGCGGGAGTCACCACGCCACCTGCGGAGGCCGGAGCTCGCCATTAAACCGCCCCAGAGGCAAGAATCCGCCAGGACAACCGTCATGTCAAGGGAACTGTGCGCCAGTACGCCGTCATCTTACGCAGCACTACGCAGCACGCTTGTAAGCTACCTCCCCTTGGCCTATAAAAGGAGGAGGCAGCCGCCTAGCTACGGGCACGTGAAGACACCCGCACTCACCCGCATACTCGTTCCCCCGATATTGGCACTTCGCCCCGATCATCCTAGCAGGGACTTGGAGGCTTTTTCTCCTCTCCCGCCTTGCTTGTAGCCCCCCTCTACAGGCACCACCGGTGCGAATCAATACAGCGCACACGCGCAATCTGCTGGACGTACGACCCCGCGGTCGGAACCAGGATAAACCCGTGTCCCTGTGTTGCCATTTGCACCAACCATCGAGAGGCTGATCACAGCGTATCTCACTAGTTAGTGTCGGGACTAATCCTAATACCGACAGTTGGCGCGCCAGGTAGGAGGCTCGCGCTATGATCGACCCCTCACCAGAAGTCTCGATGGTGATTCGCACCGAGATGACGTCCCAGAGGTACGCCATGGGCAGCTCGGACCCTTTCCCTGCCGGATTCGAAATCCGGTTCGGGAGCCTGAACTTTCAGGCTATGGGGAACGGCTACCACATGCGCCTTACCAACCGAGATGAACTCCACCCGTGGCGGTCAACCGGGCCGTGCCCGATCCCCGCCACGCCGACGACCGACGTCCCGGCGCCGGAACCCACGACGGCGGTTGCCTCGACGTCTCGACGCCGCAAACGCCCGGGTCAGCGCTCGCGTCAGGCGCGCACGGAGCGGCGCCGGGCAGCACGCGACGCGGCCCGGAGCGACGCACCACCGCCGAGCGACACGACGGCGCACCCTGCAGGGGAGCGCGCGGCCACGGGGCCGCAGTTCCCCCACGGGATGCGCAACTCCGCCGCAACGTACGCCTCATCCGCCAGCACCGACATGGCCGCATACGAGGATCTCCCGGGCCATCACCTGCTGTCAACCCGGAACCTCATCGCCACCACCAACGACGAGTCGTACCACGGCACGGCCACCGAGCTGCCGCCCGCGACCTCGCACGGCTACGCGGAGTGGGACTTCTCCGGCGTACCGGACCCTGTGGTGTTCCGGCGGTTCCTTGACGCCGCGGACTACTGGTTCAGTTGCTCCGACGACTCCAGCGAAGGGAGCTACGATCCCTCACGCGAGTGCTTCGTTGTCGTCATCAATGAGCATGATGACGGCGCGAACGGAGCGGGCGACGGGGATGCGGCCCAGCATCCAGAGCCAAACCCGCCACCGGCCCCACCAGCGGGCAATGCGGACATTAATGCGCAGCTGGCCCAGGCGCGCGAGCTCGAGGCGAAGCTCGCAGAGGAGTACCGGCAGGTGCGGCTCTTGCGTGCTACCATCACAGGGGAAGCCTCGGCGCGCGGCGAACGCGCCCGGGAAGCCGGGAGGCAGGCCCGTGAATGCATCAACGCCGATTTCAATGTCGACGACCCGCACACGCCACCACGAGCTAGCCAAAAGCTCGTCGCGGTAGCGACACTGCTTCGGGCCATGCCCGAGCCGTCAACACCCGAGGCACGTAACCTGCGCCGCGAGGCGCAGGCCCTCATCGAGCAGGCGGCCGTACAGCAGACCGAGAGCTCCGCGTCTAGCATACGCAACCAGTCCAACGCGCGGGGCGACGGCGACGCGCAGGACCAGGAGGCATCCGTCCACGCGGATGGCGCGGCGGGACAGCCGGCAAACCGGGGCAGGACGCCTGTCAGGGAGCGGATCCTTGACACGCGCAGCCAGGCCCACGACGGCGATGCTCGCAATGTCCTGAACGCCAAGAGGAGGGGCGACGCGGAGGCACGGACAGCGGCGGGCTACCACCCTCGGCGAGGTGGTCGCTACGACAGTCGGGAGGACCGCTCGCCAACACCGGAACCCCCGGGAACCCGTGTGTTCAGCCGGGAGATCCGCACGGCGAGTTTCCCCCAGCGCTTCCGCCAGCCCACCACCATCACCAAGTACACGGGGGAAACAGACCCTCGGGTATGGCTCAACGACTACCGCCTGGCTTGTCAGCTGGGCGGTGCCACCAACGACGCGGTGATCATCCGCAACCTGCCGCTGCACCTTGCGGATTCGGCCCGGACATGGCTCGAGCATATGCCGCCCAGCCAAATCCACGGCTGGGACGACCTAGTCTGCACCTTCGTGGGAAACTTCCAGGGCACGTATGTTCACCCCGGGAACTCATGGGACCTGCGGGGGTGCACTCAGAAGCCCGGCGAGTCGCTCCGGGACTTCATACGATGCTTTTCCAAGCGCTGTACCGAGCTCCCGAGCGTCGCTCAGTCGGAGATCATGCACGCCTTCCTCGAGGGCACGACCTGTCGGGATCTCGTGCGTGAGCTCGGGAGGAGCCCGCTGGTCGACTCCAACGAGCTGTTCGATATCACCACCAGCTTCGCTTCCGGAGAGGAGGCGGTGGGGGCCATTTTCGACGGCAAGAAAGGCAAGTGTGTGGACGACGCGCCCGCGGAGGGCAGCAAGTCCGAGGAGCCCGTGAAGAAGCAAAAGCGGGGCAAGAAGCCCCACCACGACGCGCGCGCGCAGGGACACGGCGAAGACGACGACGAGGCCCTCGCCGTCGACCCAGCTCGTAAGGGTCCTCGAGGGCCCCCTCGAGGCCCCGGCGTGTTCGACGACATGCTGAAGAAGCCATGCCCGTACCACAAGACCCCGGTCAACCACACCCTCGAGCAATGTGACATGCTCAAGAAGTACTACAGCCGCGTCGCCGCGAAGGAGGACGAGGCCAAAAAGGGCGAGAGTGACGAAGGCGCCGACGGTTTCCCCGCCGTGGAGAACGTCTTCCTCATCTTCGGGGGGCCGACAGTGGACATGTCCACTAGCCAACCCAAGCACGAGCGGCATGAAGTTCTCGCCGCCGAGAAGGCCCCTCCTTCCTTCCTCGACTGGTCGAAGGAGGCCATCACCTTCAGCCGCAAGGACCACCCGAACCGCATCCCCAACCCGGGCCAGTACCCGCTGGTCGTCGACCCCATCATCGGCAACGCGCGATTCTCAAAGGTGTTGATGGACGGCGGCAGCAGCCTCAACATCCTGTATGCGCAAACCCTGCGGCTGATGGGGATCGGTTTGGATCAACTGCGGCCCAGCACAACGCCGTTCCATGGCGTCGCGCCGGGCAAGCACGTCCAGCCCCTCGGGCAGATCGATCTGTCGGTCTGGTTCGGCACGCCGGATAACTTCTGCAAGGAGACCCTCACCTTTGAGGTGGTGGGGTTTCGGGGCGCGTACCACGCCATCCTCGGGCGTCCGTGCTACGCCAAATTCATGGCGGTCCCGAACTACACGTTCCTCAAGATGAAGATGCCGGGGCCAAAGGGCGTCATCACGGTGGGCTCGTCGATCGAGCATGCATTCGACTGCGATGTCGAGTGCGTCGAGCACGCCGAGGCGCTCGCACTGGACGAATCGCTCGTCGCGGACATGGAGAAGTTGGCCAACGAGGGCCCCGACTCCCCTGCCAAGCACGCGGGCAGCTTCGAGGCTGCCGAGCAGACCAAGGAGGTACCCCTCGACACCGCTGCCCCCGAGGGCAAGGTGTTGAGGGTCAGTTCCACCCTCGACCTGAAATAGGAAGTGGTGCTCGTCGACTTCCTCCGCGCCAACGCAGACATCTTTGCGTGGAGCCCCTCGGACATGCCGGGCATCCCGAGGGAGGTCGCCGAGCACTCCCTTGACATCCTACCTCACTCCAGGGCTGTGCAACAGTGCCTGCGGCGCTTTGACGAAGAGAGGCGCCGGGCGATCGGAGTGGAGCTGCGGAGGCTCCTCGAGGCCGGGTTCATCAAGGAAGTGTTCCACCCCATGTGGTTAGCTAATCCTGTACTAGTTAAGAAAAAGAATGGGAAATGGCGGATGTGTGTAGATTACACCGGTTTGAATAAAGCATGTCCCAAAGTTCCCTTTCCTTTGCCACGAATCGACCAAATAGTGGATTCCACCGCGGGATGCGAACTCTTGTGTTTCCTTGATGCCTATTCGGGCTACCACCAAATAAAGATGGAGTCCGATCAACTCGCGACCTCTTTCATCACGCCATTCAGCATGTTTTGCTACGTAACGATGCCATTTGGTCTTTGAAATGCGGGAGCTACATACCAGCGATGTATGCAACACGTTTTCGGGAACCACATCGGGCGGACCGTGGAGGCATACGTAGATGACATCATCGTCAAAACCAGGAAGGCGGACGACCTGGTTAACGATTTGCGCATCACGTTCGATTGCTTGTGGGCCAACGGGGTAAAGCTAAATCCCGAAAAATGCGTCTTTGGGGTGCCGCGCGGCATGCTACTGGGTTTCATTGTCTCCCAGCGGGGTATCGAGCCCAACCCCAAGAAGGTCTCGGCCCTCGACCGGATGGGGCCAATTCGAGACTTGAAGGGGGTGCAGAAGGTGTTGGGCGGCCTAGCCGCTTTGAGCCGCTTCATTTCGCGGCTCGGCGAAAAGGGCCTGCCCCTCTACCAACTCCTGAAGAAGCACGAGCGCTTCTCCTGGACCATCGAGGCCCAGGACGCGCTCGACAAGCTGAAGGCGACGCTCGCGCACGCGCCGATCCTCACGCCGCCTCAAAACGGCGAACCTCTGTATCTTTACGTCGCGGCGACCATCCAGGTGGTCAGCGCGGTCATCGTGGTGGAAAGAACAGAGGAGGGCCACGCCCTACCAGTCCAAAGGCTGGTATACTACATCAGCGAGGTGCTATCCGAGACCAAAGCGCGGTACCCTCAAATCCAGAAGCTGCTCTACACAGTGGTACTTGCACGGCGCAAGCTGCGGCACTACTTCAAGGCCCACCCGGTCACGGTGGTCTCATCGTTCCCGCTAGGGGAGATAATCCGCAATCCGGATGCCTCGGGTAGAATCGCGAAATGGTCCGTGGAACTCATGGGGGAAACACTTACTTACGCGCCGCGCAAGGCAATCAAATCCCAAATCCTCGCGGACTTCGTCGCTGAATGGACAGACACTCAATTGCCCCCATTACAGATTCAGGCCGAGTGTTGGACCTTCTACTTCAATGGGTCGGTGATGAAAACCGGAGCGGGTGCGGGCCTGCTCTTCATCTCACCCCTCGTAGAGCACATGAGGAATGCAGTGCGCCTGCACTTCCCCGCGTCGAACAATATGGCGGAATACGAGGCCCTCCTTTGTGGCCTCCGAATCGCCATTGAGACCGGCATCAAGCGCCTCGACGTCAGGGGAGATTCGCAGCTCGTGATCGACCAAGTCATGAAGAACGTGAGCTGCCATGACGAGAAGATGGAAGCTTACTGCAATGCCGTGCGTGCGCTCGAGGACAAATTTTACGGCATTGAGCTCAACCACGTTCCCCGCAAGTACAACGAGGAGGCGGACGAGCTCGCGAAGATTGCGTCGGGGCGGATCACCGTTCCTCCGAACGTTTTCGCGCGCGATGTCGCCAAACCTTCCGTCGACCTTAGCAAAACCACCTCGAGTCCGGGAGAACCCTCGGGGGCTCCCTCGAATCCGATGGGCGCGGAGCCCATGGATGAGGACCCCTCGAACGAGGTGTTCGTGCTCTCCCTGCTCGAGGGGTATGGGGCCGACGAAGCCGAGGCCATGGAGATCGAGACGGCCCCCCGCCCCCCCCTACGGTGGACTGGCGAAGCAAGTACCTCGCCTGGATCGATCGAGGGGAGCTGCCCTCGGATCGGACCGAGGCGAGGCGCATCGCCAGAAAGGCCAAATCATTCACCGTGGTCGACGGCGAGCTGTATAAGCACACCGCGTCTGGAATCCTACAGCGATGCGTCCCCATCCCCAAGGGCCGCGAGTTGATCTGGGACATCCACGCAGGCGTGTGTGGCCATCACGCGGCGTCGCGCACCCTCGTAGGCAACGCATTCCGCCAGGGCTTCTACAGGCCCACGGCGGTCGCCGACGCCAACGAGGTCGTACGCACCTGCGAGGGGTGCTAGTTCTACGCCCGTAAGACCCACCTCCCGGCTCACGCCCTCCAGACCATACCCATCACATGGCCGTTTGCCGTATGGGGATTGGACATCGTCGGGCCCCTGCGGAAGGCGCCCGGGGGCTACACGCATTTGCTGGTCGCAATCGACAAATTCTCAAAGTGGATCAAGGCGCGCCCCATCACTAACCTCAGATCCGAGCATGCCGTGTCATTCTTCACCGACATCATCCACAGGTTCGGGGTGCCAAACTCCATCATTACCGATAACGGCACCCAGTTCACAGGCAGGAAATTCCTGGAGTTCTGCGACAGCCACCATATCCGCGTGGACTGGGCGGCCGTCGCACATCCACAGACTAATGGCCAGGTAGAACGAGCCAACGGCATGATCTTACAAGGCCTCAAGCCTAGGATCTTCGACAGACTGAGCAAGTCTGGTCGCAAGTGGATTCAGGAGCTACCGTCGGTCATCTGGAGTTTAGGACCACCCCGAGCAGAGCCACGGGGTTTACGCCGTTCTTCCTCGTCTAAGGCGCGGAGGCCGTCCTCCCCACGGACCTGGAATACGGATCGCCCAGGCTCAGGACCTACGAGGAAAACTCGAACCAGCGGGCTCGCGAAGACTCATTGGACCAGGTAGATGAAGCCCGCGACGTGGCAATGATGCATTCAGCAAGATATCAGCAGTCACTCCGGCGATACCAAGCTCAGAAGATCCGGCGCCGAAACTTCAGCGAGGGCGACCTAGTGCTAAGGCTACGACAAGACAATTGAGGCCGACACAAGCTATCGCCGCCTTGGGAAGGGCCCTACGTCGTCGTCGAGGTGCTCAAGCCCGGCACATACAAGCTTGCAAACGAGCAGGGCGAAGTCTTCACCAACGCTTGGAACATCCAACAGCTACGTCGCTTTTACCCTTAAAAAGTTCCAAGTCAATTTGTGCATATCCGACGCCCCGGTCGGTTGTATATATGTTAAGTTTGTGAATAAAGTGAAGGGTGACTCGGCTTTCTCTCCGAAAACCAAGTCCCCCTCGGGGGCTACTACGGGGGGGCACCCCACCCTAAATGGTCCCGTTTTTTTCGCAAAAATCGTTTGTTCCAAAAATGCTAAGTATGTCCTAACCCGGGAGCTCGGGCAAAAAGAAGCAGGGCGCGAGCAGCCAAAAGGCAAAGACGGGCGAGCTAGGGACGGCCCACGCCTCCGGCAGGATACGGCTTCTCCTCCTCACCACTTTGCCTACGGGCCGCTCGTGAAAACGATCAATCCCAGCCGAAACTTGCCTAGGCAGCGGGAAAGGGACAGAACAGCATAAATAAAACGAACCGAGCTTAACTTACAAATCTCTAAAGCAAATTGTCTTAATACAAATGCCACCTGACTCAGATCCTAATTACAATCTAAGGGCCTCAACGCCCGGCCATTTTCAGGGCTCGAGGGGCCCAGCGGGAGGAGCGTTCGGGAAGAGGTCCTCCTCAAAAGCGTCAGCAAGATCCGCGGCGGCGGGCGCAGCAGCAGCGTCAAGTCGGTTCACCACCTCCTGCGCCCCGTCATCATCAAGATCGTCCCCGACAATCTTGCTTGCGGGGGCGTTGAAGCCACGCTCGTGTAGCCGCAGGAAGCTGACGACGTAGCCCGGTGGGGGGTTCGGCTCCCTGTCCGACGGCGGCGGGACCATCCACGCCGGATTCGGGCCGTCGCCGGCCGGCGTCAACTGACCGCCGAGCACCAGCGCCTCCAGCGACCGCCGATCCACCGTCGACCGGGGCCACGGGAACGCGTCCAGCACTCGAATCAAAGACATGGCGGGTAAGGCGGAGGAGCACGGGTGGCTACGGGAACGAAAGGGCGCAGGCGGATCCGGCGAGGCGAGCGGCGCGGAGGAGGATGATGCGTGGGGGATGCGTATGAGTGACAGAGGTAAGGAGCACCCCCCTGATCTCCCTGCATTTTATAGAATCGGAAGGGGCGGAGCCCCCGGAAGCACCGCGCGCGGCGGCAGTTAATGCAGCCGGCACCCCGCGTCGCTGACGGCTGGGCCCCGCCGTACCAAAACGGCCACGCGCACGCGCACACGCCATGATTACCGCGCAGTAACCCAGGGGACACAGCGCCCCATCTCATCACCTCTCCACGTCGCCCATGTCGCCCGCGCCGCGCCGCCTAAAAAGGAGCGCTCACCCCGCACGACCCGCGCCACGTCGACCGTTCGTCAACGACAAGGGCTCCTTCTCTCGTAAGGATAGCCCCCCGAAAAAACCAGAGCCGGAACCTCGAGGGCACGTGGTTAACGCCCTGAGCTAAAATGGGTCAGGGCCGCGAAGTCATGACCTACCGGTACCCTCTCGAAGAACAGACTCAAGGATTTCTGGGGTCCAAGCCTACACGGCTATACTGATCAGCGGCTCGAGGCCCAGCCCGCTGAGGGTACGGTGGGCGCCGCAGATGCCCCTCAATCTGGGGATTTACTGGCCTGCACGGCTATACTGATCAGCGGCTCAAGGCCCAGCCCGCTGAGGGTACGGTGGGTGCCGCAGATGCCCCTCGATCTGGGGATTTACTGGCCTGCACGGCTATACTGATCAGCGGCTCGAGGCCCAGCCCGCTGAGGGTACGGTGGGCGCCGCAGATGCCCCTTGATCTGGGGATTTACTGGCCTGCACGGCTATACTGATCAGCGGCTCGAGGCCCAGCCCGCTGAGGGTACGGTGGACGCCGCAGATGCCCCTCGATCTGGGGATTTACTGATCAGCGGTTCGAAGCTCGACTCGATAACAGATCAGTGAGCGCCACAGATCCACCAAGACGGGGGCACCCGGTGCCACCCCGCAAAGGCCTTACTAATCAGAGGTACGGAGCCTGACCCTCGGCGGGTTCGAACAGGCGCCTCAAATTAACAGAGTCAGAGACGACCAGGGTGCGCGCGATCGAGCCGGTCCTCGAGCTCAAAGGTTCGGGGGCGCCCCATAGTTCGTGTTCAAGGCCGAACGAGGGCAGCTAGTCGAGAGATCCCATCGAGGGAGAGCTTTCGCGCCCTCGGTCCTGATCGAACAGGACCGAGCCCTGCCTAGCATACCCGCGTAAGTGCTCTCATGGACGTATCTCTGGACCACGAGCCGACCCTTATCGAACGGGGCACGGACGTCTACTTGAACTACCCGTCAACAACTCAACGAGGGATCCATGACTCGCGGCCCGTTCGATGGGAAGCATGGATCACATCACCCCTCCCCCCTGCGGAAGGGCGGCGAAGGGCGCGCAAATAAGTCGAAGAGTTTGCCCCGATCACCCGGTGTGGGCCCGGGCTCGGGGGCTCATCGCACGGCTACACCTCCCGGACGTGTCTGACAAAGGTCACATTCCCCCGCTCCTCCGAGGGCAGCGAGCGAGCCCCCCGGGACTCGTCTCGGATAGGGTTAACGTCGTTCCGCACGCGTAAGATCGCCGAGGCCGGCTGAAATATCGCTTAAGCCGGCTGAAACAAACGCCTTACGGATTGGCAGCTCAACGTAAAAACCTTGCGCGAGTGAGCACACTCCCCCAAGGCTTCGGGGGCTACACCCGCGGGTGCGCTAGCGCGCCCCCACGGAACATCATGCACATCCAGAAGGGAAGAAAGTCCTAACAGAGAGCTTCAGCCTTTGCGGGTCCCTCCGGATACCCCTGCAAAGGCTCGGGGGCTACTGTCGGGGACAGCCATAGGGGTCCCCTAACTATGGGGGAGATTACCCTTCCTAAAAAATTGACACAAAACCATAAAAACACTCCCCAAGCCGGCCACAGCCCAAACTCGAATAAGGCCCACGGACCGCCGCGGCCCGATAACAGCCACGGCCCAACAGACGACCATCCCCAGCCGCCCTCGAGCCGATCTTCGCCTCGCTCGAGGGCCTGGCACCCTTCGAGCGGATTTTCGCCTCGCTCGAGGGCTTGGCGCCCCTCGAGCCGATCCCCGTCCCGCTCGAGGGTTTGGCGCCCCTCGAGCGGATCTCCGCCTCGCTCGAGGCCAACCCTCGAGCGACAGCACCCCGCTTGTCTCACCCGACAGGGGCATTAAATGCCCTTGCCCGCCGCAGGCGCCATAGTCAAAAGGCAATCCTCCCCCACGTCGCACCGCTGACACCGCCTGGGTTTCTGACCCTGTCACTGTGCGGCCAAACCCCGTCACTATGCCGCCATTCCTAGCACCGTGCAGGTACTGCGCGGCCCTGTGCGGACAGGCCAGTGTCATTCCAAACACTGTGCTGCCAACTCCCGTCCTTCTCCCACGGCGAGCCCCTCGAAAGGGTATGGGCGCACCCTCGAAGACGGTACGGGCGGCGACCAAGTGCGCATGCCGGGCGGCGCCGCGGCGCGGAACGCATGGAGCACGTCTTCTCCATCATCTCCGGCACTGCACAAGCCATCCCCGGTGCTGTACAGGCCATCCCCGGCGCTGTGCGGCCATCCCCGGCGCTGTGGCGCCCTGTGCCGACGGAACATCACCACGCCGACGCCTGTGCCACCAGGGCTCCCCCCGTAGCGGAACCCCCGAACGGGCATGGGCGCACCCTCGAATCGGCGTACAGACGACGACCAAACACAAACACCGGTCAAGCCCACCCTCGAAGTCACTCCCAGACAAGCGCGGGAGTCGCCACGCCACCTGCGGAGGCCGGAGCTCGCCATTAAACCGCCCCAGAGGCAAGAATCCACCAGGACAACCGTCATGTCAAGGGAACTGTGCGCCAGTACACCGTCATCTTACGCAGCACGCTTGTAAGCTACCTCCCCTTGGCCTATAAAAGGAGGAGGCAGCCGCCTAGCTACGAGCACGTGAAGACACCCGCACTCACCCGCATACTCGTTCCCCCGATATTGGCACTTCGCCCCGATCATCCTAGCAGGGACTTGGAGGCTTTTCCTCCTCTCCCGCCTTGCTTGTAGCCCCCCTCTACAGGCACCACCGGTGCGAATCAATACAGCGCACACGTGCAATCTGCTGGACGTACGACCCCGCGGTCGGAACCAGGATAAACCCGTGTCCCTGTGTTGCCATTTGCACCAACCATCGAGAGGTTGATCACAGCGTATCTCACTAGTTAGTGTCGGGACTAATCCTAACACCGACAGAAAGGAAGATATATACACTTTAGAAGGCTTGAAGCCTAGAAAGGGGGTTGAAGATTACAAGAGGCTACTCAGCCAAAGCATTATTTTATCCCGTCATTGGTTTATCCCTCAAGGTGACCAATTTTTAACTCCTCTTCAAAAGAAGATTTCCATCTAGCAAAAATGAAAAGCTAGCTTCCTCCATCAAATAAGATACTGTTGTGTTACATGTGGTCGCACTGTAGTGCACATGAACAAACAATCACAATCTCTCTGCAAATGCGTGACCCGAATCTTTCCCGAGCTTAATTATATATCATATAAAATGGTTGTAGATTAGTGTCCCAGTGAATATCAAGAAAGAGCCAACCCAGCAATTGATCGAAGAAGAGATTGCATATGGTCTCTTCCACGATTTTCAGCAAAGAGGACACGGTTGTAGCTGTCAATATGCATATGTTTCCCTCTTACAAGATTTCTTGAATTTTTCCTATCTTTCAAGATCGAAGGAGTTAGAAAAAGAACTTGCTTGTTTTAGGCCCTAGATTTCCACATACATTTGGAGAGAGGAGAGGCAGGCATGCTTCCTTGAAGACAATTGTATGCTCTCTTACTATAGAAAACACAGAGGAACCCCAAATAATGTAAGTCCATTCATCATTTGAGTGGTGATCTCTAGGATGATTGCTCAGGAAATCTTGAAGATCTAGTAATCGGAAAGAGTCTTGGTTAGTACTTTCTACAGTAATAGTGTAAGAAATTGACAATTTAGAATCATATATTGGTATATCTTAGGTTATTCTTTTTAATTACATGCATATGTGATATGGATTAAAATTTAGGCTTGCCTGATGCTATTTTTAATAATAGCCCTCATGGTAATTTGTATGCAAATTTAATGGGTTAATCTAAAAATATTTTTATAATACAAGTGGTGACAATTTTATGCAATTTGAATAGGTTCCTTTAAATTACATTTTAATAATGAAATAAGTGGGTAATTAAGATGAAGATTAAAGTGTTGTCACTCCAATTTATTTTGTTTAATTGAATATATGGGTATTGTAGATACAGATTTAGGGAATATGTTAGGGGATTTGCATGATGACAGGGGTAGGTAATTTTTTAGAAAACATAATAGACCTAACGACTATGATGATTTGAATATGCAGAATTTATTGCCAGGTGTTTTACTTTTTTTTTGTTTGAAAGAAAATTTTTAGGAATTCTCTCTTTTTATATAGTGCCCACCTAGGATGCTAAGTGTATAGGCTTCAAACAGAGTCTTCAATTGGTAATAATGAGATATGCACTTGTCGTTAATCAACCACGTGTGCATGTGAAGGCACTATTTTAGGGCAAAAAACTTCTCCGAGACGGATCCAACAGATCCTCCACGTCAGCAAGTAAAAAAGAATGCGAACAAAATAACCATATCAATTGCTAGAAAATGACTATGGGCGAGCCAAAGAGGAGCTCTCCCTCCCTCATTCCTCTTGGTCCGTTTTATGAAGCATATTCGAGGGTATTATAATAATATTATATCACCCTAGCTATGTAGTTTACAACTCATCCCTTTACAGCTTGGCCACCATGGGCCCTTAGGCAAAACCTTCACATCTATTTCACGTGCCGCTGCACCCTTGACCACTCCCAAAGTCTCTGACCTGAAGTCCCTGCCCGCCTGGACCATTGGACACTGTAAGGTGTCCCACGTCCCAGCGAAGTCTTTCTCTTCGCTCATGGAAACCCGCTTGGCGAACGATGGGCCGAGCATAAGTGTTTGTCTTCGCTCGCGCTCGCACTCCCACTACACACACTGAGCCAAAACCACTTGCCATACATTTGTCACGTTAGTTCACCACTAAGTCTCAAAATAAGAAAGGGGCAGGCCGCGAAAGGGTCTGTAGTCTAGTGGTTACAAGAGCTCCAGTAGCACCTCAGGTCCTGGGTTTGACTCCCCGTGGGACCGAATTTCTCAGGATTTAACGGTGTTTGTGCTTTCAGTGGTAGGCGACGTTCCCGTCGACAGCGAGGCGTCTGTGGTGACTTCGTCAATCTTGAGGATTTCCGGCACAGTCTTCGAAGATGCTCCTAAGGGTAGGGTTTGCGTACGTGTATTCATAGAGATGAGTGTGCGTGTGTTGTGAGTGTCTCCGATGTATTGTGTAATTCGCAAAAAGAAAGGGACAGGCCCGTCGACGGACAGGAGCAACCTGAGCACCGAACATGGCCTCCAGAAATGATGGGCCTCCAAATTTAGCAACTGCACAAGGCTGCTACTAATTGTTTGGAATTTGGCGCGCACACACCACGAGTCCTATTCCGCGTTGGACACATCCATCCATCCGTCGTGGTGACTGAATCATCAAGCCCCTTCCGCTTCTCTCTCTTCACGGCAGGAGTCAGGGAGGCTGCCATCGGCAGTAGACTTTACTTTTCGAGTACGGGCTCCAGCTTCAGCACTTCAACCCGAACAGCGTCCAGCAAATGGTGACGTTCGAGGCGCTGTGCGAGGGATACCTGGGGGTTGGTGCCCACTGGCACCTCTTCAAGTATTTCTTCATGTTCACCTGTTTGAAGGACGGCCCCCTCCCGGTGACCATCGGTTGCGCTAACCTCCGGATGAAGCAGGGCAGGGACGACAAGTACATTCCTGTCTCGCTGACGAGCTCCAACAGCGGTTAGCACAAGGGTTGGTTCTACCTCAAGAACGACCCTGAGCACGCATTGCCGGAGTTCACCGGAGTCTCTATCGCCAAGGCGCCGAGAAGCTGGAGCGACGGGCCTCCGAAGGCGGAGCAGGAGAAACTGCTCAGGGAGCACTGGGCGGCGCTGGCCCGCCTCCGTAAGGCCGGAGTCGACCTAGCGGCCGTCATCGGTCAGTACCACACCGGAGGTTGTCCCGCTCCGGAGGCGGCCTCTTCGTCTCTGTGAGATGACGGCCAGGAGGGCCCCTTGGGCAAGGACCGTGACCGCGCCCGAGCCACCTTCGCAGGAGGAGGTCCAGCGCCGCGTGTCGGTGGCTATCGGGAAGGCGTCCTACTCGTGGCCGCCGTCGCAGCTCTTGCCCATGCTCCCCAACGAGGGGACCAAAAAGCTCGTAAGTGGTTTCTTCTTCCGATAAGTTTTCCGACTAATTCGAGGTCTTTATCTGATTTTGATCTTCTCAGAAACTTTTGATGGTCGTTGAATTCCTTTCGCTTCATCTTCTTTTAGCTGAAGAGCTCCCACCTCGTGCCCGCGAAGCCCCCTCTCCCGCAGGAAGTGATCTTCAACCGCAACCAGGCGGCCGCGGATAGGCGGAGGGCTGAGCGCAAGGAGCGGCACAAGGAGAAGGAGATCGCCAAGCGCGATCGGAACGACGGCCGCATCAAAAGCCGCAAGGCGGGGGAGGCCAACGTCTCCTCCAACGAAGATCCATCGCCGTCGCCGCCATGGAGTAGGGACGAGCCGAGCGCAGACGTTGACTGGAGCGGCATATCTGGGTCGCCCCTTCTTTCGCCGCGCCGAGCGGCAGAGGTGAGGTATTCCTTCGACCATTTCCTGTCCCTTGATCCCGCTCTGATTCCCGTGATCCCGTCAGTAGGAGGGTGGCAGGACGCACCACGGTAGCTGGGAGGCTGTATGCAGCAGGTCCGTCTTCCTAGATTGAATATAAACAAAACATCTATTTCTTGAATTCTTGTACATGTACATGTGCTATTTGATTTTTTTTCTCGAAAGACAGCAGGAGAACTGCGCTTCATTATATTAAGAAGGAAGAAAAAAAGAGAAAGATCCCTAACTGCAAGAACCCAACGCAACTCAACACACACCACACACACAGCCTAGCACCCACACACACTCAACTCCAGGGGGCTTTGTTCGGAACCAACGCGCCCGTGGCAGGAAAAGATTTGCTACCTAAAACCTTCAATCTACACCACTGATGTAGGGGCTGTTAGAAATGAAATTCCTCGAGCCCCTGCAATCGACCATAACTTCCTCTCCTCGCTGGCCATGGTAAGCGCACGTGCCATATCAGGAATGGCTCCCTCAAAGACACACTTGTTTCGCTGAGTCCAAATCGTCCAGGCCCCGAGAATTGTAAGAGAGTTGAGTCCTTGCAACAGCTCACCAATTCTGTCATTGCTAGCCTTCTCCCACCCGTCATAAAAGGATGTATCTAAAGGCTGAGGTGAAAGTGTTTGCAGACCAACTTGTGAGAGAAAACGAAACCAGAATTCCCTCGCAAAGGCGCAACAAACAAGGAGATGATTGATAGTCTCAGGCACCTGGTCACACATAAGGCAGCGTTCAGGATGAGGGAGACCTCGACGTGCCAAGCGATCTGCAGTCCAGCAGCGATTATGGGCAACAAGCCACATAAAGAAGGAGCACTTGGCAGGAGCCCAAGATTTCCAATTTTTCTCCCAAGGCCTAAAAGTAGTTGCCCCCACGAAGAAACCCTCATAAGTCGTCTTAGCAGAATGTTGACCAGTGGCTGAGAAGCGCCAGATGTGTCTATCCGATCCTCAATGCCAGGCTGAAGCTGAAAGTTAACTAAAATATCCCACAACTGAAGATAATCAACAAACACACCCACGATAATCAACAAGCACACCCACAGGAAGACCCCCTTGTATATCTGAAACCCAAGCGTGGTTGAGAAGGGCCTCTTTCACTGTTCGCTTTCGACGTTTCCTAACTGGGACAACAGCCAAAAGCCGAGGCGCCAAGTCTGTGATGCTTTGTCCATGGAACCAGCGATCAGTCCAGAAGAACGTGCTATTTGATTTATTAAGAACACTTTTCTTTGATTTATGGAACTGATGTTAGTGTCCTGTACTACTGTCTACTGCAAGAAATAGAAAAACATACGAATCTGGTGCTAAAAATCGTACTAAGAAACAAAGGCTAGAAGCCTTTTCTCAATCACAAAAGGAGGGCACACTTGAAAATGATGTCTCAGAGAAGATTAATTATGAAGACATATTTGAAGATTTAATTTTATGGAATAGACAGATATTACTTTTCAGTCGAACATGAGGTTAGTACTGTATTTTTTAGCATAAATATTTGATGTATTTCTAAATATTGTGTGAAACGACATAGGCTGAAAATGTGCCTTATGTGCAAAGACCACTAGAGCAAGCATGGTAACGAAAAAATGCAGTACAAGAACCAGCTAGTAGCACATGAAACTTCTGATCAAGTGAGATTAATAAACGACTAGTCACAAAACATATATGTGGCGGCATCATGTGAACAGAGAACACTTCCTCATCAGTTTATTTGCATTGTTTCGACTTCTTCTTTTTTTATAAAAAGAACTGTACAGTAACAGTACAGTATTTTTTTTACAACAACAGTACAGTGATTTAAATGCAAACCAATGAATAATAAATGAATGTCCAAACAAATGAAACAAACACAAAAAGAAAATTATGAGGAAGACTAGCATATGAATGGTAAGAGGTCAAATGAAAAATGTTGTAAGCAATGGTTAGAAATATAGGGAATCTACTCATCAAATAGGCCACAAACCATAAACACAGAATCTGCTATTCATGCTATTTGAAGAGTAAAGAGATGTACTGTGCAACTTGTCAGTGGAACATGTCTACCATATGCAGAGAGAAATGAGGGGATGAAGTGGAAGGAGAGATGAATGTTGCAGCAAACCCTCATCATTTGCCTCCTGAATTAGGCCATTTTATAAACATTCATAATGATTACAAATAGCAAAGGAGACAAGGGATCACCTTGTCTAAACCCAAGCTAATGCTGACTTTCCTTCCCTGGAATAACAAAGAGTAAACTTTTAGTGGATGGAGAGACAAGTAGATCACAAATCACCCTCCTCCAAACAGGCCCAAACCCACATTTCTTTCAGTAAGAATGACCATGAAAGAGTCAAATGTTTTAGATCTATCCAGTTATAAAAGGATATGTGGTGAAAAAAAGCAAAATTTTGTGTCGGTACATGTAGATATTATGTTAAAGCATGGTAACTAGATAAACTAGCTAGCACCTCCCTAGAAGCACTACCACAACTGAAGAATAAGTCTACAGAGAGGCATATTATCTGAAATGCACAACGCCGTGCGCGCAGAATGTGCCGACTGCTAAGAGAGGCACCAGATTTTATCAAAGCATTAATGTGGACTAGAATCGTGCCCGTGCGTTGCTACGGGCAAACTCCCATCCTACCATTCCTTTTTGACTCAACAAACAACATGAGGCACTGCAAAATGGATTGTCTGTAAATTCTAAAGTGGTCTTAACATATAGAAATTGATATACATTTCAAAGGGAAAGCAACCAGAAACCAATAGTATCAATACATTGGAAAAATGACACTGACACTTGAAAGAGTCAAAATTATACAATTGAGGACCCTTTCTGGTAGGGTTCGAGTCAGAAAATTTGCAGAAGTGATGATTACCTTGATTGGTGATGTTTGTCAGGTCAGCAAAAGGAGTCCTACGCTCCATCTATAACAATGCAATTGAAAGGTCAACAACTCATTCAGTAGTATGGGACGTGTAGGGAGTAATGTAGGGTAGTGTCAAGCACTTGAATGACAAGGAATTTCAGAACATACATGTGCAGAGGACTAAAAGTGGTGTTCACTTCTTTTGCAGCCAACCACACTTGAGAGTAAAGGAGGAAGGAATGGATGCTAGAAACTAAACCGAACCAGGAAGTTTGGCATACACTTACCACTCATTAAACTGTTTTTCTTTCCCAAGAATTCTAAATATGTGAATTGAAAATTCTTTAAGTGACACATACCAAGTTTGCAACATGATCAGATTCAAGTATTGAACCAGGTGTTGTTCCAAAGCTAGGTTAATCTGATAGTATGACTAAAGCTATCAATTAGGACCAGGCATTAATCTCCTCAGCAGTAGCAATCTTAAACAGGTGTACCAATCTTAACAAGAACACAATTAAGCTACTACAAGTCCATACTCAACAATTCAGCGCAGGAAAAACAGACAGAAGACATCAAGAGTAGACAGATGCTATTAAACAGAGTACCAGTAAAACAGAGTACCACGAGAACTGATGCACCTAGGAAGCAAGCACTTAAACTAAATGAAAATGGGTTTTGCATTTCAAGTCAATCAAGAACCCGTGTCTAAGATGTGATTTCAGTCGACTAAACTTGATACATTTCTCTCTCTTGAAATTAGCATTGTTGGCGGTTGAGTAAACACACACCTGTAAAGCACACAAATTTGGGATCCCCATAAACTTCTGCACGCACACAAACACACATCAACGACGCACACATTCTTTGATCAATTTGATTCCCATGGTGATGCAGGGAAGAAGTCTAGATACCCCCACAAACTATGAATGGTGGAACACTTAACCCCCCCAACTACTAAACCGGGTAACGAACCCCCTAAACTCTCTAATCCCGTGCACTTTACCCCCTATAGTGGTTTCGGTGGGCGGTTTTGACACCGTGGAGGCTGAGCTGGACAAGGCTTCTGATATGAGCATCTGAGTCGTGGGCCTCTGTCTTGTGCCGCTCCCACCGCCGCACCACGGACGGCCGCCGGCGCCCCAAGCTCCCCCTCCAGCGATGGACGGTGCCGCCCCGTGATCCTCTCCCCCGACGGTCGGCGACAGGCCGAGGTCCCCTTCCCAACGCTCTGCGGCGCCCCCGAGATCCCCTCCCCCGACGGGCAGCGCGGCGGCGCACCAAGATCCCCTTCCCCGACGACCGCTCCCCTGCCTCGAGGTCGCCTCCCCTCGACGGCCGGCGCCGCGCCGCTCTCCTCCACGACCGGCTCTGCGACTCTGCCACGAGCACGCCTCCGCGCCTCCACCACGGGCACGCCTCCCTCAACGGCCGGCACCGCCCTCCTCCACAACCGTCTCCTCCACAAGCGCCATTCCCTCAACGGCCAGCACTGACCCTCGATGACCTGCAGAAGAAGATGCAGGAAGGGAGAGTGAGGGGGAAGGACAAAGGTGAGAGTGAGAAAGCGAGGAAGAGCCTTGCAGCCATGGCCTCATCAAGCTCGTGCTTGTGTGAAATTGAAATGCTTGGTTAGTGCAGGGGACTGGGGATTGTGATTATTATGTATGGATTGATCGCAAGGCGACCCCATATGAGCGGAATTTTCTTTATGATCTTCAGGATGTTGTGTAGCAGTTAAGCAGGGAGAAGGCAGATGACAAGGAAGAGATTGAAATGGTTCAATGCAAATGTTGTAGTTGTGTCTGCAAGGGATCCGTTGCAAATGACAAGGGATCCGTTGCTTTTGTGTCTGCATTGTTGTAGTTGCTGTCGTAGGCTTATGTTTGTGAGAAAGTTCACTGGAATGTGACAGGTTCAGTCAGTCCAGTAACTTTTGATGTAAATGTTGGCTCAGTTTCAAAACTATATGAATGAAAAATGTACTGGTTGATCCTATTTGACAAGTTACTGATTGTTGTGCAGCCTTTTTTTTTCTTTCTGCTCTAAATTTGTTTTTTAATTGTTCCAGGTTTGTGCATGCTACTGAATTGTCATGAATTGTTCATTGAAATATTTGTGATTCAGAACTAGCCCATTCAAGTATCAATTTGTTCAGTCCTTTTTTTTGTGTTTGTGTCTGCGGCTGGCATTAACATCTATTGAAAACATCTGGACAATCCTTTCTCCAGTACCTTATTAGAATTTGCTTGAACAAAAGAGCACAAGTACATATCCATAGTAATTCATTGATTCCCATATATAGCATATAATACATGGATTAAACATAAGAACATGTTCACAAAATTTTCAGATTCATTACTTCCCAGTAGCATTCAAATATGTCACATGCATCTCAAAAGACATGTCCTACAAGCACTCAACATCTTCAGTGGTTATCACCAAATAGCATCCAAGATAAGCGTCCATTGCTCCTCCTTGGGACACTCTTCCTGGCCTGCGCTGCCTGTGGTGCTTGAAAAGGTGCTGATCTTGGCGCCTGAGGCATTGATGCTGCTCTTGGTGCGTGATGGACTGGTGCTGTTCCTGTTGCCTGATGAACTGGTGTTGTTCTTGGCACTGGTGCAGGTCTTGGTGCTTGAGAAATTGCCTACTAGATCTGAAGGCCATTCCAAGAGCAAAAATAGGGACTTGGGCTTTACTGTCATACCTGTTTGCAGTACTCCGCCACCTGACTGATTCCCCTTCACTATCCTCCTCATATGAATAATCATCACTAGAGTTCATATATGGGCTGTCATCATCTTCTAAGTTGTCAACTTCATAATCTAAGCCACCTGCAATCAATTGTCCTTCCTTCCTATGCTCTCCTAGCTTCTTAGCTCTAATGTCCATCTTGATTTGGTTGGCAAACTGCCTGAGTTGCTCTGCTTCTTCATCATCTCCAGAGCTGTTAAGATCTTTAGGTTGGTAGTCAGCATCAGAATCATCACTACTGCCACCTTCTACAATTGTTTCCTTTCCCTTGTCTTCAGCCAATTTTTTAGCTGACTTGGAGGGTGACTTGTAGTACTCCCTGAATGAGGCCAACTCCTCTGGGGATGCCACAACATCAATGGGCATAGATGCAGGAACATCAAAATCCATTTCTTCTGATTCAGACATCTCCACCTCCCAGTCACTATCTTCAATGGCTTTTGGCTTCTCATGCACAACAACCTCAACATAAATATCTGCCACTCCACCATCTGTAACATGCTGAGGAATCACCAAACAAGCATTGTCATCATGAAGCAGTCTCAGTCCATCACCCAATTCCATTCCTGGATACAACCAGTGCAACTGCACCCCATGAGCCACTGATGTATGATCAGCAAGATGACCCTCCAGCTCAGGCAAAGAAAGCTTATCCACATCAATGTAACTCATGGCACTAGTACCACCAAAATACTGCAGGTGTCCTCCCACTGTCAAAAATTCTCCTCCATAGTGAAATTTGACTGCCAGAGAATCAAAAGGATCCATTCTGAAAAACAAGAAAAAATTTCTAGATTAATCACCATCCATAAGTAGGAAACCACAAATCTTTTGTTTCAATACTCTGCGTAAAAATAAGATTAAACCATTCTTGGACAACATTATGATCACGTACTCCATCTAATCACCAATCTTTGTTTCTGTAACCCTACAGTCCGAATTCTATCAAGCATACAATGTGAAATCAAGCGAAAATACTAACTTTTCCTACTAACTCCAACCCAATGCTGCTCAGTTCAACCCTGATTCAAAACCCCAACAAAACCACACTCTGACGAACCATATGCCCTAGTTCAATTTGTCCAAAACCAATCAGGGAGAGAGAGTAGGGATTGAGCAGCGGCCACTGACCTTGATTCTTGTTGCACCACGCTCAGCTCGTCGATCTCGTCTTGAACATAGGCTTGCCACCTGAATCGCCTGAGGGAGGCGGCGAAGCCCGCACGAGAGAGGCGGCGGAGCCTCGCGGGATGGGAAAAGATGCGGAAGGCAGAGGGGTCGAGAGTTCCACCGCCTGTTAACAGATAGATCTCGTCTCTCTCCCTTACAGGACGGGCCCGCAAGTCAGACGTCCAGCTCAGCCTCCACGGTGTCAAAACCGCCCACCGAAACCACTATAGGGGGTAAAGTGCACGGGATTAGAGAGTTTAGGGAGTTCGTTACCCGGTTTAGTAGTTGGGGGGGTTAAGTGTTCCACCATTCATAGTTTGTGAGGGTATCTAGACTTCTTCCGGTGATGCAGGAAGGGAAAGAAGAGGTGTTGGCATCTCAAACTTGAACTCTGAACCCGTGGAAGCGTCCATGGGGTGGCGCAGGGAGTGACTGGCCTCCCCTCCCTGTAGTCTCGTCGCCCCTACCCCGCCGCACGCCGCCATGCCCTTGTCTTCCGCTGCACCATGGGTCTGGCCGCAAGGAGCAGCGTTGGCGGCGAGGGGGCCGGCTGCGGGGAGAAGTGGCGGCGCAGAGGGGACCAGCTGTGGGGAGCAGTAGTGACGGTGGCGAGGGGGCGCCTTCAGGGAGTAGCAGCGGTAGCGGCGAGGGGCCGGAGTTGCGGCGCGGCGAGCCGACGGCGAGGAGATCGAGGTGCTGCGCAAGCTGACCCCTCCTCCGCTCCAGCGTCAAGCTCCTCTACTCAGGCATCTCCTTTTTTCGGGTGGCCGCCGGATCTCGGGAAGGAGGGGGAGGGATGTCCGCGCCATGGTCGATTTGCCGCGGGGAGGAAACACGGTCAGCCGGAGAAGGAGCCCGACAGGCCGGCAGCGGAGGAGGCGACGACGGAATGCGGTGGATCGAGGGGAAGGGAGGTTCATGGATGGAGGGCGGAGGTGGAGCAACGGCGCGGACGGGGGCAAAAGGCGAGCGCCAAGGAAGGGCCCACCTGTCGGCGCGGGATGGTTCTGCCGGCAGAACGCCGGGGGGCAGAACCACGGGGTGGCGACGTTGCCCTCAGGGCTAGTTTGGCAGCTCGTGCCTGATTAGCCCAGGGAATAAATGACCTCGCGGGGATTATTTTGGACTCGGAAATCCCCCTAAACCGGCAGGGTAGTGCTGCCCCCTCCCCCGCTGCTGTTTGGAGGAACCGAGGAAGTCCCGACGCGGGGCAGCCCCATGGGAAAAACTTTTTTTTAATCAAACGTACCTGTATTCAAGTTAAGGCCAGTACAAAGACACGTACAAGAACAGATACGCTACAGAAGGATACAAAGGACAGCAGATCGACCCTTTGACACAGAGGTCCCTAGCAAACAAAGAAATTACAAGAGTAATGTATTCAAGTTCGAGTAATGATTATTAAGTCCTGTTGACTGTGCCACGATCATGATGCTCTTTTTTTTAAAAAAAAACCAACACAGAAGTAGAATACTAAATACATGACATACAGTCATACAGTGATAACCCCAAGTTAATATCATCATTTTTATTTTGTACATGAGTAGCTAATTTGTGATGACATGCTGATAAACAAACAAAATTATCACCAAGTCATGAGGGCATCACGTAGCAAGGTATAGAAATTTAAACAGCTCAATCGATGAGAAAATAGTATCAAGCTTCAGCCGTTACAAATGGTAGAACACCATTCAGCTCATGCAAGAGACAAAGGGACAGTTTTCTGTATTACAAATTTAGAAGCCAGCTAAAACACTCTGACAATGGTAGGCATAGATACAAAGCTAATCGAGTCCCTCAAGAAGTCTCTCGTTGGTGTAATCCCTAAGATATCTGCAATTAGATCAATAATAATAAAAGCTCATGACAATTGTGCACAATGTATATTAGGCAAAAAAAAACGTGAGTTCCGCATACAATTTATAGCAGTACTGTCTACAGATTTTTTGGAATAATAATGGAATCACTGCTGAATGAAAGAATACAGTGTCATAGTAAAAAATGATCAATTTATTACAGGAGGTTTGTAAAATGCATTGATGCAGGTCACATCTAAGACAACATCTCATTTGGCATAGAACGAAAGAATACAGTGTCATAGTAAACGCTGGTGCTAGGTATACTAGAAAACATATGGCAATTTGTAAGGGACTACTGGTTCTAAAACTCAGTATTTCAATAAGTATACCCTTTATGCTAATGCCTACAACTTTCACAACCTAAATTGATCCAGCAGCAGAAAAGAATAAACCAAGTACTCCCTCTATATCGTTTTAGTTGACGTCGGTAGTTCAATTAGAAAGGAATCAAAATATTTGTCGTTCCAATTCAAGATACATGCTAGCTTCCATTTTTACCCCTTCCCAAGGCAGTCAGTCATCACTGCGGAGTGCGGACGGATGCTTGTTTGGATGAGCCGTAGTTGGACGAAATAATACAAGAGGGTGAGTTCGTTCGGGGGGCAGAAAGGTAAATTCATATCTTCCTTAATTCTCACAAACTGGTTGGAAACGTCATTTAAAACGATATGGAGGGAGTACATTTTAGGAAAAATAACTACTCCCTTTTGATCCAAGTAAAAATGTGTTGTGTACACTAAGTCACAGATCCTTTGGATATGACTAGTCAGCAGTTAACCCCCAAAAAAAGATCCTACTCACTGATCCTATTCCAGCAATAAGTAAACCATGATTATTACTATTGCAAAGTTACTTCAGTTCTAACTTCTAACTAGAATATGTAAACATTACATCGCATAACATGCACAGTTTAGGTTCACTCAAGTTGGCAGAAAATAGTACATCACTTAACAATGATATAGCAACCATACTTGTAGGAAAACATGGCCTTGCATGATTCAAGTTTGGGTCAAGTGCAGGAAATTAGAATGATACAAACAATTCCACTGAGAAAATAGATACTGAAAATTAATTATACTCAGAAATAGATACTGGAAATTAATGCCTCTTAAAAATAGATACTATGGAAAACATGAGTTACAGATGTGTACTGCACCTAGAGATTTTCAAAAGTGCTTAGCTCTACACGTATGCAAAGAGAGGGAGAAAGCACTGTAGCTGAAGTTCCAATGAGTTTGTCAATGAGCCTAATATTAGAAGGTTCTTGCACTAGATGATATTATTAGCAACAAAGTAAATCTTGACACTAGCATTTAACCAAAAATTAGATGGGCCACCATCTTGTTTAAATCCTACCTGTGTGGTAACAAGAGATTCAAAATTAGACTACGTAGTTACTGTGCCAAAATGAACCCTACGCAATTGATTGTTTTGTCCACAGAACAGAAATGTAACACCTACATCACGTGAAGCTTGTGTAATTATTTGTTCATTCACATCACACAAAAGTAACAGTTTTGATTCCGGATGCCTGCAAGTAATAATTAGGTACCATGTTCTGAATTCTTATTTAACCTCGATATTTTAAACATATGAAATTTGCAGTTGAATAGCTATACTGAAACTCAGTCCAAAACTTGCACATACAACACTGTGTTACTAGTCACACATTATCGACCACATATACTAGCCTGATGAAGTTACAGATTCAAGAGAACAAGGCCATGAATCAGTGAACCCTCATGCTCTGGAACAACAAGAATATAACAAATTAACAATTAACAAAGACAAAAGCTCACAGCAAGGATTAGCAAAAATCATTATTCCATGTTGTGCTCAAGCTTGAAGCATTTCAAGACACAAGGTCTAAAACATAACGAGCTTTCATTCTTGCAAATCAAAATCTCTCATCATTTTAAGATCATGAATAGGTGAATCAAGATGCCAACTATACTTCTCATCATAACCACGAGCAGCACAAACCCTAGGCAATCTGAGTCTGGGATGAGGGAAGTGTTGAACTCACAAATCGAAGAAGCTGACGGGGTGGAGGTGCCGTGGTGGATACCGATTCCAGAGGAGGTGGCCGGGATCTTGCCGTCGTAGATCGAGACGACGCCGGTGCTCCTGGACAAGGATTGGGGCGCGGAGGGGGGGGGCGGCAGCGACTGCTCGGGGACGAGAGAGGACGCGGAGGAGGGGAAGCGCTGGACGACGAAGCGGAGGGGCGGCGGAGTGGACGGTGAGCGGTGTTGCCTGCTGGCTCCGTCGCGTCGCGGAGGCGAGTCGGAGGCGGGGGAAAGCGTTGGGGAAGACGAGTCGCGTCGGGGAGGCGAGTCGGAGGCGCGGGGAAGCGAACGGGGTCGCGGCGTCCGGACCCGAGAGGTGTGGAGCGCCCGCCCCGGGGAAAAGTCGCGGACAGGCCAGATGCACCCGTGGTTGTGGGCTCCCAAACGACGGGGGAGATTGGGCCGGAGGCCGAATTCCTCGTGGTGGGCATATCCGGGGAAAACTGGGGGATCCCTCAGGGATTCTTGGCTCCCAAATGAGCCCTCAGTCTTTTTAGGGGTAGAGAGAAGCTCCCTATCAACTGTGCCCAACTGGATGATTAAACAAGCTTTGTCTAGAACTAAAACATATTGCGCTTGGACAAAGTAAACAACAGAAGTATAATAAATCAACAGAACAGTCTTCCACTTGATAATCCGGATTACTCGTACACAATAAATCCAGCAGTGCACTTGAAAATCCACTTAGCATATTGAGAGTAATTATATGGTAAATCTACTCAATCTTCAACTGACTCAAAGCTACATGGACTTACAATGTGGTATATTGAATATAGGAGTTACAGTTTACATGATAAAACTTACGGATATCCAGAGCAATCATACAGCAAATTTATTCAACTTTCCACTGACTGACAATGTGGTAGGTTGAATATGAGGTGTTACAGTGTACATGGTAAAACTAAAAAGCCGGATAATCCTTCATACCAAAATGCCAAAATGTACAGCCAACGAGGAAAATCTGCAGAATATATCATTTCTTGCTCCATAGTGTAGCACCTAGAGACAAGTCCAATTTCAGCTCCCTTGGTCATGGTCAGGGAAGTAGATCTATACTCTGAGGATAATGATTGCTTGGTTTCTCTGACCCCTTTTGACTCCTCTTTGTATGTTTCAGATATTTTAGCTCTTAGGAGCTGCAATCTTAACTCCACTTCTTTCATTTTAGGTCTCTTTTCTCCTTTACTCCTTAAACACATCTCTGCAACGAAGGCAATCTCATCAATTTCACCTTGGCTGGCTTCCTCGGCAACTTGTGAATCCACCACATCCATAGTAGTTTTATCCCTTAGCGCTTGAAGGAAACAATGACATAAGTTCTGCTTTTCACCAAGGCAGTTGAGGAAAATTGGCTTCTTCCTTGTTAGGAGCTCAACAAGTATAACGCCAAAACTATAAACATCACTCTTTTCAGTTAATTGGCCTGTATAGTAATACTCTGGATCTAAGTACCCAAATGTCCCCTGCACAGCTGTAACCACACGAGTCTGGTCAATGGAAATGGATCTGGAAGCACCAAAGTCTGAAACTTTTGTAGTGAAGGCATCATCCAAGAGTATGTTAGTTGATTTCACATCTCTATGAAAGATTGGCATAGCAGCAGAAGAATGGAGATAAGCAAGTGCTCCTGCAGCCTCTAGAGCAATCCTGATACGATCCTCCCATGTTAACAAGCATTTGGCGCTCAGATTGCCATGAAGAAGATCATGAAGTGTACCATTAGAGATGAATTCATACACAAGGAGAGGCACTTCGGATTCAAGGCAACAACCAAAAAGCTTCACCACATTGCGATGAATTATCTGGGACAGGATGGTCACCTCATTAACAAATTGGTCAATCTCACTCTGCTCCACAATTTTGGACCTTTTGATGGCAACTATCCGTTGATCAGATAAAATACCCTTGTAAACTGTGCCATGGCCTCCATGTCCGATGATACGTGTTGTGTCAAAGTTGCTGGTTGCTTTCTCTAACTCTTCCAAGGAAAATATTCTTGTGTTATGTGTAACACTTTCACTTGAGGAGATCAGCTGTTCCAAGAGTAGGCCTTTGTTTTTCCGAAAGTATGCCCTTCGGATTTTCTTTTGAGTGTCTCTTTTCCACCTTTTAACCAATACAATAGCAGCCAATGTCAGAAGTAGAACTCCAAAACCACTACTAATTCCAACAGCAGTCCCTACATGAGTAATTGAAACAATTTAAAAGTTGTATTTTTTGACAACTTGAGTGCATAGAGATATTGAATGATAAGGGAACTGTGACATACCCAAAAGAATATTTTGCCGCTTACTAGAAGTGCACTGCCTTCTTACTGGATCAAAAGTCATACCATGAGGGCAGCAGCTATAGCTTCCTTCGAAGTTGTAGCATATCCCATTACAGTAGTTTGGTATCAAGCACTCATCAATATCTGATAAAGAATTCCAAAAATCGTAAACTGGAGTGGACAAAATATATCTCACTTTTGATGATGGTTCTATTGCTTTGTTTCAACTATACACTCATTAATATCTACAAATGGCATACAGTCGAATTCAATGGATACCACACCACTCTTTTCAAATATGCCTATTCGTATTGCATAATCAAATGCATGCATATGTTGAAGAATGTGTACCTGTACATCCATTTTGAACATAAGGATTTCCTTCGAAACCAGGAGAGCACTTGCAACGATAACCAATATAGATCGTCCCATGCGTAACACCAAGGCACTCACTGTTTATGCTGAGGCATGCGTAAGTACTGCTTTGATTTGCACTTTCACATGTCAAATTGGTTATGGACCAGCTCAAGGCACCATACTCTTCAGATAATCCAGATTTCTCCAAACCGTAAATTACCTGCTGGCTAAAGTAATCAGAACCACCATAGTATATTGATAGATAATTTGTGTTGGCATCTTCAGATTCTGAAAGCTTATTGACATACACGAGTCCTTCAGCTAAGGAAATATTTGTCACTTCATATTTTGCAGGTGGTCTTGCAATAAGAGTGCGATTGGATGCGCAATACAGTTGAAATCTCCTTTTAGCAAAACAACCTGGCTCCAGCCCAAAAGGGAAAGGGATATATGTACTGCCACATGATCGAGAACAGTTTGCTTTTGGGGTTGGGTTATACTCTGCTCCATTTAAGAAAATTGTTGACCAAAAAGATGTCAGAGATATATGACAATGACAAAAAGCAGAACTGCAGAGAACTGTGCGCATACCTTGTTTGCAATCATCAAGAAGGTAAGGATTGCCTCCATCAAAATTTCTAGAGCAAGCACAAGAGTAGCCACCATTTTGTACATCCATACAACTGCTATTGCTGCATGCATACTGCACCTTATTATCTAACTGGGCCCTTTTACAATTGGGTTCATCTGCAATGACGGTTGAGAGATATGCCGATGAAGAACCAACGATACTTGTATTTATTGTATCGGATAAGAGATCCATAATACTAAACTTATATGGACGGAAACTTAAGAAAGCCTTGATGGTAATATGACTGAAGGGTTGCGGTACTTTGTCATTGTTCTTAATGATAGTCACTCTGAACCCTCGAAATGGCACCGGGAATGTAACAGTGCAGCAACCCATGCCATTACAGCTCCCTCCTCCTGTCGCTATCAGCATAGCCGCCATGGAGGAGCACTTGCTTGTGCAATGGCCTACAAGGTCACCAGTGTCTGGATGGAACAGGTAGACCTCGATTCCGCAACCGAGGAACGCAAAGTAATTGTAAGATTCGATGTTGAGGTTCCGCCCAGGAGACTGCCAAGACAGGTTGTAGGTGCTGACATCCGGTGTCATGGGGATGGTGTACACAAAAGAAGCAAGGACAGTTCCTGAAGGATAGAGGCCGATCACCTGAGTGGTGGTGTTACCCAAGAAGAGCTTCCAAGGTTTGGTGGTCCTATTGCAGGTGACCTCGAATCCCTGTCGGAAGCAGCCAGGCCCGATGCCAAAGGGGTACCAGATGCTAACATTGCCACAGGTTTTGGGGCAGTGTGCAAGACTAGCAGCAGAGGGAGGACGAGCTCCGGACACGACCAACATGACGGTAGCTGTTATGCTCCATATCAATACCAGATGCATGGTGGTAATTGCAATTCCCTTTTCTGAACCCATGGGATGAGAGAAACAAGAAAACACCCCGCTTTATAGCAAATAGCCTATCAATGGGTATGTGGAGGTTTCCTGCATACTCTTTGGTCTTCATTGTCTAACCTCTCGTGGAAGGACTTCTTGCCGGATGTTGTTTTGGTTGACTTGAGGACATTGTTGTTCACTAGACCATCGATTCTTATGTGGACATACATCGACGACCCTGATAAAGATTTGTGGACTTCCTTGATCTTGGACCAAGACTAATTGGCTTGGGTCATGTAACTCATCCACACAGGTGTAAAAATGTGAAGTGATTCCCAATTGTAGCTGCTACTAGATAATCCCTTTTTTTCTTGAGGGGGAGTAACCCAAAATATTCCAATTTCATTATCCAGATATTGTACGTACTCCCTCCGTTTCATAATACTTGTCGTTGTGGCTTTCTAAATACATTTCTTTTATTATGTATCTAGACTAGAAAAGTCAAAACAACAAGTATTATGAGGCGGAGGGAGTACTGCATACTGTGTGAACATATGAGCACTCTAACTTGCAAATCGGGGCATTGTTTATCCATAGGGCACTATCACCACACAAGGTCGACGGTACATCGAATGCGATTTCAATTCCTAGCTCCCTACTGTTCATCGATTTGGTGGAGTACAGGAAGATGCAACCGAATTCCAGAAAGACTGATTGTTTCCTTCCCTGCAACTTCACGTAACCAAATCTTGTGGAAAAAAACACAAAGCCATGTGAACGTGCGCCGCGTGGATTCTGATCTGGATGGGAGGAAATTCGTACCGTGGCGACTGGCGAGCAAGGAGGGAGTCCCGGGAGACTTGGGACAGCCGTGAGAAACCGCGTGCTGCTGCCGTTGGAGCGCACCGCAGCAGCAAAGCTGTCGTTGCCGCGCTCATCGCCGAGGCGCTCGAGCGCGCTGACCGGCCCGCCGCAGGTACTCCCACAGTCCCGCCGCGCGCGCTCGGTTCTCGCCCATGGCGACGGCGACGGTTCAGCTCGAAAGCGCATTAGAAGACTACGCTTCCTGAGTCTGAAAGCACATTATGGAAGATAAGGGTAAAGTTGTCCACTTCAATAGCCTTCGTTAACACCGAATGCTGTGTCCTTTGAACGGAGTGCGCGTTGGGCCTTCTTTCCTCCACCGCTTTCCCGTCTCCGCTCGCTCTCGTATCGGCCTTTCTTACCTGTCGGGGACGGCAAGGCGAGCAGCCACCCCCCCTTGGCCTGATCTTCGTGGGGCGGCGGCGACGAGCTTCTGACAGGTATGCCCGCCTATCCACTTGATGTGCGAAATCCAAAAACCAGAACCTCTGGTGTATGCTGGATCTGACCATGTATCTATCTGCTAGGCTTCGTTTTTTTTTTTTTTTGCAAATAATTACCCGGTGTGCATATGTACACCCATGTCTCCTATGCTTTGGGTCCGCCCCAGATGGCATGGTTGCTGCTCCATTTTTCAATTAGCATAGGTGTATTTTGATTTTAACTGAAAGTCAAACTTCACAGCCATTTACCATCAGTTAATCGAATTATAGGCGTGCTTAGGACAAAAGTTGCGTCGATAGATTGTAGCAATTGAAATTATATTGCCAGAGAAATTTAAGGTCAAAATCTTACTTTTGAAGACTTTCTCCTGAAAAAATACTGTCTTCCTTTGATAGACTGGGACAGTAATAAGCTGGTCACCGTATTCAAGCGATATCACTTGCAAAGCTTAATGTTTCTGCTACCTTGAGTAATGTATCTTAAATATTTCATGCTAGACATAGCGAAGACTTGAGTAGTTTTAGTACGCATAAAGTCTTTTGTAAGTTCTTATATATCTTCTGAATTCATGATCCAACATTGGACCATACTGGCGGATCTAAACTTTGCATTCCTTTTCTTTGATGAATTGAGTGGAAGGGTGATACATTTCCTGAAGCAATCCCTTTTCTTCAAAGCTACCACACTTAGTGCTTGTGAGTAAATCTGCACTTATGCAGATTAGCCGCGCACTCAAAGGGGAAAGATGAAGTGATTATTAGATTTGCTTTGTACTGAACTAAAAGGGCGTGTCATTGTGACACTGAGAATGATTGATCAACAGCATTGATAAGACTCTTTTTCCTTGATGTTGAACTTCTACCTCCATGGTTCCATAGTGAACATCAATTTGGTGCTCTGTCCAAATCATGTTGTCCCTACCATCGTTGTGGTGATGGTTCTGGCATTCCCTGTTACCTTCCTCCCCAATTCTCAGACCACATGATTTTTTTTTTTTTTTTTGAAAGACCAAGAACATTGCCCGCATGAATAAGTAGAAGAGAGGATAACAGGTGCCAAGTTTACCCTGCTCAGGCTCATGGCTTGAACAGGTGTAGCATCATATGAGCTCAAGGTGTTTTGCTCCAGCAATGTTCCACGATCTGGCTTTGTCCTGAATTTCAGAGATCATCTGTGCTGTTGTCTTTTCTTGTCTGTTGAAACCACAAGCACTCTTTCCTCCCAAAGGCTTCAAGTGACTAGGATAGTGATCCAGTGAATTCCTTTTGTGGTTGTTTACGTGGAATCACAAGCAACCCAAGGTACCAGTCTGGTTTTTGAATTGGTGGCCAGTAGGATGGATTGGATCAAGGCTCTGGCAAGGAACTATTTATTTTTCTTATGGTTGTATCTTGGGCCTGTGTGGCTAACCATAACTTCTGGTGAACCTTACATTCCTAAAACTAGTATTGTCGTGGGAATGGGATGTTATTCGTACAAGGGCTATGTATAAACTGCAACCAGTGTTTGATGCACTGTGAAATGTCATTCTATGTTTCCCTTGTTTGTTACCTTTCTGCAATTAATGAGTGTATTACAGTGAAAGTGAAGTATTGAATATACGAGTAATTTGAACATAGTATATTTTTGACACCTTAATTGGTGATTGGCATGTCTGAATGCATCTTTTGTTTATTCCTTTCCAGAGTCCTGTCTCCGGTGGTGTACAGGAATTCCATTTCCTTAAATTCTTGGATAGGAATGGAAAATGAATTTCCTGATGAGGTTCTCAAGTCTGTTTTCCCGTTATTGGATGGGAAAGATCTAGTCTTTTGCATGCTTGTATGCCGTCAGTGGCGTGAAGTTGCGAAGGATGATTACTTCTGGAAATGCATTTGCTCACGGAAGTGGCCATCCATTTGCAAACAACCTCCTTCTGATGCAAACTACAAGAAGCTTTATTTAACCTTCTCCCAGCCACCAACAATAAAGCACCTTCCTGTACCAAGGCTCACGTTTGAGGATCTTGTTTTTTATATAGATATGTGGCTCGAGGGATCCCTCATCTTTTCTCAAGCAATTTCAGGTTGCACCCTTCGAGCAGGCCTACATTGCGCACCTCGCGGCATCCCAGATATACTTGCAGAACATCTGAAGTCACTAGACTGCATCATGATGTTGGAAGTTGAACCAAGGTTGTCTATCCCTATGGGACCAGCCATCACTGTATCTGTTCTTGCCCACCGCAAGGATTCCAATAAGATGGCTTGCATCATCAACAAGTCGACCTTCGATTACATCGACAGTAATGCTGCTCGCGCACTGGCATACGAGTACCTCAGATTTTCACCCAGGCACCCATTCATATCAGACATCCGGGCGTGGATGTCCTTGCTTTTTCTGTACAAAGGAGACAACGTCATTGAGGTATTTGGTATCGAGCTAGATTTCTGCGATGCTGCAACGTCAGAAACTGAAATCCTATGGCTTCTGGATATGCTTGATTGGAAATAGAAGGGCTTATTTTCCCCTTGTGACGACACATGTAAAGAATGTTTATGGTTAGTTGTTCTTTTCCTGTTGGGAGCATGTATGCTACTGAACTATAATCTTCTTGGCAGTTTGAATAAATGGCACCTGCTACTCCGTGTGCTAGCAGGGCGCAGTTGTTTCATAGATTCTCCCCTGAAATTGCTGTTCATCCTCACATCATCCATGCAAATGTTGTTTCATACAGTTGGGTGGCCAGTTTTTCTTTATGATGTCATCTAATCTCCCAGTTGGTCTTCTGCTTTGCCGTACCGATCTTGCGGAATCTGAAGCATGTAGTATTAAAATAAACATGAGGAAAAATGATATCTGTTTCTGCTGTTAACAGTCGGTAGTTTCCGGTGGTAAAAAATCACAGAACCTGCGCGGATCGACAGAACTATAGAAAGTGTGCAGTGAGGGATCTTAGCCAGTCTTTCACTTCCGGCTTTGGGGGTCTCGGATTGTATCCCCACCATCTTGCCAAAGTATTTGATTATTAACGGGGCTAATTAACGGGGCTAACATCTGGATTCCTCTTTTTAAAGAAAGTCTTTCCTGGATCCTGAAAAAACAAGAAAGAACAGAATGAGAACTAAGAGTTCTTCCAGTCGAGCAGTTGAGGGAACGAGTAAGATACATTTGTCAGTCTACTATTCTTTTCTTTTGGGAAGGAATTGAGGGTCAAGCCGACGCCGCCCTTCCTCACCTGACTGAATGGAGTGAATATCTGTTTTTCTTTTCATGTTCTCTACCATGCTTGTCGACCCTCCTCCGTTGTCCTCGAGGCACGGGCTTCACTGTGACCACCTTTGGCTTTCCATAGCGCAAATGAGCAATGGAGAACTCAAAACCATTGGGCCATGACCATGAGCAGTGTCTCCAAAGTTATTTTGATATGATATTGAGTCTTTATAATTGACACTACATTATATTATATAAAAGAAATTTTGATGTATAAGAGAAATTTAGAATACAAAATTGTGAACTGGCGAAAGGGCATGTAGCTTAGTGGTTATAAGAACCCCGGTAGAACCTCAGGTCCTGGGTTCGACTCCTCGTGAGAGCGAATTTATCAGGATTTAACGGCGTTTGTGCTTTCAGTGGTAGGCGATGTTCCCGTTGACAGCGAGGCGCTATGTGGTGACTTCGTCAATCTTGAGGATTTGCCGGCCGTCTTCGAAGATGTTCATAGGGGTAGGGTTTGCATGCGTGTGTTCATAGGGATGACTGTGTGTGCGTTGTGAGTGTCTCCGATCTACTGTGTAATTCGCATACTCATAGGGGTAGGATTTGCGTGCATGTGTTCATAGGGAAAATTGTGTGTGTGCGTTGTGAGTGTCTCTGATGTACAGTGTAATTCGAAAAAAACAAATTTGTGAACTGAGCGGAAGGAAACTGGTAAGGTTCTTTGTGGTGCAAAATGTCCATTAGAGTTCAAGTTCTCAACTCGATACTCGTAGAATGATGTGCTTAGGGGTAGGATTATGCAGTGGCGCATCCAGCGTGGGGCCAAGAGCCCCCCCTACCCTCATGCACTCATTGGAGCCTCCACAAGGAACACCCCCCCCCCCCCAACACCCCTCCCCACCCCAACATTTTTCAACCATGAGCGAAGGTGACGGAAGAAGAATACCCACAGATGCTAGATCCGCCCTTGGGATTATGTGCGTCTGTTCGTACGGACGAGCGTTTGGGTTTGTACTATGTGATAAAAATTAAGAGTACAAAAAAAAATTTTGAAAGCCTTTTCCCAATTTAGATACGTCTACCATTTGTAGATTGGGAGAGTATTTTCCCTAAAAGGAGTCACAGTTGGAGTGGTAAGACCACTGGTTGGGGAGCTCCCACCCAAGATTCAAATCCTGGGTGTGACACCATTTACGATGTGGCTGTGAGGTACTCCTCTGTAGTTTTCTTTAAAAAAAGAGACATTTATGAATAGAAAGAATAATATGGGACTGTACACTGGTAGATTCAGGACCTTTGGTACGCCTCTTTAGTCCCGGTTGAGTTTTGGAGCCGGGACTAAAGGGTTTTCATCGACGTGGCTTGAAATGCCCGCAAACACCCCTTACCCTTTAGTCCCGGTTGGTAATACCAACCGAAACTAAAAGGGGGCTTCGAACTGCCATTTTACGACAATAATTGGCGTCAAGCTTTAGTCCACCCGAGACTAAAGCCATTCCACCCACCGACAATTTCCTATTTCTCTCTCCCACCGGTCAAAGCGCATCTCATTCTTCTCCTTCCTTTCTCTATCTCATCTCTCTCTCTCTCTCTTCTCTCATGCAGATCCCGACGTGGGGGCGCGGCCACCGGCGGCCGGCTCCCGGCGGCGTGCGCGGTCACCGGCGCAGCGCGCAGGCGCGCGAGCCCCGGCCGCGGGCGGCCACGGCGGCGGAGCGCGGCCCCGGCGCTAGCGGCTCCCGGGGCGGGCGCGAGCACCAACGCGGGGGCACGCGGACCCCGGCGCGGGCACGGCCACCGGCCGCCGGCGCGGGCGCGGCCACAGCGCGGGCTCGGTCCGACGGGTTCGTCAATTTTTTTCTTCTGATTTTTACTTGTGAGATGTGAAGGAAACTTGAGTTATGAATCGAATCAAACTTGTGATGCAAAGGAAACTGTGTTGGGAATTGAATCAAACTTGTGATTCGCGAGTGGTGAAATTGATTGATTTACTCATGTGATGGTTAAGTATGTGATGAATACTTCTCGTCTGTAGTGTTTGTATTTGTTCTTGTCGATTCTCCATTGTTATGAACGGCGGCGGCGGAGCTAGAGCAGGATGCTCGTCGACGAGTGGTGGCGGAGCTGGAGCATGCAGAACACCAGCAGCCACGGGCTTCTTTTTTGTTTTCTGGAAAACCCTTTAGTCCCGGTTGGTAATACCAACCGAGACTAAAGGACCCCTTTAGTCCCGGTTCGTTCACCCGGGACTAAAAGGGGGGGCCTTTTGTCTCTCATCATTAGTCCCGATTAGACTTGAGAGACATATACCCTTTACCAACCGAGGCTAAAACCCCTCACCCTACCAATAGTAGCGAGCTAGCGGCCTGGCCATCCTGCAGCACCGAACGCAGTTTATTAACTGGTGGTGCAGTGCATCGCTACCGCGTCACGGGCGGTAGTATGCGTCGTCTGGCGTCTGCCTACTCTATTGCTCTACTTCAACACGTAAGATGTGTGAAAACTAAGTTTGTGCGGTTAAGATCGCTCCACAGTTTTCATTGAGAATCGAATCCTGACTTAGAAAATCTCTGAATCCTGATTTCACCGGCGAGAGGATTTTTTTTAAAATCAGATCTGTAAATTCACTCTAATGAGAAATCTAACTCGGATCTAATGGTTGTGACCATACCTCAGCTCCCAACTCTAACTAATTAGGTTAGAGGACCTTTGGTAACACGTACGATGTGAGTAGCTGTGCTGGTCCATTGCAGACCACCACCCACCGACGGCATGTAGGTTGGCCTTTTGAGCTCTTGATGCCTCAGTAGCTCCAAAGGGCTATAATAGTTTTTTTTCACACTCATTTCAACAAACACGGACTTACTTCTACGAACAACCTATGATCTCATTTGAAAAAATTAAGATGGCAAATTCTCAGATAAAGTTACCATCGACACCTCACTAGCGACGAGCATCGAAAGAATGAAGCAGGTTAAGGGCGTGTTTGGCTACGCAACTCTAGATCTGAAAAACTAATTCCGCTCCAAGTTTTTTCAGCCAAACATACACAGCTTCAGCAACTCACCGCGGATCTGCTCCAAAAAAAAGGTGTAGCAGGCTCCAACTTCATGGTTTTCGTGAAGTACCTCAGGGGGTGCTCCACCAATCCAAGTCTTATGGAGTTGAGAGAAATTACCCACCACTGCCACTAGTAAGTGGGAAAAAAAACTGTTGGTTCTATTTTTTTCGTTCCATCGCTCTTCCGGTCTTCCCCTGCCCTGGTGAGGCCGCTGCCTGCCCGGCCGCCGGCGAGGCCGCGCCCGCCAGGCCGCCGGCGAGGAGCGCCCGTCCTGCCGCCCGCGAGGCGCGCCCGCCGCCCACCCTGCCCACTGCAGAAGGAATAAGATGTATTTTTTCTTTTCTATTCTCCTGACACGTGAGACTTAGATGTCATAGGGATGATGAAAAAATTGGAGTTGTACCAAACATTTTTCAGGATCTCAGATCCACGGTGGAGCTGCGTGGATCTGCAACTCTGGAGCTGTTTTTCGGTAGAGCTCTGCCAAACATGCCCTAAATCTTAAAATAAATTTAGAAAAATGTGAGCATCCGTGCTAAGTCGAGGACTCAAATTCAGTGACCAAATTCCATCACAAGGAATTAATGACTTTGGGGTTCGGGTTAAGATCCACTCTATAATTAGAAAATGTAGTAATTATTTATTAACGAAGGCACATGCACCCTTTGTATATGAGCATTTGGAAGAAACTGGGAAGTGTGTCAAAATTGATGAAATTACCTCTTTAACTTAGATATTATCACATACTTTGCCTAATGTGTTTTTGTCATATCTAAATATTAGCGTACTCGTTCCATTCCAAATTATAAATAAGTCTAACTTTCCAAATTATAAATAATTCTAACTTTCAAGAAAGTCAAATCATTTTATGTTTGATCGAAATTCTAGAGAGGTTTGCAAAGATTTATGACACTGAATAGATATATTATAAAAATATATTTATTGAAGAATCTAATGGAGATGTTTCGACTTTCTAAGAAAGTCGATTGACATAATTTGGAACGAAGTGAGTACTTGACGACTTATATTCATAGTAGTTACTACGTCGTTAATGTTTTAAAACAATTTAGTATCATATTATAACGGTAATGATGATACAATAGACGGTAACTACATTATTAGCGATGAACGAAGAAAACCATAAATCATGGGATGCTACAATAGGCTGATTTCAGTGTATTTTGTAAATATTTCATACACATTAATTAGAATGTCATGTCAGATATTTTCATACACCTTCTTTATTGTTTCCCTGTCTTTATTCTAACTTGATTAGATTTTATTCTAAAGGCAATCTCAATGGAAGAAACTAACACAGTTTCTATAGCACAAGAAATCATATATAGAAACTATTTTTCACTGTGGTAGTGTCTTTGAGTAATGATTACGTTATCTTTCTCTCTCTCAATTCCACTAATGGTGAGCGTTGCATTAACCCCATAGAAATTAGTGGTCTCTCCCTAATGATAAATTCATGATTTCTTGTGCATTGGATCAATAGTAGACATGGTTTCTCCATGAGGAAACCATTTCTATGATTTATGCTCTTTTTTTCATTATTAGACTGCCACATCACCATTTTGCTTAGTTGGCAAGCTAATTAATGGGGATAGAAACTATCATTAATACTCCATTAGAAGTGCTCTAAGCATGTCTAGTCGATTAATCATACATGCTAAGCGAGAGATTGAGGGGGTGTTTGGATCTAACTGACTAGAAGAAGTCAACTTCCAAACATCAGGGACTAAAAGGTGACTAAAACTAATCTAGTCTCTAGTTAGGGGTGACCCAACTAAAGGGGACTAAAATACCTCTCTCTCCTCATTAATTGCTGCGGGAAAGGGGAGGGAGGGAGAGGATAGGAGAGAGAAAGGGGGAGGGAGAGAGAACAATTTAATGTTGATTACTTTTAGTCACTCTCCAAATAGGGGGGGCTGACTAGAAGGTTTTAGTCTGACTAAACTTTAGTCAGGGGACTAAAGGGATCCAAACTCGCTCTGAACTCAGATATATTAGTTTTATTAAGGAAACCCAACCAAAATAGCTCAATTCATAAATATGTATGTAATCACAATAATAAAAAGAGGCAAACTTTATAAACAAATTAAATTTGGCGTTGTCTTTCGGTGACGCACTAGGTGATACCCCGCGTGTTGCTGCGGGAATTTTTATAAAATTTGAAGATGCAATTTGATAGTAGAAATACTAAAATGATTGCATCACAATATATTTTGCAAACAACAATGTAGATGAAAACACATTCATTTTATTGAGGGGGAACTATTTAGAAATTTGTAGCATGGTACTCTCAAAGACTAACACAATGCATGCATGATTACTATTAGCTGCAGAAAATCAGTAGAAGACATAAATTCATAATTCTAATGGATGGTGATGTGGACAGCTTGCATGTGGAGAGAAGATCTAGTGGATGATGATGTGGATCTCTTACATGTTGAGAGAAGTCTATCCATGATGTATAGTGGGTCTCACCTATATAATTGTTATAGATATGCTACTAGGTAGAACTATTATCCTAACCATAGGAGATCTGGCCGTACAAAACCTTTAATTTACCCTTGTCATCGCACTATAGCATGCCAATGCATGCACTCTAAAAAAGCTTGGTCCCTGGTGTACGTCAACGAGGCAAGCGTGTATAAAGCAATACCGCACTTCTATATGCGGCCACCTGGGAACTGGACCTTCCCCTAGCTACCTAGCTCCTTGTCCCAGTTGGGAGAGTCTCTGTTTAGACGGTGTTTAAACGCTAAACAAACGGCCACAAGAATTGAGTGAGTTTTAATTTTTCTTCCAAAAATGTTAGTAGATAATAACTTAGCTTATTTCTTTCATGCGTAAATGTATATACTTTAAAGTATATTTGACTTTTATACATAAATATGTGTAATTTAGAGTCATTGTCCCAAACTGTTTAACTTCATTTAAACACCGTCTAAACGTTAAATAAAGGGTCACCAACTATTTACCGTTTATAACATGTAAAATAACATTTGAAAGAATATAATATGCACCGTCAAGAAAGGCTTTTGCGACCCGCACCGCACGTACCTAGAGCTTTCCGGCTGGAAACCTCACATGGAGTGATCAATGACATTGCTTGATTTGCTGGCTGTACGTACGCTACAACAGTGTGTGCCACACTGCCACCTACTCGGGATCAAGCATTTTTACTACTACAGGACGGAGTGGCGTTAATACAAACAACTCAGGAGTGGGCCATGCCGTCTACAGTGATTTTCGTCACCTGTCTTGTACGTACTACATCCGTTTTCATATATTTGACACCGGCATATGCAAATCTAAGCCATTTTACACTAGCGTTGTTGTCGGAAACGACATCTAAATAAAAGTAGAGGTAGTACTAGCTTAGAGCGGTAGTGGTTTTGCCTTGTGGTGTACATATTTTATTTGTGAACCTATAATTTCCGCCATGTTCGTTTGTCTTATCAGTCACCTGTCAACAGTACTTTTCTCTCAGAACAAACCAACCGCCATCAACCAGACAGCAGTACTTTTCTCTTAGAACAAATCAGCACCAGTCATCAGCCACCAACCAAACGAACCGGCTGGACGTCATCTCGTCATGTACGTAGAACGGTAGAGATTTTGCCTTGTGGTACACATCACAAACGTTCATGGCACTCTTCCTGGCGCCGTCGTCGTTTTTTTCTGCCATAACCCACTGCCACCACTGATTTTTTTTATATTGGAAAACTCCAAGAAATACCCTTATAGCATAAAGGTGCGGCACCCAGTTAGGATTTAAACTTTAAGCGGGAGCACTTCGGCCAGTGGCCTTTGCCACTGCATCATGATCCCCTTTGCTCACTACCGCCACTGATTGTTTCTCGCGCTCGACCTATCTTAAGATGGCGGCCACACATATCACCACATTGTGCCCAACCGTGATGGCATGTTGAAGCATAGTCGTGAGTTGAGGTTTTCCCCGAAGACGAATGTCTGTCCTGGTGAGGAACCATGCCTTCAGATTGCCCATGAGGTCAGGCGATGAAGCAGAGAGTCGTAGTCGTTGCAATCGTTCCACGGCAGCTTGATTGTAAACTGCTCTAGTAGCACGTACCACACGTCGAGCGACAGCCGCATGGCCGCACACACAATGCATGTCCCGGTAGGTCGCCCATAGATTGCGGAGGTCATCCATGGCCTGCTCAGAGGTCGCAGAGGCTGGCAATCTCAACGGACACCGGCATGATGAAAATGCGCATAGAAAACAGTTTGACCACATAGTAGGGTCAGGTCGAAAGGAGATGCGCCAGGGTTTCTTTGCGTCGATAGGAGGGAGATTCAAAAGGATTTTTTTTTTTGTGCTTGAGCCCGACTGAAGAAGAAGCGGAGGACCGTCACATTAGAATAAAACCATCTGTACTTCACCTCTGCACTATGTGAAAATCTCAAATAGGTAATGCGGATTGGTAATGAGCTTTTGTGGTCCGTCACAAAAAATATTAAAGGTAATAGACGTCATTAACGCCCGTTACCAATGAGTCTACGCCTGATACCCATAAGACCTGCAGGCCGCACCCAGCCTTATTGGTTACTTTTAATATTTGTGGTAACAAGCCACGAAATGTCTGTTACCCATTGCTGGTTATAGATGGCAACGGGCACATTACCCACGGGTAGAGGGGTTTCAAACCCGCGCCCGCGAGGTAAATTTTGTGCCCGCGCCCGCACCTGCCACCCGTCGCGGGCAAGAAATTGTGCCCACACCCGTCACCCGTGGGCACATCAAACCCGCGGGCGCACCCGTGCCCGCCAGCCGCCAAGCAACAAGGGACGGTGGCTTGGGACTGCAAGCACATCGAGATCCCGCTCAAGCGAATCAAGATCGAGGCCCTTGGGTGCGTCGGCGCTCAGCCAGAGGAGGGAAGATGCATCCCGCCGGCAGACGAAGGTCCGAGAGGGGCAGTGCATCGCAGCTCCGCTTGACTGAATCGAGATCCAGGCTTTAGGGGAGCGTCGGGCGGTGTGGCGCATGGCGTGTAGGCGACGCAGTCGCGGGGCGGCGAGGAACTGGAGGAGTTGGGGCCGGGGCGACGGGAGGGCCAGAGGGGTGGCTACGTCGGTGGCTTGGTGGGGGACTGGAGGATCGCCGGAGGCCGGAGCCTGAAGCGGGCGGCGGACAGGGAGCGACTGAGCGAAGCCGCAAGGGTGCGCCGCGCGCATCGCTGTCGCGGGGTCGGGGAGATAGGGGCGGCGGCGGCGGCCTCCTGAATCCTGATGTGCGGCAGGAGGAAAAATGAGGAGGGAATCAAGAAACCCTAGAAGTCCTCCTAGTTTCCCTATATAGTTTGCACAAGGGTCCACATGTCATTGAACTAAACAATGGGTTCGCGGGTTTGCGGGCACGGGTAAGACATTTTCATACCCGCTAATATTTTGCCCGCGGGCACAACCACACAGACCCACACCCTTGCCCGTGAGCACAAAAACAAACCTGTATCCTCACCCTACCGGGTTTTTACCTGCGGGCACGCGGGTAATTTGTGCCCGTTGCCATCCCTATTGCTGGTTCTCGGACTTGAATTTTCATTTCAATCTGGTTAACTATCCACTCACATCCGCCCACCCCCTCATTCCCACTCACATCCGCCCACCCCCTCACTCTACCGCCGCCCTCCCCTCTTCCTCCGTCGGCATACCCCCTTTTCCTCCCTCGACAAGGAGGCCTCTGTCGGCCTCCCCCTCCCCCCTTCGACCACCCCTCCCTCCCCGACCCGTTGGATCTGGGGCTGCACGGGCGATCTGTAGGAGGCAGCGAGAGCCTATAAGGCACCCCCATTGGTTTATCAATCGGTCCCGAACATATACATTCATTTATTATGCATAAGTAGAGCTTCATTAATTAGTCATGAACATGATTACAATCGGCTGCCTTGAATATCACGTAATGGCCACTCAGATTGCCACACAGGCACCGGAGATACACGTGATACATGCTTTGCACATTCATAAGCTAGCCTATTACACAACACAACCTGCTGGCATAAGCCATCGAAGGCAACGAAGCTCTTGCTCAGTTCATCATCGGTGCCGCCCGAGAGGTGGAACTCTTTAGGCTCTGTTTGTTTTCGAGGTTTCCGAACGCGCGGCCACGATGAGCGAACGCAGCCTTGCAGCCACTTCTGCGATTTTGCCACGCGTAGTTCATTTGTCTGCGTTTTGCGTGGTGATGCGCTTTCGTCGCAGGGCGTTCGTCAGGATTATTCTGCGTTTCTCGCTCATAAGCTACGCGATCGCGGTCCCAAACACGCCCTTGTTCCGCCACAACTGCAAGAAACCTTTTGTTATATGCATGTATTTAGATGACGAATAATTTAAAACGGAGGGAGTATAGTATGCGTACAGCAGCTATTGCCACCTTTGATATGCTATTGTAGTCTCGTTCGACATACGGAGTACAGGCCACGCTGTAAGAGTAGATGGTAACGTGGTTAGCCTCCTGGCATCCACGGTTTCGTGTTTATATGGACACCAATGGTGCAAAGATTTACATCCTAGCGCAACATGATATCCAGGGCCGGTTGGAGATAGATTACAACAAACTTCTATCTCTATCCTAGTTTACAACAGATAATATCTCCAAACCGGCCTAGACTAACTTGTTGCGCAATATACAAGATGATACAAATCTACTATCTCTAACAGACACCCTCAATCACAACTTTCGTAAGTTGAGATTACCTTTGAATTCTTCTAGCTTCTGTTGAGTCAAAGCTTTTGTAAAACCATCTGCAACTTGATCTTTTGTTGAGATATAGGGAACGTCTAATCTTCTTTGCAGTACTCTGCCTCTCACAAAATGAGAATCAACTTCCACATGCTTTGTACGCGCATGGAAAACAGGATTGGAAGACGAGTATTTTGCTCCCATGTTATCACACCACAACCGAGCAGCCCTTGGGCATGGTATTTTTAATTCATCCATTAAAATCTGAATCAACATTACCTCCGCTGTTGCATTTGCCATTGCTTTGTATTCTGCCTCTGTGCTGGACCGAGATACTATTGCTTGTTTTCTGGCACTCCAAGATATCAAATTTGAACCTAAGAAAACAGCAAACCCTCTGTCATCAGAGCATCCAGCCCAATCTGCATCAGAGAATGCACTCACTAGCAAGGAAAATGACTTGCAAATATGTAGCCCCAGATCAAATGTATACTTTACATATCTAAGAATCCTCTTAACCTCTGTCCAATGTTGAGTAGTCAGAGCATGCAAATATTGACACACTTTGTTATTAACCGAGAATGAGATATCAGGTCAGGTTAGCGTCAAATACTGCAGAGCTCCTACTATGCTTCTGTACCTTGTCGCATCTTCTGGCCCAAGTGGATCACCAACGTATGCAGACAATTTTTCACTGACTGACAACTGCGTAGCTACAGGCTTGCAATGTTCCATACCAACTCTTTTCAGAAGATCATTAGCATATTTACCTTGTGAGAGAAGAATACCATCATTCATTTTTTAACCTCAATGCCAAGAAAATAACTCAGCTCCCCCAAATCCTTGAGGGCAAAATCCCTTTTTAGATCTGCAAGAAGTGCTTCCACTGCCTTCGAAGAGGAGCTGACAACAATTATATCATCAACATATACTAGGAGATATATAGTAATGGATCCCTTCACATAAAAGAATAGAGATGTATCTGCCTTGGACGCATGAAAACCAAGTGATACTAGATTCTCACTAAGGCGAGCATACCAGGCTCGAGGAGCTTGTTTTAGTCCATATAAGGCTTTATCGAGTTTGCAAACATAATGAGGATAAGTGCTATATTCATACCCAGGAGGTTGCTTCAAGTAGACATCTTCCTCGAGAACACCATGAAGAAACGCGTTCTGCACATCCAACTGTCTGATGGTCCAACCTCTCGAGACCGCAACTGACAAAACCAATCTAATAGTAGCAGACTTTACAACAGGACTAAAAGTATCTTCATAATCAATGCCATACCTTTGTTTGTATCCTTTTGCAACTAATCTTCCTTTATAACGATCAATGGTGCCATCTGCATTTCTTTTAATTTTCCATACCCATTTGCTATCAATTAAATTCTGCCCTTTCTCACGAGGAACAAGATGCCACGTTTTATTTCGTATTAATGCCATATATTCAACATCCATTGCATTTTTCCATTTCTTATTAGAGAGAGCTTCTTCTAGATTAACAGGTTCACCAGTAGCAGTGAGACACACATACCTTATTGTGCCGTCCGTATATGTTTTGGGCTTGCGAATGCCATGTTGAAGTCGAGTACGGCGAGGTTGAGGTTCATGTGCCGGAGGAGAGGCCGCTGGATCACTAGAAGAAGCTGTTGTCGGTGGCGTATCTGATCCGCTCGGTGGCACAGAAGATCACGGTGGCGATCCCGAGGCAGAACCGAAGCCAGAAGCTGCCGTGTTTACCCTCCTTGGCTCCACCGTGGGAGAGTCACGGCCAGCTGGGGAACGCCGCGTGTCCACGTGGTCGGGCGCCGGTGCCGCATATACGCCTGGCGCTGCTGCAGATTCGCCTGGTGCCGGATCAGGAACTGATCCCGAGGCTGATGCAGGCGCCTGTGCTGCAGAATCAGCACCGTTGTTTGCGCCGGTCGGATCAGAGGGAGCCGGAGCTCCTAGTTCCTCTATTTCATGCTGCAAATCAGCTGAATCTTCTGCATCATCACCAACAAAGTTAGGAGCACAAGATGGATTATCAACCAAATTGGGTTCTGAATTCATATCCCCAGAGTCTGGTAAAAGAAGAACTTTTGAATGTAAAAGGGAACCAGCGTTGGGGTGTAATTCAGAAAAGGGAAAAATGGTTTCATCAAAGATAACATCACGAGAAATATAGATGCGTCCCTCAGAGATATCAAGGCACTTAAATCCCTTGTGCATGTTACCGTATCCTAGGAACACACACCGTTTAGATCGATACTGGAGTTTATGGGAATTATAGGGTTGAAGATGAGGCCAACAAGCACATCCAAAAATACGCATAGAGGAATAATCAGGTTGTTTTCCTAAGAGCCTATGCATAGGGGTATCAAAGTTTATAACCTTGCTTGGCGTCCTATTTATGAGATAGACGGCAGCAAGAAAAGCTTGATCCCAGTATTTAAGGGGCATGGGTGCGTTGGCAAGGAGAGCAAGACCCATCTCGACAATATGTCGATGCTTGCGTTCAGCGGGACCATTTTGTTGATGTGTGTGTGGGCATGAAACAAAGTGAGAAATCCCAACAGTGCAAAAGAAGGAATTTAGCTTTTCGTACTCGCCACCCCAATCGCTCTGTAAGGCAAGGATTTTTCATTTGAACAGACGCTCAACAAGGTTTTGGAACTCTTGAAAATATTTGACCACCTCAGATTTATATCGAAGCAAGTATATCCAAGTAAACTTACTATAATCATCAATAAAGCTAACATAGTATTTCTTCCTACCAAAGGAATCAATGGCAGGACCCCACACATCTGAAAAAATAAGCTCTAAAGGAGCACTAGACTTGCTAGTAGACATTGAGTACGGTAATTGATGTGACTTGGCTTGTTGACAAGCATCACACACTGTATCTTTATTGACCTCACTTGAACATGGTAGATTGTGCTCACTAATAACACGACAAACTACTTCAAACGAAGGATGCCCTAGACGACTATGCCATCTTGACGAGGAGGACTTGACAGCACTAAGAACTTGCTTCCGTGGGTCTGAGGTATGTTGGAGCGGATAAAGGTCACCCCTACATCTGTCGTGTAGCAAAGTTTTCTTCGTTGCCTAATCCTTGACCAAGAAAAAATCAGGGTGAAATTCCATAAAGGTTTGATTATCTTTAGTGAGGCGATTAACAGAAACAAGATTTTTAGTGGCTTGCGGAGCATGAAGGATATTTTTGAGGTGGAGATCACGACTAGGGGTATGAATAACAGAATGACCAATGTGATCGATGTCCATACCTGCACCACTGGCCGTCCGAATTTGATCTGTCCCGTTGTACCTCTCATGGATCGCCAGCTTATCTAGCTCGCCGGTGATGTGGTCCATTGCCCCTGTGTCGGTGTACCAGATGGAGTCACCGCCACCTTGGGAGGCAGATGCTGCTGCAGCACTTCTGTTGGTGTCGGGGACGAAGTCAGCGTCAAACCTGTGCCAACAGGTGATCACCGTATGTCCCGGCTTGAAACAAAGCTGGCACCTCTGCTTCTTGTCGTTTCCTCCGGTGCTGGTGTTGCCATTGTTGTTGGAGCCGGAGTTGAAACGGGCATTGTTGCTGTAGGCGACACGGTTTCCACCCCGACCCCTTCCACGGCAGCTGCCGCCTCCACGATTATTGCGACCACCGCTGCGACCACCGTAGTTGACTGACGACTGCGATCCCTGTCCTCCAGATTGCATCTCGAGGCGGGACTCATAGCTCAACATCTGAGAATAGAGCTCGCTTGGACTCATCGGCGTGGAACGAGCGAGAACTACAGACACCAGAGTATTATAGTCTTCTTCAAGCCCCGTGATGATGTAGGAGGCTAGCTCCTCGTCACCAAGAGCTTTACCAGCAGCAACCATCTCATCAGCTAGCCGCTTCATCTTGGTGTAGTACTCGACCACGGACGAACTGCCTTTCTTTGCCGTGGCGAGCGAGATGCGGATGCTCACTGTTCGCGCCCTTGTTTGCGACGCGAACATCTCCGCCAGGGCACTCCACACCTCTGCCGCCGTCTTGAGCGAGGCGACGCTTGCTAGAGCATCGCGTGTGAGGGAGGAGAGCAAATAGCTCAGGACAGCTTGATCTTGCGCCACCCACCGAGTGTATTCGGGATTGGGTTGCTTGACGTCTTTGTTGTCGACCTTCTCGTCGACTTCAGTAGGAGGAGCCGGCATGGATCCATCTAGGATCCCCTCGAGCTGAGCGCCCCTGATGGCAGGGAGGACTTGCGCTTGCCACAAGAAATAGTTGGTCTTGTTGAGCTTCTCTCCGACGGGAAGGCGGAGAGACGCCGGGATCTTGAAGGAAGAACTTGAGCTCGCCATGGACGTGGATGTGGCTTGGAGGAAGGAGGCTCTTGATACCATGTAAGAGTAGATGGTAACGTGGTTAGCCTCCTGGCATCCACGGTTTCGTGTTTATATGGACACCAATGGTGCAAAGATTTACATCCTAGCGCAACACGATATCCAGGGCTGGTTGGAGATAGATTACAACAAACTTCTATCTCTATCCTAGTTTACAACAGACAATATCTCCAAACCGGCCTAGACTAACTTGTTGCGCAATATACAAGATGATACAAATCTAATATCTCTAACACACGCCGCTCTCAGCATCCGATCCATAATTCCATGCCTGTGAATTCTTTTTTCCGAATTCTGTGATCACGGCCACCCTATACGTACCAGTATACCTAATCATGGGCTGCTCGACCCGATAAACCCGACCCGACCCACCCGAAAAAAACCCAACCCGACCCGACCGTGCGACGGGTCGGGCGCGGGCCGAAATTTTCACCCGAACTCAAAAAATAACCCGACCCAACCCGACTCAACGCGAAAATTATAACTAAAAATCCGAAACCCGACCAAACCCGACCCGACCCACATGTGTGACGGGTCAAGCGCGGGCCATGATTTCGACCCGACAACCTGACATGACCCGACCCATGATCAGATATAGGTACCAGCATGAATGTCCGGATCGCAGCGTTCTATCCCGTGCAACTCCGTCAGCCGTAAAGTGTCGATCGTCATCGAACGGTGAGTAGGGACCACCTCCGATCCCCGGTAGACACCCTCCAGAAGGGATTTTCGGACGAAGGACAAAACGTGCATGGACGTTGCTAGCTACCTGTCAGAAAAAAAAACGGCCGAGAGCATTTTGTAGTAGCAGCGCTTATTACACGTGTGGAAGTAAGCTCAGCTGATCGCCCAAGTGTGTGTTGGTTCATTTTCCTTCTCATTTTCGGTTAGAATTTAGAAATCAAATCAAATTACTTAATCAATAATATGGGGGTATCTCAGTATCTGCGCGCAACAAAAAATAAAGGGCGCATGACCTTTTCTTTATTTTACACCGCACCACCGTAGTATGGGTTAAGTTGTAAGATCACGTATGCAAACAGCGAGTTTTCCGTAGTGACAGAAATAAAAGTCATCGTTTACTAATGCTCCTATAAGCTTTTGTGTTTACTTCAAACAAAAAAAAGCTTGTGTTACGATCTTGTACTAAATTAAATCTCTGGTGACTACAGATTTTGGATCCGGTATAGCATCATTACCGAATCTAAATTTAAACAAAATGTCGTATTTAGCCGTGGGTGAAAGACAGCACAGTGTATGCGCAGCATTAATAGCGTTGGTTGGGCGTGATCGTGGGCCTTGCTGTTCATCAATTTTGTATCATCGCCCATTGCGAGAGCCACCTGTTTCTTATCCGTTAGTAGCGGACACACTCGCCACTACGAGAAACCTGACATTTGCCGAGTGTCAGACGAAAGTACGAAAACACTCATCAAGGAGCTTGTTTCCCGGGTAAAAAACACTCGAGTCTTTTTTTTATCTAGTATTTTTCGTGCAACACTTAATAAAAAAAGTTATTTGCCAAATGTCCGAAGGATTGCACTCAACAAACCTTCTAGCACTTGAACGCGTTCAATTCGGAAAATTGCACGTATGAATATTGTTGTAATAAAAAAAACTTATCGTATTGAATCACGTGTTGTGAGAAGATATGACTCGATGTGATGAGTAAATATAATAGAGAAAAATTAGATGAACTTGCCCAACTTACCATACCCCTGGTTTCGACCTATATATATGCGCGCGCGCCAAGCTAGAACCAACACAAACTCACATAGGCATTTGCCAAAAGCAGCGGGAGGTGTAGCTGAAAATGGCGGTGGCATGGCAGGGGCTGATGACGACTACTGCGGTGCCGATGAAGCTCGGCAGCCCCTTTAGCCGGCGGAGCTTCTCGGGCTCGCCGGCGGCGAGAGGCGCACTCAGGCTCTTCTCGCCAGCACACTCCAGGTAATATATATTCCACGTGGTGCTGCAAATTAATAAACGCATGTTTTTGCTTCGTCCTTTGCATCCAAATTAAGCGTTCTGCAAAACTTCCAGTTCGTAACAAGTTAGTTATATTAAAATAATAAACAATGAAACCAGAGGTTGGTCCTTGACGACAAGAACAAAATCCGTACCCGCGAAAAAATCCCTGAAGAATGCACCAGCTAGTGTGTCGATCAGTCGATGGACAGAAGAACGTACTGACCATTTCTTGCTTTGGACGCGCGGCACGCCCTGCGTGCATGCCCGCCCACCTGCAGCAGAGGCGTGGCGGCAAGGAGATTGAGTGCCGCCGCAGCGCCGGCGGTGCCGGCCGGCGACGGCGAGGAGATAATAATGGATCAGTGGCCGCCGGCGCCGCGGGAGCAGGTGGAGGCCGTCCGGTCGCTCAACGGCTGGGTGGCGGAGAACATGCTCCCGCTGCTGACTCCCGTGGAGGCCGCGTGGCAGCCGCACGACTTCCTGCCCGTGTCCGCCGCGGCCGGCGGCGCGGAGGCCGAGGCGTTCACGGAGGCGCTCGCCGAGCTGCGCGCCGGCGCGGCGGGCCTCCCCGACGACGTGCTCGTGTGCCTGGTGGGCAACATGATCACGGAGGAGGCCCTGCCCACGTACCAGAGCATGGGCAACCGCACCGAAGGCCCCCGCGACGAGACTGGCTCCAGCGAGCTGCCCTGGGCCAGGTGGATCCGCGGCTGGACCGCCGAGGAGAACCGCCACGGCGACCTCCTCAACCGCTACCTCTACCTCACCGGCCGCGTCGACATGCGCCAGGTCGAGGTCACCATCCACCACCTCCTCCGCAACGGAATGGTAACTAATCTTTAATTAATTAATCGGCGATCGAAGTGCAAAAAACACACGGTTGGCTAATTAATTGCATTAATAATGGATCAAGGAAATGCTGGCGCCCACGAGCCCGTACCATAGCCTCATCTACGGCTCGTTCCAGGAGCGCGCCACCTTCATCTCGCACGGCCACACGGCGCGGCTCGCGGCGCAGCACGGCGACCGCGCGCTCGCCAGGATCTGCGGCGTGATTGCCGCCGACGAGAGGCGGCACGAGGCGGCGTACACCAAGGTGAGCGCCAGGCTGCTCGAGGTGGACCCGGACGGCATGGTGCGCGCGCTGGCGGATGTCATGCGCGGGAAGGTCACCATGCCGGGGCTGCTCATGTCGGACGGCCGCGAAGGCGGAGACACCCTGTTCGCGCGGTTCTCCGCGGCGGCGCAGCGCGCCGGCGTGTACACAGCCAGCGACTACGGCGACCTCGTGGAGCACTTCGTGCGGCGGTGGCGGGTGGCGGACCTCGCGGGCCTCTCCGGCGAGGGCCGCCGCGCGCAGGAGTACGTGTGCGGGCTGGCGCCCAAGCTACGGCGGATGGAGGAGCTGGCGCAGCGGAGGGCGGCACGCGGGGAGCCCGGCCTGGCCCGGTTCAGCTGGATCTTCGACAGGACCGTCCTCGTGGGCTGAACCTGCATGCAGGCAGGCCTCTACTATACGACGACACTTCTGTGTACTTCTGTATCAGTCCTTCATGAAAGCTGTATTTAGTACATTCTAGACTAGACCCTGGATGTTAAATAACTGTCCCCATGACCAGCAAGATGATATATTGCATATTGGTGTTTCGAGCAACTCCAACCATTCCTCATCCCAAGTTGTCATTGTTATTTAAAAAAAACAAACAGAAAAAACTTTCGCTAACAGTTGCCCATCTCAGGTTGTCATTTATCTTAAGTTAGGAAAAATAGACTCCGCGCGCGCATATATGCGCACAGCTATCCGCGGTGCATCCTTCCGTATCAGAAGAGGTGGAAGAGTATAAAAATACTTTTTTCTCAGGGTTCCTAATTTAAGTTTTTAAGAGGTGAAAGGGTAGAAACATAATTTTGTTTCTCTCTCAGGGTTCCCGATGTAAGTTAGATCTTAGCATGTGAATTATACCAAACTGTTGGAGATAAGCTCTTTTTTTACTTGTTATATTTTTTAAAAAGTTGGCAAAGCACAAGATTTACCAAGTAAAATTTGGCAAACTGCTGGAGATACTCTAGGTCCCTTTTGACGCAACTTCTTCATTGGCTTGTCGAGCCATTTTTGCTGAAGTTGTGCCAAACCGTGAACTTGCAAACGGTTCATGATGGGAAGAAGTCCCTCAATACGTGCTATGTCTATGTGCCGTGCTATGTCTATGTGCGCGCGGGGCAGTGATAGAGAAAGAATGGGAGGGGAATTAAAGAGAAACTAGGTGATACCCCGCGTGTTGCTGCGGGAATTTCAACAAATTTTAAATAAAATTTAAAAGTAGAAACTAAAGTGATTCTTTCGCAATATTCTACTGCAAACAACACATTGCATACATGGATGTTATTATCGTAGGAAATCGATAGAAGAAATAAATTGATGATATTAGTGGACAGTGATGTGGACACCTTATATGTTGAGAGAGTACATAGTGCGTGGTGACGTGGCGCGCTGAGAGTTGAGAGAACTTCTTAGTGGGGAGCTCTTATATAGTTTTGTATGATTAAAATAGGGAAAAAGGAAGGAAGAAAGAAAACTAAGGAAGGGTACGATGGTTTGATCTCTTCTTTCCAACAATAAAGAGTTAGTATAAAAAAACTATGAAAGGTCAGGTGAAATCATTCTACGACCAAACTTTTTTTCCACGAAAAGTCCTCTAGCCAGTTAGTTAGATAGGGTTGATGTATGGTCACAATCGGAGACTCAGATTCGATTTCTCATTGAAAACGAAACTTGTTAAAAAAACCCTCGCTGTCGCTGATGAAGTTGACGTCTGATTTAGAAAAATGTCGAGATTCGGTTTTACGTTTTTTTTCCAACGAGGGAGCATATGGCATGTATGATCCGTTGTGGTACCCTCGTCCACCTGACGGCCGGCCTACACAATAGATGAATGACAGTCATTGATTACTCCATGTGAGGTTCGGACGATCAGATCGGACAACAACTCTCTCCTCATTACATGTGGTCGGAGGAGGGAGGACTGAGCTGGTAACCAAATCAATTGGCAAAAGGCCCTAACGCTCTAATATATGCAGTAACGATCTCACCCAAGACACATTTGGATGGGCATGTCATTAATCTGTTGTATTCACCAAAAACATGCATTTTTTAAGGTCTTGTTTAGTTCGTTTACTGAAAAACTTTACGATGTCATATCGAATGTTTCATGGGATGTTGGGATGATGTTCGGGTATACTAATTAAAAAAGTAATTTTAGAACTTGCTTGGAAATTATGAACTAATTAGGCTTTAACATAGATTCATCTCCCAAAGTTGTTGCAATATACCTTTCTGGAACGAATCCACTTTTCAAGGAAGATGGAACATTTTTGGGTAATGTACCCAGAGTTTTTTCGGAAAACCATATGGTTTTTTATGGATCCTCTTATGCATTATGTTCGATATCAAGGAAAGGCAATTCTTGCATCAAAAGGAACTCTTCTTTTGAAGAAGAAATGGAAATCTTACCTTATCAATTTCTCACAATATTTTATCTCTTTTTGGACTCAACCACAAAGGATCCGCCTAAACCAATTAACAAACTCTTGCTTCGATTTCCTGGGGTACCTTTCAAGTGTACCAATAAATACTTTGTTAGTAAGGAATCAAATGCTGGAAAATTCTTTTCTAATAGATACTCAAATGAAAAAATTCGATACCACAGTCCCTGCTACTCCCCTCGTTGGATCCTTATCAAAAGCTCAATTTTGTACTGGATCAGGGGATCCTATTAGTAAACCTGTTTGGACCGATTTATCAGATTGGGATATTCTTGATCGTTTTGGTCAGATATGTAGAAATCTTTTTCATTATCATAGTGGATCTTCGAAAAAACAGACTTTGTATCGAGTAAAATATATACTTCGACTTTCATGTGCTAGAACTTTAGCTCGTAAACATAAAAGTACGGTACGAACTTTTATGCAACGATTGGGTTCGGTATTTTTAGAAGAATTTTTTACGGAAGAAGAGCAAGTTTTTTGTTTGATGTTCACCAAAACAACTCACTTTTCTTTCAATGGATCACACAGTGAGCGTATTTGGTATTTGGATATTATCCGTATCAATGACCTGGTGAATCCTCTTACTCTTAATTAATCATTAGACAAAACTAATAAACTAGAAAAGATTGATATCAAGATAAAACTTGCACATTTTCCATTCTGAAATGTTCTATAGTAGGTGAATCAATTGACTAATTAACTAAGAAAATTAGTGGCCTTCCTCTTCGGAATAGAAATTGGCTATTTCTACATAGGGAAAGTCGCGTGCAATGAAAAATGCAAGCACGATTTGGGGAGGGGTTTTTTTGTAACAAGGAAGAATTATCTACTCCATCCGACTAGTTCCGGGTTCGAGTCCCGGGCAACCCATATGCAAAATAGAAAAGAGCAATCTGAGTTTTGAATTTTTACTCACTTCATTTCCCAAATTTTTTGATTTGGGAAATTAAGTTATATGGAAATCCAATCGTTGGGGCTGGCTTGGTTGACATTGGTATATAGACTATGTTATACTGTTAAATAACAAGCCTTCTATTATCTATATTCTTTCTAGTTAATACGTGCTCTTGGGAGTCCTTGCAATTTGAATAAACCAAGATCTTACCATGACTGCAATTTTAGAGAGACGCGGAAGTACAAGCCTGTGGGGTCGCTTCTGCAACTGGATAACTAGCACCGAAAACCGTCTTTACATCGGGTGGTTCGGTGTTTTGATGATCCCTACCTTATTGACCGCAACTTCCGTATTTATTATCGCCTTCATCGCTGCTCCTCCAGTAGATATTGATGGTATTCGTGAGCCTGTTTCTGGTTCTTTACTTTATGGAAACAATATTATTTCTGGTGCTATTATTCCTACTTCTGCGGCGATCGGATTGCATTTTTACCCAATTTGGGAAGCTGCATCTGTTGATGAATGGTTATACAATGGCGGTCCTTATGAGCTAATTGTTCTACACTTCTTACTTGGTGTAGCTTGTTATATGGGTCGTGAGTGGGAACTTAGTTTCCGTCTGGGTATGCGCCCTTGGATTGCTGTTGCATATTCAGCTCCTGTTGCAGCTGCTACTGCTGTTTTCTTGATTTATCCTATTGGTCAAGGAAGTTTCTCTGATGGTATGCCTTTAGGAATATCTGGTACTTTCAACTTTATGATTGTATTCCAGGCAGAACACAACATCCTTATGCATCCATTTCACATGTTAGGTGTAGCTGGTGTATTCGGCGGTTCCCTATTCAGTGCTATGCATGGTTCCTTGGTAACCTCTAGTTTGATCAGGGAAACCACTGAAAATGAGTCTGCTAATGAAGGTTACAAATTTGGTCAAGAAGAAGAGACTTATAACATTGTGGCTGCTCATGGTTATTTTGGTCGATTAATCTTCCAATATGCTAGTTTCAACAACTCTCATTCTTTACACTTCTTCTTGGCTGCTTGGCCTGTCATAGGGATCTGGTTCACTGCTTTAGGTATTAGTACTATGGCATTCAACCTAAATGGATTCAATTTCAACCAATCCGTAGTTGATAGTCAAGGTCGCGTTATTAATACTTGGGCTGATATCATCAACCGTGCTAATCTTGGTATGGAAGTAATGCACGAACGTAATGCTCACAACTTCCCTCTAGATCTAGCTGCTCTTGAAGTTCCATCTCTTAATGGATAAGGTTTTTCTACTAAACATATAGGAGTTTTTGAAGGAAGGAAAGCCGGAAATACCCAATATCTTTTTCCAACAAGATATTGGGTATTTCTTTGTTTATTCTGAATCTTTCTATTCTGAATTCAGTTAACGATTCAGGACATAAATATTCTACACCAACCCAATCCATTTTTTTACGCGACAGGAAAAAGTGACTACGAATTCCCCTTTTTGTTTGTGAATCCCTGTTTGTATCCTTTGAGCGCACGCCCATTAAGTAGCGATCAAGGAAATCGATCAAACGATCCCAATACCGTGAAAGAGAAACTTCCCAAATCCAGGGAAGCTTATCATAAAGGGCTTCAACAAGGGGTTTTATTCGTTCTTTGAGCAAAAAGATAAAGATCGGATAGATTCGAACCGCAATTGCAAAGGTAATAACTACTATGCCAGCCCAAATCATGATCTTCACCAACTTGGATTTGGTTCTCTCGCGAAAATTGCGAGTTGCAGAGATGAGAACCATGAAAAGCAAGATCCCGAATAAGAAAACAGAAACCGAGGAAACCACAAGAGTGAAGACTAGTAGAGTCTCATCTTTTGTCATTCTTTGCTCCTTTTTCACTCAATGATTCATTCGAATTTCCCAACCAAAAATTATATATGTCTATTCTATGATATTTCTATATATATAGAATATGATATCTAATATGACACCCGATTTGTCAAAGGGATTGGATTGGTGACTTACCCATTCAGTGACTTTGGCACTGGACGTTCCAAAACTGGTACTATCGGATCGGGTGAATTAGAGAATAGACAGAGGTCCGTTGGCATTTCAGCTTCTCTTCTCCTTTCGGGGCCTATCCGAAAGAGAATCCAGGACCTCTTGGTCCTGAATATCAGAATAGGACGAACGAACCGGCCTCCGCGGATATCTTTGCTTCGGAATAAAACAATTAGCATTAGGCTTGGTCAACTGGAATGTGTATTATCCATATGGGAGATCTTCCAATCGAGAAGATCCATCGATCTAAGACGAAGAGAAAGGGCCAATTTTCTTTACTTATTTTATTCAGTTAAACCGAGGATTCGTTATGGAAGCAGATAGCAACAACCATTTCATCAGACATGCGTATTTTTGATTATCCGGTGGATTTACACAGTTTCATTAATGCAAATTGTTTGATGTAGTTAGTACTCAGGTTGTTCGACGCTCAAGAATTCTTATTTAGGCAGTTCATATCATCCCATACATAATGTTTTGATCTAAGATTGCAATTCTTCCATGTTTCCGCAGTAGCATATTGTTCCATGGAGCTAGGGTCCAAAATAGGAATCAACAAGTGTTTCCACAACTCTACCGCCCGGCCAATCCTGTTCCACTGAATCCCCTCCCTTTTTCATGGCCACATATCTTTACGGCTAAGGAGTGGGAAATCTTTCTCCTGTTACACAAATCAAATGTTTCATCCGGGAAAAGCCACCTCTTTCTCCACAAATAATGTCTTTGTCATTTGATCCAGGAGCCTTCCGTTAGATAGGAACTGCTTTGCTAAATACTGAGAACTCTCGGATAGAGTATTAGAATGAAAAGACCAGAAATAATTCGAATAAATAGCAGTCTCTGACAACTCATCCTCTTTAATCTGCTTGGACCCGCTCCAATCCCCATAGGAAAATCCCCAGTCATATCCAATTAGTTATTTTTTTACTACATTTAATACTCTATCAAAGCATTGGATATGACAGGTGAATATCACTTTTCAACTGAACAAATAAATAAAGCCTAAAGACACAATGTTGTCACTATGGGAAATCGAAAGGGAAACCGAAAGTTTGAGTGAAAAAACACTCGACAAAGACAAACTCGACAAAGGGCTCTTTGCGAGTGTTTTGTGTCGAGCACTCAGACAAAGGATTTGCCTTGTGTCAAATACTCAAAATGACACCCAACAAAGAATTTTTGGAAAAAAAATCAATTTCCTTCGCCGGCCGTGGTTAGTGCCATAGCCGCGCCTCAGCTGGTGGCCGCGCTGTCGCCAGGGCAGCCGTCCGTGCTGCCGCTGCTCAGGATCGACCGACGTCAGCACTGCCCAGCCCATCGGAGAGAGATGGAGAGTGAGGGAGGAAGAAATATGAGTGGGTGGCTTATCCGATGGAAGAGAGATGAGTGGCTGACTAATCCGATGGAGTAAGGAGAGTAAGGAGCAGAGTGGCTCCCGGAGCTGACCACAGCGGCATGTGACGGTGACGGGTCTGGGCTCCTCCTTTGTGCGATGATGGGGTCCTCTACTCCTCCTCCTCCGGTAGCGGCGGCAGCTCTCCCTGCTTCTCCTCTCTCCAACGACGGCTTTCCCTGCTTCTCCCTCCCTCCGACAGTGGCGGCGGCTCCCCTGCCTCTCCTCCCTTCAACAGAGGGTGTGCGGCCAGCGTGGGTGCGATTGGTGCTGGTGATGGTAGTGGGAGCGAGCAACGGCGAGGCTGCAGCCGGTGGTTAAGGTACGTCCAATGGTGGAGCAACAACTGAAGCGGCTGGGCCCTATGAATTTATTTTTTTATTCACCATTCATTTTCTTTGTCTCCTGTGTCCAACAGAAGGCACACGACAAAGCCCTTTTTGCTGTCGTGCTGGCTGTCGTGCGAGCTTTGTCGGCAAAGCTTTTGCCATGTGCCCTGAGCACACGACAAAAGGGGGATTCCTGTAGTGCCACTAGCCTTCCAAAATCGATGCGCCAGATCTCTCTCCTCACTCCATGGGATAAGCCGGCGTCCAGGTAGAAGATTGACGCCTCCGCGGACGTAGCGACGATTCCGATCTATCCGTTTTGCCGTTGGTTTGCCGATGCACTGGCGGACCGCCATGTGGCTTTCCTGCCGGCCGCCGTCACCAGGGTTGCCGCCGCTGCCACCGCTGGCGGTTTGCCGGGCGCGCCGCTGCCGCTAGGGTCGCCAGCTCGCTGCTACCTCGCCGAGGTCCGACTGCCCGCGCATGGCCACCTTTTCTCCGATCCTGTACGGCTGTGTGAAGTCCGCGCGCGATCGGGATCGGACGACGATGTCGCCCACCGCCGCGTCGATGTACCCGTGTCGGCCACCGGCTCTGCACCGTACCAGCTCGCCGTAGCTCTCGAGTTCTTGACGCCGTTGCCGAAGAGGACGTGTGTACATACGAGTATACGACACACGGGCGCCGGGTAGAGCAACAGCACCACGGCGCGCCATGGTGCTGTTCACCTTCCCCTAGCTAGGTGTGATCTTTAAACCTAGCTAGCTACTAGGTAGTAACTGCTTGCTGGCCATCGTGTACGTAGCAGTAGCAAATGGAGAAGGTGAACCTAGCTAGGGTGCAGATGGCCTGCCTGTACGTGTGCTGCTTACTACTGCTTGCATTGCAGGGTACGGTTCACGCGGCATTGTTTCCTTGGTAGATTTCTCAGACTATCTCCAACAAGGCAATGCAAACCTAAAAATAGGTCATGCACAGTATATTTGGGTGGCAAAACAGCCTCCAACAGCTGATGCAAACAGGCAATCCATTTTGCCTTGTCTCCGACGCGCAACGCAAACATGCGTCCTCCCTCCGTCGTTCTGCGTCTCCACCAAGGTGTGGGACCCGCTGACGATGGTGCTGCCGGTGAGACCCAAAAAGTGAAATAGGTTCACTGTTGGAGTGCAGTTCTTTTGGGTGCTCTATTCTTTTGCTGTACGAGACCCAAAAGGTGAAATGGGTCTGGTGTTTGCATCTCCTCTGTTGGTGACAGTCTCATCAGTCACTAGAAGCCCTGCCGACGGCCGCGCCTACTGAAAGGTGGATGGGTGCCGGCCTGGCTGGGACACAAATCATGATCACGCAACACTCTAGAAGCAGCAGTACAGCCTGATGGGGTGGCCACGGTGCTAGACTGCTAGGAAGAAAAGACGAGCGGCGGCGTCGAAGACTTTTGCCGCACCGCACAAAAAATTAGAGGTGGCAGGTGGGACTCAATTTTAATTTCTTAGAGTGAAATACTGGGTACTACTAGAGATGGGCTTTTTTTCCTTCCAATATTTTTTGGAAGATGGTAAATTCGGTGTTTTTAGGGGAAAAAATTAGAGAACTCTTGAGATGATGTAATTGCAAAACTAATTACAGATAGAGTGTAATTAATTTGTAAAATGAATCTATTAAGCCTAATTAATTTATAATTAGACAATGTTGTGCTACAATAAATATGTGCTAATGAAAAATTAATGAGATTAGTATTAATAAATTTGTCTCACGGTTTACAGGTGAGTTCTCTAATTAGTTTTTTATTAGTATACCCCTTCCGACATCTAATGAAACATCATATCTTGTGACATCCAAAAAATTTTCACCTGGAAACTATAAACGAGGCCATATTAAGATCAACTTTCATATATGTATATGGTTGTTCATTCACTGCTGCACGCAGGCGTATATGCTACTCAGTGGCGGACCTAGAACCTTTTGTAGAGCCTGAGCGAATAACAAGTTCGCGCTAAAATGTGAGTCTAGTACGAAGCATATCTCTAAAAGAGAGTTCTCTATATGCAGACTTAAGGTAGAAAGCAGCTATATTTTCTGAGTCTTAATGTTCTGATCAGTACATTGAAGAGCAATATCAAGTGATTTGAGTGGCTCTTGTTCAATATAGTAGCAAAACAATGGAGACACTTATGAAGTGACGAACCAACAATGAGCCATCAATCAAGATATTCGGTAAAAAAACAAAAGCAAAAACAAATTATTCAGTGCCATTCCTTTGATATTTGAGAACCACAGAATCAAATGATCTATTCATTGGAGCTCGATCAAGATGCTGCAAATCCCGGCGGCAATGCAAGAAGCTTGCACTGGCTTGGAGCCTGCGTATGCGCTCAAAAGCATGCATGGCGGCTGCCAAGCTGCCGAAGCTAGCATGCATTATATTATTTGATTATCCATTTGACCATTTGATCATCACTTTATTAATTAAAGTAGCCTCTCAGACCAAGTACTATCGAACAACCTCAAATAATGGAAACCCATCAACATTAAAGTTTGACGAGATACAACTTTACAATTGATGACAACGTGTTCATTTAAGAGTGTAAAAATATGAAACACAGGATTTTAAATTGTTAAGTTTAAAAGCAACATCAATTATATAAACACAAGTTGGTTTGTTATATAAATGAGATAGCAAGAACTAAGAAGCTCAAAATTAAAGGTGGCTACAGCTAACATATTTAGAAGTGTTTTTACTTATTTAATGAGGGGTTGAACAGACTTTCTCCTTGTTGCTTAATTTTATCTAAAACTATTAGAAATACTTATATATTTATATTCATGGACGGCATAGGAAGTAGGTGACATAAGTGTTCTGTCGTGGTGCCGACGGCCGGCCCAGACAGAGTAGATGAATAACTATCATTGATCACTCCATGTGAGCTTTCCGGCCGGAAAGCAACTAGGTACGTAGGGTCGCATTTGGATCACCATGATTAGAAGCAGTTAGGTTTAATTTAGTTACTTTTAGGGAGTAAATTGTCAAACAGTGGGAAAAAAAGTTAAAATTAATTTAGTCTCTAGTCAGAGATGAGCCTGCTAAAAGTTGTTTTAGTCTCTCTTTCTTCTCATTTACTGCACACGCGGGAGAGGGAGAGATCAAGAAGGGAGAGGGAGAGAGAGAAATGGAAGAGCAACTCCAAAAAACTACTAAAAAAATCTTCCTCAAAATTATATATTGGGCTTGCGCTAAAAAATTTTCCCCCCAAAACTACTCCCTCCGTCCTAAAAGACTGTCATTTGCGGTTCCCGAGAAACAACTTTAATTAAATATATATTAAAAAATATTAATATTTATGATATGTATCATTAGAAAGGTATTTGAATCTAGTTTTTTAATAAATTTATTTGGAGATACAAATGGTGCACGTATTTTGTACAAATTCAGTCAAAATTGTGACACGCACATCAACAATAACGACAATCTTTTAGGGACGGAGGGAGTATATCATTACACGTCAGAGCGCTAATACCAGCCTCCCCAATATTTCAAATCTCGCCCGCATGGTCTTTCAAAAAAAAAAATTCTTGTCACTACAATCCTAAGCAAGCAGATTAGATCAACCACAACAGTCACTATACCAGTACCTGATACCTCGGTTGACTGTAGTGTGACCGTGTGGTACAGTACCCAACATCATCCTCTCCCGTTTTTCTCTTTTTTTTTCAATCTTATTATCCGATCGTCCACTCCCCACGCTGGTCGCATCTTCATCCACCTTGCTCTGTCCCCGTGGCCCGTGCATCCGCTCGTCGGTCGGCAAGCCTCTGCTCTGCTCGCATATGCTGGTAGCTCTGTTGCGGATCTGGTCCTTGTTGCTGTCATCGTAGGAATCGGCGTCGAGCTCCTCACCGCAGCTGCCTTAGCTATCCCAGCTGCTCCGTCGTCTGTGCACCAGTTGCAGCGACGGCGGCCGCCATGCATCCTCAGCTTCTCTGTGACGCACGCTGGTTCCTCTTTGCGGGCCTGTGCTCCCTTCTCCGTCAGCCTTCCCTCCCCAGCCAGCAGCAGCACCGTCGCGTACCCACGCCCGATGCGCCGCCCCATGGTGCTCCTCCATGGCTTCGGTGCCTCCACCACGTGGCAGTGGCAGTGGGCCCAGGGGCGATTGGGGGTGGAGTGGAGATGCGGATATTTGCAGGGCGACGTAGTAGTTTTTCGCGTTGACGAATATTTGCGGGAGCTATTAGGGACCTGTTGGAGGGTCTGTTTTTGCTATTTTTCCCAAAATTAGGTTTCGGGAAAAATATAAGGAGATTGTTGGAGTTACTCTAATGTCACACCCTGAAATTTCTAATTTCAGGATGTGAATAGAGAGAATAATTAAATAACAATTTTCTCATAATTTTAAATTTTTTCCACATTTATTTTCTTTACAGGAAATGTAGTATAGGAAAAGGAATTTGTTTGATTTTCTGAATTAAATAAATGGTTATGTGTGTTGCATTAATGCCGATGCATCTTGGTGTTTCATGAGTGCAAAAAGTTTTTAAATGTGTCTAGGTGCTGACCTTATCCTTCTGAGATTTTCTAGACTTTAATTCTCATTTTTCTTGAGCTAATTCTATTTATTAGAAGGATCTAAATTTTTTTTCATGAGCTCCAAATACCTTAATTGGGTTATTCATGTCCCAATCTATATCTAGGGATTTTTCCTGGAATTTTTGGGGTTTTTAGAATATTTCCCGTGGCTTTATTGATTTATCTAGATATTTCTGGATTTATCTTTGTACATGAAAATATTTCTAAAAAAAGGAAAAAAACCCAACCCTTTCCTTCTGGGCCGAGCCTGTGGCCCGACCCAGTCCACCCCGGCTGTGGCTGCTCTCCAGGAGCAGCACGCCTGTGCCGCCGCCGCCGCCAGGCCCCTGCTTGGCGTGCGTGCCACGGCCAGCTGCGTGCTGCGCCCTTATAAAGGGCGAGGCCAAGCCCCCGCGCGCCCCTGTTCCCTGTTGCCCCGCGCTGAGCCTCCGCGCACAAGCAGCGCTGCCGACCGAGCCGCCGGAGTCGCCACCGGCCGCCGCTCGAATTCGCCGGCAAGAAGCCTCCTCGGACCAGTCTGTCGCTACTAGGAGCTTCACAAGGTCGAGCCGAGCGCAGCCAGCTACTCCCCGGTGCTGGAGGACCATCGGAGCCTCGCCTCGCGAATGTACCCGAGTCGACCGGTCGTGTCCCTCCGCCGCCGGCCAAGATTCCGGCCGCCTCCCTTCGTCTCCATCGCCGGTGAGCCACCCTACACGACCAACTCAACTTCCTCTTCCTTTTCCACGCCTCACCCGAGCTTCTAGGTCGCAGGAGCGCTGGCGATTTGGCCGTCCAGACCCGTCGTCCGCCGCGAATCAGAGGAGGAAGAAGACCTTCACTGTTTTGTAGTTAGCCCCCTGAAGAAACCTGTAATGTTTATCCTATCTTATGTGTCTTGTAGATCTTGCGTAAAACCCCCCAGATCTATTAGGATCTTCACACATAGATCCAACCGAGCCCTTTTGCATATCTAACCCTAGCTTTAGATATATTCGCGAGCATTGTTTCATGTGTCTCGGAATCTTCTCTGTTAGCCCCTAAAATCTTTGGTTATCACATATAGGTCATTTCATCTTGTTTATCCTATAGTTTCCATGTTTTAGATCCGTTTTAATCCGTTCAAGTTGCGGTAGATTCATAATAATGTAAAGTACACGTTAGTGGTGATGTTTTCTTCATGCATGCTTTCTGAAATAAATTTAATATTAATTTGGTTAATGTTTATTAAACATGTTTTCTTTAATTAAAAGCTACCTAGGGTTATATGCATCGCTTTCATAATAAATGTTAATTTGATTAATGATTATTTCATATGCTTTTGCAAATAAAATCTAAGTAGAGCTATACCTCGGTTTTTATAAACTAAATGTTAATTTGCTTAATATTTCATTAACTTTTCTAATTAAAAATTGATTAGACTTTTACACTGTATTTTATAAATAAATGTTAACTTGACTAATGTTAACATGTATGCTTTTCTAACTAAAGTTTATTTAGCTCAACACGCCGTATGCTTTAATTCAATTAGTTGTTTACCTTTCCTAAATTTAAGTATGTAACTGGTATAATTTATAAAAAAATATTTATAAATAAAACTTGGCTAGGTTCTTTAATTCGATCTTTGCAAATAAAATGTAATTTGAATTAATTCAACTTGGGGTATTTTATTTATAAAATATCCTTTACATATTTTTTCAATTAAAATAAACCTAGCTCATAGTCTTGTTCTCTCATAAATGCAAATAGTTCGTTAGACGTTCTCTTTTGTGTATCTATCCTTGTGTAAGCTTTAGATCTTTCTAAATCCAGTTCTAGCTCAGATCAAGTTGTTTTCTACATCTAGCCGAGCCTTTCCCTTTTAAGCATGGTTTGTGTGATTTAGTGATCCATAGAGTAGAGCATATCCTTTAGTGTGTTCTTTTAAATCTTTTCTTTTGATTGGTGTATTGTTCTTAGTTTGCTTGTTTGTTTGCTTTGTATGCTTATGCTGATGATTGATGCGAGTAGAACGAACGTGGTTTGAGAAGCTTTGAAGAGCTTGAAGGTGAAGACATTCTGAGCAACATCATTACTCTGGTTAAAGGCAAGTGTGTCATTGTATTTTTGTCCCAATAACTTTATTAATTACTATTGCATATGCCTTGCATTAATTTTGATGGGCTCCTATTAAGGATTATGACTAGTATCTTTTTACCATTCCCTTGTAACCGGGTTGTTTAATTAATTTTGATGGTAGATGTTGCTTAGTGTGCTCAACTGGTTTGGTAATTATCAACATGGTTACCTTTTGTGATCTATGTTCCTTTATGATAATTTTATTTACAAGACCACATGCTTAATTGGAACATGGAGAACCACCCAGGAAAATAGTGCAACGACAGGAACTAAACGGGCATTGGTCTTGGCTAATTAATTAGGAACTTTAGCTTGGGGTGACCTTACCTGATAAGGACAAGGGATCGGCGGTACTGTGGGGTATGGACCCGCCCTAGCGGGGAGTTGGGTTTGTTCTTTTATGGTGGGGTATTGACCTGCTAGGGAGCTTTATACCTTGCTAACTGATACAGACCTTATGGGTTACAACTTGTTGGAGAACCTTTGTAAAAGCCTCGTAGCGTCCCTATGCAGCCACACCTCGGTAGTGTGGTATGGTGCCTGATCAGCATCGCATGGTTGGGTCCAAAGTTCTTCGGAGCTTTTACGCGACTTGTGGTGAAAGTGTACAACCTCTGCAGAGTGTAAAACTAACCGGTTAGCCGTGCTCACGGTCAAGAGCGGCCTGAACCCTCACATGATAATTGAACTTGAAGATGGACTCAAATTGTGATCTATGATATGGTTATGCTTGCCATATTCTTATGGTGTATCTTATCTTTATGCTTAATGTGGGTTGGTATATATTTATATCTTAGTAATCAGGTGCTGATAAAATTTGACCAACTAAAATTGTTTAAAGCAGTCAACCTGTCAGCCTTTTCTTGTTTAAGTCTTTGCAATCATACTTTCCCCACACTTGCTGAGTACGACATGTGCTCGCCCTTGCTATAAACAATGTTGCTCAGAAAGAGGAAGCTTCTATGGAGTTTGCTGAAGATGTTGCTGAGTTCTAGGCGTACGCAACCTCAGTCGATTGCTTGTGGAGTTTGGTGCCTTTGTTTCCAGGATTTAGCGTAATACTCTGATGATCTCTTTCTTTCTTTACGTGATATTGTTACTGTTATTCACTTATGTCAACTATATGCATGAAACTTGATCCTGACATGCATATAGATTTGCACTTGGTTTGCTTTGGAAAATCAGGTGTGACATCTAATATGGTAGTACCCTTTAAATTTCACTTTAGTCCTATCTTCCAATGAAGATGTGACTAAAAACTACTATTCTGACTAATTTTATTCATAGAACTAAACTTATCCAAACATGCTCAATATTTCCAGTTGGGATATGCAGGTAGGGATGGTCCAAAAGTACCAGATGGTCGTTGCCGGATTGCCTCACTGACATACACTAGGGTATTGCCTGATTGCTTTGTTGTTTCGTCGGATGTTCATGATAATTAAAGGTATTAAATGTAAATTAATGATATAATTCATTTCATAATTCTCTAGTAAATTTGCAAGACGAATTTATTGAGCTCAATAAGAATATGATTAGACAATGTGGTGTTACGGTAAACATCTTTAATGATGACTTATAATTAGGCTTAATAGATTCGTCATGTGATTTTCAGTCCATCTATGTAATTAGTTTTATATTTAGATTATATTTATTTTTTTTTAATAATTAGCATCGGTAAACTTGATGTGACATCTTGGACAAATTTCTTCACCCAACTAAACAAGACCAGGCCCAGTTTAGTTGGGTGAAACTTTTGGGAGAAATTTTTGAGGTCCCCTTTCAAAGCCTATTAGAAGTATTAAACGTAAATTGATTACAAAACTAGTTATACAGATGGACGGGAAATCCTGAGATGAGTCCATTGAGCTCAATTAATTCGTCATTAGAGATTGTTTACTGTAGCACGACGTTGTGTAATCATAGTATAATTAAACTCATTAAATTCGTCTCAAAAGTTAAGGAGGAGGTTACTGAATGAGTTTTGTCATTAATTCACATTTAATACTTTTAATTAGTATCTAAAGATTGATATGACTGGTAGTTAAGGGAACTAAAATCAAATACTCCTAATCAGTTAGAGTGCCTCCATTTGCAAAGAACAGGCGAAGTTGGAGCCGAAATAAGCTCTACCAAACACGATAATAGTTTTAATTTGCGGCTTAATTAATTCTATTATTGGAGCGATGATGCCAAAAGGAAAAATATATACATATATAAAGCGTGAGATCAAGCGAAAATAAATGGTGTTGCATGCATGTGAATAGAGAAATATCTATACAACTATATGATGAGTAGTACACCGACAATTTAAAAACGATCATCTGAAAGTTGTACATCTTTGCCGGTAAATTAATTCGAATCATATTTTAAATCAATAAATTAATTTAATTAAAAAACTTTTAACTACAAAGTTATCTAACTTCTCAAAATGTATAACTTTTATTTAGATCATTTGTTCATTCATTAAAGCGGTAGAGCGGGAGTGCGGCGGTGAGGTGGAGGGGGAGTCATGGCACACGAGGAGATCCACGACGGCGAGATCCGGCTGTGCCGCTTGTCCCTAACGCAGGCGGTGTTGCTCCCTGCGATGCTCGCGGATCTCGGACGACCCCTCCTCTTGGTGGTGCAGGAGCCGAGCGGCTGAGACCCGCGCATCCAGCTTCCGCGCGAGCCAGATGCAGGGGCGGACACACGAACTCTGTAACAGAGAATAAAGGAAGAAGAAAACAGAAAAGCTCATGCTGGTTTTTTTTTTTGAGAATTACACAGTACAACGCAGACGCTCACAACACGCACGCACACTCACCCCTATGAATACACGTACGCAAACCCTACCCCTATGAGCACCTCCAAAGGACTGAGCACCGGCAGATCTGAAGATTCCCGAAATCACCATTGGCGCCTCGTCGTCGACGGGAACGTCGTTTACCACTTAATCGTCGTCGACGGGAACGTTGTTTACCACTTAACGCATAACGCCGGTAAATCCAAGAAAATCCAGGAAAAGGTGCGAGCACCAGGATTGGAACCGTAGTATGTAGCGTCCCACTGAACCGTCTTACCATTGGACTACAAGCCCAAATCCATCATGTTCAGGTATTTGAGCGTTAGAGTTCTGGCCAACAGGTCCCACCTTTCATTATGCAAGGGTAAAATGGGCATTTAACATTTTAACACTCATCTCATGCCACCAAGTAGCACCACAGCATCACAAGGACACGTTTGACCTCTTGAGGAAAGTTCAGAGATGATGTTGACTATTTTGCCAACAGAATTCAGGAGCACCTTCGCCCCAAAGCTAAGGACTATCTGAAACTATTTTCCTTACTCCACCGTACCTTACTCAAACTATTTTCCAAAGGCCACACCCCAGAATAAGATCAAACATATATGTACAGGACAGGACGCCATACATGATCCACTAATTGTCATGCCATTTGCAGAAATGGCTACCACCGTAACGGATTAATTATATAGTTCTCCAACGCACGCAAAAGCAGCAAGTTCTCCAACGGAGTATGCTAGTGATAAGAAATCTAATTGCCCAAGTTACAGTTGAAGCTTGAGATGCTCCTGGATGCAAGATCGGAGGGCATGGTTAGGGACGAGATCTCGGTTTGGGAGGGCCAGGTTCGTCATTGGAGACCTATCGCTCCCGCCATCAAGCCAACGCCTTATGGCTTCCGCTTCATACGTGAACCCATCAGATGCCACATGAGGATCCTTCATGATCTCCTGAGAAAAAGCAAAAATAAAAATGCAAGCTATCGTTTCGTAAATGCACTTTAGTCAGATCAGAAATAAGAACACTTCAGGATTCTTAAGGAGAAAGAAATCACTGAACGTTCCAGGGAAATGGTTAAGTTTCCTTGCATGCTGAAAAAAGAAGAGAATTTCCCAAATCGTCGTCTAAAGTGCTGGAAGAGACATTTACCATGAGGATTGGACAAAAGAAGTGAGACGGCACGCAGCTTTGGTTAGAGGCTGATTGCAAGTATGGCCACGAGGCTGCAGGAGGCTTCGTAATCATGGGCTCCACAATTGCCCACACCTTGGTTAGAAGATCAGGCCGCTTTTCCTTCCTAATCTCCACACAGCTCAGGGCGATGAGCGCTAACTGCTTGGATTGCGTGTAGGGCCAATCCCCAGCAGTCTTATCTATCAGCGTGTGCAAGCTATCACTCTCCAGTGCTGCTGCTACTTTCTTTGCTATAGATAGTGGGGGCATTCCAGTCAACAGACGCAGGATAATGACACCAAGGGAGTAGACATCAGACAGTGGCGTCAGCTCCCCTGTGGTGAGAAATTCTGGGTCCAAGTAGGGGAGCCTTGCTGTCAGGTTGGCTGCGCATGCATCGGGCTCGAGAAACGGGTTTGATGTACCAAAGTTGCAGAGCTTGCTTCTGTAGTTGGCATCAAGGAGGATGTTGCAAGGCCGGAGATCACCATGGACCACAGCATTAGGCTTATTGGAATGAAGGTATAACAGCACAGAGCAAACCTCGGCAATGATCTGTGCACGATTGTGCCACAACAGAGGTCGCGGGTCATTGGTGTAACCAATCTTGTCTTCAAGGTTTCCATTAGGCAACCACTCATACACAAGGGCACAAGCTTCCGAGCATACTCCAGCTATGGTGACAATGTTAGGATGTTTCCCTTCACGAAGGATAGAAACCTGCAATAACCATGCATTAGTAGCAGAATCAGCTAAACACCACTATTAAACATGGCAGGTTTACCTCTTGCCGAAATAAGCTTTGGGTAGAGGATAGCTTGATTGCCACCATGATCTTGTGTATAATGCCTTTGTATACACGGCCATATTCAGTTTCTCCAATTTTGCAAGCATCGCTAAAATGCTCTGTTGCCTGTTCCAAGTCATTGATGGAGAACTCAAGAACGATCTGCCTGTTCTGATCTCGTAATTCGTCCACCTGTCTCACTGCAATGTCCCGTTCCTGTTTTAACTTGTCACATTCTGCATTACATAAGTGGAGGTTACATGCTTCATCTCTGTCATAAATCTATATTCTGAAATAATAGCAAGACACAAGTTCTTCAAGTATTGGTCTACCCATGTTTGCTTCTTCTTTCTCAACACAGGCCTGCCGTTTTAACAGAACCAACTCCTCTTCTAGAGCTTGTACCTTGCGTTGTACTTCCTACATGTTAAATTTTCCATTGCTAAAAGGGTTAATAGAAACCATATGCAGTTTACGGAAGCATGTAGAAATGCATAAGCAGTGAAAAAACTAAAAAATAAAGGACTAAAAATATGTTAAATAATCAATGGTTAGCTACAAGAATTAAAAGAATGAAGGTTCATGCTCAAATTTTTCAGTGTCAAGTTTTTGCAAAATCTTACTTTTGTCTAAACTAGAAATGGTCGCGGCGTTGCCGCTAATGGCCAGTGTGTGGTTCGGTTGATCGAGAGATGAACGGGAAGTTTAGGCTATATGTTGGTTTGTGAGGAAATTAGAGGTCTTTTGGCTTGATTTTTCTGAAGTTTGGGGTGGTTTTCATTAAATTGTTGATGCTAAGCTGATTACAATAGTTTAGGGGCTATTGGGTAGATTTCTGTGGAGGGAGATATCATTTTTTGCTAATTAGGAGGTTTTTTTTTTAAAGAAACGCGAGACTTTGTGCTTTGTGTGCTAATTTTCGGAAAGTTCGTGGTCTTTTTCGTATAAATGTGTGGACTTGGGTTTGGTTCGTGCAGAGTTTACTTTTTTTTATTAATTTGTGCTATGGGTTGGGAAGTTTTTTTTGTAATTGTTGGTGGCAAACAGAATTTCTTAAAAGCTTAGGGACTTTTAAGCGAAATATTTTTTTTTGAAATAATGATGCCAAATAGATTTTTTAAATGTTTAGGGAGTTTTAGTTGAATTGTTGGTTCGTGTTCACAATTTTTATTTAGTTGAAGGGCCTTTTTTGCAATATGGTTCCAAATAGCATTTTCCAAAAGTTTAGGGAGTTTTAGTTAAATTCCGGACCACATTCACTTTTTTTACTCAGTTGAAGGGTCTTTTCGCAAGATGGCTGTCAGGAAGCAGATTTCGTGAAAAGTTTAGGGGCTTTTTTGTACAAAGTTATGGACGGCGGGCATGATTTTTGCCAAGCGGAAGGGTCTTGCTGCAAAATGCCTGATGTTTGCCCGATCTCAGCCGTTCATCGGGCCGATCCGACGGCCGGGAGAGGGCCGCGACGTGGCCACTCTCCCTGGCCTTCTTTTGGTGCAACTTTCGTATATAGTGTCTAAATTAAACATGAGAATTCTTAACAAAATAAGGGCACAAAACTAACACAGTCATAATATAAAACTCTGCCCCCCCCCCCCTCTCCCCCCTACACATTATGCTACACTGAAACAACTTTTAGAAAGCAAAGAGAGTTAAAATGAAGATTCCCAAAACTAAGTAATTAGTTAGTTTCAAGAATGGACTGCAAAGCAGATGTTTCCAAACTATGAATCAGTTAACTTCCCACCCCTTATGTTCCTCCAGACCTACTCAAAAAATTGTGCCAACTCATCTTGCCAACTTGTGGGGCCGAGGTCCTTGGTTCGAACCAACCAGACTCATTTTAAAATTAAGGGTAAGCTATCTAGACTCTATAAATTCCCTTCAGGTAAAGGGTAAGGCTGTCTAGCCTCAAAAAATTCCTTCACCAGACCCCACATTGTATGGGAGCTTTCAGCATTGGGTATGCCTCATCTCACCCACCCGCGATTACCACCCATCCTATCCTGCAAACTTGTCACCCTTAGACACCTGTCCTCGATGATGTCAACACTGCTATCTACGTTTACCGAGTCTCAAAGTCAATAAACCATGTATTTCAGATTGCAACTTGAAAACTATTATGGAAAGGTATCAGCATCAATGGTGGGGGGCCACACAAGACAGGAGACTAGGGAGTGCAGCACATGGCTAGGGAGTTCTTCTCCAAGCAAAAATGGGTATCGGTTAAGTTGGGATTGTTATTCTTGTTGATAAAGTATGAGCCATGAGAGATGTTCATTACTGACTATAGCATTTTACTCTATACTTAAAATCTCTATATTCCAACAGTGTGAAGCAGCGAAAGATTAGACCTAGGATCACAAACTCTAAACTCGTGATACCATGTAGAGAGATGGAATTGGTATAATGGATTGATTGTATTGCATTGAGGCCTTGGCCAGTATATATGAGAGTACAAGACTTGGGGTGGTGCAAGGCAACCCAGGATACACATAGCAATCTACAATATGTATATCTGCAACTGCCAAATATACTCTAACATCCCCCCACCGTCACAGCGGGCCAAAGGCGGGAGCCGACGAACTGACATCCCCCCACAGTTGGAACGTCGGTGTGGTGCAGACGCTGCGGCTGGAGCGAAAACCAGCGAGTAACTCATGCGGATGGTAGCCCTTTGTGCCGATGTCGATGAAGCCAAGACGAGGGTGAATAGCCATGGTCAAGGAGGTCGTGCATAAGGTAGCAGTAGTCGACGTGGAGCTGTCGAGGTTGCCGAGGGTAAGAAGCCGCACAGGAAGCCGCGAGCGCCCGAGGAGGCATCGTGAGGACGGTGGCGCGAAGGGGAAGCCACCAATGACGAAGACGGCGACGCATTGAGGCAGTCGAAGAGGGGGTCGATGCCAAAGTCGATGCACTCAGGAGCCGACAAGAGAGACACTCTCGGGTTTGCCAAACCCGAAAACGACTCGGGGACAACTGCATGCACCGGTGTTGCCAATACTGAATGTGCGAGGGAGGGTGCACCACCAGGCGTTGTCGTATGAGGGACCAGCAGAAAAGGCCTCCACGACGGTCGCAAGCGACAATGGCGGTGTAGAAGATGTCGATGCAACCTGCAGTTGTTGGAGTAGACGAAGGGGTAGAACGAGACGGCGACACTGGCGACGAGGTGGTGCTGGACGAAGCGAAGAGGTGAACACAAACGATCTGGCGCAAGGCTAATGATCCAGATGACGCGGTGGCGGAGCTCGAAGAAAACAGCAAAGAACTCGAACAACCTGATGAAGACCAAGCACACAAGGCGCGAATTGACGTAGTCGTAGACGATGTCGAGGACGTAGTCGATGACGATGAAGATGCAACAGCGAGGAAGACCAAGGAAGACGGCGCTGCAGCCCAAAGAGGCAACGCAGCCGCAACCCTCATGTCGGTGGAGATGCACACGTACTGAACACACCCACCCCAGATTCGTACAAGACAACAGACGACGATGACGCGCAGATCGGAGTCACGGCGAAGAAGTCGAGGACGACCGGCGTGGAGACCGTGTTGCAGAGGGGCCTGGCGGCGCTACGGGAGGGCCCCCTATGCGCACCGCACGCCAGTCCAGGCGACACAAGTGTTGACGAAAAACAACCAGTGATGATGTCAAAGAAGAGGCATGCGGTCGACGGGCGGTGGGTGACTCAATCTCGATCAGTGATCGAGTAAAAGAATAAGAGAAATTACCAAAAAGAAACCAGCAGCAACATCTCATGTAGATGGGGTGAAGGCGTCGTGTGGTGCACCTGCTGCCACCACGACAACACAGGCTGGGTCACGAGCGCTAGCAGGAGACCGCGACAGCGCGGTTTGGAATCATCAGCGGCTTCCATGGCGGGTGACGAGGTACACACGATCTTCTAGTGCTTTTAGACACGAGATTGGCGGTGGATTAACAGAATCCGTCGCGCTGGAGGGCGCTGCCCCCGAAAAAGATCGACATGGACGATCTCCCCGGGGGCGCACTAGGAAGCCGTGGAGAGGGTGCCCTGTAGGTGCGCCGTGGAGGACGGCCGGCGGTGCGCAGAGGGCAGGGGCGCAAGGAGGAACAACGCAAGATTAGACCTAGGCAGAAACCCTAAACTTGTGATACCGTGTAGAGAGATGGAATTGGTATAATGGATTGATTGTATTGCATTGGGGCCTCGGCCGATATATATGAGTACAAGACTTGGGGTGCAAGGCAACCCTGGATACATATGGCAGCCTATGATACGTATATCTACAACTACCAAATATACTCTTAACAGTTTCTTTATATCTTATTAAGTTTATTCATGTTTTTAGTTACATGGGCACAACCAAGACTTTTCAATATCAACATAACATGGCATAAACATCATAAACAATTCATGACAGTGGCAAGTACATGTATTCCAAAAAAAAAAGTAAATAACAAATTCAACTTGCTTGCTGCAGTGCTAAACACTACACAACCACGATCAGCACAAACTGTGATAGCTATGACCATTATACGGGCACCCCACATCCATGCAGCAACAGTAGATATGCACAGAATAGGAATGCTGCTGAAGTCAGGGTTGGGAATTGGGATGTTGATCATCGTAGTCAAATGTAGTCTAGACCCTGCCTGCTGGCCTGCTTTAAGTTTTTGGCCTATGGTAACGACAGCCACATTTTTCTGGCTTATCAGTTTAAAATGCTGAAGACAGGTAAAACGTAGAAACACCTAAACAGGCTTGCCCAGGCCCGGTCATGCAATCAATTTTTCTAGGAGCAAAGCCTTGTTAGCCATTGCAGTACATTTGCACTTAGCTAGTATTAGAACGAATTTCCGCTTCTAAATTAGATAACATAGTAAGGCTCCATTTGGTTTTGCAGGAGCTTTCCAAAAGTTCAACTTTTAGTTGAAAGCGTCTCATTAGGAGCCATAAATGACAGAAAAATAATACTAGGATTGGCAAATATTCCTCTAAATAACTAGATTCCTGCAACACTGCACAGCACATCATAACAACCACAAACTGGCCCTAACCACAACCTAAAAACTAACAGACAAGTGTTGTGTAGGGAGCTGAAATCAAGCTTTGAAAAATGGCAAAGTGTAATGGAACTAGTACCTTCTGATCATAAATATGCTGGAAGAAAAATCTAACATAAGGATATTTGTCTTCTGGCTTTGGGATTTTCTGGTAGCAAATAATGTCCCCACTTTGAATCTGTGCAAAAGAGAAGAAACTAAGTTTTCAGAAGCAAGTGGAAAAGACAAGATAAGTATTCTAAACAAACCTGGGCGCCTGTAAAAGTCACATGAATGTTAATATCTTCACACCACACGAATGGTTCGAATTTTAGTTCCTGCATGTTTGGATAAGAAAAAAACCAGTTACCAGCACATAATACAGAATGGCTGCTAAACAGTATGCATTAGAGATTATGATAATGCTACTTTGCATCAGCACAAAACCAGACCTCAAACAATACGATTTCTTCATGTGCAGGGAGACCAGCTAGACTTCTTAGTAATGGAAGAATATCTGAAGGCTTCGATGAAGCTTTCACAAATAGCATGCGGACATATCTGTTTGCCTCATTCAAAAGGGAAAAATCTAGTGAAAGACTGCTGATGAAGGTGGGGAAAGGCCATACAGAAAGAAATACGCACCGTAGTTGCATTTGTTCTGGGTCATAATGCTTTAAGAATACCAACAAATCTTCTTTTCTGGGAAAATTTGGTGAAGGAAGATGACAGTGATCCTAATGTGCACAAATATGAAGGGAAATTTAGTGAAATATAACTCACTGAATTTGAATAGGAAAGCATTTTTTTTAGAACAGCAATTTAACACCACAGGGTACAAAATTCACCAAACCCCAGCCTCCATATGGTATGGACCTAAACACATGTAGCAATTGCCTTTCATCCTCACTGAATTACAAGGCTTGAACCCTCAAAGCATCTAAACACAATATGTCCATTTGTATAGCAGTGATATGTACACATCCTGTACTGGAGCTGACCCTTAGCGCCCTGGGTTGTTAAGCAAGTGTTCAAAGAAAAAGAGTGTGAAAACATCCTTTTAAGTTCAAGATCAACCTCTAATAAGAGATCCAGCTCACCAGCCAAGCGTATTGACGATTTCTGTAGTCCCCCTACCTGGAAGGGTGGTTCTTCATAAGTTAGCCTTTTCATGAAGGAGAAGTGCTTATATAAATCATCAATCACAAAGGCAGCATTGTTCATTGCACAAAGAGCACGTGCACATCCATCAAAATAAACTATATGAGGACTAGAGTTACACAAAGCTGGGCAAGAAAAAAACTGGAAGATAAAACAAGAATATTGCAGGGCAAAGGGCAATGCCTGAACCACAAATGCATGGAAGCAGGTAACAAAAAGTTGCAATGAAGCTTCATTTCCTCTTGGAATTGTTGAGGCACTGATGCAGTACAAAGAAACTCTTGTGGCTACAGGCCAGCCCACAGAGCAGCAGTGCCGCACGTACGGCACTGAGCTAGATGTCATGCAGCTGCATTCAGCAACGGCAACAGAGTGTGCGATATTGTTGCCAGGCAGAAGCTAAATGCAATAGTAGTAACAACAACGACGACGACGGTGACGACAATCAGAACAACAGGAGATCCAGACACAAGTCATCCTACAATGAACAATGTCCTGCAAACCAATTTCTGTCCGAGAAATAACCAGAGCATTGGACAGTCACAACTCACAATGTCTACTTACAGGTAATTTCTCTTCTTGGGGAGACAATGCTCTACTAGGGCGGTATGTCCCATTTTTCCGTCGAGCCCACAACCAGAGACGCTGAAATTGAACTTGAGTGCCAAATTCTCCAGCAAGCTGCTCCTGTGGAGCAATTTAACCTATCAGTATTAGTAGCTATCATAACCCATGATTACAGAGATGAAACAGAGTCAGAGAGACCGAAAGTCAACACAAAATAAAATTAGGAACATATCATCCATTAAGCTAGGGTGAACTCATGCATATGATGGAAAATGAACAATGGAGTGGATCATCTGTGGCAAAATTATAAATATATAACTTTATTGCGTAGGCAGAAATGTGATACCATCATAGACCTACAGGAAGAAGCATTGAGATCAGCTGAATAACAAAAATGTCCAGTGAAGCTGGAAAGCTAGGGTAAAGTCATACATATCATATGATCATTGGCCTTTTTATTTATAAACACGGTAGTAGATACAGACCACACCATATAGGCATACTTACAGTAAGAAGCACTGAAAGATGGAAACCGATGCAAGGACAAAGCAAAAAAATAAACAACAACTGAAGCTAACATAGCAAGGGCATGTCTTCAATCTTAATTCTCCTCAACGAGCTAAATCGAAGAGCGGCTCCTACACATGCTTGGCGAACATCTTAGTCAATACTATTTACATCATTCGGATAAAAAGGAATAAACAAGATTAATTACTATAAAGTAATTAGTTTGTATTGTTTACAAGCCAAAATCACACGAAACTAACCCACAAATTAAGACCCTAAGCCAGTAATATAGAAACAATTTAGCCATGGCATCAGTACTCAGAATTTTCTAGTTGCATGGCTTACTTGGCATGGTTCCAATTCCAAGCAAGATAAGGGGCAATATTTCATGCAGAACTATCGGACAGTATTTTTCAAAAAAAAAAAACTATCGGACAGTGAACAAAGTTGCATTAGAATTGAGCACTTTGATATGATGGATAATGATTATGTTTTTATTGAGCATGAGACTTTTGGTTAGCACTATTTTATACATAATGATATTTTCTGTTAGCACTATGATGGGCTATTACAAAATATGGGGATCAAGTATAAGTTGTAAGTGTACGGGATTGCACACTGGAAGAACAGCACAAAACCAGAACCATGTCTAGTATGGCTTAAAGTTCATCTCCTGGACAGGAACCTATTTTAAGCTAAGGCCTAGTGGCGATTAGGGCATAAGGCCACTTTGACTGCACCTTAAACGAGCAGCTTTTTTAAGTTCAGTTTTGATTCTCGCAATCCAATATTTGCAGGCCAGAGCTAATCTTACTTATATTAAATTAAAACTCCAGTAAGACAGTCTTAGAAAAAGAACAAAAAAATTGAGGGATTTTTAACCCAGAACTGAAGAATTGAGGGCTTACGCTTTCGAATTGAACAAAGGGCTAATCCACAACAAGAACACAGCAACTCTAGAGTAGCAGATGCAGCAGTATAAGCTAAAGGACAGCTCCTTTATTCTCAGTAAAGGATACCTTGAAACTGAGGAGGGTCGTGGTGACCGGGATGTGGAACGTCCGGACTCTGCTGAAATCCACAAGATCGAAGAAGTGTCCATCTTTCCCAATCTGCGAGAGCAGATCTTCCTCTCTCACCACCTGGAGTAAGCCAAGAAACTGAGCCGCAGCGACCACAGGGTACGCGATGTTCTTGGTGCCCCAACCCGAATAAGCCCAGCGTTCTAATTGATTTTGCTCCTTTCTTGTGCCGAACTCCAGAAAAACAACGGTTAACTCCACGAGAGGGGAGGATCGCTGACCTTGATAGCCTGAAGCAGCAGCGGCGGCATGGCGGCCGCAGGGAAGGCGACGGTCGCGCGGCCGCTTGTTCCTTTTTCTTTCTTTTTTGTCTCCTGCGCTCATGTGGTAATCTATATAAACTATATAAAAACTATATAATTGGTACCCACTAACGATTTCTCTTGTCTCTCAACGCGTCACGTCATAACCCACTACACATCATATCACGTCATGTCAATATCCACCAAGCCATGTCAACATCCACCAAACCATATATTTATGTCTTCGTCAATTTTCTGTGACTAATAACATGTCGTATTTGCGAGTAGCACGACATAAAATTCTCACAGTTGAAATACATGTAGGATCAATCATTTAAAAATGATTCTCTCAACAAAGTTAACATACTTTCATATATAATATTGTTTACAGATGAGTATCGCGATGTAATCATTTTGGTGTTTCTACTTTCACATTTCACCTTAAAATTTTATTTAAAAATTCCCGCGGCAACGCGCTGGGTATCACCTAATCTGATTGATAGGGATGCCAATTAGGATGCAACAAAATATTTTTATTTTAATACATATAATATGTAATTAGAAATAATAATGTGAAAATAAATATAGTGCCTGGTGATTAAATAAAGTTTGGTATGTTAAGATGTGCACGGTTTGGTATATACCCCCTCGACAATCAACTGAGTCCACGGTTTTCCTGCGAAACGTCCATTTTGACTCCTACTCGCGAAACCGGATATTTAGAATTTTTTTATATTTTTTTCTTCGATTTTACGAAAATAAATAGTCGGATTCAACATTGGCAGAAATAGTCTCGAACCGCCGTTTGAAATGGCGGTTGTTTCCTACCGCCGTTTGAAAGGGCGGTAGGAACCTACCGCCGCAGGAACCGGCGGTAATTGTCCGCCAACCGCCATTTCAAACGACGGTTGGAAGCTCTCCCACGTGGCCCGCTCGACAGGCACCTACCGCCAAGGCCAACGGCGGCAGGCGGCCAACCGCCGCTTGAAATGGCGGTTGACCGACCGTTGGCGACCTACCGCCGCTTCAACCGGCGGTAGGTCCTACCGCTAGATCAAACGGCGGCAGGGCTGTGCGCCGCCGAGCGGCTGCCCCCCTGCCTCCTCTTCTTTCCTCCTCCGTGGCCTTCTTTGGTGTCCATCAAGTATGTCTCCAATACTTTCCTCGCATAGTTAGTTTAAATATGGTAGAAATAGTTTAGAAATTCTAGAAATAGTTTAGAAATCCTAGAAATAGTTTAGAAAAATCTAGAAATACTTTAGAAATCCTAGAAATACTTTAGAAATTCGTAGAAATACTTAAGAAATTCCTAAAAATACTTTAAAAATTGTAGAAATACTTTGGAAATTCGTATACATACTTTAGAAATTGTAGAAATACTTTAGAAATTCCTAGAAATACTTTAGAATTTATAGAAATACTTTAGAAATTGTAGAAATACTTTGGAAATTCCTAGAAATACTTTAGAAATTGTAGAAATACTTTAGAAATTCTTTGGAAATTCCTAGAAATACTTTAGAAATTGTAGAAATACTTTGGAAATTCTAAAAAATACTTTAGAAATTGTAGAAATACTTTAGTAATTGTATCAATGCTTTGGAAATTCCTAGAAATGCCTTAGAAATTCGTAGAAATGCTTTGGAAATGCTTAGAAATTATGTGTGACTTTATATTTCAATTTTTTTTTGCAGTTTTGGCTCAGCAGCAGGCGCCGCCTTTTCCGCAGCCGCCTGTTGGTGCTGTTCGTCCTCCTCGGGAGCCGCTGCCGTACGTGCTGCCCGAGCTCTTCGACGAGATCACAGACAGGGCGCACCGGTCCTACCACTCCGCGATCTGCGGGGCAGAGCTAGGCACCGTGTGTTTTAGAGGCCCGGGGCACTACATGCCGCTTCACCCCGGCTGGTGTCTGTGACAACCCGCCCAGAGAAAATACCGTACTATCGCCTAAACCAATCCACTTTGGTCATTAAGCAATAATAAAGTGTCATCCTGTCGTTAGTTGCCGGGTTAACGCCCGGTGAAATCACTTTACATAGCAACAAGGATCGACATATATGCATTAAAACTCACGCGAAGGCGAGTCCAGAGTACATCCCATGATTAACATCCAAAGCTACCCCGAAGGGTTTAATTATTACAAACCGAAGTTCTTTGACATGATAACGAAGTTCAGAGTTTTGAAAACAGCGGAATTAAACTAAACGGCGCGAGGAGCATCACAGGAGGCCTGCCATGATGCCTTCATTCATCGTCTTCCACCCACTCCAGCTCCCAGCCAGGCGGGATCTCTCCAGACCACACATCAGCAAAGGCATTACCTGGAGCAACAGATTATAGCAAGGTTGAGTATACTAATACTCAGCAAGACTTACCCGTCGGTGATAATTACTTCACCGACTCTAGACATGAAAGGCTTTTTGGGCACTGGAGTTTCTTTAGCTGAAAAGCAACGAAGAGTATGTCCTTACTTTCAAGATTTTAGCACAAGTTCTAGTTGAATATTCTTTTCTAAATTAGCCAACTATTGCAAGCATAAGTTGCGCAAGACAATTAATCAAGCATAATATTCATCAACTTCCATCATTAGGGATCTCATGGCCAGTTGGATAAGTAGTCTCAGATAACGGTGAGAGGCCGACAACCAGTTGATTTAAACCTTGCAAGGTAGACCTAAACACACGGTGGGGTGCCCCCGCGAGGACAACCACCAGGCGGTTCCCGTCATTCCTCGGATTGGGATCAGATGTTACAGTCTTAAGTACAAGGCTTACTAGGCTACGCCACCAAGGTCACCTAGCCTCACACATGTACTCAGGTGGCGAGCCCGGGGCCGCAACCCTAAGATTAGTAGCGCAAAGTTCCCGCACCGCCTCATTTAGGTACTAGGCTTACCGTACCCATTTCCGACAAGTGTTTAGTACGTTCGAACACTTAACCCACGAAAGTCATTGGACTGGAGCCCACATCCCATGCTCTTACCACATGAGCAATCCATTTAAGGAGATCTTATGATTCCAACATAAGAACCTATTCTCGCGAGTGACAAGCATCACTCGACTTGTAACGGTCCTATAGCATAGCAGCTACCGACCTATCATACTAGTAAAGACATAGGTACCTAGGGATCATGCATTTAGGGTTTCATTTCAACTCCTGAACGTAAATGCACAATCATCCATAGATAGTTGCATAAAGTTTCAAAAACACTTGGTTAATGCACCGGGGCTTGCCTTCGTCAGCAGGGTTAGCCTGAGGGTCCTCAGTGTCGTCGATCACTTCCACGTACTGCAGCTCCGCGTCAGCTCCTCCTTCCTCGGCTTCCGGCACGAGCGCGTAGTTACCGTCAGGGAGTTCTACACGGAATGCAATGCAGGGTTCAGGTGGAGTGATAGATTAATTATTTCATCTAACTCTTGTTGGCCACATTCACCTTAACAAACAATTAACTACTAATTCTTTTTCGTGAAGGTTATTATAGACAAGGGTTTATTCTTTGATAAACAATTAATTAATGTTTACTTTCCTTATGGTTATTTCATTTGAAGATTTATTACTTAATCTTTTAATAGCAATTGTGTGCACATCTATGTAAATAATTTAATTTAAATTCCACAAGACAGCAATGGGTTGGCCTTGATCTTTTTTAAAATGATTTACATCATACACATATGGTTATTAGGGGTGTGGTTGGTGATTTCTCATTTACTTTAATATTAAGCTTTAATTTGCTTCCATAACTTTTATTCATAACATAAATTAATAAAATTCAGTGGGGTGTGTGATGAAGCACTACAAACCTAAACAAAGCCACTGCATACACATGTACACTTAGGAGAGCTATGAAATTAAATATACCGAAAATAACAAAAGCTAGCTACCAAAACAAGATAAAAGCATACAAAAATAAATACACATCAAAATACATTCAACTTCCTCACACATGGTCTCTGGTCCAAAACTAAGCTAGGCATGTAACATATACACCTAGAGCTACTATAGATCTTGGGTTATGCATTTACAAAGAAATCAAGAATAAATATTTATGGCCAATATAAAATAGTGATTAATTCACCAGAGGTGCATTTTGTCATAAAAAGATCACATGCAGAAGTTGAGCACAAAAATCTATTTATTTTTTGCTACAAAAAATCATTAACACAGATTCAGCATAAATACAAAATAATTCACAATAAAAGATCCACAGAGTAACTTTCTACAATTTTTGGTACAGAAGCTAGGCATGGCATAACACACAACATATCTAAAATTCAGCTACAGATCACATGTAGATTTTGAGATACAATAGATCTAGGTTTTTCAGTTTTGTATTTTGCATGCAAAATATACCAGGAAAAACTATATACATTCTTTATAAAAGTTGTAGTTTTTTTCACAAGGAATCTAACAAAATTGAGTTTGCATTTTTCTGATTTTTCTTTGATTTTCTACGAATTTTTCAAGATTCAGCAAAACTGCCACCACTATTCAAGATTCAGTTTTCACCCGAGTCCCTGGAAACTTTTGATTCTTTACAAATGTGCCCCTGGTTCGCACAAAAGACCCTGGAAATAATCCCAGGCTTGCAATGCGGCCCTTGGGCCATGGCCGGCGGCGGCTCCGGCCAAATTCCGGCGAGGAGCTCGCCGGGGAGGGTCGGGGACGGGTGGAGGAAGGTCAGGGGCTTACCACTGGCCGATTTGGGACCGGAGGTGGGGCGGACAGGGTGCCGGTGAGTGGGCTCGGCGGTGCCCGGCGCCGGCGGCCGCTGCGGTGACAATCCCGGCGGGAAGACCGGCGGTGCTAGCCCACACGTGACTGCTAGGGCTCTAGGGTGACGTGGTGGGGGTGCTGGAGTGGTTGGGCGGCCGAGGGGCGAGCGCAGGGAGGGGCTTGGCTCGGCGGCAATGGCGCCGGCGGGGGAGCTTGGGTGCGCGCGAGGAGAAGGGCGCGGCTCATTAAATAGGCAAGCGAGTGGGGGAGAGAGACCTTGCCTTCGCCGCGAAGGATGCCCCGGCCATTAAGCCGCAGGTACGGCGACCGGCATCGGCAGGCGCGCGCACAGGGGGTGGTCCGGCGGGTGCTGCGGTGCTGGCGCGTGAGGGAGCTCCGCGTGGCCCGGCCTGGGTCCACCTACGTCACGCCCATGCGCTCGAGACACGGCGCACGGACCAGCGGTCGCGGGCCCGCCTCGGCGTGCGTGTACGGCGGCGGCCGACGTGGCGCGGGCGACGTCGCGGGCGCGCGTTCGCGTTCCAGCGCCCTGTTCAAATCGGTTTAGGTCATTTTGACCAAGATTTTCTCCCAAATTTTGAACTGAAGTGCACTAAGTGGTAAATAGCAAAGTTGTATATCAAAGATCCCTCTACAACTTTTACAAAGGCCGACAGGTGTTTTGAGCAACCGTTTAAGCATGAACTGCAGGCAAAGTCGCTGGTTCTCATGACGCTGGTGAATAGTAAAAGCTGTAGTTGACCAAGTTTTTCACCCTTTTCCACTCAAAATTTGAAATGCCGCTCAAAAGCAAAGTTGTGTCCCTCGAAAAACTGGACAACTTTTATATTGGGAGATTTTGAAGTGTTTAGGTGAATTTTGGAGAACGCGGCAAAAGTTCCGGAGGGAGTTCAAAGACATTAGGGTTTAAGTAGGGTTTGACCGTGCCTTTGACCAAGGTTTGACCACAAGTGTGTGTTGACTTGATCAAGAGGGTCATTAGGGATTGTTGACGAGATTTTCGAGGTGATGATCCAGGTTGACCATGGTTTGACCAATGTCAGCAGGTTTGACTCAGCTGATCCGGTCATTAGCATTAATGACACTAATTAAAAACCTGGGGCGTCACAGTGCCCGAAGTATGTAATACGATACCTTTGTTTCTTTGTATTTCATCATTTAATTTCGTAATTAATATTTATTTTTGTTTTGTGGTGCAGGCTACGCGCAGCAGGGCTTCTTCCCCTAGCGCGTTTGGTTGAGGTGGACCTCATGCAGGCCGCTTTGCGCCCGGCAGAGCGCAGGTCGCGCTTTGGGTTCGACTACCAGCTGGCATGCGCGCTCCTGGACCGGTGGCGCCCCGAGACGCACAGCTTCCATTTCCCCTGGGGGGAGATGGCGGTGACTTTGGAGGACGTGGCCCTCCTCTTCGGGCTACCATGCTCAGGGGAGCCCATGAGGGCTGTTGACCCCCCCCCCCCCGACGCGTGGCGTGACGATATTGTCGCGAGGTTCGCCAGAGTGGTGCGCCGTCCCGACGCACCAGAGGTGCCTGACTTCACCAACTCCCACGGCCCCACGAGCGCTTGGTTGCGCAAGTACAGCGTACGTACCTCTATCTATCGTGTTTTCATAGTATCGTTTTTCAACCTCTGACTGAATTTTGAATTTTTGCAGGCCTCGTACATGAGAGACGACGCCGACGAGCCGACGAGCAACAGGCACTTGGAGGCGTACCTGTTGTGGTTGTTCGGCTACGTGATGTTCTGTAGGTCCCAGGGGGACGCAGTGTCGAGGTTCCTGATCCCCCACGCGCGGAGGATCGCCGACGCCACCGTGGAGGAGATGCCCCAGATCAACTGGGGCGCTGCAGTTTTGGCCGCGATGTACAGGGGTCTGTGCGCCGGGTGCACCAAGATGGGCACCCAGTCGATCCTCCTCGGATGCCTGCTTCTGCTGCACCTGTGGAGCTACGAGCGGCTTCCCGTCGGTCGGCCATCGGTCGACCGATCGCCGTACCGGGCGCTGGATGTGACGCCCCAGGTTTTCATTTAAGGTTAATTGACGCAAATGACCTAGTCAATCCGGTCAAACGCGTTGACTTTGGTCAAATCTTGGTCAACCTAGGTCATCACCTCGAAAACCTAGCCAACAATCACTAATGGTCAACACTTGGTCAAACCCTAGCTAAAACCTAGTCAAACCCCTTTGACACCCCTAGTCCTTCTAGAACTTTTGCCGCGTTCTCCAAATTTCACCTAAACACTTCAAATTCTCCCAATAGAAAAGTTGTGCAGTTTTTCATGAGACACAACTTTCATGTTGAGTGGCATTTGAAATTTGAAGTGAAAAATGGTGTAAAACGTTGGTCAATGCCCTTAGTTACTATTCATCAGCGCCATGAAAAGTGCCAAGTTGGCAAGCCTTTTATGCGAAATCTGTTGAGTAAACCACCCATCGCCCTTTGTAAAAGTTGTAGAGGATCGAGCGATCTACAACTTTGCCATTTATGCCTTGGTACAGTTCTGTAGTCAAATCTTGAGTTTGAGCCGGTCAAACAGGGCTACTTGAATTTATTCTCGGGCACCCGGCGCTCTAGAGCTCCTGCCGCACGACACCGGCACGCCACACCGTGCGCTGCTGCCGTGGGACCCCCAAGGCCTGGACGCCGAGGGGTGCGCTCCCCCACACGTGCGCGGTGGGCCCGCCCATCGCCGCACCGCCATCCCGACCCTCTCCCCTTGCGCCACGCGCCGCGCGCGCACAAGGCCGCGTCGCACCGACCATCGCCGCCCGCCAACCGCGTCGCCACCGTACTTCGTGCCCATGCCGCGACCTCGTCGTTGCATTGACGTGCGCGAACCGCCCTTTGCTCGCCCGCCTATATAAGAGCCGGAGCTCGCTTCCTCGCGCAATGCCGCCGGTGCCCAGAGCCGCCGCCCCCCCGTTGGAGGCCGCACGGCGAGCTCCCCTTCCCGGCTAGCACTGTCACCCCTAGAGCGCTCTGCCTCTTCCCTCAAGCACCACTAGAGCTCCTCGAGCTGCATGTTTCCCAGGCCGAGCCGCAACCTCGCCGGAGCCAAGCTCTCAGCGGCTGCCACCCAGCCGCACCACCGCGCCCGCTTGCAGGTGACGCCCCAACCCCAACTCCGGCCACAAATCGGTCGTAGGTGAACCCTAGACCCCGCTCCACCCCTTCCCCGATCCTCTCCGGCGAGCACCTCGCCGGAATTCCGGCTCCTCCGCCGCCCCCATGGCCAAGGGCCACATTGCAAGCCTTCATCATTTTCCAGGGTGTTTTGTGCAAACCGAGGGCATGATTGTGAAGGGGAATATCTTTCTAGGGACCCTCGTGCAAATAGATTCTTTCCCCTTTAACCCCTTTTGGCTGAGTCTTGTAAAATTCGTAGAAACTCACAGAAAAATCATAAAAATGCAAACTCAATTTTGTTGGTTTCCTTGTGAATAAATCTACAACTTTTGCAAATCATACATATACTTTTGAGTGATAGTTTTTGCATGAAAAATTGAAATCAGTTTAACCTAGATCTGTTGTAGTTCAAAATCCACTTGTGATCTTGAGCTGCTCTTTGGATATGTTGTTGTCGATAGCATGTGTAGGCTCTACACAAAAATTTGCACAAAGTTATGAAGTAAATCTTTTATTATGATTTATCTTGTATTGATGCTATTTCTAACTTAATGATTTATGTAGCAAAAATTAAGTAGATTTTTGAGCTCCACTTCTGAGTATACTCTTGAAGTGCCTAGACACACCTTTCCTGAATTAATCATGATTTTTAGACTATTACAAGTATTTGTTCCTGATTTATGCTTGATTTTGATCATAAATGCTTAGTTCAAGATCTAAAGTGGCTCTTGATATGTTTGTTGGTTTCCTAGCCTTGTTTTAAGTCAGAGGTGGTTTAGGAGAAAAATTGGATCCAAAAGTGATGTATTTATTTTTGTATGCATTTATCTCATTTGTGGTAGCTAGAAATGTTATTTTTGGTGTATTTATTTCATAGCTCAAACAAGTGTGCTTGCTGGTCCAGTGGACTTGTATAAGGGTAGAGAGCTTAGGGATGTCACCACTGCAATTTTATGAATTAATTTGATGAATAAAGATGAGGAAGTCATTTAAGCTTAATCATAAGATTAATTGGAAAAAACCATCACTACCATTCTTAGTAACCCTATGGATGTGCTGTGGAGATGGTTTAAGAGCTGAAAATCACCCTTGCTGTTTTGTGCAAATAAACTAATTAATTTATTTATATATGTACACAATCACTATAAAGAGAAGAATAAATAATAATGCACTTCATAATAATCTTTAAAAGGAAGAGAATGATGAATATATTTTGTCAAGGTGAATATGGTCAACCATGTGCTTCTTGTTGTCATGTGTTGCTGTTTTTAATTAAATTAAATTAAATTCACCACTAATTATTGCATATGCATCCTCTGTGTAAAAGTTCCGGACGGTAGCTACACGCTTGTACCGGCTGACGAGGACGAGGGAGCAGGAGGAGACGTGCACTACGTGTCCGTAGATCAAGACCCGGACCAAAGTCCGGAAGTTTGTTTGACTGCTTGTGCTGACGAAGGCAAGCCCCGGTTTAAACATTAACCTATGTGTTTCTTTTAAGCTTCTGAATTTATCATTGCTTATCTATGTGCATTTACGTTCAGGGGTTGAATTGAAACCCTAGCTGCATGATCCCTAAGTACCTATGATCTTTTACTAGCATGCTAGGTCGCTAGTTGCAATGCTCTAAGGATCCGGTACAAGCCGAGTGATGTTCGTCACTCGCGAGAATAGGATCTCCTTTATGGAATCACCATATTTATTAATGGATTGCTCATGTGGTAAGAGCATGGGATTGGGCTCCGGTCCCGTGGCTTCGTGGGTTAAGTGTTTGAACGTACTAAGCACTTGTCGGAAATGGGCACGGTAAGCCTAGTACCTAAATGAGGCGGTACGGGATTTTACTATCACTAATCTTAGGGTTGCGGCCCCGGGCTCGCCACCTGAGTACATGCGTGAGGCTGGGTGACCTTGGTGGCGTAGCCCAGATAAACCTTGTACTTAAGACTGTGAGTTATTATTCCCAAACCGAAGAATGACTGGAACCGCCTGGTTGGTGAACTCTTAGTGAGGGCACCTCCCGTGTGTTTAGGTCTACCTTGCAAGGTTTAAATCAATCGATTGTCGGCCTCTCACCGTTATCGGAGACTACTTAATCTACTGGCCATGATATCCCTTTATGATGGAACTTTGTGAATATTGTTATTTGATTAATTGTATTGTACAACTTATGATTGCAATAGTTGCGTATCTAGTAATGATTACTTCTACTAGACTTGAGCTAAAATGTGAAAGTAAGGATTCACTACTTAGTAGCTTTTTGGCAAAACAAACCCACCAGCCAAAAGCCTTACATGTCTAGAGGTAACTTTTGACGGGTAAGTCTTGCTGAGTATTAGTATACTCAGCCTTGCTATAATTGTTGTTTTCAGGGGAAGTTGTTTGGCCTAAAAGATTCCACCCGGCATGGAGCTGGAATGGGTGGATGACGACGAGTGATGTCATCACAGATGGCCTCCTGTGATGCCTATCGTGTCGTAGTTTAATTTCCGCTGTTTTAATAAACTCTGAACTATTTACTTCATGTCAAGAAACATGGTTTGTAATAATGGACCCTACGGGGAAGATTTGCTTTAATTTGTAAGGTACTCTGGACTCTCCTTCGTGGGAGTTTAATGTATACGTTTCGATCCTCTGTGTGTGATTCAAGTGATTTACCGGGCTTTGACCCGGCAACACTCAACGTGATAATTCTTTATTATCGCTTAATGACCAAATTGAGTGATTTAGGCGATAGTACGGAATTATCTCGGATGGGGTTGTCACACTGGAGGAGGGGCACGACCCAGCAGACAGGCCGACCATGGGGTCGATGTGGTGCCACCGCCAGGGTCGTACTTCGAGCTAACTTCGTTCGTTAGCTATCAGAAAGTAATGTAATTTGTCGAGCTAACATATTCTCTTGTTTGCAGCTATCTTGGACGGAGCAGACCAGGAGGTCGTACCTGGACTTCGTCGGCCAGATCGACAACCTCACGGACCGCGAGGTTATCTGGCAGCCGTTCACCGACACCTTGGTCGCCGCGCGTGCACCGCAGGGTCTCTCGTCCCTGTTCTTTCGGGACCGTGACTTCTGAATGACGAAGACGCCGCTCGTCCACGACATGTACGTCGAGGAGTACCACGTCGAGTGCGTGATGAGGCAGTTCGGCCTCTACCAGGCTTCGCCTGTGCCCGTCGCACACACCGTCGACCCGTCCGTGCACCAGTAAATTCATTGCAAACTTCATTAGTTTCTGTTGACGAGTGACGAAAGTTAGTTTGCTGACCAATTGGTTGTTTCTTGTTGTAGGTGGACGAGGAAGGGGTCGAAGACTTCGGCCCCTTTTTTGGTGAAGCTGCAGCAGTACCTGGACGCGTGGGCGGCCGCCGCGGAGCACGTCGTCGTCGAGCCGCGCTTACACGACGATGACGCCTGGAGAGCGTACCTGTAGTGGTACATGGTGAGGATCCGGACGCGTGTGACGTACGTCCCCCCGAACCCTCGCCTCGACCTCGTGCCAGCGTCGGCGTACCCCTACCGACGGGATCAGACCCACAGCATCTTAGTAAGTTCTTTTGCATTAAATCAAATTAAGTTACAATCGCTAAAGTTTCGTTGTACTAACAATCCGTCCGATCTTGACAGTACGACACAGCTCGGGAGATGTACCAGCTGGCCCAGCACGTGTGCTCGACGATGGACCACATGACGTTGGACGGGATACGGACAGAGCTGCAGAAGATGGTGGGCCTGAGCCAGCGGTTGATGCACGCGATGAACTTCCGTGGCGACGAGGGGTACCTCCTTCCACGCCACCCCTCGTCCTCCAGCAGTTGTGCCTCCACCTCAGCTTCGTACCAGGCACCCTCGTCCTCGACACGTGCACCGTTCCCGCCCTCGTCCTCGACACGTCCACCGTTCGCGCCCACTGCGTCCGCTCCGTACCTGCCGCGGCCGAGTGCTTTCTACGCCACAGGTACATGTTTTTTCTTCCTAGTTATATTTTTGTAGAGAGACCACGACATATTTTTTGGTCTATGACTGACTTATATTTTTATAGAGAGACCACCGATACCTACGGGACCGGGGTCTTCGTCGTGAGCAGGAGCTTCACCTGTTCAGCAGCCAGTGTTTAAGCCACCTACTTCGGAGGACTACAACACTGGCGACACACCACCACTGAAGTTTCAGTTGGACGACTTGTTCCGCGACACCGCCGACGAGATCGTGGTACACAGCTGACAGGAGCCCCGCCCGTCGGGACCGAGCCGACGCAGGAGCAGCAGCGCGCGATGATGGAGGACTTCCACGACTCGGCACAGCGTGCAGGCGAGGCGTTGGCGGCGGCAGAGTCGGTGGAGGCGGAGGCGCGATCGACCGGAGTGGGGCCCGTCCCGTGTGGATTGGCTACTCCAGAGGCCGCGACCGGAGGGGGGCCCGTCCCGTCGGGCTCGGCTACTCCACAGGCAGCGACCGGAGGGGGGGCCGTCCCGTCGGGCTCAGGTGCTCCCTTAGCGACGCCGCCTCCCGAGCCGGCGGTCGGAGGACGCGATCGCCATCCACGAGACCCCCTCACGTACCCCACCCACCACACGAGGGCTGCACAGAGGGCGGCGACAGCGGCGAAGAGGAAGGAGCACCAGGGCCCGCCACGACCAACGAAGCGTGGTCGTATTTAGATTTGTTTTTTGGACACTTGTCGTGTACACTACTTTTGTTTGTTCTAATTAAATTATGTATTTTAGTATTCAGTTTCCTGTTATTTCACATTTATAGTATTGAGAAAAAACAAAAAACCAAAAACCAAAAAGAAAAAAGAAAAAAAACCAAAAACTCCTACCGCCGCTTCAAAAGGCGGTGGGCTGCAAGCAGCCGCCGTTTCAAGTGGCGGCAACTGCCAGGCAGCCAGCCACCACCCAACCCGGGCCTGCCGCCACTGTTGCAAACCTACCGCCTTTTGCTGCGGCGGCAGGTGCTTACCGCCAAATGACACGGCGGTAGGTTCCTACTGCCCTTTCAAACGGCGGCAGGAACCCAACCGCCGTTTCAAACGGCGGTTCGAGGCTATTTCTGCCAATATTGAATCTGACTATTTATTTTCGTAAAATCGAAGAAAAAAATATATATAAAAATCCGGATATTTATCCCTCAGCGTGAATCCGCGGGCGGTTTTCCTTAGCAACTGTTGGGTAGTACCACATGCCAGTGGTGCCTATCGTCTTCCTCTTCCTCTTCCTCTTCCTCTTCCTCTTCCTCTGTTCCTCTGTGCTTTCTTTTTCAAACAGATCGGGCGGCACGAGAGAGGCCGCAGATGGGCATCTTTTTTTTATATATACTTAAGGACTCAAATATATTACGATAATAAAACCATGTTACAATGATGTGGGGCCTCCCATCCCAGACAAAAGTGTAGCTGCTGAGCTACCACGAATGAGTCAAACAGATGACTCGACTAAAAATGCTTAAACTCAAGGTTACAAAATGGTCTAGAAAACCAATATCTGTGCTTCAGCTGGAGCAAGTATAGGTGAAGTCTCCAACGGGGCGCCGGGCCCAGACATGGCCACGCCAGAGAAACCGAGGGTCCTCTATATTGCACTTCGATAGTACAGCCGGCGCTCCCCTCGGCTGTCTGATCGGTCTGTGTCGTCGAGGATTAAGAATCTTGAGCCGTAGATATTGATTGTGCTTCACCAGACTCAAGATACTGGCTCTACCCATATCAACGTCAAATCTGAGGACCAACATCAACCAGAGTCGGAGGTCTGCCCGAACGTAGAGGAGCTTTGCCACTTCCATATTTGCCGTCAAATAAAGTACAGAGCATGTAGTGCATATAGATTGTTTGTTTCCACACCTTGAGACTTTCTGAATGTGTAGTGCTAGCTCTGGATTCCTTAACGATCAACCACCAGTGCCCAGCATTGATATGAAGACCACACAAGGCCTCACCAGGTAACCGCCCGCTACCACTTTGACTGTAGAGGAGGAGCTTTGAATTCGCGTGGGGAGCTGAGGCGCAAGCTTCGACGACCACCCTTCTCCATGAGCAACCGCGCAGAAAATCCCCACCGTGCCCGGCGCAAACGACGGAAACGGCCGAGGCAAGGCGGAAGTTGTAGATGGCAGCGTGTCGCGGGAGGTCGATGTCGAAGAGCGGCGGTTCGTGGCAAGGCGAGGGATGAGCGTCTGGTGGTGGGCGGTCTCAAGAGGAGGAAGGCATGTGAGCTTTGTCTGTGGATCTCAGAGGAGGTCTCAGTGGATGCGGCCGTGATGAGGCGGATTTGGGAGGTGTGACGGTGGATGTGGGCGGCGGGATGGTTGTGGTTGATGTTGGCACTGCTCCAGCAGAGAGCAAGCGAGGGAAAGGAATGGGTCGGAAGATGGTGATGGTGTGGAGGACAGGTGACATGGAAACGTGGAGATAAAGGAGCTGTTATTTGATTGGTACTCACCTTGCCTCCACCATTGCCGATGACGAGCTCGACGATGAGGACGACAGTGGCGGCGGCAGCAAGGGAGGGACGGAAGAGCTCCAGCTTCCGACGAACCAGACCCATGCGGGATCGACTCTTAAGTAAACTTATATAAACTAAGCTAAACTAGACTATGGAGGGGGCCGGCCCACCTTCCTCTCGCCGCCGGCGAAGCCGCCGGAGCAGGAGAGGAAGGGGGCCGGAATCTTGGGGAACCGGAGGAGCTTGAGAGCTAGGCCAGGGCTGCGGTTGAAAACTTGGGGGGACCCCTGCTCTGCGAGTTGGCGCAGTCGTTGTAGATGGGCATCATTGAACTGTGTAGTTGTTCATCCAAAATATTCGGTAAATGGATCCGATTTGTGATGGAATCGTTGACTGAACTATGGGTTCGTTTTTTTTTCTTCCTATGGGGATTGGTTCGGTTAGTTATGCAAATGCAATGGATCGAGTGAAAACAGCTGGGATGCTGGGAGAGGCAACGGCGGGCGGTCACCTCCTTTCCGCGTGCTACCACGAGCTCTGCAAGAAGCCAGTTATAAGCTGCTACCTCGGACGTGCCTCTATTTTCTTTTTTCTCGAATACGCAGAAGAGCTGCGCATCATTGTATTAAGTAGAAGCAAAATTTGTTACATCACACATGCGTGCAAGGCTCCCTCATGCGGATTACTCGCAGCATAGACTACCTAATTTCCGAGCGTCTGCAGTAATCCACAAGTCTGCTTCCGTCCTAATCCTATCTAGAATCATCACCATCGGAGTTGTTCTCTGGTCGAACAGGCGTGCGTTCCGCTCCTTCGATAAGTGCCAGCAGACCAACACGAAGAGCGCGGACGTGCCTTCCCGCCGAACCGTGGCCTGTGCCGAGACAAGATGCTCCCACCACTCCTTGACAATTGTCGCAGTGCCGAAGTTGCATAAGGTCATTTGACTCTAACTCATTATTGACGGGATAGTACTTTTTTCATATATAACCAAATGATAAGTGTTATCTTAGAAACTCTTACCATTGGTCATCAAATCGGAGATCTACCGTACATGGAAGCAACTTGGTACAACTTCTTTTGATATTTTTCATATAGAAAAAAAATCAAATTACTTCCCTCAAGTACAAGCAAAGTCCGAATAATCCCCCAAAGTATTTGCTTGTGCGATTTGGTTCAATTTACCCCTTAACATAATTTTTTTTCTCTATGCACAAGTAATATTTTAAGTTCAATTTGACAAGACGACAACAGACAACATAAGACATGTTAAAAAAATATACATCATGAATTTTTCATTATTATTTCGAAGGGTAATACGTTTAACAATAAAGTTTATCATTGAGTTACAAAATTATATAAAGATGATGATGAAAAATTCATAAAATAATTTTATAATACAAATTATTACGTCCACTACCACTTTTTACAAAGTCTCAAATTAAAATTTAACTTATGTATGGAGAAACAAAAATGAGAAATTATATTATGGGGTAAGTTGAATCAAGTTTAAGGTGTAAATTGAACCAAAACATAGTTTAGAAGGTTATTTGAACTTTTGTTATACTTGAGTGTAGTAATTTGAACCTCCGGATAATAAGCGGTGTTTCTTCAGCATGGAACAACAAAGCACCGAAAGATGATGAAGTAATCAAAAGGATTCGGAACTGAAATCCTAAGCCCCATGCCCAATTCGAGTTCAGTTTCTAATGCGCATTTTTCCTCTGGTAATTCTCAGCTTCACTGTAAAACAATGCAATTATGCAACTAGTAAGGAAAATATTTGTCAGATAGGATTCAGGTGTATCATGCAAATTCAGTAGCATATGAAGTTATTTTTTGAAACAAATCAGCATAAAACCGTCGATTATAATCATATGAAGTTAATTAAGTTCACCAGCTTAAGCTGAGATGTTGCAGCGGAAAAAATAACTTTGTTCAAATGGATCAGGAACACATCATGATGATGTACAGTGCATCCTGCTCAAAAAATTCAGAAAAAAATCCAAATTACTTTCCTAAGTATAATATAAGTCCAGATAACTCCTTAAACTATACTTTATTTCAATTTATCTCCTAAATTTAGTTATTTGGTACAACTGACCCATAATACAATTTGTTATTTTTGTTTCTCCATACTATCTAATATAAATATTAGAGATGTATAATTAACCAGAATAAAAGCTGTCTAATGGAAAATATGCAAGCCAAAAAGGCTCGAGGACACGCCAAGGAGGTAGGCCCACGAAAGGCCTGCGGCGCGTGTGAGGACGGTCTTTAGCCTATATGCGCCATTCGACCGCTAGGTGATGCTTCTCCATCTCGTCCGATCCCGACGGAGGGGTCAAATGCCACCGCCTCGCCCTAAGAATAGGGGTCGGATGGCCTAGTCTTAGGCCTTGTTTAGTTTGCTAAATTTTCTAACTTTTTCTCCACACTCTCTCCATCACATCACATTAAATACGCCAAAAGACATATGTTCGGAGTATTAAATATAGATAAAAAAATAACTAATTACACAGTTTTGATGTACTTTGCGACACAAATCTTTTGAACCTAGTTAGGTCATGTAGGATAATATTTACCACAAACAAACGAAACGTGCTACAGTATGCTACAGGAGTTCAAAACGTTAAAAAGACAAATTTTTCACCGAACTAAACAAGGCCTTAGTCGACCCCGTCACCTAGAGGTCGGAAAAAGTCCAGGATGCCTACCGCCATTCGAGGAGGAGTTAAGACCCTGTACGGGGCCTCCCTCTCATCGAGTGTTAAGGACAGTAGTGTTGCCTCCGCAGCCACCCCGTACGCGGAGAGCCGCGCCTCCATTACGACCATCCTTTCATGGACACGCCCTGAGCATGTCTCAAGTACGCAGCGTGCCACCCAGCAGGGTTACAGCCCAGACCCCCACGTACGTCAAATCTCGTTCCACGGCGACAAGACACCGACATGGCATGCAACTGTTAGTCTGTTACATGCTACAAGTGACTTCTTCACTGAGTGTTGACCCACAACGACTTCTTTACGAGAGCTGACAAGTGGGAGCCAGGGCCACATGGCATCCATGTCACAAAGGGGCTGCTTGGTTGGCACCACAGCTCGCCTCGCCACGCGCGCCCCCGCCACGGAACAGTGTTTTCCGTGGCGGGCAAAACGGCCGCCGCGGCCTGGTGGCGAGCCACGCTGTGGCGTGGCGAGGTGTGGCCGGGGAACCAAACATCCCCAAAACCCACCCACGAAAACCGTTGGATGGCCGAATAGGAACAGTTGTAAGAGTTTGATGGTCAAAGATTTTTGGTTGTGCGGTTCGATGGTCAAAACCAAACTACGACGGTAATCGGATGGGCAAAAATGAACTTTTTCCTAATAAAATATGCATGTTAAGACTGGAGCACCTTAAACCTGATGGCCTCCTATCTCCATTATTCATCTGGTTCAGATATGGCTAACACTTCCACAGCGAAACATGATCATCTATATCAGATTCAGATATTATATGCTGTCCAGGACTTCAGGTTCATTTTGGAGCCAGTGGGCAAACATCTGGATGCCATAAAGCTGGATCCTGATGTATCAAGTTAAACTATTTGAGTTGCAATTTGAGATATCTAAATTGCAATTTGAAATGAAAATTTTTACATGATGATCCAGCTGCGATGTGTCAAATTGCAATTTTAAATGCAATTTGACCTCGACCATCTCTTCGATTATTATGATCTCGCATGCGCACTAAAACAAAAATGCATTTAAAATGTCCACCAGTAATTTCTCATTTGCAGCCACCAGCCCACCAGTGCCCTCCGATGAAGCATGCATGCATGCATGCAGTGGCACCCTGGATGAATTAATCCAGCGAAAGAATAAAGCAGTCAGCAACCACAGGTAATAAACAGCTAGCATTACGCTTACGCATTACGAGAGCATCATAACAGAAAGTGGGGTTGATGATAATATGTGGATGCTCCATTAATCGTAACTCTAGGTGCCGAAGAACATTGGTAATCATCGTATCATCATATACAACTATATAGATGGAACTCACTAACTATTTCTTTCAACATGCAAGCATTCCACATCATAACTCACTATACGTCATGTCGTCATCATCATCCACTAGACTATGTCTTCAACCGATTTTTTGTGACTAGTAGCATGTATTTGTGAATTGCACACCACAAAATTCCCGCAGTTGAAATACATGTAGGATCAATTAATTATTTTAGAATGGTTCACTCTCAACAAAATAACATACTTCCATGTATAATGTTGTATACAAATGAACGTTACCATGTAATCACTTTTGTGTTTCTACTTCCACATTTCAACTTAAAATTTTATTTAAAAAATTCTCACAGCAACGTGCGGGGTATCATGATCACCTAGTAATATAAAGGCAAAATAGTCATTTTGGCCCCTAAACTATCACGCAAAGCTCAAATTGGCCCCTGAATTATCAAAACGTCCAATTTGGTCCTTGATCTTTCAATTACAACTCAATCTCGCCCCTTTTGGCCCGCTAGGCATGGCAAAAGTCAAATTTACCCCTCCCAATTCCTTTTAGATGATGATCACTGACGTTTTTTATGTGTCTGTCGCCCCTCCCGTCGTCATCCTATCGACCTTGCCCTTTCTCTTTGTTCTTCATCTTTGACCCATTTGGAATAAAGTCCCAATTAAAATGAAATTAAACTTCCAGTACCTCAAATTCAAACATCCTACAAGGAAATCAAATCCAATCACAAAATCAGAGAACTGCCACTTCATCTCACTTGTTACAGCCCGTGCGCTTAAGGTACTGGAAGAGGGTTGCGCTCCACCTGTCGCCTGCCCATAGTCGAGGGCCGCGCCTCCACCAAGAGAAGGGTGCGCCCACTGCTATCCTTCCTAAGCTCGAACCCTAGCCACCATGGAGAGAAGAGAGAGAGAGGATGAGGACAGGAGGGCGACGGGCTGACGGGCGGAACAAACAGCGTCAGCGGTCAGCCGTAAAGGAAGACGGGAGGGGCAAATTTGACATTTTCCATGCTCAGCGGGCCAAAAAGAGCGAGATTGAGTTGTAGTTGAAAGATTAAGGGCCAAATCGGACGTTTTGGTAGTTCAAGGGTCAATATGAGCCTTGCGTGATAGTTTTGAGGGCTAGATTGACTATTCCGCCTAATATAAAGGGAACGGTCTCTTCATGCATGGTTCAAGCTTCCGGAAAATCACTCCTCTAGCCTTGCCAAGGAGCTGAAAGTGAAAAGCATACCTAATTTCTGAAAAAACATTTCCCATGTGCTGCCGTTGTTCTGTTGTTGGCTTTTATTTGGCTGCCGCCGCCGTGAGAGTGTTGAGGTTGCTGCTGCCACCGTACGTATTGTACACATATCACTCACAGTCGAAGCCACCGTACGGATTGCCGCAACTCCTTCTGCCTTATATAACCACAGTACAGGGCGACCCGATCTTGGCACCTGCGGCACTCACTGATCGATCAGCTTTCGTCGAGAAATTAAATGGCGTGTGGGTCGGTATGGATGGTGAGGTCGTCTTCGTACGCGCCGCACGCTCTGATGGTGCTGGCGCAGGTGTTCTTCACCCTCCTCTACTTCGTCACCGAGGCCGCCTTCAACCAGGGGCTCAACCCCTACGTCTACGTCACCTACCGCCACCTCCTTGCGACCTGTGTCCTCTGGCCGTTCGCCTACTTCTACGAGAAGTAAACAAGATCACTAGCTAGCTTTGTCGATCGCTAGCTCTGATGGTTTATAATGGAATTAAGTCTGAACCTTCTCGATATTCGGACTTCTAATTTGGTGTTTTTCAAATCTCTTGCAGGACGTTGAGGCCTAGAATGACACTCATGCTGTTTCTGGAGATATTTGTGCTGTCACTTCTGGGGTAAGAAAGTATATATATGTGCGTGGTATATCTTACAAGGATTTTTAGGGAAAAAAAAGTTTACACGGTTTCCATCGATCTCACCTTTATTTGGTTCTTGCAGGGGGAGCTTAACACTGAACATGTACTTCTCGAGCATGAAGTACACATCTCCAACCTTTGTCACCTCTATGGCGAACGCCGTCGCTTCAATCACGTTTGTCATCGCCATCATTCTCAGGTGCCGTACGTACGCGCGTCCCGGAGAAACTTTCAACTGTTTATCCTGTCAGTGTTGACTGCAGTTTCACTGTGGGTTTATTTGGCTCGTGTTCAGGATGGAGATTGTAAACGTCAGGAGCCTGCGAGGACTCGCGAAGATCGCAGGGGCCATGGTGTCGTTTGCCGGGGTGACCACCACAAGCATCTACAAAGGGGCGGCGATAAGGAGCTTGTGGAAGGCACCTGTTCACATACACGGCAGCGGCGTTGCAGCGGCGCATGAGAGCTGGGTGAAAGGATCACTCCTTGCGGTGGCCAGCTGCATATGCTGGTCAATCTGCTTCATCTTGCAGGTGCCTAAACAGCCTCTTTTTTTCAGTTGCAGGTGGAAGTATATATGCGTGGTATAATTTGGAACGGAGGAGGACTACATAATTGCATCAGCAGTGCAAGAAAAAGATAAATTTTTGGTTTGGAGATAGGAAATTAATGATTTTAAAAATGAATTTCAGTTATCTAAACCTTCATAAAATTTGGTCCAAAAATGGTGGCAGGCGTCGTCTGTAAAGAGGTACCCAGCCAAGCTCTCGCTGACGGCATGGATCTCGATGGTTGGAGGGATGCAGTCGGCGGTTTTCGCGGCGTTTATGCAGCGCAACCTGGAAGATTGGCTCATAGGCTTCGGTCTCAAGTTCTGGTGCATCGTGTACACGGTATGTGACTAGCAATAGCAGGCAGTAGGGTCCAAAAGCTCCCTCACAGAAACGGCCGGGTTCCCATTCCTGTGTTGAACTGCTGAATTCTTCAGGGAATCGCCTGCAATGGCCTGACAGTTTTCATTCAGCTGTGGTGCAACAAGGAGAAAGGCCCCGTCTTCGTTACCATGTTCAACCCCCTCTTGACGGTCATGGTGACCATGCTGGCCTACTTCATCTTTGGTGAAAACCTATACGTCGGGAGGTATGAGGATGTCACTCTCTTGCTCCCGAAGTTTACGCTCCTGTCTACCATTGATCTTCCCGTTTTGACATGTCCGCAGCATAATTGGAGGGGTCCTTGTGATTCTGGGGCTTTACATGTTGCTGTGGGGCAAGGACAGAGATGAAGAGCACAAAGCCACCACAGAGCAGGATTCAGAGTTGGACTGCGAGAAGCAGGAGACGACGATAATGAGTGGTGTTTCTTCAGCATGGAATGGCAAAGCACTGAAAGATGATGAAGTGATCAAAAGGATTCAGAACTGAAAGCCTAAGCCCCATGCCCAATTCGAGTCCAGTTTCTAATGTGCAGTTTTTTCTCTGGTAATTCTCACCTTCACTATAAAAGAATGCAACTAGTAGGGAATACGTTTGTCTGTCAGATGGGAAAACATATTTTGTACTCCCTCCTTTCTCATTTCTAAGGCGCACGGATGAGCTATGCAGATACCAAGGTAAAAGCCAGCTGCATGCGTTTGCATTAAATTTTTGCATTGTCTTCACCGCAGGAGGCTTGCATGGCTGCATGCAGTTGGTGCGCGTGTGAGCTGTTCGTTTCCTATTGGACTATTAATTGCCTAAGTTAATTGTATGTCTAATGAGAGTGCTGGGTACCGAGGCTAGGTTGATTACCCGAGATGGAGCGCCTTACTTATGAGAAAAAAACGAAAATGCTGATGCGCCTTAGAAATGAGAAGGGAGGGAGTAAATTAAAATGGCAGAAGAGATGTCGATTATCTTCTGACTGAGGCGTTTCTACAAGTAGATTACATATAGGTGAGAGAGACTTGTCATTCCTTAAGCTGAACGATAGTAGCCTCCTTCCGTGTCACCGCACGGGAGGAGGCTACTGCCGTTCAGCTCCGAAAATGTCAAGTATGTGCCGTTCAGCTGCTCGATGAAATGCCTCATCTAGAATATGCTTCTTCGAACCAAGTCATCATCTCATGTTAGTAGTAGAAGTATATGTAGACAGTTATGGACTTGCGGTGAACTACTTAAGAAGTTTATGGACCTAGAAATACATTTTCGAAGTTGATGGACCTAAGTAACATATCCATACAAGTTGATAGACCTCTGGTGTATTTTACTTTTTAAAAAGCACATGAGGGCAAGTACAACAGTGTAGACAGCTGTTGTCTATTTGACACACACAGACAGCTAAACAGACAGCTTGTACAATGGTTCGTCTGTTTGTCCGTCTGTAAGACATTTAATTCTTCCTTTGACACATAAATCATTGTGATCTAATATATAGTTTGATCTTTGTAGCTTTTTTTATATGAAAGAATGCACAATATACAATATATTCAAATAATTCATATCATTTGTTGCATCCAACTCGTCTAGCGCTAATATGATAGACACGTCTGACAATAAAAATTTCATTTTACACCCTTCTAGAAATTAAAGTGTGAGAAAATAGTACTTCTAGGGATTACAATGTGAGGAAATAGAAATTTTGGAGACTAAATGTAATTGTTAAAAACATAAAAAGACAAAACACAAAAAAATAAATAATTAAACCTTATCCTTTCCCCACAGCACATCCCCACCCGTGAGCCGTGACTCGCCCCCTCTGTCGAAGTCTCGATCCATCTGGGCCTCCCTCGCCTCTCTCTCGGTGAGCCCGCTGCTTCTCCTGGCCGGCGATGCTGCTGCTCCTCCGCGCAGCCGCTCCTGCCCACGCCGCCCGATTGCTGCTGCTCCCTCTGCTCCTCCTCCACCGGTGAGGCCGCCCTCCCTCCGCCGGCGCAGGCGCGGATCTGGAGCGAGCCGCCAGGCGCGCGGCCCGTAACCTGCTCCTCTTCCACCGGTGAGCCATGGGAGCGCAAGGCCCCTCCTCTGATGCTCCTCCACCGGCGAGCGACCCGGCCTCCCTCAACGGAGCTGCGGGCGCCGTGATTCCTCTGCTGCTCCCTCTGCTGGCGGCGTCCTCGCGCGCCGGCCCAGATCCGGCGGCGGCGGCCCGAGCCTGGGCTTGGAGGTCCCGGCCGTTGCTCCCTCGCGCCTGGACGGATCGATTTGGCGCCAAAACTGGGGCGCCGCGCGACCTTCGCCGTCTACCGAACGTACAACGGTGCTGAGGTCTGGCGACGAGGCCTGGGAGCACGAGCCCCCGTCGTCCTTTCGCGAGACGACGGCGTGGTCGTCTCCAGGCCGAGGCGGGAGGCTTTGTGTAAAATCATCGGCTTGCAGACGGCTTGAAGACGTGCGTTGTACGTACCCTGAAGTTAATTGATCGAGTACACCAGCTTAATCCTTAAAGAAATTTCTTTCCAAAAAAATTAATAAAACCGAACAACACTAGCCCATCACAAAATGCAATAGTAACACTTTATTCATCAAATATCATGTATGTGAAGTTTAAAGTAGGACATGCGAGATATAAACATCTCTGTAACGGATTTCATAAGCATGGTTCGTGGGCTAATACAATCACTCTGTGGATCCACAGTTCCACACACTTACCACTCCGCAGACCTCGTTTAGTGGATCGCTCAACTTTGATCCCTTCCTCGGAGACACGGGAGCACAGCATGTGTTCAGCTGTCGAGAGGTTGTACATCATCGGGTCTGTTCGTTTGACGGGTGGCGGATGCTGATTTATTTTGAGAGAAGAATACTACTGATTGATTGCTGGTGGTTGATTTGTTCTAAGACAAAAATACTGTTAGCTGATGGTTGATAAGCTAAACGAACAGGCGAGCCTGGTCGACAAGCTCACTCTTTGCTGACGAAACAAGTACAAAGTTTCTTCAGTGTACGCTTCAAAAAAAAAGGTTTCTTCAGTGTCAGTCTCTGAGTCGCAGAGTGATCGACTGAAAACAAGAAGCAGGGTGAAACTCGAGCCGGACTTAGCCCGAGACGATCGATCCCGCCGACGTGCTCGCGCGTGTCTCGATCGGAGCCACCTGCCCTGCCGACACGCCCCATGGACCTGGACCCTAGCGACCGCATGCACGCATGATTAAGCGCCGCGCGTCCGGCGCGCACCAGCCCACGTGGCGGCCGACCCTGACACGTACGCGGCTACCCGAGTGAAATCAGCAGCGGCGGCATGCGTCTCGACTCGAATCCTCTGCCCGAGCCGCCAGCGCTGCTGCCCCTGCCCTCCCGCTCCCGGGTCCGCCGCCCGCGGCCTCGACGCGGATGATCCCGTCTCGTTTAAGTAAAACGGGAGGGTCGGTTGAGGGATTATCTGAAAGCTAGCTAGGCTGGCCGTCGTCGTCGGAGGCTCATCGCCGCAGCTAATTCATCTCCAATTCTCCCATCAGCAGCAGCCGGCCTACAGTGCAGGTACATAGCCGTAACCTGCGTTGCTAATTCCTGTCAGACAGTGGCGGAGCCTAGATTAGAAGTTAGGGGGCTTAGTTCTTCTTTCAACTCCATTTTCACTTTTTCTTCACTATTTTCTTCATAATTTTCCTTCTTCTTCCTATCTTTCTCCCTTGATTTAATGGTGTTATTGGGCAGTAGGGGGGCTACAGCCCCCTGGTAGATTCGCCACTGCTGTCAGACATTTCTCGTTCAATCCGCAGTATGTTCTGTTCGTTTGGCTGGTAGCTGGTGGTTGGTGCTGGTTTGTTCTGAGATAGAAGTACTGCTGGTTGGTTGCTGGTGACTGATTTTGTTCTGAGAGAAAAGTACTGCTGGCCGGTGGCTGATAAGCCAAACGAACAGGAATTTTACAATCCTCCCATACAAATTTCACTCTCAAAAGTAATTTTACAGTCCTCCTCTACAAATTTGTACCCTCTATTACCATGTTTCCAAATCCCAAGATGTGGTACTAGTTCGTTTTTTTCTTTTATTTTGGAATTGCATTTCCACTTATGATCTTGAGGCCATGTGTAGTTAGCACGTGAGCGAACGAGCTCCAGACGGGTTGGTCAAGAGCTTCGGCTCGCACCCTACCGGCCACAGTTCGAGTTCCAAGTTGGACGGATTTGTTAGCAGGAGGTGACGTACTTATGTGCGTGTTGAAAAGAATCTTCTCGCCTATCCTATGCCTCGTCTTCTTAAAACAACACCCGGGACTGTCATACTTCCGTGGGTTCAGTTTTTTCAGTTTTTTTTAATTACCACGTGCCTGAGGGGCCTTGCTGTAAAGTGAAAGCCATCAGAATCTTCTTCTAGGAGTGAAGACCGAAAGATTCACAGTGTCGGCCATCGTGGGCTTGCCGTCCGAGCCGCCCGATCACCAGACCAACGGCGGCAATGTTCGGTCAGCTTATCAGCCACCAACTAGTTTAGCTTCTCAGTCCAGCAGTATTTTTCTTTTAGAATAAACTAGTCACTAGCAACCAATCAACATTATTTTGCTCGCAAATTCGCACCAGCTACCAGAAACGAACAGGTTGTGGGATGCGGGTGGAATATATTCGAGGCCGCATGTGGAAGCATCCGGAGACACCTGCCTGGTCCCGAACTCTTCTCCTGCTTTGATCGAGCGCAATCTATTCCTTCCTTCCTTGTTTTTGGCCTTTTGCCAAGGTAAGACGCAACGGTACGGAGGGAGGGAGGGAGGCGGCGGGGAGGGAGGGAGGATGACCGGCGGGGCGAAAAGGCGGAGGAGAGCGAGGTGATGCTCGCGCCGCCCTTTTCTCTTGATTTCGTCGTGGATGGTTTTCTGACCTCTCTGTTTCGTCATTTCTATTTCACCATTTTCTGGGCTCCATTTGGCCGGCTTTGTTGCTTTCCCCTCCCTCTTTCCTTTTTTTAAAAAAAATAATGATCCCCTATAGAATTTATCTTGGAATTTAGCGGACATGAATAACTACCCCCCAAGCTAAATTTTAGTGGACGCGTCCCCTAAAATGGCTTGATTTTCCTTTTCTGGGAGAAAAATGGACTGTATGTTTCAGTATTTCATTAATATGCACCTCCAACAATAGGCGCGAGACAAGCACCTCGTATTCGTATGATTTTGATGGCCTGTTGCCATTGCATGCTACACCCAGCCTTACTGATATGTGCAAACAGATCAATATTGTGCTGTTCATGGCCACGAACTCAAGATTGCTTGTTTAGTAGTTATCAGCAGTCTTATATGTTCATGATTGTGGATGAAAATGACTACATACGACTTTTTCTACCCAAGCCCTGCAGTTCATCCATCTGTAGGAACATATTGCTAACATCTTGAATTTTCTTTTCCGGAAGAGGAAGAATTTTCTCAGTATACTTCTCAAATTTAATAAACAAGCGGCATTCAGTGACATGGTAAAAGAGATCCAGTTTTTGCAAATCAACTCTGGATATTTGAAAACTTAAATAGGCTGCAACTGTATGTGCAGTAATTTGTTCTTTAGACCTGCCAGTCTTGATACTGACTTAAAAAAGCAATCATTGGAAAGATGTCTCTTATAGTCTTATCAGCCACAAAACATGTTCAGCAATAGCACTTGGTTTACAAATTTCTATTTTCTCAGTTCAGTTATGCATTTGTTCGGTATCTTTCCTTACGTACCCATCGGATATGTTCTTACGTATTTTGGTTGCAACTTATGTTTGAATTTTACGGTGCTTGACCGGAACCAGGCAGAACAAGGAGGAACCGGTGGTTCCGGTCCACAATTACTTGGTTCCGGTCCACAATTCAGAACAAGGATTAGTTCCTACTCACAATTATTTAGTTCCTGGCCCACAATTACTTAGTTCCGATCCACAAGATTAGTTCCTTGTAATAGGTTCCTTCTATTTTACAACCACCCGATCTGGACTGATGGGCGGCTCATAAAAACCTCAAGTATTGAAGAAAGAGTCTTGTAATAAATACTGCAACTGTTGTGTATTTAAAATTTCCTAGATAATTCTACTGAATTTCAGTTTATGTGTTTATGAATCGTCATGCATGTGTAGGTGGCATCTCTTCCTGTGGTTGGTAACCTATAGAGCCCTATAGGTCCATTTGATACTTAGTTCTATAACGCATGTTCATTGGGACTTCTGAAGTTTGACCACTGACTCACTAGCGGATGCAGAGCCTTCTGTCCAGTATGATCCATTGACCCAGTTGGTCGCATTGGTTACGTTTACATCTGACATATATGTTCCCTTTGTTGATTAACATGTCTTCCAATTGCAGCACATCGTACCAGGGGGCTATTCAGCTTTTCCAGACATGATCCTACTGTTATGATCTAGAGTGGTTCATGGTTGGAAGGATGTAATTTCTTATTGTGCATATCCAAAATTCAAGTTTATGTGTTGTTTGAACATTTGTTGTGAGAATGGTCTGGTTGCAAGACCGATTCGAGGTGCATAAGCTCCACTGGAACAGCAGGTCCCCTCTTCCATCAGAGTTATGGATACCAGTTACAGCTTGCTTCACTGTTGTTTTAGTCGGTCTTTGGACATTCTGGTATTTCTTTTCACTGTGGCGGCGCAAAATAAGTTTAAGCTGGATGAAAATAATTGCCCGATCAAAGAGAAAGAATTTTGAAAGAAACCACAAGGTTCCTACTTCTGAACATGTTTGGAATGCAGAATCTTCGATTCGTGCAAAAGGGCTGAAGTGCTGTGTATGCTTGGAATCTATTTCACCAGCTCAGCCCCTTGGGCAAATGATGACTTCGGAAAATATGGTTCACCGTTGCAATGTTTGTGGTGTAGCTGCACACATAATATGCTCTCCAAATTCTCAGAAAGACTGCAAATGCGTCTCAATGTTTGGGTCCAAAAATGTGATCCATCAATGGACTGTACTCTGGACAGATGTAGCTGACCAATCCGAAGAAGACCAGTATTGTTGTTACTGTGAAGAGCTATGCAGCGAATCTTTTCTTGGAGGTCCTCCCATATATTGCTGCATGTGGTGCCAACGATCGGTCCATGTTGATTGCCAGTCAGCCATGGCTGCTGAAACAGGTGACATCTGTGACCTTGGTCCATTCAAACGCCTTATTCTTTCACCACTTTTTGTACGTACCATTAGTAAACCTGGTGGCATCTTAAGTTCTATAACTCAGGGAGCAAATGAGTTTGCATCCACTGTCCGGGTACATCTTGGTAGTCGAAGTAAAAAGGTGAAGCATCACAAGAGATTGCCATCTGACTCTGTGCAAGGTGACAGTAATGATGACTCATCAAGTGACACCACACTGAACTCTAACCAGAGGGCTATGGAATCAAAAGCAACTGGGGGAAGTGTTCAAAGGAGTGCTGAGAATGAGCATTACAGCAGTGAGAGTGATGGTAGGGAACTCACATCAGAGCCCAGAAGACTAAACGATGAGACTGGTGGAATTAAACTTAAGTACGCATTGTCTGACTTGCCTGCTGATGCCAGGCCTCTATTAGTTTTTGTCAACAAGAGAAGTGGGGCTCAGCGTGGAGATTCACTGAAGCACAAGCTACATTTCCTTTTGAATCCAGTGCAGGTCATAATACATCTCACGCTACAATTTACTGAAAGTCTGTTGTTGACCATTTTATAATAAAAATTACATTCAACTTGTTGTCTTACTTAAGGTTCCACTGTAGAGTGCGCCAAATGCACTATGCCTTGGGTGTACACATAAACTCTTCCATTTTATCCATATGATGTTGGATCATTTCATATCACAGAACTACTGTGATGAAATCAGCAATCACAGTCTTTTCTCAAATACCATGTTCGCTCAAAAGAGAAAAAAACCTTCTTTGTGATGGTCAGTAGTAACTGCTAGGACATGAGGATGCTTGGAGCTTATATTTGTCTACTTTAGGAAATTGAATTAGCACAAATATATTGCAACTGCGGTTGGATACAGCAGTGTAAAATTTGGAAACACTGAACTCTTTGAAGAAACAGCATCTTGTGCTGTAGAATCATCTATAAAGAAGACTTATTTTCCACACCTGTGAATAGTGGGCACAGCCGAATTAGCAACTAGTCTGTCAGTTGCCAATATGTATGTATTTCAAAACTGAAGGCTGATGTGTTCTGTTTTCAGCTGTAGTTCAGCACACACCTTAGCAAATGCTGTTTAAATATCTGTGATTTCTGTTATGATAATGTGCCTTATCTTATTGTTTTAGGTTTTTGAATTGAGTTCTTCACAAGGGCCAGAAACAGGATTAATTTTGTTCAGAAAGGTACCACATTTCAGAATACTTGTGTGTGGTGGTGATGGTACTGTTGGTTGGGTTCTTGACGCGATAGATAAGCAAAATTATGAATCACCTCCACCTGTTGCAATTCTTCCAGCTGGCACTGGCAATGATCTTTCAAGAGTTCTATCATGGGGGGGTGGCCTGGGTGCTGTTGAGAAGCAAGGTGGTCTCTGCACAGTGTTACATGACATAGAGCATGCAGCAGTCACTATCCTGGATAGATGGAAGGTGACAGTAGAAGATAAGAAATCAAAGCATGTAAATGTAGTGAAGTACATGAACAACTATCTTGGTAGGTACATAGAATCTTCATTTATCAGTCCTTACCCAAGAAACCTTATTTTGCCATGGTGACAGGTGTTGGTTGTGACGCTAAGGTTGCACTTGACATTCATAATCTCCGTGAAGAAAATCCTGAAAAGTTTTACAGTCAGGTACTATCAGTACCTATCATAAACAACAAGTGTTCACTTAACTTTCATAACTCCTGTACGTAGTTTACATCCATAAACTGTTATGTTTCACATTTTTCAAAATACTGGTGCTCTGTGACAGGAAGGATTCTATATATTGTGTGCTTTATTATGCAAATTAAGCTATGTGTTAATCAGAATACCAATTAGTTTTATAGCTGCATCCAGCATTGAGAAAAGAGGTAAACGAGAAAAATAATTACACAGGTTGCCTATGAACCATGTAGAGCTAAGCAGTTTTTCAATCTCAGTGAGCTGAACACTTAGGACCTACTAATACTCTCCAAATCACTTTTTGTTGAAGAATGAACTTTTCTCCTGTAGACTAGGGACATTTTAAAAGTATATATTGTGATCTCCATGTATGTTCTCATTTTGTTGGGTACCATGGCTGAGATATTGTTATTGAGTATATTAGGCTGTTGTGAGTGAAGTCAAACAACTGACCTGGACCTGGGTTGACATCATCATTAAATTTCCACAGATTTTTGGCATCTTTATTACTGTGATGCTTTCTTTCATTGCATGAATGATTTATGTGATTTTCATAATGGCTCTTTATGTGCTTTCGGTCTCAGTTCTTAAATAAGGTGCTATATGCAAGGGAAGGTGCCAAGAGCATCATCGATAAGGCATTTGTGGACTTACCATGGCAAGTTCGCTTAGAAGTTGATGGCACCGAGATTGATATACCAGAGGTCGTGTAAGATAATTTTTGTTATTGTTACACGCGGATCAAACTATTTTTGTCAGACATTCACATGTTAGGTTATGGATTCTTCAGGACTCAGAAGGCGTGCTTGTCACAAACATCCCAAGCTACATGGGAGGTGTTGATTTGTGGCAAAATGAGGATGAAGAGCCTGAAAACTTTGACCCGCAGTCCATCCATGACAAGATGCTTGAAGTGGTTAGCATTACCGGAACTTGGCATCTTGGAACACTCCAGGTAAGTGATCACAGTTCAGCAATCTTTCGAAGATTGAGTAAGAGAATGCTCTGAGGCCTAAAGAAGTGAATTAAGCTGCACTCAGGTCGGGCTGTCTCGGGCACGGAGGATAGCGCAAGGCCAGTTGATCAAGATGCAAATGTTTGCTCCCTTCCCTGTTCAAGTGGATGGCGAACCCTGGGTCCAGCAGCCCTGCACGCTCAAGATATCCCATCACGGACAGGTTTCAGCCCCACACATTGCTCTTTGCAGTGTGTTTAATTTGGCCTCTTGCAATGGTTGTCATACATGACATATGTGGTGATTATTAGCAGATAGAGTGCTATATACTGATTTCCTTGTTTTTCTTCACTCTCTGTTTTTCAGGCTTTCATGTTGAGGAGGGCGATCGAAGAACCTCTTGGCCACGCTGCTGCGATCATCACGGACGTGCTTGAGCATGCCGAATCCAGCCACGTGATCAATGCTTCCCAGAAGAGAGCCCTCCTCCAAGAAATGGCTCTTAGGCTGGCATGAATCTTAAATGCATTGCCTCCCGTCCTGCTCAGTGCTCTGCCCTCGCTGCAGAGTGGTTTTCTGTTGCCAGATATGATTGATCGTACTCGTGCAGAGAACGAGAGGACCTGTGATCTCAAGAGGAGCTCATATATCTCTCTCGCAGTCGCAGCAGCAATTACTCCAGATCTACCCGGGGAGACGGGCGAGTTTTGGTTAGGTTTTGCTTGTGGAAAATATACCATGGAATGATGTGTACATGTGTATCAGGTGTGCTGTATAGCATGTAGCTGTTGCATGCTCCATGCCATCGTTTTGTGCCAGTTGAATCCCCGTCTGGCCATTTTCCGTGATCAGTTGGCCAGTACGTACACGGACACTTCAATTTTGCCGCTCTAGCCGCTGTTTCAGTTCGGCTGGCGTCTCACTTGTAAATCAGATGGGATTTATGAAATACTTGTATGCAATAATGTTGCGCACGCGTCAAATTATTTTCTTCTCATGATTGAATATCCTTTGCTCCCTGTTTCAATTGGAGTTTCATGAGCATTAGATCTGTTGCAGTATCAGAAAATTTTGCTGATTTGGTAATGTCTCACACAGGGGAGTTTCATCTTCGTGAAAATCAATCGGCACATTTATCAGTTTCTTCTCATGATTTGGCACATTTCCAGCAGCAGAGCTCCCCTGTTTTCCGACTGCAGGAACTTCCTCTGTCGCAGGAAGGCGTAGCCGCGTACAGTAGGCGCGGGCGTGGCGTGTGGGTGTGGCTGCTGAGCAGGAGCAGAGAGCTTGAGCTGCTGCGTGTGACACGTGGCGGCCATGGCAGCTCCGCCTTGTTTTCCGGAGGCCCCACTCGTACTTCCTCTTCCCGATTTACCCCTGGATGCTTCTAGAACGGACCTGCCGCTGTAGTTGCGGCCCACGCCGCAATTAAGCGAAGCAGCCAGGGGCTTTCAGGTAACTTCGCCTCTCCGGCAGCACGAGCTGCACTGGCGCCATAAAAAGGCAAAAGAGCACGAGGCCAACTCGCGATTCGCCCCCAAATTTCGCGATTCCCCACCCGCTCCAGCCGAGATTCCGCCCCCCTCGAGCTCCCGCTCCCCGAATTGGCCGCGGATCCGAGCTGCCCGTGCCGCCCCCTTGCTATCGGTACCGATTCCCCCTCCCCCCGCTGCGTTAATCGAATTCTAGGGTTAGGGTTTGCGTGGTTCCTGAGCAGCGATGTGATTACGAAATTGACTTAGTTTCGAGCTGGAATGTTGCGAGTTAGGGGGTGCTGTTTGTTGTTCTTGCCTTCGGCGATGTAGTTCTAGCTGTCCGCGTTGCTGCCGCTGTGAGTAAGGAGTGTCCATGTGTTGCGCAGAAAGGACTGAGTTTTTTTTTTTTTTTTGTCCCACGGTCGTTTAATGTCAGTTGACTATTGAGTTCCATGTGCGAAAATAAGGAGAAATGGTGCATTAAGCTTTACTGAATGCTCTGTTTTCTAAGAATTATCCAAATGTTGTGTATATGGGTTTCCATTTGTGATGCAAGTTTGACAACTAATGAACTTCACCTTTCACTCAGATGATGATTGGTTACTGTTCATTTTGTACATATCAGGACTTTTAAGTGCTAGTTGGAACAAACGTTCATGTATTATGTAATCGGGCTTGTTTAATGTGTCAACCCAACTGCTGTGCTGTTTATTTGTTTATTTTTGCTTTATTGTTGAAAGAGGGGGTGGCATTAATTTGTCTATATGGTGCATGGAATTGCAGTTGCAGGAACATGCATTTCTCTATATAGCTATAAAATAAATTGTACTATGTCATTAGCAGTTCCATAGTTGAATAGTTCTGGATGCACATTTTTACGTTTTTTTTTGTTGTCTTTTGGCAGGATAATATGTTGTTCACACACGAGAAGAATGCTCACCATTTTGATCGTCTTTCTTATGGTAACCTGAGGGGACTAGATGCTAGTGGAAATTCTGAGGAATGCAGTTTTGGAAATGGCTGCAAGGACAGTTCTTCAGTTCCTGCTGAGAAGTTCAGCTATCCTTGGCTCCCTGTCGAGAATTGTCAATCTGCCACTCTAGATCTTGACAAGCGCCCTCTTTCTGATGTCAAACCATGCCAAGTTGCTTGCAAACGTCCAAAGCAAACAGACCACAATACCTGGTTATACTCCCTTGAGGAATGTCCTTTCACAAGTGAGGCCGAGATATCTGCTTCAGGTTTTTTACTCCACTTGCCTTCTGGGTTTAGTTCTTTAAATATATTAATTAGTCCAGAAGATATCTAGAGATGTAACTATTATTTTTTCTTTCAGCTTTAGCTGATGAATTAGTTGAGACCAAACAACCAGATCACATTCCTGGAAGTAATGGTGCCACAACCTGCAGTGTCAGTTCAGACGTCCCTTGCCCTAACCACGAACAATCAGTTGGAGTAGAGAACTTACAATTGCCTGAGTGGGTGACTTCTTTCCCTAGTTATTTTGAAGATTGTGGAACAGTTGCTGGATATGACCAGGTTGGGGACATTTATTCACCTGTTCATGAGTACCTACCTAGAAAGAGTGTGCCAATTGGACCTGACCACCAGGCTGACATTCCAGAATGCAGACCCCAAGTGTCTGTGAGTGCAACTGGTGGTTCTGGATTTTGTGCTGATCTGGATTGCAGTTCTGTTTCTACTTCAGGATCTGTTTCCAGTGGTTATGGCTTTGAGAGTGCCAAGTGGATCAGGGACTGTGTCATTTCAATGCCATCCTGCTCATCACCTGTTGATTGGGTTGGAGACAACAAAATAGATTGTGAATGCAGTGATGAAGGTTCTGTTAGGTGTGCAAGACAGCATATTATTGAAGCAAGGGAAAGTCTCGAAATGAGGTTGGGACATGACAAGTTTTGCGACTTAGGTCTTTGTGAAATGGGAGAGAATATTGCTCAAAGGTGGACTGCTGAGGAGGAGAAGCGATTTCAAAGAGTTGTTTTCTCAAATCCTGTCTCCCTGGGCAAAAATTTTTGGGATCACCTCCTACTTGCATTTCCTGATAAAACTAGCAAGGATCTTGTTAGCTACTATTTTAATGTCTTCATTCTCCGGAAGAGGGCTCAGCAAAACAGGTCAGACATGTTGCGTGTGGACAGTGATGATGATGAATTGCATGGTGAGTCTTCAGTAGTTGGCCATGAGGAAGATGATTCAGCAGTGGAGTCCCATAAACATGAACATTTCATCGACAATTCTCTTCCCATAGAGGGTGACCATAAAGAATATGGAGGAGAACATATCGCAGGGCCTTCTTTCCATGAGAATGTAAGTGAGTGTAGACATCCACCAAATCAGATGCATCTGTATTCAAATGCAGAGAGTATCTCACAGAGCATCTATGACCAAGATGAGTTGCGAGCATCATTTGAGGGCTAACACAATGGAGTTAATACTCGTAAGGAGTTCAGTGTGCTGAGTTTCATTGACTGATGCTCCAAGAAACCTCAGGAATCAAGGCACATCTGTGTAGGAGATGTACAGAGAAGATGTGCCCAAGAATCTGAAGCTGTTTTCTCCAACAGAGATATTACATCGGAGTTTGCTTGTCAATAATGCATAGCCAAGACGTAGGCAGAAGTTTGAATGTGACGGCTAGTTCAGACTTGTGGTTGAAGCCTTGAACTGGATTCTGCTGTCATGTGCTGGGAGCTCATGGAGTGCCTTCTGGAGCTGTACATTCTTTCTTACTTGTTTTGTAAAGTGTGTGGAGCTAAATTGAGCTTCCACGGGGTTTTTGAACCCCCCCCCCCCTCCCTGGTTCGTTGATGTACAATCTATTTTATTGTATTCTTATGAAAGCCTTTTGTCATGGCCTGGAATCTCTGGTTTTGGAAAGCAGCCTATCGTTTCGTCTTTGTAGAAAGGTTTTTATGATGACACTATCCGATATCAGTCACAGGACAGATGAGGCTACGAGCCTACGATAATGTGCACAACAGCACAAGACAGATGAATAAAAGAAGCTTCAAGCCTTTGTTCTCTCTGAAGAGTGTAACCCAAGCATAGATGTGTGAATGCCATCTTGCTCGCTAACCATTATTTTAATTTCTTCAGGAAAGCTTGTTCACTAACTACCGTCCCAATAAGTACAATCAAGAAACATCTATCATAGTGGGGGTACTCTTTAATCCCTTTTCTCCAAGGTAATGATGCACTGAATAATTAGTCAAAAGTAATATAGAAAATCAAGTTTGTCGGTCAACAGTTGTGGCTTGTGGTTACCAATTTGCTTGGTCAAACCTTCAGGAGTCTCTCTTGGCCAGTAACAAGCTTGAGCTGCACGTAGACGGTACAAGTGTGAAGGAGTGATTAGAGGTGATTTCTGAACGCACATTCGCTGCAGATCTGGATCTCTGCAAAAATAGACTAGCCATGCTGCTGCTCTGGCTCAATTGCTTCAGCTGGAGGCCGAGAGCATGCGTTCTTTTGGTGAGCAGAGGCATGTTGCAACCAGAAATAGGAAGTTCTGCGCACACCTCTCAAATCTCATAAATAGTTTCTTTCTCACTCTTCTTTTTTCGTTTTCTTTTTTCTAGAGACACCTATCATTCTGTGGAAGGTGCTCATTTCTTCCGGAATTGGTTCTGCTTATCCCAAGGAAGTCATGTGATGCTAGAACTTTGGAAGTTTTGAACATAAACTGCAGTATTGGCAATGGAATAGTGTGCATTTTCAATACAATGGAGGAATATTGTTGGACACCCCTAGTGTTTTGTAAAGCTGATTTGCCCAAGTTTACTATATTCTGGAGCCGGAAGCCGGCTTCACTGTGCCAGTCATATCTTTGTTTGCACCTTTTTTCATAAAAAATAAAACAAGGTTCTAACAACATGTAAAATCATCACAAACTACTAAACCGACGGGGTTACAGTTTTCATTAGAAGGGAACCGAATCCCGGCTCCCCAAACCCCGGCTTCACCGGCGGTGGGGTGGGGGGGGGGATTTTTTTTTTTAAAAGCAGTCTCGTAATTTTACTCCAACGAGGAATCAAATCCGGGTCTCCTGGTTGCGACAATACCTCAACTCCTTTAACCAAGTAGGTTAGATAACCTTTGGTAAATCATCACAAACTTATAGTACTTATATGGGATAGAGTAATAGGACTAATCTCTTGGAAACATCTTGCTGCTGGTCGGTTCACTGCAGTTACAAACAAATTATTTCACCTCCATGGTTTTTGCTGCTGCTCCTGAATGAACTTCTCCATCAGTCTGTTTAGAAAATGTTCTTTCTTGATGCTCACTCCTTTTCTTATTCCCCCATTGTTTCTGTTAGGGTGGGTCACAATTCATTCTTTGTGTCAGGTGTGTTACATAAAGAGAATGGGAGAAATGATGAGATGGAAAGGGAGGGGTCGATTCATCTGGTTGTTGCTTCAATCTTTGCCTAATTTAGCCAACCACTAGTATCAAGAGAATGCAGTCCTTTTGTTAGCTGGCTGCTACTGCTTCGTCTAAATTCTAGTTCTAGTCAGTAAAAAGGCTAGCACAACTCATGAACACTCTTTTTCAAAAAAAAAAAAAAAAAAAAACTCATGAACACTTGAAATCAGATACAGAGACAACAAAGCAAAGCAGAGTCCTCTGAAAAATGAAAAAAAATCGACTGAACTCAAGTGAGCGAGATAATGATGAGCCAAATTGAAAGCTTTTCATTCTATCAGTTCCATTTCTCAAATTGCAGATGATGAAATGCTTATTATTGGTTATTATTCTCTAAATATGTAGAAGAACAAACAATAGCTTGAAAAAGCTTTCTGAATCCAATAAAACTATGAAGTTTATTCCCTCATGTTCACTCCAATCTCCAAAGAATGAATTGAATAGTGTGTACATACCCAATCAACCAGCCATGCTTCAATCCTCAACTCCTGGAGCTGGAAGGTTGAGATCAAGAAACCCATCAGTGATCGTAGGCTGCTCCGTTTCATCAATGCCAGATTCTTCGTCAGCATGTGCTTGTTGGTAGAGTTCACCGGCGATTGAGTGCGACCGTTTGTGCCCGCCGAGCGCTTGTCCTGACCCAAATACCTTGAAGCATATCGGGCACTCGAACTTGATTGTCTTCGGTGTCTTTGCTTTCAAGGCCACCACGGCAGTGTTGTTCGTGATGTCTGTGGTGTAGTCGGTGTCCAGTGATGCCGTGCTGTAAGATGTGTTGGTCTCCACACTCTGCTCGGGTTGATCGAGCGCGGCCTTGGCGATGCCACAGTTACTGTTGATGCGCTTATGACTAGCGCGGTGGCCGCCGAGCGCCTGGTAGGACTGGAACGCCCTGCCGCACCCGGGGCACTCGTACCGGCCCCGCTTCTCATCGCCAGCAAGGCTGCGATTAGGCTTCCTCTTAGTGATCTTGGTGCCGACTTCGATGTCGGTGTACTGGAAGAGAGCAGATGTATCGTCGAAGTCGGCGTCGTCGTGGTGGTAGTCCCGACTCCTCTTGTCCTTCTCCGGCGAGTACTCGACCTCCATAGCCGTAGAGTCCCGACGGTCTACGATGTCGCGTGACAGCATGATGAGGCAGAGCGCAACGTCCTCTACCTCATTGTCAAACGCGGGTGGTGGCGCGGGAGCCGGCACGCGCATCGAGCGCCGCCTTCGCCTCGGAGCCGGCATCAGCATGGCATCCTCCTGCTCCCGCTCCGCTTTCACCTCCATGCCAACTCCGAGGGCATGGCGGTGCTCGTGGTCCACCTTCGGAGCGCGTGGCCAGAGCAGTTCGCCGCGGTCGCCATGGCCGCACTCGTCGTGGCGACCGCCGCTCTCGTCGCTGCCATCGAGTCCCGAGAGGCGCCGCGTCTTCTTGGGGTTCTCCCTCAGCCCGTAGCCTCCGGCGCCTGGAGCCATCACGCAATCCGAGCCCCACCGTTGCTCCTGCTCCACGCCATTGTCGTCGGCGTCGTCTTCCATGGCCGTCTCCACTTCGGCCAGGGAATGCGAGCGCATGTGGCCGCCGAGCGATCGGCCGCAGGGGAAGCCCTTCCGGCACACCTTGCAGCTGTGCCGAGTGGCGCTGCTACTAAGCACAGCCACATCGCCCATGGTGTATGGTTGAGGTCTTGAGGATGGATCGATGGATCAACAAGGTATGAGGAATTAATTAAGCACCTTGATCGCGTCGGATCAAGATCGATTAGCCAAGAAAGGTACAAGTAGACCACAGTGAAGGAAAAGTTGGGTGTAAGGAGAAGAAGTCAAGCGAAGAAGAAGATCAAGCTGGAGAGAGATCCATGCATTGCCCGGGAATGATCGAGCTTGCGAGAGAAAGCTGCTAGGTGAGGAGCAGCTAAAGTAGCAGTAGATGGGAGGAGGGGAAGGAAGCAGCTGAGGGTGGAGGAGGAGGTCATGCTTGGTATGCGCGGTTGGTTGGGCAGGAGAAATCTCTCCTCAGCATGCAACCAAGCAAGCAAAATTAGCAAACTGACAGGAGAGAGAAAACGAATCGCAAGCCCACGTAAACTAGCTGGCAATGCAAGCTACGGATGGGAACGAAGGGCGTGCCGTGTCTGGCAGGACCGCGAGCTTGGGTTTCCACCATAGCCTCAAAAAAACAGCACGCAGAAAAGGGAGATGCTAACCGTCGGTCAGATTTGTCAAAACTTTGGGCTCATTGCAATAGTATGGATCACTGCAAAGTGTGAGATCTCGATGGTGCTCTTTGTTGAGATCCAAGTAGGAGGAAGCAAAACCAATCGGTTATATGGATGACATGTGTCACAATTTAACTACATATAAAATGGGTAGATTTTTTTAGAAAATAAAATATCTCACCACGCATAGAGTCGACTAATAGTCACATATAAAGCTAACCACAAAGTAGAAAGAAAAACGAGTTTATGCAATGAAAAGAAAATTTTTTATAGGTGATGTTTGGATCCTTGGACTAAAGTTAAGTTTTTGGCACATCAAATATTTTAATGCTAATTAGGATAACTAAATATGAGATAATTAATAATTACACGAATGGAAACTAACCACGACACAAATCTATTACATATAATATACTAAATATGAGATAATTGCTACCTGAATCTAGGATTTTGAGGCTATGGTGGTCCAAAAATTGAGACAATTTTTAAAACTCTCAAATACAACGTCTCATATTACAATAAAAAAATAAAACTTTAATATGTTATCTTACAAATTTCTTTAAATCAATAATTAAATATGAAACTGCAATGACTTCAGGCCTATACTCCCTGAAATTCCTCACCAAGTTGTTAGCCAACAGATTACAGAGTGTTAGGGTGATCCATCAAAATCAATATGGCTTTATTAAGGGTAGAACAATCCAAGATTGTCTGGCTTGGGCTTTCTATTTCTTGCATCTTTGTGATAAGTCAAAGAAGGAGATTGTTCTGCTGAAATTAGACTTTGAAAAAGCTTTTGATTAGATTGAGCATGAGGTTATCTTGCAAGTTATGTGACACAAGAGTTTCTCTGAGAAATGGATCTCCTGGGTTAAAGCTGTCATCTCCTCTGGCTCATCTTCAATTCTTCTTAATAGCATCTCTGGGAAGCCATTTAAGTGCAGGGTGACCCTTTGTCACCTCTTCTTTTTGTTCTTGGTGCTGACCTTCTCCAGTCTATCATCGCTCTGCTTGGTAATTTCAAACATCCTCTTGGTGATAATTTTGGTGGAGACTACCTATTATCTAATATGTTGATGATACACTCATTGTTTTGCCGGTTGATCCTGAGCACTTACAATACCTGAAGTCTGTGAAGAGGGGGGAAACTAGGGGTAATTATCTTAGCCCCTAAATTTATCTTAGCCCTAAATCCCCAAAATCATGAAGACTAATGATGGGCCGCATCCGAGAAGGCCCAACATTGGCAACCAGCATACCAAGCCCAGCTTTCCTTTTCCAAAAGGCGGCGGCCTGACATCGCTTGTGGAGGCCACCTTCGACTTAGGCGGTCGTCCCAGCTACCTCGACGGGCGGCTCCGCCTCGCACGACCTAAGGTTCATTCCATCGCAAACCCCCCGGCGGGGGCCCCCCGGGTGAGAGCTGCAACGTGGCACAAGCAGCCCCGCGCCGCCCGGGACGTGCAGGAGCAGCAGGGCGGGCGGATCTGCCCTGTCAGACGGCCAGGCCGTGATCAGATTTTCCCCGGCGTGGGAAGCAGACTGCCCCGACGTCCCATCACCTGGATAATGAACAGTGGCAAAGGACACGCGAATCCTTCGCCTGCAAGACATCGAACGGCGAGACCCGACCCAGCAGGCATCAGAGGGAAGGTCGAGGTTTGCACGAGAAGCCTCGACCTTCCAAGACTAGCACAGTCATAAGTCGGGAGAAGCCATCTTGGAATGGGAGCCGCAGCTATGCCGCCCTACAGAGGCTACCACGGCTAGCACAACGTACGACGCCAACGGGAGACGAAGGCCCACGGCGTGACACTGTTCCAGCACTGTTATGGCACTGTTATTACACTGTAGCAGGATGCCGTTTTACCATCTTAACCCTTGTACACCAGCCCTCCTTGAACTATAAAAGGGGAGGCTGGCACCGTAAACAACATGACCAACAACAAGAACAAAGCACCACAACACTCATTGAGCGCTCACAGCTCACCACCACATCCAGAGACTTGGGACATTCTCCCTCTCTTGACCTAAGCTTGTACCCCCTACTACAAGCCCCCGTGGGCATATAGAACACTCCTTCGAACTGGACGTAGGGCACTCCCGGTGCCTGAACCAGTATAATCTCGGTGTCTCTAAGCCCAACCATCCGGATCAGACACACGAACATACCAAAATTTACTTGCCGGCGATATGAAACCCCGACAGTTGGCGCGCTAGGTAGGGGCACTTCGTGTGTCACGACGCCAACAAGGGTCCGGATGGCCCACTCCGACGAGCAGCCGGTGCGCACCACCGTGCTGCGCTTTGGCTCCATGGACTTCATCTTCGATGGTCCAGTCGAGTCGCCTGCTGGGGCCGTGTTCTCGCGGTCCCAGCCCGACACACCCGCGCCTCCCGCGGGCCAGCCACCTGAGGAGCCGCGGGCGGCAAAGTCTTCCGCCGACTGGGTTTGGGACCTGGTCGGCCGCAACATGGCGGTCGCTCTAGGGCCTAACGCGTCCCAGGAGCTCTTCCGCTTGGCGGCGTTCGCCACCTCTATGCTCGTGTTTGGTTTACAGGAGGAGGAGACGCTGTGTTGGGACGAGTTCAAGCTCTACTATGACTCGGTGTACCCCGAGGGACAGACGTGGCTGCCCCGCGGCGGGGCAACCGCTCCCGTCGCGACAGGCGGTGTACGCCCGGTCCCCTCGGAAGCATCCCAGGCAAGCTGCGACGAGGCCGAGAGTGCGCCTCTTCGGAAAGAGGCGTCGACACCCCACGACCCGAGGCGCGAGTGCTTCGTCCTCCAGCAGCAAGCCGACGCGGCCCACTCCACCCACTCCGACGAGAGCTCCGCGGAAGGTGAGTCCACTTCGCCCGACGCCTCCGCTAGCGAGGAACCCCCGCAGGCCGAGGATGATCGCGAACGGCAGCGTGCTCGCCTCGACGAGCTCGACGAGGCTCAGAAGGCTCTCGAGGAAGAGCAGGCAAGGCTCCACCACGCGCTCGGCGCAGAAGCCGCGGCCACGCCCGCGCGCGAACGCGCACAGGAAGTACGCCGCTGCATCATCGGCGACGTTCATGGGACTCCTGTTGCCAAACTAGAATCTCACCGCGGCGGTCGTGCTCCAGGCCGGCCCTGAGCCGACGACCCCAGAAGAAAAGAAGCTCCATCAGCACCTCCAGACACTCCTCGACGCAGCCGCCGAGCAGCAGGCGGAAAGTTCGGCGTCCCGACGGCGAGAGGCGCAGGCTCCAGCCCCGGAGCACTCGGTCCACCGCGGGTCCACACGCCCCTCGGGGCAACCGGGTCGCGCGGAGAGCGTGCACTCGCCGCTAGCCGCAAGGTCGACCCCAACCGCGGAGCCCGGGGCACGTTCCTCGGCGCGTGGAAGGACGATGACCAGAGGCAGGTCCGACGGCGAACGCCGGCCACGAAGAGAGTACAGCCGGAGGCGCGGAGGCTGCTACGACAGCAGCGAAGACCGAAGCCGGAGTCCGAAGCCTGACCCCCGAGGTCCACGGGCTTTCGGCGTCTATGTCCTCACCGCGGCCCTACCAGCTCGATATCGTGCTCCGACCACTGTCGCGAAGTATGATGGAGAGACCAACCCGAGCGTTTGGCTCGAGGACTATCATCTCGCCTGCCACAACCGCGGGGCGACCGGCGATCTGTTCATCATCAAGAGCATCCCACTGTATGTTGACGGTGAATTTCCGTCAACCTAGCCATGAGTTTACCTTCAATGTTGGTATTGATTTAATATCCAAACTAACAATCCTAACCCTCATGATATGTCAAGTTCGCACTCGCATGTGGTATTTGGAGTTTATTGTTTACGCAGGGATTAAGAACCTAAATGAGGACTTCCGGGTAGAGTTCATCGAGCACTTTGCGAGAAGGTCATGAAGCTCGGTACAAGTCAAGACACAAGGTGAACATGACTCCAAGAGGCCCAAGGACCAATCCGTGAAGGCATAAAACTCCGAGGACCTGAACGGAAAATGCTGAAGCTTGCACGACAAGGAGCCCTATCCAAACCGTGGAGAAACTGACGTCAAGGGCCCACATGCAGAAGGGAGAAAGTTCCAGAAGACACGAGAAGCGACGGGAAGAAAACCGGGGCCGAACCGGGCCAAAATGGGCCCAGGCCGGCCGGCCCAGCCCATTTTGACGTCAGTTCGGCGCCCCCTTTGACCTAGATGACTCTCGGGCTATTTATAGTCCCCCTGCCAAGAGCCACGGATGAATTCATTCGTCATCCGCCGCCGAGGAGCAGAGAAGGGAGGGACACCATTCCGGAGAGGAGAGGGTCGAGATGGTTGACTAGGGCTTCCCTAGCCGACGTGGGAACCTTGCATGGAAGACCACGTCGGAGTTCCCGGAGCTAGGATCAAGATCAAGGTAGGATCCCGGTGGTGATCTTGTCCATGTATTATGCTTTCATGTTCAATTTGCAAGATTGAATCCGATTTCTAGCGATCAAGTGCTTTCACTACGACTTTGTCTTCGCTTGGGTTTTCTTATTCTCCAATCTATTCCAGATAGATTGCTTAGGATGTTCTTGTAGCCATGGTGGCTAGAGGTGCATACCTGACCTACCGAGTGTTTTCATCTTGTCCTTTGGACTCGCCCTAGGCTAACCCGCATGAATAGGAGTGCGTTGTGACAGAACGGTGGCTCCAAAAGGCGGGCGTCTTCGGAGTTGGAATGGAAGCCACGATTTAAAGAGGCTTTTTATGAGATTCGATTTGCTTTGTTCACCTATGCTTGGAACTTCAACAAGTGCTTGGTCCAATCTCTCTAGATTGGTTTTACCTATCCCTCTCTATCTCTTGCTACCTCCGGTGTTTAGTAGATTAGATTGGTTTTCTTGGTGTTTCCTTAGATTAGATGCAAAACCCCTTTTCCAATATCAAAGTGTTCTTAGCTTTATTAGATTGGATCTTGCATTACACATTATTCCCCGGATTCGATACCTTGGGTTCACACTTAAGGGAAGAAGGGTCCCTTGACTACGACGGAGGACTTGTCTGCTTGCAAGTCCAAACAAACTTTGATACAACTATTAACCGTCAACAAGCCCCTTTTTCTGGCACCGTTACCAGGGAACAAGTAATCAAGATTTAATCTAGTATTGCGTTTGTGAATATTTTCAGTTTTTATCTTGATTTTTCTTTTGCATCTCTTGATTTCGACCATCCTCGAAAAAAAATCAATCTAATCTAGGGTTTTGCTAAACCCTAGTTTTCTTTTAGTTTTCTTTATTTTGTTTATATTTGCTAACCCTAACCGGAGATGGACGGCTACATCTCCAACAAAAAAAACTTATATTTTGTGGATGGTCTAGAAAAACTTTGCAGGTAAAGGTGACGTGCGACACAAGATCTAAAAGCGGAGGCCGAGGATCGTCGGAAGCTCCAAGAGAAACTCCACCTCCAAGATCGAAAGATCAACCTCATCCGCCACTCATCTAGGGAGATCATTCCTCAAGACCATCGAAGCAACGACGTCGGCAAGTGGGCGATCAAGTTCGACATCGATGGCGTGAGGAGTGCATCCAAGTCAACCATGATTCGAGGTATGTAGAGTGGTTAATATTAAATACATTCTACCTCATCGTCACATCGGAAGGGAGGAGTCAAGGGAGAATGAAGCGAAAAAGACGCAAGAGTTGTTGCATCCGTCAAGACTATGAATCAACGCCCGCCTGCGAAGACCAAAAAGATAACTAAGCCGAAGAATAAACCTACACCAAAGCCATGGATGGTGTAGAAGTGGGGTCCCTAAGATTGCAACGCCCACATAGAGCGTTGATCCGAAGTGAAGAAGAGAAGAAGTCTAGCTATGGACTATAAACAAAGCGCTTGCGGGAGGCAACTCGTTCATCGAGTCAAGAATAAGCTACCGGGAGGACAACCCGTTGAAGAGTCAAGCTACCGGGAGGGCAACCCGAAGAATTTTTCAAGTTTTTCAAGTAAGTTAGTCTTAGAATTTGCTACGCATTACATATTTTAAATTCCTATGTGGTTGTATAATTTTTGGAGACATTATAATTGCTCGATCATTCTATTTTGAATTTTATATTGATCATAAACCGATGACTTGAGCCATCCCTAGTTTTGTTTGCTTATTTTTGAGAAACTAGTACCAAAAATTCAGAACGTACCCCAACCTTTCATCCTCTCCATGATGAAAAGATTGGCTTGTTTTACATGATAAGAACGCGCGAGTGGAGCCTTGCTATGTTTCTTAATGTTTTTAATCGTTGACGCATGGTAGGACTCGTGTGAACCTAAGGAACTCGAATTTTGGTTTCATTCAACTTAACATCCATCGGTTTCTCTAAATTTAGATTTTTCTAAGCCCTGTTGACTTTATTTTTATTCAAAATATCTCTCTCATGTTTGGCCAAAATTAGAACCTAAACCTATACCCCCACGGTCAAGCCGGAGGATCTTGCTATCAATTAATGAAAGCAATCGATCCCGGTGCAACCAAAATAAATTTTATAATTGTTTTTTGATGCCTAAAAGCTCCTCTAATGATATATTTGGACTCATCGCTAGTGCTGAGTTAATTCTTAAAGTTTCAAAATTAGAGGAGTGATTAGCATCTAAACATGATTAAGGGAGGTTTTTGAGCTTGATTAACATATAGTGCCCCACGATGCATCACGTGTCCATCATTTGGCATCTTGGGCACATGCAAAGGACTAGCATGGGGGGAAGCAAGGGCTTTGTTTTGTAGGAAATTGGTGGAAGCACAAGAGGAAAGGGAACAAGATGTGACATGAAGTAAAACAATAGAGGTGGAACCCTTAATCGCGCAAGCAAAGGAGTGGTTGTGAACATTTGGTGGAGGAATCTCGTGGATCACGCGGACACAAGGCAAGAAAGGAGCAAGAAGTATCTCGGAGAAGGATCAAAGCAAACGAAGTAGGAGGGCCCCGAGCCCGATCAGCCTGGGTCGGCCATCCTAACCTCAACTTATGGCCCCCGGTGCTCCCTTTCGCCTTGTAAGTATTGTATGCATTTGTTAATTCGTGTTCTTGAGTTCATAGCCCATAAGTTCCAGAAACAACCTAGATATATTTGAGTTCCATGGGGATGAGGATCTTGTCATGTTATCGCCGATTCTTTTGTTTCAATCTTTTGTTTATGTTGATAATGCTCTGATGCCTAAGGTTAGCCACCATATTTTTCGGGAGTATAGATCTCACTACTCCCATAGATCCCATCAACATATCATTTGTAGGTTTAGCTAAAGTGGCCTCATGTTCACACCTCAATGAATTAGTTTAGCTTCACCATGATAGGCGGTTGCATGTTCAAGAATCCACAAACCCTATGGGTTAATATCCATCCTATCTTGTGCACCTCACAAAAAAATAATAATCATAATAATAATAAACTCCACCCTCCATATACTTCCCTTGTGTGTTTTTCCCACTGGCAAGCAACCCCCGGTGTGCTCGTTGTGAGTTAGTGCAACAACAATGTGGAAGATAGACACCAATGTCTTCACCGAGAAGACACGTTCATCATCATCAAAGGAGCCATCATCAAGCTCTTCGAGGAGGCACACGATTTTTGAGTCTCCCCGAGCATGGAGGAAGACGTGGCACCACCAAGGAGCAACACACTGCCCCTTGGTGGCATGAGGAGTACACAAAGTTCATCCATGCGGTACACCGAACCGCGAGGACATACGGAAGAGCCACCCGTTCCACCATGATGCTCAACTCGTTCATCCGCTCCACCACCATACAGTCCGAGGTGTTCCGATGGATTCATCATGAAGATGGAGGAGGAGGAGGAGAGGTTTGTTCGTCTTGAGGGGAGGCTTGTGCCAACTGTTGACTTTGATGACGCCCTCCAAGCGTTGGGATTCTACTCGGATAATTATTAAATCTTGAGCAATCTTGGATGGGAGAAATTCTGTAATGGAGTTGGTGTAAGCACTCACAAGGAGCTTGCCTTTAAATTCTTATACATTAGCACCGGTAATCGATGAAGGAGTGTCGTGCCTCTCATTTCACCTTGAAGATGAAGAGCAATTTAGTGAAGATGAGAGGAGAGGGTGCAAGTTGATGTTCCTCTTTCCAACATGGGGCTGATGGAGACAAAATTTGGTTAGAAAAAAAGACTTCTTGTGCCGGCAAAGAAGAATAAAAAGGAAGAATTGTTGAAGAAGGATCATCCTCCGTAGCCCAAGAGGGGCTGCACATCAAGCTAATAAACAACCACATGGAGGGATCCCGATGCCACTACCTTATGGAGGAATACCAATGCCTCCATCATATTGTGAAGTGTGCCGATTCAAGCATGGGGGAGTGGGAAGCCATGCCGCCACCTCCTCCACCATACATGGCACCCAACGAAGCTTTCATGGCACCTCATCCAAACCAATGCAAGTCAAAGATGGGACCGGCGCAATCACACTACAAGCAAGGATACATCGCGCAAGACCATCAATATCAACCACCGAAAGATGAAGAATGGAGGAGGAAGAAGAAAAATAATAATGACGCCTTCAACTTCGGTTCGATTTTCTCTTTTCTTTATTTTCAGCTTTTATGCAAATTTGTGTGTGCGTAGCATTTTTTATTTTTATTTATTTTCAGCATGTGTGTTAGTAGTAGTGTTTGCTTTAAATCAACATGAATAAATTTTGCCACCATGATTATCACCTTTAGTAAAGATAATAAGTTGATGTCATGTTGATATATGATGAAAGTTGCCACTTTGTTTATCTTTGTAATTGTTTTATGCATGATTAAGCCATGTTGATATATGATGAAAGTTGCCACTTTGTTTATCTTTGTACTTGTTTTATGCATGATTAAGCTACTGCTCTCTTAAAATACAAATATGAAATTAATCTAAATGCTAGCTTAATCCCTTGCGGAGGTTATGATAAAGATAAGACCCATAGTTTTCTTTTCATGCTCTCAATTTTAGATGGGTTAAAGATGATTTACTTTTGTTCTTAAAATTATGCTAACCTTGTCATTAATACCTCTTGCATGTTGCTCTACCTATCCAAAGCCTTATATTTATTTGATTGCAAAAACTTAGTATACAAGATTTATTTTTGGGTAAATTAATTCAGGGCTTGATTTCTCTGGCCCGAGACTAAGAAGCTGGTCATTCCGTTTTTACGTACCTATCTTGTTGCTAGCCTTTTCTATCCGTGCATTGTGAATCTCCACATCGGAAATTTCACAAACCTCGCCGGATATCCACCCATAAAACCAATATATCTTTTTTGTGTTTACATCCTTGACCACAACCTATCATATGAGTATGGATGAATATTTCAAGGAAGATCACAAGAATGAAGGTGCCAAGGATTGAAGTATAATTTTGGGATACCTCCAAGACGACACGAAGGTTGCGTGAAGGATCCCTAGAAGATTTCAAGTGTTTCTTTCTAAGAAAACATATAACTTTTAGTGCCTACCTTGGCACATATCTTTCCACCTCTTTGCCCGAGGACGTGCAATTGTCTAAGCATGGGGGGGAGCTGCCAAGGAGGTAGGTACAATGTAATCTAGAGTTCAAGGGGAGTATATAAAAAAATAAAAAAGAAGAAGAAAAAAAGAGAAAGAAGAAGTATGAAAAAAAAGAGAAAAAGAGAAAGAAAAAGGAGAGAAGAAAAAAATATGAGAAAGAAAATAAATAAATAAATAATAAAGCTCCCCGGCTCTCTAGATGCATTAGGAGTTTCAAGAGGATTCAAGATCAAGACCCATACTCATCTTTCCAACCATGCGCAATTCAATAACGAGGACTTTGCTTGTGCCTCGGGATCACTCTTTGCCATTTGCACATGTCCACTTATCTCAAGTGTGTGTATTTTTCTCTCTCCCCCTCCTTGAAACAACATTATTTTCCAATGACCTTTTTGACGAGTCTCGGTAAGACCATGAGAAGCTTGTCTTGTTTTGATAATATCTAAATAATAATATCTTGGTAGGACTAAACTTTTCCCAAAAGCTCCATATAAAGCCTACCACTTATATATATTTTGAGAGGGGAAAGGAGTAGAACAAATAGACTTAAGAGACAAGATGAGATGAGAGTTCATGAGCAAGCTGCAAGAAGGTTTAATTTTTGAACTTGGTTTAGCTCTTTTTATTCATCTTATTCTACACTTCAAAATTTCTGAGATTCATTTGAAATTTGGGAGCATGACTAATTACTTGTGGGAAGAGCTTAATTTGATATCCATCCTCCGTAGGGATGAAGGTTAGTACACTATGGAACTTTAACAAATATAAATTTAGAGAGCATTATGTTTTCTCGTGTATGATCAAGTGCAGGGTATGAACAATGAAAGGCAACGCTGATATCCATTGAGGGCTTACTCGAGGACGAGCAAGGTTTAAGCATGGGGGAGATGTTGACGGTGAATTTCCGTCAACCTAGCCATGAGTTTACCTTCAATGTTGGTATTGATTTAATATCCAAACTAACAATCCTAACCCTCATGATATGTCAAGTTCGCACTCGCATGTGGTATTTGGAGTTTATTATTTACGCAGGGATTAAGCACCTAAATGAGGACATCCGGGTAGAGTTCATCGAGCACTTTGTGAGAAGGTCATGAAGCCCGGTACAAGTCAAGACACAAGGTGAACATGACTCCAAGAGGCCCAAGGACCAATCCGTGAAGGTAGAAAACTCCGAGGACCTAGACGGAAAATGCTGAAGCTTGCACGACAAGGAGCCCTATCCAAACCGCGGAGAAACTGATGTCAAGGGCCCACATGCAGAAGGGAGAAAGTTCCAGAAGACAGGAGAAGCGACGGGAAGAAAACCGGGGCCAAACCGGGCCAAAATGGGCCCCGGCCGGCCCAGCCCATTTTGACGTCGGTTCGGCGCCCCCTTTGACCTAGATGACTCTCGGGCTATTTATAGTCCCCCTGCGAAGAGCCACGGATGAATTCATTCGTCATCCGCCGCCGAGGAGCAGAGAAGGGAGGGACACCATTCCGGAGAGGAGAGGGTCGAGATGGTTGACTAGGGCTTCCCTAGCCGACGTGGGAACCTTGCATGGAAGACCACGTCGGAGTTCCCGGAGCTAGGATCAAGATCAAGGTAGGATCCCGGTGGTGATCTTGTCCATGTATTATGCTTTCATGTTGAATTTGCAAGATTGAATCCGATTTCTAGCGATCAAGTGCTTTCACTACGACTTTGTCTTCGCTTGGGTTTTCTTATTCTCCAATCTATTCCAGATAGATTGCTTAGGATGTTCTTGTAGCCATGGTGGCTAGAGGTGCATACCTGACCTACCGAGCATTTTCATCTTGTCCTTTGGACTCGCCCTAGGCTAACCCGTACGAATAGGAGTGCGTTGTGACAGAACGGTGGCTCCAAAAGGCGGGCGTCTTCGGAGTTGGAACGGAAGCCACGATTTAAAGAGGCTTTTTATGAGATTCGATTTGCTTTGTTCACCTATGCTTGGAACTTCAACAAGTGCTTGGTCCAATCTCTCTAGATTGGTTTTACCTATCCCTCTCTATCTCTTGCTACCTCCGGTGTTTAGTAGATTAGATTGGTTTTCTTGGTGTTTCCTTAGATTAGATGCAAAACCCCTTTTCCAATATCAAAGTGTTCTTAGCTTTATTAGATTGGATCTTGCGTTACACATTGTTCCACGGATTCGATACCTTGGGTTCACACTTAAGGGAAGAAGGGTCCCTTGACTACGACGGAGGACTTGTCTGCTTGCAAGTCCAAACGAACTTTGATACAACTATTAACCGTCAACACTGTACCTTGCCGACTCGGCACGTACCTGGCTCGAGCACCTCCCCCGGGGGAGGATCAACAGCTGGGCTTAGCTCCGAGACGCCTTCATAGGGCACTTCTAGGGCACCTACGCCCGGCCCGGCAATGCCTACGAGCTTCGCCATTGCCGGCAAAAGAAGGGTGAGAGTCTCCGCGACTACATACGCCGCTTCTCCAAGCGCTGCACCGAGCTCCCCGATACGACCGACAACCAGGTCATCACAGCCTTCTAAGATGGTACCACGTGCGAGACCCTTGTCCACCGGATAGGACGAATCAAGCCGAAGACCATCCGGAAGCTCCTCGACCTGGCCACTGACCACGCCGACGGGGAGGAGGCCGTTGCTTTCAGCAAAAGGAAGCCCGAGGAGGAACAGGGCGAGGCTCCGGTCACCCGTCCGGAGAAGGAGGAGAAGGAGGAGGAGGAGCAGAAGAAGAAGAAGAAGAAGAAGAAGAAGAAGAAGAAGAAGAAGAAGAAGAAGAAGAAGAAGAAGAAGAAGAAGAAGAAGAAGAAGAAGAAGAAGAAGACGAAGAAGGAAGAGCTCAAGCTCCGCAGCAGCAACCTGGTGGCGGCGGCTGACAAGCGGCCGCCCAAGCCAAAGGTTCGTCCCCCGAGGGATCACTTCGAGAAGATGCTTGAGGCACATTGCCCCTATCATGAGGGCCCGGTCAAGCACGTCTTGAAGAACTGCAACGTCATGAAGAGCTACCTCGGCGGGAAGAATAAGCCGTAGGATGCGGCCAAAGCCGGTGTCGCCAAGATCGTCGAGCACGACGAATTCCCCAAGGAAGATGGCACCGTCACGATGATCTTCGGTGGGACGCCCGCTCACCCTCCGAGGTGGTCGGTTTCCCGAGAACGTACCATGCGATCCTCAGAAGGCCAGCGTACGCGAAGTTCATGGCGGTCCCCAACTACACCTACCTCAAGCTGAAGATGCCCGGGCCTAAGGGGGTGATCACCGTTGACACCAGGTTCCAACACGCCTACGAATGCGACACTGAGTGCATCCAGTTCACAGAGGCACTCATCCACTCCGAGAAGATGGCCACAGGAACTTCGGCCACGAATCCCGACGACGACGTCACGATGGTCGAATCGGCCTAAATCAGCTACGTTGTCCCTACCCTTGCAATAGTACCATGTACTATTTTATGCTTATGATGAATAAAAGTGCCATCGCTTTTTCCTTTTTTCTCATCATAAGTACAACTTTTGCCAAAAAGTTCCCTCGATGCGAGCGATCCTAAGCAACGAACCATTTTACAGTCCTCAACCTAAAAATCCTTAGTTGCTCGGGGGCTCCGTCCAGGGGCGCAATGCCCCTCTCAAAACAAATTTTTTTTTCCGAAAAAGCTTTTTCGAGAAACACTCCGCTAACTTAAAGGGCAGAAGGGAAGGAACCCACAACCATCTGTCTACGCTCGGCCGAGTACTGACGCCTCCGCGGCTATATGTGGAAGGTTCCACGAGGTACGTCTGGGATGGTTAGGTCGATCTCCCCACACCTCTAAAAGCTCGGTGGCAAATGTTACCTCGGCTTCTCTTTTCTTGAAAAGTAGCTCGATGCCCGACCTACCGGAACTCTCCAAAGGTAGCTCGGGGGCTTTGGGCCTAAGGGGGACCCAACGCGACTATGCCTGGTCAACGCTCTCAAGTCCCTACGCTCCGACAGCTACGGGACAGAGTAAAACCAGCAACGTCCTAAGGGTAACCCTATCGGCCTAGAGACCCCAAGCCTCCCGACGAGGGGAAAGGAAAAGGAATCGAGCGTCAAAACTTAAAAGAAAGAGCTCCCTTACTTAGGAAAGAAACTTGCAGTTTATTTATAATAGCATGCCGCTAGTGCTACTAAACTGTTTCCTCCTGATCAGTGCTCGTCATCGAGCCATCCCAGGTCCTCTATAGTGGCGTCAGCCACCCTCCCGGCGAACTTGACACACCCCGCCAGGATTTGGGGGTAACGGTGGTCTTCGTACCCGGGAGCTGATCCCCCTCCGAGCACCTCGCGGTCCATGTCAGGGTAGTGCGAGAGGAACATGGCCACGACTCGGTGAACCAACTGTCGAGCCATAGCCACGCCCCATTCGCGCGCAACGCCACCGACCCTCCTGAGGCATTCGATCAGGGACGGCCCTTCACCAACACCGATGCCCTCCAGAAGCTCCACGACGGCTTGGGTAAGGGCCCGGTGAGTCTCTTCTCATTGTGGGAGAGTCGCCCTGGCAAAGGCCGCAGCCGGGGACGACAGCTTGAGCGCCACAGCCCTCTCTACGGAAAAGAAAAGGGTGAAAAACACACCGACAGGAGGCACCAGCGGGATGAGGCGCAACCGTAACTCACCTGCCAAGCCGTCGACAAGCAACGACACAAGCACTGCCAGCTCCTTCTGCTTGGTGATGGTCTCATTCATCCAAGAGGCGTCAGCCGCCCGCTGGTCTCGCAACGAGTGAAGCTCCGCGCAAGCGGCTGCGACAACAGCAACCACAGGTAAGCTTATTAGCCAACAGGTATAAGCACACAAACCAAAAAGCCTGCATCAGAAGGCCAGCCTACCGGTCAGCTCCCTGTCATGGTCGGTGGCAACCGCCAGCAGTTGCCTCCGCTCAGCAACGGCGACGCCAAGCTGGTCCCGCAAGGAGGCGTTCTGCTCCTGGGCAGCCTCCAGGTCGCGGGTGGAGCTCGCCGTGGCCTCGGTCAGCTCAGCCACCCATGCCTCCAGCACAGCTTGCTTTCGAGCCACCTCCTGCGCAATGGCATCGGAGGCGGCCCGTGCGTCCTCCGCCTGCCGCAGGGCCTCGGCCAGCCTCGCCGCGGTCGTCGCCCTCTCCTATTCGACGGTCGCCAGCCGCTCCGCCGACGATGAGCGAAGGGCCACCAGCTCCGCCTCTTTCCACTCCACCTCTGCCTGAAGAGCACCAATCGCCCCCAGCGCTCGGCTTGCTGACAGATGAACTGGGACCAGGCGTCATTGCGCGCCACAAACCCCTGTCCAAGAAGCAGCTAACCAAAGAGCGACGATGAGAAAAGTCAAGCGGGACCGAGCGAGAGGAAGGACATGAGGCAAAGGACATACCATGGCAGCAGCGGCCACCTCCTCGACTGAAGCCGCGTGACAACGGATCGCGCGTCTAAGCCGCTCGGCTGAGTCGTGCTCCTCTTCATCGACAATGACGAGCAGCATCCGGCCCGGGTCACCACGGGCGGCGATATGCAGCCTGCGGCAGCCGGCCCCACCACTGGGAACGGGTACCAGTGCCCCCCGGAGCTCATCCGGCACACCAGTTGAAAGGATTTTGATGGCACCTAGAGGGGGGTGAATAGGCGAGTCCTGAAAATCACCGCTTAAAACAATTTTATCAACAAAGTCCGGATACTCCGAACTTTTCTTTGGAGTTTCTGGAAAGTCCGGAATCTCTGGAAAAATCTCCGGAATCTCTGGACTAGCGCCTGCGCAGCAAAAAAATGTACACTACCCAAAACCGGTGCCACCGGTTCTGCAAATCCGGTGCCACCGGGTTTGCCTGGCAGTGACTCCCCTCTGACCTTCCTCTTGTTTTCTTACTTGAAACTGAAGTCCACTTGGTGTGTAAGCTAAGGAGAGTATGTTGGATGACAATTCAAGTCCCGGCACTCCAAAAACACTAACAACCAAGTAGATCACAAATATAGCAAGTACTAGTCAAGCTAGCAAAGTGAGGCAAATGCAAGATAAACCAACAAGAGACATAAAGATTTGTTTTTACCAAAGTTCGGATTCACCACCGTGTGAATCCTAGTCTCCATTGGGTGCTTCTCCTACCGAAGCTGGGTTGCATTCAACCCTTTCCCCGATCCACTAGATAGCTTCTTCCCTTTCAGAGGCGAAGCAAGACCTTCACAAACTGTCCCACAGCTCACCACACCTTGGGATCTTGTGGGCGACGCCTAGCCGTCTAGGAGGCAAGCCTCCAAGAGTAACAAACGCTTCACACGAGCTTGACGACGTTCAACAGTTCTCAAGAGATTCAAGTGCTCTTGAATTGCTCACAAAGGCTTCTCTCTACCACCCAACTCACTAGATCTATCAAAGATCAAACAACCTCACCAAGAGGGGTTGGGGAGAGCTAGAATGGCTTTGGCTTAGCAAGGAAGCACACCAGCAATCTCAGGAACAGCAGCTTGCAACAGTTGGGACCGTGGGGTATAAATACCAAACTCCCCAAAAACTAGCTGTTACAAACTCTGAGAAACCCGGTGCCACCGTGTTCCCAAACTCGGTGCCACCGAGATTTCAAACAACTAGCCGTTGAGCCGACTGACACACCAGTTTCCCAAAACTTGTGCCACCGGTTTCCCAAAACATGTGCCACCGGGTTTGACACAGGGTCAAACCCGAAGACGTGTACATGTGGTTTTTGTGTCTCTCTCAACTCACATGGGTTACTTGAGCACCGAGACATTTTCAAGACTCCTTGTGATGCATCCCTCTTGATAGTACGGTGTACCTATACTCAAGATCAAATATAAATGCAATATTAAAACTCTTGAGCTTCATCTTCAAGAATAGCCATACTTGATCAAAATATCCACTCGAGAGATCCATCCATCAACGTCTCATTGATTTGAGCACTTCTACCTTGAGCTAGTGACTTTGATCGCCATACAAGAATGAGACCCATTTCTTGATCAAGTCACCCTTCACATGACTCAAAGAATATATAATGCTTCTTCATTGCTTCACTCGGTTAGGCTCGACTTGATACCTCAAAACTCTCCAAGCTATACCACTTCACCCTAGCCAAGCACTTGGCCAACCTTAGCTTAGTACCTCATTGCTAATCCCTTGCTTGATTTCTTCATCCATTCGTTGCCAATTTGAGTTAAGTTTTGATTCAACATCAAGAGTGAAATCCAATTGAGATCATGCCAATATTTGATTTTGATATCCCTTTTGTGTATAACAAGCTTTCCTATTTATTTAGAGACCATCCATCATTCCAATATCACTATGTCCCTTTCTTCACCTTCATTGGCTTGTTTATATATCAAGTAAAACTCCGTGGGATCACACATATCAGGAATCATGACATTCAACCTTAAATAGAGCCATTCACAATGTGAGGCAATAACCCATTCCTCAACTCATCTTGTACACCAATGGCTTGTCTTCTCATATAGATGTTCAATGTCATATATTATGCTTTGTTATTTATATGTCACAACCTGTTCACATGCTTAACAAAGACATTAGATCTTTAATCTAGTTGTCATTCAATACACCAAAACCCACTTAGGCCCTAGATGTCTTTCGCCAGTACCAGAGCCATGGCGAGAGGATGACACAATGACGGGAGAGGAGCCGGAGAGCGGCACGAACGCCGTGTCCTCTCCACCAGTCGCCAGATCGCCCTCCCCCAGGCGGGGCGCTCCGGCGTCGAGCCCCTCACTCTGGGTCTCGGAGGTCGGCAGGACCCCCGCGACAGGCGTGGCCATAACCGGGTCCTCCGGCGTGGATGTTGCTGGGGCCGCCTCAGCAATGACTGCGCCCCCGGAAGAGCAAAGAGGTGGGGCGCCAGACGTACTAGCTCCTGGGACACACCCATCAGCGGTGGCGCCCAGGGCAACCCCCGGGGGCTCGGGCCCCCCGATGGTAGCCACGTCCGACGTCACCGCGCGGCCGCCAGCCGTGGCGCTTGAGATCTGCTGTCGCAGCTCCGCCTCAAACGCCGCTAGCACCTCAGCTGATGGCGGGGTGCCGGGCATCGTAACGCCAAGCTGGCGGAAGTCGTTGCTGGAGCTGTCGCTCTTCCACGACGCCTCCTCGGCACCCTGGCCGACAGAGCTTTTCTCCTTCGGCGGCACAACGGGAGGAGCTTCAAGAGCCATCTGCGGTGCCGCCGCAGCCAACGTCGGCACAATGACCTTCCGCACAACGCGACGGAGAGACTTCTCCGGCGCTGGCACGAGTGTCCGCCCACTGGGAAGCGTCCTGAAAAGATAGAGAGCTCAATGCTAGGGTTGTTAAGCAATCATACACCGTGATTCGCCGCAAGGACCCGAGCCTTCTTGGGCTCCGATGACGGCGGCCAGAACTAGGCTGTTCCGATGGCGAATCACGAGCACGGTCCCCATGGCGGTCGCATCGGGAGGAAGGGTGTGGTGCCCTGTGACGGACCCCGTTCCCTCCCCGGCGAACCTCAGAAGGCCCCTGAGTGGCGGTGCCACCCACCGTCGGCCGCAGCGGGACCCCCGAAGTCGACGACGAGCAGCCCATGGTCGGCTCCCTCGCCTAGAGCACCGCGGCCACAGCAACTTCCTCATCTTCTTCATCCTCGTCGGAGGAACCAGGGGGTGGCTCCCGATCCTCGTCGGAGGAAACGTCCTCATCTCCGGCCCGCCTTCGCTTCGCTCGGGGCTGCATTTGGCGACCTCTGCCGCTTTCCACGCCTCGTGGCGGTCCTTTTGCCTCTTGAGTCTGGCCGCGGCGATGCGGTTTCATGCCCTCTCCTCTGGTAGTGGGGCGTGGGCTAGCGTCACGGGCCAGTTCCCAGCCTGCAGAAGCCGCACGTCAGCCGCAAGGGGGGAAAAGGATGGAGCAAGACGAGACAGAGGACTCAGAGTCAAACTCACCAGGATCACCGTGCCCGCGTCTGGGAGCATGGGAAGCAAGTCAGCCGGCGGCTACTCGGGGCCGCCAGGGACGGCCTGCCGGACCCGCCTCCGGACCTCACCTATCGGGGTAAGGGGTCAGCGGTCATGGTCCTCGTAAACGGGGCCTGGTCGGCGGTCATCTTAAACAGGCGAAGGGGTCACCGCCGCAACGGCAAGATCCCCCATTGCGAGGTAGCTGCCAATCACGGCCGCAAGATCAACGTCGTGCCCCTGCAGCACCTTGAGCGCCTCAAGGCACCCAGAGAGCAGCTTCTGGTGGTCTTTCTTCGGAGGCCTGTCCGACCAGGCCTCTGGCGTCACATCGTAATAGCCGCCGGTATACGCCGGCAACGAACACTCGTGGTCGTTTTTCTGATAGAACCACTCCGAGTGCCACCCGCTGTTCGAACTGGTGAGGGGGGCGGCCAGGTACTCAGATGACCTATTCCGCTTCAGCCGGAGGGCAGCGCACCCGATCGTCGCCGGCCTCCCCTCGTCCTTCAAGCAGACGAATCCGAAGAAATAGCAGAAGAGGTGCCAATGCGCCTCTACCCCAAGATACCCCTCACACAGTGCCTCGAACGCTGCCAGATGTTGGATGCTATTGGGGTTGAGGCGTTGGAGCTCAAGGCCGTAGGTCCGCAGGACGGCGCGGACGAACCGTCCAGCCGGCACCGAAAACCCACACTCATGGAAGGTGACGAAAGAGACCACATACCCCGGTGGGGGTTGTGGAAAATCTTCAAACCTCAGCTTGATCCACTCCCGCGCATCAGTCAAGCGCGGAAGCAACCCCGCGTCGGTAAGCCCGGTCTGCTTCGCAAGGGAGACGGTGGAGCGCTGCCAGTTCGACATCACCGCGAGGAGGAGGCCAGGAACCACGGCGAAACATTTGGATCTGCTAACCCGGCGGTGCACTAGGTCGGGAGGCGTGTGCGCGAAGAAGGAGAAGCAAAAGACAAGAATGAGATTGCAGTCAAACCCCGCCTCCTCGACTTAAATGGGGAAAAGCGGACCGGTTGGGGGTGATTCACTGCTCGGGTCCACTTGGGAGGAGCAGCAGAAGCGCTCCGTCCCAGCTCTCTCTCCCTCCCTCCCTCCCCCCCCCCTCTCTCTCTCTCTCTCTCTCTCGTACGCAAATCCTGCCAGGCCTGACGCCCCGGGAAAAGCGACCTCCGCCCTAGACGGCGTTCGGCACGCCGGCTACCGGGGTCGGCTGACAAGACGCCATAGGTGATCACGTCAGAAAAGAAGATTCTCCCGACCTAACGCAAGGTGCCCGACCTACCGTCGCGGTAAAGTGGTAAAAAGACGACCCCAGCTCCAAGTCGAGGCGCGGCCGCACGGCCCAACCAAGGTATACGCCCAGACTAGTCAACAAGATGGGCGGGCCCGTACGACAAGACATCACCAAGGGGACTGGAGTAGCTCATTGCAGCCATCCGTCGTCACCCGCACGAGCAAACAAACCAATAAGACAAAGGTACGATTCAAAAGGCCCCCGGCCAAGTTTCATTACAAAAAAAAGATAAAAGGGGAAAGCGCTAATCACGAAGGATTAGCGCCTACCCTGAGGCACGCGCCTCACTCCGCCGGAGGGTCGGCCTGACCGGGGGAGTCCGCCCCCTCGGAGGCACCCTCCGACTCACTGGAGTCGTCCAGGAGAGCTGCTCCCCTCGCCGCGGCGGGCCCCTGGTTCTCAAGCAGGGCGTCGATGTCCGCCGATGGAAGGATGACGTTGGCGTCGGTGTTGAAGTACAAGGCGACTGCTAACGCCTCCGCGGCATCGTTCCCCGTGGGAACCCCATGGGGATCTGGCCGACCCACCGGTCCGGGCTCTGGAGGTCCACGGCGTGTAACACCCTAAATTTCCATCTTTAAAATAATGTAGCAACATGGTGCTGTAGATTTTGTTTTTAAGGTTTTAAATAAATTATCAAATAAATTTGGCTCTAAAATGTTTAAATGTCATTTTAATAATTTTAGAAGCAACAAGTGCTTGTGCATCATATTTTGGTTGCATGGTGTTTATGTTTAATAGTGTAAAGTTTTAAAAGTTTTAAAGTTTGTTTGAAACTTTGAAAAGATTTTGAAAAGTTGAAAAGTGTTTGGAAGTTTTAAAGTGTTGAAAAGGTTTGAAAAAGGTTTTAGAAAAAAAGAAAAAAAAACCAAACCCCTCTCCCCTTCCTTTCAGCCCGAGCAGGCCCAGTTCTCCCCACCAGCCCACCTTCCCTCCGCCGGCCTGTCGTCCCTTCCAGCCCATCAACACACCGCGCGGCCCGTTTCCCTTTCCCCTCCCCTTCTCCCACTGCCAGCCGGGCCCCGCTGGTCAGCTCCTCCTCCCACCTCAGGGCGGCTCCCCTACTTCGCAAACACAGCGCGCCGGCCGGCCGTTCCCCCGGCTTTCCCGCCCCTCTTCGCCTTCATTGCCGGCCTTCATGGTGCATTGAAGCACGACCGCCACCCCTCCTTAAACTTCCTCCTTCAGTTTCCCCTAATCAAGCCCTACCCCCTCCCTTGAATACATGAAACCGCCATGGCCATCAATGGCATTTTGCCCCTTGGCCGCCGGCCTCTCCTCTCCCCTCTCCTCCCTTCTCCTCTCTATAAAACCCGAGCTCGAGCTCCTGCGCGCACCTTTCCGCACCCGTGCACGCCCTGCACCCTCTCCTCTCCCGCACGCGCCGCCATAAGGAATTTCCGACCGCCGCACCATTGCCGGCCACCCCGAAGCTCGTTGTCGTCGGTGAAGTGTTCCTTGTCTTCCTCTCTTCCTTCTCCGTCGCGTACGATGCTCATGAACCTTCCTCTGTCCCAGGGCGCCTCCTTCTCGTCGCCGACTGAGCCATCTCCAGGAGCACTACCGCCCGCCGGAGCCGCCGGTCCCCGATCTCCGCCGTCTCGGCCCCTCGTTGCTGTTCTTCTCGCCGTAGGCTCACATCAAGGTGAAGAAGTCATCTCCCTCTCCTTTTTCCCTGACTCGAGGCATCTAGCGCCGTCGCCGGCCTTGCGCAGTCCGCCGCCGTCCGCGTCGCCGGGTGAGGAGCCACCCTAGCCGCCAGAGCCACCCCCGGAACCCCTTGTTGAGCTCGCCTTCTCCCCAGCTCCATGTAGGTGCTATCCGCGTCGAGTTTGGCGGCTAGGAAGCCGTTTTGGCATGCGCCGGCGAACTTCCGGCGAGCTTTCCACCGGCGCCGCCGCGCGCGCCGCGCCGCTGCTGTTCCGCCGCCGCTCCTTCGCGTGCAGGCGATGGAAGCCGTCCGATTCGCGATGGACGGCCAGATCTAGCCCCAGCCCCAGTCAAAAAGACCCGGTACCGGTCAACCCTAGCGTGGCCGCCACCACTTTTCAAAAATGACCCCATGTTTTCTATAATCACATATATACCCTTCCACCGGGATAAACCCTTTCAGTCAGGTCCTTTTCTTTACGTTTAGACCCTCGAGCTTTTAGTTTTTCCTCGGCCGTCCATGTCCTGATCAACGGCCCAGATTTGTTCGGCCCGAGTCAACCGGCCAAGTACCGGTCAACCCGGAGCCGTCGCCGGCGTTTTTGCTTAAAAGCCCCTGAGCTTCTCCTTTTCACAATCAAGCCCTTCTACCTTATAAAACTCTTACAACCAGGTCCAGTTTTCTTCGTTTAAGCCCCTGAGCTCTCTAGTTTTTCCACCCGAGATCCTTAATAGGTTGTTTTGCGTTGTAAACCTTCGGTTTATAAACGTAATTAGGTTTTAGTCCCTGGTTTCTTGCAGTTAAGCCCCTGGAAGCCCTGTTTCTTCACAGAAAAGCCCCTGAACCTTGTTTTAGCCGTATCTTTTGTGTTTTAGCTCCGTTTCCACCGTTTCAAGTTGCGTTAGGTTCATATCAACTCAAATTACGTGATAGGACCAATGTTGAACATGTTCTATGTTTTATAATTTATTTAAATATTAAATATGATTAAATCCTTATACACATGCTTTTCTAATTAAAATCTAATTAGAGTTCAACACGTGTTTTCATAAGAAAGTTAATATGATTAATACTAGTTAAATATTTCTTATAATTAAAAGTTAATTAGATGTACACCTCGGTTTTTATAATCAAACTTAAATTGATTAATGTTTATGCAATTTGCTTTCTAAATAAAAGAAACATAGGTCTATCCCGAGTTTTCTTAATTAATTATTAATTTGATTAATATGAATATAAATGTGTTTTTGAATTATAATTTGATTAGAATAACTCGAAATATAAAGATAAACGCTTAGATGCTTTTACATGCTTCTTTTAAATTAAATGTTTAATTTGCATAAATCATACTTGAATATTTATAAATAAGATTTGAATAAGTCTTACATCGTCTTTTTAATACAAATATAACTTGCTTAATTATAAATAGGGTATTTCTTTGAAATAACCTATGCACATGATTTTACTTAATTAAAAGATACCTAGCACATAGCTAGCTCTTGTATGTGATCATCCAAATCTCCCGATAGTTCCGAGTGTTTTTGCGTTCGTGTTCCTAGAGCCAAACCTTGTTCTCTCTTTAAGCTTTTCATGCTTGGTGTATTGTTTTATTTGTTGAATGTATTCTTGTGTGCTCGTAGACATCGTGCCAGTTTCCAGTGAGCAGCCAGTTGGAGCGGATCAAGAGCAAGTTTTTGAAGAAGAACCTCAATGTTTAAGCAAGGAAGGCAAGTGGACTTCTCCCCCTGCATATTCTATTTTTGTCCCACACAACTTGCATGATAACTAAGTTTACTTTTAAATGTTGTATTGCATTAAATTGATGGGAAAATTACCTTTTTAAGGACATGACTAGAATTTTATCCCTATACCTTGAACAACCCTTTTAAATAAATGTTTTGGGTAGAAATGCTTAGTTGCTATACCTTGGGATGGTTCAAATGAATCTTTGCAATATGATGAATGTTGATCATGATAACTATGGTGAAAGATGATGCTTATGGTTAATAACAAGATCATATGTTTAATCGGAACATGGAGAACCACCCAGGAAAATAGTGCAACCATAGTCTATATGGCTCTGGCTTAGCCAATTAATTAGGTCTGCGAATGTACTGATGACCTTATCCGAAAGGAGCAGAGGGGGATCGGGGTTGCAGGGGTATAGCCCAGTCCTTTTGGGTTAGCAGCCTTTGCTAATGTGCCGACCACTAGGGAGGGTTATGGTCCACCCTGATCTGTAACTATGCGGGTTGTTGGTCTTCTGCATATCTTTGTAAAGGCTTCGTAGTGAACCCCTAGCCACTCACCTCGGCAGTGTTTAAGGGTCTGATCAACCCGGGCGACATGGGGAACACGAACTATGGGTAAAGTGTACGACCTCTGCAAAGTGAAAACTGATCGATCAGCCATGCTCACGGTCAAGAGCGGCCTGGACCCTCACATGATTAATGAACTTGAAGATGGAATTAAATTGTGGTTTATATATGGTTTGAGATGGAAAGTTTTCTAAAAGTCTTTTTAAGTGGGATGGTATAAACTTACATCTAGTAAATAGGTGCTTGCTAATAAAATTTGACCAACATTTAAAATGCTAACCGCTGCAAAACTCTTAGCCTATCCTTGATAGCCTTACATCTTCCCCCACTTGCTGAGCTCCAACCATAAGTGTGCTCACCCTTGCTTACCCGCTGTTCAGAGGAGAACAATGGAGAAGAGTACTTCAGCGACTACGACGAGTTCTGAGGTTTGCGTGCCCCCAGTCATGTGCCTGTGGAAGCTGAAGACGGAGTTGCTTCGTCTAGTTATCGTTTGTTCGTTTTAAAGACCTTCGAGTCTAACGTCTGAGTGTAATAAAGAGATAATGTAATGGTTTAACTCTTGTACGATTTATTGCTGTTTACTGATATTTCACTCATGACGTCTATCATATGTGTGTAAACTTGATCCTGGCGCACATATTAGATGCATTTGGTTTTCTTCAGAAAATCAGGTGTGACACGGCGGCAAGACCGTACGTCGCCCCCTGGTGCACCCCCGCAGCAACCACCGCACGGACGCGATCAAGGAGTGCACGAAGCCGGTCGTGCAGCATCATCGGCTCCAACCGCACCGCCATCACGACGACACTGGTAGTGTCATGGAGGTGGCTGTGGACGAGATGTAGCTCGGTGAGGACCCGCCGCACCTACTCTGCCTCCGCGGTGCGCAGGAGCGCTATCTCCTCCTGACCTGCACAACACCGGAAGGAGAAATCATCGACCGCAGCAGCGATTCTGCGAAAGAAGATGAAGGCGAGACCGAGCAACTCACCGGCAACCTGGGCGAGCGCGTCCGCCTTGGCGTCCTGTGCCGCCTTTAGCTCCCTTTCGCCCCCCTCGAAGGCGGCCCTGAAGGCGGTGGCGGTCTGCTGTGCAATGTCCAACTTGCTCTCCGACAGCATGTTGCGTTGTCGCGTATCGTTCAGCTGGGCTTGGAGACGGCCGCCGGAGGTGCGGCGGGCACGGACGGACCCGCGCCCGAACCTAGAGCTAGCGGGGCCACGACACCAGCCGCGCCGTGGTCCTGGAGCCAACATGCCACTAGTGCATCATCGCTCGCGGCCTCCTCCTGCACCGTCCGACGGAGCGGGAGTATCGCCCTCGCCGACGAGTCGAGGGAACCCTCCGCTGGACGCTTCTCGCCAGCCATCCGAGAGTTTGGGCTTGGAAGGACGAGGTCTCTGGTAGGGATGAGGAGCAAGGAGGCAAAGAGGTAGCGCGAGCGGGAGGAAGAAGAAGACGAGAGATGCGTTCGCTCTGAGCCTTCCCCGGGGTTTTATAGCCGTGTGGCGCCCCGTGCGCAGCGGTTACCCAGAGGCGGGAGGTGCTCTCTCTCTCTCTCTCTCGCTCTTCATCTTCTCTCTCTCTCCCTCTCTCTGCTCTTCCACTCCCCATTACTCCGCCAATCTCGGGGCGCGATGCCCACCAACCTTGGGGAACACCAGGGGTTTCCTCCGACTTAAAGGATGAAGGCAAACCGTCCAGCGGGATTCAAAACAGGTGTCAACATTAAAAGGACAAGGGGACAACTGCATTAATACAAAGCCCTGAGTTCTAAGGTACAAGAAGGCAGCCCAGCGGACCATGAACAAGTATCGTAATACAAAACACTGTCGGCATGGCAGTGTTGTGTTTCTCGGCAGGTCAGAGTTGGAGGAGCACCTCGCTGAGCTCCCACCTACATCTGATGCGACCGGGAACTCCCTGCGGGGATCAGGGAGGCGGCCGATGCCTCCACCACGACTACCAAGGCCTAGCAAGAAGTCCAAGTTCCTGGGGGCACCCCTGAACAAGCTGCCGACGAAGCATCGCTCCTCCGGGAGCAGCCTCATCAGAGAAGCTTGTTCAAGGATAACTTGGCGTCCTGTTGCTTCGACAACACTCAGGGAAGCAACCCTGGGTGTTCCACAACATGCAGCAGGAAGCGGCGGTGGTGACGCAGACGCGGAGCGGCGGCTCTCGTCGGTGCCCCCTCCCCCAACACTCGACCCCCATGTCGCCGCGGGGGCTCGAGTCGTAGGCCAGGAGAGGGCTGCCAAGAGCACGCCTCCCCGTTCGCTGAACTCCCACCAACATCAGAAGGCTCGAAGGGTGGTGCTACAGTCAGGGGGACGAACCCCCCACGACGGGAGAAGTAGTTGTTTTCTTTCCCTCTCCATGTGGCAACCATGGAGTCTCGCGGGGATGAAGTGGAAGCTCCTTTTATATGGCGGCACCAGCCCAACCACGTGAGACCACGACTGGCACGGTTTAGCTTATGAGACAAGCTAAAACGGCCACCCACCCGGCCAGGTGGTGTATTGAAGACTCACTGAGCATCGCCGTCACATCGGCAGAGGACGCCCACAGTTCCCCGTGACGCCGGGTCAAATCCCCCGTCCGGCCACGTCGGCCTCAAAAGGCGAGTCGGTACTCACAGCAGCTAAAATAAACACCCCGCAGCAGAGCCCCTGGCTCTACCACGGGCTCGGGGGCTACACCCAGTGGGTGCGCTTGCACGCCCCCACCGAAGTGAAGAACAGAAGAAGAAGCTCAACGTCACTGATCCTAAGGGAGAAATCCACTCTTTCCCCCCTTAGGCTCGGGGGCTACTGAAGAGGGGAGAAACTAGGGGTAATTAACTTCGCCCCTAAATCCCTGAAATCATGAAGACTAATGATGGGTCGCATACGAGAAGGCCCAACATCGACAACCAGCATACCAGGCCTAGCTTTCCTTTTCTAAAAGGCGACGGCCTGACATCGCTTGTGGAGGCCACCTTCGACTTAGGCGGTCGTCCCGGCTACCTCGACGGGCGGCTCCGCCTCGCACGACCTAAGGTTCCTTCCATCACAAACCCCCCGGCGGGGGCCCCCGGGCGAGAGCTGCAACGTGGCGCAAGCAGCCCTGCGCCGCTCGGGACGTGCAGGAGCAGCAGGGCGGGCGGATCTGCCCTGTCAGATGGCCAGGCCATGATGAGATTTTCCCCGACGTGGGAAGCGGACTGCCCCGGCGTCCCATCACCTGGATAATGAACAGTGGCAAAGGACACGCGAATCCTTCGCCTACAAGACATCGAACGGAGAGACCCGACCCAGCAGGCATCAGAGGGAAGGTCGAGGCTTGCACGAGAAGCCTCGACCTTCCAAGACTAGCACAGTCATAAGTCGGGAGAAGCCATCTTGGAACGGGAGCCGCAGCTACGCCGCCCTACAGTGGCTACCACAGCTAGCACAGCGTACGACACCAACGCGAGACGAAGGCCCACGACGTGACACTGTTCCAGCACTGTTCTGACACTATTACTACACTATAACAGGATGCCATTTTACCATCTTAACCCTTGTACACCAGCCCTCTTTGAACTATAAAAGGGGAGGCTGGCACCGTAAACAGCATGACCAACAACAAGAACAAAGCACCACAATACTCATTGAGCGCTCGCAGCTCACCACCACATCCAGAGACTTGGGACATTCTCCCTCTCTCGACCTAAGCTTGTACCCCCTACTACAAGCCCCCGTGGGCATATAGAACACTCCTTCGAACTGGATGTAGGGCACCCCCTGGTGCCTGAACTAGTATAATCCCGGTGTCTCTAAGCCCAACCATCCAGATCAGACGCACGAACATACCAAAATTTACTTGCCGGCGGTATCAAACCCCGACAGTCTGTGCTTCAGACTTTTGCTTCTTCCACTGGTTTGAGAGTCAACTTTGACAAGTCCTTTTTGGTACCCATCAATGTGGATGAATCTCGTTGGGATACTTTAACCACTGCTCTTGGCTGTCAACTTGGGAAGTTACCCTTCACTTATCTAGGTTTACCTTTGGGTACCATGAGACCTTCGGTTCAGGATTTATCTCCAATCTTAACCAGGATGGAAAGACACTTAATGGGCATAACTAGGCATCTGTCCTACGGTGGGAGACTCATCTTGGTGGATTCAATCTATTCAGCTCTACCAACTTATCATATGTGCACTCTAAAACTTCCAGCTGAGCTTCTTGATCAAATTGACAAATATAGAAAACATGTCTTATGGCATGGGGGTGATCTGACAAAAAAAGGGGGCTATCTTGTTGCTTGGAAATCTGCCTGCTGTAGTAAAGAAGATGGTGACTTCGGTATTCTGAATCTGAAAATCACAATGCTTCCCTGCTACTCAAGTTCCTTCACAAATTCTATAATAATTTGGACTTGCCTTGGGTGCAGCTGACTTGGAGTAAAATGTATGCCAGTGGTAAACCTCCCCACGAAATAAAATATGTTGGCTCCTTTTGGTGGAGAGACATCATGTCTCTAGCTTCAACTTTTTCCCAGATGGCTTCTTGCAAGGTCAACAGAGGTGTCTCGGTTTCTTTTTGGTCTGATCCTTGGGCTCCAGGAGTTCTGAAGGGCATTTATCCACAGCTTTCCTCTTTTGCTAGAAAGAAGAGTTGTTCAGTACTTCATTCTTAACCTAGTAAGACAGCAGGTCCTTCTTCTTGCCACTCTCTCTCAGATTGCCTCAGATCAGCTTGCAGCTCTCAAAGCATACGACATGTGCTCTTTTAAGGTCACTAGCTTGACCAAGTGCAAAGCAAGATTCATATTTGCACAAGGAATTGTTGACATATGCATCCATAATTCCAATCATAATTACTATTGCATCAAGGTGGAATTAAATGTAGCATAACTTTCTTGCTTAGAAATGAGCTCTTCATTAGGCAAAGGTTATCTAGTCATGGATTTAACAAGGTTCACGCACAAACATAGCTTATTTACCATTCTTAAGAAATTCTAGTATATCAACATGATCTCCATTACAACAAGGCATAGAATTAAAATATACTACTAGATTGGCTGAGATATATCAAAAGAATATCATCAATATCAATAGTAGCTTGAGAGTTTAATGTGTACCTTAACCTCATAGCTCTTCCATCACGAGTGGTCTCTTGGAAGCGAATCAACTTCACGGTGGCCCAAAGTAATCTTTGTAGCGTCTCCTTGCAATTCCTCCAACTCTTCTATGCGCCATATGTCGTCAAGGTTGCATTGTGTGGACTCACTCGTTGCTTCATTTGTGGTCACTCACACATCTTGGTTATGTTCATGCAACACCTTGAAATATTTTTAGAATTTTTTATTTTGTTTTTCAATTTTTAAATTCAAATTTGGAAAATGTCAAATTCTTTATTGATTCGCAACCGGTCGGCTAACCTGTCTTACCGGCCAGTTAACCGTTCGGAACTGATTGAATTGCGCATTTTGGTTTGAAATTTGATTTTGACCAGTATTTACTGGTAACTGGTCTTATCGGACCGGTTAACCATTACCGCCGGGTGGCGGTAACCAACCACTGGTCGATAAGAATAACCCTGCCCACCAATGCCCGTGCACCAGGGCCGCCATGGCCACCTCTCCATCAAACTCCACACTCCCGACCTCCTCTTCACCGACCAACCACCAAAATCGAATGTGGGTGAGTTCCCGGTGCCCAAGCGCTCCTTGTATCATGGTTTTAGGTCCCTTTCCGTGCTCATTTTTGGGCATGCCGTCATGGATGCGCCGGCCTTAGTCGCGGGCTAGGGTTTTGGGGGGGAGAAAAGGAGGGGAGGAGGTGCGCCACAGTGAGGGGGAAGGCGTGGGGGGAGTCCACGGGGTGGGGGAAAGTGCCGCCGGGCCGGCGTGCCACTGTGCCCTCCCGTGCGTGCGCACGATCTACCCCGAGGTGGAAGAAGACCGAGGGTGTGGTTGTGAAGAAAACAACAAGTTTAGGGGTCATCCATAAAAGTGTGCAGTTATGTTTTAAAGTGGAAAAATTCCAGGGGCTTAAGCGCTTGATCAGGGAGCCTGAATGTAATAAAGGGGGAGGGTTGATCTGAGAAGAAAAGTATCTTTTCAAGGGCTTAAACACTGATACGGCTAATTTCGGATAATCCAATTTTTGTTGAATACGAATGTGGAACCGAATAGAGAAAACATTGACAATCGAATACGAATACATCTATTTAACATTTACATTAAAAATAACTACAAAATACGAATATTCATATTGATATTTCTAATTTTCTAACGATTCTTAATACGAATTCAAAAATAGGATAAGCAGACATCCAAATCCATCCGTATGCTCCGGTCGCGAGGTCCCACCCTGACGGCCAGTGCCGCGCTGTTCTCCGGTCTCCCGCACCCATCCCGCGACAAAACCGCGGTCTTGGCTCGGCAGCCGAGCCGAGGCGAGGAGTCCTCTACCTTTTGGCCTGCTTTCCATCCTGTTGCGCGGCGGAGGTGCGGTTGGCCACGGGCCAGACGAGACGCGACCCCTTCTCCTTTCTTTTGACCCGCACCCGCCACCGCCCCTCGTAGCTCTCCTCCCTCTCCACTGTCGCCGCTCCTCTCCTCGCCTCCCTCCCTCCCCCGACTCTGCCTCTCCCTCCCTCGTCGATGCGGCTCCTATGATCCGCCCTCGCTGCCCTACGCCGTCGGTCTCTTGATCCGTCCCCCGGCCCAAAGAAACGGACCCGACCAAGATTCCACCGCGGTGCCAGCCTGACAGATTCGCCCGGCCGGCGCCTCGATTCAGGTAACGAACCAATCGGTTCCTCCGTGCCTCTTCTTTCCTTATCTGTTGCCGCGTTGACGGTACCGGGCGTGTTCGTGGCTACCTGCAGCATCTGGGGGACTCCGGCGCTCCGTCCCCGGAGATGTCCGCCGCCCAGGAGCAGTTCGAGATCAAGTTCCGGCTGCCCGACGGCACCGACATCGGGCCCAGGCGCTTCCCGCCGGCGTCCACCGTCGCCACGCTCAAGGAGACCATCATCGCCCAGTGGCCCAAAGGTGAGCCCCCCTCGCACGCGCTTTCCTTCCTTCCCACACTTGCGGTTTCAGCGCCGTGGTAGAGGCGAGGAAAAATACCGGTTCTTCTTAGCACTGGCGAGTGGTGCTGGAGCTGTGTGATTAGTATTGGCGCGCCGGTCGCTTTCTCCGGTCGGATTCTGCCCCTGGAACGCCCACCATCTAGTTTGGAATCTTGAGGTGTACTGCACTGGTGGCGTCGCCATCAGTGGCCAATCCGTCAGTTCAAGGACCAATAATTGACGCATAGTGTCTCCACCAAAATTTGAACCGATATACTTTATCAAAGCAATCTGCTGAGCTTGCTGCCAGTCAAATCACATTAGCTTGGTGCTTGTGTTGCTGGAACTCTTAGTGCTCAAGGTTACTTAATATACTTACGTGTTCGTATTGAAATGAATATCTTCTGTTTTCTGCTTAATGTGTATATATAGTACAGAGAAGTGATTGATCCAAGTTAACTTTTGAGTGACAGTGATTGGAACCTTAACAAATGAAGAAGTTATTGCTGCAGAATGTAGGAGAGACCTTGTTTTAATTAAGTAGAGGAAGGAGTTGAGGAGGAGTTCCTTCTAGAGGAAGTATGAAGCCATGTGCCCAAGATAGCAGTTGTATCTTTCTTTGGATCAGCTGAGGAAGTACAGTTGACTTAAGCAACTGTACAGCTGTATCTTTCTTTGGATCAGCTGAGGAAGTATAGTCGACTTAAGCAACTGCTGCAATTTGGTTTGATTAGTTATTATTTTTCTGATTTGAACATCTTTTACTACTCTTTTGTATCTTTCCTAGTGTTAGCAGTTTGTACATGACTTATGTGATACAGAATACAGTTGAAACGAAAAGACGAAATAAGCTAATGGGGCTGAACTGTATATGTGATAATCTGCTCATATGGTTTCCAATTAAAAAATTCCATGGGGAACAGGTAGTGGGTAAAACAATGAGAAAAATTAAGAGATAAAGGTGTGTATAAGAATAAAGTATTTTGGACTTTATTCCCTTTGCAGCCTATTATACAATTTTGATTAGAAATAGCAGCAGAATAATGGTGGTAACCTCAGCCTTGAAGTACACTACATTAGAAGGATCTTGTCAGGGCGGTTTGATTGGTGGCAACTTCCACTCAACTACTCTTGTTTTCTTTTAAAGGAACAAACAGATACTTGTGCGTTAGGGCTAAGGTTGGGCTCTGCTTGAAACAAAAGGACATCACGATAAGCTGGTACCGGTTGGATTTCATGAGTGGTAGACTGCTTGTATGGTTTCTGATTAGAAAAATACATGGAGAAAGTATTTAAAACGGGAGCAAATTGCAGTGAAGGAAAAGGGTATATAAAAATCTGAATGTTAGGGACTTTATTCCTTTTGTAGCAAGTATTCACCCTTTTTATGAAATATCACAGCTTAATGAGGGTGGTTGTAACCTCAACATTGAACTCAAACCACACCATATTGCAGTGGTAGTTCTATTCGATTGATGGCAACTTTTGCCTAACTGCTCTAGTTTTCTTTTGAAGAAATAAACATTCAGTTGTGCTTAAGGGCTAAGGCTACACTATTGGTTATCTGCTTGAATATTTATAATTTTTTGGATCAGTAATGAGGCGCTTCAATCTGGCCAGGCACACATTTTTTGATGGTTTGGGATTAAGCTAATTAATGAGTAAAACCCCGACTGTTACACCAGGGTTTAAGAAGAAGAATCATGATAATAGGTAAAAGTGCTTAAGATCTCATGCACTTACCGCTGAGTATTGCTGGTAATGCTCCAGTTGACATGTACTACAGCAACTTAAGCACTGATGTATATGAAACACTCCCTGCAAATGCTTATAGTGGCTTCAGTTTCCAATTGAAGGTTAGGATGTGTTGGCAACAATAGTTACGTTTGTGAATCTTTCCAAAAAAATTATGCACTCTAGACTACTGATTGTATATGCACAAAAAGTACTTGCACTTCGAGTGTTTAAGAAGCACATGCAGCTACAAGAGCAGGTTCTGCTGTTTCATTTCTATATTAACAAGTATGTTATTGTTACTATTTCTACCGACAATTTATACGTGCACAATCGACAATGAAAATGTGCTTGAATTAAGCAATTTGTGTATGTCAATTGTCATCATTACTATTACCAGCAAAACAGTTTATACGTGCACAATGAAAATGTGCAAATTAAGCAATCTGTGTATGTATTTAACACATAATGTTCAACAGCTGAGTGTACACCAGCTGCTTCAGATGTAACATGGGATACTGTCGCATGATCATTACCTGTAAGCCTGTTGTAGACTTGTAGTTGTAAACCAACTTTTAACAGGTGATATCTGATTGATCCTGCTGGAATTGGTGCCAAAACAGCTTATCCTGTAATGAACTTTGATTGGAATGCTTCACACTCAGAGGGATGCTATCTTAAATTAGTTGGTTTTTTCTTGGGGAATTGAGAAGAAGTAGCTTATCATAAATTTGAATCTTGGTTCTTTTTTATGGTTAGTGTTGGTTATTTTGTCTGTTTGCTATAACAATTCCAAGTTGTAGAAGTGGGCTATTGTCAGTTCGTGTTCGGCATAAACATATCCATTTGCTAATAAACTCAGTTCTTGGTTTGTCATTGTTGATGTACATATTCTTGCAGGCCACCGCATCTTGCCTGCTAGGTAGTAGACATTTGATATTCTGCTTTTTAAATGCCTGACATAACCTCATGTGGCCATTTAAGTGAACCTCAGATCTGGTTCTTTATCCCATAGAGGGAAGAGATAACGGATTTTAAAATTCCATGGTTCTCATTGAAAAATGGCTTAGAACAATTTATCATTCTACCAAGCTGTTAATACTATCAAGCCAGTGTGAACCTCTGGGAAAAATTTCCCAGTGCCATCCACCATCATGTCCTTATCATCTTTGGAACAATACATAGGGGAACCCAATTTAGTGCTGCTTTGCTAAACTATCCTATTCTTTTTATCCTTTTGTCTTGCTGGATTTCTTCACTGTAAACTGTTTCAACTTGAATATATTCAATGCAGTGCTGTGTTTCTGGAAACCACCAAACCACAGTTGAATTTTCTTGAGTACTTTTGTCTCATTCTTCCAAGTAAGTTTGTAGTGTTCTTACCTTTCCCTCTCAACTCAACAGATAAGGAAAAAGGTCCGAGGACTGTGAATGATCTCAAGCTTATTAATGCTGGGAAGATATTGGAGAACAACAAAACCCTGTCAGAATGCAAAAGCCCGATTTGCGACTTCTCTGGGATGACAACGATGCATGTCGTCGTCCGTGCACCGACTACAGGCAAACAGTCTGGTAATTATTCTACCTTTTGCAAAGGCAATGCAGCTTCTTTCTTGTCACATATCCTTGAATATAACTTGTATTGCATCTGCTGATAAACAGAGAAAAGAGCAGCAAAGAAAGCGAAAGATTTCAAGTGCGGCTGCGCCATCATGTGAGACAGCATTGTGAATAGTAGCAAAAAAGAATGTGGCTATTTCAGTTCCTCCCCCCTCCCTCTTTTTCCGCTCTCGCTAGAGTGTTGTATTATGTCGGAGGCGCTTTCTCCTCCTAATTCCTTTTGATGTGTCGCGGGCAAGCAGCAGCTGCAGCAGTTTTATTGTCCTTTAATCATGAGCTGCCTCAAGTACAAAATTTGAAGGCAGTCCGTTGTTGACTACCCTTAATCATGAGTTATGCCGAGCACACAATTTGAAGGCAGTCACTGGTGTCTCCTTTACAAAATCCATCTTATGCAAACTCTGCATGGTTTCACATTCTCTTTTATACATGCCTGCCCCTCGGTGACTTGTGGTTAAGTATGCCTGGCATTGCTAGGTGACTCGGCATGACGGTATTCAGTTGGTCAATTATTCAATTTCCACCTTTTATTTTACTACTAAAACAAACTGTAGTCTGGTAAGTGTTCTTCCGGATCCTTTTTTTCTGAATATATCCTGTCATTTACCATGACTATGTTCTGTGGTTTTTGTCCATATTTGAAACCAGTCATCAGTCATTGCCACTTTGCCAGTTGAACTGCTTCTGCTTCAATTACCATGAGGCTGAAAGCCCCAGGTTGCATCGAAATGTATCAGGTGACCAGATGATTTTTTCCATTGGACATGCCGTAGTCTTCTGACAGTGCCAACTGTGTACCAGATTATGAATGGTAGGACTGTAGGAGTACTATACTGTGATAGCATAGTGTGTCTTTTTTGTGTGTGTGTGTGGCCAGAAAACGTTGCTTTTGTTTGTGCAAATGTGTACTAGGTCGTGTTTGGTTGGCTGAAAAAAAATTTCATGAAAAAGGAATCTTGCATGCATGGAGTAACAAATGAAATTTATTTGCAAAACCTTTTCACAGATGAGTGCAACTTTGCGCGACAAATCTAATGAGCATAATTAATTAGCAATTTGCTACAGTAATTATGTTCTAATCATACGGTCAAAGGTCTCGTTAGGTTCGTCTCGTAATTTTGTTCGGGGTTGTGAAGGTAGTTTTGAAACTGACTTTATTTAATTCTCTTAATTAGTAGTCAAAATTGCATTTAATAGGGGTGAAAAATACCAAACACGCTGGCGAACGCAACAAAAACAAGGCGCGAGCAAACTCACCCGCCGAGGCCGAGCCTCTCGGCGCAGATCCCGGCCGCCCAGCGCGAGATCCGACGGCGCCGCAACCACAGAGCGCGCCCTCCCCTTCGTCCCTTCCAGGCTTCCCCTATCATCATCTTCCTTGGCCTCGTCTCCACTCTCCACGGCCTCCTGGTTCCCACCTGAACCTCCCAGAACCTCCGCCTCCGCGACGCCGCACGCACACCCGCGATTTTTATACCCTTCCGCCCCGCCGCATACCGTCGTCTGCTTCACTCCGCTACCCCAATCCAGAAGTTCCATCCAGTCTTGTCTTCCAGACTCCGAAATTGCTCCTCCGAGCCTCTGATAAGCCACCGTCGCGACTGTGTTGCCGCCGCAGGGCCCCGCCATGGCCGCCGCGCCGCCGATGTCCGCCGACGTACTCAGCTTCCTCCCGTCCGCTTCCGCCCCCGCCGCAGCTGCCGCCCCGACGCCGGTCGTCGCCGCGGCGTGGGGCGCGGCGAGGGCGGCGGGGTCGGTGAGGGGGAAGGCAGCGCTCAGGATGGCGAGAGGGGGAGGTGGCCTGGCACCGGTGGTTGGGAGGAGGCCCCGCCGGCCGCCCCTCTCCGTGCGGTGCGACGCCACCAGCAGGGACGGAAGGGTACGGACACGCTTGCTAGCCTGCCTTGATTTGGGCACCATTTGTTTTTCTTTTTTCATTTGAAAGATGCTGACATGTTCACTTTTCAATTCCGCTGTCACATTCTTCTTTCTGTACTTAAATACACAATCAGTGCATTTATTTGCATCCTATTTTTGTTTATTAAATGCGAATAGAAGTAATTTTCACAGCATTTATATACTGCGGATGGCCCTCTGACGGGCCACGAAGTTCTACAGCTAACTCATCGTTAACTATTTTGCTAACAGATTACGCAACAAGAGTTTACGGAGATGGCATGGCAATCAATTGTCTCATCGCCTGAGGTGGCCAAGGAGAGTAAACACCAGATTGTGGAGACTGAACATCTGATGAAATCTTTGCTGGAGCAAAGGAATGGGCTTGCCCGGAGGATCTTTTCTAAGGCGGGAGTCGATAATACAAAGCTTCTTGATGCTACGGAGAAGTTCATCCAGAGGCAGCCTAAGGTATTTTATCCTAAATGCAGTTGGATGTTACTGATATACAAATGAAGTTTTCCTTCCAGAGGGCAGTACATCCTACTGACTACTGTATGTATGAGCTAGTACGAGTACTAATTTACAACTTGAAAAATGCATTTTACTCCGTCCCAAATTAAAGGTCGTTTTGGCTTTTCTAGATTTTTCCCCCTATGCATCTATATACTCTATGCCTAGATTCATAGCACAATCTATAGACTTAGAAAAGCCAAAATGACTGTATAATCTAAAATGGGGGAAGTATATCTAACTATATACTGCTTGAAACTAAAAAATATAAATCTTGCAGCGGAAGTTTTCTAAGTTCTATTTGATGATTCAGGTGCTAGGTGAAGATCCTGGTTCAATGTTGGGGCGTGACTTGGAAGCCCTGATACAGAGAGCAAGGGACTTTAAAAAAGAGTATGGTGATTCGTATGTCTCAGTTGAACATCTAGTCCTTGGCTTTGCCGAAGATAAGCGGTTTGGTAAACAACTGTTCAAGGATTTTCAGATTACTGTGAAGACCTTGAAATCGGCCATTGAATCAATCAGAGGGAAACAAAATGTAATGGATCAAGGTATGGGCCTTCTGTTTTGCTTTAACTCCTGAAGATATTTTAACAGGGCAGAATGTGATTTATTCTCTCTGCAGCAACACTGGCATTAGAATGCTTGGAATTAATTTGAATCCCTGTTTGTGCCCCGATAAAATTGTGTGATATGTGTCCTGTAAATTGCATGACGAAACATGGGAAGTGATGCATGTGTGCTGAATTAGGAGCAAACCTTAGCATATTACACTTATTCACATGAAATTTTGTATTTTCAATAGATCCTGAGGGAAAGTATGAAGCTTTGGAAAAGTATGGAAAGGATCTGACAGCTATGGCACGTCAAGGGAAGCTTGATCCAGTTATTGGAAGGGATGATGAAATTCGAAGATGCATACAAATTTTATCAAGGAGAACAAAGAACAACCCGGTTTTGATTGGTGAACCTGGTGTAGGAAAAACAGCTATAGCTGAAGGGTAGGTCAGCACTACATTGAGCATCTCATCAAGTTGGAAACAGTTCCCATAACTTCTTTTGTTTCTTGTTCAGGCTTGCTCAGAGGATTGTACAAGGAGATGTCCCACAAGCTCTGACAAACCGTCGAGTAAGTTATTCATCCATGTAGTATTTCATGTATAAATTATTAAAAACCTTGTTTCGCGTAGTGTTTTCACACTGTGGTTCTAGAACATGTCGCATAGAGTGGTGCTGATGCCCTCTTGTTGGCTGTTAAATAAAGATGCTTATCAATTAAAATCTTTTAACAGACATAAAAAGTTTTATATCACAACTGATATTAAATCTTGAATGGTTCATTTGTACATAGGTTGTCCAATTATTCATTTTTTTGCCCTTTTAAGGTATTCCTGTTATGTTAGTGTTTGATTTCTGCAAGAGTCTACTCTGTACTTCTGTAGATGCTTTTTAGTTTTTACGTATAGATCGAAATAAAGTTGCTGCCTGCTTTATCTCATGGACAATTTTTGGCAATGTAGCTTTATATGATTTTTATTAGTTTCAGAAACACTGAATTATCAATAAACAACTGGTTTACGAACTTTTTTTGGTTTTCAGTGTACCATCTAACGTTATGGAAAGTATTAGTATTATCTAAACTGTAAACTATTGTGGACATTCGGTCAATCATTGTTAACTTCCTTTCTATAATATTTATTTTGTTTTCTTTTAAACAGCTGATTGCACTTGATATGGGTGCTTTGATTGCTGGTGCAAAATATCGTGGAGAATTTGAGGATAGGCTAAAGGCTGTTCTCAAAGAAGTTACAGATTCTGATGGACAGACCATTCTTTTTATTGATGAGATTCATACAGTCGTTGGAGCAGGTAACTACATGTAGGATGCTCTGTTGTTTATTTGATCATTACTCCGTAGATCTAATTAATTTCAATTAAAAATATTTTATTTCGTTATCCATTAATTATTTTAAGAAAAGTATTATGCATAACAAATTTAACTTGGTGATCCTAATTGTTGTTCCAGTATTTGACATCATTATTTTATTTAAAAAATGGTATGCACAAGAAATTTCCTTTGCCCCTTGTAGGGTCCCAGTATTTGTCTATTTGACACATATTATTTAATTGCTCCGAGCTGAGCCTGGGCTATAGCCATGCTGTCTGCATAATCCCATCATCATCACACTGGACATTGAACTCTTGCTAGTGCCACTTGGTCTGGCACTTGCACTCCTCAGATATCATTTATCTTCAGGGCGTTAGCATACATACTTCTCTTTAATTTTTTTTCAGAATTATATTCATAATGGGTTTATGCCCTCCGGTACAATGTGGTATAACTGGAAAAAAGTCTAGGGTTGGGTACTGGGTTTGTAGGTTGTACTCTGTGGGTGGAAAAGGTCGATGCTCTAGGGCAAACTTACTCTCTCCGATTCAAAGTCTTGTTGTTTTAACCTTCTTTACATTTTTCAAAATATTTCTTATTTTCCAACTTCTAGGCAACTTTTAGATGGCTTTTCCGGTCTTATTCCTCGCATCATTAACTAGCTTCTTTTTCCATTCGTGCACACTTTAGAGAAGATTAATTGAGAGTAAGATGGTCATTTAATCTTCCTTTTTTAATTCTTGTGCCCAACTTTGAAACAAATGTTGTGAATCGGAGTAGTAATGTGCACCGTTATATTTTTAATAAGAGATTATAGGAGGGTATGATGCGCCAAGTTATCCTGGTCCAATGCATTCATGGTAGATCTTAATATGAAATGCATGTTAAAACTTGCCATAACCTTAGTACTATTGCCATGAACAACAGAAAGTAAAATTTCTGTCTCTAGTGTTAGGAAATTTATGAATGTTCATCTTATTCCAGGTGCCACAAATGGTGCAATGGATGCTGGAAATCTTCTCAAACCAATGCTTGGGAGAGGAGAGCTACGCTGTATTGGTGCAACAACACTTGATGAGTACCGGAAATATATTGAGAAAGATCCAGCCCTTGAGCGACGCTTCCAGCAAGTTTATGTTGATCAGCCTTCAGTTGAAGATACAATCTCAATACTACGAGGACTACGAGAAAGATATGAACTACACCATGGAGTACGCATATCTGACAGTGCCCTTGTGGCTGCAGCTGTTCTTTCAGACCGTTATATCAGTGGACGATTCTTGCCTGACAAAGGTGATTTATTTGACTCACTATCATTCTTTCTTGAAGCTACTATTAACCTACTAGATGATGAGGAGCTATTACAGCCTCTACTGCAACATCTTATGTGGTCTTTCTAATAGGAGGTTATGCTTTGTTGCAGCAATTGATCTGGTTGATGAATCTGCTGCCAAGTTGAAAATGGAGATAACATCAAAACCTACTGCTCTGGATGAGATTGATCGTTCTGTCCTGAAGCTTGAGATGGAGCGTCTCTCACTTACAAACGATACAGACAAAGCATCAAAGGGCAGACTATCACGCATTGAAGCAGAACTATCACTCTTGAAGGATAAACAACGTGAATTGACAGAGCAGTGGGAGCATGAGAAATCAGTGATGACTAAAATTCAATCCATCAAAGAAGAGGTAAAGTTCACCTTTCTACAAAGACTTGCTGTATGATAGATCAACAGAGTTGGTTTGCCAGACATCTGACTTACATTTTCTTTTGCAACAGATTGACAGGGTAAATGTGGAGATACAGCAGGCAGAACGTGAGTATGATCTCAACCGCGCTGCTGAACTGAAGTATGGAAGTCTGAATGCCTTGCAGCGTCAGCTTCAGATAACAGAGAAGGAGCTAGATGAATATCAGAATTCTGGGAAATCCATGCTAAGGGAAGAGGTGACTCAAGATGATATAGCAGAAATAGTGAGCAGGTGGACAGGCATTCCAGTCTCTAAACTAAAGCAATCCGACAGAGAGAAGTTGCTGTATCTGGAAGAAGAGTTGCACAAGCGTGTTGTTGGTCAAGATCCTGCAGTAAAAGCAGTCTCAGAGGCTATTCAGAGATCCAGAGCTGGTCTGTCTGACCCAAATCGTCCTATTGCAAGTTTCATGTTCATGGGACCTACAGGAGTTGGCAAAACTGAGCTAGCGAAAGCCCTTGCTGCTTTTATGTTCAACACTGAGGAAGCTGTTGTAAGGATTGACATGAGTGAGTACATGGAGAAGCATTCAGTTTCAAGATTGATTGGTGCTCCGCCAGGTTACGTTGGGTATGAGGAGGGTGGTCAGCTAACAGAGGCAGTTCGCCGGAGGCCATATTCTGTTGTCTTGTTTGATGAGATCGAGAAGGCTCATTCAGACGTTTTCAACGTTTTTCTTCAAATATTAGATGATGGTAGAATTACTGACTCCCAAGGACGGAAAGTGAGCTTCACCAACACTATCATTATCATGACGTCCAACGTTGGGTCGCAGTACATACTAAACATGGATGAAGAAGGTGGACCATCTGATTCAGCCTATGAGAATATAAAGAAGAGGGTGATGGATGCTGCAAGATCAGTATTCCGCCCTGAGTTCATGAATCGTGTAGATGAGTACATTGTTTTCAAGCCTCTGGAGAGAGAACAGATCAACAGCATCGTCAAATTACAGGTAAATTTTTGTACTTATGCAGGGATCATTTTTTACAACCTTCCAGAAGATTTTGCGTTTGTGAGAATAAATAAGTAAAAACAACCTTATTTGAAGATTGATGGTACCATATGAGATGTCAGTGGCAATTTATACTTTCTGCTGATCATATATTTTCTTAACCTTCTTTTCTTCTTCCTATGATTCAGCTGGCAAGAGTACAAAAGAGGATTGCAGATCGCAAGATCAAGCTTGATGTCTCACCTGCAGCAATCGAGTTCCTTGGAAGCCTTGGGTATGACCCGAACTACGGTGCAAGGCCAGTGAAGCGGGTGATTCAACAGTACGTGGAGAACGAACTCGCAAAAGGCATTCTCAGAGGTGATTTCAAGGATGAGGACAGCATCGTGGTGGACACCCAGGTCACAGTGCCATCTAATGGCCAGCTTCCGCAGCAAAAGCTCGTTTTCCGGAAGGTCAGTGAGGAAGCAAAAGCAGCTGCTGAAGGCGAGAAGTTCTTGCCGGCCGTCTGATGGAGTATGATCGCAGTTTACAGATTAGTAGCAATAAAATGTACATACAAGGGAGACAAAGTGTAGAGTTTTCCTTCTTGGGCATAGAATAGTAAGAATTCCTGTTTGTCGTTCTACAGCATACTGAGTGAAAATCTATGCTGAGCAGCGAATTTTGTTCTGGTTCTGCCAAGCTATTTCCCCTGTGCTTTCTAGTGCACTCAACACTCACCATTGCGTGCGGTTTTCTTCTTACATGAAAAGAGTTTAATCTTTTGTGGTGCATTTTTTTTCTTATACCGAAGCAGTTCAGAGTTCACAAGACGGAAGTGGAGGATATTTAACTATTTGTCATCTTTACGGATGACACTACGGAATGAGTATATAGCCAAAGCATAGCTACAGAGATCATAGTGGATTTCAACTATAATCAATCAGCCTCCTTCATTTCACTTTTTCTCCCTCGCTCTCGCATCCTCACCGACGGCCGCCGCGCCCACGCCGCTGCCGCGTTCCCCTTCTTCTCCTTCCACTCTCCGCCCACTCCTGGTGCCACACAGCCGCCGCAACATCCTCTCCCTCTCCGATTCTCCTCGCCGCCAGATGATTAGCGTTTGGGGTGCCTCGTCCAGCTTGGGGCGCCGCAGCCTCGCACCTCCGTCCCGTTCTCGCGACTTGCAGACAGCCCGCGCATCTCTCATCCGTGGCGGTGGCGGCGGCGGCAGCTGTGGCTGAGCAGGAGGCGCGGCGGTGGCGGTGGCGGCGTCCGGCGTAGATGAGGAGGGGTGGCTGTGGGGTAGCGCGAAGACGAGGGTGGCGCCGTGGCGGCAGTGCGAGGTCTCACCTAGGTCCAATTGTCCAACTCATCGTCATCCTCGTCATCTTGCTCCGCTCAGCTCCCAGCAAAGGTACCTTCTCCTTGTGCTCCTTTCTTGTGTTAATTTCGTTCTCATCCAGCTCATTCGTTAGTGTTGCTTTCATTTTGTGATGTTTTCCACCAGCAACCTTGAGTCGAATCCTCCTATTTATTTTCCCCCTAATTCGAAACCCTAGCTTAAAGTCCATGAAATTCCTACACAAACTATATGATCAAATCAATCACACATCCACCTTCCACACCTTCTGATGAATAATGATTGCGTTCTGATTGGGAGACAGTATCACCTACTGACAAGTACTGTAGGAAATAAGAAGGATAATAAAATATTGTTATTAGTTGGCACTCTGCTATGGCATGTGCACGCACAGAACCAAATATAATAGGGCAAGGTATATGGTGGAAACCAACATCTCCACGTAAATTATGGAAATTTCAATGTGAATCACATGATGTGTTGATCCAAGGGGTGAGAGAGATGATTTGCAACGCTCGTCTGTTAGGTGCGTAAAACTTGATCAATGGTTTGAACTTTGAAGAGCCGCCAAAATTAAAAGAATACACATGAATAATCATTGAATGATTTTTTTTAAAAAAAAGTCAACTTGCTTGTACTACTCTGGCTTATAATAATCATATGATAGGGTTTGCACAGTTAAAACGTAGGAAAGAGAGGATAACCACTGGTTCCATAATATAAAGCCAGAAATTCAGATTGCAAATCTTCGCTTATTCTGAGCAACTACTATAATTTACTCCTGCAGATCACAAACCTTTGAGTTGTTTATCCAAAAGCGTAATCTGTTCAGGTCGAGACGCACGCAGATCTCGTTGGTCTCCTCTCTATAAATGAACCAGCTGAAATCACTTAATTTTCAGGACTCGCAAGGAACGCAGAGGCAAATCAAAATGCAACTCCCATGGCCTCACCTTCTCGCCCTGCTCCTACTACCCCTTATCTGCCTGTACCTGAAGAAGAAGAAGATGAAGCCTCGCGCAGATGATCACCTCAGGGCCTACCCGCTCCTCGGTACTTTCCCTCACTTCGTCAGGAATCAGCACCGCCTAGTCGAATGGTCCGTCGACGTCGCGAAGCGAAGCCCAACGCATACCATGTCCTTCAAAGCCCCCGGCCTGCCCGGCGTCGTCATCACCGCCAACCCGGACAACGTCGAGCACATAGCCAAGACGAGCTTCGCCAACTACCCCACGGGCGACCACATTGCGGACACGATCGCGGACTTCCTCGGCCACGGCATCTTCAACTCCGACGGCGAGCAGTGGCTGTGGCAGCGCAAGGCCGCCAGCTACGAGTTCAGCAAGCGCTCGCTAAGGAAGTTCATCGTCGACACCGTCCTGTCCGAGGTCGACGGGCGGCTCCTGCCGCTGCTTGAGGAGGCCGCCGCTGGGCGGCGCGCCCTGGACATGCAGCACGTGTTCGAGAGCTTCGCGTTCGACAACATCTGCCACGCGGCCTTCGGCGACGACCCGGGGTGCCTCGCCAAGGAGGGCATGGCGGCGCCCCGGGCCGTCGAGTTCGCGCGCGCCTTCGACTACGTCGAGAACGCCATCCTCCTCCGGTTCAGACCGCCGGAGATCTTCCTGTGGCGTCTGAAGAGGATGCTCAACGTGCAGCGCGAGAAGCGGATCCGCGAGGCGCTCGGCGTCGTCCATGGCTACGCCGACAGGATCGTCCGGAGGTGCAGGGAGAGCGAGATAGAGGAGACGGCGGCGGCCGGGACGACGGAGAGCAGCAGGGGCGACTTCCTAACGCACATCGCCGCCCGCGGCGACCTCACCGACGAGAGCCTCCGGGACGTCGTCACGAACCTCCTCATCGCCGGGCGCGACACGACGTCCTCCGCGCTGACGTGGTTCTTCTGGCTGGACTCCCGCCGGCCCGACGTTGAGAGCAGGATCGTGGACGAGATCCGCACGGTGCGCCGCGGGTCAAGATCAAGCGACGGCAGTGGTGCGACGACGACAACAACGACAACGTTCAGCCTGGACGAGCTCCGGGAGATGCACTACATCCACGCCGCCGTGACCGAGTCGATGAGGCTGTACCCGCCGGTGCCCCTGGGGATGCACTTCAGCAAGAGCGACGACGTCCTGCCGGACGGCACGTTCGTGGGGAGAGGGTGGGCGGTGAGCAACTCCGCGTACGCGACGGGGCGGCTGGAGGGCGTGTGGGGCGAGGACTGCGAGGAGTTCAGGCCGGAGCGGTGGCTCCGGGAGGACGGCACGTTCCAGCCGGAGAACCCGTTCAAGTACCCGGTGTTCCACGCGGGGCCGAGGATGTGCCTCGGCAAGGAGATGGCCTACATCCAGATGAAGTCCGTCGTGTCCTGCGCCTTGGAGAGGTTCAGCTTCCGCTTCCTCGGCGGCGAGGAGCACCCGGGGATAGACTTAACGTTCACGCTGCGGATGAAAGGCGGATTTCCGATGCAAGTGACGAAGCGGCAGGGACCAGAAGACAGTCTAGGCTAGATAGTGTCATACACTCATAGTCTCATACTATTGCAATATTTGTAATAATGTTGTCACACTTTACCATTTCCCATTGTCGCGCATAACTAGAGCCGCGCACCACATTTTGCCCAAATCGAAACCGAAAATTACTTTGTGAGCATAGGGGCAGATGCCCACCCTATCTCTCAGCCATCGGATCGGCATCGCAAGGCTGAGATTGAGCCACGTCATCCCAGTCTAGAAGTGATGTGGCTCAATATCAACCCTGCGATGCCGATCCGGTGGCTGAGAGTGCACCACGTATAGGGTGGGCATCTGCCCCTATGCTCATAAAATGCACTCACTCTCGATCGAAACTGCTATAAGTACAGTACTATGTCATAGATAATAGCTTAGCTTCCATGAATAAGTGACAATACAAATGATGTAGTATAAGGATCGGCAATGGCAACCACTACATTTCACGGTCACGTTGTTGTTCATTCTCTTCAAAAAGAAACAACATGTCTTCTTTATCTGGGCCACTCGTAAAATTTAAAAGAACATTACCATACAACAAATGAGTTCAACTTATATATGAACATGGTTGCACTGATGACAGCCAAAGAGCATAAATAAGTACATGAGACAATAATGTATTCACGTGCTATTCCCGAAATGGCAGTAACATATACATAGCAAATGTGTTTCGGACAATTTGTTCAGCCAAACTAAAAACTAGGTACCTCAAGCACATCAACAGCGATTACATACAAATGGAAATTTTGGTAGTAGGAGCACTGGCTAATATATTCTTTTCTGTGCATAAACCATTGTTGACTCATCTAGTTCTTTACTAATCTTTATCTACAAAGAACTCGGAAGTATATCCCCTGAGCCACAATGGTCCCAGAGGAAAAAAAAGATATAAAATATATATACAACCCATCTCTTGATGTTTTGAATGCTTTTTCATATTAAAATGACACTTGCTCATGTAGATCACACTTAATAACCATTATATGTGCATGCAACAGTGGCAAAAGGTAAGCTTAAAATATTATAGCCACAACTATTTTTTCCTGTATTTTTCGCAACGTATACATTTTGATGCATGTGCAACCTATGAATAAGCAATATCAATAGCATCCTCTAAAATTATCGTTGCCATGACCAATTATGAACTTTGTTATCCTAACCTAGAATTAATAAGACATGGTGTTTTTAAGAATATCGGTTGGAATACCTTCACATTGTCTCCCATTCAAACATTGTTGTCAATAATTACTTATTGTGAATTCTTCCCAATATTAATGTGAATGCCACCTTTTTCATCAAGGAGTTCCTTGTCGGATTCAGTCTGCAAAAAAACACACCAAGTTTGAGTTCTCTTATTGTTCCCAACAGTATACATACACATGTATATATTTTACCTCAAGGCGACCAACTGGCAATTACTGCTGCTGAAGTAGTGGCGGAAATTATCAAATTTAGAACTTTTCGAGAGGCTGCTGTCATTCGCCCTCCCTCTAAGAAAAGGACTAGGGTTGCTACTGCACGTCAGATTCAGCAAATACGAGTTGGACTTGACAATGAGAAGAAGAGGGGACAACTGCGGTAGAAGATTGTTGAACACGAGGTCGAGATGAGTGAACTAAGATTCAATAAAGTCTCAAACAGAAGAGCTTGAAGCTTTGAAGAAGAGCACAATAACATGCATAATCTGATCCAATGCTTGATAGAATTCAGACAAGTTTATCTTCCTCTCAACTGAAGTGTGGTACTGGTGAACTTGTGTTGCTGATGACTTTTGTTGTAGGTTGCATTGTTGATGCTAACTTAATGTATGTTGCACAATTGTACTAGTTAAATTATTCTATGATTGTGATGTGAATTATATAAAAGTGAGAAATAAATTGTTTTTATGTCATATATGATATGTCACGTGCTTCTTTGCTCCTGCTCTTGCTCGTGCTCAACTGCTCACGCCATGGCAGGCGCGGTGCCGCCCGCGCTGCGCATGTCGCACACTCAATTCATCGAGCACCTCCGTCGCGCGGTCGCATCCGCCCGCGCCCCGCGCGCCGGCGAGGCCCTCCATGGCTGGGCGGTCAAGTCCGGCGCCGCCTCCCACGCACCCGTCTCCAACTCCCTGATCACCTTCTATTGCTCCCTCTCGCGCCCCGTCCTAGCGGCTGCCTTCGCCGTCTTTGAGGATATCCCCGCGGCCGTGCGCGATGTCGCCTCGTGGAACTCCCTTCTCAACCCGCTATCCCGTCACCACCCCCTCGCCGCGCTCTCCCAGTTCCGCTTGATGCTCTCTTCCTATGACCACGCCGTCCTCCCGACGCCACACTCCTTCGCCGCTGCGTTCACCGCCGCGGCCCGTGTGCCCTCCGCATCTGCAGGTGCTGCAGCCCACGCGCTCTCGTGCAAGCTTCCCTCCTCCGCCGCCGGCTCTGACAATGTGTTTGTCTCTACTGCCCTGCTCAACATGTATTGTAAACTCGGTCTTACTTCCGATGCCCGCAGGGTGTTTGATGGAATGCCACATCGGAATGCGGTGTCTTGGACTGCTATGGTGTTTGGGTATGCTGTGGGGAAGTGTTCTCAGGAGGCGTTTGAGATCTTCCAGCTGATGCTTCAGGAGTGCCCTTTGGAGAAAAATGAATTTGTCACCACAGCAGTTCTTAGTGCAGTTAGTGTACCATCAGGTTTGCTTATGGGGGTGCAGGTTCACGGGTTGGTTGTGAAGGATGGGTTGGTGGGATATGTGTCTGTGGAGAATTCACTTGTCACATTGTATGCAAAAGCTGAGTGTATGGATGCAGCTCTGCAGGTGTTTGGGTCATCGAAGGAGAGGAACTCAATAACATGGTCAGCAATGATCACCGGGTATGCTCAGAATGGGGAGGCAGATAGTGCAGCTAGGATGTTCTTACAGATGCATGCTGCAGGATTCTCACCAACAGAATTCACCTTTGTTGGGGTACTGAATGCATGCAGTGACATGGGAGCTTTGGCTGTTGGGAAGCAGGCGCATGGTTTGATGGTGAAGCTTGGGTTTGAGATGCAGGTTTATGTGAAGAGCGCATTGGTGGACATGTATGCCAAGTGTGGTTGTATTGGTGATGCAAAAGGCGGGTTTCAGCAGTTATATGATGTTGATGACGTTGTCCTTTGGACGGCGATGATTGCTGGGCATGTGCAGAATGGGGAGCTTGAGGAAGCTTTGGTGTTGTATGCCAAGATGGACAAAGAGGGCATCATGCCCAGTAATTTGACTATCACTAGTGTTCTTAGAGCATGTGCATGCCTTGCAGCATTGGAGCCAGGGAAGCAACTGCATGCGCAAATCATTAAGTGTGGTTTTTGTTTGGGTGGTTCTGTTGGAAGTGCTCTGTCTACAATGTATTCAAAGTGTGGGAATCTTGAAGATGGCATGGCTGTCTTCAGAAGCATGCCCGATAAGGATGTTATTGCATGGAACTCAATCATTTCTGGCTTTTCACAAAACGGGTGTGGCAATGGTGCACTTGACCTGTTCGAGGAGATGAAGCTAGAGGGCACTGCACCTGATCATATAACATTCATTAATGTATTGTGTGCTTGTAGCCACATGGGCTTAGTTGATAGAGGTTGGTTTTATTTTAGGGCAATGACTGAAGATTATGATTTAATTCCTAGGCTTGATCACTATGCTTGCATGGTTGATATTCTTAGCCGAGCAGGGCAGTTGAAAGAAGCAAAGGACTTCATAGAGTCAATAACTATTGACCATGGAACATGCCTATGGTGTATAGTCCTAGGAGGATGTCGCAGTTTACGGGATTTCGATGTTGGAGCATATGCAGGTGAAAAACTGATGGAATTAGGTTCTGAAGATTCCTCTGCTTATATATTGTTGTCAAACATCTATGCTGCCCAGAACAAGTGGACTGATGTTGAGCGGGTTAGATGTTTGATGAGACTCCGAGGAGTTACCAAGGATCTAGGGTGTAGCTGGGTTGAACTTAATAGTCAAGTTCATGTTTTTGTTGTTGGGGAACAGCAGCATCCTGAAGCGGCAAATATAAATGCGGAGTTGATGAGGCTAGCCAAACACATGAAGGATGAAGGGTATCATCAAACTTGTAAATTTCCCTTTGTTGAAGAACTGGATGCACTTGGAGAATCTCATGAAGAAGATCAAGTGGAACTGATATCAGCAGTTTATAGCTGAGTTCGCAAGAGATAAAGAAGGTTAGTATTCTGATTATTTATGTGTGCCTTAATGGGATCATTGGTTCATGCACTCTGATGTCCTACTCAGATTCTGAGGATATAAAGGAAGAGTGATCGAGACTTGGATCAGGTATTTGCATCCTCATGCTCTCTTTTCTTTAGGTCACATGTTCATGTTTCTTTTTTTAGTCATAATCTGCAGTGAACCGATGTAATTCTCTCCCACTTGGTGTCAGTAATATACTTCTAGACATGCGTATATCTAAGTGCATAAAAATAATCTATGAATCCAAAAAACCCAAAATGACCTATTAGTTAAGTGGCTTAATGGACATGTTCTCCAACTGCACGCATAAAGGATCTAAAAAGATTGGTTCTCTACCTAGTAGTTATGTGCCTTTGTATTTCTTATTTATTGCTAATAAAGAAAGTAGGTTATGGCACGGCAATTAAACTGTTTTGTTACTTTTTGCTTGCTAATACTAGGTTGCTTCAAAGAAAGAAATTCTAGGGGAGGACGTTGCTGGCATTTGTGCACCATGCTTTTCTTGCTTCTTCTTATTAAGTTATTAGTGGCCTAAAGGAACTTGCTTTCCATGCAAGTGTGATCTTATTTTGTTGACAGTCAAAATTGCTGCAAGGTCCATAAGGTTAGATCTCATTCAGGAAGAATTCCAGAGAACTGCAGCCGTTTTTACTTTTCTCTACTAATCAGATAAAATGTCTGCACTCTGTAATTTTTTTAAAAGTTTTCTACTTTCAAGTGCATTACAACTCACAACATATTTTGTTCTGTAACATGAATTATGCCTTCATTTAAGGGGAAAAAATAAAACACCACACTCCTGATTGAAAAAAGGCTCAGTTTTGCATATGGCTCCATAAGTTCTCATGTTTGTTAAGATCTGCCACGTGTCAGCCCCTGCTAATTGTCAAGCAAGACATATGCTATGGTAACAGTGGATTGCTGAATTGTGTATCATAGGCTTGGTTGAATAAGTTCCTAAAGTTGGTCTCGATATTTAAGAACTTTAGTTTGATAGAAATCTTTTCCTTCGCAAAATGGAGGTACCTATGTTATATATGTCAATTTTATTGAACTGTTAGAAATGCTATTCTGTAATTATGCTACTCGATTTCAAATTATCAGAAATGAAGCAGAGTGCCGATATTCCCTGATAAATAAAGATGTTGTTTGCATGCACAGCTTCTCTACAGTTCATCCTGGGTCCCTGTTTCTTATAGGTTTCCTGTGAATGATCCCATATTAGCTTTCCAGCTAAACAAGGAATCAGACATTTAAACCGTGTGACCCCATATACTAACCTATCGTCTTATAAAGTTCCAGTTTTGCAATCACGTTGTTCATTAAGTTCATATATCTACAAAGGGCAGAAGGTTTCTTCAAATTCCTTTGCCAGCAGCTGCCCATCTCTTGTCTTGCTTGGCAATGTGGTGGAATGTGTTGGTTAGATACAAAAACCACAAAATATCCCAAGTACTTGTTTTAGTATTTATTTTGTAACGTCAAAGCAACAAACCAATGCTGCTAGCGTGCTTTCATGAGCATCTGCTCATGTGGGCTACCTTTTCCCTACGTAGTAACACAAGGCAAGCATTGACCCCTGTGTCTCTGATTTTTATGCTGATCCCTGAGACCCAGACTGGTTATATGTTTGTTATCTCCTGAAAAATGTGCTTCTGCTATGCATTTGAGTTTTCCTATGACCGTGTATGTTTGTGATCTTGGAATAGTGATTTGTTGCTCTACTATCTTTGAATGATGACGGGGTGAGTTGTTAGGGTAAATGGGCTAGTTAGCTGTTTGGCATCAGTGTCCTTGTTGTAAAATCCTTTGATAATCATATACACGGCAATCTTCTTCAATCTTCCATTTACACGCATTCTCCTGAATTCTGACTGCTTTCTATCTTCCCACTCAGTAAAATGCTAACATCAGCTATATGTACTGTTTTTTCTTTTGGTATTTGGTTCTATTTTTAATTAGCATTGTTCTCATACATGATTCACTTGATTCTACCCCCAGGTGAAATTCTTATGCAAGTGAATTCAGGTCCTTAAGATAGCTTACTGAAATGTGGGGTTTTGCATCAAATGCTTGGACGTCTGGGCTGGGGAAGAGGAGTCGTCCAAATTGCGTCTCTTCCAGTGCGGCTTGTTCTGATGACGAGGCATCCTCATGCGCAAGCAAGGAAGAAGGCCTGGAATGCCCAATATGTTGGGAGTCTTTCAACATAGTGGAAAACGTGCCTTATGTGCTTTGGTGTGGCCACTCCATGTGCAAGAACTGCATCCTTGGCCTTCAATGGGCCTGTCACTCCGCATATTTTGCAAAGGGAACCTCATATTCCCACGCCTCCTTTGGATGGTTGAGGGCATGAATGGTGAGCGTGCACAATCATGCTCTGGTATTTATACTGAGCAACGTACTCCATCGCTCCCAAGCAGCAGCAGAGCAAATGGAAATGCAGGTTATTCAAACCCCACTAGACGGCCCCTCCCAGCACAGGCCAATCATCCAATGCAAATCATGCCAACCATGCAACACCTCTCCTGAACTCTGAGAGGGTCCAGGCTTAGCTGTGCAAGTCTTTCGTTCCTGGTTCACCTGACAGCCAAGTTTCCCCTGGTGTTCATGTTCCTCCTCATAGTGATGTATGCTATCCCTGCCAGCGCAGTGGTCTTGTTATTGTACATCCTTATCGCTGTGTTGTTTGCACTTCCCTCGTTCTTGAAACTGTATTTTGCCTATCCAAGACTAGACTGTCTTGTTAGAGAATATTTGCTTGAGATTTCCTTGTTAGGTGTATTCTCAATGCCGTTGTTGGATCTGTGTAACTGAACTGCGTAGTATGTGTTGTGTAAGTGCGAATGTTACCGACGAGTTTTAGCCTTGACTACATGTCATGTGTTTGCCTCAAGTTTGCATGGAAAAAGCCCTCTATAATGCCACCGCAAACCATTACTGTGCTCTAATGCTGTTGACATCTGTTTCGTTGCACAATTACAGTTCGTTGCACATTGTCGAATAGAAAATTACCTGATAATTTTTTTATTAATGTACATCCTAACAATCATCTCTATTCTCTATTTGACAGTAAGACAACTGAGGGTGGTTATCAAATGTGATGCTTGTCCTTCTCAACAAATATTATTTTATCAAGTCCATGGTTGAAGATCGCTTTGATTCAAATTTAGAGATTGTTTTGATGGAGGCCGCTGATGACGGCGGCGGAAACCTGAAGATCACTTGCAAGCTACACTACACACAGGCACGGGCGCACGGCCATACTTTCAAGCAGCAGCTCTCTCTGTTCCATGCCGCGACCTCAATCCGGGCGCACGTTGCAACACAATGGTCTACTACAACGTGCCTCTATATGTGATGCCAATTTGAGCACAAATCACATGTTCAGAGCACAACAGGATGTATTGAACACAAGCAGAAAACTGTACATTTCAAGCCACATGTGATATGCCTGAACAAATACCGGTAACAACATGTAGGTGCATTGCAAAGATACCTGTAATGGGGTATTCATTCATCAAAAAAGCAAACACCACACAGCTACCTCTTCCTTTTCTACTACTCCACTGGTACTGAAGTTAAATACCTTTGGCGACAACGGGCCATGCCCTTGTTGCTGCTCATTACACTCTACTCAAAAGCATGGGGATTCGGTGCAGCAAACCTGTCAGCATAAAGGACCACAAATTAACATAGTTTAGTATCATGGGAAAATCTCATTCTAGATAAATATAAATAGAACATAATATCTGTTACAGTGGGTACTTCACCAAATTATATTAATCATTGCCAATAAGAATTATTTTGGTATGAAGTGAAATTACAGCTACTTCTCTTGATTCTACAGGTTATTTTCTCTCAACAGTTGACTTGACCCACGGTACTGATCATCTAATTAAAATTGTGCAAAGCATAAAATCAGTTCGCCAATGCATGAACAACCGCAATGAGGTATTGCAATAAACCATCTCAAATCATCACACTCCATAAGAACCTAAGAGGCTAAGACTAACTGACAAACCCTTCGGTAGTAACAAGTGTGTTCACAAAATAATTAGGACATCAGATCAACCTGTGGTTCTAAAGCATAACTGAAGAAGCTCAATGTGATCCACCATCAGACAAAATTCTCATAAATGTGGAGTATACTGGTAGCAAAGAATAACTCATTTAATTAATTTATGGTTTGTGACACCTGTCAGATATTTAGCTTCAACTAAAACCGGATCTTCTCTATACTAACCTGAGTTCAAAAGAAGGCATTAGGGAGAGTCAACAGTTCCATTTATTATCAACTCGGTTTAATCCAACATTATATCAAACCTACCAAGAAGTTCTAAGGAATATTAAAATTTGAAACATCTAGGATGTGCTAAAGCCTAAAGATACAGTAACATAAAAAGGGTGTACCCAGTGCAAAAAAGATGCACTAACAATAAAGAAGCAAAAGGTCAGCCATATTCATGCACATGATACTACTTGACATTCCTAAGCATTTCACTTAATTACTATAACCAAACCCAAATTTATATGATAAGAAGCACTGTGACAAACAGTGAAATTACCCAAAACATACGAGTGCAACCATTGTGATGCCAGTGTGATACAACACATTTTACAACACAAAGTACCAAAATGTGAACATTTGATATATCTTTTACTGTACAACAGAAACTGGCAGATTTGGTCATTATATTCAGCATGGTCAAAGAAAGGGCAGAGTATAACACGAGGAACTAACGGCATGTTTGACTCACAGCCACAATGCGCCACGCCACAGGTTGTGGCGTCAGAAATCGGCGCCACAGCTTGTGGCATGGCGGTTGGTGGCGTGGAAGCAAACAGGCCTATTGTCAGCGTAGCACCAGAAATTAACAACAGGGGATCAAGTCCTAACGCAACACCTGCTGCTAATCTATCTTTTTTAGATGATTACAGGCTAGTTTATCAGGAACTAAACAGTTCAAAGCTCAAATGGATGGTATACTGAAGGAAAGCTTGAATGTCACTAATCTCCTAATAGAAACTTCAGAATCAAAAGTTTCAAGTACAAATTGTAGATAAAAAGGATAGTGCATGAATTTTGTCGGGGACAGCCATAAGGGTCCCCTAAAAAACCGGGGGAACCCCATTCACTTTCGCAAAAAATAAAACACAAACGAATCCACAAACCTAAAACACGCTCAAGATAGTCACGGCCCAGCGGCCGGGCCCACAGCCCTGGTGGCCCCAGCGGCCCACCAGAACAGTCGGCCCAGCCACCCCCGGGCGAAACTCCGCTTCGCTCGAGGGGCGCAGCGCCGCGCTAACGAGACTCCGCCTCGCTCGAGGGCCGGTCGCCCCCTCGGGTGAGACTCCGCCTCGCTCGAGGGCCGGTCGCCCCCTCGGATGGGACTCCGCCTCGCTCGAGGCCCTCACGGGCTCGCCGCCCCCGCACCTGCTCCCCCGACAGGGGCGTTTAATGTTCTGACACTTGCAGGCGCCCGGGTCAAAGACGAATCCACGCCGTGCCGTCCCTCTGACACGCCCGGGAATCATATTCCGGCGCTGTTCTGCCAACTCTCCCGGTGAGGCCATCCCCACCACCGTGCGGCAAGGCCAGTGTCAGCTCCGTGACACTGCGCCACCCACTCTCGTACGGCCAACGCGCCGCACCCTCGAAAGAGGACGGCGGAACCCTCGAAAAGGGGACGGACGCCTGCTCCGCGCCTACCCGGGGCCACGCCATGACGTCGGACCAGTGAGGCGCGTCACCTCCGTCACCGTCGGTCCTGCGCGGCCATCCCCGCCATCACGACGCCATCCCGGGCACTGCAGCGCCATCCCTGACGCTGTGGGAGTGCGGGGCGACAAGACACCGCCACGCCCGCGGCTGTGCCCCTTACGACCTCCCGTCAGCCGCACCCTCGAGTCAGCGTACGGACGACGACCACACGGGAAGCTCCTACGCCGCCACCCTCGAAGCCGCTCCTGGACGGATACAGGGCACGCCATGACGCTCCGCCAGAAGCAAGATTCGCCAGGACGGCCGTCCACTCCGTTGCACTGTCCGCCATGCCATCACACGTAGCTAGAACAGTGCGGCACGCCTGTAAACTGCCTCCTCCTTGGCCTATAAAAGGAGGGGCAGTCCCCTGGCCGCAGGGGGACGACGGAGAGCACTGACCCACACGCTTTCTGCCTTCACCACGATATTGGCACTCGCCTCAATCAAAACCTCAGGGACCTGGAGGTCCGGCCTCCTCTCCCGCCCCGCTTGTAGCTCCCCTCTGCAAGCACCACGGTGCAACGCAATATAGTGCCTCGAGCACACCACTGCTGGACGTACGGCCCCGGCCGGAACCAGGATAAACTTGTGTCCCCTGTATTGTCATTTGCACCGACCATCGAGAAGCTGATCACAGCGTAACTTACTAGTTAGTGTCGGGACTACTTTCCACACCGACAAATTTTACAATCGGACACCTTAAAGGAAAGCGCTCTGTCTATCTGTCATGCATAACAATAATTACAGTGTGCACTCTTTAATCAATATACTCAGGACAATATTTGACTCATTACTCATTAGTTTAATCTATTAAACCATGAACACGTAAGGAATAAATATCTGCAAGTTTTATATATTAGTTTTGCTTGAAGGTGAACTGTCTTTGCCAACATGAAATGTTTGACTGAAATTAATATCCTCTTTTTTGTGAATAATATCCTCTCAAATTACTTATCTATACAATAAAGGTGCTTTTAGGCAAAACTGACACCAACGTGGAGAGAATTACATTTGTAGACAACAACTGAAATAATAAAACATGCACAAAATCCTCAGAAACTACTTAAGTATACGTAAAGGCATTTTAGGCTCTACTATCCATATTAACTACTCCCCTATCCCAATAGGTCATTTTGGTTTTGTTAGATTCATAGATTATTTTTATGCACTTAGATATACTATTGAGTTGCATGCACCAACCAGTTCAACCCAAAAGCTTAAGCTAATAGGAAAAGGTGGGCAATTCACTTATACTCCAACACTCCCCCTCACGTGCAGGCTCCCCCAGGCCACATACGTGGATATTGGAGTGGGCTGCAATTATTTTATTTAATTGTGCCCGCCAGGATTCGAACTCGAGACCTCCGGCCCTGATACCATATTGAGTTGCATGCACCAACCAATTCAACCCAAAAGCTTAAGCTAATAGGGAAAGGTGGGCAATTCACTTATACTCCAACATATACGCATGTCTAGAAGTATATTACTGACACCAAGTGGGAGAGAACTACATCGGTTGACTGCAGATTACGACTGAAAAAAGAAACATGAACATGTGACCTAAACAATAAGGATGCAAGTACCTGATCCAAGTCTCGATCACTTTGTATCCTCAGAATCTGAGTAGGGCATCAGAGTGCATGAACCAATTATGTGCCCATTAAGGCACACATAGTACTCAACAGAATCATCATCCGCATCCAACCTCACAGAGGCACTGCGTCGTATCATATTTGGTTGCATCAAGTGCCACAGCTTTGTTTTACAATAAGGACACACCTCATTCGGATGGAATGTTGCCTGCCTCTCAATCAACATCTTCTTCATATTTGACCCAGCAAACGACTTGAAGATACCCCGAAAGAGGCCCAAGTCACCTTCCTCGCCCTGGTCAAGATGTTCACAAGAATCCGAGACATACAAAACATCTGACTTGCACTGTGGCGGCAATAAGCTCTTCCCCAACATCCTAGAAAAACGGGTCCTGTAGACAAAATGCCCTGGGATTGGGACATGGATGTTACTGAACAGGTCTCCCCTGGGGCACGCAGAGCAATAGATAAGAAGCTTCCCTAGGGCCTTCCAGTTGCCATCAACAATATGACTTCCATCAGAGTGCAAATCCTGCATCATCTTTGGTGCCTTGGCATGGCAGAATTCCTTCCAGAGCACCCTCTTCGCAAATTCATCAAACCATTTACATACGCTGGAGAAGGTAGCAATCATCTTCGGGTTCCATTTCATGTGTTCAAACACGAGATACATTGCATCCTCACTAATGTGGCCCTTGAGGCAAACACAGGTCGCAGAGTGTGTACAGCGGTGCCGCTTAACCACTAACTCCATCTCAGGCGATCAAGTCAATTGTGCCAAATTCTATATAGCCCTTCACTCCTGCTCCTGCAGCAGTTCAGTCCACAATTTTAGATGATATTTATCATGGATTAACCAAACATTGAAATGAACAATCACCCAGATAATTAAACTAGTACAAGTCAACTAGAGTGCCGAAATATTGGTTTCGACGTTGTTCACTGTGCTGCCTACATTACGAGGCAAATTTTTAGAAATATACTAAAGAACTTCAGCAATATACGAGTAAAATTCCTGCCTCAAGCATCCACTCATTAATACCACCAGTAAACGAGGCAAAACAGAAAAGAAGTAATATCAGAGCAAGTTGCGAGTCAGAAGATGTTTGGTGTGGATCTCACCGCAAGAAATGAATCGATCAAAGAACAAATCAGACGGCACAATACAGAATTGTCCAGGCTGAATCGAGGCAAGAAAGCTACCTGACAGCTCGGACGACGCCAAGATTGTTGCTTCCTGCCTCCCCGCCGCCGCCCCCAAACCTCCCGCCGGTGCTGCCGAAGCCGGACGCGAGAAATTAGATAAACACCTCCGGGTGCTGTGGCCCCTTGCGGTCTGCGCCGGCTGAGGTGGAGGAGGACGGCAGTTTGGGTAGGAAGAGGGGCAATTGGTTGATAGCCCGCTGGATTGACGCTACTCGCCTTCTTCCTCGCTCAGCCCCTCCGCGGAACGAAAGAGAGGCTGAGGGGAGGAGAGTGGGAAGCACACGGAGATGTTTTTCCTTTTCTTTTTTTTTTTGGATTTTATATGGAGTAAGCCAATTTATTGTTTGAACTTTGAAGTGATTTTCTAGAGAGATGTCCTGACTCCTAATAAGCATTGCAACCTATTTATACATTTTTTTAAAAAATATTTGCGGAAATTCTCACTTGTTAATAAATTTAAAGGTTAAAAAAGAAATGGTGAGAGCAAACTTTGTATTTATCATAGAAAAGGATATGCTGCACGTGTAGAAGAGGTTCGTCGCACCGGCATGTGTTGAACCTTTTCTACACGAGTGTTCGTTATGTTTGTTTATTGAAACCTTTTCTACATTGGTGTTAGTATGTCTATTATGTTCTTAATCAAAATACAAATGCACCGTTATGTTCGTTTCAATAAAAGCTCCAAATAAAGAACTCACTTGATTACGTGAAGTTGGGGGCTATGCGAAAATGGAGAATTTATTTATTTATATTTTTTATTTATTCATTTTGCAAAATTATACGACCATTTTGAAATTTATCAGATTTGACCCCAACCGCCGTGGCCCACGGCGGTTGAAGGTCCACAGCGGTTAGGTCAACGGCCGCGGGCCCAACGGGCGGGACGGCCAGCCGCCGTGGCCCACGGCGGTTGAGGCCTATTCGCCGTGCGCCACGGCGGCAGGGCCAACCGCCGTACAAGTCGCAAGTCGCGGTATTTTTCGCGCAAAATCGCGACGCTACGCGCTCTGTGGGATTTGAACCCACAACCTCTGATTTCGCGCGAAGCCTCCCTTACCACTACACTACACAACCACATGTGTCCATACTCAGTTTCTTTTCTCCTCATATTATACCTAGCCGGTATAAATTGCTTTTTAAGACTCTAAACGGCATCAAATGAAAAAATTATAAACTACAAAGTTTCTTAACTTTTCGAGACACACAACTTTCATGTTTGCAATTTTTCCATTTGAGGTCGTTTACAAATTTTTTTAAAAAAAATCCAACCGCTGTGGCCCACGGTGGCTGCATGGGCCCGCTGCCTGCCGCCTTCCGTGGCCACGGCGGTTGGCCTTACCGCCGTGGGCCATGGCGGTAAGACTCCAACCGCCGTGGCCCACGGCGGTTAGACTCCAACCGCCGTGGCCCATGGCGGCCGCCGTGCGCCACGGCGTTTGGTAGTCAAAACTGATAAATTTCGAAACGGTCGTATAATTTTGCAAAATGAATAAATAAAAAATATAAATAAAAAAAATCTGAAAATGGAACTGTTAGATATACGGACCTGGCCCATATAAATAATTCTGAATAAATCTCAAAGGCTCATTAGCGTTAAAGGGGTACACCATCTATTAGTTTCACATTGCTAATAGGCAAGGGTGTTGGGAGTTTTTCTCCTAATAAATATGGAGAAACCCTTCATGAAAAGAACGCATCATAGACTACCACACGGGAAGGCCCCAAGTAAGGGTATCTCTAAGGTGATCTATATAGGTTAGATTTTGCATCTTCTCGTTGTTGCGCCGCCGTCGCCAAGACTCCAGCCCGATCGTTCGCGTGCACCTGCGACCGGGCGAGCAGGTCTTCGGAACCGTCGTCTTTACGATCCTGCATCGGGAGAAGGCGAATAAGGTTTTTGGGAAGCGCTCTTCGCGCGACTGCTCCCAAACGACTACTTCGTTTACTTCTCGATGGCCTACTGTACGACTACTTCCTGGCAGTCGTTCGAGGGACTACACTGCGTACATCTTCCTGCATCGACATCGTACGACTACATCGACTAAGGTCCTCACATGATTAGTATGGCTAATCCAGAGGATAACGGCGCATCGGTTGCCCCCGGCAACCGCCCCGCCTTTGGGTACACTCTCATCTTGCTGTGGTTTTATTTGTTCATCATGATCAATCTGTCTTGTCTGTCTAGTATACGAATCGTTCTTACACTAGTTGCTATGATATGTGATATGAGTTTTCTACACATGCTTAATCTAGTTGCTCAGTTCGTCATGATTTATATTCTGGTTTTAATCTGGAAATTGCCTAAAATTCCAACAATCCAAAAACCTTATAATATGTCTTTTCCGGTACCTATGGCTAGTTTTGTTGATGTGCTGAGGCCGGAGAAATTCTATGGTAAGCACTTTAAGAGGTGGTCTGTTAAGATCACGGATTGGCTTACTGCCATAGAAATTTTATGGGTCAAAGATGGCTTACCTGAGGGAGACATCTCTGATAAAGATCGGAGTAAATTCCAGAAAGTCAATGATATCTTTGTGGGAGGTGTGCATAATGTGCTTTTGAATCATCTGTTTGATTCAATGATGCATATACGAGACGCAAATTCTTTATGGGATCATAGCGCCCACTTTGTCCAGAGAAATTTCAAAGGTAAGAACAAAGGAAAGGGGAAACAACAGTCTTTCAATGCCAAAGCAACTACTACCTTTAAGAAGAAGAAAGATACGTCTGAGATGTCTTGTTTCACTTGTGGTGAATGTCGGGGTTCTCTACCGCTGGACAGTAAATTTGTGTCGATCGTGTGTCGGGCTCGGATGGTTAGCACAAGAGACAACGAGATTTATACTGGTTCGGGCCTCCGAGGAGTAATACCCTACGTCCAGTGTCGAGCTGTCGTGTTCCCGTGCTAGGGTTGTTTGTAGTAGGGGTTACAAACTGGTCGGGAGAGGGTGTCGGACCCAGGTCCCTTAGAATGGGTGTTCGGTTCGTCGGCTAACCCTTGTAACGGTTGCCCTTCTCTCCCTTTTATAGATGCAAGGGGAGGGGCAACAAGGGGAAAGAAAATAAGAGTTACAGTGTCGGTCACTGAGACGTCTTCTCGCGCGTCGCTGTCCGTCAGGACGCATTGAAGTGGAGTTGTGTTGCCTTGTCGTGGAAGCCGCCGCGTGGCCGGGCGGGGCTGTTCACTCTGGGACGCCTGGCGCTCCTTCCGAGTAGTTCGGCGGCGACTTGGTCCGTCCGAGCACTGGACTAGCCTGCCACGTTAAGACCTAAACGTAGGCCTGAGCTCGTCGTAGGGGGTGCTTGAGTGCCTCGGGCGGAGCTTGCGTGCGGCAGAGTTGGAGGTGATGGCGATTTGACGGCTGCGCAGCTGAGCAGAGCCGCATTAAGACCCTTGTCGAGGCCAGCTGCCCGCGTAGGCCGCCAGCTGGTGTGTTTGCATGGCGCGGGGAACCGGTCCCCCACGCGTCGCGGTGAAGGTATCCGCTCGCCCAGATCGTGCCACGCGGTGCGGCCCGCGCCTTAGTCGGAGGCGGAGACTTGTCGTGCGAGGCGGAGACTTGTCGGAGGGGGTCCTTCTAGTGGGGAACTGGTCGGAGAAGTTCCCAACTAGTCGGAAACAAGACGTCTTGCCAGTGAGGGTCTTAGCCATGGTCCTTAGTCCTCCTCGTCTTGAATCTTGGCCTTCACGTTGTCAATCTTAGCCTTCACATTGTCAATGGTGTCAGATGGCTTTACCTAAAGGGAGATTATCTCGCCGTCAAAGGGGGGCCCTAATCCGGGCCCTCGTCAGTAGCCCCCGAGCCTGAGAGGGAGTCAAGGACTCGCGCACAGGCTCAGTCGAGAAGGCTTGGAGTTGATTCTTGTTCTTGGTCCTCCCGGTGGGTGCGCGTGAGCGCATCCGCCGGATGTAGCCCCCGAGCCCGTGAGTGAGTTGGAGACTCGCTCGCGGGCTTTTAAACTTCATTGTAGTCGTCGCGGCCCCGGATTGTTCCGTTGGGGTAGTCGTGGGCGTTGTAGACGTTGTGGACGACGTGGGCAGCGTGGGCGATGTGGGCGAAGTGGGCGACGTGGGCGACGTGATTGATGCGGATGAAGCAGGAGGTGCGGGTATCTCGGCCGTCGTGATGGATGCGATGGTTTGAAGTGACCGAGAGGGGGCGACGTAGGCTTCCGGGTTTCGCGGGAATCGAGGCGTCGCGCGGGCGGGTGCCTGTTACGCCGGGACACGCGCACGCGGGCGGTTGTTTCGCTGACGCGGCGGGCCCGGCCTTCAAGGCGAACGAACGCGCTCCTCCCCTTTTTAACCGCGCGCCGGGCATAGATTCGGGACTTTACTCCCTCATCATCTTCCTCTGCTCTTGCGCCTTGCTCCTCTCGCTTCCTTGCGCTCGCAGCGCCGCCACCGCTCGCACCGCCGGTTCGTTCGAGAACTTGTCGCCGCCATGTCGAACTGGACGCGGTCCAACGTGTCCCGCGACTAGCTGCGCCGCCTCGTCGAGGCCGGGCAGCTCCCTCCACTCACCGCCACCGTGGAGTGGAAGGTGCCCGGGGAGGAGTCCGTGCCGCGCCCGCCCAAGGGGTACGTTGTCTCGTTCGTGGCCTTCCACGAGCGCGGCTTCTCCGTCCCTGCCAGGCGGTTCATCCGGGGGGTCCTCTACGAGTACGGCCTCCAGCTGCAGCACCTCAACCCGAACAACATCCAGCAGATGGCGGCGTTCGAGGCGACGTGCGAGGGGTACCTGGGGATAAGTGCCCATTGGCACCTCTTCCGGTACTTCTTCATGTTCGCGTGCCTGAAGGATGGCCCCAGGGCGGCGACGATCGGGTGCGCCAACCTCCGGATGAAGCAAGGCCGGGACGACAGCTACATCCCGTCCTCCCTGACCAGCTCGAACAGCGGCTGGCACAAGGGGTGGTTCTACCTGAGGAACGACCCCGAGTTCGCGCTACCGGCGTTCACCGGGAACTCCATCGGGCAGTCGCGGTTGAACTGGACCCACGGTCCCCCACAGGCGGAGTAGGAGAGAATGCTCAAGGAACACTGGGCAGTGCTGGGGCGCTCCGAGGAGCCGGGGTCACCCTGGCGACCGTCATCAGCCAGTACCACGCCCGAGGAGTCGTGCCGCTCCGGAGACGGCCGCTCCGTCTCTGCGAGATGACGGCCGATCGAGCCCCCTGGGCGGGGACCATGACTGCGCCGGCCTTCCCGTCGCTGAACGAGATCCAGCGCCGTGTGGCGCTGGCGATCGGGAAGTCGTCCTTCATATGGCCGCCGGCGCGGCTTCTTCCGATGCTCCCCAACAAGGAGACCGAGAAATTGGTGAGTTGTCGCTTCCTCCGACAAGTTCTTCGTGAAACTTGGCTTCTTTGGTTTGGTGTTGATCTTCTTGGGGACCTCCGACGATTGGTGACTCGCCCACTCCTTGTTTTTGCAGTTGAAGTGCGCGCATCTCGTGCCGGCCAAGGCGCCTCTCCCGGAGGAGGCGATCTTCAACCGGAACAAGGCAGCCGCGGAGAGGCGACGGGCTGCACGCAAGGCACAGCACAAGGAGCGGGAGATCGCCAAGCGCGATCGGAACGACGACCGCATCAAGCGGCGGAAGGCGGGAGAGCGCGGTGTTTCCTCCAACGAAGACCCGTCGCCGGAGCCGGCGTGGAGCGGCGACGAGCCCAGTGCCGCGGTGGACTGGAGCGGCATGTCGGCGTCGTCCACACCGTCGCCTCCCCTAGCGGTGGAAGTGACTTCATCGCGGCGGCCGGAACCCGCCGCGCACGAGAAGAACGTGGGCTCGAGCTCGCGATCGGTGGCTCGCCCCGTCTGAGAGGACCAGCGGGCGACCCGTTCTCGTACGGCGCCCTGTGGCTCAGGCACTTCCGAGGTGCGGAAGGACCCGCCCCGCCGAGTCGACCCGCCCAGGCGGCCAGAGTAGCAGGAGCCCTCACCTCGCCATCTCTTCGACGGCTCCGACCGCCCCGACACAGACTCCCTGCAGAGGCGTCCGTCGCGGGCGAGATCGACAAGCTCGGCGTCGACACCGAGCATGCCGCAGGAGGCGGATTCGGGCGCTGCCCCGCAGCGCCTTCAGTCTTTGATCATCCGGGGCGGCGGAGCCCCAGACATACAAGTTTCCCTCCCTGCTGGCGGGGGCCAAGGGCCCACCTCCGTTACGGCGGAGGTCGGAAGGATAGCCCCCGAGCAGCCGGGGGAGCGCAGCGCCGTCATTGGTCGGCGGGAAGAAGCGGGGCAGCCCCCGAGTCGGCGGAGCGCCGGGGGCCGACCTCCGAGTCGGTGGGAGCAAAACGAGCAGCCCCCGAGCAGGGTTCGTCGGACCGCCCAGCGAAGAGAACCCGGGTCCGCTCCAAGATGTAAGCCCCTGCTCCTAGTTCCCTTGTCATCTCTAAATCCTTGCTTGGTTTGCTTCTCAACCCTTGTCTTGCTCCCTCTGCAGTCGTGCCGATACTGGCGTGCTCAGCCTCGCGCCTCTGAAGCGTGTGGCGTTGAGCGCGCATGGCCCTTCCTCTGAGCCCCACTCGCAGCCCCCGTACGCCGAGCCGTTGGCGGAGCAAGCCCGGAGCGGGCTGGTCGTGGCCACCGAGGTGGTCGAGCCAGCGGCACCCCCGCCGTCATCGGGTGCCAACAACTCGGGCGAGGGGCAGACGATCGCGGAGACGGTTGTTCCCCAGGCGGCGACAGAGTCGCAGGTCGAGACCGTCCTGGGGGGCGAGGATGTCGTGATGGTGTTCGGTGAGCGGACTGTTCTTCCGCCTCCGCTCGCCAGGGACCACGAAGCCGTCGCGTCAGCGGCGCGTCGTGCATTCGATGAGTTGATCCTTCCCGCGATGTCAGTAAGTTTTCTCTGCACAACGGCCCGCCTTCGACTTCTTCCATTCTTCCGATGTGTGTAGCTTATGTCTTCCTTGTTCGGGATAGACACTCGCGGCGTCTGGTCAGAGGAGAGCGCGAGCGGTCAATGAACTCCGCGCGGAGCGAGCCCAGCTGGAGATGCAGCTGGTGGTCGCCCGAGTGGCCGCTGCCGCAGCGGTGGCGTGCGAGGTGACGACGCGGACGACTCTTGAAGCCGCCAAGCAGTCCGCGGAGGACCGCGCCACAGCCGCACAGTCTGCCGCCGCCACCGCCTCGACGGAGCGGGACGCCTTGGCGACGAGGTTGGCTCTGGCCGAGGCCGAGATCGAGAGGCTGCGGGCCGCTGCGGCATCCGCCAATGAAGCCGCCGAGAGGGCCACCACCGCCACCGCCGCTGCCGAGGCCACCGCCCGGGACGCCGCCCAGGCCGCGGCTCAGGAGAAGGCGGCGCTCGAGGCGAAGGTGGCGGATCTGGAGCGCGACTTGGCCACCGCCGGAGTTGACCTTGCGATGACCAACCGTCAGTTCTCCGAGGTTGCCAACCAGCTCCAGGTGGTTTCCGAGGAGGCGACGCGGTTGCGGGAGAACAACACCAAGTTGTCGGAGGACCTTGAGGGTGAGTCGGCCAGGCCCTTCCCTTCACCATTTTTGCTTTTCGCTTGACTCTTGCTCGTTCTGACTTGTCTCCTGGTGCCCCAGGAATGCGCGTGTATCATGCTGGAATGACCTCGAAGCTGGCGAAGCAGAAGCAAGAGCTGAACTCCGCCCTGCTCAAGATCATCGAGAAGGACAACTCGATCGGGCGCTTGTCGGAGTAGCTTGAGAGTAAGCCCAGCATCCCGACTCCATCCTTGCCTTTCTTGTGAGTCTGCCGTAACCCATCATCTAGCTTGTTTTCCTCAGAGACCAGGGTCGAGCTCGAGCAGTCTCAGAAGGATCGGGAGCAGGACGCGGCTGAGCTGAGCCAGGCCCGGAACGCCCGGCGCAAGTCGGAGGAGGCCCGCAATGTGAACATTGAAGACCTCACCAAGCTCGGAAGGGCCATTGGCACGGTCATGGCCGGGCTTGGCGTGTCACTCGGGCCAGTGTTGCCCGATATGCTTGTTGCAGAGGTCGGGCGTGATCCGGGAACTTGAGCTGTCGACGGCTCGGTGAGCGGTGCACCGGGTGCTCGCCATGTTCGAGGCGCATTATCAGGGGCTGGACCGCAAGGTGTTGAGCGGCAGCTGGGCCCCTGGCATCTCCGACACGCAATGCGACGAGATCGAGGACAACTGCGCCTCCTTCGCCCGCGACATGGCCGACGCTGCCCTGAAAGACCTGGAGCTGCTGCCAGAGGACACACCAGAGGACCCGGAAAGTTCCAGGCCCTCCGCTTAGATGTATCATTTCAATTGCATGTAAAAACAAGAACAGTTCATTTGTGCGACTTTACGAATCAGAATCGCGTAGCTGAGAACTCATTCGAGTAGCATTACAGCTCGATCGTTCCCGAGCGCCCGAGGACGACTGCCATAACGCGTAGCTGACCTTAGGAAGTCGATACGACCAAGCTCTACTCTGGAGCCACGGAGGCGTAGGAGTCGGGAAGCTCGACCTTCTTGACCCGCTAAGGGTAACCACTCGTTCGCAGCCCCCGAGAGCTCGGGAGGTTCGAGAGGTAACCTTGCGTGGTTTTGTCGTAAAAGTTGTTTCAGACCAAAGTCTGGGCGGTTACTTGGATGCTTTTGAAAAGAGGTCGGACGAAGGCTTGAGGACTCGAGTTGTGCCCGCAAGTCTTCGCACCGTAGCCGCGGAGGCGTAGGTGCTAGGAGCTTTGAACGAGCAGCAACGTTTTGCCTCACGCAGGACGTCGCCCTTACTTCTCGCAAGATCAAGTTTTCCGTCAAAAAACCTTTCGCTCGTGCGATTGGTCTCGACACAGTTGTCGGGATTTTTTTGAAAAAATCGTAAAAAACGGAAGGAGGGCATCGTGCCCTGGGTAGCCCCCGAGCAGGGAGCGTTCCTACGCAGGCGCAGGGACGCTCGCTGCTCAGCCTTCAAAGGGGTCGCACGTTCATAAACATGGCAATCGACAAGTTTTTCGAACTTAAAGACATGTGAATGAAGCATGCGGCATTTATTCATCAATATATGAGATTTGAACAGTTACTTAAGGGTAAAACGACCGCTGGTGTTCGATGTTCCATACGTTGGAGACGACCCGTCCATCCTCGTATCGGATCTTGTACGTTCCAGGTCGGAGCACCTCGTGGACGATGAACGGCCCCTCCCAAGGTGGTACGAGCTTGTGCCGGTCCTTACTACCTTGAACCCGTCGGAGGACAAGGTCCCCAACGTGGAACTCGTGGGGCGCACGTTGCGCTCGTGGTAGCGTCGTAAAGCTTGTTGGTACTTGGCGCAGCGCAGCAGCGCCACATCTCGCGCCTCATCGAGCTGGTCAATAGCATCCTCAAGCGCGACTTGATTGCCTTCCTCGGTGTAGGCTTGCACTCGCGGGCTGCCGTAGTCGATGTCCGTTGGTAGGACCGCCTCCGAGCCGTGCACCATGAAGAAGGGTGTAAAACCCATCGCCCGGCATGGTGTGGTGCGCAGGCTCCATAGCACAGACGGTAGCTCGGCTACCCACCTTGCTCGAAACTTCTCGAGGCGCTTGAAGATGCGAGGCTTCAACCCTTGCAAGATCATGCCGTTCGCCCTCTCGACTTGTCCGTTTGTCTTTGGGTGCGCCACGGCAGTCCAGTCCACGCGAATGTTGTTGTCGTCGCAGAAGTTAAGGAATTTCTTCCTCGTGAACTGGGTGCTGTTGTCGGTGATGATCGTGTTGGGTATGCCGAAGCGGTAGATGATGTCGGTGAAGAATGCGACAGCTTCCTCGGAGCGGACGTACACGACAGGTCGAGCTTCGATCCATTTGGAGAACTTGTCGACCACGACGAGGAGGTGCGTGAAGCCCCCGGGCGCTTGTCGGAGCAGCCCCACCATGTCGAGGTGCCACACAGTAAAAGGCCATGTGATGGGAATGGTCTGGAACGCTTGCGCCGGGAGGTGAGTTTGTCGAGCGTAGAACTGGCACCCCTCGCAGCGCCGCACGATGTCCTTGGAGTCTGCCACCGCCGTGGGCCAGTAGAATCCTTGTCGGAAAGCTTTCCCGACAAGCGTTCTCGGGCCTGCGTGATGTCCGCACGTGCCGGCATGGATCTCACGTAGCAGCTCTCGGCCTTGGTCCCCGAGGATGCACCGCATGAGAATGCCAGCGGCTCCTCGCTTGTAGAGCTCACCCTCGATGAGGACGAACACCTTTGCTCGCCGCGCGATGCGTCGAGCCTCCGTTTGGTCGGAGGGGAGCTTGCCTTCGACAAGCCACTCGAGGATCGGGAACCGCCAGTCGGGATCTTCAAGATTCAGCTCGGGTGATTGGTCAATCGCCATGACTTCGGGCTCCTCGACCTCTGGCGGCTTTTCCCCCTCTGCTCGCACAGAGGGCGCGTGTTGATCACTCGCGAAGACCCCGTGTGGTACCGGCTTGCGACTTGATGCGGTCTTTGCGAGTACGTCGGCGGCTTTGTTGTAGTCGCGCAGCACGTGATGAAGCTCGAGTCCGTGGAACTTGCCCTCCAGGTCACGTACAGCTTGGCAGTATGCCGCCATCTTCGGGTCTACGCAGTTCTTGTCTTTCATGACCTGGTCTACGACTAGTTCGGAATCCCCCCTGATCTCGAGACGTCAGATCCCGAGCTCAACAGCTATTCGGAGGCCGTTGATTAGTGCTTCGTACTCGGCGACGTTGTTGGAGGCCGGGAAATGTAGTCGGACCAAGTACTCTATGCGCACGCCCAGAGGCGAGATGAAGACAAGGCCTACACCCGCTCCTTCCTTCATGACAGAGCCGTCGAAGTACATGATCCACGTCTCGTACTCGATTGGCGCCGGTGGAGTTTGGATCTCCGTCCACTCAGCAACGAAATCCGCGAGTACTTGAGACTTGATGGCACTACGAGGTGCGTACGATATGTTCTATCCCATCAACTCGAGGGCCCACTTGGCGATTCTCCCTTCAGCCTCGAGGTTCTGGATGACCTCCTCGAGCGGGTATTTGGACACCACGGTGATGGGATGCGCGTCGAAGTAATGTTGGAGCTTGCGCTTGGTCATCAAGACAGCGTACACAAGTTTCTACATCTGTGAATATCGCGTCTTGGAGTCGGAGAGTACCTCGCTGACGAAGTACACGGGTCGCTGCACCTTTTGTGACCTTCCGGGCTCTTCTCGTTCGACCACCAGTGCAGCGCTGACCACCTGGGTTGTCGCGGAGATGTACAGCAGCATCGGCTCTTCAGGTGTCGGAGCTATGAGGATCGGCGGGCTCTTGAGCATGTTCTTGAGGGAGTCGAGCGCCTCTTGTGCCTCGGGGGTCCACGAAAAATGGTCGGACTTCTTCATCAGCTTGTATAGCGGCAAGCTGCGCTCTCCGAGTCGTGCTATGAAACGGCTTAGAGCCGTGAGGCAACCTGTAACACATTGTACGCCTTTCAAGTTCTTGATTCGCCCCATGTCCATGATGGTCGAGATCTTCTCGGGGTTCGCCTCGATGCCGCGTTCCGACACGACAAAGCCAAGGAGCATGCCCCTCGGGACCCCGAAAACGCATTTCTCAGGGTTCAGCTTTACCCCGTGCTGCCGCAGCTTCGCAAAGACCTCGGTCAGGTCGGGAACCAGATCTCCGGTCTTTCTCGACTTGACCACGATGTCGTCGACGTACGCCTCGATGATGCGTCCAATCAGTTCCCCGAAAACACGTCGCATGCATCGCTGGAACGTGGCGCCCGCGTTCTTGAGCCCGAAGGGCATTATCTTGTAGCAGTACGCGCCAAACAGAGTGATGAACGAGGTTGCGAGTTGGCCCGCTATGCACATCGCTATCTGGTGGTACCCGGAGTACGCATCAAGAAAACAGAGGGTTTCGCACCCAGCTGTCGAATCGACTACCTAATCTATGCGAGGCAAAGGAAACAGATCCTTGGGACATGCCTTGTTAAGGCCCGTGTAGTCAACACACATCCTCCATTTCTTATTCTTCTTCTTTACAAGTACAGGGTTAGCAAGCCACTCGGGGTGGAATACTTCTCGGATGAACCCTGAACTAAGGAGCTTCTTGATCTCCTCGCCGATCGCCTTGCACTTCTCGTCGTTGAAGCGGCGAAGGTGTTGCTTTACCGGTTTCGATCCCGGCTTGATGTTTAACTTGTGCTCGGCAACCTCTCTCGGGATCCCCTTCATGTCGGAGGGTTTCCATGCGAACACATCGAGGTTCGCTTTGAGGAAGTCGACGAGCGCGCTTTCCTATTTAGGATCGAGCGCCGTCCCGATACGGAGCGTACGGCCGTCGTCGGAGACAGCCGCATCCTTGACGTCCTTGGCGGGCTCGAAAGAGCAGGCCGCTCGCTTGGACGACTCGGGGATATCCTGGTCCTCGGACGGGGGCTCGGCGTGGAGCCTCTCGGACCGGATCAGTGCCTCAGCGAACTGAAAGCACTCAGCGTCGCACTCGAATGCGCGCTGATACGTGGTCCCTACTGTGATGATCCCCTTCGGACCGGGAATCTTCAGTTTCAGGTACGTATAGTTGGGCACGGCCATAAACTTCGCGTATGCCGTCCTCCCGAGGATCGCGTGGTACGTCCCCGAGAACCCCACCACTTCGAAGGTGAGGGTTTTCGTGCGAAAGTTTCGCAAGTCCCCGAACGTAACAGGCAGATCGATCTGCCCGATGGGGAGCGCCTCCATTCCAGGGACGACCCCGTGGAACGGTGCGGTCGACGGCCGCAGCTGGGACCGCGGGATGCCCATGTCGTCAAGCGTTGACGCATAGAGCACGTTGATCCCGCTTCCCCCATCCATCAGGACCTTGTGGATCCGTTTGGACTTGAATAGGGGAGCTACCACTAGTGGGTAGGATCCTGGCTGGGGCACATGGTCGGGATGGTCCTTGCGGTCGAAGGTTATCGGAACCTCTGGCCACTTTAGGTAGGACGGCTTCGCAGTGTCGGCGTTGAAGACTTCTCGTCGGATGAGCTTCTCGCGTCGCCTCGAGGGTCTTGCCGGGGATCCGCCAAAGATCATGTGTACCGCGCCATCTTCACCTAGGTACATAGCCCCCGCGCCATCATCATTGTCGGGGGGTGGCCCTCCCTTCTTGGGTGGATCCGCCACTCTTGGCTTGAGGGTGCCGTTGACGTAGTTCTTGATGAGCCGGCAGTCCTTGAGCGCGTGCTTGATGGGGACCTCGTGGTGTGGGCACGGTGCGTCCAGGAGCTTCTCGAAGTGATCCTTAGGCAGACCGGGCTTGGTTGGGTTGCCCTTGGGGCGCGACGCCTTGCGCTCCACCGCTGCGACCAAGTTGTCGTCGCGACGGCGCTTGTCGTTCTTTTTCTTCTTCTTGAAACGTGAGGACGTCCCCTCGCCGTGGTCCACGACTTGCTTCCCCTTGCCCTGAGGGGTGTTGAGCGTCGCGGCGACCTCTTCCTCGCCGTCTGCATGGTTGTTCGCGATGTCGAGGAGCTCCCGGGTTGTACGCGGCGTGCGGCGCCCGAGTCGGTGGATGAGGGAGGTGCAAGTCGTGCCATTCTGGAACGCCGAGATGGTGTCGTTGTCGATCGCGCCGGGAAGCTCGATGCAGGGCTTGGAGAAGCGCCGGATGTACTCGTGCGAGCTCTCTCCCGGCTGCTGCTTGCAGTTGCGCCGCTCCCACTGCTTACCGGGACGCGTGTACGTGCCTTGAAAGTTCCCGACGAAGACTCGGCGCAGGTCAGTCCAGCTGTTGATCTTGTCGCGTGGCAGGTGCTCAAGCCACGTCCACGCGGAGTCGCCGAGGTAGAGCGACAGGTTCTTTATGATGAAGAGGTCGTCTGTCGCTCCCCCCGCGTGGCATGCGAGCCGATAGTCCTCGAGCCACACGCTGGGGTTGGTATCCCCATCGTACCTGGGTATGTTGGTCGGAGCCCGAAAACGCGAGGGGAACCTCGCATCCCGGACGCTCTGTCCGAAAGCTCGTGGACCCCTCTGGTTTAGCGACCAGCTGCGGTCACGATCGTCGTCGCTGTCGTAGCGTCGTCCGCGCCCCCGGTCGTCGTGGTGGCGTGATCGGTTGTCGCGATGGGTGTCCACACTCCCGGCCCGTCGGCGAGCCTCGATGGTGTTCCGCGCATCACGATCAGGGCCGAGTCGGCTCTTGACCGCCGACGCCGCGGCCCCGCCCCCTTCCCCGCGGTCCTGATGCCGAGAGGGAGGCGGGTTCGGACTGTGTGCGGAGGGTGCTCCTGCTCGTCCACGCTCTAATCGCTGGCGTGAAGCAGAGCTTTCCGCTTGTTGTGCTGCCGCTGCTTCGAGCAGCGCCTTCAGCTGTTGACGCACTCGTCTCTCCTCGGAGGTCGCTGCCTCCGGACAGCCGCGCAGCAACATGGCTGCAGCGGCGAGGTTCTGCGATGCCCGCCTAAAGAGCGGCGGGGCTTCACCGTCGGCGTTGGCGTCGACGTTCGCGCCCTCGTTGGCGCGTCGGTCGTTGTCACGTGTACGTCCTCGGGCCGGCGGCGTCGGGGTGTGGGCTCGAGGTTGTTCGGCGGCTGGGCGGCGCTCCTGCCGCTCGTCGTTCCCCTCACGGGGCTGCTCCTGCACCGGGACCATCTGTGCGGGCTGCCGGTCGCGAGGCTCTGGGTCCTGTCCCAGCTCCCAGTGAAGGATGGCCAGCTCTTCGTCGAGTTGGCACGTGGCTTCCGCGAGCTCGTCGAGTCGTGCCCGCCGCTGGGCGTCGGTGGCGCGGTGACGCGGCGCAGGCTCCGGGTCGGAACTGCTCGAGGTCGAGGCCACACAAATGTTGCACTCGCGTGTGGGGTCGCGCGGTCGCGTGGTCAGTGTCCTCCGGGCCGTCGCGGATCCGGAGGCGACGCCGGTCGCGCGCAGGTTGTTGACGTAGGCCGTCACCGGGTCGTCCGGGAGGCCGGGCTGTCCACGGGGGTACATGGCGGCGTACCGCTCCATGAACTCCCCCCAAGCAAGCGGCTCGGCTCCGCTTGCCTGGAAGGTGAGGTTGGTGAGGTAATAGGCAGCGAGCCTAAAACGCTCCTGTGTTGGGTTTGACCCCAACATGGCCATGATCGTCTCGTCCGAGAAGCCTCGGACGAAAGCCGCGCGTCCCGCAGCCCCCATCAGGACGTTGGGACGAGGTGGCCGGGCGAAGGTACGCCCGGCGATGGACTCCGCCGGCCCGGTGTAGACGAAGCCAAGGGAGCCGAAGCGCAAGATGGCCCCAGGGGTCAACGGAACCCTGCGGCCCTCCATCCGATCCGTTGGTGAAGTTCGTCGAGACACACGATGTGCCCCTACCTGGCGCGCCAACTGTCGGGGTTCTCTACCGCCGGACAGTAAATTTGTGTCGATCGTGTGTCGGGCTCGGATGGTTAGCACAAGAGACAACGGGATTTATACTGGTTCGGGCCTCCGAGGAGTAATACCCTACGTCCAGTGTCGAGCTGCCGTGTTCCCGTGCTAGGGTTGTTTGTAGTAGGGGTTACAAACTAGTCGGGAGAGGGTGTCGGACCCAGGTCCCTTAGAATGGGTGTTCGGTTCGTCGGCTAACCCTTGTAACGGTTGCCCTTCTCTCCCTTTTATAGATGCAAGGGGAGGGGCAACAAGGGGAAAGAAAATAAGAGTTACAGTGTCGGTCACTGAGACGTCTTCTCGCGCGTCGCTGTCCGTCAGGACGCATTGAAGTGGAGTTGTGTTGCCTTGTCGTGGAAGCCGCCGCGTGGCCGGGCGGGGCTGTTCACTCTGGGACGCCTGGCGCTCCTTCCGAGTAGTTCGGCGGCGACTTGGTCCGTCCGAGCACTGGACTAGCCTGCCACGTTAAGACCTAAATGTAGGCCTGAGCTCGTCGTAGGGGGTGCTTGAGTGCATCGGGCGGAGCTTGCGTGCGGCAGAGTTGGAGGTGATGGCGATTTGACGGCTGCGCAGCTGAGCAGAGCCGCATTAAGACCCTTGTCGAGGCCAGCTGCCCGCGTAGGCCGCCAGCTGGTGTGTTTGCATGGCGCGGGGAACCGGTCCCCCACGCTTCGCGGTGAAGGTATCCGCTCGCCCAGATCGTGCCACGCGGTGCGGCCCGCGCCTTAGTCGGAGGCGGAGGCTTGTCGGAGGGGGTCCTTCTAGTGGGGAACTGGTCGGAGAAGTTCCCAACTAGTCGGAAACAAGACGTCTTGCCAGTGAGGGTCTTCGCCATGGTCCTTAGTCCTCCTCGCCTTGAATCTTGGCCTTCACGTTGTCAATTTTAGCCTTCACATTGTCAATGGTGTCAGATGGCTTTACCTCAAGGGAGATTATCTCGCCGTCAAAGGGGGGTCCTAATCCGGGCCTTCGTCAGTGAACTAGGACATTTTGCTAAGGATTGTCCAAAGCATGCAGACCGTAAAGAGAAAACGGTCAACCTCGTGACTGCAACCAATGCCGATGACGGGTATGGTAGTCTTCCTACCGTACTTTCGGTGTTTCAATCACCTAGTTGGTGGCTTGATACGGGTGCTAATATTCACGTGTGTGCTGATGTCTCTTTATTTTCTTCTTACCAATTGCTCCAAGGTTCTTCCGTTCTGATGGGGAACGGGTCACATGCTTCTGTTCGTGGTGTTGGTACGGTAGATCTGAAGTTTACTTCGGGCAAGATCGTGCAGCTGAAGAACGTGCAGCATGTCCCTACTATTCGCAAGAATCTTGTTAGCGTTTCTCTTTTACTAAGAGATGGTTTTAAGGTGGTGTTAGAGTCCAATAAAGTAGTTATGTCTAAGCATGGACAATTTATTGGTAAAGGCTATGATTGCGGAGGCTTGTTTCGCCTAAGTTTAGCAGATTTTTGTAATAAGTCAGTCAATCATATTTGTGGCACAATTAGTGATAATTCAAGTGTTTGGCATTCTCATCTATGTCATGTGAATTTTGGTTTGATGTCACATTTATCTAGCTTTTGGTTAATACCAGATTTCACCATTGCCAAAGGTTCTAAGTGCCATAGTTGTGTGCAATCTAAGCAACCTCGAAAGCCTCACAAGGCAGCGGAGGAGAGACACTTGGCACCTTTAGAACTCATTCATTCTGATCTATGCGAGATGAATGGTGTGTTGACTAAAGGTGAAAAGAGATATTTCATGACGTTAATTGATGATGCTTCTAGATATTGCTATGTTTACTTGCTGAAAACTAAAGATGAGGCTTTAGACTACTTTAAAATCTTTAAGGCTGAGGCTGAAAATCAACTAGAAAGAAAGATTAAATGTCTAAAGTCAGATCGTGGTGGTGAATATTTTCCTATATTATTTGATGAATTTTGTGCGGAACATGGTATTATTCACGAGAGGACACCTCCCTATTCTCCTGAATCCAACGGGATTGCCGAGAGGAAAAACCGCACATTGACTGACTTGGTGAACGCCATGTTAGATACTGCTGGTTTATCTAAGGCATGGTGGGGGAAGCTATATTGACTGCTAGTCATGTCCTGAATAGAATTTCGAACAAAAGTAAAGAGACAACACCATATGAGATTTGGGTTGGAAGGAAACCATCACTTTCATATTTGCGCACGTGGGGATGCTTGGCGAAAGTCAATGTTCCAATTACTAAGAAGCGTAAGCTTGGACCAAAGACGGTAGATTGTGTCTTTCTAGGATATGCTCACAATAGCATTGCTTATAGATTTTTAGTAGTAAAGTCTGAAGTTTATGATATGCATGTTGATACAATTTTTGAATCTCATGATGCTACATTCTTTGAGAATATTTTTCCTATGAAAGATATGCGTAGTAATGCTAAATTTTCTACTGAAATAGCTCCTGATAATACTATACCTATCGAGTCTCCTGTTGAGTCATTTGAGCAAACACTTGAGAAGGATGACAATGAAGTTCCTGTGAGGAACAAGAGACAAAGGATTGCAAAATCTTTTGGTGATGATTTCATTGTATACCTTGTGGATGATACTCCTACCTCTATTATAGAGGCATATGCGTCTCCAGATGCAGATGATTGGAAAGAAGCAGTTCGTAGTGAGATTGACTCGATTCTTTCTAATGGAACTTGGGAGCTATCTGAATTACCATTCGGTTGTAAACCAATTGGTTGTAAGTGGGTGTTCAAAAAGAAGCTTAGGCCTGACGGTACTATTGACAAGTACAAGGCTCAACTTGTGGCTAAGGGTTATACTCAAAATGAAGGCGAAGATTTCTTTGATACTTAGTCACCTGTTGCTAGAATGACCACTATTAGAGTACTACTATCCTTGGCTGCCTCATATGGTTTGATCGTCCATCAGATGGATGTGAAGACAGCTTTTCTTAATGGAGAGTTGGATGAGGAGATTTATATGGATCAGCCTGATGGGTTTGTAGTAAAAGGTGAAGAGCAGAAGGTGTGTAAATTATTGAAATCTTTGTATGGCTTGAAACAAGCTCCTAAACAATGGCATGAGAAGTTTGACACTACTTTAACTAGTGCGGGCTATGTCGTTAATGAAGCTGATAGGTGTGTGTATTATCGACATGGTGGGGGTCATTGTGTTATACTATGCTTATATGTAGATGATATTCTAATCTTTGGAACAAACATGGATATTATAAATGAAGTCAAGTCATTCTTGTCAAAGAGTTTTGACATGAAAGATCTAGGAGAAGCTAATGTAATTCTAAACATCAAGTTGATTAAGGAAGAAAGTGGGATTACTCTATCACAATCTCACTATGTTGAGAAGGTCTTGAGCCGTTTTGGCCATCTGGACAGCAAGCCTTCTCCAACACCTTATGATCCTAGTGTGACATTGCGAAAGAACAAGAATGATACCAGAGATCAATTGAGGTACTCTCAAATTGTTGGTTCACTCATGTATCTTGCTAGCGCAACTAGACCAGATATCTCTTTTGCTGTGAGCAAGTTGAGTAGGTACATGTCCAACCCGGGTGATGATCATTGGCATGCACTAGAAAGGGTCTTGCATTATCTTAAAGGTACGATGAGCTATGGGATTCACTATTCCGGGCACCCAGCTGTGCTAGAGGGATATAGTGACGCGAACTGGATTTCTGACACTGATCAAATCTACGCCACTAGTGGGTATGTCTTTACCCTTGGAGGTGGCGCAGTGTCATGGAGGTCTTGCAAACAGACTATTTTGACTAAATCAACTATGGAAGCTGAACTTACAGCTTTGGATACAGCATCTGCAGAGGCAGAGTGGCTGCGTGAGCTCTTGTCTGACTTGCCAGTGGTTGAAAAACCAATACCGGCTATCCTTATGAACTGTGATAATCAAACAGTAATCACTAAAGTGGATAGTGCTAAGGATAATGCGAAGTCAACAAAACACGTTAAAAGATGTTTGAAGACTGTCAGGAAGTTGAGAAACTCCGGAGTAATTACTGTATCTTATATACAAACAGACAAAAATATGGCAGATCCCTTTACAAAAGGGCTATCACGGAATGTGATAGAAATTGCATCTAGGGAGACGGGTATGAGACCCATGTGAGTTTACAGTAGTAGTAACCCAACCTTTTTGATCGGAGATCCCGTGACTAAGGACCTGGGAAAAACAAGCTATTGGTAAACTGAGGAGAGTATAAAGATAACCCTCTCTATGTGAAGATGCAATACTCTCAGAGCAATGAGGCACTGTGAGGTAGGTTGGCAAGGATGCCTTAATATGTTCTATTGACTTTAACGAGTAAAGATGTTGTCCTACAGAGCATTCTTGAAAGAACATACCTATATGAGTTTGACTGTTAAATGTCGCAGTCTATGAGACTTGGGTGATCTCTAGTAAACTCATGAAGAGACAAAGGAGTATGACGTATATGCTCCACCCACGGGGTAAGGCTACTGGCAGCCAAGTACTAGTTTGACTTTAAGCTAAGCTTATTCGCACAAAACCTGCGATTCAAGGCATAGTCCATTGTTCAAGTTGTGGATAAGTGTAGCTTGAAGTTCTAGGTGGAAGTTCAACTTAACAGTCTCTACCGAAACACTGGTATATCAAACAGTAGTGAGAACAGGCAAATCTCTAAATGGGCATTTGAGATCTGGTGGGGGATTGTTAGATATATGGACCTAGCCCATATAAATAATTCTGAGTAAATCTCAAAGGCCCATTAGCGTTAAAGGGGTACACCATCTATTAGTTTCACATTGCTAATAGACAAGGGTGTTGGGAGTTTTTCTCCTAATAAATATGGACGAACCCTTCATGAAAAGGACGCATCATAGACTACCACACGAAAAGGCCCCAAGTAAGGGTATCTCTAAGGTGATCTATATGAGTTAGATTTTGTCTCTTCTCGTTGTTGCGCCGCCGTCGCCAAGACTCCAGCCCGATCGTTCGCGTGCACCTGCGACCGGGCGAGCAGGTCTCCGGAACCGTCGTCTTTGCGATCCTGCACCGGGAGAAGGCGAATAAGGTTTTTGGGAAGCGCTCTTCGCGCGACTGCTCCCAAACGACTACTTCGTTTACTTCTCGATGGCCTACTGTACGACTACTTCCTGGCGGTCGTTCGAGGGACTACACTGCGTACATCTTCCTGCATCGACATCGTACGACTACATCGACTAAGGTCCTCCCACGATTAGTATGGCTAATCCAGAGGATAACGGCGCATCGGTTGCCCACGGCAACCGCCCCGCCTTTGGGTACACTCTCATCTTGCTGTGGTTTTATTTGTTCATCATGATCAATCTGTCTTGTCTGTCTAGTGTACGAATCGTGCTTACACTAGTTGCTATGATATGTGATATGAGTTTTCTACACATACTTAATCTAGTTGCTCAGTTCGTCATGTTTTATATTCTGATTTTAATCTGAAAATTGCCTAAAATTCCAACAGGAACCACAATAGATCGATGAACAACAAAGAAACTTACCTAAGTGTAACTACTCTAGCATTACAGTGTATGCAGTTCTCCGATTGTATTTCTTTTATAAAGTTCTCAATAGAAACAAAAAAAATTACAGATTTAAAGGATTGCAACTTGACAAGCAGACGATGGAGAGTGAACCAATAATACCACTTGCTATATGGACATGGCTAGTGTGCAAAAATGTCCACCGAAGATGGAACTATATTCTACCTTGTCGAGGGAGAATTTCAACCTCTGCGGAGTAGAGAGTAACCACAAACCCTTGAAACTAACTAAATCTCAGCGTATAGAGTACTCCCTTCGTATCATAATACTTGTTGTTTTGACCTTTCTAAATACATTTGTTTTGCTATGTATCTAGACATAAGTATATATATATAGGTGCATAGCAAAAGGAATGTAGCTAGAAAAATCAAAACGGTAAGTATTATAAAATGGATGGAGCAGCACACTAGCACGAGGCAAGTTGTTACTTTATCCATCTACTAGATGGTGGAACTGTCAAGGGCTGGTAGTGCGTGTACAATGTCTTATGAATGGCCCGTCCATGGCGCTAGCGACGTGGACGTGCTCGCACGGCCGGGGGACGATGAGAGCTGTTGGATCCGAAACCAACGGTCACGATTTTCCTCCGAATGCCGCCCGTGTCGCTCCATGGTTCCTTTTGCTTTCACGCTTGCGTCGTCCTTGGTCCATCCAAGGACGTCAAGATCACCAAGTTGCGAGCCGAGCATGACCAGCGAGATGCCAAAGTCGATGGAACGCTTTGTGGATTGGGTTGCAGCTGACGAGAGTATATTTGGGAAGATACCCATGCCGGCCAAGTTGTTGTTGGCTTGCTGATCACTTGCTGGTTGCTGCTAATCATCTTCTCGCTTGCCAAGCGACCAACCACTTGGCTCACCGCTTGCCAAGTTGCTCCTACGCATGTCGCAGAGAAAAATCCTTGGATTGTTTTCATGGACACTTGCAGTGCTGGCAGCCTGGCACTCTGCTCCTTGCACCCTCGTCCTATGACTGATGTTTTTTTTTCACAACATATGACTGATGTTCAAAGTTTGCAGGGATGAAGCACACCGTCTAGTCAGGTACTGTAGATCACATTTTATTAAGTTCAATTTCCTGCATTTTTCAGAATGCAATCATGTCCACATTTACTGTCAAAAACCTAGTTGTAAGACCAAGTGATTCGGCAGCTTGCCAAAAATATATAAAACATCATGAGATATTCCTTAACTTTTTTCTGATACCCACGCTCCAAGCCATTGTGCAACGAAACAGGTGTCAACTGTCAACATCATTAGAGCACACTGATTGGTTTGCAACGGCATTAGAGGGCCTTTTCCATGCTAACTTGAGGCAAACACATGACATGTAGTCAAAGCCAAAACTTGGCGGTAACATTCGCACTTACAACACATACTACGCAGTTCAGTTACACAGATCCAACAGCAGCACTGAGACTTCACCTAACAAGGAAATCTCAAGCAAATATTTCTCTAACAAGCCAGTCTAGGCTTGGATAGGCAAAATACAGTATCAAGAACGAGGGAAGCGCAAACAACACAGTGATAAGGATGTACAATAACAAGACCGCTGCGCTGGCTGGGATCGCATACATCACTATGAGGAGGAACATGAACACCAGGGGAAACTTGGCCGTTAGGTGAACCAAGAATGAAAGCGACTTGCGCAGCGAAGCTTGAACCCTCTCAGAGTTCAGGAGAGGTATTCCATGGCTGGCATGATTTGCGTTGGATGTGTCAGCCTGTGGTTGGAGGGGCCGTCTAGTGGGGTTTGAGTAACCTGCATTTGCATTTCCATTTGCTCTGCTGCTGCTTGGGAGCGATGGAGTATGTTGCTCAGTATAAATACCAGAGCGTGATCGTGCACGCTCACCATTCATCCCCTCAACCATCCAAAGAAGGAAGTAGTTCTTGCGTGGGAATATGAGGTTCCCTTTGTAAAATATGCGGAGTGATAGGAGGTTGCACCAGGGACAGCAGATGAAGAATGGTAGCTGGATTGGCACCGTTGGAACTTTGATGACAGCCCACTGAAGGCCTAGGATGCAGTTCTTGCACATGGAGTGGCCACACCAAAGCACATAAGGCACGTTCTCCACTATGTTGAAAGACTCCCAACATATTGGGCATTCCAAGCCTTCTTCCCTGCTTGCACATGAGGATGCCTCGTCATCAGAGCAAGCAGCACTGGAAGAGGCACAATTTGGAGGACTTCTCTTCCCCAGCCCAGACGTCCAAGCATTTGATGCAAAACCCCACATTTCAGTAATACCTTAAAGACCTGATTTCATTTGCATAAGAATTTCACTTGGGGGTAGACCTATCAAGTGAATAATGTGTGAGAACAATGGTAATTCAAAATAGAACCAAATACCAAAATTAAAAAACAATATGGATAGCTGATGTTAGCATTTTACCAAGTGGGGAGATGGAAAGCTGTCAGAACTCACGAAAATGCAAGTATATGGAAGATTGAAGCAGATTGCCATGTATATAAACAAGAACACTAATTCCAAACAGCTAACTAGCCCATTTACCCTAACACCTCAGTACCTCACCCCTTCATCATTGAAAGAGAGTAGAGCAACAAATCACTATTTACATATCACAAACATACACAGTCATAGGAAAACTCAAATGCATAGCAGAAGTACATTTTTAGGAGATAACAAGCATCTAACTAGTCAGGGTCTTAGGGATCGGCATAAAGTCAGAGACACAGGGGTAAATGCATGCCTTGTGTTACTGTGTAGGGAAAAAAGTAGCCCACATGAGCAGATGCTGACAGAAGCATGCTAGCAAGTACTTGGACATTAGAAAATTTCGAAATAGATACTAAAACAAGTACTTGGAAAGTTTTGCTGTTTTTGTATATGACCAACACATTGCCAGGCAAGACAAGACAATCAGCTGCTGGAAAAGGAACTAGGCGTGACCAAGTTCACCTGCTCATCAGTAAGCAAGTTTTTACTAAAACAAAAGCATGACTGCACAGGATAATATCGACCATACATACTAGTATTGAAGAAACCTTCTGCCCTTCGTAGATATATGAACCTAATGCAACATGATTGTAAAACCGGAACTAAAAGTTCTATCCAACTAAAAGTTCTTTGCGAATAAGTACCTCCATTTTACGAATGAAAAGTTTTCTATCCAACTAAAAGTTCTTAAATATCAAGACCAACTTTAGGAACTTATTCTACCAAGCCTATGATACGCAATTCAGCAATCCACTATTACTATAGCATATGTCTTGCTTGACAACTAGCAGGGGCTGATAAGCGGCAGATCTTAACAAACACGAGAACTTATGAAGCCATATGCAAAACCAAACTTTTTTAAAAAAAAATTAGGGGTGTGGTGTTTTATTTTTCTTAAATGAAGGTATAATTAACGTTACAGAACAAAATATGTTGTGAGTTGTAACACACTTGAAAGTAAATACTTTAAACAAAAATTACAGAGTGCGGACATTTTATCTGATTAGTAGAGAAAGGTAAAAAATGGCTGCGATTCTCTGGAATTCTTCCTGAATCGCTTTATACAAGAGCTCTAACCTTATGGACCGTGAACAATTTTGACTGTCAGCAAAATAAGGTCACACTTGCATACACCACTAATAACTTAATAAGAAGCAAGAAAAGCGTGGTGCGTAAATGCCAGCAACATCCTCCCCTAGAATTTCTTTCATTGAAGCAACCTAGTATTAGCAAGCAAAAAGCAACAAAACAGTTTAGTTGTCGTGCCATAACCTACTTTCATTATTAGTAATAAATAAGAAATACAAAGCCACATAACTAGGTAGAGAACCAATATTTTAAGATCCTTTAAGCATGCAGTTGGAGAACATGTTCAAACCTGGGCACCATAAGCAACGGCGCCCAGATACAGATGCCAAGGTAAGGTTAGTTACTTGGCTAACCTGTTATGCTTCAGGACACTTGATTAAGCTGTTAGCATATAGAGGAAGGTACAAATCTAACTCCCTAATGCATATTTCCTAGATACAGTGCAACTGATTGTTGCATAGGAAAATGTTTGACATTCAGTGGAAACCATACCAAGCCCAATTTGAAAAGTTGCTAGTCTGACCACAGCTAGTTCATATGTTTTAAATTGATCAAATCCAAGCAACCAAACAACCTGTTGGACATGATGACAATCATTACAATTTAGTAGAAATATATGTGAAGTTCCTAATACATGTGGCTACAAAAAGAAATTCAGTTTGCAGAGGCTACTTGGCAGATCATCCCATGTTGGACACAGTGCTATTGTATGTCAGACATTAGCAATTTGATCCCCTCCCTCACTTATGTGATATCTGATTCTTTATTAATTACTGAATAAAAAGGAATACACTGCCAGGACACACTTATGCAGAACAGGCTTCTTGATGAGCACATTCCAACTCTCTCAATGCCATCCGACGTGCAGGTAGCCTAAGAACACCTGACCAGTGACCATTACAGCATGAACACCTTTTTTTTTCCTACATCTTTCTACCCACAAATCCAAGCTTCCACATTCGAATTGGCAAAAAAAAAAAAAAATCCGGCAGTCCACACCCAAACCCCGTTCTTCACATATTGGAAACGCAACTGCTGGACATTAGATCGAACAGCCGAATCACAGCAGCAACAATCAGACGAGTAGACGACATATGCACGCATGAAAAGGAAGAAAGTAGAAAGGGACGACCATAATGTTTCTTTCCAGGATAGCAAGCGCACACATCCGCGGCGCCTAAACTGAACCGCAATAGCCCCTACTCAAGCGCACACATCCATACCGACTCGGAGTGGGAGACGGGCGGGCGCAGGACGCGTACCTTTTTTCAGCGAGCCCCGCAGCACGAAAAACCTCGACCTTGGCACCGTCGACGGCGCCGCTGCCGGCCGGAGAAGAAGCGTTCGACCCAATCTGCTCGTCGGAAGAAAAAGCAGAGAGCGGGGACAGGAACGTTGTAAGGGGAAGCGCTCGAATCAAAGGAAAGGGAGAGCTCGCGCGTCGGTACTCACCTACGGCAGCGGGACGGAGGGAGAGGGAGACGCCGCGGCCGCCGTCGTCGCAGCTCGGCTCGCGGAGGGGTGGAAGCGAATTGGGGATCTGCGGTGGCTGGCGTGGGGCGGGGGTGGTGGATGGTCAGTGGCAAATGGAAGGCTGGGTTTGGAGGGTTGGGCGGCCGCCATGTGGATGCGGTCCACAGGTCTGCCCGGGTGTGGGGCCACAATGTCGCGGCCCACGTGTCCGACTGTCCGTGACGTGGGTGCCACTTTGATATTTTTCAAGGAGCTGTCAGCTGTCAGGTCATTGTCATGCAAAAATTTTGAGAGTGTTCGGCTTCCTTTTACTCCCTCTGTCCGTTTTCGCTTCCCAATACACAACTCTGACTAAATATATAAATATATATATTAATATTTATGATACAAAATTAATATCATTAGATAGATATTTAAATCTAGTTTTTATAAAATTTATTTCGAGATACAAATGTTGCACGTATTTTCTACAAATCCGGTCAAATTTGTGACACGAAAACCCACGGCGACACTCTTTTGGGGACGAAGGGAGTATAAAGTAATTTATTTTTTCACAATATTTTTCTCCAACAATAAATCAGTCGAAGCTGCTTTAAGTTCTGTCGAACACTCTTTTACACGTTACATGCTTCGTTCGGCAGGTATTTAAGAGGAGAAGTCGGCAGGTTTGTTGTGAGAAGAAAATACTATGTACTGATTAAGCCGGCTGATTTATGTGAGAGAAAAGTGTTGTAAAAGAAGCCGAAATAAGCGAGTCGAACGCAGTGACACTTTCGGGGGTAGGAGCCTATTCAGCTGGTTGGGGCTAGTTTCCAGTTGGTTGGCCGGTGTTGGTTTTTCGTGAGAGAAAAGCACTACTCATTAGTTAGTGGTTGGTAGTTGATGCTGATTTGGTGTGAGCGAAAAGCACCGTAGTCCGTAGAAGAGACGATGTGGTGGTTGGATGAGGTGATTCAAACTATGAACTTTATCTAATTATTTATACAAATGTTATTATATATGAAAATATATTTGTTATTTAAAAGAGAAGGACATCTCTTAAACCATTGATCATGTATGAAAATATATTAGTGGATGATGATACGAACAACTTGGATGTTAAGAGATACTCCCTCCATCTACTTTTATAAGGCGCACACACAAATCAAATTTCAAATTTTGCAATCTTTAACCGATAATTTGACTATTATTTTTATAATATAAACTTTATATGGTTGGATTAGTAATCAAATATACTTTACCATGATTATAAGTTTATAACTATAAGAGATATAGTATATGATAAATGATGGTCAAAATATTACATGGAAGATTGTATCAAGTTACTTATAAAGATAGATGGAGGGAGTATACAATTAATGATTATTAGTGAGGTGCATCTATATAGATTTTATTTAACAGTATTATGTACAAGAAGGCTTGATCAAAGGATTTGTCGTGGACACGTGCAACGCAAGGCCAACCTCATCACCCGCCTCTTAGGCAACTCGGGCGGAACACGCCCCGCGTTGTTGGTATTTGTTAACGTCGTCACTAGGTTTGAGTGTTCCTAGCAACGGTGCAAGATGCATGTTGACATTTCTTAACACAATCACCAAGAATAGACTTAGGATCCATTTGCGGTAACAATGCTAGGAATGTTCACTGATGGTATTCATAACGATCATAAACGAATCCTCAAGCGCATTGATATACCATTGTAGCATTTCCCAAAGGAGTATTCTAAAGGTATCAAATCCAAGGAAGTCGTGTAGTATAACAAGACGATTACTATTGCAATGAGCATAAGACATGATAGGAAAGAAGCAATTACGCAGGGGTAAGATAAAGATAATGATAAGAGTAGTGTGACACACACTGATTCATCTCAAGAATTCTACTGCATAGGGAGATACACATACGAGTTAGCTTTAGATTTTAATGTACTAAACATACAAAGTCAGAAGATACAAGAAATGTAGACATGTATTACATGGACTATCGGTTTAGCACCCAGGTACAAACAAGGAGCTAGCCTCCCGCGTCGCTTCCGCACGACAGCGATTGCTAGATTTTAAACTCCTACAATGATACATGAACGTGGAGGATTGCAAGGGACCTATGTCTATCTATCTGTGGGGCACACTCATATTCAATGAAGCTACGCAACCCAAGCACCATGCTTACATTGTTAACTAGACTCCGACCGACTCGGGCTATTGTGACTCAGGATGAAGCCACCAGATAACTAGCCACTTGCACCGAGTACTGTAGCATAAACACTAACGCCATGCAACAATTCATGTACACAAACTAGATCAAACTGATTCTAATCACATAAATGGATACGAGAACCTATGAACCTATACCACAAGATCGAAGGGTTGTGTTCACGAAGAACACAAACTTCTAAATCAAGAACACACAAAGAACACATAAACATATCACACATACATGAAAGCACAACTTTATATGAAATAGTTGAATAACTTAGTATATCAAAGTCATATTAAGAAATAGAGATACAAGACTCGTACCTAAACTCCAAAGTAGACTTGAAATCTGAAGTAGAGCTACTCTAGCCTACTCCATTAGCCTGAAACTAAAATGGAGAGAATGAACCAAGAGATGTGTCTCTCATAAGTGAGCCCCCACCCCTTCTATTTATAGGCCTAGGGCACCCTTGCTCCGAGCCTTGGGGGACCAATCAGAGACCAACATGTGAATGGTGGAGATGAGAGAGGGCTCAAAGGCGGTACGGACGATCCTAGGGATCGGCTGACCCCTTGTGGGCCCATCTCACATTCCCCTTTGGCCGGGTGACTGATGTGTGGGCTTCTATGGCAGTTTGGCATGTAAACGGTGAAATAAGTTTATTTGGGTGGTCGTGTGCCATTCAACCATGGGTTGCACACGTGGCGGATTATGATTCGTCGAGCTTGCTTCACATGAATCAATAGATGGTAGTTTTATCACTGATTTTGTGTTTATTCACCTGCAACTAAAGCAGAGCTAGGCTGGGCCGACGACTAGGGCTGACATTAGCTATAGTATAGGAAATGGGTTGAATTATGTGCTACAGTGTTTGCTATAGTGTGCTACATTATGCAAAAAATTGGCGTGTGACTGGGGCCTCGGCCTGGGAGGCCTGGGCTGCAGCTCTGCCACCGCCTGCAACCAAATAATATCTAAGGACAAGTGTAACTACATTATAACTAAAATGTGTGCAAGAAATGTATTTTCTCCTTCATTCATGGGAATATTGATGGCTAAAATTGGTACTTAACTGTCGCGCATACACCCCGGGTATCTGCAAGGAAGGAGGAAGGCAGACTCCTCTTAGAATTCCTCTGTAATCCTACTAAGACTCATACCGTGTAATCCTACTAGGACTCCTACCTTGTAACCAACTAGCACCCGCCCCCTGGACTATATAAAGGAGGGCCGGGTACCTAGGAACACATCCACAATCCCTCCGAGGAACACCCAAGCGCATGGCGCAATATACTACACCAAACAGGACATATATAGGGTACGCTACTCTGGCTACCCGAACCTGTATAAATCTCGTGTCTTGTGTCCTCACACATACCTTCGAGTTCCAGGTTTGGCGATCCCCCACTATCTACTCTCCGACGGGTACCCCTATGGAGGTTATCGGATATAAAACTCCGACATTGGCGTCCACCGTGGGGCGATCGTCACGATCATTGGGCGAATTTGAAGGACCTCATCATCGTCAAGAATTTAAGATCGATCCACTTGGCAAGGTTGTTGTTCTCTCATCCAATCGACGACTCGGCGCACAGACTGCAACAGAGTCCAAGGCGGGCTCGGTTTTGTTCTCGCCGAGTTGGAAGTCGAAGAGGAGACGAGTACGCTGACCAAGACAAGGAGGATTCCATCCCGTGACCCTGTTCACACGGCAGAAAGACGCCAAATCCGAGAGCAGTTCGACGATGGTGAATTGTTCCAATCCGCATCGAAGTCGCGGATCCCTGGTGGCTTCCCACGTGCGTCAACTTGAATTTTGCTGTTACGCATACAAGTCTTGGCCACACGTATCAGATCAAGTCAGCAACAAGGCTATGAATTCTGAGTTGTTGAGCCTGGTTACATGTTGATAGGTGCCGAATTGGATCAGCACAAGGATGGTCCGATCTTCACGACAGTAGGTTCAAGAATAAAGGATAAATTGTTGTAGAACAACGGGGATAACTAGCTTTATACCTGACAAATGTTGGATGCGACCAAGCGACAACGAGAGAGGCACTGAAACCGCGAAGGACTTCGACTTGATCTACGAACAACCGCGGAACCACAAGCCAGAACTAATCCACACAATATGACGCAGCCGAACGGAAGTCGTAGAGCACGAAGTAGGGGACCTCAGAGAGATCTCTTCACAAGTCCTCGAAGAATAAGGAAGAACAGGGGGTGTGCAAGGCACTCAGCAGCATCGGCTGCGACAAACCATATGAGGCTATCAATTCATGATTATCAAAACTTAGTTTTCAGTAGTACATGGGGGGTATTTATACTTGGAACAACCCTCCTAGATGGGTGTGAATTCGAGATGGAAATGAAAAGGCTAAGCATGTGAAAAGGCTCCCTCGAAATCAACTCCCGAGGTGGACTCGCGTGACTGTTGACCTTCTGTGCAGCCTCAACTAAATCAGTCATAACTCTTTACTGGGAAGTCCAATGGACATGTGGTTTCTTGCATTGTAAAGTTGACTTCAAGACCGTTCCATCAAGTACTCACAGAGCTCGAGAGCTATCACGAGTGAAGAGTTATTATCGATTCTTTAAGCAGCTCCGAACTGGCCTGAAGTGGAGGTCCGAAGCGAACCTCCTGGATCCATATTCCGAATGGGTGATTCTTGGTTTCCAAGCTTGTCCGAACAATCATCCGAACGGAATCCTCCTGGATCCTTGTTCCGAATGGGTGATATTTGGTTTCCCAAGCTTGTCTGAACAGTCATCCGAATGGAATCTCCTGGATCCTTGGTTTGAGCTAGTGATTCTTGGTCCGACTGTTTCTTGTTGTTTACTTCTTCTCCATATTTAGTTGTAGCGTCCTTTTCATGTATATTCCTAAGGACAACCAAAGTACAACATTTAGGTAGTATAACATTCTCATATATTTTGGAATTAATTTTAGTAAGGAAAGAATTCACCTTTTGTTGGAGTTTCTCAGTATGGTTGCACGTAATTGATCCTTGAAGCACAAGAGCTTGTGTATTCGATGCATGATCTTGTGTAACTCGTGGGATGTTCACATCATCCCCCCCTCTTGAAAAGGAGTCGTCCTCGACTATATTGTGTAAGTGAGGCTTGGCATGTGCACATCATCCTCCTCCTCTTGAAAAGGAGTCGTCCACGACTCTATTGCGTAAGTTTGGCTTGGCATGTGCACATCATCCTTCTCCTCTTGAAAAGGAGTCATCCTCAACTCTTTTGATCCAAAGAATGGAGTTAGGTTGCCTTCATCGAGGAATGTTGTTGCATTGTACTTCCTTTGCATATGAATCTTCCTTTTCTCTCTAGGACACTCAACAACCCCTTCATGGTTGAAATGATTCAAATGAAGATTTGTTGGCATCATGGCATTTATTTCCTCTAATATTCTAAGGTGTTTCGATCTGTAATCATACAATCCAAATAGTAGCTTTGCCATAGGAAAATAAGAAGGATGGGATTTTAATTTAGCTTTCACCTTAGATAGTTGTTTGACAGTGATGGCTTCTAATGTCATATGTAATGCTGATCTTTCTCCTCTTGAGGAGAAGATACTCTAAGCTTTTCATAACCTGAATAAAGATTGCACAAAAGAGCAAAAGATATGCATGATATATGAATATGTCATTTGTTTTGTCATTGTCTTTGTTGCGCAAAACACCATTCTTAAGAAAGGAAAAACTGCATAGAGTTGGTCCATATGTCACAATCATCATGATGTTCGCATCATCCTCCATTCCTTGGAAAAAAGTCGACCTCAACTTTTGATTGTACCACAAAAGATTGTTAGCTTGAAATATTGTATTATCAACTTTCATCTTACCACGATGAAAAATCATGATTGACTTTTGTGTACCTGCAAATAATTTATGTGATGGGAGAACAAAAATTTCATGCAAACAACACAATTGATTTAACATCTCCAATTTTATCATTCCAAGATCGAACCGTTCAAAACACTGTGATGAATCATTCATAACAATCCCAAAATTTTTGTTGCACAATTTATGGACAGATTTAGTTGTATGCCTTTTAAAGTCAATGCCAACGAATGAGAACAATTGTTCAGCATGCGCATAGGTTGTACTTCTTTGCCCATGAGTGTTTTCTTTTGGTGGATTAGATGAACAAGGGAAAGACATTGAAGGTTCTGAATTACAAGCACTAAACAATTGACAGATCAGATCACACGAATTAACACACATCGGTTTTGACTGCAAATCATCAAGCTTGTCATTGGTTATGCAAATGGCATGAACATAAAAATTATGTACAACATGTTCTCCGATGAGAATAAATGTAAACTTACACCTATGAACTGTGTTCAAAGATCTTGAAGATGTTATCACAAAAATATTCTCAAGCATTTTGTTGACATCAATAGGTGTACCAAGCATGGTGTAAAACAAGCAGTTGGTAGGAAATAGCTTGACAAAGAATTTACCACCACTAATCAACTGAAATTGGTGGTTTTTATTGGCATATAAAATATTGCAAGGATCAATCAAAGTACAAATATTATTATCATCACAAATTTTATGATCAAATTTATCAACATGTTGTTCAATCAAATCAGCACAAAGGTTTGGATTATGTTTTATTGCTGAAACAATAATATCATGAGTATTCATTTTCATATCACCAAACTTATTTACATGCATAGTACTGGATATATGAGTGCAAAGTATCATGTAAATCAACCATATCAAAACATAGAAGATATCATGTATGACTGAACATTGGTTATCAACTTGCAAATTTTAAGCAAAGGTATCATCATATGACACTTCCAAATCAACACAAACATTATGGTCAATTCCATTTGAAACATGTGCTTTATCACAATCACTCACCACTATATTTTGAATATTCATATCTGAAATCTTACCAATTGACTCGTCATGTTTCATGTTTTGGGCTGCATACAATTGGTTCAATTGATTGTTTACCTTCACATCTCTCTCGAAAAGTATGGTGACGTCATGAACAACTGTATCTTCCTTATTTTTATTGTAAACCTGCACACTTGGAAAGAAAACACTAGCAGTAGAGATGAGAGGGTTAGTCTCAAAAATATCCTCACATGATTGACATTCAAACTCTTTGTTGCTCTGTGGTATATCCCTCACATTTTCATTATTTGTACTCTCAAGGGCATAGTGGGTGGAATCACACAACTCACTTTTGGTTTTACTCTCTCTCTCTCAATTTGACTATGTGGCTCTCATTCTCACATAGGTATTGATGCACAATCACTTCAACATCTTGTGGTGCAACATATGCATACGTATCATATTTCACCATGTTTTGTGAAGATAATGGAGCAGCAGTTGTTGCAGAAGAACTAAGAATTAAATCTTCCTCAAATTCTACTAAACTTGCATCAGTTGAATGAGAAGCATTTGCATTATTATTGACTTCAATCTGAACTTTATGTTGCAAACACAATGAAATTTCAGCACCTTTGTCTATGGTCATCACCTGATCATCATCATAAAAAATTGGGGGCTGATCATACTTCACCACTTCATTTTCTTCATGAGCCTGCAGCACACAACTAGGAGAAGGAATTATCATGTTAGTAGTAAATAATTCCTCACAGTGTTCCTCTTTTTCGCTCAATTGTTGTGTATCTCTCTCACATATGGTGGAATCTCTAATATTTTCATGTTGATCTCTCACACTCAGTTTTGTTTGGTGGAACTCTTCCTCACATATGGTGGAGTCCCTCTTCTTCTCATTTTGAACTCTCACACTCAATTTTGGCTAGTGGCACTCCTTCTCACATGGGTGTTGCTGATCAGAGGAACTTCTTGGTGTCTCTTGCTGAATTTTTCTTTTTGTGGACACACAATAATCTTCAGCACCAATTAGCACATGAGGGCGAGAACTATGCCCAAGAGCACCTTTCCCATGCTGTCCTCTATGGTCAAAATGACCACCACGAAGGTTTTTCACACATTGTTGTCGAACCCCACTATTTGAGATTGGAAGATGTTCATCAAACATCCTTTCCATTGCTGCCACAAGTGAGTTTTCAAAGTGATGTAACTCAGCTCGAGAGATTGGTGGTTCTTTTCCTCTATGTCTACCACCACAAAAACTTGGATTGGATCCTGCCATGTTAGGATATTGCAAGAGAAAGTGGAATAGGAAAAAAATATGTGGAATCTCACAACCTCACATCTTGCTTACCCTAGTTGTTACCCATTCTCAAGGACCGTGAGTGTGCTACTGTGGCATAACCAAACCTGTGATTAAGCGATTGAAAGGATACAAGACGAGAGGTCCGATTTCAGATTTTTGTGGAGCTATAGGTGGCTTGTCAAGGGAGGCTATGGTACTATAACCAAGTGCAACAAACCGTCCAAACAAGATGTAAATGTTGTTGTCCAGAATCAACAGCAACTTGAGATATGAACATGAAACTTTTGATAACAGATCCACAACACAACCCCTTGCAACCTTTCAATTCTCTTTTCTTTCTTTTTTCTTCTTTTTTCTCTTTCTTGCACACTTTTTTCTGATTTTTTTACTAACAACAAACACAAAACAATCTATTGGGTGTGCGGATAAAAATTAAACAAGAGTACCGCGAAAGAACAAAGGTGGTGAATAGCAACACGATGAACGGAATGAACACAAAGTAACGGTACCAACAAAATGGCTATAGGATTTTTTTGTATGGCTTTTAAGTGGACTATAGGACATGAACAAAAAGATATAACATATAAGGGTGGGAGGGTGGGTAAAAACAAAACCTACAGTGACAATGATAGCTCTGATTACCACTTGATAGGTGTCGATTTGGATCAGCACAAGGATGGCCCGATCTTCACGACAGTAGGTTCAAGAACAAAGGATAAATTACTGTAGAACAGCGGGGATAACTAGCTTTATACCTGACAAAGGTTGGATGCGACCAAGTGACAGGGAGAGAGGCACCGAAACCGCGAAGGACTTCGACTCGATCTCCGAACAACCGCAGAACCACAAGCTAGAACTAATCCACACAATACGGCGCAGCCGAACGGAAGCCGTAGAGCATGAAGTAGGGGACCTCAGAGAGATCTCTTCACAAGTCCTCTAAGAACAAGGAAGAACAGGGGGTGTGCAAGGCACTCAGCAGCATCGGCTGTGACAAACCATATGAGGCTATCAATTCATGATTATCAAAACTTAGTTTTCAGTAGGACATGGGAGGTATTTATACTAGGAACAACCCTTCTAGATAGATATGAATTCGAGATTTAAATGAAAAGGCTAAGCATGTGAAAAGGCTCCCCAGAAATCAACTCCCGAGGTAGACTCGCGTGGCTGTTGACCTTCTGTGCAGTCTCAACTAAATCGGTCATAACTCTTTATTGGGAAGTCCAATGGACATGCGGTTTCTTGCATTGGAAAGCTGACTTCAAGACCGTTCCATCAAGTACTCACGGAGCTTGAGAGCTATCACGAGTGAAGAGTTATGGTCGATTCTTTAAGCAGCTCCGAACTGGCCTGAAGTGGAGGTCCGAAGCGAACCTCCTGGATCCCTATTCCGAATGGGTGATTCTTGGTTTCCAAGCTTGTTCGAACAATCATCCGAACGGAATCCTCCTGGATCCTTGTTCTGAACAGGTGATTCTTGGTTTTCCAAGTTTGTCCGAACAGTCGTCCGAACGGAATCCCCCTGGATCCTTGGTTTGAGCTGGTGATTCTTGGTCTGACTGTTTCTTGTTGTTTACTTCTTCTCCATATTTAGTTGTACCGTCCTCTTCATGTATATTCCTAAGGACAACCAAAGTACAACATTTAGGTAGTATAACATTCTCATGTATATTGGAATTATTTTTAGCAAGGAAAGAATTCACCTTTTGTTGGAGTTTCTTAGTATGGCTGCACGTAATTGATTCTTGAAGCACAAGAGCTTGTGTATTCGATGCCTGATCTTGTGTAACTCGTGGGATGTCCACATCACATGTTCCACGTGAATTCCATCAGATGGCATTGGCTCCACAGTACATGCACACAAACATTGCAGTAGAAATCTAAGCGGCAGATACATTTGTACTCCACATGAAAAAGCAAATTTGAGGGAATTGTGCTACACGCAAACATGGCAGGCTACCACAAGACCTCAAGATCATTGCTTGACACACACAAGAGACGTACGCAAGTACTACTACGGCCACACATCAAGCTGCATCGACTCGCCATACGACTACTTCGACTACTCATCTCGACTAGTTTCAACTAGAAAACTAGTCGAGAACAACTTTCACGTCATCAACAACTAGTCAGATCCAACTCCGACTAGTCGACTTCAGCACCAACCGTTGCGGCTCCATCGCCGACTGCCACGGCTTCGTTGACACTCGTCCACGAATCAAGCTAAGTCACTTATTTCAATAATTATTTTTTCTTTGGCTTGTTTTCCACATACAGGAACCAACGTCAAAGAGTACTTCGTGTTGCGCACAACACGCGCAATCTTGCTCTCCGCCATGCGGAACAACGAGGGCCGGGCACGTAGGAACACATCCACAATCCCTCCAGGGAACACCCAAGCGCAGGGCGCAATATACTATACCAAACAGGACGTAGGGTACACTACTCTGGTTACCCGAACCTGTATAAATCTCGTGTCTTGTGTCCTCGTGCATACCTTCGAGTTCCAGGTCTAGTGATCCCCCACTATCTACTCTCTAACAGGTACCCCTATGGAGGTTGTCGAATATAAAACTCCGAAATTAACATCCGTCAACACATGTGAGTGCCACCACCAGTTCTAGACCCCATTTCCCCTCGTCTCCAGCCTCTTAGTCGGTGGCGAAGGGAGCAGGGTCCTTCCTTTAGTAGATCTGTTGCTACTTTGTTAGTTTTTTTTCCAATAATTTTCCTTTCCTCCGCCATAATTAGGTTAAGTCTTAGGTCGTATTTTCGATGTTTTCAATCGGCTTTCTATTGCATTCTGAATCTCCTTCAAGGGATGCGTCGTTTTCTTCAGAGATGTCATTTTCTTCATCAAGAGATCGAGGTACGTTGACCTAATCCTCATTGAGGAGGGATTTGATATGTTTTCCCCTCTAGTGGAATAGTCTTTCCGGTCGTTGGTGTTACTATTGGCGATGACGGATCTGTTGTTCCAGCTGCCGTTGGTGATGGCTAATGGCGATGTCGGATCTTATGTTTGGTTCAACCTTCGGAAGATAAGGTCGATGTGCTTTCAACACCTTTTACTCCCTTCAATAGTTGATCATACAATGCCTCTTTTGCGCCCTCCGCGTCTATGGAGTTTTCTGTTGGTTGGGGACTATTGTTCTCGAGTTCGGATCTGGTGCTATTCCACGTCTATGGAGTTTCCCGAAGTAGTGTACGGTGCCGGTTGCAAGGAAGACGAAGGGTAGAGACCTAGTGGTGTGCTTCAATGTAACTGTACTTTATGTTGAGGTGTCAATTGTAAAAGGGGTTATGTTTTAATGAAATTCTATTTCTCTAAAAAAGGATTTGTCATGGACACAACTAGTTTGGTCGGATGGAAGGGAGGTGGGTTGTTGTGATCCATGCCTTTTCTTTTCCCGATTTACCTTTAAAAATGTGATAATCTATATAACCTATATAATCATTATCCACTACAGGATTTGTCTCCGTCTTCGTGAAGCCACAACAGCATCCACATCACTTAGATTTAATTTTCTCCACCTAGATTTCCTTTCTTTAATTACTCCACGCAGCACAACAAGCAATTCGTCTCTTCAACTCAACCATCATGCATTCCTCCACCTAGCCTTCTTATTAATATCGATGAACATGCACCAATGTCGCTGAACGTTCAAGAAACCATGATAATAACCTGCCATATCCGTTATTGGCCACCATATTGAGAAGGCAAAAAGAAGAAGATTCAAGCATTCAGCCTCGCAAAAATTGAAAACCTCTTCATCTTTCACGTCGTTGCTGCCAGTACAAAATAGACACCCCAAAGCATCGATTGTCTTGTCGTCCAAACTCCTCATGTCCTCATCCTAATTCCCCACGAATAAGGAGGGATCAATTCACCGCTCATATATGGCTCCCAACAAGACCTCACAGAAGTTGTTGGTAGAGACAAAGTTGAAGCGAGTCCTCTTTGCGAAGGCTGGGAAGGACTTCGTAGACTTCATCTTCAACCTGCCGACACTCTCGATCAACATTTTGGTGAGGCTGGTGTCCGAACGTGCACAACCTGTTGCTACTCCTGCCGCCGAACAAGCTGGCCGAGGCCAGGAGGAGACACCGTTGTGGGTTGTGTTTGTGCCCATGTTCAAGCTGTTTTCATGTGTGGTGGTCAGGTGTGCATGATGACGAATGTATGAGATAATAATAATATAAATTTATGCAAAATATCCTGCAGCACTACGTGGAGAATTCACCTAGTTTTTTCTGAAGTGGTAGATTGACGAGGGCCCGGATTAGGGTCCCCTTTGACGGCGAGATAATCTCCCTTGAGGTAAAATCATCTGACACCATTGACAATGTGAAGGCTAAGATTGACAACGTGAAGGCCAAGATTCAAGATGAGGAGGACTAAGGACCATGGCTGAGACCCTCACTGGCAAGACGTCTTGTTTCCGACTAGTTGGGAACCTCTCCGACCAGTTCCCCACTAGAAGGACCCCCTCCGACAAGTCTCCGCCTCGCACGACAAGCCGCTCGTTCGCACGAGCAGTTTCCGTCTCCGACTGAACCGTGGGTCATGCCACGCGGCGCGACCCCGAGACGCAAACACCTTCGCTGCGACGCGTGGAGGACCGATTCCCCGTGCCATGCAGACACACCAGCTGGCGGCCGGCGCGGGCAGCTGGCCCCGACAGGAGCCTTAATACGGCCCTGCTCGGCAGCACGGCCATCACATCGCCATCATCTCTAACTCTGCAGCACGCAAGCTCCACCCGAGGCACTCAAGCACCCCCTACGACGAGCTCAGGCATACGGTTAGGTCTTAACGTGGCGGGCTAGTCCAGTGCTCGGACGGGCCAAGTCACCGCCAAACTACTCGGAAGGAGCGCCAGGCGTCCCAGAGTGAACAGCCCCGCCCGGCCACGCGGCGGCTTCCACGACAAGGCAACACAACTCCACTTCAATGCATCCTGACGGACAGCGACGCGCGAGAAGACGTTTCAGTGACCGACACTGTAACTCTTATTTTCTTTCCCCTTGTTGCCCCTCCCCTTGCATCTATAAAAGGGAGAGGAGGGCAACCGTTACAAGGGTTAGCCGACGAACCGAACACCCATTCTAAGGGACCTGGGTCCGACACCCTCTCCCGACCAGTTTGTGACCCCTACTACAAACAACCCTAGCACGGGAACACGGTAGCTCGACACTGGACGTAGGGTATTGCTCCTCAGAGGCCCGAACCAGTATAAATCCCGTTGTCTCTTGTGCTAACCATCCGAGCCCGACACACGATCGACACAAATTTACTGTCCGGCGGTAGAGAACCCCGACAGTTGGCGCGCCAGGTAGGGGCACATAGTGTGTCTCGACGAACTTCACCAACGGATCGGATGGACGGCCGCAGGGTTCCGTTGACCCCTGGGGCCACCTTGCGCTTCGGCTCCCTCGGCTTCGTCTACACCGGGCTGGCGGAGTCCATCGTCGGGCGTACCTTCGCCCGGCCACCTCGTCCCAACGTCCTGACGGGGGCTGCAGGACGCGTGGCTTTCGTCCGAGGCTTCTCGGACGTGACGATCATGGCCATGTTGGGGCCAAACCCAACACAGGAGCGTTTTAGGCTCGCTGCCTATTACCTCACCGATCTCGCCTTCCAGGCAAGCGGAGCCGAGCCGCTTGCTTGGGGGGAGTTCATGGAGCGGTACGCCGCCATGTACCCCCGTGGACAGCCCGGCCTCCCGGACGACCCGGTGACGGCCTACGTCAACAACCTGCGCGCGACCGGCGTCGCCTCCGGATCCGCGACGGCCCGGAGGGCACTGACCACGCGGCCGCGCGACCCCACGCGCGAGGGCAATGTTTGTGTGGCCTCGGCCTCGAGTAGCTCCGACCCGGAGCCTGCGCCGCGTCACCGCGCCACCGACGCCCAGCGACGGGACGAGCTCGCGGAAGCCAGGCGCCAGCTCGACGAAGAGCTGGCCATCCTTCATCGGGAGCTGGGGCAGGACCCCGAGCCTCGCGACCGGCAGCCCGCACAGATGGTCCCGGTGCAGGAGCACCCCCGTGAGGGGAACGGCGAGCGGCAGGAGCGCCGTCCAGCCGCCGAACAACCTTGAGCCCGCGCCCCGACGCCGCCGGCCCGAGACGTACACGTGACAACGACCGACGCGCCAACGAGGGCGCGAATGTCGGCCCCAACGCCGACGGTGATGTCCCGCCACTCTTTAGGCGGGCGTCGCAGAACTTGGCTGCCACAGCCATGTTGCTGCGCGGCTGTCCGGAGGCAGCGACCTCCGAGGAGAGAAGAGTGCGCCAGCAACTCAAGGCGCTGCTCGAAGCTGCGGCGGCGCAACAAGCAGAGAGCTCTGCTTCACGCCAGCGATCGGAGCGTGGACGAGCAGGAGCACCCTCTGCACACGGTCCGAACCCGCCTCCCTCTCGGCATCAGGACCGCGGGGAAAGGGGCGGGGCCGCGGCGTCGGCGGTCAAGAGCCGGCTCGGCCCTGATCGTGACGCGTGGAACACCATCGAGGCTCGCCGGCGGGCCGCGAGTGTCGACGACCGCCGCGACGACAATCGTTCACGCCACCACGACGACGGGGGGCGCGGACGGCGCTACGACAGCGATGACGACCGCGACCGCAGCTGGTCGCCGAACCAGCACGGTCCCCGAGCTTTCGGACAGAGCGTCCGGGATGCGAGGTTCCCCTCGCGTTTCCGGGCTCCGACCAACGTACCCAGGTACGATGGGGATACCAACCCCAGCGTGTGGCTCGAGGACTATCGGCTCGCATGCCACGCGGGGGGAGCGACAGACGACCTCTTCATCATAAAGAACCTGCCGCTCTACCTCGGCGACTCCGCGCGGACGTGGCTCGAGCACCTGCCACGCGACAAGATCAACAGCTGGACCGACCTGCGCCGAGTCTTCGTCGGGAACTTTCAAGGCACGTACACGCGTCCCGACAAGCAGTGGGAGCTGCGCAACTGCAAGCAACAGCCGGGAGAGAGCTTGCGCGAGTACATCCGGCGCTTCTCCAAGCGCTGCACCGAGCTTCCCGGCGCGACCGACAATGACGCCATCTCGGCGTTCCAGAACGGCACGACTTGCACCTCCCTCATCCACCGACTCGGGTGCCGCACACCTCATACAACCCGGGAGCTCCTCGACATCGCGAGCAACCATGCAGACGGCGAGGAAGCGGTCGCCGCGACGCTCAACACCCCTCAGGGCAAGGGGAAGCAGGTCGTGGACCACGGCGAGGGGACGTCCTCACGTTTCAAGAAGAAGAAAAAGAACGACAAGCGCCGTCGCGACGACAACTTGGTCGCAGCGGTGGATCATGTTGCGGTACCCATTATACTTGTTCAAAATGGAATACTGTAATGTTTTGTTGACATATGGATTGGTATCTGCAAATCATGGTGAATGTTGATAGTAGTTATTTGGAGGCAGCGGTTCGTTTAGTGGTTATTTTGCGCAGGATCTTTTTTTTTCTCTTTGCTCTTTTTTTCTAAGCTCGTGTGCTATTACGAATGGAGCTTTTTCCCTTTTGTAATAATGATACCTATATGCAACTTTTTATATTACCATTTGTAAAAAAATCACGGTGAATGTACTCTGTAACTATGTTGTAGACGGCAAGAAGATAGGAATGTATTTGAAACCGTATGTATAGTGCAGCCGGATGATGTGGGGGTAAAATGCCTCTCCCTTTCAGCAAGGGCATGCCATTACCATTTCGCCGGATCGGAGATCGCCATTACTATTCGTCATATTGGAACCATGCCATTACTATTTCACCTCTACCAGGCTCCTGCCATTTTGTACACTCGCCACGACCTTGGGCCCACATGCAGGCCTGTGTACATCCGCATGTCCACATTTACCAATGTCTTGTGAATAAGACCGAGCTCCCCTCTCTCCCGGCCACCACATCTTGCTGCTCGTCGCCCCCGTCGATCTGTTGCTTAGGTGCGCTATCGCCGCCCCCGTCGATCTCTTGCTCATCTTGTCACTGCCGCCGCCCCCATCGATTTCTCTCTCGTCCACATCTTCCTGCCGCCGCTGCCATCGATTCGTAGCACAGCCATGCGACCAGGTGGTAGCACACTGAAGGTAGGGTCGAACTCAAGCGGGTGGACAGGTAAGTAGCTCCCACCCATTGAGTGCCCCAGATGTGGTGTTCGTGTGGTCAAGATCAGGAGCAAGAAACCCGAATCATACGATGAGGTGTTTTATAAGTGCCCGAACAACATCAAGGTTAGTTGGATGGGTCAATTTCTCCTTGTGTCTTCAGTTTGTGCTGAATGGAATTGCTTCTTGCAGGAAGATCCAACTACATGTAAGTTTATCAGGTCTGAGGAGCAGTACGAGGTATACTTGCTTGATCTTGATGCACGGCAAGCACGCTTGCAACAGTAGTTGTGCAATCATGAAGCCATCGAAGAAGCTGACTGGGAGATAAAGCATCAAGTTGTTGAGATGAAGCAACAACTTGGTGAGATGAAGCAACAAGTTGATAGGGCTTTAGGGGAGGTTTGGACCATGAAGATGCAGATTTGTGAGTTGAAGCAGCAGTTGTCTGACAGGAAGAAAGGCTTTGACTTGGGATTGCCATTTGTAGCTGTTCTAGGTATAGGTGTTGTCATTGGCATGTTAGCATTGATGTGGAATAGAACTAATATGTAATGCATTTATCTTGAATGAAATGGAAGAAAATGGGTATGCATTTACCCATGGTAATGCAGGAGAATAAATCTGTAATTACCTGCGGACGGTCTACCGGCAAAAAGTCACCTCTATCTCCGAAAACACGGTTCTGTCTAAACGGTCCGCGATAACGGTCTGCTGGCTAAAAACTTTGCCTGCGGACGGTCCGCGGCTTTAAGCACGGACCGTCCGGGACCCCGGACCATCCACCACCGGCACCTGCGGACCGTCCGGCACACTGTAGTTAACTTGATACAAATGGTTCCTAGATGCCTTCACCATAGACAAATGGTTCACAAGTACCAGGAGCACACATAGATGTAGATACCAGATTGATAAATTGATTACTTGATAACTTGATAACAGGTCCATAGCCAACCTATAGGTTCATAGCCCAGCAAGTACCAGGTTCACAAACATTGATAAGTTGATACTACTGGCTCATAGCCACATTGGCATTACAGGTTCATAGACAAAATGGCATTACAAGTTCATAACAAAAGACAAGTGATCATGTCCTTAGCATCTGACATTCTAAAATGGCCCAGCCACAGAATTATTCAGCCAATCTCTAAGGTTTCTGACAACAGTTGGCGCTGGAGCAGCTTGCGCCTTCTTTTGCTTGGTCTTTTCTGGTGTCTTCTTCTTCTTGGGTGCCTTCTTCTTCTTGGGAGGCTTCTTCCTCTTTGGAGACTTCTTCTTCTTCTTAAAATGGCCCAGCAATGTCTGTATCATCTTGCCTCTTTCTGCACCATTGACATTGAGATTAGTATAGTAATTAGAGGAAATGAAAAAAAGATAAAGAGGAGATGAGTACCTCTTTGTCGGAGTTGCAGTTTCTCCATCTTCTCCCACCTCTGGCATCTTACAAGTCTTGCCAATGTGGCCAAATTCCTTACACCTGTGGCATCTCACCTTCCTTTTTCTTGCATTTTTCTCCATGCATCCTCTTATCCTCTGCACCCTCAGCCTACCTGCTGATCTACCTAGCAAAGGGGGTGAACTTTGAAGCCAAGGTCAACAACTGGCCACTGTGATCTATCTAGTATAGCTTCCACTCTACCTTCATAAGCAACCCTAAACTTAGCAAATGCGTAGTACTCATGCACAAAATCTTCAATGTGGATACCTCTATTAGATAGTATCCAAGCCAAGGCATGCTTGCAAGGCTTGCCAGTTATTTGCCATTCCCTGCATGAACACTTGTGGTTCTTCAAATCCACAGAATGCCTTCTAGTATTGTTCCATTGGTCAATCAGTGTCACCTCTACAATATCATCATCACTTCTTGTGACCTTTACAACTTGGGAGATTTTTGCTTATTGCATTGAGTTCCTTTATGTCACTCGGCAATATATGACCATCCATCTGCCTTCCAATCACTTTCCTTATGTACCTCTTCTCCATGAACAATTCTCTCATCCCATCAACCAACTCATGAAGTACCAGCCCCTTGTAGTGCCTCATCTGTGCATTGAAACTCTCAAAGACATTGTTGGTCAAGTAATCACATTTACTTGCTTCTGAGAAGCCGCTTCTATACCAAATCCTATTATGATGGTCCTCAAGGAAATCTATAGCATATGGAGCAACCTCATAGATTTTCCTCATATGCCACTTAAACAGACCCTCAGTGTAGCTTATTGCTGCTGGATATAAGTGATCAGTGAAAACATCACCTTGATAATATTTCATGAAGTTGACATACAAATGCCCCATGCATTCTCTGTATTCAGCTGTTGGAAACACAGATCCCACTGCAGTCTCAAGCCCTTTACAAGCATCTGTACATATGACCAATCCTTCAGGAGATCCAATAGCTCTTTGTAATTGTTGCATGAACCAAATCCAATTTTTCTGTCTCTGACTCAAAATAGCAAATGCCAAGTGATACAACCAATTATGTCCATCTACACCAGTTGCTGAAGCAAACTGTCCAGAATATTTACCAGTCAATTTCGTGGCATCTATCCCTACATATGGCCTACAGCCAGCTATAAACCCATCTACACATGGCTTCAATGCAACAAAAATTCTCTTGAAGCGCATCTTCTTCTTCTTCTTCTTCTTCTTCTTCTTCTTCAACTCTATTTCAATAATGCTACCAGGTAAACTTAACTCCATTTGTGCTTTCCAGTTAAACAACAATTGAAAACTTTCTTCATATGTACCATGAACCTGCTCTAGGGCTAGTTTCAAACTTGACCATGCCTTTGAGTACTTCAATTTAATCCCATAATCAGCTTCTACCTTGTCCTTTGCATCTTTTGCCCCCTTGTTTGGATTGTTCTTAACCCATTCAGTCAACCTATCAGCAACCCACCCCGGAGTAGTCATCTTGCTTTCCCTCAGCTTGGTAGTAGGGCAATTATGGTATGCAGGAAGTACTTTAATCTGCACATCACATCAAAGTAAACATTAGATAACAGTGAGCCTAGGACATCACAATCCAAATTTGAATGTGCAAAATCAAGTAAAACAAGTACTTTACCTCAATAGTTTTTTTATCATATATTGTAGAAGCATGTATGCGCCACGGGCATCCCTTGTGGGCACACTTTGCAATGAATCTAGTCTTGTCTGTCTTCAGGTCTTTGAACTCAAAACCTCTTTGCACAGCATAATGTCGATAGCCTTTCTGAATGCTATGATGTTAGTAAACAAGGACCCCACCTCAATTTTTGGATCCTCAGGATCATTAATCACATTCAACTCCTGCGGATCTGCATCATTAACCTCTGGCTCACCTTCAACAGCAGCAGCAACATGTTCATGAGAATCAGTAGAATATTCATTTTCATGAGATGGGTCAGCTGGTTGTGCACTAGATGGGGCTGTTGGTTGTGGTGGAGCTATGTCTATGTACAGGTGTTCGTCATCGACACCAACATATTCCTCCTCATTGTCAAACAGGTCAGGTTCTCTCTCAGGCTCTGGAGTGTTGTTGGTAACATCATCAGGTGGCAATGCACACAAAGGCTCTAAAGTATCGAAAACTTGTTGCACAACTGGAGTTTTGTTGGTGTCGAACACAATTACAATCACTTGGCAACACATCTCCGACTTATACATTTCAAACAAGTCCAACATTTGAATTTCATTACTTAGCTTAACATCCTCACCCAACCTCTTGTCAAAGAACCAAACTGTGGCAAACTGGTTGGATGCCCATTTCACTTCATTGCACAAACTAGTCATCATCAAATCAAGTGAAAACGAGCCAATCTCCACATCCCACTTAATCATTTAGCCCTTAGTGTACGTTTTCCTACCCATTGAATTTGTTGTCACAAAACCTTACACTTTAATCTCTAGTGCGAATAATTCGAGCCTAGGAAATCAAGGACATTACTACGATGTTAGATTCGAACCCAATCACATGAACCCACGACGATTCTACACATGCGGAGGTCAGATTGAGAAGGATCTTGCATACCTGACTGCGCTGCCCTCCATCTCCATTGCCTCCAAGTGCCTGCCCGCCATCATCACAGCCATGTCGCGGCTCAGGTGTCCTCCATCACCGGCACCCACCGGCGTTGCGGGTAGGATTCGACGCCCGTAGCCCGCCGTCGTCGCTCGCCGTCATCACCCGCCGCCCGCCGTCACCACCCTGACTAGGGTTCGTGTCTGGGTTTGAGGGGAGAGTGACGTCTCGATCTGAAATGTGAGTCAACCCAGCTGAGAGTATCAAAGTGGCAGGGGCAGTATCGTCCATACAAAATTGGCGTATGAGTACACAGGCCTGCATGTGGGCCCAAGGTCGCGGCGAGTGTACAAAATGGTAGGAGCCCAGTAAAGGTGAAATAGTAATAGCATGGTTCCAATATGACGAATAGAAATGGCTGATCGTGAAATTGTAATGACATGGTTCCGATTAGAGCAACTCCAGCAGATGGAGTAAATTTGATCCCCTATATAGAGCTATTGGGGGTGGAGTAAAAATATTTTCATCCCAAAACACAATTTGTTCTAGCAGTTTCCCTATTCTCCTTCCCAACTCGTGGGTCCCACCCTGCCACGTCAGCTTCTCCTTCTCCCTCTCCAAATCTTCGATCTTTGGAAACCAAGCTCCAGTTGTTCGCCACCGTCGACCCTTCCCGCCCCTCGTCGTGGTCCGCCGCTGTCGCGGACCTCCTATCCTCCGGCGACCCCGCCGCCGCGCTGGACGCCTTCGCCGCCGCCCTCCGCACCAACCCCGTCGCGCTCCGCCCGGCCCTGCCCCCGGCCCTCCGCCTTGTGCAGCGGCACCGCGGCGTCGTCCTCCCGCGCGAGGCTCGCCTTGCGCTTCCTGAAGGCGGCAACGAGCATACCATGGTGTGCCGGCGACGAAGGCGAGCGCGGCGGCGAGCAGGCAGGCGGTGCCGACGCTGAAGCCGAGCGCCCACGCCACGTTCTGCTGCAGCCAGGACACGAGCGTGCCGCCCGTGCCGACGGAGGTCAGGTACAGCGCCGCGAAGAAGACGGAGAACTGGGTCTTGCTCGCCGGCGCGCTCGAGTTCCCGGAGAAGGCGTCCTTGCCGAAGTTGGCGCCGAGCTGCGACGGGATCTGGCCCTCGAGCTTGTTCCCGGAGAGGTCGAGCGACTTGAGGCGGTCGAGGCGCGCGAGGGAGGCGGGGATCTGGCCGGAGAGCTGGTTTGACCGGGCCGCCGCCTCCTCCGGCCGAGGCTCGTCTGGCCATGATGGAGCTGGCTAACATGAGGAGGGTCGTCGTCGCGGCGGTTCGCGCTGACTGCGGTGGGGCGCACCTTGGTGCCGTCCGGCCCGTCAGGCGCGTCCTACGCCGACTACGTGCTGCAGCACCACCAGGACGCGCTCGTGTCGGCGTGGCCGCGGCTCCACAAGGCGGTGCTGGACCCCGTGGGGCCCGAGCCGTTCGCGCGCGCCAACGCCGGCGTCCCGGCCTACGCCTTCTACGGCAGGGACAGGGAGGCCGACGAGGTCTGCTGGACCGGTATTGTCGTCAACGGCCTGCCCTCCACCGACAACAGGGAGGTGTTCGGGGGAGATTGGGAGGTACTGGAAGAGTGGAAGGAGCGGGCGCCGCCAGCGGACTGGGAGGCGGGCGGCGGCGTCTCGATCTATCTGTTGATGCGTACAATGTTTTCGAGTGGGTCCCACAGTTTAGGGGGTGGAGGAGAGGTTCCCTCTATAGAGGGGATGGAGAGAGGTTTTTAGTCCATGGAGAAAAAAAGGGAGCTATAGGAAATCTGCTGGAGAAAATTTTATCCCTATATGACTTTTTTTTTTCTATTAGGGAGGGGACAGGGAAGCTGTTGAAGTTGCTCTTAAACCCGGGAAACCCCAAAACCAAGTCCAGGAGGGCCCTCTCGAGTCTCGGAGTCTCGCGAGTCGCGACCCCCCGCAACACGCGATTCCCCAAGCCGAAGCAGCAGCAGCAGCCGCCGCCGATGGCGTCCCCATCGCCGGCTTCAGCGCGGCCGCAGCGCTCGCCCGACGAGGTGGAGGACATCATCCTCCGCAAGATCCTGCTCGTCGCCCTCACACCCCCGGCTAACCCCAGCCCCGCCGTCGCCTACCTCGAGCTCACCGCCGCCGAGCTCCTCTCCGAGTCGCGCCCGCTCCTCGCCCTGCGCGACGCCGCCGAGCGACTCCTCATCGACCGCCTCTCGCTCCCGGACCCGCCCGCCGCCTCCTCGCCCCCATTCAACTTCCTCGCCGCCGCCTTCGGCCGCGCCGCCGACGAGGCCCGCAAGATCTCCACCATCCGCGACGCCGGGCTCCGGGCGAGGCTCGCGGCCTCCATCGCGCACATCCGGGGCCTCATCCTCTCCTACGCGCGCATCGTCGCCGGGAACCCCGACACCTTCCCCACGCCGCCCGGCGCGCCCCACCCCGCCGCCGAACTCCTCGTCTTCCTACTCGCCGAGGCTGCCGACCCGCTGGACCCCACCCCGGCGCCCGGCGCCCCGCCGCCCCCGGGTTTCATCGACGAGTTGTTCGGCGGTGCGGACTATGACTCCATCGAGCCGGCCATGGGGGAGCTGTACGAGCGCCTCAGGCAGAGTGTTGAGAAGGTCTCGGCTCTCGGTGATTTCCAGCGCCCACTTCGGGTGCTTAGGCGCCTGGTGGGGATACCCGACTGCGCCAAGGCTCTGGTGAACCATCCGAAGTGGATACCCAAAAATCAGATCATGCTCATCGGTGAAGGAAGAGTTATGGAGCTCTCCAGCGTGCTTGGGGCCTTCTTTCACGTTAGCGCCATCCGTGACCGAGAGTTTGCCAGCAAGCCTGACGTTGGGTGAGTGCTCTTGCCCTCTCCCTTGATTGATCATTTTGTGTTTATTCAGATATGTCATGCTTGCATTTTGGATACTACACCTCGGTTTGTGTTTTGCTGACTATGACTAGAACTCAACTGCTGATATGCTCTTGTTGGTACCAAAGTTCAAATTTTGACTATTGCTTGTGTAGATAAACTTTGATTCTGAATTTTTTAAGTATGCTCTGCCTTCCAAACAACCTTTGTATAGTTCTATGCTTCACTTAAGCTGTGACCTGCCAGGGAAACTTCTAAGAGAATTGGCCAAGAATGGTAGCTTTCTTTCTGCTACTTTTTGTTGGCCAAGTTAGAATTTTTATTATTGAGTTACTGATATGGAAGCTCAGTTTGGCATCTTGTGAGTTGATAATATTTTGACATCCTTGATTCTGGCTTATGACCTAGGACCAGTAATTTTCAATTGGAAAATATCATATGAAGCGTGCTTTCAATTAAGGATTTATGCATATGTAAGGAATATTTCTTTATCTGCCACGACTATGTGGGTTAATCGGAGGGTATGGCAAACATTGGCTTCTAGATAATGAATTTCCCTATCAATCAACGTTCATCACTACAAGATTAAGGCTATCAATGGAAGTTATTATGTTCTCTTTGGATTCATTAACAAAATTTGTCCTTTGCTCATGGGCTTGTGTGGGTCCTTTTTTGCTGCAAAGGCATTTCTTGCGCAAAAGATATTTTGTCGTTTCCCTTTGTGTTTGGTCCCAAGTAGGTATGCACTAAGTTGGATCTTCATAATCAAAATTTTAATTTACCATGTCAAGGTTTTCTAATCTAGTACTACTTCAAGATGAGCTGTTTTTGATGCAAACCCACTAGGCCACTACTTAGTTTTTGTGCAGCTAATATATTGCCTTCTGTTTTTCTTTTCATTTCTTTTAAACTTTTGGTCAGGCAACAGTGTTTCTTGGAGGCATCTTCACGACGGCCAGCTGATTTGTTGTCATCTTTCACAACGATCAAGAGTGTTATGAATGGCTTGTATGATGGCCTTAAGGATGTTCTTCTAATCCTCCTAAAAAATTTGGATACTCGAGAAAAGGTTCTTGATTATATAGCAGAAGTGATAAATAAAAATGCATCCAGATCTGGCATGCAGGTAATCAACTAAAGTTGTTCCTTTATACTAATTTTCCTTATGCTGTGCCATATTTCATTTAAATCAGAGGCTTAAAGCATTCAACACTAAAGGTTTGCATGATCAGATTTGGTTCACTGTAGTGTATTAAAGTATTAAACTGTTTATCGTCAAGGACCAGTTTGTGGTTGATGTACAAGGTGTTTTGCAAAGTGGGATCTATTTAGGAAAATTTTAACCAATAACTAACCGGTATGATTTTACTGTTATAGCTCCATAAAAGATGCTTTCAGTTTTCTGCTAAATACAAACTAGAAATAAACAATAAAGAATTGCTCTGTGTGATAAAGTGCTCTAATGAATCTCCTTAATGCAAAGCAGAGCATTGGCGTGGTACAGTATTCACCTTATTGATTCTGTGTATAGCATTGTTACACCTAACACAGGGAAATAATACCTTTATATGTTTCGCATCTTCAAAAAATTTCAACACATGCAAATCATGTAACGCGCAACAACCATAAAGCACAAGGTCCTTTGTTGTAGTGATCAACCATACCTATTTTAAATTATTTCTGTTCCATGCAACAGGTAGACCCTTTAAAATGCGCGAGTTCAGGTATGTTTGTGAATCTTAGTGCTGTGATGCTCCGTCTATGTGAGCCTTTTTTGGATAACATGGAGTCAAAGAAGGACAAGATTGATGTCAAATACATCTTCTGCAACAATAGAATTGATTTCAAGTGAGTTTCGTCAGAACAATGTGACTTTTGATGTGCAATGTTGCATATTCTGCATTACTAACTTATACGATGCATTGTTATTGTAGAGATTTGACAGCTATAAATGCTTCGTCAGATGAAGTCTCATCTTGGATAGAGAGCATAAACAGTGAGTGTGATCAAAATAATTCCAGTGGAGGGGCTCGCTTTGTGGAATCACAGGAAGCCACAAGCTCTGGCAAAGATAGCACAGCTTTAGTTAGGTGCTCAAAGAAAGAGAACTTCTCATTTATTTGTGAATGTTTCTTCATGACCGCGAGGGTACTTAATCTGGGGTTGATGAAAGCTATATCAGACTTTAAACATATTTCTCAGGTTTGGAGATATCTTCATTTCACATCTGTTTCTTCATACTTAACTTAAATCTGTTCTTTTGTTATCTTCAATTTTAAATAACATTTTATTTTTAAAGATAATTTTAAATAACATTCTGGATGTTGTCTGTTGAAAAATATAGGGCACATATTTTAAATATTCCAGTGCAGGGTACATTTCATATTCCAGTGCAAAGTGTTTCCTTAAATATCCAGTTTTTTGCTCTAGTCATTTTGAATGTCTCCTTGGTCTATATGCTAGATAAAATGTGCTATGTATATTCTTGGGTAGAGGGTATACAACAATATGTTACACATCCCCAGTTCTGTTATGGTGAACACATATGCATTGCAAATTACATGTATTCAACTCTCTACTGAACATATACCTTGTATGTTACAAATCCAGCAACTCGCAAGGTTTGAAGATGACTTGGAATCAAATAGAGCAATGAGAGATCAAGGAGGAGGCTCACCGCAGCTGGAGCAAGATATAAATCGCTTGGAGAAGATCGTCGAGATTCTGACACAGGACAAATTCTGTTATGAAGCTCAGATACTACGTGTATGATCACAAATCACAATCCAAGATCTGTTTTCTCTGCCTATTAATGCGAATCTTCTTTGATAGACAATTAGGAGTATACGACTTATTTCTAGTGCTTTTCCTGTTATACCATAGAGATGATGAGCACTTTAGGGTTTGAACTGCGCAATATGCATCCCTTTACTCTTTTGAGTTACTATTTACGATTATCTCTTGATCAAGCTCAGTATCATTACAAGAAAACGAAATTTATTCTATTCTCTTATCAATATGCATCCCTTTACTCTTTTGAATTACTATTTTCAATTATCTCTTGATCAAGCTCAGTATCATTACAAGAAAACAGAATTTATTCTATTCTCTTATCTCTTTATATATCGCAAGTATTGGCGAACATACATTTACTTGGTTTTGTTACCTGTTTATCATATTTGTCTATTTTTTTTGTGTGGTGCTTAATGTTTCTTATCTAAGAGTAGGGTTTTGTGACAGTTCCTGATTGCATACATGATTACTCGTGGAGGTGTCAATATGCCTTGTGGAAAGTTTCTTAAGATGTTTTTTTTCTCAGAAGTCTTGTGGATCTTCTTGGGGTGTCACTGTTATGAAGTGCCTTTATTATCTTTAGCTTTGATTTCTCATTGTGCAATTTACTAATGGTTTATCTTTTATCAGGATGGTGCATTCCTTCAGCGTGCATTATCTTTCTACAGATTGATGATACTGTGGTCAGTAGGCCTAGTTGGCGGATTCAAGATGCCTTTGCCATCACAACCCCCCAAGGAATTTTCTTGCATTCCAGAGCACTTTCTTGACGATGCAATGGATTTACTTGTTCTGACCTCTAGAATTCCAAAAGCGCTGGAAAGCTTTGTATTGGTGTGTATCCTCCTTGTGCATTGTGCAATGCCTTAATCTTTGGCTGATTTTGTGATTGCCTGACCTTAGTTATATAGCTGGTTATGATATTTCTTGCAATGTTCATGTTTTTTCGACAGGATGACTTTCTCAGTTTCATCATTATGTTTATGGGAAGCACATCTTATATTAAGAATCCTTACCTAAGAGCAAAGATGGTTGAAGTTTTGAATTGCTGGATGCCGCAAAGAAGGTTCATAATTTTTGCACACTTCATTATAAATGTATAACATGATTTATGACCATAAGGTTGCGTACTGAGTTCCTGCAATGTGATTCGTGCAGTGGCTTGAGTTCTACAGCCTCCCTATTTGAGGGGCACCAACTATGTCTTGATTACCTTGTCAGAAATCTTCTAAAGCTTTATGTAGATATTGAATTCACTGGCTCCCATACACAAGTGAGTGGCATGCTTAGTTTGAAAGTTTCCATTAATTAATCTATGCTAATCTTTTCAAATCTTGTCAGACTCATGTGATTACATTGTTTTCTATTTTTGTAGTTTTTTGACAAGTTTAACATTCGACATAATATTGCTGAGCTTTTGGAGTACTTATGGGATGTTCCCAGTCATCGAAATGCATGGAGACAAGTGAGTGATTTCTCCTACACATATTTCTCCTGCAATCAGTTCGTACTGAAACATTGCCCATCTTTTAATGTGACAGATAGCTAAAGAGGAGGAGAAGGGTGTATACTTAAATTTTCTAAACTTCCTTATCAATGATAGCATCTATCTTCTTGATGAGAGCTTGAACAAAATTCTCAAGCTGAAAGAAATAGAGGCTGAAATGGCTAACACTGTTGAGTGGGAGCGCAGGCCTGCTCAAGAAAGAGAGGAGCGGCTGCGCATTTTTCATCAGTGGGAGAATGTTAGTCTTATTTACTAGCATTTGCAATTTATGTGTCTACTCGAACCTTTTTTAATTGACCTTTTGACCTACCATGTAATTTTTCACTTTTCAGATTGTTCGATTTGACATGAAACTGGCGAATGAGGATGTTGGGATGCTTGCGTTCACTTCGGAACAAATTCCAGCACCTTTCCTTCTCCCTGAAATGGTAATAATGATATCTGTGTTTCCATAAGTATGTTATGATGCCCTGTTTTATTTTTGAACTTTGTTATAGCATTGCTTAAGCTTTGGATTTGTTTCGTACTAATTACTATCATTTATCACCTGTGCAAAATGTCACTTGTAATGTCCAAAGGGAGTCATGTTAGACTATCCATTTATGTTGTATAGTTTGATAACCCTTTTTTCTTATTCAGGTCGAAAGGGTTGCGAGCATGCTTAATTACTTCCTCTTGCAACTAGCTGGTCCTCAGAGGAAATCTTTGACTGTAAAGGATCCAGAGAAGTATGAGTTCAAGCCGAAGCAGCTCTTGAAACAGGTCCCATATGAAGCTATATATCTCTTCTTGAGGCATTTCTTTTTCATCTGTTGTTGGCTTGTTGGACAGTTCCTTTTCATTTTCTTACTGTCTTTCTATTGTAGATTGCCACCATCTATGTCCATATCTCAAGGGGTGATAAGGAAGCTGTCTTCCCTGCTGCAATCTCGAAAGATGGCAGAGCGTACAATGAGCAGGTGTTTCTTTAATCCAGTTAGAGTGATGTTTCGAAAAAATCCAGTTAGTGTTTGCTCCTGTGCTTGTAGTCTGACATTTGTCCTGTCCATTGCAGTTGTTTGCTAGCGCAGCTAATATTCTGTGGAGGATTGGAGGTGATCCCCAAATTATAAATGAGTTTATGCAACTTGCTGTTAAGGCAAAAGCTGCTGCTTCTGAAGCTATGGATGCTGAGGCCATCCTTGGGGACATACCAGATGAATTTCTCGATCCAATTCAGGTACTAAGGTTTATATTGTGATAGAGTTCTTTAACTTGCTACTAATTGCTGATGAACTCCTGACATAGTGACATAGAATGCTAGTTACCTGCAACAAAATTTATTCACTCTTAACCACATTATTTTTGTCTGGGCCATTCTAAATTTGCTGAAGTTTACATGATGTTAGTTGTCCATAAGATCTTGTATGCATTAACATCATCAGAGCTCCATCTGGAACATCAGAAATTTGCTACTTCTTCTAAACACGTGCAATTACGTCATGCAGTATACTCTGATGAAAGATCCTGTGATACTGCCATCATCAAAGGTCACAATCGATCGGCCCGTTATCATCAGGCATCTGCTGAGTGATTCCGTAAGTACTGGTTTCCTGAAATCATGGGTCTCCCACAACTGTTGATGCAAGGCGTCTGACATGCATACTATTTTTATGCAGACGGATCCATTTAACCGATCCCACCTCACTCAAGACATGCTGACACCAAATACAGAGCTTAAGTTGCAAATTGAAGAGTTTGTCCGGTCCCAGCAGTCGAGAAAACGAACAGCTGCTGAATCGGAGATTGGTGAAGCGGATGGTGCTGCTGATATGGTTGAATGAAGTTTACCAGGAGCAGGGGATGGACAATTTTTTTTGGGGGAAAGGATGGTGATTAATTTACACGATGTTTTATCGGTCCACATCTAGTTGATTTGTCAGCTTTTGCCCCCATTGTGTCGATTCTTTGTAAATGTTGTAAGTGCACACTGTGCAAGTCCAAGTTGATCCATACAGATCTAATTATATAGCGAACCTGCTCTCCAAAGTTGTACACTAGCCCAGACGGTATGAGCATGGCCTTTAACAACGCTGCTAGAACGGATCGACGCTCATTACCACCTGTTATCGTTGGGTTACGGAAAATAGATGGCATTTCTAGTAACATTTAGTCACGTGAGCAAGTGACGTCCTGTCAAATAGATGGCAGCGGCTCAGCTGCCGCCAAAGAGAGTTCATTTTGCTTACATTATCGAGTGCACCGACATCCTATCAAAAGGAGAAAAAAACAAGTGCGCTGCAAGATCCATGGAACTACCCTGCCATCACCGGCAGCTTCCATCAAACCATCACCTCCAAATTTGAATCAAAGGTATCTTCAACTATTTTTTTAAAAAAAATACACTTAGTGATGAAAATGGTATTTGTTGAGAAGGACAAGCGGCACATTAATTTGATAATCACCTTCAATTTTCTTACTGTCACATAGATGATTGTAGGGATATACAACGAGAATAATAGGGAAAACATTTAATACATAACTGTTTTACATATTGTAACAACTAGCACACAAATGCAAGAACAACATAGCATCAAGTCTTAACAACATCTGTAAGCCTTGAACAACAGTGAAGTTGAATAGTACTGTTTATTCTCCATTTAATAAGGTTTGACACTTGAACCAAATAACAATCTCTTCACCGTTGTTTCTTAAGATGCAACCGGCTAAAAGAGAATTGGTTCATCAAGCAGCGTGTGTATCCATTTTTTTAATATCTTTGAATCAGTGTATCCATCAATGTTCTTGTACATTGTCTCCATCATTCGTGCAAGGTTGATCACACGAATAAGCAGTGTAGATGGTATAGAAGTCAAGGAGAGGTATTCATGATTCATACTCTTCCATGCATTTTCAACTTCATTCCATAGCACCTCACTTGCCTCTTCCTTCGTTGTCTTATGCTCTTCCATGTAGCAAGTTACAGCAGTAGCAACATTGTTTCTTTCTGTTTCAAACTACAATAAGTGTGTTGTTAGTATCTTTGGGAAAGGGAAAAATCCTGATTCTAGGTTTATTCCTTCAGAATTGAACATTCTTCAAACAATATTCAAGTGACACATTTCAGAGTGGATACATGCAGTTATAAGACAACAAGTTAAATGTATTGTATACTATTTTACAATAGAAACAGTTGAATATATTCCTATATAGTGCAGGGAAAAATATTAATCAATTATAGGTGGAAAATTACCGCATGAGCAACAATGTCATCCATCAGCCGAGATACAATACATGAATCCTTGACAATTTGAGGAAAATTTGACATCCACTTCAAAGTTTCTTCTGCAATATTCTCTTCAAAGACAACAAAAGCGGTGCAATTTATCGCCCAGTAGAAGCATGTAATGAGTGTGACATTTAGATGCTCCTCTAAAGAAGGAACATAGAGGGTGTTCGGCTGGTAGGAAACATAGTGTTCGGCAGGTAGATTGAATAGTATTATGTGAGAGAGAAATAAGTTGAAATAAGCCGAAACAAGCCGAGAACAACCAGCCGAACAGCCTCATATTTGTTGTCTCTCCAACCAATTTCAATAACATAACCCTTGCAGACTTCATTGATCTATTAAAAACAGATTAAAGCGTGGTAAGAAAAATGTAATGAAATTTCCTTTTAATAGTTGTATCACAGGAAGTAAACACTTTCTTTCTAAAGTTTTGTTAGTCAATGTTCTCTTTAAGATAATTTATTTATTTGCCAGATGATGAATATGGAATAACTCTGTTATGAGAAAGCAGTGGGCTTACTTTAATTTACATTTTCATTTCAAATCTATTTTTGGATTTTATAAAATTTGAGCCATATCAATCAATTATACTTGGTTATGCATTGCAAGATTTTTAGCAGTGTATTCAGCAAAAGTGCGTCACATTGCTATGTCATTTATCTGATCACTGCTTAGACAAGGAACTAGCAAAGTTATATGGTAGAAAACCTTAAATCAGTTGGTAATTATGTCAGTTAATATTATAGTTCTTAACTTCCTCAAGCACACAAAGAAGCACATGTAAATTTAGTCGAACACCAAATTAAACAAATGCATGCGAGGAAATAAAATTTATGGAAAACCCAATTGGCTAAGGGATAGTCGATGCTTACAATATCTCTGATGGTATCAACATTCCTCCTTGCTACGTCTTCTGGAAGTGCATTCTCGATTTCAATCATTGTACTGAACATAAAGTGGGCATAGTCCCTGTAGAATTCCCCGAGTTGCTCTACATCCTTCGTATTCCACCTGCACTTATTCAAAGAATTCATGATACTGTTATGCTTCATAGATTATTACACAAAATTTATTCAATTTTTTTTGTCACATAAACAAACTATTGGATTCTTTTAAGAACTGTAAGCCATTTGGGCATTCGGCATGGTTCATGCTGGTTGGAGCCGGTAAAGCCAAATAAACTGGCTTCACCGGCTCGTAGTTCATGCTAGGAGCCAGTTTTCAGGAACAGCTCACTACTACGGCTAGGCGAAGCTGAAGCCCATTCAAGCAATGATGAGCTAGCCCTAATTAAGTTATCTGCTCCATAAGTACTTCCAAACATTGGCAATAAGAACTCAATCTCAGACATTAATCTACTTTGGGTATTGGAAGAAGTAAAAATAACAAACCTTTGCATCACATTAGCAAATGGTTGTAATTCTTCCCATATTCCATAGTTGTCAAAAGTATCATCATACGGCGTAATTGTTGCTATAAATTTCGCTAGCAACTTTCTAGCCTTGGCATATTGTGGCTCATAGTACACTCCCAATGCCCAAAAATATGCTTCTGTGGGTCTATGTCTTGCATAGAATAATTTGCGCGGCGACTCCAACCCGTGGTACCACCTTCATGACAAGTAAAAACTTTCATTATTTCTTATCGTAATTCAACTTAGCAAATCACTGAAGAAAAAAATCATTCAGCATTCTGTTCAATGTTACAACATAAAGTATCTTTCAGCTCTTAAATGTGCCAGACAGTTTTAAACTAAGTTCATTCCAAGGACATTCTACTTCATGGTGCACTTACTCGCATATTTCTCTCACTTCTTCTCGGTGGATACGCTGGAGCAAATAAAAATCTATTTTTGCAAGCTCAAGTACCAATTCATTGCACTCCTCTTTATGTTCTTCATATAGAGGGATATATAGCCGAGCCTCCAATCTCTTCATTCTGCGGAAAGATGGTGTCTGAAGAGCATGTCGTACTTTTGCTGCAAGTGGCCTTTCGAGATGGTCAACCACTGATGTTAGAATACATGTAGTTTGCTTTTGAGCTTTTATGAGGAATTGTTCCTTTGGAGTGCCAAGATGAGCTGCCTCATAAAGTGCAAGCAATGCCTGAACATCAGCACGCAAGGTATCCTTTAAGTTTCCTTGGTTGTCCGTAAAGCTTCGGAATACATCTGAAAACATTGGTTTGTTACATAATCGTCAGTTCTGCATGTTTATCTCATATGTGTGTGTCAAACTAATCATTTGGTTAGATACGAAACGTAGCATGCAGAAGATATGATCGTTTAATACACATTGAGATATCAAATGTTAGTCAAAGGCATTCTAGACAGCTCGTAGTAAAATGTTAAACTACCCGGCCTACTAAAGGGGGCCAAAATCACAGACATTTGTAAGAACACATGATGTTCTATATATCATTTGTGATGGAGTCTAATGTAATTCTTGACCTATATACTGCACAACAATAAGTCTTGGAGAAAATCGCTTATTAGAAACAGAGGGGGACAAGGTGTGTTACCACAGGATATGTAGTGCCGCTCTTGCCTTAACAACCTGAATTGTAGGGAGATCTCGTGGAAGCTTTCCTCGTTAAACTCCACTGAGCTAAGCTTTTCCAGTGATGCGTGGATCTCTTCTTGGAAGTGGTAAGAGATCCCGAGACGCTGAAGCGCGTCGATCAGCTTCATTTCGCATAGCACATCACGCGTGCCGACTAGCATCTTCCTTGCTTCGTCAATAAGCACATCGCGCCTTGCAGTCATCCACTCCAGCGATTTCTGTATTGATTAATCCGGAATCAAGAGAGAGTGAGATCATTATTAGTGTAGAAGTATAGTTTTAGCTAGTTTACTTACATCTTATTATATAAAAAAGTAAATCTGTGCATCATGTTCTTAATTAAGTTCCTCTTGCTAGATGCCATGTCAGGCTGTGTTATATAGTGCTAGAATACTAATCTGTTATTACGCGGTATCTCAAAGTCTGCACTGTGTTTTGCCCAAAAAAAAAAAGAACAACCATATCTAGGAGTTTATGCTAAATGTCCCTACTCCCTAGAAATATGTACGTACAGTATATAGGTCGACATATATATATAGACACACCTCATGCGGGTGGGGGAGCGTAGGGTTCTTGATGAAGTAATCTCCCCAGACGCTGGGCCGGTAGTCCACCGCGTGCCGTTCCTCGTCAAGCACCCTGTATCCCTGGGCGATCACCCTGCAGCTGCTACGGCCCTCTCCCTCTCTCCCAGTCCCGGCCATCCTCTCTCGCTCGTGTACGGGTGCACGCACGAACCCGCGAATGAATGTGACTGTGATTTGTAGCTGCCGATGGGTGCTCCAAGGTAGTAGCTGCGTCTGCGTCTTATATAGACGCAAGTCGAGGCATGTTGTTGGAAGAGAGAGAATTAGCGAGATATTATGTGCATAAAAAAAATCTGACACAAGTCGAGGCATGTTGGAAGAGAGGCTGGTGGTTTGCTTCGTTTAGAGACGACAACAGGCTTCATCGATCGAGCAGCGACATGCTTGGATGAAGCCGTCGTCGCTGGTGGCCAGTGGGCAATCAAGATCGTGAAACTGTTGTCGCCAGCCGCGGATGTTAATTTTGATCAAATTCAGTGACATATAAAAGACCGACTTCTAACGGAGCGAATAGAGGTCCGTCGCAGAAGGCTTTGGGCCGGATTATATATCCTTTAGAGTTTGTCTTTGGTGATTGATGAGGACATTACAGCCATACGTAACCCGGATGTTTTGGTTACACCGGACGCATCGCTGGCAACACCAAATCCACCTCTGGTTACACATCAAGAATCAAGCACACAATCTGTTATGCAAGACTAAACATTGGATACACAAGCACAAGTGTATAAGGTCCGGTTACGCGCAGCCGTGAAAAAAATCCAACAAGAGGTGCATGCGTTCCTCTCTGAGTTACGTTGTAGGAGTAGTATTGATGAGAATCATATACTACCTAAGTCTTATACTTTACTCCTACTCAGTTTTACACAAGAGGCCTCCTCCCTGGGTTACGTGGAGGACGCAGAAGGTTACATGGAAGACACCAAGTCTGCTGTCCAAGCTGAGAAGGGTTACGCACACTAGACTCAGGGTTACGCCTCAGAAGCATCAAGTTCACATCCAAATCTGTACCATCTCGGGAAGAGACGAGGGTCAAGCCATACACGAATGGAAGCGTCTTGAAGTCAAGATTCCAACCCAACAAATGACACATCTTTTCGACTTCCGAGCTAGGAGTAATGACCATTTTACTGAAAACTGCGCAGAAAGTGAAAAGACGCGCGTGAACTGAAGATCACTTTGTGAATGCTTCAACCAGTTAGCCTTCCACCTCCCAACGTGGTTGCTGCAGTTCACACCTATCCCACACCCATCTAAGAGGGTCCCTATGTACCCCCAAAGAATTCAGTTTTGATTATTGAGAATAGACAACCGCATATGGTTTTCTTACAGCCGAGCTACTGAGTGTCTTGCACACCCTTGTTCTTCCTTGTTCTTCTCGGACTTGTGAGGCCAACCCCAGGACCTTTCTTGCAATGGTCACTATCAGTGATCATTTTTCTCTCTGTTTTTTTAACGAAATTGTAGGAGAGTACCTCACAGCGCAAATTTCGTAGAAATGGTGTTGCACTCAGAATCATCTCTTCTTGTAAGCCGGCATACAGTGTTGTAACCCAACTCTTTCGTTTGGAAACAACCCGGTCTTTTCCCCGTGGTTGATTCGGGCACGTAACTACGGGCGGGTCAATTTGATGCCCACGCGATCTACCGATCCTGCTCTCCCCGGGCGTCGCTCCCCGACCTCGAACCTGCGGGCGTTACTCCCCGGTCTCGCGTCATGCGAATGTGAATGCGAGCGGGCGTCGCTCCCCAGGGTCGTAGCACGGCAGCAACAACACAACACCCGGCCGCTTGCATGCTTGCCACACAGCAGCTAAAAATAGCAATGATTAATAAGTCCCACCCTGGGCGGAGCTTCCCTGGGGATCTAAGGTTCCCAAAGGGGCCAAAAATTTGACACAAGTCAAGGCATGTTGGTTCGCTGGTGGCCAGTGGGCAATCAAGATCGCGAAACTGTGTTGTCGCCAGCCGCGGCTGGGAATCGAAAACGTGGAGATTTACATTAAAAAAAACGTGGAGATCGTATCATCGTCGGCATCAATGGCGTGTTCAACATGGCCCTCTGCTGGATGATGTTTATATATGCAAATCCAGATATAGATCAACGAATTTGTAAATATTCTTAGCTTGATTCCATAGGTCTCACAACGCCAATCGAATCAAACAGGCCAGGGGAAGACAAAGAATCAAACAGGCCAGCTGATGGTAGACGAGAGACACGAGAGCAGCAGCGCCGCCGCTGCCCAACAGGGAGGGTCCCCGCAGCGATCTGTTTCATTGATATAGAAGAAAATACAAGACTATAGCTCTGGAAAGTCATAGGCAGGGAAACAAAAAGAAAGAAAAAAGAACTCACCCGGTTAGATTAGGACGTCAACACGGGTTACCGCTCAACGGCCGGTTGGATTGAGACTTCAACACGGCCGGACCACTTTACTCCGCACCACTATACACCACAGCTGCAGAGAAAAGGACACATCCACAGCGCAAGCCCACCAACACACAGAAGAAGACATCGAGCCAACGAAGAGGTCTAGCGCTGAACAAAGACAGGATGGGGTAGACGTCACCACACCGAGAAGGTCGCCGCCATGCAGGACCTTCCGCCGTAATGCCACCGCATCAAAGCAAGCTTCCTAACGGAGCGAAACACCGAGTCCGAGCAACTCTCCACGCGCAGGGGCCTCGCCGCATCCGCCGCTGGACTCCTCTCTTGTGCGCGGGGGCCTCGCCACGCCCGCCACAAAGCTCACGCTCCGGACTCGTTCCAAATATGCCGCTGAGAAAGAGAGCCGAGATGCCCCACCCCCCGAAGCTCCGAAACAACGCCAAAACCTCCGCCGAGGTCCAAATTCATCTCGTTGCTTCCCCTCGCAAGAAGCAGCCGTCGTCGAGTCAGCACACCAAGGTTGTCGCTCGCGCCGTCATCCGACGATGTACCGCACCAGGTGGTTCCAACAATGTTGAAGCAACCTGCCACGATCCGCTGCGAACCCAGTCGTCCCCCGTTGTCGTTGCCGCAAGCGCCGTCACACGACGTTGTCCCGCACCGCACTGGCCATTGCATCAATGCCAGCCGTCGCAGTCCGCTGCAAGAAGCCGAAACAACAGCAGGAAGACGACCCCTAGCCTCCAACAAGAAAGCCGCTGCCTCGGACGTGAGGAAGGCAACCCCCTTCTTGCCCTCCGCACGACAGGGATATCACAGCGACCGAAGCAGCCATGGCAGGGGCCGGCATCACTGCGACCGAGCGAGGTCTCAAAAGCCGACGCCTCCAAGGAGGGAACGACGCCAGAGGCGCCGCCGTCGCTCGTCCAGGGCGGACAGGGTTTTCACCCAGAGACCAAATCGCAGCATAGGTGTAGCTCCGAAATGACGCCCCCAACGGGGAGAACGACGTCCGAGGACGCCGCCGCCACAAGGCTTTCGCCCGGAGCATAAGCCTCTGCTGCGCACGCGCGGCGCGGAACTCCGGCAAACCTGCCACGCCCACCACGCCCAAATGACGTCCCAATCGCGAACAACACGTCGCGCTACCGAGACATCCTCCGCTGCAGCCCCCACAGGCGTCGCCCGACGCGCCGCCCAGGCCGGGACGGCCAACACACCGGTCACCGACCACCACCGCCTCACGTACCCCCACGGCCAACCGGTCGTTGCTGGAGCCGAAGATTTGAGCCGCAGCAGGCGACTGCCGCACACCCCACCGCCCGCCTCAACCATGGAGGGCACGTGCCACCGCGGCGCCGCACCACACACGCTGGGACCGGCGACCGCCGCGCCACCACGGCGTCGCGCCGGTGATGAAGCCGCACCCCCGCGGCGCCACACCACCCGCCGCGGGTTCAGGAGATGTCCCGCGGCCAAACGTCCACGCTCTGGTCGCCGGGCTCAGGCGTAGATGCACAAGCCACTTGCCTGCGCCGACGCCGTCGAGGCCCCGGAGTAGCCGTCGTCGCTCCATGCCGTCACATCACGCTGCAGCCGCTGCAGCCCCCCGTTGACCTGTGCAGCCACCCCGGGCCGTCGCAACTCCACGCCCACTTGCCGTAGATCCGGCAGGGGGCGGCCAGATCCGGCCGAGGGCGCGCCGGATCTGTGACCCCGCGCCGCCGCGGCCGTCATCGCCGGGGGGTCACCGCGCGTCAGTCCGCCGCCCCGGAGCCGACGCAGGAAGCCGAAGAAGCCCCGCCGCCGCCGTCCTGGAGGCCCGCACGGGCTCCCGGCGAGCCTCTCCGGCGGCGGCAGGGGAGGAGAGTGGAGGGAGGGGGGCTCTCGGCGGCGGAGGCTGGGTCGCCGCCCGCGTCGCTCGAGCGGGGGCGACCGAGCGGGAGGGGCGTATGAGGAAGATATCTGGTCGGCCTTTGAGCTCAAGGAGGAGCGAGGGTACGGTACTCTCTACTCTGCCGCACGCCAAACATGAGGCCCGCAACCTGGAGTCCGCCGCAACCAGACGAGGCACATCCATCTGCCGGCAGCTGTCGGCAGATGCTACAAGGAGGAATTCGGGAAAAAATTCAGACGAACAAAATGTGACGACAAACATTGAAACCAAAGTTGGAGATAAAATTTTGGAACAAATTTCTGAGCACATTTTGTAACTTGTTAGACTAAAGTGATACAACCATACAAATCTGTAAGGAATCGGATACTTGTAGCTTAAGAGGGAGAGGGGGTGAATTAGGCAACTTAAAAACTTTAACCTATGACTTCCACTATTTTGCATAAAGTAAACTAGATCAATCCTAGCAAGATACTACTCTAGAAAAGTAATGACAAGCAAGGATTGCAAGAGAGTAATGCAGAAACGTAAAGAGAGATGAAAGGAAGCAAACTCTTGACATGCGATTTATCCTGTGGTATCAGTAGACACTAAGCCACTCCTAGTTCACGTTGTTGAAGCACTCCACACAAGAGTATTGCTTCCCGGTCACTAAGTCTCTCCCAAGAGCACCACTTGACTTGCCACAAAGGCTCGCCACGAAGGCACTCGCCAAGCTCCCTTGGTCACCTTGATGCCGCCTCCACTAAGGAGCTTCTCCACCAAGGGAAGAGGGTCTCCACGTCCCCCGCACAAAGTGTCATCGCCGCTCCACACCAAGTCAGAGGGTCGAAGACGTTTGCCGATGAGCCACTTAGGTCCCAAGGCTTCTGGCGCTCCTTGTACAGCTTGATCCACTCAAGAATCACCTCATAAGGTAGGCACACCTTACACTCACTCAGCTCTAAGCTAAGCCTAGCACTAAGCACACACAAAGCATGTGCAAGTCTTTGGATAATCAATTTAGCACTTGGATGGCTTGGATATGATCTTCTAAGTGTCTTGCACTCCTCTGCACTTCCACACAATCCAGCAACCTCAAATAGCAGGGTGGAAGGGGTATATATAGCCCAAGGCATCAAACTAGTTGTTGGCTAAAAGCTGCTGCAAATCGTACCATCGGATGATCCGATGCTATGCTTTTCCCTGGCATTGGTTCATCCGGTGCTACTAGCCGTTACCTTCCACCGCACATGACCGTTGACACAAATCATCCGACGCTTGAACCGACGCACCGTCGGTTCATCCGGTGTTGAAGACTTCACAGCCAAAACCTTACTGTCTTGAATTTCATAGCCATCAGATGAACCGTTGCTTGAAACCTTTTGACCATCATTTCATCTAGTCTTGAAGGCTGCTTACTCAAACCCTTACTGTCTAGATTCCATACAACATCGGATACCGCGGTGCCCACCAATTGACCGTCGGTTCATCTGACGCCTCTATCTCTGCTTCAGTGTCTTGAGGAATTCATCCGACACATGTAAAATATGGACCGTCGGTTCATCCGGTGGTCCATGCTGACTTGAGTCTTCACGCAGTATTCCACTTCATCCGTTGCTTGCACGACGTTCACTTCTAGGTACCGTCGGTTCATCCGACGATGTCTTGTGCTTCTCTTTTCTTCCTCGGTTTAGACCCTCAAAATATATACTATCTTCTCATTTTGGCATGTGGTATTTTTTGCATCCATAGGATCTAGAAATGTCTATAAAGACATGCTCAACAATATGGTTAGCCCCGTTGGTCATGTTGTCATGACTCGCCAAAATCAAACTCGAACATATGGCATATGAGGTCATGTTCGCTACAAAATCACATGTAGCTGACCAGAAACTTATATGTTTATTTAGAGTAGAGTGCATGATCGGTCCTTAAACTTGTCCAACTACGTCACCTAGGTTCTCATACTCTCAAAATGTATTTCTAGTCTCTGAACTTAAGCACGAGTCCAATTAGGTTCATATACTCTCAAAGTGCATATCTGACTCCCTAAAACTAACTTCAGGTGTCATATAGGTCTCTAAACTTGAAATGCATTGCCATATCACTAATATAATTAATATGATAGAATCAAACTTTATGTTTTAAAGCAAGCCATTGTTTTCATTGGCATATTTTCTTACTTGTTTTATTCCTTCTTTAGTTTCACCCTTTGTTCGTCTAGTAATTTATCATAAAAATCTCTAATTTTATTTAGTATTGTGCAACCACGAGTTATTTAAATTTAAATTTGAACAATCTTCCAAGAATAATGGTGCATACCTTTCATGTGCACCTATATGTTATTACCTCCAAAGTAAAAGAAAATTGATATTTCGTGATTCAGCATATCAATATTCTACACATACAGTGAGTTAAAACACATTTTATTTTTACTATAATTAAATTATATATGTGTAAAATTAAGTTTTTATCAATTTAATTGAGATGACAATGTATTTATAAAGTATATGGACCTATAGATGACACCTGAAGTCAAGTTTAGAGAGATAATTCTGTACTCATATGAACCTAAATGACACCCGATCCTAAGTTTAGGGAGTCAGAAATGCATTTTGAGAGTATAGAGACCTAAATGACATAGCTAGACAAGCTTAAGGACCGTCAGTGCATTTTACTCATTTATTTGTACTGTAATGTATGTTGCCTGATGTTATACTATATAATATTTGGCAATAAATCAGTTGTATGACTGAACTAATTGATAATTTGGAAAATAGTCTTATTGTTGGGATTGCATGCATGAAAGATTGAGTAGATATACTCATCGACGACTAGTGTATTGGTGCATATAATCGTCTCTGCTTGCTTGTTGCTTCTTTGTGTTCCATTTCCTGTACAAAATATACTCTTATAACATCTTATTTTTTACATCATTTTAATATCACTGAAATTTTGAAACCTTTTAAATTTTCAACAAATCAAAAAATCTTCTAAAATTAAACCTTGCATAAAACCTCTATGTGTGTGTTGCATTATTCTCAATTAGTAATTCTCAATGAATTGTACAACAACATGCAACACACATCAGTAGTTTGATTAATATCACAACTTCTCAACGAATATAAGAAAATAACCAAGTTTGTGGCTTGCCATCATGGCAAAATACCCTTCATAGCGTACATGTGACTGACCATACAAGTCATGCACATATTTAACAAGTTCATGTATAAGTTTGCGTGTTTTGCAATTTGTTGGACTAAAGTCGTACAACCATACAAGTTGTTGTAAGGTGGGTATAACTTTCTCCTTCTTTAATGTCCGTACATAAATGCATTTACATGAACCTCCGCCCCAGCTCTAGATCATTGCAAATCTTGTAGGTTTGGGTATATGTAACTTTCAGCATAAGCGTACATGTGACAGACCATACAAGTCATGCACATATTTAACAAGTTCATGTACAAGTTTGTGTGTTTTGCAATTTGTTGGACTAAAGTCATACAACCATACAAGTTGTTGTAAGGTGGGTGTAATTTTCTCCATCTTTAATATCCGTACAGAAATGCATTTACATGAACCTGGCTCCGCCCCAACTCTAGATCATTGCAAATATTATGTAGGTTTGTAGGTTTGGGTCTATGTAACTTTCAGCATAAGCTACCCAATCCAAGCAATTCTATCTTATTTCTTATTTAATTTATTCTGGTAACAACTTCAAACGGCAGGCTCATTTTGAAAGAAGGGGGCAATGATGCAAAGTCAAAACAATATGGGCAAACAAGGAGTCAGACTTGAAAATATTACGAGATTCATTTATGTATAACAAATCAAGCAGTTGAGATGCAACAATACATCCAGTTGGTGCAGCTCGAGGTAAGCATTTTGCAAGTACAGCAGCCACCAAGATCATGATTCATGAAAATAAATAAACAAATTCAGCAAAATTTATATCTAAAAAGTAAAAGACGAATACATGGCCAAGTCGAAGGACAAGCTGAAGGATATCTTAAAGGTTAGCTTCACGCAAGAAGAACATTTAACATGCCATAATTATCATGAACTTGCTAACGAACACCAGAAAATGGATCTATCAATTGAATGAATACTTGATAGAACAATGTCACACCCGAATTTGAAGGCAAACTCGAATGCATAAATTATATGTGCGTCAGGATCAAAGTTACACACATGTAATGACTTAGTGAATACCAAAACACAATGTCAAAGCGTAAAAGAGAGTATATTATAACCATTACATGACCGATTGTCTCAAAAACGAACCATCAGAGCGTATAACTAGCAGCGGATCTTCAAAGGGAAACTCCACAGGCAGTTGACTGGTGGCACGCTCGCCTAGAACTCCTCAAACCTCCAAGTCTGAGCAGCAATCCGGATGGTGTAGATGCAATATAAATAAACAACAAGCGTGAGCACATGCCGTACTCAGCAAGGGGAGAAACATATATAACATGCAAGGCTTTATAAAGTGGAAGGATGACGGCTATAAGCAGTTAGCACTTTTAGTTGGAAGTTTTATTAAACAGCTATTTACTAGCAAATGTAAGTTTATACCATCCCACAATTAATATAGAGCATCAGCATCATAAATAAGATAACAACAATTTATTCTCCATCTTCAAGTAATTTAATCATGTGAGGGTTCAGGCCGCTCTTGACCGTGAGCACGGCTAACCGGTTAGTTTTACACTCTGCAGAGGTTGTACACTTTCACCACAAGTCGCGTAAAAACTCTGAAGAATTTTGGACCCAACCACGCTGTGCAAAAGTAGGCACAATACCACACTACCGAGGTGTGGCTGCATAGGGACGCTACGAGGCCTTTACAAAGACTTCCCTAGTGTGTTCCAGTGCACGAGGTTCCGCGAGTCATGCCCCCCCTAAATCACCAGTCCAACACTAGAGTCCTCTAATTACTTGGCCAAGACAGAGCCATATGTCTTGTGGTTGCACTGTTTTCCTGGGTGGTTCTCCATGTTCCGATTAATAATTATGGTCTTGCAATTAAATCACAACACATAGGAACATAGAGTAAAAGTAATCATGTTGTCATTACCAACCCAGTTGAGCAAACTAAGCATCATCTACCAACAATTTAATTATCAACCCGGTTTCAAGGTAGCGGTCAAAAGAAATCTAGGCATCATCCTTAATAGGAACCCGACATATTAATGCAAAGCAATAAATAAATAAAATGATTAAATGCATGTTATATAGGTGTAAACGGGAATGATCAAGGACACTTGCCTTCCTCACAATCCCGCTGCTGCTCAGAGTCTTCAATCTCTTGTTCTTCGAATTCTTCAAATGGCACGTTCTCTACGCATCACACATTTACATGCAAAGAAACCACACAATAAAATAAGAAACAATTCACCAATCATTTCAAACAGAAACAAAAGCTGCACTAAACTAATCTACTCGTCGAGACGAACACATGGATATAAAGAACACTAAAAACGGAGCTTAAACGCAAGAGATATGAGCTAAACAAGACGTAAGGGCTTAACTGCAGAGAACCAAAGCTTACAGGGGTCTAATCGCAACAACCAGGGGCTAAAACCTAATTACTTCGAACTGAAAGGGACCTCGAGTGCAAAAACAAAGACTTCAGGGGCTCTTTTGCAAAACACGCGAGACCGACCGGCGGTTGACCGGTATTCGCCGGATTGACCTGGCGTCCAGATAGATCTCGACCATCGGATCGCGATCGAACGGCTGATGGCGACTGGACGGCGGAGCGCGGCGGCGACAGGCGGCGAGCGGCGGTGACTTCGCCGGAGTTTACCCGAAATCGAGCATCCGGCCACAACTTAGGACGGGGTTTGGCCCTAGAGACGGCTGGGAGCACGGCGAACACCACCAGGGGGTTCTTGCGGAGGCCAAGGCGACGACTGCGGCGCTCAGCTGAGATAAGCGGACGGCGGCGGGGCAACGAACTCCGGCGAGCTTTCGCAGGAGATGCAAGGCGCGGGGATGCAAACAAATGGCATAACCGGCTCCCTCACCTCCACACGGACCTCCCGAGTTGCTTTATGCCGAAGGGGCGGCGGTGGTCGCACAGATCGACGGCGGCGGCTGAGCCCTAGGGTTCGAGCTCGCGGTGGCGGCTCTGGTGCTTGCGGATAGGGCAAAAGGGATAGGGGAAAAGGCGGCGTCGGGTCTTATGGGCACCTCGGGTGGCTCTGGAGTGCGGGCCCGAGGCTGGGACGGGGCGCAGGCGCGGGTCGCAGCAGAGGGCGGCTCGGACTCGAGCGCGACCGGCTGGAGGTCGGGGATGACCTCTGGGTCCCACACGACAGCGAAACAGCGGCGGCGGAAGGCGCAGGCGGGCGGAGCTGGGCCGGCTGCTGGGCCACTGCGGGAGACGCGCGCGCTACAAGGAAAAGTCTGAGGGCTACCAGAAGACTAAGGATGACGGGCCGCGCCAAAACAGAAAGGAAAAGGGGTTTTATTTTTATTCTTTTTCAAAAGGCATTCAAACATGTGAATTCAAATACCAATTTGAATTCAAGCAACCAAAACCAAAAACAACGCTCCAGCATGAATGCAACATTAAACTCCTATGGTTCATTAATTTAAATTTTGGAAAACATATAAATGCCTATAAATCACATTAAACCTTAGAAAAACCTTAAACAAGCTCAAAATAAATTCTACAAAATTCTAATAAATTTTATTAAATTGCAAAACAGTAAATTTAGGGTGTTACAAACAAGCCCTGTAAACAGCATCACATACAAAAGGGAAAATGTTTCAAAGGCGATTCTGATCACTATAATCCAGTAGTGGAATCACTGATATTTTTTTATCGATCGAATTGCTTGCAAGGGCACATTAGCACTTCGGACCAAATCTATTTCATGGTGAACATAGATGAATATAAATATATGATGAGCGTTGCTTCTTTCAATGTGTCAGTAAAACGGACTTCATGGTTCCATTAACATATATTACATAAAATTAGGCCAGTAGGAATGGAATAATAATGCAGAGTAAGATCTAAATGTACCCTTGAATACTTTAAATAAGTATCAGCTACTATATACAGTTGATCATTTTCCCACTATGGACAAAACTATACAGAACCACATAGTACATGACTAACTTCTCAGTCACAACTGATTTGGAAGTTGCATGTAAGTGCTTGAATTAGGTAGGCACCCTCCAACAATCATCCGACCATAGGCAGCATATGCACTCTCAGTACTACCAGAAACAGTGTAACCCCTGATAAGGGCATTATATGTGAAAACGTTAGGTTTCCATCCTTTCATCAGTAGTTCTTCATACATCTGACCAGCTTCAGTAGCCTTCCCTGCTTTCCCTAAGTGGAGAATCAGTGAATTGTATGTATACAAGTTCGCAGCAACTCCTTTTGTCTTCATGTCATTGAAGAGGGAAATTGCTTCATCTATTCTTCCAGATTTGCCAAGGCCATCAATTAGCAAATTATAGGTAATAAGATCAGGCTCAAGTCCTAATTCCACTAATTGTCTAAAATAAGACAAACTGTCATTTAATCTTCCTGCTGTACAGAGGGTGTCAATAAGAATTGTATAGGATTTTATGTCTGGGTTCATTCCCTGCTCGACCATCTTATCAAAGAGCTGACAAACATTTTCTGTGTTACCAGCTATTCGATGTCCATTCAGTAGAATATTGTAGATGGTGCAATTAGGTTTGCAACCATACTCTAGCATTTCACTGAAAATATTTTCTGCCTCTTCCATCTTCCCAGCTTTTAACAACCCATCAAGAAGAGGTCCATATGTACATGGTGTTGGGGAGAAGCCATCGCTCACCAGATTGTAGTACAAGTCTATAGCCTGATCCAACCTCTTTGATTTTACAAGAGCTGAAATGATTGTATTATAAGTAACATAAGTTGATTCAAATCCCTTACGATGCATCTCCTCTTGGACTTTTAACATCTCCTCAATCCGTGTCGACTTTCCCATGGCATCAAGAATCAAATTGTAAGTGAACTCATCTGGGCCACATCCTAGTCTTTTCATTTCGGCGAACAAGCCCTCAGCGACATCAATCATATTTTCATCCACAAGGCCACGGATAAGAGAATTGTATGAGCCAGTTTGTAGTGAAACTCCGAGACTCTTAAACTTTTGGGAGAGTTCATGTGCTTCAAGAGCTTTCCTGTTCTTACAGAGATGCCTAATCAATGGGCATAAAAAGAAATCATTCAGGAGAATTCGCTTTGATGCTATATTTTCAGCAAACTCAATCGACTTTTCCACACCAGCCTTCTTCAGTATTCCTTCCATAAGTGAATGGAATGAAGACTTATCCATATTAGAATCAGCCTTAAAAATGTATTCCTTAACAGTATGCACAGCTTCCTTCATCAAGCCATTTTTCACAAAACTTGGGAGGATAGTACACAATGTTGCATAATCTGGAGCAAGAACCTTCTTCATTTGACAAAACATTCTGAATGCCTCTTCAAATCTGTCCTCTTTAACAAGGCCATACATGATTGTGTTATAAGATGAAAGGTCAGGTGCGCAACCTTTCGCAGTCATACTGTACAACATATCTATTGCAGAGTTCACCTCCCCATTTTTGCAGAGGCAATCTAGAACTGTGTTGTGTGTAATTAAATTAGGCGGATAAATACTAGAGCTCATTTCTTCGAGCATATGCATTACCTCCTTAACCTTGCCTTCTCTTCCTAATCCTGACAAAAGTGTGTTGTACGTAGCATCAGTGGGCTCGATTTTCATTTCTTTTAATTGATGGAATAGTTGCCATGCTTCATTTCCCCTGCCTCCCTTGTAGAGTGTATCAATCAAAGAATTCACTGTGAGAACATCAGGGACACATCCATTTTCAACCATCTCAGAAAAAAACTTCACAGCTTCATCAGCTTTTGATGCCTTGCTGCAACATTTGATCATCATGGTGTACGTGATAGTGTCTGGAGAAACTCCCATGGATTTTAATTCATAGAAGACCCTTTTTGCCATTCCAAGCCTGCCAGATCTAGCAAGGCTATACAAAACAGCATTGCCAGCAACAACATCCGGAACAATCCCTTTGCTTTTCATGTGCTCATATCTTTGAATCGCTTTCAGAGATTGACCAGATTTTCCGTAGTAATTAATGAAAAGCACATGAGTGTAGCCATTTGGACTAGGGCCGTGAACATTCATATGGTTCAAGAGCTCCAGAGCGCAGTCAAACATATCGGCTTTCAGAAACCCAGATATCAAGGAGTTATATGAATACTGTTCAGGCGTTATACCCTTTTGCTTCATCTCCTCAAAAACAGCAGAAGCTTCATCAACCATCCCAACTTGGCATAATGCATCCACAACTGCAGTATAAGCAACAATATTGTCATTATACCCATCAGTTTTCATTGCATTCCAGATTTCTATCACCGATTGGGAGTCGCCAGAGTCACCACACTTGTCTAAGAGAGTAATGTAAGTGACACGATCAGGTTTCTGATCACTTGCTTTCATCTTCCAAAACACATCCTTGGCATCACTGAGCCGACCAGCATCACAGAGAACCTGTATCAGCACGGTATGTGTAACAACATCCGGTTTGCACCCTGCACCCTCCATCTTTCTAAGAATCCGATATGCCTCCTCAAACCTTGCAGCCTGCCCAAGAACCCGAATGCAGATGGTGTAGCTATAGACATTTGGCTTGACGCCGCGAGCCTCCATCTCACTCAACAGCCAGAGAACCGTGTCAACGTCCCTCTTCTTCCCGAACGCCACCATCAGCACGGAGTAGGTCCTCACACTCGGCACGATGTCGTCCCCCACCATCGCCTTATAAACCTCCATGGCCTCCCTGTCGTAGCCGGACTTGACGAGGAAGTAAATCAGGCCGTTGTACGAGTAGGCGTTCAGGGACATCCCCGCCTCCCTCATCGCCGGCAGGGCCGCCGGCGCGCTCCGGAGCCCGCCCTCGACGCCGACGCCGCTGAAGATGGTGGCGAAGGTGCCGACGTTGGTCTTCACGATCTGCCTCTGCATTAGGTCGAACACCTGCGCCATGTCCCCGACGCGGCCGTGGGCGCGCATCAGCTCCAGCATGTAGTTGCAGGACTCCGTGGTGTGGACCGCCGTGGGCTGCCGCGCCGCCGCCGTGAAGAGCTCCAGGGCCTCGGCGGGGCCGGGCGCCGACCGTAGCATGTGGACGACGCTCTCGGTCCCCGCGGCGCGGCGCTCGTCCCTGGGCGGCGCGGGCGGGGCCGACTGGCGGCAGCCGGCGCGGTCGCCCCGCCGCCGGTTCAGCGGGGCCACGAGGAGCCCGGTGGACGGAGCCCCCATGTTCCCGTGCCTTGGGTTCCTCGGCAGCAGCGGCGCCGCTCGCGTGGCGCCACCGCCGGCGCCGCTGAGGACGCCCGAGCAGCAGAGCTCCGTGGTGGGCGTTCGATACGGCGGCAAATGGCGAGTGGAGGAAAGCCTGAAAATTTTCCAAGAAACGTGAGAGGGCGAGGAGCTCAGCTGCGAAATCCGGAATCGATTAGCGCTCCTGCCTCGTCATTAGCCCACCTCACTCTCGCCGGCGGTGGTGGCTGAAGGATATGCGTTGTTGGTTTCTCGTGGGGATAACGTGGAGATACTTTTCGGCCGTGAGCCAGCCAGTGAACCCCTTGGGCAGGATCAGGGGTTTATCAGTTATGTCATCCGGGAAGTATCTTTTTCTGGATGAGTTGTTCGACGACCGTGTCCGTAGATCATGACATGGGCTACCACAATCAGATGGTTGGTTTGGGCAAAACCGTCCAAAAAAATTTTGAAAGAAATTGATTTGAGTGGTGGTAGAAAACGGTGAGGAGGCACCCACCAATTGGCTCTGTTTAGTTTCAATAAGTGTGACTTATAAGTCATGTGAGTAAGAGAGGAAAAAAAATGTAAGAGGGGGTTAGACAAGGGGGCCCTTTATCTCAACTCCTCTTTGTTTTAGGTGTTGACCTTTTGCAATTTGTGGTCAATGTTGAAGCCCTGCTTGGTAATTTGTCACATCCTCTTGGTAATGAGTTTGGTGGTGATTTCCCCATTATTCAGTATGCAGATGACACTTTAGTGATCCTTCCTGCTGATCCCACACAGCTCACCCATCTGAAGGAAGTTCTTCAAACTTTTGCTGCCTCCACAGGTCTAAAGGTCAACTTTGGAAAGTCTTTCTTAGTTCCCATTTATGTGGATGACAGCAAATGGCAATCCTTGACAGATGCTTTGGGTTGTCAACCTGGGAAGCTACCCTTCACGCCTTCCTCTGGGTACTACTAGACCTTCAATTCAGGATTTCACTCCAATTTTGACAAGGATGGAAAGACACCTTATGGGTATTTCCAGATTTCTTACTCATGCTAGTAGACCGATCCTTATGAATTCAGTTTATTCAGCATTGCCAACTTTTTACATGTGTTCTTTGAAGCTGCCTTTGGAGCTGTTGGATCAGATTGATAAGTATAGAAAGCATGTGTTGTGGCATGGTGGTGATGTCACTAAGAAAGGTGGCTATCTGGTGGCCTAGAAACATGCGTGTCGAAGTAAAGCTGATGGTGGTTTGGGAATCATTGACTTGAGAAACCACAACTCTGCTCTGCTTATGAAATTCTTATACAAATTCTATAACAGGGAAGACCTACCTTGGGTTGAGCTCACTTGGCAGCAATTGTACAAGAATGGTAGACCCCCTCATGAAAGAAAGAATGTGGGATCTTTCTGGTGGCGTGACATTATGTCTGTAGCTCCCAAATTCCTTCATATGCAAATGAAGAATGGGTTTTCTGTCTCTTTTTGGTGTGACCACTGGGATATGGGGGTTATCAAAACTCTGTATCCACAGCCATTTTATTTTGCTAGGAAGAAAACTTGCTCAGTCAAGAAGTTCTTATCTTGGGATGACAGCAGATCCTTCTTCTTACCCTTGTCTCAGATTGCTTTTGAGCAGCTCTATGAGCTGAAGGACAATATCATGGCTTTGCAGCTTCCTTCCCAGGACAATGCTGAGTGGACTTATATTTGGGATTCAGGTGTTTTCTCTGGTCACAGGGCTTACTGTTTTCTCCAAGGATCTCATTCTGCATCACCACTTTTCAAATGGATGTGGGCATCCAAGGCTCAAAATAAGCACAAGTTTTTCTTCTAGTCATTTCTAAGAGACTGAATCAACACAAGGAATTTGCTCAACAGGAAGAATACGTATCTGCCTTCTTATACGTGTGTCCTCTGTGTGCAAAATGTTGAAGAGGACATTCGGCATTTGTTCTTTGGCTACCCTTTTAGTGATGCTTGCTGGACATATTTGGGAGTAGCTTGGGATTTGGACCTTGAGTTTCATGCCATGGTTCTCAATGCCAGACTGCACTTCAATTCTGAGAGGTTTTCATCATTGTTTGCTGGGCCATTTGGCGCCATCGCAATGATATCATTTTTGATGGATCTTCATTATCTTTCTCAAAGTGGAGAAGTTTCTTTGTCAAGGAGATGCAGGCGGTTACCCTTCGGGCTAAACCGCGGTTAAGGGATAAACTCAAGTCTTTTTTGTGTAAATTAATTTAATCCTCCCTCCTTTTTTCTTTGGGCTTGGTGCCTTGCAACTTGTAAATATTTTTTGCTCATATATATATATATATATATATAATAGGGGTAGGGCCCTCCCCTGCTAATTCCCGTCAAGAAAAAAGAGAGGAAAAAATGTGACTTATGCAACTTTAAGTAGGGGTGAAGTAACTTATGAAGCAAATAAGTCAAGACTGTTTGGTTCCTACAAGTGACTTATTTGCATTTTAAATGAGATAACTTGTGAGAACCAAACAGGCTGGTCGAAGATCATCGATGTAAAGTCGGATGGGTGACTAACTGACGATAGTCATGGGTGAGAAGGGGCATAAACCCCTACCTCATCCGTCGCAGGCAGTTTAATTTGTACTTAAAGAGTTCAAATTCAAGAGTGTGGGGGCAAATTACTACTAACCCTCGCAACTAGGGGACAAAAGAATTTCTAGTTCAACTTTTGAGAATAGCCATTTGCAGAGGTACCATTTTCTACGAGGCAGAATAGCTATTTACAGAGGTAGCATTTTCTACGAGGCCTATTGACCACTACATGGGACTAGGATTGGTATGAAGATGTGGTGTTTGGCGAGAGGAAGATTATCACTCTTTGATCCTTGGGTGACACAGCTTGGAATTAGTGGATATATCTATAATTTAATAGCCTGTTCGTTAGACTGGTGGCTGGTGGATTTGTTCTGAGAGAAAAGTACTGCTAGCTGGTGGTTGATAAGCCAGACGAACAAAGCGCAACAATTATATTGACCATTACCCGTGTAATAAATTTGTAATTAGTCTACATTTAATATTCCTAATAGGACTTGAAGGGGACCTAAAAATTTTCTACCAAAATTTTTTCTCAAACTAAACAGCTTTTCACAGTATCTCTGTTAAAGATGCCATCGTGTTCATTAAAAAAAAAGATGCCATCGTGTTCTCACATGGTTAGTTGGTTGTGGATACCGTTGCTCGCGGTCTTGTCCTCTCCTCTTGCCACAATATATTCAGGTGATGTGACGACGACAAGTGATGGATGGCTCGCGACATTTTCCTTGAGTCCATGGGATCCAGCTAGGCGATGGAACACAACAGTCACCAGCTGCCATGGACGAGCTCTCCTTCGGCAGCTGCTTGACTCTGGCCACGATCCTCCTCCCATTGCTCTTGCTCGTCGTCAGCCGGCGGGCGTTGGCCGCCAAAGAAACGGCCGGCGCCAGGCTTCCCCCAGGCCCATGGAACCTCCCCGTCATCGGCAGCCTCCACCACCTCGTCGGCGCGGCCACGCCGCACCGCGCGCTGCTCCGCCTGGCGCGCCGACACGGCCCGCTGATGATGCTCCGGCTCGGTGAGGTGCCCGCCGTCGTCGTCTCCTCCCCGGAGGCGGCCGCGGAGGTGATGAGGGCGAACGACCCCGCCTTCGCCAGCCGGCCGCGGGGCGCGACGGCGGACGTCGTCGGCTTCGGCGGCAGGGGCCTCATCTTCGCGCCCTACGGGGAGTACTGGCGGCAGATGCGCAAGGTCTGCGTGCTCGAGCTGCTCAGCGCCGGGCAGGTGCGCCGCATGGAGCGCATCCGGCAGGCCGAGGTGTCGCGCCTCGTCGACTCCGTCTCCGCGGCGTCCTCCTCGCTGGCCGTCGTCAACCTCAGCCAGGGGCTCACGGCGCTCACCAACAACGTCATCGGCAGGGCAGCGTTCGGCGGCGAGTGCCATCAGCGGGAGGCGTACCTCCGGGAGCTCGAGGTGGTGGCGATGCTGGCGGGAGGGTTCAGCCTGCCGGACCTGTTCCCGTCGTCGCGGCTGGCGAGGTGGCTGAGCGCCGCCGCGCGTGATCTGAAGAGGAGCCACGCCCGGGTCGAGCGCATTATAGATGGCATCGTCCATGAGCGCATGGCGAGGAGGAGTGCCTCTCCCACCGGCGGTGCCGGCGTTGAAGACGAGGACCTGCTCGACGTGCTTCTCCGGCTGCAGGAGCAAGGATCCCTCACCTTCCCCCTCACGACAGAGATCATCGGCGCCGTCATCTCCGTAAGTGCAATCAAAGACTGAATCTCCCACACTAATATTTTAGTACTTGCATATCACGGCCGGACCGAATATTTTAGTACTTCGATTAAGTGCACCATTTGTACAACAGTCAATCCAATAATTTGAGTTATGTTTTATACCACAAAAGTTAATATCACTGGATTCGTTTTTAAAATCGCTTAATAATAAGTATGGAGTATTACCGAAATATTATAAGAAAACTTTATGCACACTTATCCTATTACCTATTTGTACACTCAAACTAGTATCGAACAAAATCAAACAGTACTGAATACAGAAGTGTGATTAGACGATTACCCATTTCCCAACAATCGATGCTCCTGTAAGTATCCACCGTTCACGCTTACAATTATTATAAACTTCGCATGATTCCAGGACATGTTTGGAGCAGCCACAGACACCACAGCCACAACACTGGAATGGGCCATGGCAGAGCTCATCAGGAATCCACAGGCAATGTCAAGGGCAACATCCGAAATTCGGCAAAAGCTAGGGCAGGGAAGAGTTACGATTACCAACACAGACCTTGGCGACCTCCACTACCTACGGATGGTCATTAAGGAGACTCTAAGGTTACATCCAGCTGCTCCGCTGATTCTTCGCACAAGCCAAGAGAATTGCCAGATCACGGGGTACACCATACCCAAGGGTTCGTCTATCTTCATCAACGCATTTGCAGTCGCGAGGGACCCAAGGTACTGGGACAATGCGGAGGAGTTCAAGCCAGAAAGGTTTGAGAGCAGCACACTGGACTACAAGTGGACAGACTTTGATTTCATCCCTTTTGGAGCTGGGCGTAGGCAATGTCCAGGAGCTTTATTTGCAACCATGATAATTGAGCTTGCCCTGGCGAGTCTCCTGTACCACTTTGATTGGGCACTTCCTGATGGCACCGACCCGAAGACGCTAGACATGAGCGAGGTTTCCGGGATCACAGTGCGCCGAAGGTCCAACCTTTGTTTGCTGCCAGCCTTGCATTTGGGTCACTGATTATCACACTCATGTGAGACATTGAGCTGCAGGCATACCCATAGTACTTGGTTCAGTAGCACAGATACCACAGGTTACTAATAGCAAATCTCTGCTGCAATTTGTCATGATAATCATCCAGTTAGTATTAGCACATCCTTCAAACCAAAGCTTTATACAGGAGCTTGTCAGCTTGCCATCTAGGAGTACTTTAGTTCAGCGGAACAAATACATATAGGGACAGAAATTATTAGAGCAGGACTCAGCAATGAAACGCAGTCTTGAGTTGCCAATCAAGACATTGCAAGATAATTATAAGATTCAGTGCTAGTAGGAAATGTTGTCCTGGAACCTGGACATGGTCATAAATGTGCAGGGACCCGATAGCCTCTAGCCAACAATGATTCTTACCACTGCATCACCTGCCTCTGAAGTGCCCCACCACCCGACCTCCGATCCCTCTAAACCTTGAGGCTTGAGGTCTTGTTGGAGAGCTCAGCAATGTCCCAACTCTGAATCCGAACCCATCAGGGTTTCCCCTTTTTTTTTGGGTGTGGCAGGCGGCATACAAGAATTTGGTTTGACCAGCCTCTTATAAACAGAACATCTAGATAATGGATGACTGATTTTGCCTTTGTCACTGTGATAGCTGGGCAGGGAAACAGTTGGTTGACAGAGATTATACGCTTCCTTATGTCAGAAACTATAGAAAGTATTGCTGGATTCTGTTGCTCAGGTAGTTGTCATTTCCTGTTTGAAGCAGACACCACACATAAGTCAGAAACTTCCCACTTTTCTTGCTTCTTCTCATATCTCACTGTATACGTATTATTGGTCCAAAGAACAAAGCTACGCTCATCAGCTGCCATGGATGACCTCTCTCTCGGCAGCTTCTCCCTAGCTGCCCTAGCAGCGATTCTCCTCTCCTTGCTCATCAGATGCGCTCTACCCACCAGGAGGGCAACCAGCACCAAGCTTCCACCGGGCCCATGGAACCTCCCAGTCATTGGCAGCCTCCACCACATCGTCGGCTCACCCCCGCACCACGCCCTGCTCAGACTCGCACGCCAGCATGGCCCGCTGATGCTACTCCGGCTTGGCGAGGTGCCCACCATCATCATATCCTCCCCGGAGGCTGCAATGGAGGTGATGAAGACCAATGACCCTGTCTTCGCCAGCCGGCCATGGGGCGCGATGCTGGATGTGGTCAGCTTCGGTGGCAAGGGAATCATCCTCGCACCCTACGGGGAGCACTGGCGGCAGATGCGCAAGGTCTGTGTGGTCGAGCTGCTCAGCGCCAGGCAGGTGCAGCGCATGGAGTGCATAAGACAGTCCCAGCTGTCTCACCTCACAGAGTGCATCTTCATTGCCGCAACATCAGCTTCACCAACCGCCATTGTCAACCTCAGTCAGGAGTTCACAGAGCTCACCAACAACATTGTCTCAAGAGCAGTGTTCGGCGGCAAGTGCCAGCAGCAGCAGGATTACCTCCGGGAGCTCCGCATCATAACGAAGTTGGTAGGAGGGTTCTGCCTGGCAGATTTGTTCCCATCATCATGGCTGGCACGGTGGCTGAGCAGCGCTGCGTGCAATCTGAGGAGGAGCCACAATCGGGTCCAGCACATAATGAGCGGCATCATCCAAGAGCGTAAAGAGAAACATAGTGTATCTGCCTTTGCTGGTCTCGAAGACGAGGATCTGCTTGACGTGCTTCTCCGGCTGCAGGAGGAAGACTCCCTCGCCTTCCCACTCACGACGGAGATCATCAGCGCCATCATCTATGTAAGTGCATCAAAACACACTGGAAACTCAATCACAAGTCCAAACTGTAACATACTAAACAGGATTAAAGTACTAAATGGTATAATTAGACAATTACTCCCTCTGTTCTTAAATATATGATGTTTAGGACGGGAAAACTAGTTCATTTTGAACTAATTTGCTTGTCCTAAACGTCATATATTTAAGAACGGAGGGAGTACCATTTCTCTGCAATTGTCTGTTTGAACATGTATAATGCCCAGTCCAGTACATATCCACTTTTGATTCCTTCCACTGTTTGCACATGTAGCGGGCATCATGCTTACAATGGTTGAACTTCACATGGTTCCAGGACATATTTGGAGCTGCAACAGATACTACAGCCACTACACTAGAATGGGCCATGGCTGAGCTCATCAGGAATCCACAGGCTATGTCGAGGGCAACGAGCGAAATTCGACAAAAGCTAGGACAGGGAACAACTATGATTACCAGCACAGACCTTGGCGACCTCCGCTACCTACGAATGGTCATCAAGGAGACCCTAAGGTTACATCCAGCTGTCCCGATGATTCTTCGTGCAAGCCAAGAAAACTGCAAAATAATGGGTTACGAGATACCCAAGGGCACCTCAGTCTTTGTAAATACATTCGCGGTGGCAAGCGACCCGAGCTACTGGGGCAACGCTGAGGTGTTTAAGCCAGAAAGGTTTGAGAACAGCACACTGGATTGCAACTGGGCACACTTCCAGAAAGGTTTGGAGCTGGACGTAGGCAATGTCCAGGAGCTTTATTTGCAACCATGACAATTGAGCTCACACTGGCGAATCTCCTATACCACTTTGATTGGGCGCTTCCTGATTGTGCAGATCCAAAGGCGCTAGACATGGGAGAGGTGTTCGGGATAACTGTGCGTCGGAGATCCAACCTCTGCATGCTGCCAGCCTTGCATCTGCCTCACTGATCATGACACTCATTTCCTGGCATGCATCCTTACAAGACTTGATTCAGTAGAACAATATTTTTTTTCTCGAACACGCAGGAGAGCTGCGTATCATTGTATTAAGAGAGAATTCAGTAGAACAATATCATATGGTTACAGCAACCACTGGCCTCTACTATTGGTTTTTCATGTCATCCCCCATTCAGTACTTCTATTTCCTCCAAAGTCCAAACCAGCGCTTCTTATAGTAGCTCTGCTTATTACCTAGAAGCTCCTTGTAAATGTATTGGGTACCATGACCTGAATAAAAAATGAAGGGGAAAACAAAAATCCAAAAGTTCAACCCAAAAGCTTAAGCTGATGGGGAGAGAGGTGAGCAATTCACTTGTACTCCAACACTCCCCCTCACATGCAGGCTCCCTCAGGCCGCATATGTGGAAATTGAAGTGGGCTGCAATTATTTTATTTAATCACGCCCGCAAGGATTGAAACTCGAGATCTCTAGCCCTGATATCATATTGAGTTGCGTGCACCAACCAGTTCAACCCAAAAGCTTAAGCTGATGGGGAGAGAGGTGGGAAATTCACTTATACTCCAACAGAGAGGGACTGAAATTGAAAGAAAATATACTGTAATCCTATATGACTCCGCAGTCTCCACAATGGGACATTAATCAAGACATTGCAAGACAGTATAAGATCTAGTATTAGCAGGAAAAGTTGGCACTGGCCCTAGGGCCTGGAAAACTGGCAGAAATGTGCAGGGATTGCATTAGTCAACAATCGTTCTTGGCATTGCTTTTTTTTAAGTACGTTGCTATCTTTCACACTCGCAAATTATCGCTGGTTTGGAGCCTCGGGGAAATATGCTTGCATCCAATTGGATATGCTGCAAACATTATTTCATCTGCTTATATATGTGCCAAGCTGCTAACTGCAAATGAGCATGGCCCAGCCTGATCAGTGTGACCCTACTTGAGTAAGTGGCCACTAACCAGGCAGTTACAAACTAGAACTGAGTTATTACCAGCTGAGTGCCTCTGAACAAGATGGCAGATCAAGACATGTCTTTAAAAAGATTCCTTGCACAAAAAGAATAGGTGAAACAGGCAGCAGTTGTTCAGATTCAAATTATTAGAACTTAGAACTTCTAAGAAAATAGTGGTGAGCCTCAGTCAACATTCAGGATAAGGCTTCAGATACTTTGTAGTGTTGCTTTTAAATTGGCTTTTCGAACCTGCGGCTCTTTTATTGAGCTTTCACCTCTTGTGCATAATCTCATTTTTGTAAATTTTTATATTTATAAATCAGTGCCATACTATGCCATGCAGACTTGTTACCGATGGTATGGTCAGATTAATCCATTTGCTTTTAAGCAGCTGCATACTGAGTTAGCTACTTCAATAACATGGGATTCAATTATTTAGTGAGTCGATTAGTGCAGTTAGTAGGCTTCAGAACTGAATGACAATAATTGTATTTTTGACTTAGTAAGCTAGAGTCGATTAGTCTGGACAATGATTCTTAGTCAGGCCTTTGTACCCTAGCAAGAAAATTTATCGATTTTTAGTCCTGGTGAGCAGTTAATTCTTGGTTGAGCCTCATACCTTTGCACGTGTATCTACAGATATTTGGTGATTCATATATGTACATGCACAAAACAGCCCTCACGTGAAACTAGACATTACCATTTCACAACTGTTAGTTGGTATTCTCCAGCTCTTTTTATTTGTGCATTTAAATGCAGAAAGAAGAATGAACTTGACAAGCTCCCAACTTGAATGGTAAAGACGTAAAGAAGTTATGGGTGGCAAAGCTGTGTCACGAACCTCTTCATAAAGCAAAAATAGGGCTCATCTGGTTCTTCATATCCTCGATTGCAAAGCACATAGTTTTTGTGTGAACCAGTAGGGCAGTTATGTAACCTTGCCCATGGATGCTACATCCAAGCTAGTACTCCTCACCTTTTCTGTGACAGTTAAAGAAAAGTGTGCTCACTGCTCCTGCAATGAAGACATCGTTTAAGAAACAAATCGTATTAAACATGAACCATAATAAAGTTATCATGCTCCCAGGGCATCAGTATGTCATACATTCGGTAGTAAGTAATTGTACAGCAAGGAAAAGCCTTAGGTCCCAAGTTACTTAGGCTGTCTGGTTAAGCAATCACAAACTGCAAATTACACTTTTCTACAACCAATATAAGTTTAAATCAGAAAAATATTCAAATGCCTACAGCAAATGACATAGTTTAATTTGGTCACAATAAGATTTTCATTGTCAAATAATTTTCAGAAAATCCTCAATATCTTGGAACCAAACATAGCTGTCTTGAGTCTTGACCTTCAAATAAGACTCAACAAGAGAGAAAAAAAGCCAAGCCTGTGCTATCATACCATTTTATGCAACTTGTGCTTCTCAAAATTCAAATATCCAGCCTGATTGTTGAAGGAATGAAACAACAAACATGTCCAAACATGATGATTCATCTCCATTTTCCTTGTAATAGATAGAGCACCTGTATGTGTATTCAACGAAGGAACTGCAAACCATACATTTTTCTACTAAAATGGTTTGAGCTTTGAGCACATAACATAATTTTGCTTCATATCGAGATTGAATGGTGCTTTGAGTGAATGATAAGGCACCATTTGTATGTGATATTTAAGCACCTCTTTGATGCAGATTATTAGCCTGCTCCACTGATCCAATCAAACTTCCACTGATTCAATCAAACTAGAACCTGGAAGTTTTCTCAGCCCACTTTCCTTTGCTATATTCCTTATATTAGCTGATTTATTCCACTGTTCTTTCTGAGAAAATACTTCTGAAATCAAAGCATAAGTACCTGGAGTCTTTTGTTCGAGCTCAAGGAGCTCATCACTAATAATCTGCCCAAGCATTGTATTTCCATGAGTTCTGCATGAAGAGAGCAAAGCACAAAGTACACTATATCTGTCATTTAAGGTACATGACTTAATGAGCTTGTATCCTTCTTCGAGATGCCCTGCTCGACTCAATAAGTCAATAATGCAACCATAATGCTCTTCCTGTGGAAGAACTGAATGCATTGAGGTCATCGACTGAAAAATACGCAGACCCTCCTCAACTAGACCAGCATGACTGCATGCAGAAAGCACTGATGAAAATGTTAATCCATCAGGAGTAATGTTTCCTTCCTCCATTAGCTTGAACATTTTGAGCACCTTATGATAAAATCCATGCATCCCATAAGCACTGATCATAGAATTCCATGAATCTAGGTCGCTGTGTTTCAAACTTAAGAACAAATTCACAGATAAATCCAACCTTCCACATTTGGCATATGCGTTTATTAAAGAATTTATGGTCTTTGTATCTTTCTCCAATAAGGCACGGTAGACAAAACAATGAATTTGTTTTACACCTTTCAAATGTCCAAGCTCAGATGCAGCCTGAGCCGCAGTCATAACAGTGACAGAATCAGGCTTCTCGCCATGTTGCTGCATTAATTGAAATAACCGAACTGTTTCTCGTCCATGTCCACAGGATAAGCATCCCATCATCATGGCTGTCCATGAAACCAAATTTTTCTTTTCCAATGAAGCAAATACAATCCTTGCTGCTGCAATATTTCCAAAATTGGAATACATACGTATAAATTGATTGGCAATGTCAACATCTGAACAAAAGCCATTTCTAATTGCAAATCCGTGAATCCACATTCCTCTAACAAAATTTTTATCATCAGCAATAGCTACAATCAGACAAAGAACAGTCACTGAATTTGGTGCAACACACTCGGCCACCATCTCTTTGAGTAATGCAACAGCTTCATTGACCATGCCACTTTGGAGATAACCATAGATCATTGTGTTATAGGAGACAACATCTTTAGCCATCATCTGATCAAAGAGACGCCTGGACCTCATAATTCTAGTGCATTTGAAGTATACCTCAATAAGAGATGTGGCCAAAACTACATCTAGAGGGATAGATCTTCTAATTAGGTAGGCATGAATACTAGCAGCACAGCCAGAATTGCATAGCTCAGCACAAGCAGAAATTACATTTGCATAGGTTACAGAATCTGGAATTACCCTATGCTCATGTAGCATGACAGAGAAATGATGGATAGCACTTCCACTCTGTCCAGTTCTAGCAAGACCGGCAAGCAGTGCATTCCAGGAAGCCACAGATTGCATCGAATTCTTCAAGACAGCATATGCTAATTGGTAAGCTCCACATCGACTGTACATGTGGACAAGGCTGGTCTCTAGAACTTCATCTGAGACACCAATTCCTCTCCTTATGGAATAGCAATGTACCGATTTGCCTTCTCTAATTGATCCAATACCAGCAACTTGCAGTAAGCTAACCAGAGTCACACGGTTTACTTCCAAGTTGCTCCGTAGCATGTCTCTGGCAATTCCAAATGCATTCCATGAAGTAGAATCCATATTTTCAGAATAGCCAGTGATCATTGAGGTGTAAGAAACATTATCCTTGTCCAGAATCTCTTCAAACGCCTTCTCCGAATCATCCATCCTGGCAAGCTTAGAGTATAACCTGACAAGAGAAGAACCAACAAAATTATCCCTACTAAGGCCAAGCTTCAGTGAATCGGCATGAATTCCTTTGCCCAATAACAAATTTCGGAGCTCGGTGCAGCTTTTCAAGCCAAAAGTAACAGTTTTCTCATCCAAGCCAATCTGGCGCAACTTCAATCCCCTGTACAAAAGAATAGCCTCCTCTGGATAACCAGCTCTAAAAAAGTCAACCATGGCCGAATTCCACTGGGCAAGATCATCATTTAGAAAGCCTTGAAAATAAAGCCCTGTCTTGGCCAGGACACCTAGCCTGGCGTAACAGATCAGAATTTCAGGTCCAATAGTAACATCCCTGCCAAGTCCTAGCGCCAGAACGCGAGCATGGAGCTTCTTGAGACATCTCACATCTGCGCAGTTTTGGAACAACACAGCGAATTTATCAACATCGCATGGCCTACCATATCCAGAATTCGCACCAGCAAGAAATCCCGATAGCCTCCTCCTCAGCTTCAGCGCTGCAATCTTATCGGCCCTTGCAGCGACAGTCCTGGATAGAACTCTTATTGCTAGCATCCTCGTGATTGCACACAGAAGAGAATCACACTGAATGAGGTAACTAGACAACTAGTAGTTGCCCTCAGATTGAACAGCATGATACGACTTACTGGAGCAGCTCCAGTGGGGGCGGACGCGCGCAGGAGCTTGCAGCGAGGCGGTAGGAGCTCGCGCGGTCCGCGGGAACGTCAAGCCCGGACCATGGCGAGGCGTACGGGCGGGCAGCCGCTTGCTGTGGGTGATGCAACCCGGGGATGCAGCGTCGCACGAGGATCGGCGGCGGCGGCGACGGCCGGCGGCGCCCTCGGCCCTCGCGCTTTACCCGGCAGGGCCGGCGGAACGGGCTTGATTGAGACCTGCCTGAGTTGGACCGAAATGGAGTGTGTGACCGAAATGGGAAGTGCGATGGGCCAAATTGGACCTCCACAGAGGCCTCTTCGATTTTCCGATTTTATTATGTAGATCCGGTAGACATAAAAAAAATGGATCATACTATTAATTTGGACATTACATACCCTCCATTTTGAAAGAAAAAAAACTTTGCACATTCAGATGCTTGTCAGTCCTTATTAAATTTTATTGTAACATGTTCGATTGGTATGTTTCGGAATGAAGATCTGTAACTGTAACTTAAGTGACGATAAACGACTGTGATGGCTCTATTTTCTTTTTTATGGCAGCAAGGATGCTGATGCCAATGATACTGTACCCTGGGTTGGCAAAAAAAGAGTCCATGCTGATGACATTTCTGTAATGAAAAAATGGATTTTCTGAGTTATTTTCTTGCGATGTGAATTTTCTCTCGCTTTGATCTAACACAAAAGTTTCGAAAAGAATTGTTATGTTGGAGGTTGTTTTTTAAGTGAATTATAGCTATTCACTTTTTAACTCAAGTGAGAACAATTCATTATGTTCATTATCTTTCCTATGAGTGGAATAAAATCTAATTCGTATGATTGATTTTGGAAACATATAGCCTTTTGGTTGTTTGATTTGTATGTGGCCGTAGCACTACCACGAGCATTATACAGTACTAGTTCAGAATTAGTATGGCAGTTGAGCTTCCCTAGTTTCTTTCTACCTCATGGAAAATTCTAGAACCAAGAACCCCTGGCCCTCTCGTACCGTCCTCCTTGTACACGAGGGCGCGCATGCGGGGAGCACGTGGAGCACGTGGAGGTTGATAGGGATGGAAACGGCGGGGAACTGGCGGGAAAACTCCTCTTAGGTTTTCGTTATCACAATTTATCACCGAAAATGTGATCAGTTCCGAAATAGTCGGGAACAGGAGCAGAAGCGGGATGAATGGGTTTACGAAAACGGCCGGGATATGTTACCTAAGCGGGAACTTATACTTTGATACATATGCACGTGACATTGTTGATTTTTGCTACTTTGCTAGTTGCCAACTACGTTTTGAAACCTCTAAGGACTCTTAGATTAGTGATCTTTCATGAAACACATGGCTAGCATGATCTTTAGACCATAAAAAACCTATAGATACATACTAATACATATTAAGTTCATCCCGTATTTTATCTAATACAGGATAAAAACAGGCTCATCCTGACTAAAAATGGGATCATGCAAAAAAAGGGGTCTGATAGATCCTCAACCGCTTCCTATCCCATTACCGAATTTGTCCATAAATATGAAAATGGGTAGGTCAAATATGAAAAACATGACATGACGGTACGGGATTCATCCCGGTCTTTTTCAACCCTAGAGGTTGAGAAAGAGGCGGTGTTGCGGGCACGCGTGAACCCGTGATAGAGCGAACTTGAGGGCGGCGCATTGCACTACCGACCGTCGACGGTGATGGGAGCTATGTACACAGACGAGACTTCTTAAATGGTGACACGTGCTGCCCTAACTAGCGGTACTCCTTTCGTACAGTTGTAAATAAAAAGTTAATGACGACAAACATTTCAATAAGGAGAGAGTAGTTGTGAATTTTTTAAGTATTTTGTGCACTGACCTCACTAATACGTCACTCTTTCATTTCAAATTATATGTTATTTTAATTTTTTTTAATGTATAGATGTCTGTATATACATAAAAACATCTATGATTTTTTTAAAAAAAAGTTAAAACTTACAATTTTGAACAGAGAGAATACTTGCCCAGTCCAGCTCCACCACGGGCAGCACACCACACAGCCGCCGATCACTGGTTCAGACATAGCTCCAAGTCTCCAACAATGGGCGTCGTCGCCATCTAATTCAGCTCTTTTAATTTTTAACGTGGCGGAATATAGAATCTGCAACACAAGAGAGTCGTTCGTCCTGGTGAGGAGGGGAAGAGAAGTTCTTCACTTCATCAGCAACGCCAACGAAGCGGCAAGCGATTTCACGTGGCCTATATATATGTGCGTGCAGCCTATATTTCCTTTTTCTCAACTCCATGTCAGCCATCTACGTCGCCCATCCTATCTAGGCTCTAGGGTGCCCTCGGAATCTCAGATCATCGTATTGATGTGTAAGGGGTTAGGTGGAAAAGAAAAATGAAGCATTGCATGAAATTAAAGAAGGATCAACTGAATTTTCATCTTTTTTTTGGCGAGGAAATCGATTTCATCTGATATACTCCCTCCATATTTCAAATTATTGTTCCCTTTAATTTTTCAAGGTACATAATTTTTTATATGCATCTACATATTTATCATATTTAGATACATAGTATAAGTTATATATTTTTTAAAAATATATATAATGAATAGTATTTTGTTGGCACGGATGTAGTACCCATCCTGGTCCTGCCATAATGGCATAACTGAGTTTTGAAATACTAACTACACGTAAACCTACTCATCAGGGTAGGGGTGGGCACTTTAAACCCGAAAACCGAACCGAACCTAACCCAAATACCCGAATTGTCGGTCCATTCGGGGTTCGGGTTCGGTCCAGATAATTTTATAATTTGAAATTCGGTTTCGGTTCCTATGGTCTATAACCCGAATAGACTGAATAACCTGAAATTCAATATAATTACGTATTTTGATTCAGACTATCAATGTTACAACTTTGTGTTTTAAACTATTTTAATTTTTTCATGAACTTGTTAGTTACTTGCTTCTGTCGAGTAGTCCTTAAATCCATAGACATGAAATGGGTTGGGAATTTGAATTTTTACCATAGAGTTTTTTGAGGTCACAATGATACCTATGAAAATTCGGGTAATTCGGTGGACCGAATTGACCGAACCGAAATAATCAGTCTACTTAGGTTCAGTTCCTATTATGCATTTTTTAAATTTTGGTCCTCACTTTTTAAAACCCGAAGTTTTCAAATACCAAATAGACCGAACCGAAATAACCGAATAGACCGAATGCCTACCCCTACACCAGGGTTTGAGTCTTCAACTTGGTCCTGGTGCTCGTATTTTTCTAGATTTATTAGAAGATTTTAATCAATGATATTCTTTTAGTGGTAGGCAAGACCACTGGTGACTTTGTCCATCTCAAAGATTTGTTGGCTCAATCTTTCGACGATGCTAATAGAGGTATAATTGTGTGCATGTGTTCATATAAGCGGTGCACATGCTTATATTTGAGCGTATGCATATGTCATCTCGAGCTGCATCCATACCACTCCTATGTGATTTTAAAATAAAAATAAGTTGGCTTTGAAACGGACTTGGCTTTAAAGTTGGGCACATAGCGGATTTGCTCGTAAAAGTATCTTCTTCACCGCGGTGAGGAAGGAATCAGGATTAACCATCGGGCCTGCCAGTAAGCGAGCGAGCGACAAGTTTTTTTTTAATTACACAGTACAACGCAGACGCTCACAACACGCACGCACACTCACCCCTATGAATACACGTACGCAAACCCTACCCCTATGAGCACCTCCGAAGGACTGAGCACCGGCAGATCTGGAGATTCTCGAAGTCACCACTGGCGCCTCGTCGTCGACGGGAACGTCGCTTACCACTTAACGCGTAACACCGAAAAATCCCGAAATAAATTCAGGAAAAGGTGCGAGCACCAGGAAAAGATGCGAGCGAGCGACAAGTGTCTGCCCTGCCAATTGCCATTCGTCGACCCCACAACGGCCCGTTGGAGGAGTCCCCACAAGCCGGCCACACAGGACACAGCTCCCTCCTACCTTGCAGGGCTGCTGCTCCTTCATCAGACTTTTGCTCTCTGCCCAAAACGCTGGAAAAAGATTATCCGAAGACCGAAGAGGACCGTGAAAGCTGGCCGAATCACCACCGGAGACGGCTCGTGAGAAGCGATTAAAGGTCTGGCAGCAAGATCTGGCCGCGATGCAGGCTTTGACCCGACTTGATCCGTTGGCCAGGCTTTTTGGGTGTCTGCGAACTGGGTACTTTTGCGTTGCCACTGCATTACCGGCCAGAAGGGGCTCCACGTCCACGGCGGCCTTTTTGAAGAACAGCCGGCTGGCCGATAATCATGGACTACTGTTTTTGTTGCCTGTTTGCTATCTGCTTCACGTTGATTCACACTCAATTCACGTTCGCTACCTGCTTCACGTTTATTTTGCACTATTGATCCACTATTCATTCCCACCACATATCACCAAACCCCTCAATCGTGGACTGTTTCTGTTGCCTGTAGATATCTGCAAGCACTGTAGCATTCTCACCAAAATAACATAAAAACATGCATTAAGAGATATGATATACAAGGTGGGAGAAATGGAATGCACAATGCAAAAAAAGGGCAAGAACATGAATGGACTTTTATGGAAGATGGCCCACACGCTTATTAGTCGAAAAGGAATGGATGGACAGGTACTACGTCTATCATAATTCAGGGGAATAAAACTTATTTCCAAGTTCGTACACGAAAAGTTAAGGTACAATTTCTTTATCTATACATTTTCCAAAAATATAGGAGCATACATTTGGCAATTTGCTCAAATATATCGGTGTGACCCATGCTCATTAGGTACATGCTCATTAGTGGGATCATCATGTTCTAGCTAGATCAGAGCGTACTTTCTTGCGCGTACTAGGCTGGATGTCCTTCTCAAAAAGCAAATAAACAAAACATTTAAAGGGGACAACAAGGACTATAGTAGGCCTACCTTTCAGTGTGAATCTCCGTATAGCAAATTGCTCATGATATGACAATGTCAGTGTGCATGTTAATATTTGTTGACCACACGGATGAAACTTCGTTTTTTTCTTTCGTGGAATGGTAGCAACTCCAAAAGCCTCTCTAAAAATCACTAGTTAAAAATCCTGATTTACCTAGTATGTAAAATGAAATAGCTAGCGAAAAGTTGTTGAAATCCAACAGCCTCTCCAAACTGAACTCTCTATATGCTCCACCGCCAGTGGGTCCCGCCTGTCATATCAAACTCTACTCTCTCTGCGGGGGATAGTTAGCAGAGGGCGCTAGCCCGAAGGCCCAAGTTTAGCTAGCGGGATGTTTCGCTAGTCTATTGGAATGTTGGTTTTGTTGAATTTTTTCATTTTTTAGCTAGTCAAGCTAAGATAGTGAGAGTACGGTTGGCAGAAATGTTGGAGGCTTGTGAGCCGACTCAGCTCGCTGCTGACATGCTGGCTCTCGACTCAGCACGACCTCTTAAACGATTTGGGTCAAATCTCTATTTCGACTTGTTTTCTTAGTGAACCACTCGTGAGGTGTTTGGTTGACTCATTATTAAACTCGATAATTATGATGACTAGCAATGACGCACGTGCGGCACGCACGTGTCCATAGAAATATTTCAGTGTTAAACGGTTTAAAATCAACATGTTTTCAATGATCTAAAATAAAGAAGTTATAGATATACCAAAATTTTATTTTAGTAATACAATGGTATTATTATTATTTGACTAAAATAAACTTGCTATATTCAAATTCCAAGTCAAATATGGTACTTAGTAAAGTCTATTTTTGAGTATTCAAATACAACATTCTAAATTATTGGATGGCGCTAATTATTTTTTGTGAACAATACTTTTATATATTATAAACATGATTAAATTAGTATATATTACTAATATCTCACTTGATCTTAACATTAATGGTGAATTATACTTAGCACGTAAGCTAAACGAGTCAGCTCGGTCTTTGCTAATGAACCGAGCCAAACTTGATTTTTAGCTCGTTAATCCATCCCTAGGTGCGAGTGGGAGGCGCCATGTACCTCGGTTGGGCTAGTTTAGTACTACAAATCAATTAGAACAACAACAAATTCAAGGTATTGATCAAAACTCATATTTCTATTCGACAATTATGGTATAAATTACTATATCTATTTTAAATTGTAAGTCATTTATTTTTTTATAAATGCATAGATATTATTATGCATACATTATATAGGTGCATAGAAATAAACATACACCTCTCTATAAATGCTAAAACAACTTATAATTTATACTAGGCCGGATGGAGTATTACACACATAACGAGGAGAAGAACGAAGATGACGATTAATAACATTCCTATCACAAGTCATTCATGCCATGCTGCTTAGGTTCACATATCAAAACGGAGGTCATGACGATTGTCTCGTGAGTTGGGACTCGGGACGATCTTGTGGGACTTCAGCTTTAGCTCACAATAACTTAGGGTTGGTGTGTTACTGTGTTTGTTAATATAAAGCTGAATCACACTGCACGATCCGGCCGGTGGACCAAACATAGCCAGCTGCCCATCAAGTTGTATACATACATATATATTTCATGTTGTACTCCCCATCTCGCAAAGAGTGTCTAATTAAGTTCCTTTTCAGTCAAATTATTTGAAATTTGATTACATTATTTGAAATTCGATTAAATTTACAATGAAGGGCATCAATATTTTATACACTAAATAATTATGCTATAAAAATATATAATTCATAATGAATCTAACTATACCTTTGTTGGACATCAAAAGTTTTAATACATTTTCATATAAACTTGGTGAAATACAAAACGGCTTGACTTAGGACAGGAGACACTTTTTTTGCGGGATGGAGGTAGTAAGACTATCCGCACTGTTGTGCGGTAAATGTCTCTGGAGTATCGTTTCCAGTAAAAAAGGACCTGCACCGTTGTGCGGTAAACAGTACGCCTCTGTCCCGTTTGAGCTCCCAAGCGCCAAATCCAGAGGATGTAGCGGGCATCCAGGACGCGCGGACGTGGCGCAGGACCCGCGCACCCCCGCGCAAAACTAACCACCCCGCGCAGGGATATTTAACTTTTTACCATCATAACCAGTGGTGCTTCTCCAGATAGCATCTTGCCGGTTGACGCTACACTTTTAGCATATGAGAGAGAAAATCTATACACATTTACCACATTTGATCGCGTGGCATGCCAGCTCCGCAGTCCAGCTCGGTTCCTGGTTAGCAGGGCGATGAAAATGACCAGGCTGCCCCTCTCTTCCCCCCCACCCGATCCCCTTACTCCCTTCTCATGTCATTGACGTGTGGGACCCGTAGGTCAGATTCATCTTCAACCTCTGTCTGACATCCGTCATGGAGCTCCCAACAACCGAAGCTCGTCCGCCCGCCGGTCGGTCGAAGGAGCCAAGCCTCGGCGCCCGCCCACCCACCAGCCGTCGACAGAGCTCGGCCTTGCCGGCCGCCGGTCGACGGAGCATGGCCTCGGCGCCCGCCCACCCGCCAGCCGTCGACGGAGCTCGGCCTTGCCGCCCGCTCGCCCGCCAGCCGAAGCTCGGCCTCGCCGCCCGCCTGCTGGAGCATGCTCTTGGGCGCGCCGCCGGAGCTCGCCGGATTTATTGTCCAGCCCCGCCGAGGGATTGGCGGGCTCCACTCCTCCTCCTGCACGCGATGTCAGAGCATTCGCGAGCCAACAGTCCTCCTCCTCCTCCACGCTCGAGCGTGGCCCCCTCTGGTGGCTGCCGGCCGGCCCGCGGCGGAGCTGACCCGCAGCCGCCGCGCCGACGGGTGTGGAGCTCAGGCTCGCTTCAGTTCGCGCTGGTGGTTCGCCCGAGCTCCGCTGGTGGCCGTCGGTCTGCCATGGGGGGAGCTCCACCGGTGGCCGCTGGTCTGCATGAGGGGAGCTCCGCCGGTGGGCGCGACCTCGTGGATCTCGCTGCAGGTTGTTGAGGAGTGCGAGCGCCGCCGGGATGGCGCTCTGCAGCGCCGACGGCCGTCGAGCGATGATAGAAGGAAGAGGATGGACCGTGCTCAAAAAAAAGAAGGAAGAGGATGGACAGGGGCACGAGAGGTCATTTGCCACCCATCGTGGGGACGGATCCAACGTGGATGGATGTGTGGGCGTGCCACGTGAGCAAATATGGTATTTTTGTAGCATCTTTTATAGATCCGTGGTAAAAATGTAGCGTCAACCGGCAAGATGCTATCTGGAAAAGATGCTATCTGGAGAGGCGCCACTGGTTATAATGGTAAGAAGTTAAATATCCCCCCGCGCAGGCCTGCTGCCGCCACCGCCGGGACGGGGCAAGGCAACCAGAGAAAGGAAGGGAAGGAGGTGGCACCGGGGAGAGAGAAAACGAGAGAGAGAGATCTGAGGAACATTGGACACCGGATCTGGAGCGCCGCCATGCCCCACCGCCACCGCAGTCCCACCCCCATCGGATGAGAGAGAGAGAGAGCACGCAGTCAGCACGAGGAAGAGGGGAGACCGCTACCCCCCACACAGGGAGCTCCACCGGAGGAGGCCGTGCGCGGAGCAGGTGCATCCGACCGCAGGAGAGCAGATAGCAGCGCCCCGAGGATGGTCTCCTTGGGGTCCACCGCCGCGCGCCAGGAGCGCCACCGGCGTGCTGTTTCTGCTTATCGCGTGCTGCATCAGGAAGAGGAGGGAGGGAGGGGAAGAGGGCCGCCCCTAAATCTCCGTCATCGCCCACCATCGAGGGCGCGCCTCTGAGATCTTCGCTTCCGTCATCGGAGAGATCTCGGGCATGTGGCCCCGTTGGGGTTGGCCGCATGCCCCTCTCCTCCGCGCTGTGCCGGCCGCAGCAGCTTCCCGCGCAGCTGCACCGGCGGAGGGATAGCTGGGGAGGAGCGGCGGCCTGCGTCGTGAGGAGCGGTGGCTGGCGCCGGGGAGGATGGGCGCCATGGGAGAAAGAGAGAGCGGGAGAAAGAGAGAGAGAGAAAGGGGGGAAGGCTAGCAGGCGGAAAGGATGGGGAGGGAGATAGAAGGATCGGGTGGACAAGGAAGAGAGAGAGACTGACGAGTGGCCCTGCATGATGGTAGTTGATATAAAGTGGGTGGTAGTTGATATAAAGTGTGAGATGTGAAGGATGAAGGGTTTGGGAAACTTGATTTAAAAAAGAGAATCTCGATGACTATGTAGAAATATTCTTTTTTAAATGATGCTATGAAGCATGACGTGTGAAGATAGCCTAAGTCCGCGTATCCATAGCTACACGCGAAATGTCAATGAATGTACGTTGCGCTGTGTAACGAAGTATATACTCCCTCCGTTTCATATTATTTGTCATTCTGACTTTTATAGATACATCACTTTTGTTATGTATCTAGTAAATATATTTTCTTGTTCTTTAATATATGATGTTTATGACGAGCAAATTAGTTCAATTTTGAACTAACTAGCTTGTTCTAAACATTATATATTTAAATTTAAGAGGCAACATATCATGTGCAAACCTCTGTGAAAACCTGTGCAAACCATGACAAAAAAAGCTGTCTAAATTCACCAAATAAATCACACATGTAGATGATATTATGATATACAACCTTGTAAAATATCTTATCCAAAATTCGTTTGTGAGGTATAAATGACAAATTTCAATTCAGAAAACTGACCAGACGACCCGTTACAAATTTGTTATTTTTATATTTCACAATTGAAATTGAGTTTGGACAATATATTTTAAAAGATTATATTGTATGTCATTATATCATCTACATGTGTGATTTTTTTAATGTAGACGACTTTTTTTTTACCGTGGTTTGCACAAGTTTTCACAAAAAGTGTGATTTCCATCCGATGTGTTCCCTATTTAAAAATAAAGGTTGTATATATTTAGATAGACAACAAAAGGAAGGTATCCGGAATGATAAGTTATATATGAAACGGACAAGAAAAATGGAGTAGTCGTACGTGTGTGCATGACGACGCTGCTCTTCATGAGCGGCCTGCAGCGTGCGGTCCTCCTTTACGCACGTCACGTATGTACGTACTCCCACCATCGATGTGTACGTACTGTGGACGTACGCGAGGGAAGAACGAGCGAACGGGTAGTCGAGCTCAACACGTCAAGGACAACGACTCGCTTCTGCAGATAGACGACGTTTCCTTGACGGCGAATTGTGACAGGAAAATACGTGAAACATGGTGGTGAACGTCATTACTCACCATCAGAACAATGGTCAATGGGTCCCCGTCCTTCCCTGACGGATAACCCAGACCCAGTGGTGGCCAACCGCTTACCGCAGGGAGTTCTTTTTTTTTTTTTGAAAAGGTTATTACCGCAGGGAGTTCTTCACATTTCCCATCCACAGTAGCAATCCTTCGATATGAACTAGGCACCATGACACGGCTTTTTCTTTCACCGGTTTGCGCGATATGACAATCTTTCACGACCAAGAAAATCTTTTTCTATCTATTGCACTGATCTTAAATTATTTCTTTGTGAGGTGCATCTATATATAGCCCTTAATAAACTGTTAAGAATATATGATGCAAAATTGCAAATGTATTTGGTTGTTGTTACCCACACTAGCTAACAATATGACCTAACCCACAAATATCGCTCATGTGATAAGTATATAATAACTAGAAGTATGCTAGCTAATACTATGTTAGGTTGCTTTATTAAGAAACCACACTAGAGTATTGATGAGTCGGAACAACTAACCTTACACTTAGTATCACTATTCATCGTTTCAAAAAAAAAAGTGTCCTATTCGTCTATTACTATCTCTTAGGGCATGTTTGGTTCCCATAAGTAGGGTGACTTATAAGTCACCTGACTTATAAGTCAGACCACTTTAAGTCAGTCCTGTTTGGTTGCAGTGACTTATAAGTCAGTGGGCTCCACACAGGGTACTAGAGGGAAAAAGTGGAAATAAGTCACTTTAAGTAGGGGTGGAGCTACTTATGGAACTTATAAGTCACACCACTTTAAGTCATGACTGTTTGGTTTCACAGGTGACTTATTTTTCACTTTTTGCACTTTAAGTTACCCTACTTATGGGAACCAAACATGCCCTTAGAGCAACCACAGTGTGTCATCTAAACGATACTTCAAATTTCTCTCTCCTCACCAAGCATCAGTTGGCACGCTGCACACCGTAATGCTTGAATAACAAAACCTAGCATATTCCCGTAAAAAAAAAAGAAAAACCTAGCATCGACGACTCTACTTACCTGGTGCCCTGTCAGTAGAATGATAGAATGAACTCTTTTATGTGCACCGTACCATACCACCAGTGGCGGAGCTAGGATTAGGGTGGGGGTGGGGGGGGGGGGGGCGATTTTATTATAATCTCAACAACCTCTAACTCAAGGGGTATATTACGTAAGCACAAATTAACTCTATGAAAATATATCATAACTAATACGGAAAAGACAATCAAATGTGTGAAGGTCTCAACAAAAGTAGACGATGATTTGCATATGGCATGCATATTTAGAAGTTAGTAAAACTATCTGAGAGAGAAGTATTACAAATGAGACATGCATGCATGCAGCCATGCATGAGTATAACTAAAAATTAATGTGTTGGCTAGGCATTTGGTTAACTTTTGCCTGAGCAAGGGGGGGCCATGGTCCACCTTGGCCTCCACCTAGCTCCGCCAGTGCATACCACCAATTAAGTGGCGATATAAGAATATAAGATATAAACTCTTTTTAGGAATGGGTAAATTTATAATTGTAAGAAAATATATTATTATGGGCACTGCAATTTTTTTCCATGAACGTCGTTTTCTCACGCAGGGCGTTTTTCACTTTTGCACTGAGATAAAATTTTCAGTAATACTCCTATATACCACCGACCCATATCACCTATGTATAATACCGATACCACAAGTGCAAATTTTAGTAGTATACAATTAATCTCAACCGTCAAATCTTTTAATAGTTTCATACTAGTTCTTTCGAAACAGTGACATAAGGTGGTATGATACACCGTAAAAAATCCTTAATATGTTTCTTTTGTCATGCTACGTAAGCGCTCAGATGCTCACGTGTTGCGGTGGGAAGTAAATAAAAGGCATATTTCGACTCATTTAAAATTGCTAGCGGGCTCTGCCTAATTGATGGTTGACATTGCAGCCAAAGAAGAACAAAACGTATTATAGGCATAGATTTTCAGCTCGACACTGTGGCTACTGTTATACAGTTATATGCATGATGTAGTCATCGTCAACTCAATAATAATGCATAAATGTAAAAGTCGACTTCTCTAGCAATCTAGCATGTTGTTCATAAACTAACGAGGGTGTCCAAACCGAATAGAGATGATCAGAGAGGATAAAGTGTCAGATTAGCACCGCTAAAAGTCGGTAACTAATTAACATGCCTTGAGACCAATCCCATCATGGAGAGTTAGCTCTTCTTCTCGATCCATTCTCTCCCCCTCTCTGCTTCACACCACACATTGATGATGTGGACAAACTATAAGGGTGAGAGCCCACGTGGTCCTGACATTGATGTGAATCCCTCTTTACCCCGCAACGTGTTGTTGAGGTCAGGTTTTTTCCCCGACCGCTACCGGTTCGGATACCGTGGTAACCGGTGTTACCAATCCGGACATGTAGCGGTACCGGTCGGTAGAAACCGCCCAAAATCAAAAAATTGAAATTTGAATTCAAAAAAGTTGAACAATGAAAGAAAAATTCCTAAAAATACTTCAAGCTGTGTAGAATCTAATGGTGTAAATTTTTTTTCAAATATTAGTTCATTTAATATTTTTATAGGCATTAGAACCAAAAAAGAAAAAGAAAAAAATTTGGCCGGTTGAACTTCTAATGCCCGTAAAAAAATACTAAATACACTAATATTTAAATTTTTTTGACAACATTAGATTCTACGCACCTTGAAATATTTTAAGGATTTTTTTATTTTTCAAAATTTTAATTCAAATTTGAAAATATGCCAAATTCTTCATTGATTCGCAACCGACTGGCTAACCGGTTTTACCGGTCGGTTAAACTTTCGCAACCGATTGACCTGCACATTTTTGTTTGAAATTTGAATTTAACCGGTACCTACCAGTAACCGTTCTTACCGATCCTGTTAGCCGTAACCGACCACCGGTCGGTAACAATAACCCTGGTTGAGGTCCTATCGCTCACTCATATTCACATCCACATCCAAAACGACGCACTAGTACGCGGGAAGAGGACGAGTTCGCCTCTTTCAAGACGACGCACACAAATTTATGTGGTGTTACGCCCCGCACGTGGTTAATTAGGTCATATCCCCTTCCACGTCCAAAACGTCGCCCGTAACTTTACAACGACACTCTTTGCGCAACCAGCCTCAAGCGCCAAAACGTACTACTACTCCTTTACCGATACGGAACCTACAAAGTCCATCAAGAGGTTAAGGAGTTTTACGGGATGGTAAAATTTTTTTTGTCAAGACAGCGCCAGGCCGCCAATAGCCAAGCGCTCCAGCGAGCAAAAAAAAACACAGCCCAAGAAGGTAGGTAGGTGGAGGAGGGAGGTACCACTACCACGGGCGCGGCCGTAGAGAGAGCGCCAGAGCGGACGCGAGCGAGAGAGACAAACCGGCGGCAGGCAGCCGGCCGCGGCCACCCACCAGCTGCCGGCCTGCTGGTTATTTTACCCCCCGTGCCGCGCGCCGCGCGGTGAATCCTTGCAAACCTTCCCGTTTTCCATTCCGGGCGGAGGCGGGGGGCCCCGCAAGTCAACGCGGCCTCCCACCCCCTTTTCACCGCCGCTCCCGCCCGATAGAGCAGAGGCCAGAGCCCAGAGGGCGATACGGGCGGTCCCCACCTCCGGCCGGCCTCCGGCCTCCCCCCAAGGCCCCACGCCCCCACTCGCACTCGGGCAGCCCGCAGCCGCAGCCGCAGCCAACTCCCCAGAAAAAGGAAGCGCTCCCCGAGAGCACAGCAGCCTCCCTCCCTTCCTCCCTCCCCCTTCCTTCCTTCCTTCCCCCATGGCGGCCCACGAGGCCTCCGCCGCCCCCGCCGCCGGCGACGGGGCTGCGCGCCGCCCGCCGCGGCCCACGCTAGCGCTGCCCCCGCGCTCGGCCGTCGAGTCCTACTTCGCCGGCGCCGGCTCCTCATCGGCCGCGCTCTTCCCCGACGTGCCCTCCCCGGCCTTCCACGGCTCCTTCACCCAGCTCCTCGTCGGCGCCATAGGCTCGCCGGCCGCCGCCCCCTCGCCACCGTCCCCGTTCTCCGTGCCGCCGGGGCTCAGCCCCACCGCGCTCCTCGGCTCGCCGGGCCTCTTCTCCCCAACGGTATTCCCCGACCCATCCCGCTAGTTCGCTCGCCATTGCTTTGCCTACCTTTGCTCGCTCGCTCGCTTATCCAGTCGTGCTTTGGGTTTTGGCTGGTAAGGAGTACTAGTACTTAATTAAATTCGCGGGGAATATTCTACTCATATTACTGCTTCCTAATAGTGTTATTACGGATTCGGGAGGGTGATGCAGCGTCTCGGATTCGTGAGGGTATACAGTCTGACGGTGCCTGCCTTGGTTGGACCCGCACCGGAAGATCTGCGTGCAGCGTGGAAAGGTCAAAGCACGATCGCTAGTTAACTCATGCCATTTCGTGGTCCTGTCGAGTACTTTGCATTGCTGTAGGCTGCTGTACGCGATGTGAGGCTTGTTGTCAAGGGTATCTCTGGACTTTAGCAATTTGTTTGCTGGGATTATGCTGAGATACTTCTGTTGCTGATGTTGTTAATGTCGGGGGAAAAGTCCTGTTCTTTCCTCACGTGCAGCATCAGTTACTCTGATTAACATTAAAGTTATGACGTCTCAGTTAATCGCATTTTGGGAAACAGGGCTTCATACCTTTTCTTTGTTAGTCCGCAGCGATAAGGCTAGAATGGTAACTGGTTGCATCAGTCGTGTTTGCCTGCTCCTCCATGTATGCATAGTTCATGATCATGATGTGAGCTGCTTGTACACAACCAGGTTATAACATTCTAACATTCTTTCAGATAACAAATCTATTAAAAGACTCGGATGCCTCAACAACTTAGGAAGTTGGGAATTTAGGATTCAGTTACAGGAATAGCTTTATGGATTTCTAGATACCAGGTTCTGTCTTCTGTTGATGTGATAAATGGTGTCATCTGTGGTGAGAGAATGAACACCTCCCAACTAAAGTAGAAAAAGGTCACCACTTTAGTGCGCAACTCTCAATCTGTGGCACTTAATTGAAAAATATGTTTTTAAGTTTCTGTGATTGATCCACAGATGAAAGAATTGTAAGGTATTAGATATTTAGATGTATATGCTTCAACTTAGTCCATTAAAGCAGGAAATAGAATGCAGATTGTCAAATGTTATTGGCACCATCAGACCTGCTTATGCGGCCAACATCATTTTCCTTTGCTACTTATGAGGCCAAAATAATTGTACTTTAATCCAACTTTTAGAATCAAATTGACAAAAGAGCAGGCTTCTTAGTCTGGGGCTCTGGGCCAATAGGGTATACCGTGCACCAAATCATAGTGCAATTCTGGTTTCGCATACTGTAACAAACATAAACTTGTGTTGCTCAGTACATACTGCATTTAAAACATGCAGTATGTAGGAGATAGGAAATCCAAATTGGAAATGTGTTTTTGCGCACTCCAATTTTTTCCTTCCCAAAGAACTGTTATTGGACCTGAAGGAAAAAAGACATTTTGTGCATGAAACTGAAGGTGTCTACAACTCCAATGCTTTACATACATTTATTTTGTGCTGCCACAACATCATTTTATGTATGTATTTTAGAGTAGTGAAAGCAAACACAATGGATGACTAATAGTTTTGTTTGCTAATATGAATGAAATAATACTTGAGCTTGGGAGAAAACTAAAATTTTAGAGTATATCAGTTTTCAAGGTTTGTATAATGTTGCAACCGGGGTCTTTAACAATCTTGAAGAAATGATATGTCATAATTAGACCATATAATTCCATTTGTTAGTTGCCATTACAATATAGCATGGCATTTACAACTGCAGTTACAGATGTGAAATCTAATCTCGAGCTGCTGCTTTTGCTAACTTACAGTTTAACAGGAGTGGGAAAAATGAAAATTGGTATAATCTGTTGTGTCATACATTTCCATGTTATTCATGTCATTTGGGTCTGCTCAACTATTTTTGTGTCCATTTCACTGTTTTATTGTGCTAACTATTAGATGCTACATTTACAAATAGACATGTTTATGTTTTGGATTACAAGTGTTACTTTTTTTTCCTGCAGGGGAGTTTTGAAATGTCCCATCAGCAAGCCTTGGCACAAGTAACAGCACAAGCAGTCCACTCTCAGTACAATATGATCAATAACTCAGATTACTCGATCCCTTTTTCATCGACAACAATACCAGTTGCCAATGTGAAATTACAGCATGTCGACCCTGCCAATGTGACGTCAACACAGGAGATATCAACTCTGCCATCACATACTGGTAACAACAACATTGAACCTAATGAGGTTTCACAACGACTCCAGAATTCTGCACCTACTTTTGATAAACCTGCTGACGATGGATACAACTGGCGGAAGTATGGCCAGAAGGCGGTTAAGGGTGGGGAGTATCCAAGGAGTTACTACAAATGTACCCATGCAAGTTGTCCAGTTAGGAAAAAAGTGGAGCGCTCAGGAGAAGGACACATCACTCAAATAATTTATAGAGGTCAGCACAACCACCATCGTCCACCGAAAAGGAGGTCCAAAGATGGTGGTGGTCTATTAAATGAAGCAGATGATTTCCATGAGAATGAAGATGCTTCAACTAGATCAGAACCAGGCTCTCAAGATCACTCTGGAAAACATGGGGGGTCAAATGATGGCATAGTAGGGCCTTCAGTGTCAAGGAGGAGAGAAGGAGATGAACAATTGTCAGGCTCAAGTGATAGTGAGGAAGAGGCAGATGATGAACAGAGGGTAGGTAATGGAGATGCTGGTCGTGCAAATGCAAACAGAAGGTAGTTTCTATAATAGACTTCTTTTTTTTCTATTTTTCCAAGCTTGGGTATATAATTGCTAGTTTTATTGGGCAGACATGTGCCGACTCCAGCTCAAAGGATAATTGTGCAAACAACTAGTGAGGTTGATCTTTTAGATGATGGTTACCGATGGCGCAAATATGGACAGAAAGTAGTAAAAGGGAATCCACACCCGAGGTAACCCCTTGGCATTTGGACTTGTTCTCTATCTTCTTTGAATGCATCCACTCATCTGTATGTGTGCATGTACCTCTGTAAACAACACGTTTAATTGGGATAACTCTGAATAACAGCATTTATCGAGTGGTACTAACTACCATGTATAAGGACTTGCCTCTTCTTGAAAAAATGGAACATCTCAAAGTATTATTAGCTTGGTTAGTCAGTAGGTCTAATTTGTACTGTAGTTGGTGTATTGAACAACTCCTGTATATGACCCACAAGATATGAAATGTATAGCAGCCTTTTATGATGTTGAATTATTGATCTACCTATTGTTTAAGTAGTGAGTATTATTTGTTACTCCAGCAAACCCGAAACATGTACCTCACTGGTCTGTGGTGCGAGCTCTTAGGGTGCGCACATTGTTGGATCAAGTCTGTATCTTTTGAAACTTAAGCTCAATAACCCTGGAAAGTAATATGCAATGCCGCTATTGCTGAAAAACCTCATGGTAGCACTTGCACTCCGCCACAATCTCCATGTATCCCATGTTCTTTGGTGTTGTGTTAGGATACTTCGGAAATTAGATGTGGAGTATTGATAGGTTTTAGTCCCTCTGATCCACATATGTCGTTATAGGATCCGTATTGTCAAAAAGTTTTAGCTTTGGCCATCAATGCATGCAGGATTATGTAGATGACAACATAAACTTGGTGTTACAAGATCCATCTTAAATAAATACTTTTCAAAATGTATGCTTTTATTTAAAGTAAGATATTTCTATCGAAATTGCCAGTTAGTGTAACTACCATTGCTTTGAGTGTGAACCTTTTAGAAATAAGAGTGAAGAAGCAAAAGCTATGAGTTATTAAGTGACAAGGTAGAACCTTTCTTTGATGTGGCCCTGCTGATGCTGCCTACATAGGAATTGATGTCACGTACTACCAAGTTTTATTCTTATGAAATTTTCCGCAGGACCTGTTATTTTGCGTCATTTTATCATTCTGCCCTCAGGGAATCGTGTACAGACCTTTCTTGGCTTTCCCTAATACTAATGATGGCAGCTCTCAAGAAATATTTATGCCATTTCCCCAAGGATACTGTTATATTGGAAATTTGCCAGGTGACATTGTCTTTTTTGGGTGCTTTTGCTTCAGGACACAATTCAGCGTCCTATGGCAAATTACCATTTGCTGAACTGTGTCCTGGAGCAAATACACCCAAAAAGATAGCGTCCCTGGCAAATTTCTGCTATTAGGTCTCATTTGGTTACATAGGATTCGTTCCGGGCCGGGAATAAAAGATATAACAAGAGATTTATGATAGATACAACTAGAGACCGGGATTTATTCCAAGCCGGAAACTAATCTACTAACGAAAGGTACACTAAGAGACCGGGATAAATTCCACACCTCCCGACTCATGGATTGATTCCCGGGGTCATGTTGTATCTGTTGTGAGTAAATTAGTTATCGACCTGGAATAAATCCCGATCTTTTGTTGTATCTATCATGCTTCTTTTTTGTTATATGTATCATTCCCAGCCGGATTGAATCCTATGTAACCGAACAAGCCCTTACACTGTCCTAAAGTAAATGCTACAAAGTAACAATGCCCCGCAGCAAAATTCTCTTCAGCCATCTAACATGATTCCCGGTTAAGTTAGTTAATTCTGAAAGGATTTGGTGAATTGTTGCATGTCCAGTCACCTATTCTCATATCAAAGATAACCTGGAAGTTTCTCTTCTTGTACTGTATTCCCTTGGTATAAGTGGGGCCAGATAAACAGGGACCAAATAAACTGTACTTGGTGACTTGCTCAAAGTGTTGATTTTAGCCATCTTAACAAGCACTGATCCCCATTTGGTGCTCCTATGTACAAACTTTAAGTTTTTGTATTAAACAAGCATAAACAGTTCTGACAAGAATATTTGACTACTCTATTCAAGGATAAAATTTCATGTCAAATTCATCGTCAGGGATATGCTAAATTTTGGACCAAATAACAGAATCAAACAGGTATGAGGTTTTGTGACTGTTAGACCAAAATAGTGGTGATGCGGTAGACAGACAGCCATGAAGCCTGATTTGTTTATACTTGTTTACTCATGTGCTAGTTAACAATAACAAAGAAACAATTGAAAGGTATGGCTTGACCAATGACAGCGAGTAACTCAAAATGATTATTAACACCTTTTTTATATATTTAGTTATCGATTTTGTTTGATAATGCATTGTTCCAACTTACCTGGAGTATCAATTTGAATTCGATTTACACTTGAGATACGTATTCTGCTTGATGCAGGAGTTACTACAAATGCACGTACCAAGGGTGTGACGTGAAAAAGCATATTGAAAGGTCATCACAAGACCCAAAGGCTGTTATAACAACATACGAAGGGAAGCACAGCCATGATGTGCCAGCAGCCAGGAACAGCAGCCATGCTGCTGCTGCTGCTAATGCTAATGCTAACGCGTCATCCTCCAGTAGCTTACCACACAAGGGCCAGAATTCAGCATCCAGCAGTCGCAGAAGAGCAGACATGTCGTCGGCTTCTTCTATGCTACTAAAAGAGGAAAATGAAATAACATAAAGTTTTGGAGTGTTTAGCAGTGTGAATTATTCTGTCCTCTCCGTTCACTCCCTGGGTGTGCGGCCTCACGAGCTGTGCTGGAGCAAATTGGCATTGTAAGTCAGCATGGTTTTAGCGAAGAGCGAGATCCTTTTGTTTATGCACTTCCTGTTTTGCAGCTCTGTGTTATGTTGTTACCCCATTGGTTGTAAATGCCATTAGTCTTACCCATGGAGAACTATAGTAGTTGACAGCTTTCATCAGCCAATTGTATATGCTCGATTTGGAACTCTTAACTGAGATGATTTGTAGATACAAGGCTCCATCCTAGCCCCCTGTAAGTGTTATTTCGACAGGATATATAAAGTTATAGTTGCTGATGATTGGTTGACGTGGGACTGTGAACTCCCTACCTATTTTCCAGGTATCCAGTCTCGAATTAGTCGATGGTGTTGATCAGCAATGAAATTTATTAAGCGTGTAATCTTATGAGAGTATTTTAGGATAGGTCTTGTATTGTAATTCTCATATAACTTTGCCTATAACTTTTTATGTGACAAGTGGTGGGCAACCCCAATGTACTGGTGATCAGTTTTACAAGCTTCACATGAAAGATTAAATAAATATAAAAAGGCTTCACAAAATTTTACAGAAATCCAAACATATTCACCAATAACAAGAATTATTTTTCATCCTTTGCAATGGCTATGAACATCTAGATATTGCCTTGCAGGCGTTTGCCAGGACCAGATTTTTTTTTCATTTTATTGATTTTTTGCATCGTTTATTTGACGCTTGTAGCCTTGTAGGTCTTGTTTCCTGAGCGCTTGCAGAATTGTAGGACTTGAGGTGTTTGAGTATTTTATTCCTCAAAGGCTCAAACATTGCATTGCAGTCATGCCGGCCTTTCGCACGGTGCTGGCCGCTGGCCTAGAGTGAGTGGTAATGCCACATTGCCACGCGCTTCGTTTTCGTTCCGGTCAACCGTCATGCCTGGCGTTTCGCACAGCGCCGGCCTCCTTCCGCCCACTACTTGTTCGACAAAATGCCTCCCCCGAGGCAGCGGCCTCCGCCTCGCCAGCCATCAACCCGGACACACACGTCTGCCAGCGCCCTCCTGCGGTGGCGTCTCCCCCCCGGCTTCTGCCATTCTGCATAGCGATGTCATTGCAAATTGCAGCGCTAGGTAACTTATAGTGCACATTCATGTAGATGACGATCGTCAGCCAATTTCTTGGAGGCTGAAAGCTATGGCTGGTTGACGTCTATGGTATCACTGCATACAAGTGCTCGGAGTGCAAGCAGGCAGGTGGCTCAGAAAAAAATATATTAGAAACCAGGTTTGACTATACATGATTTCTGTCAGCAACTCAGCATCTTGTCATGGAATGTTCATGTCGGTCTGATGGCCATTTAATCTTGTCAGGTTCAATGTTTATCTGCGTCTGAAAGTGACATGTTGCAAATGGCAACTCGGGTGGAAAAGGTTAGAATCATGACCAACACCTGAAGTGGGTCGTATCAGCTTGTATATACACTATTAGGGTGGGTTACAGGAAAACTCCGTGCTTAAAAGCTGACAGAAGGGCCAGCACTTTAAGCAGAAACTAAGATGTGGGGTCATCAGTTTTTTTCTTCCCGTTTTTCATCTCTCCTTACCAATTGGAAAGGGTCTAGCCTTCCAACAGCCCGCACATGCAATCGCTATGATCAAATGTGTCACTTTTCATCAACTGTGACTATTGTTGGAACTTGCCCATTGTTGACAAATTCAATCTTGTTCAGCCTAACGCAGCAGAGGACCTGCTCAGGGAGCTCCTCTTGCTTCTGGGCCTGCAAGGTAATAAATTAATTATAATTAGGACGGATTCAGTATCAAGAGCACTTCCAAATAAATTGTCATGTTAGTTATTCATACTTATGCGTTAGTTATTCATGCCTATGATGTACTTTTTTTTGTGGAAATTGCATATGCAAAACAATGGTCTATGATTAACAAGTTAACAGCATTTAATGAATCTAAAATTTGACTCACACCCAAAGAAACACATAAGTTGTCTGCAAATAAGTAGAAGCTGAAGATTGATAGATGCATATTTGGTGGAGAATCTAAAGGGAAACTTACCTGAATTGTCAAACCCAAATCAAGGATGCCATTCTTTAGGCGTTCCCTAAATGAGTCCAGTCCCTTCCTAGCAATGTAGCTGAACCGGTGTATATCAAGGTCTACCTCAAAGTAATTCTTTCCCTGGTGACATAAGAGATGAGATATTAAATGGTGCCTGGTGGTTTCTCAAACTACCAGGTACCTTTACAATCTGATTACCACCTAACAACATTGAGTGTGTTACTTTACAATTCAAACAAGGGCATCTCCTTACCTCGTAGAAATTATGTTGAGGCCGTGAAAGGACTGGCTTCTCATTGTATGCTTGGACAAGCTTCCTCTCTGTGGAACCCAACTGAAGGTCATCTGGGTTGACCAGTCCAGCCATGATTTTCAATCGATCTCTGTACATGATGGTAGATTCTGATGTGAACCCTTTTACCTTCTCAGATTCATTCTCAAAAAATCTCTGTCGATAGAAAGATTCTGTTAGTTTCCAGAAAACACTTCTGTTTGGGAAGTTTCAGATGGTGAATTGGAAAAGGCTAACCATGATAGAATCCTTGAAATGTTCTGAAACCTCTTTGTCATAGTATTCAGATATCCTGAAGTACAAGACGAGGCTAAAGCCTTCTCCGTCGCTGTCACCGAGGAACATAGAAGCAGGATAAGTAGGCATCTGTAATTGAAACAAAAAGAAAGCTTGTAATGTTAGAACTTCACATGATAGTCAAACTATACCGATTTCCATGCAATATGCAGGGGGGGATACCTGGATGTTCACAATCAAGAGTGATGGGAGCTTGGGGTGTGTTCTGATCTGTGGAAGTTCAATGTGCTGAGCAATGTGATGAACCTTCTTGGGGCAGGCAAACAAGTCCACTCCTATTGGATAATAGGCAGCATAATTTGGAGCTGCACATTTCTTCTTATCTCTGAAAAGATTGAAATCAGATGTTCGGTTTGTACAGCTCATTTCATGCTTATGAATAGATAGACTTATTTAACAGCATTATTTCTGAGTTTCTCATCATACTTTAGGAAGGTCTCGCTCCTCAACTTGAAGAGGGATGGATCAATCCGTGACCAACATCCTGTTGTCGGCTTCTCTCCTCCACATGGGATTGTTTGCCCTACCTTTGGATGGACAACATATTTCTTAGATTTACCTACAGTGAGATTTTGAACATTAGCTAGATTGAGAGGGGTGTCAAACCGAAACAGACACTGGACTTACCCAATTCGCTGCTGTCTTCGCAGTCATCGCATGCTGTTGTCTTGTATGAGAGCCGGATGACTGTTGACTTTTTCTTTGCTGGGCTTCCACCAGTCAACTGCTGCATCTTGTCATTGAAGCTGATAGAGTGCAGCAGCTTCCGTAAGCGGGATGGGGTGGGGCTCTCCTTATTATCATCATCTGTATCATTTTTATCCTTCAAGCCCTGGAAGCTGAAGGAGGTTGGTAAGCACTTCGTGGCACACACGGACATGCTTTGGCTCCTACATCCATGATCATCACCTTTCACTGCAAGAATATCCGATAAAGCTGTAGATGTTGTTGAATATTTGCAATGTTTATTCTTTTGAGGTGCAATTATTCATACCGTTATCTCTTTTCAGGTATTGTTCAACAGATAATGTCATGGGCACACCACGGCATATCTCTCCAATACGAGAGAGTGTGTCAGCAAAACGGGAAGCACTCTCATATTGCATTTTTTGGTCCTCATCTTCATCTGAACTATCTGCAGGAGAATTCAAACCTTCAGCATTGCAGGTATGCCTCCCTGAGACATCAGTTCACACAATGACCATTCCTAGTTCCTAGTTGTTAAGTTTCTAATGTTCTTACCTCCATTTACACTCTTGAATTCATCATCAGAATCATCTTCAAGAATGCTGACAGAGTCAAACCAGGCATCTTCGTTGCTGTAACCTACAATGGTACGAGAAAATCTGGTTGATTCGTTGCTTCGTACTTATCAGCTCAAAATAATTTTTACCTTTACAGTCCCTCTGGCTGTGGTGCCACTGCATCTGCGTAAGGTGGATTGTCTTGGAATGCTCTGATTTGCCACGGTTCGCCGTCTCGACATGGACAATTTCACTCACCGAGAAGCCGGTCATGCGTCCTATGGGATCGCTCAACTGTTGTGACTGGGGTGCCTCTGGCATGATGGATCGGGAACGGCTGCGGACTCTTCGTCCTCTGGTGTAATACCTCGCTGGCCTCCTATGCTCTAGGGCAGCCTTGGAAGTACAGGAACCCATGGTGATGGATACTTGTGTATGTGTTTTCTGTTTCTCGTATCTTCAGTACTCTTTAAGGTAATTCACCTTCACTGATTGTAAGCAGTGTGAGGGTAGAGAGATGAAGGTCTAACCTGCAACCAAAAGAAGATTAGTTTGATGTATGTTTAAGCAAGGTTGTAAAGATTCGCATATAGGCGGTGAGGAGTGGAGTGGTTTCTATGCACCAAAGGGGAGAACTACCAGAGTGAATCCAAGAAACACAGATGGTTTCGAAAAAGCAAGAGACTTGGAAAGAGAGAGTGAGGTTTGGAGAAACCTGCAGCCGTTCTGCTATATAATGTTGCAGCTTCATGATTGATGGACTAGTTTGTAGAGCGTGTGCTCGGTGGTAGGTCAGCGTTTTGCATTATAGGCATTATTCTACGCGACGAATTATATCAGTTATCAACTGTTCCTGGACAAATAATTAGGCCAGGTTGAACTTCAGGGAAGGTTCTTGTTCAGTTTGCATAATGAAGAAAGATCTTGCAGTTGAACAGAAATATGTTGAGGCAGATTGCCTTGTACTGTCGGTAGGGGTTTTGGATTATGCAATGGTCAGATGGATGCCTCGTTTGCAGGGGTATCTGCATTTCTTGAAAGATTTTCAAGGTCAAATGGAAGCAAATATTGGAGAATCATCAGTTGGACAACCAGCCATGAGCCGGGAAGAATTGATATCTGAACAAACGAATTATATGCTCGGCAAATGAATTAGGGAATAATAGAGGAACAAATTCTAGGAACAGTACGTGCATCCAAGAATAATTGTAGTTCTGGATTGAGTAAAAAAGGATATTCTTTTTTGTTTTTTTTGTCATGGAGAGTAAAACATATTTTATTCTATGCACTAGCTTTCACACACTTGCAAACACGACCAACCTAGGTATGGAAATCAAATGTATTTCTCGGCTGAAATTCTTTGCCTTGGTGGACAGCGATTAAACACCAAATCATCGTCCACATTTAAATGTGCAGCCTGAAATAAATTGTGTTTTATGCAATGACCTGGTGGAGGCGCATATTACCCACCTGTTCGACTGCCCTTTCGCTCTTTCATGCTAGCACAAATTGGGACTCAAACTCGAATTGTACACACGAACACATTGCAACTTTGCAAGGAACAAGCACACAATATGCAGCTACCTTACTTCAAATATCTTTATCATTGCAACATGAGAAATCTTGAAGCTTAGAAATGGGAAGATTTTTTACTCCAAGGGAGCTACGGTTAATCTTTGGATTGTGAAATTCAAAGGAGTCATCCTGCAGTTTCATAGGGTAAACTATGATTTTAGGACAATAATAATACAATGGCTAGATTCAATTATGTAATTTTTCTCTCTTTGTAAGGGGGTGTTTGGATCTGAGGTGGTAAACTTTACCACTTGCCACATCAAATGTTTGACACTAATTACGAGTATTAAACATAGATTAATGACAAGATCTATTACATAACCTCAGGTTAAATTGCAAAACTAATCTATTAAGCTTAATTAAGTTATGATTAGATAATGTGGTGCTACAATAAACATGTGTTAATGATAGATTAATTAGGCTTAATATATTCATCTCGTGTAATTAGTTTTTGTAATTAGCTCATATTTAGTTCTCCTAATTAGCATCCGAATTCTGGATGTGACAAGTTGTAAACTTTACCACCTGTCATCCAAACACTCCCTAAGTATCACTGAACACTTGTACATATTCCATCCTTTTTTTAAATGAAGCGCTGCGGGAAACACCCCCACAGTTATAATTCAAAAAGGAAAGAGTGTAAAACATATTTCATCTTTTTTTTGCAAGTGCTCAACTTTGTTTTGAGAGGAGTTATTTATCTATTCCGGAAAACAACAACTGGGTGCAAAGAGAATGTATTCAGGAAAAGTACTCTTATTTACTACTCCCTCCATTCCAAATTATTTATCCTTTTGACTTTTCTAGATACATTTCATTTATTATGCACCTAAATATATATTTATGTCTAGATACATAATAAAAAATGTATGTAGAAAAGTCAAAACGAGAAGTAGTTTGGAACGGAGCGAGTATTATCTTGGGTTTTGTAATAAGAACAGAAATAAGCTGAAAAATATTAGTACTCGGTACATATGAGTAAAAAACTGAGTGGTTATCAGACCCGTCGATCAAATGTTGTGATAAAAATCAATAGTAACAAGTAATTTGGGATAAAGAGAGTAATACCCTACGGACTTCTCTTGCTCTTAACCAACGTAGATCCATGTTTATATTATTGTAATTAGGGAACATATCAGGTGGAAACCACAACCTTCGTGAAAAATTCGTGTAAACCACTGCAAAAAAGTCGTCTAAATTCACAAAAAAAAACACACACATGTAGATGATATGATGATACACAACCTTGTAAAATATCTTATCCAAAATCGACTTTGTTTGTGAGATATAAAAAACAATAATTTTTTAACAGATCATGTGCACATGCACGGCATATCCCATGGGCACTCACACACATACAAGAACAGATGCTGTCTTTATCTTTTCTCTGTCCCCCCAGAATTGAGGTTGTGTCTACCATTAGATCATTATTTGTACAAAAAAAAATTGTGCGTTATCAATATGCAAATTAGCCCATAGGCAGGAGCGCTTAAACGTCCATACAAGTAATACATTGCAACACGAAACGATTTTTTTTCCTGAAACGGTAAAGGTTAGTTCAGAAACTCATTTTCTCATTTCAGCGTATAAGCAATTTTTTAAAGAAGAGTAGCACGAATTTTCCGTAATGGAATATACAACACGAGATGGTGAAAAAGGAAAGAATTAGAGACGAACCTAAAATGTCGCGTTCATGCACATCTATCGATCACCATGTACTAGACCAGGGGTATCGACGGTGGTGCACGGACCCCACGCCTCTCCCTTTCGCACGGTCGACGTCGAGCCGCCGGCCGGTGAGGGGAGGGTAGCTAGGGGGGAAGGGGGGAGCAAAGGAGTCCCTTGTCTTCTGCGTAGCAGAGGCTGGATGGTAGCAGCAGCATCCCCGCAGGAAATAACCCATATGCATGCGCCCACCGCTTGTAAATTAGCAACGCCCATATATAGCGTTTTTCCCTCTTTGGTGGTGTCATTCTCGGTGATCTTCCTTCCCCTGCTCCTGCAGGATAAGTTGACACGCGCTAAGGATTTTTCGGTCTCACGTCGCTCGTAACCGTATGCTCCTTTTCGCTTTCATCCGGGCAAGAAAGGAGAAGGCAGTAACTAGCAGTCAGTGGTCGTAGATAAATGTGTGGTACATTCAAAAACAGAGGGATTTACATGCACGGCTATTTTCACCAGCGAGCAAAATGTAAAAAACCCAAATCAAAGCCCCAAATGCCCCTGACGACGCATCAGATATGTGGACACATTCATGAGGTAGCTCTCACTCTCAGCAGCAATCGACATAGATAGCAAAATATCAAGGAAGTGTGAAATCGACTTTTGCTCTGTACAACAACACATACAGATTATTCTGGACTTCTGGTACTTACCGGTGAAGTAATATTATAATCCTATTAACACAACAATGAGCAGAGTCACTACATCTACATGCTCCATTTTTTATAAAATTGGTTGGCGGGCTGTTCGCTTGCTGTTCATCATCTTTACTGCAACAACGGTGGCGAGAGCCGAGGTGCTAATAATCTGGTATCGATGCAAATGTGTACCCCGGTGCTCCTCGCCACGAGTAGTAAGCAACTCGAGTCTCGTAAAAGCCTGCAGTTATGACAAAACCATGTAAGTGTTCTGCTTTTCACGATCATAGCAAAAGCACATACTTTTCAGATACTACAAATGTATATGCACAGAAAAGTGTAACCATATTCCTTTAAAAAAAAAATAAAAACCAGATTCCTTCTCTACAATATTACTTGCAGTACCAGTTGACCATGAAGCCTACTGATTCCCTAGTTTCCGACAAATATCTATCAGTATCACCAACGGTTACAGAACAACAATGTGCAGTGCCTTGTTTAGGATATGAAATATGAATTGTGTACGACAATAAAGTTCTCACTAAAGTAACAACATGCAACCAAGAAAATAACTACACTAAGAGGTATTTCTAAAGAATGAATAACAGAATAAACAAAAAGGAAAACAGTTTAAATTAGCATACCAGGAAGGAAGGCAAGGAAACCCAGGAACAAGAGACCATATGCCTGAGAACCATCACCCTCCATGTGACCACTGAATATGAAGTATGAAAGGAAGAGAAGTGAAGATCCTAGGAGGAGGAGGAACAATGCCAAGGCAATTGACTTCCAGGGTATTCTCCTGTAGGATTTTGGTGTGTAAGTGAACCGAAGATCAACATCTTCTTCAGTAAAATTGTTGTCACCCCCTTCCTCTGCAGGAAGAGGTGAGTAACGAACATTGCGTCTCGACGCCATACTTCAATACCTGCACAGGAAAGGTTTCCAGCAAAATACGAATTCAAAGATGAGAAAACCAGAAATACCATATGATTGAATTATGGAATAGTTCATGTGCACCATATCATACACACAAAGCTGTCAGCAGAAAAATTTCGTATTATCCATCCACATTGGAAGCACTTTGGTTTAGACCAAATGGTCAAATAAATTGTTTTTTTCCTGCATTGCCTAGTCAGCTGGTATGCTTGTGTTGGTTAGGCTTCTACTTCTGTGCATAAATATAATAGATACATGTTTCTATATGCACTAGTGCTACAAGTCTATAAACACAGCTTATCTTTGGCAATAGATAGTACCCTACTTGCTGTCGATGTATAACTTTGGGCGCCCATCTCAGGGCTTAGGCTAAAGAAAATGCACAGTATAAAGATACTTGCAGCGTATATTGGTTTTAGGAAAGCTCAGTTCAAATCTTTACTGCTTTGAATTGATCTTAGCCCAAACAGAAGACTATGGCGCAAAGGCAACATATTGAATCTTATTTCACATACTGCGGTGTCCTATGCCAAATAGAAGTCAAACTATCACACCAAGATAAAAAAAAATGTGCTTTGCTTGCCATATTTCTCATAGATGAACATTCATAAACAAAAAGAATAGAATAAAACTTGACCAGGCATCAATAAGCAATGCTTGCCATAAGAAAGCAAAGCAAATCAAGACAAGAAAAAGAACAAAAAATGAACCTTTCATTAGCTATGGTCAACAAACAATATGCGCCGCAATATACATTGGTCAAAGTTTCAAAAGTGTAATTATTATTTAGCATTCTATATAAACGTTGGACCCTAGCAAACAGTAGCTGACTCCTTACGACTGCCAACAGCTTGCCATCCAAGATGGTTAGCGACCTACAACTAGTTTCTACTACTTTTTAATCTTTCATGATTGGACCACACTTTATATAGAAATACGACATTGCCTCTTGTAACAAGGAAGAAATTATCCCTCCGGGACCAAGACCACAACTATAACTTATGTTCCACCCAAAAACATGACAATATTACAAAAATCATACTAAGTACAGATCTGTATTAGTTAGAAGTTTATCACAAGAAAGCTCAACTTGTGGATGCACTGCAAAACCTTAAGGGCTTGTTCGTCTCCACCGGATTGGATTCCGGCCGGAATTGATAAATATAACAAGAAAATCATGACAGCTACTATAAGGGATCCAGATTTATTCCGGGTCGGAAACCAATTTACTCATGATATGGACACCAAGAGACTCGGAATTAATCCACTAGTCAAGAGGTGTGGAATCCAACCGGCTCTTTGGTTCCTTGTTATACTTATCATAATGAGTAAATTAGTTCTCGACCCGGAATAAATCCGGGTCTCTATAGTATCTATATTGATTTTTTCTATAGTATTTGTCATTCCCGTCCGGATTGAATCCCATGAAAACGAACAAGCCCTAAGGGATCACCACATTTTCTGGATGGAAATGCACTGCAAGAATCTATTGAGGACTGAGGAGGCTCTGGCAGGAGATGGCCACAAGGGATGCTGTTACAGCCAGAAAGGAGGGAGAGAAGTATTTGGGGGGGGGGGGGGGGGGCGCTCATCCCAGGTTGAAGCATACAAGACAAGTTAACTCGAAACTTCATGCATCCACAGCTAATAGAAGATGAAAGTTTGTCAAGGCCACAAGAAAGTTCAGATTTTCTGCTGACAAATATAGAAGGTATACAATAATATGGGAACCCAAACAAAGGATCATCATACCAGGACAGAGCCGATGTTTAAAAGCAGGCTGGGACATTTAGCAGAGAGCCCTAATCAGCCGCTATAGCCCACTACTTAGTACAACACTGTTGTAGCGGCAGTTAGCTCCAAACACTGTAGTGCTGCTATTGCCTGCTATTTGGAACATTGGACACACACATATAAAAGAAAGGAGAATCACACAACTCCATCATAAACAATAACTAATCCCTGGTGTAACAAATCATTGTTAGTATTACAAGAACAAACACTGACTAACAAATACAATCTTAATGGCCTCATCTTAGGCAGTAGAATAGTGGAGCAACTTCATATAAAGACTTAACAAAATCTGAAACAACTTTTTGTTCTTATACACAGTTCATTAGACAATAACATGCACATAATTTATATTGCTTGAATGATTACTGCAATATATACGCAATTAAGCAGTCCAGGCTTCACCCAAATTCCCAAAAAAACCTTAGTTGTATAACAAGCATGGTATAAACCACCAACCAGCATGAGATGCCAACCCACAATTCACTCAAAAATATGTATTTCCATTCCAATTTACCAGCTATTTAATGCGCTAATCTTTACAGAAGGAGTGCATCTTTAAAGGGGAAGGAAACCTGCCAAAAATGCAGTAAGCTAGCTGCACGAGAAGAAAACAAGTTGGTTGATTTAAGTTCAAATTGTGTTCAAAATGGCACAAGTACAACACTACAAATGTGAAGTACATAGGGGTTCAGTCCGAGCTCCCAAATTAGTACTACAAAAAAACCTCACCACGTAGTAAATGAATCCACTAAAGACAAATGGAGTGGGATTAGATTACCCAACACTGCAAGAAAGATTGGGCTTTGCCCACAAACAATGAAGTTCTTGAAGATCCTGTAATCAGGACAATCCATCCAGGCAAACTAAGGCTGCCTTCTTTGCCAACAACAAAAATGAGAAATCGAATTCAAACCAGAATGGATTTCCATTCCAAGTTAGTGCATCTTAGGTGAAAATTCGCGCGTGCTCGGCAGAGACGGTTTTGTCGAGATAAAAAGGCCGGTGACTAGTGGGGATCAGGAGGTGCCTACTGCTGGCCTACCGCCGACAGGAACAGGGAAGAGGCCTCCAAATGGAGGGTAAAAAGAAAGGAAGTAGCAGGTTCTCGTGATCAGGCCCCAACAAAAATTGTCCAGTCTGAGCGTCTATCGATCCCTGCTGTGGCAGAGGATCGAAAATCCCCAAACCAACAAACCCACACGCCCATCTCACGACGCCCCAAACGTAGACGGATCAAACATCGAGCGCGAGCACAACGGACGAAGTTGGCGGGAGAGGATCACGTACCCGAGACAGTTCCAGTGACCCTGCCGGAGATGGGGAAGCTGACGGCGGCGGTGGAGGAGAGGTTGAGGAGCCGAGACAGTTCGATCCGTCAGTTCGGTCGGGTCGACTATGCCTTGAAGCAGGCCGTGGGCCGAATGCTCGCGAAATTGGACCCGTTCAATGGATCAAGGAAAAAGTCCTTTTGGCATCCCTCATGTATCGTCGAAGTTTGATTTTCATCCCTGATCCGCAAGACCACGTCCTGCGTCTATCTAATCCGTTTACTTTTGGTCCCTAGGCTGTTTGCTTGTTTTTGAGTGGTTTTCACGTGACGTGGCGCTAGGTCCCACATGTCAGGCACATGTGGCAGTGGCCCCCTTCTCTCTCCCCTGGCAGCTCTCCTTCGTCGCCGTCAAGGCCGCGTGGCACCGTCGGCGGTGCTACTCCCCTTCTCCCTGCGTCGGGGAGGACGAGGGTGACCGTAGGTCTCCCTCCGTCGGTCCCTTTCTCCACCAATGGGCGGCACGGCGAGGAGCAAGCGAAGGTGCCCGTGACGGGGCGACCCTCTAGTGACGGAGAGGTGCGCTGGCCGCCACACACTAGATCTAGGACTATAGATGTCCAAACGGGCCGCCCGGCCCGGCCCTGGCACGGGCCCGGGGTGGCCCGCTCAACAGCGGGCCGGGCCTAGCCCGGCACTACCTCTATCCGTGCCGTGTTGTGCCCGCCCACGGGCTGGGGTGGCGGCCCAAGCCCGGGCCCACGGGCTTGTTTCGTGCCGGGCTAGCCCGTGGAGCACGGGCACTAATGGGTGCCCGGGCTAGCCCGCAGCCCGTGATGGCAGCCACCACTCCTTCAACTCAAGATGTAACAAGCATCACAGAAATAGCAAGAAACACAACACATTATGTAAGACTATTAGACTAACAAAAGTTCACCACTTGAACATATAAGTGGGTAATTGTAGATCTTTTTACAAAATTTCACTTGATCATTATGATCAAGTGATAGCTGCCTCATTAAAAATCTTCCTAGGTAAAACTCACCCTTGTGAGAAACCCTAGGAAGGGAAAAAGAGTACAGCTAACAGATCTACAATTGAAGTTTAATTGTTCATTACATGCATCAAGTCATCACATAATGACAATATTACAAGAATGGAACACAAATGCAACAGAAATGATCCATGTAGCCATGAGCCTTGCACTTGCACTCTTGATTCTTGGTTCCAAAAGACCAAAAGCCCCAAAATGCCTTCTGCCTTCACTTCACACAGAAGGTGCAGACCCAGAGATGGATCCACTGGCACAACTAGCACTCCTAAGAAACAAAGCAATGCAGTCATCAGTAATTCAGTATACTTAGCTCAAGCAAGCAGTGAATAAAGATTAGAGAAATATACAATGATAGCAAACATACTTACACATTTTCTGGTTGTCCTTCTTCTTCCACTAGACCTTCTCCTTCCAGTTCTACCATACCCTTCTCAACCTCATGCTGTGCCCTTGCATCTCCCAATTCCCAGTCCTTGATGCAAGTCAACATCTCCACCGTATGAGGCAGCAACCGCCGACGCCGCTCCTCAATCACCCTGCCAGTAAGACTAAAGCAAGACTCGGAAGAAACTGTTGAGACTGGAACAGCCATCATATCTCTATCCATTATGGAAAGAATACGAAATGTGAGTTTATGCTCATGCCACCATCTCATAATGTTAAACTCATCATCAAAACAAGTGACAGTGTCACTGTCTAGGTAAGTAGACAACTCAGAAACAGATGCAAGAGTAGATGTAGATGTAGCAGGAGCAAATGTAGATGCAAGAGTAGATGCAGGTGTAGCACCTGCACCACCAAAGATCTTACCCCAAGCCATTTTTTTCTTACCAGTAGATCCAGCTGCCTGCGAGTTTCTTTGACTCCTAACTGCACCAAACTTGTTCTCATACTTGTTATACAGTTTATATAATTCAGCTCTTACCTCATTGTAGTAACTGGAATAATCACAACCAATAGTCTGAGAAAGAATCTGAAGAACATTTTGAAAACCTCTCATCTTGGCTCTAGGATCCAAAACAAATGCAAAGGAATACAAAAGAGGTATGTTCTGCCAGTACTTAAGGAACTTTAGTTTCATAGGAGTCACAATGTTCATAAGCAATGGATTAGTCTCTTGGTCATATAAATGACCAGGAATCTCAATTATGTGGTGAAGCATCAAAGGACTGGTAGGATAGTAAACACCAGATAAAGCAACGGTTGATTCATAAACCAACGGTTCTTCCTTAGCATTGCCAGACCAAATATCAGATGTGAGACAAACAGATGAAACAGACTTGAATGATTCAATCAGATCAGATCGACGACCAAGGAAATACTTCTCTAGATCTCTAGTAGTGGTTTGCCTAGATACACTAGTAAAACGATGATTGTGAGCACGCTGAATGTACTCCTCAAATGCACTTTCAAAACCAAAACCTAGAGGCAAATCAAGTCTAGCAATTAAACGACAGAGTTCCCTACGAGCAACATCAGGCTTGTACTCCCAATTATAAACAGAACCATCAGCACTGAATGCAATACGAGACTGAACAAGAGCAGCATGCTTAGTTTTAGCAAGACAGACCTTCTGGTGCCGAAGTAAGTGACCAGTACCAGCAGAAGAACGACCAGAAAGAACATGGCCGCAATGCTTGTACTTGGCAGCGATTCTTACCTTCTTGCCGGTGGGCAAAGTATCGAAGATTTCATCGAAGTCATTCCATGCAGGAGACCGGGATCGCTTGACCCCAGAAGTGTTGACGGATTGGCATGAAGGCATCACAGGCGGCTCAGGCGGAGGAGGAGGAGGAGCACCAGCACCTGCACCTCTAGCAGCACCGGCATCATCACCGCCATCAACATTGATCGGAGCAGCAACACTGCCGAACAATGCCTCGCCGCCGGATGCCAGGTCGTCCTCGTCGTCCCCAGGGAGCCCACAGGCCCTGAGGTCGTCGTTGATGGTGTACTCGTCCATGTCGGCCATCACGACGAGCTCGAGCTGCTGGCTGCAACCCGCCCGGCCGCCTCGGCGGCTCCGTTCCTCAACGACGCGCGGCCCCGTGCAGCATCACTGCATCAGCACGAGACCTGCAAGAAGGAGGAGGATGCTAGGTTAGCACAAGAACTTCAGGAAGACGATGAGTTAGATCTAGATCTACGAGTTAGGGTTAGGGTTTGGGGGAGGCGACGGTTACCTGCGCAGCCGGAGCCCGGAGCCGACGACGAGATGACGAAGACGACGAGTCGACGACCAACCGCTGCGAGATGCTGAGATGCGGGTGTGTAGCGAACTAGAGGATTGAGGAGGAGCCGAGGCGTCGAGAGAAGACGACGAGGAGGAGCCGAGGCGTCGAGGCGGCGAGGCCTACATCTACATCTACTCACCGGAGATGGAGAGGAAGTGGAACGACGAGGGCAGCGGCGGGGATCTGAGATCTCAGTGTGCGGCGGGGGAGAGGCGAGAAGCTGAGAAGGCACCGCAGCCGAGCGAGCTGAGATGCGAATGGGATTAGGGTTTCGGGGGGAGGCGACTCGGCCGGTTATATATGCCATTGGCCAGGCCGACCGTTGGCGAGCCGCGGTGGGCTGGGCCGCCTCCCCCTCCCTAGCTGTTGCAGCTTAACGGGCCGTATACGGGCCACCCCCAATTTAGCGTGTCGGGTCGTGCCGCCCGCCGTGCTGTGCTGGAGGCCCACGCCCGGCCTGGTGTACCGGGCCGTGCTGGCACGGGCCCGCTAAGCTCCGTGCCGGGCTGTGCTTGGGCCGGGCCGAAAACCCGTGCTTTCGGGCGGGCCACCGGGTCGCGGGCCTTCTGGACATCTATATCTAGGACTCCGGCGCAGAGCTCCAGGCAGCGGCGGTGTGGGCTCCAAGTAGTGAGTGGTCATGGTGCGGCGGCGCGGAGGAGCATGGTGTCTGCCTCCTCGACGGCGTCGCGGAGTCCATGGCCTACTCTGCCTCGCTCCTACGCAGACAACTGTTGGGGGGGTCAGAAAATCAGATGGGACCCCCGAACACAAGTGAAAAGAGATTTCCGAACAAACGTATGAAAATGCTCGGGAACGTGGAGACAAGGAATCTCCGAAAGTCTGTACTCGCCTCAAAAGTTGTGAACCCCTTTACACGTGCCCTCGGACCCCCTTTTATAGGGAGGCGAAGGGACTTTTACATTCCGAGATTGCCCTCGAATCTAAAGAATATTCCAAGTGTGAACATGTGCATGAATGTCTTTTACATCCCATGATTTGCGGAGCTAATTTCGCATATTTACAAGCCGACCACTCGTTCACACCTCGAACCCAGACTTTTGGTGTCACGTCTTTGACCTGGTCCTGAGCCGACCTTCGATTCTTCATTCTCGAAGAACATCAGGTACAAAGATTCCCGATTCAAATCTTCAAAGTCATCACCGAAGGAGTGCTTCCCGAACCTGTGGTCATTCTTGAAGTTTCCACTGCCGAAGTGGAGTTTCCCGAATCCGTAAAGACCTCCGAAATTTCCACTGTTCCTAAAACAGAGAGCAGACTTGCGAACTTACGTCATTTCGGCGATCCTTTTGCCCGAAAACAACAAGTTAGCGAATTCTCTAGAAAACCATGAAAATGAGCACTTCGCTCGTCTCTTTCCTGCCTATTTCCACGAATTTGCCAAGTCCTGACATCTCCGAAGTTTCCGGGGTGAAAGGTTTTTACCCAATTCCCCAACACTAGCCCCTTGGGGAAGCGGGTTGACTCCGACGATCCGTTTCAACGAAGAACCTTCAGAATTTTGGTAAAAAACGTGACCCTCGGAACGTCGGAGTGTACACGCGTCCCCCCTGAAACGCGCAACGGTCATCTCGAGACACCTTCTCAAAACTACCCCCCTTTCCCCTATAAATAGAGACCCCGCGCGATAACTTTATTTCACTGCTTCGTCATCTTCTTCGAACTTTCGTGGCATTCACAGCGCAAAGTCTTTTGTCTCAAGATCCCCGAAGTTAGGCAACTTCTTCGCTCTTCTAAGGTAGTCTATTTGTACCTCTTATTTTTTCGAGTGCTATTTCTTTTTTTCGTACACTTTTTCGTTAGTTGTAAATTAAGTGTCTTCGTTTTTTTCTTTTCTGAAAAAGGTGGCTCGTACTAAGAGCACAGCTAGACCAATGACTTCCGAAGAGTTGGCCACTGCCAGCGTTCCTTAGACTTCGGAGAACATTCCTCCAGGCGCAAGTACTCAGGCTGCCGAAGCTGTTCGTGAATCTGGTAGCCGTGAGGATGGAGAGATCAGATCTGGGTGTGAATCCGGGGATGGCAAAGATATTTCTAATGTTGAAGTCAATCTTAACGAGCTGATTTCTTCAAAAGCTTCCTATCCCCCGGCATTTGTTTTTGGGAAATCCAAAGTTACCACCGAACTTATCAAGGAATACGAAGAGGCTGGTTTCTTTCCATCCGGCGATGGTCGTCCACCTTCTGACGAGGAGACTCCTTCTCCCGAGGCGGATGAGATTGTTGTCTTCAGGGATTTCTTCGTTTGTGGTCTCAGATTTCCCTGCGATACTCTTCTTCCTGCTATTCTTGAGAAGTTCTCTGTGAAGATACATCAATTGACACCTAACTCTTTTCTGAAGCTCTCAAAGTTTTTCTGGATCATAAAAACTTTTAAATGCACTGCTGGTGCTGATGTTTTCGCGCATTTGTTCGAGCTTGTTATTGAGAAGTATATCCTCAAACTCAGTGATGGAAACTTCTATGAAGCTCACTACGGGTGCTGCACCTTCAATACTCGAAGAAAAAATGTGCACCAGAATCTTACCCGTATCCAACTTGCCCCTTGCAGTAAGAGCAACTTATCCGAAGATTGGCGGTCATATTGGTTTTATTTGAAAGTTGACATGTCCAAGGTTTCTGGCTATACTGGTCCGGCCTATCCGTTTTATTCGCCCATGACCCCAGTTACCGCTGTTAGCACTGCTACATTTAATGGCCGGGCCCTTGGTTTCAAGAATTGTGAAAATGGTTTCTATCTCGCCAGCACCATTCTTGGTGGTCGTGACGCTATTGAAGAATTTGTTGCAGCTCGAGTGTGGCCCTTGTCACACGGTTGGAAACCTTCAGATATTGTCTTTCTTGAAGTGGACTGGTCTTCTCAGAAGGTGCCATTTCCGCGATTCAGCTTACGACTTGAGGATGGTCAGAGCCTGGATGATTTCATTCTTGAAGTTGAAGAGAGGGTCACTGAAATGGTTGGCGAATTCACTCTGAACGAATACAAAGCCTACAAGCGTATTGTGAAACACAAGAAGAGAGTGAACCGCGTGTTTTCTGAACTTGGTGCTGAGACCGCTCTTCGATCTCGTCCGCCTGGTGTGGACAAGAAAGTTCCTACTGTTGCTGCTGCTAGCTCTTCAGCTGCCGCCCCTAAAGCTCGAAGAAAAAGGGCTTCGCAAAAAGAAAAGGCTAAAGATGGCGGTGGCGACAGTTCTTCTCCTGCTATTTGCCCGTTAAAGACTAAATCTTTAGAATCCAGCAAGAGGAAAAGAAAGGCTTCCGAAAGTGCTTCCGACGCTGAGATGCAAGCGGCTTCTAGTCTTACGAAGCTGGGCAGGAAGAAATCCAAGAAGGCTGTAAAGAAAGTTGTTGCCGCTGTTGTTCAACGCGTTCCTTCGGCGCTTTCTGATGAGGAGATGATGGATGAGCCTCGCCGAACAGGTTTCTTTTCTTGCTTGTGCTGTGAATTAAGATTCTGTGTTCGTCATGCTTATACTCCGAGTTCTGAGAACAAATTTGTTGATATTGGAACTTTTTCAGACATTGTTCCTGAGGCTCGGGCCACGCCAGATGATTCTTCTGCCCATGCTCCCGCTGAGGCTGAAACTTCCAAAACTCTTGTTGCTGAAGATGAAGCCTCTCCAAAGTTTGCTGAAGATTTGGAACGTACGGTGGATCGGAGCGGTGGTTTACTTGAGGATCCTCCTTTGATCGGGACTCGCGAAGATATTCCCGACGAGCAGGACCCTACACCTTCAGTCACTGCTTATAACGAAAGCTTTGGTACGTCTTTTAGAGGTGAACTGTTAAGCGTTGGTGGTCAAGTGATTGGTGCAGATGGTGGTAGTCCTAGGTTCTCAGTGTTGTGGAGGTCTCCTAAATTTGTAAGTGAAACAGGGGGAGATGGTTCGAAGAAAACACTTCGCTTGACTGACAAAGCAGCTGTTGCTCCCAAGAAGCAAACTTCTCCATCTCTTCAGAAATCTTTGACGATTTCTGATTCTGCTATCCAAGGGTCTACGAAGATATTTGATTCAAAAGGTTTGTTTTACTGTCTCTTGGGTTCATAAGTTTCTCTTATTCACTGCTCATTTAGCTCAAGTTTCTTCAATGTTTCCCTTACCAACCTTGCTTTCATTTTCTTCTTGTTTTTCATAGTTTTTGAAGAGAATTTGCGACAGTGTTCAACCTTGGACCTTTCTAAGTTGAACTCCGTTCTTAGCCAGAAGACTGCTCTTGTTGGCAAGATAGTTGCGGAAAGGTTTGATGAAAATGAAGAACTTGTCACCAGGCTCCGTGATGAATCTCGGAACTTAAAACGAGACTTAGACAAAGCTCAGGCTTCGAACCTTGAACTGGAGAAGCGGATTAGTGAGCTGCAAGACTCCTTGAAGAAATCTCAAGAAGAGAAGGAGCTTGTTGAGAGTGCTCTTCATAACTCGAAGAAGGATCACGAAAAACTTAGCAAGACTCACGAAGATGATCTTAAAATGATTGAGAATCTTCGCAGGGATGCTGACAAGAGCACAAAAACTATTGACGAGCTTCGCGGTACTAACGCCGAACTTGCAACAAAGAACACTGAACTCACAAAAACTCTTAGCACGAAAGAGCAAGCTATCTTAGGCCTTGAGAAGGCTCTCTCCGAACGAAGTGAGGCTTTAAACAAGGGAACTGATGAAATTCGGCAACGCTTGAAGCTTTTGTGCGAGGAATACAAAGAGGCCCTTGGTCAGTTTGGCACCCGACCGAACCCTTTCCCTGAAAATGACAATGTTTCGGATATGATGGACTGGATGCTAACAGAGTTCAAGGCTCTTCCAAGTGTTATTTCTGGAGCAAGTGACTTCGCTGCTATTTTTTCTGTCGAGAGCCGTCTTAAGCTTCTTGCGAATTTTGATTGCATTGATCTCGCAAAATTTCGTGGAGCTCTTCCGCAATTCCCAGGTGCTGCAAGTACTTCGGCCATTCGTGCTGATGAAGATGTCCATGCTTTGAAAGTGAAGTTCGTAAAAGGGTTCTGGATTGCCAGTGGGCATGAATTCGCTAAAAAGATTGCTCGTGACAAACTTGAGGAGGTTACTTCTCTACTATTTGTTGAGATTCTGATGTCTTGTTGACCTTTTTCTTCTTGATACTGAAATTCTATTTTATTGCTTTCTCAGATGATTCAGAAAGAAGCCCGTGCCGAGGTGGAGGAGGCCCAAGAAGCAACTTCCGAATCCGACAATGATGATGGAGAAGATGTTTCTGGAAGTGAAGGTAGCAGCAGCGGTAGTAGCAGCGACGGTAACCAAGATGATGGAGAAGGAGAGAGTTCCGATCAACGCTCCAATTATCCTAAGGTTGATATTGTTGGATGAGGCGGGGCTTATCCGAACTCTTGCTTTTGATGTTTTAAAAGCTGCGAACTTGTATATTTATGGGCTACGGCCCTCTCTGAACTTTTGTCTTGTAAACTTTAACCTGTGCAGGTCCTGCAAGGCGGGCCTGTGCAGGATGTCATGCCCTTGCGTATTCATCGCCAAGACCAAATAGTTAGCGGCGAAGCTTGGTGTTTGTATAAAGAATCCCATCCTGGATGCAAGTTCTCCGATTTCTGGACTTACTGCTGTCAATATTTCTCGATGCGTAGCTTCCAGCTGAGTTGGTTCTTTCTGTACCGTGACGGTTATGCCCTTGTGACTGATGCTTCGAGTTCCCACTCCTCTGTGAAGACGGAGCCCCTTAGCCCCATAACTGGCGATTGCAGCTTTGCTTATGCTAGTGATGTCGCCGAAAACAGGGGCCGTAGGCCAGGCCGTATCGTCGAACTACCTTTTTGATCTTTTTGGCTCATCGAAGCTGTGTAATGTACTTCTTATGAAATTTTGTATGAAAGTTAGGCAATAAACTCGTTTTTAAGGAAAAACGTCACCCTTCCCACCTTGCCGTTTTCATGCAAAATTTCACGAATGGCTCTCCTTTCGTGTACTTGGCTTTTTCTTAAAGCGTAAGCATATAGTTCAGAATACAAGTCGGCAAAACTTGCTTCGCGAGTTTTGTGGACTTGTGCCTGCGTAGCAAACTTGCTCAGGTTGATATCGCAACTTTCAGTTGCTTCAACCTGTTCTTTTACTTGACATACTGACGAAGGCCTCCAAGCCCCCTAGTTTGCGAAATAGCAGCTGTAGCTCAAAGTTTTCTCTGAATAAACAAGTTTTTCATTAACTTATTCGTGGGTTTTTACTTCTATGAATCTTAATTTCCTCATCATGACAATTTATATTCACAACTGAAAGAATTTTGGATCAAACTTTTCTTCACAAATTTTTCGCGAAAATCTTATACCAAGATATTTGAACTTTCTGGGCCACAACCTTCTGTTGTCTCCGGCCTTTCGGTAGGGATCCCCTTTACTCTGGGATTTAGGCCACAACTTGTTGTTGTCTCAGGCCTTTGGTAGGAAATCCCTTTACTCTGGGATTTAGGCCACAACTTGTTGTTGTCTCAGGCCTTTGGTAGGAAATCCCTTTACTCTGGGATTTTTGGCTATCACGGAGCCTTCGGCTATCACGAAGCCTTTTCACAGTACTTCTCTTTCACTTTTGAAACTTCGGCTATCCGGAAGCCCTTTCGCGAAATTTTTCCTTCATACGATGGAATTCTCGGCTATCACGAAGCCATTCATAAGACTTCTCTTTCGCACTTTGGATTTCTCGGCTATCACGAAGCCTTTCATGAATTTTTCTTTCATACGATGGAACTTAGGCTATCACAGAGCCTTTCATGAACTTTTCTTTCACACGATAGAACTTAGGCTATCACGAAGCCTTTTACGAAACCTTTCTTTCATACGATGGAACTTAGGCTATCGCGAAGCCTTTTACGAAACCTTTCTTTCATACGATGGAACTTCACAAGACAGAAACACTTTGGGGGAGAACTCTTTTCATATATATCACAAAGAGTATTTACATAGGATCCTCCTCGTTAAAAACCTTGCCCCTTGATTTAGGGTCCCCTTTGCAAGGAAAAGAGTACAGTCCTTCTTATTCTAAGGTAAATGCGAGAAGTAAATATTTTTGTTCCCGAAGCCACTTATAGTCCTGTGGTTCAGGTTTTTACAATTTTTATGGAATTTAAATTTGCGAAAGGAAATGCTGAATACTAAATCTAACTACTTTCATGATTCTCAAGGGTAGTACCTCTTTAGGTTGTCTGCATTCCACGAATGCGGCAATTCTTCGCCGGTTTGGTCTGTTAAGCGAAATGCTCCTGGCATACTGGTTTCTTTTGCTATGTAGGGTCCTTCCCAGGATTCCTGAAGTTTCCCGGGATTCTCCCAATTCTTCTTTCTTTTCAGCACTAAGTCACCGGTCTTGATGTCTTTCCTCACTATCTTCTTATCTTTCCATGCCTTAGTCTCCTTTTGGTATTTTTCAATGTTTTCTGAGGCTTCAAGAATTGTGAGCTCGATCATGTCCTTCTCAATTTTCATTTCAACTTCTTCAATTTCTTTCGCTTTCTGAACTCTCAAACTTTCATTCTTTATTTCTTCTGGTGTCATTGCCACAGTCCCAAATAGCAGGCGAAAGGGCGTGAAGCCTGTTGCCCTCGACACTGTTGTGTTGTGAGACCAGATTACCCTTGGCAACTCATCTATCCACTTGCCCTTTCTCTGATCATACAGGCACTTCTTGATTCCTGAAAAGATCAGCCCGTTCGCCCTCTCTACAGCCCCATTAGACTGCGGATGGTAAACTGAAGAGTACTTCACATGAGTGCCCAGAGTCTTTGCAGTATTCCTTGAAGGAGTAGCAGTCGAACTGTTTTCCGTTGTCCACAGTTAACTCTCTTGGGACTCCGAATCTGCAGATTATGTTTTGCCAAAAGAACTTCTGAACTGTTGGTGCGGTGATATTCGCCAATGCCTTCGCTTCCACCCATTTAGTGAAGTAATCAACTGCAACTACTGCGAACTTGCAGTTTCCTTGAGCTGTCGGCAATGGCCCAACCAGATCCATCCCCCACCTTTGCAGGGGCCATGACGGTGGAATCAGATGAACTGGCATAGATGGTAAGTTTTGTTGATTCGCTGTTTTTTGGCAGGCTTCACATTCCTGAACCAGCTTCTTTGCATCAAGGTTTATTGAAGGCCAAAAGAATCCCTGCTTTATTGCCTTGCCCGCTAATGCTCTTGTTCCTATGTGTGCACCACAGAATCCGCTGTGGATTTCTTTGAGGAGTTCTAAGCCTTTTTCGGAAGTTATGCACCTTAACCATGGCTCAGTAACTCCAGACTTGTAAAGTTCTCCATCTACTACAGCGTAGCCCCTTGCTCTTTGCCTTAGCCTCTTTTCCTCCAACTCGTCCTGTGGTTCATAATGACCCCTCAAATAGGCCATGATTTCAGCCCTCCAATCATGAGTTTCTATGTTGTTCACAGTTTTTGGCTTCGGCTCTTTGATGGATGGTTCTCTGATGATTTCGAAGAACACATCCGGAGGTATCGCTTGCTTTTGTGCTGCTGCTTTCGCTAGCTTGTCTGCCTCGTTGTTGTCATTTCTTGAGATGTGCTGGACTGTGTAGCTCTTAAAGTGCTTCTCCATTTCTCTAACTTTCTCAAGATACTTCACCAGTATCGCATTTCTTGCTTCGCTTTCTTTTTCGATGTGTTCTTGAATCACTTTCGAGTCTATTTTGATGATGAAAGTTTGCTGACCCAAGGCCTTCATTTTTCTCAAGGATAGCAGTAGAGCTTCATACTCTGTTGTGTTATTCGTTGAAGGGACGTCATCCGCGAAATCAAGGCGAGCAACATATCTTATCACGACCCCGGCTGGAGATGTCACAATTGCTGCTATTCCAACCCCTTTATCACACCAAGCCCCATCACAGTGTACCACCCACGGCGTGGTTATATCTTCGCCAGAGTCTTGGGATGGCGATGTCCAGTCTACGACAAAATCTGCTAAGACCTGCGATTTGATCGCGTTTCTTCTTTCGAAGTCCACAGTGTATTCTGATAGCTCTGCTGCCCATTTGACGATTCTGGTTGATGCTTCCTTGTTCGTGAATAGGTCGTTCAGTGGTTGGTTCGTGATTACCCTTATCCTGTGCCCTTCGAAATAGTGTCTTAGTTTTCTTGCTGCCATGACAACTGCGTATGCTATCTTTTCTAGCTCAGAATAGAAAAGTTTGGATCTTGAAAGAGCTTCCGAGGCGAAGTACACTGGAATTTGTTTCAATTTTCCCTCTTCCTCTTTCTCTTGCACTAGTACAGCGCTCACGGCTGAATTGGAAGCAGACAAGTACAACAGAAGTGGCGATCTTGGCTCTGGAGGACATAACTTCATCATGTTTGACAAGTAATCTTTGAGTTCTTGGAAGGCTTGCTTCTGAGATTCAGACCGCTGAAAGTTCTTGGAGCTTCGGAGAACTTGGAAGAAAGGTAAGCTTCTTTCTGCAGCTCTGGGTATGAATCTGTTAAGGGCAGCCACTCTTCCTGTCAGCTTTTGTACATCTTTCACCGAAACAGGTTCTTGCATTTCTATTAGAGCCTTGATCTTGTCTGGATTTGCTTCAATACCCTTTGTTGAAACCAAGCAGCCCAAGACCTTCCCTTTGTGAATGTCGAAAACACACTTTTCAGGATTTAGCTTAAGATTTGCTGCTCTAAGATTCGCGAAGGTTTCTACTAAATCACTGATGTGGTCGCCTCATTTGATGCTTTTGACGACTATGTCGTCGACATATGCAAGAATATTTCTCCGAAGCTGAGGATGGAGCACTATCGCTATCATTCTCGAAAAAGTGCATTCTGCATTCTTTAGCCCTTCCGGCATTCTGACGAAGCAATAAGTTCCGAAAGGTGTGATGAAACTTGTCTTTTCTTCATCTTCTCTTCGCACCCTGATTTGGAGATATCCTGAGAACATGTCCAGAAGTAAGAGCATCTCGCTGTTTGCAGCATCATCAACTACTTTGTCCACCCTTTCCAAGGGAAAGTCATCTTTCTTGCAGGCTTTATTCAAATCTGTGAAGTCCACACACATTCTCCACTTCCCATTCTTTTTCTTTACTGGCACAGTGTTAGCCAGCCAAACAGGGTACATGACTTCCCTGATCACTTTGGCATCCTGAAGCCTCTGCACTTCGGCTTCTACTGCCTTGGCCTTTTCTTCGGACATTTTTCTGAGTTTCTGCTTCTTCGGGGTTACTCTTTCATCTGTGTCAAGGGCATGCTCGATGATATCCCTGTCGACACCTTGCAAATCCTTCGCTGACCAAGCGAAAACATCTTTATTCTTGTTTAGGAACTCGACGAGTTCTTTCTCTTCTTCGGGGCTAAGATGAGCCCCTATCACTACTGCTCTATCTGGCATGTCATCTAGATATACTTTCTTTGTTTCACCATCAGCAGCTATCTCAACTTTTTCTTTATCTCTCTTGGCCTCAACGTAGGGTTCTTTCCTTTCTTCGGTGGAGTTCAGGTGATGCACATTGCTTTGGCCAGGCGTATGGCCCTTCTCTATGTTTCTAGCTTCTTGCTGATGACCGAACACTGTAATGATTCCTTTGGGTGCTGGGATCTTCATGCACAGGAACTGCTGTCGTATCACGGCATCGAACTTATTGATGAACCCTATGCCGAAGATTGCGAGGTAAGGGTGGTACATGTCTACTACATCAAACGTGAGAGTTTCTGTTCTAGCATTGTCAAGATCCCCGAAAGATACTGGAAGGGCTATCTTTCCTGCTGGCTTGATTGGCTTTCCACCGAATCCCAGAAGCGGGTATTCAGGTGGGTGGAGCATGTGCGAACTCAAACTCATTTTCTCGAACGTTTTCATGAACAAAATATCGGCAGAACTTCCATTGTCTACCGGGACTTTTCCGATCACCCATCCGGCGATATTCACTTCGATGACCATGGCATCATTGTGATCAGTGGATTTTAACTTAAAATCTTGTTCGGTGAACGTTATCGGCACCTTGGCCCATTCTGGTCGCACTGCTGGACCATCGTTGATGACTGTGTTCACAGATCTAAAGTAATTGTTCCTTTGCCTTTTTGTTTCAAATTCCATGGCTGAGCCTCCAGTGATGGGCATGATGGTTCCGAAGGATGGTAGTGCTTTCGGGTTATTGCCTCGTGAGCTTGACTCTGGTTTTACCGAATTGGCCGGCGGTGGTGGCAAAATTTCTTGAATTGGTTGCGGCTGCTGAATGGTTTGGATTGCCTGAGACTGAGGAAAGAACTGCTGCGAAGGCTGCCATGACGACTGCGTCTGTTGAAATTGCTGAACTGGGATCGGGCTTGGCTGAGGACCCATCAGCTGTGGCTGCCAGAAGTTCTGATGGAACTGGTTTGGCATTGTGGAGGCAATGGACATCATGGTTTTCTCTTGCTGAATTCTTGCTACATTCTTTTTGGTTTCTGGGCAAGCTTCGGTGCTATGGCCTCTTCCGTGATATCTGCAGTAAAAGTATGGATCTCTTGGATCATGATTTTGGATTTTCGGAGGTCCTCTTCCCCTTCCTCTTCCTCTTGACGGAAAACCCCCTCTTGTGCTTGGCCTGTTGTCTTGGTTGAATTGTGATGAGGGATTTTCCACGTTATTGATGTTTCGTGGGGTTTGGAATTGAGGCCTCCATCCTGTTCCTCTATTGCCCTGTCTTGCTTGGCTTCGTTCAGCTACTCTTTTGCGATGATCTTCATTAGACTTGATGTATTGTTCTAGTTCATCAAAAAGTTCTCCAATGCTTTGGGGTTCTTTTCTGGTCAAGTGCGAAGCTGTTGGTCCTGGGGTCAGATCTTTGATTAGTGCTTGGATTGTTGTTTTGTCGTCTGTTCCCGAAATTTGGGATTTTTGTTGCATGAATCTTCTTATGAAGCTCTGCAGTGGCTCCCTGTCTTTTTGCTTGCAACTAAAGAGATCTGATGGCTTTGCAGATGTTTCATGAAACACTTGGAACGCTTGAACGAACTTTGTTTTGAGATCAATCCAGCTGCAGATTGAGTGCGGAGGTAACAGGGAATACCAATTGAGGACTGGGCCTTCACAAGCAATGATGAAAGATTTGGCCAGCGCAACATCATCTCCTCTGGCTGAATTTACAGCTGCTTCATAGCTCATGAGGAACTGTCTAGAGTGTCCATATCCATTGTACTTTGGGAGAGCAACTGGTTTGTATTTCGGAGGCCATGGTGCAGTCTGTAACCCAAGAGAAAGTGACGATTCTGGATCTGCGAATTGCGGGATTCCGTTGCCCATGAAGAAGTTTTCTCTTGAAGTTCTTTTGTGCTGACCAGAACTCTGATATGGCGAATCACGCCAGAGTGAACTGTTTTCTTATTCTTTCATTTCATCGATTTCTTTTTGCATTTTTTCCAGCTGTTCTTTTGACTGGTTGAGTTTCTCCAGTTTCTCCGAAGCTCTTCTTTTTGCTTCCAGCTGACTCGCGAATATTTCCTTCTCCTTCTGAAGCATCAAGACCTTTTTGTTCACTGCTTCCAGTTGTCTGTCCACAGCCTCATCATCTTCCTCTTCAGCTTCTTCTTCGGTAAATGCTTCCAGAGTATGCGTAGTTTTCTCTGCTCGTGCCTTCTGGAGGGCTTCGAGTTTTGCTTGCCTTTCCTGGTCTGAGATCTGGGAAGGTTCTGCAGCAAGAGAGTTTCCATTGTCTTCTTCGATGCGGTGATCTTCCTGATCTGCCTCAGTGGGTGTGTTCTTCTTGGATTTCTTCTGTGGAGGCATCGTGAGTTGTTTATCGGCTTAGACCACGGTGGGCGCTAATGTTGGGGGGGGGTCAGAAAACCGGATAGGACCCCCGAACACAAGTGAAAAGAGATTTCCGAACAAACGTATGAAAATGCTCAGGAACGTGGAGACAAGGAATCTCCGAAAGTCTGTACTCGCCTCAAAAGTTGTGAACCCCTTTACACGTTCCCTCGGACCCCCTTTTATAGGGAGGCGAAGGGACTTTTACATTCCGAGATTGCCCTCGAATCTAAAGAATATTCCAAGTGTGAACATGTGCATGAATGTCTTTTACATCCCGTGATTTGCGGAGCTAATTTCGCATATTTACAAGCCGACCACTCGTTCACACCTCGAACCCGGACTTTTGGTGTCACGTCTTTGACCTGGTCCTGAGCCGACCTTCGATTCTTCATTCTCGAAGAACATCAGGTACAAAGATTCCCGATTCAAATCTTCAAAGTCATCACCGAAGGAGTGCTTCCCGAACCTGCGGTCATTCTTGAAGTTTCCACTACCGAAGTGGAGTTTCCCGAATCCGTAAAGACCTCCGAAATTTCCACTGTTCTTGAAACAGAGAGTAGACTTGCGAACTTACGTCATTTCGGCGATCCTTTCGCCCGAAAACAACAAGTTAGCGAATTCTCTAGAAAACCATGAAAATGAGCACTTCGCTCGGCTCTTTCCTGCCTATTTCCGCGAATTCGCCGAGTCCTGACATCTCCAAAGTTTCGAGGGTGAAAGGTTTTTACCCAATTCCCCAACAACGACCCCACAACGCGAGGGCGGGATGTTGCACGTTGGGTCGTCGTGGAGCTCACGGGGATGCGACGGGGATCTCACGTTGAAGCTTATCGTCAAGCGGCCCTCCTCTCCCTGCGGCCATGCTGAGCGGAGGAGCTTCTCTGGCGACAGCGGACGGGGAAACCACTCCCGAAATAGCCGAGAGACCAAAAGTAAACTAATGAGATAGATGACGGCAGTAGCGGAGCCACAGGGTATGCCAGGTATGCACCGGCATACCTTACAATTCCGACAAGTACAAGTATATTTATATGTATTTATATAAAAAGAAAAGCATACGCACACATATGTTGTATGCTTGATTATCTGAACGCATGTGTGTTGCATACGCTCGCTTGGCCTAATTACATAAACTCGAGCCCAATCAAAGCATATGCAAACAAGCGTCAGGCCCATGCCACCGTACTCTATTATGCATATATATCAATTATCGGTATGACTTTTCTAAAAAAATCAACATTGTTTTTGAAACTATTTATATTGGATGGTTTTGACTTAATAATCCATGTATTTAAGCACTATATTGTGTTACTTAGTGCATTTATACCAAATTATGTTGTTAATTTTACAGTTATTACTGAATTGTTGTTAATTTTACAATTATTACCGAATTGGTAGAATGGATTTACCGAATTGTATAAGACATTTTTAGAGCGGCATACCCTAAGCTCAAATCCTAGATTCGCCACTGATGACGGACTCCAGTTACCCGGTTTTGCGGATGAGGGACGAAAACCAAACTCAAGCAATAGTTGAAAGATGTAAAATGACTTTTTTCTTGGATCAAATTGGTATGTACTTGGGCAAGATACATGATCTGTTTCTTGCGCTGAAAATTGATAACTCTCTCGAGTATTATTATAAGAAAATGAAGCTTAGTGTTACTTTCACAATTCGTTTCATCATTTCAAAAAAAATGAAAAAGAGATTAATAAAATGGCGGATGTGTAGGCAAGCAAGCCATAAGTGTGAATTATTAGTGTGCACGGCAAGGAACCCCAACCACAACCCACACACACTCATTCTTGTGCAACAGCACATACATATTTAGCACTACAACACTGACACGGGAGAAAATGTAGCTCGTTACCATTCCTACACTGCTACGTGCTGCATGCGTGCGTGCCATAACCTGCAGGCGCATTCTGCATGCAATCTCTCCCGAATAGCCGATCTAGCCGTAGATCGTATCTCCACTTGACTCGACAGTGGCAAAAGACATGCCGTTTCGCTCCATGTATACTCCAACAACAAGATCACACTTCAGAAGCTACAAGGTACTATCACAGTATATAAACACACATGCCAACGACCTGCATGCCCAAGTCACGAAGTAAGCCCCAAAGAAACACACCGGGCGCACGATCAGGAAGCGAGATCGGCGATCATGGCGTCGTCGTCGGTCTTCGCGCTGATCCTCTTCACATGCTGCCTCGCATTGCTCGCCACCACCTCATCGGCGGCGGCGGCGAGCGGCGGCGTGGACGTCGACGCCGGCGGTGACAAGCTGATGATAGGCCGGTTCCTGCGGTGGCAGGCAGCGTACAACCGCTCCTACCCGACGGAGGAGGAGCGGCTGCGGCGGTTCGAGGTGTACCGCCGGAACATGGAGCACATCGAGGCCACCAACCGGGCGGGCAACCTCACGTACACGCTCGGCGAGAACCAGTTCGCCGACCTCACGGAGGAGGAGTTCCTGGACCTGTACACCATGAAGGGCATGCCGTCCGGACGCGGCGGCGTCCGCCGCGACGCCGGCAGGAAGCGGGCCAACATCTCCGCCGTCGACGGCCCGACCAGCGTCGACTGGAGGTCCAGGGGCGCCGTGACGCCCATCAAGAACCAGGGCCCCTCCTGCTGTACGTAACATAAAAAAAATCCGGCATATGTTGTTGTTGATCCCCATCCAATTCATCTATATTATTTACATATATGTATATATACACATATATGCATCATGCAGCTAGCTGCTGGGCGTTCGTGACGGCGGCGACGATCGAGAGCATCACCAAGATCAAGACGGGGAGGCTGCTGTCGCTGTCGGAGCAGGAGCTGATCGACTGCGACCCTTACGACGGCGGCTGCAACCTGGGCTACTTCGTGAACGGGTACCGGTGGGTGATCGAGAACGGCGGGCTCACCACGGAGGCCAACTACCCGTACCAGGCGCGGCGGAACTACTGCAGCCGCAACAGGGCGGCCCAGAGTGCCGCCCGGATCTCCGACTACGTGCAGGTGCCCTCCGGCGAGGCGCAGCTGCAGCAGGCGGTGGCGCAGCAGCCCGTGGCGGCGGCCATCGAGATGGGCGGCAGCCTCCAGTTCTACAACGGCGGCGTCTTCTCGGGGCAGTGCGGCACGCGGATGAACCACGCCATCACCGTCGTCGGCTACGGCGCCGACGCCAACACGGGGCTCAAGTACTGGCTCGTCAAGAACTCGTGGGGGACAAGCTGGGGAGAGCGCGGGTACCTGCGGATGCGCCGCGACGCCACCCGCTCGGGGCTCTGCGGTATCGCGCTCGACCTCGCCTACCCGGTCGTCTGATCCGATGATTAATTCCCTCCGTATCAAAATATTTGTCGCTATTGACTTTTTTCTACAACTTTGACTATTCGTCATATTCAAAAAATTGTGCAAGTACAATTTATTTTGTTTGCTATATGCTCTATTGTTGTGTGTATTTTAAGCTTGACTTATCGTTTTACATGTTTGCGATAATTTTTTGAATAAGACGAATGGTCAAAGTTGCAAGAAAAAGTCAACAGCGACAAATATTTCGATACGGAGGGAGTATAACTCTGCTGCATATGTGCGGTATACGCCCTTGATGAAGTACACAAAAAAGAAAATCACGCATATAGTACTACTAGGATCGTGCCCGTGCGTTGCTACGGGCAACACAAATTTCCTTCAAGCATCAACATGATTCAGATGACAATAGATCCTTGATCAAAGCAAATTGTTGAGCAAGAATAATTGAAAAGAATACCGAGACTAATCAATTCTTTCATTAATGCAGAACATCTAAACAAAATACATTAGGTAAGTTGTCATCGCAGGGAATTGTGGATGTGACATTTAATTTCTCCACCCTAAATAGCTACCATTAAGAAACCCTCTACACCATTTTAAGCATTCTTGCCATCTGAACCAAAAAGAAAAAGACATTATCTCATTTGTAGTCACAAATTAACCAAGACACATGAATCTCCATTCCATTACTTTCGTTTTTCCTCAAGCTTCTCCATAGCATCACCTTCAATTTACAATGATATAGAATAACAGTTAATAGAGTTATATTACCGTCGGTGAGAGTGTGAGCTCTGATCTGAGGAGGGGATTCAATACTTTGGTCGCGTTAGGGGCCTGGTCACTATGGAAAGCTAGAAATGATACAGTTTTAAATGGTGTTACTCCCAGGCTGAACAGAGCTCTCCTGCTTGCACATGACGAAGCTAATCTCTAGATGCTTGCTGGGGCGAAAGGGCTTAGTGGTGTGGTTGCTACTGGACTTCCTGAGCAGTATTAGGAAGGCCGTGGCTGGGTCGCTTTATAGCTGAGTGTGGCCAGCATTTGTGTTTTTCAGAGAACCTCAAGTGGTTGGGGTTAGTGGTGTGTTGTATGGCTATTTGGCCTAAACTCTTCTCTCTTAATGCAATGATACGCAGCTCTCCTGCATATTCAAGAAAAAAAGAAAACATTGTAGTCATTTATGGAAACCAGTAAAGGCATAATTTCTGTGCGTTAAAAAGGACACGTATCACTCTAATAATAACACATATTTTCTTCAAAAAAGCAACCAGCTTCCAGGTAGTAAACTCAAGTCCCATAGATGTGATCTCCATCTAGTATCGGAAAAAGAAAGGAATGTTAACTAAAGGGTAAGGGGTCAACAATGAAACACTTCCAGAAGTAATCTAACAAGAGGTGTTAGTACCTTTGTAGTTTGAGTCACCAGATGTCACCATCAGTTTTTTTTGGATCAGATGGGCTATAATGTTCACTCAAGTGATGAAAAAGAAGGCTTAACTTTTCACCTTTGAGTAGCACATTCAACGAAATGCCTGAAATGGTTATATCATGAGAATTGTTGGCCATCCTAAAGATACTATGAACATTCAATATAAGAAAATAAAGTGGGCAGGGGTGCACAAGCTAAGATCTGTAGCTCCATACCTGAAAACCAATTATTCTTTTGAGTGGCGATTTCTTTCTGCCATGCAGGGGGCTTGGGATTCCAGCTCTATACATGGATAATGAATTACAAATTATGCTTACATGCTTTGATTAACATTATACTTCAGCACATTAGACAAATGGCAGCTATGGAAATTATGGTTGCTATACACACTAAATCTTAATGGTAACAGAAAGGAAGCCAACATAAAGTTCTCTTTGGTTATATGGCTGTTAAGGGAGCTAAATGTTATAGGCCTAACTTTTCACCTTTGAGTAGCACATTCAACGAAATGCCTGAAATGGTTATATCATGAAGGTAACTGCAAACATGGATGCTGCAGGACATTGGGTTTTGTACGCATCGACATATTTGAGATAATATATGTTGCAGCCAAAGATTAGCGATAGTCCAACCATCACTATTTTCATTTCAAGGACGAAACATGATAATACCATCATTGGCAACTATTTTCGTTTCAAGGACGAAACATGATAATACCATCATTGGCAAACTGCGTATGCATCTATGATTTCCACATGAAAGAAGATGATGTTGACATATTAACAAACAAATACTGTTGTTGTTTCAAGCTACTTCTCTACAGAGTATAGATATTAGTTTACAATCAGAAAGTGCACAAACATCAAAGAGCCTCATGAACAAAACAACTACTGATTACCTGATGCATCATAGTAACGACAGTTCCTTGTTAATGCCCCAACAACTGCACCCTGAATGAAACCAGCACAAGTGCGAACTGTTAACTTTCGTGTGCATAAGACAATCACTTGGTAAAATGATTATTGCAATGATATTTGAATGAACCTTTCCATTAGAGCGATAACAAATTGCAGTGAGCTGCTGGTAAATTAGATGTGGTCCAAGTCCAATCTGAATAAACTGAAACATTCTTCCTCACATTTGCAAACCTGACAAATAGCAAAACTGCAATTAAGCTCTGGGTATAACTAATGAGCTGCCAGTAAATTCATGTTTTCAACTCTACAAAAAAAAGAACAAGATGAACCACCAAGCTGCATTGTTCCTCGGATTAACAATGGCAACCAGAACACCTCTAAATAGGACACACAACAAACCAACTGAACACTACCACATGGCTAAAAGGTCATTGCTAATCCAACTTAAGATAAAAGCATAAATGATCATGAGACATTTTAGCTGAGAATAGTGGCTGAAACAGTCAAATATTGGAATAATTGTAGTGAAACAAAAAAAAGGAATGATGTAGTGATAGATTGCTATAAGTGTTACACTTCCATCGACTGTTGCATCAAGAAAAACCTTTTTCTTACTTACAGTATTTGTAATTGACAAAGTTGCAATACAGAAATTCAAATAATATAAAAATTCAAATCAGGAGGAAAGTATTCTGCCCTTTACAAATGATGAAGCCTGAGACACTGAGGAAAAAATATATGTCAGTTTCTTAATGCTGGGCTCTAATGCCAGTTCACCAATGCGCTAAATATTGGGGTTAATTTAGGGGAAAGTATTCTAATGATTTTTTGGGGGTTAATTTAGATCCAAGCAGCTTATAAGAATGAAAAGAGCAATATAGTTATTATATCAATTTGAAAGGTTCTAAAAATGGAATAAAATGCATAAGTACAGTGTTGGAATCTGAAAAAGACACAAAATATTGGTAGTATTAAATCCTTTCAGAGGGGTATGAAATATACCTGACCTGCTCCCAACTCAAGAAATCGTCACTGTAGTGTACCATTTATGCTAAGAGCACAAGGGTTGAGATGTCCATAGCACCCCCTGTAAATTTTCAAAGTGCCTTCAGGGAATCACCAATCACCCAAAGATTAAAATCATCCTTGTTGACTTGAGCAATCTCGCTTGAATTACGACACAGATCACCAATCGCCATAAACTTTGAAATGTACAACCACGTTCAATTGGATCACCCACACATTTCAATAGATCACCAAAACTGGGATGGCAGGTTTAATAGTATGGATACCTTACGCAAACGATGTCTGACGGTGAATTGAATTTAGGCACGGTAGCCATCCGAGTTGGATTGATCATGGACTCCTCATCTTGCAGGCTCACCACCTCATCCTCGAACTGTGCCAGGTTATGTTGAGGTTGTGCCACCCCGAATCCGGTGCCAGTGTCCCCGACCACGCATGCGACGTGAGAGATCCAGCGGTGGGGACAAAAGCCTACCCCACTCAAGAGCATCTGGTGAGCTCCCTCCAATCAGATTGGAACAGATTGAGAAACAAAATCAGACTGGACCTTTGAGAAAAAAAAACTAAATCATGTGAGATGATATGGGGTGTCCAGAAAAATGTGTGGATCAACCAAAAACACATGCCCATCAGATGATTTAGCATGCAGACAAAATTGTATGGACTACTTATTTTATTTGCAAAATATTTTAAACAAAATAAAAGTTAATATATCCGTCCAATCAAAACAAGAAGTAAGAAGGGGACCTCGTACCTATGCCGGGAAGCACCATGCTGCACAAGGGAGCGTCGGAGTGGCAACGTTTTCAACGCATGCAGCAGGACGGACGACACTCTGGCGCCGCCCATTGCCGGCAAAGTCAGACTGCATCATCAGCGCATTGAGGAGGGCCGCTGGCAAGCGCAGACCTAGAGCAGATTAATGTGCGGTAGGGATGATCGAGTCTGTAGGGGAAACACAAGATACCAGGGTACAAAATCAAATGGAGCCGAGGGAGAGAGAGAGGGTAACAAGGTGCGAGCGCCACTCCCTCGGTTCGCCACTGCCACAGGCCCACAACCGGCCGCCGTCCGTGTTGCCTTCGGGTCACCGTTGACCTACCCGGCGTGGGGCGAGGTGCTTGCCCGAGCGGAGCCAATCCCCCGTCGTGCCGCACCATGGTGAAGCTGACGTCCTCCGCGAGATCCACGACGATCTGATCGAGCGAGTGGTGGGGCGAGGGTGCCCTCTGTGTGGAGGCGGTGGCGGCGAATCAGGATTTGAGATGGGGTGGGAGCAGGAGCGGAGGAAGAGGGAGCAGGACCACAGCGCATCATGGCCAAGGCAGCATCGAGGTCGCGTGGGGAGGCGATGGCGGTGGGAGGCGGCGGTGCGTGGTAGGGGATGGGGTTACGAGAGGGCGAAAGAAAAAAAGGGTGGGAGGCGAGGTAAGCTAGGGTTAGGGATTGGGCGGACGGTGGAGAACATCAGAAAGGATCGGAGGGCCCGAATCACTTGCGCGGGGAGGGGGAGGCGGACGCACGGGGGAGCGGAAGAAAGTACCATCAAGTTTTTTTCTCCACTTCATACTTTTTAGGAGTAGAGATATATACTATATACATACTTACTTGTGTGTACTTGATAGTACGGTAGTACAGTGTAAATGTAACGGCGGTGACGCTGCTTGGGCCGGTCTTACCATAATTAATGTAAATGATGGGCCTTCGCACAAAAAGAAATTGGAAAAGTCATTTCAAAATCCCTCAACTACTACTGTAGTCTGAGTGTTTTCCACATGAGTAAAACCGGGTATTGGCAGTCTATTCCTCAACTTCCAATACCATTTGTTCTTGTCCGGTTTTGGATGGTGGTTTAGTAGGAAAAAGTACATTCAACATCCGTTGAATATTATTGTAGTCCAAGAGGTTAGTACCTCAACTTCCAAATATGTTTAGGCTCTGTTCGACATCTTTTATTCAGCTTTTTCTGCAGTATTTTTCTCTCACATTAAATCTATCGTAAAAATCTGTCATTTTTTAGGGGTGCACCACAATACTTAAAGATAAGTAAGGTTGGTACAAACTCCATTAGGATGAAACAAAAAACCAAACATGCCTTCCTTAATCCTCATAAATCGAACTTCTCGCTAGCCTGTGTGCATCAAGATTCGACGCCCTACCTTCATGCACCACTTCTACCACGTCGAAGCTCGCCATGCCCACCTTCAACTCTCTGGTCACCTGGCTGTAGCGACCCATACTGGGTCCTTCCAAGCTCTTCACAGCAGCGGCATAGTCAGTTGCAATGCGGGCGCTCCTCGTTAAAAGGTCGGTTGCAAGAGCCAGACCTTCTCTGCACATCATCACCTTTGTTGTCTCGGGGTCAGAGCTGCCATTCACAACCAAAGTTGACGCTCCCATGAAAGCTCTAGCTTCATCCCTCGCCACCACCGCCATTGCCGCCACATCTGAATTTTTCGAGAGTGCAACATCTACATTTACCTTCAGAATCCTCGCTTGGGCAGTATCCATCGAGGCCTCACGCCGGGCGCACCTGACGCATGTACACCACCTTTCTTCTCCGGCTTCGTGGTAGTCGTCTCCAAGTTTGATACACAACGCTCAACAAAGCTATGGGTGGACAGCAGGCTCTGGGAAATGTCTTCATGAAATACCTTCCTCCGCGCATGCCAAATTGCCCACAACGTGACAACAAGTCTCACCAGATTGTCATGGGAGAGACTCGCCATAGCTTTATGGAGCCAACCGCGCGCGCACTCATGTTGTGCCTGGCTGATAAATCGATGAGTTCATCGCATTGCAGAGCCCAGACACATCTTGCCATCCGTAAAAATCTGCCTACCGGTGGGTGGCCAAGACCCGGTGTCGATTGGCCGGCTTGAGCAGCAGCGACCTTAGGGAGCGAGCCACTCATCTATACTATAAGAGTTAAGCAAATTGAAAACAATCTCAAGTTTAAGTCTACCCAACTCTCACAAGAGCCCCACTTGTCAGGCCAGGCCCACCCAAATTTGCTTCACCAAACCGCGTGAGGACCAAAAAACGAGGCGCTAGAAATTGTTTCCACCAAATCCCCTTGTTTTTTCACCCACCCCATTCTTACCCGCCCGCGTATACCCACCCGACCCGCTCCTGTCAATCACGACTATTGTTTCCTTCATTCCTTTCTCAAGGAAAGAGGTTGATTGGCGTGCTTGATGACATGACTCAAAAGGAAATACTCAGGTACTCAAAAGGAAAGAGATATTGGTGTACACAGTAAATGAAAATTGTTTGGTGTGATTGATGACACATAAAGGAAAGGAAAACAAGGAAAGAATCATTACGTGATTAGATGAACTAAGGAAAGAATTGTTGCGCCATTCATAAATAGTTAGCAAGGAAAGATCAATTGAGGAAGATTCACTGTGTCATTAGATTAACAACATTCAAATGCAATTAGATGGATACCATTTATATGTAAATGATGTTTTGAGTCCTTGACTATTTCCTTTTGAGTTCAATGCCTTCAATCAATACTCTTTTTTACACCTCATGTCCCTATAAAACTCAATTCTCTCCACTCTCATTCCCATATCCACGAGCCCTAGCGCCACCACCGCCTCCCCGCACCTCCTCCGCCGGCCTCTTCCTCGCGCTGGCTCCCCGCGAGCGTCGACCCCTCCTCCCATCGGTCTCCTGCTCGGCGTGGGCCTCGTCTTCCCTACCGGCTGGTGGCGAGCTCCCCCGTCAAGGATCGAGCACGTGGGTGGCGCGGTTGGCCTCGGGGCAGGCTCCCCTACTAGATCTGCAGACCCTCATCCCCGCCTTGAAGGTGGCGGTGATCACTACGTGAAAACCTCAAATAGGTCACGCGGCATTTGTAACGGGCCCTTAACACCCGTTACATGCACCCACATCTGTAACGGTTGTTGTTTGGCGCCCGTTACCCATAAGCGCGGCAGGCCGACCCGGGGGTTGGCCTCCACAATGCCCGTTACCAATGTGGACTTCTGGTAACGGGCTTCTTAAACGCCCGTTACATTAATTCTGTGTAATGGACCTTAAAGCGAGCCCGTTACAAAAGTTAAACGTATTGGTAACGGGCTTGTAAAATCCGTTACCGATCAATGCCCTATCGGTAACGGGCCCTTTAAGTCTGTTACTGATCGCTGCCGTATCGGTAACCGGCTTTAGTGTCCGTTACTGATGACCATTTGACGCCCGTTACTAGACTGAGAGCTCAATAATTAAAGTCTAATAGCACTCTTCACTGCCGTGAAGCGGGAGCGTGGCGGCAGTGAACAAAGGAGACGGAGGTTTGTTAATCCGTGTCTCCTTTGTGAAGAAAGGAGACAGAGGTTTGTAAATCCGCGTCTCCTTTGAGTCTGTCTTCATTGACAGGTCAGCTCGATCTCTCATTGCTTCCATTTCGACATACAGGCACAATCAACACATATATCTTTTGAGACAAAACAGACATCATAAGAGAGATAACTTGTCCACATAGATGAAGATAACTTGTCCACAGGAATAAATAATAATTATTACAAATAGTTAACTTAACTTGTCCATTAGGTTAGGACTTAACTTGTCCATCATATTAATTATTTACTATGGTCGTGCTATCTGACCATACACATCAACAAAAGCATGCCCCTTGAACATCCACAAAAGTATGGCTATCTGACCCTGCACATCAACAATATTGAACTTCCTCATACCCCATCAAGATTGGCTCTTTTTGCAGCCTCTTCGTAAGAAACCAAGGATTCTTGAAGCCCTTCGAGCGCATCTTCAATGGGCTCGAGATTCTGTTCAGTAGTATACTTGTACCTCCTTATGTGCTTAGCCTTTTTATGAGGATGTTCACTTCTTTCGTGATTTTTTCAAACTCAGGTTTCACATAATCCCAGACATTAAGGTTTAGAAGTAACTCAAGCTCTGCTCGCGACTCATAGAGTTTTGCCTGAAACAGGGTTAAACATGGTATAAGAATAACATAGTTAATTCAGAACTAATTTGCCTCAGAACTTGGAGCAGTATATGAACAGTAATCATCATAGGAAAATTATATAAGAAATTGAAAATTATCCTAGGCTTCATATATAGCAGGGTGACAAGTAAAAGCAGAACTTAGTTCAGAACTGATTTGCCTCAGAACTTGGTATAAGATCATGACAAGCATGGAAGACATCATCATAGGCACTAACTTTATCAAGCTCAAGCTCAAGCTCAAGCTCAAGCTCAAGCTCAAGCTCCATCTATAGAACAAGTAAAAAGGCAGTGAGATTCAGAGAAACTTGCCTCGTCGTCATCGTGGTCGTTGCCAGAGTCAGAGATGAGGACCTCTACACCTTCGCCGCTCCCTCGACCCCTCTTCGTCGTTGCCAGACACTTGTGCTCGTAGACGTAAGGCAGGCGCCTCGCCCACTTCGCTGCCCCCTTGACGACACACTCCTCCTTGCCGCTGCTTGGCCCCTCGTCGGAACCCGAGAGGATCCAGTCGAGGACCCTTGTCTCCGGCATTGGGTTCACTCCACCGCCGCTTGGCCCCTCTCCGGCGCTCATCGTCGTCTCCCTCTTCGCCGCCATCTCGCCGGCACGCGCGCGGATCCAGTTGCGGCACCGCTTCGCGTTCCGGTTCTCCTCGATCCCGGGTGCGTGGGGTCGTCCGCTGCTTGGCCCCTCGCCGGCGCTCATCGTCGTCTCTGTCTCCACGCCTCCTCTCACCCTAGTGAGAAATGAGGAAAGTGTCGTGTGCTACGCTTTTTTTAAGGAAAGTGCTGCGTTTATCCATTCGGAAAGAAGAAGGAGAGACAGAATGGGCTGGGGCGGTTGAATATTCATTTTGCAAAATGGATAGTCACTGCCGACGCGGGTTAGCAAACCCGCGTCGCTTTGTTGGCTGGTGCGCGGGCGGGTAACGATTACCTTCTTTATACTAGGATGCTGACGCTGACGCGTGGGCCCGGCACTTTTTTTTTTGAAATGACACTTGCTTCCCTCAAAAATTAGGGCCCATAAAACAGCACCTAAAAATTAATAAAAACACGAACAATTCATAGTTTTTTTTTGAGAATTGAACAACTCATAGTTGGGCATTTGGTATTTGAATAAAATATAAACAGTCACACGTCTCCTTGTGACCACATGTCTCTTTTGTGGCCAAGAGCTCTCCTGAGCGTACACGGGTTCCGAGGCGCGTGACCGACCGCCTAACGGTTCCCCGTCTTGTCAATATAAATCCCCGGCCGACCAAGAACTTCGTCAACCGCGGCACCAAGAAAACCCCAGCACCACCGTCTCCGGTCACCAAGAAGTGAATCCAAGAGCTTCTTCTTCCTCAAGCGCGTGCATGGCATCGTCAAGCGAGCCATCCAGGAAGCGGGGGAGGGAGGAGGATGATGACGACGAAAGTTGCCGCCGTCGGCTCATCAAGGAGGGGACGGCGCTGGCGCCCGAGGAGCCTGAGGAGGTGCCGCCGCCCCCGCCCGACGAGCCCGAGGAGGTGCCGCCGCCCCCGCCCGAGGAGGCGCCGGTGCTGCAGCCCGTGGAGGCCGTTTCTGCTCTTGCACTAACTGCTGACGAAGCCAGTTGGTTAGTTAACTTGTTCCGCGAAGCTTTCAACAGGCTTCGACGGGTGGCCGTTCATCTCGGGATCCCAGGACCCAATGATCCGCTGCAGAGGACCATGAAGGATTACGCCTTCAAGATCCATATCTTGGCTGGGGACCTTGAGAGAGGCGTGCTTGACCCCGTCGACGACGACGGCGGCGACGATGGCGGCTTCGACGGCGGCGACGATGGCGGCCTCGACGGCTCCGGCTCCAACTCCGATGGTGGGGCTCCTCTGGCGGCGACTACCTCTGCTTAATTAATTTGTTCCTCTGTTAATGTGTTCCTCCCGTGTGTTTGTTGAACTTGTGATGAACTAGTAGATCTAAGAGACGCGGGTAGATCAATCCATGTCTCCTATAACGCATTGCAATGTCTATGGCAGCAGCTTACAATGAATTGCAATGTGTATGCCAGAAGTTTGTTACTCTGTTTGTGTCATTATATGGCAACAGTTTACAATGAATTGCAATGTGTATGCCAGAGTTATGCCAGAAGTTTGTTAATCTGTGTGTGTTAATCCACGTCTCCTTTGCCTCGTGCTGCAATGAAATGTCAGCATAGATGAATTGATGAATTTTGTGATATGTGACACATTAAGATTTGTGATCCAATTGTCATTCCATCCATTCTTCATTCATATATTTAAGTTTGTCATCTGTGACAGATTTTTCATTCTTCATCCACACAGATGAAGCAAAAGCACCACTTTTGACATCAGAATTACTTCTTTGCAGCACACATCCCCAGTAAACATCCAAATACTACACAAACAACAGCCACAATAATCAAGTTCATCTTCCAGATCACATTGTCCATCTTCTCCTCCAGTGCTTTCTTCGTCTGCTTGTCCTCCAGTGCTTGCCTCTGCTCGCCGCTCCCAATTTGATATTCCACTGAATCAACTACTTCATCAACCGCGTCTGCCCAGTTCGACGGTCGAAAAACAATGAAGCCAGCATCCTTCAGCATCTGGAGATACTCCTTGTGGAAATGATAAAATCCACAATTCTTTGTGTACTGCAAATCAAAAGCACATAAGAACCCTAACTCAGATTTGGGAAACACAGCAGACTACTCACCGAGTTCCTTGCACACTTGAAATAAAGACGACCGTGGTTTTCACCTTCCTTCTGCGTCCGCCCCTCCACCACCCCAGCCATACCACAGTCCGGGCAAGGGACCAGTGGAAAGCCGCTTAGCTCACCGACTGGATCCAAGCCGATGGAGTGATTGCGGCTGCTCCGGCAACCTTGAACCCTGCTCCTCGCACGTGCACCTCCAGACGAATCGGCGTAGTGCGACATGTGCGCGACGGCGGGGAAGCACGGGCGGGCGGCGACAGTGGAGCTCAGATCGGGGAAGAAGAAGGGGGCCGGGGCCGAGGCCGGGGCGTATGGATATTCATTCAGCCAGGGGCATTTCGGACAATGGAGCACTGGTTGGCGACGAGGGTTAGTGTACCAGCGTCGCCGGGGCGGATGCATATTCATTCGGCCAGGGGCATTTCGGACAATGGAGCACTTGTTGGCGACGATGGTTAGTGTACCAGCGTCGCCGGGGCGGATGCATATTCATTCGGCCAGGGGCATTTCGGACAATGGAGCACTTGTTGGCGACGCGGGTTAGTCTACCCGCATCGCCTTTGTTGGTCAGGCAGACAACGGTTATTTTTTTATATAGGCTTCTGACGCTGACGTGTGGGCCCGACACTATTTTTCTGAATTGAAACTTGCTTCCCTCAAATATTAGAGCCCATAAACAGTACCAAAAATTCAGAAAAAATACGAACAATTCATAGTTGGTAATTTAGTATTTGAATAAAATATCAACAGCCACACTTGTTTAACCAAATTTCTTAAAATTAGATTTTTTATCTCTTGTTTAGGATATAATAATTATAATAACATCTTAGTGTGTTCTAAAAATTCTACAAATTGACTTGGCAACATAATTTAGGTCCCTAAGCTTGTCTACAAAAATTCAAATGGTTTCGAAAACGGAAGATTATACGTGTGTACAAATGTCTACATCTTTCACATAGTTTCTTAGAATGATACTTCAACATTGAAGTTTTCCACACTTTAAAACATGTTTGAACTCATATGCATTTGAAATTTTAACATAACCTTGTGTTCAGCATAAGATTACTAAATGCAAAGTTTCATTAGTAATGGTTGTGTAAAACAAATATTATTTCTATGTTGTACTTATAAGGAACAAGATAAGGCGTATAAACAACATCCAAGAAATGGAATTACATACGAAAAAATGTCATAAATGAATATATGTTGATTTTAGAAAAATTCAGAAACAAATATCATCAAATTTGGATTACGGATGACGGAGAAATACGTGATACAAAATTTGATTGCAGATTAAAAGGGGAAAGCAAACTGTTCTTCATTCGAATAGACCTGGCCCCGTCCCTTCATTGGCGACGGGTGGTTGTTAATCAGCGTATCATTTGCGCAACTGAACCTTTTTAATAAATGCTCCGCCCCGCCTTCCGCCTTCTATCCCCTTCTCCGGCTTCCGCCTTCCTCATCTCCGTCGCAGCCTCGTCTCCATCGCAGGGATGGCCCGCGACTCTAGGGGGAGGTTCTGCAAGGAGGAGGCCCCACGGCCACGTCCCCGTCCGTCTTCCTCGGTGCTGTCCGCCGCCCCCGCCAAGAGAGTGAGGTTCCGCGGCGACGAAGAGGAGCCGTCCCAGCGCGCCGCCCCCGTGCGTCTTCCTCGGCGCTCCATGGAAGAGGCCGGTTCTTCGTCGGCCCGGGGGAGGAAGCCGTACACGCGCGCAAGGGCCAAGTTGGCGGACTCCAGCGACACCCACCATGGAGAGGCAGGGTTTTTTTCCTCAACGCGAAGGAAGAAGCGGTCCACGTGCATTGAGGTGAGCGCGGACTCCTCCGGCGACGACCCGGGCAGAAGAGTGGTGGTAGACCTCATCTCCTCCGGTGACGACTCCGGCAACAACTCTGGCGACGATTCTGAAGACCATGAGGCAAGTTCTGAAACCATCACGCACGATTTGTCCTTGAACCTTCACATCTTCACTGATCAATTGTTCTAATGCATCAATTTCCATTTGTTGTAGGAAGTTGCTGCACATGACATTGACAGGATTTGGACTGAAATCAACAAGCTCAAGGAATCGGCTGAAGAGAAGCAGGCAAGTGTTGAAACCAGTTAGAGCTAAACAGCTTTCTTGTAAGAAGTTACAACTGTTATGAAGCTTGCATCAATATAATTTTCCTTTGTTTTAGGAATGTGCTGCTACTCGGGATGACATTGACTACATCTGGAAAGGAATCGACAAGCAGGATGAGTAGCTTAAAGCCGCACAAAAGAGGCAAGAGATTGAACTTCTAAAGAAGAATGCTGAGCTGGCAGAAAGAGTTGCAAAAATAGAGACAAGGACAGCTGAACTTGAGGCAGCAGCACAAAAGAAGCCATCTAGCTAACTAGTTCCCTTGCAGCTACAATCTAGTTTGGTGATGCGCCCAGCTGATGCAGTCTTATTTTGGTGATGTGCCCTGCTGATGCATCACTAGTAGAAATGTTCACATCCATGACAAAACACTTTCGTCACGGAACAAGCTAAATTCGTCATTGAAAATCTTTGTGACGAATTTATGACGATTCTGAGATCGTCATAGAAAGCGCGTCACATTTGTCGCACCGTGACGAATCAACCATTTTCATCACAGAACTGCTCCTTTTCAGTGACGGACACGTTTTTCGTCATGTAACCGCCCGTCTTCTATGACTAGTGAGCATCGTCACTAATTTCGTCATGGAAGTGACCACCACGTGGCTCCGTGCAAGCTGGCAGCTGACGTGGCTCGATGCCACGCTGGCTGCTGACGCGGTCCGTTGCCACGCAGGCTGCTGACATGGCTCGGTTCCACGCTGGACGCTGACGTGGCTCGGTTCCACGTTGGACGCTGACGTGGCAACGTGCACCCGAACGATGACGTGTCTTGATTTGGTCCAAGTGTCACAATCTGGTTGGTCCACGTGTCCTGATGATGTGGCAGCCACATGGCAAATGACGTGGCAGTCACGTGGTAGATGACGTGGCATCCACTGGCAGATGATGACATCAACTTTTTTTCGATTTGTTAGCAGACCGAATTTTAATTAAACCTAAAATTGGACAGCTATTTCAACCCATAAAAATTTCACAACAGATCCAAAATAGTAAAAAAAACAGCACAAATCATTTCCAGCAGAACCCATATTTTCCAGCCCATTTATCAAAACAAAAATTCCACCACAAAAATAATAGCATTACATGAATCACCTTCCCAATCAACATACATTTTTTACATAGCATCACTACCCGCAATTTGGCACCTATTGTCTTTAACCTAGGCTTGACGGTCATCTCTTTCATATCCATAACCGCATTGTACCTGCACATACACATGGTCAATTTCAGATGGGATTTTCAGACAGATCAATTAGAGTCAAACTTGGAAGATGACATGATCAATTATAATAGAACTACCCTTCAACAGCAGTTGCAGATAAAGATCAAGCATAAGTAAAAGAAGAACTAGAATTTATTTGAGCACACTCATCAAGCATAAGTAAAAGAATTGCTCAGATTAACAGTGGCATTGCCACTTGCCACTGAAAATAGCTAGTCATTTTTTTAGATGATGGAGTAGCAGAAAAATGGTAAAAGGCACCTTATTAATCGACTAGAGCACCTTATTAACCTTGACAAGAGCACCTTGTTAATGTTCCAGTTAAAATCCTAATTAGCATAACTTCCAGTTTAACAAAATAACATGTTTGCTGATTTCCTGATTATTATACCCAAAATAGAGAGTTCAAGGACATATTAATTCTGCATGTACATTTTTCAAATACCTGTACACTTGCACGAAATGCAGATCATCTACAGAGAAAAGGATCCAGTTTACAGTTATCTCAAAATCAACTGTCCTATTTCATCAGGGCAAGTACACTTCAGCAAAGGAATTATTTGATACTGGAAGCTATTTGATACTAGAAGTAAAGGATTGGAGTTATTTTGTACCTGGCGACAATGGAAGCTCAATAGTTCTTCCTGCACAGAACCAATTGTTGATCCTCCACTTGTGCTGCTGCTAGCCAATTCCATGCTCGTGCTACTGAAGCTTGGCACCCCAGTGAACTGACTGTCAATTGAACCAGTACAAACAGGTTAGTTTTCACAAAATTTTTGGCTGCAAGTCTGCACTTAGATGGAAAGTAGCCAAAGTCCCTTGACTGAAGAAATTACCCAAAAGTGTCACATGCGGGGCATCCTTGGCTCCCTGAATCACAGATAATATCCACCAACAAGACACATGTCACAATATGAAAAATGGAACACAGTACTTGGAAATTACCAAACCTTCATGTTAAAACAAGGAGAGTATTTCATTTTCCATTTCAAACCAACAAGCTCTGTGTAAACATGTCAACACCGTATTGACATATTTATGAAAGTACTCCGTAATGTTGTAAGAAGCCTTATAAACTCAAAAAAAAATGCGTACATTCTTTTTCAGTGAACCAATCTAATCATTTGAGTAGCACAAGAAACATAAGGACAAAGTTAATGGTGCCCACAAGCATTTCATTCGTGCAAGACATGAAAGATAACAAACCACTGAAAGAATTGTGTCACCATAAGTTCCCCTAAAAACTAGCAGCCTCATTAAAATGGTACAATTTGAACAATTAAGGTCATGTTCCTGCAGGAGAAGCGTGGCGCGAAGGCCCACGACACAACCACAGATACAGGTGAAAGCTTTTGTCACTTAGATTCTGTCTAGACATTTCATCGAACAGCTCGTGGTCAAGGTGGGGGTTGTCTGTGTGGCTCACCGTGACATGGCTGCAGGCATGGTCTTGGCGGCCTTGTTGTAGCAACTCGTCGAATAGGTACAAGGCGAGGTGGACGTCAGGTCGCAGCGCCTTCTTCAGCGGCGTCGGCGGCAGGACGTGGCGCCAGCCTTGTGGCCACAGCAACATCCTCTCAGCCCTGTGGCGTTCTCCATACATAACCTAGTGGCATGTGACCTGTGAGCTAGTTCAAAGCAATGGCAGTGTCAATTTGTTCTTACATATACTAGCTGAACCCCAACAACCAATCCTGCGCCGAATCGAGCGCCCCATCGAGGAATAGGCGCGCGAATGGGGGATCTAGGGTTGGATTGGATGGATGGAGCCATGGAGGTTGAGAAAGGGGGAGCTAGGTGTGGACGAACCTGAGATGGCGTGCGTGTCCTCCTCTCCTCTGCTCTGCTATCCCCGTGCGTCCAGGCTCCCGGATTCGTGGGCTTGGAGCTGGTTTGCTTGACGCCCCGGCCTGTGCGGATGGGATCCGGCAGCGCCGGCCCACAGCCCCGCCGTCAGGTCGACAAGCTGAAGTCGTAGGACTTCGAGGTCGCGGGCGTCATGCAGAAGATGCCCCCTCATGGCGTGGCTTGCGGGGATCTGCGAAGAAGGGGGCGAGATGCAGAGGAGATGTGAGGGAAATGGGCGAGCGCGAGAGAGGAAAAGGAAACCGCGGCAACGGGGAGAAGGAGGAGGAGGAGGAGGAGGGAGCTTACCAGCATCGTCGAAGGTGGCCGGGATCGACGGCCGCGGCGGCGGGCGATTCCGAGAAAGCGATGTGGAGTTGTGGAAGAACCTATGGAGACTAGAGTTGGTGAAGAGCCGGGGTCAAGCAGGCGGTCGATTGCCGGCGAGAGGGTGCAGGGTGAGAGGAGGGGCGGGGCTCGGGGCTGCGAGGGAGGAGACAAGGCCGAGAGGATGGAGTGCGGACCGGAGGTGCAGGAGGAGGCCGGGGAGGAGGCGACGGCCGAGGCATGCGGCTGGGTGGGGAGGAATGCGTTTGAGGTAGGGTTTGGATTGGGAAGGGCATTATATACCAAGGAAACACGATCAGAACCATCGGATCCACGATCGACAACCGTAAATAGTTGGGCTATTTGGGCCACATGAGCTTCTCTGCGTATCGTTTTTCTTTTTTCTTTTTATTGCACCATTGTGAAATAACACTTAAAAATAATTATCTTGTGCATACAAATATATTTTTTATATATCATAAATGATTTCAATTGAAAACATAATGAATACCAAAGTTGTAGGACTCATCAAGATGTACAAACTTTATTTTGGTCACTTCTCCATCCGACTCTCTTTGAACAATCCAAATTTTGAATTTCAAAAAATGACAACTAGATGCAAGTTTTTTAACACTAAATGATGTCAAATAAAAAAGTGATGAATACCAAAGTTTCATAACTCATCAAGATGTACAAACTTTATTTTGGTCATTTCTCCATCTGACTCTGTTTGAACAATCCAAATTTTGAATTTCAAAAAATGACAACTAGATGCAAGTTTTTCGAACACTAAATTATGTCAAATCAAAAAGTGATGAATACCAAAGTTTCATAACTCAGCAAGATCTACAAACTTTATTTAGATCACTTTAAAATTTGAGAAAGTGGTTACAATACTTAGTTCAAATTTGGCAAACCCCTCACATAGTTTCTTAGACTATGTGAGTGAACATAGGATTAATGAGTGATGTACACTATCACTTTCTCAAATCGAAAATGACCTAAATAAAGTTTGTAGAGCTTGACGAGTTACGAAACTTTGGTATTCATCACTTCTTCAGCTGAAATCATTTCGGGTTTCAAAATGCGGTCTAAAATTGTCATTTTTAAAAATAATTCAAATTTTGAATTCTCAAACTTGATCACATGAAAAAAAAACCAAACTCAATACATTATCTTCATAGAGCATGATTTTAGAAAAGTTTAGGAAAAAGAATCATTCGATTTGGAGTTAGTATGAGGGAGAAAAACTAGTTACAAGTTTTAGTCAAAGATTAAAAAGAGAAACCACACTTGTTCATCGCAGTTCATCCATAGCTGTGAGGTACAAGCTTGACAAAAAAGGTTTTATAAGATTTTGTGAAAATTGGAGTGTACATTATTCTCAAACTATATAGGTCCCTCGCGTTGTTTCATACCACCCAACTTAAACTTTGAAGTTTCAAACAACTAAAGTCTTGTTTAGCTCATATACACCTAAACATTCATATACAATCTCACATTTACCCTTGTACCAACATTTTAAACATATATCGTAGTATAAAGATAATTATTTTTGATAATTAATTTTCAAAGTGTGCTTTAAATGCAAAAAGGAAACGTAAAAAAAGAAAAATGTCAAACAGTCCTCATACCGGGCTGATTTCTCTACGATACGCAGAGCCCAATCATTCATATCCATTCATCTTTGATTCAACAGTGTAGATCGTATCTATTAAATACCGCCCCAAACCCTACCTAGCTATCTCCTCCCCTCCACCCGCCGCCCCGTTTCTCCTGGCCGCCTTCCCAGATCCAATCGAACTCCTCCCAGTTCCCCTCCCAGTTCCATGGTTGCAGCCACCCCAACCTCTTGCCAATCCCACGCCCAAGGCTCTCCATGCCCGCCTGACACGGGGGAGATCCGGCAGCCACCCAGCAACAGGATCCTCGCTCTGCCCCCTCTCGCACCGCGTGCCGAGGGCTAAGTCGCCGAGGAGCGCACAGGCGCTGCGAGCTCCGTCGACGCGTCCCTCTCTGGCTAGGCACGGTGCTGTAGTCGTGGGCTCCGCAGCTTCCGCTGGACCCCATCTGCGCCAGATCGGGGTGAGCCGTGAGCGCCGCTGGTCCTTGTCGGGGCAAGGGCCATCAGCATGACAGCCGGATGGGCCGCCGTTGACTTGAATCGGCAGGATGGCTTGCTAGTGTGCTGCTGCCGCCTCTCGGAGCGACGGCCGGTGCACCTTTGGGCCACCACAAGGTCAACATGATCCGCTTCTCCTCCGATTGTTTCCAGCAACGTAAGCTCCTTCCTCAGTCCTCGCTTCTCTGCTGCTCTGATTCTTCACTGTAGCTACCACTCTAATTTGTTGTTCTGTTGGTCTGCTAGGTGGTTTGAGAAATTATCCATGAAATTTTGATACATTCGTGCATTTGGAATATGGATTCGGCTCCGGCAAGCTTGCACTGGCCGGAGAAGAGCAGCGAACAACAGGTGTGACAGTGGCGGGGGAGGAAGATGATGGAGGCTTAATTTTTTTATGTTCTTGTGTGTGGTTCGCTAATAAATCTGTAGGAGAATTATTTCTAAATGAATTTGTAATAATCAAATGAAGTTCTTCACATGTCTTTGTTCAATGGAATTATCTCGGTTCACTGTAAGATTGCAATATACATGCATATAATGCGGAAAACACATTCCTAGTTGACGTGTACTGCCACGTGGTCGTACGACCGGGCCCACTTGTGTGGCCCACCGATTCTGTCCGGTGGGACCATGTGGCGGACTGGCGGTGGAGCCCACATAGCCACGTGGGAATGGATGGTGGAACCATATGCGGGACCCGGACCCATGGTCGGACCCCACAATTACACGTGGATGCATGTGGGACCAGATCCGTGTTATTTTTTCAACTTGTTTTATGACGATAGCGTTGTTGTTCTGTGATGACCATTTGTGTTCGTCATTGGTTCCTCACGGGCAGAACTGAAATGACTTTTCTGTGACGAACAAGTTCGTTGTTTGGTGACGATTCGCTGCGTTTCGTCATTATTTTTAGTGACTTGGCGCCGTCATCGTTATCTGCGACGAAGTTAAAAAATTCGTCACGGTAGAGACCACTTCCATGACGAATAATTGAAACGTCACTAGAAAATCGTCATAGATATTCACATTTCTACTAGTGCATGTCAGATGTGAATATGTTTGCTATGAGTTAGTTTGCTTGGTGATGTGAACTTGTGATGCATGTCATATGTAAACATGTGATGCTATATCAACAGTCACACTTGTTTGCTTGGTGATGTGAACTTGTGATGCATGTCATATTAGAGCCCATAAACAGCACCTAAAAATTCGTAAAAAATACGAAAAATTCATAGTTGGTAATTTAGTATATGAATAAAATATCAACAGCCACACTTGTTTAACCAAATTTCTTAAAATTAGATTTTTTTATCTCATATTTATGATATAATAGCAGAGTAGTGCTTGACTACATTACTCGTTTTAAGGCCCACACAAGCCCACTCGCGCTAGGTTAGTAGGGAAGGACGCCTCCCTCACGCAGTCTCCTCCCACTCTCCCCTCGCACCGCCGCCGCCGCTTTCTCCCCCTTGTTGGTATTTCTTAACGTCGATGCTAAGTTATGAGTTCCTAGCAACGATGCCAGAAATGACCAAATGGTAATCCTAACGATTACAAGAGTCCGCAAGCGCACGGAAGTACTATTGTAGCATTTCCCCAAAGGAGTATTTCAAAGGGTATCGAATCCAAGGAAGGCTGGGCGGATTAACAAGTTCAACACTATTGCAAGGAGTATAAATCATAGACGGGAACGAACCAGACAATCAAGTACAGGGGTGAGATATGATAGATAAGATAGTAGTGTGAACACACAAACACTCTCTCTCTAAAGGTCCTAGGCTTAGGAGGCAACATACGAGTTAGTTCTAGGTTCTAAGGTACTAAGCATACAAAGTTAGTCAGACGAGTTAGACGCACACTAGCATTGCATGATTGCTGGCTCAAGTACCCAGGTACAAACGGGGAGCTAACCTCCCGCGTCGCTTACGCACGACTCCGGTTGTTAGACTTTAGACTCCTACAGCGTATCCGAATGTGGGGGATTCCAGAAGGGTCCAACGGCTGTCACCACCGCGGCCTACCCCAAGACAAACCGTGGGATACACTCATAAGCAACGTAGCTACGCAACCCAAGCACCACGCTTACGTTGTTAGCAGGACCCTAACCGGCCCGGGCTATTGTGACCCAGGTCAGAGCCGCCAGATAAACCGACCAATTACACCGAGTACCGTAGCTTGAGCACGAACTTCATACAACACGAACATGGGATCTAACTAGATCAAACTAGGCTAAGTACACAAACGGACTTGTGCTTTCCAATGTCTATTCAACAAGATCAAAGGGTCGTATTTGTGATGAACACGAGCCTCTAACTTATGAACAAACACTGAAAACATGTATAAGTCACTCGTCAACTGGATCGAAAGGCCTTGTTCATCAAGAACATGAGCCTCTAAATGATGAACAAGCGAAGAACACATGAACAAATCACCCATGTATACAAGCACAACTTTATATGAATTAGCTGAATAACTGAAGTAGATCAAAGTCATACAATAAAATAAAGATACAAGAGAACTCATATCTAGATCCCAAAGTAGACTTGGAACCTGAAGTAGAACTACTCTAGCCTACCTCCTAGCCTTAGAAACCAAAAGTGAGAGAGGAGGAGTAAAGTGTGTTGGTAAGAAATGAACCCCCTCCCCTTCTATTTATAGGCCAGAGCACCGGTGCAAGAAGGAGTGAAACACCCCTGGGATGGCATCTAGGACCAATGGACAAGCACCACGTGGAGGCCCTGGATCAGCCGACCCAAGGTCGGTTCGGCCGATCCTAGGGTCGGCCGACCCCAGGTGGGCCCCACTCGGGGATGTGCTTCCTCGGGGTGGCTGTCCTGTGGGCCCTTAAGTCGGTCCCCGGTGTACACGTGTTCTTGAGGCGGTTTAGGCGCTCTGGTCGGCCCATGGATCCATGTGAAGTCCACGTGTCACGCTCTGATTCGTCGGGGCTTGCCTCCCTTGGATTGGTGACATGGCATGCATGCATGGCACCTGAGGTGGCTTAGCTTGCATGCATGGCACCTGAGGTGGCAGCCACTCCTTGAGGTGACGCGGCATGAATCATAGAAGGTGAGTTTGTCACTTCTTTTATGCTTATTTTCCTGCAATCACATAATCTCCAAGGACAAGTGGAACTACATTATTCTTAACTAAAAATGCGTGTAAGAAATGCCTCTTGCTCCTTTATTTATGAGTAAATTGACGGCTAAAGTAAGCACTTAACAGCCATCAACACCCCTCGTCTTCGTCCCCCTCACCTCCCCCCACGCCGCGACGTACGCTACACCCCTTCGCTGAGACGCGCGCCACACCACGCTCGGCGCGATGTGCGCCACACCTCTGACAGTGAGATCTGGAGGAGGAGGGACCCAGTAGCGACGACGACGACGACTAGAGGAGGGATCCAGTGACGACGGCGACGACGATGACTAGGAGGAGGAGGAGGGATCTAGCCACGAGGTCGACGCGAGGACGAGGACATGGCGGCGAGCAGGCAGCGACGAGGAGTAGAGATCCCTCCGCTCCGACAGTGACAAGGTCAGTGGCGAATCTAGGATTTGAGTTTATGGTATGCCGCTCTAAAAATGTCTTATACAATTCGGTAAATCCATTCTACCAACTCGGTAATAATTATAAAATTAACAACAATTCATTAATAACTGTAAAATTAACAACATAATTTGGTATATTTGCTCGAGTTTATGCAATTAGGCCAAGCGAGCGTATGCAGCACACATGCGTTCAGATAATCAAGTATACAACATATGCGTGCGTATGCTTTTCTTTTTATATAAATGCGCATAAATATACTTGTACTTGTGGGAATTGCAGGGTATGCCGGTGCATACCCGGCATACCCTGTGGCTCCTTTGTATAAGTACATGTGGACATACTTAGCTGTTGATGGTATACATACTTAGCATTTCCCTTTAGATTGACTCTTATATTTGGTTTTGCTCTTATTCCTATGTACATGTGCACATTCTCTCCAAGTTGAATAAGTACCTCATCAGCAACAGAGGAAGCCTGCATCTTCCTCTTTAAAATGGTAAGGTCGCATTGCCTGAACTAATTTTTTGGTTACTGAATTTTGCATTTATGTTAATGGTTTACCATAGAACCAATGATATTATAGTGGGCTAAAGTAGTTACTGTAATTGTTTTCTTATGTGTTTTCTCATGCTTAGCTGCTAAGCATGGTTAACTAAAAATGTGCTCTACTTGTCTCCTGTTGTAGCATGTCTCCTGGGAGAGCTAGCAGTATGGTCTGCTTTTTGTGCTATTCTTGGACACTGAGCTGACCTTTCTCAAAATCCCTTGACTATTAATTCACAGGATAAATCTGACGAGGACTATAGACCTGGGTCACAAGATGAAGAAGAGGGTTATGGCACTGCTAGTGCACAACAAGACTAGGTGGGTGGGGCTCAGCGCCGAGGCAGAGCGCCAAGGACATCCATAAAGTGGCCAAGTGACACAATGATAGTCACTGAGGTCGACATAGGGAGGATGCCAGTACCATTGACTCAAAAGTGCATGTTCAGGGCGCTTGCGGGGCTCGTTGCTAGACAAAAGATACCTTTGCACTTGCTAGAATTCAAAGAACTAAGCAATAATGAAAAGTGGGACTTGTTTGATAAGCATGTGCAGAAACACTTGAAGTTTCAGGAAAGCGTGAAACCGCAGGCATTCAAGCTTTTCTGGAAGACGGCAGCCAAGGCATGGAGACAATTCAGATTTCAGCTTAGGCGAGATTTTATCAGAATAGGACTTGAGCCATTTACAAGGCACCCATTTATCGTCTCGGAACAGTGGAAGGAGTTCATGAAACAGGAGGAAACCGAGCAAGCCTCATTTGTTAGTGTCAAGTTCAAAGAACTCCGAAGCCGGAACACAAGCGAGCACAACATGGGTCCAGCTAGTTATACTGTGAAACTAGAACAATGGGAGGAAGGGGACAGACAATTAGCTGCAGCTGGTATCCCCAACCCATATGACGCCTACCCTGACGATCGTTCCAAGAATTGGCTGCGAGCAAGGAGTAAGCTAGTGATTAAAGATCGTGTTGTCGTGATAGTGTTCAACAACAAAGAGGCAGAAAAAATGGCTGCAGACATCAAGGAGAAGAATGCATGTGCAGAATCTTCAGGAATGGCAGGGCAGAGGGAGTATGATGTGCTAAGTCAGTGCTTGGGCTGCCCTGAACAACCAGGTCGCGTGCGTGGTGTCTCCAGCTACTAGGGCTGGAAGTATGCATGGCCTCAGCACGCTTCCATGTATAGGAAGAGGAAGAGGACGAAGACCGACGCATCAGTTGATACGGAAAAGATAAAGGAACCAATCAAGCAAGAACTGGTGGCTGAGATGCAGATGCAGAACATGCAGATGCAGAACAGTTTACTAAAGAGGTGGTGTTGTCACCAGTGTCCAATCGCGCAAGCCCTTCACCCGCCACACTGAAGAGCAGCTGTGCATCCGCAGATAATATAGGTTTGATCGATGGCACTGCAGAGTTGGCGACGGAGGTGCGCTGTGACGATCTTACACAGGAAGACCTTATAGGCATGTTGACTGAACCCACACACTGTGGCCTATGGATCACGTGGAGGGGTCTTGAATGTGAGGCTGCAGTTAGTCTTGTTCATCCAGAGCAGACTACGCTACAAACAGTCCCGATTCATGAAGATTGTGTTGTGGTTGAAGTGCTCTTTGTATATAATATCTTTGCGGATGAACTGGTGGAATACCCTCCTAATGACGAGGTGATGAAACTCGGACAAGCTGAAGGACAGAGGTTATAGTGGAGAAGGTGTCGGATTCACATCAAGGGAGCACCAACATATAAATCTCGTTCACAGGCTACGGTACAGATTCCTTATAGTTCATAGAGTACGAGACAGGTTCCTTCCTCACATGGTTCCCGACATCCTCCTCCTCCTCCTCAATCCCCACATCCGCAAGACGTTCCATTCGGACCTCCTCCTCCTCGTCCTGAAAAACTTGCATCACCACCTCCTCGTCATCCTGAAAACACAGAAAAACTTGTATCCCTACATCCACAAGATACACCAAATATTCCATCCCCACCTACTACTACTCGTCCTGAAAAAACAGAAAAACTTGCATCCCCACATCCGCAAGAGACACCAAATATTCCATCCCCACCACCTCCTCCTCCTCCTCCATCTCCTCCTCATGAAACAACAAAACCTACACCCCCAAATGAAAGTGCTCAAAACAATCATGCCAAAGTAGGAGCCCAGATTGATATGTTGGTTGATGCTAATAAATCTGTCGACGACATTTCGAAGAAAGTTGCAGGTACATCTGGGCCTAATAGCTCTGTAATAGCTCCTGGTGAGACACCACCGTTACCAAGGTAACCAGAGTGATGTGTTGGCTGGTGCTGATAAATATGTCGATGACATTTCAAAGAAAGCTGTAGGTACATCTAGGCCCAATACCTCTGTAATAGCTCCTGGTGAGACACCACTAGGCAAGAAAGCCTTTGAGAAACCTTCAGCCATTTCAAAGCAGCAAGGAAAGAAACTTGCCGAAAATAAAATCTCTACACCACGTACAGCAGGCAAGAAAGCCCTTGAGAAACCTTCAGCCATTTCAAAGCTGAAAAAAAAGAAACTTGCCAAAAATAAAAGCTCTACACCACCTACAGCAGGCAAGCAAGCCCTTAAGAAATCTTCTTCAGCCATCTCAAAGCAGTAGGAAAAGAAAATTGCTGTAAATAAAATCTTTAAGATGCCTACTAGAAAGCGATCTGAGAGAAATACCAAGAAGAATCCTTGGGCTATGACTAACCCAAAGCGATCTGAGAGAAACACCAAGAAGAATCCTTGGGCTATGACTAACCCAAAGCGATCTGAGAGAAACACCAAGAAGAATCCTTGGGCTATGGCTAACCCAAATTACAAATTCGAAAAGAGCCTTCTCAGTGGTGATGATCTCAAAATGGCTGCTCCTTGTACCAGAGATCTCCACACATTCTACATGCAACGTGCTAAGTCAGATGATGATTCTCCGATTACGGTCGCACTTCGGCCCGGGACCAATGCATGGCCTAAGAGACGAGACGAATCGTCAAACGGACTCGAGCAGATACCTGTGCAACTCAGTGATTTGTACGATCTCTTCAACTTGGATGCTTTGGATCTGGCACTTCTCCGCTGCTTCATCCTGTAAGTTGCTTAAAAATTTAATCTGCTTCTCACTAACCATTCTCTATCGAAATGTGCTTTTTGCCTCACATCATCTTTACCATGTATTTTGCCTCCTTACACTTTGTTTTTTCTTACTAATAGGAATATGACTGTAGAAGTTGAGAAGACGGGCGCTGCAGTTGGCTTCCTTGATCCTGAATGCTTTAGCTTGACAATGTTGACCAGCACGCCTGACACTCTTGATTTCTCTGTGTCCTATATGCACTGTGCCTTCAAACTATATGCTAAAAAGAAACTCATCCTTACCGCTTATCTCAGTAGGAACCACTGGATTGCAGTGGCGATCGTTCCGAAGCAGCAGAAGGTCTACTATCTTGATTCATTCAAGAGCATTGACACGGATACTACCCTTTTCAAACTAATCATTAATGAGTAAGTTATTTCTTTCTTAACCTGCGGACGTTCCTCAACAAATTGTGCAGAGTATATTAATTAATAGTGCCCTAACCATTGTTGCATGTTTCGTTGTAGGGGTTGGGAACGTTACTGCGCCGACAAGAAGTTGCCCCGCAGCACCTTGGAACATGTCAAAGATGTTAAGGTACATACCACTTATTTCCTTCCCATGGAAGGTAGTACTAAAGCTTGAGTTTATTTCTTCTCGATCACCACTATTTTTCTTTGTACATTTATTGCAGTGCCAGCAACAACCTGCTGAATCTAAACTCTGCGGCTTCTATTGTGCCTATCACATGCTTAAATTAAAAGATAGATGCCCAGATATGGAGGTACTTTCTTGGGATCTTCATTTGTAAAACCTGCAACTGAGCACAGTTCTTTCTTATTAGCACTGCACATGTTTGGTAACCACCTATATATGTGTGATGACTGGTGACATTGTTATATCCAGAGATTAGGGCTAGATGAGCATTCTCTCCACCACAATACACTGGTCTATGTTCGTGATAGAATTGCCACATTCTTCATGGAACAGGTGATCGCAGTCGGAGGAAAATTTCATGCTGATGAAACTGTGTGGGCTAATATTGTATATGGTTCTTAGGAAATTTTTGCATTCCTCCTTGTCCCATGAATTTTGTGATATTGTTGTCAAGCTAGTTAACTATGACTCTGATATCGTTGTCAAGCCAGTGATGCTTCTTTACTTGTGAGATGATGATGCTGAATTTTGTCATATGATGCATGTGAATTATGTGGATTTCTGTGAATTTGGATGCTGGATCTTATTTCTGTGAATTTAGTCATATCCTGGTTGGTTCCAGAATGCAGCCCCTGATGGCTGCCAAATCCTGGCTGGTTCCAGGATGCAGCCGGCAAGCAGGCAGCAGGTCACTGTAGGGGTGGCCTACGTATCTGTAACGAGCGTTAATTAAAGCTCGTTACAAACACTGATCAGTGAGTAACGGGCTTCATTCGGAACGCCCGTTGCAAACATGCCAACAATGTAACGGGCAGCGTAAAAGCCCATTACCAATACTGACCGGTGGGCCCCAGAACTGGACCCGTTCGTCAAGACAGAGGAGACGCAGTTTCACAACACGCGTCTCCGATATTGAATTGCTGTAACGGGCTCTGTTCCTGTGGGCCCAGAGAAACAGTCATTTCACGTGACCGGTGACTAGTTGTGGTAACGGTTGTTGTTTGATGCCCGTTACGAATCCTAGTTGTGCTGAGACGCGCGTGAAATAGACGCGTCTCATTTCGTCGAGATAGAGGAGACGCAGGTACACAGCACGCGTCTCCGATGTTTAGTTACTGTATCGGGCTCTGATTGGTGTCCGTTACCAAAGTTCCCTGTGGGCCCAGAGAAACAGCCATTTCACGTGACCGGTGGCTAGTTGTGGTAACGGTCGTTGTTTGATGTCCGTTACGAATATGTGTTATCAGTAACGGGCATCTGCCCGTTACCTTTCTTGGCTCATTTGTAACACTTGATCGGTGACGGGCGCTTTGCCCGTTACTAAAGGCAATCTATGCCTGTTGCCAAAGTGAGTTTTTCACGTAGTGGGTGACGCGTCACCCTCCCGGGCCAGTCTCCTTCAAAGTCGCCTTGAAGGTGGCAGCGGTGATGCGACACAGTGTAGAGATGACGCGGATGCAATTAGGTTTACTTTAGTATCCTGTTATTTTTCTACATACATACTAATTAAACCTTTTATGTAATTCTTTTTATATCACATGTGTGCCGCATGTGCCCTTCCACTAGTAGCTAGAAGGGAGCAAGGAAGAGGAGGAGAAGGTCATTTGACATGTGGATTCATTGTCACGTTATGCAAAACCATTGTCAAAACTACTAAGGGGCCAAAAACAAGCAGTATTGAAAGTTGAGGGACCGAAAATATCCGGTTTTGCACATGTGGTACTAAAGTTAGACTACGACAATAGTTAAGGGACGTTGGAAGGACTTTTTCCAAAGAATTTTGTTGTTGACTGATCTTGTTGAGCCGCTGGCCTTTCAGGCCCAGTATTTAGAATTCCCAAACCATAATTGGGGCCTATTCAGTCTTGGAGAATCGATTCAAGGGCCTTTTCCCCCTTATTCATTTTGCATCAGCATCACTCTGTCCATCCGTCAACGGCGCCAAGGATAAATTCGAGCACATATTCGTCATCACGCTGGACTACTGGCACCATGTCCACGCGACCACGCCAATTTGCAAACCCATTTTCTCCCTTTTCCGTTCCTGATTGAGAAATGCAAAATGAGAATAATTACATCAAGTACGAGCAACCATTCTTCTCTCCCTTTATTTATATTGCAGAATAACTCCTTTTCAATGCCACATTTTCTTTGTTCAAGTCAAACTTAGACTTAATCAAAGTTGAATACATATTTAACCTAGGACATGTAAATAGATGGAGGGAGACATGGAGTGGTATGTAGTAGCTGGAATCCTTCATTTGGTCAGCTGGTAGAGCCACATCGCAGTCGCAGATTGATCGGGTACCCTTTGAGAGTCCAAGTGGTAGGAAAGGAGACAACCTTATCTTCCTCAGCTTCATCCCAGCTGCAAAATGATTGGTCATCAGGAAAAAATGTGGACAGGTTGTCTACAACTAAAAAATTGACTCCGGGCGTGTTTAGTTCAGAGAATTTATGAACCCTAAAACAAGTTATATTATGAGAATTAAACATAAACTAATTACAAATTAATTACATTGATGGACGAAAAATCGCGAGACAAATCCATTGAGCATAATCAATCCATAATTAGATATTGTTTATGTAGCACAACATTATCTAATCATGTCATAAGTAGGCTCAGTATATTCGTCTCGAGTTTTGAGGTGGGGGCTTTATATGGAATGATTTTGTCATTAATCCACGCTTGATGCTCCTAATAGTGGCGATAGTTTCGATATGACGGGTGAATGAAGAGCTTTATGAAACTAAATGGGGCCTCCACGCTTGATGCTCCTAATAGTGGCGATAGTTTCGATATCACGGGTGAATGAAGAGCTTTATGAAACTAAATGGGGCCTCAGCTGCCTGTCGACTAGGACAAAACATGGTAGAAACATTCTGGAACAACATATATACAGTCATACAGAACTAACCTGAAACGTGTCACAAGATGATGAAGGAAAACCGAGACAACAACTCGCACAAGTTCGTTGCCTGGGCACTGACGAGGGCCACCGCCAAAGGGACTAAACAAGTTGGATGCTGGCACATCCTGAACTTTGTTGTTCTTGCTCTGAAGAACACAATGAATCAATACGTACTATTGTTAAACACTTCTGTTATCTGCATACATGCATGCACTTTTCATTCAGATAATGCTAATGGGTAATCATCATATCATATACAACTATATAATTGGTACCCACTAACGATTTCTCCTGCCTCTCAACGTGCCACGTCGTAACCCACTACATGACATGTCACTGTCCACTATAAGACATGTCAACATCCACCAAGCCATGTCAACATCCACCAAACCATATATTTATGTCTTCGTCGATTTTATATGACCAATAACATGTTGTATTTGCGAGTAGCATGCTATAAAATTCTCGCGGTTGAAATACATGTAGGATCAATCATTTAAGAATGGTTCTCTCTCTACAAAATTAACATGCTTTCATATATAATATTGTTTATAGATGAATATCACCATGTAATCGCTTTGGTGTTTCTACTTTCATATTTCACCATAAAATTTTGTTTAAAAATTCCCGCAGCAACGCGCGGGGTATCACCTAGTATAACATATTTGTGTACTCCCTCCATCCCAAAAAACAAAAAAGAATGTCGTTTTAGGATTGTCCTAAGTTAAACTTTTTTACTTTGACCAAAATTATAATATATATATATTTATTTATTTATGGTATAAAATAAATATAATTAGATTAACCATGAGATCTATTTTTACAATATATCTATTTGATGTCATAAACATTAATGTTTTTCTTATAAATTTCTTTAAAGTTGAGAAATTTTAACTTAAGACAATTTGAAAACGTCATTTTTTTATCGAAGGGATTAGTAGGAATCTTAAGGCCGTAGGACGACTAGCTACCTGCCATCTCCAAGGGTGAAAGGTCCGAGCATTCTCATAGTGTTCATTGTGGAGGTGCACAGCTCCGGATGAGACCATGATTTTGTATCCTTTTGGAATGATATAATCTGATTGAAAAGCAAAATCGTGATAGAATGAACAATCGATCTTCAACATTGAGAAGTTCTCAAAAGCAGGAGGGATAGTTGCCAAAAGTACCTTTGAAATGAATATCAGTGTTCGCTCTCCTCAATACCATGCTGACAATGTTACCCACACGAAGCGTCTCATTTATCACCTGCAGACATATGGCATCCCTCATTTTACATTTTTTTTACTATAAGTCTATAATCCAATAAAAGAATTCTAACTATTAGCTCATATTGTCTTCTTATTTCAAGGGTGTATTATTGCAGCTAGAAGGCAGTCTTATGAAATAGGGACTGATCTAGAATCATACGTATTGCGTGAATGCCATAGACTGGTAATCGCTCCATTCCAAGGATTGGTTTTCGCCTTTGCTTTTTCTGATGTTGTCATGCTCCTCCTGTAAATTTAGCAAACATTATGATGAACTGAACATATATGCTGTCTTGATATACTTATTACTCCCTCCGGTTTGGTAAAAGAAGTCATTTCGGACAAAGTTTGGGTCAAACATTGGAAAGATAAATGATGAATAACTTTTAAGTTGTTGAGTTTAGAAATGTGAAAAATCAATCAATAGATTTGTTTTGAAAATCATTTTCGTAAAAATATACATATATAACTTTTCAATAAATATTTTTATAGAAAGATAAGTCAAAGTTGTGTTTTGGAGACCGTGTCACTGTCCTAAACGGCTTCTTTTACCAAACCGGAGGGAGTACCTCCCAAGCCTCTTGTCACTATTTTTTTTTTTGCAAACTATTACCTACTACTAGATCTGCAAACATCGCTCTGTTCGTTTGGTTTATCAGGCACCAACCAGCAGTATTTTTCTCTCAGAACACACCAGCCACAAGCAACCAGTCAGCAGTACTTTTCTCTCAGAACAAATCAGCACCATCTACCAGCCAAACGAACAGGCTGCACGTCTTTCCTAGGTTCGCGCAACATAGGGTCGTCCTACCCGGCGTAAAGTACTGTTACACTATCACGCCTTAATTCCGGACATGGAACAAAATGTAACAATAGTACTATAATGTCATCACAAAATGTAACAATAGTACTATAATGTCATGCACTATTATGTCATCACAAAATGTAACAATAGTACTATAATGTCAATGTACTATAGTATAATGTAACAATCACTTATAGAAAATTAAATCAGACTATTATGTCATCAGAAAATGTTAGGTACATTATTCGTTGACTACAATCAGATAATAAAGAAATTGTTCACAACAAACACATAATTCAGTACTACTGCAGATGCTCATAGAAAATAAAGCTAGGAAATTGGATGTTGACCAACAAACTAGCAGCAGGAGGTGAAAGGGCACCTTATATTTACCCGGCTTAGTGGCTGGAGCACATGATTAGCACCAGCAGATCTCGACTCCGCGCATGAGCAAATTAAACGGATTCAGAATAAAAAATATATATAGGTAGGAGTTTCCTTTACTGACTTCGTTAAAAAAAAGATTGCAACAACAAGTTTCTCCTAATGCAATTAGATAAGAGCATGCTAATAATATAACTACAAGAAACATGAGTATTCATTCTCAACCTTAGCATTGGATGTATTTTGACCTGATATTACTTATATATTAGCATTAGTACTGGATCTAGTGGCTAGTCCCAGAGAAGCCCCCTTGACCCCTATAGTGTAACAGGTGGAGGATTCACCCAATTCTATTTGGCAACATCTAGTACTAGGTGAAACATGCACCCGATACTAAAGGTCTTGAAGAGTATCTTGGCCTCCTAAGTGGGTTTTGGTGATTTAATGACACACGCTTAAGTGGCTAATGATTTATCTAGTGTATGAGCAGGAATTTAAAATTGTATGTGGCATCAAGTGTTGTTCATTGAGTATGCAAAAAGGAAGTGATGCTACAAAGGGTTCCTATGAAGGCTTATTTATTTTATATTTTGATTATGAGTCCTAGGAACGCTGTACTGTAAAGAGGGACAGGAAATGTATATTCCAAGAGTCGAACAGGTGCTCTAGTTGTCAAAACAAAACCTATGAGAGACACCTTTGCACCAACACGTTCACGGGGTTAACTTTTTGGGTGCTGACCTTGGAAGGCCAGAATCTCCAGGGTTTTCCCGGAGTCTCCGGACTTCCCGGAGTTTCCGGGGTTTTCCCGGATATTCCGGGTCTTAGAGCTGTAACGGCTCTTTTCTGTGTGAGGGGGTATAAAAGCCTCCTCCACCCTTTCTCTTCTCCCTCTTGCCCATTTTGACCTGCAACACTCAGAACTCATTCACTCACCCTCTTTACTCCCCTTGGCCTTGGTTTGGTGAGATTTGTTGGGGATTTAAGGAGGGATTGAGAGCAAGAGCTTGGAGAGTGCTAGTGAGCTGATTTCCCATCTCTAGAGCACCTCGTTCTTCGCTTGGTTGGCACATTTCGTGTTTGTTACTCTTGGAGCTTTGAGCTCCTAGCCGGCTAGGCGTTGCCTTGGAGCATCCAAAGGTTTGTGGCTGCCCAAGGAGGTTTGTATCACCCCGAAATTGAGTAACTCTAGCTTGATCTTTGTGGTCGCTAGAGGGAGGAAAGTGACCTAGGTGTAAAGGTCCACCCTTTGTGGGTTCCTCAACGGAGACATAGACCTCAAGGTGTGAGGTTGAACTCCGGTAACAAATCCTTGTGTCTCTTGTGATTGTTGCTCTTGTTGTATGCTTGTATATCTCTTGAGTTCATTTCTAGGGTTTGGTGCCGATCTACTCCGTATTGAGGTTTCTGCAGGTTCTAGGTGGATAAACAGTCTTGTCTCATCCCACTGCATAACCTATTTTCACAGATCTATGTTTGAGCAAGTTTAATTTCTGTCGATTTGAATCCCCCCTCGTAGGCCCGGACAATCCGGACATTTTCCCGGATTCTCCGGATTTCCCGGAGTATCCGGAAAAATATTCGAAAACTCCGGACCTGGACTAACAGCTGCTTAAAAAGTTTGTAAATTTCAGGTTCGACTATTCACCCCCCCTCTAGTCGACATCTTGATCCTTTCAGGTCTACACCCTGTTGCTGCCTCTCTTTGTCTCTCTTATTCTTTATATATCTAGGTCGTCCGCCCCCATCCCTCTAACATCAGCCTCGGGGAGGAGGGGACACGACAGCCTCAGGATGGCGATGGAGATGGGGGCATGGCGGCAGAAGGAGGGAGAGTGGCGGCATCGGGGCAACGATGTGGAGACGAGGGGAGGGTGGAGATGGGGAGCGCCGACTGTGGAGATGAGAAAAGAAAATGGTATAGTATAGAAAAAACTTAATATATAATAAAGAAATATAAAAGAAAATGAGCAGTGGTAGGATGGCTCGCAAGTACGACGTGGTAGGCAACCATCACTAAAGCATCCTTTTAGTACCGATTATTTGATTTGATGCTGCTAAAGGGATCTCCTTTAGTACTGCTTTAGCAATACCAGTTGCCCAACCGATACTAAAATAGTTTAGATCTGGTAGACTACTGGTATTGAAGGTGTTCTTTCCATAGTAGTGTACGAAGAAATATGTGTGGAGATAACGTGCACAATGTCCTCCCTTGCAACGAGAGAATCTAGAATGAATTTTAGAAGAGATAAAGCTTATTCTCAAATAGGACTTTCGTGATTCATACCCGGAGCTGTGCCAGCGCGGTTGGTGTCTCAGCGAGGAACTTCGCAGCAAGTGCCATCGTAAGCGACATCGTGTCGTACCCAGCAGCCAGCAGATTCAAGCTGAAGTCCACCATTTTCTCCTTGGAGAACCTCCCACCATCTGCTTCAAGAAGCAGGTCCACCATGTCCTTGTTCCCTTTGTTGTCCTTGTCGTCCATTCTCTTCCTAATCACCTCCTGCAGTGCCAAAACAACTTTCTTCCTCGCCTAAAACAGATAAGACGATGAAACACCTTTATTTTAACAAAGAAAATTAATGATCCATATATATGCATAGATTATTATTTTTTAGGGAAAAGTCCGATTTACAATCTTGAACTAGCACACAAGTCTGGTTTTCAACCTTAAACTACAAAACCAGACATAAAAGTCCATCCAACTATCAAAACCGTGCAAGTTTCAACCTTTGAGCGGTTTTGGAGGTGGTTTTCCATTTTATGAAAATGTTAAAAAAAATGGTTTCATCTAAAAAATCATAACTAATTCATTTTAAATCAGAAAAATATGGAACTTATACCCAAAGTTTTATAAAAATGTCACCTATCTATTGGTGAACTATTTGGAGTCATCTGCATCTTATTATTCATATTCCTAGTATTTTTAGAAAAAACAATAAAAACTAGAAACTTGAACATATAATATTTAAAAAAACTCCAAATAGTGCACCAATAGATAGGTGACATTTTTATAAAACTTTGGGTATTAGTTCCATATTTTTCTGATTTAAAATGAATTAGTTATGATTTTTTAGATGAAACCATTTTTTTAACATTTTCACAAAATGGAAAACCACCTCCAAAACTGCTCAAAGGTTGAAACTTGCACGGTTTTGATAGTTGGATGGCCTTTTATGTCTGGTTTTGTAGTTTAAGGTTGAAAACCAGACTTGTGTGCTAGTTCAAGGTTGTAAATCAAACTTTTCCCTATTTTTTATACTTATGCATACAATTAATTGGTGCCAAGAACAATATCAGCAGCCAGCAGGATATCACCTTGAGGGCCTTGCCATAGTACGTGAAAGGGAGAACGGAGGCCAACGGGAAGGGCACGGATACCAAGCCGTTGTTTATCCTGTTGAACTCACACCGGATGCTCTCCGACCATGGCCCGGGCTCGATGCTGAGCAGGTGCTTGACGCTGAGGTTCATGGCGATCTTCCTCGTCTCGTCTACGAGGCGCATGGTCTCACCTAGCTCCCACTGGCCCATGGTGGCCATGACAAGGCGGTCGACGTGCGCGACGAGCGGCGGCAGCACGGAGTAGCCGAGCAGGCTGAGGGCGAGGGCGTGGAGGCCCTTGTGGGCGGGGCCATGGGTGATGAGCACGGAGTTGGCGCCGAGGAGCGTGCGGATGGTGGAGGGGTAGCCGGTTTCGACGATGCGACCGTCGCCGTTGAGGACGAGCCGGTTGAAGGACGGGTCGGCGGAGAACACGGTGCGCTCACCAAATAGGTGGGTGGTGAACATGGCGCCGTGCCGCGCCATCATGCCGTTAATGAAGAGCTCCGGGTTTGGAACCGTGGTGACCAGCTGCAATATGTCCCCAAGAAGGGGCAGGCGGCCTGTGCTGCCCGGCGGCAGCCGTGGCTTCTCCTTGTTCAGGTTCGTGAGGGCACCGGCGGCGGGGCCTGACAGGAGGTTTCTCAGCGCCACAACGAGAAGGATTGCGGGCACAGCAACGAAGAGCAGCGTGCTCGTGTCCATGGCGCGCCTTATTGGCTTTGTTGGCCGTGGAAATGAGTGCAGCTCGATCGTGTGGTCGTCGGAACTTGGAACTGGCTAGATGGATTATATATGGAGCGAGGGAAGGGAGCTGAGAGGACTCGTTAGGGCAGTCTGAATGGAGGAAACTAACTTCAGCGGATCGGAACCAAATTGACCGGCAGCTTATCTCCGATTGCTGTGGTAGGTATTTACTAGAGTAATGCCAGATCATCATTCATCAATGCATTTCCTAATTTGCTGTTAATTGTTGTGTACACAGTGCTTCGCCATATGCACCAAAAATTGTGGATCTCACCGTTGTCTCGCATCTTCAATCTATAGCTTATTTAACATTATCTCGTGGAACCATACACACAAATGAAGATTAAATTCCTTTATCACATTAAAATTTGAACATGAACCAATGTATATATGTTCTGTCCTTTTATATATATATATAGTGATGATATCATATAGTTGACCAACTAGTGGTGCAAGTTGGCGCACCACTTAACTACGCTCATCACTCAAAACGGCAATAGTCTATCTTTACCATAGCAGCCAGGAACGTGGCCATGCACGCTCCTCGTTCCCGGAACGTCCTTCCGCGAACAAATTAGTGTAAAAACTTCCGATAACTGCCATGCCACGTTCCTCGTTCCACGTTCTCGTCAGAACATGGCTGCTAAGATCTTTAAATTATACCGCTTTTTTTGCGAGTACACGCAATACGGCAATAATAGCGTACGTGTAGAGTTGAAGAACCAATTACGTAAGTTAGTTGGCACATTGCGACGTCTAGGTCTAGCTAATTAACCACAGATATTGTTGGCACCTTTTGGAGCCAACAGCACGCAAAGGCAGCTGTCGCAGCACCTCTGCGTCGACACCGGTCAGACCGGTCGCCGGGAGATTTCGGCGGTAGACTTAGAACGCAGGCTCGGGAGGGACCCCGTCGGAACTAGCGCACGTAGGGTTGCTCTAGGGTCGGCAAGGCCACCTAGAACGCCTTCAGACGTCGCGGAGACGAAGGAAGAACAGCAGATGGGATTGGAAAAGCTAGGGTTTGGAGATAAAAGTAAATACGAGACAAATAAGGTAAATATGTTTGATCGATTGGATGATGAACTCAATCGGCCGCGACCCCTCATATTTATTGGGGTGGGAGGACTTGCCCTGCAAGGAAATCCTTTTACAAGTCTAATTCTATCAGGACTCCTTGATTTATCTCGAACACGGGGGGCACCGGTCAGACCGGTTAGGCACACCGGTCTGACCGGTGTGGCGTGCCGGACCGGCTACAGGAACCAGGACCGGTCAGACCGGTGTGGGGGACCGGTCAGACCGGTCTGTCCTGCCTGGTCGGCTAGGTGCCAATTTTGAGTGTCAACATATGCCCCTCTGTTTTTTAGCAAAGGATACGTGCCAAAAAATACATTTCTAAACTAAAAAACACTCAGGACGATGTTTAACGAAACAACGGCCGTTACACATATATTACTCAAGTCGAGGATGACGCCTGCTTCGGTCTCCACTCCTTCCGGGTCCGTGTTGACTTGGCTGACTTCTCTTTGATCTGCTGCTCCATTGCTCCTCGCTTACGTAGCTTTTGCAACCTCCTTTTTGAGTGTGGGATAAGCCTGAGGGACACCACCTCAGCTGCATCTCCTTAGCATTTTGCTTATTGCTATTCTCATCTTGCTTAATAGTAGTACAAACATTATTTTTGACCAGATTGTCATTGCAAACAATCGACCTTTGTAATGCATTATAATTTGAATATGCAATAGGATATTGAATCATATATGAATTCATGTACATACTACTATAATCAACAGGTGAATAATACCAAGGATAATACCAAGACGATGGCATAACATATCCAACAAAAGGATATTGTGAAAAGTTACCTTGTTGGTGATGAATACCTTTATGTCTTGGTGGTGCTTTTACGCCCTTAGCACCGTTTGGCTGATTACTTCGATCCTTAGTAGCTCCTTCCCTCTTATATTTGGCCAGGAGTTCATTAAAACTCGGTCTTGCTTTTTTCTTGGGCTTGGAGCATCTTGAACCTTTCTGGAGGCATCGGTTAGACCGACCCGGGTCACCGGTCAGACCGGTCTGGGCACCGGTCGGACCGGTCGATGCAGCGCCGGTCTTCTTGATCTTGTCTTGCCCCCCAAGTGTTGAAGTCGCTGAAACCTTGGGGATCACCTCCAGAGGCAGCCTCTCGCTGTGTCTTTGCTCTCCAATGATCACATTCTTCCCTTTAGCGTTTTCGGTTTGATCCGACCGAATAAGTACCTTAGGATTTGATAGCTCAAGAGTATTAACAAAGGCACTATTAGGGAAAGGATTTTCGTCGACTTGCATCTCATGGAATTTCAAACGACCTTCATTAATGGCCGATTGTATCTGCCGACGAAAAGTATTGCAATCATTGGTAGCATGAGAAAAAGAATTATGAAATTTACAATAGGCGCGTCTTTTTAATTGATCAAAAGGTGGTATAGTGTGAGACATTTTAATTTTACCTGACTTAAATAACTCATCAAATATTTTATCACACTTAGCCATATCAAAAGTAAATTTCATCTCATCCCGATTCTTATGAGCCGGCTTAAGAGAAGCACAAGTGTTTGCTTTATCATTAGGTAACCAAGTAAATTCAGCAGCACACACTTCTTTACTCTCATCGCCCGATGATTCATAATTTAACATATGTATATTAGGACGATCAGATTTGAGCCGAGTATCTTTGCTTCGGCTTTCATGAGCTAAAGCTCTTACTAAGACTTGGGCAACATCAATAAATTCATGACCTTCTAATTTCTCTCTAATATGGGATCGTAGACCATTAAAAGCTAATTCAGCAAGATCCCTTTCGGAGATAACAAGATTATAACAACGGTTTTTGGTTTCTCTAAACCTCCTAATGTAACTAGTAACAGGTTCATCATGCTTTTGCTTAACCGATGTTAAATGACTCAACCTTAATTCATTATCTCCGCTATAAAAGTGGTCATGGAATTTTTGTTCTAATTGTTCCCAAGTACGAATAGAGTTAATAGGTAATGAAGCAAACCATGAAAAAGCATTGCCAGTTAAAGATAAAGAAAATAAATGCACTCTTATTTCCTCTATGGCACTAGCTTCTCCTAGTTGAGCAAGATATTGACTAACATGCTCCCACGTAGTTTTGCTATCATCCCCATTAAACTTTACAAATTCAGGACAACGCCAACCAATAGGATAGGGAACCGAATCAAAACTAGAAGGATACGGTTTTCGATATGAAAGATTTTTGTTTTTCACTTCTATCCCATAGTCATCTTTCATTTGTTTAGCAAGATTAACATTAAATCTATCGATGACTTCCTGGATGGTGGTTGGCATTGGCGTAGTAGAAGCATTCGATTGCCCCACATTCGGCTGTGTGTATGAGCCAGAAGTATTGTGTTGCAAACGGCTATTAATTTGGGAATTAGGTGCGTAACCATACCCAATACCTGTCTCAAACGGAACCATAATTGGAATACCTTGAGCTACTGAAGTATTCCCACCGGATCGGCCAGAAGCGGCCTGAACAGGAGGAATAGTAACTATAGGTTCCGGAGACGAGGGAAAAGGCACCATAGCGCCAGCACCGGTCTGACCGGTCGGACCCACCGGTCTGACCGGTTTGTTCTGACCAAACGGCGGTGGTGGTGATTGTCCCGCAAAATAATTCAACGGCATACCATACTGAGGATTAATTGTTTGTGCAGCCGATGAATTAATTGATAGGGTCTGAGGTGCCACAGTTTTAGAACTAGATGCAACATTATCATCACCCTCTACCCGTTGACCTAGACTCTTATCTACCATGTTTTGCATATTTTCAATCATTGATAAACGAAAGCTATCCATCACGGTAGTAAGATCATTAACGGTAACAAAAGAGGATAGGGACGATGATGTGCTCACATTGGGTGGTACCTCAGGCGGTGGAGTGTCGAAGGTGATGTCTTTGATCTTCTTCACCTTGCCTTCGCGATTCTTCTTGAAGTGCGACAAGTAGTGAAGTCGATCGTTCTCAGCCTTCTCCTTCATGAGCTTTTCTACTTCTTGGCGATCTCGTTCGGCCCTTTGCTTCATGAAGTCCACCATAGCTTGACGATCTTCTGGTGAAAGCTCTTCATCCGTGAAGTCGACGATGTTGTTTTTGTCTAGCTCACACCGAGACATGTCGCCGGAGTTGGATAGATCAGTTAGGATAGCCAGATCTTCGCTCCCAGCGGAGTCGCCAATTTGTTGGCACCTTTTGGAGCCAACAGCACGCAAAGGCAGTTGTCGCAGCGCCTCTGCGTCGACACCGGTCAGACCGGTAGGGTAGACCGGTCAGACCGGTCGCCGGGAGATTCCGGCGGTAGACCTAGAACGCAGGCTCGAGAGGGACCCCGTCGGAGCTAGTGCACGTAGGGTTGCTCTAGGGTCGGCAAGGCCACCTAGAACGCCTTCAGACGTCGCGGAGACGAAGGAAGAACAGCAGATGAGATTGGAAAAGCTAGGGTTTGGAGATAAAAGTAAATACGAGACAAATAAGGTAAATATGTTTGATCGATTGGATGATGAACTCAATCGGCCGCGACCCCTCATATTTATTGGGGTGGGAGGACTTGCCCTGCAAGGAAATCCTTTTACAAGTCTAATTCTATCAGGACTCCTTGATTTATCTCGGACACGGGGGGCACCGGTCAGACCGGTTAGGCACACCGGTGTGACCGGTGTGGCGTGCCGGACCGGCTACAGGAACCAGGACCGGTCAGACCGGTCTGTCCTGCCTGATCGGCTAGGTGCTAATTTTGAGTGTCAACAGATATGTTCATCTTGTATAAATGTTTTAACACATCAATGCATTTATTATACACGAACCTTTTATATTCCTTTGAACTAATTAACAGTCGTAATCTGAATTTTAGAACCAAACTAAAAAAATAGTACCTCCGCCAAGGTATAGTTGTTGGTGCTTCTTGAAGTAAGAAAAATAAATTAAAAGAAAAATAGTGTAAATAGAAAGAAAAGAAAATAAAATATTAATACAAAATGGGAATGAATAATTATAAAAAATGTCAGTTTTTGGTAAATGGGATTGCATGAAGAAAAACATGATTATTATTTTATAGGTGAACCATTTAGTAATTTAATTACTAAAAGAAAAAATAGTCTCAAAGTGAATAAGATGGTACCAACATGGATATAATTATTCTTACATACTTTTAGAGTAGAGAGCGGGAGCTAGACAAATGACAAGAGTGAATGGATGGTTGTATTGATCTGATGAAGTTTATACATATATATGTATACACACACATATGGTGTCGGTGTTTCGAACCGCCGACTAGTAAATTTTATACGTGTTCGGCTTGGATGGCTACGCAAGAGGCTGACACAACATCTAGTTCAAGATGTCTGTGTTACTCGCATCAATTGTAGTAGGGGTTACAAAAACAAATACAAAAGAGTTGGAAATAAAATGTATATAAAAGGATAAGTAAGAAAATAAATAAAAGGGAGATTGGTGATCTTGCCCCTACTATGTAGTCTAATGGTGATTTTGCCCCTATTTTTTCAACTTTGCGATTTTACTTCTGTTATTTCAAATCGAAGATAGCCTCTACCCCATTTTGTGAAGAGCGGTTAACGGTGTTAGCTTTGCTGTGAAAAGACAACATTGCCCTTGCAATTTTGCCCTTACTAATTTGAGTTCTTTGTGATTTTACCCCTGTTTTAGTAAAAAAAAAATGGGCAGCACTTTTAACAGATTTTTCCATACTTTGATATATATTGCATCAAGCACAAAAACACATTTTGACATATATTCACATGCAACCAGATCACAACATAGTGACATAAACTCAGACCATAAAAGCTCCAACATGAACCACCATATCAGAACATGTTTTGAAGTGTACATATGACATCACAGTCAACAAAAGCACTAGGGAACTAGTAGAGAGCTATTACATATCATATCACTGTGAAGCATTTATGCCTAACAAGTAACAAGGTAGCCAAGCTCCCTGAATTTCCCCTTCCCCTTCCTGGTGCATTTGCTCTTCCTCCTCCCCTTCCCCTTCCCCTTCCTCCTCCCCTTGCCATTCCTGTTGCACTTGCACCTTCACTTCCAGCTTCACTTGCACTTCATATGACAAAAGATAAGAAATAAATTAGTAAACAAGTTGATGGTGGAACAATAAAGCTAATAAGCAAAAATACATTACTCACCCCTCTCCTAACACATCTTGGGAAGCTGATAGCTTTCTTTTTTTCATGTGACTAGCAGTGGGACCTCCTTGGCAATGCTCGGTTGTATGGCCTAACTCATGACATTCAGAACATGGCCTTTGTTTCTTGCTAGTGCCGCCCTCATCATATGCCTTGATCCTAGATTTTCTTGGTCTCCCTGGTTTCCTTCTCAACTTGGGCTTCTTAATTTTGTAGCCTAAATCAACACGTGGCCAGCTGTCCTTGGATGTCATTATTAGACTAAATTTACCTACATATGCCTTTTTAAACCTCTCAACAGAGCAGTATTCATGGACAAAGACATCCATCTGCACATGTCTACTTAGTTTTGCAATGAAAGCTAAAGCATGGCTGTCCAGTTACGGCACCCCCCTTCCTCGATCCAGGCGACGGCGCCCCTAGGGTTTCGTAGGTGAGGGTCTGGAGAGGAAACGAGCAAGAAGAAGGAGCCCCAGGGAGACCTGCGTGGTGCGCCTGGTGGATAAGGTAAGCGGGGGATGAAAGAAGGGAAGTTACAAAAGGGGGCAGTGAAGACTCGCCAAGTAGACAGCAAGCCCCCACCCCGTCAGTCCTGTGTTGCCGTAGCGTGCCCTACTTCAATAAGGTATTACCTCGCCGATTTGAAAGGGGATGGGATTGGATTCTTTCACTTGCATTCCTGCTAGCACTACAAAAAGCTCCGGTCTTAATGCCCCTACGGAAGCTGTGCAGCCTTTCCTCGGGTTTGTAGACTTTGGTCTATTTGCATAGTCTTTAGTCTTTTTCATTTTTTTATTTTTTTTCAAATGCTCATCAGCTAACGGAGGTAGAAAGAGGGGTAGACGGAGGTTTCATACGTGAAAAGGAGGGGTAAAATCGTAAAGTTGAAAAAATAGGGGCAAAATCACCATTAGACTGCATAGTAGGGGCAAGACCACCAATCTCCCTAAATAAAATGATAAATGAAATATAAATCAGAAAGAAAATAAAAGATAAATCCAAATAGTGTCAAATGTAAATAGAATAAATAAAAAACAATACAACAAAAATAAAGAAAAGGGAAAAAGGAAAGGGAAATACAAATGAAAAGAGAAAAAATAAGGAAAAGGAAAGGAGACAGAAAGGAACATTCTCACTATAATAAAAGAAAAAAATATAAAAAGAAAGTCAAAATCTTAAACGGGCCGAAATTACTTTCATGGGCCATATCTCAGCCTGATCACTCTAATAAATAAAGGGGTGGGGGGAAAAGGGAGGAATGGACTAGGACATGATCGATTTGTGTAGTAGGCCTGATCATTGTTGGTTGTAAAGATGGCTTCACCCATGCTTCTCATTCTCTTTGCTACACTACCAAAGTTCTCCCTACGTCCTTTATTAAACATCGTTCGAAAAGTGTGTTATACGAGGGAAACACAGTTTTCCATAAACACGAACAGAGCGAGTAGCTATCATTTCAATACACTACCAAAGTTCTCCCTACGTCCTTTATTAAACATCGTTCGAAAAGTGTGTTATACGAGGGAAACACAGTTTTCCATAAACACGAACGGAGCGAGTAGCTATCATTTCAAGTCAGCACCCTGCACCGACACCTCCAAGCTCCCGACGTGCTACAGTGTTTTCACATGAACCGTAACCCGCAAACTCAGCCACAACACCGCCAGAACTACGCGAAAGTGGCCCAGCCCACTTAGCGGTTTGGGCCGAATTCCTTATGTTGTTACAGCGCCAGTGGTTTTTAATTTTTATATTTTTTTAAATGTGATTTTTCGAAAGTAAATAGTCGAATTCAAATATTGCAAAAATAGCCGCAAACCGCCGTTGTAAAGGGCGGTAGGGACGTACCGCCACCGGAAACGGCGATAGGAGCGCTACAGTACCCTACAGCCATTTATATGTCGGTTGCTACAGTAACCCGCCGTGGGTACTGTAGCGTGTTCCAGCTGCCGTTCCCGTGGCGGTACGGCTAACTTCTTCTTCAAAAAATCATAACTTTTTGGTATGAACTCGGATGATGATAAAATATATATGAAAATTGTAGTTTTCGATGAGATCTAAAACTTTGTCGTTCAAACTTTTTTCATTTGAAATCATCTTTGGACTCGAAAAGTCGATATACTATCCAGATCTCAATTTACGATATCCAGATCTGGATAGTATATCGATTTTTTGAGTCCTAAGATGACTTCAAATGGAAAAAGTTTGAACTACAAAGTTGTAGATCTCGTCGAAAGCTACAATTTTCATTATATTTTATGCTCATTCGAGTTCATTACAAGAAGTTATGATTTTTTAAAGAGAAGTTGTCCCTGCCACCACGGGAAACGGCAGCTGAAACCTGCTACAGTACAAATAAAGGCCCAGTTGGTGGGTTGTTCTTCTACATCCGTCGACCAAGGGATCCGGACTCGATGCAAAAGGGCGGGCCCCTTGCTGCTGAGAGATGTTGCAACATTTTTTCAACATTTTACGTTATTTTTTCGTCAATATTTTGTAAAATATTGTAATATTTTTGGGACTAACATTTTTTAAACCTAACATTTTGCACCTTTTTCTCTGGTACAGGCAGCGGCGGCACGCCGGCCGCAACGCCGCGCGGCTACGGCGGGCGGAGGAGGAGGCGTGAGGCCTGCCGCTGCGGCGCGACCCGAGCTCGACGGCGGCCATGGTGAGCTCCGGGCGCGCGGCCAGCGAGATCCGGGGCGCGGCGGCCAGCAGATCAGCGGTATGGATGGCAATCCTGCCCGCGGGTGCGGATATCCGCAATACCCTACCAGATGGATTTATAATAAATTTTTAGTATGGTAACATAATTCAACATCTCAATATATTTTAAAGGTTGCTCTATGCTTTTGTAATTATCTCTAGTGTATAAGGAAGGAGCTTTGGATATGAAGACTTTGATCTTCCAACGATTCTTCTCATACTTGAAAGCCTTATTGGTTATCTGTGATGATTATGATTAGTCAACGATCTGATCTCTCAATATGCATGTACAATATATGAGCTACTTACATGCTCCGATCGCTTCAATAATTTCCTTTTGACATGTGTTTTATGCGGATAAACATGTAATATTATATATTAGAAAGCTAAAATTTGTAATACAAGTTTAAGTTTGACTTCCAACATCAAAGTTTAAACTTCAACTTTGAAGTGTCCACCCGTAGATATCCCACTTATAACCACATGCTTAGAAAAATTCAAATGAAAGTAATAAATATTAATGTGTAGCAATAAAGGAAAAGAATGCCAATCTAGTACTCCTAAGATCATAAAAAAGTAAAAAAAAGTCAAAAGATCCTGCTTCTCGAAAAAAGTCAAACGATCGGGCTTCCCAAAAAAAAGTCGTGTCTTCTTTTCTTTTCTTTTCCCCGCGTCCGTGTCGTGACACCCTTCTTTTTTTTACCGCTCGCGGATTAACATTTTTAAATGAGTTTTATAGTTTCAACGCTTAACTATCTTACCGCAAGGCATATAGGAGCCCCCGTTTTACCTTTATTATTTTTCGTTTTGCATCACTCTGCCCATAGTTATGGATGGCAGCGGGTCGGGTAAGTGCGGGTAAGTCATTTACCCACCCACCAGCATACCCACGTTGTCGACTTTTACCCGCCCGCGAGAATGCCCGCGGGTAAAAAACCGTGCCCGCACCCGCACTCGGCGGATACCCGCGGGTATCGGGTTTACCCGGGCCCGCAAAGATGGTTGCTGCTTGCACGGCGAAGGGCCGAAGGTGGAGGGACGACCGGGCGAGGGCCGCCATAGATGTGCCGCCGGCCGTCTGCAGCTGTAGCCGCCTGACCCTGTGGTCGACGATGTGCGGGGTCGCTACCGAGCTTCACCAGATCAGGGATGCCGCCGAACCTCGCGCGCCCCTGCTGCGCCCTCCATCGCGTCCTGCACCCTCGTATGCGCGGCGCCGCCATCACCACCAAGTCGAGCTCTGCCGCCGGCCGTCGCCAAGACATCGCGCCGCCGTGGACACCAACTCCCGGAGCGACCCCCGGCGACTCCTCGGGCACCTCGACGTCGAGCCGTGACCCTGCTGCAGTCCGTCGTCATCTCCCCGCCGCCGGAATGACGCACCGCCGGCACCGTCGTCCTCGAAATCCGGCCGTTGCCGTCGCCGTCCGCAGTCGGTGAGCATGTCCTTGCGATCCTCTTGACCTCCTCTATCCGTTTTGCACCCTAGCTGATCCCCTGAGCCCCTGACCGCCGGCGATTTGGCCACCTTGGGCGCCGTCCGCCTCAAACTCGAGGAAGATAAAAATGGAGGGGGCGGCGGCCGGGTGGGTTCGTGGGGATAGGGGAACAGGGGTGGGCTTCTAGGGTTTGGTTAATGGGTTGGGCCATGCATTGATACATATGAGCCTTTTTTTAATTTTGATGTGGGTAGCGGGTATGCCCGCGGGTAAAGGTTGCAACAAGTTAGTCGCCCGCGGACGGATTTTGATGCCTGTATCCGCGCCTGCGGGAGGATTTAGCTGCCCGTATCCGCGCCCGTCGGGTCGGGTATCCGTGGGTACCCGCGCCCGCGGGCAAACTTCCATCCCTACCCATGGTTCTAAAAAAATCACTTTGTCTGATGCATCCGTTCGTTTGGCTTATCATCCACCAGTCAACAATATATTTTCTCTCAGAACAAACCAGCCACCGGCCACTGGCTAGTAATACTTTTCTCTCAGAACAAAACAGCACCAGCAACCAGCCACCAACCAAACGAATAGGCTCGTGGGCGCCGTGGATAAATTCGGGTACAGATTCGTCATCACACTAGAGTACTGTCACCATGTCCACGCCATCATCGATGGTTGCCGGCCGTAAAGATGGTGCTTCACCATGTTCCTCTTCTCTTTGCTACACTAGCAAAGTACTCCTTCCGTCCCTAAATAAGTGTTGTCGTAGGTGTGTGTCATAAGTAATAAGATTAATTAGATTTGTAGAAGATACGTGCAAACAAATGGGAGTCCATTCCACCCTGCTTCGAGGTCCACCACTCAACATCCTCGCCGTAATCATATTGTCATGCCAATGTATTGCGATACCAGAGGCGGACGCAGCAGAGGTACGGTACATAGGTGTACACACACCCAATATTTTTTGACAATAAAATTTCAATTAGTATGGACACATATACGTATGTAGTATACATAAAGTAACTGGGTCAGATTGTCTCAAACATAAGCACGCCGTCCCCACCCTAGGTATACTTGGGCGTGTTTGCGACCCTGTACCACCACGGTTTGACCGGCCCGACTAGCCCAGGTCTGGAATTACTTGACTTATACGGTGCAAGGCACCGTGTTTACGGCCCTGTACCAAATGAGCCCGGTCCAGGTGATGTTGTTGTTTGCCACTAAATTGACAGTCGGACTGGGAAGTGTGGCTACCGTGCACTGTGATGTGGTAGTCTTACCACCAGAGAAGGCTCACATGCATTTCATCAAGAACTTGGTGAGCAACCATGGACAGCTCCGTCCTAGCCATGGCACGAGGCGAGCTCGGCCTTTCGACCATGGAGACACAGGGCGAGGTCGGCCCTTCGAACATGGCAGCGCGGCCCAGCACCCGTCGCGTTCCTCCTCCTCTTCATCTTGCTTACCGCTACCGGGCATCGCCGCGGCCGCCCTCGTCTCCGGCAACACGACACCCAGGCAGGATAACTTCGGGGACACGGGCTCCCGGCCCCACGGTCTCGCTCGCGAAGACCCTGCCTCCCCCATGGGCCGGCGCTAGCCGCGAGCGGCGACGGCGACACGGCCGGGAGCAGCGCGGCGTGGCTCCTTGTCTACCACCACCTTGCCCACGGCGGGCAGGACGCCGATGACGACAGCAGCGGTCTTGCTAGCCGTCGGCAGCCGCCTCGTGTAATCTGCCGCCGACCTCTACGCGCCCTGCTTCCGCGTTGCTGCCCCCTTCCACCTCCTCCTCCTCCCCAATGGTGGGAGGTGACGCGAGTCACTCCCCATGAGCCCCCATCGGACGCTGAGCACTTCAGTCGGCCTGGCCCTGGAGTCTGGAGATACGCTAATTTTGGGCATTTCTGGAGAGCCATGAGAGAGTGTGTTTCTTGACCCGTGGTGGTCAGAATTGAGTGCGGGCCAATGACGCTAACAAGCTGAGGGTGCGTTTGGCAGGTCTGCGGCTCCGGCTGTGGCAGCTCTGGTTGTGGCTGTGCTGGTGAAGCGGATTCCGTGGGGGAGCTGAATCAGTTTTAGGAAAACGTTTGGCAAAACAGCTTCTCCTGGCTGTGTAATGTGGATAGGAGGATGAAATGTCCATAATACCCTTCATTTTTCTTTTTTCCCTCTATTTCTTTCCTTTCTTTTTATTTTTTCCTTCCTTTTTCTCCATTATCTCCACCGCACCGGTGCATCCCTTATCCATTCAGCCCCCGCATCCCCAGCCAATCCAACGACGCCGCCGACGCTCCCCTTCTTCCTTCCTGCATCGCCGCCGCCCCAGCCCCTGCGGCTCCATGCGCCGGCCCGCGTCGCCGCCCTCTGCCTCGTCGCCTTCTCCCTCACGCTGCGGCAGGAGCTCGTGCGGAGCTCCCCCGCCGGCGCAGCATGGCGGCCCGCGCGGAGATCCCTGGCCGGCATGGAGGCGGCCTCCGCCTCCACGCTCGTCCACCGCCACCCATGCTCGCTGGCGCGGTGGTGCTCGTCTGTGGGCCATGGTGGCATTTTGCTCGATATTTCGCCGAACCGCAGGGGCATTTTGGTACAGGTGAGTGCGGGTGTCAGACGGAGCCAGGGGAGCTACGATTTCCGGCTCCGGCGCCTCTTTTTTTGCTCCAGAGAGCGCAAATCCCGGGCGCTCCCGTCTGGGAGCCGTTTTTTTGAGGCCTTTGGCAGGGCTCCGGCTAAAACGGCTCCCGAAACCGCCGGAGAAACCCTGCCAAACAGACCCTGAGTTGCAGCCCGGAAGCACAGCCGGGCTGCTGGGCCGGGGTCGCAAACACGCCCACGATGATTGATGATGCACATCACACTGGCCGCAGCCGGCTACGCCATGGAAGATCCAGACTCGATGCTGCTGAGTATCCTCTCACCTCAGGCAGCTGAGGGGGGGACACTGGTGCCCGCTGTGACAACTCAATGCTGCACTGTGGCGCAGGCCGCGCGCGGTGAGCTGTTGCCTCGCTGCCACTCTCATCTCAACTCCTTTCTGTCTCCCTCATCCCGTATCCTGCATGCAGCAGTACTGCACCGAGCTGTCCAGGCAATGTGCAACTGTGCAGTGGCCTCTCTCACTGTCCGTCCGGCTCTCCCCTCTCCCTGCGACCCTGCTGCCGACGCAGAAAAGAATTGAAGTCGGTCGCCTTTGCAATTTTGCAGGCCTCCTTTCGGAATGCATGCATATGCAGGGCGACAAAAGGGAGAAGAGTGAATGGATATAAAGATAGCGTTGTTGCACGCGCACTTTACTATAATCTGCAAATGTAACAGAGAGGGATCGATGGATGGACGGAGAGGCCGGCCGGTGGCAGAAAGGAGACCCAAGTGCACAGTACAAGCTGCAGTCTCTACTACTCCATCTCCATGCACCATGACACAAGAAGATACAAAGCTCGTGGACGTGAAACCTACCATGACCTGCTAATGCAAGCAAGGGTCCCCTAGCCATTTGTGCACATGTCACGTAACGTGCTCCAAACCACAAAAAGGAATCGGTCATGCATTACTACGCCCAGCCACCGACGAGCCACGGGCCCGGCCGACCAATAAGAACCAAGGCTGACGCGGCATGCGCGAGATCACGAGCCGTGTGACCGCGAGAACGCAGGCAGGATCACATAAAATCACATGCCCGGGCCGGCAGCCGGCAGCCACCAGCAGCAGCTATTTCAGCCCGATCGATGGAGCACCGGAGCGCCTGCTGGGAGGAGGCATGCATGTCCCGCTGGATATAGCCATGCTCGTGGGTTATGCAACTCCTGTTCTACCACTGCCATGGCTCGTGTTTGCGCACAGCGAGATGCCAATGCGAGGCGTACGATCGACGGCCGCACACAGTGCGTATGTGATATGCGTAGGGATGGAACCGGATACCAATTCGGATATCATTTTTTAGCCGTTCTTTTTTTATTTTAGCTAAATTAGGCATAATATTTTGTATCCAAAATTTATATTCTTGTTCTTGGTATTGTGTTGGTTAAGATTCATACAAAATAAACCCCAAATGTGTGTTATATTTTAATCAAATGATGAAAAGAAATTCGGATATCTATTCGGATACGGATGTTTTTTCACCTTTTTCTCTATCGAAAGCAAATAATCCATAAAAAATTGTAGCTAATTTTTTTTATTTTTTCCAGTAATTAGCTGGTTATAATGCATAAAAAATTAACACCAAATTTATTTTATTGTGATCTAAAAGTATCAATCTATTACACAATTCGGATGTTTTGATTCCATCCCTAGATATGCGTGTGTCCTGTGTCGTCCATGGTCTTGGCAGATCGATCAAGTCACCAGGCGCATTTTTTGCAGGTCGCAGCTAGTACAGTAGTACGCAGCTGTGCAGGAAGGCCAACCCAACCTTCAATGCCGTGCCTCCTTCCTTGCCTGCAAGCCGTTCAATGCACATTTATATTCAATTGAAAATGTTTGGGTTTAAACTTTCATAATACTACTCCCTCCGTCCCAAAATATAAGGTTTTATTGACTTTTGCGGATTACGTTTGACCAATCGTATTATTCAAAAAATTTATGAAAATATAAAAACAATTATGATATACTTCAAATATACACGATGATAAAACATATCATAACAAAATAAATAATATTTACACAATTTTTTTGAATAAAACAAGTGGTCAAACGTGATCAGTAAAAGTCAACAAGACCTTATATTTTGGGACAGAGGGAGTAGCTAGAGAGCGGTGCGTTCCTCCATGTCGATTTGCCATTATCATAGCCTGGAGATCCTGGCGTTCTGCACTGCAAGCCATGAGGATTTTGTTCTAGTATAATAGTCGAGTAGCTTGTGATGAACACGATGGAGAAGGAGAAGCGAGACTGCGCTAGAGAGAGAGACTGTCTAGCGCTGCTACCGGCGACAGGGACGCAGTAAATTTCCGTCTGGCCGCCGTAAACTTTGGAGTTGCAGTGCAGGGGCCGCCAGCAGGGTAACATGCATGGAGCTACAGTAGGTTAATGCAGGGCGGACGGGCGGTGGTACAGGAAGGAGGAGTCTGTAGCTACGAGCACCGGGGGGTCCTGGGCTACACTGCCGTGGCTACTTTGAGCTAGCCAGCTAGGGAGCTTTACGTACTCCTACGTTTTGGCCCCCGGCGCGGCCGGCGATGTGAAACTCCATCTGCAATTCTGCGACCTGAAAGCTCATGCGGTTGCGTGTGGGCACAGGTCAGCTACTCAGCTTCACATGTCAACGCTGCCCTCGCTTTAAATTTTAAGGAGCAAGGGTGGAACTTCCTCTTTTCAAGGAAGGGTGGAACTTTGCGGTAATTTTTGCGACGAACATCGATCAGTGACAAACTGAGTTTGACCTCTCCTTCACCAATGACGATTGAAACATGGGGAGGTCCTGCTCTTGCCCCCCTATTTTCGTGATCCACCCGGTTGTAAAAGATTGGCTACTCCATCATCCTTTCATTTATTGTTGTTATACTTTGTTTGTACAAGCTAGATTTTGAGAAACAGCGTGTTTGTTCTATATATAATTTGTTTTATATATTGTATTTGATCCATAGTATGGTAAAACATAGAGTAAAATGTTTTTAATCTTTACTTCTTGCAATAACATGAGCTAATAATAATATGCTAGGAGAATGGGGAGATTTTTTGTTCTTACGCTTTAAAGTTATAGAAAATTAGGTTCTTTAGAGAAAATAAGTTAGCTACTCCCTCCGTTCTAAATTATAGGTTGTTTTGACTTTATTAAATTCATAGATGATGATACACATTTAAATATACATCATGTCTAGATGTATAACAATATCTATGAATCTAGAAAAGCCAAAACGACTTATAATTTGGAACGGATGGAGTACTTTTTCCTCTTTTCATTTATTGTTATTATGCTTTATTTTTGACACATTAGAGAAGGGGAAATTAAGTTAATTTTTAGAATGAGCTAGGGGGGATATATGAAGAAGATTTTTATTCATACAAGATTTTGAGATATAATTTGAGGGATAGCGCGCTTGTTATGTATTCGTATTATATGTTATATTTGATCAATATTATGTACGGAAAAATAGAGAAATATGTTTCTAATTTTGAGTCTTTGCAATAAACATGAGCACTAATGATGTTGAATAATATAAATGAATAATGCAATAATTTTTTGTTAGAAGAACCGCCAATGAAGAATTGTTTCGGTGTTTATAGTATTTGGTCCTTCATAAGTTACTAATTAATATATTGTTTTGTCGAATCAACATGGATACTACCACTAGAGGGAGTGACGATGGTGGGGGTAATTCTCCTTCCTCTGCTGGCAAGGAGAAAATAAGTTGACCCTCAACTCAAGCCATAGGAAATAAAAAAAGAGCATTGGAGGGCAGTATTTTGATATTTACAAATATGGCATGAAGATCTTCTTTCCCCGTCCCTTTTACGAGATGTTTGATCCAGAGCTATAGTTTAATCAGTTTAATCGATGTCACATCCAATCTTCATATGTTAATTAGCAAGACTAAACAAGAGCTAATTATAAAATTAATTACACGGCTAGATGCCTAGATACTAATTCACGAGATGAATCTAAGTTAAGCCTAATTAATCCATCATTAGCACATGTTTAGTGTAGTGTCACACTATCTAATTATATACTAATTAAGTTTAATAGATTGGTCTCGCCATTTAGTTTGGAGGTTATGGAATGAGTTTTGTCCCCGTTTAATCCTAGTTTTGTTGGCTCATGTAGGTTGCGGCTTGCTTCTCCGCGGTCCTTGCTCACGTCGATGAGAGGCTAAAAGGTTTAGGGTTTCATTGGGGTCTCTGGTACAAACCCAATTTTAAAATTGATCCACTCAGAAAAATATCGACAGCTAGTTGAATTTGTAAATGTTTTGGTGAAGAAAATGTGTTCCACCGTTTGAATTTCTAAATTTTCAACTAAAGAAGAGTAATGTTCTGCTCAAGAAAGAAAATGAAATAGAAATTGGCAAGAAAAAAATATGGGTAGTTGGATCAATGACTAATGGTTGGAGAATGAGACAAAAGGGTAATCTAATTATCGTCAAGGAGATTGGCCCTATGGTGTTCTAGCAATCCTCTTGAATAAGAAAAGAAATTCTAGTTTAAGAAGATTTCCACATCAGCTGGATTTTTATATTAAATAGGGAAGGAATCTTTGTTCTTCTCCCTCCTTGTGTTCTTTCTTTTTTCTTCTTCTTTCTTCTTCTAAGGTTACACAACATTGCGCCTGGCCATCCCGTCACCGCCGACCTCCCACCACCACCATCGACCGACGACACGGGTCATCACAATGGCACAGTGGCACTACCGAGCTAGTGTCGGGCCAGGCACAAGCAAGCAAGAGATCCCTATTCGAATCAAGATGCAAGAATAAAAAACATCACATGAATCATCAAAGTTCATGAATCCATCACAAAAATATACACATATATTAAATTCAACACACAAATTGATAAAGAAATTATCGCGGGTGGTGGTTGGCGCTCCTCCCGACCATGGTCTCCAGCGGCGATATGAAGGTCGGCGCGGCCACCTGCCTTACCCCGCACGGTAGCGGTGGCTCAGTGGGGCTTCTGAGCTGGTCTCTGGTGGGGGTCAGCATGGTCAACTGTCATGCCCCACGATGGCAGCGGGCTTCCTCTTGTGACCCTTGGAGGCAGCGATTGGCATATGTCCCATGACCTAAGTGTGCGGTGGGGATCCTAACCGAAGAAGAAGGAGAAGGGAGGGAGGGGATGCCAGTGGTGGAGGCGCTAACGGGGGAGTGGGAGGAAGCTATGGAAGATAGGGGATGCATGGTGGGTAAGGGGAGAAAATGAGGGAATGGCTAGGGTTTTCTGTATTTATATCATATTGGTGATAGTGTTAGCGTGCTAACATTGGATCGATTCGAAAATTGTCTGGGCCTGGGCTGGTACTACGAGCCTAGGTGGCGGCCCAGGCACTACATAACACATAGTACCAGACCGGTCTAAGCACTATACTCTCTCTGTCCCATAAAAAGTGCAATTCTAGTTTTTCTAGGACAGATTAGTGCTGAGATTTATTTTCTAGGATTGCACTCTTTGTGGGATTTTTTTCAAATACTAAGATTGCATTCTTTACAGGACGGAGGGAGTACACTACAAGACGGGTTGGGTTAGTGCTAGGCATTTTAGTGTTGAGCCTCGAGGCACTCAATGGACTTGGCCCATCTATAGCTGATCCCCATAATGGAGAGAAACTCCATCGGGTTTCGAGTACCTATTGCCATATATCCTGCATATTCAACCTAACCACATGAGCAAATGTGTGTGTGAGAGAGCTAGCAAATCTTAAAATTGGTTAGGTTCTGTTTGGGAATGCTTATTTTAGCTTCACCTATTTTAAGTTGGGCGAATTCACAATTTTTTTGTATTCATCGACTTTAGCTTCACTAGTGAAGCCATTTAGGAGAAGCTCTCCCGAACGCGTAAGTCGATGAACATCAAAAGAGAAGTTGTTCATGTTTATAATAATTTAGAAAAATATAAATACTCGTAACCAATCGAGAATTCAAACACAAGTGAACCGTTCCCAATACTACAACCTAACTAATCTTCGCTAGAGTTGCTGTGTTATGTGGAAGGCAAAATAACCACTTTAGTCCTTGAACTTTACGCGAAGAGTCAACTTGGTCCTTCAACTTTCGAAATGCTCAATTTAGTCCCTCAACTTATATTTTTGCATCAAATTTGTCCTTGTGCTGATATGGTGCTCTATTTTAGCATAAAATTGATGCAAAAGTTCATTTTACCCTTTGCTCATCTAGGTGACTATGTCAAACTGGACATGCTCATATATACTCCCATAATACATACACATAACAATATATGGTTCTTAAAACTAACACAAAATATGGTTTCTAAAAAGTTCATCTACTTAGCTTGTACTATTTATAGTCATTCATGTGCTCATACAAATTTGATAGGCAAAATATATGTACTCAAACAAGATTTTTGTTGGTATATATACAACTCAATATGTGTAGCAGTGTAAGTATGTTTTGAAATCAACATGTGCTCACATACTCGTGGTAAATTATACTTCCTCCGGTTTGGTAAATGAAGTCGTTTAGGATAGCGACACGGTCTCCAATGTACAACTTTGACTTCTTATTTTTATAAAAATACTTATTAAAACTAACATATGTATACTTTTTTGAAAGTATTTCGCAAGACAAATCTATTCATGTAGTTTTCACATTTCCAAACTCAACAACTTAAAAGTTATTCATGGTTTATGTTCCTAATATTTGACTCAAACATTTTCCAAAATGACTTCATTTACCAAACCAGAGGGAGCACATGCTCCAGGTATATAATCATACTCCCTCAATAAATATGGTATCCTCATATTTATTTTTACCTAACGTGAAAATTGATGATAGAAAAGAGCCAATGGTAAAATAGACCTTTTGTATTAGTTTCGTATCAATATGGAGTCATATATCAGCACAAGGACAAGTTTGACTCAATAATAAAAAGTTGAGAGACTAAATTAGCCATTTCAAAAGTTGGAGGATGAAGTTGACCTTCGTTGCAAAGTTCAGAGACCAATATGGTTATTTTGCCTATGTGGAACAGAATACACCAAGCTCAGATTCTCACATTCGCCGTATCTTTGGGACCGCGAGAAAACAAAATGGTGGGGAAGTTGACACATGCAGTGAATTGATATTGGCCCCTCTCTGCCTGCAGTGGATGCCAAATAGAGAGCTGTACTCTCTGCCCCACATGACGCTGCGTTTGAAAGTACAGGTCATGCCCATCAAACCACATCTTTTCCGCGACAAACAGCTTTGTCCCCCTCGTTTGGTTTTAACCTTGTCATCCTACTCCAGCCTAGGATGCCAACATGCTGTGACGTTTTGATTCTATTCTCTTCTGCTCTGCCTGACGTGAAAGGGAGGGACAATCATTCCCTCTCCTTCATGAATTTGACCAGGCTGGTCTCTAATGTTTTCCCCTGAATTTCGCTTCTTGTTGCAGGGTTAAGGAGAGTCGTGGGTTTGGACAACATCAATTCCACAGTACTCAGTACATGGGCACCAATTGCAGATCAGAATGTGGTCTTTACTGACACTACACAACGATGAGTCGATGAAGACGGGAATTGCAAGACGACGGCAAACAGTATTTTCAATTCCAGGCAGGACCAGTGTCACCATCCACATCCAGGCAGTACAGAATGCGAAGCCCCACCCTACCAACGCCGTGCTTACCACCACCCCGTGGGAGCGCTAGCAGTTATGCATCAGAGCTTTGCACACCAAGTGTCCAAGTACGTACCAGATGCCTGCTGTCTGGGAAACACTATTACATGTTTCCAAAATAATACATGGCGCTACATAAAACGTGGGCAATATATGGCCAAGGAAAATGAGAGATATACTACTGTATTTATAAGATCAGCAGTAGAACATGAGCCCCTTCACACTATCTCGGAGCTTGGGGAGCGGCGCGGTCTGCAATGGCGTGGATCTGTACAGGGTTGTCCGGCTGCTGGCGTCGGAGGAGTCCGATCTCTCGAGATACAGCCTTCCTCTGTATGCGGCGAGGTGGGCGTAGTAGGCCGGCGGAACGAGAGAAACAGGCTTGGTGCACCGTGCAAAGGTGTAGCAAAGGTTGTGTATCAGCTGCTGCATCTCGTCGGACTTGAAGTTGTTCTCATCCCACAGAACTCGGTAGTGCGTCGGCCTGCTCGTCCCCTTTGTGCCCCAATGGCTGCACAGGTAGAAATCGAACTCCCTCGGGTGTGTGATCACGGTGTCGACCACTGTCCCCGGTGGCACGTTCTGGTCGGAGTAGTGTGTCGAGCCGCCAGTCTTCTCCCGGTGGAAGAGCCTGGTGTGATGCCTCTTCTGAACCACGACGAACGTGATCGACGGCTTGTAACCTGGGTACCCCGAACATGTCAACCGCACTGCCTGCAACTCCTCTGACAGCACCTTGTAAAACTGCGTCTCACTCACACCGTCTCTGAAGAATATGATTCTACTTGGGAGCTTGCCGACTTCTTCCACGAACTCCTCAAGCAGCTCACCGGCCATCACATCAAGGTGCTCGATGATCTCTTTGCGGTGCGTCTGCGACCTCATCCTGGAGGTGTACTTGTTTGCTGAAGGCCAATTCATGCTTGCAACTACGGCGACGACCGATGGACTTGAGTCATCTAGGGGATGTGGGTGCGTCACATCCGCACCCATGAACATCACTGGCTCCTTGTCAGAAAATATTCTAGGAATTTGGCATGGCAAGCTGTTGTAGAGGGCAACATTGCATCCCCCAAGCTTCGCATTTATCTTCAGTGCTAGATTGGCCAAGAACTGAAAGCTCAACTTGCTTAAGTTGGAGTACAGGCAACACTGTGTCACAACACCAATGGATGTTTCTGCAATGCGCTTCAAATCAGCATAGCCTCGATGCTTCCGCTCCATGACACAGATTAGCAGCTGTAAATTTCCCGAGGCAGCTTCCTGAATTTTCTTCAGCTTGTTCTCCAAAATACCAACATTGTTCAGGAGATGAATCCGCTCAAACAAAGGGCTAAGGACAGTTTTCTTGTTGAGTAGAATCCCAAGTTGCTCACATCTGTTTGATAGCTGGTTGATAAACTTTGGAATAAATGATTGATGCTCTGAGCTGCCACCAAAGCTTATCAAAGCCCAGCTCTTGATCTTGGAACCCTCAGCAACATGGCTGTCCGTCAAATTCCATTGCCGATCATATCTGTCTGGTGTTATGTCCTTGATGCGCCCTCCATTGCCGAGCTTCAGTTTTGGCGGCAAGAGAACCCTTCCCGAGAGCTGCGTCATGTCCTTGGACACTTGCAGGCTGAATTGATCAGCATATGAATTGCTGAAAGAAAATAATGTAGCTATGATCACACATGTATGATCCAACTAATTTTGAATTGAATCAGGCAAACAAGCTAGAAAGTTTACAACAACTACAAAACATAACATGACAAGTAAATCATACCTTCCTGCAGCAAATGCTCCTTCAACAACATCATTTATGAGTCCCTTTCTTTCACTTGGTCTTTGGCAACCCATCTTGAGCATCTTGGAGGTCTGTTCATCTGAGAGCTTGCCAAGAAACTTCTGGCCCTCACAAACCATGCAAAGCTCCATTGGCACATAGCACGGCTTGCTCTTACCGATCTGCAAGCAGGGCAGCTTCCTGAATTCGATATCATGGTTGTAGTGCTCCTTGAAGTAATCCAGCACCGTATAATCCTTCCCACTGCGATCTCGAAACTTGAGGTTCTCTGTTGTCTCCTCAGTCAACCCATGCACATGGTACCTTTGGTCAGTTTCACGGTGGCACACAAAAACTCGAATATTCTTTAGTGCTTTCTCCACCTCCCTCCTCTCATCTTCTGCCAAAGCCCTAGTCTTCATCTGTGAAAGGTCCTTCATGAAGTCACAGCACTTCTGCAAGTAGGCAAGTATGCCAATGTTTTCATGGAAAGCTTTAAGGGAGAGGTCAACATTGAGGGCGAGACCTTGCTTTGTTGGCCTCAAGCTCTGGAAGAAACCTCGTAATACAACAGCCCCACCACCAATGTCCTTTGCTTCTCCCATGGAGCGTGAATACAAAGACCGGCCTATGGGAATAGAATTTTCCATAGCACCTTCCCGAAGGATGACATCCAATGCATGAAGGTAATCTTGAGGAAGAGGAATACCATCCTTCTGTTCATTCAAGTACTTGTTCAAGTCCTCACCACTTAGCTTCGAGACCAATCGAAGGTTCACCCTGAAAACCTTATGATTCCGCTTCCCAAGCATGAGGCCATTCTGTTTAGCTGCTATAAATCGTGTCGATGCTGCAGCTGGAAGACTAACAAAGAACTCAAGCCTGTCCTGTTTAAACTCAATAGGACTAAACAGATTCTTGCGGCCATCAAAGGCTGGCAGGGCCCCTGAGAGGACACTTGAATTTTCTTCAACTAGTTTGTTCTTGATAATTCTTGCTGTTTCTTTCGAAGGGTGTGGGGATATGTCAACATCATAATGAAAAATCTTCTTTCCGGGATCAAACCGCACAAGGAAATGATTTGCGTAGAGAGGAATAACAGCCCCCTTAACTCCACCACCGTCAGGTCTGGGTGCAATGGTAACTCCATGCATGGTGATGGATGAATCCTGATGGGTGCTCACATGATTTGCTTTCACGTCAGATGTTTGGTTCTCACGAATGAAGCACCTTTTGTGCTGAAACAGCTCGGTATCTGTTAATAAATTTATACTGTAAGCCATGTAAAGAAAAGGACAAATCTAAACAGCTACTATGTCAATAGTGATGACTACCGTGTAAAGAAAAATATTGCAAGTCAAAAAGGTCAAAATGAAGGTACATGTTTTCCCTGAAATTTATCAGGCTTTAGAACAAGTGAGGTAATGCAGAAAGTATATAGCACAAACATCAAGATTATGGAACATCATTGTCCCAAAGACAGAAGAAAAAAGATATCACTGACTGGCGCATTAGTTGAACACAAATCCTCCCAAAAAGATAGCCATATGGCCCCTTTTTGAGGTTGGGGAAAGGGGACTAACCGTCAAAACAAGAAAGGCATCATCCACAGTACCACAAATAGAACTTTGTCTGTGTCTCATATTAAACATTCTTGTACCAACTTTTCTCAAGAACAGCTGATCAGTCCAAATTCCCGGCCAAAAAAGTAGTGGAAGAGAAAAAAGTACATAATCCTAAGCATAAATCCATGAAATCACAAGCCTCAGCACTTAAACAGGGAACAAAATGACAGAGAACCATGAACTTGTTTGCCCACCCGGTACAGTAGAATTGCACCTAAAGTTACTGTAACACTTATATTGGCATTGACAAGCCATTAGGCACCAAACATAGAGCCAAAACTATATTCTTTGATAGTATCTAAGTACATCACCATCAGAAGGGGGCGAAAGATATGAGAGCTACAGACATTAGCACACATTGATCAAGAAAGCAACAGCACTAACAAGTAGTTGCATGTAGTGGCATTAAGCATATAAAAACACACGTTGAGACTGGTGCAGCCAGGACGGGAGAGGAAGCAATCAAGCAAGGAAAGAAGGAAAGGAGAGCGCTTTACCGTGCGGGAGCGGCAGCAGAGCGGCGGTGACGGCGTGCGGCGGCGGCGGCGGCTTCCTCGATCTCCACGAGGCGCCCCTCTGCGGCGGCGGGGCGGCGCTGGGCTTCCCGTACCCGTAGCACGCCGCCGCCTTGGGGAACAGCAGCGGCGGCGGCGGCTGGTGCAGGTAGACCAGCACGGGCGGCGGCAGCGGCAGCGCGACGGCGCCGTTGCGGCGCGCGTGTATCGGCAGCGGCAGGAGCGCCGGGTAGGCCTGGACGATCGGGTGGTGCCTGCCGCCGCCGCCGCCCTTCCACCTCCTCCTCCCGTTCGCGCCGCCGCCGCCATTGCTAACCCCGCCGCCGCCTCCCACGTTCCCCTCGTTCTTGGCCACCGCCTCCCCCTCCATGGCCAAGGTAGCACCACCGCCGGGCAGCAGACGCGAGCACCACAATCAAATTTGTTCGTACTCTCAGTACTGGTACGCAGCTTCTTCCGGGGGCAGCAGGATCGCAGCTTCTTGGGTTCCTTTTGGCGTGGTGCGGCGTGGGCTGGCTTTGTGGGGGTTTCTTGGATGGTTGGAGGAAGGTAGGGGGGCAAAAAGGAGGAAGCTGGGGAGGGGAAGAGTGGGGCGGAACCGCGGAAGGGGATGGCTGCCTCCTCTGCCTCTGGAGAGAGAGAGAGAGAGAGAGCGGGGGTATTAATGGGGTGGCAGACGCAGAGGTTGGGGGGACAGGAGAGAAGCCGAGAGGAGAGGGGAGGAGCATGAGCATCTACGCCAACGCTGTGGCCGTGGCTGCGGCTGTGGCTGTGGGCTGTGCGTGCCAGGCCATATGCCCGTATCCATGCTCCTCTTCCTCTCCCTCTTCCAGGCTTACTGCTGGCGCCCTGCTGCCCCGTCTTCCCAAATTCTCAATGCGGGAGAGGGGATAATTATGGCTGCACTAAATACAGGGCTCTACCGCTCCACGCCCCGTTCGTTTGGTTTATCAGCCACCAGCCAGCAGTACTATTCTCTCAGAACAAATCAGCCACCAACTACCAGTCAGCAGTACTTTTCTCTCAGAACAAATCAACACCAGCCATCAGTCACTAGCCAGCCGAACAGGCTGCCACTACCCTCTCCTCGTATTGGTTTCTCTTCAGGCTCGATGATACAGGATTTATATTGGTTTCTCTTCAGACTCGATGATACAGGATTTATAGGGGGTCTTCCTATTGTTTCGATCATACTTAGACTTATTTAATGAGGTTTTTTACGGTACACAATACGACATGTACGACCGGTTGAAAAAGGACTCGTATGTAATAGAAAAGGAACTATATGTAAGGATCCGACGGTTGAGATTAATTCTATACGACTGATTTTTTTAGCTATCGTACGGTAGTATTCAAAAGTCGTATGGGTAGTATAAGGGTATTATTGAAAATGTAAAATGGTATTGTTGTATATAGGAAATGAAATATATGAAATGTTTTAGATAGTATAAGGGGACAGCGGAGAATTTTTTCCAAATAATATATATCTATGAAATTACCATTTTACCCATAGAGAAAACCGGTAATACGACCGTACGACCGTTGGGTCGTATTGTGTACCGTAAAAAACCTCTATTTAATTCGGCAAATTTTCATTAATTATATGTCACATAAAAAATAGCTCTTGACATCATTTTTTGGCACGTGTCAAGAGATAAAGTGAAGAGTCACAACGAATCTTAAAAAGGGCTCGTTTGAGAAGAAAGCATGGCGATCAGCCGAGTCAGAACCAGCCGATGGTCAGCAAGCAGATCGGTCGATCAAGGGAAGAAGCGGCAAGCAAAGAACGTGGCGGAGACGGGTCGATATCCCGATCAAACACCGGGTGCAAGGTTTAGGAAGGAGTCCGACTCATGCATGAGTCTGTCTAATGGTTTATTTTTTATGCAAGTAAACATTATCGTAATCGACTAGGAGTCTGTTTAATTCCAGGGTATAAGTAGTGACCCTGCGCAGTCAAAAAAGTTTGTACACACCATAATCAAACAAAGCTACACAGCTTTCAAACCTTTACTTACTTTCTCGTGTTACTTTTCGGTGACTTCGTCATTGTGTTTTTCCTTTTTCTTCAGTGTCGTTCTTCGAGTTCGTCTGGCTGCATCGACCGATCTCCGGTTAGCTTGTAAGTACCGTTTTACCGAGTAAATCCTAGGTTTTAACCTCCGGGCGTATGACTGTGGTTTCATCTAGTTCTTTTATTCACAATTTATCGATAATAGTTAGATCTTCAAGTTTTTCATACCAAAGTCTTGTAGTTTTAGCTTTATCACCGATTTATCCAGCTCAAACAAAGCTTCGTCGGCTTTTACTATTCTTATTTTATTAACCTATCTGAACAGCCGATCTAAATTTGTTTCAAGCGTTGTATCTGCGTAGGTTGCTTCTGGTAGCTTACGTATTGCTCACATCATCCAAATCAGCTGATATAGTCGATTTCTACATACTTGCACTTCGGCTGCTTCCGAGCCCGCCGATCTGCTCTATTCCGTATCGGCTGATCGGGCTGGTACACGTACTTTGAAGACCACATCGGTTCTCTAGCTGATCTACTCGAATTTAACAACTTCTCTGTCCTTCTTGTCAATCAACAGGTCTGATTGTCTGGCACGCCTCGCACACACCAGGGACGAATAGTGGGTTAGTACATGAAGGCCATCGTCTGGTTTTGCGTCAACACTAGCCACACTAATTACAAGTATTAATTATAGATTAATGACAAAACTCATTTCATAACCTTGGCTAATTCGCGACATGAATCTCTAATGAGTCTAATTAGGTCATGTTTAAACAATGTTGTGCTACAGTAAATAATCTCTAATGCCAGATTAATTAGGTTTAATTGATTCGTCTCATGAGATATTGTTTATTGTTTTCTAATCATGATATAATTAATTATCTAATCATGACATAATTGAGCTTATTAGATTCGTCTCATGAGATATTGTTTACTGTTGTCTAATCATGACATAATTAATTATCTAATCACGACACAATTGTTTAATGTTGTCTAGACATAATTAATTATCTAATCATGACATGATATGTTTATTAGATTCGTCTCACGATTTAAGTCGGGATTATGGAATAAATTTTACCGTTAATTCATATTTAATACTCTTAATTAGTATCGCTAGTTTCGATGTGTAAGTTTGTAACCATAAGTAATACTCTCTCAGTCCTACAAAGAGTGCCACTTTGATTTCTTCTCAGTTAAACTATTTGACGTTTGACCAAATTTCTAATGAAGTATCAATGTTTGTAACACTAAATATGTATGCTACCAAAATATATTTCATATGAATTTAATGAAATTTGTTAGACATCCAAAGTATTGATATATTTTTATATAAACTTGGTCACATAAGACAGTTTGACTTATGACGAGACCAAAGAGACACTCATTGCGAGACGTAGAGAGTATAATATATTATTATATATGAATAGTCAACGTGTTATTTGGAAGACCGAGCCAAATTGTATTATGCTTTATAGAAAATGGAAGGGGGAGTATGAAACATCCCCACTCATTGTGGGTTCATCGGGACAATCAGCTCATAAGAGTGAAGTTTAGATATATATGTCTTCCAATAGTATTTCTAAAAGGTTCATTTTCACTTGGAAAAATATATTTTTCGGTAAGTCATAATTTTGAATCTTTCGATCTATTTCAACATTTTTTTAAAAAAAATGTCATGTCACTTTTGTAATGTGTGAACTAACCTTTCTAGAGTAGCTACTTCACTCGATCATAGTCCCTCGGTTTTGTGATATAGGATCACTCTTTTGTAAGATTTATTACATGAAAAAATGTAGTGAATCTATATGGAGTTTTGCATATTGGTAGAGTTGATAGCCTTCAATCACTGGTGGAAAAACGACCTTTGATCCAACCCTTTATTCCCGGTTAAACTTTGGACCCGAGACTAAAGGGTTTGCATCGACGTGGCCTCTAATAGCTGTGAATGCCCCCCCACCCTTTAGTCTCGGTTGGTAAAACCACCCGGAAATAAAGATTTTGGCACCAACAGCTGCAAGTTAACAATAATTGGTGTCACCCTTTAGCCTCGGGTGGTGTTCCCACCCGGGATTAAAGACCCCTTTTTATTCCCGGGTGCAAACACCACCCGGGATTAAAGGGGGCCTTTAATCCCGGGTGGGAACACCACCCGGGACTAAAGATTCTCTCCCACCGACAGCCCCTCTCTCCCCCTCTTAATATATTTTCCCCCTTCTTCCTTAGCCACTCATTTTCTCCTTCTTCCTCACAATCTCCTCTCTTTCTCTCTCGTATGCAGGGCAGGGCACGGCTGGCGCGCGGCCTCCCGGCCAGGTCGGGCGCGGCCGGCGGCGCGGCCTCCCGCGGCGGGGGCGCGGCCGGCGGCACGGCTTCCCGCGGCGGGGGCCCGGCCAGGCGGCGGCGCGGCCACCCGCGGCGGGGGCCCGGCCAGGCGGGGGCGCGGCCGGCGGCGCGGCCACCCGCGGCGGAGGCCCGGCCAGGCAGGGGCGCGGCCCCCGCTCGGGCGCGTGCGGCGGGCGGCGGGCGCGCGGCCCCCGCTCGGGCGCGTGCGGCCGGCGCGCGGCGCGCGGCCTGCCCCCCGCGTAGGCAAGTTTTCTTTTTTTTTTGATTTTTTGCATGAATGAAGTTGTATTGTGATGGGGATTTTTCTGGTGATGTATCGGTTCTACAATGATAAATCGAGTTGTATGACGATGAATTGTATGATGATGTGATTTTTCTGCATGAATGGAGTTGAACATGTGTGAATCAAATCGAATCGAACTCATGTGTTGTGAATTGAAGTTTATACAAGATGAGCATATATGTCTGTGAGATGAGTTTTCTTGTTTCGTGTTCTTGAGAAATTGTTTGATGTTCTTGAGATGAGCAAGCAGAGAGGAGAGGATGGATGGGGATGGGGATGGAGATGGGGGACAGGACCACGGCAGGAGTAGGCTCTTTTTTTTGTTTGCTGCAAAATTCTTTAGTCCCGGGTGGGAATCCCACCCGAGACTAAAGGATACCCTTTATTCCCGGTTGGTCACCCGGGAATAAAGGTTGGGCCTTTTGTCTCTAGAGATTAGTCTCTAGAGCTCTTTAGAGAAATATTGCTCTTACGAACCGGTACCAAAGGCTCTTTTTTCACCGGTGAATGTTTGATTTTTTTAAAGGGGTAAAATGTTTATTGCAGTCACATTCTAGAACAGACTAAAATAGAGACGTGGAAGTAAATTTTCGGTGCGGAAACGACGTCTCCTTTGGCTTGCCTCCTCCGAACCTTTTACAGAGAAAAGGAAAGGTGTATGCCGTTCGAATGATGAAATCCTCTTTGGTAGGTTTCTTGCTTCTTACTTTCTTGTGCTTGCCCCCCCCCCCCCCCCGCCCCCCCGCTTTCTTGCTTGTCACTTTCTTTGTTCTGATGCGGCGGCCCCCCTCCTACAATTCTACTGCCTTGCCTCTTGGTAGCCTTAGAGCAACTTCAGCAATAGCCCCTACTTCGAGCCCCTACTTTTGTGAGTAAGGGCTCCCCCTACATTTTTGGGGCTTAGTTTTTCCTCTCAACTCCAGCAACACCCCCTACATCTCAGCCCCTTCTTATTTATGACAAGTGGGACCTATGTGTAAGTGCCTCATATTTTCTTTTTTATTTGATCTTATCCTTTCTCTCCTTCCTCGCGAACAACAAGTCACCAACGCACGGTTCGTCTTCCTTGCGTCTCTCCGCGTCTCTCCGCCAGCCACCAATCTTCCTACTATTCTTCCATCTCGGCCTCTAGCAGCAATACAAAGCAGGGGAGATTGGAGAGCACCTGCTTGTGCAGGAGTGTTTAGGCCTCGCGGAGGATCTCCATCCCAGCAGAGCTTCGAGCCTGTGGAAGAGCTCGGGCCCCTGTCGAAGGAGCTCCATCCCATGAAGTAGCTCGAGCCCAGACACTCTGTTTCTTCCCCCGTGCTCCAGCCTGGGCTCCCATAGTCCCGTGGATGGCGATGCGGCGCGGAGGAGCACGGGCGGTGCGGCGCAGCGGCGGCGGAGATGGATCTCGCGACGGCCGCTTCTTCTCCCCTGCACCTCAGAAGCTTGCGCGACCGGTGAATCGAGCTCCCGCCGGTCGAATCGAGGTCAAGGCCGGTGAATCGAGCTCCAGCAGCGCTGCTGCGGGTGAGCGCGAGCTCCAGCCGTCCGAATCGAGGTCGAGTGGCGCTGTTGCAGCCAGGGCGCGGCGCGACGTGAGGGAGCTTGAGCTCCGGCCACCACGCGAGGGAGATGGAGCTGCGGCCGCCGCACGACGGAGCCGGCCGGGGCGCGGGGCGGGCGCGGCCCAAGCTTGCGCGAGCTCCGGCCAGGCGCAACGAGGGAGGCTGCTCGTGGCAGTGATGGTGGTGGATCTCGAGCATAGACGGCGGCAGGGAAGGGCACGGGCGGCGGCGGGGATGGCCAGGGAGGCGGGTTCAGTGCGCGCCCGGGAGGAGCAACGACGGCAACGGCCAAGTAGGGGCTCCCCAACGCACCCGCAGGAGAAGGGGGTGGAGGGGGGAAAGTAGAGGTGAACAATGATAGGGACTGTAATTGGTGCTCTGCTGGAGTTCATTTTTTTCTCTCAGCCCCTACTTTTTGAGTAAGGGCTCAAGTAGGGGCTCTGCTAGAGTTGCTCTTAGAGTCAGCTCATAGATTAACCCATCTCCATCAATGTACTGAAGCCACCTAGGGAATTGCTGAGAATCTTTTCACTCTCTCGGGGCAAACCTTGCAATAAAATGAGGACAAATGCAGTGCATGTAAAAAGGTGTACTCTCTCGTGGCTGCCTATTTTGCTTGCCACATGCCACAAGCCGTCAGTGTGGTGTTGACTGTCTTTTTTTGCTGTTGGGGTCAACAAATGGTGGTGAACTGCTTAAGGGCATGTACAATTCACAAATAGGAGTTTGTCTTTAAGCATTTTGAATCTCCAACCTATAGACATGTACTCCGTATACATCATGCTAAACAATTCATAGTTTATCTTATCGTTTACAAACTATTTAATACTTTGGATGTATCTAGGATTAACTATAAAAAAAATTTCATATGTCATTGTGTGGCTATTTGATAGACATTGTATGAAGGATAAATGAGAGCAGCATGATTGTGTACATTGCTAGCAAATCAAGTTGGCACATTTTAATATAATTAATACATACATCATGGAAAATCAAAAGATCACTTTCTTAACAAATGGTAGCCATGTAGTAGGTCACATTCAGAGAATCAATTTATCTCTGACGAAACTGAGGCTCCGTTCGGCTTCTTTTGCAATACTTTTCTCACAGAACAAATCTATTGTATAAATCAGTGTGTAGTATTTTTGTTTCAGAATAAACCTATTGTACAAATCAGCAAAAGATCCGCCAAACAGAGCCCAAATCGAAGAAGTCATTCATGTTCCGCTTCGCAAGTGCAGTGTTGCCTTGTAGGTTGAAAACAGACGGTTTGTATACCGTTTCGTTCCGACCGTTTTTCTACATTATGATTTTGTTCCTGTTTTTACCATTTAATTAATTTTAATGTCATTCTTCATTATTTTGTAGTAGTTTACTTTCATGAATATAGAAAAATGTCGGAACAATTTTTTTACATTTATGATTCCGTGTTCGAACTTTTTCAACTGTTTTCATCCCGTCGAAGGTACGCAGCTCGCGGTGGCCAAAGCTGAGCAGCTGCATTGAGGCTCGCGGCGGTCGCTGCGCGCAGGATACCAGGCCGTACAACGGAGCCGAGCTCGTCTCTTTCGCCTCGTTGGAGCAATAGTTCTTTCTTTTGTGAACATATCTTTCATTGATTAACCAGATGGGTTACAATCACTTTGTAGTGTTGCAAAAAGAAAGCTAGGTGGCTCATTTTGCCACAAGAGACTATCTCCTAGAGAGGGTTACATGTGTTGGCACAAAGATGAGCAGCAACGTTGGCCGAGCAACACTGAAGGAGGCCAGTGACGACGCCATCTCCTGCATCTCTGCCAGAATTACAGCAACCTCCGATCGTTGCCCTTGCCCCAAGTTATTTTTCCATAATGACACAAGTTGCAAAGAATCTGATTCCATCAACACCCTCCCCGTTTCACCCATCATGAGTGCCAATTGCAGGCCATCCCTGCATGCTTCTGCTTCAGTCACTAGAACAGATGAAACTGATGGGATCCATCTAGCTGAAGCTCCTAGGAAGGAGCCATTTGAGTTCCGAATCACCACACCAGAGGAGCCCGTCATTCCTTCCTCTTGAAAGCCACCGTCGCAGTTGATCTTGATCACACCTTCAAGAGGGCAGCTCCAACTTTCCGGCTGGACGTCGCAGTTGTAAAATTGTGTTTGTAGAGCAACAGTTCGGTGAGATCACCACTATGTGCAACGGCCGAATAGTCTCTCCATTTACAAAGACACACCAATGGCCTGCACAGTGTACAGACCAAAACTTCCTAAAATTCCCCCACCTGTCTGGTCCTTGACCAGCAAAGAAAAGTCATGAAGGTTGCACCGAAAGGTGAAAGTGAAATTCCCATTGTTTACTTTTACTGAGATGATGATGATGTGTGTGTTTGTATAGAGAAAGAGGGAGAGAGTCAGAAGAGAAGAAGTGAGGGACCATTGTCCATTGGTGAGCATATAAAAACCAATTCTGCATTGAATGGAATGGTTGCCCCCTACAGTAGCACAGGAGCAGCTGCTCGCAGCTTTGCCTTCCCCAAACTGCCCATACAGACCAGAGGAAGGGAAAAAAAGCTCTCATCTCCACCCTGATTAGATATGCAAAAGAGAAGCAAAAGTGGTATTATTCACCATCACACTCATCACATTATCTCTCACAAAAAAGTATTATTTCAACACTATTCTAGCACTATTCATACGCACAAATTAATTTATCCATCTAAACATATTTCTCCAACCCCCAACAGGATTAGGCAAATAATTATGAGTATTTGTGAGTTTCTCAGAAGTCTAAACTTTTAAACTTTGAACGTTTAAAAAGTTAAAAGAATAACTAACGTTTAAAAAGTTTCTCAGATGTATTTGCCATGAAGAACAGAGAGAAAAGGTGAGACCGAGAGGATGAGGACGGGAGGGGTGACGGACACATAAATAGCGGTCAACAGCTAAAGGAATTGGGAGGGGTAAATTTGACATTTTGCACGCCCAGCTAGCCACAAGGGGCAAGATTGAGTTGTAAATTGAAAGATTAAGAGCCAAATCAGACGTTTTGATCGTTCAGGGCTAATTTGAGCCTTGTGTGATAGTTTAGGGATCTGAATAGCTATTCCGCCAATGTATAAATAATGTAACATCGAAAATTCAAAGATGCATTGAAGCAGAGGATTCTTGCTCTGGCGCATGCTGCAGTTGCAATATCTTGACAATGTCTCATATAGTCCACATTCCCAATATGACTAAATTATGCGATCTAAGCGACATTCAACACATTGATAAATTATTATTATTATTATTATTATTATTATTATTATTATTATTATTATTATTATTGGAATACATCTCTTTTTTAATAAAAAGTGGTGGTGGTCAAAGTTGCCAACACAAACAAACAGTCAATAAGGGCGTGTTTGATATCGTGGCCGTGCGAGGCCTGGCCGGCGAGCCAGGCCCTGGCTAGCCACAGCCCGGCTTGCCACGGTCAGAGGCTGTGTTTGATTGCTTTGGCTGAAATGGGGCTAGTTCATGCCTTTTCAGTGCTTGATTTCTAGTCTAGAGTCTGGTCCAAGGCCAACTACCTCAAACCACCAAACTGGCACAGTGTTTGATTCGGGCCTAGCCCTGCTGGAACAAGCATTGCATTTCAGAGGAGGGTGCAAAAATGATCTCATTCATCAGAGCAACTCCAACAGTTTGGCAAATCAACTTAGCATCCATCTAATTTTGGCAAAACAAGAAAAAATGGCCTCCAACAGTTTGGCAAACCAACTTGGCAAAAATAGAAACTTGGCAAAACTCACCTTCCCGCGCGCATATATGCGCGCGCGGATCGTGGTTACCATCGGCGTTTCCCTGTAGGTGGGAGGGTGCAAAAAGAAATAAAGAATAGAGAAGGATTCCTGATGTAAGTTTTCAAGATGTGGAAGGGCGTAAACATAATTTTGTTTCTCTCAGGATTCCTGATGCAAGTTAGATTTGGGTTTGGCAAGTGAATTATGCCAAATTGTTGGAGATGAACTCTTTTTTTACTTGGCGTATCTTTTTAGAAGTTGGCAAAACACAAGATTTGCCAAGTAAAATTTGACAAACTCTTGGAGATGCTCTCACAGGTTTGCATCAACACAATTGCATAAAAAAATTACAACAATAGTTGGAGGTCATCATCATGACCTCAGACTAGTTGATGTTCTCATTCATTACAAGTTTAGCTACAAATATTGAAATCAGTCATCATCGGCCATACATCCCAAATATCATCTCTGGTTTAGCTACATTGGTGTACAATAATATGGAAACAAATCCTCAGTCATAGTAAAGCTTTCTACACATAGAGTTTTGACATCATAGGATTTAAAAACACATTAGGCCTCAGTTAAGTGAACCAAAAATAATTATAGGTGGCTGCATGTCAAGAAAAAAACAGCAAAAAACAGTAAGAGATCATAGTCATGAATGTCATGTAGTTGTGCTCAGGATAGTTTCCTGCCTTCACTTGGCATTGCACCAGTGTTGCAAAGGACTTGTTCTGTCCCACAGGTCCGAAACAGTCATGATGAAACCATGAAAACAACACAATAACAGAATCCTTTCCAAACAGCAGCCATCTCATCATTGGTTACAACATCATCAGCCATATTATTTAGAGCTCAGTTGACAGAAATAAGGCTCAAAGAATAACAAGCAACAGAAATAGGATGATAGGTGGCCTCAGATAAGTTTGCATATCATTTGAATTTCAACTAGGAGCTTAAGGACAGCATGCAATTGCATGAAAGGAGGTCATGGTAGTCATGGAACCATGTGAGCCATCCATCCCAGCCTTACCATTGCCTGGGCATGGATGTCTCACATGGCTTGATGACAGACATGAGAAATAGAACAACAAATAGCAGAACAGATTTAGGTGGTCATGCTCCAGTCCCTCACTAGTTGAAGCTCATCAAAATGTTTAAAGTGAACATATGGCAAACATGTATATCATCACAGGCAAAAGGCAATTAAACATCTGAGCAAACATGTAGATCATGATAGGCAAGTAAACATCTGATGAAACTTGTAGATGATGATAAGCAACACAAATATGATGAACAACTACAAATCTGATGAAGCCAATAGAGGCTGCAATTATATAAAACAGCAAATAGTTCTGCTCACATTGAGTGAGCCAAAATGTAGTTCTGCTCACATTCAGTGAGCCAAAATATAGTTTCTTTAGTTAGCCACCTTCCCACTAACTAAACCCAAAAGGACAGGTGCTGGCCAGCCCTCTACCATGCACAGATTCTAGCCAAAATGGGACACAAAAGAACTATATGTACTAGTTCTTGCCAAGGTAGGTCATCAGCCATATGGCCCTGTGGGGGGTTGACATTTGCACAAAACCAGTTGCAATTGCCTTGTGCTCAAGGAGGTAGGTGTAGGCAACAATCAAGGCATCAGTGATAAACTCAATCATGTCCATGACAGCAAGGTAGAGGTCTGGGTCAACATGTGCAGCACCTGTCTTGATCATAGCATTGGCAACATTATTGACAGCATCATTCATGTTGGTCATCATTAGAATCTCTTCCTCAGTGAAGGTGCCCCTCTTCCTCTTACCACAAACAGTCTCAGACACTGGAACTGTGGTCTTGCTGCCCTCACCATACTCAAAGGCAGTTTTCCCCCTAGCAGCCTCCTTCGTAGCAGCCATACTATCAGCCTCCAGTTTAGCAGCCACACTTTCAGCCTTGTTGACCCCCAAAGGTTCTTTGGAACCTAATGCAAACCTACCAGTAGCCAAGGTACTACCAAAGAGAGTCTCTAACTCAAAGTAGAACCTGATTGGAGTGTTCAGAAACTCAGCATCCTTAGGGTGGTCCTGAAGAGAGGGCACACAGTTTAGAAGAGAGGCACACAGTTACCTGCTGGGACTGTGAACCCATCATTTCTGCCAATGGCATCAGCCAAAATTAGTGCATCATGGGCTGATCCTTCCCAGTCAGCTAGAACATATGTGAACTTTAGGTCAGAGTTCACAGCAGCCATCACATTCTGTGTTGGGTTGGACTTCCTACCCCTGAAAGCTTGCTGCATGTGTCTAGGCACCCTTGCCAACACATGAGTGCCATCAATTGCACCAATGCATTTCTATAGATATGTCCATAAGGAAAGAGATTAACATTAACAGATGAACATGTGTGTCAAACACATAGAGATGTGCGTGTGTGTGAATCACATAGATATGACAATACCTTGAGATAAGGGAACCATTTGTGGCTGCCCATAATCTTAGGGTGTGTGACAGTGCTTGGAGACTTGATCATGTCAGCCCTTAATTCACCAATGGCATACAACACTTGGAGTGTGCTCTGTCTATGCCTCTCAGCATGAGTCCTAGGGCCATAAGGGATTGTCTCTTCACTTCTAACACTTCTAAGCCTATTCACGACAAAGGAAACCATCACAACAACCATGACAGCTGCTTGCCTAGCCATCAGATCATGCTGTGCATTTTCATCCATCTACAATGCATTCACAAATGTATAAGCAAATTAAGTAGACCCTGGCTGGCCTCTGAATGTAAGTGCAAGCATTCAAAAATCATAAAAGGCACGGCTGCATTGCAAAAAATGTCTCCCTGTGCGCATAAACTAGTCATCATCGACCATTCATCTTTCATACCAAACCACATATCATCAAATGCAATAACAGTAACAAGATAACGCAAATCAACATTGGTACAACATCAATAACAACGAAACATGAACTAATACGGCCAAGATTTATCATCACAAAAGGAAACACCAACAAACAACGCATAGATCTGAGCAACACATTCAACCGTGTAACAGAAAAAGGGGGGAAATATGGATTTCACCTCGGGGAAGGCCGGAAGGGGAGCAAGAAATCCTGAAATCAGATGGAGGTGGGGACGAGGTAGCAGATCTGGACGAATAGCAACACCGCCTCGCCGGAGAAGAAGAGGAAGAAGACCGCGTCGCCAAAGAAGAAGAGGAAGAAGACCGCCTCGCCGGAGAAGAAGAGGAAGAAGACCGCCTCGCCGGAGCCCGTGAGAGAGCCGCGCCGCCTGGACGCAGATCCACAGGGGGGGCGGAGAGGAAGCCCGGGGAACATCACGACCGCGCCGGCAGCGGAGCTTACCTCGTCGACGGTGCCTCTACGGGAGTGGAGTGCGGCGAGGAGGAGGAGAAACCGAGGGAGGGAGGAGGGGGTGGTATAAGTAGGTCATGGATTTCGGCGGGCAAGAAGCGCGCACGGAAGTTTCCCCTTCCCGCGCGAGCCCGCCACAGCTCCCACCGTCGCCAAAGATTCACCCCCCGTGCGCGCCGCCAGAGCCAGGCCGAGGAGGAACGAGGGGAGGTGGGCGTGCGGCACGAGCCAGGAGAGAGAGAGGGGGAAATGGTCGCCGCCGGCCTTGCTCCCAGCTGGGCTCCGGTATCAAACACGGGGAAATGGCCCTGGTGGGCCTGACCGGCCTATTTTGGCCCATATCAAACACGCCCTAAAGTATCACTCATTTGTCTCGGCTTGGCTTCAACTTGGTTGGATCGGTTTTGTCTCCAAGGAGACCAGGTCTCAGGATGGGCCGCAGCCCACTAGAATTATGTGTGGTCCTAGAATTTTTTTTATATATTTTTTTATCTCTATTTTGCAAAAATAAATGGTCCGCCAGAAATTTTGCAAAACTATACATCTGCCGCCGTGGCCCACGGCGGCAGGGACATACCGCCGTGCGGCACGGCGGTAGGGGCCGTGGCCCACGGCCAGACGTGGGCCCGTAGCTTGCGGCGGACATACCGCCGTAACCCACGGCGTTAGGGACATAACGCCGTGGGCTACGGCGGCAGGTCCTAGCGCCGTGGGTTACGGCGGCAGCAGGCCTGGTACCGCCGTGCCCCACGGCGCTAGGAACTTGCTGCCTATATAAGGCCGAAATTCAGCCGAAAATGTCATAATAATTCGAAAAAAAAGAAAGAGAGGGGGAAGAGGAGAAGGGAGTGAGGAGGAGGTGGTGAAGGTGCGAAGCTCTGCCGGTTTTTCGTCTCGTTAGAGGTAATACTCTGGTACTTAATAGTTTGAACTGTGATAATAGTAAAAATATAGTTTTAGTGTAGACCTGCATAGTAAAAATATAGTTTTAGTGTAGATCTGCATAGTAAAATTATAGTTTTAGTGTAGATGGATTAGTAAAATTATAGTTTTAGTGTAGCTCTGAGTAGATATATTTTGTAGTTGTAGATCCACTTGTTAATAGCGGTTTTTTTTCATGCTGTCAGACATGTCGGATGCAGTCAGTGTCAAGTTGTATTTCGGTAATGGGCAGATTAGATATGGTGAACATGGAGTTGACTTGTCAGAATTTAATTCGGTTGACCATGTGATTAGAAGAGCAGCCGAAAGAACTTAGGGGTCCATTACCAACTTTTTTTATAGGGCATTCCATGTAGATGCAAAGCAACATGACTTGTCCATTATGGCTCTAATCAACAGGAGTGAGTCAGTATATTGGGAGCTTATGCCACTTCAAGGCACTGAACATTGGAGGAGTTATATCAAAACAGCATGTGAAATTGGTTTGCCTGTGATGTTGTTTATCCAAGTTGTTCATAAGGCTGGGTCTAGTAGTCAAGTGCATGAGGAGGGTAGTGCTGCTCACCAGGGTGAGGCTGAACTACAAGCAGGAGATGGTCCTGCAACTGAGCCACAAGAAGGAGATGGTGCTGCCACTGAGGCAGAAGAAGGAGATGGTGACACACCCTTTGAGGCCCGTGGTGAAATTAACGAGAGGGAAGTTAATGAAGAAGTACTCAGGCAGTACGAAATGGAGGCTCATGAGGATGAACGTGGGTTGGAAGAGGACTCCTCAGATGATGAAGATGACCCGCTAGTTCCAAGGGACTGAGACAGTTACAATTTCTCACAGCTATCTGTCAATCCTGGTGAGAGTGTGTCCTGGGAGTATAGAGATAATCATGTTTCTGTTGGCGCCATGTATAAGAGTGCAATAGAGGTGAAGGATGCAGTGAAGAGGTGGGCCACCCTAACTCTGCAGAGAGAGTTCAGGGTAGTGAAGAGTTCTCCACACATATATGATGTACAATGTGTGAAGCCCAACTGTCCTTTTCGAGTGTATGCTTCCAATGACAAGTGGAAAAATTACTGGGAGATCAGATCTGTTGTGGATCACACTTGTGTACTTGAGCAGCTAGATGCGAGCCATCGTAATTTGTCAGCCGGTTTTGTGGCCAGCCAGATGTTTGCTAAGATTGTGGAAAATCCTGCTTATGAGCCAAAGTCCATTATCTTGGCAATGGGTGTGTTTTCTGTGAGTCACTGCACCAAACAGTGAACACATAGGGTGTGTTTTCTGTGAGCCACTGCACCAAACAGTGTACCTAGTACTAGGGTGTGTTTCCTCCGAGTCACTGCCCGTTTTTCTTGCCCCGGATCGAATGGCCCACCGTCCAGTCTGCTTTATTACCTACATATATGTGAGCACTCTTCTCCAGTGTCACTTCACAACACAACAAGCACCAATGAGTTCCTGGACTGGGGATGATGATGACTCCCTCGGTCCAGCACTGTGGAGCCAGCAAGATCCAGAGTTCAACAGCAATTTTCCAGTCTTAGATAAGAGAGATTTCAAATCCATGCGTGATGTTAGAAAGTACGCACCAAATCAAACGGTGAACTGGCCAAGGTGTGCACACGGTGAGTTCTGTGTGATGCAGGTTTACCAGGGATGGGACAACTCTGGTCGACGCTTCTAGCATTGCTCACGAGCATGGGTAAGCAAAACTCCTTGACCTCTGTCATTCATCATTTTATGATTTACTAATATAATCACGGTTTCTGCAGTACTCCGAACAACCAGATAACTGCGGTTTCGTGCAATGGGTGGATTCCCCAGCTATTGACCCGTATCAACAGTACATCAACTACCTCGAGGATGTTGTCATCTTCAACCTGAGGCAAGAACTCGCGTCGGCATTGGCTTCTCCAGATCCGACATCTACCAACGACGACGACGGACCGGTGACCGGACCAATGGTGGTGAAGACGAACACCGGGTGTGACGACGAGTTCTGCTGTTGTCCATGCCACGAGAAGAAGGACAACACTCCACCAGCAACTCCACCCCCGCCACCATCTGATCTAACTCCACCCCCGTCGGGGTACTACATGCCCTCCCAGCACTCCGGCGGGTCTATGATGTCCGGGTTCTCCGGGTACTATTCGTACAACTAGACTACAAATGTTGTAATCGTTTATCAAAATTCCCTAAGGCACGTTAGGACTAGCAGCGGCACAAAGTTAGGGTACTTGTGTCGTACGTGCCATTGCTTGTTTCTGTAATTCGTCGTTAAGTATTAATGGTTCGTCGTTAAGTATCAATGCTTCAAAAATTGAAATTTACAAAAAAAAAATCCTACCGCCGTAGGGCACGGCGGTAGGTCCATACTTACCGTCGTGGCCTACGGCGCTACCTGGAGGCCACGCTGCCGCACGGCGGTAGGCCCCTAACGCCGTGGCCCACGACGATATGTGCCCTTGCCAGTGGGCCATGGCCCTGCCGCCGTGCCGCACGGCGGTAGGAACCCTGCCGCCGTGGGCCACGGCGGCAGATGTATAGTTTTGCAAAATTTCTGGCGGACCATTTATTTTTGCAAAATAGAGATAAAAAAATATATAAAAAAATCCGTGGTCCTATAATTCCTACCCGCCGTTCCAAATTACAATATGTTTAACTTTTTTGACCTCAAATTTAACTGTTTGTTTTATTCAAAAAATTGTACAAAGTAGTCAAGTTTAAGTCATTCTTGAAGACCTTTATTAATAAAGCAAACCACACCAAAAGATGTGATATTCTGCATAATTTTTTTTTGAATAAAACGAGCAATCAAACTTGAGATAAAAAGTCAAACGAACTATGATTTGGAACTGATGGAGTAAATGTTTTACTTCAAAAAATCCTAATAAAAGTGAAAAATTATATAAGGTAAGCTGTTTAATTTTGACTATTAAATATTTAAAAGGTTATATGGACGACATATAGATTGATCTAATTCCAAAAAGAAGAAATACATAGTAACTTATACTGCCTCCATCCTTAAATATATGACGTTTAGGACAAGTTAAACGTCATATAGTACTTAAGAATGGAGAAAGTAATTTATATTTGTAGATAAAGGAGAAAGTTTAAATATCTCGGCGTCAGAGTTATAAATAAATAAGCATATGGAGACGTAATTTCCTCTCCATGATAGAGCAGAGCAAGAAGCTGGCAACCTGCCTCGTCCATTTCGATGCAACAACTATTTGCATACAGCGACTCTCTGTGCGCCTCTAGCGCCCAAATGATAGATACAGCAACTACTTTCGGCCGCAACGGGCCGAAATCAAGACATGCATCACATGTAAGATGAACCAGGCAAAATGCATTCTCGGTGAAAGCCTAGCAAAGAATACCGACAGGCAACAGCAGCACACACAAGAGCCCTATAGCAGACTCCCCAGTCCCCAAGTTCCACTCACAAGAACACACCAACCCGATACAGTTCCCTTTTGCAACCTAAATTTTTAAAATGGCATTAAGCGAAAAGGATTGACACAAAGAGCAAGGACAATGATACAAGAATAAGGAAGTTTATGATATACCTTTTCCATTGACAGTTCTTTACATGAGGAAATTATACCGCCCAGAATCAATTAAATAACAAATATGAGAAATCTATACTGCGAAACGATATGTATATCCCTAGATGAATAAATTGGCCTCTGGAAACAATTCTTGTGCTATATATAGGTCTGTTACTGTACACAGCAACCTTGTTCGGCGGCATCACTCAGCAACCTCATGCTACTAGAAATTCTCTGCGGAGGCAACAATAATGCAAACTTAAAACCAAGTCCCTGCCAAAAAAACATAAGCTGGTCCTATGAGCTTACCTCCCGAGTGTCACGGAGGCGTAAGAGATCTAATCTATCTGAGGGCCTCAAACTTATCAAGTTGACTAACTGCAAAAAAAAAGTAACAATAAATTTAATATAGCACCGACGACATTGTTTTGAATTTAGCAAAAGCGGACATGCTGCATACCCAGAAGCTAAATTTTTCAGGATCCTGTGGTCCAGGCATGCTCTCAAGATCCAAATGTCTTGTTCGCCTTGCTGCATTCAATGAATGTTAACATGAAATGCTATGCTGAAGCATATAATCCCCCAAAAATTAGCAACCCGGACAGTCATTGTTCAAGTCCTGAACTGATGCACACCAACCGTTAAGGGCTTGATTGGTTCATTTCTAGATTTTACGTGTCCAAATACAGTTGACATGACCAAACTTTGGCAGCGCAAGGCTTCAAATCAAACTAAACCATACTATGTTCCTGTGTAATTTGAGTTTTTTTTTACTACGTTGTTCCTGAATCAATTTACAGGGCCAATGATTCATGCATCATACTGAAAATATGCATACGGGATTTTACTTTTCTATAACCATTTCTAAAACTGATTTTCACTATACGTAATAGCAAATTCAATACATGAAGTATTTGAAAAATTGAAAATGAGCATACCAGTCCGTACAGATTCTCTAGCACGCCTAATATATGCCCTGGCCAGTTCTGAAGCTCCATTGGCAAGGTCAGTTAGCTGCAAAGAATTAAACCAACAGACATGCAGATTTAATAAGGCAAGTGACGCAGATGCATTACAATTCTGATGTGACTTATCCAATATAATTAATACACAGCACGGATGAAAGCATAAGCAAGGAGATGTGCATAATTTGTTATAAGCATTTCAACTGGATCTACTAAAGGTATGAAGATGTGCATAATCTGCATAAAAATATTTGATGCATATGTAGATAACTATTATCAGAGTTCAAAAACATAAAAAGGTGTGAAGACTTTACTTCTCTTCTCTCTTGTGATCCTTCTGGCAGAGGTATATCTTGCAACCATTCAACTTCAGCAACTCTATACCTACAATTTATAAAAAAACAAAAGAATTTTACGACAATACTGTTCTGACATTCTCGCCCAAATAGATTTTATAATGAAGCATGCAAGACTCACCCATCTTGATCCCATGATCGTAAGATACGAAACCGACAAGAGCCTTCCACCTATGACGAAAAGTATTATTTTTGTCATCTGAAAATAACTCCAGAATTTTACAATTTAATTCATATACTGGTTCAATATAAAAACAAAAAAGGCATCAAATCTACGCATAATTTGGGAGTACACTCCTTTGCACCTAACAATGGTGGCTCTAGGAAAAAGGAAAAGAAAAGATGGACAAAACTATGAGAGGACTGATACTATGCCTATTGCCGCAACTGACCAATAAGATACTATCTTTAAGTCCTGTTGTCATCTGTAGATGAAATTTCATTCAGCATAACAAGAATTAAGGACTCAGTTCGCGAAAAAAACAAAAATAGTCCAAAACATTTGCAAAGAAAAAACTTGACCGGCGAGGGAAAGACCGCCCCCCACGGCATTGCACTAAGAAGAAATCTCAGACAATCTGAAAACAGCACTTATAATCTTCTAAGTTCCAATACAATGTTGAATCTAAAAGCATAAACGACAATCAGTTTAGACAGGTCAATACTAAGAAATAAAATATTTGATTTCTGCAGCAACACACTCAAGGATCGCTAGGCTCACAGCCTCACAGGGATGCATATCTTGCAGTTGCTCAAACAGAAAGCAGTTTGAAAATTAATACAGAATGTAAATACACTGTTATTTAAAAATCTGGTAATAGACAATTTACCTCTAAATAAAAACGTCCATCGGGAAGTGGTTCACACCTAGAAATAAAGATTTGAAAAATAAAACTCAAAATCACTGTCAGAAATTTTAAAGGCAAATAATTAAAGACTGAACTCACTCCAAAATTTCCACCTCACAGCCACAATCAGCTACAGTACCCGTTTCCGAATCAATAGCAACCTACAATATTCAAGCCAATAATGAACGAAATAACTCTTTCAAAATAAACAAATAAATAATTTGGTATGAGTTCCTAACCATTCCCATTCGATGGTTCCCTTCCATTATCCTCCTTACCTATTTCAAATGAAAAGCATCAAAAGATAATGCAGAAATAAATAGGGCAAACAAACATTAATTACACGACTTTATTTTCTCAAAGCAAAAAAAGGATGATGCATGTGTTCTTCCTAGAGTTATCAAGGTGCATGAAAAATGAATGCAAGAATACAACAGAAAAATAAATTTCAGACTGGTCATTCATCAACTGCAAAGGGTGATAAAAAGAAAGGCCTTACACTGTTTTCTATTCACTATAACCAAGATGATACTAGACTTTCCATGCTTTGAAGTAAAACGTCGAAGTAATTTTAGGACTTATACAAATATTTAAAGATGGAAATACTGCTTGAACATGTTTAGATTGATGTACTAACGCATCATTTGAGAAAAGAATTTAGTTTAGCAAAAAAAATCATAGAAACTTGCAAGGTTATACTATCTGCAAACTGGATATGAATGTGTTTGTGATCTTCTTGATGCAGAGAAGATATATTATCAACATATGTGTCTGACAAAACATATCTAAATTCTGTGATAGTTGTACCATCAATCTGTAGCGAGGCTCAAATATGTTCAGTGCCATCTTTTGGCATGGAAGTACAACATCCATAACAAAGAGAGGCATCAAATCAACGCCAGCATATGTCATAGTCTCATGTTCTGACCTCCTCTCAGCATATTCTTCTGGGAAATTTCTCTGAATTATGTTGCTCAATGTGACACTGCATCATTTTACCATTTGCCATAAGAGGTGTCAAATATGAACGTTTGGATGAAATGATAATTCAAAGTAGATAAATTTAGCTTTTCAGCATCTTCATTTACCTTATAGGATATGTTCTTGGACCAATAAATAGAACTGTCCGACACATGGGGCACTTGTTTCCTGTTGGAAATAGCATATAGCAGGAGGTTTAGATTTAAACAAAAACAGATAATTGTGCATGTGATATTTTTAACGCTCACCATGATCCATTGACTGATGTAGACAAGAACGACAAAATGAATGCCCACATGGTGTAGTGACAGGTTCGTACAATAGCTTAAAGCATAATGTGCACTCAAAATCATCAGTCCTTTCTAACCTTGCACGCCTTGCCCCAGCTGCAATATTTGTATTCCTATCCAGATCACTCAGACAGGTTTGCAAGACATGGCTGTATAACAGGAAATTGGTGTTATAAAATGTGCCAAGAGGATCATTATTAGTGTAACAGATATCTGCAAGCAATGAAATCAATTCTGAATATCATCATGCACCAGTAATTATACCTGAGGGGATCAACTTGAAGACCAGCAAGAAGGGCCTCACGTGCCTCATGATAATGCTCGAGCTTCATATCAAGGAGTTATTCCAATTAGATAAACAAGCATTCAAGGGAAAGTGAACTCCAATACAACATGTACACAGTACATGATGATCCCAATAGATTCTAGTAAAGGAGCAGCTTGTGAATGGTTTTCTTGATGGTGTAAACAGACCATAATAATAAAAGAAGGATAAGAAAAATGACAGTAGTAGGAAGGCTTATTGCTGAGAAGGGTACTAGTAATTACATGTAGCCTTATGAACACAAGCAAAATGTTGTGCTCCAATTCAATCATGTAGAACGGCGAAACAAATGACAAGCAGTGTACAGACAACTACTTGCCTTTTTTCTGTGCCCACGGAAATTTGCAAAAGTACAGATATTATTCATCCTATATTGTCAAAGTTTAAATGTGACAAGACCACAGTTAATAAAAAGGTCTACCAAACATTAATCCTAGCATCTAAATTGAGTGTAATCATATCGAGGGAAAATATTTAAAATATTTGCCCTAATAAAATAATGTTGGATCTAAGATCTTCTAATGTGCTCAAGATACAAAATTTTACCAGAATTAGCGCATATGCCTTGAGAAGATAAGGTCTTGGGGAATTACTGTTGATAGATACAATCTTCTCTGCATCCTTCAGAGCTAACTGTAATAATGAATCAAATATCTGAAGTTTTTTTCTTGGAAAGAAAGACTAATGTGATGCAAATTCACTTAATTAACATCATAATCCCACAATTGGTAAAATACTCATACCTCCGCATGTGTTGTAGGATCAAGGCCATTCAAGGGCTGATATTCAGAGTCAGCTGCTGATCTCTCCCTCAACAGTTGACTTATCCTGTCATAATGGTAGCCACACCATAGTGTAAATCCAGAACAAACATTATATTTGTACAATACAAATGAGATCCGTATAGCTAAATTATGCAAAAACTAATACCAGGAAACTCACCGACAGAAAGCCAAACTTCGGTTGCTAAGAATAATTTGATCTCCTGGTCTCAAATTTAGAGCTTTAGAGTAAAAGGATATTGCCTGAAAAAAGAATCATGCCAAGTATCGCATGTATTAATGTCAACAAAATACATTTGTACATGTGAAACATTACAAAGTGGTAAAATTAGCACCAATGCGACATAAGTAAAGAATAGTTGGATGGTGCCTGCATAAGCTACGTTGCACAGATACTTGGATACGGATACGGATACGCGATACGTCGATACTCCGATACGCCATTTTTTGAAAAATATGGATACGGGGATACACGAATATTTATATTATATTTATATTTAATAGAAATATAAATAAATGCACAATTCAAAAAAGCCACTTAAAAAGTTATTAGAGTACCTGATTCTTTGTTATTTTGTATTTCATTATGTCTTTTGTTATTCACCCTCACTAGTGACTCTTACTGTCGGTTTGAACATGGAAGCAAACTAAAATAACAACGACGTGAGGATGCGTGTTGAGAGGGTCCTACGTGCATAGAGGGCGTATTTATACACCGAATGAGGGGTTAGGGTTTTTAAGTGTCGGGATAGAATCGGGAAGGTGTCAACAAATTATCGGAATTATTTTATTTTTTAAAATTATTTAAAAATGTTCGATACTTGTCCGACAAGTATCGAGTGATTATCAGTGTCCTGGCAGTATCCGATGAGTATCCACTATCTGATACGAGGGTTTTCACAAGTATCCGCGCATCATAGTGCATAAGTAGGCTCAGACAGCGCTATATTACACTGTTTATGGCAGGCCCATCTTGTTAACTAGTTTGGGCTTTCCTTTAGGTGAGAATCAGAATCACTAGGATAATAAACCTTGTGTTACACCCACAAAGTACTTAGGGAGGATGTAAAAAATTCGACAGAAACAAGAAAATACTTATGAATAATTAAGATGCATACTGAAAGATTCCAAAAAATCTATAAATCAGTAAGTTGTACAACATAGATAGGATGAAAAAAACCAGCAACTTTGAACACAAAGAGAAGAAATTATTCCAACCGTACAACTAATACACAATGTATCTTCTCCAAAGCATTTCACAGCAGTTTGATATTAAATAAAATAAGCATTTGGTGGTTTGTGAAAAATAGAAAGCCATCAACATCAAATGCATTAGGCTATCAATGTATGAGTATTGAAGAGTTAATGCTGAAACTGAATAAACAGGACATGCTAGACCATAAATGATTTTTTCTTCCTGTTTATCCAAACGACACACCACATTTGGGATGAAAGATGTATGAGTATTGAAGAGTTAATGCTGAAACTGAATAAACAGGACATGCTAGACCATAAATGATTTTTTCTTCCTGTTTATCCAAACGACACACCACATTTGGGATTAAAGAATATCTCGCAATATCAGCAAGCATTGTTGAGGTAAAATTCCAATCACAGGAGTGTTAAACAAAAACCTTTTTTCCTTTGCGAAATTGACATGAAAGGGGAAAAACTCTGAAACTGTATGTGAGAAGGTACTCGGCGTGCCACATTGTCTGCGACTCTGCGTCATATTATCAGAGGTAGAACCAGAGAAAGCAATGTCAATGGCTGATAAGTTGATACAATCATGCAATGTCTGGTTTCCTCACTTCTGAAAACTGTCTGCAAAATTGCAGTGGCTGGTACCAGGGTGCCACTGCATATGCTGGAGAATTATTCTGGAAATGAGTTCCTGTTGATCACCGGAACCAATTCAACTCCAATGTGCCAATTCAGCCAATTTTTCTATATTGGCACTAATCCTATCTCGTGGAGTAATAAAAAAACAAAAGGCAGTCACTACATCAGCTACCGAAGCCGATTATTAGGCTGCCCAGGGTACACTGACTCGCATCGCATCCACGCCTCAAGGGGGATGCCCGCCTGATGTGTTACCCTTACCCAGACTCAACTCGGAGCCAATCCCCATACTTCTCCGACTGCTGAAGCATCTCCGATCAAACGCCCAAATGGTCCGCAAGCTCAACGCGAGCACGCCCGCTCGGAATACAGTCATACACTGGCACCGCCACGAACGTAACACGGTGGAGTAAGAGGGACGAGCTCAAGGCGTACCTCGTCGAAGCGGCGGTCCCGGAAGGCCTGCGTGCCGCGCTGCGCGAGGTCGAACACTTCGCGATACTTGTCCGGTGCCATCCCCATCTCCTCCTGCCTCTCCACCTGCACGGCAAAACCGCCACGGCAGCAGGTGGTCAGTAGCAGCTGTCAGCAGCAGCAGCAGCAAAATTCAGCCCGCAGTCGGGCCGGCACCAGCGACGCACCCACGGGAAGTCCTCGGCGGCGAGCGCGGCGGAGAAGGCGGCGCCCGGCGACGCCATTGGGGGTGCGGCGAGGGAGTCGGAGTAGGATTCGGGTTGGGGGATCGGAGCGGAGGCTGCGCCGAGCAACGAGGGGATTGGTTGGGGACTGGGCTTTGGAGGGAGGGGGAGGGTGGTGGTGGTGGGGGAGCGCGCGGCGTTCGTGCGCCGGTGCCCAGTAGTTTTTGCGCGGCTGCGGCCGCGCCGACGTGTCCCCCCGCGGATTCGGCTCGCCTCGCCTACGGCCTACCCACCCGGTTCCGAGACGACGACGACCAGTCAGTCACCAGTGTGAACGAGGCTGTTTCACCACTCTTCAATGCAAGCCGTGCCTCGTCAACGAACGCAGGCCTTTTCCATGTAGCACGCCGTATTTTCACCTTTCCCCCCTGTGTCGATCCTAAAACATGAGGTGGTGTCTAGTTGCTCGAATTTGCATGCATAAATAGTGCATTATGATGAAAAGTAGTGAAAAATGTGTGTTGAGACGTCGCTCTATTCGTCTGGTTTATCATCCACCAGCTAACAATACTTTTCTGTCAGAACAAACCAGTCACCAACCACCAGTCAGCATTATTTTTCCCTTAGAACAAATCAGTACCAGCCACCAGCTAAACAAACAGACCGGCATGTTGTGACAGAGGATGTGACTCAATGAGATGAAGGATATGATAGTGAATAGTGAATTGAAGTCTAAATTTGACGAACTAAACCGACCCATTTGATGATATTTCTATCGCGTGTTTTACATCTTTACCTACGTATACATCATGTTTCCATCCAACACGTTATCCTCCCATAGTCCCATCCGTCAGCATCATTCCTCGTCAATGTTTGATATTGGCATGGATGATTACTCTTTTTGATTTGTTGCACTCTGGTAAAGTGTGTTAGATATGATTATAGTAGAGAAAAAGGAGTAACAAACTTGTATATATAATATTATTCGGGCAAGATATTCAATTTACAGTGTCAAAGTGATTACAAATTATTTCAACAAAATATATGTAATGTGATTCGTTATCTTCATAATCATATTACATTACATCAGAGCTAACCAAACATCATCCATCCTTGATTGTAATTGAAAAAAAAATTGTCAACGTCTAAAATTAAGTGAATTGTGTGAAACAAATCGATTGTAAGGTCCAATCACGCCAAAAAAAAAAGTCGCAACAATGTGACTGGTGATAATACTTGGCGCCTTCCCTAACAATGTGACTACCTAAATTAAGAGCTCGCGAAGTACAGAACTGTTCATTTTGGGCAAATCGCAGGGGGCTTTCTTCCTCGCGGCGTGTGCCGGCGACCCGCGCTCAGCAGCGTCCGGCCGGGATGCTTCGTGCCGCAGCGCTCCGTGGTCCACCAACGAGTGTCCGGCGCCGGCGCGTGCCAAGCTCTGCTGCGTCTGCGTGCGATCCGCGACGGCCGACGGCGACGCGTTTATGCTTAACAAATCCTGTCTCAATTACCAGGGCCCAGGGTGCGTGCTGGCATTTCGCCGTGCCCGTGCTCCCCAGCCGAACGCCAACTGCCCGTGGCATTTAGCCCCGTCGCACTGCTTGCTACAGGTTTGGATTTGCCCTTGTCGATCTGCCAAATAAAAGATCGGCATTTGTCTCTGTTCATCCGTGGGAGCGTCCTTGTTTCCTGGTGCTGCCAAATGTTGCGAGCGCACCGCTTCCATGTAAGCAAATGCTGTCAAGCTCGCCGCTGGCGCACCTCGGCTCAATTGAGCCCCCCGCCCGATTTGAGCAGGGTGCGGAACACAGACAATTGCATTTTTAATAGCTGAGAAGCTAGTATCTACTACTAGCTACTCCAATCAAAAGACACTAGTTCACTATTTTTTTTAGAGCAGACCCCAGTTCACTAGAACAGTAATGATAGGGTATAATAAAATTCTTGGAACGGCTTAGATGGGCCTACAACTAGGTAATGGGGCTATGGACCCAGTAACGACAAAGGGTCTAATTTGAAAACGGCCCAACAAGCCTTGTCCAGCAATCCTCAATGAGTGCAGCACGAACGTGCTAAGGGCAACTCCAACCGGACCCGCGAATGGGCTTGTAGTCCAATGGTAGGACGGTCCAGTGGGACGCTACCCACCAGGGTTCAAATCCTGGTACTCGCACCTTTTCCTGGATTTATTCCGGGATTTTTCGGCGTTAGGCTTTAAGTGGTAAGCGTCGTTCCTGTCGACGACGAGACGCCAGTGGTGACTTCGAGAATCTCCAGATCTGCCAGTACTCAGTCCTTCGGAGGTGCTCATAGGGGTAGGGTTTGCGTACGTGTATTCATAAGGGTGAGTGTGCGTGTTGTGAGCGTCTGCGTTGTACTGTGTAATCTCAAAAAAAAACTCCAACCGGACCCTCTTCTCCCCCCTTACCTTATCTTTGAGAGTTCAGAGGCAGAAAAACCTCTCCAACCTGACTCTTATCCGCCACCCGACGGATGAGGGGCTCTCATTCTGCCCCTCTCGACCCTCACCTGTAGGAGCTCCTTTTCCACCCCCTCATCCAGGGAGGGCGCCAACGGTCAGCCCTCCCGCGCGTCGCCGGAACTTTCCCCGCGCCATGCACGGCGGTTTCCTGCGCGAGCAACATCGATATCATCGATTTCATCTCCGATGGCGATGCGGGCTAGGGAAGGGAGGAGAGCTAAAGTCATTTTTTTTCTTTTTGCAGTTTTAGAACCTCTTTTTTTCTCGAAATACACAATATAGACTTAGATGCTCACATACACGCACGCACATTCATCTCTACGAACATATGAACACAACCCAAATGCTCTTTTTTTTCGAAATACACAATAGAGACCTAGATGCTCACATACACGCACACTCATCTCTACGAACATACAGGGACGGATCCAGCGGTGGGGTGGGCGGCGCTCGAGCCCCCTACCACTGGAAATCTAATGGAGCCCCTCTTAATCCTCTTCTACAAATTTGAGTAAAGAAGAATAAAGGAAGGAGGAGCTAGAGGAAGAAGAAGGAGATAAAGAGTCCCTCTAAAATTAATCCTAGATCCGTGACCAGGTTTCACCACAAGAAAGTTTACCAACTGAGTTACGCTTAGTTTGCAATTTTCGCACCTCCTAAAATGGACAATCTGACGTGATTTTGTTGCTCTCAGCGAAACCTAATCGTTCATCTGTTAGACTAAAACACGGCAGCCCGGCGAACATGAGGAGAAATGGCGTCCGATTCCATATGGATACGCGGAGAAATTGCGAGAGCTGATCTCGTTTACATTCTAATAAGTCTTATAACAAGTGAGTTGAAACACGTGGCAAAGTGTTCATCAGCTGAAAAGTGAAAAGTATGCGGAAAAGAAGTCATACACTGTCTATTGTCATTTTATCTGTTTACCTTTTTTTTCTTCCATCAAACTCTGTGTGTCCGTATGCGGACATATGTGAGTTGGAGGGATTCATTGTTATAGACTTATAGTATACGTATCTACAGTCTCTACAATGCTAACAAGCGGCCGGAGAGGTGAAAGTCCGATCAATCCTCAGCTCTGGTCGCCATTGATGGGGACAAGCGGCAGCTCCACCTCATGCGCCCACTCGACGCACCTGGTCTCGAAGTGGCGGCTCGTCACCTCGTTGGGCAGGTAGCTCACCCACGCCTTGAGCCCGAGGCGCCACCGCAGCGTCCTGCCTTCCTCCTCCCTCCCCACCCTCCACGTCATCTCCTCCGGCAGCTCGTCGCCGGCCACCACCAGCCCCCGCATCTTGCTGAACGCCCGTCCGGGCCCGCCGTACTGCCGCCGCATGCCGTTCCTCGGGTCGGCTGCTCCGGCGCCGCCGCCAATGCCTGGGCGCCACGCCGACACCTCCGTCCCCGTGACCGGGTCGTACAGCACGCCCTCGAACACGCTGGCGCTGCCCTCGGCCTCCTGCTCCCACCGCCAGCTCCGGCTGTGCGTCCGTGCCGACGATCGCATCTTGGCCTTCATTCTCGGCGCGTTGATGTTGCCGTTGGAGAGTTTGGTGGCGCCGGAGAAAGCGCCCTTGACGGTGCGCGTCATCTCGACGTCGCGTTCCGGGTTCCCCGTGGAGCGGCCGAGGCTCGGGCCGGTGGCGTAGGACGCGCCGAACCGCGGGCCGACCCAGAGGCGGATGCGTGACGGGAAATAGCGCTCGCCGTCCATGACGTCGTCGCCGGCGTCCTCCTCGTCGTCCTTCCCGAACGCGAGCCGCGCGACGCGCACCCGGACGTTGTCGACACGCACGGATACAGCCAGGAATCTACCGTCGCGTACCCGCACCGCGTACTCCAGCTGCACCACGGCCTCCAGCTGCTGGTGCACGAGGCCGTACCGCAGCGCCGGCTCCTCGGGCGCTTCGTGCGGTGAGGCGGTCATGGACGTGGACGCAGCAGCCGTGACGCGCGCCATGGCGAGCACGGGCGCGTAGCCCCTGAGGACACAGAGCCCGTGCGCCTCAGCGGCGTACGACAGGCACGCGGCGGGGATCGCGCGACGGCGGCGCGGCACCTCCGACCCGGCGGCGGCTCGCATCTCCCGCAGCAGGCACCACTTGGCGAGCATGTAGCCGAGCGAGCGCATGAACCGCTCCTCGACGTCGGGGCCGACGAAGCGCAGGAACGCGGCGAGCGCCGGGCGGCAGGCGCCGAGGGCGCGCTCGATCCCCGTTCCGAGGTCCCGGAAGAAGAGGTAGCCGGCGTCCGCGGGGGCGTCGAGCGCGCACAGCCAGAAGAGGCGCAGCAGGAGAGCCAGCGAGAAGAAGGCCGCGAAGGCGTCGGTGCCCGCCGCCCCCGTGACGCCGGAGACGACCTCCGCGTCCACCGTTGCCTCGGACGGCCCGTCCACGATGGCGAAGTCAATGGCGTTCGCGCCAAGGCAAGGCACGTACGGCGAGCGCTCGAGCACCTCGTTGAGCAGCTGGACCAGAAGCTGCAGGCGCAGCGGCACCGGCGACGACTCCGGGAAGCCGTCGGACGTCCACAGCGCGCTCGGCGCGCCGGCGGCGCCGGTGCCGTTGATGGCGAGGGAGAAAGAGACGAGCAGCACAGGCTCGCGGCCGTCATCATCGCCGTCGGCAGTAGTAGCAGCGTCCGCCTGCAGGACGACGGAGGAGGCGCCGTCGGGAGAAGCGGCGAGCGGGAGTCTCCAGGACGCCGGCGGAGGCGGCGCGTCGCCTGCGGGAGGAAGAGGGGGCAGGGAGGCCAGCCACGGCCACACGTCGTCCATGGACCGTAGGTAGCGCGCGCTGGGCGGGTTCCCGGCGGTGCACCGCGCTCATACGTGGTTGTGATCTTGTGGAGGCGATGGCGAGAGTCTCGCCGCGAGACCGAGAGGGGCGAGTATGGCCTTGGCCCGTGTCGTAGTCTCTGCCGTGTTTTGGTTTGGTGCCGTTTATGGCGCGGAACTGAGGTTTGGATTGTGGAGGGCTGGAGGCGTGATGGCCACGGAGCAGCGGGCGGCTAGGATACGCGCCTCGTCAACGTCGTCCACAACCACAACCACAACCAAGTGCCGGGCTACTCCAGACTCGAGAGGACTGGGGAGCAGTAGTGACTTGGAGTGACACAGGGATTTGCAGTCTAGCGCAAGAAAATAAGCAAATGAACCGGACCGAGCTAGAGGCTGGTTCGTGTTTGTTGCTGCAACAGTGTTGAGACTACCTGTTACTAATATAAACTGGGGCGACAGGGTTGAGTCTCGCCTGCCTTGCTGAGCCACTGCCTTGTGGGACCGGCTCCATGTGATAGGGACTCAACGACAGAGGGAAGAACGGCAGAGGATCTGCTTCCGACCGACAGGGTAGTGAGGATACTAGCTACATGCTCCGATCTCCAGTGAACAATTGTCACAAGCCCATGAGTGTTTAGAACAGATTGAAAACCATGAGCAGTGCCGCATCTTTACAAGACCTAAAAGGGGTAATTTTCGCCATCCCATTGTGCCACATCAGCAGAAAATCCATGGCCATCGGATCGCTCGTGGATGGCTCGATCCTCATGAATCATGGTCCCACGTGGGCCCCACATGTTGTTTAGGTGGGTCCATGTGTTCTTTGGGTGGGACCCACACACTATTTAGGTGGGACCCACGTAGGACCCACATATTATTTGGTGGGACCCACGATATTTGAGTGGGTCTCTCATCATTTTTTTCAAAAAATTTGCGATGTGAAAAGTATAAAATATATTTATTTTTTTCTATGTATGAATATTTTTTCTATGTATGAAAATAATAACAACTTTGTGCATCATTTTTGGTAGTTCTACTACTGTTTCAAATTTGCTTTCAATTCACAAACTCGCAAAATATGATTAAATTATTCATTCATTGCTAATTTTATGTTTTAACTCTACCAAAATTAAGAATCATTGTGAGATTTTGTCAGTTATTTCTATTAACACTGAAAAAGTCAATGACCCGAAAAAATATCATTATGAAAAACATTGAATTTAATATTTGGATAGACAAATGGATTTCATATTATGTTTTATTTTTTATTTGCTTCGATGCATTAATATAATGATATTTTATTTGAGTATAGTAATATAAAAAATGCATTTCATCATGATTTAAAGTGAACATCTCTCGCACAGGCGCACATCGTGCGCCAAACCTAACCAGTTTTATGAAAATCTCCTCGAATTTTGCAGAAATAGCATTTGCTCAAGCCACCTTTTAGGCAATTTTATGGAAACCACCTCGAGCTTTGAAGGAATGCCGAGAGAGCTTAAAATTTTACAAAGTCCCCCTCAAACTTTACTGAAATAAATATATAGTACAACCTATGAAAACCTCTTAGGCAGTTTTACGGAAACCACCTCGAGATTTGAAGGGCTGGATAGATGGCTGCAAATTTTACAAAATCCCCCTCAAATTTTATCAAATTAATATATAGTCCAACCAACACAGATAATTTTACGAAAACCCCTCAAACTTCATATAGATACAATTTTATTCCAGTCACCTCTCAGGCAGTTTTACAAAACCCCCACGAGTTTTGAAGGAATGCCAAGAGGGCTGCCAATTTTACAGATTCCCTCAAACTTACACAAAAAAAACTATAGTCCAAACACTACTTCGACAATTTAATTAAGTCCCCTCAAACTTTACATAACTACCATTTATTTAAGCCACCTCTCAGGCAATTTGACAACACCTATTGAGACACATCTCAAGCAATTTTATAAAAAACAACTCACAATACATGCATCTCCTACAAACCTAAACATTACAAAAATTAACACACGATGCACAAACTTTTACCGATTAGATCCTAAACTTTCTACAAATCAACCCACAATCCAAAATGTGAAAAGTCCCCCAACTTTGTCATAATCAATCCATGATCCCTGCATTTTAACTAAAATATACTCTAAAATTTGAGAAAATTAATCCCAACATAAATTTCTGCAAAACATCCTCAATCTTTCTACCAATCACAGGGCTACAAGTCATGGAGCGGCAACGTCGCGCCAATCTTTCTAGTGAATACCTATTTTCATCTTGTATCCTCTCCTTTCTTTCCACCACGGTATGAAAATCTACTAGGACGGAGGTGGCAGCGGATGCTGATTTGCACCGTTGGAAGTCGGAACACAGAACAAGAACAGAATATGGTGGACGTCGTACACGATCACATGCGTTGCACAATTTTTTCCATAAAAATATAAAACATTTTGTTTGTTTTTAAGTCAAAATATTAAAATTTTAACAAAATTAATAGAGAAGGGTAGTAACATCAACTACATTATAAAATGTAGTTTATAAATATTACTCTAGCACTTCTCTATAAACAAGATCAAATTTACAATAGTTTGATTTAAACCAAACCAAAATACCGTATATGTATCATCAATAATCACTAGGGATGCAAGTTATATATATATGTTTTGGGTCATTAGGTTGATCCAAAAAGGTGATAAAATGAACTGGAATGACATTCTACGTAAAATATATTAGAGTGACATGTCATCACAATCAATAAGGTAACATAGAAAATACTATTGGATACCCATTTGCATCCCTATCATGAACAGTGGCACATGAATCCCTATTTTCTCCTAAAGGTGCTTTTCTCCGATATTAAAATTGTCATTTTCTCTTGAGGTGAGTGCCGCATGCCGTCGCAAATAGGATTGTAGCGTTAGGAGAAAATTAGCATGTATGTTGGGATTGGTTAATCTATATTACTAGGTGATACACCGCGTGTTGCTACGGGAATTTTTAAATAAAGTTGTAAGATGAAAATTTGAAGGTATAAATTAAGGTGATTGCTATGCAACATTCTTTTACAAAGGACACTATATATGAAAATACGTTCATTTTGTCGAGAGAAAATGATTGTTAAATGATTGATCTCACATATTTGTATTGTTGGAATTTTGAAGTATGATACTCGCAAAGATGTATGGTGCTATAGTCACAAGAAAGATGGGTCCTATATTGATTTGATCTGTGCTGTTAAAAATCATCTAATGTTTGGAACCAGGGTGACTCCATCTGTAGGACCCATGAGAAAAAAGCACCATTGCTCTCATGCGTCAGTGACGCCGCTGCAACAGTTCGCCGGCGACCTGCGCTCCGGCGGCGATTCTGGATCTCGATCTCTGTCCTCCAAGGATCTTGGTGTAATTGGCTTCTTTCATAAAGGCCTAGATGTAAAGTTTTCTGCTTTAATATAATATATGTGGTTGTTGTGAAAAAAAAGTTTACCATCTGCCCAGCCTCCTTCTTCTCTGTCACTTCTTTGGAAAGAGAGAGAGAGAGAGTAGAGTGTGGGAGAGAGGAATACATTTTTTTTATTTCCCGGAATCAGGTCTTTTGCATGGAGTCGGTCCCTAAAACTTTTTTATAGACCGGCAAATCCTCAAGATTGACAAAGTCACCACAGGCGTCTCGCTGTCAATGGGAACGTCGCCTACCATCTGCCCAGCCTCCTACTTCTCGGTCACTTCTTTGGCAAGAGAGAGAGAGAGTAGAGTGTGGGAGAGAGGAATACATTTTTTATTTCCCGGAATCAGGTCTTCTGCATGGAGTCGGTCCCTAAAACTTTTTTATAGGCCGGCAAATCCTCAAGATTGACAAAGTCACCACAGGCGTCTCGCTGCCAATGAGAACGTCGCCTACCATTGAAAGCACAAACGACATTACATTGTAACACCCTGAAATTTTTCGATTTCAGGATGTTATTAGGAAGAATAATTAAGCAACGATTTTGACATAATTTTAAAATTTGCTCAACATTTATTTTCTTTACAAGAAATTTAGTCAAGGAAAACTATTGATTGATTTTCTAAATTAAATAAAATGGTTCCATGATTGTTTGCAATCATATCAGTTGCATTTGTTTTTGTTTGAGTTGGTGTTTTCAAAATCCATCAAAATCAAACTCCAAAATCTTCTCATCCTCTATCTTTCTCTTTTGTTTCCAATGCCAACCCGACCAACTTTCTTTTTTTTTCGACCCAAGTTGCAAGCCAGGCTACCGGCTTTGTTTCGGCCCAGTTCTCTATCCCGTGACCCATCTTTCCCCCCGCCTGGCCCAGCTTGGCCCATCAGCCGGCCTAGCTTGCCTCTCGGCTTTTGGCCCAGCTCACCCTCTCCTCCCTCTTTTCTATCACTGACGGCGTGACTCCACTGTCAGGTGCGTCTTCCACCACCGAGCGGCGCACTCCCGCGCCGCTAGGCCCCTTCCTGCGCTGCCGCAACCGTTCGACTGCCTTGCGCTCGCTCACCTCCTTGCGTTCCTCCGTCTCCCGTGGCCGCTCGCCTCTCCTACACGTGTCGCGCCGCATCGCTCGTCCCGGTCCGTCGCCGCTATCCTGCACACTCCTGCGCCGTGGTCGCACCACTCGGCTACCCGTGCTAGAACAGCTTGCTGTCAACGCGGCCGATCTCTCTCCTTCCACCTCTGGCCAGCACCGCCGCACGCACATGCCCGCCCACGCGCCTCAGGGCCTCCTGCCGTGCCCGCCGCACCTGTCTCGTGTGCTCATCCTCCTGCCTGGCCCTCGTGTCCGCACTTCCCTGGCCACCTACCTCACGTCGCATGCCTCGCTCGGCTCTGCACACCCGTGCGCTCCGCCAGCGCCTGCGCTTGCGCTCGAGCTGATGGCTACCCCGCGGGCCGTGACGCCCTTCGTCTCTCTTCCACGGTGTGTTGTTGTCCCTTCCGTTCTCTTTTCCTGTGCCCACAACGACACACACATGTGCGCTGCGTCCGCGTCGCTCGGCCGCCCTCGTGCGCCACTTGTGCTGGCTCGCTGCCCGCATCCGCTCACCTCTCGTGCCACTCAGCCTACCGGCGGCCCGTTCTGCGCGGTCACTGCACATGCTCAGCTTCCCCATGCTTGCTCGCATCCCACCCGCGTGCCTGTGGCGGCCTAGGCTCATGCGCTTGGCCATTCCCAACCTCTGGCCGCACCCGACCGTGCCCGAGTTGATCCGCGTGTCATCACCATTTCGACGTGCGCGCCCAGCCATCCGTCCTGCCGATCACCCCTGAGCGCCGTACCGTGCGCACACATCTGCCTCCCTGGCCGCACCTGCTCGCCGTCCCACGCCCACACCGCTCGTGCCTGGCCGCCAGTGCCCGAGCCGCTTGCTGTCCCCGCGGCCTTTTACCTCAGCCACGCCTGCACGCACCATGCGTTGTGTCTGCGTCGTCTCGCACCCGTGTGCGCACGCTGTCGTGCGTCCCTGCACCACCCCGCACACTCACGCACGATGCTGCCCATTCGTTTCCTCCCCTTCAATCCATCAGTATGGCCGGTTACATTCTCTCAAGCCACCATTAATGACCGGCCTCCTCTTTAATCCTCTCTAGAAACGTCTTGCTCACCTCCTGCGTCGCACGCCTCACCTGAAACCGTCGTCCCTTCACTCCTCCAGTAACTGCACGTTATCAAGGCCATCAATGGCTGCCACCGTTTCCCTTCCATGGCGTGCCGCTGCTCCTTCCTATTCCTTCCTAGCTCGCTCTATAAAAGTGACGCCCGAGCCCTGCACCCTTGCTGCTCCTTTTCGTCTCGCCTGCGCAAGCACCGCCGGCCACGCGTACGCCACACCCAGACGACGCCACCGCAAGTATTGACGAGCCGAACTGCATGCATATGTTCATCCGCTAGTTCCTGTCACTGATTTCCCTGCCGGAGAAGCATGCCCATGTGAAGACCGCCGGCCATGCCGCAGCCATCGTCGTCGGCCGCCTGCAAGTTTTCTGGCCGCTGCACCATCTCCTTGTCGCCGGACACCGCGGACTGAACCTGCAGCTTGAAGTCCCGAGCTACTGCCCGCCATCTCCGTCGTCCGCTCCAAAATCTGTCCGTCTGCTGACTCAAGTTGCTGCTGTGCCCCGACGCTGTTTGCCGGGACTGAAGCCGGTGACATGCATGGTTGGAGTCGTTTCAGTACCAAGCTAATGCCTCATCAGCTCACGTCCGTTCACCATCAATCACCACATCAAAGGTGAGAACCCTCATGCTGATCTAATGGGACTCCTGATCTAATTCTGTTTTACGTCCTAGCGTACGTGCTAGTCACTAGCTAGCATGTTGTCTCTATTTCTCACACTGACCACCACATGTTCAGTAGTTTAATCCTTGCTGATCCTCGCATGAAGCCTGCCAATGTCCTTTGATCTGCTGTCCATCATCAATCCACCGTCGACCATCACGCACAGGTGAGAAGTGTTCTGGTCCTGCCCTTTCCTTCCTGCATCTCGACGTTACAACTGGTCAGTATTTGTGTTTCACTATGTTTAGCAGCACCGTCAGACACATGCTAGCACCCTCCGTCCATGCATGCATGCATGTGTTGCCATAGTCAACTACACGCTTGCTATCAGTACACGTATACCTTGATGATGTCAGCGTTACATGATGCTTATGTCATATACCTATTATTCCTTCGAAATACGATTCCAGTAAATTTCTACATGTGTTTTTCAGCAATATAGCCTATGTCCTTCCTTTTATCTTTATCTATTTGTTATCATCTGCCATCTTTTGTGTCTCGGGAATCATCTTTGCTAGACCTTCCAATCCATAGTAATCACATATATATCTTTCCAATCTTGTTTAATCCATAGATCTCACGTTATAGCCCGTTTAAGTTTGTTCTTGTTACGTTAGTTCCGTCTCGACATAAACAATGCGCAAGATATGATGCTCACCCAAAAAAAATGTTTTGAGAATTTATTCTAAATTAATTTGACTAATCTTACTTAATGGTGTTTTCCAAATAAAATGTAATTAGAGTTATATCTCGATTTTCATAGCAAAACTTAAACTGACTAATGTATATTCAATTTGCTTTCTAAATAAAAAGTAATATAGGCTACCTCGAGTTTTCTTAATTAAATGTTAATTTGAATAATATAAATATAAACATGTTTTTTAAATTATAATTTGATTAGTTCAACTCGAAATATAAAGTTGTATGCTTAGATGTTATACATGCTTCTTTTAAAACTAAATATTTAATTTGCTTAAATCATACTTGAATATTTGTAAATAAAATTGGACTAGGTTCACATCGTCTTTTTAATATAAATATAACTTGCTTAATTCTAAATAGGGTATTTCTCTGAAATAACCTATGCACATCTTTATTGAATTAAAATATACCAAGCACATAGCCTTGTGTGATATAATCCAAATCTCTCGATAGTTCCGACTGTTTCTTACGTTCACGGTCCTAGAGCCAAACCTTGTCCTCTTTTTAAGCCTTTCATGCTTGGTGTATTGTTCTTAGTTGTGCTCGTTTGCTTTTGCATGTTTGTGCCTCATGCTTGTTTCGAGTAGAAGATCGAGCTGCTGATCTGAAGAGCAAGAGTAGCTTTTCGTTAGAGAAAGGCAAGTGGACTTCTCCCTCTGCATTTTTCCTCTTTGACCTAAATAATTACATATTAAATAATATTTACTTTTATTTGTTGCTATGCATAACTTGATGGGAAAATCACCTTTTTAAGGACATGACTAGATTTTATCCTTATTACCTTGAACAACTCGGTTTTAAATAAATGTTTTGGGATAGATAATGCTTAGTTGCTTAATTCTAAATAGGGTATTTCTCTGAAATAACATATGCACATCTTTATTGAATTAAAATATACCAAGCACATAGCCTTGTGTGATATAATCCAAATCTCTCGATAGTTCCGACTGTTTCTTGCGTTCACGGTCCTAGAGCCAAACCTTGTCCTCTTTTTAAGCCTTTCATGCTTGGTGTATTGTTCTTAGTTGTGCTCGTTTGCTTTTGCATGTTTGTGCCTCATGCTTGTTTCGAGTAGAAGATCGAGCTGCTGATCTGAAGAGCAAGAGTAGCTTTTCGTTGGAGAAAGGCAAGTGGACTTCTCCCTCTGCATTTTTTCTCTTTGACCTAAATAATTGCATATTAAATAATATTTACTTTTATTTGTTGCTATGCATAACTTGATGGGAAAATCACCTTTTTAAGGACATGACTAGATTTTATCCTTATTACCTTGAACAACTCGGTTTTAAATAAATGTTTTGGGATAGATAATGCTTAGTTGCTTAATTCTAAATAGGGTATTTCTCTGAAATAACATATGCACATCTTTATTGAATTAAAATATACCAAGCACATAGCTTTGTGTGATATAATCCAAATCTCTCGATAGTTCCGACTGTTTCTTGCGTTCACGGTCCTAGAGCCAAACCTTGTCCTCTTTTTAAGCCTTTCATGCTTGGTGTATTGTTCTTAGTTGTGCTCGTTTGCTTTTGCATGTTTGTGCCTCATGCTTGTTTCGAGTAGAAGATCGAGCTGCTGATCTGAAGAGCAAGAGTAGCTTTTCGTTGGAGAAAGGCAAGTGGACTTCTCCCTCTGCATTTTTTCTCTTTGACCTAAATAATTGCATATTAAATAATATTTACTTTTATTTGTTGCTATGCATAACTTGATGGGAAAATCACCTTTTTAAGGACATGACTAGATTTTATCCTTATTACCTTGAACAACTCGGTTTTAAATAAATGTTTTGGGATAGATAATGCTTAGTTGCTTAATTCTAAATAGGGTATTTCTCTGAAATAACATATGCACATCTTTATTGAATTAAAATATACCAAGCACATAGCTTTGTGTGATATAATCCAAATCTCTCGATAGTTCCGACTGTTTCTTGCGTTCACGGTCCTAGAGCCAAACCTTGTCCTCTTTTTAAGCCTTTCATGCTTGGTGTATTGTTCTTAGTTGTGCTCGTTTGCTTTTGCATGTTTGTGCCTCATGCTTGTTTCGAGTAGAAGATCGAGCTGCTGATCTGAAGAGCAAGAGTAGCTTTTCGTTGGAGAAAGGCAAGTGGACTTCTCCCTCTGCATTTTTCCTCTTTGACCTAAATAATTGCATATTAAATAATATTTACTTTTATTTGTTGCTATGCATAACTTGATGGGAAAATCACCTTTTTAAGGACATGACTAGATTTTATCCTTATTACCTTGAACAACTCGGTTTTAAATAAATGTTTTGGGATAGATAATGCTTAGTTGCTTAACTTGGGATGGTTAAAATGAAACTTTACAAAATGATGAATGATGAGCAAGATTTGGTAACTTTGGTGAAGATGTGGTTAATAACAAGATCATATGATTTAATTGGAACATGGAGAACCACCCAGGAAAACAGTGCAACCACAGTCCATATGGCTCTGGCTTAGCCAATTAATTAGGTGTGCGAATGAACTGATGACCTTATCCGAAAGGAGCAGAGGGGGGTTGGGGTTGCAGGGGTATAGCCCGGTCCTTTTGGGGTAGCAGCCTTTGCTAAGGTGCCGACCATTAGGGAGGGTTATGGTCCGCCCTGATCTGTAACTATGCGGGTCGTTGGTCTTTTGCATACCTTTGTAAAGGCTTCGTAGTGGACCCCTAGCCACTCACCTCGGAAGTGTTTAAGGGTCTAGCTAACCCGGGCAACATGGGGAACACGAGCTGTGGTGAAAGTGTACAACCTCTGCAGAGTTAAAACTGATCGATCAGCCGTGCTCACGGTCAAGAGCGGCCTGGACCCTCACATGATAATCAAACTTAAAGATAGAATTAAATCGTGGTTTTCATATGGTTTTGAGATGAGATGTTTTCTAAATGCTTAAGTGGGTTGGTATGAACTTACATCTAGTAAATATGTGCTTGCTAATAAAATTTGACCAACATTAAAAATGCTAACCGCTGCAAAACCTTAGCCTATCCTTGATAGCTTTGCATTTTCCCCCACTTGCTGAGTTCCAACCATAAGTGTGCTCACCCTTGCTTACCGCTGTTCAGAAGAAGAAGGTGTATGAAGTCCTGAAGATGGTGCTAGGCATACGCAACCCCCAGTCGATTGCCTGTGAAGTTTGGAGCCTTTGTTTCCCAGGATTCTGCTGTAAATCTCTGATAATCTCTCTTTCTTTACGTGATATTGTTTCTGTTATTCACTATGATGTCACTATATGTATGAAAATAGATCCTGGCATACATATAGGTAGCACTTGATTTTCTTCGGAAAAACAGGTGTGACATACATCCTGAGAAATTTGCTCCTGCGGGGAGTCGAACCCAGAACCTGAGGTGCTACCGGCATTCTTGTAACCACTAGGTTGCATGCCCTTTCGCAGAGATGTAAATAAGTTTGAATCAAACCTTAGAGAAATTAAAAAAGGATTTGTGACCACTAGGTTGAAAAGAAACCAGGAAAAATATTTTTAAAAACTACACACAAATGCTACTTAATCCATGTTATCTCGCGTTATGATCGACATAAACTATTTTAAAACTAGTTCAATGAAAATGGTACTAAGGCCTTTTCATCTTTATATAGAAGGCAATGTCTACTAAACCCATATTTTCTGCAATTTGTTCCCGTCATTGCTTTTGAGGGTCTCTAAACTTGAGCAGACTGCTTTGAACTTCCGTTGATTTCCTCGTTGCTTCCTCCCTAGAAAATTGACGGCAAGTTTGCTTTAGATAGTTAGAGCAACTAAGAGACTAGCTATTTTAGCTTGACTAGCTAAAAAATGAAAAAATCAACAAAAACAACATTCCAACAGACTAGCCAAACACCCCGCTAGCTATCCTCGCTAGCTAAACTTGTGCCTTCGCTAGCCAAAGATGGCTAGCGCCCTCTGCTAGCTATCCTTCGCGGCTCCACCACCTCCCGCGCGGTCCCCTCCTGCTCCCACCTCTCTCGCGCGGCTGACACGTGGGCCTAGTTGTGGGATGACTAGTCATTTTAGCTAGTCTGTTGGAAGAAGAGGAAATATAGAGGAAGAGTACTAGCTAAATGACTAGCTAAATGTGAATTTAACTAGTCTAATTTAGTGAATCTCTTGGAGTTGCTTAGATGAGTAAAATAGCTTATAAACTTTCTCCCCCTCTTTCTCTCTTTTTTCTTTTAAGCCTTTGAGTTTTGTATTCTATGTAGGTATCCGATTTTAAGACCGGCAATATTACCACAAACATTTTGCGCTCTGCAAGAGATAAAGTCTGGCATTAAATGAATACAAAGTTGGGAGGAGGAGGGGCGGCGACGGCGGTCGCCGACGGCGGTCGCCGACGGCGCATGGGGGACGGGAGGGGCGGCGATGGAGGACACCGGTGGTGCGTCAGGAGGCCGGTCGGCAGCCCGTCGGCAAGGAACTTAAAAAACTAAGCCGGTGGAGATAAGACCGCCCCCATGGTTTTCATTAAGACAACGAAAACCAACTCCCGGCTTAGAAACCCCCGAACCCTGGCTTCACTGGCGAGGGGGTTTTTTCGCGGAATAAAGGTGTGTTTGGCTGCCCGCCACCACCTGCCACACCACTGTTCCGCCCGCCACAGCCCGCGGCGGATGAATCCTCCGCCACACTCATTTCACTATACCATGGCGGGGGCGCGCGTGGCGAGACGCGGTGTGTGGCCTGCAACCAAGCAGACACTAAATCCCCGCTGAGACAACCTGCGCCGGTTGGGATTCGAACGCGGGCGGCTCGGCAGCTCATCTGCCGCATTAACCAACCGGGCTAGCGCCCGTTCTCGTGAGGAACTGAAGGAGAAGGAGGAAGAAGATGAGGGCAGCGTGGCCATTTCACCGAGGGCTGAGGAGAGGAATAGAGGTGAGTCCCAAATTCACGTCTTCAATTTTTGAAAAGGTCACAAATTAGATGTCAAGTGCGGAGAAGGTGTGGTATTGATGTCAAATTTCCAAATTTGTCCGTTCCATATGGGTTGCACGACCCAGTGTGCCACGGTGCGGATAGCCTCATCCCCAACCCACACGAGTACACGACGCACTGCGCCGCCGCCCGCCGGCCCCTTGCCGGCTTGCCCATCCGCAGGACGCCGCCCGCCAGAGGGCGCTCGGCGGCTCCGTTCCTGCCCACGAAGCTGCTTTGCAGCTCTGCCATGCTTGCGGCGGCCATCTCAGGTGAGATTCTCCCCCCCTTCAGCTTATTCAGAGACGTTCCCTTTCTCACTTGGGCGCTTCACCGGCGACGAACATCCGACAGGGCTATGCTTGCCTATTCCCCTCCCTTCCCATGATTTTACCTACTTAATTCGATCCTCTTTTGCAACAGTTATTGGGTGTACATGTGTACACCCATGTCGTATGCTGGGTCCGCCCCTGATCAGCAGGCGCTCCAGAGCCGGTGCCCCTCTGTTTGCCAGCCCCGCCGCGTGCCGCACGGGAGAGCGGCGCAGGGGGTGGGCGCAAATATGCCGGGACTCCTCGCTCCAAGGACCTCCCGGCGCCGACTCTCCTGCGCAGGACCAGGAGGATAAGAAGAAGAGCGAGGCGGTGGCGGCTGCTGCCGCACGGATTGCGAGTGGCGGCGGCGGCAGCGGTGGGAAGCTGAGCGACTGGACCACGTCAGTGCTCATCTTCGGCATCTGGGCGGGGTTCATGTACTACATCTTCCAGCTCGCGCCCAACCAGACCCCGGTAAGGGATTCAATTCCTTCTTTGCTTCGTTGCTTGCGCTCTGTGGTGAAACTCGAATTGGAATACCCTTCTACTACGGAGTACTTGTCACTTTTCAGTGATGTTAATATGCCTTAGTTTCACGCATTCACAAGATTCTGTCCTCAGAAATTGATGCTCATTAGCGTAGCTTAGTATCACTTGCTATTTTTTTTATGATTAGTATTACTTTCTCTTGAGCACCCTATCTGGCAATAATACTCGGATGATGTTGTTTTATCCTATCATTTCGTTGCCCTGCCAGTGCAGTTCCCTACATTGAATCTCCATTCCCCACCCAGTGTTTTGCTTGGATTAATTATCAAGGAAACAAGCCTTGGTTAATTTAATACTCCCTCCATCATTTAATATATGATGTTGTTTAGCTAAAAAAATGAACTAACCAACGTCATATAAAAATGAATGGAGGTAGTATGTCCCTAATCTGTACCTATCCATCCAAACACGACACACTAAGCTGCATTACATGAGTACATCTACAACACAAAAAAAAAAGTATTAATTGATCAGTTATTGGGCTGTTTTCATCAGTTCTGCAGTATCTTAATCTTTTGCTATTTCATATCTGATGTAATTGGCCAGGACCACGACCAACTAAGACATTTGCAATCAACTGATTGTTTTATTAAACTTAAATTCAAATACACTCCAGATATTTCTCAATGCCTGTTCTTCATCAAATGCCCATTGTTTCTTCATTCCTCAAAACACTGATTGTACTGTGATGCTTGTATTTTTTGGTGTCCAAAAAAAATAGTGCTAATTTGTGACTCCACTCTGGCTGCAGTACAGGGACACATACTTCTTGCAGAAACTTTTAAATCTGAAAGGTGATGACGGCTTTCGAATGAATGATGTTCTTGTTGCTCTGTGGTATATTATGGGCATCTGGCCACTAGTCTACAGTATGTTGCTCCTTCCTACTGGTAGAAGGTAAGAACAATATTGTGTTTAGTCTATACTGTAACATTGTTTTAAGTGTGTTTTGACATGTGGATTCAGCTCATGCTGTATGTATGCATGACCTGCAGTAAAATAGTGATGAAGGCTGTGGTATACTTGCTTGCAATTTTTTAATCTTACTGGGTTGCTCTTAAAGCATACAACAATTACCAAGTTGTAAAACAAAAAATTATTAACAGTGACAACACAGAGATGGTCCTTTGTGTCTTAAAAAATGATCAACAACAATACTACTGCCTTCCCAAGCCAGCTCGGGTAGGCTGTCCGACCGAAGATGATTTAACCATAATATGATTTATTAGTTAATTTCTTTGCATGCCGTCACAATAACACATTGTACTGTAACTCTGTAAGATCCTTCAAAATGCTTGGTATGCTGGTATAGTGGTTGTTAAATACTGCATGACTTGTTAAATCTTTATTTTGTAGAATTAAGCCAGCTACAAACAAATTTATTGTTCAGCATGCTGTTGAACTAGTATACAGTGTGCTGCTTTTTCCTACTGGGAGATGATTTACGAATCTGTGAATTTCTAATCTATGAAATTCCCTTTTAGTTGACTACTAAAGTTGTTCACACATCACATTTCATTTATAGTCTAGCTTTTTTAGCATGTCTGGATCATGTATTCACTATTCAGTTCAGTTCTTACAGAACAATTCATGCTATTTTCTATAACAAATCTGTTCCTGATTATCTTTAAAAAATTAGAAGATAATGTTTTTATTCTTCTCATGGGGCACACTTATTTTAGCCAGATGGTAGTGCATGTGGAATAGTATTTGAGATAATTGGTTTGAGTCCCACTCCCCTTGTTAAACCAATGATTTATTGTTTATCCACGTTGCATTGGGCACCAACCACCCTTTTGCCAAATGTCTTATAAAAAAACAACAGCAAGAATCATGTTCATGTGCATATGTGTGCTCATGAACGCACATGCATATGTACACAGGCACATTAACATTCCAGTCTTTCAGAAAATTACATTGATATGTTTTGGATCTTTGTAAAAGGAAACAAAAAAGTTTCACGTCCATTTCATAGTAGAGGCCTTTGTGTTGGATTTTTGCTATCTTGATATGGATTTGCATATGGATGTAAATGTAATATATCCTCAATTCTCACTAGCATGTATAGGAGAGTCCATATCTTTGCAAAAGAGAAGTGAGATTATCATGAATATTTAATTCACTACAAATGAATGGCCATAACTTAAAAACTGGACGTACACATGTTCAAAATTTGGAAAAACTAGTTATTTCATTTATTGTTCTTATTGCTGGTCATATGATTTTATTTCTTTGACACTATTTTTTTGGTAATACACATCAAGACAAAAAATATTGTTGTAGCGTCAATTTTTTCTATGGTACTTGTTAGGAGGAAATAATTCAGTGTGTATTCATCCAACCCTAGAAGGGTGGATATATAGTCAGCTATACATGGGCCTCTATATGGGCTATACACAGGCCATATGGGCCACACACACATATACACTAACAGTACTCTATTACTGTTCTAACAGTATAATTGTATTGCAGTTCCAAAAGCAAGATCCCTGTATGGCCATTCCTGGTTCTTTCATGCATCGGAGGGGCATATGCTTTGATTCCTTACTTTGTTCTATGGAAGCCTCCACCTCCTCCTATTGATGAAGATGAAATTGAACAATGGCCATTGAAATTTCTCGAGTCAAAGTTAACTGCAGGAGTACGTTTTAGTTTTACCACATTAGGTTTCAACTTTATTTGGTCATTATTGCCTATATTTCTTCCATATCATGCTGCAGGTGGTATTTGCCCTGGGCATTGGGCTGATTATATATGCAGGCAAAGCTGGTGGTGATGATTGGAAGGAATTCATTCGATACTTCAGGGAGAGCAAGTTTGTAAGTTCTGCAGCATATTTCAGTCCTGAGTAGAAGAGTAATAAAAATAAAATTATGGCATTTACTGAATTGTTGCACTATTGAGTATTGACTTTTATGAATTTCTCATATCCTAGATATTCCTCAATTACAGTTAGATGTTTCTTTGATACCTCCAAACAATCGTGGTATTCTGTGTTGAACACAAAGATAAACATGTCCAAAGTTTTAAAAGTTAAAATATTCATTGATCCAGTTTCCTTTCTTCTGTGATTCAAAATTTGAGTGATGTATCTGTTGACCATGCCATAATTTGATTCTATGTCACTGCTATGCATTTTATCAAAATGGATTTAATCACTACAAGGGTGGAATTAACTTTCCATGTCTTTTATGTCATGTATCAGATTCATGCTACGTGCCTTGATTTCAGTTTGCTCTCAGCCTTCTCTCCATTCTGGGTTTACAATGACATGACAGCGAGACGATGGTAAGCACAAAAGCACTCATGCTTAATGTTGTGTAGAGAAGGGTTGCATTTTTATTTTTTTTAAAAAGATAAGATTGTGTAGAGAAGTTGCATGCTAGACTTTGCAGTGACTGAATTAATCGTAGCAGTAAAAACATACATCACATGAGACTACATTAACATTTAGCTTTATCCTTTGTTTAACAGGAAAAATGGTTCATGGATTCTGCCTCTTGCGCTGATACCTTTTGCCGGGCCCTCACTGTATCTTCTACTGCGTCCATCACTTTCCTCTCTGCTGGCAGCATCTGCTTCATCATCTAATGAAATTGAGAAATAACTGGTGTCTAACTTAGAACCAGTGAAGATTTTGGTTGTGAGGCGATGACATGTAAAAAGATTGTTCTGGCAAATGGATTTGCTAGCCCAAATGCTATGTCACTAGGTGATTCGGAGAAAATCCACAGTTTTGCATATCACTGCTGCAGTGCTCAAACTGGAAAGCAGGTCTGGACACTGAAGTCATGTTCAACATTATCCGCATCTGGGCGCCTGACAAATTATCAAGGTTATACTCATGGAATGATCAGCGATGTTTCAATCCATGATGAACAACAATGTATGGTAGTACGCAGCAAAGTTCACTCTAAAATTTCTCTTTAGCATATTATACTGCTATATTCTGTTGTAAGAAGCCAGAGCAGAGGTACATAATGGACATGGTCAATGCTCACTGCTGATTGCTGGTGGCATCCAAAGAAAATGCTGGCAAAAAATACTTGACCATTGCAACACAACTGGGCAAGTGCTCTGGTTGTCCCGGTCGACGGTACATACGTTCGTGAGTTGGGTTTCCATTTCAACTAGTCTTTCTGTTGCCTTTCCATTTGTTGAGTACAAGTTCATGTGGACTCCTGAAGTGAACTCGTTTTCTGAACCGCTCAACGTACTAATAGCAGGGAAAAACTATGTTTCAACTAGCTTGTTCTTGACATGTAATTGTTTGAAAAAATAAATGAAGCAGCTCAGTTGCCGATAATTAAAATAAATCAACATATAGTGGACATCATATAGTGTCATATAGTGGACAACATCATTTTTGCTAATCAATTTCAGAAGTCAAGCTCAACCACAACAGCCTTTTTCTAATCTTGTGCGATAGCTAGCGTGGCAGCAGTCCATGAAAAACTGAACCTTTTCGCAGGGAGATCAACACTCTCTTCCTCAAGTCCTTCTGCACAACCTCTGAAAGAAACTAACAAACTGGAATGGCACCGTTGCATAATTCATTATCAAATTTCGATCTAGGATAAATCGCACCCTACCTGGCAGGGATGATGGTACGGGTTATCTGTTTGTTTGTTCGGTCAAAGGAGTTCAGACATTCAAATGGATAGTTCGTATCCGAATCCACATATTCAATATCCATACCATATAACTTCCGCCCTACCCTAACAAAAGTGTTGTGCAAGCGAAAATTCTACTGCAACAAAGGATTTAACAGCAAACATGTCAGACTTATTTACATAAATGCATGCTTACAAGTTACTACAACCACAGCTGCCCAATACCAATAGTACTTATTAATTACATGACTAATAACCTGAAAATAAGCGCACTGAAACAAGCCTTATTCAGTCGTTCCAAGTAGTATACCAGACCGAGAAGAAATCTACACAAAGAGTAAGGAGACGACAAACATATATATGACGGAGCCAGTAGCATCCTATTATTAATTACCATCCTTAGCATCCACAACTTTCCCCTGCTTCTTCCCATCTTCTCCTTCAGCTGCCGCCTCCGGCTTCGCAGCTTCCTCCTTGGCCTTCTCTAACGCCGTCACCAGCCTCGCGAGGCACGTTCCGGCATCGTCGTCGGCGCTCTTCCGCGTGAGGTGCTCACCGACGTCGACGGGCACCATGTTCACCTCCTCGAGCAACGCCCCGGCGCCGCCGAACAGCCTGTGGCCCTCGACGTCCTCGTCAAGGTGCATCTTCGCCAGGAACCTGAAGGACTCGAGGTCGCAGTAGGACATCTCGATCCTCTTGTCCATCCGCCCCGTCCGGATCAGCGCCGGGTCCAGCTTGTCGACGTGGTTGGTGGTGAAGACGATGAGCCGCTCCTCGCCGCACGCCGACCAGAGCCCGTCGATGAAGTTGAGCAGGCCGGATAGGGTGACCTTGCTCCTGGCGTCCTTCTTGTTCTGGCGGCGCGGGTCGGTATCGTCTTTGTCCTCGTCGTCGTCCTTGTCCTCTTCCTCCTTGCTCTTGCGCCTGCCGGTGACGGCGAGCGAGCAGTCGATGTCCTCGAACACCATGATGGACTTGCTCTTGGTCTCGATGAGCAGCTTCCGGAGCTCCGTGTTGGTCTTGACGGACGTGAGCTCGAAGTCGTAGACGTCGTAGTCGAGGTAGTTGGCCATGGCGGCGACCATGGTGGACTTACCGGTGCCGGGTGGGCCGTAGAGGAGGTAACCCCGCTTCCAGGGCTTTCCGACGCGGTTGTGGTACTCCTTGCCGTTCCTGAACATGTCGAGGTCGTCGATGATCTCCTTCTTCTTGGCCGGGTCCATGGCGAGCTTGTCGAACGTCTTGGGGTGGTCGAACGGGACGTGGGTCCAGACGTCCTCGTACCAACCTTCGTCGTAGCCCTCGCGGTGGATGTTGGTGTAGAGGCGGCGCTGGCGGTTCTGGACCATGATGTCTCGGCTGTTGGGAATAAACCACGCCTGGAGTGTGTCCATGGCGTGGCGAGTCTGTGTCGCGTGTGTGGCGCGCGCGCGTTGTGTTCGTGTGTGTGTGCAGGCGTTCATGGCGCTTAGGTTGTTAGGTTCGTTCGAGTCATAGTCTACGGAGTTCCTGGAGTCCATTGGTGCATGAGTTCGTGCTCAGGTCTGCGCCATGGACAGCGTCGAGTCGGAACGTCGGTGTGGCCACGTTCCAGGGCAGAACGGCGTGGGCGCGCGCGCTCTACCCAGTCAGGGCAGCTGGAGCTTGAGTTCGTGGTGCAGTGCGATTGCGTGCACGAGTGTGGGCTCGTGTTCGGGCGCGTCGCAAGCCAAGGCAGGACGACGCAGGTGCGGCCGCGTTTGGGTCCATGGCGAGCTCGAGTCCGGTGCGTTCGGCAGAAGCAGAGGAGACCAAGTTGTGGAGTTTGGCGGCAGCGGGAAGGGCGCCACTTGGCAAGCTGGGAGGAGTGAGTCCTGGTCTCGCGTGGAGTCTGTTGCTCAAGGCGTGGAGGAGACCGATTCGCCAGGAAGCGTGCGTGCGTGCGCGGCGGATCCGCCGGCGTAGTGGTGTGTGTGCTGGTGTGCCTACAAATGGCGATGTAAACCCTCTGTAAACATTCGAGTCGAGTCCAATTGCATCAAGGGAGCGCCAACATACAGGCCGTGTGGCGGCCGGGGCGTTCCTCTGCAAAATCGTGTCCGTGCACTGTTCATCTTCTTCCTCTCGCCGACGTGCGTGCGCGTGAGAGAGAGAGAGAGGGGTGTGAGGGCTCTACTCCAACAATTGGTACCAGAGCCAGGTTAGGGCGAGGCGAGGGCAATCCGCTGGTGTATGTTCTACAGCGGATCGGTGAGTCCACCTCGACAGCCGGCGAACAAGAAACGCGTGGTCCCGCGGCGGAGTGCGGCGGCGGCGACCATGGCGGGCGGCGATGAGAAGACTCCTCCAGGCTCTCCGAAGAAGCCGTTCGGCGGCAAGGGCGGTGAAGATGCCGGGAGCAGCGGGAAGGGGGAGATCATGCGCGTGGTTCGCGATTTCGGCGGCGGACCGCCGAATTGGCCGATGCTCACCAAGACCAATTACACGCAATGGTCTTTGGTGATGAAGATCAAGATGGAGGCGCGTGATCTGTGGGAAGCGATCGAGCCCGGCGGCGTGTCGCTGAGGGTGGATCGCATGGCCCTCGACGCGATCACGAGCGCCGTGCCGACGGAGATGGTGGCGTCACTGGCGGCGAAGGATTCCGCGCTGGAGGCGTGGAATGCGGTGAAAGAGCGGCGGATCGGGAGCGACCAGGTGCAGCAGGCGGAGGCGCAGAGGCTGCTGAGGGAGTTCGAGAACATGAAGTTCAACTCCGGCGAGGGCGTCGACGACTACACCACCCGGCTCCAGAACATTGTCGCCGCGCTTGAGATCGTGGGGGAGACGATCACGCCGCGGCGAGTGGTGGAGAAGCTGCTGCGCACGGTCCCCAAGTCGCTCCGGCAGGTGGCCGTGGCGATCCAAGTGTCGGCGAACCTCGCCACGCTGACCTTGGAGGATGCGAGCGGGCGTCTGCGTGCGGCGCAGGATGCCGAGGCTGAAGATGGCGATGCTCCGACTCCAGGCGCCGACGGCAAGCTGCTGCTCACGATGGAGCAGTGGGACGCGCGCCGGCGTGAACGTCGCAAGAAGGATCGCGAGGTGGAGCGCGCGCGCGGTGCTGGTGGGTGCAAGAAGAAGGGAGGCCGTGGTGGCGGCCGTGAAGACAGCGACAACGACGACGACGACGGGCGAAGCAGCGTGCGTTCGGGCGCAAGCGGGAGTCGTCGGGGCACCGGAAAGGGCAGGTGCTTCAGCTGCGGCGTTCGCGGCCATTTCTCCAGGGAGTGCCCCAAGCCACGAAAGGAGGCGGCGATGTTCGGCGAGGTCGAGGAGGAGGCGGCGCTCCTGTAGGCCGGGGTCATGGAGTCGTGGTTTAGGGGGAGAATGTTGGGAATAAACCACGCCTAGAGTGTGTCCATGGCGTGGCGAGTCTGTGTCGCGTGTGTGGCGCGCGCGCGTTGTGTTCGTGTGTGTGTGCAGGCGTTCATGGCGCTTAGGTTGTTAGGTTCGTTCAAGTCATAGTCTAGGGAGTTCCTAGAGTCCATTGGTGCATGAGTTCGTGCTCAGGTCTGTGCCATGGACAGGGTCGAGTCGGAACGTCGGTGTGGCCACGTTCCAGGGCAGAACGGCGTGGGCGCGCGCGCTCTACCCAGTCAGGGCAGCTGGAGCTTGAGTTCGTGGTGCAGTGCGATTGCGTGCACGAGTGTGGGCTCGTGTTCGGGCGCGTCGCAAGCCAAGGCAGGACGACGCAGGTGCGGCCGCGTTTGGGTCCATGGCGAGCTCGAGTCCGGTGCGTTCGGCGGAAGCAGAGGAGACCAAGTCGTGGAGTTTGGCGGCAGCGGGAAGGGCGCCACTTGGCAAGCTGGGAGGAGTGAGTCCTGGTCTCGCGCGGAGTCTGTTGCTCAAGGCGTGGAGGAGACCGATTCGCCAGGAAGCGTGCGTGCGTGCGTGCGCGGCGGATCCGCCGACGTAGTGGTGTGTGTGTGCTGGTGTGCCTACAAATGGCGATGTAAACCCTCTGTAAACATTCGAGTCGAGTCTAATTGCATCAAGGGAGCGCCAACATACAGGCCGTGTGGCGGCCGGGGCGTTCCTCTGCAAAATCGTGTCCGTGCACTGTTCATCTTCTTCCTCTCGCCGGTGTGCGTGCGCGTGAGAGAGAGAGGGGTGTGAGGGCTCTACTCCAACATCGGCCCCGGCGGCGGACGTGCGGGATGTAGTCGTTGAGGACGAGGTCGCGGTGGCTCTCGTGGAACTCGAGGCGGTAGAAGCGGCGCTCGGCGCGGGACGCGCGGCTCCAGTAGGGCACGGCGTCGCGCGGCGGCGGGACGGAGTCGGCGGACCACCAGACCGTGGCGCCGCGGAAGGTGTCGGCGACCTCCTCGCCCTTGGCCATGCTGAGCACGAGCTTCTTGTTGTCCTTGTCGCCGCCGCCGCCGCACTCGGCGCGGAGGTGGCGCACGTCGCGGGTGCTGGCGGTGGTGAGGAAGGACCGGACCTCCTTGAAGGCGTCGCTGCTCTTGATGCGGCCGCCCTCGTACTCGTCGAAGGTGACGGAGAGGTAGGGGTCGACGATGGCGGCGAGCCGGCGCGCGCGGCGGTTGAAGTTGCGCGCGAAGAACTGCTGCAGGCGGATGTGCTCCAGGTTCTGCCACACCATGGTCCAGCACACGGCCACCACGCTGATCACCACCGACACCTGCCCGAACCACGAGTACGCCGCGAGGGCGTCCATCATCTCCGACGCCGGCCGATCTCGATCTCCCAGTCCTTGGCACTTGCTCGTGTAGTCGTGTGTGATCCTACACTTGCTACTGCGTCTTTGCGGTCGGCACGTATCCCGGGCCTTATATAGTGGATGGCAACGCACGCGTGCACACGTGGTTGTGACGTAGTACTAGTAGTGACTCTCTCAGTCTCAGGCACAGTTGGAAGGAAGGACGAAGGAAGAAGAACTGTCAGAGTTGCTGTCCATTGCTTGGCAACGAGGGTCGGTCATTTTCTATATCAACTTGATCTCACGCGTCAACAAGACTACGGGGAAAAGGGGCACAGAAATTCTCCGGTTCTCCCAAATAATAAGGAGCAGATGGTTATTGGCGACTACCAAATCTTGTGAAGATTAGCGTGTTTCTAAATTTCCGTCACAAATCTGATTGCGAACTTGCACTTTGCTTCACCTTCCGATCCACGAAAGTAGATTCACCTTGACTCAACAGTTTACTGCGTCCCGGCCGGCCGTTTCGCGGTAGCTGGTGTAGTCACTGTCATGTGTTCACCATGTCCTTTGAGAGTCACGCTCACCGAGAGACTGGTTTCCCAAAAAATTTATCCACCCAAAAAATTTATCCATCCGCCCGTCGCATCGAAATTAGTAACACTAATTATGAATATTAAACGTATGTTAATGACAAAATCCATTTCGTAATCTCCATCTCAATCTCGAGACGAATCTTGAGCCTAATAATATCATGATTAGACAATGTTGTGCTATAGTAAAAAATATCTAATGGTAGATTAATTATGAGCATCTTCAAGAGTTTGCCAAATTTTACTTGACAAATCTTGTGTTTTGCCAACTTCTAAAAACATATACCAAGTAAAAAAAAGAGGTCATCTCCAACAGTTTGACATAATTTTCTTGCCAAATTCAGATCTAACTTACATCAGGAACCCTGAGAGAAAGAAAATTATGTTTATCCCCTTCTATCACTTGAAAACTTACATCAGGAACTCTTCTCTAGTTTTTATTTCTTTTTTTCACCCTCCCACCTATCTAGAAAACAAAGATGCCAAGCGCGCTCCGCGCGCGTATATTTACGCGTTGGGGGCTAGTTTTTCTCAGTTTGCCAAAAATTGTCAAGTCTTTTGCCAAACTTTTGGAGGAGTATTTTTAACGTTTTGTTTTGCCAAAAATCAAAGACGGCAACTCGATTTGGCAAACTGCTGGAGATGCTCTTAGACTTAATGGATTTGTCTCGCGTTTTTTTTCTCCATCCGTGTAAGAGCATCTTCAAGAGTTTGCCAAATCTTACTTGGCAAATCTTGTGTTTTACCAACTTCTAAAAAAATATGCCAAGTAAAAAAAAGAGTTCATCTCCAACAGTTTGATATAATTCGCTTGTCAAATTCAGATCTAACTTACATTAGGAATCCTGAGAGAGAAACAAATTATGTTTATGCCCTTCCACCTCTTGAAAACTTGCATCAGAAATCCTTCTTTATCTTTTATTCCTTTTTTCACCCTCCCACCTGCCTTGGCCACACCGATGTCAACCGGATCGGCGTTCCGCATGGGGAGGTGAGTTTTGCCAAGTTTCTATTTTTGTCAAGTTGGTTTGCCAAACTGTTAGAAGCCAATTTTTCTTGTTTTACTAAAATTATATAGATGCCAAGTAAGTTTGTCAAACTGCTGGAGATGGTCTAATTAGTCTACATTTAGTCCTTGCAATAAAGCTTGTTTTAGGACAAAAATTTTTGTCCAAAAGTTTCTCCGAACTAAATAGGCTCTCTAGTGTGCTTGTTAAGTTCTTGTACTTAGTCCGTCTTCTATCCATGAATTATTAATTACCATTATACTTTTTAGCTTATTTCAATTTGATCATCGTGTTAGTTTTCCTTTCTTTAAAAATACATATGTATTTATGAATTGCTTCCTCTAATTTGATTTATTAACGCGTGTATATTTAGGCTCAATCGGAAATGGTCCAGATGTTACCGAAGTATCAAAGTCGCAAAATGTTCTAATCTTATGAGCATATTAATTATTCTTATTCTACTAAATCATGTGCGAAACTAATGTTAGTGAAGTCATCTAAACACGCACAAGACTGTCGTATCCAGTGGCGGAGCTAACTTTTGGCAACGACTAAGGTCAAAATTTGGGGACCAAAACGACCATGCAACAACCCACATAGAGTATAGCAACGATAAAAAAATGGCCCAATTTGAGAACAAATTTGAAACTAATTGAATAATCATAAGATACAATAGTTAAGATCATGTAATAAAAAATATACATAGTGAAATAAGATGTTAAAGTTCCAACGAATTGCAAGCTTAATTCTAAAATTTCAGAGCATACATGATTCAACTTTCAATCATAATTATTAATGAATTGACTTTGCTAGAAAGGATTGTTAGATAAACTAGATTTATGTATGGTGGTTGTAACATTGCGTGACAAGCTAACCTAGGCCGGCTGGAGATATAGTTTGTTGTAACTAGAGTAGAGATAAGATTGTAAATCTGTTGTAATCTATCTCCAGCTGGCCGTAGATGATTGTTACGCAAGACTTGTAAACCTATGCACCTACGGTGCCCATATAAACACGGAGATGCAGCCACCCACGGTGGTGAAGACGCTTCAGCCATTGTTTCTTTCATGGTACCAAGAGCCAACTTCCTCTAAAACCACATCCACCATCATGACCGGTTCGAGTTCTTCCTTCAAGATCCCGGCATCCCTTAGCCTTCCCGTCGGAGAGAAGCTCACCAAAACCAACTACTTCTTGTGGCAAGCTCAGGTTCTTCCTGCCATCAGGGGTGCCCAACTTGAAGGGCTCCTCGATGGATCTATGTCGGCTCCTCCTCCAGAGATTGTCGAGAAGGACGCCAACAACAAAGACATCAAGAAAGCCAATCCCGAGTACGCTCGGTGGGTGGCGCAGGACCAAGCCGTCCTGAGCTATCTGCTCTCCTCCCTCACGCGCGACGCACTGGCGAGCGTTGCCTCGTTCAAGACCGCAGCGGAGGTATGGAGCGCCCTGGCGGAGATGTCCGCGTCCCAGACGAGGGCACGGACTGTAAGCATCCGCATCTCGCTCGCCACGGCAAAGAAGGGAAACTCTTCGGTGGCCGAGTATTACTCCAAGATGAAGCGCCTCGCTGATGAGATGGCCGCCGCTGGAAAGGCCCTTGGTGATGAGGAACTCGTTTCCTACATCATCACGGGGCTCGAAGAAGACTACAATCCTCTCGTCTCTGAGGTCCTTGCTCGGTCTGACCCAATGTCTCCGAGCGAGCTCTACTCCCAGATGCTGAGCTACGAATCTCGTCTTGAGATGCAATCTGGAGGGCAGGGTTCACAGTCGTCGGCCAACTACGGTGGTTGCGGCAGAGGCGGCCGCAACAACACTCGCGGCGGCGGAGGTGGTCGCAATCGAGGCCGGGGTGGAAATCGCGGCTCCTACACCAGCAATGCTCGTTTCAACCCTGGTTCCAACGGCAACAGCAACACCGGAGGGGGAGAGAACAAGCAGCAGCAGAAGTGCCAGCTTTGCTTCAAGATAGGACACATAGTGATCACCTGTTGGCACAGGTTCGACGCTGATTTCGTCCCCGACACCAACCGAAGCGCTGCAGCTGCATCGACCTCCCATGGTGCCGGTGATTCCATCTGGTACACCGATACAGGGGCGACGGACCATATTACTGGCGAGCTCGACAAGCTGGTGATGCACGACAGGTACAACGGGACCGACCAGATTCGGACGGCCAGTGGTGCAGGTATGGACATCGATCATATTGGTCACTTGTAATTCATACCCCTAGTCGAGATCTTCATCTAAAAAATGTTCTCCATGTACCACAAGCTGCTAAAAACCTTGTCTCAGTTCATCGCCTCACTAAAGACAATCAAGCTTTTATGGAATTTCACCCTGATTTTTTCTTGATTAAGGATCAGGTCACGAAGAAAACTCTGCTACACGGCAGGTGTAGGGGTGGTCTCTATCCTCTGCAACCTACCACAGATCCACGGAAGCAAACTCTGAGCGTCGTCAAGCCTTCCTCTTCAAGGTGGTATAGGCGTCTAGGACATCCTTCGTTTGAAGTCGTTCGTCGTGTCGTTAGTGAAAATAATCTTCCATGTTCCAGTGAGGTCAATAAAGAAGCGGTATGTGATGCTTGCCAACAAGCAAAATCACACCAGCTACCGTATTCAGTGTCTACTAGCAAGTCTAGTGCTCCGTTAGAACTTATTTTCTCAGATGTGTGGGGTCCTGCCATTGATTCCTTTGGTGGCAAGAAATACTATGTTAGCTTTATCGATGATTACAGTAAATTCACGTGGATCTATTTGCTTCGTTATAAATCTGAGGTGTTCAAATATTTTCGCGAGTTTCAAAGCCTTGTTGAGCGGTTGTTTAATCGCAAGATTCTTGCCATGCAAAGTGATTGGGGTGGTGAATATGAGAGGTTAAATTCCTTCTTTCGTAACATCGGAATCACTCACCTTGTATCTTGTCCTCACACGCATCAGCAAAACGGGGCTGCTGAACGCAAGCATCGACACATTATCGAAATGGGTCTTGCACTTCTTGCTAATGCTTCTATGCCGCTCAAATACTGGGACCAAGCGTTCCTTGCTGCAGTCTATCTTATAAATAGAACACCAAGTAAGGTCATAGGATATGACACACCTATGCATCAGCTCCTAGGCAAACAACCTGATTATTCTTCTATGCGCATCTTTGGGTGTGCTTGTTGGCCTCACCTTAGACCCTATAATGCCCACAAACTCCAGTATCGATCCAAACGGTGCATGTTCCTAGGATATAGTAACATGCACAAGGGTTTTAAATGCCTTGATATCTCTGAAGGACATATCTATATTTCTCGTGATGTCGTCTTTGATGAAACTATTTTTCCCTTCACCGAATTACACTCTAATGCTGGGACACGTTTTCGGTCTGAGGTTCTTCTCCTACCAGACTCAGGGGATATGAATACAGAAACCAATTTGTTTGATGGTCCATCTTGTACATCTAACCACACTGGTGAAAATGCAGAAGAAAATACTATTTTGATGCAGCCAGACGTTCCTGCCGCCCAGAGTCCGACCGGCGCGGACTCGGATGATGATTCTGGCAGCGTGGCACCAGATTCTGCGTAAGGACCAGCCTCGGGATCCCCTTCGGTGCTTCCTCTTGTGCACGCGTCTACGACGGGCCAATCAGGTGGCTCGGCCGCGCCTGCACCCGATAGCTCCGGCACGCGGCGTTCGCTGGCTGGACACGAGCCTCTCGCGGCAGAGCCAAGGGGGGACAGTAGCACACCTGCGACGCTGGCGCCTGACGTCTCTGCCGTGTCGGATGGATCTTCTACGCCCATCCCAGGATCGTCTGCACCAGCCTCGGCAGCTGCTCCAGGATCGTCTGCACCAGCACCCGAACCTCGACGCACCCGTCTTCAGTATGGCATTCACAAGCCAAAGGCTTATACCGACGGCACGATAAGGTATGGATGCTTAACTACTACTGGTGAACCTGTTTATTTACAAGAGGCCTTATTAAATAAAGATTGGAAAAGGGCAATGGATAATGAGTATATGGCATTAATGAGGAATAAGACATGGCATTTGGTTCCACCAGAGAAGGGGCAAAATTTGATTGATTGTAAGTGGGTATGGAAAATTAAAAGAAATGCAGATGGCACCATTGATCGGTACAAAGGAAGATTAGTTGCAAAAGGATACAAGCAAAGGTATGGCATCGATTATGAAGATACCTTTAGCCCTGTTGTAAAATCTGCCACTATTAGATTAATTTTGTCACTAGCAGTTTCAAGAGGTTGGACCATGAGATAGTTGGATGTGCAGAACGCGTTTCTCCATGGTGTTCTTGAGGAAGATGTATACATGAAGCAACCTCCTGGGTATGAAGATAGCACTTATCCTCACTATATTTGCAAGCTTGATAAAGCTTTGTATGGGCTTAAACAAGCCCCTCGAGCTTGTTATGCTCGTCTCAGTGACAAGCTTGTGTCACTTGGTTTTCATTCATCTAAAGCTGACATGTCATTATTCTACTATATAAAGGGGTCCATTACTATGTATTTATTGGTATATGTTGATGATATAATTGTGGTCAGCTCCTCTCAAGGCAGTAGAAGCACTTCTTGCAGATCTTAAGAAGGATTTCGCTCTCAAGGATTTGGGAGAGCTAAGCTACTTCCTTGGCATTGAGGTTAAGAAGGTTGCTGATGGAATTCTTCTTTCACAAGGCAAGTATGCTAATGATCTTTTAAAAAGAGTTGGCATGGAACTCTGCAAACCTGTAGCTACACCGCTATCAGTTAGTGAAAAATTGTCAACTTATGTTGGTGATCCGCTTGGACCAGAAGATGCAACAAAATACAGAAGTATAGTAGGAGCGCTGCAATATTTAACGTTGACTAGGCCAGATATTTCCTTTTCAGTTAACAAGGTTTGTCAATACTTGCATGCTCCAACTACTCTGCACTGGTCAGCAGTTAAAAGGATCCTTAGATACATAAAGTTCACACGGGGTCTAGGCTTGCACATTCGCAAGTCATTCTCCATGCTAGTCACTGCGTTCTCTGATGCAGATTGGGCTAGATGTTCCGATGATAGGAAATCTACTGGAGGTTTTGCTGTTTATCTAGGCCCTAATTTGATATCTTGGAGTGCCAGGAAACAAGCTACAGTCTCCAGGTCCAGCATAGAAGCAGAATACAAGGCAATGGCAAATGCAACGGTAGAGGTAATGTGGATTCAGATTCTAGTGGATGAATTGAGGATACAGTGTCCAAGGGCTGCACGGTTATGGTGTGATAATATGGGGACAAAGTATTTGTCCTCTAATCCTGTCTTCCACGCACGCACAAAACATGTAGAAGTTGATTTTCATTTTGTGCGAGATAGAGTGCTACAAAGAAGATTGGATGTTCGATACATTTCAACAAAAGACCAAGTGGCAAATGGGTTTACAAAGGCTCTAACTTAGCGGAAGTTAGACGAATTCAAATACAATCTCAACTTACGAAAGTTGTGATTGAGGGTGGCTGTTAGATAAACTAGATTTATGTATGGTGGTTGTAACATTGCGTGTCAACCTAACCTAGGCCGGCTGGAGATATAGTTTATTGTAACTAGAGTAGAGATAAGATTGTAAATCTGTTGTAATCTATCTCCAGCTGGCCGTAGATGATTGTTACGCAAGACTTGTAAACCTATGCACCTACGGTGCCCATATACACACGGAGACGCGGCCACCCACGGTGGTGAAGATGCTTCAGCCATTGTTTCTTTCAAGGATAAGATTAGAGAGAATCAACACCTAAGAAGCTTAAAATGGGGAGGTTGGCGGCCGACGCGTGCACCACAGCGCTGTAGCTCACACGTCAACATGTGCCCGCGTGGGGAGGATTGGAGGAGCCAAGAAATGAGGAAGAACACGTGGGCAGTGGATGCCTCCTTCTAGCTCGCCAGTGAAGCGGCCAGCGGCGGCCGACAAGTGTAGCACCAACGGTGGGCAAGGATCACGGGTGGAGGGCTGGAGGCAGCGGGCGGTGGCTGGAGGGGGCGCGCACCTAGCTCGACGACGGCTCGAAGATTGCTGCTGTCCTTCGCCCTAGTCTGGTTAAAGTTGCACCTCAAGACTTTAGATTTGGGCCACAAATTTAGTGGGGATGTGTGGGCTTCCGCTGGGCCGCGACTAGGGCCTCGGCCTGGGCGGCCCTAGTCGCAGCTCCACCTCTGGTCGTGTCCACCCACTCAACATGCTAGGGTGTTGTCAGGGAATTCGGGTTGTTTGTTTGACTTATCAACCATCAGCCAACAGTACTTTTTTCTCAGAACAAACCAGCAACTAGCAACCAGTCAGCGGTACCTTTTCTCTCAGAACAAATCAGCACCAACAACCAGCCACCAAACAGGAACGGATGCAATCGGTGGGATGGAGGGGGGGCACCGCCCGCGGGCACATGGAGCCCCACCAGAGCTCCTCCTTCCAAATTGTACCCAAATACATATAGGAGGGGCTGAATTATACTAAATAAAAAAAAGACTTATTTTCCATATTGGGTCAACATTACCGTCAAAGCCCAAAGGCCACAGCCCAAAAACAGGTAAACCCTATTCGGCTATCCCAATCCCCTCCCGGCCTCCCCCATCAGCGCAGTCACGGCGTCTCCCGTCGCCGCCCCCAATCCTTGAAAAAACCCAATCCCCTGCCGACCTCCCCATCCACACGGCTCGCACCGTCTCCCGTCGCCAGCCCCAATCCGGTGGTCCAGCCTCCAAGCTCCAGGCCTCCAGCCGCGGCGAGGCGCAGTTGCAGAGGCGGGCGGCGAGCGGCGGGCAGCCCGCAGGCCGCTGCGGCCGTTGCTATTTCTTAACCTCACCACCATGGCGCCGGGATAGCGTGAGCGTGTAAGAATCACCAGGGTATACTGTCGGGTGCGAACGAGTCCGCAAGCGCACGGATACACCGTTGTAGGACTTCTCCCTCGGGAGTATTCCAAAGGGTATCGTATCCTAGGAACGGTTGGGGTACTCTACGAGCGACTTACCCAAGGACATAGGATCTCTGCTGAGGTAGGTGAGAGGTATGGTATCTCTTGTAGGTACTCTGTTCTAGAAGGGTACAACCTGTAAAGGATCTCGCTTCGGACACCAGACCCTCCTGGCTATAACAGTCGGTTCACGGCAAATGGTTGCCTACACCTGTATCCGAACGTGGGGGATTCCGAAAGGGTCCAACGGCTGTCACTACCGCAGCCTACCCCAAGACAAACCGTGGGATACAGGGCAATCGAAGGATAACCCGTAGTCCGGACACCACGTCTGCACTACCGACTACTACTATAGCACGGCTACGTCTGACGTCCCGTAGCAACACTACAGCACTCCGTAGAAATACGGAGCGACGAACCCGCGAGTACAGCTAGACCTTGCCCATCATGGAATCAAGACGATACGAAGAGATATGAATGACACTTTGGTCTAATTCAGATATGCAGGAGACTCACTATATTCTAATTGACAAGCAGTCACACAAACGGAATGCAGGAATATTCATCTAGTCAACAAGATCAAAGGATCGTGTCACGAAGAACACGAGCCTCTAAATGATGAACAGATGAAGAACTCTAGAACATATCACCCATGTATTAATGCAACTTTAGTCTAATTGGAATATAACAAAATACTCACTTTAGTCTAAATGAAGAACAGCATCACTCACGAGGTACAAAGGGATGATGAACGAAGAACGGATCATCGCATCTCCCTTCTACTCACCCACACACTCCCCTCTCTACCTAGCACCACCTAAGCTAGATCTTCCTCACACTCACACTCACACTCATGGTGGGATGAGGTTTCACCTCCACCAAGAGGGAATGAGAAGGAGGAGAAGAGGCTAAGGTGAGAAGTTGCCTTCAAGTGTGTTGTCCTATTCTTACCCCCCTCCTCTTCTATTTATAGGCTTGAGCACCGGCGTCAAGTGGAGCGAGACACCCCGGGGATGGCCTCTAGGACCAATGGGTGAGCACCACATGGAGGCTCGGGATCAGCCGACCAAAGGTCGGTTCGGCCGATCCCAGGGTCGGCCGACCCCCACGTGGGCCCCCTCGGCTTGTGCTTTCTCTGAGTGGCTGATTGGTGGGCCCTGAGGTTGGTTCCCGGTGTACACGTGTGTTGGAGGCGGTTTAGGCACTCTGGTGGGCCATAGGATCCATGTGATGCACGCGTGGCAGTCTCTGATTCGCCGAGGCTCTCTCTCTTGGATTGATGACGTCATTGATCCAGGGGATGCTTGCATGGCAGCCCCTCATTGGCTGAGCCTGAAGTGCTAGGATCATAGAGGTGTGCTTTCTCTTCATTCCTTATGCTAAACACCTGCATTCATCTTCATACAGCCACTTGTGGAAATTGTTAGTTTAAACCCCTATTCTAGTGTGGATGCATGATTCTCATGATGAAATGCAGGGATTGACGGCCTTAAATTAGGTACTTAACAGCCGTCAACAACTCCCCCACACTTGCCCTTTGCTCGTCCCGAGCAAAAGGGAAGAGATCGAGCGGGTTAAACCAAGGGTATGAAACAAGCATAAGAATTATTCCAGGTCATACCTTGCTCTTGTGAACTTTGTGGAGTGGCTACCATGCCATCTTGGGTGGTTGATAAGAGGAATGACCATGAATCGAATCTCCTAAACATCTGAAGGTAGGCACTTGGGGTTTTTTAAAAGGTTTTAAAGAAAATCATGCTCTGCCTCCTTCTTTGATTCTCTCGGATCGCTCAATGTGTACATGTCCTCACCTAGGCATGACTGCCTTAAATTTATCCTATTTCTAAAGGCTTATGTGGAGCTCAGGGTAGGATATGAATAGTAAGGCATACTTGTATTACATATATTGCAAAGTCAAAAACTGGATCCAAAGAGTAAATCAAGTCATACGATCAGATCAAGAGGTGCACTTGTATGGAAGTGGTGGATATGGTAAGGTGGACACTAGGCCCGGAATGGGTGCTAGTTATTACCATATTCGCTAAATGAGATGAATGACTCCATTGCATGATTCTCTCTCTCCTATATATATAAAAAGTCTTATGAGAGCATGGCTATCCTCTATTTTTTTTATAACTGAGGGACCTTCATGTGCCCTTTTTTTATATAGATAGCCATGCCTCTTTTACAAAATGCTTGAAGAGAGAGAAACCGATGCATAGATGGAGCATTTATGTTTGTAGATGGACGAGCGATATAATGCTATCTTCCAGTGTAGAAGCATAGCAAGGGGAAAGTGGTGGTGTGCACATGGATCTTGATCATGAAAGCATGAAAAGAATTCTCACTAGGGTCACAGGTTTTGGCAAAGCTCAATGCAAGAACAAGCAGCATACGAGTATAAGGTTCTCAACTAACAAGCATCATATGGCTTTGGTAGGACTGGGACATATCAAAGAGGAGCTGCAAGAGCTTTTTTTTAAAAATAAACCCAAGAGCTTAAACCTTCAGAGCTAAGATCATGTCATCAAGCCATATCTCACTTGTCAACAACTTAGATGAACATATTGTCCTTATAAAGATATGGTTCACAAGCCTCAAGAGTAAAAACGAGGAACAAAACTTATGCATGTCAACCACAAGGTAGGAGCAAGCATCACCATAGAATTCTCGAGTTTGTTTATAAAAGATTTCATAAAAGGCATAACATACTCAAGAATCACGGTTAAATGAGGTAGAGATGCAAACCAGCGCTGGTTTTTGATGCAGACCGAACGCGGTTTTGTGATGTGCAAAACATGCATCTCCGTTCAGGTTCTCTAAGCATGAGTGGTCGTACGCGCTGTGCGAGCGTGGCGTGGGTGCAAAAATCCATCGTGTTCGTGTTTGGAGAGTGCGACTCTCCCCCACACTATTTTGTACCTGGGTGCGGTTCTTCAAGACAAACAGAAAACAAAGACAACTAACACACATGTGACTCGACCGGGTTATATGACTGGTGGAGCCAGATTATTTTATTCAAGTTCGTAATGAAACAGGCGCTTACACACATGATGGAAATAAAAATTGAAAGGGAAATAAATATGGAAGGAAATAAACTAAACTGAATTAAGCGCCTATGGAAAATGAAAAAGTGGGCGTAGCCCTCTACTCCGCATCATAGAGGTCCTCGTGCCTTGTGGCCTCAAAGAGGCGCCTCATCTTAGCACACAGACCACGACGAAGGTCGCGGAGGTCATCCCTCTCTTCCAAAGATGACAGAGGTGATGCGGATGAGCATAAGATTCGGCCTATGGCCAAAAGTCCTCTGAGAGTGAAACTTTCACCTCTGGAAGCATGGCTCGAGAATGCTCGGACCCCAAATCTAGTGAGTAAGAGTCCATGGGTCGAAAGAACATTCAAGCTATAGATCAAGAGTAACAAACTTGCCAGTTCATTCTCTCCTTAAGTTGCCACAGGTTCTTACCCTCACTAGTGTGAGGATGACACGTAAGCCAACCCAAGCTTCCAACAGAAGTGCTAAAGATAAAGATGCAACCACACTCCCGCATGGCATCGATCAAGTCAAGGTGTAAGAAGGGGATTTATGCCTACTTAACTTGATCGGCATCGGTCCTAGCTGAGCTCATGATGATGAGATAGGTTGCTCAACTGGATCGGTATAAAATCATGCTTTCCAAGGCCAGGAGTAGATCCTGGGGCCAGTGTCTCATCCTGACCTTTGGTGTGGCTGCACCTCAGGTTAAGCCTTGACATGAAGCACGAAACATTCATCATAACCTCTCCCGGAAGGTTGTAGTCGATGTCAAAATAGTCGTTCTCGCCAGGAACAACCATCCTTCTTCGACCACTCCTTTCCTCCCTCCTCCGAGACTAAGTCTCGAAGGTCGGGTGTTTAAGAGAAGAAACGATAGGGGAACCTAAGGGCAGAACTCACACTAGGTGCTCTTTCCCATAGATTCCTGCTAGTCAAGAATGACATCTTCGACCAGAGCGTAGAGAAGGTTGGTATGTAAGCTCGGGCTCTCTCGAAGATGGATCTAGGCAACTCTTCATTACCACGGTTGGCTACCTCATCGCTCAGGACGAGCGGGGAACTAAAATCTCGAAGTTTTCCTAGAATTTCCTTTCCTCGCTCCGGCTCTAAGGACACAAAGGCGCCTCCCGACATGGCATCAAGCGTCATGCCACTACCCCTTAGCAAATCAAGCCAGAAATGCTGCAAGAGCACCAGGTTTGGTAGATCAAGGACTGGGCATGACTCGGCCATAGAGGCAAAACGATGCCATGCCATGCCTAGGGATTCCTTCTCTCTCTGTTGGAAACTGAGGATCGTCATTCTTAAGGAAATGATACGCCTCAAAGGAAACAATTGGGTGTAGAAAGCTGCTCTCAATGCTCCCCAATTGAGGTGATCATGCCCATAACAACGGTACCAAGTTCTCACTCCTCCTGAAAGGGAGAACGGAAACAAGTTCCTCCTAAGAACATCCTGTGTCGCCTCGGTCTTACCCTGGGTAGAGCACAGTTGTTCAAATTCTCTCACATGGGAGTAGGGATTTTCATGACTTTTCCCTGAGAAGGAATCGTTCTCAACTAGCTTCATGAGGGATGGGTGAACCATACAAGGTGTTAAGGAGGCGGGGTGCCTCCGCAAGGATGATTCTATTGGTTCACTCATAATGGGCGGAAGGCGTGTACAAGGATAACCTTCCTGGGATAACGAAGGTAGAGGTAGAAACAAAAAGGAAAAACAAAAGATACGAGGATAGTCGGGTTCGTAGATTCTCGACAACCGTTCCCCGGCAACGGCACCAGAAATGCTTGTTGGTATTTCTTAACCTCACCACTATGGCGCCGGGATAGCGTGAGCGTGTAAGAATCACCCGGGTATACTGTCGGGTGCGAACGAGTCCGCAAGTGCACGGATACACCGTTGTAGCACTTCTCCCTCGGGAGTATTCCAAAGGGTATCGTATCCTAGGAACGGTTGGGGTACTCTACGAGCGACTTACCCAAGGACACATGATCTCTGCTGAGGTAGGTGAGACGTATGGTATCTCTTGTAGGTACTCGGTTCTAGGGGGTACAAGCTGTAAAGGATCTCGCTTCGGACACCGGACCCTCCTAGCTATAACAGTCGGTTCACGGCAAATGGTTGCCTACACCTGTATCCAAACGTGGGGGATTCCGAAAGTGTCCAACGGCTGTCACTACCGCGGCCTACCCCAAGACAAACCGTGGGATACAGGGCAATCGAAGGATAACCCGTAGTCCAGACACCACGTCTGCACTACCGACTACTACTATAGCACGGCTACGTCTGACGTCCCGTAGCAACACTACAGCACTCCGTAGAAATACGGAGCGACGAACCCGCGAGTACAGCTAGACCTTGCCCATCATGGAATCAAGACGATACGAAGAGATATGAATGACACTTTGGTCTAATTCAGATATGCAGGAGACTCACTATATTCTAATTGACAAGCAGTCACACAAACGGAATGCAGGAATATTCATCTAGTCAACAAGATCAAAGGATCGTGTCACGAAGAACACGAGCCTCTAAATGATGAACAGATGAAGAACTCTAGAACATATCACCCATGTATTAATGCAACTTTAGTCTAATTGGAATATAACAAAATACTCACTTTAGTCTAAATGAAGAACAGCATCACTCACGAGGTACAAAGGGATGATGAACGAAGAACGGATCATCGCATCTCCCTTCTACTCACCCACACACTCCCCTCTCTACCTAGCACCACCTAAGCTAGATCTTCCTCACACTCACACTCACACTCATGGTGGGATGAGGTTTCACCTCCACCAAGAGGGAATGAGAAGGAGGAGAAGAGGCTAAGGTGAGAAGTTGCCTTCAAGTGTGTTGTCCTATTCTTACCCCCCTCCTCTTCTATTTATAGGCTTGAGCACTGGCGTCAAGTGGAGCGAGACACCCCGGGGATGGCCTCTAGGACCAGTGGGTGAGCACCACGTGGAGGCTCAGGATCAGCCGACCAAAGGTCGGTTCGGCCGATCCCAGGGTCGGCCGACCCCCGCGTGGGCCCCCTCGGCTTGTGCTTTCTCTGAGTGCCTGATTGGTGGGCCCTGAGGTCGGTTCCCGGTGTACACATGTGTTGGAGGCAGTTTAGGCGCTCTGGTGGGCCATAGGATCCATGTGATGCACGTGTGGCAGTCTCTGATTCGCCGAGGCTCTCTCTCTTGGATTGATGACGTCATTGATCCAGGGGATGCTTGCATGGTAGCCCCTCATTGGCTGAGCCTGAAGTGCTAGGATCATAGAGGTGTGCTTTCTCTTCATTCCTTATGCTAAACACCTGCATTCATCTTCATACAGCCACTTGTGGAAATTGTTAGTTTAAACCCCTATTCTAGTGTGGATGCATGATTCATGATGAAATGCAGGGATTGACGGCCTTAAATTAGGTACTTAACAACTGTCAACAGAGGCGCAACAAGGGGCTGGGGCGGACTGGCTGGAGGCGTGAGCGGCACGGCGTCAGGCGGAGCCGAAGAGGCGGCCATGCCCACGAGCAACAGTAGCCAGGCGCCAACACCTAGGCAGCAGACCAGAGACCAGCAATAGTCGAGCTCGAGCAGGTGATTTTTTTACAGCTAAACTGAATCTGTGAACCGTAATTGAATGATTGGTTCATGGTAGACTTCAATTTTCAGATTTTCAGTATGTCGAAAAGAACTTTGTTCAACTACTTTTTGAGTAGTGGTTCTGGCTCAAGTACTCCATATGCTAATGAGGGCATAAGTCAACCAAAGAAACCTAGGATAGAATTTAGTCATTCAATCATAATTGCCAACTCTGGAAATCGCAAACCAATCGATTATTATGAATTTGAAATTAAAGACCAACTGGAGAGAGCATATGCTTTAAGTGGTCCAACCCAACCTCATGAATTTCAATTTCCTGCTAAATGGATTGGTGGTGAATGGAGATCATTTTAGAAGACTTGGTTCAATATATATTACTATATAAGACTACTTTAAACTGTTATATTTGTCTATTGTGAGGAGTTATAGTGGTGTTATGTCAATATAACTTTATAGTTTAGCCTCTGTAAAAATTTTCTAACTCCGTCCCTGCCACCAAACAAACAAATAGACTTCCATCGTGGCCACCAAGATCCAGATCGAAGACGCTTGCATACCTCGTATAGCTCGCGCGTATATGTACTACGGAGCAGGTGCTTCTCTCGAGAGCAGATAATGAGGGTGACACGTGACGCATGCATGTGCACGACGAGTGCTGACGGTCGAGACGTACGTGGTTCTTCCACTACTATAGAGAATCTAGCATTTATTCTAGGCTCAAAATCACAAATCACATTACACTACGTGAAAAACTGACTTTGGTAACGGGCATAGATCGCTATTGGTAACGGGCAAAACGCCCGTTACCTTTATAGCGTTACAAATAAGTCCTCATCGGTAACGGGCAAATGCCCGTTACCAATAACTGGGACATGTAACGGGCATGAAGAGAAGCCCATTACCAATCTACTGGTACCAGTCACCTGGGCCACGATATCGGTAACGGGCAACAATCTTTGCCCGTTACCTATAACAACACAGGTAACGGGCATTCAGAGAGGCCCGTTACCAATCTGCTGTAACCAATTACCTGGGCCATAATATCGGTAACGGGCAACAATCTTTGCCCGTTACCAATGTGGAATTAAAAACAAAAAAAAAGAAATCAAAATTTCTTCTATTCCTTTATTACATCCATACACAGTTACATCCATACACATTATCAGTCCTACATAAAACATGAATCTAAGGTAACATAGAGCAATATGTCTAACTATCCAAATCATGTAATCTCTAGCTGCATCTTTTCATGGCATCTAATTCTGATCAGATCCTGCAAGTACGAATGAGAAAGAGGATAAAAAACATGAATTTCCAGGAATGATATAGATGCTAGGTTGGCTGTCTATTTAAGCAAATGTCACATAACAATTGAAGCCATATATTGTTATGTTCATAAGAAGTAGTGTATACTGTAGTGTATACTCATGACAAAGAAAGTGAATGAAAGTAAATGTCACATTTAGTTAGTGGTGTGCAATTACCTGAATGAAAATGAATGTCACATCCAGGAATGAAAGTGAATGAAAGTAAATGTCACATTCAGTTAGTGCCCTGTACTCCAATCTGCATGGCCAAATGAATCATAAGTTAGTATAGCAAATTACACAAGCTTTCTAACAAGTGCAAGCGGAGAGGACAATTCATGAAACAATTTGTCTAATGCAAGCAGTACAAGATCGGGAGTAATGAGTTATAAGCCATTCAAAGTTGATGCTTCGTTAAACAAGCGAGATAGAGGGGAAAATGAGTGACGATGATTACCTGCTTGTCTTAGTAATAACTTCATCATGCAGTACCAAAGCTGCCAAGAAAACAATTTGTAAGGTAAGTCTTAGTTTGGGCATATGAAATTCTTGAAACTATGGTAGCATAACTCCCTAAGAACTATATAAATGTAACTTGGAAACTAAGAAATGTGATCAGTCCTTTCTGATGTACTACTATAGAAGAAAGAACATTTCAAAGTGTTCTCCAAAGTGATGCTAACCAACTACAGAGGCTATACTGATGCTGCCGATTTCACTTCCTACTGAACCAATTAGACCGAAGCATGTGACCATCTATTGGACAAAACATGATAGCAATTGTAGAGAACTGGTACTCTAGTACTTACAGAAGTTAATCTGCTGTCCAACAATGACTTGTGAGCACTCAGTTTACAACTTAAAGATAGAGACAATGCTCTGCAAGGACATACCAAGAACATGCATCAAGGCATTTAATATAAGATAGAGGCAATGCTCAACTTAGTGTGATGGCCATTTAATATAAGATGAATGAGCAAAGCATTACACTAAACAAGATACAAGTTTGCAGTTCAGATCAGCAAATTGATTTACTGCATGCTAACTACCTATCATGAAATTCTAAAAGAGAAATCCCTACCAGCCTGCCATCACCACCTTCGACGCTGACCAATTCCTTCAGCGAGTTTACAAAGTCAAAAAAGGCCTGCAAAAATAAATGGCACTGTCTAAATAATCATCAAAGTAATTTTTTATCAGTTTCAGTCATCATGATAGTGCAAGTATACAAATGTAAAATTTGATCCAGCGCGCCTCACCCAAAGCCTTCTTAGGCTGTAATGCTGCAACAACGTCCAAGCATTTCTCCATATCGGAATTTTGGCCTGTGGCAACAGAAGGGAAGGCAAATATATTACATATTCTAACAGAGTACCCAGCACTGAAAAACTATGAGAGGTGAACAAAGCAGACAAGAATCAGTACAGGTTACAGATACAATTTTCACAAGTAATGCTTTGATTTTACATTTGATGGACATTTATATAGCACAATGTTTTCATTTTGCAACAAGTTCAAGACAATCCACTATTACATACGAAGCATTAAGGGATCAAGCATGCTGAACATAAAATTGAAACACATAATTCTTAGATATCTAGTTCAGACAACAAAAGCACAACTATATACTAGGACACCACATTTCACAAAGGAGCTTGCACTTTTGATCAATCATTCTTATAACACTTATGGTGAGTAGCATCATGAGCACCTGGGACATGAAGGAGAACAACATGTAGCCGGACACGCAGTAGAAGAGCCCCCAGGACGCCACCAGCGCAGCCAGCAACTCGTCGGACACCTCCTTCCTCCACAGCATCACATCCGCCACTGCACCCATAGAAAAATGCCAACGCGATGCTCTCAGTCTCAGGTGCCAAACGCAAAATGCTACAACACAACAACCAGAACGATTAACAAGATCTGCTTGAGAGAGAACTAGAGGAAGAAGCCCACCCATGGATCTCCCGTGGATACTCGAGGACCCCGGATTTGCGAAGCTTGGAGACGACAAGGCTGAGTCCAGATCCAGATCCTACTTCCGGATCCTCTCCTCCATGCTTGCCGCGCCCGGTGACTTCGCCGTCGCCGCCATGGGTGAAACCCTAGATGCACCCGGTGCTCCTCCGCGTGGCGGAGAGGTGGGGCTCTTGGCCGTCCCGTAGGCAGTGCCCATGCCTGGATCCAGCGATGGGTGGGGGAGGGAGAGATCTAATGCGGGAGGCAACGAGGATGGGAGGGTTGAAGGCCATCATGGGTGGAGGGGGAGGAGATCTTGCCGGAGAGAGGGAGGAGAGGGGAGGTGAGGGGTGGCGGAGAACAGGGCGAAGGAGGAGGAGGAGCGGAGCGGCTCACCTTGGCGCGGGGGGGTGCCGAGGGTGGAGGTGGCCATCGCTGCCGCCGCCGCGGACTGCTAGGGGGAGCTGCGGGAGAGAGAAGAGGCTGCGGCCTGCGGAACGCGAGACTGCGGGAGTGAAGAGAGAGAGAGAGGAGCGTGGGCGGACGCGAGAAGGGGGTGTGCGGACGTGAGTGATGGGGGCGGCAGACACAGAACTGGAATGAAATAAAATTTCGAGTCCGGGATGGGTCCGGGAGTAACGGGCGTCGTCAACGTCCGATACAGGCTCACATTGGTAATGGGCTTTGATAATGCCCGTTACTGCTGCAACATATTGGTAACGGGCATTATTGCTGTTGAAGTTGGGCTGCGGTCCGGAGGTTTCATTGGTAACGGGCTTCAATAAAGTCTGTTACCTTTAATATTAATGGTAACGGGCTTTATAGGTCTGTTACGAATGTCGCGTGACCTATTTGAGGTTTTCACGTAGTGTTAATACCGAGTATTTTTGCATCCGGTACTAATAGATGCATTTGTACCGAGTGAGAAGGAAGATCCCCGACGCGCCTCCCGTGAGGGCGCATTAGTACCGGGTGGGGGCTAGCCCCGGTACTAATGTGGCCAGGGTACATTAGTATCGAGGTAAAAGAAGCTGAGGTACGGAAGAAGGCACGTTGCTACCAAGGCAAAAGGAACCCTAGTACTGATGCCCTCCACCACTGCCGTGGGATCCCCTTTATTTCCACCAAGACCCGCGCCTCTCAATCTCATTCTCTCTTATCCTCTCATTTTCTTCTTCCTTCCTCTTTGGATCGGATCTCACTCCGTCTTCTCTTATTGCTCCTCTCTCCAGGGTCGTCGGCGCACGGTGCTGCAGCCTGGGGCTGGCGGCGCGGCGGCCTAGGGAGGGGCGGCGGACGGAGACCTCCCCGACACGCGGACTAGACCGCCGACGTGCGGGGCTCGCAGCCTCCCGGCGCGGGGGACGTGGCCGCCAGAGTGCGGGGCTCGCGGCGGCCTCTCGATGCATGGGGCCAGGGGCCTGGTGGCGGGCCAAGGGCTAGGGTTCCTCTTCTTCCCCCCTTTTGTCACTTCTCTTTGCACAGATTCTTGGTGTGGTGTAGTGATTCGTTCTTTCTTTTCCTCACTTCTCTTTGCACAGATTCTTTGTATATATGAATGTGATTGTGAATGTAATATTGAATATGTTGAGTTGTATGGGATGTACTCCCTCCATTTCATAATACTTGTCGTTTTAATTTTTTAAAATACATTTCTTTTGTTATGCACCTGGATATATACTTATGTCTGGATACATAGCATAAGAAATGTATCTAGAAAAGTCAAAATGACAAGTATTATGAAACGGAGGGAGTATTTGTATGAATGTGATGTTGAATATGTTGACTTGTATGAGATGAGAAAAGAAAAAAAAAGAAAAGAAAAGAAAAGCGAAGGGAAAGAGGGCTACGGGGCCAAACACATTAGTACCGTGTGGTAACACCACCCGGTATAAACGTGCCCCCCACTTTAGTAATGGATGAACAATACCGGTTTGATACCCAGTACTAATGGGAATTCCCATCCGGTACAAATGTGTGTTTTAGTGTTCATTCTTCGATCTGCTGCTATAGCTGCTGGCTGGTGACTTGACTTGTGTCGCTAGCTGCTCCTCCCAAGTTATAGTATCTTCCAATTCCTGGCTCGGAAGATGTGAGATCCACCGTACCTTTCGCTTTTGATTTTGTGACTTGTGATGTCGTTGAAGTCGTCTCCACAATTGTATTGTTAGCTTCGCTTAACCTTGGCCTGCAAGTTTCTAATAATCCATCACGTGTATATATGTTATTGGGGAAACAGAATCGAAGTTGGAGTCCATCTCCTGAATCTTTTTCTTTTTCAGTCACTCAGTGTCAAGCTAGCACGACCGAGACGTAAGACAGAACCACTTAGCATGCAGAGGAAGCTGCTGCTGGCGTACGTACACGTGACAAGGACATAAGATCCTTCCGATGGATTATCAACGTCGTCCGTCTTGCCCTTGTCCTTACGTCCGGCGTATATACATGGCATATATACACCCTACTGGCTGCTAGTGCATCGCGCTCGTTAAGCGTGGATCAGTTTGCTATTGATGAAGATCCGGGTCATTCTTGGCAAAAGACTAAGAGGAACTTCAGCCGCGCGAGGGAGGTGGGAGCAGGAGGGGACTGCACGGGATGTGGTGGGGCCACGAAGGATAGCTAGCAGAGGGCGCTAGCCATCTTTGGCTAGCGAAGACACAAGTTTAGCTAGCGAGGATAGCTAGCGGAGTGTTTGGCTAGTCTGTTGGAATGTTGTTTTTGTTGATTTTTTTCATTTTTTAACTAGTCAAGCCAACGTATCTAGTCTCTTGGAATTGCTCTAAGGAATGACAAAAAAAAAACACTTGAACAATACTCTGTTTTAAATTGTAATTTATATTATATATTATGTACTACTTTTGTCTCAAATTATTTGTCATTTTGACTTTTCTAAATATATTCTTTTGTTATATATTTAGACATAAATATGTATATCTTGATGTATAACAAAAGGAACGTACTTAGAAAAGTCAAAACGATAAGTAATTTGGAACAGATGAAGTTTCTAAATATGTAATATGAATCTAAGTGTACCAAAAGCTGCGTATATAAAAAAATCAAAACATTTCATAATTAACAAAATGGATCACAATTTGAGACAGGGAGTACCACAGCAATTTGAACCCACCAGCAAGCGGTTGCTCGCTCGCTAGTTTTTTTTTTTAAGAATTTGCTCGCTTGCTAGCTTTTTTTTTTAGCAAACGCTAGCCATTCGAAATTCGGAAGATTTGCGTAGATTTTTTTAGAACACACCACCTTCATTCATTAAACAGTGTAAGAGTTACAAACGCCTTCTGGCGGATCAAGAAACCACACATGCCTTCCTAGCGAACTATATATAGAGCTCTTCGCCAGTCGATCTGCATCAACATTGTTGGAGAATTGGGTAAAAACCTTTTACCCTCGAAACTTCGGAGATCCCATAACTCTTGCGAATTCGGAGATACGGGAAGAATCAAGCGGAGTGTTCGTTTTCATGATTTCTGGGAAATTCGCTAACCTGTTGGTCTCGGGTGAAAAGATCGCCGAAAGAGTTCAAATTCGCGAGTCTGTTTGTCGTTTCAGGACAATGGAAACTTCGGAAATCTTCGCAGGTTCGGAAAACTTTACTTCGGTGATGGTTTCGGCGATTCGAGACGGGAGTCTGAGCACCGGGATGTTGTCGCGAAAGAAGGGCGAGAGTCGCGAATGGACTGAGTCAAAGACAAAGCATCAAAAGTCCAGGTTCGAGGTGTGAACAAGTGGTCGGCTTGTAAATGTATGAAATTAGCTCCGCAAATCACGAGATGCAAAAGACATTCATGTACATGTTCCCATTTGGAATATTCTTTAGATCCGAGGGTAATTTCGGAATGTAAAAGTCCCTTCGCCTCCCTATAAAAGGGGGTCCTAGGGCACGTGTAAAGGGGTTCACAACTTTTGAGGATAAGGCAGGCTTTCGGAGATTCCTTGTCTCCGAGTTCTTGAGTTCTTTCACGTATTCGTTCTTAAGTTCCCTATTCACTGTGTTCGGGGGTTCCTTCCGATTTCTGAACTCCCAACATTGGCGCCCACCGTGGTCTAAGAAACTCACGATGCCTCCACAGAAGAAGTCTAAGAAGAACACACCCACCGATACAGACCAGGAAGATCACCACGTAGAGGAAGATAATGGAAACTCTCTTGCTATAGAGCATCAACAGATTTCAGACCAAGAAAGACAGGCAAAACTCGAAGCCCTCAAGATAGCACGAGCGGAAAAAACTGCACATGCCCTGGAAACACAAACCGAAGATGAAGATGAGGATGATGTTGTTGTGGACAGACAATTGGAAGCAGTGAACAGAAAAGTGCTAATGCTTCAGAAGGAGAAGGAAAAATTCGCGATTCAGTTGGAAGCAAAAAGAAAAGCTTCGGAGAAACTGGAGAAGCTCAACCAAGCCAAAGAACAACTAGAGAGAATGCAAAAGGAAATTGATGAAATGAAGGAACAAGAAAACAGTTCAATCTGGCGCGATTCGCCAAATCAGAGCTCTGGTCAGTGAAAAAGAACCCCGAGAGAAAATTTCTTCACAGGCAACGGAATTTCGCAGTTCGCAGATCCAGAATCGCCACTTTCTCTTGGGTTGCAAACTGCACCATGGCCTCCGAAGTACAAACCTGTCTCTCTCCCGAAGCACAATGGGCATGGAAACTCCAGGCAATTCCTTATGAGCTATGAAGCCGCTGTAAACTCAGCAGGAGGAGATGATGTTGCGCTGGCCAAATCCTTCATCATTGCTTGCGAAGGCCCAGTTCTCAATTGGTACTCTGCTACCTCCACACTCAATCTGCAGCTGGATTGATCTCAAGACAAAGTTTATTCAAGCATTTCAAGTGTTCCATGAAACAACTGCAAAGCCATCAAATCTCTATTATTGCAAGCAAAGAGACAGAGAGCTACTGCAGAACTTCGTAAGAAGATTCATGGAACAAAAGTCTCAAACCCCGGGAACATATGACAAAACAACGATCCAAGCACTAATCAGTGGTCTAACCCCAGGACCAACAGCTTCGCACCTAACCAGAAAAGAACCCCAAAGCATTGAAGAACTTTTCGATGAACTGGAACAGTACATTAAATCTGATGAAGATCACCGAAAAAGAGTAGCTGAACGAAACCAAGCAAGACAAGGTAGTAGAGGAACAGGATGGAGGCCTCAATTCTAAACTCCACGAAACATCAATAATGTGGAAAATCCATCTCCTCAATTCAATCAAAACAACAGGCCAAGCACAAGAGGAGGTTTCCCTTCAAGAGGAAGAGGAAGAGGACCCCCGAAAGTTCAAAATCATGATCCAAGAGATCCGTACTTCTACTGCAGATATCATGGGAGGGGTCATAGTACCGAAGCTTGCCCAGAAACTAAGAAGAATGTAGCAAGAATCTAGCAAAAGAAAATAATGATGTCCATCGCCTCCACAATGCCAAATCAGTTCCGTCAAAATTTCTGGGAACCTCAACTGATGGGTCCCCAACCAAACCCAGTCCCAATTCAGCAATTTCAGCAGGCACAATCATCATGGCAGCCTTCGCAACAGTTCTTTCCTCAGTCTCAGGCAATTCAAACCATTCAATAGCCGCAACCGATTCAAGAAATGTTGCCACCACCACCAGCCAATGCAGTGAAACTAGAATCAAGCTCAAGAAGCAATAATCCGAAAGCATTGCCCTCCTTCGGAACCATCATGCCTATCACTGGAGGCTCAGCCATGGAGTTTGAAACAAAGAGGCAAAGGAACAACTAATTCAGATCTGTGAACACAGTCATAAACAACGGTCCAGCAGCACGACCAGAATGGGCCAAGGTGCCAATAACATTCACCGAACAAGACTTCAAGTTGAAATCCACTAATCACAACGATGCCATGGTCATCGAAGTAAATATCGCCGGATGGGTGATCGGAAAAGTTCTGGTGTATAACAGAAGTTCTGCTGACATTCTATTCATGAAAACATTCGAGAAAATGAACTTGAGTCCGCACATGCTACAGCCACCAGAATACCCACTACTTGGTTTCGGAGGAAAGTCAATCAAGCCAGCGGGAAAGATAGCTCTTCCGGTTTCTTTCGGAAACCTTGACAATGCTAGAACAGAGAGTCTCATATTTGATGTTGTCGACATGTATCATCCATACCTCCCAATCTTCGGCAGAGGGTTCATCAACAAGTTCGATGTCGTGATAAGGCAGCAGTTCTTGTGTATGAAAATCCCAGTGCCAAAAGGAGTCATCACAGTATTCGGTGATCAGCAAGAAGCTAGAAACATAGAGAAGGGCCACACACCAGGCCAAAGCAATGTGCATCACTTGAACTCCACCGAAGAAAAGAGAGAACCATACGTCGAGGCCAAAAGAGATAAAGAGAAAGTTGAGATAAGTGCTGATGGTGAAACAAAGAAAGTGTATCTAGATGACATGCCAGATAGAGCAGTAGTGATAGGGGCTCATCTTAAACCCGAAGAAGAGCAAGAGCTCATCGAATTCTTGAACAAGAACAAAGATGTTTTTGCTTGGTCAGCAAAAGACTTGCAAGGTGTCGATAGGGATATCATCGAACATGCCCTTGACACGGATGAAAAAGTAACTCCGAAGAAGTAGAAACTCAGGAAAATGTTTGAAGAAAAGGCCAAAGCAGTAGAGGCCGAAGTGCAAAGGCTTCAGGATGCCAAAGTGATCAGGGAGGTCATGTATCCCGTGTGGCTAGCTAACACTGTGCTAGTAAAGAAGAAGAATGGGAAGTGGAGAATGTGTGTGGACTTCACAGATTTGAACAAAGCTTGCAAAAAGGATGATTTTCCCCTAGAGAGGGTGGACAAGGTTGTTGATGATGCTGCAAACAGCAAAATGCTTTCACTCCTGGACATGTTCTCAGGATACCACCAAGTCAGGGTGCGAAGAGAAGATGAGGAAAAGACACGTTTCATCACACCATTCGGAACTTATTGCTTCATCAGAATACCAGAAGGGCTGAAGAATGCGGGGTGCACCTTTTCGAGAATGATAGCAATTGTGCTACATCCTTAGCTTCGGAGAAATATTCTCGCATATGTCGACGACATAATCATCAAGAGTGTTAAAAGAAGTGATCATATCAGCAATCTAGCAGAAACCTTCGCAAATCTTAGAGCAGCAAATCTCAAGCTAAATCCTGAGAAATGTGTGTTCGGTATTCACAAAGGAAAGGTCTTGGGCTACGTAGTTTCAACAAAGGGCATTGAAGCAAACCCAGACAAAATCAAGGCTCTAATCGAGATGCAGGAACCTGTTTCGGTGAAAGATGTGCAGAAGCTGACAGGGAGAGTGGATGCCCTTAACAGATTCATACCAAGAGCTCAGAGAGAAGCTTACACTTCTTTCAAATTCTTCGAAGTTCCAACAATTTTCAGTGGTCTGAATCCCAAAGACATGCCTTTCAAGAACTCAGAGATTATTTGTCGAACATGACAAAGCTATGTCCTCCAGAGCCAAGATCACCACTTCTGCTATACTTGTCTGCTTCCAATTCAGGTGTAAGCGCTGTACTAGTGCAAGAGAAAGAAGAAGGAAAGCTGAAACAAAGCCCAGTGTATTTTGCTTCGGAAGCTCTTTCAGGGTCCAAACTATTCTATTCCGAACTAGAAAAGATAGCATATGCAGTAATCATGGCAGCAAGAAAGCTAAGACACTATTTCGAGGGACACAGAATAAGAGTGATCACGAACCAACCGCTGAACGATTTGTTCACAAACAAAGAAGCCTCCACCCGAATCGTCAAATGGGCAGCAGAACTTTCAGAATACACTGTGGACTTCGAAAGAAGAAGTGCAATCAAATCCCAGGTCTTAGCAGACTTCGTCGTAGACTGGACATCACCAACCCAAGACTCTGGCAAAGATATAACCACGCCATGGGTGGTACACTGCGATGGGGCCTGGTGTGACAGAGGAGTTGGAATATTAGCGATTGTGACATCTCCAATCGGAGTTGTAATAAGATATGCTGCTCGACTTGAGTTCGCGGATGATGTGCCTTCTACGAACAACACAACAGAATATGAGGCCCTACTTCTATCTCTGAGAAATCTGAAAGCCTTGGGTCAGCAAACTTTCGTCATCAAAACAGATTCGAAAGTGATTCAGGAACACATCGAGAAAGAAAGCGAAGCAAGAAATCCAGTACTGGTGAAATATCTCGAGAAAGTTAGAGAAATGGAGAAACACTTTAAGGGCTACACAGTCCAGCATATCTCAAGGAATGACAACAACGAGGCAGACAAGTTAGTGAAAGCGGCAGCTCAGAAGCAAGCAATGCCTCCGGATGTGTTCTTCGAAATTATCAGAGAATCATCCATCAAAGAGCCGAAGCCAAGAAATGTGAGCAACATAGAAAGTCATGATTGGAGGGCTGAAATCATGGCCTATTTGAGGGGTCATTATGAACCACAAGATGAGTTAGAAGAAAAGAGGCTAAGGCAAAGGGCAAGGGGCTATGCTGTAGTGGATGGAGAGCTATACAAGTCTGGAGTTACTGAACCATGGTTAAGATGCATAACTTCTGAAAAAGGCTTGGAACTTCTCGAGGAAATGCATAGCGGATTCTGTGGTGCGCACATAGGAACAAGAGCATTGGCAGGCAAGGCAATAAAGCTGGGATTCTTTTGGCCTTCCATAAACCTTGATGTAAAGAAGCTGGTTCAGGAATGGAAGCCTGCCAAAAAACAGCGAATCAGCAAAACTTACCATCTATGCCAGTTCATTTGATTCCACCTTCATGGCCTCTGCAAAGGTGGGGGATGGATTTGGTCGGGCCATTGCCGACAGCTCAAGGGAACTGCAAGTTCGCGGTGGTTGCAGTTGATTACTTCACCAAATGGGTGGAAGCAAAAGCATTAGCGAACATCACTACGCCAACAGTTCAGAAATTCTTCTGGCAAAACATAATCTGCAGATTCAGAGTTCCAAGAGAACTAACTGTGGACAACGGAAAACAGTTCGATTGCTTTCTTTCAAGGAATATTGCAAAACTCTGGGGACTCACGTGAAGTTTTCCTCTGTCTATCATCCGCAGTCTAATGGGGCTGTAGAGAGAGCGAACGGCTTGATTTTTTCGGGAATCAAGAATTGCTTGTATGATCAGAAAAAGGGCAAGTCGATAGATGAACTGCCAAGGGTAATCTGGTCTCACAACACAACAGTATCAAGGGCAACAGGTTTCACACCTTTTCGCTTGCTATTTCGAACTGAGGCAATGACACCGGAAGAAATCAGAAATGAAAGCTTGAGAGTTCTGAAGGCCAAAAAAATTCAAGAAGTTGAAATGAAAATAGAAAAAGACATGATTGAGCTCACAATACTCGAAGCTGCCGAGAACATTGGGAAATACCAGAAAGAAACCAAAGCATGGAGAGACAAGAAGATAGTCAGGAAAGATATCAAAGCCGGTGACTTAGTGCTAAAAAGAAAGAAGAATTGGGAAAATCCTGGGAAACTTCAGGAATCTTGGGAGGGACCCTACATAGAAAAAGAGACAAGCATGCCAGGAGCTTTTCGCCTAACAGACCAAACCGGCGCGGAACTGCCGCATTCATGGAATGCAGATAATCTCCGAAGGTATTACTCGTGAAAGCCATGAAAGTAGTTAGATTTAGTTTTCAGCATTTCCTTTCATAGATTTCAAATTTCATAAGAAAAAATGTAAAAGCCCGAGCTACAGAACTATATGTGGCTTCGGGAACAAAAATTTTACTTTCTGCATTTACTTTACAATAAGAAGGACCGTACTCTTTTCCTTGCAAAGGGGGCCCAAAATCAAGGGGCAAGGTTTTTAACGAGGCGGATCCTATGTAAATACTCTTTATGATATATATGAAAAGAGTTTTCCCCCAAATTACGTGTCTTGTGAAGTTCCAAAGTGAGAAAGAAAAGTTCCGTGAAAAGGCTCCGTTATAGCCTAAGTTCCAAAGTGAGAAAGAAAAGTTTTCGTGAAAAGGCTCCGTTGTAGCCTAAGTTCCAAAGTGAGAAAGAAAAGTTTCATGAAAGGGCTCCGTTATAGCCGAAATACCAATGTGCGAAATAAAAGTCTCGTGAAAGGGCTCCGTTATAGCCGAAATTCCAATGTGTGAAAGAAAAGTTTCGTGAGAAGGCTCCGTGATAGCCGAGATTCCAAAAAGAAAGAATGATTCCACGAAAAGGCTCCGTGATAGCCGAAGTTCCGAAAGAGAAAGAGAAGTTTCGTGAGAAGGCTCCGTGATAGCCGAGATTCCAAAAAGAAAGAATGATTCCATGAAAAGGGTCCGTGATAGCCGAAGTTCCGAAAGAGAAAGAGAAGTTTTGTGAGAAGGCTCCTTGATAGCCGAAGGCTCCGTGATAGCCAAAGTTCACAGAGTAAAGGGACATCCTACGAAAGGCCTGAGACAACAACAAGTTGTGGCCTAGCTCCTAGAGTAAAGGGACATCCTACAAAAGGCCTGAGACAACAAGTTGTGGCCCAGAAAGTTCAAAAGTTTTGATATGAAAATATTTGTGAAAAAAGTCACGAAGTAATATCAGATCCAAAATTCCTTCGGTCATGAGTTCGCGTTGGTGTGTAAAGAAACTTAAGAATCACAGCAGTGAGTATCCACGAATAAATCTACGAAGTGATGTTTACCCAGGAAAATTTTCGAGCTAAAAATACTATTTTGCAGACTAAGGGGCTCGGCTGCCCTCGTAAAAATGTCAAGTGAAAGAGCAGGTCGAAGCAATTGAAAGTTGCGATATTAACCTGAGCAAGTTTGCTGCATAGGCACAAGTCCACAAAACTCGCGAAGCAAGTTTTGTCGACTTGTACTCTAGGTACAAGTCTATATTTTGAAAGAAAATCAAATTCACGAAAGGAGCTGTTCATGAAATTTTGCATGAAAACGACAAGGTGGGAAGGGTGACGTTTTTTCTTAAAAAAATGAGTTTATTGCCTTATTTTCAAACAAAATTTCATAGAGTACAATACATAGCTTCGATGAGCTGAGAGTTCAGAAAGGTAGTTCAACAACATGTCCTGGCTTACGGCCCCTGTTTTCGGCAACATCGCAAGCATAAGCAAAATCGTAATCACCACTAATGGGGCTAAGGGGCTCCGTCTTCACGAAGGTACGCGAACTTGAAGCCTCAGTTGCAAGAGCATAACTGTCGTGATGAAGAAAAAACCAACCCAACTGAAAGCTACGCATCGAAAAATATTGACAACACAGAAGCCAAAAGTCGGAGAACTTGCATCCAGGATGAGCTTCTTTATACAAGCACCAAGCTTCGCCACTAACTATCTGATCTTGGCAGTGAATACGCAAAGGTATGATGTCCTGCACAGGCCCACCTTGCAGGACCTGCGCAGGTTAAGATTTACAAAACATAGTTTAGAAAAGGGTCGTAACTCGTGAATATACAAGTTCACAACTTCTGAACATCAAAAGCAATAGTTCGGATAAGTTCTGCTTCATCCAACAATATCGACCTTTGGAGAACTAGTGCGCCGTTCGGAGCTTCCATCTTCTTTGTCATTATCTCCATCGCTGCTGCTACTGCCACTCCCCGAGCCGTCTTCAGCTTCATCATCTTCGCCAGCCCGACCGTCGGATTCGGAGCTCATCTCAAGAGCTTCACAAATTTCGTCACTCGTCTCTTTCCTTATTAGCTAAAAAAGTTGAATAATCAAATAGATCAGAGAGAATCCAACAAGCGAAGTAAGCACAAAACAAAAGACGAGGAGGGTTTAGAGTTTAAAGAAACATTACCGCTTCAAGTTTTTCACGAGCGACCTTTTTCGCAAATTCTTTACCACTGGCGATCCAGAATTCCTTCATAAATTTGATCTTGACAACTGTACATCTTCATGGCTTCAAATGAGAGAAGTGCTGCCAGCATCGGGAAACTTCTGAAGAGCACCTCAAAATTTCTCAAACTCTATACAGTCACAGTTCTCTAGAAGTTTCAATAAGCTTTCGACACTAAAAGCAGCAGCGAAGTCACTGGCATTAGATATAACATCAGGAAGAGCCTCGAATTCCGATAACATCCATTTCATCACTTCCTCCGCATCATAGGATTCAGGAAGAGGTTGTGCATGAGCTCCAAACTGACCTAGAGCTTCACCATATTTTTCGAACAAAAGCCGAAAACTCTTTTTTATCCCTTCAGCCCCTCTGTTTAGTGTGTCATCCCTTTCGTCAATCATCTTCTCAAGCTCAAGAATTTTTGTGTCTCTAGCACTAACTTTGCCAACCAAATCAGAATGTTGCTTAAGGAGTTTGGCATTTGTTCCACGAAGCTCCGTAATAGCAGTAGCACCCTCATCAACAGACTTGTGAAGATCTTCAATGATTTGAACATCATTGCTTCGAGCTTCTTTAAGCTTGTCGTGTTCTTTCTTCAAATTATGATGAGCGGTTTCTACAAGCTTCTTTTCATTTTGGAAAGACTTCAAAGCTTCTGTTAGCTCTTTAACTTGAGTTGCCAAATCACGACTCGAAGACTGAGCTTTCTCCAAGTCTTGCTTCAGATCATGAACTTCTTTGTCAAGACTGGAAACATGTCACTCAATCTCTGTAAGTTTCTCCGATAGCAATTTACCAGCAACAGCTGTCTTCAGACCAAGAATGGCATTAAACTTGGAAAGTTCTGAAGGAGAGAGGTTCTGGATAGATGATTCGAAGGCTAGAGAAGGAAGCAAAAAACAATAAGATTACACGAAGAAGAGAGCAAGGAAAAAGGAAAAGAAAGAAGGCAAACCTTCCGAATCAAAAATCTTCGAAGATTTGTCACTAGTGGTTTCAGCAATCTCCACGGATTTCTGGTAGGAAGAAGAAGTATGTCCCTCATGAGCAACTACCGCCTTGTCAGTAAGAAGAGGCATCTCCTTCGGAGCATCTCCTCCTGTTTCACTCATTTGTTTAGTCATAAACTTAGGAGACCGCCATAGCACAGAAAAGCCATGAACACCACCATTTTTATCAATCACCGGACACTCAACACTCAAAAGCTCACCCCTGAAAGACGTACCAAAACTCGCGTTATATGCAGCAACATCAGGAGTAGGATCCTGACCTTCGGGGATATCTTCGCGATTTCCGATCAAGGAAGGATCTTCAAGAGATCCGCCGCTTTGATCCACGGTGTGCTCCAACTCTTCAATAAATTTCTGCGATACCTCACCAGTAGCAGTGACAGTTTTGGTAGGATCAGCTTCGGAAGAAACAGCGGTGACAAGATCTTCGGAGGCGGTTCGAGCTCCGGGTAGTGCGTCTGAAAAAGTTTCAATATCCACGAATTCATTCTCTGAGCCAGGAGTGCAAACAGAATGGAGCCCCCACCTCAACATGCAGCAAAAACAAGGAAAATAACCTGATCGACGTGGTTCGTCTTCGGCTTCGTCGTCGGAAAAAACCGGAGCTACGCGTTGAATAATTGTGACTTTCTTCACAGCTTTCTTAGCTTTCTTCTTGCCCAACACTGCAAGGCTGGATGCCGCCTGAATTTCAGTGTCGGAAGTACCTTCAGGAGCTTTTCTCTTCCTCTTGCTGGACTCTAGGGATTTAGTCTTTGAAGGACAGACAGCAGGAGAGGAAGTGTTGTCAGCTTTTCCCTTGGATTTCTCCTTTTTGTGAAGCCCTTTTCCTTCGAGATTTAGAAGGAGCAGCAGTGGCCGAAGAATCGGACGCTCCAAGGGTCAGAGTTTTCTTGTCAAGGCCAGGCAGGTGAGGGCGAAGAGCGGTTTCAGAACCAAGTTCAGAAAAAATGCGGTTCACTCTTCTCTTGTGTTTCACGATATGCTTGAAGGCTTTATACTCATTTAAAGTGAATTCGCCAACCATATCGCTGACCCTCTCCTCAACTTCAAGAATGAAATCGTCCAGGCTCTGACCATCTTCAAGTCGCAAGTTAAATCGCGGAAATGGTACCTTCTGAGAAGCCCAATGCACATCAAGAGAAATAATTTCTTAAGGCCTCTAGCCATGTGACAAGGGCCAGACTTGTGCTGCAACAAATTCTTCAAGGACATCACGACCGCCAAGAATAGTGCTGGCAAGGTAGAAACCATTTTCGGAACTCTTGAAGCTAGAGACTCTGCGATTGAATGTAGCAGTGCTAACAGCGGTCACCGGGGTCATAGGCGAATAGAAAGGATACGCTGGACCAGTGTAATCGAGGACCGTGGACACGTCAGTTTTCACATAGAACCAATAAGATCGCCAATCTTCAGCCAAATTATTCTTACTGCAAGGGGCAAGCTGAATTTGGGTAAGGTTCTGGTTCGCATTCTTTCTACGAGTGTTGAAAGTACAACACCCATAGTGAGCCTCATAAAAATTCCCGTCGTCGAGCTTGATGATATCTCTCTGAATGACAAGCTCGAACAGTCGCGCGAAGATATCAGCGTTAGCACTGCATCTGAAAGTCTTCATGACCCAGAAAATTTTTGAAAGCTCTAAGAAGGAATTGGGTGTTAACTGATGTATCTTCACAGAGAATTTCTCAAGAATAGCAGGAAGTTGGATGTCGCAAGGGAATCTGAGACCGCAAATGAAGAAATCTCTGAAAACGACGACCTCGTCCACCTCGGGAGCAGGGGTCTCTTCATCAGAAGGAGGACGGGCATCACTAGGAGAAAAAAATCCAGCTTCTTCATATTCCTTAATGAGTTCGGTGTTAACCTTAGATTTGCCGAAGACAAAAGCCGGGGGGTATGAAGATTTCGAAGTAATGAGTTCATTCGGATTAACTTCGACATTTGAAATGTCTTCGCCATCACCAGAATCGTGCCTAGATCTGATCTCCCCGTCTTCGCGGCTACCAGATTCCCGAACAGCTTCAGCAACAGGGTCATTTGTGCTTGGGGGGATGTTCTCCGACGTCGGAGGAACGCCAGCTGCGGCTAGTTCTTCGGAAGTCATTGGCCTAGCAGTACTTTTCGTACGAGCCACCTTCCAGAAGAAGAGAATTAACGAAAATATGTTAACAAGCAAGTAACGAAAAAATCTAGGAAAACAAAGACGATACTCAAGAATATAAGAGATATAAGTAGGTTACCTTCGAAGAGCGAAAAAAACTACAAAACTTCTGAAATCTCGAGACGGGAAGTCTTGAACAGCGAATGCCAGAAAACTGCAGAGAAGATGGTGGAACGGTGAAACAAAGTTACCGCGCGGAGTTCCTATTTATAGGGGAGAGGGGGTAGTTTCGAGAAGACACCTCGAAAGTACCGTTGAGACGCCCAGAGGGGGACGCGTGTGCACTCCGACGTTCCGAGGGTGACGTTTTTTACCGAAATTCTAAAAGTTTTTCGTGGAAACGGATTGTCGGAGTCAACCCGCTTCCCCAAGGGGCTAATGTTGGGGAATTGGGTAAAAACCTTTCACCCTCGAAACTTCAGAGATCCCATAACTCTTGCGAATTCGGAGATGCGGGCGGGGAAGAATCAAGCGGAGTGTTCGTTTTCATGATTTCTGGGAAATTCGCTAACCTGTTGCTCTCGGGCGAAAAGATCGCCGAAAGAGTTCAAATTCGCGAGTCTGTTTGTTGTTTCAGGACAATGGAAACTTCGGAAATCTTCGCAGGTTCGGGAAACTTTACTTCGGTGATGGTTTCGGTGATTCGAGACAGGAGTCTGAGCACCGGGATGTTGTTGCGAAAGAAGGGCGAGAGTCGCGAATGGACTGAGTCAAAGACAAAGCATCAAAAGTTCGGGTTCGAGGTGTGAACAAGTGGCCGGCTTGTAAATGTATGAAATTAGCTCCGCAAATCACGGGATGCAAAAGACATTCATGTACATGTTTTCATTTGGAATATTCTTTAGATCCGAGGGCAATTTCGGAATGTAAAAGTCCCTTCGCCTCCCTATAAAAGGGGGTCCGAGGGCACGTGTAAAGGGGTTCACAACTTTTGAGGAGAAAGCAGGCTTTCGGAGATTCCTTGTCTCCGAGTTCTTGAGTTCTTTCACGTATTTGTTCTTAAGTTTCCTATTCTCTATGTTCGGGGGTTCCATCCGATTTCTGAACTCCCAACAAACATTTGCATTTCTCCCTTCGTGTACTAGCTCAGCTTCCACAAATGTTGACAAGGTAAACCTGATCTCCATGATCACATTTCCACATGATCCCAAACTCCCTTCTTAGATGCTCCTAACTGCATTGATGCAGTCAGTTGACATTCTAAATCGTTGTAGCCCCAGATCACTTGCCAAAGCAAGCTCTTCCCTGCGAGCCAAGACTTCCAAGGTTTCAGGTGAGAATTGCGTAGATGCTAGTGCTGCTCAGGCAACACCAAACCTGCTGTCGTGAGCGCACGGCCTTAGTTGCCAACTCACGGCCCAAATTTTGCTTTGGGCTCTGATTTCTCCGCTGGTCATGCCAACCGGCCGGATTAACGTATGATCGATGAACTTACTGATCCACAAGTAGTGTTAACAAGGTTCTTGTTGACCCTGTGTACTTAGAAGAGATCAGAAGGCCCAAGGGCCAACTTGACCCTGTGGACGGCGGCGGGCGCATCTTGGCATCTCGTAATCAGGTCTACGCATTCCTTCCGTCTGAGAAATCCTCCATTTTTTCCCATGATTTTTTTTCTTTTACGAATTACACACACTCACAACGCACATACACACGCACACGTAAACTCTATCTCGTCGCTGTCGACGAGGACATCGATCACCTACCACCGAAAGGAAACCGCTTGTAACCACTGGGCTACATACTTTTGTGTACCCAACTTGCTTTGTAAAAAAAAAAAGATCATGCACTGATAATTTTAGTCAGAGAATTCACTCATCACAGCTATAGTTTACTCGTGATCGTTCCACAGGATTAAATTCTGGTAGACACACAGCACTGATAGTGACCAGCAGTAACCAGACGTACACTCGTCGTTGCTTTTGCCAGAGATCGACCAGCAGCCAGGCCGTCTGCGATACGCGGACAGATCGACCCACAAATAATGAGAGGCCAGAACGAAGAACCCCCAAAGTCGTCGTAGGACCCCGGCCGGCCAGCCGGCAACTTGGCATATGAGAATACAGTGGTGTCGGGAACAACGAAGACGGCCGGAAGACCTGACCTGACCGAGAAGTGATGATGAGCGGCGAGAATATGAAGAACCCTAACGCATGCAGGACCAGTACGTGATGGCAGACAGCTAGCGTACGTTGCCGCATGTGGCGTGTCTGGTTTTCTTTTGTTTCCCCAGTAGAAGTTAGAACTAGTTCGTTGCTGTGTGCATGACTAGCTTGCCCAGTTAACCTATCTTAGTTCTATATGCATGCATGAACGCACACGATGACACACTGTACGTGTGCCCTGCGTTGTTGTTCTTTTTCTCCCCTTTTCACGTGGCGAGCCACGAGAAAAAAAAGCTGCGTCCTTTCACCCCACTCGATCGCTCCTTGCGCATTGGTTTCAAAGATCACGAGTGTGGCCATGCACGCAACATGATGCCTACATCTTGCACACACATCTTATCGCGAGGGGTCGAGAGCACAAGGAGTAGGCAGCAGGAACAATCGTCCCTTTCACGGGATATAACTAAGCCACGACAAGTCCAGGTAGCGTGTGCACGCATGACTCGTGGGGCTAGAGCAGTGCTTCAATTATGTCTGGATCAAACTTCGCCGCCCCCCCCCCCCCCCCCAGAGGATCGATCGGGGTTTGTGTGCTCTCAGCTCATCCAAAGGATCTCAATGTTAATCCTGCACTACTACTCGTACTGCAGATCTGAAGGAGGTACAACTGAAAAGGACCCGTGCATCTTCGTCAGCTGAACTAATTAAGAGCACACCCAAAGCAACTGACAGTTAATAAAAACACCCAATAATGCAAGCGGTTGAAAAGTTACGTGCAAGTAGGTAGCTCTCGATTCCAAATAATCCCTTTAATTTGTAGGGCCATGTATACCTACAGTACATCTACCTCCGACCATATCCACATTATTCCAAGTGATTCCCAGGTCTAAATAAAGGTACGGTGGTGGGCATCAAATCAACTTTTCTTTGTGTTCACCAATATTAACTACCACCGACCCAACAGGCCAACAAGCGCATATATATATGAGATAGCAAAGCAAATTATAGGAGCCTGCTGTCGACCGACACGGTGGCAGGCAGGCATGGCCACTCGTGCATCGTTTTCACTTTTCACCGCACAGGAAACAAAACTTATATAGTATATAAAAAAGTAAAAGAAAAAGTAAAACGGAGATAAAAAGTTAGTGCGCGCCCATGACGATGAGATGTGGCTTGTATATATAGCATCTCCCGGACGAAGTAGGTAGAACGAAGCAGCAAAAATATCTACTCCATCCACATGCAATGCACCGATGATCATCGATCCATCGAGGAGTAGTCATAAACGGTGCGGTGAATCTAGAGCGATACGTCCATTTCAGATGAGCATATTGCTTTGTTGTGCAGAATAATTGACCGCACCACTTGCATGCATACTGGGCCGGGCGAGTACACAGCCGATCGATTCGAGGGCAATGTTCTGTACTGCGAGCATGATCGATCGTGCAACGGATTTCCATTCCATATCATCATGTGTGTGTCACTGTCACTTCGAACAAGTGATCGGTGTGCAGTGCTTCCGTCGACGCATGCTCCACAACACATGCATGCATGATGCATGCTGCGGCCGTCGTCGTCAATAACTGCATGCTAGCTAGCTGCTGCACCAATATTCATCTTGCAAGCTAGCTTTCTTGTCGACTGATGGCGATGCCATCAAAAAGTATATGATATCTTGTTTATGCATGATGAACTGTGGTTAATTAGTTGTTGTCCTTGTAGAATATATGTATTAACCATGCATGTTGCCATCAAAGTATATGTTGACGAGCAGTACTGTCGCTCGGCCTAAGATATATGTTATCCACGCGAGGCTTTTTCCCTCCAAAACATGAATATTACGTTTTTCATTAAGAAGGGAAAAATTACAAAGATATAATTTTAGAATAAATTTCAAAGTATAGAGATAAAATAAAGATAGAACACATATACGTTTTGCACGAACAACATAAACTCGATGACTGAAAAGAAGAGAGAACCAACTCACCACTGCCACACAGAGCTAGGGGTGTGGTAATGGGCCGTGGCCCTAATGTATGTTTCACAATCCAACTAATAAGCCCTATTACTTTTTAGTTCAAAACTGTATAGAATTATGGTTCAACTCTTATATGGTCCGATTCTTAAATTTGCTATGTCAAATTGGAAGGCCCCTTACCACCCATACACTGAGCAGGACCTAATTAAGCACCACTACCACGCAAGGCCTGTATGTCGACGTGTGAATTTTGAAGAATATCGGCGACCTAAACAAGGAGAGAACACATACTAACATACCTAACTCTTGTCTTGCACGTAGTAGGCACACGCGACGTCATGACATACGATCGAACGAACCGGCCAGACGACGACATCGATCGATTCGATCACCATCTCCTCTCTACTACTTGGCACGCCCAAAGTAAAATACCATGCTGGTGTCAGGCTTTTGCTTATCAAATTGGCATTTTCAAGTGCAAAGCTCGCGTGTCGTTTATGCGTGGTACTTACACAGCTCGATGTAACGTTACTTCTTCTTTGGGCTATCGGCCACATTAACAACAGCCGCACACATGGTAGTCGGTGATTGATTAAGGATGTCACCACTTTCCTCTCCGCTTTTCACCTAATGCACCATTCATCATCACATCAAGTCACATTTTCTTTCACAACACGCGCGTTTCAATACGCACTTTTTTCACAGCTTTTCACTTCAATACACTATTCATTTGCACAACTAAACAGGCTCGGATGTCGTCGAACATCTCGCCATTTTCTTTATGGAGTGGAGATGATGCTGGTAGCTGGGCTTCCGCTACAAGTGGAAAAGATTGAGCTCTAAATTACGGACCACCACCATGCATGCAGATGCTAATTAAGATGCTTCTCCGATCCTCTGAAAATTAATCTCTCTATAAGCAGATATGTAATGCTAAGATGCGTATTAGCAGCAATCCGCAATGCAGTGTGCTAGATATATAACGCACTACAAAGTTCTCCAAAGATATGGTCAAATAATCAAATCTACAACGGGGGAACCGATACATTAGCTGGCTCACAGTATCGACTACAGTAGCGGGAAAGCGAGAAGGTCCAGAAGATTAGAAAGCTGATATGATCTGATGCATCATTGTAATTCTAAACGTTAGAATCCTGATGCTATAAGCATGAAAATGTATGAGAGAAACATTAGGACAATCTCTTCATTTGTGCTTATATAGTTGGATAAAATATTTGTTTTGACCATTCTTTTCAGTACTACTATAGTTGGAGTGATTGTAAAAAAATATGTTGAAATTTTAAATGACGCTTTTGTTAACAGATTGCAGACAGTTTTTGTTAACCATTTTAAATGACGATAATTTACAAGCTGTACAGAAATTGTAAAACATATTCTAGACAGAAATAACCATTTTAATTACTACTATATTTTAAAATTGTAAAACATATATATTGTAGACAGTTTGTGTTAACCATTTTAAAATGACGATTCAAAAGAATTTGAGAGTTGGTTTTTAAGATGGTACATTGAAGGGCTCTTTTACGGTGGACCATGCCACCCAATACCACTGTTGGAAAAGGACCAGTATGGAAGGATCTGACGGTTGAGATTAATTGTATACCACCACGGTTTAACATGTGGTATAGAGTGGTATGCATAGGTGGTATAGGGGTATTATTGGTAGTTTTTTCTTGGTGGCATAAACGAAATATATGATTTATTTATTTCATTTTTTTTTCATTTCCCTCTATGGCCAAATCTTTTTCAAATTTCAAAAATGAAAATTTTCATTTCAAATTTCAAAAATGATTTTTTCCAAAAAAAATTTCATTTCAAAATTTTCTTGACGGCACAAACGAAATATTTCAACTTTTCATTTCTCTCTAGTGGTATGGCCGATTCTTTTTAAATTTCAAAAATGAAAATTCAAATTTTTTTCATTTCCCTGTGGTGGTATGGCCAATTGTTTTTCCAAATTTCAAAAACAAAAATTTTCATTTCAATTTCAAAAACGATTTTTCTTCAAATTTTTCATGGTGGCATAAACGAAAAAAATCGACCAAATAAAGGTTGCCAAATTTATTTAAAATTTACAAAAATCACCTATTTACCCTTATCGAAAATAGTCATATACTGCATACCACCACGTGGTAGTATGGTCCACCGTTAAAGAGCCCACGTTGAAGTTGTTCTTCAGTCAAAATCCTCTACCACCTCTATTCAAACTACGCTTTATATATTTATGTACTTCCTTATACACTACCTGATCTGGCTTTCCACTACACGTGTGGTCCTCCATCGTGTTGAAATTTGATCGATGGTAGGGGAGAAGACAAGTAATTACAGTAAGTAGACAAAAATATGCATGAGAGCCACGTGAGAAGTTGAGCTTTACTTACCGGCCGGGAGCCGTAATAAGCGACAAAATAATGACAGTCATACACATGATGCTGCAAATCAGGGAATGGATAACACATAAAGTATTCGATCAGTAACTGGAAAGCGGTGAAATCCTCTTTGGACGCCTCCTTTTGGTTCACGTGGTGGCCCGAACTCCCAAGGCCAGACTTTGTGAGTTTGTCCCTAAGTGTTTACCGGCCGCAAGGGGTGAAGCTTCCTGGTAGGGGGCCGCATGCATGTCTCTCACGTCGGAGCACTACTACTTGCACGTATAACAATGTTGGGGAATGGACCATAATACGGAGTGCCAGGTCACAAACTCCATGTTTGTGAACTGTGTAGCATGTAAAATATTGTACCACAATTAACGATGGCGGTATATATGCGGTGTGATGGACACGACGACTAGCCAAAATGTGTTTGATTTGGGTACCTTATTGAAGTGTCTAAGCTTGACACTTTGACAGACCGGTTAATATTTTGATGTTCTGACAAATTTTGTCTATGCTTAAACTTTGGCCTGGAAGCTAATTAAGGCCTTCCCAGTTCGTCCCACTGGCCGTCGTTGCTGACATATTCCACATGTGACAATTTAACTTATTAACATTAGTACTTAATTGTTTGTGTTTTCTTATTAATTGCAACATGTAACTACACATATTATTAAAAGGCAAACCGGTGTGCTTAATAAGTGGATTATTTGCGCATATGCGACAAAAAGTGGCTGAAATGGTAGTGGTAGTACACTGAATCTTTCAGCTGGTTGGATGCATATACGGAGGGGAGGCAAACAAACATGCGTGCTAAAATGGATTTGCATATATTAGTCACCGGCGAAACATGTCTCTAGCTACAGCACCATTGATCTGACTGTGGCAGGACAGATTAACCTAGTGTAGCCCTAATGTGTCTGATCTAATCTGCATTTCTTTCCATGTGCAATTTTGGGTGCGCAACCACTATTACTGACACTTCTTCACAAGCGCCTACAGTCCATTTGGCAGTGATAACTGATAAGTCTAGACACATACTGTAAAGTTGCAGCGCTCTGCTAGTCTGTTCGTTTGGCTGGTGGCTGGTGTTGATTTATTCTAAGAGAAAAGTACTGCTAACTTGTGTCTGATAAGCCAAGCGACCAGGGCGGCAACTTTACTATGTACTCGTACAATTTATTCGCTTCCCAAGAGTTCACTAGTAGCGCCATTGCCGGCCGACCGTAGTCGTAGCTACACCATGTCCATGCAAATGCATCCATCACCAGCGGTTCAATGGTAAAATGATTGGTCGTGCCGACACAGGAAATGATGGCGGCAAAACTGCAGTAGTGTACGTGCAGGCAATGCGGATGCAGCAGCATGCAGCTGCTGCTGTGCGGCAACAGTGTGACAGTTTGACGAGCCGGCGGTAGGGATGGGGCGAAATGATGCGTGCGAGCGGCAGCGGCAGACGAGACGATGATGAGCAGACAGACCGCCGGTCCGGTGCCTGGGGCGGCCGCGGCCGGCGTCGTGGCCGCCGTAGTAGTAGGCCCGGCCGTAGCGGTAGGGTGGGCACGCACTGGCATTGCCCGACGACCCGCCGGACGGTCAGGGGTTGCCCCCTCCTTTGTTCAGTGTCGTCGGACAGAGACTAGCTGCACCAATCATATATGCGCGTATGGATATTGGGATCATGAGGCATTGAGGCACATTGGCGCGCCTCTTTGAGTTCGAAACTTTTTAGCTACATACTGTGCGTGCATGGGGCGCACTTCAATTAGTTTCATGTATGTCTCTATGATCTACTACTATGTACTAGGTATATAAAAAGAAAACTGTTACATCGGTATAAGAAAAAAAAAGCATGTACGTGTAGTAACTATGGAAGGGTAATGGATAATGCTACAACAAATCATGTAACACGTGACATCCAAATTTCGTTACGGTCTGCTGAAAAACCGTCAAAAAGTCCTAAACAACCCTCACATGAAGAGTGTTGTACAATAATGGTTCAACTCAAATGTGGACTATATATCCATATAGACAGTGGCGGAGCCAACCGTGGGGCTGAAGCCCCCTACCGCTGGACTCCTCATGAACCCCACCTTAGCCCCTTCATTTTCGAAAAGAAACGATGAAGAAGGAAGAGGGTGGAAGGAGGAGGAAGAGGAGGGGAAGAAGGAGCCCCCCCCTCCCCCTTAGGTGCTCACGCTGACTACGCTACTGCATCTAGAGGTCGGAATATATTTATCCTTTATCTAAAAACAAAAACTCAAATGTTGAAGGTTGCAAAGCAAATAACATTGAGAACGGATGAACACGGCGTGTGTGCAACTCGATCTCACGTATCTAGATCCAGATATTTGTGCCACGAAAAGACAATGAGACGAGTTGAAGAGCAAAAATATCTCGTAGTACAGGAGACTTGCATGGCAGAATGGAACGAACTCATCACCTCCAGCTAATCAATGCGAGCTTGGGTAGGGGGGCACAAGCGCCCATGGAGTCGACAGGTATGCACTTGAAGGTGGCCCTCCTCCACCGATCGATGATCCATCTGCGCATCACACATTCATGAACCGCCCGGCCGGCCGGCGGCACCTCATGAGATATATATATAGCCTACAACTGGTCACCATTTATAATGCGTCGCCACTATGCTGGATGCCACGTATGGATGGCAACGGGTACAAATTACCCGCGTGCCCGCGGGTAAAAACCCGGTAGGGCGAGGATACGGGTTCTTATTTGTGCCCACGGGCGAGGGTACGGGTTTGATTTTATACCCGCGGGTAAAAACTTGGCGGGCATGAAAAAGTCTTACCCGTGCCCGCGAACCCGCTTATGTCCCTGACATATGGACCCTGTGTAGGTATATAATGGAGCCATCAGGGATTTCTAGGGTTCCTGTTCCATTTTCCCCTCCCCATCCTTCTGGGCGGCAGCCGCCATCCCCTCACTCCTCCGGTCCTCCCTCAGTCCCTCACGGCATCACTATCCACGACGGCGCGCTTCGCCTCCCGCGACGCTCCACGCCTCCATCTCGACCCCGAATCTCTTGAGCGGCCAAGCCACCTCAGCCGCTGCCCCCTCCTGTGCGCGTGAGTGTGGAGCCGCAAGTCGCACTGCCGCCGCTAGAAAATGACCCCCTCCTGCTACACGGAAGCTTTAACCTGGGCGGCTTAATCTGGTGGACAAACTAGTGCTTGGATTGATTTGTTTCGATGATTTGATTTGTTGATTTGACCTTGGATAAGTCCAAATCTGCTGCTGCGGACTGCGGTGTTCTTTAGCATGCTCTTTTCTTTTATTTTTTCAAGGGACTAGTCCAGATCTTTGTACGAAGGTCTTCTGTTTCGTGGAAGTATCTGAAACTTTATTGCAAGTTTTTACCACTGTGTTTCTTACAATTATTCGTCTCTACGCGTGCTTCCACAACCAACAGACGGGTGTGCCCGCGGGCACAAATTACCCGCGAGTGGCGGGCACGGGTGAAGATGGTCACCCGTGGCGGGTCGCGGGCGCGGGCACAGGTTTAAGAATCAGCTCACGGGCACGGGTGTGAATAAGCTCTACCTGCGGGTAATGTGCCCGTTGCCATCCATAATGCCACGCCATGCGCCCCAAAAAACTATTCAGCACACACATGGAATGGACAGGTCGATCGAGCGAGCCAGCGTTCAAGAACTTGATCGAACAAACTGCAGCACGACGCGTCGTGGATGCAGGCAGGCATGCGCCGGCCGGCCGCGCGTGGGGCGGTGCGGGCCGGCGCAGGCCGTGCAACGTGCCGGATCTCGCCCGCCTCCCGCGCGCGCCACGAACGGGAACGAACTGAGGAATCCGGCACCTGCCGCAGCGCAGCAGCCGCCGGCGCGCGCGCGCGGGGGTGGGAGAGCAGAACTCGATCGGGAGGCGGCCGGCCGGCCGGCCGGCCAGCCAGCCAGCTAGCGGTTTGAAAAACTAACCAAAACGACCCGTCCCCCCTGCAGCATGTTGCAATATACAAGCCGGCGCCGTCGGTGATTCGAAGCTTCCTTCCGGTGGCGACGGAGCAGAATCGAATCTCTGGCGGAGCCAGCCAGCCAGTCCAGACCAAGCAAATTCCCCCGGATCGATCTCGCCATGGGAGCCAAGCCTTTGACTCCGATTATCTTTCTGACCGGGGCAGAGCGGGAATATCTGCCATGCATCCGTATAGCCCGCCCTCCCGCCGTCCGTGCATGTTAACCGCAACTTGGGCACATGCGGCCGGCCTGGGCGACCGGCGAGGTAGCAGCCTAGCACTAGCAGCACGCAGCAGGGGTTTTCTTCAATTCGATCGATTCAGCGACGACGACGACGAGGAGGAGGACGACGCTGTCATGTCAGTCTCTGCTCGCGCACCGTCGTCACATGGCCAGGCTGCGTGTAAACCTGAGCTTAATCTTATCTAACCGCGCGCGCCGCCCACCAAATCGCCGAATCTAATCTAACACACAGGCCAGGCCAGGCCTCCACAATTAATGACCCGGGCAAACAAGCAAGCGCGCACACACACACGGCGGCGGTCGTTGTGTGTTTTCTGTACTGCTCCGTGCCTCCGTACGTATAGCCGGCGACTCCACGCCACCATGTGCCGGCGGCGGCACGGCTGCCGCCCAACGCGTGTGTGTCGCTTAGGGAAATAAGGAAGGGGCGGCCGGCCGGGACGGAGGACGCATGACCTGTACGGCGATGCCGTCGCAGGTACGTGGTGTAAAATCCGCCGAACATGGCAGCGGCGACGAGCAGCTGCGTGCGTGCCGCTGCCCCCACGCAACGATGCATGCCACTGTGTCCCTCACTCTCGGTGCTCGTCCGATCCGATCCTGCCGGCCGTTGCCTTTGTCGCGCTAAGTACGGCCAGGCAGGGCAGGACGAAGCGCATCGCCGGGGAAAAGAAAAGCGGAACAGGAAGACAAAGGCGGCAGTGGACACCGCCTCACCGGACACGGACAGTAGTGGACACGGCACAGGCAAAAGGACTCGAGCCCCCTCTGGCCGCCTCGGTTTCGTACGACGGGGAGTGGTGGTGGTGGTGGCGGTGGCGAGCGCCGCGGTGGTCGTGCTGCAGGCCAAGGCTGCGCGCGTGTCGTGTCGGGACCCGAACAAGCGAGCGACAGGGGGGGAAATCAGCAGGCGGCCGGCGTACGCTTCGCCGCGCCAGGGCTTGTCCATCCCACCCACCCTCGTGTCCGGCGGCTTTCTCGCCGCGCTCCGACCGCGCCGCGCGCGCGTCTTTTCCTTCCCTAAACCCTTTTCGTGCGGCAACACGCGCGCGCGCGCGTCTTCTCTGTTCGCCACCGCTGCGCTCCACCACGCACTGGCACTAGCACGAGCACGAGCACGAGAGGATCCTCTGCAGTTCAGTCCCTGCAGTTGAGTGGCTGACACGTGGGCTCCACCACGGTGGGGCCCACATGTCAATGACCCAACTGCAGAGGATCTCATTCCAGCTGGTGAGATCCGTGTCACGGATGGGCGTTCATCGGCTACAAAGTGGACGACATGTATTCTGAGGTGCGTCGTGTCGACCGCTTTTGAGAGACCGCGACGGGGGTGCCTGTCGATCCGTGCTCGCCGTAGTGCGTAAACTACTTGGTAGCAGTAGCCTCGCGATCGGGAGCAAAAGCCGGAGGAATGAAATGCCGTGTGGGTGTGGCCACTGCAATTCACACGTTCCGCCCACTAATCCCACGCATACTGGATGAGACGAGACGACCTCCTGCCGTTGATTGTGCTATATATGCGCGAAAAAACACAATAATTGTGTCTAGAGCAGCATGGACGACGGCCATGCGAGATTCGGCTCGTCTACTGCTAAAATAATAGTCTTAGAGCAACTCCAAAAGAATGTGAATAAGTCTCCCAATACCTCTTTTTGGGAGAAAAATGAAAAAAACAAAGTCCAACAGCCTCCCTAAACGTCCCCAATCTTTTCGCGACCCAAAAATCTTCCACTTCGACACGCATATTTTCGCGTGATGCATCAGCCCTCAATCCTCCCCTCGAGCCTCTTTTTCCCATCGTGAATGCGTCTTCTTCATCTTCTCCCAGCAGTCGGCCACGCACGAGAGCCCGAGCGCCTTCGCCGCGGCGAGGTCGGGCCGCCAGGACGCCGGCTGCGCGGCCGTCGTCGCTGCTGTTGCGGCGGTGTCCGCCATGGGACCGTGGGGAGCGGAACCCAAAACCTCATGGAAGCCTCTCACGCTGAGGACCAAGCCCACCAGCCATGCTGTCTCAGGCCTCTCTCCCGCACCCGCGTCGCCATTGTTGCCGGTGCAGACGCAGGCGACAGATCCATTGCTGCTGGTTTGCCGATGCCTAAATGCAACGGAGCAGGCCCGACACGCGGATAGGAAGGGCGAGCTCACGGCTGCGTCATCACTTATTCGTTGCCCTTGTTGCTGCCGGTGGAAGAGATTCATATGAATCTGTTGGTCAACGAGCGGGAGAAGAAGAACAAGCAGAGCTTCAAGAGACACGGGTGTGCACAAGACAAAAAATCTTTAGCTAGTCATTGGACCCACGCACAATAGAACTGAAACGTTCAAAAGGGATTTCATGTTGTTCTGCTTTGATCGAAAAGACACCGGAGATGTTGTAACGACAGAAGCAAAAGCTCTGTTAAGAATTAACAACAATGGCGGCCTAATTGAGAGGTTAATGTGTTGACTTGGCCAATTTTGAAATATTGGAAGTTTATTATTAGCAATCTGCTGTGGCATGACATGATTTTGGGGTAATGAATTTTTAGTAGACCCCCCAATAAATAGTTTTAGGGGAGATTTTTTTGGGAGACTCTTGGAGTTGCTCTAGACTCTTTTAGTACTGCTGCGAAAAAAACCTCGCCTTTGGATTTTGGTAGGAAATTTTTTTTGAAACAAATTTTGGTAGGAAATTTGAAGGTGGTGTCTCTCTGGATCAGTTGAACGGAGTAGAGCTTCGTGTAGTGCAGCACGCGAAGAGACAGAGGGGCTGTGTCAGAAGAGTGGACTTGGTGTCTCCTCTTCACTGGCATTCCAAATGTAGCACTACCTCGCCACCACCACCAGCAGCTCTAATGTGATCGTAGACTGTAGTAAAAGGTACCACCATCAGTCCACATGAGCCGGCAGGAGAGGATGCAATTTGCGCATCCCAGTTGCCATTCCCAGCAAACAAGAAAAAATCTTCAGCTCGCCCCTGCACTGCACGAGAATCTGCATGACACTGCTGCTTCTCCTCATCTGGAACGCCTACGCCGGGACATCTCTGCTCGGCTGTACTCCACTCGCCGGCACTTGCTCCTGAACGCTCGGCCACGTCCCACGTTATCCGGCACGAGATAAACGCCGAGGAGCACAGCACCAGGGGAGGGGGAGGGGAGCCCCAGTTGGCCGCCACCGAGGAGGAGATAGCGCGCGCTGCCGTGGCGAGGCGTGCCGTGAAGCAAGCGCGCCGCATCGCCGGCCGGGCCGGGCGCCCGGGCGGGGATGCGCGAGGGCCGCGCCGTGAGTGACCTGTCCGGGTCCGACGTGGGCGGGGTTGCCGGGCCGCTGCCCACCTCCCGACGCGACACGGGTCCCCACCCTTGCCGCCCCCGGCCCCGACACCCCTCGCCGTCGCCCTCGTGCCGGCCCGCTCCGCCCACCTATATAAACCCCGCCTCCTCCGCTCCACCCTCCTCCACACCCCATCGGCCGATCTCACAGCTAGCGTGCCACTTACTACTAAACAAACGAGGAATTTCTTTGATCCATCCATCGCGTCGCCACCCATTTCTTCCTTCCGGCGCCCAACCAACTCCCTCACCGGCTCACCCTCCTTCCTCTGCTCCTGTTCCATCCATCCGGCCTCCCGCTCCTGCGTTCCTTCTAGCCGCGCACCAGTAGCTAACGAGAAAGAAACCAGCTAGCTAGGGATGGCGGTGATGACGGACATGCCCGCGGCGACGGCGCTGCGCGCGCCGGCCCCGGCCGCCGCCGCCGCGGCGGCGGCCAGCGACAAGGACGCCGAGAGGCTGAGGTTCATCGAGGAGATGACCTCCAACGTAGACGCCGTGCAGGAGCGCGTCCTGGCCGAGATCCTCGCCAGGAACGCCGGGACCGAGTACCTGGCGCGCTGCGGCCTCGCCGGCGCCACCGACCGCGCGGCCTTCCGCGCCAGGGTGCCCGTCGTCACCTACGAGGACCTGCAGCCGGACATCCAGCGCATCGCCAACGGCGACCGCTCGCCCATCCTCTCCGCGCACCCCATCTCCGAGTTCCTCACCAGCTCCGGCACATCGGCCGGCGAGCGCAAGCTCATGCCCACCATCAAGGAGGAGCTCGACCGCCGCCAGCTGCTCTACAGCCTCCTCATGCCGGTCATGAACCTGTAAGTCCACGTCACGCACTGCAGCACTAGCTAGTACACTGTGATACTAATTGGAGCTAGCATGCACTACTGATCGATGATTAGACGAACACAACAGTTGTTGATTGCAACCTGCTGCTGCTGACAACAGGTACGTGCCTGGGCTGGACAAGGGCAAGGCGCTCTACTTCCTCTTCGTCAAGTCGGAGACGACGACCCCCGGCGGTCTCACGGCGCGCCCCGTGCTGACGAGCTACTACAAGAGCGAGCACTTCAAGAACCGGCCCTACGACCCGTACCACGACTACACCAGCCCGACGGCCGCCATCCTCTGCGCCGACGCGTTCCAGAGCATGTACGCGCAGATGGCCTGCGGTCTGTGCCAGCGCCACGACGTGCTCCGCGTGGGCGCCGTCTTCGCGTCGGGCCTCCTCCGCGCCATCCGGTTCCTGCAGCTCCACTGGGAGCAGCTCGCCGACGACATCGAGGCCGGGTCGCTGACCCCGCGCGTCACCGACCCGTCCGTCCGCGACGCCGTGGCGGGCATCCTCCGCCCGGACCCGGAGCTCGCCCGGTTCCTCCGCGCCGAGTGCTCCCGCGGCGACTGGGCGGGCATCGTCACCCGCGTGTGGCCCAACACCAAGTACCTGGACGTGATCGTCACCGGCGCGATGCAGCAGTACATCCCCACCCTGGAGTACTACAGCGGGGGCCTCCCCATGGCGTGCACCATGTACGCCTCCTCCGAGTGCTACTTCGGCCTCAACCTCCGCCCCATGTGCCCCCCGTCGGAGGTGTCCTACACCATCATGCCCAACATGGGCTACTTCGAGTTCCTCCCCGTGGACGAGGCGAGCGGCGTGGCGTCCGGGGACGCGGCCCACCTGGTGGACCTCGCCCGCGTGGAGCTCGGCCGCGAGTACGAGCTCGTCATCACCACCTACGCCGGGCTCAACCGGTACCGCGTCGGCGACATCCTCCGCGTGACCGGGTTCCACAACGCGGCGCCGCAGTTCCGGTTCGTGCGCCGCAAGAACGTGCTCCTGTCCATCGAGTCCGACAAGACCGACGAGGCGGAGCTGCAGCGCGCCGTGGACCGCGCGTCGGCGCTGCTCCGGGAGCGGCGGCGCGGCGCGGCGGTGGTGGAGTACACGAGCCACGCGTGCACCAGGAGCATCCCGGGCCACTACGTGGTGTACTGGGAGCTGATGCCGGCCGCCGCGGCGCAGGAGGTGGACGGGGAGACGATGGGGCGGTGCTGCCTGGAGATGGAGGAGGCGCTCAACTCGGTGTACCGGCAGAGCCGGGTGGCGGACGGCTCCATCGGGCCGCTGGAGATCCGGATGGTGCGGTCGGGCACGTTCGAGGAGCTCATGGACTACGCCATCTCGCGGGGCGCCTCCATCAACCAGTACAAGGTGCCCCGCTGCGTGTCCTTCCCGCCCATCGTCGAGCTGCTCGACTCCCGCGTCGTGTCGCGCCACTTCAGCCCGTCGCCGCCGCACTGGGAGCCGGCGGCGCCGGCGGCGCCACGGGCCAACGACTAGGCCAAACCGGCGGGCAGCTGAGCGTAGACCGGGTCGCCGTAGTAGCACTTAGTATTAGTTGGTTTGTTTCTGCAACTTTTTTTTTGGTCGTGTCAGGCCAGGCAGTAGTAGTACGTGGTATGTAATGTGGGTGTGTGAGAACGCTCTGCTGCAGGGGCTGAAAGCTAGCTGAATTTAGCTGCTGCTGCTGCTGATGGGTGTTGTTGATTGCTAGTAGTGCTTAGCGAGTGATGCCGTTGCTAGTACCAGTGGCTAGAGTTAACGAGATGTGAGTATTAACGTGCCAAAAAAAAATGGCGTGCTCGACCGTTGGGTCTCTTAGATGTTCGTGAAATATTTAGCACTTGGCAGCCTTGGGCTCATCTGGCACCCCCAGCCAGCATTTCCATATTTGGAGGCCAACTAAAATCTGTAAATTGTCATGGCTTTGGACGAGTCATGAACTCATGATGCACCTGCTAGCATGATTAGCCGCTAATCAGGAGAGAGGCAGCGTAGACCGGAAAGTACACGATCGAGCCCTATCGAGGCCTTGTTTAGTTGGTTGAAAAATTTGCAAATTTAACTGCTGGTACTCCTGTAGCACACTATATCACGTTTCGTTTATTTGTGGTAAATATTATCCTACCATGACCTAACTAGGCTCAAAAGATTCGTGTCGCAAAGGACATCCAAACTGTGTAATTAGTTATTTTTTTACCTATATTTAAATACATATGTTTTAATCCCGGACAGTGTCGGTCATTGGGACGTCCTCTCGTGCGTCGCTGTCCGTCAAAGCGCATTGAAGAGGAGCCGCGCTATGTGGTCGTCGAGGTCGCCGCGCGGCCGGGCGGAGCTGTTCACTTTGGGACGCCTGGCGCCTCCTCCGAGTAGTTTGGTGCTGACTCAACCCGTCTGAGTACGGGATGAGCTCGCCACGTTAAGGCCTAACCGTAGGCCAGGGTTAATCGTAGGGGGCACTCGAGTGCCTCGATCGGAGTTGGCGTGCTGCAGGGTCGGATGTGACGGCGAGTTGATGGCCGCGCGGCTGAACAGAGCCGCATTAAGACTTCTGTCGGGGCCAGCTGCCCGCGCGGGCCGCCAGCTGGTGCGCTTGCATGGCATGGGGAACTGGCGTCCCACGCGTCGTAGCGGAAGAGTTCACGTGCCGGGGTCGCGCCACGTGGTACGGTTTGCGTCTTGGTCGAAGACGGAGAGTGCTCGTGCGAACGAGCTGCTTGTCGTGCGAGGCGGACTTTAGTAGGGAACTTCTCGGAGAAGCTCCCTACTAGTCGGAAACAGGACGTCTTGCCAGTGAGGGTCTTGACAGGGGTCCTTAGTCCTCCTCGTCTTGAATCTTGGCCTTCACGTTGTCAATGGTGTCAGAGGACTCCACCTCAAGAGTGATTATCTCGCCGTCAAAGGGGGCCCTAATCTGGGCCCTTGTCAGTAGCCCCCGAGCCTGAGAGGGAGTCAAGGACTCGCACACAGTCTCAGTCGAAAAGGTTTTGCGTCGATCTTTGTTCTTGATCTTCCCGGTGGGTGCGCGCGAGCGCATCCGCCGGATGTAGCCCCCGAGCCCATGAGTGAGTTGTAGACTCGCTCGTGGGGCTTTAAGCTTCAGTAGTGTTGTCGCAGTCTTGAGTTGTTCTGTTGGGGTAGTCGTGGGCGACGTGGGTGGCGCAGGCATCACGGCCGATGCGGCGGACGAGACGGTTTGAAAGGATAGAGCGGGGACGGTTCAGGCTCCTGGGCCCAGCGAGAATCGAGGCATCACGTGGGCGGGCGCCTGTCACGCCGGGGCACGCGCATGCGGGCGAGTGTTTCCCCGACGTGGTGGGCCCGGCATTTAAGGCTGGTGGCCGCGCCCCTTCCTTTTTAACCGCGCGCCGGCCAAGGGTTTGGGACTTTTACTCCCTTGCCTTTTTTCTCTGCCCTTGCCGCCCGCTTCTTTCGCTCCTCGCGCCCGCAGCGCCGCCACTGCTTTCGCCGGAGTCGCGCACGAACGCTCGCCGTCGCCATGTCGAACTGGTCACGCTCCAACGTGTCCCGCTCGATGCTGCGCCGCCTCGTCGAAGCCGGGGCAGCTTCCTCCGCTCACCGATGCCGTTGAGTGGAAGGTGCCCGGAGAAGAGTCTGTGCCGCGCCTGCCCAAGGGGTACGTCGTCTCGTTCGTGGCCTTCCATGAGCGCGGCTTCTCCGTCCCCGTCGGGCGGTTCATCCGAGCGGTCCTCTACGAGTACGAGCTCCAGCTGCAGCACCTCAACCCGAACAGCCTTCAGCAGATGGCGGCGTTCGAGGCACTGTGCGAGGGGTACTTGGCAATCAGTGCCCACTGGCACCTTTTCAAGTACTTCTTCATGTTCGCATGCTTGAAGGATGGCTCCAAAACGGCGACCATCGGCTGCGCCAACCTTCGGATGAAGCAAGGCCGGGGTGACAAGTACATCCCTTCCTCGTTGACCAGCTCGAACAGTGGCTCGCACAAGGGGTGGTTCTATCTCAGGAACGACCCCGAGTTTGCGCTGCCTGCGTTCACCGGGAACTCCATCGCGAACGCGCCGAGGAGCTGGACTGATGGTCCTCCGAAGGCGGAGCAGGAGAGGATGTTCAAGGATCACTAGGCAGTGCTGGCCCGCCTCCGTGACGCCGGGGTCGGCCTGGCGACCGTGATCGGCCAGTACCACGCCCGGGCGGTCGTTCCGCTCCGGAGGCGGCCGCTGCGCCTCTGCGAGATGACAGCCAGCAGGGCCCCTTGGGAAGGGACCGTGACCCCGCCCGAGCTCCCGTCGCTGAACGAGATCCAGCGCCGTGTGTCGGTGGCCATCGGGAAGTCGACCTTCGTGTGGCCGCCGCCGCAACTTCTTCCAATGCTCCCCAACGAGGGGACTGAAAAACTTGTAAGTGATTCTTCTTCTGACAAGCTTTCCGACAAGCTTGGTGTCTTCAATCGATCTTGATCTTCTCGGACATTCTCGATGACCACTAACTCTTTCGCCCCTTGTTCTTCCAGTTGAAGTGCTCTCACCTCGTGCCCGCGAAGGCGCCTCTCCCGAAGGAGGCGATCTTCAAACGCAACCAGGCGGCCGCGGAAAGGCGGAGGGCCGCGCGTAAGGACCAGCACAAGGAGAAAGGGATCGCCAAGCGCGATCGGAATGACAACCGCATCAAGCGCCGCAAGGCGGGGGAGCGCAACGTTTCCTCTGATGAAGATCCGTCGCCGTCGCCGCTGTGGAGCGGAGACGAGCCAAGCGCGGCGGTCGACTCGAGCGATATGTCCGGGTCGCCCTCGCCTTCGCCGCACCGGGCAGTGGAGGTGAGCTCATCGCGGCGGCCAGAGCCGGCCGCTCGTGGGAAGGGTGCGGGCTCGAGCTCGCAGTCGGGGGTCCGCCCCGCCCGAGAAGACCATAGAGTGACCCGCTCTCAGGCGGCGCCTGGCGGCCCACGTGCCTCCGAGGGGCGGAGGGATCCTCCACGTCGGGACGACCCGCCCAGGCGGCCGGCGGAGCATGAGCCTTCCCCCCGCCATCTCTACGACGGCTCCGACCGCCCGGACACGGACTCCTTGAAGAGGCGTTCGTCGAAGGTGAGGTCGACCCCGCCGGCGTTTGCACCGAGCGCGCCGCAGGGAGCGGACACGAGCGTCCCTCCACGGCGCCTCCAGTCTTTAATCATCCGGGGCGGCGGGGCCCCGGACGTGCAAATTCCCCTCTCCGCCGGCGGGAGTTAGGGGCCGGCCTCCGGCGTGGCGGAGGTCGGGAGGATAGCCCCCGAGCCAACAAGGGAGCGGAGCGCCGCCCTCGAGTCGGCGGGGAGAGGCGGGCCAGCCCCCGTGCCAGTGAAGCGCCGGGAGCCAGCTTCCGAGTCGGCTGGGGCCAAGAGGTTAGCCCCCGAGCAGGGCTCGTCGGACAGGCTGGCAAAACGGGTCCGCGTCCGATCCAGCATGTAAGTTCCTGCCCGCTATCCTTTGTCGTTCTTGAATTCTTCATCTTGTTCGTCTCTTGATCTTGGTTTGTGTTTGCCTCAGCCGCGCCGACACTGGCGTGCTCAGCCTCGCGCCCCTAAAACACGCTGTACTGGGCGCGTGCGGCCCGCAGTCCGAGTCCCGCTCACTGCCCCCCTAGCCGAGCCGTTGGCGGAGCAGGCCCAGAGCGAGCTGGTCGTGGCCACCGAGGTGGTTGAGCCGGTGGTGCCACCGCCTCCGTCGAGCACCGACAATCTGGGTGGGGAGCAAACGGCTGCTGAGGCGGTCGTGACCCAGGCGGCGACAGAGCCGCTGGTCGAAGCCACCTCAGGGGGTGGTGATACCTTGGCAGCGTCCACCGAGCAGATCGTGCCCCTGCCACCGCCGGCCAGGGGACATGAAGTCGAGGCGGCGGTGGCGGCGGAAACTTCAGTGCCCGCGGCGGCGCAGGCGGGCGGAGACGTGGCGGGGTTGTTGACGGCTGACGCCATGTCTGCCGGCATCCTCGAAATCATCGACCTCGACGCTCCCGACCTGCCAAGCAATGACAGGGACATTTACGAGGTCGTGCTGGAGCGGATGCTGGCCGAGCCGGTGGAGTCGGGGGTCGAGGCTTCTGAGTCCGCAGTACTCGTGGCCGCGGCCTTGGCTGAAGCGGCGGAGCCCGCCAACGAAGCACCCGCGCCGGGTGTAACTGCGGGCGGACAGCCGACGCCGGATCAGTCTGGAGTTGTCGGAGGTCCCGAGCCCTCGGCCACGTCGGAGGCGGCCAAGGAGGTCCTCGGGGAGCCTGCAACCGGCGCGGAGTTAACCCTGGCCGCGTCCTCACCCCCGACCGCGGGGGTGGACTCGAAGAGGCAGCCCCTGTCGAAGAGGCAGCGCCGGCGGCGAGCCCGTCCCTCCCGGCTCCGCAAGAACACGATGTTCTCGGGAGTGCCGCGGGGGTCACCTCCCCGGAGATCCAAGAGTTCGAGGAGGGCTCTGGCGCGGCCTAGCTGCCGGAGCTTGAGGAAGGCGACGCGCGGGTCTCCGACCTTGCCCACTTCTCGTGGGCGGCCGCTTTCGAGGCGGACGCGTCCGTTGATGAGGATGAAGAGTCCGCAGCCCGTCACAGCCTTGAGCGCAGGCTCTTGTGGGCGCGCCGCGCATTCGACGAACTCATCCTCCCCGCGACAACGGTAAGTCTTCTCGATGTAGTAGTCCACTCTTGTCCCTCTCTGTTCTTCCGAAATTTGTGACCGAGGTACTCTTTGCCCGGAACAGACGCTTGCGGAGTCCGGCAGGAGGAGGGCGCGCGCCGTCGACGAGCTCCGAGCAGAGAGGGCCCAACTGGAGATGCAGCTGGTAGTTGCCCGCGTGGCTGCCGCCGCCGCGGTGGCGAGCGAGGCGTCGTCGATGGCCACGCTTGAGGCCGCCAGGCAGTCCGCGGAAGACCGCACCACGGCCGCGCAAGCTGCTGCTACTACCGCCACGACGGAGCGGGAATCCCTCGAGACGAGGTTGGCTCAGGCGGAGGCGAAGATCGAGGAGTTGCGGGCCGCCGTGGCAACCGCCAATGACGCCGCCGAGAGGGCCACTACCGCCACCACCACTGCCGAGGCTGCTACCCGGGACGCCACCCAGACCGCTGCCCAGGAGAAAACGTCGCTCGAGGCGAAGGTGGCGGAGCTGGAGCAGGAGCTTGTTACCGCCGGAGTGGACCTTAGAACGGTCAACCGACAGTTCACCGTGGTGACCGACAAGGTCCAGGAGGTCACAGATGAGGCGTCTCGGCTTTGGGAGGACAACTTTAAGTTGTCGTAGGATGTGAACGGTAAGGCTCGACTCCTCTAGCTGTGAACTCTCCTCCTCTTGTTCGTTCTTGGTCGGTATTGATCCATCTTCTCGGGGTGTCAGGGCTACGCGCTTATCACGCCGGGATGACCACAAAGCTCGCAGAGAAGACGCAGGAGCTGAACGTTGCCCTGCTCCAACTCCTCGAGAAGGACAGCTCGATCAAGCGGCTGTCGGAGCAACTTGAGAGTAAGCCCTTCGCTTCGATTCCGATCTCGCCTTTCTTTTGAACCGGTCGTGACATGTTTGTTGACTTCAACTTGTTGACTTTCTCAGAATCCAGAGCCGAGCTCGAGCAATCCCAGATGGCTCGGGAGCAGGTCGCGATCGAGTTGGGGCAGGCCAGGGACGCTAGGCGCGAGTCGGAGGAGTCTCGCAAGGTGAACATCCAAGACCTCGCCAAGCTCGTGAGGGCTATTGGCGTAGTCATGACTGGGCTCGGCGTTCCCTTCGGGCCAATGCTTCCTGACAGGCTTCTCGAAGAGGTCGGGCGCCTCCCAGAGGTGATCAGGGAGCGGGAGTTGTCGACGGCTCGGAGGGTGGTGCACCGGGTGCTCTCCATGTTCGAGTCGCACTACCAGGGGTTGGACCGCATGACACTCAGCGGCGGCTGGGCTCCTGGCATCTCCGACACTCAGTGCGACGAGCTCGAGGAAGACTGCGCTACCTTCGCCCGCGACATGGCCGCCGCCGCCTTGAAGGACCTGGACCTGCTACCAAGAGACGCACCAGAAGACCCAGAAAGCTCCAGGCCTTCACCTTAGATGTATCATTCTTAGGTGCATGTAATTTAAGAACAGTTCGTATGTGCAACATCACGAGACAACATCACGCTGTTGAGAACTTGTTCAAAAAGGTGTTACTGCTCGAGCACTCCCGAGCGCCCGGGGTCGACCACAATAACGTGTAGTAGACCTTAGGAGCTCGAGATAACTAAGCTCTACTCTGGAGCCGCGGGGGCGTAGGAGTCGAGAAGCTCAGTCATCTCTAACCGCTAAGGGGTGCCATACATTCACAGCCCCCGAGTGCTTAGGAGAACTCGAGAAGTAACTTGTGAGATTTTGTCGTCAAAATCATTTTAGACCGGAGTCTGGGCGGTTGTTCGAGCACTTTTGAAAAGAGGTCGGATGAAGGCCTGAGGACTCGGGCTGTGCTCGCAAGTCTTCACACCGTAGCCGCGGAGGCGTAGGCACTAGGAACGTCGAACGAGCAGCAACACCGCGCCCCACGCAGGCCGTCATCTTTACTTCTCGTAAGGTCGAGCCTTCTGCCAAAAAACCTTTCGCTCGTGCGATCGGTTACGACATAGATGTCGGATTTTGTTTTGAAAAGTCGTGAAAAACGGAAGGAGGGCATCGTGCCCTGGGTAGCCCCCGAGCGGGGAGCGTTCTGGCACGGGTGCGGGGACGCTCACCGCTCAGCCTTCAGAAAAGTTGCAACATACGGAAACATGGCAACCGAGAAGTTTTCGAACTTATAGACATATGAACAAAGCATGCGGCTTTTATTCACTGATGTATAAGATTTAAACTGTTACTCAAGGGTAAAATGGCCACAGATGTTCGATGTTCCATGCGTTGGAGACGACCCGTCCGTCCTCGTATCGGATCTTGAATGTCCTGGGTCGGAGCACCTGGTGGACGATGAACGGCCCCTCCCAGGGGGGCGAGAGCTTGTGCCGATCCTTGCTGCCTTGAACTCGTCAGGGGACCAGGTCCTCGACTTGGAACTCGCGACTGCGTACGTTGCGCTCGTGGTATCGTCGTAGAGCTTGTTGGTACTTGGCGCAGCGTAGGAGTGCGACGTCGCGCGCCTCATCGAGCTGGTCGATTGCGTCCTCGAGCGCGACTTGATTGCCTTCCTCAGTGTAGGCTCGTACTCGTGGACTGCCGTAGTCGATGTCCGTGGGTAGGACCACTTCCGACCCGTGCACCATGAAGAAAGGCGTGAAGCCAGTCGCCCGACAAGGCGTGGTGCGAAGACTCCACAGAACGGACGGCAGCTCGACTACCCATCTTGCTCGGAACTTCTCGAGGTGCTTGAAGATGCGAGGCTTCAGCCCTTGTAGGATCATGCCGTTTGCCCTCTCGACTTGCCCGTTCATCTTCAGATGCACCACAGCCGACCAGTCTACACGGATGTTGTTGTCATCGCAGAAGTTGAGGAATTTCTTCCCCGTGAACTGGGTGACATTGTCGGTGATGATCGTGTTGGGTATGTCGAAGCGATAGATGATGTCGGTGAAGAATGCTACGGCCTCCTCGGAGCGGACGTTCACGATGGGCCGTGCCTTGATCCATTTGGAGAACTTGTCGACTGCTATGAGGAGATGCGTGAAGCCCCCGGGCGCTTGTCGGAACGGCCCCACCATGTCGAGGTGCCACACAGCAAAAGGCCATGTGATGGGGATGGTCTGAAGCACTTGCTCCGGGAGATGAGTTAGTCGGGCGTAGAACTGGCATCCCTCGCAACGGCGCACGATGTCTTTGGAGTCCGCCACAGCTGTGGGCCAGTAGAATCCTTGTCGGAAAGCTTTCCCGACAAGAGTACTCGGACCGGCGTGATGCCCGCACGTGCAGGCGTGGATCTCGCGAAGTAGCTCCCTGCCTTGATCTCCGAGGATGCATCGCATGAGGATGCCCGCCGCGCCTCGTTTGTAGAGTTCGCCCTCGATGAGGACGAACGCTTTAGCTCGTCGGGCGATGCGGCGTGCCTCCGTCTGGTCGGAGGGCAGCTTCCCCTCGACAAGCCACTCGAGGATAGGAAAGTGCCAATCCGGGTCCTCGAGGTTCAGCTCGGGTAGTTGGTCGATCTCCATGACTTCTGGTCTTTCTGCTTCTGGCGGCTTCTCCCCTTCTGCACGTACAGAGGGCGCGTGTTGGTCACTCGCGAAGACCCCGTGTGGTACCAGTTTGCGACTTGATGCAGTCTTGGCGAGGACGTCGGCGGCTTTGTTGTAGTCATGCAGCACATGATGAAGCTCGAGCCCATAGAACTTGCCTTCCAGCTCACGAACGGCCTGGCAGTACACCGCCATCTTTGGGTCAACACAGTTTTTCTCTTTCATGACTTGGTCCACGACAAGTTCCGAGTCTCCCCTAATCTCGAGGCGACGGATCCCGAGCTCGACCGCTATTCGGAGGCCGTTGATGAGCGCTTCGTACTCGACGATGTTGTTGGAGGCTGGGAAATGTAGTCGGACCATGTACTCCATGTGCACGCCCAGAGGCGAGATGAAGACAAGGCCTACTCCCGCTCCTTCCTTCGTGACCGAGCCATCAAAGTACATGGTCCATGTCTCGTGCTCGATGGGTGCCGGCGGCGTTTGGATCTCCGTCCACTCAGCCACAAAATCCGCCAGCACTTGGGACTTGATGGCACTATGGGGTGCATACGAGATGTTCTGCCCCATCAGCTCGAGTGCCCACTTGGCTATCCTTCCTTCGGCCTCGGGGTTCTGGATAACTTCTCCGAGTGGGTACTTGGACACCACAGTGATGGGATGTGCGTCGAAGTAGTGGCAGAGCTTGCACTTGGTCATCAAGACAGCATACACGAGTTTTTGCATTTGCGAGTAGCGGGTCTTGGAGTTGGATAATACCTCACTCACGAAGTACACTGGGCGCTGCACCTTGAGCGACCTTCCGGGCTCTTCTCGTTCGACCACCAGCGCAGCGCTGACCACCTGAGTAGTCGCGGCGATGTACAGGAGCATCGGTTCTTCAGGCGTCGGAGCCGTGAGGATCGGCGGACTCTTCAGCATGTTCTTGAGAGAGTCAAGCGCCTCCTGAGCTTCGGGAGTCCACACGAAGTGGTTGGACTTTTCATCAGGCGGTACAACGGCAGGCTGCGCTCTCCGAGTCATGCTACAAAACGACTCAGAGCTGCGGGGCAGCCTGTGACACGCTGTACGCCCTTCAAGTTCTGGATCGGCCCCATGTCCGTGATGGCCGAGATCTTCTCAGGGTTAGCTTCAATGCCGCATTCCGACACAACAAAACTGAGGAGCATGCCCCTCGGAACCCCGAAAACGCACTTCTCGGGGTTCAGCTTCACCCCGTGCTCTCTCAGCTTTGTGAACACCTCCGTGAGGTCTGGGACTAGATCGCCGGTTTTTCTCGACTTGACCACGATGTCATCGATGTACACCTCGATAATGCAGCCTATGAGCTCCCCGAAGACGCGTTGCATGCATCTTTGGAACGTAGCGCCCACGTTTTTGAGCCCGAAGGGCATCGTCTTGTAGCAGTAAGCGCCGAATGGAGTGATGAACGAGGTTGCGAGTTGGTCCGCTATGCACATCGCTATCTGGTGGTACTCGGAGTACGCATCGAGAAAACAGAGGGTTTCGCACCCAGCTGTCGAATCGACTACCTGATCTATGCGAGGCAAAGGAAACGGATCCTTGGGACATGCCTTGTTAAGGCTTGTGTAGTCAACACACATCCTCCATTTCTTATTCTTCTTCTTTACAAGTACAGGGTTAGCAAGCCACTCGAGGTGAAATACTTCTCGGATGAACCCTGAACTAAGGAGTTTCTTGATCTCCTCGCCGATCGCCTTGCACTTCTCGTCGTTGAAGCGGCGAAGGCGTTGCTTTACCGATTTCGATCCCGGCTTGATGTTCAATTTATGCTCGGCAACCTCTCTCGGGATTCCCTTCATGTCAGAGGGTTTCCACGCGAACACATCGAGGTTCGCTTTGAGGAAGTCGACGAGCGCGCTTTCCTATTTAGGATCGAGCGCCGTCCCGATACGGAGCGTACAGCCGTCGTCGAAGACAGCCGCATCCTTGACGTCTTTGGCGGGCTCGAAAGAGCAGGCCACTCGCTTGGACAACTCGGGGATATCCTGGTCCTCGGATGGAGGCTCGGCGCGGAGCCTCTCGGACCGGATCAGTGCCTCCGCAAATTGGAAGCACTCAGCGTCGCACTCGAATGCGCGCTGGTACGTGGTCCCTACTGTGATGATCCCCTTCCGACCGGGAATCTTCAGCTTCAGGTACGTATAGTTAGGCACGGCCATGAACTTCGCGTAAGCTGGCCTCCCGAGGATGGCGTGGTACGTCCCCGAGAACCCCACCACTTCGAAGGTGAGGATTTCTGTGCGAAAGTTTTGCAGGTCCCCGAACGTGACGGGCAAATCGATCTGCCTGATCGGGAGAGCCTCCATTCCAGGGACGACCCCATGGAACGGTACGGTCGACGGTCGCAGCTTGGACCGCGGGATGCCCATGTCGTCAAGCGTTGACGCATAGAGCACGTTGATCTTGCTTCCCCCATCCATCAGGACCTTGTGGATCCGTTTGGACTTGAACAGAGGAGCTACCACTAGTGGGTAGGATCCGGCTGCGGCACGTGGTCGGGATGGTCCTTGCGGTCGAAGTTTATCGGAACCTCCGACCACTTTAGGTAGGACGGCGTCGCGGAGTCGGCGTTAAGGACTTCACGTCGGATCAGCTTCTCGCGGTGCCTCGAGGGTCGCACCGGTGACCCGCCGAAGATCATGTGGACCGCGCCATCCTCGCCCGGGTACTGAGCCCCCACGTCGTCGTCGTCGTTGTCGGGAGGCGGCGCTGCCTTCTTCGGCGGATCTCCGACCCTTGGCTTGAGGGTGCCGTTGACGTAGTTCTTGATCAAACGGCAGTCCTTGAGTGCATGCTTCACGGGGACCTCATGATGTGGGCACGGCGCATCCAGGAGCTTCTCTAAATGATCCTTTGGAAGCCCGGCCTTGGCCAGGTTGCCCTTGGGGCGCGACGCCTTGCGCTCGACCGCCACGACCAAGTTGTCGTCGCGATGGCGCTTGTCGTTCTTCTTCTTCTTCTTGAAGCGCGAGGACGTCCCCTCGCCATGGTCCACGACTTGTTTCCCATTTCCCTGGGGAGTGTTGAGGGTCACCGCCACCACCTCCTTGCCGTCCGTGTGGTTGCTCGCGATGTCGAGGAGCTCTCGAGTGGTTCGGGGTGTGCGGCGCCCGAGTCGATGGATGAGGGAGGTGCAGGTCGTGCCGTTCTGAAACGCCGAGATGGCGTCGTTGTCCGTCGCACCGAGGTGCAGGTCGGTGCAGCGCTTGGAGAAGCACCAGATGTACTCGTGCAGGCTCTCCCCCGGCTTCTGATTGCAGTTGCGCAACTCCCACTGCTTGCCGGGGCGGGTGTACGTGCCTTGGAAGTTGCCGACGAAGACCCGGCGCAGGTCGGTCCAGTCGTTGATCTTGTCGCGGGGCAGATGCTCGAGCCACATCCGCGCGGAGTCACCGAGGTAGAGCGGCAGGTTCTTGATGATGAAGAGGTCGTCCGTCGCTCCACCCGCGTGGCACGCGAGCCGGTAATCCTCCAGCCATATGCTGGGGTTGGTGTCCCCATCGTACCTGGGAACGTTGGTCGGAGCCCGGAAACGCGAGGGGAACCTCGCGTCTCGTACGCCCTGTCCGAAAGCTCGCGGGCCCCTCTGGTTTGGCGACCAGCTGCGGTCACGGTCGTCGTGGTGGCGTGAGCGGTGCTCGTCGCGGCGGTCACAGTTGTCGCCTTCGTGGTGGTTGTCGACGCTCGCAGCCCGTCGGCGAGCCTTGATGGTGTCCCGGGCATCGCGGTTGGGCCCAAGATGGCTTTTGACTGCCGACGCTGCTGCTCCGGCCCCATCTCCACGATCCTGATGCCGGGAAGGATGCGGGTTTGGGCGATGCGCAGAGGGCGCCGCCCCTCGGTCTCGTGCCGACCGCTGGTGTGAGGCGGAACTCTCCGCTTGCTGTGCCACCGCCGCTTCGAGCAGCGCCTTGAGCTGTTGGCACACTCTTCTCTCCTCGGAGGTCGCTGCCTCCGGGCAGCCGCGCAGCAGCATGGCCGTAGTGGCTAGGTTCTGCGACACCCGCCTAAAGAGCGGCGGGGCGTCACCATCGGCGTTGGCGTCGACGATCGCGCCTTCGTTGGCGCGTCGGTCGTTGTCGTGTGTGCGTCCTCGAGCCGGCGGCGTCGGGGCGCGGGCTCGGGGTTGCTCGGCAGCAGGACGGTGTTCCTGCCGCTCGCCGTTTCCTTCACGGTGTTGCTCCTGCACCGGGACCTGCTGCGGGGCTGGTGGCAGGTTACGGGGCTCGCCGTCCTCCCCGAGCTCCTGGTGGAGGTTGGCCAACTCCTCGTCGAGTTGGCGCCTGGCCTCGGCGAGCTCGTCGAGGCGCGCCCTGCGTTGGGCGTCGGTGGCGCGGTGGCGTGGTGCCGGCTCCTGGTCGGTGGAGCTGCTCGAGGCCGACGCCACGCAAACGAAGCACTCGCGCGTGGAGTCGCGCGCGGGCGCTCGAGGTGCCCTCCGGGCTGTCGCGGAGCCGGAGGTGGTGCGGGATGCTCGCAGCGCGTCCATGTAGGCCGTCACCGGGTCATTCGGGAGGCCTGGCTGTCCACGGGGGTACATTGCGGTGTACCGCTCCATGAACTCCCCCCAGGCGAGCGGCTCGGCTCCGCTGGCCTGGAAGGCGAGGTCGGTGAGGTAGTAGGCGGCGAGCCTAAAACGCTCCTGCGTTGGGTTTGGCCCCAACATGGCCATGATCGTCTCGTCCGAGAAGCCTCGGACGAACGCCGCGCGTCCCGCTGCCCCCGTCAGGACGTTGGGACGGGCCGGCCGGGCGAAGGTACGCCCGTCGACGGGCTCTGCCGGCCCGGTGTAGACAAAGTCGAGGGAGTCGAAGCGCATGGTGGCCCCAGGGGTTAGCGAAACCCTGCGGCCCTCCATCCGAGTCGTTGGTGAAGTTCGTCGAGACACACGAAGTGCCCCCTACCTGGCGCGCCAACTGTCAGGGTTCTCTACCGCCGGACATTAAATTTGTATCGATCGTGTGTCGGGCTCGGATGGTTAGCGCAGGAGACAACGAGATTTATACTGGTTCGGGCCTCCGAGGAGTAATACCCTACGTCCAGTGTCGAGCTGCCGTGTTCCCCTGCTAGGGTTGTTTGTAGTAGGGGTTACAAACTGGTCGGGAGAGGGTGTCGAGCCCAAGTCCCTGAGTATGAGTGTTCGGTTCGTCAGCCCTTGTAACGGTTAACCTCCTCTCCCTTTTATAGACGCAAGGGGGAGGGGCAAAAAGGGAAATAGAAGAAAAGTTACAGTGTCGGCTATTGGGACGTCCTCTCGTGCGTCGCTATCCATCAGAGCGCATTGAAGAGGAGCCGCGCTATGTGGTCGTCGAGGTCGCCGCGCGGCCGGGCGGAGCTGTTCACTTTGGGACGCCTGGGGCCTCCTCCGAGTAGTTTGGTGCTGACTCAGCCCGTCTGAGTACGGGATGAGCTCGCCACGTTAAGGCCTAACCGTAGGCCAGGGTTAATCATAGGGGGCACTCGAGTGCCTCGATCGGAGTTGGAGTGCTGCAGGGTCGGATGTGACGGCGAGTTGATGGCCGCGCGGCTGAACAGAGCCGCATTAAGACTTCTGTCGGGGCCAGCTGCCCGCGCGGGCCGCCAGCTGGTGCGCTTGCATGGCATGGGGAACTGGCGTCCCACGCGTCGTAGCGGAAGAGTTCACGTGCCGGGGTCGCGCCACGTGGTACGGTTTGCATCTTGGTCGAAGACAGAGAGTGCTCGTGCGAACGAGCTGCTTGTCGTGCAAGGCGGAGACTCGTCGTGCGAGGCGGAGACTTGTCGTGCGAGGCGGAGACTCGTCGTGCGAGGCGGACTCTAGTAGGGAACTTCTCGGAGAAGCTCCCTACTAGTCGGAAACAGGACGTCTTGCCAGTGAGGGTCTTGACAGGGGTCCTTAGTCCTCCTCGTCTTGAATCTTGGCCTTCACATTGTCAATGGTGTCAGAGGACTCCACCTCAAGAGTGATTATCTCGCCGTCAAAGGGGGCCCTAATCTGGGCCCTCGTCAGGCACTGTGAAAGATATTTTTAATTCAATGTAGGTTTTGTAGCATGCATGTAAGTGTTGAAAGTTTTGTAGTTGCTTTCTACTGAAAAAGGAGAATTACTCAATCAAGAGCCAAATATCACAGATTTTGATAAATTCAATATTTGTCCTTGTTTCTTCTACGGGTCCAATGTGTGTTGTGACTCCTATAAAATCTATGAAACATAAATATGAATTATTATTTAATGCTCGTAAAATGAGTGAAATTGTAGAAATTGTAAAGTCAACAATGTTTTACCAGATAGGTACGTGTCCACATTTATTCTTATTGAAAGCATATCTGTGCTCATGAACTTGAAACTACAATTTGGAATGTTTTCATTACCTTTGAACCTTTTCAGAGTAGTTGTGGGTAAGAAGTTGACGTACGATCCTGACATTTTCCATTAGTCGATTCTTCTATGTTGTTGGTTTCTTAAATCAGTGGTTTAAACTTTTCCATATAGGTCTTATTGATAACACTGTGCATTATGGTTCATTTTTTTCATCATCATTAATAATTTGTAAACCGAAAATAATACAAAAAGACAATCAAACGGAACATATTCACAATTTGATTACCCTTTCCTTGATGTTCCACAACTCCTTTCCCGGTCAAATTTCACTTGAGGTTTTATTCACCATTGCAACATTCTTTTTGGCAAAGTTCACCATTGCAACTTGTTCAACTGCATTAGCAAAAGATGGTGATGGATCTAATTGTCTTATTTTTCCATACAAAAGACATAATATACAAATTTGAAAAATTTCTATACATAAGTTATGGTACACAAATAACAATCAAGTAAAATATAATTTGGTAGAAAGAATTGAAAATAATAACAGTTTGAGAACAATTTTGAGAAGCAAGTCATTTATACCTAGCACGCAGCAGACCTAACAATAAATAAATAATTTAGTAGTCATAACATATGCCATAAAAAATTAATCTAACTGTAGCATGCAACATGACAAATAATAAACAAATAATTTAGTATTCTTATGCTATGAAAAATTAATCTAACTGTAGCACACAACAGACCGAACAATAAACAAATAATTTAAAAATTATTTAATTGTAGAAGAGAAATCAAATAAACTCGAAAAATAATGTCTCATCGTGGATGGATCTCTAGTGTTCTAGTGTAACCAATGGGTGTAAAAGGTTCTGCCCAGCCATAGAAGAATGCTTAGGTTGATCGTACATTTCTGTTGAATAGCAGTAGGGGACCTAGTTCCGTTGGTGAAAGTAGTAGCAATCCCTAGTTGATGGAAGCAGTACACAAAAGAGATGTTTCTCGAAAGATGTCATCTCTCATTTTATAATTTTATATATGCACGGTAAAGTATATAATTTGTTGTATTAGCTAACAACCTTTTATGATAGATTTTTTATGATTAAAGTATGAAATAGAGATTCAAGACAAGAAAAATCTAATCGGCAAGTATATTCACGTACGTTCAAGTTTTTTAGTTGTATTATCTAAAGATCCTTTTAGAATAGATTCTTTTTATGATTTAAATATGGGAAAGAGATAAAAGGTAAGAGACTAATTATGTTACATTACATTACATGTGACAGGAACGATAGGATAGTTGGACAATTTTTTATTTCAAGCAAAGAGATTTATTGTGTTAGATGTGACTGGGAGATGGTTTAGATTCAATTTTTCTGTAGTGTCACGTGTGGATAATTTAGACAAAGATATAAGAGAGTTGTTTCTGTTAATTCTTCATAATGGCAGGCACGATAGGATAGTTGGACAATTTTTTAATTGAAGCAAAGAGATATATTGTGTTAGATGTGACCGAGAGATGATTTAGATTTAATTTTTTCTATAGTGGCACATGTGGATAATTTAGACAAAGATATAACAGGGTTGTTTTTGTTAATTCTTCATAATGACATAGGTGGGTAATTTTAGAAACAAAATACATCCAACGGCTATTAAAATCAATGATAATTTTTTAGAGTGTCCACATAGGATCCTAGGCGGCTTCATGTGGAGGCTTCTCTTTTTTTAGACTGTCCACCTAGGATTCCTAGGTGGCTTCATGTGGAGACTTCAAAAGGAGCCTCCAATTAGTAATAGTAAGATTCATTTGCCAAATTCAGATCCAACTTACATCAGGAACCTAGAGAGAAACAAAATTATGTTACGCCCTTCCACCTCTTAAAAACTTACATCAAGAACCCCGAGATAGAAACAAAATTGTTTTTATGTCCTTTCACCTCTTCTCCTACGGAACGGATGCGCCCGCGGATACGCGCCCACATATGCGCGCGCCGAAGGGAGGGATGCCAAGTTGCTATTGATGTCAAATTATTTTGCCAAAATATTGGACGCTAATTTTCTATGTTTTGCCAAAATTAGATGGATGCCAAGATAGCAAACTGTTGGAGTTTCTCTCCCGACCGAAGAAAAGAAAAGGTTAGCACGCACGTTTCACATGTTTCTATCTGATGATCTCATAACTCTGGATAAATGGAGAGTTGGAGACAAGATTAAAATTGTCAACTAACAGAAGAAATCGGTAAATCTATACTATAAGGAGCGAAGATAATTGAAAACTTTTCTCACCCAAATCGGGTCCGCCTTACCCCTCACGCCGGACCCACCCGTCATATGTTTTTGGAAGTGGATAGGGTGGAAGGACTATGAAGTACCAACAAATCGCAATTTGGAGAGCGTTTCTGCCAAAAACGTAATGTTTTTGTTACCCAACCTCGCTTTACCCACCCGTGTACCCGCATAGGTCCCACCCAGCAACCCACCCGCGCCGTGCCCCACCGCAACACGTGATGTGGGCTTGTGGCGACAGCAGACACAAGGAAAAAAGAGGTGGCGCCGTGACGAGGAAGCTACCGATGTCGCAATGTCTCCGAGCCCGTGCCGGGGCTGCACCGCCCAGATCGCCGCCGCTGCACCGCCTGGATCGCCGCCGCCGCCGCCAGTAGGGGCTGGGGGAGGAGAAGAGTTCGTCGTCACACGAGTCTGCCACGGCGCCCACTGCTGCCTCCGAGCCCGTTCCCATCCTCCTCTCCTCATGTCCCCGTCGTAAAAACCGGCGGCCAGCGTTGGGCTCGACCCTCCCTTTTCTCCTCTCCCTCGTCAAAATTCGGTGGCCAGGCACCACCGCGATGCCCCAATCAGCCGCAATGCCATGCCTTATCTCGCGCATCCCAACTAGGCCACCGGTTGTCGCCGGAAGCGGGAGCGAGAACGTCACCGATGACACCCTAGCACAACCTGAGGTGGATCGGTGTGGTGCGATGCCCCCATCAGCCGCAATGCCATGCCTTATCTCGCGCATCCCAACCAGGCCACCGGTTGTCGCCGGAAGCGGGAGCGAGAACGTCAGCCATGACACCCTAGCACAACCTGAGGTGGATCAATCTCCATGCGGCCACGCCTCCTTGTCGCCATGTTTAGAGGAGATAGCATGATGCCCACCTGCTAGATGCAGGCTGGGCGGCTTGGTAGTAGCAGCACCCACCGTTAGTAGGCGGCCAGCAGGGCAAGCCGCTGCAAGCAGCGGCCAATGCAGAAGCAAGTAAACGGTATGCAATCTCCTTTGTAAGTTCCGTTACTTTGATTCTGTCCCTTCACTAGATCCAATTAGATTGCATTAAAGTTTCTTTTCCTCGTGATTTATTTGTTCCACCATTCTCATTAGGAGAGATTTTATGTTGATTCTTGGTTCTCTTTTTTGGATTGTCAACTCCTGGTTTGGTTGATTTGTTTGAGTAGTCTGCAGACTGCAGAGCATGAACATCAGGTCGTCGCGAGATGCTCAAGCAAGTACAAGTTCAGCTGAGCAGCAAGGGAGGAGCGCTCCTCACGAATCACGATTAAGCGTTGCCATGTCTATTACATGTAACATGTTCGACAGAATGTTCACAAGGATACTTGGGGCACTAATATGTTAGTTAGAGGATGATGCATCGTGGTTGCCTTGTCTGAGAGTTGTGTTCTAACCACATCAAGAGCAGGCTTCCTCCTCCTCCAGGTCAGATTTCCCCCCCTCTACCTTTATTAATGGTTTTTGATATGTACAATGGTCTGATTGCATCCCAGCGTATGTTTGTAAAATTTGCTTTGCATAATGTCCACTTTCTTACTCGCTTACCATGGCTGGCAGTATGTTTTCCACAGATTAGATCATTTTTTATACCTGCAGTTCATGCATGCTACCTTCGACCGATATGCAATAACATGCCCTGAATCTAAGTGGCACGTAGTTGGAAGCAAAGTCTAGGCTACACAAGATGGAGAACAACTTGCTCCTCCATGATCCATGCCCTGAAAAATGGTCCACGCATGAGATCCTTCCCACCACAGTATCCATCTGTTCCCATTGTTGCAGGGAGACGCCGGAAGGAAGCTGAGCAACTGACAAGCACCAGCGTGACATGGTCCATGGTATTTCCCCCCTTAATTGTCATGTCCTTAGTTACTAACAGTCACATAAATTTTTATTAGTGCAGTTGTGCGCATCGGTAATGCATTCTTATTTCTTTTCTTTTGGTATAGCTACAAAATCATCAGTTCACCTCCTACATACTCTCTACTATTTTAGTATGCTGAGTATGTTTACCATCAGCTCCAATGCTTTAAGAAATGTCAATGTTTTAAAAAAGATTTGTGTGAGTGACTGATCAAACAAACGAAATGATGTACCTTCAAAGATAAAGGTAAAATGACCATATCAGTTTCTTAATTCCAGCCTCAACTCTTTGAGCTCTGCATGTCTAAGTTCCTTTCAAAAATCCCATAAATAAATTGTATTACTTTACTTATCATTGCATTAAACTGCAAAAAGACATAGATGAGTTTATGTTACACACTTATACTCCTGTGTTACATATGTCATGCTTTGATGAACACTAGCACGGTGAAGGATTAACACTTAATGGATATTACAGATGCCTTTTAGTTTTCTCAGGCTAGACAGTTTCAAGGTTCATGTATAACACACCACATTTAGTTGACTGATTCATTATTTCTTTTTCCAAAACAAAATCTTACAGTGCATCAAAGTTCATACATGTGTATAGTCACATCTCTTGTACTGTCAAATGCTGCAAATATAGTGCCTCTAAGGTACATGTGTATTTATCCTTTCGTTTGTAGAGAAAGGTGTACACATTGATGTAATTGCCTTGCACATTTACTGCTATTTTTTTGCATTTGCAAATTTTCCCCATGCCTGGGTACAAAATCAAACTATTACTTTTCTATTTCCGTCTGTTATTACATAATTAATTAATCTCCTAGATTGTATTTAAGGTCATACTACAAATGTTTGCATAACTGTTTCATTGATTAATACGTGGTCTTGTCCTTTGCATGATCTTAAGCTTCTAGGGGTTGAAGAAGCTATATTAGCATTTTGGAGCCCTATATCCCAGGATAAAAGAAATATTGTTCAAGCATAATTGTTTCGTTTCATTTTGTATTTTCTTTTGCTTTGTTCTCTTCTATTATTTCACTTCTGTAATTTGAATTTAAATTTTTTTAGTTTTGTTAAGAAGAGTTAATTTCTATTGTGTTGTAAATTGTTTTCGTATTAAACTACCATGAGACCTTCGTCTTCCTTTTTTTTAAATAATATTTGGTACTATATGTGAACCTGTGTGTGTCTAATATATTCTTATTCCAACATCCATACTATAAAGATTTTAGGCCCGTCCCCTCCTCAATCTCATGCTGACAACCCAGCCAGCGGTGCAGAGAGCTTAGGCTTCATATATATACTATACATTGGATTTGGGAATGTCTTTTGCTACAAATTGTTCGACGATATATCTATGAGTGTGACGTATTTGCATTGTGTTTTGTCGTCAAAGGGGGACATCAGCTACCTGTTGAAGTTAAAGGTTCTTGCTGAAGTGACCAATGAAGGGGGTTGCTTTGCAGTATGTGATCACCGGATATTTGGATCATGAATTTGAAGACACTTCACTACATGTAACGTACGCCCCTTTGTTTTCATCCTTTAGTGTGCTTGTGTTTTATTTTTGCCTAAAGTATGATTGGAATACATTCGTTATCAGAAATGGTAGATGGCTTCTACTGGTGCATCAAGTGTGCCATGCATATCCATTGTGAGGCATACATCTGGCTCACACAACCAATCGTTAAGGTGTCAACATGGTAACAATTTTCAGTTCAGCGTACGGAGGTAGTAATAGAGAATTTAGGATGAATTATATATACTTGCCTTTTCATGGAAATTGGAAACATCCTCTAAAGTGTGATAGTCCATCCACTTTCTCTAATCCTATATATATTCTATATCTATGCATAGTCATTCCTTTAGAGGTATTCCCAAATCATTGTTACTTTGATCGAGCATTATTTGCAAAATTAGCACTTACATATCTCAAGACATTCTTCCTAATTTGATTGGAATCACAGGTTGCTCGCTATACAAGCTAAGAAACATTCCCTGCAGGTTGCATTTCCGTAACGAATCTAAAATTGATACTTTGGGCAATCAAGATCTTAAATTTGATCTTGAGGTAGTATATAAAATTGAGGTGCTGTTGCGGTAGGGCTAGGACAACTGGACAAGCATTCTTCAGTGGAGGCGGCAATCTCCAAGGTGGAGAATCAAAATGTTGGAAAACATTCACCAACAATCTTTAAGCCAATCATCCATCTACATAGTTTTTCCTTCAACTTGTGTTTGGTCATACGGTTGCAAGTATTTATGTAAGCACCAGTACTGCATGACAGACAGGAATACAGGACAGGCTTGTGGTAACATGAATGTTTTGGATAAAATCAAGAATTAGACATAGCTCGAACTACTAAAGTTGATTGCATTTTCTGGAAGGCTTTGCAGCAGCTTTCCAAGATCTCATATAAACAAGTGAGCTAATGTGATTTCGTTGTTCCCTGTAGCAACTCATATATGTACCAATTTTTGAACTTTTTATATATTTTTGACCTAAATGTATTGGACATTTCACAGATTTTTAAATTTATTGTATCTTATTTTGATTGTTAACATGTTTTTAAAAATCACATATCTTTTGAACACGTGCGTGTCTTACGTGCATTTTACTAGTCTAAGAAAATAATCAGAGGGCAAACAATAGGCAAAGTGCGTTGCTGACATTAGGAGTAATGTCGTACTAGTAGTCTAGTAATAACTTACTGTAGAAGCTTCCACAAAGTTCATTTTGGGTCGCCTACTCGCCCGATCCAAGTGATCAATTGCCGCATACTCGCACGTGATCAATTGCTCCCAACGCAAGGAGACACGCTGCACGATCGGCGTGTCGTTGATTATTCCGGTGATGCATGATGTAGGGACAATCATCCACCTAGTCACGGTGGATCGAACGAACGAAATCTTTCGATATGAAAGGCTAGAAATTATATGTTGCGATTTGCCCCGGGCCGGAAAAGGATCCGAAGAGAAGTTGTGGTGGCCGTCGAGGCACGGAACGCTCTCCGACCACTCGAGCGAAGCAGCCAATGAGAGACTCTGCATCCGTCGGCATCCGTACGTAGCTCCCGGAAGTCTGCTCGCATCATCAGCGTTAGTGGACCGGACAGCAGCGGATGGCAGAATGGGTACCAGCTACTGATTAGAGTGGCTTATTAGGCCGTCAAATCGTGTCTGATAGAATGCACACGGTAAAATCGTGTCTTTGCCTCGTGTGATCGTGTCTGATAGAATGCACACGGCGGACCACGGCAATGTACGAGTCTTCCGTACGGCCAAGTGAAGATACAGTCCAAACTTCCAAAACTTACCATTACCATAGGTTGCATCGTCATCGGCGTATCACTTTGGCGTCTTTGAATTTTCACTTTGAAGTGCATCGCAATGACATATTCCTATCGTTTCATAATGCTCGTTGTTTTGACTTTCTGAATACATTCATTTTACTATGTATCTAGACATAAGTATATATTTATATGCATAGTAAAAGAAATATATTAAAAAAATTAAACGACAAGTACTATGAAACGGAAAAAGTAGTAGGAAAGTGCACGCTCTGATGCTACACGTCTGTGTGCAGCAGTTGAACGGACGAGGAGCCTCGTCGGCTGCTGTAGCACGGATACGGCAGGGATCGATCAGTGCGGGGGAAACGTGCGCAGGCGACTCCACATCCACTGTCCCGCCATATCCAAAACATGCTTGCACTGCTAGTGCTAGCTTCTCGGGACGTACGTGCCGACCGACGCGCGCGAAACGTGGCGAGATGACCCGATAATGATATCGTCGATCGGCGGCGCCGCGGGAGCCATGAGGGGCCTATGCTGCTGCTATGCAGCTAGCTCCTGACCCGGATGTGCGTGCTGGACTCTCTGCTGGCTGGCCGGGCTCGCAAACTCGGCGTCAGTTCATGTCCCTCTTCGTACGAGCCTACGAACTTTTCAGAATTCAGATCCACGGACAAGTCGTTCCAATCCAAGTTCCAACTTGCCACACTGACTCGTACGAGTATTTGACATCTCATCACATCTGTCGTGGACTGCGAGAGAGATCCAAGCTAGCCAGCCAGCTAGAGCACGCGCGTGACATGGATCGGTGCGGTGCTCGACCCGGCGACTCGCATCGAGCTGCTCATCTCCGTCGCAAAGGCTGCAATGACGCATCATGCTCCCAACATCTCAAAAGGGGCAACTTTATCTGGTCTAAACATATCAGATGTTATTTTTTTTCAAACAATATCGGGGGGAACATATCAATAGATAGCTCATGTCATCTTCTACCGTCATGTACAAAAATTTGATGCGACGAAAATTTGTACGAGATGCAAAAAAGAAAAAGTGAAATCTGCAAAACTAAATGCCCTGTGACCACTACGGGAGAAGCAAAATTCCCCGAATGTCCTGTGCTTTCCCGAGTGCCAAAAATCGGGCACTCGGGGAAGAAAATCTTCCCCGAGTGTTGCACTCGGGGAAGAATTGCACTCGGGGAAGAGAGACTTCCCCGAGTGCCGTAGAGTCCATGGCACTCGGGGAAGGCCCTCTTCCCCGAGTGCAACACTCGGGGAAGAAAGACACTCGCGGACGAAAAGTGGTACTTAACGGCGCAAATGGATGGAGGTGTTTTAAAAACTCTCTTCCCTGAGTGCCTTCCCCTAGCACTCGGGGAATACTTTTCTTTTAGTTTTTTGCCCCAATATTTTTGTGAGGCCATCCCATATTATTTGAAACATCTTGTTCAAAATCGAGACATCTCCACATGTGATCACTGTGATAACACATGTGGAGATGTCGGGGTTTTAGGCATCCGACGTCGCAACTTACTCGAAATCTTCTCAATTTTGTCACACAGCCTCTACATGCCATAACATGACACCCAGAGAAGTTTCATGATTTTCGGACTTCGTTTGGATTTTATATAATTTACAAATACTTTTCCCGCAAGTTGTTCGTCATGTTACGGCAACAAAATGCTCGTAATTTCATGTGGGTTCGTAGATACGGCCTCAACATACACCAAATATAATGAATATCATTTTTTGAATTAAGAAATTTCATTACTTCATACACCTGCAGTTCAAATTTAAAGTAGGTAAAAAAATTCAACAAAAAGAAAAAACTAATGAAATATACCAAAATAATTTAAAATTACCCCAAATTTGAACAAGAAGTTTCAAATAATATGGGATAGCCTCACAACAAAATTGGGGAAAAACTAAAAAAAAAATATTCCCCGAGTGCCATCCCCTACTACTCTCGGGGAATTGACAGCCCAACACTCCCCGCCGGCCCAAAAGAACCCGCCTTCGGCCCACCACCATCCCAGCGGACCATCCGCCGGCCCACTCTCTCCCCGGAACCCTAGCTACTTAAGCCCCCCTCCCCATCTGCACGCCCACACATCCTCCACTCCCTCCACGCCGTCGCCTGCTCCCACCAACCCACCCCGTCTCTTCCCATGGCGCCTCCTTCGGCCACCTCGCCTCCGGCCGCGCCCTCCCCCTCTCTCCGCCGCCATCCCCCTCCAGCCTGCGGATCTACCGCCGCCTCCCTCCCTCCCGCCGGCACAATCGCGTCGCCCCCTCCGTTCGCCCCTCACCTCCTGGCGAGGAGCAGCGGCGGGGTGAGGCGCGGTGGCGGCGGATCCGGCCCCCGCGCGCCTTGACCTCCCGGCACGGCCTCGACCTCCTCCCAGTGCGGCGCGGCCTCGGCCTCCTCCCGGCGCGGCACGGATCCGGTGGTGGTGCGGCAGAGCGGCCTCCTCCCGGATCCGGTGGTGGTCCGACGGAGCGGCCTCCTCCTCCCGGATCCGGTGGTGGTGGCGTGCGGCGGCGGCGGTGGTGTCGGCGCTCCCCCCTCTCTGTCTCTCTCTATCACCGGGTTGTGGCGTGCAGCGGTGGCCGGGTGGTGGTGTGGTGGTGGCGCCGTGTGGTGGTGGTGGTGGTGGATTTGGTGGCGGCGTGCGGTGTCGGCGGCGGGGACCAGTTTTTTTAAGAAAAAGAAAAAATCTTCTCCGAGTGCAGAAGAACAACACTCGGGGAAGCACACTGAAACGGCACAGACGGCGTGAAACCTTCCCGAGTGGTGCACGGCTCTCGGGGAAGGCTTCCCTGAGTGTGCGATATGTGACACTCGGGGAAGACCTCTTTCCCGTGAGAGGATTTCCCGAAGCCTATTCCCTGAGTGTTGCACTCAAGGAAGGCTTCCCTGAGTGCAACTGGGCCTTCCCGAGTGCGACTGGCACTTGGGGAAGCCACTGGCTCCCGTAGTGGACACCGGATACATTCTCTGTCAGGCTGTCCAAATTAAAGTGTGTCCACCGGATTAAGATAAAATACTCCAGGCAGCTGCTATGGGTTTTATCCCAGCCATAGGTTCGTGGTCATGTTCCGCCTCGAGATGTTCCCGGTATCTGACGCAGAGCCCCCCCCCCGTCAATTCCAATACGCCGGTCCTGTCCCATCGAATACGCACCAATACCCATGAATCTGTCCCCGCCTCGGCATTGTACTTCAACCCACCGTTGTGTTCCGGCCGCAGCACCCCATTTTCAAAATTCGAAACTGTGACTCACCGTCTTCGTCGGGCGGAAAAGGTTCCGCCAGCTGACATCTTCGCCGCCGTGTTTAGGTCCCTGCATAGCTTGGTTCAGGATAGTTTGTGGTGAAGGCCGGATATGGATGCTGTCCTTGCCGGTACAGCTCCGAAGCAGCCCGTCCAGAAGGGGGAGGCAAGCCGGCCGATGGTCGTCAATGGCGACGGCGGTTTAGAGTGGCAGAGGTGGGTACTTGGGGACTTGTTCAGAGGGCGTGGTGAGGCGGGTGGCCATAGTGGAGGTTTTGAAGGGGGAGGTATTTGTTCGGCTCGGTTCAGATGCGAAGAAGGGGGTGTCTTCCGTGATTGGAAGGAAGATGGAGGTTCGCGCAAGGAGACGGAGTTCGAATGGCGTACAAATCGTAGGTAAGTACTCGATTCCTTCGAACTTATTGTTTTGTTGGGCATGCTTACCATTGGTTCGGCCTTCCTTGTGAAATCAATCTTGGTTGTCATTTATCTTCTTGTATGGTTCTGTCTGCAGTCCCCTTCGTGATTGGGAAGAGCACTGTTCACCAGGAACTGGGCACAGGTCTGGAGATGATCTTAGTCATGGGGGGTAAATGGAAAGCTCTGCATGGTTAGTGTTGTCCTTAATCATCGCTGGTCTGATAGATTCTTATATGCTGGATGCATGATGTTAGTTCTGCTAGTGATTAAATTTATTGGTTATGTAGTTCCCTGAGGCAGGACAGGACAGCTGCTAGCCGTCCCATTGCTTTTGCTGGATTTGAAGGCGAGGATTTCATTGCGCATTCACTGTCAGGACATAGGTAATACAGGGCTAATCGTGTGTGTTTGAATCATTATGTTATTTGCAATTTGTGTGACAAACAGTGGCAGTACATGTATTGTAGGATTTATGTAATTATGACCCTGCTGGCCCTGTTTTCCAAAATATATGGTTACGATGGACTATGCCCACCGTGTACATGATACAAGGTGTGAATTAGTGGACTACATGCGTTGCGTTAACGTGATGATTTCAACAGGGTAGGGACTGGTGGTTTCACCGTGGATGCAGAAGAACGGGTATTAAGTGGAGAGGCTACTATGGGTGGATGTGATGTGGTGGCGGATGCGGCGGGGGAGGCTATCGTGGGTGATTCTGCTGATGTTTGTTTGCTGGAGGAGGTGGCACTGGATGATGGGGCACTGCAAGTAGTTTCCAGATTGGGGACGAGTAACCAAACAGATTGGTGAGGAAGATCAAATATAGTCCTACTTTTGTAATAATCGGTTTGACGTGTGAAGTGATGTTGTGTGTTGGTTTTTGCGTGCAGGGTGGGAATTGTTGAAGGGGAGGAGGACAACATGGTTGACCTGAACAGGTTTCCTGCGCGGAGTGGGTGTGAAAGTTCTAATGGGGTGGCAATTTCTTTCGGAGCTTCAGAAGTTGGTGGTGAGCAATCGGAGATTTGCAGCCATCCGGTTAACATTGTTCCCTGAAAACGAGGCAAGTAATTCACCCACTATGCTTTCTGTACTTGGAAGTTATCTGTTCTAGTGCTAGTATGGTGTGTTTCAGTAAAGTACGGAAAAACATGATCTATTTGCGTTGGACATAGTATACTGGCTTTAATTCCAGCTTTGCTGTTAATTTTAAGGACCGATGTCGCTGAGTTGATGCTCATTTCGTTTTGTACAACTTGGTAGCAGGAATTGTGTTAGTTGTGGGCCTGATCGGCGAGACAAGATAATTGGAAGGCCCTGTGCTTTGGAAAAGGCTTTGTTGAAGTTCGCTGATCGCACTGATGATTATATCATCAGACCTGATGTTGGTACAGAGTTTGATGCTGTCGAGGAAGCATTTGAGTACTACAATTTGTATTCATGGGAATGTGGTTTTGGCATTCGGTATGGCAAGAGGAGGCATTCTGATACGCGGGAGAGCCGGAAATTACCTTTGGAAAAGCGGTACCAGTTGAGGCAGGAATTGAACTGCAGTTGCAGTGTGAGTGTTCTAAACAATTAATTCATTGTTTTGTTTGTTTATATTTGTAACCGAACAACCTGGTTCCTGATTCTGATTGTATGTTTTGGTGTTGGAAAATGCAGGGTAGACCTGGGAAGGATATAAAGACCGCATCTGCTCGCACCAATTGTCCTGCAAAGTTACGTTTGGGTAGGACCAGTGACCATGGATGGGTTGTAGTAGAACATAACCCCAACCATAACCATCAGATGTCTGAAACACGTGGTGAGAATAGACTCTGGCCCTCTCACAACCACCTGGATCATTACACCAAGTCTTTGATTAGGAAGTTGAGGAAAAACAATATCCCAATTACTAAGCTATACAACATTCTCGGTTCATTTTTGGGAAGATGGAGAATGTTCCTACCACCAAAAGATGTCTAAAAATCCTGTGCCACACTATTAACCGTGAGGAATCAGAGGGTGACATAAAGAAGACACTTGCATTATTCAGTGAGTTCAGAAAGGATGATCCTGGGTTCATGTACTCGATTGACCCAGATGAGGATGGTAGGATAAAGACTCTTATGTGGACAAACAGCCGTAGCATAATGCAGTACGAGTTTTTTGGGGATGCAATAACGTTTGACACGACATACAAAACGAACAAGTATGAGATGTCTTTTGGTCTATTTGTGGGGGTCAACAACCATTACCAGAGTGTGTTGTTAGGAGGGGTGCTTATGACAGACGAATCTATTGAGAGTTTTAAGTGGGTGTTCAAAGAGTTTGCAAAGCTCATGGGTGGGAAAGAACCAACGACTATACTAACAGGTTCGTCTCGATATGCACTGGCTTAGTTTGTTGCTTTGTAATTTGGTTGGGATCAATGCCAGATAATATATTGGTATACTTAGATTCTGATTCCTTTTGATTTCATATCAATGTCGGGCGATGGAGGTGGCCATAATGGAAGAGTGGAAGTAGACGTCCCACAGGTGGTGCAAGTGGCATGTCCTAAAGAGGGTGACAGAATGCATAGGATCTAAGTACACAGCTGATCAAGATTTCAAAGACAAGTTTCACAAGATGTTGAATGAGATGCTAACAGAGGATGAATTTGTTACTCAATGGGATGATTTGATGAAGGAGTATGGGCTGCAGGGGAACGTTTTCCTTCAGCAGATATTTGCCCTGCGTGCTAAATGGGTGAAAAGTTACTTCAAAGGCATCTTTTGTGCTAGGATGACAAGCACTCAAAGGAGTGAAAGTGCTAATATGATGTTGAAAAATGTAGTTCCTCCAAACTCTACGCCGCATAAGTTTGTGCAGCAGTATGCCAAGCTTCAGTTTATCAGGGACCAGGATGAGGACTACCAGGAGAAAAGATCAAAACAGGTGTTGTGTCGGCCCCGTTAGGTATTTCCAAGACTGTGCAGAACAATTTTAGTAACCTTATGTTGTTGTTGGTTTGTCTATTTGCAGAAACCAAAGAACCGGTGGGAAGGTGGCCCTCTTGTGGCCCATGCTAGTGTGAGACATGGGTACCCCTGGGTCCCTACCGACCAGGCTCACGGCCATCCCCGACAAGTGGGTCCGGCCTTTCAGAAGACCCGCCGACCTGACAGTGGGCCCAACCGACCTAGTTGGCGGCCCACACGACCTCCTGAAGATCTTCTAGAAGTTTCCCCAGACGACCTTATCCAGAACGACTTCAAGACTTGGCGTGTAAGACAAGATAGCGGTGGATTCCGACCAGCAGATCGACGTATATGGCAAGTGTTGTAAACAACTAGACTTAGGTCTCCTGGTCATAACCGACCAGGAGTCTGGGCGCCGACCTTGTCCGCTGGCCAATATAAGGCGGGCAGGGCGACCCCTTGTAATCAGGCAATCCTCAAGCAATCTACACCGACAACTGGATGTAGGGTTTTACTCTCCGGAGGCCTGAACCAGTATAAACTCGCCGTGTTCTCTGTTCCATGTGCTCGTGCGCAACCTTCGAGTTCTTAGCCCTAGATTCCACCCCGCCGAACAAATAAACCACCGAGGTTAACCCCCCTGTGGGCTGTCTAGATCTAAACCTCTGACAGTTTGCGCGCCAGGTAGGGGTGAATCCAGGGTTCTTCGTGCAACTCGATGGCTTCGTCAAGCGGCGTCATCTTCCCCGAGAGCATGGCGGACATCCTCGCCAACCCCATCGACATCCGCTTCGGCTCTATGCCGGCGGAATCCACCGCTCTAGCCGTATGCCTCGTCATCGAGAGCGCTGCGGTCACCACCACCCAGCAGGTCGGATCCGATCTGCTGGAGGAAACCCACCCACCCACTCCTCGCGACCTGATCGCGGGGCTCGATCGCGTCGAGGACATGCTCTCCGACACGATCGAGGTCTGTGAGCACGTCAAGCGCCCTCGCAGGACCTCTCCGTCTTCATCCCGCATGCCTCTTGGTCTGCGGAACGCAACCCACGCAGCTTCTCGCTACATGAAGAACAAGATCCAGATCGAATCTGGACCCAAGATCCCACATCGTGGAAACTGCAGAGGTCATCTCGACGACCCCTGCCCCGTCCATGAAGACTCCAAACATACAGCTCGCCAGTGCCGTGTGCTCAAGAAGCTTCGTCGACCTCTCATCACGGCTCATCGCCGACAGGTCAACCGCGAGCCGTCCCCGGACTGCCTTGCGTTCCAGATCGCCCGAACGACCATCTCCCCCAACTATCCAGGCGAGGTGTTTGAGATCCCGGGCCGAGAGGTCCTCATGGTCTCTGCCGACGTACCCCCTCAAGCTGGTGAGACAGACGAGCAGCGCATACAATGAGAGAACGCAAATGCCGCACGAGCTGTGCGTCGTTGGGAGGAGATAGATGCAGCTGCAGCAGCCGCAGGTCAACCTGCAGGCAACGTCGTACCCGGCGTCGGTGGCCAACCTGCAGGCAACGTCCCTGATGGTGCAGCCGCCGCCGCAGCCGCTCCCAAGCGGCAGGACATCGAGCCTCGCCGACATCGTCTATGCGCCAGAGACCTCCTGAGGGACTTTGAGCAAGATGGCCATGAAGTTTACAACTCACCTCAAGCTAACCTAGGCGCAGCTCTAGCTGAGCTGGGACAACTCGGGGACACTCCCGCAACTCGACGTCTACAAGCTCACATCCGTATCGCCACTGCCCAAGTTGAAGAAAGAGGACCGGGGTACAGCAGATCGGCTTCGAGCTCCTACTCCAGGAGTAGGCCGGAGCGACCCCGCCATCGTCATCACCACAATGACAATGCTCCACTCCAGCCCGTGGCCGAGGAGGGAGGAGGCGAGAACGAAGTCGTGCAGCCGGTCAACGCCACTGCCAACGCAGCGGCCAATCCAGCTGCCAACGCCGCTGGTAATGCCCCTGGCAATGCTCAAAACAATGCCGCCAATGCTGCTGGCGCCCAGCAGCAGAACGCCGCCGGCAACGCAGGACAGAATGCGGGAGCACAACCTCCACCAGTACAGGCCAACCGCGCTCAGAGCAATCAACGTCAACGCATACAAGATGAAGTAGAGATAGCACGTCGTGCTAACTACGACCGTGACAACGGGGTCCCTGATCCCCTTGACGCCAATCACCCCATCCAAGCTACAGAACTCCGGCAAATGCACGATCAAGAGCTCCTGCGTCGTGCCCAGTACGACCAGGATAACGACCCTCCCGATGACCTCTACGTCATCCCGACAGCTTACGCTCCATCATCTAGTCCTGGAGCAATCAACAACTTCCCAGCGTTCTCACGACATCTCAGGACGATCAGATACCCCAAGGACTTCAAGCCAGCCATTGAAAAATACGACGACCGTTCAGACCCAAGTATTTGGCTGAAGATGTACAGCATCACCACCCAGGCGTCTAGAGGCAACGAAGACCACATGGCAGGATACTTTCCTCTTGTGATGGGCAAAGCACCACTCCTGTGGCTCGACAACCTCCCTGCGGAGTGTATCACCTCATGGGCGACCTTATCACGGCTCTTCACGACCAATTATCAAGCGACCTACAATCGTCCTGGCAACACTCACCACCTCACCAAAGTACGGATGAGGAATGACGAAACTCTCCGCGAGTACACCAACCGCTACTTCGAGAACCGCAACACCCTTGCGGGCATTAAGGATGAAGACGTCATAGCCTATTACAAGAAGGGAGTAACCAACCTCAAGCTCTTCGAAAAGATCCACGAAGCCGACGCCAACACCATCGTCGACAAGCTCGTCGACATTCAAGATGCGGTGGTACACGACTTCAAAGGAGAAGATCATGATGACGGTGGCGGTAGGTCGCGCAAGCGATCTGGAGAGGTCTACACGACCGATCCACCCAGACCTTCCACCTTCCTCGAAGTTGACTTCAACATGGTCATGGACGACCAGTGCCAATTCCACCGTGACGCCAAGCATACCATGAGGGAGTGCGAGCAGCTAAAGCGCGCTCTAGGCGTACCTCCAGAGCCCAAGAAGACCAAGAGCGGCAACAATGATGACCAGAACAGCAGCCGCCGCTACGACAACCGCAACCGTCGACCTGACCGACGCGATTACCGCGACCGGCAACCTTACCGTCACAACGACGATAGGGTTCGCCATGATTATCGTCGCGACTATCGCCGCGATGACCGACGTGATGATCGTCGTGATGATTACCGTCGCGAGGACCACCGCAACGACCACCGTGATGAACGCCGCGACGACCGTTGTACACTCCCAATGTGTTCAAACATTTTGTGGAACTGAAGGACCGTTCGGAGTTCTACTTTTGTAATGAGTCAAGCAAGGAGGGGGAGTACGTTGTAGAACACTACGATTTGCAATGTATTCAGCGATGGTGGAAGGGCCGGTACAAGGTTGCATTAAAAGAAGATGGTTGTACTTTGGAGTGTGAGTGTGGGCTATATGAGCACTTTGGGTTACCCTGCTGCCACATCATACGAGTAAGTGTACAATTGGAACGCATAGGCTAACATTAATAAACTGTGGTAGATCATAGATTTAGCTGAACATAATTTTTTTGCAAGCAAAGTCTAGTAATTGTTGGTTTGGTGCCAGATTTGCTCATTGTTCCAGGTGCTCATCAGCACTGGTGTGCAGAAGTTGCCTGACACGTTCATAATGCAAAGGTGGACGAAGAAAGCTAGGATTGTACTACCGGGACATCTTGCATGCTATTCTAGGGAGAACCCAGCTCTTAGAGCGCAGACGTACCGTCATTCATCTCTAATGATCAGTGTTCTTGAGTATGTAGAAATGGGTGATAAGAATGTAGATAGCTACAAAATTGCATTGCGTTTCCTCGAGGAAGGTAAGAAAGCCATGAAGGCAGCTAACACAGAGAGTGATGGCATGGGTTTAGCTGACCGAGTGGATGCTAGTCCAACTGAACCTACAGATATTCCTGAAGACCCCTTTCCATTGTGCGTGCCCCAGAAGAGGCGGGACAGGGGGCGACCAACAAACAAAAGTGAGAAAGCCCCACACCAAGTTGGATCGAAGAGACCCCGGTTCTGCAGTGTCTGCCATAGCTCACAGCATACTAGGCCCAGATGTCCTGATCGGGATAAACAGGAAAGTCATCCAAGGAAAGCACCGACATGCTCCAAGTGTGGTTTGAGTGGTCACATTTCGACTGGCTGCGGTGCGACTGTGCATCAGCTTGCAGTTTGTACCGATTTGTTAGTCTGATGGTACTGCAAGGAGCTTAGTAGCTGCATTTCTATTATGGTAGTTGGCTAGTAAGAGATTTTGATGTTTTAGTGAATTGGTATGTAAAATGTCACCTGTGCATGTTGGTACATGTTAATAGTGTCGTTACAAGTCCATGTATTGTGTGTTGTGAAATTACTTCAGGGAGCAGCACCTAGCTGCACCTAAGTACTTGATGTGGTCAAACATTCGTATCCATGTTGAAATGAATATGTGATTTTGGACCTGAATGGAAATTTTGTTTGGGCAACTATTGTGCTAGGGTTCGTGGTTAAGGGAGTATGGCATTTTAGAGTTGTACCGGGTCGCGGGTGTGAAGGCAGCATGCAGCAAGTGCATGTGAGTGTTCTGTGGGGCAGAGGTGTTGTACAAAAGGGGTGGACAGAACTTTTTTTGCGTTCCCCTCTACACCGTGGACCACCACCAGATTGAGCGGGGTGCAGTCATCTGGAAGGCACGCGCGGGAGTTCATTTGAATTTTGGAGGCCTGTACATTAGGTAGTGGGAGTGCTTCTCGGGGTCCACTAGAATAGCAGTTGTGGGACACGGCATATATGCAGGGGGGCATAGCCGGGAGGCACAATACACCTGTTTGCAGGGAGGAACAGGAGTTCAAAAAGGTAGGTGTGTGGGTTCAACTCTGCGGCAGCATGTCAATGGAGTCCTCGTACGGTGGCATGGTGGATTCAGTGGTAAGACAAAATTTATTGCTACCATATTAATTGCGCCTGTCGTTGGTAATTTTATCAAATCTAAATGCAGGGTTCAGATAAGCAGTTTGGTGAGGAAAAGTCTCTGGGGTTAGGCCTTCCAGCCATAGTTGGGGTGAAAAGGAAGAGGAATGCTAGTGAGTCTGATTTGATTGAATCAGATGATTTGGTAATGGATTTAGTGTTTTGGTTCTGTTATATTGGATTTGGTTTAGGTTTGGTATCGAATTATATTATCTAAACCACTGTGGTCCCCTTTGTAGGAATCAGTAAATGCACAGATGGTGAAGAAGCAATTCGGTGGTGGACCTACTGATGAGGATCACAAGGTGGTACCACATGTCCTTTGTACTTCGCGCTTGCGAATATTTGCATTGGCAGAGATTCGCGCTGGGTTAACGATTTACTTTTGCAGGTGTACAAGCTCCCTGATGCTGCCGACCTGGTGGAGGGCTCAGGTGAAAGTTGGCCGGTTGAGGACGAAGGTGTTTCACATGGGGGGGCAGATCTGGAAGAAGGGGACCGCTGCTCCTGCACTGGTGTTGTTGCGAAGCCGATATCTTTGGACGAGGAGGAGGAAGACGACGCGGACAGCAGCGCGGAAAAGGCTAAAAAGATGCCGATCTAGATAGCAGTACAGATGGAAAGGTCTGCATCTTTTGGAGGGGGTGGCTGATGTACACTCTTTTGTTTTGGACCAAGGTCAATGGCGGTCTTTTTGGTGGTGATTAGGTGAAATAGTTTAGGGCGATGCAGGGGATTGGTGAAAGGTTGTATTTTGTACAATGGTGAACTCCTGTGTTCATCTAGGGTGTTGTAATTTAGTTCGTTGTTTAACCGGAAGTTGTGTTTACAAGGCAATAAAATATGGACTGTTGGTGATGTGGAGATTTATTCCCATGGGCCCACCCTTTTTTTGGGGGGCTGCGAATAAGATGGAAGGTCACCGGGTATTTTAGCCACTCCGTTCTTTTGGATCTAGTTTGCTGAGTCCATTTGCTCATAGGCGATTCAGGGTGAAGAGAACTTTCTGGCCGACGTCGAAGTAGATCACTCCACCGCCCCATTGGATTGCACATCAGGAGGAACTGCTTAGGCGTCCTAGATCGGTAAGGGTGATTCCGCTAAGCGAGGTAGCATGTAGATCTTCCTATTAACTCAAGTTGCCTCATTTCGTTGGATTTAGTTGGTATGTTTAACCGGATCCCGTTTTGTGTGTTCACACAGGAATGAAACGTTGATATATGGGCAAACGAGGGAAGATGCGAGGAACCGCCGGGTTGGCGTCTAGTGCGGGTACCCCGGCGCGGGCGGCGGTGACTCGAAGCACATCGCGGAAGACAAAGGAGGATGAGGCAGCGAACCAGGACCAGAGGCATGCAGACCAAGCTGCAAGGGGAGGGCGAGGTGGACGAGGAGGAGCGTCGTCAAGGAAAGTCCATACCATCATAGATGATTCGTCAGACGACCAAGCAGAGCCAGATCAACAACCAGGTGGGTATGGAACCGGCGACCCATTGAAGTTTTACCCAGATAGATTTCACGGTTGTTTCTCATCGAAGGCAGTAGCAGAAGTTGTTCAAACTTTTGGTGAGGAGAAACTAAGGATACTTAGAGAAATTGGTTTAGGCGGTTTGGTTTACCTGAAAGTAGGAATGAACCACAGTCGTAATTTGGTGTTCTACTTGATGAAGCGTTTTGACCCTGACAAAATGAAGATTTCTTTGGGGAAGGATCATGAAATAGTGTTAAGCGAGGAGTCGTTTGAAAGAGTATTGGGGATACGGGGTAGCGGGATTGAAATAGACGAAGATGATAGCAGTGTTTCAAAGGAAATAAGAGAGAAGCTAGAGCAGATGTTCAGAACAGGCAATGCTGGTGGATTGCCTACTGTGGCTGATGTGAAGGCAATTTTGTTGAAAGACTATGGTGAGAAGCTAACAAAAGAAGAGGAAGATGTGTTTGTTGTGGCAATGGCGGCTTTCACTTGTGCATCATTTCTCTGTAGTGCCGGCAGGCAAGCTATGGTGCCGAAGAATGTGTGGAAATTCATTTCGGACCCATCAAATGTCAGGCGTTGCTATTGGGCCAAATACGGGCTGAAAGTTATCAGGAATGTGGGAGAGAATTTACTGAGGGACATAGTGCTTGAACCTTACGCAATAGTCCTAAAAGGGTGCTGGTTATATCTTGAGGTGAGTAGTTATCTGCCAATGGCTAAAGCACACTACCTTGTGATTCAATTGATCTGTCGTAGGTCGTAATCATTGTAGTTGGTTTCTGCAGCTGATGTTCATGGATACAACTGATTTAGGGAGGCGGAATGTACCCCTGTCAATAGTGCCTAGAGTAAAAGGTTATCGGAAACAAAAGATTGCAGATTTAGTGGCGCTTGCTGAGGTGAACAGGATTGACTATAGTAGGCGGCCAGTGAGTACGGTTGTACTGCTCCCTCTTTTTAGTGGAAAATGTGCACTTTTAAGCTAATATGGTGTTTATGCAGCTTCGAGGTGTTGGTGAGAGTACTGGTGCGACATCTGATGGCGTTGAGGGGGGGCATAGATGATGAACATTGTCAATGCATCAGTGAGGGTGTAGCGGTAATTGTTGACCCAACATATTATATTTGTTTACGAAAACAAGGCATCCATGAATTATATCTAATGTTTGTTGCTGCAGCGTGTTGTGGAAATGATCAAGGTACAGTATGGTAGATTTGTGGCCGAGTTGGACGAAGTTGCAAGAGAAGACAACGAACGTTGCTATGAAATCCAGAAGAACCGCCTGGATCTTATGTTCTGTGGGCTCCGTTCATCTCTGAACAATCAAAGGGACTGCATTATTGAAGGGTTGGTTGGGTCAACTGCTGCAAGTGGACAAGAAGGTGTGTTGAGTATTTTTTATTTTAATAACTGTAACTTATACCAATGACTTATTTTCTGGATGTTTTGACTTGCAATGAGAAAGTTGGATGGAATTCGAAGGACGGGGAAGAAGATCGTGCAGCGGATGGTGGCGGGAGTGGTGGATGTGATAGAGGTAATAAGCCTAAGTCAGTGTATTGTCCGTCAATTGGAGTAGGGATGAATGCATTAGTATTGAGCATACTTTTTGCTCCTTTGCACCATTCTGTGCATCTTGTCATTAATTAAAATGTTGTTTCATCTTACGTTGTAGAAAGGGGAACGGTTGAAGATGACGTCCCAATTTACAGTGGCGTAGATGATACCAACAGGGATGACATGACTGTTCGTATGGGTAGTTTCAATGGTACAATACAAAATTGTATGGGTGATTGGTTAATACCGGGAACATTTGTATCGTTTTAAAAATTAAGTTGCACCTATGCAGTTGAAGGTGGAGCAGAAGATGTAGAAACCGTGGAAGGTGACCCTAAGGGGGTTGGTTCTTCAGTTGATGGGGCTACTGAGGGTACGCATTGGACCCATGTCAATTGTTCCAAACACTAGTGGCATATGTTGGAAGTAGATTTCGCAGTTGTGTAGGTTGGCGTTTGACCAATATGGTTGTTGTTTCTTTTGTTTTGTGTAGGAAATGCTAGTGCAGAAGAAGGAATTGGCAGGCCTGCAGAAAGGAGTTGTGGTTCGTTGGATGGTAATTCAATCGACCTTTTGAAGAGAAACAAAACTGGGAGTAGTACAAGTCGCCAAGGTACGTTGATTGAGACCAGAATGAGCAAATTAGCATTAATTTGTGCATCACGAACAAGCAAAACTGTTGTGTAGGTATTCCGTAGTAGGAAATTGAAACGTCAAACTAAATCGTTAGGATGTCTTTTGTGGGCTAGGAGAATTTGGGGGTCATGGCTTCTCAGACAGGGAAGGACACGGGCAGCCTTTAGAGGCTGGCTGTGAGGAGGGAAAAGCGAGTGTGACTGAGCGGACCAGTAGTGATCCCAGTTTTGCGCCTAAGGAACAGACAAGTGAGTGTTTTCCTACATGATGCGAGTGACCATCTTTGTTCGCGTGTATTATTGGGATTTATGGTTGTTTTGGCAGGACATGGTAGCATTTCAAAGGAGGAGAGGCCAAAATATGATTTGACCCCAGGGGTGGAAGGTCAATGTAAGTGTGTTAGTAAGTGCTGGATTATGTGTACAATGATGCAGTAGGTAAGTTAATTTATGTTTTCTGTGTAGCTGACGGCGTACGTGAGCAAGTGTTCGAGTTCTCACCAGTCGCATTTAATCTATCGGCGCACGACTATATGAAGAAATTAGGTTAGTGTTCCACGTGTATTGAGGCAATGATATATTTCCATCGTTATCTGGTGTGGTTGCCATTACAGCCCACTGTGTAAACAGGGAGCAATTTCTGTGGGGAGCGTAGAGATGGTTCAGTCAGCACGAAGGGGGGGGCAATGGTTTTGGTACGTACAGTTATATGGTGCGCAAGTAGGTAGTTTTGAAGTGTTCATTTTGGCTGATAACAGTTATTAATTTGTTGGTAAGATTTGCTGAACAAGCGGAATCGTTTTAAAGTAATGGGCCAGAAGAGGAAGTTTGTGGAAGGAGAGGCCCGTAGGCAAAACAGGTTTGCGAAGAAAATTAGGATTGATGAGGGTGACCCGATTGAGGAGAGTGGAAAGAAAGATGATACCGGAATGGATGTGCCTTTAAGGGGGGAACACATAACACCTTGCAGGAGGGAAGTAATGGTTGATTCAGTTCCTCCATCCCCATTTGAATTAAGGTTGATTTTCCCCTCAGATATTAGGAGATCTTCGATTCAGAAGTATGATGCAGTGATGCGTATGGGTGGTGTTGTGCTGCAGAGGTTAGGCTGTCACTGATGAAAGTACATTTTGCTAGACTGATCATAATGTGCATACATGGTCACTGAGTGTATGACTTGTGCATGTGTAGGCCATGGATTGTACATGACCAGCCAATGCCGCTAAATATAACCGGGGCTGAGTTGTACGATCAATTCAAACCGGGCGGTGAAATAAAAGAGACAGTGATGTGTTCAATAGTGAGGCACTTGCAGTATCAGGAAACAGCTATATATGTATCTGAACCAAAGGTGCAAAAGTAGGCAATGGAGGCACTTCATGAACCCAGGTTTCAGTGTAAGTAGTTGTGAGGTTGGGTTTATTTGTTGGGACGGTTGTTTGTTGAATGTTTGTTGACTAGTTCCAGCATTTGCTAACAGACCGGGCAATACGAGAACTTCCAGCTCCAGGACGGCATTAGGAACATGTTTATTGGGCATCATCTAGGTGGTCAGATAGAACATTGCAGAATGGTTAGTATTTCCTATGGTGATAGACTTGTTGTCTGGTGGTAGACAACTCAGTGTGAGTATTGTGGTTAACTGGTTCCTTCCATATTCAGATCATGGTGCCATCGAAAGGACGAGGAGACTGGTGTCTATATGTATGGGACACAATGCTGAAGAAAATACATGTGCTGGACCCGGTGCATGCGGGTTTCAGCGCGGATGACCTGTGAAAACTGCACCACCCTTTTGTTGACAACATATGCTATAAACTTGATTATTGTAAGGAAGAACTTTTCAGTGGGTGGGATGTGGATTTCACTTCGTTTGAGGACCAGTACCTAGTCATGGAACATGAAGCTGCTCCTTGGTAAGTTGTGTAGCTTGTGTTTTGTAGGTTGTTGGACTAATTCATGATTAAGTGGTTTGTTGCGTTTGCAGTGAGGATAGTGCATTCTATGTGGCACATTACATGAGGTGGTTTGACGGGGTTAGGGTAAGGCGGCCAATTAACAAGGCGTGAATGAGTACTAACTAATTGTGTCATAGGTTGTGGCATGGTTTCCTTTTTGTTTGGTTGAGGATGGTATTATGTGGTGTACTTGTAACATTGTCGTACGTTGTCTGGAGTTTTCATTTGGTTACTAATACAATATGGTTTTTGGTGTGCAGGATACAGGTACATGGCTCAAGAAATCTATGTTGTTTGATATCTTAACCATGAGGGGGAACAAAGGAGACATTCCTGAAGAACTTGTCTCCGCAATTGAAGTTGATTAGGGTGTAGGACCGGAGTGGAATGCTTTTGTTATTAAGTTGGTTTGGACAGCACGAGGACATGGAAGGTTGTTTTGGTAGGACATTGCAAGTATGGGTAGTTTTGCCGCCAAAGTGATTTAGAACGGAAAAGACACTTCATTTGCATGCCGCAACTTATCGTGATCTGAACGTGCCCGGTTGTACCCAAACAGCGAGTCTGTACGCTTAGACATTGATCATTTTAAGCGCAGTATGTCACAGTGTAGAAACTTTTAGAGGCACGGCAGGGGAGGAAATCATTAACCAGTAATGGAAGGGAACAGTTGCGAGTGGTTGAACATGGAATGGAACAAAGGGAACAAAACAAAGGGGATACACGGTCTCGTACAGGACAAGCATTTTTAGAAGGGGGACTCTAAACCTAGGTGAACAGGAGCTTGAGGAGCATTACAACGGCAGCGAAAATAATAGCACAAAGGAGAGGGTTCCATGCTCCTTGCTGCTGAACTGGAACATCAGGTGCCGCTTCGAGAGGCACGGCTGCCTCAGTGCCCTTGCCGAAGTAGGTGTTGAAGGCTTGGATAGCATCTTCATAGGTTGAGTACTTTTTGAAGCATGCGTTCTGGAAGCCAAGCACTTGATCACTGCATTGGGCCCAATCTTGGTACAATCCAGGGCGACGGCCACAGAAAACAACGTACCAGGCCATGAATCTTGTGGATCTGTTGATTAGAACAGATTTAGATGGAATGGTACAACCAGATCTGGATCTAGGAAGTGGAATGAAGTAGGAGAAAGAAGAGGGAGGAGAATGTAAGTGAACCGTGTAAAAGATGGTGTATCGAGAACCTGGAGTACGCGTAGATGCAGTAGAGAACGCAGGAACGGTGGAGATCTTGGCGTGTCTTGAGCAGAAACGAGTCTAGCTTGGAGGAGGCTGGCCGACTAGCTGGGTGAGATTTAGGTGTATTTGTAGAGGTCTGAGGAAGAGTGGAGCGGGGGGGGGGGGAGGGGGTGTGTATGTAGGGTCCAGAATGTAACTGAGGGATGCGCCCCGCCGTTAGTTTGAGGTAGGACAATGGAAATTATTTTGGAAAATTGGAAGTAAGAATGAATGGTTTATGGAAGACATTAGAGGTTCCATACCGTAAGGAATGACAAGAGGTATTTAATAACATGATTTGTTACATTAGGCAGTTGGGAAGACAATGTATAATGGTGGTTTTGTTAATTTAGCTTATTATGTACAATAATAGTGTTGCAAGTAGCGCAATCGTTCGATTAGGTACAAAGCAGAGAACTATTGGCATTGAAATGAGGTATACGCAATAACACAAAATACCGTTATTTGTCACATACCCGCATGGAAACGGATGGATAAAATGACATACAAAAGATCAGTAGTAATAAATGGAAACATCGAAGGTAGTTCTAACTGTGGAAGAAGTGATACATTGTGAGGTAATTTGGTTATACTTTAATTAGCACAGGAGTGTCTACTTCAGCAGCCGAGCTAATGCTGTGGGGAGTGTAGCATCATTGCCATCGAGAGACAAAGCTTCAAAAGTGACGATGGGCCTTGCATCAGCGAGAGTTTGCTGCATAAATTGGAAATAAGTAAGCATTAGTGTCTGCCTGGACAGGTGGCACTTTAAGGGAGATGTTAGGAGGGATTTGGGCAAACCTGGTCTATAATTATATTCAAACAATCACCATTGAAATGCCGGGCCATAAGCAACATGCATAAAGCGGCGGCGTCGCTGTTAATGAGGAAAAACCAAGGGTGTTCAAATAGTGTGTAGATAAGGTATGGAATATGTTGACCCTGACCAATATAGTGAACTAAACACAATTGAGTTCTGTGAATTACCTTGCGATGGGAGCATTGATTAGTTTGGGGTAAGTACAAGTCCACTGCTCCATAGGATTGATGTCCCATCCGATGAAAAAACGTGGGATACATCGTGAAAGTGAAGCACCAATGATCTTGTAGAAGTAATCGTGAAGTTTGACCCTTTCCGGTGAATGAAAAGGATCTAATACATGAACCTTGGACTGTGGCATGTCAAACATATAAGCCGCCCAAACACCATGTACAAACACAGGGGCAATGATCTGGTAGGAAATTTTGGTTACTTAATAAATGGTTTAGGTAAAAGGTAAGTTATTTTCAAAGAAAAAAATCACTGACCATTGTACAATGAAACAAGCAGTGGTCAACATGAAGGAACTGACTGAGGACTGACTGGTAGTCTTCTGGCTGTGCACCACCAATCGATATCATCTGTGTGTACAAAAGATAGACGCATGAAGGTTTGGTTTATCTAATGAGCGAAAGGGAAATAAGGATGGGCAAAGATAGGTTGGGCTTACAGCGAAATCTGATTCTAAGAAATGTCTCCAACGTTGACCATTCTCAGAGACGCTGCACTCGGTGTCAAGCTGGTTGAACCGACGTATAATAGCGTCAATAATATCATCAGTGAATTGCCCGGGTGGGCACAGTGCCGCCTTTATTTGAGCCGCATAATTGAAAGTTGACGGGGGAAATGGTGGTCTATGAAAATGTTGTGCGGAGAAGAAGAAATATAAGTGAATACGTAATGTATGAAGAGGACATAAATGTAGGATAGTTGAGAAGCAGTGTTCACCTATAGTCATCTTGATTCTTTGCATTGGAAAGCCAATGGGTAAACATGTCGACGATAGCTGGTTCAGGCAACAGATGTTGATGAACAAATGACCATGTTGCTGGGCGGACAGGTGATGATGGGATAGGTAATTTTTGAAAGTTTAGCTGTATTGGCTGACCATAAACACATAGTGAGGGATCACTAGCACAGTCATCAATGGTGGCCAAACAGTCAGAGAGAACTGTGGTGGCATGATTAATGGTAGCAGTTTTGGGGGATAGTTGGCACCGCAACGATGAATTGTCAGAATTGTTTGCTGATCTAGACGGCTCAGTGGCAGTAGGTGATTGCCTGCAGGGTGGAATAGGTTTTTGAACAGGTGTAGTAAGCTTGGATGGAGGTGGGGAATCGCCTATACCCAAATCAAAGGAAGGTTGATCTGAAAAGGAAAGATTGAATTGAAAAATGAGTGAAGGGCAGAAAATATAATATGTGCGTGAGGGAGGGAGGTAGATGAATTAGTTGGTACCAATCTCATGTATCTTCCTCTTGGGGGCTTTGTTCGGAAGTGGCACGGATGTAGTGGAGACATGGAGGTCATATCTCTCATTTATTGAGATGTTCGAATTGGTTCCTGCGAAAAAAGTGTTATATCAGCATTGAAAAGGTTTGGTTAATGTAGAGGAAGTATTATTAGGGAACTATGATGATGTAACCTAGGATGAGAATTTCGGGTGGTTTGCGAACTGTATGTGGGGTAATTACGTAAAATGACTGGACGTTGGATTGAAGTGGAAGTACAGAAATATGAAGGGCAAGTTTGGTACGGAAAGGTACCTGGTTCAAGCGTAGGGTTAGCAGGTGCATTGGAGTCAAATGTGTTGTGTCCAACTGTTCGGGAAAAATAAAACAAGGTAAAAAGGAAAGTTAACATAGGTAAACTTGTGGGAGAAGAGGAAGAAAATTGTTGAGACGGAACAAACCCGAAAGTAGTGAGCTGGTTTCAGGCTGAGCACGCGGGCTTGGTGTGTTTGTGCCTGGTGATGGAAAACAGAAGTGTTAATAATTTGTGCATTTGAATAGTATATGCAGGGGTTAATGGCAGAAACATACATGGTGTGTGCGGGCAATTCGAAGGCGAACATGGCTTCTTATGGAACAAGTGCACTTGAGCTGTTCCAATTTGTTGAACCAACCAATCAAACATGTGTGCATTGTGTCTCATTATGGAGGTACGTAATTTAGCAATTTCTTGCATGTAACGAGCATTTTGCATTTGGAACCAACTAACTGCATAGTCCCTTTGCTGCAAAAGAAGATACGGATTTAAGAAGTTAGGTAAAACTTCAAAGTATGATTTGGTTGATAAATAAATTGTGAATTGGAACATTAATGAAAAAGAAGTGCATTACAAGCGTAGGGTACTTCGCTCTAAGGTAGGCACCAAAGTCACTAGGGTTTGAGAAATTGTATGTGTCAGGGTTGAGTTCAGAGGGGGTTCGTTGACAAGGCGTAGGTACATGTGTGGGAATTGGTGGAGTAGGAGGTTTGGAACAATGGGGAACATGTTCAGACTGATATGTATGCCTCATGTAAGCTGTTGACTGCGCCGATCGGATCTGTTAAAGTGTTTTAGACAAGGAAAATGGTGATTAGTGTGGGAGGAAAAGAATGTACTCAAACAAACAAGCAGTTGGACTTTGGCAGGTAGGAAAACGTACCCCTCGAAAGTCGGAGAAAGCAGTGTAACCTCGATTGGCACACATTGTGGTCATACGCCTGAGAGATTCTTGGTCAAACACTTTTATGTGTGGCAAGATACGGTGATTTTTATTCAAACCACGTAGATCGACATTGTCAAGAAATAGGACCTGCATAAAGGAACAATAACACTAGGAAAGTTGTAGGTTGGAATGAAAACAGAAATACATGTAAATGTTGCTGATAAAATGATTGGGGGGGGGGAGGGGGTAAAACGTACCTGAAGCATGAAATGGCATCCAATTAGTGAAGTTGCACGGCCTTTCCTAATGACATCCTCTCTAACTTTCAATGCAGATTGCAGTAAGTGTTGATGAACATAACGACACCAGTTGAATCTGTCCAGCATATCAGGATTCTTGAAAGCACCCCAGTAATCTGTATTCCCATGATCATGCTTTGAAGCTGGGACTAACAGGTGGCCCATGACATAAATGACAAATGCTATTTTGACATAATCTTCTTCTTGCTGAGTAGCCTTGTCATCTAAGTGCTTACTAAGAACAAGTTCAAGAGCCTTGAAACTACGAGAATCTCGTCCATGTAATCCTATGTTGAATCTGATGGTGTCGATCTGTTCCTGGGAGATCTGTGTGGCTGCTAAATCTAGGTCGCCACAAGGAATACCTAGTACAATTCCAACATCCTTTTCGTGCACAAAAATCCGTTGAGACTCGGACAGAACCAAAGAGCTTTCGTCGACATCTAACTTGCTTAGCAACCACGCAGACAGCTTAAGATTTACCTTGGTGATGCAAGGCATGTCGAGCAAACCTCCAAATCCAGCCTGCCGAACCAACTCCTTCTTGTACTCGCTGAACTTAGACACAAGGCAATGGACACGCTTCGGTGAACAACGGTTTGTGATTTTATTAGCTGTGGTGTCGTCCTCATCACTGGATTCGTCAGTAGCTGAATGAGTGGATGAGGCTGGGAACCGAGATACAGGAGCAGATTGGGATGAGTTGGATTGACGACTGGGACCACGCAAGGGTGGCATCCAGTCGGGGGGCGTTCGACGACCATGGTTGGGGGCTACCTTTGCGGCAGGTGGAAAGGGGAACCGGGGTGGGGGGGAAGGTTAGTCCATGGGGGACAGGATAGAAGAAGAACAATAGGAAAGGGGGATTTTTTTAAGGAGTGTACAGGATTAGTAAACGGTGGGTGGGTGGGCCGGATAAGGGTAGGGATAGAATGGTGGGAACAAAGGTGTGTGTTTGGTGTACATCATAGCAGTGGGTGATGCACCTTGAGGAACATGTGGGTGGAAGGATAAGGCGTGTGGGGGGGGGAGTAATTACCTAATCTGACATGGCAGGCGGCTTGCGTGGGACAGAATAAAAAAACCCAGATTATGGGTACGATGGGCCGCGAGAGTCAAAAAAGTTGTCAGGGGATTCCTGTTCGCCAGCAGGCCGCGCGTGGCTCAAAGCAGCAGGGTCCAGCTTTATGTCGACATGCCGTGCAAAATGAGCAGGGTGCCAAGAACTTTATGTCACCTCTCCTTGCGAACTACGTCCGGAATACGTGCAAAAGAAAATGATCTCGGAACGGAATACGCAAGGAAACAACAAGAAAACACAGATCCCGCTGGTCATGAACGTCCCGGATACCTGGTGTACGGTGTGCAAGGTGTAGCGATGAATTTGCGGTGTCCACCCACCAGCACTCAGATTTAGGCACGTTTCTCACCACGTCCTCTCTGTCAGACACCACACACCAGCGGACCAGCCATACACACACCTGGAGAGGTGACCGTACGCGCGCAAGTGTGCCCGGAAACTCCGACTAGGCGGCGCAACCGACAAACTCCGGGAACGGCCGGCCGGGCACATGCGTCCGTGCGTGTTCGTACACACAAGTGACAAGCAGCTTGTTTCTGCCCGCGTTGTCCACCCGTTGGAGCGCGGCGCGGCTTTGCGGCCGAGACACAGAGGCAGGTTTCCCGTTCCCGTGCACTACGCCAATTTCTTTGGGACTCGAATCATCAATCAATCAATCAATCCACATGTGTTAGTTTTTAACAATTGTTTCGTATGTAGGTCGTCGCCGTCGTGCAAGAGAGTCCATGACAACGAACCATGCTTTTGCATGCATGCTGGCTCGCGCTACATCACACCCTCCTTTGACTAACCGTCCTTGCTTGGCATCAGCTTGGCAAGAGCTGACCGGCGACGATTAAGTTAGTGCCGCATGCATGGTGTGCCTCGATGATTCAGTTCCGCACTTGTTTTCTTCAATTCTTCGGTTGCATGCAACTAGTATATAGGAGTATGCTATGCAGCGACCTTGGTTAATTGCAATTGCAAATTAAAGTAGTACTATACATAGATGAGTTCCACCTCTGGCTATAAACTGCAGATGCTCGATCTGCTTAATTGGTGTCTGCAGCAGCATGCAGCCGCCTGGAAAGCGGGAATGAACGAACCTCTCAGACCATCTGCACCGGTGCCTCCATCCCTCTCCTGGAGGAGAGGGATCCCGTTTTTTTTGTCCGCAGCGGGGACGGGGAAACCCACGCTATTTCCCCGTCCCCCTCCCGTATCCTTCAGATTCGAAGGGATACGGGAGCTCCTCCAGGGGCTGCCGCGGGCCCCGCGCATGCCAACCTCCTCTCTCGCGCCTAGGCTCGGAAGGGACGAGGAGCAGGGGAGGGAGCAGCTCGTCGCCGCCCGCCGCCGCAGTCCGCTCCTCGGCGGGAGAGGAGACGGCCTCCGCCGCCCGCCGCCACAGTCCGCCTCCATGGCCACCGAGCTCCGCCTCCGTACCTCGCCTGCGCCGCCGTGGGAGGGGAGCTCCTCGGTGTCGTCGTCCGGAGGGGATCCGCGTCGGCGCGCCCTCGTCTTCGGCCTCCTCGCCGGGGAGGACGCCAGGGAGCTCGATTCGGCGGGCCGGCGCCGCAGCTTGTCGTCCTCCACCGCGCCGGAGCTCCTCGCCGGAGAGGGAAACCCGCCGTGGACGTTGACCTCCACTCGCGCCTGCCGTCGCTGTGGGTGGAGGCTCGACGAGGCTCCTCAACAGTATTATCTGGGCCTTATGGGATCTTCTGGCTACCTCCGCTCTGCCCTGCGACGCGCCGCGCTCCACCGAGCCGCGCCGCCGCGCCCTCCTCCGTCCGCCTCTAGCGCGCCGCGCCGACGCCGGCTAACTCCGCCCGTCCTGACGCGGCCTGCGGCCTCCTCTCCCAGCTCCCCTGTGTGAGCCCCTCGCCGCTGTCCTCCCCGGCGCAACACCGGCCGCCGGACTCCAGCTCCGTGCCGCCCTCCAGCTCCTCGTGCGGCAGTCAGCGAGCCCCTCCCCGGCTTCTTCCGTCGGTGAGCCGTGCGACCCACCATCTCCGCGGTCGCCCTCCTCCTCCACCTCCCAGCGCCGAGAGCTCCCCAGCACCGGCCACCTCCAGCTCACCGTCTCCCCGCCCTCCAGCTCTCCGCCGCGCCGTCGTGCTCCGCGCTGCCGCCGCCGTCGAGCCCCACGCCCCCGCCGCGCGCCTCCTCGTGAGCTCCGCCGGCCAACCATCGGGGAGAGGGAGAGGCGTCGGGGCCATGCTCGCCGGCGCTGAAGCTGCAGGACGGGTCCCTGCCGTCCTCTGCCCCAGATCGAGGCCCGCCGTGCCCCGTGCCCCGCGGCAGAGAGGAGAGAGGGAGGAGCGCTGGGGAGGAAGAAGCAGGGGAGAGGCAAGGCGGAAGGAGCGAGGTGGGGGGAGGGGGGTAGGTGGTGGGGTGATAAAGGAGGGGTGAGGCTGACGTGTGGATCCCGCAGGAGAGTAGTTGGGATAAAGTGGAGATATAAAGGATGATGGATACGGGAGAAGTGAATATAAAGGAGAGAATCTGGATGAGTAGCATGGCATATTCTGTTTTGAAGGAGGAAATAAAGGACGACGAGTGTGGATGGTCTCAAGCAACTAGTAACTGATTAAACTTTGTTTTTGAATAAACAAGTAGGAGTAATTAAACGTTGTCGACTCCTCAGGTACGGGAGACAGGCGACACTTGGAGTAGTCCCTCCAGGAAGCTGCTTCCTACAGTATCATGCATCCCTGCATGTGCGCGCTGTGACCGGTCTAGTAGCTAGTGTGCGCCCGGCCTATATATACTCGACTGATAATGAATAAGAATAATGCAGCCGTGGTTCATGTGGGTTTGTACAACAAATTATTATTATACTCTGGAAAATGGAACTGAGTATCACTACGAGAAACGCATGCTTTGCCGGGCCGCAGCCGCCGTTCCTCGCTCCGCCGCTCCTCCGATCCTCGATGGTCAATCTATTCGATTACGTTTTCTAGAATTTTAAAAGCATTCGGGTGCGTGTGTGTGATCGTGTTTCCTGGATAAGATTTTGAAATTTTCTTTTCATTTTATAATTAATATCTCAAATTTGGCTAAATAACGTGAATATCATTTTTCTACTTATTTTATTATATTATATTAATCACTTGTAGTTCAAATTTGACTTGACTCAAAAAAAATTGCTTGGAATGCAATTAATTAGCTAAATATAGATAACAAATACAAACATAAACCACATTTTAACATGGAGTAACAAATATTGTACGGCAAAAGCAAAAAAAAGTTTAGGGTATATAAGATAAACATGGCTATATGTTGTTTCACAAGCGACCCTTCTAGATTCAATTGAAAAAAAGAAAACACATATTAAAATTGAAATTTTAGAAAAAAATCCTTACTGAAAGTTGTAGATGTTTTTTACTACAATTGTGATATAAAGTTTTTTTCATTCGAAGTTGTATGAAATAGGCATGGAAACATTTTGAAGTGGAAAGATGGTTTTTCCCATCGACCTAAACAAAAGTCCACAACAAAATCGAATGTTTCCCGTGAGCCGGCCTTTGGGTCACGACAAATACCTATTTTGCCGTGAGCTTTCTTTTTGTCATGAGTATTCGTCGTGGCCGTCAGCCGTGAGCCCGACAAAAAGCTCTCGTTGAAAATCTGGGCTCACGGCAAAGCCACAGTTTCAAGTAGTGTATATTGGTACCGGCTAATATTAATCCATCGACCCATCACCGCGCATGTTCCTCACCAGCGGCGGAGTCAGCGGTGCCGTACTGGCTAAACCCTAATCCCCTACCGTTGGTTGCGCCATGGAGCCCCTCCTTGAGCCCCGGCCTCCTCCATTTTTGAGAAGAAAGGAGGACAAAGAAGAGGAGAAAGGGGAAGGAAGAGGCAGAAAGAGAAAACGAAGAGGGAGAGCCTCGTAGCTGCTGAGGCTGGCTTCGCAACGGCTCCTCACAATAAATAGTACACCTTCAGTAATTTTTTTTACAAGTCACAGTAACAATATCAGAAGTTGATAGTTTTGAAGGACATATAGAGTACTTTAAGATATTTTCAATAACGACAGATGTAATTAATTTATATGTAGATTTAGAGAATTTTTAGGTTATCTAAATAGTGGCATAGGTGGATATTTAATATATTTCTAGAGGGTTATTTTAAACTGTATTCATAATGGCTAAGATAAATATTTCTTATCAACAAAATCTGTCTGATATTTATTTGTTGTCATTGATGGTTACTAGAGTATACCGAACATATGGCTAAAAAAGAGCGTGTCGTTAAGAATTTATAGGTTTCTTTATTTTTATTTATGAACATCTAATTAATAATAGAGAAGATCCTACAAACAAAGCGTTAAGCGTGCTACCATTTACTGTGTAAATCTGAATTTTATATTATGACAAAGCTGAGAACCGAGGGTTGTTTGACAACTTAGGCTTGTACTAGAAAACATCACCGTAACCTATAACAGAGCAAAAGCGCAGATCGGTGCTGCGCGCGTCGCCGCCGCCACCCACCCACCGAGTAGATCAGGGGTGAATCTAAACTCATATCCATCCCCAATACCCAAAAAATCACCTTTTAAGAGATTTTGGACATGGAAGAGAGTTCCAGTTCCAGTAGACTACTAATAAGATCTCCAATACCAAATTTTTTTGAGCAATTAACCTTAACTCATCTCCTCTCCCCTTCATATAGGGGAATGCAAAGTCTTATGAGGTAGTAGATCAATTTTCGTAGTTTGTTGCAGCGGTGATTATCAAAAATGCAAAAGTAACTATCGAAGACGGAGAGAAAAGATGTCTTAGTATTAGGGGATGAGTAATTTGGTGGAGATGCTCACGGGGGCTTTGCATCCCCACCCCCATCTAAGTATCACTTCAGCGACAAAAAGACATGTTGTCGCTCAAGAAAACCAGCACTCCGGGGAAATAAAGGTGCAGCAGGCAGGTGCTGCAGTGCGGGTGGGTGAATACATACATGTAAAAAAGTCAAAGGTAATGATATCATCGTCATCTAAAGTTATTTGAAACTTAAAAAATCTATAAATCATAAACCAAATATCAAAATTAAATTCCGATTGCACCATTGGATTTCTGACAATAAAACTTCAAAACAAGATCCCACTTAACTATATTTTGACAAACTTTTTTTATTCATATTTTTTAATTAGGGTTATATATTCTATTATCGTCAGAACAAAACAAATGAAGTGTCAGAACAAATTAGAACAACTGCCAGAACAAGTTTGTATGTCATCCCGAACAAAAAAAAGTAATGTCAGAACAAATCAGAATAAGGGTCAGAACAAGTTATTGTTGTAACAGAACAAGTTATTATTATAGTCAGAACAAGTTTGTATGTCATCTCGAACAAAAACAAATGTAGTGTCAGAACAAATCAGAACAAGGGTCAGAACAAGTTATTATTATAGAGAGAACAAGTTATTATTATAGCAAGAACAACTTATTATTATAGCCAGAACAAGTTTGCATGTCATCTCGAACAAACAAAATAAAGTGGCCGGAACAAACTTATCGTGGAGAACAAATATAGAAGACTAACAAATAAGTAAAAGAGAAAAATCATAAAGAATAGGAAAAATAACAAATATGAAAAAGATGAAAGGATGAAAATAAATAAATAAATAAATAAATAAAGAGAAGAAAAGGAAAATAAAATGAATAGAGAAAAAATAATCAAGAAAGGGGAACGGAAAATAGAGAAGAAGAGAAAAAGGAATATATGAAATAATATGAAAGAAAACAGCGCAAAAAAAGAAAATTCGTAAAGAATAGGGAAAAGGGAAAAACATGAAAGAAAAAATAAAACCTACTAAATTATAGAAGAGGAAAAATTATGAAAGAAAAATAAAAATAGAGAAAGAAACAAACAAATATTCACCCAGTTGGAAAATTTCATTGAAAGGAAACAAATATTCACCAAAAGAAAAATATAAAATATAAGAAATAAAAAATGAAAATAGAAAAAATAAAATAAATATAAATATAAAGAAACAAAAATAAAAAAGAAATAGAAAAAGAAAAGGAAAAAGAAAAGAATAATAAAACAAAGAAATAGAAAAAAGAAAGAGAAAAAACACCGCAGCCCCACCCCCTCCCCGCGGCCCCACGCCCCGCGCCCACCCCCCTCGCGGCGCGATCGTTCGTCATTTTATCGCTGAAGCGATACATAGTATTCTCGCCATCTCCATCCCTTCCTCTTGTTCTCTCTCACTCTCTTCCCCTCCTCTTTTTTCCTTTGGTTCCAATTAATGAAGGTCTTGGGCAGCCTAGCTAAGAGCATCACCAAGAGTTTACCAAATTTTACTTGACAAATCTTGTATTTTGCCAACTTCTAAAAAATATGCCAAGCAATAGCATCTCCAACAGTTTGCCAAATTTTACTTGGTAAATCTTGTGTTTTGCCATAAAAAAGAGCTCATCTCTAACAGATTGGCATAATTCACTTGCCAAATCCAGATCTAACTTCAATCAGGAACCCTGAAACTTTTGAAAACTTAAATCAGGAACCCTGAGAAAAAACAAAATTATTTGTATATCCTTCCACCTCTTCTAATATGGAAGGATACGCCGCGGATAGCTGCGCGTATATATACGCGCACGGAGTCTGTTTTTCCCAAAATTACAACTTGGGATGGGGACTGTTGGAGTTGCTCAAAAAAAGAGTCCATCTCCAACAGTTTGGCATAATTCACTTGCTAAATTCAGATCTAACTTACATTAGGAACCCTGAGAGAGAAACAAAATTATGTTATGCCCTTCCACCTCTTGAAACTTACATCAGAAACCCCGAGATAGAAACAAAATAAATTACTTTTATGTGCTTCCACTACGGAACGATGCGCCGCGGATAGGCGCGCGCATATATGCGTACGGCGAGGGGAGAGATGTCAAGTTACTATTGATGTTAAGTTGTTTTGCCTAATTGTTGGAGACTAATTTTTCACGTTTGCCAAAATTAGATGAATGTCAAAGATAGCAAACCGTTGGAGTAGCAAACTGTTGGAGTTGCTCAAAGCTCGGGCCTCGGCTCCACCACCAGAGAAAGACGTACATAGGGAATGAGTGTCACCGCCGGCTAATAGGAAGGCCCTGACCTTTTGCAGTTTTGCCGTTGCCTCCCTGCCTGGATCACAGCCCCTCCCTCCAGGGCGTCTGGGACACAGGGGTACGAGCTTTCAGTCGGGAGCGGTTGGAGACTTGCTTGGTGGTTGGTGCGGCATTGCTAATATCCTCCTTACCTTTTTTTTTTCTCGTGGCACTGCGGGCTTCACGTGGATTGGGCTAGTATTCGGCCCATGCAAATAGGCCCCTAAGAGATGCTAAATCCTTGCGAAAATTTTTGAAGTCTGTCTGCAATTGACAACTGAAGCCAGATAAAGGCGAAGCGCCGAAGCCGTCCGTTGTGTGCAACTGGTACTGGTTGGTATGCAGGCAAAGATTTGCTTGTTGTGCCTGGGTGTTGCGCATATTCGTATAGTTGGACACATTTGCATAACGTTTTTCTTGCGAACTTATTACACATGCCCATACAAGGAATATACTTGTGATACGATCATCCCTAGTATTATCCTTTGTTTCTTGTCCTCATCTTCTAGAAAGCATTCTCCCCAACTTTGTTTTTTGCTTGCACTGACTTGCCTCCATCAGCTAAGAATTTGGGCTTCCGCCGAGTTTGCTTCCGTCAGCTAGAAGGAACTCTCCTTTTCGGACTTGGACACCTCGTACTTGGGGTGACACTATCGCCATCAGTCTCGATCTCACAGTCCTGTACTTCATTCCCTCCTCCTGCCCAGGGAGAAAATTCCACCATTACCTTCACTTGACATGCCGATGATGTGAAACTCGAGGGGTTTTGCACCGTTGCTCGGCACTGCAGGTGGTGGTGACAGCGGGGGGACATGCCGTTGTGGGCATCTCTGCTCGGTGCTCGCTTCACCTGTGGTGACCGGGTAGAAATGAAACTAGACATCCTGTCCTCGCCTTCACCAGCCAGGTAAGAAACCGTCGCTGTCGTTTCGTTTGGTGGATGCGTGCAAGGAACTCATGTAGCGGTGGCGGACTAGTAGTAGCCGATCGAGGAGCCTTGTGCCTGTGCTGCTGTGCCATATGGCTGATGAGTACCAGATAGATGTTGAGCTTCCCTATTTCATGTCATTTACGTGTGCATCTATTGGGCTTGGGCCGAGAAATATTCACAGTTAGCCCAATTTTTAAGTGTGTGTAGTGCCAACTTCCTTCCAGCCTAAGAGACAGAAGGCCTGAATCTGCAAGACTAAGATGGGCAACTCTTTGGTAGCAGAAAACCAAAACTATCTCTAGTCTGCAGAAAGACGAAACTCTACCAAATGCCCAATAATCTGTTCAACTGTGTTACCCAATTAGAGACGTTCGAACTTTATACGATGTCATGTTGCCTAGCAAGCTGGATGTCGTGCGTTTGGTAGCATCTGCCATACATTTGAAACAGTTGCTAACGTACAACGAAGGGGAAACTGTCCTTGGTCATGGGGAGAACATAAATAATGGAACTTAAAATATATTTTTTTGAGAATTAACTGAAAATAAATAGTAAAAAGGGAAGATGGCAAAGAAGAAATGGCAGATCTAAATGGGCCGTCATGTGTGCGAATTCCATCCCGCTAAGGTCCAGAAAATCCAGACTGTTTGTGTTCCCGCCCGATGCATGGCAGCCCATCTTCCCAGTTCTCTCTCCCCATCAGCAGCCACCCTGCCCACCCAACCCAACCCACCCCCAAAAAGCACTTGCAGTCTGCTGCCGCAGGCAGATCGACGAGCACCATGGGAGCGGCGGCTTCTACTGTAGCCGCCGGGATGAGGACGGCAAGTACTCGCACGTGCAGGCTCATCATTCGAAACAGAAGCAGCTGTCAGGGCAAGGCCCCACAGGTAAAACCCATGCCAATGCCATGAGATTGAGAGTTGAGACGGCGCAGCGTTCCAACCCCACAGGGGAAAACCCATTCCCGGTGCGAGTCGAGAAAATCTGCCCGATCCATCTCGCACTGAATCGAATCAGACTAGAAAACCTCGCGGCGTTGCCGCAAATGGCCAGTGATAGGGCTCTTTTTTTATAAGAGTTAAATTATATTGTAGTTCCATTACATGTGTTGACAAGTTTCATGTTTTGACTCTTGTTGTCTATGCGTGTAACATGTTTTTGCTTGGATTCTTGCTCAATTTCGTGCCACTTGATATGGACTCCTTTTGGCATTAATTCAGGATGAAAACAATTTTGATTTTTTTGCGTGAGTCGATATGGAAGTTAAATGTTCTTGTTAGATTTTGTACGAAATTGATACGGAGCCTATGATTCGCTGCATCTGCTTTGCATTGTGAGGTTCATGTGTTTCCGTTGTAGTCCATTCATATTTTCCTTTCTTGTTTATAATTCTCAGCTGTTGTTATTTTTTTAACCTTTGTATTCGAAGCTTTAAAATGTCAGTTGGGCCGTTTTGAGCGATTCAGGCATTTTGAGCTATTCTGGTGTTTCGGCCTGGTCGATCGTTTTGAGCTGTTGGGTCATTTTGAGGAGTTCGCGCGTTGTGATATGTTCGGGCGTTTCGAGATGTTGTGGGAGGTTTGAGCTTTTCGGTCGTATCGTGTTGTTCGGTTATTTTGATCCTATGCTCGAACGCCCCACCGCTGCTCGGGTGCTGTTACACTTACACGTATGAGGCTATCGTTAGCAAACGTTGCCGCCGCCCACCGGTCGGGGCGGTTGGGATCGAGTGACGTCACCATCCCAGCTAGCGATGACATGGCAGAACTGGGATCGCAAAGAAACTTGGGGGAGGATGGAAACTGAACTACTGATTACTGATAGATGAAGGCACACATACATTCCGAGTAAGCGGCGGTGACGCCGGCGACACCGGAGGAGAGGTGTATGACATAAATAGGGAGGGGGAGCTGGGGGGTGCCTGGCACCCCCCAATGTTCTACTAATTCCTTTAATATACCCCTAATATATGTATATATCATATAGTTAGTTACTTCTAATTTAACTCAACCAGATCATTATTTAACTCTTCTATTATTATCAATTGCAACCACCGAAAGATGTACAATGAAAGTTGAATTATTGTGAGATTGTTTGGAACTTATATTGAGAATGAATTGTCCGCATCAATCAGTACTGATGAAATTATTGAAACCTATGGTTTTGCTGCTAGTCGCAGAGCTAATTTTAAGTTGATACATATGTAATTTTATTTTGATTAAGACTTCTGAAACGTGCCACTATTACATATGAGTAAAACCATATGCATGACAATTAATTCTAGCTTCTTTTGTTCATGGCCCCTCCTATTCTTAAATCCTGGCTCCGCCCCTGCCGCGTACGTGCCGCAGGACAAAGTCTCGTTAAATAGGCGATGCGAATAAGTAAAACTGAGGGACCAGCTAGAAAAAAATAGGGGCTTGATTGGATCACATGGAGGTGATCTTAATTTTTGACGAATTAATTTATAGATGTAATTTTTTTCTTTGTCTAGGATTATTTTGCAAAATTTTCTAACCTTATCTGTTACCTGCGTCAGATCGCTTACTTTCTCTCTGTTTTTTTTTCTCAGCGGCGCGGGCTCCCCGAAGGCCAAGGCTTCGGTCCGCCGGGCTGCTCTCTGCGGCGGTCTGGCCACTGCGCCGGCCGCGTGGGGTGCAGCGGCCTCGCCGCCTGGGTGCGCACAGCGGTGGTCCAGCAGGTCGCGCGGCGGTGTTCCAGGGGGCGGCCCGGCCGTGGAGCTCTCCCAGCGGCGCGGTGCATCCCGGGCTAGCAGGCAGGCCGGCGCGGCCTCGTTGTCCTCCACGTCCGCCTCCTCGCGGCGGTGTCCCCGAGCTTGAGGTCGAGCGGGAGCTGCATCGAGCTCAAGCATCGTCGTCTGTTTCATCGCGCAAGCTGGTCTCCCCCGCCGCATCCTCTGCTCCCTCTCCCCTGCTCTTCTCCTTTCCCGGCCCCTCGTCCCCAGATCCGGTAGATGCTCGGGCGCCGGCGCGCCGCGCCGCTGCTCAGGGTCCCGCCGCTGCCCGGGCGCCCGAGATCTTTTCTCGGACTGCGTTTGATTTCGAGAAAGTTCAGGGTCTTTTTCGCAAAATGGCCGGTGCTCGCCGATCTGATCCGCTCACGCGCCCGATCCGGCGGCCCGGAAATTCCCGAGACGTGGACCGCTTCCCTGACCTCGGTATTGGCCAGGATTCGTAGTAAGAGATGGTCACTACTCACTCACACAACACATGCCAAAGGCTGGCTACTGGCCTGGCCAGAGCTTCCATTCTTTTTGGGATCTCGGGCTCCTCCCTTCTGCTACTTTTTTGCCCATCTGGCTTTTGCACCCCCCTCCTCGATCGCCTCCTCTTTACCGCATTCCAAAGGGAATTTTGCGTCAAAGGGCAGCCGCCGCAGCGGTGGCAAATCGAAGGGCGAATCTCTACACGCTACGCGCGCTCTTCTCTGCTTGCGATGAACCAGCACCCCAAGAACCTCGTAAATGTATCGTGTACTCGTCCTCAGCGAATTCGTTGTCATAAGGTGGTGCGGGGAGCTTTCTGTTATAGTTTTCCAACCACTGACAATACATAGTATTCACTCCGTTCCAAATTACAAATTGTATTGACAATTAAATTCATAATTATTATTATGTATGTAGATGCATAACAAAAATTTTGAACTTTGAAATGTCAAAACGAGGGGACCTATAATTTGAAACGAAAGAAGGAGTACTAGTTACCTAGCATCGAAATAATTGAGATCTTCAGAACAGTATGTGCTGCGCACCTCATTTTGTGCAGTATATGATCCACTCATTTTTTTCGTGGCTGTTTTGCAGGTACAAGACTACGAGAGAGACTAGTAGCGTGCATGCCTGCAGCGGGACAAGAGAGACGGACGATCGGACGGTGACGGAGACTCTTGGAGGCACTGGAGAAATTAAGCGCGCGCACGAGCTTGCAAGAGACTGCCCGCATCCGGCGCCACGTTCGGCGCCGGAGCCATGTGGAATTAACGCACGACAGGCACACGCGAACGCTATCTATCCCCGTCTCCCTCTTCAAATGGATGGAGCTCGCTCGCTCTACTAATCATGGCGCGCGTCTGACCCGGACGCCCATCCATCCGCCGAATCCGAACGGCCGACCGGCCGGCATGCTGAAAGGGACTCTGCTCTACGAATGAAGAAGGATCATCGCGATGCGCTCACTGCCACGACCGACCGGCTCTCTCTGCTGCGACGTACTCTCTGGACAGACAGTACGTAGCACGGGTTACCGCGTGCTTCACTGAAGTTGCTGTTGGCCTGTTGCAGCAGTTTCGCAGCGAGAAACATCAAGGCGCGCTCACATGCCGCCCGTGGCGGCGGCGGCCGGAGGGGGAGCGGCACGAGAAGACGAACCCGCCGGAGGTACAGTACAGAGCTGGCACATGCGTGCATCGTCCCTGCGACTGCAATGGGGGACGGCATGGCCCCCCGGCAGCGAGCGGCCGGGGACCCGGAGGAAGAAGCGTCGTCCGTCGCCCGGGGCGGGGCGGCGACGAGGCACGTACTATTGCGATCCAGGGGATAGGATAAGAGCACGCGCGCACGAGGACGCGATGATGATCAGGCCTCCTGGCAACGCAGGAACAGAACAGCAGTGCTCGATCGATCGAGATCCATCCGCAGCAGCAGATGGCAGAGCATGTCCCGGCCCGAGCATGTGCGCACGTACGTACATGTCAGAGCATCATGCGTGCATCATCCACGCATCATACATACGACGATCCTCTCTATCGCCGCTGCCGCTGGAAAGGATAAGCGGATCGCAGCTTCAGGAACACAAGAAGCTACGTACATACAGGACGTCGATCAGATCTTTATAGAGTCTGAATTCTTAAATTTGCTAAGCTAAATCAGAGAGGACAATACCACTCCTAGTCGCGGGCTCGGGGCAGCAACGACACTGACGCCCACGTTAGGGGTCACGTTAGCGAACACTACTAGCAAGCCGTGGCTGCATTTCTGCACGCAGCGGGAAATGGACGTCGTCCGGGGTCCTCATCAGCGCTGGCACTGCGCTGATCCATCTGCTGCTGGTCCAGCCCAGGTATTCGGGGCTGCTTGGTAGCCAAACGCACGGGACCATGCACGCATCGCGATCGCATGGCCATCGTCCACCAGGGTCAATCTGCATGCGTGCCGTGCATGCAGCGGATGCAGTGATCGATCCATCAGGATTCAGGATCGTATCGCTGTAGCGAATTGATCTCCCGGGCGACTTGTTGGCTGGCTTGGCTTTCCCTTCTCATTCTCCGGCCGTGATCCGCCACCCACCGCCACCGGGGCCGGTGATGAGTGATGACGGCCGACTAAAGCGATTTTTTGGCCCACGTGTTCTCAGCACAATCTATCCATCACCGTTGAAGTCAAAATCGAGGTGTGCTCGCTCGCTGCACGGATGGAGCCATCCATCGCCTTTCCTGTTACGATCCACCGGTGCGGCGGTGCCAGGGGTCAAAAAAGAGAGGAAAAAAAAAGGTGCGTGCACAGTGACACACTCACGAGCTCGCCCTTTACCGTGCACACAGCTGGTGTGGTGTGTGTTCATCGCAACGTACACCTACCCTGATACACTTTACTTTCAGGTAAGTCGTCCCCGCCAGCAACTTTGCAACTTGCATTGAACGACACCGTGCGTCGTCGACCGACCGAGTACGTGCTGCACAGCACAGCGCGTTGATCCAAAAAGCCAACCCGTGCGAACAAAGGTCAACTAGCTGATGCGGTCGAATCCGCCGCCGACGCCGCCGATTACTACTACTACGTACCATCGGGCGATCGAATCGACCCACAACGCCACGCCACGCCACGCCACGCCACGCACGCAGAGATCGCGCGACGCCCGGCCGGGGCCCCTCGCGCCGTGAGAAGGCGTGTCGTCCTGCCCGGCGCCGAGGCCGCGAGGCGCGGACCACACACGACGGCAGGGCCACGGCACGGCCAATGCAATTTTTGGTCGTGTCCTCAGCCCAGGGCAAGGGCGCAGGGCCCCTATATAATCTAGCTACACGGAACAGAAGAGCGTGCACGTTCAGCTGTCCCGGCCCGTCACCCACCCCCGCCTGCGCCGGCGTTTTCGCTTCTTTTTCTACCCCCGGCCGACGCCGATCAAGTGCGCGCGCGTTAAAAGGCAAGTGAGTGCCAAGTGCCGAGGGGGGCGTGGCTCCGGCCGGCGTCCCGGCCTGGTGAGTAGGGGAGGACAACGACGCGCGACAGGCTAGCCGCGCGCGCCCTCAACCACCAGCCGTGTCTCCGACGGACCGAGACGGGGCTCCCATTACCGGAATGCGGGCTTTTCAGGCTTCAAAGCCACCGCCGCCGCTCCGCCCTCCCTTGAGCAAGCATGGCAACAAAGGGCCAAGCCTAATAATGAGATTCCACACCACTTTTACTATTTGTATATATATATACATCGGACCGAATAATAATAATAGCCTAGTTTTGGCACGAGGAGTCAAACGTTAGCTACAAGCATGCATATGGTATGATGAGTGGCCGGCTTTAACAGTGCCGGAGGGGAATGTAGAGTGTGATCGGTAGGCTGCATATAGAATGTATCCAAAAATTTTCGTTGTTGAAAAAGTATTTTAGACGGCTCAGCAAAACACATGCTAGACACATTTGATCGTCAAATCAAACACTATCAGGATTATCACTCACCATGTGGGTGGAGTCTCTCGTTGGGACCATAGAGGACGATCTTGCAAAATTTTCTGGAGACTTGTGCCTAGTTCGTCCAAGTTCAAGCCAGTGCCTAGCCACGAGCCATGAGCCGCATGACCATTCATGTGCAAAAAAAATGTGGGGAAACAAATATTGCGATGACTGCACACCATATTTCACCAAAGAAAAAAAAGGCTTAGATATATTAGACATAAGTTGACTAGTTGAAACATTTTGTTGGTGATGCTTCCAACAATGAAGAGCTGAACAATACTTTTGCTCCCAACAATGAAGGGCTAGAAAATAATGTTACCATAGGTCTTTAAGACAAGATTGTAGAATAAAATGGATGACAAATTTCTTGACAATAAATTGTAGCCAACATGGCCGCCATAGCCATTTGTTCGAGTATGATTTTGGTGATTCATGTGCAACACAATCATGGGACTAACAAATCGTCTAGCATGTCATTATAGCTATTTTTAGATCCCATGGATGTAACCACACACAATGCAAAGCATCACAAATGGAGGATACGAAGCCGGGACAAAGAGAGGAATGAATTGGATTTGTCTCATGAATAATTATTCTTGGATTAATCAAGTGTGAAGGAAAGCTACAGAATCATAAAAATTATTTCATAAGCTTTCCATAGAGTCCAAGATCATCAAAATCGGAATCCGGAGCGAAAAGTTATGCCCAAAATAAGGTGTGCTGAAAATAGAGCATAGGATGATCAGACGCCCTAGTTTTTGTGAGCACGGGATAAACTCCCGAGAAGAATAAAATAAGTGTATAAACATCGGATGATATAGTGGTAACATCGGATGATTGCGTCGGTTCATCCTATGATTTTTTTCACATACAAAGAGGTTTTCGCGCGGTTCATCTGACGCTCAAAAAGTGCTCAAAATGTCTAGATTTTTACAGAATCTTGTGGCAAATTTCATAAGCTTTCCAACGAGTAGAAGATCGTCCAAAACGGAGCTCGGAGCAAAGAGTTATGACCAAAATACCGAAGGGCAGCGACGTAGGTGACATGATGAACCTCTGGTACCGTCTGTCGGGGACAGCCACAGGGGTCCCCTAATAACGGGGGAAATCACCCTTTTTTCGGAAAATAACGAAAGCAAACAAGCAAACTCACGAACCGCAAGTCACGCCACGCACGACAGCGGCCCAGGGCAGGGCCCACGGCCCAAAAAGTCTCACCGGCCCAACGAACAGCCGGCCCCCGGCGCTCCTCGAGCAAACCTCCGACTCGCTCGAGGGCCGGGCGCCGTGCCGCGAAACCCTCCGCCTCGCTGGAGGGCTTGACACCCCCTCGGGCGAGTTTTCGCCTCGCTCGAGGGCTTGACGCCCCTCGAGCGAGTTTCCGCCTCGCTCGAGGCCTCCTCTGAGCCGCGACACCATACCAGCTCCCACGACCGGAGCATTAAATGCTCTGGCGCGACGCGGGTGCCCGGGTCAAAGGCGAATCCACGCCACGCCGGCCCTCTGACACCGCCTGGGAATCAGATCCCGGCGCTGTTCGACCAACCCGCACTGTGCAGCCATCCCCGACGCTGTGCGGGTGCTGTGCGGCATGGCCGGTGTCATTCCGTGACGCTGTGCCGCCTACTCCCGTGCCTCCTCCACGTCGCGCCCCTCGAAAGAGGACGGCGGCGCCCTCGAAAGGGGTACGGCCACCAATCCCCCGCCCGCCTGGTACGACGCCGTGACGCAAGGCCAGCGGGGCGCATCACCTCTACCACCTCCGGCCCTGAGCGGCCATCCCCGCCACTGTGCCGTCATCCCGAGCACTGCTGGGCCATCCCCCGCACTGTAGGGGTCCAGGTTGACAGGACATCGCCACGCCTGCCGCTATGCAGCCTCCGGTCGTCCATCAGCCAGGCCCTCGAGCCGGTGTACGGACGGCGATCAAGCAAAGAGCTCCAGCGCTACTACCCTCGAAGTCGCTCCTGGACGGACACAGGAGTCACCACGACGCCTGCCAGGAGCAAGATTCGCCAGGACGGCCATCGAATCGCCGACACTGTGCGTCATACCGCCACACCATGCCTAAAGCTGTGCGGTATGACTGTAAACCGCCTCCCCTTGGTCTATAAAAGGAGGAGGCGGTCCCCTGGCCGCAGGGGGACGGGATCATCACTTCACACTCACTCTCACTCGCATACTCGTTCTCTGATATTGGCACTTTGCCCCAATCACTTAGTAGGGACTTGGAGGCCTCTCCTCCTCTCCCGCCTTGCTTGTAGCCCCCCTCTACAGGCACCACTGGTGCGAACCAATACAGCGCGCACGCGCCAATCTGCTGGACGTACGACCCCGCGGTCGGAACCAGGATAAACCCGTGTCCCTGTGTTGTCATTTGCACCGACCATCGAGAAGCTGATCACAGTGTAACTTACTAGTTAGTGTCGGGACTAATCCTAACACCGACAGTTGGCGCGCCAGGTAGGGGGACTCACGCTGTGATCGACCCCTCACCAGCAGTCTCGATGGTGATTCGCACCGAGATGACGTCCCAGAGGTACGCAATGGGCAGCTCGGACCCTCTCCCTGCCGGATTCGAAATCCGGTTTGGGAGCCTGAACTTTCAGGCCACAGGGAACGACTACCTCATGCGCCTCACCAACCGCGACGAACTCCACCCGTGGCGGTCGACCGGGCCGAGCCCGATCCCCGCCACGCCGACAACCGGCGTCCCAGCGCCGGAACCCACGACGGCAGCTGCCTCGACGTCTCGGCGCCGCAAGCGCCCGGGTCAGCACTCGCGTCAGGCGCGCGCGGAGCGACGCCGGGCAGCACGCGAGGCAGCCCGGAACGACGTGCCCCCACCAAGCGACACAACAGCGCACCCTGCAGGGGAGCACGCGGCCGCGGGGCCGCAGTTCCCCTACGGGATGCGTAACTCTGCTGCGGCGTACGCCTCATCCGTCAGCACCGACATGGCCGCATATGAGGATCTCCCGGGCCATCACCTGCTGTCAGCCCGGAACCTCATCGCCACCACCAACGACGAGTCGTATCACGGCTCGCCCAGCGAGCTGCCGCCCTCGACCTCGCATGGCTACGCGGAGTGGGACTTCTCCGGCGTACCGGACCCTGTGGTATTCCGGCGGTTCCTTGACGCCGCGGACTACTGGTTCGGTTGCTCCGACGACTCCAACGAAGGGAGCTACGATCCCTCGCGCGAGTGCTTCATTGTCACCGCCAACGAGCATGCTGACGGTGCGAACGGAGCAGGCGACGGGAACGCGGCCCAGCATCCAGAGCCAAACCCGCCACCGGCCCCACCAGCGGGCAATGCGGATATTAATGCGCAGTTGGCCCAGGCGCGCGAGCTTGAGGCAAAGCTCGCGGAAGAGTACCGGCAGGTGCGGCTCCTGCGTGCCACCATCGCAGGGGAAGCCTCGGCACGCGGCGAACGCGCCCGAGAAGCCGGGAAGCAGGCTCGTGACCGCATCAACACCGACTTCAACGTGGACGACCCACACACGCCACTTCATGCCAGCCAAAAACTCATCGCGGCGGCGACACTACTTCGGGCCATGCCCGAGCCATCGACGCCCGAGGCACGTAACCTGCGCCGCGAGGTGCAGACTCTCATCGAGCAGGCGGCCGTGCAGCAGGCCGAGAGCTCCGCGTCCCGCATGCGCAACTAGTCCAGTGCGTGGGGCGACGGCGGCGCGCAGGACCAGGAGGCATCCGTCCACGCGGACGGCGCGGCAGGGCAGCCGGCAAACCGGGACAGGACGCCTGTCAGGGAGCGGATCCTTGACATGCGCGGCCAGGCCCACGACGGTGACGCCCGTAACGTCCTGAACGCCAAGAGAAGGGGTGACGCGGAGGCGCGAGCGGCGGTGGGCTACCACCCTTGACGAGGTGGTCGCTACGACAGCCGGGAGGACCGCTCGCCAACACCGGAACCCCCGGGGACCCGAGTGTTCAGCCGGGAGATCCGTGCGGTGAGTTTCCCCTAGCGCTTCCGCCAGCCCACCACCATCGACAAGTACACGGGGGAGACGGACCCTCGTGTGTGGCTCAACGACTACCGCCTGGCTTGCCAGCTGGGCGGTGCCACCACCGATGCGGTGATCATCCGCAATCTGCCGCTGCACCTTGCGGACTCGACCCGAACATGGCTCGAGCACCTACCACCCAGCCAGATCCACAGCTGGGATGACTTGGTCCGCACGTTCATGGGGAACTTCCAGGGCACATACGTGCGCCCTGGGAACTCCTGGGATCTGCGGGCGTGCACCCAGAAGCCCGGCGAGTCGCTCCGGGACTTCATACAGTGCTTTTCAAAGCGTTGTACTGAGCTCCCGAGCGTTGCTCAGTCCGAGATCGTGCACGCCTTCCTCGAAGGCACGACCTATCGGGACCTCGTGCGCGAGCTCGGGAGGAGCCCGCCGGTCGACTCCAACGAGTTGTTCGACATCGCCACCAGCTTCGCTTCCGGAGAGGAGGCAGTGCGGGCCATTTTCGATGGCAAGAAAGGAAAGCGCGTGGACGACACGCCCGCGGAGGGCAGCAAGTCCAAGGAGCCCGCGAAGAAGCAAAAGCGGGGCAAGAAGCCCCACAATGACGCGCGCGCGCAGGGGAGCGGCGAAGACGACGAGGCCCTCGCCGTTGACCCTGCCCGTAAGGGTCCTCGAGGGGTCCCTTGAGGCCCCGGCGTATTCGACGATATGTTGAAGAAGCCCTGCCCGTACCACAAGACCCCGGTCAACCACACCCTCGAGCAATACGACATGCTCAAGAAGTACTACAGCTGCGTCGCCGCGAGGGAGGACGAGGCCAAGAAGGACGGGGGGTGACGGAGGCGCTGATGGCTTCCCCGCGGTGGAGAACGTCTTCTTCATCTTCGGGGGGGACCGACGGTGGACATGTCCACCAGCCGGCGCAAGCGAGAGCGGCACGAGGTCCTCGCCGCGAAGAGGGCCCCTCCTTCCTTCTTCGATTGGTCAGAGGAAGCCATCACCTTCAGCCGCGAGGACCACCCGAACCGCATCCCCAACCCGGGCCAGTACTCGTTGGTCGTCGATTCCGTCATCGGCAACACGCGGTTCTCCAAGGTGCTGATGGACGGCGGCAGCAGCCTCAACATCCTCTACGCCCACACCCTACGGCTGATGGGGATCGGGTTGGACCAGCTGCGGCCTAGCACGGTGCCGTTCCATGGCGTCGCGCCGGGCAAGCGCGTCCAGCCCCTCGGTCAAATCGACCTGCCGGTCTGGTTTGGCACCCCGGACAACTTCCGCAAGGAGGTCCTCACCTTTGAGGTGGTGGGGTTCCGGGGCGCGTACCACGCCATCCTTGGGCGTCCGTGCTATGCCAAGTTCATGGCGGTCCCGAACTACACTTACCTCAAGATGAAGATGCCGGGGCCAAAAGGCGTCATCACCGTGGGCTCGTCGATCGAGCACGCATTCGACTGCGACGTCGAGTGCGTCGAGCACGCCGAGGCCCTAGCGCTCGACGAAACGCTTGTCGTGGACATGGAGAAGCTGGCCAACGAGGGCCCCGACTCCTCCGCCAAGCACGCGGGCAGTTTCGAAGCTGCCGAACAAACGAAGGAGGTGCCCCTCGACCCTGTCGCCCCCGAGGCTTCTACTGGCCCACAGCGGTTGCCGATGCCAACGAGGTTGTGCGCACCTGCGAGGGGTGCCAGTTCTACGCGCGTAGGACCCTTCTCCCAGCTCACGCCCTACAGACCATACCCGTCACATGGCCCTTCGCCGTGTGGGGATTGGACATCGTCGGGCCCTTGCGAAAGGCGCCCGGGGGCTACACCCACTTGCTGGTTGCCGTGGACAAGTTCTCCAAATGGATCGAGGCACGCCCAATCACCAACCTCAGAGCGGAGCAGGCCGTAACATTCTTCACCGACATCATCCACAGGTTTGGAGTGCCGAACTCCATCATCACCGACAACGGCTCTCAATTCACCGGCAGGAAATTCCTGGAGTTTTGCGACAACCACCACATCCGCGTGGACTGGGCAGCTGTCGCACACCCACAGACTAACGACCAAGTGGAACGTGCCAATGGCATGATTTTACAAGGCCTCAAGCCCAAGATCTTCGACAGACTGAACAAGTCCGGCCGAAAATGGCTTCAGGAGCTCCCGGCGGTCATTTGGAGCCTCAGGACCACTCCGAGCAGTGCCACGGGATTCACGCCGTTTTTCCTAGTCTATGGTGTAGAGGCCGTTCTCCCCACGGACTTAGAATACGGATCGCCCAAGATTACGGGCTACGATGAAGGTTCAAACCAGCGAGCTCGCGAAGACTCGCTGGATCCAATAGACGAAGCCCGTGACGTGGCCATGATGCAATCGGCAAGATACCAGCAGGCGCTAAGGCGGTATCAAGCTCAGAAAATCCGGCGCCGAGACCTCAACGAGGGCGACCTAGTGTTAAGGCTGCGCCAGGACAACCGAGGCCGCCACAAGCTGTCACCACCATGGGAGGGGCCCTACGTCGTCGCCAAGGTGCTCAAGCCCGGCACGTACAAGCTGGCGAACGAGCAAGGCGAAGTCTTCACCAACGCTTGGAACATCCAACAGCTACGTCGCTTCTACCCTTAGAAAGGATTTCCAAGTCTTTTTGCACATATCCGACGCCCCAGTCGGCTGTACAAATATAAAGTTTTCTTTTCGATAAAGTCAAGGGCGACTCGACTTTCTCCCCGAAAACCAAGTCCCCCTCGGGGGCTACTGCAGGGGGCACCCCCCTAAACGGTCCCATTTTTTCGCAAAAAATCTTTACTTCAAAAAGCGTCAAGTACGTCTCGACCCGGGAGTTTGAGCGAGATGACGCAGGACGCGAATGGCCAAAGAGTGAAGACGGGTGAGTCGGGGATAGCCTACGCCTCGCGGTAGGATACGGCCCTTCCCCCTCACCACTTTGCCTAAGCGCTACTCGTGAAAACGAACGATTCCAGTTGAAATTCGCCTAAACGACAGGGAGAGACGGAACGGCGTAATCACAAAAAACGAAATGACACTTAAACTTACAAGTACTTTAAGCAAACTGTGTTTATTACATAAAGCCACGAGCCTTGATTCCTAACTACAATCTAAGGGCCTGAGTGCCCAGCTACTTTCAGGGCTCGAGGGGCCCGGCGGGGAGAGCGTCCGGGAAGAGGATCTCTGCGAAGTCGTCGGCGAGGATGTCGGCGGCAGGAGTGGCAAGCGCGTCCAGGCGGCTCGCCTCGGCCTTCGCACCATCGTCATCGAGGTCGTCAGCGACAATGTAACCCGTAGCCAACGCCGCGAGGTTAACCCGGTAATGCGATTGCACCACGCCAAGGGTCTTCTGGATCCCCAGGCGGAGCGCACCTCGCATACGCCGGGCGACGTGGCCGCCCAAGGCTCGGAGGCGACTCGCCACAGTGCTCCCGGCCTGCCCGTCGCCCTCGTCGACGCTCTGGCACGCCTCGAGGGCTGCCTCCTGCAGAACCCCTAGCTCCTGCTGGGAGGAATTGTAGGCCGCCTGGAGCACCTCCTCCTGCGTCGTTGACGTCCCGAGAGCAGCCCGCAAGCCTGAAAAATGGAAGACGAATAAGTTGAGAGCGGATCTCGACGAACCCAAGCAACAAACGAAGAATCTAAGAGAGGCGACTTACCCTCGACCTGCTTCTTCTCTGTCTCGAGGGCCGCGCGCGCGGTCTCGACCGCCTGCTGCAGCTCGAGGATAGCGGCATCCTTCTCCTCGCCAGCCTGCCGCAGCTCCTCGAACGACACGACTTCCTGGACCAACTCCCCTCTGAGCCGCGTGACCTCCGAATCCCGGAGCTGGAGCGCGGCTCGAACCTCCCCCAGCGTGGTGCGCTCCCGCTGGAGCTGGCCTTGCGCTTCCTCCCAAGCCGAGTGCTCGCGCTGGAGGGCGGCCTGAGCCTCCTTGAGGGAGGACCGCTCTTGCTGGAGCTGGCACTCTGCCTGCTGACGCGCGCTCCGCTCTTGGCGAAGCTGATCCTCCACCGCGGCGAGCGACGTGACCTTCTCCTGCAGATCAGCGCTCAGCTTCTCGGCCTTCTGGGCCTTCTGCTCGGCCTGAGCCTGCCAGGACCTCGCCCCCTCGAGGGTGGTGCGGTCTTGCTGGAGCTGGGTCTGCACCGCGACGAGAGCAGTCTCTTTCTGCACCAGTAAGGTCTGCGCCTCGGCCAGGGCAGCGCGCACCTTCTGCAGCTCGCCGTTCGCTGTCGTCAGCACCCCCTCCTTCTCTAGGAGCACGGCCTTCACTCTGTCGACCGCGGTGGCGCCCTCCGCGGTCAGAGCACGCTGGTCCAGGAGTGCGTTTTGCACGGCCATTAGCCGGTACTCCAGCCAGCCGTTGTCCGTCTGCAGGGCCTCCACCAGGGAGTCCAAGGCTTCGTACTGCCCCCGGTACCAGTCGAGGCTCGAGCTCAACTGGGAGAGGCGGTTGTACTTCTCGTGCGCCTGGCCCTGCAGCTCCTGCGAGCAGCAACCAAAGGGCGGAGAGAGGAATCAGAACGTGAAACACTCGGACGAAAAAGAGACGGGAAAACGAGCTCCAATCAAGCAAAGACGCTTACCTCGAAGAGCTGGAACGACCGGCCTTCGTGGAGTCGGAGCGCCTCGGCCAGCACAGCGTTGAGGGAGGCGCCGTGCTCGCGGAACTCCTGCCACAGCGCCTGCTCGGCCTGGGCCTCGTTGAGCAGGGTACGCGGCACCCCGGGGCGACGCAGCCCCTGCTCCAAATGCGACGCGGCGGCGTCACGTGCTGGCGGCACGGCACGGGACGTCGACGCCCCGGCGTCGTGCGCCGGCCGCTGCGACATCACGCAGCCGTCAGCCCGCATCACCAGCACCTCAGGCGCAGGCTCGGGGGCTGGCCCGGATGACCTCCTCGACCGGCCCCTCCTGGGGGCGGAATCACCACCAGCGGGGACCTCGGCCGTCTCGTGGCCCCTGATGGACCGGCTCTCCGAATGAGCCAGCCCGCGCCCTTGATGAGGGTCGCGGAACACTAGCGCCTGCTGTGGCGTCGCGGCCGCCACCGTCACCTCCTGTTGCGACCCCGCGGCCGCGGTCGGGGCGCGTGATGGCTCGCCCGCCGCCGCCATGCTCACCGCCGCCTGTGGCACCCTCTTCGAGCGCCGCCCGGTCGTCAAGGACGTCCTTAACTTGAGCACCTTGGCGGGCGCAAGATCGGGGACGGCCGGTGACGCCCTGACAACGAAATGAAACGGAAGGATGAGCGGCTGTGTCTCGAAATCGAGGGCGTGCGGGGAAAGATGCTGCTTACCTCAAACTGGAGAAGCCCCGCTTCCTCTTCCTTGAGGGCTGAGGGGGCGCCTCCACTGCGCCCACCGGCGCCTCCGTGGTGCCTGCTGGCACCTCCACCGACGACCCGGTGACGGGCGGCACCGTGCCCGCCTCAAGGGTCGATTCCGCGGCCGCCCCCTCGACCCTCGGGGACGGGGGCGCCGCGGGTTCCCGCTCCCCGTCGCTCTCCTCCTCGTCCGAGGACGAGTTCACTAGCACCGGTGGGGGAGAGAGACCTTGCTGCTCACGCAGCCGGTACTCCTCGTTATACTGATCGAGGCGCTCCTGCCGCCTGATCCTTTTCTCCTTCGCAAGGGCCGCCCGGTCCCGCTCCCGCTGCTACGCGGCGCGACCGGCGGCCTGAGACCGAGGTGTTGGTGGGTCCGATCGAGCGGCCTGGACGGTCACCAGATGTGGGCAGGGATTGTCAGGACGAATAAAAAAAACGCGAAACAAGAATCAAAGAAGAAAAAACGGTGCTCACCGGCTCGGCGTCGGGGAGCATTACGAACGACCAAAGGTCGTCGTCGCTGTGCGGCACCACCTTGAGGTTGATCGCGCCCCTCGCCCGCGTGGCCGCATACCCCTTGGGGAGAGGCTCCTGCAGCAGCCGTGAGAGCGCCAGCGACGTGGGGTTGGCCGCATCACTCATCTCGAAGATGCAGAGCTCCCTCTCCATGAGGGGAATGACCCGCCGGTGGTGGAAGTTGGCGATGATCGAAGCCACCCCCAGCCCGGCGTCCGCCAGCTGGCGCAGGGCGGTGGTGAGGGACTCCAACCTTCGTTGCCGCGACGGGGGCGACACGCCGTGAAACCAGGCGTCGGGCTTCCCCATCAGCACCTTCCCGGTGTACGGCGGAAGGCCAACGCCGTCGTTGCGGAGGTAGAACCACCCCTTCTCCCAATCCGCGTTGTTGGAGGTCATGGTGCACAGCGGGTACAGCTCCTTGCGCGCGTCCCGTAGTGCGAGCGTAAGGCCGCCGGCGCGAACCGCCCGGCGCGTCCCCTTCTCAGCCGTGGCGAGGGTGTGGAGCTCGCCACGAAAGAGATGGACCCAGAGGTCCCAGTTCGCCGGGATCCCCAGAAATCCCTCGCAGACGGCGACGAAGGAAGCCGCCTGCGAGATGGCGTTGGGGGCGAAGTTATGCAGCTCCACCCCGTAGTGATGGCACAGCCCCCGCATAAACCGGCTCGCCGGGGCGGCGAAGCCGCGCTCGTGGAGACGGGCGAAGCTGACGACGTAGCCGTGCGGGGGGTTGGGCTCCTTGTCCGTCGCCGTCGGGACCATCCACGCCGGGTATAGGCCGTCGCCGGCCGGCGCCAACTGCCCGCCGTTCACCAGCTCGTTCAGCGCCAGCGGTGTCACCGTCGACCGGGGCCATGGGAAGGGCTCCAGCACCCGAGTCGGAGGCGCCATGGAAGACAAGGGGGAGAAGCGAGGACTGCGGCGGAGGCGCAAGGAACACAAACGGAACCGAAGCGGCGGAGCGCACAGCCGGAAGGAAGACGAGCTGCGTGCGGGGATGGATGCGAATGGCAAGGTAAGGGACCTCGCCTCTGCCTCCCCCCGCGATTTATAAGATCTAGGGGAGCAACGCCCCCGAAAACTCCGCACACAGCACCAATTAATGCGACCGGCGCCCCGCGTCGCTGACGAACGGGCCCCGCCGCGCCGAAACGGTCGTGCGCACGCGCGCGCGCTATCATGAAGACGCGAAACCCGAAGGGGCGCGGCGCCCCGTCCCGTCCGCCCCCACGTCGCCCACGACGCCTGCGGTGCGCCGCCTGAAAAGGCGCGCCCGCTTCGCACAATCTGCGTCCACGATCCGCGCCTATTAAATGGCTAGGTTCCTTCCTGAGTAAGGATAACCCCCTCACGAAACTAGAGCCAAGAGCTCAAGGACCGACCCCTCGCGGGTGCGATCGATCTAAAACGGGCGGAGCCGTGGCTCACCGAACGAACTCGAGGGCCGGGCCCCTCGAACGCTGTGTTTGCTGATCAGCGGTTCCAAGACCTGCCCGTCGAGGGTGGGCGCTGCAGATGCCCCTCGAGCAGGGATTTACTGATCAGCGGTTCCAAGACCTGCCTGTCGAGGGTGGGCGCCGCAGATGCCCCTCGAGCGGGGATTTACTGATCAGCGGTTCGAAGACCCGCCCGTCGAGGGTGGGCGCCGCAGATGCCCTCGATCCGAGGAATTACTGATCAGTGGCTCAAGGGTCGGTTCGACCACAGCCCAGCGGGCTCCACAGATCAAGCCAAGACGGGGGCACTTTAGTGCCACCCCGCAAAGGCCCTACTAATCAGAGGTTCGAAGCCTGACCCTCGAAGGGTTCGAACAGGCGCCTCAGATTGACAAAGTCAGGGACGACCAGGGCGCGCGCATTCGAGCCTGACCCCGAGCTCGCAAGCTCGGGGGCGCCCCATAGTTCGTGTTCAAGGCCACGAGGGCAGCTAGTCGAGGGATCCCACCGAGGGAGAGCTTCCGCGCCCTCGGTCCCAATCGAACGAGACCGAGCCCTGCCTAGCACACCCGCGTAAGTGCTCTTATGGACGTGTCTCCGGACCACGAGCCGACCCTTATCGAACGGGGCACGGACGTCCACTTGAACCTCCCGCTAACAGCTCGACGAGGGACCCATGATTCGCGACCCGTTCGATGGGAGTCATGAGCACCTCACCCCTCCGCCCCGCGAAGGGGCGGCGAAGGGGCGCACAGACAAGACGGAGAGCTCGCCCCGATCGCCTTGAGCGGGCCCAGGCTCGGGGGCTCGACGCACGGCTACACCTCCTGGACGTGCCCGAACGCAAGCAAATACCAGAACGCGCGCATGGCACCGCCGAGGCCGGCTGAAATAACGCCGATGCCGGCTGAAACAAACACCTCGCGCACCGGCCGTACGCTGCGAAAAACCTTGCAGGAATGCACCCACTCCTCCAAGGCTTCGGGGGCTACACCCGCGGGTGCGCTAGCGCGCCCCCACGGAACGTCACAACGCCCAGGCGGGAAGAAAGTCCCATCAGAAAGCACCAGCCTTTGCAGGTTCCTACGGATACCGCTGCAAAGGCTCGGGGGCTACTGTCGGGGACAGCCACAGGGGTCCCCTAATAACGGGGGAAATCACCTTTTTTCGGAAAATAACGAAAGCAAACAAGCAAACTCACGAACCGCAAGTCACGTCACGCACGACAGCGGCCCAGGGCAGGGCCCACGGCCCAAAAAGCCTCACCGGCCCAACGAACAGCCGGCCCCCGGCGCTCCTCGAGCAAACCTCCGACTCGCTCGAGGGCCGGGCGCCGTGCCGCGAAACCCTCCGCCTCGCTCGAGGGCTTGACGCCCCCTCGGGTGAGTTTTCGCCTCGCTCGAGGGCTTGACGCCCCTCGAGCGAGTTTCCGCCTCGCTCGAGGCCTCCCCTGAGCCGCGACGCCATACCTGCTCCCACGACCGGAGCATTAAATGCTCTGGCGCGACGCGGGCGCCCGGGTCAAAGGCGAATCCACACCACGCCGACCCTCTGACACCGCTTGGGAATCAGATCCCGGCGCTGTTCGACCAACCCGCACTGTGTAGCCATCCCCGGCGCTGTGCGGGTGCTGTGCGGCATGGCCGGTGTCATTCCGTGACGCTGTGCCGCCTACTCCCGTGCCTCCTCCACGTCGCGCCCCTCGAAAGAGGACGGCGGCGCCCTCGAAAGGGGTACGGCCACCAATCCCCCGCCCGCCTGGTACGACGCCGTGACGCAAGGCCAGCGGGGCGCATCACCTCTACCACCTCCGGCCCTGAGCGGCCATCCCCGCCACTGTGCCGCCATCCCGGGCACTGCTGGGCCATCCCCCACACTGTAGGGGTCCAGGTTGACAGGACATCGCCACGCCTGCCGCTATGCAGCCTCCGGTCGTCCGTCAGCCAAACCCTCGAGCCGGTGTACGGACGGCGATCAAGCAAAGAGCTCCAGCGCTACTACCCTCGAAGTCGCTCCTGGACGGACACAGGAGTCACCACGACGCCTGCCAGGAGCAAGATTCGCCAGGACGGCCATCGAATCGCCGACACTGTGCGCCATGCCGCCACACCATGCCTAAAGCTGTGCGGTATGACTGTAAACCGCCTCCCCTTGGTCTATAAAAGGAGGAGGCGGTCCCCTGGCCGCAGGGGGACGGGATCATCACTTCACACTCACTCTCACTCGCATACTCGTTCCCTGATATTGGCACTTTGCCTCAATCACTTAGTATGGACTTGGAGGCCTCTCCTCCTCTCCCGCCTTGCTTGTAGCCCCCCTCTACAGGCACCACTGGTGCGAATCAATACAGCGCGCACGCGCCAATCTGCTGGACGTACGACCCCGCGATCGGAACCAGAATAAACCCGTGTCCCTGTGTTGTCATTTGCACCGACCATCGAGAAGCTGATCACAGTGTAACTTACTAGTTAGTGTCGGGACTAATCCTAACACCGACACCGTCGGTGCAACTTCATTCATCCGATGCTCAAAAATTACTCAAATGCTCAGGATTTTTTCAGAATCTTGTGTAGAATTTCATAAGCTTTCGAATGAGTATAAGATCGTCGAAAACGGAGTTCGGAGCAAGGAGATATGGGCAAAATACCGAAGGGTATTATGCAGCACATGATAATCCGGCGCTACTGAGAAAGGGACCGTCGGTTCATCCGACGATACATCTTAACTAGCCGTTAGAGCAATGACTATATTGATGTGTTGGGCTATTTATACCCCCTCCACTCACCCATTTGAGCTTGCTGGATTGTGTGAAAGTGCAGAGTAGTCTAAGACACTTTGAAGATCATATCCAAGCCATACTAGTGCTCAAGTGTTCATTCATAGGCTTTTCACATGCTTGGTGTCTGTGCTTAGTGCTAGTTTTAGTTTAGAGCTGAGTGAGTGCAAGGTGTGTCTATCTTGTAAGGTGATTCTTGAGTGGATCAAGTTGTATAAGGTGCGCCGGAAGCCTTGGGGTCTAAGTGGATCACCGACAATCATCTGGAGCGGCAAAGACACTTTGTGCGGGAGACGTGGAGATCCCCTTCCATTGGTGGAGAAGCTCCTTAGTGGAGGCGGCATCAAGGTGACTAAGAGAGCTTGACAAGTGCCTTCGTGGCGAGGCTTTGTGGCAAGTCAAGTGATCGATGCTCTTGGGAGAGACTTGGTGACCGGGAAACAATACTCTTGTGTGAGTGCTTGAACAACGTGGACTAGGGGTGGCTTAGTACCTACCGATACCACAGGATAAATCACGTGTCAAGAGTTTGCCTCCTCTCATCCCTTTTACGCTTCCGCTTTACATTCTTGCCATTCTTGCTTGACTTTTCATTCTTAGAGTAATATCTTGCGAGGATGGCTATACGTTGCAAAACTTGTTTTGGATGAGGGTTTCACACTAGATTAACCATAGAGTGCACATCTAGATAGAAATGATCTAGTTTACTTTATGCAAAATAGTGAAAGCCATAGGTTAAGTTTTTAAGTCGCCTAAGTCGCCTAATTCACCCTCTCTCTTAGGCTACGAGCATCCAATTCTTTAAATAAATTGGTAGTATTCGTAGAAGGTAAAAATCGCAAGAGACGATTATGAAGATATATACGAAGACAAGAAGAGTGAACTTTTAACAAGTGCTAGCTCTACCGAGTTTTTGTCTTTTGGCACGCGCGCTAGTATTAACAGTGGTGATACCTCTCCACAGACAATAATAGATCACGGTCAATTGGTAGTCTTTTGGTTCCTCAGGAAATCAATTTTGTTTAGCCGTGGACCCAAAAGTTATTCACCAACTTCTTATACTTGTAACCTTCTTTGTTTGTAGGAATAATTCAGAGAGTCAGAGACAACCATGTGGAGAGGACCATTATCCATTCACATACCAACGGATCGCAGAGGGTTCTCTGGTCCCTCTGGGTAAAGGGAGAATGCTTTCCCTTTAGTTTTGATTTTTTGAAGTACTACTATGTGTTTTATTGCAAGCTCTATGCATAAGAATGGGGGAGATGAACTACTCCTAGAGTCCCAGTTGTTTTGTCATTAATTAACGTAAAAAAGATGTATAATTCCATCTCTTCCTATTGCTACTCAGGTTTCCTCCCATAACATTGAAGAAAGAAGAGTACTATTATCTTCCAGTCCACAAGTAAACACAAGCAGATCCCTCTGGTAGGGTAGATTTCCATCGAAATCCTACTGGAAGCAGGCAAGCAGCCATTGCCTTGGCAGCTCGTCCCGGCATCCCGACATCCCACCTCGCCGCTTTCTCTTTCGCTTTCGGCCTGCGATCTCACTGCCCGCTCGCCCCCAAACGGCTTCCTCTGCGCCCCCACGCCCTCCTCCTTTATCTTTTGTTCTCTTCTCGCACTCCCAGGCTCCCAAGCAAGTCCCACTCACAAACCCCAAACCCCTCGCTTTGCTTCAGCTCCTTCCTCGCCCCCTTGCACTGCAACTCCGCTCTCTTGATGCAAATCTCCCCTCACTGCTAACTAATCGCCATTTCTTTCGGGATCCGGGAGCGATGGAGAAGGAGAGGAGGCAGGGGTTCTTTTCGGCGCTCAAGGGGGAGGTGGTGCGGGGCCTCTCGCCGGCGAGGTCGCGGGGGAAGTCGCTGCTTCCGCGCACCCGCAAGACGGCTGCGGCGGCGGCGGCGGCGGCGGCGGAGGCCCCGACGCCCGAGGAGCTCGCCCACCAGTACGCGCCGGAGCAGTTTGTCGCCCACTCCGGCAGCCTCCGGCCGGGCGGCGAGGTCCTGGCGCCGCTCATGGAGGGCCCGGAGGTGTCCGAGGACGAAGCGTTCGGTGAGGAGTCCGGACGGCGAGACGGGTTCGGGCAGTGGGTGCGCGGCCACCTGGCCCGTGCCCCGCTGATGGCCGGCGGCGGCGACGGCGGCAGCGGGTCGTTCCGCCGCTCCGACCTCCGCCTCCTCCTCGGCGTCATGGGCGCGCCGCTCGCCCCCGTCTCGGCCTCCGCCGCCGAGCCGCTGCTGCATCTCTCCGTCAAGGGCGCCCCCATTGTGCGTACACATCTCGGCTTCTTGGATTGGATCTCCCCGGTTTGCGAGCTTCGCCTCCGCAAATGCGGCAGCTTTTTTGGATTCTGACGCCGCCGCGGGCGCTCGATCTGTTGTTGGTTGACGCAGGAGTCCTCGTCGGCGCAGTACATCCTGCAGCAGTACCTGGCGGCGTCGGGCGGCGCGAAGGTGCTGCGGTCGGTGCGGAACGCGTACGCGATGGGCAAGGTGCGGATGGTGGCGTCGGAGTTCGAGACGGCCACCCGGGTGGTGAAGAACCGCGGGTCCGGCGGCGCCGCCTCCGCCGTGGAGCAGGGCGGGTTCGTGCTCTGGCAGATGTCCCCGGACATGTGGTACGTGGAGCTCGCCGTGGGCGGCAGCAAGGTCCGCGCCGGCTGCAACGGGCGCCTCGTCTGGCGCCACACGCCGTGGCTCGGCGCCCACGCCGCCAAGGGCCCCGTCCGCCCCCTCCGCCGCGCCCTCCAGGTCGGTCGCATTTCCGATCCGGCGAGCCGTCTCGCGACGCGCATTGCTTCCGCCGCCGGTGCCAACTGAACAAAAATCGTGCGTGTGTTGCAGGGGCTGGACCCGCTGTCGACGGCGAGGCTGTTCGCGGAGGCGCGTTGCGTGGGCGAGAAGAAGGTCGGCGACGAGGACTGCTTCATCCTGAAGCTTTCGGCGGACGCGGAGACGCTGCGGCAGCGGAGCGAGGGCCCGGCGGAGATCATCCGGCACGTGCTCTTCGGCTACTTCAGCCAGCGCACGGGCCTGCTTGCGCAGGTGGAGGACTCGCACCTGACGCGCATCCAGCCGCACGCCGGCGGCGACGCCGTGTACTGGGAGACGACCATCAGCTCCTTCCTGGAGGACTACCGCCCCGTGGACGGCGTGGCGATCGCGCACGCGGGGCGCTCCGCCGTGACGCTGTTCCGGTTCGGCGAGACGGCCATGAGCCACACCAAGACGCGCATGGAGGAGGCCTGGACCATCCAGGAGGCCGCGTTCGACGTGCCGGGCCTCTCCACCGACTGCTTCATCCCGCCCGCCGACATCCGCCGCGGCTCCGCCGGCGAGCCCCACTGCGAGCTCCCGCCGCGCGGCGGCAAGGCCGGCGCCGTGCACCCCGCGCGCGTCGCCGCGGCGGAGCGCGCGGCGCACCCGCGGCGCGACGCGGCCGCCGGGGACAGGATCCACTGGTCGGTGGAAATGTGAGGAGCCGGGGGAGTGATCGATCATTCGACTCCATTGCATTGGTTGGGTGGATCCATGAAGAGTGAAGATTAGCTAAGCAGATAAGTAGCTAGGAAGATAAACAAATTCAGCAAATCCAGTTTGTTCATAGTACTAGAACCCGAATCTTTCTTCTCAAATACTAACTTCATCTCCTAGTGGCTTGTATTCTGTACAGATGAGCAGCAAAAGAGTCCCAAACTCCCGATGTCGAATTGTACCGTAACATTTTGCAAGAATTTAAGAAGAATTGACACAAGAACTGAACTGGTCATTCTTGCTCTTGTACTACGGCACACAGTGTGTAGGTGCCTAGAGGCGGTTTTCAAGCCGGTTGGTGTGTATTGCTTTCGATCTTTTGCTTCCTTGGCTTGGTGGCGGGGGAAGGAAACCAGTACACATGTACAGCAGCTGGTTGCCAAGGTTTTGCTTAGAAACTAACCAAGTATCTTCACCTTCCTTTTCCCAAGTACTTTTGAGAGTTACTACTCGCCACATTCCTTGTAGTGGCTACAGAGGGAGGATTGCTTGCAACAAGGTTCTCGTGCCAGAACAAACTTTTTGGACGGTAGCCAGGCCATGGCCATGGCATGGCAATGCCACTACCAACCAAGCTACTCCATCACTCACCCCCAGCTCGCACTCATCAAGTAGGCTGTAGCTAGCATTGGATGCTGAGGTCACGAGACAGTGGTAGATCAGGTGACCTCCTACTGTAGTAGTATCTTTTTCCTCCCTGGGCCCTGGCAATGGCACCTCCCAGTGTACGTACCTTGTCCCTGCTTGGTGCTTGCTCAATGCTCATCGCCGTGGATGCATCATCACAGTTGACGCTGTGGAAGAGCATGACCTTTTACGTGTCTGCCTTTATTGACCAACGACCTCCAGAGAGCGAGCGGCCTCTTGCTATGCTAGGGGTCAGGGGAGGAGGGAGGGGCATGGCGGTCTTCTAGAAGATACTAAAAGCCTGCTGGGTCGCGCAGTGCCTTCATCCCAGGCTCATGACTCGCGACGATGAACCAACCGTGTAGTAGATCGATCCTACGACTGCCGCGAGCCATTTCTGTAGAAAACACCAACAGAAACGACACCGTCCCCTTCACGTGGCTGATGCTAGTGTCGGACGCACACGAAACAGTGAAACACTGCCGTGACCTTGGAGCAGGGCAGAGGGCAGCGAGCGCAGACCGTCCGACTGGCAACTCCATCTGCCGTCACGCAGACGTGGGGCGGAACAGGGGCAGCGTCGGCGCCGTGCTCCAGTTCCTCGCACTTCTGCCAGTGCCAGCCCGTGCTAATCCGCATACGGTGTCGTTTCGGAGTAGATTCTTGCATTTGCCCTTGTTTTTTCTAGCAGAAATGGCTAGCTTAAATGTTCATTAGGAAAAAAAACAAAACAGAACGCAGAACTGGCTAGCTATGTACGGCTAGCTATGCAGATCCCTGAACCGAACTGATGCCATACTGGTGCCGTACGGCCACTATTTTCCTGGTTGGATGTGCGGTGCCTATGATCATATCATTGTCGGAGGGATCATTCCGGGTGCATGACTTTCGGTGTCACTGTGTGGATTCGTACAGTGTTGTGCTGATGTTAAGTGAGAGTTATGCTGCTATGGTAGGCGACGTGGCTCACAACATCGAGATGCTAGTGGCGATTTGGAGCCTGTTTAGTTCCCCAAAATTTTCCTAACTACCCGTCACATCAATCTTCCGACACTGATTAGGAGTATTAAATGTGGATTAATGACAAAACCCATTCCATAACCCCTACCTAATTTTTCGATACGAATCTAACGAGCCTAGTTATGCCATGATTAGACAACATTGTGCTACAGTAAACAATCTCTAATGATGGATTAATTAGGCTTAATGGATTCGTCTTGCGATTTCCGGTCCATTCGTGTAATTAGTTTTGTAATTAGTCTACATTTTTTACCTCTAATAGACCTTCGAAGGGGCCCAAAAATTTTAATTTTTGGCCAACTAAACAGGTCCTTGGTCAAATTCAGGAATTTGCCTACTCAGGCCTTGTTTAGTTGGTGGAAAATTTTGTCTTTTCAACGTTTCGAACTCCTGTAGCATACTGTAGCACGTTTCGTTTGTTTGTGGTAAATATTATCCTACCATGGCCTAACTAGGCTCAAAAGATTCGTGTCGCGAAGTACATCAAAACTGTGTAATTAGTTATTTTTTTACTTATATTTAATACTCCGAACATATGTCTTTTGGCGTATTTAATATGATGTGATGGAGAGAGAGTGGAGAAAACGTTAGAAACTTTAGCAAACTAAACAAGGCCTCAAACATTCTAAGACTGACTCCAACAATCGGTACCCAAACGCGAGACCCATTGTCCGGTTTGGGTAGCGCACAGTGGAAAGGTGTGTGACCCAAAACGAATCTCCTCCAACAACCGACGCATCCGCAGGAGACCCATCCCTTTCGCCGAGCGCGGACTACTCCACGCTGAGTGCCGGCCGCCTCCTCCCCGCTGAGCGCACGCGCCGCCCCTCCATCTCTCCATCTCTACCTGTCGGCGAGCTGCAGATCCGTCCTCCGTCCCCGCGAAGCCGTGAGCGCCGAGGTCGCTGGCGAGGTGGCGACTCTGTCCGTCGCGGCCTCCTCCCTCCGCTCCGAGTACCAACAGCACGCGGGGGCGGTGTCCTCCTGCGGCGGTTGCGGCGTCCCGCACCCGCGCTGGCCTCCCACGCCAGCTGCTCGTCGCCGTGCCGGCTGCTCCGGCTCGATTCAGTGGCGGCAAGCTTCAATTTGACGACGGTGTCCCCGATTCGGTGGGGCTGATGATCGATTCGGCGGTGGCAAGCTCCGGTTCGGCGGTGGCGAGCTCTGATTCGGTGGTGGCGAGATCGATTCGGCAGTGGTGGACTCGATTTCACTGCAGCAGAAGCCGGGCCCTCCTCTGCCGACCGTGCTCGTCCTCCTCCGCCGGTTGTGCTCGTCCTCCTCCGCCGGCGGCTCCCGCCGGCGCCTCGTCCTTCTCCACCGCCTTCTCCCCCGAGCTCCTTCCCACCGCGATCCCGCCTGGTTGCGCCCCGCCGTAGTCTCGCCTCGCCGTCGTCATCCGCGGGCCCGTGTGAGCGCCTCGTCGTCGTCGTCGTCTTTGTATCGGCTTCGGGGGCTGCGACGCGTGGAAGGGGAGGAGCTCGGGGTGGAGACGCAGAAGGATGGATGGAGGAGGCATATTTGCCTCGCGCATCGGCTCGGATGCAAATTGGGTCGCCCGTTTGCCTCGCTTGTTGGAGGACTTTTTTCCGACCCAAAAACACTGTGACGACCCAGTTTTGGGTTTGGGTCACCTTGTTGGAGTCAGTCTAAGGTGCTCATAAAGGGTTTGTGTGCTTGTGTTGGTAGTAACGAGTACGCATGCATATATATGAGCATCTCTATACGGTGTGATAATGAAAGTTCATAGGAGACAATTTGATTGCCATACGAATCGAAAAAAAAAGGTTCGTCTTAACAATGGTGTCTGTATAACCTTCGATAGCACCACAATAACCTTTACGTGGATTGTGCGTATCCTCCTCTGCAATCGGCAAGCATCTCGCTCATTTAGCGGAGCGATGGCCAGCTTCCTTTCTGGCTTTTCCCGCTCAAAATCATCACCACCCTCCCTCAGGCAATCACCATTCGCCATGGCCTAGCAGCCCTTATTCTAGCCTCCTCCTCCTCCTCTTTATCCATCTCACGTTGTTGTTTTCTTTTGATACCCTCGTGCATCGTTTCAAATCGACCGCCCACTTTACCCTTCTTTACCCATCTTGTATACTTTTAATCGCTCCTCTCGAAAAAGGAAAAGGGAGAGAACACAAGTGTGCTCGATCCTATGCGCATCATTGCATACGATGAGGAAAAAACATACAGTGCAGTGCAGTGCAGCCGTTGGATTAGTTCGCCTGTCAGAAGACGGAAAATGTAAATACCAACAAGCTCCAACATATTGATCAGTACCACAAGAGATCAACAGATAGCTCAGTGCAAAATGGATGTGAGAATGAGATGCCATTGTCAGGCGACAGTTTGAACTCTGAAGTCTGAACCCTTCTGTTAAGCCAAAGAACACGGTATCTGCACAGCGCAATTTGGTCCAGAGAAAATATCATGTGAACTCTGAACTCTGAATGCCATCAGAACTCGGAAGGTATAAAGCATCCCTAGATAGTTTTTCCATGGTGGGCAGCCGGGACAAAACCTTTGCTGACTTAAGTGACTCTTCCTGCTGAACCGGATCCAAGTTTCATCATGGCAAGTGCCCAATTCTCCAATTGAATATCACGGTTTTGTGGCTTTCGAAGTGTCGGTACGAAGATCCGATCGATCCATTTCCTTTGATGCGTTTGCTCTTTTTCACGCTCCTTTGTTTCTTATATAACAAAGAAGAGAGGAGGTAGATCTTGATCTTCTTGGCTTTAGTTAACTATCCACCCTGTCGGATTGCAGAGTTCTTTTTGGCAGTCTTTGCTTTAGATTGGCATCTGGGGTATCTTGATCTTTGCTTTAGTTAACTATCCAACTCTAATGGATCACACTTGTGATTTGTTTTAGTGTCTTGTATTCTACTGATGATGAGAAACAAAATGGGTTGGTGAAGACAATGTCGCTCTGAGAACACATTGGCTATGGCACTGCCAAGCTTTGAGCTGGAGGTGGCTGTTGTTTTATGCATTGGGGACCAGCTCTAATTTATCCAGTGTTACCACCATCCATCAAATATGTTAAGCCTCTGGCTGGATTCCCTTATGGATTCGCAGCTTGTGTCAGGCCGTTTACTGATGGACCCTGCCTTCACCAAATGCTTCTTGCAGTGATGAGGCAGGGGACCAAAACATTTAGGCAGCGTGCATGCTCTGTACTAGAGGTACTCTATGTTTTTCTCATGCGACATTTTAATATGCAAATCAGATCACTATACAGTATGTTACAGTGTCACGCCAAAATCAGTACATGGTGCATACTGTATGCTTCACCATGCAAAAGAAGGATCCGTTTATTGTGGTGAGTTTGTTAATCCGTGATAGCTTGCATTGGTGTCTTCCTTCAAGTTTATTAGTCTGAAAAAAATGACACTATTTGCGAATGTTTAATTTTCTTTCTGCTCTATCTTGAATAGCTGAAAACCTAGAGTTTTTTTTTTGCAGATGACCTCAATGAGTTTTTTTTTCAAGAAAAATTAATCATTTGCGTGCCAGAATCACTGGACTACCGAGTTTGCGTACCAGAGTTTTTTTTTATGGTCCTCAAAGTAGAAATAATAGTTTTTTTGCCTGGCTTTGCAATTAAGAATTCTGAGCTACCAAGCCCAAACCCAGCCTTGTTGGCCCAACTAGGTGACACCATCCTAAATCTCTCTAGCCCAACTGAGACTGTTTTTCCCTTAAAGAAGGGCTGAGATTTTTTTCTCCAGCCTGAAGTTTACTAAGAGACTTGAGGGTTTTCAAAAAAAAAAAGTCGAGACTTGAGGGCCCACTTTTTTTTTCGGGATACACAGAAGAGCTGTATCTTTGTATTAAGAAGAAAATATTGAGGGCCCACTAAGAAAATTATGAGGCGAGGATTACAACAAAATTATCAAATGTCATTTAGTTTCCTTTAAGAAAATGGGTTTTTACAACTCAACATATAGTTTACAAATCTGGAAGCATTTTCTTCTCGAAGCAGGTTACTGGCTCATGTTTGATGAGAAAGAAGCCATCGAGGCTTTGACTTATTGCGGTTGGTTGGAATATCTGAGCCTGCTTTTCTTCCACCAAAAAGATATCTAAATCTGCTCCAGTAGTGTTTCGCACTTGCCTGTGGACCTGTGGTCTTCCTATTGAACCTCTCTTCAATGAAGAAAGCAGTCTGCCGGTCAGTGCGTCACAAAGAATCAACAGCGCTACCAAAATTTTCGTATGTCTTCTTGAAGATGTTCCAACATTCTTCCAGAACAAATTGGTTGGTATCCTTACTTTCCAAATTGTTCCATGTCGAACTTGACAATGGAGAGGCATCCTCTATCCGGAGCCGCTAACTGGCGCGCGGCGCCGCTCCACAGTAGCAGCGAACAGTCAGAGGTGGGACTCACCACCCATCTTATCTCTTTCTTTCCCTTCCTCTTTCTTCTTCCTTTTGCTTTCTTCTTCCTTCATTCATTTTCTCCTCGGATCCCATCACCGCACTGAACCTCGCCGCTCACGGCCGTAGCGACCTCGCTGCCGTGCCGTCCGCCCGCTTCCCCGCCCTTCCTAAATTCTCCAACTGCTTGCCCTCGCCGCCGGCTCTTCTGGGCCGCCATCCCCCACCATCGCGGCGGACGGCGCCGCCGCCACCCGCCGTTCCGCCCACACACCGACCCCACCGCTGGTCTGGCTGCCTCCCGCACCAGCCTTCTAGGTCCGGTGGCCATGGAAGCTTCTCCAACCCTGAACCCCCAAACCCTAACTCGAACCCTAAGACCGCCGGCCTCCACCGCCAGCCGCCCCGCCCACCAACTGCCGGAGATGGCCGGAGTGAAGCTTTTGGAAGCGCCACATAGGTAGAAGACGACTCGTCAAGACCGAGCGGATAAGGTAAGCACGTGCGGCGTTTGCTGCTATGTTGTTGCGGCGCGCGTCAAATTGGATTTGTGTCCTCCGTCCCTGCTTTCTGTCGTTTTGGCTTTAGAGTTTAGATTGAGACCCTGGAGATTTGATTGAATGCACCAAACATCCTCCTATCATTCCACATGCTTTCCCACTGACCCATTCACAATCATAAGAAGACAACCTTTCCGCGTGTTACACGGTTTCGGTTGTTATGTTATCAAGTGTCTCATTCTGAAAGTGACGCTCCATCATGCGTGCGTGCTTTGCCCTTTGTTGCTTGACAGACTAGCTTGCTGTAAATTATCGTGCGGTGGCACCGTGGTAGAGACAAGCTCAAGGAGAGAAATGCTGGAATAGTGTGAGTGCTTGATGCATGTGCCATGAATATATGTCACTTGTTGTTTCAGTTCCACGTGGTGGTGTTAGCTTCAGCTTGTGATGTAAAATTGCTGCTTCTTTTTGAATGACATAGCAATGCTTCTGCTATCTTTTTTTTAAAAAAAAAACTTTACATGAAATTGTAAACTCTTCAGTTTAGCTGGTGTGAGTAATTTTAATTTCTGAAGACAAAAGTTTTGCACAGAGAGAACAGTGTACTGTCAGTGTGGTTCATGGGGGTTGATTGTACAACTTGTCACAATAAGAACATGCAGAGAAAAGAGAAAATAGAAGAAGAACTGAAGAAGAATAACACAACGCCAAAAGACAAACAAAAAACAGGAAACAAAACCATCCAGTCTTTTCCTGTTGCAGACAGGCCAGCTACTGTATTTATCGAGGAATTAACATTGCAAAGCTGCCAATTGCTTCTCGTTTGCCTTTCGCAGCCATTCCACCATCGACCACCGCACCGCATCAGGTGCGCGCGCGACCCACAATTTCAGAAAGCTCATGAGGACATGAGTCCACCTCTCCAGCTTCGGGTCCTGAATCTGATGATGACGACGACGATGATACCGCTGCTGCATCAGCGACCTCCTGCTGCCGTTGTCTCCCCCTGCTGGCATCGTCTTCTTCACCTGCAGGTACGCCGCGCCATGCCTGGATTTCCAGAGCATCTGGTACGCCGTCGCCTCCTCCTTGTGGTAGAGACACTCCAGCGCCTTCGGGAGCATCGTCTCGTCCAGCTGCTGCAGGGTGAGGTTCGTGTGCGTACCGTGCTGCTCCTCGCCATCGATCACCTCCAGCGCGGCGGACTCGGCCTTCGGCATCACGCCTCCTAGAGAGCCATGGGGTGTGAACAGGAGCCCGAGCTTCAGGTGTGGCTTGCCCTTCGAAGAAGAAGCTGCCGTTGGACCTGCAGAAATCGATCTCCCCTGCATGTTGTACTCGGACAGTGGGATCTGGCACTGCCAGTACACCTCGATCACTGACTCCAGAGACACTTCCGGTAGCCTCATTGTGCCTGTGCTGCCTTCTTGACAGTGCTTGCTGCAGCTGGGCTCGTGCTGATGGTTGTTGCAGCAGAACGGGTCCGGGCGAAACCACTGGCTCATGTCCCTGTGGATGCTGTTCCAGTGCTCCTTGTGAGTGGTTTCAGCGTAGGGAACCCAGGCGAAGTCCTGCGTCGGGAGGTTGGCGAGCTCCCTGGTCGCGGCCTCGGCGGTGGACCTGAAATGGGGCGTGACGAGCAGCTGCAGGCACCTGATGGTGACCCCGACGATGTCGGTGCTCGCCGAGAGCCGCAGCATGGAGCCGATGCACAGGTTCTTCTCCGGCGCGTCGTCGTCCTCGTAGATGAAAATGAGCTTCGCTTCTACCCCGCGGCCTTCCAGGAATATGGGACGGACGCAGAAGAGGTAGTACTGGCCGCCCCGGACGAGCCTGTACCGGAGCTCGTCGCCGGCGAGCAGGCGCGCGATGAGAGGGTCGAAGAACGTGTAACGCCGCCGCGGCGTGCCGCCGAGCTCCACGAACCTCAGGAACTCGGAGGCGCCGTCCGCGAGCCATTCGAACCTCCGCACGGCTGCGGGGCTGCCGCTCCAGCCGTACCTGTCGTCGTCATCGTCGCCGCCGCTGCTGCTGCGGCCGCCGACGAGGAAGAATGACCGGGCGGCGTGGGCGAGCCGTGCAGGGAAGGACGACGATCCCCGGGCGGCCGCTCGCTGCCGCCGCCTCTCCTCGTCCTCCTCCACGACGCGCCGCTTGCACCGGCGCAGCGCGTCGTCGCACTCCCGGGCGGCGCGCCTGAGCTTCCCGCGCCACCGGAGCAGCGACGCGTCGCTGATCTGCCACCTGTCGGAGGTCTCGAGCGCCGCTTCCAGCTTGATGTGCGCCATCTCCAGCCGCTCCAGGCGCTCCTTCTCGCTCGGTTCCCGTCCCCGCTTCCGCTTGTCGAGGACGGTGGATACGATTTGGGTCACTATCTCCTCGGCAACCACAGAACTCACAATCCTCCCCGCCATTAGCTACTTTGGACTGAAGCTGATGAACTAGCGATGATCGTAAAGAATGCACGAGGGACTGTTTTCATGGAAGATGCGAAGAGCGCGTATATAGGGAGATTTCATAGGAACAAGGAAAGGAAATGAGTGAGGTGGGGATAACGCGTGCACGAAAGAGATGGAATATATGCATTGACGTGCATAGACCTCCAGAGTCCAGGACTACGAGACTAGTGACGGTGACTTGAATAACAATCGGTCTCCGTAACTGTTGTCAGCTATATTTGACAAGTGGACTTTGACGAAGAAGTAGCTGGCAGAGCCGGAGACGGAGAGATTTGCAATTTTGCATGTCTCAAAAGTCAGTTTCGCTCTTTTGCTATTTCGCAAATAGGATTTCTTAAAATGTCATTGTCAAATGTGGACACACTGCTACAATGCTACAATGTCTTGTCTGACCAAAATGCTCTCGACCTTCTTCAACCTCTAGCCACGCGTCGCATCACCTTCTCTCCGCACCGTCGCGCGCAGCTCCGCTGCGGGCGAGCTCAACCTCGCACGTGCGCCGTCGTGGGCCAGCTCCGCCGCGTGGGCGAGCTCGGCCTCGCATGCGTGCGCGGCCGCGGGCCAGCTCCCCATCGCGCGCGTGCGCCGCCGTGGGCAGCTCCGCCGCGGGATGTTTGGGCGGCGGCGGGTGCAAGTGCTTTGGGACGGCGGCAGGTGAAGGTGAGGAGAGGAAGAAGAAGACTGAGGGTATTATCGTCAGGCAAGGCATTGTAGCGGTCTGTCCACATTTGAGAATAACATTTTAACGAATCCTGTTTGCAGAATGACAAAAAAGAAAGAGCGAAATCTACTTTTGTGGCTTGCAAAATTGCAAAAATCTCGCTGGAGACGGATGCGGCAATCCTTAAATTTTTGCCTAAATAAGATGGAGAGCCCTCCTTTGTCACTGTCTTCCGCGAAAGACATGAGGCAGCAGTAGTGATTTAAGTTAGTCGCTACAGTATCATTCTATACATAATGGTTAGAGTAAACCTCTACGTTGTTTGGATATTCATGGTTCCTTTCCATGTATATAGTACTCCATTCATTTAATTAAATGTGACAGCATGTGCATGCATGTGATTTGCGGCTGGAAGGTTGCCTGGAAGGTGCCGTTTGGATCCTGTCAATCTTTTTTTAAAAGTGGATTAAATAACCCGGCCTCTACATTCACTGGAAATGTTTGCGGCCCAAACAAGGTCCAAAAGAGGTACAAATGAAGTACTTAGACTGTCACCACACCACAAAACCAACACATTTACCATACGCCAAAGACAGACCGAAATCAAAGCACAGATGCAACAAGTTTACTGCCACACACTCCAGCGAAACGCTACTGCTAATTAGTAATCCTAATCAACGAATTTCAGCCAAACTTGTTGAAGATTTCCAACGCCGTCGTCTCCAAACAACGGCTGCTACTAAACAGCAAGCACCTCCGCTCTTCCTCCTTGGTCAGAATTGACCAACTCTTGATCCAGAAGACGCTTTTAAAAATTACCTGCAAGCATGAACAAGGTTTTGATCTTTGAAAAACCGAATTATTTCTGCTAAGCCCTATAGCCCAACATATTGCTGCCATCCCTAGCAATACATGCTTTCTCTGTTTAGCACTAAAGCTTTTGATCCATGCCCCAAATATATCACTTATACTTCTTGGTTTTTTAATATCAAAAGTTATACTGACCGTGCCCCAAACTTGCATAGCAATCGGGCAATAAAAAAAAGTGTTGAATTGTCTCATATTGACCACAAACACAACACTCAGTGCCTCCTTTCCAATTCCTTTTAGCCAAATTATCTTTAGTGAGGACCACACCTTTCCTTAAACACCACAAGAAAATCTTAATTTTTAATGGCACTTTAACTTTCCAAGAGTATCAAAGGGAACCCCCTCCCTAGTCATAATATCATTGTACATAGCTCGCACTGAGAAAGTCTTGCATCCATTCCAAACAAAAGTGTCTTTGTGCCTAGTAAGGCGCTTATCCAAAAGACACCCAACTAACTTCAACCATTTAATCCAGTTCTCTCCCACCACCGCCCGTCTAAAAGAAATGTTAAGTGTCACCGTACTTAAAACTTGAGCCACCGTAACATTCTTTTTCCTAGCGATGTTATACAAGGACGGGAAGCTCTTCATCAGCAGTTGATTACCAACCCAGAGATCCTCCCAAAATCTAGTTTGAGTGCCTTCTTGGACCATGAACCGGCCCCTTTCAAGAAACTGATTCTTAACTTCCATTAACCCAGACCAAAATTGTGAGTCCCCCTTCTTCTTTTCTACTTGTGATAGAGTTTTGTTTTTTAGGTATTTCTTCTTTAGAATTTCTTGCCACAAGCCATCCTCATTTAATAGTTTAAATAGCCATTTGCTCAACATACATTTATTTTGCACCTCCAAATCAATAATACCAAGGCCCCCTACACTCTTCGGTTTACGTAAAATACTCCATCTAGCCAATCTATACCTTTTCTTATGCTCATCACATTGCCAAAAAAAATGAGATCTATAATAGTCAAGCTTCTCCAACACACCTTTAGGTATTTTGAAGAAAGACATCGTGAACATAGGCAAGCTCGAAAGCACCGAGTTAATAAGCACAAGCCTCCCTCCCGACGAAAGAAGCTTACCCTTCCAGCTACTCAATTTTTTTTTGAAATCTCTCCTCAACTGCACTCCAATCTTTATTTAAGAGCTTGCGATGGCTCATCGGGATTCCTAAGTACCTAAAAGGCATTTCCCCTTCTTTACAACCAAACAATTCCACATAATCATCAATTCTATCTTTTGCTTCTCCAAAACCAAATAACTCACTCTTATGGAAGTTTATCTTTAGACCAGAAAGCTTTTCGAAGGCGCATAGCACCAACTTTAAATTTCTGGCCTTAACCAAATCATCGTCAAGGAACAAAATTGTGTCATCTGCATACTGCAGAATGGAGAGGCCACCATCAACTAAGTGAGGGACCAAACTATCAAACAATTCCTGCGTTTTTTATCTTTCAATTAACACAGCCAACATGTCTACCACTACATTAAACAGGACGGGTGAAAGGGGGTCACCCTGCCTCAAACCCTTCTTAGTTTGAAAAAAGTTACCAGCCTCGTCATTAACCTTAACACTGCCACCGGAAACAATCTTCTCTATCCATTGGCACCACTTACTAGAGAACCCCTTCATCCTTAACACCTGTTGTAAGAAAACCCAGTTGACTTTATCATATGCCTTCTCAAAGTCAAGCTTTAAGATAATCCCCTTTTGTTTCTTCCTTCGCAACTCATGTAGAGTCTCATGCAGGACTACCACTCCCTCTAAGATATTACGCCCTGGCAAGAAAGCCGACTGTGATGGTCCAATCACTTTGCTAGCTACTAGCGAAAGCCTGTTCGCAATCACTTTAGTAAAAATTTTAAAACTCACATTGAGCATGCAAATAGGGTGATATTGCTGAATTCTATGTGACTTCTTGTGCCTTAGGCAACAAAGTTATGGTTTCAAAGTTAAGGCAATACAGAGGGAGGCTACCATTATGAAAGTCTCTAAACATGGCCATAAGGTCATTCTTAATGAGACTTTAGAAAACCAGATAAAATTCAGCAGGGAAGCCATCCGGTCCCGACACTTTGTTATGTTTCATTTGAAAAATTGCATCTCGCACCTCCTTCTGTGAAAATTCCGCCACTAGTGCTTCGTTCTCCTCAGGAGTGATTTGAGGAACATCCTCAATCAAGGATTCATCCATTGAGAAATTATTTCTCTCCGGCTTCCCAAATAATTCTCTATATTATTTTGTTATATATTCTTGTAGCTGATCCTCTCCCTCTATAATGCCTTCCTCTTGCTCAAGTCGGAAAATTCTAGTTTTCCTTCTTTTCCCGTTAGCGACCATCTAAAAATATTTCGTATTATTATTCCCTTTGAGACTTTTATTGGTCTTAGCCCTTTGGAACCATCTCAGCTCCTCCTCTCTAAGAAGTTGTGCTACCTATCCTTAATGCACTGCCTTAAGTCCCACTCATGCTGACTCAGCAGCTGGGACTCGCCTTTTTTATCTAATTTCTCAGCTCTTCTCAATAGTTTTTGTTTCTCTTTTCTATATGCCCCCTTCATATTTTTTGCCCAACCCCTTAAGAATTGTCTTAGCCTTCTAATCTTGTTTTGCCATCTCTGCATGGGAGTATTTCCTTTATTCTCTTTATGCCATACATCTGAAACCAGCTCAAAAAAGCCATTCTTCAGAAGCCAGCCCAACTCAAACTTGAAAGAATTCTTATCTTTACCCACACCCTTCTCTCCGGTATCAAGTAGAAGCGGTGTGTGATCAGAGATCTCCCTACTAAGCACCATCACTGTGGCTAAAGGAAAATTTTGCTCCCACTCCGTACTCACTAACACCCTATCTAGTTTCTCATAAGTTGGAATCCTCTGAGAGTTGGCCCAAGTGTACTTACGCCCCGACATCTCAGTTTCTCTTAAATCTAATCCGTCAATCACAACATTAAAGAGAAAAGGCCATCTCTCATCAAATCTATCATTATTCTTTTCATTTCTGTTCCGAATGATGTTAAAATCTCTGCCCACACATAATGGGAGGTTTTCCTTGCTGCAAGATTGCACTAATTCGGTAAAAAATGACTCTTTAAACTCAGGTTGGGCAGCCCCATAGACCGCCCACCAGCACCCACTTGAAGTCATCTTTCCTATTTCTCAATCTGAATTTTACAAAGAAGTCCCCTTCTTCTATGCCGCCAATATCCAGACCTTCCGAATTTACACCTAACAAAATGCCCTCGGATCTACCATGAGGCCTAGTCCAATGCCAAATAAAATTTCTCCCACCGCTGAAATTATCCAGCAAATCGTTCTTGCATGTTTCCAGCAGAGCAATAAACTCTAGGTTGTGCTCTCTGGCCATATCCCATAGAAATCTAGATTTAGCCAAGACACTAAGACCTCTGCTATTCCAAAAATTACCCTTCATTTTGGAGAACCTTTAAAATAGTTGGCTCTCCTAAGCTTACAAGTTTTCCTCAAGCACGACTTAGCGTGAAACTTATCCTTTCTCAACTGACCATTAATTTCACTATTTAAAGGGAAACTTGTCTCATCAAACACCTCCTCCGTCATTCCCTCACAAAGGTTTTTTAATGTATTAATTTCAAACTCATCAAAACCTTCTTCATCATTGTCACTATCTGACTCAAAAAAACCTCTATCATCTTGTTCTAAATTATCTCGCTCTAACATATAGGGATTAGTTGTGGTGATTCAGATCATGATAAATTAGATCCTGTCAATCTTCGTGGGACGTAGGTAGCAGATCAACTGGACTGATTACGTAAACCTTAAAAAATTAGAGGGGGAACTTTTCACTCGTTGCCTCTACCAAACAAGCCTGCAGTGAACTTGCTATGAGTCTCTATATGTTAGTCTGTCTGCACCGGGGACGGTACTCGACCATTCCCTTCAGTAACATGATGGCATAAAAAACACCGCACCGGAGAACTGGAAAGGGAACGGTACCCCCTTCTGTCATGTCTCCATTAGTTAGTCTATCTGTTAGTCTGTCTGCACAATGAAGATTACTGTAAATCCAACGTCGTAGCAAGAGCTTCTGCCATCGTCTCTATTACAAAACAGAGATCAGATGATCTCATCCACACATCACGGGGTGGCAACCGCCACTGACATCGTCGGCGTACGGACGCGGCGGTTGCCACCACGTCCGTACGCTACTCCTCCATCCCCTGTATATATGTATTCATTCCAATGATCAATGAGAACAACAGTTCATTTCTTCTCCATTTGTCTCTCGTCATACACTCGATTTAAACACGTTATCTTCAAGAAGAGGCCAAGATCTTTTGTGCCATTGAGATATCGGAAGACATTCTTAACTCCAACCCAATGACGTTTGGTAGGAGCAGCGCTGTATCTTGCCAACAGATTTACTGCAAAAGCAATATCCGCCAACCATTCTGAAATAATTGCATTATTTGAAGCATCACGTGAGTGTGTATGGCTTCGCAGAATGGTACACCACATACTAACATCTTGTGGTATTGGTTCATTGGAATCACCAACCATTATCTATGAAGATAATGCAGCTTGTGTTGTTCAGATGGAAACAGGTTATGTTAAGACTAATCTTAACAAACATATGGCCCCTAAATTATTCTTTCCCCATGATCTACAAAAAAATGAGGATATAAACATCTTGCAGATAAAGTCTTGTGATAATCTTGCTGATTTATTCACAAAGTCTTTACCATACTCTTCATTTCATAAATATATCATGGGTATTGGTATGAGACAACTCAAGGACTTGCAAGAATCAGGGGGAGTGTCACACCGTGACACATAACTTGTTATACCATCATATTACACTCTTTTCTTTGTATGAGTTTTATCATTTGAGTTTCTCATTCAAAGTTTTTAATGAGGTAATATCAACACAAAGCTATATATCATGATTATTCTCCTTATTTTTCCCACTGGGTTTTTGAGGAGTTTTACTTGATATACATATCTATATTTCTAAGATTCTAACAGATATCTTGAAGAAATAAGAGGAGATTGATCAAGGTTGGATTCGATCAAGGGGGAGTATTACAAAATAGAGATCAGATGATCTCATCCACACATCACGGGGTGGCAACCGCCACCGACATCGTCGGCGTATGGACGCGGCGGTTGCCACCACGTCCGTACGCTGCTCCTCCATCCCCTGTATATATGTATTCATTCCAATGATCAATGAGAACAATAGTTCATTTCTTCTCCATTTGTCTCTCGTCATACACTCGATTTAAACAGTCTCCATGTTGGACAACAGCCATCCACCTAGGGCGAATCTAGAGCAGAGGGGGGGTGCACCACTTTATCCAAGAAGCAAAGGGTGCCATTGTATTTAAACAACACATCAAAATAAAGTTTCATCTACCATACTTGAAACATCAATAGTTCAACATACGCGATAGGGATACAAAGTTAACAAATTCAAAGTGTCAACAATAATATTTACCATTCACAAAGATGAAGAGATAATATTGGTCACTTCATTGTAGTCAATGACAGAATGCCAAAATGATGAACAAAATATGGCTGCCATAGCAAAATTAAAAATACATCCATGTTCAAAATCCAAGTGACGACCTTACAGAATTAAAGGAAAAAAAAACAAATGAGTCAATTTTTTTTTAACTAAGAGTAGAAATATTCTATAAGAAGCATGAGCATTTGCATTATTTTCAGAGATCATATTTACACACTTTTCCTTCCGTGTTCATGAAACGATGAAACACTGCCTCATTGGTAACTTTTCTTAATATTTTTTCTCCACGTAGCAAATAAAAGACAAAGAGTTTGTGGCTGTTAATGTAGTCAGATGCAAATTAAAGACAAAGTCAAAAGATTTGAAGTACACTAGAAGATTTGATGTTTGGTCTCTATTATTCCAATATCTATCATCCTTTTCCACAAATTTTATCTCTAGTAGCATTCTATACGTAATGGTTAGAATGAACTGCCACATTGTTTTGATATTCATGGTTCCATGTATATATATACTACTCCATTTACTTAATTAAATGTGACAGCATGTGCATGCATGTGATTTGTGGCTTGGAAGGTTGCCTGGAAGCTGCTTAGGCGCCGTTTGGATCCAGCCAATCTGCGTGACGCAGGAAGCATATCAACTTGACTGGTTACGCAGATCTAAAAAGAAAACTAGATACAACACTTTTCACTCCCTGATGCCTCTAACGAAACAAGCCTGCAATGAACTCGCTATGAATTTCTCTCTGTTAGTGATAGGATTACGGATCCTACCGGTGATCTCCCTTAATGCATAGGGATGATCGGGGAGGGGAGGGGAGGGCGGTGCCGGGGCGCCGTGGGTCTTGGGCGCACACGAGCAGGGAGGAGGAGGAGGCTAGGCGGCTAGGGTTTGGGGCGCAGGTAAATCTCTCGGCTCCCTGAAGGAAGCCGGAAACAAAAGATTGTTTCTCCTTAACCAAAACCAAGAGTTTACAAAAGTATTTATGACTCTTCGACTTTTCTAATTAACCCCTAAGACTTGCTGAAATAAACGAACTGGGCCCTCGGCTCCCTGCGCCGGCGCGCGCCCCCTAGCCACGTCTCGCGCGGCGCCGGCCGAAGGTGAGGCCGGTCATAACATCTCTCCCCGCCCGCGCAAACAGCTCGTCCTCGAGCTTGAAGTCGGGGTAGTGGCCGCGGAACTCCTCGAGCTGCTCCCAGGTGGCATCCTCGTCGGGCAGCCCGCGCCACTTGATGCAGACGTACCACACCCCACGGCGCTGCTTGGCACGCACGACCGCCTCAGGCTCCAGAAGGATGCGGCCATGGAGCAGTGGCGGCATGACCCCAGGCGCAGATGGCGGGTCCCCGTGGTGAGGCTTGAGCAACCCCACATGGAACACGTCGTGGATGCGGGCGCCGGCCGGAAGCTGTAGACAGTAGGCGACCTTGCCGACGCGCTCCAGCACCTGGAACGGACCAGCGTAGTGGGGACCCAGCTTGCGCCGGGCCTGTGGATCGAGCGACTGCGCGGTCCTGTGCAGGAGGCACAGCCAGACCTAATCGCCCACGGCGAGCTCCAAGTCGCGGTGGTTGGCGTCGTAGTACTTCTTGGAGAGCTGCTGCGCATGTAGAAGCCGCTGGCGCACCTCTGCCAACATCTCATCGCGACTGCGGAGGAGTATGTCAGCCGCCTCCATCTTGGCTGACCCCTGCGTGTACGGCAGGATCGGCGGGGGAGGGCGCTCGTAGATGACCTCGAAGGGGGTGGCGCGGAGAGCGGTGTGGAACGAGGTGTTGTAGCAGTACTCCGCCCACGAGAGACAATCCACCCACGAACATGGCCGGTCACCTGTAACACAGCGCAAGTACATAGCGATCACCTTGTTCACCACCTCTGACTGGCCGTCGGTTTGAGGGTGAAACGCCGTGCTTATGCGGAGCTTGACGCCCGCCAACCCAAACAGGTCGCGCCATACGTTGCCGGTGAAGATGGGATCCCGGTCGCTAACGATGGAGGAGGGGAACCCGTGCAGTCGAACGATGCCGTTGAAGAACGCATGTGCCATAGACACCGCAGTGTAGGGGTGGCCGAGTGGGATGAAGTGGCGTACTTCGAAAAGCGATCAACCACTGTCAGGATCACCGACTTGCCCGCCACCTTGGGCAGGCCCTCGATGAAGTCCATGGAGATGTCCGCCCACACCTGGGAGAGCACCTCGAGTGGCTGCAGGAGCCCGGCCGGTTGGTGCGTCTCGGTCTTGTTGCACTGGCACGTGGTGCATGTGCGAATCCTGTCCTGCACCAGCGCACGGTCGCCTGGGATGTAGAAATCCGAGCGCAGGCGATGGAGGGTTTTCTGGACCCCCTGATGGCCTGCTGAGTGCGCCAGCAGCAAGGCCTGTTGGCGCAAGTCGCCGTAGTCGGGGAGGAAGATGCGGCTGCCGTGGAGGAGGAGGCCGCCGTCAAAGTGCCATGGCGCTTGGAGCTCGCCGGCTCCCAGGCGCCGCAGCATATCCTGGGCGTCGGGCGCCCGCGCCGTCGCCTGGCGCACGTCGTCGAGGAAGGCGAAGGTCAGCCCCGAGCGAACACACATGGCGCCCAGCTCGGCAGCGACCTCAGGGGCGTGCTCGGTGTCGCGACGGGAGAGAGCGTCGGCCACCGTGTTAAGCCGTCCGGGTCGATACTCCACCGTGAAATTGAACTCGAGCAGCTTGCTGATCCACTGGTGCTGCGGCGCGCTGGACAAGCTGCTGGTCCAGCAGGTACTTCAGGCTGAAGTGGTCAGTCCGAACGAGGAACTGCCGCCCCTACAAGTAGGGGCGCCAATGGCGCACTGCCTACACAAAGCCAATGAGCTCCCACTAATAGGCCGCCAGCTTCAGGTGCCACACGGCGAAGGGGCGACTGAAGAAGACGACGGGTCCGGCACCCTAGTGGAGCACAACACCGAACCCGACACCAGACGCGTCGCAGTCGATGATGAAGAGCTTGTCGAAGTCCGGCATTTGGAGAACAGGTCCCGTCGTGAGGGCACGTTTAAGCGCCTGGAACGCGTTCTCCGCCTCTTTGTCCCATGCGAAGGCATCGTGGCATAGCAGGCGTGTGAGGGGTGCCGCGATGAGGCCGAAGTCGTGGATGAACTTCCTGTAGTACCCGACCAGCCCCAGGAAGCCACGAAGACCATGGGCGGAACGAGGCTGCGGCCAAGCGGAGACCGCCGCAACCGTGTTCGCGTCTATGGCGACACCTGCCGCGAAGATGACGTGACCCAGATAGGCCACGGATGGCGCCCCGAACGAGCACTTCGAGCGCTTAAGGTGCAGCTGGTGCGCTCGAAGCTCATTGAGGACGATGCTGATATGCTGGAGATGTTCTGCCCACGACACACTGTAGATAAGTATGTCATCAAAAAATACCAGCACGAACCTCCGTAAGTACGGGTGCAGGACGTCATTCATCAAAGCCTGGAACGTTGTCGGGGTGTTGGAAAGACCAAACAGCATGACCAGGAACTCGTAGTGGCCGTGGTGGGTGCGGAACGCCGTCTTGTCGAAGTCTCTTGTGAACATGTGCACCTGATGATAGCCTGAATGCAGGTCGAGCTTGGTGAAGAATCGTGCGCTGAACAGCTCGTCCAAAAGCTCGTCCACCACAGGGATGGGAAACTTGACCTTGGACGTCCTGGCATTGAGGGCGCGGTAGTCGATGCAGAAACGCCAGGACCTGTCTGGCTTGCGAATGAGGAGGACTGGCGCGGAGAACGACAACGTACTCGGCCGGATGATGCCCTGGGCGAGCATTGCCGCGACCTGGCGTTCCAGCTCGTCCTTCTGTAGCTGGGGGTAGCAGTACAGTCTGACAGCGACGGGAGCCGTACCTGGCAGCAGGTGGATGCGGTGGTCGTATGGCCGAGCTGGAGGGAGCCCCTGAGGCTCGTCGAAGACGGCGGCGTGTTGTTGAAGAAGGCGGTCCAGCATGGGCCGCTCGGCGTCGGCGGTCATGACCGTCGTGGCTGGCCGCGGCGCGCCCAATCTGGGGGCCGCGCGCCACAACACCTGTCGCCCGTCGTGCTGAAAGGAGAGCGTCCTGGCGTCAAAGTCCCAGGTGATGGGACCTAACGTGCGCAAGAAGTCGACGCCGAGGACGAAGTCGAAGCAGCCCAGGTCGATGCCGACACACGTGATGGTGTATGGCTCGCTTGCGATCGACACCTCCATGCCACGGGTAATGCCGACACATAGCAAGCGGTCGCCGTTCGCGACGGTGACCCGAAGTTGGTCACCGCCCGAAGTCGCAAGGCCAAGGCGCTGTAAGGTGGCCCCCTGGATGAAGTTATGTGTGGAGCCGGTATCCAGGAGGGCCAACAAGCACTCGCCCTTGATCGTGACGTTTAGCGGCCGCATCGCGAAGGGGGGTGTCAGCGTCCGCGGCCGCCTCGGTGCCTGACGCGGCGTCGTCGTCGTCGTAGTCACCGGACTCCAGGTAGAACAGCCGCTTGCACTGATGGCCACGGACAAACGGCTCGTCGAGGTTGTAGCATAGGCCCTGGCGATGTCGCTCGAGCTGCTCTGCCGGTGTGAGCCGGCGAAACTGACGGATCGGCTGGGGAGCAGCCGGTTGCGGAATGGCCGGCGGTGGAGTGCCCCCCCGTCGCGGGCGCCTGTGTTGGCGGGGGCTGGCGGCCGGGTGGCGCCGCCTGCGCACGCTGCTGCTGCTGCTGGCGGCCGAAACGCGGAGGCTCCAGTGCTCGCTGCGCCAACATGGAGCGGGCACGAAGCTCGAACGACCGCGCCAGGTAGACGGCCGTCGAAAGGTCGCGGGGGGCCCAAAGCTCGACGTCGATGCGGATGTGGTCGGGAAGCCCCCCCGCGAATAAGTTTGCCTTCTGTGAGCTGTCGAGGTTCCGAGCATGGCAGAGGACCGTGTTGAAGTGATCAGTGTAGTCCTGCATGGTCGACGTGAACTGGATGCGACCCAGCTCCGCCAAGCGGGAGCCGCGCACGGGCGACCCGAACTGCAGATGGCACAGCTCGCGGAAGCACTCCCGGGTCGGGCGCCTCTCATCCTGCTCGACGGTGAAGTACCAAGTCTGAGCGGCACCGCGCAGGTGGTACGCTGCCATCCACGTGTAGTCGGCCGGAGAGGTACGCTGGCCGCGGAAGAACTGCTCGCAGTGGTTCAGCCAGTGCAGCGAGTCGTCGAGGCCGTCGTAGGTGGGGAACTCCAGCTTGTAGTAGCGTGGGACGACCTGACCGGTGCCCTCGGCAGCGGGCGCCAGGTCGTGAGGCGGCGCGACGACGTTGCTGGAGGACACGCTGAGGGACGGAAATAGTGCGCCATCCACCTCCCCTGAAGAGCGTGCGCGGGGTGTCGAACCCCAGTCTGTGGCGCCGCCATTGAGCGCGGCAGTGGCGATGAAAAGACTGGGCCCGGGGTGGAGCCCGAAATCCACGGCGGAATTAGCGACGGCGATGACGGAAAAGAGATCTGGTGGATGGGAACTCCCACAGAAGCTGGTGCGCCGGTGTTGAGGCTGGAGAGTGGTACAGACGGCGCCGACAGAGCCGCAGTGGGCGCGGCGGTGAGGGCTGGCCGCGACTGCTGTTGCGGCGGCGGCGGCGCCCCCATCAGGAAATCGCGCAGCAACTGGAATTTCTCCGACAATTGTTGCATCTGCTGCGTGTTGTAGATCGTCTCCTCGCGTAGGGTGTTGATGGCGTGTCCTTGATCGCGAAGACTGTAGTTAAGGGAGAAAATCGACTGCGCCACTTGCGCGGGTGTCAGGGGCTGGGCGCCCTACATGGCTGCAGTCCACGCGGCGGAAGTGGTCGGCACGAGAGCCGCCGAGGTGGGAAACGGCTGCAGCAGCACAGAGGTGACGGCGAGCGGTGCCGAGGAAATGACGAGCGGCGAAGATCGCCTTGGATCCCTGTCGCCGGCGTTGTCGAAGGCGGCGAAGACCTTATTCTCAAGGAGGTGGAGGGAGCCGTCGGAGGAGATCGCTGGAGCGGCCGCCGGGACAAACTCCAGCGGCGGCTTGATTTGGGGATCGATTTCCCCGGTTGAGTCAACGCAGACAGATAGAAGCAGCGCCTGCTCCTCCTCCTCCTGGGCCATGTGGGCCTGCTCCTGCGCCTTGAGCTTGCCTCGGCACTCATGAGCCCAATGGCCCTTTTTACCGCAGCGCTTGCAGGTATCACCTGGGCTGGCCCGGCTGGAGCTTGACGACCCACCAGAGCTCCCGTGTCCACCGCGGCCGCACGGCTTGCCTCGCCCGCCACGCAACTTGCCACGGCCGCCGGAGTTGGAGCCACCGCGCCCGCCCTCCAGGGAGTGTGGCTTGTATTTCTCAAGCCACTCCTCATGGGTGAGGAGTAGCTTCTCGCTCTTCTCGCCGGCTTGTTTTGACGGCGGCTGCGGCTCCTCGTCGGCGTCATCAGAGGACTTTAACGTCCCTGTGATCTCCTCGATTGTCATCTTCGAGAGGTCCACGAACGCCTCCATGGAGACGACGAGGTTCTTGTACCTTGGACGAACGACGCGCAGGTACTTCTTCATGGCCTTCTCCTCCGGCTCTGGATCACCGAGATCGCCAAGGCGCTGAAGAACGCCGGCGAACCGCAGTGCGAAGTCTTCAATCGCCTCGCCGTCCCGGAGCCGGATGTTCTCGTACTCTGTCCGGAGTGTCTGCGCCGCCACAGCGCGGCGTCGTTCGTCCCCGATGCGCAGGGTCTTGATGGCGTCCCAAGCGTCGGCCGCGGTCTCCTTCGTGACGAGTACCGGCACCATCTCCGACAGAACGCCGCTGCAGATCGCGTCGAGGGCGTTCCGGTCGTCGCGGTAGTCACCGTCGCCGTACTCGATGACGTCCCAGAGATCGCGCGCCTGGAGCTTCAGCTTCATCCGCAGCGACCACTCGGTGTAGTTTGCCTTCGTCAGCTGCGGCCATGTCCCAGAGCTCCCGGAGTCGCGGATCACACGTTCCACGACGCGTTCCCTGGGTTTTCCCGAGTCGTGGTGACGCGGACCTCGACCGCGAGGAGGGGACCGGCTTGGCGACGGCTTGCGACTGGACGACCTGCGCCCGATCTTCTTCTTGCTGTCGCCGGATGAACTCGGCTTCTCCTTCTTCTTGTCCGGCGACGGCTTGCGCGGCGGCGTGGCGCCGCTCGGCTTCTTGGGCGACGAAGACATGGGTTTCGCCGCACCACGGACCTAGACGTGGCTCTAATGCCAATTGTTAGACCTTCACCGGGCTACACACGCCGACGGCGAGGTCTGGAGCTCACCTGAGCTCCTAAACACAACGCAAACGCACGCGAACACGAAGAACACACGCGAACACTTGGAACGCGCCCGAGCTCTGCGAACGCGAGAGAGTCCTTTTTGCGCTGCAACCAACTAGCAGTCTTTTCTGATTCATTTACCATCATATAAACGAAAGGTACAAGTGCAGGGAGTGCTCTGCCTCAACTGCACGTCGCTGAATGTGCGCGTCCATCCCCGAGCACACGACGCGGTCTTGGCGGAGAGTCCCGGAACATGGCGAGCTAGCCTCGTCCACGATCCCTACGCGCGCGCACGGCTTGACCACATCCTGGAGCTCATGCGCGCATGCAGATAACAGAAAATAAACATGCTCTAACTAACTAACAGATCATGCAAGGTTTATTGCTAACAAATCTCCCCCTAAGCCTTGCATGTCTTCTTTACATCAGTGACGCCGATCCTGGAACGTAGCTCACAGAAACGTTCACGTCCCAGTGCCTTCGTCAAAATGTCTTCCAGTTCTTCAGTTGTCCCAACGAATTCGAGATTGATCCTGTTATGTTCCACACACTCACGTATGTAGTGATAGCGAGTTTCAATGTGTTTACTCCGGTCATGAAAAACAGGATTTTTGCTCAACTGAATGGCAGACTGATTGTCAATCTTCAGTGGGAAGGCTCTGACTTTCTCACCTTTGAGCTCTGCAAGGAGTCGAGCCAACCAAATTCCCTGACAGGCTGCGGTTGTAGCGGCAATGTATTCAGCTTCACAAGACGACAATGCCACTACTTTCTGTTTTTGTGATTGCCAAGTGATGATACTAGAACCAAGAAAGAATAGAACACCTGAAGTGCTTTTCCTTGTATCTATATCACCAGCCAAGTCACTGTCACTGTAGCCTGTCAGTAATGCCCCTTTCTTCTTCAGGTAGCAGCACCCAAACTGCAGAGTTCCTGCAATATATCTGAGTATCCTCTTGACTGCCACCAGATGCTCAGTAGTAGGGTTCTCCATGAATCTACTAATATACCCTACAGAGTATGCCAAATTAGGTCTTGAATTTACCAAGTACCTCAAAGCTCCCACAATGCTTCTAAACTTTGTGGCATCAACTGCAGGGGCTGAGCTATATTTGCTGAGCTTGAGCCTTGACTCCATGGGAGTATCACTTGGATTACACCCTGTGAGACCAGCACTTTCTAGGATCTTTGCAGCATAAGCACTTTGATAGATTGTTATACCTTCTTCAGTTTGTGTCACCTCCAAACCAAGATAGTAATGCAATAGTCCAAGGTCACTCATCTTAAAGGTTGCCTTCATCTCTTTCTTGAACAGATCAATGTCATGTGAATTTGCTCCAGTGATCACCAGATCATCTACATACACGCCCACAATGAGTCGATGAGATCCTGTTCCTCTGAGATAAACTGCATGCTCAGAAGAGCTTCTCTGAAAACCCAATTTAATCAGAGACTCATCCAATTTGGAGTACCAGGCCCTTGGAGCTTGCCTTAGGCCATACAGAGCTTTGATCAGATGGAGGACCTTCTTCTCTTGTCCCTTCACCACAAAACCAGGTGGCTGTTCAACATACACATCTTCCAGCAGCTCACCATTCAGAAATGCTGACTTCACATCCATATGATGCACAGTCCAACCCTCTGTTGCTGCAAGTGCTAACAGCAATCTGACAGACTCCAAACGAGCTACTGGTGCAAAGACTTCGTCAAAATCTATGCCAGGGCGCTGAACATACCCTTTTGCAACCAGCCGACCTTTGTACTTGGTGATGAGACCTGCTGCATCCCTCTTGATCTTGTAGACCCATTTGAGTCCAATAGGGCGTACTCCAGGCGGCAGATCAACCAGGGCCCATGTGCCATTGTCCTCAATAGAAGTAAATTCATCAAGCATAGCTAAGCGCCAATGTTCATACCTCTGGGCTTCCTCAAACGTAGCAGGTTCAGATTCGCTTGCTAGCAGGAGACGATCCATCAGTTCTCGCTCAATAGGTCCTGGTGGAGTGGCCGACCCGATCACGTCGTCGACACTACGGAACCGAAGCGGGGCCTCCTCATCGTGGTCTGCATCCAGATGCTCAGAGACTCCTGTACTCGGTGGAGAGACGAATGATGGCATGGCTGGTGACCCAATGCCCTCAGGCGCTGGGGTGCTTGGTGCTGGTGTGCGCGGCGTAGAGCTTCCAGGGGCTTGCCCTGGCGACGGTGCTGGTGATGACGACGTTGGTGTAGTCGTTCCTGGCAGCGGCGTCGTCGGTGTCGTGGTGGTGATGGCTTCTGACACCAGCGGAAGATGATCTTCAATCACAAAGTCCGGAGCTCCTTGTTCTTCTTCTTTGCCAGCCCAGTTCCAACTGGCAGCTTCTTGGAACACGACGTCGCGACTGATGGAGACACGTTTTACCGCGGGGTCGTACACCCAGTACGCCATGGATCCTGGCTCATAGCCGACAAAGATCATGCGGTGGCTGCGATCATCGAGTTTCTTCAGATGCGGCGTCGTCGTCCTGACGTGAGCGATGCACCCGAACGTCCTGAGGTGCTGGACGCCCGGTGTGCTCCCGGTCCAGAGCTCGTAGGGGGTCTTGCCGCCGACGCTCTTGGATGACGAACGGTTCAGGAGATACACCGCCGTTGAGACCACCTCTCCCCAGAACATGCCGGGGAGCTCCTTTGCCTTGAGCATGCTCCTCGCCGTTCCAACGACGGTCTGATTCCGCCGCTCCACGACGCCGTTTTGCTGAGGTGAGTATGGCGCCGTGTGTTGCCGCAGCACTCCGAGCTCGGCGCAATACTCGACGAAGTCTATCGCAGCGAACTCTCCTCCACGATCAGTGCGCAGGGCCATCTGCTTCTTCCCGCTCTTCCTCTCCGCCGCGACTTGCACACGCTTGATGGCACCCGCAGCTGCATCTTTGGAGGGGAGGAGGCAAATCCACATGTACCTCGAGTAGTCGTCGACGAGCAGGAGGAAGTATCGGTTGCCGCTTGGTGTAGGGGGAGTGATGGGGCCGCAGATGTCGCCGTGAAGCAACTGCAACACATCCGTCGCCCGGTGTTGAGCTTGACGCGGAAATGGCGTTCGCCGGTGCTTCCCTGCCAAGCACGCGTCACACACCTGCTCCACCTGAGAGAGCACGGGCATCCCCTTCACGAGCCAGTCACGCCCCATCTTGCTCAGCGCGGCGAAGTTCAAGTGGTCGAGCCTGGCGTGCCAGATCCAGGCCTCTTCCTCCCCGCGCACCGCCAGGCAGACCGGCTGTGCGATGTCGACGTCGAGCACGTAGAGCCGGCCCGCATTGCGGCGGATCTTGGTGAGAAGGCGGCGTTCCTCGTCACGCACCCGCATCTCGCCGTCCTCCACCAGCACCTGGTACCCCCGCTCGTCCAGTTGACCGACGGAGATGATGTTCGCCGTCAGTCGTGGCAGGAAGTAGACGTGGTGGAGTGCGCGGTGCTCCCCGTTCTTGCAGGCGAGCTGGACGGTGCCGGCCCCCTCGATCCGGGCGACCGAGCCATCCCCGAAGCGAACCGTGCCGGTGACGCCGCGGTCGATGCTGGAGAACGCCGCCCGGGACCCCGTCATGTGGTTGGAGGCCCCGGTGTCCAGCACCCATCACCTTGGATCCCTGTCGCCGGTGTTGTCGAAGGCGGCGAAGACCTTATTCTCAAGGAGGTGGAGGGAGCCGTCGGAGGAGATCGCTGGAGCGGCCGCCGGGACAAACTCCAGCGGCGGCTTGATTTGGGGATCGATTTCCCCGGTTGAGTCAACGCAGACAGATAGAAGCAGCGCCTGCTCCTCCTCCTCCTGGGCCACGTGGGCCTGCTCCTCCGCCTTGAGCTTGCCTCGGCACTCATGAGCCCAATGGCCCTTTTTACCGCAGCGCTTGCAGGTATCACCTGGGCTGGCCCGGCTGGAGCTTGACGACCCACCAGAGCTCCCATGTCCACCGCGGCCGCACGGCTTGCCTCGCCCGCCACGCAACTTGCCACGGCCGCCGGAGTTGGAGCCGCCGCGCCCGCCCTCCTGGGAGTGCGGCTTGTATTTCTCAAGCCACTCCTCATGGGTGAGGAGTAGCTTCTCGCTCTTCTCGCCGGCTTGTTTTGACGGCGGCTGCGGCTCCTCGTCGGCGTCATCAGAGGACTTTAACGTCCCCGTGATCTCCTCGATTGTCATCTTCGAGAGGTCCACGAACGCCTCCATGGAGACGACGAGGTTCTTGTACCTTGGACGAATGACGCGCAGGTACTTCTTCACGGCCTTCTCCTCCGGCTCTGGATCACCGAGATCGCCAAGGCGCTGAAGAACGCCGGCGAACCGCAGTGCGAAGTCTTCAATCGCCTCGCCGTCCCGGAGCCGGATGTTCTCGTACTCCGTCCGGAGTGTCTGCGCTGCCACAGCGCGGCGTCGTTTGTCCCTGATGCGCAGGGTCTTGATGGCGTCCCAAGCGTCGGCCGCGGTCTCCTTCGTGATGAGTACCGGCACCATCTCCGACGGAACGCCGCTGCAGATCGCGTCGAGGGCGTTCCGGTCATCGCGGTAGTCGCCGTCGCCGTACTCGATGACGTCCCAGAGATCGCGCGCCTGGAGCTTCAGCTTCATCCGCAGCGACCACTCGGTGTAGTTTGCCTTCGTCAGCTGCGGCCATGTCCCAGAGCTCCCGGAGTCACGGATCACGCGTTCCACGACGCGTTCCCTAGGTTTTCCCGAGTCGTGGTGACGCGGACCTCGACCGCGAGGAGGGGACCGGCTTGGCGACGGCTTGCGACTGGACGACTTGCGCCCGATCTTCTTCTTGCTGTCGCCGGATGAACTCGGCTTCTCCTTCTTCTTGTCCGGCGACGGCTTGCGCGGCGGCGTGGCGCCGCTCGGCTTCTTGGGCGACGAAGACATGGCTTTCGCCGCACCACGGACCTAGACGTGGCTCTGATGCCAATTGTTAGACCTTCACCGGGCTACACACGCCGACGGCGAGGTCTGGAGCTCACCTGAGCTCCTGAACACAACGCAAACGCACGCGAACACGAAGAACACACGCGAACACTTGGAACGCGCCCGAGCTCTGCGAACGCGAGAGAGTTCTTTTTGCGCTGCAACCAACTAGCAGCCTTTTCTGATTCATTTACCATCATATAAACGAAAGGTACAAGTGCAGGGAGTGCTCTGCCTCAACTGCACGTCGCTGAATGTGCGCGTCCATCCCCGAGCACACGACGCGGTCTTGGCGGAGAGTCCCGGAACATGGCGAGCTAGCCTCGTCCACGATCCCTACGCGCGCTCACGGCTTGACCACATCCTGGAGCTCATGCGCGCATGCAGATAACAGAAAATAAACATGCTCTAACTAACTAACAGATCATGCAAGGTTTATTGCTAACAGGGCCGTTTCTAGGTCCCTCAACATCCTATAGCGGCTTTGTTGTTGGTGGTCCTATGCTCCAAGTCGGTGGAGCTCTTTCTCTTGCAAGCTACCATAGTAGTGGCCCCTCTGGCGGGGCCCTGCGGGATGGTCATCCACCGATCTACGCACCAGCTCCCACACCACACCTCCTAAACCAGCTTCGATATGAAGGAAATCCTCTTCATGCTAGGGCGGATTGAGCTCAGCTAACTCATCCCTCGTTCTCGATTTCTAAAAAGGCTTTGGCACTAGCCAGTGTAAGGTGTCACGGGTGCCATGAATCTACTGTCCTGGAACTGCAGAGGAATAGGAGGGACCGAGGGAGCCTCTGCAGCCCTAAGATGCAACATCGCTCCCCATTTGATCACTTCTACAATGGTAATTTTTATTTCAGAAAACTAGAAACAAAAAGCTAGAAAATCAAATATTATTGATAGGTTTGTTGTATTAGATGCTCACATAGTTCCATATGAAGGCCTTGCTGGGGCCTTCGGATACTTTGGAAAGATGATGCGTCCCTGCAAATAGAAAAGCCTAAATCTAATGTTAGCTTAACTACATGTGAATATAAGACAACCACTACATTCTTATCCTAGCTTGTGTTTATGGTGATTCCTATCACAGAAGAACTCAATCTATTTGGTAGCAATTTCATGCTTTTGTTGTAAATAGCCAAATAGTGATGTAAGCGGGAATGGGAAATTCCTTTCCTGACCGACACCGTATCCCATGTAAACTGTCCATGTACCGTTGTTTCAGGAAAAACAGGAAAATGTGAAAAAAAATTCAGGAATTCGGCGGTTACAGGAACATGAACAGTTAAGGCTGTTTCCCGACCATATTCACGGTTACCGTATTTGGGAAGGAAAATTCCCGTATGTATTCCCGTATTTCTCCACACACATTACTCATATTTAGCCCACACATGAATCCAGTCCAAACCTGCCTCTCCTTCCCGCCGACGGCCGACGGCCCACCACAACTCCGCCTCTGGCCTTCAACAAACCCCCCCAACCCTAGCCCCTAGCCAACCTGGCCACCTCCGTGGCTCCGCCTCCACTCTACCCCCACATGCCTGCCCCCCACTATGAGTCATCACCCAGGCCACCACAGATAGAAACTAGGCAAATTGGATCTCACCATCTCGAGCCTCGACGTCTCCAAAGGGTGGCCCCACAGTCCGGCGCACCACCGTGGACGAATGATGCTGCCGACTGGAGCTGCTTCTGCTTTTGCTGCTTCGTCGGCATCATAGGCCAAGGGTCGTCTCATCCTAGAGCCGCCACCAGCGTTGTTGATTCTCGAACACTAGGTACTTGAAACATCAAACTTCTATGCACTCTGCTACTGTGCTGTGATATGTACATCAATACATGTAGTTAGTTGATTTGTGATCCTGTGGATGTGAATTTGTTATCTCGTACCCTTGTGATGCACTGTTGGTATTTCTTAACGTCGATGCTAAGTTTATGAGTCCCTAGCAATGATGCCAGAAATGACCAAATGGTAATCCTAACGATTACAAGAGTCCGCAAGCGCACGGAAGTACCATTGTAGCATTTCCCCAAAGGAGTATTCCAAAGGGTATCGAATCCAAGGAAGGTTGGGCGGATTAACATTCAACACTATTGCAATGAGTATAAATCATAGACGGAAACAAACCAGACACTCAAGTGCAGGGGTAAGGTATGATAGATAGGTTGGTAGTGTGAACACACAAACACACTCTCTCTAAAGGTCCTAGGCTTAGGAGGCAACATACGAGTTAGTTCTAGGTTCTAAGGTACTATACACATAAAGTCAGTAAGATGAGTTAGATACACACTAGCATTGCATGAATGTTGGCTTAAGCACCCAGGTACAAACGGGGAGCTAACCTCCCGCGTCGCTTACGCACGACTCTGGTTGTTGGACTTTAGACTCCTACAGCGTATCCGAACGTGGGGGATTCCAGAAGGGTCCAACGGCTGTCACTACCGCGGCCTACCCCAAGACAAACCGTGGGATACACTCATAAGTAACGTAGCTACGCAACCCAAGCACCACGCTTACGTTGTTAGCAGGACTCTGACCGGCCCGGGCTATTGTGACCCAGGTCAGAGCCACCAGATAAACCGGCCAATTACACCGAGTACCGTAGCTTAAGCACGAACTTCATACAAAACGAACATGCAATCTAACTAGATCAAACTAGGCTAGGTACACAAACGGATTTGTGCTTTTCTATGTCTATTCAACAAGATCAAAGGATCATGTTCGTGAAGAACACGAGCCTCTAACTTATGAACAAACACCGAAAACATGAGTGAGTCACTTGTCAACTGGATCGAAAGGGCTTGTTCATCAAGAACATGAGCCTCTAAATGATGAACAAATCACCGAAAACATGAGTAAGTCACTTGTCAACTGGATCGAAAGGGCTTGTTCATCAAGAACACGAGCACCTCGACAATTTCCTCGATAAATTCCGAGAATACCGCCATCATGCAACGTTGAAAAGAGGCTGGAGCATTGCATAAACCGAAGGGCATCCTTCTATATGCAAACGTTCCATATGGGCAAGTAAACATTGTCTTGAGTTGATCATCCGGGTGAATAGGAATTTGCATGAATCCCGAGTATCCATCGAGAAAGCAAAAATATGCATGGTTTGCTAACCTCTCGAGCATCTCGTCAATGAACGGTAGGGGGAAGTGATCTTTCTTCGTTGCTTTGTTTAGCTTTCGATAATCGATAAACATCCGCCATCCGGTCACAGTTCTTTGTAGTATTAATTCGTTCTTCTCATTCTTCATCACGGTCAAACCTCCTTTCTTCGGCACACAATGTACGGGGCTCACCCACTCGCTATGTGGCACCGGGTAGATGATTCTGGCATAAAGTAACTTGATAACCTCCTTCTTCAATACCTCTCGCATGGCATGGGTTAGCCTCCTTTGATGGTCCACTACGGGCTTACATTGGTCTTCCATAGGTATACGATGAGTGCAAAAGGCTGGGCTAAGTCCTTTGAGATCATTGATTGAATATCCGATCACCTTCTTGTGCTTTTTCAATAAATTCAGTAACTTCTCGTTTTCTTCGGGACTCAACTCGTCGCTCACGATGACGGGATAAGTCTTGTCTGGGCTCAAAAATTCGTACTTTAATCCTTTGGGCAAAGGTTTGAGATCCACCTCGGGCACTTGTGGCTCTTCGGGTTTAGTGTCTCCTATGTCTTCGAATTTTTCTTCCCCCACGCTTCCATCTTGTGGTTCTAATCCTTTTGTTGCTTCCTCTAGTTCCTCGTCTTGTTGATCATTGGATTGGTTCTCCATCGTTCTTTGCAGCGGGTCTCTAAGGGTTTCAACAAAATAAAGACTACCTACCTCTTCCTCTTCTTCATCCTCGGGAGGAAAAGGTGAGGCATGACTAGAAGCACGAAGAAAATTATATGTGTACTTATCTCCATTAAGGTTTATTGTTACTTTACCTTTTCCAGCATCCAACACGGCATCAACCAACTTCAGGAAAGGCCTACCTAAGATTATATGATCATGATTTTCATAGTAGGCATCTATAATAAAGAAGTCAGTTGGTATGCACTTTCCGGAGATGATTACATTAATGTTGCAAGCAATACCTAGAGGTTTAATAGTTCTACCATCTCCCATAATTAACTTTGTTGAAGTTGGAGCTAAGTCTAGGTTATGGTCTTGAACTTTATCGTAAATTTTAGAGGATATGACACTTACTTGAGCTCCGATGTTGTATAAAGCCTTGCATTGAATTCCATTGATCTCGCAACTCAAGTGTGGTGTTGTCTTCTCCACTTGATCGGATCCTATTGCGTAAACTTCAGTGAGGCGAGCGTATGGTGATGCTTCGGGCTTAATTCCCATGATCCTCTTCACCTCGGCTATGTGATCCGGATCCACTTCATCATCACTAAAGAGCTTTCAAAAGATCTCACCAGTGGTTTCAAGATCATACAGATTTTCCGCTTGCTTTTCCGGTGGGAAATCCACTTCCAATGCTCTTGCCATCCCCTTTTGGTTAGGGAACGGTCTTCTCTTGTCGAACACTTCTCCATAATCTATCGGAACCCAATCCATTTGCTCAAACTCCCTTAATGGCTTCGCGCTCGACATACTCCTCTTGTCCGTTTTATTTGACTTGGCGAAGTCAACGCTTGGGGTAGTTCTTGTCTCAATGTGTACTTCTTCAAGCTTTTCCGAGATTGGCTCCTCCTTCTTGTCTTCTGGGGCTGCCTTTTTGGAAATTTCAGCACATGTCTTCATCCTTGAATCGTGTTCCGGCTCTCTCGAAAGTCGTGTTTCCCAATCTCTTCGCATGGTCGCCGCTTTGCTAATCTTTTGTAAAAGTTGAGCGGCTTCTGTGAGTGTTTTCTCCATGAGATCCCCACCTGCACACATTTGAACATGTTCCATGCAAGTAGGGGTTAGGGAAAAGAAAAATGTATGCAAAAGTACGTCACCGGAGAAGCCGAGTCTTGGTCCTTGTTCAATCAATTCATTAAATCTATTCCAAGCTTGGTCTATCCCTTCCTCTTCTCCTTGTGTGAAGGTGATCACTTGCCTCCTTAGATGTTGAACCTTGCTTATTGGAAAAAACTTCTCGCAAAATTTCTTCGTCAACTTGTTCCAGTTACCTTCAACTTCAAAGGACGCAAACGAGTACCATGTCTTTGCTTCACCGGCAAGTGAGTATGGAAAGAGATTCCACTTGAACCATTCGTCGGGAACTCCTTCTTGACGCACCGTGTTGCATAGCGTCGTGAAATGCTTTATATGTCTATACGGGTTCTCCGTCTCCATCCCTCCAAATGGGGTTGCCGCCGCCATCTCGATGATCCTAGCCTTGATTTCATACTTGGTCGCTTCGAGCTTCGAATCCGACTCTTGTACTTTAATGTCTTCACATCGAGGGCTAGCGTAATCCCGTAGTGATTTCTCCGGTTCTTCCATAGGGTGGTTGGCGAACGCCATCTAGACAACAAAATAGAAAAACAAAAACAAAACAAGTGGTTTTCTAGGTAATAGGGGTTAGATGTTAGCAATAAATGATAAACAAAAATAAATGCAAAACCAAACGATGTAAACTGGCTTGCTTCCCGGCAACGACGTCAGGAAAAGGGGCTTATTGACGGATAAAACTCGTATCCACCTACGATCCGCAAGCGTACGGACCTACACCTTTTTCACCACGGGGATTCCCTAGGTTCTTGTCAATCCGCGGAGCAAGGGGATTACAAGCGTTTGATCTAGCACTACCTAGTTAACTTATCCAAACCCTAAACTATGGTTAAACTAGAGAACTACTACGCTACACTAGAGAGGGTGATAAAACTCACAAGATATGTAAAAGACACTTGCCCAAGGGTCTACGATACTTGAACATGCAACTGCTTAGAGATATGAAAACCGATCTAATCTATCAGGGGTTGTGACCACGGTTTCGCCCTTTCCCTCCCCCCGTACTATCACTACGTGGAGGTATTCGTGACTAGACCTATGATGATCACGGCATATTGAAGGGTTCTAAGGGAGAAGTGAGATCTATACTCCCTACTAGGCATGGTAGCTAACCTTAAACATGAAAGCATCTTCAACACTAGATGATAGATTGAAACCATAAAAGTCACGATTACATCTCAAGATCGATTACAACCCATGGACAAATGAGAATATTACCCCATCAAGGTGCTAGACATGGCACCATTGATCATGGTGACGCTTCCGACGGTGTCTTCCTTCTCCTCCGGGGGTGTCATGGCAGGGCCTCGACGTCCTCCTCCACTTGTGGTTGTTTCCTTCGAGTAGAGCGATCCTTCTCGCCAATGATCTCCCTCCTCTTCTTCCTCTCTAGCTTGTGGACGGCCTCTTAGGCAAATGGCTCTCTCCCTGCGAATGGCGGCGCCTCCACGTCTTTTGGGTTCATCTTCACGCTCAAGAAATGGGGGACCGAACCGACGTCGGGATGGGCCAGGCCGGCCGTCCTTGGCCGACCGGCCCAAGCCCATTTTGTCCTAGTTCGATCGCCCCTTCGCACACGTGGGTCCTCTTGCCATTTTGCACTTTGCCCCTTTACTTGCATCATTTTGGCGACGTCATCCTCACGTCCAAGATAGAGGGTCTTCTCGCATGAAGTTCGGTCTTTTACGCTTCAATCCTCGGGGATGTTCCTTTGTAGCACTTCGGTCCTTGCCACCTTTGGGAGTGATTTCATCATGCACTTGAACACGAACGGGACTCCTCATTTGCTCCTTTGAACTTGTTGTGACTCCTTCCCTTTAGTCCATGTTTTCCTGCAAAAAGACAACACTTCCAAATGCACATACGAAGATGAACTTATTATATCATTAGTGTGCCTAGTGGTGGGTTAGTTTCATAATCAAGCTCAAACCAAAGTGTAATGAACATGTTTGGTGCACCAAAATACACCGTCAACATACGTGATCTTGATCAAGGGAGCCTAACAAGTTTCTCGCCGAGGGTCACAACAATTCGACAAGACTCAATGAAGAAAACAAGTAGCATATGTGGAGGCTAACGAAAGCTAGGATCTACATATGGCTTTGGATAGGAATTTCTCATCATTGAGGAACTTATCATTTTATCATTTTTCAAAAGAAAACTCCGGATATCAAACATCACTTAGTACTAGCTCATAGCAACCCTATTATACCATATCATACCTCACAACAACCTAGGCAAAGGTCATGCTTTTGCTACCCACAAGTTTCAAGCTAATGTTTGATCATGCAAGCCAACAAACTCAAAACTAAAATAGGGTTCTAAGTTGTAAGCAAGGCATACAAGAGGAATAAACAAAGCAACTATTCATCATTTCAACCATGGAGAACAAAAGTATTCTTACCGCGCATATGGAAGCAAACTAATTTAGGAAAGCAAATAAATATTTTTGGTCTTTTTAATTTTGCAGATTTTTATGTGTTTTTATCATGTGAGATTCTGAAAATAAATAAGGATACAAGTTACCTCAGAGTGGGGGTCCTCCCCAAGCTAGCTTCAGGCTCACTACTTTGGAGGGGGATATCCCATCCACTGGAAGAAAGCCCTCTGCTCCTCCAACTGCTGCTACTTGTGTATCATGGTTCAAACTCAAAGGGGTTGTCCGGATGGACTCCCATGAGCTTAAATCCCAACAAGAGCGCGAGCAAAATGGAGCAAGAATAGCTTGTTTCTCTTAAAAGTCAGAATCTTGTGTTGAAGGAAGTATCTTACCGATCTTACCTGTCGGCGAAGGGCTCTTTATTCCAAGTCTTCTAGAGCCCCGACTACCTCCCCTGGTTGCTCATTCGTACCCTGCAGTGTGTAACACTGCTCCTCTGTTGCTCGAAAGCGGAACATCATACTCTTCTTCCCAATGCGGAAACAGATGGTTCTGGATCCGACATTGATCCTCGCATTGACATCACTAAGGAAAGGTCCCCAAGAATGAGAGGCATTCCCCCATCATCTTGCATATCAAGGACCACGAAATCCACGAAGACGCATGAACCTTGGACGAAAACCAATATGTTCTGTACTATCCCCTCCGGATATCGGATCGATGAATCAGCAAGCTGGACTGTCTTTGAAGTTGGAGTCAGAGCTGGATACCCCAATTGTTTGAACATGGCCTTGGACATGAGGTTAACACTTGCACCAAGGTCACAAAGAGCATTCTTGATCTTTCTAAAATAAATCTTGCAGGTGATAGCCGGATAACCAGGATCCTTCTTGTGTGTAATGGTTGAAGATTCCCATGGATCAAGAACCTGTTGTATGGGTTTCCCTACATAGTCAGTAGCTCGTGCTCGCCCGGATGGCTTACCCCATCCGGTGAACACTGCACAAACATTTTCACAAGAAGACACGGGTTGCCCCGGAATCTTCCCGTCTTCAGCAGAGGGAACCAAAGCAGCTAATTGAGCCAACTGGGTTTCTATCATTTTGTTGAAGCTCAGCTGGTTCTTATGAGCAGAAGAAAGGCTATCAATTTTAACATTAAGGTTTTCCAAAGCCTTATCCTAGGCAGCTATTTTCTTATTAAAACCACCGTTGACTTTAGCTTGCCCGAAAACCAGATCTCTCAGGGAAGGTTGGTTTGGGTTGAAAGAATTACCTTGATTACCTCCCTGATAATAAGGGTGTGATTGATTCCACGTTTGACCTCCTTGTGGACGATAACCATTATTGTTGTCGTTCATGTACATCATGTCCTCTTGGGTAGTAGGGCAATAATTCCCTGAATGCCCAGTGTCACCACAGACTTCGCAAGTCATGCGAGAATCCATAGTTTGAGTAGTGACAGCCATGGCAGCCTTCTCGTTGGTCAGATCATCCATTCTTTTCATGAGTAGGTCCATCTTGGCGTGCAACATATCCACTTTCTTGATGGTATGTGTACCCCTCTGACGGGGCTGGAGTCGATCATCACTCCACCCTTGGTTGGAGACCATCTTCTCAATAGTAAGAGAGAAGAAAGCCCCTCCAGCAGCAGCATCAATATGGCCTCGGGCTGTCGGAGTCGGCCCATTATAGAAACTCTGAAGAATAAGCCAGTTGTCCATCCCATGATGGGGACAAGACAGGATGTACTCCTGAAGCCTCTCCCAAGCTTCTGGGATATTCTCATTTGCCGCTTGCTGGAAGCTTGAAATTCTCCCCTGGAGGGCATTGGTTCTGCCCAATGGAAAGAACTTCGCGAGGAACGCTGCTGAGCACTTTGCCCAGGTGTCAATATCTGCACGGTTCACATAGAACCACTGCTTTGCCTTTCCCAGGAGGGAGAATGGAAACAGTCATAGACGGATGGCATCTTCCTGCACTCCTCGTATAGTGAAGGTGCTGCACAGCTCCAGGAACTGTTGCAGATGGGCGCTCGCATCTTCATTTGGCTTGCCACAGAATGGGCTAGCCTGTACCATCGTGATTAGGCCAGTCTTGATCTTGAAGTTGATCACAGGGCCTGTCGACACCTGGTCAGTAGAGGGAACAGAGTACTCTCGGAGAGTCTTCTCGACGTTGACTTCAACCATAGGAGTTGATTCGGATGGCACTAAGGAAGCTGGGTCGACTTCCGAATGTACACACGAAGGAGAACCGAAATGAATTTGTGCCTTCCTTACGAGTGAGTCAGGATCTTCAGTGAAATTTGGCGGTAAATCGAAACCAGTCATACACTACCTGTCTTCATCATCAATAGACAAAGAAGACAATCAAGGTTAGCCTGCATTGAGAACTGTTTCATTCCTGTCATGATTATAAACATATGCAAAGTGTTGACATGTTATCCTTAGCCTTCCCCGGCAACAGCGCCAGAAATGCTTGTTGGTATTTCTTAACGTCGATGCTAAGTTTAGGAGTCCCTAGCAATGATGCCAGAAATGACAAAATGATAATCCTAACGATTACAAGAGTCCGCAAGCGTACGGAAGTACCATTGTAGCATTTCTCCAAAGGAGTATTCCAAAGGGTATCGAATACAAGGAAGGTTGGGCGGATTAACAAGTTCAACACTATTGCAATGAGTATAAATCATAGATGGAAACAAACCAGGCACTCAAGTGCAGGGGTAAGGTATGATAGATAGGTTGGTAGTGTGAACACACAAACACTCTCTCTAAATGTCCTAGGCTTAGGAGGCAACATACGAGTTAGTTCTAGGTTCTAAGGTACTATACACATTAAGTCAGTAAGACGAGTTAGATACACACTAGCATTGCATGAATGTTGGCTTAAGCACCTAGGTACAAACGGGGAGCTAACCTCCCGCGTCGCTTACGCACGACTCCGGTTGTTGGACTTTAGACTCCTACAGCGTATCCGAACGTGGGGGATTCCAGAAGGGTCCAACGGCTGTCACTACCGTGGCCTACCCCAAGACAAACTGTGGGATACACTCATAAGTAACGTAGCTATACAACCCAAGCACCACACTTACGTTGTTAGCAGGACTCTGACCGGCCTGGGCTATTGTGACCCAGGTCGGAGCCACCAGATAAACCGGCCAATTACACCGAGTACCGTAGCTTAAGCACGAACTTCATACAACACGAACATGCAATCTAACTGGATCAAACTAGGCTAGGTACACAAACCGATTTGTGCTTTCCTATGTCTATTCAACAAGATCAAAGGATCGTGTTCGTGAAGAACACGAGCCTCTAACTTATGAACAAACACCGAAAACATGAGTAAGTCACTTGTCAACTGGATCGAAAGGGCTTGTTCATCAAGAACATGAGCCTCTAAATGATGAATAAGTGAAGAACACATGAACAAATCACCCATTTATACAAGCACAACTTTATATGAAATAGTTATTTAACTGAAGTAGAGCAAAGTCATACAAAGAAATAAAGATACAAGAGAACTCATACCTAGATCCCAAAGTAGACTTGGAACATGAAGTAGAACAACTCTAGCCTTCCTCCTAGCCTTAGAAATCAAAAGTGAGAGAGGAGTAGTAAGATGTGTTGTCTAAGAATGAGCCCCCTCCCCTTCTATTTATAGGCTGAGCACCGGTGTCAAGAGGAGCCAAACACCCCGGGAATGGCCTTTAGGACCAATGGGAAGATACCACGTGGAAGCCCCTGAGTGGAGGGCTCAAGGTCGGTTCGGCCGACCTGTGGGATCGGCCGACCCCTTGTGGGCCCCACTCAGGGTGTGTTTCCTCTGGGTGGCTGTCCTGTGGGCCTTTAGGTCGGTCCCCGGTGTACACGTGTTCTTGAGGCGGTTTAGACGCTCTGGTGGGCCCATGGATCCATGTGAAGTCCACGTGTCACGCTCTGATTCGTCGGGGCTTGCCTCCCTTGGATTAGTGACATGTCTTGCATGCATAGGATATGAGGTGGCAGCCCCTCCTTGGCTGAGGTGATGTGGCATGAATCATAGAAGGTGAGTTTGCTACTTCTTTTGCACTTATTTTCCTGCAACCACAAGATCTCCAAGGACAATTGGAACTACATTATTCTGAACTAAAATGCGTGTAAGAAATGCCTCTTACTCCTTTATTCATGAGTAAATTAACGGCTAAAGTAAGCACTTAACAGCCGTCAACAACTCCCCCAAGCTAACCTCTTGCTCGTCTCGAGCAAGACACTATGGACTTAGGTTGGTTGATCAGGAGTTGCTACGATGTTGTATTCCTAATTTATGACAAGCATACAACTAGGTACTCTATCAAGGATTGAGTGAGTTGGCATTAATATTACCTTATGCTCGATTGATATGGGGCTTGTAGCTTCACCTGCCTTGCGCGGTTGAAAGATAGAACGGTTGTATAGAAGTTACTAATCACATGCACCTTGATCAGTTATCAATCCGGAGGTTTTGCAAGTTTTTTCAAAGAAATCAAAGTTCCTCAAATGATACTCTCGGATCACTCATTGTGTATGATTCCTCACCAAGGTATTGATTTGCCTTCTTTCACCACCTACTCCTAATAAGCTGATATGTGGAGCTGTAGGTAGGGAAAACATGTGGCATACCTATTTCTCATGTATTGTCGAGTCGAAAACCGGATCCTTGGGAGCAACAAGTCATACAACCTAATCAAGATGTGCATGTGTGTGTATGGTGGATGGATGATGAACTCCTTTTTTGCATATGATCCTCTCTTCTCCCTTTGAAGGTGAGTTTGCTACTTCTTTTGCACTTATTTTCTTGCAACCACAAGATTTCCAAGGACAAGTGGAACTACATTATTCTGAACTAAAATGCATGTAAGAAATGCCTATTTCTCCTATATTCATGAGTAAATTGACGGCTAAAGTAAGCACTTAACAGCCGTCAACATGCACTAAATCTATTATCTCTTTCAGACTTGTGGGCTGCATGTGGTTGTTGGAGTGTTGGCCGTTGGGTGATTGAACTTGGTTGTTCATTGTTCACTGGAACTGGAGATTGGTTGTTGTGATCCGCAGTGTGCCTTTGCCTGTGATGTATTGCTGTGATCGATGTGCATGAGTGCATGAGACTATGATCTAGTGCTTATATTTTTAGGATGTTATCTATGATTAAGCCGAGCTAACTGTTTGAAGTGGTTGCACGTATCGATGATCCCGTTTTGTGTTACTGATTCCCGACCGTATTCAATTTGTTCCCAATCATAATATTTCATTCCCGATATCCCGTAATATCGAATTCGTTTTTTCCGTCTGGTCTTTCCGCTCCCGTTCCCGCTCCCGGCTAATAAAAACAAGAACATGAATGGTTAGGGAGTTCTCCTGACCGCTCCCAACCGTTTACATACCTAGTTGTAAGTAATCCTAATGTTCCTACTTTCTGTACGGGGGATCTGAATAATGTTATGCATGCTAATTGCAAACTAGGTCTCACTTATACTTGATCAAATCAACAATTTGGTGCTAATCCTAATTTGAGGGCTTGGATAGATGTTTAGGTAATGCACAATGGTGTGTGTCGTTTCCTTCAATTGCTATTTTCCATCTTATGAGGAGTGATCATGCTCCTGTATTAAATACCTCTTGCATCTACAAACAAACCTAAGAAACATTTAAGATTTGAGAATTGGTGGTCAATAAAAGAGGATTTTTTAAAAGACGTAGCTACCACAGCTCGGCCTTTTCACCTCAAAACAAGGTTTATATCTTTTGATTTGCAAAAGTGGAGGAAAAATAAACCCAATCTTAAACTTTAATTGCAAGCTATCAAAGAAAACATCCTCAAACTTCAAAGTATTCGTCCAGCTATTCAGGACCACTCTCTAGAAAAGATGGACAAAGAGGTAGATTTTCATAAACACCAAATTTTTTCAGCAAACAATCCTCAAGCGAGCAAGAAGAAATATAACTTTATTTCTTACTCGTGTGTTGAGAAATCTTTTAACAACACATGATCAAATTGTCACTTATTTCTAGAAGTACTTTACAAACTAGTTCACAAGTCAGAATTTTCGGGGCGGTTGGCTATAAATAGGAGCCGGAGGCAAAAGGCTCCACACTTTTCCTCTCTGTTTTTTTTCTTCCGTTCCCGTATTTTCCCTCAGCTAGAAAGTAATTTTTCTTTGGATAAGGAAATCAATTTCTTTTTCGGGGAAAAAATGTTTCGCCGATTTGGAACGGCGGCGTCGGGATGAGGGGTAGGATTGCGACGCAGACGGTGTGGATCTTCTATGGCTGCTGTGTTAGATCTAAGATTTTCTCGGACCTTTGACTTGGAATTAGATGAGTAGTTTGAGTGCCACGTGGTTATTCGGGAGGATTAAGTGCTGGTAAGTATAGGTGTGTTTGACTGTGCGTGATATGGGATGAGAGATCTTATTTGGTTTTTTTCAAAGAACCTCTTTTTGCGTGTTTTATTGTTTTCTTATAAAGGTTAGGATGACGATATTAGTTTTACTATTTTCATCAGTAAAGCAGAAATGAAGAAAATTTAATGAATTACTTCACAATACCCACTCTATACAAATCAAGTTATGGACAATTATAAAGAACATGAAAAAGGATGATGCCCCAAGACCATATAGTTTTAATGCTGCCTTCAATAGAGCTGATTGGGAATGGATTGCAATACTGCCTTAAATAGAGCTGCTTGGGAATGGATTGCAGATGATGTTGAGTTCAAAATTTTTCTACTACAGATGTCAGCTGCCACCTGATCATGTTAATTGTTTAAATACTAAGAATCTCTTTCATGTTAATTTGATGAACTCACACCCTAATCATCTTTGACATCCTATTATTTTTCTTACAAAGAGAGAACCCATGCCTACAATTTCATTCTAAACAAGTTTGGAACTAAGCTTACTAATATTAAGGTAAATAAGATTAATCACACAACTAGAATTACTTGCATTAATTTTGTTTTAGCTTCCATTAAATCATTTCACATTAAAAATAAAAAAATTAAGCACAACCATCAACCTAAATCTATAGCCAACACTCCTCTTTGATTTGACATCTTGTCAGTTGGAGTTGCGATGCGCCACCATTTTATACGCTAGCCTAGCGTTGGCCTTCTCTCTTCTAAGTGGAACGACTAATTTTTTGATATAGACAAATGAGGAGCTGAACAATGTGCAATATAGAATATTTTGAATTTGTAAGATGCGGATTTTGGCTCATTAAATATATAGAAACCGCGAAAGGAGAAGAGGAAAAATGGAGTGGACAACAAAAATATCGAACAAAAATCTAATTGGTTAAAATTTGATAGCTTTTGTAAATACAAATATCTTGGCATATATCTAACAAAACTTATCATTTATTCTGTCTTGATTAATTTTAAGATCATATGGTGTAAATTATCATGGAGTCTATCAAACAATAATTATACATTGAATACATTTCTATTGTGAATATTTAATTAAATATTCTTAGTTGAAAGAAGCATGTTATGGCCACTATAAATGCAAGATGTGTTTGGAAGACAATTATAAGTCTATTTGGTGCTACATTTAAGAGCAGACTTTGCCATTGGGTGTATTTATAACTAGGTGATTCTCCGCGCGTAGCTATGGAATTTAAGAGATCTTTTATATAAAATATGAAACAATGTGGTTGTTTAGTTATTGGTATCAATGGACCACTTATATAGACGTTGCGACCTATATATTCAATAAGATTCTAAGAATCATAGATTTGACTCCTTGGTTAATTAATGGATGTTGGATAGAATGGATAAAAAGCTAATATGACAATGGACGGAGAAGAAACCAGATCAAAGATTCTGTAGTGGAGTACCTGCAGCAGCAGGGAAAGCGGCGACACCAGGTTCGTCAGCTTCAAATGGAATGCCACTGGTTGCCTGATATGCTCTCCAGGCATCCCTCCTTGATGAGATGTAGAGTCCACAACAATTAGGGGATTGTTGGGGATTCTAAGAATCGGATGAAACCCCCAAGCACATACAAGAAAGAATTCACGAAAGAGTAGATGACAAAGAATCTCAGAAAGGACGAACATTATCGATGAATTTGAATATGTGCATATCATTCTCAAAATTCGTTTGAACTGCTTCAATATGGCTACACGAAAAGGGCCAGCCGGACTTTTGACTTCCCTCCCTATCCAGCCATAGTCCTACCCACCGCACGCTACACAAACCCATTTGACCAGACTCGCTCAACTACCCTTGTTCTACAGGTTGGGCCCTAAAATTGTCTCCTTTCGTGCACATCCGATCGTCAAACATAGCTCCTGTGATCTGATCCTTATGACTTGAGACTTGACTGATGAATTTGGTGCTCCAATTTTCATACCAGCAGCAATTTTTCCCCTGACGCCCGGCGCTTGCCGTAAGCACGGCAAGACTTGCTGCTTTCGATCCAAACCTCTCCAGGACCTTGTGATCCGGCCTCCAGGAAACATTGCCGTGCTCCCTGCAGCACGCCGTACTCGACGCCACCGCCGAGGCTCCCGACGGCGGGGCCGCCGAACAACCTCACGCGCTTCCGCGGCGCGCTGTTGAGCTCCACGTACCGGAGGAACTCGGCGGCGCCGTCGGCGAGCCTCTCGAACCTCCGGACCGCGGCGCGGGCGCGGGAGGCCTCGCCGCCGCCGCCGCGGGCGAGCACGAGGAGCGCCGAGACGAAGCACAGGACGGCGTGCGCGACGCGAGTCGGGAGCGGCGCCCGCGCCAGGCGGTCCCGGTCCTCCTCCTCCTGGAGCTCCCGGAGCTTCCACCGGTGCAGCGCGGCGTCGCACTCGTCCGCGGCGCGGCGCAGCCGCCGGCGCCACCGGAGCAGGGGCGCGTCGGCGGCGCGCGGCCACCGGGCCGAGACCTCCAGCGCGGCCTCCATCTTGATGTGCGCCATCTCCAGGCGCTCGACGCCCTCCCGCGTGCTCAGCCGGTCCCGGTGCCGGCCGATGAGGTAGGAGGAGGCCCGGTTGACCACCTCGCCGACGACGATGGACCCGACCATCTCCGCCATTGCTGCGAACTGCGATGGTGACTGCCCGTCGACTGGACCCTCGCCGGCGACGGGTGTAATCACATCAGTAGTCGAGTATGATTGCACAGGAGGGGGTGATCGGAGGTGATGAGGACAGGAGCGTCAAGCTACAGGGGAGGTGAATGGAAGGGAAAGGTTGGATGTGTTCTCCTGGTCAGAGAGCTCAGGCCCTGGATTGGGATGCAAAAATGAGCGAGAACAAGTGGAGCTCACAAGTAGTGACGGCGACCGGTCGGTCCATGTCCATTGCACGAATGCATATGCATCCAGCAGCGGTTTTTTTTTTTTTTTGGTAATAAAGAAGAAAAGGCAGCAGTTGGCTGACCAAGTCGCGTCGATGCCGCGTTAATCTGACCAATCCTTTCTTGTTCCAAGGGGACACCTACCCTCCTCTGGGCTGCTGCTTTATTTCTGGTCTTGGCCATTTGGTCCAAGTCCAGTGTCAATTCCAACCTCTATTTCTTTTTTACCCAGGCTAAAGATGGAAAAAAAAAACAAGCCTGCCGAGATGGGCCCATGTGAGCAAAATGGAAATGGAAGTAAGCCCATTAGGTGGTCAGCCCACATTCTGGATGGTGATGATGGAGAAATACTCATGTTCGACTGACTAGTGTTGATTTGTTTTAGGAGACTGTTACTGATTTGTTTTTAGAGAAAATACTGATGACGACTGATAATCCATCTTCCGCAAGATAAATAACTAAACATCTATAACCTAACAATAGTTCAATAACTAAACATCAATAGTTCCGAGATGCCATTTAAGCCACTACAAAAGCATGTAAATTGCACTGAGAATAATAAGCGAATAGTGATGTATTTCGTCATCAGAAAGCAAGGGTTTCACAGTAGGAAATCAGTCAAATGAGAACAGAACATCTCACCTCAAAACCTGACCCTTGAGGGTTCCGTGAAGAACACGTGTAGCTGTATCCCATACATTAATCTGCCCATCAAAACTTCCACAGGCCAACAAATGTCCATCTGAACTAAAAGCTACGGTGCTATGGTATCGCTGTGTCCTGTATTTAGAAACAGTACTGTAAGTTTCCTCAATGCAATCCTTAGCACGCATCGACAATGTAAAAAATACTCATGAGCACAGGATAACTGATATATGCAAAAGAAGAAAAAAACATAGAAATTAGCTAAACAAACTACATCCATGGAAAAATGTAGATGTCATGAACTAGTATAGAGATATTCCAATAAATAATTGGTATCCAACAAATCAATAAGATAACAAAGCAAACTATACCAGTCAGCTCCAAAGCACCCTCAGTACTGTTGGGGTGCGCCTTAGGAGGGCTAAGACTAGGGACCCCCATTGTGTATAAAAGAGGCCAAAAAAGGGATATAAAGGTATTTTTGTAAAGGCTGAGGACCTAATTGTAATGTCTAGGGACTCATTTGTATGATCAGGGGCCTCGAGTGTAAATAACGAAGACCTGAATGTAATTCTTGACCCCACCAATGGAAATAATAAAAACAGCCACATCCCCTCTCCCTGTAAATAGACCCGGGTGGAGGAGAGGGACTCTTAGCCTTGGTATTCATGGATCTCTCTTGTTCATTATTCATTGATCTCAAGTTTCTTCATACTTCTTCTCTTTCTATCTGTTCGGGATTCCCAAATCCCAACAGTGGCGCCCACCGTGGGTCTGCACGTAACAAAGTTCACGATTACCATAGCCAAAAGTTTTCTTCCAAAGATCGAAGGTGCTAGCCATAATCGTTGGCATGATCTTTATACTTTCACCACCTTCGGAAGTCATTAATCATTTTCGTGGAACCCACATTTCACAAGAACATCGAGGTTCCGAAGTGCAGAGAACTCAGGCTATCATGCATTCATGCTCTCAGCCGATTGTTTTTAGATCACGAAGGTCGTGGTTGACTTCCTCAAATAAAATACTCCCATCTTGGTACCTTCGATATGTTTTATTTGACTTTGCAAATAAAAGTAACTAACCTTATTTCATGAGTACGTTGGTGCATTTAGATCGAAATGGATGGCAGAGAAAAATCTCAGAATCTCAGAACAAGAAAAAATCTCGGAATCCCGAGAGAAAAAATCTTGGATTCTCGGAAGAAGAAAAATCTCGGAATCTCAGAAGAAGAAAAATCTCAGAATCTCGGAACGAACAAAAATCTCAAAATTTCGGCGAAACTTCGGAATCTTGGAACGAGCGGAATTTTGGAATCTTTGAACGAGTGAAATTTCAGAATCTTTGAACAAGCGGAATCTTGAAACCTCTCAATCTCGGACGGAACCTCGTAAAATAATAGTGTACTTATTATCTATGCTAACTCATATGTTTGCAGGAATTTTGGAAACCTCGAGCGAAATTTCAGAATCTCAGAAGGAGAAAAATCTCGGAATCTCAGAAGAAGAAAAAATCTCAGAATCTCAGAAGAAGAAAAATCTTGGAATCTCAGAAGAAAAAAAAATCACGAAATCTCGAAACGAGCAAAATCTTGGAACCTTGCTATGTCAAGCGAAAACTCGTAGATCAATAATATTCATGTTATCTATACTAACTTTTATACTTGCAGGATGTATCCTTTATAACATCTTACGTGTTTACCAATTTTGAGACATCCTCCGAAGACGGTGGTGATCTATCAATCTTGTGCAAAGCAAGCTCTCATCTGATTTTTGAGACTACGAGGGTTATGGTTCAATTAATCAAGTCCTCGGAGCCAGGAACCTCGAGCAAGCAAAGCAGCTCATCACGTTTCCAAAAGTCGTGCATGCATATGAAACTACAAGACCTCGGTGCACGTACTGCAAAGGACCTGAAGGAGCTTCGGAAGTTCGAGGATCAGCTAGTATTTCTGAAGTTGAAATCTCGGAATCTCGCAAACCTTGAGTAAAATCTTGGAATCTCCAACCATGTGGAATATTGGAACTTGCATGGTCTCAAACTGAAAGCGTCTTTTTTCCTGCAAAGAAAGGGTTTCCGGGATTCGTAATACTCAAGGCGGTTAATTTACCTATTTCCTAAAATGTGATGACCTTCGAAACTAACGAATACAAAAAAAAAGCACATGCACTTCCATGTGTTTCTACTTTTTCAGGAATGCGGACGATTTCGAGAATCTGCGCAAATGAGAAAAATCTTGAGCGAAACCTCGGGATCTTTGAACGAGCAAAACCTCAGAATCTCGAAATCTTTGAACAAGTGAAATCTCGGAATCTCGGAAGCAAAAAAATCTCGGAATCTCGGAAGCAAAAAAATCTCGGAATCTCGGAAGTAAAAAAATCTCAGAATCTCATAAGGCGAAAAATCTCGGAATCTCAGAAGGCGAAAAATCTTGGAGTCTCAGAAAGGGAAAAATCTCGGAATCTCAGAAGGCGAAAAATCTCGGAATCTCAGAAGGCGAAAAATCTCAGAATCTCATAAAGAGAAAAATCTTGAAATCTCACAAGGATAAAAATCTTGGTATCTTGAAATGAGAAAAATCTCAGAATGAGCAAAAAATCGAAATCATGGAATGAGCAAAATCTCTGAATCTGTGCAAGTTATATATCCAGCTGTGCATTTGATTGCTCGGAATCTTGGACAACATCTCGAGAGTCCGATATACACCTAGATTAACAGAGCTTGGCCACAAGGCATCCTCGGTCCTTTACTTTTTTATCATCACCAATGCATGCACCTTTTACTTGGAATACCATCATTTCAGAAGCCTCGAGGCTGCTAGGCAACCACGTCGTAAGTTATAAAGCTACGAAGCGAGTTTTGTTTCTGTGCTGGGATAAAATCAGATTTTCATGGCTAAAAAACTGCCATCAACCTCGAGCGACAAAAATCCGTGTGAAGCTCCCGTTTTGAGTGTAAGGCCAAGGATGATTCATGTGCCTCGAGTCTGGATTTTCGAAGTTTCTCAGAACATATGGGATTTTGAACTAATCAGGATGATTCATGCTTTGCTGTCGACGGAAAGAAAACTCCTCGGAATTTCTACATCTGAGGCCGCGAGTTGGCTTGTTTTTAAGGCTACGATAATTATTTGACCCTCGAAGGAGTAAAATCCCCTAGCAATACAAGTTTTCTTTGCTTTCGTGTTCTTTCAGGAAAAAGATCAGTTCCGAGAATCTAAGAGTTTCGGGAATCCAAGAGAAGAAACCTAGATTTCAGGGGTGTGGTTTCTTTCTGTGAAGCTCAAAAAAGTAGGCGTCGGAACATGCGGAATCTCAGAACCTCACAACCTCGAGCGAAATCTCGGAACAAGCGGAATCTCGGAACCTCACAACCTCGAGCAGAATCTCAGAATGAGCGGAATCTCAGAACGAGCGAAAACTCGGAACGAGTGGAACCTCGGAACCTCACAACCCCGAGCGGAACCTCGTAAAAAATAGTATACTTATTATCTATGCTAACTCCTACGTTTGCAGGCTGTATCCTTCAAAAGCACTTAATTTTAATGTCTCATTTTCAATTGTAACACCTTCGATGCTTTCATAATAGTATTGCAATAAAAAATGAATGAAAGCAATTTTTTGTGAAAAAATGAAAGAAGTCCGAGTTCTTTAGTTCTATAAAAATTCATGAATTGTTTTGTACTCAAAGGTCAGGAAACTTTGTGTTTGTAAAGCTTTCGTCTTTTCGTGAACCTCGAATAGAGATCGTGGGACATTCTGAACTCCAAAACAAAAACAGTGTTTACACCAAATTCTAAGCTCCATGCTTATAAAGTGGTTGTCATACTTTTCATTCCTACAAAGATTTATTAACCAAGGTCAAAACATCATGTTCATCCCAGGATTAATAATTCTTTAAAGTGTAAGAGAAGTAGGACGCATTGAAAAATTTATAAACCAACCAATGTAACGTGAAAGTAAGGTTTATAAAACTGAATGATGGTGGTCTCCAATCATGTCTAAACACCATGTTTACACATGATTGCAAAAGAAAATGCCTCGTGCGCACGAAGCACCATTATGGAAATAAAGCATTCATCAAAAAGTTTCGCGAAGAAGCCAAACTAACCTATGCATGATAGAACAAAGGGGTTGATGTAAAATGCAAATGCAAAGGAGTTAGTAAAAAGGGTCAGCAATGTTTGCAAAGGGCTTTCGATGCTCAATAATGACAAGCAAGCCACTTTATGAGAGGTAAAGTCTTGTCAACAAAATCTTTTATCAAAAGACATAAAACATGCTAACAAAGTTTTAAGGTAGGGCTTGTGGGTATCCTATATTTTTGGTTTAAGATAAGAATTTTGAAAAGATAAGTTGGGTGAAGAAATTCTATCTAAGGTGGTTTTGGAAGAGAAGAGAAGAAAAGAAAACAAGGATTAGATTTTTGGATGAAAAGCAAACCTATGGTTTTAGGATTACTAAAGGTATGAGGGGTTTTCCTAAGGGTTTAGGACGAGGCTAGTCAAAATTTTAATTAGAAAAGAGATAGAGATAGACTTTGTCGATTTGACATAAGTCGATCCCCCTTTTGTTGGCTTGGGTTATAGGTGTGGTTTGATAGGAAGGTTTAGGCAAAGATGTTTTTTTTCTTTTAAGGAGATGGGTTATAAAAGATGAGGTGCAACATGCAACACAATGCAAAGGTGGAGAACAAAGTGGAATGAAGTGCAACATGATTATGAATGAAAGTTAGTCTAAGTTAACTAGCCACAAGTTTAGAATCAAAGGGATCATGCTTCATATTTCTCTCTAAAAAGACACAAATAAAAACACTCTAAACACTAATAAGCACAAAAAAAAAGTGGTCTACAAGTTTTCCAAAATCAAGTAGCATAGTGCTCACTCAATATCTATTTAAAGCATACAACATGTGGTTGTGACATTTATTAGAGCATTGGTACGATGTTACTTGAAGTTTTCAAATAAAGAACACAATGTAGACTTGTCATAGTTTATATAGATATATAAAAATATCGGGTTGCCTCCCGCAAAGCGCTTCATTTAAAGTCATAGAGCTCGAATTTCTCACATACCTTTCCATCGTCATGAAGCCGTGGTTACTTGTGCGATAATCCAAAGTATCCATGCAGCTTGATGTTGCCTTATGAAATCGGTCATGGTTCGCTTCCAACATCATCATGTGTTGAGTGGTGCCTCTTGTGTCTTCATTCATCCATGCTTCTGAGGGTTTTGTTTCTGTCCTTAGCTCCTGAATTTCATCATGTACATGTTGTGGAACTGTTTCCCCATCTTCTCTTTATTGACACCATGTCCATCTCCTCTATCTTGTCGTCATTGCCTTGCTGCTGCCTCTTCTTCGTGGATTTACCCCTGCATCCAGAACAGAACATATACCAAAATATAGTTCTATTGAAAAATTTATAAAATTACCTTTCCAACAGGTACTCATTCGTCTTAATCGGAGTCCGAATGAGGGAGCTATGGCTGTTTCACTTCAGCATTGCTTGCTGTCCAGAATTTCAGCACGTGCAACCTTTGGTGGTTCGGCCATATCCGCTTGTAGGAACCTCCGATTGCCTTGCCGCTTGATTCGTTGGACCGTAGACTTCATGGGGCTTCTGAAAATCCAAATATATCTAATGCTTTCTGCTGAGGCTCATGCAAACATCGTGATGACATCGTTATCGTTTCGTCCATCGATCCAGAGATGTACGCGTGGTCTTTATCTTGAAGTCTTTTAGGGCACCATGTCACACATCCCTTGGCTTCAAAAGTCATTAACATCGCTGCATGAGCATGATGGTAATGGAATCCTTCTCCATCGTGCTTGACATGGTCGTTTCCGAAACCTATAGCTCGAACATACAAACCTCCAAAAGAAATTAGTCTTAAAAACTTAATTGACACACGTAGGCATACCTTGTTCATCTTCGTTTGCTTTGGGTGGGGGCTCAATAGCGGATGTTGGGCCACTAACCAAGGTTAGCACCTACCACTAAAGAGCAATTCTTTGCGTAGCCATCAACTTGGTTGAGCGAGGTTGGACTTGTTAAAGTCCGAATGTTGAAAACTTCTCGATCGCTTTGTGTCTAGGGTTTTACCTGCATTCAAGGACACAAACAAGAAACACAGGGTATATGCAATAATAAAATCAGGGTTAGTTAAAAAGAAAGATAGATCGCCCTAGAGTTCAAGTTCCAATCCCCGGCAACGGCACCAGAAAAAGGGCTTGTTGACGGTTCAAAACCGTGTTGAAGTTCACCGCAAGCGTACGGGTGACTTGGTGCCTTTTTCACCAAGGAGGGTTCCCCAAGGTTTGTCGATCCAAGGATCGGAAGCAAACCACTAAGGTTCTCTATCTAACCTACCGGTCTAACCCTATGTGAAGCGTTGATTGCATAAAGGTAACATACAAACATGGAGGGATGTATGGATCACATCCACCTAGCCATAAAGGTAAGCATCCAAAGGTAACCCTAGCCTATCGTCTTCATGTTGCCGTTCCGGCCAAGGTGACAAACCAATCTAATCCTACAACATGAGTGTGACATCCCGGCCCAAGGCTTAATAGGATTGATAAGGATACTCATACTAATAAGTTGCAACTTCTTTTCCGGAAGCTCATCACAAAAAACTCCAAAGTTAAGCGTGCTTGGCTTGGAGCGATGGGTGACCGACCGGGAAGTCCTTCCCGGGTGCGCACGAGTGAGGACAAAGTGTGCAGAAAAGACATGTGTTGGTCTGTGGGGATATCTTGGAGTCCTAGAGAGCTGCCAGGCGTAGGCGGGCCCGGCCTCGGGGAGGCGAGTCGTTACAATGAGAATGAGTCATCAACTCAAAACATTACACGTTCGCTCGCCGCTTTCTCCTCCACCGTACTGTCACTACGCAAGGATATTCATCACCGAACGATAAACCTCGGTCCGTGCATTACTACGATGTATCCGCAAGAGATAGACTAACCACCATGATTACTCTATTCCTACTAAGGGCATATGCTAGCTACACATATGAATAAACACGTATCGAAGTAACTCAAAGTAAGGAAAAGACATGATTTATATCACCATCGAATGTCGAGTGTACAATTGCCTTGATGGAATCAAGGCATGGGCTCCAGAGCTCCACCATGGCTTCACCATGCAGGGCCAACCATGGCGGCTAGGGCATTGGCCCTCTCCAAGGCAACACGAGGACTTGTGGCAGCCGTCGGCTTCCTCCCGGTGCTTCTACTTCGTGTCGGCAGCTCTCTGATGAATGGATGGATGTGGCGGCCGACGGAGGCAGAGACAATTTATAGAAGAGCACCTAGGTCAAAGGGCGTCGCGAACCACCATGAAAAAGGGCTGGGCCGGCCGGCCTGGGCCCGTTTCGGCCCCGGTTCGCTCCCCGACGCTTCTCGGTCAATTGTTGACTTACTCCCTTCTGCATGTGGGCCCTTGACGTCATAGATGCGGTTTGTGGTAATCGTGGTGATTAGCTTAACCCTGTGGATGCTTAGGTATAGATGCGGTTATACGTGAAAGTGTTTGATTACCTTGCGTAGTGACAGTACGGTGGAAGGAAAAGGCTTAGCGGCCGTATAACCGCCATGAAGCTAGTGTAGGCAACACCCTTTTCATGTAGTAGATGCATATTCATGAGATCCTAAACCCTAGGGAGGGAACGCTTATCTACCTTAATCTCTCTCTTGTACCAACCCTCACCATCTAGTTTAACCTTAGTTTAGTCTTAGATTAACATAGGTTAGATTGCTTTTACTTTAAGATTAATTCTCTTTCAAAGGCTTTCCAATCAACTAGATTAGTACTTGGTTAAGCGCTAGCAATCCCCTTGCTCCGTGGATTGACAAGAACCTTGGGGGTCACCCCGTGGGGAAAAAGGTGTAGGTCCGTACGCTTGCGGATCGAAGGTGGTTACGTGTTTCAACCATCAACAAGCCCCTTTTTCTGGCATCGTTGCCGGGCAGCAAGCCAGTTTGCTACGTTTAATCTAGTATTAATTTTGTTGATTACTAACATCTAACCCTTATTTTCTTGAAAAATTCTTTTTTGCTTTTCTTTCTATTTTCTTGTGCCTAGATGGATTTGTTCACCTCACCATTGGAAGACGAAGAGATGTCGCTAAGGGAGCTAGCAATGCCGTCAATGGAGGACATTGAGATGCAAAAATCAGATTTGACGCTTGCTATAACCCACTACGAAGTGAAGCCTGGAATCATCAAGTTAGTGGCGACAAACCCATTTAGAGGATTGGAGGATGACAACCCATATAGACACATTAAAGAATTCACGATGATATGCAACATGGTGCAACAAGAAGGAGTTCCGGCCGCTTGGTTCAAGTGGAATCTTTTTCCGTTCTCTCTCGAAGATGAAGCGCGAAGATGGTATAAATTTGCGTCCGTTGAAGCAAAAGGAGATTGGGATGAGCTAGTGAAGAAGTTTCTTTTGAAGTTCTTTCCCATAAGCAAGGTTCAAGACTTAAGGAGGCAAGTGTTCAATTTCAAGCAAGGGGAAGACGAAGGAATTGATGAAGCTTGGGACCGTTTTAATGAACTACTTGAGCAAGGCCCGAACTTGGGATTTTCCGGTGACTTGATGTTGCATACATTTTATTTTTCACTAACCCCTAACTCTTCTCGTTTTGTAAGCATGTGTGCAGGCGGTGATTTAATGGATAAAACGATTAGTGAAGCCGCACAAATCTTACAAAGGATAAGTAATGGGAAAAGAACGCAACGAGATTGGCAAAGACGTTGTCGGGAGGAGCAAAACGACAGAAGCAAGCCTGAGGTGCTTGCTGAAATTTCTGAAAAAGACGAACCGGAAGAAGTTGAAGATCCACTTCCCAAGGTAAGAGAAGTAATTTCGGATATTAAAAATATTGAAACTAACATGAATGTAGGCCGAAGTATGGGGAATGCTAGACCATTGGTAGAGTTCAATCAATCCGATTGGATTCAAGTTGATTTCGCCCCACTAATCAACTACCGAAGGAAGGAGGAACGCCGACACGTTGCCAAACAAGTTGAGGATATATTTGATCAAGAAATGAGTGGAGAATCGATCCAAAATATGTTTCAAGAAGAAATAGATGAAGAAGATGAAGGATGGATCGATCAATTTGACAACTCAAAGATTTGCAATGAAGGAAGAGAAGAGTACAACCGTGATGAGCCTAGTGACTCGAACGATAAATGGGGGAAGATAGGACTCAAGCTCGAAGATGAATGGGAAGGAGTTGACATAGAGCAAGTACTCCAAGAAGGCCCCTCTCCACAAGGTTATAGCTTGTGTGCCATTGAAGCCTACACACTAGCAAAGCAAGACATGGAAGTACTCAAGGATGAAGAAAAGAGTGAATCAACGATGAGCGATATTGACGACATGTGGTACACGGGAGATAAAGAAAGCAACATACAAGACTTTGAAGATGAAGATTTGGTTGATAATGAAGACTTAAAAGAAGAGATGAATGCGTACATAGTTGATGGATTACATGTTCCACATGATGAAATGGAGGGGATGCAAAAAGGTAACAAAGAGACACCTTCACTCGTTGAGATTGGTTCGCTTTCAACCCTAGAAGACGAATAAAAAATCACTCTTGTCAAGGAAGCTCCGATGCAAAGGTACACGCTGAAATCTCAAGATATTATTGGAATTAATGATGATATATTCAAATATTCATGTTGGACCAATAGTATGAATAATAGTTTAAATTCTATGCCTTGTGACAATAATTTTGATGTTTATAGGCTAGATTTTCTCGAGAATGATGATGAGGCAATGTTTATGTTTGAACCATTTAATTATATGCCTAAAGAACCTTTGCCTAATGATGAACTAAGTGCTTTGCATAAAACATATGCTTCTTTTAATTACACCTTGATATGCTGCTACAATTTGCTTGTGGTGTTAATTATGGATGCATATGTTTACAATAAGTTTTGTAAATCTCGATCATGCTTTGTGCTTGGTCAAGCTAATGACCATAAAGAAGCACATGTCGGGAAAATGCCCGATTTTCACTAACCATGTAGATAAGGCCTGAATAATAAAAAGAGAAGTCATGCCTAAAGAATTGCAAGATAAATCATCAACCTCTCCAAATTCCGCGATGGATGTTGCTGTCTTCATCAATTTGAGAGCTTGTTCAGAGATGTACAAATGAAGAAAATAAGATATTCAAAAGCTCCAACAAGTTTCCATTCCAATGCATCAAGAACCAACGAATTTTAAGACCCGTGCAAGGAGTTATGGAGAAAACATAGAGCGTTGCGCGTTCTGAAATTTCAGGACAGATTTCATCGCCGAAGTGAAACGGATGTAACTCTCTTGTTCAGAGTCCGATTTGGGCAAATAAAGACTTGTTGGAAAGGAAATTTTGTGCACTGTGCAATGGAGTAGAGCTTGGGTATACTTTCTGTTCTGGACATTAGAGAAAAATTCGTGGAGTGAAGGCAGCACCGAAGGGTGACAAAGAAGGAGAAAGCGATGATGTCAGATACCTTGGGCAAGTCTTCTATAAGTGATCAAGCACAACATGGGAAGTAAATTTAAGCTTCATTGGCACCTTTTCTTCTTGCATGAAGGGCCATGGCTATGCGATGAAAAGAAGGTATGTGAGAAAGTAGAGCTCTATGACTTTAAATGAAGCACTTTTCGGGAGGCAACTCGTTTCTTTGTGTTTTTATTTCTTTCTTAGAGAGAATAAAGAATAGCACCATCCTATGATGATTAACTTGTGGCTAATTAGTCTAAGTTTCATTTTATTTTAGAACCCCCATCATGTTCATGCTCATATTTATTTATTTGCATGCATTGCATTTTGTCATCAATGTGGTGTTTGTTTCTTTGCATATACATGTTTTGCATATAGTTGGCTTGGTTGTTTTATAAGGTTTAATGATGAATGCTTCAGTTTCCATGTTAATGCTTCTATAGGGCATTTTTCTTTTTGCAATCTTGTGTGAACATGGTGTTTAAACATGATTGCGGACCATCATCATTAAGTTCGATAAACCTTGCTAGCTTTTCATATGTTTTCATGTTGCATTGGTTAGTTTATAAGCTTTGCAATGCGCTTAGTTTTTCTTGTGCTATAAGAGTTATTGATCTAGGAATAGACATGGTGTTTTAACCCTAGATAAATCAACCTTTATGGCTATGGAGAAATTCGGCAACCTAGTTGTAAACATGGTGTTTAGAACTAGGTGAAAACATTGTCTTTGTTTATATGCTTTCCTATCATGTGCATACACACCTTGCACCACGTACACCTAATAGGTTTCAATCCCTCATTAGACTAATTATGCCACAAGTTAAGAGTCATAGGAAACATTATTGGATTGTTGGCAATTCTATCTACTCCCAACCGTCACCTTGGGGGTAGAATGTGCGCTTAAAATGTCTTGCAGGCAAGATAAAGACTCTCACTACAAGGAAATTGAAGGATGACTAAGATAAAAATGTTTTGTCTTCTTCTTCCATGCCTAGCAACATGCTAAACATGGGGGAGGCTCTGAATCTTCAACACGGAAGTGCAACATGATGCTCTAGAAGATAGAACGATCAAGATCATCAACGTCTCCGGATCAATGCACAAGAAGCTATTGATCTCATCAAATTTCTGCGTGGTCTCGAAGGGAAAACACTGAATATTTTTAGATATTTAGAAGCCCCATGAAGTTACGATTCCAACAAATTAAGAATCAAGATAATAGGAGGTTCCTACAAGCGGTTATGCCCGAATCACCGAGTGCAACACGTCCTGAAATCAGTTTTGGACAGCACACAGCGCTGAAGTAAAACGGACATAGCTCCCTTGTTTGAACTCCGTTTTCGATGAATGACCACACGTTGGAAAGATAATTTCATAAACTTTTCAATAGAGCTATATTTCAATATATGTTCTGTTTTGGACAGAGGGGAAATCCATGAAAAAGAGACAGCAAGGAGATGATGAGAACAAGAAAGAGGAGATGGTGATGACAACATTCAAGAGAAGGCGACCATTGACTCCATTAAGCATACATGATCAAATTCAGAAGTTTAGGAGCATTGGAAAATTAAGACAAAAGCGAATCCACATTCGATACATGGAGATGTCGGGAGAAGATCACGAAAAACTACAAAAGACGGTAACACCTCCATAGACCTTCTCTTTTCCAAACACAAATGCTTGTAAGTATGCCTTCAACCTCAACTAGGTGCAACCTTTTGTTTTTCTCTTCCAACAATAACATGGCTACTAGGAGGACAACCTAGATTTCTTTTTATTTTCAATGAATAGGCATGACCATGTGTTCACCTCGATATTTTATATTGCCTATGCTTATGGAAAAATGATGAAAGTTGCCGCTTTGTTTTACCTACATGAAGTTATACATGTCTTGGCTAATTGCTCTCTATAACATGATCTAAAATTAATTTAAATACCGGCTCTTTTATTTGTGGAGGTGAAATGACTATGCTCTAGACCCACATACATATCTTTGCTCTTTGATTTAAGTTTATGGATAGCCGGATAACTTGTTGTTTTTATGAAAACTTAACTTTTATGCTATCTACATATTTGTGATGCTCTTGCAAAGTTCTACCTACCAAAGCCATATACATATATGTTCTATGATAACAAAACCCGTAGATTGCAAACATATGTTTTGATGAGTTGGATTAGGATTGATTTCTATGGTTCGAGACTAAGAAGCTGGTCATTCCTTTGTGTAACTTTTTCATGCTAGCCTCTTTGTCCATGCATTGTGGGTTTTCACATCGAAAATTTCACAAACCTCGCTGGGCATCCAACCTAAACCAAAAACATCTTTTTGTGATCACCTCCTTGTCCACAACCCACTTTGAGTATGGAGTAAAATTCTCGATGGAGATTCAGATATTCCGCAAGATATGGAATTTATGCTTACTTTAGCAGTCATTTCCCCCCTCTTTTATGCTCAAGGATGAGCATCGTTCAAGCATGGGGGAGGAGTCATCACATCATCTCTGACAAATGCTATGTAAGTGTTATGTTGCAAAAGTTCTGAGGAGCAAAAGAAAAAAAATGAAAAATGAAAAAAAAATATGATGAGAAGAAAAGAAAAGTAAGGAAAAAAGGAAGAAGAAAAAAAGAAAGAGAGAAAAATGAGAAGGAAATAAAATAAAAGTAAAAAAATATACAATAAAGTTGCTCCTCGGTTCTTTTTGCTTCATAAGTTCTCAAGTGCCTTGATGACAAATCCATACTCAAATCTTCCAACCATGTGCAATCCGATAACAAGGACTTCACTTGTGCCTCGGGATCATCCATTTGCCACTTGCACATGTCCACCTATCTAAATGTGTGTGTTTCATCCCTCTCTCTTTCCAACATTTATTTTCCATGGCCTTTTGACGAGTCTCGGTAATTCCAGTAGATCTCTCTCTTAATTTGACAATATTTCGGATGTATGTTTTGCTAGGATTGTTTTTAACCTTCCAAGCTCCACATAAGCCTTCCACTATCACATATGAGTAGAATAGGTTGAAAATAATCTAGTATAGGCTTGAGTGACTTGATGAGATGAGTGTTTCCATGAGCTTTTGCAAGAGATTTTCACTTATGTTTGATATGCATCTTTTTGAAAATTCTTCCATGGAACAAGGTAACGGTTTGAAGTTCACTTAAGTTTAAGTTTGAGAGCATCATGTTTATTAAATGTGGCTTGTTCTTTATTGTTAGTCTATCTTCCATAATGAAAAAGAAGTCGGTCACAACTTGAACTTTAAAATTAAATTCTTAAGAGAGAGCAATTTGCCTCGTCATGAATGACTAAGTGCAGGGAAAACGTTGGAAGACAACGCTGATTTCCCCTTTTAAGCAAGGATTACTTACTCGAGGACGAGCAAGGTTTAAGCATGGGGGAGATGTTGACGGTGAATTTTGGTGCTCCAAACGTATTCGTTACACTTTGGTTTGAGCTCGATTATGTAACTAACCCGCCACTAGGCATACTAATGATATAACAAGTTCAACTTCGTATGTGTATTTGGAAGTGTTGTGTTTTTGCAGGAAAACATAGACAAAAGGGACAGAGTCACAACAAGTTCAAAGGAGCAAATGAGGAGTTCCGTTCGTGTTCGAGTGCAAGGCGAAATCACTTCCAAAGGTGGCAAGGATTAAGGTGCTACGACGGATCATCACCGAGGACTGAGACGTAAAGTTCGGACTTCATGCCAGAAGACCCCCTATCTTGATCGCGGGGATGACGACCTCAAAATGACACAAATGAAGGAGGCCAAGGGCAAAATGTCAAGATGAGCCGCAGGGAGAAGGACGGGCCCGGATTGGCCCAGAAAGGGCCCAGGCTGGCCGGCCTGGTCGGATGGCCCAGGGGGTTTTTGTGGTGGTTCGGCCCGCCCTTTGACCTAGTCGCTCCTCGGTTTATTAATAGCTCCCTCCTCCGACGGATGTCGCATCCAATCATTCTACCGACGCCATTCACCAGAAAACCACCGCCGCAAGATGAGGGAGAGAGTTGGATGAGCTCGTCGCAAGGATCAACGTCGGCGGAGGGAAGGAAGCAAGAGGAGGACTCCAAGCCGCTGGCCTAGGGGTGTTCCCAAGCTTCATCACCGCCATCTTCATCGACGACGTTCTCCGGAGTCTCCATCACCCCTATGTGCTTCAATCCGTGTAAGATGATGGGGTAATACCTCCGTTCGTCCCTAGGGTTAGATGGATGCATGATATGTAATCTGTACATGAATCTTATGCTTATCGATGCTTTATGGTCTATGTCTTCGCGAATGCTTTGTTTACATATGTTTGCGCAACATGTGGTCTTAGTAGGGTTTGTGGTAATCGTGGTGATTAGCTTAACCCTATGGATGCTTAGGGGCCTTGAGTGTAAATAACGAAGACTTGAATGTAATTCTTGACCCCACCAATGGAAATAATAAAACCAGCCACCTCCCCTCTCCCTATAAATAGACCCCAAGGGGTGGAGGAGGGGGACTCTTGGCCTTGGTATTCATGGACCTCTCTTGTTCATTGTTCATTGATCTCAAGTTTCTTCATACTTCTCTTTCTATCTGTTCGGGATTCCCAAATCCCAACAAGTACCACAAAAATTTTAACTTATGACTTCTATGTTGTTCCGTCCATTTTACCATCCATGCATTGTTAAGTATGCGAGGAAAAGACTTTTCAGACAGATTTATAAAAGAATTGTACACAATTGTAGTTAAAAATAGACCACCGGTAAATTCCCAACACAATTTCAAAAAATCATAACTATTTCATATAAATTTGGATTAAGATAAGGTTTGCACAAAAATTTAGATCTCGACAAGATCTACAACTTTGTAGTTCAATTTTTTTTGGAATATTTTTGAAGCTCAAATAACTGATACAATGTTATCTAATTAATCAGGTGAAGTTTTTTCTGGACAACATATTCTCAAAAATTATAATAAAATTATAACTTCTTCGGATGAACTTGAATGAAGATAAACTATATACAAAAATTGTTGATGTCAATTAACGTACAATTTTGTAGTTTAAATTTTTTCATTTGAAATCATCTTGGTACTCAAATAATCGACACAATGTTGGAGATTACGAATAGGGCACAAATTGTTGGTGGGATCTTGCTAACAAAACGGCAATTCCCCCCATTCAATTTCTAATTAAAGATGGTGCAACAATAAAAAATAGATCAACATATATTGGAGAAGCTAAACGATTTTTTTACAGAAATATGCACCTATGTTTGAGCTAGGTGGTTCAAGTGAACGAGCATACTTTCCATCCTAACGATTGCGCGACAAAAATAAGGTTTCATACCCCCAAATACTGTGGTTGCATCTACCTTTTAAAGTTAAAAAACCACCAAATCCAACACTTAAAAAACGCGCCTAGATCACCACCATTTTTCTACTGTCCGGCGAGAAATGAGACCACCAGGTGTGCCTTCATCTCTTTCTTCATCTTTTCTAAATTTGCTCCGATAGTTCTCATCTGATGGTCTTGCAATTCTCCAAGGCATTTAGTAAATTAGATATCGGATCATCCGATGGTCTCAACTTTATTTTTCATCACAGCACGGTCACCAATTGATTAGGAGGTACCCCAAATTGTGTCGGTGCAATGTGACACTTTTCTTGATTTTTTACATGGCTTAATTTTTTTATGCATCCTTGGGATGTAAAATACATTTAAGATTATTATTAACACTTTATTAATCCCAAAAATTACATTATCATTAAATCACCAAAATCTATGAACAACTAGCTTATTAGGGCCATGTCGCTACAGGAAAGCTTGGCTAGATATACTAATCTGGATGAGTTTTTTTTTCAGATTGCGTGAATATTTCTTGATTTTTCGTAGGCATTGTAAACCTCAATACGTGTTTGATCAATGATCAACAAACTGCCCTATTGTAACTTTGTATTCCATATCTCCTAAATCTATAACTCTTATATAGGAGCTCCCCACTAACCCTCCTTAAGGAGTTCTCAGGCATCTGATTGGCTGTGAGTGGTAATTGAAATTCAAGACCAATGAGTTACTAATGGCGAAGGCGTCGTGTGCCGGGGGAGGTCGCAATCGGCCGTGTACGAGAAGAAGCTCCCCACTAACCCTCCTTAAGGAGTTCTCAGGCATCTGATTGGCTGTGAGTGGTAACTGAAATTCAAGACCAATGAGTTACTAATGGCGAAGGCGTCGTGTGCCGGGGGAGGTCGCAATCGGCCGTGTACGAGAAGAATGGGAGGGGAATGGAATTGGGGGAGACGAGCCGTGTCGGGTTCGGTGCGCGCCTCCCTCTCGCTTCGGTGTGGTTGGGTGACGATTTTTTATTGTTTTTCTTTCCGTGCGTGCTTTAAAGTATGCAGCCGCCGGCACGCCGGAGCGTATCGTGCGGTCAGCGCGGTGTGCCGCTGTTTGCACCTACGTGCCAGGGTTTTTTTTACCGTTTCGTACCGCGCGGTATACCGCGGTTACCGCTGCTACCGCTGGGGTACGGTAACGGTACCGAGCGGTAGCAACCGGTGGCAAAATTCAAATTTGAATTTGAATTCAAAAAAATGAAAAAATCAATAAAAATCTCCAAAAAATAGTTCATGATTTGTAGAGTCTGATGGTGTTGAAAGTTTTCAAATTTGAGTGCATTTGGTATTTATTTGGAGCTTTAGAAGTTGTAAAAAAAAAGAAAAAGAAAATTCATGGGTCGGCCCGTTAAGGCCCATGAAGCCCAAATCAACTAGATGACCTAGACGCACCCCAACCGCGACACCCCGTGACTCCACTCCACTCCCTCTCCTCAGTCCGCAGGTTCCCCAGCTCCGTCCGCCGCCGCGAGCCGCCGTCCGCGCCGCCGCCGGCGGTATACCGCGGCCAGAGCGCGGTATACCGCGCGGTAGCAGCGGTTAGCCGCCACGCGGCCGGATCCGCCCGCTCCCGCTCGGCCGGGGCGGCTAACCGCGCGGGAGTTGCGGTATACCGCCGGCCTCGCCGCGGTATACCGCGGACAGGTATGAATTTTTTTTTTCATTTGTGTAGCTTTAGGCTTTAGGATTTGTGTTAGGATTTAGGTTTATTTTGGTTTAGGATTTTAGGTAGGAATTTAGGATGTGAGGTAGAGGTAGAAATAGAATTGTTGCTTTAGGTAGAAATAGAATTGTTGCCTTAGGTAGGATAATTTGTGGTAGGAATGTAGGATTTGTGGTAGGATCCAATTTTAGTTAGGATTTGTTTCAGATTTAGGTACACTTTCTTTAGGTATACGATTAAGTAAGTCTTTTGTTTATGTTGGCATTTATGCAGGTAGACAATGTCAGGCAGACCTAAAGATCCCGTATGGGAACATGGTGACAATCTAGCTCCCGGATGGCGATGCAACTATTGTGGTATGCAGAAAAGTGGTGGTGGTTCTACTAGATTCAAACAACATTTGGCCGCGCGCGGATCATCGGTGCTCCATTGCAGCAGGGTGCCACCACCTGTGCGGGAGTACTTTCAGCGGGATATTGAGAGGACTAAGAAGGTAACTACTGACCGGGCTCGAGAGAGGGTGGCACGGGAGGCGGCAGCAGCAGCGGGAAACAATCCCGCTGGTGGATATGATGAGGAGGCTCAGATCCAGGATGCAATTAACCTGTCACGAGCAGAAGCAGAGTTCCGACAGGGGGTGGAAGGGAGAGGATGTACTTATGAGCGTGGAGGGGGTAGTGGTTCGGCGGGGTTGAATCCCTTCCAGAGGATGCTTAGAAGAGCTGGTTCGCGAAGGGACACTCCTGTGGTGGTGGAAGACTATAACTTGGCTGCCGGTGGAAGAAGAGGAATGACGCAAACAAAGATTGATACAGGGTCCTGGACGCAGAAGGGTAAGAATGCAAGGGAATCTATTGGGAAAGCTTGGTCCAAATTCTTCCATACTGCGGGAGTACCTGGGAGACAGGCGGATAGTCCTTACTTTGTTAGTGCGGTTAGAGAGACACAGAAGTGGGGTGAGTTTTCTTTCATTTTATGTTCACGAAAGTTTTCCTTCGCCTTGTGTTTGTGTATCTGTTCTCATGTTTTTTGTATGGTTGCAGGTGAAGGAATTGCATCCCCCACTGGACGGGATATTGATGGCAAGTACCTTGATATGAACGAGAAAGACTTGAAAGATCGGTACGCAAAGTTTCAGAATGATTGGCCCATCTTTGGCGTGACGTTGATGTGTGATTCTTGGACTGGCCCGACGCGGATGAGTGTCATCAATTTTTTGATATATTGCAATGGGGTCACGTGGTTTCACAAGTCTATTGATGCAACTGGAAAATCTCAGGATTCTGACTATCTCAAGACGGTAACCCCTAAACCTGTGCCATTCACAATCCAACTTTGTGGATGTTTTGGGAGGTAACTAAATGTTGTACTTATTTTTTGCAGGAGATTCGTAAGGTGGTGAAGGAGATCGGCGCGGAGCATATCGTGCATATAGTTACAGACAACGGGTCCAACTATAAGAAAGCATGCAAGGCACTTGGACGGGAGTTTGCACACATTACTTGGACACCTTGTCTAGCACACACCGTCAATTTGATGTTGAAGGATATCGGTGAAAGGCCGGAACATGCAGGTACGATCTCGACATGCAAGGGAATTTCAGCTTGGTTGCACAACCATGGTCAGTTGAATGCAATGATGAGAAAGGCTATCGGTGGGGAGTTGATTAAGTGGAATGCCACTCGATTTGGGACCAACTACATGTTTTTGGATAGCATATATCGGAAACGCCAGGGATTCATGCAGTGGATGGCATCTCCTGAATTCCAAAACAGTAAGTGGGCGCATACCGAGGAAGGTCGATTTGCTCATGCCAGGTTGTCTAATATGGAGTGGTGGGACGGATTGAAGTACATCATTGACACAGTGTAACCAGTATACAAGTTGCTTCGCTTTGCTGATCGGGAGAAGAAGCCAAACTTGTGTGAGGTTGTATACCAATACCAGTTGTGCAAACATGAAATGGAGTCTTTCTTTGGACAAAATGTGTCGACGTGGAATGAGTATCGGCAGATTCTTGACAGGCGGATTCGTGATGTGTACGTTGAGACGTATGTTGGTGCAGGTAATACTTATGCTTATTTCAAGTGCAATACTTATGCTTTCTCAACTTATGCTTATTTCAAGTCATTTATATTTTGCAGCTGGTGTCCTCAATCCTGCTCTTTCATATACGATGGATCCAACTCCTGAGATGTATCGAATGCTCAAGGATGCATTTGAGCGCATGACGGATGTCGAGTCCGCCGTGCAAGCATTGCAGGAGGCTGAAGTGTTTCGCATGAAGCATGGCGAGTATGGATCGGAAATGGCACAGCGAATGGCGACGGACCCGAAGACAACACCATGTAAGAGTTCTTCCCAAAGACACCTTATTCTCTCCGCTACTCGAATATATTGCTTACACAATCGGTTGCACATGCAGCGGCCTGGTGGATGATGTTCGGTGGATCCACTCCACAGCTGCAGCGCCTTGCATTACGGCTTGTTTCACAGTGTGTTTCCTCAAGTGGATGTGAGCGTAACTGGAGTACTTTTGCGTTGCTCCATACAAAGGTTCGCAACCGGTTGACACACAAGAAACTTAACAAGCTTGTCTATGTCAACTACAACCTTCGGCTGCGACTTGAGGATGTCTCTAATCGGCGTGATGATGATGAAGGTGATATTATTGAGCATCTTGGCCAACTTAACTTCTATGATGAGAAAAATCCGGTGCGGGAATGGATGGAATTTGGTAGATCAAACCGGGAGCCGGTTCTTGATGAGGAGGATGAAGACAGTGACATTCCTATCCCGTCCCAGCTTGTGAGGGATCAGATAGACCCCAAAGATCTCCAAACCGCTACGGGTGATGATTGCATTAGTGACTGGGCACGAAGATATGTGGGTAGCAGTCACATAGGGAAGAGGATGTTCCAGAGTGGGCCTAAGCAGGGTGAGCCAAAGCGTCAAAAAGGCAAGACAAAGGCACCAGAAAACCCAGTGACCAGCGACGCCTCCACTGATGATGGTGATGGTCAGCGTAGTCCACCGTACCAGGAGTCTGGGGATAGCAGCTCAGCTGAAGATGACGGTGATGATGATGGTGATGGTGATGATGATGATGATGATGATGATGATGATGGTGGTGGTGATGGTGATGATGATGGTGATGGAGATGGTGGTGGTGGTGGTGGTGGTGGTGGTGGTGGAATTCGTTTCACAGGTATACACACGTACATTTACACACATGTATGATGTTTCTAACTATATGTACTAATTATGATCTATGGTTGACTGTAGGGGAGACTCAATTCACACATGCTACTCAGGATCGCGACCATGGAGCACCGCAGTCGCAAAGGAGAACGGTTGGAGCGTCGCAATTCGACAGTGATACCTCCCAGTCGCGGTCTTTTTATCCCATTCCTGACATAAACGCGCAGGCACAGACGACATGGGTGTATGAATGGGAAGACCCCCATTTTTACAACATGTTAGTCAGTGAATGGCAGACAACTTCGGCATGGACGGGCCTAACTTGGCAACAGTACAAGGCTGAGTTGCTTAGGGTGAGAGGCTTGAATGTCATGTCCATCGCCGAGTACAACTCCGCATCCCAAATGGGGGTCTTTCCTTTTTACCATTGAACTTTTATTGTGTTGTATGACTTGTATCGAATTATTTGTATTTGAACTATCAACTCACTTATGCACGCCTAATATTATTGTGTTTGGTGTGGTATTTCTATGCATAACTATAAATTGTTGATTGGGGGTGGTATTTAACACTACTTTGTGCCAACATCATGCCAAAATTTTCATTTCTTTCAAGCCGGAGACCCTTTTTCATTGCACCGGTTTTAATTCATTACCGAGCGGTATAAATCCTTACCGCAGCGGTATAAATACTTTATACCGCGGTATACCGCTGGTTACCGTTTGTATAAGCGATTTTGGTTTGGATTTTGAATTCGAGCGGTAAGAAGCGGTATACCATTTATACCGCTCCGGTATACCGTTACCGCTAGGTAGCGGTATAAATATACCGGGCGGTATAAAAAACCCTGCTACGTGCTCGCAGACGTGCCCGCGCATGTGTGTTCTGTGGTGGTGGAGCACACACCCACATTCCTTCCTCAAAGATTTTGATTCGTCCAGGAAAATTCTTGTCGACGTGTGCTCTCATCCAGTGTAAGGGGGCGCTGTGGATCATCCAACACATTATATACTTAGAATTCTTTTGATTTTTTTAACAAAAGAATGTTCAGAATACTATATTAGTTCGTTCGTATTTTTTTGACTTAACCATGATACATCCTTTTTGCAATCATTTACTTGATTGGTTACTCATTCTTTTAGTTTATGATATTAGTAGTGAAGCTACATACAAAAGTTGCACGGATCTTTGTATCTTTGAATTGCTCGCAAAATGCTAAGAGTACAAGTCATATTATGAATATTTGTTTATACTCGGATAAGAAACTTCAGTTCAAATAGCTTGCCACTTTGGTTTAAATAAATAGTGATACTCATTACCCGGGTATTTCAACGTTACACAATATGCTCATGTCCTTATCGTCGAGAGATGATATCATGGTAATTTTTTCTTAAAATCATTGCATTTTCTTAATTCCCGCAGCAACGCGCGGGTGAGGTTCCCTAGTTCCACTAATAAATCGTCCTGTAAAACTTCGATTGAAGCTATGTCTATGACAAGTGACTTGGCACGCAGGCGTGCATATGCACTTAATTTAAACCAAGGTTTTAAATAGCCAGCTAAGGGCCTTAGTGGTTAGTTTTTCAAAGGCTAAGGAAAAGCTATAGCCGGCTAAGGGAGTGAAATAAACATCAATTCATCACGGAGTGAAACTAACCGGTTTCACTCCGTAGCGGTTAGTTTAGTACATGAATTCATCATGGAGTGAAACAAACATATATAATTTCATCTTATTGCTTTCATAAATCTTACACAAAGGTCAGAGTTTAGATAATGCAACCACCATAAGTCTAATACGAACGACAAACTGGCGAACAAACGAGTTCTTTCTTGATTTAGTGGGTTAAATGATACCGATTCAACTGACTTAGCGGGCTAAATCGAGCTACTAGCAGTTTTTTCTGCTTAGCGCTAATGGACCATATCCTAGTGTTTTTCCCTACCAAAGGCTAAATCCATCTATAGCGACAGTCGACAGCTATAGCCGGTTATTTAAAACCTTGATTTAAACTACATAGTTCTTAATCTGAATTAAACTTCGTCTGAATTACATACATATGCTACTGCCGGAGGGAAAGTGATATCCCTTCTACCGTTGTGTTTGTTGCGACTCACTGATCTGCTGAATGTATGTATATTCGTCCACTGGTTGAGAGCGAGACTTTGGTACGGGCCTTTAGTCCCGGTTCAACTTTAGAGCCGGGACTAAAGGCCTTTCGTCGACGTGGCCCGAAATGGGTGCTGTAGCCGGCCCCCCTTTAATCTCGGTTGGTATTACCAACTGTGACAAAAGGGGGGGCTCCCAACGGCTCCATCCAGCAATAATTGCCCTCGGTCTTTAGTCCCGGGTGGTGTTACGAGCCGAACACCACCCGAGACTAATGGCCGGCCTCCATATAAATACCGTACCTCCTTTTTCCTCCTGCCACCCGAGCCATTCACCGTACTCACTCACCCGCGAGCTCAAGCTCTAGTCCATGGCGACTCAAGCCTAGGGTGGTGCTGCGATTTTTTTCTTCATTAATTTGTGAAGATTTCTCTCCTCCAAAGTGTTGTCAAGGTTGGAATCTTCATCCTCCCTTCATTTGTTGTGATTAAATTTTCTTTTATGGTTTAGAGATGGAGAAAATAGAAATGTTAATTTGTAGCTAGGTAGGAGGAGCTTAAATTAGAGAGATAAGATTTTGTATATATACGTGAAAATGTAGTTAGGATGGTACTTGCATTGTTCCTTCTTTCATTAAATTTGTATTAAGCATTCTCTTATTTTCTTGTTTTTCATAATATTGAATTTTTCTTGTACATATAGTTTATAAAATATATGCTCATAAAGGAAATAATAGACATACAGAAAATGTACTAGGTATTTCCATTCTTTCATCGTTTAGAAATGATTTTATTTCTAGGTAGCTATAGGAGGAAATAGAAGATTAAATTCTTTTGTTAAGTATGTTTTTTATTTTTATATAGAATAAATGTAAGCATTCTCTTATTTTCTTGTTTTTCATAAAATTAAATTTTACTTGTACATATAGTTTATAAAATATATGCTCATAAAGAAAATAATAGACATACAGAAAATGTACTAGGTATTTCCATTCTTTCATCGTTTAGAAATGCTTTTATTTCTAGGTAGCTATAGGAGGAAATAGAAGATTAAATTCTTTTATTAAGTATTTTTTTATTTTTATATAGAATAAATGTAAGCATTTTCTTATTTTTCTTGTTTTTGATACACAGCCCCACGTCCTAATTAGCTGCAGCTGAACATCACTAGCTAGGTGGGTGTTGGTATTTCTTAACCTCACCACTAACGGGCCCCTATTAGCGTGAGCGTAAGATCCACCTGGGTATACCGACAGGTACGAAAGAATCCACAAGCGCACGTAAATACCGCTGTAGCACTTCACCTCAGGAGTATTCCCAAGGGTATCGAATCCAAGGAACGGTGTGTACTACCTCCTAGCCTAGCTATGGTCCAAGGACACAACTATATAGGACGAGATGAAGAAGGAGAGGATCCTGCTGATCGTGGGCAGAGTTGAGAACAGTCTCTTGGTTAGGAACTCTCGTTTCGGACACCGGACCCTCCTGACTATAACAGCCGGTTCATGGCAAATGGTTGCCTACACCTGTATCCGAATGTGGGGGATTCCGGAAGGGTCCAACGGCTGTCACTACCGCGGCCTACCCCAAGACAAACCGTGGGATACAGGGCAATCGAAGGATAACCCGTTGTCTAGACACCACGTCTACACCACCGGTTACTACTATAGCACGGCTACGTCTGTCGACCCGTAACAACACTATAGCACTCCGTATGAAGACGGAGTGACGAACCCACGAGGGAGAGACCAGAACTCACTCAGGTAACCACTATCTAAACAAGGATAACGAAAGGACTTTGGTCTAAACTAGAATGCAGGAGCATCCACTTTACTCTAATTGGACTAGTAGGCATACAAACGGAACTAGCAACTTATGAACTACACCAGAAGATCAAAGGCTAAGCTCATGAAGAACACAAGCCTCTAAATCATGAACAAGTGAAGAACACAAGAACTATTCACCTATGCATGAACACTACTTTAGTCTAAATAGGAAATGCAGAAATACTCACTTTATTCTAAATGAAGAACGAAGCATCTATAGAGATACAAATCCCTCTCTCACTCTCCAACTCTCTAATCTACCAAGGAGAGGCCTCTCCTTTGAAGGGAAGCTCTCATCCTTGGATGGATTGGTGTGTCTCATTTCTTACCCCCTCCCCTTCTATTTATAGGCCAAGGTACCGACGAGAGAATAGCTTGGGCACCTGGGAATCCACTGAAGGACCAATCACCGAGCACCACGTGGAAGCAGATGGCGATCCGTGGCAAGGTCGGTTCGGCCGATCCAAGGGTTCGGCCGACCTGGCCCCACCACGTCTCACGCTGTGCTTTCTCCCAGTGACTGACATGTGGTCCCTTATGACGGTTTCCCGGTGTATGGGTCGGTTGGAGGCGGTTTGCTCGGGTTGTGGGCCCTTGAATCCTTGTGCTGAACACGTGGCGGCGTTTGATTCGCCGGGAGATGCTTCTCTTGGATTGATGAGGTGTCATGGACACATGGCATCCTGTATGCCAGCACGTCGCCACGTGGCCTGGTGTGGGTCCCACCGGGCCCATGATATAGTGTGATCTTATCTTGTGCATATCTCTTTCATCTGAGCTCCGAAGTATACAAATGATATATCCATTTCGATCGTCTCGACGAGCCCGTCACAATGGTGCAGTCCAAATTGGCATTTGGGACTATTTATGATGATGCCATATCCATGCCATTAATGTACTTGCTCTTAGTTATATCATTTCATGTGTATTTTGGCCTGCCCTGCATCAAAAGCTAGAAACACCAACACTTGTGGAAATTGTCAGTATAAAGCCCTATCCTAGTGTTGATGATCACTTTCCATTTATTTTATGTAGGAGTTGACGGCATAGAAGTGGTACTTAATAGCCGTCAACAACTCCCCCACACTTGACCTTTGCTCGTCCCGAGTAAAGGGAGAACAAATCAAGTGGGACATGATATCCAGGGATATGAAGCGAGCATAAGAGATATTCCAAACCATACCTTGTACTTGCAAACTATGTGGAGTGTCTATCATGCCATCTTGGGTAGTTGAGGGATGGAACAGTCATGAATCAAATCACTTCTGCTCGTCATGTCAAGTAACTTGGGGTTTTGCAATAAGTTTTCAAAACAAACCTTGCTTAGCTCCTCATTTGATTCTCTCAGATCACTCAATGTGTATAAGTCCTCACCAAGGTATTAGAACTGCCTTTCTTCATCCTACTTCTAATGATGGCTATATGTGGAGCTTCATATATTGCAAAGTCAAAAACCGGATCCAAGAAGAAAATCAAATCATACAATCAGATCAAGATGTGCACGTGTATGGGTATGATGGGTATGGTAAGGTGGATACTAGCCCCAGAGTAGGTACTAGTTATTACCATCTAAAATATGAAACTCCTTTTTGCATGATTTTCTCCTCTCTCCTTTTTGAAATATTTGAGACATGGGCTATCTTCTCCTTCTCTCTTTTTTATCATGCTTTTCGAGCATGCCTTTCTCTTCTTTCTCTTTTTTTTCTTTTTTTTTGCATAGCCCAGTCTCTTTTGGAGATATTTGGAGAGGGGTAAATCATGGAACAATGCACGAAGCTTTATTTGGTGGAATATATGGATGATACAATACTAACTTCCAGTGTAGAAGCATCGCAAGGGGAAATGGTGGTGTGCACATAAGTCTTGATCATGAAAGCACGAAAAGAATTCTCACAAGGGTCACAACAATTTGACAAAGCTCAATGTAATAACAAGTAGCATATGAGTATAAGGTTTTCAACTAGAATATCATATGGCTTTAGTAGGACTATGGCATATCAAAGAGGAGATTTGCAAAGAGTTTTCAGATTTTTCAAAATAAATTCCCAAGCACTCAAGCATTAAGAGAGAAGATCATATCATCAAACCATATCTCAAACACCAACTACTTAGATGGGCATGAGTTCCCTAATGATATTTGTTCACAAGCATCAAGATAATGAGTAAGGAATAAAACATATGCAAGCCAACCACATGAATCATGTAGAGCAAGCAGAGCACCATTATTTGAGTTTGATTTACTGGATAAGAATTGAAGATCATTCAGACTCATAGGTAGAGAGAGTGAGATGAAGGGTGCACATACCATCGCTCCTGAAGGATATGGGAAACAAGGAAGTCTAGTGGTGATTTGGCTAACCCGTGGGGTAGCCATCTCACTCTAGTTTACCTTGTCCTTGTTATGAAGGTGCAGTCGATGTCGTGCAACCCTCGTGTGGGAGTTCTCAAATGGGTATGTTGATGATGAGCTTGAGAGAACTCCCCCACACTGGTGCTTGTACTGGTGCTGTTCTTCGGACAAGTGAGAACAAAAGATGGACTCGACTGGTTTGAGAACCATAGAGCCTTGGACCTTTGAGAGGTCATATGTACCTCATTTGTATGTTGTGCAACATGAATCCGACACCTTGACTTACCTTCCTGTATGAATCTAGCTCGATGACTTACCCATTTGGATTTGATGATTTTCTGCAGGGGCTAGTCCATATACATGCAACCAAGATCTTATGAACGCATAACTCTAAAGTTCATCAATCAAAACTCGACACCATGTCTTGTTTTAACTAAAGAAGACAGTTTTAACCTAAGCTCCATGCTTAATTTAAAATAATCTATGAATGTGTGTCGATCGAGCATACATTCAAACTAGGTTATATGAACGAAGATAAAGGAAGCATGCAAGCATAATCTAGCTATTTTCAAAGGGAACATAAGCATGTGCATATGATGGTGAACATCAAGCAAACTCCCGGAAGGGCTTTGTTTAAAGTCAAAAGCAGGACTTACCTAGCTAATCGAGCAAGGTGAAGGGGCTAACATCATCTCCAAACTAGGGTAAGATTTGGCATGAGAGGAACTTTACTCGGGATGCTCACACATCTCCCCCACACTTGGAGTTTGCATTGCTAAGCAACGAAACTTAAGTGTGTGGAGATCAAGCTTCCTTTGTAAATGTTCCCACACAAAAAAATCTTACCAAAGTGTTGTAGTTGATGTAGCTCACATGTTCTTAGGCGTCGCTGTTCACCGTTCTTTTCAATCTCCACCTGAAAGGTTAGTGACCAAAAATACCCGAAGGACAACTTTATCTTAAAACATGTTCTTGCTTTTATTCGAAAGGGAAATAAAACCTATGCTAATTTAGGCTATCTCCTGGTAGTGCTTTGTTTATTCAAGGTCATAAGCTCGACCAGGGGAAGTTCATCTTGCAGCTATCATTGGTGGTGTCATTCCCGTCTCACCACTAATCTTAGATGTATCAGTGAAGCTTTAGCTGCAAGGTTAGTGCCACAGTGCACACACGAAATATGATATGCTTATGGTAAACATATGCATCCACGATCAACCTTCTAAACATTTTGCAATAGAGGACCAGAAGGTGGTTGTAGCCCTCATGCGTGCTCGGTGCACTAGGCATGGCTGACTCTAGAGGGGGATTATGCAAGCATGGTTCATAAGGTATATCGAGTATGAAGCTGCCATGCTCGTCATTGGAATCCTTTCCTATGAATTCCAGAGTCAGTGCCTCACAAATTTCCATGGCCCATGAGTTCTCTATCTCAAGAGATTTATCATGAAAGCTCGATACCGACTCTCGATCGTGATTGAAAGCAACAAGATACGGGCCAGCGGGAAGAGGCTCAAACTCGATCGAGAGGGATGATGATCGTTCGCCTTCACAGAAGTGAAAAGAATCTTCTGAGTCATTCTCATGAGGAGTAGGAAAGCCTACAACCTCAATGAGAATGGGCTCGGATGATGCGAATGGAGATACATGCATCCTCTTCTCAAGCGGGTCTTGCTTGGGAAGAGGATTTGCCAGTGGAGGTCCTAAACCTGTGATAGAAGTGGCGAAATCGGATTCCCTAAGCTTATGATCTAGGCTCCCTTGAGATTTATCAAGGAGTTCATCCAACGGGAAGCCTATGAGAAGATCGAAATCCATGATGTCATAGATATGAAAATCTAAGCACACCTCGATCTCGTCTATGATGATCGACACGTCCCTAGCAATCCCTCGACATGGGAAAAGGTAGTTCCACTTAGGACTTTGGAAATATCTATCAGTCGGGGTGAGGGGCATGTCACCCACCAGAGTGTCCAGAAGGACCACCGGTATGATGCAAGCTCCAGCAGTAGGGTCATGAACAGCATCTACGGTGTTTCCCCTCATGGAATAGTGGATGGTTGTGGAAATCGAGCTAACCCGAATAGCTTCGGAAGTAGGCTTTGATTTCTAAGGCGACCAATCCACTATGGCCCCATGATTCCAAACTTCATCGAGGACCTCATAAAGGTCTATCGATGTCATAGGGTTCTCGTGCCTATAGTGATTCGAGGTATTTATAATGTCTCTGGAAGAATCATCCTCGAATACGTGAGAGAACTCTGAAGGTTGAATCTCTTCTTCCTTCGGTGTTCGCGGTTCGGGAGAAGGCTCTCTAGACGAATCATAGGATGTGCAGGGTCGAAGCTCAAATTCGTCTATTAAGAGACTCTCTTGGATCGACTCTAATTCCTGTTGGGGTTCGTTGTGACTGGTATGGGAAGAAGAGGCTTCTAAGGAGAATTCTAGGATCTCTCTTCTTTCCTTTGTGGATTGATGTTCGAACGAACCTCCAGCTAGAAGGTTGAGCTCTCGTGCAGATTCCATGTCTAACCTCGTGTAAAAGGTGTTCGTTGAAACGTCATCAGATATAGACAAGTCTGAGCTAGATGTCAAGAGGCTTGAGAACCTAGCCCAGGCTGCACCTATGGACTCCATCTCCAATTGCTCAAAGTCGAAGAGGTCGAACGGTAGAGATTTTATATGTTCCGGATGGGAGAATGAGTAACAAAAGTTATCTCGTAGTTCTTCCCAACTGTTCACACTACCTACTGTGAGAGTGTACCATTGTTCTGCCCTATCTACAAGGGAGAAGGGGAACAATTTCCACCTCAAAGTTTCCTGTGTCATGCCCAACACAAGTAGGCCTGAACACAGTCCTTCGAACTCCTCTACATAAGCATGAGGATTATCGCTAATCGCTCCAGAGAAGGGTCGATTTCGAACCATGGCTATAAATCCAGGACCGAGTTCGCAGCAAGATGAGGAAGTTGATGGTTGCTCTAAGACGAACTCACCCCTAGGGGTAGAGAGGCTTTGACAGGAAGGCATCTCAATGGGTAGCGGGGGTAAAGGTAGAATTCAAGAAAACAAAAAGATAGATACGAGGACCACTAGGTTCAAAGATAGATACGGCAACCGTTCCCCGGCAACGGCGCCAGAGATGCTTGTTGGTATTTCTTAACCTCACCACTAACGGGCCCCTGTTACCGTGAGTGTAAGATCCACCTGGGTATACCGACAGGTACGAAAGAATCCGCAAGCGCACGGAAATACTGTTGTAGCACTTCACCTTAGGAGTATTCCCAAGGGTATCGAATCTAAGGAACGGTGTGTACTACCTCCTAGCCTAGCTATGGTCCAAGGACACAACTCTATAGGACGAGATGAAGAAGGAGAGGATCCTGCTGATCGTGGGCAGAGTTGAGAACAGTCTCTCGGTTAGGAACTCTCGTTTCGGACACCGGACCATCCTGGCTATAACAGTCGGTTCACGGCAAATGGTTGCCTACACCTATATCCGAACATGGGGGATTCCGGAAGGGTCCAACGGCTGTCACTACCGCGGCCTACCCCAAGACAAACCGTGGGATACAGGACAATCAAAGGATAACCCGTTGTCTAGACACCACGTCTACACCACCGGTTACTACTATAGCACGGCTACGTCTGTCGACCCGTAACAATACTATAGCACTCCGTACGAAGACGGAGCGACGAACCCACGAGGGAGAGACCAGAACTCACTCAGGTAACCACTATCTAAACAAGGATCATGGAAGGACTTTGGTCTAAACTAGAATGCAGGAGCATCCACTTTACTCTAATTGGACTAGTAGGCATACAAACAGAATTAGCAACTTATGAACTACACCAGAAGATCAAAGGCTAAGCTCATGAAGAACACAAGCCTCTAAATCATGAACAAGTGAAGAACACAAGAACTATTCACATATGCATGAACACTACTTTAGTCTAAATAGGAAATGCAGAAATACTCACTTTATTCTAAATGAAGAACGAAGCATCTATAGAGATACAAATCCCTCTCTCACTCTCCTACTCTCTAATCTACCAAGGAGAGGCCTCTCCTTTGAAGGGAAGCTCTCATCCTTGGATGGAGTGGTGTGTCTCATTTCTTACCCCCTCCTCTTCTATTTATAGGCCAAGGTACCGGCGAGAGAACAGCTTGGGCACCTGGGAATCCACTGAAGGACCAATCACCGAGCACCACGTGGAAGCAGATGGCGATCCGTTGCAAGGTCGGTTCGGCCAATCCAAGGGTTCGGCCGACCTGGCCCCACCACGTCTCGTGATGTGCTTTCTCCCAGTGACTGACATGTGGTCCCTTATGATGGTTCACGGTGTATGGGTCGGTTGGAGGCGGTTTGCTCGGGTTGTGGGCCCTTGAATCCTTGTGCTGAACACGTGGTGGCGTCTGATTTGTCGGGAGGTACTTCTCTTGGATTGATGAGGTGTCATGGACACATGGCATCCTGTATGCCAGCACGTCGCCACGTGGCCTGGTGTGGGTCCCACCAGGCCCATGATATAGTGTGATCTTGTCTTGTGCATATCTCTTTCATCCGAGCTCCGAAGTATACAAATGATATATCCATTTCGATTGTCTCGACGAGCCCGTCACAATGGTGTAGTCCAAATTGGTATTTGGGACTGTTTATGATGATGCCATATCCATGCCATTAATGCACTTGCTCTCAGTTATATCATTTCATGTGTATTTTGGCCTGCCCTGCATCAAAAGCTAGAAACACCAACACTTGTGGAAATTGTCAGTATAAAGCCCTATCCTAGTGTTGATGATCACTTTCCATTTATTTTATGCAGGAGTTGATGGCATAGAAGTGGTACTTAATAGCCGTCAACAGTGGGGACTGCCCGCAACTCCGTGATGTTGGGCTGTAGCCAGATAGGAGGTGTAGGGCATGTGTAGAACTGTAAGTGGGAGAGCCAGGTGTATATGACGGTGAGGTGAGACTGTTGTTGTTCCCGAAGCATCTGGGTCGTCTGAGTCGCTGGTTCATAAAGGTTATGTACAATAATAATAGTGTTGAATTCTATCCCCTTTTGTTTTTCTATTTATGCATATATTGAATCCAATCAATATATGTAAACTAATCCTATTTATTGTGAATAATATGTGTTATTTTGATTTGGATATAGTTTGAGCTAACAATGTCGTTGTCAAGTGGTGTTTGTAATGGCGCCCGTGGCCGTGGCATAGTCCGTCGCCGTGGCGGGCGTGGTGGCCATGGCCTTGGCCGTGGAGGTCTTGGTGGCCGTGGAGGTGTTTGGGAGGACCCGTTGCCTCTACGTCCAGGATTGCACTTTCACCGCGAGATTACCTTGCAAATGGGTGATCCGGGACGTGTAGCTAACGTGGTAATATAAGAACTGAAATTAATTTGCTTTACATAGAATTTTTTTCATTTCACATGGAAAATCTGTAATTTTAGTTACATATATAATTATTGTAGGTTATCAACAATATCAGATGGCTCAGAGACATTATCGATGATATGAGTGGTACTCCTCCTATAGTGCAAATTGAGCACGTTGATGAGCACATGGCAAGGGTGTATATCTCTTTCACCGTACCTGCTCGATATGTAGACTACGGCCAGTTGCTAGTAGGTGCGCCACACCCGATGGTTTCCATTGCAACAGTTGGCTCAACATCACCTAATTGGTTAACCTGAGAGAGGACTGCCATGGAGAATTGTCTACAACAGCTCCAGAATAATGTTGGGTGCTTCGTGCCGGACCTTTCCTATTTTAAATTAAGGCAACTTGAGGCGGGTGAAGGCAATGTGGTTCAGACTACAGAGAGGCTTTGCAGGGCTCATCGAGTTTTGGTATAATATACATATACATATATATATATATATATATATATATATATATATATATATATATATATATATATATATATATATATATATATATATATATAGACACACACTCCCTCCATACTGGTATTAGATGATGTTTAGGACTGCGACACGGTCTCCAAAGTACAACTTTGACTTCTCTTTTCTATAAAAATATTTATTGGAAAGTTATATATGTATATTATTATGAAAATATTTTTCAAGACAAATCTATTGATATAATTTTCACATTTTAAAACTCAACAACTTAAAAGTTATTAATGATTTATATTCCCAATGTTTGACCCAAACCTTGTCCAAAACATCTTCTATTTGCAATACGGAGGGAGTATATATATAGGGCGATACTAAAATGCACCCAGGTGCATTTTGTATAGCAAATGCACAGACCCTGCGGTTGCAACTTCGCAGCTAAACCAATTGCAACTTGACGGACCAATTGCAACTCGACGCAAACCAATTGCAACTAGACCCAACCGAGCTGCAACTAGGTGCGAACCAGTTGCAATTACGCACGAACCAATTGCAACCAAGAGACTAACCGATTGCAACTATGACACTAAACTAATTGCAACTCGACGGAACTAATTACAACGAATCTGACTCCGTTGCAACTAGATACAAACCAATTGCAACTAGACTCCTAGTTGCAACCTGACGTGAACAAATTGCAACCAGAATAAGCCCAATTGCAACTGGACAAGAACTAGTTGCAACAGGGTGGGTGCATTCTCTATACAGAATGCACCCAAGTGCACTATAGCAAAACAGTATATATATATACTGTATATATATTATGCTGAGAATGCACCCAGCCCAACTGACGGCCCAATCCCAAGCGAACCTGGCTTCTTTTTGGTGCGCCGACCGAGCCAACCTGGCTTCTTTTTTTTTTGCGCCGCGCGCCCGCGCCCCGGCAACAACCGTCTCCCCTTCTCTCGAACAAAAACCGCCCCCTCCCACTCCGTAGTTCAATCCGCCCGTTACCAAATTTATTTCAGTTTCTCCCCACTCCTCTCCAACTGCGCTGCGGTTCCCGTCGTCTTCCTCTTCTCCGTTGAGGCGAAACCGCGGCGATCGCGGGGGGGGGGATCCCTAGTGGTGAATCTCCACCGCACTGACGACACATCCTCATCGACCTCACCCGCTCGCTCTCGTTTCAAGGGCGCGCCTGCTTCGCGCACCACCATGGCTTGATTCGCGTGGTTTGCAGATTCAGTGCAGCAATCCCCCGGAGATTTTTTTGGTGCAGCGATTGCATCCCCGACCCGGCGCGCCCCGTAGCATTTCCTTGTAGGTATGCCGTCCACTATCTCGAATTTCTCCCACCTTCCGCGCGCCCCCCGTTTTCTGCTAGGGTTATTGGCTGTTTCGCTGCATGATTATCCATGTTTTTCACGGAAGTTTTGCGAGCTCCCATTGCTGCGATTGCTGTTCATTCTCGTGCGCTGCTCCTACCTTTTTCAGTTTGGGTTTTGATTGATTTATTTGCATTTTCTCCTCATCAGACATTCAGTAGAGTACATGCGGCTAGGTGTAAAAATCGCAAGCATTCCCGTGCGGTCATTTTATTTTTTTCAATTAGTTAGGGGGTTTGATTGATTTATTGTTTGCAACCGTCCTATTACAGAAGTTGCAATCGTCTCATCACTGAAGTTGCAACCGGTTCAGTACACGAGCAACACTTTCTTATATAGGTGTAGTAGTTGTTACGTTTGCAACCGTTAAATTGTAGAAGTTGCAACCGTCTTAGGCAGAAGTTGCAATCGCCTCAGTACGCAAGCAACTTTTCATTATATATGTGTAGTAGTTGTTATTGTTGCAACTGTTGCATTACAGGAGTTGCAACAGTGTCTCATGAGAGGTTGCAATTGGTTTTCAGTAACACTAGCAGTTGTTCTCATATAGGGGGTAGTAATTTTGCCATTGTTGCAACTGGTACATTATAGTAGTTGCAACTGCCCCATTACAGAAGTTGCAACTGTGCCATATAGATTGGGTCTTTTGTGTTAGTTTTGTAATCGCCTCAGTATACAAGCAACTTTTCATTATATATGTGTAGTAGTTGTTATTGTTGCAACTGTTGCATTACAGGAGTTGCAACTGTGTCTCATGAGAGGTTGCAATTGGTTTCAGTAACACTAGCAGTTGTTCTCATATAGGGGGGTAGTAATTTTGCCATTATTGCAACTGGTGCATTATAGGAGTTGCAACTGCCCCATTACAGAAGTTGCAACTGTGCCATAAAGATGTAGTAATTGTGTTAAGTTTAATGTGTTTTTTGCAATCTAGCAAATGAATACTAGTTGTAATTTATGCGTAGGTTTTATTTTTGCAACTGGCTTTTTATGTCACATGTGTCAAATTGTTTTGTGTGTTCACTTGTCACATGTGTTTTACTTTTTTTTGCTGATTCTTATGTTCATCTCCCATTTTTCAGTTGTATTTTATAATGGAGCAAGGTCGGAATGATAGAGGACAGCAAGGTGGTGAGCAAGGCGAACAGCAAGGTGGACAACAAGGTGGCCAGAATATTCGTTCTTCCCCTCGCTTGCATGACAAGAGGAAGGCAGCTGATTTAGAAAGACTGCGTGAGAGGAGGAAAAGGCTCAGGTTGCCAAACCAGCCACCGGATAGTGCTACTGAAGAGCAAGAAATTGAAGAAGAGCACGATGTTGATTTTGTCCCTGATGGTGAAGGCTCTAGCCATGACGATGGAGCGGCTGGTGATGATGACATTGCGGTGGCTCCTGTTGGTGATGGTGACAAGGGCAAATCCAAGCTGCAATCTATACAATTCTCTCCGGCGAAATTTATAAAGCTTCTCAATGCTTTACCAAATGATCTGAAAGGTCAAATAGTTGCCAAGGGATTTGGGGGGCTCCTGAATTTCAAGCTGAATTATTTGAGGAGGGACGTGAGCAGCTGGCTGATGCGGAAGTTTAACCCAGAGACAATGAAGCTAGAGATTGGTGGTGGCAAAGAGATCAACGTCAGTGCTCATGGTGTTTGGTGTGCCATGCAGATACCAAACGCTGGCGGCGACCCGCTCCCCATGTCTGATGCAGATGCCCGCGCCGAGCAGGTTCGGCTTGGCTTACAGATTGTTGGTCCTACTTATAATTCTAGAAAGGGCATCACTTTAAAACACATAATTGATGGACTGAAGAATAGTTCATTTACTGGGGAGCTTGGCCTAAGAGCCTTCTTTATGGGTGCTTTTCAGTGCTTGCTGTTCTCCAACACCGACACCAAGATCAGACTTGATGATGTGAGATACACTCAGGATATCCAGAATATTGGCACTAGGAATTGGTGCAAGGCAGTTGTCGACAGGCTCAGTGTAGCTGCTCGCTTATACAAGTTGGATTATGCTCAGAAAGGTATCAATGCACCCATTAGCGGATGTGCGATCTTTCTAGTGGTAAGCTCAAGTCAGACATCCATTTTCTTGCATTTTATTCTTTTTTTGCAATTGTGTGCATACACTGGTAGCAATCAGTTACTTGTCACTGTTGCAACTGTCATTTGCCAGAAGTTGCAATTAGTTTTTGTTTTCTGTTCTCATTATCTTGATCTGTGTTTCATTCTTTTTTTTCTTGGACTTGCAGATATTATATGTTGACAACTTGCAGCACGGATTTCAGACAAGCCCTTTTTCCATCCCCCGGTGTTCTTTCCTGGACTCGAAGATGATTCAAGCTATAATCACCGAGGATCGCAGGGGAGACGTTGTTGGTGACAGCGTCGAGTTTGGACATCTCAGGGTAGTTTTTTTTTGCAATCACACTTTTTTTTGTGCAAATGTTGCAATTGTTACTGCAATAATGTTGCAATTTGTTATTTGTTAACATTCATTCTCTCTTCTTTTTTTCTTAATGACTTGCAGCTGAGAAGCATTACGGACACCTGCTATGGTGTCCCGGTTAGGTCTTTAACAGTATTACCCCCCAGAGTTGCACCCGGCCAAGCTGCAGATGGTGAAGAAGCTCTTCCGGAAGTAGGAGCTGCCCAAGCCCCAGCTGGCACCCAGGACGCTGCAGCAGGTGCCTGTGCCGCAGTACCGCTGCTGCTGGCACATCTGCTACCGGGGCCAGCACATCCTCCGCTGCAGCAGCCGCTGCTGCTGGCACATCTTCTCCTGGGGCCAGCACATTCCATGATCCTGGTGGTCATGCGCCCCATAACATATATCCTCCTATTTATTATGAGTACCCAAGCTTATGTACCGCAATTAGTCAGCGCATATCTGATTTGGTTGGAAGGAGCAAGAAGGCAGATGCGCTGACTATTTTGAAGGAGTTTGATGAAAGCACCAAACAAGCACAGGAGTACGCAAAGAAGGCTGCTGAGTACGCAATAAGGTCACGTGACCTTATGGCGTCAGCTCATCAGGAGTGCGTCAGCCGTATGAACATGCTGCTTACGGATGCTGCAGCTACCAAGCAAGCTACCAAGGGGCGCAGGAGGAAGGCTACGAATGTCACCCAACCAGCGGTCAGTATGTCTTTTTTCCATTAAAAAACCATCAGTTGAAATTTTTGCATAATAATCCTGTTGCTATCACATATAATCAGTAGTTGCAATCACACACTCACTATTTTTGCAAACATACAATTTATGTAACCAGTAGTTGCAATCACACATTATCCAGGTTGTGAACATGTTTCCACAATCATGTTGCTATCACATGTAACCAGTAGTTGCAATCACACACTAACCATTTTGCAAACATACATCTTATAATACTATTTTTTCTTTCTGCTGCAAAAAAACCAACTGTGTTTTGAACCAGTAGCAAGTATGTTTTTCCCATTAAAAAATGAGCTGTTTTGCAAACACACACTAATCTTGTTGCAATCACATGTAAACAGTAGTTGCAATCACACTTTATCCAGGTTGCAATCATGCTTTTCATAATCCTGTTGCTACCACATGTAATCAGTAGTTGCAATCAGACACTCACTTTTTTGCAAACATACATTTTATGTAACGAGTAGTTGCAATCACACATCATCCAGGTTGCAAACGTGCTTTTTTTTCACAATCCTGTTGCTATCATATGTAATCACACACTAACCATTTTTTTGCAAACATACTATTTTTTTCTACTGCAAAAACAAACTGTGTTTTTTTCCATTAAAAATATGAGCTGTTTTGCAAACACACAGTAATCTTGTTGCAATCATATGTAAACTCTAGTTGCAATCACAAATTATCTAGGTTGCAAACATGCTTTCATAATCGTGTTGCTATCACATGTAATCAGTAGTTGTAATCAGACACTAAGCAGTTTGCAATCATACATTTTATTATACTTTTTTTCTGCTGCAAAACTAACTGTGTTTTGAACCAGTAGCAAATATGAGTTGCTTGCAAACACACACTAATCTTTGTTGCAATCAGCCGCCTCCTGCACCACGACATCCTATTGCAAAGAGGAGGGCTTCCTCAAGATCCCCTGCCCCCCATCAACAGCCTGATGTAAGCTCATTTCGACACACTGGTTGCAATTCCCCTCACTTGTTGTAGCAGTCACACCGTATGCCAAGTTGCAATTAGTGACTCAATGTAGTAACCACAAGCATTCATACTGTTTTTGCAAATTTTGATTTGTGTGTTTTTCCCTCAATCTTCTCATCCTCAGCCTCAGCAGCAGCAGGAGCGGTGGCAGTAGCAGCAGCAGAAGCAGCAGGTTGTAACCCATGCATTACCAACATTGCAGTTTGGCTGTACTTACAGTTGCAATCTGTGTCTTTTTTTCCTTTTTTTACTGTCTAAACCATAACTGATTTCACTGTCATAATACAGTGTACTAGAACTTACGCAAGGAGGACCGACAAGGATGAGAAGAGGCAGAAACTCAAAGAGGCTGAGGCTGAGAAGAATAAGGCAGAGGAGGAGAGAAGAAAGGCTGAAGAAGAGGAAGCCTTGAAGACAAAGGCCAAAGTCGAGGAAGCCGAGAAGAAGAATGCTGAAGATGAACAGAGGAAGAAGGCTGAGGCTGAGAAGAATAAGGTAGAAGAGGAGAGAAGAATGGCCGAAGAAGCGCTGAAGAAGGCTGAAGATGAACAGAGGAAGAAGGCTACATTAGAAGAAAACGAGAGGATGAAAGCTGCAGCGGAAGAAGCAGATAAGGAAAAGGCTGCAACCGAACAAGCTGAGAAGCAGATGGCTGAACAAGCTGAGAAGAAGAGGGCAGAAGCCGAACAAGCTGAGAAGCAGAAGGCCGAAGCCGAACAAGTTGAGAAGCAGAGGGCTGAAGTCGAAGAAGCTGATGCGAGGGAGAAGGCTGAAGTCGAAAAGGCCGAAAAAGCAGCAGCCGAAGATGCTCAGATGAAGAAAGCTGAAGCCGAAAAGGCCGAAAAAGCAGCCGAAGAAGCTCAGAGGAAGAAGGCTGAAGCCGAAAAGGCCGAAAAAGCAGCAGCTGAAGAAGCTCAGAGGAAGAAGGCTGAGGCTGAAAATGTCGAAAAAGCAGCAGCCGACGAAGCTCAGAGGAAGAGGGATGAGGCTGAGAGGAACAAAAAGGGTGCAGATGAAGAAGATCGGAGGAAGAGGACTGAGGCCGAGAAGAAGAAAAACGCTGCTGCAACTAAGAAGGCTGAAAATCAGAGGCGAAAGGCTAAAGCCGAGCAAGCCGAAAAAGATGCGGCCGAAGAAGCTCAGAGGAATAAGAAGGCTGCAGCTGATAAGAAGGCTGAAGAGAAGGAGAAGAAGATTATAGCAGAGATCCAGAAAAAGCTGGACGCGAATAAGGCTGTTATGCAGAAGGAGCCGTCCCTTGCCAAGATCAACAAGCAGGTGCAGGTGCAAATGTCAAAGGCATATGCTAAGAAGCGTCAAGAATATGAGGAATAGATGGAAATTTTTCACCAGGAGGTCAATGCTGTACTAGAATCCGTTGGGGCACCCATGCAATCAGGACCCAGCTCATCATTGGATCATATGCAGTTTCCTGTGGAGTCTGATGATGACATCAATAATTTGACCCCACCGATCCGTCTTTCGCAAGATGAAGTGTCTGAAGGCCTCATCGATTATGGCAAGGTTCAAAGGTTGATTTTCAAGCGCCTAGGCGACAGAGTTCGGAGGAGGCCTGCTGACTTCACATCCCCATTCCAGATCACTCGCAATCGCCCCGAGATACCAATTTCCAAGGCTGTTTATCTAAGGTAGAAGATCTCAACTGAACCTGCCCTTCTAGAGTATGTTTTCTTACTGTGTTTTCCATGTTGCAACCATTTCCAAATTATTATTGCAACTGTTATATGCCCACTCTTACAATTTGAAGTTTATGCAATTCAGATTACTGCACTTCTCTTTTTTTAACCAGGGTGCACCCACAGTTAAGCAGCATTGTTTTTGCAATCACACATACCCAGTAGATGCAATCTTTTTTTTCAGCTAACATGTTGCAATCACACATTCAGTAGTTTGCATCCACAAATTAACCAAGTTGCAATCAGACAGGGGGTCACCCAGCAGTTGCAACCACACTGCAACTAGGTTGCAATCACACACATGCATGGTGGTTGCAAACTCACAGGGGTTTTTTAGAAGTTGCAATCACAGCTAACCAAGTGGTTGCAACCACAACCTAACTATGTTGCAATCACACATTTAGTAGTTTGCATCCACACGTCAACCAAATTGCAAGCAGACAGCGTCATCCAGCTGTTGCAATCACAGCTAACTATGAGTTGCAACCACACTGCAAACCAGGTTGCAATCACACACATGCATGGGGGTGGTTGCAAACACACAAGGTTTTTTGAGAAGTTGCAATCACAGCTAACCAAGGGGTTGCAACCACACCCTAACTATGTTGCAATCACACACACACACACATGAGTTGCAACCACACTGTGTCACCCAGCATCTGCAATCATAGTTTAGCAGCAGTTGCAACCACAGTCTATCTAGGTTGCAAGCTTTTTTTTAGATGCTGTTGCTTTTGACAGACTGTCAATTTTTTGAACCATACTGCATACACCCTTTTTATCTTTTTTAGTGCATTTTTTGTGTAGGAAAACTTTATTGGAGTTTGGCATTCTTGCTGATTTCACTGGTCAGCAACTTCTTAACAATTTTACCAATGACAAACTGGGAGAGTCTTGTTTAATAGATTTTGTGGTGCATTGTATGCGACACGATGACATTGTGCACAAGATTGATTCCTTCGGGTACAGGGTGTTTCTTACCACGGGGTTCTATGTAAGTTTCTCCTTTTCTTTTCTTTGCAAATGCACGTTTTTTTGTATACTGTTGTAGTTTTTTTGTGTGAACTAGTTTTAATCGTTCCTTTTTTCTGTCATTCTCAAAAACTGAAAAAACATGCAGTGGAACGTTGAAAGGTGTGACGCAGTCCTCAACGAGGATAAATCTGAGACAGAGCAATTCAAAGTTGTATGAAATCACCTGATGACTGAGTGTGTAAACAATGATCTGTCAAGAGCAAAACTGGTTAGCAGATATCTTTCCCAATCCATCCTGTTTTTCCAATCTTCCTTTGTCATAGCTATATGTATTCAGAATCACTTGGTTGCAATTTCTTATACAACAACCCAGCAGTTGCAATCACACACTAATCAGTCTTGCAATCATAAATAACTAGCAGTTGCAATCACGCACACAGTCAGGTTTGCAATCACACACTAAACAGGTTGCAAACACACACTAACCAGGCCTGCAATCACACATAACAAGTAGTTGCAATCACACACTATTTATAAATTATAATTTGCAACCTTTTTTCCCTTCCCATTTAAATGAGTAGTTGCAATCACAATCACAATCAAGTTCCAATCACACATAACCAGCAGCTGCAATTATATACTAACAGGTTGCAACAGTTTTTTTCTTATCTAGTTAGTTTGTACTCTTGCCTGCACCAGATTTTTGTTCCTATCAAAGATGGAGCACACTACTTTGTATACTGCTTCAACTTTATCCACAATCGCATTGATGTGCTAGACTCGAACGACTACTTCTTGAAATGCACGGATCCGCTAGAACGCCACAAGCATGTGTTCGCCAAAATCCCAATCATAGATGCAGCTTTCCAGAAGATGTCCAGTTTCAAGTTGCCCAGAGTTAGTGGGTGGAAGAAGCCTTTCATCGAAGTGCCCAAGCAAGCTGGCCCCAATGATTACCTGTTCTTTGTTTGGAAGTACATGGAGTACTACGACGGGGACAAGTTGACGAAGGAAATCAATCCGGTAAGGCATGCTGCCAAACTGGGGTTTTCCCTTTTTTTTGTGTGTTTTTCATGCGTGTTCATGATAACATAGTGAAAATAACCATTATGTGTTTTTTTATGCTGCTGCTGTTCAATGGTACCATATATAGATGTGAGATGTTGCACTACCAGATCTTCCATCCCCTAAATCAAGCCGACATTCTTGAAATGCTGGACAAGTACAGAATTGGTGGACGCCCGCTGGCAATCGACGATGACAGCAACCAGTCTGTTAACAATTAGATAAATTCAGGAAACATTTATGTACGTAGTTGAAACTTTGGTTTATGTGTATGCAGTGTGAAACTTTGGCGATTGTGCATTTGGGATGAGGTGCAACTGAATCGCCCCACGATGTGAAGCTAAAGTCCTTTTTGTTGTTGAATCTGTGATCGCCATGTTGAATGATTTTTGTGCAATCACATCCTGCTGATTTTTTTTATTTTTTTTTGCAATCATACATCGACTTGATTTGCAATCACACAGTAACCTAGTTGCAATCAGACAGTGTTATCCACAATTGCAAACACAGCTAACCAGGAGTTGCAACCACACTGCAAACCAGGATGCAATCACACACATGCATGGGGGTTGCAAACACAGTGGTTTCAGAAGTTGCAATCACAGCTAACTACAAGTAAGCAGCATTTGTTTGCAACCACACACACCAGGGGGGATGCAATTTTTTTCAGCTAACACAATGCAATCATGCACCCACTAATTTTGCAACCACACACTAAGCAAGTTGCAATCAGACAGCGTTATCCAGCAGATGCAAACACATGTTAGCCTCAGTTGCAACCACACGGCACCCCAGGTTGCAATCACACACATTGGTTTTTCAGAAAGTTACAATCAGAGCTGACGATGATTAGCAATCACACTGTAGCCTGGCCACAATCACACACAAAGTGTCAGGCGATTCTTTTTTTATTTTTGAGGAGCTGCAACTGCACTGACTGCGCACTTGCAACTGAGCAGTAGTGCGAGTTGCAATCTGTCTTAAATAAACAGAAAACCAGCTGAACATCACCCGAACTTATACCAACTGAAACACCATCAGATTCATTATTTTTATTTAACTTATATATAGGCGTATAACACAAGTAAAATGGATAAATTATATTTGATTCACTCAGATTCATAGTCATCTACATCATTGCTCTCCCGGTAATCAACCTGACCCGATGTCGTCCTCCTGATTCTTTCAATCACGCCGCGCACTTGCGATTGCTGTACAACTATACTGCACTCAGATTGTTGTGTTTCATCTGCTTCACTTTGTCCTTCTTCCAGATCCCCGTCATGTACTTTTTTTATTCTTGGGCGGCCTCTTTTTCTTGGAGCCCAACCTTCAGTTTTTGCACCTCTCTTTTTGCCTTTGTTCTCGGCTGCTCAGCTTCTGTTCGGGTTCTGAGGGCATGTTGTGCTGTAGTGGCCCCTAACATGGCAGGTTTGGCACTCCTTTACACCCTTACCTCCACTGTATGTGCTGTATGGATTATCAGGTCCCATACTGTTTTTGCAGATTTTGTTGCGCTTGCAGACTTTCTACCTTTTGTGCTTGACACGGGTGGTTCAGTCAATGTTATACCACTCATGAAGCTTGCAGAACCAGGTTCGAGGTTTCTTGTTGGTGGGGTAGGATCAGTAGGCTTCACAGCAGGGTCCATAGTGTTTCCACCACTGTCGTGTGTTGGTGTAACAGGAACAATATCCCTCCCGCCATCCCCATCTTCATGCAGATCACTACTTGCCCTCTCATCCGTAGCACTTTCTACTGTTTGTAGAAGCTCAATACCAGGAGTTATCATGTCGATGTGCTGGACAGCCTCAGCGAAAGCATGATCAGATTTGCTCCCTGCTCTACCCAGGCGCATTAACTTGGGCAGCAGCTTCGACATCCTCATTTGCTCCGTGTCAGCATGAGTTGCAACCCGAACATCGTGCCTGTCCCATGGAACCACAGATCTCGCATTACGTGTGTAGCGTCTTAGAATGTACTTCTCTGGTATGTTCTGGACTTGCATGTGGGTGAACACCTTGATTACGTGCATGCAAAACAAACATGTGTGCTCCCATTGCATGCATTCGCATCTATATACACCTGCTGCTTTGTCAGCTAGTACCTTGAATGCGTGCTGCGCCCAACAGAATGCTCCAGTGCCTTTTTCATGCTTCACCAAGTAAGAGCATTCCACCTCTGGATCAGGCTCGATCACAAATGTTGTGCTGTTAGCATATTCCCTCTTGTATTCATTATACACAGCCCTCGTGTACACCCTGCTGAGCTGCTCATCAAATCCTGACTTGCATGCCCTGACAACCTCGGCCTGCACATAAAAATTTTAAATTTTTGTTTCATAATCATAGGTTGCAATCACACACATACCATGCTGCAATCATATATAACCAGTGGTTACAAACTGACACAGGTTCATCCACTAGTTGCAATCAGACATACCTTTTATTTTTTAGCAGATGCAAGCACACACTGACTAGGTTGCAATCATAAAGGAACCAGGTTGCAATCACAAACTAACAGAATTTAGAATTGCTGATTTTCATAATCATAGGTCTGCAATCACACACCCACCATGTGTGCAAACACAATAACCAGTGGTTGCAAATATACACAGGTTCATTCACTAGTTGCAATCAGACATATTTTTATTTTTTTGCAGACGCAAGCACACTGACTAGGTTGCAATCACAAAGAAACCAGGTTGCAATCACACACTAACAGGTTTTGCAATCACAAACTAACAGAAATTTTAATTGTTGGTTTCATAATCATAGGTTGCAATCACACACCTACCATGCTGCAATCATATGTAACTAGTGGTTGCAAACTGACACAGGTTCATTCACTAGTTGCAATCAGACATACCTTTTATTTTTTCAGATGTAAGCACACACTAACTAGGTTTGCAATCACAAAGGAACCAGTTTGCAATCATAAAGGAACCAGGTTGCAATCACAAACTAACAGAAATTTTAATTGTTGATTTCATAATCATAGGTCTGCAATCACACACCCACCATGTGTGCAATCACAATAACCAGTGGTTGCAAATAGACATAGGTTCATTCACTAGTTGCAATCAGACATATTTTTATTTTTGCAAACGCAAGCACACTGACTAGGTTTTAATCACAAAGAAACCAGGTTGCAATCACAAACTAACAGGTTTTGCAATCACAAACTAACAGAAATTTTAATTGCAATCACACACCTACCATGCTGCAATCATATGTAACCAGTGGTTGCAAACTGACACAGGTTCATTCACTAGTTGCAATCAGACACACCTTTTATTTTTTTCAAATGCAAGCACACACTGACTAGGTTTGCAATCACAAAAGGAACCAGTTTGCAATCATAAAGGAACCAGGTTGCAATCACAAACTAACAGAAATTTTAATTGTTGATTTCATAATCATAGGTTTGCAATCACACACCCACCATGTGTGCAATCACAAAAACCAGTGGTTGCAAACTGACACTGGTTTATTCACTAGTTGCAATCAGATATACTTTTATTTTTTCAGATGCAAGCACACACTGAATAGGTTGCAATCACAAAAGGAACCAGGTTGCAAACTAACAGGTTTGTTTGAACAGACATTTGTAAATCATATGGCATAACAGCAGGGTTGTAATCACACACCCCCCGCATTGCAAACAAAAATACAAACAAGTTGCAAACCATGTGGGGGGGTAGTAGCTGCAGAATACCTATGAGTAGTGTGACTCCCCAGCATCCATGTGGTCCGTGTGCTGAATCGAGTCAAGCACCCTCTTTGCAAACATATGCAAGGTTGTCACATTGCCAACATATCCATCTTTCAATACTCTGTTCTGGCTTTTAGATCTCTAGGTTGAAGTCATTCTCCCGCAGTACATGCCCTTAAAATATACTGCAATCCATCTTTTCCTTTTCTGCCACAATGCTACAATCGCTGGGTGTTCCCCGATGCCACATTCATCCACTAGCTTCTGCCACTCCACCTCAAACTGTGTAGGACCCAGAGGATAATTTATCAGAGACTGCAGCCTCTCTTTCAGATTTTTGTCCTTGTGCAACTTGTACAACTCTTCGAGTTCATAATCCCATATCCTTGATATGTGCCACCGGCAATTTCTGTGTTGTGATTTGTCAAACACAATTTTTATTGCCTCCCTCATTGCCGGATCTTCATCTGTGGAAACATCAAAAATTAAAATCAGCAAAAAACAGAATTTTTTTGAACTTAATGTTGCAATTCATAACAAATACTGGTTGCAACCAAACAGAGATCAATGTTGCAAATGGACTACTAGGTTGCAAGCAAATGAAAGCAAGTTTGCAACCACACTACATTCTCTAGTTGCAATTGCAATTGACAGCAATCAATGTTTGCAACCTTATCAATAGATTATTTTTTTCCCAAAAAAAAACAGAAGTGACCCCCCCAAAAGTGTACCTGTGAGAACCACGAAATGTTGTCGGCCGCCCATGCAGCTTATGAAAGACTCGAAGAGCCACTTGAAAGTGTCAGTTGTCTCATCCCGAAGAAGCGCTTGCCCAAACGACACATTTTTCAGATTGTTACTGCATCCGACAAACATCGCTAGCGGCATTTTCTTGCTGTTAGTTTTGTGGATAGTGTCAAAAGTGATGACATCCCCAAAATCCACGTATTCTGCCCGCTGACTTGCATGGCTCCAAAAAATGCTTTGAAGCACCTTCGTCTTTGGGTCAAAATCAACATCCCAGTAGAACGCTTCATTGTTTTGCTTACACTCCCTGAAAAATTGGAACAACTTCTCTATGTCACCATCCCTGTCCTCTCATGTTTGTCCAGCTTTCCTGCACCACAAGTGAATGAAAAACAATTCATTTTCAGGGTTCATTTAATTGCAAAAAGTTGCAAACACAGACTGTTCAGGCTTGCAATCATAATGAACCAGCTGTTGTAATCACACAAAACACAGTTTGTAAACACACACACAGTGAGGTTGCAAGCACATATAACGTGTATTTGCAATGACAAACTAAAAGAGTTGCAAACACACATTATTTAGGCTTGCAATCATAAATAACGAGTAGTTGCAATCACACACTATTCAGGGTTGCAATCATAAATAACCAGTAGTTTTTAATCACACACACATGCAGATTGCAACCACATATAACGAGTAGTTGCAATGACACACTAAAATAGTTGCAAACACACACTATTCAGGGTTGCAATCATAAATAACCAAGTAGTTTTAATCACACAAACAGTCAGGTTGCAACCACATATAACGAGTATTTGCAATCACAAACTAAAATAGTTGCAAACACATACTATTCAGGGTTGCAATCATAAATAACCATTAGTTTTTAATCACACACACAGACAGGTTTGCAACCACATATAAGGATTAGTTGCAATCACAAACTAAAATAGTTGCAATCACACACTATTCAGGGTTGCAATCATAAATAACCAGTAGTTTTTAATCACACACACAGTCAGGTTGCAACCACATATAACGAGTAGTTGCAATGACACACTAAAAGAGTTGCAAACACACACTATTCAGGCTTGCAATCATAAATAACCAAGTAGTTTTAGTCACACACACAGTCAGGTTGCAACCACATATAACGAGTAGTTGCAATCACACACTAAAAATGCTTGCAACCAGACATATGACTTACATGTTTTGGATATCCTTCTCGGTGAATGACCAGTTTTGATGCCCTCCATACAATTCTGACATGACATTCATAGCAGCCTGGTTTGGCACGCCACTCCTTGACATGATTGCAAACAAGTCATCCATAGCTGCCACCCTTTGTTTATGAGCATGCATATATCTAACCATCCTGGCTGATGGCTGAAGCCTATGGTTGTGTGCTTCCTCGATTTTATCGAAGTACCAGATTTTGCGTTTTTTGTCCTCCTTCACCTTAGCATAGGCTGGGCAACCAATCCTCATCAATCTTTTATCAGTCTGTGGCTCCTCATTTTCTTTGCTTGGCTTCATAAAACCTTGACGGTTGCAAACCCAGTATTTAGTCTCTTTACTGGTCCTCATGGTTCTCACACTGAATCTAGCCATTTTCGCATAATCAAGGTAAAACTGGTGTGCTGCTTCCATGGAATCAAACTCTTGCCGCACCCTCGGGACAAACACACCAAGCATGTTTGCATCCTGTGGAAGAAATTAATCAACCATGAGTTTTGCAATCACTGTTTAATCAAATAAAAACCAAGTTGCAATTAACAGGAGCCCTTGTGTGCAATCAACAGCAATCAAACTTTGCAACTGGAACAATATGTATTCTTCTTTTTTTACAGGGGGGACGCAAACCAGTGAAGATAACTTATAAAACTTTTTTTGTTGTTTGCAACCACACTACTATTTCTGGTTGCAACCATGCAGCAACCGACGTTGCAAACTATCAAAAACAAAATAATTTCAGCTGCAATCCATCAACAAAGATAATGAAGTTGCAATCCACATGAGCCTTTGGCTGCAAAACAAACAACAACTGACTTTTTTTGCAACACAGACACATCCCACGGTGCAACCAGACAGCATCTCACGTTGCAAACTAACGCAACAAAATAATTCCAGCATCAGCCCACCAACACAGATAATGATTTTGCAATCCACACGAACCTCTGGTTGCAACCAGAGGGCACCCCACGTTGCAAACTAGCGCGACAAAATAATTCTAGCAGCAATCTATCAAACACAGACAATGAAGTTTTTTGCAATCCACACGAGCCCCTAGTTGCAACCAGAACAGCAACTCACATTGCAAACTTGCGCAACCACCAAAATTCACCAGCAATCTATCAACACAGACAATGAAGTTGCAATCGTCATGGATCTATGGTTGCAACCAGACAGCAACCCATGATGCAAACTAGCGCAACAACCAAAATTCACCAGCAATCTATCAATGAGGTTGCAATCAACATAGACACTAGGCGAGCAAACAGCAATGAAAGTTGCAACCAATAGCAACTAAATAGCAGAAATGAGCAGAAACACTTTTTTGTGATTTTTTTGTTACCGGGATGAACATCTCGGTCGGATCAGGCGTGACCATTGAGCCAGGCGGAATCGATGGCAGAGGCGTCAACAACGTCGTGTGATGCAAGGGATCACCCGATCCGATGCTGCTACATGGTCCTGCTATAGGCGTGACTGACGCAGGAGCTGCTGCCGGCGCAGATGCAATCGGCGGCGGTGCCGACGATATCGATCGAGCCCGAGCTGCCGGAACAACCGCCATCTGTTCCGGAATCACAGGCTGCCCTGTCGAAGGTGATTCTAGGCGCGGAAGCGACGGCGGAGCCATGGGTTTGGGCGAGGAGCGGCCAGGCGATTTGAGGCGCGGAAGCGACAGCGGAGCCATGGGTTTGCGGGAGGAGTAGCTATCCCGACGTTGATTTGCGAGAGAGGGTTTGACTTGCGAGAGAGGTTGATGAGGACCGAGGCGGGGGGATGGTTGGAGGTGGGGATGCACACTCGGGGTGGGTCTCCTGGTCGGACCCGGTTGGGTCGGGAAAGCTGGGCGCGGTTGGGGGGGTCTGTGCATTGGTCAACTAAAATGCACCAGGGTGCATTTTAGTGTCGTCGTGTATATATATATATATATATATATATATATATATATATATATATATATATATATATATATATATATATATAAGATTTTTTATTCATTCTTAATTAATTTGTTTCTGGTACATATAAATTTTGAACTTTCATAAGGTTATTATATCTCATCATCATCTGATTGTGTGCAGGATTGCTCTGGTTCTACCTATGCTTCAATTAGCTTCCGTGCGATTCTTAATCAAGTCGTGGAAAGAGTTGGGGTAGATTACTATGGTGGGGAGCCGTTTTTCACCAACAATTGGAAGAGTCAAGCAATTCTAACTTTCTACAAGCCAGCAGAACCCGAGGCTCCATTGTTTGATGTCTGCAGTGCTGTTTGTTACACTCCTCCGGAAGCGGAGGAGAGTGCACTAGTACGCGCTCTAGCTTATTTTGAGGGAGTCTAGGCTGGAGGATTGCAGACATTAACCATATTTCATATCTACAAGCGCGTCCTGCTCAGTAACATTATGCATGCATGGATCAGGCTTTGTACCGTACCCTATTATATGAACTTGTATTAATTGGCTAGCTATGTGAACCTTTATGAACTTATTATTAATTATTATTAATTAGCTACTTTATTATGAATTCATGTATTGTCTTCAACATGTTTAGTAAGCATGTTTATTATTTTGAGTTGGTTTGGTATTATTTTCAATTTAACTGAATTTGCGCTTAGAGGGATTCTGATGAATACCAAGCATTCAGACATATATTGCACTACCTCCAGTACCGATAGGAGCAAGCTGCCTAAGCATAGTGTTTTTGGTGACACCTCTCAGGAGGTCAGCTCCAGCATATATATACTAGCTCTTAGACACCTTTTCCAGAGAGTGAGAGAGAGAATGTCGACATCTTGCTTGAACAGCTTGCTCCGTCGGTACTGGAGGTTACGCGCGCTATATATGTCAGCTTGTAGCATTTAAACCAGTACTTCAAACACATATCTATGAATTCACGTATTGTCTTCAAATCATCAACATGTTCAGTAAGCATGCATGTTTATCATTTTAAGTTGGTTTGGTACTATTTTCTATGTGTTTGAAGCAAAGGTTCAAAAGCTAGAAGCTGACCAGCTTCAGCTTGGGACTTATACTCATTGGTATTAATTAATGTCGTACCTTGTAATAGCCATCAGGTGACCTCTGTATGTATACGTAAGTCATTCTAAAAAATTAGCTAAATGTAAAATTGATAATTACTTCTATTGATCATTATATCAAAAAGTAAACAAAGATAAAGATGAAGAAGGGTGAGTTTGATGATATATTCCGTTATGAGCTGGATGATGAGAACTGGAGGCCTACCTACATTCTTCCTGAGCATGTTGATCATTCCAAGACAATACGCGAATTCATAAATGTGTTTGAAGCAGAGGTTCAAAAGCTATAAGTTGACCAGTTTCAGCTTCGGACTTGTACTCATTGGTATTAATTAATGTCGTGCCTTGTAACAGCCATCAGGTGACCTCTGTATGTATACGTAAGTCATTCTAAAAAATTAGCTCAATGTAAAACTGATAATTAGTTCTATTGATTATTATATCAAAAAGTAAACAAAGTACCAACATGTTGACGAAGTACTCACCAATTTTGAGATTTTTCTAAGTTGGTTTACTAATATTTTCAATTTAAGTTATTTTCCCCTTCAAATTGTAAACGAAAATTAGAAATAATTGTTTCAACTCTTGAAATAATACTTGAAATAATATGTGCATAGAAAAGTAGGTATTTTTTGGTCTTAACTTAATATAATTTTGCATGGTACAAATATTTTAACTAACGATTTTTTAAATGTTCAAATTAAAAGGAATGAGATAAATGAGGAAGGAAAAGGGAAATGTTAACTTCCCGCGCAAAATTGCCCTTTAGTCCCGGGTGGTGTTAGCACCCGAGACAAAAGGACCCAGGACTAAAGGGCCTTTTGTCTCGGTTGGGAAAACGCCCCGTCGCCTTCCAGATCGGCACTTAGCCATTTCTCCTCCAAATCGCCGCCTCGTCTCCGTCGTCGCCGCCGCCTCTCCTCACCACGCCCGTCCCCGATGCGCCCCTCCCCGACGAGCGGCCCCACCCCGACGCGCCGCCCCTTTGCGACGCGCCGCTCCTCCCGACGCAACGACCCTCCCCGACGCGCGCGCCTCGCCGTTTCCCGCTGCTGGCCAACTCGGCCGCCGCGACGTCCGCCCTCCCCGCGCGCGGTACGACCCCGACGCGCCGCCGCGCGGCTCCTCCCCGACGTGCATCTCCTCCCCGACTCGCCGCCCTCCCTGCCGCAGCGCCCGCCCACGCCCCTCTCCTCCACGTGCGCCGCCGCCCCTCGATCCGGATCCCGAACCGTACCAGCTGGCCAGCCCGACCGGTATGCTGCAACGCCGCCGCTTGCCGGCCCCCCCCCCCCCGTGCGGCTGCGGGCCGGCGTGCGTGCGTGCCCCGATGGCCGGCCGGGCCGCGCGCATGCTGGGGTTTTGCCTTGCTGACGGATGCCCGTGAAATGCTTGCGTCAGCAAGCATTTTTAATTAAATTTAAATTTATTTGATTTAGTTTATCAATTGATATATATGTGTGTAGTTATAAAATTTCATAGATATGCATGAAAGTTTTTAAATTTATAGGAATAGAAAGAAAATTTAATTAGAAATAAATTGTAATGCTTTGTATATTTTTGTGTGTATATACAGTCATACATATAAATTTATTAGCACCTACGACTATGGACCAAAATCTTATTTGTGTATTCGAGTTCTTAATTGTTTTCTAATATACAATTTCATAGTTTGATAGTTATGAAGTAGACGACTGCCGCGTCGGTTCGAACAAGTGACTTCCCGTCACCTCTGTCATTCTCCCACACGGCACCGCCACCAACAAGCATCGTTCGTCCACAAGTTAGTAGAAATATTTCGACTTTGTTTATTCAAGAAAATTCATAGTAAATTCTTGTTTATTCTAGAAAGTTTTAGAAATTGTTGATTATTCCAGAAATTCATAGAAAAAACTTGCTGCTTATTCCAGAAATTCATAGAAAAATCTTGTTGTTTATTCCAAAAATTCATACAATATTGTTGTTTATTCCAGAAAATTCATAGTAAATTCTTATTTATTCTAGAAAGTTTTAGAAATGGTTAATTATTCCAGAAATTCATAGAAAAAAATTGTTGATTATTCCAGAAATTCATAGAAAAATCTTGTTGCTTATTCTAGAAATTAAAAGAAAATTCTTGTTTATCGAAGAAATTCTTAGAAAATTCTTGTTTATTCAAGAAAATCTAACAAAATTGTTGATTATTCCATAAATTCATAGAAAAATCTTGTTCCTTATTCCAGAAATTCATAGAAAAATCTTGTTGCTTATTCTAGACATTCAAAGAAAATTCTTGTTTATTGAAGAAATTCTTAGAAAATTCTTGTTTATTCTAGAAAGTCTAACAAAATTGTTGATTATTCCATAAATTCATAGAAAAATCTTGTTGCTTATTCCAAAATTCATAGAAAAATCTTGTTGTTTATTCTAGAAATTCAAAGAAAATTCTTGTTTATTGAAGAAATTCTTAGAAAATTCTTGTTTATTCTAGAAAGTCTAACAAAATTACTGATTATTCCAGAAATTCATAGAAAAATCTTGTTGCTTATTCCATAAATTCATAGAAAATTCTTGTTTATTCCAGATGGATGACAACCATGACAACTTTATGGCCGATATTATTGCTAGTGGTACAAATACCATTGCAACCTTCACCGACGAGGAGTGTAGTCAGGCGGACATGTACTTGAACATACCTCCGACTGAGGAGGATGCCGCCCCTATGGAGGACACAGCAGCAAATAATGAGGACAATGCTGGAAACAATGAGGAAAGTCTTGTGAATGAAAGTATTGAATGTTCCCACGAGGTGTGTATATATATATATATATCATGCATTTAGTTCATAGTTCTAATTCTCTAACCTCAATTCTTACATAATTAATTAAATAACGAATCTGCAACTTATAGGTTTCATGCTCAACATCAAAAAAGACAAAGAGAGGGCGTACACAAGTACTCACCAGCCATGTCATGTATCATATCACAGAAGTATCAGAGGTTGGCCAATCATGTGCTCCAAAAAAAGTCAAGGACACGTATGTGTCACAGTGCGGGGCCATTGTAAGGGACAACGTGCCCATCAGCTACAGAGAATGGAAGGGAAAAGTAGATAATCCACACGTGGTTCCAAACTCAGTGAAAATTTTGTTATGGGATGAAATCCTAAAACACTTCACACTTCCTGAAGGCGTTGAACCAAACGATGTGAAGCGTTGGACTCTCACGAGGATGGCAACACAATTTCAGAAGTTCAAGCAGCAACTGGATAAAGATTATATCAAGAAGAATCGAACTCCAAATTGGATTGAATATCCCAAGTTAAAAGAACACTGGACGTCCTTTGTGGAATACAAGAAAAGTGAAGATTTCACCAAGGCGAGTGCACGAGGGAAGAAAAGTCGTGGTAAGAAGGAGCACGACCATCATATTGGTCGAGGTGGTTACGCATTTGCAGTTCCCAAGTGGCGGAAGATGGAAGAAGACCTTCTCGCACAAGGTACCATACCAGCGGTCTATGATTGGCCCGAGCGAGTGAAGAATTGGTATTATGCTCATGGAGGCACAATTAACTCCGAAGATGGTACCCTTGATTTCCCACCCTCGTTACGAGAGGCTACACTTGAAATATTAAAAACAATTGAAGATGTCAGAGCGGGCAGAGTGAAGGTTGACAGAGAGATGGATGAGCTCACTATGGCACTGAAGAATCTAGAACACCCAGGACGTTGCAGGGGCTACGGGGTGGTACCATGGAAATTTGCCTTCAGGGGAGACTTTGCCACCTATCGAAGCCGCAGAAGAAGAAGAGAGCGCGAAGAGGAGGAACGGCGGCAAGAGATAGAGCAAAGACTTAAAGAACACGAAGAAAAGGTGACGGCAGAGATTGAACGGCGAGTGGCCACCGCATTAAATGAGATGGCCCCATCTGGAGGACTGCCTCTAGTACAAGTTCCTTCTGCTCGCAAAAGCAGTTGTGCTTCCACAGCGGTTCCCGAAGAGCAAAGGGCAATAGAAGGAGTTCAAGTGGACAGCCAACGGTACCCTGTGGATGACATCTGTCGGCGCACCACATGTGAGCTTCACAAGCCATTCGGCAACATCAAAATGAAGGTATGTATAATTCATACTTTTATTAGCTCAATAATTGATGCATATATATTACTTTGAAATTTGTGGACAGACATTCACAATGACGGTTTAATTCATGCTAATAATAACTAATTAATTATTATTTTTCAGGTGGCGGACGGAAGTGCTTTTGCGCAGTTTGCTGGACAGACAAGCCACGGCATGCCGATTCCACCTGGCTACGCCTCAGTTAGCCTAGAGAACATCTGTGAACCTGCTTTTGAGGAGCTAGAGCTTGATATCCCAAGAGGTGATGGGGAAAAGACACTTAAGGATGCGCTACAAGGTATCATATTATGGCCAAAACGTTACATCGTCATAATCCTCGAGAATGATGGATCTCCGAGAGACCCCCTGGAGCCTCTACAATCGTCTCCGGGGCCGTCATCGTCACTACATGCTCGCTCACCTTCTCCGCAAGAACCATACGACAATTCAGGAGAAGCGAGCTCCAGCGATCATGATGATGACATCCCTCCCAATTCACCTCAGCAACCATCGGCCGCAGAGCATGCGCCACATAGGTCTCGAGCGCAATCTTTCAAGTCGGTGCAACCACCAAAGAAAAAACAAAAACGACCAGCAAAGAAAAAGCCCGAGCCAACGAAGCTAGCATGGGAGAGGACAGAAGAAGAAACAAACGCGATTGTAGATAAAGAAGTCGCGGACTTCTTTGCAAAAGTGAGAGAAGAAACTCGACAGGAAAACCAGGATGCCAAAAAAATGAAGGTCGTAAGCAGAGACTCGAGGCTTTCATACGCGAGAGGGAAGAAATAAGGAGAAGGAAACCGCCGGTAGAGTTGAAAACGGACTATGAGCGTTCGGTGGACAAGTCTTATCAAAAGAAGAGACAACGAGGGTCGCCGAATAGTTACATCGAGCAAATACCTGCGTCAACGTCGGGGACCGCCACAAACAAGAACAAAGAGAAGCAAATAGATGCATCCACGATCGATCCGACTACCTTGTTTGCGGGCCTCAGTGCAGAAGCACAAAAAGCAATCGACAACATGTCTGCAGAAGAACTGGCTCATGTCATTAACTTTTATGAACAAACAAATATGCCTGTTGGTGGTATTCTCGGCCTTGAAGACCTACCAGCGGATAAAAATTTTGTACCTAGATGGCGCTTTGACCTAGGACAACCTCTAGTGAAGCCAGAATTGGTCAACAAGCTCCCAACTAAGATGCGCAGATTTCATGACTGGTACTTGAAGAAGTCAGCTAAGGGCCTGGAGATGTTTGGTATGCTCGTGAGACCTGGAGATTTTGCCCTTCAAAACGAGAAGGTGGTCTGGCTCCAATTCAGTGATATCTATGAAGTTTACCATCTGGACGTCGTGAATACCGATCTTATGATGGCCTGGTGTCTGTAAGTGACATATTTTCATATGTTTATTAATAAATTTATTACATTTGTCGATCTACTAATTAACATTTGGCTTTCTTCTTGTGTAGCCTGCAACTTACTGAGATGCGAAGGAAGGGTTATTGAAGACTTGCTTTCATGGACCCATCAAAAGTTAACGAACAGGAGATCCGGGACCAACGAAAAACAACAATCGAGACAATTTTTAGGCACTTAGATGAGTTTCATTACAAGGATCTTATACTACTGCCTTACAACTTCAAGTAAGTACGATTGTCATCTAATTATCCTTGTTAATTCTATTTAGTCAATTCTAATATTTATGAGCATGCATACAGATTCCACTGGATTCTACTCATAATCACTGTCGACAAAAGCAACATCAATGTGTATGATTCATTGAGAAAAGATCCCTCAGAATACCAAGACCTTCAAGATGTATTTCACGAGTAATAATTCTATCTATGACATTTTCTTTAATGCAATATATATATATTTAGCTTTTATACTAACACTGTATCTTTTATTATTTTGCCTCAGAGCTTGGACAATGTTCATTGCAAAACACCAAGGACCATTTCGAGAAAAATTTAGATGGGTCACTTATTTTCTGGTACGTATACCAAATAACAACTTCAGATTGGGAATATTTAAAATGTACAACACTAGTATTTCATAATCTGTTCTCCTCTCCACTTTAGTGTTTGAGACAAGAACCAGGAAATAATTTATGCGGGTACTACGTCTGTGAGCACATACACCATTTCAGTGGCAACACAGGTGATGATAGTGTAAGTAAAATAAACCTATTAATAATACATCATTTTTATCCTCTTTTGTATATTTAATCACTCGGTGTAATATATTAACCTATTTGCAAATTACAGAGGATTATAAAAAGGGAAGCACTCATTGAGAAGGATCGTCTCTTGGCAATTCAAGAAGCTCTCATGGGATTCCTCATGGACGAGGTGGTTGATCCAAAAGGAAAACATTTTTATGACAGCCATCCAATAGACAGGTATACATATATACAAGTGCAAATACGTATACGTACATATACAGGTTAGATAACAATTAGAATATACGCTCAAATCGAAAATAACAAAAAAAAGAGAGACGAGGCCCTTTAGTCACGGTTGGTATTACCAACCGAGACTAAAGGGGGTAGGCGCAGGCGCTGGCGTGCCCTTCCTTTAGTCTCGGTTCGTAATACGAACCGGGACTAAAGGACCCCTTTAGTCTAGGTTGGTTCACCCGAGACTAAGGGAGGGCCTTTTGTCTCTCATCATTAGTCCCGGTTGGACTTGAGAGACCTAATACCCCTTACCAATCGGGACTAAAGTCCTTTTCCCTACCAGTGGTCAAGCCTTTCATGCGTCCATGTCAAATTGGACGTCTAATGGTAAAACATCAGGTAGCAGATTGGGCTGTTGAAGCCAGCTTGGAGGTGCAGGCCAAGCATCATCATCCCAGGTTAGCTGTACAACAGTGCAGGGCCCCTCCGCCGTCCCTTCTCAAGGATCGATTTCTGCATGCATGCATGCTTGCTTGCTTGCTTGTCTTGTCACCATAATCGAGCGTTAGGTAACAGCGTTGTGTGCCCTTCCTTATTAATATATTTTCCTCTTTTCAATTTCTTTTCATGGAGAATGATTCTGAGTATGGATTTTTTTTATCAAAAGATGGAAGGGGGAGTTTTTTTAGAATTACACAGTACAAGGCTGACGCTCACACCATGCACGCACACTCAACCCTATAGACTACAAACCAATTCGCAAAGGGGGAGTCCTTAGGTGTCCCCTCAAGTTAAGAATCGGGCTTAGCCAACATTTCTTCTCTCATGCCTTCTTCTCATTCGTGGTTCGATATTCTGGTGTCTTAAGCATAGAGGAATCACACCAATCCATTCCAAATTTGGTGGTTGAACTCTACTGTGGTGGCGATATTGTAGGGGAGGTCCTGCAACAAAATAGCTCGATGTCAAAATGATAGAGAAAAAAAACTTAGCACCACCTCTTATTTGAATTTTTCACTATTTTGGAGTTATGTTGAATTTCAAGTATTCGGTTTCACAAACAAGATACGGAATCTTGCTTCACATTTAGAATTACACAAAAAAAATTCATCCAAAAGAGGTCTGCAAAGACTTTTGGGAAAACGTCAATTTTTATTGGCTTATCTGGCTAAGAAAAATAGAGTACGTTATAAGAAATTAATCAGACAATGTGATGTTCACGAGAGTAATTTAATCATTGGAATATTTTCTTATGGAATTAGTAGTCTTAGATTTCACAATTTCATCAGCCTGGTTACGAGGAATTCATGGAATAGCCGTGTCTCAACTCATTTAACTTTGTATAGTACATCGTCTCTTTTCCATTAAAAGAAACTCGTGTGCCATAAGTTTTTTTAGCCTGAAGTCCTGAACACCTAAGGTACAATGCAATATCTGCACGTACACACAAATAGACACTACACCCACACACACGCACACCCCTGTACATGTGTACGTTAGATCTACAAACGACACACACAACGACGTCCCTTTGGATATCGACGAAACCCATATGCCTGCAGTAAAATTTACTTGTTTCTCAATGTGAAATTTGCTTTTTTTTCTCTAGAAGAAGCAATGGCGAAAGTTCGTCTTCAGAGTAGTACGATTTGTTGTTGACACAATCCCGCACGTTTATGGTATCAACAAAAATAAATTTCGTAGTCGTTGAAATCTACACTAAGACTAGCCTGACAAAGTTTCCCACGTCATATAAAAAATATAACTTGTGAAACTAACAGGGACATATAGCAGCTTGCCTGTTGCCATCAGACGATCCGATCGTCGTGTTCTCTCTCTGCTTTGCCTCTCTACCAAACATGCTACCGTATAGCTAGAATTCTAACTTTTCAGCGAGCCCTCTCGAAACATGTATCCAAATCACACGAGCTTCTGCATCAAGTTACACATAAATAGAAGGAAAAAAAAATCATCACCCCAGCAGACTCGTCTGAATATACAAACGTCTACCTATCGGTGGCCTAGATCCTTATTACACGGGACAGAGGTCTAAGAAGCCTAGGTTAATTTCAACTTCAACAACTTCCAAGACATCAATGTTAGAACGAATCATGCATGAACCCCGGTCTTTGGTTTGAAGCTAGTGACCCCATCAGCGGGCCATTGAAAAAGAAGGAAAAAAAAAGAGAGGGTGCTCTATCATTGCAACAACAATGACCGACTTTTATGAATAATGTGTGGACACAGCACAAGCGATGGATCATTCTTTCCTTGAGCTCCTAGCAACAGCAAGTTCCGATTCCGTCAACATATTCCTCTCTCTCACTCTACGTTGACAGTAACGGTTCAACCGCCGCCCGATCATTCTAGCGAACCTTCTAGCTAGGTTCTTTTTTGCCCTTACTTGTTTGTGTTCTTTCACTTTTTGGTCCACACATGGTAATGATGCATTGCATCCCATGCAGAGCAGCGAATTTGGGTAGCTTAATCATCACTAGCTTTCAATTCATACGGCCTAACTAATACACGGATCATTACTCCTATAATTAGAGTTCTCTGTAGCTGAGTTTGTACAGTGACATTGCAGCAACCAGCAAGTACGCATGCGGCTGACTGCGGCGTACATGCATGCCTTCGCCTAATCATCCCTTAAAAATCAGATCAGCGTGGAGCACCGACTACAGTCGACAGGAAAAAATTGCGGCGTCTGGAATTGAAGGAATTCAGTGAACCGCGTCAAACTGCTAGAGCTGCTCTGGAACTAGTCTTCAGTGTTGTGGAAGGGAAACAATTTGCAACCTGATCGAGTAGGCGTGCGTGAAAGTGCACTGAAGAACAGAGATGGGCTTGTGCGAAGGAAAGGTTACATTGCTTGTGGAATTCAGTCGGTATATCGGACAAGTTAATTAAAAACTTAAGAGTGATGGATCTCTTGCACTAACCAGTAACCACACCGACAGGCGAGTATCACGCCTACACTCCTTGTACACCAGACGCCAGGATGCGACGCCGTAACCGCCCCAGAAAACTCGGCGAACGCGTCAGCACGGCGGCAACCCAACCCACCGCCAGTCCGCCACCACCATCCTTGGCAAGCCAAGCAAGTGATCTCGCTCCCGCGGCACGGTAACCACCAGCCACACGCGGCAACGGCACCGGTCGTCCGGCGCCGGGGCTGCCGTCTGGTCTGACGACGGCCGGGTTTGGCGATGGCGACGGTCCGACGGCAGAGCCTGGTCGCGTCAAGGCAGCCGTATCATTATTCCGGCCCGAAAACCCCGCCGACACTCGCAGCCGGCCGCAACGGCTCCCGACACCCCCGGACCCCAGCGCGGCCTCACCTGCCTGGCTCGTTCTTCCTCCTCCACGTCCGCCCGCACCTACCGCTCCAACGGCACGCTACATCGCCCAGGCCTACGCGCGACGAGACGTGACAGGTGACACACCCACCCCACCCCCACCGTGCGCCGCGCTCCTTCGAGTCTCCGCCTATTTATCCCGCGCGCTCCCTGCCAGCCACCCGTCATCTCCCCTGCCGTTGCCACTCCACTGTCCACTCGCAGCCGCCAGCCAGCCTCTCCCCGCAATGGCGCGGGCCACCAGCGCCGCCGTCCTCTGCGTCCTCCTCCTCCTGGCCGCCACGGGCGCCCTCGCGCAGTCCCCCGCGGCCGCTCCCACCAAGTCGCCGCCCAAGTCCTCCAAGTCCACGCCGGCGCCGGCCGCCGCGCCGACCACCACCACCACCCCGGCCGCGCCCGCGCCCAAGTCCGCCTCCAAGGCCAGCCCGGCCCCGGCCGCCGCGCCGACCACCACCACCACCCCGGCCCCCGCCGCGGCGCCGACCACCACCACCAAGCCAAAATCCAAGGCCCCGGCGCCCGCGCCACCCGCACCGGCACCGGCGACACCCGCGCCGGTCGCCACTCCCCCCGCGTCCGAGACGCCCGCGTCCGCGCCCCCCGCGCCCGTCCCCGAGGTCCCGGCAACCGCGCCGGCGCCGGAGACAAAGCCCACCGAGGCGCCCGCCCCCGCTCCCGCCAAGAAGAAGAAGCCGTCGTCGCCGTCCAAGAGCAAGAAGAAGAAGAAGGACGCGTCCGCCCCGGCACCCGCCGCCGAGGCGCCCCTCGCCAAGAAGAAGCCCAAGACCGCCGACGCGCCCACGTCCGAGGCCGAGGCACCCGGGCCCAGCGGCGACGCCGCCGCCGCCGACACCGCGGTAAGCTTTAGCTTCGCCATTGCCACGTTTACCATTCCGCGTGCTCGATTAGTCAATTGCATCATTTTTTTACCGCTACGCACGACAGATTAGTACTGTAACCAGTGCAATTGCGCCGAAGCCAAGAACCGTAGTGTTTCTGTCCACCGTCGGTGGCAGGATGTAGCCGTTGGTTCGCCGACAGCGACAGACGCTTGGCGTCTTTGTTAACTCGAGACGCCGCCGTGGGCTTGTTGCCCGACATACGGACAGCCCAGCGCGCCTGCTTGTCTGCTTCTGCCGCTGCCATTTCACTCTGCTTGGGAATAAACTTTTCACTGAACCGGAGTTAAAAGCAAAAGTTATCGCGCCAAAGTGGAGCGATTACAGATCTAATCAAGAAAGTAGCTTGCCCAACACAACACTCCAGTTTTATGATCAGTACCAAACCAAGGCAGGCAATAACACACCGTTAATACTTTACTTGCGTACTTTGTTTATAGCAGAAGTTTGTCACTGATGTGCTAACACTGTCAATCTTTTGCAGAGCGCGGCCGCGGGGAGGACGACGTGCGCCACCGTTTCGGCCGTGGTGGTGGCGCTGGCAGCGGCGGCTCTGCTCGCTTAGATCCCGGATGCCGGATGCTCTGCCTGTGATTGCTTCATTCCGTTCCGTCCCGCTCGCCGTGCCCTTCCCTTTTCCCGCTTTTCCTTTGTCGTGTATTTTGTGAAAGGGGGGATTCGAGCTTGGCTGGCTGTGTTTGTGCCTTTGTAGTGTGTGTAGTAGGGCCTCACATTGTGCGGATGCATTTCTTTTGTGCTTTAGGTCAGAGAAGATTGGGGTAGAGGGGACACTGCCTGTGTAATGTTCAGATTTATATTTATATATCTATAATGTCATTGCTATTCCACCGGTGGTAGGCCTCAAGGGTAACAACCTTGACGAGTATACAATACATTATACAACTTCCGTTGTACTGGCCTACTGGGTTAATACGGAAACAAAACTAGTAGCATCTTTTATTTTTGATGAGACAGGATTATATGTACAGTATATATTAAAAGAAATGTTTACAAAAGGAAGTTTGTACAAGCAGGGAGAGGAAGAAAGCAGTAGCATCTATTTCAAGCAAGGGAACAAAGCTCTATCGTCTCTGAGCTCTCTCGCAGCTGACTCCATGGACTGGATCTGCACCATCAAGGAACCTCGTGACACCTACGGACACAGGATTTTAAGATCTTGTTGCGTTCCTGCAGGTTTGTACCCGACCCGTGACAGGGGACCCCTGCTGCTGCCTAGTGTGCTGATTTGCTAGTTCTCCGTTAGTAAATACCTAGCTCGACGTTTACAGTTAATACTGCTAATTGCTGTCGCAAATTTAATGTGACGTGTCGATGGAGAAATTTTGAGAACTAAACATACTTTACTCCTATACTTACCGTTTTCCACCCTAACCACTACAATGCCGACAGGATCAGGTCTAGAGATTGACTTGTTATTATAGGTTGTTAAATCGATGATCCGTGACAGCCGTCTGTTAGTGGTATGATTGCGCCGAGAAGCTAGACTGCGTGTGCCCATCTAACATAACAAATGTAAATAGAACTGAGTTGGATTGCAAAGAATGAATGAGAGCCATGATCCGTTACCACACATAGACGTGGTCTTGTGGGACTATTAGTTATCGTGTCAGGACTTCTATCTATCGATCGAAAGATAGAGACATAATTATAAACCCAACAATAAGCTCACCAACACCCTTCTTCTTCCTCCCATAATCTCATTGTCGACCTCCCTCTTCTTCCTCCCATCGTCGCCCCTGCCTCAGGCGCCTTGATTGGTGACAGTTGTCGTGCCAAACGCTCCCAACACCATACCCTCTTCTTTTCTCCCACCGACCACCGTTGATCCTCCTTCTTTTCCCTCCCACCGCTACCCCGACCGGCTGTTGCTGTGCTGAATGCCCATTAACCACCCCGACCGCCAATCCTCGGCCCACCGACTGTCTGTCTGGCAACGCTATCGTGCAACCTCATTATCGGCGTAATCAGGGACAGATCTATGGGTGTGTGTGTGGTGTGGGGGTGGGGGGGGCTTAGGGGGCTCTAGACCCCTACTTCCAAGAACTTCATTATATTTAAAGGAGAAAGAGGAGAAGAAGAGAGGAAAAACAAGAAGAATAAGAGGAAGAAGAAGTGGAGATGGAGAAGGAAGAGAACTCAACCTCCATAGATTTTGATCTTGCCTCCGTCACTGAACGTAATGTTCATATTTATTTATATGTATATATCATTGCTATTGCTTCATTAGCTTCCACCCGTGGGTAACAAGTTTGACGAGTCAGCAAAACAAAACATGAGCACATACACATTACACAGTTAAATATGACCTGAACGGCCTTGTAATCGTTTGGACTAGTATACAGCAACAAAACTGGTGTTTGGTAGCAGCTATTTCAAGTAACAAAGCTTTCTTTCTCGCACCTGACTCGAGGGACTAGCTGCCGCTGCTACCGGCGGAGCAGAACAACCCACTCCGGCCTTTCTTCTCCGACCGCATCATCATCTCTACTGTCCACGTTGCCTCCCCAGTGAAAATGGGTCGGCTGCACCGTCGTCCTCGCCTCCCCGATCTTATCGCCGCACCCACGCCACCTGAGCTTGCTCGCCATCGTTCACCACCACCACCCCTCCCCAACCTCGCCGTTATCCCAGAATCACCGAAAGTCCTCCCCTCCACCTTCTTCACACGAAAGGTGCATTGGAGCTGCTGTCAACATCGCAGGAGCTCGGTGCTGCAACTATGGATGAATAGCCTCAGCACCCTGTCGACTCGCTGAGATCAACAAGCCATAACGACTGCTGGCTTGCTGGTGAACAGTAGGCCTTGGAATTCCTGAATATGTTTTGATTTGAGTGTTCTTTCTCTTCATTATCTATTTTATTTTATATTCTTTTTTTGCGAAATATTTTATTTTATATTCTAATAATTCCAAACCCAAGACCGGCGTTCTAATCGATACTGTCCATCGTTTATTCTAAGTTCTAATCGAACTCGGATTTGCATGAAGAGGATGCTGAGACAGAGAGGAAGCCTGTTAATCCCTCTGAGGGGATACCAGGTGCGATGGGTAGGAAGGTTGTACATCTTTACGCACAAGTCGTAAGTTCAAAAGAACTTTAGACCCAATCACCCAACCAAGTTGTGTTGATCAGTCACTCATCACAATACCAAGGTGTCACATAGGGATGCTATACGAGACTTTCACAAAGATTCCTTAGTAAGGATAGCTCACTAAGGTTTCATAATCAGCGCAATACATAAACCACTCTCAAACTGTGAAGCTACCATAGCGCAGATCAGGTTGAGGGCCGGATTACACACCAACTACTATCCCTCCCTCCTGCCCCATTCAGGTAAAGCTACCACAAACTAGAGTCTTTAATTAGTTAACCAAGACCATATCATGTTAGTTCTTGTGGTCACTCTATGTTTCAATTAAGCATGATGATCCTGTATTAACTAGAGGTATAGCATAAACGTAAAATAGAACCACCATACCAGGGGGCTAGTGGGGCTCTAGCCCCCTCTACTGTCCAAAAACACCATTAAAATCAATGGAGAAAGATAAGAAGAATAAGAAAAACGATGAAGAAAATGGTTAAGAAAGAGTGAAAATTGATTTGGAAGAAGAACTAAGCCCCCCTAACTTCGTACTCCTCCAGCGAGACGGGAGTGGTTTCCCCGTGGTGGTTCCGGTTTTGATAGTTTTGGTAGGATGGATTCCAGTTTTGGTAGGAATGGTAGGAGGGATCGTGCTAATAACCCCACTTTGGAGCAGATGGCTCAGCACTAGTTTTACTCTTTTGGTACTAACCCCAGTGTTGAGTCATTTGCTCACTCACGTGCTCGTTTTTGAATTTCAGGTGGGAGGCTTGGGGAACATTTGGCTGGTCGACTCCGGTTGCTCGAGGCATATGACCGGAGACCGGGGGTGGTTCTCCAGCCTCACCCCGGTGATGTCAAAGGTGTACATCACATTCAGGGACAATGGACGAGGGCGTGTACTTTCGGAAGGTGAAGTGAGGGTAAGTGACAAAGTGGTGTTGAAGCGTGTTGCCTTAGTCAAGTCACTCGGATTTAATTTGCTTTCGGTTTCTCAGCTTCTTGACGAGGGTTTTGAGGTGTTGTTTAAATCTGGTGCTTCTCGGATACTTGATGCTCGAGGTGACCTTGTGTGTATGGTCGTTCCCGAGGGTCAAATATTCTGTGCGGATTTTTCTCAGTGTTCTGGTGTTGCTAGGTGTTTTGTGGCTGGTTCTTCGGGCGAGTTGTGGAAATGACATAGGTGGTTGGGTCACTTGAGCTTTGACCTTTTGTCTCGCTTGAATGGACTTAACATGGTCCGAGGATTGCCCTGGTTGAGGTTCGAGAAAGATTTGGTGTGTGCGCCGTGTAGGCATGCTAAGATGGTAGTTGCTTCCCATCCACCTGTGACCGATGTGATGACAGAGCGTCCATGCGAGCTGCTCCATATGGACCTCGTTGGCCCAGCTCGTGTGCGATCGGTGGGTGGGAAGTGGTACGTCCTGGTTGTGGTGGATGACTACTCTCGATATGCCTGGGTTTTCTTTTTGGAGGAAAAGGGGAAGATGTTTGGTTTTGTTCGAGATCTTGTCTTGATGTTGAAGAACGAGAGGCACAGAGATGCCATACGAGCGATTCGTAGTGACAATGGCTCCGAATTTAAAAACTCTCGCTTCGAAACCTTTTTCCATGACTTGGGTCTTAAACACCAGTTTTCAAGTCCGTATACGCCTCCCCAGAATGGTGTGGTGGAAAGGAAGAACAGAACCCTGTGTGAGATAGCTCGGACGATGCTCGATGAGCATAGGACTCCGAGGAGGTTCTGGGCTGAGGCGGTCAATACCGCGTGCTATGTGTCGAACAAGATTTTTCTCCGAGTCCACAAGAAGAAGACTTGCTACGAGTTGATGCATTGTCGTACCCCCAAGGTGAGTCACTTTCATGTCTTTGGGTGCAAAGGCTTCATTCTTAAGAAAGGCAAGAGTTTGGACAAGTTCGAGGCTGGGTCTGTCGATGGCATTTTCTTTGGTTACACTACTCATTCTAGAGCCTTTCGGGTGCTCAATCTTGAAACTAACCAAATCGTGGACACTTGTGAGGTGACCTTCGACGAGACACAGCCACGTAGTTCGCTTGTTTTTGAGTGTGCAGGTGATGAGGAACTTGGCGAGGAGATATTTGAGGATGAAGTGCAGCAACCAAGAGATGATGAAGATGGTGGTGTGGCGCCCGCGGCTGAGCATGTACCTACTACTTCGACTACGATCGAGAACGGACCCTCTCCTACACCCACAATGTCATGCCGAGATCGAGAGGAAGCTGTTGCTGAGGGGGAGGTGGTTTCTAGGCGAGAAGCTCCCCAGTGAGTACAAGTGGATCACCCAGCTTCAAGGATCATCGGGGGCATCAACGAACGTACTACACGGTCGAGGTTTCGAAATAACTCTCACTTTGCCCATGCTACTTTTGTTGCTTCTTTCGAGCCTAGAGACATTGGACACGCGCTTTCTGATTCCAATTGGGTGAATGCAATGCATGAGGAGTTGGAGAACTTTGAGAGAAACCAAGTTTGGGAGTTACTGGAGCCTCCACCGGTTTGTAAGTCGATTGGGACAAAATGGGTATGGAAGAACAAAGAGGGAGAAAATGATGAGGTAGTGAGAAACAAAGCGAGGTTGGTTGCTCAGGGGTATAGCCAGAAAGAAGGGATAGACTATGAGGAGACATTTGCTCATGTGACTCGTTTGGAGGCGATTAAGATCCTTTTAGCCTTTTCAGTGGCTAAAGGGTTCAAATTGCACCAAATGGATGTGAAGAGTGCATTCCCGAATGGTGTGTTCGAGGAAGAAGTGTATGTGAGGCAACCACCGGGGTTTGAGAGTGAGAAGTACCCCCACCGGGTGTACAAGTTGAGTAAGGCGTTGTATGGGTTGAAGCAGACGCCTAGAGCTTGGTATAGAAGGTTGAGGTGGTTCCTGTTTGAGAGAGGCTTTGAGATGGGGAAGGTAGATCAGATCTTGTTTCTCCTCAAGCAGGGCAATGACATTCTGATTGTTCAAGTGTACGTGGATGATAATATCTTTGGTGGCTCGTCTAACTCTATGGTTGCAAGGTTTGCAGAAGACATGAACAAGGAATTCGAGATGAGCATGATGGGAGAGTTGCAGTTCTTCCTCGGCCTCCAGATCAAAGCAGTCGAAGGAATGAGCATTTGTTCACCAAGCCAAGTTCACTAAGGACATTGTGAGGAAGTTCAAGATGGAGGACTCCAAGGCCATGACGATGCTGATGAGTACGACTACAACACTGGATGCGGACGAGGAAGGTGAACACGTAGACCAGAAGGAGTACCAGAGCATGATCGGCTCCCTCCTGTACCTGACGGCGACGAGGCTGGACATACAATTCTCTATGTGTCTGTGCGCTCATTTTCAAGCGTCTCCAAGGACTAAGCCTGGGCATATTACCCGCTACCCGTTACCCGAACCCGGACCCGAAGTACCCGAACCCGCACTACCCGATATCTAGTTCGGATAGTAAATCCTACGACCTGAATTTATATTGGGTAATTCGGGTAACTATGCCCGGTACCTGAACGACCCGAACTGGATTGCTGCCATTGGAGTGGAGAACTGGCGTGCGAACTCTGTAGTCTGAACCATCATTTTGTTCTTGTATGATGCAATGGCACTTGACAGGCAGCAGGCTTCACGCCTTTAACCGTTCAATTTGTGCTTTTCTATCTTAGCTGAATGTGTCGTGGTTTGCACTTGCATGTTGCATTTGCACAAGACTATTAAGTATCATTATGTTGTCGTTGCATACTTGTGTTGGAAATGACACCTGGGGTTGCAAACTTGAACTTATCAATTATTAATTTAATTAATCAGTCTAGTACTAGTGACCAGTCAGCAAAATTCTGTGTGTTTGAGTGTATATTGTGTATAGATTTCGGGTAAATTGGGTAACCCGAACCCGATTTTTGCGGGTACCCGAATTTGTGGGTAGTGTTATTCTGGAGCTGATATCGAGTAATGATTCTCATTACCCGAATTTCTCAAAACCCGGATTACCCGACCCGAACTAATCGGGTAACCCGAACGCCCACCCTAGCCAAGGACTTCGCATCGGCAAGCAGTCAAGTGCATCTTCAGGTATTTGTGATACACCCTCAACTTCAGCGTTTGGTACTCCGCGTCTTCTTCTTTGGAGCTTCACGATTTTTCAGACACGGACTTTGCCGAGTGTCGGTTGGATGTTGACGGTGAATTTTGGTGCTCCAAACATATTCGTTACACTTTGATTTGAGCTTGATTATGCAACTAACCCGCCACTAGGCACACCAATGATATAATAAGTTCAACTTTGTATGTGCATTTGGAAGTGTTGTGTTTTTGCAGAAAAACATGGACAAAAGGGACGAAGTCACAGCGAGTTCAAAGGAGCAAATGAGGAGTTTCATTCGTGTTCAAGTGCAAGGCAAAATCACTTCCAAAGGTGGCAAGGACCAAGGTGCTACGATGGATCATCCCCGAGGACTAAGACGTAAAGATCGGACTTCATGCGAGAAGACCCCCTATCTTGATCGCGTGGATGACGACGCCAAAATGACATAATTTAAGGGGTTTAAGTCCAAGGTGCTGTGGGGTGGAAGATGGACCCCAACCGGGCTGAAAACAGCCTAGGCCGACCGGCCTGGTCGGATCGGCCCAACACGTTTTCGTGCCGGTTTGGCCTCCCCTTTGACCTAGCCCCTCCTCGTTCTATTAGTAGCTCCTGCCTCCGACGGCCGCCGCATCCAATCATTCTACCGACACCCATTCACCAGAAAGCCGCCACCGCAAGATGAGGGAGAGAGTTGGATGAGTTCGTCGCAAGTGTTGATGGTTGAAACACGTAACAACCTTCGATACGCAAGCATACAGACCTACACCTTTTTTACCACAAGGATTCCCTAGGTTCTTGTTAATCCGCGGTGCAAGGAGATTACAAGCGTTTGATCTAGCACTAACCTAGTTAACTAAACCAACCTTAAACTAAGACTAATCTAAGTACATCACCGGAGAAGCCGAGTCTTGGTCCTTGTTCAATCAACTCATTAAATCTATTCGAAGCTTGGTCTATCCCTTCCTCTTCTCCTTGCGTGAAATTGATCACTTGCCTCCTTAAATGTTGGACCTTGCTTATGGGGGGAAATTTCTCGCAAAATTTCCTCATCAACTTGCTCCAATTTCATTCAACTTTGAAAGACGCAAACGAGTACCATGTCTTTGCTTCGCCGGCAAGTGAGTAGGGGAAGAGATTGCACGTGAACCATTCGTTGGGAACTCCTTCTTGACGCACTGTGTTGCATAGTGTCGTGAAATGCCTTATGTGTCTATACGGGTTCTCCGTCTCCATCCCTCTAAACGGGGTTGTCGCCGCCATCTCGATGATCCTAGTTTTGATTTCATACTTTGTCACTTCGAGCTTCGAATCTGACTCTTGTACCTTGATGTCTTCACATCGCGGGCTAGCATAATCCCGTAGTGATTTCTCCGGTTCTTCCAAAAGGTTGTTGACGAACACCATCTAGACAACAAAATTTAAAAAGAACAAAAACAAAGCAAAGGGGTTTTCTAGGTAACAAGGGTTAGATGTTAGCAATTAACAAAATCAACGCAAAATCAAACGATGTAAACTGGCTTGCTCCCCGGCAACGATGCCAGAAAAGGGGCTTGTTGATGGTTGAAACATGTAACAACCTTCGATCCGCAAGCGTACGGACCTACACCTTTTTTCACCACGGGGATTCCCTAGGTTCTTGTCAATCCGCAGAGAAGGGGATTACAAGCGTTTGATCTAGCGCTAACCTAGTTAACTAAACCAACCTTAAACTAAGACTAATCTAAAGGTAAACTACTCTACACTAGAGAGGGTTGTAAGGTGCATGTTGACGGTGAATTTCCGTCAACCTAGCCATGAGTTTACCTTCAATGTTGGTATCGATTTAATATCCAAACTAACTATCCTAACCCTCATCATATATCAAGTTCGCACTCGCATGTGGTTTTTGGAGTTTATTGTTTACACAGGAATTAAGCACCTAAATGAGGACTTCCGGGTAAAGTTCATCGAGCACCCATGAAGCCCGGCACAAGTGACAAGAGGTGAATATGACTCCAAGTGATCCAAGGACTAAAGCGTGAAGCCGTGAAACACTGAGGACCTAAACAGAAGATGTAGGAGTTCGCGCGCCAAGCACCCTTATCCAAACCGCGGGGAAAACGACGTCAAGGACCCACATGCAGTTCGGAGAAAGTTCCAGAAGACACGAGAAGCGACAAGAAGAAAATCGGGGCCGAACCGGGCCAAAATGGGCCCAGGCCGGTCGGAGACCGGCCGGCTGTTGGTATTTCTTAATGTCGTTGCTAAGTTATGAGTTCCTAGCAACGATGCCAGAAATGACCAAATTGTAATCCTAACGATTACAAGAGTCCGCAAAGCACGGAAGTACCATTGTAGCATTTCCCCAAAGGAGTATTCCAAAGGGTATCGAATCCAAGGAAGGCTGGGCGGATTAACAAGTTCAACACCATTGCAATGAGTATAAATCATAGACGGAAACTGTAACGCCCGCGTTTTTAACTCCTAATAAATCACCTGCTAAATCACACGTGTTTTCAAAACCTCTCCGCGGAGCTCGATCGTTTCCCCAAAACCCCGATCATCTTTTCCCTCTCTCCTCCCCTCGGCGCGCGTGCCGCGAATCCCGCCGGCACCGCCCATCCCGCCGCCCTCCACGTTGTGTCGCACAGCACCGCCGCAGCGCCGCTGTCGGCCACCTCGCTGGGAATCCCGAGCCCGCGTCGGTCCCGCCGGCCGGCCCGCCTCGCCACCACTGCCGTCCCGGAAATCGCGCCGGCACCCGGTAATCCCACCAAAAATCCTTTCCCTAATTTTCCTATTTTTCCCAAAATTTCCCCAATTTTCCTCTTTCCCTTTTTCCTTCTCTTTCCCTTTTTCTCCCTTTTCCTTTTTCCCTTTTCTCTTTTTCCTTTTTCCTTTCCTTTTCCTATTTTCTTTCCTTCCTTTTCCCTTTCTTTCTTTTTCCTTCCCCTCCTTCTTCCTCCGGCGTTGCGCCCCTGCTCCCGGCCCCGCGCCGCTGTTCCTAGCCCCGCCGGCCTGCCTCTCCCTCTGGCGCACCGCACGCCGGCTCCCTCGCCTCACTCGACCGCACGGCGCGGCCGCACGCGCCGGCCCTACCACGCCGAGCACGCGGGCACCGCCGCTGGTGCCGCTGCCGGCGAGCCGTCGCCTCGTTTGCACAACGCCGCCACAGGTCGCCTTAACTCCAGCTCGCCTGAGCCGCTGCCGCTCACGTCTTGTCTGCCGGCCGCCATTACTTCCCCTGCCCCGACCGGTCATCTCCGAGCGCCACCGCCGTCGCAAGCCGCCGGTCGCCCTGCACGCTCGCCATCGCCGCACGCACCGCGCTGCGACGCGCCAGGCGAATGCGCCGGCCGCGCCCTGCCGCACTGACGCCGGAGCAACGCTGACCGCGCCGGGCCCGTCGCGCAGCCGTGTGGGCGCCGCACCCTCTGCGCCGCGCCTGCCGCTGCCGTCGCATCGCCGGTCCCACCGCCGCGGACCGTCGGACGCAGCGCTGCCGCGCCCGCCAACCCCACACCGCCGCCGAGCCGTCACATCCACTGCCAAGCCGCCATAACTACGTCGCGACGCCGCCGAGCCGTCACCTCGCCTGCACAAAGAGCTCGTCGCGACGCCATTCAAGGTCGGCCGTCGCGGCCCCGCTGCCCGAGCTACCCGCCTCGCCGCCAGGGAGATTTTTCTCCCCGAACCGCCTTAAGCCGCCTATTTATAGCCCTCAGGCCTCCTCATCGTCCCTCACCTCGCCACTGAGCCTCCACAGCCAGCTCCCTCTCCCTCCCGAGCTCTCCACCGTCGCCACCAGTGCCGTCCCCGGCCACCGTCACTTGCAGTCCGCCGCCGCCCGTTGATCCGCCTCCACAGCGCACCCCAGCCCGAGGTGAGGAAGGGAGTAGGTCGACCTCGTCGCCCTCTTCAGTTTGCCCCATCTCCCAGCCGTCGCCAAGGCCTGGGCCGCCGGCGAGCACCCCTGCCGGCCGGCCGCCCGGCCGATCTCCTCCCCCTCCTCTGTTATGTTCAGAAGGGAGATGGCCGTTTGGCCAAGGACCCCCTACCCTTTTCCCTTTTTACAACCATACCCTTCCACTCTCTCTCCCTCTCTCTTGGACTTTTTGCCCAGAGCCCCCTGCCCTTTTCTTTTCCTCCCGAAGCCCCCTCCCTTCTCTATTCTCTCTCTCTCTTTTCCTTTTAATTGAGCCCTTGGCTTATAATTTATTTATGATCTAGTCCCTGCTCAGTAATACACAAACTACAACTAAGCCCTTAACCAAGTCATTTCTTTAATTAAGTTCTCTTCCATTAGTGCAAATTACAAATAGGTCCTTAGCCCTTTAACTAGCCCTAAATATCTCTTTAATCCATCATTTCATGCACCGTTTTCGCCCAAATCAATTCCAAACTTCACCACATCTTTCCCGGGTCTTTTTCCGCCGAACCATTCACCAACTTTCCCTAAATAATATTTATTCCTCCTTTTTCTATTTTTCCCCCTCGAGCTCAGCCGGTAAATCTTGTGTGCTTGTCTTGATTGTGTGCTTGCTTGTGTGTGCCGTAGCCGACGGAGTGAATGAGGGGGAGTACCGCGAGCCGGAGCTTGGAGCCGAGTACTACGAGCAGGAGACCGAGGTCCCGAACCGCGAGCAGGAACTCCCCGAGGACTTCGAAGATGGCAAGTTCAATCTCATCCTTTGATGCATGCTTTGATCCCAGTTTTATAAATACAACCCTATGACCCATTTTATAAATTGCATATTGTTTTACTGTTAAAACCTGGTAGGATAGCCACCCTTGATTGCTATGATTGATCTTGATTGCCCTAAATGATTTCTTTAAAATGTGTGAGTGCTTTAAAAAAATGGGAATTGGGTATTTTGGAAAATGAGTAAAGAAATGGGTAGACGGGATGGACGCGTGTGTCAGGAGTATGGGTGAGCTCGTACCTTTGTGGTTGAGCGTGTTGGAGATGTCCATCTTGTCGTTAAGGACCGGGTTGCGTGACATCTCACCTGACCCAATTATCGTACTACCACTCGACCGTTGTATGTGGCAACGGCTTAGCATAAATCCCACTAGCTAATCTACTTGCCATCAGGAGTGCGGGTGAGCAGCGGGAGATCAAGGAGTAGGGGTACGATCTGTGTGAGGTACGCCCTGGTTACGAGAGATAACCCCTTGGTTGCTCCCGTGGTGGCTCGTAGGGTTAGCTAAGGTGGGTAATGGCTTTGATAGGATCCGCGCCGACACTAAGGTGTTCGTGTGGCAGTACCCTACTTGTGGGTAAAGATGTACAACCTCTGCAGAGTGTAAAACCTATTTGAATAGCCGTGTCCACAGTATTAGACGAGTCACGGTGTGGTCACAAAGCTAGTGTTTGGGTTTGGGATGATTTTCATGGCGTGAGTTGATTTCTGGAAAGGTGTGTGGCGGTGTGCCTGGACTACTGCGGACGGGGAGTCCGGTAGTCCTCATTTGGTTTTCACAAAACAGCTGGATTACTTGGGCTATAAAAACGGTTTGCGAAAACCTTTTCAAAAACAAACCCCTGCATGAGTAAAACTGTTTGCAAAATAACCCTTATCCGGATCCTTGATATATCCTGTGCATGATCTGCTTATTAGCCCCTCCGTGGGTGGGGTTGAACTTGTTGAGTACGTATGTACTCACCCTTGCTTGATTAACTGTTTTTCAGAGGAGGATCCCGACTTCGTCCCCGAAGACGTCGAGTAGGTTGCTGTCCTGCACCCAACCCGTGCCTGTGGATTCAGGATCTCCACAGAAAGCTTCCATGGCACCAGACTCTGAAGATATCTTAGATGCTGCTGCTATCGTAGTTTGGTCTGTAGTTCTTATGTTGCTTCTCGTGGCAGTGGCGCTCCCATGCCCACAGCCTCGACGTGTTGTACGGCAATGAACCATCTGATGTAATAAATGTGTTACCAGCCTCCTGGGACTGGTATTTGTATCACATTTAGTCACCTCTGATGAGGGGACGCTTCAGAAACAAACCAGACACTCAAGTACAGGGGTGAGGAATGATAGATAAGTTGGTAGTGTGAACGCACAAACACACTCTCTCTAAAGGTTTTAGGCTTAGGAGGCAACATAAGAGTTAGTTCTAGGTTCTAAGGTACTAAACACACAAAGTTAGTAAGACGAGTTAGATACACACTAGCATCGCATGACTGTTGGCTCAAGCACCCAAGTACAAATGGGGAGCTAACCTCCCGCGTCGCTTACGCACGACTCCGGTTGTTAGACTTAGACTCCTACAGCGTATCCGAACGTGGGGAATTCCAGAAGGGTCCAACGGCTGTCACTACCGCGGCCTACCCCAAGACAAACCGTGGGATACACTCATAAGTAACGTAGCTACGTAATCCAAGCACCACGCTTACGTTGTTAGCAGGACCCTGACCGGCCCGGGCTATTGTGACCCAGGTCAGAGCCACCAGATAAATCGGCCAATTACACCGAGTACCGTAGCTTGAGCACGAACTTCATATAACACGAACATGGGATCTAAATGGATCAAACTAGGCTAGCTACACAAACGGATTTGTGCTTTCCTATGTCTATTCAACAGGATCAAAGGGTCGTGTTCGTGAAGAACACAAGCCTCTAACTTATGAACAAACACCGAAAACATGAGTAAGTCACTCGTCAACTGGATCGAAAGGCCTTGCTCATCAAGAACAGGAGCCTGTAAATGATGAACAAGCGAAGAACACATGAACAAATCACCCATGTATACAAGCACAACTTCATATGAAATAGCTGAATAACTGAAGTAGATCAAAGTCATACAATATAATAAAGATACAAGAGAACTCATACCTAGATCCCAAAGTAGACATGGAACCTGAAGTAGAACTACTCTAGCCTACCTCCTAGCCTTAGAAACCAAAAGTGAGAGAGGAGGAGTAAAGTGTGTTGGTAAGAAATGAACCCCCTCCCCTTCTATTTATAGGCCCGAGCACCGGCGTCAAGAGGAGTGAAACACCCCGGGAATGGCCTCTAGGACCAATGGGCAAGCACCACGTGGAAGCCCAGGATCAGCCGACCCAAGGTCGGTTCGGCCGATCCTTTGGGTCGGCCGACCCCCAAGTGGCCCGACTCGGGGTGTGCTTCCTCTGGGTGGCTGTCATGTGGGCCCTTAGGTCGGTCCCCGGTGTACACGTGCTCTTGAGGCGGTTTAGGCGCTCTGGTGGGCCCATGGATCCATGTGAAGTCCACGTGTCACGCTCTGATTCGTCGGGGCTTGCCTCCCTTGGATTGGTGACATGGCTTGCATGCATGGCACCTGAGGTGGCAGCCACTCCTTGGCTGAGGTGACGTGGCATGAATCATAGAAGGTGAGTTTGCTACTTCTTTATGCTTATTTTCCTGCAATCACATATCTCCAAGGACAAGTGGAACTACATTATTCTTTAACTATAATGCGTGTAAGAAATGCCTCTTGCTCCTTTATTCATGAGTAAATTGACGGCTAAAGTAAGCACTTAACAGCCGTCAACACCGGCCCAGCCCATTCTAGCGTCGGTTCGGCGCCCCCTTTGATCTAGATGACCCTCGGGCTATTTATAGTCCCCCTGCCAAGAGCCATGCATGAATTCTTTCGTCATCCGCTGCCGAGGAGCAGAGAAGAGAGGGACACCATTCCGGAGAGGAGAGGGTCGAGATGGTTGACTAGGGCTTCCCTAGCTGACATGGGAACCTTGCATGGAAGACCACGTCGGAGTTCCCGAAGCTAGGATCAAGATCAAGGTAGGATCCCGGTGGTGATCTTGTCCATGTATTATACTTTCATGTTGAATTTGCAAGATTGAATCCGATTTCTAGCGATCAAGTGCTTTCTCTACAACTTTGTCTTCGCTTGGGTTTGCTTCTTCCCCAATCTAGTCTATAGCTAGATTGCTTAGGGTGCTCTTGTAGTCATGGTGGCTAGAGGTGCATACCCGATCTACCGAGCGTTTTCAACTTGTTCGTTTTGGACTCGCCCTAGGCTAACCCGCACGAATAGGGGTGCGTCGTGACAGGACGATGGCTCCAAAAGGCGAGCGTCTTCGGAGTTGGAACGGAAGCCATGATTTAAAGAGGCTATTAATGAGATTTGTTTGCTTTATTCTTCTTTATTTTGGAACTTCAACAAAAGACCCGATCCAATCTCTAGATTGGTTTTACCTCCCATCTCTTTCTCTTGCTACCTTCGGTATTTAGTAGATTAGATGTGTTTTCATGGTTCTTCCATAGATTAGATGCAAAAACCCTTTTCAAGATCAAAGTGTTTTCCGCTTATTAGATTGGATCTTGCATTACACATTGTTCCACGGATTCAATACCTTGGGTTCACACTTAAGGGGAGAAGGGTCGCTTGACTACGACAGAGGATTTATTCGCTTGCAAATCCAAATGAACTTTGATACAACTTTTAACCATCAACAGTGCACAAGATATAAAAGACACTTGCCCATAGAGTCTACGATACTTGATCATGCAACCGACAAGAGATACCAAACCAATCTAATCTATCAGGGGGTGTGACCATAGTTTCGCCCTTTCCCTCCCCTCGTACTGTCACTACGCGGAGATATTCATGACTAGACATATGATGATCATGACGTATTGAAGGGTTCTAGGGGACTAGTGAGATCTATACTCCCGAAAAGCACGGTAGCTAACCTTGAACATCAAAGCATCATCAACACTAGATTGATAGATTGAAACCATAAAAGAGTAGGCGATTACATAACAAGATCGTTTACAACCCCATGGACAAATGAGAAGTTTACCCCCATCAAGGTGCTAAGTATGGCGCCGTTGATCATGGTGACGCTTCCGACGGTGTCTTCCTTCTCCTCCGGGGGTGCCATGGCAGGGCCTCGACGTCCTCCTCCACTTGTGGTCGCCTCCTTGGACTCGATCGATCCTTGTCGCGAATGATCTCTCTCCTCTCCAACCTCTCTCCCTTGTGGACGACCTCTCGGGTGAATGGCTCTCCCTTCTGCGAATGGCGGCGCCCACAATGACTTAGGGTTGCATCATCTTCACGCTCAAGAAATCGGGGGCCGAACCGACGCCAGAAATGGGTGGGCCGGCTGGCCCAGGCCCACTTCGGCCTGGTTCGGTTGCCCCATCCTCCAGGTGGGTCCTCTCGTCATTTTGGACTTGAACCCCTTTAATTGCATCATTTTGGCGACGTCATCCCCGCGTTTAAGATAGGGGGTCTTCTCGCATGAAGTTTGGTCTTTACTCTTTAGTCCTTGGGGATGCTCCGTTGTAACACCTTGGTCCTTGCCACCTTTGGGAGTGGTTTTACTTTGCACTTGAACACGAAGGGGACTCCTCATTTGCTCTTTTGAACTCGTTGTGACTCCGTCCCTTAAGTCCATGTTTTCCTGTAAAAACACAACACTTCCAAATGCACATACAAAGTTGAACTTGTCATATCATTAGTGTACCTAGTGGCGGGTTAGTTCCATAATCAAGCTCAAACCAAAGTGTAACGGACATGTTTGGGGTACCAAAATTCACCGTCAACAGCAAGGATCAACGCCGATGGAGGGAAGGAAGCAAGAGGAGGACTCCAAGCCGTTGGCCTAGGGGTGTTCCTAAGCTTCATCACCGCCATCTTCATCGACGACATTCTCCAGAGGCTCCATCACCCTTATGTGCTTCAATCCTTGTAAGATGATGGGGTAATGTCTCCGTTCATCCCTAGGGTTAGATGGACCTTTGATATGTAATTGCTACGTGAATCTTATGCCTATCGATGCTTCATGGTCTATGTCTTTGCAAATGCTTTGTTTACATATGTTTGCGCAACATGTGGTCTTAGTAGGTTTTGTGGTAATCGTGGTGATTAGCTTAACCCTATGGATGCTTAGGTATAGATGCGGTTATACGTGAAAGTGATTAATTACCTTGCGTAGTGACAGTACGATTTAGGGAAAAAGCTTAGCAGCCGCATAACCACCATTAAGTTAGTGAAGGCAACACCTCTTTCATGTGGTAGATGCATGTTCTTGAGATCTTAGACCCTAGGGAGGGAACACTTATCTATCTTAATCTCTCTCTCGTACCAACCTTTGCCATCTAGTTTAGTCTTAGATTAACTTAGGTTAGATTGCTTTTACTTTAGATTAATATCTCTTTCAAAGGTTTTCCAATCAACTAGATTAGTACTAGGTTAAGCGCTAGCAATCCCCTTACTCCACGGATTGACAAGAACCTTGGGGGTCACCCTATGGTGAAAAAGGCTATAGGTGGTCCGTACGCTTGCGGATCAAAACTCGACACGTGTTTCAACCATCAACATTGGATAGATAGTCCACTTCTGGGACTTGTTAGTTTTTGGGGTCGTCTTTGATGTCTTGGTCTTCCCACAAACAATCGAGTGTTGCTCAGTCTACTACTGAAGCCGAGTATGTAGCCGCCGCTAGTTTGTTGCTCTCAGCTCCTTTGAATCACGTACACCATGAGTGACTTTGGTGAGGAGTATACCCATGTTCCACTTCTATGTGATAGCACAAGTGCCATAAGTGTTACAAAGAACCCAGTGTTTCATTCCAAAATCAAGCATATAGAAGTGTGATACCATTTTCTGAAAGACAATGTTGAGAAAGGGAGAATTACTTTGATCCATGTGCCCACACAAAACCAACTAGCGGATATTTTCACCAAGCCCCTAGTTCAAGCAACTTTCACTCGTTTGCGGGGAGAACTTGGTGTGTGTTTGGTTTCTTGAGTTGGTGGTGGGAGTTCCTTTGTAGCATATGTATAGCTTTCCTTTTGTGCATTCTTGCATTTTGCATTGCATATGTATCATGATATATAGGCATCTTTGTATCTTAGGTTTGCATGCATTTGTATCATATGCATTGTTGTAGGAAAAGCTTCTCTCATATACTTTGCTCACCATGATATGCTATGGATGATCTTGTGAGCTAGTTTGGTATGATATTGTTTAGTTTGGCTTAGCTCTTGATGATCTTGCTTTATATCCATGGTTGATAGCTATGTTTTTGAATAATGCTAGTTGTATGTCCTCTTGTGAGTAAATATCTTTATATGATCATGACATGTCTTTGTGGCTTTGTTATGCTTAATTTGTGCTTCGATAGCTTATTTTGATCATGTGGGCCAAAGGTCTATTTGTCATCATGAATGTTTAGCCTACTTGCTTATCTTGTGGAGGGGCATAAGTTCCTTTTTGCCGCAAAGGCATTTCATGTACCAAGTATAAATCTGAAAATGGAATGTTATTTGCTTGGAAAATATGCTCTCATGTCAATTGTGCTTATTTAAATTACTTTTGGGTGCTAAATCGTTGCATGATGCCTACCATTGAGAAGTCTCATATATAGAAGTAGGCACATGGCTCGATGGCTTTGACATGACAAGAGGTGCTTGTGGGTGTTTATGATGATCTTATGATTAGAATCGTTGTCCTAGTATGAAGTTTATGTGATATTATCACTTTGGCATGTTTTGCTCATGTTTAGGACTTTGCTCATGAGAGGGAAATTTTTCGCAAAAATACTCATTTTGATCTTAGCTTTGTCCAATGGTTGTGAAACTTGGTGATCTTGTAGCTGATGTTCATACAAAGCTATAGAGTATCTAACTTGCTCATTTGGACATGTGTAGCATCTTGTGGTGAATTTTATCTATTTGAGAAGCTCTAGGCTGAATATTTCCGAATTTTGCCTTGATTCATGCATTGTCAACAAGGGGGAGAAGTTTGTACATGATTTGGGCACCTGGGTGCATTTGGAAGGTGTTCAAAGTGGTCCGGGCAGGTTTCGGAAATGTTTGTGCGCAGGGCGGTCTCTTGGGGAGGTCTAACTGCCCCCTGGCGGTCAGATCCTAGGGAGGGGTGGTCTGACCGGCCCAGGCAGGCGGTCTGACCGCCCTGGGCAGTAAGCATGTGTTTTGCTCCTTGTTTTGCATTCTCAAGTTGCATTGCTGCATTGGCTTGCATATGTGCAGGGTGAGCTTGTGTGTGAGTTTTGTGGTTTGCTTGCTTTGGCGGTTTGCTCTTTAGTGTGAGTTTTTTTTTTGTCTCGGTTGTGTCGAGCCGTTGCCCTTGCCTAAGGGGACCGAGACTTTCCTTCTTCAAGTGATCTTACTCTTTGCCTTTCCTTCGGCTTTCGATCGCTTGTTGAAGTTCTTTTGTTCGTTTCTTTTCTTTTTCCCTTTTTTCTCTTATGGTTACCATATGTTTGTGTTGTTAATGCACTCATCAAGGGGGAGATTGAGAGTCTGTGTGGTTCGAGGATCGGTGGATGGTCACTTCCTACTATGATGAGTGATTGACAACGTTGTGTGGATTGACTCTTGGCTAAGTATTGCAGGTGCAGGCTGCGGCTTGATTGGTGTCGGTGTAGGTGACGAATAAGCGCGAAAGGTCTATGCCGGTGGGCCTCTAGGTGCGGAGAAGACAAGTAGGCTTGGTTCGAGGGACCCGGTGGCCGACGGGGTCAAGTGCGGACCGCATGGTGGCAAGAACAGCAAGACGAAGTCGTGGACGGTTTCTTGGTTGAGCCTTAAAACCAAGGTCGAGCCGGGACAACCGTGGGGGCCATGTCATGAGTGGAGATTGGCGGGAGGCCACACCAAGTCTGCAGGGTTTGCTGTGGTTTACCACAAAACCACTGGGTTTCTCAGTTGAGCCACAAAATGGAGGCCGAAGACTCGACGGAGGAAGGGCGGCCACCCAGGCCGGTCTGACCGCCCAAGTCGCAGCGCCGAGAAACTTCAAAGCGGAGGACACGCGGCATGATCGCAAGAGTTGCGTTGGTGCTACGCAGGCTTGCGGTAGATGCGCATCCGTCCGATGCTGCTGAGATGAAGACTTCCCAAATTGCCCTTCAGGGCGTGTATCTCTTTTATTTTAGTAGGGGTATTTTAGTCTTTCGGTTGCCCCATATAAACTTGAGAGAGGTGGGATGGCAGCCAACTCGTGGAACCCTAGTTCATTTGTTTCCCTTTCTAGTTTTCATCTAGGCTAGCTCGAGAGCTTCATGAGTCATCTTGAGAGAGGGTTGGATGTTCGGGCGGCTTGCTAGAACTTGTATGAACCTTCATGGTATGTATAGAAGATTCGGCATGGTTCATCTTGTGTCCCTTCGTCTCCCGGTATTTTTCCCTTTTTGATGATTTTCGGAGCTTTTTCTTGGGAAATTCGTGATAAAGTTTAGGAGGCGTTTTCTTGCGGGATTCTTGTTTGGTGTCACGTATGAGGACCTTGTGCCTCTTTGCTTGGTGACCTTGCCCCAGCAACCCCCCGAAACGGCTTCGATTTGGTGGTTTTTCGAGTTCCTCGAGTTCATGACCTAGAGGGCCAAGATTCGCGGTTCCCTTTGATTGAGAGCGTTTCAGTGGATTTCCTTTGGTGGAGAGGTTCCCCAGGAGGTAACCCAGCTATCCCTGAAGTTTCGCTGCAATCCGTGGGGTGAATCGGGAGATCGGGCGATGAGAAGTTGAGGGTTGACCCGCGGTCAGGATTTCTGGGTGGGGCGGTCTAACCGCCATAGGGGGCGTTCTAACTGCCCTGGGTCTTCCTGGTTGAAATTTTGGTTTTGCCGGATTTTTCTTTGTGAGTTTGTTCGCCTTGATTAGAGGAGCGTTCTGGTGAAATCTTGGTTGGTTTTGAGCCCGTTTGCAGGGTTTTCTGTGGAGGAGTTGCTTACTGTGTACAGGAGGTTAGACCGCCCCTGGGAGGATGTCTAACCGCCCTAGGCTCGTTCGGTGAAGTTCTTATTTTTGCCAAGATTTTATGGTAGCTAGCTTGGCCTTGACCAGAGGATCTTGTGGCTGAAACCGTGGAGAGTTTTGGAGCTCGGGAGAGTGTTCTTCGGTGGTTTTCTGGTTTCCAGGCACAGGCGGTCTAACTGCCCCCTCCATGCGGTTTGACCGCCCCTGCCCGGGAAGATAGGCTTCGTGTTGTTTCCGCTGCGGTGTGTGTGTAGAAGCTTTGGGTGGAAGGGTTGTTTGCTCCAGTGGCTGCGTGGTCTTGGCAAACGGAAGGTAGTGTGCGGAGCGTGTAATTTTGGGTACCCGACCTAGTTCATCTTGTTGGAGAAGACATCTCCTTCAAGAAGAATTTTTATTGGCTCCCATTCACTCCCCCCCTCATCTCTGGTCGCCAGTTCGGTCCTTCACGAGTGCGGGCTCAGGCAACACCGTCGCCGACGACGCCCAGGTGCGATGGGGTTTTCAAGCTTTCTCCTTCTTTTTGTTTTTGCGGTGTTTGTTCTTGTTGTCTTGGTTTCAAGAAGTTGAGTACTAATTGTGTCTTTGTTTCAGCCAGACTTCTTCTCCCTGGGCATATGGAAGGAGCATCGTTATTGCCTTCCCCTTGTTTCTTCTTGTTTTTGAATTGATTTACCTTTTTCATTCCTATGGTTCATGACAAGAAAATTTGCTTTTGTTCACTGCTTTGATGATGTTGTACATGCCGAGTAATTCGACATTGCGCTTGTTAGTTTGATTGTCGGTTTTAATTTTATACACACAAAAAAAGATGTAAAAAGATAGTTGTAACGCCCGCGTTTTTAGCTCCTAATAAATCACCTACTAAATCACGCGTGTTTTCAAAACTTTCCCGCTGAGCTCAATTATCCCCTTCGAAACCCCGGACATCTTCTCCCTCTCTCACCCTCGGCGCGCGTGCCGCGAATTCCGCCGGCACCGCCCGCCATCACTCGGGCCACCACCGCCCACCGCGTGCCGCCCCAGCGCCGCTGTCGGCCACCTCGCCGGGAATCCCGGACTTGCCGCGGTCCCGCCGGCCGGTCCGCCTCGCCATCACCGCCGTCCCGAAAATCACGCTGACACCCGAAAAACCGGAAAACCCCACAAAATCCCTTTTTCCCCTCCCTTCTAATTTTCCTAGGATTTCTCCTAATTTTCTAAACCCTTTCCTTTCTTTTCCTTTCTTCCTTTTCCTATTTTCTTTTCCCCTTTTTCCTTTTCTTCCTTTTCTTTTCCCTTCCTTCTTTTCCCTCTTCCTTTCTTCTTCCTTCGGCCAGCGCCCGACCCGACCGAGCCTGGCCGACCGTGCGCCCCCCCCGGCAGCACGCCCGCCGCGGTACACCACCCCGGCCCCGCTCCCTCTGCCCGAACCGTCCCATCAGCGCCGCGACGAGACCCGACCCTGCCCTCGACGCTGGGGGCCGCCGGCCGAGCTGTCACCTCCACCGGACGGCATCACCACCTCGCGCCGCCTCACGCCGGCCGACTGGTCACCACCGCGCCCTGCCTGACGGGTCATATCCCACCGCATTCACTCCACCGCGAATCCCGGCCGCGACCCCGCCGGACGAGTCAACGGCGGGATATTTCTCCCCACCGCCATTGCCGGCCGCAGAAGCTCCTCGAGCTCGAAAATTCGGCCGCTCAACCGCCTCCCCGCGCCTATAAATAGGGGCCGGCAGCTCCCCGGCTCACCCCGCACCGCCACAACCGAGCCCCCTCCTTCCTGAACAACCGAGCGCCGCCGCCCCAATCACCGCCGCCTCCAGTCCACCGCCGCCTGCGGAGCCGCCTCTGCAAGCAACCATAGCACAAGGTGAGCACGGGGCTGAGATCCCCTCGGCCTCCTCTACGTTTTGCCCCATCTTCCGGCCACCGCCGTGCACGGGACCGCCGGCGAGCGCCCCTGCCGGCCGGCCGCCCGGTCGACCCCCTCCCTTCTCTGTTCTGAACCGAGGAAGGGGAAGAAGAAGGGCGATTTTGCCCAGAGCCCCCTGTCCTCTTCCCTTTTAACCCGAGCCCCCTTTTCTTTATTTCCTTCTCACTATTTCTCCCAAATAAGACCCTAGCCCATAAACCAAATTACGAACTAGCCCTACTTAAATTCAAGTAGGCCCCTGGATCATTCCATCTAAACCTCACTTTAATTACATTTTGCAAATAAGCCCACCCCTCTATTAAACCTATTTACAGATGGGTCCTTAGCCCCTTTAAACTCTCTTTAACCCGACATTTCATGCACAATTTTACTCCAAATTAATTCCAAACTTCACCACACCTTTCCCAGGATTATTCCCGCCGAACCATTCACCAATTCCCCATAGATCATATATATATTTCTCCTTTTTCCATTTATTCCCTCCTCGAGCTCAGCCGGTAAATATGTGTGCTTGTATTGATTGCATGCTTGCTTGTGTGTACGCTATAGCCGACGGAGTGAACGAAGGAGGGTACCACGAGCCGGAGCTTGGAGCTGAGTACTGCGAGCAGGAGCCCGAGATCCCGAACCACGAGCAGGAACTCCCCGAGGACTTCGAAGACGGCAAGTTCAATCTCATCCTTTGATGCATGCTTTGGTCCTAGTTTTATGAACACAACCCTATACCCATTTTATAAATTGCATATTGTTTTACTGCAAAAACCTGGTAGGATAGCCACCCATGATTGCTATGATTGATCTTTGATTGCCCTAAATGATTTCTTTAAAACGAGTGAATAGCCACCCTTGATTTCTATGATTGAACCTTCTTTGGCCAAAATGATTTCTTTAAAATGGTGTGAGTGCTTGAAAATGGGAATGGGATATTTTGGAAAATGAGTAAAAGAAATGAGTAGACGGGATGGACGTGTGTGTCAGGAGTACGGGTGAGCTCGTACCTTTGTGGTTGAGCGTGTTGGAGATGTCCATCTTGTCGTTAAGGACCGGGTTGCGTGACATCTCACCTGACCCAATTATCGTACTACCACTCGACCGTTGTATGTGGCAACGGCTTAGCATAAATCCCACTAGTTAATCTACTTGCCATCAGGAGTGCGGGTGAGCAGCGGGAGATCAAGGAGTAGGGGTACGATCTGTGTGAGGTACGCCCTGGTTATATAACCCCTTGGTTGCTTCCGTGGTGGCTAGTAGAGTTAGCTAAGGTGGGTAATGGCTTTGATAGGATCCGCGCCGACACTAAGGTGTTCGTGTGGCGGTACCCTACTTGTGGGTAAAGATGTACAACCTCTGCAGAGTGTAAAACCTATTCGAATAGCCGTGTCCACGGTATTGGACGAGTCACGGTGTGGTCACAAAACTAGTGTTTGGGTTTGGGATGTTTTCATGGCGTGAGTTGTTTTCTGGAAAAGTGTGTGGCTGTGTGCCCGGGCTACTGCGGACGGGGAGTCCGGTAGTCCCTAATTGGTTTTGTCAAAACAACTGAGTTACTTGGGTTATAAAAATTGTTTGCGAAAACCTTTTCGAAAATGAACCCCTGCATGAGTAAATGTGTTTGCAAAATAAACCTTGACCTGATCCTTGACATATCCTGTGCATGATCTGCTTATAAGCCCCTCCGTGGGTGGGGTTGAACTTGTTGAGTACGTATGTACTCACCCTTGCTTGATTAACTGTTTTTCAGAGGAGGATCCCGACTTCGTTCCCGAAGACGTCGAGTAGGTTGCTGCCCTACACCCAACCGTGCCTGTGGATTCAGGGTCTCCACAGGGAGCTTCCATGACGTGGTACTCTGATGAGGCTTTAGAAGCCTTCGCTATTGTAGTCTGGTCACTAGCTCTTGTGTTGTTCCTCGTGGCAGTGGCGCTCCCGTGCCCACTACGCCACCGTGATGTAAGGGAATGAACCACCTGTTGTAATAAATGTGTTACCAGCCTCCTGGGACTGGTATTTGCGTCACATTTAGTCACCTCGGATGACGAGACGCTTCAGGTGGTATCAGAGCCGTAGGTTGGCCGTAGGACGCGACCCCTAGGACCCGAGACCTTTCTAAGCCCTTCTCCTAAATCTTTTCCCTGCTTAGCTTACCTTTTCACCAATCTCTTACCTTAACCCTTGCCTGGTTCCAGATGGCTAACTTGGAATGGAGTGGAGGCATCTGCTCCCCAGATCCTGGCCTCCCTAAGATGCTACTGCTCAGCTTGGAGCGCATCGGAGTTGCGAGCCCACCGGAGTACCTCTATCGGGAGTATGAACTCAGAAGCACCTTTCGGTGTGAGGTGATGATTTTCGTGTCTAGAAGCACGTTGTACCCCGATGTGAGCCCCTGGTACACCAAAACCACCGGGTATCGTTTCGCCGACACCTACCACAAGGCCGCCCGAAAAGCCCTTCGCCGTCTGCGAGTGATCTATAAGCACCACCTCCGTCAAACTCCAATTGGATTCTTTCCGCCTGCTGGAGGAAGAGGTCGCTCATGGATCGCCCGGATGAGGAGACTTGGACGCGAAGAAGAAGAGCTAGAGGACACAGTTTCTCACCTGTCCATCTACCTCACCGGCCTAGATAAGCTTTACCGTGAAACAGCAGCACAATTGAAGGAGCAAACTCGCAGAGCAGAAGGAGCAGAAAAAGCATTAATAGCGCAAACAGAGAAGGTGGTAAAAGCCGAAGAAAAAGCAGAGATCGACCAAAGAGCCTACGAAGGTTTATGGCAGGCCTTTGCTAAAGCTCGTGAGGAAGCACGTCAAGCCGAGGAGCGAGTTGCATGAGCTCGAGCAGATCTACAGAGCCTAATTAACTCAAGTGGAACCAAAAATGGGTGGATATCGGAAGAAGAAGAAGAAGAACCCATGGAAACCCATTGGGATAAAGGCACTCAGACCGAAGAGGAGATACTGGAGCAATGCCTTCCACCGAAGAAGCATCACATCCAGTGTGAGGAAGAGTCCCCATGAGGGGGTAGAGTACCTAAGTGAAAGCTATGGTATAATAAGAATAAAGTGTATCCCTGAGGAGTGTACCCAACCTTGTTGATAAATAAAACTATCTATCTTTTGTATCCTACCCTTTGCACAACTTGTTCAACTCTACCCTTGTTTCCAGATGGCCGAAGATGGATGGACCCAAGGCGTGTGCCAGGAGGAGCCTGGTTTTGCTCGCCTTCTCATCAACTCCCTGGAGCGTCTCGGTATCACTGAGCGCCCAAGGTACTACAGTAGAGAGTACGAGCAACTCGGCACTCTTCGCTGTAGGGTGGTCCTCTCCATTGCCAGAAGCACCCGCTACCCCAACATCGAGCCGTGGCGCGTGACCGCCACAGGTTTTCGACATCGGGATACCTATCCCTTGGCCCTCCGGAAAACTCTCCGTTACCTGTGCAGGATCTACGAGGAGCACCTCGTCTCCACACCGATGAGGCTTTATCCTCCCGCCATCCGGACTCCAGTCTGGCAGGCCCGCATGAGAAACCTGGAACGGCGCCGTCACCAAGAAGATCTTTTGTACCATGTAGTTGCCTACCTCGTCTCCCTGGATAAACTCTTTGATGACCAGGCCAAGTTCCCAAGAGAGCAAATTGGTCGAGCTGAACAAGCGGAAGTCACAGTAAGGATGCACCAAGTTCGAGTAGCCCAAGCTGAAGCAAGGACCGCGGCCGCCATAAGTAGTGAAGCTGTTGCCCATGAGAGCCTCAGGCGGATCCAGGATCAGCGCATACAGGAATGGACCAACAGTGGAACACCCGTTCCGGCTGTGGGAGAAGCACAAGTCCTAGTTGGGACACCCCTCATAGGATGGGGAGGAGTTCCTGAGACCCCAACACCGTCTGTAGCCGCCGAGCAACCAACATCAACCGCCGAAGAAGGAACTTCCGCCCAGCCCCAAGAGAACGGGAACCCCCAGGATGATGACGGTGATGAGCTGCTCATTCCACTGGAAGCACACTCCGCCCCGGAAGATGGCTCGCCCCGCGAGTAGCATGCCCCAGAAGCCCTTGCCAAGGAATGAAGCCGCGTTGGTCCAAGCTTAGAGTCGCCCCCTTAGCTTTTGTCATGGTACCAAGTCGTGTAGTGTACCAGCGTTATACCAGTCGAGTAGATCGGGATGTATCCTCCTCTCATGGTTGAAATAAAATTGTTTGTGCTTGTTTGTCAGGTGTGCTTGTTGTGTGCTTGACGGCAGGAGTCAGATCCTGTCTTTTCAAAAGCCCGTCTTAATCAACTTAAACATCACATAAACTCTCATAGAAACCCGCTCCCCTACAGATGGTTTCAAGGCGTCCCGCCGGGAGTTTCCAAGGCTCCGGTCGTATGGACCCAAATGCGGAAGGATCGCATGCAGAACGAAGGGAGCGCCCTAACGACCAAGAAGTGTATCAGGACGAAAATGGAGGAGAAAACATGGTTCCGCCACCGCCACCACCTGCCGTAGACTTGGCGCAAGTATTGGCTAACCAGACCCTGTTGCTGGAAGCCATAGCCAATGCCATCACCCGCCCAAAGCCCCGTGTTCTGGGCATGAATGAGAAACTGATAGAATTTCTCCGGACAAAGCCACCCACGTTTGGTGGATCAGTGAATCCCTTGGATGCAGATGACTGGCTGAGGGCCATCCTAAGGGAACTAGAGCCATTCAACTGTGAGGATCGAGACAAAGTCCTTTTGGCCACTCACCAGCTCACTGGAACAGCCTTAGCCTGGTGGGAAAACTACTGTGCAGCGACCAAAGATCCCTCCACCATCACTTGGGATGAGTTTGTGGAAGAGTTTCGTCGCTACCACATCCCAGAAGCCACACTGAAGCGCAAGGCAGATGAGTTCCGTGAACTTCGCCAAGGCAACAAGTCCGTGGAGGAATATACCTACCAGTTCATAGAGTTAGCCCGCTATGCCCTCGAAGAAGTAGACAAGGACTCGAAGAAGCAGGACATGTTCAAGAAGGGCTTGACTCTGGAGCTGAGGACTCTGCTTACCCCTCAGATCTACCCGGACTTCAACACCCTTATGAACATGGCAATCCTCACCGAGAGAGCCAAGGCAGAAGAGAAGAAAGAAAACAAGCGTAAATTCATGGAGAACAAGGCTCAGCAGCAAGAACGTTCCCAGAGACACAGAAGCTTCGGTCACCCCATGTCCAGGTTCCAAGCCCCCATGCAGTACAGAACCCAGTCACAAGCCACGAGCTCTCAGGGCCCCAGAAACCAGTTCAAGCAATACAACAACCAGAGCACCATGAAGCCCCCACAGAAAAACACTAGCCAGGTCACTGCCAACAACAACAACACCAGGGCATGTTTCAGCTGCCGTGAGACCGGACACTTCATTGCCAACTGCCCATACGCCAAAAAGCCAACAGCTTCAGCCTTCTCCAACTCAGTGAACGGGCCGAGACCAGTTGTATCTGGAGCCAACCGCGTGCCGGTTCGCAGCAACAACAACTTTGGCAACAACAACAACCAGCAGATGAGGCAGCCCCAGCAATCCTATGGACGAGCCCGCGTCAACCACATCAACGCACAAGAGGCTCAAGAAGCACAAGGCGTAGTGCTCGGTGAGTTCCTGGTCAGCTCAGTCTTGGCAACTATATTATTTGATTCAGGAGCATCACATTCGTTCATATCTTCAAGTTTTGTGGAAAAGCATAATATACCCACAGTACTACTAAAAACGCCCCTGGTAACCCGAATGCCCGGAGGCGACATTAAGTGTCAACTGGGTTGCTCTCGGGTAATGATCATTTTAAGTGGGGTAGAGTTTCTAGCGGACCTAGTAGTACTGAAGTCCAAAGGGATAGATGTGATTCTTGGATGGATTGGTTAACCCATCACCATGGCCTTGTAAGTTGTGCTGATAAAGTAGTACACCTAACCAGCCCAGATGGTTCACAAGTGACATGCCCGAGAAAACAGATCGGACATAATGGTTTTTAGCATGGAAACCAGATCCCTAGGAGAAGTCCCAATAGTAAGGGAATATCAGATGTCTTCCCTGAGGAACTCCCCGGAATGCCGCCGGCTAGGGATATAGAGTTGTCTTCGACCTTATCCCCAGAACCTCTCCTCTAGCCAAGAGACCCTATAGGATGGCAGCCCCTGAGTTGGCAGAGTAGAGGAAGCCACGTGGGAGCGAGAAGACACGCTGAAGAAAGAGTTTCCCCACTTGTTTAGGAACTAGCCGAATCTCGAGGACGAGATTCATTTTAAGTGGGGTAGGTTTGTAACGCCCGCGTTTTTAGCTCCTAATAAATCACCTACTAAATCACGCGTGTTTTCAAAACTTTCCCGCTGAGCTCAATTATCCCCTTCGAAACCCCGGTCATCTTCTCCCTCTCTCACCCTCGGCGCGCGTGCCGCGAATTCCACCAGCACCGCCCGCCATCACTCGGGCCACCACCGCCCACCGCGTGCCGCCCCAGCGCCGCTGTCGGCCACCTCGCCGGGAATCCCGGACTTGCCGCGGTCCCGCCGGCCGGTCCGCCTCGCCATCACCGCCGTCCCGAAAATCACGCTGACACCCGAAAAACCGGAAAACCCCACAAAATCCCTTTTTCCCCTCCCTTCTAATTTTCCTAGGATTTCTCCTAATTTTCTAAACCCTTTCCTTTCTTTTCCTTTCTTCCTTTTCCTATTTTCTTTTCCCCTTTTTCCTTTTCTTCCTTTTCTTTTCCCTTCCTTCTTTTCCCTCTTCCTTTCTTCTTCCTTCGGCCAGCGCCCGACCCGACCGAGCCTGGCTGACCGTGCGCCCCCCCCGGCAGCACGCCCACCGCGGTACACCACCCCGGCCCCGCTCCCTCTGCCCGAACCGTCCCATCAGCGCCGCGACGAGACCCGACCCTGCCCTCGACGCTGGGGGCCGCCGGCCGAGCTGTCACCTCCACCGGACGGCATCAACACCTCACGCCGCCTCACGCCGGCCGACTGGTCACCACCGCGCCCTGCCTGACGGGTCATATCCCACCGCATTCACTCCACCGCGAATCCCGGCCGCGACCCCGCCGGACGAGTCGACGACGGGATATTTCTCCCTACCGCCATTGCCGGCCGCAGAAGCTCCTCGAGCTCGAAAATTCAGCCGCTCAACCGCCTCCCCGCGCCTATAAATAGGGGCCGGCAGCTCCCCGGCTCACCCCGCACCGCCACAACCGAGCCCCCTCCTTCCTGAACAACCGAGCGCCGCCGCCCCAATCACCGCCGCCTCCAGTCCACCGCCGCCTGTGGAGCCGCCTCTGCAAGCAACCATAGCACAAGGTGAGCACGGGGCTGAGATCCCCTCGGCCTCCTCCACGTTTTGCCCCATCTTCCGGCCACCGCCGTGCACGGGACCGCCGGCGAGCGCCCCTGCCGGCCGGCCGCCCGGTCGACCCCCTCCCTTCTCTGTTCTGAACCGAGGAAGGGGAAGAAGAAGGGCGATTTTGCCCAGAGCCCCCTGTCCTCTTCCCTTTTAACCCGAGCCCCCTTTTCTTTATTTCCTTCTCACTATTTCTCCCAAATAAGACCCTAGCCCATAAACCAAATTACGAACTAGCCCTACTTAAATTCAAGTAGGCCCCTGGATCATTCCATCTAAACCTCACTTTAATTACATTTTGCAAATAAGCCCACCCCTCTATTAAACCTATTTACAGATGGGTCCTTAGCCCCTTTAAACTCTCTTTAACCCGACATTTCATGCACAATTTTACTCCAAATTAATTCCAAACTTCACCACACCTTTCCCAGGATTATTCCCGCTGAACCATTCACCAATTCCCCATAGATCATATATATATTTCTCCTTTTTCCATTTATTCCCTCCTCGAGCTCAGCCGGTAAATATGTGTGCTTGTATTGATTGCATGCTTGCTTGTGTGTACGCTATAGCCGACGGAGTGAACGAAGGAGGGTACCACGAGCCGGAGCTTGGAGCCGAGTACTGCGAGCAGGAGCCCGAGATCCCGAACCACGAGCAGGAACTCCCCGAGGACTTCGAAGACGGCAAGTTCAATCTCATCCTTTGATGCATGCTTTGGTCCTAGTTTTATGAACACAACCCTATACCCGTTTTATAAATTGCATATTGTTTTACTGCAAAAACCTGGTAGGATAGCCACCCATGATTGCTATGATTGATCTTTGATTGCCCTAAATGATTTCTTTAAAACGAGTGAATAGCCACCCTTGATTTCTATGATTGAACCTTCTTTGGCCAAAATGATTTCTTTAAAATGGTGTGAGTGCTTGAAAATGGGAATGGGATATTTTGGAAAATGAGTAAAGGAACTGGGTAGACGGGATGGACGTGTGTGTCAGGAGTATGGGTGAGCTCGTACCTTTGTGGTTGAGCGTGTTGGAGATGTCCATCTTGTCGTTAAGGACCGGGTTGCGTGACATCTCACCTGACCCAATTATCGTACTACCACTCGACCGTTGTATGTGGCAACGGCTTAGCATAAATCCCACTAGTTAATCTACTTGCCATCAGGAGTGCGGGTGAGCAGCGGGAGATCAAGGAGTAGGGGTACGATCTGTGTGAGGTACACCCTGGTTATATAACCCCTTGGTTGCTTCCGTGGTGGCTAGTAGGGTTAGCTAAGGTGGGTAATGGCTTTGATAGGATCCGCGCCGACACTAAGGTGTTCGTGTGGCGGTACCCTACTTGTGGGTAAAGATGTACAACCTCTGCAGAGTGTAAAACCTATTCGAATAGCCGTGTCCACGGTATTGGACGAGTCACGGTGTGGTCACAAAACTAGTGTTTGGGTTTGGGATGTTTTCATGGCGTGAGTTGTTTTCTGGAAAAGTGTGTGGCTGTGTGCCCGGGCTACTGCGGACGGGGAGTCCGGTAGTCCCTAATTGGTTTTCTCAAAACAACTGAGTTACTTGGGTTATAAAAATTGTTTGCGAAAACCTTTTCGAAAATGAACCCCTGCATGAGTAAATGTGTTTGCAAAATAAACCTTGACCTGATCCTTGACATATCCTGTGCATGATCTGCTTATAAGCCCCTCCGTGGATGGGGTTGAACTTGTTGAGTACGTATGTACTCACCCTTGCTTGATTAACTGTTTTTCAGAGGAGGATCCCGACTTTGTTCCCGAAGACGTCGAGTAGGTTGCTGCCCTACACCCAACCGTGCTTGTGGATTCAGGGTCTCCACAGGGAGCTTCCATGACGTGGTACTCTGATGAGGCTTTAGAAGCCTTCGCTATCGTAGTCTGGTCACTAGCTCTTGTGTTGTTCCTCGTGGCAGTGGCGCTCCCGTGCCCACTACGCCACCGTGATGTAAGGGAATGAACCACCTGTTGTAATAAATGTGTTACCAGCCTCCTGGGACTGGTATTTGCGTCACATTTAGTCACCTCGGATGAGGGGACGCTTCAATAGTGTTTGCAAATTTCAGCTATGAGCATTTGCTTCAATGATGTTGTACATGGTGAGTGATTCAACATTGCGCTTGTTTGTTTGATTATCGGTGTTAATATTGCGGACAAAAAAATTGAGATGTAAAAGATAGTGTTTGCAAATTTCAGTTATGAGCATTTCAAGTACATAGGTGTGTAAAAGTCATGGGTTCTTGTGAAGCCACAGTAATCTGCGTGCTCGAGGTTGAAAATAAATTAAAATTAGTTTAAATGCCTCACTAGATAAACATATGTGTATCGATGAGCAAAGGGTGCAAAGGGATGGGACAATGAGCTGCCAAGATTCTGATGTCTTTGGAACTATGAATTTTGTATAATTTAAAGTGGGAGGAGTGGTTACGGTTGAGTAATGTTGGAATAGTTATTTTTGAACTTACATTATCAGTTGCTTAGGGCACGTACAACGCCCGTCTGCGAGCCGACGGTTTTGCAGAAAACACCCCGCCTCGGCCTAGCGACGACCGCACCGTCGTCTCGCGAAAGGACGACGGGGGCTCGTGCTCCCAGGCCTGGCTGCGAGCCTCAGCACCGTTGTACGCCTGGTCGACGGCGAATGTCGATCCCGTGCGGCCGCGAGAATATGGCGCCAAAAAGGAGCCCGCAGAGGGAGCAGTGACCACGACGTCGACGCAGATCCGGAGAGAAGGCCGGGTCACTTGCCGGCGGAGAAGAAGTAGAGGTGATGGAGAGGTGACCTGTGTGGTAGAAGGATGCCGAAGTGGCCAGCCAGAGGCGGAGCTCGTGCTCCTGCGCCTGCGCGTCCCCCACCAGGAACCAGGGAGGTGTTGGCCGGACTGGAGGGAGGAGAAGGGAGGATGTATCGTTGCTGGAAGGGAGGGAAAATGTTCGTCGGAGTGAAGGGAGTTGGCCAGAGTGGAGGGAGGAGGAAGGATGTGCTAGGCCAAGGTTGAATCTCTGTCGTAGGCAAGGCTCACCATTGACGCCTGATGGCTGGGGAAGGGAGCGAGAATGGAGGATGGAGCTGGATGTGGGATTGTGGATGACGCTGCTCCACCTGCCACCGCCGTAGCTACTAGGATAATATAAACAAACGTGTGGTTCAGAAATATTTGATACCTTCTTCACTAAATAATGGCAACAAAATGTTTTATTATACTAAACAAAGGCATTACTGATAAAATTATTATATTCATTCATGATTTCATTATCTGTACTCCTTGTACACATAAGCAACTCAAGAAAGATTTAGTTAAGCAAATGACAATGTTACAAGCATACCCAAAATTATACCTATATTGTAATGGTATTGCAACTCAAGAACGTTTTTAAGTATTTTATGTAAATTAATTTAATATTATGTATTATATCTCAATTGAGCATCAAAATGACTACAAAGATCAAATGTGTACATGATCACCATGATTTATGTGTCAAAGGATGAATTAAATATCTTACAGACAGACAAACAGACGAGCCATTGTACAAGCTGTCTATTTAGCTGTCTGTATGTGTCAAATAGACAGCAGTTGTCTGCACTGTTGTACTTGCCCTTAGGCATTATCAGTGGTGGAGGGAGTTATCAATTAGTAGTAATGAAGCTTTGAAAATATCAACAATGAGCAATAATAGTAGTGTACTAAAACCGATTATTTCAGAGCTGGTGTGAAAGAGGCTCGATGGTACGGTGGCATGTGTGAGGTTGCGAGGGACCGGTGAGTAGTGTACTGCAAAGTCAAAAAAAAAAAAGGGAAAAGTTGTCAGTGCACAACACCTTTATGTCCATCACGGAGGGTGCGTTGCAGCATACGGTGGCAAAAAAATGAAATATAGTATGAAATACACACAGAAGAGAATTTTTTTTATTTTTTAACTTTTTTAATCTAATATTTTAAAAATAACCCACCCCAAACTATATTTCCAAGAAGTAGCCTTTTTGGTCGCGTCACGCTCCGTGGCGCGACTAATACTTGAGTCGCGCTACATGATGTGGCACGACTAATGTACACGGTGGCGTTGGAAACTGAGTCGCGCCGAGCGGTGTGGCGCGACTCAGAAGGGAGTCACGCCACTGTACCTGGCGCGACCCAGTTCTCAGGCCTCCTCCCACTCTCGTTTAGCCGTGTTTCCTTATTCCTTTTAATTAGTAAATGAGCTCCTAAATTTGTGAAACTCGAGATGTATGATCTATAGAGTGCATACGTTCCATTTTAACTATGTGCACTCGAAACCATGGGGTATAAAATGAGAAATCAAATTTTGAAATAGCCTAAGTGTTATTAGATCAACACATGAAAATTGCCAAGTCTGAAAATAGAGTCAACTAGTCAACTTCAAGCATACTTTTTGACAAATTTTGCACTAAGACCTTAAATACTTTTAAGCTACAAGTGAATTTGGATGTTCATAGTAAAGTTTGGACAAGTTGTTGGTCCAATATAACAAAGAATGCATAATTTAAGAGAGACTTAAAGTTGGAAAGTTGTGTTGTTTTATGCTTAGCTGACAAACTTAAAAAACAGCAGGCTGTCCACCTGCACAGGAAGAAGAAGCTGACAAGCGGGGTCCACTCGTCAGTGAGAGAGGGAATATAGTGAGAAATATGAGTATGGATGACATGTGGGTCCATCCAACATTTTGTTTCAAAAGCCAGTCGCTTCACCAAACGGTCTTCTGCTTTCTTCACAGCAGCTTTCTCACAGCTGCTTTTCTATAACCCACAACTCACAGTAGCTTTTGCAAAAGCCACAGCTCAACCAAACACACCCTAAGTCTATCTGAAAATGGTCAGAACGACTTATAAAGTGGGCAAAATGGAACGGAGGGAGCACCCAACCTGCAGCGATGAGCACAAGCTGGTGGTGGTGGGCAGGCGCGGCCAGGAAGCGCGCGGACGACGGCGCCGCGCCCGCGGCGTCCCAGTCGCAGCAGGATTTCCAGAGCGTGGCGCTCGTCGTCGGTGCCACCGGCGTCGTGGGCGCTTCCCTCGTTGACATCCTTCCACTTCCTGACACCCCCGGCGGGCCATGGAAGGTATACGCGCTCTCCCGCCGCCCGCTCCCGCCTTGGTGGCCGCCACCATCTCCCTCCGTGACTCACATACAGGTGGACCTCACTGACTCCGCCACCGCCGCCGCGGCCCTCGCGCCGCTCACGGACATCACCCACGTCTTCTACGTCGCCTGGACCTGGCGGGACACCGAGGAGGAGAACTGCGAGGCCAACTGCGCCATGCTCCGCAACGTGCTCTCCGCCGTCGTCCCAAACTGCCCGCGGCTCGTTCACGTCACCCTCCAGACCGGGACCAGGCACTACTTCGAATTCGGCACTTACTCCGGGAACCCCGGCGTGGTGCATGACCCTCCCTACACCGAGGACATGCCGAGGCTCGACATGCGCATCTTCTACTACGACCAGGAGGACGTCCTCCTCGACGCCGTCGCGCGGCGCGGCGCTGTCAGCTGGTCTGTGCACCGCCCCAACATGATATTTGGTTTCTCCCCGCGCTGCGCCATCAACGTCGTCTGCAGCCTCTGCGTCTACGCCGCCATCTGCCGCAAGGAGGGAGCCCCGCTGCGGTGGCCGGGGTCCCGTGGCGGCTGGGAGGGCTTCATCACCACATCCGACGCGGACCTCATCGCAGAGCATCATATCTGGGCGGCCGTGGACCCCATGGCCAAGAACGAGGCGTTCAACTGCAGCAACGGGGATGTGTGCACGTGGAAGAAGCTGTGGCCGGTTCTCGCGGGTCGTTTTGGGCTGGAGTGGGTGGGGTACGAGGGCGAGGAGAACCGGTTCAAGCTTGTGGAGGCCATGGCCGGCAAGGAGGCGTTGTGGGCAGAGATCGTCAGGGAGAACGAGCTTGTGGAGACACACGTCTCTGAGGTCGCCAATTGGTGGGCTATCGACGTAACCGCCGATCAGCATGGCCTTAATTCGGTCATCATCGACAGCATGAACAAGAGCAAGGAGCATGGATTCCTTGGCTTCCGGAACACCTTCAAGTCCTTCAACACCTGCATCGACAGGTTGAAGGCTCACAAGATTGTCCCTTGAAGCATTATTGACCTATCTCTTTATTCAGTGTATCGTAATTTGTAATCCTGTTCATGATTCTGGGTCATCCTCGTGAATTTCCTTTTAGCTACCAGCTGCAGTTCTTGTTGAGTTGTTCGGCAGTTCGGCACTCGCTGTCGTTCTTCAATAATGTAATCCAGAGGTATGTCAATGCAGATAGCGAGACGGCAAGCTCAGTAAGTATTTGTGCGAAATATATCCGGTAATGTGGTTGTAGCTCAGAAAGCTCAGCAAGTACTACACACCAGTGTCCAGTGGTCTAGACACGTCGGGGAAAGGAAAAACGCACGAGCCATTCAAACCTCAGTTTCTTCACTGCTCGACACGTCGCGCCAGGCGGAGCCCGCGCGGGCGCTCCGTGCGTGAGAGCGCAGCGAATGGTGCTCCTTCTCCATGTCGATGGACCCACACGTCTGCTTCGGCGCTACGTTTTCATCAACGTGGAACAAGCAGCCTAGCCTAGCGAGGCACGTGGAGGGAACGTCCGATCGTGTGAGCCCCGCCAATTGGAGAGGCACCGGATAAGCTCAACTCAGCGACCAGCTATCTTGACTTTGACTTGACTAACTAAAAAATAAAAAAAACAACAAAAACAGTATTTCAACAGACTAGCTAAACTTGTGCCTTCGCTAGTCAAAGATGGCTAGCGTCCTCTGCTAGCTATCCTTCGCGGCCCCACCACCTCCCGTGTGGTCCCCTCCTGCTCCCACCTCCCTCGCGCGCCTGACACGTGGACCTAGTTGTGGGATGGCTAATCATTTTAGCTAGTCTGTTGGAAGAAGAGGAAATACAGAGGAAGATTACTATCTAAATGACTAGCTAAATGTGAATTTAGCTAGTCTAATTTAGTGAGTCTCTAGGAGTTGCTCTAAAGGATGGATAGGCTCTCGACACGTTTAGTTCGCGAAGTGAAACTTTTGGGTCCCCTTTCAAGGTCTATTAAGAGTATTGAACGTAGATTATTTACAAAAATAATTACACAAATAGACCGAAAATTGCGAGGCGAATCCATTAAGTCTAATTAATCCGTCATTAGAGATTGGTTACTGTAGCATACCGTTGTCTAATCATGACATAATTAAGCTTGTTAGATTCGTCTCGAAAATTAAGGTAGTGGTTGTGGAATGAGTTTTGTCAGTAATCTACATTTAATACTCCGAATTAGTAGAAAGAAGATTGATGTGACAGGTAGTTTGTGAATATTTGGGGAACTAAAATGGCACGGGCCACAGACTTGCCAGGCTGGCTCACGGTGGCAGAGACTCAGAGAGCAGGCGTGGGTGTCAAAGCCGATGCAGACAAATCTTGAGCTGGATCGAGACGGTTGGATCGTGCGTGGCAGAGCGTCGCGTCCCTATCCACGTTCGTGGCCCCGTGCAAGCCTTATCCCCACTCTCGGGGGTGATTGGTTGCCCGCGCAGCAGCCCGTCGTCCTGTACCATTTACCTGGGTGGCCTCGTTCTAGTGTTGTGATTGGTTTCCTACCCGGTATGAAATCGATGCACGGGGCCGTTTGTTGGAGGCCGTCTTCATACAGGCAAATGGGAAACACAAATCGAGCTTCCCATCTCATCCCGGACGGCGAGATGCGGCGCACAACCCACGTGAAAGACGGGGCCATCCGCTCTCTGATGCAGGCGTGAGGATAAGGTTACCGCCGGCTACTTCCGCGTGCCCCGTCCACGTCGCCGGCGGAGCCACCTCCGCCCACCACACCTCGCCGACCGAGCCGCCCCTCGCCGGGGAAGGAGCGTCGCGCCACGCCGCATCTTCTCCTCCTGCTCCGCCAGCGGCTTGAGGTGCGTGCGGCAGGGCAAGGCGGCCTACGAAGCGTGTCGGCGAGGCGGCTGGTGACGGGGAGGTTGGGCGCACCGCGGATGCTGTCGTGGTGGACGAAGCGGGGGCCCTAGGGGCTGGTGGTGTTGTCGATGACGCGAAGCTCCAGCCCCCCAGTAGTAGCGCCGGCCGGCGGGCAAGCGAGCGGCCAGCAGGCAGAGCTAGCCGGTGGGTAGGGAGGCGAACGACAGCCGGCAAGCGAATGGCCCGCAGGCGCGGATGGGATGGACGGCCGGCCGATGGCAAAACGATGGAATAAATCGATTCTATCCACTATCCAGCCATAGAAGCCCAAGAGATAAGGGGCACTTTGGTACTTTCACCAGTCAGAAAAATACAAAATAAATTAAAATCAATGAAATGGACACAAATAGGGACAAACGCTACATAATTTAATTGTAATTATAGGTCTCTAAATAATTAATGTAATCAAGTGTTGTAAGAATCTATTGTTCATGTGTTGATGATCATGCATGCATTGGTGGTAACCTCACCAAACTTATACATGGGTGCTTGCACCTCCATCCATGCGTCGAACCAATCAGCAGCTATGCAACTTAATCGTACATCAAAGTCGTCCGAGTAGGAAACCAATCACGGTACCTGTCGTTCGGGATGGCAACCTCAAATGCAATCAAACACAACACCTTGTATGCTTTCATCTCGCCCCCCATGAGCCTGTATAGGCCCTCCATCCCGGCTCAAACCCTCTTGGGCAACCAATCACCCCCTCTGTCACCCTCCCCAGTCCGGTAGTCCCCCACTCTCTCTCCTTCAACTTATTAAGACTGGACCGGACCGGCAGTTCGACTGGTAAAAGACGGAATCAAAGCTTCCAATGGTATGGTTACTTAAAAAGGCCATTCATGCAATCAGATCGAGAAAGACCAGTAAAACCAGCTGGTATTTTATGGAACCGTGAACCGAGGTGGTTCTACACGAACCAAGTGGGTTTTTGCTATCGTCATCTGCTCAGTTTTCCTCCACGTTGGCCCAACAAAGGCCCAGCCAAAGCTGGCAAGCACACTTTCAGTTGATCACATTTCCTTTGAGTGCCATATAGGGAATTCTCCCAACTTATTTCTATTGGTTGCAAATTCATTTTTTGTTATTCCATTGTGATAGGGCGCACATCGCGTGCCGATTGTTCTAGTCTTCATGAAAAGTGAATATTGTGACTACACTCGCCCTAGGTTTGGAGGCAAACGTGGGCGAGAGCGCGGGCAGGCAGGGGCGATGGCAGAAAGCACGTTGCGAAGCATGGCGGAGTTGACCTCCCGGTTATTGGGCCTCCGTGGGGCGCTGAGACCAAGCGACGTAGAAGACGTGGATGATATCGGTGAGTGGCACCAGGGCATCGATTGATGGCGGCGGAGTTGGTGAGGTCATCAATAACAATATGTACGTGGGTGACAGCGGAGGAGGGCGATGACGGCTAGGGGCAAAGTCAGGATTCAAGGACAGGGGGCAATGAACAAAGCAACATAGAACTAATCTCGGCTTCTAATAAATTCGATACAATTAGAAGTTGAACCAATTGGCTTGAAATAACTATGAATTGTTTTTTGCTTTTTCATATATTGTGTAAAATGAGAGATGAGAAATTTAGATACGAATTATTAACTAGATTAGATGACAAGGGACCTCTGAGTTTGTCAGTGCAGATCGGCAGGCAGCTCCTCGAATGTCTGGCTGGGGCGTTGGGTGGCAGGCAGGTGCGCCGTGAGGCGCCACCGACGGGGGAATATTGAAGAGACGAGCAGGAATTCGTCTTCCCGCTGGTCTGTTGGAGTTAACAGCTAATGACGGCAGCGCGGCGGCGGTGGTGGGAGAGAGCGTGGACCTTCCATGTTGGAGTTCGCCAGAGAAACGATGTTGCCCACGTTGCCGACGAGACTCTGCAGCTCACACACAAAACTCACACGAAAACTGGAACGCCAAGAACGCAGTGACACGATCTCGTTTTTGTGCAGCAACTGACTGCGATTTTCATTGACTCTAGAGTTTATATATACACCACAACTTACAAAGAGAAAGACTCGGTCACCATGCCGAGCATCACGCGCCACCACTCCTTCACGATGCCTGCCATCCCAAGCATCAGAGCCGTGGCGCGCGCAAGACGCGCTCCCGTGCGAACGTGCGCACGTCGAGCCCACAACCCGTGCGGCAAGCAACAGCCACACGCCAACTAACTAGAAACACCCTGAAGACTAGCTAACAGATAACAGACACAAGGATTATCTGACAATTCTCCTCCTAAGACTTGTGTCACAAATAGAACTACTTACTGATACAAAGACCAATCTTGGTGCAGAGTTCTTCAAACTTGTTCTTGCAAAGTGGTTTTGTCAGCACATCCCCAAGCTGCTCACTAGTCCTGATGAACTTCACCTCAATTTGTCCTTTCCGTACATAATCACGGATTGCATGATACTTCAGTTCTATATGCTTGCTCCGATCATGATGTACATGATTTTTGGCTAATGAAATTGTGGACTTATTGTCCACCCTCAGTAGTGGCTTGCTTACCACTGCATTTGAAATCTCAGCTAGCACCCTTGCCAACCACACAGCTTGACATGCAGCTGTTGCAGCTGCAATATATTCTGCCTCACAACTTGAAAGTGCTACAACCTTCTGTTTGGTTGACTGCCAACTGATAGGGCTATCACCAAGGAAGAAAATGATCCCTGATGTACTCTTTCTGCCATCTACATCTCCAGCCAGATCACTATCACTGAAACCAAGGAGTGTTGGCTGATCCTCCTTCTTCCTTGAATACCTGAGGCCCCAGTCACATGTTCCAGCGATATACCTCAAAATATGTTTCACTGCTGTCAAATGCTCTTCATGAGGCTCCTCCTTAAACCTGCTAACATAACCCACTGAGAAAGCCAAATCTGGCCGTGTATGCAGCAAATATCTCAAACTCCCAACAAGAACCTTGTACTCAGTAGCATTTACACAAGGGCTACTGCTTTTACAACTCAACTTCAATTTTATCTACATGGGCACTAGACAGGGATTGCAATCCTGCAGACCACCCCTCTCAAGAATCTTCCTTGCATAGCTGCCTTGAGACAATGTGATCCCTTCAGCATCCTGCTTCACCTCAATTCCCAAATAATAAGTGAGTAACCCAAGATCACTCATCTTAAAAATTTCAGCCATCTGCAACTTAAAGTTCTTGATGCTTCTGCTGTTTGTGCCTGTGATCACCAGATCATCTACATAAACACCCACAATCAGCCTGTCACCTTTACCTCCTCTGCAATAAAAAACATGCTCTGAAGGACATTTCTCAAAACCCAAAGCCAACAGCTTCTCATCAAGTTTCTGATTCCACGCCCTTGGAGCTTGATGCAGACCATACAGCGCCTTGTGAAGTTTCAATACCTTGTGTTCCTGCCGAGGGAGAGCAAAACCAGGAGGCTGTTGTACATAGACTTCTTCCTGAAGATCACCATTCAGAAAAGTTGTCTTCACATCCATGTGATGCACCTCCCAACCTTCATGAGCAGCCATTGCCATCACAAGCCTCACAGCTTCCATTCTAGCTACAGGTGCAAAAACCTCACTGTAGTCAATTCCTTCACACTGAGCATATCCCTTGACAACTAGCCGTGCCTTGTACCTGACAATTTCTCCATTCTCATCTCTTTTAACCTTGAACACCCACTTGAGACCAATTGCCTCTCTCCCCTTTAGCAAATCAGTCAGTGTCCAGGTTTTGTTTTCCTCAATCGAGTGCAGCTCTTCTTCCATCGCCCGGCGCCAACATACCTCATCTTTGGCTTGGCTCAAAGATGTTGGCTGCTCTGCACTGACTGCTAGCAGTCTGCTAGTACCCAAATCACGAACAACATAGCCTGGTGGCGTACCCGAACCCACGACGTCATCCATCGCTCGGAATCTCAGTGGCGCATCCTCATCATGCTCCGCATCCAGAAATTCATCTGGATCTTGGTGAGGAGACACGAACTGCACACCGTCAGGAGTTGTTGTGACCCCTTCAGAGCCACCCTGCCATGTTGGTGTAGAGGCAGGCGGTGTTGCCGGCGTGCCTGGATCTGAATCCAGCGCACCGGCCGGCTCGCTGTGAGCAGTCGACGCCGTGTACTCGATCATGAAGATGTCTTCACCATGGCACGCCGTTGTCGTCTCCTCGCCATCACCCTAGTCCCACTGAGCTTCCTCATCAAACACGACATCTCTGGTCACATGTACGCGTCGTGTTTCGGGGTCGTACGCCCGGAACGCCTTGGTGCCGCGCTCATATCCAACAAAGATCATCTTCCGACCACGATCTTCGAGCTTCTGGAGGTGTGGCTTCGTGTTCCGCACATAGACGACGCAGCCGAAAGTCTTCATGTGGTGCACCGCCGGCTTCTTCCCGTGCCACGCCTCGAACGGAGTCATGCCCTCCACACCTTTTGTCGGGCACCGGTTCAGGATGTACACAGCAGTGTTAACTGCCTCACCCCAGAACCAGCCTGGCAGCTTCTTCGCCTTGAGCATACTGTGTGCCATGGCCACCACCGTGCCATTTCGGCATTCAATAACTCCATTCTGTTGTGGGCTGTAGGGGGCAGTACGCTGGCGATGAACCCCTTCAGCCGCACAATACGCACCAAACTCAATCGAGTTGAACTCGCCACCCCTGTCAGTCCGGAGTGCACCCAGATTTAGCCCAGACTCCCCTTCAGCTTGTGCTTTTACCTCCTTGATTGCCACAGCTGCTCGATCCTTGGATGGCAGAGGCGCCACCCACATGTACCGGCTCTTGTCGTCGACGAGCAGCAGGAAGTAAGAATTCCCGCTTGGTGTTGCCGGTGTGATGGGGCCACACAAGTCACCATGCACCAGCTCCAGGACACGCTGTGCACGATACTCTGACTTCTCTGGAAACGATGATCTCCTCTGCTTTCCGGCCAAGCACGCCTCACAAAGCTGATCCACCTGCTCCACCGCCGGTAGCCCGCGCACAAACTCCTCCCGAGCCATCTTGCGCAATGCCGGCATGTTGACATGGCCAAGCCTGGCGTGCCAACGCCAGGCGTCCTCCTTGCCGCGCGCCGCCAAACAGACTACCTGTGTAATGTTGAGGTCGAGCACATACAGCCTGTTCGGAGCGTGACGCACCTTCGCCAGGAGCCGCTTATTTGGCTCCCTGATCCTCATCACACCATCATCAATGTTGATCTTGTACCCCACCTCGTCGAGCTGACCGATACTCACAATGTTCTTGGTGAGCTTGGGGATGTTGTAGACACCGGAAAAGGATCGATGCTCTCCGTTCTTGCATGTGAAGAGGACGGTGCCGCAGGCCTCGATCCGCGCGATGGAGTCATCGCCGAACCGCACCGACCCGCGCACCACCGTGTCGAGCTCCGCGAATGCCGCTCGGACCCCGACATATGATTCGTGACCCCGGTGTCCAGCACCCATGACTTGGCGTCGTGCTCCTCCTCGCTCCCGAGCTCCACGACCACCTTCTGCTCGTACAGCCTCACCGGCGAGCGCACTGCTGCGCCCGACCCCGGCACACCGCAGCTCGATCCGCCATCTCCGTGTCCCTGACCTGCTTCTGCAAAGTGCACGAGCACCTTCTCCTGCAGCAGGTGTGCGGCGACCCTTGACTCGGCGTCTCCCGAGGCCGCGCATGGCACCGCACCCTCTAGCGCTGTGCCACCGGTGGCCGCGCATGGCGCCGCGCCCACCACCGTTGTGTCGCTGGTGGCCGCGCGTGGGCCTGCGCCGCCCATCGCCGCGCGTGGCGCTGCGCCTGTGCCCGCGCGTGGACCCGCGCCGGTGGCCGCGCGTGGCTCCGCGCCCGCGCGTGGATCCGCGATGACCGGCGCCGCAGGGCCATCCGCCGCGCCTGGATCCCCCTCGATGGAGAGGGTTGACTTGAGGAGCAGCAAGGTTCCCTCCTTTTCTTCATGGACCAGATGGGCTCGCTAATTTTTGGGCTTTGTTGGGCACTCACGGGCCCTGTGGCCATTTTTCCCACATCGCCGGTACTCATCCCGGCCGATGGGCTTGCCGTCCTTGGTGACCATCCCGTGGGAAGACGGCCCAGCGCCGCCACGCCCTCGTCCGCGTCCTCGCGAACGCCCTCCGCCGCGCCCGCCAGAGTTCCCGGCGCTTGCGGATGATTCTCCATCGTCCTTCTTCTTCCTTCTGGACTCCCACTCCTCTGCCGTCATGTGCAGCTTCCCGTCGTGGTGGAGTGTCGCCGGAGCCCCGTCGAAGGAGTCCTCCGAGGCCTTGAGATGCCCCGTTAAGTCTGCCACCGTGAGCGTGGAGATGTCCATCAGAGTACGGATCGCCACCACCATCTGCTGGTACTTCGCTTGGACGCTCCACATCATCTTCAGGACGATCTGCTTGTCCTCCAACTCCTCCCCAAGGGTCTGCAGAGAGGCCTGCATCCCTGTGAGGCGGAGTGCAAAATCTTACACCGTCTCGCCGTCCTTGAACGCGGCGAGCTCGAAATCCCGGCGGAGCTTCTGAGCACTGTTCTCCTTGACCCGCTTGTCGGCGACGCGCATGGTGGCGATGGTGTCCCACGCCTCCTTCGCCGTCTCCTTTTCGCAAATCGCCCTTGCCAGCTCGGGCGGAATGGCGGTACAGAGCGCGTCGAGCACCATCATGTCCTCCTGGTTGTCAACGTCACCGCCGTTAACCGCCTGCCATAGCCCGCGAGCCTTCAGCTTCACCTTCATCAACCGCGCCCAATCGGAGTAGTTTGATTTGGTGAGAACGGGGTAGCTACTCCCGATCCCAACCTCACGAACCAGCTTCTGGAGCACCGCGGCGCCCTTGGTGTCGCTTCCGCCCGCGCCATCCGCAGGTTTCTTGTCGCCCTTCTTCTTCGGCGACTGCGGCAGCGTGCCCGCCATCGCCCACTCGATCGCGCGGTCGCGGTTCCAGCGACGGTAGTGCGTGACGATTGATTCCCGAACCGTTGCTGGCTCTGATGCCACGTGTTGGAGTTCGCCGGAGAAACGACGTTGCCCATGTCGCGGACGAGACTCTACAGCTCACACACAAAACTCACACGAAAACTGGAACGCCAAGAACGCAGTGACACGATCTCGTTTTTGTGCAGCAACTGACTGCGATTTTCATTGACTCTAAAGTTTATATATACACCACAACTTACAAAGAGAAAGACTCGGTCACCATGACGAGCATCACGCGCCACCACTCCTTCACGATGCCTGCCATCCCAAGCATCAGAGTCGTGGTGCGTGCAAGACGCGCTCCCGTGCGAACGTGCGCACGTCAAGCCCACAACCCGTGCGGCAAGCAACAGCCACACACCAACTAACTAGAAACACCCTGAAGACTAGCTAACAGATAATAGACACAAGGATTATTTGACATTCCATGCATGGCCCGCCGGTTGTGTCCGGCAGAAAGAGGTGTCACGATGCCGGTGGAGTCAACGACGAGCACCACGCTCTTGAAGGCCTGCTCGGACTGGGACACGGCAGCACGGTCGTCCTGGCGCTTCCTGGCCTCGTCGAGCTCGCCCGCCCACCACGAGCTCATTTTCTTCAGAAAATGGAACTATCACCACCACCACCACCACCACTTTGGATGGCTGATGGGTGACGACACAATCTGGAGGCTCATGACGCTTGCTGGCTGTGCGACCAGGAGCAGAAAACTGGCGTCCACATACTTCTCTACTGCTCCAGCCCAGTAGCGGACAAGAGTTAGGCCGACACCTAGGGTCAATAAAAGGCCAAATCTAACGCCTGGACTTGGCCTTCAGTGCTACAGTAGCTACAGTATGGAAAAAATGATCCACACCTAGGGCTAGGGCCACAAGGGCCCTAGGCTTCTGTCCGCCCCTGCTCCGGCCTATTCCAAACAAATTTGGTGGGGTGCACTTTCTTGTCTGTTAACATCATGCAATGCAACGATCTGGTTGCACGTCTTGCCAACATTTTGCTAAGTCAGGAATCTGATAAGTTTTGATAGAACCTACATCCAAATGGACAGTTCTCAGTGAAATCCTATTACCTAGCAATGATTTATAGTGATATATCTAACCTAAACAAGCGTTTGTGGAAATTAAAAGCCTCTTTGGAAATAAAGATTTTTAAGAGGAGTAATTTTAACAAAAGATAATTTAGCAAACAACCTTTTCGTTTGGCTGGTTGCTGGTGGTTGATGCTGATTTGCTCTGAGAGAAAAGTACTGCTGGCTGGTTGCTGGTGGCTAGTTTATTCTGAGAGAAAAGTACTGTTGGCTGGTAGCTGATAAGCCAGACAAACAGGGCGAAAGTTTATTGCTTTTGCCACAAAGATGAAACAATTCAACACCTTTTCTTGGACAATCGTTTTGCTCAGGCGGTATGGTTTATGATTCATGTGGCTTTAGGTTTGTTTCAACCTCGTAGTGTGTCCAATATATTTGGGAGTTGGCTATGGGGTCTTGAAAAAGATTTGAAACTGCTAATTCTACTAGGAGCAGTTGCTACTTGCTGGTCGTTGTGGTTATGCATAAATGATATCATCTTCAGGAACAAACATAACACTTTTTCACTGCAGGTTATCTACTTGATTATACACTTGCTTCGTACATGGGCTATATTACAGAAGCCAATCTCACAGAATTTGGTTGATGCGGCATCGCTAACGTTTGGCGCATGTGGTCAAGGAGTTTTTTACCCAGGCATATGGGTGGTGGTCTGGTCTTCGTATTAATTGTCGTTAAAATGTTTTGTGTTTCTCTCATCATTTTAGACTGTGTGCATCATGCTATGGAGAGGTCGGGAGTATTTCAAGACCTTGTAATGACCTTGAAATTTAATAAAAAGTTTTATTTGTCGGAAAAAAGGGCATGCTTTTTCCCACCCCACCCTTGCTCGCTACAGGATTGGTGGAACCATTTACGGCAGCAACAGCCAAGAGCCCAAGAGAGCTTCGAAGAGGTTTGGATACGCTTATCATCTTAATCATCAGGTATTTGTGGAAGGAGCGTAATGCCCGCCTCTTCAGCGATTGTCAATCTTCGGTACAGGAGCTCCTGCAGAGCAACAGGGCGGAGGCAGAGCTCTGGATAATGGCAGGAGCCCGCAGGTTGCAACAACTAAGAGTCTAAGACTGGCCCAGCAATTGCTGCATCGCCTACCGTATCTTCGAAATGCAGCGGCGACGGGCACTGTAGCGACTCCAGCAGGAGCTGCAACCGCACCTGCAAATGCGGTTCGCCTCCCACGCATGCTCATTGTCGGGATACCTTCGTCCTTTCTTCATTCTCTCCATCCCAACAGCAAGCGCCCGTCCTCTCCCTCCCTTGCCCCTGCACGGCGGCCGCCAGTGAGGGTACAAGCTTCGGCGCGTGCGGGTCAACGCCTCGCCTCTGCCATCTCCTCGAGGAAGCCGCCTCGGCTATGGAAGCGGCGGAGATCCGGCACAACGGGCTCCACGACTGCCTCCTCCGTCCCCACTGCGGCGAGCAGCGTGCGGCTGGAGGACACGGAGGTCGTCGGCTGCGGTGGCACCTTGGTGGAGGAGGGTGTCGCGGTGCAGGCGGGGACGGTGAGGAGGCCGCGGTGCTGCCTCCTTCACCTCCGCCCCGCCTCCTTGCCGTCAATTTGCGTGCGAGGGAAGTAGTGGAGACCCGCCGACCGCCGGATCTGCTCTGGGAGACCCGCCAGCCGTCGGATCTGCTCCGGGAGGTGGAGGCGGCTCAAGCTCGATGGAGGCGGCTCCCTAGTCCTCCTCCTCCAAAGCGGTGGTGCAGATTCTCTGCTTCTGAAGGTGCCTCGACCACCTCCTCCTTCTCCACCCTGCTGCTTCTCCTCCTCCCCTCCCCTCCGCTCCCTGCTCCGCCTCGCTCCTCCCCTTCGCTCTGCGGCAGGAGCCAACTATGGCGGCTGATGCGCGAAGCGATGCGCATCAGCCACTGGCTCTTTTTTTAGAGAGAGTTCTCTCTCTCTCTCTTCTTCATAGAGGCGTTTTGCAACATGGAGATGCAGATCATTGCTAGAGATAGTCTAAAGGGAGAGTAGTTAGGTATACCGTCTGGTTGTGTTCATTAGGCGCCTAGTGTGACTAATTATGCTACATGAGCTCTGACTCATGTCGTTGTAAAAACTTTATAATCTTCTTCTTTATATGCGCAGCTCTCCTGCGTGTTAGAGAAAAGAAACCACCACCACCACGATCTCATGATCGTTAGTCACAATTCACAAACTCATTGTTTGTCTGAATTATTGTTGGTATTTGTTAAGCCTACAGAAATATTATGATGGATAATCCGCAAGCGCACGGATACCGGTGAGCACTTCACCCGGGAAGAGGGTTTTAAATATCGAATCCACAGGGAGAAAGGTAGAGAGAGTGGTCTGAGGTATATAACTAATCCCTGAGAAGCTATCAAGGAACTTGACAGAAAGAAAGGTAGGGAAAACTTTAGGATAATCTAGTCCTTACTCGCATAAGCTATGCATTAATGTTCTTATGGGGAGATTGCCTGAAGACACACTTAGGAAAGGGAGCCTCCCGACATTCTATAGGGGGGAGTCCTACAGTTTCTATAGATGGGAGGTGGACTACAAAGGACTCAATGGTGCTGTCACCACCACGATCTACCACACGATCCGGAATATAGAAGGTATTCATAAGCTAGCTAGTCTAAGCACCACGCTTACACTAAACATGCAACTTTAACTCAATAGCTACAGGAATTAAAGTACTCAAAAGAGTTATGAACCATAAGAACAAGAATAACAATGTTGCTTACTTGAATATGAAGTTGATCCTTTCCATAAGGTTTCAAGATCGGGCTCCAATGGAGTCTGATCCCAGAGGAAGAAGATGAATAGGAGACACCGACATGTCCAGGCCTTCCTTCTCCTCCACCTCTGCCGTGCTCTAATTCTCTCGAACGAGATTAGCTAGATCTAATTAGACCATGGCTCTAATCTCTCAACTTGATACAACTCTCCAACTCTAATTCTAATCTAGAGCTTCTATCTCAGGTAGGCATTGGTGATTAGAATGAATTGGATGCCTACCCTGGGGTCAGGGGGGCTGCTTATATAGTCCTGAGGGGGTACCGTGCGCCGTAGGATCAAACCGACCTAAACAAGTGGTTTAGATTGATCCTAGGAGGCGGTGGAGGAAGCTTCCAGAAGATGGACCGAAACGGGCCCTGTAGCAGGCCGGTCGGCCTCCTCATGGGGCCAGTCGGTCCCTGGTGGTGGAAGTCCAGGTCCATCTTTGGTGGGTGCGTGCGCGTCGTCGTGCCCTTTCCGAAAAAACTATAATTTGCGTCAAACGGAGTCCGGATGAGGAAGTTATGCCCGTTTTACCGAACCCCGCTCTACGACTGATATCTTCTGATTCTGAGCTCCGAATATGGCAAATGATATATCCGTTTCGATCATCTCGACGAGGTCTTCGCAATGTTGTACTTTAATTCTTCATTTAAGATACTTCTATGTTGCTCTTTTGTAGGAGTTGGATCGGAGTACGTCTTGGAGTCGTATGACTTGATAACTCTCGCTGTTTTCCTGTTTAGTCCCTGCAAATCATAACTTCACCAAAACTCATGGAATTCATTAGTAGCAAACCCCTAAGTCTATATTGATATTCATTTTATGCCCTTTTCTATACTTAGTTGACAAGTAAAAGTATACGTTAATATGTGTCAACAAACTCCCCCAAGCTTACCCTTTGCTAGTCCCTAGCAAAGATATGTTGTAGCAGGATCAGGAGTTACTGCAACGCTTTCACACCTCATAAAAGAAGTACTATGATTTTCAAAAATAGATTCTCCTCAACAAGATTGCTCTATCTTACCTTTAACCATGGTGTGTAGCCTTTTCATAAATCTTGAGCAAATAAAAGACAAAACAATCAAGTCAAGCAGTATATCTCAAATTCTTTGATCAACTATCATCCTGGAATTTTTGCAAAATTTTTCAAATAAAACTCAGAGATCCTGTGCATGACCCTCTCAAGTATGGAGTCACACTTGGCAAGATATGTATGGCGGGATGATAGTATGGATGAGGGTGAAAGGTGGTAAGCCTTTAGCCTTCTTTTTTTTTCTCCTCATGCATCTTGGACTACATCTCTCTTTCTAAGCCTTTTAAGATCTGGGCTTTCCATTCTTGGAGAGGTGGGCTCTACTCGCCCTGGACTTTTGTCCATTTTTCTCTCTCCTTAGAGATGTGGGCTCTACTCGCCCTCGGACACGCGTCCATTATTCATCTCTAAATTTATTTTTCAGGGAGGTAGGCCCTACTCGCCTAGTATGACACTTGTCCTTTTCTCTCCCTCTCTCATCTCACTTTTTCCTCTCTCTTCTCTTTTTTTTCTTCTTTTTTTCAAATGTAGCCCCAGAATCTTTTTTGACATCGAGAGAGACATATCCAAGAATTGCATGAGCAATTTTGTAACATGGCTTGTGGCTAGATGGATGATGGATGATTGCGTACTTCAATGTCAGAAGTAGCATATAGTGGAATGGGAATGATCTTGTTGTGTATGACAAGCTCTCAAGGATCAAACACAGAAACTCATCATGTAAGATTTTTCAAGATTTAAAAAGATAAAACCAGGAATCAAGCATCTCTAGGAAATTGATAAACAACAGCTTAACTTTTCATGAATCATCTTTCAGAGCCTAGACTCAGATTAAGCATGTACTTCCCACAGGTTTTGGGTTTAGAGCAAATTAAGCATTTAAAGCTTTAGGAGAATCTAGGTCTGAAAACTAAGTATTTAAGAGGTATTACGGCGGAGCAACTATTCATCATTTCCAAGCATATATCATGATCATTATTTAAGAGAAAAACCAACTAGCAGACTCTAGCATTTATTCAAACTTTAACAAACTAAGATTCTTTAACTTAAGCAAACTAATTAAAAACGTAGGGTAATAATACTTATCGTGATAACTGGGGGTGCTCTCCCCCAAGTTGGGTCTTGAAGTAGTCCTTGATTTATCCTTGGAACTTGCTGGCCTTCGGGTCTTCCTTAATTTCCCTGTAAATATTAGTTTCGCACATACCCGAAGGAACAAATTCTAGGATTACGTTGTGAGCCTTCATGTGCCCACTTCTTTTTGGGTTTTTCTAAAAAGCGTGGACCTTCATGTGCCCACATATTTTTGTAAATTTTATATGCAAAAAGGATGATGATGCAAAAACTTATGGATGCAATATTTATTTTATGCCGCCACAGCAAGGAGTACTTGCATGGGGCTTTAGGGAATAGATGCAAATGCAGCAAACATATTTATTTATTTATTTTCTAATGCAGGTGTAGGGAAGTAAATATGCTAAAGGAAAAATGCAGAAAATAAATATGCAGATAAATACCGAGTTTCCTCTCGGCGAGCATTTAGGTACTTATTCCCATGGCGTGCGTCATCAATGACACCTCGTCGGAATGTTGTGCCTAGTATGGTGCCTTCAATGATCTCGACGAGTGGCGTAGATGAGGTAGCTGATGGAGATGGTGTTTGTTCAGTTGGTGACGCGGGTAGCAGTAGGTCTTCCGAAGGTGTACTCTTGACGTCCTCCTCAGCATGGACTGAGTGTTCGGTTGGTTAGGGTTGAGCAGACGTCTTTTCAATCTTCTTAATTTCTTCCTTGTCCATCAACTCCGTTCCAACTGGGCTTGTGAATTCCGGAAACGTCTCTGTGTCTAGTTCTTCTTGGGTCTTGTGGTGTTCAGGAACAGTCTTGAATCTTGATGGGGATGTTTTGCACAACATTGTCCCAGAGTTAGTGGTCTTGGTCCGCCATCTTTGACATTGAGTAATGCCTGTTCCCGTGTTGTGGACAACTTCTCTGGAAGCTTCTTTGGTTGATGGAGCGGTGTATGGTCGGCATTCCAGGGTCGTCCATCTTAGGCAGTAGTGGTGAAGGGAGTAGGTGCTCATAGTCTGATTTGATCGGGTTGATCATCCAGACTCCCTCCACGTCTCACTGTTCTTCTTGTTTTGTCAGCTTGGTCATCCTTGAGTACATCATCTGATCTTGATAGCCACTTGATGATGGCGTCGCCCATGTCCATTGCTGATTCAGCTGCTTGAAGGAGGGTTGGATAGTGGCAGCTGGCAGCGTCTTGTTTAATGTGCATGTTTGTAGGTCGTGGACTTGTAGGATTTGGAGAAGTAAGACTTCTCCTCTTTTACGTGAAGTGAGTCCTGCTTGCAAAGACAAGGTAGAGATCAAGTGCATGGGTTCTGTTGGTGGAAAAACACCAACAGAACCATAATTTCATTTATTCTACTCTAACCTTGGGCACATTGAACAAGATAACGATAATGCATAAATTTATTTTATGACAAGGGTAGAAAGATCAGAAGATGAATCTAGCACGTAAATCTTTTCTTTTAGCAAAATCAAGAAAGTGGTGCTAGAAACAAACAAAAAGACAACATGTTGAGCTAACAAGATTGGATCATGTGAAACTGTAACTCTAGCATGTTTGACTTTTCATTTATTAGGATGCCAGAGAAAAGGGAAATGACAACTTACCTCAAGGTGTTACCTTTATTATGGAAGTATGATGTTGCTATGACATCTTGTGGTGGTCTCTCCCTTGAATGTATACAACTTGTGGAGTGACAGGTGCATGTGAGGAGGCATGGCTTGATCATCTTTAATGGAATTAGCCTCCTTCCTTTATGCCTCCATCATCCAGGAATTCCTCCTTGAGTGAGTGCTTCTGATTGTGGATCTTGTTTGCATCACTCTTCTTCTTCTTGGTTCATAGGGAATTCTTCTCTCTCACGTGTCTTGCTCCATCTCTAGTGAGTTCATCTCGACCTCTCCCAAACTTGTCTCCGAGTTTATTCTGCAGGGGTTAGTCCAGAAAATATACCATTGTCTACACAAGCAATTCTAGTTCAATAACCAAACCAGACTCCATGCCTAATCAGATTAAGGAAGGCTATTTAACCTAAGCACCACGCTTAATTTAAAAGCCAATGGAAGTATGTGCGTACTTCCAAACCAAAGCTTACTATGGTAGACAAAAGGTAACATGAAAGCATATAGAGATTTACTCAAACAGAGACGGTAGAGCATGATCAGTTTTTTAACAGAGTGAGCACGTAATAAAGGTAGAGATAACCAAGCTAGCGCAGCAACATGACAAGAGATGTTTCTATGCATATGATTCAATGTTGCATAACGACAGGTTGGGCATACCTTGTATTGTCATCCTTCGTTCTCTTTGCTCCAAACCTGGAATGGTTAGTGACAAGAATACCCGAAGGAATATTTTTATAATTATACCTCTATGCTCACTACGCAGGGGTATATGCAGGTCTTATAGTATTTCCCCCTAGCGTGCTTGTTTTTGGACAAAAAGCTCGTCCTTGGGAAACCTTCAAATTATGGGTCAAGATAGTGAAGTGGTTTCCCTTATATTGCTAATCTCAAGATTTCAAGCCATTGGGACAACCACCCTTTCTAAATTTGTAGAGAAAAGAAGCATAAGGGGGTTGGAGATCTTATTGTGCGGCAAGATTTGAGATGGCAATTGAATTCAGGAGTTTTCTCAAATGAGCATGGACTAGGTGGAAAAGTTCCATTTGTGAAGTAGCTTTCATGCTCATTGATGTTCTCCAGGTAATGTGCTCCTTCTGGTCTTCCTTAGATCCTTCATAAAATTTTAGGATCGTGAGGGGACGCAAGAAAAAGGGCACAAGAGGATTCATTGGGCTCAAGGATGAGGTTAAAGATGGGTTCGAAAAGTTATCTAATATAAACATAGAAAGAGAGACAGAAATGGCTTCTTGATGGCTTTGCTCTCTTCCTATGGCATGATTAGATATGCTATCCTTGAGGTTTCTCCAATGTCCTTGTGTAGCAAAAAGGATGATTTCTAAGAGACTATCTCCTTAGGGAAATTGCATGCTCTGAAGTCTCTTGTGAAGCTTGAAGTTTCACGATCTTCCCAAACTCATCATCTACAAGGGTTGAATTTCTTCTTCCCTTAAAGGTTTTCAGGACATAGATGGTTTGGGTTTGATAGCTAAGCCTTGGGATTGCAGTGATGGTGATATAGCTATCAGAACTTCCCTTTTGTGGCTAGAGGATGATTTCTTTTCTTCCTTTGGGTGGTCATAAAGAATGCTAGTGTAAGGGTTCCACCCGCTGAGTTTGTCAAAGACAAACCTTGCCTTAGAAAAAGAAAGAAAAGCTCCTCTAGATACTGCATGATGGTCATGCGCACAACATTCGTAGGATGGGGCCAAAGATTCACTACCCTTAGAGGATAATGATACAAAGATTCCTTACCCTACTAAGGATATGATCCTGGCTTCTGCGGTGGACTATGGGGTAAAGGTCTACACTAAAGGTAGAACTTATGGTTTCCCAGGCTCTTTCTTGCTTCATCTCTTCAGTTCCGGACCATCGAAGATGAAGACTAGAGTTTTCGTCTGTCGCTCCTAAGAAGGATTGTTTCATGATCATTTCGACCAACCGTAGGCGTAGCTCATGGCCAGATGTAAGGATAAGATCTAAAGTTTCTAGTGGCCAGAGCTTCCGCTTTAGGGTGCAGCTTAAGATAGATAAAAGTGGAACCAAGTGATCCCACAAAGATAGCAACAGGTGAGAAGATAGGAAAAAGATAAAATCTAAACTAAAAAAAGAAAAGATAAAAGTATGGTACAAGATTAGTTATACTCAAGAGTTCTCTCTTAACCGTTTCTCCTCGGCAACGGCGCCAGAAATACTTGTTGGTATTTGTTAAGCCTACAGAAATATTATGATGGATAATCCGCAAGCGCACGGATACCGGTGAGCACTTCACCCGGGAAGAGGGTTTTAAATATCGAATCCATAGGGAGAAAGGTAGAGAGAGTGGTCTGAGGTATATAACTAATCCCTGAGAAGCTATCAAGGAACTTGACAGAAAGAAAGGTAGGGAAAACTTTAGGATAATCTAGTCCTTACTCGCATAAGCTATGCATTAATGTTCTTATGGGGAGATTGCCTGAAGACACACTTAGGAAAGGGAGCCTCCCGACATTCTATAGGGGGGAGTCCTACAGTTTCTATAGATGGGAGGTGGACTACAAAGGACTCAATGGTGCTGTCACCACCACGATCTACCACACGATCCGGAATATAGAAGGTATTCATAAGCTAGCTAGTCTAAGCACCACGCTTACACTAAACATGCAACTTTAACTCAATAGCTACAGGAATTAAAGTACTCAAAAGAGTTATGAACCATAAGAACAAGAATAACAATGTTGCTTACTTGAATATGAAGTTGATCCTTTCCATAAGGTTTCAAGATCGGGCTCCAATGGAGTCTGATCCCAGAGGAAGAAGATGAATAGGAGACACCGACATGTCCAGGCCTTCCTTCTCCTCCACCTCTGCCGTGCTCTAATTCTCTCGAACGAGATTAGCTAGATCTAATTAGACCATGGCTCTAATCTCTCAACTTGATACAACTCTCCAACTCTAATTCTAATCTAGAGCTTCTATCTCAGGTAGGCATTGGTGATTAGAATGAATTGGATGCCTGCCCTGGGGTCAGGGGGGCTGCTTATATAGTCCTGAGGGGGTACCGTGCGCCGTAGGATCAAACCGACCTAAACAAGTGGTTTAGATTGATCCTAGGAGGCGGTGGAGGAAGCTTCCAGAAGATGGACCGAAACGGGCCCTGTAGCAGGCCGGTCGGCCTCCTCATGGGGCCGGTCGGTCCCTGGTGGTGGAAGTCTAGGTCCATCTTTGGTGGGTGCGTGCGCGTCGTCGTGCCCTTTCCGAAAAAACTATAATTTGCGTCAAACGGAGTCCGGATGAGGAAGTTATGCCCGTTTTACCGAACCCCGCTCTACGACTGATATCTTCTGATTCTGAGCTCCGAATATGGCAAATGATATATCCGTTTCGATCATCTCGACGAGGTCTTCGCAATGTTGTACTTTAATTCTTCATTTAAGATACTTCTATGTTGCTCTTTTGTAGGAGTTGGATCGGAGTACGTCTTGGAGTCGTATGACTTGATAACTCTCGCTGTTTTCCTGTTTAGTCCCTGCAAATCATAACTTCACCAAAACTCATGGAATTCATTAGTAGCAAACCCCTAAGTCTATATTGATATTCATTTTATGCCCTTTTCTATACTTAGTTGACAAGTAAAAGTATACGTTAATATGTGTCAACAATTATCAGCCACCAGCCAGCAGTACTTTTCTCTTAGAATATCAACCCCCGGCCGTCCGAACAGGGTCGATCGATGCAATAAAGCATGCAACCAAGGCACCTCGACCACCTCCTCCTTCTCCACCCTACTGCTTCTCCTCCTCCCCTCCCCTCCGCTCCCTGCTCCGCCTCGCTCCTCCCCTTCACTCGGCGGCGGGAGCCAACTATGGCGGCCGATGCGCGAAGCGATGCGCATCAGCCACCGGCTCGTTTTTTAGAGAGAGTTTTCTCTCTCTCTCTCTCTCTCTCTCTCTTCTTCATAGAGGCGTTTTGCAACATGGAGATGCAGATCATTGCTAGAGATAGTCTAAAGGGAGAGTAGTTAGGTATACCGTCTGGTTGTGTTCATTAGGCGCCTAGTGTGACTAATTATGCTACATGAGCTCTGACTCATGTCGTTGTAAAAACTTTATTATCTTCTTCTTTATATGCGCAGCTCTCCTGCGTGTTAGAGAAAAGAAACCACCACCACCACGATCTCATGATCGTTAGTCACAATTCACAAACTCATTGTTTGTCTGAATTATCAGCCACCAGACAGCAGTACTTTTCTCTTAGAATATCAGCCCCCGGCCGTGCGAACAGGGTCGATCGATGCAATAAAGCATGCAACCAACGGATAAGTAGGAACTGTTTGCAAAGAGAGAAGTTGATATGTCTGCTTTTGCTTATGTGTGGTTTCTGGGTGGGACTGAATTTGTTATCCTACGTATTTTTGGAAAGAAATTGATTTGGTTGCTTATAACGGCTTAGATAAGTCCAGTGGCGCAGTCAGGATCGAGCTCCAGGAGGGTTCTCATGTATTCTTCCACCTCCGCCCCCCCTCCCCGGCGGTCGCCCCCACGCTGGATAAGTCTCACTCCATACGGAGTGACCTTTCAATTCATGTAATAATTTGCAAAACCAAGGGAAAAGAAAGAATCCAGCCATCATGTATCGGGAACCTTTGAAAAAAGAAAAAGAAGAAAGTACTGTGTCAGCTCATATACACAGTGCATGATACACATACACTTTGCGATGGCTCAGATTGAGCCTATCTGGCCCGGAAGCAAGACCACTTTGCAGTGGTTCAGAGTGAGCTTGGTTAATGCAGTTTTCACTCTTTGAACAATGGTTCTCTCCCTCACCCTATTCCGTAGTGCTCCTGCCTCTACTTCGATTTTGGTTAATGCACTGCACTACGAGCACTGCTGCCTCGATGAGATCTGTGTAGACTAGGCCTTTTTTTACAACAACCACAATATATTATTACTTAAGCATCCAAATTACAATGAGGTCCTCGAAGTAACAAAAAATTACAACAAGGTCCTCAGACCAGGTGAGATCCACAAGCTCACCGACGCGTTCAACAACTGCGAGATCGCCGCGCGGGGGCAGCAGAGGCTTCACAGAAGCTTGCACCCAGATGGAGGACCGTGCACAACATCGGTTGTAGGCGAGGCGACGGGGCCGATGGAGATCGCACCGAGCGACGAAAGGATGTAGGATTCGCTGTCGCCGGAGATTGAGGATTGGCCACCAAGACGCCTTCATGGGGAAGGCTTGAGCGTCGGAACAACCGACGGCGAGCGGCTGCAAAGGCCGAGTGGATCCACCGAGTGACAAAAGGTTGCTTGAAGTGGACAAGTGGTGGATGCAGGCGGAGCTGGAGTTGAAGGCCTGCCGGTGTGTTCAACGAGATCCTCTCTGCATCCCATGGGGAGGTGAGGAGACCAGAACAATCACCAGAGGCCAGCGGCGGTCGACATCTTCAAGGCGAAAGCGAAGGCAGGAGCACCATGGTGCGTTCAACGGTAAAACACGCTAGAACAACCAACCACTGAGCAGGCTCAAGAACAAGGCCCGTAGAAGCACAAATGACCGGAGAACTCCACGAGCAGAAGCGAGGCGTGAGGGAAGCCGGCCTGGCACCGGCCAGATCTGGATTGGCGGCGGGGTGATTCCAGCAAGGGAGAGAGGAGAAGGGTAGAGGGGAAAGTAGAGGAGCGGTTTTATTTAATCTTACCTCGAAGGTGACATCATCGGCGATGAGGTGGCCGAGGAGAACCACGGCAACCACTGCGAGGCTGGCGACGAGCTTCAGGGTAGGCGGCAAACTACGAACTACTACACAAAGCATACTACTAGGAGCTAGATCTACAGCTACGACAAGGCCGGGGCCCCGCTCCCTGCCCACTGCGGCGAGACGAGCTCGCCGGAGCCGGGAGGGAGGGGGGCGGGAGGAATCGGTGGTTGGAGAAGCCTTTTAGGCGAAGGAAGCGGTCAGGAGTTCTGCTGTGTGCTTTCGTGTAGACTAGGCCTTGTGTAGTTCACTAGTTCGTAGCAAAACTTGCGGAAATTTACTTTAGCAATTGTAAATCGAAGACTACAAGGATTAAATATAATTTAATTATAAAACTAATTACACAGATGGATGAGAAACCACTGACGAATCTGTTAAGCCTAATTTTTGAACGAACATCTATTAAGCCTAACTAATTCATTATTAAAGATTGTTTACTGTAGCACAATATTGTCTAATCATGACCTAATTAGACTCAATAGATCTGTCTCGCAATTTCACCTGTGGTTATGGAATGGATTTTATCATTACACTAAAGTGTACGCCCGGTCCCTAAACTATCACCGGTGTGTCATCCCGGTCCATGAACTCTTAAATTGATCGTTTAGGTTCTCAAACTTGTTGAGCTGTGTCATTTTAGTCCCTAGACTTGCAAGTCACCCATTTAGGTCCTCAAACTTCTTCAGTTGTATCACTCTGGTCCTCAAATTTGGTTTTGAGTCTCATCTAGATCAAAACGGGGCGATCTAAAACCTTTATATCAAAAAATAATACATAATTTCTTCATACGAACTCGAATGAAGACAAACTTCATATCAAAACTTTAGCGCTCAATGTGATCTACAACTTTGTAGTTGAATTTTTTTAACTAAAACTATTTAGGGTCCCAAAATATTGTTGTATGTTTATAGATTTTGAAATTCAAAATTTGAAATTAAATTTGAGACAATAGACGACTTCAAATACAAAAAAACTTTTCAACAATAAAGTTGTATATCGTATTGATCACTATAACTTTCATATAGACCATGTCAACATCCAAAATTATGTGATAATTTCAAATTTCAAAATCTATAAACATACAACAATATTTGAGGACTCTAAACAGTTTTAATTCAGAAACTTTTCAACTACAAAGTTTGTCTTCATTCGAGTTTGTATGAAAAAATTATGAACTATTTGTTATATAATGTTTTTAGATTAACTAAGTTTGGGGATCGAGATGACACAACCAAATAAGTTTGAGGATATAAACGGGTGACTTGCAAGTTTAGGGACCGAGATGACACAACCAAACAAATTTGAGGACCTAGAGTTCATGGACCAGGATGACACACACGATAGTTTAAGGACCGACCGCACACTTTACTCTTATCATTAATTCACAATTCTTACTCTCCTTATTAGTGTCCGTAAATTCGATGTGACAAGTGAATAGTGAAAAGTTGTGAAACTTGCCGCGACTAAATAAGGCCTAAGCTAATGTTGCTATCCAACTAGCTTTTGTCAAGACAATGGAGGAACTATGGTAGCACAAACCTTGGAACACTATGGTGAGATCAATCCTTTTGTTATGTTCTTAGCTGCAGCAGGTTACTTATTTTTCCAATCTTAGTGTTTATGCATTTTTCCCCCATTTCAGTGCAGGGTAAAAGGAGAAGCAAGTAAGCAACGAGCAATTGTTCCACCGGACCACTGCAATCACATTCAGGTGCTTCCTTATCTTTCTACTTGGGGCAAATGCAACCTTTATGCTGGAATCGTTGTCACTATGCTTTTAGATTTAGCCATGGTTAATATTGGCGTGCACGAATATGTGATTTATAGTTATGTTGATTTTCCAAAGGCACAGATAATATACTCCCTCCGTTTCAAATTAGTAGTCACTGTTGACATTTGATCACAGCATTTGACCATTTGTCTTATTAAAAAAATGTGTGCAAATATGCAAAACTTAAGTTATGCTTAAATTTCCTCTGATGATGAAGTCACAAACAAAGCAAACGATGTATACATAATTTTTTTTTAAATAAGACGAAGGGCCAAACGTTGTTTGTAATCAAAATCGATAATGATTACTGATTTGAGACGGTGGGATTTGGTAAATTTTGAAGGCCATTAATGTTACGAGCCTGATAATGCGCTAACTATCTGGGCCCGGTTGCTTATCTCCCCCGGAAGCAAGAACACATTTGTCCGATGTTATCTCAGATTGAGCCTGGAAAAGCAGAATTTTTTTCAAATATATTTTTTTTCGGTGATTTTTCAAAAATATACGACGGATCTCAAGATTAACAAAAATAGCCTCCAACCGCCACTGTAAATGGCGGCAGGGACCTACCGCCACCCGAAACGGCGGTAGGTCCCTAGCGCCATTTACCACAGCGGTTGCTACAGTAACCCCGCGTGGGGGTACTGTAGCGGTTCCTGCCGCCGTTCCAGGTGGCGGCATGGACAACTTGAACTCGGATGAAGATGAAATTTATATGAAAATTATAGCTTTCGACGAGATCTACAACTTTGTAGTTCAAACTTTTTTCATTTGAAGTCATCTTCGAGCTCAAAAAGTCGATATACTATCCAGATCTGGAGATCTACAACTTTGTAGTTCAAACTTTTTTCATTTGAAGTCATCTTCGAACTCAAAAAGTCGATATACTATCCAGATCTGGCCTGGATCGTTATTAGACCCAGCCCAGTTGTGGTGGTTCAGATGAGTGTATCTCTGATCTGTCGCTGCAATTCCTCTTCTCCAAGAGGCAACTTTAGAACCAAACAAAAAAAGGGGGAACAATTGCGATGGCAAATTGACACATGAGGATTGAGTTGGAGAGAGAGAGAGCAGCAGCAACACTTCGTGGAAGCCACCCTCCATCAGGATTGGTCATCCATCTCCATCCAAACGGGTAGAAAAACTAAGACAAAATAGCCATGTTGGTCCTTGACCTTTGCAGCAAGAGTCAACTTCGTCCCTCAACTTTCGGATTGGCTTTAGTCCCTGAACTTTCAATTTTGGACCAAACTCGTCCTTATGCTTATATAAGGCTTCATATTAACATGAAACTAATTTTACCCTTGAAGATTTATATATACTAAAGGTAAATATATGTTTGAGTACATACAATCTATCTATCAAATTTGAATGAATGACTTTTAAAAGCTAGTACAAGTACATACACTTTTTACAAACTATATTTTGTGTTAGTTAAAAAATATATTGTTGCGTGTATATATTAAGGGGTATGAGCACATATATGTTTGACCTACATGAGCTAAGGGTAAAAGGGACATTTTGCATTTGTCATATGCTAATATAGAGCACCATATCAACACAAGGATGGATTTGACCCAAAAAAAAAAGTTTGAGGACTAAATTGACCAATTTAAAAGTTCAGTTCAGGGGCCAAAATGACTATTTTGTCAAAAAAAAAACTAAAGAACAGGCAACGTGAGTTTCTGTTGCAGAATAGAATACTTGATCAGCAACAGACCGACGTCCATGATTGAATTGGAGAGAGCAGATCACAGATCAGCCTAGCTGTTCCGTGTTTCTTTCTACGTCTGACGTAGAAAGAAGGACGCAAATCAGATTTCCACTCAAGAGCCAATCAGTTGAGCTGTCCAATGCTAGCAACCACCAATGAGAATTAAGCACACAGAGAACAGAGAAGACGTGCCGTCCTTGAGCTCGAGCTAACACAACTGGATCTCTCCACGGAGTAAGCCAAAGCCCACAAAAAAACCAAACCATGGCGAAAATAGCTGAAATAACCAAAGGTTCCCATCCTGGCAAAGGAAAAGCAGCACCAAAAAGATGGAGCTTCGGATGCTATGTTGGCCTTGTATGTCTCTCATCAGAAAAAGATGCATTGTTGCTTGTAGAGGCCAAATTCCTGGAAATGTGTGGCAGAAAAAGACTTGCTGCCACCAGTGTCATAACTCCCATATTCCCCAAGAAAGCATAAAGATATGAAAGCAAGCAAGGCATTGGTTAATGCTCATTTGAAATTTCTGTGACTTCCCACCATGCAGAAATAGAACCATCTCTAGCATGATATCACTGACGAAAGGAACAGATATTCAATACCACAAACAAATCACTATGATTTCAGAGTTCAAAGAATGTACATATGGGGGGCAAAATTGATTGTTAACTTATTTCAGTTGGCAAAATTGATAGTTAACAGCCATTTCAAAGATAGAACAGTGATATTTCAGTAGGCAATTCAATGCCAACACGGTTTCAGGGAAATGACTGCTTAGTGCTAGCAAAGAATAGCTTATCAGCAATGTGCTGACCTCTAATATCTTATTTACTACAAAAGGGGCAGATTGACAGTCACAAACACAGAACTAGCAATTCAGGGCTACAAGATTGTGATGCAGGTAAAAACTGATGCGTCTATCAACAGATTCACAGATAAAGCACTGCTCGTTTTTTAAAAAAAACCAGTTGGCAATTCAGTACCACAGAATTTCAATGAAATTAATTGTGAACGAGAATAACTTATGTGCAATGTGTTGATCTTTATTTGGTCCTAGTATACAATTTCAACATGCAAACTTGCCATAGATAGCAAAATGTATGAAACGGAACTAAATTACAAGAACGCACAACCAAAAAACTGATGTTTCTAAACCAATTCACAGATAAAGCGGAGCTCATAATGAAAACTAAGGCTGAACTAGAATAAACTTATTTGCAATATGTTCATCTTTATTTGGTCCTAGTATACAACAGTATACAACATGCAACCTGGTATAGATAGCAGAATGTATGAAATGGAACTATAAATTACAAATGAATCGGAACTTGATAAACAAGGAAGATAATAAGATGCTGATTGCTGAATGGTGTGAAACAACAGTATAGAGACCTAAATTGCAGTGAGGCATCACGGAACAATCTTGAAGACCTTGAGCTTCTCGATCCATGTGTTGAAGGAGTTGACCGTGTTCCTGAAGCCGAGGAAGCCATGCTCCTTGCTCTTGTTCATGCTGTCCAAATGCTCGAACTCGACACCAAGCACAGCATCAACGAACCACCAATTGGTGATCTCGTCAAGCTCCGTAGATATAAGCTCATTCTCACTAACAATCTCCGCCCAGAGTGCCTCCTTCCCTGCCATGGCTTCCACGAGCTTGAACCTGTTCTCCTCCCCTTCATAGCCAGCCCACTCCACCCCGAAATGGTCCGCCAGTATCGGCCACAGGTTCTTCCACTTGTAGAGATCCCCGTTGCTGCAATTGAATGCCTCGTTCTTGGCAAAGGGATCCACGGCGGCCCAAATCTCGTGCTCGGCGATAAGGTCCGCGTCGGAGGCGTCGCTGAAGCCCTCCCAGGCGATCCGCGACCCGGGCCACCGAAACGTGGCGCCCTCCTTCCTGCAGATGGCGGCGTAGACGCAGAGGCTGCCGACGACGTTCATGGCGCTCCGCGGGGAGTAGCCGAAGACGGTGGTGGGTCGGTGCACGGACCAGCTGACGGCCCCCTCGCGGCGGCTGATCTCGTCGAAGAGGAGGTCCTCCATGTCGTAGTAGAAGTTGGGGCAGTCGAGGCGGGGCATGTCCTCGGTGAAGGGAGGGTCCGGGAAGGAGACCCGGCCGAGGGCCTCGAAGGGCCCGACGTAGTGCTTGCGGCCGGTCTGGAGGCAGACGTGGACGAGCGCGGGGCAGTTGGGGACGACGACGGAGAGGACGTTGCGGAGCATGGCGGCGTTGGCCTCGCGGTTCTCCGCCTCGGTGGGGCGGGCGGTCCAGGCGACGTAGAAGACGTGGGTGATGTCGGTGAGGGGCTTGAGGGCCTCCTCGACGGCGGGGGCGTCGGCGAGGTCGAGGTGGATGTGGGTGACGGCGGGGGAAGGGGGAGGGGACCAGGGCGGGAGCGGGCGGCGCGAGAGCGCGTAGACCTTCCAGGGACCCCCCGGTGTGTCGGCGAGCGGGAGGATGTCGAGGAGGGAGGTGCCGACGATGCCCGTGGATCCGACGACGAGGGCCACGCTCTGGTAGGTGGGCTCGGCTGCCGCCGCCTGCTCGTCCTGCCGCTTCTTGACGGCGCCGATCGCGCCCGTCCACCACCAGCTCATCGCGGGGAGGCGGATGGATTCGGACGGCGGCGGCCGCGGGCGGAGGGGATCGGGGGTGGGGAGGGGAGGAGACGAGCAGGAGCAGAGCCGAGCGGGGAGGAGGTGCGTGCCGGTTCTGCTCTCGCCTGCGATCTGGTTTGGATATGTGCTGTGCTGTGGTGTGCTTGTCTCGCTGGCAGCTGGTGCCGGGTGAATAATTGGGTCCGGGTGTCCGCGTGTTGCTTGCGTGGGTTCGTTGCGCGCCGCCACTGCCAGGCCGCGGCCGGATGCGTGCGCGGCGGCCGGCGGTGTGGCGTTTGTTTTGTGTGCGCCGATTCGGATCTGACGCGGCTCCCTCTCTGTCGTCTCAAGTTCTCATCAGCTCAGCCACATCGGCATCGCGTTCCGGTGATCTCCAGGCACGGCAACCATGTGCCCCGCGTGGGGTGCTGATTCCGCGCGATCGCTAGACGCCAGGGCAAATCTCCCACACTGCCACACACGAGTCCGGAGGTGGCAGCGTTCATGTCGTGTTGAATTGCAAAGCCCAGGCTCAGCTACGATACGGCAGTTGTCTAGTTGCCATCAGGCACTGGGTAAAACTGCATTAAGCCATCAAGAAAAAAAGGCAAATAAGTTTTCCTGCTGTCTGGAATCCCTCACCCGGCTGGACAAAGGTGACTGCCAATGCATCGATCGATCCTTTGTCGAGCACAAACCAAGGCAGTGGGAGGTAGTAGTACGTTGTTGCACGGGATAGCAATGGCGTCATTCAAAGTTCTGGACCTGGCGAGCTCTATTCAGGTGTCACCGCGTCAGGTGTGCGGGCGCAGCAGAAGCTGAGGCTGGTAGCACTCGTCATACTTCAAATTTATCCTAAAAGAGAATATTTCGCTTGGTCATCGAGATTTTACAGTATAGTATCAGTTTTTCCACACTCGTCATCCTCTATATCTCCTACTCCATACCAACCAACACCTGCGGGCCCACTTATCTAATTTTTTTAACCCCTCCGCGCCCTCCCCCGGTTCCCCACCCACCCCCTCTCGGGAGCCATTATTAGGCGCGTGTTCGCTGCTAGGTGCCCACAACGAACAATCGTTGGCATATAGTGGTGGCGGGCGAGCGTTCCCGGCGCGCAGCAGGTAGCTAGTTAAGTGGTCCTGGTGGGTTTTGGGTATGCATAGCTAGCTTCCATTTATATTTCTTTGGTTCCCGTTGTGTTTTGCCGCTTCTATTTTTTCCTCTTTCGGGACAGCAGGTGTATGGGTGAGTAAATGAGCGGGGGATTGTTCTACATTCATCTGAATGTAGAAGCTATTACTTTAAATAATACTTTTATAAATTTAGAGTTTAATAGTTTTCCATTTGTGTTTGGGGGAAAATGCCGCATGCTACCAAAAGAAACATTGCGGAATCTTTCATATTAAAAACTGAAAATCATAACAATAAAGAGCAAGAAATTAAAAATAAAATGAAGATTATTGTCATGTTAAACATAAAGACAAATTGCTTGTCCATTTTCTTTATGAGAAAACAAGCATGATTTCAGCACATGCATAGAGAGAAAGTTCAATCCTCAATGATATTCTGCAAAAAAAAAGGAAAATAAGTGAGACTCATTGGTAGAAATACATGGATGTCAAAAGAATTTTTGTCCAGCCATATTCTTAGTTTGAACATTATATACATCTAAACTTTTAACTCAAAGATCAAGATCTTTCTGTTTGATCTTTTAATACTATAAATCCATGTGAGTGCACTCAAATCTTTTTATCTGAATTAACAAAACTTTTTGATTGGTGTGTAAAAATTTTGACCCTACCTATATATAAACCTCTAGTATCCGTTATGTAGATTTAAGTATCCTTCTATCCACATTAAATATTTTTGAAAGCCAAACAGACACAGACCTTGGAGCTTCACACTGCTACTAATATAAAACTTTATGCATAAAATTGGGAGAATGAGAAATTCAAATAAAAATATAGCAGGTGCATTAGAAAATACATTAGCACTGAAAAATCAGTAGCTTTACACTGGCATATTAAAAAAATGTATATTCTCAACTACAAAACTCTACACTGGAGTATGATAATAAAAATAAACTTCCATCTTAGGAAACTTTGTAGCAGAAACTTTGCACCTTTGTATCTAGGACTAAACAACCTACAAGTTATATAATTGAAACTTTGTATACCTTTATAATTTCAAACTTTGTACTTCAGATTTTGAAACTTTCAACTAGCACATGTACATTATAAACTTTCCACACTCAGGTTTAAGACTTTTGTAAATAATAAAAAATAATTGTAGTTGGGAATGATCACTCTAAATCTACTACTCTAGTTTTTAAAATTATTAGTCTTAAAAATGTATGCAGGAGCAAAACAATTAGGATTACCTAAAAAATGTTTTGAGATTACAATCACCGATGGCAGCTAAGCAGATACAAAAGGTCATATACTTGCATATATTTTGTGACATGAAACATTTAGTGAATTGGAAGGGAAGAAGATTTGAGAATTGGATGTGCCATTATACAACAACCAAGGAAAAAATATTAGATGTGTCCGAGGAGGAAGCATCCACTGCACAGTTCTAGCAAAGAAAAGAAGCTACTCTATAGCATAATAGATCAAAAAAAATCTCTATATGTGTGTTGATAACTTTGTACAACACATGACAGAGTGTTAATCTAACTTGAAATACTCCAGGACCTACCCATGGCAGTGCTTTGATCAAACACAAGGAAAACTTTGTACCTCGATTTTGCTAACTTATATGTACATATTATGCTAATCTAATTGCAAATAATTCAACCAGTTATATTCCAACTTATGGACCACGAATGGTAAATGTTCAAAGTACAATGTACATGTTTTTTTCAAAACCCGACCAAGCAAATAATTTAGAAACTTTATACTAGCACATTAAAAAGCTTTGTATTCAATGCTTCAAAACTTTTGTTCTGAACTTTGCACTCTAAATTCATCTTTATAGTAACACTTTGTAGTCCCAAATACAAAAAATTATAATAAAAGATCTTCTACAAATAAGAACTTCATACATTTAATTTTTACTTTTGATCAAATACCATGAACATTGTACCGAGACATTTGAAGCATTGTACTGTTAAATTTGAAACTTTAAACTCCGAACATAGAAACTTTTTACACACACATTAAATACTTTGTATTCCCATATTCAAACCTTTGTAATTTTAAACTATGCACTCTAAATTTGAAAACGCACATAGCTTAAATTTTTTTAAGGTTCAATGTACTATTTAAACATTGTTGGGTCCTGGTAATGGCTATAAAGCTTTTTAATTCCAAAACCTTACACTCTAGAATTAGGAACTTTATATTGTGGTGTTATTAACTTCACACTCTAAACTTAGGAACTTTACACTAAAGCATTACTAACTTTAAAGTCTAGAACTAAAAAGTTTATATTGTAGCATTATTAACTTTAACCTAGTAGTGCAACTAAAAGTTATATTGTAGAACTAAGAAGTTATATTGTAGTATAATTAAAAAGTTTACACTCTAGAATTAAAATGTTTATAATGTAAATTTTATACATTGTACAAAAAATTGTATAACTTTGACCTACATAATTTTGAAACTTTGTAAAAAAACTTGGCATTTCAAAAACTAAAAATCCTACAACTTTGCATTTTCATATCTTAAACTTTGTACTCTCAGATTAAAAAGTGATCTACATAAAAACTTTAACCTGGATATTTGAAAGTATGTGCATAAAAGTTTCTACACAAATTAAAAAAATTTGAACTATAAAATCAATAGACTTGTAGCTATAAACCTTTGAACATGGAAATGAAAATCTTTCAAATAACACATTCAAAAACTTTATACACACCTTTACCTTTTAACTTTTAAGTCACATATATAAAGCTTTCTATTTAAAATTATAAAATTTACAATACATATGTTCACATATACATTCCAAGTCACTCAATAAAATACTTGTACATAGAATTAAAAAAACTCTCAAATCCTACATTTAGTAGCTGTCAACATATCTAAATTTCAAGTGCGTATCAAAACCTTTATATGTTAAATGAAAAAATTGATTGACATATCTAAATTTCAAGTGCATATCAAAACCTTTATATGTTAAATGAAAAAATTCCAGACCTCATATTAGTAACTTCTGATATGTCATGCTTGAAACTATTTTTTTAAAACTCTAAACCGACTAATAAAAAACTTAAAAAGCAGATACTAAGAAACTTTCTAATCATGTAAAGGGAGACTTTGGATATGGATTCAAATATGTAGACCTATAAAACTAATATTTGAAGTCGTATGATAAAATTTTGAACCCCTCAATTCACAACTTTAAAGTGTTCTAACAAAAAACTTTCATGTCATTCTGAAAAGAAACTTTTGGCAACTTTGAGTACAGACATTGAAAATGTAAGGCCTAGATATTTGATTCTTCCACATTCATGTAGAAAAGCATCAAGCAAACCATTATATGTTGATAATAGGAACGAAAAATCCATGGCATATCTTCTTATAGGGATCAATTCTTTATGCAAAATATAGAAATCGAATTTGAACCGTGGCAAAACCTAGTCCAACAATTTATCCTCCTTCTATCCCAAATGATACTACTATTTCCAATCATATTCACATCATGAATTTGTTGAACTCATAGACCTATGACTTTGGCATTACACTTTGAAAACTTTGTTATTCTAAAACTTTACTCTCTAAATTCATAGGGCTTACTGCATGCACAGTTCAATCATTGTGCACTAGACACAACAACTTTGTAATTCGAAACCTTGTATTGTAAAGTTATAAACTTGGTACTAACATGTTATAAACTTTGAACTCCTAAATAAAAGACTTTGCACTGGTGCATTTAAAACTTCTTACTCTCAAATCTAATGCTTTATAATAAATATCCAATACTTTGTGCTCCTAGGCTCAAAATTTTGGAAAAACTTAGTACACCTCTAGCTTTCAAATGGTATGTGAGAAACACTTAGAAAATACAAAAAATTTTGAGCTATACAATTAAAATTTCTATTGTGGCCTTATAATCTACTAAACTGAAACTTAATACCTGATTTACAAAGACTTTGAAAAATAATATTGAAAAACTTTGTAGGTCTCACTTAAAATATTTGCAATTGCCATACTTTGTATATTAGAGTTTGCACAGAAAAGATCTTCACGGATTTAGCTGATAGGTCAATTGCCTAGTGGTCACACGTCCAAGCAGCGAGTGCATGCTTCAGTTTACATACCCTCCACTCCAATTACCTCATGTCCTCATTCAATCACTTATGTACATGCACTATCTTTTTTACATATACACAGGCTCAAGACACATTGCGCTCAAGACACATTGCGAAAAGGAAATACTGAAAAAGCCTTATAAAGAGTTTAAACTATTCAAAAAAAACAAAACACATGCATTACACATTTTTGTTACTTTCTTAGAAGCCATGGCAACCCTGTAAGACGATATTCATATAGCTGAGCTATAGATTGTTTTTTACGTTTTTAGCCAGGGTGGACTACCACCTAGTCAAGTGTTACCAAGAAATTTTGGTTTGAGTAGTATTGCAGTCATAGGTAGAAACTAAATGAACCATTTAATTTTTGATGCATATGGTCATGTGAGTGTTTGTATTCTGCATCCTACTTCTTGTAACACTGTAATATCTCTAATCTGGTTAAAGACCAAATAAAACGAGCATTTTACAACAACTACTCCCCGATAGAGATGCTAGTTAACATGTATCAAATCAAAAAGTATGCATGCATGTGTACAATGGATGACAAATTGGTTTAACTTAGCCAAGTACTCCATACTAAGGTCCTTTGAAAAAAATAAGAGTGGGTCATTCATAGTGGAGTACATCAATAAAATTTAAAAGAAAGAAAAGTCATGCTATTTTATTATCCAGATCATCTCACACAACACACCAAAATATGCTTAAGCTGAATATAGATTTATGACTAATACATCCAGTTGTATGTGCTAGAACTAGATGATGTTATACATTTCACCTAAACAAACACAAGATATATTATACTTGATATAACTGGTTGGTAGAAAATACTAGTGGATTTATTCATTGCAGGATAGAGCTGGTTACTTGCTAGCAGTGTGCAAAGGTAGAGGCAAGGTAGTAGAAATATCTCAATCGTGAACTAGTTTGCATGTGCTCACACTGATCTCATCTCAATGAAACTAAAAAATTCCTAGTTGCAAGACTGCGGCTGATACAACAAATTAAAGTAAAGTTATGGTTTCATGTGTGAGGATGCTGCAAGGATGGGCATCAAAAGATAATGTGAAGTCATGGTGTGGTCTGCAGTGCTAAGTGAAGCAGTGCACAAGGGACATGTGCACGCAAAAAATAGGTCACACATTCACATATAAATTATTTGAAATGGTGGTGGCCACCACCGCCGACAAGCAGCAGGAGTTGGATCTCGCTGCCTATGAATTGAACTTACGAGCACAGGAAATAGGTTGAGCAGGGGCAATGTAGCTCATCAGAACGGAAGGCCACAAATGATGGCCATAGTCGAGGTCAACGAAGAGAGGATGCAGACGAGATTAGTTCAGAGGCGTCCCGCCACAGTCGCTGCCCTTGATCCTGCTCAGCATTCTCTGATTCCGATAAGTCTCTATGTGTCTCTGATTCTTAGTAGTAGAGCAATGGTCTGATGATATGGTATTTTGTAGTGTATCGCTCTTGTGATGTACTCTTGTGATGGTGAGGCGTAGGTGTGATGATTGTTGAGTTGATGACATGGTAATGTGTTTTGGTGGTAACCAGTGAATCAGTGATTCAATTGTTGTGTAATGTAAAAATGTTTTTTGATTTTTTTTACAATTCCGCTAAATGATTTAGCTGCAGCTATATGGGGCTGGTGGCGCCCCTCCATGGGGCTGGTGGCGTCCCTCCCGGGGCCGACTGCGCTCCTCCCTGCGGCTGGGCCATGGGGCCGACGGCGCCCCTCCTGACGGTTGCGGCATGGGGTCGATGGCGGTCGATCTTCTCGCCCTCCTGCACGCCTCAACTCGCCTCGCCTCACTGTGTAGCACCGCCACCGGTCGTCCCCTGCACCGAGCTGAGCGCCACCTCCGGCTTCCGTCGTCGGGCTCACCTTCTCCGCCCCGCTGCTCGCCGTGGGCAGTGCTGGCCGTGGGCTCCTCCGACTCCCCCACGGGGACAAGAAGCGGCGGACCAGGAGCAGCGCCCACGGGAACGGCAGACCACGAGAGTGAGGTGGCGCACAAGAAGCGGCGACTAGCAGGAGGTTGAAGATGGCCCTGGGTCCCACGCGTCAAGGGTAAAGATGTCCATTCACATGGTTTGGAGAGGAAAAAGAAGAAAGTAAATCCCGAAATTTAGTAAAGGAGTCGAAAATCCCCAAATCAAAGAAGTTGGCGTGCGCAGAGTTATATTTCGAAAGACTTGCGAAGTGCGGTTATATGGCATGAGTTGTGCGAATTTAGGGTCAAATTTCGAAATTCCTCCCGCGCCCCGCATCTTCTCCTCCGCGTCGCGCCCGCCACCACCGCCACCTCCACCACCGCCCACGGCCGGCGGCGTCTCCGGCCGCGGCCCCCCTTTCCCGCCCTTCCTAACCCCTCGAGCCGCTTGCCCCCGCAACTCCCCGTCCCTACCGGCTCCGGCGGCGCCTCCGCCGCTGGATCCGCCGCCCACGAACTCTCCGCCGCCGACGACCTTCACCGGTGAGTCTGCACATCTCCTTCTTCTCTCCCTCCCTTTCCTTCTCCCAATCCCCATCCTATTTTCACCTTCTTTTCCGCACATCCCCACCCTGCCGCCGCCTCCACCACCAGCCACGGCCGGCGGCGACCTCGCCGCCGCGCCGCCGCCCACCAACCTCCCCTCCCCCTCAACCCCGCCCTTCCTAACCACTGTGACCCCATGCCCCCTCCACGAACCTGGCCCAACCGGCCTCCTCCACCACCCCGCGCGCCGCCGCCCGCCCGCCGTTCCGTCCACACCCCACCACCGCCGCCGGTCCGGGAGCTGCCCCCGAACCTCCCTCTAGGTCCGGTGGCCATGGAAGATCCCAACCCCGAAACCCTAAACCCTAATCCTAACCCGAACCCTAAGGCCGCCTCCCTCCGCCGCCGCCCGCGGCCGCCGGCGCCCCGCCGTCGGCCGCCCCGCCCACAACCCGCCGGAGTGTTTTTCTCATGTGTTACTTTCTCATGTGTTTTTCTCTTTGCAGTTACCTTCCACTGTTATAGCAAAAAAGTAACAAGAGGGCTCTCGATTTAACGCTAAATCGAGAGAGCTCTCTGTTTAACAAGTGGATGTTTGCTATTCTTGGATAAAATGTTGTATCATACTACTGTCTGCAGTTCACCCATGTCCTTCTATGCATTTTGCATTTGTTTTCAATTTAGTTTGGAGCACATAACTTACAATCCCATTACTATAGTGATTGGATCTGAAAATGAACGAGGGGAATACTACTCAGCTTGACCTTGCGAAAGGATCACCTCAGATGTCTGCTGATAATGATTCTAGTAGTCCTGCAACAATACACAAGATAAATGCTGACACACAAGACTCTGGAAGCAAAATTGAATCACCCACTCCAGAGAAGCTTGAAGCTAGAAGCAAAGGGGTCATTCTGAGTTCACTAGCAAGGAATTTGCTTGCCGAGAGGTACAAAGACAGATTTGCAAATTTGCTGGAGGAAGATGAGGATGACACAGATGATGATGATAATGACAGTGTTTCACCTAGTGTTAGCCGATCTCTGATTTTAGGAAGCATTGAACTCCTTGAGAAGTGAGCCATTTTAATTTTATCTCAGCATATCATGCATCTCCTATCTCAAGCATCTGATTTTCCACCTTTTTTTTTCTTATTTGCAATGGCAGGCACAAGGATTTGCTGAATCTTTTCAATAGAATGGAGAGCTCTATAAGGTTGCTACACTTACGGAAAAAGATGACTACATTTAAGAATATTGCCACACAGGTGGAAGTGCTCACAAAGAGGTATTAATGACGATGAAACTATCTGTATGGATTATTACCTTTTTTTATTTTTTTTGTTTGTTGCAGTTGGATGATAGTCTTTCTGCATTACAGGACGTTCTCATATAATCACTTGACCCAGATGAAGCATTTGTTTCCAGAAGCAATTCAGATAAAGAGGATACTCTTACATGATGAGAATAGCCTATGCATGTATGCTGATATGGAGATCACACTTGTCATGGATGTTGTGGAATGCACAAGTCCTGATCAGTCTCCATCAATGGCAATTTGCGAGGCTTTTTACTCAAAGCTTTTGAGCTTTTTGGATGCTCATCATAAGGTACTAAACTTAATTTACTAGTCGTTGCATAATTAGTTGTAATTAAAATAGTTTCACTGTACAATATTACCTTTAATTTGCTCAGAGCACCTCAGTGAATTCTCTCTTTTCATCCCTAGTGAACCTATATGAGCCTTTTTTTTGGGTGACACATATGCACTGTACAATATTTCCTTTAATTTGCTCAGAGCACCTCAGTGAATTCTCTCTTTTTATCCCTAGTGAACCTATATGAGCCTTTTTTTTGGGTGACACATGCAATTTGGATTACATTAGTCTTCATTTTTGTTTCAATTGTTTGCAGGGTACAGACATTCCTGAGGCAATTCTACCAGAACCCTTTGATTCAAGGTCAAGGGAGAAGTTATATCTTGAGGCGCCTAATGGACATGCTACTGAGCCAGCTTTGCAGGGCACCACTGAGGATGGATTGTTATATGCTTCCCACTTCCCACAATCTTTTCAAAAACTCATGTCACAGAAAATCGTTGCTGATGGAACTGAAAAGACTCAGTTGCTATCTGATCCATCAGAACTGAGCTCTGTCGGTGCTTATGCTACAGAAGGGATAGACGGAAGCCCTAGAAAGCAAGATACACAGGCTCCAGTTTCAGTCAACTACGAAATTTCTGCTACCCCCAACCGCCATTTGATCTCTTGTCAAGAGAGCACGCCAAAGCAAGGGACCTCAGAGTCACCATTTTTGGCTGCAACACCAGCAATGCAGACACCAAAAAGGCCGTTGCCGACTCCACTTGGGAAACTTGAGGCCACATGTGGCCACATTTCTGAACCACGTTCAGCCAGTTCAGCACGCAGATCACTGAAAACATCGTTGAAATTTGAAGGAGGAAGCCTGTCTTATGATGATGGAATGGAACATGAGGCTACAGCTAAAACGGACATGTTTTCAGAAGACTCATCTAGTTCCAACAAGTCATTAGAGGTACTAATCTGATTTCTACCCATCTGTAGCATTGTACTTTTCATATGGATTAGCACATAACTACGTTCTGGAGATCACAGATGCCATAGTCAATAGTTTAAATTAGATAACAAATGGTTGCTTTTGGATTCTGATTTCTAGAGAAACCTAATGTGCAATGAAACTACTGCAGGTAGCTGTCCCTGCATTTAACTTTGTATTTTTTTTATCATAGGATGGGCAAACAGCTCTATTGTGGGTTGTGTTAAATAGACTTCTTAACTACCTTCATCTAATACAATAATAAGGAAACAGGTATAAGCAACATACCTAGAATGTTGGCAGTGAATTTTTATACCCTGAGGCAAAGGGATAGGTTAGTCAGACAGAATTAGCATTTCTTTTATTTACAAACTATTTAAAATAATGTACTCTTAAATTTCTAGGTTACGGTGTATATTGTATAGTCAATAGATGTCTTGTTTCCTGCTCTTTTCATTTCTTCTGTCGAAGAGTTGGAAAGACTTGAAAAATTTACCTATCAAATAAAGAAAGACTTGAAGAATTCTAAGCTAATTCAGTTGTTTGATGTGACTTTTTTCTTGCAGGAAAAGGAACCTGTATCCTTTACTGATAAAGACAAAACCAATCAAGACCAGTTGATACCCAGGAAAAGATAGCTTCGCTTCGTACCACATTTGACATAGTCTGTGATATTTCACGATCTACCAAGAATTCCCTAATCACAAAACAAGAACTTTTCCACAATATTCTTGCCAATAATTTGGAGATAGAAGAGACTGGTAATGATTATCAGTGTAACAACTCCAAATTATAGTTGATATTTCCTGAGCTATGCTGACGTGTGCTATCTTATTTACTCTTAACTTAATAGGGGAGATAGAAGAACAGCTGCATATTTTAGAGGATTTGGCTCCTGATTGGATATCTAAGAAGGTGATGAACGGAGGAGAAATACTTTACAGGCAAGTTGCATGAGCGCCCCTTTTTGTTTCCATATGTCCTTGCATGTATTATTTGATATTACTACTCCCTCCGTCCCAAATTACGATTTGTTTTGACCTTTCTACAAATAGCTTTGATGTGCACCTAGATATATACTTATGTCTAGATAAATATCAAAAGCCAAAACGAACTAGTATTTTGAGACGGATGGAGTATTTACTAGCAAGCATCCTCTTTTATTTTGTGAGATTTTCGAGGTAATACTAACAGTTAATTTTCTTTTACTTAGCAGCATTGAACCTATAACAGATCAGAATTCTGTTCGGGCAAGGCTTGTAGAACCCGTATGAGAGTAGCTCCCATCAGTTCAAAGCTGAAGAGTGCACCTGATACTACTATGTATGTACGGAGTACCACAAAGAACCCATGAATCAGCCACATTAGCTAATTTGCCATCATAGAATCCTCTGGATTGCCCTTGCCCTTCTCTGATTCGACTTCAAATATTGAGTGGTGCCTGCTCGGTTTCTCAGTGCAATCTGTGTCCTTGTTGACCTGCTCAATGCTAAAATTGTTATGAAACTTCAATTCAGACCTGGGTGTAATTTGACACTCAGATTTCATGCATCCCAGTTCCCACTTAGCTTAATTTAATTGCCCTTTGGCATCTCTGGTATTTTCTCAGTAAAATGCTGTGCTTGCCGCTGTCAGGTTCTTACTGGGCATGCACATGCACATGATTTTAAGCTCTGTAATACTGGTGTAAAGCGCGTCGCTGACTTCATTAGTGCTCACTATATGCTGTCATTTATTCCATATATGCAGTAATGACATGGCATACAGTGTACTAATGTGGGGCAACTAGGTGCGTGCCCGTGCGTTGCTACGGACATCCAAATGTCTGCAATGCAAATAAAAATACACAATAAAACTTATATAATACGACATTATATTTCTCAAATTAAGACATCATATCTCAAGAATGACTTGAAATTAAGTGCACATTTTAATGTTTGACCAGTAATTTACCTAAGTGACAATAACAAAGACACCTAAAATATCACACTCCGTCTATTCTATATTTTTTGCTTGTGATGCGTCGTAGATAATGTTTTACAATGCTTGGTAGGTGCTTTCTCCAGGCATTTGCTTCATGCGCCACAAGATCGACGAAGAAGTTACGTCGCACTCTCTGGACCAATCTTGCACTCTCTGGGTTTACCGTCTTCCTGCACAATCTATTGGAATTCTTTATTATGCTAGTGGTATTTACAGATTCTACTGTGCTGCACCGTTGGCATTTTCCCCTTACGATTGTGGGGGCTGTTTGGTAGCAGAAAGGAACATGAATTCACCGGGATGGGCTCAGGGTCTGCACACCTGAATCGATGAAAGGAATTGGCTGTGCTCAGGGCCTGCACACCTGAATATGGCTTAGCTGATCATATCTGTGTTTGGTGCACGAACAAATTTAACAAATCCAAGAAAGATGCAAACGGTTAAATTATGGGTGAAACGGTTAAATTATGGGTGAAAAATGTTCAAATTTAACTCCACGGTTAAATTATGGGTGAAAAATGTTCAAATTCTTCGCAATAGATTGCAATGTCGTGTTCAGCTACATTGACGCAATGCTGTCTCTCACAAGTAAGGGGGAAAAAAGAGACTCGTATCTCCCTCCTTTATTGATCCCAACAGTCACTAACTAAGAAGCATAACCACCAGCCCCGCCACCATGCAGAGAGCAATGTAGGAGCTCGCAAAGCAATTCATTCAGGAAATGCTGTCCTTTCAAGCATCCTTCTCTGCAATAAGCTTGTCAATGAGAGCGGCAGCATCCCCCACCGTCTGGATCTCTTGAGCGCTCGATTCGTCCACGTTGATTTGGAATGCTTCCTCAAGCCCCATCACAATTTCGACCTGCGCCACGCTCAGGACGGTATGCAACATTAGGCCAACAAGTTATGGAATAGTACAATTCATAAATTCCATTAGAGCAATGCAGCTCCATACAATGGCAATAAAGGTACTTTGTCCCCAAATCCCAGAAAAAAATTATTACAATTGGTGTAGATTAGCAGTGAGCACAAAAATAATTTAGCATAGGTGACCCTTAATTTCAAGTAAGGAGCATGGTTATATGATGCCAAATGATCACAGGAGTTTAAGGAATCACATACAGTATCGAGTGAATCGGCTCCCAGGTCCACAAACTTTGTCTCTCCTGTTACTGTGCTGTCCTCAGGTAGAGCTAACTGGCCCTTCACTATTTCACAAACCTTCTCAATAGTTTCTTGTTTAGCCTATTCGAGAATCAAAACCCAATGTCAGGAACCTACTGCACTTCTGTAGTGGCTGTCTAAACATACACATTCTGGCAGAATGAGTTCAAGGCATGAGGCAAATTGCTTAAAGATGCAAAAGTACAAACACCGATTTGCTAGCCTACTTTAGCATCAGAACAGGCATGCTGAAGCTACGCCATGGGAGCAATGTCTTGGAAATGCAGGTACAAAAAGATAAAAGTACAATGTTCAGAAACAAACAATGCTGGTTGCTGGTACTCAGTCAGTAGCTGAAATAACATAAGTCTGTAGGTGGTTGGTGTGGGGGGAAAGAAGTAACTGTCTACATTCTTCAAAGGGTTTAGCCCAAAACTAAATTTGTGCAGATCAAGAGAAGCTGCCGTGCTCACTCAAAGAGAAATTCAATTTTCTTGTCGTGCGAAGGACTGAAGGCATTCATCCAATCCTCATCCAATCTCTGGCACACAGGGCACTTGGTGTCTACATTTTTGACGCCCCTCCTCTTGATGTTAAGTCGCCAAGGCAAACTATTATGTGCCAATCGCCATGGATGTGTCCATGAATCTTCCAAAAGGGAGGAAGAGATCGACCATCGAGTCGTACTCATCTCTGCTAACCTGAGCGGCGTTCAGCATCTGCAGCACAAATAGTCAGGGAAGCAAATTAATTTGTGTAGAAAGCAAAAGTAGGTATATTCTTCTGCTGGCACAAAAAGAAGTCCAGGAAAACTGAAAACAGTTGGTAACCTTTTGCACAAGCTTTGTCTTTGAGAAGACTGGAACAAGAGCTGTAAGCTGGTGAACGGAGAGCACATCAAGCAGTACCATAACCACCAATTGCCACTGTGTTGATCCCAGAGATGGCAATGGATCGAAAAACGACATTGTGTCAATCAAGTAGCCCTGGTAGTAAAAAGACAATTACATTAGATGATCTGAAATTCTCCACAGATAGTAGTATCAAGCTAGCCTTCAAATTAATGCATATCAGTTCTCAGACGGACTATGATATTAGTTCATGAGAAACCTGACTCTTACCAGAGTAATCTCCAACTTTGAAACCGGGATCTGCAACCTCAAGTTTGATACAAGTACTGGCAGGGCATTGCAAACACATGTATCTAGAGCTTTTCTAATTTCCGCTGAGTGACCATCTTTCAAAACTATTTTCTCAGGACATTCCCTCCCATAGGCAATCAATAAATCTTCCACTGAACGCCCATCAAGACCATACACATAGGCCAAAGATGACCGGGAGATCCATCCAAAAAGCGCAGACCACATTGTTGCAAAACTGGACAGCTGTAAAGAAATTCATGTCATGTTAAGTTGCTAACATTGAATCAATTGATGCATAAGTGCTACTTTTTTTCCTCAAGAATACTCACTGTTAGACTGAAACCTTATGGTGGCGTGTCATGCCAAGAATCATCAACCTCAAACATATCTGTGTCTAGAAGCACAGTCTTCTTAGGCCACTTGAAGACATCCCTATCAATTTCAGATTCTTCATCTCCACCACTGCTTTCGTCATTGCTGAATTGTTTCTGGTGAAGTGTATCAGGCAACATGATGATTCCCGCCTTTCAAACTGAATTTAGAAAGGTTTAAGACAATACTAATAAAAATAACAAAATCATATGCCTCAAATTACATAGCAATGTTTAGGAATTAGGATAGTGAATATATGCTCACCAGCATCATCTACTTCTGATGTGCCTGAAGAAATAGCTTCTGCCGCCTCAATGAGTGCAGCAGCACAGGCCTCTGCAGATGCACGCCTTAGTGAAATGTTAGACCTACTTACACTTTTTCCACATCTCAGTTCTAACAAAAGATGCAAGAGTAGTAAGGAAATCAATGACCAACAAGCTCTATCAGTCACATACCCCTCAATGGCATCCGAGGGCCCAACCCAGTCCTGCAGCGTGACCTCCCCTGCCCCAGGGACCTCCTTCTCCTTGATCTCCAGCATACCATGAATAGCATCATAGAGCATTTAATTTTACCTAAAGAAGATAAAGCAACAACATTAAATTGCATCATTTCTTTTCCAAATACGCATTAATACCTAAGTTAGCCATGAAGAAAAAATAAATATCATATTACATTACCTACAATGTCAAAACCTCCTTGTATACAATATTCTTCGTATACGTGCCATTCACCGGTAATACTCTTTTTTGTTTTTTGACTACCCCATTTTGTTTTCCCTTGCCCTTTGCTTTCTTTTTTGCATCTTTATTTTCCTGCCTTCTAGCTTCTTCCTCCTCTGCCTCTGCATTAGGCGGGAGGGCGAGGATCTTGATGTTGGTTCGGTTAGTGGCTCTAGACATGGCAACATACAACTGACCATGGGAGAACACAGGTGCGGGCAAGTATACTCCTACGTTTGGTATTGTTTGACCCTGTGACTTGTTTACCGTCATGGCGAAGCTGAGCCTAATAGGGAACTGCTTCCTCTTGAATTGAAATGGGAACATCTCATCATCAGAGGGGCACAAGGGTATCCGAGGAAGGAAAACCCTCTTCCCGGCATGCTGCCCCAAAACAATTTCAGCATCTATTGAGTTTCTTTGGCACCCTCTAACCACCAGCCTCGTTCCATTGCAAAGTCCGTTTGCAGGGTCTAAATTTCTAAGCAATATTACTGGGCAGCCGATCTTGAGCTTCAGGACATGTGGAGGTAGCCCGTTGGGAGTCAATGTGTTAAGGAACTCCTGAGGATAATAGTTATGAGGATCATCAACCGCTTCGTCGAAACTATGGTACAACATCTCCCCACCCTGGAACTTGTTGATCATCTTCAAATTAATATTATCCACCCAGTCATTATGTGTTGATAAAATGGCTCTGGAGGTGATGTAATCCTTGTTTGTCATGTTTGCATTGAGATTTGGAAAGATGCTCTCGATCAATGTGTCTAGATCTTTCTCGGATTCCCCAGTGTACGGGACACATATTTCATCAGGAAGTCGTACATCACCATCTTCATTTACCTCCTCCGTGCCATTACCAATGCGCAATAAATAATCCGCGAACCATCGGTCACTTTGGGCCCTCATGTTGCGCACGAGCTTAAGATGCCGCATGAACTCCCAAAGATACGACTTTCGCAAGGAAGCACCAACAATTTGAGCCCCGGATCCTATACGTACAACAGGGAGGACCTGTCTGAAATCTCCACCAAATACAACTGTCTTCCCACCGAACGGAAGATCCTTACAATCCATTATATCACGCATGCTATAGTCTAGCGCTTCCACAGCCTGCCTCTTCGTCATAGACGCCTCGTCCCAAATGATGAGAGACGCTTGCTGCAGCAACTTGGCAGTTCCACACTGTTTTGTGAAGCCGCAACCGCATTTATCGTCGAGTGTTAGGGGAATCTTGAAACGTGAGTGGGCTGTCCTCCCACCAGGCATTATAGATGCTGCGACACCAGATGTAGCAGTAGCAACGGCAATTTTGTTCTGACTGCGAACAGTTCCGAGAAGCGCTCTATACAAGAAAGTCTTTCCTGTGCCGCCTGGTCCGTCTACAAAGAATAGACCACCTTGTTCTGTGTTGACTTTGGACATTATCTCATCATAGGCAGCCCTCTGCTCCTCATTTAGTAAAGAGGATAATCCCACATCTTCTGGATTTGTGTCAATGCTGGTCTCCTCAAATATCTCACGAGGGACCGCGCTAGCGTCATCAAATGCATCATCTATTTTTGGTAAGGGGAACTTATTTATGTCTTTGTCGTTATCCCTAGATTTCATAGATTGCAGCATGTTCCTGATGTCAATCAAAACCATCTGTTCCACCCAATGAGGGTTTGGATTCTTATGCTTGAAGTCTTCTGTCATTGCGTCAAAGTGTTTTGTCCACAAACCGGCCACATCCTTCGGCTCACAGAACACCAGTATTGTAGCGAACAACCTACGTAATGAGGATGGCATCTGGACCATACTACTTTCAGTAAGACATTCGTCAAGCGTGTTGTCATCTTCGATCAGACCTGCAGCACAAGCAGCATCACGGAACGAATCATAATGCACACCATTCACAGTCCTAAGGTGCCTCCATGACGTCGCTCCGGGAACATGGTTTAGGAGGACCCGAAGAAAATAACGTTCACCCTCTGCCGGATTTGCAGATACGAGTCTCCCGACCTGGTATGCCGAGTTTTTCCTTGGTTGCCAACATTTATCTTTCACATTCCAGGTATAATACTGTGGAAAGTCACGATACAAGATTTCGCGAGCTTCAGGGTGATGGTAGTTGTAGTTGAACCATTCTGTGAGCATTGACTCCTCGATACGCGGCTTTTTTAAAACTCGTTCAATCTTGTTCCGTACGTGAAATGAGACCATATGCTGGCCAGGGAGATGGCATTGCAGCGCCTGCACGGGTGGGTGACACCGGTGTAAATCAAAGGCGTATATCCTCCACATCGCTTCTGGAGGCCCCACCCACCGAGCCTCTCTGTACTCCGTGATCTCATCAACATTCCCATTGGCATCTTTTTTTCCATTTTCCCTAACAGCGACAGATGCTCTGTCATGCCCCTTGTATATATACTTGAATAGATATTTCACGGACTTAATGCTGTTGCATGCCTCTACATTAATGTGGCAGTTGAAAGTACGTATGAGATACGGGTTGTACGGGACAACCCATCGATTGTCCAGCATGTGGCATCGTACCATTTCCTTACGACCATCATCGCGCCGCCGGTACCTTGGGTACGAATCCTTGCCTTGCGATGTCGAATCACAGAATGGTCGTGGGTAATAGTTCTTGCATGAAGTACGGTCCTTTGTGCATGGGCAGTTTGGATTAAGCGCACCGCAGGGTCCATGCATCATATGCTTTGTGACCATCTTGTAGAGCTCAGGGTACTCCTTCTTGTTGGGTAGCTCTGCAGAGATAATCATGTCGTACTGCTCTGGGCAAGTGATCTTGTACTTCCTCTGCATTATAAGCAGCCAGTGTGCATGCGGCAAGCCCCTCTTCTGGAACTCAACAACATATACATAGGCTTTAACCTTCCCAAGTATGTCGTTGTACAACAACCGCCGCCTCAGCTCCTCCAACTTGGCTCTGAACACTCGAGCCACGAGATCTGGACGGTCCTGGGCGCACTGTCCTGGACATAGTTCATTCTTTATCTCATCCCAATTCGGATTGCATGTCATGGTGAGGAAGACATCCGGTTTGCCGTACTTCCGAACCAGCGCCATCGCGTCCATGTACCGACGCCTCATATCACGGGGACCACCTATGAACGTCGGTGATAGAACCGTACGCTTCCCAACCTCACTCGCGTCTTCCACCCCGTTACGATAGCTGTCAACCAAACCCTGGTACAAGTCAGCCCTCACAATATCCTGATTGTTTCGGTAGTAGTCCAGACGCGAAGATTCTATCTTCACGTAAGTGTCGACGGCAAACTGCTGGAACAGACGCTTGCCGTATAGTATCGGGTTGAAAATGCCAGGCCGCATCTGCAACCTGTACGAATAGTAATCACGAACTGAAACACATTTATTCCCGGCAGACCCTACACACAGGAAAGCTATCGGTTAGTATCTTGATGCACGGTAATCAGGTCATATTTGTTAAGAGGAAATATGCAATTACCCGCTTCATCATCGCCACCCCCCTGAGCACGTTGCTTGCGGATCGCTCGGGCTCTGTTAACCTGCGCCTCAGTCACACCAACTTTGGGAATGCAGTTGTGCCACCCGAACTCTCCCCTTGGAAAGAAAAGCGGGTACGAGAGGGGGTCGTAGCAGCCATGATACGACCGAATGCCTTTCCATGACCTATCCTTCCCATGGAGAACGACACTATTTTCAAACTGACCCCGATGCTCGCTCCCCTCAATCCAAACGGCGGCAACCTCTGACGTTAAAGGCTTGTTGTATGTTCTCTGGTCCAATCGTTGATCAAGGTTGAACTCGATATGGTAATCGGAAAAATCCTCTACCTCTCCCATAGTGCGAAGTTGATCTGAGTAGGGATTAACACCACTATTGAAGATGTTTACCAACGTACGAATAACCTCTCTGTCTTTCTGTTGAGTCTTCTCACGACACTTGCTGAGCCTATAATCAAGATCAGGATCGTCGTCGTAGAAATAAAGCTCGAGGTGATTAGGTTCATACTTATTTTCTTTGCCAAAGTTTTTAAGATTATGGTAAAGGGCGCCATGCGCACGGAAGGTGTATATGGGACACTTCCGAGTGTCGGTGGTCGCACCATCAATATTACAGTGTAGAGAAGTGAAGGAGAAGTGCCCATTAAAATATCTGATGTGGTCACGAAAATGCCTGGCATCAGAGTCAGAGGCCGTCCACAACCGCACGAGTTCATCCGGGGGCGTCTCGGGGGTGGATAGATGAATGGCTCCACTACGGCAGCAGAATCCCGGCGGTTCATACTCAAACTTCTTGGCATTGCAGAACTCGCAATTATCTACTGGCTTCAGCGCGTGACCCTCTTTTGGGACATTGGCGTAAACCCCACAGAATGGATCTGGTGCATCCGATTCAATAGTATCCTCATCACCCCTCGTGAGGTCGTCATCCACGACGGCATCATCATCATCCTCTGATAATATTTAGCATGTCAAGGGTGCTATATGTTGGTTTTAATGAAATCTTAACGTGAGATAATTGCAGCGAGGTATACCTTGTCCCGCGAAAAGAAACCCTTCATCCTCTTCCTCGTCCTCATCGAATATGATGTTTTCATCACCATCTGAGCAACCACATGTGACTTCAGTGGTGAGACGAAGATTCATGAATATACACAATGTGAACGGGAAGAACATGTGTGTCATGGACACATACCTTGACAAGTGTATCTGTGCAAATCGCGTGGTGGCATAGAATCAGGCTCATCAACCACAGATGGTTGTGTCCGAGTACACCTTTCATTACGAGGTTCTGTTGTTCCGTCAGCCGAAGGGTAGGTTTGCGTGACACCTTTATATATACAACATTAAAACACATTTTGGTTTTTAATTTATCAGTTATAATATAATATAGGTTGGCAAGTAGTTTACCATTGTCAACAACACACGACTGTGTCGGCTGACTCGCAATGTTCTCATTTTCACCAGTGCTCCCATTGGTGTTTCTTCCAATGGTTGATTCAAACTCCTGATTACGACGCTTTCGTCGAGATTCTCGCAATCCTGGAGTTAGGTGGGCTGTATGGATAGTGTTGGATAGAAATGTCTCCGGGGTTTCTTCTTGCTGTGGACGTTCCCGTACTTCTGCCTCGACATGGATAGGACTGCCACCGAAATCGGGGATCACCATCTCTTCCGATACTTGAGAGGCAGGCTTATCACCAGGAGGGACAAAAAGCTCTGGCTTCCATTGAGGGTTTGCCATGGCAATGGAGTCAGGATGCAAGTTTTTTTCACGTTGTTCTTTCATCTTCTTTTTGTAGTTACACTTGGAGAGCCTTGCATTCTCCTTCTTCTCTTGCGGCGTCTTAAATAGTCTCTTTGCGGCTCTAGCATCACGACGCTTCTTATTAAGTGCCTCCTTTTGAAGAGGAGACATCGCCGCATATCTTGCTCTGTTCTTCCTACGCCTAAGCTCACCGGGAGAAATGTTCTGGTCGTCGATGGCGGTTGTTGCATCAACCGCGCCTAAAACCATGATCATTAGGTTGTATTAATGATTTAACTATGTTTATGTTTAGTGTAAAAGGTTGGTTGTTTTAGATTGTATTAAATCATTCATAAATTTTTTCCAAAATTGTTTCTCCAAATCATTACTATTGATAGATGATTACATAACCAATAACAAACTGAATAGATATTCTCCCCAATAACACGCCAATCTTTGGGTAGTCAGACATTTATAAAATTTTTAAAAAAGAACTAATGCATGTAAGCAAACATGGTGCATTTTATACACCCATAATTAAGTGATTATTGATTTTATCGATCACATCTATATACAAAATTCTAAATGTCAAGATACCAACAGCAACAGGAACAGTAACTCTATTTTTGTATGCAAATTAATTATTACTTACCTCCTTCAACAATAGTACTATCAATGGAACTGCCATGTATGCAATCCCTGACCGTATCTGCGTTGATTAATACCTCGCCCCAGTCTACAAAACAGACATTCAATAATGCATGTAAACAAAAATAAGTAACAGATTATGCAACATATTATTGGCTCAGAAAAACCTGGCAAGTCATTAATTGGAGTCAAATGTCCCCTATGGAGCCAGTCGGTGTCTTCATCTTCATTCATTGGTACACTAACACCTAGAAAAAATAAAAGAAGGATTTAATTAAATAAATGCTTTGTTGAATAGTTTCCCAGATTCAATTTTTATATGTTGGCTTGTTCCAAACCTGGAAGGTCACTGTGGTGAGTCAAATGTCCCATATGGTCCCAGTCATTATCTTGATCCATTGCTGACATCAAATATATACTCAGCACATACCAAAACCGCATACACATGTGATCCATCAGCCAATTATATGATTATTAGTTCAGACAAACCTGGCAGTTCAGTGTTTTGATTCAAATGTGACACCTGTAGCCCTGCACCATCTTCATTATCATCCATTGATGCGCTAATATCTGGTCAGAATTAAATCACACAGATCATGAAAAATCTTCCATCTGATGCACATTGATTAGTCAACAAGAAATGGAGTTGGCGTAGCTTCTTACCAATTGCCAGCGCCTTCGTCTTCAACCGCCTCTCACGGTCCTTCCTGTTTCTTTCATCCTTTTTCTCCCTTGACAATTTTTCATAGCGTTCTCGATCCACCTGACTCTTACGAGCTTTAGAATCTTCGTTTTCTTGCGACTCAACACATGGTACTATATCAACTGTCACATGTAGGGGTTACACAATTGGTAAGGAACAAGATGCATCACAATACTGACATTGTTCTGACCTCACAACATGCATGATATATATGAACATCACATAGACACACAATGTGCATGGCAGCAGCTAGAAAAAAACCGGCGTTGACCAATATTTTTTCCCTTTGATGTGGGTTATTCAGACAAACCTGGTAGGTTAGTGTTTTGGAAAATTTGTGCCCCACTGAGCCATCCATTATCTTCATTTTCAGCCATCGATGAACTAATACCTGGTCAGAATTAGACCATGCATTCCATCAAATCACTAATCGATGCATGTGGATTACTCAGCAAGACAATACAGTTGGGGTAGCTGCTTACCATTTGCCAACTCCTTCTTCATGCGCCTCTCACGGTCCTTCCTGTTCCTCTCATCCTTCTTCTCCCTTGACATTTTTGCATAACGTTCACGATCCATCTGACTCTTACGTGCTTTAGATTCCTCTTCTCGCCGCTCACCATGTGGTACTACATCACATGCAAAGTTGGAGTTACATCACTGGCAAAGCACGTATGTGTACCATGACATTTGAGCTAAGGAATATCACCAGTTTGATATGTGTTTGTGAGGTCGCCAAGAGGAACCCCGACCCGGCTAGAATGCGACTGGTCCGCCATAGAGTTATATTGTCACGTTTTACACGGAACGGTTTGAAAGTAATCACAACCTCCTAGCCTCTTCAGACACCCCTTCCCCACCACCACCTCAACCGCATTCTCTACAGCAGCAGCCCTCTGCAAAGACAAGCAATCAAACCCAAAATCAACAGAGATCAGAATAGAAAACACTCCACTATTTCTTAGAAACATTTTAGTTTGTCATATGTGAATGGATAAGCAAACTTGGCAACTTGATAGCATCATGCATGGATTATTGTGCATGTTGCATGGTTTGGTCAAATGATTCTCTGATGGTTCTTCATACAGTATCCAGAATCACAGACCACATGTCAATGAAATGAGAAACAAAAGAAATTTGTACACTTCAGGTTACTAAGCTACTACCTGAAATATATTTAAGTTGTTTTCTAGTAGGATTGTGCAATATAATACGCACACCATTGCTCAGTACTTCATGTAAAAAGAAGTGGAAATGGCTTAGGTTCTTTGCTGTTTATTTTCTGAAAGAGTAAAACACACCAGGGGTACCAAACTTGTGCTGTTATTGCAATCTCGTCCTAGAACTTGAAGGAGCGTCAAAAAAAAAGCAATCAAACCCATGTGGACAGCACTGAGCACTAAACCTCCCATGTGGCATGCAAAGGAGCAATCTGACTTAGCAGTCTACTAATTTTTATTTGTTCATTTTCCTTGTTGCATAGGAGCAATCTGACTACTGCTGTCCCAGCAATGAAGAAATTTATCATGTAAGGTAATCTGATTAAAACAAAACCCTGCCTTTATACAGAGCAACTGTTTTCAATACAAATAGAGGAATCTGAATCTAGGATTCCAAAGGCTCTTTGGCAGTTGACACAGATCTTATTCATACATTCACTATCAAGAAATGGCCTTTATATAGAGCGTCTGTTTTCAATACAAACAGACGAATCTGAATCTAGGATTCTAAAGGCTATTTGGCAATTGACACAGCATTCATTCAGTATGAAGGAATGGTGACAGGAAAAACCCATATCTGCATCTAAAGTCGTTGTTCCTGTTATTTGCTAAAGATTAAAACATACATACAAGTAGTACACTGTAACTTTTAATGTGAATATAAAGGATACAATGAAAGTTGGACCCACGGCTTACAAAAATTACCAGACATGAAAAGGGCAATACAAAAAATGCATAAATAGACGAAGTGGGGGTGTGTAATTGTACACTGGTGTGTGAAGATACACTTGAAAAGGTTGACTATCATGAGCTCATAGTTTCAACAGTTTTGTCTACAAGAGACGGCTCCTGGTCATAACTGGGACAGATTTACAATTGCACTTGAAACGTTATTAGCCAATACATAAATAAAGAACAAAAAACAAATTTCTAAGGACATATGGATGATGCAACCAAGTATCTTGGTTTTCCCCTCACTTCATAGTAGACATGCAGTAAGATAAAAACCATTTTTATTTTAATTAAGAACCAGATACGGAGCACCGCTTAGATGAAGATGAACAACTTGCTAGGGCTCTGCAAGAAAGTATGGATGATGGGCCTCCTCTTTGATATATTCATTCAGATACTGTTCATTGATTTCACATTGTGATTGACATAAGTAACAAGTAAAACATGTAGGGAGGTAGTCGAAGGTGTACAGACCACTTCACCAGGCTTCCTTTTACTTATCCGCTCCACATCAACATGACAAACATTTGATAAAGCATGAACACCAGCATCCTGAACAAAACAAAAATAACACATGAAATAGATCACCGGAGAAGTATAGGAAATATACAACCAGTACAAGAAGAAAATACTGCCTAAAACTATGTTTAGCTCAAGTTGAAATTGCAGAAATTGGCATGTCAAATTTTACCAAAACAAGCAGTTTCAGACATTGCATTGTTGCTATCAATATAACATGTTTTAAACTGACACTACATAGGTAGGAAAGAAAAAGATGTAATCTTAAACTAATAGTTGATACTGCTTTGCCATCGGTAAAGCAGAGCAGCAGAGGAACTGGAGTTTTCCTGCCACGTGCAGAGGCGTACAACCACATGACTGGGCGGGCTTAAACTCAAAGGTCTAGTGGCGCTAGTCTGAAGCCATGTTACAATATGCATCAGTGGCAACAAAAGCAACAGCAGCAACTTCATATCCATGCCCATGCATTGGTCACAGCATATGAGCAGCAGGGACGCAAGGTGAAGGAAGCAGCTGCTGCATTTCATGATCGCTGCGATGACCTTGGCCTCCCACAAGAATGGACCTATTAATGATGCATATACATGAACTACACCAATGCAGGCATAAACAGATGATTTGACATATTTGTAACAAGTAGCAACTATAAGATCATTAAATAGTCACCGCCTGTATCGCTGTATAGTAAGCTGGGAAAATAAGATTATGTTCCCCACTCCTTACTATGTTGCAATGCGTGCTAGAACTTATATGCATGTAAATGCATGCTTCGGTTTTTACATAAGTGTGATACAAATCTGACTGCTAATATCTAGTCCATTACATGGATGTGCTAGAGCTTATATGCGTTTTTTTACATAAGTGTGATACAAATTTGACTGCTAAATATCTATTACATTACTTGGATAAAGGCTACAAATGCAGTATAATGGAAATTCATTTCACCCTGACATTCATGTCTTTAGCCTAGCTAGAGTTCTTGCAAATATTGACATGCTATACAACATGGCAGCCTGAGTTGATGTACTGCACGAATGCTACTCTGCCAGTAGGCAGTGCAAAGCAGAGAATAGTAAAGATTCATCCAACAACAACAGCATAGCCTTTTGTCCCAAGCAAGTTGGGGTAGGCTAATAGTAAAGATCCATCCCCAGGAAATAAAAATTTGGCATGGAAGGTCTGCATCTTTTTAAGAATGAAGAGTATAAGAAATAAACAAAATGTATAGGGAACAGCCAAATCTGGACAAAATGTATACGGGGAAACACATTTCATTTGTAGCCATTGCTCAGTTTCCTTTGAATGGGAAAATAAAACATTTGCTAGCATACAACATCACGCAAAACACATAATCCAGAGGTTAGAGAGCTTAATTTTATCAACTATCCATGCCTTGGAAGTTTTGAACACAGGAGCACAAGTAACGACACAATTTGCAGCTATTTTGACGCCCAGTTGAAACCACTCTTTGAACACTTAATCCAACTTCCCACATACAAATGCTACATTATTCAACATTGCGCATAGATCTAACCACAGAGCTGAGGCTGCGTTTCCCTCAGCATTCACTCGTGGGAGAAACGCTAATTCCTCACCCAAATAAATTAAGGAGGAAAAAAGCTAAACAAAGGGCGCAATCAGTGTCTCGGCTTACTAAGCACCTCTCGCATTGCAATTAGTCACATCAGTAGAGGGATGAGAAATTCAGAGGATGAGAAGCTAGGGTTTGTGTTTATCCAAAATCAGTTATCCTTACCTCCTCCAATGCTTTGCGGCGCGCCACCGGAGAGGTCGGGGCGACGCGACGGCCGTGCCCGCGACGGCGGCCGTGCCCGCGGCCACGCCGCCCGCGACGGCGGCTGTGCCCGTGGCCGCGCCGCCCGCGACGGCGGCCCTGCCCGCGGCCGCGCGGAATCGAGGAGCAGGCGGAGGAAAGCCTCGGGGCGAGGAGCAGGAGGCGGCAAGCCTCGCGGAGGCGAGGAGCAGCGGCGAGCGGCGGCGAGGCAACGAGAAGCGGCGGCGATGCGTGGCGGTTTCTTTTTTTTTACGCGGAGAGGGGGGCGCGCGGGTGCCAGTCGCGGGTGGAAGGCGCAGTGAACGTACGTTCACCGGGTTGGAAGTTCGACCGAGATAAATTCTCCACTTCGTACTTTTTAGGAGTAGAGATAGAGATGAGCCCACGACCTGTACCCTCTACATACACAGCATGTTCCGACTGACACCAGATGGAGCAGACAACCCCATCAGGCCATCACAGTTACAGGCTCACTCCTCAGACCAGGTGATGTCCACCATGCCGATGCTCTGGTCGAGCCCAAGGGCGTTCCAGACCGCCGGCGAGGCGTCGACGATGTTGTTGTCGCAGGGCGGCTCGAAGTTGTGCTCATCGTCGCAGCCGTGCACGGAGTCGCACTCGTCCACCACCTTGGCGTACACGGAGTTGCCGTTGGCGGAGATCTTGATGCCGTTGGCGGAGATCTTGATGCGGTGCCCGCAGCGCGCCATGTTGCTGAACCACCCGGTGGAGAGCGCCACCACCTTCTCCTCATCGCTGTGGTAGGCGTTGTCGCACTCCGACGGGCCGCCGCCGTCTTTGCCCTTCTCGAAGCTGTTGAGCGTCAGCACAGCCTTGGTGCTGGCCGTCACCGGCGGCGAGCAGCGGTACTGCGGGTACTGCTTGCCGTCCTCGCAGCAGTCCGGGTCGTTGCTCTTCTCGCAGTTGCCGGACCGGCCGGGGAGGTAGCCGCTGGCCCGGCACACGCTGAGGCCAGCGCCAGGGCGGAGGGAGGAAACTACTGGGGAAGCGGAGAGAGCAACCAGGAGGAAGATCGCCATTGAGGTTACAACTCTGGCAATGGCCATTTTTGCGTATCTGAAAAGGAAATGCAAGCTCACTCTGTTTTCTCTTATGTCCTGTCTCCTGTGCTCTGGACTCTGGTTTGCTTGATGCTCTGAGGTCAGTCGTGCATGGGATTATATAGGTGTCTTTCCGCTTGCTGCAGTGGTATGAACTTTGCGCTAATGCTCATGACGTACCGAACGGTTTGATGGATGTGCATGATTGCCCGATCGAGACGGCAATCCGGTCACCCCCACTAGTTTCTCGCCGTGCCGTATGGAATGGTTTGAACTCGTTCAATGTGATTCTAAAAAAAAAATTCGTTCAATGTGAACATGTCGAAGATGGTGTCCCACAAACTATTCATTTAGAAACTAAGAAGCCCATTCGAAATTCACTATAGGCCGAGTCTGATTTTTTTTAACACCCTACCATTATATATTTCACTTTTAAACCATCAATTTACTCATTAGATTAAATTGCGGTTACCATACAACAACTTGTCAGGTGGGTGCAGATTAATACAATAACTTGTAATATGCTTAATCTAATACATCAACATATCAAGTGGGTGCAGATTGGTCTAACAAGTTGTAAAGTGCTCAGTTTAGTACAATAACTTGGTATGTGGGTGCAAATTGGTCAAAGAACTTGTAAAATGCTTAACTTAGTGTCAAATTGCGCATATACAGTCTAAATGTTATCACAGACAATATATATATTTTTTAATATCAGACTAGGGTACATTCGCGTCAAAACAAGTTAGTGTGCATTATTTGACAATTGATATTCATGTCGTGATGGTAACATATTCGGTAAGGACTAGAACCTTCGGTGTTTAAGAAATTATTATTATGTCTTCGAACTATTTATATACAAAGATTAAAATTTTATTAGAAATATTTTTAATTTCATATTCAATTTTGATTTCAAGTTTGATTATATGCATTTTTGTTGAGATACAAATAGAATATGGTAATACCTAATAACAATTAATACCTTTTAGAAGTTTGAGATTAATATTTTTTAAAGAGCATGTGCTAGTTTAAAGAAAAAATGAGCTAAAATAACATACATGCTTCTATAAAATTATTGAATATATAAAAAAATATGTAAAAAAACCTAAGTTCTAGATCTGTTTCTTATGAAATTTAATCTCTCGGTAATCTAACGGCGTAATTCTATAATTTGATTCAATTTTAACTAATGAACAAATAAGTATTGTACACAGTTGATTCACGATCAACAACTTTAATTGACAAAAAAATATTAGTTGGAAGAAAGTTTGAATGCTATCTAATTTGTTCAATACATTGTCATTTGGGATTTGAACTATATGTGCACCAATTTGTCAAGTTACATTAAATTGAGCATTTTACATAAATTCTTAGATCAATATGCATCCACCTATAAAATTGTTGTACTAAATTAATTATTTTACATGATTTGGGACCAATTTGCACCCATCGGACAAGTTGTTGCATTGAATTGAGCATTTTTGTAACTTGTTGGATAATCTGCACCCACGTGACAAGTTATTATAATAGATTAAGCATATTGTAAGTAGTTAGACCAATCTGCACCCACTTAACAATTTGTTGTATGGTGGCTGCAATTTAAACTACCTTTTCAACACTGACTCAGATTAGGGTAGTTTGATGCTATGGTATTGACGTGGCGACATGATCAACAACTAAAATGTATTTGAATTTTTAAAATGTATTTGAATGTGGTGATGGGTTTTGTAAAAAAGAGAGAGAGAGAGAGATGAGTGGTGTGCCCCTTCACAAAATCATGCCGCATGTGGCGGTGGAGAAGCCTTTACGCTATGGTAGTACTCCCTCCATATTCATAAAACATGTCGTTTAGGACAGCGACACGGTCTCCAATACATAACTTTGATTTGTTATTTTTATAAAAGTATTTGTTTAAAATTAACATAAATATACTTTTATGAAAGTATTTTGCAAGACAAATATATTCATGTAGTTTTCACATTTTCAAACTCAACAAATTAAAAGTTATTCATGGTTTATATTCCCAATGTTTGACTGAAATCATGTCCAAAACGACATATTTTATGAGTACGGAGGGAGTACGCCACCTCTGTGTTTTCTGAGTTCTCGTCTATTTGAATCCGTCAACTCCAATTTATCTCCATGGCATTAGTTTCAAATTTCGGTAGAAAGATCATTTAAAGCTAATTTGAGGAACCGAGGACTTCGAATACGTTTAGGGCACGCGTAGGACAAACAAAATTACAAAATAATCACAGGTGGTATGCTGTAAATATTATTGCTGTAGTACCACGTGTATGAAGAAAAAAATTGAAATCTCCAACACTGTGGGTGGTATGCCATAAGCACAGCGCTTAAATAAAAAAAAAGAAAAGTAAACGAAACGAAAAGACACCACGCTTTTGGTGATAGCCACATCCACACGGCACCTTCGTCATCCCACGCACAAAACCCAAACCCCCACCCCCCCACACACACACCGCCCGCTAGCTGCTCCTCCCTCTTCCTCCCTGCCGATCCCCAAACCACCACACCACTGCCCCCGCCGACGGCCAACTCAAAACAGGACATCATGATGCGGTGGATGTGGACTGGGGAGTTCGGATCGGTCCAGCGCGACCGCCAGGAGAGCGCGGCCGCGGCGGCGCCCGCGTTCGCGAACGTGGCCCTCGTCGTCGGCTCCACGGGCATCGTCGGCGCCGCCCTCCTCAACATCCTCCGGAGCCAGTTCACCCCCGGGGGGCCATGGAAGGTCTACGCGCTCTCCCGCAGCCCCCTCCCGCTCGGGGCCGCGCCCGTGCCCGCGTCCGGGGAGGCCTCCTCCAACCCCAATCCCGTCGTCGTCCACCTCGACGTCGACCTCGCCGACACCGCCGCCGTGGCCGCGGCCCTCGCGCCCATCACCGACATCACCCACGTCTTCTACGCCGCCTGGTCCCCTTGCCTCGGTGAGACCCCAGCGTCAACCCGCCAGGCCAACTGCGCCATGCTCCGCAACGTCCTCTCCGCCGCCGTCCCCAACTGCCCGGCGCTCGTCCACGTCTGCCTCCAGAGCGGCCGCAATCACTTCGTGGACCCGTCGGCGGACTTCCCCGCTTCCATGCTCCCCTACTCCGAGGACCCACCCGACCTCGAGAACGCCGTCGCTGAGAAGCTCGACGCCTCCCGCGAGTCCCGCCCCGACGGCGCCGCCATCACCTGGTCCGTGCACCGCCCCGCCACCATCTTCGGGTTCTCCCCGCGCAGCGCCAGGAATGTCGTCGCCAGCCTCTGCGTCTACGCTGCCATCTGCTGCAAGGAGGGCGTCACGCTCCGTTGGCCCGGGTCCTTCGTCGCCTGGCATGGATTCAGTGAAGCCTCCGACTCGGACTTCGTCGCAGAGCACTTGCTCTGGGCGGCCCTTGAGCCTAGCGGCAAGAACAACCTGTTCAGCTGTACCAACGGGGATGTCTTCAAGTGGAAGCAGCTGTGGCCGACGCTGGCCAAGCATTTCCAGGTGGAGTGGTCCGGGTACGAGGGGGAGGACAAGAGATTCGAGCTTCAGAGGGCTATGGCTGGGAAGGAGGCCGTGTGGGCACAGATCGTCGAGGAGGAGGAGCTCGTGGAGTCAGAGCTCAACCGCATCACCTCCTGGTGGTACGTGGATGCGGTGATCAACTCCGAGGTGGAACAACTGGGCACCATGAACAAGAGCAAGGAGCATGGATTCCTCGGCTTTCGGAACACGGTGAGATCCTTCAGTGCATGGATCGTGAAGTTGAAGCTTGATAGGATTGTCCCCTGATGCCTTTGCTTTGGTTGTGACTGATAGAGTGCACTGAAGCATTTTGGATTACCTTTGCTCAGTAGTCCAGTTTGCGTTCATCAAACTTGGTTTCCCCGGATGTACTGTTATGTTTTGGCGTGGTGGGAAGTGTTCACTGATGAAAGCATTTTAAGCATGGAATCATTAACTGATCGATGTTTTGGGCAATGTTAGCTCCTCTATGGAATTGGCTGTTTGACAGTTAGCCATCAATATTTTCCTGTGTCGTCTGTATTATTCTCACCATAGTTTCATATCATTGATTGTGGTATCTTTGCTTGAGTAAATTTTTCCTCTCACGCATCTCATAGTTCTATCGAGTAGCAGGGTGCCAGGATAGCAATTAGTTGAGTCAACTTGGCATGTGTGTGTTATAAATAGTAGAAGGTGAAGTTGCTAGGATTTATAGATGTAGTTTTCACTCTACTGATTGTTGATCCAAGTATAACAGGATTTACCACATATATATACAGATAATATTCTTAGTTGTTATCCATGGCACAAATAATCTTATTTTCTGGAACAAATATTAGAAGATATGATAGTTCCAGTAATGTGTCAGTATTGAGAAAATTTTCAGGTAACCTTCAAGGACAGAAGGTATTTAGCTCTATAAACTGTACCTTGTTCCTACAAGTCCTCATGCAACTAGTCTTTGTTAGTTCAATTGATCAAACTCTTATACGTCGAAAGAGGAGTATGAATGCCTAAACTTAACACTTGGCACATTTTTTTTTACTTACATGCATTTTCTTCATCGCCGTCTTTGTGATGTCGTTTGCATGGAAAGTTATAGGGGAAAACAGAGCAGCTAAATAGCTAACCTATTCCTGAATCAGAAACACTTTATTCTAATTGTGATCATGAAGCATGCCCTGCAAGATGGAATCCTTCCTCTGCAATTTATGCAGACTCTTTTTTTTAAATAATGGTATCCTGATTTGTTAAAAACTTCATAGTTCTGAATGAATGAGTGGTGTGGGAGGTTCTGTACTTCTGTCTACATGTATATGCTATACTCAATGCTCATGCCACAGTCTGATTCACTTTCTTGTGACGCGATCTTCAAGTGGAAGTAATATTTTTGTTTAGAACAACAAGCACAACGATTTGTCTTTTTTTATTCTTATTTGAGAAATAGCATTGCATTATGCATTGGTGCAATGACTTCTTAAGTTTTCTGCATGAGGTTTTTGAAGTTTTCTGAATGATTGGTGTTTGATGGGCTTGTTGGAGTATGAAATAGGGAAATAAAGTGCTATTACCAACAATATTTGTGCGTTGAGACATTGCAAACATACTCAACTTCAAAATGCTGTGAGGAATTACCTGCATTTATACGGACTAAGCTGTGTGTGGCATGTACATCTCACTCTACTGATTGTTAACCTGCATACTACTTATTAGTATGTCAGTTGTTTTCCATGACACTGATTACTTGTTTCCTAGCACCAAATTAGAGATAGGGTGCCAATCTTTGCACCGGATTCATTATAGAGCACCGGGTAAACATATCTTATCTATTTTCATGGATAGAAAGTATTTAGCACCTGGAAAATTAAACTAATTAGCCTTTATTTGACTTGAAATTTTAAACTAAAAATTCAGAATGTTTTAGAGAGTTCAATTGAGACTGAAACAAGATGTCTGAATGCTTATCCTGAATTATTTGATGGCACTCAGTATCATGTTTTATCATGTTGGTTCTTGATCTCTCTTTTTGGATGCTTGCATCATAGGTTCAAAGTAGAAAGGGAAACATCTTGACCACCTAAATAATTAACTCTGAATTTTTGTTACTTAAATTAATGTTTATGGATACTTTCCATCTCTCTGCATCTTATTTGACAGAAATGTTATCATGATGCGATTTACTTCTAGCAGTCTTGATGACTTCATCGTGTCAGATGCTCTGTATTTTGTAGTAATCATATGAAGCTTCTGGTGTTTCAAGTATTAAAGCACAAGGTTTTGCCTCTCTGTCTCATATGTTGCATTGTGCATTCTTGGCTTCCGAAGTCCTTGTATGAGTTTTAGTGGGGCTTTGATCTAAAGTAGGTTTGAGCGTGTAAAATAATGTCTCTGATAGAATTCTAACTGAAACAAGATGTCTGCATGCATAGTATGATCTGGTGCTTCTAGATATGTCTGCATACCAAATCCCAAAATTTGATCATGAAAGTGCACACATGGATTGTTTGACATGACTATGTTTCTGTTTGATGATGTACACCTTGTTACATGGAAATACCTTGTGTTGCATCTGTTACTTCTGTTGTTGTGGCCTGTCAGTGAGTGCACCTGCATTTTTTTTTGTTGTCAGTGCAAGTGTAAATCATCCTAAGGACTATCTTAGCCAACAGTCCTATTTGTTCACACTGAATTTAGTTTCATAGAATGCACCAGAATGCTAGCAAATGAACTTGTGAGAAGTGTTAAGTGATGAAAGAGTCTTAAGCATGGAATACTGTAATGATCAATTGCTTCTTTTTGAGCATTATTAGTGCTATAGTTGACTGTTGATGTTAACCATCAATGTTTTTTTCCCTCTACTGATTGTTGATCGAAGTAGAACCTGACATCACTAAATATGCCATATGCAAATAGTGTTCCAAGCTGTTATCCATGACATTAGTAAGATGCTTTTCTTGTACAAATATTAGAAAAGTTGATAGACTCCTTTTTTGTATCAACATCATAGAGACAACATTGATAAATGTATACAGCTATCTTTCAAGGATAGAAGATCACTAGCACCAGAAAAATGCACACAGGTCATATACAATTCTTGAATGATTTGGAGTGTTCGATTTCGAACACTTGACATCATCTTTTTGCTCTTGTTGGTTCTTATCTCTATTTATGGATGTTGGTTGCCCTAAAAGGGTTTGAAAGTAGGAAAGGAAACAAAACTATTAGATAGCTATTCCTCATTGAGCTAGTAGCCATTGATTCTTATGAATTGCTACAGTGTTCGAGCATCTTGCCATTGCATTGGGAGACGGAACATTTCCTCTGCATCTTTGCTCCAATTCTTTTTGTTACAAATCTGACCCTCATGCGCCATAATTACACGTGTTGGTGTGCAAAACTCTGGTGACTTCCATTACTTATACAGAGCCTTGCTACAGACCTGCAGCAGTATGTGGTTGCTTTCTTCTGAAGTTAGCCGCTCAACCCTTTTGGTAATAAATCTTGGTAAATGGTAATACATCGATCTTATTAGTTAATTTGGATTTTGGATCAAGCAGTTCCGACAGAAATGGCTCTCCCAACATTAACTCAGCTGTGCTTTTGCACTACTCCCTCCGGTTCCATATCAGAAGTCGTTTAGGACAGCGACACGGTCACAAAAGCACAACTTTGACTTCTCTTTTCTATAAAAATCTTTATTGCAAAGTTATATATGTGTATTCTTATGAAAGTAATTTTCAAGACAAATCTATTTATATGATTTTCACATTTTCAAACTCGACGACTCAAAAGTTATTCATGATTTATATTTCCAATGTTTGACTCAAACCTTGTCCAAAATGACTTCTAATAGGGAAACCGGAGGGAGTAAGACGATGCCACGGTGTACAAAGACATGGAACCATTTTCATCGTGGTGATATTTACTTTGTACTTTGTGGCTGAGACGTTGCATCTAGTTCTATAGAAATGTTCATGAATGAAATTCCAAACATAACACACTATTTCGAATTCGAACCTCGTAGGTAAACAAAGTCACCCAAATAGGATCCTCGTCAGGCTAGCATGATAAATCACCAATTCACCACCCTCTGGCGTTGTTTTCAAGACTATTGATTTTGAATTCTCTCCTACCCTAAATTACATAAATCTCGTTTCACATTTCTTGTTTCATGATGTTAGGTTTCATAATATATTGAAAAATGTCACTGATGATCTATCAATGTGTGTGGAAAAAATTACAAAAGTCACAAAGACATTGGGACCTATGTGGTATAATAATGCATAAAAGGAATAAGCAGTAGCATCACACATTTATTTAGATTGAAAGAAAAAAACAAAATAATGTTGATATTTGAGAGAAGAGCATGGACGTCGGGGGGGGGGGGGGGGGGGGTTTGAGAATGGGGGGAAGTTGGTTAGGCACGGCACTACAGCTCCAAAGATCCCAGCGGTTCTAAAAGCCAGCAGCGCACGATTCGTTCGCCACCTGGCACAGAACCCCCAACGCCCACCTGCTCCTCTCTGCGCGCGCGCGGCTACCAATCCCCTTCCCCACCAGGCCACCATCCCCACGCCGCTCCGCCGGCGGCTCTCTCCTCCCACCCTCCGGGAACCATGATCCAGTGGTGCTGGACCGGAGAGCACGGCGCGCTCGAGATGCGCCGCCCGGAGCGCGAGGCGGCGGCCACCGAACCCGCGCAGGCCGACCCGGGCGCGGAGCGCGTGTTCGCGAACGTGGCCTTCGTCGTCGGGGCCGACGACAACGTCGGCGCCGCCATCGTCGACATGCTCCGGGGCCCCGGCACCCCCGCGGGGCCATGGAAGGTCTACGAGTTCTTCGTCACCAAGCCGGGTTCCGCCTCTACCTCCACCTCCGACGGCTACGTCGCCATGTTCCTGCCCGAGTTCGCTCACCCCGGCACCACATGCGAGGTGCTCACGAACCTCACCACCGTCACCCACGTCTTCTACGCCGCGTGGTTTCCGCGGCCCGGTTCGACCGACGCCGACGCCCACGACGCCAACCGCGCCATGCTCCGCCGGATCCTTTCCGTCGTCGTCTCCAACTGCCCGGGGCTCGTCCACGTCGGCCTCCTCAGCGGCCGCGACCAGTTCGTGGACCCGTACGACCCCGTGACGGGAACCGCCTCCGCGATGCGCCCCTGCTTCTCCGAGGACCTCCCGCGCCTCGAGTACCCCGACCTCGAGGATGTCCTCCGCATCGAGCTCCCCGGCATCGTCGCCAACGACAACGGCGCCGCCCGCTTCACCTGGTCCGTGCACCGCCCCGCCACCGTGTTCGGCTAATCGGCTTCTCCCTCGGAAGCGCCAGCAGGAACGTCGTCGCCAGCCTCTGCGTCTACGCCGCCATCTGCCGCAAGGAGGGTGCCACGCTGCGCTGGTCCGGATCCCAAGACGCCTGGGATGCATTCAGCGAAGCCTCTGACGCGGACCTCGTCGCCGAGCACACGCTCTGGGCGGCCCTGGAGCTCACAGGCAAGAACGAGGTGTTCAACTGCACCAACGGGGACGTCTTCCAGTTCCAGTGGAAGCTGCTGTGGCCAGTCCTGGCCAAGCACTTCGAGGTGGAGTGGTCCGGGTACGAGGAGGAGGACAGGCGCTTCAAGCTCGAGGACGCCATGGCCGGGAAGGAGGCCCTGTGGGCGGAGATCGTCAGTGAGAAGGGTCTCGTGAAGACAGAGCTCGCCGACATTACCGCCTGGCCGTTCGTGGACGCCGTGATCAACGCCAGCGGCGCGCAACAAGTGGACAACATGAACAAGAGCAAGGAGCGTGGATTCTTCGGCTTCCGGGACACGGTGAGGTCCTTCGATGCACGGATCGGGAAGTTGAAGGCCGGCAGAATTGTCCCCTGATCTTTGCTTTTGCTGTGACTGATGATAGCGTGCGTCATTGTCCTTCTGATTACCTTGCTCAGTAGTCCAGTTTGAATCTGCTTCTTAGTTTAACAGAATGCATCATTGCGTTTTTGCACGGCAGTAGATGCACGTGGGACCGAACCCCTAACAGAATGTTCATAGGTATGAAAGTTGTTAAGCAGGGAATAATCATCAACAGATCAATGTTTCCCTCATGGGCGATGTTAGCTCTTCTTTGAATCTGCATTTGCCTGTTCTTTGCGCTTTCTTCCGACCTTATATCTGTGATTGTAGATTTGTAGTATATTGCTCGAGTAAATTTGTGCTGCACATTTCGTTATTTTGTCGAGTATTAGGGATTGCAATGCTGTGACAGGAAGTCAGCAACATTTCTAAGGAAGTCAAATTCTGTCATAATACACATTATTTTTCCTATTTGTTATCCAAAGCATCGATTATACTCTTCTTGAAACTACTGAGCAGAAAAGATGGTAGGTTCTAACCTTGCATCAGTTTCATGTGTGAGTGTGACCAGTTAATAACCTTATTTAAAACTGTTTTCAAGGATATATGTAGAAGACATTTATTAGCACCATAAACCAGTAACAAGCCTCCATTTAACCTGTTATTTGATAATTTGTAACTATACATTTAGAATGTGTAGCAGAATTTAGTTATTTGAACTCTAACTGGAAACAAGTTGTCACCGAATGCTTATACTGAATTACTGTTAACTGGAAACAAATCTTGATCTTGTTTATTCCTGGAATCTTGTTTTCCTTGAAAGAGTTGAAAGCTAAACGTAAAATAGAATAGCTGATAAGTAACCACTGATTCTGTTTACTAGCATTCAGTGTTTGTGCAGCATTTTCTTGTGAGATGGAAACATTCCTCTTTCTTTTTTTCCTCCAACTCTTTTTGGCAGGAATGGTATTTTGATGTGTTGAACTATTCTGGTTGTTGATGAAAGCAATGTGCCCAAGCCCAACCCTCCATATGTTTGTATACAGGTATCTGTAGCCAGTGTTCATGCTCTATTATATCTTCTTCGTTGTGCTGATGTTTCTGATTCTTCAAGTGCACCACTTTAATTTCTGGTTACATTGTTTTTCATGATTTTGATGCCATAGTGAGATCTCCAAATATATGAATCTGACCAAGTACTGCCCCAGGTAATTTGAAAGGTGTTAATTAAAATGGGCATATTCCAGTTCAGAATTTTATGGTTGAACTCTTACTGCAAGCACCTTGTCTGAATGCTTATACTGAATTCTGGTGATTGTCATAGTTGTTTTTCTTCTTCTTTTGATCCCTGTTTTTTTAAGTTTTAATAACTTCTATTGTCTAATAAAACTTGTGGCAAGTCTCTTGCCATCCTTTCCAAAAAAAAAAAAATCAAATCAAAATCTGATGACACTTGGCAATCTTACATGTTAGTTCTTGATTTTGGTTTAGGATTTTGTTTGGCTCACAAAAATTGTAGTTGAAAGGAACCAGAAGTCCAGGACTGCTTGATGGTATTCCTAATTGCCAATGGTTTGCATACACCATGTAGCTTGGTAACTTTTTGCTCAGGAGTCCTGTTTGTGTAGATTGAGTTTAGTTTCCTAGAATGCACTGTTATGTTTCGGTACAATAGCAAATGAACCTGGCGAAAGTGGGCAAGTTTAAACATGGAATTCTCAACTGCTCAACATTTCTGTTTTGGGCAATACTATATGGATTGGCTGTGCATTCTTGTCAATTTGGAGATGATCTTGAGTCAATTTTGCATGAAAACATATGAATTTATCATTGATCCATAAGCCAGAAACAAAGATAAGATGGAAGACCCTGTTCGACATGTTGAAGTGCATGTTCTACAGAGCAGTGTATTGTAAACCTTGTATGTTTGTAGCAAAATGAAAGGAGGCGGACAGTGTTTCAGGCTTATGCTATTAGCAATCTTGTTTGTCGCTCGAATTATTTTTCAGCCGTCATTTTTTTTTTGTAGCAATAGCAATGCTATGATATCGATGTTTCCACAAACAGGGTCAGATGGATCAGTAGAGGTTGCAGAATGCAGACCCAAGTAGAACCTGACATAGTAGTTCTGAGGGTATTTTTAGCTACTAGCCATGGCATTAGTTTTTCTACTTTCCTTCACAAAAGTGAAAATTAAATGATGGTTCCACTGCATCAAGCATATAATAGAAAAATTCAGAATTTTTTCAGCCATTTTAAAAGGATAGAAGATATATAGCTCTAGAAAACTGTACATTACTCCTGTCAATCTTCATCCAACTGAGAGCTTCAGAGTTTTATTATGAAGGCCATGCCGAGTTAAACAAACTACCTACACTCTCTGCCTGAGGGAAAAAAGTAGAATGCTTATACTGATTTTTTTTGTCAACATAAAGGAGCATATTAGTTTTCAAAAAATAAAGGAGCATATTTACCTTTCTGTTGGTTCTTGATTTTGTATGTGGTTTTTGTTATTGTCCAAATCTGAAAGCAGAAAGGTAATCGGAGCAACTAGATAGCATTTGTCTGAAACTCCGAATAGCTACTGATTCTGATTAATTGCATTAGAGTTCATGTAGCATGTCTTGCGAGATGGAAACCTGCTTGCTCTACAATTTTCTCCCACCTCGTTTTAGCAGAACTGGTATTATGATTTGTCGAACATGCATGGTTCTGGACGACGATATCATAGATTTTCAATTTTGGATGCAGGTAGCACTTCTTTACACCACGCTGCAATGCCTGAAGGACAGCACACTCTAAAATGTGTTTCAGGCTGAGTTCTATAAAACATAGCACAGGTGCAAAAGCGATGCAAATTTATGTTTCTATTATTCGATCTGATTAGGAATTTCAATCCTTCAGCGCATCAACATGGCCTCAAGGATGACACCTTTGATATGTTGACAATTCAGCAACCCAATGATATGTTGTCAATCTAAGTAATTTTTTTACATAAAAAAATATTGACACGACTGACATAAGCAAATAAGAGGGAGTAACTAGTTGCAACAAATTTTAGGGCAGGAGGTAAATATCGAAAGTTTGTTCCTTAGTTCGATTTCCTCATGTTGACACGGTTCAGATCATTTGTTTAGAACATGTAGTATACTTGAACCACAGTCTACTTGTTGCCATGTTGTGTGATGAGCAGAGCGTGCCACATTTCGTTTAGCACACATTGCGTGTTAAGATGTGGGTCCTGGATTGCAACTGTGTTCAAGAGAATCGCCATTTGGCCAACATGTCCCCGTGGTCGTGGATGTCGGCTCCGTAAGCATTTAACACAGAACGGATCGAGCACAAATCCGCATCTAGGACATGTGGTCGTAGAAAAGCGCACGCTAGTGCCATCGCGCCGGACATGGTGGTCCACGATTCGACCAGTCCACAACGTACAGCTAGCTCTTTCCCCACATAGCTTCGCCCTCCAAATCTGCCACATGAAAGCAATACACCGAGCAACCGAGAAGATCGATGACGATGCTCCTCGCCATCCGTAGCGTGCTCCAACGAGAGCGCGCTACGGATGGCTAATTTCGACGAAATTTCTTGAATTTCTGTAATTTTGGTGGCGATCGCTATTACATTTGTGCATATATTTTAGGTTGTCCACGAGGATGTAGGCTCAGGGCAGCCTTAATGGTATTTCAGAGAGAGTTTAATGTATTGCTTTCACTTCCTTCTCTCGTAAGGAAGCGATAGCTCCCTAGCTGTCTCCGCCGCCCCTCTCCGGCTCCCTCCCATCTGCCTCTGGCGTCTTCGCCGGAGCGCGCTGGGAGGGGAGCCCGCCGTAGCTCCTAGTAGTTTTTAGTAGTTTGTTTCCTTCTTTGTGCCTATATGACTTGTCCCGCTTGTGGTCTTCGCCGCCTGGAGGTTGCTGTTGTCGTCCTCGTCGCCGGGTCCTGCTTGGGCCTCCTCGTCGCCGGCGTCGACACTCCCCGGGTGAGTCGTAATAAATGCCCTCCCCCGCAACCTCCTGCAGCTTCCGCTCCACCTCCATCCCTCCCCAGCTGCAGGAGTTTCCGCCCCTCCTTCTCAGATCCAGCCGGGTTTGAGGTCGATCCGCGACCTTTGCGTTTGGATCAGGCGCCCTCTTGGGCGGATCTGCTCCTTGTGTCTGTTTTCGGAGGTGCCTCCTCTCCGGCTGTGCCTTCTGCCGTCTTCGACTCCGCCTCCCCGTCACAGCAACCCTCGGCCGTGGAGCTCGCTTTTTCAACAGGATGGCTCTGTCCCTGGTACCTGCTCGTCAGAGCTGCTTTCCCCTGGGATCCCGGTGCAAGCTACTTCATCTACCTCCGACGACACTTCAACCTCATCTTCAGGTCGCCGGTGCGCTCCTCCGACCGTGGCTTCACTGGCCCGCCTCTAACAGACGCTACACGCGGTCTCCATCTGGGTGCACGCGTCTTAGACGCCTCTGCGTTCCCCCCGCCGGCAGCTTCTTCGACATCTTCGCCATGGACTTCGCCGTCTTCAGCTCTCTGTTTCAAAGCCTTTTATGTAATTTGGTCTTCTTCCGAGGACCTTTCTGTAAAACGGATGCTGTGATATTAATCTATATGTGTTTGTTGTCAAAACAAAATGTATTGAATTTTGTTGACGTGTCAATGAGAGAGAATTTAAGAATTTCATAAGATGTGAGAGGTGTTCTATCCCCATGAAACTCCACTGTCATTGTTACCTCTTGTTCGGCTTGTTCTGCATTATTTTCCTCTCATAACAAATTTGCCGTACAAATCTGCACACGATATTTTCTTTCACAACAAATCTACTGTACAAATCTGCCGAACGGAACCTAGTCTCCAGTCTAAGTAACCGTACAGTACTACAGTGATATGGACCGAGACCGGCCTCAGTAGCAAATATACTGTACTGTAGGTGCCATCGGGCCGGGCATGGCCCACGATTTGGACCACAGTCAACGATGCACATGTACTCCCTCCGGTTTCCTATTAGAAGTCATTTTGGACAAGGTTTGAGTCAAACATTGAGAATATAAATCATGAATAACTTTTGAGTCGTTGAGTTTAAAACCGTGAAAATCATATAAATAGATTTGTCTTGAAAATTACTTTCATAAGAATATCCATATATAACTTTCTAATAAATATTTTTATAGAAAAGAGAAGTTAAAATTGTGTTTTGGTGACTGTGGCTGTCCTAAACAACTTCTAATATGGAACCGGAGAGAGCAACTCCTTTCCTACATAACTTGGTCCTCGAAACAGACCACGAAAGCATCAAACCAAGCGATCTCAAACGAGACAGCAACACCATTCATGGAGTTCACCAATCCTCACCATGTCGTGACGACAGCGCTCCTCGCCGTTCTCGTGCTCGCGGCCGCGGCGCACACCGACGCCGCCCTCTGCGACAATGTCGTGACGACAGCGCTCCTCGCCGTTCTCGTGCTCCGGGAACAGGAACGGGAACATGGCTTCTAAGGTCCGACAAGGCAGCCCTGTTCGCCGTGAAGTCGGCCCTGGGCAACCCCCCGGCCCTCTCCGGCTGGAACTCCACCGTCGCCTGCTGCTCCTGGACTGGCATCTCCTGCAACGCCACCACCGGCCGCGTCACCGAGCTCACTGTCTTCGCGCTCAACATCTCGGCGCCGGCGGTCCCCGCCGCCATCGCCAACCTCACCGCTCTGCAGACCGTCAACCTCGCCTACAACCGCCTCCGCGGCAGCATCCCGGCGTTCCTGGGCCCGCACGCGCTCCCGGACCTCACCTTCCTCCGCCTCGACGGCAACCGCCTCACCGGCGACATCCCGCCCACGGCCACCGTCTTCGACCTCAGCCTCGTCGGCAACCTCCTCACCGGCCCGCTCCCGGCCTCCTTCGGCGGCGCCAACTTCGGCGACGTCGACCTCGCCGACAACCAGCTCACCGGCGACGCGTCGATGCTGTTCGGGGCGAAGAAGCAGCTGAACGCGCTGCGCCTGTCGCGCAACCGGTTCAAGTTCGACCTCGGCCGCGTGGAGCTGCCGGAGGTGATGGACATCCTGGAGATCGACCACAACATGGTGTACGGGAGCATCCCGGCGGCCGCGGCGGAGAGGAAGTGGCTGGCGTTCGACGTCAGCTACAACCAGCTGTGCGGGCCCATACCGCAGGGGAAGTACACGCATCGGTTCGGCCCCAAGCACTTCACCGGCAACAAGTGCCTCTGCGGCCGCCCGCTGCCGCCGTGCAGCTAGACGGCCGGCCGGCGGCCACCGTGTCAGTGGTTTATTGTACTTATCTCAATAATAATCCTGTGTGCTATGCGCTTAATTATCTGCACTCGTGTGAACGTGTTGTAAACCGCACTTCATTTCTAAATGGAATAATCCTGGGTTAGTGAGTTATATAAATGCATGGAAACACAAGACAAACGGCATCACTGTCAGGCTGACTCCAACAAGACGAGGCAAAATGTGAGAGGCATTCCTTGGTTTGCCTCGCGCACAGCAGATGCAACGCCCACGCAAAACTCCTCGTCTCCAACAGGAGGGGGCAAACTCAGATGCATCACCAAATCGGGCGCCGGCCGTTCCTCTCGCGCGCCGCTTCTGAAGGAGGGAGCGGGAACACAGCCGGAGGAGGAGGCTGTCGGACCGCTCACCACGACCTCGTGGTCCTCGACGCCGGGATTGGAGGTTGAGGAGGTGGCGTCGGGAGGAAATCGCGACGGGGAAGCCGCCGCCGCCGAGCAGGGGCGTCGTGGTGGTAGCGGCGTCAACGCGTCGTGGCGCCCTCCTCCATTACTGAATCAACCGCCACCATCGTCGGGGAGCGGAGCGCGGCCTCGGCAAGGAGCGGAGCGCGGCCTCGGCGGGGAGCGGCCGGCGGGGCCGGGCGGGTTCGTCGGTCTCCGCCCCCTCCCCTACGCCCTCCGCCGGTCCCTCCATCTTCAGCGGCGGGAGGACAAACGCCAGCCGGATCGAGCAGCCTTGGATCTCCAAGATGGCGGAGCGCGGCCGACGAGGCGAGGCCTCGGCGGGGAGCGGCCGGCGGGTCCGTCGGTGCGCCGCCCCCTCCCCTATGCCCTCCGCCGGCTCCCTCCATCTTCAGCGGCGAGAGGACCAGGCGCCGGCCTGGATCGAGCGGCCCCCGATCTCCAATCTGGCGGAGGAGCAGAGACGAGGCAAGGCCTCGGCGGGGAGCAGAGTCAGAGGTGATGAGGGGCCGCGCCGCCGTAGGTGACCCTCGTCCGCCGCCGCATTGCAGAGGACCCCAACTTCCGCGGCCGCCTCCGCCTCCGGCAGTCCGACCGCTTCTCTTCCCCCTCTTGCGCGGCCACCTGTTGAGCACGCCGAAGGTGAAGCAGGGGGGCGCCGGTGCACGCCGGAGGTGAAGCAGGGGCCGCTGGTCCTCCTCCTGTACGCCGCTCGCCCCACATCATTTGCATTCGAGGAGAGAGGGAGTGCAGTTTTGCATTGCCTCTCTCCTCGAAGGCAAATTGCTTCACCTGTTTGCGTGCTCTGTTGGAGGCATTGCCTCGCGTCAACAGTAGTACATGGAGAGGCAAAAATGCTTTTGCCATCTCTGTTGGGGTCAGTCTCAGTGCCACAAGTCTGCTGTTTGGCCAGCGCATGGACATTCAGATTCAGACGACTTTATCATTCGTTGCCATTTCAAGCCGGCAGGGGCCGGCTACTAGCCCAAACACTACCGTAGCCTTGCCACCGACGACACTATAATTGCAATTTGCATCAATTTGAACTTGAAGTGAAAATAACTGAGGCTTACTAAGAGCATCTTCAACAGTTTGTTGAATTTTACTCGGCAAATCTTGTGTTTTGCCAACTTCCAAAAAGATATGACAAGTAAAAAAAAGAGTCCACCTCCAACAGTTTGGCATAATTCACTTGTCAAATCCAGATCTAACTTACATCGAGAACCCTGAGAGAGAAACAAAATTATGTTTCTACCCTTCCACCTCTTCTAATACGGAAGGATGCGCCGCGGATCGTTGTGCGCATATATGCGCGCGCGAAGTCGGTTTTTCCCAACTTGGGATAAATGACAACCTGAGATGGATAACTGTTGGAGAAGGTTTTTTTTCTGTTTTTCCAAAAAAATAACAATGACAACTTGAGATTGGGAATTATTGGAGTTGCTCTAAGGTTTTCAACTCAAAGTTGTTACCGTGGCAAGCTTAGTTATACATGGTCAAACATGGGCTCTTATACGGCTATCGGAAGGTGGATAAGCATTGAAACCTCCAACCCAACAAACCCTAAACCCTAAGCATCTCACCTCGTGTTTATTGATTATAAAGTGTTGCAACATTTTTTTTAAAATGTTACAACATTTTCTTAAAAAATGTTGAACCAACATTTTTGATAAAAAGTTGGACAAACATTCTGTAAAAAGGTTGTTCCAACATTTACTTAGAGAGTACATTGAATCCAACATTTTGGCGGGAATCCAACATTTTGGCGGTATGTGCCGGCCCGAACGTCCTAGGTGGGTTCGGCCACTCATCAGCCCACTCAAAAATAATCCTTCAAATTGATGATACATATAACGTGTCCACATATTTAGATTTTTGATACTTTTCACACACATATAGTTATACACATATTACTATATGTCATATGTCCAAGTATAATATCACAAACATGATTATTTTTAATGGATGAGAGAATATATAGCAAGTCAAGTCGTGCTATCCAAATAAACGGATTGTGCCCGTGCTGGTCTGTGTGCCCTAATAGCAGCCCAAGCCTAGCCCGATATATCAGGTCAAGCTTGTGCTGGGCCTCGTGCCGCCCTTACGCCTAGCCCTAAACCCTAGCACGTTTGGTGGTAATGTATATGTTTTAGTAACGATAACTCTCTAGGATTGTGCATTGACGTTGTTGGCCCATCATTTTGTTGTCCACGACACCACCACCCCAACGGCCCCACCCTGAGAATCCTATCCATCTTACGAAAGGTGGATAAGGATCAAATTTTTCACTGTTGGAGATTCGTGCAAACAATACACACCATTACATTCCCACTCCAAACCCTGGCCCGAAAAGAAGCTTCATAAACATGTTGAAAGTTCTTTTTAAAAATGTTGAAATACTTTTGAAAATATTGATCAACATTTCTATGAAAAATGCTGGTCGTCTCATACTGGTTAACTCTATCCTCTCAGCCATGCCGACTTTCTATGTGTGGACTCTTAAAATTCACCTAACTGTCATTGAGCAAATTGATGTTTATAGAAAGCATTGCCTTTGGGACAGAGGGGATGTCAATCGCAAAGGATGTTGTCTCGTGGCTTGGACCGCTGCTTGTCATGCTAAGAAGGATGGGGGACTAGGCATCATTGATCTTAAGGCACATAACAAAGCTTTGCTCATGAAATATCTTCACAAATTTTACAATCGGGAACAATTACCCTGGGTGTCTTTAACCTGGGACTCTTTCTACTCATCATCAGCAGGGGTTCCTCATACAAAAAAAAATGTTGAGGGGGAAGAATAGGGGCAGGCATAGGTTTACCATTTGGTTGTTGCTTAGGGATCGACTGAGTACACGCAAGATGCTGAGGGGGAAGAATAGGGTTTTGGATGACTATAGTTGCCCCGTGTGCAGCAGTGCAGTAGAAGAGACGTTGGATCAACTTTTTTTTTTTTTGCCCTTTCAGCAGTTGGTGTTGGAGATTCTTGCACATAACCTGGGATATGCACCTAGAGATATTTGACGTAATAGTGCACGCCCGTCAAGGCTTTGGGAAGAAATTCTTCAAGGAAATTCTTATAGTAGCTTGTTGGGCAATTTGGAAGCATAGAAATGAAGTGAGTTCTTAGGGATTCTGTTTTTTCATCTTTTGGATTTGTAATCCACACCTGTACATAATTTTATACTGTACATATATAAAAAATACCAGTAGGGCCTCCCCTGCTGTTTCCTTAAAAAAAAGGTTGGTGCAAACATTTTGAAAAATGTTGGATCGAACCCTTTTCTCTAAAGAAGTGTTGGTTCAACTCTTTTTCAAAAATATTGGTCCAACATTTATGAAAAATGTTTGTCCAATTTTATTTTAAAATGTTGATAATATTTTTTAAAAACATTCCGTCAACATCAGGTGGGAGGTTTCATAGTTATTAGGAAAGAAGACACGGAGGGTTAGTAATTACTGAAGAAGAAGATGAGATTTAGTGGGTTGGAAGTTTCAACTCTTATCCGCATCTAGGCATATATGAGCCCTCCACCAAAATGTTTCTGGTTCGTCATCTTGCGCCTCATTTATTCGCTCATCAATGATGGACCGTACGTATGTTTGGATGACATGTGCTAAACTTTAGCATCTGTCACATCAGATGTTTAAACACTAATTTGGATTCTTAAACGTAGATTGATGACAAAACTCATCTCATAACCTTACGATGCTACAATAAACATATGTTAATGATAATTAAACTTAATAGATTCATCTTGTGAAGTAGCCTCCATCTGTATAATTAGTTTTATAATCAGCTCATGTTTGGCTCTCCTAATTAGCATCCAAACACTCGAAGTGACAAGCTAAGTGCTAAACTTTACCACCTGTTATCCAAACACCACCTGGTCACGCAACAGACTTATATCATTTTCTAATCGAGAAATATCAGCCTGAAAATGAACGACAGAGAAGATTCAAATCAGAAGTTCAGAACAAGTTAAGTATACATTAATAAAGGTAGCAAAGGTGTGCTTATCAACATTTCCTAATCAGTAAAGGAAAACAACTCAAGTCCATATGATCAAAGTTAAGTAAACAGTGCGTTTTTTAGATAACCATAACAAAGACGAATGTATCTCATGAATCAAAACTCGAAAAATAAAAAGAGGGTATGAGTATGAAGGTAATAGAATATACAAGCTTCAGATTAGCAATGACTCAAAGCTCCGCATCTGTTTATCAATTTTTTAAGTCAGTATTCTACATATGAAAATGAGATAAAAATACATTTCCCTGTAAAATATTCTCAGGGATAGAAGTTGAGCGGTCTCCAGCTTTACCACAAAAAACTTGGGAGACATTGAAGATCATCAAAATTTCAATACAGCTGTGCATCTACTGCTAATAAGAGAAAACTCCATTTTCATCGCTCTTAGCTATACGAAATTTAGAAATCACCGTTAAAACTACAGGGAGTTTTAGTGTTCTATATCATCCCTATCACTACTTGTGTTCCTGTTTCGGAGGAACCACTAACTCACATCTTACAAGATCCAGATTAAAATTCTTAAATAAGCAAGTAAATCCTGAACAAGTGAGCATAATCTCCCAATACACGATAGACAACTCCCAACCAGATCCAGCTACAATTCAGACTGACGAGAAATCGGAACGCAAAGCAAAGCGCGAAATGAACCAATCAGATCCCAGCCACTAAACCTCTCCCAACCCGGATCAGGGGAGCTCCAGCGGGGCGGGAGGGCGCACCTCGTACTCGCTGACGAGCGACTGACGGTCCCAGAAAGCGAAGGTGGCCGCGACGAAGACGAAGAAGAGGAGCGCGAGGCGCTTGGGCCGCTTGAGGTAGTAGGCGGGGTTCAGGTACCGCCACGCCCCCGACGACGAGGATGACGACCGGCGGGCAATCGGGGCCGCCCCCGGCGACTAGATCGCCGGGATCCAAGCTCGTCGCCGCGCCCGGCGAGGTCCACGGCGATTCGCGCGTGCGCTCGGGCGTCCCGTCCGTCCCCGCGTCGAATGTGTCTCTCTGTTTCGGCCGAGGTCCGAGGACCTCGATAGAGGGGCCTACATGTAAATATCCACTTGAACGGTACGCACCCGGTAAAGCCCAGGACCCGGAGCCGATCCGGCATATGTCGAGGGCGCCCGGGCTTGCGCCGGTAAAGCCCTAAACCCGGCCGCCGCTCGCATTTCCCCCTCCCTCGCGCCTCCCGGCGGCAGCCGCTCGCATCTCCCACTGCCGCCGCCGCGTCCTCCGCCTCCGCCCCCCTCGCCTTCGCCGCGTACGCTGCCTCCCCATCCTCCTCGCCGTCGCCGAGTTCGGTGCCTCCCCGTCGTCCTGGCCGTCGCCGCACGCACTCTTCCACCTCCTCGCGCCGGTGAACCTGGAGAGCGCTGGATCTACATACATTGCCACTTCAAGGTTCGATTTCCCTGCACTTGATTGCGGCCTACATCTGTAGGGTTCGTTTTTTTCGATCTAGACGCTAGGGTTCCAGTGGGGGGCACTAGTAGCATGCTGCTTCGTCAGTGCTTTCAGTTATCTCTGGGTGTCATTCTCACGATTTAGTTCTTTTTAATCTCTGAATTATTTGATGATTTAGTCCATTTGCTAATTGAACACTCTGGTTAGTATGCCTTGAGCATCAGTGCTGGTGCTTGGTTACGGATAGGAGGAGTTGTTTAGTTGTGGTGGTTAATCAAACAAATTAAAACTACCTGATGATGCTACTAGTGGAACATCTTAGATGCAGCAGGGCAGCAGGCAGAATGGTAGCTAGTAATTGTACTTGTGCTCCCCATTTGTTGTGTGCATCTTAAATTAAAACTACCTGATGATGCAAAATGCTCTCTTTTTTTTGTACTATATGGTGATAATTTTATTCAATGTCTCACTTTTAATTCAAAATTTGTGGCTTTTGGCTGTTAAAATAGAATAGTGATGTTGCATGTGCAGCTAGTGTGCTCAGGGGGCTTGTTGGGCTCTGCAGATACATGTGTACCTATTGAATGCTTTTGCATAGATGTGCTAATTTAAAAATGCTCAAGTGCCTATTATGTGAGCTGAACATTTCTATTATGCCAAGATCATTTAATCTGAAGTAGTTTGTGGCTGAGAAGTATGGCCTGCTGAAATTACTACAGACTGTTGTTCTTTTTGTGCACTAGAGTACTAGACAATGACATTGAGTCATTTTCAGAGGAGCAGCAACCTTCTATTTGCACATATTGCCTAAATTAACGAAAACAATCTACGAAACTACTCTTTCCAGTTATAAATACTTGTCATTTTGGACGAGGCTCTAGTAAATTTTAAACTTTTTAGTATCAGTAACTTTTAAAATAAGATTTAGCTCACACATGTAGATTTGTCTTGAAAATTACTCTCATAAGGTCAACAAATTGTTAGATTTATTAAAAAAAAATACTATACACTATATCGTTGTCGAAAACATCAAGTATTTGTAACCGGAGGGAGTATCCTGGCAACATGAATACAGACAGTGTTCTTAAGTATTCAGGAGCTCCCTTGCTACATCAACATGATCACCAATCAAATTCCACATGATTGTAACCAATCATGTATACCATGGAAATAAATGAAGTTCAACAAAAGATTCCTATTTAACCGATAACATTATACAGTGTATAGCATACAAAGTTGTAGTATGCTGTTTGCCGTGCAATTTGACAAATACCAAATCCACTGACAAAAATGTTCCACAGCGAAGGCTGCTATGAGAAAGCAGAATCACAAGACAATTTGACAAACATAAAAAATATTGCATGTATATCATCACAAAGAATGGACCAAATGCCAGTGTGAAACGAACTTACAGAGGCAAATATCACCGTGTAGATGATTAGTGCAGACCATGCATGTGCAGCTGATTCATCTCGATAAAGCACCCTAAGAGGACAAAGAGTAGAATTATAAAAATGCGCAACAAGGAAAATTACAAAAAAGTGAATAACACTTCATGTTTATGAAAACAGTTAATTTGTTTACATGAGCCCTGAACCAACAACTAGCTCCTACAAATCAAGAATATAATCATGTTCTGCAGCTTAATAGCAAGGATCAATCTCGTTGTCAGTCAATTGAAAATTTGTTTTTTCCATCAATCATTGAGAATTTGTTTTTTCTATTGAGTTGCATGCACCAACTAGTTCAACCCCCCACGTATGGGGGTGGACTACATAACCCCCTAACGTATGAAACGGTTTATATCACCCCCTGAACTTTTCAAAACCGGTCAAATTACCCCGTAAAGCAGTTTTGAAATATCATAGTAAATCGCAGAAGGCTGAAACTATGATACAAGCCGTTTCATACGTTCGGGGGTTATGTAGTCCACCACCATGCGTGGGGGGTGGATATAGACTTTTCCATTTTTGTTCTTAAGGGTCAGTTTTGTTTTTTTGCCAGCTTGAGCTAACTAGGCAAGGTTTGCCTGACCTTGCTGAGCAAAGCAAGGCAAGAAACACAGTGATGTTTGGTCTTTCTTCTTAGCTTAGCTCCCGAGACAAAAGTAGCAAAGAGAGACAGACACCAGGAGAGCTTGCCATTCCGGAGAGATAATTCGGCTTTCCTCCAAGAGCAAGGATTTTCTTGTCAGCTGAGGTGACTAGCAAAGCAAGGATTTAAGTGCACTACCAAACTGACCCCTAAGTTTTCAGGTTGAACTAGTTGGTGCATACAACTCAATAGAAAAAACAAATTCTCAATGATTGATGGAAAAAACAAATTTTCAATTGATTGACAACGAGATTGATCCTTGCTTATTAAGCTGCAGAACATGATTATATTCTTGATTTGTAGGAGCTAGTTGTTGGTTCAGGGCGCATGTAAACAAATTAACTGTTTTCATAAACATGAAGTGTTATTCACTTTTTTGTAATTTTCCTTGTTGCGCATTTTTATAATTCTACTCTTTGTCCTCTTAGGGTTTATCGAGATGAATCAGCTGTTACACGGTGATATTTGCCTCTGTAAGTTCTTTTCACACTGGCATTTGGTCCATTCTTTGTGATGATATACATGCAGTATTTTTTATGTTTGTCAAATTGTCTTGTGATTTTGCTTTCTCATAGCAGCCTTCGCTGTGGAACATTTTTGTCAGTGGATTTGGTATTTGTCAAATTGCACGGCAAACAACATACAACTTTGTATGCTATACACACTGTATAATGTTATCGGTTAAATAGTAATCTTTTGTTGAACTTCATTTATTTCCATGGTATACATGATTGGTTACAATCATGTGGAATTTGATTGGTGATCATGTTGATGTAACAAGGGAGCTCCTGAATACTTAAGAACACTGTCCGTATACATGTTGCCAGGATATATTTGATGTTTTCGACAACGATAGTGTATAGTATTTTTTTAATAAATCTAACAATTTGTTGACCTTATGAGAGTAATTTTCAAGACAAATCTACATGTGTGAGCTGAATCTTATTTTAAAAGTTACTGATACTAAAAAGTTTAAAATTTACTAGAGCCTCGTCCAAAATGACAAGTATTTATAACTGGAAAGAGTCGTTCCGTAGGTTATTTTCGTTAATTTAGTTTCGTAGGTTATTTTCGTTAATTTGGGCACCACTTTGCCAATTCATGGCAAAGGTTTCTGTAAATCATGTGTTATCATGCTAAGACCTGTGGCATGCCCAAGAAAATCAAGCATGCCTAGCTTTGTTGTGGAAATGTTTGTTCATGAACCGAACAGATGCCATGCTAGCATTATGAACATGTTAGTGCTGATTGTGGTTCTTGCTATCATTTCCCAGTAAAAATAATATCATAGTATCCATGTTTTTGCCAATCTAGATGTGATTTTCGATGCACAATAGAGTGCATACTATTTGTTGGAAATGCTAGGCTTGTAACAACATGGTATCAATTTGAAGTTTTGTTGGTTGCCAAAGGCAATTCCCTTCAGCACTCAATATGCCTTGCCAAGCTCATATATTATGTTAATGTATCCATGTTAAACAAACTCACTGCAAATTGGTTCATGCATGTTGAGCCTTCGGTTTGTTTTGTCGACTTAAGTTCCCTACAGGAAGTTTGGCTGTGGATGCAGTTCCCCTTTGGATGCTAATGCCATTATTTATTGTGGTGAGCTGTTTGGATCACGAGGGCCTAAAAGTACTAGCATTGCATTTGGAAAACATATATAACCATTCTGAGACCTGATGAAGAGAACTACAATGCATATTGCAAAAAACCAGGGGCGGAGCCAGGGGGGGGGGCAGGGGCCTGGGTCCCTGTGCTGCCGTAACATCCCTTTTTGTTTTACACATTTACTAATTATTACCCTGATTATTAGCTTAGAAGGACTTGCAAACATTGTCTCACGTGCTTGACTGCTAGCGGCATCTAGGCCAGCCAGTCTGCTGCTGCTGCAAGTCAATAACATGCTTGCTCAGTTCATTTTTTCTCAAATTGTACGGTGGGGTTTTCAATCTTTGAACTATATCAAATTGTTAGATAAGATGAACAGGATATGGACCCTTAATAGCTAGTAATAGCGTAATTCAGTTGTCTCTGCTGAAAATCCTATGTCAGCAATGATCAAGTTGCCAAGCCGGTTGAAACACAAGCCATAAGAGCAACTCCAACAGTTCCCCATCCTAAGTTGCCATTGTTATTTTTTTTTGGAAAAAACAGAAGAAATCTTCTCCAATAGTTCCCCATCTTAGGTTGCCATTTATTCCAAGTTGGGAAAAACAGACTCCGCGTGCGCATATATGCGCGCAGCTATCCGCTGCGCATCCTTCCGTATCAGAAGAGGTGGAAGGGTATATAAACATAATTTTGTTTTTTTCTCAGGTTCCTGATTTTAGTTTTCAAGAGGTGGAAGGGTAGAAACATAATTTTGTTTCTCTCAGGCTTCCTGATGTAAGTTAGATCTGGATTTGGCAAGTGAATTATGCCAAACTGTTGGAGATGAGCTCTTTTTTACTTGTCATATCTTTTTAGAAGTTGGCAAAACACAAGATTTGACAAGTAAAATTTGGCAAACTTTTGGAGATGCTCTAATATAACAAAATACATGTGCACCGTCACAAACTGAACAAGCTAGAAGTCCTTGAAAAAAAATTCAACTTTCCACTTAACATCTTGGCCCCCCGATCATCAAATCCTGGTTACGCCCCTGCAAAAACCTACAATATTTCAATATTTTGTTGCCGAAAACTCTCACTAGACCTAAGGCTGAAATCTTTGGCCCACTTAATGCATGCAATATAGAGGCTGATGGGTGGGTCCATGGTAAAAAAAGTTGTAGTTTTTTGCAACAGTGTCTCAAAATAGTTAGTTTTGCAATTGTCACTAGAAATTATGGTTTCATGGAACATATGCCAGAATAGTTGTAGATTTTTTAAAGTAGGTCTAGATTGAGTAGAACATTCCTTTTACTCGATCATACATTTGGGAACAATGAAAAAGAACACAAACCCAATTTACAACTCAATTATAGATTTGTAGGTCAATTCATTCAAAGGTGCAAAACCCAAAAGTGTTGTGCCTAGGTACTTATGATAGACCAGTTAAAATGAAATATTGTGGGCATGGTTCTTATGGCGTCGACTAGGCGTCGGGGCAATTTTTGAACCGTGGCGTCTCGTCTGCCGCGACTTAGCTACGTATGGCGTCGCCTAGTCGTCAACGGACGCCGCGGGAGTGAAAATCGGCGGCACGTGCGAGGAAAAAAAGCACGTCGGCGGAGGCAGAGGTGGGCGCGGTGGGGGTATGAACGGGCGGCGGAGGAAAAGGTAGGGGACAGTCGTCGCGGAGGAGGAGGCAGGGAACGGCGGTCGCCGCGGAGGAGGAGGCAGGGGATGACCGCTCGCGAAGGAGGAGGCAAGGGATGTGTGCGCCGGCGGAGGAGAAATCATGGGACGTGCGCCGGCTTCAAGCGGCGGCGGAGAAATGGATAAATGGGAACCGAATAGGAATAGGATAGGGTTGGTTGCTGGGATGGGCTTTGCTGGGCTTATTTGTCCGACTATATGCCCACTTTTAGTTGGACCTGATAAAAGGAAGGGATAGAGGAGATCAGGAGGAGCCGAGCGAGGTCTCTGCCCATTGCCACCGCCAATCGAGCTCGTCCTGCGCCTCGCTGATCTCCTCCCGTCGCCGGTCGACCTCGCCAAGCACCTCCTCAATCTGCTCCTGCCGCTGGTCGGGCAAGCCCCGGGCCTCCCCGATCTGCTCCTGCCGCCGGTCGGGAAAGCCCCCGCACCTCCCTCCTCCGTTCTTCTCTCGTCTGCTCCACGCCTCCTTCCCTTCTCTGTTCTCCTCTCTTCTGCCTAGGTATTTGTATGGCGTCGCCTCGCCAAACGCCATACTCGCCTAGGTGTCTGGAAGGTGGTGAGTTGCCACACCTCGCCTTACCGCCATACGAACCGTGATTGTGGACTTCACTATTCTATTATGATCTGACTTCTGACTATGCTAGATGGAAATCCAGTTTACAATACCAATTCTGACTATCCTGGTAATAGAGGCTATGTGTGGTTTGGGACCTTCTGCCTACATCAATCTAAGAATAGTTTAATATAACATATACTTCCTGTCCCATGATATAGATACTTGTAGCATTCAAATTTTGTCCCATAATATAGCTATTTTTGAGTTCCCAAGTGGATTATTCAGCATAAGAGGTCTAAATTACCCTCCATGTATGCAAATCAATTATGCCATGCAGATCTGCATGCAAGCCTGCCACCAATTAAATAGGAAAGGTATAATTATTCTAATGAGGGGGTAATATGGACTTTTAATCTACATCCTTAATCTGTTTGAAAAACTCTACACGTAGCTATATTTTTGGGACGGAGGGAGTATTGTGTAGTGCATTTTGTGATACATGATAGGACCAAATATTTATGCTGCAATCTGCTCCTTGTTTAGTGTTTACAACATTTCCATTTTATGGGAAATGTGTATTTCACATTAATTGTTGTTGATTGGAGGCGCTTCTTGCATGGTTTTGTCTTTTTGATCTTACTTCATGAAATGACATTAACCATGCAATTTGTTTGGTGATAACATACTTTTTGTTTGTCCATCAACAACTTGCAGGACCCCACATTGCCAGACTCTATTTGCACCTGAGAGAAGTGAACCGATTCAAGGTGTTCATATACTTTTGGGATGGTTTAAGAAAGGGCCTGGAAACCTTGTGGGGATAAACACTTTGTGTTAAAGCCATTGATTTTGGGGACTGATTTGGTAATCGGTGTAATGGAGTGCAACAGAGAAGAGGCCTTGAAGGCCAGGGAAATTGCTATTAAGAAGTTGGAAAGCAAAGATTTTGCTGGTGCTAAAAGGATTGCCCTTAAAGCACAGAGAATTTTTCCAGAGATCGAAAACATACCCCAGCTGTTAACTGTCTGTGAAGTACAGTGTGCAGCTGAAGCAAAGTTAAATGGAATGTTGGACTTTTATGGAATTCTCCAAGTGGAAGGATCAGCAGATGAGATGGCCATAAAGAAGCAATATCGTAAGCTTGTTCTCTCACTTCACCCCGATAAAAACAGTTATGCTGGTGCAGAATCTGCCTTTAAGTTTGTTGCAGAAGCATATGCAACATTGTCTGATCGGGCAAAACGATATGCATATGACATCAAATGGAGGGTTGCTTCTAAAGCTGCACCAAAGCAGGCTACACAACAGACGCAAGCTGCAGGACCAACACGGGCTACACAATCGAATCAGGCTGCAAAACCGAAGCAGGCTGCAAAACCGAAGCAGGCTGGGAAACCAAAACAGGCTGCACAACCTAATCTGGCTGAGGAACCAAAACAGGCTACACAGCCAATGCAGGCTACAGAAACAAAGCAGACCAATAAACCAAAGCAGGCTACAGAAGCAATGAAGAGTGCAGAGCCAGTTAACAAAACTGATGCAAATAGAAGTAGTGCGGCAGGATATGTACAATCAGGTTCACCAGCCACTGATGAGGGTACATTCTGGACTGTGTGCATTCACTGTAAAACAAAATACAAGTACCATGGTGACATACTAAATCGTCAGATCCGCTGTCAGAACTGCAAGCAAAAATTCTATGCATTCAACATAAGTAAAGAGGATGTGCCTCCTGTGTTCTCATCAAAAGCAGCCAATGGTGCTGGGCCACAGGGCTGTGTTCCCACTCAACAAGGCTGTTCTGCAAATGCCCCTTCTAGAGAGAACATACAGGCAAGGCCTGGGACGGACGGAGCACAATATGGTGAACAAACGAAGAGGGGTTCAAAACCAAGTGGTGAGGGTATGATTAATCATAAGGAAACAAATGGAAAAGGGGGAGTTGAATTTTCTTCAAGGAATCCATCCAAAGCATCTGCACCAAATGGCAATGGTATGACCGATGGAAGTATGGCATCTGACACTACTGTGCCAGATTTTGGTGATGGGCAAAACCTAGGTAGTGGGGTGGATACATCAGCAGAGCCAGGTGCTGCAGGGATCCCTAGTCCACGGAGGTCTTCTAGGAGAAAGTCATGTGCTGATGCCAACATCCTGAATCCTCAAAAGAAAAAGAAACGGACACTCAAAGATTGGTTCTCAAATGCTGCCTCCAGTTCTAAAAAAGTGTTTGATGATAATGCTACTCATGCTGATGGGCAGACTAGTCAACCTCATGTCTCCAGCAAAACAAATCACCAAGAGGAAGGTTGTACTGTCAATGAAGGCAATCAAATGAACAAAGAAGCTCATGATACAACTGCTGAGAAGCCTTGCAATGCTGGGAGCTTCACATACCCTGACCCAGAATTTTGTAACTTTGATAAGTTCAGGGATGTCAATCTATTTGCAGTTGATCAGATATGGGCACTTTATGATGACCATGATGCCATGCCGAGATTTTATGCTAGAATAAGACATCTTTATACTAACAACTTCAGAGTGCGTTTCACTTGGCTGGAGCATGATGCAGTGAATGATGAGGAAGACAAATGGACTGATAATAAACTGCCTGTGGCTTGTGGGAACTTTACCCTAGGAAACACAGAGGTGTCAGAAGATCCCCTCATGTTTTCTCACATTGTTTCATCATGGGCGAAAGGCCGAAAAAGGGGTTCTTATGTTATACATCCAAGTAAGGGTGAGGTATGGGCTCTGTATAAGGGCTGGAGTATGCAGTGGACCTCCGATGCAGATAACCATAGATCCTATGAGTACGAGGTTGTGGAGGTTCTTTCAAACTTCACGATGGAAGCTGGTGCCACTGTTATCCCTTTGGTCAAGGTTGAAGGTTTTGTGAGTCTTTTTGCAAAAGCAAAGGACAAGTCGTCATTTGTTATACTGCCAAGCGAACTACTTCGGTTTTCCCACAGCATTCCATTTTTCAGAACAAAGGGAAATGAGAAGGTTGGTGTCCCATGTGGATTTCTTGAACTAGATGCTGTATCGCTTCCTAGTAACCTGGATGCAGCATTTCCACCAGTTACTCTTGATTCTTTGAAGAACAGTGGGTTTGTTGATTTAACTGGCGATGCTACACCTGTCCCTGGTAATGAACAAAGTGCTCAAAAGGGAAATCAGAGAAATGGAAGAAAGCGGAAAAATCATTCCCTTGGAACTCTTGTTCAGGAAGGCTGCCCCTCCCCCACTCTGTACACATATCCAGAAACAGTATTCTACAACTTTGAAGAACACCGGTCATATAATAAGTTTGAACGCGGCCAGATATGGGCTCTTTACAGTGATTTTGATAAACTTCCCAAGTACTATGGCTGGGTTACCAAAGTTGATCTAGATCCATTCGGAGTCCATCTGACATGGCTGGAAGCTAGCCCTCAATCAGAACAGGAGAACATGTGGCTAGAGCATGAGCTACCTGTGAGCTGTGGGACATTTAAAATCCATAACTGGAGGATCAGGTACAACACAAATGATGCATTCTCTCATGTTGTAGAAAACCAAGTTGGTTCAAAACGGCTTTTTGAAATTCATCCACAAGTAGGGGAGATTTGGGCGATCTACTACAATTGGTCGCCTGGCTGGGTTCCTTCCAGCAAGGATGCTTGTGAATATGCCATCGTTGAGATTACTGAGCGCTCTGAAGCTAGCACCAAAGTCTTCTTTCTCACTCAGGTCAGTGGCTATATTACTGTATTCAAGCCAGACAACGAGAGGAGTATCCTTGACGTGCCTACAAAAGATGACATGAAGTTTTCTCACCGCATACCTTCTTTCCGTCTGACAAAAGAAAAGGGTGGCGAGCTATGTGGCTTGTATGAGCTGGATCCCGCTTCTATTCCTGATACTTTCCTCTCTGGCGATACCCTCTGACTTGCAGAAGCTCAATTCGGCTGCTCAGATGAAACAAAGACTAAGTACTTCCCTTTAACTGAAGTGGCCGATCAGTTATATTGTAAATGTTTCTGGATGTTCATGCACCAGGCAACTGGGGAAACCTTGCTATATGTTCCAGTTCTACAACTCTGCCCTTTATCTTATTCCCAGCCGAGCTTCAAATTCTAACTAAAGTTGATGCCTGTGATTCCGTGAAACTGTAATCAGTCTGTTTGGTAGAGTTGCATGCAGGCGAGGGCAGCTGCCCTCTCTATTACGTGCTGCAAAACATATCCGCATAATTTATTATGAGCTCCAGATTCATGCTAATTCTCAAATCTGCTAATGTAAATTTAGCACTCTCATTGGGCATTCTTGGATTCTGAAGTCCTTGTATGAGTTTCAGTGGGGCTTTGATCTAAAGTAGGTTTGAGCGTGTAAAATAATGTCTCTGATAGAATTCAAACTGAAACAAGATGTCTGCATGCATAGTTTGATCTGGTGCTTCTAGATATGTCTGCATACCAAATCCCAAAATTTGATCATGAAAGTGCACACATGGATTGTTTGACATGACTATGTTTCTGTTTGATGATCTACATCTTGTTACATGGCAATACCTTGTGTTGCATCTGTTACTTCTGTTGTGGCCTGTCAGTGAGTGCACTTGCATTTCTTTTGTTAGTGCAAGTGTAAATCATCCTAAGGACTATCTTAGCCAACAGTCCTATTTGTTCACATTGAATTTAGTTTCATAGCATGGACCAGAATGATAGCAAATGAACTTGTGAGCAGTGTCAAGTGATGAAAGAGTCTTAAGCATGGAATATTGTAATGATCAATTGCTTCTTTTTTAGCATTGTTAGTGCTATAGTTGACTGTTGATCTTACCCATCAATGTTATTTTCCCTCTACTGATTGTAGGTCGAAGTAGAACCTGACATTACTAAATATGCCATGTGCAAATAGTGTTCCAAGCTGTTATCCATGGCATTAGTAAGATGCTTTTCTTGTACAAATATTAGAAAAGTTGATAGGCTCCAATCTTGTATCAACATCATAGATAGAACGTTGATAAATGTATACACCTATCTTTCAAGGATAGAAGATCATTAGCACCAGAAAAATGCACACAGGTCATATACAATTCTTGAACGATTTGGAGTGTTCGATTTCGAACACTTGACATCATTTTTTTCTCTCTTGTTGGTTCTTATATCTATTTCTGGATGTTGGTTGCCTAAAAAAGTTTGAAAGTAGGACAAGGAAACAAAACTATTAGATAACTATTCGCCTATTCCTCAGTGAGCTAGTAGCCATTGATTCTTATGAATTGCTACAGTGTTCGTGCAGCTTGCCATTGCATTGGGAGATGGAACATTTCCTCTGCATCTTTGCTCCAATTCTTTCTGTTACAAATGTGACCCTGATGCGCCATAATTATACGTGTTGGTGTGCAAAACTCTGGTGACTTCCATGACTTTTTTTTTTAGAACTGATGACTTCCATTACTTATACAGAGCCTTGCTACAGACCTCTTTCTTCTGAAGTTTGCCGCTCAACCTTTTTTAGATAATACTAAGTGCAAAGGTTCCATCATGTACCACAGCATGTAATAAATCTTGGCAGTGGCAGAGCTAGAAAAAAATAATAGCTGGGGCGACTTTTAGAGGTAAAACTATAAATTTGGATAGACAACACAAGTGCGCCATATACATTGCAAAATACAAGGTAAAAAAAATGAACATGTTGATCCAGTTATAATTAGATAAAGTGAAAGGTAAATAAAACAAAACGAAAAAATGAGCCAACGTCATTGGGTCAGTAGCAATTATGATTTGCAAGCGTCTACAAGCATTCAGAAATAAAACCTTCCGCACTCGCTCAGTCTAGCTAGTGTTGATATGATTTTATAACAGATAGTGCTGCTGTTTTCTGTGGCCTAAACGTCGATGTTGGTCGGCCCATGAAGAAAGGAAGAAGTGCGCGGTGTGTCTGGTCTGGGCCTTCAAGTGCGATCAAACTAGTCCTGCTGGCTGATGATGGGGTTGGGCGCATGCCTGGTAGCACGGACGGAGGGGACGACAACACACAGAAATTCGACAGGAGCAGAAAAAGGAATTCCAGATGACCATGCTGCCACTGCCACGCCGGTAGCCGAGGCGGCTGCCCCAGCTCGCCCCAACTATACCTGAGCATTTTTAGCCCGGCCGGCTAGCCTGGTCTGGGCCCGACCTGAACCCAACCCGCCCACAGACCTTACTGGGTGGACGTGGGCACAGATCTTGCAGTCTGAGAAAAAAAATCTTGACCCGAGTATGACCTGAAATGCTGTTTTTAGTTATTTTGCACTATAAAATGCGCGGGCGGCCCGCCCAAGCCCGGGTCCGGCCCGAAAATTGAGGCCCGACGCGTCCAGTGGGACGGTCATTGGCAGGATTTTCTTGGCCCGAAATAACTGGGCTTTTTTTGGCTCGACCCGAACCCGGCTCGACCCGAAAAATGCTCAGGTATAGCCCCAACGTGCCTCCGCCACTGAATCTTGGTAATCCTTTCAAAAAAAATTCCTTTAAAAAAATCTTGGTAATGCATCGATCTAAGTAGTTAATTTGGATTTTGGATCAAGAAGTTCCGACAGAAATGGCTCCCCCAAGTCCCGACACGGACTCAGCTGTGCTTTTGCACTAAGACGATGCCTGCATCGATCTAAGTAGTTAATTTGGATTTTGGATCAAGCAGTTCCGATAGAAATGGCTCTCCCAAGTCCCTGCATCGATCTAAGTAGTTAATTTGGATTTTGGATCAAGCAGTTCTGACAGAAATGGCTCTCCCAAGTCCCAACACGGACTCAGCTGTGCTTTTGCACTAAGACGATGCCACGGTGTACAAAGACATGGAACCATTTTCATCGTGGTGATATTTACTTTATACTTTGTGGCTGAGACGTTGCATCTAGTTGTATAGAAATGTTCATGGATGAAATTCCAAACATAACACACTATTTCGAATTCGAACCTCGTAGGTAAACGAAGTCACCCAAATAGCATACTCGTCTGGCTAGCATGATAAACCACCAATTCACCACCCTCTGGCGTTGTTTTCAAGACTATTGATTTTGAATTCTCTCCTACCCTAACTTACATAAATCTCGTTTCACATTTCTTGTTTCATGATGTTAGGTTTCATAATTTATTGAAAAATGTCACTGATGATCTATCAATGTGTGTGGAAAAAAATTACAAAAGTCACAAAGACATTGGGACCTATGTGGTATAATGATGCATAAAAGGAATAAGCAGTAGCATTACTACATTTATTTAGATTGAAAGAAAAAAAACAAAATAAAGTTGACATTTGAGGGAAGAGTTGATTAGGCACGGCACTAATACAGGTACAAAGATCCAAGCGGTTATAAAAGCCAGCAGCGCACGATTCCTTCGCCACCTGGCACAGAACCCCAACGCCCACCTGCTCCTCTCTGCGCGCGCGCGGCTGCCAATCCCCTTCCCCACGCGGCCACGCCGCTCCGTCGGCGGCTGCCTCCTCCCACCCTCCGGGAACCATGATCCAGTGGTGCTGGACCGGAGATCACGGCGCGCTCGAGATGCGCCGCCCGGAGCGCGAGGCGGCGGCCACTGCACCGAGCCCGCGCAGGCCGACCCGGGCGCGGAGCGCGTGTTCGCGAACGTGGCCTTCGTCGTCGGGGCCGACGACAACGTCGGCGCCGCCATCGTCGACATGCTCCGGGGCCCCGGCACCCCCGCGGGGCCATGGAAAGTCTACGAGTTCTTCGTCACCAAGCCGGGTTCCGCCTCTACCTCCACCTCCGACGGCTACGTCGCCATGTTCCAGCCCGAGTTCGCTCACCCCGGCACCACACGCGAGGTGCTCACGAACCTCACCACCGTCACCCACGTCTTCTACGCCGCGTGGTTTCCGCGACCCGGTTCGACCGACGCCGACGCACACGACGCCAACCGCGCCATGCTCCGCCGGATCCTCTCCGTCGTCGTCTCCAACTGCCCGGGGCTCGTCCACGTCGGCCTCCTCAGCGGCCGCGACCAGTTCGTGGACCCGTACGACCCCGTGACGGGAACCGCCTCCGCGATGCGCCCCTGCTTCTCCGAGGACCTCCCGCGCCTCGAGTACCCCGACCTCGAGGATGTCCTCCGCATCGAGCTCCCCGGCATCGTCGCCAACGAGGACGGCGCCGCCCGCTTCACCTGGTCCGTGCACCGCCCCGCCACCGTGTTCGGCTTCTCCCTCGGACGCGCCAGCAGGAACGTCGTCGCCAGCCTCTGCGTCTACGCCGCCATCTGCCGCAAGGAGGGTGCCACGCTGCGCTGGCCCGGATCCCAAGACGCCTGGGATGCATTCAGCGAAGCCTCTGACGCGGACCTCGTCGCCGAGCACACGCTCTGGGCGGCCCTGGAGCTCACAGGCAAGAACGAGGTGTTCAACTGCACCAACGGGGACGTCTTCCAGTGGAAGCTGCTGTGGCCGGTCCTGGCCAAGCACTTCGAGGTGGAGTGGTCCGGGTACGAGGAGGACAGGCGCTTCAAGCTCGAGGACGCCATGGCCGGGAAGGAGGCCCTGTGGGCGGAGATCGTCAGTGAGAAGGGTCTCGTGAAGACAGAGCTCGCCGACATTACCACCCGGCCGTTCGTGGACGCCGTGATCAACGCCAGCGGCGCGCAACAAGTGGACAACATGAACAAGAGCAAGGAGCGTGGATTCTTCGGCTTCCGGGACACGGTGAGGTCCTTCGATGCACGGATCGGGAAGTTGAAGGCCGGCAGAATTGTCCCCTGATCTTTGCTTTTGCGCTGTGACTGATGATAGCGTGCGTCATTCTCCTTCTGATTACCTTGCTCAGTAGTCCAGTTTGAATCTGCTTCTTAGTTTAACAGAATGCATCATTGCGTTTTTGCACGGCAGTAGATGCACGTTGGAACCCCTAACAGAATGTTCATAGGTATGAAAGTTGTTAAGCAGGGAATAATCATCAACAGATCAATGTTTACCTCATGGGCGATGTTAGCTCTTCTTTGAATCTGCATTTGCCTGTTCTTTGCGCTTTCTTCCGATCTTATATCTGTGATTGTAGATTTGTAGTATATTGCTCGAGTAAATTTGTGCTGCACATTTCGTTGTTTTGTCGAGTATTAGGGGTTGCAATGCTGTGACAGGAAGTCAGCAACATTTCTAAGGAAGTCAAATTCTGTCATAATACACATTATTTTTCCTATTTGTTATCCAAAGCATCGATTATACTCTTCTTGAAACTACTGAGTAGAAAAGATGGTAGGTTCTAACCTTGCACAGCTTCATGTGTGACCAGTTAATAACCTTATTTAAAACTGTTTTCAAGGATATATGTAGAAGACATTTATTAGCATCATAAACCAGTAACAAGCCTCCATTTAACCTGTTATTTGATAATTTGTAACTATACATTTAGAATGTGTGGCAGAATTTAATTGTTTGAACTCTAACTGGAAACAAGTTGTCACTGAATGCTTATACCGAATTACTGTTAATGGAAACAAATCTTGATCTCGTTTATTCCTGAAATTTTGTTTTCCTTGAAAGAGTTGAAAGCTAAAACGTAAAATAGAATAGCTGATAAGTAACCACTGATTCTGTTTACTTGCATTCAGTGTTAATTTGTGCAGCATTTTCTTGTGAGATGGAAACATTCCTCGTCCTTTTTTTTCCCTCCAACTCTTTTTGGCAGGAATGGTATTTTGATGTGTTAAACAATCCTGGTTATTGATGAAAGCAATGTGCCCAACCCTCCATATGCTTGTATACAGGTCTCCGTACCCAGTGCTCATGCTCTATTATATCTTCTTCCTTGTGTTGATGTTTCTGATTCTTCAAGTGCATCACTTCAATTTATGGTTACACTGTGCATTGTGTGATGTATTCCTTGTATGATTTTGATGTAGGCTTTGACCAAGAGCTCATATATGTTTTTTTAGTCATTCAGTATGCAATAGTTTTTCTTCACTTCATGAAAAATAAAATGGTGAGTATAAAAGAACTAAATGAATATACAGTATGATGTGGTCCTGCTCATGTCTGCACGCCAAAATTGCAAAGCTTGTTCATGGAGGTGTATGCATGGATTCAAGTAACGAGGACAAAACAAGTACAGTACAAGTTTATTCGATTCGGCGCACGACACTAATCTATACTAAACAAACCAACGAATGAAGTTATATGTTGTAAAAAAAAGAATGAAGTTATCACAAACTCTATAAAGCCAAGTTAAAAAAAAACTCAACATTAAATCGTTACAAGCTAAGCTCCAAGGACGGCCCCGAACACGACAGCCGCCTCTTCTTTAGCGGCAAGGGGCTCTGCACCTCCTCCTCCTCTCCCCACCTCCTCGCTGATCCGATGGCCGCCGCCGGCAGCGGCAGTGGCATCAAGTTGAGATCAAAATCCTTGACGCTGGACCCGGACCCCGACGCCGACGCCGACGCCGTGACGGCGGACACCGACAGCCCGTCCCAGTAGTGGCACCTCTTGTGCCCGCCGAGCGCCTGCCCCGTCGCGAAGCTCCGGTGGCACACCGAGCACCGGTGCCTCCCCGCCTCCTGCCCGCCGCCGCTGCCGCTGGCTGACGACGATGCCACGCCTCCGGCAGACGACGACGAGGACGATGCGTGCAGGTGAAGGGGCGGCGGCACGGTCGCCGGCGGCTTCCGGTGGCTGGCCTTGTGTCCGCCCAGCGCCTGGTGCGAGGCGAACGCCTTGCCGCATACAGAGCACCGGAAGCGGAGCGGCTCGTCGCGCTCTCCTCGCGCCGCCGCCGCCGTCCAGCAGGCGGCGACCGTGTCGTTGTTCTGCGGCCGCTGCGTCGTCAACGTCGTCATGCCGCCGCCTTCTCCCGCGGCTGCGGCGAGCGCCATGAGGCAGAGGGAGACGTAGTCGTCGTGGGTGATGGCCATATCGATCACAGGCGCGCGATTGCAATTCGCGAAAGCTAATGATTCTGCTGGAGTGTTAGCTGGCAGGATTCTTGTTCGGTCAGCTGCAAGTCCGCTAGATGATGAGCATGAGCTAACCACAGAAGCGTCTGCGTGTATATATAGACAGTTAGGAGAAGCCTAGGCTAGCTAGGTGCCGCGAAGTGTACGTGTTTTTTTATGACGGGTTGGAATGGGTGGTCGAAAAGGTGCGGAGGGACGATGATGGGGTCATGGGTCAAAGAAGCACGAGGGCGCGGACGCTCCTTGGTGAAACCGTGAAGGAATGATCTATGCGGATGCTGGATGCATGCATCCGTACTTTACTGAACATACGATATATATACTCTTTCACGTTTGGTATTAGAAGTTGTTTCGGACAAAGTTTGAATCAAACCTTAAGAATTTAAATCATGAATAATCTTTAAAGTCATTGGATTCGGAAATGTGAAATTCATATAAATAGATTTGTCTTAAATTACTTTCATAAAAATATACATATATAATTTTTAATAAATACTCCATCCGTCCCTAAATGATGGTCGTCCGGGAAGCGTGTTTGTGAGGGAAACACGGTTTTCTAAAGACAATCATTTAGGGACGAGGAAGTATTTTTTTATGAAAATAGGAGTTAAATTGTGATTTAATGACCGTGTTACTGTTCTAAACGACTTCTAATACCAGACTGGATGGAGTAAGGCAAAGGGTGCAAATGCAATAGGCGCACGTGCATGCTTGGCGGATAAAAGTTGAGTTGAGCTTATTGGCCATGCATGCATGCATTTTTCATGTGTCATTTGTTCCAAAGTTAAGTATCCTTATTCCGGAGCGATAGGAAACTGCAAATTAGTTTCCCTCGGCAACAAGTTGCAGGTTTACTATTGTAAGAGCAGCCACGTCATATCAAGGATGATATATAACGCAGGTTGGCGGCGAACGACGGAGACGTGTGAGAGAGAGAGAGGATGCGATCCGACCGCTGGTGGAAGCTGGTAATGAGTTTGTTTTTTTTTTAAAGTATACCATTGTGCATACAGTATATGCTATGCATGCAGGGTAGTACGGTGTCAGTAGTAAACTAAAGATCGTGGTGGCTAAGCAGCCTCATCAGTTTATTATTGTGTTGTTTAATGTTTCTTTTCGCCCAGATCGATCGTGGGTGGTTAGTCCACTTTTTCTTAAACAAACTGATCTTGCGATCCAAGGATATACTGTATATGCTATTTATTGTTCGAGTAAGTATTCAGCACAACTTTCTCTGCCAAAAACAAAAAGGCAGTGAAATTGTAACGCTCGATCGAAAGAAGCAACTAGAAGCTTTTGAAAACATCAAACAAAAGAAATCATGTACAAACAAAAGGCATTGAAATTGTAAAGCTCAATCGAAAGGAGCAACGAGAAGCTTGTGAAAACATCAAGCAAAAGAAATGATAAAATAGGCACTTTGGTCCCTAAATTTTACACAGAAGGTTAACTTCGTCCCTCAACTTTCAAACTGACCAATTTAAGTTCCTCAACTTTCATTTCTGGTCAAACTCGTGATACCAGAATCAAGGTTTGGTATCATATACTCCACACAAACAGATTTTAACCTTCATCCGTCCTCCCTCCTTCATGCCTAACAACCATGGACGGGGCTCTCCCTACTGCCCGCACAACAATAAAGACCTTCAATCTCCTTTGAAATTTTCCGCTATAAATGAAATTTTTCTAGTGTCTAGAGGTAGAAGAAGGTGTTCATCCCCTACATCTGAATCCTAGATCCGTCACTGCCGACAACATACTCTAGTTTTTGAGTATCTATATTTATGTATCACAGTTTTGTTGCAGATCGAAGTGTGAAGTTAAAATTAATGAGGAGAGTGTAAGAAGTTGAAACAACTATATGAAGCTCCAATTTTTTGACACTAGAATTCCAACTTTATTAATGTTTCGAGCATCCAAATAGGTTTTAGTATATTTTTCAAAGTTTTAATTTCCCCAAGTTTCATAGCATCGCTCCAAATGAAGTGGACTTTCGAACAAGCATTTCAAAGAATCTTTCAGACAATATTTAAAATAGTGAAAGGCCATTGAAATTTCTATCGAGTTTGAGATATACCAAGTTTATTTACGAAACATTTTCTATGTACTTCGTTCGAACATACCTCAAAGGCCAAATAGCCTTTCAAGCCAAAAAAAAAACTCATATGCAAACTTTAAGACAGAACACGATTTGAATTTAAAATAACATTATTTCCAACAATAAAAAAATGTATTAACAAACATTTTTACAATACACAGCGCACACCATGTCGCAACATCAGTGGTGCCACAACATACAAATGAATCAAAGAATTGAACAGATCTATGTTCAAAAAATGAATCGAACAGATTTCTGTTAAAAAAATGAATCGAACAAATTAACGAATCAATGATTGCCTAGATCATCCCTTTTTTCCTGAACTGATCGACACGTACGAGACTGATCAGTCAATTAACATCCTGCGCTTCTTGATCGGCAGTGGACTCTGCACCTCCTCCTCCTCCTCGGCCCACCTCTTCATCCCGGCGTAGCTCTCCGGCAGCGGCGCGAGGTTGAGGTCGAAGTCCCTCACGGTGACGCCCGAGGACCCCGTCGTCCCGGCCGCCGACGCCGACGCCGACGCGGACGCGGACACGGAGACGGACACCGACACGCCGTCCCAGTAGTGGCAGCGCTTGTGGCCGCCGAGCGCCTGGCCCGTGGCGAAGCCCCGCCGGCAGATGGTGCACCGGTGCGGCCCCGACGAGGCCGTCTCGTCGTCGAGCGCTCCCGCGGAGGCGGCGGCAAGGGCGGCGGCGGCGCGCTGCTCCTCCGTGGGCGGCTTGCGGTGGCTGGACTTGTGGCCGCCGAGCGCCTGGTACGACGCGAAGGCCTTCCCGCAGACCGCGCACCGGAACCGGAGCTCCTCCTCCTCCTCCACCCGCGCGGGCGGCGGCGGGCACCGCGTCCCGTGCTGATGCCCGAACCCGGCCGCCTTGATGAGACCCGTCCCTCGCGTGCCGGCGAGCGCGGCGAGGCAGATGGCGAGGTAGTCCTCCTTCTTGAGCGCCGGCGCCGGCGTCGGGAGCGCGAGGGAGAGCGCGGTCGGGTCGACGACGAGAGCTTCCACGCCGGCAACCATGGCTAGCTTGAGCAGCAGACGCAGCTGGTGAAAAACCACGTGCCCTAGATGACTTTTAGCTCGATCTTTGCTTGCGTTGTTCGTCGTAGCAGCCGCCAATCTGTTCGAGAGCTAGCTGGGGAGTTGTAGAACGAAGACGAAGGGAGACGGTGTGGCTCGTGTGAATATATAGCCTGGGGATAGCGGGCGGACAGGGTGAGAAAACGAGATGGCGTCTGAGGATTTGTTTGGTGAATGGAGAATGAAGTAATGAAGAGGTCGGACGCAATCTATCGCATGCGCGGGTCAAACATGCGGGCGGTTGGCCGTTGCTGCGTTCCTTCCCGGCGCAGCCAAGTTGCCAGTAGGATATACTACCAGGGAACGCGCGCATCACTTTGCTGATTGATCCAGCAGCCTACTAGTACTAGCTTGTGCTACGATTTGTATGCATCTAGTGAACCGATCGGTCAACAGCAATGCAAAGGTAGTAATAGATATAACTTGTTTCGCTGTCCTACTGCACCCTTTGCAACTTCCCGGAAACGGCAAATCGGGAGAAAGTAATGCCATCAGCGACGGCCCGGGGGGTGCATGTGCAGTAGACAATGGCGGCACACTCCGGTCTCTGTAACCATGGGCATGTAACACGTGTTTTTTACATTTCTGCGTGCTAGCGTTTTCGGCCAAAATCGGATGAATTGGAACAGCTGACATGGAAATTAAAGCACCGGCGGTCAATGGAACGGACCAGCTTTTGACTGCGTACTTGACCGGCGGATTGCATTGCTTGCACTTTGCAGAAGCCGGCCGGCGCTCCACGTCCACGGTTTCGATCGAGTACTGTCTCCATGCATTTCGTCCTCCATCTGCTGATGCGCATGATTCGTACGTCATCGTAACACCACCCCCATCCATTTCCTCAAAATCTACAAGCTCAATGGCATGACACAATGTTCAAATGAGGGTGCTGGTTGCTTCCATTTCCTTTTTGAGGTTAAGAAAACAGAAAGGATTAACTTTGTAGCTGGGATATGACAGCTAACGTTGTATATATATAGGTAATTTCCTCGTTAGATTCGACCAGGCAAGCAATTTCGTCATTACATATAACTGAGTTTTTGTACAAGAAAACACAACCACCCCTCACCGTCATTAGCTGCTCTAATCCACTCGGTGAAACTATATAGTAAGGAAGATGACGGTCTTTTTTCCTTACAAGGTACTCCCTCTGTTTCAAAATACTTATCATTCTGACTTTTCTACGTACATTCTCTTTATTATGTATGTAGACATAATATATATCTAGGTGCACAACAAAGGTATTGTATCTAGAAAAGTCAGAATGGCGAGTATTTAAAACGGATGGAGTATTCACTAGTGTTGTGGTAATTTTGTAAGTATTACTAAAAATAAAAATGAATGTCACAGTATATAAGACATCTTAATTAGTTAACTATATAGTGTTTTCTCTTTGAGTACAAAGACTAGAGACTATAAATTAAGAGGAGAAGTCCATTTTACTCCCTTCACAAATCCACTTGCTCTTGTCCGTTTAACTCCTCGGACAACATTTAAACTCACTTTACTTTCCCAAACTATTTCAATCGGCTACTCCAATCTACCCCCTAATCTGTTTTTTCTTTTTTATTTCTTCCATATAAGTTGAGCTTTAATCTTAGATTTTGTTAGTTGAACTCTAACATGATGCCTTATGGTCAAAATATAATTATAAATGTTTCATAATTACTTTTGACTGTTTTTACTATCGCCCGCGTCTCTTGTGTTATCTGTTGCTATTTTGGCAGCACAAAAAGCTATGTGGAAGCAATACAATGACTGTTTTTCATCATGACCAAAATTTGGTAAGACTAGCTATTAGAAGGCTTAAACCATACCCTTATTAACACCACATCTCCCTTAGATACTTTTGCTTTATCCCTTAGAATCCCCATATAGTTCGTGTTTACTTTTATAAATTGTATTTTGTATACCAAATCAATATGATTGATTGTATATATCTCTGATGATATTATTGATAATTTTTTTATCCCTTGGCTACTTATTCGATTTGAGGAGTTTCTTAATTTGAGATAACATACCCTTATTTGAATACAAGATTTATTAGATTCGAGGAGTGCTTTGAAAAAAATAGTTGTGATATGTATATGTAATGCCCATGGCAATGAATAGCTTGTACAAAATGCCATATGCGACCGGTTTGAAATGTTTAGCGTGAGATCATTTGGAAAGCATCCAACTAAAGAATATATTGACAGAGGTTGAAATGTTTGAATTTTTCGTTATCAAATCAGTTCTTCATCTTTATCAAAGGGGTAAACATTTAAATCAATGCTATAATTATTAGGTCTATCTTGTGATTTGGTAAGTTTTTCCTTGACTGTAGTCACCATTATTTACTGTCATTAAATGCTTATGTAAGGTCCCAAGATTACCCTCATTAGGTACCACATGAGAAAATATATCGTGACAAATTTCCATTATGAACCAATTTAGGCTATCATTAGGATGACCCTATAGGAACTCAAGAATTCTAGGCTTCATATACTTTTCACCAAATTACAACTAAATTACCATTAAAAAGTTATGTACCAATTGATTTCATGTATTATGCTAACATGGTTAACTAAAATATATATACTATGACAAATATTTCAAAACCTGGGAAATGAACAAAAGCATACCACTACAAACATGTCTTGTTGAAGCCACACACCACAAATATTATCAAACCCAACTAATGGTGACGACAAAAAATAGGCAAATAACACTAATAGGCGGACCCAATTACATAGATTACATATGAATCAATCTTCTTAATTAAACCAAAATCTCATGCTCCACATAATTGTTTTATGCCAAGCTAGTCCATTGCTAAGAAAATATTATAATTTTTGTAGGGTAATTTTTCTGCATGACATTGCTCAATATCGATATTTGCTAACGAACATCGTTGAATCTTGTATTTGCTCATGGACACCACTTCTTTGTGGGTATTTGCTCATAGCTATTGGATAGACCATTTACAGTTTTGGAAGAGAGAGGAAGACTATGAAATAAATGTCAATTTTTCCCTTGCTAAATTTGGTTTGCTTGTTAGTTTTTTCCCATCTTCATCATGTTTCTGGTCTGTTGCTGCTCCATGTCCTCGTGTTTCTCGTCCGTTGTTACTTCTTGCTGGTTAGTGGTCACTCCCACCGTCCAAATGCCCTGCCCCACTTGGCCGCAACATGCGCCGATCGAGCTCTTTTGCCCGCTCCATCCTAGCATATTACAGTTGCCGCACTGCCCTCGCACTTTCCTGCCGACTGGTGCCCGCCCGTTCTCGCCCACGCCTGTGTTGCCCGCCACTCCTGGCCCCACCTTCTCCTCTTCTTGCGATGACAGCCATGCTCCAGCGACCCAGCCCGCGGAGCTCGGTCGCGTGTGAAGCCCCATCCACAGGTGTCAGCGCCCCCTCTTAACAAACACCACCTCTATCCATGCAATCCTCGATGACCGTGCATTTGCCTCTGCCTACATGACGGCGAAGGCTCCCGCACGTGGCCCGACCCACCTCAATCATCAATGTTAGGTGCGGAGGCACGGGTGGTGCTGTGTGATGGTGATGGGGTCATGGATGGCCTAGCCCATCACGCCGGTCGAGGAGAATATAGGCAGCCAAACGTGTGCGCCGTCCACAGTGGCGAATCTAGGATTTCAAGTTAAGGGACTTGTTCTCATGCTTGTTTATGTCCTACGTAGCATTGCTAGTGCATCAACCTGAGGGATGAACGAGGGTCCCCCGCGCTGCTCCTTGGCACGGCAACAACAGCATGCAAATTCGCAGTCACAATAGGTGTTGCGTGCACCTGTGCCCTAGTTCCTGTGCCTCGCTCCCTGGACGATTTACCAACTGATCGTCTGGCTGCAGCGCTGCCAATCACCCAAAACTGTTGAACCAAAGCAGAGAGTAACAGATTGGAGGGAGAGTTGTGGGGTCATCATAGGTCGTGAATAGCTCTGTTAGTGTCGGTGTCTCAGCAGATGAAAAAAAATCCAGCAACTGGGGGTTTTGGGCCAAATCTTAGGGTGGGACGCGGCCCACCCTCTAGATTCGCCAGTGGCCGTGCACATGAGCATGTTCGTGTTCTGCGTGGCCAACAAGCCGGAAAGTGCGATGGCTATGGAGTGCTGCGCTATGGCGCACGCAACAACGGGGTTAGGAGTGGAGCCGCAGCGCCAATAGCGCACACCATATCAGGTCATATATTGAGTTTGGTAATTGGCTCGACCTCAATTTGGGAAAATTGACTAGTAGGCCCCACTTTTACAACGGCAAAATTGACTTTTCAAATAACCCTGTCTCTCCCTTCACAAGCAGGAAAATTGGTGTCTACCAGTAAAATCAATATCGAGTAATATCCCCTAGCAAATGCTGCATTATTATAATGTCGTAGCAAATTTACCCTTGTTTATAGTAGCTTTTATTGTTGTATTGTATATATGATAATATTCTGATTTTGTCAACATACACATTTTAACAATAATTTGCATCCATAAATACGAAACTAGCACTCACAAAATAATGTACTTGTTCATCTATTTGTATATAATATCTAGTTAGGTTAATAATCTTGTGTTTATAATAAAATGTTACATAAAATACTACATCCATCAAACACAATTTGATTTTTCTCAAAAATACAAAATTTCTATTGTTTAATTTTATACAGTGCATAAAAAACATAATTTTTTAAGTATCCAAAAACTATAACACCCAAGAAGAACCTTAGCCACTTTATCAAATTTTAGTATGAATCAAGACAAAGTTTCCCTCCTACAATACTCAACATTTTTCTCTATATAAAAGTAAACTAGTGTTTATTTGTTATGTGGGAGAGTTTGGGATGCAATTGGTACATACAGAAGGCAAGTTGTTCCTCTTTTAAGATGTATCCCTAGATTGTTGCCATAAGATCAATAATCATGAAGATCATGACACATGGAAGAATTTGGTGTCATATATAATCAACATGCCTCTGTGTCCAACAAGACTATAGATGCACCGGCACCTCTCCACATGTTATTGTTCTCATTAAATTAAAGAAAAACATCTTATGTTTGTTGCTACTGACCGACTCGCGTTTGTCAAGGTGTAAAACACTATACTGAACATAATTCTTCTTAGTTATCATGATTAGAAATGTCATCTGTAACAATTGTTGTAGATACTTTGAACACTTCATCGATTGATATAGAGTAATATTTAAAAGTATTATTGTGCTACACCATGTCTAAAAAGCTTCATCTTGTTGATCGAAAGAAACTTGAGTAATTATACTAAAACTTGAGAGAATAAAACCCATTCATACCAAAATGTACCTCATCTAATTTTGTCTAGTGGAACTTACTGTTAGTAAGAAGTACGAGATCCTCAAAAATGGATTGGATCATTTTAGTTGACATATGAATACGTGCAACGTTCTGAAATCAATCTGTGAGTACACTCAGTTTATTATCAATTCTAATTGGTTTGCTAAGTAGATCAATTACACTACTCAAGAATAATTCTCTAACTCTACTATCAAAAGTAGGTTGAATGTCTGCGCGCTCACAAACACGGTTTGGAGCTTCCTCACACATCCTAACCCCACATAGAACCCACATATTATTCAGATAAGATCCACTACACTAATCAATCGGGATGCATGTGGGACTCACACATTGTTATGTGGGACCCACAATACTACTAAGTGGGTCTCATCTTTTTTTTAAGTATCGATGTGATTTTTTATTATTTGACACATTGTTTATTTTCTATGTATAAAAATAATTAAAACTTTTGTATACTACGTTACAGCCCTACTACTTTTTGGACTTTACTTTCAATTCATAAACTCACAAAATATTATTGAATTATTCATTCATTACTAATTTCATCATTTATCACAAAGTAGTGTTTTCCGATAAACCAGACCAACAAGGCAGACAATTGAATAATTTATCAGTGTCAGTAAATGAATCAATGAATCAAACGATATACATGAACCACCGATGGACACACACGTGGTCAGCAGCTTGTGATTTAATCCGACATCCTGCGCTTCTTGATCGGCAGCGGACTCTGCACTTCCTCCTCCTCAACCCACCTCTTCATCCCGGTGTTCTCCGGCACGGGCATCAGGTTCAGGTCGAAGTTCCTCACGGTCACAGCCGACGACCCAGTCCCGGACGCCGACGCCGATGCCACGGACAGGGAGACCGACACCGACGAGCCGTCCCAGTAGTGGCAGCGCTTGTGCCCGCCGAGCGCCTGGCCCGTGGCGAAGCCCCTCCGGCAGATGGTGCAGCGGTGCGGCCCGCCAGCAGTGCCAGCGGCGACCCCTCCCGACGACGACGTCGTCGTCTCCTCGGAGTCCGCCGTGGACGCCGCCGCCGCCTGCTGTGCAGCCGCGACGGCGGCGGCTCGCTGCTCCTCCGTGGGCGGCTTGCGGTGACTGGACTTGTGGCCGCCGAGCGCCTGGTACGACGCGAAGGCCTTCCCGCAGACCGCGCACCGGAACCGGAGCTCCTCCTCCCGCGCTGGCGCTAGCGGCGGCGCCGCGGCGACGGGCAGCGGGCACCACGTCCCGCCGGGCGGCGGCACGAACCCGGCCGCCTTGAGGCCGGTCCCTCGCGTGCCGGCGAGCGCGGCGAGGCAGATGGCGAGGTAGTCCTCCTTGTTGAGCCCTCCCGGCGCGGCCGTCGGCAGGGCCAGGGAGAGCGCGGTCGGGTCGAGAAGAGCTTCGAAGCCGGCGGCGGCGACCATGGCTGGCAGCAGCTGATCGATGAGGAGAACCCTGCAGGTAGTGGTGGTGGCGCGGCGGTGTTGGACGACTTTTAGGTCTTTGATTGACTCTTACGCGGGCACGCGGTGGCAGCTGCAGATGGATGGACCGTACTGGAGGTGGAAGATGAGGGTGGAGTGGCTGATTCGTGTATATATATAGCTAGGGAGCGGTGGAAGCGAGCCGACGACATGTTCGGTGGAAGAAGGCGAGTGAGTGAGGAGGTCTAGTCAAACATGCGGGCGGTGGCCGTTGCTGCGTTGGTTCGCGGGGCAGCCAATGCAATGCAAGTTGCGAATAGTATATTGAGCTCACCGGCGAGCGAGCGGCGGCGACTCGATCGGCGGACGTGAGCGGTTGGGTCGCGGGTCGCCACCTGAGCCGGTGGAAAGGCATGTGGGCATGTGGGGGTCCCGCGCGCGCCCGCGGTCGGGGCGGGCGGCTATGGACGCCAAGTAGGCGGCGTGTGTACACTGGAACAAGCGCAGCTCACTTTCCGGCCACAAGCAAAGTGCAAAGCTGAAAGGCCAAAAAAAGGAAAAAGAAGTGCACTGGGATTTGGTCTTTAGATCGACCGACGAACCTGAAGTACTCCTGTGTGTATCTACACGCATGGAATGCGTCATGCGTTCATGCACGTGTTGATTGAGCTGTTCGTGCGTGGATATATACCAACTACGAACTTGGTCCACATGCAGGCCCACCGGCCACACAGTTACTCATTCCGTCCCTAAATGATGGTCATTCGGAAAGCGTATTTGTAAGGGAAACACAGTTTCCTAGAGACAATCATTTAGAGACGGAGGGAGTATGTCTGATTGGGCAGCTCCGCAGCAACACACTCGATGAGCTTAGCCATCACACACTCAGATGAGGCTCTGACATGTCAATTTGGTAATATGCACTTTCTCCGAAGAACTTAGCCATCACATAGCATTGAAGTTTTTATACACACTTTGTCACTGTATACTCGTTTTCTCGGAAAAAAAACTGTTTACTCGTTCCTCAGCAATGTCACAATCTAGGTGAATAGCTGATATCTGATGGGAAGTGTAACAGCCCAAAATCTAATAACCTTATTTAGCATTGATCTTGAGCATCATTGTTTGCTAATACAAGATTCTTGTGCTTGTTTGAATATTGTTGCAATTTAAATTTAATTTTGAACATAGTATAAGCACATGTCTTGTGAATAAACTTTCTTTTTCTCAATAGGAGACATGTCATCTCATATCATGGTAAAATACTTCTTACTCAAATATGAATTTAGATGATTTTTTCCGGATTTTAGGACTCCATCTTGATGCCAAACATCTCGTCCAAAAATAGCCTTCCGGGAAGAATTTTCCTTTCAAATCTATCATAACTTTTCTTCTCGATTCAAGCAAAATGTGTTACCCATGATCTATTCTATCAACACAAACTTTTGTGGAATTTTTGAAGGCTTGGAAGATCAAGTTTGGAATTTGGAGAAAGGAGAGATGTTTCTGTCCGGAACGGACGGACAGTCCGTACCTCCCTCACGGACGGTCCGTGAGACCTGGTGCGTGCGTGTCACCCGCGCAGAGAAACTGCGCCACGCACCTCCGTTGGGTCCCACCGACCCCTCCACCTCACCTGCGACCCCTCCCCTGCCTCCCTCAGACACACCAGGAGCCCCTCCCTCTCTTGTTTTCTCCTCCACTCAAGTCATGGAGGAAGAAACTCTTCATCTCCATCAAATCCACCATATCTTGCCAGAGTTCGTCGGAGGATCACCGGAGGATGTCGCCGGTGAGCTTCTCCACCATCTCCTCCACCTCTTGCTCGCCGGAGACCAAGGAGAAGGCCATCCTCCAAGCTTCTTCATCTTCTTCCCCAAGAACTCCATGGTGAACTCGACCCGATCTACTCCAACGTCGCCCTACGCCAACAAGCGGCCCATTACTCGTGCTCTACTCATCGTCGGTGAGCTTCCCTCGCCCCTCACCATCTCCCTTTCGCCCTTGTGCAACTCCATAGCCTATCCATGGAACCCTTTTGAGTTTCATCACCATTGATGACCTAGAGCTCCGAAGGTCCCATGCATGTCAAATCTATCGCTTGGAATGATCTCTGTACACTCCTAGAAACCTATGGAAACAAACCCCAACCAAAATTGAGGTCAGAGCCGCCGCAGGCGAGCTCGACGGCGAGCCACGACTCAGCCACGGACGGTCCGAAAGTCCCGGTCGGACAGTCCGTAAATAGCTCGAAATCATACAGAGACAATTTTGGTTTTTCGGGGTCCCGCGGACAGTCCGCCTCTTGTCAGTTGACCACGGACGGTCCGCAGTTACTATTCATCTCTCGTATACCATCTTGTATAATTCATATAAAATTGTATATAGCTCAGAAAAATGTGAAATAAATTTTGTTGGTTTTCTAATCATGTCAAAAACCTATTAAAAATGAGTTTGACTCCAAATTGAAAAAGTAATTATCTGAATTAATTATGTGAGTGTTTATCTTGTTAATTGCATAGTTAATTCTCTATTAGTCAAAAAAAGTATGAAACCAATTTTGCTAGTTCACTTATGGTGTGTGTGTGATCTAATGTAAGTACTTGCTTGAATTAATTGTGTGTAGATTGGTACAGTTTTAGATATCTTTGAACCTAGTTAATTAGTAAATGCATAATAATATTCGTATGTGCTTCTAAAATTATGAATCTAACTTGTTAGCTTCCTTTGACCAAGTTATGTTGTTCTAGTTGTCCTTTATGAGATCATTGTATAAGTATACAACTTTAATTATATGCTTGTTCTAGGGCTAGCTTGCTTGTAAAATACCTAGTAAATCAATTGTACGCATGTGACCTATAAACTTCCCTTGCTAAATTAAAATAAATGTGATATGCTTCTTATGTTTAGCAACCACCGTTGTATAACTTAGAATAATGATGCTTGTCTTAGTTTATCATATATAACAATTCTAGCTAGCTCTAAATTAGATAATAAACCTACTAACCTTAATTAAGATGTGATGTGCTAGTTCCCCATTAATTATTAAATTGACTAATGATGATTAACCAGTGTGACTAACTAGCTTATTTAAACATGATCAATTATTTAATTTTGATAACTCTCATGGATAAGACTTCATGATAACAATCTAATTATGTGATAGCTCTTATACAACTAAAAATAGGACAACTAATGTTGATTGCCTTCTCATGTTATAATTTGATTTAGAATACTATGTACACTTGTGTGACTAATTAATTGTTTGCACACTTTCACCTAAGCAATTGTTTGTGCACATTCCAAATCTTTGCTTGCTTGCTTGATGACCTAGAACCATGTTATCTTTTAATTCTCATAAGTCATTGCATCTCATATGCATATACATTCATGTCATCCTTTCTAATTCATGCATTCATCTAATCTCGTAGATGACGTTCCGGAGTGTCACGTTCTTGGAGCACCAATCTCAGGCAGGCACCTATATATCTCACTCTATTTTCTAAATGTGAAATGTTATTACTTATTAATGATTGTGCATGAGCTTAGCTCTATCTAGACATATGCAATGTGTAGAACCTTTTAGACATGACAACTCTTGGAATTAGCTCAACTTATTTAGATAAAGCATGTATGCTAGAAACCTCGATATAATTGCTTAGCCATGCTTAGCTTTCGGTAGAAGTCGAGAGGTGGAAAGGTCACCACCACTTGCGAGTTATAGGATGATTGTTCTTTTAAACATATGGATATATAGCTGTGAATGACTTAAAATGAACTCCATGAATGATGATGCGAGGCTTGAGCAAGAATGGTAGGGTCACGTGGAGATTGGAGCTCACTTGACTTAGTCTTGCTTGAGTCGGTTAAGGCCCGACTGTTATTGACTTGTACCTGAGCACTATTCCGTACAAACCACATGCTCATAATGGGTCGGTAAGCTAAGTAGCATAAGTCGCACCGTACCTTGACCGGATTCGGCGCAGGGTGGGATGAGGTGTGATCGGCCGTGTCTGGTACATCTATACACTTCCGGCCGTTCGCTCATAGTAGGGTGCGGGTATGTGAAAGGTCGAGGGCATGAATTAACACTTATCCTAGGCCAAGGGATATGGTCGTTGGTCTTGCGCCTCGTGTGGGAAAAGTTGTACACCCCTGCAGGGTTATAATCTATTGCAATAGCCGCGCTCTCGGTCACTGAGCACACTCCTGTACTTTCCCTTTAACGTAGAGTTTCGGATGGAGTTCTCGAAAGATTGAGCTCATGATTATGATATCACTTTACTTATTGCAATTACTTGATGTTTGACTTAGAGATTTTAGAATGCCATGTCTTTTGCTTATTCACTTGATAAATTATGCTTGCATTTTATTATCAAATGTTAAAACTTGACAAACCCCTTGCATCCACCAACTATATAGTATTGTGGATAAGTCCTGCAAGTACGCAATGTACTTACGGTGCTGCCGTTAAGTTGTTTTGCAGGTTTCCTTCTTGTGAGTGATTGTCACATTCATCCCGCCAGAGTCGGCAATGTGGATGTATGGTGGAAGTTGCTCCAAGCTAGTGCAGGTGGTGTCTTATGGGCAAGGACATCATCGTTGCACCATATATCTTTATTTCTTTTCCGCTGCGATTTAACTCTCAACCTAGGAAAAACATGTTAGGATATCCACCTAGACTTAGGTTACATCTAGGATGGTTAATTATTTTCTTACAAACAATGAAACTCTGATCTTCTAGATGCTTATATGTTATAGTTATAATTTCTGAAATTTTTGTAATATGCTCAAGACTTGTAAACTAAAGTTTAAAATTTTGCTCTCACATGTATCCTTGTGATGGTTGCCATGATGTAAATACGGTATGCGTGTTGTTCCTGGGCGATGCCCGAGACGTGTACCGGGGACTACCGGGGTTATCTCGATTAAGCCGGGTGGATCATTGGATGATAACTCGGTTTAGTCGAGGTAATTTGGGTGGTTCCTTACAGGAAGCATGATCAACGAAACATCAAGTATTTACATATAATAAGTCCCATCAAATCGCATGATACGAAGTTAGTTTTGGAGGACTAAACATAATTTAATTATAAAACTAATTGCATAAGTACTAAACTTTTTCACGAGACGAATCTAATAAGCCTCATTAATCCATGATTAGCACATGTTTACTGTAGCATCATATTGTCTAATCATGACCTAATTAGGCTTAATATATTCGACTCGCGAAAAAGTCTATGATTGTGAAATTTATTTCATCATTGATCTACATTTAATACTCCTAATTAACCTTCCAGCCATCTGATAGGACGAGACTTATATTTATTACTGCGGTAACTGTAACATCCTAGAAATAGTATGATTTCCAAAAATGTGAATTCTAAAATTTTTGATTTGATCTTGAGTGCTTAATGGAAATTATAAGGTTGTCTTCTATGCATCTCCCCTTATTCCTAGATTTATTTTAAGCCAAATAATAATTTTAGGACTTATAAAATGTTAGTGTGAGAAGCTTGGATTTTATTTGGATTTATCTGTGTGGGGTTCAAATTTGAAGTCAGATTCAAATTTGAATCATGTGTTGTATAGGAGAAAGGAGTCCTGGAAATAGGAAAACTCCCTAAACCAGCGTGGGTCGTAACCTTGCCGGCGAGGTCCACCGGACACCCTTAATCTCACCGTTAAGTTCACCGGACCCCCCTGAAAACCCGTCGGCCCGTCAGCCTTTGAGCCCACCTAGGCCTACCATCCTTTCTTTCTCTTGAGTCGCCGACAGGTGGGGCCCGTGTGTCATCCGCCACCTCCCACCTTTCTTTATCTTCTTTTCCCCCTTTCTTCTCCACGCCTCCATCCCGGGCGCGCCACCTCAGAAAGCGAGGCCGTGCGGCCATGGCCGCCGGCGCTGGATGGCGTCCACACGTCGCAAGCTCGATCGAGCTGTCCGCCCTACCTACCACCCCCTATAAAGAGCACCGCCGCGGGGAGCCCCAAACCCTAGCTGTCCCTGGGGATTTTCTCCAATCCGCCGCCGCTGACGTCCGTGGAGGGGAAGTGGGGGGAAGGAGGTGGGGAGCTGACCGAGGGTGCGCCGCCCGCCGCGAAGCCGGAGCCGTTCGAGGGAAGGAGGAGCCGGACCTGCCGAAGTCGCGCCTGCTCTGCTTCCCCTGCTCCGGCTGTTCTGCGTCGCACCTCTTCACTGCCGCGCCGTCGCTGCAGTCGCAGCCCTAGGTGAGCACCGCCGTCCCCTCTTGCTGTGGCGCCCGGCCTTCGAGCCGTGAGCGCGTCGAGCCTTGTGAGCTCGCCGGGCCTTGTGTGCCTGTTGTCATTCCGCGTCGCACCGCGCCGCCGCGCGTCCGCCGTTGCCTGAGAGCCGGCCATCGAGCCGAGCTGGTCAATCTTGCAGGTGCCGCTGCCTTCCACGCCACGCGCGCGCCACCGCTTGGTTCCGTCTCCGTACCATACACCGTCGAGTGTGTCGCCCCGCCGTGTCGCCGCTGCGCACCCCAGCGCACCGGCGCACGCGCGAACGTCGCGCGGACGCACCCAAGGTCGGGCCTTTTCGGCCGCCTTGACCCCTTTTTGCAGCCGCATTCGTCTGTTCGCTCGGGATATTTCTCTGCGTGCTGTCGCCGCGCCCGCCGCCGTGGCTGAGCCACCGGCATTCGCCACGCGCAGGCACGTCGAGCCGCCGTTTCGTAGCCGTTACGCGTCGCTCAGGCGCCCGGTTCACACACGCACACACGCGTACACGCGAGACCTCACCGGCGCTGGCCACCCCAGCCAAGGCGTCGAGAGCTCCCGGTTCGCCATCGCCACCGTGCCCTGCTTTCTTCCGCCACGACCGAGCCGCACGCTGCACGCACACGCTCGCACGTCCGCGCTCCCGCGCACGCGGATCAGGGCGCCGGCGCCAACACGAACCCAGTGTCGCCGGGCCTAACCCTCGCCGTCTGGAGCGCAGGCACTCAAACGTGTCGCCATCTCGCCCTGTGCCGCCGCGATCTCGTCGCTGTCGTGCCGGAGCCCGAGCCAAGTCTGCCTTTTCCCTTCCCCAGTGAAGCCGTAGGGTCTACCCTTCCAAGCCGTCACACGTGTTGGCCGGACACCGGAGCACCTCGCCGCCGGCGACCCTGTTCCCGGCCGCCGCTCCTTTGGGGCATTTCATCGAACATCGGTCGTCCTCACCCAGAACCCAATAGGGGTAGTGTCGCACATGCCGGCCCACACATCGCCTTGGCCGCAGCCGATCCCCCCAGATCTTATGCGGCCAGCCACTCACAGCCTTGGCACGCACAAGCCCACACCGGTTCGTGGCCGCAGCCGATCCGGCCAGGATCTTTTGCGGCCGCCACGGCGCCTGCCACTGTCCTGCCATGTGGGCTGCAGCTGTCTTATAGCTGCCCTGGTGGCGGCCACGTGGGCAGCAAGGGCCAGCCTACAGCTAACCAGTAGCTAGTTTAGAGATCTCTAGAGTCAACCAATAGTTGGCCTATAGCTAATGCTATTGTATATGCGTATTTTATTTCCAGAAAACTATTTTATCTTTGGAAAATCATAGTAAATCCATTTTAGCTTCGAAAAATATAAAACTCTTCTGAAAATCTTCTAAAATCTTAAACTCCGTGTAGGACTGGTGTTTGCTCTCTTTTGGCTCTTAATCGCTGTTCCTTTGGAGTTAATTGCAATAGGACCCGTCTTTATTTTAGTTTACGCGTTATAGGAGCAGCTGGAGCCGGGGAGCTGAACCCGGAGTACGACTACACCGACGACTACCCGACCGCAGGTTCACGCCCGATTGATTCTGAATACCTATTAGGCATTGCTATGTAGTATGCTAGCGCTTTACTTTAAATGCATGTTGATGAACCTTGCACTGCCTTCTTTAATTACCCTGTCCTTGATTGCCCTACTACTACTATATGTATATAAGCGTGTATATACGCTGAGCTTTGCGATGCATGTGTTGAGATGGGAATAGTGGTTCTTGGCGTGTGTGGGGTAAAAACCGGCAGGAGAAGGCGTTTTGGGTACTTTGGCGGGGGTGAGCTCGAAACAACCGATCTGGAATCGGGGATGGGGGTGTACTCCTCAGTGTATCTCCACTTTTACGGTTTTCGGAGCACAGGTGTTGGGGTTTTACTTACGCTTGGAGGATATGAGCTCGCCCCGGTCTGAAAGCGAGTGGACAGACCTTTTCACGGGACCTTTACGTACACACCACCTCGCCGAGAGTGGGGTTAGGGCCGAGTTGAGCTCGGCAAGTGCGGATCCATACCTGCCAGCAGGATAGCGGGGTATCAGTGGGGGAGAGGTGGGAGTGAGACCACCTTCTCTCAGTGCGACTCCCGTGTGGCCACACGTGAGCATTTCACAGTTCCGGTGCAATTCCCTTCGCGGGGGATCGTTTTGAGGGCCGGATGCAGGATGGGACCGTAACTACCGAGAGTTCGCACGGTATGATGGGCTCGGTCGGCCGTACACCGGCCGGGTTCCATTCCGAGTTGGGTTGAGAGTCTGGGTTGGGGATACTTGATGGAGATATCTTGTTGTTACTTTGCTGATGCTGCATAGGAAACCCGAGCTTCTACCTTGTCTCTTTTCTTCCCTTTAGAAGTTAGGCCACTTAAAGCTGCATACAGTTGGTGACGTGGATCTATCCCACTCCTTGGGGATAGACTTTGGGTGTGCAGGGTACGAGTCCGACTACGACAACAACGCCGACGGATGGTACGACTGAGGGATGCGTCGCTTCGCTCAAGGATGTCTGTGGGCGAGAAGAATAAAAGATGGAGACCCTTCTGAGATGTTAGCTACCGCTGCGTAGAATCTTCACTCTGATTCAGCCAAGAGGCTTGTAATGTTGTACTCCATATTGGACATGTAATAATTTATGTACTGATATTTGTGTGATGCGATGTATGGCTATGTTTTACTATCTGTGATGCGTTCTGTACGCGATAACCACTGATCCAGGGACTATCACGAAGGTACAGGAATTCGGATTTTCTTCACCGAAAATCCGGGGCTTTACAGTAACCAAATGGGGTCTAAAAACTCCGTGAAAAGAAAATGATGTCGACTGTACACCGGAGAAGACAGCCATAGCCGTGTAGGCCCAGCATCTAGATGTGAATACTACTCCTACCGGCAGTGGCAACTTCCCGGAAATGGCAAACCGAACGGAAGAAAATTATTCCAGAACAGATAATTCACGCACGTGTTTTTGCCGCATCTTAGGCTTGGCTTTCCCACAGCGCGCGGATAAAGACAGCACACACATGCCATCAAAGACCAGACCAGTTTTTGACTGCGTACTTACTTGACCTCTTGCCTAAATACTCCACGTTTTAGACTTTCACCATGCAAATTCCACTATTCCAGCTACATGCATATATATATTTATATGTGTGAACTTATTGACTTTTTCTTACAACTTTGATCATTTGTCTTATTCAAAAAATTATGTAAGTATTGTCTTTGTGCCCTCCTTTGCTATTAGATACTTTAAACATGACTTATCTTTTTGTACATTTGTAATATTTTTTTAATAAGATTAATGCACAAAGGTATAAGAATAGAGAAATTTTAGAGTGCTTATTTTTTTTATGAGCTGTCCATCTGACGAAATCCAATGGTGGAAGCACCAGAAAGTTCCTATAGTGAAGTACGAGGAAGTATCAAATTAGTGGGATCCAAAAAAAAAATTAAATCTTTTTAATTCAGAAAGGGTATATGAGTAATTTCATATGATTAATCTGACGGGCTCCCGACTAGGTTTTATGGTTCAATTTCTCAGTTCCATCGGCTCCGGTATATGTTCGGCTGGCTGGAGCACGGGTATGCGTGGTGAGAGAATAGATTACCATAATGCCCTTTCCTTAGTTAGTTTATTTTTTTAATTAATCAGATGTTGGGAAAATTAAAATACCTAATACTGTTAAAAAAGCTCATAAGAAAAATCAATGGCGACGAATATTTTAATATGAAGGTTAGTACATAGTATAGAGCACGTTAGTCAAAAATTTGCAAATACAACTTGCACACGTAAGAAGAAATTAAGCGACGATCCAAAACTCGCATCTACGTTATGTATTTATATGTATTCAAAGTGGTTTAGCTTGCGTTGTGTTGGGGATTCAAGAATCGGATGGAACTCCCGAACACGTACAAGAAAGAATTTACGAACACGGAGACAAGGAATCTCCAAAGCTTTTATTTCTCCTCAAAAGTTGTGAACCCCTTTACACGTGCCCCCGGCCCTCTTTTATAGGGAGACGAAGTGACTTTTACATTCCGATATTACCCTCGGATCTAAAGAATATTCCAAATGAACATGTACGTGAATGTCTTTTTACATCTCGTAATTCGCGGAGCTAACTTCGGATATGTACAAGCTCGCCATCCATTCACACCTCGAACCCGAACTTTTGATGCCACGCCTTTGACTTGGCTCGTTCACGGCTTCGCCTTCATTCGTGAAAACTGCTGATTGTCTTGGCTCCGGCTTCGTAAGTCCGAGCTCAGCTCTGAAGTCAAGTTTCCTGAATCGCTAGATTCCCCGAAGTTCCCAACTCCCTAAAACTGCGAACAAATTCACGAACAAAACTCAGGAACTCAAGCTCCTTCAGCAAACACTTCGTCCGAAGGTTATAACTGGGTTAGAAAGTCTTTTGTTCATACTTCGCACAAGTTTTAGTTCATAAAAGTCGAAACCGCATTCTTCGGAAATCACAGAACGAAATACATCGTCTGGCTCTTTTTCGTTTATATCGCCGAATTCATGAAAACGCCGAAACCTCCTAAGATCCGAGGATGAAAGTTTTTTACCCAATTCCCCAACACGTTGCGTGATACTTTTGATTGAAAACTCAGCTTGGCAGCCTTCATGTAATCACGTGGACAATGGGTATGGATACAAGTTTTATGTGGTCACAGAAACAGCAGCAGCCTGAAGGCGTAGCCAGGCATGCCTCTTTGTTCTTATTAGCAAGTCTACTACTAATGTCATTTGACCAAACTTGGAGTTCGCAGCAACGAAAGTTCTTCACGCTTAATTTCTTAGAAAAGATAAATGAAGAAAATTTGTTCATTTTACGTTGTAGTTTAGAACGGCGGTGTAATGACACTGGGGCACAAATCATATCATTTCTGGGACATGCATGTGCCAAGCCCAAATATCATCGCTTGTGTGATTATTTTTGTATTTATCATCTACTTCTACGTACGATTAGGTCATTAGGATTTCGGACATGGACATGGTTTATAATACGACAATTTGGCAAGTAATAATAATACCTATGAAAATATATTTTTTAGATATAAATCTTTTTTATTATGAAAGTGTTTCTCTCAGAAAGATTATTAGTAACATCATTAATCTTTTATTATCAATCTATTTGATTTTTTTAGTTTTTATTCGTTAAAGTTAAAGTTATTGGCCATGAAATCATATGTAAAATTCATTCAGTGCGTTAAAATATCAGACCAAATCATTTCTGAATTAAGATGCATAATGCATCCTCATATGGAAAGCAGGCCCTACCACCGCTAAAATGCATTTAAATCCAAACCACCCCCTCTGACTAAAAAAAATTGTGGAAGAATTTGTTTAATGCAATTTGGTGAACGTCATCATAAGAGAAACAACGGCATAAGCTTCCCTGATACTAGTAGTACATAAAATAGGAAAAGGTTAAACAGCAGCCTGCTGTTAGGCACACCTAAATCAACATGAAAATTATGTAGTGAGTAGATTTGTATGTATGAAATGCACCGTATCCTTCATATAAAATAGTGGTCAAACCTAGTTTCGTGGACTGGATCTGTGGCTGGAAGAACCATACAAATAAAAGTCATAATGATCTTCATTTTTTATATATGTTGGCTCTGCGAGAATATACTGCTACAGTTATTTAGCTCATGTCCATGATGTGTAGAACAAAAATCTGTTCAATAAGCCTGAATCTGTTCAATATTCTGGCTAATGAAAGAAAAAGAAGCATCACTGCATCCTTAATCATGGTGAGGCTGGCTGAGTCTCAGCGACAACATAATCTTAATTACTTACCTGCCATCTGCATCTAGCATCTCTAATGATTGTTGTACGGAGGATTACATCAGATGAGGTGGCGTCGTCTTACCAAGAATCCAACACCATGTGCTCTTGATGATACTGACGCCGTTTCTAACAAGTTGCTGATGTTGACGCTTCAAATCATACTAATCAAGCGACCAAAAAGTACACGTAAATTATCATAATACTATTGCTAGACCCGTTTTCTAAGAAGCTTCATTTCGTTCATTTAGGTGCTCGAAAATCAACTGCTACAAGTAGTGCTTTTCCAAAATGGAGAGGATCATTTTCAGGTCAGACATGCATGAATATTTCCACACGCACGCATGGATCCTTTTCACTTTTTGATCAGCAGCAGCAACATTTCAATATCTAGTCATCTACCATGGGGGACAACAGCTGACCTTGGGCTTGCATACTAATCATGCTCGATTTGGAGTTTAACTCATCCTACACTGAAATTCATCCGTGAAAATTAACAATATCTGCCGACAAGTTTATGTCAAACGTGCAAGCTGTCTGGTGCGTCCAAGACATTATACTAGTATCCCTATCGTTCATTTGAATGGAACATCTCTGAGATTTCGTGTTTGAATTTAGTTTTACACCTTGCATATAGCTACAAATATGTTCAAACACATCACGCTCTAATCCCGACTCTTGGTCGTCCGTGAACAAATTCTCAAGATGTTCCGCTCACAAGTTAGTTGCTGCTGAATTTTGTTCATTTGAGCAGAATATCTTGAGAATTTGTGTTTGGCCTTTTCCCTCTCCCTGATGCTCTGATGCTTCCTCTTGGTCCATTGTGCGGTGGTTTGGCAATGGATAGTCTTCTTTTTGTTTGTTCTTATTACTTTCTGTGGCCGTTTCATATTACCGAATTACTACTTTTATTTTGATTAAGGAAAACTCGAGTTGTAATGAGGTTTACAGATGAACGAATAATCGAAGTATGGCAGGACCCATTTCCTGCTGAGAGCATTCATTAATTCTGTCATCAGGAGCTAGCAAACAAAATTTACAAGAAGATAGACACAGCCAAATGCAGAGGTACCGTACCACAAGTAGTATGAATTCATCATGTGTCTTGTTTTCACTGCGGTTTACGAATAGAAACAAGCCCATGATGGTGATGGTCCACAATGCACAGGAGAAGTTTTCAGTTCTTATTTAGATCATCAAGAAGAATTCCACACGTCCTTTTCAGCAGCAGGAATGTCAACATCGATCCACGCATGGCGTGGGAACAGCAGCCACCATCAGTTGCATACTAATCATGCAAGCTTGATGCGTGTGTCAAGCACAAGCAGGATCATGTACGAGCTAGTCAAAAACCATTCTACCTCAGTGTAGTAAGGTCGTCATGCTGGCATGTGCGCTCATGCATATGCATGGCTTCGTCTTCTTACAGATAATTCGTGGAAGCTTCTTGTACGGGGAAAACTTTGCCCAGGTCAGGACTGAGAACAGTACAACATTTTTGTTGAAATTTTTGGTTCCCTTTCAAGGTCTATTAGCAGTATTGAACGTAGACTAATTACAAAACTAATTACACGAATGGATCGGAAATCGCGAGACGAATCCATTAAGCCTAATTAATCCGTCGTTAGATATTGGTACTGTAGCATGATGTTGTCTAATCATGACATAATTAGACTTTTTAGATTCGTCTCGAAAATTAAGGTAGGGGTTGTGAAATGAGTTTTGTTATCAATCCACATTTAATACTCCTAATTAATATCTGGAGATTGATGTGACGGGTAATTGGTGAAATCGTTGGGAACTTAAGAGGACCTAAAATGGCAGTTTGAACTTATCCGACACGGCAACACTGAAATCATGTCCACACCAGGGTTTCAATTACCGGTCCGGGACCGTTTACCGCCACCCTCCGGTAACGGTTAACCGGACCGGTAGGAGCGGTTACCGGTAAAAACCGGTCGAATTCAAATTTTCAAATAAAAACACTAGTTCAATCGATTGCCACTGGTTGACAAGTTGGTTAGACGGACCGGTTGCGGCGGTAACCGGTCGGTAAACACAAATTACCGAATCAATGAAAAATTTGGCATGTTTTCAAATTTGAATTGAAAAATAAAAGAAAATTCCTAAAAATATTTCAAGGTGCGTAGAATCGAATGGTGTCAAAAATTTTCAAATATTAGTGCATTTAGTATTTTTTTGCGGGCATTAGAAGTTCAATCGGCTGATTTTTTTCTTTTTATTTTTTTGTTGAACTTCCAATGCCCGCAAAAAATACTAAATGCACTCATATTTGAAAAATTTTGACACCATTACATTCTATAAATCTTGAAGTATTTTAAGGAATTTTTCTAGAATTTTTCATTTTTTTAATTTAAATTTGAATATTTTAAATTTGACCGGTAGGAACTGGTCGGTACCGCTACCGGTCCGGGCTGGTATGACCAGTAACCGCGGTTTTCCGGTCGGTTCCCACTGATACCGAAAACCGTGGTCCACACACATGATGCTTCCTCGGTTTCCTTGCTGATAAGTTTGTTTCATTTCCTACCGTCTAGTTTCCTTTCTTGTAAGGACTTGTTTGGTAGGAGAGTATTAGAGTGGAATTGAAGTGAAATGAAGGGGGTCGATATTAAAATCAACGAATTCCCCTCCAATACCTTATACCTCCATTTCACTTCAATCCAATTAGAGGGGAATGGAGGGTATTAGGGTGGAAAATTTTCCTTTATAAATAAAAAATCTCTCAAAAAACCCTTCAACTCCCTTCCATCCACTTCAATCCTCCATTTTATAAAACAAGCTCTAACATGACAAATTTTCCCTCGCAGTAATATGTACCACCTATTTTCATGTAATTTCTTCATGAGATCATTAATAATAAGTTTATGCAATAATGCTTACTTTATGCTAGTTCCGAATATGGCTAATTGTATCCCAGCAATGTTGGTGGGCTTTAGGGCAGCTATAGCTGACGGGCCTACGGCCCTTTAATGGGCCCAAATGTCTCGGTTAGCCCAATTTACGGGGGCCGTGGTCTGTCTAGCGGTGGTGGGTGCGCAGTCAGCCAGTTTTGGGCTGAAAGGGGCCCATGTATGCAATCGATATATTTTTTCCATTTTATTGAAAAAGATGTTCTTGGGGGTTGAAGACTTGTAGAGTTCTACTCTCTCCGGTCCCAAAATAAGTGTCCACTTTGATTTGTCCTAAGTCAAATTGTTTTAACTTTGATCAAGTTTACAACAAAGAGTATAAATATTTATAATTCTAAATAGGTATGCTATGAAACTATATTTCATAATGAATCTAATGAAATTTGTTATAGACGTCAAAAGTATTTTTTTTATATATAAAGTTGGTCAAACATAAGATGATTTGACTTTAAAAAAACTAAAGTGGACACTTATTTTGAGACGGAGGAAACAGTTTAGACAGAAGTACCGTGAGCATTTTTGCCTTATGCTGAGCCGATTAAAAACAAGGTAACTAGTTTAAAAATGAACTAATTTGTTTGTCTTAACGTCATATATTTAAGAACGGAGGAATTGATTCATATAAACTGAATTTTTTTGGTGGGGGGGGGGGTGGCACTTGAAAGAATGAAAATAGTTTCATTTTCGTAAACAATAAAAACAAGTTTATCTCAACATTATCTTTCAACAGTGATCCGTGACCACACATGTTGTAGGACCAAAACAATGGTACAGCTTGGAAATAAAAATAGGCCACAGAAAGAGAATTGGATTCTTGTAGAACTTCAGCTTTAACGGTAGCGACCTAAACGAGCACAGCGACCGATAACAACCAGTTGCAATCAAGTTCGGTATACAACACAGTTTATTGGAGGCCTGGAAGGAGTCCCTTCGCAACTTGATCCAGTCCATCTACTTCACAAAGAAGCATAGAACTACAGAATCATACGTATCCTTCGGTCTAAACTGGTCATAGACGCCAACACATACAACAGGGCAGCAGCTTCAGTTCATGGGGAAACAACAAAATGACATGAAGAGTTTCTGAAGGACTTGAAGATGTCAGAGCATCCAACATGGTAGCCTACATTTTTTGAACTGAAATGGTAACCTACATTAGACGGCAAATGGATTACACAGACATATATACTACAATTTCCACCGCCAACACTTCATAACATCATGGAAATCTTATTAGAACATCAAACAGATGCAAATCCTACGTTGAACAATTAAGTGGGATGCAAATAGACAGCAGACAGTTTCGGATGCTCATCGTCTTGAGGAATTGCTGCCCAACCTAGACTGCAATATCATGCTGAATGTGTCGAAGCAAGACAGGAATGACGATGTCCGGAGAGCTGAGCTGAGGGAGATGGCCTTCAGATGGCATCACCTCAACAATAGAATCACTGCCAAGGTGCTTGTGCAGGTACTCAGACACAACGACTGGCACTGCAAGATCCTTGGTGCTCTGAACGATGTGGCATGGGACACTAACGAGTGGGAGGAGGCTGCGCACATCGCTCTGGAAGATCGTCTGGGCAACGCTAAGTGCAATGTCTGGACGTATGTTGAAGAGTGTTCGGCTGAACTCCTGAACTGCCACCGATTCCATGTCTCCTCCAACACAAAGTGGCGCAAAACCTGAGCACCAGGCCTTGTAGTTTGATCGCATGGCCTCAAAGAGCTCATCAAGCTCATCTTGCTCAAAGCCTCCATAATAGTCCACATCATTCAGGTACCTATTTCGTCAAAGACAGAATGGAATTGATGAAAATAAATAAAGATGCAATTAATACAAAAGCAAAACCAGAAAAGGAATAGAACAGTAGACATTTAATCGAGGAATGAAGTGATTCTAAATCTATAGGCATGTCCCATTCAGCAGATATTCAGCATGCAAACATGGTCCTCAATTGCATTTTTAATGGAACATGAACTGCAGAATTCAGGTGATGTTTGCTACACTAACATCATATTCAACAGGAATGCATCATTTAACCCAAAGATATTTGTTAACTAGTAGATAGAAGCATAAATGATTTCCAAGTTTTACGAGGAAGGTTTAGATGAAGTTGTGACTTTTACCAAGAAAAAAAGAATTTTAATGCCACTCAATCCTAACTTTGTTCCACAGAACATCAGTATCACATTATATTCATATAGAGGGATGATTGTGATATTAAGCTAATTTATGGATCAAGTACACATGCTTCACCACAATCTGAATTATTGCTCCAAGAATTCTACATGATCAGATCTGAGTTACTTTAGAAAATGACACCATATGGAAGATTGGGTAGAAGGCCATAAAAAAAACTATCACAAATTTATAAAAGTTTATTTCAGATGTAGCCATATGCACCATGACTCACAGATCAGCTGGAAATAACAAGCTAAGAATTTGCTAAGATGGTAAATTCATTGGCCTCTGTTCATCCCATGTTGCTTATATCCCTTCTTTCAACAAACCCACTTCCTATATTCGAGAAAATAATAATTAAAATTATTAGTGAATTGATGAGTGTATTTGGAGCAATGCATGTCAAGAATATACAATAAAAATATATCCTTAACACTTACTTTTTCATTATCTTTACAATGATGTGTTGTGATCTAATTAAACTAGAACTCCCTAGCTCCCTTCAAAAGCCTTACTCCACCAATTTGTATACACTGTGGCACCAAGCTACGGTTCTGCTTCCGCAGGTATCTAGCAATATCTCGTGCTTACACTAGAAAGTAGAAACGACCGAATATCAACTACAATCAAGTGTGCCCCACAAATCTACACATATGTGCCACTTGGGTGATAACATTTTCACCATATTAAGACAAAAACAACATTAATGATTCTTAGCTGCAAGAAAATTCAAAATGGGATTCTGAAGGGCCAGATATGCATCACATGACATTTTCCTTGAACTGCCTTTGTTAATTTGTTATTTGATTCAATTCTTCGCTAGGAAATTATTAGCACAACAAATATGATATTAAAATACCCTCTACAATTTAAGATGAGCAATAAAGCCAAACAAGGGTCAATTGCGCATGTGTAATTCACTTTCTGCACCTTATAATGGGATTAGCTTTCATAGTACTAGTTACAGTAGGAACACAGATTTTTATTCTTATCCAAAGCTTTGCTTTTCTCTATATTAGCATATGTGACCTCAACGGCTCAACCAGGTTGATTTTGCAAGGAAATCAGGTATCTAAAAACTACTCCCTCCGTTTCAAAATACTTGTCGCTGTTGACTTTTCTTTGCAACTTTGACCATTCGTCTTATTCAAAAAATTATCGCAAACATGTAAAACGATAAGTCAAGCTTAAAGTACATACAACATTAAAACATAAAGCAAACAAAATAAATTGTACTTGCACAATTTTTTGAATAAGACGAATGGTCAAAGTTGCAGAAAAAAGTCAATGGCGACAAGTATTTTGAAACGGAGGGAGTATGTTCCCCATAGCCTGTGTAACGGCATGACTCTGGTTACAAGCTAATTGCTGGAGGACTGCTAGTTTCTCATATTAACTCCATCATAAACAACTACTGGTCTACAATCTCTACAGCACTGATAAGTTTGTAGTTTTTGCTGCCTAGTACAAATCATGGTAACCACCAATTACCCATTAGTTTAACATCCCATCAAAAAATGGAACTAGCATAGCATTTAGTTTCTGTAAATTCTTGTGACAAGATCAATATTAAGCAAGTGGGTAAGAAAACATGCAGTTAAGTAGCCACATACAGCAATAACCTTACATAAACTGAGTACGGCACCTTATCATGATCATTGGTTATGGTGGCATGGCCCTATATATTTCCTTCTCAAACCAACTGTTTAATTTCAGATCCAACAGTACAACACTCAACTGCTTTCGGTAACCAAATTAAAGTAGTATGGGTCATGTTACGGGTACTTGTCCACGACTGATCACCATCACCCATAAAGGTTCCACCGTTTAGGCAAGGCAGTTATGCATACCAGAGTAACCGGACCACCTGATCTTCAAAGGTGAGTGCAATATGCAATCCAATTGAGTAAATCGTTCCATACGGATGCTCACATGATATTCTAGACTCGCAGTGAACCACAAGCCATGCATGCTGACAAGCATATAGTATAGATTTCCCGTTTCGAGTCGTCCCCAAAAGGGGGCTAATTTCGCCATAGAGACAAGCCGCACAGTATGCACCCAAATCCAACAGTTTCCTATATGGGGGTAGGGGGTCCGTACTGCTAGTCTGCTACTGCTAGCATGTACGGAGTAGTACCTAGAGAGGTTGTAGCTCATTTCACCGAAATTAAAGCACATGAGCTAATTTTGGCCTTCGATGATTCGCAATCAAGAGATGCAGATACTGAACAGGGGGAGGAATGAATTTAAGCACGGAAGCAGGGGAAGGGGAGATTATTACCTCGGGGAGGCGGAGAGGAGCACGAGCTTGGTGAAGAGGTCGGGCCTGGAGATGGAGGCGAGCGCGCCGATGACGGCGGACACGGAGTGTCCGACGTAGATGCAGGACTGGACGCCGAGCTCCTGGAGGATGGCGAGGAGGTCGAGCGCGTAGCCCTCGAGCGTGGCGTAGCGGTCGAAGTCGAAGTAGTCCGGGTTGGTGGGCCCGGCGCCCATGGTGTCGAAGAGCACGACGCGGTAGTCGGCGACGAGGTGCGGCACCAGGTGCTTCCACACGGACTGGTCCGTGCCGAAGCCGTGCGCGAGCACGATGACGCCCCGCTTCCCCTCCCCCACCACCCGCAGGTTGTGCGCCTCCTCCACGATCCCCATGCTTGCTGCGCCGCCGCCGCCGCCGGGATACCCCCCCTCTCAACCTCTCTCTCTCTCTCCCGCGCGCGCGCTCTCCTCCTCGAGGCACGGGGAGCAGGGGAGGTCAGAGCGAGATGATACGGGGAGCAGAGCGCACGGGGACAGTGGGAAACGGATGAATGGTGGGCGTTTTAAGGCGGGGGGCGTGGACCGGATTCTGCCGGTCGGGGAGGGGAACGCGGGCGGGGGCGCTGCCGCCTTGGGGCTTCGGCGACACGGGGGGGCGTGGCGGGGGCGGGGAGCGTCGCTGACGGGCGGGGTCGCCGGGGGCGGTGGTTTGGTGGGGGGCGGGCGGCGGTGGCGGATTGCTGCCAGTTGGTTGGCTTTGCTCTGCGCCTCTGGCTGGCTCTGCCCAGGTCGCCCGCTTCCGCTTCAATTGGATAAAATTGTCAGATACGTCCTCCAAGAGTTTGGGAAATTGCAGATGCGTGCTTGTGGTCGGGAGGGGAATAGAGAAATGGTTCAATTTGCAAGCAAACAGCCGAGATCACAGATCAGATGCTGGCAACCGCGTTCATAATTGCTCTTGATTTGGATCTGATCATGATCTCTCTCTCCCTCTAACTCTGTGTGCGCTCCTTTGACCTTGAGGGCGCGCATGCACCTTGGCTGTTGCTACTATAGTGCTAAATTTTTTTTTCAAATGCCCACCTCCTATGGATACAAATAGACTATAGTAGCAAGTCACTCTTTTTTTCACGTAGCAAGTTACCTTGATTCTGATTATCTACGGGAGCTAATTCTATGATAGAAATGATTATGTGGCCGAAAGTGATTTTATTTTTAATTCTCTAACATAAACTCTTTAAGTCAAGATGCATTTTTTAGTTCCCAACTTCTTAGTATCACTTCGCGGAATCAACATAGAATCGCTTCTCTGAAAAACTGTTTAGCAGAGTTCATGGTGCAATCAAAAGAGAAATCAGCTCTTAGAACTCTACTAAACATTCCTCAATTGAAACATATCTATAGAGAGAGAATAGATTAGTTGAGCGCGGACAGGTGCTTACTAGCCCTTTCACAATCACTCCCCGTGCCTGTGCGGCTGTGCGCGAACGGCTTCGTGAACGTGATTAGCAAAAAAAAAAAAAGACGTACAGTACGTATGCTGCCTGTGGGCCCACGTGGATGGGTGACGTGTTCGCTTGGGCCTTAATAACACCTTGACCGCGACGTTGTAATCGGTAGACCGGCGCTAGCTATCTGTGCAGTTCGTAGGATGATTCAACTGTTTGGTAACTTCTCCTTCTTCACCCTTGCACCAATTGTGCAGCTACTAGCTCCTATGATTGGTCATTGTTTAATTACCAAAAGAGATGCGGACATGGTTGAAATTATTGTCACTTTTGTCCGCCCCACAAAAAAAAAAGAAGAACTTTTCATGCTTCCTTTGAGATAGGATAGAGAGCAGCAATATTCGCATGTCGCTGTATCTTTTTTATTTGTCGGTAAAGGAGATGGCTATACTTGTGTGGTTGCTGCCTCCTCGCTCGCTCCTCGTCAAAACATATACACTGCGCGTACTGCAGCAAAGCACTCTAAACCAGAAACCCCAGACAGTAGATACGTACTGCATGCTGCGGAGCACTCTGTATGTTGTCTTGTTGTTTGTTATTGTTATTATTTCTCGTTGTTTTTATCTTTTTAACTTTAGTGCTTTATGTTGACAGTATGCTAGATTATGGTTCGGAGGAATATTATTGCTGAACTATATGAGAATATGACCGTAAACATTTTTTTTCTAAATCAAATACAAGAATAACATGCTGGCCAAAAAAAAATTGTAACAGATGATAGAGGGATAATGGATATCATATATATGGCAATAGGAGCTGAATTTTGAACTTGATAGTTCTTTTACAGGCAAACATATAGTTCCATATTTGGGATTTTATGTCAATTATTATATATGTGTTAATAGATACAGTTAAACTATCCATTGATATGTGTAGTTTTTTTTCCTTTTAAGCTTTCTTAATAATTAGGTAGTAGAATACTAAAAGACCTTTTGAAGGACTATATTATTAGAAATCATGTGTACTATACACCCAAACGGGAGGTGTACAAGTACAACTTGTTGCACAGTAGTACCCTGCTATTCTTAACGTGAAGCCGTGAGCACATATTCGTCACTGACGGCTCAAAACGCAGCATCAAACAAAAAAAGGAGACCCCCCCATCTCGATCCACGGCTGGAATCTAAAGGTACACGACGGATTGATCATTGCAGTGTCTGCGGGTGTTTATTTCTTATCGAGTGGATGACGGGTGATTGGGATTTGGGAACCTGGCCTGGTCCGGTGGCTAGCGAGAAGGCATCCTCTTCGGTTGAGGGGGTACATTTCACCTGAGCTTAGCTTGGACTTGGAGCCCTAATCGCTGGACACTTTGTCCTTCCTTCCGTCTTGCATGTCTTGATGCATGCCAACTTGTTCAAATTTCTTTGCCTCACTTGCGTTGTTGTGTTCTTGCCTGCCAACAACCTGCCTTTGTCGATCTCAACTCTCAAGTGGAAGGTGAGGTCGACGGAACACAACTGTATGTGGGCATGGAAATGTGACGCAAGTAAAACAAACTAACTGTTTTGGTTGTTTCTTAATGGAGGTCAGCCAACAGTATTTTTCTCTCACAATAAATCAGCATCAGTCGCCAAACAAAGCATAGAAGCAGCCCCCCTGCCCCCTTGGTAGCTTTCTTGCCTCCTATTGGCTCCTTGGTTGTATGGTTCTTGGTGTTTCACACACCTCACATGGGTAACTCTTGTTCAAAACCTCCATTCTCTGATGTTTTAGCACAATAAAAGAACCATAAGCCTGTTTGGATGCAAGGGGTACATGTTTATCCCAAGTCAAATGTTTTGCCCCTTTCATTTATCTTCAATAATATTTACTTCTTGAGGTGTTTGGATTGAGGGGTAAATATGGATGTGGATGGGAGAGAGAGGGCTGAGGTCCACCACAATTTTTCTCCAATTTGCTACTTCTTAGAGGTAAATGGAATTAGAGGGCAAAACATTTGCCCCACATGTTTGGCACCTTAGGGGTAAATTTAGGATAAATTTGACCCATTTGCCCTATGTACCCCTCATCCAAACAACCCCCATGTTTACTACATACAAACTTGACAATTTTGATGGCACGCTTAGAGTGTGGAAAATACAAATCTGCAACTTTTGCAAAGGCACGCAAGATATCATATGCAGTCTTCACGAATAAGATCGTAATGATATAGTATATATGTGAACATGTAGTAGTGATGAATTAAACACACTAATACACTATGGGGTATACCCAAATTTGCTTAATTTGCAAACTCTATGAACAGATACCAACAGTAGTTGACATTGAAAGTATAGTATAGCCAAGCTTGCTGAATTTGCGAACCTCTACAAGAACAGAACATGTACTACTACAGTTGTACTCCAGTAGAGGGGCATAAAAAATAGCGAAAATCTTTGTATCCTGAACCGGTGGCCAAGTCCCATCTTACAGTTCTATAATTAATCCCGTTACCTTTATTTATGGTTCTCTGCAGTACAGTGTGATATCACAGCCACTTGAGCACGCCACTTTGCTTCCTCCTGTGTAATAAGCTCCCAAACCAATCGCAGCCTGTAGTGAAGTTTGTGATTAGTGAATTGGCTAATTTTTCTGGCGGCGAGTGGTGGAAGAACCGAAGAAGGGCAGCAAGTTGACGGTATCCTAACAAAGTAGCAAGCAGCAACAGGGAAAAGCTGATAGGGACCGGTGGTACTGCTGAGCAACAGATATATGCAACTAGTGGTGTAATAAAATTTACCAGATGATGCTGATCACTTCATCATGCGATGCTAAGCTTTGACAAGATTATTTAGTGTTCGAGGAGTATCTTTTGTTTTTAATTGGATAAGTTCATTTTGCTCCCTCAACTTGTTTCGGTTTTCTAAATAGCCCCTTAAACCCCTTCGTTCCCCTGCTTTATTATATATCCCATGAAAGAGTGAAAACACGTCACTCTAATAATATGAATTTCATGAAATTCGGATTCCATACCTATGTTGGATTAAAAAAAAGCATTGAGAGCTTTTCATAACTATTTGCTTGGGCTAGAAAGCAACTAACAGCATTTTAACCCCCAAAATAAGAAATATGTGCAAATAGTCTTCAAAATACACTGAAGCCTGAAGGTATTTATAATACTTTAGGATGTCTATCACTGCACAAAAGATCAACTTTAAAATGTTTAGGGGGTTATCTTGATAACTTTAAAATGTTATTGTTTCATTTTTCTTGTGCAAGCGCGCCAATCAAACAACAAAGATCGAATCTGACCGAGTTGTTGGGAGCTGTAGTAAACACGCTGGTCCCTCTTTTGTAAATGTAGAGAGAAAAAGAGAGAGCTTGAAGCCCCTTCTTAGTTATTTAGTTAGTTAATCTAATTTAAATTTGTTGTATCCAATCAAACTGGAAACCACAGATCCAACCCGGGTTGCATGTTGTGTCAGTTTAGAATCCATAAGATGCGTGAGTTTCAGTGAGGCGCCCAAGACCTGGCACAAGGACTATTTCTTTTATATGTCGCAAATTTTGTTTTAAGTTTTAATTGAAGTACTCCGTATATGTTTTTTTTTAATTTTCTTCTCGCTTTTTCTTGAGGAGCAGAGCAAATCATAGCCAATTGTGACTAGTGTACGTAGCTCAATCAAGCATATACTCCCTCCGTATCAAAATATTTGTCACTATTGGTTTTGTTTCACAACTTTGACCATTCGTCTTATTTAAAAAATTATGCATGTATCATTTACTTTGTTTGCTACATACTTTACTATTGGATTGTAGTAATTTTAAACTTGACTTATCCTTTTACACATTTACGATAATTTTTTGAATAAAACGAATGGTCAAAGTTGTAAGAAAAAATTAACGATGACAAGTATTTCGATACAGAGGGAGTACATCACACATCTCTCTGCAAAATTCACGTTAGTGACACAGAGAGTGGCGTGGCGCATGGTTAATTGTACACATCGATGCGAATGTCAACTGGTGATCATCAAATCAAAGCATGTGCATGATGCCATCTCGGTTTCTTCTATTCCATCTCTCTAACCTCGATCTGCAATATCGTATGATAAACGAGCCTGTATGAATATGAACTCCAAGGTGCCTTGGGTCAACAGCTAGCGAGCTTGGAGTCAACTAGCACACGATTCGCTGCAATTGTTTGTTAATTATTGCTCAGAATTATAAATCCTTGTAAATCTCGATCCTCATCCAATGCACCAGTGGTAATGTTGTAAAAAAAATGCACAAGTGGCAAAAGGAGGCAAGGTTCTCAAACAGTGCATGTGAGATGAGAGTATGAGATCAATCAGACCACCATTTATTTATTTGTTACAAAAAACTAGTATGTAATTTTTTTGATTTTTTTATTCTAATTTGCAAATTTATACTACCGTTTTGAAATTTATCAAATATATATATCAACCACCGTGGCGTACGGCAGTTAGTCGCAGTCGCCGTACGCCACGGCGGTTACCTTGGTACCGCCGTGGCCCACGGCGATTGGTGGGCGTCCACGGCGGTTAGGGGCCTCCACGACGGTTGGACCTGCCACGGCGGTTGGGCCTAGCCGCCGTGACCCACGGCGGTTAGGCTCATTTTTTTTTGAAACTGTATTAAATTATAATAAATCCAATAGGATCCAGTTCATTACAGTAACTTAATGATTTATTTTTTATTTTTTAACTTTATGACAAAGAAAATTAGGTGATAATAACGAAAAGCAAAGTGACATAATAAAAAATAGTCATGATCACAGATAAGAGTGCTGTTGTATAAATAATATGCGACCTAATCTAGCATCGCCTGGTCTTCTTGTGCAGCCTGTCTGCTCGGGCTGCGGCATGCGTCTGCTCGCGAGGGTACGTCAACGGGTCACGTGGGTGGATCTGCCGACGCCTAGCATCAGCAGTGGCCTGTGGTGTCGCCATCGCCGCCGCCGACCCTGCAACCTCGTGGGACGACCCTGGCAACACTCCTAGAGACGGCTGCGCCCCACCGCTCGCGCCTGGCAGCTGCGACCCTCCTGGCTGCGTCCCACCGCTCGCGCCTGGCAGCTGCGACCCTTCTGGCTGCGTCCCTGCTCCCTCCTGTGTCCACGTGGGTGGCGCGCCTCCTAGCTGCGACCCTCCGAGCTCGTCCTGCGGCGGCACACCGTGCAAGAAGTCGAACATGTCCAAGTTGAAGTCCTCAAACCCTCCCGCCTAGTCCTCTAGGGTGGTGGAGTCAGGAGTGCCGCCGCTGTTGACATAAACTAGAACAAATAGTATTATTAAATCACGTATCATAATTAATAGAATCTAGTATTTGTATATGGTTCGAGATAGAGTTGTGGTCATTACCTGATGGAAGAACAACGCCAGTGGACGAGGAAGGATCATGTGCCGGTGGTACTAGTGGTGCTGCTCGTGCTGCTGCTGCTGGTGCTGGTCCTCCTGGTGCTGGTGCTGGTGCAGGACCTCTGGGAGACGGGCCCCCTAGAGGAGACATCCTCAAGGGAGGATGCACCAGAGGGCGCGGCGCAAACGACGACGCGTAGAAAGTGGCTGGGTAGGTTGGCCGTGACGAGGATGACGGTGCCTGGTAGGAACGACCAGTCAAGGCGGAGTTGGAGGACGACTGGGGGTACCGTGGAAACAGGGGTAGAGCCGGGTTGCCGCGGTAGTTGACCGCGGCAAGGAACCTCGTGGTGATGGCCTGCATCCTATCCCACGTCTGCTCGATCTCCTGGTGTGACATGAGGTTCAGACTCACCTTCGACTCCCCTATAAAACATGAAAGGTCCGCAATCACGTCGAACTGCAAAAGAAATTATTAGTAAATGTTAGAATGTTAAGTACCATAAGAAAAATTAGTTGCATTTTGTTGGTATTTCTTAAGTCACAGCCAACGGCGCCTTGTTAGCGTGAGCGTAAGATCCACCTGGGTATACCGACGGGTACGAAAGAATCCGCAAGCGCACAGAAATACCGTTGTAGCACTTCACCTCAGGAGTATTCCAAAAGGGTATCGAATCCAAGGAACGGTATGTTCTACCTCCTTGCCTAGTTGTGGTCCACGGACACCACCCTATAGGGCGAGATAAAGGCGGAAAGGATCCTACTGATAGCGGGCAGAGATGAGAGTAGCCTCTCGATTAGGGACTCTCGTTTCGGACACCGGACCCTCCTGGCTATAACAGTCGGTTCACGGCAAAGGGTTGCCTACACCTGTATCCGGACGTGGGGGATTCCGTAAGGGTCCAACGGCTGTCACCACCGCGGCCTACCCCAAGACAAACCGTGGGATACAAGGCAATCGAAGGATAACCCGTAGTTCAGACACCACGTCTGCACCACCGGTTACTACTATAGCACGGCTACGTCTGTCGGCCCGTAACAACACTATAGCACTCCGTACGAAGACGGAGCGACAAACCCACGAGAGAGAGAGAGAGAGACCAGAACTCACTCGGGAAACACTATCTAAACAAGGATCACGGAAGGACTTTAGTCTAAACTAAAATGCGGGGGCATCCACTTTACTCTAATTGGACTAAAGGGCATACAAACGGAATTAGCAACTTATGAACCACACCAGCAGATCAAAGGCTAAGCTCATGAAGAACATAAGCCTCTAAATCATGAACAAGTGAAGAACACAAGAACTATTCACCTATGCATGAAGGCTACTTTAGTCTAAATAGAGAATGTCGAAATGCTCACTTTATTCTTGATGAAGAACAGAAGCTTCCGCTGAGGTGTGTTCTTGGGAAGAGGTGCCAAACACCATGGCACTTCCCCAAGTCACCCCTCACCTTCCTTCTAATCTCTAAGGCACTAGCAAGCCAGCACTAATCCTATGCAAAAGCACTCCTCTCCTTGAGAGGTAGGAGCCCAAAGGCAAAATGAGGAGAAGAGGTGTGTGTCCCTATTCCTACCCCCTCCACTTCTATTTATAGGCTCGGACACCGGCGTGAAGAGCAGCGAAACACCCCGGGGTTGGCCTCTAGGACCAATGGACAGGCACCACGTGGAGGCCCGGGATCAGCCGACCAAAGGTCGGTTCAGCCGATCCCAGGGTCGGCCGACCCCCACGTGGGCCCGCTCGGCTTGTGCTTCCTCTGAGTGGCTGATTGGTGGGCCCTTAGGTCGGTTCCCGGTGTACACGTGTGCTGGAGGCGGTTTAGGCGCTCTGGTGGGCCCATGGATCCATGTGATGCACGCGTGGCGGCTTCTGATTCGCCGGAGTCATTTCTCTTGGATTGATGACATCATTGATCCAGAGGATGCTTGCATGGCAGCCTCTTATTGGCTGAGGTGGAGAGGCTTGGCTTGATGAGGTGGAAGGATAAGGTGTGCTTTTGCTCCATTTCTCACACTAATTTCCTGCATTCGAATATACATCACAACTTATGGAAATTGTTAGCATAAACCCCTATTCTACTGTAGATGTACATTTGTCATGCAAAAATGCAGGGGTTGACGGTCGTAAATTTGGTGTTTAACAGCCGTCAACAACTCCCCCACACTTGACCTTTACTCGTCATCGAGTGAAGGGGTAAGGTTCAAGGTGGGATAAAAAACTCAAAGGTACATGGTAAGCACAGAGTCATACCCCACTTTTACCTTGAATTTACGAGCTCTGTGGAATGTCTATCATGCTATCTTGGGTGGTTGAGGAGAGGAACAACCTTGAATCAAGTCACCTTTGCTTGGCAAGTCAAGTAACTTGGGGTTTTGCAATAAATTTTCAAAGCAAAAACCTTTACTTAGCTCCTCGTTTGATTCTCTCGGATCGCTCAATATGTATATGTCCTCACCAAGGCATTATAATTGTCTTTCTTCATCCTACTTCTAGAGATGGCTTATGTGGAGCTCAGGGTAGGCATGTAAGATAAGGCATACTTACATCACATATATTGCAAAATCAAAGACTGGATCCAGGAGAAAAACAATTCATACAATTAGATCAAGATGTGCACGTGTATGGGTATGATGGGTATGGTAAGGTGTATACTAGGCCCGGAATGGATTCTAGATATTACCATACATGATGAAATGCTATGGTGATGGTAAGGTGGACACTAGCCAAGGAGTAGGTACTAGTTATTACCATCTAAATTATGGAACTCCTTGTTGTATGATTTTCTCCTCCTTGAAATATTTGAGATATGGGCTATCTTCTCTTCTTCTTCTTTTTTTTGCATAGCCCAGTCTCTTTTGGAGATATTTGGAGAGGGGTAAATCATGGAACAATGCATGGAGCTTTATTTAGTGGAATAGATGGATGATACAATGCTAACTTCCAGTGTAGAAGCATAGCAAGGGGAAAACGGGGTGCACATGGATCTTGATCGTGAAAGCATGAAAAGAATTCTCACAAGGGTCACAACAATTTGACAAAGTCAATGCAATGACAAGCAACATATGAGTATATGGTTTTCAACTAGAACATCATATGGCTTTGGCAGGACTGTGACAAATCAAAGAGGAGCTTTGCAAAAGGGTTTTCATGATTTTTCAATTAAAATTCCCAAGCACTCAAGCATTCAGAGCGAAGGTCATATCGTCAAAACTATGTCACAAACACCAACTACCTAGATGGGCATGAGTTCCCTAATGGTATTTTGCTCGTAAATGCAAAGATATAAGTAGAGAATGATACTAGCTGCCAGAACCTTGAGGTTAAGCAGAAAAAGAAGTGTGGATTACGGAAGAGTAGCTTTTATTTGATTGGAGTGAGAGTACGTACCTTGGATGTATCCTATTGATGAGCATGTGGTTGGGGATTTCCCCCACACTGGTTCCTTACCTGTTGTCGCGGGAGATTGTTGCTGGGAACTTACAGTTCCTTCGCTAACTTGTTGATCTCATATCCCCTTCTGTCAGGCTCCAGGAAGACCTTTAAGCGCTGGCCATTTACCTTGAAGGTTTCACCTTCATCATTTTGAATGGTTGTTGCTCCGTGTGGTGCAACTTCGACGGTCGTGAATGGTCCTTCCCATTTACTTTGCAGTTTCCATGTCCAAACAACTTCACTCTGGAGTTGAAAAGCAGCACTTTGTCTCCTGCGGTGAACTCTTTCTTCCTGATCTTACTGTCATGCCACCTCTTGGTCTTTTCTTTATAGATCTTGGAGCTGTGGTACGCTTTATCTCTCCATTCTTCCAGCTCTGAGATCTGTTGCTGCCTTTGCCGCCCAGCTTTGGCAAAGTTCAGGTTGAACCTCTTAATGGCCCAGTATGCTTTATGTTCAGTCTCTACGGGTAGGTGGCATGTCTTCCCGTAGACCAATTGAAATGGTGACATTCCAATTGGTGTTTTGAAAGCAGTCCTGTATACCCATAGTGCGTCAGGCAGATGCTTCTTCCAACATCTACCTGCTTCCGTTACTGTCTTCTGCAGGACGTTCTTGATTTGCTTATTGGACGTTTCAGCCTGACCATTGGTTTGGGGATGGTATGCAGTGGCAATATTATGGTGTATCCCCAGATCTGTCAGGAAAGCCTTGAATTTCTTGTCAATGAAATGTGAACCCCCATCACTGATTACCAACCTTGGTACACCGAACCGAGGTAGAATGACTTTGCGAAACATCTTCTTAACGTGTTTTGAGTCTGCTGAATGACAAGCCATTGCCTCTACCCATTTTGATACGTAATCGACTGCTACCAAGATGTACTCGCAGCCCTCAGAGTTCGGGAATGGCCCCATAAAGTCAATTCCCCATACGTCGAACAGTTCCACTTGCAGGTTGTCATGCAGGGGCATAGCATCTCGCGTGGTAATTCCTCCGTGCTTTTGACACCTATGACATCTTCAAATGAATTCCTTAGTGTCTTTATACATAGTTGGCCAGAAGAACCCACTTTGCCATATTTTTGCATGTGTGCGGAAGACGCCATAGTGCCCCTCGTAGGGCCCTGCATGACATTTTTCAATAATTTGCAATCCTTCTGGGGCTGGCACACACCTTCGTAACAGCCCATCGTTGCAAACTCTATATAAATACGGGTCATCCCACATAAGCTTCTTATTGACATGTATCAACTTCTTCTTGTCTGCCCCTGGTGGTATGTAACCTGTAACCATATAATTAACAATATTTGCGTACCAGGGACTTGAGTCGGTGACCTTTAGTAACGTGTCGTCGCGGAGAAAATCATTAATTGGCGGGTCCTGCAGGTTAGTGACACGGATACACGACAAGTGATCCGCAACAGAGTTTTCTACTCCCTTTTTATCTTTTATTTCAATGTCAAATTCTTGGAGTAACAAAATCCAGCGGATCAGACGAGGTTTTGCATCTTTCTTAGTAAGTAGATATTTCAACATAGCATGGTCAGTGTAGATGATTATCTTTGCTCCTACCAAGTAAGACCTGAATTTGTCTAGAGCAAAGACAACCTCCAGAAGCTCTTTTTCAGTAGTGGCATAATTGAGCTGCGCTCCAGTCATAGTCTTACTAGCATAGGCAATCGCATGATGTTTCTTGTCCTTTGTTTGGCTTAGCACGGCCCCTACGGCATAATCACTAGCATCACACATGATCTCAAAAGGGAGTGTCCAATCTGGGGGTTGGATGATCGGAGCTGAGATGAGAGCCTTCTTGAGAGTGAGGAAGGCTTTCATACAGTCTTCTGTAAACTCAAACGGAACATCTTTGGCTAGCAGGTTCGTGAGGTGTCGGGCATACACCCCGGGTACCCATGCAAGGAAGGATGAAGACGGACTCCTACTGGAATTCCCTTGTAATCCTACTAGGACTTGTACCGTGTAATCCTACTAGGACTCCTGCCTTGTAACCGACTAGGAACCCGCCCCCTGGACTATATAAAGGAGGGCCGGGTACCCAGCCGAACAACCAACCCAACACCAAGCGCAGGGCGCCATACTTGATCCCCAAACAGGACGTAGGGTTCGCCACCACGGCGGCCCGAACCTGTATAAATCTTGTGTCCCGTGTCCTTGCGCATACCTTCGAGTTCTCGGTCTCCCGATCACGATCCTCCACCGCACAATCTACTACCTCGGGTACCCCCTTGGTTGGTTCACCAGTCTAAAACACCGACAGCTGGCGCGCTAGGTAGGGGTGATCATCACCACCGAGCGAATTCGAAGGACATTTTCATCATCAAAATCAATCTACTCGACGACAAGCAAGTCAAGTCGCAATGCAAAGCAAGTCGCCGAGTTCTGTCGAAAAACGGAATTGATTTCCGTACTCTGTTCGCGCGTCAGCAGAACACGCTCAACTATGCCGCGCGTCCGGGTGCCTCGGCACGACGCGCGGCTCGTCGCGCGGCTCGTCGTCGACTACTTCGCCTCGCGCGGCTCGTCGTCAACTACTTCGCCTACGCCGCGCGTCCGGGTGCCTCGGCACGTCGCGCGGCTCGTCGTCGACTACTTCGCCTCGCGCGGCACGTCGTCGACTACTTCGCCTACGCCGTGCGTCCGGGTGCCTCGACACGTCGCGCGGCTCGTCGTCGACTACTTCGCCTCGCGCGGCTCGTCGTCGACTACTTCGCCTACGCCGCGCGTCCGGGTGCCTCGGCACGTCACGCGGCTCGTCGCGCGGCTCGTCACGCGACTCTTCGTCGACTACTTCGCCTACGCCGCGCGTCCGGGTGCCTCGGCACGTCGCGCGGCTCGTCGTCGACTACTTCGCCTCGCGCGGCACGTCGTCGACTACTTCGCCTATGCCGCGCGTCCGGGTGCCTCGGCACGTTGCGCGGCTCGTCGCGCAGCTCGTCGCGCGGCTCGTCGTCGACTACTTCGCCTCGCGCGGCTCGTCGTCGACTACTTCGGCTACGCCGCGCGGCTCGTCGTCGACTACTTCGCCTCGCGTGGCACGTCGTCGACTACTTCGCCTCGCGCGGCTCGTCGTCGACTACTTCACCTCGCGTGGCTCGTCGTCGACTACTTCGCCTACGCCGCGCGTCCGGGTGCCTCGGCACGTCGCGCGGCTCGTCGTCGACTACTTCGCCTCGTGCGGCTCGTCGTCGACTACTTCGCCTACGCCGTGCGTCCGGGTGCCTCGGCACGTCGCGCATCTCGTCACGCGGCTCGTCGTCAACCGCTTTGCCTCGCGCGACTCGTCGTCGACTACTTCGCCTACGCCGCGCGTCCGGGTGCCTCGGCACGTCGCGCGGCTCGTCGCGCGGCTCGTCGTCGACTACTTCGCCTCGCGCGGCACGTCGTCGACTACTTCGCCTCGCGCGGCTCGTCGTCGACTACTTCGCCTACGCCGTGCGATCGGGTGCCTCGGCTCGTCGCGCGGCTCGTCGTCGACTACTTCGCCTATGCTGTGCGATCGGGTGCCTCAGCTCCTCGCGCGGCTCGTCGTCGAGCACGTGCCGTCTCGCCGCTCGACTTCTCATCGGTTGGTCGCACTGGCTCTCGCCATGCGCTCGGTCGCTCCGTCTCGCGGCTCGACTACTCTGTGCGCTGCCGCTCGACTAGTTGTCCGGTCGCAGTGGCTCTACTTCAGCCACGCCGTGCGTCGCGACTATTTGTCTCGCGGCAACACTGGCTCTACTTCGAGTACGCTGCACACCGCCGCGACATCGTCTTCCGGCCGCATCGCGTCGACCACTCATCTTGACTAGTTTTCCAAACTAGTCGAGAACGACAGAAACGCCCCAACAACTAGTCGGAATCAACTCTGACTGGTCAAACTTCAGCAACAATCGTCGCGGCTCCATCTCCGACCGCCACGGCTTCATCTACAAGACCGCCCCAGCGGCAACAGCTAAGTCATTTATTTAAATGATTGTTTTTTCTTCTTCGGCTTGTCTTCCATGCGCAGGACAAACACGCCAAGGACTACCCGTCTGTGCATGCTTCTACACAGGAACTGCCCTTCAGAACTGCACAATATCAAGTCCGCTACGGCGGCACAAGTCGACGCCAACTGTCGCAATCTAAAGTCCGCTACGGCGGCACAAGTCGACGCCAACGGTCGCAATCTAAAGTCCGCTACAGCGGCACAACTCGACTCCGGTCGCATCAACAGTCTGCCCTGGCAGCAACAGCTAAGTCATTTATTTAAATGATTACTTTTTTTTTCTTGGCTTGTTCTCCTCATCATGTAGGACAACATGTCGACTACTCACCGGTGTACGCTTCTCGACGGGTTTTTCACGAGGGCTACACTCTGCTGACTACTCTTGGGGTATATCTATCAAGTCACCACGAGCCTACTTCATCAACTCGGGGGCTATCCCAACGAGGCAGCTTCTAAAGTCCGCTCCACGCGGCAACTTAAAGTCAACTCCAGTCGCACCTTTGCCTGCTTCGGCGGCATACTGCGTGTGTAAGCTTCGATGGAACTTAGCTGTAAGTGGCCCTCGCGTCCTGGCGACGATGGTACCTAACTGCACATGGTTTTCATACCCTGTACCATGGGTTTCGTACCCTAAGTACTCGCGCTCTGTACCATGGGTCCTAGTACCCTAAGTACTCAAGTCGACTTCTATAGTCGCAACCTCAAGTCCACTCCGGTGTACAAGTCGACTCCGGTCGCTCCCAAAGTCCGTTCCGGCGGCAACCGTACCTTGAGTCTGAAATCCATGGCCCAGGTACTCAAGTCGACTCCGGTCGCACCTTCAATCCCGCTCCGGCGGCAACCGTACCTTGGGTCTGAAATCCATGGCCCAGGTACTCAAGTCGACTCCGGTCGCACCTTCAAGCCCGCTCCGGCGGCAACCATACCTTGGGTCTGAAATCCATGGCTCAGGTGCTCAAGCCCGCTCCGGCGGCACAATTATTCGTTTTCTGTGATTTTTCATTTGCTTTGGCTTTCCGGAAAGTGCTCTTCATTTTTTGCATCTTAAGTCCACCCTGCGTGTCACAAAGTCGACTTCTTTGGTCGCATCTCAAAGTCCGCTCTACGCGACAATCTAAAGTCGACTTCGGTTTTGAAGTGCATATCAAAGTCCGCTCCACGCAGCATCCTAAAGCCGACTTCAGTTTTCAAGTCGCATCTCAAAGTCCGCTCCGCGCGGCACAAAGTCGACTTCGGTTTTTAAGTCGCATTCTAAAGTCCGCACTGTCGGCATCTAAAGTCGACTTCGGTCGCATCTAAAGTCCGCTCTGACGGCACGGCTACTTCTCAAGCTCCACAGCTCGATTACTACTCGAAAACTCTCCAGCTCAGGGGCTGCATTCAAACTACTACTCGAGAACAACTCTAGCAGACTTCGCTCGCTCTCAAGCTCGGGGGCTCTACAACAACAACTACTCGACGTGGCTCATACGACTCTCTTATCTCGGGGGCTACACGCTGCAAGAGTACTCGGATGATGGCTTTCGCGAATACTGAAGACCCTTGGATTGATTACCTAATCATTTCAAGGCTCGGGGGCTGCTATGCTACACCCATCACTCAAATTTTTCAAGACGGAAGATTCGGAATCAAGATTGACCCTCAGCTAGAGTCTGCGACTCAACCCAAGGCTCGGGGGCTACTCCATATGGAGTGTGATTTTGCAATCGCACTTCCATATAATCTCGACTTCAAGACTGATGAGCTGGACCACCTTCCAGCCTCGCGGCAGTTCAAGTATTATTGAAGACTTCTCCAAGCTCCAAGCAGTACTCGAGGACGCTCAAGAACTACTCGAAGAGGCTTCAAGACTACTCGAACTACTACTCTCGACTCCAACGTGCTCGGGGGCTTGTCGGGCATACACCCCGGGTACCCATGCAAGGAAGGATGAAGACGGACTCCTACTAGAATTCCCCTGTAATCCTACTAGGACTTGTACCGTGTAATCCTACAAGGACTCCTACCTTGTAACCGACTAGAAACCCACCCCCTGGACTATATAAAGGAGGGCCGGGTACCCAGCCGAACAACCAACCCAACACCAAGCGCAGAGCGCCATACTTGATCTCCAAATAGGACGTAGGGTTCGCCACCACGGCGGCCCAAACCTGTATAAATCTTGTGTCATGTGTCCTTGCGCATACCTTTGAGTTCTCGGTCTCCCGATCACAATCCTCCACCGCACAATCTACTACCTCGGGTGCCCCCTTGGTAGGTTCGCCGGTCTAAAACACCGACATGAGGGGCCTAGCGATTTGAGAGAAATCTTTGATGAAACGACGATAGAACCCCGCATGGCCCAAGAAGTTGCGGACCCCTTTTACGTTAGTGGGTGGTGGAAGGTGTTCTATGACTTCGATTTTGGCTCGATCCACCTCTATCCCACGCTCAGAAACTAGGTGGCCTAAAATGATGCCCTCGCGGACCATAAAATGGCATTTCTCCCAGTTTAAAACTAGGTCCTTTTCTCGGCATCGCTGCAAGACCTTGTCTAAATTCTCCAGGCACTCATCAAAGGTTTTCCCATAGACCGAGAAATCGTCCATGAAAACCTCCATGATTTGTTCAATCATATCTGAGAATATAGACATCATGCACCGTTGGAACGAGGCGGGTGCATTGCACAACCCGAAGGACATTCTGCGATAAGCGTAGGTTCCATAAAAGCATGTAAAAGTGGTCTTGCTCTGATCATCTGGATGAATGGGAATTTGGTGGTATCCGGAATACCCGTCAAGGAAACAAAAGAAGGAGTGGTTCGCTAGTCGTTCTAACATCTCATCAATGAAGGGTAGCGGGAAGTGATCCTTCCTTGTGGCCTTATTGAGTTTCCTATAGTCTATGCACATCCTCCATCCGGTGGCGAGGCGCTGAGCGAATTGCTCGCCTTGCTCGTTGGTGACCGTTGTCATCCCTCCCTTCTTGGGCACACACTGAATAGGAATAACCCATTCACTATATGGCACAGGGTAGATGATTCCGGCGTGTAGGAGTTTCAGGACCTCCTTCTTAACTACCTCCCTCATCGCATTATTTAGCCGTCTTTGAGGTTCACGTGAGGGTGGAATTTCCGAGTCTACAGGGATGTGATGAGTGCAGAGAGAAGGGCTTATTCCCTTTAGATCTTGGAGGGAATACCCGAAGACCGCTCGATGTTTTTCTAGGGTTGCAATGAGTCTCCTAGATTCCTCCTCCGTGAGTTTGTCGCTTATGATCACTGGGACTCAGTGTCCCCATGGAGGAAAACATAGCGAAGTCCCTCGGGTAGGGGTTTGAGTTCGATTGGGGGTTTAGGAGGGACTGCGCATTCCGAAATATCAATAGGTTCACCGGGTTCTGGCTCTTCCTTTATAAAGTGTCCAGCATTCTCATCTAGAAATTCTTCTGGTAACTGTCCAGGGATAATGGCTTTTACTTCCTCAATTGGCTCAGGGTCGGGAGGAGGATCTGTGGCTGCATATTTGGCTCCAGCAATTCTAACTGATAGAACTTCCTCCCCTATTCGGATATCTAGTTTCCCTTGAGCTGGGATTTCCCTAAGAAATTTCTCAATGGGTAGCCCTATCATGAGATCGAAGCTTTTGATATCGAAGACATGAAAATCGAGAATAATTTGGGCATCATCGCAGATAACAGGTATCTGACTGAGGATTCCTATCCCTTCTATGATTTCCCCGTGAGGATCCATAACGGACGTTCTAGAGGGAGCTAAGGGTTCATCTCCTAAGAATTCTATGGCTAGGTCACTTGAGATGATGTTGGCTCCAACTAATGGGTTATAGAGAGCGTTTATCTGCCTTCCATGCACGACACATGGGAAAGTCGAATGAGGCGAGCCAATCTGGAGGATCTCCGACGAGCACTCAAGCTCTTTCGACCACTCCTGAGTCATGATAGCAGTCAACTCCCGAACAGTGTCCTTGAAATAGGCAACTTCATCCGGATCTGGGGGAGTGACTGGGGTCATCGGTTTCCTTTTACATTGGTAATTTGAGGTGTTTCCAAAGTCTTCAAAAAGGTTATCCTCAAATTCCAACTGAGGTTCCTGAGACTGAGAGATCTCATCCTCTAACATTGATGGTTCAGGGGGGTCTTCTAGAGCTGGATTTGCAGGTGTGGTAGGTGGTGAGTCGGTTTCAGCTACTAGAACGTCCCCTTGTTCGGATGTACGCTCTTCTGAGGGAGGCCCATGATCGGTTGTGAAAGGATGGTCTCGTAGGATTCGCCCCAAGGTTTCCTTCCCTTCACTTACAGATAGGTGAGAGAACGATCCTTTAGAAGATGCGTCAAGTTGTCAGGTTGAGCTTTCGTTTAAACCCATATAGAAGTGTTCGAGCATTACATGCTCCGGTAGATGTAGGACCGGGCATGAGCTCATTAAATGTGAGAATCTCTCCCAGGTCGTGCTCAAGGATTCCCTCTCACCTTGCCAGAAACTGAGGATATCCCTACGCAGGGTGGCAACACGAAGGGGAGGGAAAAACATCTGGCGGAACTTGCCTACTAGTTTAGCCCAACTTCCCTGCGCTTTTCCTACGTTATCTTGGTACCATTGTTTTCCTTTATCTATTAGAGAGAAAGGGAACAACTTCCACCTGAAGGTTTCAGGTGTCATGCCGGCGATGGCGTAGCACGAACACACAATCTCAAATTCCCGTAGGTGCGCATAAGGGTTCTCACTAATTGACCCTGAAAAGGAGCAAGTCTTCCGAACCAGGTCGATTAGGTTAGGGCTGAATTCATAGCTGGATGCGTGAATTGGATGTTCAGATTTTGGTGGTTCAAATGAATCAGCTCTAGGAGCGGAAAGGTCATGAATCGATCGTTGCTCCATGGTGGTAATAAAAAGAAAAGAACCGAAGGAGTTGAAAGGAAAAGAAGAAAATGGGGAGAAGGATAAATACGAGGACCACTAGGTTCGAAGATAGATACAGCAACCGTCCCCGGCAACGGTGCCAGAAATTCTTGTTGGTATTTCTTAAGTCACAGCCAATGGCGCCTTGTTAGCGTGAGCGTAAGATCCACCTGGGTATACCGATGGGTACGAAAGAATCCGCAAGCGCACGGAAATACCGTTGTAGCACTTCACCTCAGGAGTATTCCAAAAGGGTATCGAATCCAAGGAACGATATGTTCTACCTCCTCGCCTAGTTGTGGTCCACGGACACCACCCTATAGGGCGAGATAAAGGCGGAAAGGATCCTACTGATAGCAGGCAGAGATGAGAGTAGCCTCTCGATTAGGGACTCTCATTTCGGACACCGGACCCTCCTGGCTATAACAATCGGTTCACGGCAAAGGGTTGCCTACACCTGTATCCGGACGTGGGGGATTCTGTAAGGGTCCAACGGCTGTCACCACCGCGGCCTACCCCAAGACAAACCGTGGGATACAGAGCAATCGAAGGATAACCCGTAGTTCAGACACCATGTCTGCACCACCGGTTACAACTATAGCACGACTACGTCTGTCGACCCGTAACAACACTATAGCACTCCGTACGAAGACGGAGCGACGAACCCGAGAGAGAGAGAGAGACCAGAACTCACTCGGGAAACACTATCTAAACAAGGATCACGGAAAGACTTTGGTCTAAACTAAAATACGGGAGCATCCACTTTACTCTAATTGGACTAAAGGGCGTACAAACGGAATTAGCAACTTATGAACTACACTAGCAGATCAAAGGCTAAGCTCATGAAGAACATAAGCCTCTAAATCATGAACAAGTGAAGAACATAAGAACTATTCACCTATGCATGAAGGCTACTTTAGTCTAAATAGAGAATGTCGAAATGCTCACTTTATTCTAGATGAAGAACAGAAGCTTCCGCTGAGGTGTGTTCTTGGGAAGAGGTGCCAAACACCATGGCACTTCCCCAAGTCACCCCTCACCTTCCTTCTAATCTCTAAGGCACTAGCAAGCCAACACTAATCCTATGCAAAAGCACTCCTCTCCTAGAGAGGTAGGAGCCCAAAGGCAAAATGAGGAGAAGAGGTGTGTGTCCCTATTCCTACCCCCTCCACTTCTATTTATAGGCTCGGACACCGGCGTGAAGAGCAGCGAAACACCCCGGGGTTGGCCTCTAGGACCAATGGACAGGCACCACGTGGAGGCCCGGGATCAGCCGACCAAAGGTCGGTTCGGCCGATCCCAGGGTCGGCCGACCCCCACGTGGGCCCCCTCGGCTTGTGCTTCCTCTGAGTGGCTGATTGGTGGGCCCTTAGGTCGGTTCCCGGTGTACACGTGTGCTGGAGGCGGTTTAGGCGCTCTGGTGGGCCCATGGATCCATGTGATGCACGCGTGGCGGCTTCTGATTCGCCGGAGTCCTTTCTCTTGGATTGATGACATCATTGATCCAGGGGATGCTTGCATGGCAGCCTCTTATTGGCTGAGGTGGAGAGGCTTGGCTTGATGAGGTGGAAGGATAAGGTGTGCTTTTGCTCCATTTCTCACACTAATTCCCTGCATTCGAATATACATCACAACTTATGGAAATTGTTAGCATAAACCCCTATTCTACTGTAGATGTACATTTGTCATACAAAAATGCAGGGGTTGACGGTCGTAAATTTGGTGTTTAACAGCCGTCAGCACATTTTCAAACTCACCGCCGTGTCGTAGTGCTGATCCCGTCGCACCGGGTACGGGACACTAGGAACGATCGCCCTCGCCGCGTCCGGAACCGGCGCTGGTGGCTGTGGTGGAACGTACATCACACGCGTCCGAGTCCTCGGGGTGTACCACTGGATGTATGCCTCCTACGCCATGTCGTCGTGGGGCCGGTCCTCGGTGACGACGTTCTGCGACGCGGTAGCCCAACCGTCCACGTACGTCTGCACCTTCTGAACCCAAGAAACACGCCCCGAAACTCCCCTCTGAGACCACCTACGACGAATTAAACATATTTGTCAGCGGCTAAAATCTTCGAACGTTGAATTAAATTTAAAAATTGACGAGAACTCACTTATGGTGGGCGCTAGGAACAGTGTGCACCACAGGCACATGCGACTCCTAGTAGAGGCCGAACTGCCTCAGCACCCTATCGACGGCGTACTCCTCCACGTACATGCCGAACAACAACGGCGTCCTCGTCATCCAGTAGTGCTGGTCTCGGAAGCAGAAAGACGAGAGGCCCTGTGGTGCGTAGGTCGCGATAGCCTCCTCTGAGTACGGCGTCCACCTGACGTCCGCGTCCGTGAGAGAGTCGAATTGACCGACGAAGTCCTTGTACGCCCTCTTCGTCTGGTCGTGAGCGTACGAGGTCTGCATACAAACGAAATGTGAACCCTAAATGTGGATTGAACAAACTAGACAAAATGGAGAGACAAATTGAAAGTGAAAGGTAAGAAATTACCGTCCGGAGGCACCACACCGAGCCCATGGTGAAACGGTCGAGGGGGTCGTGGCCCTCTGGCAGGGGCTCGTACGCGTGGAGGGGGACGACTGGCCGACCAATCGTAAACCGCTCGTAGCACCAGAGCTGAAGAAGGAGAGGACAGCCGAGAAGGATCGCCTCCGCCGAACGACCCTTCAACACCCCCGAGCACAGGTCCCTGTACGTGCCCGCAAGAACAGAGTTGCCCCAACTGATCTGGGGCACAGCGTCCAAGGGCCCGTCGGCGATCCTCTGAGCGTGGGGGATCAAGTACCTCGCCACCGCGTCACCCTGCGAACCGCAGAACAACACGAACCCAAACAGCCGCAACAGGTACGCCTCGAAGAACCTGTGGACTGTCTCGGGCTCGGCGTCATCTGCTAGGTAATCAGCCTGCACAAACAAAATCAAACGTTAGTTACATTCTCTCCATATCTTCAAAAACGAAGAAAAATATGAGGTAAAGGTACGTTCGCTGAACTGCTGCAACCAGGTCAAGGTGGGTCCGTGAGGGTTCGTGAACTCCTGGTACGGGGCGGGGGCGCGATCGTTCCGAGGAACGTTCGCGAACCGAGCGAGGAACTCAGTACGCCACTCGTCGGAGATGTCCACAGCCCCCAGCGGCTCGCCCGCACAAGGAAGGCCCATCAACAGGGACGTGTCCTGAAGAGTCAGCGTCATCTCGCCGACGGTGAAGTGGAACATGTGCGTCTCCGGCCTCCAGTGGTCCAGAAGCGCGCTGAGGAGGGAGAAGTCGTACTGGAACCGTGTCATGCGATCATTCCGAGGAATCGTGTCCCGCAGTCTGTCCCCCTCGACTAACCGCGATACAGACAGTAGTCCTGCAGCGCGTAGCCTGAATCAAATAAGTTAAATTTATTAGTTACAACAAAAGGATAAATGAAGATACAAACAATAACATAGCATCAGTTCACGTACTTGGGAACCCAAAGGTCGTGGATCGGCAACAACCTGCGCTTAGTGCGAGAGCGCACGTGTCCAAGATCCTCTCCGAGGACGGCGGACAAGAACGAGCGGTGCCTGTGGTCGACCTCCCTATCCAACAACTCTGGCGTCACATACGCGTCAACCTCAACACGAGTAGCCCGAGCCTGAGCCTAAGCCTTGGCCTGAGCCTGATCCATAGCTGCAGCTGCATACAAAAATTAAATATACAATTAAAAAACTAGATAAAGTAATTTCTACATTTTCTAGAACAGGTAAAATATTTTTCTACATTGTCTACATTTTTGTAAACGAGATAAAGTAATTTTCTAGAATTTCAAAAGAAGCTTAAGTATTTTGATACAATTTGTAGAACAGATAAACTAATTTTCAACATTTTCTAAACAAGGTAAAGTAATTTTCTAGATTTTTTAGGCAAGATAAAGTAATTTTCGACAATTTCCTAAACAGGTAAACTATTTTTCTAGAATTTCTAAAGAAGCTAAAGTAATTTCTACAATTTCTAGAACAGATAAACTAATTTTCTACATTTTCTAAACAAGATAAATTAATTTTCTATATTTTCTAAACAAACTAAAGTAATTTCGACAATTTCCTGAATAGATAAACTAATTTTCTACATTCTCTGCATTTTGTAAAAGAGATAAAGTAATTTTTTAGAATTTCTAAACATGCTAAAGTAATTTCTACAATTTCTAGAACAGATAAACTAATTTTCTATATTTTCTAAACAAACTAAAGTAATTTCGACAATTTCCTGAACAGATAAACTAATTTTCTACATTCTCTAAACTAAAAAACTAATTTTCTAAATTTCTATATAAAAAACTAATTTTCTAAATCTAAACTAATTAAATTAACTATTTTCGAATTTTTCTAATCTAAAAACTGATTTTCTACACCAATTACACTATTCTAAACTAATTAAACTAATTAAATAAAAAGGAAGAAGACTTATGTGAGAGGGGGCGGCAGCAGGAAAGGGGGGCGGCGGCAGGGGGTGGGGGACGGCGGTCGCCATCGCCCTTTATATAGGGGCGGCTGCCGCCGTCCGCCACGGCGCTTAGGACCTACCGCCGTGGCCCGTGGTGCACGACGGTAAGGTGCCGCGGGGCCCACACCCTGGACCCGACCGTTGGCGGTGGCCTTACCACCGTGGGCCACGGCGGTTGGACGTGCTGCCGCCGTGACCCACGGCGGTGGATATATATTTTTGATAAATTTCAAAACGGTCGTATAAATTTGCAAATTAAAATAAAAAATATAAATTTTTGGTTGGGTACCACCTAAAGCCCATGAAACGACCCAGCCTCGTCATAATCTCAGAACTGGGCCGGACCAGACACCTAGTGTACCTTGATGGCAGTTGTTAATTTTTTTTTCCTGGTGGCGGGCGACTGGAATTTACTCTTTTTTCCCCCTAAATGAAGTAAAAAGAATTATTTCCCTCGAGTATGGTCTACCCTCTAATCCTCTCCAATAGTTTGTTTCGATTTACTCCTCCGATTATACCGTATATAAGATTTGTCTATGTATTCTATTCTTTCTTATTGATGAATCGTGGCTTGGCGACTTATTTGGGAGCTGAAGTGCTGAACACGAACTCCTCAAAGCTCTCAGCGCCGTCCACGTCCTGGGGCCAAGTGCTCAAAACTGCAGCTCAGGGAGATCGTGGCGCACTGGCGCGAGCACCTCATCATGACGAACAGGGAAAGGCCGCTTGTCCATGATGCCGATCCGGATCTTGATGTGCTATTGCTTACGGAGTCTTACAGACAACTATGGATGTACTACCCATTCGCTCGTATGACTGAAGCGGTCGAATACTCAAATGGAGCATTCAATATTCGTATCTTTCCGTGTTCAGATACTCAAAGTTGAATTTCTAATACTTGAATAGGATGAATATCAACATATTCAACACGTCTTGACACTATTCGTATCTGAATGCAATGGCCGCAGCCTCTCGTCATCAAGCAGTGGGCATTGCAGGTGGACGTGCCCCGTCGATCACAAGGCCACATGCATGTTCGTGAAGCATTGTGGATGGATCCAAATGGAGCACGGGTGGGAGAGGAGGACAGGAGGTACACGAGGATGAGCAGCCGAGGAGATCAAAACGCCCAGGGGAGATAGGGGAGCAAACGGTGAGAGAGGATGTGCGCAGGAGGAAGGACGTCGAGGATTGCACGGTGGGGGAGGCGGCTAGGGACGACGGATCGAGATCTGGGGATTAGCCGTCGGGTATCGAGCCCACGATATAGGAAAATTTGTGAGGGTTGTGAAGAAAAAAAGTATAATTAACAATTGTATAGATATCATCACACAAAACTATATAAGAGCTCTCCACTAAGGAGTTCTCTCAACCCTCGGCGCGCCACGTCACCATCCACTATGTCTTCTCTCAACATGCAAGATGTCCACATCACTATCCACTAAAATCGTCAATCATCATACAAAACTATATAAGAGCTCTCCACTAAAGAGTTCTCTCAACCCTCGGCGCGTCACGTCACCATCCACTATGTCTTCTCTCAACATGCAAGATGTCCACATCACTATCCACTAAAATCGTCAATTTATTTCTTCTATCGATTTTCTACAACTAATAGCATCTATGTATGCAATGTGTTGTTTGCAGTAGAATATTGCGAAATAATCATTTTAGTTTTTACTTTTCAAATTTTATCTTTAAAATTTGTTGAAATTCCCGCAGCAACGCGCGGGGTATCACCTAGTAAGTACTAAATTATCACTATAAATGGATCGTTATGGTGGTATAAGTACGGGAAAAGGCCTTAAAATCACGGAGTTCAAAATAATGAAAGCAAAATCACAATCGATCATAATGGGAGTGTCTACTTGTTACTCAGGTAATTCTTTGGCATCCATCACCTAGGCAATTTGTCTTGCTGGAACACCTGATTTTTGCCGGACAAAATTCAGGTGCTGGCAGAGGGCTTGTCACCCAAATTTGTAGACCCTCAGATTTTCATCAGACGTTGGAAAATAATTGGTAGCCACAACAAAACAAACCTTTGTGTTGCTGCATAGGAAAATTCAGAGCAAAGTAGAACTACAAGAAAACCTTATGTTGCTGCATTTTTTTCAAATAAAAGTACAATGCATCATCTCTAATAGAAATACAATGACTACAGAAATTTCTTAAAAACACAAACATGAAGGCACCATTACTACAATACTTAACGAGGTTCATAAATATTCAGCCATACTTAAAGTTGTTCATAAACTATCATTCCCATATTGCATAGAGATGATGCCCTTATTAACTCGCTATGTTGCATATTACACAAAACATAAGAAAGAAGATGTTGCATCTTGTTAACTCTATATATTACCCGGAGTTCATCATATTTAGATTCAGACAATAGAAACCTGTACTACATACATATTAAAGTAGATAATAGAGTATATTTGGATGCTGCCTGATTTGTTCTTGATAAGATATATTCAGGCCCACTTGAAAACCCTTAGGTGCTGGTTGCGATCCTCAAGGCAGATACTTGACACTCTTCTCTTCCCCAACTTCAATAGAGTGAATGAATCTTCTCTGCAGTCTTATTATCTGGAGAAAGGATAAATCCAAACCTACTTACGGGGTCAACATCAACCTTGAACAACGATAGATTGTTGTGTCCAACAAAGCTCTCCAAGGCACGAACTTTGTACTAGTTCTAAAGGGGGCTGCTAAGAAGAAAAATGAAGAAAGGAAGTCAAGCCACAAAGGATAAAGTTGTTTCTGTATGATGAGGAAATGAATTGAAAGAAGAACTATATGTCAAAAATTAGGATATGTAATATGAACAAGACAAATGCAGTGATATATTGTTCCAAGGCACAATTGTAGTCATATGCTACCCTATTACAGCTGAAAACAAATTCAGATTTACTATACTGTGTTCATAACAAAAAGACTTTATTGCTAAATTTTCCATGTAGTTGCTTGAAAAATTGGAAGTACTGCAACAAGTGTTGATTGTCTCCTTACAGTTGAGGGCAAGACTTATGAACTGAAAACGATGCTACAATTGAAATGACTAAGTTGATCAAGGAACATCATATCATAGATTCCGGAGACGACTCTATAAAAATTAAATTTGGATGCATATAAAATAAAAAATATTAAGAAACATTCATACAAAGATGTAAGAACAAACTCAGAAAGGGATAACAACTAATCAAATATTTTCTACAGTTAGTCAGATAACAAATTATTTGAACAGTGGAAACCCCTCAAATGCATATACAAATTTCAGAAATAAAAAAATAGAATACCGCAATTACATGACAAATTTATAGAATTTACAGTGACGGTGGTGATGTAAATTGAAGCTACGGCGATGTAAATTGAAGCTACCAGTGATGTAAATATTAGGTGACACATTGCTCTAGGAACATTATAGCATAGATTTCGGAATGGACTCTATGAAATTTAAATTTGGATAACATATAAATAGAAAAGATTAAGAAACATTCAAACAGTAGATGTAAGAACAAAATCAGAAAAGGGAACAACTTATCAAATATTTTCTATAGTCAGTCAGATAACATATTCTTTCAAAAAAAAATTCCCTTTAAACAAGTTACTGTAAACCCCTCAAATGCAAAGACAAATTTCAGAAATCCAAAAAAACTACCTCTCTTTTACATGACAAACATATAGAATTTACAGTAATGGTGGTAATGTAAATAAAATATATCGTAGGTGTAAATATTGATCAGACTAGTATTATGGTCAAAATAGTTAACATGCAAGAAAAATAGGACAAACTTGTTGTCGAGGGGTTGCTCTGGAACATCTGGGAACACAATATCATATCATGTTCACTTGAAAAAAGTGGTGCCAATATAGCTGAAAAGAAGGCACCCAAATGAGAGAAAATTTTGCAAAATGAGATTCACGTTTAAAGCGTAGGCCTATCTCATTAGCTTCATCAGATTCTCAACAGATTTTCCTGTCTTTGGAAGAGAAATGGCTTGGTTCTCGTCGAAGCATGGTTCTGTTGACGGTGTATTTTGGTACACCAAACATGTTCATTACACTTTGGTTTGGATTTGATTATGAAACTAACCCGTCACTAGGCACGCTAATGATATAACAAGTTCATCTTTGTATGTGCATTTGGAAGTGTTATGTTTTTTAGGAAAACATGGACATAAAGGACGAAGTTACAACAAGTTCAAAGGAGCAAATGAGGAGTCACGTTCGTGTTAGAGAGCATGATGAAATCACTCCCAAAGGTGGCAAGGACCGAAGTGGTACATAGGAACATCCCCGAGGATTAAAGCGTAAAAGACCGAACTTCATGCGAGAAGACCCTCCATCTTGGACGCGAGGATGACATCGTCAAAATGATGCAATTGGAGGGGGCAAAGTGCAAATTGTCAAGAGGACCCACGGGAGCGAAGGGGCGACCGAACAGGGCCAGGATGGGCCTGGGTCGGTTGGCCCAGGCCGGCCGGCCTGGCCCATTCTTGTGTCGGTTCGGCCCCCCATTTCTTGAGCGTGAAGATGATGCAACCCTAAGTATGTGGAGGCGCCGCCGTTCGCAGGGAGAGAGCCATTCGCCCGAGAGGCCATCCACAAGCTAGAGAGGGTGAAGAGGAGGGAGATCATTCGCAAGGAGGATCGCTCCACTCGAAGGAAGCAACCATAAGTGGAGGAGGACGTCGAGGCCCTACAAGAGAGGACGTCGAAGCTCGAAGCGACCAAGTATGAAATCAAGGCTAGGATCATCGAGATGGCGGCGGCAACCCCATTTGGAGGGATGGAGACGGAGAACCCATATAGACACATAAGGCATTTCACGACGCTATGCAACACGGTGCGTCAAGAAGGAGTTCCCGACGAATGGTTCAAGTGGAACCTCTTCCCCTACTCACTTGCCGGCGAAGCAAAGACGTGGTACTCGTTTGCGTCCTTTGAAGTTGAAGGCAATTGGAACAAGTTGACAAGGAAATTTTGTGAGAAGTTTTTTCCAATAAGCAAGGTTCAACATCTAAGGAGGCAAGTGATCACCTTCACGCAAGGAGAAGAGGAAGGGATAGACCAAGCTTGGAATAGATTTAATCAGTTGATTGAACAAGGACCAAGACTCGGCTTCTCCGGTGACGTACTCTTGCATACATTTTTCTTTTCCCTAACCCCTAGTTGCATGGAACATGTTCAAATGTGTGCAGGTGGGGATCTCATGGAGAAAACACTCACGGAAGCCGCTCAACTTTTACAAAAGATTAGCAAAGTGCCGGCCATGCGAAGAGATTGGGAAACAAGACTTTCGGGAGAGCCAGAACGCGATTCAAGGATGAAGACGTGTGCTGAAATTTCCAAAAAGGCAACCCCGGAAGACAAGAAAGAGGAGCCAATCCCGAAAAAGCTTGAAGAAGTACATATTGAGATAAGAACTACCCCAAGCGTTGACTTCGCCAAGTCAAGTGAAACAAACAAGAGGAGTATGTCAAGCGCGAAGCCATTAAGGGAGTTCGAGCAAATGTATTGGATTCCAATTGATTATGGAGAAGTATTCGACAAGAGAAGACCGTTCCCTAACCAAAAGGGGATGGCAAGAGCATTGGAAGCGGACTTCCCACCGGAAAAGCAAGTGGAAAATTCGTACGATCTTGAAACCACCGGTGAAATCTTTCGAAAGCTCTTTAGTGATGATGAAGTGGATCCGGATCACATAGCTGAGGTGAAAAGAATCATGGGGATCAAACCCGAAGCATCACCATATGCTCGCCTCGCTGAAGTTTATGCAATAGGATCCGATCAAGAGGAGAAGATGACACCACACTTGAGTTGCGAGATTAACGGAGTTCAATGCAAAGCTTTATGCGATATCGGAGCCCAAGTAAGTGTCCTATCCTCCAAAATTTACGATAAAGTTCAAGACCATAACCTAGACTTAGCTCCTACTTCAACAAAGTTAATCATGGGAGATGGTAGAACTATTAAACCTATAGGTATTGCTTGCAACATTAATGTAATCATCTCTGGAAAGTGCATACTAACCGATTTCTTTGTTATAGATGCCTACTACAATAATCATGATCACATAATCCTAGGTAGGCCTTTCCTTAAGTTGGTTGATGCCGTGTTGGATGCCGGAGAAGGCAAAGTAACAATAAATCTTAATGGAGATAAGTACACATATAATTTTCTTCGCGCTTCTAGTCATCCTTCACCTTTTCCTCCCGAAGACGAAGAAGTAGAGGAGGTAGGTAGTCTTTGTTTTGTTGAAACCCTTAGAGACCCGCTGCAAAGAGCGATGGAGAATCAATCCAATGATCAACAAGACGAGGAACTAGAGGAAGCAACGAAGGGATTAGAACCACAAGATGGAAGCATGGAGAAAGAAAAATTTGAAGAGATAGGAGACACTAAACCCGAAGAGCCACAAGTGCCCGAGGTGGATCTCAAACCTTTGCCCAAAGGATTAAAGTACGAATTTTTTGGCCCAGACAAGACTTATCCAGTCATCGTGAGCGACGAGTTGAGTCCCGAAGAAAATGAGAAGTTGCTGAATTTATTGAAAAAGCACAAGAAGGTGATTGGATATTCAATCAATGATCTCAAAGGACTTAGCCCAGCTTTTTGCACTCATCGTATACCTATGGAAGACCAATGTAAGCCCGTAGTGGATCATCAAAGGAGGCTAACCCATGCCATGCGAGAGGTAGTAAAAAAGGAGGTTATCAAGCTACTTGATGCCGTAATCATTTACCCGGTGCCGCGTAGCGAATGGGTGAGCCCGGTGCATTGTGTGCCGAAGAAAGGAGGCTTGACCGTGGTGAAGAATGAGAAGAACGAATTAATACCGCAAAGAACCGTGACGGGATGGCGGATGTGTATCGATTATCGAAAGCTAAACAAAGCAACGAAGAAAGATCACTTCCCCCTACCGTTCATTGATGAGATGCTCGAGAGGTTAGCAAACCACGCTTATTTTTGCTTTCTCGATGGATACTCGGGGTTCATGCAAATTCCTATTCACCCGGATGATCAACACAAGACAACGTTTACTTGCCCTTATGGAACGTTTGCATATAGAAGGATGCCCTTCGGTTTATGCAACGCTCCGACCTCTTTTCAACGTTGCATGATGGTAGTGTTCTCGGAATTTATCGAGGAAATTGTCGAGGTGTTCATGGATGATTTTTCCGTTTATGGGAAAACATTCGTGGATTGCTTGGCAAACTTAGACAAGGTTCTCACGAGGTGTGTGGAGGTAGATCTAGTGCTAAATTATGAAAAGTGCCACTTCATGGTGAAGCAAGGCATAGTGCTCGGACATGTTATATCCGAGAGAGGAATTGAAGTAGACAAAGCTAAAGTGGAGATGGTTGAGCAACTCCCACCTCCAATGGATGTTAAGTCTTTGAGGAGCTTTCTAGGTCATGCCGGATTCTATAGAAGATTTATTAAGGACTTCTCAAAGATCACTAAGCCTTTAACACAACTTCTTCAAAAAGATGTGGCTTTTGACTTTGATGAGAAGTGTTTAGCGGCATTCCGGACCTTGAAGAATGCTTTGGTGAGTGCTCCCCTCATTCAACCTCCAGATTGGAGTCAACCTTTCGAGATCATGTGCGATGCAAGTGATTACGCCGTAGGGGCGGTTTTAGGTCAAAGAAAGGAAGGCCGAGTTCACGCCGTTTACTACGCTAGTAAAACTCTTAGTGAGGCACAATTAAATTATGCCACCACGGAAAAGGAGTTGCTAGCAGTAGTATTTGCTTTCGAAAAATTCAGATCTTACATCGTGAACTCGAAGGTCATTGTTTACACCAATCACGCGGCGATCAAGTATCTTTTGGCTAAGAAGGATGCTAAACCTAGATTAATTCGTTGGATCCTTCTTCTCCAAGAGTTCAATGTGGAAATCCGTGATAAAAAGGGGTGGAAAATGTTGTGGCCGATCACTTGTCTAGGATGAACCGTGGACAAGATGACAAAGAGCCCATAGAGGATAAGATGAGAGATGACCACCTCTACCGAATACTCGACAAGGATACTTGGATGATCGATATCATTGAGCGATTCGGAGAATGCCTCTTGATCATTTAGATAAAAACACTCAAAGGAGGATAATCTTCGAAAGCCGGAAATATTTTTGCTTTCAAAAAATTCAGATCTTACATCGTGAACTCGAAGGTCATTGTTTACACCGATCACGCGACGATCAAGTATCTTTTGGCTAAGAAAGATGCTAAACCTAGATTAATTCGTTGGATCCTTCTTCTCCAAGAGTTCGATGTGGAAATCCGTGATAAAAAGGGGGTGGAAAATGTTGTGGCTGATCACTTATCTAGGATGAACCGTGGACAAGATGACAAAGAGCCCATAGAGGATAAGATGAGAGATGACCACCTCTACCGAATACCCGACAAGGATACTTGGATGATCGATATCATTCGAGCGATTCGGAAAATGCCTCTTGATCATTTAGATAAAAACACTCAAAGGAGGATAATCTCCGAAAGCCGGAAATATTTTTGCTTTCGAAAAATTCAGATCTTACATCGTGAACTCGAAGGTCATTGTTTACACCGATCACGCGGTGATCAAGTATCTTTTGGCTAAGAAGGATGCTAAACCTAGATTAATTCGTTGGATCCTTCTTCTCCAAGAGTTCGATGTGGAAATCCGTGATAAAAAGGGGGTGGAAAATGTTGTGACCGATCACATTTCTAGGATGAACCGTGAACAAGATGACAAAGAGCCCATAGAGGATAAGATGAGAGATGACCATTTCTACCGAATATTCGACAAGGATACTTGGATGATCGATACCATTTGAGCGATTCGGAGAATGCCTCTTGATCATTTAGATAAAAACACTCAAAGGAGGATAATCTCCGAAAGCCAGAAATATTTTTGGGATTCACCTTACCTCTTCAAACTTGGAAATGATGGAGTTATGAGAAGATGTGTACCAAGAGAAGAGAGGCAAGAAATTTTAAGTGTCATTCGGCGGAGTACGGTGGACACTATAGTCATTTTCGGAGTCAAGCAAAAGTGTGGTCCAGCGGATTCTTTTGGCCGGAGATGCATGAAGATACTAAAAGATACGTTGCATCATGCCCTGAATGCCAAAGAATCGGAAACATTTCTCAAAGGAATGCTATGCCCTTGAATTACAATCTACAAATCGATTTATTCGATGTTTGGGGAATTGACTTCATGGGGCCCTTCAAAAACTCACATGGATTTGAACACATCCTAGTCATGGTTGATTATGTATCCAAGTGGGTAGAGGCCATGCCATGTCGTAAAGCTTCCACGGAAGAATCCATTGCGATGATTAAGAGTGTGATTTTACCTCGCTTCGGTACCCCGAGAATTTTGATAAGCGATGGAGGAACTCACTTCACCGGGAAGAACTTTAAGAAGTGCTTGTCCAAGTTGGGGATTGAACATAGAATCTCTATGGCTTATCACCTACAAACCAACGGACAAGCGGAAACATCGAATAGGCAACTAAAGAGCATCCTTAATAAGACTATAGAGAAGGGAGGCAAGGATTGGTCAAAGAAGTTGGATGGAGCTTTGTGGGCATATCGAACGGCGTTCAAAACACCGATAGGTATGACCCCATATCAATTTGTTTATGGCAAAGCTTGTCACCTCCCGGTTGAGCTAGAACACAAAGCATATTGGGCTATAAAAGAGATGAACCTCGATCTAGACACCGCGGTGGTAAAACAGAGAATCCAAATTAGCGAGCTAGAGGAGATGAGGTTGAAAGCTTATGAAAATGCAAGTATATACAAGGAGAGGATCAAAAGATGGTACGACAAAAGGTTAAAAAAGAAGTTTAAAGAAGGAGATAAGGTCATCCTCTATAATTCGAGATTCAAAACTTTCGGAAAGGGGAAATTGCAAAGCAAGTGGGATGGACCTTACATTGTTCATTCGGTGCTCTCCAATGGAGCGGTTACCATCATGGATATGAAAGGTGATCAATTCATGGTGAATGGTCAACGGCTTAAGGTTTATTTCGAACCCGACGTTGTGCCCCTTCACCATATTGATATTTTCATCATGGAGGATGAGCCCGAACGTCAAGCCTAGGACATAAAACACGGTGAGCATTTTGTAAATAGCTTTTCTTTTATTTTTCTGGAATTTCTCGCGAAGTTTTACCAGGCCAACTTTTCCACATGGGCTAGCAATTAAAAAATAGTGGGGCACACGAAAAAACGGACCGAACCGGCCCGCGAAACAGGGCAGGCCAGCCACCCGGTCCGATCGACCAAGGGGGGCCGGGCGGCGGTTCGCCCCCGTTTTTCTCTGGGACGCGCGTCTTCGACTTCCTTGTTTGGTCAGAGAATTTTAGGGAAGTCAAGAAAAGAAAAAGATGGGTTCTAGGGCATTCCTTCCTGGACTATTTAAATGGACGAGTTTGGAGCTCGAGAATCCATCCCAATTCACATCCTTTTGCACCCAAGCAGCAGCCATGACGTCCCCAAGGAGCGTGGAGATCAAGCTAGACGCCGAGAAGCCTTTGAAGCCGGAGGAGGCGAAGCGATGCGAGCTCAAGCCATCAATGGAGATCAAGAGGACAGCCCGCATCCGTTGCGGAGGGCGTGTCCCGACCGGGTGTTGACACATTTTATCTATGCATTTTATCCCTCACATTCAGTGGAAAAAGGACTAAAATATAATTAGATCACCTTATTAGGGTTTATATTAACAATTTCCACGAGTTTTGGTGAATCTATGAATCTACAGGGACTATTCAGAAAATATGCAAGGAAACCACTCTAGAAGACTCCAGAAGGCTCCGGAACTCAACGTGGCTCAGCACCTAAAAAAGAAGCATCTAGAAGGATCAAGAGACCACCTGGCCGAAGTGGGACCCGAGGGGGGCCCACCCCAGACCGATCGGCCTGGTGGTGGGGCCGGTCGGTCCTTCCCGGACCCCGAACCGCCTCATCTTCTGGAATGTTCCTCCACCGCCTATGAGAATCAATCTAAACCACATGTTTAGGTCGGTTTGATCCTACGGTGCACGTCCACCCCTCTGGACTATATAAGCAGCCCCCCTGCCCCCTGGCAGAGGCATCTGAATCTGTCATACATTAGATCAAGTCATCAAGTCAGAGACTCTACGCCCTAGAAACACCATATAGCAGAGTAGCTAGCTAGTTTAGATCTAGGAGGAGGCAAGATGTCTACTTGGCTCCTGATCGTCTAGAGGCTGATCTAACTTCGCTCTTGTAAGTTCTTATCTAGTTCTTTACATTTGTTATATAGACATATGTTCTTATTAATGATTATATTCGACATTATATGCTTTGGTGTTTACTATGATTACATGTTTAGCATAGTTGATTTGCCTTTATATTCATGTATGGAGTCGTATAGCCCTCACATAGATCATTTGTTAACATGGGTGAACGGTAAAAACAGTGTAAGCGTGGTGCATATATTGTATTTATCTGCGATTGCACCCTATATGTCGGGTCGTGTGGTAGATCGTGGTGGTGACAGCACTATTGAGTCCTTCGTAGTCCACCCCCCGTGTATAGGACTAGTGGAGCCTTATACTGTTTGGGTTGTTTCAAGTTTCGGCCTTGATCCTCCTGGATAGTCTCCCCATGCATTGATATAATAGTTCTTCTTCCGTGATTGCTAAATGTTTGCACTAATCATAGTTCGCATTGACATATAGTTTAGAATTACCTAGGAGTATCCTCTCTAGCTAGACTTTGCTACGTTTCTCTTGCTATAATGACACTTTCTAGCTGCTCATGAAGTTATGACTTGAACAATGCTATCATTCTCTATATTTTATGTGACTTACCCCTGTTTATAGCAATTGATATATTTTGGCCACTCTACATTATAAAACTGAGAGATGAGCATGTATTAGCTATTATGGATTAGAAAGACTTCTTTCCCTGTGGTAGAATATAAATACGATACCTGGTTTTACTCCTGGTTAAAATGCTACAATGGTATATTCATATTTGTGCGCTTGCGGATACCCTGTTTATATATATATATATCTTCTTTTCTAGAGATCCAAGGCATATGTAAGAGTACCATATCCATGCGTTTTCAGGCACACCTGTCAGGCTGACAACCTATATCGAGTTGTGCTATGAATCGTGTCGGAATTCATCTTTTAGTTTATCTGAAAGCAACATCCGATATATACTTAGCATCATGTTAAGATATACCTCTGCATTTCTGGTGCCGTCGATAGAGATGGATCTTATATCCGTTTCTAGTTGATGACGTTAGCAATGTCAACACCGGGCCGATCGCGTCTCGCCACCATGTCAAGGAGGAGAGGGTCTCTACTCCCGTCCGTAGATCGGAGCGAATCCGAGGCATGAAGAGGAAAGACTACAAGGAGGAGTCGCCCGAGCCGAAAGATTACGGGGGGAGTGACTACTCCGACGACCGCAGCCCGAGCTCGTGGGCAGCCGCCGGAAGGGACGACAACGACCTCTTCTATTGGGAGGAGGTGCCTAAAGAGAAGACTCCCGAAGGTCCAAACGGCGGCGGAGATCCCGACGACGGCGGCGACGGCGACAACGGCGACGACCCCGACGACGACGACCCATTCGGGATGCATCCGTTATGTTGTGCGGCTTGCCGTCACTCCATCTCGGACCTCTACGCGTCGGTCGAGGAGTGTTTCCAGGCTATGGAGGCGATGAGGCAAAGAATGGAGGATTTGGAACGAGTAGTCGACGACGACTACAAGTTCCTTAATCGAAACGTGAGGAAGTTATTTGGGATGGTAGGCAACATGAAGAAAAGGTGGTGCAAGAGCTGTGGAATGTTCCACTAGGAAGTTAGGGTTTTCCCCCCTCAGGTTTTTTGTAAGATACGACGAGGACGTCGTATGGTTTTAGCGTGGGGGAGAGCTAGCTAGCTAGATCTTAAAATTTTTGCCTTAGTGAGTTTAGCTTGGTTTGGTTTAGTTTTGCAAGAGTTTGAGTTTTTGAGAGTCTTAATATTTTTTTTAGGTGTGCTTTTTAATTTTCAAGTTTTAAGTGTGTTAATTTAGTGTTCGAGTCAAAAAATCAAATAAAAAGTGTCTTTTAAATTTTTGTCTCATGCAATGCTTTTCTCTCTTCACTTGTATGTTTGTCTTAAATTTTTGATATATAAGCATGAGCGATTGGTTTGAAACATTTACCGTGGTGCTTAGTGGAGTTTCTACCTTTAAAAGTACTCCTCCGTCCCAAAATAAGTGTCATTCTCGCTTCCCGGGAAGTCAAACAATTTTCATTTTGACCAATTATAGATAAGAAAGTATTAATATTTATAGTACATAATTAGTATCATTAGATAGATTGTTGAATCTATTTTCATAGCAAACTTGTTTGGAGATACAAATATTAGGAATATTTTCTACAAATGTAGTCAAAGTTGGGAACATTTGACTGGCACGAATACCATAGTGACACTTATTTTGGGACGGAGGGAGTACCCGCATCATGCTTTGATCTAGAACTTCGTTTCGGTTGTGCTAGTTTGATGCTAAGGTTGGAGGAGTTTAATTCTGAAAATTTTATGAAAAACCCTTGTAATAAAGGTTAGCAAACTCTCTTTTTCCAAGTTGAGAGACAAAGAAAAATCCTATACAAGGCCAACTCAATATTCGCTCCACCATAAGTGCGGTTAGCATAATGAGTTGGGCTAGGATCCTTCTCTCTTGGAAGTTTTAATTTCGAGCAATGATCATGTCCTTGTGTATATCTTTTATTGCTAGCCTCGACATGCATTCGGTAATGAGACTCTCACATCGAAAGTCCCGTACATCACCGAATTCCATACCCGAACCATAATATCTCTTTTGTACATCGTATTCCTTGAATACAACCTATGTTTGAAGTTTCGTCTCGTCTCTAGCATGTTTTTATTTAAAATTCAGATTGTGTTTATGCAAGAAGAGATGAGCAAAGAGCTTTGAAAGAGAGGTAAAGATGTCAAGAGAAAGAGAGAAGTAAAAGAAAAAAAATATATGTATGGAAAAGGAAAGAAAAAGAAAAGAAAAAAAAAGAGAGAAAGTAAGAAAGATATGAAGAGGGATGAATCAAGTGAAGATTAAATAAAGTGTAAGGAAGGATGCCACGTTGTTGTTAAGAGACGAAACTTCCATTCTTTTTCCAACCATGTGCAATCCGACAACGAGGACGTCATCATTCTATATCTTCTTATCCTTGATATCCCCACATCATGGTTTAATTCTCATGATCATTGGCTTTGAAAGGCAAACAACCATTAGAGGAATTTCTTAGCTTGACAATATTTGTGTTGATTACACTAGCCATACCTATAGCTCCACTTTACATGTTATATGAGAGACTTATGGGAGGTGAGAGTTTATGAGTTGTTTAGGATAGCCACTTCATATGAGCGACATGTGAGAACTTGGAGAAAGGTTTTTGTCTAATACTTGTTGCAAGAATTTTATTTTTGAAAAAAAATCATGAAAACCCTCCAATGGAAGCAAAGAAGTAAGCATGGCTGGAATTGAGGACCTCGAGTGAAAGGTATGAGTTGTGGGGTAAATCTCGATTTGGTGAAAATTCTAAACGCCCATGTTTATGTATGATGATCATTGCTTTGTGTTTACTACATTAAAGATAAAGGATTGACTAACTTGTGAAGAAAGATTTAGCGGAGTGCGTTTTCAACACCTTGGACAAAAGTTCTTTTATGAGTACTTGCTCGAGGATGAGCAAGATCTAAGCGTGGGGGAGATGTTGACGGTGTATTTTGGTACACCAAACATGTTCATTACACTTTGGTTTGGATTTGATTATGAAACTAACCCGCCACTAGGCACACTAATGATATAACAAGTTCATCTTTGTATGTGCATTTGGAAGTGTTATGTTTTTGCAGGAAAACATGGACATAAAGGACGAAGTTACAACAAGTTCAAAGGAGCAAATGAGGAGTCCCGTTCGTGTTAGAGAGCATGATGAAATCACTCCCAAAGGTGGCAAGGACCGAAGTGGTACATAGGAACATCCCCGAGGATTAAAGCGTAAAAGACCGAACTTCATGCGAGAAGACCCTTCATCTTGGACGCGAGGATGACATCGTCAAAATGATGCAATTGGAGGGGGCAAAGTGCAAATTGTCAAGAGGACCCACGGGAGCGAAGGGGCGACCGAACCGGGCTAGGACCCATTCCTGTGTCGGTTCGGCCCCCCATTTCTTGAGCGTGAAGATGATGCAACCCTAAGTACGTGGAGGTGCCGCCATTCGCAGGGAGAGAGCCATTCGCCCGAGAGACCATCCACAAGCTAGAGAGGGAGAAGAGGAGGGAGATCATTCGCAAGGAGGATCGCTCTACTCAAAGGAAGCAACCATAAGTGGAGGAGGACGTCGAGGCCCTGCCAAGACACCCCTGGAGGAGAAGGAAGACACCGCCGGAAGCGTCACCATGATCAACGGTGTTATGTCTAGAACCTTGATGGGGGTAATCTTCTCATTTGTCCATGGGTTGTAATCGATCTTGAGATGTAATCGCTACTTTGTATGGTTTTCAATCTATCATCTAGTGTTGAAGATGCTTTCATGTTTAAGGTTAGCTACCATGCCGTGTAGGGAGTATAGATCTCACTTCTCCCTTAGAACCCTTCAATACGCCGTGATCATCATAGGTCTAGTCACGAATACCTCCGCGTAGTGACAGTACGGGGGGAGGGAAAGGGCGAAACCGTGGTCACAAACCCCGATAGATTAGATCGACTTTCATATCTTAAGCGGTTGCATGTTCAAGTATCGTAGACCCTTGGGCAAGTGTCTTTTACATATCTTGTGAGTTTAATCGTTCTATCTAGTGTAGCGTAGTTGTTCTCTTGTTTAACCATAGATTAGGGTTTGGGTAAGTTAGTTAGTAGTGCTAGATCAAACGCTTGTAATCCCCTTGCTCCGCGGATTGATAAGAACCTAGGGAATCCCCGTGGTGAAAAAGGTGTAGGTCCGTACGCTTGCGGATCGTAGGTGGATACGAGTTTTATCCGTCAACAGGTTCCAAAAAAATAGAGCAGACACAAGCAGACACTGCCAGAGTACTGTAAAAAAATACAAGCAGACACCCACCTGCCAAAATCAGACGTGAGACAGGATACAAACAATGAAACAACCATCGGACAGTAACAAATTCGGGTGACGAAGCCAGGAGAAATGCTCGAGCAATATGTAGCTTTTCCTGAAAAAATCATGCATTGTTTCTATCTCTATCAGCATATCCCGCATTTCTTGCTTCTAAAACTTTGAGATAGGCAAATGATACCTAGCAAGGTTTAACTAAATTCTGTAGATGCTAAGCAAAAATATGAAAATCAAATAGCAGTTGGGTACTAAAGATTTACATAATTTTGGGTGACAGGGAAATGCTACAAATGGTAGATGTACAAAATTCAGAAAAGGATTATAGTTCAAAGCTTAGGAAAAATTGCAAACCCACATAAGATAAAGGCGGACATGAACATAACCAGTACTAAATTGTGTTCATGTGAAATATTTAACTAAATTAACGGCAATACATAATAAACTGAAACATCTGACCATATTCACACTACAATTCTAAATACATAAGAGATCTGAGAAACAAAGTTAGTATTTCTACTAACAAATGGCACCAATTTTGAACGTGATAATTTGATCCGCATCAAAACCTACAACCAGCCATGCATTTTCGCTACAGGAACAAATAAAGCAAAGTGGGCATCTTATATCCAACTATGTACTGCCTAAATTGATAGTTTGATGTTGGCCAGTCACTCAGTCAGGTAGGTGGATTACCCATGTTAGTTCACCATGCATATCTTCCGAACAACATAATTTGCTAATTAACAAACCATCACTCCACATCAAAGAGTAAGTCATAAGAAGTAAAAAAAATTATCCATCTATAGTGAGGAACAAGGGATTTTGCAGTACTAATGTGCTGGTTCTGTGAGAACTCATCTTCCAGCTTCCAACTACTAGACTGCGCATCTTGAGGAGTATTGTTGTTCAAAGATGAGAACAAAATGAGAATGAAATGGTTAGAAGAGAAAAAAGACAAGCAGATTTCTTACAAAACAAAATATCAAACCCTAATCCAACAAATCAAAGTATGCACTAAACATATCGACATATATAACTGAGAATAAGCAAATCCAAACTTAAATTAAAACCCAGTTATTTAGCTACTCCAAAATACTAAGAAGGATGTCTTTCTAAAAAAACAGAGAAGGTGAGGACAGTGAGCCCGAAATCCCCTAGCAAATGTTTTGTGACCATACTATACAGATGACCAATCACAAATTCAGCCACACTTCGAATGAAAATCTGAGCAGAAAAGCAAATCAAAAGGCTAGACACACGAATGACGCAAAAATACATGAGACTGCTGGAAATGATTACTAAGAAAAAATCTTACTAAAAAACAGATCTATCAAGGTTTACAACCAACCGAGGACAAGCGATTCGGGTCAAATCAACGAAGAATAAGTAGATTGGGAGGGATCAGTACCTCCAGAGCGGCACGACAGCGACGCCGCAGTCGGGGTCGTCGCAGCACGACATGTCGTCTGACACCGGCGGCTCCACGGACAGCCCCTGCGAGGTCACGTAGTACAAGCCCGCGCCCATGTCGCTGAGCACGTCCAGCTCGAATGGCGAGTCCTCGTCGTCGCCCTTGGAGGAGGAGGACGCCTCCGTCTCCGTGGCCGCATCCTCGTCGCCGGCCGACGGCGGCCTCGAACCCCACCTCGGTGCTTCGCTCTAGCGACAGGTACGAGGAAAATGAAAGGGACGACCTGCAGATTGAACTGATCAAATAGCTTGTCACTTACATGTGGGGTCAGACCTGTCAGCAGCAAAAGAAATCAAAAGAGCCACCGATATAGAGCAGAGCATCACACACACACGGATGACAGACAGACCACGATCGAACGGACACAAATCATAGTTATTTGAACCGGACCGGACCGGCGGTTGGACCGGTAAAAGACCGAACCAGAGCCTCCACCGGTCCGGTTCACTTAAAAGATCGTCTGCGCAATCAAACCGGTAAAAACCGGGTGAACCGGCCGGTTTTTTACGGAACCGGTGAACCGGCCGGTTCCAGTCGAACCGGACTGGTTTTGATTTTTACCAGAGTTACCCTTCTGTCAATTCAGCACAGCCTTATCTATCTAGGGGCATAAATGGAAAGACTAGCACATTTAGAGGTGCGGGCGCATCTGCTGGCGACGGCGGCGCTCCAGTGCTCCACCTCGCCGGCTCAAGCCTCAAGCTCATCCCCTGCTTGTTCTTCTCCCGCGGCAGGCGGCAGCCCCTACGGCCCTGCCTGGAGGCATGGGCGGTGGCTGCTGCTGATGCTCTGCTCGTTTCCCTGGCCCCCTGCTGCTTCTAGCCTGCTCCTATCCGGCGGTCCACAAGATCCTCCCTGCTTTGCCTCACATGGTTGTCGGTCAGTAACTCAGTATCCAGTTTTTTTCTGAAGAAAGCACTTGTTCTAGACTGCAATAGTTCGATTTGTATAATGATTACAGTTTAGTCTTCACGGATCTAGACTTGAGATGGGCAATTTGTTTAGAATCGTAGAGCTAGAGCACATGCTGACATGCAGTCTGTTATACCACTACGTGGGATAGGCAATTTGTGATTTGCATGTCGAACATTTTAATAGGTGAACTTGATACTGTTGTTGTATGATTTTTTGAGGATTACTATTTTTATATAATGGTGTATCTGTATCAATTATAGTTGGTATATTAGACCGGTTCAAAGATTCATTTGGTCGGTTCACTTCTCCGGTCCAATGTTATCAAACCGGCGGCTCAACCGGTTTTTAGCGGTTCAACCAATGAACCATTGAACCGAAGACCTCACCGGTTCAATCACCGGTCCGGTTCAAATAACTATGACACAAATTCGGGTGCTGAAGGCGGCAGAAATGCTCGGGTGACCTTTAGCTTTTCCCATCATAATAGGGTCAAAAGCACTAATGTCCGTAGTGTTATTCATATCCTTAGGGCACTCCCAACCCAGACTCTATGTAGAGTCCATAGTCATTAATTACATTGTCACATAGGTAATTTGCTGATGTGGCAAACAATTTAATGATGAGAGATGAGTGAAAACTTAGAAACCAAGTCTAAGTTAGACACCAAGTCTACACGCAAAACGAAGCCTGTGCGGATCCCGTGTGGCTGCCCGCATGCGCGACGTGTTCTCTTATTTAAGAAAACGGGAGCAGAAGACCCGAGGGGAATATTAGATAGACTCCATGGTAAAAAATTTGCATCGGAGAACATACTTTCTTGTGATAGAGTCTTCGAGATATAAACTCTATGGGTAGAGTCTGGGTTGGAAGTGCCCTTACAAGTTACAACGTTCCAGGCTTCCAGCAAGGGCTTGATACAAAATACCCTACGTCCTTACAATCCAGAAACTACAGAGGAAGCGAAGACCGATACGCTCGACCGATGCACTCCATTCCAATGAAACGCCACACCGTGACACCCACATTTTTGCTGATTCATAGCACCAAGCAAACGCAACCGGCCTGTGATGATGTATCACGGCACCGACGAGCGGCGTTTCTCGAGCGGTGGCCGACTGGCCGTTCGTCATGGCTCGTGAGGGCAGGATAGGATTTGCTTCGTCGCCGGACACGACCACCACAGCTTGCAACATCCCTCGCGCACAGAGACAGAGCAGAGCAGTTGCCGCTCTTGCACACAGACAGAGCCAGTCAGCCAGTGAGGCAGTGAGCCAGGGCCCGGCGGCTACACAGACGGGCAGACAGGCAGTTCTAGACGCATAGCCCAGCCGATCATGAAACATCCTAGAACCGACCCAAAGGCTGCTGCTACGCAGGGGACTCTGGATACGAATACGACATGCTGTATTGCTGTTGCTCTGTCATGCGTTTGGAATCTTCTTCTTTCTCTACCTGCGTCACTGCGTGCCTGGTCACCTCTCTTTCCTTCCTTCTCCCTCGGCCACAGCCAGCCAACACGGCTAGAACCCCCAACAACCTGGTAGGCCGCTACTATTACAGTACAGCATTGCAGCTCGCATCGTGTCAAGATTCCCAATTCCCATCCGGCATCCACCCAACAATTCGTCATTTATAGTTGCCCATCACCATCACCCGATCTCTAACAATACGCGAGAAATATCTCATCTCGATCACAAGGCGGCAGACGCCCATTAACGGTACTAATCCATCACAAGGTGGCCTGTTCGCTTGGCTGATTGCTGGTGGCTAGTGCTGGTTTGTTCTGAGAGAAAAGTACTGCTGACTGGTTGCTGGTGGCTGATTTTTTTTGAGAGAAAAGTACTGATAAGCCAGACGAAAAGGGGGCTGCTGCGATGCAGATCGATCACAATCAGGAGTAGTGAAGCGGAAGAGCACAACTCGCATTCTCTTATTGCTACTACCACGAATCATCCAAGAAACTAGCCACAAACACAGTTTACACGCACGCGCACACACCGATCCTGACAGCGACGGGGGGGGGGGGGGGCGGCACTGCTGGTCACCGCTAGCTACACGACAACGACGACGACGGCGGGGGCACTGCTGGTCACCGCTAGCTACACGACAACGACGACGGCGGCGGCGGCGTCGATCCGGCCGATTCTCCGATCAGTTGGTGAAGTTCTTGACGCAGGCGTGCGGCTCGGCGGCCTTGGCGGCGGGCGTGGCCTCGACGGTGGGGGACGGCGGGACGGGGGTGCAGAGCAGCTCCCGCGGCAGGTCCGGGATGCCCTTGAGGTAGAAGGTGTAGAAGATCTTGAAGGGGAACACGATCTGGTTCAGCTTCACCTGCCCGTAGGCGCCCTCGAACACGCCGGAGCCGCCGGTGACGGCCAGGTACGACTCCTCGTAGGTGAGGTACGGCCCCTGCACCGAGATGTGGCCGTAGTCGCCGAAGTAGAAGCTGAAGATGGCCTCGTACCGGTCGCCGTTGCGCTCCGGGACGTGCTGGATCAGGATGCAGATGCCCGCCGTGATGCCCAGACGCTTGTCCAGGCTCCCGCTGTACACCTGCCAACAAACAAGGAAGAAGAAGGGGGATGTAGCAGGGATCGAGGATCAAGGAGGCTAGGGAGCGGAGCGGATCGAGAAGGGAGACGGAAAAGACGACGGACCTTGTTGGTGAAGGGGACGAGGTCGCCGAGCGCGTTCTCCGTCTGCTTGGCGCTGAGGCGGAGGTAGGCGGGGCTCTCCCGGTCCCGCTCGTTGAGCTCGTACACGTAGAGCTCCTGCACCTTGGTGGGGCGCGCGTCCTTGGCCGCCGCGGGCTTGGGCGAGAACAGCGACGCCCGGACGGCGCCACCCCGGCCCCGGCGCGCCGTGCTCCCGGCAGCACCAACCGCGACCGTCGACGGCGCCTGCTGCGTGGCGGCGAAGCCCGCGGCGCCGGAGGCCTTGACGGGCACCACCGGGGACCGGGCGGCGGCTCTCAGCGCGGCGGCGGCGGCCATGATTGCGCGCTGGGGGAACTGGATTTGGTGGCAGGGCAAGTGGTGGTGGGGTGGGGGCGGTCAGTGCCAGCAGCAGCTGCGTGTCTCTCTATTTAAGCAGGAGGGTACAGTGGCGACCGACCGGGGTTAGGTGCGGTGCGGTGAGGCGGCGTGCGTGGTCATCGGTGACGGGTCCTCGTCGTTGTTTTCCTGGCCGGAGCACCGGCGAGCGGCCACCGGCCAGTGTGGCTCCATAATTGGCACGAGTACAACATGCGCCGCTGGTCGTGCGTTGCAGCGCACCACCAGACCAGCGCGCCTCTGGAGCCGGTCGGAAGCGTTTTCTTTCTTTGGGACCTTGCACGCAGCGTGCGTGCGTGCGCGCGTGGTCCATCGCTCAGTGATCCTTTCTGATTACATGCATGTTTCTTAAAAAAAAAAGGTCTCTGAATATTCGTTTTGATTATTACAGGGAGTGGCGGGAGGGTTCGTTCCGGGGCGGGGCCCTGACGTCGTCGCCGATTGTTTTGTTTGTTTAATCGTCGGTCGTTGCATGCCATGTGGTAATATTCAGCACGAAATCCTTGTGGGGGCTCTTGTTTACTAACTTTTCCTGGACGTCGAGCTGTGCTGAAAAGAAAACTAGTAGTACTCCCGGAAAGCATCTCGCGCTCGTCGCGTGCGTCAGGATAAGACTTTTTTTTTTAAGCCTGGACTCCTAGTATACAAGTTGTAGTATCTGAACTCTACACAACACACTCACACCACTACACACGCGCACCTCTAGAAGCTACAACCTATACACCTAAACGTCCTTCCGGAGATCACCGAAGCATTAAGCCTCGTAGACGACGAGCACATCGTAGTCCCATTGTGGCGCCACGTAAGAATCCAAGACCTGCGAAACAATTTGGGAAAATCCCACTAGGGACTGTGCCCCGGTGCGAGGCCGGGAGTCGAACTCCCGGCCGGCAGCCTCGCCACTGCGAGCGCTACCACTGAGCCAGCGGCTTGTTCGCACTTCAGGATAGAGCCCGTTCGGAAGGCTTGTTCAGCTTGTTTTGCACAGTAATTTTCTCTCCTAACCAATCTACCGTACAACTTCTTACACAGTATTTTTCTCTTACAACAAATCTGTCATACAGTACTTTTACTTGTTTCTTTAACACCTGCCGAACGCTGCGAAGACTTGTGGGAGGGGGGGAGCATATGGACGGCGACTACTCTCCGGGGCTCGTGCTGGAGCGCGTGCCCTTTTGGAGCTGGGCGAGGCGTGTTCCCTCGGCGCGTTGCACACAAGAGGATCGATCACGCACGATCGGCATCGGTTACCGGCAGATCGCTGGCCTGATTCAGCGGTTTCAATACAACCGGAAATGAGTAAAAGCTACTTGTATTTTTACCAGATAATACGCAGAGAAGAGGAGCGGTGCGGTCCATTTTTTTCTACCAGATTCATCTCCCCACACCTCTTGTATTTTTACCAGATTCATCGCAACAGGACACCATGGATGACGGCCGCGGCATCGATGCCCTCCTCACCGAGCTGGACGCGCTGCTTCTGTCGGCCCCTCCGCACCCGCCAACGACACACTTTTGACATGACGAAAGTGCGCCGAAGCGCCCGACTGGCCAAGAAGCCGGCGATTCTGGCGGTGGAACGCGCGCAAAGGAACCTGTGCCGCAAGCTGGGTTACTCCGCCGATGAGCTGACTCCCGTCGAGGAGGTGTTGCGCGATTTCATCGCCACTTTCCACGGCCCGCTACCGGCTCACGTCGTCGATGCCATGTCAGTGGTCTTCAACCTCGACGACGACAACTTCGACCTTCTCGATAATGCCCTCCTCCAGCATGTCGGGACAGCGGTGGCGGACCTGGACCCCCTTAACAAGGAGGTTTGATGCCTATAGCATCTCTAGTCTAGAGAAGGAAGTTTGGACTTTGGAGTACGAGCAACATCTTTAGAAAACAATATCAATGCCCACGACCCTTATGATTGAGATTTATCCGTTTGGATCGGTGGATCGAGATGGAATGAGACGAAAGACTTTAATGTGCGTTTGTCCGTTTGTAATTAAGTTTAAGTTTTAGTGCGTGAGTATAATATGTGTTACGACGGGAGAGTTTGTCGAATCCGAACGCACAAGTGTAGACTTATCCGGCTCGCTGGCTGTTCTTTTTCTTCGTCAATGAAATAGGCACCCGTTCTTTTAAAAAAAACAGTTTGGCTCTGGGTGTTTACTAAGGGCAACAGCCAAGCCAGCAGCGGCACCGTGGCAGGGACTCGTCTCGTTGACTTTTCTCACATTTGCGAGTAGGGAAGGAACCAAAACATCCGAATTATGTAATAGATTGATTTTTTTATATCACAATAAAATAAATTTGGTGTTAATTTTTTATGCATTATAACCAGCTAATTATTGGAAAAAATAAAAAAATTTAGCTACAAATTTTTTATGGATTATTTGCTTTCGATAGAGAAAAAGGTGAAAAAAACATCCGTATCCGAATCCGAATTTCTTTTCATCATTTGATCAAAATATAGCACACATTTGGGGTTTATTTTGTATGAATCTTAACAAGTACAATGCTAAGAACAAGAATATAAATTTTTAGATACAAAATATTATGCCTAATTTAGCTAAAATAAAAAAAACGGCTAAAAAATGCTATCCGAATTGGTATCCGGTTCCATCCCTATTTGCGAGAAGGCTTGGACACGCGCCACTTGTTGCTGCCGATCCGGTTCAGCTGTTGGACAGGCTCCCAGCCCAAAAATAAAGCTCGGTCCGAACGGTTTGGGTTGGGGCCAGCTCGAACTGTTATTTCTTCACACTATTTTTCACTCTGCTTTTGTAAAATTTGATTCTTGGCCTGAATGGATCCCAGGTGTTAGTTTCTAACACCTAAGAATCTTGTATGCATGAAGTACCAAATGATGTCTATTTACAAAACCTTTTCACAGATGAGTGCAATTTTACGCGACGAATCTAATGAGCCTAATTAATCCATGATTTACTATAGTAATGCTCAGTAATCATCCTCTAATTATACGGTCAAAAACCTTATTAGATTTGTCTCGCGATTTAACCCAAGAGTTGTGAAGATAATTTTGTAAACTGACTTTATTTAATACCTTTAATTAACGGTCAAACGCGCCACGATTTTCGAACCGTGCTGCCGTCGGTGAACGGTCGCCGGTCACGATTTCACATCTCTTCGATGTCTGCCACGCGCTTGTAATAAGTGGAATGGGTCGCCGTGCCGCCGGCCACAGGTCGGCGTCCCAGCCAGCCGAGCCCGAGTAGTAGCAGCATGTGGAACCATGCGGCGAAGCGTGCAGCACGCGCGCCCAGTTGGGTTCGCCGTTGACGGCCAAGCCAGCGCACGGACGGAAAGCCGGAGGCGAAGAAGTACGAGTTTTTACTCATTTCCGCTGTTTCACTCCAACCGGAAATCAGTAAAAACTATATTAACTTCTAGTTTTTTTAGTGTTTTTGATGGTGCGGTCAATGCTAAATACATTGGCTACGCACGGTCCATCCGGCAACGCGCGGGCCACGCACGGTCCATCCGTTTGTGCGTGCGCGCGCACTGACCGACCGGCAGGGTTCGCAAAACCGTTGCTACCGAGCCGGGTTAACCGCGGTTATCGTAGAAATCGGTCCGGCCCGGTAGTAAAATCGACCAGTTAACTGGGTTTTTACCGCGACCATACCTCGGTTAACCGGTCGTTTTTACTGGTTAACCAACCTGGTTTTTCGGGTTCGAAAAAGCACTTCGGTAGCGGTTCTATGAACCCTGCCGACCGGACCTAGCCAGCCAGCCACTAGCAGGTGGGCCTTATCCTAATACAGAGGGCTGGTTTGCTTGGGTTTTGATCTCACAGGAAGGTGGGCTACTGTAATGGGCCTAGGCCTTCTGCTTGGAATTTTTTTATATATTTTTTCGACGATTTTCCGAAAATAAATAGCCGTTTCAAACTTTATCAAAACTAGCCTCGAACCGCCGTTTGAAATGGCGGCAGGAACTAGCCGCCATTTCACATGGCGGCAGGTCCTGTAACCGCTGTTTCAAACGGCGGTAGTGACGTGGCCCCTAGAGCGTGTCAACCAGGCGCCAGGTGAAATGGCGGTTGGCGCAGCCGCCTGAAGAAAGGGCGGTTGACCGACCAACCGCCGTTTGACAAGGCGGCAGGTCCAACCGCCCTTTGGGAGGGCGGCAGCGCAGGCCTACCGCCGTTACAAATGGCGGTAGGTGTCCCCCCTCCTATAAAAGCAGCTGCACCCCAGGGTGGAGCTCCCAGTAGCATCAGACGACGGAGGAGCTGACGACGGAGTTCTCCGGTAGAGAAGGAGGTGACCACATCGAAGCTCTTCCGTTCCACTGGTAATATTTCTAGAACTTTTGAAAATATATTAGAAATTTAGAAAATAGTTAGAAATACTAGAATTAGCGTAGAAATTTAGAAAATAGTTTAGAAATTCAGAAAATAGTTTAGAAATAGTAGAATTACTGTAGAAATTCAGAAAATAGTTTAGAAATTAAGAAAATAGCGTAGACATTCAGAAAATAGTTTAGAAATAGTAGAATTAGCGTAGAAATTCAGGAAATAGTTTAGAAATTCAGGAAATAGTTTAGAAATAGTAGAATTAGCGTAGAAATTCAGAAAATAGTTTAGAAATTTAGAAAATAGTTTAGAAATAGTAGAATTGGCGTAGAAATTCACGAAATAGTTTAGAAATAGGAGAATTAGCGTAGAAATTCAGAAAATAGCGTAGAAATTCAGAAAATAGTTTAGAAATACTATAATTAGCATAGAAATTCAGGAAATAGTACTATTAGTAGTTAATTTAGAAACACCTTATTGCTCACAACTACTTTAATTTACTTGCAAAATACCTGATAGTACTATTAGTAGTTAATCCAAGTCATTTGTACACTATATGATATCAGGGATGTCACAGACAGTCCGGGTTCAATTGTTTTATGGATCTGGGGAAATTAGATATGGTCCCGAAGGAGTTGATCTGTCACTGTTTAAAACAATGGTGAGAAATCTTACAAGAGCCGAAGAAAGACCTTGGGGGGCCATAACCAACTGGCTGTACAAGGCATTCAGGAAAGATGAAGAGCAATGGAAACTGTCGGTGATGGCTGTGTTCAACAGAAGTGAACCAGTGTTTGGGGAGCTTATGCAGTTAGAAGGTACTGAAAATTGGAGGCGTTATGTCAGGAGTGCATGCACAATTGGTACTTCGGTGGTTTTGCTTGTCCAATTTGTACTGAATGTACAACTGAATGAGGAAGCAGAGGGTCAAGGCCAGAGTAGCCATCATGGGGGAGAGGAGGAAGAGGGTGGAGAGGAGGAAGAGGGTGGGGAGGAAGATGGTGGTGCAGAGGAAGAACAAGAGGGGGATGAAGCAATTGGTGTGGTTGATGGGGGAGAAGAAGACCCTGAAGTACTGAGGTAGTACAATGGAGAGATAGATGACTATGAACGTGCATTGGAAGATGACTCCTCAGATGATGAGGATGAATCCATTATGCAAGTGACTGGGAGAGCTATGACTCCTCACAGCTTACTGTAAATCCTGGTGTGAATGTCGCTTGGGAGTACCGGGAGAATGAGCTGTCCGAAGGAGCTCTGTATGCAAATTCAGGAGAGCTTAAGGATGCAGTGAAGAGGTGATCCACCTTGACCTTGAATAGGGAGTTTAGGGTATTGAAGAGTTCTCCAGCAGTGTATGATGTTCGTTGTGTGAAGCCCGACTGTCCATTTAGAGTGCATGCTTACAAGGGCAAGTGGAAAGATTACTGGAAGATCAGTATAGTTGTGGATCACACATGTGCACTTGACCAGTTAGATGCAAGTCACCGGAATTTGACTGTCAGATTTGTTGCTAGCCACATGTACTCCCAGATTGTGGAGAATCCAGCTTATGAGCCTAAGTCCATTATCTGTGTAATTGAGGAGAAATTTAGGTACTGGATCAGCTATGGCAAAGCATATAGGGTGAAGAAGAAGGTTATGGAGATGAGGTGGGGTACTTACGAAGCATCCTACAACAATTTACCAGCCTTACTGAACACAATAACTGTGTTAAATCCTGGCACCTACTATGACATCAAGACATATCCTTTGGTAGCTAGGCCAGGCAAGCTTGTTCTTCAGCTGTCATTCTTAGCATTGGGGCCCTGCATTGAGGCATTCAGACATTGTAGACCCGTCATTTGCATAGATGGCACATTCTTGACAGGGAAATACAAGGGCACAATCTTGACAGCGGTGGCAGCAGACGGCAACAATCAGTTGTTGCTATTGGCTATTGCGTTTGCGGAGGGAGAGAATGGTGATAGTTGGTATTGGTTTCTGGAGAGGCTGAAGCAGATGGTGGTGAAGGAGGTACCAAACGTGTGTGTCATACACGATAGGCACAAAGGAATTTTGCAGGTGATGAATGACATCAAAGAGGGTAGCGAAGAAAAAAGAAACAGAGCAGCCCAGTGGCCCGATGTTCATAGCAGATGGTGCATTAGGCATATAGGAGCAAACTTCCACAGCCAATTCAAGAACAAGCAACTGACTGACCTGTTCAAACGGTTATGCTCGCAGAATCAGGAGAGGAAGTTCAATGAGATATGGAAAAAACTAGATGAACTCACAAAGAAAGCATCAGAGGAAATAGCAAAGAAACCAGTCAATCCTAAACCGGGGCAAGAGCCAATTTCTCTTGAGGACGTTGGGTTAGATGCTCCAAATGTCAGAAGGAGAAGGGGACGTGTAGTGAAGACCTTCAGCCAGTGCATTGAGAACGAGCCGAAGGAGAAATAATGTCTCTTGCACGACACAGAAGGTGTACGGTATGGGATCAAGACCACTAATTTTGCTGAGGTATACAACGCAGTCTTGCGTGGGGCCAGGTGTTATCCTTTAGTTGGCATCCTTGAGTTCTTTCTGTACCGCACAATGAAGTACTTTTATGAGCGTGCAAATGCAGCACACGCAGCTATGGCTGATAGTCAGAAGTTGTACTCCACAGCTATGACTACGTACTTGGACATAAAACAAAAGAAGGCTCTGAGTCACCGAGAAGAGCATGAGCCTATACACCGTGCAAGTGGCTCTGAAACTAGGTGGAAGTATCTGGTCGAGTGCAAAGCCAAATCACAGAAATCTGGCAATGAGAGAAGGAGGCAAATTATGGTTCTAGCGAACACGACTTGCTCATGCTCCTGCCACAAACCACAGCTACTACACAAGCCCTGCAGTCATGTGCTCGCTGCATGTTTTAAAACTAGAGGTTGACACTGGGGTCGGTACATGTCTAGGTACTACTTGAAGCAAACCATCCTGGACACTTGGAACCACGCTCTGGAGGGTCATCTCTTCATCAGTTCGTTCATTGAAGATCCCAAAGGAAATGCAACATACATACCTGATCCAAATCCTGAATTGTGCCAAGGTGTTGGTCGACGGAAGAAGAAGAGGATCAGGAACAACATGGATGAAGCTGAAGCTGGTCGTTCAGTGGCGCTCTGCTCAAAGTGCAACAATCTAGGACACACCTACAAGAAATGCACTGCAACAATGTACGCTTGCAATGCACCTATTTTGTCAAACGCGGATGATGCTGCCCAACCTTCGGGGCGTGGACGTGGACGTCGTAGCCGCCGCAATGAAGGAATGTATTGAGTTTAGTTGTCTTATTTCTGAGTTGTTTGTAATAATATCTTATTTGCCGTAGTGGGACGTGTTGTAATAATTGAACTACTATTTCCTTAGATTATGTTTTGTAACAACTTATTCATGCTATCGTATTTATTTGTCATGTTGAATTTATGTAACAGTAATTAGAGATGGCGTCTGTTGCTGCCGGAGGTGGTGAGGATGGCAATGGTGGTGGTAATCGTGATTCGTCACATCACAGGGGGAAAAACACGTTCGAAACACCACCTGATCCGAAGAAAATGAGCACGTTGGAAAGAGGCATGCTTCGTCATTTGCAAGGAAAAACTGCAGATGTCATTGCAAGAGGAGAGAAACCTCCAAGGAATGGTATTTATGCTCCAAAAGATATGCATCATTATTTGCAACGGAAAACTGCCGATGCCATTGCAAGAGGAGAGGAACCTCCTTATGGTGGCCTTTATGCTCCGGGTGGTCCTTATGCTCCACCAGCAGACCCGGGTGTTGCTAATCCACCAACTACAAAACCTACCAAGGAAGCTAAACCTTCGTCGTCACATCGCAGGAAGGGCTGAAGTCTATCATGTTGTGCGATGTTGTAGTGTTTCATCCTGCAGTGGTGTAATATCTGAAATACTATTTCGTTTGAATCATGGTGTTGTAATAATAGTGTAATGTTGTTCTGTACGAACTAGATCCTATTTTAATTGTGTTATAATAATTGAACCAGTATTCTTTAATATCTTTTTTTCACTTTTTTACTGCTTTTTTATAATTTTGTTGAAATATTTGGATTTCCTCATGTGCTAACATCCAAATAATACCTTGTTTTGCAGGTTCCGAATGGCTGCCTCAGGTCCTGAGTTGGACTTGGAGTTACTCACTACGAGTAAAGAGGTGGTTGCGGTGCCTAAGGGATCCACACTCCTATGTGCTACTACGGTGACAATTGCAAGGTTGTCAAGTACAAGGCTCTCGGGCACGCTTACGGGATGCGGTTCTTCATGTGCGCCAACTATGCGCATGACCCGATCAAGCCATTGAACCGCAATGATAGACCCAAAGTAAGAATTTGGTGCAATTCTCGATTATTCATTTGTCAATTTTTTAAATTTTTTACTAACATGTTTTTGCAAAAAGAGTCCACCTCCTCTTTGTGATTTCATGTAGTGGCTGGATACCGAGCAGTCTGATAACGACAAGAGTTACGTCGAGTCAACGGCCCATGCTGCAAGAGAGAGGTGGTTCCGCATGATTGAGGCGGAAAAACAAGAGGAAAAACGCAAACAACAACAGGAGGAAATTCACGTTCGCCAGCAGATGAGAGAGCGTGAAGAGGCCCAGGCCCGCGAAGCAGATAGAGAGAGGAAGAGGGAGAGGGCTCGATGGGCCAAGGAAGCTGGACCCGATGCCATTAGGAAGGGGAAATACCCTCGTTGTACTCAGTAGACCTAGAGTCGTAGCAGCGGAGTCGGATTGTATGAATTGTAAACCACAAATTAATTTCGTCGTCAGTTAGAGTCGGTTAGGGATGTGCTTCCTGTCAGTGACTGAACATAAAGGGTACCGTGTGTTTCTTCTGAGTCACTGCAAATTTCCTCTCCCACGGATCAAAGGGCCCACAACGCTACAGTACCCTACTGCTAGGGTGTGTTTCCTCAGAGTCACTGCTTCGATTCCCTTCCCACGGATCGAAGGACCCACCACTCACCTTTCTTCTACATCTATCACCCTTCTCTACGATGCCTCTCCACAACAAACCGCAATGGCTTCCGGGAGTGGAGGTGAATATGGGTGTGGTCCTAAGTTCTGGGAGGAGCAAGATCCAGAGTTCAAGGGGGAATTTCCAGTCCTGCACAAGAGGGACTTCCGTTCCATGCGTGAAGTTAGAAGCTACGCACCTAACAAACCGGTGTTGTGGCCAACATGTTCACACGGTGAGCGTTGCGTGATGCAAGTCTACGAGGGCTGGGGCAACTACGGTCGTCGCTTCTGGCACTGCCCACTAGCAAGGGTAAGCTATGAAAATGATATTTGTTCATCAACCATGCTTGGTTTGTTAACATTTTTTTGGGTATTTTTCAGTTCTCCGACGATGATGACAACTGTGGCTTCTCGCAATGGGTGGATCCCCCAGCCATTGACCCCTATCAGGATTACATCAACTATCTCCACGATATCGTCATCTACAACCTGAAGCGGCGCCTGGACGAAGCACTTGCTTCCCCAGATCGTCCCGCCGACAACCAGTGCTGCCCTTGTGCGACTTGCACTTGTGAATGCCACGCGAAGATGAGAGATTGGTCCCCTCCTCCTTCACCTCCACCACCACCACCGGGGTACTACATGCCGTCTCAGCAGTCCTCAGGCGCCGACTCCTTGCTCTCTGGCCAGTTCTCGTACAACTAGTTTTCGAATGTAATCCAGTATCTAAATTCCCTAAGGCATGTTAGGATTAGAGTTGTGCCGTGCATGCCATTGCAATTTCGTCGGTGATTTATCTTTAATTTAAATGATGTTATTTCCATTTCATAAAAAAAACTTACCGCCGTTTTGCGCGGCGGTAGGCCCTGACCTACCGCCACGTGATATGGCGGTTGACCGCCAACCCCAGCCGCCAACGGCGCCGACCTGCCGCCCGCTACCTTAAGAGAAACCGCCGTATTGTTTGGCGGCTAGAGTTCCTGCCGCCGTTTCAAATGGCGGTTCGAGGCTAGTTTTGATAATGTTTCAAACGGCTATGTATTTTCGGAAAATCGTCGAAAAAATATATAAAAAAATTCTTCTGCTTGGAATTCGTGGCAAGGCGGGCCTAGGCCCATTACCAAGGTCTGTTTCAAGCAGGTGGTGGTGAGTTCAAGAAAGACGGCCTGCATGAACCGAAATTCTCTCCTTGAAATGGCCCAGGTCGGCACTCGGCAGGTTGCGCTTCAGAACCGAAGTTGTGCTTTTTCTGCAAGGCATGCGTACGCCTACCAAGCTATTCAGTTGTACAAAGTTGTGCTTTTTCCAAGACGTTCATGTTTTCTTTGGTGGCAACCTACTCTGCCATTAGGCATTACCTGCTCGGAAAGTGCACAAGACAATCTTAACTAACCAGCATGTTTGCAGACCTAAAAGGATTGTGCCACGCTGGTTGAAGTTGAACTACAACTGGCTAAAGTCCAATCGTTACTTGTTGGATATACACGCAGTTTGTATCTGCTTTGGTGGGAAAAAAAGTCGCTTCATTCAGTCACTGATGTTTGCTCATGTACAATAAATATTATCTGAAGAAAAATGCGTACGAACAGGAGAATAACTGTGAAAAATGCTCCTCCCGATTTCTTCTAGAAAACAGGGCATTCATCGTGATAGTGAACTGCGGAGCAATCGCAACTAGTCCAGACTCCAGAGATCTTCGTTGTCCTTGTTTGTGGTCTCCGAGACCGCAGGTGTCACTGTGTCAGTCAGCCCAACAATCTTGGAATCCTGTAGTATGTGCTGAAATTCTAGATGAACCAACGGGACTTGTTGGGTTCAGATTAGCAAAAGCGACAGTGGGACACGCGCCTGATGGCTGATGGGGCGTTTCTTCAACGAAAGATTCAGTCATTGAGGCCGTCGTCTAGATTAACTTTTCAGGGCGGCAAAAAGGTTACAGGCTTAATTTGAGTATAAAGCTAATAAATGCTCGTCTCTAGAACTCCTCCTGATGGATGGGTGGATGAACGAGCTCCTTTCTCAAGTTGTCACAGTCAATCTATAGAAGGCTCAGCTCGTTGTGTAGGCAGGAACAATTTGTCTCTTCATCTGGAAGGTGACTCAGTGACTGTTGTTTATTTCCGGTTTGCTATCAATAGTACGTGCACACCAAGTACAAGCTGCGAGATTGACGCTCAACTTGTTGTACTGCTGAGTAGCTCCAGTACAGGCTGACCGACCGCAGCAGCAGCTCCAGTTTCCCTACTGCCTGGCACACTTTTCAGGGCCTTGCTGTTCTTGTTGGCCCGTGCTTAATTTCCAGTTCTTCAGCCCCCGTCGAGCACCCCCTGGCACACGGGCTAGAGGCAACACGAACAGCCGAGGTGCGGTGGCTCATTGGGACCACGGACACCGCCGGGACACGACGCATCATCACGCACCCCTCTCCTCCACTCCACGGAGCCCTTTTCCCTCGCTTTGCCGTGCATGCCAATGCGGCATCATCTATCGGCAGAGAAGCTAGAGAGCGCGCCACCGCAGCCGTGTCCCGCTTTCCGTCGGAAAAGAGCCGAAAGAGGTGACGGCCACCCTTGCTCCCCACGAGGCGCAGGCCGCGCGACCGGCCGGGGGGAAAAAGGTGGCGCGCCTCGTGCCCGTGCTCTCCCGACACTGCGCGAGCGGCAAAGGTCGCCGGCATTCTGATGGCGCCTGGCCGGTATCATTGGTTCCGTCGGCTTCAACAGTAGTGGCCAACATTATCAGTGGTACCCCAGAGGTATCCCACGCACATGCGTGTCGCCGGAGAAGTTCAACTGGACCTGAGGCGGCATGAATTCAGTTCAGCCGCCTCGTGCATGCTCTCATGTCAAACAAAGGTCTTTCCCCTTTTTGTTCAGATAATGAAAAGGTAATGTATATGAGCGGTCACTAAGGGTGCGTCACGCCATCGTCTTCTTCATCCTCACGACGCTGTCGTCGTCTTCTACTTCCACACATCACTTCCGTCGCTCTTACACCGTCCGCTACCTCCGTCTCCAGCAGCTACCGCCGTTGGATTCACTCTCGTCGGCCGCCGCCGCACTAACCCGGCTCCGCCAGGGAGCTCTATGTAACTCCCTCGTCTCTTCAACTGCTCACTGATGCATGTCTCCCACCACCAGCGGTCAGTGGCGAAGCCAGGATCGAGCCCAGAGGGGGCTCTCCTATGCTTCTTCTACCTCTGGCTCCACCTTCTTTCATTCTTTTGCTCAAAATTTGTACGGGGCTCAGGGGGACTTCACAGCATTTCCGGTGGTAAGGGGGCTTGAGCCCCCCCCCATCCCGGTGCTAGATCTGCCATTGCCTGCGGCCGGCGGCTCCCGCCGCCTCCCTCCCCCTCCCCCGCCCACAATACGTCGGCGCCGCCCAAGGCCCTCCCTCTACAGCCGAAGGCCACTGAAGGCCCGAACCTCGGGAACCCAACCCCCGAACCCTAACCCTATCGGCGGAGAGCTCCCTCCGCGCCGCCTTCCTCCTCCGGTCGTGGCGGCTCCCGCCGCCGCTTCCGACGCCACCACCCTCCGCCCTCGCGCCGCTGACAGGTGGGTCTGCCTCCGGCGTGACGGATGGTGATTCTGTCACTGAAGCGACATATAGTCGCGACTAAGGCTGCCAATGGTTTGAGAACCGCCCCAAAACCAAACCATACATAAAAGAAAATTAATTTGAAACCACACCATCCAACCCATTTATCTTATGTATCCAAACCAAACTAACTAAATGGTGTAGAAGACCACAAAACCAAACCAAACTTATATCTCAAACCGGTTCTATGTCACATAAAATCCAGTTTCCATATATATCATATGTTTAGCTTTTAAGATGGACCCACGTGTGGATCTAGCTGTACCAATTTGCACAAAATAGCGGACTGTCATTCTAAGATATTTCCAACAAATTTCAGTCAAATTCGTTGAAATTTTAAAGTGTGAACGCGAGCTTTTAGTTTTAGGGTCCGGCTCTCGACGTGGGGCCCACATGTGGATCTAGGTATGATAATTTGCACAAAGTAGCGGACTCTCACTCTAAGTCATTTCCAACAAATTTCAGTCAAATTTGTTGAAATTTTAAAGTGTGAACGCGAGCTTTTAGTTTCAGGGTCCGACTCTCAACGTGGGGCCCACGTGTGGATCTATGTATGATAATTTGCACAAAGTAGCGGACTGTCACTCCAAGACATCTCCAACAAATTCTATTCATATTCGCTGAAATTTTAAGATGTGAACGCGAGTTTTTAGTTTTAGAGTTCAGCTTTTGATCTAGGTGACACGTACAACAATTCAAACCATTTTAAACCGATCCAAACTATTAAGATTGCTAAATCAAACCAAACAAAACCATTATGTATGTCACCACCTTATTCACCAAACCAATCAACACCAATTAGGAAAACCAAACCATTAAAACCGGTTTAAAACCAAACCATTTCCAGGCTTAGTCGCGACGAGTCACTAAACTTGTGTACATCTAGTCTCTTTAAATATCTTACAAATTTGATAGCAGAAGACACTCGGATATTGGTACTCCTGGGACAAGTTTGGGGGACAAGAAGAACATTTCAGTTCATTTCTTCTATTTCGGTCACTAAACTTGTGCATGTGGCGCTTGCACTGTTCTTTTTCGATCTTTATTATGTTTCTACAGCGAGCAAACCTGAAAGACAAATGTACACACATCGCAGGAAACCTATAAAATAGCACGAACTCTTATACCTGGCTAACACATGCACGCCGTCCTGCGTCACGTTTGTCTGCTACTAACTCGATCAAATCATTGGGCGAGAACAAAGTGGATTGACGGCTCCAGCTTTAGTCCCCTAAAAACAAATTCAAGTTGGATTTGCCGCTGGACGCACAGCCACAAGTTCGAGTCAGTTTGATTAAAGCTGTCCCAAATCTTTGTCGTGCCGCCTCAGATCAATCCGATCCGGGTTAGTTTTGTTGTCATGTAGTATGTGCAAACTGCAAGCGCGGAACTTCAAGCCATCGACAAATGTGCTTCCAGGGCTACATCGTACACTGTAAATTACTTCTATAATTAGATTCAGCAGGATCGTGCACGAATTGACCGCAAGATTATGTCATGCTGTCCCAGCTGATGACTATGATTGTTCCAAATGGCCGCGATATACAGTAATCATTGTGTGCGAGTATGATTACAGTCTGTGGGAGAGATCTCTCGGTAAGCCCACTGGATTCTCTGTAATCCCTGCCGCATAATCATGCCACATGTTTGCTTTAGTTTGCTTCGTCTGAAATCTGAGCTGCGGATTGTCTCCTTGTCTTGGCTTCTCGAGACTCTGGCCAGGTCAGGTCAGGTCAGGTCAGGATATATGCTGTCAAACATTTTTCTAGTAAAAAGCTCAAATTAAGTAAAAAGTATAGCACGATCAATAGATCCATCATCTAATTCGTTACTGACGATGAATTAAAATATACTCCGTGAAACGGTTTGTAGGGACTTATATTATGCACTGTATGCAGAGCAAGAACCCTATGAAAAATGCTTTCCACACGTCTCCTCGTAAAAAAAAATCTTCGATTTATTTATATGCGAACAAAGACGGGACAGAAGTCAGGAGTTGAAATTCCTTCCATTTTGGTTCCCCCGTTGTATTCAGTATTTACAGAATTACAGTGTATACACCACTCGTTCTAGAAGGCCGTCACATCACATTATACGGATATTATTATTGACATGTGGAGTAAAAGTATTGATGATCACATTATACTGATACGTGATTCATGAAGGGGACATCCTCTTCTCTTCGAGAGCCATTTTATCGTTGAAACAGTAAAATAATTATCTACTACCATGTGCAGCAATCAGAAAATTAAAATGACAGTAAAATAATAGAAAGGAAACTGCGTTATCAGAGACAGGTGCCGGTCTCTGTTTCTCTTCCATCGTAGTATGTAGTAGACGTACGACAATACGTTTCCCTTTCTCAAAAATACAAAATGTCTAATCATTTCTTGTCATCTTGTATGGAGATAGGACTCTTTCTTGGGATTTTTTGGTCCATGCTGCCCTAGCTAGTAATAGGGCAGAACTTTTCAAAAATGATACTGCCTTGAAGTGTTCAAGTGGAAATGGCAATAGATTATTTTTCGAGGAAATGGAAATAGGTATAGAATACTTGCAGGTGGAAATTAATGGAGAGATATTTTTTAAAATTAATTAATGGAGAGATCTCAATTTGCGCAGATCACCAAAATCAACTGTCTTGGGATACTATGCAACTTGTCGCCGCCATTTATATTTGAATCCTCTTCGGCTGTGCCTAAATTCTAAATTTCGTCATTTATTTAGCAAAATACATGACGGCTCTAGGATATCACGCCTCGAAAAATCCCTCTTTTTTTTCATATTACCTAAAGATGTGGTTATTTTCATGCGGTTGATGTTTGTGGAAGTAGAACCAACGATTTGAAATTACAAAGTTGGTGCGTAGTCGCTAGAATAATGCCTCGATCTGTTCGCTTGGCTGGTTGCTGGTGGCTGGTGCTGGTTTGTTCTGAGAGAAAAGTACTGCTGACTGGTTGCTGGTGGCTGGTTTTTTCTGAGAGAAAAGTACTGCTGGCTGGTGGCTGATAAGCCAGACGAATAGGGCGCCTGTCTCGCATCATATGTCATGCTTATGCTTGTATTGTACCTGTGCATTATTTAATCCATTGTCCAATAAAACGATCCACAAACACGTATAAATAGAGCATTGCATCGACCTGAGCAGTGAACACCAACACGCATCACCTCTCTTCGTCTTCGGTCTCGCTCTCTGCCCAAACAAGAAGGAGAAATGCAGAGGCGAGACCAGCAGCACCACCACCCCATCTCTTGCTCTCTTCCGCCATCAAATCAAATCAGCAAGAAAACATCCATGGCGAGTGATGCCGACGCCGTCGACGCCGGAAATGATCCAGTGTCATCGGCGCCCGAGGACTTTGAATTCTGCATCCTCTCTTCCGGGGGCCTGGCGCTGGCCGGCGAGGACGCGACCGACATGTGCGCCGCCGACGAGGTCTTCTCCGGCGGCAAGCTCCTCCCTTTCCGCCTCTCCTCGGCGACCTCGGCCGACGCGCCTTCCGCGCTCCTGCTGCTCCGCTCGGACTCGCTCGACGGCGCCACGACGGCGGCGGCGTCCACCAGCGGCTTCAGCTCGCGCTCCGTCAGCCGCAGCGCGAGCTCCAGCAGCAGCAGCAGCAGCAGTTGCGTCAGCCGGAGCACGTCGTCCAAGAGCGCGTCCTCGGACCCTGCCAGCGTTGCGAGCTGCCCTCCTCCTCCTCCCAGCAAGGGCGCGTCCTCCGCCGACTGCGCCGCAGTGCCGCCGCGGCGGTCGCTGTCGAGCAGCGTGTTCTACGCGCACCCGAGCCCGTCCCCGCGGCCGCCGCGCCGGAGCGCGCGCCCCGCTCCCGCGCCCGCGTCCACGGCGCGCCGAAGCACCGGCTCGGCGCCGCCGGCGTCGTGGGGCATCATACGCCTGGGCGTCGTCGGCGCCCCCGAGGTGTACGCGCCGCGGCCGGCCGGACCGAGGGGCGGGAGCCGGAGCTCGAGGTTCGATCAGCCAAGGACCGCCGCCAAGGATGACAAGAAGCTCGCGCTGGGGCTGCTGGGAGCCGGCCTGGTGTGCTCGTGCTCGCCTGACGCCGTCGTCGCGCCGGTGGGCTCGGCGGAGGTGGCCGCGGCGGAGGCGAGGCGGAGGAGGAAGAAGGACGAGGAGAAGAAGAGGGCGGCGAAACAGAGCGGGCAGTGCACTGCTCGCAGGAGCAGGATCCTCGAGTGGCTGGAGGAGCTCTCCATTTCCAAGGAGAAGAGCGTCGTGTAGATACAGATCATCTCCTGGCTGAAATTGTTTTCAACATTTCTTCGTTCTTTGATGGATCGGATCACTCTTGGAAATATTTGTCGCTTCAATTCGTTGTCACCATTGAACCAGTTGATCAATCAATCAATCAATAATCCTCCTCAGGCTCATCAGGAAACCGATCGATGTCAATGTTATTGAGCAAAGCTCATCATGTTTATGAAGATGGCTATAATTGCCTCGAGTGCTGTGTTACAACCCTTAATTCCCACCTTGTCTTCTCAAATTATTTGCATATTTGATCGAAGTCATAGGATTTGAAATTTGCATGCTTTGGGGTGGTGTCATGATAGCGGCATGAGGCTGGGCACGAAAAAAATACAGCATTGCCTTGGTAGCAGGACAACGGGAGACGCAAAAAGGTCGCTTTCCAGGAAGATAGGGCATGGGGCGCAAACAAAAGTTTCGTCCGCCTTTTCTCGAGCTACCAAGCCAAGAATGGAGCTAAAAGATTTGCAATTTTCCTGTCGCGAGCAAAGACCCATTCTTGAGCTCGGATCGGGAACTATAGCCACGTCAACATGACGATCTTGGCCCAATAACGTGGCATGAGATTGGTTAGCTTCATAATGGTTGTATAGATGGTGGATTGAAGCAAAATATGCATGGTACGAGTAGACATGATCATTTGTTAGGTTCAAATTTTTGGCTCACACCTGACCCATCATATGGTTGGGTTAGACTGAGTTCGGTACATATGATTTTCGGGTCAAGTCGGGATTTCGGGTTCTATGTCAAAAACTTTTAGCCTGCGTCGGACCCGTCACATGGGCAAGTCAGATTTTTTTTGGGTGGATCGGGTCTGGCGGGTTGGGGCGTTGGGCAGTCCATGATCAGATCTAGGTACGAGTAGGATTCCTTTTTTTCAGAAGTTTTTTATTGAGATCGATGAAGCAAAAGTTTGATAATAGCAACATATTGACCCATTTGTCATCCACTCGGAGTGGCAAAGTTGCAAATGATCAATCTTTGCAGTTCCAATATTGCAATTATTTGTTCTGAAGTCACAATGCTAACTAAGTTTTCAACTCATACTCGAAGTTCTTAAAGGAATAATTTTCTTTGTAAAATGCATAATTTATGGCTCGTAGCTGATCTAACTTCTAAAGACAAGAACATGGATAAGATGGGACCTCATCTTGAGTTTTGGAGCTCAATGCAACCAACTATATATATTTTTTCAGAAGTGCTCTTTTGACTTTCTTTTGCTGGCTGAGGTTCACTTTTCTCCTTTCTAGTAAAGGTGCTAGGTTCGCGTTGGTCATCTATATATGTCCTAGATTTAGGGTGATATATTACTCTGCCATAAGGTGTTAGGGTTTTAGTTCGTGATATTGAAGGTCCCAACTACTGTGAGAATGATAACTTTGAGAAAGGCGTTTCCTTGTGTGTGCTACACCCAATGGAAGTTTAGGGGTGTGTTACAGTTATAGAATTCCAAGGTGTGTGTTGCAGAAGCAAACTCGATGGCAAATTAAAATCTCGAGTCTATAGTAAAGCAGATTACGTGTGCACTATTTGTCAAACATTAAAGTATGCTATATCTTTTTTTTAGAACAAGATATGCTATATCTGAATTGCATGGGAAAACTTGACAGAAAAGAGAACTAACTGACCAAGAAATGCACACGACCGATATTCCTATTCTTAAAGAAAAGATCGTGTTAGATTGGTTTACATAGTATTAACCTTAAAAAAATTGGTACCCTCTTACATTATTCCATGTTGCAAATGTCGTTTTATACGGTGGCGAATTCAGAATCGGGTGGTAGGGGGCTCTCCTTCCTCCTCCCTCCTCAAAATTTCTATAGAAAACTTGGAGGGATTACCGTGGGAGTCAGCGTGGGGGGGGGGGGGCGACCCACTGCTGGATCCGCCGCTGGTTTTATATGTACCAATCAGACATTGTTCTTCGGTGGTCGCAGACGTTGCTCATCCATGTTGTATGAATGGAGCATGATTGAAACATAATGTTGCAGCTGACACATTTATATGCTTAAGGCTTTGATCTTAATAACTTTCGAACATTTTTTTAATGTTGCAACCGGTTGACTAAAAACTGTTAAGTTTCACATGTTACATTCCCATTTGTCTTACATTAGAATTAAGGGAAATTTAGCTGGATCTTATCTAGTTTTTAAGGCCCTGATGAAAAATATATGCGTGGCTCGTAATTAAGGAGAACATATAGACCATGGAAAATTTCCAAGGTGGTGGTGTTGTTGTTGGGGAAGCAATTAAACTCGTTCTACGGGAAAGCAAAACGAGGCGTACGTTTGCTGTCAACAGATATGTCATCGTCAGATACGCAAAAGATTTGTTTATCTGAACTACTAGTACGCGTGGAAAACCGGCCAGAAAGTTAACGGATTAGCTATACAATGCAGCGTCGAGGGATTACGTGGTGCTAGCCCAAAGTCTGAAACCATCCAGCCGCCGCGCGCCCGGCCCTGACCTTGACGGCCTCCGATCCCTGGTGTCTCGATCTCGATGGCGACGCCGATCGATCCCCGTCGACCTGGGAGGGGGATCGAGCACCGATCGATCGATCGGCGGCGAACACAACACGCGACTGGCCGCGTTGTCGTGAGGAAAACCTGAAGAATACTAGCAACGCTGCAGTGTGCAGACGAGACTGTGCGGCTGCCGAACAAGTCCGGCACCCCGCCGGTCTCTGCCTGTCCGGTGGATTACTTGTATATATGCATGCATGCATGCACCGAGTATTTGTTGCGTCCATCTACACACATGCATGCACGATGCATACATGCCAGCAAAGACTATTCAAATTCCGGACAGAGGAACGCTCCTGGCTGTCGCTTCAGCGACAAAATGACATTGTGTCGCTGAAGGCTCACGAAGCCGTCTTCTTCCTCCTCGACTCCCTCCTCTTCCTCGCGTCGTCCGCCATTCCTCCGGTCGTGCCGCCCCTTCCATTCCTCCGGTCGCGCCGCCCTCCTCCCCCGTCTCCGGCGGCTCCCGCCGCCGGATCCGGCTGCCGCGAACCCCTTGCACGCTAATCCGTCGGGTCCTCGCGCCGCTGGGGAGATCCTCACCTTCTTCCCCTTCCCTCGCCGCTGGAACCCTAGCTCCACCACCGCGACCTTCACCCCCGCCCCGACCTGGCCCGGCCGCCGCCCCCACCGCCAGGACCCTAAAGGCCGCCCGGACCCCCATCCCCACCGCCTGTCCTACCTCCCTCCCCCGGCCGGCAGCTTCTAAGGTCGCCGACAATGGAGCTCGCCGGACCCCGGCAACCCCGAAGCCCCGAACCCTAACCCGAAGCCCCGAACCCTAACCCTACCCGCGGCGAGCCCCCGCACCGCCCTCCTCCACTGTCTGCAGCGGCTCCCGCCGCTGCATCCGCCGCCGCCACGCTAACTCGGCTCCGCCGAGGATCTCACGGTGGCCGGATGGAGGAGGAAGAAGCATCCGACAGCTGGGTTCCGCCCCATGACGCGACAGGTGGGTCCCGCCCCCGCGTGATGGTTTGTCAAACTGTCGCTGAAGCGACATGTAGTGTTTGCCGAGGAACGAGAGCTCCATTGTTTTTGTTTTTTTAGTAAACGAGAGCTCCAGTTTGTGCATCATGCGGGTCGGGGTAGGGTTTGTGAAAAGACCAAGCTACAAAGGGCGCTTGGAATTCTTTTGCACACGCGCACGGCACTGCGCCTTTGTGATAAGAAAAAAAAGCAAAGGTCCAAACTCCAAAGGATGGAGAGACGGCCGGGTAAAGCAGCCACCATGCCTCTAGAGTCTAATTAACCTCCCTAACAGTCTCGAGTTTCAGAGATTAAAAAAAGTGGCACATCCATCACACTTCTAGTATCATGCTAATAAGGTCACACCGTACCATTATCCATGTTATAGGACGATTTTATAAAGGACAAGCACTGTTCGGCTAATACTCCCACCATACCAAATTATTTACGTTGTGTTTATCTTTTCTGAATTTATAACTTTGCTACACATCTAGATATAGCGTATATCTAAGCACATAAAAAATTATGAATTTGGTCGAAACCATCGATAATTTGAGATGTAGGGAGGTAATGGCTGCTAATTTGGGATGTAGGGAGTAGGTAATGGCTGCTAACTATTATTAGTTGGCAATGAGCTATTTGGATTTGAATCTATCTATACCAAGGCGGGTAGTTTCAGTGCACAATTTCATTCCACATTTACTCAGATTGGAAACTAGGTACCTGTACCACAGGAGTTTCATGGGATAAAACTTCTCTCCCATATGATCATCATAAATACGTTATTAAACCAGCAAAAATAATGATGTGATATTAAAATTAAATGCTCATGAAATTCTTCATTGAACTCTCCTTGAGACTGACCTAATACTTCATATGATGGTTGTTTTTATTATGAAATATGTATATTTGCACCTATTAGCACCCTCAATATGCCCGTTAGGATCTCCGAGTGCTATTTTTAGCAGCAAATTATTAGGACAAATCAATATAGTTGAACGATTTGTTTTCTAAACTTATTTCTGAAAACTATTTTCCTTGAACAAGTGAACAATGGTAAACTTAGATCAACTCCAAGAGACTCACTAAATTAGACTAGCTAAATTCACATTTAGCTAGTTAATTAACTAGTATTCTTCCTCTATATTTCCTTTTCTTCCAACAGACTAGCTAAAATGACTTGCCATCCCACAACTAGGCCCACGTGTCAGCCGTGCGAAGGAGGTGGAGGGGACTGCACGGGAGGTGGTGGGGCCGCGAAGGATAGCTAGCGGCTAGTGCCATCTTTGGCTAGCGAAGGCACAAGTTTAGCTAGCAAGGATAGCTAGCGGGGTGTTTGGCTAGTCTGTTGAAATGTTATTTTTGTTGTTTTTTTTCATTTTTTAGCTAATCAAGCCAAGATAGCTAGTCTCTTGGAGTTGCTCTTGTGTGTAGTAAGTTTTACATATAACTTTCTAAAAACAGAGCTACCACTTAAGAAGTTCTCATAAAAGTTCTTTAAAAAGTTTCAAATTTTGCAAAAATTGAAAGCTTTGTGAAGGAAAATTTTCCAAAAATGACAAGGCAGCTGGCAGCCTGCTGTACTCCTGCTTTAACAATGGAAATGGTATTTTCTTCCGTGCACGTTCAAGAAAATACTCTATTTCTATATCAAAATATCCTAAAAAAGTCTTTAAATGCAACTGTACCATGCACATAACTGTAATTCGGCTGTCTGGAAGAAGGAAGATCGAACTATCTTATTACACATATCCAACAAGTTCGTCACAAAATTTCATCCAGACCAGATGTCGAGATACATTGCCTTTAAGCATATATCAGAGTGGCAAACTGCGGGACATATCCCAACGGTGCTGTGCTACAAGCCATCAGTTGAGCAGGTCGTCCCACTTGCAGTACTGCCCGCCGGCGAGCGCCCGGTAGTAACGGTCCCGGCAGTAGACCGGCCGCCCGTCGGCGGCCTCCGCCGCCGCCGCGGCGAGGTCGTCGTCCTGCATCACCTCCACAGGCAGCCGCAGCAGCTCCTCCCTCCTGCGTAGTACGTAAGATGTTGCAAGCATGAAGCGAAGTTGTAGGCATGCTCAAATTCAACATCGATATGACGACCGGCACCTCAAGCTCGGCTTGGACGACGCAGCGGAGGGAGGTTGGTTCAAGGAGTGGAGGAAGTCCTCGACGGGCGCGGCGAACGCGAAGAGTGACACCGCCCCGACGAGCAGCGCACCGGTGCCCACCAGCGTCTGCTTCAGCAGGTTGATCACCGGCTTTACCTGCATGCAGAGTTCGTTCGTCGTCGGTGAGAAATGAGAGCAAGAAGCGACTCATTGCAGTAGGTATATGGAATGTAGCCCCTGCCAAAAGGTTATATTACCTTGTAAGATCCCAAAAGCCTGTCCCGAGCCAACACCTGCAGCGAAATGGAAATGCAGACGTGTAAACCTGTTGAACTGGACTATTTCGTTGCATTGCTGGGAATGTACAGACATGTAGAGCTTGCACGTTTTGTACAATTTTTAGGGAATGAGGAAACGAAGGAATAGAAAACAGAGTTATGGGGAAAGAACAGTAGGAACGGGGAAGTGAATCTTCAATCAGGAAGTTTCACAGAAGTCTATTCGTACCACAACATGTGGCATTTTAGTGTTTCCCCCAATTCGATCCATTCTAGTATTTGTTTGCTTTTTCAATTCATTCTTTTGGAACTGTGACACGAAATTGTGTCTTAAAATTGGCTACCTAAAAATTCAGGCGCCTGATCTGCTCAAACTGTCTGATCAAGCTGTCGCTGGAGATACTAGGGGCTTGGGCTGGGACATCGCATCAGAGTCAAGCAGCTGAGCTTACCGCTTTGTGTGCAAATTGCGTGGGATTGGAGTTGGAGCTCAGGACACCTGGTGGATAGTGTTAGGCAGGCCTAATATCGAAAATGTAAGACCAGAGTTTCGGGTATTTCAGAATCAGTCTTTGCATGTGAGGTTTCAGTTTCTCCAGGCCTATGTGAGACTGGATGATATAATATGTGATCTATTCGGGACCAGTGACCACCGGCACCCTCCAGTGATCCTCAAAATGGTGTGTTGTTAAAGCTGTTTTTTTTGTCTAGTAAAATAGGAGTGATCCTGAAAACATTATGAGAATCATCTTCGTTTACCTCTGGTGGCTTTACCCACATTTGGCCGTCGTACCATCCAGTTTCTTCATAGGGCACGACTGCTGACAGCAGCCTGTCACCAACATAGCTCCATCCCTGCACGCAGTGGCAACAGAAACTTCATCAGCAGCTCATCACTATGAAGTGGACATGCACACTATCTTGATCCTGCTGCAGCCTTTGCTGAACTTATTACTATCAGAAAAGCAGATATTTCTCCTTTTTCTGGATAAACTTACCAGATATATCCTGAGAACCACCAACGACACCAAGAGCAGAGTTCCAATCCCAGCTGCCAGCACAAACTTGAGTGGGTCCTGCATAGTTTTGCCACAGCAATTTCAGAGATGTGAAGAAATGTCCAAGGTGACCACAGGGATGAATACAAAGTGACACAAATCCCAATTCCCAACTGGCACAGTTTTGTCTGGGACTCTGGGTTGTAGACTACAGTTGTCAATCGGTGAGTTCATTTCTGCAGCTCTGTTCAAGAATTCCATTTGCAAGCGCCGCACGGCATCCCCACGTTCTGTCAGAGAAGCTGGAAGAATCTGTTCGTGCGTACCTTGCCGGGATTGAAGCTCGCTGCTGCAATCGGGGCCGCGAGCACAGTGAAGGTGATCAGCCACAGGCCGCCCAGGCGCAGGAAGAAGGACCCTGGGCTCAGCTCCGCCCACGAGTACAAGACGCTATCCTTGAGAGCAGAGTACTCATTCACCTGCAGCAACCATTTGATTTGATTTGAGCCACCGATTCATTATCTGACAAAGCATACGGAGGCTTCAAATATACTACTACTCCAGATGCATGCCTAGTTTTCCATCTAATCCAGGACGAAAAGATTTCTGGCGACTAAACAGCAGAGAGTTACCGGTCGTTGCTCGAAGGGGACTCCAATCTCCAGCCCGGGGTCCCAGCTCGGCCCGCCGCCGGCGAAGCCGCTGCGGCTGCTCTCGGGCTCCTCCTTCAGCGCCATGGTCGTCACCGCCACCCTCCTCGGGCGCCTCGCCACGCCGGCCGCCGTGCTCCGGCCGCGCCGCCGTGGCGCCGCGGCCCAGGCGCCCGCATGATCGTGGCCGACCGGGACCACCACCGAGTGGACGCCGACGATCTTCAGCCGGAGCAGCATGGATAAAACTCCTCCTTCCTGCGTGGGAGAGCCTGCCAATTAATTATCTGCTCTGCTGGCCTGCTCTAGCTCTGTGCTCGCCCCCCGTGTGGATTACTTGGAAGAGCGCCGCGTAAAAACATGCGGCGGCGGCCAGGCGGCGAGGCGTGTGCATCTTTTACGTGGCGCGGAGCTTTCGTTGGGCGACGGGTTTGTGTGGCTGGCGCGGCGGGAGGGGTCGTCTCGCGTCGGCCGCGCGACTCTGGAGACGATGCCTACACGTGGCTGGGCGGGCCGTGGCACACTGGCACGTTGCCTGCTCGTTTCGGCGCGGAACCAGATCCCTGCAGTTCAACCTCTGCAGTTGGGTGGATGACATGTGGGCCTATGGTCGATGGGGCCCACATGTAAGCGACTCAACTGCAGGGGAGGTAACTGCAGAGGATCTCAATCCTTCGGCGCGCGCCGGCACATGCAGAAGCATGGAGGAGATCACTCACTTGTTTCCTGTTTGTTTTGGGAGTTGGGCTACAACAGGTTCCTGGGCCGCGTTACACAGAATCAATCAATCAAGCGATTGATCATTAGTGGGCTAATAACTTTTTTTTTACGGTTACCGGGGGAGAGCATCCCACCTGAATTTTCATTGATAGGTCAGCAATTTTACAACAACCCCACACAACACATAAAAAAAAGAAGACACAGGAAACAACATGGTTTTAGTTCAAAAGACAAAGCTAAAACACTAGCTAGAGATGACCACCGATTTGTCGATGGGAGCCACCATTGAAACAACATACTCGTCCGATGCACCAGCAGCCATTGCCCCTCCACACCACCCCTCGTAGCTACGACGCTCCGTTGTCACCCTCCTTCTGAGGGTCAGGCCAACGAAGTGGGGACTAATGGCAGCTGGAGTGGCGCAAGCCCAAGCTCACCGAAAACGACGATCTTCCTTTAGATGTTGGTGAGGCCACCTTTCAAAGCACATCCGTGCTTTCCATACGCCAACATACAACGCCGTGCAAGGGGAGGAAACCTCACAGGGGAATGTTGGAAGAGTGGAAAAGCCGACATAAAGTTCGAAGATGCCACCGGCAAGAAGCGCGCCGACGGAGTAGAGGGGCCCTATGGCAGACACCCGCACGACTCACGATGATAATTCATAATTTGCATCCGCCTTGCACAGAATCAGCACCGGAGAAAGGGTAGCAAGCGCACCGGCTTTTATGAAGGAGCAACCAGAAGCAACACTTGGGTGGGATGAAATCTCGACGTCGCCTCCAAGAAGGGAAGTGGCACATGTAGGTGTCACCGATGTCGATAAGACCAGCGCAATGCCGAACTTAAGATTCCACTTGCGGTTTCCCGCGCCCACCCGCCACCGTCCAGGATGATTGGGGGTCGTCGCCTCCAATCACATGCTACAAACACGCCTTGGATAGAAGTTGAGGCAAGCACAGACCTGCAAGAGAGAGGTATTATTGCTCGCTTTTCCTTTTAAGTTTGTTGCATTGACCATCCTGTTTGTTTCAACAGGAAGTGATTTTAACGAGCAATAGTGCGCATCTTTTGTTTTTGTTTTTTTATAAACCGTTTGCTCAAATCACAAATTCGCCTCTGAAGTGGAATATTCCCACACAATATGGTATAGAATTCGCTGCCTTCCACTATACACTATGAACAAGAACACTATACACTATTAACTGCCAGCCTCACATGATTTTGGGATGCATGTATGAGAATTTTCTCTTGAACAAGAGGTAGTTCTTCTTTCTCTCCCTTCCATAAAAATGAGCGGTCCGGTGCACGTAGCTCCCGCTTGCGCAGGGTTTGGGGAAGGACCCGATCACTTAGGGTCTTTTTGTACGCAACATTTTCCTGCATTTCTGCATGAAGCTGTTATCAAATCTCGAACCCGTGACCTCATGGCCATATGTGAAAAATATGATGTGGCCTACTCGTGAGTTGGCACCACTGGAGGCGCAGTAGAGATTCACCTAGAGAAGTACCACATAAAAGTTTTTTTTAACGGACGGTGAAAGCCTAAGCTTTTTCAAATTTTTATTAGAAGAAGAGAGTTGACCCAGTTTATAAGGAAAATCGGGTCTGAAAACCATACAACTCTGGTCAATCGACCGCACAACTAGGGGAGCAAAGAACCCTGAACGACTCCGGTCCGAAGACCATACAACTAGGCACATCGGTGGGTTGGATTGGGGCCTCAACACGCACCGCTCAACTCAACAACTCATCGGTCGGATTGGGACATCGACACGATCAACTCAAAACAACTTCAAAGGATAGGTCCAGTCGGAATAGAACGTCGATTCGGGTCTCCACAACTCTGTTCCGCCGTCGACGCGAGCCACCACAAACTGCCAAGAACCAAAACCACTCTTCTCCCCCGCTCAAAGGAGATTATACTGCCTACTACCTTTTTTTTCTTTCTTCCACAAAGAAAAGAAAACGAAGAGAAAAAACAACAAAGTAAGAAAACGTCCTCACAGAGCGGCCACCGCCGAAGCACCACGGCAGAGCCGAGGTAAGCGACCAAGATGCCCGATGTCGCCTTCAAGAAGGGTATGACGCCCGCCGCGCCAACGACACCGTCCCCTCACCACCATGGCGCTGCCAAGGAGCCACCGCACGACCGCCGCCAAGGGCACCACCACGATGCCGGAGGCGCACAATCGCACAAAGACCGTGGCGGGCCATGCCACCAAGGCACCGCCGACCCACCGCTGCTCACCACCCAGGCCACCCGCCACCGCTACATCCACCAGGGGGACAGTCGCGGACGCCGCCGTCACCGGAGCAGCAACCGCGGAGGCCACCACGGCCAGCCACGGCTGCCAACCCGGGCCACCAGAGCCGCATGCCGGGCCCCCCGGCGCCACCGCCTGGCCGCGCCAAAGACCGAGAGCCCCCGGCACGACGAGCCCCTGGGGGAGCAGATCCGGCGACCGACGGAGTGGATCCGGCCAGCCCCAAGGCGGATCCGGCCGGAAGCAGCCGCCACAGCCATGGACGCCGCAGCCAAGGTCACCACCAGAGAAGACGCGAAGGGAGGAGGAAGGGAGAGGAGGAGGGTGGAGGATCCCCGCCGCCCACGGCAGACGCCGCAGATCCGGCACCAGGGATGCCGAATCCACCCGCGCCGGTGCCGGAGCCGCCCCCGACGACCGGGGCCACACCGGCCTGCCCGCGTCGGCCCGCCCCGACACCAGAGATGAGCCGTGGCGGAAAAAAATGCCCCGCCGTCGCCGTCCTCGCCGGACGCCAGACTACCGGTGGCCTGCTCGGGTGACGGCGAGGAGCGGGAAGGCCAGGGACGGGACCCGAGACGGCGGCGCGAGGGAGCCCCCCGGTCGCCTTGCGCGCGGGGGAAAAGAAAACTGGGTATTCAGGGTACCATTTTACCTTTCCTTTGCAAACCAATTAGACCTTGTGTTGAGCAACTTCATATTTTAGGCAAGGATTTTAAGTAGCGGTTGTATGTGTTCGACACCTTCATCGTCTACTTGGCACGGTGTTCGGGAAAATTCAGTGCCGAGGCACCAAATGCTATTGTTGTAGTAGCTAGGACATTCTCTGGTTTAAATGGAAGAACTTGGTGTGTGCATCGGTTTTGACTCTTGATCTTTGTCGCCATCCCAGCCACTGGTTGTATGAGATCAGCATGTGACCTTTTCTCAGCAGTAAACTGATGCTGTTCCATTACCATGTCAAACTGTATTTAAAATGAACTGACCCAAAACCATCAAGTGACAAGTGATAAAACCACAAGAGTGCATCAGGGCACCACAAAATCCCTAGTACATGTATTATCTATGTTCTTAAATATATTGTTAGAAAATTTGGCAAATTCTTGTTAAATTTAATCCATGAATATAACAGTAAAATTGTGATGACATATATATATATATTCTATTTTATTACCGGTTAACCAAACTAGAAAACCAGTAAATAAAAAGAGGAATACGAAGGTATACCCTGCGGAGGGACCGGTGCTGGAGGCACCAGCGGCTCCATTCCCATCATTCATCATGATGAGTTGTTCCATGTAGTCGTTCACAGTTGATGCAGGAAGATGTTCGCAGTGCCGTTGCGTCCACCGGGAAATAGTCGTACTCCAATCGCTTGCCACTGGGAAGTAGTCGTACCGCGAGCAACCGGAGGAAGATCGTTGAGCAGTCGCGCACTTGTTGCGCTACCTAAAAACCTGATTGCCTCGCTATCCCGAGCAGGATCTCTAGCGATGCCGGTTTCGGAGGCTCTGCTCTTCCAGTAGCGTGTGCGCGCACGGAGTGGAATGAGAATACTATTTGTTTGCAGCAACTCAATAGAAGAACGAAGGTGCAGCCTGTTCTCTCACGTACGCGACCAAGGACGAACACGTGATATTTATACACAAAGAAAGGTAGAAGATGAAGTGTAGAGGATGAATCTGGACATCATGAAACGTCCATCAATTACTTATAACCTCTGCCATGAACATGTGAGTTACTAGTAACCTCAAACATAACTATGAGAGTTACTAGAAACCGCAACCATAACATTACCCTGACAAGTTTAGTCATCAACTACATTCAGTCTACTATTTTATTGCACCTAGCATTTCATAGGGCCTTAGAAATTATTTGATTTAATTAAATATGACATGGGTCAGACCCATATTAAATCTAACATATATGACATTCAGGACAAATTAGATAGTTCAAATGAACTAATTTGTTTGTCATAAACGTGAGGGAGTAGTAAGTTGCATACGCATTCTTTTGCATTTTTATTAACTGTCGCTAATATGGCTGTCAGCAATGACAAAGAGACAATGCCGTCCTACTACCGCCGCGAAGTCCGACGTGGACGGCTGAAATATTCAAATAAGAAATGAGTCTGAATTCTTATCTAGTCCTAGGTACGTCAAATTCTTTTGAATTATTGCTTCCGCAGTAAATAAACCGCTGAGCAAATTCACTGGATGTTGTTGTAACTGTCTGCTGGCTGCATTAAGAAATCAACCGGGGTTTCTTCTCCCTGTTAGTCAAAAATACTGCAATTATCAGTGCCTGATGGATTTCTCATCGATCGCCTGTGCCACCGCCCTTCTGATCCTCCTCCTGCTACCGCCACCGCCATGTGCATCCGACGACAGGATCGTCCCCGGCAAGCCGCTCTCCCCTGGCGCCACCATCGTGTCGGAGGACGGCAGCTTCGCCTTGGGCTTCTTCTCCCCTTCCAACTCAACTCCGGCCAAGCTCTACATCGGCATCTGGTACAACGACATCCCCGAGTTCACCGTGATCTGGGTCGCCAACCGAGACGCCCCCGTCACGAACGCCACGTCCCCTGCTGCGCCAACGCTTTCCCTGGCGGCTGACAACTCGGATCTCGTCTTGTCCGACGCCGACGGCCGCGCTGTCTGGACCACGAACCTTACCGGCGCGCCAAGCACCCCTGCACCACCGCCCAGTGGCCTCGCCGCGGTGCTTCTCAACAACGGCGACCTCGTCATCAGGTCCCCCAACGGCACCGCCCTGTGGCAGAGCTTCGAGCACCCGGCCGACACGCTCCTCCCCGGCATGAAGATCCGGGCGGTACAAGACGCACACCGGCGAGCGTCTGTTGTCGTGGAAGGGCGCCGGCGACCCATCGCCGGGGAGCTTCAGCTTCGGCGCCGACCCGGAGAGGATCCTCCAGCTCTTCCTCTGGAACGGGACGCGCCCCGTGATGCGGAGCGCGCCATGGACGGGGTACATGGTTGCCAGCCAGTACCAGGCCAACACCAGTCTCGTCTACGTCGTGTTCGTCGGCACCGAGGAGGAGATGTACCTGACCTACAGCCTCGCCGACGGCGCACCGCACACCCGGTTCGTGCTGGCATACTCCGGCGAGTACCAGCTCCAGAGCTGGAACAGGAGCGCGGTGGCGTGGTCCGTCCTCGGGCAGTGGCCGACGGTTGGACGGTGCAGCCGCTACGGCCGTTGCGGCGCCAACGGCTACTGCGACGGCACCGGCGCCGTCCCGGCGTGCAGGTGCCTCGAAGGCTTCGAGCCGGCCAGCGCGGAGTGGAGCGGCGGCGTGTTCTCGCAGGGCTGTCGGCGGAAGGAGGCGCTGCGGTGCGGCGACGACGGCTTCCTGGCCTTGACGGGGATGAAGTCGCCCGACGGGTTCCTGCGCGTCGGGAACAGGACCCTGGAGGAGTGCGCGGCGGAGTGCCGCCGGAACTGCTCCTGCGTGGCGTACGCTTACGCTGACCTGCGGCTGAGCAGCAGCGCGACGACGGGGGACACGACGAGGTGCCTGGTGTGGGCCGGGGACCTGATGGACACGGTGATGATCGGCAACGTGACCGGCAGCGACACCCTCTACCTCCGGAACACAGGCCTGCGTGCTGGTTTGTGGCACCGAAATTTGCCATTCAAAATGTGTCAAGTAGAATTTGGAGCATTTTGTTTTGTGGGTTCTGCATGTGTGATGTGTGAAAGAGAATTACGTTCACTTTGGACAGGTGGAAGGGCAAAGGCTAATGCACTCTGTACCTTCAGTTCTGACGAGCTGTGTTTTACTAGCGGGCATTTCATTCGCATGGTTCAAGTTCAAAGGTACTGACTGCAGCTCTACACCTCTGTATTCACTCGTCCAATGGAGAATCACTGCTGATCACTAGTACACCGTAATATTTTGGATGAAGGTAAAAGAAGAAATGGGAAAAGGCTCAAGAAGTTCATTTTGGGAGGCATGAGCACTGCCTCTGATCCACTAGGGGAAAGAAACCCTGGCCAAGATTTTGTGTTGCCCTTCGTCAGATTTTATGATATTGTGGCGGCAACGCGCAATTTCTCCGAAGCGTATAAGATTGGACAGGGAGGTTTCGGCAAAGTTTATATGGTAGCTCCTTCATTATTTTTGTTGTTGTTTCATATAGTCCATTTTAGTTTATAGTCACATTTAAATGACTGTATGGCAAATGACAAACTCCTATATTTGAGTAACATTTCCTGTAGGGAATGCTAGGTGGTCAGGAAGTTGCTATCAAAAGGCTAAGTAAGGACTCTGAGCAAGGAACTGAGGAATTTAGGAATGAAGTTATTCTAATAGCCAAATTGCAACATCGAAATCTAGTTCGACTTCTAGGATGCAGTGTTGAGGGTGACGAAAAGATCCTGATTTATGAGTACTTGCCCAACAAAAGCTTAGATGCCATCATTTTTGGTATGATCTCTGACACATCAGAACTCTTGAGAGCATCAAAAGGAATTCAAATATACATTGCCTTTTATTTTCTTTCATATGCAGACCATTCAAGAAAAATGTTACTAGACTGGCCAACACGATTTAACATAATCAAAGGAGTTGCAAGAGGACTGCTTTATCTCCATCACGATTCAAGATTGACCATAATTCATAGAGATCTCAAAGCCGCCAACATTTTACTAGATGCAGAAATGAGACCCAAGATAGCAGATTTTGGCATAGCACGGATCTTTAGTGATTGCCAAATAAAAGCAAATACCCGACGTGTCGTTGGAACATAGTGAGTGAAATATGAACTTAATTCATCAAACTAACAACTAAGTTCAACTATATTCAATAATTTCAAGTAGTGAAATGATCAAACAGTGGTTACATGGCTCCCGAGTATGCAATGGAAGGTGTCTTCTCTGTCAAGTCTGATGTCTATAGCTTTGGTGTGCTACTCTTGGAGGTTGTTACGGGTACAAGGAGAAGCTCCATGGATGGCATCATGGGGTTTCCAAACCTTATAGCCTACGTGAGTGCACGCCTTTTGCAAAGTAATCGACTAAATTCTATGTCTAGACTCTAGACATAATAATACTATTATAATGACCACAATCTAATAATTTTTTTTTGCTTATTTCAGGTATGGAACATGTGGATGGAGGGGAACATAAAAGATTTGGCAGATTCAGTCATATAGCACTCTTGTTTTGCTATGTAGTCATATATGACTACATGCTTATTACAAATTCTTGTTTGCTAGATGAAGTTTTGCTATGTAGTCATATAGCACTCTTGTGTGTTCAAGAAAAACCAGATGATAGGCCAGTCATGTCAAAGGTTGTTTATGCTTTGGACAACGGAAGCAATACCCTTCCATCCCCCAATCGTCCTGCATACTTTGTACATAAGAGCGATGAAATAGAACAAGCAAGGGACGATATCCAGAACTCTGTAGGTAGTTTTACTCTTACAAGCATAGAGGGAAGGTAAATAATGATATTTCTTCTTTATGTGTTTAGTGTTTGTAAAAGAAATGCCTTGTACATATTCTTTTTCATATGTATATAAAAAAAAGAAAGGTAGGGGCCTCCCCTGCTGTTTCGGTCAAAAAAAAGTGTTGGTAAAAGAAAGGCTTAACAAAGGTCCTTGCATCATGTGATGGTTTAATTAATAGTATCGATTTATCTTTCATAAATTTTGGCATTTTGCGATATAATTGCTTTATATTCCTTTATATTGTCCTAAATTATGTGGTAAATATCTTGTTACAACCATCGGTTTTGGTGTTGTTTACATTGATTGGAGCCTTCTCGTATATTTATGCATTTGATGTGCTTCTCGTATATTTAGTTAAAGCAACTATAGGTCGTCTCTCATCTGAAATCCAAAAGACATGCACTTTGATAGAAAAAACAAACAAAATAATGGAAAGTAAATGAAACAAACTTTGATAGGGAAAAGGTAAGTAATAGAGGACATAATATTTGAAACAATGTACACCCTCCAATCAGAAATATAAGTTGTTTCCAACATATGATGTTCTATGAATGTTCTAAGTTAAACATTGGTAGCTTTGACCAACACACCTAACAACCCAAATGCAGAAATTGGTAGTTATTGTCACCTTAAAGAATGTTGATGCGCTAAGGGTGCGTTTGATTTCAAGGACAAAAGTGGGACGGGATGGGACTGGACGAGATGATCCCACTTCATCCCCCATATTTGGTCGGAAGACAGGTGGGACATGGACATCACAGGATAGAATATACCCTCCAGATGATGCTCCTGTCCCACCAAAATTGGTGGACAGGGCCATCCCCATGCACGCTGTGTCATGTCGTCTCCACTCGGGCGATCGAAGCCAGCAATCGCGGAGGAGGAAGGAGGAAAAGCTTAAGTGGGAGGGCAAGTTTGAACTCCACGTAGGGATAACTTTCCTTTTCCTGATAACTTTGGATATTTTGAACACAAAACATGCATGGTTATTAGCAATATGGTTAGGTAAGTAAACATTATGTAACACATCTTAACACATAGAAAAATATGACCGATCAAGTATGGCATGGTAAATGTGGGCTTTGATGCCTAGGCTTGACTAGTGTGGCTTTGCATGTTCAGGTATGTCGTGTTTTGACACCAAGCTGGTCATGTGGTGTTGTCATTTATTTTAGTAACTTGTTAGATGACCTCTATGTACTTTGGAGGAATTTGAAGTCTTTAAAGATGCAATTCATCATTATAAAACAAGATATAATTCAATGATGATTCTTTATATGTGTATAAGGTTAGACACTAGATATGACACATCCTTTTCGAAATGAAGATTCCACAAATTTTCTTTGAATTCAGCGATGTTGAACTGTCATACATTTCATCGATGATTTGGATCAACGGTCAAAATCACTATGTGCTTCATACACATAATAAGCAACCCTAACCATGTACCTACTCACCTTTGCTCATTATTAATCGTGGTGTTGCCCCTTTACCTTGCAACCACACCCCTTTTGCCTCACTGCCACCATTATTGATGCATGTGTGGCCATATTCGCACCACACTACCACCCATCTCTGCGCCCCTTTCCTTAGGTCGAGGCAGATCTTGCTACCGCCAACAGCTCTCCCATCTTCAATTGAACCATCACTGCCAAAGTTGCCCTACTCCAAGTGTTGATATCATTGGCGCCTACAAATTGGATGTCCCCACCACCGATCGAGGTGGGCGGTAGGTGGCGTCCCTGTCATAGGCCCTTGCTATCACCAACGATCTTCCTTAACATTTCATCTGTGGTTGAAAGCCACAAAACCTACACAAACTAAGTACACCCAAGAAGGCTATCAGGAGGAGCTAGGAAGGTGCAAGATTGCAAAAATCTCCAAATAAATCTTATGATGCCCAGCGGGAGGGGGGGGGGGAGCCCCTCTACTAGTCGACCGTCCATGGAGGCCACAGCATTGTCCAACAACTTAAACTGCCAAATGATGGTGTTTAGCACCTCTAATCGCGATTTTACTTTGGCTCAGCCCCCTAAAACACTGGCCTAGCTCCACCACTGATGATGGCCATTTCCAAATAGAGAAAAAGACATTCAATGCATTGCCATCATTAATGGTTAATAATTCCCCGGGATTGGATGGATAGCTGAGATCTTCTAAGGATTTTCGAGCACAAGTAGCTACTTTTTGCACTATACTAGCACTCTCCACCCTCACTCCTCAGTGCCAACGGTCCAAAATATTCCCGCAGATATCACTAACGAATTGGATGTCCCACAACCTTTCTTCAACAACATGATGACCAATGTATCATCCATCCCTATATATTACTTGCTTGATCTTCCGGTTATTTCTTTTAAATCTAAAAGTTGCGAAACTTTGAAAAACCTCACCGGAGAAGTAGGCTGCAAAAACTTCCAAATGAAATGTCGATCTGCAACGAATATCCAAAAGAAATGTCAATCTGCTAAGAATCCAAGAAACCTCACATGAGAAGTTTGTTCGACAGGTTTTAAAGCGATTTCTGTTGATTTGTACGACTGATTCATTGTGAAAGGAAAACATTGCACAAAGAAGTAAAAACACTATGCAAAAATAGAATCAGAAGATATGCCTTGTTTGGCACCGCGCCTCAGAGCATTGCCAAAAAACCTTGTCTATAAGACACACTAGTCCATGAATACATAATGATTTTTTTTTCTCTAAATCTATTATTTATTCATGTGTGGCAGAGGCTCTGCAGCAGCTGGCCTAGGCATCCGTGCTGCGCTCGACTTCAAACCTGGCGACGAGCTGCCCTCTCTCTCTCCTTCCTTCTCCCCTCCACCTCACTTTTTAGCTGATGTGTCAGTCACCAACAACAGTTGCTGGGATTACTCCTACAGCTTCAGCTCCCGCACACCCTGTAGCACCTCAGTAGGCATGTCAAAACTGGACCGAAAGTACCCAATTTGTAGCTCCCCCGACTCCTCCGCCAGATGCGAGAGGGGGAGAGAAAACACACCCTGTAGCACATCGGTAGACTTGTCAAAACCTGACCGGAAGTACCCAATTTGTAGCTCCTTCGACTCCTCCGCTAGATGAGAGAAAGGGGGGGAGAAAAAGGGAAAAGAAAAATTTAACTCTTATGAAGTGAACAGAGATCTCGAAAGCAACACCTCTTGTGTCTGCCGGAGCGGTGCTAAAGAAGGCTTGGGCTGCAAAGATCTCATTTCTAGCTGCCAATTTCCTCCGTTAGAAAAAGATTTTCGGTACATTGCCACTATTGACGGCTGATAATTCCTCGCTGTTGGATGGGCGGCCGAGATGCCCCGAAGAGTCCCTTGCGGGCACCGACGAGCACGGCTTTCCAATTAAAAACTCTCGTCTGTCGACTCCGCGTCGCCCACAGATCCATCGGAGAGATCTGCCATCCCCATCTTCCCGTGAGCCACAAACCTAGCGCGGAGCGGCGCGGGGCCGACCGCCGGGCGAAGCAGGGCAGCGCACGCGCGCGCAGCGGCCACCGTCGTCGGCGGATCCAACCACCATGGGCGGCGGCAACGGCCAGAAGTCGAAGACGGCCCGCGAGAGGAACGCCGAGAAGAACAAGCCCGCCAAGGGTGCGCCCTCTCTTTAGCTAATATTTTCCTCCCCTTGCCTTCGGGTTCGTGGACTTTTTCTCGCGTGGCTGCTCTGGTAGTGCTACGATTTGATGGATCTGCGTGTTTCTGATGTGCAGGGAGCCAGCTTGATACCAACAAGAAGGCCATGAGCATCCAGGTACCATATCTAGATCTGCGCTTGAGGTTTTATGTTTTGATTGATGTTTTCTAGTGGAATTTCTGTATAGATGGGTAGATTGGTAGGCTAGAGCGTGCTCATAGGATCAGTCTGATGGTTTAGCGGCTGTTATTGTGACCTATGTTGTTCCTTTCCTACAATCCTTATCATTAGGTACTAGGAAGGTGAATTTGATGTGGTGATGCTATAACCGATAAAGTTTATATGATTGGATCTGTCTTATGCGACTATTAGGTGTACACCCTGCAAATCAGTGACTAAAAACGAGATGATTTGTAGATTTATAACCAAGAACACCGATAATTTAACTGCCTCGGTTATTTGTTAGTAACTTATTATTTGATTGATTGAAAAAGGCTGCATATCTGACTTTGTTATGACCCTAGCCTAAACTACCACTGGCGTTTGGACTCAGCTGCTTGCCCTGCAGCAGTCTAATGGAAGTCGGATGTATCGGTTGTGTATACTGTATAGAACTATGTTATCTGATTTGGGCCAATGCTAGCTGCCACTCTACGAGTAAATGGGAATGGATGTACATCATGACCTTTCCCTAATGAGGGGCCACATCCTTCCATTTCATAGTTTCTCTCAAACTTTAAAGTAGGACCAGTGAGCAAGCCAGTCTTATGGTTGGTTATATTTTAACAAGTTAACAGAAGTTGTTCGAAAGAAAAAAGGTCAGGTGTTTCTAACTGCATTTGGCTTCAGAGATAACTTTGTATAGTGCCTTATCCTAACTATTTGCCAAATAAAACAACTTAGTCTAGTTATTTTACCTGTGCTTGGATCCCAACCAGTGCGCTAAACTGGAATTGGAACTGAACCTGGCTTGAGCTCCTTTTTTTTTTGCTGGGATAAAATGCCAACTGTGTCTGGTCTCCAGAACTATGCTGTGTTGTGATTATCATTTGGCGTAACTCTATAAATTGTCATTATCACTTTATCAGTTTACTGATTTTTAAGTTGTAATTATCATTTGGGGTAACTCTAAATCTAACATTGTTCTTGTTTCTGATATAGTATTAGTTAGTTTCATGCAATCTTTATCAGTTTCGTTGTGGGGAACTTCTTGTTGGAGTGCACAGAGCACTGGTTAGAATAGAGGGTTTTAAAAATGTGTCGGTGCACTGACTGTAGGCAACTTTTGGTTTAAATTAATTGCATATTTTCACAAGCTGTTATCGTCAATTACTTTACTGATATTCTTTTGGTAAACATGAACACAGTGCAAAGTATGTATGCAAACATTCATGTGTACTACGACTGAAGTGAAGTGCCGGGAGCATGCTGAGGCTAAGCATCCAAAGTCAGACGTGTACCAGTGCTTCCCCCATCTGAAGAAGTGAAAGCCTGCCTGCACTAGCAGCCACGGTGCCATGGCCATGAAGTTCAGAAAACGTGTCTGTCAGCTGTGCGGTTTGATCCTCCATCAGTATAGGGGAGTTCATCCTGTGGTATCTGTCGTCTATCATGCGTCCTGTCCTATGTTAAACTACATAAGAAAGCGATGTGGTGTCAAATGAAATGATGTGGTGTCAATTGAAACTACTGTCTGCTGGTAAAACCTGGTTTCGGAATGATGAGTTTCATGTGCAAGCTTGTTTGTGCCTCACCTTGCCCAAGAATTCTTTTGCAACTACAATTTATCCTGATTTTTACTGCAAAATATAGTGTACCTGCCCATAGTAAGCAACACTTTTAGTACTGTGCTGTTCACGTGTCTTAGTTACTGTGGGTTGTTTTCTCATCGAACAACTTAATCGTGCAACTTAATAATTGCATAGTAGCAGTTTGCATGGCATCGTTTCGTTACGTGCATTTCGAGCTGACTGTCGCAATTGAATCGGTGCACCGTTGGGTTCCGCAGCCACCGTTTCTGTCACTGTTGCATTAAGCCGGTGCTGCAAATACATGGCCCTGGGGTGAGATTGTGAAAAGGCAGCCGGTGCTGCAAATACATGGCACGGCCCTGGGTTTCTGGCAGATGGTTACTGGTGTGTGGCCGTGTGGGTGAGACTGTGAAAAGGCAGGCAAAGACATCAACACTTTTTTGGTTTAGTTTTAGGAAGGCCAGCAGCAAACAAATGCTGAAATGGAAGGAAAAGTCAAGAACTCATGGCCCATAGTGCCCAGTGAAATAATAGTGGCCCGTGTAAGGTACGCGTCTCGGGGCGTGTTTGTTCGCCTGCATCTGGCCAGTCGAAGCCTGGTTGCCATGGTGCACCTCCACGTGTTTGGAAACTTGGCCCTGGAGCTCGGCTCCATCGAGACGGTGTTTGGCAAGTTCTTGTACACATGAATATGGTGACCCTGGACTCGGAATTGGTAACATTACCACACTTTCAGCCTTTATTGGCATTTCATCGAACACTTCAGGGGCATACTCCACCGCAGCCATGGCTGCACTGAGCTCTAGCTCGAGCTCGTCCAGCACCTCCACCACTGCGCCATTTCCTTTTCTCCGGCGCAGCCTCCTCCACCGCTCGCCCCGCGCCGTTCTCTCTCCCCCCAGCGGCGGCGGGCCTGCTTCTCCCCCGACGGCGGCATGGTGGAAATCTTAGAGCTCGCACGCCTCCCTATCCCTCCCTCGCCGGCGCCGGGGAGAAGCAGGCTCGCGGCGAAGCAGGGGCATGACGGCGGCGGCAGCGACCGCGGTGGTGCGCTCCATCGAGATCTACCAGCAGGGAATCGAGCGCCCTCACCCCTCCTCTGCTCTCAGGCGGTCGTGGAGGCGGCCGACTCCTCGTCCCTGCGGTGAGGCCTCGCGTGCTCATCCTCCTTTGCGGTGGTAGGAGGCAGTGGTGGGCGGCGGCAGGTGGAGCAGGAGGCAGTGGTGGGCGGCGGCGGGTGAGAGAGGAGGGAGGAGTCGGGAGGTGAGGACATCTGCCCAGGAGAGCCACCCTGCGCTCCACTCGGCCTGGCTCCATTGCTACGCCAGATTTTGGCGTAGCAATGGAGCCAGGCTGCGGGCTGCTTTGCGGAGCGTGCGAGCCGGGCTGGGAGAGGGGAAAATGACACCAAACACAAAAATGGGCTCCCGGGGGCGCAGCCGAGCCCACGGGCCACCCCATCACGCCCTCGGCTGCTTGGCAGTGCTCTGTCGGGGAATTTTTTTTATATTTTTTTCTTCGATTTTACAAAAATAAGTAGTCGGATTCAACATTGGCAGAAATAGTCTCGAACCGCTGTTTGGTTCCTGCCGCCGTTTGAAGCGGCGGTAGGGACCTACCGCCGTGGCATTTGGCGGTAAGCACCTGTCGCCACAGCAAAGGGCGGTAGGTTTGCAACAGTGGCGGCAGGCCCGGGTTGGGTGGCGGCTGGCTGCCTGGCAGCTGCCGCCACTTGAAACGGCGGCTGCTTGCAGCCTACCGCCGCTTCAAAAGGCGGTTGGTGTTTTTGGTTTTTTCTTTTTTCTTTTTGGTTTTTTTGTTTTTGGTTTTTTGTTTTTTCTCACCGCTATAAATGCGAAATAATAGGAAACTAAATACGAAAATACATAATTTAATTAGAACAAACAAAAGTAGTTTACACGACAAGTGTCAAAAAAACAAATCTAAATACGACCGCGCTTCGTCAGTCGTGGCGGGCCCTGGTGCTCCTTCCTCTTCGCCGCTGCCGCCGCCCTCTGTGCAGCTCTCGTGTGGTGGGTGGGGTACGTGAGGGGGTCTCGTGGATGGCGATCGCGTCCTCCAGTCGCCGGCTCGGGGGCGGTGTCACTAAGGGAGCACCTGACCCTGACGGGAAAGCCCCCCTCCGGTCGCTGCCTGTGGAGTAGCCGATCCACACGGGACGGGCCCCCTCCGGTCGCGGCCTCTGGAGTAGCCGATCCACACGGGACGGGCCCCCCTCCGGTCGACTGTGCCTCCGCCTCCACCGATGCTGCCGCCGCCAACGCCTCGCCTGCACGCTGTGCCGTGTTGTGGAAGTCCGCCGTCATCGCGTGCTGCTGCTCCTGCGTCGGCTGGGTCCCGACGGGCGGGGTTCCTGTCAGTTGTGTACCACCGATCTTGTCGGTGGTGTCGCGGAACAAGTCGTCCAACTGAAACTCCAGTGGTGGTGTGTCGCCAGTGTTGTAGTCCTCCGAAGTAGGTGGCTCAAACACCGGCTGCTGAACCGGTGAAGCTGTCCACGACGAAGACCCCAGTCCTGTAGGTATCGGTGGTCTCTCTATAAAAATATAATTCAGGCATAGACCAAAAAAATATGTCGTGAAAACTAAGAAGAAAAAACATGTACCTGTGGCGTAGAAAGCACTCAACCGCGGTAGGTACGGAGCGGACGCAGTGGGCACGAACGGTGGACGTGTCGAGGACGAGGGTGCCTGGTACGAAGTTGAGGTGGAGGCACAACTGCTGAAGGATGAGGGGTGGTGTGGAAGGAGGTACCCCTCGTCGCCGCGGAAGTTCACCGCGTGCATCAACCGCCGGCTCAGGCCCACCATCTTATGCATCTCTGTCCGTATCCCGTCCAACGTCATGTGGTCCATCGTCGTGCCCAGGTGCTGGGCCAGCAGGTACATCTCCTGAGCTGTGTCGTACTGTCAAGATCGGACAGATTATTAATACAACGAAACTTTAGCGAATGCGACTTAATTTGACTTAATGCAAAAGAACTTACTAAGATGTTGTGGGTCTGATCCCGTCGGTAGGGGTACACCGATGCTGACACGAGGTCGAGGCGAGGGTTCGGGGGGACGTACGTCACGCGCGTCCGGGTCCTCGCCGTGTACCACTGCAGGTACGCTCTCCAGGCGTCGTCGTCGTGTAAGCGTGGCTCGACGACGACGTGCTCCGGGGCGTCCGCCCACGCGTCCAGGTATTGCTGCAGGTTCACCAAAAAAGGGGCCGAAGTCTTCGACCTCTTCCTCGTCCACCTACAACAAGAAACAGCCAATTGGTCAGCAAACTAACTTTCGTCACTCGTCAACAGAAACTGATGAAGTTTGCAATGAACTTACTGGTGCACGGACGGGTCGACGGTGTGTGCGACGGGCACAGGCGAAGCCTGGTAGAGGCCGAACTGCCTCATCACGCGCTCGACGTGGTACTCCTCGACGTACATGTCGTGGACGAGCGGCGTCTTCGTCATCCAGAAGTCACGGTCCCGAAAGCACAGGGACGAGAGACCCTGCGGTGCACGCGCGGCGACCAAGGCGTCGGTGAACGGCTGCCAGATAACCTCACGGTCCGTGAGGTTGTCGATCTGGCCGACGAAGTCCAGGTACGACCTCCTGGTCTGCTCCGTCCAAGAGAGCTGCAAACAAGAGAATAAGTTAGCTCGACGAATTGCATTACTTTCTGCTAGCTAACGAACGAAGTTAGCTCGAAGTACGAACCTGGCGGTGGCACCACATCGACCCCATGGTCGGCCTGTCTGCTGGGTCGTGCCCCTCCTCCAGCGCCCGGTACGGCGATCGGTCGACCGATGGCCGACCAACGGGAAGCCGCTCGTAGCTCCATAGGTGCAGTAGAAGCGGGCATCCGAGGAGGATCGACTGGGTGCTCGACTTGGTGCACCCGGCGCACAGGCCCCTGTACGTCGCGGCCAAAACTGCAGCACCCCAGTTGATCTGGGGCATCTCCTCCACGGTGGCGTTGGCGATCCTCCGCGCGTGGGGATCAGGAACCTCGACACCGCGTCCCCTTAGGACCCACAGAGCATCACGTAGCCGAACAGCCACACAGGTACGCCTCCAAGTGCCTGTTGCTCGTCAGCTCATCGGCGTCGTCTCTCATGTACGAGGCCTGCAAAAATTCAAAATTCAGTCAGAGGCTGAAAAACGATACTATGAAAAAACGATAGATAGAGGTACGCACGCTGTACTTGCGCAACCAAGCGCTCATGGGACCGTGAGAGTTGGTGAAGTCAGGCACCTCTGGCGCGTCGGGACGGCGCACCACTCCGGCGAACCTCGCGAGGATATCGTCGTGCCACGCGTCGGGGGGTCAACAGCCCCAATGGGCTCCCCTGTGCACGGTAGCCCAAAGAGGAGGGCCACGTCCTCCAAAGTCACTACCATCTCCCCCCAGGGGAAATGGAAGCTGTGCGTCTCGGGGCGCCACCGGTCCAGGAGCGCGCATACCAGCTGGTAGTCGAACCCAAAGCGCGATCTGCGCTCCGCCGGGCGCAAAGCGGCCCGCATGAGTTCCCCCTCAACCAAACGCGCTCGGGGAAGAAGCCCTGCTGCGCGTAGCCTGCACCACAAAACAAAAATAAATATTAATTATGAAATTAAATGAGGAAATACAAAAAAACCAAGGTATCGTATTACATACTTCGGACACTAGCCGGGGTGAAGCGGCATGTAGTGCCCCGGGCCTCTAAAACACACGGTGCCTAGCTCTGCCCCGCAGATCGCGGAGTGGTAGGACCGGTGCGCCCTGTCTGTGGCATCGTCGAAGAGTTCGGGCAGCACGTACGACAGTGGCTCCCGAGGAGGACGAACACCACCAACAGGCGGTTGCGGAAGCGGCGGCGCCTGCTGCTGAGCCATAGCTGCAAAAAAATTGAAATATAAAGTCACACATAATTTCTAAAGTATTTTTAGGAATTTCCAAAGCATTTCTACAATTTCTAAAGTATTTCTACAATTTCTAAAGTATTTCTAGGAATTTCCAAAGTATTTCTAGGATTTCTAAAGTATTTCTACGAATTTCCAAAGTATTTCTAGAATTTCTAAAGTATTTCTACGAATTTCTAAAGTATTTCTAGGAATTTCCGAAGCATTTCTACAATTTCTATATTTCTACGAATTTCTAAAGTATTTCTACACTTTCTAAAGTATTTCTAGGAATTTCCATGTATTTCTGCAATTTCTAAAAGTATTTTTAGGAATTTCCAAAGTATTTCTACAATTTCCAAAGTATTTCTACAATTTCCAAAATATTTCTACAATTTCTATAATTTTTCTACAATTTCTATAGTATTTCTATGAATTTCCAAAGTATTTCTACAATTTCTAAAGTATGTCTACGAATTTCAAAAAAATTTCTAGAAATTTCCAAAGTATTTCTATAATTTCTAAAGTATTTCTAGAATTTCTAAACTATTTCTAGGATTTTTAAAACTATTTCTAAGATTTTAAACTATTTCTATCTATTTCTAGCACATTTAAATTAACTATACGAGGTAAGTATTGGAGACGTACCTGATGTGGACACTAAAGAAGGTCACGGATGAGGAAGGAAGAGGAGGAGGAGGGGGGAGGGGGGCCAGCCGCCCGGCGGCAGGGCTGCGACCCTTATACAGGTGCGGTCCTGCTGCCGTGTGAAGCGGCGGTAGGTCGGCAACGGTCGGTCAACCGCCAGTTCAAACGGCGGTTGGCCGCCTGCCGCCCTTGGTCGTGGCGGTAGGTGCCTGTCGAGCGGGCCACGTAGGGAAACTTCGAACCGCCGTCTGAAATGGCGGTTAGCGGGCACTTACCGCCGTTTGCCGCGGCGGTAGGTCCGAACCCAACCGTCATTTCAAACAGCGGTTCGTGACTGTTTCTGTCAATGTTGAATCTGACTATTTATTTTGGTAAAATTAAAGAAAAAATATATAAAAAATTCTCTGTCGGGGGGCGCAGCAGCCGGCTGCGGTGGTCTTTCCCAGTTCCCTCCTAGGCTCAAAAAAAAAATCCAAGGCAAAGCTCGAACGCAGAGAATGGCGGACGCGGCCGCGTACGAGGCGCAGCGACGGCGGCAGATCGAGGAGAACAAGCGCAGGATTGAGGAGCTGGGGCTGCGCCACCTCGCCGCCGCCGCCATGCCCCCTAAGGTCCCTAAGGTCCGTCCTGGTTTCTCGGTCGAGCTGCCGGCGTAGCCTCTGAGGATCCTCTTTCTGACCCCTATCGATTGGGGTTTTCGCAGGCCAAGCAGCTGAAGCTGAAGCACAATGCGCGGGCGCCGGGGGCAGCCGCCCCGCCTCGGCGGTCCGGCCGCGTGGCCAATCTCCCCGACCATCCCGATTACCGCGAGGTACGTTCTGGAAGATAAACGTGAACGTTGGTTCCTTCGTCTCTGAAAGAATGCGAGCGGAAGGGAGTGTGCTGTGCTGGCCAGCTCACTGCAGAGGATCCTCGATTTTTTTCATATCTTATGTTGCTTCATTGTGTCAACTGACACGGAAAGCGTTTTGATTGTTGTGTCTCTTCAGAATATCAAGAAAAAGATAGTAATTGGTCCGACCGCCGCAGAAAGAAGCTACGCCATCGCCAAGGCCAAGGCCAAGGAGCTGGATGGCAAGCTGAGTGCCGACTACCCCACCTTTCTGAAGACCATGAGCCAGAGGTCTCCCACTGCATTCTCACTGGTAATCTGGCACGCCAATTCAACCCCCATGATATGATGCTGTGAATTGGATTATCAGCTACCCCTTTAGCTTCTGATGTGTGGGCTGGTGAAATGGCAGACACTCCCGCCACTGTTCTGCAAAGAGCATTTGTCAGAGCACGGTGGGGTGATCACGCTGGTGGATGAGGAGGATGACGAGTTTGACATGCCATACTATAAGGAGCCAAATGGCCATTACCGCTGCCGCATTAACAGATGGAAAGGGTTTGCCATGGACCACGAGCTGGATGATGGTGACTGTCTGGTGTTCCAGCTTATTCAGCAGAGAAAGTTCAAGGTGAGATGCTAACTTGTTTTGTGCAGTGTTTTAAAATTAATTGGGTCCTAGTTGGGCAGCCAATTGTTGAATCGTTGGGTTTGCTACGATGACACTTTTTTTATAGGCCTGGTGCGGGATGGGGGCTCGACCCCCCGCTGGCCAGCTGCTCCCTTGCAGCTTTTACCACTGGGCTACAAGCCCATCTGCTACGATGTCACTTGCAGCTCACAATTAACAGAAATACTCAATAATTTCGATACCAAACAACCTGATTATGAATGGGCAGATAAGGTATATAGGGAGCAAAAGCATGGAGGACTACGAGGTAGGAGTCAGGAAGAGGCCAATTGATGTTTAATCCTGATGGATAACCACCTTTCAGGTGCTTGATGAAGCTTGAACATCACTGCTATCCTAGTTCCCTTAATATTTTTACCAGAGATCTAATGAAAAATTTAATCCTTACTCAATGGCCCAAGCTCCTCGAAAATGCCAGTTCAACTCCATGACCAATTACCTCGAAAATGCCAGTTCAACTCCATGACCAATTACCCCAAGTCTATGTGTAGTGATCTCTCCAGGCCTCAAAAAATTGAAATACCAGCTGGCCAGTCGCAAAACATTTCTTACATGAATACTCAACATAAACGCTCCTGTGAGAATACCTTCTGAAGGTAGTCAAATCCCAAGTATTTATGACATTTTCCAGCTGATTGAGTAGATATATTTCAAGTTGACAACCTAAGTTGTTCTGCAAAATGCTTTGAATCTAGGTTCTGGTGGGCCAGTATGGTGGCATTTAGGACCTAGGCAGAGACGGTTGGTTGTGGTTGGAGGGTGACACCTACTGGCCTAGTGTTTTGGTGGGATAGGCAACTGATTTCTTAAGCATGGGTTCTGCTTAATATAAATTTATTGAAGGAATTATGTAGCATGGTTCATGGCTTATTTTTTTAGGATGACACCTAGCTACCTGTCGAATCTATATGCAAAATGTCAAAGGTTCAAGGCTTACTGTTGAACTTGGTTTTTGCAAGACAGTTCACATTGCTGTAAAGTGACTTCATTTGGAACTATATTAGAAGAATCTCCGCAATGTCACATTTCCCTTGTAGCCTGCTGTCTATTATATGCCTTTCATCACAATTTGCGTTATTTAATGACTAACTAGGAAAAAGACTGTATTTACCTTATCATGCAATCTCTGCTGTGCAAATGGTGCAGGTATACATCATAAGAGCACGTTCTTACTTGAAAATGATGAGCTGAGAGCTTCTAACATCTTATTGGAGCAGGTAAATTATTAATTTCACTACTTTGCCTTGGTTGAATTGTGTATCACTCACACTATTTCCAAATAGGTGCCTATTTCATGTATCTTACGGAATCATAAAAGATATAGGATATTCTACAAGTAATTTTTGTTCCTAGTAACCAATACTTGTTACCTAAGTGTGATTGTTTGAATAATGTGGTGAGTATTAGACAGTGGATGATCGTGTTTTGGCCTTCTACGTAAACATATCTGCATAGAGCTGAAACCCATCCCCCCTCCAACGTGCAGGAGAACTGTGTATTTCCCTTCCCCAGACCCAGACCCCACCCTTGTGTGGGAGCTTAGAACGCCGGGTACACACCGGAAGATTTTTTTTGAAATAACACACCGGGTTCCATTATATTAAGTAAGAAGAGAGGGTTGGATTGTTAGAAACCCTGGTTACACACCCACACACACTTTTAGTTAATCAGTGCTAAAATTCATGCTTATGCTACTGGCTATAAGGGCAAAAAAGGTGCAAAAAACAATCAATGTATAACTTCACGATGCAGCCAAGAATGGAGCAGATTGCTCCACATATCTGATCTGGACCACTTTTTAGCAGCTTCCACCGTTTTTTGTCCCCATGTGTATTCCTCCTAGTGCTTCACTGCTAGCCTCCAAGTATTGATTACGCGTAGTAAGTATTAATGAAATGTCAGATCAGAAGACATTTTATCCCTGCTGAAGTGCTGATTATGTTTTCGTTTCATCCAAAATTAGGACCTAATATTCTTTGGCAGTAAGATTTCATTTGAGAACTACATCTTTGAGCAATTGAGCTTAAGTAGTTAATTAATACTGGACAACAGAACAGAAGTAGTTGTTTGAACTTGTTTTTGCTAAACCCGTTTAGTTCATTATAGCATTGTTCATCATGAATTTGGTTTGCTTCGAACCTTGATATTCAGCATTCCAGCTTCTAAATTCTAGTATATGCATCTGATGAGAGATGATGTTCGCAGATCATACTTATCTTTTCATGATGTTGCAGACTTCTTTTAAATTCCTATGCACCTCAAACAACGTCATGCCAGCTTGTTCCATGAGCAGTCGCATGGTTTTTCCCTTTGTTGCTATTATTAGCTGACGTTTGAGCATTTTTTATTAGTTTCAGAAAAATGAGGAGCTAGTTGCGCAAATGGAGGCTCCACAATTTTGCTGTCTTTTGCCCATCGGGATCATCCACTGGTCCTGTTCAGGACTCAGCAGAGGTGTATTTTGTCTACCAGGACTTCTACTAACGCGTGCATATGGATTACCATGTACTGCTACAATGTTAGTCTGGCCAGCATGTTTCAGCCTGACTTTACTCTAGCTGCAACAGCACTGAAATTCAGATCCTTACCATTTCCCTGCTCCTGCAGCCCTGCTGAAGAGTATACATGGGTTACATGTAAGGATGCAGGTTGGGTCATTGGCCCATTGCAACTCACTCGTTTGAGCTAACTTGATGGTTGCAAATGAACTAAAGTAGTGATCTAAAAGTACCTATTGATGCCGATGTTTGCATACCTTGTTGCCTGCGCGTCGTCTGATTTGTTAATGTTGAGAAACACACAGCCAGATGGATATCCTCGATGTGATCCCAAAGATGCAGGTATTCAGCATTTGCAGGAGAACTGCATACTTACAAAGATGTAAACAAAGTAATCTGAGTAAGTGAGCATCTATTTACTAGACCATTGTAATACAGATGGACAAATTCCTCGAAGTAAAGCTTTCACCTACGATTCTACCTGGAGTGGCAGCTCGGCCCAGGCTCCGGTTCCATCAGTTTTTGCAACCATAGCCACCGGCATTGGAGGGTGCAGCCAACGACCTTCAGATTGGGCACGCCAAGACCGCACGAGCTGTCAGAAAAAGACCGCACGAGTCAACAGCTGGACCGCCGAATGGATCGGTAGTGCAAACTGAGATGCACCGAATTAGTCTGTGAGACGGTGACTACAGTTTTTAAACCGTTGGAGCAATGGTTAGTTCCTGAACTTGAAGCTATATAGCTCATTGCTTACTCATTTGAAACGTGTTAGAGCTTAGATAAGCTATAGGTATTTGGTTCTCACATATACAAAAATGTTGCATCGGTCCATCAAAGTGCTAAAGGGAATATTAAGATAGTTAAAGACCTTAAGTTGTGCTAATTTAGGCCTATCAGCGCACTGCTTTAGATATTAGTCTAGAGTTGGATGGAGTTTGCACATCTTCTTGTTATCGACACTTGCGCACACCAAAAGTTGTAAATCTCAGGCTTGTAATTCTTGCAAGATCCTCTAGCCGCGTTTCTAGAGTTGTGAGCCCGTGCATGTGAAAATGAGAAAAGTTGAATCCTTGGCATTTTGCCGAAGCTCTACTGACAGGAGAGTGGTGATGAACATTCGAGAGAGGCTAAGTGCCAGGTGGAGACCTACTTATGCGTGGGGAATCATCGACTATTCTATGAAGTTGTTTGCTCGGAAGCTTTAAAAATTATCATGTCGCCGTACTATAAGTTTGTCTTCTTCATCTTACATACTTTTTCCATGTCTCAGTAAATTTCTAGTGTGGACGATGACACGATGTGTATACATCATTTGGTTTAGTTTTTGATAAACTGAGAATTTAAATACGAATTCGTTCCAGAATTCTCATGGTCAACCCGGTGTGAATAAGAGAAGGCAAACCAGCAAACAAATGGAATTTTCTTTTTATTTTTTTCGACGATTTTCCGAAAATAAATAGCTGTTTCAAACTTTATCAAAAGTAGTCTCGAACCGCCGTTTCAACTGGCGGCAGGAACCTGCCGCCGTTTCACACGGCGGCAGGTCCTGTAACCACCATTTCAAACGGCGGTAAGGGCTTGCCGCCTGTTCAAACGGCGGCAACCCTAACTGCCAAACAACAGGGCGGTTTCTCTTAAGGTAGCGGGCAGCAGGTCGGTTGGGGCTGGCGGCTGGGGTTGGCGGTCAACCACCATATCACCTGGCGGTAGGTCAGGGCCTACCGCCGTGCAAAACGGCGGTAGGTTTTCTTTTTTTTTTGAAATGGAAATGACATCATCTAAATTAAAGATAAATCACCGACGAAATTGCAATGACATGCACGACACAACTCTAATCCTAACATGCCTTAGGGAATTTAGATACTGGATTACATTCGAAAACTAGTTGTACGAGAACTGGCCAGAGAGCAAGGAGCCGGCGCCTGAGGACTGCTGAGACGGCATGTAGTACCCCGGTGGTGGTGGTGGAGGTGAAGGAAGAGGGGACTAATCTCTCATCTTCGCGTGGCATTCACAAGTGCAAGTCGCACAAGGGCAGCACTGGTTGTCGGCGGGACGATCTGGGGAAGCAAGTGCTTCGTCCAGGCGCCGCTGCAGGTTGTAGATGACGATGTCGTGTAGGTAGTTGATGTAATCCTGATAGGGGTCAATGGCTGGGGGATCCACCCATTGCGAGAAGCCACAGTTGTCATCATCGTCGGAGAACTGAAAAATACTCAAAAAAAATGTTAACAAACCAAGCATGGTTAATGAACAAATATCATTTCCATAGCTTACCCTTGCTAGTGGGTAGTGCCAGAAGCGATGACCGTAGTTGCCCCAGCCCTCGTAGACTTGCATCACGCAACACTCACCGTGTGAACATGTTGGCCACAACACCGGTTTGTTAGGTGCGTAGCTTCTAACTTCACGCATGGAACGGAAGTCCCTCTTTTGCAGGACTGGAAATTCCCCCTTGAACTCTGGATCTTGCTCCTCTCAGAACTCAAGACCACACCTATATTCACCTCCACTCCCGGAAGCCATTGCGGTTTGTTGTGGAGAGGCATCGTAGAGAAGGGTGATATATGTAGAAGAAGGGTGAGTGGTGGGTCCTTCGATCCGTGGGAAGGGAATCGGAGCAGTGACTTTGAGGAAACACACCCTAGCAGTAGGGCACTGTAGCGTTGTGGGCCCTTAGATCCGTGGGAGAGGAACCCCATATTCAAGCTCCACGAGGATGAGAGGTACTTTCGGTTCTAGGATTTCGTGTTCACAGAGAAGCTCCTCTCAAGGTACTTAAAATCTTTTCCTACTACAAAAATCTCTGGATCAATTCGTGGTTTACAATTCATACAATCCGACTACGCTGCTACTACTCTAGGTCTACTAAGTACAACGAGGGTATTTCCCCTTCCTAATGGCATCGGGTCCAGCTTCCTTGGCCCGTCGAGCCCTCTCCCTCTTCCTCTCTCTATCTGCTTCGCGGGCCTGGGCCTCTTCACGCTCTCTCATCTGCTGACGAACGCGAATTTCCTCCTGTTGTTGTTTGCGTTTTTCCTCTTGTTTTTCCGCCTCAATCATGCGGAACCACCTCTCTCTTGCATCACGGGCCGTTGACTCGACGTACTTCTTGTCGTCGTCAGACTGCTCGGTATCGAGCCACTGCATGAAATCACAAAGAGGAGGTGGACTCTTTTTGCAAAAACATGTTAGTAAAAAATTAAAAAAATTGAGAAATGAATAATCGAGAATTGCACGAAATTCTTAATTTGGGTCTATCATTGCGGTTCAATGGCTTGATCGGGTCATGCGCATAGTTGGCGCACATGAAGAACCGCATCTCGTAAGCGTACCCGGGAGCCTTGCACTTGACAACCTTGCAATTGTCACCGCAGTAGCACATAGGAGTGTGGATCCCCTTAGGCACCGCAACCACCTCTTTACTCGTAGTGAGCAACTCCAAGTCCAAGTCAGGACCTGAGGCAGCCATTCCCAACTTGCAAAACAAATTATTATTTGATGTTAGCACATGAGGAAATCCAAATATTTTAACAAAATTTAAAAATGCAGTAAAAAAATATCAGAAGAAATTAAGGAATACTGGTTCAATTATTACAACACAACTAAAATAGGATCCAGTTCGTACAGAACAATTACACTATTATTACAACACCATGATTCAAACGAAATAGTATTTCAAATATTACACCACTGCAGGATGAAACACTACAACATCGCACAACATGACAGACTTCAGCCCTTCCTGCGACGGGACGACGAAGGTTTAGCTTCCTTGGTAGGTTTTGTAGTTGATGGATTAGCAACACACGGGTCTGCTGGTGGAGCATAAGGACCACCCGGAGCATAAAGACCACCATAAGGAGGTTCCTCTCCTCTTGCAATGGCATCAGCATTTTTCCGTTGCAAATAATGATGCATATCCTTTGGAGCATAAATACCATTCCATGGAGGTTCCTCTCCTCTTGCAATGGCATCTGCAGTTTTTCCTTGCAAATGACGAAGCATGCATCTTTCCAACGTGCTCATTTTCTTCGGATCAGGTGGTGTTTCGAACATCATTTTCCCCCTGTGGTGTGAGGAATCACGATTACCACCACCATTGCCATCCTCACCACCTCCGGCAGCAGCACACGCCATCTCTAATTACTGTTACATAAATTCAACTTGACAAATAAATACGATAGCATGAATAAGTTCATACACAACATAATCTAAGGAAATACTAGTTCAATTATTACAACACGTCCGACTACGGCAAATAAGACATTATTACAAACAACTCAGCGAAATAAGACAACTAAACTCAATGCATTCCTTCATTGCGGCGGCTACGACGTCCACGTCCACGTCCCGAATGTGCAGTTCCACTAGCCGAAGGTTGGGCAGTGTTGGGGTTCTCTACCGCCGGACAGTAAATTTGTATCGATCGTGTGTCGGACTCGGGTGGTTAGCGCAGGAGACAACGGGATTTATACTGGTTCGGGCCTCCGAGGAGTAACACCCTACGTCCAGTGTCGAGCTACTGTGTTCCCGTGCTAGGGTTGTTTGTAGTAGGGGTTACAAACTGGTCGGGAGAGGGTGTCGAGCCCAAGTCCCTGGGATGCAAGTGTTCGGTTCGTCAGCCCTTGTGATGGTTGCCCTCCTCTCCCATTTATAGACGCAAGGGGGAGGGGCAAAAAGGGAAAATAAAGTATGAGTTACAGTGTTGGATGCCGGGACGTCCTCTCGAGCGTCGCTGTCCGTCAAGGCGCATTGAAGAGGAGCCGCGCCGTGTTGTCGTAGAAGCCGCCGCGTGGCCGGGCGGGGCTGTTCATTTTGGGACGCCTGGCGCTTCCTCCGAGTAGTTGGGTGCTGACTCGACCCGTCTGAGGGCGGGATGAGCTTGCCACGTTAAGGCCAAATCGTAGGCCAGTGTTAATCGTAGGGGGCACTCGAGTGCCTCGGTCGGGGTTGGCGTGCTGCAGAACCGGATGTGACGGCGAGATGATGGCCGTGCGGCTGAGCAGAGCTGCATCAAGGCTCCTGTCAGGGTCGTCCGTCCACGCGTGCCGCCAGCTGGTGTGCTGAGACCGCGCCACATGGTATGGGCCGCGTCTTGGTCGGAGACGGAGAGTGCTCGTGCGAACGAGCTGGTTGTCGTGCGAGGCGGAGACTTGTCGTGCGAGGCTTCCTTTAGTAGGGAACTTGTCGGAGAAGTTCCCAGCTAGTCAGAAACAAGACGTCTTGCCAGTGATGGTCTTGACAGGGGTCCTTACTTCTCCTCGTTTTGAATCTTGGCCTTCACGTTGTCAATGGTGTCAGAAGACTCCACCTCAAGAGTGATTATCTCACCGTCAAAGGGGGCCCTAATCTGGGCCCTCGTCAGTAGCCACCGAGCCTGAGTGGGAGTCAAGGACTCGCACACAGGCTCAGTCGAAAGGCCTTGCGTCAATTTTTGCTCTTGATCTTCCCGGTGGGTGCGTGCGAGCGCATCCGCCGGATGTAGCCCCCGAGTCCATGAGTGAGTTGTAGACTCGCTCGTGGGGTTTTAAACTTCAGTAGTGTTGTTGTGGTGTTGGGTTGGTCTGTCGAGGTAGTCGTGGACGTCGTGGGCGTTGTGGTCGTCGTGGGCGACGCGGGCATCGTGGCCGACGTGGCGGACAAGACGGTTTGAAAAGACGGAGCGGGGACGGTTCAGGTACCTGCGAAAATCGAGGTGGCACACGGGCGGGCGTCAGTCACACCGGGGCGCGCGCGTGGGTGAGCGTTTCCCTGACGCGATGGGCCCGTCATTTACGGCCGGTGGCCGCGCCCCTTCCTATTTAACTGCGCGCCGGCCAAGGGTTTGGGAGTTTTATTCCCCTGCCTCTTCCTTTGCCTTCGCCGTCTGCCTCTTTCGCTTCCTCGTGCCCGCAGCGCCGCCACCACTCTTGCCGAGTCGCACGCAAAAGCTCGCCGTCGCCATGTCGAACTGGTCACGCTCCAACGTGTCCTGCACAATGCTGCACCGCCTCGTCGCCGCCGGGCAGCTCCCTCCACTCACCGACGCCGTGGAGTGGAAGGTGCCCGGGGAGGAGTTCGTGCCGCGCCCGCCGAAAGGGTACGTCATCTCGTTCGTGGCCTTCCACGAGCGCGGCTTCTCCGTTCCCGCCGGGCGGTTCATCCGGGCGGTCCTCTACGAGTACAGGCTCCAGCTGCAGCACCTCAACCCGAACGGCATCCAACAGATGGTGGCGTTTGAGGTGATGTGCGAGAGGTACCTGGGGATCAGTGCCCACTGGCACCTCTTCAAGTACTTCTTTATGTTCGCGTGTTTGAAGGACGGCCCCATAGCGGCGACCATCGGCTGCGCCAATCTTCGGATGAAGCAGGGCCGGAGCAGCAAGTACATCCCCTTCTCGCTGACTAGCTCGAACAGCGGCTGGCACAAGGGGTGGTTCTACCTCAGGAACAACCCTGAGCACGCGCTGCCAGCGTTCACTGGGAACTCCATCGGGCAAGCGCCGAGGAGTTGGACTGATGGTCCTCCGAAGGCGGAGTAGGAGAGGATGTTCAAGGTTCACTGGGCGGTGCTGGCCCGCCTTCAGGACGTCGGGGTCGATCTGGCGGCCGTCATTGGTTAGTACCACGCCCGGGGGGTTGTCCCGCTTCGAAGGCGGCCGATGCGCCTCTTCGAAATGACAGCCAGCAGGGCCCCTTAGGCAGGAACCGTGACCGCGCCCGAGCTCCTGTTGCTGAACGAGATCCAGCGCCGCGTGTCGGTGGCCATCGGGAAGTCGACCTTCGTGTGGCCCCCGCTGCAGCTTCTTCCGATGCTCCCCAACGAGGGGACGGAAAAACTCGTAAGTGATTTCTTCTTCCGATAAGCTTTCCGACAAGCTTGGTGCCTTCAATCGATCTTGATCTTCTCGGAGATTCTCGACGACCACTAACTCTCCTGCTCCTTGCTCTTCCAGTTGAAGTGCTCTCACCTCGTGCCCGCGAAGGCGCCTCTCCCGGAGGAGGCGATCTTCAAACGCAACCAAGCGGCCGCGGAATGGTGGAGGGCCGAGCGCAAGGAGCAGCACAAGGAGAAAGAGATCGCCAAGCACGATCGGAACGATAACCGCATCAAGCGCCGCAAGGCGGGGGAGCGCAACGTCTCCTCCAACGAAGATCCGTCGCCGTCGCCGCCGTGGAGTGGAGACGAGCCCAGCATGGTGGTCGACTGGAGCGACATGTCCGGGTCGCCCTCGTCTTCACCACGCCGGGCGGTGGAGGTGAGCTCGTCGCGGCGGCCAGAGCCGGCGGCCCGCGAGAAGGGTGTGGGCTCGAGCTCACAGTCGGGGGCCCGTCCCGCCCGAGAAGATCAGAGAGTGACCCGCTCTCAGACGGCGCCTGGCGGCCCGCGCACCTCCGAGGGCGGAGGGATCCTCCACGTCGGGATGACCCGCCTAAGCGGCCGGCGGAGCACGAGCCTTCCCCCCGCCATCTCTATGACGGCTCCGACTGCCCGGACTCAGACTCCTTGAAGAGGCCTTCATCGTCCAAGGCGAGGTCGACCCCGGCGATGTCCAAACCGAGCGCGCCGCAGGGAGGGGACTCGAGCGTCCCTCCATGGCGCCTTCAATCTTTAATCATCCGGGGCGGCGGAGCCCCGGCCGTGCAAGTTCCCCTCTCCACCGACGGGAGTCAGGGGCCGGCCTCCGACGCGGCGGAGGTCGGGAGGACAGCCCCCGAGCCACCAAGGGAGCGGAGCGCCGCCCTCGAGTCAGCGGGGGGAGGTGGTCCTGACCTCGTGCCGGCGGAACGCCGGGAGTCGGCTTCCGAGTCGGCTGGGGCCAAGAGATCAGCCCCTGAGCAGGGCTCGTCAGACAGGCCGGCGAAACGGGTCCGCGTCCGATCCAGCATGTAAGCTCCTGCCCGCCATCCTTCGTCGTTCTTAAGTTCTTTATCTTGTTCATCTCTTGATCTTGATTCGTGTTTGCTTCAGCCGCGCCGACACTGGCGTGCTCAGCCTTGCGCCCCTGAAGCGCGCAGCGCTGGGCGCGCACGGTCCGCCGTCTGAGTCCCGCTCGTTGCCCCCCTACGCCGAGCCGTTGGCGGAGCGGGCCAAGAGCGGGCTGGTCGTGGCCACCGAGGAGGTTGAGCCGGTGGCGGCACCACCTTCGTCGGGTGCCGACAACTTGGGCGGGGGGCAAACGGCTACTGAGGCGGTCGCCACCCAGGCGGCGACAGAGCCACTAGTCGAAGCCACCTCAGGGGAGCGGTAAGTCTTCTCGACGCAGTAGTCTACTCTTGTCTTTTCTCTTCTTCCGAAATTTGTGATCGATGTACTCTTGCACGGGACAGACGCTCGCGGAGTCCGGCCGGAGGAGAGCGTGCACCATCGACGAGCTCCGAGCAGAGAGAGCCCAGCTGGAGATGCAGCTGGTAGTCGCCCGCGTGGCCGCCGCCGCAGCGGTGGCGAGCGAGGCGTCGTCGAGGGCCGCGCTCGAGGCCGCCAGGCAGTCCACGGAAGACCGCACCACGGCCACGCAAGCCGCTGCTGCTACCGCCACGACGGAGCGGGAACGCCTCGAGACGAGGCTGGCCGAGGCGGAGGCGAAGATCGAGGAGTTGCGGGCCGCCGTGACGACCGACAACGACACCGCCGAGAAGGCCACCACTGCCGCCCTGCTGCCGAGACCGCTGCCCAGAACGCCGCCCGGGCCGCTGCCCAGGAGAAAGCGGCGCTCGAGACGAAAGTGGCGGAACTGGAGTAGGACTTGGTCACCGCCGGAGTAGACCTCAGGACGGTCAACCGTCAGTTCTCCGAGGTGACCAACAAGCTCCAGGAGGTTACGGACGAGGCGACCCAGCTTCGGGAGAACAACTCCAAGTTGTCGCAAGATGTCGACGGTGAGCGGGCCTTGATGCTTCCCTCTTCGACCTGTTTTGGTTTATTCCGGTTGGTGTTGACTCTTCTTCTCGCGGCTTCAGGGTTGCGCGTGTACCGCGCCGGGATGACCGTGAAGCTTACGGAGAAGATGCAGGAGGTGAACGCCGCCCTGCTCAAAATCCTCGAGAAGGACGACTCGATCAAGCGGCTGTCGGAGCAGCTTGAGAGTAAGTCATTTGCTCTGATTTCGATCTCGCTTCTCCCCTGAACTGATTATGCTGCGTTCGTTGATTCCGACTTGTCGACTTTTTCAGAGTCCAGAGCCGAGCTCGAGCAGTCCCAGATGGCTTGGGAGCAGATCGCGGTTGGGTTGGAGCAGGCCAGGGACGCCCGGCGAGAGTCGAAGGAGTCTCGGAAGGTGAACATCCAGGACTTTGCCAAGCTCGCAAGGGCCATTGGCAGGGTCATGACTGAGCTTGGCGTTCCCTTCGGGCCGATGCTCCCCGACAGGCTTCTCAAAGAGGTCGGGCGCCTCCCATAAGTGATCAGGGAGCAGGAGTTGTAGACCGCTCGCAGGGTGGTGCACCGGGTGCTCGCCATGTTCGAGTCGCACTACCAGGGGTTGGACCGCACGGCGCTGAGCGGCGGCTGGGCCCCTGGCATCTCCGACGCTCAGTGTGATGAGCTCGAGGAAGACTGCGCCGCCTTCGCCCGCGACATGGCCGACTCTGCCTTGAAGGACCTGGGCCGCTACCAAGAGACGCACCAGAAGACCCAGAAAGCTCCAGGCCTTCATCTTAGATGTATCATTCTTAGGTACATGTAATTTAAGAACAGTTCGCATGTGTAACACCATGGACGTCATCATGTTATCGAGAACTCGTTCGAAAAGTGTTACAGCTCGAACGCTCCCGAGCACCCAGGGTCGACCGTCATAACGTGTAGTAGACCTTAGGAGTTTGAGATGACCAAGCTCTACTCTGGAGCCACGGGGGTGTAGGAGTCGAGAAGCTCGGCCCTCTCGAACCGCTAAGGGGTGCCACGTGTTCGCAGCCCCCGAGCGCTTGGAGGAGCTCGAGAAGTGACTCGCGAGGTTTGTCGTCAAAATCATTTTAGACCGGAGTCTGGGCGGTTGCTCAAGCGCTTTTTGAAAAGAGGTCGGACAATGACCTGAGGACCCGAGCTGTGCTCGTAAGTCTTTGCACCGTAGCCGCGGAGGCATAGGTGCTAGGAACGTTGAACAAGCAGCGACGTCGTGCCCCATGCAGGCCATCGTCTTTACTTCTCATACGGTCGAGCCTTCCGCCAAAAAGCCTTTTGCCCGTACGATCGGTTACGACATAGATGTCGGATTTTTTTCTTTTTGAAAAATCGTAAAAAACGGAAGGAGGGCATCACGCCCTGGGTAGCCCCCGAGCGGGGAGCGTTCCGGCATAGGTGCGGGGACGCTCGCCGCTCAGCCTTTAGAGAAGTTGCAACGTACGGAAACATAGCAACCAAGAAGTTTTTGAACTTATAGACAAATGAACAAAGCATGCGGCATTTATTCACTGATGTATAAGATTTAAACAGTTACTCAAGGGTAAAATAGCTGCAGGTGTTTGATGTTCCACGCGTTGGAGACGACCCGCCCGTCCTCGTATCGGATCTTGAATGTTCCGGGTCGGAGCACTTGGTGGACGATGAATGGCCCCTCCCAAGGGGGCGAGAGCTTGTGTCGATCCTTGCTGCCTTGAACTCGTCGGAGGACCAGGTCCCCGACTTGGAACTCGCGGGCGCGTATGTTGCGCTCGTGGTAGCGTCGCAGAGCTTGTTGATACTTGGCGGAGCGTAGGAGTGCCACGTCTCGCGCCTCGTCGAGCTGGTCGATCGCGTCCTCGAGCGTGACTTGATTGCCCTCTTCAGTGTAAGCCCGTACCCTGGGGCTGCCGTAGTCAATGTCTGTAGGCAGGACCGCCTCAGACCCATGCACCATGAAGAAAGGCGTGAAGCCGGTTGCTCGACAAGGCGTGGTGCGTAGACTCCAGAGTACAGACGGTAGCTCGGCCACCCATCTTGCTCGGAACTTCTCAAGAGGCTTGAAGATGCGAGCTTTCAGCCCTTGTAGGATCATGCCGTTTGCCCTCTCGACTTGTCCATTCGTCTTTGGGTGCGCCACAGCCGACCAGTCCACACGAATGTTGTTGTCATCGCAGAAGTTGAGGAATTTCTTCCCCGTGAACTGGGTGCCGTTGTCGGTGATGATCGTGTTGGGTATGCCGAAGCGATAGATGATGTCGGTGAAGAACGCTACGGCCTCCTCGGAGCGAACGTTCACGATGGGTCGAGCTTCGATCCACTTGGAGAACTTGTCGACCGCTACGAGGAGATGCGTGAAGCCCCCGGGCGCTTGTCGGAGCGGCCCCACCATGTCGAGGTGCCACACAGCGAAGGGCCATGTGATGGGGATGGTTTGAAGCGCTTGCGCCGGGAGGTGAGTTTGTCGAGCGTAGAACTGGCACCCCTCGCAGCGGCGCACGACATCCTTGGAGTCCGTCACTGCCGTGGGCCAATAGAAACCTTGTCGGAAAGCTTTTCCGACAAGAGTCCTCGGGCTGGCATGGTGTCCGCACGTGCCGGCATGGATCTCATGAAGCAGTTCCTTGCCTTGATCCCCGAGGATGCACCGCATGAGTATGCCTGCTGCGCCTCGTTTGTAGAGCTCGCCCTCGATGAGGACGAATGCTTTAGCTCGTCGTGCGATGCGGCGTGCCTCCGTTTGGTCGGAGGGCAACTTCCCCTCGACAAGCCACTCAAGGATGGGAAAGCGCCAATCCGGGTCCTCGAGGTTCAGCTCGGGCGGTTGGTCGATCTCCATGACTTCTGGTCCTTCAGGCTCCGGTGGGTTCTCCCCTTCAACACGTACAGAGGGTACGTGTTGGTCGCTCGCGAAGACTCCATGTGGCACTGGTTTGCGACTCGATGCAGTCTTGGCGAGGACGTTTGCAGCTTTGTTGTAGTCGCGCAGCACATGATGGAGCTCGAGGCCATGGAACTTGCATTTCGAGCTCACGGACGGCCTGGCAGTACGCCGCCATCTTCGGGTCAACACAGGTTTTCTCCTTCATGACTTGATCCACGACGAGTTCTGAGACTCCTCTGATCTCGAGACGACGGATCCCGAGCTCGACCGCTATTCGGAGGTCGTTGATGAGCGCTTCGTACTCGGCGACGTTGTTGGAGGCTGGGAAATGTAGTCGGACCATGTACTCCATGCGCACGCCCAAAGGCGAGATGAAGACAAGGCCTACACCCGCCCCTTCCTTCATGACCGAGCCGTCAAAGTACATGGTCCATGTCTCGTGCTCGATGGGTGCCGGCGGAGTTTGGATCTCCGTCCACTCAGCAACGAAGCCCGCCAGCACTTGGGACTTGATGGCACTGCGGGGTGCATACAAGATGTTCTGCCCCATCAACTCGAGCGCCCATTTGGCTATCCTCCCTTCGGCTTCGGGGTTCTGAATAACCTCTCCGAGCGGGTACTTGGACACCACTATGATGGGGTGCGCATCGAAGTAGTGGCGGAGCTTGCGCTTGGTCATCAAGACAGCATATACGAGCTTTTGCATTTGTGAGTAGCGGGTCTTTGAGTCGGAAAGTACCTCGCTCACGAAATAGACCGGTCGCTGGACCTAGAGTGACCTTCCGGGTTCTTCTCGCTCGACCACCAGCGCAGCACTGACCACCTGGGTCGTCGCGGCGATGTACAGGAGCATCGGCTCTTCGGGCGCCGGAGCCGTGAGGATCGGTGGACTTTTCAGCATGTTCTTGAGGGAGTCGAGCGCTTCCTGAGCTTCGGGAGTCCACGCGAAGTGGTCGGACTTTTTCATCAAGTGGTACAACGGCAGGCTGCGCTCTCCGAGCTGTGCTATGAAACGGCTAAGAGCTGCGAGACAGCCCGTGACACGTTGCACGCCCTTCAAGTTTTGGATCGGCCCCATGTCCGTGATGGCCGAGATCTTCTCGGGGTTAGCTTCAATGCCGCGTTCCGACACGACAAAGCCGAGGAGCATGCCCCTCGGAACCCCGAAAACGCACTTCTCGGGGTTAAGCTTCACCCCGTGCTCTCTCAGCTTTGCGAACACCTCCGTGAGGTCTGGGACTAGATCACCGGTCTTTTTCGAATTGACCACGATGTCGTCGACGTACGCCTCGATGATGCGTCCTATGAGTTCCCCGAAGACTCGTCGCATGCATCTTTGGAACGTGGCGCCCACGTTTTTGAGCCCGAAGGGCATCGTCTTGTAGCAGTAAGCGCCGAACGGAGTGATGAACAAGGTTGCGAGTTGGCCCGCTATGCACATCGCTGTCTGGTGGTACCCGGAGTACGCATCGAGAAAACAGAGGGTTTCACACCCAGCTGTCGAATCGACTACCTGATCTATGCGAGGCAAAGGAGACGGATTCTTGGGACATGCCTTGTTAAGGCCCGTGTAATCAACACCCATCCTTCATTTCTTATTCTTCTTCTTTACAAGTACAGGGTTAGCAAGCCACTCGGGGTGGAATACTTCTCAGATAAACCCTGAACTAAGGAGCTTTTTGATCTCCTCACCAATCACCTTGCACTTCTCGTCGTTGAAGCGGCGTAGGCGTTGCTTCATCGGTTTCGATCCCAACTTGATGTTCAGTTTGTGCTCGGCGACCTCTCTCGGGATTCCCTTCATGTCGGAGGGTTTCCATGTGAACACGTCGAGGTTCGCTTTGAGTAAGTCGACGAGCGCGCTTTCCTATTTAGGATCGAGCGCCGTCCCGATATGGAGCGTATGGCCATCGTCGGAGACGGCCGCATCCTTGACGTCCTTGGCGGGCTCGAAAGAGCATGCCGCTCGCTTAGACGACTTGGGGATCTCTTGGTCCTCGGAGGGGGGCTCGACGCGGAGCCTCTCGGACCGGATCAGTGCCTCCGCAGATTGGAAGCACTCAGCGTCGCACTCGAATGCGCGTTGGTACGTGGTCCCTACTGTGATGATCCCCTTCGGACCGGGAATCTTCAGCTTCAGGTACGTATAGTTGGGCACGGCCATGAATTTCGCGTAAGCTGGCCTCCCGAGGATGACGTGGTATGTCCCCGAGAACCCCACCACTTCGAAGGTGAGGGTTTCTGTGCGAAAATTTTGCAGGTCCCCGAACGTGACGGGCAGATCGATCTGCCCGATCGGGAGAGCCTCCATTCCAGGGACGACCCCGTGGAACGGTGCGGTCGACGGCCGCAGCTTGAATCGAGGGATGCCCATGTCGTCAAGCGTTGACGCATAGAGCACGTTGATGCCACTTCCCCCGTCCATTAGGACCTTGTGGATCCGCTTGGACCTGAACAGGGGAGCCACCACTAGTGGGTAGGTTCCCGGCTGTGGTACGCGGTCGGGGTGGTCCTTGCGGTCAAAGGTTATCAGAACCTCCGACCACTTTAGGTAGGACGGCATCGAGGAGTCGGCGTTGAGGACTTCACGCCGGATCAACTTCTCTCGACGCCTCGAAGGTCGTGCCGGGGATCCACCAAAGATCATGTGAACTGCGCCGTCCTCGCCGGGGTACCGAGCCTCGTGTCGTCATCGTCGTTGTCGGGAAGCGGCGCGGCCTTCTTCGGTGGGTCCGCCACCCTTGGCTTCAAGGTTCCGTTGACGTAGTTCTTGATCAAACGGCAGTCCTTGAGTGCGTGCTTCACGGGGACCTCGTGGTGGGGGCACGGTGCATCCAAGAGCTTCTCGAAATGGTCCTTCGGAAGACTAGTCTTGGCCGGGTTGCTCTTGGGCCGTGTCGCCTTGCGCTCAACCGCTGCGACGAGGTTGTCGTCACGCCGTCGCTTGTCGCTCTTCTTCTTCTTCTTGAAACGCGAGGACGTCCCCTCGCCATGGTCCACGACTTGTTTCCCCTTGCCCTGAGGGGTGTTGAGTGTCGCCGCGACCGCCTCCTCGCTGTCCGCGTGGTTGCTCGTGATGTTGAGGAGCTCCCGAGTGGTACGGGGCATGTGGCGCCCTAATCGATGGATAAGGGAAGTGCAGGTCGTGCCGTTCTGGAACGCCGAGATGGCGTCATTGTCCGTCATGCCGGGAAGCTCGGTGCAACGCTTGGAGAAGCGCCGAATGTACTCACAGGCTTTCCCCCGGCTTCTGCTTGCAGTTTCGCAGCTCCCACTGCTTGCCGGGGCAGGTGTACGTGCCCTCGAAGTTGCCGACGAAAACCCGGCGTAGGTCGGTCCAGTCGTTGATCTCGCCACGGGGCAAGTGCTCGAGCCAGGTCCGTGCAGAGTCGCCGAGGTAGAGCGGCAGGTTCTTGATGATGAAGAGGTCGTCTGTCGCTCCGCCTGCGTGGCACGCGAGCCGGTAGTCCTCCAGCCACACGCTGGGGTTGGTGTCCCCGTCGTACCTGGGGACGTTGGTCGGAGCTTGGAAACGCGAGGGGAACCTCGCGTCCCGCACGCCTTGTCCGAAAGCTCGCGGGCCCCTCTGGTTCGGCGACCAACTGCGGTCGCGGTCGTCGTCGCTGTCGTATCGTCGCCCGCGTCCCCGGTCGTCATGTCGGCGTGGGCGGTGCTCGTCGCGGCGGTTGCGGTTGTCGCTGTCGCGGTGGTTGTCAACGCTCGCAGCCCGTCGGCGAGCTTCGATGGTGTCCCGGGCGTCGCGGTTGGGCCCGAGACGGCTCTTGACCGCCGATGATGCGGCCCCGGCCCCATCTCCACGATCCTGATGCCGGGAGGGGGGCGGGTTTGGGCGATGCGCTGAAGGCGCTGCCCCTCGGTCGCGCTCCGACCGCTGGCGTGAGGCGGAACTCTCCGCCTGCTATGCCGCCGCCGCTTCGAGTAGCGCCTTGAGCTGTTGGCGCACTCGTCTCTCCTCGGAGGTCGCTGCCTCCGGGCAGGCGCGCAGCAGTATGGCCGCTGCGGCTAGCTCCTCTGACGCACGCCTAAAGAGCGGCGGGGCGTCACCATCGGCGTTGGTGTCGACGTTCGCGCCTTCGTTGGCGCGTCAGCTGTTGTCGCGCGTGCGTCCTCGAGCCGGCGGCGTCGGGGTGCGGGCCCTAGATTGCTCAGCGGCGGGTCGACGTTCCTGCCGCTCGCCGTTTTCCTCGCGGCGTTACTCCTGCACCGGGACCTACCGCAGAGCCGGCGGCGGGTTACGGGGCCCGCCGTCCTCCTCGAGCTCCCTGTGGAGGTTGGCCAGCTCCTCGTCGAGCTGGCGCCTGGCCTCGGCGAGCTCGTCGAGGCGCGCCCTGCGTTGGGCGTCAGTGGCGCGCTGGCGCGGCGCCGGCTCCGGGTCGGTGGAGCTGCTTGAGGCTGATGCTACGCAGACGAAGCAGCCATGCGTGGGGTCGCGCGCCCGTGTCGACGGTGCCCTCCGAGCTGTCGCGGAGCCTGGAGAGGTGTGGGTCGCTCGTAGATCGTTCACGTAGGCCGTCACCGGGTCGTCCGGGAGGCCTGGCTGTCCACGGGGGTACATGGCGGTGTACCGCTCCATGAACTCCCCCCAGGCGAGCGGCTCGGCTCCGCTGGCCTGGAAGGCGAGGTCGGTGAGGTAGTAGGCAGCGAGCCTAAAACGCTCTTGTGTTGGGTTAGGCCCCAACATGGCCATGATCGTCTCGTCCGAGAAGCCTCGGACGAACGCCGCACGCCCCGCCGTCCCCGTCAGGATGTTGGGGCGGGACGGTCGGGCGAAGGTTCGCCCAGCGACGGACTCCGCCGACCGGCGTAGACGAAGTCGAGGGAGCCGAAGCGCATGGTGGCCCCAGGGGTTAGTGAAACCCTGCGGCCCTCCATCCGAGTCGTTGGTGAAGTTCGTCGAGATACACGATGTGGCCCTACCTGGCGCGCCAACTGTCGGGGTTCTCTACCACCGGACAGTAAATTTGTATCGATCGTGTGTCGAACTCGGGTGGTTAGCGCAGGAGACAATGGGATTTATACTGGTTCGGGCCTCCGAGGAGTAACACCCTACGTCTAGTGTCGAGCTACCGTGTTCCCGTGCTAGGGTTGTTTATAGTAGGGGTTACAAACTGGTCGGGAGAGGGTGTCGAGCCCAAGTCCCTGGGATGCAAGTGTTCGGTTCGTCAGCCCTTGTGATGGTTGCCCTCCTCTCCCTTTTATAGACGCAAGGGGGAGGGGCAAAAAGGAAAAATAAAGTATGAGTTACAGTGTTGGCTGCTGGGACGTCCTCTCGAGCGTCGCTGTCCGTCAGGGCGCATTGAAGAGGAGCCGCGCCGTGTTGTCGTAGAGGCCGCCGCGTGGCCGGGTGGGGCTGTTCATTTTGGGACGCCTGGCGCTTCCTCCGAGTAGTTGGGTGCTGACTCGACCCGTCTGAGGGCGGGATGAGCTTGCCACGTTAAGGCCTAATCGTAGGCCAGTGTTAATCGTAGGGGGCACTCGAGTGCCTCGGTCGGGGTTGGCGTGCTGCAGAGCCGGATGTGACGACGAGTTGATGGCCGTGCGGCTGAGCAGAGCTGCATCAAGGCTCCTGTCAGGGTCGTCCGTCCGCGCGTGCCGCCAGCTGGTGTGCTGAGACCGCGCCACGTGGTATGGGCCGCGTCTTGGTCGGAGACGGAGAGTGCTCGTGCGACTGCGTTGTATACCTCAGCAAAATTAGTGGTCTTGATCCCAAACCGTACACCTCCTGTGTCGTGCAAGAGACACCATTTCTCCTTCGGCTCGTTCTCAATCCACTGGCTGAAGGTCTTCACTGCACGTCTCCTTCTCCTTCTCACATTAGGAGCATCTAACCCAACGTCCTCAAGAGAAATTGGCTCTTGCCCCGGTTCAGGATTGACTGGTTTCTTTGCTATTTCTTCTGATGCTTTCTTTGTGAGTTCATCTAGTTTTTTCCATATCTCATTGAACTTCCTCTCCTGATTCTGCGAGCATAACCGTTTGAACGGTTCAGTCAGTTGCTTGTTCTTGAATTGGCTGTGGAAGTTTGCTCCCATATGCCTAATGCACCATCTCCTATGAACATCGAGCCACTGGGCTGCTCTGTTTCTTTCTTCGCTACCCTCTTTGATGTCATTCATCGCCTGCAAAATTCCTTTGTGCCTATCGTGTATGACACACACGTTTGGCACCTCCTTCACCACCATCTGCTTCAGCCTCTCCAGAAACCAGTACCAACTATCACCATTCTCTCCCTTCGCAAATGTAATAGCCAATGGCAACAACTGATTGTTGCCGTCTGCTGCCACCGCTGTCAAGATTGTGCCCTTGTATTTCCCTGTCAAGAATGTGCCATCTATGCAAATGATGGGTCTACAATGTCTGAATGCCTCAATGCAGGGCCCCAATGCTAAGAGTGACCGCTGAAGAAAAAGCTTGCCTGGCCTAGCTATCAAAGGATATGTCTTGATATCATAGTAGGTGCTAGGATTTAACACAGCTATTGTGTTCAGCAAGGCTGGTAAATTGTTGTAGGATGCTTCGTAAGTACCCCACCTCATCTCCATAACCTTCTTCTTCACCCTATATGCTTTGCCATAGCTGATCCTGTACCTAAATTTCTCCTCAATGGCACAGATAATGGACTTGGGCTCATAAGTTGGATTCTCCACAATCTGGGAGTACATGTGGTTAGCAACAAATCCGGCAGTCAGATTCCGGTGACTTGCATCTAACTGGTGAAGTGTACATGTGTGATCCACAACTATACTGATCTTCTAGTAATCTTTCCACTTGCCCTTGTAAGCATGCACTCTAAATGGACAGTCGGGCTTCACACAACGAACATCATACACTGCTGGAGAACTCTTCAATACCCTAAACTCCCTATTCAAGGTCAGGGTGGACCACCTCTTCACTGCATCCTTAAGCTCTCCTGAATTTGCATACAGAGCTCCTTCGCACACCTCATTCTCCCGGTACTCCCAAGCCACATTCACACCAGGATTTACAGTAAGCTGTGAGAAATCATAGCTCTCCCAGTCACTTGGCATAATGGATTCATCCTCATCATCTGAGGAGTCATCTTCCAATGCACGTTCATAGTCATCGATCTCTGCATTGAACTGCCTCATTACTTCAGGGTCTTCTTCTCCCCCATCAACCACACCAATTGCTTCATCCCCCTCTTCTTCTTCCTCTGCACCACCATCTTCCTCCCCACCCTCTTCCTCCTGTCCACCCTCTTCCTCCTCTCCACCATCTTCCCCCTTTCCCCCATGATGGCTACTCTGGCCTTGACCCTCTGCTTCCTCATTCAGTTGTACATTCGGTACAAACTGGACAAGCAAAACCACCGGAGCACCAATTGTGCATGCACTCCTGACATAACGCCTCCAATTTTCAGTACCTTCTAAGTGCATAAGCTCCCAAAACACTGGTTCACTTCTGTTGAACAAAGCCATCACCGACAGTTTCCATTGCCCTTCATCTTTCCTGAATGCCTTGTACAGCCAGTTGGTTATGACCTCCCAAGGTCTTTCTTCGGCTCTTGTAAGATCTCAACTCCTTCGGGATCATATCTAATTTCCCCAAATCCATAAAACAATTGAACCCGGACTGTCTGTGACATCCCTGATATCATATAGTGTACAAATACTTGGATTAACTACTAATAGTACTATGCAAGTAATTAAAGTAGTTTTGAGCAATAAGGTGTTTCTAAATTAACTACTAATACTACTATGCAAGTAATTAAGGTATTTCCTGAATATCTACGCTAATTATAGAATTTCTAAACTATTTTCTGAATTTGTAAACTATTTTAATAATTTTTAAACTATTTTCAGAATTTCTACGCTAATTATTGAATTTCTACGCTATTTTCTGAATTTCTACGCTATTTTCTGAATTTCTAAGCTATTTTATTAATTTCTAAACTATTTTCTGAATTTTTACGCTAATTATACTATTTGTAAACTATTTTCTGATTTTCTACACTAATTCGACTATTTCTAAACTATTTTCTGAATTTCTAAACTATTTTCTAAATTTCTACACTAATTCTACTATTTCTAAACTATTTTCTGAATTTCTACGCTAATTCTACTATTTCTAAACTATTTTCTGAATTTCTACGCTAATTCTACTATTTCTAAACTATTTTCTGAATTTATAAACTATTTTCTACATTTCTAAACTATTTTCTAAATTTCTAATATATTTTCAGAAGTACTAGAAATATTACCGGTGGAACGGAAGAGCTTCTCTACCGGATGCTCCTTCTCTTCCGTCGACTGCCGGATGCGCTGAGTGAGCTGGGAGCTCCACCCCGGGGTGCAGCTGCTTTTATAGGAGGGGGGACACGTACCGCCATTTGTAGTGGCGGTAGGCCGGAGCTACCGCCAGAGGAAGTGGCGGTTTGACCTACCGCCCCGTTAAACGACGGTTGGTCAGTCAACCGCCATTTCCTTTGGCGGCTGCTCCAACCGCCCAACCACCTGGCGGCTGGTTCACGCGCTCTACGACCACGTCACTACCACCGTTTGAAACGGCGGTTACAGGACCTGCCGTCGTGTGAAACGGCGGTTCGAGGCTACTTTTGATAAAGTTTGAAACGACTATTTATTTTCGGAAAATCGTCGAAAAAATATATTAAAAAAATTCAAACAAATGTTGAAATGCAAAAGGAAAAGTGAAGAACTCATGGCCCACAACCCCAGTGTGTAATAGTGGCCCATGTAAGATACGCGGCGGCCCAAAGAAAGACACTCGGCTTGCTGCTTCTGTTTTGGTTCACACCGAGAGCCCCCGCGGCCGTGCCTTTTCCAATTTCCAAAGCAGCCGCGAACGCCGTTAGAGAGAAATCGACGGAGAAAATGGCGGCCGCGGCGGACTACGAGGCGCAGCGACGGCGGCAGATCGAGGAGAACAAGCGCAGGATTGAGGAGCTGGGGCTGCGCCATCTCGCCGCCGCCGCCATGCCCCCTAAGGTCCGTCCTTGTTTCTCGGTCGAGCTGCCGGCGTAGCCTCCGAGCGAGGATCCTCTTTCTGACCCAAGTCGATTGGGGTTTTCTCAGGCCAAGCAGCTGAAGCTGAAGGACAAGGCGCGGGCGCCGGGGGCAGCCGCCCCACCTCGGCGGTCCGGCCGCGTGGCCAATCTCCCCGACCAGCCCGATTACCGCGAGGTACGTTCTGAAAGATAAACGCGAACATTGATTTCTTCGTCTCTGAAAGAATGCGATTATGCGAGCGGAAGTGAGTGTGCTGCCTGTGCTGGCTATCTCACCACAGGGGATCCTCGATTTCATCATCTCTGGTGTTGCTTTATCGATTCGAATCATAGTTGCAACTTGCAAGTGTCAACTAACATGAAAAGCATTTTGGTTGGTGTGTTTCTTCAGAATGTCAAGAAAAAGATAATTGGTCCGAATGCCGCAGAAAGAAGGTACGCCATCGCCAAGGCCGAGGCTGAGGCCAAGGCTAAGGCCGAGGCCATGGCCAAGGCCGAGGCCGAGGCCAAGGCGAAGGCCGAGGCAAAGGCCAAGGCCGAGGCCGAGGCCAAGGAGCTGGAGGGCGAGCTGAGTGCCGACTACCCCACCTTTCTGAAGACCATGAGCCAGAGATCTCCCACTGCATTCAAACTGGTAATCTGGCACGTCAATTCAACCCCCATGATATGATGCTGTGAATTGGGTTATCAGCTACCCCTTTAATTGCTGATGGGTGGGCTGGTGAAATGGCAGACACTCCCGCCACAGTTCTGCAGGGAGCATTTGCCAGAGCACGGTGAGGTGATCACGCTGGTGGATGACGAGGATGACGAGTTTGACGTGCAATACTATAAGAACCCAAATGTCCATTCCTTCTACTCCATTAACAGATGGAGAGGATTTGCCATCGACCACAAGCTGGATGAGGGTGACTGTCTGGTGTTCCAGCTTATTCAGCAGAGAAAGTTCAAGGTGAGACACTAACTTGTTTTGTGCAGTGTTTTCAAATTAATCGGGTCCTAGTTGGGCAGTGGGTGGTTCCTAGTACCTAGATGAAGGTAAGTTAGGCTAGGCAGTCTTAGGCTGTGTTTAGTTATGTGAGAAACTTGCTGAAAATGTCACATCGAAATTATTGTGTTGTACCATGATTGAAATTTTACACAAGGTACCATGGATCAAAATGTTCCAGTGGGGCCACATGTCGAATCTATATGCACAATATGACTTGAATTTGGTTAAGTGTCAAAGGTTCTTATTGTTGAACTTGGTTTTTGAATGACTCCATTTGAAACTGTATCAGAAGAATCTCCGCAATGTCATATTTCTTTGTAGCATGCTATCTATTATAGGCCTTCCATTACAATCTGTGTTACTTAAGGACTAACTGGGAAAATGACTACGTAATTTAACTTACCATGCAACCTCTGCTGTGCAAATGGTGCAGGTATATATCATAAGAGCACGTTCTTACTTGAAAATGACGAACTGAGGGATTCTAACATCTTACTGGAGCAGGTAAATTATCATTTTCACTATTTTGTATTGGTTGAATTGAGTGTCACTCACACTATTTCTGAAGGTGCCTATTTCATATATCTTACACAATCACTCACACACAACTTTGACCAAACTTCTAATGATATATTGGTAAAATCATAAAAGATATAGAGATATTCTAAAGGTAATTTGGGTTCCTAGTGACCAATACTTGTCAGTTGTCACCTAAGTGTGATTGTTTGGATGATGTGGCGAGTAGATAGTAGATGGTCGTGTTTTGGCCTTCTACGTAAACATGTCTGCACATTGCTAAAAGCCATTTTTCCCTCTAACACGTAGGAGAACTGCGTATTTCCCTTCCCCATACGGCCATACCCCACCTTGTGTGGGAGCTTAGAACACCGGGTACGCGCCGGGGAACTGCGTTTCATTTTATTAAGAAGAGAGGGTTAGAAACCCTGGTTACACAGCCACACAGTTTTAGTTAATCAGTTCTAAAATTCATGCTCATGCCACTGGCTATAAGGGGGCAAAAGCTGCAAAAACAATCAACGTATGGCTTCACAATGCAGCCAAGAATGGAGCAGATTGCTCCACATGTCTGATCTGGACTAGTTCTTGCCAGCTTTCACCGTTTTTTTTTGTCCCCATGTGTATTCCTCCTAATGCTTCACTGCTAGCCTCCAAGTCTTTTGATAATGCGTAGTATTAGTCAAATGTCAGATCAGAATTCATTTTATCCCTGTTGATTATGTTTTCGCTTCATCCAAAATAATGGTATAATATTCTTTCGACTGTTTCATAATTGGGTATGATTCTACGGCATTCTTGCAGGGGTAGGCAGTAAGATTTCATTTGAGAACTACATCTTTGAGCTTAAGTAGTCAGTAAATACTGGACAGCAGAACAGTAGTTGTTTGAACTTGTTTTTGCTAAACCCATTGAGTAGTTCATCATGTGTTCCTCAAAAAAAAAAGTTCATCATGAACTTGGTTTGCTTCTAACCTCGATATTCAGCATTCCAGCTTCTAAATTCTAGTATATGCATCTGATGAGAGATGATGTTCGCAGATCATAATTTGTTTTTCATGATGTTGCGACTTCTTTTAACTTCCTGTGCAAACCTCAAACAGTGTCATGCCAACCTGTTCGATGCGCAGTCACATGGTTTTCCCCTATGTTGTGCTTTCTGCTAACATTGATATTAGCTGATGTTTGGGCTTTTTTTTTATTATTTTCAGAAAAATGAGGAGCTATTTTTGCTTCTGCAAATGGAGGGTCCACAATTTTGCTGTCTTTTGCCCATCAGGATCATTCAGGTCTCATCAGAGGTGCATTTTGTCTACCATGGGCCCAGGGTTTCTACTAACGAGTGCATATGGTTTACCATGTACTGCTACAATATTTGTCTGGCCAGCATGTTTTAGCGTGACTCTAGCTGCAACAGCATCGCTACTTCCTTGTGCTCCTGCTGAAGAGTACATGGGTTACATATTAGGATGCAAGTTTTTTTCGGTGCCAACGTTTGCATACCTAGTTGCATGGTTTCGGTTTGATAGTTAATGGGTAACACAGCCACGCTCCATCTGATCTGCGAATGTTGATAAACCATAGCCAAATCCTAGTTTGGCAGCAGGCGTGGAGTATTTCAGTCTAGGTCTTTCTTGAAAACATAATAGCCACTAGCAAGCTTCACTGAAAGATAGAATGGCTCACTAGCTTCCTTACCAAAGCCCTCTAGTTCTAGTTGGTTAGTGGAGCTGAGGTATGGTCGCAACCACCCAGATTCGATTCCTTGTTGGAGCGAATTATGAGGTTGATTTTAAAAAAATCCCCTCGCCGGTGAAACCGGGGTTCGGAGGTTTTCTAACCCGGGAGAAGGTTTCTTCTTCTTAATGAAAACCGTGGGGGCGGTCTTACCCCCACCGGCTTAGTTTGCTCACTAGCTTCCTTCACCTAAAGATTGAACAGTTGCGCCACTTCGAACTATGTGTTTCCGTATGTGCACAGCCAAAATTTGTGCTTTTTTGTCACGACTGATTTCCCATATTCTCATTTGTGAACCTCACCAGCGATTCTCCCATGGAAAACAGGCCGTGCAAGTCAATCCTAATGTGCTCCCGGGTCATGCCTTTTTGCGCTTTTTTGGGTGAGATTATCTGCCATTCTGCCTGCCGTGATGTTTGGGCTCTTCGCTTTGCAGGCTCGCAGCACGTTGTCCGTGTCGGCCAGACCCGAGTGCAATACGGTGGTTCAGTTCAGTGGAGGGGAATAAAGCTGTGGCTGCGCAAAAATGGATTCGCTCACTGGAGGACTCGAATATAAAGGATCACAGCAAAGACTTAGAATGGTCGAAGTGGGCCCCGCCGTAGCGCCAACTCCACGGCGAGGACCGACTGACTCCGTTCGCAGGAAAAATGTATTGTGCACCCGGCCAATGTACATGCACCCGGCCAATATCAGGCTAACCTGATATCCAAAGGATTCAATGTGGCAAAATTTTGCATAAATGACCCAATAAAACACAGACAACCAAACAAGCACACATGTCAAATTCTATTTATGAATCCATGAGCAAACATGGAGCAATGAAAGCTATTTGTCACCAGTGCAGTGAATACTGTATGTTTATATCCATGGCACTGTAGTTCATTACAAGTGAGAAATGGAAACCCCCAAAAGAATGGCAAAAATGGATTTCATGGAACATATCCAACTACGAAATAATTTTTAGAAATGGAAGAAGTAGCTATGGCCGAGCTGCAGAAATAGAGGGTGTTCAAGCAGCTTCTTGCTCAGTAGCACTCGCAGCATTCAAATCCACTGAAAGATCAAGCTCCTGCATCGCATCAGAGTAGGGTCATTAAATTGCTAACTGCAACGCTGAAAAATGTGGTATTTTTTTATGCCAATGATATATTTACCTTTCCAGTGATCTTGTTGTACAATGAGAGTACATCCTTAACCGTTGTCTCAAAATGAGTGGTGGCATCGTAGCTCTGCAAAAACGAAGGCATACTTATCAACACTCAAAAGAAAGTGTGGCATCTTTATTGTAGAGACTGTAGTTGGATATACTTACATTTGTCAAGAAACAACTATCCTCCTCAGGATTGTTAATTGGTTCATATCTGTCATAAATGTCGAAGAATGTCTCCTCCACAGGGCCGAGCAGGTCGATCCCGGGCTTCAGCTCGATTTCAGGCTTGTCAGTCTCAGCTTCCGTCGAGACGAAAGCAATGAACTTGCCTTTCGGTGCAACATTGTGAGCGTAAGAGCAACAGAACACGTACCTGCAATGGAACAGCAAAATTCAGATCATCTGAGAATAGACACCCATATATGAATTGGTCTGTTCTATACATTTGTGCGTTGTATGTATGATGTCGTCACTGTCTTATCACAGCAAGAATCAATTAGATGGTAGCACATGTTGCACCGTTATTGGTCCAGTCATGGCTTGCAACTTACATGTCTGATTTGCGCTTTAGCTGTTTCTTTGGGAGGATGATCTGCACCGAGTGTGAATCCTTGGTGTCTGGGATAGGATGCTTCATGATGCATATCGCACGCGCCACCCTTCCAACCTTCTTCACCTGTTCATTGTTTGAAGCATGTTAGAAACTCAAAACATGTGGAAACTAACTTGTCAATACATGTATATCTTTTCGCTCCGACATGGACCAACATGTGTACCTTTTCAGGCAAGTACGATGGATCGCAGACAACCTTCTTGCATTTTGCAGTCTCTCCTTCCGAAGTCACACCGTATGCTTTTCCGCTCTCATCAAACTCAACCTGCAAAAAAGTTGGCAAGGTTGGCATACTCTCGTCATATCTTGGAAACTACCATTTGATTTTGAGCATTCTCAAGTTGCGAGCTGACTGAAATTCTTCAATTTACCTTGCATTCTGGCTTGTTCAGCATGTACGTGCCACCGTAAACAGCGCTCAGACGGGCAAAGGCCTTTCACAGCATGCAGATTTTCAGTTTATCGTGAAGATTAAATAGCGTGTTAATTAGTTGATTCGTTGTAGCATTCTAGGGCTGACCTGAGGGAGTTCTCCCAAACCATATAGAGGGTAGATGTACGGGGACCCACCCTGGAAGCGAGCCAGCGACTCTGCATAAAGCTATTGAAACAGAAGGCCAACATTAGACTTCTGTTCATTTTTCCCCTATGGGATAACATGTCAAAAACTGACTTAAAAAACAATATAAAACTAGATGTCTTTTTGAAGTCCATTCAAATTTCAAATGTGAATGCTCTTAACTTGATCTTCGTTTGTGTAATCGTGCATTGAGTGGTGAAGTGGGTCACACAAAATGGGAGGGAAACAGAGACCAGCAGGCATCAATAACAAAGGCCGGGAATGACCTTCATTCGCTTGACAGTGTCAAGTGCAGGCTCATCCAGATAGCTGTCATCCCGATGAAGCGCTAATGCGTGCCCAATAAAATCTACTGTGTCATCCTCCAATCCGTATTTACTGATCCAAAGAAAACATTGAAATCTTTGGATTAGGAAATTTTGAAGGAGAAAAAATACAAGTACTGTTACCTTTTCAACTTAATTCTAGTAAAGTGGATCGAGAAGAACTAAAAGCGACTTACGAGATAACTTCCCTTGTGGTGACCTTGGTCAAATCCAGGCCCTCGTGCGATTTGGGGTCCTCCTCCTCGTAATCCTGCACGTAAATGAAGAACTTCCTAGCGCGGCGCTTCTCGAACAGGCCCATCAGGTTAGACTTCAAGGCCTCCACGTCGGTTGCAGGGACTTTGTGGATCTATCAGCATCACCAGGCCAAAGAAGGATCGGATCAGCGTCCATTTCTTACATTCCGCACAGCACAATTGGATCATACGTTGATGCAATGCAAGACCCATATATACCTTCCCATTGTTGTACACGAAGCTGCCGTCGACGGCCTTGAAGTTCAGGTACTTTGTCACGCTCGTGTGGATCAGGACACGAACCAGTGCACCGTTTGCCATCATGAACTGCAGATTCGGAGTTTATTTTTTTTTTATCTGTGCAATACCAAACATTATATAGGAGAGCGTGGAAGAAGAGATCTCAGGTGGCAGCTAACCTTGGGTACCATGTCGACATTGTATTCCTTGCTGACGCCCAGATGTTCAGGAGGGCTGTCATTGCCTTTGAATCTCTTCCAGAGCTACATGTACCATAAGATGGGGGAAGAAATTAAAGTTAGAACTCAGAAGGGATAATATGTGATTGCAAACGGGACGATTAAACATGCATGGAATTTCTCCCATGCTAACTGGACAGATCAGAAATGGCAGGATCACGACGCTCATGTGTCTGTCAAACCTTGGTCAGATTGAGGGATGAAGATTCTCCTCCATAGTAGTCGTTCCTATCCATGTGGAGAACCTGTACATGTGCGCATAACAAACATCAAACATTTACGGTTTTTTATGTTCTTGTTCATCTCGCTAGCAAGACGATTGAATTGAATTGGAGCAATGCATGATGGGACGATCGCCGTACCTTGAGGCCGTCGACGGAGAGGAGGCCGCTGATGATGCATTCCTTGAGCCCCGTCCCCAGCACGATCACGTCGTACTCCTCATCCATCTTGCTAGCTCTTCCTCGATCTCCTCTGCTTATCGATCGATCCCAGGCCGCTCTCTCTGGCTCATCTCTTCTTGGCCTACCGTATATAGGGCAAGGACCCGGAGGAACGGCCGGGCATGCGTGCATGCGCGGAGGAGGACGAACCAGTCGCTACGTCCCGCGGGGATGTCGCCGGAGGCGGTCGCGGCGGCACGCGACACGTCGCGCGCGATCCACCCCAGCGCTTTTGCCGGCCGGACGCGCGCGTGCCGCGGCCACTGGCCACGACGTTTCCTCGACCGACCACGGACACGCACGCCACGGCGCGCGACTCGGCGACGGCAAAACTGCAGGCATCCAGCAGGGATCGATCACGGCGTGCTTAATTAAAGACGGTATATAGTATGCTGATTTGGTTGGACACTACTGATAAATCCATCAGCAGAAAATTCACAACGTTTATTTATATATTTTTTAAAAAAGGGCTAGAGACTGAGAGCAGCCTCCTGCGCCACTTGAATTTAACTAGGCCGGACGCTGGTACTGAGGTCCAGGCCCGATCATACCATCTTCTACTCTAGTGAAGATATATCTGTGAATCGAATCCAAATCTGTCAAGCTCCACTTTAACTGAGCTGCTCAAACCAAACTGAGCCTCGCACCCAACACGGAAATTGAGATGCGCGCACACACCCCAATGCACGCACACCCACCCACCCACTCGCGCCTCAACACCCCAAGTGGTGCGACATCCGCGTCTGTCCTAGTCGGGAATCAAACGTGGGGGAGGGGTGTGATCTCACCACTGCGAGAGCACACCACTAGGCTACGAGCCCGTTCAAGTACGAGGTAAAAGTTCCTAGCTAAGTTAGTTACGAAGATTTCTTCTTGATCCACTTTACTAGAATTAAGTTGAAAAAACTAATAGTACACGAACAACTCAAGTCCACCTTTATGAAATTGGTCCTTAATTGAACACAAAACATGGAGCGGATGTAGGAGGGGAGGGTCTACCTCTCTCCCTACTTCCTCCGGGGGGGATGCCCCCTGGGCAAGCCCTGCTAAGTGGTGGTTAGGGCCCGTTCACTTGGGTGAAAAGGAATAGTAGTTGCAAATGAATAGTATTGGAATAATGTTTCTTGCGAGAGAAGATGTGATGGGTAAATAGTGATTTTCACTATTTCAGGCATCTAGCAGGGATCGATCACGACGTGCCTAATGAAAGACGGTATATAGTATGCTGATTTGGTTGGACACTACTGATAAATCCATTAGTGGAAAATTCACAACATTTATTTATTTACTTATTTACTTACTTACTTACTTACTTACTTATTTATTTATAAAGGGGGCTAGAGACTGAGCAGCCTCCTGAATTAGGCACTACTGATAAATCCATCAGCGGAAAATTCACAACATTTATTTATTTTAATAGATTATGCAAAGAATAAGCTAGCTATGAAACATTTAGAAGATATAAATACATATTTATTATGCTGTAATGTTTCAAATATTAGTACATTTTATTCATCAATTTTACAGTGAATAATGTAGTACTACCTCCGTTATTAAATATATGACATTTAGTGCAAGCAGATTAGCTCAAAATGAAGTAACTAGTTTGTCCTAAACGTCATATATTTTATGGACAGAGAGAGTATAACTTATTTCATGCTAGATGCTACCACGGACTTTTTTCCCTTTCAGATTTAACCATTTTTTCATCAGCCACTTAGAAATACCAGCGTGCCAATTCTCTCTCCGCCACTGCAACTGTTATCCCACCCTTTTCTCTTGATGAGAATCCAAGAAACATGACTGGTTCACCTAAATCAAAACGCACAGCAGTTGAAAAGGATGCACAACTAATCTCCTTAATTCATGTTTTATCTTTTTTTTTTGTCATTAATTGCCTAGTTTTTTCCCATGGTGACGAGACAGGTGAGCTGGTTGATCCTTCGCGTTTGTCACACCCTTTTTGGTGTGAGCTGGAGCCCCACAAAAACAAGAACGGCAATTGCCCTACTCAAAAAATGTTGTAGGGTGCTTTAAACCACAATCGTTGCCCTACCCCATGCACAATAACTGAACTATGCTTTGTCTTGCTAAAAATAGCATAGGAATAAATTACCTGACGGATAACATAAAACTAAAATAATGAGTACTCCTATTGTTGAGCATAGTCCTACCCAGAAAAAAAAACTTGTGAGGGGTGATTCTCAAGCGCGTCCCGATTTGGAAAAAAAAAGAGGGTGCGCACGGAGCCTCTTGTGCGCATTCATCCCTGCCTTGTGCCATTGATTTACATCGCGTCCTCCGCTCATTTGCATGGCAGCACCCCGCACACTAGGAGGCCCGCAGGGCAGGGGTGCGCACGGGCCGGCGCGTGCGCACCCGCGCACCTGAGCCGAGAGGGGTGGTGGAGGAGGCTGGGGAGCTGGAGAGGAGAAAAAAGATGAGGAGGAGTTGAGGTTAGACTGTGGTTGGCACGAAGGTGGTGGAGTGGTGCGTGGTGGAAGAAGAACGTGACACGTGGAAGAATAGAAGTCTGCAATGCTGATGGGCAAGGCGAGCGGGTGACGAAGTTGGGACGGCGGGAGGAGGACTCTCACCGAAACTTAATCGGAGAGTCCATTGAGGCAGGCAGTAGCTGGTGTGGTAGCTGGTAGGCTCCCGGAGTGCGCCTTGCATTTGTTTTTCCCGCTGCGCCCGGTCCACATTTGGTTGGACCGTGGACTTGCAGTGCCGGTCCTCGCTGGCTCGCCATGACGCTGTAGCTCTGTTGACCTGACGACTGCCCTCTAGCTTCGTGCCCTTTTCCTTTTTCCACCAGCAGAACAGAGCACCGCTACAAGCTGAACCCGTCTCCGCTTCACCACACCTCGCCTTCCTCCCACACCACTTGCGCGCCCCCCTTCCTCGTATTCACACCGGAGAGCACGGCGAGACGCGGAAACGCTTGCGCCCTCCCGATCCTCCTCCTCCTCCTCCCCTCTTCCCCGGCGGCCGGTCCCCGCCTCCGATGGCGGCTCGCGCCGGGGCCCTCCTCGCGGCACTCCTCGCCGTCGCCGCCGCCGCCGCCAGCGGCGTCGCCTTCGCGTCCAACGACGAGGGGGACGCGCTCTACGCGCTGCGGCAGCGCCTCAGGGACCCCAACGGCGTGCTGCAGAGCTGGGACCCCACGCTCGTCAACCCCTGCACCTGGTTCCACGTCACCTGCAACCAGGCCAGCCGCGTCGAACGCCTGTGAGTGCCGTGCCGCCGGCGATCTCCGCCCCCCGCCTTTCCTTTCCCTGCTCCGTCCAAGATTCCGTCTTTTGCTCCTCCTCCGCCCCCCGCCTGAATCTTAACAGCGCCGCTCTGTGGCCTTGGTTCTTGATCGAAAGAATTCGGCGGTTGATTCTTCTTCGGTTCCTTCCTCTGTTTGAGTTTGATCACACGGTTGCCCGCGTAGATATCAAATCTCTGGTTTCGAGATCTAGGCGACCCAGCTATTAACAATGGATGATCTAGTCCTTGTGCTACTTGTTCTTCTGGAATTCTCGGTCTGTTGGACCCAAATCGCGCACTTTACATTCGGGGATTCTAAGCATAACTAAGGATTCCAAGCTTTCCTAGATCAATATAATTGCATCATGTAACATTTCGATGCCTGTGTTATCTGACTCTACCTTCGACAAATGTTTCAGGGATTTGGGCAACTCCAACATCTCCGGCTCCCTTGGCCCTGAGCTTGGCCGCCTTGTGAACCTCAAATACCTGTATGCGCCCATGTCAATTCTCAATTCTAGAATCTTTTTCCCTATATAGTTCATGAGGGGGGTACAGTTTGATTGAATTAACGGGGATCTTCTTATTTGCAGGGAATTGTACAGGAACAATTTTGATGGTGAGATCCCGAAGGAATTGGGTAATCTGAAGAATCTGATCAGCTTGGATTTGTATGGCAACAAGCTCACTGGAGGAATCCCCAAGTCACTTTCGAAGCTTGAGTCACTCAGATTCATGTATGTTGCCATCTTTAGTACAGTCAGTTTGGAAACAGCAAAACCGTGTTTTTTTTCTTTCCTTACTAGAAGCATCAGTGCTCTCAATTCAGTACTATGTGGTAGAAATGGTTGGGGTGATAATTTCAGTCAAAAGGATCAAAAGGAATTCACCTTTGGATCTTTAGCTCATAATTTTTGTGAGTATATCAACATCCTTTTCTTAGCTAATAACTGAAACTCAGTTGTATCTCTTGATAGGCGCTTGAATAACAACCAGCTTACAGGATCAATTCCAAGGGAGCTTGCCAAGCTTTCCAACCTCAAAGTCATGTGAGTGTAGACCTTCATATTCGGTGTTTTCTAAAAAATTTTCTAAAATTTTCTGTGTTCGCTCATTGTTGGTATACCTGTGACTTGCAGTGACCTGTCTAACAATGACCTATGTGGAACTATTCCTGTTGATGGGCCTTTCTCAACCTTCCCTCTTCGAAGGTATGCTTCAGAGCTCACTTAATACCAGTTACTGTTTGATATAATTCACATGTATCTTCAACCACAAAAACTTCCACATGAATTGCAGCTAGTGTGATACACATCTCTTTTTTTCAGCTTTGAGAACAACAGCAGGCTCAACGGTCCAGAGCTGCAAGGGTTGGTTGCCTATGACTCCGGATGTTAAATGTTGCTGGACAAGAACAATCGACAATGTATCCGGTCCCTAGTTGAAACTTGAAAGGAGTAAACAAGATAGTAGTACAAACAGAAGCCTGGCTTGGAGAATGTGGTGATAGTGTGGATTCAGTCAGAGAAGATTTGAGGACGTCATAGGAGGTCCTGATATATACAGTGTATGCGTATTCAGATAACAGTATAAAGAAAGAATGTATTCAGACAAGTTCTGTTTGGCTAATACTGTGATGTCATTCATCTATTACCGCGACTGTTGACAGTGCACCCAGACGATCCATTTGGAAAGATGGTACATGGTAGACACAAAGCCTTGGTCATAAATAAAACGGAGCAAAAATACATACATTTCAAGTTTTCTATACAATGGCTTAAATTCTGTTATGGTTCAATGGCATGGTAAAATGATTAAAGACTTACCAAAGCATATCAACGAACATCCTACTTAGTTTATGCTATACAAAAATGAGCATGATGTTCATGCTAGCTCAAGTCGGCTGGGCATTGATACCAACAGACAATTATACAGAAAAAAAAAAGAAACACATTTGCAGATTGTTCCCTTGAAAAACAAAAATGGCTCCAGGGAAACGCAGGATTGCTAGTAACTGCCAAATGCCCACAAAATTGATTGTCAACCGATCAGCCCCAGCCCCATTGCTTGATGATTGGGCCCTCATGTTGACCAAAGTCCTCTGTAGATGGCTAAGAAACTATGAACAGCCAGAGTAACAAAACTTGATATGAAACACGAATTGCAATAATTTTACTGCAAATTACTTTGCAGCAGGTTCTGTCAATGGGTACTTTGCAGCAGGTTCTGTCAATGGCCTCCCGTATAACCGGAAAAGTAAAGAGGATTTTGACATCTGAGGCTCTCGCTCCAGTGCTGCTATCACATCTTTTACTGAAACACTCCGTGCCACTTTTGTTAGTGGTGACCTTCTAATACCACCTAGAGAGAAGGTGCAAAGAAAATAGCATTAAAAAAAGTGCAGGCATGGTAAATACTCAGTTTGATCTAACCTAGAAATTCAATATCTTCAATATTTAAAATGCATTCTTGTAGAAAATACATGATGCTAGATGCTAGTAATTCTTTTTCACAGAATTAGCTTTTTTCTCATCTATCAGGTTCAATCCCAAAATTGCGAACATGAGCACAGCTCCACATCACTACAACATTTGGAAATTTATAACTGGTTCCTACTTGGAAACAGAAATACTGTGACAGGTTAGGTTTCCATATCAAAGTAACAGGTTAGGTTTCCATTTAGTATAACAACTGTATTCCCGAAAGGAACATTGAGCTGACCCACACCATAGCACACTTCTAACAGCAATAAATGAAAATAGAAAAATAAAAAGCATGCTGTGCAATGCATTTGTCCTGTTACTGGAAAAGTGTATAGTTCAAGTTTGAAGCTTCAGCATGTAAATAAATAGTAGGATTAGCATCTTACTGTTGAGGAATGCCTCGACTACTAATATCACTGTACCATCTGAATATAAAAAGTAAACTTAGCCTTTTAATGACTTGACATACACATTACAACCCATGGTTGCGTACACCAAGGTTTTCTGAGGCATTGAGGGTATGCCAGGACGCCTAGGCAACGCCTCATAAAACATGACGCACACACTTGGAACCCCACTACCCTTGAACTATATCAAGCAACTAAATTCACAGTGTCAAATTTAGCATTTACATAAACTACAGAAAAATAACAATTTTATAAGCATAAATAATTATTTGTACATTTTTTTTTGCTGTGCCTCTGATGTGCAGTGCACTCTTGTTTAACAGCACAAATACAGGAGAAACAGGGAGATTAGGCTTACCAGATCCAAGCATTGTGGAGTAGCCTCTCTTTTCAATTCCCTGCTCCTCCGTCGATTCTTTCCCAGATTTTAGTGATGACTTGTGTTGCAACATGTTACCTGGTACAGAGCCAGAAGAACCATCACCTCCCTCACTTCTCTGTTTATTTCGTTCAGCTAGCAATTGCCACTTTGACAGCATGTCATCTCCACCGGCCGCAACTCGCGCAGCAACATTTGCAGCTGTAGTTCTCATCTTATCATCGTCCTCCTTGTAAGTCTAAACAGAATCATCAGCATCTCTAGAACATATATTATTGTACAAGTATCCCGTGAATACTGATAGAGACTAACCTTTGCATGCTTTGACGAGGTACGGGTCTCGTTCTTGTCTTTTTCTAGATCAATATTTGCATTGCCATCTCCCTGCATGTACTAATATGCTCATTACTAATAACTACAGAGTTCTGAAAAGTACAACATGAACACTAATTTGGAAGACATTTGATAATTGTGCCAGTATCTTCCACAAGATGCACTGAAGAAGCATAAGGCCATCACTTAAGGCAGTATGAGTGAAGGAATCTCAGTAACTTAACAAAGAGATCAAAGCAGTTTATTTAGTCTCGTGCAATCTGCCTCATGCTATATGTCATATGTGGTTAGTAATTAGTCTCGTGTAATTTGGTGTGGGATTCCAAATGTACCGTGCAACAATGGACATGACTTTACAGTCAGATACTCCAGTTATTAACTATATATTTACTAGCAAGCTTGCTTGACAACAACATTATCATGTACATGAAGTGCTACACTACATATAGCCACGGTTCTTAATGCAACAAAGCGTCTTGTGGGGACTTGGGTATGCTTAGTAACCTAGGTGATGCCTAGGAGACAAGAAGCCCTTTGGCGACCTAGATACAGTTTGTCGAGCAGGCAACACCTTAAGACCCTTGCATATAATAAACTATATATTGGCAAATGAATATTATGAATAGTAAAATTGTTGTTCCAGTAGAAGATGCAATAATTCCTTAGTTCAAGAAGTTCGATAATTTTGAATCATGATTTATGCCATCGAAGATTGAAAAACTGGAACATCATGCAAAACTAACATCATTTTGTTTCCTTATTCTCTCAGCATCTTCAGCTTGCTTCTTTTCCCATTGTTCTTTAGCTTCTCGGTTCACCTTCATAATATGACTGCGAACATCTGAGGATAACGGATAAAAACGATGCCTTGACTTTTCAACATCAACCCTCTACAAACAATGAGAACGCATGTAATGAGTTTAATATCTCAAATAGTTTATTTTGGAAGCAAAGCTGAATGAACTTATCACACCTGTTTAGAGAACCTTATTATATCGCTTATAAATCCTCGTAACCTCTCCTCAACGCACTGGTGAAGGTTTTATTAGATATGACATAACCCAAAGCAACTGGAAAAGATTTACTAGACAATCTCTCACCATCGATAGACAACGTTCCACGTCAGTGCCAATGACCTTCAAATTACATTTCCTCACTGCCAAAATACCATACTCAGAGAATAGATAGCAAAAGTTTTTTTAATCAAGTAAAGACTTCAATGGTGGAGGTATTAACTGATTTCTGCTAATTTCTTTGCCAGTGGTTCCTTCTGTAGAATGAGCTTTTCTTCTTCTAGTTGAACAACTCTCCGAGCGGCTTCTGAAACTCGACTCTCGTCCTTTGGAGCAGAGAAAAGTTGTTCCTCTTCTTCCTGGCAGAAGGCACAAGCTATTATTGCTTCAAAATTTATCAAATAATAGGTACTAGATGGCATGCATAAATAAAGCAAATAAAACATAACAGAAGCACAAGAAGTCATGTACCCTCAAATTAACACCACTAACTGCTGTGACATCATTAAGCTGGTCAATGCTTTGTTCATGGAAACCTCCAGATGTCTTCTGCTTTTTGCTGACAAAACATAAAACAATCAGAGACAAAACATAAGGTAATTTGAATTAAAATTATTAACTAAGAAAAGGCATTGGAGTTACCTAGATGGTGGAGGGGATGAGCCTAATGCTTCCAGAGGCTTCTTCTGTCCAGAAGATGCCTTCCTCTGAGGTGTTTTAGAAGTTGCTGCAGGAGGTGTTTGCACAGAAGATTGGGCCTAACAATACAGCTAAACTAATTAAAACACAAAGCCAAAACAATCATTCACAATGGTGAATTATTTCTGTGTGGCAATTTGAGATCAGTTGAAGGCCAAAATGAAGGTAAATTATTTCTGTGTGACAATTTGAGATCAGTAGAAGGCAAAAATGAATGAACACATAAAATTCCATAAGAAATGAACAGAATTCCACCAAGCATTCAGCCATGGATGCATACATGAGTTTCACAAGGTATCAACTATACCTTTATGCCTACCCCAAATTACAAAATTCTTATTGATATCCGTTCTTCCTTCCTCTTGTCTGATAGAATAATTATTAACGATTGCATGTTCTCACTTAATAACATATAAATTAGTTCCTTGTGCGGTTATGTCATTATGTGCATGCACACATATAAATGCCAATCTGAAAGATCTGATGTGTCATCAGTAATACAATCACAAATCTATTCCAGAACTTGGAGAATAGTTCAAGGAGTTCTCCAAATGGAAGTACTAATAAATATGGATTGGTAGGTGAGTTCATTGGCACTGAGCTTTCATCTAACTGGGGGCACACGTCTAAGAAACATCCAATGCAGGATGTTGTTAGAGCAAATTGCATTCTTATGGTCAACTATGTATTTATAATTCAAAATTAATCATTGAAATTCCGCTTCACAAATTATTAAATTGCACTTCAATGCAAAATGCTCTGGACAAATGAACAAAAAATTGTTCCTCCCTTCCAGTTAGTCAGTACTTATGACTTAATGCTTTCTGGTAAACCATATAAATACATATATCACGTATGATGTAACTGATAAGGTCACGTGAGATTTTACATGGAAGTTCAGAAATAGCAAGATTAGCTAAGAACATTTAAGGGTTTCATGTCATAATATAATAAGATAATGCAAATTGTTCAACAAATAACCCCTTCCAGCAGTTATGGTTCCAAAACGTGCTACAATATACAACTACAGGTAAATCAATACATACCTGCAGTTTAGGCTCTGCTTGAGTGACATGAGATTGAGTCTGACTTGAGTTTGTTGTGGTCGAAAACTTAGAAGCACTCAATTTTGGTGACTGGTTTTCCATGCCACCACCACCTTTTGAAGATCTTGGGGCGTGATTGACTTGTTTTGCATGCATTGAAACAACAGAATTCTGCGAAGATTCCAAGTTTTGGCTGATAGTTTCCTTATTCATATGTGCTGTTGGAGTGAAAGAATTAGTTTTCTGCTCTTTGTTTGCTGATTGTTGCCATGTAGATTGATTAGTTGGTGCATTTCCAGACACCATAGATTGTGTTGGCACACTCGCAGCTAGTGTGGTCACAGCTCCCTGAACCACTTGTGCTCTTTGATTGGGATCTGTCATTTGTGGTCTAAATGATGAAGCTGGACTTCCAACTGGTCTTGGAAATGGACGTGCATGAATATTATTTGTCCCAAACATTGGCGAGGATGTTTGTGGACGCTGCACATGATGCTGCATTGTTTGCACCGGAGTTAAGTTATTGGGTGGACGGGTTTGTAGCATATGAGCTCCTTTCCCATCTGACATGTTTCCTGTTTCATTAGCCTTATGTGCATTGCTTTGTGAAGGTGAATAACCCCTGATACTCTGCATTTGGCTAGACAAGGAAGGCCGGAATTGAGGTGGTCTTAGGTTGTCAATAGCTTTCATAGGGACGTTGTGAGCCCCTGGATATGCCTCCTGCTCATCTGTCATAGAACCACTTGGAACAGTCTGCTGACCAGAAACTTGACTTAATAAAGAATAGTTGCTTGGATTTGTCTGAGTATTTCGCTGTGCCTGAGCAGTGTGCTGACAAACAAGAGTAAGTAACCCCCCAAAACAAAACATAAAGTACTGGTAAGAATAACTATAATGAGGCTACAGGCAATGCTGATACATACATATATAGACCTAAATTATATTAAGCAGCATTAATAAATGGCAGAGAGCCAGGATATGTTTTACATATATCACCATGAACTGGAAAGATTATTTACCTGCATTTGATATTCTGAAAGAGCTAGCTTAAGCACCTTATCGCCAACAATAGTCCTTACAACTTTTAAGAAATGTTCCTTGCTGACTTCATTTTTCTATTAAAAATAAAAAAATCAAGTTTACAAAAAGGATTAGCAGATTAATAGCTTACATGGAGCTTCTACAAAAGAAGAACAATCATCCCTAGTTATTACTTTTGAGTTACATCAATATGTGTAAGTCATAACAGAAAATCAGCACTACTCTTGTGTAGTAGTAAAAATATGTGATCCAATGTTTTATAGGAAACAAAAGTTAAGCGTAACTCATAATTCAACTGTTCTATGATTCTAATATGTTTGTTGAGAATTATCATCCTATGACAGGATGACCAAAGGTTTCTAGAGAAAAGGTAATGAACAAACATAAAATTAAGAAAAAGGATATACAAACCCGCAGCTTGGCAAAAATGGACTGAACTTGCATATCCTTGTCTTTGTCAATGTAGCGTCTCAAAATTGGAAGTAACATGTGAAATGTAACAACTGGGACTTTTGCTGCTGTAGTTGCACCATTCGTTTGATTTGTGCGAGGTGTTTGTTGACCCTTCATTTGCTGCAAAGGCTGCTGCTGAGCAACAATTGGTGCTTGTTCACTCTTCATTTGTGGCATAGGCTGCTGCTGAGCAACAATTGGTGTTTGTTCACTATTCATTTGCTGCATAGGTTGCTGCTGAGCAACAATACCTTGTTGAGACGTGTTTCCAAGCTCTTGCTTTACTTTCAGTAAGTCGCACTCTTTTGGTGTATTCGAGGTAAGGTCTTTGTTATCAGAACCTTGAGAAATCATTTCAGGTCTTGATGGCTGATCATTTCTAAGTAGATGTGTCTGTTCCTGTTGTTGACTCTCCTGGTTTGCATTTTCGTTCTTTACTGGATCTTGCCACTGTCCATGACCATGTTTTAATAATGACTTGTTTTCCTGAGGTAGAAGTGCTGAAAACGGTGGTCAAATTAGGCAATTTGTTTCAGGAAGCATGTAATTAAGAACTTGTAGATTAATAGAAACAAGCACAGCATAGCTCAGGAACCAAAATTATCTTCATTGATTTCAGAGCATGAAATTTTGATAAAACTCCTGATACAGTATCCTCCACGCCATGAAAGGAGAGTTTTAAGAAAATAGTACATGGGAAAAGAGTAATCTGCATCACAAGTGCTGAAAATTGTCCACCAGTACAACAGGGACAGAGCCAGGATCCCCTCACAAGGGGTGCTGACGCTCTTACAGCTACACTAATGTCATGTTTTATGTGAAAAAATGAGGATGAAACAGCAAATACTGCATGAATTTGCATGGGTAAGGGGGAGCTGCAGCAACCCCTGCAGCCCTGCTCCTGAGTAACATCCTTTTATTTAGATAGGCCACATGAAAATGACATTAGCAGATTCATCATGAATCTACTCTTGCAAATTTGACTATATATTGTGAGCTGTTTTGCCAACTTTTCCTGCTAGTAATCATGATTAGTGAAATTCTCACTGGAGAGAGTAGTTATCAGGGCACCATATCATACAACACAATGGAAGTCATCTGAAAAGACAACTATGTCACAAGCAAGAGCTTATGATGTCCCCTAAATTGAAAAATTACATAAAAATTATGTTGAAACTTGAAGTGATCAGCTTGTGGAAGAAAAATCCAAAAGGCTGCCTCCACATGATAGTTATACCTTTTCTTCGTCGTCAAGTAATATTTATCAGGTGGGTATACGTTAGAAAAACAGACTATAGTAAAGATAACCAAAAAAGAAAAGTATAGCCTAGAAGTAAACACATTCAAAGTTGCTAATGTAGTCTTTGTTCACAAACTTCATTGCACTCATAACACCAACACCAAAAGTATTTACTCTGAACTGGATACTCCCAATAAAGGGCAACACAAATATTCCAAAAGAGAATACCATAGGATAATTCCCTAATTACGTTGCGAGATATTTCCAAGTTCTAATTTGGTTGCAAAGCCCATACTATCAAGAATATTAGTGCAAATTTCACTCACTCCTTTCAAATCTCCACAGTCCAAGGGCCACAAAAACACTCCTAGAAAAACGACTATATAATAATTTCTGAATCAGAAAACTTGACATATCTTCAAGTTCAAACGATTTTGTTTTGGGCAGCATACCTCCATGGACAGTAGTGCAAACATCACCCACTCCGGTTTAAAGTCAAGCACAGATAATCCTAAATAAGACCGACATACTGGTAATAATTCCTGAATTATGTGCAAACCCATAGCTGTTCCTTATAGATCCGGGGCTGATTTCAGAACCTATATCAATTTTCAAAACCAGGGACCAGTATTTGACCCAAAACATCTTGAATATTTGTCATTTCATTGAAATGAAGAAGCATTAAGCACAAATGTATACACTTGAAACGGAACACTCAAATTTCAGTGCTTCAGCATAGCCTTCCCTACCATTTTATTTCTACTGCAAAACAACATAAACCTCATACCCTATTCAAATTCAAAGAAACTTTCTTCCTGATGGTGATGTCACAGACTTCATCGGAGAGTTGAGGCAACCTAATTTTGAAGGAGAGATTCACCAAGGCACCATTGTGTTCAAATTGACTATGCTGTGCACACACTAAACAGAACTGGAGTCCAGCATTTTCCACTCCGGAGCTGCATTCTGTCACCACCGACAAAAACGTTTCTCTAGGTCATCTTTTACCCCAAACCAAGAACCGCATTATCCAAAACCACCCACCGCTTCTTGATTCCTACGACCCCCCATTTCTCCCCAAAAGCAGGGCGCACCCCGAATTCTGTCCAAGAAGAAGAAACCGTTCGCAAAGGGAAAATTGAGGTCTGGGGGCTCACCGGCGCCGTGATCCGTAGGCTGGGTCGAGGAGGAGGAGGCGGCGGCGGGCGGGGCACTGATGGTGCAGCTGGTGCTGGCGCTGGCCTCCACCTCGCGGTTGAGCGCCGCCGTGAAGGCCTCAACGTCTGCCCCCGAGTGCAGGCTCTCGTCCTCCTGCGCAATTCCAACAGCGAGATGGGCACCGCTGCGACCAAATCCCCCGCCTTCGTCCCCAACAAACCCAAAAGAATGGCAAGAGAGGCTCGGGTCGGGCGGGGCACCTCGTCGTCCTCGAGTAGCTTCATGATGGGATCCATGGCGCGGGGAGCTCCGTCTGGTGTCGCGAGGTCGGGTCCCCCGTCACGCTCGTCGCCTCGCCTCTCCTCCGCCGGCACTCTCCAACGAACGGGAGGAAACGAAAGAAAGAAAATCCCTTGTGCGGGCAGGAAGGACGGACGAGGAAGAAGGCCGGCTACTTTTCCTGAAGGCGCCTCGTGACTTTTATTAATGTCACGGCCTCCGCGCTTAATGGGCTTGTGGGCCTTCATAGATCTCACGATTATTTGGATGAAGCGCAAAAATGCCCACTCCCACGCGGAAGAAGGGAATTTTTATTTTTTTTAATTTATTTTTTTTCATTTTGGAAAAATATATGATCGTTTCAAAATTTAGCAAAACTAACATACCACCGCCGTGATCCATGGCGGTAGGGGCAAACCACCATGGGCCACGGCGGTTGCAGGTGCTACAGTACCAACTGCCGTGGCCCACGGTGGTGGTTGGTTAGTTTTGCTAAATTTTGAAACAATAGTATATTTTTGTAAAATGAAAAAAAATAAATTAAAAAATAAAATTTGGAAGAAGGAAAGTGCATGGAAAAAATCCGTTTTACATCCCTGCACACCGCGCCGAGTCCACAGTTAACTTTGGCATAATCTCTTCTTATGAATCGTGGCGCGGTCGGCGGCCACCGACGCGGTCCACGATAGCAAAAAAGATGGTCACCGTGCGATCTGATTTTTACGGCGTCAGCACCTTCGGCTTCCTCCAGCTGTGGTAAATATCTACCGCCTCCTCTCGAAGCATCCAGCAGCAGCTCAGCACCCATCGCCTCGCCACCGCTTGCGTCCCACCTCTGCCGCCGCCTTGCCTCCTCCGGCGTACCCACCCCTACCTCCTCCTCCGTTGGCTCGCGCGCCCCCGCGCCGACGACGGCGGCCGCAGCTGGCCTGCGCCTCGCGCCGCGTCGATGGCGCCGCCAGCCGCTTGCTGCGGGCGCACCGATGGGGACCGGCGGCGGCCCGTCCTGCCCGTGTGCCGAAGCGGCCGGCCTGCCCCTCACGCCGCCAGCAGCCTACCGCGGATGCGCAGCTGGGTGCTGGCAGTGCCTTGCCCTGCGAGGATTCCGCTCCTGCCGCCCGGCCAGCTCTCCTCCTCCCCTACACACGCCATGACCTCCACTGCCGTTGCCTCTGCTCCTGCTACTGCCTACCCCAACTGGCTTTGCCTCTCCCTCCCGCTATTAAGCGCGACGAGGTAAATCTTTGGATTTTTCCACTTCTGTTCTACACATGTCTTGTCATGGTTTTATCTATGTGCAGGGATTTCTTGTTTGGGGATGAAAATACATGCAACTACTGTAGCTATGCTACTCCTTTTGTCCGTAAATGCATCTATAAGAAAAAAGGCATTCACTTACCTAAGCTGCAGTAAATGTCATCTGCTGTTTTATCAAAAAACAAAATGCCATGTTAGAAGCAGAGTTTTCATTCAGATTCATTTTTGTTTGCAGACATTTTGGCTGGCTATTTCAATCCGCTTATTCTTTGATAATGAGAATGATTGCCTTCTTTATGTACCTACTCAGATATGCTAACAGCATTAACTTATTCATGAGATATTCACGATATATGTAGTTGTGTTTATTGTGTAGATACTATTTACCGAGACATACTTAAACCTGTTATTACAAGTGAATTGTATCCATCGTTTTCGTTTGAGTTACTGAAGATAGCATTGACTGTGACCAGGGACTAAGGCACTATGCATTTATGACTGCAGGTACCATAAGAAAGGTTGGCTGGTTCAGTTAGAAGACAATGTCATCAATTAAGTAATTGTCACTGGGAAAAAAATCAGCGATGTTATACTATGGCCTATGTTGCGCTGAATTTTTGGGTAAACATTAGGCCTATTATGTGCAATTGACCATAATGTGCCCACTTTTCTTGCATTAGTGACATTGGAATTTTGAACTGAAAAAGAAAAAAAAAACCCATTTATAAAATTGTTGATGCACCGAATAGTTAGTTACCTAAATTTTCACATCATTTTTTTATGTAGTGCAATATCATTTTTTACCTGCATGAGCAATGCAACGGGCCACAGCGCTGATACAAAGGTGGACTGATGCATACAAAATTAAAACAGCATTAGCAGTGGAGTTATGACCCAGCTATCCTACCTGCAAATTTTGGGGCACTCGGTCACCAAGCAGAATTTCATCTAATCCATGTTTTCCCTAATTATACATTAGGTGCACAGATGTACTGTTAGTTTAACATTTCTTTTTTTGTCATCTCCTTTCCATCTAATGTCTGCATTCTTTGTTTTGCTGCTGTAGGCTATGCTTTAATCTGTTTGGGGATGGTTCTAAAGATGACAGGGTCAATGCAACAATGATTCTGCAGCAAAAGGTAGTTTGCCCAGCCTCAAGGTAATGCCAGACCTAATAGTGCATAGTTTAAATGTTCGTGTGACAATACAAGCATCCTCTTTAAACTAGGCAGAAGAAAGCTTTAAACCATGGGTGCTACTAGCAGGCAAAACATTTGTGTTTCCGTTGACACAATTAGCTTTTACCGACATTAATTTGAACGCACATAACCTCTTTTCAACCACAATGAACTTGGCAGTTCTTCTATGTTTTTGCCTCAGTGCATCAGCATTCTGTCATGCTTTTTTTGTTAGTACAGATACTACAAGATTAATCTTACATAGCATGTTACAAACCAGATCAATTTTCCTGAAGAATGACAATGCTCCCTATCGAGGGATGTGCTCTAAGAGGCAGCTTCTGCAGAAACTGTGACCATCATGATGGTTGAGCTGGTGCAGTGTGCATGAAAGTTGAGAAGGACAATGGTGGCAATGAGTCAATTGAAGTGATAGCAGATTAGCAGGTAACTTCCCTGTAACTTCTCTTTGTTCTTTAGTAAATGATACATGAAGCCTTTGCTTGGAATCCTGATTGGGCATCATAATATATTTCTTACTATAGGCTGGTACAGGGGGCAGCTGATCACGACCCCACCCTCTGCATTAGAGACATGGATCAATCAGGTGAGTACTCTTCAAATATCAAGATCGGTGAAAGCCTCCTTGGTGCTCTTCAAATTTATTTGCAGAGAAAGATTTACAATTTACTGTAATTGGCTCCCACATTTACTGCTGCCTTTGTACATTTGCAGGTTCATACTATAGCTGCGTCCACACCAACAAAATCATGAACACTTGCAAGATAGAGGATCAGATTACCTTTAAATTCAGGTTAGGGTACGCAAAATCCTTACTTTCTTATTTCTCTCACCTTAATGAATTGGATCTGCGAGGCTCTACCATACCTTTACATATTGAAATAAAGATCTGCTAACGTCAAATATGTTTTTTTTGTCTACAGATATTTCATTTGGCATGTGGCTATGCACAACATGGCATACTGGTGTTTATCATGGCTGCAATAATTTGTCAACAATCTTAGTTCCTAAGATGCTCTGTTACAAAACTGTTTCATTTTTATAACCATGTTATCTTTTCAATTCCAGCTTGCCTTAAATCGTTTGGAGGTGCTTAAGATTAGTTGGCTGATGATGTTGCTGCATACAGCTCTTTTGAACTGTTTCACTTCAATAATTTCAAATACCTTCTCGCATTATCCGTGTAATCATATACATTTCACTCAATATATGATAATAAGATGGATGTATGCATTGAATCAAAGTATAGATTACATATCGCCTTTTTTGAAACCGCAGGTCTGCTCATTAATACTGATGCAATATCTCGACAAATTTTGTTGTCCTTCACATCCTGCCTTCAAGATTTTGCATGCCCAGGTACACAATAAGACCATAACCTACCATTTTTTTAGGATGATATTTACCTACTTGGATTTTAATTTAATTGCTTAAAAGATTATATGCGAAAATAAATAAAATATTCTAACTGATGTGATATCCTCAACAATGTACTTCAAATATTGCCAGCCATTTTTTGTACATCATATTTTCAGCTACGGTCTCGGTGCCTACGGTCAAACAAAAGAATGAATATATTTTCATGCACACTTTTCTTATTTTATATAGTGTACCAACAAATCATCTTTCAACCATGCTCCAACCTTTTTTGCAGTCAAGCAACAAATACTACATCCACAGTCACTATGATTCAACCACTTATATCAACTTCATCATCGTATAACCACTTACATATTAACTTATCTCATGCAACTATAGATTCAGCCGCGCGCATGGGCGCGCGCAAATTACTAGTCTTTACAAGACTTAAGAGGGTAATTTTTCTCTCTCATTGCGCCACGTCACTCGTAAAACGTGGGCCGTTCGATCGCACGTTGATGGCTAGGATAAGGTCAGCAGTTTTTTTAAAAAAAAACTCACACTCCCACACCTAGGTAACTTTATGAAACCCCCCTTGAACTTTGCAGAAATAGCATTTGCACGCCACTTCTCAGGAAGTTTTTGGAAACCCCCTCGAGCGTCGAAGAAATGCCAAGATGACTGTTAATTTTAGAAAATTCCCCTCCAACTTTATCAAAATTAAATTATACTCCAACAACTGCTCTGATAATTTGATGAAGCCCTCTCAAGCTTTACATAACTACCATTTATTTAAGTTCCTGCCGCCGTGGGGTACGGCGGCAGGAGAGCACCTCTGGCGGCAGGGCCGCGTGGCACGGCATCAGGCCCCTGCCGCCGTGCGCCACGGCGGCAGGCCCCTACCGCCGTGCCACATGGCGGTAAGACCATTTTTATTATTTTTTTAAATTTTTCATTTTTAAAACACTTTTAACCTTTTAAAAAAAACAACAAACTGATAAGTGTAAGCATAATCACAAGATCATATCATAATCAACGAGTAGATGCAAATAGTTTATACAAAATCATGGTAAAAGTACTACTACATCTAAATGCGTCGGTGCCTCTTCGGCCTAACAGCTCTAGCGCCAGCCCAGGTGTGGTCCCGGGCGTACGTCCAGGGGTCAGGTGTCCTAACCATCCGCGGTCCGAGCTAGTCGGGAGACGGTGTCGCCATGGCCGCCTGCGACGAGCCTGCAGCATCCGGTGTCCCTCCGCCGGTCGGTGTCGCTCCGCCCGCCAACGACGACCCTGCACCAACCGGTGTCGCTCCGCCGGCCGCCGGGGTCGCTCCGCCCACTGGCTGTGTCTGCTGAGTCCCAACAGGCGGTGCCTGTGTGAACTGTGACGGGCCAACCTCCTCGGCCTGCGGGGCATTCATGGCCGCGAGAATGTCGCCGTACCCAAACTCATCCCAGCCCAGGTGCTCGTCAGGAGTCTCAACGGTGGTCGCGTCGAAACCGGCTGCAACGAATAGTATTAGTTCTTCAAAATGTATCGTACTTAACGAATTTTACTGTAAAGTTAAGGTCGTTACCAGGCTGGAACATAGGCGAAGTGGACGAATTAGTAACACATGTTATAATGAAAAGTCATATGAATGAAATATGTTTGCAGTATCGTAGCTTACCGCTGTGTCGGTGGTCTGGTCTCGGCGGACCGGGTACGTGGTGTCCGGCAGGATCCTGTCGTGGTCCGGGACCGGTGTTATTTGAATTATAACTATTTCTAAAATTTTTGAAATTCCTAAACTAACTAAACTAAGTTAACTAAACTAACTAACTAAACTAAACTAAATTTAGAAACATACCTTAGTCAAAAGTGCTCCGAATGGTTGAAAGCCGAAGATTTAGAGTAGAGAGTGAGGGAGGGAGGAGGGGGTAGCGGCAGCCGTCGCCCCCTTATATAGGAGTGACGCTGCCGCCGTACCCCACGGCGGCAGGCTCCTACCGCCGTGAGGTACGGCGGCAGAGGTATATTTCTCAAATTTTTCGATTCGTCTATTTATTTTTCGAAAATCAAAGAAAAAAAGTATATAAAAAAAAATTCGTCTTCCCGAGCTTCCTGCGGGATGAGGGATGCTGGGCAAGGAAATATGGGCCCAGCGAGGTCGAATCAGAAACATTGAATGTAGAGCCCGTTTTTTTATTAACAGGACGGCCCGTTTGAGCTTGGGTAGGTCTGGCCTATTTGGCCCATAGGGTTCCCGTTCGCCTTCTGTTTCTCCGACCTCCATCAAGGCAACCGCCGCCGCCGCAACATCGCAGACAAGCAGCCTATTCGTTTGGCTGGTGGCTGATGGCTGGTGCTGGTTTGTTCTGAGAGAAAAAGTACTACTGGCTGGTTGCTGGTGGCTGGTTTGTTCTGAGAGAAAAGTACTGCTGGCTGGTGGCTGATAAGCCAAGCGAACAGGGCGAAGATCCAGAGCTTGGCCGGTTTCGAGAGGGGGAGGGGTTCGGTGATGGATAGGCCTGTTGCTTTTATCCATTATCCACATTCAAATCTACACCCACCTCAAATGGGGAGGGTATGAGTAGAAAATAATTATCCATTTAAGAAATGGGGAGGGTAGGGTGTGGGGAGGGTACAAATAATCGATTGGGTATGTATAGAATCTAGTACAAAACTAATTATCCATTGGGTATGGGTGGGATTGGGAAGGGTAAGAAGTGGATAATATTTATTTGGATTTGGGTATGAACGAGAGTGGATTTGTCCATATCCTCCCCAGTGGCAGGCTTAGTGATGGAGAGGGGTAAGAAGTCCGTCGAGTTTGTCAAGTGTGGGATGTGCTACGGTTGGATCTTGAAGAAACGCGTCACGCGCGATGCGTACGAGAAGGTGGTGGTGGTGGATGACACTGGCAATCTCGAAAAGATTCCGGCGAGGAAGAAGTGTGTGACTTGTTGCCGTACGCTATCGACGACGGAGCCCAATCCCGAGGAGGAGAAGGCAGGCGCCGGACCGTCGTCCTCGGAGGAGGAGGGCCGAGAGCCCACGAGCCAGCCGGAGCCGGAATCGAAGAAGATGAAAACGGCGAGGTGGGAAGCCGAGTTCCTCGAGAGCATGAAGAAGTACCCCCCACTCTGCCGCCCCCCGAAATCGAGGAAGACTGCCGCAACCCTTTGCTCCTCGACTTCCCGGAAAGAAGTGCAGCAAAATATAAGGTTGACTGCGAGTTCCACAGGGACGTGATGGCACAGTACGACTGCAAGGGATACGCAGAGTTCCAAGTGGAGATCTCCTGCTACGAGGACGATCCAGCTTCGTAAAGAGCAACTCTGCAAGAGTTTGAGTTAGGAAGAAAAAACGAAAAAATATGGCTTCTCCAAAAAAAAAAACACATACTAGATGCTAAAACCTCTTCCAATATTTGAGTGCCGACGGTTCTCTCGGAAAAATGAGGCCCGCGAGAAGATCGAGCGCAATAGCTTCTGCATCGCCTTGTGTCGTGATGGCTTACAAAGAACCAAGAAATTTGGTCGCTGGAGATTTGAAGGGGAATGGTTAGAGGATGGAGAAATCCTCTGGCGAAGGAAGGGTGGTCGGGGCCTCGGGGGCCAAAGGACGCTTGGTCGAAGCGGCTATTGGGTTTATTATTAGCATTATGTTGTGTGGTGGTTTAATTTTTTAGAAGAAAATTTTTAGTAGAACCTAAGTAAATGATTTTGGGGAAGGATTTTTTTAGGAGACTCTTGGAGTTGCTCTAAGTTGTACTCCCTTCATTCCAAATTATAATTTGCTTGAGTTGTTGATTCCGAGTTTAATCACTCTACTATTCAATAAATTGTGCAAAATATCACATCTTTTGTTGTGGTTTGCTTTTATTAATAAAAGTGCTTCAAGAATGACTCTCAAACTTAGAGGTAAAAAAGTCAAACGAATTTGGACTAGTAGCAGTATCTTGCAGGAACCGGCCTGAAAGAAAAAAAAGAAGAAAAATAATATGTCATGTCACCTCTGCCGAAAAAAATCACGGGTATCATACCCATATGTCATGTGTATTGTAGTATCAATTATCTTTTTCTTATATGAAATAGAGTAATTACTTTGATAGAGGGAAAATAAATTCTGAGTTGCTTATGTGGATTAGCTTTCAATTGTTCATCACCTGGTTGTTTATTACTTGATGAGCAGGTACAAATCCTTATATCTTTTTTCAGTTGAAACCTAGTCCCTATGTATCATAAATATCATTCATTTATAATTTTTTTGAACGCACTAGTTGGAATTTTTATTCATATATATTTTATTTGCAATATTTTTTACATTTGACTTGAAATGCATCCAATTTGACTGCTGAACAGGCAGACGGGATAAGCTTTCTTTTCAGGAAACAATGCAAGCCTCACAGTCAGGATAAGCTTCTGTCCCGTCTGCCTGCCCGTGCTCCCCACTTTCGGCGGCTCGGGCTCCGGCGGGGTCGCGAGAATCCGGGGCGCCGGCGCGCCGCGCCTTGCAGCTGGGACTGGCCGGCAACGCGTGCAACGATGTCGGGAAGCTGCGGCCTGCAGGCATGGTCGTATGGAGCACTTCCGAAGCAAAGCCTGATGCAGTGATGCTTGGTGCCTCCGTCGTACGTACGCTCTGATCTGAAAAGGCTCCACCACGAACTCCACTCCGATGTCCGATCCCCACCGCTGCGCGGAGGCAATGATGCCGGCCGAAAGCGGAGGCGGCATCTTCAGACTCGAGCATGGAGAAGGAGAAGGATCAATGTCTCTCTGCTCTCGGCCGAGAAAAAACTGCTGCTTTTTTCAGGATGGACGGCAGATAGATATCCTGTCCTGTCCATGTCGACGATGGTCCGGCCGCCTGGCAAAGGAAGATTGCTGCAGTGCTGAACACTGCTGCTGGAGTGGTATCCTCAGAACAGAAAAGCTACCGGTAGCGGTAGTAGTCTTGGGTTGGAGTACAGCTGCGCAAGGTTTTTCCTTTATAGTCAGATTTTTTATCCATGCATGTCATGCGTATATGTCAACAGTTGGAACATTAACCAATCAGACCAGAATTCTAAATCTAAACATACTAAAACGAAACAGTATTTACGGAGTATGTCACATTTGATGAAAAGTATACAGCTAGCTCTTCGTACTTAAAGGTCCTGAATCCTGATCGCGATCGGATCAAGAACGCAATGGCCATTTTCGGAACAGGCAGAAACTTAATTTCAGAGCAGCACAAGCAACAATTGGTTGCAGTTGCAGCAGGGCGCTACCCTTGTCTCATACCTATCGACCGCGACTCAGATCCCACTAACTACATGCTATTAGAGGAGTTTAGCATATAATTTCCGGAATTGGATCATTTCAGCCTAGGCTGCTAAGCCTAAAGGGGGTGTGATTTTTGCTAACCTATACAAGTGAAAAGGGCAAAAATCCCATGTGTTTCTTCCATGTGGCACATGGAAGCCTGAACTTAATAAGATATAATCTCTGTGCAGGTTGGGTTAGTAGGTCGCCCCCTACAAAAAGCTAGATCAGCCGTAGCAGCAAGTTAGCAACTGCTCAATCATCCGAAAGCCGATGATGAGTAGACGATATATGTACAACTCCGGTGGTTCATTGTCTCAATTTTTGGGTAAGCACTGCCCCTTTTTCGAGGCAGATTCCGGTGGTACAGCAAGGACATTGTCCCTAAAAGGAAGATCTCTCTATCCCTGTACCCATCTGTATATGTAGCACACAATACAAGACATATATGTAGATGTAGCTGTCGTGTCCTAGGGACTAAAAACCTCACACAGGCATCAGAGAGCTCTTGATCCATGCTGTGCTTGCATGTATAGTTTGCGTATAGACATGCTCATCTTAATGCCGCGTCGAACTTAGGTAGTTGGATCGGATCCACCAGAAAGAATGTACCAAACATGCATGAGCTCCCCTGATCTACCAGTCTCAGGGATCGGATTGCCTTGTGTCATTGTGTGTGTAGCACTCACTGTCCATGCATGTCTGTACCTCGGCCGTTGGGGCTGTACCCATGCCTGTCGAATCATTGCAATTGGATTCCTGTTTACTCCAGCTGTACCCAAAACTTTTAGTGGATCTGCGCGTGGCAGATCTCTAAGGGCCCCTTTGGGAACACAGAAACCCGGGTGGATCCAGGACTTTTCCCTGGGCCGGACTCCCGCGGCGCCATTCGGCCCCGGGCGAAAATTGCATGGCGTTTGGGAGTCCATCCGGCAGGGGAGGTCGACCCCATCCCTGCATTTTCCACCGGGTGAGGCCGCCCCACCTCCCGACTCCGGACGCCGCTCCCCCGTGCCGCTCCCCCGTCCACGCGAAGACAGCGTCGTCGCCCTACGTCTCCCTCAGCCTCGCCGTCACCCTTCTTCCCCCCTGCCTCGCCGTCGCTGCTCCTGCGCCGACGTCGCTGCTCCTCCCCATCCAGGCGACGAGCGCTGCCGTCACCTGTCCTTCCCATCCAGGCGCATCCGAGCGAGACCGCATCGCCTCCCCGTCGCGCTGCCTTCGTCCAAGCGCCGCCACCTTGGCGTCCTAGTTCTCGTCCCCAACCAGCCGCCGCCGCCGCCGTTTCCGGTCCTCCCCGCCACGAAACGTCTCGATCTACACCGACACCACCTCGGACGGCTCCTCCACTCGGACCTCTACCTCCGTCGGCTCCTCCACGTCTACCACGGTGCCTCGATGTGAGTTCTCCCTCCTTCCTCCTCTACCAGATTGCCTAGGGTTTGTACTAATTGCGGTAGCCTGCTGATTCATTCTATGCTAATGGCTGATTCTTGTTACTATGTATAGCTGCGGCTATTATGGATTCTTGATTTCAATTTCTCTGTATCTTGGAATCTCTTGGTATGCTCAGATAGTTGTAGGAAATTTAGTGAGAGAATGGGGAATATTTGTTGCAAAATTTCCTTTTACATTATTTGGTATGCTCAGAAGATGTACCCTTCTGTAAGGTCAATGCCTTGTTTTATATTTTCCTCTATGTATGGTCATCAAAGTTTTTAACAAAGTTTAGCCTTTTGTTGTCACACAGATTGCAGCTGTTTTCCGCAAGTCCTTGCGACTGACTAATGATAGTCGTAGGAAGTTTGCTTCTGGGAGGATTACCAATTTGATTTCGACTGACGCGGAGTCCCTTCAGGTACCTGCATTTGTGTTATTTGTTGGTGTTGTGGCCCCTTATGGATTGCGCATGTTTGTTGGGGCTTCCATGTGACTTTGTTAAGCTCTTATTAAAAAAATCATTTAGCATTTATTTGTTATCACGTTGAGATTTCTATGTAAAAGCCATTGGTTATGTCTCCTCTATGTGTTCTACCCAATATTCTACAATTACCAAAAAAATTAATAACCTGAAGCTGTGGTTGTTCAGTAATTATTTCACGTTATTATAAATGGACTGGTCTTGGAACTACATTTTATGATGGGTCTGTTCATTTCACTCATATTTTTCGCAGTTAAGGTCGATAACGCAGTTTTAGCTGTATCATCATCACACTCTGGCAGCTAGTGCATCTCATTGTTTTTTTTGTAAGGAATAATTGCTAGTTGCTACTCAATTCAGGTTTATTTAAGTACAGTATAACAACAAGCAGTGGATAGCATAGGGGATGTAGTAGTGTTTTCTTGATATAAAATAATCGTCATGTGAGTTATGCCATTGCTCTGAACCTTGGTTTCAAGGGAGTATGTGATTTTGGTTATTCCATATGTTCAAATTAGGAAAAAAAATCAGAAATCAGATATGATTGTCTGTTGAAAAAATTAAGGACACAGGTACACCGCACACTGTTCTATATTGATTAAGCATAGGTAGATCCAGGTGCTCAAATAATTTGAACAGACCTCCAGCTGAATTAGATATTCTACTGATTACATAAAAATCCAAGCAGCTGGAGTATATAATGTGAAATGCCTTCTGTGCAAATTAGTATACTAGATCTGATGCAACAACTATGCTGCTAGATAAGCAGCAACTGTGATTGATAAGTGTGATTTGAAAAATCACAAATTAAACCTAGTAAGCTTTGTTGCCTTGATTTTTTTTTTCTGAAATTTGAGGTAGCATGGTCTGTTGTTCTGTTTATCATGGTACAGTAAATTAACTTTTCTGACCAGTTCACTATTTTGAGATGCATAATACCAATGCATTAGCTCAATAATTGATTTGTATGAATACAGGTTCAAAGTTCGCATGATCTGTGTATTTATGTATGCATTTTTTCATGTTTATTTTGATTTACCTACATTATGTTCATGCAGATTCTTGATGACATGGATTTGAGACCAAGATTTACGTGTCTTGCGGCTTGTAGCTTGTAGGACAGACGGGTACAACATACAGCAGGGAAGATGATATTAGGACTTGTTTAGCTAGTTTGGGATATCCAAGAGAAATGATGCTTGCCTTCCCTTGCAGGTTGAGCAGGATTGCCAGCTGACGTGAACTTGCAGCCCCTAGTCCTGATTTGGGAGCTGATGTGTTATATTTTCAGAGTGCAAAATATTTCATAAATTAAACTTGCTTGATTACATCTTTGAGGTGTGTGTTTGTATAAAGACTTTTTGGGAGCCTTTCATTATACTGCGATGTTGACAATGATCAGTTATGCGTTTATTATAGTATCAATTTTTTTCTATTTTTCTTGATTTTTCACGATTTTTTAGATTTTTCAAGTTTGATTAATCTCAAAAATCCTACGGGGATAAACAACATGGATAAAAAAAGAGACGTGGATAAAAAAAAAGGGCTCCCAAACAGCGACCGGGAAGGGACACCCTATAGGGAAGAGCCAACCAGGGAAATGAGAGAGAGTAAAATCCCGTCGGACCTCCCCTTCCCTGGGTCATCTTGCCCTTGGCTTCCAAATTAGCCCTAAGGTGTGTGCGCATGTAGTATAGTTCACTTTGTCATGTTAACCCTGCCACCGGTCGAAGGTCATTAGTTTTAATTTGATTTTTGACGGTGATCGGCTCTGTACTGCTGTTAGCTAGATTCTTTCCCCCTGCCACCTCTCTAGAGTTTATTAAAGCGAAGGAGAGAGGGATATGGACAGGACATGGGAGGTTGCTACCCCTTCTGCTGATCATTGCTGTTGATGTTTATTACCTTGTCATTGCTTGTTTCAATCTTTCGACAATAATAGAATATTGTACGACATTTATACTGCAATGATTTCTGCATTTTTGCAGGGGGGTTTAAGTTAGCAATAGCATCACCAACGGTCTGAACACACGACGACGGCTAAAAAGGTCTGAGCAAAAGAACATCTACAGGACGTAGATAGATAACAGTCCCTAGCCAGCAGTATGACGACACTTGTTTAAACAGGTCGAGATCTGAGATCTGCACAAATTAAAAAAAAAACTAGGCCAGGGTTTATAGATTTTTCAAAACAACATCAATACTCCTTAACATGCCGAGCCTGTGTTCCCATATTGTCACCAGTTTTTGTTCATGGCTGCCAGTTAACTTACCATCAGGAGTAGTACATTATTGGCATGGATGCCATCCTCTGCAAAAGGACACACTGGAGAATGGAACTGAATTGATGCCTATCCATCACCTGCTCCACTCACTCCAGTACACCGACTCACCAGCAATTCAGTAATCACCAAGCTACGACATGGAGGACAGGTCCAGCTCATGTGTGGTGCTCGACGGGGGAGTATCAGATCATGGGGCACATGCAGCCACACATCCCCCCCAAATCATGCCATTGTCTCCAGATTCCCCGGCTTGGATGTTAATGCATGAGTTGTCTGGGCAAACCCACATCCCTCCAAGGCAGAGAGCATATGCACAGTTCATCAGGATCCATTGTTAATCCATCATGCACGGTGGGGTGGGGGAGGGCTCCAAATTAAAATCTCCCCATCATTCATTCTGATCTCCCACAAAGGGCCTTTCCTCGCATCCACGGCGGCGCATCCATGTCTCGGGTTCTTTTCTTCTAATCAGGGTTGATTATTGTCGCACGTGGTGGTGATCGGCGATCGGGTTTCTTGGGGAGTTGCGGGAGTGGTGTCGGGTCATCACAAATAATTTGGGTTGATGGGAAAGGATGGAGAAAATTAAGTTAAAAGTGGAGAAGGAAAGGTGATCGATGCAAACCTTTAGGCAGCTAGCTAGCGGTATTCTAATGTTCATATGAACCGAACGCGTCGTTTAATAACGAATTAGGTATATATAAGCAGCAGCTAAACCATCATATATATTTTGTAATCTATAATCTAAGAGTGTCACTTTAGGTTGATGGAATAATTACGAATTTGTGTCTTAATTATGAGCCCAACAAGTTACAAGCTACGTATGATAGCTTAAACTTTTAATTTGCCTGAACATCATGGTAATTTTCAGAGTAGTCAGGTTCCTTGATCAATTCCAAGATTCAAACCAGGTGGTCTAAAACCACAGTAGTAAGGACGTACGCATGGGATGGCTGTACTTTTCACTTGGATAGATGCCGATGAGATCTACAGATCTAGAAGCGGATATAACTGATCCGAGATAGTAGACTAGAATTCAACAAGATTGAGAGCTCAAAAAAGGGTATGCCGTCCGTACCATTTCTATATTCCCCGAGTGGTAGTGGATGTGTGTGATGTCAACAAGTTAGGAGCATGATTCCAGCTCCAGGCCGGGCAGGCAGGCATGCCCACATGTGAAACTGCCCTGGACACTTTAGCTGTGCCTGTCCCTCTGCTGATTCTTAGTGCTGCCCCCTCCATAAATCTACGTGTGGATAGATACATGGATGCACATATTTATGGCAAGTGGGGTTTGCTATGTTCCCTGCTTTTTTTTTCAGTTCGTGGTGGGGGCATATCATTCCTTGGCAAATGCTTGAAACCGCAGTGACCAATCCAATCTCCCTCTGTGTCTGTGTGTGTGCCTTTAAAATAGGAGGTCGTAGAGTGTCGAGAAAGCCAAGTGCCGCCCCTAACCCTACGCCGGAAAGTGCCCCCCGGTTGCAAGGTTTTCCTCGAGGCCTCGATCCCGATAAGCATCCCAGTGTGGGAGGTCTCCACTTCTTCACTTGCAGTAAGTAGAGCCTACTCCCAATCCCACTTGGTCCTTGGAAAGTTTAGTGGTAGTTTTCATGATTAGAGAGAGACATGCATGTATGTGCTGATTTGTTTCTCCAACTTAATTTTGCAGCTTCTGTTGCTACAACATGTCAAGATATCATCATCTGAAGCAGTACGAGAAGGAGCACATGAAGCTGGCCATGCTGAAGCAGGAAGAGACATTCAAGCAGCAGGTAATTGATGGAGAACGAGGCGAGCAGCTTGGAGCTCCAAATTATTCAAGAACCACACACTGACACACATATGCGCCACAGCATGCATCCTGAATTGTTTCCATGTAACCATGAGCAGCAAATTAACAGGCTATATAATTCTGTGTCCATTGATGTGATCAGGTTCAAGAACTGCACCGGCTGTACCGGCTCCAGAAGCTACTGATGGCCGACGCGGCGAGCGCGGCAGCAGCAACAATGCCCGCGGCGCCCACCCGGTTCGACCTCGAGGACGAGAGGCGCGCGGCGCAGAACGACGCCGGATCGAGCAGGTCGTGGGACGACTACGCCTACCCGGAGGAGGAGCAGGGGAAGAAGCAGGCCGCCGCCGCTCCCCGGCGAGTCGTCCTCCAGGAGAGCGAGCTCGAGCTGACGCTGTCCCTAGGGTGCTTCGGGACGAACAAGCAGGCGTCGAAGAAGGAGGCGTCGTCGAGCGTGGACTCCATGACGAGCGGCTCGTCGTCGTCGACGGAGTCCGGCGGCAGCCCCGGCCGCCGGGTCGTCGTCCTGCCAGCTCCGTCGCTGATCGGGTCCGCGGCGGCCAATCCTGGGGCTGTTGCTGGTAGAGTTGGGCAGCAGCGCCTGGAGCAGGACGGGCTGCAGCAGCAGCAGCAGCCGCCTTGGCTCCACAAGTGTCTGAATTTGGCACGATAACACAGTCTCACCGTATTCGTTCATTGTAACATCGATCAGCCATTCTGTAGTTATGTTACTCTTCTCTTCTGCTTTGCTTCTTCAGTTATTTTCCTTCTTTGGATGAAGTCTGCTCCTCATTCAAACAGAATCTAGTCTTTGGCTAGCTGCATCAGAGTCCCTGACATACTACGGCGAGATTTGAGCGCCACCTGTTGGCCTGTTTAGCTGGGCAGATTCATCCAATTTTCTCTATTCATCCGCCACGTCCAATTACATCTTATATCACAAAACGCGATCAAATGTGACAATTTTTCCCTATTCTAGCATCGCGAATCCTATATATCTTCCGGAAGATGTGAAAGGGTTGAAACTATAACCCACCAAAAGCCTATTAACTAACCCGATAAGTTCCAAACCCTAGCCTTCTTTCCAATGTGGCGCTCTCTCCCTCATCCCTGTGTCCGCCTCCGCTGCGGTCCGGCTCCGCACGCCATCGGGGACCGGCTGGCGCGCCTCTCCCGCGTCATCGGGGACCGATCAGTGCGCCTCCCCGTGCCGCTGCCATGGTGCAGCCCCTAACGTCGTCTGGGGCCGACCGACGTGCCTCCTCTGCACCGTCGTCCTCACCGGTCGGTGCGCCGCCCCACCATCATCAGCCTGCACATTCGAGGTCGCGTCCCCCCTCCCTGGCGGACCTCCTCGCGCCGGTCCGCATAGCCATGGTCCCGTCCCCTCCCAGTGCACTCCCCGGAGGGCTTCCCCGCGTACGGTGCACCTCCTGCGCTGCCGCCGGCCTCCTTGTCGCCAGCGGCTGGTTGGCTCTGCCACCGTCACCCCCGGCCACCATGCTCAGAGGAGAAGAAAATATGAAAAAATGTTGGTGCAAATAATGTTGGTTTTACCTTTTTAGCATATAAATATTGGTTCGAAAATTAAAAAAAATGTTGACGACATTTTTTTGAAAATGTTGCATGAAAAAAATGTTGAATGAAAAATTGCTGGAAAAAAAATGTTGTCAACATTTTAAAAGTGCTGTGTGAAAAAAATATTGGCAATATTTTTTAAAAATGTTGGATGAAAAATGTTGTCAACATTTTGAAAATGTTGGACAGAAAAATATTGGACAAAAAGTTGTAAACAATAATCAATGAGCCATCAAATGGAAAAGAGGATGACGGGCCGTATTCAGTGGAGAAGATAGATTTTGATGTGCAGAAAGTTTCGACCCTTATCAATTTTCTGTAAGATATAAAGTAGCCCTCCCCCCCTCAAATCGAGCTTGGAGTTGGACTCGTACCTGCATTTGGGAGTGTCTATCCCTCACCCATGTGAGATTAGGGGTTTCCTCACACGAATTTTTCAACCGTTGGATGGAAGATGGATGACTCAGATCAACTTCTCCTTTTCTCTCTCTTTCTTATCCTCCCCCACCCATCCCGCGGTTTCGGTCGCACGTGCCCCTGACCTTTTTTCCTCCTCGCGACGCGATTCCCATCCGCACCCCGCCGGACCCTAGCCCGCCCGCGCCGGCCCGCCACCAGCCCCGTCCGCCGCCGCCTCCCACGCCACCGCCTCCTCAAGCCCCGACGCCGTCTTCAGCTCCGCCGCCGCCGTCGCGTGCACCCCCACCCGACCCTGGCCCCATCCGCCGGCCTCCACCGCCCGGCCGGCGGCGCCCCCGCCGCCGCGCCTCGCCGCCCCCAACCCGCCTCCTCCGCTGGGCCAGCCTGCCGCCGCCGACACTCCTTCTATGGCCGGCGGTGAAAGCAGCCCCACCCCCGGAAACCCGGAACCCTAACCCCGGAACCCTAAAATCGCCGGAGTAGCTCGCCGGAGTTGGAGAAGAAGGAGGTGGGGTGAAGTTGGAGCTAAAGAAAAATTCGTGTGAGAAGAAGCTCTAAATCACATAGGTGAGATATAGCTTTCCCTGTGCATTTCGGAGGCCATTTCATTTGTAGCGTGTAACGTCTCCTTTTCACCTGAAGTCCAGAAAGATCCCTAGCTAGTCCCTTTTGCGTTGCAAAAATAGGAAGGAGGTGTTTAGGCTGGTCGCACGGGGTACTTGTGCGGCACGGCGTGCTCCAGTACGCGATAGAGCACGGAGAGGCCGCACCGAGGTATTGGAGTACCAACGCTACGTCCCGTTCGCACCCGACGTTCGCCAAATAGAGCGCACTACGGGGCGTGCGCTACGCCCTGCGCTGGCCCCACCTCGCGTACGGCCGTTGGTGGGAAGGGAGATGGAGGACATATGACACCGGGCGCAACATAGGGGAGATGAAGATGGTGTCGGCGAGGAGGGGAACAGGCCGCCACGAGCAGGGCCGGTGGTGGCGCAACGCTGTGTTGACACCGGATTTTGACCAAACCCAGTGTCAAATGATGTTGACTTGGTAATCAACAGAGTAATTGGCAAAGAGAAGCAGAACAGGGGTGATCGGCCACCAGCATGATCGGCAAGGATCACGTGCCCAGACTCAAGGCTAGTGTGTTCCTAAAAAGCTTAAGGGAAAGCTATATCTCACCTATGTGATTTAGAGCTTCTCCTCACACGAATTTTTCTTCAGCTCCATCTTCACCCCACCTCCTTCTTCTCCAATTCCGGCGAGTTTAGGGTTCGGGTTAGGGTTCCGGGGTTAGGGTTCGGGGTTTCCGGGGGTGGGGCTGCTGTCACCGCCGGCCATAGAAGGAGTGCCGGCGGCGGCAGGCTGGCCTGGCGGAGGAGGCGGGTTGGGGGCGGTGAGGCGCGGCGGCGGGGGCACCGCCAGCCGGGCGGTGGAGGACGGCGGATGGGGCCAGCTGTGACGCACCAGGTTTTTAATTAGCATCATTAGTGCTAATGACCGAGTCAAACACGTTGACTCTAGTCAACGTTGGTCAACCTGGGTCATCACCTCGAAAACCTCGCCAAACAATCACTAATGACCCTCTTAATCAAGTCCACACACCATAGGGGTCAAACCCGAGTCAAATCCCCTAATGTCCATGCCAGTTTCTAGAACTTTTGGCGCGTTCTCCAAATTCCGCTTAAATACTTCAAAATCAGCCAATATAAAAGTTGTTCGTCGTTTCGAGGGACGCAACTTTCCTAATTGGGCAGCATTCCAAATTTTGAAGTTTTGAAGCTCTAAAACTCAGTCAAAGGCCAAATGAATAGTGTTTTGAGTCGTGCAAACGCTGATTTTCGCGACGCGTTCCAATCCAAACCATTCACCAAAACATATGTCGGCCTTTGCATTTGTTGTAGAGGGTAGCTCAATCTACAACTTTGGTATTCACATTTTTTCCTTGCTCAGTTCAAAATTTTTCAAGAAAACCGCGGTCAAAGTCGCGTTGACCGGCCTTCTCTCGCGCTCTGGCGCGCCGGGGCGATGCTCCCGTGCCGACCGGCGCCCGCGCGCGCCGCGGCAGGGTGGCCCCGGGGCCCGGACGGCGAGGGCCTGAGCGCCATGTGGCGGGCGCAAGGGCGTGGGCCGCGTGCCTCTGTCTCCGGCCCCGGCCGTCGCCCCTGTCCCAGCGCGCCACGCGATGAGTGCCGGCGCCGGACCCCCTCTGTTCGCGCCGCGCCAGCCGCCTCGGATGTCGTGCCCGTCCGGTCCCCCCCACCGCGCTGTACTCCCGTCGCGACGAAAGAAGACTCCCCCATTCCACTCCCTGGCTATAAAATCCAGCTCGCCATGCCTCACGCGCGTGCGCACGCCCGCCGTGGCCGCCATGAATGCCGCCGCCGCCGAGCTCCCCCTCCTGCTCACTCACGCAGTCGAGTGACGCTTCTAGCCCCTTCCCTAAGACCCATTGGAGCTCAAGCCGGCGCACCTTGACCCGGCCGAGTCGCGACCTCGCCGGAGCAGGCGCTCCAGCGGCCGCCGCCGCCTGCCGCCGCTGCACGCCGTCTCCGGAGCCGCCCCGACCCCAACTCCGGCCACAAATCGGCCGTGGGTAAGCCCTAGACCCTACTCCGCCCTTCCCCGGCCCTCTCCGGCGAGACCCTCGCCGGAATTTGGCCGGAGCCGCCGCCCTCCATGGCCCAAGGACCCAATTGCAAACCCCCAGATCTTTCCAGGGTCTTAACTGCAAAGCAAGGGCTGTTTTGCAAGGATTTGAAAACTTCCAGGGGCCTGCTTGTAAAACGATTCTTGAATAGTGTTTTGGTTGTGGCTGAAACTTAGAAAATCCGTAGAAAATCAAAAAAATCATAAAAATGCAAACTAAAATTTTTTGGATTCCTTGTGAAAAACCCTACGAATGTTGTGAAGCATGACCATAGTTTTTCCTGATAATTTTTGCATGAAAAATAGAAGACTGATAAACCTAGATCTATTGTATCTAAAAATCTTCATGTGATCTGTAGCTGAATTTTGTATATATTGTGTGTTATTCCATGCCTAGATTTTGTACCAAAAATTACACAAAGTTACTGTGTAGATATTTTTATATGATTTATTTTGTATTTATGATGAATCTGTCTAAATGATTTTTTAGCTAAAAATAAATATCTTTTTGTGCTCAACTTCTGGATATCACCTTTTTATGCATAAACCCACCTCTGGTGAATTAACCATGATTTTATGTTTACCAGAAATATTTATTCTTGAAATATACCTAATTTTCTTTGTAAATGCATAACTCAAGATCTTTTGTAGCTCTAGGTGTATATGTTGCATGCCTAGCTTAGTTTTGGACCAGAGGCCATGTGTGAGAAAGTTTGAATCATTTTGATGCTTATTTATTTTTATATGCATTTATCATGTTTTGGTAGCTAGCTTTTGTTCTTTTCGGCATATTTAATTTCATAGCTCTCCTAAGTGTGCATGTGTGTGCAGTGGCTTTGTATAGTTTTGTAGTGCTTCATAACACACCTCACTGAATTTTATTAATTTATTTTATGAATAAAAGCAATGGTAGCCTTTTTAAGCTTAATATTAAAGTTAAATTGGAAAATCACCGCATCCACACTAAATGACCCTATGTGTGTGATGTAAATATTTCTAAAAAGATTAAGACCACCCTTGCTATTTTGTGAAATTAAATTAATTTATTTACATAATTATGTGCACAGTCACTATTAAAAGGAATAAATAATAAAACACCATGTGTTGTTACTTTAATAGAAAGAATTTACCAAATATGTGTTTATCAAGGTGAATATGGCCAACCATACTCTTCATGGTTGTCATATGTTGTTTTGTAATTAATTAAATTGGAAACCGTCAATTAAATCTTGCATTTGCATCCTCGTGTAGATCTTCCCGACGGTAGCCGTACGCCTGTGCCGGAAGGAGGAGACGGAGGAGCTGACGGAGACGTGCACTACATCGCTGTAGAGCAAGACCTGGACCAAAGTCCAGAAGGGCCCAAGGCCAACCTTGCCAGCGAAGGCAAGCCCCGGATCATTAACCTTGTCTTTTTAAATTATGCAATTATGTTTGATATGATTGCGCATTTACGTTTCAAGAGTTGAATTGAAACCCTAGATGCATGATCCCTAGGTACCTATGCTCTTTCACTAGTATGCTAGGTCGATAGCTGCTATGCTATAGGACCCGGTAGAAGTCGAGTGATGTTCGTCACTCGCGAGAATATGTTCTTATGTTGGAATCATAAGATCTTTATAAATGGATTGCTCATGTGGTAAGAGCATGGGATTTGGGCTCCGGTCCAGTGGCTTTCGTGGGCTAAGATTTTGAACGTACTAAGCACTTGTCGGGAATGGGACCGGTAAGCCTAGTACCTGATTGACGCGGCAAGGGAACCTTTCCCTACTACCCCTAGGACACCTGATGTGTCCCCCTGCCTGCAACAGTGGGGTACCTGTGCGAGTCTGGGCGGTCCGGCGTGACGTGCCAGTAAGCCTTGTACTGAGGATTGTAGGTTCCGATCCCGAGCTGAAGATCGACGGGAACCGCCTGGTGGTTGTCCATGTGAGGGCACCCTCCGTGTGTTTAAGTTTACCTTGCAAGGTTATAAATCAATCGATTGTCGACCTCTCACCGTTATCTGAGACTGCTTAATCAACTGGCCATTATATCCCTTAATGATGGAACTTGGTGAATACTACTGCTTGAATTAATTGTTTGTACAATTATTGATTGAATTAGTTGGCACACTTAGTAATGGTAATCAACTAGAATTGGTGCTAAAATTTTGAAAGTAAGGACATACTCTTGTTGCTTTTCCGCAAAAGAACTCCACCGGCCAAAAAGCCTCTCATGTCTAGAGTTTGGTGATGTAGTTATCACCCATCGGTTAAGTCTTGCTGAGTATTAGTATACTCAGCCTTGCTTTAAAAATGTTGTTGCAGGTGTCGTTTGACCTGGTGAGATTCCACCCGGCTGGGAGCTGGAATGGGTGGATGACGAGGTGTGATGGCATCACGGACGGCCTCCTGTGATGTTTAGCGTGCGCTAGTTTATTTTATTCCGCTGTTTTCAAACTCTGAACTTTTACTTCATGTCATGAGCAATGGTTTGTAATAATTAAACACTTAGGGGTAATTTGGATTTAAATTGTGTTTGTACTCTGGACTCGCCTTTGCGTGAGTTTTAATGCATATGTTCGATCCTCTGTGTGAATTCCAAGTGATTTACCGGGTGTTAACCTGGCAACTAACGACAGGATGATATTTTACTGTCGCTTAATGGCCAAAGTGGATTGGTTTAGACGATAGTACGGTATTTTCCTGGGCGGGTTGTCACACCAGGGTCGGGCAAGGGCGCACACGACGGCAGCGGCGGAGCTGAAGACGGCGTCGGGGCTTGAGGAGGCGGCAGCGTGGGAGGCGGCGGCGGCCAGGGCTGGTGGCGGGCCGACGCGGGAGGGCTTGGGTCCGGCGGAGCTCTGACCGGCCGCGGCCGGCCGGAGCTCCGGCAGACCCTAGCCCGCCCGCGCCGACGGGGTGGGGGCGGCCTGGCCGGCGGGGTGCAGACGGGAATCGCGTCACGAGGAGGAAGAAAGGTGTGACCGAAACCGCAGGATGGGTGGGGGAGGATAAGAAAGAGAGAAAAGGAGAAGTTGATCTGAGTCATCCATCTTCCATCCAACAGTTGAAAAATTCATGTGAGGAAACCCCTAATCTCACATGGGTGAGGGATAGACACTCCCAAAGCTTAGTATCCAACTACGAGGTAGTGATTCAGGCTATTGGAATATAATAATATTTCCTAATATATGAGCCGAGTCATATTAAGGGGAAAGAGCAGCAATCTCTTCTACTCCTAAAAAGAATAAAAGTAAGACATAAACCTGATCCTACTTTCATCATCGTGAGTCTGCCTTCCCCGTGCGTCTGCCTCCCCCGCGCCCCGGAATTACGGCCGTAAAAAAATGCCCTCCGCTCCTACCGTCACCCCCCACCTCGATGCCGTATCTAAAAAACAAAAACACCCCATCCCGCAGTCCGCCGCCGCCGCCAGCGTCGCCATCCCCCTCCTCTCCGCCACCATCACCACCCCCTCCTCTCCGCCACCATCGCCACCCCCTCCTCTTAGCCGTCGTCGACGGCCTCCCTCCGCGCCGCCGTCGACGTCCCCTTCCTCGCCGCCGCTGTAGACGTCCCCTTCCTCTCTGCCGTCGTCACCCCTCTCCGCCGCCGTCAACGGCCTCCCACCGCGCCGCCGTTGACGTCCGCCTCCTCGACGCCGCCGTCGACCACACCCGCGCCTGCCACGCGGGAGCCGCTGTCCCCGTCCATTGATGCATTGCTGCTGAGATGTTTCAGCAGGTTTACTTTGCCATTCTTTCTTTATTGTGGTTTCAATGGATTTTGATTCAATTCAGAGGTGCAATGTTCCAACATTTAGGTGCTTGCCAGTGTATAAAAGATGTAATGGAACTTCACTCTGTTCTGTAAATAGTAATGACTTTGATTGATAGGTTCTATAAATATATTAGTAGTGCTATAAGCTTACAGTTTCCTCACAAGTGACAGCAGAAAAATTGTGGATCCATGTAAATCATAGGTATATCTCTAATTGTACTCATTCTTTGTTGATAGTTTAAGATGCCACATGATTTTTGTATATAGAAGGTATGGCACAATCTGCTTTATATGTAACCTGATGCAAATTATAATTGTATACAGTATTCTGAGTATATCTTATCGTGTTTCTAATGCAGGTGTGACAATTACACATTGCCATGATAGGTAACTTTTTATTGTAGAATTCTCAGAATTGTTGAGTGTTGTTCCATTTTTCCTGAACTGAACATGTTTAGATGATATGTTCGATCTGTACGTATCCGCTAGGCCCCTGTAATTTGTATCTCCATATCAAATTGAGATACAGCTTCTCCTTGTGTCTTCAATTGGATATTCTTGCTTAGCCACCATGCATCGATATTCTGAGGATAGCATTCACCAAATTTTTAGATTGATGTGTTAACGTATTATGTTGTGAACTGATTTCTGAGTTTGTTTTTTCAGTGAGTTCATTTGATTGTTTATGGTGCAAGTAATTTCTTGTTAAATGTTAAGTTGTCCAATGTCTTTTCATTTTATTCATTCAAAGAATACACAGATTTGCCGCTTGCATTCATTTGATTGGACTGGCAATGCACATAAAGGGAACCAGTAAACTGTCGTGTACTCAAATTGGAGACAAACTCCTTACTGTACAAAATTTCCCTTATTCATGGACTGACAAGTTTCCCTTCCCTTACTTCGAGTTGTCAGTGTTAAATTAGCTTGGAAATGGTTCTAATCACACACGAAGTTAAGGTTTAGTTATATGTTAAGAATATTCAAACTGGAAAAGTAACTGATAAACAGAGTTGGACTTTTCAGTAAATGCACATATTGCTACAAGTGAGCAGAAGGTCAAGCTTGGAACTGTTACTTGTTAATGCAGAGGGTGCTTCAAGTGAGCAGAAGGTAACTGCTCTATTTGCTTTTTTTTTTTTTGCATTCCTTGTTCCTTCCTTTTTTTCATTCCACTTTTATCATTTAAAAGGGTTAAAGGGCTGGAAGTCAGCACAATAAGAAGCAATTATCCTGCCATGTGCATTATTGATCCAGCCTCAGACATTGAATTATATTCCAGTTAAGGATGCCAATATTACAATTTTTATTTCTTTGCATAGGAAAGCTGATTTACATCCAAATCCCGTTTCGCATAAAGGATTGCATATACTGGACACTTGAATGAAAATTCAATTCGATAGATGTTGTGCTGACTGACCGTGAGTGAGTATTCTTCCTCCTCCCAATTTACTTGCCTTGCAGTCTTGGGCCTTTTTCAGAAAAATTTCAGGAACTCATAGCAGAACAGAAGTACATAAACTTTCAGTTCAAAAAATATTTGCTCTTTGCTGTTACAGTTATATATTTTTTAGATGTATGTGTCATTCTTAACCTTCCTACTGTTATTACACATGTTATTGTTCTGCTTCGTTCAATGAAAAATCTGATAGCAAAGAAGTTGGTTAGAATTATTTATTATTATACCGTGTCGAAAGTTTTTGTGTCTCAACATTCCTACTGTTATTACACATGTTTTTGTGTCTTTTTCAGGATAAACGAGCACACAACCCTGCTTTCTCTGTTGGAAAAGCATCTTTGTCCTGGCCCTTGGAAGAATCAGCTCACGCAATATCGCAATACAGAATTGCGTGACCTGAAATTGTTCATTCAAAAATCTGCTAAGGTATTGTAAATCAAGTCATCATGTGTGCAACAGGCTTATTGATATTTTCACTACTTTATTTTATCAAATGATGCTTTATTTTAACTTGCTGTAGGAATCAGAGTCACCATACCGCCTACTCAATATAGTAGAACCTTTGCGGCCGCAGTTGGGGGTTTACTTGTTGTTGAGTACCCAATTATCGAAGTCTTTCAGTATTTCAACCGCCGTCCGCCGGAGCCACCGCCATCACCACCAACTGTAGCGCTCCTGCATTCGGGTACCTCGCCAATTTTCTTTTTCATTGTTCTTGCAGCATGTTCCCCTCCCTTTTCTGAGTCCATCTTTTCATTTTTGGTGAATGAAAAGGAATCTCATATTTACAGAGCACAAACTGTTTTTGATTTGCCTAAAATATGCTCAATCTGCTACCTTTACTATGAACTTTAAAATTTTGAGAATTATTTTCTGCTGCATGAGTTCTGACGTCTAAATCATATACCTGCTGCACTGGACCTTGAGGCTCTCAAGACTTACCCTCTTTCAAGATGTTGCCTCTTGAAAATTAGCTTGGCCACTGAATTTTCTTGAGTTAGTCTTGCAAGGAGTTAAGTGAGGGGAATTAACGATAATTAGAAGAGTTATGGTAGTTGTGCTTCTGGGTTTCTTGGGCCAGTTAATCAAACGGCGAGCTTGTTTGCAGTGGAAGCAAGTGGGAAGAGCATCTTACCGCTACAGCTAGCACCCTGATCTTTCTTAACTTCCTCCTGATCTTTGCTGATTGATCCAACTTATGCATATTTGGGACATAAAATAAATGATCTATTAGTGATAAAATGTACGTATGGATCAGCTATGGCTTACCCTAATGCTTGACCATAATAGATTGACATGACATAGTTGAAAATCTCATCTCTTAACTCTTGTTGGCTCACTGGCATTGTACGAATTAAAAAGCACGTGCTTTCATATCCAGCAAGATGGCAGCTAACTTACCACTGAAAGTCCTGTAGTATAGTAGCATCAAGATTATGCATAATCGTTGAAGAATATAAAAACTAAAATACAAAGGTAAGTGGAACAAAGGGGATTAGATGGATTCAGTGAGGATACTGGATTAGATAGGATTGCGTAATTTAGTAGTGTGTTTATACTTCCTATTCATGACCCGTCATATGCAGGGCACAAAATCAATTCATTTCCCACCCAATGACTTTGCTCCATTTTCTTAATGCAAATACCTGAACAACACTATTAGTATTGTGTACCTAGAAACCTGAACATCACTATTAATATTGTGGGTATACGCGGAGGACACAGTAGGTGAAATACTGAAATTTGAACATTGTGTGTTTTCTATGCTTCAGGTAGCAGTCAGCCTACCTTGTATACTTCTGCTTTGTTCCTTAGTGTGATGCATGTTCAAATTATTTCAGTTGATGGCAGTATTGTAGAAACAATATAATCATGGTTGATTGGTTGCCATACAAAGGAGTGCTTGATAGGAGCAATATAGCACCCATGATACTACATTAATCATTATAAGAAATTCTGCATACATGCACTGTTAAATGTCTTGCCTTTACTGAAAATAGCTGGAGAATGGACCATGGTTATGTAATGAATCATCTCACTGTTAAATAGTCATGCCATTACTGCACAACAGAACAGTGGAACACTAAGGAACACGTGCATCAAATGTCCCCAAAAAATTCAAAGGTTAATATACGTAACATGTGAGATATTTGGCAATGATTCATTTCAACTTGTGTAAAAACTTACAATAGATAATCTTGTATCCTTTTTATGCTCAATTTAGTTGAATTCTTTCCTGAATAGGAACTACATCTTGTGATTTCATCTCTGCAGCGATGGCGCACCTTTCACAACCTAGCCGGACTAGAGTCCCTCTTGGTGATCTGACAAACACATATCAAACAGGTAATGATTCTTAATTCAAATATCATCTCAGCATGCATCTTCCTTTTTCTATGGTCTAACCCAGATTTGGTAGAGGGGCTGCAAAAAGAGTCAACTTCCAACGATCGTAAGAGGCAGAGGGAAAAAGAACGTTATGCAGCAATGTCAAGGGAGAGGAAGGATGAAAGAAACAGGAAGCAACGTGAGAGGAGGATGATGAAGAAGGCCCTGGCAGATGGTAATCAACTAGGCCAAGTCCATGTCCCAATGGAAGAAGACGGTGATAATGAATGTCTACAAAATGGACAATTGACTGAGCACTGTCAACATACATGTTCGTCTTATTGGTTGTTCAATGTTACGAGGGTTTATATGTTGACCTGATCATCTGTTTGTTTCGTGTAGCTGGGGGCGAGGTATTGACCAACACAGAGAGCAATGTCCAAGGCATAAATGACAGTTGCATTGATAAAAGTGTTGATGGAGGTGAATGTGCTGTTAATCCGGCACATACCAAATCTTATTGTACCAGTTGATTGAGATTTTTTAATGCCTTCTTTTTACCAGATGTGGATGGAGACGATGATAATGAATGGCTCCATAGGGGACAATTGACTCAAAATAATGAAAAAATAGGTATGTCTTATCTGTTGTTCGATATTACAAGGGTTCATATGTGCAAGGGTTCATATGTGGACTTCAACACTACAAGGGTTCATATGTGGACTTCAACACCTGTTTCATTCGTATAGCTGGTGGCGACGTAATGATCAACTCGGAGACCAACGGTGAAGCCATAAATGACAGTTGCATTGATACAACTATAGATGGAGGTAAATGTGCTGTTAATCCCAAATGTTTTTAGTACCACCGATTGGTGACGACCTGCTTGTGTTTTGTATACCTTGGGGCGAAGCTTTGAACAACGCAGAGACCAACGGCAGTGTCAAAGATGATAGTTGCATTGGGACAACTGTGGATGGAGGTAAATGTGTTGTTAATATTGTTACCTCTTATTTTCTTAACACTAATGTCAGATGTTATTTTTTTGTTAATTACCTTGACCATTAATATATTTTAAGTCATTCCCAAACATTGTATGTTATATTAAGCATCAGTGGCTCCTATTTTTCTAACTGATTACTGTCATATGTAATTTTTCTGTTAACTATCGAGAGCTGTTGTTTAATCTGACAACCTGTTAGTTGTTGTGCGTCCTATCTTATGTGCTTGTGCATTGCTATGGGCAAAATATAATTCCCACTGTAAGATTAAGATCATATTAGAATGCATGAAGTCGCCTAGGTACCATCATGATTAACACTGACCCCACCTCAATTACAATATTTGTAAAGACGAGTTGCTCCTTCCTTGGTCCATCCAATCAGTTGTCAGGGGTTTATATTTAAACTGACTTATCACATATATGAAGCATCAATACCACCTGTTTTGTAATATAATACTTGACACCTGTTGTTTAAACTGATAACCGTTAATTGTTGTGGGTCCTTAATATAGTTTTTAAGGATTATCGTAGCTATTATATTTATCACCAATTGGTGATATGTATTTTAGGAGGCAATGATGATCCCAAGTCGGTGGACGACCAAAACCTCTCTCCTGGCGAACGTCGTCGTAGGAGGGCTAGGGCACGTTATGCGGAAATGTCTCCTGTTGCGAAGGAGGCACTACTGAAGAGGAACCATGATGCAAGAGCTTCAAAGAGATTATTTAAGACACCGCAAGAGGTGAAGGAGAGTAGGAGGCAAGTCAACATCAACAATCGAAAGAGGAAGAAAGAACATCGTGACAACAACTTGCATCCTGACTCCATCGCCATGGCAAACCCTCAATGGAAACCAGAGCTTTTATTCCCTCCAGGTGATAAGCCTCCCGCTAGAGTATCGGAAGAGATGGTGATCCCCGATTTTGGTGGCAGTCCTGTCTATGTCGAGGCAGAAGTACGGGAACCTCCACAGCAAGATGAAACCCCGGAGACATTTCTATCCAACACTATCCATACAGCCCACCTAACTCCAGGATTGCGAGAATCTTGATGAAAGCGTCGTAATCAGGAATTTGAATCAACCATTGGAAGAAACACCAATGGGACCACTGGTGAAAATGAGAACATTGCGAGTCAGCCGACACAGTCGTGTGTTGTTGACAATGGTAAACTACTTGCCAACCTGTATATTATTATAACTGATAAGTTAATACACATTTAACCAAACTGTGTTTTAATGTTGTATATATAAAGGTGTCACGCAAACCTACCCTCCGGCTGACGGAACATCGGAACCTCGTAATGAAAGGTGTACTCAGACACAACCATCCGTGGTTGATGAGCCTGATTCTATGCCACCACGCGATTTGCACAGATACCCTTGTCAAGGTATGTGTCCATGACGCGCATGCTCTTCCTGATCACATTGTGCATATTCACCTATGTTCGTCTCACCACTCATGTCACATGTGGTTGCGTCAGATGGTGATGAGAACATCGTATTCGATGAGGACGAGGAACAGGATGAAGGGTTTCTTTTCGCGGGACAAGGTATACCTCGCTGCAATTATCTCACATTAAGATTCCATTTTAACCAACATATAGCACCCTTGACCTATGCTAAATACTATCAGAGGATGATGATGATTCCGTCGTGAATGGCGACCTCACGAGAGGCGATGAAGATACGCTTGACCCGGATGCACCGGATCCATTCTGCGGGGTTTACGCCAATGTCCCAAAAGAGGGTCACGCGCTGAAGCCAGTAGATAATTGCGAGTTCTGCAACGCCAAAAAGTTTGAGTATGAACCGCCAGGATTCTGCTGCCGTAGTGGAGACATTCATCTATCCACCCCCGAGACGCCCCCGGATGAACTCGTGCGATTGTGGACGGCCTCTGACTCTGATGCCAGGCATTTTTGTGACCACATCAGATATTTTAATGGGCACTTCTCCTTCACTTCTCTGCACTGTAATCTTGATGGTGCGACCACCGACACTCGGAAGTGTCCCATATACACCTTCCGTGCGCATGGCGCCCTTTACCATAATCTGAAAAACTTTGGCAAAGAAAATAAGTATGAACCTAATCACCTCGAGCTTTATTTCTACGACGACGATCCTGATCTTGATTATAGGCTCAGCAAGTGTCGTAAGAAGACTGAACAGAAAGACAGAGAGGTTATTCGTACGCTGGTAAACATCTTCAATAGTGGTGTTAATCCCTACTCGGATCAACTTCGCACTATGGGAGAGGTAGAGGATTTTTCGGATTACCATATCGAGTTCAACCTTGATCAACGTCTAGACCAGAGAACATACAACAAGCCTTTAACGTCAGAGGTTGCCGCTGTTTGGATTGAGGGGAGCGAGCATCGGGGTCAGTTTGAAAATAGTGTCGTCCTCCACGGGAAGGACAGGTCATGGAAAGGCATCCGGTCGTATCATGGCTGCTACGACCCTCTCTCGTACCCGCTCTTCTTTCCAAGGGGAGAGTTCGGGTGGCACAACTGCATTCCCAAAGTTGGTGTGACTGAGGCGGAGGTTAACAGAGCCCGAGCGATCCGCAAGGAACGTGCTCAGGGGGGTGGTGATGATGAAGCTGGTAATTGCTTATTTCCTCTTAACAAATATGACCCGATGACCGTGCATCACGATACTAACTGAAAACTTTCCTGTGTGTAGGTTCTGCCGGGAATAAATGTGTTTCAGTTCGTGATTACTATTCCTATAGGTTGCAGATACGGCCTGGGATTTTCAACCCAATACTATACGGCAAGCGTCTGTTCCAGCAATTTGCCGTCGACACTTACGTGAAGATAGAATCTTCGCGTCTGGACTACTACCGCAACAATCAAGATATTGTGAGGGCTGACTTGTACCAGGGTTTGGTTGATAGCTATCGTAACGGGGTGGAAGACGCGAGTGAGGTTGGGAAGCGTACGGTTCTATCACCGACGTTCATTGGTGGTCCTCGTGATATGAGGCGTCGGTACATGGACGCGATGGCTCTGGTTCGAAAGTATGGCAAACCGGATGTCTTCCTCACCATGACGTGCAATCCGAATTGGGACGAGATAAAGAATGAGCTATGTCCAGGACAGCCCGCCCAGGACCGTCCAGATCTCGTGGCTCGGGTGTTCAGAGCCAAGTTGGAGGAGCTGAGGCGACGGTTGTTGTACAATGACATACTTGGGAAGGTAAAAGCCTACGTATATGTTGTTGAGTTCCAGAAGAGGGGCTTGCCGCATGCACACTGGCTGTTGATAATGTAGAGGAAGTACAAGATCACTTGCCCGGAGCAGTACGACATGATTATCACTGCAGAGCTACCCAACAAGAAGGAGTACCCTGAGCTCTACAAGATGGTCACAAAGCATATGATGCATGGACCCTGCGGTGTGCTTAATCCAAGCTGCCCATGCACAAAGGACCGTACTTCATGCAAGAACTATTACCCGCGACCATTCTGTGATTCGACATCGCAGGGCAAGGATTCATACCCAAGGTATCGGCGGCGTGATGATGGTCGTAAGGAAATGATTCGAGGTCACATGCTGGACAATCGATGGGTTGTCCCGTACAACCCGTATCTCATACGTACTTTCAACTGCCACATTAATGTTGAGGCATGCAGCAGCATTAAGTCCGTGAAATATCTATTCAAGTATATATACAAGGGGCATGACAGAGCATCTGTGGCTGTCAGGGAAAATGGAAAAAAAGATGTCAATGGGAATGTTGATGAGATCACGGAGTACAGAGAGGCTCGGTGGGTGGGGCCTCCAGAAGCGATGTGGAGGATATACGCCTTTGATTTACACAAGTGTCACCCACCGGTGCAGACGCTGCAATGTCATCTCCCTGGCCAGCATATGGTTTCATTTCATACGCGGAACAAGATTGAACGAGTTTTAAAAAAGTCGCGTATCGAGGAGTCAATGCTCACAGAATGGTTTAACTACAACTACCATCATCCTGAAGCTCGCGAAATCTTGTATCGTGACTTTCCACAGTATTATACCTGGAATGTGAAAGATAAATGTTGGCAACCAAGGAAAAACTCAGCATACCAGATCGGGAGACTCGTATCTGCAAATCCGGCAGAGGGCGAACGATATTTTCTTCGTGTCCTCCTAAACCATGTTCCTGGAGCGACGTCATGGAGGCGCCTTAGGACTGTGAATGGCGTGCATTATGATTCGTTTCGTAATGCTGCTTGTGCTGCAGGTCTGATCGAAGAGGACAACACGCTCGATGATTGTCTTACTGAAAATAGTATGTTCCAGATGTCATCCTCATTACGTAGGTTGTTCGCTACAATACTGGTGTTCTGTGCGCCGAAGGATGTGGCCGGTTTGTGGTCAAAACACTTTGACGCAATGGCAGAAGACTTCAAGCGCAACAATAATAACCCGAGTCGGGTGGAACAGATGGTTTTGATTGACATCAGGAACATGCTGCAATCTATGGGTAAGGAAATAATCAAGTTCGCCCTACCAAAAATCGATGATGCATTTGATGACCATAGCGCGGTCCCTCGTGAGATATTTGAGGAGACCAACATTGACACAAATCCAGAAGATGTGGGATTATCCTCTCTACTAAATGAGGAGCAGAGGGCTGCCTATGATGAGATAATGTCCACAGTCGACACCGAACAAGGTGGTCTATTCTTTGTAGACGGACCAGGCGGCACAGGAAAGACCTTTTTGTATAGAGCGCTTCTCGGAACCGTTCGCAGTCAGAACAAGATTGCCGTTGCTACAGCTACATCTGGTGTTGCAGCATCTATAATGCCTGGTGGGAGGACAGCCCATTCACATTTCAAGATTCCCCTAACGCTCGACGATAAATGCGGTTGCGGCTTCACAAAACAGTGTGAAACTGCCAAGCTCCTGCAGCAAGCGTCTCTCATCATTTGGGACGAGGCGTCTATGACGAAGAGGCATGCTGTGGAAGCGCTAGACTATAGCATGCGTGATATAATGGACCGTAAGGATATTTCGTTCGGTGGGAAGACAGTTGTATTTGGTGGAGATTTTAGACAGATCCTCCCTGTTGTACGTAAAGGATCCAGGGCTCAAATTGTCGGTGCTTCCTTGCGAAAGTCGGATCTTTGGGCATCCATGCGACATCTTAAGCTCGTGCGCAACATGAGGGCCCAGAGTGATCGATGGTTCGCGGATTATCTTTTGCGCATTGGTAATGGCACAGAGGAGGTTAATGAAGATGGTGATGTACGCCTTCCCGACAAAATATGTGTCCCGTACACCGGGGATTCCGAGAAAGATCTTGACACGTTGATCGAGAGCATCTTTCCAAACCTCAATGCAAACATGACAAACAAGGATTACATCACCTCCTGAGCCATTTTATCAACACGTAATGACTGGGTGGATAATATTAATTTGAAGATGATCAACAAGTTTCAAGGTGGGGAGATGGTGTACCATAGTTTCGACGCAGCAGTTGATGATCCCCATAACTATTATCCTCAGGAGTTTCTCAACACACTGACTCCCAACGGGCTACCACCACATGTGCTAAAGCTTAAGATCGGCTGTCCGGTAATATTGCTTAGAAATATAGACCCTGCAAACGGACTCTGCAATGGAACAAGACTGGTGGTTCGAGGGTTCCAAAGAAACTCAATAGATGCTGAAATTGTTCTGGGGCAGCATGCCAGAAAGAGGATTTCCCTTCCTCGGATACCCTTGTGCCCCTCTGATGATGAAATGTTCCCCTTCCAATTCCAGAGGAAGCAGTTCCCTGTTCGGCTCAGCTTCGCCATGACGGTAAACAAGTCACAGGGCCAAACAATACCAAACGTAGGAGTGTACCTACCCGCATCTGTGTTTTCACATGGTCAGCTGTACGTTGCTATGTCTAGAGCCACAGCCAGAACGAACATCAAGATCCTTGCGCTCCCGCCTAATGCAGAGGCAGAGGAGGAGGAGGCTAGAAGGCAGGAAATGAAAGATGCAAAAAAGAGGGCAAAGGGCAAGGGTAAAAAAAATGACGTGGTCAAAAAACAAAAAAGAGTCCTGCCGGTGAATGGCACATATACAAAAAATATTGTATACAAGGAGGTTTTGACATTGTAGGCCAGGTAATATTATGATATTTATTATTCATGCATATCTTACATATTAATGTGTATTTGGATAGACATAAATTTTCTTTCTTGTATGCTATTATTACTGCATCATCACCCAAGAAAATTATTATTATTATTATGGTTTTATATTTTCACACAAATATCAATAGCTGGATATGAGATTCAATATTTTTTTCTTTCTGTAAAAGTTGTGCATATATGAGTAATTATTTTGTAAACTTAGTTTGTGGTTCATGGTTTGAGTATTTCTTTTTCTGTAAGGGCATAGTTAGACTAATTGGATGGAGAACCACATTAAGTTCTGTTATTTAAGAAAAAACAGTACATATACTACATTTCACAAATGAGAAGTATAATGTTGTTTGGTGAGGAGTATATTCTCCTAGAAAACAGAGAGCAATCTAATGTGCCTGATGCCTTGGTGTTCTTTTTTTTTGCATTACAACTTATTTAACTACGATAAGAGTTAGCTAATTCTTTTTTAGACTTGGATGTGCTGCATAGTTAGATTAATTGGATAGAGCACTACACTTGATAACACATAGGGCCATGGCAGCTGCTGCCTGATTTCTTTATTGTTTGTAGAAGTAAAAAGAATATTAGAGTAACATGGAAACGTAGCATAGAACTGAAACCCTCTTCCTCTTGTCAATGATTGCTTAAAACAAAGTACTATGGATGTTTAATTGTTAATCCCTGGTCATTTTGAGAACTGGTCTGTGTCCTTGCCAAAGAAAGGTTTAAAGGTTTCAACATTCTAATAATGGCCATGTCTATCTGATTAAATATTTCCATTCATTATAAGTATTTTCCATGGATTATCAACAAACTCGGAAGAGGTGAAATGTCTGCCTGGTTACAAGGGCAAGAAAAAGGTTGTTCCCTACTTATACTACTGTCCTTGAGAGTTTTAGCAAAATGGGGTATTTATAGATAGTTTTTTTGCTGGTGGTGCATAGAATTTCTAGAGAGAAGTAATCAGTTTGTTTTATGGAGCCCCTGGTGCCTTCAAGGTTATTGAATGCTTTGAGAACATGTCATGCTTTGAGGACCATTTTTGGAAATGTTTCATCAGTGTTTCTCTATGCCTAATTATTATCACTAGCTAAGGCATTCCATGTATGGTTAGACAATACCAGTCAATAAATTTATTTGTATCTATTTTAATTTCATTCTTTATCACAATTCCCTGAACTAACACTATCTACAACTATTTCCATAGCATGACTGTTAAGTTCTTAAGCTGAGTTAAGATGTCAAGGTGTCTTTACTTCACAATGAAATCCATATCAAGTCCAGTCAGCTTATTGTTCAACAAATGGAATGTATTGTAATTGTTCAGCCCCACAAATTTTTGGGTTGATGTGCTATTTGATGGATTAAGGAGCATGCTGTGGTTACCAGTGGCATTTACAGTCTGTCTGTTCAGCTGTTCCAGTCAGATTTGTTGAGCAAAATTGAGGTCCTTGCCAAGAAAACAAGATAGTCTAGACGTTGATAGGTAAATCACATGATCAAGTTAATTATGATTGTCTGAAGCTCTTCTTTGTTTTAATCTTTTCTGATTTTGACACTACTCTGGCAGCATCAGTATAGCAGTACAAAGAGCTGAAAAATGCAAACTTCATGGGCTGACAATCTGACATCATGCTTTTAAATTGAGCAAGGCTTCAACTGGATGCTTCATATGGTTATTTCGAGTTATAAGATAACTTTATAGTTACTGGAAAAAATGGTTGCATAGCTTAAATCAGTTCCAAAACATTTGGCTGCTACTATTCTGCCCTGCCTATGTATTTGTTCGCGCCATTTGGAAATAAGTCCAATTTGAATAGTCAGATCACATATAAATCAGATTGGCATGTTTTAAGATTAGAATTATATACTCATGGGAAAAAAAAAGCCCGGATAAAAGGCTACAGGATCCTGTACTAATTTTGATTGAAAGTAATAACATAGACATATTTGCTTCTGGATAAAGCATGTGATCTACAGATGCAAGGTCTCATGCAGTGAGAAACCAACCACGTTAGTATTCTTTAATTTGCTGCGAAAATAACTGATACATTCCTTACTATTCCTATCTAACATATTCCATCTGTAGAGATCTGTGAATATATATACGATTAGATGTTTCTTGTTCACACCCAAAGGTATGCATTCGTTCAATCAATTTTATGTCTGTTGCATTCAAAGTTGCGGTTGCATCTCTTACATCTGAGATTGTATATCACGGGGATTTTTGTATCAATTTGGTTTGGCCAATTAATTCTATAGGAGGCATTCAAATTTAGGCATTTGGTGGGTCATATATCCTTCAGCAGGGTGCTCCCAGTATGCAAAGCTCTAGCTGATGAAAAATAATTAGTATGATGAGAAATTTGGTTTTACTTAACCATATATGCCATGTAACATGATAAAAGTATTTTGTCTTTTTCCGTGTACCTTGTGTTGTTTTGCCCGTAGCAACGCACGGGCATGTTCCTAGTTAAGAATTAAGGAGGAGGAATTGGCCTGGATTGATCGGCTAGCAGCAACAATCGGGCCACTGGATGCATCAGTGGGATTGTATCAATACATTGAAAAGCAGACCGGCTTGTGACCTGATTAAAGAAAGGAAAGAAGAAGCTCGTATGAGAAAAAGAGCCTGCCTATGGCAAGAGTTTCTTTGGCTCATAACGTTATTAGTGGCATGCATACATACGTTGGAAACTAAAGAATAAAGAAAGGAGATGCAAGCCAACACGTGTACAAGAAGATAATTAGAAGAGGAACATGTTGCCACGCGAAAGGAATCTGGACTAATTGTGCATGCACGACGGAAAAGGCTTAACTGAAAAGGATTGTGCAGAGAGGAAAGCCAGAGTCCATGTATCTTAATATTAGCTTATTTAGATTTTACTTCTTTAACAAGTATTGGTGTCGTTAGTAACTATGATGCGTCGAGAGTCCTTAATTAGGAAGTTAAGCCCTTCCGGCCGTAAGAGTCTAGAGAAGCCCAGGGTATAAATATAAGCCCCGACCATTGTAAAAGAATTATCACACGATCAATATCAAAACCGCCTCCGGGCAAACCACTTTACAATTTCTTACATCTAATTTACTGCATCTACTTTCGGCGACTTCGCCATCGTACCTTTTTCTTCTTCACGAGTTCTCGCAAACTCGTCGGGCTGCATCGCTTCGATCTCCGACTTGCTGGCGAGTTCCGCTTTATCAAGTAATATCTAGGCTTTAACCTTCGGGCGTATCGCTGTGGTTTCGTCTAGATTTATTCATAATTTATCGATATTAGCTAGATTAGCAAGTTTTATCTTAATTCTTGTTGCTTTAGCTTTTATCATAATTATCCAGCTTGAGACTGCTTCTTGTCGTCTTTTATCGCATCATTCTTATTTCTTAATCATTAATAGCCGGCTAGATCTGTTTCAAGTGTTTTTGACGTAGCTATGTTTAAGTTGCCTCTGGTAGCTTACGCTCTACCTACATCATCATATCGGCAGATCTAGCCGATCTGTTCTGCTCCGTATCGGCTGCTTAGCTGTTACGATTGTATAGGAAAACACATCGGCTCTCTAGCCGATTAACCCGCTATCTAACGTTTTCCTTAGTTTCCATTGTCAATCAACAGGTCAGATTGACTGGCACGCCTCGCAACAGACCGGGGAGTCACGTGTGTCACGCGCGGAGGTGACGTCCTATTTTCACGTCAACAAACCGGGAGGGGGAAAGGGAGCCGCCGCCACCTCGCCGGCCTCTGTGTCGTCGAGCTCGCCGAGGGGGAGAGGCCGGGGAGCTTCGTCGCCGCCTTCTGAAGCCGCTGTGAGGCCCGCCGCGTCGGCCTCCTCCCGCGCAGGGGCCGCCGCCTGGGGAGAAGCAGGGGAGGGGACCCGGCTCCGCCGCCGGGGGCAGGAGCAGGTGCCGCCCTCGGGCTCCTTTCCCTGCTTGCCGAAGAGGGCAGGAGGGAGGGCCGCCGCCGTTGGTGGAGGGAGCAGAGGTCCGCTACGGCTAGGAGGCGGGGAGGGAGGCAGGGCCGTCGGCCACCCGGCGGTGGGGGAGAATGGCGGATAGAGCGAGGAGTCGCCGCCGCCGCAGGATCTCCACCGCCTGCGCCCCGTTCGCCGGCGGGGAGATGGCGACCGGCTTGCCGGCGCTGGGTCCGAGTGAGGGAGGGAGAGAGAGTGCCTGAGCGCGGGATGTGGACGAGGAAGTCGAGGTCCCTGATTTCCGTTGAGGGTGGAGAGCGATGGCCGGCGGCCCAGCGCCGTCGCTGGCGGGGAAGGAGAGGGATGGGCAGAGGGAGCAGGGTCTGCTGCGGCCCGAAATAGAAAGAGGAGGTGATGGGGTAGGTGGAAGGAGAGGGGGGTTAAATTAGGAGGGAGAGTATGACATATGGGCCTCGCAGTTGGTAGTTGCTATGGAGTATGAGATATAGAGGATGACAGGTGCGGGAAATCTAATAATGTACCGGAGAATTTCGATGACTACACAGATTGATTGTGAGAGAAAAATACTGCACAAGAAGATGCCTACAGATTGATTGTGAGAGGAAAGAAGTCGAAATTACTGTGCAACAAGGGCAGCCGAACGCAGCCTTATATCGCGGAGTTTTTACAGGCACTCACAGGCTACCATGGTCAAGTTGCACACACAGACTTCGAGACAGTTTGCTCATGAGCTTGAGCACTGAGCTTTTAGCTCGGCTCGTAGCTCTAGCAGGCAGATTTCACTCCTAGGCTCCTAGCACCAAGTAATGATGTCTGCGAAAGGCCCAAAGAACACTTGAAATCCCAAAGCAAGGGTTGGGCTTGGGGGGAGGGAATTCGGCTCGTCGCAGTTTTTTGTGCCCAGGGAGGAGCAATTGGGTAATATATATGGGCTTGTAACTGATGAGATTTTAGATAAAATATGGGCTTTCTTTCGTGGCCCATTTGTCTACAAGCTCTGTCTTTACCCCTTTGAGTTAGCAAAATCAAGTTCGGATCACTTCGATCAATTGCTAATGGCATTTTTCTTTATTTTCTTGCAGAAGAATAGATGTATGCACACTCGCATCTGCTAGCAAAATGAAGTTCGGATCACTTCGATCACTTGGTTATTGCATTTTTCTTTATTTCCTTGCAGAATAGTAGATGTCACGCATCTACGAACACACGCACATAACCACTGAGCTAGCTAAATCAAGTTTGGTTCGCTTCACTCCCTAATACACGCATGCAACTCTACATCTATGAGCATTTCCAATCCTACAAAAATATATGATTATATGCAGGCTCGCACCTACAAATACACGCACACATCACTATCCCTATGAACGCCTTCAAAACACTTAGCCGACAAATTCTCAAGATTGTTGAAGTTATCATTAACAATGACAGACACGTCGTCTACCACTGAAAGACTAACCCAGTTAAATCAATTTGAAGATCGCTTTTTCACGAATATATTTGCAAATAGTTAGGATGATCAAACACGTTGATGATCATTGCGTGCCTTAGAAATGCATTTTGCAATGGTTTTGTGACGGTTTTGCCGTCTACGGAGCTATGAAGTTCCAATGATCTTAAAGTATACTATTTCCATATCTGTGTAGTAGTTGTAGGTGTAGGTGTACGCGTAGTGTATGAATCTGATGTGTGTGGTAGTGTAGAGCATGTGTGTGCGTGTGCGAACATATACTACAGGTGTAGCAAGAGAAGAGCCGGCGTAGAAAAAAAGCTACGTAAACTTCCGAATCGATCGGCTACTTGGACAAAATGAGACAATACTCCCTCCGTCCGCAAAGACTGTTCATATAGCTTTCAAAATTTATCCCACAAAAAGTGTTGTTTTAGCTCGTATTAAATGCTCTTCTCATTAACTAACACCAAGTACTAAGAAAATATTGCATTGAGAAACACATGGAGCCAATGAAATGCTTATTTGATACCTCTTTTTAAGTTCCAATGCATGATTAATTAGGAGCAACAAGATCATTTGTTATAACTACTAACATATCTTAAATTTTCTAAACAAACGGTCTTTGTGGGACGGAGGGAGTACCTATGAATTGGATGTGGATGAATCGTCATCAGACATCAGCGTTGCAAGTGTGGCCGGCCGTCGTGAAAGCGTGACGGGCGGACAGGGGGGTGGCGGGTCAGGTAGCCTCAGGTGCATGCATCTGACGACCAGGGGACAGGCGGCCTCCAGCGTCCGGGGGCCGAATCAGACGTGACCACGTCGCTGGCCACGGCCGTACGGCGACAGCGGCCGCGTCCGCGTCGTCTCGTCCCCCCGCGCCTCGGGCCGCGGACTGACCCGTCGGCGCCGAAGCGAACACGGCAGGGGCACGTGAACCGCCAGGTCGCCCCGGGCTGCCCTTGTCGGGGATCAGTCCCGCACGGCGGCACGAGGCGGCGTTTTCGGGGGACCTGACCTGATGAGAGGGCGCGTCCTAGATTGGATGGATGGAGCCACGCGCCCCACGCCACTAGCATTTGGGTCATCCGAACGGCTGTCACGGCAAATCTTGGGTCGTTCGGTTTATCTCGGCTTATTTCCTCTCACACAACATTATATAATGTATCAGCCGAATAATATTCTTCGTATCAGCCGAACACGCTTTATGTACGTATGTATCACCCCAAATGGAGCAAAATCTCCTTTGCGTGGTGAAAATAGTCTTCTACTACTACTACCCAGCAGCCAGCAGTTGTGTAGGGGTGGATCCATAGGCTTCCTTCTTCTTCCTCCTTCCTCCCTGTCTTCATCTCATTCTTCCGTTTTTTTTCTTTCTCCCTCTTCTTTCATGTCAAAAAGTTTTAGAGGGGGCTTTGGGGACTCCATAGGATCCATATATGGGGTGTTAGCTTGAGGGGCTGAAACAAAGCCAAATTCTAAGAGGATCTAGGTTATCACTTATTACATTGCTAAGATCACCAAAGCCTTTAGCCCATGGATGGAAACTTTTTTCTAACGTCGTTGATAGCATAAGTCATAGGAGCTATGTGATGAAAGATAGTGCTAATATTTTTTTGGAGTTCATAAAAGATCTTGGAGGACAAGGCAAGAATGTTTTTTAAAAAATGAAATGCATAAATCCCCCGTTTAGTTGATTATCACAAGTCTGACCTTGCGGCATAGCTTTTGCACTTTCTACTGTTCAAATTGGCCTTAGGGTAGTTGATGCAATAGCATATGTTGAGCAACATACGGAGTTTGTTGTAAGAGAAAAGTAACGTGCGTTGATTTGGACGGCAGAGAAAAATACTGCACTCTGAGAGGTAGCCAACGGATGAGCAACACGTGGGAGATATGTCCCGGAAGAGGAGTCGTCGTCTTAACAGAATCTTGGTTTGGATCGCACTCTGTCACTTTGCGCAGCAGCAGCCGTTGGATCTATGTGAAGAATGGGTGGCGCACCCACTGACCCACACACACAAGAGACGAGTAGACGCCGAGTCACCCGTAGGAGTAGTAGATGAATTGAGTTGTTCGTTCCGCGCAGGACTCGTGCACACCCAACCGCGGGAAGCAGCGGCCGGCCGGCCGAGCGGCGCGACAAGGACGAGGAGACAGACGCAGACCCCACTCGGTCGGACCCATCCCATCCTTTGGCCGCGGCGGAGGGCCGCGCCGGAGACGCGACGAAACTTCTTCCTCTTCTCCAGTCTCCAGTCTCCAGTCTCCTCCACTCATCACCCACCCTGCGCGGGCTCGGCCGGCCATCCGTTCGCCGCAACGAAAGCAGCAGCTGCTCTCGATAAAAAAAAAAGCTTTCACCGACGCGGCGCAGCGTACGACGAGTAGACCTGGGAATGGATTAAAATCCAGATCCAACTTAAGAGAATCCAACTAAAATCCAACTATAGATACACTTCTATCCAATCCAATCCAATTAATCAGACTAACATCCAAATCCATCCAATATATCCAATACTCCTCGCATCTTCACCGGCGGGCCGAGGCAAGCTAGCTGGCCTATCCTGTGTGTCCTCCTCGCTCGCGTCGCTCAGAGCTCGCAGGCCGCGGGTGGGGGTAGGGCGCTGGCCGTGGCGTGATTGGAGGAGCTCGGCGCCGGGGCGGCGGGGTGGACGACGGTCCTCCGAGCTGAGGTGGCGGGCTGGTGCGCGACGTCATCGGTGTCGGTGCGCAGCGGGTCGTTGGACGACGGTCCTCTGGGCTGAGGCGGCGGGCTGGTGAGCGACGTCATCGGCGGCGGTGGCACCAACGTTCAGGAGTGGCGGGGTTACGACGCCGAAGAGGTCCGTCGAGACGTTGCCGTAGGCCTATGGCGCGGCGTGGGCAGCGGCGGTGGCGCCGTCCGGGAGCGGCGGGGCAACGACGACGCCGGGGAGGTGCGCCGAGAAGCTACAGCCGGCATGTGGTGCGGCGTCGGCGGCGGCGCTGACGACGAGGAGGATCGACGAGGTGGCAAGGGACCCAGGAGCCTGAGGAGGGCACGGTGACGGATCGCCATGGCGGGCAGCGCGGGACGACGGAGTCTTTCTGCTAGCCTGTCGTGGTTTCTTCCTCTTAAGTCCAACACGAATTGGATAATCCTGTTTTCTTAGTCCAATAAAATTCAAGATCCAACTAAATCCAAATCTAAGGAAGTCCAATTAGTAAAATCCAATTGGATATGGATTATTACCAATCCAATGCCAGGTATAACGACGAGTGGTCGAGGCGACCCCACCACCCAGGTTCGCTAATCGCTCGGCTCGCGTTCGTGCTCGTGCCTTTCTTTCCCCACAGGTCGGGGGTGGCCGGCCGGCGGGGGCGCGTGGGCGCGGCGCGTCCCCCCTCGGAAAATCCTAGGCGCACCCGGGCCGCGTGAAGGCTGTGACGCGGCGGGGCCTGCTCCTCAGAGACAAGACAAGTGCGGGGGACGCGGCGGAGCAGGGTGTCCGGAGATTCGTGGTGGTGGTGCAAGTTGCGGTGCGGCTGGGCCCGCCCAACGGGACAGGGTCCTGGTCCCTCCGGCCGTGCGCGAGCCTTTTGCGCCACGGGACGGGACTGCTGCGTGCCGCGGCGTCGTCCTGCAGCTTGCGGGGGTGTGTGATTCGATCATTCGAGTAGTGCGCGGAAATATCTCTAGCACCACCGCGGTCCTGCTCCTGCAACTCCGCGGAAATATCAGTTTAGCGCAACGAACTCTTCACCTTCGGGATTCCGCGGCAACTAGTACGCACGTACTAGGAGTACTCCGTCCGTTCTCTCCCAAGGCCCAAGCCACAGAAAATCACAGGAGAAGTCGAATGAAAAGTTACAGAAGAAGAAGCGAAGTCGCGTGAAAAACTACAGAAATCTCTCCCACGCCACGCCGATGTGCTTCGTTGGACGTGCTCGCTTTTGTGTCTGTACGTGCGGTACAGAACCCGGATGGACCTTGGGGCACTCGTGTCGGCCACTCTCTCCTCTCTCTCTCCTCGTCAGCGCGCCGCGCTGCGTGCCTGCCTGCGTCGTTGATCCCTCGTCAACTCCGTACCCCCAAAGACGCGCTTCCTCCAAAGCCTTGCCTTGGCGGAAACCGCATTCGAGGCACACGGGTCGTCACGGCGTCGCGATCCGTTCGTTGCCCACTGCGTCACCGTTGGCTGCCGATAATAGCGAGACGCCGAGACGCTCACGTAACGTGATCCATCGGTCGCCGCCAATTATATGCGCATCAGGCCGGTCGCATTAGTAACACACACAATAATGCATACCAGATTATACAGACACACACAAGCTCTCACACAAACTCGCAAGGGAAAATGGAGGTGGAGACCACAAAAAAATGGACCTCAGCTTAGTAGTACCACTATTTATTTATATATCTTTCAATAATAATAAAGGGGAAAACGAAGGAGAAAATGGTTGGTTACTCGGGTGGGGGTGGCCACCGGCCGGCGCTCTCTCGTCTCGCCCACGCAAACGGGGCGTTCCAGGCCGGGCCTCGAGCTTCTTTCTCTCTACTACTACTACCACCACAACAAAAATCAAAGGCCGCGCAGAAAAATGGCCTCGCCGCCGGCGACAAGAGAGAAAAGAACTACCAAGAACTTCGCCGCCGGGATCGTCCGTCCTACGGAACACGGTGGTCACCGCGCTCGGATTAGGATTAGCTGGCCTGGCCGGGGCACGACGTACGGCTCAGGGAAAAAGGTTTAGCAGCACCGGCTCCCTGTCGCCGCCGGTGGTGGTGGTGGTGGTGATGGACTCGTCCGAGCTCATGGACGGCGTGCCCGGCCGCAGGAGCGGGGCCCTCCGGTCCCCCGGCGCCGGCGGGGACCCGGGGCTCAGGCACAGCCCGAGGTCAGGGAGCGGCGGCGGCGGCGCGTCGTCGCCGCTGACGGCCTTGCTCCGCACCCGCTTCGCCGTGGAGAAGGTGGACCATCCGCCGGCGCGCTTGGCGGCCGCCGGGCCGTAGAGGTCGCCGAGCTCCGGCAGCGGGCCGATGGCGCCGCCCCGCAGCACGGTGTCGACGGCGGCCTGGCAGAGGTGCCAGTTCCCCGTCCCCAGCAGCCCCACCGCGCCGTGCACCGGGTTGATGGTCCGCCCCGCCGCCTCGTACAGCAGCGACTGGAACAGCGCTGCACGCGACGATAGAGGAGGGATGATCAGCATCATATCTAGTAGCTAGCTAGCTTTAGCTGGGAAGTGGTGCGGCAGATCATGTTCATGTGGTGTGGACATATAGACGTACCAGGGCGCTGCGCGTCGGGGACGGCGGAGATGAAGGAGAGGAGGCCCGCGCGGCCGAAGAACTTGGCGACGAAGACGGTGGCGTGGCCCTGCGCGTCGGCGGCGTCGATCCACTGGAGGCAGGGGCGGAGGACGCAGCCCTCGCTGCAGCCCTTGCGCAGCACCCGGCACCCGTTGCAGCTCATGCCCACCGCACCGCCTCGCTCCTCCTCCTACAACGACGACCCAAGCAGTAGCAGCAGCAGGCTAGAGCTCATGCAACAACACTCCCCTTGCAGTGGCCTACTCCAGAGGTAGGTAGCTGAAGCCTAAAAGCTAGCAAGAAATCTCTCTCTCTCTCTCTCTGATCCGCTGCCTCTTGCGCTACCCAAGCCGGAACGAAGAGAACGGCCGGCCCGCAGCCGTGGAGGGGGTAGATATATAGCCGGAGGCAGCGCGAGGAGAGCCCTGGGAGAAGGAACAACCATGGTTGGTTAGGTAACCGGGCTTGGACCCGGGTCAGACGGAGCCAGAGAGAGTTGATGGGTGCGATGACCGGGAGGTGAGGAGGAGGGTGTTCTGGGCGAGCGAGGAAGTTCCAAGGTCCTGGGGCGCGCGGGCGGGCGGGGGCGGCTCCGTGTCTCCGCGGCCGGTCGGGCACCCCGCGGGCCGTCGGATCCCATCCCCCGTGGCCGTGGGGTGGGCGGATTCTCCTCCCTCTGGCCACACGGCGCACGTCGCGGCGTGGTGGTGGGACTGGGACTCTGGGAGGACTGGGTGCGGGCGGTTTGCCGCTTCTGCCCTGGGTGCGGTGCGTGGGTGCTTTTCCGTGCGGGCCGTGGGGCCGGACGGAGACGTGCCCGTGGATTCGCGTGTCGGGCAGCCGCGCGGTGGTGCGCCCGCCTGACTCAGCGTGCCGTGTGACCCTTGCGCTCCCTCTCCTTCGATCTGGTGTTTAGGAAATTTCGCATCATCTATCTACTTTACTAGTACTAGGTTGTTTAGCGTCCCAGTGCTCGACACATGTCAACGAGCTGTAACTTTTGCTTGGTTGCGAATTGGAAAGCTGTACCGTGTGCAGTGGCTCGAACTTATCCGCCCCCGCGTGGTAACTATCGTTCCTGCGCGCGGCACTACCGAAAGGCAAAAATTGGACGCACCTCCTTAGCTGCTTGCACACACACAGTCTCGTTCTTTCGTTTTTACTACTAGCAAACCCTCCCTGCTTCATGGTTCTTGTTGCTCCGTACGTCATCCAAACAAGCTGGCATGTTTGTTGGTGCTTGCCAGGATGATGGCTGCCTCTTGCCGGCTCAGCGTTATCGGGAATTACCTCGTCGACGACTAGAATCCAACGAGTTGCACTAATTAAGTATCGGCCATCGCAGCAGCTGCACTTGTTGGATATACACTGTAATTGCGTGAGCCTGAACAGGGATAGTGACGAGGGCCCAGATTAAGGTCCCCTTTGACGGTAAGATTATCTTCCTAAAAAACGGCAAAACCACAACCCTCGAGGTGGAGTCAACCGTTTGCTGGCAAGTAGCTCGAGGATGGTCGTACCCTTGCTGACAACAACATCTAGAAGGAGTCCACCCTTCACCTGGAGCTGTGTCTCAGGGAAGGCATGCAGATCTTCGTCAAGACCCTCACTGGCAAGTCGACCAGTCCTTGGCCGGACGGCTGCATTTACGACTAGTTTCCCACTAGAGGAACCCTCGCACGACAAGTCTCCGCCTCGCACGACAAGTCTCCGCCTCGCACGAGTACTCTCCGCCTCGCACGACAAGTCCAGGCTCCGACTGGTACGTGGACCCGGGCGCACTACTCGGGCGGCGCTACCGATGCGCGGGGAGGAGCGAATCTCCACGTCACGCGGAAACAACAGCTGGAGGCCATGCAAGCGGCCCGCCCCGGCAAGAGCCTTAATGCAGGTCTGACAAGCCGCTCAGCCATCACATCGCCATCATCTCCTACTCTGCCACACGCAAGACTCAACCCGAGGCACTCAAGCACCCTCTACGACGCGCACGAGCCTAGGCTTAGGCTCGGGCGTGGCAAGCTAGGCAAGTACTCGGGAAGACTAAGACAAGCCCAAACTACTCAGGGAGAAGGCCAAGCGTCCCGGAGGGAACAGTCCAACCCGGCCACGCGGCGGCTTCCCCGACAAGGCATCGCGACTCGGCTTCAATACACCCCGGCGGACAGCGACGTACGACGGGACGTACCAGCTGCCAAGCACTGTAACTCTTTTGTATTCCCCCTTGTGCCCCTCCCCTTGAGACTATAAAAGGGAGAGGAGGGCAACAGTCACAGGGGTTAGACCTTCACATGACCAGACACCACCACCCGGGACTTGGGAACGAACTCCCTCTCCCGACTAGCTTGTAACCCCTACTACGAGCACACTTGGCTCAGGAACACGGCTGCAACACACTGGACGTAGGGTATTACTCCTCGGAGGCCCGAACCAGTATAAACCCCGTCGTCTCCTGCGCTAACCATCCGAGCCCGACACACGATCGACAAAAATTCATTGCCGGTGGTAGAGAACCCCGACAGTTGGCGTGCCAGGTAGGGGCACATCGTGTGTCTCGACGAACTCAGCGGATCGGATGGACGGTCGCGGGGTCACGTTGACTCCCGGGACCACCCTGCGTTTCGGCTCCCTCGGCTGCGTCTACACCGGGCCGGCGGAGTCCGTTGTCGGCCGTACCTTCGGCCGGCCGCCTCGCCCCAATGTCCTCTCGGGGGCTGCGGCGCGCGAGGCCTTCATCCGAAGCTACTCGGGCGACATCATCATCGGTATGTTGGGGCCAAACCCAACGCAGGAGCGTTTTAGGCTCGCCGCCTACTACCTCACCGACCTCGCCTTCCAGGCCAGCGGAGACGGACCGCTGGGCTGGGGGGAATTCATGGAGCGGTACTCCACAATGTACCCTCGTGGACAACCCGGCCTACCGGACGACCCGGTGACGGCCTACGTCGACAGCCTCCGCGCCACGAGCATCGTCCCCAGGTCTGCAGCTACTCGGAGGGCGCCAACTGCGCGACGTCACGACCCCACAAGGGAGTGTAACGTCTGCGTGACCACTGCGTCGAGCAGCTCCGAATCGGAGCATGCACCACGCCATCGTGGTGCCGATGCCCAGCGGCGGGCCCGACTCGACGAATTAGCGGAGGTAAGGCGCCAGCTCGATGAGGAGTTGGTCCTTCTGCATCAAGAACTCGGCACTGACGTCGAGCCTCGCGATCGACAACCTGTTCAGGGCGAGCCCGGCAACGCGAACGGCAACCGGCGGGAGCGCCGTCCGGCCGCAAGCCAGCCGCACGGCCGTGCGCCGACACCACCCGCGCACGCACCGGAGCCCAACAACGACGAGCGCGCCAACGAAGGCGCGAACGCCAACGCACCGCCGCTTTTCCGGCGGGCATCCCAGAACCTGGCCGCCGCGGCCATGTTGCTGCGCGGCTGCCCGGAGCCAGCAACCTCAGAAGAGCGACGAGTACGCCAGCAGCTGAAAGCGCTGCTCGAAGCTGCAGCGGCGCAGCAAGCGGAAAGCTCCGCCTCGCGCCAGCGCTCGGAGCGCGGACGAGCTGGAGCACCATCCACCCACGGTCCGAACCCGCCTCCTCCTCAACAGCAAGGACATGGGGGCGGGGTTGCGGCCGCGGCATCGGCGGTCAAGAGTCGTCTAGGACCCAACCGCGACGCTCGGAATACCCTAGAAGCCCGGCGACGAGCGGAAAGCGTCGACGGCAATCACGACCACCACTCGCGCCACGACGACGACCGTGGGCGCCGCCGACGCCACGACAGCGACGACGACCGCGAGCGCAGTTGGTCGCCAAGCCAGCGTGGTCCGAGGGCCTTTGGTCGGGGCATTCGCGACGCGAAGTTCCCCTCGCGCTTCCGGGCCCCGACCAATGTGCCAAGATACGACGGGGACACCAATCCCAGCGTATGGCTCGAGGACTACCGACTTGCGTGCCATGCCGGAGGAGCGACCGACGATCTCTTCGTGATCAAGAACTTGCCACTCTACCTCGGCGACTCTGCACGCACGTGGCTCGAGCACCTGCCCCGTGACAAGATCCAAGACTGGACCGACCTGCGGTGGGTTTTCGTCGGCAACTTTCAAGGCACGTACACGCGCCCTGGCAAACAGTGGGAGCTGCGCAACTGCAAGCAGCAGCCCGGGGAGAGTCTTCGCGAGTACATACGGTGCTTCTCCAAGCGCTGCACCGAGCTCCCCGGCGCAACCGACAACGACGCCATCTCGGCGTTTCAGAATGGGACGACGTGTACCTCCCTCATCCATCGACTCGGACGTCGCATGCCGCGCACGACGCGGGAACTCCTCGACATCGCGAGCAATCACGCCGACGGCGAGGAGGCAGTGGCCGCGACGCTCAACACCCCTCAGGGCAAGGGGAAGCAAGTCGTGGACCATGCCGAAGGAACGTCCTCGCGATTCAAAAAGAAGAAGAAGAATGACAAGCGCCGCCGCGACGACAACTTTGTCGCGGCAGCGGAGCGCAAGACGACGCGCCCAAAGGGCAATCTGGGTAAGCCTGCACCGACCAGGGACCACTTCGAGAAGCTCCTGGACGCACCATGCCCGCACCACGAGGTCCCTGTCAAGCACACGCTTAGGGAGTGCCGGCTGATGAAGAACTACGTCAAGAGCACCCTCAAGCCGAAGACGGCGGACCACCCCGACAAGCAAGGCCCATCCCACGACAACGATGATGGCACGGGGGCTGTGTTCCCCGGTGAAGACGGAGCGGTGCATATGATCTTCGGAGGATCACCGGCGAAGCCCTCGAGGCGGCGCGAGAAGCTCATCCGGCGTGAAGTCATGAACGCCGACGTTGCGAAGCCGTCCTACCTAAAGTGGTCGGAGGTTCCAATAACCTTCGATCGCAAGGACCATCCCGACACCGTACCCCAGCCTGAATCCTACCCACTAGTGGTAGCCCCCCTGTTCAAAACCAGAAGGGTCCACAAGGTCCTGATGGATGAGGGGAGCGGGATCAACGTGCTCTACGCGTCAACACTTGACGAGATGGGCATCCCGCGGTCCGCGCTGAGGCCGTCGATGGCGCCGTTCCATGGGGTCGTACCTAGAATCGAGGCGCTTCCCCTCGGGCAGATCGATCTGCCCATCACGTTCGGGGATGTGCGGAACTTCCGCACAGAAACCCTCACCTTCGAAGTGGTGGGGTTCTCGGGGACGTACCATGCGATCCTCGGGAGGCCGGCATACGCGAAGTTTATGGCCGTGCCTAATTATACGTACCTGAAATTGAAAATCCCCGGACCGAGGGGTATCATCACAGTAGGGCCTACGTACCAGCGCGCATACGAGTGCGACACTGAGTGCTTTCAGTTCGCTGAAGCAACTGTCCGGTCCGCGAGGCTCCATGCTGAGCCTCGTTCCGAGGACCAGGACGTCCCCGAGTCGTCCAAGCGTGCGGCCTGCTCTTTCGAGCCCGCCAAGGATGTCAAGGACGCGATCGACCAGCTTGACGAGGCGCGCGACGTGGCACTGCTGAGGAGCGCCAAGTACCAGCAGGCGTTACAACGCTACCACGAGCGCAACATGCGCCCGCGCGACTTCCACGTCGGCGACCTCGTTCTCCGACGGGTTCAAGCCAGCAAGGACCGGCACAAGCTGTCGCCACCTTGGGAGGGGCCCTTCACCATCCACGAGGTGCTCCGACCAGGGACATACAAGATCAAGTACGAGGACGGGAGGGTCGTCACCAACGCATGGAACATCGAACACCTGCGCCCGTTTTACCCTTAAGTAAATGTTCTGAACTCGTACGTCAATAAATACATGTTGTTTGCCTCTGTGCACCTGTCTCCGAGTTCAAGTTTATATTCGGTTGTGCGCTTTATTTCTTTATAGCAATACTTATGCTTGAGCAGGCAGCGTCTTTGCACCAAGTCAAAGACGCTCCCTTCTCGGGGGCTACCAAGGGCACAATGCCCTCGGGTCCTCAACGTTTTTTCGAAATTTTTCAAAAAATTCCGACAACTTTGTCGAGACCGATCGCACGAACGAGAAGTTTTTTGGTGGAAACTCGAACTCGGGAAAGGTGAAGATGACAGTTTGCATGAGATGGCGAGTCGCCTATTCGTTCAAAGCTCCTAGTGCTAACGCTCCCGCGGCTACAGCACGAAGACTTGCGAGTACTTCTCTAGTCTCCGGCTTTCATCCAACCCCTTTCCGAGAACATTCGAATGACCACTCGGGCTCCGGTCCAAAAGAGGAGTTTGCGCAACTAAAACCTCAATTATCTCCCGAACCTTCTGAGGACTCGGGGGCTGCGAACGAACGGTTGAGCTTAGCGATTTGAAGGGGCCAAGCCTTACGACTCTTACGCCCCCGCGGCTCCGGAGCACGGTTTGACTGTTTCGCTTCTCTAAGTTCGACTGCACGTGGCTGCAGTCGTCCTCGGGCGCTCGGAAGCGATCGAGAGATAACGCCAGATGAATAGCCTAGCAACCTGGCAACATGTTCAAATTATTACAAATAGTTTGTGGCATGTTTAACTCGGGCGCCCGGGAACTCCTGGAGCCTCTGACTCGTCTTGTGGCAGCAGTTCCAGATCCTTCAATGCAGCGTCGGCCATCTCGCGGGCGAAGGCGGCGCAGTCCACCTCCAGTTCGTCGCATTGGTCGTCGGAGCTGCCAGGGGCCCAGCCGCCGCTCAGCGCCATGCGGTCCAGCCCTTGGTAGTGCGACTCGACCATGGCGAGGATCCGGTGCACCGCACGACGAGCCGTCGACAACTCAAGTTCTCGCACCACGTCGGGAAGGCGGCCAGCCTCCTCGATCAGCGTCTCGGGCGTCCGCGGACCAAGCGATACACCGAGCGCGGCCATGGCCGAACTCATCGCCCTGTCCAGCTTGGCGATGTCCCCGATGGCCTTCTCGGTAATGGCATCCGACTTGCGCCGGGCCTCGCGGGCCTGGTTCAGGGCGGACGCGTCCTGCTCTCGAGATGCCCGGGATTGCTCCAGCTCGGCCTGGACCTCTGAAGAACAAGCGGAGACAGGGAGTCACAGAGAGCTCGAGAGGAAGAAAAAGGACAACAAGATAACATCAAAGTTCGATACGTACTCTGGAGCTGCTCCGACAAGCGCTTAAGGACACCGTCCTTCTCGATAACCTTGAGGATGGCGGCGTTCCGCTCTTGCTTGACCGTCGCCAGCTGCACCACCATCCCCGTGCGGATCACGCGCGACCCTGCAACCAAGGTCATCAAGTCAAGTCCCGACAAGAAGCAAGCGCTGGACTGGACAAGAACCGGAGATCGTCCGACTTACCCTCGAGATCCTGCGACAACTTGGCGTTGGAGCTCTGAAGCCGCGACGCTTCCTCGGTTGCCACCTGGAGCTGGTTCGTGGCCTGGGAAAATTGGCGGCTCGTCGTCACCAAGTCCGTCGTGGCCGTCCTCAAGTCACTCTCCAGCTCCAACACCTTTGCCTCGAGGGACGCCTTCTCACGAGCGGCGGTCTGGGAGGCTTCTCGGGCGGTGGTCTCCGCCGTGGCCGCGGCGGTTTTGGCTCTCTCAGCCGCCTCCTCCGCGGACACTGCGGCCGCTCGGAGCTTCTCGATCTCAGCCTCGGCAAGCGCGAGCCTCGACGCCAGCGAGTCCCGCTCGGTGGCAGCCGCTGCGGCGGCAGTCTCGGCGGAGATGGCTCGGTCTTCCGCGGACTGACGGGCGGCCTCAAGGGACGCCCGCGCGGACGTCTCGCTCGCCACGGCACCGGCTGCCGCTACCCGAGCCACGACAAGCTGCATCTCCAGCTGGGTCCGCTCCGCGCGGAGTTGGCGCACCTCGCGGGCGCGTCTCCGACCTGAAGACTCGAGGGTCTACAGCCAATAGAACCGAATTAACTGGCGTAGCTCGAGAAGATCGCGGAATCAAAAAAGAATCCTTGACAGGAAAACTCACCGAGGTCGCGGGGAGGATGAGCTCGTCAAAGGCCCGGCGCGCCCAGGTCATCCCACGCTCCAAGGTGTGGCGCGCCGCGGCCTCCTCGTCGTCCTCGGAGTTGGAGTCAAGCCCGGAGGTAGCCGCCCACGAAGTGCACGCGAGCTCAAGCGTTCGGGCCTCGCCGCCTGCCGCGCCTTGAGAAAGAGATGCACTCGTCTCCTCGGCCACCTGGATCTCCGAGGTGGTGGCCCTGGCCACCGTCTTGGGGACGGCCGACTCTTGCGCAACGGCGGCCGGCTCGTCAAGCACGCGAGCCTCGACACCCTCGGCCTCAGCGGCAACCGGACCGGGCGATGATGCCCCCTCTTCCCCGACAACGGGCTCCGCCACGCCAGGCTCCGGCACAGGGGCTGGAGTTTCGGCGGTTTCCACCAACTCGGGAGACGACGCCTCCCGACCTTCATCGACATGCGGCGGTGCGGACGCGTCTTCTGTCGGCTCCACACGAGCCGCGGGCGCCGCGAGGGCCACATCTTCCGCGTCTGTTGCAGCGGCTGAGGCGAAGCCGCCGGCGCGCTCGTACTCCTGCAGCGCCTTCGAGACCGACGCGATCGTCTCCATGGTCGTCGGCTCGTTGGACCTCCGCTCCGCCGCTACCTCGTACTCCTTCTCCGGGAGTTGGGGCGCTTCGATGTCGATTACCCCGACACCGGGGAAGTCGATGAACCGGCACGTCTCCAGATCCATCATCTCCTCGACCGTAAGGGAAGCTCGGACCAAAGAGGACTCCGCCACCTCCACGGTCGGGGGAGGACCTTGAACTGTCGCTGCCGGAGAGGGCACCGGCACCTCCACAGCCGGGAGAAGGCTCGACGCCACCTGCGCCTGGGCCGGCTCCAACTCCAGGGTCGCCGCGACATCGTGACTCTCCGAAGCTGGGGGAGGCGCCGAGTCTTCATCCAAGACCACTACCACCCCCTCGACGCTCGGGCCAGCCTCGGACGGCGCTTCCAGGGCCGCCCGAGTGACGGTCGCCTCCGTGGCCGCCTCACCCTCCTCGACGGCGGTGGCGGGGACTGGTGGAGGTAGCGCGGTTGGCGTCCTCGTCTCGACGACCACCGACGGCGCCTCTTCGGCCTGTAACGACACCGGCCTGGCGCTCGGGGGCTGGGGCTGAGGCTCGGGAGAGATCACCTGTGCCCTCAGTGCCAGTCGCTTCAGGGGCCCCAGGCTAAGCACGCCAGTATCAGCATGACTGTGAGAAGACAAATGCTAGCATCAACAAACAAGTCGGAAGAGACATGACAGGCAAAAGCTGAAGTCGGAGACTTACATCTTGGATCGCACTCGGGTTTTCTTCACTGGGCGGTCCGATATGCCCTGCTCGGGGGTGGCGCGCTTCGAGCCCTGCTCGGGAACGGCGTGGCTTGAGTCCGCCGTCTCGGGCGCTCCTCTGCTTCGGCCGGCCGCCTCTACGGCGGCAACGTTCTCCCCCATTCGCTCGGGGGCTGTCCCTCCGGCCTCCGCTACGGCTGGGGTTGGACCTCGGCCCCCGCCTACGATTAGGGGTACATGAACATCCGGGGCCCCGCCACCCCGGATAAGCAATGACTGTAAGCGCCGCGGGGCAGCGCTCGGTTCCGCCACCGGCGCCGCGCTCGGCGTCGACGCCGAATCCGACGACCTCCCCCGCGACCGGCGCCTCTGCAAGGAGTCGGAGTCCGGGCGGTCCGAGCCGTCATAGAACTGGCGGACGGACACCAATCGCTCCTCCGACCTCCTCGGGGGATCGATCTGACGGGGTGCGGATCTCTGCGGCTCGGGAGCGCCCGTCCCGCTGGGCACCGTACGGGAGCGGGTCGACCGCGGGTCCACTCGGGCAGGGGGAGCCGCCGGACGAGAGCTCGAGCCCACAGTCTCATCGTGACCCGCCTCTCACGGCCGACGCGACGACGACACTTCACCGCCACGGGGCGGCGACGATGAGGACGACCCCGACATGTTGCTCCAGTCGACCGCCGCGCTGGCGACATCGCCGCTCCACGACGGCTCGGGCGACGGATCCTCATCGGAGGAGACGCCCTGCTCCCCCGCCTTCCGCCTCTTGTTGCGGTCGTCGTTGCGATCGCGCTTGGCAATCTGGCGTTTCTTATGCTGCGCCTTACGCGCAGCGCGCCTCTTCTCCGCTGCGGCCTGGTTCTGGTTGAAGATCGCCTCCTCCGGGAGAGGCGCCTTGGCCGGAACGAGGTGGGCGCATTTCAACTGCCGCAACAAGAACGCACCAAGGTCAAATCCGAGAAGATCTTCCCACGACAAAAGGCGAATGAAACTGGCCGAGAAGATGGACAACTTACAAATTTCTCTGTCCCCGCGTTGGGGAGCATCGGGAGCATCCGCGACAGCGGCCACGAGTAGGTCGCTCTCCCGATCGCCTGCGCCACGCGGCGCTGAACCTCGAGTGGCGACGGAAGCTCCGGCACGGTCACCGTCCCGACCCACGGGGCCCTGTCGGCAGTCATGTCGCAGAGCCGGAGCGGCCGCCTCCGGAGCGGCACAACTCCTCGGGCGTGGTACTGCCCGACCACCTCCGCCAAGGTGATCTCGGCGTTCCGAAGACGGCCGAGCACGGCCCAGTGAGACTTGAGCATCTTCTCCTGCTCTTTCTTGGCCGGGCCATCGGCCCAGTTCCGCTGCGACTTCGCGATGGAGCACCCGGTGTACGACGGGAGCGCGTGCTCGGGGTCGTTCCGCAAGTAGAACCACCCCCTGTGCCAGCCGCTGTTCGAGCTGGTCAGCGGCGCCGGGATGTAGTCGTCGCCGCGGCCTTGCTTCATTCGAAGGTTGGCGCAGCCAATCGTCGCCGCGCGGGAGCCTTCCCTCAGACAGGTGAACCTGAAGAAGTACTGGAACAAATGCCAGTGCGCGCCGATGCCAAGGAACCCTTCGCACATCGCTTCAAAGGCGGCCATCTGCTGGATGCTGTTCGGGTTGAGGTGCTGAAGCTGCAGCCCGTACGCGAACAGCACCCCACGGATGAACCTGCCGGCGGGGACGGAGAAGCCGCGCTCATGGAAGACCACGAACGACACCACGTACCCACTGGGAGGGCGTGGCACGGACTCGTCGGCAGGGACGATCCACTCGACAGCCTCGGTGAGGGGAGGCAGCTGGCCCGCCTCAACGAGACGAAGGAGCTGCTCGCGGGAGACGTTGGAGCGCGCCCAGCTCGACATCACGCCGGCGAAGTCTCGGGCGAGCTGGAAACGCAAGCGGCGGTGGCAATGTGGAGGCGAAAGAACTCGGAGCTCAAGGGGCAAGCGTAGGGGAGAAAGGAAGCGAACGGAAAGCAAAGTCCCGAACCAGCGCTCGACGCGCGGTTTTAAAAGGGGACAGGCCTGACTCTTCATCTTCGGCGTCGGGCCCGTCGTGTCAGCAAGATTTTCGCCCACTCACGCGCGCGTCCCGGCGAAACAGCCGCACGCAACCGCGACGCCTCGATTCCCGCGACGTGCAGACTTGCAGAGCCTAAGCGCGGTCTTGATGGGGCGGTCACATCGGTCACATCGGCCGAGATACCCGCACCCATGACCACGCCCACGTCATCACTACGGTCGTAACTGCCCCGACGAAACCTCCAAGGCTACAACGGCTACAATTACAAATAAAAGCTCGCGAGCGAGTCTCCAACTCACTCACGAGCTCGGGGGCTACATCCGGCGGATGCGCTCGCGCGCACCCACCGAGAACCCGAAGAACACCTCCAACTCCAAGATCCATCAACTGAGTCTGAACGCGACTCCCTGACTCCCACTCAGGCTCGGGGGCTACTGACGAGGGCCCAGATTAAGGTCCCCTTTGACGGTAAGATTATCTTCCTAAAAAACGGCAAAACCACAACCCTCGAGGTGGAGTCAACCGTTTGCTGGCAAGTAGCTCGAGGATGGTCGTACCCTTGCTGACAACAACATCTAGAAGGAGTCCACCCTTCACCTGGAGCTGTGTCTCAGGGAAGGCATGCAGATCTTCGTCAAGACCCTCACTGGCAAGTCGACCAGTCCTTGGCCGGACGACTGCATTTCCGACTAGTTTCCCACTAGAGGAACCCTCGCACGACAAGTCTCCGCCTCGCACGACAAGTCTCCGCCTCGCACGAGTACTCTCCGCCTCGCACGACAAGTCCAGGCTCCGACTGGTACGTGGACCCGGGCGCACTACTCGGGCGGCGCTACCGATGCGCGGGGAGGAGCGAATCTCCACGTCACGCGGAAACAACAGCTGGAGGCCATGCAAGCGGCCCGCCCCGGCAAGAGCCTTAATGCAGGTCTGACAAGCCGCTCAGCCATCACATCGCCATCATCTCCTACTCTGCCACACGCAAGACTCAACCCGAGGCACTCAAGCACCCTCTACGACGCGCACGAACCTAGGCTTAGGCTCGGGCGTGGCAAGCTAGGCAAGTACTCGGGAAGACTAAGACAAGCCCAAACTACTCGGGGAGAAGGCCAAGCGTCCCGGAGGGAACAGTCCAACCCGGCCACGCGGCGGCTTCCCCGACAAGGCATCGCGACTCGGCTTCAATACGCCCCGGCGGACAGCGACGTACGACGGGACGTACTAGCTGCCAAGCACTGTAACTCTTTTGTATTCCCCCTTGTGCCCCTCCCCTTGAGACTATAAAAGGGAGAGGAGGGCAACGGTCACAGGGGTTATACCTTCACATGACCAGACACCACCACCCGGGACTTGGGAACGAACTCCCTCTCCCGACTAGCTTGTAACCCCTACTACGAGCACACTTGGCTCAGGAACACGGCTGCAACACACTGGACGTAGGGTATTACTCCTCGGAGGCCCGAACCAGTATAAACCCCGTCGTCTCCTGCGCTAACCATCCGAGCCCGACACACGATCGATAAAAATTCATTGCCGGCGGTAGAGAACCCCGACAGATAGTGAAGCAAAATACTTGTAGTACAGTAGCTAGCCGTTCGCAACTGCACTTCCATGGAAGGAGATGAAGTGGATTCGAGAGTTGTTGACTGAGGTATGTTTGGTTCTCATAACTCACTTGATTTAAAGTGCAAATAAGTTACTTGTGGGAGGCAAACAACTCTAACTTATTTGTCGTCCACTGACTTCTAAGTCCATAAGTTGCTTCACCCATAGTTAAAATTGCATAAGTCAAATTTCTCTCTCTCTTACTCACTAACTATAAGTCAGAGTAATTAAACATGACTGACTTAAATCTAAGTGACTTATGACAACCAAACAAAATATGAATATTGATGCAAAGCATCCCAAAAGTCCGCACATCTTTCGTTCCTGCAGTGTTCCATGCAAATGCAATGATCAAATGACGTGCCCCACCCACAAGCTGATCAAAGGGAAGTTGGACTGGACTGATCAAGCTTGAGTTTATATAATAAAAACAACATTTGCTCCTCCCAGCAATAATCAGTCTCCCGGGTGCATTGCATCTCTGGATTCTAGCAGGGTGCCCAAAGCGAAGCCTTCTCCAACTTTTGTGGCTTTCCTTTTACACGTCGCGGCTATATGCCCTCTTGTGCCCCCACGGACCACGGTGGTGGGTGGTTGTTTCTTGCACGTAAACCCTCTCGATCCGATCGATTTTCCGAGAATTTTTAAGGCCCGCAGCTTTTTTGGCCTCTGGGAATATTTTTTGAGCCCCAGCGCCGCAACTTGCAAAGGCATCCTCGCCCCTTTTTCGCCGCATATTTCCCTGTGCGCTTGCAGTTCGCGCCTAGTCTGGACCTCCTGATATGATGCTGCGTTTCCGCCTGGATGCAACCAGCCACCACCGGCCCGGGGGATGTCATGTGACGGCGATCTTCTCGATTGGTGCGGTGCGCGCACTGACGTTTAGCAGCGTCCGGCCGCCGGCAAATCTTTTTATCTCCATTGGATTAATCCATCCTCACGAAACACATGTAGGATACGGATAAATCCATTTTTAGTCCCTCACCTTTTCTCTATGTCTAATTCTGGCCATCAACTTTAATACCGGGGTACCTCAACTATCAATATTGTTTAGTTTTGATCTTTATAGTCATTTTTCTTTTGGATTTTGAGTGATGTGGCATTGAATTTGTTTCCCGTCTATGCCATGCCCGAGGCCCAACTTTCACTGTCTCTCTTCTTATGGCCAAGGCCAGGTTGTAAAAAAAAAAACCGTCAACTTAGAGGTAAAACCACTGCCATGCACATGGAAACCATTGAATATAACAAGCTTTTGGGGTTGGATGTGCTGGATTTAGATGGTAGTATTAGAGTTGAGGGTCAAAATTAGACGAATAGAAAAGTTAGCCTAAGCTCTCGTCCGGCTAATACTAGGGTGGATCTCTTTCTTTTCCCCCAAGAAAGTGGGTCAAATCTAGGGAAAATCCTATGCACATCATTTTCTTTTATAGGTTTTGTGAGCCATACTACTATACATTGCTAGGCGCCCACCACACTCTGGTGTGGACCTGAAACGTTTCATTATTGTGGAAATGCCATGCCCGCGCTATTGTATTTGCATCCATCATCCATGAGAGACTTTTGTGTGAGAGCAAAAGCAAATAGCGACACTTGGCCACCAATAACCTCTGCACTCCGACTCCAAGTCTCCAACTTGTGACAACTGTAAAAGTAAACCATATTAATTGCTGCACACAAATTTGGTGTAGTCAATATACTCCCTCCGGTTTGGTAAAGAAAGTCGTTTAGGACAGCGACACGGTCTCCAAAGTATAACTTTGACTTCCTATTTTTCTAAAAATAATTATTAAAAACTAACATATGCATACTTTTATGAAAGTATTTTACAAGACAAATCTATTTATGTAGTTTTCACATTTCCAAACTTAACGACTTAAAAGTTATTCATGATTTATAATCCTAATGTTTGACTCAAATTTTGTCCAAAACGACTTCTTTTACCAAACTGGAGGGAGTACATCCGAATTGCTTTTGACCGATAAGATAACTGGATTAGTAGACTTTTTCAAGCAAAAGGGTGGAATGGGAAATTAGCCATCCATCCGATCCCCAGCTAGCTTTGGTGCCGGAATTATTCACTTGCCGTAGCTAGCTAGCTAGGGTGCTCATCGATCAGTTGACACCTGAACAACCACCGATGGGCCACCAGTACGCACCTATCTGTATTGATTTGATGCAAATATAAAAGCACCCAATGCAAGGCAAATCCCATGCCGTACGACACCACCAAAGCAAAGCAAGCAGAACGGCTGTGTTATCCAGAAGCTCTTATAGCACGCACGTACGTACAGCACCTGGAACTTGAAGCACGGGGCGCGTGAACGTGACACGAGGCATCATTGCGGCGAGAGCACTTGCGCGGAGCATCAAGAATGGGCCCCGCAGGGCTAGCGTTGGAGATCATTGGATGCCTCCCGGCACTTTCCGTTGCGAGAGGGGGCGAATGGGCACCGCGCGCGCGACCACCGGAGATGTGGGTAGATCGCCGAGGGGACAGCCATATATTCCTCGAGGGGTGCAAGTTGAGGGAGGCCGGGGAATCATGCGGGGAGAGTTCCGTCAATAATTGTGCTGCCCCAAAGCCACCCGTCCGTCCTTGGAGAGAGGGAACGTCTGATCGTTTGGTACCGGTGCTGCTATCTAAGTAATGCTGTTTCGTGCCAGAGTTCCAAAGTTACTAAATTAAGGCACGAATAAGTAGTCAACAAAGGATCAGAATAAACAGAAACATAATCTGTAGCGAAATATACAATCAGCTGGAACGACATGAAACGTTTCCACGGACACAATTCAGCGGTAGACAGAAATAAGGTAGGTTTACCCATCAAGCTCAGCGTCAACTAATGTAATTGACATCAAGAGAGAGTAAGTACCATCTAATCATCCCACCGGTGTACTGTCACCAACTGATCACAATACTACTGGGGAGGAGCAGCCAACGCCTTGGGCTTCGGTTTCACCTCGACTTCATTCACTGTCCTGATAAATATTGCATCTGGCTCATGCCTGAAAAGCGAAAAAAACAACAGTAAAAAAACAAACTTCATTGATGAAAGCAAGACTTTGTCAGGCAAAGTGATTCGGTATTACGATTTTTCTCCATCTTCGTAAGTGTAGCTGGACGCCACAGCAAGCAGGTGGCCATCCTTACTGAATGAAAGAGCAGCAATGCTTGACGCGTACTTTGAGTACTGCAATCAAAAGTAAGGGAATCATGAATATAAGAAACAATTTAGAAGTTTCCCAATGAAGCAAGACTACCGCTTGGTTTACCTGATATAGTCTTTTCTTGTTAGTGCCATCCCACACATTCACAAATCCATCGCAACCTCCAGTGGCAAATGTTCCATATCTGCACGAGGACAATAAAATGAGAACTAATAATACCATGAGACATTAAAGTAATAAACTGCCAAGAAAAGTGAACTGCAAAGTCCTTACATCGGATGGAAGGAAATTGCATTAACAGGATAAACAGTGTCCCTCCCAGCCTCAGATTTCCGGTGACACTTGAAAGCATACCTGCATGAAACATAGCCAAAAATCAAACAAATACTAAAGGGAAGAATTTCACATGCACCGATTTAAGTCTAGATTTCCAGAATAAGGTATAGCACTATGTTAAGACACACAAATTTGGTACTTTATACTTGGGATGTATCTAATACAAACTATAACAAAGGGCAATCATATAAAGCTCAATTTAGTATCTAATTTAGCAGAACCCACCCAAACCTAGACGACTGATCATCTCTTTTGGGAGATACTGAAAAGATAAATCTTCTACAAACTTAAATAAGAGGAAAAATAAATTAATAAATGTTACCGCTCACAGGAAATTGTGTGTTCAGTCTTCTAACAGCTCATGGGTTTCAATGTGTACAACAAAATGTTGACACGACAACTAAGGTGTAGGCATTCTTCCACAGAAAATACGTTAGCTTTGAGGAAGAAACAAATGGGGAAAGGGTTGCTGTTCTAAAATTGTGAAAGTTATGTTTCCATATGCAAATTTCACTAAGTCATTTCAATTGACGCTAGAGGAACAAATATCAAGTCATAAGAAATCAGTACAAAATATGACCCCATCTTTTGAAGTCAAGATGCAAAAATACATACTTTTTAGATTGCGCAGACTCAGATAGATCAAAGAATTCCATAGAAACTCGCCCTTCTACAGAACTTAGAGCATATCCTGAAGCAAGACAGACAAGACTGAGATCAGCATACAAACATGTATATATATAGTTCAAATACAACATAGAAGGGTTCAAAAAGCAAATATACAAATACTGGACAAGTTGGACAAGTGTTCCAAATTAACGCGGCTTGATACATTATCCTGAAATAAATGCATAGCTAAATTATAATGCTTAGAGCCATCCTTGCCTTGTACAACGCTTGTACCCCCTAAATCAAACACGCTCTCGTAGTCTTGTACCATTATATACCCATGTTCAAGTAATAACTAAACACAAAGTGGGCTAAATTCTTAACTGCATCAGCAGTTTGAAGTGGGGACATGGTACCAAGATTGACAATCATTCTGGTTCATTACTTCCGTCCTGCTACTGATTTAGTGAACAGACCATGACGAACTAAATAATAAACATTAACTAGAAAAAGGAAAATAAAGATGTTAAGCTGCAACTTGAAATTTAAAAGTGGCAGATAGAGACAGCCCCAGGAAAACTGTATTCACAGAAGTTAAATGAACAGACACAAAGTTTAGTAGTTCTGCTTAACGTGTGATGAAAACCATAAGATAAAAGTTACAGAACGAAATATTAATATTCCATTTTTAATAGGTTCCCTTATGGTCCATGAATGTAACAACCTAAAGGGCAGTGACATGTGTTGTCAAGGTTTGGAATATTTTCCTTACTAGTTAAACATTCATAGGAATATCAATATTACACTAGGAAGAGACTCATAAGTCATAAACCTCGAGTCAAATTTGCAAATAAAAGTTGAATTGCTTTTATGGAATCCGGAGGTGCCCTTCATTTTTGTCCCAGATAAAATACACAAATAGAAGGGCTCAAACAACTATAAAGGCAAGCCATGAACACAAATTGGCATATTTACCATTCCTCTACTATATGTACAGTAGGTACAATTAAAAAAATGAAGAAATATTGACGATTAGCAACCTGATCGGGAATGGAAGTTGTTACCTGTTCCATTGGGGAAACATCGCACACACCTTGTTTGATATTTCAAAGACGAGTCTCTTTTTTGCTCAGGTTGGGACATATTGCGCAAATCATAAATATTGACATGCCTTCCTGCAGTTGCAACAACCAACCTATTTCCTACTAATGACAGAGAATATACACGTTCTGGTTGAGTATATGTCCCAACAAGAGTGCGGTCAGGCCCGCTAACTCCTCTTGGATCCCAGCATTTAACAGTTTTATCCCAGCTGCCAGTGATGACTTGGCCTAAACATACAACAAACAGTCCAAATCAGAATTAGGTGGTGCCTGATAAAATACAACAAATAAATTTAAGTGAAAAGTGCATTTAAGGTTTTAAAGAGTTCTATTTCACATTGGTTATACAATATATCCCTTTAAATTGTCTCGAAGAATATGAACGCAGCTCCCAGAAAAAGACATGATAAATCAATTTTATCACTGGAAGGTATGTAGTGACAAACTTTGCATAAGTGAATATGAATATGTAAAATAACATCAGAGAAAGAGAAACAAAAGGATTTAACTGGCATCGTAGTACAGCTAGAATACATGGCCTGTCTAACGATCCAAGAGATTTGTTGAAACTACAAAAGCGCAGTATAGGAGAGTAATAACCTAAACCCTTAGTTAGCAAGGGAACAACTGCTCTTACATGAAAATAATCATAATACAACAGTGGCAGACCACTACACAATCATATGATGGGAATTGTGATTAATTGAGGACCATGCATTGTTAATTTGTAGAAACCTGAAATACACCAAATACCATCGACATGACTGACAAGGACATTTGTGCAATCCTCAACCCAAATACAGAGCCAACCAATCGCTGACGCAAAATTCATGTAGTGGACAAAGTAATAGGAAAGTAGCCTCTCTACCAACCTAGGATTAAATGCTTTTTAATTGTACATTTTTCTTTTCTTAATTCAGGTATGAAAATAGTTAGCAATGTGTTACATTCACTGAAACATAAGGCTTGACTGCATCAGGCTGCGCAAGTGCCTTGCAATGAAAAAGTATAACCATAACATGGATACAAAAGCAATTCAAGAGGAAAAGAAATACCTGCAGCATAAGAGTATTCCACACAACGAACTGGGCCATCATGACGACCCAGAACATCTTCTTTGGCTGAACCGAATACTAACCTGAAAGATTATTCAGGCATGGTACTTATCAGTCGTACTCAGCTCCACACAATGAATATTTTAAGAGAAGTAAAAAATAAGAGTATTGACAAGCAGCTAACTATGGAATTAGTTGCATTCAATAATCAGACCTCTATGTCAATGAATATCCCAGACAATGCAAGCATAAGTGCAATTACAAGCAACCGATAGTAGTATTCAATTGCAAGATATGGTCATGCACTTGTCAATCTCACCTGAATCATTTAATTCACATGAAACATAAAGGTAAACATTGGGATATTGTTTGTCGGTCTTTGGTGGCACATTTAAATTTTGGGACAGTTGAGGAGTCTTGATATCCACAAACTTTTTTTGTTTAGTTAAGGCTATGAACAGTCCACTTCCTTTATGTTAAGGGAACATTAAAAAAACTTTAATAAAAGAAAGCTTAAGAATGCACTGCATAGCCGCATTTACTTTCCATTGCAAGAATAATACATTTACTTTCAAAATTATATGCACCATAAAAGACATTTGACCAACGAACTATAGCAAAAGCCCCTCGTTGGTCCACATGCAATTTTAGCAACAGCATTGCAATTCTCCACATCACCTACCCGATCCCCAAATTGTTTGGAAAGCGAGTGAGGAAATAAGGTAGGAGGGAAAACATAATAATAGTTAAAAAAAACTCACCTCCGCACAGTGTGGTCGGCTCCGGCGCTGAACCCTGAGGAGTCGTCATGGAAGCAGCAGTCGAGGACGGGCCCGGGGTGGACGAACTCCCCCTTGAGCACGTTGGCGTCCGCGTCGTAGAGCCGCACCGTCTACAAAGGCCGAACCACCAGATCGAAACAGCCGGATCAAAGAGCTAGGGTTTAACGAGCGGGGGGAAGGGGGCGGGCGAGAGAGGAGGGAGGGGCCGTGGCTCTCACCTTGTCCCACGAGGAGACGAGGAGGTTGTTACTGTGATTGGAGAAGCGGAGGTTGGAGATCCCGTCGGCGGGCGGGTTCGCGAGCTCCTTGCCGCTGCCCATGGCGGCTGGCGCAGCGGCAGCGCTCATGGCGGCAGGTGGTCGAGGAGGAGGAGGATGGATTGGGCTAGGGCTTTGGGCGACGGAGGAGGAGGGATTCGAAAATCGAACGCGCAACGGGCGAGGCGAACACGAGGGAGGTCGTTGGGGGAGGGGAGCGGACGGTTTAAAGAAAAGCTTGGGGAGCTCTGGATTCGAATTTTGAACTACGTGTAGACCTGGGAATGGATTATCAATAATCCATGTCCAATTGGATTTTACTAGTTGGATTTCCTTGGATTTGGATTTAATTGGATCATGGATGTCATTGGACAAAAAAAACAGGATAATCCAATTGGTGTTGGATTTGAGCCCAGGCCTCGACGGCTAGCTAGCAGAAAGGCGCCACCGCGTCGGAGTACTTCTGCGCGTCGCTCGAGGGCCTCTCGTCGGCGCTGCGGCTGCCACCCGCCGTCGCGAGTGTCACGCTGCTCTCGCTCACGAATGGCGTGCCCGGCGTGTTCGCCAGCGTGGTGTCCTTCGCCACAGGCGACGGCGGCAGGGTCGGCCTCGACAGCGCGCTCGGCGGGGCGCTCTTCGTGTCCACCATCGTCGCGGGCGCCGTCGCGCTCACCGTCGGCGCGCGCGGCGGGATCGTCGTCGAGCCGCGGGGGTTCGTGCGCGACCTCTGCTTCCTACTCCTCGCGTTCTGCTACTTGCTCGCCGTGCTCGTCAATGGCGCCATCGCCGTGTCGTTCGTCTCGCTCTACGTCGGCTACGTCGTACTCGTCTGGACATCCCACTGCTACGCCGAGCAGGGCAAGCCGCCCGCCGCCGGCCTCGCCGCGCCGCCCGCCATGGCGGCCTCGCTGCCTCGTCGCTCCTCCTCGCTCCTCCTCGCCGGGGAGCCCGAAGAAGAAGGTGCCACATCAACAACCACCAGCGCGTTGGCTCTCCGTGCCGCCGCCGCCGGGCCGGGCGTCGGCGCCTGCGGCGAGGAGCTTGTCATCGAGGGCGCACGCCGTCTGGCCGGAGGGCGACCCGTTCCTGGCGACGTACCTGGCGTGCACCAAGAGCAGCGGCAGCAGGGGCGCCGGAGCCCCCATCCCCACCGGCGGTCGCCGGAACTCCGCCCGCTGCGAGCCCGCGCGCCGCGCCACTCTCTACTCGTGCTCCGCCGGCCACTGGCTCACTGCGTCGTGCCGCTCCCACCCTACCGTCGAGCTCCGCCGCCGCCGCCGCCCAAAGCAGGTCGCCGTCCTGATCCCCGGCCGGGCCGTCGGAGGACTCGGAGCAGCTCTCCTTTGTTGCCCACGTTGCTGGAATGCTGGTGCGGAAGAAGACGTTGGATGTATTGGATTGATTTGGATGTCAGATTAATTATTAGGATTGGATTGGATGGGGTGTGTGTATAGCTTGGATTTTAGTTGGATTTCCTTGAATTGGATTTGGATCTTAATCCATTCCCAGGTCTAACTACGGGGTTGAGCAGAGTGGAGAGAGACAGAGAGGACAGAGGAGGGAGATGACTGACTCTCAGACTGACCGCACTGGCTTCCGCTCCCGCTTCCGCCAGGAGACCCTTAGCGGAAAATGCTCCGCAGCGGTCTCCTCTCCCGCTCCCGCTACCGCCGCGCAGCCTCCCGTCTCCGCCTTTCTGAGCGGAGGTAGCGACCTCTCGCTACACCGACGTGGCGCGGGTCCCACACCGGAGCCGTTCCTCCGCGCCGTGACCGGGAAGGGGGGAGAGGGAGAGAGAGAGCAGGGCCGCCGTGGACGGCCGCGCCACCGCAGAGGAGCAGGTGTCGCCGAGCAGCAGCAGCGCACCCCGCGCCCCTCCTCCGCCGTCCATGGCTACCACGCTGGAACCAGGTACGCGACTGCGAGCTCGGCAGAGAGAGGAGCAGGAGGAGAGCTTCGATCCGGGGGCTAGCCGTAGCCGTCCTCCTTCGCCGGATCCGAGGGCGCACGAACCGATGCAGCCGTCGGAGATGGGGAAGACGAGCTCCTCCGCCGCGTGGTGCTGCGCCCGTGCCTGCCTCGCCGAGCTCCGGCTCCACTCCGCCGGTGTCCTTGCTCCTCCACCGCGAGGCCCCTGCGGGCGGAGATGGGCGGCCATGCTCCTCCGCCATTGCCTATGCCGCACAGGCCTCGTGGACGCCGTCGGCCTGGCTTGGTCGCGCCTGGAGAGGAGCGGCCCGCCGGAGCTCGATGGGGAGAGGAGCCGACCAAGATTCGGCGGCCTCCGGCGAGGAGCACGAGGTCGATTCAGGACCTGCACCTCCATCCGCTTCCATCCGCTTTCGTCATCGACCGCCTGCAGGAGCCGCCGCCTCTTCTTCCCATCGCCATGCCGCTCGCCAGCGGAGGAGCAGGCGCCGCCGTGGGCTCGCTGGCGCCGGATCCGGCCAGCGCAGTAGCTCGCCCTCGCCGTCGAGCCGCCGCGAGCCATCCTGGAGCTCGCCGTGGTGTGCTGGCAGCGCGCCCCTACCCCTGTTCGCAGACGCCGGCGCGAGAAGAAGACGGCGCCGCCGCGTCCCTATTCCGTCGTCGGAGCTGCTGCGCAGGAGGAGGGTTGACGACGAGCGCACAGGAGGAGGGCCGCGCCGGCGGCCGTCGTTGGGAGGGGAGAGAGCAACCACCCCGAGGGAGAGAGAATGGGTGGGCGAGGCGGGCGGAAGCGACGAGGTGGTGGAGAAAAGGAAGGGAGAGAGAGGGGGAGAGAATGACAAGTGGGTCCTGATACTGGTAGTTGATATAGAGTAGATGATATAAAGGAGAACGAGTGCGGGAGGAAGTTGTATAAAGGAGTGAATCTTGATGATCAGGAAGGAATATTCTGTTTTGAAGGAATATACAAAGTAACATGAGTGCGGTCAGTCTCAGCCAGATGAGGCCAGAAGAAGAAGAATGCACGGCGTGCTCCCCGTTCTGTCGGCGTGGGCCGTGGGGGCCGAGACGGTAACTACTAACGGTCAGCCCTTGTTGGGCCGAGCCCACCCACGCATTTCTGTTTTTTTAACCCCTGAAAAAAATTCTGTTTTTACTGTTCATTTCGACTCAGGTATTTATTTTTTATAAAATAGGAAACTGATTCTGGTATTCTGATAAAAAAATGGGCGCATTCAATCATAACTCCTTTCTTAAAATATTGAAACACGACTAAATCACAACCCGCTGTAATTTAGCCTTAATTACAGTCGATTTTGTTCTTTTTTCTTTTCTTCTTCCCCAAATCTCATCCTCCTCCTCTTCCCCGTTGAGATCTCTACCCCATCGGCTCCACCTCCTCCACCAACCCACCGGCGGCGGCTGCCTCGTCACCCCCACCACCCGTCACCACCCTCTCTACTCCCGCCCTTCCTAACCCCAACGGCCGCCATCGGTCACCGACCGAACCGCTATCCGTCAGCACTACTGCGTCGTCTTGCCTCTACCGTCGGCCACACCACCACCATCACCTGTTCCTCAACGCTCCCACCCCTCCTCTTCTAGGTCTGGTGAACATTGAAACCTCCAAGGCCCCAACCCTAGCAACCCCCGAACCCTAAGCCCTTCCCCAGAAACCCAAGACCATAAAGTTGTCGCCTCTACCACCGTTGTGACGCCTCAGGTTTTTAATTAGCATCATTAGTGCTAATGACCGAGTCAAGCAAAGTCAAACATGTTGACTATGGTCAAACCTTGGTCAACCTGGGTCATCACCTCGAAAACCTAGTCAACAATCACTAATGACCCTCTTAATCAAGTCAACACCCACTAATGGTCAAAGCTTGGTCAAGATATAGTCAAACCCCTTTTAAACCCCTAATGTCTTTGAACATCCTCTAGAACTTTTGCCGCGTTCTCCAATTTTCACTTAAACACTTCAAAATCGGCCAATATAAAAGTTGCTCGTCTTTTTGAGGGACACACTTTTCATAATTGGCGGCATTGGAGATTTTGAGTGGAAGGTGTTAAAAAACGCGGTCAACGCCAGCCTGTACCTTTTTGCCGAGCCATGAAAGACAGCAACTTGACCAGCAGTTTATGCTCAAACGGTGGATCAAAACATAGGTCGGCCTTTGCAAAAGTTACTCTCATATAGTTCATCTACAATTTTGCTATTGGCCGAAATTGAACTTCTATTCATGTTATTGGGGTTTGAGGCAGTCAAACATGGCTAAATCAATGGAAAACGGTGGCGTCGCCGGCACCCCGCGCTCCAGAGCGCCGCGCCCCCGCGCGCGCCGCCGCGTGGCGCCTGCGCAGCCTCGGCGTCCGGGTCCCCCGCGCCGGCCCGCGCATCCCGAGACTCCCGCGCCCGTCCCCCACACCCCGCGCTCGACCGCGCTCCTCGAAAGCCGCACCCCGCCACGCGTCGCATGCGTCGGTGCGCCCGCCGCCGAGCCCCGCCCGCGCCGTGCCGCGCCGGACACTCCCCTGCCTTAGGCACCGCAACGCTGCCCGGGTCCCCCCTTGCCACCGTGGTGCCTTCGCCTCGAAGGGAGATCGACGTCCCCGGCTATAAAAGGTGCCTCCTTCCTCCCCGCGCGCCAGAGCTGTTCCACCGACGCCATTGCCGCCGCCGTGCCGAGCTCCTGCTCTCGCTCGCTCACTCGGCCGCTCCACCCCCTTGGCGCCTTCCCTGGATCCCCCTAGAGCTCTAGCACCCGCGTGTTGCTCTGCACAGCCTCGCCTCTCGCCGGACTACAAGTCGCGGCGGCCACCACCGCCGTGCGCCGCCGAGCCCGCTCGCCGGAGCACCCTGACCTCAACTCCGGTCACCAATCGAGCCTAGGTGAGCCCCTGGACCTCTCCCCGCCGTTCCCCGGCCGAACCCCGGCGAGACCTCGCCGGAATTCCGGTGCCCGCGCCGCCGGCCACCCCCAAGGGCGACATTGCAAGACATCTTTTCTTCCTAGGGTGTTTTGCGTAAACCAGGGACCTGTCTACAATAGAAACTAAAGTTCCAGGGACCTTTAGGCAAAACTGAATCTTAAATAGTGAATGGTTTTCGCTGAATATTAGAAAATTCGTAGAAATTCACAGAAAACACAGAAAAATACAAAACCAATTTTGTTAGTTTACTTGTGAATAAATCTACAACTTTCACAAAGCATGACCATACTTCTGAGTGCTAGATTTTGCATGAAAAATAGAAATTAGGTAAACCTAGATCTGTTGTAGTTCAAAATCTACATATGATCTATAGCTAATTTTTGGATATGTTGTGACTTATGCCATGCCTAGCTTCTGTACCAAAAATTGCACAAAGGTATGATGTAGATCTTTTATTATGAATTGTTTTGTATCTATGTTGAATCTGTCCAAATGATTTTTGTAGATAAAAATAAATAGATTTTATGCTCAACTTTTTCATGTGACCTTGATATGCCTAAATGCACCTCTGGTGAATTAATCATGATTTTATATCTGCCATAAGTATTTAATCTTGTTTTATGTCTAATTTTCAATGTAAATGCATAGCTCAAGATCTAGAGTAGCTCTTAATGTGTTTGTTGTTTTCCTAGCTTTGTTTTGAGTTAGAGGCTCAGTGAGAGAAAGTTGGGATCCTTTTGTTGTGTATTTATTTTTATATGCATTTATCATGTTTTGGTAGCTAGAAATTGTCTTTTGTGGTATAATTAATTTTATAGCTCATGTAAATGTGGAATCTTGTTCAGTGGCCTTATCTAGGGTTGTAGTGCTTCAGAAACACTCCACTGAATTTTATGAATTTATTTATGAATAAAAGCAATGGGAGCCTTTTAAGCTTAATATAAAGTTAAATTGGAAAAACCACCAACATCACACCTAAAGACCCTAGGTTGGTGATGTGAATCATGCTAAGATGCTTAGGACCACCTCCTTGTTGTTTTGTGAATTTAAACTAATTAATTTACATAAATATGTACACAGTCTCTATCAAAAAAAATGATAAATCACCACCTAACATTACTTTAATAGAAAGGATTTACCAAATGTGTGTTTGTCAAGGTGAATATGGCCAACCATACTCTTCATGGTTGTCATATGTTGTTTTGTAATTAATTGAATGAAAATCGTCAATTAAATCTTGCATTGCATCCTCGTGTAGATCTTCCCGACGGTAGCTGTACGCTTGTGCCGGAAGGAGGAGACGGAGGAGCTGACGGAGACGTGCACTACGTCGCTGTAGAGCAAGACCTGGACCAAAGTCCAGAAGGGCCCAAGGCCAACCTTGCCAGCGAAGGCAAGCCCCGGATCATTAACCCCTCTTTTAAAAATTATGCAATTACCTTTGCTATGTTTGTGCATTTACGTTTCAGGAGTTGAATTGAAACCCTAGATGCATGATCCCTAGGTACCTATGCTCTTTTACTAGTATGCTAGGTCGATAGCTGCCATGCTATAGGACCGGTACAAGTCGAGTGATGTTCGTCACTCGTGAGAATAGGTTCTTATGTTGGAATCATAAGATCTTTATAAATGGATTGCTCATGTGGTAAGAGCATGGGATTTGGGTTCCGGTCCAGTGGCTTTCGTGGGCTAAGCTTTTGAACGTACTAAGCACTTGCCGGGAATGGGACCGGTAAACCTAGTACCTGATGGACACGGCAAGGGAACCTTTCCCTACTACCCCTAGGACACCTGATGTGTCCCCCTGCCTGCAACAGTGGGGTACCTGTGCGAGTCTGGGCGGTCCGGCGTGACGTACCAGTAAGCCTTGTACCGAGGACTGTAGGTTCCGATCCCGACCCGAAGAAAGATGGAAACCGTCTGGTCGGTGTGTACCCCGTTTCGTTTTTGTTTGGACCTTCTTGAGGTATGCATTCTTCCGTGTGTTTAGGTTTACCTTGCAAGGTTTTTAATCAATCGATTGTCGGCCTCTCACCGTTATCCGAGACTGCTTAATCAACTGGCCATGATATCCCTTAATAATGGAACTTCATGAATATTTATGTTTGATTAATTGAATTGCACAACTTATGCTTGCAATAGCTTGCTCATGTAGAAAAGAGTAATCAACTAGAATCTGAGCTAAAATATTAAAAGTAAGGACATACTCTTTGTTGCTTTTCAGCAAAAGAACTCCACCGGCCAAAAAGCCTATCATGTCTAGAGTTGGTGATGTAATTATCACCCGACGGTTAAGTCTTGCTGAGTATTAGTGTACTCAGCCTTGCTTTTTAAATGTGGTTGCAGGTGATGTTGTTTGGCCTGGAGAGATTCCACCCGGCTGGGAGCTGGAATGGGTGGATGACGACGAGTGATGGCATCACGGACGGCCTCCTGTGATGCTTATCGTTGCGCTAGTTTATTTTATTCCGTTGTTTTCGAACTCTGAACCTTTACTTATCATGTCATGAACTACGGTTTGTAATATTTAACCCTTCGGGGCAGTTTGGATTTAAATTGTGTTTTGTACTCTGGACTCGCCTTCGTGTGAGTTTTAATGCATATGTTCGATCCTCTCTATGTTATTCAAGTGATTTACCGGGCTTTGACCCGGCAACCAACGACGGGATGGTACTTTACTGTCGCTTAATGACCAAAGTGGATTGGTTTAGGTGATAGTACGGTATTTTCCTGGGCGGGTTGTCACAACCGACCACTCGGCACACCTCCCGCCGCCGGCCGCTCCACCTACTGAGAGAGATAGAGAGACAGAGAGAGACCCACCATCACCGACGGATCCACGTCGCTGCCGCTGTTGTCCATGGTCGTCGTCCACCGCGAGAGAGAAAGAAATAGGGGGGAGGAGAGAGACCCACCGTCACCGGCGGATCCACATCACTGTTGTTGTTGTCCATGGTGATGCGTCGTTCGCCGAGAGAGAGAGAGAGAGAGAGAGAGAGAGAGAGTGAGAGTGAGAGAGAGAGACCCACCATCACCGGCGGATCCACATCGCAGCCGTTGTTGTCCATGGTCGTCGTCAGCCGCGAGAGAGAAAGAAATAGGGGGGGGGAGGAGAGAGACCCACCGTCATCGGCGGATCCACATCACTGTCTTTGTTGTCCATGGTGATGCGTCGTTCGCCGAGAGAGAGGGAGAGAGTGAAAGTGCATCTAGGCCCCTAAGTGGATTTTGGTGAATTGAATGACAAAGCGATTAAAAGACTAATGTATTTGTCTAAGATTGTGAGCAGGTTTTATTTATATATTCATGAGCATTTATTGAAGTATTTATTTATGGATGAATATTATATGACTCACATTGGAAAAGACAAATATATGGATGATCCTAATGCATAAGTGACAAATATCAAGCAATAAATAAAGATAAATATTGGGATAATTTGAGAAGGTCAATTCATGGTCTCCCATATGAAGACGTAGCTTGATTAAAATTACAAGGATCATAAAAGAGAAGATGGTAATTCTCTAAGTCAAGTGCAAGGCTTCATGTGTTTATTGAAAGAGGACATAAGGATGAGTGTACACATTATGGTTCTAATTTGGAAGCTTGCACATTCGTTGTCAATCAAGATCAAGCATTTGAAGCGGGTTTTCAAATGAAGGTTAATTGTGTATGAAGCAAAGTGGAACTCAAAAGTGGATTGGATAAGTGATGAAGAGATCAACCGAGATGTCTAGGGTGAGGGACTAAGCAATCTTTGGGGCCCTAGCTAAGCCGCAATTTCGTGTTTTGCTAAGGTGAAGTTCTAGCATCCGTGGGGTCTCCAAGTATCATATCCAAACCTTAACCGAGGGAAGCAATGCAAGTCATCAACATGTTAAGATTAGCAATATGGAGTGACTTATGGATCCAAGTATGCATTCCTATGCTAGATGGAAAGATCCTAAGTCATTAGCTCAAGTATGGACGTGCTCAAGTCAAAGGCTATGTTGAAAGCCCTCATGTGGATATTGATCAAGTATGGCAAGATTGAAGATATCCAAGCTCAAGAGATCAACAAAGTATTTTTATGTATTCTTGAGTATAGGTATGCCGTACTATCAAGAGGGATGCAACTTAGCGAGTTGACCAAGTCAAAGTGCTCATTAGTTGACCTAAGTGAGATCTAGCCTTAAGAGCCTTAGAGTGTACTAACAAACCTTCCTAACCTAACCTAAGTCACTTCATCTCTTTGGTGAAGTGTTAGAATCATAGAAAGGGTTTTGGGGGTGTCTCGGGCCTGACCGGTCTGACCGGTCAGGGGCACCGGTCTGACCGGTGCCGCTAGCCCCAACGGCTAGTTTTCCGAACACCAGTCTGACCGGTGTGGGGCACCGGTCTGACCGGTGCCGCCCGAGGACCAACGGCTAGTTTTCTCCTTTGAGGGGTATAAATACCCCAAGCCTTCTTCAGTTGAAGGTTGATGTTTCTAGTGATATTGCTGAGGTCCCAAGCCATTTCTAACAAGCTCCAAGCCTTAGTGGCTCTCCCCAACCCTCTCTTTGTGAGATTTGTGGATTCAAGCCATACTCTTTGTGTTGGGTTGAGAGAGTGAGCTCAAGAGCGACCTTGTGAGCCAACAAGAGCATTTCCATAGCTTGAGCACTTTGGTTTCACGTCTACAAGCTTTGAAGCGTTTGTTACTCTTGGAGGTTTGCCTCCTAGACGGCTAGGTGTCGCCGGCTAGCTCCCAACGTTGTGGTGAGCAGCGGGAAGTTTGTAAGGGTTGCGATCTTGCCTCTTCGTGGAAAAGATCCCCTTAGTGGAAAGGAGGAAAGTGGTTGAAAGAGACCCGGTTTGTTGTGGGAATTGTCCCTTACAAGCTCCTCAACGGAGACGTAGCCATTCCTTAGTGGGTGGTGAACTTCGGGAAACAAATCATTTGCTTCTTCGTGTGGTTTGACTCTCTAAGTTGTTTTTCTAGCATATTTGATTTGCTTCCGCTTCGATCTACTTGGGTGTGCTACTTGTATGTGCAGGGCTCATTATCTTGCTTGTGATCATCTACAAAGGCCACTCACCAAGTTTGGTTCGTGCTAGAAGTCAAGAGGTGCTTGAAGTTATTTTGCAGGTGCTCTGTGCTACACCAGTCTGACCGGTGAGGCGCACCAGTCTGACCGGTGCCTCCTGTGAAGTCCAGTGCTTGACCGGTCTGACCGGTCATCACCACCGGTCTGACCGGTGGAACACTGTCAGCTTAAGTGTTCGGGGAAGAAGAGTTTAATTTGGTCGTCACGCCTATTCACCCCCCCTCTAGGCGACATCAAGGTCCTTTCAATTGGTATCAGAGTTTGGTGCTCCGATTCGAGCTTAACCGCTTGGAGTTCTTCGATGTCGACAACTCGCGAGGTAACGTTTGAGCCTCTAGCTCTAAATGGCTCAAACTATGCATCTTGGTCAATTCATGTACTCAATCGCATTAGGACCATGGGTCCACTTGCCGAGAAGATTGTTGTTGCTAGCATTCTACCTCCTCACCTTAGGGAAATCAAAGTTGACTTGTCAAAATCATCCCTATAGGACTTAGAGTGTTGGCAATGCAACTCTCGAGTATTTAACTATATTTGTAGTGCTTTGAGTGATGATGTGCAGGACTTCATCTATGAGAAACTTGAGATTGATGCACACGCCATTTGGGAGATTCTTCGTGAAGAATATGAAAGGCCCAAATGGATTGATCAAGAGCAAACCATGACGAAGGCACTTGAGGAGAACTCTATGTCTCCATGCAACATCACTGAGCCTCAAGTGTCACTTCCCAAGCAAGGAGAAGGCCAAAGAAGCGAAGACTCTGTCCCTTTGAAGGGACCGGTCAGACCGGTGGCATCCACCGGTCAGACCGGTGCCGGCAGAGGCACAACCATTTGCTTGATGGCCAAGAAGGAAAAGAAGAAAAGGACCAAGGGAGGAAAGATTGAGAAGAACGAAGCTTCAAGCTCCTTGGCCAAGGAACTTGAGGCTCTCAAATCCGAGAATGCCTCCTTGGTTTGTAAGTATGATTCACTCGCTAGACAATATGATAAGGTTATCAAATCCTTTGCGTGTGTAGCTGCAGTGGATCAAGAAAATGAAAGGCTTGAAGAAAAGCTAGGAAAGCTCACTAGTGAGCATATGGCTCTACAAGCCGATCACAAGGGACTTGAGTGTTCCTATGAGAAGCTTGTCGATTCTTATGCAACACTAGAGATAGCCCATGAGGTTGTGCTTTCATCGGTAAAATTTATGCAACCTCTATCTCACACATGCACATGCTCACAAGTTCAAATCGATTTATCTTGCGCTAATGATTGTTTGTCTCGAGCAAGCCAATCTAGCATTGAGCATGTACTTGTACAATCTTGTGATGACCTCATTGCTAAAGAAAATGATAAACTTAAGCAAGAGGTTGAAAAGCTTCAAAAAGACTTGTATGTGTTGAAGGAGAAGAGCAAAGTGCAACCTTCTCAAGATAACCGTGATGACATGGTGAAGAAGCTTGAGAAGGGATCAACCGTCACTAGCTCAACCCCTCTACAACATACAAGGACCCACAAGTACAAGATTCAAGAAAAGAGCAAGGTTGGGCAAGTCAAATCCCAATATCGCCCAACCAAGCACAAGGCACAAGAATCACTCTCCAAGAAGCCTAGAAGCTCAAACAAATGGAGAGTGTGCTACAGGTGCAGAGAGAAGGGTCACTTTGCCGACTCGTGCCCAAGTGTGAAGATGGGCAGTGGCACTGACCGTGACCGGTCAGACCGGTGCATGCCACCGGTCAGACCGGTGCCGGCCAGGGCAGCCCCACCTCAAGCAAATAAGGCAAAGAAGACCTCTTCAACAAGAAAAAGGCTTAGTAGCAAGCATGGACGAGAAATTACAAGGAATGGTGTGACCAACAAGAATAAAAGCCGCATTTGCTATGAATGCCGTCAAAAGGGTCACATGGGCAAAGATTGTCCAAATGGTAATATTCCTAAATCAAATCTAGTCCATTATGATTTTCATAAGCTTAGGAACGATAAGAATAGAACTTGTGCTATGAGGGAGATTAGTTCACCTCAATATAGCATGAGAGCTATTTGGGTTCCTAAGCATCTTGGGGTTAACCCCATAGGACCCAACAAGCGTTGGGTACCAAGAAATGCTTGCTGAGCTTGCAGGTTAGAAGAGATGCATTGAACACATGGCTAGAAGGCATGGAAATCACGTTTGATCAATTGACCATGTGAAGGGCAAATTCATATAAATCTTGAGTTCAATGACATCTCAGTAACTAGTGCTCTTTCTTGAGTCTTAGTCACTCTTAGCTCTTTGTGAACACTCATGTGACACTTATCTTGTACGAGTGAAACATGAGGTAGTGACTTTGACTATTTTATGAAAATTTACTCTCTCATGCCATTCTATGCGTTTAATGGCTCTCTAGTAGAGCATTGCCTTGTCTATGTTGCAGGACTTGAATTAGTAACTCATTCAAACATTCAAGGAACAAAAAGGGCAAAATCACCAAATAAGCGTGCACTGGTGGTCACCGGTCTGACCGGTGACAGGCACCGGTCTGACCGGTGCCGGCCCAGTGAGGCTGGTGGACGGGTGACCCGGCACCTGTGCCCGGGTAACCCGGTACGCCTCTGTGTGCTGCAGGGTGACCCGACCCCTATGGCCGGGTGACCCGGGAATAACCCATCTTTCAAGAAAAAAAAGGTGATTTGGCATCAAAGGTTATGAGAGACTCGACACATTTCAATTAATAAACCATTTATGTGTTGTGACCAAGTTTGGAATGAGCCTCACCAAGTTCTTAATTGAATAAAGTGCTTCGTTCGAGAAATTCAAAATATCTCTAGCACTATTTAAGGGGGAGCTCATTGCAATACTTGAGTCACTTGTGGGACTAACAATTTCTTCTAGTGATCTTGTAGTCTCACTCTTTTGTGCATCCCTAAGCAAGCTCTTGATAAGTATAACTCCCTAAAGATAAGTAAGAGCTAGCACCATTCAAAATTCAAATATATGCACAAATGAAATGGTCTTAAGGCAAAGGTATGTTTCCATGAACCTTATTGAATACCGTAATGCATCTAGGCCATAATACCATGCTAGTGTGCCATCCTTAGCATGTAATTGCTTCAAGTGAATTTTTGTGTGCCTCTCTAGATATTTGGTTGATACCTTTGCTTTCTCTCGTCTTTATGTCTCGAGGTTGAAGGTATGAGTCAAATATTCTTGAAAAGCCATTCATTTGAAGTGGATGCATGCACTTTGTGACATAGGATAGACTTTTCGAAAAATCAACTAGTATGTGTAGGAAGTGTGCTCATTTTGAAAAATATTTGATTCTTGGTCTTTGTGACCCAATCAACTTAGTTGTGACTATAGTTACCCTTGTTTGATTGATGGCTAGTCACAATTAAGGAGATTTTCTCAAGTCCATTAAATCCATCTTTATCTCTCTCTTGGAAGAATCAAGAATTATCAATTAAATTGGATTATCCTCCATTCTTTCAAGACTTTGGCAATATATAGATCAATATCACCTCTATATCTTTTATCCAATCTTTGAGAAGGAGAAAGGAGCCAAAATCTTTCCAAAGTGTGTCTCAGGGGCGCACCGGTCTGACCGATGCGGTCCACCGGTCTGACCGGTGGCGACCCTAGGTCACAAATTCCTTTTTCTGAGGTTTAAGTGGAAGAAATTGGTTTTATAAAATATCTGGTGAAGAGCTAAGGAGCAAAATATCAAAATGGAAGAGAAGGATCGGAACTTCCGAGGCTAGGTCGGTTCTACCGATATGGTTTCTCTGTTGAAATTGTCAAAATCTTCGGTACTACCGAGCACGGGTCGGAACTACCGCTAAAGCCTCACTGGCTCGACCAAGTGTAGTCACCGGTCTGACCGGTGGCTCGCACCGGTCTGACCGGTGACGCCCGACTGCAACCCGTGGGCCTACAGTAAAAAGAATCTACTCTTTTACCCTCCTCCCTCTCTCTCCTCCATTATTCACCAGGGCTCATCTCCTCCAAACCGTGAAGACCACCTCTCCTCCCTCCTTCCACCTCTCTCTTCTCCCATGGAGATTTGAAGATTCAACCAAGAAAAGACCTCAAGATTGGAAGTAAAAGGATCTCCCAAGGCTCCTCCTTTGATTCCCCTTCGAGTTCTTTGGATTCCTCTCAAGTTCTTCTCTCCAAAGGTATTCAAATCTTCGTTTTGCCCGATCTCTTTACTCCGTGCAAAGATTTGAATTTCCTTTGGTATATCATCTCCTGAGAACCCCTAGAAGACATACCTATAGATCCATAAAGTTTCGTTGGACACATTGTGAGAACCCAAGATTTGGGGTCGGACGGCCTTCACCGGTCTGACCGGTGGCCGTCACCGGTCTGACCGGTGGTGCGTGTCCATTCCCAAATTTTGTTTTCTTCATGCTTTTCAACACATATCTGTATTAGGTTGTCTCATGTCTATCTATACCAAATCTTAGAGTCATAGCTGCTCAGATCGGATGTTGGGGCAATTGGCTCTGTTCTGGGTGGCACCGGTCTGACCGGTGTGGCCCAGAGCAGACCCAATTGTTCTGAACTTTCAAGAATCTTTTTCCGTATCGATTCAATCTAGTTCCTAGAGTCTAATACACTCTTGTCATCCTTTTTGTGACTCAGGACAACAGTCATGGTCAGGGAAAAGGAGGGTGCTAAGAAGAGAAGAGAAGAGGTGCATGCTCGCAGAGGGACTGCCCCCAGTGACTTTGGGGAAGGGGGCAGCACCATAAATGTCAGCGGCAAAAGGTTGAGACGTCGTTCAGCTCGAGAGAGTGCAGAGGCACCTGACCTTGGAGGTGACACCAGTACTAGCAGTGATGATAATGTTGAGGATGAGACCTTTCAGGGACAATTTGAGCTGAAGAGGCACCAGGAGGCTGGGTCTGATGATGATGACTCCGACGAGGCAATGGATGAGGATGAGGAGGATGAGGAAGAAGAAGAGGATGTGGATGCCATGGATGAGGATGATGATGATCAGGGTAGGTTGAGAATCATGCCACCTACTTATATCTATCCTGACAGGCCAATGACGTACCATGGTTCGGGCATGACTAAAGCCCTAAAGAAGTTGAGGGACAAGAACCCTTATGAGGAGGCAAGGACCGCATCCGATCCAAGGTTTTGGGCTAAGTTTCAGCAGGATTACTATGCTACGGTGATCATCAAAAAGCCCAAAATCACTCATAAGGCACAATATGTGGATTGGGGGCATATGGCTAGGAAGAATGACCCCATTTTTAATGAAGTCATAAGCAACTGTGAGAGGCAAAGGGTCAATGAGCTTATGGGTTTCCGACAAGATTGGAACAAGGAGATAATAGCCCAGTTTTATGCCACCGTGCACTTTGGACACATTGGTACTGAGAGGGCTATGATTTGGATGACCAATGCCCAGAGGTATTCCATCACTTTCCCCAGGTTCTTGAGGTGCTTTGGGATCATGGCGGGAGACAAGGACTTAAGGCAGCTCCATGATGAAGGGGAGCTCGACAAGAGCGCCTTGCACCTTATGTACCCGAGAGGTGACCATGCTTATTATGGGAAGGTGAAGAATCTCTATACCTACTATGCTGCACTTAATAGACTCCTTAGGGTGTCTATTACACCAAGAGATGGGAATTCCTCTGAGATCACAAAATTTCAGAAAAACTTGATGGTTGCTTTAAGGCCGGGAGCTCCGGAATTTAGTGTTGGGGATTTCATTTGGCAAGAAATTAAGCATCTATCCGAGGACCCCAAAAAGATTTGCAGCTACAGTCCCTATATCATGTATATGATTGAAAAGGTTGCAAAGACGGAGTTTCCCAAAAATGTGACACACAAGCCATTGAAGCTCAATCCTAGCAAGAATCCAAGGCTTCCATCTCCTAGAGCAGAGCAAGCACCTGGCCATGAGGAAGGAATCACAGAAGAGGGCACTACTCAGTCAGACCAGCCACAGACAGGCCCTCAGGCCGTCACCGGTCTGACCGGTGCTGAGCACCGGTCTGACCGGTGGGGAGGCTGGGAGCAGCACAGGCCCCGCAGATCCACTTCTCCATTGAGGAAGTTCCTCAATTTCATATTTGGCATGTGTAGGAGTCAGCATGATATCCAGGTGGAGCAACAAAGGTCTAGGAGGGCAAACAAGCAAATGAGGGACACGATGAAGTTGATGCACAACGCTCAAGGGTTTGAACCGCCTCGCTCTCCTCCCTCTCCTGAGTCTCCACAGGTTGAGATACCCTCCTTTGAGGATAGGATGAGAGGTTGGATCAACTCCGACATGCTTAATCAATATGGGCCTATGTTTTTTGAGTCCGGGCAAGAACAAGGGTCTTCATCATTGGCTCCTCCTCCACCTCCACCGTTTGTACCCCCTCACCCGGATGTACTTGGTTCTTCTCACTCCATGGAACAAGAACAAGCTCCTCCACCTCCTCCACCTTCCGAGCAAGGACAAGATTTGGGCGCTCGCTTCTCCGCCGAGATCTTTGGATATAATCCATATTACTATGGTAAAGACAGCGCTCCTATAGCTCATCCCTCTGAAATCACTATCTCTGATTCCATTTACCTAAACTCTCCTATGCATTGGATTCTTGACACTTCTCAAATAGGAGGGAGCTCTCAACCAGGAGACGGATCTCAGGGACAGTGATCGACGGCTACTTCTTCTCCAGGCCCTTCTTGGATGCTTGATGACAAAGGGGGAGAAGATTTGGATTAAAGACTTAAACTCAGTGTTGCTGTCTGTGTTGCACCGGTCTGACCGGTGCAGGGCACCGGTCTGACCGGTGCTGGCTGGCTGTTGAGAGCAGCTGTGTAATAAGCTAGAACCTTATCTTAGTGGACTTGAGAACATTTGTGTGAGTGCTACTGTGTGTTTGAACCTTTATTGTAATAATTAAGCGACTTTATTGCTAGATTGTGATGCTTGTATTGAATGATGTATTGTTTATGTTGGCTAAATGGAGCAAAGTGATCTAAGCCGGCTTGCAACCCCGGCCTGATCACCTTGGACCAAATAGCACGCACACCTTTTACTTTGTGCTCTGGCTGGACCTGACCGGTCTGACCGGTCAGGGGCACCGGTCTGACCGGTGCCGCCTAGTCAGGCGTGCTGGCTGAACCTGACCGGTCTGACCGGTCAGGTGCACCGGTCTGACCGGTGCTGCCTAGTCAGTACTCGTGTTCTTTGCTTTGTGCATAACCTGTCATACGCATCACGGATTTTCATTTGTCGCTTACACATGGTGCACTCCACTGATTCTGAGATATAGGGGGAGCTCACACGCGCTTTCTCCCAAATTTGTGCTATTGGCATTTGAGACCAAATTTTTGAAATTCAAGACAAAGCGCAAATTAAGGGGGAGCTCTAGCTATATCTAAGAATTTAAATGCGCTCTAATGTTTTATTTGTCAGCTTTAATCGAGTTGTCATCAATCACCAAAAAGGGGGAGATTGAAAGTACATCTAGGCCCCTAAGTGGATTTTAGTGAATTGAATGACAAAGCGATTAAATGACTAATGTATTTGTCAAAGATTGTGAGCATGTTTTATTTATATATTCATGAGCATTTATTGAAGTATTTATTTATGGATGAATATTATATGGCTCACATTGGAAAAGACAAATATATGGATGATCCTAATGCATAAGTGACAAATATCAAGCAATAAATGAAGATAAATATTGGGATAATTTGAGAAGGTCAATTCATGGTCTCCCATATGAAGACGTAGCTTGATTAAAATTACAAGGATCATAAAAGAGAAGATGGTAATTCTCTAAGTCAAGTGCAAGGCTTCATGTGTTTATTGAAAGAGGACATAAGGATGAGTGTACACATTATGGTTCTAATTTGGAAGCTTGCACATTCGTTGTCAATCAAGATCAAGCATTTGAAGCGGGTTTTCAAATGAAGGTTAATTGTGTATGAAGCAAAGTGGAACTCAAAAGTGGATTGGATAAGTGATGAAGAGATCAACCGAGATGTCTAGGGTGAGGGACTAAGCAATCTTTGGGGCCCTAGCTAAGCCGCAATTTCGTGTTTTGCTAAGGTGAAGTTCTAGCATCCGTGGGGTCTCCAAGTATCATATCCAAACCTTAACCGAGGGAAGCAATGCAAGTCATCAACATGTTAAGATTGGCAATATGGAGTGACTTATGGATCCAAGTATGCATTCCTATGCTAGATGGAAAGATCCTAAGTCATTAGCTCAAGTATGGACGTGCTCAAGTCAAAGGCTATGTTGAAAGCCCTCATATGGATATTGATCAAGTATGGCAAGATTGAAGATATCCAAACTCAAGAGATCAACAAAGTGTTTTTATGTATTCTTGAGTATAGGTATGCCGTACTATCAAGAGGGATGCAACTTAGCGAGTTGACCAAGTCAAAGTGCTCATTAGTTGACCTAAGTGAGATCTAGCCTTAAGAGCCTTAGAGTGTACTAACAAACCTTCCTAACCTAACCTAATTCACTTCATCTCTTTGGTGAAGTGTTAGAATCATAGAAAGGGTTTTGGGGGTGTCTCGGGCCTGACCGGTCTGACCGGTCAGGGGCACCGGTCTGACCGGTGCCGCTAGCCCCAACGGCTAGTTTTTCAAACACCGGTCTGACCGGTGCCGCCCGAGGACCAACGGCTAGTTTTCTCCTTTGAGGGGTATAAATACCCCAAGCCTTCTTCAGTTGAAGGTTGCTGTTTCTAGTGACATTGCTGAGGTCCCAAGCCATTTCTAACAAGCTCCAAGCCTTAGTGGCTCTCCCCAACCCTCTCTTTGTGAGATTTGTGGATTCAAGCCATACTCTTTGTGTTGGGTTGAGAGAGTGAGCTCAAGAGCGACCTTGTGAGCTAACAAGAGCATTTCCATAGCTTGAGCACTTTGGTTTCGCGTCTACAAGCTTTGAAGCGTTTGTTACTCTTGGAGGTTTGCCTCCTAGACGGCTAGGCGTCGCCGGCTAGCTCCCAACGTTGTGGTGAGCAGCGGGAAGTTTGTAAGGGTTGCGATCTTGCCTCTTCGTGGAAAAGATCCCCTTAGTGAAAAGGAGGAAAGTGGTTGAAAGAGACCCGGTTTGTTGTGGGAATTGTCCCTTACAAGCTCCTCAACGGAGACGTAGCCATTCCTTAGTGGGTGGTGAACTTCGGGAAACAAATCCTTTGCTTCTTCGTGTGGTTTGACTCTCTAAGTTGTTTTTCTAGCATATTTGATTTGCTTCCGCTTCGATCTACTTGGGTGTGCTACTTGTATGTGCAGGGCTCATTACCTTGCTTGTGATCATCTACAAAGGCCACTCACCAAGTTTGGTTCGTGCTAGAAGTCAAGAGGTGCTTGAAGTTGTTTTGCAGGTGCTCTGTGCTACACCGGTCTGACCGGTGAGGCGCACCGGTCTGACCGGTGCCTCCTGTGAAGTCCAGTGCTTGACCGGTCTGACCGGTCATCACCACCGGTCTGACCGGTGGAACACTGTCAGCTCAAGTGTTCGGGGAAGAGGAGTTTAATTTGGTCGTCACGCCTATTCACCCCCCTCTAGGCGACATCAAGGTCCTTTCAGAGAGATGGGACAAGCGACGGGTGGGAGCTTATAAGGAGATTGTGGACCCCGCCGGGGTGAGAGAGGTGGGAGTTTGGCCGGGAGTATAATGAGACACGGTCCCCGCCGGCTGTGAATTGAAAAAAAAACAGTCAGCTGCACATAAGTCATTACCATAAAGGTAAGGGTTTCTTACCCGAGAATCTGATTCCATGCATTAGATGCACCCTTAGATTTAGATCTTTGCCCCCCATGAATAAATAACGTGTACTCCCATAGAGCAACATTAGATGTCAAAAGTTCTAATGTTGCTCTCTATCCCTCTATCATGAACAAGGCATTATGAGTTTGGCCCAATTCAAATTAGCTAAATTTTGACCAAGTTTATAGAGCATATAAATAATAATTGCGGCATCCAAAAAGTATCATTAGATTCATATGAAATATTTTGATATTTTACACGTTGATTTCAGGATGCAGAGAATAGGTTTAAGTTGCCAACAAATCAACGTGTTCAACCGTTGTTTTCTATTTGTCTCCTTTCCTGCTGCCTTCAATTCTACTTGTACTTCTATATGTTGCGTCACTCCCTGCCCTTGCTTCTCAAAAGAAAGGATAGATCCAATCTAAAAAAAGGCACGACACAACGAAACACATTGCTTTCACTGGATATAGATTTTCAGTTGGGTCTGACCCCATAAAATCCAAGTGTGGGAAATAAAATACAAGGGTGCACAATTTTTCAACTCTTAGCTTGTTTGGGTAAGAGAATATTGGAGTGAAATTGAAGTGTAATGAAGGGGATTGACATTAAAATGAACCAATTTCTCCTTTAATACCTCAATTCCACTTCAATCCACTAATACCCAAACAAGCCCTCAGGCAATCTCGGTTTCCCCCCGGCACCCCATTAGTCCACACAAAAAAAATCATCATGTATTTTAATGAAAAATCTTAAATTTGATAACCTCGTAATTAACAATTTTCTACACTTTGCCAGCAGTGGTGGAACAAGGGTTACCACTTTACCAGTGTCCCGAAAAAACACACCTACTCATTTCGTGCGAAAAAATTCAATCATTTTGGCTCTTCAAGGCAACTTCCCAAATCATGCCTAGTGTCCACTAATCTATCAAGGTTTTGAACAAGAAGCATACTTTATTATTTTGGAAAAGGGGAAGAAAAAGGCAAAAAAAAAGAAGCTAAGCATATATGTAATATGCTAGCGAAAAGGGATAGAAAAAGGCAAAAAATAAAAAAAAATAAAATGCTAAGCATATATGTAATATGCTAGCTCAACTTAGTGGTGACAACAAATCTCATTAACTCGAGTTTTTTATTTGCTGTGTGCGAACATCACGCACTCAAGTCACCACGACACGAGGCCACCTCAAAGAGGTGCTCACGCCCCTCGTGTGTTGCGTGTGCCTTAATTTGGCACGTCTAATGTGTAACTCGTGTCTCTTATGAGAAGGGAACTGTGTGCTAATACAAACGATGTGGGACTAATACGGCGCGCATCCTAGTCTGTTTCCACAACGACCGCCCGGATGCTTTAGAGGCCGCTGTATGTAATAACCTGGCCCAAGGTCACTGTCGTTCCAAGTAAGGCCCAAACAAAGGAATTAACCCCTACAAACGGACAGAGGTGGAGGCAAACGGGGTACTCTCAGGCTGAGTCCAACAGCATAGGCAATTGCATTTTTGCATCACCGATTGGCACTGTGCATCACCAAAACGTTGTCCAACAGAGCAGGCAAATGCGCGATGCACTTTGCCTTTGAGGAGAGAGATGAAGCAAAAATACATGCCCTCTCTCCTCGAATGCAAATCGGCAGTGGCAGTTGACGGTTGCGGGCGCTGCTCCCGCCACGGGGAGGAAGACGACGAGCGGGTTGGCCGCGCCGCCGGGCCGCTCGATGACGCCGAATGTGGTGGGGAGGAGGAGACTGCGACGGGGAGAGGCCGTTGAGGCGAGGAGGAGATCAGGAGACTGCGGTGGGGAGCGGTAAGAGCGGTGCGCGTACCTGACCTCCACCTCGTCGCCGGATCCAGCGGATAGATGCGGTGGAGGCGAGCCCATGGCAAGGAGCTCGGACCCTTCCTCTTCGTCCCCCACGGCGTACGGCCTGCACGACGGCGGCGACCCCATCCTCACCTCCGGCTCCCTCCTTGTCGCGGAGGTCTGGAGGGCCATGGCCGCGGTTCGCCTCCGCAGGCCGTGGCGGCGTCCTGCCTACCGGCGAGAATCAGAGTCGTGCCGCCACGCGCCCTCTACCTCCGCCGAGCCGCCATGGCCCCCGCGCCGCCCTCCTCCTCCCTCTCCTCCTCGCTGACGGAAGTGGCAGGGGACCGGAGAGGCCGCGCGTCCCCACGGCTCGCCGGCGGAGGAGCAGGGGAGGGGCCGCGCGCCCCGGCGGCCGCCCTTGCTCGGCCCGCGGCGCAGGAGAGATTGGGGTGCGGCGGAGAGGGCGCAGAGGAGTCGAGGAGATGGGAATGCGGTGGCAAATGCGATTGCTCTCTTGGAGACGGTTCGATGCGAGTCAAAGCAAAAATACTGTTCACACGAGGCAAAGTCTGGTTTGCCTTCCCATTTTGCAATACCTTGTTGGACTCAGTCTCACGAGCAGAAAAAAATCATAACCTGCTGGTACTGGTATTCAAGTTAATTTGTATGTAGAGGCAAATGTGTTGCTGAAAGAACCTTTTGAGTGACGTTCATAAATGACCGAATTGTTCACAAAACCACTCTTGGAGAGTGGAGAAAGGCCTCTATATGTTACTCACAAACAAATTTCCACACTACACGAGCAACCTCGAACCGAGCTGTACAAGTGTTTCTCAGTATGAAATCGTATTGTAATGCCTATAAATACCGAGCAATACACTCAATCAGCATCTGTACCGGCATGTACACAACACTCAACAATCTGATAATAGTACGACCATACAAAACTACAGGCAGGCAGGAAGGTTCTATCCATATTGCTCGTTCAACATGTTTTGCTTCCTCTCCTGCGTCAGTTGAAATTAGGTAAATTTTCAACCGGTAATAATATGCTTCACCATCATAATTCATAAGTATGACAGAAGCAGCATATGCTTACCTGGGCAAGGCGGCGTTCTTTATTCAACTTTAGAGCTCTTCCTTTCTCTTCTTCAGATCTAAAGATTTTCTGAATGTAGATAAATAATTCTGTTAGCGACGTCTAGATGGCTACTTAAACAAAAATATAGGTGTGTAACACACCAGAGCACTTAACGTCTAAACTTGGGATCTTTTACGGTGGACCATACCACCAGGTGGTTGTATGCAGTATATGACTATTTTTGGTAAGGGTAAATAGGTAATTTTCGTAATCTTTTAATAAATTTGGCAACCTCGGGCCGAGAAAAAAATTCGTTTATACCACAAGAAAAATTTGAAATGAAAAATTTTGAAAAAAATTACGTTTTTGAAATTTGAATTGAAAATTTTTATTTTTGCATTTTGAAAAATAATTGGTCATACCACCAGAGGGAAATGGAAAAAATTAAAAAAAGAATCGATTTTGAAATTTGAATTGAAATTTAGCCATACCGCCAGAGGGAAATGAAAAAATTGAAATATGCCACGAAAATTCGAAATGAAAAATTTTGAAAATTTCCATTTTTAAAATTTGAAAAAATTTCCGTTTGAAATATGAAAAAAATTTGGCTATATCACCAGAGGGAAATGAAAAAAATTTGAAATGAAGAAATCATATATTTCGTTTATGCCACTGAGATAAAACTTTCAATAATACCTCTATACCACCTATGTGTACCACCCTATACCACAGGTGCAAGTTGTGCTGATATACAATTAATCTCAGCCGTTGGATCCTTTCATACTGGTTCTTTTCCAATAGTGGTATAGGGTGGTATGGTCCGCCGTAAAAGAGCCCCTAAACCTCGCTTTAGAGTAAGCTGAGAGATTATGTGAACTAAAATTTAAAATTGAAATTATGATTCCTTTTCGATCAACTTAGAAAAAAATACAATGCAATATGTGTCATAATACTGGTGCTTGTTTTTTTTTCACAGCATTGGAGCTCACAAAAAAAAAGGGAACCGAGATACAAATCCGACAACTGCTTAATTTTGATAATACTTCAAAAAAGTGTATCACCAAAAGTTCTCAAATACACAATACCACACCAAACCCATGGCGTAGCTACACCCATCCAGATTACTTAATAGAAAACTGAGAATTACTGAAGGTCATAAGTAATCATAGCTGACAATAATTACCGAAGATTACTACTGAAGTGACTCAGTGACCCTAATCTTTCGATTCAGTAAACCCAAAGATGCATAATGGCATTACCGTACCAAACAAACCTCAGTATAATATCCCACAAACCTCTAAGTTGTGTGAGTACCTCCCAAAACGGTTCGATACTCCCCCTCCTAAGGCGGCACATCCCCCACCCCCACCCCCCATGGTCAAGTTTTTTTAAGAAAGCAAGGTCATCCAAGCTGTGAAAAGCTTACCTTTTCGGTGGTTGACATATTTTTAACCCGATCAATTTTGATATCAAAGATATCATGCAGCAAATTATTGTCCTGCACACACAAAGAGAAGCTTTAACACTATTACGCCAACATACCATATTTCCCAGATGAATCAATATGTCATATGTGGATAGTTCTGTATATAGTAACCTGTGCATGCTTCAGGAATCCTCGTCCAAGAAACCGCCTCAAATAGTTCAACTAAGCAACAAACAGATCTCAGAATAATTTATGAAATTATAAATATTTCACAGAAGTTTACAAAACCTATGCAAGAAATGAGCACCTGTATTGATTCACGCCATGATGCAACTTTTAAAATGCCATTCTTGCCTGAAATCCTAAGTGATTCTTCAGGGCACTCGCCACTCTGAAAAAAGAGAATTAAGACCTGGTATAGTCTGGAATTGAAGGATTCAAGAATAGAAAATGAAATAAACCTAGACCTTAATAAAATCTGAGATTCGTTGGAACAAGTCTCTCTGATCATTAAGATTTTTCTTGTCAGCACCTCTACCCCCAGCCTCCGTAGAGAGATTATGTACTAGACCAGATATTTTTGCCTTCAATGCTTGCATATTCAAGAAAACTTGGTTTTTAAAACCACTGATCTCTCTGGTGTCACTGTCAACATCAGCTTCTTCACTAGAGAAAACATCAAGCAGTTTTAGCTCAAAACACAGAGCTAATGCTTCACCAGCAGCAATCCGCACAGCACGATCCTCTGCTCCTAGAAGACTAGAGAGAAATGTAATTGGCCTACATGCAGGAAGAATATAAAGATATAGTTTCATGAGCAATTTTACATACAACAGAAAACTGTGATTGAGGAAGCTTTCACTAACTCTTTCCAAGAATCAGAATTTCTCCTAGATGAACCAACAGTTGTTAAAAGAAATGCCCATGCAGATACAGCAGCTGCTAATAAAGGAGGGTTCGGTTTTCTGACAATGGCAACCTGTAAACCACCCCCAATTAAGTTTAGAAGAAATTCCATACCACACTTCCCGTTTATTATTACTATACAAAAAAAAAATATGGAGGTCACTCAGCCTTACCTTTGATCCTGATTTTGGATGGATCACATCCCAGATGGCTTTCAAAGATAGCTGAGTTTCAGCAAGATCATTTGCACCGACAAATGTTACAACAGCTAGGCAATCAAGTGCCTACAATCATTCAATTTATATTAACTAGACTGCAGTGCAAATAAATTTGCGAGAACCACACAAAAGAATGGAAAAAATTTCAACATACAGAGATCATCTTTGGTGAATCGGGCCAAGTTTGTAGGATTCTCAAAAGCTGCGGATGTGACTCATCCATTATTTCGTGCGAACTACTTCCAGCACCTAGTGTAATTGCCAGTAAGCCTTGCATGTACAAAATGAGGGAAACACAATATGAGCATATCACATCTAATGTTGCAGTGAAAATGAACTTTTGTGGATAAGAATACTAACCAATGGCACGACAAGCAAGACACACCTCCTTTGCAGATCCTTTTTTAATTGAATTGGTGAACTGGCTCAATAGTGTGACATATCTTTAACAAGGAAAAAAGATCTATCAGGGAAATTAACAAAAAAGATCCTATTCTCCCAGCAAAATATTGATCTAGTCCACCCACACATGCATATGAAAGCTCACTAAATGTTATAACTAGAGTATAATAAAGGACAGAACATGTATACTGCATTTTTGAGGTTACATCTTCCAATCCTGTGGGTGCACAGGATGTAATAAATTCCATCTATCTACTAGTCTCGTTATGTACAATACTAAGGTATCATATTAACTTACTTGTTTTCCACTAAACCAAGAAGCACAAAACTTTCCAAAGCATCAACAAGAGCACACAGTGCATTCTCTCTGGTGGATCCCCTGCATGAGTCATGCAATATTATAGTAAAAAAAGAAGTTAGTAATGTCTACTTGATCATTCACATTAGCAATTGGTAAATTCTCTGTCAACATAAGACAGATATTGTAAAGAGAGACAACAAGCAAGTCTTTATGATGATTAATATAATATAACGAAGGACTAATGTTATTCTTCTCAAGGAAAAGAGCATTGGTAAGTGGATTTATAATGTGGATGATTGTGAAAAAATGCACAAGAGAGATGAATGAAACAAACTTAGTATACTAAGCAACAAATCAAACTTTGGAATGTTCTCCATTTCTTCCTTGTTAGAGTATATTCCATCTCTCTACATTCCTGATTATGATACATTTACCCTAGGGACCACTGGTTTAACGGTCAATAGATATATTATCAATCTAAATAAATCTGACTAGAGTAGGTTCAACATCAGTGAGCAGGTAAGCATAGTGTAGAGACATGGTGCCAAAGTGTGTTCGTCAACATGGACGGTATAGCATAGCAGCATGCCTCCACAAGCTTTGATTCTGAACTATCAACTTTCAAGGGCATATCAAGATAAACAGCAGATGGCATCCCATAAATTTAGTAGATACAATTACTTTTGACAGTTTGTTCTATATAACTCTTTTCTACAAAAAATATAATTGCCTATTACAAGGGGAAAGAGTTTTAATAAGTTTATGAGTCAAAATTTTCTAAACATAACCTATAAAAAATAGACAAACATGAATATTCGTTTCTACCATTTGTGAACAACCATCAAGGACAAAGCTTAAAGGCAAAGAAAAATGCAACTTCCAGTATTCTTCAACTGGCATTAAGGATCAAAGTTTAAATGGCAAGAAAATATGCAACTCAAATTTATGTGAATGCAAGACATTCGAAGATGTGCTAGAAATGTGATCACATGTCTAGGCAATTCATGACAACTATACAATAAAGCCATTTAACATTGCTAATTACTAGACATAGGTTGCAATTGTGGAAGTGTGTTACTGATCATTGCACAAGGCCTTTGAGCATGTAGAAATGGTAACACTCAGCTGACAACAAACCTCACCACCTACTGGCTTTTGCGCAAGAAAAGAAAACTTGGCACAAGAACGATGTGGAAAGAGATAACTACAGCAGCAAAGTAGTAAAAGTCCCTCCCTCTCACTCTAAAACACATTGTTAGGGGTGTCGATTGAAAAACTAAACAATATACTGAGCTAGTACCAGGAGAAAATGTATTGTGGAGGGCTGGAGGCTCCCAGTTATGTTGTGATATATATATGCTGTGGTTACTTTCAAAACAATTTGAAGTGATAGTAGGTGCTGCAGAGGCATCTGGTAATTCATAATTCGACCAAGGCTGAACTAGGGGGGTTCGACAGCATCCTGCAAATTCACTGAAAAATTACTAATCCAAACTGTTCAACCATGGAGATGACACCGGTGTGCAATGCTGCTGACACCGGGCTCCATAGGCTGACAACAACATGAATAAGTTGATAGCCAAGCAATCATTAACATTAAGAGCTCTGCACCCTTAGATAATTAAGGATTTAAGGTTATGCAATTATTAGTACCCAAACAGTCAACTAGCGGCCAACCATGGATACACTAACAGTAGCAGATGGCGCTAACAACCATCTAGGAGCTCACCTCTTCTCGTAGAGGTCATCGATGTACTTGTCAAGGACAAATTCCTGCGAGCTGACATGCTCGGTGGCCTGCGCGAGCTGAAGGTCAGACAGCACAGTCGACATAGATGCCACACTATCGGCGTCGCTACCTCCGTCAAGCTGTTCATCAGCACCAGCAGCAGCACCACCACCTCGGCCTCCCTTGTTCCTCTTACCTAAAACAAACCACACCAAATTACCAGCCAAACAGTGAACAACCGAACCACGAAATGGACGGGGCGAGCGATACATACTCTTGCCCATGACGACGGCCGGGCAGCCCAAACAGTGAAGAGTCCAAGAGCCGGCCGCAGCCCGCGAGGATCAGGCGCAGGCGGAGGAGCGGTCAGCGGCGGGGCCTACAGAGCGAGCCGTCGTCGGCGGGGGCGGCGAGGAGGAACAGGGAGGAAGAGCTGGAGCTGGAATTGGAAGGGGAGAAGCGGAGGCGCTCGCCGTCGGTGAGGTCGGATTGGCCGTGGAGACGCTGAGCCATGTGAAATCGGGCGGCGGGGGAGGAGGGGTGGGCGGACGGCGCGGAGCAGAGGAGAGGAGAGGGGACCTTTTCTGCCTCGTTTTCCTTTCCTTGTCGACGAGAGGTGGACGTCGACGACGACTCGGCCTGGCAGTCTGGCAACCCCCACCAAAACAGCGTGCAACTCGTGGTTGACGCCGCTCGCTCCCCCGGAATGGACAGCAAATCCGCCTTAAAAACGAAATCTGCGTGCAAATTTAAATGTCAACCGAAGTATGCAAATGCAAATTTTTAGAGTTAGAAGTTTAGAACCCTCACATCAAGTTTCGATAACGCATGATGATTGGTAAAATTCGAAAATGGGTTCGAGCGCACAGGTTCATCTGCCGAGCATTCACGTCCTTGCGACATGTGAGTCATGTGTACACCAACAATGGAGACAATTTTTTTTGAGAGTACAATGGAGACAATTTACAAGAGAGAATCGCCACAATATACTCCGTCCTGCTTTAAAATACATGTTATTTAACATATCGATATGGTTTATTTACAAGGTGAAATTTTAACCAATGTTTTCTTTAAAAATGTGAAATTCCAAATAAATAGTAAAATATTCAGTAGTGCTTCTTTTACAATAGTCAGTCAATGTTCTTTCTCTGTTTTTAACTGAACCAATGAGCTTAATGCCATATATTGAAGATGAAGGGAGTAATTTTTTGTACTTTGATTGTCAAAGTTTAAAATAAGTTTAAAGAATTTTAAAATGAATTATATATTTTTAGGGTAAAATGAATTACTACCTAAACGTCATATATTAAGAAGGGAAGGAGTATATATTTTTTATCTCTACCTAATATTAAAGTAAGGACCGCTTCTGCCCAATATTTTCATCCGTCATGGAGAACCGGAGAAAAACCACGTAAACCAGCGCTCGAGGTACCGAAACCAAAGAAAAAACGCGTGAACCGACGCTAAAAACACGTCAACCGGGTGACCCAAGCAATAAAACCGGATACCCACCGCTAGAAAGGCGTCAACCGGGACCCAACCGGACACGCACCGCCACCTGCCACACCTGACACCACCCCACCTGTGGAGGTCTGGAACTCAATTGCCCACACGCAATCTAAAAAATAGGAGCATTGGGAGGGGCTCGAACCCTCAACCTGGAGGTTCCCAAATTTCCTACCACCGATTGAACTAAGATTTGTTAGACTTATTGGAATGCATCTGGTTTTACATAACCGCAACACTATGATTAAATCAGTTGCTCCTCCTCACCATATATAGGAGAAAAATATGACCATACTTCGGTTTCCGAAAGAACGTGTGTGCAATCTACACATCCACACATAATGTTATGTTTATTTTTAGTTTTCTAGCCATTTGTTTAATTACCAAACATTAAGGATCGTTAACGGCTTGAAAAAATAAAATCATGCATGAGAATGCAATACATCCTAGACTTAGATATACATGGTGATAGTAATGTCGGATGCTAATTTTTCGTAAAAAAAATGTCGGATGCTAATTGAGCAGTGTAAGAGCACCTCCAATAGCAACGCCATCTGCCTCGCCATAGCTATCTGCCCAAATCAGAAAAACAACGATCCAACGCCTTGCCACCACACCCCTATGCCATGGCCATCACCAAATTTTTTTAACGTGTGGCCAAACCTGGCAACCGGCGAGGCTTCAAGCTCGCTCGCCAAAACACGAGCCCCACGCGCTCCCACCCCGGTCCTCCCTCCAGCGCCGCTGCCACCCCGGTCTCCTCTAGCGTCGGCCATGTCTCACTGTAGCGTCGCCGCCATCCCCGTCTCCTCCAGCGTCCGCCGCCGCCATTCTGGTGATGCAGGAAATCAGGGCCTGATCTGCCGGCCTGGGGCCCGTGCGCCCTCGAGCGCCGCTGCCGGCCGGGTCTCCCATCCGCACTGCTAGAGTACGTCGGCGATCGTGACCGGGAGAGGAGGAGGAGCCGACGTGGCTGCGAGCTCCGAGCTCTCCTTCCTCAGCACCGTCGGGGAGCGGCCGGTCAGGAGGGAGAGCTAGGGGAGGGGGCATGCGCCAGGAGAGGAGGAGGGCCGCCAGTGGTGGCGGCTTGGAGAGGAGGAGAGGGGAGCCGCCGGCCACGCTGACACCCCTTGCTGCTCATCGGGAAAGAGAGAGAAGAGAGAGGAGAGGTGAGGGAGAGAATAAATAGATGTGGCGAATGGGCTTGTAGTCCAATGGTAGGACGGTCCAGTGGGACGCTACCCACCAGGGTTCAAATCCTGGTGCTCGCACCTTTTTCTGGATTTATTTCGGGATTTTCCGGCGTTATGCGTTAAGTGGTAAGTGACGTTCCCGTCGACGACGAGGCACCAGTGGTGACTTCGAGAATCTCCAGATCTGTCGGTGTTCAGTCCCTCGGAGGTGCTCATAGGGGTAGGGTTTGCGTACGTGTATTCATAGGGGTGAGTGTGCGTACGTGTTGTGAGCGTCTGCATTGTACTGTGTAATTCTAAAAAAAAGAATAAATAGATGTGGAAATAAAAAGAAAATAGAAAAGGGAAAAAATGGAGAGTAGAAAAGAGAAAAATAAATATAAAGAAAAAATAAATAGATAAAACAAAAAAGAGAAAAATAAAGAAAGAGCAGATAAGTAGAATGGGAAAGCCTGGGTGTCATTGTGTGTGGAAAGGAAAAGTTGAAGTAGTTGTTGGGATTTGGGGAGTGAAAATTTACGCGTGAAACAAGATTCATCATCTGCGCCACCCAAGCATCACAGCAGCTAAAAAATCATCTGCAACTCCTGGAAAAGACAAATAAGAGATTTCTAAGCTACAACTGTTTCAATATAAGCAAGAGGGAAAACCTACAAAGCCACAAAGGGATAAAAATAGACAAAATATGACCAATGCCAATGTAAAACCTTGGGAAGCCGTGTACTCATAATTAAATCAGGGCACTCTTCTCATATACTAGTAGGGTACTCTTCCTGCCGAACAACAACAACACCAAAAACTTCTAAATGGAATGGTTTTTTAGCCTGTACTCCAGGCCGCCGGCGTCCTCTCGCGCGGCTCCGCTGAGCGACGGCAATGGCAATGAGCCCAACGGTGCTGAATCCCTCGCATGAGGCAAGGTGCAACACCTGGAAGTTCCTGAAGAAGGTTGTGATCATCTTGAGGCAGTCGTCTGTGACGACCTTGCGCAGAGACAGGAGCGGCAGGTGGCGCGCCCCTTGTCCCTTTCCGGGACCGACACCATCTTCCCCGGCTACTGCAGCGCGCCACGCTCGTCGGTCCCCAAGATCCCCGAGGCGGGGGTCGATGTTCGCGTGCCGCCCTGGCGACCGGCTCACTCTCTGGCTCCGGCTCCCGCCGCTGTGCTCAGATTTGACCTCAAGACATCGGGTCCAGCCGCCAGCCCACCAGATCCGACCGCCGACGCTGCCACTATCCACGCGCGGTTGTGCCCCGGAGGCCCCTTTCGCGTGGCCACCTTCACCGCTATCGCGCCCCAACGCGTAGGGCTTGCCGCGCCAACCCGCGGCGTCCCTGGCTGCCTAGTGCCGCGCGCAGCACCTCGGCGTTTGCGCCAATCTTCGGTGAAATGCCGCCGCCGACATCTTAGGGCACCTCGGCGTTTGCGCCAATCTTCGGTGAAACGCCGCCGCCGACATCTTAGGGGCACTCGAGTCTCTCGGTACAAATGAATTAAATTAAAAAAGTGCACCAGTCATCGTAAACAGTATTGAAAATTGGTACTAAACTAATCTACATGCTGAGACGAACACACGAGCGAAAGAATTGTTGAAATCAGAATATAATTGAATAAGATATTGATTTTATAAGATGAAAAGGACAGATGATATATATAACCACGGTTGCAGCTACGTGCATGTAGTTTGAGAGAAACATAATCATACTACTCAAGCATGATGTTGGTGTGTCATCATCAGGTACATAGGCAATAGAATAGTGAAGCAAAAGAATTAAGTGACGCTCACCTTCTCATCAGCAGAAGCATGAATACATATCGGGAGACAGATTAATCAACGTCGGCATGGCGCCGACGATGGCCTTCAGTGCTTCATGGCTTGCTTGCTTAAGCACATGGATAGAAAGGTGGCTCGGCGACACTATTAAGATCCGACCGAGAAACAGCTCGCTCGCTCGCCCCAGCACGGGCAACGAGTGGGCTCCTCAAACCCTAGCCGCCGCCACCCTCGTCACACCGCCTCCTGCCGTGCCGCCGCCCGAGCGGGTCGCCGGGTACTCGTGCGGCTCACGAGGAAGGCAGCAGCAGGGCCTTCCCTCTCATCTCTGGTGGTTACGGGCGGGCCCGGTCGTTCGGCCGCCCCAGAGCTCCTCTCGCTTGAGCTAGCGTCCGGGTAGTGGAGGAGGAAGGAACCCCTAGATCTGGATCTGGTGACTGCGCGGCGAGGGCGTGCGAATTCGTGGATGGACGTGGTGCGGCTCCAGCGGCGGCGTTTGGCTCTGGAAGACGGCGGCGGCTCTGGCCGGCGCGTGAGGCGCTGGTGGTGGTGGTTGGTAACAGTACGAAAACGAACCGTGAAAGCATGGCTTATCGATTCTTTAGATCTTCGAAGTTTGAAGCTAGAGGTGTCAGAAAAGTTAACACAGGGATAACCGGCTTCTGGTAGCCAAGCGTTCATAGCGCCGTTGCTTTTTGATCCTTCGATGTTGAGTCTTCCTATCATTGTGAAGCAGAATTCACCAAGTGTTGGATTGTTCACCCACCAATAGGGACCATGAGCTGGGTTTAGATCGTCGTGAGACATGTTAGTTTTACCCTACTGATGACCATGCCGCGATAGTAATTCAACCTAGTACGAGAGGAACCGTTGATTCACACAATTGGTCATCGTGCTTGGTTAGAAAGCTAGTGGCGCGAAGCTACCGTGTGTCAGATTATGACTGAACGCCTGTGCCCGCCGCTCGCCCCGACCCACATTAGGGCGTTCACCTCCAAGGGCCCATGCCATTGGCTAAGCCTGCCCGGCCGATGAGTCGTGGCAGGCCACCTCGAAGCTCCCTTCCTCATGGGCGGCGGGCTGAATGTTGATGGATGTTAAGTACCATTTTTGTGGCCATCAATTCCTGCATTCTAGCACATGAACGACACATCCACACTAGAATAGAAGCTTAAACTAATCATTTCCACAGGTGTTGGTGTCTATTTGAATGCAGGTGTTTAGAATAGAAAATGAGGGGAATTCATGCACATTTGATCCAAGCCATTCAGGCTCTAGCCAATGAGAGGCTTCCACATGAGATTCCCCTGGATAAATGACCTCATCAATCCATGTGAACAACTCTTGACGGATCACGCGCTGCCACGTGGCCCCCTAGGATCGACCGAACTGACCTTCGGGCGATTGATCCTGGCCTTGCACATGTCACTTGCTCATTGGTCCTAAGCTGCATCTCAAGGTGTTTTGGAGTACTTTGAGCCTCGGAGCTTCACATCCCCTTGCCTATAAATAGAAGGGGAGGGGCCTCATTTCTAACACACACTTTACCATCCCCTTCTCCTCTTATAGTTGTGTTAGAGTAGAAAGAGAGGGAGAGAGGGGGAGAGAGAGGCATGTGCCTTTATGATGTCGCTGTTCTTCATTTAGACTAAAGTGGGTATTTCATTATTTTCTAATTAGACTATAGTAGCATTCATACACAGGTGTTATGTTCTTGTGTTCTTCGTGTATTCTTGATTTAGAGGTTTGCGTTCTTCATGAACACAACTGTTTGATCTTCTGGCACAAGTTCATAATTCTCATATCTGGTTGTATGTGTGTTCATCAATTAGAATATAGTGGATATTCCTGCATATCCCATTTAGACCAAAGTGACATTCGTGATTCCTTTTAGATTTATGCTTGATTGCATGAGTAGTCTTTTCCCTTTGCTAGTGCGTAGATCTTCTGTTTATATGTCCGTCTGTTGTATGACATTCGTATATGTTGCCAGCATAGCACATGACTGAATGCTCTCTTGCATGCCTTTAGTATAAGCTAGTAATACTTATAGATTTTTTTAGCGAACACCGTGGGGCATTGCCCCCGGCAACAAAGAAATATATTGTAAATGAAAGTTACAGAGAACTTACAACGACAACCCAACTAGCAGTTGGGAGAAACAAGAATTGAAACTGGAACTAAAGAAAAGAGGAGAATAAGCAAACAGAGAAGGTAAGCTGCCTCAAAAAACTGTTTAAAACCTGGGAAAGAGGAGATACTGAAGTTGTATGTACATTGAAACTAGGGGGGGGGGGGGGCTCAACAAAAGGGCCTAGAGGGCATCCAACCAAGAGACGATGGAGAAATGAAATTCACTTTTAGTTCTGACCATGTGCTCTAAAACTTCAGCTCTGAACGCTACCTTCCAAGCAGCAACATTTGGGGGCTTGTGATTGAAAATGAAGTCATTCCTATCCTTCCAAAGGATCCAAGCACCAATCATGAAGATTACCATGAAGTAGGGCTTTGAAAATTGCTGCTTAGCAATGTAAAGTTTATGAAAAACATTGGAACTTTCATCCCAGGAGATGCCAATAGTGAACCATCTGTTAATAGCCAAGGGACATTCAAGGAAAAGGTGCTTCATAGTTTCCTCAACATCCATGTGGCATTGGGTACAATTATAGCCTTCTTCCAGAATTTTATTTCTTCTTTTCAGGATGTTTCTTGTATTTAATTTGTCATTAAGGAGCAACCAGGCAAAGAACTTAATTCTCGGGACACACTTAGCATCCCAAATCCAGGTAACAGCTCTCTCAGGATGAAGCTGCCCGAACTGATATTCATAGAACCTGCTCGAGGTGTACTTTTGACTGCCCCAAATGAATGACCATGAAGATGATTCGAGTAGTCTCTGCTACTTCTCAAGCTCAACAACTCGACAACTCCAAAATGCTCTACTAGCTCTCCAGCTCGGGGGCTCAACTCCAATCACTTGTCTAGTTCTCCCGCTCGACTCATTAATTCATGCTTTTCCTTTTTATAAGCATCATTCATATTCTTTGCCCAACCTCTTAAAGATTGTCTCAACCTTCTGATTCTACCATCTTTGCGAGCCCCTTTACCTGCTCGCCTCATTAATTCCTGCTTTTCCTTTTTATAAGCACCATTCATATTCTTTACCCAACGTCTTAAAAATTGTCTCAACCTTCTGATTTTATTCTGCCATCTTTGCGTAGGGGAAACCTCTTTATTTTCTTTCACTACTAGGAATGATGCCTTGGCCAACGCCTATATTTGGTTGCAATATGTCCATTTTGGTTGCAACTAGAATCAATTGCATCTAAGTTTTTTGGTCGACAGATGGTTGCAATTGGAACGGTGTAATAGCCTCAGGCAACTATTTGATGTGGCGTTGCAACAGATTTTTCTATTGCAACGAACAAGAAAACATATTGCCACCAATACATGGTTGCAAGAATAAACATTGCAATGAACAAATTGCCTAATGCAACCAACACTTCGTTGCAAGATCAAATATTGCAACGAACAAAATAGCCTTATGCAACCAATACTTGGTTGCAAGAACAAATATTGCAACGATTAGATTGGTTGCGTTAGGTTCTAATGCGACAAAACACTTGGCTGCAATATTCCATGGTTGCCACCAATGAATGTGTTGCAATAGAAAAGTATTGCCACTCGAAAACTACGTGGTCATATGGTCATATTACCACGAAGTGTGATCCATTGCATTACATTGCTCTTGCAACATATCAGATATGGTGGCAATAGATGATATGTTAATGCAACGAACTAGTCTTCGAGGTAATATACGTAAATTGCAACGTATTCGTGTTGGTGGTAACAGAGGTCACATGCAACCAACAATTTTTGGTGGCAATAGTTGATATTATAATGCAACGAACAGTTCTTCGAGGTAATATATAGAAGTTGCAACGAATTTGTGTTGGTGGCAATAGAGGGCACATGCAACAAACAATTGTTGGTAGTAATAGATAATATGATAACGCAACACTTAAAGTTGTTTGCAATAAAGCGTATTGCAACCAAAATCAATGGTCGCGTATTAGTCTATCGCAACGAGGTGAAATTGAAAGTAGTTTTTCAATTATTTTCGCTGGTAGAGAATATCACAAATAATAATTGATACATTCATTAATATTAATTTTGTCTCAAACTGAAGTATCACACAACGACCAACATTCTGGTTTAAAGAACATGACCACAACTAACAAAATAAGGACATCATATTTAACTAAGTTCACTGCATTGTTTAGCATACAAAAAATTGATCCAGAAATAGGTTCGTTGGTTGCTCCATCGCCCATCAGCAACTTGTCATTCTTGTTGGTACCGGCCATCAACTTGCAGCCATAGAAGCTTTCTCTAATTGTTTTGGCTCTCCGAGTTTCTCTGTGATTCATGAAAACAAATATGTTTCAAATCATGGAGTAATTAGCAATCATTGGACAAGTGCAATTGAGATCAAACAATTCCAAGCACATTCAGCCATGTTGGGACAAAAAACTGCTAGGAAAAAAAGTTTAACAATTCATTATTTAAATAAATTCTATGAGAATCCAATGGGACACTAGAGTTGTGAAATATAGTTTATTTTTCCCCCAAACATTAAACATAATCAATAGCAACAGATCAGATCCATATCAAATCATCTTGAATGTAAAGTGCAAATCAACTGTAGGTAGTAAAGAAATTGGAATGGCAGAGTTTATTCAATGTATGGTAAACATCTCTTGTTTCTTTACTAGATGGCAAGTCATATGCAAAAATCTAGCAATGACATGGTGAACATCACGAGCAGATCAAGTTATTAGGATTGAATTCAAAACATTATTCATACCTTCTTTTTCTGATTACAATGTACATATATACAATGAATAGGAGTGTCTTATCTAAACCATGAAACATGGGAAGTTAGATAGTTCTTATCTGAACCAAGCTATGTCAGGTTCAACTGTAACAGAGGCATGAACAATTCACATATATGAAAGAAGCCGAGCTTCTTGCCACAAGCTACTGCTGTCAGGTTCAATTGTACCAGAGGCAAGCAAACAGAGACAAAGCTACTAATATAAGCATCACCTGGATATTGCACACAGGAAAATAAAATAAGTCTCCTAGAGACCTTGACACTATCGTGTCCACAACCTACAATACTATGAAACGAGAGGCAAAATTTGTTTCATGAATCACGAGCACACATTTCAAAAATGTAGGGCACCCAATAATGAAAGTAGTCTCAGGACACCAGGATTCAGAATGCATTCTCAATGACAATAAAAGGAAAAATCAGCAAGCCAACATGTGTCATTCATTTGTGATTCTCAGCAAATAAATTTGGAAATCTAACAACCATATCAATGATCAGAAGATCACCTGAGCATCTCATGGTGTCAAGAATAAAATGAAATTATTCTGGAAGGGCTCCATGGTCTTGTCTACCCACCCCACCTCTTTGGCGTCCCTTGTATTGCTCCATTCAGGCTGATAAACAAAACATTATGGAAAATAATTAGCAAATATGGAAATGGTTACCTGATATATATAAATTCAGAGACGAAAAAATTGATTCAAAACAATACAAATGTAACATAGGAGCTAGATTCATTCGGAAATTGTTTATGTGGCAAATTTATGTGGCAAGATAAAGGTTAATGTTGATATTAGAACAGTTCACCAGACAAAAGAAACTCTGCTAAGTTACTGTATGTACCAATGTACGGAGTAGTTGATATGGACAAATGGGAAAATATAATTACAAACATGATTTCACTGCAGGTAGACCAGGCAACCAACTTTGCTGGCTAAATTGCATAATAGAACAGACGATAGGTGCAATAAAAAATAAACAAAGAATGATCCTGTAGGCTTTGTTATGCCAGCTCTAGTAATAGCAAAAATACATATATTTAGCATCACCCATTCCCTAGCAATTTGAGTTCTGCACACTGACATTACCGTTTTTTCCTTTGGCTTTCTTGCTCGACAACTGATTTCTAAATTGTGTGTCAGGCTGCATCTCCGAGCGAGATCTTTTCTCCAACAATGCTTTCATCCATTATTACCTAGTAAAGGCATCCTTGCTTGCTCCCATTGGCAAAACAGTGTTGGAAGTATGCTCAACTGCAAATCATGTCGCATGACAGAAAGCTTCAACTCAAAATAAGTCCAATTCACAACTAATATCATTTCCTGTCAACCAAACTACCCCTCGATTTTCTAAAGCATTTGAGCTATCTGATACATCAATATAATACACTTACCCCAAAACGAATTGTCAAATGATAGAGGCTGACCAGGAATTCTATAGGACCCATAGAGCTTCTAGAATTGGCCATCCAGCCAGAACACATGTGCATCCCTTCTGATCCTACTTGCGCTGAGATATACAGATTACAAAGAGTCAATTTTTAAAATTCATCATCTTGCAGGCACTAAACTGGAAGGTGTTGAGCTATGCCGATTACAAAAATCAAAGTATATGTAAAACCATATGAGGCATTTCTTTCTTTCTTTTGCGAGGAAAAAGATTGTCCATGAAGCTTAAATTAGGTCAGATTATAATCAGAAAGCACAACATGCTGAGCCATCTCAACAAACACGTCATGTGCAAGAGGAGAATATGGACCATCTTTCTTCAGAAAACTTACAGGCATGCAGGTTTCGATCAGCACTGCTGGAAGAGAAGGTGGGTGCCCCGCCGGCCCTACAGTCGCGGCCCCGGCTGCTCGCCCATCCACTGCCCCCGCAGCCTCGGCCCTAACCGGATCCGGAGGGGAGGAGCGCCACGGTGAGGAGCGGCGTCGCCATGAGGGGGTGGGGAGTGGCGCGCGGCACCACGGCAAGGAGAGCGATGACGCGTGTACTTGCTGCGGTTTGCGGCGTGGAATCAGGCGCTGCAGGTGGAGGAGGCCGACGGGTGAGTCAAGGATGCAGTGGTTCCTGGGCTCCTGGAGGGGGACGCGGACGAAGGTGCCGTCGGCGGCGGAGGATAGGTCGAAGAAGCGGGCGCGTGGCCGTCGTCCGTGTGGTGGCCCGAGAACCGACCGAAGCCGTCGAGGAAGAGCATCCACCGGCGCGGGTGAAAGCACTGCTCCAGCAGGGCGCATTGCGCGGGAGGTGGCGACGACGCGCCTCCTGTCCGGCCACGTCGCGACGCGAGGAGGCCGGATCCGTCTTCGCGTGGCCGTGGACTGCGGAGCCAGCGGCAGCGCGGGGGTGAGGACCGAGGAGGCCGTCGCTCCCACTCCCGATCTGAATCCCACTGGAGTGGGCAGGGCAGCGGCGGAGAGCAGCGGTGGGGCGTCGGGGAGGGGCTGCGGAGGCTGGCGGGGAGGGAGAGGAGGGGTGGAGAGGGCGGTGGCGGGGAGTAGAGAGGGCGGCGGCGGCGGGTGTAGAGGGGGGAAGAGGGCGGCGAGGGAGGGGAGTGAGGTTAGGGTTCGAGTCCAGGGGTGGATGCGGATGCGGGTAGGGTTTGGGATGGCGCCGCGAAAGGGATCGGCGGACGGGGTTGGTGCGGCGGTGGGGAGGAAGCGGGGTTGGCACGAGCGGAGGAGGAGCGACGGCGAAGAGTGAGGTTGGGGGTTTGGCGGCAGCGCAGGAGCGAGCCTAGGGTTTGGGTACGCCCTTTTTAACCAAGACGGTGCAATCTGAGCTGCTGGATCGACAATGGACGGTCAACAATTGTTGGGCTATTTGGGCCGAAACAGACCTGGTTCAATTTTTGGTCTATTTAACGTTTTTCTTTTTTTCATTGTATTGCATCATTATAAAGTAACACATGGAAATAATTGGTATATATACACCATTGTATTTTTTATCAAAAGGAGTATATATCAGTTGATTCAGTTCTATTGTACAATTTTTATAAATTTTGGAACTAATTTACTATTTTCTACACATTAAATGAATTTCTACATTATTATTGATATTAAATTCAAATTGAACTATAAGTGCATCTAATAAAATACAACCTTGAAGGAATTTTTTTATATTTTTTTAATCATTTTGCAAAATTATACGATCGTTTGAAATTTTAGCAGATTTGGCAACCAACCGCCGTGCGCCACGGCGTTTAAGAACTAACCGCCGTGGCGCACGGCGGTTCGAGGCCGGCCACGGCGGTTGGCGGCGGCCCACGGTGGTTGGGCCTAACCGCCGTGGGCCACGGCGGCTAGTATCAAACGCCGTGGGCCACGGCGGCTACGCCCAAACGCCGTGGCCCACGGCGGCTGGGATCATTTAAATTTTTTGATTTTAATAAATCTAGTAGAAAATTAACAAGGGAAATTCAGGACACGATCTCCAACCTAATACCTACCGTACCGCGGTTGTTTTTGTTTTTTAATTTAAGGAAAAAACACTAAGTTGTAATAAAGAAAAGCAAAGTGACATACTAAAAAATAGTCATGATCACATATAACAGTGCTCCTATACAAACAATATGCGACCTAATCTAGCATCGCCTGGCCTTCTTGAGCAGCCTGGCAGCTCGGGCTGCGGCGTGCGTCTGCTCGCGAGGGTACGTCAACGGGTCAGGAGGGTGGATCTGCCGACGCCTAGCATCACCAGCCGGCTGCGGTGTCGCCACCGCCGCTGTCGACCCTGCAACCTCGTGGGACGACCCTGGCTGCCCTTCCTAGCGCATGGCAGCTGCGAGCCTCCTGGAGACTGCTGTGCCCCACCGCTCGCGCCGGGCAGCTGCGAGCCTCCTGGAGACGACTGCGGCCCACCGCTCGCGCCTGGCAGCTGCGAGGCTCCAGGTTGTGCCCCACCGGTCGCTCCTGGCAGCTGGGAGCCTCCTGGCTGCGTCCCTGCTCCCTTCTGAGTCACGTGGGTGGTGCGCCTCCAAGCTGCGACCCTACGAGCTCGTCCGGCGACTGCAAACCCTGCAACCAGTCGAAGTCGATGGCCAAGTCGTCGAAGCCGGACCCGGACGCTCCGGCCTGGTCCCCTAGGGTGGAGTCAGGAGTGTCGACCCTGGAGTCGTAAACTGGAAGAAATAGTAATATTAAATCACGTTTCCTAATTAATACAATCTAGTATTGTATATGGTTCGACATAGAGTAGTGGTCAATACCTGACGGAAGAGCAGCGCCAAGGGACGAGGAAGGAACCAGTGCTGCTGCTCGTGCTGCTGCTAGTACTGGTTTCTAATCTATAAACTAATTTTCTAATCTATAAACTAATTTTCTAAATTTTCTAATCTATAAACTAATTTTCTAAATCTAAACTAATTAAATTAACTAATTTCTAAATTTTCTAATCTATAAACTAATTTTCTAAATCTAAACTAATTAAATTAACTAAAAAATAAAGGAAAGAAAACATACCTTAGGAGAGTGGAGGGGGGCGGCGGAGAGGGGAGGTGGCGAGCGGCAGGGGTGGGGGGACGGTGGCCGCCGTCGCCCCTTATATAGGCGCGGCTGCCGCCGTCCCCCACGGCGGTAGGAGCCTACCGCCGTGGCCCACGGCGGTAGGTTCCCGCGGGGCCCGCTCCCAACGGTCGGCCCCCTTACCGCCGTGGGTCACGGCGGTCGCTGTGGCGCACGGTAGTTAGTTGCCAAATCTGCTAAAATTTCAAACGGTCGTATAATTTTGCAAAATGATTAATATATATATATATATATAATCCACCTTGAAGCCATTCCTTCATTCCCTAATACCCTGCGCTGGCCCAAAAGCCCATTTGGCCAAGTCATTCTACACACCTCCTCCTTTCTCTATCAGACTCAGGCAGACATTGGCCAGTAGGCCACAGCCGCACACCACACATCATAGACCTACTAACCCTAATAGCGCAAGGTCGGCAGGCGAGAACGGCGGCCGGCGGGATCAGGGAGGGCGGGAGGCTGGAAGGCGAGCGGTGGCATGGTGTAGCCCTTGATGCAGGGCGCAGGTGCATGGCAAACTGCGCGCGCGTAGCACCACATCAGCCGGCGGCGGCGGCGGTCTAGGCGGCGCCGCGGCCGGCGGGTGGCTGGTGCCAGAGCATGCACGGGAGCAGCCAAGCAAGGACCAGGGAGCACTCTATCTCAGGACCGCAGCTAGGACTAGGTGAGCTGGGAGCGTTGTTGTTTGTCTGTCTGTAAAATTGGGATCAGGTCTGATTGCAATTGCATAGAAATTTGTTAAATTGGTTGATTCGATGTTTGCAATTTGCCAATCCTAGAAATTCATGACAGTGTCTGTATATCAGTGTCACAACAGTCAGCAATAGCATTGATACTTGTGTGATTTTAATTTTAGGTCTAAAACATAAAGAGGAATCATTTGAGATTTTTTTTTGGCAAGAGTTGCTGCAAAGAAGAGACATTCCTCAGTCTTGCATTGAAAGTCAGGTGCAGATGGTGGTATTCGAAGGGCACTTCTGTGCTATGAAACCAGAATTTAGGCTGTCATTTTTTTTTGCCATGTGAAATTTTGAATACCCATTGTTCAAATCCTGCGCCCGCCTCTGGACGGCGGCACTAGTGTCGCGAGCCCCGCCACTAAGAGAAGCGGCGCGGGAGCATGGAGCACCTCGGGCCATTGAGCCCCTCTCTCCCTCTCGCCGGCGACAAGCAATCACGGCCGCAGGGAGCCCCGGCAACGAGGTGCCCCTGCGACGGTGACTGCGCCCTGCCTCGCGCCCCTGCTGAGGTGAGTTGCCAATCCTCTTGTTGTTGCGAAAGAAATTGGAGCCTCCACCCTCACCGGCGATGACCACCCGCGACCGCAGCAGGGTCTGCAGCTTTCAGGTTGCTGTTTTTCTCTAGGATTTTTCAGCATGTGTAGCTTTCTCTATTTTGGTTGATAGCAGTTTCAGACTTTCAGTACAGCAATTCAACTTATTTGTATTTAGTGGCAATGTGTCGCTATTTTTCTCACAATAGTTGACTGTTGTTGCTGTCGGAATAGCTCTTGTATTTCATTCCATCTTTCCCTAAGCAACTCGACGAAATGTTCTGTTCTAACTGCTCGGCAGTGGCAGCAGCACTTGGACCTACTTTATTTTTCCATGGTTCAGTTTTCAAAAGTCCAGAAGCATCTCATCTTGTTTGCATTTTCACTTTTTCAGGTTCTGCCCCATTTCGAGTCTAGCAACATGGCTTTCAATAATTTCAGTTTTGAACTTTCGATAATTTCAGTTGTCAATCTTTTACGGCTGCCATTCATTGTGCTACACGTCTAGCTCCGATTGAGTTGCATGTGTGTTGTGTGGCTGGCAGAGGCAGAGGAGGTGAACTATATTGTGATGCTGGTGGATGCCAACATATCGACTCAATCAGGTAGTCCTCTCACCACTTGTCACTGATGCATGCCAGGCGCTTTGGTCGGGATGAAGCTACCCAATGAAAGAATAGTGTAGCTGAGGTTTGTGGTGTAGGTTCAGGTCGGTGAGGTTTGTGGTGTGGGTTTAGATAAATACTCAATTGCCGAGTTACAGTACTCTATGCTTATCAGAACATTTTCAGCTATTCAATGTATGCTCTTGAATGGTGATTATGTATTTCCAGCCAAAACTACTTTATACTTTACTGAGCATGATATCTGATTTGTACGGGGTGGGTGGGGGGTTAGGATGACAAGGTACACGACATACTTTACCTGCATCTTCTTAAGCTTTCAACGTTTTCTTCAGTCTCTAGCGGTCTGTAGATTAGGATCACAAGTTACACTGCATGCTCTCATACACTTTGTTGCATTTTCCGGTTAAGCACTAAGCATCAGCCAACATATCACTTACTAGCCAACAGTAAATAATATAATCAGCAGTTTGTGCTTCAGGCCGACATAAATTTACCTGAGAGGGGTCTAGAGGAATTAGGCACTAATGTACTATGTAGTTGTGGTTCAACATAATGTGACAATAATTTAGAGTATATCTTGGTGCGAAAGTCGCAGTCTTTCCCCCATGTTGCTTTGTTGAGCTGCATCATTTTCTATATAGTTTTAGGCTATTTTTTTGGCTTGTCCTATACACGTCTCGATGGACTAACGATTTGTATATGTGCAGATTGCAAGATGCAAGGTCCTACATAGGAGTGCTGTCACAAAATCAAGGTTGTTGATTCAATGGTTAAATTGATGAAGTGGTCCCTCATACTTATTTTCATTATCTGTCTCAAAACATCAACTCACTCCTTATTGGTAACAGTAGGGACTAGACAACTAATCAGAAAACCTGAATCTCTACAATTCTTAAAAGTAGTGGGTTTTTTTAGAAATAAGCACATTATTTTCTTTAATTAAGGTGCAGATCAATTTTGCTGCAACTCAACTTGTCTGGGAGTGAGAAATAGAAGGTTGGGTGCATATGCGAGGGCAAACTGTACCATCTTCTGATGTCACCAACTGAGTAGTTTATGGGTAGTCCTTGAGCTCGAGTATCTTTAAAAAATGATTGAACATATGCATGCACAAAAATGTGTATATACCCGTATCATTAATTTTCTCACTTTATGCTCGGTTTCAACATCCTTGTGTACTTATACCTTAAGTGAGTGATTGAACTTCTAAAATAATTATTTACTACATTTTGAAATTACATCATTGCCATTTGTTAGGTTTTTCCTTTTTTTTCCTTCCCGCTCCACTTATCCTTACGTATCGTGGGGAGCTATGATCTAATACAGATTCTCAACTTGTAGAATGTAATTATCAATATGATCTCAATCCAAATAAACTCCAATAAAAATTAAAATGCATCATTGTTCGATGATGCTACGAATATCTTGTAGTGCCAATAGAAATTATTTGAAAAACATTGGATTCTTTGAAATTAGGAGTTGCTCTAAACAAGGCCTAACTGTGCAGTTTTTGTTGTACTAACAGAAACTATCTTGTGTATATGAGTTGCAGGTCAGCCTAGCAGCAGAAGCAGCAGTGTTCGTCCTACAACATTAGTTAAACTCTATTAATTCAGCAGTGTGATTATTGTAAATATATGTAGCTGTGTGTTGTGATTCCCATATGTATATGGGCTGTAATTGGAAGAATTCTTGGTTATATGGATGTAATCGATAATCGATATTATTCTATGTGAGAACTTAAGGTCATGCATTTAATTCTAATGATCCAAGTGGGGTATAGAAGAATAGGAAAAGGTTCACTTTCACCATTGGGTTGAACGTTTCAGCCAACCCAGTTCCCTCTACCATGTCTCTTTTCTTTCTTTCGGTCCAAGGCGGAACTTGAAGCTCATCCCAAGCTCAGCAGCTAGCTGCCAGTTCAACCACGCAGCTCGCCACCAGCCCAGCGTCCACACATAGTTGACGGCCACGCCCATTGCATCACCGACATTTGGCAAGGAGAAACCAGACGCACCCTCCTTCGGCCTGCTCGCGTTCCTTGACCTAGCAGCCCAGCAGCTTCCCCTTCTGGCTCGTTACCACATGGCACAACTTGCCCTCCGCTGCCCAGCTTGTCATGTTCGACGCTCGGTGAGCCCCCTTTTATTATTTCTTCCAAAAATAATTCTTTGGTTGCACTATACGAAAAAACAGTTTACTTCCTAATGTGTAGTCATACCAGCAATTAAAATGGTAAAAAATTAGTTTAGTTTCCAAAGTATACAAGAAAATAATTCACATAAATCATTTGTGGCAACAAAACATAATTGATGCAACGATTTGTTTTTTTGATGCAACAGGCACATGAGCTATCGCAACAAAGGTTAAGTTTTAGACAATGTTGATTTCATCGTGGCCACAAGTAGCCAAAATAGCAACCAACTAAATGTTCGTGGTAACAAATGCACATCAAATGCAACGAACTGTTTGCTGGATGCAATAGGCACATGAGCTATTGCAACAAAGGTTAAATTTTAAACAACATTATTTCATCGTGGCCACAGGCATGCCTATTCGCAACCAACTAAATGTTCATGGCAATAAACACACATCAAATGCAACGAACTATTTGCTGGATGCAATAGCCACATGAGCTATTGCAACAAAGGTTATGTTGTAGACAACGTTCTTTCATCGTGGCCACAGACATGACTATTCGCAACCAAATAATTATTCGTGGCAAGAAACACACATCTATCGCAACACTAAATCGATACTATCGCAATGCACAATTAGTTGTGGCAATAGGTACCCATAAAGGCAACCACCATTTTCACCGTGGCATTAAAACCAACCTGTTGCAACGACTGTTTCAACAGACGCAACCCACATTTTTGGTTGCCATAACATCCAGATATCGCAACCCATTAATACGTTGGTTGCTATAAAACCAAATATTGCAACCAAATACGTGGTGTTGCAAAAAAAATTGGTGCTCTAAGGGTCAATTCCTAGTAGTGTTTGTTCCGTACTTCGGAGACCACCTCAAAGAAACCATCTTTCAGTAGCCAACCAAGTTCAAATTTAAAGGGTGGTTGACTCCCGCTGTGACAACCCGCCCAGGAAAATACCGTACTGTCGCCTAAACCAATCCACTTTGGCCATTAAGCGACAGTAAAATACCATCCCGTCGTTGGTTGCAGGGTCAAAGCCCGGTAAATCACTTGAATATCACACAGAGGATCGAACATATGCATTACAACTCACACGAAGGCTAGTTCAGAGTACAAACACAATTAAATCCAACTTTAACCCGAAGGGTTTAATTATTACAAACCATTGTTCATGACATGACAAGTAAAGGTTCAGAGTTTTTAAAACAACGGAAATTAAACTACGATACGATAGACATCCCAAGAGGCTTTCCATGATGCCATCACTCGTCGTCCTCCACCCATTCCAGCTCCCAGCCGGGTGGAAACTCTCCAGGCCAAACAACACCTGCAACAACATTTATAAAGCAAGGTTGAGTATACTAATACTCAGCAAGACTTAACCGTTGGGTGATAACTACATCGCCAAACTCTAGACATGAGAGGCTTTTTGGCCGGTGGAGTTCTTTTGCTGAAAAGCAACAAAAAGTATGTCCTTACTTTCAATATTTTAGCTCACATTCTAGTTAATTATCATTTCTATGTGAGCCATCTATTGCAATCAAAATTGTACAATACAATTAATCCACGTAGTAATATTCACATAGTTCCATCATTAAGGGATATCATGGCCAGTTGATTAAGCAGTCTCAGATAACGGTGAGAGGCCGACAATCGATTGATTTATAACCTTGCAAGGTAGACCTAAACACACGGAAGAGTGACCTCACCAAGAGTTCACCAACCAGGCGGTTCCCAAAAATCCTCGGCTTGGGATCGAAGCTTACAGTCCTGGGTACAAGGCTATCTGGCATGCCCCACACAGTACACCCAGTCTCACACATGTACCCCCCTCCCGGTTGCAAGTCGGGTAGGTGAACACTCAAGATTAGTAAGGGTAAGATCCCGCACCGTCTCAATAAGGTACTAGGCTTACTGGTCCCATTCCCGACAAGTGCTTAGTACGTTCAAAAGCTTAGCCCACGAAAGCCACTGGACCGGAGCCCAAATCCCATGCTCTTACCACAGGAGCAATCCATTTATAAATATCTTATGATTCCAACATCAGAACCTATTCTCGCGAGTGACGAACATCACTCGACTTGTACCGGTCCTATAGCATAGCGGCTATCGACCTAGCATACTAGTAAAAGAGCATCGATACCTAGGGATCATGCATCTAGGGTTTCAATTCAACTCTTGAAACGTAAATGCACAATCATAACAAGGTAATTGCATAATTTTTAAAAAGAAATGGTTAATGATCCGGGGCTTGCCTTCGCTGGCAAGGTTGGCCTTGGGCCCTTCTGGACTTTGGTCCAGGTCTTGAGCTATGTCCACGTACTGCAGCTCACCATCAGCACCTTCGTCTCCTCCTTCCGGCACGAGCGTATAGCTACCGTCAGGAAGATCTACACGGGGATGCAAATGCAAGATTTAACTGACGGTTTCAATTTAATTAATTATAAAACAACACATGACAACCATGGGTTGCATGGTTGACCACATTTACTTAGATAATAATACATTCAGCACACTCTTCCAATAAAATAACAATATGTGGTTCTTTATTAAATATTCTTTTTGATAGTGACTGTGTACATATTTATGTAAATAATGTAATTTAAAATCACAAACAGCAAGGGTGGCGACACTTGGCTTCTTAGCATGATTTACATCACAACCATGAGGCCATTAGGTGTGGTGTTGGTGATCTTCCAATCTAATTTAATATTAAGCTTTAAATGGCTTCCATAGCTTTTATTCATAAAATAATTTCTTAAAATTCAGTGGGGGTGTTTATGAAGCACTACAAACCTAGTTGAAGCCACTGAACAAGATTTCACATTTACATGGGCTATAAATTAATTATGCCACAAAAGACAAAATCTAGCTACCAAAACATGAGAAATGCATATAAAAATAAATAACAACAAATGGATTCCACTTTCTCCCACTGGTTCTCTGACTCAAATCAAAGCTAGGAAAGCAACAAACACAGCAAGAGCTACTCTAGATCTTGAGCTATGCATTTATATTTAAAACTAAGCATAAATCAAGAATAAATATTTCTGACAGATGTAAAATCATGGTTAAATCACCAGAGATGTAATTAGGCATAGCAAGATCACATGCAAAAGTTGAGTACAAAAATCTATTTATTTTTAGCTACAAAATCATTAAGGCAGATTCAACTTAAATACAAAATAAATCATATTAAAAGATCTACATAGTAACTTTCTACAAATTTTGGTGTGCTACCTAGAAATAACATTACTCACAACATATCCAAAATTCAACTTGATATCAGATGTAGATTTTGAACTACAACAGATCTAGGTTTAACTGATTTCTATTTTTCATGCAAAAACCGTCACTCAAAAGTGGGGTCAAGCTTTGCGAAAGTTGTAGGGATATTCACAGGGAAACCAACAAAATTTAGTTTGCATTTTTCTGATTTTTCTACGATTTTTTATGTATTTTACAAGATTCAGCAAAATCCAAACACTATTGAAGATCTAGTTTTCGAACATGTCCCTGGAAACTTTTGGGCTTTCACAACTATGCCCTCGAGCTCAAGAACCTTCACAAGGATGCCCTCGGCGGCGGCGGCGGCGGCTCGCCGGCGGCGATGTGGGGCCGGGGGTGGGCAACAAATGGTACCAAGGTGCGATTCAGCTTACCCCACGTCGATTTGCAGCGGTGGCTCGGGCGGAGACGTCGCTGGTGAGCGCCGGCGGCGAGTCCGGGGCGGCGCGTCCGCCTCGGCCCAAAATTCCGGCGACGTGAGGGCGGAGCTAAGCAATGTGCGAGTGCTAGAGCTCGACGGTGTCCTAGGGGTGGCACTGGAGGTGTGGGCCGGCGTCAGGAGCGAGCGGAGGATGGAGCTCGGTGGCGGCGGCTCCAATGGTGTCGGCGGACCTCGGGGAGGTGGCAAAGGCGCGTGTACGCGCGAGGGAAAAGGCCGGCTTCTTTTATAGGCGGCGAGGAGCTTCAAGGCAAGGCGCGGGATGATAAGGGGGGACCCAGCCACGGGCAAGCGTGTGCAGAGGGACGGCCGGCGGGCGGCACGGCAGGGGACCGGCGCGGCGCGCGCGGCGTGGTCGACACGCGGCGGGGCGCGGCCTCCATGGCTCGCTCGGGCTGCGCGCGGCCTCAGGAGGCGCGGCCTCGGAGGCGCGGGCCGGTGTGGGGGCCCGGATGCCGAGGCGCATGGACGCCACGCGGCGGCGCGTGCGGGCGCGCTCTGGCGCGGGAACGCGGTGGTGCGGCGCGACGCTGTCGATTTCAAATTCGTTTAACACTGTTTGACCGTCGTGTGCTCGAAATTTTTGAACTAAACTTCAAAAACGGTGAATACCAAAGTTGTAGAGCAACCATAGGTGAACCTTTTTTGTAAAGGCCGACCTATATTTTGATCAATGGTTTGAGCACAACAAGTGGGCAAAGATGTTGTCTTTCTTAGCACCGGTGAATAGTGTTTAGCTGCAGTTGACTGAGTTTTTCACCAACTTCCACTCAAAATCTCAAATGCCGCCAATTATGAAAAGTGTGTCCCTCGAAAAGACGAACAACTTTTATATTGGCCGATTTTGAAGTGTTTAAGTGAAAATTTGAGAATGCGGCAAAAGTTCTAGCCAAGGTATTAGGGTTCATGGGTTTGACTAGGGTTTTGACCCTACCTTTGACCAAGGTTTGACCACAAGTGTGTGTTGACTTAATTAAGAGGGTCATTAGTGATTGTTGGCTAGGTTTTCGAGGTGATGACCCAGGTTGACCAAGGTTTGACTATAGTCAACGTGTTTGACTCGGTCGTTAGCACTAGTGATGCTAATTAAAAACCTGGGCATCACAGCCTACCCCTTAAAAAGAATCTCGTCCCGAGATTCAAAAGTAAAAGACGAACGTAGGGAGGTGTGCCTGGATAGAGACGTTACCCATGAAGTTAAGCTGGCCTTGCTTCACTTGAATTGTCGGCTTCTTGCCGTAATTGCCCTTGTCTGCCCTGGGGTTCGGATTCTGCTGCTGGGGCTTCTGCTGCTTAGGGTTCGGGCACTCATTTGCATAATGCCCTGGCTGTCTACAGTTGTAGCAAATGCGGGGTGGAAGTTCTGTAGGCTTGTGAAATTGCTGTTGCTCCCTTCGGTACTGAAAATTTCCCGAAGGCTTGTCCTGGGACGGGGTCACTCTCCCGTGCCCTGATGAAGAGGATTGCAAAGACCCTTGAGTATTCTTCTTGACAAAGTGGAACTTCTTGCCCGATCCACTTCCCGAAGTAAAATCAGCTTGTCGTTTCCTATCTTTCTGTGCCTTCTTCATGGCATCCTCCTGAGAGATAGCTTTGTTTACCAACTCATGATAACTATTGGGCTCCAGCAGATTTAGCCTTTCGTACAAGTCACCACTAAGACCATCACGGAAACGTTCCATCTTCTTGTCATCGGTGTCCACGTGATGTCCTCAGTACTGACAGAGACTGTTGAACTTCTGTGCATATTGATACACAGTATCAACTCCCTGCTTAAGAGCCAGCAACTCTTTTACCTTTCTATCCATGAGTCCTTTAGGGATATGGTGGTCCTTGAAAGCTTGCTTGAATTCAGCCCAAGTGACTTCGTGTCTAGCAGGTTGCATGGACTTGTAATGCTCCCACCACATCAGTGCTTCACCACGAAGCTGCAAGGTCGCAAAGTTTGCCTTGCACTCCTCAGAGCAAGGCAGGGTAAATGCAGAAAATTTGGCCTCTATGGCCCTGACCCATGCATCAGCTTCAAGGGGTTCTTCTGCCTTAGTAAACATTGGGGGCTTCATCCCAATAAACTGAGCGTATGCGGTCCATCGTGATTTGCCCCATGTGGAGGTCTCTGTTGCAGCTGCTGTATCTGTTGGGCCATCTGCTGCTGCGTCTGCAGGATCTGGCGTAACACTTCGGTTTGCGTTGCCATGAAGGCCTCTGCCGACGTCATGGGTAGTGGCGGCGGTAGGTCACCACTACCCGACGCACCAAAACCATTGGGGGTGCTGCGTGTGGGTCCGACCATCTGAAAATTTGAGTTCTCATTAAACACATATTCATAAGCTTGCTCATAAAATTAACAAGTAGAATATGCATGACGAAAACTCATTAATGGTAAGTTTTGCGAAACCGGACAGCACAGCGGTCATAAGCATAAAATTCATAACCCTCTACTCATGTACCGAAAAATTCTCATTTTTGGTCAGTAGGCGTAGGATTTCATAAGATCCAAGGTTGGTATTCAACTCCGAGGCAAACTCCAAGGTTAACATGCTTGAAAAATTCCATCATCGAGATTTGCCCAGCTGGTTTGGACAGCAAGCAGCGTTTCACTAACAATTTCATAACTCCCGGTAGGAATGTGCTAAAAATGCTGAAATTTGGTGAACACGATCGTCATAAAATTCCGGACAAGTTTGGTACTCATCATGGAACTCAAATCTGACCACAACTAGCTTAATTCAAGCATTCAACACATCGCAACTAAGACGTGCTCATCCATAGCATTACATCGATGCCAAGTTCCGGAATCACCATAACAATACCTAGGGGTTACAATGCAGCATAGCTGCACAAGAAGCTCCTAGTTCAGCCTACCACAAAAACTAACCAAAAGCGGCTGCACACACTAGGGATTCCTTACTACTACTACACTCGTACAAATCCTTACTTTATTACAAGTACACCAACTTCCAACTAGATAACAAGCTAGTCTTAGGTTTACTTCCTACTGGTTTGGCCTTCCATGCCGAAGAAAAGCTATGGTGAAGCAGGTCCAGACTCTACTCCAGATTCTCCTTGAATTTCCTCAGCATCTTCTTCTTCTTCTGGTCCGGGAATGACAGGTTCCGGAGGTGGAGCTGCTATCGCTTCCAGTTGATTCTCTAGTTCGAGCATATATTGGTCATTATGCTCTAAAATGAAATTCTGCTCATGAATAACTTCACTCAATTCTCGTATCTTTGCCTTATCCTTGCGTCTTCCCTTCTTGAGAGTGGCTATCATTGCTCGGGCTTCCTCCAACACTTGAGTGGTACTTTCCACTTCTTTAACTCGTTACCTATAGATTTGGCGTCTATAGAATGCACTTTCTCCCACCATCAGTCGGTAGGTGTCAAACATAGATTCGGAAAAGCGAACTGAGGTGACGAGATCAGGACTATAGTGAGAGTTGCCCTGAGCTGAGAGAAAAGCTTCGCGTTCGACCCATGGTCCAGTGTGTCGCTCAGGCAAAGGAATCACTTTGGCTGCAGTGCTAGCTACCGAGTCAGGATGCTTCCCACAAAAAGTTGTGAGTGCCTCAAGAGCAGCCTTTAGCATGGTGTCAGCCAGGTTCAACCCTTGTGCCTTACACTCCCACTCTTCCCAAGAAGGATTTGTCGGGCACACGGGGACTTTCACCTTCACTTCACAACGAAGGAGCTGGCCTGTGGTCATGACCTCATGTGTCGAGTACTCTGGATAAGCGGTGTACCCAAAGTCCTTCAGGGTGTCCCACAAGAGTGTAGGGAATCCACCCTCCTCGAGACAGTTCACAAGAGTCTATGCTTCCACATCAGCTGACGCAGATCCAACGTTGTCCATCTGGACATAACGACAAAAGTGAGGATCAGACGAATGTGAGTGTACAAGGATAGATTCGGTCAACGATAACAAGAGAACACGTGGGTAAGAAATGGGGTAGCCATTGGTACGAACATACAACTTGGCAAATCCTGGCAGTTGTGAACAAAAATTTATAACTTAAAAACCAGAGCCCCAAAAATTCCCAATTTTCGGTAGCAACTCAGCAAGGTTATGAGGCTCATTTTTGGGTATACAAAGGTTGATCTAGAAAGGTTAGGGAGGTGCTTCAACTAAGCAAGATTTCAGATTAGGTTCCCGGAAAAACAGCATGATAGAGGTTCACTAATCTGAGCATAACTTGAGATATACAAAAGCTATGACTGCGAATTTTTGCGAGCAGAAACTAGATTAGATATGGAGCAACTTTGGTATAGATCTTCTAGTCCAATTATTTTTAGATCCTGGGTAAAAAATCAAGAAAATAGCTGCATTGGGTTTTTGGACAGCAACACAACTACACATGAGAGGCTATGCAAAGAAAAAAGCACACTAGTAAATTTCACCTAGAGAGCACACAAAACATGCATAAGGTTCAGTTTTACGTTTCCATGATTTTTAACATGATGCATGACGTCCTATTCGTCCTCACAAGGCAATCAAGCCAAAAATCGAAGTTAGTGCTGGTGGCAAGGCATGTACGCGTTTCTCCCTATAATAACTAGTCGAGAACTAGTCGATGCTCACTTAGCGACTTACGAAACATTGTTAGTGTACCTGCAGAAAAGAACCTTCCGTGCCAGCACATCACGGAAGCGTCCACATACAGTACCGTTCACTATAGAAACGGTATCCATGCATCAAGCCGCTGCATGGACAGCGTCCAACCTCAGACACTCCGTTTGAATGGAGTGCATCCTTGCCTCGCATATTCACAATGCGGAACGTCCACATATGGCAAAACGTGGTGAGACACAGACGCGACGGTGGGTTCCCATTGGATTAGGTCCCATCCATCCCTCACATGACTCTAATGTGGTACCACCACGTATGGCAAAACGTGATGAGACACAGACGCGACGTGGGTTCCCATTAGAATAGGTCCCATCCATCCCTCACAGGACTTTCCTGTGGCACCACCACGTATGGCAAAATGTGATGAACTAGTATGGTTGTGCGAGAAGTAAGTTCTGACAAGAATAAAATGTGCTGGAAGTTAGCAAATAAACCATAGATTTGTAAGCCACCTGAAAGAACCCAAAAATTCCCTCTAGGGCCTCTCGGTCTAGATCCATCCTTAACGGACCAACGTATTTTGCAAATCCAAACAATCTTGACAAGTTTTATTCGAAAATTAGTGATTAAGGTTGTTAATTAAACTCCGGTGCATATAATCGCTCTGGTACCAGCAGTGACAACCCTCCCAGGAAAATACCGTACTGTCGCCTAAACCAATCCACTTTGGCCATTAAGCGACAGTAAAGTACCATCCCGTCGTTGGTTGCCGGGTCAAAACCTGGTAAATCACTTGAATATCACACAGAGGATCGAACATATGCATTACAACTCACACGAAGGCGAGTCCAAAGTACAAACACAATTAAATCCAACTTTAACCCGAAGGGTTTAATTATTACAAACCATTATTCATGACATGACAAGTAAAGGTTCAGAGTTTTTAAAACAGCGGAAATTAAACTACGATACGATAGACATCCCAGGAGGCCTTCCGTGATGCCATCACTCGTCGTCCTCCACCCATTCCAGCTCCCAGCCGGGTGAAAACTCTCCAGGCCCAACAACACCTGCAACAACATTTATAAAGCAAGGCTGAGTATACTAATACTCAGCAAGACTTAACCGTCGGGTGATAGCTACATCACCAAACTCTAGACATGAGAGGCTTTTTGGCCGGTGGAGTTCTTTTGCTAAAAAGCAACAAAGAGTATGTCCTTACCTTCAATATTTTAGCTCACATTCTAGTTAATTATCATTTCTACGTGAGCCATCTATTGCAATCAAAATTGTACAATACAATTAATCCACGCAGTAATATTCACATAGTTCCATCATTAAGGGATATCATGGCCAGTTGATTAAGCAGTCTCAGATAACGGTGAGAGGCCGACAATCGATTGATTTATAACCTTGCAAGGTAGACCTAAACACACGGAAGAGTGACCTCACCAAGAGTTCACCAACCAGGCGGTTCCCAAAAATCCTCGGCTTGGGATCGAAGCTTACAGTCCTGGGTACAAGGCTATCTGGCATGCCCCACACAGTACACCCAGTCTCACACATGTACCCCCCTCCCGGTTGCAAGTCGGGCAGGTGAACACTCAAGATTAGTAAGGGTAAGATCCCGCACCGTCTCAATAAGGTACTAGGCTTACCGGTCCCATTCCCAACAAGTGCTTAGTACGTTCAAAATCTTAGCCCACGAAAGTCACTGGACCGGAGCCCAAATCCCATACTCTTACCACAGGAGCAATCCATTTATAAAGATCTTATGATTCCAACATCAGAACCTATTCTCGCGAGTGACGAACATCACTCGACTTGTACCGGTCCTATAGCATAGCGGCTATCGACCTAGCATACTAGTAAAAGAGCATCGGTACCTAGGGATCATGCATCTAGGGTTTCAATTCAACTCCTGAAACGTAAATGCACAATCATAACAAGGTAATTGCATAATTTTTAAAAAGAAATGATTAATGATCCGGGGCTTGCCTTCGCTGGCAAGGTTGGCCTTGGGCCCTTCTGGACTTTGGTCCAGGTCTTGAGGTATGTCCACGTACTGCAGCTCACCATCAGCACCTTCGTCTCCTCCTTCCGGCACGAGCGTATAGCTACCGTCGGGAAGATCTACACGGGGATGCAAATGCAAGATTTAACTGACGGTTTCAATTTAATTAATTATAAAACAACACATGACAACCATGGGGTGCATGGTTGACCACATTTACTTAGATAATAATACATTCAGCATACTCTTCCAATAAAATAACAATATGTGGTTCTTTATTAATTAGTCTTTTTGATAGTGACTGTGTACATATTTATGTAAATAATGTAATTTAATTTCACAAACAGCAAGGGTGGTGACACTTAGCTTCTTAGCATGATTTACATCACAACTATGAGGTCATTAGGTGTGTAGTTGGTGATTTTCCCAATTTAATTTAATATTAAGCTTTAAATGGCTTCCATAGCTTTTATTCATAAAATAATTTCTTAAAATTCAGTGGGGGTGTTTATGAAGCACTACAAACCTAGGTGAAGCCACTGAACAAGATTTCACATTTACATGGGCTATAAATTAATTATGCCACAAAAGACAAAATCTAGCTACCAAAACATGAGAAATGCATATAAAAATAAATAACAACAAATGGATTCCACTTTCTCCCACTGGTTCTCTGACAAATCAAAGCTAGGAAAGCAACAAACACAGCAAGAGCTACTCTAGATCTTGAGCTATGCATTTATATTTAAAACTAAGCATAAATCAAGAATAAATATTTCTGACAGATGTAAAATCATGGTTAAATCACCAGAGATGTAATTAGGCATAGCAAGATCACATGCAAAAGTTGAGCACAAAAATCTATTTATTTTTAGCTACAAAATCATTAAGGCAGATTCAACTTAAATACAAAATAAATCATATTAAAAGATATACATAGTAACTTTCTGCAAATTTTGGTGTGGAACCTATAAATGACATTACTCACAACATATCCAAAATTCAACTTGAGATCACATGTAGATTTTGAACTACAACAGATCTAGGTTTAACTGATTTATATTTTTATGAAAAAACCATCACTCAAAAGTAGGGTCAGGCTTTGCGAAAGTTGTAGGGTTATTCACATGGAAACCAACAAAATTTAGTTTGCATTTTTCTGATTTTTCTACGATTTTCTATGGATTTTACAAGATTCAGCAAAATCCAAACACTATTGAAGATCTAGTTTTCAAACAGGTCCCTAGAAACTTTTGGGCTTTCACAACTATGCCCTCGAGCTCAAGAACGTTCACAAGGATGCCCTCGGCGGCGGCGGCGGCAGCTCGCCGGCGGCGATGTGGGGCCGGGGGTGGGCAACAAATGGTACCAAGGTGCGATTCAGCTTACCCCACGTCGATTTGCAGCGGTGGCTCGGGCGGAGACGTCGCTGGTGAGCGCCGGCGGCAAGTCCGGGGCGGTGCGTCCGCCTCGGCCCAAAATTCCGTCGACGTGAGGGCGGAGCTAAGCAATGTGCGAGTGCTAGAGCTCGACGGTGTCCTAGGGGTGGCACTGGAGGTGTGGGCCGGCGTCAGGAGCGAGCGGAGGATGGAGCTCGGCGGCGGCGGCTCCAATGGTGTCGGCGGAGCTCGGGGAGGTGGCAAAGGCGCGTGTACGCGCGAGGGAAAAGGCCGGCTTCTTTTATAGGCGGCGAGGAGCTTCAAGGCAAGGCGCGGGATGACAAGGGGGGACCCGGCCACGGGCAATCGCGTGCAGAGGTACGGCCGGCGGGCGGCACGGCATGGGACCGGCGCGGCGCACGCGGCGTGGTCGACACGCGGCGGGGCGCGGCCTCCAAGGCTCGCTCGGGCTGCGCGCGGCCTCAGGAGGCGCGGCCTCGGGGGCGCGGCCTCGGGGGCGCGGGCCGGTGTGGGGGCCCGGACGCCGAGGCGCATGGACGCCACGCGGCGGCGCGTGCGGGTGCGCTCTGGCGCGGGAATGCGGTGGTGCGGCGCGACGCCGTCGATTTCAAATTCGTTTAACACTGTTTGACTGTCGTGTGCTCGAAATTTTTGAACTAAACTTCAAAAACGGTGAATACCAAAGTTGTAGAGCAACCATAGGTGAACCTTTTTTTGTAAAGGCCGACCTATGTTTTGATCAATGGTTTGAGCACAACAAGTGGGCAAAGATGTTGTCTTTCTTGGCACCGGTGAATAGTATTTAGCTGCAGTTGATTGAGTTTTTCACCAATTTCCACTCAAAATCTCAAATGCCGCCAATTATGAAAAGTGTGTCCCTCGAAAAGACAAACAACTTTTATATTGGCCGATTTTGAAGTGTTTAAGTGAAAATTTGAGAACGCGGCAAAAGTTCTAGGCAAGGTATTAGGGTTCATGGGTTTGACTAGGGTTTTGACCCTACCTTTGACCAAGGTTTGACCACAAGTGTGTGTTGACTTAATTAAGAGGGTCATTAGTGATTGTTGGCTAGGTTTTCGAGGTGACGACCCGGGTTGACCAAGGTTTGACTATAGTCAACATGTTTGACTCGGTCGTTAGCACTAGTGATGCTAATTAAAAACCTGGAGCGTCACACCCGCCCTTGGTTTGGTCCCCCACAGTGAGCAAAAGCGGGGTATGGTCTGAAACTTCCCTACTAAGCGCCTTAATTGTTGCTAGTGGAAAGTTTTGTTCCCACTCAGTGCTCACCAGCACCCTATCCAATTTTTCATAAGTTGGTACCCTGCGAGAATTTGCCGAACTTATGACCTGACATTTCAATCTCCCGCATATCCAAACTATCTATGACTGCATTAAAAAGGACATACCATCTTTCATCAAATCTATCATTATTTTTTCGTTGTTGTTTCAGATTATATTGAAATCCCCCCTATGCATAAAGGGAGGCTTTCATTTATGCAAGACTGAACCTTCTTTGAATTCGGGTTGGGCTGCCCCATAAACAGCCACCAACACCCACTTAAAATCGGTCTTTCTGTCCACTCAACACAAAAAGATGAAAAACCACTACTAAGCTCTCTGATATCTTGACAAACCACATCGATTAGCGATCTATCTACTACTGGCACCTTCAGAATTATCCACCTCCAGAATTACTTTCGTGTAGCCCAGTTCCTGCGCTAACTACTACATCATTTCCTTCGAGCGGAACTTGATCATCCCCTCCCCAACTCCGACCAAAGATAGTACATGCTGACGACTGTACCATCGTTGGGCCAGACGTACTCATCCACATGGGGACACCACTTTACAGGGTGACTCCATCCCCCCTCCCTTTTGTGTTGATGGGCTTATATTTGACCTCGAATGTGTTCTTGGCCTGGTCGGGTTGCCCGACTGCGAACAGATGCACCCATTGGACCTTCCCATTTGCGTCCTTGATTTCTTCGATTTTGTTCAGCACCACGAAGATGACCTTGGTGGTGGGGGTGTTGCCGCTGACGACCACTTGAACATCATGCTTGACAGTCAAAGAGGTCGTGGCTGCGGGTGATGTTGGAGTACTCGTGGAGGAGGTGGTCGCACAGGTTCAGGTACGAACCCAGGTAATTGCACATGGGCAAAGGGCACTGGTGGGGAAAGTACATGCAACGCTCCTCGTGCGTGCGAAGCTCGTTGAAGCGCATCGCCTCACCACACCTGTATTCTAGAAACGAGCAACGGTTGTCACCTAGGATGATCACTTGCTCTAGTGGCTTGCAGCACTTGACGGCGCTCCTACACCAGCACTTGTTACAATTTTCTTGGACGCATCGTTCGCATGTCATGTGGTCTTTATCCGCGCACTGCTTGCAACAAGAAATTATACACATTAGAAATATTAACAAGATCAGAGTAATCAGGGCAAAATTGTAGCAACCATGGCAAATGTCAAAGGGCTGGCCGGCTGGGCTGGTAAGCCTGAGCATCAAGCCATCGATGTGTCTGCTCGGCATGTTACGTCAGCAGCCCCAACTTCGGCCCACCGCACCTTGCAGCACGGGGAGCCAAACACCACATCCTTCCCCACAGATGGGTTGAGAATGTCTTTTGGCATGACGACCAGGCAGGCGTGCCCTCAGCCAGAAGGCCTCAGGCGCAACTTGCGCTCAAAAATTCGATGGTTTGCGGGATTCTGCAATTCACACCAGGTATCGCATTTTGCTACGTTCTTCATCAATGCAAGAGCCGAGATATCCGTTGTCGAGAGTCGTGTGGATTAAGATAGCATCGTTGCACGAGGTGCATTCGGCAGGCCGACCGCAGCCCCGAGCAAGGCAATATTAGTGTTCCTTGACGCCTTCGGCGTCGTGTGTCCTTTTACGACCCCTTCCCTCTAAAAGAAGGTTGAGGCCTAGCCCGAGCAACATGAGTGACATGTTCACGGTCTGTTTTGTTTAAGGGTCACGACAATGATCCTTCCGCAGGTTCACCTACGGAAACCTTGTTACGACTTCTCCTTCCACTAAATGATAAGGTTCAATGGACTTCTCGCGACGTCAGGGGCGGCGAACCGCCTTCGTCGGCATGATCCGAACACTTCACCAGACCATTCAATCGGTAGGAGCGACGGGCGGTGTGTACAAAGGGCAGGGATGTAGTCAGCGCGAGTTGATGACTCGCGCTTATTAGGCTTTCCTCGTTGAAGGCTAACAATTGCAATGATCTATCCCCATCACGATGAAATTTACCAAGATTACCCAGGCCTGTCGGCCAAGGCTATATACTCATTGAATACATCAGTGTAGCGCACGTGTGACCCAAAACATCTAAGGGCATCACAGACTTGTTATTGCCTCAAACTTCCGTGGTCTAAATGGCCATAGTCCCTCTGAGAAGCTAGTTAGGGAGGGATGGCTCCGCATCGCTAGTTAGCAGGCTGAGTTCTCATTCGTTAACGGAATTAACCAGACAGATCGCTCCACCAACTAAGAACGGCCATGCACCACCACCCATAGAATCAAGAAAGAGCTCTCAGTATGTCAATCCTTGCTATGTCTGGACGTTTCCCCATGTTGATTCAAATTAAGCCGCAGGTTCCACGCATGGTGGTGCCCTTCCGTCAATTCCTTTAAGTTTCAGCCTTGCAACCAAACTCCCCCCGAAACCCAAAGAATTTGATTTCTCATAAGGTGTCGACGGAGTCTTATAAGCAACATCTGTTGATCCCTGGTCGACATCGTTTATGGTTGAGACTAGGACGGCATCTAATAGTCTTCGAGCCCCCAACTTTCGTTCTTGATTAATGAAAACATCCTCAGCAAATGCTTTTATAGTTGTTCGTCTTTCATAAATCCAAGAATACCTCCTCTGACTATGAAATATGAATGCCCCCGACTGTCCCTATTAATCATTACTCCGATCTTGAAGGCCGACACAATAGGACTGGAATCTATGATGTTATTCCATGCTAATGTATCCAGAGTGATGGCTTGTTTTGACCACTCTAATTTTTTCAAAGTAGCAGCGTCGGAGGCACGACCCAGCCAATTAAGGCCAGGAGCGCATCACCGGCAGAAGGGTCGAGTAGGTCAGTGCTCGTCGAAAGGCGGACCGGCCGACCCAGCACTAGGGCGGGGGGCCTCCAAGTAGTCACAGGTCCACACACAACTCATACGCCAGCGTAGCACAACAGTAAGCCATCCAAAGCATCCCACCACATTTAGCATGGAGAGTCTACTTGTGAGGGTGGCGGCTGAAGGACCACTATCGTGTGAGAACAAACAATTTGGCAACCGGTTCAATCGTAACCTTATTCCATCTATCACAACCAGCTGCAGACTGCCTACACCGACCGTAGCCAAGCGCCAAGCAGTCGCAGCACGCCACGGCCAGCCAGAGTTAGGCTGATAGATCAGTTTTACACACTGCAGAGGTTGTACGCTTTCACCACAAGTCGCGTAAAAGTTCCGAAGAACTTTGAACCCAACCATGCGATACCGGCCAAGCATCATACCACACTTCCGAGGTGTGATTGCATAGGGACGCTACGAGGCCTTTACAAAGATTCACTAATAAGAAGTAGCCCACTGGAGTTTCAAAACAGAGCCGACCATAACCCTCCCTAATGGCCAGCGCCGTAGCAAAGGCTGCTACCCCAAGAGGACCGGGCTATACCCCTGCAACTCGGTTACCCCTCTTTGCCCTTTCGGTAAGACCACTTCGAACTAGAGTCTCTAATTACTTGGCCAAGACCAGAGCCATATATATAGTCCTTGTGGTTGAACTGTTTTCCTGTGTGGTTCTCCATGTTCTAATTAATTCATAGTATTCTTGTTTGAAGCATAGGTAGAAGGATGGTTAGGGACACTTGCCTTTCTCCAACGAAAATCTACTCTTGCTCTCACACTCTTGCTCTCTTGAAACTCTTGATCTTCAAGACTTTTGATCAGCAGCTCATCCTTCTACTCGAGGCAAACAACGGGCACAAGGATGCAAAGCAACAAACGAGAACAACTAAGAACAAAACACCAGTCAAGAAAGGCTTAAACGCTAGGAACTAAACTATGGTTGAAAAGACAAAGCTATTGAGAAATTTGAATTATCACACACAAAGACTATGTGCTTGACATATTTTAATTAAATAAAACTATGCACATAGGTTATTCTAGAGAAATACCCTATGTAGAATCAAGCAAGTTATATTTAGATATAAAAGGACGATGTGAAACTTGCTTAGACCATTTTTACTTATAAATATTGAAGTATAAATTATGCAAATTAATCATTTAAATTTAGAAAGAAGCATCTGAAGCGTCTAAGCATACACTTTGTGTCTGAGTTCAACTAAGCCAATTATATTAGAAACACATTTATGTTTAATTTAGTAAAATTAACATTTAACAAGAAAACTCAAGATAGCCTATGTTGCTTTTATTTAGAAAGCATATTGAATAAATATTAATCAATTTAAATTTGATTATGAAAGCCAGGTATAACCCTAATTAGCTTTTAATTGAAAGGATTATTTAAATAAGTATTAATCAAATTAACTTTAGTATGAAAAACACGAGGTTCAACTCTAATTAGATTTTATTTAGAAAATAAGTTTGATAGGCATTAATCAAGTTAACACAGAATAAATTATCAAAACACTTTGTAGGGTAAACATCATGTCGAGTGCATAGTTTATGATGAGCGGAACCAACGCAACAAGAATGAGCTTAAACACACAAAAACGTGAGAGCTATAGATTCAACAAAGATTAAGGATTTAATCATGATTAACTGTAGATTGGAAGGCTGTGGAAGAACATTTACAAAGCAAAGAGTAGGTAAAGATATAGCTTAGATGGATATTTATATAACATGCTGGACGAAACTTCTTTAAGGGATAAAAGAATACTCCTATATGACATCAGCATGATGACATGCTCACATCATGAAAGGAATTAACGAATATGTGAAACACTAGTTTGTTGATTCTGGTTGGTCTGCAGGACGTCAAGCACATGCACGTGCATGACTGTGAGCAAGATACTTACGACAAAGAATAAAAGGGTTCCCAGATTAAAATTATTGGAGTTCACAGGTGACATTCGTTTCGTATGCAGAGACAAACATCGGACAATATACAGATTGCAAGATAAATAGGCCATCACGACGTACTGATGATGGAGCTTGGTACCTTCTTGTGTGATGACGGCGATTGAGGGTGAATGACGGTGAGAAGCCGATGAAGCTTGGTACAGGAACGATGAGACTCCAAATTAACATGGCAGGCAGAGATGCAAGCGGGGCGGGTTTTGCCGCGAACCCGCTGGCTCAACCCGCGCCACGAACCCGCATCGCCCGCGCCGCGAACCCGCATCCCCGAAGCGGACAATGCGGCTGTGCCCGCGGCGCCCGGCGGCGCCGCAAGCTCACGCCCCATCCCTCGCGGCGCGCGACATGGTCCTACATGTACACGAGCGCGGTGTCGCCGACCACGTAGTACGCGTAGAGGCAAAAGGTACCGGCTGAAGAGGCGTCCCGGCCGCGCTGCCCCTTCTCACCGCCGACGAACTGGTCGGCACCCGGCCCAGCGCCGCCGCGTTGTACCGCGTCCTGCCGTTGCCGACGTTCAGGAGGCACACCGCCGCGCCCTGCCCAGCGCCGCCGCGTTGTACCGCGTCCTGCCGTTGCCGACGTTCAGGAGGCACACCGCCGCGCCCGGCCCAGCCCAGCGCTACCGCGTTGTACCGCGTCCTGCCGTCGACCGTCGGCAACACCGCCGCGTACAGGACCGCGGCCTGGGTCACTGGGTGGCGTCGTGGCGCTCACCGGTTGGCTTAATGATGGCGACGACGCGGCGGCGCACACCGGCGGTCGCAGCGACGGGAATACGGCCGTCAGCGTGAATACCACAAATGACTTCACATGCATTTTACTTAGCATTAAGGTCAATCACACAGGCACAGCCACGGAAGCTAGTGAGGTAGTACTGGTGATGTCGAGGAATTTAGTTCAGATTTCAGAGGATATTTGACTGTATATGGCGACGCCGGCAGCAACGACGGGAAAGCAACCGAAGTAGGCGTCGGATACGGCGGTGCTGGTGACGGGCGCCCTTCGCCTGCGTCGAGGCCGGCAGCTCGGCAGCACCAGATGAGTGCACCGTGGTATGGAGGGGCTGCCTGCGACCTCGCCTCGATGTGGCTGCAAGCCCGTCCTTCACGAGCCATCTCCACGATGGCTGGTGCGTGTTGAGGAATGAGGACCTGAGGTTGGCGGACGCATGCGGGCAGCCGCGACGTCCCGCAAAATCAAAGCGGCTTCTCGCGGGCTGCCGCATATGCCCGCGTCACGAATTGCGGCCGGTGCGGACGCGGGGCGGACAGCCGCAAACCGCCCGGCTTGCATCCGCGCAGCTTTGCTAAAAGTGAATATCGTCTTGATGGCCATTTGCCTCTACGACCGAAGAGGAGCATCAGTCGTTGTCGGACGAACGGTAACCCTTCAGTAAATTTAGAAAGCATCCTCGCTGGACAAGATGGATTGGGAGACACTTTGATGCTGCAGAGATGGAACGAATAAAGACTTTATCACAAGACTGCAGGGCCTCCTTCTAGGAGAACGAACAGGCACGTCGTTCCTCCCTGGCTGAAGTACAGAAGCACTCAAGCACACTGGAGATATGCTGGAATGGATTACGATGCTCAGGAATTGACGGGAGATAGAAAAGCCGAGTGGATGAGAATCTCACTGATGTTGTACCTCGTTAGAGGAGAAGGCTCCAGCGAGCAAATCGACGCGGCGGTGTTCAGCTCTGTTCGCCCGGATGCTGGTGTTCCAGCGAGGCAACGACGACGAGATGGAACTGGTGGCGCAGCTGTGTGGCTGCCCCTCGATGTCGTCCATCGGTGCTTGCTCTTGCCCTGACGAACTCCTGGAGCTGTCCCGTGTTCCACCGGCGACAGAGACGAACGGGCGACGAACGATGGACAGCTCGGTCGGAGCCTCTGAGCACGGGGACGGTGAGGAGCGGAACCAAGAAAGGGAGGCGACGGGTTCCTGAACAGCTCACCTGCTACAGAAGGAGACGGAGACGGACGGATTTGGAGCAGATGACGGTGACAGTGGCCGGCACACAGGCTCCGCACGGTGGAGCTCCTCTGGTGGTGGAACGAGCCAACGAGGACGACGAGCAGCGGCGAGGAATGGCGGCCGGTGCTCGGCTCGGACTCGTGATGCACATGGTGGTGGCCTCGGGTTGCTCCAGGGAGGGCTCAAGAACGGCGAAACGGCGACCGATGGATGGCAGTCGGCGGCGGCGCGTGATGTACAACACGGGAAGGCACGGGATGGGGATGGATGCAGCAGCGCGCGCAAAGGCTCGGACGGTCCTCTTTATAGGGCGCAGGTGGAAGCGGAGATGGCTCCGGTGGGGGATTGAAGGCGGGTCGTGGCCGGCCAGGCGGCCATCAATGGCTTTAGTGGCAGCGGCCGTTCCTGGTAGAGGAAGGGGAAACGGAGGGGGGGAGTGACGCCAGGTCTTCATCGCGTCTTATTAAAGAAGAGGATTGAAGGAGGGGGAGAGCAAGGGGCGCGCCGACGTGGGGGAGAAATGGCCTGGAGGCGCGCGGCGGACGCGACGACGCAGGCGACCGAAGAAGGGGACGACGCCGACAGGCGGGCCCCGTCGGTCAGCGGTGGAAAGGAGAGAGGGAGGGGGCCGTTGGCTGTTGGGCCGAACTGGCCGCGGAGGGGGGAAACAAGGCCAGAGGCCTGATCTGCGTCGTGTCCGAAAGGAAAAGAGAGAAGGGCCGCTGGGCTGAATAGATAGATAAATAGAGAGAGGGAAAAGAAAGGTTTAGGATTGTTTTAGGGACTTTTTATGATTTTGAAAACCACCACACCAAACAAAAATCATGCAAACAAATATGAATGCAACACACACAAATCCATTTTATTTAGTTTAGAAAACCAATCAATAGATTTTTCTTAACTAAATTTCTTGTAAAGAAAATAAACATTGAGAAATTTTAAAATTATGAGAAATCGTTGTCTTATTATTCTTCCTATTAACATCGTGTTACAACATTTTCAGCCAAATGGCACACGTTCGCTAGCATTTTTCCAGACTTTGTTCCGACCCCATGTTTCTGTACCCGGAGCTCGGTACCACCGTTTTCAGGTTCTCGTGACATGTTACACTCGTTTCCATCACCAAACTCGTCTCAAAAATTTGTTACCGACCTAGATTACAAACAGGAAAGGTAAATTTTAAGAGATTTGCTCCAGTAGTCCTTCCAAGAAAATTTGCACGATTTTCAAAGCAACCACGTCATTAATTACAATTTAATCCCGCATGAGCACTGTTTGGACCCGGCCCTACCCGTTCCCATAGGACCCACAACTATACCTGAGCATTTTTGGCCCGGCCCGGCCCGGCCCGCTCCAGGCCCGCCCACGGACCTTGCTGGATGGGCGTGGGCAGAGATCTTGAAGCCCGCGAAAAAAAATCTTGGCCCGAGCCCGGCCCGACATGCTGTTTTTAGCTATTTTACAGTGTAAATACGCGGGCGGCCCGACCAAGCCCGGGCCCGGCTTGAGCCCGGCTCGAAAACTGAGGCCCGACACGTCCCATGGGACGGTCATGGGCAGGATTTTCTCGGCCCGAAAAATCCGAATTTTTTTTCGACCCGGCCCGTGAAATGCTCAGGTCTACCCACAACCCGTCCAGTCCAAACACCCGCATCCTAGGGATTCCAGCGTTCTCTCCCCCTTGCTGTTTTCTTTTCCCTATTATTATCCGGGCCTTCTCCGGGCGGTGACGATTGACGAGCGCAAGCAGAGTCCGCCGACGGTGAGCGCGGGGCGGAGGGCCTGCGGTTACCTTTCTTCGAGGTCTGAGCCCCTTCCCGAGAAAGGTCGGTTCAGGCAGAGTCCGATGGCAACGAGTGCAGGCGGAGGCCATCCTTGACGAGTGCAGGCGGAGGCCGCCCTCGACGAGCGCAGCGGACGGCCGAGGGCCAGAAGTTGGGGGTTCGCCGTGGTTGTATTACTTTTGATATTTCAGCTCCAGGGATTCGAAACATTGTCACATGAGCACTCCTGTATCCATGATTGACAACAACAGCAATAAACTTATAGAGATCACACACAAACTCAATGCTGACAATATTTTGTTAATTTGGTTTAACATTATGTTCTTGTTGCCTTGCAGTGAGAATTTGGCATACGCCATGAAGGGATGGTCCAGGAAGGGACGGTCCAGCAAGAGACGATAAAGAAGAATCAGGAAACAGTTTTTTTTTAGAAAGAAAGAAACAGAAAATAGTTTGGCAGCAAGTGCGAATCAAAAGAGAAGGGGAAAAGATTTAATAGTGTCACTCCAGTCTGTGTTAAGTGTTAGTTTGCTGCATCAGTTTGTTTTAGCTCGCTATTTGGTTAGTGTCACTTCTTTGATATTTTGGTCAGGTACTAGTTCATAGGATACATATAGTTTCAAACTAGAATGAATGGCTGAATGGCAAATGTAATAAACCTAGTACATTAGTTCAGTACGGGGATATCCAGGATCATTTGGACTCATTTTTTCTTGAGTTTGCTCCACAACATATGGCATTTTTATTTACAAGTCTCCATTTGTAGCTCAGTCAACCTTTGTTGTGCCGAAATATTTGATGTGCTGCTCAGAATGAATTTAGACTGAATGCACACAGAATGAACTGATCCCATTCATCTAGAAATTATCTTTGTACTATTACAATAATTATGAATGACACAATAATACTTCACATAAATGATTCTTCTCCTGTAAACAAAAACATCAGTAAAGGGGAACTATCTTTTCTTGATACATAAATGATTTAGCCTACTCACCATGGAAATGGAAGCTTTATGACAAACTTACTGCACTATATCCCTGACTAAAGCACATGCCCAGCAAACCCATGACTTATGACTCATCCAAGCCTGACTGTAACAGACACAGAACTGATACACTGGAAAAAGAACAACAAAAGAACACATGAAATTTATTCAACAGAAAGTGCCTTTTTCATACAAATATTGATGCAAGATGATCAACCTTCTACAAGTAAAAGGTGATGTAGCACCCTCTTCCCAGTCTGTCAATAGTGTAGAGTGCAGGTTCTCATGTTCAACTGACATCCAATCAGCTCTGATCCTACAAAAATAATACAATTCAGTCTATGGCTGCAAGGCAGCTGCAAGGCTTCTCGTTCGCCTTCCCTGGAACACATGAACCGCCTGAACAATAGTGCTCCTTAATGTTTGGCATGCCTGACCTCCTGCTTTCTAACACTGAATCCCTTTTCTTGCATATTTATTACAGAAAATGTAAGCATCCCCTGCAGTTGCAAATGTCATCTTGACTATTTCCCAATACTCATCCAATGTAGTGTTCCTCTCCGCAGCATGTGACATTGAACGAAAGTTTTTCTTCTCAAGACTATCATTCAATCTTCATGTGTATGCAAATAAATGAGTTGTGTTAGGATGGATAAACATAATTTTAGTATGGCTATACACAATTAATAAAGTAATTGTCACAATTCACAAATGCAATTATGCAGCTTGCCAGTAAAACTTGCAATCACATTGTAGCATCATAAACTACCAAACCACGATAATGTTGAAAATAAAATGGGCTGAGAAATGGGTACAACTCAGAGTTGCCTCATTTTGTCACCAACTACAATATTGTTTTACCTCTGCTGATGGATTTTGATTCGACGACATATTCTCATCTTCTGAACTGATATCCTCAGTGACCTCAATATGTAAGTCCAATTCCTCCTCATGATCAACTTCAATATTGATCTCCATTATGGAGCAGCGACTATAACCACACAGGTGATGAACGAAAAAATTATAACCTTATCACACCTGAGCTAATAACATGAGCCTTTACAAGGCTAGTTTCAGTAGACTCATAAATTCGAGGCTACTGTCATTGTAATCGAAATTTTCATCCTAACCAAAATTTAAAGGCTCAATCTATCAGAATTATGATTCCCTACAATGAAACCACAAATTTCTATATTTATAGCAGTAACCCATGTGAAGAAAAAATGACTATATTATTTTGCGCCATAATGGAAATGATCAATGCCTATAGTTATAGCAGCAACTCATTTAAAGGACCAAATGACGAATATATTCTGCATCATAGATGTCGCTAAAATAGAATTCCTGGACACAAATGTTTAGTCCAGATTTTTGTTTGCAGTGCTGACAAGAAAACAGCAAATTCCTTGGAATGAGGGTGGTACAGGATACATACCTGGATGGCACCGCTGTTGTGGAACGTCGTGATGTGCTGTCGGCCGCCGCCCTTGCCGTATCACAAACAGGTGCTCGGCGTTGCCGCAGCCGCAGCCATCGAAAGCAGATCGGAAATTACAGATCGACCGATCAGTGAGAGGTTGCCGCTATTGCCACAACCGCGGACCGCCACTATCGAAATCAGATCGGGAAATCCCCGCTCGGCGCGCCGCGGGCAAACGCCGAGGATAGTCTGAGCCTCCTGTGTGAACAAGCGAGGAAGGTGCCATTGACGATGTCGACCTCTACTCCTACTCCATCGACCTCCTTAGTCCTGACGAACGCTAACTGGATGGAGGAAAAATGGCCAGAGATCACGAACAGGCATTCAACACTTCAACAGAATGATTTCAGGACTACTAGATGATGGGCTGGGTTCATGGACTGGGGCCTTGGGTAGCATTAGGGCGCAGGTGGGGCCGGGTCCAAACTGAACCCAAGTGGAAAAAACAATTAATTAAATGTCAGTTGCTTTAATATTCGTGCTAATCACATGGGGAGGACTACCGGAGCACTTCTCAAATTTTAAACACATCCTGCAGGGGAACCTAGATTACAGGTAAATTTTTAACACATCCTGCGGGGGCGGGGAGGGCAAGTGGATGCAGCAAATAACCATAGTACTAGCCTGCTGGTCAAGTCAGGAAAAAAAATAAAGGAATAAATGATCTCGGTGCAGCAGTACCTCTCAATTCTCATTATAATCCTGGTCGTTAGCTTGGCCACATAGATATTATGAACCCACATCGTTTGACATGATGCAGCAACCCTATGTTAATCCAATAACTGTCAATAAGTTATTATTGTTTGGACCTACAGTAACACAGTTAAAGAACTACCCTGAGAATATATCTGAAAGAATGTATGTGTTATTCCAAAATATTGTGGTTTGTGAAAGTTGTCACAAACCAACTAATTTAAATTGCCAAAACTCTCATAGATTCCTCAGTGCCAAGAGCAAAAGAGAACTGGTATCTTAAGTCATTTGGACTTTGGAGGGATGCCAGCCGCCAGGAAAAAAAAATCTTACCAGTCGTTCAAGCTCGGAGTCAGGCATTATTGTTGACACTTCCATAGGGCATGGAAGTCACCATCACATGCCCCACTATCAGTAAGGATGGCTTGCTTCCTATCGAAATGCCGATGATCCACAAACCAGTTGAAGATATTATAACTTGAGTATGAGTTGATATGGAACTAAAATAAAATAAGTGAGTAGGGTCATTGGATAGCCTTTGGTTTCTTAACAAATAGCAAGGGGCCAAGGGCATATTAAAGAGTATCAGCGTAAGGGAAACATCACAGGTGAAGTGATCTAAGCTGTAACTTTTGTTAAAAATCTATCAACATACATTTTTTTGATTGGAAACAGTAACGAGCCATCCTATCTTAGGTATTGTATGGAAAAAGTGTATCTTTCATCTCTCAAGTATCGCAAAGGTGTGGTATTCATCCTTCATGCTTCATTTGGTGCAAATCAATCCCTTGACTAAATAATTTGGTGCCTTTATCATCCCCACCTTATAGTTAACAATGGTTTAGTGAAATCTACTGACAGTTTATTGCCACATAATTATTTGATTAATAAGTAATCACTGCCTAGGGATCGGATGCAATATGCTAAGTCAGAAATATAAAGCTCACAAAAAGTTTTAGTAAATTCTTTAAATTGGATACTCCATAAATTCTCTCTGAAAAATTAATGAAATCGATTCACACTCAATTACTATAGAGGTTGACTCAACATAAGATGTGACTAAGCAGTAATTAACAAGATGATTGCATGGTCTAAACTGCTATTATATGATATCCTAAATCATTGTTAAACTAAGGTGGGAATGATAAATGCACCAGTTCAGATAGTTAAGGGGTTAATTTGCACTGAATGAAACATGAGGGATGAATGTCACACTTTTGCAATACTTGAGAGATTAAAAATACACTTTTCCTTGTATTATAATATATAGAAGAAAACAATGAGTCTAATACAGTATATACCCCATCTCCTAAACAGTAAGGATTTTTTTAAGCTGAAAGTCTCCTCTCTTCTTTTTCTAGGAAAAACAGGTTTTGAATTCAGTTCTACTAACTATAACACAAAATAGATAGAAAGATAGATAGCAAAAAGAGAGCATTGCAGTGATATACCTCTGAAAGCTGAGTAGCTTGTAGGTCACTGCAACACAAGAAAATTATTATAAAAAAGCAAATGGTCAGATAGAAAACTATGATCAAAAGCAAACATTTTAGCAGGATTATTATTTGTTACCACTTCCTGATTAGCAGAAGAACGCATTGTAGAAACATCGAAACAAAAGCCAATAGAGAAGGGCCCAGAAGAAAGGGACGGAGATGAATGTGGGAGGTGTCATTGGCAATTTCCTCTATGCACTATCGATCCAACTGTAGCCAGCATTCTTTGAAATTCTTCTGTCACGCATCACGCTCCTAATTTCTGCTGATTTGGCCCAATCTCCCTGAGCTGCAAGCGTGCTTGACAGCTGCACATACAAACTGGAATGTGGTGATACTTCTGTTTCCATCAGTTTCTTTGCTACTTTATGCAGCAGAGCCTCATTGCCCTGGGCTTTGCACCCTCCAATAATAGAAGTCCAACTAATCGCATCAGCTTTGAAAGGCATGTTCTCTATGAACTCAACTGCTTCATCCAGTCGACCTGCACGGACTAACAGGTCAGTCACACATGCATAATGCTCAGCTGATGGACTCACACCAAAATCTTCCTTCATCCGGTAAAACCATTTGAGTCCCTCTTCCACAAGCCCAGAATGGCAGCATGCAGAAAGGACACCAACAAATGTCCGTTCACTTGGTTTCACACCCCTGCTTTGCATCAACTTCAGAAGTTCCAGTGCCCCATATCCATACCCATTAGAAGCATAACCTATCAGCATTGAGTTCCACAAGACTTCGTCTGGATTATCAATTCCGTCAAAGATCTTGCATCCATTGGCCAAGTTGCCACATTTGCAGTATAGGTCAATGAGTGCGGAGGCTACAATATGGTCAGACTGTAGGCCAAGTGTAATAGCAAGACCAAAAATCTGCTCCCCAAAACTTAAAGAGGAGATGCTGCTTGATGCACTCAGAACAGTAGCTATAGCAACCTTGTCAAGCCGCAAACCAAGCCAATGCATCTCACAGAACAGCTTCATTGCATCAAGAGCATGCCCATTTTGGCTAAACCCAACGATCATAGAATTCCATGAAATGATACTCTTGCTAGGGATCATATAAAAAACTCTTCTAGCCTCATCTGTTCGGCCACAGTTCGAGTATACAGTGATCATTGAGTTGAGCACAATGGTGTCATGATGCCTAAGCTCACTGAAAGCTTGGCAGGCATCTGCCCAGAGGCTGCATTTTGAGTAGAAGTCAATTAGAGCACTTGCTGCTATCAAGTCATTGACAGCCCCACTTTTTAAAGAACCCCCATGCATCTGCTGCCCGGGCTTCAGCAATCCAAAAAAGCCACACATATTCAGAACACTGGCATAAGTTGAAGAATTAGGCAACATCCCTAACCGCAACATCCTTACAAAAAGAACAAAAGCACCATCTCCATCGTAAGCAGACACACAGCCGCCAATAAGAGAATTCCATAGGGCAATCTTGGGGCTTTCCACCTTGTCAAAGAGACCCAACGCCTCATGCAACTGTCCACAAGATGTGTAGCCATGGACCAGAGCAGACAGCGAGAATTCATCAACATGTTTTAATCCATCATGGACACGACGAGCAGAGTCCAAATCTCTGCACTTGCAGTACATGTCAATCAATGAGCAACCCAGTACCGAATCAATTTCGACCTTGGCGACCACCATTCGGGCATGAGCTTGCCTCCCAAAATCATACTTCATCCGATCAGCGCAAGCACCCACAACTGTGGTAAGCACAAAGGGATCGTTCCAGGGCGAGGAGACCATTTCAGCATCGCATTTCGGACCACTCCTCTTGAACAAAGCAAATGCCTCATCCACTCTGCCACACCGGACATACCTATGCAAGACAGCGTGGCAAGCCACAGCATCCTTCACGGGCATCTCATCCAGCAGGTCGCTGGCCGTGTCGAGATCCCCAGCAGCGGCGAGGCCAGTTATCACCGCGTTCCAGGAGAATGTGTTCCTGTCGGGCATGGAGCGGAACACGCGGAGAGCCCCATGGAGGTCGCCGGATTTGAAGAGCGCGGTGATGAGGGAGTTGTAGGAGAAGGAGTTCCTCGTGGGCATCTCGTCGAACAGGAGGTGGGCGTCGCGGGAGTGGAGCGGAGCGCCGCGCGCGTACATGAGGAGGACGGAGTTGGTGGGCGGGAGCGAGGAGGGGACGTGGCCGGACTTGAGGAGGAGCTGGTGGAGCTGCCGGCCGGCGGCGGCGCCGCAGGAGCGGAGGAGCTGGATGCAGGATGGGACGTCGCAGGCCATGGCGGGGCGGCAGCACTAATGTGGGGAGACCGGAAAGGACGGGTGGTGACATGGAGGTTTAGTGTTATTAACCGTGTAGGACCAAAGGGACCCGATACATAGCGTTCACATTTAGCCCCGAAACAGGGAGGGTTCCTTGCAGAGCAACCCACCGCCATGGAAGGCAACACTGATACCTCGCCGGTCAACGGAATACAGTCGGCTGGTCGGCAACTCGGCATCTTCCGGATTGGCAGTTGCGGCGGTGGTAGTGCGGCGGCTGCGATATGTGCTGCCGCGTGCTGCGGCGCCACGGCGGCGGCTCCCAGATGAGCGGCGGCGGCGTGGTCGGCTACCAGATGCGCAGCGGTGGTTCTGCGGCCGCAGCGCAAGGTGCAGCATAAGCGGGTGAGCCATCCCCCGGTACCATGTCCTTACCTTACTTAGTCTGATTAGTTGATTAGTTTTTTTCCATGGTTATTACATTGATTCATCTCGGATCTACGTCCGGAACCAGTTGTTTCGTCCCCCTCTGGATCTGTGTATGATTTATTTGTTTTGATTTAATTGGGATGTCAAGGTAACAAGATTCTGAGATAGTTTATTTCTTAAAGTAGTTCAGACTATCATGGTGATTGGGGAGTTCATTTGAATATACAAATTTTAGATAATCAGATTATGATTTGTGTGAGTGATTTTTAAATGAGAAATAATGCTCTGATTATTGGCAGCGTATCCACAGCCAAATTTGTTACTGCAGAACTTAATTTTTGCTTCCCAGTTAACATAGTGTATGTCATTTAGCTGGAAGTCACAATTTGTTTTGGAAGCAAATTTAAGCTCAGCATCCATATATTTTAACGACTGATTCAACTATTCGAGATATTATAAGTGATGGATACAGTGGCTACAGGTGAAAAGACTAACATAATACTTAATTGTACATCAAAACTACAGAATGATCGTTTTTTTTTCCTCAGCTCCAATTTAGATGCTTACAAGCGTTTTTATTAACTGATGTTTATTATCTCACATTGTTAATTGATCAACTTTTTGTATTGGTATTCCTAGATATAGATACATTCTATATGCCTACATAGTACATAGATACTTTGTCTTGGTATTTCTTTTATATAATGCATTTGAGTCGTACTTTGTTCTGTGTCTTAGCCATTGACCGTGTCTTTTTTCTCTGTAACCCATTACTCATGGACACATGTACTACAAGTATCTAGTTGTATGATTTCCAAAACAAATGGTAATGCAAGTTTTATTGTAGAGAAATGTGATGGTGTAGCTAAGGCTAATAGGCTATAGACAATGGGCATCCAATGGAGGGAGTAAGTGTCAATCAGGTTCTCAAGGACATTCTTTCTTTATTATACTGAATTTGATGTTGGAATCCCATGTATGTGCAACCTGTTGACTGTCATTATCTATGTGCTCATTATTTTTTTCAAAATAGGCATACAATTTGACCGGACACCACCAGTGCATGCACACAGGTGTTATGTTCTTTTTATCCTTTTGCATATATTAGAAAATAAAGTGTCCTCACTGGTGTATTTAAATTACTTTTCAATGTTGAATGTTTATTTTTTTTAAAATTTCTCCGGTCTTTTGGGTTGATGCAGTTTGGGTGAAGCTGGTGTACTAGATTGGTGGGAGACTGATGTGGAGATCGACCGGGATCTCAAATTTGACAAATTCGATGGTAAACTATGATGCTGCTTTTGGATGACCGGCAATGATTTTTTCCCCATTTTGTAGCACACTGTAATTTTTTATTCAGGTTTGTATGAAGTGTGTTACGGACCTTGCATGGCTTTTGATGTTAAAATGCATGCTAATTTTGATGTTGGCTGTATGTATATCGAACAAAAGTATAAGAATTATACATACATTTAAAGAGCATTAGTGGCAATGTATCTGTTCAAGTTTTACATTTTGGACATGATGACTATAAACTTGTCATTTTGTAACAAGCTGCATTTTGTTTATCACATAGTGGCCATTGGTTCTTTTTATTTCAGATACTTGTTAGGCTTTTTTTTAATTTGTACTATAGTAGATTGGAAAGGAAATGTGTTTACTGATTGTTCTTATATTTTTGTATGATACCGTCATGGCAGATAGGGTTCATACTGTTATTTATGACTTCTTGGGAGTTTGGAATTGATGATTCGTTTTTTCCAGCAAGTAGCACGCAGCCTGAATTGAAGAGTTGAATGTGGTTTTATGGTAATACAAGCTATAGTATCAGAAATGAAGAACTATCGAAAATATTAAAATGCACAACAGTTATAGTCAAGTTAATCGATAATTATATTGTTTCACAGAGTACTTGATTATATCTTGATATATGTGAATCGTTATATGCCAATAGGAAATCGGATAAGCAGGTCATATTTGGTATAAGTTGAGGCCTGACATTAAAGATATGATCCGCCCATTGGGTCTGTTGTCACATGGATAGGATATCAGAAATGGAACTCTTATTCTTGGTCAGGCTGTTCTCCTCTGTTCTGGCCAACCCTCCTCTATCATGCTTAGCTTCGACTGTGCAGTACCTGTTGATTTCTTCCTGCTTGCTAGCCAGACTGCAGACTGGTGTTTGTCTGTTTGGGGGCCAAGTGCCAAGTATAGTACTAGCCATCCTGTTGACATGAAAACAGCTCAGCACAAGGAGATTCCGTTCTTGCTTTGCACGTCACATGAAAATGTTTTTTCCTTTAGTAATCACATGGCATGGTTTCATTTTGTTCTATTAGGTGGTAATGTGATGACAGAAGTTTCAGCGGCATAAAGCAATGATGTTAATCAACTAGCAATTTACCACCAGATCTCAGATGCAACATAAAAATTAAAATATGATGTCTTCCACCGAATCATATTAATTGTTCAATAATACTAATGACAAATTCATACGCTAATTTATAGTTCCATGGTTCAATCGTCACGTTATATTTGTCAATTACAAGAATATGGATTTAACTTTTGGAACTAGTTCCAGCATCGGTATGCCAGTTCGCTGCATGGCTTCAAGCCTTTGTCACTTGGATAGAATATCAGATAGTGACCTCTTTTTCTTATTGGGCGGGTTCTCAGCTGGCCAGTCTGCTGTGATATTGATGGTGTTGTTGTCCACCGTCTTCCTTGAACGCTTCCTGCTTGCTAGCCAAGAATTCAGATCAGTGTTGGGTGGGCCTTCCACCAAGGACAGTCCGTTCTAGACAAGCAGTAGGACGTATCTGGATGTCCGAAGGTGCGGGTTTTATACTACCTTCATCAGAAATTAGTGTCGTTGTATCAGAAGGTGATGATTGGGTTATTGCCTTCATTGCCTGGTGGAAAGCTTCCTCACTCAATGTTGTTTCTCTGACTGCAATTTTGTATACTCTGTCAAGCAACATCTTCTTCCTCACCTTGTCATTGAGAATTACACCAAAGCCCTCTAGTTCTAGTTGGCTAGTCGAGCTGAGGTATGGTCGCAACTACCCAGGTTCGATTCCTCGTTGGAGCGAATTATGGGGTTGATTTCAAAAAAAATCCCCTCGCCGGTGAAACCGGGGTTCGTGAAACCGGGGTTCGGAGGTTTTCTAAGCCGGGGAATGTTTCTTCTTCTTAATGAAAATCGTGGGGGTGGTCTTACCCCCACCGGCTTAGTCGTTGAGAATTACAAGGGATTCTTTTGATTCCTCTGAAAGCGTTGGGTGCATGATGTTTTTGCTCCATCTGTCTAGTATGTTTTCTCGTGGTATCTCCTGTATGTCAAGATGTACCAGTACCTGCATATGTTTGGACAACACATCAACTACTTTATTTGGATTGTCATGATTGTAGAAGGATATGTCTTTAAGTAGGATGCAGTGCTCACCTTTAGGGCGTGACGACATAGCATGCCCATATGCTCAAAGAGCCCACATTCGCAGGTTATGCGGTCTGTGCCCTGCAGCTTCACGCGGATATCACTTGGACCATCATCATTGTCTGATCTTGTATGTCGCAATATGTACTCATATTGTCCAATTTTGGAGTATATTATGTACTTTCCTGACTCAAACAATTCATCATAAAACTTCTCAAACATAGTTCTTGTATAAATCATGTGTGCATGGTTTTCTATTGGAACACCAACCCATAGAAAACCAACCCTTAGTCTTCGATTCACCTGAACACATAAGGAGGGTGCAGGTCAGAGTAAGCTTCATGGACTTAGTCAATAGAACATCAATGGCACCACATTTGACCTTTCATTCATAATTTTATTGTTGAGAAGGTAGGGATGATTCTATATATTTTTTTACATTTACCTGGTTGGTCACGTATTCTTCTTTCCCCTCCTGTTCATTTCTATCACTTTGGAACTCATTGAATTTTGAGACAAATAGGTGCATTGGTGCAGCTCTTTGGATGAACCTTTTCAACATGTGGTTGGCACTTTCACTTCTTTGTGTGCTTGTCATACCAGCACAGAAGATACCCATGAAGTATGGCTTTGCCCATCTCTCACGGTGTTTGAATAGCCTGTCTATAAACTTGTTTTTGACCAACTTGTATTTCTTCATTAGTATCTTCCATGTTTCTTCGAATGCTGGTATATTTATTTCATCAGTAATTAGCTTGTTGAAGTCACGTTTAAATCTCTTGTGCTTTGAGTACACCTTGCCCAGCCTCTTCTTTGCATCCTTGAGGACATGCCATCTGCACCACCTGTGTTTTGTCTCTTTCATTGTTGATTTCATTGCTTTGGCCATTGCTGCACACTGGTCTGTTAGTCAGATGAATTGGGCATGGTTGGTGGCACTCTCGTTCGCCGGACGCTCCGGCGCTTGGCGGCGCCGCTGGGGCTCGGGTTCCGGTGCACGCCCGTCTCGGCCCTCGGCGGGACGGACACGTGGAGCCAGCAGACGCCGTCGCCTCGGCTCCCCTGACGGGCGATGCTTCGTTTCCTGGAGATATTCATGAGGTGTCGGGTGCCTCAACTCCCAATGCGGTCTCGGGGACCGCGGATGCCGCGGCCGCTTCGCACGAGGCGTCTCAGCCGCCTCTGGGCCTTGAGGGTTGTTCGTCGCAGGCTGGCGTGGGCTGTCATGGGCTGCCGACCAGCAAGGCTGGTTTGACCCCGGAGGACAACACTCCACGGGCCGGTGCGGATTTCGCTCTCGTTATGGCCCAGTTTGAAGCCAGTGTTTGGTCTCCGACGATGGAAGTCATGGCCATCCCCTCGGTCGAGAGGGCCCCTCGATCGCCTGAGCTCCAGCACCACCTGCCTACCCCCCACCCCCGCCGGCGACGCTGCGAGTTCAGAACCTGATCAAGGCCCCTGCGCCTCTAATCCCAAGTTTCCCTCATGTGTACTCTCGGCGGCGCACCCAACCCCAGGAGGACAATCTGCACCAGGAGGACCTACCCCAAGATGTTGTTGGGGAGACGCGGATCGACGGTGTTTCCTCCATCGCCGCACCTCCAGCATCGACTTCCCCAAACAAGAGGGCGTCCTTTATGGCAAAGCTCACCAAGAAGACAGTCAGAATCCTCCCCACGCCACAAATTAACAGGGTCCGCCAGCGAGCTCACACGTCGGGCGCTCCTCCGCGCTACAGCCAGCGGATTGCTGGGCTGACACCTGAGGCGCCTAAGGATGCGCCCGCCACTAGATGCAAGAAGAAAGTGATGCGGGCCTTGAACATCATTGGCGAATCCGAGGGAATCAGCCAGGAGGCTCTGGATGAATACAGTAAGATACTTATTAGCTCATCTTCCTTAGTCAGCTCGCATGCTCAGGCCCTGGCAGCATTGTTTGGCTGGGCTGTACCTGATGAGGAAGAGTTGGAGCAGGAGTTGAGTGTCTGAACCTCCCACCCTGGGGTTCTCGTTGGTCGTCTTCTGATTTGTCATCTTCATGGATCCATCCAATATCCTCTGTTGGAATGTCCGTGGCCTCAATTCTAAGGCCTGGCAAGATTCTGTTAACACCTTGGTCAGGGCCTCCAATGTTGATATTGTCTGCCTCCAGGAAACTAAAATGGAAAGAGTTACTCAGGGTACTATCTTATCTACCCTTGGGTTGGTCTTTTCACACTTCGTGGAGTTGCCTTCTGTTGGTGCTAGTGGGGGTATTCTTGTGGCCTGGAAACATTGTGTTGGTCCTGCTGCGGACATCCGGGTAAATAACTATTTTGTCTCCATTCAGTTCAGATCGCCTCTTGGATAATCCTGGTGGCTCACTTGTGTCTATGGGCCCCAAGGGGATGACAATAAACTGCTCTTTCTACAAGAGCTCAGAGATTTCTGAACTGCTTGCCATGGCCCTTGGATTTTGCTGGGTGATTTCAATTTGATAGTGAAAGCTGCAGACAAGAACAATGACAACATCAACCGTGCAATGATGGGCAGGTTCCGTCGGCTAATCAATGATCTGGGGCTCCATGATATGCACTTACATGACCGTAAATTTACCTGGTCTAATCAGCAGGACTCTCCTACTCTGGTTAAACTGGACAGAGTCCTCTACTCCACTGAATGGGATCAACTATTTCCTAACAGCCTGCTGCAAAGTGCTGCATCAGATGGGTCTGATCATTGCCCGCTTTTGCTCAGTCTTGCGGCTGTTAAACCTGGAAGATCGAGGTTTCATTTTGAAGCTTTCTGGACTAAACTGGATGGTTTTCGAGAGACGGTAGAGTTGGCCTGGAACTCTGTTCCAGTGACTTACTGTCCATTCGTTACCCTGTCCAACAAGTTCAGTGCCACTGCGAAAGCTCTTCAAAGTTGGAGCCAAAAGAAGGTCGGACATGTTAATTCTCAGTTGAGCTTGGCTAGAGAAGTTCTGCATATGTTAGAAATTGCGCAGGATGTCCGAGCGCTTTCAAACCAGGAAAAATGGCTCCTCATGAATCTTAGGAAACTCTCTCTAGCCCTGTCCTCGCTGCAGCGCACAATTGCTAGAAGTCGCTCTCGCATTGGATGGCTTGCTGATGGGGACGCCAACACAGCCCTGTTTCACTCTTATGCCAGGCATCGTAAACGGAAGAATTTTATTTGCAAACTCAACTCTGATGATGGCTGTATGCTCACCAAGCATGAAGAAAAGGAAGATATTATTTTCTCCTTCTATAGCAAGCTGTTGGGGGAAGATGAGGAGCGACAGGTTACTGTCAACCTTGAGGAACTGGACATGCCTCAGCATGACCTGACTGGTTTGGATGCGCCTTTCCCAGAAGAGGAAGTGTGGAAGACGATATGCTCCTTGCCCTCCAACAAGGCCCCTAGACCAGATGGATTCACCGGCAATTTCTACAAGGCATGCTGGGCCATTATCAAATCTGATATTATGGCAGCCATTTCTGCTGTTTGGAGCAGGAAGTTCGGGAATTTTGGTTTGCTCAATTCAGCCTATATTACCCTGATACCAAAAAAGGATGACGCCTCTAACATCAAGGACTACATACCAATCAGCCTTGTTCACTCTTTTGCCAAGCTGGTAACAAAAATACTGGCTAATCGCCTTGCAGGCCATTTGAATCAGATGGTTTCTCCCAGCCAAAGTGCATGTATTAAGGGTCGGTTCATACAGGATAATTTTATGTTAGTGCAGCAAATGGCCCGTTACCTCCACCAACAAAAGTAGCCTCAGATCCTGCTGAAACTTGACATAACTAAGGCATTTGACTCAGTTTCTTGGCCTTTCCTACTGGAGGTTTTGAGAAAGCTGGGTTTCGGGCAGATTTGGTGTGACATCATTAGTGGTCTGCTCACTTCTTCATCAACTCAGGTGATTCTTAATGGAATTCCGGGAGAAAAAATTCAGTATCAGCGTGGGCTGAGACAAGGTGATCTGTTATCACCTATGCTTTTCATTCTAGTAATGGATGTGCTGTATTACATGATGAAAAAAGCCTCCGCGGAGGAGTTGATCCAGCCGCTCGCTAGACAAGCTTTGCAACATCGGGTGTCATTATATGCAGACGATGTGGTGTTCTTCTTAAGACTCTCTGCGGCTGATATTGGTATTACCCTGGACATTCTTGATCTTTTTGGAAAGGCCTCTGGTTTGAGAACCAACATTCAAAAGAGCAGTGTTTTGCCCATCCAGTGCCAGCAGGAGGATAGAGAGCTTATCCAGAGGCATCTCCCTTGCCAGATGCAGGACTTTCCTTATAAGTACCTCGGGATTCCCCTGTCCTTACATAAATTGACCAAGGCGCAAATTCAGCCAGTAATTGACAAGATTGCAGACCAGCTCCCTGGGTGGAAAGCTGATCTGCTTACCAAGGCGGGAAGGAAAGTGCTCGTTCAATTTGTGCTTACTTCTATGATTGTTTATTTGGCTATGGCCGTGGATTTTTCTCCTTGGGCACTCAAGGCAATTGATAAGATAAGGAGGGGCTTTCTGTGGAAAAGAAGGAAGGATGTCATAGGAGGGCACTGTGCAATCGCTTGGCCAAAGGTCACTCGACCGTCTGAGCTTGGCGGTTTGGGCATTTCTAATTTGCAGCAGCTTGGCTGGGCCCTCCGGGCAAGATGGCTGTGGCTGCAAAAAACCGAACCTGACAAACCATGGGCCTTCCTGCCTATTCAAGTGCATTGTTCAGTAAAATCCTTCTTTTCTGTTGCCATCATCTCGGAAGTGGGTAATGGCAGAAACACTCTATTTTGGACTGATAATTGGCTGCATGGGAAAAGTCTTGATCAGTTGGTTCCACACCTTTTCAACTCTATCTCTAATCAAGCTAGAAAGAGGAGGACAGTTTATGAGGCCTTAACCGAAAGGAAGTGGGTCACTAATATAAAAGGGGCCCTTACCTTAGATGTCCTGGTTGAGTTTCTTGGTTTATGGGATTTATTAGCTGAAAAGGTGTTGCAACCTGATGTGGAGGATTCTCACATTTGGTGTTTCCCTGCTTCTGGACAATATTCTGCAAAATCAGCATATGATGCTTTGTTCATCGGAGCCGTTCATTTTCAGCCTGGCAAAAGAATTTGGCAAAACTGGGCACCTGGCAAATGCAAATTCTTTTTGTGGCTGGCTGCTCATAACAAATGTTGGACAGCTGATCGGTTGGCAAAAAGAGGATTGTCGCATCCTGACAAATGCCCCCTTTGTGACCAAGAGGAAGAGACTATTAATCACCTGCTTCTATCCTATGTATTTGCACGACAGGTCTGGTATGGCATTCTGCAGGGACTTCATCTACAAGTTCTTGCTCCCCAGATGGAGGACTCTTCCTTTGAGGATTGGTGGCAAAGAGTGAGCAGCAGGGTGGACGGGCTTGTGCAAGAGGGGCTTAACTCCATCATCATCCTTGTGGCCTGGACTTTGTGGAACCATCGGAATCACTGTGTTTTTGATGGACTTCAGCCTAATTTGTATGCACTTATGTCCACCATCAGGGAGGAGATGAGATTGTGGGGTTCGGCTAGGGCTAGAGGAGTTAGCTTTCTCCTCGCCCAGCTACCACATGAGTAGGAAGTTGCTATGCGATAGGTCAGGTCCTGCCAATATAATGTATCTCTAGTAGTACTTTGGTGTGTAAGAGTTTTCAGGGCTTTCTCCTTCAAAAACCCTGTGTACCGGGGTCTCTTCCCCCCTTTTTTCTTCTTAATATATTGATACACAACTCTCCTGCGTATTCGAGAAAAAAATGGTGTAACACCCTAAATTTACAGTTTTGCAAATTATTAAAATCTATTAGAATTTCAAATTTGAATGCATTGCTTGTTGAAGTTTTGAAAATGGCAAAACCTTTTGTTTTTCCTTCCTTTTCCTACTTTTGGCCCGGCCTGCTTTTCAGCCGCCCAGCCCAGCACTGCACCGTCGCAGCCCGCCAACCGGCCAGCTTTCCACCGCGGCCCAGAGCAGCCCGCCTGCGCCTCCTCCACCTTGTCTCGCTGACGTGTGGGTCCCGCGCCGTCATCCCCTTCCTTCCGCACCTAGCCGCACCCGAGTCGGACCTGCCGACCGAGCTCGGCATCCGTGCGCGCTCCTTGGCCTTGGGCCCGCATCCGGAGGCACCCCCTTTTCCTTTAAAGCCGCCGCCGCCCCTCCCTCGATCCCTTTTGTCCCAAACCGCAAGCAACCGTGCCCCGCGAGCCGCAAACCCTAGCTCGAGCCGCCGTTGTCGATCTCGCGCTGCGCCGCCTCCCTGTCAACGTGAAGCAGCACAGGAGGTCCGGGTGGAGGTGAGGAAACCGCTTGTGGCGCTTGTGGCCGTCCTTGTGCCCTGAACCGCCGGGTAAAGCCCGCCGGAGCCGAAGCTTCGCCGCCGCTTGCCGCCGCCTGCACCGCCGTGAGCCGTTGCCGCCGCTGCCAGCCGCTCGATCCAAGACCGACGGCCCAGATCGATCCGACCCAGAGTCAAACCGGAGCTTACCGGTCAGCCGTGCCGGTTTTGCTAAAGAGTCCCTGAACTCTTTTGTTTTTCCGCCCGAGGTCCTCTCCAGTTGAAAAGTAATTACAGTTTAGTCCAGTTTTCTTTGTTTAAGCCCCTCAACCTTGTATAGCTCATATCTTTTGCGTTTTAGCTCCGTTTTTAGTGTTCTTTATATCCATGTGTTCGTCTCGACGAGTAGATTAGTTTAGTGTAGCTTTTGTTCCTGTTTGAAATGATTGGTGAATTATTTCTTATTTTGTTGTGTGGATTCTTTGCATGTGAATGTGTGATGCGTAGAGAACGTGCCATTTGAAGAATTCGAAGAACAAGAGATTGAAGACTCTGAGCAGCAGCAGGATTGTGAGGAAGGCAAGTGTCCTTGATCATTCCCGTTTACACCTATATAACATACATTTAATCATTTTATTTATTTATTGCTTTGCATTAAGATGATGGGTTCCTATTAAGGATGATGCCTAGTTTTGTTTGACCACTACCTTGCAACCGGGTTATTTAATTAATCTTGATGGTAGATGATGCTTAGCATGCTCAACTGGGTTGGTAATGACAACATGGTTACTTTTACTCTATGTTCCTACGTGTTATGTGATGAATTAATTACAAGACCATAATTGTTAATCGGAACATGGAGAACCACCCAGGAAAACAGTGCAACCACAAGACATATGGCTCTGTCTTGGCCAACTAATTAGAGGACTCTAGTGTTGGACTGGTGATTAGGGGGGGCATGACTCGCGGAACCTCGTGCACTATAACACACTAGGGAAGTCTTTGTAAAGGCCTCGTAGCGTCCCTATGCAGCCACACCTCGGTAGTGTGGTATTGTGCCTACTTTTGCACAGCGTGGTTGGGTCCAAAACTCTTCGGAGTTTTTACGCGACTTGTGGGTAAAGATGTACAACCTCTGCAGATTGTAAAACTAACCGGTTAGCCGTGCTCACGGTCAAGAGCGGCCTGGACCCTTACATGATTAAATTACTTGAAGATGGAGAATAAATTGTTGCTATCTTATTTATGTTATTGGCGCTCCATATTAATTGTGGGATGGTATAAACTTACATTTGCTAGTAATTAGTGGCTTAATAAAACTTGACCAACTAAAAGTGCTAACTGCTTATAGCCCGTCAGCCTTCCACTTTATAAAGCCTTGCATGTTATATATGTTTCTCCCCTTACTGAGTACGGCATGTGCTCACGCTTGTTGTTTATTTATATTACATCTACACCATCCGGATTGCTGCTCAGACTTGGAGGTTTTTGAGGAGTTCTAGGCGAGCGTGCCACCAGTCAACTGCCTGTGGAGTTTCCCTTTGAAGATCCGCTGCTAGTTATACGCTCTGATAGTTCGTTTTTGAGACGATCGGTCATGTAATGGTTATAATACTCTCTTTTACGCTTTGACACTATGTTATGGTATTCACTATGTCATTACATGTGTGTAACTTTGATCCTGGCGCACATGTAATTTATGCATTCGAGTTTGCATTCAAATTCGGGTGTGACAAATGGTTAGTTCATATATACCAGAATGTAAGATTTTCTTATCATTCTATATTTTTCTTGGTTGGCTGTTTTACCTGTCAACATTGTTACTAGAAAGACTCGCGGCCTTGCCGCAGATGGCTAGTGGTGAGGCCTGATTTTTATAAGAGTCCAATACGTTGCATTTCGTTGTATGTGTAGATTGATACATAGTTGTTGTCTCCACGTGTGACAGTGTTTTAAATTTTTGCTCATTTCGAGCTACGTGCTATGAGAGAGCATGTTTTTAATTTCGTGTCACTCAATATGATGGGTCGTATATGTGGTTTTATGCTCGATAGAGAAGTTTTATCTAAAATTTGAGCTTGGATATGAAATACTGTGGCCAATAGGAAAGCAAGTGAACTATTAACACTAATTCAGTAGGAAACAATTTTGATTTATTTTCTTTTGCGTGTGTTGTTGTGGAAATTATATGTTTTTTATATTTCTCAAAATTGATACAAACCATACCGTGTTGTGTTTTCTATATGCTTATGTTGTAGTCTATTCTTATTTTTTTTCATATCCAAATTCTCATATTGGAAGGTTAGAAAATGGGAGTGCTATGCCTGTGAGAGTAATCACGGAAACAAATTATGGTGCACCTAACAGATAGTTCTAGGGAGACATTTTTGGAAAAAATAGGAGGCTTTCAAAAAAGATCAGGACTGGAGTTGTTTGTTTTAAAGTATATATTGTTCTTTTAGTAAAATTTTGGACATTAGTTCATTTTGTCAAAAATTTGGGAGCTATTTTGTACAATTATGTCTTAGTTTCTGTACCATTTTTAATACCAATTTGATGTTTTAATCGTCGATGTCTGCCCTTGGGACACATTTTGGCTCGACATCTTCAGTATGGTTTAATTTTTTAGTTGTCCAATTTAGCTAAATTGGAGTAATGTTTGATTTTTTAGTTGTCTTATTTCGTCGTGCTTGGAGATAGCAACCATCTTGAGTCTTTTTTTTAAGGAAGGTACATAAGAATATGTCAAATATGCTGTCTAAAGAGATAGCTGCACATATCGATTGCTGGATGGGTCTGTGATAGAAACTGGATGTAAAATATTTTGTATTGTACATGTCCATGATGAATTCAAAATGTATTTTGTTAAAGTTCTGCAAATGTAACAGTTTCGAAATGGAGCATATGGTCCCTGCACTTTATTACCCATGTAAAAAAGATTCAACCACAAAATTAAAATATTGTAGTTCATAACTTAATGATAGTGGTGAAAACTTAGTTCTCATATATTTTCTTAATTAGATCCATGATTGTATTAGGTTTCAAGAAATTCTCTAATCAAAACTATGGATCATAAATCAATTTGTAGTGGTGTGTCATATTATTAATGGGATTTTAAATGGATTTGAACATAATGCTCAAGGTCGTAATGATAATTTTAACGTGGTACCTTGTTAATTTAAGCATATGACTGCAGCCTGCCTGGCAACAACGCTTGCACGGTGGGGCCTACCTAGCCGCCTGGCTTTGTGCGCAGTGCGCGTGACCTCACGCGTATTGCCTGTCATCAGCACTCCACCAGTCCAACCTCAAGCCTTATCTCTGTCTCTCCAAACTATCTTCTCTCTCGTAGCTGCTCCCGCAAGATGGCGCCAGCCTGACGGCAGCAACTCCCACACGGGCACCAGCGGCGTCCTCGTGACTCGTGAGCTTGCTTCGCGCAGCCTTCTCAATCCGTTGCAGTGGCGGTCCCCGGCTCGGGTTGCCCAAGCCCCCACGCGCGGGTGGTAGAGTTGCGCGGCGCTGGCGCCGGCCAGCTCCACTCGGCTGCCTCAAGCAGAGACAGCGGGGTGGCCTACAGCGGGGGAGGTAGTGTACCTGTCATCCCGCACCGGAGACGGCACGCAGAGCTCTCGCCCCCGGCGGCAGCGTGGAGTTCGGGGCCAAAGGCTGGACGGCGCGGCACCTTCCCGTTGGGGGCTTGGCAGCGCGCGGCCTTGCCGGCGGGGGCGCTGCGGCCCGGTTGTGCGGGGGCCGCTGGACTGGGCCGCGGCGGGAGGCACAACCTGCGGCGAACATGCAGGCGCCAGGGCCCGATCTATCTAGCGGCGGAGGAAAGGCGAAGGGACGGACGGGTACGCGAGCATTTGCGAGGTCCCGATTCGCGGGTTAACAGGCGAGTGCCCCGCGCCGACGCCAATCAGACGGTCCACGTCACGACTTCGCCGGATCGAACGGTTAGCGGGTTAGCAGGCGACGTGGACCTGCTACCCGCTCGCAGTATTGGCCCAAGATTGGTGCTTTGCCACCCATTATGCTGACAAAATTGGTGAAGGCCCACTCGAAGTCCTTTGTTTTTTCGGAGGTTAGTAACAAATAACAATCCACCAAACACAATTGATTGGAAGTGGTTGTTAACGCCCATGAAAAGACCAAAGGGCATGCTGTATAGGTTTGTTCTGTATGTGGTATCAAATGTGATGGCATCTCCGAATATTGAGTAGTCCATCCTGTTCTTGCCGGTGCACCATAGCATCGACTTCAATCTGCCACCAGAGTCCACTTGGAATCTGACTTCTAGCAATGGGTCGGTCTCCTTCATTTTGTCGAGGAGTTTCAATGTCTTTGCCATGTCATCTCTCATGGTTTCTTGAGCTATTTTTGCACTCATTGATCTCACGGACTCTTTTCTCATACCTGATCTTGAGCCACCATTTGACACTCCTAGTATATTGCATATCCTACCAAGGCTTATGTTGTTCTCCTTTAATTTCTTAATCAGATCCTTTGTGCTTGGATCTACGTAACTGTGAGACTTCCATTGTCTGTTCTCTCCATAACCTTCGGTTAGCCTGTGATTGTGGTTGTCATTCACCATGCTTATGTACCAAGCATGGTCGCTCTGTCTGTGTAGTCGAATCATTGCAGGGCAATCTGTCCTAATGGATGCTGATCGTCTGTTCTTGCTTAGACCCTGCAGTTAGTGTTCCAATGTGTCATTATGATCAGTATTCATGATGAACTGTACAAGGAGGAGATTGGTTTGTTACTGATACCTCGCAGGAGCAGACAATATCCAGCTTTGTCTGATATTTGCTGTTGTTCTTCCGTCCTCGACCAAATCGGACTCCAAATCCTTTCTCCCAAGAATACAGATTATAGAAGTCTCTGGCTTCTTCTCGACTGTTAAAGGTCGTATTGATGTGTGGATAAAATATTGGGCTGCCAGGTGATTTTACTGAAAGGCGTAGAGCTTTTATTATTGCGCTCTCCTGCATTGGGGCAATCCTGTAATCAGGGCCCTGCCTTGCCGGTGGCCTGCCAGTGCGTTTCATTTTTAAATGGTGTAAGATTATTGTTTCAAATCTAATGCTATCTTTGATAACAATCCTAGTACAGGCAGTAGTGCAAATGCTCCTGTGATTAAACTAATAACTAAGACCTACTTAGCATAATATATGGATATAAAAAGCATGGACAAAGGAATCTAAAAATACATTCTCGGACGTATCTTGCATATTGCAGTAATCTTTCGAAAATATCATGCTAGTACTACTTATGTTATCCTTTGAAACATAGGACAATTTGAGAGCTATGAATTTGCAGCTGATGATTTTGACCAATGTGAGACAGAAGCTTACCCTCTTCTTCTTGGGGGAAGCCTCGGTGGCTGGGTCGTAGCTGATGGCACCGACGCCACCGATAACCCATTGAGAGCGGAGACGTTGAGTTGGTTCAATCTCAACAGGGATTGATCCACTCGCCCCTCCGGGTGTTCATCTGCAGCAGCGACAACGCTCTGTAGCTGGGAAATATCTGCCAGGTCGGCAGCCACAACAGCGGCAGCGACCCCAGAATCAAGCTGCCCTTGTGCCGCATCTGGAAGGTCGGAAGCCATGGCGGCGCTCTCAGATCGCGAGGTGGTGCTTGGAGCGATGATGTTGGGTGCGGCAAGAACGAGATCCATGGCGGAAGCTTAGAATGGAAGCATGGATTCAGTCAAAACAAAAGGTTAGGGTGGAACGAGATCCTCCAGGGCGGAACCTTGGGATGGAAGGTTAAGGTCAGTCTTAGTGGAAGGAGTCATGGGGAAGTTTTCAAGAATGACACATCATCTTTACTGTATTGGTTTGCAGGATGACCTACCCTCTCTCAATGCACAGAGTCATAGCACAGTTTCATAGGTTCCTGTACATATTTCATTACTGCATGTTGGTTGGTCAATTGTGCTTAAAAATTGTGTCAACTTGTCTCGGTGGGAGAGTTCATGGGGGTGTCATTCATAGGACTCCGCGTCGACCCGTGGTCATGAGGATGACCCTGTTTCCTCTCTCTCCTATTAAATTCTTGTTTGCATATGTGACACCCTATTTAATGCATATGACTCTCCCATTGAGACTAGCCTAAGGGCACTCACAGTGCAGACTCTACATAGAGTCTAAAACTATTTATTACCTCGAAGTTATCATAGACTTGGAGTCTAAATAAGACTTGGAGTCCTAATTTTTCTTCCTCTCCTTAATAAATATACTGCCACATAAGCGCCACATCAGCAAAATGCAATAAATATGAAGGTAATAAATACGCTTAGACTCTATGGTAGAGCCTGGGTTGGGAGTGCCCTAAGGGGTCGGTCTATGTGGAAGGACCGTGTGAACACGGTAGGTCGGTTTCAGCTGGGTTTGACTGCGTTGCGAGATGTGTTTTGCCATGCTGTCAAACTTCGTTACTAATCGCAGCCACGTCGGACGTCTCGTCAGCTTGTTCACGTATCGCAGTGTAGAAGCAATCGGATCTGATCTGCGCCGTCCGCGGCATAGGATGCTGCCACTCAGAAAGTTTGAGGCTTTGCAGTCAGCGGTCCTAACTGGAAAAACACTGGCTAGAGCAAGGGCGGAGAGGCGACGAGAGGCGATTTGTGGCGATCTCGTGGTAGAGGCCATCATCTTCAGATTTTGGCAGTGGAATCGATCGAGCGGATCATCGCCTTCATCTTCTCCTACTTTTCTCGTGGATTGACCGCGTTGGATAATCTAAAGGAGGAATTCTGAGCTGACAGAGGGTGTTGGTCTCCCAGGCGGCGTGAGACGATTCGCTGCGATCTCGGGGTTAGAGGCCCTCATTTTCAGTAATTGGCAGTGGATTTCGATCATGTGGATCATCTCATTCATCTACCCCTACTTTTCTCGCGGATTTGGTTCGGTTTGGACATTCTAGAGGAGGTGATTTGAACTGATTGAGAGTGTTCCAGGAAAAGTCCGTTGCGCGGGTACGTCTTAAGTCCTGCTCTGCCAATTTTTTCGAGAAACCGGGTGATTCCATCCTGTGTTCCGTCGATTGAGAGATTGTTCGAGGATTCCCGCTTGGCCGCGCCATGGCGGATCGATCAGGAACCCCTCGATCTCACAGAGTGGATGGTTCTGCTTCTGAACCAGAGAATATTAGGTTTGGATCCTTTTCGCTAGGAGATGTGATGAATCACGAGATTCGGAAACTTGGGAGGTTTTCCTTTCGAGGTAAGCGATCTATTGGCGTTTCTTCGAAGAAATTTGTAGATGAATTCGTCAAGAGTGCGCCACATCCGGGAAGAACAGATAGAGAAAAGGAAAACTGGAGAGTTCATCTGGAGGAGGGGCGCGACCGGGAAGAATCCTTTGAAAATTTTTCTCTTGAGGCCCAGTCTACTTCCGGCCCATCTGAGCCCACCTACCCCTTTGGCACCTGTATAGACGACCTGTATTCACACTCGTGGTCAGATAAGGTAGGAACCTGGCTTTGGGTCCCCAAAGGCTCTGCGCTGGTGGCGGCGGAGAGCAACCTAGGGTTCCCGGCTAGGCAAATCGAAATCCAGAAATTCGGGTGGAATGCTAGGAGGATCCTCAAGGTAACTCCAAGAAAGGTTGACGGGAGATCGTTTGCAGCTGTGGTAAAAATGGATAGAGGGTCGGATTCTGGAACTGGCAGAGGGAGGGGGGCTGCATCGCGCTCGGGGAGACGCTCGGGGCGATTCAGTGGCCCTCAATCCTCCAACTTCAGATCTGAACACTTTGAGAGAGGGGAATCGTATGGAAGAGGGAGGTCCTACTCAGATGAGGCTGGTGAAGGATTTAGAGGCTATGGTACGGGAGCTGACTTTCCGCGACCGACGAACAACAAACGAAACTTTGATGAGCGGGAGAGGATGGAGAGGGAGGAGCAAGATCTGAGGGCAAAACTGAGAAGAGAACAAGATGATCGACGTCAAACAGAAGAGGCTCACCGTTTCAGATCTATGGAGGAGAGAGATTTGAAGGGGAAGACTCCTGGTCCTCATTCTGATTATCATTGCTTTAACTGTGATGGTATGGGGCACATGAGGAAAGATCGCACCAATCCTCCCTTCTGTTACTGCTGTAAGAAATCAGGGCATCGCTCTATAGTTTGTCCAGAGAAGAGGGGCTTAAGGTTGTGTGGTTTTGGCATTCCAGGACAGGGATTCTATAATATGCATATTCCTTCAGACAGAGGTGTTCAGAACAAGAAAGAAGTGATGGGAATCATGATAATTGAAGAGGGAGATGCAAGTGTGGAGATCATTGAGAAAGAATTGAGACACCTTTTCAGGGAGGTCCCAAAATGGCCCATCAGAAAAATGAGTGATGGAAATGAATACATGATCAGCTTTCCTAATGAGGATATTAGACATAAATGCTCTAGGTTTAGGGGCTTTGAGTTTGAAACTGCTGCCATCAAAGCCAAAGTTATCCCCACTGATCTCTCACCAGAAGCTGATGGGAGCTTAGAGGCGATTTGGGTCAAAGCTTTCAACATTCACCCTGATGCCAGGAAGGAGGACACAGTCATGGAATTAGCTTACCTGGTAGGAGATCCCATAGAAGTAGATCTGAAATCTCTAAACTCTCATGGCCCTATAAGAGTGAAGCTAGCTTGCAGGGAGGCCAGAAAAATTAGAGGAGAAACCAAGGTTTCTTCAATGGTGAAGGATACAACATCAGATGGGAGCCAGAAATTCCAAATGAGAGCATAGAGGGGCCTAAGTCATCTAAATTTGATAGACAGAGAGATAGAGAGGAAGATGAATTTGATGATGAAGAAGAAAAAGACAGAGAAACTCAGACAAGACAAGAACCTTCCAGTACCTCATCCAAGGCAGGGTGGCCTTCTCAGAGTAGTGCTGGAAAAAGTGGGGGTGGGTCAGGTAAACAAGCAACTCACAAATCCAATCATGTAGAGAAAGACAAAAACAAGGATTACTCTCCCAAACAAGATGCTCATAATAATCCCAAGATAGTAATGGATGGCAGTACCAATTATTTTAGTCAGGTTTTGAGGGGTGCAATTCATGAGGACAAGGGGATCTCAGAAACTGTTTCTGCTCAAATAGAGATGGAAGAAAAACAAAATGTGGAAGAAGGGGAATTGATTGACTCTGGAGCTGGTAACATGATGGAGGCGGAGCAAACTCAAATGAAATCTCCTATACTGACCCAACAAAGCTCAGCTCTGGATAGTACAGGTGCGAATATGGATACTGAAGGAGAGGAACTCCTGGACTATGAAGAAGAACCTATTAACAATGAAATATCAGAAATGGCCGATCTTGAAAAAAGTATAGAGGTGAGGGCCAAGCTTCTGAAGGACCAGGCTATTAAAATTCCGCTAGATGATGTCAACTCCCCTCTCTTGGCTCAGAAATCTACCAGTAACAAGAGTGAGGATGACGCTGATGAAATTGATTGGGACAAGGTTGGAAGCAACTTGTGGGGTGATAAAGAGGATGACTTTACTCCAGTAAAAGAGAGGAACACTTCCAAGGGTGAGCTCCGTAGAAGCAGCAGAAATCTGGGGGACAACATGAAATTCAGGAAAAAGCGGAGGCGTCAAAGAAAAAATACAATGAAATATCAGGTAAAACTTCTTCTTTCTCTATTCTAAATTCAGTTGAGCCACATGTCCTTGAATCTATTGCTCGTGCTAGTAACCTTAGCTTAGGAAAAAAATGAGATTGATGTTGCAGCTTCCATTAGCACCATACAAGCCAATGAAAACGCTAGAGTGGTTTTACATGAAGCTAAGAAGAGATTAACAGAGCAAGCTCAGAAAGAAAAGACAGAGAGTGAGAATCAAGTTCAACAGAGGCACCCTGAAAACTCTGAGTCTACTTCACATAGAGTGGATGTTGAGATGGATGATGTTGATCCAACTAGGCCACCCAAAAAACCTCCTAGACGGAGCTCTTCATCCCAAAATGATAGAGTGGGTTGTAGCCGTAGCAGAAAGAAAAAATCATGAAGATTCTCTTTTGGAATATTAGGGGTCTGGGGGCCAGTGGGAGACGCAATCAGTTGAGGGAGCTGAGAATTAAACATAGAGTGGGTGGTATTTGCCTACAAGAAACTATCGAGTCTGACTTTACAGTATGGGATCTTAGTTCTTTGAGTGAGGGGGAACCTTATGAATGGAGTTGGACAGCGGCAATGGGGCACTCGGGCGGCACCCTGACAGGGATAAATACAGCAGTTGCGTCGGTTGTGGGGAAAGATCACGGCTCTTTTTTCTCCAGTCTAGTTTTAGTCTCTAGAGAAGATAACTTCAAGTGGGAACTTATAAATGTTTATGGACCTGTACAAAATGAAAGAAAATTGGAGTTCATCTAGGAAATGAATCAGAAAATCTCGAACATTTCTTGTCCTTTTGTGGTGGGAGGGGATTTCAATTTGATCAGGTATGCTTGGGAGAAGTCCTCTGATAACATCAATCAATTCTGGATGGACACATTCAATGGTTTTATTTTGGACAACGGCCTTTTGGAGTTACACAGAATTGGTGGCAAATACACATGGTCTAACAAACAGGCCAATCCAATAATGTGTGTGCTTGATAGAGTGTTGGTTTGTAGTAACTTTAATTCCCATTATGGAGAGGCTTCTTGTGAGACAGTTACTAGAGTGGGGTCTGATCATAATCCTTTGGTGGTTAACACAGCTGACAATAGGTTCAGACAAAGGCGAAACTTCAGATTTGAAATGTACTGGCTAGACCAGCAAGGTTTTAAAGAGATGGTGCTTAGTAAATGGCCAATAAGAGGTGAATACCCAATTCAAGATTTTTGGAGAGATATGAAAGCCGCCACTAGAAAATTCTGTAGAGGGTGGGGCCAATAATCAAAGTCAGTTCAAAAAAGACAAAAGAATCCTCCTTGGGAAAATTAAAGAGCTTGACAGAGAGGCAGATCAAAGAGAGATGAGTGCTGCACAATGGCAAGTTAGATACGATCTGGAGGCAGAACTAGAAAAAATATATAATTTAGAAGAGCTACATTTGAAAAGACAAAGTGGGATTAAGTGGACTTTAAAAGGTGATGCCAATAATAGCTTTTTTCATGGTGCTGCTAGCGGCAGAAGGAGGCGATGTTCCATTTTTTATTTGGAAGAAAATGGTGTGGAAATCAGAGAGCTGGCCCAAATTAGATCTCATGTTGATCAGTTTTATAAAGAACTTTTCAGTGCAGAAGAGGATGGAGGGATTAATTTGGGGGAGAATTTCTGGGATAATGAAAGTAAGCTAACCATTGACGAAGCCAACGAACTTATAAAACCGTTTTCACTTAAAGAGATTGAAGATGCTTTGAAGGAGATGGACTGCTCTTCTGCTCCGGGGCCTGATGGCTTTCCTGTTGGCTTCTACAAAGCTTTCTGGAGAGAGATTAAACTGTTTGTCCTAGAGATGTTTAACAATTTTCGCAGTGGTGACTTCAATTTGAGGAGGCTGAACTTTGGTATGATTTCTCTAATTCCTAAGTTGAAGGAAGCTAACAACATAAGACAGTTTAGACCAATCTGTGTGTTGAATGTTGATCATAAATGGTTTACAAAGACACTGACCATGAGGCTGACTCCTTTAGCCAACAAGCTAATCAGTAAAAACCAGACTGCTTTTATTCCAAGAAGATTTATCCTAGAGGGGGTAGTGATCCTACATGAAATTCTACATGACCTAAGGACAACAAAAACTAAGGGAGTGGTTCTTAAGCTCGATTTTGAAAAAGCCTATGACAAAGTGCAATGGAGTTTTTTGCTGGAGGTGCTCAGGCAGAAAAACTTCCCTGATAAATGGATAGAGTGGATCAAACAATGCATAGAGGGGGGCAAAGTGGGAGTAAATATCAATGGCAATCATGGAAGTTTCTTTAATACTCACAAAGGGCTGAGGCAGGGAGATCCACTCTCACCGCTGTTATTTAATCTTGTAAGTGATGCTCTGGGGACAATGTTAGATAAAGCAAGAACAAGTGGTCAGATAAAAGGTCTGGTGCCACATTTAATAGAGGGTGGCCTTACCCACTTACAGTACGCTGATGACACAATTATTTTCCTGGCTATGGATGATCAGTCAATAATTCATACAAAGTTTCTGTTATATTGCTTTGAGAATATGTCAGGCCTGAAAATTAACTATCAGAAGAGCGAGGTGCTAGTGATAGGTGGCTCGGAGGAAGAACAAGAGAGAGTAGCTGGGATGCTCAATTGTAATGTAGGGAACCTACCAATAAAATACTTAGGAGTGTGGATTAATGACAGGCACATGTCTAGCTCTGATCTAGCGTATGTTCATCAAAAGGTTGAGAAAAAACTACCAACTTGGCAGAGTGTGGGGCTAACTTCAGGAGGAAAAGCAATACTAATTCAATCTTGCCTGAGTTCTATTCCAAATTACTCTATGGGGGTGTATTTGTTGCAAGATGAGATTCATCAAAAAATGGACTCGGCCAGGTCCAATTTCTTTTGGCATGGACCCAACTTTAAGAAGAAATATCACATGGCAAGCTGGGAGTTACTGGCTTCTCCCAAAAGAGCTGGAGGTTTAGGCTTCACCAATACTAGAGTGATGAATAAATGCTTACTGGCCAAATGGATCTTTAAGATAGAGAGCGAGGAGAATAACATATGCTGTCAGTTGTTGAGAAATAAGTACTTAGGGGATAAAGGCATTTTTAGCTGTAGGAGAACCAACTGCTCTCAATTTTGGAAAGGTCTGCTAGACATTAGAGAGGATTGTAAGAGAGGTTTTAAGTATATTGTGGGCAATGGTATGAAAACCCGCTTCTGGCATGACACTTGGGCGAGTGAATGCCCTCTGAAAATCGTTTTCCCTCACATCTTTGAAATCTGCAATCAACAAAATTGGACTGTCCATAGAGTGTGTAATCAGGATAATGTTGCCCTGACCTTTAGGAGAAATTTTGGCCTCAGAGAGGAGACTGAGTTCACAGAGTTGCAGGATTTGATTTGCGCTGTCAATCTCACAACAGAAAAAGACTCAGTCAAGTGGGTTTTAGAGAAGTCTGGATCCTTCTGCACCTCCTCCTTATACAATGAGTTGACTTTTTCTGGTTTCTCAAATAGATGGCTTTTAAATGTTTGGAAAACCAAAGTCCCCCTAAAAATTAGAATTTTCTTGTGGCAAGTCTTTAATGACAAGATACAATCTGCAGAACAGTTGAAAAAAAGGAATTGGCCAGGTTCCATTGACTGTAAGTTGTGTGGGCAGCAGGAATCAACCAGCCACATCTTCTTTCAATGTGCTCTTGCCAGCTTCTGCTGGAGTATGTGTAGAGATGCCCTTGGCTGGCCTTTTTCCCCCTCTGACCCTGATGATGTGTACAATCTTTGCAGAGGTTACACTAATAGCCAAACAAAACGAGTCCTTTTTCTTGTTGGAGCGGTTGCTTGGAGTATATGGCTTATCCGTAATGAGTTTGTGTTCCAAAATTTAGTTATTCCCTCCCCTAATGTGGGGATTTTTCGCTCTATCTCTTTTTTGCAGAAATGGAAACTACTGAACAAGGAGACGGATCGACAGTGGATAGAGATGGTGATACAAAAGCTGAATCTTCAACTATCATCGTTAAGGCTTGATGACTAGAAAGAAGAAGCAAAGTCTGGTGTCTACTCCTGTTGCTCGGCACAATTAGACTGGGTGTAGTTTCCTTGTTTTTCTTATAACGCTCTTAGTCAGTCTGTCATCCCTGCTGTGGATGTTAGCTCTTAGATGTGCTGTTTTCTTTCTTTCTTTCTTTTGCCTTCTGGTCTTCAATGTTTGCTTCTGTGGCTTCATCCCAAGTGGATGTCTTTCGTTAGAGGGAGGTTAGAGAGTGAATGTATTTCCCTTTCATGGGTTAAAACTGTTCAAACCTGTAAAACTGGTATCCCCAGTATTTTAGCTTTAATCAAAGCTGGGCCTTTAGGCTTTTTTGGGAAAAAAAAATAATCGTGACCGTTCATACTGTGGTGGTACAGACACCCTGGCGGTAAAAGATCTGCGTTGCTTAGTCACTCGGAACAATGCCGAGTTCCCCGTCCCGGGGGGCCGTCGTCCCAAAACACGGAACGGGGACGATGCTGATCAACGCGTGGGTCGACGCCTGTGGCGGAAGTAGGGAAGGGAACTAGGGACGTCGTCCCGAACTCCCGATGGCCGTCGGGCCACGACGCTAGATAGACGACGGCTTCTCTGGCTTCTGCGCTTGCTGGGCGCCGCGCCGCCGCCGCAAGCAGAGCGCTGGAACTTGGAGATGGTATAGTGAATGGGCTCGCTGGGCCGTGTGTCCCTTTAATTCACTAGCAAGCACGACGAGCCGAGACAAGCAAGCAGCCCGGTAGCCCATCTTAACTGGAAATAATTCCTCGTATCTTTTTTATGCCTCATGTTCTTGGAAGGAGAAAGAATTGGATGCTTAAAGATCTTGTAAACCTACTGAAACTTCATAAATCCATTAAAAAACAGACTTCTAAGAAAATGCTCTATGCCTATATCCAATTGATCTGAAGAGATGAGAGTTTGTAAACTGACCTCAACACGCTCGAATTTGAAATATCCAACTAACATAGTAAATGTCCAGATAATTTTGCGCCTCTTGGATTATGAATGATTAATAATTATGAAAAAGCTTAGGGAATTAAAATACTAATGTCAAAACTTTAACATCTAGAATTCAATGTCAACATTTTGAACTGCTAGTACTCCATTATTAAAAATATATATATTTGCGGTGTTTTTTTTTGAAGGGACGGCGAAAGCTTACGCTTTTCCGAAATTTTATTAGAAGAAGAGAGTTGGCCCAGTTTATAAGGAAAACTGGGTCAAAAACCAAACAACTCCGGTCCAAAGACCGTACAACTACGGAGTCAAACCGTCATTCCTCACAACTCCAGGTCGGAAGACCTTACAACTCAGGGGTGGAAACCCCGAACAACTCAACTCCGGTGGATTGGATTGGGACATCAAACCAGCACCGCACAACTCAACTGAAAAGGCCCGGTGGGTTGGATTGGGACATCAACACGCACCGGCCTGAGCAACTCAAACAACTACGCTCGGTTAGCGACGACACGAGCCAACTCCGCTCAGTCGGATTGGGACGTCGACACGAGCGACCTCACACCACTGCTACAACTGAAAAACCCTCTTCTTCACTACTCTCAAGCTCAACTCCCTTTAACTCAAGAAAAACTAAAATGCAACAAAGAAAAGAAAACAGGAAAAAAAGGAAGAAGCACTCTCACAGAGGCGCCGAAGCACAAGCCGGAGGATCCAAGCAGCAGTCCCCCGCCGAGGAAGCTCAACATCACCTTCAGGAAGGGCATGACGCCAAGGGCGCCACTGATGTTGTCCCGAGAAGGAAGGGTTTCCCCCACATCCTCTCCGAGGCGAGGAACAGCGAGACGGCCGGCACCACCAGGCACACGTGGTGCTGCCGGTGGTCCGCCACACGGGCGCAGCCAACTCCACCCCCGCGGCGATGTTGACAAACGACCATGCAAGAACCGCCGTCGGCCATGCCACCGCGGCACCACCGACACACTGTTGCCTAAGAAAAACGGCCCAGCACAACCAGATACACCACCGAGGCATCCTGCGCACCGCTGTCGGGCCGCCGCCAGCCACGCCACCGCGACGTCGCTAGCACCCGCCCCAACAAGCCGCTTGTCGGGGACAGCCATAAGGGTCCCCTAACTAAAGGGGAAAACCACCCTCTTAAAACGCAAATCGCAAAAACACCTCCCAGACCAACCACGGCTCAAACACACGCAAGGCCCACTGCCTGCCACGGCCCACCGGACAAGGGCACCGACCACCCTCAAGCCGACCTCCGCCTCGCTCGAGGGTTCGGCGCCCCTTCGGGCGGATCTCCGCCTCGCTCGAGGGTTCGGCACCCCTCGACTGGATTTCCGCTTCGCTCGATAGGCCAGCGCCCCTCGAGCAAATCTCCGCCTCGCTCGAGGCTCCCTCTCGACCCGCGGCGCCTCACCTGCTCCTCCCGACAGGGGCATTAATTGCCCGTCACGCCGCGGGTGCCATGGTCAAAAGGCGAATCCTCGCCCCGCTGATTCTCTGACACCGCCCGGGAATCCGGCCCCGGCACTGTGCGGCCAGGCCGCCACTGTGCAACCATCCCCAACACTGTACGGGCACTGCACGCCCGCTGTGCGGAGAGGCCAGCGTCACTCCAAAGCACTGTGATGCCTGCTCCCGTCCTTCCTCCACGCCGCGCCCCTCGAAAGGGTATGGGGACACCCTCGAGAGGCGTACGACCGCCGACCGGGCGCACGTCCGGGGCGGCACGGTGACGCCGGATGAGCAGGGCACGTCTTTTTCGTCACCTCCTCCCCGGTGCGACCATCCCCGGCACTGTGCGGCCATGCCCGGCGCTGTGGAGCCCCGTCCCGACGAGACATCGCCACACCATCCCCTGTCCAGCCCGAACTCTCCCGTCAGCCACACCCACGAGCCGATGTACGGATGAAGACCAGACGTGGATGCCGGCCAGTTCACCCTCGAAGCTGTCCTCAGACAAGTACAGGAGCCACCATGACGCCCGCCAGAGCCAGGATTCGCTGGGACCTTCATCACGTCACAAGCCATGTGCGCCGGTACATTAGCACTGTGCAAACCACCATGTGGCACGCCTGTAAGCCGTCCCCCCTTGGCCTATAAAAGGAGGAGGAGGCCACCTAGCTGCGGGCATCGCTTTTCATTTGCATTCACCCGCATACACCCCCCAAATATTGGCACTTTGCCTCAATCATCTAGTAGGGACTTGGATGCTTTTCCTCCTCTCCCGCCTCGCTTGTAGCTCCCCTCTACAGACACCACCGGTGCAACGCAATACAGCGCGCACGCGCAACCTGCTGGACGTACGGCCTCACGGCCGGAACCAGGATAAACCTGTGTCCTTGTGTTGCTTAGCACCAACCATCGAGAGGCTGATCACGACGCATCTTACTAGTTAGTGTCGGGACTAATCCTAACACCGACACCGCTGCCAGTCGCGCCACCATGACGCCGCCAACCTCCATCCAAAGCCGAGCCCACCGTCGCGAGCAGAGCTCCACCCACGCAGCAGCGGCAGAGGCGCTGCCAGACCCCCGATGCCGCCCCGCACCGCCACCGAAAGCAGCGCCGTGCGACAGCTGGGCACCACCGAAGGAGCCACGGACCGCGAGGTGCAACGACGCCGTCGCGAGGAAGACGCCCCCACGCCCCCCACGCTTCACCGCCGGAGGAGCGCGAGCCTGCGCGCCCGACACCGGGCCCGCCGCCACCACCCATCCTCGGCACACCAGGCATATCCGGTGGCAGAGGGGACAGATCCGGCCGAGCCCAAGGTGAAGCCGACCACAAGCCGCCGGCAACCGCCGCCACGCCCTGGGTCGCCGCCGCTCGGTCGCCACAATGAGAGCACGAGGATGAAGAGAGAGAGGAGAGGAGGAAGACCGCCGGCCATAGATCTGGTGTGGGGAGGGCCGGATCCGACCACAAGGACGCCGAATCCGTCACCTCGCGCCACCGCCACAGCCGGCGGGGCCGCCGCGCGCCGTTCCTCCGCCCAAGAGACATCGCCGCCAGCCAGTAGGAGAGCCCCGCCGCCGCCGTCCTAGGGGCCCGAGCGGGAGCACAACAGGCCCCTCCGGCGGCGGCAGGGGAGGGGAGCGCGGGGGGTGGTGGTGGCGTCGTCGCCCGCGCGAGCGAGCAGCGAATGTTTGTCTCATATTTGCGGTGTTCATGATAAGATCTTGAGAACGTATGTATTTGGATATGCCCTCTCAATCACAAGTACATTTTTTCTTTAATTCTCTACGTATATTATTAACAACAAGGTAGTAAGGGAAAGCGGCTACTTTGGTGCGAGGTAGACATGGAGGTGGTAATGGATCATGACCCTCGTTCATTCTTCCCAATTCAATTCAATTCAATTCAATCTTAATTATCATTATCTCAAAATTGCATAGTATTATGATCTAATTTTTACTGAATCCGAATCGTAAATTTGCTACGTTAAATGAGATGACGCTTTTACTGCCCCTGGGCATACAACAATTGTTTTGCCAAGTATAGCAAAACGGTAATGCTCCAGTTAGGACGTCCGGAGGGACGGAAAAAATCGGACGCCCTGCCCACCGTCTGATCCCGCACAGTCGACACGCACGTGGCACATCCTCTTCCACAATTCCCTTCATCCTTATCCACCCCATCCTCCTTCACACGCCACACATCCATTCCCCTGCCCTCTTCTTCTCTCGTAGCCCACCTCGAGACAACCAGCTAGCTGCGATGAGGGGCCATCCCGGCGACGATGCACCTCCACGGCCAGCTTCCGGTGGCCGGCCTGGCTCCTCTTCCCTCCCAAGCCCCGGATCTGGCGACGGAGCCCCCCTGCATGGAGTGGCACGAGCTCCTGCTCCTGTCCCGTGCGTCGCCAACACCAGTGCTCCCTCGGCGCACGGGGACGCAGGAGCTTTGCGCCGGCGCATGGGGGCGCGGGCTGCCCGCCACGACGTCCTCGCGGGGAGGTAGCGGTGCGGCTGCCGCGCGGGAGGCACGGCCGGCGGGGGGGGGGCAGGACGTCTCTGTGGGAGGTGGTGGCGCGGCTAGATGCGGTGGCGCAGTGGCACCGCACGACCTTCCCTCCCCTGAAGCCTGCCGCCGCCGTGTCCCTGAAGCCCGTGGCCGCACACCCATTCCTCCTCCCTTGAGCTCGTCGCCGGCCAGCCCTCCCTCCCCCTGCTGCTCATTCCTTCCTCATGTGCAGATCTAGCAACGAATGTCAAGCAGCATGCTAGATCTCACTTCTCGGTGAGACGAATTGTTATGTTTCAACCATGATTTTGTGATGTTGCAATTGGATTTTTGTGATGTTGCAGCTATGTTTTTTTTGAAATTAATCGAAGTATTGCAAACATTGTTTTGCCATGTTGAAGTCATGATTCCGCGGTGTTGCAGCCATGTTTTTGTATTTTGAATCGATTTTGTTGGGGATGTTGCAACATGATTGGGAGTTGCTCCAGTGCCGGCTGCACTTCCCCGCGGTGGGAGACCCATGCCGGTCGTGGCGACGAACCTGCCATGCTCCGCCGCGGGGCACGGCTATGCACCGACGGGTGCCCCCCTCCCCCCGCGGCCAGGGACGAATCGCACCGGCCGCCACCGCAGGAGCTGCTACTTCGTCGGCGCCAGTGTTCGCCCGCTAGGTTGCTGAGAGCACATGTTGCAATCGTATGCTTGAAATGTTCCTGTTGTTTTCAGGATATGTTGCAAGTAAGTCTTGCGAATGTTGCAAAAGTAGAATAGATGTTGCATATGTTGCAATGGCTCTACACGAATGTTGCAAACGTTTGTTCCAAATGTTGCATCAGTATTTCTAGACTGATGTTGATCCCCCAACACAAACGTTTGATTCCCGATGTTGCAACTATCTATTTTCGAATGTTGCGGATGTTGGAACTACTTTTAACATATTTTTGATGTTGCAAACATTAATTTTAGATGTCGCGGATGTTGAGTTTTGATGTTGCAGACATGTTGTGTGTTGTGTCCAGGGGGTAGGCCCCCTGATGTTGGATGTTGCAACCATTATTTTTCGATGCTGCAGATGCTGAGTCTCGATGTTGCTGACATTTGTTGTTGGGTGTTGCAAACATTATTTTTCAATGTTGCAGATGTTGCGTTTCGATGTTGCAGACATTTGATGTTGGGTGTTGTGTCGAGGAGAAGGGAGAAGAGGCTCCTGATGTTGGATGTTGCACGCAACACGGGTCGCAACATGGCCGCAATATGGTCGCAACATGGGGGGGGAGAGAAGAAAAACTCCTGACGTTGGATGTTGCAAGCAACCGCGTTCGCAATATTTTCGCAACACGTTCGCAACACGCTCCCAACATTTACTCGGTGGACTTTAGATCTAACGGCTGACGATTGAGCATCCTAGGATCTAACGGCCGCGAACCCGTCCGATGCTAGCGCCCGGATCGGATGTCCGGGCGCTAGCAGCTCCGATATAAAAAAAACAATTGTTTTGCCTGAGTTCAGCACTGAACAGTGATCGATCGTTGGCTCTTCTAACCACACGCCATTAGTACCCACGTACAGGTGCACAGCAGCGGTTTTGCTTGGATTCCCACCAGCAGATAGCTAGTCAACAGATCCCCGCCAGCTTGCGCACAGGTCTTGTCACAGCACCCATCGCCGCCGGCCAGTTTGGCCGCGCGCGACGACCCACGTCGACGTCGTCCGTCGGTGATCAGCAACGAACACGTCGTCGAGCGCGATGGCCGAGCTAATCCGGCGCGATAAGCATGTGTCCTTTAATTTCTCCTCCTTTGCAACGAACAGAAAGATGGCCTAGGCGCTAACAATGAATGCAGCACACTCATTAGGGATTGGCGAACCTTTAGGATTGTAGTCACCCGATCGACTCATGCATATACAGCAGTGATGTAGTAGCTTCTTGCTGAAGCGACTTGCATTGAATCCCAACTAACAACGAACAGCGCGTTCAGTTCCCAAAATTTTATAGCAAAATTTTTTGGGACACTGAACTAAGAGCAACTCCAACAGTTTGATAAATCAACTTGGCATCCATCTAATTTTGACAAAACAAGAAAAATTGGCCTCCAACAGTTTGGCAAACCAACTTGGCAAAAATAAAAACTTGGCAAAACTCACCTCGCGCGGATCGTGGTTGCCATCGGCGTTTCCCTGTAGGTGGGAGGGTGAAAAAAGAAATAAAGAATAGAGAAGGATTTCTGATGTAAGTTTTCAAGAGGTGGAAGGGCACCAACATAATTTTGTTTCTCTCAGGATTCCTGATGTAAATTAGATCTGGATTTCGCAAGTGAATTATGCCAAACTGTTGGAGATGAACTCTTTTTTTACTTTGCATATCTTTTTAGAAGTTGGCAAAACCCAAGATTTGCCAAGTAAAATTTGGCAAACTCTTGGAGATGCTCTAAGCTATATTAGGAGGACTAAATATACATTAATTATAAAATTAATTACATAGATGGAAGGGAAATCACGAGATGAATCCGATAAGTCTAATTAATTTGTCATTAGAGATTGTTTACTAGCACAACATTGTCTAATCTTACTATTACTAATGGAAGACTCCTTTTGAAACCTCCAGGTGAAGCCCCGTAGGATTTTAGGTGGACACTCTCGAAAAAGAGAGAAATCCTAGAAATTCTCACAAAAAAGCAAACACAGGTAGCTGCCAACAAGTAGACTCAAATCATCACAGCCATTAAATCTATTACGTTTTCTGAAAAATTACCCATCTATGCTATTATGAAAATAGTTTAAAGTAACCCATAAACCTATATCTAAATTACCCAACTTTATCAAAATTACCCACTCCTACCACTATAATTTAATAAAATAACCTCCTAAATTTGCAAATAAATTGTCATCACTACTACTTTAAAAAACGTAAAATAACTTTGATGAGGTAACCTTAAATTTGAATCCAAATAACCTATATTAAAAATATAAATTAAAATATAATTATAAAATAATCTTATATTTCTTAAACTATTGGAATATGATATAAAATTAAAGTATATACACAAATGACGTGTGTTATAATTTATATAAATATAGCCCGCTTGGGGGCACAGGCTGATGGACTGGTAATAGCCTAATTAGACTCATTAGATTCATCTCAAGTTTTGAGCTGAGGTTATAAAATAGATTTTATCATTAATCCACATTTGATACTCCTAATTAGTGTCGTTAGTTTTGATGTGATATCAGAGAAATTTTGGAACTAAACGTTAGAGTTCTAGACCATGCATCATCGTCATCTTCATCTCCATCTCACATGTAATGTACTCCGGAGACCAGAGGGAATGTGATATGGATTCCTCCTCCTATGAGATCAATTTTTCCAAATTTTATAAAAAAATAGGACACGGAACTAAGCTATATTATGACCAAATATAGATTAATTATAAAACTAGTTACATGAATGGACGGGAAATCGCGAGATGAATTTAGTAAGTCTAATTAATTTGTTATTAGAGATTGTTTACTGTAGCACAACATTGTTTAAAAATGACCTAATTAGGCTCATCACATTTGTTTCGAGTTTTGGGCCGAGGTTATGAAATAGATTTTATCATTAATCTATTTTAATACTATCGTAGTTAGTTTCGATGTGATAGGATAGGATAGAAATTTTGGAACTAAACATTATAGCTCTCGACCATGCATCATCGTCATCTCCATCTCGCATGTAATGTACTCCAGACTCCAGAGACCAGAGGGAATGTGACATGGATTCCTCCTCTCATCTAGACCTGAGCATTTTGAGCCCGGCCCGACCCGGCCCGCTGGCCCGGCCCGGGCCCGGCCCGCGCCAGGCCCGCCCACGGACCTTACTGTACGGGCGTGGGCAGAGATCTTGAAGCCCGCGAAAAAAAATCTAGGCCCGAACCCGGCCCGAAATACTGTTTTTAGCTGTTTTACACTATAAAAAGCGCGGGCAGCCCGCCCAAGTCCGGGCCCGGCCCGAGCCCGGCCCGAAAACTGAGGCCCGACAAGTCCCATGGGACGGTCATGGGCAGGATTTTCTCAGCCCGAAAAACTCGGGTTTTTTTTCGGCCCGGCCCGAACCCGGCCCGGCCCGTGAAATGCTCAGGTCTACTCTCATCTCCCCTTTTTTGGTGGTGGCTAGCTGCTGGCGCATGTGCACTTGCTGGGGAGGTGTATTTATTGAGGTGCATGACTTGTGTGCCCAATGCAACAGTGGCTCTGTTTGGATACTCCAGTAGGGTTAGAGTTAGAGTTAGTTTCTAACTCTAGCTCTAGCCCTAAACTAACTCTAGCTCTAGAGGTGTTTGGATGGAAGGGTTAGAATGACATTAAATGTACTTTTTCAATCATTAGGTGTGGGTGGAGGGAGAGAGAAAAGTCACTTTTTGGTGGACCCAACATGAACTAGCCCCAATAAACACCTCTTGGGTGGGATAGTTTTTTGGGTGGGTTAGATGCAAACTAGCTCAATCTAACCCTCATGTTTGGATACTTTGTGACTAGTTGAGCTCCAACTAGCTAAAACTAACTCTAGCCCATGGATCCAAACAGGGCCAGTGTATGCATGTGTGCATGGCAAACACTCAACCGCTCCCAACCCAACAAAACCATTTTTCCGTGGGTGTTTTCCCTCTTCTCCGATCCATATGTGTTATGTGAACACGATCGATATAAGTATATAGCATGTAGCCCTCCTCCTAAGTGGAAAACCACGGCAATGAAAGCCATTCCACCTCCATGTCGTCCTATATGCAACAATCTTATTTTTAGTTTGCTTGATCCCTTCCGTTTCATGTCACCATTAATTTCCCACGCCAAAATTTTGTCCTATTTATTTATTATTTGGCTTGGTCGCAACCTATGGCAATGGCAGTTTAAGGACATGTTAGTTGCCAACACGTTAGCTGGTCAGCCATAGAGAGCTCTACAGGCTCCTTCATTAATTTGTAGCGCCTCAGTGTTTTGCCTCAGTTTTAGACGACGCATATAGCTATCGATCATCCAAATGGAAAAGTTAGTGATGCAAGTATGCAACAGAGCCAAGAAAATGCGATACAGATCAGATGTGTGGTAATGCACCAAGGGGCCTTTTTTTTACTTCAATGAAGCATATATACATTATTGCCGAAAAATTCCAGTATGCAGACGAATTAAAAAGTACAAATGGATTCAATTAAAAACATATATTGGAAATCGATTAGAAGATAATTAAGTGGTGTTCCGAATCTGATGGACTTCAGAATTCATTTTACACAACGTTTAAAAAAAATGCTCATGATGAATAAGTCATTCGATCCGGCGTACACATGTACCTCTGACGTGTACATGAACGAAGTTGTTGATGATTGTAGGTACTTCCTCCGTTCCAAATTGTATTGTTTTGACAAATCTAGATTCATATATCTAGACAAGTATATATTTAGATGCATAACAAAAATTTTGAACCTTGAAATGTTGAAATGCCTAAATGACTTACAATTTGTAACGAAGAGAGTCCTTTTTGTAATGCATAGTATAGTGAGACTGCACTCATGTTATGCCATTTTTTACAGATCTGCACAAGTTCGATATATATATTTCTGAAGAATAACACACTGATAAATAATGCCATCCACGGTGAACAGATTTATCCAAATTATATTCCGTGTTTTTTTCATTTCTCAACAGCAAGCTAAGGGGTGGCATCTGGTGTGCTGCATTATTAAGGGCCTGAATGTCTCTGTGCACCCTTCTTGCGGCCTTTGCCTAAAAGGCTATAAATATGTGCTCTGGCATAGCACTGCACTGCAGCCTGCAGGCCACACTCCCAAACCAGAACTAGAGGGTGGAGTGATCGACCGATGAGCGTGACGACGCCACCACTTTTCACGGCGACCATGGCTCCTGCAGCAGCTTCCCGCCGCACGCACCGCCACCGCTCGCTGGCCTTGGTTGTCGTGGTCGCGCTGGCGACGGCCGCCGCAACGGCCACGGTGGCCGGCGCGCAACTGTCGTCGGAGGACTACTACGACGCCTCGTGCCCCGCCGCGCTCCTCACCATCCGGTCTGCCGTGGCGGCGGCCGTGCTGCTGGACCGCCGCATGGGGGCCTCCCTCCTCCGGCTCCACTTCCACGACTGCTTCGTGCAGGGCTGCGACGCGTCGGTGCTGCTGGACGACGCGGCGGGCTTCACCGGCGAGAAGGGGGCGGGGCCGAACGCGGGGTCGCTCCGGGGGTTCGACGTCATCGACAACGCCAAGACGCTGCTGGAGCTGCTGTGCCCGCAGACCGTCTCCTGCGCCGACATCCTCGCCGTCGCCGCCCGCGACGCCGTCGGACAAGTAAGACCGAACTGCATGCCGACGACGCGACCTCTGTCACTGCAGCTTTCCAGAAATTGAACGAAGGCGTTTGATTTCTCGATCTGTACTTTGCTCGCACATACGTGAAAAAACAAACACAAGTATGGGCTGATGGATTAATTTTGATTTGCACGACGTCTCTCCTGTTTGTTGGTGCAGCTGGGAGGCCCATCCTGGACGGTTCCCCTGGGCAGGAGGGACGCGACGACGGCGAGCGCGTCCCTGGCCAACAGCGACCTCCCCGGACCCACCTCGAACCTCAACGGCCTCCTCAACGCTTTCTCCAACAAGGGGCTCAGCACCACCGACATGGTCGCCCTGTCAGGTAGTACGCTTCAAGATTGCAATAATCCCACCGAGAGATCTAGCTCCTTTTCCCTTGCATCATGCAACGATTGTTGTATAGACACCAGATTCGTTCGCAGCCGGCAGCAGGGGCTAAGGATGGCGGATGGCACGTCCCATCTTAGATCTTGCTCACACTGAACTCGACATGGCCGGAAACCTGGCCGTCATCTACTACAGCTATCTAGCTAGTAAGCACATGGCATGTCCCGGTGAAAAATAGACTAATGGTCGATCACAGATTCACAGGCGATGATTGAAATCGACGCGGCAGCGAACTGGTAGCTAGATCTTTGCAGAACTGCACTCGTTCAGGGTAGTGCATAAGACCAAATCAAGAGAGCACTCCTGTCGTCAGGTAGCTACCAAGATCCACACAGTAAGCTATATATAGACAGCACACAATACTACTAGAGCTGCATATATACGGCCAGTGGCGGACAGAAATGATATTGACGCCTAGGGTCACTTGCTAAAGCGACTAAAATACCAAAACCCTCCCACATGACAATATAACGGTAATACGGTACGATAGCGCACAAAGGCAACTAAAACCATGATTTTGAGTATATCTCAATTCAAAGTTGAAGCATACAATGAAATTTATTAAAAATTGCAGAAAAGTAGTGCATTACTATATTACTAGTTTCTCCTATTTGCTGTTGTACTGTGCCTGATGTTCCACCTAATTCCGGTTCTGGTTGTTGCACAAAAGATGGGCCTGATGAAATTACCGGAGTAGGCGCCGGAGAAAAGAAAGATGTCAGTGTCGTCGTCCTGCATCTCTTCTTGTTCTGACCATTCATCCTGTCCATCGCTTCTTGGTTCTTGCCTTCTTGCTCTTCTAGTCTTCTGGTTCTTCTTCACTCACTCCTCCAGAGTCCAGACTCCAATCCTCCTTCCGAGTCCGGCCGTTCGGGCTCTGGTGAATCAGCAAGGGCGCGACCACGCGAGCCGCGAGGTGGCCGGCGGAGACCAGGCGCGGAGGCGGAGGGCCGGAGGCGCCAGCCGACCGCGGCGCGCCGGCGCAGGTGTGGCGGGCGCCGGGCGCGGGCGGGCCGGCCGCGAGCCGCAAGGTGGCCGGCGGAGACCTGGCGCGGTGGCGGTGGCGCCAGCCGACCGCGGCGCGCCGGCGCAGGTGCGGCGGGCGTCGGGCGCGGGCGGGCCGGCCGGCGGCGGGCGGTGCAGGCCGCAGGCGCGCAGCACCGCGGGCCGCGGCGAGCGCGCGGGCGCGCTGCGGCTCTGGTGCAGCCGTGCAGCGGTGGGCGGTGGCGCCGCGGCGGCCGGCGGTGGCTACTGGCTAGGGTTAGGCGCGCCGGGCGGCGCTCGGGACCGGGAGTCCGGGACGGGATGCGAGCGGGGGCGAATGGCGAGGGCGAGCGCGGCTCGGGCCAGAGGAGCTGAGGAGGGATGGCATGCGCGGCTGGGCCAACTGGTGAGGGACTGAGGGATAGTTTTAGTTGGGCCGCTGGCTGTTGGAGTGGGCCGAGCGAATTTGGCCTGATTAGGACTAGGGCCAATTTGTATTTTACAGAGTTGGGCCATCTAATTTTGACTATACTATAAGGGGCTTTTTGGGCCACGCCTAGGGCCACGGCCCTAGTGGCCCTAGGCCCGGGTCCGCCCCTGTATACGGCTGCATACGTGCACTCGCATTCCATCAGTGTTTGTTTCATGTATGTCCTCCCGTCCCCTCTGTTAGTTGCATTGTGTGTCTTCTTCTCTCGGATCATGAGTCTGCACGTCGTACCAACGAGGCATGACACAGTATGTACATGCATGATGCATCATTGTTCGTCTGCATGCGCCGATCAATTCAACATGGTGATCGATGGCCACACTACTGTTCCACTCACCACCACCTTTCTAGCTCGCAACAACATTTGGACGAGCCCGCGTGTCTACAAGCTCCCTAGCCACGTCGTCGTACGCGTGCATGATCATCTCCATCGCCATCAGCGACCGACCGCCCAACCACCTGCCGCTAGCTCTTCCCCTTCTTCTTGTTCCACCAAAGCAAAAACAATCATGAACATGCATGCATATGCGACAGCAAGCAAAAAGGTTTCCCATCCATCTCCCCCCATCTCCCATGTGAGTGTTGCCTCACGATCGACGACTTGCTTACCACTGCATCAGGGGCCCACACCGTCGGGCGGGCGCAGTGCCGGAACTTCCGTGCCCGGATCTACAACGACACCGACATCGACGCCGCCTTCGCGGCGTCGCTGCAGGCGAGCTGCCCGGCGCAGGCGGGCTCCTCCAGCGACGGCGCGCTGGAGCCGCTGGACGGATCGTCACCGGACGACTTCGACAACGACTACTACGGGAACCTGCTCTCCCGCCGCGGCCTGCTGCACTCCGACCAGGCGCTCTTCGCTGGCGGCGGTGGCGGCGCAACGGACGGCCTCGTCAGCGCCTACGCGTCCGACGCCGGCCGCTGGGGGAGCGACTTCGCGGCGGCGATGGTCAGGATGGCCAGCATCAGCCCGCTCACCGGCACCGACGGCGAGATCAGGGTCAACTGCCGGAGAGTGAATTGAGTACGTGTGTGGAATGCCCTCGCCATCGCATTGATGATGATTGCGAGTGGGGGCGGTGTGGAGTGGAAGAGTGTGTGTACATTCTGCAGAGAGCCAGAGATAGGATTTGGAATGGAGTATACCCACATCATATATTCATATGTACTGTTTATTTATTAATTATATTGCAATACATAATTACATATTACTAAAAAATATTTGCCAAACTTTTTCTTTCGAGAACAAAATACTTGCCAAACTATGCTCATCATTTTTAACAAATTTAAGGACCGATCGTGCATTTACTCTATAAAATTTCTACTCTACACCATGAATAATCCATGATCAGAGTCTAAAAGTCAGTCAGTATCCTGCGGTGAAATATGTGCATAAATATAAGATCAATGGCTCACATCTTCCATCACTAAATAAAAGCTGAAGAAGTATATGGCGAATGCTCGTACGAGTCCGTTTAGTTCACAATATATGGTGGCTTTGATAACAAAACTATAAATTATTTCTATCGATATGTATGGATATTTTATACAAATTTAAACTTAATTTGTTTGGCATGTCTTTGATATAATAATTGCTTTATTCATTACTTCTATCGATATGTATGGATACTTTATACAAATTTAAACTTAATTTGTTGGCATGTATTTTATACGAATATATTTTTTTTTTGTTTTTTCAAACATGTACAGGTGGCATGTGCATATCCACCGGTCTACTGTAACTTTCAGTTCCTTCAGATCATTAGATGGAGTGACGGTCAATCATTGTTGGCTCATATATAGTTCAGTTAGCCATGCTATATTCTCTCTGGGGTTATAGTTTACTTTTATTTTTTTTCTTTTCTTGTAGGGCTGACAAAGATTTTGTTTCTCCGAATTTACTAATATTTTTTCCTTTTTTGTTTGTACTGTTTGCACAAAATTTAAAGGGACTGCTTACATGACAATCAGCTAATATTGTCATTGTAATTTCAATCACTGCTTTAGCCAGTATAAATGGCTTCATAACGATGACAATACTTTGTGGTGCTGGAATGATTATTGCAACATGGGATGATTTCAGCAATTTTTTTACTCAAATAACAAATGAAAAACGCCTGCCTTTGTTCAGTTTAGTCGAGTGTCCTTAAAACCTGGTTATGCATGCCTCTGTTACTTGTCATGGTGATTGCCTGTGACTCCTAATTGCAACCTTCAAATTCCACATAAGGCTCCATTGATTTTACTGAAACTTTCATTCATAGTAAACCCATGATTTTAAACACATATATCAAACTCAAACTATACAGGTCACATTATTCCAACACAAAATTGATGCATAAACAATTAGGCCATATGAATCAATCTGTGCACGTGCTGATCTCAGTATTGTACTCTGATCCCAGTCACAACTAACAAAAAACTGAATTAATTACACAATAAAATGGCAATCGGTGCCAATGGTGATGTCAATTACACAATCATATACATCTACATTGCAGTGGGTGATTGAGCAGAGCCCACAACCAAGAAAAAACACAGCACTCGTAATGGAAGTAGGATTCAACTAAAATTCAACCAACTCTGGAATACTACAGAAACAAAATCAGGTTGGCTTGACTTGAAATGAAAAATGAATGATAAAATTAAGATTTTTGTATTTGACCAGCACTAATAAGAGAAAAATTCGTGCAAATCTAATACCATTTTTTTGAAACATTAATCTGATACCAAAATGAGATGAAACTTGATCCTACAAATTGTATGACCACGGATGGATGGAGGCATGAATGTCAAAATTTCTGTATACAAATAGGTGCAGATCAATTCAGTTAATTTGTGGGTGTTTAAATTAGTCAAACCCAAGCTTTGAAGTGACTCAAATAGCTAACCCAAGTTACATATACTACTACGAACCATGTAACCTTCTATAGATAAACTCAGATTTTATTATGTTCTCCATGACTACTAAGGAAAACTCCTAAGTCCTGCCATTATTTTCAAAAACAAAAGAAAATAGAAACTTCAGGATTATTATCTTCCATTCGGTCTACATACATGCATGCATAGGCCATTTACCATGAAATATTCAGGATTCCTAGTTGGACAGGGAAGCCAAATGTTTCCCCACTAAACAAATTATTTGTACCTGTAGGCCCAGTTACAACTTTTATTTTCAATGACCAGGCAGCAAATGACTCTAGGCAAGAAGAGAACCAAACATGACAGTAACAGCTTCTCCTCGGATTCGGACTCTCTGAGCTTCCTCATCCCATTGCAGATACAGTGTTCCACTCCTTGGGGAGGCCTGACAAGTGACAACACAGATAAGGTGTGTATATTAGTATATATCATATTAAGTTTCAGTCTGAAGAAAGATATCAATGGATACTTTAAAAACGTGTCCTTGGTACCATGAAGGCTGTCATGTTTTGTTTCCCCAGCTTCTTGCCCCAGTAAGGAGCCAACGAACAATGTACACTAGCACATACTGGATCCTGACCAAGAAAAATGGAGAAAACAGGACGTCATAAAAAGAAAATTTAATATTTATTATTGACAGTACATAATATCCAAAGCAGACAGGGTTCTTCGCTGCCACACTAACTTGTTTTAAGTGGGAGCTAAGAAGTGATTTGTTCACCAATAGAAAAAATACAAAATATGGTTGGAGATCATGATACAATCAACCGTAGTGTGCTAAAGTTATGAAGGGACCAGTTGACTAGAACCTGTGGATGCGGGATTCTTAATGCAAACACCCATTTCGATGGGAGGTGAAAGTTTGTTACAAACTACTCCTTTCGTCCCAAATTGTAGGTCGTTTTGGCTTTTCTAAGTGTATGATTTTTAATATATACCTTAGATACAATGTATAGCTAGATGCATAATAATACCTATGGACGTAGAAAAGTCAAAATGACCTACAATTTGAAACGGATGGAGTAAGATACTACATCCCTGAATAATGATTTGAGAAAAACCTCTCTGAATAAAAATATTAGCATGTTGCAACACATGTTTATATTTCAGTATCACCTCATTTATTCCATATTTTGGGCAGAAGAAACGGGTGACAAAATCATAGCTAGATTCTTCAGGAGCTGGGCCAGTAATGGCGATGCCTCTTCCAGGACACCGGACTAGCTCATTAATGTTAGGACAAACATTATCAACTTCATCACATGAACTGACTTCCACCTGAAAAGGAGAAATTTAGCTTTCAATATACTCAGTACTATCATAGTATTTCGAAAAGGTTAAAAAAAGTCCGAAGGTTAGAAATAAGGAAATAATCTTAACTATGAGAGTATGCAGCCGAAACAAGAGTTTGATTATGAAATAAAATGGAGATTGAATTAGTGGAGGATGAGAGGAATTACAATGAAGTCTGAAAAATCAGAGGCAGCTTGCATCTCATTAATAACCGAAGCGCCATTTAAAGTCTCAGGAATTGGTAACATCTCTGCAGAATTGCATTTTACCACTGGGATAACAGGAAAATCCAATTCTATCATGAACTTTGAGCAGGTGTCTTGTGCAGGATCCTTTGATCCAATGACGACTTTCTTAGCTGTTAGACGTCCAGATTTTGCCAAGAACTCTATAGAATCACACTCCACAATACCAGATGCTATCAAGTAGTGTGCAGCAGCTAATGTTCCATGCCCACAAAGTTCACTCTGCACAATTAACCAATTAAAGTAAAACTTCTATAAGCTTGCATCAGACAAAGATTAATAAATCCATAAAAAGTGACTTCCCATGTATGGAAGTACTAGAAGCCACTGTAATTCCTTGTATGGATTGCACTATTATTATGTAAGTGGTCCCAAATCTTGTTTTATTCAGGTGCCAAAACTAAGTCATGCAGGTGGTCTGAAGGGGATAAATGACTAGAGAGAAAAACTCTTCAGTACTCGAAAAGAGTGCTCATTTAGCTTTTTTTATTGGGATGGGTGTTACTTCAATTAGATTAATTTTCACTAAAATCTAAATGAACACTCTTTGTGGGACAAAATTTGAAAGCTAAATGAATAGTCTTTGTGAGACGGAGAGAGTACATGTGAAGACGAGGGATACCAAAAGTTGTAAGACTACTACTCTAAAATAAAATAGAAAGAGTTGCTAGGATACTTATTTTACACTAAAACTCCATATCATGTCTCACCAGTCAGAAAGTACTAGTAAGAAAGTATTTTTCTGAATAATTAGCAAAAGAAACATATGCACAGCCTGTATAACCTCTTACAGAGGCTGCCCATACTGCTGAAAATGACCTCTATATATATCCTAGATACATTGAAATCGGAGTGGGAGATTTGTGACAGAAACAATCACCTCACGAACCGGAGTGAACCAGCGGATACGGAACTGGGCACCGGCATCGGATGAACTGGCAGGGACCAAGAACGCGGTGATGGGGGTGTTGAACTCCGCCGCCACCGCCTGCATCCACCGATCGTCCAGCGGGTCTCCTCCGCCGCCACCGCCGCCGTCCTCGAGGAGGCAGACGGCCGCGGAGTTTCCCTTGAACGGCTCATCCGTGAACGCGTCAACCTGGCCAGATCAAAACTGTTTTTTTGAGGAAACAGAACGAAACCCAACCACTGAAACGTGCGAGTTGCGACCGTAGCGAGAAGCGAGGCTGACTGACCACAGCGTATCTGAAGGCTCTCTTCGCCGGCATCCCGTCGAGCACCTGGAGCGCGGATGAAGGAAGCGACGGGCAGGAGGTGGCGGCTACGGGCTACCTAAACTGTGGATTGCTGGACATTAGTATAGAGTTTCTCGGTTAGCAATCAATCGTCACTGCTTTTGATCCTTTGGGCTATGGTTTGACCCTTGCTTCACTGAACTTTCGACGAAGCTGCTGCACGCCAAGTTCTCTGAGTGACGATAGAGCAAGGATGAGGCCAAAGCTCCTCTGATGGTGCATCATTCCGTGCATCAGAGAGAGTTACTAAAGAAAGTTGTTATAAAAGAGCAAATACGAGAGCTCCAAGCCTCCAACGCCTTCGCCTTGCGAGATAGGTGCGGATTTGTCTGAACAATAGTGCAAACTAGTGCAAACTCATCCGGGACAGCAGCAGAGTGAGAGAGACGGGGTCTGGTTGGTTCGTGGGCCGCCGCCGCAGCCGCGAAGAGCTTTCTGGTTGTGTTGTGGGCCTTGCCTTGCTCTGATACTATTACAGCAGCATTTTCAATGTGCAGCCCAATCAACCCACCTCCTCGGCCCTCCTGCTCGTTTTTCTCTTTTAAAAAGTGTTTTTGACGTCCTCCAACTATTAACGAAGTCCAGCTTTCATCCCCCATCCGTAAAACCGGGTACCCACCGTCCCTCAACTATCTAATCCGGATGATCTAGGACCTCAGGCTGTTTTGTTGGTGGTTTATGCCGACGTGGCGACACATAAGCACGGTGACGTGAACTACCAGCAGTGGGACCCACTTGTCACTCTCTCTCCCCTCTCTCCCTTCCTTTTCTCCTCCACCCCCACCACCCGCGGCCTCTCCTCCTCATCGCCGCTCGAACCTCGGAGTTCGAGGCCGCCGCCGAGGCCACATCGAGGCACCCCTCCGGTCCCTCTCACCCTCACTCCCCCTGTGTAGGATCCCACTCGGCGGCCGTGCTCAAGGTCGACGACGACGGGCGGGGTGCGCGGGGTGGATCTTGGCCGCCCCTCTTTCCCGGCGAGGCCGGATCCGACGACGGCGAGCAGGCCAGCGCCGCGCGCCCTACTTCTCCCTCCGTCGCGTCCGGGCCCTCTTCCCCGCGGCTGGAGCGTGGGAGGTCCTCGCAACGGCCGTCTGAGATTGCCGTCGGGGAAGCAGCCGCAGCCGGGCGGAGGCCGGTACCTCCCCTACTCCATCCCGCGCTCGACCTCGTCCCCTGCTCCGTCGATTCGCTGCCTGGCCGTGAGGCGGCGGCGGTGAGGGCGAGCCGCTGCCTGGCCGACCCCCTCGATTCGGCGGCGAGGTCGAGCTCCCGCTGCCGGAGCCCATCTTCTCTCTGCATCTGCCCCTCCTCGAGCATTCGGAGCAGACGGACATGGCGGCGCCGGCTCCTGCGAAGGCATCCTCAGCGTCTTCCTCGCCGTGCTTAAGTAAACTGCTCACGGAGGAGGTCCCGCGTCGAGGCTCGGCGGTTTAGGAGGTCCCTGCGCACGCATGGCAGCGGCGCACGACGTGACGCGGCGTGGCGCTCCCTTCCTCCCTACCGTTCCCCTGCTCCGGCAGTGAGGCGTGGTGGAGGCGGCGCTCCAGCGCTCGTCGGCCTCTCTCTCCAGTGCAGACAATCTTATGTGTTGTCCATGTCACCGTGCTTATGTGTCATCACGTCGGCGTAAACCGCCCACGAAACTGCCTGAGATCCTAAATCAACCGGATTAGATAGTTGAGGGATGGTGGGTACCCGGTTTTACAGATGAGGGATGAAAGTTGGACTTCGTCAATAGTTGGAGGACGCCAAAAACACTTTTTCCTTTTCTCTTATGTGGAACACTCCAAAAGGCCGACTTCCAACAGCTTCGTTCGGGCCTGATTGATGTGCATTTTACACGACTTGTTCCAACAGTTCGTGCCTAAATTACTTTGCTGTTCTCAATTCATAGACTTAGCTATATTAAAAATTTTAGACATAGCATAGCAAAATGTATGAATCTTGAAAAAACGATCCATAATTTGGAACGGAGGGAGTATGCATTAGATGGGGTATGCATCAAGTCTTATTGGCTATTTTTATATGGTATATGGCGGTTTAATTTGGATCCCAAGCAATCTTAGATGAATTTATCTCTTAAAAAAATCTTTAGATTAATTTAGAGACACAAGCTAACCATACCCTACCTTCTAAGAGCATCTCCAACAGTTTCCCACCCCAGGTTGCTATTCTTATTTTTATGGTAAAAACAGAAAAAAACTTCTCCAACAGTTCCTCATCCCAGGTTGCCATTTATCCCAAGTTCGGAAAAAGAGCCTCCGCGCGCATATATGCACACTCGTATCTGCGGGGCATCCGTCAGTATCATAAGAGGTGGAAAGGCATAAGCATAATTTTGTTTCTGTCTCAGAGTTCCTGATGTAAGTTTTCAAGAGGTGGAAGAGTATAAACATAACTTTGTTTCTCTCTCATAGTTCCTGATGTAAGCTAGATATAGCTAGATATGAATTTGATAAGTGAATTGTGTCAAACTGTTGAAGACGAACTCTTTTTTTATCATATACTCCCTCCATTTCACTTTATAAGGCGCACGGAGCCAAGGTCCAGTGACCAAGGCACGCAGTAATACATGATGGCTGCATTAATTTTACACCTCCTCTAGGCCAAGTTGCAGCGCATGCAGCACGCCATGCAGCAAACTTAGGCTTTTTACTGGTCGATGTATTCTCCAGGAGTTAGATTTTTTGTCTACCGAGATGAGAGTAAATGAGGGTGAGAGAGTTCTAACGCTGGGCACCCTATATATCAGAAAAAGTATGAAACGGCGAAACGCCTTATAAAAAGAAAGGGAGGGAGTATCTTTTTAGAAGTTGGCAAAATACAAGATTTGCTAAGTAAAATTTAGCGAACTCTTGAAGACGCTGAAACAGGAACGGATTATAGCCCATTCATAGGAAAAGTATTATGGACGTGGCCACGGATCGGAGGAGGGCGCGGGTGTGGTGCTGTCGCACGAGCTCACAAAAAAAGAGGACGAAGAGAAAAGAAGCTTGGCCATGTCTAACGCATCAACTAGTAGCGGTGGCGACAACGGCCTAAATAGGAGAAAAGTAGAGAAGATTCTTCGATCGAAAGGAAACCTGAAAAACTGATCTGTGGCAATCGACAATTTGCAATGGTATTAGAACGAAGTTGAAATGTACATTATCCATTTGAAACAATTAAAGCTATGGAATCCGGTGATCTCAGCAACGATCGCCGTCGACGGCCGCCTTTGACCTCTCATGGACGATGCACACACATCCATCGAATAAAGCTTGAGATGATCCGGCGCGGCTAAAAACATTATCCACTACTCCAGGCTCCAGCAGGTCTCTCTCCGACTGCACACCGCCGGAAAACGATTGGCGACGTTCGACAGGGACACGTAGGAATAAAGGGCGAAGAAAAGGGCAGGCACCAACTATTTCTTTCTTCCTTCCTACTAGTCTACTAGTAGTAGGAGTATTTTGTTCACACACAACAACAACGAGCACGGCCGGAGCGTGCGTGACGACGGGCTCATCGCGTAGCACGAGACAAAACACGATGATGGCGATGCGCGCCCTTGCTTGGATTCAAAGGAAAGGAACGGCAGCAGGCTAGCTAGTAGAAGCTAGGGTAGTAGCGATGGTGGCCGGGATCGACGAACATCATAGGCTACGGACAGAATGTAGCCAATTCCTGGATGCCCGCATAAATCCACTTTGGAGATTCTCTCCATGATTGGGAGCGAGCGTCGAGCCGAGAGCTCCTCGTCTTTGCCCGACAACGCCACGCTCGCTAGCTGCTCGATCGGTGATGCGTCGTGGGGCCGCCGCGTTGTTGGGAGCAAAAGCTTTGGTGCGGTCGCATGCACACTCGCAGGTCGCAGCAGTAGTAGCCTTTGGACTGACTTGCAGGTCGTGCACGACGAGCACGATCGACACGCTTACAGCCAGCCTTGGATTGTTGGATCTAAATAAGAAGAAGATTCTGGAGTACCACAACACATCTGTCGACAAATTAAAATGATGCTGTGACTCGTGATGTCTGTCGTGAATTTTGGAGTAACTTGAGAAGAGTTGGCAGGTTTTGTGCACGCGCGCGGTTGCAATCAGCGCGGCATGAGGACGGGGGCGTGCGTGCACCGGCCGGCGGCATCCCTCCCGCCCCCGGTCAAAAGCAGCAGCAGCCAGCAGAGCCTCGGCGACATCCTGAGTGTCCTGTCTTTTCCTCCGTCCGCATCGCGCGACGGCCCGGCCGGCACCGGGCCGGCCAGCCAAAGAGCTCGGCAGCCGCCTGCCCGCACCGCACGGGACAAGCAAGGGGCGCAGCCAGCCAACCTCGGAGCCGGCGCCCGGAGCGCCGCGCCCGCGCGCGTGGAAAGTGACCGGCCGGGACGATCGATCTGGCCACGACCACGACCACGACCGCGACCGGGGTTCGCGCGCACGGCACGGCACGGCACGGCTCCTATGAGTGGATGGCCGATGCCGATGGGGGGATCGGGGGAGGAGGTGAAAGAAAGCCTCAAAGGTGATGATGGCCGGGCTGACCCAAGCCGGCCGCGTGCGCGCCGCGCCCCAGCTTTTGTCGCGGCGGTGCCGTGCGTGCGTGCCTCCCCGCTGGGTGGACTGACTGGACTCCATCCATCCATCGGCTTTCCGGACTCCCAGCCGTCCAGCGTCGGAGGAGGGTTGGGGTTGGGGCGTCGGGCTGCCGCTGCCGCCGCTGCTTTTTTCCTCAGGAATCTCGTGCGCGTGTCGTTCGCCTCCTCGTCGTCTCGTCCGGGAGGTGGGTGGGTGCAGAGGAGCCAAGGCAGGGGAATATTTCGTTCAGCCGCTGGAGCGTTTGCGTGCGTGCATGCCGGCCGGCCCCCCGCGCTAGCTAGTTGGTGGATACGGCCTACGGCCCTGCTGCCTGATGTGCCGTGCGCCATCCCAAACTGCCAAATCCATGCTTGGCGGCCGTGTACTAAAAGGTTTATTGTACCTCCACTCGGCCGTGTACTATGAGGCTACGCCCAGGACACATCTCAAAAAGTATCTTTGAGTTCATGCATGCAAGTTTCAACAGGTTTCTTAGTCTTGAAAAACACTGCATACACAATTTCTTCATGAAAAATTCCGACCCTTCATCTTTGATCGTAATTACCTTGCCATGTCATCGCAAATGCTTGACGATAGGGGCAAATGTGCATGAAATCTCTGTAAATCGTGCATCGAGAATAGCATAAGAAAAATTGGTTCACGATAGGGGCACGAGGTGAGCGATCCTATTCATTTCGGACGCAAAAGAACATAGGAATAATTGAAACATCCACCTAGCCAGCTAGGCATTTTGCTCTGCTTACTCACAATGCTACTACGTCCCACGCAAATCCAGCTATGTATGCAGGGAGGATTTCTACCATGTATTTATACAAAATACTATTTATTTTACATTCTTGTGTTTCATCTTGTTCCTATAATTTTACAGTACTATGTTAGATATCATAGCATTCGAATGAAGCTACAAGTATCACATGAAATCGTCACATCTGATCATCACATCAAAAAGAATTTGAAGGGTAGTAATTTAAAGGGTGGTTTCCCTCGATGGCGTGTGGATTTTTTTTTAGAATCACACAATACAACGCAGACGCTCACAACACGCACGCATACTCACCCCTATGAATACACGTACGTAAACCCTACCCCTATGAGCACCTCCGAAGGATTGAGCACCGGCAGATCTGGAGATTCCCGAAGTCACCATTGGCGCCTCGTCGTCGACGGAACGTCGCTTACCACTTAATGCATAATGCCGGTAAATCCTGAAAAATCCAGAAAAAGGTGCGAGCATCAGGATTTGAATCCTGGTGGGTAGCGTCCCACTGGACCGTCCTACCATTGGACTATAAGCCCAATTGCATGGCGCGTGGATCTCACAACACCGATGCATGCTTATACCTACAAAGTGACTTTTCTAGTTCGTGCTTAATTGCGGGTAAGAATCACGCTGACAAAGTGCGAATTGGCAGCAGGGTTGTGCCTAAACAAGCATGTTTGTTGGAAGGTATCTGCAGATCAGGCGGATACAACATCGAATCCATCTTGACACCCGGCCAGCTCCCTTTAACTTCTCTCTGTCTGTCCCGGTCTGCTGGAAAGGAACGTTCTGGTTGGGCACCCGCCCGCACCATGCGACTTTCACCTGTGTGGTCATATCAGAGGTTTTCATGATAAGCACTGTAAATTTCCCCGGGGTTGACAGCTTTAATCGTGTACATTCTGCGCGAGCGCGATAACGGCGCTCGACTAAAGACAGCAGAGCGCTGGGCCAGGAGAATTCTCAAATGCATCCACTCGTCGGTATCCGGCATCTCTCTCACTCTCTGCTGGGTGCCTGGGTGCGCTGGCCTGGCCTGGGCCTGCTGCACAATCCTACTTCATGCCCATGCATGCCATGCAAGCACGGTGGTGGCTTCGCTTTAGCCTTTCACCAAAGCTACTACTACAAAAGCCAGGATTTGCGAGAAAGCTGATGAGGAGCGAGAGAGGCGCTCCTCCACCTCAGCCGGTACGGTGGTAAAAAAAAAGTGTCCAAGAATTGAACAACCCCTCCTTCAAAAAAAATAAAAATAAAAAATTGAACAACCCCAGCATGCCATGCACACACACATTCTCACACAGCACACACACACACTACACAAAAAACACTTTCTTCCTCACTTCATCGATCGCAGAAAAAGCGTGCACACTAGTGAGAGTAGAATAGGTTATTACAGATCATTTGGGGGCTCAAAATTCACCTTATCATCTGACAGACAGCACGGGCAATAGTAAAAGAGCTAGTAGTGGCAGCCATGCATCCCTTTTGCAGGTTATAACCCCACCCCACCACGGCATTGCATTGTGTTTGTGCCAGCGCTCCATCGATCTTGCTCTTGCATTGCACTCCGATCCCCCCGGCCGGCCACACACACCCACAGCACAGGCCACAGCTAGCGCGCGTGGGAGTAGGTCTCTCTCTTGAGTCTGAGGAGAGGAGGATTTTAGATGGACACGCTGTTTCGGTTGGTTAGCCTCCACCAGCACCACCAGCAGGCACAGGCAGCACCCGCGTCCTCCTCGCCGGACCAGCACCACCACCACCACCAGTCCCCCTACAGCTCCCGCTCCACGTCCACCTCCACCGGCTCCCGCTCCTCCCCCTCCCACCACATCCACAACAACCACTACTACTATTCCCACTCCCACTCCCACTACAACAGCAGCAGCAGCAGCGCCGGCAGCTACTACTACTACTGCGACCCCGCCGGCGGAGGCGGGGGCGGGGGCGGAGCCGGAGCCGGAGCCGGAGCCGGAGCCGGAGCCGGAGCCGGGTACTACTACGACCATCACCAGCCAGCAGCGCCGGCGCCGTACCAAGAAGAATGCGGCAACGACCACGGCTTCTACATGGATGAAGACTTCTCCTCCTCCTCCTCGTCCCGCCACTACCACCACCACCCGCCGTCGTCGCGCTCGTCGCCCCCGGCGCCCGCGCCGCCGACGCAGCAGCAGCCCCCGTCCACGTCGTCGGGCCATGGCGGCGGGGCCCTGTTCGAGGCGGCCGACTTCTCGTTCCCGCAGGTGGACATCGACCTCGACTTCACCAGCCCCGCCACGTCCTCCGGGACCGCCGCCTCCTCGTCGGGCGGCGGCGCCGCCGGGAGGTGGGCCGCGCAGCTCTTGCTGGAGTGCGCGCGCGCCGTGGCCGCCCGCGACAGCCAGCGCGTGCAGCAGCTCATGTGGATGCTCAACGAGCTGGCGTCGCCGTACGGGGACGTGGACCAGAAGCTGGCGTCCTACTTCCTCCAGGGCCTCTTCGCGCGCCTCACCACCTCCGGCCAGCGCACGCTGCGCACCCTCGCCGCCGCGTCCGATCGCAACACGTCGTTCGAGTCCACGCGCCGCACCGCGCTCAGGTTCCAGGAGCTGAGCCCGTGGGCGTCCTTCGGCCACGTCGCCGCCAACGGCGCCATCCTCGAGGCGTTCCTGGAGGCCGCGGCGGCCGCGTCGTCGTCGTCCTCACAGCCGCCGCGGCTGCACATCCTCGACCTCAGCAACACCTTCTGCACGCAGTGGCCGACCCTGCTCGAGGCGCTGGCCACGCGGTCGTCCGACGACACGCCGCACCTGTCCATCACCACCGTGGTGACCGCCGCCGCGCCTTCGTCCGCGGCCGCGCAGCGCGTGATGCGAGAGATCGCGCAGCGCCTCGAGAAGTTCGCGCGCCTCATGGGCGTGCCCTTCAGCTTCCGCACCGTGCACCACGCGGGGGACCTCGCGGAGCTCGACCTCGACGGCCTCGGCCTCCGCGACTCCGGCGCCGCGCTCGCGATCAACTGCGTCAACGCGCTGCGCGGGGTCGCGCCGGGAGGCGTGCGCCGGCGCGACGCGTTCCTCGCCTCGCTCCGCCGCCTGGAGCCGCGCGTGGTCACCGTCGTCGAGGAGGACGCCGACCTCGTGGAGCGCGATCCGGACGTGTCGTCGTCGTCCGAGGAAGCCGCCGGCACGGAGGCGGCGTTCATCAAGGTCTTCACCGAGGGCCTCCGGTTCTTCTCGGCGTACTTGGACTCCCTCGAGGAGAGCTTCCCCAAGACCAGCAACGAGAGGCTCGCTCTGGAGAGGGCGGCTGGGCGCGCCATTGTCGACCTCGTGTCCTGCCCGGCGTCGGAGTCAGCCGAGAGGCGGGAGACGGGGGCGTCGTGGGCGCGGCGGATGCGGTCGGCCGGCTTCTCCCCGGTGGCGTTCAGCGACGACGTCGCTGACGACATGCGGTCGTTGCTGCGGCGGTACCGGGAGGGGTGGAGCTTGCGGGAGCCAGGCACCGACGACGGCGCGGCGGCGGGGGTGTTCCTGGCGTGGAAGGAGCAGCCCGTCGTCTGGACAAGCGCGTGGAGGCCATGACGACCATGAGGTGCATGGATCGTCGTGGTCGGCGAAACAAGAAGGGACGCGTGCGCCATGCTCGATCAAGCTAGCGTAGTGCATGCATTGCTGCGCTCGTGTGAGCGAGTGGCGACACGGCAATGCAAGCAGGAGGTAGCGTGCAAAATTTTCCCCCCTTGCTTGTTGGATCTTAGCACGTACGTACGTGTCTTAGGGTTTCGAGTCGGCGTAAGTATGTAGGGAGAAGCTAAAGATCTTCAGATGGTTAGCCTTTTTTTGGTTTTTGGGAGGAATTCATGGCATTCGTTGCAGCTTCATGCATATTTGACTCTCAAGAAAAGATTGTTCGTGTGGATGCGGAGGCTCTCCATATTCTCCATGCATTTGGTTAGTTCTCTTTAGAAATTTGGGATGAATTTGGTACGGAATTTGGTGCGGTTTCATGCATATTTGACTTAGGGAAATGATTGCTGGTTTTTTTGCAGCTGATTGATGCGCTGCTTCGTCGTTTATTTGCTTGTCCTATGATCTTAATGTTACCGGCTATTGGTGATTGGTCGATCAGTCGTGCATGCTTCTCGTCAATTCGTTTGGACTCATGCGAGCAACCCGTAGCTTGTCGCCTTGATCTGATGCGTTTGGCTGGTGAGATGCTGTTTGCTGACAAGATTTGCATGGGAAGGACGGGCTACTTTTAGTAATTTTCAAGCATACTAGTCTCGTAGAATTAAAGTAGGTAAAATTGAAGTACTGCGACGATTGCACACTAGCTAGTTAATAAGTTTGTTCATCTTTACTTATAGCATTTCTCGCAGCAGACCAGCAGTATACACATGATTCCCTTTTTCCATACATGCATGAGATGAAATACGTGCTTAGCTAGGTGAAAGATACGACAAGCTCGGGCCAGGATGATGACATGGATCATACGTACAATTAAGTAAGAGAAGATTAAGTTGAGGTTCATGTCAACATCAGTTAATTCAAAATAGTATGTATGATTATGGTCGACAAAATTAAGGATACAAATAATACCACCTGAAAGGGAAATATGGCATGGGTACGAAGTTCTTGGAGCAAATTGACTATGGGTACAAAAGTTGCCTGTGACAAATGGCATGCTAATGTGCTATACATGCCACGAAATAATGTAATCATATTCTTCAGCTGCAAACAGCGCTGATAGTGATCGGTTATCTATTTTGTTTGTGGTGTTGGATCCTGTAATTTTGTTCTGTATAGACGAGCATCTTTTTGAGAATATCGTCGGTATGCAATAAGTCTATACGCTGGCCTTCTTGACCACAGGATATGGGTAAATGTTGGCTCCTGCTATGTACAATTGCGTACAGCAGATAAAAAGTTGTCGCGCGGAGTACTTCTTGCACTCCAACTATGGTAGATCGATATGGCGCTAACCAGAATACTATTCAACGTGTAATGCAAAAAAAAAAAAAGAGCGCGTTATAACTGAAGAAGATTGGAAAGATTAGGTGACGGGCACGATAGATGTTATGAGCTCAGTGGAAATACTGGTGGTATTTCACGTACGTACCTCTATAATCTTCTGTATATATAGCACCTCTATATCTTTCCCGACAATAATTAATATAACAAAGCACCAACAATGCCAATTGTCAACAAACTCATTTATCATAATACATCATCACATCATCAGCTACGTACGAACAACGAAATCTTCAACACGAAAAACGATGCGAATCTTATGTTTTAGGACTGAATGCACTATTTCTTGAGGTACCGAACTTTCGAAGATGGACTTTGCCAGGGGCGGAGCCAGGGGGGTGGCGGGCAGGGGCCTGGCCCCCCCTAATGCTCAAAAAAATAACAAATTACCATTATAAAAATCAAAAAAATTAGTGTAAAATCAGTAAAATTAGTGCAAAATCAGTAAAATTAGTCGATTTTGGCTTAAAAATTAGTTATTTGGTACCCTTTATGGCTAATTGGCCCCCCCAATGTTTGAATCCTGACTACGCCCCTGGACTTTACATATAATTGAAAAGGGAGGGTCTACAACCCACCTGAGCTGGACCAACCCACACTTGAATGTGTAGCCATCCATGCATCCATCTAATACAAAGGTCCGTGTTCATCCCCTCCCCCCACAATAACACACTCGGCATCACCTATTGATCACCTTCCTTCACGTATGCCCAAGGACTTCCATAATACCGCTGCAATAACACCTTCCAAGGGTTGGAGCTCACTGCTCACCCATTGATTGATGATGCTGGGTGGTAATGGGCTATGGCCGTAATGTATTTTCCACAATTTAGTAAAGTCCTACTACTTTCTAGCTCAAAATTGTATATTAATATGGCCCGACTCTTATTTGACCTGATCCTTAAATTTGCTAAGCTAAACTGAAATACCCTTTACCACCCCTAGATGCTGGTGAGAGAAAAAAAAAACTCGCTCGTCGCAGCTACTACCCACATCCCACCTTCCTTCCTCGTCTCCGGCGGCTTCCGCCACCCACTTCAAATGCTTAAGGCTTCACCCGTGGCCGCCACCACAAGCCATTTGGATGTCCATCGGCTGCATGCGCTGCGCCTCACCATCCCGCCGGCTCGATCGCTGCCGTCACCTTTTACAGGTACGCTTCCTCCCCCAAACCCCAGACCCCGAACCCTAACAGGTCGCCGGATCTCGCCAGAGTTGGAGCGAGCGAGGGAGACACACCAACGTGTGTAGGAGGTGTTTTTTTTTTCACTCAGGTGCGATATAGCTTATTTTCACTAGAAAACCTTCATGCAAATGAACATTAATTGTCTTGTAGTGATCGACACTCAGGTAGAGACCACACACCCATCCATCCATGATCCATCATATGGTACAAAACACACTTGCTAATGATAAAAGGGAACATCCCATATGCCACTGCAAGGAGCCAAGGGAGGAAGACACAACAGTGCGTTCCCATACAGGCAAGCAGGTCGCATGGAAAAAGACAAGGTGCAAAGGGGTCCCATCCCCCAGTGGGGCACCTGATGGAACAGAAAGGCCCTCAAATGTCCGCGTTTAATAGAAAAGTCGCCCCGGCCCCCAATTGTGGTGCAAGTGATATGGGCAATTGGAAAGGGCATGGTGGCTTCCAGTGATGGATGGGCCATCAAGCCACGGCAGAAAGGGATCGGAGCTGAGGGTCGTTATCGCGGGAGGAGACGAGAGCCAGAGAACGAATCTTAGGACGAGCGAGAGACTGCAAGCCTGCCGCGCGCGCGCGCGCGCTGTTGGGATCGATCCAGCAAAAGGAGGTGGTGGTGCCACGGCGTTCAGTTCCTCTTACATTGGTTACTGCCCTCATGCATGCTCCAAGCTCAAATCTTTTCACCCGCCTTCCCATCCTCCCTGGCGCCAAACTTTTATTTTTTGAATGAATGGGCATCAAAGACATACGGTGCCTATTTCATTGGTAAAGAGGAGAGGTACAAACATGCTAACAGGACAAGGCGACAAACCTTTCACGTGCCCTTATGTTTGAAGACTATGGTTCACTTCAACTTTATTTATCCTAAGTTCAATTTACTCAACTTTAATTTAATCAATTTTATACAAAAACATAACATAATAACTTTTTTTTTAAATTAGTAATAACATCTACAATACCAAATAAATACACTGTCAAGACATATTTGTATGGCGGATTCAGCAAAACTAATTAGTGTTGTAGATGCTTATCGATACTTTTTTTCTTTATAAATCTGATCAAAATTAAAGAAAAGTCATGTCAGGTAAAAATAAAGTAACCTATAATTTAAAGCAGAGTGACGCTACTACAAAATGTGCTATCACTGCAGGCCATCACCGCCGGTTTAGGGTGGGCCGGTAGTCATATAAGTATTCATCATGATATCCTTTTTGGCACCACATTTTGTACGCAATGTTTCTTTGATTTCATTAGACTAAAATTGCAATTTGACTCCAAACAATCACATACCAACTATTGTCGGTGAGGAGTGAGCCCATCAGTTGTGGTGCCAGGAGTGAGCGCATCTCTATGTTGGCGGATGGACACCTGCCGACATATATAGATGACTCCATCTGTGTTGGTTCAAAGTTGCTGACGGGTGTTGTACCCACTAGCCCAGAACCCTTTTAGCCGTTAGCATAAATCATTTCCGGTCTAGTGATGTCCCTAACACCTGTTGCCTAGGCTCTTTCATCTTTCTACATACAAGAGTTCCCACGCGTCATTGCAACCGATCTGAGAGTTGCAAGCACTCTGAACTTACACCGTGAAGGTAAGCAGTTACTTAGACCAAGAAGGAGAAACTTAGACCATGAAGGTAAGCTAGCCAGCTCGCTTTGGGGGTTCCACTGCACCCCGCTCCAGGTAGCAAAAGCAATGCGATGTATCGCTGGTGGTGCGTGCCCAGCGCAGGCAGCAGGTGGACCACGAGGGGTGTACAGGGATGGGGGAGCGAGAGCATAGTAACAGGAGGTAGTGGGAGCCCCTTTTTAGGCTAGAGAGAGGCAGGGAATTGGGCATCAGGACATACGCACGCATGGATGCATCTATTGTTATTTCAAAAACACACACACATGACATGGATGCACAACTTGGTCCTCTCCTTTTTCACCCCCAAGAATCAAGATGCACTTTGCCCAGGATCTCTTTTAGGGCATGGGCTCATTTGCAGGGGGTAGCCTGCCTGCTGCTTTGGGTCCCTCATTCCACCACCTGCTTGTTGTTTCATTGTTTGTGCATTTAGGCACTGTTTGTTTTCCCTGTAGGGCGTGTGTGGGTGCTTTGCTTTTTGCAGAGTGATAGGGTGTGGCGGTGCAATAGTAATAAGGTCTCTATGCATTCATCGTGTGGCCGTAGTTGAACACAATGCAAACACAAAACATGCAACAAGGTAAAATTGTTCAATTCACTGTTTATTACTAGCTAGGCTAGACTTTAATTTGTCACTATAACAAAAGCAACATGTCGCACACATCCCTGCAGCACACACCAGGGAATAGTCGTAGTGTAGTGAACATGCATGCTCCACGTACTTCTTGTTCGATATGACACCGATGATGCGTTCGCTCACGTTCTCTTTTGGACGGTTGTGATCTTCTCAATTGGACAACATCGTGCACTTGATTCTTTTCCACTCTCCATTATTAGTTGACTTCTAATATAATATCTACGTTAGAAAAATGCATTAGGAGTTTCTCACGATTATTTCATATAATTTTGTATATTTAAGATTAATTTCATATTAAACGTTCCCAATATATGAAAATAACATTGTAAAATTCATAGTATATTCTTTTTGAACATAAAGCTCATGTTCTGTATCTGTTCACAGATATTTGAATTTAAAATTCAACTCATAGATGGATGAAAAAAATCAATATAGGTAGACTACTAGATCAATTAAAATAGTTTGGGAGTAAATCGAGGATTCAAGTGGACAAAGTGAACAGACAAAAAAGAGTAAATACCTCCCTTTGTAATATAAAACGATCGTTAAATTTACCATGGTCCATGATAGCACTATGTGAAATGAGGCTTTTAGCTTATCATGGCCCACCGCTTTTTGCCCATGCCGCACATCAGCAGTAATCCGCAAAACAAACCTGGCACTGGTCAATTTATAACACTTGCACATCAGCAGTAATCCGCAAAACAAACCTGGCACTGGCATCAAACTTTGTACACATTCCAGTTCGCAGCAGATGGCATGGCAACGTTTAACATAAGTTAAGCAAACCTGAAAAACGAGGAAGCTGGAGCTGATGCATAAGCAGAACCGAATTAAATCAGCAACAGCAGAATATGTACAAAACGTTTCCAGGGAAAGCACCTGCATCTTTTACAAGCATATAGCAACGCCTGATATTTCAACAGGCTGTGTTCCCTTAATAATGATCCACGGCAATTTACAAACATGAACAACGATGTGTGACAGATCACATTTGCACAAGCACACAAAAAAGGTAGGCTTGGTGACAAATCTTCACGAGGATTCCATTCAATTTAGATCACCTATCTATATTCCTCTGGTCAGCCTTCTCTTGTCCAGAAAGTTTCGGGCTTTGACCTGTCTTGTCCTTCTGTGAAGAAGCAGCCTCCACAGTATCCGGCTCAGTCTCAGATAGTGATAGATAAGGGTCTCCTTCTTCAATAGGCAGTGTCCTCTTGGAGCCCGCAAGAGCAACGCCCAGAACAATGTTGTCCTCAAAAGCAGGCCTTGATTCTTTCTTTGGGTTAGCCACTGACATGGAACCATCTTGGCCTTCAGTCGCCTCAGGCTCATGTGCTTTCCCTTTACCAGTCTTAGAAGTTGACGTAACTGGATCTGAAGATGGTGTTGCTGGTGCAACATTATCACTCTTGCTGTTCTTTGTCCGAGCATCGTCAGGTACTATTTTTTTCTGTTCCTGCTTTTCAGAGTTGCTTAAACTAGTATTTTCAGGTGAAGCTGAATTGATCTCTACTGAACTGCTTGTCTTGACTTTCTGCTCCTCATGTGATGATACCGGTCGTGGTTTGGCCTTATCATCACTGACCCTTGCAGATGTATCAATCAGAAGTGGACGGCTCCTGACGCGACTATAAGTGTCCTCTCCAAAAGGAATGTTATCAAAGTCTGCATTGCCATATGATTTCTGAACTGTTCGAATTTGGGTCGCAAGCCTTGCTTTGTGATGGCCAACTATTCTAAGAAGATCCAACATAACAGTTTCCTGTGTAATTTGGAACATAGAAAAACCATATTAATGATTTTTATAGTAAGGCATGACGCATCCTGTTTATATTAAATGCATCCTAAAATTAGCCAAGTTGACTGAAATTTAGTGGAGATGACTCAGTGTGAGAGCAAGCTACTTCGTACAAATCTGTGGTTGGTAATCATTCCTAATGGAAACTCCAAAATGAAATACTTACTCCCTCTGTCCAAAAAGGCAAAAACAAGTCATCCTAGTAATTTTAGGACAGATTAACAAGTAAAATGACCTTGATTGCTCCTATTCACAAGCCATATTTGATGCTAATTGACTGTTGCATGCCACATGCGCATGTGCACATGCCAAATTAAGTATAACTTGTTTTTTGGGACATTTTGAATCGTAGAATGACTTGTTTTTTTGGGACGGAGGGACTAGGGAGTAGTTCTGAAAGCTCCAACATAGTGACACAATGGGTGAAACTGTGAAAGTGCGCTACTGTGAGTACTAACATATTTGTTCAGCAGACACCATAATTGTTTGCCTATAGAATATGTGCCTAGGCTTTCTTGCAAGACGAATATGTAGCAATGGACAGACATAGTACCTGGACATTTAGATACTCCTCGAAACGTGACGTCTTAACAAAACAGGATATGTATATCTGCAATAAAGAAGAAACACGGCAAAATGAAATGAACTGAGTTGGTGGCAAATATGAAACTCAAAGCAACGGAATGGAAGACAGTGTCATATTCTAAAAATGTACTCCCTCCATCATATGACGTTTAGGACAAGCTAATTAATTCACTTGTCCTAAACGTTACTCCCTCCATTTGAATTTATAGGTTGTTTTGGCATTTCGAGATTCATAGTATTTAATATGTATCTAGATATACAAATGAGCATAGTTAAAACTATGCATCTATAAAAGCCAAAGCGGCCTATAAATTGAGACGGAAGGAGTATATATATTTAAAAACAGAGTATACAAATGATATATGTGCATGAAACTAGGATAGTGACACTAGTTGCATGCAAACTAGTGGACAATTTAATGGGAAAACAAAATTATAGGTTAATGGTTTTGCTGCCCACATGCCATAAAGAAGGCCAAGTTTTATAAGAGCAGACTAGATTTCATGCTGAGATTTTGACAATGTAAAAATATTCTCTGAGAAAGTCAAGGACCTGTTTCGACATGGAGGATCCGGATCCAAATCCTTGGAATTCAGTTTTAATATGCACCTAACACCAATTATTAATAGAGAAACCCCCCACATCTAAACAATCTCAAAGTAAAAAAGGACCTGTATCATCCTATTTTCATGAGTTTAGGGCCTTAAGGGTAATTCTGAACCAAGTTGGTGAAAGCTAAACTGACATTAACTCGAGACTAGATACCTACCGGCTAAAGCCATCAAGAAACTAGCATCCTGTTATGCACAAGTTCTAAAAGAACAAAAAAAGAACACAATCAAATGGTTTTGGCGCACTAGTCATTTCACACAGCTAAGTTGAGTTTTTGTTAGGTGAAGTAAGCAGTTCAATAAGCCTATTGCCTAAAAAAGATGTACCAATGCTGACCACAGTTCTTAGTGCGAACTGATTGTGCATTAGCACTTCAACCAAAAGATAGAATTGCTCATGTGAGGAATTACCATAAGTGCTTGGTTTTTTGGATCGATTTTCTCAAAAAATACTCTTCTATGCAGCTTCTGTTGTTCTATATGTGGATTTTTCGCCAACACTTTCCTCATGTCTGCAACAATACTCTGCCAAAGAAAAATAAGAAAGCAAGGGCAAGATAGAGTTTTAATAAGCAGGAAAAAAAGGTTGAGCAGACAAGAGTTATGGATTATGTTAAATACCCCAATTTTTCCAGCATCCATGTGACTTATAGCAAGATAGGTCTTAATACGCCAATGGGTCCTCTGAGAGTTATTCCTTAATATAGAAACTGTAAACTTGTGGTTAGGAATGTATATCGCTTCTCGATCATCGCCTCTAATTATTGTTGGAGACCACCAACCAACATGCTGAAAATAAAATCTCTTTAAGTTAGCGAAATGATTTAATGAATAATTGACAAGATCTTTTATGGGGATACAACTGATATTAGTACATACAAATAAAACCTGTCAATAATACTACAAATAATATCATAACTGGGTGTTGTAGTTTTAACCCATAAAATACAAGAAACATAACCAAATTATTTTCTTTAATAACTGATAGTTGAAACATAAAGTAAGGCATGATAAAACTGACCTCGACAATCCCAGAGAATTCAACACCATCAATCTTTGCATTGATCCATTCATTGACTACAAATGGGCGTGTAGCATTGATCATGACACTCGAGAGGAAGTTAGTGAAAATCTGCAGTGAATTATAACAGCTATTAGCACCATAGCGCAAAATAATTCTACCAAGAACATGATTTGTAGTACCTCACGACCAGCAAGTGTAAGCAATACTGTCCCGAAACCTCCAGCAGTTATCCACTTTTGGGTATTGAAACCCAGCAACTCCATGAAGAGAGAAACAGCAGCAATCCAAATACCAGTATAAAGAGCTTTCGTGATAAAATCAAACCCCATCTGCCAGAAACAAATTTGCATAAGTAATTCAGCATCGTGAAAAAATTCAGAAAAATGCAGTACTTGGTATGTGATAGGAATATTATGGATCAGAAGATATCTTCACCTCACTACTAAGGAAATACCATGTTGGATGCTTAGCAAGAGAGTTTAAGGTTGCTACCAAGTAACTATCGGGCATCAAAATTATGTGCTTAAAGTACACAAATAGCTCAGCAAAAGTTTAAACCCTTAATTTAATATTATTATTATCATAAACAGGAATCAGAGTGCCATCTCTTTATAACCATACCTCATTCAACTTCTGATACAAAATATAAAAACTACAGAAAAGAGGGGTCAATAACTTCCCAAAATATACTCACATTCTTATACTTGTCAATCCCAAACAGATCCCGTCAATTGCAATAAATCAAAGATAAATCCATGATATGTTTACAGGTTGCCCCTTAGGATGAAATGTGATGTCGTAGGACCGTAGGAGAGCTAGCAAAATTTTGTAGGGCGGTTCTCATGCAAGCCATAGCCTTGTTGCAAAGTTCAAAAGAGTAGAAACAGCAGAATACTACAATGGAGGAAGGTAGTGTGGCATTTAGACACCGTACATTGGAAGGGCTATTTTTAAACAGACATGAAAGTACATTCTAGCTTCTCCAATATAAACTGTGATTAGGAGTACCCTCATATCATCACGACTTCATGAGAGTGCACCTCAGGTCTACCAGCATGATTCCAACTAGCTAACTTAATCATTAAACTATCAGATCCTGGACTTCCTAATATTTAGTCGATTTTCTCGTGATCGCTATTGACTTAACGTTGTCAGATGACATCTTCTCCAGGTTGAGGTTGCATTTAAGGATGTTAAATTATGAAATTGTTCATGTCACCACATGGAACTTTCTCTCCCCTTCTCTAGCTGCTCACAGCTCAAAAAGGAACCTCTGCAACAAGTTAGCAGTGCTTGGCTTGTTGGTTCCTGATGATGGCTTAAATCTCATAAGGCACGCGAAGTTGAGGCAGTAAAGCCACTCATTGGGAAAGTTCCTGCCAGTGGAATTTAGGGGAGGGTGACCTATATTCAGGTGCTTCCACCCTTCATGGCGCCTTAACACCCTTAAAAGTGCGTCAAAAGTTTCAACTAAACTATGAATTGATAAGACCATGGGATCATCTAGGTGTATTCAAAATTTAAGCTTGAACGAAAACTTGTGCAAGGAGAAAGAAAAAAGAAAACAGCATATGGATAGTTGTAGGTTGAACTGTTCATCTCTGATCCGAAACCCGCTACTACTATTCATGTCGATTTTTTTTTGTCTCTTTGCACAGGTTTTTGTTCAAGCTCAATTTTTCTATGCACATAGATGACGGAATGATCCATCCATTCATATTTTGATCGAAACTTTCATGCAACTTTGATTGTCCATTTTTCCGAGTGGTATTCCGTATTCTGTAGGAGCACATGAACTTCTCACATTACAAGTTATGTCAGATTCCGCACCTCCCAAACCCTTATTTGGACTTTGGAGATCACGAGATAAGTCACAAGAAGATCCATAAAGAGAGTTTCACATTCCACAATCAATTTGCCACACATTTCAGTTAATGGTTCACAGAGGGGGTGGGCCTTTGTGAATAGAGAGAAGCAAATAGCAGACAGGAAAAGAAAGAAACAGTTAAAAGGATTTTGGTGTATACCAACAATGCTCAAGAATCTTACATTTCTTGTATCGTTGGGGTTACGCATGTCCACGAGAAACTTCTGTACCTGCTGAATCAAGCTAAATAGAAGAAAAATTATTAAACATTACAAAATTAAGAAAACGGAACACAATGAAACCAACTTAATTATACAAGACAAAAGAACATAGAATATATAAACACTGTTAAAATCATGCAATTCAAGATAGCAATACTAACACTGATCTGCACATATTTCCATTTGCAACAATGCATGAAAGACCACTGTAGCTCAACTAATATTTCAGTTATTTTATTCCACCTAGAGATGTTCAATAGAGCAAAAAAAAAAAAAAAAAACTAACGATCATATCGTGCAACAGAGACATGACACTCAGATATACTAACACATTAGTATATTTCATTTCTGAATACTTTGTGTTCTAAGTTCTAACATTCCCTGGTAAAAGTACAAAACATACAATACACTCTTGATCTATTTGTATAGCACCAAGTGGAGCTGATATTTATATATGCTCATGAAGTAACCATCCTTTTTCTTTTTTCACACACACATATATACAATCACCGTCCATGTATTCAAAGAAAATATTATATAGCCAATAGACAATAAGTTTATCTAGTTGTGTCAATATTATGAATTCCCATTCATACTATGTAGTCAGCAAGTCGTTTGTACGTGCAGATGATAGAAAAAAACAGAAGTTGGAGACAAAATAAATCACCCATGGCCTAAACTGTAGTCTCCACATGTGCTTTTGCAGTAGACACAGCTATCTTGACTATATAGAGTAATAGACTACCTAGAAATACCGTTCTCGGCTTTGTGATTACAAATTACCTGGATGTAACTTACTTAAGCACGATTGAATCACACATATATAGTGGCCAGCCAACCATCCAAGTTTAAATGGCCGTTTAGCCCTTTTAAATGGCTGTTACTGCCCAATAATTGGCTAAACAATGGGTGACAGATTGTTTAGTGTTTAGCATATAGGTGAACCAGACTGATTTTTTTTTTTTTTTGAGAATGGTGAACCAGACTGATTATGTAGTGCAATTCCTATGGAAACCGGAACATTTACAAACAGGGCCAAAGCTACAACAGTAGAGTTGCCACTGCAGAAAGCATTACTATAATATGGCAGACCTATACCTGCAGATTAGTGTTGCTCCTGTCCAGAGAAGTAGAGGTTGAAGGTAGGACGAAGAAATTAGATAAGTAGGGCTCTTCTTCCAGTTGCCCCCGTGCTGCAAAGTCCATCATGAATGGTTGCCATATTTTTTAGCTGGCTCAATACATGATAATATAAATGAAAAATATGGTTACATGTAGAAGCATACATCAAAACGGTTTCTAATGTCCCGCATTAGAGGCAGAAAACCCCATAGAGCAAACACAATAATCCCAATTGCAGGGACCACAAGTGAGGTAGCAGGATTTGAAAGTAACTTATCACATGACCTGTCAAGGCAAAAAAAAGAAAAAGAAGCAATTACTAAAATGTATGAATTACACTCAGATGTGATATATAACGAACAATGATCCAAGTAAGTAAAAATGAATGTGTTTCAACTAACACATCTCTGAAATTTTTAGTTTTTTCAATAATGTACAATGCGCTTCTGCAGAAGTGAGCACAATGGCACTGTTGCCATGGGTATATTTGCATCTCCCTCATTAAAATATAAAGAGACAATTCAATACTTAACCTAATGAATTCGTATATAGTGTCCTAGTAATAACCTTAAGAAATAATTAAGCCAGGAACAAATAAGAGTCAATTAAAACTGCCCGAGAAATGTTGCCAGCATAAGAGCATGATTAGGCTTAAAATTCATGCTCGATTATATTAGCTACCAGACTATTATCTAACGAGTGGTTATAGTAGAACTGTAGATGACTAACCTATATGATATATATGCAACATCATATATTCATATGCCAAAACATCAAACCTAGTACCAATATTTTTTTTTGTTATCTAAGTTCAGCAGGTTCCTACATAGTGAAGATCCCACTCACAACAAGAGGTATAGGTGAACACATACCAACATAATGGAAAATAACAAATTACGTACTCAAGAGTTTAGATAACTGTTCTCAGATATCCTAAACTCCTGATTAACTGACTTTGCAGTCAGAAAAGAAAGATCTGACCAAGATTATTGTTTTGCTGTTTGCTCATCACTGAGTAGGTGTAACCATGAATGTTAAGAACTATCTAAGCATTCAGAAACTTCATAAACAAATAATGGTGCAAGGGAACTACCTAGTCAGTGCTAATGATGCGCTCTTGACAAGAGGAATTCCCTGAAAAGGAACTGGCAAGGCAAAAGATCTAAAGCTCGCAGATCTATATCTGTGAGGTGCATAAAGCATGGGCCTGTAGTTACTTCGCAACACATTATGACCCCAGCAGTCTTGCCTCTGCAATGAAAACAAGAGTTACTCCATAAAGCCTACAATAATGGGGCAAAATCTGTGTAGTGTTTAACCAGGATAACTCAGACACAAGAGTCCTAAAAAATATATTCACAGCCAGACAGTGTTGGGTTTCAAGTGGTATTTCATATGTCCAAAACAAAGTTTGCCAAGTCAGAGACCCACATGCCAATCAGTCCAACACCCGCAGCCATGTCCAAGTAAAACTTTTTTCAACTACTTACTGGCACAAATTTGAGGGGAAAAAAGAACATTACAACTATATTAATACCATACAGATGTTATCTTGGAGCAAATGTGTCACTCAACTTAGGATGACAATAAGAGAAGGCTTTATGATACATTATAGTCCGAGGAATGAATTATATCAAGCATTCAGTTCTACTTCTACATAATAGCTCTTCGATACCAAAATGTAAGTTCTATGGTTCCAGTCTCCAAGGCACACATTTGAAAATAATATTCATACTAAAATGTTGATAACAGTAATAAATGACAATGTTACAAAGTAGTTTCAGCAATGGAAGTACATATCCCTTTTTAGGTCAAGAGATTTTTACTCCACACTCCCCAAAAGTGCATATACGGCAAGCTGTAGGGAGTATGGTTTAGTAAAGACCATGTTGGCACTGATAAATGCATAACAGCATCAGTTAGTCCTCATTTCTCAACCTACAACTATGATGAAACATGGTACATAACCGATCAAAAGGCATGCCAACAAGCCTTTAGTTCACAAAACAACATAGCATCAAACGTGGCAACGTACTGTTTAACAGTATTTTCTAGTGAGTATGACTCTGTCAGAGGTCTAATGGGCCGGGCTCGGCAGGCCCATTAGGGTTAGGTTTAGGGATAAGATTAAGTTTTCTTAAGGGTCCAGTAAGCCTCTCTATTTAAAGGGAGGAGATGTATCAATCAAATGAAGCAAGAGATCAGAAGGATCTCTGACAGACTCACCTTGTGATTACAGTGAGTCACTTTATGCTCTACATAATACAAAATCAAATAAACTCAAACAACTCAATCTTTTGGAATAGGTCAGTTGTCTAAAAAAGATCAACAAAATTTTCAAAACAGAATAGTTTTGAAAAATAATATCATGAATTCATGATAAAAAGCAGAGTTTTCTGTTACAGCTACATGGGAGAAGCAGATAGTAATGGTTAATTACTTAATTCTTCTTCCACACATCCGCAAACATGGGAGAAACTATTTCTTCCAGCTAAATTGATTGTACCATACACAGCGTATATTTAATAAGCTCAACAAGGGAGTGATACTTCAAATAATGAAAACAAAAGAAAAGTGAAAATGTGGTAAACAGACACTTATATTTTTTCCCGTGGAGCATGGTAAAAAAAAGCATCAGAAGTCACTAACCCCCTTTCTAAAATTGTTCATAGAATGAAAGAACAGTGCTGTTAGCTCAGCATTAAAAATAAAGAAACCATACATCAGAAACTGAAGGAAACGAAGTGGATGGCAAGGGAAGAGAACTCCTCATCTCAGGACTCTGAGGAAAAAAGAGATCCGTTAAAAAAGGAAAAATACTATGAATTACAAGGAAGGTTAGGTGTAATATGTACCCTAAGTATGTTCCTTCTGCAAAATGTTTCGGTGACAGTCACTCTTTGGAACAGCTGGGATGTCAATCCAACCGCCATCTCAAGCAAGACTCAAGTCGAATGAAACTCACATCAACTAGATGCAGTCTTCTATCAGTCATGCGTCATATATGTTAGCTTGCACCCCCTGAAATGTAAATACAGTTAAAACGAGTGATTTTTTTAAAAAAAATATTAAATTATGTGTGGATGGACAAGTTCACTTATTAATTTTACATGATCCTGTTCAGAGTACGAAAGTATTTGATTTCTCTCAGAGATGGAGCTTCAGCAACACACAGTTTATGGCGGCGGGCAGGTAAGAGACTAAGTACCCATCAAGACTGCCAAGGGACAAAGGACTTGCTATACTAAAATCATTTAGAAAAAATATGTGGTGAAATTTAATATCACTGTGATTGTTTTATTTTGGTGTGGCAATAGGTAGTCTTGGCCATTTCGGGATAGACCCTAATATCCTCAGGTATGGTCATTCGAAAAAGCCACTAATACTAATGCAATTTGGGGGAAATAGATAAACAAATGTAAACGCTGTGTATTTAGCCTGATATATGGTTTGTTTCAGGCCTTCCCACAGAACGTTGCTGAATTTCACACCAACATGGTGAATAGCAGAACTTGGGCTACCTAGTCACACATTACAGTTTGGTCCGGAGCCATATTGTTCGGGCACAATCAACATTTTATGATTTTAATAATGTTCTAGTATCAGTATTTCTAGCTAGGCGAACCGTGATCGTGGACCAAACATGCCTCCCGTTAGCTGCTACTACAGTGTGTTACCCTTCTCTGTACATTCCCCCAGCAAAATCTAATGTGCCAGAATAGGTACCATAATGGAACGGATTTGTCACTGGTTGAATTAACATACTGAACCCCACCACCACTGTCCTCCGATTGAACTAATTACAAGCGAAGGTTCCTACCAGGCACCCCTATTCCTACCTAGCTGTTTAGGGCATGATTACGCACGCACGCCAAGCTCAATTTCAGCATAAACCGCAAGGTGGAATCGAAGCAGCTGATTACCCGACTAGAACGGCAGTCGCGAGCGTGGGGCGGGACGAACCGGGCGGGGCGGCAGCGCCCTTACCTGGGCACGCGGCGGGCGGGGCGTCGGCGCCGGTGTCGGGGAGGAGGTGGCGGGCGGTCCAGCCGCCGGCCGCGGCGCGGGGCGGGCGCGGGCGCCTGGGGGCCCCGGCGCGGCGCGCGAGCTCGCCGGGATCCGGTGAGATTCAGGGGATTGGGTGGAGAGACGAGGGTGGCGGCCGGGGTTGGGGAGGGAGGGGGGAATAGGAATCAGGAGGAAGGAGGTGAAGGCGAAGGCGATAACGCCCTCGGCGCGCGGCGACACAGGGAGACGAGAACGACGGGCGGCGGGGAAGGGCCGAGCCGCGCACGTGGTGTCTTACCGGCCGCGCGAGTTTCTTTCTGGTTTGGTTTCTCCGCATATCCTTTCCTCGCTCTTCCATCCTCCTCCTCCAGTCCTCCTTCCGCTGGGCGCCTGGCTGCTGCTGTTCATTCTTGACTCGTTGCCTTGTTGGGCCCCACTTTTTGTCGCATACTAGCGCGCGCGGTGTGCCAGTAGAATTTTATTTTCCCTTTCCACATTATCCGACGAATAAATCTGGGTGATTAATTAATTATTCCCCCCTCACGCGTCCAGGAGAAAAAAGATCGAATAGCTCCTTGGATATTTTGCTCCAAGGCCTGGCTGGGCTTTACCAGGGCCCAAAGTACACCTGCCCTGGAGGCCTGGGCCCGCCCTGCCAAAACGATTTGCAACTCATGAAGTCATTTTTTGTATAAAGAACTTCATTAAAGCTTAGCAACAGTCAACAGACTATATTGTTTCCCTCAAAAAAAAAACAGACTATATTGTTGATTGTTGAGGGTCAGAGCCTCAGAGGACCCCAGTTTACATTTTTGCAGTACTGAAAGAACAGCATAGCCTTGCACACGGGAATCATTTGTACAAACAAGATGAAAGATGAACCGGTAGAGGTTACATTTCTAGCTCTAGCAGCAGGTTTTTAAGCATGAAGTCATGCTTAAAAACCGGAGACCACGCAGCATACTCGAGTCTAAGCGTCGGATATGTTGTATTGGGTTGACAAATTTGTATAGTTGGCTCTCTATAGTCTATATATAGTAGTTTAAGAACAATTGATCACATATTGTAAAATAGTTAATTAATTCTGACGAGCCATGCACCAAGAAAATTTTGTCTCAACCCAAAGTGTTTGTAAGTTTAGACTACTCCAATGTAATAAACATAGAATTCTTCTCATATGATAAAAAAATAAATAAGAGAGAATAAATGTCGATGGTGTGACAATATGATTGACTGCACTTATGAAAAGAAAATTGTAGCTTCAAGTTCTCGACTCAGCGCAGGTACTCGCATTTTTTTTATCTATCCCATGATTTATTCTGTGTCAATCTTTCGGTGGTAGCTTGGCAGGCAACGTGTACGTCGATAGCGAGACACCTATGGTGGCGACTCCATTAATTTGATCTATCAACTCAACCTCTCGTACTTGTATTCATAAGGGGTAAACGTAAGTGTGCGTACATGTATAAGAGGGTTTGCATCTACATTATAAGAAAAGAACACGGTAAAAGGTTAAAAGCTAGTAACAGATAATAGTACCTAGATTATAATTCAAGGATCAACACAACCCCTAGATTATTGCTATCTAGATTTTTATTTTACTACCTTTCATAATCTCGATCACAATCAAATTTTACTGTGTTACATTTTCCATCTTTACTGTGTTATATTCATATGAAAAAGGTTATTAACTTATGATTTACTGGAGAAGGTATGGTCGCAACCACCCAGATTCGATTCCTCGTTGGAGCGAATTATGGGGTTGATTTTAAAAAATCCACTCGCCGGTGAAACCGGGGTTCGGGAGTTTTCTAAGCCAGGAGAAGGTTTTTTCTTCTTAATGATAACCGTGGGGGCAGTTTTACCCCCACCGGCTTAATTTTTACTTATGATTTACTCCCTCCGTCCCATAATAAGTACAATTCTAATTTTTTTAAGACAGATTAGTGGTGGAATGAAAAGACTCTAATACCCTCATTTGTTTGCCAAATGCAGTAAGTTTTGCCATGCAAATCAGATCTAACCACTTAATTTGGAAGGTAATTAGATCTATTTTCTAGAATTGCATTCTTTGTGTGATTTTTTTTCAAAAGTTAGGAATGCACTTATTATGGGACGGAGGGAGTACTACCTTTCATAATCTCGATCGCAATCAAATTTTACTGTGTTATATTTTCCATCTTTACTGTGTTATATTCATATGAAAAAGGTTATTAACTTATGAATTTGAACTTTAGATCAAAATTAAATAAATTCTCTAAAAAGTCTTTCAGGTGATGAAGCGACGGTGGTGGTCCAGGGATGGCTGCTAGCTAGCGTGAGGTGTGCGTTGGAGGGAACTGACTCGCCTGGAATCGTGAAGCACGGGGGGCGCGCACGCAAAAGACCCGCTAGGGTGTTTTTGGGCCACACACACGGTAGACCGCGGTGCGGTGTGTAGCGCCACTATCCTCCCGTGTCCTGCAAGTATCAGGTTGGCAGTTGCCAGGAAGATAGGCAAAACGTGCTCAAGGAACGGGGGGTCGAACTCGAGCAAATGGGCATATCCTGCGAATCTACATGTCCCCACGCGTTGATTTTTGGTCAGGCGACGACGACACGCGGCCGGCAGAAACAATCAAGATTGTTGTATCACTCTATCACCTGCGGTAGCCTCTAGGTTCGCATCAGGGCAGAAACAAGAAAATCCGGTGCTGAAACCCTGTCTCAAACTCACAAGCAAACAGCAAACCACGATACAAGGAAACGCCAGCATCAAAGCATATATAGCTGGTAGTCTGAGTACATGGCAACCATCTCTCGGTTTCGAAATTCCAATGTCAAAAGCTCTGATCAAAAAGAGAAGAAAAAAATTGTAATCCCTAATCAGCCATCTAAGCTACTCCATGTTTGCTACAGAACTGTTGAGGTTAGTAGATACTAAGGCGACGTCCAAATAGCTCAAGCTCAATGGATCCATACGGTGGCACTCAGACCATCACACATTCTCGCGGGCAAGAGGATCCCATCGACCCATCCTAATGCCAAAACAATCCCACAGCCACAAGGATGTAACAGCAGGTATATATTTCTTTCTGCACCAGACAATTCTGCAGTTTCCTCATTCTGACCCATCAGGGAAACGTTGCAGAGCGTCTTGCTTTCCGTCCACATAGAACTCAACAACTGCTTTCATCCGGTCTAACTTGTCTGGATGGTAGTTCAAATGCACAATCACTGGCTTTAACTTCTTGAGCTGAGCGTCTTTCCTCACGGTTTTGAAGAGAACTTTGCTGTTCATGAAGAGATATATGTCCATGGTTCTCCTGGATGCATGAAGACCTTCGTAACCTGGATGAGATGGGAAGAACAGTTCCTCATTGAAGACTGCTTGGTCCCATGCCTTCTCATGAGAAAGGCGGTAAGCTACACGATCCAGAAGTTCAATAGAAGGAATTGTTGGTCTTATGTAGAAAAAGCCGGAGTTGTAAACCCAGATCCGCATTGTGTGAGCGTACCTGGCCCAACCCATAGATGGTTCATCAAATACGTCGTTGAAACCATAGGCTGTAATGTTATTGTGGCCATCACTCATGGACTCTACATCAGAATCTCTGTAAAGGTGGTCGAATGGGTTCCTCAGGAAAATAATATCGATGTCAGAGAGGAGAATGCTATATCCAAGCTGCAAGAACTCCCTTAAAACACGAAACTTAAGTCCAGAAACAGCATGGTTCCCTCCAGTTTTTGCAATGTTGTCGATTCCTTCATCAGGATCACGCCGGTAAACTGGAACACCTTTAGATTTGCAGAAGCTTTCTATGTCGTCATCCAATGCCACAACTAGGAAGTTTGGAATACCAACTTGTTTGATATTGGTAAACCAAACTTCAAGCATCTCCCTCACGTTGGAGTTTGCCAATGCAACAATAAGTTCCTTTTTCACAGCAACCTCTTCAAGTATCTTGGCCAGCCTGGGATTAACAGAGTCATCAGGGATTACAGTTGGATTCGTTCTCAAAGCCTTGACAGTTCCAAAAGGACCAGCCTTGTACAAGGTTTCATCTTTTCCTTGTCCAGCCAATTGAAGTTTCATGGATAGTTCATTAATCTGCCTCCTCAGCTCAGCATTCTTTCTCTCCAACGATGTCAGATGAGACTTAAGGCTGGTAACTTGCCCTGATGATTCACAAGTAGTTGAGTCAACCTGATGAATGAGCAGAATACACAACATATTAGTATTAGAATTTAACTAAGGGTGATACAACTAAACAAATAACACTAAAACCTAAAGGCACAAAACACAAAGAACAAAACAAAGGTATTAATGGTACAAGTGTACTCACAGTTAATTGTATAGCTATGTTGCTACTGTGACAATATAAATGAAGTAAAATAACTTAGCAAGGTAAACAACTACAAGGTTAAGTCACAATGAAGAAAAAATTAATTTTAGGAAGACTCTATGTCCATTTCTGTAGTTTAATAAAGTCTACTTTGGACTTCAGTTGAAGCACTATTTTAGATTGAACAGATCGTATAGAATGCCAAGTGTTATACTGCAAGGAACAGACTACGATACCACTTATAACTTGCATACTAGCTATTTTTAATTAAACCATGTTTAGGCCCTACCGAGCTGTACAAACACTTTTACAACATCTTATTTTAATCTTTTAAAAAGTTCAGTTATGTAGCCCCAGTACCCCTAGTACTTATTATCTTTAGAAATCAACAACACATGTATAGCAAAACAATTGTTGCTACAGAACAGAGATTGGTAACAAACAGCCATTTAGAGATCAGATCAGTCGCCGCTTAATTCAAAATATCACTCTACAGCTTACACAATGCATTAGAGTAGGTAGAAGTTTCATGTAGGCCTCATATGTTTCCAGGAACCAATTAACAGCACTGTAAGGTGCTCAAATGGTCCTAAGTGAATTAAGCATTCTCTTTTAGACCAGATCAACAACATTCTTAAATTGTAGAAACATTGTTTTGCTATACTTTCTAGTTAGGTGTACAAAAATAACCGTAGACTTGGCTCATATGGGGACTCTAAAGTTGAGCTTGACTTGAATTCAATCTGAACAAGCTCTTAATACCATTCAAGCTGGACTGTGAGCCCTGATGATCACAGCACGAGCAGGACTGGAAACATGTAAATGAAGAACCTAATGACAGAGTATGATTGCTCAGCCAACCTACCTGCAGCCCTATTCCTCACCCTAGTTAAAACATAAGTTGCAGGCGAAACCATTATCTCTGGAGTCTGGACACCTAAGACTTATTTCAAAACCATTAAGTGGTCACGCCGCAGCATAGCTTGCTGATGCAGCCTCAATCCCTATTCTAACAGACACAATCCCTCCAGAACATTGGAGCTGCTTCCTATCCATCCGTTATCAAATTTTCTTACAGTTACTTTTTGCAGGGGTATACTTTATGTGATATTTGGACATGGACAGGAGGAAGTTTAGCAAGGATTGAATTAAGCACCACAACAATTTTGGTACTGTGCCAATGAGGAATATAAGTGATCTCCATGGATACAGCTATCAGATTCATTGATCTGCATCTGGGTTTATTAGTAATCCTATCAATGACACTATACTAATTCAGAAACAAAACAAATGTTGAGCATGGAACCATTTCCACAAGACCACAGCAACTTTCTATAGATGACAAAACTCAATCTTTATACAATCAGCTTGATACAACAACACTACTTGCTTAATCTTTCTTCCGAACCATCCTTCAATAAGAGTGCACTAAGTAATATGTATCATTTTAATTGTCGATAGTAGTTCAAAAGAAAACAACTCAAAATATTTGACATTGTAGTTTCCCATTTTTACCCCCAGCTCTATCGTCTGCTTCAATGAGCCTCCTCTACTAGCTGCTACCATCCCCATGGACCTGCTCCCCTCAGCTGCCTCCTCCCATTGGCAAAAGGGTAAAATCCTTTCTTCCTTGTATTAATTTCCACAAATCTGTCGGCGATGATGTGTAAAACATAAAAACAGTATGGAGGGAGTATTTTGGCTAAGGTTAATCTAGAACACTTCCTTTGGATCTATTAATTGTGCGCTCTTATAAACGGACCCTTCAGGAATCAGGTCTCTTAACATCATTCCTAGTTCGTCGAAGGTGGAATGCTACAGTGTTTCCAACAAATCACTATCATCCACGATGAGCACGGTATCCACCAAGATCTCCATTTCTAACCAGATGAAGAGCAGATACGAATACGAAACAAGGAAAAGAAAAGAAAGAGCAGTACGTGGCTGGACCAGTGGAGGGCAGAGGCAGACGTGCGGAAGAGGCCGTCGGGGTAGAGGAGGGCGCAGACACAGCCAAGCGCGACGCCGACAGCGACCGCCACCGCGATCCGGGACCCGCGTGAAAGGGGTTTCCCGCCGCCGCTGCCGCCGCCCCGTAGCATAAGGGGACCGTCCCGCCGCCCGGCGAACGCCATCCCGGAGATCTCGCCGGCGGCGGTGGGTGAGATTGCAGCCGGCGGTGGGGTTTAGAGTTCTTTTTTTAGTGGGGAGAAATGATGGGCCGAGTTGGTGGATCTTCGTCTCGAGTCCAACCCATTCATCAACATCAAATCTACCATTCAGTGATTTTCTTTTTTATTAAGTACCTTCCAGTCATCAATATCCCTCGTGCTGATGCTGATCTATATAACTCAGCTCCCCACTGACCCTCCTTAAGGAGTTCTCAGGTCTCTGATTGACTGCTGTGAGTGGTAACTGAAACATAGAAAAGGTAAGTACTTCACGAGAATTAATTGCTTCGATCCGTTCGCCTTCTAAAAATCTATAACTCCTATACAGGAGCTCCCCACTAGCCCTCCTTAAGGAGTTCTCAGGCCTCTGATTGGCTGCTGTGAGTGGTAACTGAAATATAGAAAATGTAAGTACTTCACGAGATTTAATTGCTTCGATCCGTTCGCCTTCTAAAAATGCGCATGTATGATGTATCATAAAGATGATTAACTTTGGTTTTTTTTGCTATGAAGCTGATTAATTTAGTTTTGGCATATCGTTTGTGGTTTTGCCCAGCCTAGCCAAGTGTATGGAAATCTAGCCCGAGATTATCACGTTGAACTGATATTAAAATCTTCAAATCACTGCTGACCTTTAAAATGTATTATGATCGATGCGCCTTTTCCTTTCAAAACTTGCCAATCATAATATATCCCTATAAATTTTAAAATACGTATACACATCTCACTTGTCAGCATACTCTAATGTAATGGTTCTAGAACATAGGGACTTGCACTTTGCTCTGATCAGGGTCTGATTGAATCCAATTCTTCACTTGACTAATGAGTTACTTCTGGATTTGTGTGCTGCGTGCGTGGTTTGCTTAGGTTCTAAAATTCCAAACATTTGTGCCCGCTGTATCTTGAGTGTGCCGGTCACTTTAAGTCCTGAAAATGTCCGAAAGGGCTTTGAAAGATCTCAATATTTCTGTCAGCAAAACTAGAGAACGGAAAAGACAATTCTAACATCTTCGCATTCCATATATTTTACAGCGACTCACAGGCTAAACGAAGGTTGGAATTCAACAAAGAGGCTCCAGCTGATCCTCTAGCAAAACAACAGAAGACCCATTGAGAGGTACTTCATAAAATATTATACTCAATAAAGCTCCAAATATTCAATCAAGTATAATATCTGACATCTATAATATACTCACTATTCATACAGGTAACCCTTGGAAATTATTCTCAACATAAAACATGGAGAACGGACAAGATAAAATTATCTATGCTACCAAGGACTCACTCTAATAAATAATTACATGTTCTTTTTTCAAGATACACCATGTGATCGTTATGAATATTTGTTTATACTCAGATAAGAAACTTCAGTTCAAATAGCTTGCCACTTTGGTTTAAATAAATAGTGATACTCATTACCCGGGTATTTCAACTTTACATAATATGCTCATGTCCTTATCGTCGAGAGATGATATCATGGTAAATTTTCCTTAAAATTATTGCATTTTCTTAATTCCCGCAGCAACGCGCGGGTGAGGTTCCCCTAGTTTCTGCAAATTGTGTCACGACCCCGTTTTGTTGGAGTAGTGAAAATTTTGGTCCTCTTACAAGGTCTATTAGGAGTATTGAACGTAGACTAAATACAAAAATAATTACACGAATGAACCGAAAATTGCGAGACAAATCCATCAAACCTAATTAATTCATCATTAGAGATTGGTTAATGTAGCATGACGTTGTCTAATCATGACATAATTAGGCCTGTTAGATTCATCTCGAAAATTAAGGTAGAGATTGTGAAATGGGTTTTTTTCATTAATTCACATTTAATACTCCTAATTAGTGTTCGGAGATTGATGTGACGGGTAGTTGATGAAACTTTTGGGAACTAAATGGGGCCAGGGGAAACACATCAGGTGCTAACCACATGCCCTATGCAAATTTGAGAACTTTCTATCAATGCCACATGATACTCATCCAATAGCAGGGAAGATGGGGCTATTTTGCACATAATCATCCGCAATCGGCATCTCCAATGAAATTTTATGATAACCCACTCTCCTGCCCCTTGGATGAGCACTCAGCGGTGGGGTGATGGCAACGTTTTCGACATCGTATTCTCCTTGAAAGCACCGTCTAGAAGTTCCTTTTTGTACTGACATCGCTTCCTCGTATGTTGCTAGGCATCATCTTAGGTGGTAACGTTTTGTCAGTGAACCTGCGGAGCGGTTGCATGTGGTCATGATGAAGATCGACTCGAGGCGGTTTTCTACATGATAGAGAGACGCAAACAACATATGATGGCTTACTAGTAAGGATTTCTAAATTCGAAGTCCGACATCAAGTATCTAAGAAGTTGAATGGTATGACTAGATTGGCGATGCGTAGAGACAATGCAAGGTAGAAGTGAAGGAAAGATTGAAGCTTAGTCTTCTAGTTATTTTCTTTGTCTTAGAGATTTTGTTCTTCTGTTTTTGAGTTCCTCTTTGTTGAGGAAGAGTTTAAGAACTTTTTGTAATTTTTGATGTATATATCTACCATGTGAATATATAGGTCGGACTTTCTCCTTCATCCAAAAAAACATAATGGATTTTTGCATGTTCACCTTTTGTTTTCTCCGTGTATGAGTTGAATTTTGAGTTCAAATTTTCGTGAACAGATACAAAACATGATGTCTTATGTTAAAAAATTATACTAAATTTTTTCATGATTATTTCATAGTATAGAAATATTTAATACGAAACTGATATTAGATATACAAAATTGTATGAAAAATAATTATCAAAAATTGCAAATATGTTTTTAATGTAGACCATCATGTTATAAGTCAACTGGCAAAATCTAAAATTAACTCAACTTGTTTTAATTTGTGAAATCCTTGGGTTTAGACATGACTCACACTGCAGGCCGTCGGCTGCTGACGATGCAGCAGCAGCGGTGCGTGCTGAACTTTTCTTTCGTGAGCTAGATGCATGTGGTAATTAGTTAACTAAGATAATGCAGCCCGTGTAGATTGTCTGAAATACTACTTAGTTTGACTTGAGGTAGTGGTATAGAAAATTATTCTGATAAGTGATCATATACATGTACAGACTGTTTATAGTTTGGTTAGCTAGTTTGTATGTCTCTGACATTTGATTCTTTAAATGGACGGGAACACCATGAAATTGAATAGTATTTGAAGCTTTGTTAGGTTAAGTTGTATATCACCAAAAAAGAAAATAGGAACTTTGGTGATGCGGTGATGCTTTCAATGGTTGCTATGCTTAATGGCTCAATCATATGGTTGTACTATATTGAATAAGTAGCGGTGTGTTACTTGCTCAGAAAAGATCAGTCAATATTGCAACATGATGTATATGTATTTCCTGTTGGCTTCTTTTATTCTGAATTTTCCGAACAACGGTTGCATTTCTTTAGCAGATAAACAATTGTGGACGAGCATGATAATTTCAATTTTGTTGCTGTTTTCATGTAGACAATAATTTGGTTTTAGTCAGCAAAATATCGTGACAGTCTTAAAACTGCAAGTAGTATGAACTGTTTGAAAACATGATTTACATTGATGCACTGCTACTTGACCTGGTCCTAATTAATAAGTTATGCTTATGCTGCTTGGCTTCTTTCCAATCATGTATAGCATGATGCAGTTTTAGTCAAAAAGAATAGTTATGTGGCTAGATTTTTATCGAAAGCATTTTTGGGCAATGTTCAGTTAGGTCCTGTCTATTTTTGTTTGGTTAGAGCGAGTTGAGTGTGATGGATTTGAGTTTTATATACATACTAGCAATTATGCCTGTGCGTTGCAACGGGAGAAAACATTTTCCTCGACATATATTTTATGTCTGTGTGTGTTGTTGACACCATCGCCCCTTGCAACTCTTCAATCTCGCTGTCATCCCTGTCGTGTCTGCACCACCCCAATCTTGCTCGCCATCGTTCGTGCCTCCCAAAGATCACCTTCGTATGTCAGCAAGATTTTTTTTACTCTACATCCCATGCTCTTGTTACTTTATATATTTACTCTATATTCAACAACTATATATTTTATTCACCCCTAATTGTCCCTTCTGTGACGGAGTCGATGAAGACGCCGAGCACCTCTTTGCCGGCTGCCCCCGACTTCAAGGGGTCTCAGAGTGTCTCCTCCCTGGCCGTGCCCCCCCCCTTCAGGCGTCCGGGACGCCACTGAATCAGTCGCTGGCTTGCTCGCCAATCTGCCGGCGACCGTGGGGCACACTGCTGCCCTTGGGACCCTTTGGGTCATCTGGAAGACCAGGAACCGTCGGGTGTTCGACGGCATCACCGTCACTCCCCACGCCATCGTCGCCCAGCTGGAAGAACACCTCAAGCTGTGGGTGTGCCGCGCCGGTAGGGAGATTGATGCCGATCCTCTTTTGTCTTGGTGCCGATCCGTGGCTATGTAAATCTTCTTCTTCGCTAGGCTTTATTTGCCTCTGCTGATCCCGCTGCTTGTACTCACCCTTTGGGGCTTTTCGTTTGTTTTCGATTAATGCAATTTGAGTTCGAGTGGGCCGCTGAACCCGTTGCCCCCTAAAAAATATATTTTATTCACCACCAACTACCATCGTCATTAAGAAATCTATACTATAAAAGTTGAGAGAATTGAAAACTTTTCTCACCCAAGAGTAAACATACCCACCTCTCGCAGAGGACCCACCTGGCAGCTCGGACCTCTCACAAAAGGAAAGATTTTGCTGCCTGTTGCAGCGAAAATGAAAAAAAATGCGCTTTCTAAAATGTTTCTGCCCCAAACACTTGTTTTTTCTCACCTGCCTCGCCCTTACCCACCTCTAATACCCGCCGCGGTGGCCCCAGAGGCTTGCCTTCCTTGATTTCCCTAAAACCCCTCCCTTCCTTTCCTTCCTTCCTTTGCGCGTTGATTGACTCCGCGGCGTTCCCTTCCTTCCATAGCTTGTTTTCCCTTTGCTTCCTTTCCTTCCTCCCGTCATGCATGCAACGTCCACCGCAGCGAGTTGGATGACATTTGCTTTCTTCCTTGCTTGGCGCCTTGATTGACTGCCTTCCCCTAAAACCCCTCCCTTCCTTTCCTTTCTTTCTTGGCGCCTTACCCTAAAACCCCTCCCAACCCCTCCCTTCCTTCCCTTCCTTCCTTTGACGCTGCGGTGTGACACCTTCCTTCCTTTCTTGGCGCGTTGATTGACTCCACGGCGTTCCCTTCCTTCCATAGCTTATTTTCCCTTGCTTCCTTTCCTTCCTCCCGTCATGCATGCAACGTACATCACAGCGAGTTGGATGGCCTTTGCTTCCTTCCTTGCTTGGTGCCTTGATTGACTGCCTTCCCCTAAAACCCCTCCCTTCCTTTCCTTTCTTTCTTGGCGCCTTCCCCTAAAACCCCTCCCTTCCCTTCCTTCCAGTGCTTCCTTTCTTTCCTCTCGTCGTGGAAACGTGGAGCGCGGCGGAGTTGGATGGACTGTGGAGCTCCCCTTCGTGACGTGACCAACAATCAAGATGTCCGACGTGGTTGTGGTGTGAAGAGACCAGCAGAAGGTATGCGATTGTTTATCCATCTTGTTTGTTCGTGATCGGCCACGACTACTTCCTCCTCCGCCAGGGGTTTTACTCTTGTTATTGGGTGTGCTGCTCCTGTGAATTTTTATTTTTGAACGTCGCCATACATCGTCAATTTTTTTTCCGTCCTCCGCCACTCTGAGGCCAGCGCCTGTTGTTGCTGAAATTGCTTGCAGATAATTCTATTGTTGCTGCTGAAAAAATTCTGAAATTGCTTGCAGATGATTCTATTGTTTCTGCTGACCAAAATAAACCGAAGGCACGAGAACGACCAGGAAGATATGCAAGCATCCCCGTGGAGAGAAGGTTGGAGATTAATGCAAAGAGAAGAGCTGATTACCAGCGTAAGAAGAAGGGAAAAGAATCTAGAACATAGAATATGCCGTCCAGCAAAGATGAAGATCAAGCAGTCATACCAGGTAATATCGTGAACTTTGCCTCTTGTGCTGCTCATGAGCCCAAACGATACCTACGAGCAGTGCTCATATTTGTTTTTTATTATTCATACAGAACGCGAGGAAGATAAAGCACAAAAACAACCAGGGAGATATGCAAGCATGCCCTTGGAGAGAAGGTTGGAGATTAATGCAAAGAGAAGGGCTGATTACCACCATAAAAAGCAGGCAAAAGAAGCTCAAGCAACCATACCAGGTAATAATATCGTGAACTATCATTGCCTCTCGTGTTTCTCATGAACTCAAACGATACTAGCCAGTGCTCATATTTGGTTTTTAATCATACAAACGGCGAGGAAGATAAAGCACAAAAAAAACCAGGAATATATGCAAGCATGCCCGTGGAGATAAGGTTGGAGATTAATGCAAAGAGAAGAGTTGATTACCAGCGTAAAAAGCTAGCAAGAGAATCAGTTAATCCACCGTCCAATACAGTTGAACACACAACAGTTATACCAGGTAATCATGTGGACCTTACCTTTCACGTTGCTGATGAATTTTCGTTTAGAGGGTGCTCTCTTTATGTTTTAATGCTGCAGATGATGATGCTGGTGATCTCGGAGAAGGCTGGCTTAGTAGGAACACCACATATACACCCAGTTGTGTAAAACATCGAGTTGCGAGCAGTTCTGTCCATGCAGGTTTGGTTTCAACGTCTATTTATGCGTTTTTTGGTGTTAAATAAATTAAATTACTAGGAGCATTGCATCTAATATATGGCAACAGGAAATCATATGGCATACGATGCATCAAATTACCAGCGATCAAACGATCAAGATGATGTTGCTCCTGTCCAAATTACTACTCCTGGTATGGATTGTGGTTACTTTTGCATGCTTTTCCAAAATGTGTTGGTATGAGAATGTCTAAACAATTTCGTGTTTTGTCCCGTTTGTTAATTAGGGGCTGACATTTGTAGCGGGCAATCCGTTATAACCAATTCTGCTGCAGGTTAGGCATTTATAACCCGTTGTTGATTCCTTTATTGTTTTGATGGGTTAAATTTTAGATAAAAAAATGTGTTTTTGTAGAAACGGCTCCGGATGAAATGAGGAGGTTAAGAGAAAGGAAACGATATGCTTATCTAGCAGAGTCTGAAAGGCAACATAAAATAGCAAGAACTATTGATGCTAGAAGTAGTCAACCAACTCTGAATGAAGGTATTATTTGTTGTCTTGTTCAGAGCTATTTTATAACCTAATGATTATTTAAAATGTTGTAGGATGTTTTGTACAAACCCCTTTGGGAACATTGCAGTCTGGAATGACAGAATTGGGTTCCGGTCCAGTGACAAGGAGTTCTGTCAGAAAACAGTCAGAACCAAAGACGTCTATATGGGAACGTGATGATCCCCTACAGTGTGTTGAAGGTACAACACATATCTATAATCCTGTTTAAACACACTACCATGAAAAGGTATATTAAATACATGTTCTGTGTTATTTTCGATCACTAGAGAATGATTTAGATGCTATGGATCCTGCCCAAGAATGTGATGACATGTTAGATGATGATGAAGCTCGGGTGTATTATCAACGAGGTCAGCTTTATTTTTATTTAATCGATACTTTGATATTTTATATTTTATATCGTGTTCTTTACAAATTTAAAAACATACTTTATGTTGCTTTTTCTTTGCAGACATTAAGTTTGATTATCGTAGGGATCCTGACATGGTTCCAATCGGAGTGGATCCTTATGATGGAGTTTACAATAGCCTTCCCAAGAAGTATCATGTTTTAAGGAAAGTGAAGAACTGTGAATTCTGCAGTGCAAAGAGATTCCCTGGTGAAGGACCTTCGTTTTGCTGCAGGAAAGGGAAGGTGGATATATATATGCCTGAACTGCCTTCTGAAATATGTCGATTGTTTACAAGCCTAACCGATAAGGATGCAAGGTATTTCAGAAAGCACATTCGCTATTTCAACTCACACTTCTCTTTCACCAGTTTTGGGGTTTCTATCGGTCGACGTTTAGCATCTGCATAGGGAAGTGGTGTGTATTGTTTCAAGGCTCACGGCCAAATGTATCACAAGTTGGATCCACTCACAGCAAGCGCTCAAGGGCCACGTCATATGCAGCTTTACTTTTACGATACTGATGATAGTATTGAGCATCGTGTTAAGAGGTCACCCAATCTCGATAAAAATTTGATTCGGTCAGTAAGGTCTGTTCTACAACGGGATAACCCATATGTTTAGGTCTTCACAAGTTTAGGGACAGTTGCAAACATTCAAGAGTACACCATAGCACTGAATACTAGCATTTCTGTTGATCAGAGGAGGTATAATGCACCAGCCATGGATCAAGTCGCTGCTATTTGGGTTGATGGAACTGATCCACAACATAGGTTCGATCGTAGCATTGTTATCTATGGAAAAGAAAATGATGCGCACTACATTAGGGCATATTACGGTTGTTATGATCCTTTAGCATACCCACTGTTTTCCCCACATGGTGAGACTGGATGGGAGGACAAAAAGATCAGGTATAGAGTTCCACCACCATCGAAGCCAAAAAGGAAATACACCAAGCGTAAAAGGACAGGTTTGTGCAAATAAAATTTTTACTTATTGCATCCTTATGAGAAGTCATGTTTTTACATTGGTTATCCTTTGTTAATTATTCTAAACTTGTTATACTACTACCTTTGGTATAGATTTAGCTGGTGGGAATACGGAGGAGCCTGGAAATGATGATTGTGACAGATCGGTGGATGAAGGTATAAATATGATACACTTTTATGCACTACTATACAAAATAAAATTATCATAATAATCATGCACTGCATATTTTTTCAGGCATAACTATAGATGCTCATGATGATACAGAAGGGTTGTTCGTTGACACAGAAGGTTTGTCAAACATCATTTCTACCTTGGTCTCCTTCATGGTATGTTAATGTAAACTAAATAATGTACTCCCTCTGTATATGATGTACATGTCGTTTAGGACAGCATTTAGCATACCAAGGAGTGATTAATTAGGAAAAACTTTCCATGTTTGCCCTTATTAAATATGGTTTTGGGTGCGCCACAATCAAGGAACTAACATGGCCTGGTTGGTTAGCACCTTTACTACCGAAGCTTCAGGTCGCGAAATCCAATCCCCGCGGCTGCATTATTTTTGCTGCACCTCGGTTGATGGCCTAGACCCCAATGGAGGCAGGGGTAGATGCGTCCATCTATGCGGTTGTGAGCCAGAATGACACTTTTTTTTTGCAAACCAATCGATCTCCAGAACGACAAGTAAATCATATACGGAGGGAGTATTAGTAAAAATGATTGTGTATGTTTATTTGTAGGCGGCGATCATGCTATTGATGTTGAGGATGACGTTTATGGTGAAGTGGAGGGACTAGGTATATGCAACTAATACAATTTCGTGTCAAATTCTCTTACTCTTTTTGAATACATAAAGATACTTAATCTTATGCATGTTTGTTAGAACCTGGGACTTCACATATTTGGGTCAGTGCTCGGGAATACAAGTGTTATAAACTTCAGATTCGTGATGGACAGTACAACGTATTGCACCATGGTGGTCGTCTATTCCAACAATTGTTGGTTGATTGGTATGTCAAGGTGGAGTCAATGCGTCTAGACTGGTACTCCAAGAAGGAGCACCAGGCATTGATTCGTGCCGACCTTTATCAGGTGACCAGTTTTTCTTATATAGATATTGTCATAAATTCCTTTAAATCAGACTAAAGTAAACTAATTACTTATTTACTTGATCTTGTATGTGACTAGGGGCTACTTATTTACTTGATCTTGTCATAAATTCCTTTAAATCAGGCTAAGGTAAACTAATTACTTATTTACTTGATCTTGTATGTGACTAGGGGCTACTTGACACTCTTGCCACCGGCGAAGCTGATGCATCCAAGGCAGGGAAAAGGATTGTATTGAGTAAACATTTCCCAGGGAGTGATCGTGATGTTCAGTCTAGATTCATGGATGCAATGTCCTTGGTCGCACGGTATGGTAAACCAGATTTTTTTGTTACTATGACATGCAATCTGTATTAGGATGAAATAGTAGCCGAGTTGTTGCCTGGACAGACACCACAAGACCGTCCTGATGTTGTTGCAAGGGTGTACCATGCTAAGTTACTGGATCTCCACACATTTTTGACCAAGAAGGGTCACCTGGGTACAGTGGCTGCATGGGCACATGTCACAGAATTCCAGAAGAGAGGACTACCCCATGAACACTTCTTATTGGTTATGGAGTCAGAAAGCAAATTAAGAAGCCCGGATGATTATGATAGGTATATATCAGCGGAGATTCTAGATCCCAATAAGTACCTCGTTTACATGAGATTGTTATCAAGCATATGATTCATGGGCCTTGTGGAGTTCTTAACAGGAATTGTCCCTGCATGGTTGACGGTCAATGTCGTTTTCGGTATCCTCTCCAGTTCTATGAAAAAACACAGCAAGGGAAGGACACGTACCCGATTTATAGAAGAAGGGAAGATGGATAGAAAGTTAAGGTTAGAGGGGAGGAATTGGATAATAGGTGGGTGGTACCTTACAATCCAGTTTTGCTGATGAGGTATAACTGCCATATCAATGTTGAGATTTGTAGCAGCATAAAGTCTGTCAAGTATCTATACAAGTATATATATATATATATATATATATATATATATATATATAAGGGACATGATCGAACTTCTTTCACAGTGGATGCTAATGGTAATGAGCAGAGGGTGATCAATGAGATCAAGCAATACCGTGATGCAAGGATGATTACTGCTATAGAGGCAGTTTATAGGTTGTTTGGTTTTAAATTATATTCAATGTGGCCACCTGTTTTGCAGCTTCAAGCGCATCTACCTGGTATGCAATGGTCGCATACAAGGATACAAATGACCTTCGTGATGTTATTGAACGTGCTAAGTCTCAAAAGTCGATGCTCACTGAGTACTTCAATATGAATGCAAGAAATCTCACAGCCCGCAAATTATTGTATAAGGAGTTTCCTGAACATTTCACGTGGAACAAGGCTGGGAAATTTTGGAAACCTAGAGTGCAGAAGAAAAGGTTGTAGATTGGAAGATTGGTGTATGTTAATATCAATGAGGGTGATAGGTACTTCCTTCGGGTTATGTTGAACCATGTTAGAGGGGCAACCTCTTTTGAGGATATGCGGACTTGGCATGGTATTATATATGACTCATTCAGGGAAGTTGCAGAAGCCAGGGGTTTTGTGGACACTGATAAATCATTGGATGAGTGTCTATCAGAATGTGTATTGGTCAAATTTCCTTCTGCTTTTCGTAGACTATTTGCCACTATAATGATTTTTTTGTGAATGTGGCAACCTACGTTTTCTCTGGGACAAGCACTTTGATTCGTTGTCTGAGGACTTCAGTCGTGATAATGATAACAAAGCTTTGGTTGAGCAAATGGTACTTTGAGATATATCCTTTCATCTTATGTCCATGGGAAAAGAACTTAAGAATTACGGTCTTCCAAAACTTATAGTTTCAGGTAACACTATTATAACTTCACAATTCCTTCGCATGTTGTATTTTTACATATAGTTACCTGGGTGTAGCATGTTGTATTTTAATATATATGTGTGTGTGTGTGTGTGTGTTTGCAGCCGAGCAACGCACAAGAGACCACTACAGGGAACTAACCGAGGAGCAGAAGCTCGGTTACGAAGAAGAGCATCTATCCATTATTGGTACTCTTAATGCAGAACAGAGTTCATGTTTTGAGGAGATAATGGACCATGTTATGAAGCCTAAAGGCCGGGTTTTCTTTGTCTATGGTCCTGGTGGTACTGGCAAGACATATCTTTACAAAGCTTTGATTGCAAAGATACGTTCTATGGGGCTTATTACTGTTCGACAACTTCAGGTATAGCTGCATCCATCATGCCTGGTGGACGCACTGCTCACTCTAGATTTATAATTCCAATCAAAATGGATGATAGTTGTATGTGTGGCTTTACAAAGCAAAGTGGTACTGCTGAATTGCTTAGGAGAGCATCTTTGATAATATGGGATGAGGTGGCCATGACCAAGGGACAATGTGTTGAAGTGCTCGATAGGTCATTGCAGGATATAATGGAATGCACACAACCATTCGGCAGAAAGGTCATGTTGTTTGGTGGTGATTTCAGACAGGTACTACCTGTTGTTACACGTGGTACACGAGCACAAATCACTGATGCTACATTGCTCAGGTCATATATATGGGGAAGTGTTCGTCACATGAGGTTGACACAAAACATGAGAGCACAGTCCGACAAATGGTTCGCAGAATATCTGTTGAGAATTGGGAATGGTACTGAGGAAACAAACGAGGAAGAATATGTTCGATTACCTGATGACATATTGGTTGATTCTCCTTCAGATGATATTTCTATTGATGCGCTCATCGATCGTGTATTCCCCAACTTGTCTGAAAATTGTGCATCGACAACATATATGCGCGAGCGGGCTATCCTTTCAAGTATGAATGAGCATGTTGATGCAGTCAATGCACTTATGATTGAAAGATTCCCAGGTACCAAACATGTGTATTACAGCTTTGATGAGGTAGAGGATGATCCACGAAACAACTACCCTCAGGATTTTCTCAATTACCTAACACCGAATGGATTGCCTGCTCACGAGCTGACTATCAAGAAGAACTGTCCTGCCATGCTATTATGGAACTTGGACCCACACAATGGGCTTTGCAATGGAACAAGGCTGATCGTCAGAGGGTTTATGAAAAATTCTCTTGATGTTGAGATTGTCAACGAACAACATGCTGGAAAGAGGGTCTTCATACCAAGGATACTAATGTCACCATCAGAAGATCTCTCTCTCCCCTTCAAGTTTAAGCGGAAGCAGTTTCCGATCCGGTTGAGCTTCGCCATGACCATCAACAAAGCACAAGGCCAGACAATTCCACACGTAGGTATCTATCTACCTGAGCCTGTTTTTGCACATGGACAGTTGTATGTAGCATTATCCAGGGGTGTTTCACGTGAGACTACATGAGTTCTTGCTAGAAGAAACACTCAGATAGACCCAGCTGGGAAGAGCACGAAAAACATTGTATATAGGGATGTCTTGGAGTGATGAGGTGTGTTACTTATTAAGTTGTATATATTTTAATGTTTTTTAAGAACCATGAACTATATGTATGATATGTATGATGTGTTATATTTTATTTTTATCATCCGGTCATGGATTGTTGCTTCCCGATTGTGTATGCGGGTATACGACAATATGACTGTCATTTTTTATGAAAATATTGCATCTGTAGCTGAAGTTTAAATCTGAGGTCGGTAAAAAATTCTGAGATTTCCAAAATTTAGTTGATAGAATTTTTGATCGAAATATCATTGTTGTTCAGTCTGTTCAGTGTGGAGATTGTGGGAAGCAAAATTCCCTTTTCATAAAATAATAATATTTATGTCTAATGGTGAAAGCACTATTGATTTCTCTGAATAAACAAAAAAACTTGATAGTAAACATGAGAAACTGCAACAGAAACATCAACACGAATCGTCGGCACGAATCCCGGAGCGAACTCTGCACCAAAATCAGCGTCAATCGCGCCGGGATTGCTGTTGTCAGGCCGGTGTCGCTGGCGTATCCGCCTTACTGTCAGCGACGTCGCCTGTTACAACCGTGTGACGACACGCAGCAAGTTCCCGCGTTGTCGGGCCAGCTGATCGCATCCACACCAACCAGAGGAAGCCACGTGGTGGGCGGCCATCGGCGACAGGGGGCGCAGGCGACAGGATCGCCCTCGGATCCCGCTACGGCGGCGGCAGGATCTGATCCTGCGGGATCTTTTGCACCAGCACCATCCCGACAATTTCGTTTCATTTCCAAAGAAAAAAATACACATGCCCATGAATCTCTATTTTCTTTTGGAAATTAACCATGCACTTTTGGGAAAAAAATTTGTCAGCCAATCACCTATAGATTATGAGGTGATTTGTGGGTTCCGTATATATGTATATATATAGGCACATATCTTTCTTTGTGTAATTCCTTTCCAAAAAAATATACATACCCATGAATCTCTATTTTCTTTTGGAAATTAACCATGCACTTTTGGGAAGACAATTTGTCAGCCAATCACTTGCAGATTATGAGGTGATTTGTGGGTTCCGTGTGTGTGTGTGTGTATATATATATATATATAGGCACGCATCTTTCTTTGTGTGATACATCGAATTGCTGTCGCGGTATACATAGAGGGATCGGAGTTGAGATGGATGCAAATATGGGGATGACCACGATAGTTGCATCTGTCAGTTTCTTGACTTTGGGTGGAGCCCTTGCAATGGAACATGGATCCGAGGTAAATTTGTTTGCTGTAATAGCCGTAGTTTAATTTCTGCATTATTGTCATAGATTCATGTTTAGTGTGCAAGATGATTTTGAATTATTATAGCTTATAATTTATATTATATTTACTAGATTATAGATTATATGAGTCGTGATATTTGAATAATGTGTGGTCATGATATTTTTTGGAAAATGTATTATTTGTTCTTGATTTCTTGATTATCGAAACACGCGCTAATTTTTTTGTGTTCTAATTTTTTTAAACACGTGGGTGCCGCACGTGCACTTCCACTAGTTCATTTAAATGACCTATATTTGATTCAGAGACTAATTTGAAATGAAATCATTTTTTCAGAGACCAATTTGCAAAATAATTTATTTAGTTTATGTCTTTACTATCTGCTTAAATGACTATGTACAATTTCTATCTTTATTACACCGCGCGAAGGCCAGCAACTCGGAGCAGGCGGCAACCGGCGGCCCGACGTGCGCTCAAGGGCAGGCTGCTGTGATTTTCCCTACCATGCAGCTGCCGTCGTTGGTGAAATTCGCCGTAGTCGGTAAGCCATCATTCGATTCCTCGCATCCCCAGCTTCTCGGTGCCATCTCTCATCCATTTCCCCCCTCACCTTTCTCGTTTCCTTGCCGCGCAGGGCCTCCCACTGGCGAGCCTATCCATGTCTGTCCGGAGCAGCGACTCCTTCTCCGCGGGGATTGCGGCGCGGGTGCGAGGAGCAGGGACGACGGCGCGGGCGCGAGGAGCAGGGACGACAGCCGAAGCTGCTGCAGACAGCCTCGACCTCTCTAGCGCTGGATCTGCTCGAGCTCGGTCTGCTCCTCCACTCCCCCACCTGTGGTTCGAGTCGCCTGCGTCCATGGAGGTTCCGCTAGAGACGGCTCAAACTCGAGCCAAGAAGGGCCCGACGGCGGTGTCGACCTCCCCATCTCTTTGCCCCATCGATGGGATGGGCGATGGCTCCCGGTGTCCGGTGCGGACAGCCTGATTAGCTCGGAAGAGACAGAGCGGGCGCGAAAGAGCAGACACCGACAGGTGGGTCCTAGCTGTCAGGACGGACGAAAAAAATAGGCAGAAACAGTCCTTGTTGCTTTAATATTAGATAGAGATTAACATCCACATATTTATTGTATTATGACATTAACTTTAGCCCTATTTTAAGCTGCACTAGAGTTTTGTATACAACATTCATATGATTTTTACAAAATATTTCATCTGAAATTATGCTCCAGCTGATTTATAACCATAAATCAAAAATCAAAATAATAACCTGACTGAAATAGTTGCAACTGTGTACCGAACAATATTTTCTTTTAGTATATGGCTTTTAGATTTAATAGGTCTCTTTTTGCAGATTTGATGTCATGTCAACCTTCCATTAATGTGATAAGTCTCCTCAGACGGTCGGACCTGGCCTGCTACATGGAACAAACTAATTCCAAATCTAGATTGCTGTCCATCGACCAAACGTGGAGTCGTGAAAGATGGAGTCATTAAATTTCAGAATATGTCTTGCAACTCCACAAGCTATGTTCTGCAATTATTGGGATTACAATATTATGGGATTTTGCAGGAGTGTATTTACACATCAGCCTGTTTTTTGCCACGTCGTTCAACCTCGGCGCCAAGATCCGTGGCGCCGAGACGTGTTACCTCGGCGCCATGGTCCACGATGCCGAGCTCGGGGTCCATTTTTTGAAATCTTTCTAAGAGAGATGTATTTATGAACTTCTTTGAAAAAAGGGTAAAAAGAAAAAAAAAAGTCGGATGATGGACTTGGTATTTGGCCTCGATGGACATTGGGCTATATCATGGTACTAGTAGGGTCAGGTCCCAACAAGACCCATGTGGTAATTAATCGCAATTAATGATGTGAATGCTTTAAATTCGTGCTAATTTGTTTGGAAGGACCACCCGAGCATTTCTCCTTTTCCATTACTAATTCTCAATTCTGTTAGCATCCAAACAGTAGAATTCGTCACTTCCAGTTCCAATATATTCTCAATTCCGAGCTTCAATTCAGACATCCAAACGGGGTGTAAGAAGTACTGAAACCACAACTACCCAACTATTGAGATAAATAACAAGTAGTGGTATGAAAGAAAGCATATCCCTAGTAGTATGAAACAACAGATCTTAGAGAGTTTACAACTGTTTACTAGAAGGATCAGTGCACCGAAAATCTGAAACACTGGTAGTAGGACAAATATCATTGATTCCATAAAGCATATCTCTCTTCTCAATCACTAGATCTAGCAAGGAGGAAAAACCCTGGCTTGTGCGAATTATTAATCTGGGAAAGTATGTTGGAAGCACAAACATGCTGATGTGCTGAATATTATGCAATTGCCACATAGTTGGGCAGCTTGACATTTCCCGGGCGAGAAAATACAATCTGCATGCGGTGTGTAGAACAGGCAGTCAGAATCTGACACCCTAGTTAGCAACTTAGCATGCAAGTTGAGTTTGTTTATAACCCGTTAACATAAGTGTAGGCAATTAGGGCATACAAACCTGGTAATCTCCAAGTGTGCGTGATTTGAATCCAGCTGCACAGTAAATAAAATAGTATTCCCATGTACGGATGAACTTGTCATCAAATCCCAGGGCCAAAACTTTACTGAAAAAACAGAGTGAACACAGTTAACTGTGTGATGCAGATTTTGATCGATGCTGCTGTAGCTTTTCTGAGTTGGAGTTCCTGTACTTACTCTCTGTTGTCCATGAAGTTGTCCCTCCAACGCATAAGAGTTGTGTAGTAGTGGTACCCAATATTCTCAACGTGTTCTATGCTGCAGACAAATATATGTCCAAAATTGAATTGATGAATTCATTCATAAGTCAAGGCAAAATTGAATTGATGAATTCATTCATAAGTCAAGGATGCCTTAAATAACCAATATAGACTCGTAGATGTGTTAGCATAAACTGATGAGTGTTAAACAAGATAGCTAGCTAGCTAGCTAGCCAGTGCTGGTGAGTACGAACCAGAGCCTTGATGCATTAGACATGGCAGACGTTATTCGAGCCAGAGATGGAAGGCAACCACCTGGGAAGATATATTCCTTTATGAAGTCAGAGCTCCTCCTATATTCATCATACCGTTCCTCAGGGATTGAGATGAACTGTATGTGCACATATATATAAATTTGTTAGTTCGCAGGCGAAATTTAGTTACGATTGATTTGTTCCATGCAGATAAATATTCAATCGATATGAGTTGTATTGATGATGAATGGCATGCACCTGGAGGACAAACAGGCCATCTTCTGCCAAATGGTATTCGCAGGAGCTAAAAAATTCATCCATGTACTCATGGCCGACATGTTCGATCATCTCGCTGAATAATCAAGTGAACATCATGTATCTATGAGCCTTAATTTTGATGACTCCTTCAATAAAAATCGTTGCCAGTAGAACTCACCAACTTATAATCCTATCATATTTATGGCAAGTTGGTATTTGACGGTAGTCGCACAGCAGGAAAGTTATGCGGTCCTGCAAAAAAAAAGAAACAGTAGAATTTGCTTCCTCAAATCTTCTCCAATGCTGATATCTATTGAAGATTAACGAATACTAAAACTGTCACACTACACAAAATAAAGCATTGACCTCCAATCCAGCTTCTTTCACTTTTCTTTGGGAGTACTTAAGTTGCTCCTCAGACAAGGTGATCCCTGTGTATTTACAACCACTTTTCTTCACCACCTCTATTGCTAGAGTGCCCCAGCCACTACCGATCTCAAGAACATGATGGTCTCGCTCCACACTAGCCTTCAGTTAAATGGAGATATATCGCAAGCAAGATTGAGGCACCGTCAATTCATGTATATGCATGTGCATATGCAATTGAGCAATTAATAAGTCAACACAAATAATATAAATTAAATGACTATAACAAGATATGATATGATGCACGACTGCAAGGAAGCACCACATGCTATGATCAAAATATATTACCTTGTCGATCAGAGCAGTAACTTTACGTAGCTGGGCTGCTTCTAAGCTTTCATCCTCCACCTACCATTAAAGCCAAGTAAGCTAGTTCAAGACTATTATCTAATGCTCCCTTCATTCCAAATTATAGATTGTTTGACTTTTTTACCCAAAGTTTGACCGGTCATCTTATTCAAAAAATTTGTGCAAATATAGTCAAATTTAAGTCAATTTCAAAGATTTTTTACATGATAAAGCAAGTCACAAATTTTTTTTGATATTTTGCACAATTTTTTAATAAGACAAGTGGTCAAATTTGAGATACAAAGTCAAACGAACTACAATTTAGAGTGGAGGGAGTACTTACAACCCAACTCTATATAACTTATTTACATCACTGCAGATTGAATCAAAAGAATAGTTGAGAAACCTTGAATATACCGGAAGAATAATTCATTGTTGGGTCCAGAAAAAGGGCAAAGAAATCATTACTCTGCATGCACAGATGTAAACTCAGAAGCAAAACTCTTAACAAATATTTTAGATACATTAATTCATGACTTAATAAGTGGCCACATATCTTCATGTAGATAGGAAGACTAAATTTAAAAGACACGTTGGGTACTCACCAGATCATAGTGTTCAGAGATATTTCGACGAGTTTGTGTTACAGTGTTCTTCCTTGAGAAATGTGATATAATATATTTGGCAGATGCAAAACCAGCGGTTAAAAGCAAGGGCGTCCACCAACCTCTGCTGATATAGCTTCTGCAGGAGACGTTTCAAAAGAGCAGGTATGAGACTTCAGTTTAATAAATCTTATGGAATGAATTTTGTGGAAAATTGACGATACAAGACCTTTTGCTGGTAATTTTGCTCGAACTCTTGCGCACATCTCTATTAGCAATGAAAATCTGTATGCAGGAAATCATTTATTAGTCTAGTTATAACAGTTAGATGAGAAATTAACAGTTATGTGAATATGTAGATGTAAATAAAATGACCTAAGTTACATCTATATATGCATGCATCAAAGAATGGAACAGAAAATATTTTTACCAGTAAAAGATTTAGAAGGCCTTCTCTTTGATCAGCAAAAGAGAAATAGCCATTAATGTAGGCATCGGCCAAACCAAGATCTGCTTCTGTTGCAACCTGACAGAAGGGCAAGGCAGCCAAGAGTAACCCATGTATCACAATTCACAGGAGATCTGACGAAGCAAGTAGATTACAAAAAGAACTAGACTTCCATCAATACGAGAATAGGAAAGAAGAGAAACCTTCCAATAGAACTGGGGATCATGAACTTGCATGGCAGATTTTATATTGCATTTTGCACATACTTTACCAAAACTGAATGTAGTACCTCCTTCCTCAATCAAGCTAATAATGAAACTGAAGTGAGAACCATTACAAGACATTGCATAGAGTATCTGAATTCATACAAGAACAAACCTCAAGCTCCCAATGGAAATGTATTGGTCAAGGAATCTTGTTACAAGAAGACGTGCCCCGGCCTCGGTCCATGATGGGACCATAGCTTTTGGGTTCACCAGGAGGTCACATTTCTTTCCAAGTAACCCTGCAGCTGCTGCTTTCCCAGCCTGCACCAATTATTCAATAGTCAGTACGCTATGAACCGGTAACGCTCACATGAATATTTGCAGAACGTTTTGCAACTTTTGTGTTTGAACCTAAAAAACTACAAGCTGTGCAGAGAATACCTTCACACCATCCTCATGGAATCCATAGCCTGTTATCCAATACAAAAAGGACATTTCAGAAAAGAAAACGAAATGCAGTATAAGGGCAGGTTGTACTGTAACAAGTGAAATACCTTGATATGACCCACAGAACCATAACCCTCTCTTTCCCTGGATGTGATCGAGCTCAAGAGAAGCCTTTGCAGAAGCCACAGAAGGTTTTAGGTGGCTGGTATTCCATTTATGCAATACATGATCGGGAACACGAATTGGATTAAGTGTCACAAGAAAAGGCCTGGCACTGGCAGATCCAATGTTCTGGCAGTTCAGGGAAAGCAGCAAGAGACACCGCGGTTATCGTTGATCCATACTAAACTTGGTCGCACTGGTTGGTAAAAAATGGTAACGCTGACTACCTGAAGCAGATTTAGCCAGTATGTAACACACACTCCCCTGCTTGTTGTCCCCAGGTAGTTCCTTGCACTCCATGCTAACGAGCTCCGTGGCATCAAACTTCCATCCCGGTGGAGGTATACATCACTGCAAACAGAGATGCATGGGACAAGTATACCGGACCAAACTACATATATACCTCACAAACACTTGAAAAGAAGATCTCATGTACATCAGATTCTTATGTAATAGCATGCAGCATTACCTGGTAGTATAGTGAAATGCACCTAGAATTCTCAATTCATCATGTGTTGCTTCAGTTCCAAGTACTTTTAGAGCATCAGGTGCATGGACACTAAATATGATTTGGTCATACATTTCCTCTGAACCATCAAACTCCAGGACTTTGTAACCTGTTTCTAGAAACATATGATTTTGTTTTCGTAAGTGAATGAACAGAGTAATTTACTATGGTTTAGAACTTGTACTATGTTTGATTCATCTAGGGAACTTTTTTTTTTCAGAACCCATATGTGTTTGTCAGTTGTCACTACTCACTACTGCACGTGTATATAGCTAGTCTAGACTGGCTCTTCAGGGGACAGCAAGTGCCAAAGCTAGAAACAGTACCCAACCGGGATTAAATCAAAATTAATGACGTGGCTGCTTTAATTTTTGTGCAAATCACATGGGAGGGTCTAGCGGAGCAAAACTGCCTTTTTGTTTTAGTGAATAACATTAAGCACCATCTTTATATAGGTAGGTCTTTTACGGCGCACAATACTGCCCAGCGGTAGTATGGTAGTATAACCATTTTTTTTGCTATAAGTAAAATGGTAATTTGCTCGAAATATAAAATGATAATTTACTCAAAATATATTAAGCAATGTGAGATGAGGTTATATAAAATATTTCATATGTTTGATTTCATATATTACAATAATACTATTTTTCATAGTTCCAGTCACCCCCTACCTGGCGCGCCAACTGTCAGAGGTTTAGATCTGAGCAGTCCACAGGGGGTCAACCCCCGGTGGTTTATTTGTTCGGTGGAGGAGATCCGGAGCTAAGAGCGCGATGGTTATGCTATCATGGCACATGGAAATCACAACGAAACACAAGAGACAAGGCGATTTATACTGGTTCAGGCCTCCGGAAAGTAAAACCCTACGTCCAGTTGTTGGTATTGTATTTCTCAAAGATTGTGTGGTACGTACATGGTCATCAGAAGGACGCCCTTGGCCGCCTTATATAGTCTGGCGGCAAGGTCGGTGGACCGGAGTCCAGGTCGGTTACAATAGGGAAACCTATCTTTAGTCGGTTACAACATTATCCCGTAATCCTCGCACTGTCTGGCGGCGCAACCGACGTTTTGACGTGTACTCTGAGTATCCGGCGTATCAGATAAGGTCTTCTGGAGGAACCTTCTGTAAGGTCTTCAGGGCCACAGATTAGGTCTGTTGGGCCCACTGTCAAGTCGGCGAGTCTTCTGATGGGCCGGACCCACTTGTTGGGGACGGCCGTGTCCCTCACCGGTGGGGACCCAGGGGTATCCATGTCTCACACTATACTACACATACTACCTATGAATACTACCTATACTACTGTTAAAAAACCGGTAGTATAGAATTAATTTCAACCGTCAGATCCATCAAAATAGGCATTTTTTATTACATATGAGTCATTTCAAACGGTAGTATAAGTTAGTATTGTGCACCATAAAAGACATTTTCTATAAGATGCCACATTTATCTAGTTATTAAGGTCTTTAAGGGACACTGGTGACATAAGGATGCATTTCAGAATAAATGTTACCTAGAAGAATCACCAAAACAAATACCATGACCCATGAGTAACGGAGGAAATAAAGAAGTATGTAGGAATCTAGTACAAATACCTCCTTCTAGATTTGAAACAGACTTGACTTCACAACTGGTCTTAATTTGACAACCCATGCTCTCCAGCTCTTCTCTTACCTGCCAGTATATATATGATGCTTGCATTGATCAATTATTGAACCATGCATACGGATGAGAACAACTATTTTGCATGTTAGAGATTCTGTGTTTTTTTTGGCAAAGGAAAAGAGGTCTTTTACAGCGCACAATACGACGTGTACTTCCGATTGAAAAAGGACTCGTATGTAATAGAAAAGGACCTATATGTAAGGATCCGACGGTTGAGATTAATTCTATACTACCGGTTTTTAAGCTGTAGTACGGTAGTATTCATAGGTCGTATGAGTAGTATAAGGGTATTATCAGAAATGTAAATGTTATTGTTGTAATATAGGAAATGAAATATATGAATTGAGTGCATCTCGACTGAATGAGCAGCAGGGAATAATTTTTCAAATAATATATTTTGAGAAAATTACCATTTTACCTATAGCCGGTAATACTACCGTACTACCGTAGGGTTGTATTGTGCGCTGTAAAAGACGTCAAGGAAGAAATCATTGTTATATTACCTTGTTCACGTAGGACCCCGTTCCGCCCTTCACAGTGTGCCACTGGGTGCGACCAAACAACTGAATGCATGCACAATCCCAATTCCCAAAGAATGAATTAGCAACCACAAATAAATGGACAAGGTAAATCAAGAAAGAGAAATGAATGATCGAGTAAATCTGAAGGCACCTCAAGAAGGTGATTGTCACGGCAAAATGAGAGCACAAAGGAAGCGGGGAACCCCAACACTGCCTGTGACGGACAGGACCAGATGCACGCACACATTGGAAGCTGCAAACGAATGTGTTGTTTTGTCACCAACTTAGTATTATTGGCAAAAAGCACGGTACGACTACAGGTACAGAGATAAGACGCTCAGTAATTAGCAGTACAAGGTAAGCATCCTGGAAGAGCTTGGAGTGGCCATGCACACTGATAAACTGGCCCATGGTTTCACTGCAGTCAAGATCAGGGTTCCTTTCATGGTCCTCGAGGTACCTTCAGTTCCAAAGGTGTGGCAGCAAAATTACCAGTCAAGATGCGCAACACAATGCACAAGAGAGCGATTTATATAAAAAAAGTAGGGGAGGATTGATAGATGCAGAGCTAGCTCACTTGAGAGCATGGTTCTTGAACTTGAATATCTCCACGATCAGGCGCCAGAAGCTGGGGCTAAGCGAGTTCCTCTTCTGTGCCAAGAGTCCAGACATGCCGTTGTGGCTGCCCCACTCAAAGCACGATCCATTCCTGTCCAGCAACGCGCTCACTGAGAAGGACATGTCCAATCTCTCAGTGTCCACCCGGAGCCCTTCAAACCACTCCATCATGTTTGGGCTCGTCACCTGTCATAAGTGCGTAAATTCCAGCAGAAGAGAACAACCCTTCAAATCATTCCATCATGTTTGCTCTAAGTTCTGATTGGTGCTGTGGTATACAACTGCTGACTATATGATCGTGTTTTTATTAAAAAAGGGTAGAAAGTGTCCTCGATTCTCTAGGAAGCAGCTTCTCGCGCCAAACACGCCTACCTCGATTCTCTAGGAAGCAGCTTCTTGGGCCAACTTGCGAAGCTTTCCCCGGCGGGACCAAAGAGAATCTCAATTCCGCTCAAAGCAAAATAAATTGACAACCACAGCAACTTGACTTGGTGCGCGTTGTAAAATAAAAAATATATCCTCATCTGTCCCACGCCAAAGCACACATCTAATGCCAACTTCATCTCACGTGTGCTGCAGTGCCGTTGTGTATGAGTGGAGTAGGGGTTCGGAGATTCTCTTGACCTGTGTGAGAAAGTCTTCTTAATACAATGCTGTGGGGGTGATTTTACTCCCCACAGGTCAAGTTTTTTGAAATGTGCGGATTTTTTTTACGGAACTGCCCTAACGAATGTTTGTCTGTTGTACTAATTTTCAAAAAAGCCCACTTAGTTTGCTTTTCTATTGTACTTATTTTCAAAAAATCACACTTAATTAGAAGAAGCACTCGCCGGCGAAGGAATGAGCTGCATGTCTACAGGAAGCTTCAACAGGTACACCGTTACAGAGCTGAGCAGGAATGAGCTAAACGTGTGCAAGTGGCTTGCGCAAGTTGCGCATGCACAGATGCGCACATGTACATGGATGGCAGCATCCAGGGCTCCACGCCACTGCACACACGGACGGACAGATAAGGGCCGGGCTGCTACTGTTACACTATAGATGAACAGTTGTCCCGGGAAACTATATTGCATGGATGATATATTGATATATTAGTTTTGACCACGGTGCAGTACTAATCTCGTTTTTGGTTTGAGAGCACGCACCGACAACACAGAACCCTGCACGGGAGCAGGCGGCCGCCCACATGTACACGACACGCGCGAGTGGTCGCCCTGGCCCGTTGCGGCTCTGTATCGGGCGACAAGGGGGAGTGTGGAGATAATCAGCCTGTTCGTTTGACTTATCAGCCACCAGCTACCAGTCAGCACTACTTTTCTCTCAGAACAAATCAGCGTCAGCCATCAGCCACCAGCCAGCCGAACAGGGTGAATAAATGAGCTCTGTATTTGATTGATGCTCACCTCTTCCACGGCGAGCTAAGGATTCCATTGGAGTTGCCCTGAGGATGAGAACCGCGATGGCGACACCGGGACAGGGTTTTAATTACCGTTTCTACGGACTGGAATTCTGCGAAAGTACTGGTCCGGTCTGGTAGCAAAATTAGATAGTTTTCCGACTTCTAACCGACCTAAAAAATCCCCACTTTGGTAAACCGGACGGTTTTTAACATGTCTAGTTTTTCAGACGCGACAAACCGGACCGGTTTTGTGAACCCTGCACAGGGATGAAGGTGCTCCAGCATGGGTCAAACTAAACCCATACGGAGCAGACTCTCAGAGTACGTGTTTGGATCAGTTTAATTCCTATCCATCGAATCTTTATATGTTAATTAGAAGAATTAAATATGAGTTAATTTTAAAACTAATTACATAGATAGACACTAATCCGCGAAACGAATCTATTAAACCTACACTTAGTCTATAATTTGACTATGTGGTGAATTGGTGATACAACACATCCAATGCAACACTTTAAACTTTAGTCTGTACATCCAAACACCCCTTAACTAAAAGGGTTGTCCAGCCGTGTGTACCACATACCTAGCCACACTTGATTTTTGATCCGTCCGATCACAAATCAACACGTGTGATCGACCCCTCCATCTCTTAATCTCATCACCACACCTTATCCATTCATCACTCAACATCCCCAACACCCGACGACGCACCACTCACCCCGCCAGGCTCGGGCGACACTCGCTGCCAGAGCCACCGCCCTGGCACCCTCCACCTCCTCCCTCCGTTTGCGTGGCTCCTTCCCAACGTCATCTTCGTCAATTCCAGTCGGGCTCTCCCACCACCACCGACTTCTTGCCCAGCTCCGACGACACATCGCCGCCTTTGTTGCCACACACACACACACACACACAACCACGACCAACACTGACTCGCCTGGATCCTACGTCCCTACTGCCATCACCACACATCGTGGGTTTGCCACCTGCAGGCTCCGACGGCGTCCTCGGGGCCTCCGCTCCCCTACCATCTTTCTCGCCTCCACCGCCAGCTGGCAAGCTACCCCAAATCGCTCTAGATCCATAGGTCATAGATAACTCCCACCCCGAGCCTAACCTCAAGCCGGGATGTTTAGTTCACCAAATTTTCTTTTCAATTCACTATTCATTCCATCACATCCCCACAACTTTTTCCAAACTAAACACATCAACTCTAACTTTCCACTATTCATCATCCTTTCATCCATCGGATCGCCTCCCACCACTTTTTCCAAACTAAACACATCTAACTTTCCACTATTCATCATCCTTTCACCCATCACATCCCCTCTAACAGCACGCAGTCCAATTAATGTATTATTCTCCCATTACATCTCCACACTCTTTCCAAACTAAACACATCAGATTCAACTTTTCACTATTAACCACTATTCATTCGTTCCCACCACGTTTCACCAACTAAGCAGCCTCCAAATTATTCATTCCCACCACATTCCACCTCATTTGGCCATAGTTGAAGAAGAAGGGTGTTGTCAGAGGTCGAGAAGGAGGTGTCGTGGCTTGTAATGATTGGGCAGCTAAATTATAGCGTGAGAAGAGGTAAAAATGCTCGAGTTAATATAACTTTTTCCCTAACTAAATTTGGAGAAATTAAACTAGAGGGGCTGGCCCACCTTCCCCTCTCCGCCGGGGAAGGAAAGGGGGCTGAAAACTGGAGGAGCTAGCAGGAAGCTGAGAGCTTGGGCTTCTGTTTGGCGGCGTTGTTTCTTGTTTGCACCGCAGCAGATCGCGCATGCAAGCTTGCGCAGAGTGTGGATTAACTATATCAGTGTAGAGTGAGATCAACACAAAACAGGATGGGAAGAAGCACTAATAATGCAGTCCTGCGTTTGTAACTTTAATTTGCGTAATGCGTGGATATGATGTTCGCACCCGGTTGAAGACCATGAAGCCGAGATCGAGGTGGACGGGGCCGTTCCCGCCATCGTCGTCGACGGCCACGGTTCCGGCACCCCCGCCGAGATGGTGCTTCTTCTCGTAGAGAGTCACCCGGACGCCGCCGCCGCTCCTGGCCAGCTCATGCGCCGCCGTGAGCCCCGCTACGCCGGCACCCACCACTGCCACCCTCATAGTCATATACCGCTCTCTCGCTCTATGTGTGCAACCTCTTGTTATTAAGCCGCTCTCTAGCTAGTGCAAGCATATGCGACTTTCCGTTTGTGTATATATGGAGACTAGCTATTATAGGGAATCAAAAGCTCCATCTTGGGAAGTAAAGTGTGCGGTGTCACGTCGTTTTCTCTATGATAGTATTAAGAAATCAGAAAACCATATATACAGACATTATTACACTATTATATAATGGAATATCTCGGTTTACGATATCTTCAAACAATATAATAATATACGAAGATCGATCAGCTAGCTAGATCGAGGATCAACTACTAGAGCATTATTACGTGTTTTATATTATCAGTAATTTATTAGCAATCGATCAAAAACATGTTTAATCTGATTTGAGCATTATTACGTGTTCAAGTTCAAGCGAGTGGAGTATGTTTTATATTTTTTTAATCTGCTGGAAGCCTGGAAGCCTTCATGCACCAGCTGCTTGCTTCGGCACCTCTATTATTAGTTTGACTGTTTAGTGTTTATTACCACTGTCGGAGAAAAGGACTTCTCGTCCTACTACCCCATTTTCCATTTCGGCATGTGGGCGCATAGTGTTTTGGCTCGCTGCAGGCAGGCAAAGCTTGGAGGGTCTACGGGGAGATATATAGAACGAAGTGAGGACTTCGCTGCGAGAGGCAATTACGTGAAGGGACAACTTCACTACACCATGAGATCTAAAAAACTGAACTCCGATCCGATCCCCGCGAGGACTCGGATTCGAGGTAGACGATGCAAGGAGGCCAGGTCGGAGTGAAGGAAGCGAGAGGTCATCTTAGACAAACGTCCTGGACTCGGGGCAAAAGCTAGGGCTTAGCAGCCAGTTCCTAAAAAAATGATGAGGAGGTGGAGGTGAAGACTTCGGCACGATAACCCACAAGAATTTAGCTGTAAAATGATGAGTTTTGTAAAAGTATGTGTCTTGGATCGTATAATAATGTTATTGTAATACTCCCTCCGTCCTAATTCGATATGCGCATAACAAAATAAAATGTGTCCATGAATGATATGTGTATTCCTAGTTGGAGCCAATCGTGTCACGAATTGCTTAGTTGGCTGGCTCGTTTGTCGATGCATCACAGAGGGGAATTAAAGTTCTCCTCGGTCTTTGCGTTACACAGTTAGGCACATATCAATTCTGGACGGAGGGAGCACATTTTAATATGATTTGCATAAAGTGATAAGGTAGGCAGAGAAGGAACCAGAAATTAGACTTAGGGGGGGGGCAAGCTTTTTGAGACAATTAATGTATGTGGTGGTAGTAGCAATTAAAGTTGGAAACTAGAAGACCTAATAAATAGAAAAGATATTATTTAAGCTACATGGTATTAATTATCTTTGATTAATTAGTCTAAATAATTGTGTGTGTGTCGGTGTGTGTGGTGGTGGTGGTGGGGTGGGTGGGGGGGGGCTCTTGGCTCCGCACCGAAGTAGCGTATGTTGTAAAGTGTACAAATTACAGTTCTATAAAATGGTACTAATAAGAATGTAAATGCGTGATTCTAGGCGGACAAACAACTCGCTTAGGCTCACTCAAAGTCATTTTAACTCTCGTCCCTTTCTTATATGTTTTCCTTTCTTTCTTCATTACGAGATCTGTTGGCCATCGAGGACAATTTTTACCCCCAACAACTAGTGGCGGAGCTGCAACTAGGACAACCCATGTCAAGGCCCAAGACCCTAGTCGTGGCTCAGCAAAGTCCACTACCCCTTTAATCTTTGGCCCAAAAAACTAAGTGATACAGCTCAGGTCAACACCAGATTGGGCAGCGGGGATAGCAGCAGCACGCGAGGTACATGAATTCGGGCGGCCGCTAGAGCCTCGTGCTCCACTAGTGAGCCACTGAGGATGGGCCCTAGTCTTGAGCAAAAGCTGGCTCCACCACTGCCAACAACCACATCAGTAGTGTACTTGGTGCGTAGTATATTGTACAAAGTACTTTAATTTCTCCATTCCAAATTGTACGTCATTTTGCTAAATGTAGATTCATAGTTGTTAGTATATATCTACAAGTACACATGGACATAGATGATCTAATTAAAAAAACTTTTTTTTCTAAAAAATATATATAGAGAGAGAAATAAATGTTTGTTTTAGTATTTGCACCGAGAAGCCTGACACAGGTGCTGCTTCATTCCCAAGATACAGCATGCAAATTGCAAGCCACGAACCCCAGATCGGTTTTTTAATGGTGCAGAGTGGTAGATTACTATGAATACCTGCCACTTTATTACTGCGTCAGTGTGCGTCACTCCTCCGAGTAGTACAAGATGTATGCACTACATGCAAGTGTTGAAAACTTGACATGATGACCATCTCAGACCTGAGCCCCTCTTGAGCAGTAACAAAAGTTTTGAACACGTACTAAATGATCAGGGAAGGATGGATGAAGCTACTGAGAAGATGCAGGGAAATCTTCCTTCAAGCACTATCTTAAAGGGAAAAGTTTAATTTTAAACCTCCAACTATAACATAAGTCTGATTTTCAATCTGCAACTATGAAACCACATAGGGAGGGCCATCGAACTTTCAAAACCGGGCAAATTTGGCCCTTTGAGTGGTTTTGAAGGTGGTTTTGCATTTTCTAGAAATTTCAATTCTTTTTTATTTGGTCAAATCCATAAATAATTCATTTCAAATCCAAAAAATATGAAGTTGATACCAAAAGTTTTCTAAAAATATAGGCTATTTGTTGGTACTCTATTTAGTGTTATTTACATAATATTTATTGCTATTCCTGGTATTTTATTGATGGTAATAAAACACCAATGGATAGGTTACATTTTTAGAAAATTTTGGCACTGATTTGATATTTTATGATTTGAAATGAATTAGTTATAAATTTTTGTATTAAATCTAAACTTTTAAAAAATTTAAAAATGAAAAACCACTCTTTAAAACCACTCAAAGGGCCAAATTTGCTCGGTTTTGACATTTCGATGGCCCTCCCTGTCTGACTTTGTAGTTGCAAGTTGAAAATCAGACTTCTGATATAGTTGGAGGATGAAAATTAGACTTTAGAAAAGACATTATCTAAATTCAATAAAGACATGGCTGCTCTGAAGCATACGGTAAACAATTCTCCAACCTCGTCATTGTTGAATGTTTGTGGTCAGCCAAAGTGCTAACTTCTTGTGTTGTTTCGGTGGGTTGTTGAATTATCAAAGGCTAAGATCATCTTTACCATAAGACATAAGTCAATAATCAGCAGCGATATCAAACAATGTTTCGTTTGTTGTGTGAGCTGACGCTCACAAGACTACCCGTGAGAAGATTAAGTTTGCTGATCAACTACAAGAGTACAAGACACATATCAAGAGGAGGATCCTGAGCATAAGTTTGCTAAAATACAGGAGTCCTATCAAGAGGAGGATGCCAAGGAGTCACCTCAAGAGGAGACATATGGTATAGCTAGTTATAAAATTGTACGAGTGTTAAAAATAGAGAGATTATTGTTGATTCTATTATATCCCGATGTATAGTGTAGTTATCAAATTGTTAATTGTATGGATGTGTTGAAAAAAATTTATACAATCTATTGTTAAATTGGTCAAATTTTGTACATGTCATCATCCATCTCATCATTCAATCAGCATCAACGGCCATATCATCATCCAGGTCAACAGCCATGTCACATGACTATACACTCTATGATGATTTCTACTATGTTTACTTTTCGTCACTAACACTTGGTCTGGGTTGGGGCTGCGTGGGCTCATGGGTATTCTATGACCCTTAACAAACGTCATAAACTACGTCAATCGACGACTTTGTAAAACCGCCGCGCAGGTTAATTCATGGCGTTCAATTTATATTATGTTATCAAAAATCATCACAGATGTCATTTTGGGACAATTTTTCGGTGATATGTGATGCAATTTGTCCATCATATATAGATTAACATATTTCTTGTAGCCGTGATTCTTGAGTATTGACCAATACCCACGATCACAGTATACGAGAGTGGCAGGTATGACAGTTTGGCCTAGATGTGCTAAATTTGTTAAACCCCCGCATGTGCAAAGGTACATGTAGGCCGGTGTTAGGGCGTAATAGCTGCTGTCCCGGCGCATAACACTCCACATTAACATAGGCGTGATACCACACTGATACAAGGATTAACTACATTTTAGCAGCGCGAAATTTGCGACCCTCGTGCTCAGAGCCGGCCGGGCTGGAAATAATCACACTTCAATGTCCGTGGCCATCGGAGAGAGTAAAGTATCCCGGCGATGCTGTCCTGGTCGAAAGCCCGCCACCCAAATCAGCGATCCAAAGTCCAAGCGCAACCGCGGGCTCCCTTCGAGCTCCGTGCTGTAGCTCACGTGCGCATGCTTTGCTTGTGGCGTGCTACTGGTGGCAGCTAGACAGCTAGTATAGGTGATGCAGTGGTCAAGCGTAGCGAGAGAACAAACATGAGGATCGCAAACTGATTCTGTAGGAGAATCTGTACGTACTTCGTCAGTTTTTGTACTGCTATCTATGCTTCTTAATTGTAGACTCCTAGTAGTTCTAGGCTAAATTAAAGTCGTCAGTGTGTTCAGCTCAAAATTTCAGTTAGAATCGGTTTAACTGAAATGTCAATTTCGAAGTTAGACGACGGCTCTGATTGATTGACCTGGCAATTTTGAAATTGGAACAACTTAATAACTTTGCTTGCTGTAAGTGAAACAAGTAGTTGGTGGCATGTTACTCGGCATGTGCCGTGTTCTAAGCCAATGTCCACGCATCAAAAGCCGAGTTGTATATATAGGTCAAGTATCCTAATAGTCTCGGGGTTCCTGCTTCGATCAAGGAAATCTCTCACGGACCAAAGAACCGTTGTGAAAGGACAAAAGACAGTGAAGTATTCTAACCACTCTACAAACGAACTGATCTTATATATGCCGACACAAAGCAAAGCTAACCGGCCGGCCGCGTAACACTGCCTCCTGCAACCAGCAAACAACATCCTGTATCCTTGTAGAGGTTGTGCATGCAAGACTTCTCAATCGATCGCCATCAACGTCGATCACCTATGAAGCCAACCACTGCAACTGCTTCTGCGACCCTTCTCCTCCTCAGCATTGCGCTCCTCTGCGGCGTTCTCGTCTCTGCTGTGGATGCTGCGAGGCAACTGCCCCCACCAGAAGGCCATGAACCGCCGGCGGCGGCAGCAGCCTACACGACCCTGCGGGAGAAGGCGTGGTCGAAGACGACGGCCGTGGCGTGGACGCAGCAGCTCCCCTCTGGCCCGAGTGCCAAGGGTCCGGGTCACTAGCTAGCAAAGGTAGTAAGTAACTACAGAGTTTCCTCGATCGAGAGGTTTCAGACCAAGAGCAGAAGAGCTCCCTTTGTACGACGGTTTTTTCACCCCAATGGTTCGTGCATTTGGAAGAAGCTCGTGAGGTCCATTTTATTTTTGTTTCAAATCTGAGTTGTCAGTTTTTCGCGTGTGCTTGTGCACTATATTAATTACCTTCTCATTTAGCGTCCAGCCCATTAGCGTTCAAGCACTGTTTACTGTTATTTTGGCTCCAATACTATACAAAGGACATGGGATTGCTTGTTGACGTTAACTAGGTACTCAAATGATGCATGCTGGTGCCTGTGTCTCGCAAAAGTTTCTTCAAACAAGTTCTTTGAAATTTCCAAGATAACCCCTTAAGAACATGGAAGGGATTTCTTAGAAACTTGGAAGTGGAATTAATAGCACTACATGAGTAAATCTAGTTCTTTTGCCAGGGGCGGAGCTAGAGCAACATAAAGGAGGTTGCAACATCTTCATAGCATCTGTGGATATTCAATTTAGCAAACTCCGCCCCTGATTCTTGCAAGCAAACCGAGAACGCAAAAGAAGATACTGAGCATCTCCAAGAGTTTTATAAATCCCTTCTTCATACTTTACTTTTAGCAAGATGAGAAAAAACTCTCTCCAACAACTTCTAATCTATCCTCTAATATTTTAGAACTTGGGAAAAATCACCTATTCCGCGTAAAGTTACACGCTTATAAGTCGCGTCTTATAGCATCTCCAAGAGTACATAATATTTTCTCCCGAAAATATGAAGTTTTACAACTTCTAAAAATATTGGAAGGAATTAAAAAATCATTTCCAAGAGTTTCTAATTATCCATTTCTAAAACATAGAAGGCAATTTTATATCAAGAATCTTATACTAATTCTAAATTATCCTAACCACTTTTATATATTATTTCTCTCTAGCTTGTACAGTTGCATGAGGAACCATTTCATAATCTTTATTCTTTCCATGATATTCCACCTTTAGATACGCGTGACTCAAAAGCGCATAAGAGCATCTCCAAGAGTATCCTAAATCGATTCATAATTATTTATTTTTAGTAAGATACGAAAAAATCCCTCTTCAACAACTTTCAATCCATCTTCTTAATCTTTTAGGACTTCGAAAAAAATCACCCCATTCCGTGTAAAGTTATGCGCTCCTGAGTCGTTCCTAATTTAAAGGTGGAAGGGTGTACAAAGATTAAATAGTAGGTTAGGGTTTCTGATGCAAATGTATAAGAGAGAAAGAATATATAAAAGTGGTTAGGATATTTTAGACGTAGTATAGGATTTCTGAAGTAAAATTGTCTTTGAGTGGATTCTTAGAAACTTTTAGAGATGACTTTCTTTATTACTTCCAATAATGTTTTAGGAGTTGCAAAACTTCATATTTTTAGGAGAAAAATTTAATAGTCTTGAAGATGCTCTAACTTTACGCAGAATAGGCTGACTTTTTCAAAATCCTAAAAGATTAGGAGAATGGATTAGGGATGGTTGGAGATGGGTTTTATCTAATATTGCTAAACATTAAGAATTAGAAAAGAATTTAGATAACACTTGGAGATGTTCTAAAGGTGGAAGGGTGTAGAAACAATAAAGAGTAGAAAAGGGTTTCTAAAGCAAATGTACAAGAGAGAAAAATATATAAAAGTGGTTACAATAATTTAGAAATATAATAATATTTCTGATGTAAATTTTCTACTATATTTTAGGAGTGAATTATTAGAAAATATATGAAGATTATCTTATTTATTCCTTTTAATATTTTTTAGATGTTGTAACATTTCATATTTTTTAGAAGAAAATATTGAGTATTTTTTGAGATGCTGCGTTGGGTGTACATAAGTAAACATACTACTACACGTCCATCAACCAGAGATGACTTTGATACCTAACCATTTTTGACCATCAACCAGAGAAGAAAGAGAGAGAAGAGAGATGGTGATGACATGTGAGCTCCACCACCAAGTGACGTTCACGTCAGTAAAAACGTCCATAAAAACAGCCCTGTTGTCAAATTTGAATGATTTTACTAGTTGAGTGGTCAAAGATATCCGATTTTGAAGTTTGATGACTAAAACCAAACCAAGACAATAGTTATTCAAGGTGAAAATTGAAAATTTTTCTAATAATAAAATGTCACAACTCTATTATGCCCGCAAGGCGGAAAAAAGAATACTACTATGTCAGACCTGATTATGGGTTTTACTCCTGTAAACTGTAACACAGGCCATATTATGCTAAAAAGTACTATCTCCAATCACTAATATAAGTTTTGCAAACAAACCACCAATATAAGTAATTTTCATTTTATCATAAGTTAAGGCTTTTAAGATTTTGATGATCGTTATAACTATAAATTAAAATAGTTTTACAACCTAAGGTTGATGCTACTAAAATCATCATGAAAAATATTATCAAAATGTAATACCTTTTATACAACATGAAAACCTGTGAAAATCATGACAATTGTCGTCTAAATTCTAAAAAAAATCACATAGGTAGATGATATGATGATACACAACCTTGAAAAATATCTTGTCCAAAGTCGACTTTGCTTGCGAGATATAAAAATAACAAATTTTTTTGATGGTAGCGGTCGTAGGTTGTGGCACTGCCCACCACGGTTTGAACCCCGGTTCGGACGGTGGTGTCACACGGGGGATTTATTCGTAGGTTGTGGCGCTGCCCACCACGGTTCGGAGCTAATATGTGCTCGGGCACAATGGTATGATCACCTGGAAGATGTGCTGATGGCTGAGGCAGTAGCTGTGCGAGATGGCCTGATACTAGCGAAAAGATGTGGTATTGTGCATGCCATTGTTGAATCAGATAACAATGTGGTGATACGAATGCTACAGGAGCCAGAAGGAGGACGATCAGTTATTACTTGGAATTTGGCATGATGTTCAAGAGCTAGTTAAGCGTTTTGTGTCCCTAGAGTTTAATTGTGTAAATCGGGAGGCAAATGAAGCGGCACATTTGCTGTGTGCCAAGACTCTTCCTCGAGTTTAGGTGTATGTGAATGGCAGCATCATGTCTGGGCGTGATGGCTAGGGACTGTAATTCTGTGAACTCTGATGAAATATAAGCTCTGATCGTGCGCCCTAAAAAAAAGAGAACGGACCGAGTTTGAAATGGACACGTCATATGTTGAGACTATGGTCTGAAATGTTTTCAAAGATTCGATAGGCTTAGCTTTTAATTTGCCTCATCACTTTTTGTTGGTACTGCCTTTTGAATCATGTTCTAAAATATCTAGCCGAATACCGAGAAAGTGAGGATGTGTTTGGTTTGAAGAATTGGGTGGGATGAATAGTGGGTCAATGGTGAAAATTTTGAATATGGTGGTGTTTTGTTTGGAAAAATAGTGAGAATGTAATGAGAGAATATTGCATTGAACCGCGTGTTATGAGAGAGGATATAATGATGAAAGGATGACGAATAGAATATTTAGTGGGAGTGTTTAGTTTGAAAAAATGACAAGGATGTGATGAGATGAATAACGAATTGGAGTGGAATTTGCTAAGAGCATCTCCAAGAGCTTTTGTTTACATGAGTAGCTAAAATCTTAATTTAACTATTATGTAAAATGAAATAGCTAGCAAAAAGATGATGAATCCAACAGCTCCTCTGAATAGAAAACATAATAACTAGTGGGAGAGGTCTTCTTTTTTGACTAGCGAGGGGGAGGAAATACAAAACATGATAGCTAGCCGAGTAAAATACAAAGTCTGTTAGATCCGAGTTTTGATAAAGTTTTTCATTTTTTTAGCTCATCACAGTATAAAAGAACTCTTGGACATGCTACAAGCAAACACAACGCATGGGCTAGTCTGGGACGCCAAGACAGAAGTATTTTTGGTTTTTTTTTGACAAAATAAGTATTTTAGCATTAGCTTGTGAAGAGCAGATGTTGTCACGAATTTTTTATATATTTTTTTCATTGATTTTCGAAAAATAAATGGACGAACCAAAAATTTCGAGAAATATACATCTGCCGCCAAATCCCAGCCGCCGTGTCGCACGACGGCAGCATCCCTGCCGCCATGCCCCACGGCGTTAAGTCCCTGCCGCCGTGGGGTACGGCGCCAGGAACCTGCCGCCCAACACCACGGCGGCAGGCCCCTGCCGCCGTGCCACGTGGCGGTAAGGCCATTTTTTTTTAATTTTTCATTTTTAAAACACTTTTAACCTTTTTAAAAAACAACAAACTAATAAGTGTAAGCATAATCACAAGATCATATCATAATTAACGAGTAGATGCAAATAGTTTATACAAAATCATGGTAAAAGTACTACTACATCTAAATGCGTCGGTGCCTCTTCGGCCTAACAGCTCTAGCGCCAGCCCAGGTGTGGTCCCGGTCGTACATCCAGGGGTCAGGTGCCCTGACCACCCGCGGTCCGAACTGGTCGGGAGACGGTGTCGCCATGGCGGCCTGCGACGAGCCTGCAGCATCCGGTGTCGCTCCGCCGGCCGCCGGGGTCGCTCCGCCCAGTGGCTGTGTCGGCTGAGTCCCAACCGGTGCCTGTGTCAACTGTGACGGGCCAACCTCCTCAGCCTGTTGCGGGGCATCCAGGGTCGCGAGAATGTCGCCGTACCCCATCTCATCCCAGGCCAGCTGGTCCTCGGTGGTCGCGTCGAAAGCAGGCTGGAACATAGGCGGAGTGGACGAGGAAGGAATATCTGCCGCCGCAAGCTGAAAGGCCGGTGGTCTGAAACCTCCTGGCAGAAAGATCGGCGCTCTAGGTGCCGTCGTCTCCGGCTGTCGAGGCCCGGCTGTCGGAAAGAGCGGCGGTCGCCCTGTACGATTAGAATATAGTATAACCACAAACACAAAATAATTGCGTGCATTAGTTGAAAATAAGGTCCACTGAAAGTACCTGCGCCGGGGGAACAAACGGCCGCTGCACGTAGGTGTGTGGGCCCTGCGCCTGTGGCTGCTGTTGTGCCGTCGGAGCCGAGAAGCCGCCGGCAAAGGTGGAAGGCGCCTGCTGCGAAGCCGCTGTCGAGGCGGAGCTCGAGGATGACGCTGGGTGGCGCGGAAGGAGAGGAATCTCTGCGGTCCTGGCGTAGTTCACGACGGCGGAGTACCTCGTGGCAGCATGGAGGATCCTGTCGTACGTGCCCTAGTGCTGGTGAGGCCCCCAGGTAAAACACTGCTCCCTCGCGAATGCTGCGAGCCGCACGATCTCAGCAAGCACGTCGTGCTGCTCACAAAATTAGTAACACATGCTATAATGAAAAGTCATATGAATGTAATATGTTTGCAGTATCGTAGCTTACCGCTGTGTTGGCGGTCTGGTCTCGGCGCACCGGGTACGTGGTGTCCGGCAGGATCCTGTCGTGGTCCGGGACCGGTGGCGGTGGCGGGGTAGTAGGCACGTACGTCACCCGCGTCCGCGTCCTCGGGAGGTACCACTGAAGGTACGCTACCCAGGCCGCGCCGTCGTGAAGGCGGTGCTCGGTGACGACGTTCTCCTCGTGCGCCGCGGACGCCCACTCGTCCACGTACGGCTGCAGCTTGCCGACGAACGACGTCGCCGCAGCCACGCCCTTACGCGTCCACCTAGCATAGATGAAACATAAAATTATTGGCAACTGACTATTTGTAACAGAAAATAATTATAACTGACAAATGGTAGCTCACCTGTGCGCTGTAGCCGGCAAACGTGGCGCAGCGGGTACTGGTGCCTCCTGGAAGAGGCCGAACTGCCTCATCACCCGGTGGACGGCGTACTCCTCGACGTAGACGTCGAAGACCAGTCGTCGCCGCGTCATCCAGTACGCCTGGTCTCGGGAGCACAGGGACGAGAGCCCCTGTGGTGCGCGGGCAGCGACCATGGCAGGAGCGTACGGCGTCCACCGGACCTGGGCATCGACCATCCGGTCGATCTGACCTACGAAGTCCTTGTACGCCTTCTTCGGCTGCTCCCCAGCCCAAACGTGCTGCAAAGAACATGAAAAGTTAATTGAATCGAACTAAAGAACTCATAACGCGAAGAAAACGATAAGGGAGGTCATTACCTTTCGGAGGCACTACAGAGAACCTATGGTGGGGAGGTCCGCTGGATCGGTGTCTTCGGGCAGCGTCTGGTACTCCGAGAGGTCGGCCTTGGGCCGACCGATGTCGAACCGCTCGTGGATCCACATCTGCAGCAGGAGAGGGTACCCCAGGAGGATCCCCTCCTTACTCGCTGGCCTCGACACTGCCAAACACAGCCCCCTGTAGGTAGCTGCCAGAACAGCGCTGCCCCAGCTGATCTGGGGTATCTGGTCGAGGGGTGCGTCGGCGATCTTCTGAGCCCAGGGGAGCAGGTACCTCGACACCGAGTCTCCTGCTAACTCGCAGAACAGCACCCACCCGAACAGCCAGAGCAGGTAGACCTCCAAAAACCTGTCTGACGTCGGGTCGTCGGCCTCGTCCGCCATGTAGTCAGCCTGCACACACACAAAGGTCCATCATCACATTCGTTTAAAATGCATACAAACGTTGAAAATAAGAGTTAGAATCACGTACGCTGAACTGCTGGATCCAAGTTCAGGTGGGCCCGTGGGTGTCGGCGAAGGGCACGTACGGCGCTGGCGCGCGATCGTTCCGAGGAACGTTCGCTTACCGAGCAAGGAAGTCAGCGTGCCACGTCGCGGGGATGTCGATCGGCCCCATCGCCTCGCCAGCACACGGCAGTCCTCCCAACATCGCGGCGTCCTCCAGACTGAGCGTCATCTCGCCGACGGGGAAGTGAAACGTGTGTGTCTCTGGTCGCCACCGGTCCATGAACGCGGCGATCAGCGGGGTGTCGTAGCTGAACCGCGTCAACCGCTCCGCCCGGGGAACCTCAGCTCGTAGCCTGTCCCCCTCGACCAACCGCGCAAAAGGGAGAAGTCCTGCAGCGTGTAGCCTGAAAAAAAAACAAAATTAATTTACTTAACGCAATTACTATTGTAAAGAAACAGAAATAAATAATAATTATGAATTACGTACTTCGGAATCCACCGCTGGTGTATCGGCATCAACGTGCGGGTCGTCCGGCAACGTATGTTGCCGGGCGAACGTCCAAGAACAGCCGACACGTACGAGCGGTGGTGCCGGTCCACCTCCTCGTCGAACAACTCCGGCCGTACGTACTCCAACGGTACAGCCATAACTGCAAAAAATAACATAATTTAATCAATTAGTCGAATTATAGTAATTAAAACGAATTATGTGAATTTAAACCATTTTCTACGAATTTTATATCAATTTAATCTAATTATTTGTATTATAACTATTTTCTAGGAATTTTAAATGAATTACAACGAATTATGTGAATTTCAACTATTTTCTACGTATTTTATATCAATTTAATCTAATTATGTGAATTATAACCATTTTCAAGAAATTTTAAATGAATTACAACGAATTATGTGAATTTCATCTATTTTCTACGAATTTTATATCAATTTAATTTAATTATGTGAATTATAACCATTTTCTAGAAGTTTAAAGCCAATTTAAACGAATTATGTTAATTATAATAATTTTTAATACTTTTATATTAATATAATCTAATTATTTAAATTATAACTATTTCTAAAATTTTTGAAATTTCTAAACTATTTTAAACTAAGTTAACTAAACTAAACTAACTAAACTAAGTTAACTAAACTAACTAACTAAACTAAATTTAGAAACATACCTCAGTCAAAAGTGCTCCGAAGGGTTGAAAGCCGAAGATTTAGAGGAGTGATGGAGGGAGGGGTCGGTGGCGGCAGCCGTCGCCCCCTTATGTAGAGGTGACGCTGCCGCCGTGGGGCACGGCGCCAGGATCCTGCCGCCGTGGGGCACGGCGCTAGGGCTCCTGCCGCCTTGGGGCACGGCGCTAGGGTTCCTGCCGCCGTGCCCCACGACGGCAGGAATCTGGCCCCACCTGGCAGGTCAGCGGACCGTTGGCGGCACCCTTACCGCCGTGCCCCTGCCGCCGTGGGGTTTGGCGGCAGATGTATATTTCTCGAAATTTTTGATTCGTCTATTTATTTTTCGAAAATAAAAAATATATATATATAAAAAATTCTGTTGTCACGAGCCCACGCCGGTGACGGGAGTGGGCTGCAATTTGGCCTGTAGCTCACTACGCACCGGCGAGCCCATCTGCCCATTGGTCCATTCATCCATACTGTGACAAGCCGCCGATTCCATCACCGCGCCGCCGTATCTCATCATCCGCAACTCCACCGCCGCCCTGGTTCTAGGGTGCTCTTCGCCGGCAGATTGGTATGCCCCTTCAACCTTCTCGCTCTTCCTTCTTTGCATTCATCCCTGCACTGATCTCTTAATCGCTTATATGAATTTTCCTTCAATTCTTCGTTTCAATTTATCCCCATTTTTTCAGATCGACTTTCTCACCGATGGATAATCCCCAGACGAGCACCTGCACCACCGCCGACCTCACCGACGACCTCATCGTCGAAATCCTGTCGCGGCTGCCACCCAAATCTATCCGCCGCTTCAAGTGCGTTTCCTGGCACTGGTACGGCCTAATTACCGACCCCGAGCACCGCAAGAAGATCCCCCAGACGCTCTCCGGCTTCTTCTACCCCAGTCATCGCAGTTGGACCCCACAGAACATTTCCCGATTTCGTCGACGTCGTGGGGGACGAAGAGCCATTTTCAGACCCCTCGTTGACCTTCATGGACGGCTACAGGTCGATTATCCCAAAGATCTGCTGCAACGGCCTACTCTTCTGTCTCTGCTGGAAGGTCTCCCCACGTGATGAAGCCCATCGTGTTGTCTGCAATCCTGCGACGGAGAAATGGGTTGTCCTGCCTGAGTCGGGCGACGAAAGCATTGCTTTGGTGTACCATTTTGGTTTCGACCCAGCCATCTCTCCCCACTTCTATGTGTTTCAAATTACAGACGCCGATGAGGATTATGGATACGTCGGTGATGTCAATATCTACTCATCAGAGACAGGTGCATGGAGTCGCAAGGAAAAAGGTTGGGCCGATGAGCTACAGTTAGTCGATAGAGGAGCTGTTTTTCTCAACGGAATGTTGCATCTGCTGACCTATAATTTCAAGATATTGGCAGTGGACACAGAGGGGAAGACATGGAGGACGATTTCTTTGCTGGAAAGCATGACTGTCTCATGCGTTTGGAAAGGTCCTGAAGCATTTATTGGTCAATCTCAAGGGCGGTTGTATTACATAAATATGAGGGCTGGTGATCCCTCTAAATATTCTACCTCTAAATTGTCGGTCTGGGTTCTTGAGGGCTATGACAGTGGTGAATGGATATTCAAGTACAGCATTAGCATTCCACAAATTTTTGGAGAGGAGGATCTTGTGTTTGAACAGGATTATGCTTTGATCGCAATCCATCCAGAATGCAATTTGATTTTCTTTGTTTGTAGGTGCGAGGATAAGCTGATTTCATATGACATGGATCGTGGTAAAGTTTGTGTTGTTTGCAGTCTCAAAGAGCATTTGTATAACTGCCCATTTCTTCCGTATCTTCCATATGTTCCACTTCTCAAGGATTCACTGACTTTCTCAAGGCTAGAAGCATAATTTGCAGTGTGAAGGCCAGCAATCGCTAACCTGAAATGGTACTGATACCTACAGTCAGTTGTTACCGAATTTAGCAATGTAGTTGCAGCTTGTGTACCCAAACCTGTGTTTTGGTCCTTATTTTGTTTCTATGCTTTAATGTATTTTCGATTTTAATGTCAAGAAATGCTGCTACTCACAATTTTCCTTTAGCTATCTTTACAGAGGCTGCATTAAGTTAAATTTTCTTTCTTTTAACTAATTATGTCTATTTCCATGTGTTAGTTGTGTGCATGCCATATTATTAACATGCACTTCTTTCTTCATAGTTCATCCATTTGTTGAATACATAGAAGCGTAGTGTCAAATAAGCTGGAGTAAGATACACCCTCACTTGGAGTTTTTTTTTTTTGATGAAACAGGAGGGGCAAGCCCCTACTCACTTGGAGTTATGAAAATCACATACAAGAATTCAGCTTTTGATTTTCAGAAAACTACACAGCTCTTAGTACTAAAGAAGTATAGATTTTCAGTCTAGATTGATGCTGAAGTAGTAGTGTGTTTGGAACAAAGTTCTAGCGTGCAGACAAGCTAGAGGGCTGATTGGCTGATGGCCAAGTCACTGAAATCAGCAGGTAAGCCTTTGGATCAAGAAGGGAATGGCCTTCGGGATATCTCTCACAAACACTGGCAAGTCAACAGCAGTGCTAGGAAGAAATAATAAATCCCCATTACTGGTGGTTATGTACCTTTTCCTTTGCTAGTAGAAATCTCTCTATCCATATTTCTTTCTTAAGCTATTGCTACTTTTTTTTTCTGTTTTTTATTCTGTATTTGTAACTGATTATTTACAGATCATAAAATTAAAATTTTGAATCTTACTCAAGAAATTTGTTCCTTCTAAAATATTAAATGATTGGTTGCTTGGTTTGACTGCCGCATCAACTAGTTTACAACAAATGGAAAATCCTATTCAGAATTTCGAACTTGTGCATAGTAGTTGTTCACACCATCTACAAAAATGATCATCTTATTGGTCTTGCATCTTGCAAGGAATACTCCAGTCACGCCTCGCTCGCATCCTCCGGCCACCTCGCCTACGCGTGCCTCGTCCTCCCGGACGCCCCGCCTCTCCTGATACACGATTGGCTGAACGCCGGGCGACGACGACATGGCGACCCGGCGGCGGGGCCACCGCTGTACGGGTGCGCCTCGCGCCGGCGGCGTGCCCCTTGGTCCCTCGCCTTCAGTTCAGGGTTGGCATGTGTACAGAGATTTTGTATTGACTTAGTGTCCATGTACAAGATTTCAATCAATGTATATAATGTATCTCTTTATCTGAAATATATGCATGAATCGAGCACCTAATTGTTAAAGGCGTTGCATGGTTAGTTGAAATGTCCAGAATACACAAAATCTCCAAGTTTCTCGGTATTTGTCCAGAATGCAAGAGCTTTACAGGACTCATGCGCAGATTTTTTTTCTCTCAAGCGTTTTCAAAAATATATTTTTCTGTCTATCACCACTCTATTCGTTTGGCTTATCAGCTACCAATACTTTTCTCTTAGAACAAAACCAACCACCATCTACCAACCAACAATATTTTTCTCTCAGCCAGCAGTACTTTTCTCAGCTACTAGCCAAACGAACAAGCATAACATCGAATGTAAACACACTAATTAGAAGTATTATATATAGATTAAGGATAAAATCTATTACATAACCCAAAGTAAAAATGGCGAGACGAATCTAATAAATCTAATTATGTCATGATTCAATGTTGTGCTACAATAAATAATCTCTAATGACATACAATATTAATTAAGTTTAATTGATTCATCTTGTGATTTTCCGTACATCGTAATTAGTTTTATAGTTAGTCTATATTCTAAAAAATTTTGCCCTTTTTTTTCAAAAAAAAAGGCAGTGTTTGGTTGGAGAGGAAAAAATTTTACCCCACCCTTTGACCATTATTTAGGGGTATTAAATAAATAAAGTCAGTTTTCAAAACTACCTTCCCAGGCAAAATCGCGAAACGAATGTAATGAGGTCTTTAACCGCACGATTAGACCACGATTACCATAGCATTATTGTAGGAAATTATGAATTAATTATGCTTAATAAATTTGTTGCACAAAGTTGCACTCATATATGAAAAGATTTTGTAAATAAATTTTATTTTGTACTTCGTGCATAAAACTTTTTTTTTTTACCCTAGCATCTAAACTCGGCCAAACCTCACTTCATCAGCAGCCTCGCGCCATGTCCTCCGCCTGAGTACGCCCGCCTGCCGTCGGGCCTCCCCCATCTCCGGCCGCTGCTCGTGCCTCCCCTGCGGCCCCGTCTCCGTCCCGCCGCTCTCCACTCCGGGACCAGCCGTCGGCGGATCTGCGCCCCGCCGCTCTCCCCTGTTCGCCTCGTCCGGCGGCCTGCGCGCTCGGCCCTCCTCGCCTCGCCCGATCTGCATCGACCAGCGCCCCCGGAAGCGGACGCCAGTACCCGGCACGCCTCCCCTCCAGCCGGCGCTCAGGCTTCTGCGCGGCTCCATCTCCGCCGCGCAGTGAGGGGAAGCGAAAACAACAAAACACATTGAAGAAAAACCAAACTCCAAGATGGTGAGAACGAGAAGGTTGGTGCTGATGCTCCTCGCCCTCATGGTGCTCTCCCCGCTCGCGCTCTACACCAGCTGCCTCTCCGTGGCCCTCAACCCCATCCGTAAGCGCGCGCTCTCCCCCGACATGATTTGTTTTGAGATTCGAGGCCGTCTTTTGTTGGCATTGGTACTCTTACGAATTTTGCTGCCTCCTTTTCATTTCCAGAAAGGCGGGATTTCTCTGTAAAAATCATGAATCAGGTGAGTGATTTTTTTGTGTTTTTTTTAATAAATTGGTGGTTGGATTTAGGGTTCTTTAAAGATTTTCTTTGGGTTTTGATGGGTTACTTTTTGGGTTCAATGGTGTGCTAGGGCCATTGCGTCAAGGTAGACAAGCTGAATGCGCTTCATTTGGTAAAACTTTCACTACTTTTATTTTTTTGGTTATGTTCTTGGCTTGGGTGACAAGTGATTAAGATTTCCGTTTCCTTTGGATGAGGAAACGGTGAGCTCTTTGAAACAACCCGTCGGTGTCGTCTACTCAGAGGAACTGGGGAGGGTGGTGAAAGAATCAATTGGATCCGAGGGTCAAGGTGCGGGTAACTCTCCTGTTTGTTTCATTGCATCTCGTGTTTGTAAGTTCGTGGAATCGCATGTGTCTTTCATGGAGCTATTTGAAATTTGTGTTCAGAGATCGTTGCACATGAACTGTTTGTAGAATTGCCACTGAGGAAGGCAGGGGAGCATAAGAGTCGTGTGCTCTCTGAAGTCACGGTTGCTGCTGATGGCACCGAAAAGATCGAGCTAGTAACAAGGCGGGGGGCACATCATGGTGGTTCGGTGAGCGCCGTCTTAGATGAGAATAAGAAAACCATCAAATCAGAGGAGCAATCGTCTTCTAAGGTTAGTAGTTTTTAAGCGATGATTCATTTTTGAGATTTGGGACTATGGTTTGTCATTTAGCGTCAGGTTTGCAACCTAGAATTTGAGGATTGCATTATTAGAGCTAATCAATTAAGGCTCACTTGCTTCATGAGTTTAATGCATGCATAATGCTTGTATGGAGAACCTTTTCTTTTTGGTAATTGGAGAATCTAAGGGTTAATACATAGCTCTTAGTTGATCGATCCTGTCTCAATGAGCAAGTGTGGTTAGTTCATTTCCTTCATGGTGCTGATAAGGCGCATAGATGAAAAATGCAACTGTTTTCAAATCTTGCTGATTTGGTTTCAGGCCTGTTTTAGTTCACATGCTTACATTACCTGCCAAGTTTTTCGCCATGACTTCGGATATTCTGTCATTCCAATTTGTTAAATCAACTCTTATTAGGGAATCTTGTGTAAGCTTTGCAATCATGCCTAAAGCTTGGACAAGTAAGATGATCTCCACTTTGAGTCATATTTAAGTTAGAAAGTCGTCCTAATACTACCAAGGAAAAAGTTCATTTTTGACAATCCAACTCTTGCCTCAGTTTGGTTTTGGCCATCGAACTCCAAAACCGGGTAACCACTCAAATTTGGTCATCAGGCTGTTTTGATGGGTGGTTTTAATTTTTTCTTACAATTTAGTCCTTAGATCTTGAAATGATTATTACTTTTTGCATGTACCTCTGATTTAGGTGATTCTTGCGGTCACGTGTTCATAACAGTGAGCTTTATCTTTTAAAATGTTATCTATACGTTTCTCTATTTGTTATATTATTCGTACGTTGTTGTGTAAAAATAACAATATAAGAAAAGTAAAACCAATAGTTAAAAAATAATATGAACGACATTTTAAAAGATAAAACTCATCATTACGAACACATGAACACAATAACCACTTAAATCGGAGACACGACAAAAAAAATAGTAATCACAAGAGTTGGATGGCCAAAAGTGAACTTTTTCCTACCGCCAAAGTTTAGGACTAAATGATCCAAATAGGGGTTTCAATACATTTATATCATGAAATATTCATCCACACGCTGAAAATCACATACGCCTTAACATTTTTTGGTCGAATTTGTGTGCTTCTGTTTTATTTTAAGAAATTGTATTCCATAGTCCTCATAGGTTTTATGTGTTGTATTGCAGCTATGTTTGTTACATGGTTTCATCTTTAACACATGACCTATTTGCACAGGAACGGGAGACTATGCCTGAACAGACATCTGCTGAGGTTCTTGTGGAGAACTCCCAAGCAGCTAGAACAGATGGTAAAACTAAGAACACTATTTTGCCTGATATGCGAATCCGAAATATCAAGGATCAGTTAATCAAGGCAAAGGTCTACCTTGGCCTTGGATCCATTAGAGCAAATTCACAGTACCTAAAAGACTTGCGACAGAGGATACGAGAAGTTCAAAAGGTGCTTGGTGATGCATCCAAGGACACTGATCTACCAAAGAAGTAGGGTTCTCACTAGTTCTGTTCATTCATGTCAAATTATAGTATTCTACTGTGCATAGGGATCAGATTGCCATAATTCTGTAACATTTTCATCTACTTGTTCAGTGGAAATGAAAAGGTTAAAGCACTGGAGCAGTTGCTGATTAAGGGCAAACAGATGCAGGATGGTTGTTCTATTGTTGTCAAAAAGCTTCGAGCTATGCTTCACTCAGCAGAGGAGCAGCTGCATGCTCACAAGAAGCAGACTGTTTTTCTGACACAACTTGCAGCTGAAACCCTTCCTAAAGGTCTTCACTGCCTCCCCTTGAGGCTGGCTAACGAATACTTTTCCTTGGATCCTGGTCAGCAGCAGTTCCCAAACCAACATAAACTCAGTAACCCGAAACTGTATCATTACGCCTTGTTCTCGGATAATATACTAGCAACAGCAGTTGTTGTTAATTCAACAGTGTTAAATGCCAAGGTATGTGTTATATATCTATACATATACTCCGTATATATGAGTTTAAGCTTTAAATATTGCAAGCATCATACTGAATAATGTAACTATCTGTTTGCAGCATCCTTCTGATCATGTCTTCCACATAGTAACTGACAGACTGAATTATGCGCCAATGAGAATGTGGTTCCTCACTAATCCTCCTGGAAAAGCAACAATTGACGTACAGCATATTGGGGAGTTTACATGGCTAAATGACAGCTACAGTCCAGTGCTCCAACAACTTGGGTCTCAATCCATGATTGATTACTACTTCGGAACCAATCGAGCAAATCCAGATTCGAACTTGAAATATCGGAATCCAAAATATCTGTCAATTCTTAATCATTTGCGATTTTACCTACCTGAGATTTATCCAAAGCTCGACAAGATGGTCTTTCTTGATGATGATATAGTAGTTAAGAAGGATCTGACTGGGCTCTGGTCAATCAATATGAAGGGGAAGGTAAATGGTGCTGTTGAGACTTGCAGAGAGAGCTTCCATCGCTTCGATCGTTACCTGAATTTCTCAAATCCTGTGATTGCCAAGAACTTTGACCCCCATGCTTGTGGTTGGGCTTTTGGAATGAATGTGTTTGATCTGGCTGAATGGAAGAGGCAGAATATAACCCAAATCTATCACTCATGGCAGAAGCTTGTAAGAGTCTCACACCCTTTGCTTCATACTGGGTTTTTTTTTATAAAAGTTCATTTTTGATTTTTACACATATTTATGAAAATCAATAAACTTCTACTGCGTGTGACTATTAGTTTTGTCTGAACTAAAGCTCAGTATTGAACTAGGACTTGCTTTGAGGCTATAACTAGAAAGGATAGAGTCGAAATGCCAAAAATGCTTGGACCAAATGACAAAGAATCTGCAAAGTATCGATTACTGCAGCCCTAGGAAAGAAATTTATTCGACATTGCAGATTTTCAATGTGATTTCCACATTCAGTTTCAGCTTACCTACAAAGAAATTACAATCTAGCACAACATCTTAGCTTATGTATTCTGTAGAAAAATGTATATACACAAACATTCAGAACAAATAGTAGTGAGCTCTGGAAAAAATGGTAGAAAATTTGTTTCATGACTTTAAATAGCTCAAATGCCTTTAAATTCAGTCTGTCTTGTTCACTTTGGTCATGTGTACTGATTATGATTTGGTTCTGAACAATTTAATCTGATTAGCATACATCATATTTGGACTGCAGAATCAAGACAGATCACTTTGGAAACTTGGCACACTCCCTCCAGGTTTGATCACATTCTGGAACAAGACGTTCCCCCTGAGCCGGTCATGGCATGTTCTTGGTCTTGGTTACAATCCCCATGTAAACAGCAGAGACATTGAGCGAGCCACAGTCATACATTACAATGGCAACATGAAGCCCTGGCTAGAGATTGGCCTTCCCAAGTTCCGAAGCTACTGGTCTAAGTATCTGGACTATGACCAACATTTCCTGCGGGAATGCAACATCAATCCATGAAGCAAAAGATTGCACCTTCAATCCCGACTGACATAACCAATAGCTTGCTTTCTGTCGTTGTGCTCTGTAGTCTAGTCAGTGTAGTATTCCTTTGGTCGTTATATTTGATTTTGTTTGCTAGTCACTAAAAGTACAAAGTACATGCTTTAGAGGAAGAAAAAAAAAAGTGCAACACCTTGCCGTTCAGATTTGGTCGCCTGAGAGTTGATTTCAAATGGTACTAGGTGACACCCCGCACGGGCTACAGGATCTTTTGATGAAATTTGAAAATAAAAAAGTATAAAGTGATTGCATGGCAAAATTCTTTGAAATTTGAAAGCAGAAACATCAAACATAGAGTAAAAATCATTTAATAGCCGTCCTCTCTCAACAAACTAAACATGTTTTTATGTATAATTTTGTTTGCAAAAGGATGTTACCAAGAAATGATTTTGTAGCATGGTACTCACAAAAACTGATAAATTATAGGTATAGGTGCTATTAATTACAAAAAATCAATGGAAGTCATAAATACATAGTTCTTATGGATATGATGGTGATGTGGCATGTGTAGTAGGGTTTCTAGATGAGGTGGGTGCTTGCATGTTGAGAGAAATGGAAGTCAATGACTTGTAGCGGGGTGCTCCTATATAGTTTATACAGATTCAATTGAATGTCATATTCCACCTCTACAACATCTCCTATAGCATATTTCCTCCGTCTCACAAAGATTGTTCGTTTAGCTTTCAAATTTTGTCCCATAAGGGTATGTACAGCCCTTAGACGACCCGCCGTCTGTAGAGCCTCGAACTTAACGTATAGACAAATGTATAGACAGGTCGTACAGCCCATAGACAGAGAGGGCGTCTGTAAGCTGTTTAATGCTTTGCATGTAGTTTTAGATCAACTACATATGCATTTGTGTATACCATTGTATGGCCATTTTGATCTTTGTAGCTATTTTGATGCTCACTTTGATCTCTGTAGCAATTTACATATCAGATTTTTTTTGTTCATTTGCGTGGAGCTTATCAAGTACAAATGTATTTGTGTATATCATTGTGTGGCTATTTGATAAAATAATATCAAGCATAAATAAGAACATGATCACAATTATTTTTAGAAACCATTAATAAAATGATTATATTATATATAATTACAATTCAGTACCATTCACCATTCACATCAGTATATTCAGCAGAATTCACCTTTCACATTCAACACCATTCACATTCAGACAGATTCACATGCAGGTAGCATTCACAGGTTCATATTAAGATGTATGCATCCCATTTTACTAGAGAGGAACTTCATATAAGATAAAGGATAAGAGGTTCACAGATTCACACTCTCGACAGGTTCATTGTTTCACACTCGACAGGTTCCATATCATGTGGCCAGCAAAAAACAGCAATGTAATTGCAGTTTCAACATTCACTCACAAGATAATTCAACATGCACAATATGCCAGATTTCAGAAGAACTAGCAGGCCACTTGATGGCTCTGTTCACATTCAGAAAAGACCATAATAAAGATAATAGCTGTCTATGCAACAGTCACAAATTTCCAAACTTAGTTTACTTGTCAAATGACATAATCACAAGGTTCAAACTGACTACTGTCTATGATTCATGGCACTTCCAGCATAATTGCACTCAGATTTCCATAATAAAGGTTCTATTTGACAGTGCTGTTAAGTCTGAAACAACAGCTCCAAATGGTAAGTCTGAAAGTGAAGTACAGTTTCATATAGCTGTTTTCAGAAAGGATTTCTGGAGAAATTTTCATGTGGCCAATGGCCCCAAATTGATAAAATGGGTTGTACTCCATCTATACCATCCAACAATCCCAAGTTATCAAGTCAAGACTAATTTTTCAGATTACAGCTTTGAGCAGAGGAAGCATATGGCTGAAACTAAAGCTCTGAACCTGAAACTAAATCAATCACGAAACTAGCAAGACAAGCACGGATTCGAGGTCCGCATCAGCCAAATCAAAACCACCACCACCGAATCGGACCTTGCCGTAGCTGAATCAAGCCTCGACACCACCGATTCGAGCTCCGGGCACGCGGGTGTGCGAGCTCCCCCGCCGAGGAGCAGCGCGGCAGGCTGGTGGGCGAGCTCCTCCACGGGATCTGCAGCGCCAGCCTGGTGACGACCTCCCACGGGACCCGCGCTTGAGAGCCCGCCGGCGGCCGCTTCCACCCCCGCCCCGAAGACCACCGGCGTCCACCTCCACCCGCGCTTGAGAGCCCGCCGGCGCCACCTCTACCGACGCCCCGGAGCCTGCCTCCAGCCCTGCCCCGAAGCCCACCGGCGGCCACCTCCACCCGCGTCCCCGAGCCCGCCGCCGGCCACCTCCACGCCGCGCCCTCGAGCTCGGGATCTCGTGGGTCACAGTAGATGGCGCGAAGGATTTAGCGGGGGAGGGGGCGGAGCTCGGGATCCCGCGATTCCCGCCCGGCGTCGCTCCCCGGAGACGCCTTCCACACAGCGCGGCGTCGCGGGGGATTATTAACTTTTTACCATCGTAACGGTGGCGCCTCTCCGTATAGCATCTTGCCGGTTGTCACAACACTTTTACTACGGATCTATAAAAAATGCTACAAAATACCACATTTGCTCACGTGGCACGCCAACTCACTCATCCACGTTGGATCCGTCCCCACACCGAGTGGCAAATGACCTCTGATGCCCCTCTTCTTCTTCGTCGTGACTCCTGTCTCCCATGTGCAGTGTGTCATCCCGACCACCGCGCACCGGCAAGGGACCTCCGTCGCGCTGGGCTGCCGGCGCTTGCGGCTAGACGGCGAGGCGGCGCGGAGCAGCAGGGGCACGCAGCGGCCGGCGGGCAGGTGCCGAGGTCGAGTTCCGGCGGCGCACTCCGGCGAGCTCCGGCGGTGCTCCCAAGACCGCGCTCCAGCAGGTGGGTGGCGAGGCCGAGCTTCGGTCAGCAGGGAGGCAGGCCAACTCGGCGGTGAGGAGCATGTCGGCGCTGGAGAACATGAACTCGCACTCCCCGTCGGCGCGCAGGGTGACGAAGGCGAGCGCGGTGCGCGTGCCGGCGTCGAAGACGACGACGCCGCCGTCGATGCTGTTGTCGCGGAGGATGGCCGTGAGCATGCGGCCGAAGGTGCCGAACTCGTCGTCCCCGAGCTTTGCCGACGAAGGCGGCCTCGCCGCCGAGGCGCGAGACCGTGATGGCGACGTTGGCCGGCGCGCCGCTGGGGGCCTTGAGGAAGGCCGGTGCCTGAGGCGACCGAGCTCCGTGGGCCGGCGTTAGGAGGAGGGAAGGCGAGGCGCGGCCTCGGGACACGACGATGCTCCGCGACTTCCCGTCGCGGACCGCAGGCCCCTGCTCCTCTGCCACCCGCCGCCGCGAGGCTCGCCGCCGGCCGCGGGGCCCTGCTCGGGAGGACAGGCGAGCGAGCAGGAGGAAGAAGGGGGCCTGGCGAGTGCGGCAACAGGGCAGCGTGGGTCCTGCCGAGCTCGCCCCCCAGTGGAGGAGGAGCGGAGGTTGAAGATGATTATGACATGCGGGTCCCACGCATCAGTGACAGTAGAAAGAGAGAAAGGGGTGCGGTTGGAGGAAAGAGAGGGGCAGCCTGGTCATTTCGCATACCTTGTTGACTTGGATCCGAGCTGGACTGCGGAGCTGGCGTGCCACGCGAGCAAAAGTGGTAAAAGATGATGTATTTTCTCTCTCGTCTGGTAAAGATGTTGTGGCAACCGGGAAGATGAGAATCGGAGAGGTGCCTCCCGTTATGATGGTAAAAAGTTAATAATCCCGCGTCGCGGCGTCGCCTCGCGTCGGAGAACGGGACGACCCCGTCGCCTCATCTAGCGACGCGCGGGCCGTCGTCCGGAGGTGCAAGGGGGGGTATATGCAATCTTGCCAACCAGTAGACGGCATGTACAGACGCGCTGTACATGCCCTAAAGAGTGTTCATTTAGTTTGGAGTGAAACTAACCTAATTAAAGCAACACTCATTCCAATAAAAAAAGTTGCATTGAGAAGTGCATAGAGCCAATGAAATGATCAATTGTTTTTTTCTTTTATTCCAATGCATTGCATTTATTTAGATTTCAAAAAATCAGGCAAAGTATTTAAAGGTAGTATGATCACTTGTCACAACTACTAGTGTGTTCAAAATTTTTTAAACGAACAGTCTTTGTGGGACGGAGAAAGTATGTAAATTTGAATACGTAATAATTGGAGAGAAGATGTTTTCAAGAATATTTTGTGCTCCTCTAGTAAAATACTTAAAATTAGATACCTAAAACTTTGAATAACTTGTTCGTAAGTGGACTAAATCGTGATTTGGGAGGTGACCAACAGATGTGATTATATGTCATATAATCGCTGTGGTGACAAATCGTCCACCATTACCGAAGGGCTGCCTTCTACTCTTCTTTGGTGGCTCTCGCTGTCAGATTTGCCTTCACAACCCGCCGTCACCAACCCAGCTTTGCTTGCAGCTGGCCGCGATGCCGCCTCCCTCGTCGACGGCACCCCGTCGCCTAGCCCACAACCTGCTGTCGAGCTAACCTCTCTTCCACCATCTCTGGTAGCTAGAGCCACGCTCCCGACCGTCCGTAGCCCACCGAATGTCTACTTGCCACCCTCGCCAGTGTCGTCCCGGCAATCACGACACATTGTCCCGTAATCCACCTCCGGCGTCGGGCTTCTCTGCGCCACCTCAAGCCCTTGACAACACCAAATCTAGAACCCCAGACTCCGAAACCGACCGTCACCGGAGCAAGGGTGAAGAGGAAGCGGTAGAGGGGTAGAAGAGCAGGGAGACGGTGAGTCCTTGACAACTAGATCTCTTATGCTGCCATGATGATTGGGTAGCGATATGAAGCGACGTGGCAGAGACCGACTCTCGTGGACCCCCGCGACGTCCGTTACTCTGCGGAGATGCTCGTCCCATCAGCAGTGGTGGAGCAACACGCGCACACCCGCATGCAGCTAAGCACACTCCTCGTCAAGTCGTTAGTTGTGCAGCTCTGTGTGTAGGCTGCCTCTTCTCTCTCATGTCTCGTTTCTCTTTTCCTCCCTCTCTCTTCTCTGTCCTCTCTCCTCTCAGCAATTCTGCACGCTGCCTTTCTCTCTCTTCCATTTTTGCATGGTGCATGCGTGGTAGCAAATCATATTCGCAAATTTTCACTACAAATCCATCACATTAAACTACTCATCCATCATAACGAGTCATATCTTCTTTCACAATATGTGTTCTAATATGGTCAGATCTGATTTGCATGGCAAAACTTACTGCATTTGGCAAACAAATAAGGGTATTAGAGTCTTTTTATTCCTCCACTAATCCGTCTTAAAAAAACTAAAATTACACTCTTTTATGGGACGGAGGAAGTACCTTTTCACAACTTTCCACGTTCATTCGTTATTAGATCTGCGAAACTAAACAAGCAAGAGGACGTGCTGCAATTTTGCACGTAGCTCCCCACGAGCCCAGCCCATCTGCCCATGGTCCATTGCTGTTGCTGCATGCCAATCTTTTACCTACGATTCCTGGCCAATACCGAGGCCAGGGAGCGCAGCCACGTCACGCGCAGTTCTCGGCCGTGGGATCGGACACATGAACGGTCTTGATCGGATGAGTACCCACCTTTTTGCACAAAAGACCCTAATCATTCTAAAAATCATCCCACGGTCCAAGGCAAGGGCTCGGGCACCCGAACAGCGGCGGCGCGCTCGAGCAAAGCCGCCGCATTCAGAACTACAGCCTGCTAACGGAGAAGAAGAGGCGAAGGAGGAGAAAGGGGCGCAGACGGAGAGCGGATCGAGGGGTCCAAAAGGGAGAAGAAGAGATACGGGTGGCACCGGAGAGCAGCAGACGATGAGGTCGCGGCGGCGGGCGAGGACGCGGATGCCTACCTCCCGGTTGACCTCGATGCGGCTCCGCTCTACCTCAACCTCGACGACGGCGAGCTCGGGCATGCCGCGGCCAGGGAGGAGAAAACCACGGAGGAGGAAGATGACCTCGGGGAGGCCACGCGCCGTCGGCCGCAGCGCCCCCGCAGGAGAGACCTACACGCCGCTGGCCGCAGCGCTCCCGCCGGCGAGCCACGCAAGAGACAGAGGGGAGGGAGGAAGGGGAGCCACGCCAGGGACCCCTCCATGAAGCCGCGCGAGAGAGAAAGATAAAGGATTGGAGGAAGAAGACGGGAGGCAGGGGACCCTCCTGCAAGCCACCAGGCCGCCGCGCTCACGCCGGGAAAACCCGCACCTCCCCGCGGACGGACGCTCGCACGCTCCGCGCTCCAGTGCCTGTACCAGAGAGAAAGAACGGAGGGAGCAGAAGAAACGAGAAGATAAGGTTGAGCTGTAACAGCTGTTGAAGAGATAAGAATGCAGATTTGTGAAAAAAAAATAACTGTGATCAACAGTGGAATCCCGTACAAAACTTATGTCATGATGACATCCGATACAAAAACTTGGAAAACTTGCATAACAACCCAACGATGATTCCCTTCTTAAAATCAATGGTGTCCTGAGGAGGTGGATGTGGTCTATACCTTCTTAAAAACTCAGCCTAGACATTTTTTAATAGAAATAACCTGAGTCCCCTCCTACCACGCGCTGACTAAAATATTCATATTTCAAACTCAAAATATAATACATGACAAACATATTGTATCAAACAATATATATAAGACAACTGATCATACTCCCTCTGTCCACGAAAAAATGCAAGTTTGGCATTCCTCACGAAAACCAAGAAACAAGTAAAAAGACGTTTTTGCCCCTGCATATTCACTGTTGCGGTAGATTTTTTAGGCTTGCCCCCATGGGGAACAGAGGAAGTCCGGATGTTTCTGGCTTCTCTTGCGCGGGTGTGCGGCGTGCGGCGATGAAAAAAAAAAGAAGTCAAGCCATCAGTGCTTTTTTTAATGATGGTGGGTCCCACGTTACTCCTAGACTTGCTTGTTTTTATGGACAAAATTCAAATGCTATAGTTGCATTAATTCATGGACGGAGGGAGTACTCGCACCACCCCGTCGGCGATGCCCCAACACTCCCGTCAGCGAGACCGCGCGCTGCCGAGCCGTCGCCCCCCCCACCACCCCACACTGGGAGGTGTCGTGTCGTCAATCATTGACCCCGCGCTGCCACGCCCCGACCACGTAAGCTGCGCGCCATCGGCTGCGACAGCCTCGCGAGGCAACCACACGAGCGAGGGAGGAAGACATGCAACAAATCAAGAGGAAAGGGACGAACATATATAGTGGATCAAGCAATGCCTACCTACAGACACATGAAGAGATAATGTGAGACATGGAAAAACAAAGTGAAACCGGGAGAACCACATATGCTTCGTGCCTCCTGCTTCAGTATTTGGCATAAAATAAAATATGGAGGTAATATGGGTAGAGAGGAGTTAGTATAGGTGCTTCGAATATAAAGTGTTCTAGAAACATGACAACAGTTGAGAATTCCAGATGAAAAATAATATATGAATGGACATGAACCACACAACACAGAGAAGTTATGTACCAATTTTGTACAAATCTAACAAATAACATTTAACTCCGCAAAAAGAATTAAGTTAAATTTGTTTTCCTATTGAATTATTGCTAGACATAGTTCACCTACTTTTAACACATCATTTTATATTCAAACTTAGATTGAAACCACTGTGCTTCTAACTCAAATGCTTAAATACAATGTCTCCATCGAATATACAACCACATATATAACCTATCATATTAAGTGGTACGATTAAAATCATCTACTTTCACAGTACATAGCACAAAACGAGTAAGAACCCAGGTAAAAATAACACAAATGAACATAACAACAGGCCCACCACTGGCCATTCGCGGCAAGGCCGCGAGTTTTTCTAGTTAATATTGACCGCGCAGCCGCCGGCACCGTCTCTCCCCGCAGCCGCAGCTTCCACTCCGCCGCCATGGTTCTTCGGTGCCCTTCGCCGGCAGATTAGTACGCCCATTCCTCCTCCTCGCTCTTCTTGCCCTCGATCTCTGCACTGATACCTGATATGAATTTTCCTTCAATTCTTCGTTTCAATTTATCCCTATTTTTCCAGATCGACTTGCGCACCGATGGATCGTCCCAAGAAGCGCGCCTCCGCCGCCGCCGACCTCACCGACGACCTCATCGTCGAGATCCTGTCACGGCTGCCGCCCAAATCGATATGCCGTTTCAAGTGTGTTTCCTGGCACTGGTACGGCCTAATCACCGACCCCGAGCACCGCAAGAAGATCCCCCAGACGCTCTCCGGTTTCTTCTACCCCAGTGACAGATGGACCCCAGAATCAGAGCACCCCGTCAGAACATTTCCCGATTTCGTCGACGTCGTGGGGGACGAAGAGCCATTTTCAGACCCCTCGTTGACCTTCATGGCCGGCTACAGGTCGATTATCCCAAAGATCTGCTGCAACGGCCTACTCTTCTGTCTCTGCTGGAAGGTCTCCCCACGTGATGAAGCCGATCATGTTGTCTGCAATCCTGCGACGGGGAAATGGGTTGTCCTGCCTGAGTCGGGCGACGAAAGCATTGCTTTGGTGTACCGTTTTGGTTTCGACCCAGCCATCTCTCCCCATTTCTATGTGTTCCAAATTATAGACGCTGATGAGAATTATGGATACGTCGGTGATGTGAATATCTACTCATCGGAGACAGGTGCATGGAGTCCCAAGGAAAAAGGTTGGGGTGATGAGCTACAGTTAGTCGATAGAGGAGCTGTTTTTCTTAACGGAATGTTGCATATGCTGACCTATAATTTCAAGATATTGGCAGTGGACACAGAGGGGAAGACATGGAGGACGATTCCTTTGCTGGAAAGCATGACTGTCTCATGTGTTTGGATAGGTCCTGAAGCATTTATTGGTCAATCTCAAGGGCGATTGTATTACATAAATATGAGGGCTGGTGATACCTCTAAATATTCTACCACTAAATTGTCGGTCTGGGTTCTTGAGGGCTATGACAGTGGTGAATGGATATTCAAGTACAGCATTAACATTCCACAAATTTTTGGAGAGGATGATCTTGTGTTCGAACGGGATTACGCTTTGATCGCAGTCCATCCAGAATGCAATTTGATTTTCTTTGTTTGTAGGTGCGAGGATAAACTGATTGCATATGACATGGATGGTGGTAAAGTTTGTGTTGTTTGCAGTCTCAAAGAGCATTTGTATCACCGTCCATTTCTTCCATATCTTCCATATGTTCCACTTCTCAAGGATTCACTGGCTTTCTCAAGGCTAGAAGCATAATTTCAAGTGTGAAGGCCAGCAATCGCTAATCTGAAATGATGCTGATACCTACAGTTAGTTGTTACCGAATTTTGCAATGTAGCTGCAGCTTATGTACCCAAACCTGTGTTTTGGTCCTTATTTTGTGTTTATGCTTTAATATTGTATCTTTGATTTTAATGTCAAGATGCCGCAACACATAATTTTTCTGTAGCTATCTTTACAGAAGTTGCATCAAGTAAATTTTCTTTCTTTTGATTAATTATATTTGTTTCCATCTGTTAGTTGTGTGCATGCCATATTATCAAGATGCACTCATCTTTGTCCTTATAGAAAGATAATAAACTAGTAAAGCACATTCATAGACGATTACAGTACTGGAGATATGAGAAATATGATCACAGTTTAATTAGCCATCTTTTTCAACAGTACGCCACACACAGTTGTTGAATGCATTTATGCTACACCGTATCCGAATTGTGAGGAGATTCAAAGGTACAAATATAAAGATACACTGTGACAAGGTACACATTTTCATTTCCTGCAAAATGCATTCAACTAATGGTAGCTGTACACTTCAAGCTTAACCTTCAAGTGTCGATCGACCATCACTGAATAGAACCATTCACAATAAATATTTAACAGTGGATGGCTAGTTGATATCTCACCTCATGGCTATATATATCACTGCACTTCTATATTTATTGGTGTGGCGTGCGCTCGATGTGTGTAGCTTTCCAATCTACAAACTCAAATGCTTAGAAGTTGCCCAAGTGCCCATTGTGTGCTGGATCTTTAATGCCTAGGGTGGGCAGAGTAGGCTCCGGATGCATCGGCACATTTGGCATGTCGACCTCTCACAGATGTCGCAGTAGGCGATCTTACCAGATGTCTATCCACAAGGGCCATTCGCTGCTCATCTATGTTCCTATGCACTACCATACCGAGACGCCAACTGAAATTTTGTATCGCTCACCAAGGAATTTTCCTCTCCTCTTCTACCAGACCAGAATGAGGGCCATCAAGTAGACAAGTGCATAGACATAGACTCTATATTGGTGTGTCGTCGCCTCGTTGAGTTATTGTAGCGAGTTATAGTATTGGTTTCTCTGTTTTGATTTCGAGATCAAAGATATGGTTTATATTTATCCTATTGGATCGGGAAACAATTTCTGTTTTCCATTAATTAAGAACATGAATGCAGCAGTCCAGTCACTGCAAGTCCCATCTTTCTCCAATGGTAATAGTTCTTTAAGATTTTTTTTTAAATTTTGGTTAACGATTTTTGTAGTGTAATTTGGACAAGTCTTGGCAAAACAGATCATTAGACAACAAAATTACCGACAAGTAACTCCCAACTGAAGGAGTATAAATGAATTAAAGTAACTAAGAGCACTAAATGACTATATCATCAGCCATTTATATAGCAATATAAGTTTCAAGATATGAACTTCCTAAGGTCCTCCAACTAACAAGAAGGAAATAGCGTGGCCCAAACAAATATCAACACGGATATCTGAATATCACTGCACAACCAAATGCAAATATTTTATTTTCATTATTTCTCAATGCTGGTTATCATTGCACTTGTGCAGACACAAGGTTGAAAGAGAACCTAATCACTGTTTAGAAATATATGGCATTTTAGCATAAGATTAAAACATACCTAATGCGGTTGTGTTAAAGCACAATCCAATGCAGAATAGCTAGCTAGATGATTTCGTCAAATCCTTATAAAACTCTAACTGTGTATCACCACCATTTCCTTTTCCTTTATTTTGAAATAAAATCACCATCTCAACTAGAGAAATACAAAGTTGCCAATGTGACACTTACGGACATCTTCAAGCATCCAAATGCAAAGGCATCTATGATCTACCATCTAGTTTCTATTTCCAATGCCGAGGCCTCCACATGGAATGGAACATAAGGTATCTGACCGACATGCTAGGCTGAAGCTATCCACCCTGCAAAACGCACCCTTATGAATTGTACGGTTAGAATGGTGTAACGAATATATGCTACACTGTATTCGGAAAGTGGACGGAATGAGAATGTACAAAGATCCACAGTGACAATGCACAAAAATTCATTTCCTGGCGCATTCAACTAATGGTAGTTGTACACTTAAAGCTTAACCTTCATGCGCCGTTCAACCATCACTGAACAGAACCATATAGACTTAACAATGGATGCATAGTTGATATAATGACCACAGTTTAATTACCATCTTTCAAGGCGTTTACATCAGAATTATGTCAACAGTATGCAAACGGTTGTCGAATGCATTTATGCTACACCGTATCCAAATTGTGAAGAGAATCAAAGGTACAAAGATACACTGTGACAAGGTACACATTTTTATTTCTTGCAAATGCATTCAACTAATGGTAGGTATACGCTTAAAGCTTAACCTTCAGGTGCCAATCGACAATCTCTGAATAGAACCATTTACAATAAAGATTCAACAGTGGATGGTTAGTTGATATCTCACCTCATGGCTTTATATATTGCTGCACTTCTATATGTATTGGTGTGGCGTATGCTCGATGATGTGTGTAGCTTTCCAATTTACAAATGCAAATGCTTAGAAGCTGCCCAATGTCTGCTACTTGATCTGCTGAATTTTTAATGCTTAGGGTGGGCAGAGTAGGCTTCGGATGCATCGGGATATTTCACATTTGGTGTGTCTCTCGCAGATGTTGCAGTAGGCGATCTTGCAAGATGTCTATGTTTAAGTATCCAGTGATGAACTTCCTAAGGTCCTTCAACTGACAAGGAGGAACTAGGCCTGCATATCCCTGCATAACCAAATGCAAACATTTTATTTTCATTTATTTCTCGAAATGCTGGTTATCATTGCACTTGTGTGCAGACACACGATAAAAAAGAACCCAAGCATTATTTAGAAATATACGGCATTTTAGCATATGCGTGGTCAAAATTTCCCAGCTCTGATTATATGGACGCCATGCTTAGCAAATGTATCTACCACTTACCACGAAAAAAAGGCATGCATCTACCACTTACCACGAAAGCCCAACAAAGCCTAACATGCTGCAGCATGCATAAGTCGGTGAATTCACTAATTCCTTCTGAACTTAACAGGCATAAGTGCCAACTCAAATAGAAAAAAAAAGTGAACCTGCTAATATGCAGTGATCTCTTTTTAGATAGCAGAAGTTCACAGGGAAACAAAGCCTACCAACTAAACTTAGGAGCAAAGAAAATCCATGAGCCGAGAAAGTTACAAGTAGATTATATTTTAGCAATGATAATGGGGAAACGAAGCCTACCAACTAAACAAATTGGTGGGAGATTACCACACATAACGACTAATCCACTGGATCAATATATACTAATGAATCAGTAAACAAAGCAAGAACCAAGCATATCCGGTTTTCTTCAAATAAGATGAACTTACAGAACTACTGAAGTAACCACGCTCTCCGAAACAAAGTTAACATGGTTTCCTCGTGCACTTATTAGAGAATATTGTTTCAGAAAGCAAAAGGAGATATGCTTCTAACGATTAAAACATACCAAATTCAGTTCTATAAAGCACAATCAACTGTAGAATAGCTAGATGATTTCATCAGATCCTTATAAACTCTAAATGCATTTCACCACAATTTCCTTTTATTTTATTTTCATTTAAAATCACCATTTCAACTAGAGAAGTACAAAGCTGTCAATGTGACACTTACAGACATCTTTGAACATCCAAATGCAAAGGCATCTACCATCTAGTTTCTATTTCAAATGCTGAGGTCTCCGCATGGGAGTGGAACATAAGGTATCTGACCGACAGGCTAGGCTGAAGCTATCCACCTTGCAAAACGCACCCTTATGTGAATCGTACTGTTAGAGTTGTGGAATGAATGTATGCTACACTGTATTTGAATAGTGTACATAATCAAAATGTACAAAGATCTAGTGACAATGCACAAAATTTTATTTCCTGGCACATTCAAGGTACACTTAGAGCTTAACCTTCATGTGCCGATCGACCATCTATCGCTAAACAGAACCATATAGACTTAACAATGGATGTGTAGTTGATATAATGATAAACTTAAGAAGAACATGACTATATCTATCACCGCACCTCTACATGTCTGGTATGGCGTCTGCTGGATTTGAGTAGTTTTCCAACCTACAAATGCTTAGAAATGCCCAATATCTTCTAATTTAGCTGGTGACTTTTTGCTCGGATGCATCGGGACATTTGGCACCTCTCTCGCAGCTGTTGCAGTAGGCGATCTTACCAGATGTCTATACACAAGGTACGCTCTTTGCACATCTCTTTCTATTGGGTATCGTATCAAGATGCCAACTGAATTTTGTATTTATCAAAGTGGCAGTATTCACGCTATTGATTTCTTGTGGAGATATTTTGTTTGTTGCATTCACGGGATTGGTTTCTTCAGGAGCTATTTCGCTCCCCTTTTGTACCAAGACTAGAATGAGTGCCGGCAAGTAGAGCGAGTTCTATTCTTAGTCTACCCACTTTTATTTTTACTTTAAAGATAATATATATTTTTCCGATCAAACTATTGGATTGAGAAACCATTTCCATTTTCCATTAATTGAGAATATGAACGTAGCCCCGGTCACTAAGGGTCCCACATTTTCTCCAGGGCAATTTCATGAAAGATGATAATTGTTCTCTTTCATATTTTTTCATTTGGAAAACAATGTTGTAGTGTAATTCGCAAGGACACTACAATATAAATGAATGAATAGTAATTAGGGGAACTACATATATTTCTCAATGCACCAAGGCTCAATACTTAGGGTGACTGATACTGATAGTCATCCCTTAAGAGACACAATCAAGCTTACACTGGGATTGACATCCACTGAGTAAGATTATGTGATATACAGTATGTAATCACACTAAAGTTTAGGTGAGCTTTTATGGAGTTGAATCAATCAATCTAGTATTGAATGTGATACCATGAGGTTTAGCAATAAAGTCATCTAGCCCCCGTGGCTCCTGGAGGTGAACCACTTGATAAAGAATCATGGTAAGCTCCCACATGTTATCACCACGAGTATTAAAACCAAAGCAATTACCAACTCATAATGTACCTTGATAAAGAGTCATTTACACAATCGATCAGCTTTTCCCTCCCACATGTTGTCACCAACAAGGGTAATCACATTGACTTTCTAAGCACTACTATGATATATCCGCAAGACAGACTAATCACCATGATTATATCATTCTTACTAAAGGTATATGATGGTACCTACACATATATGAATAAGCATGAATCATACTAGATTAAAGTAGAGACACAAAAAGATTGAGATCACCATCGAATGTACATATGGCTTGATGAATTCAAAGCTTGGCTCTAGAACTCTACCATGTCTTCACCATGCAGGGACGACCATGGTAGCTAGGGTTGAGACTAAGCCATCACGTAGGCAACCTTGATGACTTGCAATGACCCTCTGCTACACGATGTGTGTGTCCTTCTCGTTCGTCGATTTTTGTTGAATGGATTATCCTTTGAAGATGCCTAGGGTCATATTTATATCCTTCAGGACTTCTTTTTGGATGGAGAGAGTATTGAATATCCCCTTCATCCCACAAATATTGTCCATTTATAAATTTTTTATACACATTAGTAGTGATGAGAAATGTATATGTTGCTCATAACTAATACAAATTGTGATTGAAAATTGCGTGTTTAATTTGCTGGATTCTAAATAAATGTATGTGCATGGGAACAAGAGAAATGACATGAATTGATCATTTGATTGGCTCTACGCACTTCTCTGTACGCTTTTATTATTGGTGTGCATGGTCATGGTGCTTTAATCAGATAAAATTTACTAGGTAAAATGAAACTATTTGTAGTACAAGTTTTAGGACTGATCAAATTTACAGCCGTCTGGTGAGAAGCTTCCCACCTGTTGATTTGTGACAGCCAAAAGGTTTTGCTAGCCCACGGGGTCCCATGAGTTCAGATGCCCACACCCAAAATAAAAAAAAAAAGCAGCAGAAACAAAACACGAAAAAGAAATTTAAGAATAAAAACCTTAGAAAAAGGTATACACAAAATTTAACAAAAACAAAAGTATACAAAATCTTTGGCAAAATCTGATTCACAAAGTTTTAGGGAGAAAAGTTTGGCAAAAAGATCTAACACAAAATTTGGGAATAAATATTTGATATTTGTAGACAAACTTAAGAACAAAAAAATTAAAAAGTTCTGCAAAATATGAAATGAAAGTTTTGGAAAAAACCGAATAAAAAGTTTGTACAAAACTTTTGCATCAAAAGTAATAGAAAAGGAAAAAAGAAAAAAAATACTTGGCGCTCGTGTCGTAGGCAGCCCATTGGCGAGCAGACAAGATCGCGGTCAAAATAGTTGAGCGGGACTATAGGACCCTGGCCACGAAGAGAAAGGAGAAGTGGTACCATGCCACCATGGTGAAATCAACTGTAAAAAGGACACCTTTTGCAAGACGAGTGAGTATGTTACTGCAAACTGTTGTTCACGCTTCACATATCGGTGTTTTCAGGTGTTATCTACTGAATTACTGTTGCATCATCTGGAAAACAAAAAAAGTAGAGCGTTGTACTGTTGTCGGTCGCACAAATCATCATTTGATTCAGTTTCAGTAAGTGTTGCATTGTCCAACCCCTAGCACATCGGCTTTTGGTTCGACGGTTCACCACATACAGACAATTGTAATCTTCATGATAATTTCCTGTTTGTAGCATTGTCTCATTAACTATTCTTGCACTTTGTTTGTACAAAATAATGCATCCTTTTGTTAGTCATCGTACACAAACACTGGAGTACTAAAATCTCCACGTGAGCCACGGGCGAAACACAACAAATTAGCGCACTCTTCTTTAGTAGATGTGCATCCGATTAACTGTATCTTAAACCATAAGCTTAATCCCATTCTACTACATTTCACCAATAAAATCGAGGCGCGCCATGCACAATTAATTGTTGGGGCTGCTGCAAATAAGCTCATCACCAGGGAGCGACAGGATCACGGACGCCGCCGCGTAGAACAACAAACTCCTTGTATGGATTATTATCTTGCTTATTATATATAGTTTAGAAAATGGTGCATGCTTTGCATAAGTGGAGTACTAAAATCTCCATGCGAGGCACAGGCCAAAAGTGGGGTCAAATTAGCGCACTCTGGATCCAATTATGAACTGTACGTATCTAAACCAAAACCACAATTTAATAAGCTTAATCCCATTCTACCTTTCACCGATAAAATGGAGCCGCGCCATGCGCCCATATGCCCAATCGTTAGCACGTACTCATCAGCAGTAACGCGGAGCGCAATGGATGCTGCAGCCGCCATCAGCAGGGAGACGATCACGGACGCCGCCGCGGCTTTGTTCAGCGCGGACTCCGTCAATCAGATCCCTGAGAGGTTCATCCGAACCGAGGAGATCCAGGCAGCCGGCGCGGTCGTCGTCGGTGATGATGAGACGTTCGAGCTGCCGGTGGTGGACATGGCAAAGCTTCTTGATCCGGAGTCGTCGGCGTCGGAAACGGCGAAGCTTGGCTCAGCCTGCAGAGACTGGGGTTTTTTTCAGGTCGGGATGATCGATGATTTATGTTTTTCCTCGCATATAGATGATCGTGCGTGCCATATCCGTATCACCCTATTGCTACTCTATATATGAGCTACTTATATTAATGATACCTCCTCCTCGATCTGTCGTAGCTGACGAGCCATGGAGTGGACGAGGCGGTGATACAGCACATGAAAGACAGCGCTGCAGAGTTCTTCAGCTTGCCACTGGAAAGCAAGAACGCCATAGCGTTTCCGGGGGACGACGGCAAGCTCCAAGGGTACGGCCACCATTTCCTCCGTGGACAAGGTAAGTTAAACTGGTCGGAGTGCGTGCTCCTCGTCACGCAGCCAGTCCATGGCAGGAAACCAGAGCTGTGGCCTACTAACCCGCCATCATTTAGGTCTGTGTTCATTTCCACTATAATGAATCCTTCAATAATCGATCGCCTAGCTTAGCTAGTCTAATCTTCTGCTGATCCATCCACTAGGGGCGCGCTTGACGAGTATTCCACGGAGATCACGAACCTCGCAAGGCGGCTGCTCGGATTCATGGCGATCGACCTTGGCGTCAGCCAGGAGGCCCTCCTGCACGCCTTCTTCAGTGGGGACGCCGAAAAGGGCCAAATGATGGTGATGAACCACTACCCGCCATGCCGGCACCCGGAGAAGGTGCTGGGCATCACTCCGCACACCGACGGGCTAGGCCTGACGGTGCTGCTGCACGTCGACGACACGCCGGGCCTGCAGATCAGGAGGGGCGGCAGGTGGCTCCCCGTGCGGCCGCTCCCGGGCGCCTTCGTCGTCAACGTCGGCGACATCCTCGAGGTCCTCACCAACGGCGCCTACACCAGCGTCGACCACAGGGTGGTCCCGGACGTCGAGAGGGGCCGGATCACCGTCGTGTTGCTCCAGGATGCTTCCGTTGATGGGGTGGTGACGCCGCTGCCGGAGCTCCTCGAGGGACATGAGGCGCAGGCACGTTACAATTCCATCGGGAGGCTTGAGTACACCAAGGGCCACTTCGGAGGAGTGGCCCAAGGGACACGGTTCCTAGACAGCCTCAAGAAGTAGAACGCACGCACCAGCTACATATCTGTGCATCGTCCAAGCTAGATCTCAACACCCAAGCAACTTGTCAAGAATTGAAAGAGCTGTGTGCGTACGTGCTTCTTTGTTTCGATCTGAATTACTTTCTTGCGTCTCAAAATAATGAAGTTCTCTCAATGTTATCTCCGTTCCTAGTTATAAAAATAAAAAGCATCCTTGTCTTGTGAACTTTAACGTGCAATGTACCTTGCTTTGGCATGCTTTAAGGCATCCTTGTCTCGCATCGGTCGACCAACGGTCACGCATGCCAAATCCGCCGGAGAGCACAATCCAATGCAGAACAGCTAGATGATTTCAGCAGATCCTTATAAACTCTAAATGCATAGGCTAGGCTGAAGCTATCCACCCTGCAAAACGCACCCTTATGTGATGGTGGAATAAATGTAAATTGATTTCCTGGCGCATTCTACTAATGGTGGTTGTATACTTAAAGCTTAACCTTCATGTGCCGATCGACCATTGCTAAACAGAACCATATATAGACTTAACAATGGATGCCTTTGATATAATAATATCTCACCTCAGACGAACATGACTATATATATCACCACGCTTCTATATGTCTGGTATGGCGTAAGCTAGATTTGAGTAGCTTTCCAATCTACAAATGCTTAGAAAATGCACAATATCTTCTAATTTAGCTGGTGATTTTTTTTTGTAACGCCTAGGTTGGGCAGAGTAGAGGCTTCGGATGCATCGGGACATTTGACATACCTCTCGCAGATGTTGCAATAGGCGATCTTACCAGATGTCTACACACAAGGTTCGCTCTCTGCACATCTCTTTCTATTGGGTACCATATCAAGATGCCAACTGAATTTTGTATTGATCAGAGAGGCAACATTCACACTGTTGGTTTCTCGTGGAGATATTTTGTTCGCCGCATTCACGAAACTGCATTCTCTCGGAGCTATTTTGCTCCCCTTTTCTACCAAGACCAGAATGAGCGCCAACTACGTAGCCCCGGTCACTACAAGTCCCACATTTTCTCCGGGGCAATTTCATGAATGAAAGATGATAATTGTTCTCTTTCAGAATTTTTCTCCTTTGGAAAACAATACTGCAGTGTAATTCACAAGGACGCTAAAATATAAATGAATGGATAGTAATTAGGGGCACTACATACATTTCTCTATACATGACCAAGGCTCAATACTACAGGGTGACTGACAGTCCTCATCCCTTAAGAGACACAAGCAAGCTTTCATTGACATCGATCCACTGGAGTAAGATTATGTGATATACAGAAATCTTGCAGTATGTAATCACACTAAAATTTAGGTGAATGGCTTTTATGGAGAATCAAGTGTTGAATGTGATACCAGGAGGTTTAGCAATAAAGTCATCTGGGTCAGTGGCTCCTGGAGGTGACAGTAATATGTAACAAGATTTCTGTATGGCTCCATAACAAGTCCCTTCAACTTTTTAGAATGCCGGAATGCATAAGTGCATTTCACTCTCAGATTGATGAGGTTCATGGAGCCATATAAGAGTTTATGGAGCCATATAAGAATGCCGGAATGCATAAGTGCATTTCACTCAAGTCAAAATATGTAACAATAATCTTCATGTGTATATTTTAAGTTCAGCTCAAGATGACAGTAATATAATTGACTAGTGCAAGGAAACCTGGTCGGCATTTTTACCTATTTGAGTAGGATTTTCTAGCAGTTATAGCATACAGATACAGTAGTATTAATTTCTTACATATGTACTTCATATAGTACAGCAAAATCGATGGAAGGGTTTACAAACATAAGAGGAAATCCATGAGGCAAGAAAATTGTAATTAGATTAAACATTAGCTATGATCACAGGGAACAAAGCCTCTCAACTGAACAGGTTGGTGGAAGATTAGATGGCTATACGAAAAAAGAACTAACCCTCTGGATCAATATAATAATCAGAAAACAGAGCAAGAAACAAGCACATCATGTTTCTTCAAACAAGCAGAACTTGCATTACAGGACAACTGAAAAGTAACCACGCACTCAGAAACACAATTTATAAGCGAATATTGTTTCAGAAAGCAAATGGCTAGATGGTTTTGTCTCTTTTAAAGAGAGATGCAGCTACTGGTTAAACAAAATTAAAGCATACCAAATTCAGTTGTGTGATAGGAGTATAGGACAATTCACTGCAGAATAACTAGATGATCTCATCATATCTTCTAAACTCAAATGCTCCGGCAAATGGGACTTGTGGGCATCTCAAAGCATCCAAATGTAATAACATCTAGTTGCTGTTTTCCAGTGCTGACGTCTCCAAGTAGAGTGGAATATACGGTACAAATGACCACAAACAGGTCACCGAGGCACTGCCAATGACACGAGCACTCCTGCTATCCATATTATAGAACATCAACCTTCCCTGCAACCAATCAAACAAGAAGATTGAATTGCAGTGGGGATGAATGCCGGCTACTCCCACCAAGAGCCCAGACTCCGAATACTCTGCACCAGCAAACATTCCCGAAGTGTTAACGCAGTGCTTTAAAGTCCACCTGCCATGGTCCTCCAACACATAGATTGATAGCTTGTAGGTGTTTTGATCATCCCTGTGCGCATAGAACAAGTGCTCTAGAGAATGCCCAATGAGCTCGACATCTCTGCTTCGCGGCACAGGAATGGTGTGCCGTGTCTGCCCTTTCATGTCCAGTGCAGCGACAGCGTGTTCATCGCTAGTGATGAAATGCAGAAAGCCATTGAAATAGGTTCTCCTGCTCCGGTGGCTCAGAGGAGACCATCCGCTGTTGTGAGGATGGAAAACCCAGCAACCTGTTTCAGAGGAGTAGATCTCAAATCCCTCGAACAGGATTTCTTCGGTAAAGCAATCGTCTTCGTCTACCTCACCCTCAAGCAATCGGACCACATGGAAGTGCGGCGAGACGACCGGATCGAAGCACAGGATGCTGGAAACGCAGGTCTTGCCGGCCTGGGTTGGCTCCGGCACCGGCGGCACGGTGGTCCACTTCTCGGTGGCCGGGTTGCAGACGACGTAGGACGCGCGCTGCTCGGAGCTCCGGGAGTTGAGGAGGACGAGCCCGTTGCAGCAGTCCAGCGCCCCGCCGCCTGTGTTCGCCGGTAGGAAAGCGAAATCGCAGAACGAGGGAGGGCGCAGCCGCCAGTCCCTCCTCGGCGGTGGCTGCTGCTGCGGCGGCGGCGGCTCGGCCACGCTGACGAACTGGCAGGAATCGAACTCGTCGAAGTAGAAGAAGCCGGCGAGGGTCTGGGGCAGTTTCTTGCGGTTGTCGGGGTGGGAGATGAGACTGCGCCATGACGGGGAGACGCACTTGAAGCGGCAGATGGACTTGACGGGAACGCGTGAGAGGATGTCGACGATGAGGTCGTCGGTGAGGCCACCGCCGCCGCCGGCTGGGCTGCACTTCTTCTTGGAATCGGGGCCCTCCATGTCAATTGTTGAGATTAATCTGCCCTCGGCTCCAAAGCGGTGGCAGGTGAATAGCGGTAACTGGAAGATTGCCCTCCAAAGAGATCCAGGAAAAAGGTTCCTCTACGGCTCTTCCGTTCAGCCTGTGCATTTGCCACTGCCGTGTGGGCCCCATCGCCGTGGGACCCACACGTTAGTGACTCAATGACAGACCATGAACTGCAGAGGATCTCACTGAAATCACATACCATTTGCACCGTGGATTAAAAGTAAATAAATCAGGGAAAACAAATTAAGGTTTACAGATGTAGAGGCCTTCGTATTGCAATTAGAAACGTTTTGGACAAAATTTGAGTCAAACATTGGGATTATAGATCTCGAATAACTTTTTTAATAAGTTGTTGAGTTTGGAAATATGAAAGTCATATCAATAGATTTGTCAAAATTATTTTCATAAAAATGTACATATATATATATAACTTTTTTAATAAATATTTTTATTAAAAATAGAAGTCAAAGTTATGCTTTGGAGACCGTGTCGCTGTCCTAAACATCTTCTAATTGTAATACAGAGGGAGTAAGAAATAAATCAAGTACCATAGTCTATTCTTCTTTCTTTCTATCCAAATGTCGAGTATATTCAGTATACTCTTTTGTTTTTCTTGATTCTTCGAAAGAAAAGATGGCTTTCTAATATGCAGTACACTCTTTTGTTTTTCTTGAATTCTTAATAATAGAGCTTTCTAATAACAATTTTTTAAATCAAATTTTAAAGAAAACTGGCTACAGATCAAGAAAATGTATACTCTACAAAAATCATAACCCACATCATATCCAACTTATTTCTTATAGGCTACCGAGTCAAACATTGATAGTGTTCCATAAAAATATAGAACACATATAGCCTTGGAGCCATCCACATCTTTGTCAATAACATCAGCATTAGTTAATCATGAGTGTGGTTATGAGAGTAAGCAATAAAAACACTTGAGGCCATCTATTGTGATCGAAGTGCTGAGAATCAGTCAAGGCATTTATGTCAGAATCATGTCAGCAGTACACAAGGGTCCTTGTAACTCATGCATGTATGCCACAACATGAGATCTGAATAATGGACATATAGTCAGATAAAACTTACAGGAATCAACTGTGGAAAGATACAAGCAACTGTAGTTCGTAAATTAAAGATACACAGGCACAGCGCATGAGGCGCATATGTAAAGCGTTGATCAATGAACAATTGAACATAATCATATGCAGTGAGCAATGAATGACCAGTTGAAATACATCTCACCGATCAGATATGTAGCAGAATATATATATACGACCACACTTCTCTAGTTTCTGCTCACTAGCATTATTTGCTACTTAGCTACTGAATTATTTGACACTGAACAGAGTAGGTTTGGGATGCATCAGGAAATTTGGCATGCCTATCAAATTTGTTGCTACAGTAAATCTTACTAGATATCTATGCATTTAGTATGCTCTTGTTTTCCTTCTATGCACCATAACATCATGCTTCCAATGCAATGCAATTTCCATGGTTCACGCAAGATCAATGATCCAACATCGGAATGAAAAAGATGGTTGGGATTCTAATGATTCTGGATTTCAGTTGCTAATATTCCTATGTTGAGGTGGTTGGAACACAAATGTCAAGCACTCAAGTTTTCTTAATCCTCTCACCACAATCCTATTGCTTAAGAGTATGTGCCCAAGTCACCTGCACGATGCTTAGCACAAAATCCTAACAAATGCAGTTGTGTTTGCATAGTGGATGATTTGACAAATTTCTTGTAAACTCAAAAGACATCAGTCTCAATACGCAGTCTTGGACATCACTAAGGGATCTACTGAAAACACCCAAAGCTAATGCTCATCGGGGAAATAATGTCGTTAAAATGCTGTAACAAAAAACAGTGGTAAACATCCTATAGAGAGGAATTAGGAAATGAGCTAGGAAGTACAGCTTCCTGGTGTGGTGCTTATAAGCCAAACAGAAACCCTGGCTGTAAAGAATGTAACAAGTTAGCATCTCAATTCTCAATCAAGCTTTCCAATAGATTAAAGTGTGATACTACTAACAGAACATCATCACTTGGAGACACATGATTGCCCCTGATGGGTACTGGGATCAACAATCTTGCAGTGTGTCCTCAGATTAGAATTTAGGTGAGTGACCTTAAACAGCCAGACTGAGTACTGAAATGTGTCCTCAGGAGTAGTTGGTTCCAATTCAGTACTTTTAGTGACTAATTCATAACGTGATTTTCTTGGGGATAATTTTTAAATACACGGCTTTGGAGTAGTTAAAACATAATATATTTTGGTCAATTACTAGTATAGAAGCATAAACTATTAGAAAATGTTTAGTTAAGCTTTTCTCGTGACTGATTCATGTCAAACAGAAGAAGGACCAGTATAGCTACTTATATTTTGGTCATAGGTCATCTATATCATTGTAACTCAGAGTGGTGAATTCTACTTCCAGACTGATAGTCAGCGAAATGACATTTTCAATGGGCACCAGAGATAAATATTTGTTCACTTTTCTTCCATATTAGCAAAATCAGTTTGAAGTGCTACAACTGATAAAGGAACATTGATTAATAAGAAGGATATGTAAATGAAAAGTGAACATACCAATCATCCATTTAAATTAACGATGATATTCTACAGACTGAAAAGAGCATACACTATGATTCCAGTTTAATGCAGGTAGGAATTAGCGTATCAAAATCATCAATTCGAAAAATCTACATAGGAGGGCACATAAACTAGGAATCTAGGCCTTGTTTCTGGTTCCAACTTGCATATCTCCTTTACTTCAGTGTTGATCAAATTATAGGTGAGCATCTTGTATCCTTCAACAGGGAGGAAAACCAGATCCCTTTCAGGATGAAACACAACTACATAGAAAATTTCTGAGCACAAGGCATTACCAGCATAATCAAACAGTATCTTTGTCTGTGGAGCCACTTCAATCTCAAATCGGTATTTCAGTATCCACTCTCCCTTCTTGAAATCCTTCAGAGTCCAAATCTGCATCATGGTGAAGGTGCAGTCTTCTCGTACAGCATATTGCAAGAATCCCTGAGACTGTCCGAGGCACCCAAGCAATCCAAACCGGTTGGATGGAGGACAGGAAATCAGACGGCATGCCTGGCCTTCTGGATCAACAGCAAGAACCTTCCTCTCATGAGTGAGCAGATTGAGAAAGCCATTGATGAACACACTGCCCATTCCTTCAACCAGCCTGACCCGGGACTCAGGGCAAACGTGGCTCAGCACCCACATGCCGCTCTCCGACGAGAATACCTCAAGGCCTTGGACACGAAAATTGCTGCTCTCCTCACACAAATCACACAATTCGCCGCCGTCGTAGGCATCACCGTCGGTGTCCGAGAGAGTATCATCTTCAGATTCTTCGAAATCGGCATCAAAGAAGACCTTTTGCACAGGCTCGGCTCTTGCAAAGTTGAGCACATGGAACCGAGGCGATGCACCGTGGGGCTCGATGGCAGCCAGGACAAGCGCCTGAAATCCAGATGCCGGTTCAGGGAGCGTGGTAAACTTGCCAGTAGCCGGATTGCAGACGTAGTGACATCCGCCGCTGGCGCCGCCGCGGCAGAGGAGGAGGCCGTTGCAGCAGTCGAGGGGCAGGGCGCGCGCACCGCACGGCAGGAACCCGAGGCCCGGGGAAGGGGACGACCCGGCTGGCGCAAACCGGATGGCGAAGTCGCCGTGGATGTGGCTAGGGGCGTAGTTGGTGTAGAGGAGGCCGGCGAGGTCGTGGGGCAGCCTGTCGCGGTGGTCGGGGTGGTAGGAGAGGTCGCGCCAGGACCTGCAGACGCACCTGGAGCGGCAAAGCGACCTGTACGGGAGGCGGCGGAGGATCTCCACCACCAGCTCCTCCGGGAGACGGCAGCCGCCGCCCTCGCCGGCTGCTGCCCGTGTGGGTCGCAGACTCGCGGTGAAAGTGTGAAACCAGAAGGTGTGTGGGGGTGATGGTTTCTGGGCGTGGGCTTCTTCTAGTCGAGCTGGGCCTGGATCCAATCGCTCCCACGGGCCCACCTCACGGGGGAATCTTACCAATTTTTTTATATTTTTAAAAATCATTTTGCAAAATTATACAACCGTTTCGAAATTTATCAAATTTGACCACCAACCACCGTGACGGCGGCCGCCGTGGGACACGGCGGTTGCAGGTCCAACCGCCGTGGGCCACGGCAGTTGGTTTTTTTTAATATTTAGAAGAGAAAACACACACATTTGCAATGACATGTACGACGCTTGTACAACCCTAACAAAGCGTTTTACGTACTGATAATATGCCTTAGGGAATTTAGAAATTTGATTACAACATTTCTAATTAATCTAGTTGTACGAGAATTATCCGGAGAGCATAGAGCCACCGGAGTGCTGGGACGGCATGTAATAGTACTCAGCTGGGGGTGGAGGTGGTGAAGGTGGAGGGGACCAATCTTTCGGGGGGAGGTGTTCTTCTTGTGGCATTCACAAGTGCTGGTCGAACATTTGCAGCATGGACGATGGATCTAGAGAAGCCAGTGCCTCCGATAGCTCCCGCTTCAGGTTGTAGATAATGACGTCCTCGAGGTAGTCGATGTACTGTTGATAGAGAACAATAGCTGGTGGATCCACCTATTGCAAGAAACCGCAGTTCTCTGGTTGGGTGGTGTACTGTGTTGACGGTTGAAACACGTAACAACCTTCGATCCGCAAGCGTACGGACCTACACCTTTTTCACCACGGGGTGACCTCCAAGGTTCTTGTCAATCCGCGGAGCAAGGGGATTGCTAGCGCTTAACCAAGTACTAATCTAGTTGATGAAAAACCTTTGAAAGGGGATTAATCTTAAAGTAAAGACAATCTAACCTATGTTAAACTAAGAAGTCTAAAGTGAAACTAGATGGCAAAGGGTGGATACAAGAGAGAGGTTAAGGTAGATAAGCGTTCCCTCCCTAGGGTTTAGAATCTCATGAACATGCATCTACTACATGAAAAGGGTGTTGCCTACACTAGCTTCATGGCGGTTATGCGGCCGCTAAGCCTTTTCCTCCACCGTACTGTCACTACGCAAGGTAATCAAACACTTTCACGTATAACCACATCTATATCTAAGCATCCATAGGGTTAAGCTAATCACCATGATTACCACAAACCCTACTAAGACCGCATGTTGTACATACATATGTAAATAAAGCATTCGCATAGACATAGACCGTTAAGCATCAAAAGGCACAGGGTTCATGTAGCGATCACAAATCATGTATCCATCTAACCCTAGGGATGAACGGAGGCATTACCCCATCATCTTACACGGATTGAAGCACATAGGGGTGATGGAGACTCCGGAGAACGCCGTCGACGAAGATGGTGGCGATGAAGCTTGGGAACACCCCTAGGCCAGCGGCTTGGAGTCCTCCTCTTGCTTCCTTCCCTCCGCCGGCGTTGATCCTTGCGACGAGCTCACATCCAACTCTCTCCCTCATCTTGCGGTGGCGGTTTTTTGGTGAATGGCGTCGGTAGAATGGTTGGATGCGGCGGCCGTCGGAGGAGGGAGCTATTAATAGACCGAGGAGGGGCTAGGTCAAAGGGGACCGCGAACCGAGGCAAAAAGGGCCTGGGCCGATCCGACCAGGCCGGTCGGCCCAGCCTGTTTTTGGCCCGGTTCGGGCCCGTCTTTCTCCCCGCGGCTCATCTTTACATTTTGCACTTGGCCCCCTTCATTTGGGTCATTTTGAGGTCGTCATCCCCGTGATCAAGATAGGGGGTCTTCTCGCATGAAGTCCGAACTTTACGTCTTAGTCCTCGGGGATGATCCGTCGTAGCACCTTGGTCCTTGCCACCTTTGGAAGTGATTTCGCCTTGCACTCGAACACGAACGGAACTCCTCATTTGCTCCTTTGAACTTGTTGTGACTCCGTCCCTTTTGTCCATGTTTTCCTGCAAAAACACAACACTTCCAAATGCACATACGAAGATGAACTTGTTATATCATTAGTATGCCTAGTGGCGGGTTAGTTGCAAATCATAATCAAAACCAATGTATAACAAGTACTCTAGGTTGACGGAAATTCACCGTCAACATCTCCCCCATGCTTAAACCTTGCTCGTCCTCGAGTAAGTAATCCTTGCTTAAAAGGGAAATCAGCGTTGCCTTCCAATGTTGTCCCTGCACTTAGTCATTCATGACGAGGCAAATTGCTCTCTCTTAAGAATTTATTTTTAAAGTTCAAGTTGTGACCGGCTTCTTTTTCATTATGGAAGATAGACTAACAATAAAGAACAAGCCACATTTAATAAACACGATGCTCTCAGACTTAAGCAAACTTCAAACCATTACCTTGTTACATGGAAGAATTTTCAAAAAGATGCATATCCAACATAAGTGAAAATCTCTTGCAAAAGCTCATGGAAACACTCATCTCATCAAGTCACTCAAGCCTATACTAGATTATTTTCAACCTATTATACTCATATGGGATAGTGGAAGGCTTATGTGGAGCTTGGAAGGTTAAAAACAATCCTAGCAAAACATACATCCGAAATATTGTCAAATTAAGAGAGAGATCTATTGGAATTACCGAGACTCGTCAAAAAGGTCATGAAAAATAAATGTTGGAAAGAGAGAGGGATGAAACACACACATTTAGATAGGTGGACATGTGCAAGTGGCAAATGGATGATTCCGAGGCACGAGTGAAGTCCTCGTTATCGGATTGCACATGGTTGGAAGATTTGAGTATGGATTTGTCATCAAGGCACTTGAGAACTTATGAAGCAAAAAGAACCAAGGAGCATCTTTAATTTTTTTTACTTTTATTTTATTTCCTTCTCATTTTTCTCTTTTTCTTTTTTTTCTTTCTTCTTCCTTTTTTCCTTACTTTTCTTTTCTTCTCATCATAATTTTTTTCATTTTTCATTTTTTTTCTTTTGCTCCTCAGAACTTTTGCAACATAATACTTACATAGCATTTGTCAGAGATGATGTAATGACTCCTCCCCCATGCTTGAACGATGCTCGTCCTCGAGCATAAAAGAGGGGGGGGGGAATGATTGCTAAAGTAAGCATAAATTCCATAATCTTGTGGAATATTTGAATCTCCATCGAGAATTTTACTCCATACTCAAATTGGGTTGTGGACAAGGAGGTGATCACAAGAAGATGTTTTTGGTTTAGGGTGGATGCCCAGCGAAGTTTGTGAAATTTTCGATGTGAAAACCCACAATGCATAGACAAAAAGGCTAGCATGAAAAAGTTACACAAAGGAATGACCAGCTTCTTAGTCTCGAACCATAGAAATCAATCCTAATCCAACTCATCAAAACATATGTTTGCAATCTACAGGTTTTGTTATCATAGAACATATATGTATATAGCTTTGGTAGGTAGAACTTTGCAAGAGCATCACAAATATGTAGATAGCATAAAAGTTAAGTTTTCATAAAAACAACAAGTTATCCGGCTATCCATAAACTTAAATCAAAGAGCAAAGATATGTATGTGGGTCTAGAGCATAGTCATTTCACCTCCACAAATAAAAGAGCCGGTATTTATATTAATTTTAGATCATGTTACAGAGAGCAATTAGCCAAGACATGTATAACTTCATGTAGGTAAAACAAAGCGGCAACTTTCATCATTTTTCCGTAAGCATAGGCAATATAAACATCGAGGTGAACACATGGTCATGCCTATCTATTGAAAATAAAAAGAAATCTAGGTTGTCCTCCTAGTAGCCATGTTATTGTTGGAAGTGAAAAACAAAAGGTTGCACCTAGTTGAGGTTGAAGGCATACTTACAATCATTTGTGTTTGAAAAAGAGAAGGTCTATGGAGGTGTTACCGTCTTTTGCAGTTTTTCGTGATCTTCTCCCGACATCTCCATGTATCAAATGTGGATTTTCTTTTGTCTTGATTTTCTAATTCTACTAAACTTCTGAATTTGATCATGCATGCTTGATGGAGGCAATGGTCGCCCTTCTCTTCAATGTTGTCATCACCATCTCCTCTTTCTTGTTCTCATCATCTCCTTGCCATCTCTTCTTTATGGATTTTCTCTCTGTACAGAACAGAACATATATCGAAATATAGCTCTATTGAAAAGTTTATGAAATTACCTTTCCAACGTGTGGTCATTCATCGAAAACGAAGTTCAAACAAGGGAGCTATGTCCGTTTTACTTCAGCGCTGCGTGCTGTCCAAAACTGATTTCAGGACGTGTTGCACTCAGTGATTCGGTCATAACCGCTTGTAGGAACCTCCGATTGTCTTGATTCTTGATTTGTTGGAATTGTAACTTCATGGGTCTTCCAAATATCTAATAATATATAGTGTTTTCCCTTTGAGACCATGTAGAATTTTGATGAGATCAGTGGCTTCTTGTGCATTGATTCGGAGATGTTGATGATCTTGGTTGTTCTATCTTCTAGAGCATCATGTTGCACTTCCGTGTTGAAGATTTAGGGCTTCCCCCATGCTTAGCATTTTTCTAGGTATGGAAGAAGAAGACAAAGCATTTTTATCTTAGCCATCCTTCAATTTCCTTGTCGTGAGAGTCTTTATCTTGCCTGCAAAACATTTTAAGCGCACATTCTACCCCAAAGGTGACGATTGGGAGTAGATAAAATTGCCAACAATCCAACAATATTTCCTAGGACTCTCAACTTGTGGCATAATTAGTCTAATGAGGAATAAAAACCTAATGAGTGTACGTGGTGCAAAGTGTGTATGCACATGATAGGAAAGCATATAAACAAAGACAATGTTTTCACCTAGTTCTAAACACCATGTTTACAACTAGGTTGCCGAATTTCCCCATAGCCATAAAGGTTGATATATCTAGGGTTAAAACACCATGTCTATCCCTAGATCAATAACTCTTATAGCACAAGAAAAATTAAGTGCATTGCACAGCTTATAAACTAACCAATGCAACATGAAAACATATGAAAAGCTAGCAAGGTTTATCGAACTTAACGATGATGGTCCGTGTTGACGGTGAATTTCCATCAACCTAGCCATGAGTTTACCTTCGGTGTTGGCATGAATTTTATATCTTATCCATTGGAACTAACCCCCCCGTATATAACAAGTTCACTCTTGCGTGTCGATTTTGGAGTTTATTATTTACGCAGGAAATCTACGCTAAAGAGAAGACTTTCGGGATAAGTTCATCAAGCACTTTGGAAGAAGATCATGAAGCCCGACAAGAGTCAAGACACGCGATGAACATGACTCCAAATGATCCGAGGACCGAAGCGTCAATGTGCAAATCTTCAGGGACTCAACCAGAAAACAGCGAAGCTTGGATGGCAAGCATTCAAGTCTTAACCGCGAAGGAAACGACGTCAAAGGCCCACATGCAAGTGCACACAAATGAGGAATCACGCGAGAAGCAACCGGGGAAGAAGCCGGGGCCGAACTGGGCCGAAACGGGCCCAGGCCGGCCGGCCCAGCCCATTCCGGGCTCGGTTCGGCGCCCCCTTTGACCTAGCCGCCATTCGGACTATTTATAGCCCCCTGGCCAAGAGCCACGAAACAATTCATTCGTCATCCGCCGCCGAGGAGCAGAGAAGCTTGAGGGACACCATCTCGGAGAGGAGGGTCGTGCTAGTTGTCTAGGGTCTCCCTAGCTGACGTGGGAACCTTGCATGGAAGACCACGTCGGAGCTCCGGAGCAAGGATCAAGATCGAGGTAGGATCCCGGTGGTGATCTTGTTCATGTAATCATTCATGGTGAAGTCTTTATAGTGAATCCGATTTCTAGCGATCAAGTGCCTTCTCGATGATTTTGTTCTCCCTTGGTTTTGCTTCTTCCCCAATCTATACTTAAGATAGATTGCATAAGGTGCTCTTGTAGCCGCGGTGGCTAGAGGTGCATACCGGACCGACCAAGTGTTTTCAACTTGTTCTTCTCGAGCTCGCCCTAGGCTAACCCACACGAATAGGAGTGCGTTGTGACAGAACGGTGGCTCCAAAAGGCGGGCGTCTTCGGAATCGGATCGGAGGCCACGGTTTAAAGATGCTTTCAATGAGATTCGCTTTTCTATCTTCATCTATCTTGTTTGGAGCTACAACATAGGCATGATCTAGACTCTCTAGATCGGTTATCTCTTTGCTTTCTCTTGCTACCTCTTAGTAGATTAGATTAGATGTGTTTTCTTGATGATCTCTTAGATTACATGCAACTTGGTTCTTCAAAAGAGTTTCCTTGCCTTACTAGATTGAATCCTTGCGTTGCACATTGTTCCACGGATTCGATACCTTGGGTTCTCACACTTAAGGGAAGAAGGGTCCCTTGACTACGACGGGAGATTTTTCCGCTTGCAAATCCATGTGAACTTTGATACGACAATCAACCATCAACAAGCCCCTTTTTCTGGTGCTGTTGCCGGGGAACAAGCAATCGAGATCCAATCTAGTATCGCTTTTTTGTGAATATTTTTTAGTTTTTCTTTTTATTTTCTTTTGCATCTCTTAACTTTGATCATCCTCAAAAAGAAAAAAAATCAATCTAATCTAGTTTTTGATTAACCCTAATTTTTCTTTTTTAGATTTTTTTGTTTTTGCTAACCCTAACCGGAGATGGTTGGCTACCTCTCCAAGAAACCCAAATATTTTTATGGATGATCCAGGAAAACTTTACAGGCAAAGGAGACGTGCAACACAAGCTAAAGGGTTGGAAACCCTAGATCCAAAAGCCGAAGTCGAAGGACCGTTGGAATCTCCAAGGGAATCACCACCTCTAAGTCCAAAGGAAGATCAACCTCAACCGCCACCCATGGGAGAACAACCGCAACCGGAGCGCAAGATCGAGCTATGCACCCCGGATGTCGTTGATCCACCTATCATAAACCTTCAAGACGCCGGAAGGCCGTTCAAGATCAAGGTCTCAACTATCCGCATGGTGCAACACTCGCCTTTCACCGGTAAAGAGGATCCGAACCTTCACCTCCAAGCATTTGTTCAACTATGTCAAACTTTCGATGAGGATGGGGTGACTCAAGATCAAATGAGGGCAAGGCTTTTTCCGTTCTCACTACATGGAAAAGCTTTGCGTTGGTTCCACACTTTACCGGCGGAGTCAAAACAAGATTGGGAAGCGTTGATGAGGAACTTTATGAAGGAATTTTATTCGCCGACCAAGACTCAGAGTTTGCGCAACAAGATTGATACGTTTGTTCAATTGCCCATGGAGACGATTGCGGAAGCTTTGGAGCGTTTCAATGAATACATGCGAGCCGAATTCCTTGAGTGGGATATCGATTTCCTTATGAGGAGGATGGAGAAGATGGATATAGAGAGAGAAGCTCAAGACCTAAAGGCTGTCGAGGAAAGATCCACACGCGAGGAGTGTGAGGAGTACGGCCATGTCCAAGGTAAACCCCGATTTAATGCAAGTTCGTCCATTCAAGATTTGGTTCCTCTTTGTACACAATTGAAGGACTTCATGGACGAGCAAGCTAAGATCAACAAGGATGCCGTCACTAAGTTCGAGGCTATGGAGAAAATATTAGAGAATTTAGATGGTAAGGTGACGGAGGTCGGAAGCTCTATCCGTGAAGTGTTCATCGTGATGAAGATGCTAGAGACGCAAGTGGGACAACTTGTCGGGCACCCGATGGGTAACAAAGGAGAATTTCCGAGACAACCCCAAGGTCCCGAGACGGCGAAGGCTACTCAAACTCATTCGGGAGAGATGGAGGATCACACTAAGGAGACCACGAAGATCACGACCGAAGGACCGGAGTTTGAGATGCCGAGCCACTACATGAAGGAAGTTGTTACATCCGTCAAGACCAAAGAACAAAACCAGCCTGTAAAGACCAAAAAAATGACTAAGCCAAAGAATAAGCCCGTGCCCAAGATGGTGCGGAAGTGGGTACCCAAGATTGCAACGCCCGCAAAGAGCGTTGATCCGAAGTAATCAAGTGAAGAAGTCTAGCCATGGACTATAAACGAAGCGCTAGGCGGGAGGCAACCCGTTTCGTCGAGTCAAGAATAAGCTACCGGGAGGACAACCCGATTCAAGATTTTTCGAGTCTTTTCAAGTAAGTTAGTTTTGAAATTTTCTTCTCAAGACATTAGACTTAGAGTGGTTGAATAATGTTAGAGACATAATTCTTGGTTGAATATTTTATTTGGATCATAAACCCTTTATATGAGCCATCCTATGTGTTATTTGCTTCTTTTCGAGAAACCAAAACCAAAAAAAAATTCAGAACCTATCTCAACCTTTCGTCCTCTTCATGATGTCATGATTGACTTGTTTTACATGTTAAAAACACACGAGTAGAGCCACGGCTTATACCTAGATGTTATTTAAATTTCAGCGCATTGTAGGACTCGCGTGAACCTAGAAACTTGACTTTTGGTTGGTTTAAAAATCCATATCCTTGGTTTCTCTATAGTTAGAATTTTTCTAAGCCTCATTTAATTTTATTTCGTTCAAAATCTCTCTCATTTAACCAAAATTAGAACCTAAACCTATGCCCCCATGATCAAGCCGGGAAAAGCTTGCTCTCAACTAATGGAAGCAAACAATACCGGTGAGACCAAAATAAAAGTAGTCGGAAAACATTTTTGACTTACATTTGTTTTTAATGCTTTAAAAACTCCTCTAAATTTATATTTGAACTCATTGCAAGCTCTGAGTTTACTCTTATTTTTCAAAATTAGAGGAGTACTTAGCGTTAAGACATGCTTAGAGGGAGGCAATCTAGTTAACCTAACCATGCATGCACCATGATGCATCACGGGATGCCCCTCCAACATCTTTCATCAAACCACATGCAAAGGACAAGCATAGGGGGGGGCAGCCAAGGCTTTGTTTTGCAGGAATATCATAGAGGCATGTGAGGCAAGGGAGTAGGGATGAAAGCGGTCGGGAACGGTCGGGAAAACCCTCCAACCACTTTCGTTACTGTATTTTTCATGTGGGAATGGGAACGGGAACGGGAAGGCCGGTCGGGAAAGCGAAACCGGTATTACGGGATATCGGAAACGATATATTTCGATCGGGAATGTGTCGATAACGGGCGGGAATCGGTAATCTAAATCAGGAATGCCGACACACATAACCACTCCAACTATTCAACTCAACACAAAGATTTATATAATGCATAGGCGAATAATACCATAGGTATGTAGATAACACCACCAATAATTTTTTACCGATCCATAGATGACTTGTGATGTTCTTTTTTGCATGGGTAAATGGTTTGTGGCACATGGATTATATACTAACAGATCAATAGGAGGGAACTTACTTTTTGAATTATCGAAAATACTTGGAAAAACATGAATATTATTGTAAAGAAAAAATAGGAAAGAAAAGGGCCAATCTGTTAGCTACTGCTCTTTCCGTGCGTGAGTGAAATCCTGCCTGGCACCATGTGGGCCGCATCATGTGCCCCCGGGATGCTCAGCCCAAGAACATGGCAAGGGCGGTAGACGGGAGAGAAGGCAATCTTTTAGTCCCACCTCGCCGAGTGATTCAGTAGCGCTACTGCATGTGAGCTATAACTACGACTGAGGAGCTCGCCCGCAAACGCAGAAAGGTTGTGGCCAAAACGGGAATTTCTCGGGAGGAAAAACGGGAAGTTCCCGGCTAAATGCGGGATCCGTAAAAAGGGTCGGGAAATCAGTCCTGATTCCGTTCCTGGTTTCGCCGATTTTCCTGATAATATTTCCCGTTCCTGTTTTTTCCTGAGAATTCGATCGGGATATGTGGTGTTCGGTTGCGGTCGGGACGGGATCTTCCCGGTCCCGTTTTCACCTCTACAAGGGAGTATGGAAGTGACTCAAAGCAAAATCATCAAGTGGAAGGAGCAATAGTGGAAGGAGCAATAATGCAAGCAAAGGAGTGGACGAGAACGTTTGGGCCGTGCAACCCTGTGGATCACACGGTCACAAAGCAACAAAGGAGCATGGAGTGCACTGGAGAAAATTGAAGCCGAAAGAGGCAGAGAGGACCCCAGGCCGGCCGGCCTCCCCCCTTCTTAAGCCCTCTGGTGCTTCCCTTCGGCAGGTAAGTCGCTCATCCAATTCCTTGTTCGTGTGCTTGAGCTTGTAGTCCAGAACCACCTTAGACTTAGCTTTCCACTCCGAGTTTGTTTCGTCCAACAAAATCCATCCTAATTCTACTCAAAGTCCATACTCCAAATAATATTTGTGTGCCTTGTTACCGGTTAAAAACCCCGAATTTATATTTGTAAGGAGAGTGCAGCAACCATGTGGAAGAAAACTACAAGCCTTTTCACCAAGAAGAAGGGATCATCGTCGTCCAAGCCATTATCGACAACCTCTTCGAGGACGCACTCGGTTTCCGAGTCTCCTCGGAGTATAGAGGAGGACACGGCACCGCTAAGGAGGAACGACACTCTTCTCCTCGGTGGTATGAGGGCCACACGAAGCTCGTCTATGAGGTTCACCGAACCTCAAGGACGTACGGAGGAGCCGCCCGTCCGACCTTACCGCTCGACACGATCATCCGCTCCACCTCCATATGCTCTGCGGTATTCCGAGTATGGGTTTATCATCATGACGGAGGAGGAAGAGAAGAAGCTCACTTGTCTTGAGAAGAGGTTTGTGGCAAACTGAAGGACCGATTAGGCGACCAGAGAGGGGGAGAGTGAATGGAAGCTGATAAAAATTCTTCCCGAAGGATGAACTCGGCCTATACCTCAAATTCACAACCAAGGATTCCCACACGAGTTTGCCAAGGTCACATAGTCACAACGGACCTACCAACCCTAGGAACAAACCCAAACTTAAAGCAACACGGAAGCGCAACTCAAGAAGCAAAGGACTTAGGCAACCTGCAATGCTTGGGGCGGACGGTCCGCGGTGCCCTGGCGGACAGTCCGCGTGGAGCAGGCGGACGGTCCGCGAGGTCGTGGCGGACGGTCCGAAATTGCAACCCGAACAACCAGTACTGCACCTCGAAAAACGGACGGTTCGTGGCCACCTCGCAGACAGTCCGACCCGCGCGGACAGTCCGGCAACCCCGGGCGGACAGTCCGGCAAACCTCCTCCAACCGAAAACTCCCAACACGACGAATCGAAACGAAGCGACGCAAGAACTCGCGAAGAACACGAAGAACAGCCAGCTGACTCGCACCTCGCGGACAGTCCACATGGTGACCGCGGACGGTCCGCCAAGCACGCAGACAGCAACCCGAGCTCGACCTCTTGAAGGTCAACACCACCTTCCCTTTACCCGATCCCCCGTATCAACCAAGGGATTCCTACCAAATCATAGGTGAAAGTGAAGCGCCTCTAGGAGATGCTATACCTACGAATTTGCAGCCTCAAACCCACTAAATCGAGAGGAATCGAGATTCTACCGAGCTCACACAAAGAGCTAGAGTTCCAACCGAAATCCTTCAATCGGAGGCCGAATTCGGAGTTCGAGGGGTCATGATCAAGCACAGAGATGCACGAGGCAACTATCCATGATCCCCACCAACAAATCCGAACCCAAACACCTCAAAATTGAAGGAACAAGGCACGCATGAAAATCCAACGAAAATAGGTCGAAAATGACACGAAAATCACAAGAGCCACAAGAAGAAAATCGACGCAACTATGAATGCTTCCATACACTCGGAGGTCAGATTCTCTACAAAGCGGTGAAGAAAATCTACGCCTATGGAGCAAAGAAATGAGAAGCAGTCCGGATGGATGGTTTGCCCAGAAAACCCTGGAGCTATATATATGAGTCCCTCTAGGTTGGGCAAATGACCAAGCTACCCCTAGCACTTAAACTTAAGATACAATCCCCTCAGGGGCAAATAGGTCATGTAGCACTCCTCTTCATCGCACGGTCACGCCTTCACCGCAGTCCGCGTCCTCCCGACGCAAGCCCTGCGATCCGCCACGTGTCTGCCAGCATCGAAGCTTCTCAGCGCGCCCGGATCCCGTCTCCGCCCGCCGAGCCTCCGGTCTTGGTTTTGTGGCTCAACCAAGTAACCCGACGGTTTTGTGGTGAACCGCCGCAAACCCCGCGTGCAGACTCCGGTTGTGAGCCGCTACCCTGCACCGGCTCCGGTCGACGACTTCGTCTTGCTTTTCTTGCCACCATGTGGCCCGCACTTTGCCCCGCTGGCCACCGGGTCCCTCGAGCCGAGCCTACTTGCCTCTCCACTCCTCGGAGGCCCCACAAGGCATAGACCTTTCGCACCCGCTCTTCACCTGCACCAACACGAGTCAAGCCGCAACCTACACCTGCAATTATTGGCCAAGAGTCAGTCCACACCACGTTGTCAATCACTCATCACACCAGGGAGCGACCATCCACCGGTCCTCGGACGCTCCTGTCGTCAATCTCCCCCTTGATGAGTGCATTGACAACACACACATAGTAACTAATTCAGAGAAAAGAGAAAAAGAAAAGAAACGACTGAAAAACTCAAATAAGTGATCAAAAGCCAAACAAAAGCCAAAGAGATCACTTGAGAGAGAAAAATCTCGGTCCCCTAAGGCAAGGGCAACGGCTCGATACAACCGAGATAAAATGCTCCAAAATTGCCGACTCCTCAAGGTGAGGCAAAAGGGCTCGACACCATCGGCAAAAGAGCACAACTAAAATTTAGGAGAAAAAAAGCTCCCAAATGCATATGAATGTAGGCTCCCCCTGAACAAATGCATTTCTCCCCCAAAAGAAGAATTGGGTACTATCTCTCCCCCTTGTTGGTAATGCATGAATCAAGTCTACAAATGCAAGCATGTTCTTCTCAAATAGACATAGAGCACTACAACATGCTAAAAAGAGACATAGACAAGCTAGATTGCCACAAATTTAGCACACGTATCGCCAACGAGATAGATAGGGACATACAAGCATGTGACATAGCCATGATCAAAATAAAGCAATTTTTCACAAAAACTTCCCTCTCATGAGCATAAGACCTAAACATGATGAAAATGAGCACAAACAACATATAACTCACAAACTTCATGCAATGTTACAAATTCTCATCACAAGATCATCACAAACACCTACAAGCTATCTCATGTCATGTCAAAGCCACCGAGCCATGTGTCCACTTCTAAATGTGAGACTTCTCAACGGTGAACATCATGCAACGGTTTAGCACCCAAGATAAGGAATTTAAAGCATACATGACATAGAAGCATATTTTTCAAGCACAAGCATTTCATATACCAATTCCAAGATTTACAAATTAAGCATGGTACATAAAGTGCCTTTGCGGCAAAAAGAAGCTTAGGCTTCTCCACAAGGTAACATGTAGGCTAAACATCCATGATGATAGATGGGTCTTTGACCCCATATGAAAAGAACATGGTTCCAAATACAAATTAAGCAAGCTATAGCCATAAGTGCACAAATATAACATGAAAGGCATTCAACTCATAAGAGAGGATCATATATAGCATTTTCACAAAAATAAGCCATCCACAAGCACATACGTCCCAAATCTATCAAGAGCATTGCTATCCATCATATGAGCATCAAAAGCATAGTCATAATCTCCTATCTAGCATATCATAGTGATCCAAGTATATAGGAGAAGCACATCTCATATGATACATATGCAGTCTATGATACAAAGATGCAAGCATGATATGATACATAAATGAAAAATGCAATATGAGTATGTACATCAAACTCCCCCAACCAAAGCTCAGAAAGGAAAAAGAACACCAAGCTCCCCTCGCAAACAGGCAAATGTAGCTTGGTCCAAAGGCTTGGTTAGGATATCGGCAAGCTGCTTTTCTGTTGGCACATGGATGAGGTCTATGTTTCCCTTCTCAACATTGTCTCTCAGAAAGTGGTACCTCACCTCTATATGTTTGGTTCTGGAGTGGAGCACGGGGTTTTTGGCAACACTAATAGCACTCGTGCTATCACACATGAGAGGTACATGGGAACACTCCTCACCAAAGTCACTCAGCGTGTATGTGATCCAAAGCAGCTGTGAGCAACAACTAGCGGCAGCAACGTATTCGACTTCTGTGGTAGACTGAGCTACACTAGACTGTTTGCGAGAAGACCAAGAAACAAGTGAAGATCCCAAAAACTGACAAGTCACCGAAGTCGACTTCCTATCGACTCGACACCCCGCAAAGTCGGCATCCGAAAACCCAAGAAGCGAAAGAGAAGAGGACGCCGAGTACCAAAGACCAAGCTCAGGAGTGTATCGAAGATACCTGAAGATCCGCTTGACGGCCTGCCGGTGTGAAGTCCTCGGCGACGCCTGAAAATGAGCGCACAGACACACAGAAAACTGAATGTCCGGCCTCGTCACCGTCAAGTACAAGAGGGAGCCGATCATGCTCCGGTACTCCTTCTGGTCCACGGGCTCTCCGTCCTCGTCCGCATCCAACGCTGTAGTCGTACTCATCGGTGTCGACAGGGGCTTCGAGTCGTCCATCTTGAACTTCTTGAGGATGTCCTTCGTGTACTTGGCTTGATGCACAAAGGTTCCCTCCTTCGCCTGCTTGATCTAAAGCCCGAGAAAGAACTGCAATTCTCCCATCATAGACATCTCGAATTCTTTGCTCATGTCCTCTGCAAACCTCGCAACCAAAGAGTGAGACGAGCCGCCAAAGACAATATCATCCACGTACACCTGAACAATTAGGATATCATCGCCCTGCCTGAGGAGAAAAAGAGTCTTATCAACCTTGCCCATCTCAAACCCCTTGCTGAACAAGAACCCCCTCAAACGGCCATACCAAGCACGGGGAGCTTGTTTCAGCCCATACAACACCTTCCTCAACCTATACACCCGGTGAGGAAACTCAGCACTCTCAAAGCCCGGTGGTTGCTTCACATAAACCTCTTCTTCTAAAAACCCATTCAAGAAGGCACTCTTCACATCCATTTGGAACAATTTGAACCCTTTAGCCACGGAAAAGGCTAGAAGAATCCTAATCGCCTCCAAATGGGCTACAGGAGCAAATGTCTCCTCATAGTCTATCCCCTCCTTCTGACTATACCCCTGAGCAACCAACCTCGATTTGTTTCTCACCACCTCACCATTCTCACCCTCTTTGTTCTTCCACACCCATTTTGTCCTGATAGGTTTGCAATGTGGTGGTGGCTCTACCAACTCCCAAACTTGGTTTCTCTCAAAATTCTCTAACTCCTCATGCATTGCGTTCACCCAATTAGGATCAGAGAGGGCGTGTCCAATGTCTTTTGGCTCAAAGGTAGCAACAAAAGCCGAATGAGCAAAGTGAGAAACATTCCTGGACCTTGACCGTGTCGTACGTTCATTGATATCGCCGATGATTCTTGAGGAAAGATGATCAACTTGAACGCGCCTCGGTGCCTCTCGCCTGGAGATAGCCTCCCCCTCAGCTGCAGCTTCCACTTGATCTTGCTGGATCGTAGTCGGTGTAGGGGCTGGACCATCTTGCACCGTAGTCGTCGTAGTAGAAGTAGAGGGTACATGCTCGGCTGGAGCTTCATCATCACCATCATCCTCTCCAGCATCATCCTCCTCGTCCTCAAATATCTTCTCGGAGTCCTATGCTCGTCGAGCATCGTCCGAGCCATCTCACAAAGGGAACAATTTTTCCTCTCAACCACACCATTCTGACACGCCACATAGGGAGAAGAGATTTGATGTTCGAGACCCAAATCACGACAAAAGGTTTCGAAACGAGAGTTTTTAAATTCAGAGCCATTGTCGCTACGGATAGCTCGAATGGCGTCTCCATTCCTCTCATTCTTCAACCTCAAGATTAGATCCCTCACAAAACCAAACGTCTCCCCCTTGTCAGCCAAAAAGAAGACACAAACATAGCGAGAATAGTCGTCCACTATCACCAGAACATACCATTTCGCACCCACCGAGCACACACGAGCTGGACCAACCAAGTCCATATGGAATAGCTCGCATAGCCTCTCTGTCATAACGGATGTCAGAGGCGGGTGAGATGCGGCGACCATCTTGCCATGCCTACACGGAGCACATACCAAGTCCTTTTGGTATTTCAACTTAGGCAATCCTCGGACTAATCCTAGCCCACTCAAGCGTGACAACAAGTCAAAGCTCAAGTGACCTAGTCTCCTATGCCATTTCCAAATCTCCGCCGAAATGCCAGCAACCAAACAATGAGAAGAGCCGACACACTGAGAAAAATCGGCTCTGAAAATTTGACCCTCGAGGATGATCGTGCACACAAGATCACCTCGAGAATCCAAAACACGCGATGCGCCCGTTTTGAAACGGACCTCAAAACCCTCATCAAGAAGCTGGGAGACCGAAAGAAGATTGTACCCCAAAGACTTGACAAGAGAAACACGCCTGAGAGTCACAAAATTGCTCACCTTCACCGTGCCCATTGAAAGCACTCTACCTTTTCCATTGTCCCCAAAAGTGATGTACTCTTTGGTCATCACCGGGGTGAGGCTGGAGAACCACCTTCGATCTCCGGTCATGTGTCGAGAGCAACCGGAGTCGATCAACCAAAAGCCCTCCATGCCTCCCACCTGCAAATAAAAAACGAGAGCGAGAGTGAGCAAACGACTCAGCACTGGGGTTAGTACAAAATGAATCAAACCAGTGCCGTGCCATTTACTCAAAAGTGGGGTTAGCAAAATCCATCCTATCTCCTCTAGGTGGAACACCCCCACGTCCCCTTGGAGGACTACGCGCACCATGAGGTGGAGAGCGTGGCCCGTAGCTCCTCTGGGACCTAAAACTGCGATCGTTCCCCCCATACTCGTATTAGCCACGAGCGAAGGAACATCCAGCAAACTCACCACGCCCAAACCCAACACGCCTACCACCTTCTTTATGTGGTGGCTCACCTCGAGGCACAAACACACACCTCTCTTGAGGGTAAATGGTACGCACCATACCCTCGCCCCTTGGCACCAACCTAGGCTCAAGCACACCACGAGAAGGGCGGTACCTGTCCTTGTTGGCCATCTCTTTAGCCAACCTCTCCTCACGCTTCCTCCTGAAGCAAAACTCAGCAAGGTGCCCATTCCTCTCACAATGCTCACAATGGAAGGGCTTTGGTTTTGGCTTTGGTTTTGGGCTCTCTTTGGGCTCTGGTTTCTCCTCACTCGGTTTCTCTCCCTTCTTCCCAAAGAACTCATTCCCCAAGTCGCTCTTGAACTTGATGGGTTTCTGGAAGTTGTTTGTGTGTGGAGGAAACACGGGTGGAGCTGGGGTTGTGTCTAGTCGGTTCCTAAGTGGATTTGGCTTAGGTGCATAGGTATTTTTGTGGTAGGTTTTTGGTGGTTCTGGGATATCTCCAATCTTCCCCTCATCCTCACCATTTCCCTCACCAACCTTGTCTGCCCCAAGCGCTTGCCCATCATAGCGCTTTTATGCCTCAATCATCATCCGGAGCTGAGGTTCATGACCAGACAACGAACCCATCATCTTTCTCAACTCATCATTCTCATCCTGCAAGCGATAAACATAGTGTGCAAGCTCCATATTCTTCACAGTATTTATTTCACAAGTAGAGCATGATGTAGGAATAGGAGCTTTCAGCTGAGCCTCTAGAGATCTAGCATAAACAAGCGAAACATCTAGCTTCTCATGCAAAACAGGACAAGAAGTGCAAGCACCAAGCAAAGAGGGCCTAGATTTCATCTCATCTAGCTCAACCCTAAGCACATCTAGTTCCTCAACCTTGGAGGCAAATTTCTCCTTAAGCACAGTCAATTCACCAAGAAAAGTGGAACAATCAGTGCATTCAGGTTCATCGGTCACAATAGGAGCAGACTTAAGAGAATCTATTTGAGCCTTAGCATCAACAAGCAAATACTCTAACTCAACCACCTTCTCCTTAGCCTCTCCAAGCAAAGACCTATACTCCCTCTTCTCCTTGTTGGTCTTTCTAAGCACATCATCACGGTTGTCAAGCAATTCATTCAACCTAGCATTCTCCGCTACCAAGAAGGATGGATCATTGTTTACCTCATCCTCGGAGTCAGAGTCCGAGTTGTCCTTGTTGCTTTTCTTGCTTGCGGAGCTATGTGCCATGCCCCAAAAGCCTTGGGCGGCGAAGCACAGGCCGTTGATATTCTTGCTTGACCACTTGCCCTTGTGCCGGTTCTCATCTTCATCACTTGAGCTCGATGAAGAGTAGCAGGAACTCGAGTCGATGTCGCTCGCTCCGGCAACCATCGCTCGCTCCTTCTTCTTGTGACCGCCACTCCTCCTCGGCCTCCGCTCGGACTTGTTCTTGCCCTTGTGGTCGTCCCTCGAGCGGTGCTTGTGGTCGGTCCTCGGACGGTGCTTGTGCTCGGGCTTCACCTCCATGGCTTCCGGGCACTCAGCGATAAAGTACCTGTGCTTCCCGCACCGGTAGCACATGCCCGAGCTCCTCCGAGCGTTCTTCCAATTTGTGTACATACGCTCGAACCGCTTGCTCAGCAACGCGAGATCCTCCTCGCCTAGCACGTCGAACTCCTCATCTGGCATGGACATAAGACAAGACAAAGAAAACTGTCTCGAAGACATGTTAGCGTTAGTCCTTGAACCAGACACGAGAGCCAGACTATGTGGGTCAGTCGGGTTCTCGATCTTTGCACGCACCCCACGGTCCACCTCGGACGACTTGAGCTTGGAAAACAGCTCGTCCACCATGAGGGTCTCATACTTCTTCGACTCAAGAATGGCCTCGACCTTCTCACTCCACACGGTACGATCCAGAGAGTGCAGGACCTTGATAGCCCTATCATGATCATCGTACGGGAGCACGGCCACATTAGCCCTCATGTTGTTCACAATCACCGTGAACCTCTGAAACATGGCATCAATGGACTCACCGGGGAGATGAGTGAAGTTCTCGTACTCTCTCCGGTAGGTCGCAAATAGCCGAGCCTGAACCTGAGCGTTCCCGGCATGAGCATTCTTGAGCTGCTCCCAAATCCTGCATGCCAAGTCCTCTGTCTGAACCCGATCGAATTCGGATTGACACAGAGCACGGTACAGGTAGTCGACCGCCTTGTTGTTGGCGTCGAACATGTCCCTCGATCCTGGAGCAAGGAAGTTCACAGGATGAACATAAGCTGTGTTCACCGTGACATCCCACAGGATCTGACCCTTGCCGCGGAGGAAAGCAGCCATCCGCCTTTGCCACATTTGGTAGTTCTTACCATCAAAGTGTGGAGCACCCCAATCCCATTCCTGGTACGTCATCTTTTGGATCTTAGACTGGTTAGAATTACGAAGATCCGTAACCGGCTCTGATACCAATTGAAGGACCGATTAGGCGACCAGAGAGGGGGGAGTGAATGGGAGCCGATAAAAATTCTTCCCGAAGGAGGAACTCGGCCTATGCCCCAAATTCACAACCAAGGATTCCCACACGAGTTTGCCAAGGTCACGTAGTCACAACGGACGGACCTACCAACCCTAGGAACAAACCCAAACTCAAAGCAACACGGAAGCGCAACTCAAGAAGCAAAGGACTGAGGCAACCTGCAATGCCTGGGGCGGACGGTCCGCGGTGCCCTGGCGGACAGTCCGCGTGGAGCAGGCGGACGGTCCGCGAGGTCGCGGCGGACGGTCCGAAATTGCAACCCGAACAACCAATACTGCACCTCGAAAAACGGACGATCCGTGGCCACCTCGCGGACAGTCCGACCCACGCGGACAGTCCGACCCACGCGGACAGTCCGGCAACCCCGGGCGGACAGTCCGGCAAACCTCCTCCAACCGAAAACTCCCAACACGACGAATCGAAACAAAGCGACGCAAGAACTCGTGAAGAACACGAAGAACAGCCAGCTGACTCGTACCTCGTGGACAGTCCGCATGGTGACCGCGGACGGTCCGCCGAGCACGCAGACAGCAACCCGAGCTCGACCTCTTGAAGGTCAACACCACCTTCCCTTTACCCGATCTCCCGAATCAACCAAGGGATTGCTACCAAATCATAGGTGAAAGTGAAGCGCCTCTAGGAGATGCTATACCTACGAATTTGTAGCCTCAAACCCACTAAATCGAGAGGAATCGAGATTCTACCGAGCTCACACAAAGAGCTAGGGTTCCAACCGAAATCCTTCAATCGGAGGCCGAATTCGGAGTTTGAGGGGTCATGATCAAGCACAGAGATGCACGAGGCAACTATCCATGATCCCCACCAACAAATCCAAACCCAAACACCTCAAAATCGAAGGAACAAGGCACGTATGAAAATCCAACGAAAATAGCTCGAAAATGACACGAAAATCACAAGAGCCACAAGAAGAAAATCGACGCAACTATGAATGCTTCCATACACTCGGAGGTCAGATTCTCTACAAAGCGGTGAAGAAAATCTACGCCTATGGAGCAAAGAAATGAGAAGCAGTCCGGATGGATGGTTTGCCTAGAAAACCCTAGAGCTATATATATGAGTCCCTCTGGGTTGGGCAAATGACCAAGCTACCCCTAGCACTTAAACTTGAGATACAATCCCCTCAGGGGCAAATAGGTCATGTAGCACTCCTCTTCATCGCACGGTCACGCCTTCACCGCAGTTCGCGTCCTCCCGACGCAAGCCCTGCGATCCGCCACGTGTCCGCCGGCATCGAAGCTTCTTGGCGCGCCCGGATCCCGTCTCCGCCCGCCGAGCCTCCGGTCTTGGTTTTGTGGCTCAACCAAGTAACCCGACGGTTTTGTGATGAACCGCCGCAAACCCCGCGTGCAGACTCCGGTCATGAGCCGCTACCCTGCACCGGCTCTGGTCGACGACTTCGTCTTGCTTTTCTTGCCACCATGCGGCCCGCACTTGGGCCCGCTGGCCACCGGGTCCCTCGAGCCGAGCCTACTTGTCTCTCCACTCCTCGGAGGCCCCGCAAGGCATAGACCTTTCGCGCCCGCTTTTCACCTGCACCAACACGAGTCAAGCCGCAACCTGCACCTGCAATACTCGGCCAAGAGTCAGTCCACACCACGTTGTCAATCACTCATCACACCAGGGAGCGACCATCCACCGGTCCTCGGACGCTCCTGTCCTCACAAACGTCGACTTCGACGCTCTCCAAGTGTTGGGTTTTCATATGGATATTTACTACATGTTGGGACACCTAGGTTGGGTGCAATTCTCCAACGGAGTGTTGGTAAACACCCACAAGGAATTCGCCTTGGAAATTCTCATGACCATGGCACCTATCCTTGATGAAGGAGTGCCGAGTCTCTCATTCCGTTTGGAGGGAGTTGAACAAGTGGTTCCCTATGAGTATTTTAGGGAATTACTCGGTTTTCAAAAGGGAGCCCCGGAACAAGTGGATGTGCATGTAGGCACATTGGAAGGTTTTTGGAGTATGATCGCGGGAGAAGCTCACCAACAAAGAAATAGTGTCTGGAACCCCATCATCCAAGTGTTTCACTCATGGATGTGCAAGAGGATTTTGGGGAGAATGAGAGAGACCAAGATAACCGACATGGAGGTGAATTGGCTTTACTCGGCTTTGATTGTCAGGCAGCCAATCGACCCCACTCACCTTATGATCAACCGGTGGTGTTGTGAAGCAACATTGGGTTCGGGAGATATTGGCTCGGGGTGTTATCTCTTCATGTTGGCTATCTCTTTGAGACCGGGAATTCCAAGAAACCCGGAGCATCTCCTAGCCGGGACTTCCCTTGGATTTGAGTATATGAAGCAAGGCAAGTACATAAGTGGAGATGAGAGAGGAGGCTTCAAAGTGGCCAAGGTGAATTTGCCCCTTCTGGATGGAAGATTAAGACTTTTTCTTGAGGGGAAAGAAGATTGGTTAGAGGAAGGACTTCTTGTGCCGGCGAAGAAAAATAAAAGAGGAAGGATTATAGGAGAAGGTTCTTCCACGGCCCAAGAAGGAAGTGCGCAACAAAATTATATGCCACCATTTGGAGGAATTCCGGCGCCGCCGAGTTACTACGGTGGTGTACCAATGCAAGCATGGGGGAGTGGTGCAGCCATGCCCCCACCAAATTTTGCGGTGCCCAACGTAGCCTTTGCGGAGCCATATGCACATCTTCCTCAACCACAACAAAGTGTAGCCATCATTGGAGGATACGCTGCGAGAAACATGCAAAATATCGCAGCCATCCAAACCAATGCAAACCAAATGGGTGAAGGAAATGCAAACATCGCTTATGAGCTTGGACGCCTTCACTTAGCACCACCGGGACAATTCATAGGAGGAGCGGTGCAACCCTATTACGAGCAAGGGTACAACAATCAAGATTATCAATATCAACCATCGGCGGAAGATTAGAGAGAGGAGGAGCTTTAGTTAATCTTTCATTTTCCCTTTTTCTTTAATTTTCAGCTTGTATGCGCCTATGTATGCGTAGTGTTTTCAGTTTTTATTTAAATTTTCAGCATGTGTGTTAGTTTTTATTTTCATCGTGAATAAAGTCACCACCTTGTTTTTACCTTTGGCAAAGATACAAAGTTTGTGCCATGATGATATATGATGATAGTTGCCGCTTTGTTTATCTTTGTACTTGTTTTATGCATGATTAAGCTAATGCTCTCTTAAAATACAAATCCGAAATTATCTAAATGCTAGCTTAATCTTTAGCGGAGGTTATGATAAAAATAAAGACCCATAGTGTTTTATGTGCTCTCAAGTTTTAGATGGATTAAAGATGATTTATTTTTGTTCTTAAAAGTAATGCTAACCTTGTCATAAATACCACTTGCATGTTGCTCTACCTATCCAGAGCCACATATATGTTTGAGTGCAAAAACTTAGTATACAAGGTTTATTTTTGGGTGAGTTATTTCAGGCTATGATTTCTCTGGCCCGAGACTAAGAAGCTGGTCATTCCGTTTTTGCGTATCTATTTTTTTGCTAGCCTTTTTATCCGTGCATTGTGTATCCCCACATCGGAGATTTCACAAACCTCGCCGGATATCCACCCTTAAAACCAAAAATCATCTTTTGTGTTTACCTCCTTGACCACAACCTATCATTGTGTATGGATCGTCAATTCAAGGAAGATTGCAAGATGGTGCCAAAATTGAAGATTTCAAGTATCTCTCCAAAGAAAAAAAATATTTCTACCACCTATCTTATCTCTATCACCTCTTTGCCCGAGGATGAGCAAACGTCTAAGCATGGGGGAGGAGGTAGGTACAATGCAATTTAGAGTTCAAGGGGAGCAAATAAAAAAAGAGAGAAAGAAAAAGAAAAAAATGAGTATAAAGAAAAAAAAATATATGTATGAGAAAAGAAATATATATATATATATATGAGTATGTATAAAATAAAAGTGAACTCCCCGGTTCTCTAAAGTGCATTAGGAATTCCAAGGTTTCAAGATTAAAAGATCCAAACTCATCTTTCCAACCATGTGCAATCCGATAACGAGGACTTCTTTTGTGCCTCGGGATCACTCTTTGCCATTTGCACATGTCCACTTATCTCAAAGTGTGCGTATTTTTCTCTCCCCCTCCTTGATATACAATTATTTTCCAATGACCTTTTTGACGAGTCTCGGTAAGACCATGAGAAGCTTGTCTTGTTTTGACAACATCTCATTTATAATATCTTGGTAGGACTAAACTTTCCCAAAGAGCTCCACATAAAGCCTACCACATATATGTATGTTATGAGAGGGAAAGGAGTAGAAGAAGTAGGCTTGAGAGACAAGATAAGATGAGAGTTCATGAGCAAGATGCTAAGTGGTTTAAATTTTTGAACTTGGTTTAGCTCTTTTTCATCTCATTCTTTATTTCAAAATTTCTGAGATCCATTTGAATTTTGGGAGCATGTTAATACTTGTGGGAAGAGCTTAATTAATATCTACCCTCTGTAGGGATGAAGGCTAGTACATTATGGAACTTTAAAGAACTAAACTTTTGAGAGCATTATGTTTTCTCGTGTATGATCAAGTGCAGGGTTTGAACAATGAAGGGCAACGATGATATCCATCGAAGGCTTACTCGAGGACGAGCAAGGTTTAAGCATGGGGGAGATGTTGACGGTGAATTTTCGTCAACCTAGCCATGAGTTTACCTAAGGTGTTGGCATGAATTTTATATCTTATCCATTGGAACTAACCCCCCCGTATATAACAAGTTCACTCTTGCATGTCGATTTTGGAGTTTATTATTTACGCAGGAAATCTACGCTAAAGAGAAGACTTTCGGGATAAGTTCATCAAGCACTTTGGAAGAAGATCATGAAGCCCGACAAGAGTCAAGACACGCGATGAACATGACTCCAAATGATCCGAGGACCGAAGCGTCAACGTGCAAATCTTCAGGGACTCAACCAGAAAACAGCGAAGCTTGGATGGCAAGCATTCAAGTCTTAACAGCGAAGGAAACGATGTCAAAGGCCCACATGCAAGTGCACACAAATGAGGAATCACGCGAGAAGCAACCGGGGAAGAAGCCGGGGCCGAACTGGGCTGAAACGGGCCCAGGCCGGTCGACCCAGCCCATTCCGGGCTCGGTTCGGTGCCCCCTTTGACCTAGCCGCCATTCGGACTATTTATAGCCCCCTGGCCAAGAGCCACGGAACAATTCATTCGTCATCCGCCGTCGAGGAGCAGAGAAGCTTGAGGGACACCATCTCGGAGAGGAGGGTCGTGCTAGTTGTCTAGGGGCTCCCTAGCCGACGTGGGAACCTTGCATGGAAGACCACGTCGGAGCTCTGGAGCAAAGATCAAGATCGAGGTAGGATCCCGGTGGTGATCTTGTTCATGTAATCATTCATGGTGAAGTCTTTATAGTGAATCTGATTTCTAGCGATCAAGTGCCTTCTCGATGATTTTGTTCTCCCTTGGTTTTGCTTCTTCCCCAATCTATACTTAAGATAGATTGCATAGGGTGCTCTTGTAGCCGCGGTGGCTAGAGGTGCATACCAGACCGACCAAGTGTTTTCAACTTGTTCTTCTCGAACTCGCCCTAGGCTTACCCGCACGAATAGGAGTGCGTTGTGACAGAACGATAGCTCCAAAAGGCGGGCGTCTTCGGAATCGGATCGGAGGCCATGGTTTAAAGATGCTTTCAATGAGATTCGCTTTTCTATCTTCATCTATCTTGTTTGGAGCTACAACATAGGCATGATCTAGACTCTCTAGATCGGTTATCTCTTTGCTTTCTCTTGCTACCTCTTAGTAGATTAGATTAGATGTGTTTTCTTGATGATCTCTTAGATTAGATGCAACTTGGTTCTTTAAAAGAGTTTCCTTGCCTTACTAGATTGAATCCTTGCGTTGCACATTGTTCCACAGATTCGATACCTTGGGTTCTCACACTTAAGGGAAGAAGGGTCCCTTGACTACGACGGGGGATTTGTCCGCTTGCAAATCCATGTGAACTTTGATACGACAATCAACCGTCAACAGTGCGCAATCATGTTTAAACACCACATTTACACAAGATCACAAAAGGAAAATGCCCAGCTGGAGCATTAACATGGATATGAAAGCATATATCATTGAGCTTTAAAACAACCAAGCAAACTATATGCAAAACATGTATATGCAAAGAAACATCACGTTGATAACAAAATGCAGTGCATGCAAATAAATAAATATGATCATGAACATGATAGTGGTTTTAAAGAGAAAATTAAACTTAGATTAATTAGCCATAAGTTGATCATCATAAGATGGTGCCATTCTTTATTCTCTCTAAGAAAGGAATAAAAACATAAAGAAACGGGTTGCCTCCCGAAAAGCGCTTCATTTAAAGTCATAGAGCTCGACTTTCTCACATACCTTCTTTTCGTCGCAGAGCCATGGCCCTTCATGCAAGAAGAAAAGGTACCAATGCAGCTTTAATTTACTTCTCATGTTGTGCTTGATCACTTATAGAAGACTTGCCCAAGGCATCCTTTTGCTTCATCGCTATCTCCTTCTTTATCACCCTTCGGTGCTGCCTTCACTCCATGAATTTTTCTTTAATGTCCAGAACAGAAAGTATACCCAAGATCTACTCCATTGCACAGCTCACAAAATTTCCTTTCCAAAGAGTCTTTATTTGCCCAAATCGGACTCCGGACTAGAGAGTTACGTCCGTTTTACTTCGGTGATGAAATCTGTCCTGAAATTTCAGAACGCACAACGCTCAATGTTTTCTCCATAACTCCTTGCACGGGTCTTCAAATTCGTTGGTTCTTAATGTGTTGGAATGGCAACTTGATGGAGCTTCTGAATATCTCATTTTCTTCATTTGTACACCTCTGAACAAGCTCTCAAATTGATGAAGACAGCAGCATCCATCACGGGATTTGGAGAGGATGATGATTTATCTTGCAACTCTTTAGGCATGACTTCTCTTTTCATTATTCGAGCCTTGTCTACATGGTTAGTGAAAATCGGGCCTTTCCCGACATGTGCTTCTTTAAGGTCATTAGGTTGACCAAGCGCAAAGCATGATCGAGATTTACAAAACTTATTGTAAACATACGCGTCCATAATTAACACCACATGCGAATTGTAGCAACAAGTCAAGGTGTAAACAAAAGAAGCATATGTTTCATGCATAGCACTTAGCTCATCATTAGGCAAAGGTTCTTTAGGCATGAGATTAATTGGTTCAAACAACATAAATGTTTCCTCTTTTTCATTCTCAAGAAAATCTAGCCTACCAACATGATCATTATTGGAACAAGGCATATCATTTAAACTATTATTCATACTATTGGTCCAACATGAATATTTGAACATATCATCATTAATACCAATAATATCTTGAGATTTTAGTGTGTACCTTTGCCTCGGAGCTCCCTCAACAAGAGTGATCTTTGGTTCGTCTTGTAGCGTTGAAATCAAGTCAATCTCAACAAGTGGAGTTGTCTCTTCATCACCATCTTGCAATTTCTTCAACTCATCATGTGGAACATGTAATCTTTCAACTATATACGCATTCATCTCTTCTTTGAAGTCTTCTTTATCAACCAAATCTTCATCTTCAAAGTCTTGTATGTTGCTTTCTTTATCTCCCGTGTACCACATGTCGTCAAGATCGCTCATCGTTGATTCACTCTTTTCTTCATCCTTGAGTGTTTCCATGTCTTGATTTGCTAGTGTGTAGGCTTCAATAGCACACAAGCTATAATCTTGTGGGGAGGGGCCTTCTTGGAGTACTTGCTCTATGTCAACTCCTTCCCATTCATCTTCTAGCTTGAGTCCTATCTTCTCCCATTTATCCTTCGAGTCACTAGGCTCGTCACGGTTGTACTCTTCTCTTTCTTCATCATAAATCTTTGAGTTATCAAATCGGTCGATCCATCCTTCATCATCTTCTTCTCTTTCTTCTTCAAATTTCTTTTGGATCAACTCTCCACTCATCTCTTGATCAAAAATGTCTTCAACTCTCTTGGCGACGTGTCGGTGTTCCTCCTTCCTTCGGTAGTTGATTAGGGGGGCAAAATCAACTTGAATCCAACCGGATTGATTGAACTCCGCCAATGGTCTAGCATTCCCCATACTTCGGCCAACATTCATATTAGTTTCAACATTTTTAATATCCGAAATGACTTCTCTTACCTTGGGAAGTGGATCTTCAATTTCTTGTATGGTCGGTTCATCTTCCTTGACCTCCGGTTCATCTTTTTCAGAAAATTCAGCAAGCACCTTGGGCTTGCTTTTGTCGTTATGCTCCTCCCGACAACGTCTTTGCCAATCTCGTTGCGTTCTTTTTCCATTACTTATCCTTTGTAAGATTTGTGCGGCTTCACTAATCGTTTTATCCATTAAATCACCGCCTGCACACATGCTTACAAACGAGAAGAGTTAGGGGTTAGTGAAAAATAAAATGTATGCAACATCAAGTCACCAGAAAATCCCAAGTTCGGGCCTTACTCGAGTAGTTCATTGAAACGGTCCCAAGCTTCATCAATTCCTTCGTCTTCTCCTTGCTTGAAATTGAGCACTTGCCTCCTTAAGTCTTGGACCTTTCTTATGGGAAAGAACTTTGAAAGAAATTTGTTCACGAGCTCATCCCAACTTCCTTTCACTTCAACGGACGTAAGTGTATACCATCTTCACGCTTCATCTTCGAGAGAGAACGGAAAAAGATTCCACTTGAACCAAGCGGCCGAAACTCCTTCTTGTTGCACCGTGTTGCATATCATCATGAATTCCTTAATGTGTCTATATGGGTTGTCATCCTCCAATCCTCTAAAGGGGTTTGTCACCACTAAGTTGATAATTCTAGACTTCACTTCGTAGTGGGTTGTAGCAAGTGCCAAATCTGATTTTTGCATCTCAATGTCCTCCATTGACGGCATTGCTAGCTCCCTTAGCGACATCTCCTCGTCCTCCAAAGGTGAGGTGAACAAATCCATCTAGGCACTAAAAATAAAAAAAGAAAAACACAAAAGGGTTTTTTTTCTGGAAAACGAGGGTTAGATGTTAGTAATCAACAAAACTAATACAAGATTAAACGTAGCAAACTGGCTTGCTCCCCGGCAACGGCGCCAGAAAAACGGGCTTGTTGACGGTTGAAACACGTAACAACCTTCGATCCGCAAGCGTACGGACCTACACCTTTTTCACCACGGTGACCCCAAGGTTCTTGTCAATCCGCGGAGCAAGGGGATTGCTAGCGCTTAACCAAGTACTAATCTAGTTGATGGTAAACCTTTGAAAGGGGATTAATCTTAAAGTAAAGACAATCTAACCTATGTTAATCTAAGAAGTCTAAAGTGAAACTAGATGGCAAAGGGTGGATACAAGAGAGAGGTTAAGGTAGATAAGCGTTCCCTCCCTAGGGTTTAGGATCTCATGAACATGCATCTACCACATGAAAAGGGTGTTGCCTACACTAGCTTCTTGGCGGTTATGCAGCCGCTAAGCCTTTTCCCTCCACCGTACTGTCACTACGCAAGGTAATCAAACACTTTCACGTATAACCGCATCTATATCTAAGCATCCATAGGGTTAACCTAATCACCACGATTACCACAAACCCTACTAAGACCACATGTTGTACATACATATGTAAATAAAGCATTCGCATAGACATAGACCATTAAGCATCAAAAGGCATAGGGTTCATGTAGCGATCACAAATCATGTATCCATCTAACCCTAGGGATGAACGGAGGCATTACCCCATCATCTTACACAGATTGAAGCACATAGGGGTGATGGAGACTCCGGAGAACGCCGTCGACGAAGATGGCGGCGATGAAGCTTGGGAACACCCCTAGGCCAGCGGCTTGGAGTCCTCCTCTTGCTTCCTTCCCTCCGCCGGCGTTGATCCTTGCGACGAGCTCATCCAACTCTCTCCCTCATCTTGCGGTGGCGGTTTTCTGGTGAATGGCGTTGGTAGAATGGTTGGATGCGGCGGCCGTCGGAGGAGGGAGCTATTAATAGACCGAGGAGGGGCTAGGTCAAAGGGGACCGCGAACCGAGGCAAAAAGGGTCTGGGCCGATCCGACTAGGCCGGTCGGCCCAGCCTATTTTTGGCCTGGTTCGGGCCCGTCTTTTTTCCCGCGGCTCATCTTCACATTTTGCACTTGGCCCCCTTCATTTGGGTCATTTTGAGGTCGTCATCCCCGCGATCAAGATAGGGGGTCTTCTCGCATGAAGTTCGAACTTTACGTCTTAGTCCTCGGGGATGATCCGTCGTAGCACCTTGGTCCATGCCACCTTTGGAAGTGATTTCGCCTTGCACTCGAACACGAACGGAACTCCTCATTTGCTCCTTTGAACTTGTTGTGACTCCGTCCCTTTTGTCCATGTTTTCTGCAAAAACACAACACTTCCAAATGCACATACGAAGATGAACTTGTTATATCATTAGTATGCCTAGTGGCGGGTTAGTTGCAAATCAAAATCAAAACCAATGTATAACAAGTACTCTAGGTTGACGGAAATTCACCGTCAACATACTGCAAAAGGCAAGAAAACATTAGCAAACCAAAAAAACATGATGAACAAATTTGTGGACATTGTTTACCCATGCATATGGGCAGTGCCAGAAGCGACGACCGGAGTTGTTCCATCCCTGGTACACTTGCCACAACACCATTTGCTTCGGTGTGTAGCTTCTAACATCACGCATCGATCTGAAGTCACTCTTGCCTTTCAGTGGAAATTGGCTTTGAAATCTTCTAATTGCTTATGCCACAACTCAGGACCGAAACCGTGTTCATCCCCACTCCACGAAGACATTGTTGAATGCTGAGATGAAGGCAATTGTTACTATCAGCTGCCACAGCTGTCAGGATTGTTTCTTTGTACTTGCCTGTGAAAAAAGTGACATCTATGCAAATGACCGGTCGACACAGTTTGAAAGCCTCAATGTAGGCACCCAATGCCAAGAATGACCGCTGAAGCACAAGCTTGCCTGGTTTCTCCTCACAAGGATAGTCCTTGATATCATAGTAGCTGCCAGGATTCATCTGAACTATTATGTGTAGCAAGTTAGGCAAATTGTGGTAGGATGCTTCATAAGTACCCCACTTATGCTCCAATACCTTCTTCTTTGCTTGGTATGCCTTGCTGTAACCGATGGTGTACCCGAATTTTTCCTCAATTGCACCGATAATTGCCTTCGACTCATAAGAAGTACATTTTACAATGGTAGGGTACATGTGGCTTGCAACAAAATCGACTGAAATGTTTCGGTGCCTTGCATCAATACGATCAAGGGTATAAGTGTGACCCCTCACTTCTTTCACCTCTAAATAATTATCCCACTTCCCCATATATGCATACACTCGAAAAGAACAATCCTCCTTCTTGCAACACACATCATATATCCTCGGAGAGCTCTTCGCTACCCTGAAATCCCTGTGTAGAGTCAAGGTGGACCACTACTTCACTGCATCCTTCACATGTGCAGTACTGGGGTACATAGCGCCTACTGTAACCTCATTCTCTGTGTACTCCCAGGGCACATTCTCGCCACGATTAACAGTACATTGTGAGAAATCGTAGTTCTGCCAATCCCAGGGCACATGATCCTCAGACTGATCATCATCATCATCATAAGCATCATCATCTGAAGAGTCCTCTTCCAATGCACGTTCATCAGCTTCTAACTCTCTCTGATATTGTCTCATCACCTCTAGGTTTCCTTCTCCCTCATCAATAAAACCAGTGACAACATAACCTCTAGATGTCTGCTCACCCTCAGAATTCCCTTCTTCCTCCTCTTGTTGTTCCCCTTGTTCACCACCTTCCCCTTCTTCACCTCCTTCCCCTTCTTTACCACCTTCCACATCCTCATCTTCCTCATGCACTTGACTGCTAGACCCACCCTTCTGGAAAACTTGGACAAACAAAATCACGAGCAAACCAACTCGGCATGCATTTCTGATAAAACTCCTCCATCGTGGAGTCCCTTCAAGTGGCATGACCTCCGAATACACATGTTCACTTATGTTGATTAGTGCCATCATCGACAGGCATTGGTGCTCTAAATCTATTGCAAATGCCTTGACCAGCCAGTTGGTTATACCCTCCAAAGTTCTTTCTGCTGCTCTTTTAATATTTTTCTCAATTGAACTATGTTGACGCTTACTAGCGTCGCACCAGGTTTATATCCCCGGCAACAGCGCCAGAAAGCTTGTTGGTGTTTCTTACGTCGTTACTAAATTCACAACGGCGCCAGAAAGCCTATTGGTATACTATACGATCACAGATAAATCCGCAAGCGCACGGATACCGCTGTAGCTTTCACCCGGGAGTATTCCAAGGTATCGATTTCCACAGGGAACGAGGAGTGTAATGAACATGAACTAATCCGCCCAGGGGATATGACGACGAAGGATAGAAAGGCAAGGGTAGATTTTGGGTAGAGAGGGGATAGTTGATGAAGTTTAGGACTCGTGAGGGTCACGGATAGAATCAAGGCACAACTTGTCGCTCGTCGGGGCCAGAGGGAAAAGAGCCACAGAAAGGGATGAGAAGGGGGCTCTGATGTCGTAACTCCTACTTGCCGGAACTAACGTGGTGGACTACAGAGCCCGTCCGGAGCTATCACCTCCCTAGGGTACCAAAACTATTCCGTTGAACCGGGAAAGCATTCCAAGGTACCGGAGAGTCTAGACACCGCGTCTACACTAACCAAGCACTACTTTACTTGACGTCAGAGCAAAGCAATCACGATAAGTAGAAACTACTTAAACCACAATCGAGGAACCTAAAAGCGAACAAGAGTATGAATTGAGACTTAGATACTCACAAATCCGAACTTACAAAGTATCCCGGGTGTGGACGACCTTAGTAGTACCGCACCCGCCGAGGTACAAAGAGGAAGAAGACCGGCACTCCGACTTCTTACTCCAGCACTCAACTCTCTCTCCATATTCTCTAAGTATTAACTTCTGTAGGGCTCCGCCACTTGCTTCTAATCACCTTGTGTGTTCTTCTATGAAGTGCCGGGGACTATTTATAGCCCTAGTGGGTCGGTGCTGCAGGAGGGGGTACTTGTAGGCGAGAGGGAGCTGCAGTGCCGAGCAAGGAGGTGCGGCCGTATCTCCAGGTGCGGCCGGCCCTGTGATCCACCGCCTATGGACTTGGACGGCCCTGATCACTGCTCCTGAGGCGGTTGTAGGTCGGCTCCTTGGGTCGGTTTCGCCCGGCACGCCAGTTGATAGGTACGGCCAGCCCTTCCCAATTGTCGTGTGATGCACCAACGGTGTTGTGGGACGTCCAGGATCACTCCTTGATGGCGGTTGCGGCGGTTAAGTGTGGATCAATCGATCCAAGTGCTTCCAACCTTAGCCTTTTGATCAAACCGACCATTCACCGGTGTATCTCATCCATCCAAGGTGTGTTTGTGGGATTGTTGGTGCCGTGGACCCAAGGCGTGGCATATGGTAGGTGTGGGCGCACCTGTTGGTGCGGGCGCACCTGTTGGTGCGGGCGCACCTGTTGGTGCGGCCGAGCCTAGCCCTGGCCAGGTGTGGCTGACTCTGGCCAGCTGCGGCCGGCTGTGGTGCGGCCGAGCCTGGCTATGTGCGGCCGGACCTGGCCAGGTGCGGCCGGACCTGGCCAGGTGCGGCCGGCCCTGCACCATTGCTTTGGTGCAGCCCTCTAAGGTTCATTTGTTCATTGTTATTCCCATATTTGTGTACCTACAAGTAAAAATACCAACAAAGCTCGTGGAACCTCATTAGTACTTAAAATATGCATGAAGTTTGTTATATCCTCCTCTCATTCTTGAGATAATGACGGTCAAATATTTGTTGTAAGGACCGTCAACAAACTCCCCCACACTTGGTCCTTTGCTCGTCCTCGAGTGAAGGTTAAGGACCATGGTGAAAACATAGTTCCAAAGGTATGAAGCAAGCATAAGAGATATTCCAAACCATACCTTGTACTTCTGAATTTTGAAGTGTCTATCATGCCATCTTGGGTAGTTGAGGAATGGAACGATCTTGAATCAAATCATTCTACTCCTTATGTCAAGTAGATTGGGATTTTTCAATAAGTTTTCAAAACAAACCTTTCTTGGCTCCTCATTTGATTCTCTCATATCGCTCTATGTGTATAGTCCTCACCAAGGCATTAGACTTGCCTTTCTTCATCCTACTTCTAATGATGGCTATATATGGAGCTCAGGGTAGGGTATAAAGATGAGGCATACTTGCATCACATTTATTGCAAAGTCAAAAACCGGATCCAAGGAGAAAATCAAATCATACAATCAGATCAAGATGTGCATGTGTATTGATATGGTGGATATGGTAAGGTGGATACTAGGCCCAGAATGGGTGCTAGATATTACCATATGAATGTTGTGATGATGGTAAGGTGTACACTAGGCCCGGAATGGGTGCTAGTTATTACCATCTGATTTGTTGTAACTCCTTTTTGCATGATCCTCTCTCTCTATTTTGACTCTTTTGTGGACATGGCTATCTTTTCTTTTTCTCTCTTTTTTTTCTTAGACCTTCATGTGTCCAACTTTTCTTTTCACTTGGACCTTCATGTGTCCATATATATATATATTTTCTATAGCCATGTCTCTTTTGTAATATTAACTTGGAGAGAGAGAGAGAGAGATCAACACATAGTGCGGAGCTTTATTTTGTGGAATAGATAGATGGTACAATGCTAGCTCTCAACTGAGCATAGCAAGGAGGATGTTGGTGTGTACGTGTATCTTGATCATGAAATCATGAAAAGAATTCTCACAAGGGTCACAACAATTTGACAAAGCTCAATGCAACGACAAGTAGCATATGTGTATGAGGTTTTCAAGATGTCTCATCATATGGCTCTGGTAGGACTTGGCATATCAAAGAGGAGCCTTGCAAAGGGTTTTCAAAGTTTTCAAATAAATTTCCCAAGAACTCAAACATTTGGAGTGAAGATTATTTCATCAGACCATATCTCAAACATCAACTACTTAGATGAGCATGAGTTCCCTAAAAATATTTGTTCACAAGCATCAGGGCAATAAGTATGGAATAAAACATATGCAAGCCAACCATAGAAATTATGTCGAGCATTGGGTGCATGAGGATTCAATTGAGTTTGATTTATATGATCAGATTTAAGGCTCATTTAAACTCATGATTTCCAAAAGTAGAGAGGTAGGGGTGCACATACCATCGCTCTTGGAGAAAGTGGGGAATGAGGTAGACAAATGGTGATTCGGCCAAACCACAGGGGCGACTGACTTGCTCTAGTGCACTTACCTCATCCCTCGTCGATTAGCGTAGTCGGTGTTGTGCGGCACCATGGCGGGAGATCTCAATTTTGTGTTTCGACGAGCCTGAGAAATCTCCCCCACACTTGCTCTTGTACCTGGTGTTATTATTCAAAGAAAAAGATGGAAACAAAAAGGGAGGCTCTGCTAGCTGAAGAGCTAGGAAGCCTTTATTCAAATTCAAATATTTTTGTGTTTTTTAGGAGGGCAAGATGTAAGAACCAACACCATCTTCAAACCAAAATAAGATTTAGTATGAGAGAAACTTACTCGGGATACTCACATATCTCCCCACACTTGGTGTTTGCATTGCTAGGCAACACAACTCAAGTGTGCGGAGTTCAACCTTCCTTCGTAATACTTTCTCTCCTTGAATTACCTTGGTGTTGTAGTTGGTGTAGCTCTTATGTTTTTAGGCATTGCCTATCCATCAGTTCTTTCAATCTCCACCTGAAATGTTAGCGACCAAAAATACCCGAAGGACGACTAATCCTAAAAAGATGCTCTTGCTTTTATTTGAAAAGTAAATCTAAATGATTATTCGGGCTATCTCCCGATAGTGCTTTGTTTTGGGTCATAAGCTCGACCACTGGAGATGTTCATCTTGCAGCCAATCGAGATGATGAAACCATCATAGCTCGAGCTGCAAGGTTAGTACCAAAAATGATCACGAAATTTGCAATGTTTATGGTAAACAAAAGCATCTACAACCTTCCTTTCAAAGATAGCATGCACAAGGAAAATGAGGAGGTTGTAGGTTTCGTAAAGGTCATTGGTAATGGGGCTTGATAACTCTGGAAACTTTTGATGTGAGCATGGGATTTGTGATCCCTCTAGTGTAAAACCTTCATGCTCGAGTCTGTTTTGAGAATCCAGTGTCGACGCCTCAAGAATGTCCATAGACCACACATGTTCTTTCTTAACCTCAGGTCTATGACATTGGAGATGTGTATCTCGAACCTCAAGATGATATGGCTGCTTTTCATGGTCGAGCACACTACTCAGTACCCCTTCAATGGGTCTTCCGATGAGAATGAAGGGTGGATCCCCTTTTGGGATGTCAAAGATATGATAATCTAGGAAGATCCCATACTCTCCAATCTTTGTTTGGACGACTCTAAGGATTCCCTCCGTCTCTATGGTTTGACCCGAAATCCATTGGAGACGCTTCTGAGAGAAAGAGAGGGGTTCGTCGGGAAAGGTCTCTAATACTAAGGATTTAGGAATGATATTGATATCGACCCTAGGGTCATAGAACACATCCTGGTAATAGAGGTTTCCTACTTGGCATGAGAGTGACTTTAGCTCGGGATATAGCTGGATTACTTGATCCATGCCTTCTGCTTCTCTCAACCATTCCCGGCTACTGATTGCGGAGATGTATTCCAACTTTTCTCTCCGTATTTTCTCTTCCTCTGGGTTGGGTAAGTGGACTTCTTCTCTCTCGTGTGTTGAGTCTCTTTCCCTTCTCGGGAAGGATTTCTCCGTCCAATGTTTATCAAATAACTCATCATAGTATTCATAGATGAAGTCACACGAGGGGTGATCGAACTATCGATAAGGTTGGAATGGTTCCCCTGTGAACCAAGTTTTGGTAAGAGGGGGATGGGTGTCTGTGGATATGAATTTTTCTAGGATAGGCTCCTCCTCTATGAATTCCGATTCAGAGGGTGGATCGGAGTTTGTTGATTCCTCGTTGAAGTCATACGAGAAATCAGCTGGGTACACACGGGGATAGAGGAGTGGTTCTTCATGCCAAAAAGTGCTAGTGGGTTTCTCCTCTATGGGTTTTGGTTCCGAGAGAGCGTCTGGCTTGGGTTCTTCTTCTTCGTTTGGGAATTCGTCAAAAATTCCCGTGTAGGGAGTGTTTTCTAGGATTTTTTCTAGAACCACCTTCCCTTCACTAGGAGTCAAATGAGAGAACAAGCCTCCTGATGAAGTATCCAAAAATTTGGCTGACTCGACATCGAGACCCATTCTAAAATGTTGTAGAAGAATAGGTTCTGAGATCCCAATGTCGGGTCCAGAGGCCAAAGAATTGGTGAATCGTGCCCAAGCAGTCCCTAGTGACTCCTTGTCTAGTTGTTTGAAAGAGAGGATTTCTAGCCGTAGGGTCACTACTCGAGACATAGGGAAGAAGGTCAGACAAAACTTTTCTCTAAGCTTTTCCCAACTTCCCTCCATGCTTCCGACTGAGGAAGAGTACCATTTCTTTGCTCCTCCCGTTAATGAAAACGGAAAGAGCTTCCATTTGAGGGTTTGTTGAGTCATTCCCTCAATTACGATTATCGAGCAAATTTGCTCGAAACCTCGCAAATGAATGTACAGGCTCTCCTCTTTCGTTCCGGCGAACGAATTCTCTCGGACCAAGGCTATAAGAGCAGGGCGAAACTCATAGCCATGTGTTTTGATGGGATGCGATGATGATGGAGGCTCCAATAAATCACCCTTTGGAGCCGAAAAATCAAAAAGGGTTGGATTTGAATCCATGGGATAAATGGGGTGATACGCAGACGAACTAGGTTCGGGATCAGAACAGCTATCGTTCCCCGGTAACGGCGCCAGAAAGCATGTTGATGCTTACTAGCGTCGCACCAGGTTTATATCCCTGGCAACAGCGCCAGAATGCTTGTTGGCATTTCTTACATCGTTACTAAATTCGCAACGGCGCCAGAAAGCCTGTTGGTATACTATACGATCACAGATAAATCCGCAAGCGCACGGATACCGCTGTAGCTTTCACCCGGGAGTATTCCAAGGTATCGATTTCCACGGGGAACGAGGAGTGTAATGAACCTGAACTAACCCGCCCAGGGGATATGACGACGAAGGATAGAAAGGCAAGGGTAGATTTCAGGTAGAGAGTGGATAGCTGATGAAGTTTAGGACTCGTGAGGGTCACGGATAGAATCAAGGCACAACTTGTCGCTCGTCAGGGCCAGAGGGAAAAGAGCCACAGAAAGGGATGAGAAGGGGGCTCTGATGTCGTAACTCCTACTTGCCGGAACTAACGTGGTGGACTACAGAGCCTGTCCGGAGTTGTCACCTCCCTAGGGTACCACAACTATTCCGTTGAACCGGGAAAGCATTCCAAGGTACCGGAGAGTCTAGACACCGCGTCTACACTAACCAAGCAAAGCAATCACGATAAGTAGAAACTACTTAAACCACAATCGAGGAACCTAAGAGCGAACAAGATTATGAATTGAGACTTAGATACTCACAAATCCGAACTTACAAAGTATCCCGGGTGTGGACGACCTTAGTAGTACCGCACCCGCCGAGGTACAAAGAGGAAGAAGACCGGCACTCCGACTTCTTACTCCAACACTCAACTCTCTCTCCCTACTCTCTATGTATTAACTTCTGTAGGGCTCCGCCACTTGCTTCTAATCACCTTGTGTGTTCTTCTATGAAGTGTTGGGGACTATTTATAGCCCCAGTGGGTCGGTGGCTGCAGGAGGGGGTACATGTAGGCGAGTGGGAGCTGCAGTGCCGAGCAAGAAGGTGCGGCCGTATCTCCAGGTGCGGCCGGCCCCGTGATCCACCGCCTATGGACTTGGACGACCCTGATCACTGCTCCTGAGGCGGTTGTAGGTCGGCTCCTTGGGTCGGTTTCGCCCGGCACGCCAGTTGATAGGTGCAGCCGGCCCTACCCAATTGCCGTGTGATGCACCGACGATATTGAGGGACGTCCAGGATCACTCCTTGATGGCGGTTGCGGCGGTTAAGTGTGGGTCCATCGATCCAAGTGCTTCCAACCTTAGCCTTTTGATCAAACCGACCATTCACCGGTGTATCTCATCCATCCAAGGTGTGTTTGTGGGATTGTTGGTGCCGTGGACCCAAGACGTGGCATATGGTAGGTGTGGGCGCACCACTAGGTGCGGGCACACCTGTTGGTGTGGCCGAGCCTAGCTCTGGCCAGCTGCGGCCGGCTCTGGCCAGCTGCGGCCGGCTGTGGTGCGGCCGAGCCTGGCTATGTGCGGCCGTACCTGGCCAGGTGCGGCCGGACCTGGCCAGGTGCGGCCGGCCCTGCACCATTGCTTTGATGCAGCCCTCTAAGGTTCATTTGTTCATTGTTATTCCCATATTTGTGTACCTACAAGTAAAAATACCAACAAAGCTCGTGGAACCTCATTAGTACTTAAAATGTGCATGAAGTTTGTTATATCCTCCTCTCATTCTTGAGATAATGACGGTCAAATGTTTGTTGTAAGGACCATCAACAAACTAAAATTTGACAAGTCAACTCCTTGTGGACCATATATAATTTCTCCAATTCCATAATACTATTTGACTGTGACTGTCTCCGACATGTCTGATTCATAATAAAAAGCAATAACTGCTATCAAATACTACATCCAGGAACTAAGAAATAAATAGACTAATATCTAAACTAAAATTCCAAACTAATCTGCCGCAATCTACACAGTTAACAATAAATATGTTTCGTAAACGGACCCATCCCAATCATCCTATATTTCTGTTTTCTAAGCAGAAGGTCGTAGGTTCAATTGAAGACCTTCCGGGGTAGGCGTGTCTCACTGCTCTACCATACCCGTCTGGGCGCCTGGAGATCAGAAGCTTTACGTCTACCATTTCGTCGGGCCCCTGTGGTCGGTGTGCCTATTGCTGAGGTCGTCAATACCTTAGTGCCATGGCTCTGCTGGATGGCTGGCAGCTATGCTGGTCGTCTGGACACCAAAATGGCCTTCCTAAGGTCGGCGTGCCTTAATATTTAGGTCTTGCAATACCTTGGTATGCCTACGGCCCTGCCAACCTAGTTGGGCGCCTTGGATGTGTGACCTTCCCAAGGTCGGTGTGCTTTTGAAGCCCTGCCAGCCTGCTCTGGGCACCTAGGATTTTTTACGTTGGGAACGAAAGCCTCCCTGTGGGGTGCGTGCCTAATGGCCCTGCCAAGTATTTCCGGATGCTTGGACGCTATTGCTTTGAGACCTTCTTAAGGTCGGCATGCCTCAGGTGGCTCTGCCAGACTCTCTGCAGCTAAGCAAGATATCTGGGTGTCTCTACACTCCATACGTTCACGATCTATATATTTTCTACAGCTTCATCGATGACAGTTTCGAACACCACAACTTCAGCTACGACATCATCAACAACCTCTTCACGCAACGTGCCTTCTAAGATCCTGCTGGGTATCCTCGGATACTGGACGTCATCAATTTAAGGCCTCTTCGAGGTCAGCACGCCTACAAGGCCTCCTCGAGGCCGGCCCTACCAGACTCCTTGCAGCCACACTGGGAGATCTGGGTGTCTCTACACTACGTTCGATCAAGACCATGATTCAGTTTTCTTCTCTTTTGAGTATCAAACCAGCCATGCTGCCTACTTCAATGCTCGGGGACTACTCTACGAGAGCGTCTTCGACGCCCTCTTGTTTTCTTCATCGTACCGACCTGTTGAGAAATCTGTCTCTCATCACGTCGTTACTCGATCTTCTTCTCTTCTCTTTCTTTTTTGGATCATCATACCGGCCATTCTGCCCGCCACGATACTCGGATACTACTCTACGAGTGCATCCTTGATGCCCTCTGAAATTTTTTCGTCGTCATTTCGATCTATTGGAAGCCAGCTTCCTATAGGTCGTCACTCGACCTCTCTTCGTTCGGCAAGACTATAACAGGTCGGCTGTAAAGTTGATTTGTTCTTTTCTTTTTGACCGATGTGCATGCTATTCGACCTGTTGAAAGCCCTATGACTTCGTCATGACCTTTCTAAGGTCGCTGCACCTACACCTCGCTCGGAGGCTTGTGAGACGTGGGTACCCCTGAGTCCCCACCGACCAGTCCCACGGCCGTCCCCGACAAGTGGGTCCGGCCTACCAGAAGACTCGCCGACCTGACAGTGGGCCCAACCGACCTAGTCGGTGGCCCACACGACCTCCTGAAGACCTTCCAGAAGATTCCAGATGACCTTATCCGGAACGACTCCAAGACTTGGCGTACAAGACAAGATATCGGTGGATACCGACCAAGCAGATCGACGAATATGGCAAGTGTTGTAATCAACTAGATTTAGGTCTCCTGGTCGTAACCGACCAGGAATCTGGGAACCGACCTTGTCCGCTGGCCAATATAAGGCGGGCAGGGCGACCCCTTGTACAATCACGCAATCCTCAAGCAATCTACACCAACAACTGGACGTAAGGTTTTACTCTCCGGAGGCCCGAACCAGTATAAAGCCGTCGTGTTCTCTGTGTTCCGTGTGCCCGTGCGCAACCTTCGAGTTCTTAGCCTTAGATTCCGCTCTGCCGAACAACTAAACCACCGAGGTTAACCCCCTGTGGGCTGTCTAGATCTAAACATCTGACAATACCATACATAAATCTACAGAAATATATACCATACATAAATCTAGAGAAATCTACAGATCTATACTCCAGAAATCTATACCATACATAAATCTATACAGAAATCTACAGGATTAATAGTTATATCTATGTAAAATTACTAAAAGAGTTGAAATCACCGAAATACCTGCAACGAAGTGAAGAAGCAGCAGAGCTTCACTGCTCCGCACCCTCCACCTCCCTCTCTTCTCCTTCACAACCCTAAACCCTACAAACAAGACCTATTTAATACTACAGATCTAAAGAAACGCAGTGAATCACTAATTACGCTTTCATTACATCTAAGTATAGGTGCTAAAAGGGTTGAAATCAACGAAATACTTACAATGAAGTGAAGAACCGACAGAGTTTCGCTGCTCCGCCCCCTCACTCTCTTCTCCTTCCCAACCCTCTCTTTCTTTTTTTCCGAATTATTATGACATTTCCGGGCTAATTTTCGGCTCTTATAGGGGTGTGGCGACCTGCCGCCGTGACCCACGACGGTTGCACAACCCTACCGCCGTGGCCCACAGCGGCTGGGCCTGCCACCGTAGCGCACGGCGAATAGGTCTGAACCGCCGTGGGCCACGGCGGCTGGCTTTCTCGCCCGTTGGGGCCGCGGCCGTTGGCCCAACCGCCGTGGGCTACGGCGGTTAGACCTGCAACCACTGTGGCCTACAGCGGCCGCCGTGCACCACGGCGGTTGGTGGTCAAATCTGATAAATTTTCGGACGTATAATTTGCAAAATGATTAAAAAATATAAAAAAAATTTGAATCTTACTGTGTGTTTGGTTAGAGAGCGGCGGGATCAGTGTCGCTCGTGTAGCTGTTTGGATGGGAAGCAGCGGGAGTGGAGCAGAGCGGCTCCCGGGAGAATATACCCGTAAGATGCGGGTTCGCTCGCAAGACCTTGCGAGGGTTGTTTCAACGTGTGAAGTCTCGCTACTACACTGAGCAGCCTGAAGCCTCTTTAGTTTTGCCAAGTATATATAATCAGCCTTCTGGAATGCTGGTTGCAGCATCTTGGTATGTAAATGGAATCTGGCACTGAAAGATTGAATTTATGTCACTGATTTCTGATTAAAGCTTTCTTGTGTCGGTATTCCAATCTGCTGCTTTTTGCAGCTTGAGAGCTGTGGTAGGACACAACCAGCTGGTTGTGGTTAGAACTGCCAATTGAAGAACCCTGTACTGCATCTTGTGCGAATTGGCCCGCGAGAGGCGACGCCATGCATGGAGGCAATCTTCAAGTTGTGAACAGCGTTTTGGAATGTGTAGGATGTTGGGGGGATTCGGAATCGAGTTTGACAAAGTTACTCCGTTTAAGCCATCGCACTATCACGGGCAATCCGAAAACTTTCCTCGCGCGATGGCGGAGCCCGTAAAGCCATTTAGTTTCTTTTCACTTTTAATCTCTTGGCTTTCGTGGGCTACCTTTCGTCGCCCGAAAGGCATATTGATATAAAAGACCTCAGTTTTTAGCCACGACTCAACGCCATCGGCTTTTCTGAGACGAAGCCCAGGGGTCGAATCATCAACACGAGAGAAATCTCAATCGTGCTTTCGCTCGGGGTTTTGTCGACACTAACATTTTTTTTTTGAGACTATCGACACTAACAATTTATTTTTCCAGTGTTTTGCCTAACGTGCGTTTCAGGTAATGGGATTCGCTGGCCGAAGGATGTTTCCAAATCGAAAGTCTTCATCCGACAGGCGCACGTGCTCATACCGGAAAAAGCGCCGTGATATGCGGCGCGAACTCAAGATTAGCCTAGTACATGCTTATTCGATCCGTTTCACATAAGGTCAATTTCGGAATGTAAAAAGTCCGCTTGTCTCCCTATAAAAGGAGGCCGACCGGCACTTGTAAAGGGGATCGACTTTTGAGAATTTCACTGTTGAGAGTTTTACTTTCCTGTCTTTCGTGTTCAATACTTGAGATGTTTATTTCATTGTTCGTGTTAGCTTCTCTATAGCACAACATAGTACTAGTTGCAGACTTTATAGCACGAGTTTTTTTTTTGTTACTGAAATTCTGAGCTCTGAGGCTCCCCCTCACTCATGCTGAGGATCCTCTGCCGTTGGTCCCTCTGCCGTTGTCTCACTGTCACGTGGACCCGGTCCCACGCGGCAGTGACTCAACGGCAGGGACGCAACGGCAGGCGAGACTCGTCGCCCCATGCTAGAGGTGGGTAATGCAATGCTAGTCGCTAGTTAACAAGATTGGGAATAGGTAGAGAAATTATATTGATGTGTGCGTGGAAAATGAGAAATTGCTACGTTTTCCAGATTAGTAAGCAAAAACCGGCTTGCTGCAGCCACCGTGATTGCGATGTGTGAGTTGTTCTAAGCTTGCATCTTTTACTTGTCATGCAAGATACCTGTAGTTGGCAATTATTTGAACACTTTTTTTTGTTGCCCTGTATGGATTTCAAAGATTTTCTGTCATGTTTAACAGTTAGCTTGTTTTCACCTGACAGCCTCCAGCTGAATTGAGATGGATCCATGAACTTCTGGCCTGGAAAAAAAAGAACAGGTCGAAAGGAGCTGGCATGGGTCTGAACCTTGAATATCAGGTCAATGATCTGCTTGCGGCGGATGAAAGACTATCCGGGGGTCTTGGACCTCAACGTTTGGAGATTAGACTTTAGAGCCAGAGGCGAGTTAATGTCAGAAGTCTGAACTGCAAGACCGATGAACGTGTGGTCAGTGTAGGGATTAGCCGAGCTTGCCGCTCATGTCTTGAGTTCTTCGTTCCTACCTTATTGACTTTTTTGTAGCAAATGTTGGGAGGCTCCTGCATGTTCTTTTTTCAATGTGTTATTATGGTTCCAGTTTCAAGAAAATGGCATATTTGGAACTCCAAATGTAATATTTCGCAGTTTTGCCATTTCAAATGTGGACTTTGCAATATTCTCGAAAAAAATGTGGACTTTGCAAAAATAGGCCTCAAAGCAGTAACGTTGTGTGAACAAACTAACTTCTTATTTGACAAATACAGAAGGTACATTGGGCCGAGATGAAAGACTAGCCATTTGAGGCCAATAATGATGGTGAATCCATCTTTCAGCTTCTTCTACAGGACATGGAGCACACAAAAATAACTTTCAGAGAACGATGACGATGACGTTGAACATGAGCACAAGCGTACATCGACGCCAGAGCTTGGTACTTAGCACACAGGGTCAGGAACGACGAACGGGGCGGCGCAGAGCAGGAGCGGCGACTTGCGGCGGACGCCGAGGCCATGCGCCTCCGCCATGTCCACCTCGGCGACACCATCCGGCAGCAACCAGTCGAAGTGGTAGAGAAGCCGCGCGAGCACCATTTCCAGCACGGGGAGCCCATAGGCGATTCCGGGGCACATCCTCCGCCCAGCACCAAACGGCAGGTACTCGTAGCTGCTCCCGTTGAACTCGATCGCGCTGTTCTCGAAGCGCTCGGGCTTGAACTCGTCGGCGTCCTCCCAGCAGTTGGGGTCCCTTCCGATGGCCCAAGCGTCCACGATGACCCGGGACCTCGCTGGGATCGTGTAGCCCTCGATCTCGCACTCGTCGATGCTCTCCCGGGGCACGAGGAGCGGAGCTGGAGGGTGAAGCCGGAGGATCTCCTTGATCACGAGCTCCAGGTAAGGGAGGCAGCCTGATTGGAGGTCGGCTTCGGTGACCGTCGCCTTGCCATGGAAAGTCCGCCGGATCTCGCCCTGCAGCTTGTTCATGACCCTCTCGTTTCGCATCAGCTCCGACATGCCCCAGCTCAGCGCCGACGCCAGCGTGCCCGTCCCGGCCGTGAACATGTCGAATATGACGGCCTTGATGCTGTCCTCGTTCAGGCAGAACCCCAGGCCGCCCCTCTCTTGCAGGCCGATGAGAACGTCGACGAGGTTCTCGCCGCCGGCATCGGCCTCGTCGTCTGCAGCGGTGGCGGCGCCGGAGCCGGACGTGGCTTTCTTCTTGGCGTCCCGGACGTGTCTCCTCTCCCTTATGATCTCCTCCAGGGTGGCGTCGACCGTCCTGTGGACTCCCTCGAGGGCACGCCGCATGCCGGTCGCGGCGGCGAGCGTGCGCCGCCAGGTTGGGAAGAGGTCGGGGATCTTGAACCCGCTCGTCAAGGTGACTCCGGTCTTGAGCGCCGACAGGAACTCGTCGGCGTTGCTCTGCACGTTGCCGAACGATGCACGGGCGACGATGCTGTTCGCTATGTTGTGGAACATGGCGCTGAGGTCCACCGGCGTGGACGGCCCGGCCGCTCGTATCCTCTCCACCTCACTTGCCATCTGAAACAGGGAGCAAAACCAACAGAAAGTGCATGCATGTGAGGTCAACTTTTCTTCACGTACTTTAGCTAAAGGTCGCCCATGGTGCATGGGACACTACTCGTCACCTCCTGCTCCCTTATGTGGCGGAAGGTGAGCACGCGCTTGGGGCTGAGGATCTCGGCGGCGCACAGCTGGCGGAGCTTGCGCCAGTACTCGCCGGACGGCGAGAAGGTTATGTCGGCCCAGCCGTAGAGCACGATCTCGCCGCCGAGGAGCTTGGGGCGGTTGGCGAAGTTGGCGTCGTGCGTCCTGAGCACCTTGCGGGCCATCTCCCTGGACGACGCGACCACGAGCGGGGTCTCGCCGAGCTGGAGCATCATGAGCGGGCCGTGGACGCCGGCGAGGTCTCTGAGGGCTCGGTGCGGGAGCACGTTCACGAGGTGGTGCATGCTGCCGATCACCGGCAGCTTCCACGGGCCCGGCGGGAGCCTCACCTTCGGCCTACTAGTCGAGAAGAGCTTGAAGATGAGGATCAGCACGATGGAGAGGACGACGGGGAGGAGGATGGATTGGTACAGAAACAGAAGCTTGTCGTCCATGGCTGGCGTGGCGTGGCGTGACTGCGGAGCAGAGACTACCTGGTGCCTGGTGGAGTGGTGGGTCGAGCGTTCGTATCGCAGCCTGCCTAGCTCTGCGTGCATGTGGCCTCTGACCATGTGTGAGCACCGATATATACAATGCTATACTGATAGTAGCCTCGGTAAGCATTTTGATTGTTTGGTCAAACAAGGGCTATAGAATATATTTGACCAGTTTCTCAATTTGGAATAGTGTCGAGCTATGAGGAAGACGTAAACCATTTTCCATTTGACAGAAAAAGTCAAAGTATACCCCTACTGTATAGTATATCAATAGGGAGAAAATGACAGATGTATATTGCATCATCATTTAGAAAACATCCTATAGTTTTGAACTAAAACTCTATCAGGGATCGTGATTTAACTAAGCAGACTCATGCAGATGTGTGGGTTCCTTCTGTCGCGAAACCCGTTCCCGACCGTTGACATTTCCCCACTCACGACCCTCACGTACAAGAACAAGAAAAAAACGGTGGGGCTAGGAGTGGGCATTAGGACTCTCTCACTGCAGGAGATACCGAGGTGCCAGCAGCTGCTTGACCGCGTCGCGCAACGCCGAGAACGACTTCGACGGCAAGCTGAAGCTGCGTGACAGCCGGGCGAGTCAAGGCGAAGGCGGCGGCGTCGACAACGGACAAGCGGCTGAGCCTTTAACCAAAAGCTAAACCCAACATATTAGCTACACAAAGTTGATACATTTTTTGTTCTAAAGATCAAAGGATAATGAGACAAAACTCGAGCTCTTATGCTGAACCTTTCCAACCCCTTGTTAGAGTTTGTTGATATTTGTGTAACAAACCTAGAAGAGATAGGCTCGGCCAAGATTGTAGATAGAGTTGTTGTAATCTTCATGTACAAGTTAGTAACTAGAATATCTTGGTCGAGCTATACTCATCAGGTTATATATTGTAAACCCCCATGTAATCTTTTGCATCTAATTAACACGAAGCCGACGCCGAGCCAAAGGCCGTCGTTCAACCACCGCTGCGTCTCTGGTTCCTTTCATGGTAATCAGAGCCATTGCCGCTTAGGTCTTAGATTGCATCCATGGCTTCAAGCTCCAACGCTGCCTCCAATCTGTTCTTTGGTGTTCTGAAAAGCTCACCAAGAACAACCATGCGCTATGGCGAGCGCAGGTACTCACCGCGATTCGTGGTGCTCGTCTGGAGGGCCATATCAATGGCAAGTCCACTGCTCCGGCCGCGGAGATCGACGTCAAGAAAGGGGATGACACCATCAAGGAGCCGAACCCGGCTTATGAAGAATGGTTTGCCCTGGACCAGCAAGTCCTCGGCTTCATCTTCACCTCCGTCACCAAGGAAGTCCTCGGGCAGATCGCTGCGTCCGTAACGGCGAAAGAAGCGTGGGATGGCGTGGTGAACATCTTCGCTGCTCATACCCGTGCGCGATCAGTGAATGTTCGCCTCGCCCTCGCCATGACGAAGAAGGGCGCCAACACCGTCACCGAGTTTGTCACCAAGATGCGCACCCTCGGCGACGACATGAAGGCCGCGCGGAAGACACTCGACAACGACGAGATGGTCGCCTACATCCTCAACGGCCTCGACCACGACTTCGACCCCATCGTGTCGGCTGTGATGGCACGAGTCGAGCCGATCAGGGTGGCTGAGTTGTACTCACAACTCCTCAGCTTTGAGAACCGGATCGATTTGAAGAACGGAGGCGACTCCAGCGGCTCCAACAACTCCAACTCGTCCTCCTACGTCACCAACAGGGGCCGTGGTGGTCGCGGTCGCCAAGGAGGTGGTCGCAACAGTAACTACCGAGGCCGTGGCGCTCCTGGTCGTGGACAAGAAGGTTCACGCCCACGGCAGCAGCGCAACTCCAAGGAGCAACGCTGCCAGGTATGCTTTAAGAAGGGTCATACTGCTAATGAGTGTTGGCATCGCTTCGATGAGAATTATGTACCAGATGATAAACTTGTTGGCGCTGCGTACAACTCCTACGATATTGACACGAACTGGTACACTGATTCCGGGGCATCAGACCACATCACAAGCAACCTAGAGAAGCTCTCCATCCGAGACAAGTACAAGGGCAACGATCAGATTCACACCGCTAGCGGTGCAGGTATGAAAATTAGTCATATTGATCATACCATTGTTCCGACTAGCTCTAGAAATCTACATCTGAAAAATGTTCTTCATGTTCCTGATGCCGCAAAGAATCTTATTTCTGTTCATCACCTTGTTAAAGATAATTCAGTTTTCCTGGAGTTTCACCCTGATTATTTCTTGATAAAGGATCAGGAAACGAAGAACACGATTCTTAGAGGGAGATGCCGCAAGGGACTCTACCCTCTTCCTCCAACCCGTCCAATAAAGCAAGCCTTTGGAGCTGTCAAGCCCACCTTTGAGAGGTGGCACAGTCGTCTTGGTCATCCATCCTCTCCCATTGTGTCGAGTAGTCTCTAGAAATAAGTTGCCATGTTCTTTTGAGTCAAATAAAGAGTTTGTTTGTGATGCTTGTCAAAGGGCAAAGAGCCATCAATTGCCCTATGCCAAGTCATCTAGCACTTCTAGTCATCCTTTGGAGTTAATTTATTCAGATGTTTGGGGTCATGCACCTGATTCGGTGGGAGGAAAGAAATATTATGTTAGCTTCACTGATGACTATAGCAAGTTTACTTGGATTTATTTGCTTAAATTTAAATCTGAAGTGTTTGAAAAATTCCACGAGTTCCAAAAACTTGTAGAAAGACTCTTTGATCGAAAAATTCTCACTATGCAGACGGATTGGGGTGGTGAGTATCAAAAACTCCATTCGTTCTTTGAAAAAGTCGGCATCACTCATCATGTCTCATGTCCTCATGCTCATCAACAAAACGGCGCTGCTGAACGCAAGCACCGTCACATAGTTGAAATATGGCTGTCTCTTTTAGCACATGCCTCCATGCCCTTGAAATTCTAGGATGAAGCTTTCTTAGCCGCCACATACCTTATTAATCGAACTCCTAGCAAAGTTATTGATTATGAAACACCTCTAGAGCGTCTCTTTAATCAAACACTAGATTATTCCTCTCTAAGAGTGTTTGGGTGTGCATGCTATCCCAATCTTCGACCATACAACCGCCATAAGTTGGATTTTAGGTCCAAACAGTGTGCTTTTCTTGGATATAGCAACATGCACAAAGGTTTTAAATGCCTAGAAATTTCATCTGGTCGGGTATATATTTCTAGAGATGTGGTGTTTGATGAGACAGAATTTCCCTTTTCTAAGCTTCATTCCAATGCGGGAGCTCGTATTAGAGAAGAAATCTCCCTTCTTTCACCGAATCTTCTAAGTATTCCTAAGTCGGAACAACTGGGTGGTCATGTGACTAATTTACCTGCTAATCCTAATGACTCTGGTGAAAATTCTAGTGAAAACAGGGCCACTAATCCATCTAATGTGAGCATTGGAGCTACAGGACAAGAAAACACGGAGTTTGAAGCTGATTCGGGGGGAGACCTGGCGGCGGGACAGGCAGAAGCCTCGGGATCGCCACCGGATCCACCTCGGTCTCCGCCTCGGTCCCGCGCGTCGCCGACAGCACAGCCGGCGGGCCAGGCAGAAGCTGCCACGTCGCCAGTGCGGGCCGCGCCTGGACGTGAGGGGGAGACAGCGCCCGCGGCTGATGAATCTGGTGCCGCCACATCGTCCGGTGCTGGCGTAGACTCCACCGAGCCGCCGCAGGAGGATCCAGTCCCGGGATCTTCTGTGGCCACTAGAGCTGCAGAACAAGCAAGACCCCGCACACGATTGCAAAGTGGAATTCGCAAGGAGAAGGTATACACTGATGGCACTGTTAAATATGGCTTCTTTACTTCTTCTGATGAACCACACAATCTAGAAGAGGCTTTGAATGATAAAAATTGGAAAGAGGCGATGGATTCTGAGTATATGGCACTCATGAAAAATAAAACTTGGCATCTAGTTCCACCACGAAAAGGTATAAATATGGTAGATTGTAAATGGGTTTGGAAGAAGAAATATAAATCTGATGGAAGTCTAGATAAATATAAAGGTCGTCTGGTAGCCAAGGGATTCAAACAACGGTATGGGATAGACTATGGAGATACCTTTAGTCCAGTTGTTAAGCCTGCTACTATCAGAGTTGTTTTATCTTTGGCTGTATCTCAAGGATGGAATCTGCGGCAGCTTGATGTAAGCAATGCCTTCTTGCATGGTCATCTTGAGGAGGATGTCTATATGAGACAACCTCCTGGCTATGAAGATAAAGATTTTCCTGGATATGTGTGTAAGTTGGATAAAGCTCTCTATGGTCTTAAACAAGCGCCTAGAGCCTGGTATTCAAGACTCAGTGCTAAATTGCAGATTCTTGGATTTAAAGCATCAAAAGCAGACACATCGTTGTTCTTCCTAAGACAAGGGTCTCTTATTATGTTTATTCTTGTTTATGTTGATGACATCATTGTTGCCAGCTCAATTCCTAGCGCTACCACAGCATTGCTGAAGAAGTTGAATGAAGACTTTGCATTAAAAGACCTAGGGGACTTACATTACTTTCTTGGTATAGAAGTATGCAAGGTACGTGATGGAATATTACTTACACAAGAAAAATATGCTAATGATGTGTTGGAAAGAGTTGGTATGACACAGTGCAAGCCTGTCAGTTCACCGCTATCTACCTCGGAAAAGCTTTCACGCTATGAGGGATCTGCTCTTGGACCAAAGGATGCGACAAATTATCGAAGTGTAGTAGGAGCACTTCAGTATTTGACTTTGACAAGACCTGATATTTCGTTTGCAGTTAACAAGGTCTGTCAATATTTGCATGCACCTACAACGGTTCATTGGGCAGCAGTAAAATGGATCCTGAGATATCTGAAACAGTCTACTAATATTGGTTTAAAGATTAGTCGATCATCTTCTTTACTTGTTAGTGCCTTTTCAGATGCAGACTGGGCAGGCTGCTTGGATGACAGGCGTTCTACAGGAGGGTTCGCTGTATTTTTGGGAGCAAATCTTGTGTCATGGAGTGCTTGTAAACAGGCAACAGTATCACGGTCCAGCACTGAGGCCGAATATAAAGCAGTGGCAAACGCCACAGCTGAGGTTATGTGGATACAAACCTTGCTTATGGAACTTGGAGTTCGTGCGCCAAGAGTAGCGAAGTTATGGTGTGATAATATTGGAGCTAAGTATCTCTCGGCTAATCCTGTCTTTCATGCTAGAACAAAACATATTGAGGTTGATTATCATTTTGTTAGAGAAAGGGTAGCCAGAAAACTTCTTGATATTGAATATGTGTCTACTAAAGATCAAGTTGCTGATGGGTTTACAAAACCGCTTCCAGTTCGGCAGCTAGAAGAATTTAAGCACAATCTACACTTGATGCGTTCAGATTGAGGGGGAGTGTTAGAGTTTGTTGATATTTGTGTAACAAACCTAGAAGAGATAGGCTCGGCCAAGATTGTAGATAGAGTTGTTGTAATCTTCATGTACAAGTTAGTAACTAGAATATCTTGGCCGAGCTATACTCATCAGGTTATATATTGTAAACCCCCATGTAATCTTTTGCATCTAATTAACATGAAGCCGACGCCGAGCCAAAGGCCGTCGTTCAACCACCGCTGCGTCTCTGGTTCCTTTCACCCCTTTCATCAGTTAAATAGCCAACCCAAAAACAGTGTAGTTTCCAATCTTTGAGCTCGATTTAATGTATCCAAACTTAGTTTTCTTTGTCCAAGAGTCACAGGAACTTATTAAACACAGATTATAGATTCTATTTTTTATGATCCTGTCCAAAGTTTTAAAGCAAAATTCTTCAGTTAGACAGTGAACACCAAAACAGTGGGAACTTTCAATATTTGGACTTGAATTAAACTATGGATTTCTTGATGACATTAATAAAAAACTGACCCAATATACTCAATGGATATCCAAGTTCAATTTCTGTCCAAAAATATTCCAAAGTTTATATACAAAAGCTCACAGAAGAAACGAGGCTCAAATTTGACTACTTGGCACAGTTGAAACTCGTGAATTTTTCAGACTCAGGCCCAGTTTAGTTCACCAAAATTTCACCAACTACCCGTCACATCAATCTCCGGACACTAATTAGGAGTATTTAATGTAGTTTAATGACAAAACTCATTCCACAACCCCTACCTTAATTTTCGAGACGAATCAAACAAGCTTAAATATGTTATAATTAGATAATGTCGTGCTACAAATCTCTAAGATGCATTAATTAGACTTATGGATTCGTCCCGCAATTTCCGATCCATTCATGTAATTATTTTTGTAACTAGTCTACGTTCAATACTTGTTGACGGTCGATTTTGGTACACCTAGCTATGAGTTTACCGTCAACATTTGCACGTATTTGATATTCTAACTAATGGTACTAACCCCCCAGAGGTATCAAGTTCGCTATTGCATGTCGATTTTGGAGTTTATTGTTTACGCAGGAAAATAACGTTAAAGAGGAGACTTTCGGGATAAGTTCATCAAGCACTTCAAGAGAAGATCATGAAGCCCGTCACAAGTCAAGACACGAAGTGAACAAGACTCCAAACAACCCAAGGACCGAAGCAACAACACGTAAAACTCCGGGGACTTGGATGTTTACCAACGAGATCAACTCAGCCCGAGAGATATTCTCGCAGCCCAGGACAGCATGATCTTTCGGTGCAGATTTGGAGACTTAAACGGTCTCTAATGGCAAAAGTTTGACTACCAAAGTTGTGGGCGTCGACGATACCTTCGATTTGGAGATGTGGAAGGCCCAATTCGGGTCAAGGAGCTAGGAGATATGGCCCCCGAAATGCCAGCTGCACAGACAAGTCCGAAATCAGACAGATTATCTTCCGAGGCTGTTTTCGGGATCTTATCTTCGTTTCCAAGGAAACCAATGAATACCAAAGTTGGAGATAATTTCGTGGCACACAATCTGGATACCGAATTTGCATTATTTGGAGTCCGTACGTGGGAGATATGATGCCGGAAAGGAAGGGCTGCGAATCAGAAAAATCTGGACGAGGCTGATTTTATGGAAACCAAGTTCCCTTCTCTCCCAAGGAAGATCTCGTGCAAGGAAAGGTGGAGCACGCCCCAAGGCTCCCCAAGGGCATAAATACAACCCCTTGGGCGCCCAAGGAGGGGTGATCGATCGATCCATTCATCAGAGAGCCGCCGACACGAAGGAGAAGCACCGGGAGGAAGCCGACGGCCGCCGCAAGTCCTCGAGTTGCCTAGGAGATGGCCTAGGCCATGCCCTAGCCGCCATGGTTTGCCCTGTGTGGTGAAGCCATGGTGGAGTTCCAGAGCCCATGCCTTGATTCCATCAAGGCAATTGTACATTCTACATTCGATGGTGATATAAATCATGTCTTTTCTTTACTTTGATCTACATCGATGAGTGCTTTATTCATATGTATAGCTAGCATATGCTTTTAGTAGGAATAGATCTAATCGTGGTGGTTAGTCTATCTCTTGCAGATACATCATTGTAGTGCACAGACCGAGGTTGTCGTTCGGTGATGATTATCCTTGCGTAGTGACAGTACGGTGGAGGAGAAAGCGGCGAATGAACGTGTATCGGACCACTCCATATCGGGTTACTCCATATCGAGTGTACTCCTTATCATAGTATAGGATTAGATTGGTTTGTCATCGTGGCCAGAGCGGCAACAAGAAGACGATAGGCTAGGGTTACCCTTGGTTTGCTTACCTTTATGACTAGGTGGATGAGATCCATACATCCCTTCGTGTTTGTATGTTACTTTTATGCAATTAACACTTCACATATGGTTAGACCGGTAGGATAGATAGAGAACCTTAGTGGTTTGCTTTCGATCCTTGGATTGACAAATCTAGGGAGGACCCTCCTTGGTGAAAAAGGCACCAAGTCACCCGTAGGCTTGCGGTGAACTTGAGCACGGTTTTGCACCGTCAACAAGCCCCTTTTTCTGGCGCCGATGCCGGGGATCGGCAACTCGAACCCTAGGGCGATCTATCTTTCTTTTAACTAACCCTAATTCTTAGTATTGCATATACGCTTGTTTTCTTGTTTGTGTCCTTGAAAGCAGGTGAAAAGCTAGATACAAGACGTTCCAGAAGCTCTCAACATCCGCACCCCAACAAGATGATCGCAACATCAAGATTCGCTCTTTAGTGGTAGGTGATAACTTTTGTTAGTGGCCCATCATCCGCTATCGAGTCCACACCCTACACGAGAGATGATAAAAAAGGTAAGTCAATGTGTCAATTAAAATTTTAAGACTAATGTTTTGTGGAGATTTGTTTGATCAAGCAATAGGTATTGGAAGCAATCGCGATGCCCCCAAGATCACGAGATCAAGCCCGTCAACATCTTCAAAGCTTCTGTTCGCATCAAGTTTTGCACAGCTTCATGGGAAGAACAACAGAATATACTTGGATATTTAGAAGCCCTACGAAGTTACGCTTCCAACGAGTCAAGAATCAAGTCAATCGGAGGTTCCTACAAGCGGATATGGTCGAATCACCGATGGTTGTACGTCCTGAAATTTCTGGACAGCAAGCAAAGCTGAAGTGAAACAGCCATAGCTCCCTCATATGAACTCCGATTAAGATGGATGAGTACCCGTTGGAAAGGTAATTTTATAAATTTTTCAATAGAATTATATTTTGGTATATGTTCTGTTATGTATACAGGGGAAAATCCACGAGGAAGAGGCAGCAGCAACACGATGAGAACTAGAGAGTGGAGATGAGGACGACAACAACGAAGAGAAGTTTGGGCAATGCTTCAACTAGACCACACATGAAGAAATTCAGAGGCTTGGAACAAAACAAAGACCCCTGGAGCATTGGTAAATGAAGACACATGTTGGCGACGTCCGATGCAAGGAGATGTTTGGAGCAAACCACGAAGGAGTACACACAAAGAACAACATCCAATGGCGTAGACACTTTGGGCTCTCACACGAAGGCTCATGGAGTTACATAAAGACACTTAAGAGTTGTGTGAGCCCACAAATGAAGAGGAGTGATCCTACATAAAGTGACCTTGACGACATGTGGCACGAAGGGAGAGATTGAAGAAGTCTACGCGAGCCACCTCCGATCATCAAGGATCGTTCGTTTTCAACTCCGAAGGACCACTCACAATGAAAAGCTCAAAGGCTAAGGTACACATTAAGCTCTCAAGGTACTTTTGGATATGATATCTTTCATTTGAAACATTCATGTTCATGTCCGATAGTATGTTTGATTCTATGCCTTGCGCTTTTGAATCATGACAGGCTAGAATTTCTTGAGAATGATAAAGAGGCTATGTTGTGCTTTAACTTTGTTAATTTGCATGCCTAATGAGAGCCTTAGCGCTGAGCAAGAAACTTATGCAACCTTTAATCACATTTTGTTCATCTAACTTTTAAATTGTGGTACAATTGCATATGTCTATATTATGTTTTGCAAATCCTAGACTTGCTTTGTGCTTGGTCAAGCTCGTGACCTTAAAAGAGCATGTGTCGGGAGAAAACCCGAGTTTCACTAACCATGCCGGTCATTAAACCATAATAAAGAGGGGAGAAGCCATGCCCCAAAGGAATTGCAAGCTCGTGCATAGCCATCACCGAACCTCGAAGACAACGCCGCTGTTTTCATCAGTTTTGAGCACCTGATCAGATATGTAGAAGAAGGATCAAGTTGAAAATCAGAAGCTCCATCAAGTGCCGATTCCAACGCCTCCGAGATCGACAAATTTGAAGACCCGTACAAGGAGATATGGCGAAAACATTAGGCGCTGCGCAGTCTGAAATCTCTGGACAGATTGCAGCGTTGGAGTAAAACGGACGTAACTCACTCGTTCGGAGTCCGTTGGGGGTCAACAAAGACTTGATGGAAAGATAATTTCATGTGCCACGCGTGGAAGTTATTGTTTGCTACATGATCTGATCCAGACAGAGAGTAAAATTCATGAAAAGAGAGGCAGCGACGAAGAGCAAAGGAGAAGGAGGGGATGATGATGCAAGAGACAATCGGGCAAGCCTCTCATCAAGCAAAATGATCATGTCAAGCATGGAGAGTGGATCAAATCTGCATGGACATCTTCAAATCTTACATGAAGTACCATGGCTTCACGACCACGAGTAGGTACGTAAGAAAGTCAAGCTCTATGACTCTAAATGAAGCGCTTTGCGGGAGGCAACCCGTTTTCTTTTGTTTATGTTTATATATATTATGACCGTCTACATTGTGATCTCAAAAAGAAACATCAAGTAACATTGTACCATTGCTCTAATAAATACCACAACACCATATTATTTAATTTAATTGCTATTGAGGGAGCACTTTGTTATTTGATCTTGGAAAGCTTGTAGACCCTTTTTGTGTGCCTATTAGTGTTTAGAGTCGTTTTTCTTTTGTGTCTTTTTAGAGAGAAATATGAAGTTGGCACCATCCTTTAATTCTAAACCTTATGGCTAGTTAATTTAGGCTAACTTTTGTTTTTAGACAACCACCATATCATGTTGTTTTGTTCATCCATGTCATATTGCATTGCATGTTGTGTTGATCTAACTTTTTGTCCAACCAACCTAAGCCTTCTCATAGCCCCCACCAAAAACCATAGCCAATATAGGTAGGACTGCTTGTGTTGACCGTTTGCCGTCACCATCCGGATTGGACAAGTCTATCCCTATCCTCTTTTCTAACTAAAAACTTTGACTAGCCTCCCTATAAAATCCTTAGGAAAACCTTTCACACCTTTAGCCATCCTAAAACCATAGGTTTGTTTTTTTTAAAAAAGACTCGTAGCACCACCTTAGTTAGAATTTCTATACTTGACTTCCTCTCTTCAAAATCCTTATTTGAGCCAAAAATATAGGATACCCATAACCTACCCTTAAACCTTGTTAGTTTGGTTGATTGATTCTTTTCGATGGGTGACTTCCTTGTTGGCAATGCTTACTTCTGAGATCAAGCTTTGTCTATTACTTATTATAGACCACATCAAAAGTGTTTTTCAAACCTTGCTAATGTTTGCTTGTGCTAACTTCTTGCATTTGCATTTTGCATCCATCTCTTTGTCATCATCCACTTTATGTTAGCTTGGGACCTTTTGTGAAGCTTTATGATGAATGCTTTCGTACCTATGTTAATGCTTCATATGACGATATGGGCATTTTTCTTTTTGCAATCTTGTGTAAACATGGTGTTTAGACATGATTGGAGACCCACATCATTCAGTTTTATATACCTTGCTATCATATTGCATTGGATTGTTTATAAAATTTGCAATGCGCCCTACTTATCTTACGCCACGAAGAGTTGTTAATCTTGGGATAAGCATGGTGTTTTGACCTTGGTTAATAAATCTTTTTGGCAAGGGAGAAGTTTGGCAACCACTTTGTAAGCATGGAGCTTAGAATTTGGCATAAACATTGTTGTGTTTTTATATCATCCTCTCATTTGCATACACACTTGCACACACGTACACCCATTATGTTTTAATTTTTCTTTCACTAGCTTAACTATGCCACAAGTTAAGATCTTAGGGGATGTCTTTGGTTTGTTAGCATAGAGTGAGTATTCCTGACCGTCACCTCGGGGGTACTTTGTGCTTTAGAGTTGTTTTGTAGGCATGACGAACCGCTCCCATGAGTTAGTGATGAAAGATGAAAATAAGATCGTCAACACCTCCAAAATCCCAGAAGAAACACCGCTGCCTTCATCAAGATTAGGCGCATGTTCAGAGATGTACAAAATAGGAAAATTTGGATATTCAGAAGCTCCACTAAGTTTTCTTTCCAACGCATCGAGATTCAACATTTTAGGAGACCCGTGCAAGGAGTTACAACCAAATCTTTGGGCGTCACACGTTCTGAAATCAGCCCGGGACAGTTTGCATTGATGGAGTAAAAAGGGCGTAACTCTCTTGTTTGGAGTCCGATTGGGGTGAATGACCACTCATTGGAAAGATAATTTCAAGAACTTTACAATGGAGCAATGTTTCAGTACATTTTCTGCTCTGGAAGTTGAAAAAAAATTCGTGGAAGTTGAAATAGCGATAAAAGACAACATAGAAGGAGGTGAAGACGTTGAGAGACGATTGGGACTAAGGCTTGTGACAAAAGGGTGGATGTTAAAGGACGATCAAGGCAACAAAAGTGAAGAGTACGTGATGATCTCCACATATGGCGGTAGGACTTCAATAAATACATGATGATTCATCATCTTCCATGCCTAGCAACATACTAAGCATGGGGGAGGACTTGGTGGACATAAGGAGACCGCATGGAGAACAAAGATCATGGTTGCCACGGCATGCCAATTTTCTTCTTCCATGTTAAGCACAATGCTTAATCATGGGGGAGGCATGCTACACTTCAAGCATCAAAGGATGGTAACAATTCTTCAACTCTCTTTTGTTCTTGTCTTTTCTATATGTCTGCATTTATGTATGTGCTTTCCACAACCTTAGATACAACCTTTGTATATCTCTCTTTAGAATAACATGGCTACTAGGAGTACAACCTAGGTTTGTTTATATTTTTAATAATAATCACCGTTACCTTGAGCTCACCATGATGATATCTCGTATGCTCTTACTTATGGATATATGATGATCGTTGCCACTTTACTCATTCTTGTGCTTGGTTTGTATATGATTAAGCTAGTGCTCTCTTTAAATATGATCTGAAAATTTAATTAATGCTACCTAATCTTTTGTGGAGTTTATGATAACTTGAGACCCACAGTATTTTTCATTGCTCTCACTTTTGAATGAATCAAAGATCATTTATTTTTGTTCTTAAAAGATTTGCTAACCTTGTCTTTGATACCACTTGCATTTTGCTCAACCTATCCAAAGCCTTATATTCATTGAGTGCAAAAACCTTAGTATACAAGATTTATTTTTGGCTGCATTAATTCAAGGCTTGATTTCTCTGGCTCAAGACTAAGAAGGTGGTCATTCCGTTTTTGTGTATCTATCTTTATGCTAGCCTTTTCTATCCGTGCATTGTGAGTTTCCACATCGGGAATTTCGCAAACCTCGCCGGATATCCACCCACAAACCCAAAATATCTTTTTGTGTATACCTCCTTGACCACAACCCAAAACTTTGAGTATGGATGAATATTTCGAAGAAGATTACAAGGAAGGTGCCGTCAAGTGGAGCAAGATTTTGGGAGACCTCCATAAAAGGATCCCTAGAAGGTTTCAAGTATCTCTCTTCATGAAAATACAAGAATTTCAGCACTTATCTTGGCACAATCATCACCTCTTTGCTTCGGGACGAGCAATGTCTAAGCATGGGGGGTTGCCAAGTACTAATGTAGTCTAGAGTTCAAGTGGAGTAAAAAAAAGAAAGAAAAAAAAGAGAAAAAAGTGATGAAAGAAAAAATATATATATAAAGAAGGAAAAGTATGATGAGAAAAGGAAGAAAAGAAAAAAGAGTGAAGAAAAAAATATATAATAAAGCTCCACGATTCTCTAGCTACATTTGGAAATTTCAAAAGGATTTCAAGATCAAGACCCATACTCATCTTTCCAACCATGTGCAATCCGATAACGAGGACTTCGTTTGTGCCTCGGGATCACTCTTTGCCATTTGCACATGTCCACCTATCTAAAAAGTGTGTGTTTTTCTCTCCCCCCTCCGCGGAACATTATTTTCCAATGACATTTTTGACGAGTCTTGGTAAGTCCATGAGAAGCTTGTCTTGTTTTGATAATATCTCAACTATAATATCTTGGTAGGACTAAACTTTCTCATAACTCCATATAAAGCCTTCCACCAAATATTTGAGAGAGGAAAGGAGTAGAACAAGTAGGCTTGAGAGACAAGATGAGATGAGAGTTCATGAGCAAGATGCAAGGAGGTTTATTATTGATCTTGGTAAAGCAATTCTTCATCTCGCTCTTTATTTTCAAAATTTCTGAGATTTGTTTAAAATTTGAGAGCAAGTTTAATTACTTGTGGGAAGAGCTTAAATGATATCTACCCTCCATAGAGATGAAAGCTAGCTACATTATGGAACTTTAACAAATATAAACTTGGAGAGCATTATGTTTTCTCATGTATGATCAAGTGCAAGGTATGAACATTGAAAGGCAATACTGATGTCCATTAAAGGCTTACTCGAGGATGAGTAAGGTTTAAGCATAGGGGTATGTTGACGGTCGATTTTGGTACACCTAGCTATGAGTTTACCGTCAACATTTGCACGTATTTGATATTCTAACTAATAGTACTAACCTCCCAGAGGTATCAAGTTCACTCTTGCATGTCGATTTTGGAGTTTATTGTTTACGCAGGAAAATAACGTTAAAGAGGAGACTTTCGGGATAAGTTCATCAAGCACTTCAAGAGAAGATCATGAAGCCCGTCACAAGTCAAGACACGAAGTGAACAAGACTCCAAACAACCCAAGGACCGAAGCATCAACACGTAAAACTCCGGGGACTTCGATGTTTACCAACGAGATCAACTCAGCCCGAGAGATATTCTCGCAGCCCAGGACAGCATGATATTTAGGTGCAGAATCGGAGACTTAAACGGCCTCTAATGGCAAAAGTTTGACTACCAAAGTTGTGGGCCTCGACGATACCTTCGATTTGGACATGTGGAAGGCCCAATTCGGGTCAAGGAGCTAGGAGATATGGCCCCCGAAATGCCAGCTGCGCAGACAAATCCGAAATCAGACAGATTATCTTCCGAGACTGTTTTGGGGATCTTATCTTCGTTTCCAAGGAAACCAATGAATACCAAAGTTAGAGATAATTTCGTGGCACACAATTTGGACACCGAATTTGCATTATTTGGAGTCCGTACGTGGGAGATATGGTGCCGAAAAGGAAGGGCTGCGAATCAGAAAAATCTGGACGAGGCTGATTTTATGAAAACCAAGTTCCCTTCTCTCCCAAGGAAGATCTCGTGCAAGGCAAGGTGGAGCACGCCCCAAGGCTCCCCAAGGGCATAAATACAACCCCTTGGGCGCCCAAGGAGGGGTGATCGATCGATCCATTCATCAGAGAGCCGCCGACACGAAGGAGAAGCACCGGGAGGAAGCCGACGGCCGCCGCAAGTCCTCGAGTTGCCTAGGAGATGGCCTAGGCTATGCCCTAGCCGCCATGGTTGGCCCTGTGTGGTGAAGCCATGGTGGAGTTCCGGAGCCCATGCCTTGATTCCATCAAGGCAATTGTACATTCTACATTCGATGGTGATATAAATCATGTCTTTTCTTTACTTTGATCTACATCGATGAGTGCTTTATTCATATGTATAGCTAGCATATGCTTTTAGTAGTAATAGATCTAATCGTGGTGGTTAGTCTATCTCTTGCGGATACATCGTTGTAGTGCACGGACCGAGGTTGTCGTTCGGTGATGATTATCCTTGCGTAGTGACAGTACGGTGGAGGAGAAAGCGGCGAATGAACGTGTATCGGACCACTCCATATCGGGTTACTCCATATCGAGTGTACTCCTTATCGTAGTATAGGATTAGATTGGTTTGTCATCGTGGCCGGAGCGGCAACAAGAAGACGATAGGCTAGGGTTACCCTTGGTTTGCTTACATGTATGGCTAGGTGGATGAGATCCATACATCCCTTCGTGTTTGTATGTTACTTTTATGCAATTAACACTTCACATAGGGTTAGACCGGTAGGATAGATAGAGAACCTTAGTGGTTTGCTTCCGATTCTTGGATTGACAAATCTAGGGAGGACCCTCCTTGGTAAAAAAAACACCAAGTCACCCGTAGGCTTGCGGTGAACTTGAGCACGATTTTGCACCGTCAACAATACTCCTAATAGACCTGGAAAGATGACCCAAAAATTTCACCTCACGAGCTAAACGAGGCTATCACAAGTCAACAACTTCGACTATACAATTGAGATCCTTTTGACCCAGATCTTTAGCTAAACTCTAGTCCATCAATTCAAGCACCTTCATATCTCTATTGGCGCGGGGAGGGCGGCGGTCGGCGGGGGAGAGAAGAGAGTTAGAAGAGAGAAGAAAGAGGGGAGAGAGATATGGATGGGGGCCCCACTGCCACATGACGGTCACGACAGCAAAACCACCCTCTAAAACCGTTCGATGGCCAATTGTGAATGGTTTTAAGAGTTTGATGGTTGCATATTCCTAGTTTTCGAGTTCGATGGCCGAACCAAACCAAACTTTAGCTATAGCTTGATGGTCAAAAATGGACTTCTTCCAATTTGAAACGAAGAGATTAAAACTTTAGTTGTCTTTTCCTCTACATGTTAGCCTTGCATTATTGAATCCGCAATCCTTTCCGAGAGGCTACGTATCATATAAAACTGTATAATCGGTACCATTCTCTCAAACCACATCCAGCCACGTCATCCGCTTACCTCATCTCCAACCTAGCTTTGGTTACTTTCAGCATGCAGCAAAGCAGCCCACGTCACCTAGCTTTGATTAGCAGACCACGTCCGTCTAGCCCGCCGACGCCTCTCTCTATTCAGCTTCCTGCGGCTCTCTCATCAATATTCCCATTCACTTGTGCGTTTCTTCTTATGATTAATTCCCCTGTTCAGATTTGTGCCCACGTTAATGTTCTGCTCCATCTTCCTCCCATTGCCTCCTCTTTTCTTCATAGCTATTGGCCCCAGGTCTCCCGTTGTCATTGTCCTTTTGTTGTCTGCAACTCTGAACTGATCTGCACATTGTGCCTGGTAAGGTTACGTCCATAGGCCCTTCTGTCTGATATGCTCTTTCAATCCCCTGTGCTCTATTGATTAATTAGCTTCTTTCAATTTTCAGACCTGTTTGTTCATAGCCTTTCTTTCAATTGTTTTTGGTTCCAGCCAAGGTTCAGATTCCAAGGTATGCTCTTTCAATCCCCCCTGCTCTATTGATTAATTGTCTTCTTTCAATTCTCAGACCTGTTTGTCTGTCGATAGCCTTCCTTTCAATTTTTGTTTCCAGCCAAGGTTTAGTTTCCAAGGTACGTCAGAATTGAAGTTCATATTTCTTAAATTTCTATGTACATTTTATATTTTCTTAACAGCAACAAAAAATTGTTTCCAAGGTACGTTTAAATCAATAGCTTATATCCTCTTACAACTGTACAGCTCATATTTCCTTCCATATTGCAATTCTACAACTGTAATTGTTAGCCAAAGTTAGAAAAATTTCTATCGGACTTATACTACTATTTATACTTGGTCATCGTATTGCAAAATAAATTCTAAACTACATATATAGACACTACAATTACCCAATGCATCAATTGAGTTGGTGCCTCAAATTCTCGCAGCAACGTGTGAGGAATTCAACTAGTATCTATTTTATTTGCAACACAACTTAAATATACTTTCTTTGATGGTAACCATTCACAAGAAGCCATTAGGAGTTTTGTTACCGTACTTGAAAGTACATGTGATACTTTTCTTTTCTATTCTTCTTACCAAAAAATAACCATTTACACATAATTAAAATAGTATTATAATAATTTCTCATTTTTTTATACAAACAGTTCAGGTACTTATAATATCACCGTTAAATTTCGTCAAATAGATGACTCTCATTAATTAATTTAAAGTACGTAAAATTTCTCATAAATCACTCGAGTTTGCACCCTGTTTTAGTAACGAACGGGGTGGCACAGAGTAGGAGAGGCGACTTGCGGCGGACACCAAGACCCGGCGCCTCCGTCATGTCAACCTCATCGACACCCTCCTGCAGGGACCAATCGAAATGGTAGAGGAGCTGCACGAGCGCCATCTCCAACACAGGGAGCCCATACGAAATGCCGGGGCACATCCTCCGCCCGGCACCGAACGGTATGTACTCGTAGCTGCTCCCCATGAAATCCATGGCGTTCCTCTCGAACCTCTCGGGCTTGAATTCCTCGGCATCGTCCCAGTACTTGGGGTCCCTCCCGATAGCCCACACGTTCACGACGACCCGGGACCTCGCCGGAATCCTGTAGCCCTCGATCTCGCATTCGTCGATGCTCTCCCGTGGCACCAGGAGCGGCACCGGCGGGTGAAGCCTCTCCGTCTCCTTGATCACGAGCTTCAGGTACGCGGCAGGGTGGTGGCCGCCTGGACGTCGGCCTCCGTGACGGCCGCCTTGCCCCGGAACGCCGCCCGGATCTCTCCCTGCAGCTTGCCCATCACTCTCTCGTTCCGCATCAGCTCCGACATGCCCCAGTCCAGAGACGACGCCAGCGTCCCCGTCCCCGCCGTGAACATGTCGAAGATGATCGCCTTGATGCTGTCCCTGTTCAGGTGGAACCCCGACGACGAACCTTTCTCTTGCAAGCCGATGAGGAGGTCGACGAAGTTCTCGTTCTCCTCCTCAGCGGCGGCGGCGGCACCTGCGGCTTCGCCCGACCTAGCCTTCTCGTCCCGGGCACGCTTCCTATCCTCGATGACCCCCTCCAGGGTAGCGTCCACCGTCCTGTGGACGCCCTCCAGGGTGCGCCGCATGCCGGTGACCGCGGCGAGCACGGGCCGCCAGGTAGGGAAGAGGTCGGGGATCTTGAACCCGCTGGACAGGGCGACGCCGGCCTTCACCGCCGTGAGGAACTCGTCGGCGTTCCGCTGCTTGTTGCCGAAGGACGCGCGGGAGACGATGCTGATCGCCAGGTTGTAGAACGTCGCGCTGAGGTCCACTGGCGTCGTTGGCCCAGCCGCTCGTATCCTCTCCACCTCACTCGCTATCTACACACATATAAATAAATATATGTAATAAAGTTAGCAAAAGTTAGTATCTATCTATCTGTGTCAGACGAGTGCATGCGTGAGACGCTAGCTCTCAGGCAGGAGTCAGGATCATCCACGGACCTCTTGTTCTCTGATGTGCCGGAAGGTGAGGACGCGCTTGGGGCTGAGGACCTCGGCGGCACAGAGCTGGCGGAGCTTGCGCCAGTACTCGCCGGACGGCGAGAAGAGGATGTCGGCCCAGCGGTAGAGCACGATCTCTCCGCTCAGGAGCTTTGGGCGGGTGGCGAAGTTGGCGTCGTGGGTCTTGAGCACCTGGCGCGCCATCTCCCGCGACGACACCACCACGAGCGGGGTCTCGCCAAGCTGGAGCATCATGAGCGGGCCGTGGGCGCCGGCAAGGTCCCTGAGCGCACGGTGCGGGAGAACGTTCACGAGGTGGTGCATGCTGCCGATCACCGGCAACTTCCACGGGCCCGGCGGGTGCCGCGGCTTGGGTCCGAGGACGAAGCGCCTGAGGACGTGCACGAGGGCGACGGCGATGGCGGAGATGAGAAGGGGTTGGCACAGGACGACGTGTGCTTCCATGGCGGACTTTGTGGTGAATGGTGATCGAACCGTGGTCACGTAGGTAGGCGGTAGGCCAACTCTGACGAGGTAAGCTGATTCGTATTCGTGCGCCTTGTTGGGGACTCAGGGCCACTATTTATAGGGTTATTAAATGGATCTATGACATTACAACTTTTCAATTTGACGCATGTCACTACCGTTGAGTTATTGGATGCAGACTGTTATACAATTCTTCTTATGTTTGAGATATGTCATCTATATAACATATATAGATGTACCTCACTAAAGATCATTAACTTCATTTCTCTCAACATGTAATATATCCACGACGTTCGTTCGTAATATATCCACGTCAACACCATATCACCATCCGCTAGAACAATTTATAATTTGTCTCATACCGATTTTTGTGACTAATAACATCCATACATACAATTTATTAGTCTTTGCGAGTACCACGCTATAAAATCCCCACAATAAAATAAATAAAGAATCAATGATTTAAGAGCAATTATCTCTCAATAAAATGAACATTTTTGCATGTATAATGCCGTTTGTAAAAGAAAGTGGCCTTGCAATCACCTTTTTTTAACTTCTATCTCCAAAGTCCACCATACAATTTTGCTTAAGAATTCTCGCAGCAACGCACAGAGTATCGACTAATTTTTGTACCTTTTTTTTATTTTTAGCGAATGGGATCTACACACATGTCATTAAAATGTGATGACCTGTGCGTGGGGCCAATAGTCACAAATGGCATATCAAACATAATAAAATTTTGTAATGGTCTGCATCAAAATAACTCAAACAGTAGTGGCGTAGGTCAAAAATGGAAAGTTGCAATGGCTTGGATCAATTAACCCTATTTACATACTAGTGTTGCGAGTAGCTGTATTACCGACTACAGCTGGCCTACTGGCTCGCGTCGGAAACAAACCAATTTTTTTTTCAAGTTGTTCTCTGCTAATATTCTCTTCTCGCCCTAGCCGCGAAACAGTCAGCCATGTCCATTTTACTTCTCAGGCAACTCCCGTGCTCTTGTTCAACGACGTAACTTCTCCTCTGATAACTCATGTAAGCTTAGGAGACGGAAAATACGGTAGCCTCTTACGACCTTGCAGGTGGCAGAGCTGAATGAACACATGCATGAAGCTGACCTGCCGGTTACGACATTACCCCTGCTAATCGATCATGTTATTCAAAGGACCGACCGAGAGTTTATCTTCGTCTAACGGTCTAAGTACTTGACTTGCTCCATTCCAAACACGAATCGTTCTGCTACGCTGGTGTAGAGGACACTGTCAGGAAACCAAATGATTAAGAAATTAAAAGGAGGTGACGAGTGATTTGGGGTTCCAAAAACGTGCCTGATATACCTCTGTTTCCCCTAATCTCTCTCCTTTGTAAACAACATTGATCTTTGTAAACAACAACATTGATGATACTAGTATACTACGACGACTCTACGCGTACTCTGGTAGGGAGATAGTAGATGGTGATGTGCCTAACTTCTGTTGATTGCTACAAAATCGCTAGTAATATTCAGCGCCTTTTCTTCCTGTACATGCTGTGTACGCTTGGATGATCCCTTTTCCGAATCGTAAGTTTTGACCAGCATGCAGGTTTGACGTAAACAGTTCCACAACAGATTCATTCATTTGACATGCAAATAAAACTGGTACACAATTGACGCGCAACGACCGAGAAGCACATATAGTACTCCAACATTGAACAATGCGACTGGGTACAGAATGTACGCTATATCCCATACTTTTGAGGCTGATCCAATCATAATAAAGTCATACTAATATTTCCTTACAGCACGTCAATACTACGTACGCTGATTATGAAAATGCCTGGGTACAACACAAGAGTAGCACATAGCAGACTCAGGTTCAATTCGACTCCCCGTGAGAGCGAATGAGACTAAAATAAAATATATTAAAAAGAGAGCCAATTTTTTGTAGTACAAATTTTCATACACGTGTCAAAAATTGATTTAAACATGTGCACAAGTACTAGAGTTTAAGTGATTATTAAGCACTAATCTGATCATTTTACTTGTAAATAAAGAAATTGGTGGAGAAAACATTATTCTTCTCCATTTCAAATTAGTTTTCTTTCTTTGATTTGTCCTAACTCAACCATTTCTATCTTTAATCAATAAATCCTACGAAAATCCGTATAATTTAATAGCATGAGAAATATATACTATGAGTATTTATCGCGAGGATAAAAAAATATAAATCTTTTGATGTTTCAGTTTGATACAAATTGGCGACCTTAGTAGACTAGTAAAGAGCACGTGCGACACGCACGTGTTTTCTAAAAATCTGTTAAACATGTCTTTATTTTCATAGAACACACATAGTAGGAAAAAAGGAGCCAATAAAATTATATGTAGAAAAAACAATGAAACCCCATCAAGATAAGATGATAATATAATAGTTAAAATTCCAATATAACAAGATGTAACCCTCATTCCAGTAAAAAGTATCATTCATAACACACTCAATTATATTCATGTTCTTACAATGTATACCAGAATAAATGCATTGGAAGAGAGGGTGTGTGCCCACCCTAAAATATGTGGAAATTTCTTTTGAGTATGTTCACAACATTTTTTTATTGAACATACATGAGAGCTACACATCTTTGTATTAGGAGAGGGAAATGGTCCAATACAACAACCACATTGCCCCACCTTATCTCATCCTTAGCATAACCTGATGGTTACTTACAAACACCCGTTAGTTAGGTACTCCAAATAATCTATTTGTTCATACAAGACAAACAAAAGGCATTGTTATAACCTGTAGCCAATGATGGCACCATTTAGATGAAATCCCTCATGAAAACGAAAAATAAGTGTAGCTCAACGCACCATTGACAATAGCTCCTTCCGTGGTGCATCGATCACACCAAGCAACAAAATATTGTAAGCCCATAAAAAAGAACACTTTTTCAAATTAGTTTGTTTCACATTATCCGCTTCACATTTTTTTTCTTCCTTTTATCATTCATTTCGTCTGTCAAGTAGCTCTGCTCTTACATTTTTCATACCCCAGAATATATTATTCCCCCAAAGAACCCAAGGGTTTTTTTATTTGTTCTCCGTAGTTGTAAATATCCAGAACCGATCACATGTTCTCTGATGAGAGATAAGAGGACTAACTGATTAAACTAATCAATAACCATTCATTAAAAGACCAGTCAAGGAATTACTTAGAGAAATAATAGGCAAAGCAAATACATGCATACATGAGAGTTGAAACCTCACTGTCCTCACGCCGCTTAGTACTTACCCTGTGCAAGCATAATTGAATATACCTGCCATGGTCGGCCTGGTCCTGTGGCTGAAAATCAGAGAGAGAGAGAGAGAGAGAGAGAGAGAGAGAGAGAGAGAGAGAGAGAGAGAGAGAGAGAGAGCCAGTTTGTTACTATAACCAAAATGTTACAGAACCTAAAAGCCAATACTTGCAGCCGGTGCTGACCAACAATTAGAGAAATGCAAATTAGAAGAGATGATGTTGTACTTTTGAGAATTTAACCACAAAGAAAAATAAACTTCTTGAATAACAACTGATAAGTGGTAGCACCATTTTTCAGAAGTTTCCGATACGATTGTTCTAGTGTACACACATGCAAACTTGTCTAGGTTGATTAATTGATAGAAATTTGTGACAACAAACTAAACTGTTAACATTTGTTGTTTGGTCATGCCTAAAGGTTGCCTCCACTGCTGAGAGCCTGAGAGTTCATTCTCCAAACTTAGGTAAAGAAAATGTTATTCTCCATGCCTTTGTGGAATGGAAAAAATAATCTCACATGGTGACCACAAAATTAATTTTGAAAAGGAAAACAATATCACTTTTGAGATTCCATGTATCAATTTTGTGGCTCGCAAATATGCAAACATCCTAAAATTTAGTGTAAATTATCACAATACTATTTGTTTGTATACCCTATATTACAAATATCAATTATATTTTTAGAAGAACAAATAATATCAAGTAGACCTGGCATCGATCTGTAGTAAGCTCATAAGAAATTTCTGCAACAAACTCATCCATTGCCATGGGCTGCGGGTATAGAGGTCTTCTCGACTCATTGTGTGACAGACAATTGATAAATTGCGGAAAATTATTTCACTATTCTTGAAGTAGGAATGTCTTTTACATCCGAGAAGGAAGCTTAATTATGATATGTACAACACCTACGCCGGCAAAGTTGGGTTCATCATTAGAAAGAGGGACACAAAGCGCCGCCATGGAGATGGCAGTATCTATCTCAAATATTTTGTTTGCAGTAGTTAAGGTCAGCGAAAAAATGAGTCATCAAAGGACACCACAAGGACGGGTTGCGATACAATATGAATGGTTCAATGCTATCAATATGGGCATCATTCATATTGTATTTCAATGTTTCATAATATTGTTTGAGAACTGATGATGGCCAAATATCGTTCCGAGTATAGTATTAGAGTTTGGCTGATAATTTTAAATACCCAAATAGCATAACAACTGAACCTTCAGATACTCCATGTTTCGAACCAGAACCAGAAGCATGCCTATCACCTGCAATACATATTGTTCTGAATCTGAAGCTTTACTGTCAAATGAGCCTTCTGATGTGCACTAGCACACAAAGATTTGAGGAGGGGGCACAACACCTGTAGCTATCGATGAGCCTCAAAGCAAGTGCGCCGTACGGTACGACGGCGGCGGCTTGATAGCCTCCCACGACTGCAAGCCGAGCTGCTGTGACCCCAAGCGCATGCAGGAGCCAAGCGGGCGGGTAGTCACATGGGGCGTGAGCCAGCAGCAAGGACGAGCCTACGAGCCGAGCTGCACTCCCGTGCGGAGGAGTCGGGCGCCCCTATCACGCAAGCGAACGGCACGGCATCAACAGTTTGTCCGTCCATGCGTTGCAATCGGGAGGCGTCCTGCACGGCGGGTTTGCAGGACTCCTACAACTAATTTGTTTCCCTACGGACTCTGAAAGAGGCGGCGCAGACTCTCGTGAGGAAGGGGCGGGTACAATAGGTGGGTATGCGTCGGGTGGGTGACAAAAAAATATGTTTTTGGCAGAAACGCTCCCCAAATTGCGATTTTTATAGTCGTTCAACCTTTTTGGTCATCATGCAACCTGACTGGTGGGTCCGGCGTGAGGGGTAAGGCGGGTCCGAATTGGATGAGAAAAGTTTTCAATTGTTTTCGCTCCTTATAGTATAGATAATTGTGCTTCAAGATTGTACTGTCACAACATATCATTTATGTAATTTTGCATTCTTCAAAATATTTTTGTAGGATAGTATGATTATCTTTTCTACAGTTTGGTATGTGTAATTTTTATGTTCTTAGTTGGTGTAAATGATCATCAAGTCAATTGAAGCATGACAAACTATACATAGGGATGGCAGCGGGTCGGGTAGCTGCGGGTACAGCGTTTACCCGCCCGCGAGCGTACCCGCAGCCACAACCTTTGCCCGCCCGCCAGCGTGCCCGCGGGCGAAAATCCCTGCCCGTGCCCGTGCCTGACGGATACCCGCGGGTATCGGGTAACCCGTCACCCGCAAAAACTGCCCTCGCAGACTCGAAGTACACCGTGGAGAGGTGGGTGGTGACACGCCGACTGGCCACCGCCGCGGTAGCGCACTGCGCACGGCGGCGCGGTGCCGGCCAGCTGATGTAGTAGGAGAGGCAGCGCGCAGCGCTGGCTAGCTCCGACCGCGCGGACAGCCTAGTGGCACGGGTGTCACGCGCTGACGCGCTCGGGTGCCGGCGGCGGGGCGAGCCAGGCGCGGGGTCACGCGCTCGAGAGCCGGCGGCGGGGCAAGCCAGGCGCACTGGCCACGCGCGCGGGAGGCTGGCAGCGGGGCGAACCAGGCGCGGCGGCCGGAGGCGCGGGGAGGGGTGAGGCCGCGAACTCGTGAGGGCAGATCGACCGACGGGCGCGAGGAGATGCCGACGTCCACACATCCCTGTGCGCCGCGCCGCTGACGGGCTGCAGCAGATGCGCCGCCGCTTGACCACCTCCAGCTGCAGATGCGCCGTCGCCTGAGAGCAAGAAATGAGGAGGGGGCGGTCGGGTGGGACTGGGGAGGCGGCGGCGACGACATGGGGGTCGGCCGGCTGGATCTCTAGGGTTGGGGGTGTTGTGTTAATGGGTTGGGCTTAGGAATAGTTGGGCTGCATACATAGGCCTTGTTTGTGTTGCGGGTAGCGGGTGTACCCGCGGGTGCAAGTTGCCACCCATTAGCTGCCCGCGGGCGGATTTTGCTACCCGTATCCGCACCCGTGGGCGGAATTCGCTGCCCGTATCCGCACCTGTCGGGTCGGGTACCCGCACTGTGACAACCCGCCCAGGAAAATACCGTACTATCGCCTAAACCAATCCACTTTGGCCATTAAGCGACAGTAAAGTATCATCCCGTCGTTGGTTACCGGATTAACGCCCGGTAAATCACTTGGAAATCACACAGAGGATCGAACATATGCATTAAAACTCACACGAAGGCGAGTCCAGAGTACAAACACAAATTAAATCCAATTTACCCCTAAGGGTCTAATTATTACAAACCATTGTTCATGACATGATAAGTAAAAGTTCAGAGTTCGGAAACAGCGGAATAAAATAAACTAGCGCAACGATAACATCACAGGAGGCCGTCCGTGATGCCATCACTCGTCGTCATCCACCCATTCAAGCTCCCAGGCGGGTGGAATCTCAGCGGGCCAAACAACACCTGCAACAACATTTTTGAAGTAAGGCTGAGTATACTAATACTCAGCAAGACTTAACCGTCGGGTGATAACTACATCACCAAACTCTAGACATGAGAGGCTTTTTGGCCGGTGGAGTTCTTTTGCAGAAAAGCAGCAAAGAGTATGTCCTTACTTTCAATATTTTAGCACAAATTCTAGTTAATTACCATTTCTAAATATGCCAACTAATTCAATCAAGAATTGTACAATACAATTAATTCAAGCAGTAATATTCACAAAGTTCCATCATTAAGGAATATCATGACCAGTTGATTAAGCAGTCTCAGATAACGGTGAGAGGCCGACAATCGATTGGTTTATAACCTTGCAAGGTAAACCTAAACACACGGAGGGTGCCCCCACATGGACAACCACCAGGCGGTTCCCAAAAGTCCTCGGCTTGGGATCGAAGCTTACAGTCCTGGGTACAAGGCTATCTGGCATGCCCCACACAGTACATCCAGCTTCACACATGTACCCACCTCCTGTTAGCTAGCCAGGCAGGTGATTACTCAAGATTAGTAATAGTAAGTTCCCGCATTGTCTCATTAAGGTACTAGGCTTACCGGTCCCATTCCCGACAAGTGCTTAATACGTTCAAAAGCTTAGCCCACGAAAGCCACTGGACCGGAGCCCAAATCTCTTGCTCTTACCACGTGAGCAATCCATTTATAAAGATCTTATGATTCCAACATAAGAACCTATTCTCGCGAGTGACGAACATCACTCGACTTGTACCGGTCCTATAGCATAGCAGCTATCGACCTAGCATACTAGTGAAAGAGCATATGTACCTAAGGATCATGCATCTAGGGTTTCAATTCAACTCCTGAAACGTAAATGCACAAACATAGCAAAGATAATTGCATAATTTTAAAAGACAGGGTTAATGATCCGAGGCTTGCCTTCACTGGCAAGGTTGGCCTTGGGCCCTTCTGGACTTTGGTCCAGGTCTTGAGCTACGTCCACGTACTGCAGCTCTTCGTCAGCACCTTCGTCTCTTCCTTCCGGCACGAGCATATAGCTACCGTCTGGAAGATCTACACGAGGTTGCAAATGCAAGATTTCATTAATAGTTTTGATTTAATTAATTATAAACAACACATGACAACCATGAGGTGCATGGTTGGCCACAATCACCTAGATAAACATACATTCAACATACTCTTCCAATAAAGGAACAATATGCGGTTCTTTTGTTAATCATTCTTTTTGATAGTGACTGTGTACATATTTAGGTAAATAAATTAATTTAAAATTCACAAAACAGCAAGGGTGTGTCACTTAGCTTTTTAGCATGATTTACATCATACACATAAGGTCATTAAGTGAGGATGGGTGATTTTCCAATTCAATTTAATATTAAGCTTTAAATTGCTTCCAAGCTTTTATTCGCAAAATAAATTCATAAAATTCATGGAGTGTGTTTATGAAGTACTACAAACCTATACAAAGCCACTGCACACACATACACACTTAAAAGAGCTATGAAATTAACTATACCGAAAATAACAAAGGCTAGCTACCAAAACATGATAAATGCATATACAAATAAATAAGCATCAAAAGGATCCCAACTTTCTCACACATGGTCTCTGGTCCAAAACTAAGCTAAGCATGCAACATATACACCTAGAGCTACTAAAGATCTTGAGCTATGCATTTACAAAGAAAATTAGGCATAAAACCAGATTAAATATTTTTGATAGATATAAAATTTTAATTAATTCACCAGAGATGCACTTTGGCATGGAAAGATCACATGTTGGAGTTGAGCACAAAAATCTAATTATTTTTGGCTACAAAAATCATTTGGATAGATTCAGCATAAATACAAAACAATTCATAATAAAAGATCTACAACATAAGTTTGTGCAATTTTTGGTACAAAAGCTAGGCAAGACATAACACACAACATATCCTAAATTGAGCTCAAGAGCACCTGTGGATTTTGAACTACAGCAGATCTAGGTTTCACAGTTTTGTATTTTTCATGCAAAAACTATCAGGAAAAACTATGGTCATGCTTTACAAAAGTTGTAGGGTTCTTCACAAGGAAACCAACAAATTTAGTTTGCATTTTTCTGATTTTTCGTCGATTTTCTACGGATTTTACAAGCTTCGGCAAAAAGGATTCACTATTGAAGATCTGACTTTCAAACAGGCCCCTGGAAGTTTCTCAGGCTTCACAGAAATGCCCCTGGTTTGCATAAATGCCCTTGGAAACAAAAAGAACCTCGCAATGTGGTCCTTGGGGGCGGCCAGCGGCGGTCCTCGCCGGATTCCGGCGAGGCCGGCGGCGCAAGTGGCGGGGCAAGGACCGTGGCGTGACTAGAAGCTTACCCAGGGTCGATTTGGTGCCGGAGATGGGGCGGGGACGGCTCCGGTGAGGGTGCTCAGCGGCGCGTGGCGGCGGTGGCCGCTGCGACCCGATTTCCGGCGAGGAGACCGGCGGGGCTAGCCAACACGTGAGTGCTAGAGCTCGAGGGTGACGTGGTGGAGGTGCTGGAGGTGTTGTCCGGCGATGGAAGAGCGCGGAGGCTGGAGCTCGGCTTTGGCGGCGGCAATGGCGTCGGCGGCGCTCGGCGAGTGGCAGAGGTGCGGGCGCACGCGACAGACGAGGTTTGCGGCCTTATATAGGCGAGCTCCCTTTGCTTCGCGGTGAAGGGATCGACGGGAATATACCGCGGTACGGCGGCCGGCCTCGGCAGGCGCGCGCGGTATGGAGGGGACGGACGGTCCGGTGGGCAAACGGCGGTGTGGCCGGCCGGCGAGTGAGGGCGTGGCGCGTGGCAGGGGACTGGGGTTCACCTACGTCACGCAAAGCGCGGCGCACGGACCGGCGGTCGCGGGCCCACCTCGGCGTGCGTGTACAACGGCGGCCGACGTGGCGCGGCGCGCACGGCCGCTCTGGAGCGCGGCCACGACGCCGTGGCGCGGCATCACCAAAAACGTTTTGTGCAGCCTCGTTTGACCACGTTTTTCTCGAAATTTTGCAACTAAAGTGCATCAAGGTGTTTATACCAAAGTTGTAGATCTCACTACCCTCTACAACTTTTACAAAGGCTCATAGGTGTTTTGCTCGACGGATTTTGCATAAACTGCTCGCCAAGTTGAGACTTTTCATGGCATCGGTAAATAGTAACTAGAGGTGTTGACCGAGCTTTTTCACCAATTTCCACTTCAAATTGTAAATGCCACCCAACATGAAAGTTGTGTCCCTCAGAAAAACTGGACAACTTTTATATTGGGAGATTTTGAAGTGTTTAGGTGAATTTTGGAGAACACGGCAAAAGTTCCAGAGGAGGTTCAAAGACGTTGGGGTTTGACTCGGGCTTTAGCTAGGGTTTGACCAAACTTTGACCAAAGGTTGACCATTAGGGGTTGTTGGTTAGGTTTTCGAGGTGATGACCCAGGTTGACCAAGGTTTGACTAGAGTCAACGTGTTTGACTCGGTCATTAGCACTAATGATGCTAATTAAAAACCTGGGGCGTCACAGCCTACCGCCCTTAAAAAGAATCTCGTCCTGAGATTCGAAATTAAGAGACGAAAGTAGGTAGGTGCTCTCAGATCGAGATGTTACCCATGAAATTAAGCTGGCCTTGCTTTACTTGAAGGATCGGCTTCTTGCCGTGATTGCCTTTAGCTGCTCCGGGGTTCTGATTCTGCTGCTGGGGCTTCTACTGCTTAGGGTTCGGGCACTCATTTGCATAATGCCCGGGTTGTCTACAATTGTAGCAAATGCGGGGTGGAAGTTCTTTAGGCTTTGAAACTTGTTGCTGACCCTTCCGGTACTGGAAATTTCCCGAAGGTTTATCCTGGGATGGGGTCACTCTCCACTGCCCAGAGGACGGGGACTGTGAAGACCCATGAGTATGCTTCTTGACAAAACGGAACTTCTTGCTCGACCCACTTCCCGGAGTGAAGTCAGTTTGTCGCTTCCTATCTTTCTGTGCCTTCATGGCATCTTCCTGAGAGATAGCTTTGTTTACCAACTCATGATAACTATTGGGCTCCAGCAGATTGAGCCTTTCGTACAAGTCACCATTAAGACCATCACGGAAACGTTCCATCTTCTTGTCATCGGTGTCCACGTGATGTCCTCCGTACTGGCAGAGACTGTTGAACTTCTGTGCATATTGATACACAGTATCAACTCCCTGCTTAAGAGCCAGCAACTCTTTCATCTTTCTATCCATGAGTCCTTTCGGAATGTGGTGGTCCTTGAAAGCTTTCTTGAATTCAGCCCAAGTGACTTCGTGTCCGGCAGGTTGCATGGACTTGAAATGCTCCCACCACATCAGTGCTTCACCACGAAGCTGCAAGGTCGCAAAGTTTGCCTTGCGCTCCTCAGAGCAAGGCAAGGTAAAAGCAGAAAATTTGGCCTCTATGGCCCTGACCCATGCATCAGCTTCAAGCGGTTCTTCTGCCTTAGTGAACGTTGGGGGCTTTATCCCAATAAACTGGGTGTAGGTGGTGACCGTATGTGGCCCCTCATGATTGGCCCCATGCGGAGGTCTCTGTTCCAGCTGCTGTATCCGTTGGGCCATCTGCTGCTGCGTCTGCAGGAGCTGGCGCAATGCTTCGGTTTGCACTGCCATGAGTGCCTCTGCCGGTGTCATGGGTGGTGGCGGCGGTGGGTCACCACTACCCGACGCACCAAAACCATTGGGAGTGCTGCGTGTCGGTCCGACCATCTGAAAAATTGAGTTTTCATTAAACACACATTCATAAGCTTGCTCATAAATTAACAAGTAGAATATGCACGACGAAAAGTCATTAATGGTAAATTTTGCAAAACCGGACAGCACAGCGGTCACAGGCATAAAAAGTCATAAATCTCTGCTCATGTACCGAAAAATTCTCATTTTTGGTCAGTAGGCGTAGGATTTCACATCTCTAAAGTGGGTATTCCACTCCGAGGCAAACTCCAGGTTTAACATGCTGGAAAAAAAATTCTGTCACCGAGGTTTGGCTAGCTGATTGGGACAGCGAGCAAAGTTTCACTGAAAAAATTTCATAACTCCCAGTAGGGGTGTGCAAAAATGCTGGAATTTGGTGAACATGATCATCATAAAATTCTGGTCAATTCCGGTATTCATCATGGAACTCCGATCTGACCACAACTAGCTCAAATCAACATTCAACACACCACAACCGAGGGTGTTCAACCATAGCATTACATCGATGAAAAGGTTTCGGGATCACCAACAACACCTGGGGGTTACAATGCAGCCTAGCTGCATAAAAGGTAACTCCTAGTTCAGCCTACCACAAAAACTAACCAAAAGCGGCTGCTCACACTAGGGTTCCTTACTACTACTACACTTGTACAACTCATTACTTTAGTACAAGCATACCAACTTCCAACTAGACGACAAACTAGCCTTAGGTTTACTTCCTACTGGTGGAGTCTTCCATGCCGAAGAAAAGCTAAGGTGATGCAGGTCCAGACTCTACTCCAGATTCTCCCTGAATGTCCTTAGCATCTTCTTCTTCTTCTGGTCCGGGAATGACAGGTTCCGGAGGTGGAGCTGCTATCGCTTCCAGTTGATTCTCTAGTTCGAGCATATATTGGTCATTATGCTCTAAAATGAAATTCTGCTCATGAATAACTTCACTCAATTCTCGAATCTGTGCCTTATCCTTGCGTCTTCCCTTCTTGAGTGTGGCTATCATTTCTCGGGCTTCCTTCAATGCTCGAGCGGTATTCTCCACTTCTTTAACTCGTTGACTATAGATTTGATGTCTATAGAATGCAATTTCTCCCACCATCTGTCGGTAGGTGTCAAACATGGCTTCAGAAAAACGAACGGAGGTGACAAGATCAGGACTATAGTGAGAGTTGCCCTGAGCTGAGAGAAAAGCTTCGCGTTCGACCCATGGTACAGTGTGTCGCTCAGGTACAGGAATCACTTTGGCTACAGTGCCGGCTACCACGTCAGGGTGCTTCCCACAAAAAGTTGTGAGCGCTTCAAGAGCAGCCTTTTGCACAGTGTCAGCCAGGTTCCATCCTTGTGCCTTACACTCCCACTCTTCCCAAGCAGGATTTGCCGGGCACACGGGGATCTTCACCTTCACTTCACAACGAAGGAGCTGGCCTGTGGTCATGACCTCCCGTGTCGAGTACTCTGGATAAGCGGTGTAGCCAAAGTCCTTCAGGGTGTCCCACAAGAGCGCAGGGAATCCACCCTCCTCGAGACTGTTCACGAGAGTCCATGCTTCCACATCAGCCGACGTAGATCCGATGTTGTCCATCTGGACATAACGACAAAAGTGAGAACCAGACGGATGTGAGTGTACAAGGATAGATTCGGTCAACGATAAAAAGAACACATGGTTAAGAAATGGGGTGGCCATTGGTACAATGATACAACTTGGCAAAGTTCTGGCAGTTGTGAACAAAAATTCATAACTTAAAAACCAGAACCCCAAAAATTTCCCAAATTTTTGTAGCAACTCAGCAAGATTATGAGACACATTTTTGGTATACAAGGATTGATCTAGAAAGGTTAGGGAGGTGCTTCAACTAAGCAAGGTTTCGGATTGGATTTACAAGAAAAACAGCAGGACGGGGTTCACTAAACTGAGCATAACTTGAGATATTCAAAAGTTATGACCATGAAATTTTGCAAGCAGGAACTAGATTAGATATGGAGCAACTTTGGTAGAGATCACCTGGTCAAACTGATTCTTGAACAGGGTGCAAAAATCAAGCAAACAGCCATAACAGATTTTTGGGACAGCAACACATCTGCACACGAGAGGCTTTGCAAAGAAAAAGCACACTAGCAAAATTTCCTTAGAGAGCACATAAAACATGTGTGGGTTCAGTTTTAAGGTTTTCACGATTTTTAACATGATGCAAGACGTCCTATTCGTCCTCACAAGGCAATCAAGCCAAAAATCGAAATTAGTGCCGGTGGCAAGGCAAATACACGTTTCTTTCTATAATAACTAGTCAAGAACTAGTCGATGCTCACTTAGCGACTTACGAAACGTGGTTAGTGTACCTGCAGAAGATCACAGAACACATTGAACCTTTCGTGCCAGCACTCACGAAAGCGTCCACATACATTACCGTTCACTATAGAAACGGTACCCAAGCGTTTATCGCTGCATGGACAGCGTCCAACCTCGGACACCCTCCGTTCTCCGTTTGAATGGAGTGTATCCTTGCCTCGTATTTTCACAATGCGGAACGTTCACGTATGGCAAAACGTGACGAGACACAGATGCGACGTGGGTTCCCATTAGAATAGGTCCCATCCATCCCTCACATGACTTTCATGTGGTACCACCACGTATGGCAAAACGTGATGAACTAGTATGGTTGTAAAGAAAGTAAGTTCTGACAAGAATAAAATGTGCTGAAAGTTAGCAAAATAAACCATAGATTTGTCAGCCACCTGAAAGAACCCAAAAATTCCCTCTAGGGCCTCTCGGTCTATATCCATCCTTAACGAACCAACGTATTTTGCAAATACAAACAATCTTGGCAAGTTTTATTCAAAAACATGTGATTAAGATTGTTAATTAAACTCTGGTGCATATAATCGCTCTGGTACCAGCTGTGACAACCCGCCCAGGAAAATACCGTACTATCGCCTAAACCAATCCACTTTGGCCATTAAGCGACAATAAAGTATCATCCCGTCGTTGGTTGCCGGGTTAACACCTGGTAAATCACTTGGAAATCACACAGAGGATCGAACATATGCATTAAAACTCACACGAAGGCGAGTCCAGAGTACAAACACAAATTAAATCCAATTTACCCCTAAGGGTCTAATTATTACAAACCATTGTTCATGACATGATAAGTAAAAGTTCAGAGTTCGGAAACAGCGGAATAAAATAAACTAGCGCAACGATAACATCACAGGAGGCCGTCTGTGATGCCATCACTCGTCGTCATCCACCCATTCCAGCTCCCAGCCGGGTGGAATCTCAGCGGGCCAAACAACACCTGCAACAACATTTTTGAAGCAAGGCTGAGTATACTAATACTCAGCAAGACTTAACCGTCGGGTGATAACTACATCACCAAACTCTAGACATGAGAGGCTTTTTGGCCGGTGGAGTTCTTTTACTGAAAAGCAACAAAGAGTATGTCCTTACTTTCAATATTTTAGCACAAATTCTAGTTAATTACTATTTCTAAATATGCTAACTAATTCAATCAAGAATTGTACAATACAATTAATTCAAGCAGCAATATTCACAAAGTTGAATCATTAAGGGATATCATGGCCAGTTGATTAAGCGGTCTCAGATAACGGTGAGAGGCCGACAATCGATTGGTTTATAACCTTGCAAGGTAAACCTAAACACACGGAGGGTGCCCCCACATGGACAACCACCAGGCGGTTCCCAAAAGTCCTCGGCTTGGGATCGAAGCTTACAGTCCCGGGTACAAGGCTATCTGGCATGCCCCACACAGTACATCCAGCTTCACACATGTACCCACCTTCTGGTAGCTAGCCGGGCAGGTGATTACTCAAGATTAGTAATAGTAAGTTCCCGCACCGTCTCATTAAGGTACTAGGCTTACCGGTCCCATTCCCGACAAGTGCTTAGTACGTTCAAAAGCTTAGCCCACGAAAGCCACTGGACCGGAGCCCAAATCCCATGCTCTTACCACGTGAGCAATCCATTTATAAAGATCTTATGATTCCAACATAAGAACCTATTCTCGCGAGTGACGAACATCACTCGACTTGTACCGGTCCTATAGCATAGCAGCTATCGACCTAGCATACTAGTGAAAGAGCATAGGTACCTAAGGATCATGCATCTAGGGTTTCAATTCAACTCCTGAAACGTAAATGCACAAACATAGCAAAGATAATTGCATAATTTTAAAAGACAGGGTTAATGATCCGGGGCTTGCCTTCGCTGGCAAGGTTGGCCTTGGGCCCTTCTGGACTTTGGTCCAGGTCTTGAGCTACGTCCACGTACTGCAGCTCTTCGTCAACACCTTCGTCTCTTCCTTCCGGCACGAGCGTATAGCTACCGTCTGGAAGATCTACACGAGGATGCAAATGCAAGATTTAATTAACGGTTTTGATTTAATTAATTACAAACAACACATGACAACCATGGGGTGGATGGTTGGCCACAATCACCTAGATAAACATACATTCAACATACTCTTCCAATAAAGGAACAATATGCGGTTCTTTATTAATCATTCTTTTTGATAGTGACTGTGTACATATTTAGGTAAATAAATTAATTTAAAATTCACAAAACAGCAAGGGTGTGTCACTTAGCTTCTTAGCATGATTTACATCACACACATAAGGTCATTAAGTGAGGATGAGTGATTTTCCAATTCAATTTAATATTAAGCTTTAAATTGCTTCCAAGCTTTTATTCGCAAAATAAATTCATAAAATTCAGAGAGTGTGTTTATGAAGCACTACAAACCTATACAAAGCCACTGCACACACATACACACTTAAAAGAGCTATGAAATTAACTATACCGAAAATAACAAAGGCTAGCTACCAAAACATGATAAATGCATATACAAATAAATAAGCATCAAAAGGATCCCAACTTTCTCACACATGGTCTCTGGTCCAAAACTAAGCTAGGCATGCAACATATACACCTAGAGCTACTAAAGATCTTGAGCTATGCATTTACAAAGAAAATTAGGCATAAAACCAGATTAAATATTTCTGACAGATATAAAATTGTTATTAATTCACCAGAGATGCATTTAGGCATAACAAGATCACATGCAGGGGTTGAGCATAAAAATATATTTAGTTTTGGCTACAAAAATCATTTGGAAAGATTCAGCATAAATACAAAACAATTCATAATAAAATATCTACATCATAACTTTGTGCAATTTTTGGTACAGAATCTAGGGAAGACATAACACACAACATATCCAAAATTCAACTCAAGAGCACTTGTGGATTTTGACCTACAGTAGATCTAGGTTTCACAGTTTTGTATTTTTCATGAAAAAACTATCAGGAAAAACTATGGTTGTGCTTTACAAAAGTTGTAGGGTTCTTCACAAGGAAACCAACAAAATTTAGTTTGGATTTTTCTGATTTTTCTACGATTTTCTACGGATTTTACAAGCTTCAGCAAAAAGGATTCACTATTGAAGATCTAACTTTCAAACAGGCCCCTGGAAGTTTCTCAGGCTTCACAGAAATGCCCCTGGTTTGCATAAATGCCCTTGGAAACAAAAAGAACCTCGCAATGTGGTCCTTGGGGGCGGCCGGCGGCGGTCCTCGCCGGATTCCGGCGAGGCCGGCGGCGCAAGTGGCGGGGCAAGGACCGGGGTGTGACTAGAAGCTCACCCATGGTCGATTTGGTGCCGGAGATGGGGCAGGGACGGCTCCGGTGAGGGTGCTCGGCGGCGGCCGCCGCTGCGACCCGATTTCCGGCGAGGAGACCGGCGGGGCTAGCCAACACGTGAGTGCTAGAGCTCGAGGGTGACGTGGTGGAGGTGCTTGAGGTGTTGTCTGGTGACGGAAGAGCGTGGAGGCTGGAGCTCGGCTCTGGCGACGGCAATGGCGCCGGCGGCACTCGGCGAGTGGCAGAGGTGCGGGCGCACGCGACGGACGAGGTTTGCGGCCTTATATAGGCGAGCTCCCTTTGGTTCGCGGTGAAGGGATCGACGGGAATATACCGTGGTACGGCGGCCGGCCTCAGCAGGCGCGCGCGGCAGGGAGGGGATGGACGGTCCGGTGGGCAAACGGCGGTGTGGCCGGGCGGCGAGTGAGGGCGCGGCGCGTGGCAGGGGACTGGGGTTCACCTACGTCACGCGAAGCGCGGCGCACGGACCGGCGGTCGCGGGCCCGCCTCGGCGTGCGTGTACGGCGGCGGCTGACGTGGCGCGGCGCGCGCGGGCGCTCTGGAGCGCGGCCACGACGCCGTGGCGCGGCATCGCCAAAAACGTTTCGTGCAGCCTCGTTTGACCACGTTTTTCTCGAAATTTTGCAACTAAAGTGCATCAAGGTGTTTATACCAAAGTTGTAAATCTCACTACCCTCTACAACTTTTACAAAGGCTCATAGGTGTTTTGCTCGACGGATTTTTGCATAAACTGCTCGCCAAGTTGAGACTTTTCATGGTGCCGGTAAATAGTAACTGGAGGCATTGACCGAGCTTTTTCACAATTTTCCACTTCAAATTGCAAATGCCACCCAACATGAAAGTTGTGCCCCTCGAAAAACTGGACAACTTTTATATTGGGAGAGTTTGAAGTGTTTAGGTGAATTTTGGAGAACGCGGCAAAAGTTCCAGAGGAGGTTCAATGACATTGGGGTTTGGCTCGGGTTTTAGCTAGGGTTTGACCAAACTTTGACCAAAGGTTGACCATTAGGGGTTGTTGGTTAGGTTTTCGAGGTGATGACCCAGGTTGACCAAGGTTTGACTAGAGTCAACGTGTTTGACTCGGTCATTAGCACTAATGATGCTAATTAAAAACCTGGGGCGTCACACGCACCCGCGGGCAAAACTGCCATCCCTAACTATACGCCCTTCTTAATTGAAAAAGCAACTATGACCATTGCCATTGTTCAGTTATATTTTTCATGATGTTTCTTGCTACTGTTTTGAAACATTTTTTCCTCGCAGTTGATCATTTCTTTCCTGCCAGCATTTAGTTTTAGGGTCTATTTGGTAGAATTCTATCTACTCCTGATTCTTAGCGAGAAGTGATTCTGTAATCGGTCTCTATGATTAACTGTATGGAGAACAATTTTCTATACAAGAAGTAAATCATGAGTACATTTTCTAGTTCTCATCATCCCCCGGTTAATTTCAGATAAATAACCTCCTCACCTTCAGCCCATAAGCTGTTCTAGAAAACTATTCTCTAGAAAACTATTTGGCAAAACTCCTTACCATCAGCCTATACTTTGCTCTAGAAAACTATTTGGCAAAACTCCTTAACTTCAGCCTAAAAGCTGTTCTAGAAAAGATCAGCGAAACAAACCCTTATTCCACATTGCAGGAGTATATGTACTCTCATGAGCCAGTTAAGTGTTTTTGAAATTCTTTCCTTCATTCATTGAATATTTGTTGAGTTGTTTACGACCTTTTTAAATTCGCATAGCAACACGCGCAATTACCCAATTTTTCCCGTACTCATGGAATCGACCTATCTACCGTACTAGTGAAAAAGAAATTTAATGTGGATAAACCGTAGCCTCTCAAGTGGGAAGAGGAATTTCCTCTGTGCAGCAGCAGTCTCAAGTGAGAGTGTCGACTGTCGAGGTGCGGAGTGCTATCCTACTCCCGCGCAATCCATCGCGCCATGGCCGTCTCCTCCCCGCCGCCGCCTCGCTTCCACCTCTCCCTCAACCTCCAGAACCCCACCCCGAATCCCTCGCCTAGCCGCGGCAAGTCGCGCCCCGCCCCGACAACCGAGACGCTCCGCCGTCGACTCCTCCGCCGGGGCGTCTCCCCGACACCCAAGATCCTCCACACCCTCCGCAAGAAGGAGGCGCTCAAGGCACTCCGCCGTGCCAGGAAGGACACCGAGGCCGCAGCAGCAGCCGCCGCCGCCGCCGCGGCGGCGGCACTGCATCCGCGCGGCGGGGCGCTTGCTGTGGCGGAGGAGGATGAGGACGAGACCCGCTTCCGTGCGGCCGCCGCGGAGTACCAAGCGCTGGTGGGGCGGCCCTGGGACGGCGCCGCCCGCGGCGTGGCGGCACCGCGCGGTGGCGGCGGGGAGGAGGCGGGGCTCGAGGGTCTGAGGGAGATGCTGGTGGCGAGGAGGGGCGACGGGTTCCGTTGGTTACTGGACGACGACATTGAGGCCGACGCAGCGGAGCGGAAGCAGCAGAAGCGTCCAGGCATCGGCTGGGATGCGGATCCCAGGGACGAGGAGATGAGGATTCAGTTGCTCGTCAGCAGGTATTTCTGCTCTTGCTATGTCAGGCTTTGACTGCTTACATAGCCACAGTGGAAGAACATGAAGCATTGGAGAATTGGTTGTGCTGTATATGAAATACTTGAGATTATTAATGCTTGGAACTGCAAAATGGTTGATAGACATGAAAAATTATCATACTGTTCACAGTGAGAAACTGGAGAAAGGTTTGAATTATTGACCTGTATAAAGAATTATGTGAAAGGAATACTCCTGTCACTACATTCAGGTTCCTGTGGGATTTTTAAGTTCTAACTTGTAACATTTTGAAGACCAATGGATAAAAAACTATATTGATAGACTACATAAAAATAATACTTCCTCTGTTCTTATTTATTTGACGCTCTGTAGTTCAAATTTGACTTAACTGGCGTCAAATAAAAGAAAATGGAGGTAGCATCATTATATTTTTCCCCAGTCGTATTGTTCTAGCGCACTAATATAAAATACAATGTTGCATCAGATCTTCTAAATAATAAAAAACATAAATTTCCTATATTTCTTAAATTAATGTAAGCAATTGGTCCTCAAAAAATCATTTTGCTTCATCAAGCAGCATGTAAAGGGAAGGCATTAGTTTACTGTTTGCAGTAAGTATTTTTCATCTAGCAATAATAAGATCCATTGAGGCTGAATTTATATGTTTCTACTTAACAACATATTTTTCTCTGTACCATGTTAGGTTTCAGGTCAATAAATTGTTTATTGTTCATTGTCTTATATACTATAAGAAGTATAAAAATGATCATACATTGTTGAATAAACAAATTTCCCATTAGGCTGAACGAAGATTCCTTAAGTTCCCGTGATTGGAGGCTTACTAGAATGATGAAAAAAGCTGACCTCATATACAATGAAGATAATCTACTAAGAATACTAGATGGGCTTGAGGCACGAGGCAACTGGAGGCAGGCTCTAGCTGTTACTGAGTGGGTGTATAATGAAAATAGCTACAGGCATCGGAAAAGCAGGTATTTTCAATTTTCATTCCCATTTTTCCATGTCTTGCTTTCCTGCCATCGCTAGTAGCATATCTGACAAACATTGTTCTTGTACATTGATACTTCCCATGACTTACATGATTTTTCTATATCTAGATTTGTGTATACTAAATTACTCTCAATCCTTGGGAAATCGTTGAGGGCAACTGAAGCACTTCGAGTTTTCAACATGATGCGGGTGGAGACCTTGTCCTGTTAACTTGTTCCAGCCTATAGAAATCAGAAATCTTATGGATTTAATATTTTATTTTTATTCGTAATTTACATTAGGGAGATGCTCAAATATACCCTGATATGCCTGCATACCATAGTATTGCTGTTACACTTGGTCGAGCTGGTCTTCTGAAGGAGTTAATCAAGATTATTGAGTATATGAGACAGAAGCCGTCAAAGAGAGTAATGAAGATGCGGCGCAAGGATTGGGATCCTTCTTTGGAGCCAGATGTACTCGTCTATAACTCGGTGAGGATTGCTTCTTGCCCTTTGTTCTTTCCTTTTACCTAATTCTCTCTTTGCAGTAATATTTTTCTCTTTTTTTGTCCCTTGATGTTATAGGTACTTAATGCTTGTGTTGTATCACAGCAGTGGAAAGGGGTATTTTGGGTGTTTCAGCAAATGAGAATTAGTAGTTTACCACCTACAGGAGCAACATTTGGGTTGGCCATGGAAGTAAGCTTCAATTCTAATGCAATTCAGAAATATCGTATTATGCTTGTTAGTTGTGCTGTGTCTTTGAAATCACTGTTTAAATTTATAAGGAGGATAGCTCCAACAAATTTTTTTTTTACCTTAATTTAAATTGGTATATCAATGTGCTTAGCCTTTTAGTTTGTGATAGGTCTTACACTGTGGCAATGTTTTGTACTTGCTTACTCCTTGGATTATCCAGGCCTGCCTCTTATGGAGGCTAACTTAGGGCAGTCTAGAATTCTGTCTTATCCCACATTTTCTTTTAGACCATTGAAGATGTGTACCTGGTTTAGAATTGTCTACTGGCATTGTTATATGTATTTGTTGTTAGATAATTGATTAGCTCCTCTCTTAATCCCCTCATTAGCAAAATCAAAGGAGTTGGTGGAGCTCCTCCAGTGCACTGCACAGCCAAAGGGGGCAGCAGGGGCACTCAAGTGTATTAGGGCAAGCATGCCCTTGTGAAGTCCTGTACATAGCTAAGTAGCTGTACTAGTATAAGTACAAGTAGCTGTAAAAGTAGAGTACTAGAAGGTATGAGTAGCTTGTGTACCTAGGTTTGACTTTGGCCTCTACAAAAGGAGTAGAAGGCAGCAATGCAAATGCAGTTCAGTTAAGCAGCAGCACAAGGTGCAGGCGTGTGTGTTTCTGAACTCACCTGAGTTCTTCTTCTTCCTACCTCTCTGATTTGGGCTAAGTGTAAGAGCTGAGAGCTCGGCATTGGGGGCTGCAGGGCAGCTCCATTGCCAACATTTGTCTTCTCCTATCTTTATTTCTCTTTATTTATCTTCTTTGTCATGTGTGCCTCTCTTTATCTCATATCCTGGCACATTTCTGAACAGTTAGCCTAGATATTCCTAATGCTATATCTAGTTTAGTCAAGTTTACTCTCAAGTAAAGCAACTAATATTACATTGGACCAAAATCAACAAATATATAAGGGTGTTTCTTCTTTAGAGCTTAGTTAGTATGGTCATGTGTTGTGGTGTCTTTACCATACTTTTTTTTTGTGAAAAGTAGGAAAAAAACCTACTGTGGTAGATAAAAAAAAAAGACAGGTCTTACCATACTTACTAAAGCTACCATTTGAAGGTCATGCTCAAAGCCAGGAAATATGACTTTGTCCAGAAGTTCTATGAAAAGATGCAGAAAAATGGGGTACCTCCGAGAGCAATAACTTACAAAGGTAATATTATGTAAACATAATGTGGTATAACTTTTTACGTAGAAATTGATAGCAGGTATAATTTGTGCACAACAGTGCTTGTAAGAGCATTCTGGGAACAGGGTAAAATCAATGAAGCAGTTGAAGCAGTCAATGAAATGGAACAAAGAGGTGTTGTTGGAGCTGCAAGTGTTTACTATGAACTAGCTTGCTGTCTCTGCAATAATGGAAGATGGAGAGATGCTATGTTACAGGTTTGCAATTATTATGCTGCACATTCATTTGTCAGACTATGTTTTATGCCTCTCTTTTCTTTAAGAGCTGTCATTCTTACATATTCGTTTCATGAACTTTTTTCTCGATATGTAAGTCTCGCTAGGGGCAGATTTAATTGTCAGTAATTTCAATGTGAAAAGGAAGTTCAGTTTTGTTCCTTGAACCTTTATCCAAGTCTAATCTTAACATTAAAATCGTTAAGTTTTTCAATCTTTGCCCTCTAATGTGAATACCAGATCAAATAACCCCTGTGTTTAACTTTTATTGTACTGCCCCACATTGCCACCTAGTTGTTTTTTCCCTGGCAGTATAAGCTAAAAAAGTATTCCAGCCTTTTTTAGATAGTGGAATAAACAAGTATCATAGCCTCTGCATCCATGATGCATATGTTTGTTATTACAAGATTTCAGTATACACCAGACTTTGCCACACTAGCTGAGGAAAAGCCTTAAGAACTGCAAATCCTAGTATTTGCCTCCCTATTGCTTAGTCATCATGGAGTCCAATCAGTCTGCAGGTGCCTTGACATCAATTTTAAGATCAAGTTTCCCCATATTTCTTCTTTGTATTGTTGTGTTGTGCATGTTGAAGGTAGTTGTGTGGATACCTTTTGTGTTAGGTGTGTGCGCATAATAATTATGGTTGCTCATACTAGGCAGGGCATGGATCCCTCCTTGGCACAAAAAATAATCATACACAGTGTTGGTTCTGACAACCAGATTGTCCCACAGTGTCAGAAAGAGAGGAAACTAATCCTATCCAGGCTGACAGACAGCAGCCTCATTATTTCTTATTAATGAATTTTAAGATTTAGTATACTGATCAGAAGCCATGAACAATAAATTTTGTGTTGTTTCTGCACAGGGGCTTATTTACAGTTGTTTTTAACGCTTGGAAGATGATTCCTCTGATTTAAAACTTATTTCTGCTCGCTTGGAAGATGATTCTTCTGATTTAAAACTTATTTCTGCTCGCATGGGAAATGGCTCACCTTGTTATTTGTCAAGGTCACTAATGTTATGGGAAATAGTAATATTGGTTCTTTCCACTCACATAATTTAATGTTTTGTTTTAAAGGAACAATGCAGTATAAATTTTGACCACTCACATTACATGTTATTTAGTGAGATAAATTATCTTTTACCATCTAATTGTTCATATTGTGGTTTGGCATTTTGCCTCTATTAAAGCCCAATTATTGAACCCTTTTATTTACTGAATTAACATAAGAAATATTTTGCTATGGCAATGACCACATCACAGTTTTATGTTTTATCACTTGGCTATGTCCTTTCTATACAAAAGTAAGCAACCTAGACAGATGAAATGTATTTATTTATACTTTTTCCTTTCAGGTTGACAAGATGAAACGGCTTCCCCTCACCAAACCACTGGAGTACACATTTACTGGAATGATCTTGGCCTCATTTAATGGTGGATATTTCTATGAATGTATTTCAATATTTGAGTCAATGAAGGACTACTGCACACCAAATATTGGGACTGTAAATGTCATGTTAAAAGTTTATGGACGTTGTGATATGTTTGGAAAGGCAAAGGACTTGTTTGAGACAACCAAGGCTTGTTTCTCAAATTCTCAGGCACTAGTCCATGATCATTCATCACTTATGCCGGACGCATATACATACAGCTCTATGCTTGAAGCAGCTGCTTCTGCCCAACAGTGGGAATACTTTGAATATGTGTATAGAGAGATGGCTCTGTCCCATCACCATCTAGATCAAAACAAATATTCATGGTTGCTCATCAAGGCTTGTAGAGCTGGGAAGGTAATGGCTGTTACATACAATCTCAGGATATTCTTGAAATACATAATTGTTATTTCAAGTCCTGTTGAAGTACTGAGTAATAACCCAACCAAATACTGAGTTATAGTGAATCAGTTCTAAGGTTTTGGTATGTTTTTATGCAAATCTTTTCTTTACATTCTATTTAACATATACTCCCCCGTCCTAGAATGATGGTCACCGTTGGCTTTCATGTCACAATTTTGACCAAATTTGTAGAAAATACGTGCAACATTTGTATCTTCAAATAAATTTAATAAAAAACTAGATTCAAATATCTACCTAATGATATTAATTTTATACCATAAATATTAATATATTTACATATATATTAAGTCAAAGTTGTTTCTTGAGAAGCGAAAACGATAGTCATTTCGGGAAGAAGGGAGTACAAAGTTAGTTTCCACTGAGTTTTTAACCACATAATGTGAGCATGTCTACCCTGCATCAAGGGAATTTGTCATGTTCAGTGCCACCCTGGTATCTGCATCGTTATTGTCATGGCATCATCTTCGGAGTTTTCAATAATGTATACTTCAACTGAAAGGAGGCTTGTTAAATGCTAACAAATTCATGCAAAAGTAGTTGTGAATTTTCTTTATTCTAAGAGTGGCCAATATAGAAATTATTTAATCTCTTTATGATTTTGTGGTGCAGTCATATTTGCTGGAGCATGCGCTCGACTCAATACTTGAAAGGGGAGAAATCCCTGATCTACAGTTGATTGTTGAATTGATATGCCAGTCTATTGCTCAAAGAGACTATGGAAGGGTTCGGCAGTTCTTGACTGTTATGTCTGAGGCTTCAATCAAAACCAATGAGGTGGAGTGGGCCAACATACTACGGCAAAATGAGCATCATTTCAGTGTTGATGCTCTTCAGGACCTTATAAATTACCTCAGTACCAGTGGTACTATCGATACAGATCCTGCACTTAGTTTAGTAAGAGCACTGCAGTCCCAATGTGAGACAACTTCAGTAAAGGACACATATTTGCTGGTGGATGGTACCAGTACTCAACAGTATGAACGTTCATTGCTAGAGAATGAAGGCGAAAATTCAAGCAGCAATCTCACAGAACAGGATCAGCTCTGTGACACCCACAAGGACTTGTGTACCAATAAACTTCTTGATGCCCCTGATTCCAATAGAGATATCCCTCAATTGGGTGTTGCTGCTGTCATGAGCAGGGACATTTCATTAAGCCGCCCACGATTGGAAAACAAATATGGGCAATGTGACCTTGGGCAATCAGGTACACAGGTATCAGCAATTGATGAAGTACTTGATTCCATGAGTTCTTATGGTGACAGTTCGTACAGAGAGGTGCCATCAGCATCAGAAATTCTCAAATTATGGGAGCAGGAGAGGATAAATGACATGTTTGATCCTGAAGCAGAAAGCAGAACTACTCATATTAGAGGATTGTGAAATGCTGGCAGATATTATTTGATATGGACTGCAATTCTTGCATCTCCCCAAGTTTGTTGATGCAACTCTGGCTGGAACAGTATTGCCTGAATCGTCATCAGGAGTCTTCTATTTAATCATACTACATCTCATTAAATCATCATGGATAGTCCATACGGTCAGAAAAGAAGAGAAATATGCAGACACACATCTGAATCCAGTGCCAACGAATGTTGTTGTCAGAAACACTGTAACTTGCTCAGGAACAAAATACTGAAACAGGTTCGGTTCACTTGAGCTCAGTTTCTTAATCAAACTTCCTATCTACTACACCTTCTCTTAGTAACTTGATATGGATATTGATCCTTTTCTGTAACTCACTTTTGTTAGGGTGGTTTGGACGATACCACTGGCGGATGAGCAGAGTAGCAGTTTGGAGCAATTCTCTTCCAGCTGTATTTCTTGCAAATTTGCATTTCAGGAACAGGTGGACACCGTCCTTACCCAATCTGCGATGCGATAGGCATCCACACCTAGTCACACAGATTGGGACAGACAGGGGAATGCCTGTTATATAGATACATAGATTTTATTCAGATACTGACCAGCTGATTTTGTATGGTCGGGCCATGAATAGTAACGCTGGGTTCTTACCATGTGTAACTTATTTATAGGGCTGGGTTGCTTTACTCAGAACAGCAGAAGACTCCGGATTGCCTGAAGAAGTAATCAAGTTCAAAACTTGGAGCTTTGATGCATAACGTATAACCGTGCTGGCAATTGTATATTTAACCTGTCCACCTCTGTTATCCTTCAGACTTTGTGTCTTCAGTTGCGAGTTGATGCAATACATCCTCTCCAAATCACCAACAATGTCATCAACTGTGACATCAATCTCTTCCAACAGTGAGGCATCATCTACCCTAGGTAAATGACCAGTGTAAGTAAATAAAGAGAGATAAAATGAAATAAATAAAATGACCACAAAAGAAATACCCCTGCAAAGTTATTTTTAGAAAGGCAAAACAGTTGCCTGGTCAGCTGGCCGACAACCTGCGCTCCAAGGGATCTAGGGGGCTTAGGCATTTTGGATTTGGAACGCTTTGCACGTGCGTTGAGATTGCGCTGGTTATGGATCAAATGGCAGCACCCTGATCGACCTTGAACTGGATTGGACGTCCCTTGTGACAGTATTGGCAGCGACCTTTTCAATGCTTTCACGATTGTCACAGTTGGTAGAGGCGACAAGGTAAGTTTCTGACATTCAAATTGGATAAACAGACATGCGCCAAAGTACATTGCACCATCCCTATGCAGAAAAACAAAGAGAAAAAATATAACAGTAAGTAAGGCCACGGTGCAAAACAAATGGATTTCACAGGTGTCTCCTATCTAGTTAATCGACGAGCTCCAGGAGTTCATCACACTTTGGGAAGGAGTGAGCACAGTAAACCGTGTAGAAGACTCAGATGATGAAATTAAAAGGAAGTGGACACCGAATGGACAATACACCACGCAAAGTGTGTATCAGATACAATTCATGGGACGACGCAAGAAACCAGTCCCGATTTTTTGCATGGATCCTCCTTTAACATAAAATTCTAACAACGGACAACTTAGAAAAGTGTGGGTGGCCGCACGATCCGATGCGCCAATTATGCAGCGCAGCATCAGAAACGCCTAAACATCTATGCTTTGAGTGCTCATATAGTCAGAATGTATGGACACATCTAACAACCCAACTTGGAAGACAAGACTTGAAAACATCATCCTCACGAACCATTAATGGCCGGTGGAAACAGATGCGGCAATCCTTTGACAAAAAGCAAAAACCCACGTTCGACGGGCTGATGTTATACTTTTGGTGGAACATTTGGAAGGAATGCAACAGAATGGTTTTCCAGAATTGTGTGATCACATCTAGTTTTTTTACCTCCTTTTGAGTGGGTTTTTCTTTTTTTTCAGTTCGGAAATTGAGGGGGGAGCTGGTAGTTGTTGCTCTCTCCTCTACTTCTTTATCTTGTACTTTCTTTCCTTCTAATAAAACTTACGGCAAATCTCTTGCCGTTCCTTGAAAAAAAGAAAGGCAAAACAGTTTGCTGCTACGCTCCCGGTAAACTTACAAACATATCATATGCAGACCAATACTAGATGTGATCACACAATTCTTCTTTTTCAACTACATCAAACATATACGAATGTATGCGTACCCAAAGAATTGACTCTATAAAATGTTCATGGTTGGACAACAGGTCCTCATGATAAGCTCTCAAAAAATGTTCATGGTGGTTACTCGAGTCGGAATCGATCCGAGAGTCGGATTGGGATTTTGTAGGATGGAGAGTGAGAGGACGGCACAGGAGATTTACGACGAGGCAGTCAGGCTATCCCGCGTGCACCGAGCATACATCCAAGCGAACGAGGAGCGGGAGCGCTCCCGCCGGCCGCCGCGTGCCGGCCTCGGGCAAGGCCGTCGTGTCCCTGCGCGTGCCGACGGCGGCGGAGACGGCGGGGCGGGACTGCCCGGTGTGCCTCGACCAGCTCAGCCAGGGCGACGGCCGGCGCCTCAGGATCACGCCCTGCTCCCACGCCTTCCACCAGCCCTGCATCTTCAGCTGGCTCAAGGTCAACGGCACCTGCCCGTGCTGCCGCTTCAAGCTGCGCAACGACGAGGAGGAACCCCTCCTGGACGAGTAGCAGGCGGCCGTGCAGGCCGCCGGAGCTGGCCTCCCAAGAACAAACTGAGGGTTGATTGCTGTTTCCTCGTGCAGCGATGGAGGCCATCTGTGCAATGCTATTGCTTTAGGTTCTTGGAGGTTCTTGCTACTAGAATTCCTTTCTTGTGGTGGTAAACAAAAATCTGGCCGAGACATCATCCTTTTAAGCTCTTGTAAGAATCAGAAATTTTAGGATGCTGTCGTCTACAGAGTACAGACAATTGTGGCTAGGTGGGCAAAGAACATCCATCAGAAGATGTTAGCAGTCGTAGTGGTTGTCTTGGATCTTGAACACTGCTACGGTTTCCTTGGAGAGACTGCATATTAAGTGCTTACATACTAATGAGTCGCTTCAATTCTTTTTCACAATCTTTACCATGAACTTACAATCAACGCGCCTGAAAAGTTCAGAAGTGCAAAATTGGAGACCAGAGTGCAGATTTGATTAGAGCACAGTAAAAATTCAAATGGACTCAACAACCTTATTAATCATGTGTGCAAATATTGCAACCATAACTTAATACATATTTTTAAAAAAATCACTGAAGGAACTCATCAGGATCACTAAATTAGCATTCACATATTGCCATTCCACTACATACTATAGCAAGCACTGACATAGGCACCAATTTCTTGGCCGCTAAAAAAAAAGTAAAAACACCATGATGTTTCATGTAATCACTAGTGAAAAAAGAATGTAATATTCTGAGAAAAGTCAAGGATGTAGTAAAAGCAAACCAGTACCCCTGCTTTCTTCATGTATACCCATCGCTACACTCCATTTTCAAATACTGCTCTTCAGAGACATCTCAAAAAATAACCTGAAAAAAGATGCTAAAACATGATGAGCGCCTGCTGCTGCAACCATATAAATAGAGACATCCTTTTGTCAGGATTACACAGCCACTAGCTAAACGCTAAAAGAAACGACCCTTTCTGTATCTATCACAGATCAATGCAAGCTGATTATTTCAAAGTCACTGCCCCATGAAGTAAAGGCCCAAAGAAATAATTCCTAGAAAGACCATATCCCATATAGTCCATCATAAAAAAAATGACAAAAGTGGCTCCCCAAACACTCTTCAGGTGTTCTTCGTAGAAGGATCTACATCTTCCAGTATTTCAAGTGTCCATGTTTTACTGTTTGAGGAGATCTGACACATCTAATGTTGAAAACGATGTTCTATATTACTTACAGGTGGTGTGTTATTCTAAAAAAAACATCACGGATCTGCATTTCTACTCCAGTGTTGCAGATGTGAATGGAATATAAAATATATTCCTGCAGCTCCCAGCTGGTTCATGACATTGCTCTTAATTTTGATGTTTCTCTCAAATGTTGAAAGTATGCGAAATGGCGAAAGAATCACTCTGCAGGGTTATGTCTAGGTGCATAACAAAAAGAATGGAAGGAGTAGCTAGTTATGCAATTCTTCACAGCAACACTATATATGCCCAAATTAAAACCCTGTATGACGTGACGACGACGCAGGTTGTGACGCTCGCGGTTCATCATGATTAGTTGTTCTTCGTACTGTACGCCCTGCTACTCAGCAAGCTGTTCCCATGTCTCGCACGAGAAATTAATTCCACGGGTCGATGTTTTCCTTTTCCACCACGCATATCCCATTTCAACTTCTAGAAGCACATGTGCAGCGACATTTCCCAAACGGTTTTCCTAGGATGTGTCTGCTGGATTACTGGATAAATACACGTACTAGTTTCTGTTTTGTCGTCCTTTTTCAATTTTTTAATTTGAGATGGTACATATGTACAAGCTAATAGCTTTTCTGAATGCACGAGTTAGTTAATTGTCATGTGTTTGTCATGCATATATCATTCCAAAACTTAATGCCCAAAAATGCATTTCTCACAAATTAAATCTCATATGGGTGGGGGAGGGTTGGGCAGGAGCACAAGCATTGGTGCAGGTTGAAGAAGCTCGCTGTGGCGTCGAGGGAGCTTGGCGAGGAGTTTCAGGAGAGATCCATCCAGGAAAGGACATTTGCATCTCTAGATACAGTGGTTAAAATTCGGATGCTAAGGACTTGCAAAATGTCGCACCAATGCAAGAGCACTGGTACAAGAGAATTCACAACAAATTATTGCATCAAAGAAAAGAGTATGATAGGTTTTAGTATTATGAATACTTTCTTCAGTTCTTCGATGGATAGCCACGCAGAAAAAGGGGCCATCCGCCGTCGCCATCCATGTAAACGAAGTAACGCGACACTATTTACAAAAGAGAAACATCAGATTTACACAGGAAGAAATGAAAAGAAAAGAAAAAAGAGATTTGTGAGAAGGTTTCATCCCCTTTCCAGCTACCCAGCTAATTGATTGTCTTGTCCACATGAATGAAGTGTAGCTGCACACGATCTTGCATGCGTCGATCAGACATTCTCAGGCGTCAGACTCGCTTCCCCTTGGCATGGCCTCTTGGCGAGCTGGCCACCTCAAGCACTCCCCAGCTGCTGCCCTTCTTGGCGTGCGGCGGCGGCGAGACGAACTTCCTTTTCTCCATGGACCTCCTCAGTCCCGCCCGGCGCGCGTCCTCGCCGGCGGCGCCGTCGTCGTAGCAGCCTCTGCTCAGGGTGGGGAGGACATACCACCATATGGAGGTGAGGCAGATGGCGAACACCCGCCCGAACACGGCCAGGCTCACCAGCGTGAGCACGACGACGGCCGGCAAGTAGCACGACGGCCGCCGCACCTTGCTCCTCCCCCACGAGAACGACGCCTTCTTCGATGGCACCTGCTTCTGCTTGGTGTTGGCACCGGTGGCCTTCTTGACTCTTCCTTTCCTCTCCCTCGGGCTGCTGGCGCGGTCCAGCGGACTGGTGGGCGAAGTAGGAGCAGGGGGCATCGGCGGCGCTGCGGCCGACGACGCTGCCGCCCTCGGTTTCTTGGCGCCGCCCTGCTTCCGCTTGAGCGGCTGCTCGGGGAGCTTGATGACGACGGGCGTCCAGCCGCCGTTGGACTGGATGGCGAAGCGGACGAGGACGAGGCCGGTGTCGTCGTCGGAGCAGACGCGGCGGAGGATACTGGCTCGCCGGGTCTCGAGCTCGGAGAGCACGACGGAGAACCGGTCCAGCCCGCGCCCCGCGTAGGGGTTGACCTTTCCGCCGGCGCCACCGTGCTTCCTTCTGACCCCCCTGGGCGACCCGACGCCGCAGCCGAGGTCGTCGTCGACATGTTTGAAGCTGCCCGTGCCGCACTCGCAGAACATGGTGGTGGTGGTGGTGGTGGTGTGGTTGACTGGTCGATCGGGGCGTGCCGGCCGATGGATTCTTGCATTGCTTGCGCGCCTGACGGGGGGTTCCCGCTTAAAAAGGGATGGCTGATTAGTGCCTGATGGTGTGCTGACTCTGACTGCTGCTCTGCTTCGGTCGCAGGTCAAGCGGAAGCTTCGTCTGCTCATGACTTTGTAATAATTACGTCGTAGCCTCCGTGTCGTTAGCGGATGCAAAAATTAATGTGGCTACTAGAAGAAGATCGCTAGGGCAATGTAGATCTATGACTATGAGATTGCTCCTATCCGGATCAGAATGATTCAGCATCAACTGTAGAAATGAGACGAGAAAAGAAAAAGAAGAAATTACAGTGATGCTATACTTCTATAGCTCAAGATTTGTGAATTTCTCAATGGACCAACGCAGACCGTCTGATTCTCGGATCAACATTGCTCGCTGTCCAGCTTGCTGACGGTTACAGTAGAAGACTGTAGTAAACCTGCATTTGCGAACAGAACAGAACAGAACAGAAGTGTGATGTGTGAATGGAATAACTTTGTTGTTGAATTGAACATTTGTCTCGTCGTCAGTCGCCACTCATATAATTGGCGCCCACAATGTGTGATCCACTCAGAGACGCCAGTTCCATCGCCCATTGTTCATTCTGACTTCATCGTGCGTACGCGAACCGTAGCACAAAAGGTGTCAGACGCAGACAGATCACGAATGATTTTCAGCCTTCACTACTTACCTCTCAAAACAAATCATCACCCTGTCATCAGCCAACCGAACAAGACGCTAGATTGGCTCAGCTAAATCTGGGTTTGGTACTGCCAATGGAGTTCGGAAATCACGTGGTAGAAAAACATTTTAAACATTTCAAACGCATTGATCTCATCCATCAACTAAATATTGGAGCGACGATGCGGTACTGTACAATTTAGCCATAAAGAAGTTTGAATGTATACACTACTAAAATAACGTTCCTACAGACAGCTAAAACGAATGCGCACAAGAGGTTTACGCCCACACCCTATAAATGCATTTTTCAGAGAGGTGGTCTTCAGCTACGGCATCTGGAAATGCATTAGTTCCAAGTTGTTCAAAGATTTTGATTATTTTAGAGCACGATGGTCGTATCAGTGTTTTCCTAGGTGAGAGAGATCGTTAGCTCGTCTAATTGCAGCGAAGACTATGCTTTTTTTGGTGTTCATTTCATTCCCATCCATCTTGGGTTTATACCTACCTCGCATGTCAAAGCTTCTAGACGGAAGCTTGTCAACCATGACGTACGGAAATTATGTGACCCGTTGGCAGTTCTTCACATGATCAAATCAAAGCACGTTATAATCGCCTCCATCAAATCAAAGCACGTGTAGGGCTACAAGAACCTGCTACCAGTCGCTGACAAATTAATGATCAACATCATAGCTACGGTATCTTTACAAAAGATTTAAGATGCATATAACTCTTCTTGTAAATTGAGTTTTGTACATGTGCTTCTTAACCTTTCAGTCTACCAACCGGAGCTAGAAACATAGCAACAAAACCTAGTTTACAGTGCTTTTCTCCATGTGTTTACATCTGGCACTTTCTCTACCAATCAGTTGAAATATGTACACCAAATAATCAACTTTTAAGGGATTCATTAAATTGCATGCCTCTAAACAACCAGGTGGAGAGCCAAACCTTGCATGATCACTTCTTCACCAGAAAGCTCTCCTTGAGAACCTCAGCTGCGAATATTAGTAGCTCCACCATCTCCAGGCCCGCAGAAGAAAGAGGGTCTGCTTTCTCAGGCTTTGATCTTGGTGAATCAGATGGATCGCAGAGAGCTTCATATGTAGTTGCATCTGATGAATCCCCAGACCAGCTTACTGGAAGAACCACATTAAGAGCTGTTTTCATAAGGTTTGCTTCAGTTATAAGACTGTTCAAAGCTTCAAATGTACTCTCCAAAGAACTAGCTGATTTGACATCATCATACGCCTGATAAATGTAATTTGTTAGCCTCAGAGCAAGTAGTATGCTTGCTTCTCAATATATTACTAAATAATGAGTATTGAAAAAACATATTACTTGATAACCTAGAAATGCAGCCAAAAATCCTGTGGAAGGACTTGTATCAATGACAGCACCCGAAGCTTCTAAATCAACATTTCAAGAAAAATATAGATTGATCCTTTTAAAATACAATGAAGTACTGAAATACCTTTTGTAAGAATTTTTTGTTTTTGTTTTTTATGAACTAAGATTACATGCATGGCAGTATGGTAATAAAACACATTCATTAGATCTGAGTTTAAATGGTGTAGCCTGATCATAATTGCTAAATATCAGGTATCTGCCTTCTTGCATCTCCATTCTACCCCACCAATCTATATATTTTTGGGAGGGCCTGCTGGAGTGCGTTTTTTCAAACTGTCAGCGGGAGTTGCTCTTATGTAAATGCTATGGATATGCCATAGAAAACTTCAACAAATTATTATGCAACATTTGTGTTTTATCTTAAAAATCACCTAGTAGGGCGAAGCAATCAGTTATAACTGCACCAAATGCATATTTCACTTCCAGTCCATGCTTCTTCCACAGTTAATAAAAGGATAAAGTAACATTGCTCAAAGGGAACACCAATCCTTCAGAGTTCAGAAACAGAACAGATAGGCCTGTTGTTGTGACTGGCCGTATCAGTGCGACAGATGAATGCAAACATTGAGAAAGCAAACTTCCAAACTTGAGATAGCTATTTTTTCTAGCAAACAAATAAAGTGCAGATCTGAAAATATTATGCATTAATCATGCATTGTTTTTCAAAACTTCTCTTCCTCTCATAATAAAAAAGCTACATCTGTCAGTTCAAAGATAATCATGCATTGTTTTTCAAAACTTCTCTTCTTCTCATAATAAAAAGCTGCATCTGTCAATTCAAAGATCATACCTTCAAAAGCACAATATGCAGTCTATGCACTGAAGAAGTTAGACGTTCCACAGTACCAACACCTTCAAGAAGAGTAGCATTTTCAACTCTTAACCTGCAATGCAGTCACATGAAATAAAACAACCAATGTAGAAATATATATTGCTTGAATAGAGAAGTTTCTGTTACTAAGTTTCCATCACATCTTAATAACCAAAGAGAAAGAAACTCAGCCTGCGGGGGACGGACCGCCACCCTCATGGTATTTCACTAAGAGCCCAACCGGAGCACCCTCATACACAGTGATGTCACCCCCTATGGTTTGGGCCTTAACCCATGCATTGAGCCCACCTCAGTACCAGCCCTTACATGAGAACACGACCACAAAGTCAGTTCACCCATGCCGACTAGGGAACCAGCGAGTAACCCTTTTTTACCTAGTCTGAAATTCGCTTAACGGGGATTTAAACCTAGGACCTGGGGTGCTACTAAGGTCATCGCAACCACTAGGCTCTAGGCCCCTTTGCAATCAAAGAGAAACAAATAGAACATGAGTTCTTTCACCAATGTTTATCCCATTTAGTTTCTGATAACATTTTGTGATGCATTTATATGTTCCAATCATTGTACTTCTAACAGTAATAGTTTCAGTCTGAAGCTTTGGACATATTAGTTGAGAATATTGGAGTTGCAGCAGCAAGAGAGTGAATAATGGGAAGAACAGGGGGAGGCTCACGAAGCTATCACATGTATGTTTTCAAAGCTCAAGCTTGCTTCCTTAGTTTGCATATAGGCAATATATATGATATGTGTATTCTGTTTGTAAAAAAAATCTTTACTCGGACAGCTGCTATGCAGTCTAGACAAAACCAAAATTGACTACTACTTCCTGTCAGAGACAGCTACTAGCCTTACTAAGAAATGTATAATCAACCTATACCAATTCTAGAAGCTAAATGAAAGACTATCACAAGGATTGTACTAACAGATAAAATGAAAAGGGAAAAGAAAAAGGGAACACTTTTAGGGCCTGTTTAGTTAGGACTTAGGAGACAATGGGATCAATTCTTAGGATTTGCTCGAACAGTCGAACTTGAACTGAATCCTTAAAATTCCTAGAGCAATCTCCCTATTGCAAACAGGAACTTGGGGAAAAAAATCTTAAGTCCTTGGCCTGAATAAGAAACAACATCTGGTTTAACCTTGAAATAATGCCAGCTGTTTGAAAATTATATCTCTCTAAAACAACTTTTACAATTTTTACTAGATTTTGCAAACAGGTAAGAAAAAGTGTTAAGCGATAGTTTCATGGGCCTTGGCATTTTCTCCAATGTACTACTCCCTTCATCCCAAAAATTACTTGGCATTTTCTCCAATGTACTACTCCCTTCATCCCAAAAATTACTATTGCTATGTACCTAGACATAGTATATATCTAGATGCATATTAAAAGCTATGCACTTAGAAAAGTCAAAATGAGTAATTTGAGACGGAGGGAGTAGCTTATTAATGAATGGTAAGGCCATTAAAAATACAGGAAACAGTATAAAGTAGAATGATATATCTGTCACAAACCTTGCAATATCCATTAAGTGCTCTTTGCACACAGATTGATCATTTCCATCAGAGCTAGCATGTCCAATATTACTGCTTCTCATCCAGTGCCTTAAAGATGTCCTCTTCAGCATAGTTTTCAGCATCCCTTGTTGATCATGCCCAGGAATGACTTTTGATAAATCACCAGAACCATGACCTTCCTTCATAGCAGAGCTACTGACAAAGGTAATACAGTTATAATAAGTAGCATGTATACTTGGAACCCCACAGAAAATATATTAAATATGTACATAGGTGCCACGCCTGTACCAGACACCGAATCAGAGACAGGAATGGTTCTAGCTCAACAATCCATCTCAACTAAAGGAACTACAGATCAACCAAATTTGATGCAATTTAAATATGGTTTGCTTTTGCTCCAAGAGTCTATTTTTAGTATGTTACTTTGTACGAGGGTGCTTCACTTTTATAATGATAATGTTGTGACCATGTTACAGAAATTCACCCCTTTATTTATTCACTAAAAAACCTTACCTTCAATCCCCCATTAACAATGGAATTAGTTTATTCTGATTATTTACTGCACAAAAAACTTACCCCTTTAATTGCAGATATTCTTGTTTCAGTTTTGCTAATTCCATCAGGACCTTCACCTTTTCATCTTTGACCTGAATACAAAAGGTGAAACTAATCAAGAGACACATCCATCCAACATTATAATAGTGCTCATGTGCAGCATATACTTTTTTTTAAAGCTATACAACGGGGGAGACCCCCACTGTGATGTGCAACAGATACTACCTACCTACAAGCAATGTGGATTGTGGAGTACTAAGGGAGTGGAACACAACAAACTATTAGCTAACCAACAGTAGAAGCAGTTTAGTTAGTCAAGTTCAATTGATGAATTTCACCAAGAAAAATCCAAATTAAATAATAATTCAAGTCAATTTTGTAAATATTTTTGGTAAACAACCATATGGTTCAGTTTCCCTCTTTCAACAGCTAGGAGCAAAGGTATACAAAAAAAATAACGGTATGATGTACTAACTTCATGACAATGTCAAATGTGAAGGCACCACCCCCTATACAATTTTGAACACTCTTAACATTCAAAATATGTGCATTTTAATTGAAAAATACTGCAAAATAGAAAATGAATAAGAACTACCTGAGATAAGTTCTTCTGAAGATCCTCAATAACAATTTGGTCTTTCTGTTTTTCTAATAGGTATCTTTCTTGTTCCTGTGAGAAGAGCATAAGTACTTCCATCTGTAAACAACAGCATTATAACATGAGATTATTCAATCTAAAAAAATAAAAACTCTAACCAGAATTTCTAGAGCAAAATCTGAAAAATGTTAAGCAGGCCTATCACAGATCAACTCACAAAGACCAAAAGCAAAAAAAGAATAACTAAACTGAAGCTGTACCTTCTCCTGTAAGGCTTGTGCAAGTGCTTTAGATTCATCAAATGATATGGAATTAGAATCGGCAGGAAAATCACTCTGCATCATATGAAACCAAAGTGAACTGTAATTATATACATCAGAAGAAGCGTTTCTCCAAAAAAAACGAAGGAAATAACACATTATGTAAGGTATATATCAGAACCCTGACCCCACAATAAGAAAAGCAATTCCATATAATTTCAATACTCGAAACACAAGAAAAATATTTCCCAGCAAAGGCTAAACACAATTAAAATCTTCATCCACTTTTTTTCTTAATGTGCCCATCATGTCAAGTGAGCTTACAGCTTGCTTCCGAAAAATGCACACAACATATGCAAATGCATTGTCATAACTGATGTGGTAAAGCTTACAGTTTGTTTAATTCAACACAACTGCAGTAAAAGACATTCAGATTATACTACTTTCACAATGAAGTCCAAAACTTTAAAATATTCAAAGCCAGCCCTAAAAACATGCATTCCACAAAATTTGAAATATCTGTAGCACCTTAACCCATCCATCAACTACGGCATAATGAATCGAATCACCTTGACGTTTCATCTTGATATAGTTTTCAGTTGATTTGACTAGAAAATATGCCTTCAAAGATGTCATCAGTTATCAGTTTTTTGCAGAGCTAGCATCTCATGATACTAAGACATGCTATTTTCCATACATTTGCTCCAATTAGAGCAATAGTGTGATGGTAGTGACTGTCAAATACATTTAAAGGGATACATTCAGTTTTCTAACTTTTAGTGATTTAAAGCTCATGACTAAGAGAAAAAATTGATTGTCACATAGAGTAATTTGTCAATGTCCTCAGAAAGTATGTTTCGGTAGCCTGTAAGCATAGAAAGAGGCTCAGCATAAACGTAAAGGGAAAAGAAAGCAAACTGTTTACATGAACAAACCTTAGGGCTTGTGCAGGTGATAGGACTGATAACTGTAGTAACATGAACATCTTTACAGCTGCTGTCACAGCATTGCTTCTCGTCTACAGGGTGTTCGGTAGCTTCAGTGTTGATGCATATTTCACTTAGCTTATCTTGAATTTCGGCAACAACTTCACTCAGCCATGAGGATTCTTGTTCCAATGTTCTCATGATTTCAGCCCTTTGATACTTGTAGAATTTTTTAAGTTCTGACAATCCATTTCTCAGAAATCTATCATACAGTGCCTGTACTCCAAAGTAAACTATACAAGTTAAAGAAGTCATGAGAAAGAACAATTTAATATTTCACAACTGTACCTGTCTCTTCTCTAATATCCTTGCATTTCTTTGCAAATGCAGTTCAATTTCAAGGCCCTGCACAACCAAAGTTAATAGTTTTCAGCGAAGAAAAAAAAAGATTCTCTGTCACACCCAAACTTGTCTATCATTTCGAAGCTTCTCTTACCATCCTCAGATTGCTTTGAAGCTTTGCCATTTTAGCTTTAAGTGACTCTTTCTCCTCTTCTAGAGAGGCCTACACAAAAAGAAATGTTAAATATATTAAAAGGGAAAATCTCTTGTGCAAATTATTAGTATGCAAACAACGTTACTTTAGCACTGGATCAACTTGAAAAATTGTCAAAGTTGCCAAACTTTAAAAGTACCAGTAGTTTAGAACAAATTACTGATTAGAGTCTGTCAATCATGTTGTATTACTGAGAGTACATGGCACAATTTGGCCAAAGAAGACATGACAATCTGAATTGACTAGGACTTAGCTGGAGGACACATGGGAGGTTCAAACAAAATTTATAAGTATCATCAATAACACAGATAGTTTGTATCCATGTATGGAGCAGTATACTGCATGAAAAAATGGAATTCAAATCATAACTGTGTGATTCTTTTGAAATAGCTAGCAGCAAAGTTTCATCATTCCCTGTCTTGTGCATTCCATAGGTTCCCAGAATAAGATTAAACAATAATGCAATATGATGTTTAGTGTCACAGATAATATGCATCATGCAACATAACTGAATAAGAATTGGTCTTTACAACGGACAAAGGGATTAAGGATTACAATGTACTTCAAAGTTGAGGTTCCACCATCGGAGCTAAAACTCCAATTATCAGCAGAATCATCCAGAAGGATTGAACACTTCTCTTCAAAAGTAATGTTTGAAGGACATTCACAGTCTCTGCAACGAAGGTCATAGAATTTTAAAATAACCTGAAAGAGAATCAAATATCACCTTCTGACTGGAAAAGGGATGAAAATAGCTATGAATTAGAAAATTACAACGGACTGTAAGGAACATAACAGAACATTAACAACCACGTAGATGAAATACAAGGGAAAAGGATTTCTTATACAGTCAGAAGTTCATTAAGATCACAATAATTCGAAGCATATTAGATAGATATAGTGTGAACACAGCAATGTTGGAGTTTTCATAAATATACCATTTAAAAAAAAAAACAGTACATAGTATATAGTTCAAACTTTACCATACTTCCAATAGGACCTACTACAGTATATTGATACCAGTAACATTATATGATTATGATTTATGAAAACTACTGTGAGCCAAATCTACTCGTACCTATTAGTGTATATGTGTGTGGCCCATATGGCCTGTGTATAGCCCATATAGAGGCCCATGTATAGCTAACTATATACCCACCCTTTCTAGGGTTGGAGGAATATGTTGGAGTATAAGTGAATTGCCCACCTTTCCCCATCAGCTTAAGCTTTTGGGTTGAACTGGTTGGTGCATGCAACTCAATATGGTACCAGAGCCAGAGGTCTCGAGTTCGAGTCCTGGCGGGCGCGTTAATTAAAATAATTACAGCCCACTCCAATATCCACGTATGCGGCCTGGGGGAGCCTGCATGTGAGGGGGAGTGTTGGAGTATAAGTGAATTGCCCACCTTTCCCCATCAGCTTAAGCTTTTGGGTTGAACTGGTTGGTGCATGCAACTCAATAGAATACACAGAGGAATTATTCCCCAAACAGTACCATTTGTAGATGTTCAACCTCAATGTGCACAAACTAATTGATGATCAAAACATTGATATGTTGGTTCCATCTAACCCATAACATCACTCTTTTTTGACTGGAGGGAGTAATAACTTAACATTAGGAGCTTAAATAGATTGCAGACTTCCATCAGTGCAGAATGATAGGTGACATTACACAAATTCCTACTGATCGTGATGGCAAATCCATAAAATTACTTACTTTCAAGGAAGATTCTGTCTGTGCCTCCAGTTCTGTCAGTTTCCTCTGCAAGTCATCGTTTAAGTGTTTCTGATTGTCAATTGCAGATTGATATTCTCCCTTCCTGCCAATCAGTAACTATCATGATGTGTTGTATCCTTAGCTAAAAGACAAAGTGCGAAATACAGGATAAACAAGAACAGAATTTAAAACATCATGTTAGCAATCCATTGTAGATGTCAAATGGTAAAATAACTAGAAAAAACAGCAATTTGAAAAAAAAAACACTAGAAAAAACAGCAAATAAGCCATCATGTTTCGGTTAAAAAATATCAATATCTATTATTTTCAATAGAGTTCAGGTTTATTCCGTGTGTACTATGCCACTGAAACCATACTGGTGCATTCATCCGCTGAAGAACTAGATGAAAGTAAAGATCCAAATATTGCAAGTTAAAGAAATAAATCTCGCATATAAGTGAACAGTTATGTGACAAACCTTTCCTCAAAGTCAGCAAACTTTTTCAACACTGCTTCCTCACGCTCTTTCGCTTTCTCACACTAGAAATTTCAAATGAATAATATGTGATTCCCGAATCCCAACAGAAAACAAAAGTCATGCACACAGCATTAACATTTGGCTTATCAAGTAAGCTAGAAAGAACCTCCATTAGTGAACTGTCCCGTTCAGCAAACGCTTGAGCAACACTGCTCTGGAAAAACCTTACTTGCTTTTCTAGATCCTTGTTCTGCAATGGTGTGTCAGGAAAGAAAGTCATCTCAATAATAAGCCAGAATATATCTGCAAGGAATCTCAAGCGAATGCATAAGCCATTTTAATTGCTAATTTACGAATTTCACAAAAAAAAAACAAATCTCAATTTTTACATAAGAAAATGATGGTTCTGCTATCAATCTCATAACAATTTACTATTGCTCCCGCGTAGACAAGCCCCATTTCTTCCCAAAACAAAACCAAAGCAAGATTAATCATGTCTACACTGTTGAAATTTGATTAAAAAATTTCCAATAAGTAGATTCTGGATAAGGACAAGCATCTCCTTTGTGTTCTTCACATTGCTCCACTACCATCTGCTTTAATACATCTCTCCCTACTCAAATTCTTTATCCAACAATATTGACTCTTAGTGACTTCATTAGTCACCATTGAAATAAACAATTTTGAGCCTATGCACAGCAGGAGCTGCTCCTCTGGTTGCTTCTGCCGGAGTAGGTCTAGTTTCTTGGTCGTGGTCGTGTGTTTTGATTTTGTGGTGACTGTAAAAAAATGCTGGCAGGAGCCAATTGTATGGTAATAAGGGAACTATTAGACCTTTCGGTGGACATAAAGTTTAACTGTGTGATTTCTTTACTGTAATAATGTAAAGGTCCATTCAAAGGCATAGTAGCAAAGCTGTGATTTTAATTGTCACTAAACAAATTTTCTTTGTAATCACATGCCCGTAACCTATTACTCTTTGCACATATAGATAATGAAGAGAGGATGAGAATAAAATCACACCCAAAAGCTAAAATTTATACAAGACAAAATAGCGAATGCTTTTTTGAGTCAAAGTAGGAAACCTTTGATAGCTCAGCACCATGTAACTCAGCAAGCTGGCTCTGAAATTTCAGTAAACCACGGAATGAGAAAACAGAAAAAATAAAGGCAGATATAAAAACAATAGTACAGAGAGAGAAATAGCACACCTTAACTCGATAAGCTTCAGCAAGCTCCTCTTGTAAATTTTGATTCTCTCTTAAGCAACCATTTAACTTCTTCTGGAGGTTCTCAACATCCTGTTCCAAAGCTGCAGTCCTGAACAATTACAATAAAAATATTGCTTTTTCGCACTACACTGAATAAAAGTGAAATGTTAAAATAAGATATGGAAGCACCTCTGAGAAAGCATTCGAGTTGCAACTGGAACATAACCAGGCCCAGTTTGTTGCATACATAATTGTTCAATATCTTTTCTGAGATCATCACGTTCTGCAAACAAAGAATCTATCAGCACATGACTGTGCCGCAAGAAGATATATAATGATAAAATCATGAAACGAAAAGATTCCTAAACTAGTAAGCATGACTGGGCCATTTTCAGAGGAAAAAATAGTTTACATTGCTCCTTTCATTTGAGTGGGCAGTAGTGCGAAGAAATTAGCCCCGGAAAGTTAAAAGTGCTAACCATATTCAACATAATACCATGCTCCCCTGAAAAATTAGATCTAACACACTACTCAAGGAAGTACATGTACAGATATATATCCCAAAAACAAGATCGGCAATCTTCTCAAAAGGTCATAGTTAATGGAATTTGCAGTGTAATGGAATGAACCAAGGACTCGGGTGTCTCATGCTACTTCAGAAATCACATACATAATTAGTAGTAAAAAAAGTTAAATGGTCAAATTTCTCAGTGTGCCCTCCTATGATCTCACCTACTTAAATATGTTGGGACATAATTTCGCATTTTATAAAACCAAAGAAACTCCAGTTGGCTATCTTTTTATTCCTTTAGTATAGGTTGCAGTCTTACTAAGTATTGGTAAATATAAATGTAAAATGATTAAATGAGGCACCTGAATCGAACTATTTCAACAGCAAAACAACAGTACTGAAACTAATTTACAGGATGAACAATTGATCTACAGAGAACTGCAACAATAAACACCAAAAGGTGAATTGCAATAATAAACACAAGTGAACTGCAAAAATAAACACCTAAGTAATATGATAGGATTGGTTAGCGACATAAATACAAATGACAAGTTTGTGTACCGCAGATGTGAGTGCATACCTCGCTGGAGTTCTTCAACTCGACGAGTTAAGACTTCAACAAGATCCACTTTTTCGTCCATTTCTATAGAACAAAGAAAAGGGTTTTTTTAACTGCCAAATGAATTTTTATAACATATTATTTCAAAAGGTATTAATAGAAAATTTATGAGGACAGAAGCATCAATACCCGCACAACCTAACTAGTGTTCCTCAAGGAAAGGAAAAATAAAAGGCAAACTAGCCCCAGAAACATGTTAAGCTAGCAAGACTGCTTAGATTTGCAGCATATTCCAAGAAGGTAAGGCAGAACAATACTTAATTCTTGTGAAGAAGTGGACTTCTAAGAACAAGATCCCATGACAAAATATGATGCCGGAAGCAGCATGACTAGAAAAATGGAGCTTCAGATCATATACATTGTTCTAATGGGGAAATGTCAGATAGATGCAAATGAAAAGGAAAACCGAAATGACGCTAAGCACCACAAAAGACTTCAAAAGCAATCATAATGACGGAGACTCCAAAGTCAGAACCTTAGGTTTAAGGGAAAAGGCCATAGAACATGTTCTAAAAAAGTTTAACAATTGCAATGATTACTGAAGATGCTCTAACAGTACAAATCATCATACAGACAAAAGTCTGCTGCCACTACAAGTAACCTTGCACTTCAAAAAACTTCATGTTTCTGCAGTCAAGAAAACTACCTTTTGCCACTTGGACAAGGCAAGGCCTAGACTATTTAATGAAGTATATCAATGATAATTGACCGAGATCAGTAGCTCAGAAGTAGAACACAGAATTACCATATTGTAGCCCTTCAACACGACGTAGCAATACTTCCAAAGCATTCTGTTTTTCATCCTTTTCTGTTCAGAGTACATATACATGTGTATCACTATAGCAAGTATAACATAATTAAATAAACGTACAAGTAAGAAACAAAATCATATGCTATTGCAAAAAAACGGAACGAAAAGAAAGAAAATTGCTTCACTGTAATTTCTTTTTTGAATCCCAATTCAGATTAAGTGATGCAAAAGGTACGTAATAGTTGGATGCTAGGTAACTTAGGAAATGAAGGAAAATTTGCTAGTGCAATTCACGAAGCCCATGACAAAAGGCAACAGTGGAAGCAGAATTAAGGGCCAACTAAGGCAGGGAAGCACCTAATGATGTGATGTTAGTGTCATGTGACTACATTCACTTCTTTGACAGGGAAGCTCCTCATGGCTACAACAGGACTTTTTTACTGTAGGAGGGAGTAATTAAGACTAAAGCATACAAGCAGAGTCTAAATATAATCCAAGACAAACAAACTCCTCGGTAACTTTGACATTTGGCATAACAACCATTCCCATTCCCATGCCCATTTCCACTACCGCTTCAGTACTGACTACCGTTTGCACTTTGCAGTATGGAAATGTAATTTCCCTTCACTGAAGGGATCAATTTAATCAACAGATACATATAATGAGCTCGGTTAACTACCTATGCAGCATAATATCATGTGGTCTGAATGGGGCGCGGAAATGAAATTTTACATGGACCACACGAGACAGGGTAGCCCAGTACCACCAACAACGAAGAAACTTTACACTAATTCACTACCCAAGTAACAGAAGCAATCTATAACACAAACCATGGCAACTAATAACGCCGAGGACCAGAGATTACCGTGCTGCAGCTCCTCGACCCGACGAAGCAGCGCGGAAGAATCTGCAGCTTCGTCCATTCCCAGCCCACCCCAGGCCCCTGCTTGGGCGGGGGAGGGGAATTGGGGCTCGGGAGCACAAATCCGATCGAGGTTGCTTGAGAATCAGGGAAGCGCGGGACAACCAGGGGGGACAAAGTCCTGGTTCCCGAGGTGTGCGGCCGTGCGGGCTTTCGTGCTTCAATGGAGAGGGCCGAGAAGGATGGGGGTCTGGGGGAGCGAGGGAGGGTGGCGACCGGCGGCGAGCGGGCGAGGAGTTGGGGAGGAAGGGGGGGAAGGAAGGTGTGCGCAAGCGGAGACGCCGAGCTGTTCGATTCGCGGCTTCTGAAACCGACCGAGAGAAGTCTTGCAACACGGATCGATTCTCGGATCGCTGTGGCTGACGGCTGACGGCTGACCGTCGACCACTTTGTAGTGAATGTCCTGTGGGGTCCGCATGTCAACCCCTCATCTTCAACTTATCTTCCTGGAGCCGTCCCTCCACCTCGTGCCTCCCCCGTCCGCCCCTCCCCCTCCTCCCTCCCCCGAGCGCCTCCGCGCCGGCCGTAATCCGCTGGCCCGATGCCCCTCGCCATTGGGTCACAGCCGTGTGGGTCCCACCGCGTCTGGGTCCACATGTCAGCCACCCAATGGCAGAGGCTGAATGGCAGACGATCTCATTCGCTCGCCACAATGCGTCCCCACAGCTCGCCGGCGGAGGATGTGCAGGGGAGGGAAGGGGCCACGCGTCTCCACGGCAAGCTCCGGGGAGGGAGCACGATTCCAGCGAGCTCCGAAGCGCTGCCATCCTCCTCCCTCCCTCCGCGTCGTCGAGCTGGCTGGCCGGGCCGCTCGATCCGCGATCCCGTAAGCGGCGGCAGCAGCAGCCCAGCCTGCCGCACGCGTGGGGAGGGGAAGGCGCGGCCGGCCGGGGAGGGAGGCCCCAACGGAGAGGGCGGCGACACCGCCGCCGGGGGAGGGAGGTGGCAGTTGGAGCAAAGAGTGAGGGAGGGAGAGAGATGGCGCCGGAGAGGAGATAAGATTTGGATTTTTTTTGCCCCTTTCAATTTTAATAATAATATTTTAGTCCCTAGAATTTATATTTTCTCACATTTTGATCCTTAGAACTTTGATTTTTCTCACATTCTGATCCTTAGAACTTTGATTTTCTCACATTCTGATCCTCAGAACTTTGATTTTCTCACATTTAAGTCCTTGTAGAGGTAGCAAATAAATTTTTATTAGAGATGGTAGTTGGAGATGGATGAATAAAATATATGGTTTTTGGGTATAAAGTAAATACTACCTCTTGGTTCCTAATAATTGACGTTTCACACAGCTGTTTTGACTTGCCATTAGTTCATTTTGGTTGTCGGAAATGTCAATTCAAAAAGAATGGAGGTAGTATATTGAGTAACTGGAGTGCGGAAGTAGTTGATGTGAAGTATGTGTTGTAGTGGGTTCATCGCAAAGATGAAAAGAAAGGGCGAGAGAGGATCTCGCTGAGGCATCTCCCTGCTCAGTCCTCTACCATGAACAATTGGTTGGCTTGGGATGCCATTGAGAGGTACTTGAGATGTAGCAGTCGAAAGTAAAGTCATTATCCAATCTATCCATCTATGCAGGAAGCCAATGTGCGACAACAGTGGTAGAAGATATCCCCACCGAACAGAGTCGAATGCATTTTATTAAGTGCCATGATGCGTACATAGAGGAAGTTGTCATGGATACTACATCCCTTGACCAAAGCACTTTGACTTTTAGAGATGACCTAACGCATTGTCGACGCCAGTCTGATTGCTAGCAGTTTAGTGAATAGCTTAGGCCACTATGAATAATGCTAATCGAATGGTAATCAGAGATCTTATCCGCCCTTGCTTTTTTGGTAGTAGGATAAGTGGCGAAGCCAGCAAGACAACTTAGGGGGGGTGGCTGCTGCATTGCTCCTCCTCCAGCCCCCCTTTTCGTCTTCGTTTTCAACCTCTAGCCTAGGGGGCTTGGGGGGCTCCTATGGTGGCGCCAGCAGCAGGGGGGCTCCAGCCCCGGCCGCCCCACCGCTGGCTTCGCCACTAAGGATAATGTTGGCCATGTTTCGGATGTCAAAGTTGAGCCATCACTACCCGTGAAATGTACTAATTGCATCCATCAAATCCCCTTTGATTATTTGCCAACAAGAGCGATAAAAAGTGTCGGTGAATCCATCCGGTCCTGGCCCCTTGTCATGCAGTGTTTGTCGTATTGCTGCAAAGACCTCCGCTTCCGAGAATTGTTCATCCAAATGTGATAGCTCAAAACATGGTGAGATGATTGCATTTCGGGCGAAGTCCCACTGCTGTGGGTCCGGGCTGCTCATGACGGATTCAAAGTGCGCCTGGACCACCTCCACCTTGTCAGCATGCGATGTCGCCCAACCATGTCCGTTTTGCAAGCATTGGATGTGATTCCGATGTCGCCTCCCATTTGCCTTTGGATGGAAGAATTTTGTGTTTGGGTCTCCCTCTAGCAAGTTATTGATTTGTGAGGATTTCCTTTTCCTAGCTCTTTCCACAATTGTGTAACTCATAACCCTTTTTCAACCCTTTTTGTAGTATGTATTTTGTCTGTTTTCTTGTGCTACGTCGAGCCTATGAATGACACCCATTGCCACTTTTAGGTTGAGCATGTTCTCTAATGTCGACGTTTGGCTTCAGCCCCTCAGATGCCTTGATGTTGTAGCCATCTTATGGTATACTCAGCCTAGAGGTTGTGTGTGTGTGTGTTGTCAGTTTGCTCTAGACGTGCTGGACTTCCTTTGCAAATCCTGGAAGCTTTGTCCAGAAATTTTCAAAATGGAAAGGTAGTGGCTTGCGGGGGCCATCATTTGTAGAGAGCAGGAGCGGGCAAGGATCAGAGACAGATGTTGCAAGGGCTTGTAGTCCATGTTGTTCAAACGCTAGGTCCCATGCCTCATTACAGAACACCCTATCGAGTCTAACCATGGTTGAATTTCTTCTTTCATTGCTCTAGGTGTATTTGCAGTTCCGTAGGTGTACCTCATTGAGCTAGCAAAAGTTTAGGGCCGATCGAAATTGTTGCATGTGGTCTAAGTGAAGATTTTTGTTATTCTTGTCCTGCGCTCTATAGATTAAACTAAAATCACCAAGCACAAGCCATAGGTGGTCATTCTTAGGTTTGGATGGCTTGAGATCTCTCAAAAATGCCAGCTTGAGGTTGTCATGTGTTGGATCGTAGACAACCATTACTGTGAAAGTAAGGCCAGTGTCATTTATCATTACTATTGTTGTGATCAAGAAACATCTCAAAATGATGTCAGCAAGACCAATGTAATTGTTGTTCTTGAGCAGCAGGATACCACCTCTAGTGTCCCTTGTGGGCTTGAAAGAAAAATTACCTAATTTGTAGCCCCAACTTGGTCTTTTGTAGGCATGCCAGATGACAAAAGGTCGAAGAGAGGAGCTCGTGAACAGTAGTGCAACGTGCCGTGGAGTTTAGACCACAAACGTTCCAGCAGATCGTGCCGAAATGTTGTGTAGCCATGAGGAGAACCGTGCGATCTCACGGTGACAAGCAAGGCTATTGCCCGTCAGGCTTCTGCAGGCTGCAACACGTCCTGAATGCCATCAACCCCCGGACCCATCACCGCCAGCAAGGCGTCATCCAGTTCATCCAGAAATTCCTCATCGAGGCAAAACAAAGTTGTGAGAGTAGCAACGATGTGCTCTGGTAGGCTAACGTTGTACATGGCGATGTGCTCCTGGATAGCCTGCTCGATTGGGGTGCAATCGATGCCTGGGAGGCTCTGTTTTTTCATAGGTTGGCTTGTGTGCCCTTAGCTCATCTGGCATCTATCGCCGACTTCTTGGCAAGCCTCGTTCTCCTCTGCATGTTGGACATGTCGTATGTATTGTGCGGTCTTGGTCGTCGTGCCAGTCGTGGGTTGGGCACCAGTGGCGGGTTCGCGATCTTGGTGAAGAAAAAACCTCTGCACCCACTTCCAGAGTGGGCTCATGTGCCATCCTGCTAAGCGCCACTCACACCGTTGGAGTCAATGAGATTTGGGTAGTGACTCTTTTTACTGTGCATGACTCATGGCGGAATGGGTCTTGTATTTGGATCTCCCTTGTTGGAGATAGTCTGAGTGATGACACAGTCAGGCTACCAAAGCCCTCCAGTAGTGTCAAATGACGGGTGGTGTGTTAGTGCTAGAGCAAGGGTGCTAGAGGGAAATTTCAAGCGCTTGGATAAGGGGGATTGAATTGGCGACAAAATTTTTATAACATGCACATTATACTACCAAAAATTTAATTAGGAGGAAATACTAATTTCTCGTTAATCCTTCCTCACAATTTGCATTTCTCTGGAATTAGCCAAATTACAATGAAAATCTGAGTACATTGCACTTACATTGATTTGGATAGCATACAACCAATAGCAACTGGTACACATGTAATCTGATAGCTTCCATTGATTAAAATACCATAACAACCCATATTCTTGTGATGGAAAGATGATGATAAGAGTAGTCTAATTGTTATGGAAAGGAGTACATGATGGATGACTTCTTGGAGTCAAACCTCCAAATGAAGCAATAGTCATCAGAGTTACCGGTCAAGTGCTCAACAGCACAAGGCACAATGAGCGAGGCAGTGCCATCCTCATGCTGCCATGAAATCTTTGCCGTCCATGGGAACACACACTTGGTACTTGGCAAGCATGACACGATGTTGAACGTTTGCACATGCAAGACAACCTCACCACTGATCCTCCTTGATGCACGGATCCCCAGTAGAGAGTTGAGCCATGGGCATAGTGGTTGCCCCACCATCTTCTTGTACGCATCATTTATTAGGTGGACACGGCTATTATTGAAGCCAGATACGATGGCTGGGAGCGCGTTGGGCAACTCCAGCTCAGCCTCCACTTCCCTCGTTGTCTTCTTGGACACAGCCACTTCCACCAACCATGTGGAATCGACAATGTTGCTGCACTCGATGTAGATGGTGGTGCGCTTGGGGCGAGTGGGACGAGGCTTGATGACCTTAGGCACCTGCAACTGAGAGATCAGATCACGCTCTATTGGGAACAAACGCTCTGCATCCAGCGATGGCGGCCTTGATGAAGCGAAAGACCCCTCAAGAGAAAGTCTTCGGAGATGCTCTTCATGACTTGGAAGAAAAATCTTGGGCATGCACCATCCCTTCATCACCACGGGTCCCTCAACATCTCTGGTGGCCCACCAAAATGGAGGCGAAGGGTAAGACATTACATCCCTCTCTCTCTTTAACACCGGAGATGGTACAAGATAGTCTTGCCGACTACGCTTCTGTGCTTGCCATTGACTGCTACTTATCGTGCCGTCGATAGGCATCAGAGGTGGTGGCGACAACATTGGCTTGGGTGCGATGGGCCGAAATCGTTGATACATGGCCTCGCTACTCTCAGCATCCATCTCCTTGTGATGCGCCATGAACACTATAGAAGCTATTTGGTCCTATTTGCCCATCTTGTGTAGGTGTGAGTTGTTTGGCCATGGGCGCTAGGTGTTATAAAGAGAGTTAAGGGTGAGGTCTGCGTAGGCCAATTGAATAAACAAGGCACGTGTTGGTTGGCCACGGCTACGTGGAGACTACATGACGAACACGCGGACAATGATTATACATAACGGATGCATTGCCTGCACTGACTTGCAAGCTAAGCATAACTTTTGCATGAAAGTGTTAATGGATGGAAACGCTACCATTTCAGTTCCACTAATCTATTCAATGGCTGTCAAGGCAACTTGAACAATTAGGTGGCAAGTCATCACTTGCATGAATAAGGCTTTTTAGTTGCCAAAGGAATGCACAAATCATACATGCATGTGAGCACGCTGTATATGGATCCATGGTGATGAGTTTCATCGGCACAAAAGTTCATTGGAAAGGTCATTATGATTGGATCCTCTTGCACGAAAGCTATCACTTCCATTTTGGCATTAGGTAATAGTGTTCATCCTCTTTTTGAAGTCATGGTTTTTGGATATATGTTTCAATATGTTATTGCTAATTGCAATTATAAGGTACTTACGAGTTGTTTTACACGTAATAGTGCCAAAACAATGGTGTGGCATGTGTCCTCTCCCGACAGACTTTTGCCTCTATTCGGGCTACAGTTTTGAGCTTTCCATTGTGCTTTATGATGTGATGATGTTAATTATGGTTATATGATCAGTTGATGGTTCTCACAAAGCTTCTTAGTCACTCTGCCAATTTTCATATATTATTGGCATTGCTACATGCATTGTTAATATATATTATTGCGTACAAGGCATCGCTAAAAAAACAAAATTAGTTGGGACAAGCATGAGTTCATGACTCATCATTTAGGTAGTCAATCAAATCTTTTTCTGCATGTAGTGTGAGCAAGAATAGGTGGACAAACGGAGAAGCTAATGCAGACGAAGGAGAGGTGACAAGTGGTTGTTCCATGAGTCAACGTGTGCATACAAACCACCGGCGCTTAAGTGGACGGACATGCGTAGCCCAGCCGATCAAGTGGCTAGTGGCACCACATGAGCTACATGTCAAATGATGTTGCATGCATGTTGGAGTTAGCGGCAGTTAGCGTGCCACTTGCTTAACCGCAAGTGCACATGTCAGTTGTAGCTTTTCTTTTAGAGTATTCCTTCAAGATTTATCAATATGTAGAACAAGTGAAACACTAGCTCTCACTTTATACTAATCTACTAACGAACTCAAGCAATATGAGTTATGTAAAGAGATAAACTAATCTAAAGTAAACAAAGAGCAAATATAGATGCAAGATAGATAACAAAGATACATAAATATTTGTTTCCGTCCTAGGATATGATCCAGGTTCACCTAAATATGCATCCAGTACACAAAATGGGTGCTACCTTCACTAGCTATCACAAATATTACATTCTCGCTTGTAATCTTTCCCTCATGCATGTTGTCATTACCTAGGGATAGTAAACCACTTTGCTAACACATCTATCAAAGCATCTGGAGAGTTAAGCTTATCACTACGATTATATCTATATTTGTATGCAGGCTCATTAAAGAAAAAAACACACCTCAAGAGCAAGGAAACACACTCTCAACCAATCAGGACTAAGCACACAGATCCATAGGCCCATAAATGGGAGAAAATCAACTACATTCATTGCCTAACACCCCGTACCCACATGATAATCCACAGGGTAGAAACCCAACCAAAGGCGGTTGTCAAGGATCAGTTGAACCCTTGGTCAGCTTTCCTAACCTCCCGTCGCCATGTTCCACCTTTTACCATTTCCCAATGGTGGTTAGGGAAGATTCCTCAAATATCCTTGCCCTGAACTGACCCTTGGAGGCTATATAAGGGCAAGTACATTGGTGTCGTCTAATATGCGGTCTCATACCTTGACATATTATCTTGAGTCGACTCAACAATCAATGCGTACAATGGGTTGTCTTATAAGTTGTTTCTAGGAGCTATATAACTCCTTTTTGTGCATATGAAAATGGAAATATTATAAGGTGCGTATCAATAATAACTTGCACAATGATTGTTGAGTTGTCTCGTAGTCCTACACTTTAACTCATAAGGTGGTTGTTTCACGAAACAACAACCTCTTTATCTCTTCGTGCTCTCTCTCTCTCTCCACTCCCTCGTGAAACTCTATTTAGAAAAGGGAGGGAGAGACAGAGTAGCTCAGATAAGTGTTGGGTTCCATGTACCTCTATGGATGTTGGCTTCCTTCTAAGTGAAGTAAGTATTTGTGATTCCTTCTTTTGGTTTAGTACTTATATCGAAGTGAGAACAATTCTCTTTATTTGCAGGTTTGTCGCTTTGTATTTATAAAGAGCCAATTCCTTCAATGCCTTAAAAAATCTTGCCTCTTCCTTTAGTGCCATTAATGTCATCATTCTGTCAATGTGGTGTTAACTAAGGTGGAAAATACCATTTTGTCCCTAGCCTCACCTATCAGTTCCCTTCCTCCCTCTCCTCCCACAAGCATCATCATCCACACTCTGCCATCTCCATGCCAGTTGTCGCACCCTAACCTAGCGGCGGCCTCAACCCACCATCTCGAATTTTGTGCCGGTAATCATACACTAGTAGAGAATGGACCTTTGGTTCACCCCTTTAGTCTCGGTTGAAATTTGGAGCGTGGACTAAACCCTTTGCATCGACATGGCCACAAGTGGCAGGGGTGCTCACATATGGACCATGAAGCATTGACAGGCATGAAGTGTATGTAGAGATTACATATCATAGATCCATCTAACTCTAGGAATGAACGGAGGCATTACCCCATCATCTTACAAATATTGAAGCACATAGGAGGTGATGAAGATGGCGACAGGATACCCTTGTGGAACCTTGGGGCATGCTCCACCTTTCATTGTATGAGATCTTTGCTTGGGAGTTAAGCAAACTTGGTTTCCATAAAATGAGCCTCATCCAGATTTTCCTATTACGCAACCCTTCTTTGTCGATGTTATATATCCCATGTTCGGACTTCAAATAAGGCAAATTTGGTGTTTAAGTTCTGTGCACGAAATTATCTCAAACTTTGGTATTTATTGCTTTTTAAGGACCGATTAGGCGACCAGAGAGGGGGGAGTGAATGGGAGCCGATAAAAATTTCTTCAAAGAAAAACCGGGTAAGTCCCAAAATCACAACCAAGGATTCCCCCACGAACTTGCCAAGGTCACGTAGTCACAATGGGCCTACCAACCCTAGGAGCAAGCCCAAACTCGAAGCAAAGCGGAAGCACAATTCAAGAACCGAAGAACTTAGGCAAATTTGTGATGCCTGGAATGGACTGTCCGTCAGGACGAGACGGACTGTCCACGGCTCACGGTCAGACCGTCTGTGGGTCAAGGACGGATCGTTCGTATTTACCACTAGAACATCCAAAGACACACCGACTCCTCACGGACTGTCCGTCTAGCCAAGACGGACTGTCCGTCTGACACGGACTGTCCGACACTCGAGTTCGGACCGTCTGACAGACCCACCAGAAACCTTGCACCTCGAGCACGACCACACGGACCGTTCGTCCACTTCCCACAGACTGTCCATGAACCAGCTGCAACAAAAGCCAAGCTCCTCGACCAATCGAACATCTCGTGCTCAAGAACGTGACGAACACGCGACAAACTTCGAACCCCACAGACTATTTTGTAGCCACTAGGTGGCATTTGGACCGAGGGCTTGCACAGCCGCAAGGTACAAACGGACTGTCCGTCCTACTCACAGAGCACGGACAGGAGCAGAAACACGAGGTCAACTCCACCTCCTCTACCGCATATCTCCCAAACTGCTGGATGGATTGAGCCCAGATTTTAGGAGGATGGGAAGCGTCTCTAGGAGATGCTATGCCTAAAATCTTGGAGCACCAAACCAATCAACACGACGGGAATCGCCAAACTACCGAGCTCAAGTCACCACCTAGGGTTCTACCGAAAACTCACGAATCGAAGGCAAATCCCAGCGTTTAAGGGGTCAATATCATCCATAAATAGGCACAAGGCACTCACCCATGATCCCCTCAAAGAAATCCGGAGAGAAATACCCTCAAATCGATGAATCAAGCGACGAATGAAAATCCCCCAAAATAGCCCCGAAAATGGCACAAAAATCACAAAGATCTAAGAGAGGGAAATTATCACAACGCCGAATTCTTCCATACATCTAGAGGTCAGATTCTATAGAATAGAATGGAAAATCTAGCCTATGGAGAAAAGGAATTGAGAAGCAGTACAGACGGATGAGTTGCCATCCAACCCTAGAGCTATATATATGAAGTCTCTCCTGTGGAGGCAAATGACCACGCTACCCCTACAACTTAAAGAAATATACATGCCCCTCACGGCAATATGGTCAAGACTTGGACATTCGCATCGGGCGGCCATGCCTTTGCCGCAGTCTGCGTCCTCCTGACGCAAGACCCGTGATCCCGCTGCGTGTCACCCGCTTTGAAGCTTCTCGGTACGCCCGGATCCCGTCTCCGCTCGTCGAGCCTCCGGTCTTGGCTTTGTGGAGAAACCAAGGAACCCAATAGTTTTGTGGTGAACCACTGCAAACCCCGCAGATTTGGTGTAGCCTCCATGCCAAGCTCCTCTTGACTTGACCACCACGTCATCCAGGCTTGGTGTTTGTTTTGTGGAGTAAACCAACCAAACCCCGCGTGCAGACTCCGGTTGTGAGCCGCCACCCTGCATCGGCTTATGTTCACGACTTCGTCTTGCTTTTCTTGCCACCATGTGACCCACACTTGATCCTGTTCGGCCACCGGGTTCATTGAGCCAAGCCTACTTGTCTCTCAATGTCGGTGTTTTAACCCGGCAACCTACCAAGGGGAGTACCCGAGGTAGACGTTTGTGGCCTCGCCGAGATCGGGAACTCGAAGGAGAGACACGTAGCACACAATTTAGACAGGTTCGGGCCGCGAGGTGCGTAATACCCTATGTCCTGTATGCTGCGTAGCTCTGGATTGATTGGGTGTGTTTACAAGATGATGCGGATGATGAGATAGGGGACCCTGCCTCGCCTTATATAGTCCGGGAGGCAGGGTTACAAGTCGGTTTGTCAGAGGAGTACTAGTCGTGTACGGCTAGGAGTACTCTACATGGATCCGGGCATGTCTAGCTTCCTAACCGAGTACTAATCCTCTGTAGGCCTTGTGCTCCACGCTAGCAGGTGTCGTGCAGCCCAAGTCGAGTAGTCCCAGGGGCCCACGGAGTAGTCGGTCCCAGTACCCACCTGAGTAGTGGGCCCAGGGATGTCCGTACGACAAGCCCCCGAGTACTTTGTAGTCGAGCAGGATGTCTTCGAGTAGTCTTGACGGCCTTGGCGAGTAGTCCTTGAGCGTCCCCGAGTTCCACAAGCCGAAAGTCCTCAAGAATGCTTGAATAATCCCGAGGCTGGAAGGTACTCCAGCTGATCTCTGAGTAGTCTTGAAGTCTTCTCGAGTAGTTCCCAAGCGTCCCCGAGTGCTTCTCTCGAAAGTCTTCAATAATACTCGTGTTGTCTTGATGAAGAAACCATATGGAAAATGCGATTAGGAGAATCGCATTCCATATGGAATGTAGCCCCCGAGCCTTAGGTCGAATCGCAGATTCAAGCTGAGGGTCAATCTGAAGTTCTGCCAATTTTATCCCGAAAAATCCGGAGAAAAAACCGAAGGACACGTGGCACGGAGCCCCCGAGCCTTGAGTCGAGTACTTTTCTCTCGAATTGAAGGATCATCTTGACTGTAGAATGTGTCCTGAGTGGGATCTGGATCTGATGTAGCCCACTGAATCCATTGGACGTAGTCGAGCCCCCCGAGACTAAGAGCATCGAGTACTGGAATGTGACGGGTCAGGCTGCCGCCGCTGAGTCACCCGTATGGCGCCCTATCCGCCCGTCGAGAACTGAGCCGCCCGACGGCTTATAAATAGCTGGTGAACCCCTTAGGGTTTTTCACTCCCAGCGGTTGCATTCCCACAGATTAGATCTGAGTGGTTGCCCCCTCTGCTCCTCTGCTGCCGCCACCGCCGCTCAGTAGATTGGATCTACTTGCGCCCGCCGCCGCAGTCCGCCCACCTCCGTAGCCCCCGAGCGAATGCGAGTGAAAACTCCTGTGACTTGGAGGATGAAGGCGTCCCCAGCAAAGAGCTCGAAGATTCGAAGAAGAGGAGCCGTGATGAGGCCGGAGATGCCGGCCAGTCGTCGTCGTCGCCGCCCTCCTCCCCTCGCCCCAATCCGGCGAAGGAATGGAAGAAGGCAAAGTTGAAGACCGAGGACCTCCTCGCCTTGGTCAACAGCGGATTCCTCCGTGAGAAGGAAATGGATCTCTGGCGCACCGCCACCGGCGACCCGTATCCAATGGAGAAGAACCCGGACGAGATTCCGATGTTCGCGTGGTTCGTGGAGCGTGGACTTGCGCTGCCGGCCAGCGACTTCTTCAAGGGGATGCTCAGGTACTACGGCATCGAGTACCTAAACCTCAACCCCAATGGAATCTTCCACACCTCCATCTTTGTGCACTTCTGCGAAGCTTTTGTGGGGATTAAGCCCCACTGGATCTTGTTCCGAAAGTTCTTTCGGGTGAAGCCGCAACTGAGTACTGATGACCCATGAGTTGTCGGAGGCGCAGGGATCCAGATGCGCGAAGACGCCGCCGGCCAGTACCTGCCGTACAAGCTCATCGACTCCGACCAGGACTGGAAGGCGAGGTGGTTCTATATCAGCAACCACCACCCCGAGCTGTCGAAGCCGAGTGGGTGTCAATCGAAGCATGCACCGTGGTGGAACACGGAGCCCACCATGCAGGAGGGTATTCAACTACCCCCGCTGCTGAAGAAGATCAAGGCCTTGCGGGAGGCCGGACTGAGGGCCGAGCATGTGGCCTTCAGTTTCATGAAGAGGAGGGTGCAACCACTGATGACGCGAGACACCCTCGGGTACCAGTACACCGGCAATGAGGATACGTCCCGGATGCCTGGCTTCAAAGTCGAGGATGACGTCATCATTGAGAGGCTGGGCAAAATCTTCAAGGACATGCCTCCGTACACGCTTTGCCCAATGCCCGAGTACTCCGCGGCGCGGCCGCCAAACCAGGTCAGTAGTCGTGACATAAGCCCCCGAGTACTGATTTGCTTGAAGTAGTCGTACTCATGCTTGCTGTATATTGTAGGACGGTGTGGAGAAGTACGTCTCCGTCCCACCCTCCCCTCCGCGACTTGAGGGACAAGCGCAAGGAAAGGGAGAAACCAAAGCGAAGGAGCACCGCGAAGTCGGTGAAGGCGATGATGCTGTCGTCATCGAAGACAGCTCTGATGACGAGGATGAAGAAACGCTGCAGCAGCGATTCCAGCTTCGCTCAAGGTTCAGCCGAGCTGGGATGCCTAATATCCCCGTCATCGAGAAGCCAACTAGCCTGGAGGCTAGCTTGCCGGCGCCGCCCAGGAAGCCGCGCAACGTGGCGCGGAAATGCGCCGTCAAGAAGCTGAAGATCTCAGAAGCCACTAGCCAAGAGGTGAGTATCGTGACTTGAGTAGTCGAGTACCTCCAGTAAGTAGTCTGGTGCTGACAGTGTGACTTATGTTGCTGCAGGACATCCCCTCCTTGGACCCTGTTGAGCAGGGTGGTGAGGACGTCTGGGAAACGGTAGGGGCAGCAGCTGAGAGGAGTATCAGCCCGCCTCCAGCCACTGAAGAAGCCGTGCCAGGAGTGGCACAACAGGAGACCGGCGCCGTAGAGTCGCGAGCGTCGGTGGAAGAAGGACAGGGCCCTCCTCCGACTGCGACAGTAGAGCAGCCAGAGGAGGCTCCTGCCGAAGCCGAAACTGCCAGCGACGCTGGCATAGTCGATATCGCCAGTATACTAGGCGCTCCGACCGTGACCGTAGTGCGGTCAACTCTGTAAGTTCTCTGAACTCTCGGGTAGTCGTGTAGTCGTCAAGCTTGCATTGTTGACTGGATACTTCATGATGCAGGAAATCCACGGACTTGTCGTGGGATGGTGGGGAAACAAGCACTCCGGCAGATGGAGAAGACCGCTCGGCGGAAGCGCGCGAACCCACGCCGCCACCACAAATTGATGCTGTGGTGGAGCCAATACTTGAAGAGGCGACCCTGGTTGAAGGTATGCTTCCGACCACCATGAGTAGTCATCATGTAGGGTAGTTGTAGTCATTGACTTGACTTCTTGTACTGATTCTGACAGGAGCACAAGCCGAGGGAGCCGCAATCCCTGAGGCGGTAGCCATGGAGACAGCTACTGTGGAGACAGAAGCCACAGAGCCAGCTGTTGAAGTGATGATAGCAACAGCCCCAGGGTCGGGTACTACGGTAGCCCCCGAGGCGAGCGCAGAGGCGCGGATTGAGCCGCAACCTGAAGCAAGTACTCAAGTCGTCGCCCGTGAGGCGATGATAGAAGATGCTGTGCCGCTCCGCTCGGCGCCCATGCCAGAGACAGGATCGTTAAGCCGTGGGGGTCTTGAGTTGCTGGACGATGATCTCATTGACCCGGCTTTTGTGTCACTGAGCATGGAGTCATGGCGCCGGATGGAGAACTGGATCAAGGTACACTGCGAGTACCCTGAGTATGCTTGTCTTTCTGTATATTGAGTACTGACCAGTATCTGTGTCTTGCGCAGGGCTTGGTGGAGAGATCCCGTCAGAAGACCGAACTTCTGAAGGGATATGGTGACACCGTCCTCCGCACCGAGGCTCTGGAGAAGGAGCTAGAGAACTCGAAGAAGCACTCCGCGCTACTCCAATTCAAACTCGATGGCACCTTCGCCCAATACCATAATGAAGTACAGGAGATGCAGGCGAAGAGGGACGACTTGATCCGGAAAAACAAGTCATTGCGCCAGAAGAACAAAGGTATGTCTTCCGCCAAAGCCACTGAGTACTTATTGCAATACTTGTGAGTAGTCTGTCATTGTGGCGAGTTGTCTGCAGATCTTGAGGCAAAGGTCAACCAGCTGAAGGCGTCGGAGACGGACCTCAAGAACATTGTGTACCGTGAGACCGACAAGAGAGAGGTACTTGAGTATGAGTACGCCCAATTGAGCCATGAGTGTATCAAGCACATGGAGCTTCGTGAAGCCTCAGATCGTGACCTTGTCAATTGTTATAAATCTCTGCAGAAGCTCAATGAAGACTGCGAGAAGCTTCGAGGCCAGCTGAAAGAACTTGAAGAAGCCGCGCTGCCCATTGCGAGGCTACTGGTACCACACCTGGGAGGACCCAAGATAATGCCGCTAGTGGACAGGCTGAAGGAAGCCCCCGGGCGCTTGGCGACATACGTCAAGCACCTGGCGAAGTCTATCCCGAACCAGGTGTTGGCGTACATGAAGTCGTACTTCCCAAAAGCACCGGTGGATGTGGTAGCCGGCGGTCTTGCGGCGAACTGCAGCGATGAGCAGTACAAGGCTCTCCTCGGGGAGATGGCGCCCATTGCTGAGCAGGTGGCGGAGAAGCTTATTCTCCAGTAGATGTACCTGTAGAGGTAGCCTAGGGTAGTTCATGTAAAACAAACAAAGTAGTCATAAACTTGTTTGAATTATCAATGAAAGTTGTCCATGTCTTGTATATGTGATAAGTACTCCTGGCCGCCACTTGCAGCGAAGTGCGCGGGGTACCCAACCGTGGGAGAGGTCGTGAGTAGTAGTACTCAGTGTGATCTGCCTGGGCAGTAGACACAGTAAACAAGTTGAGTAGAATCGAACTTTTATTACTGATGGAAAAAGGTACACCTGGATGGCCAAGACTGTTTACAGATGAGTAGTCGCCAGGACCCGTAGGCCGCCTACGGCTAAGTGGTGCTAGGGCCTTTGAGCCGCTTACAGCTGGAGATCCGTTAGTAGCCGTATAGGCTGGATCTAAAGTACATGGTCTGTAGACCGCCGCCATAGTCCTTGTGCTCTGAGCAGCCCAAGATCCGTTAGTAGCCATTGACGCTGGATCTTGGAGAGGAGTAGTCCGGAGACTAGTGCTAGGACCGAGAGGCCGCTTACAGCGAAGAGTCCGAGAGTAGCCGTATAGACTCGGACCCGTAGATGAGTAGTCGAGCGACTACGCGTAGAAGCGACACAGCTGGTCGACGTTCCACGAGTTGCTGATGTCGTCGCCTTCAAGTGTTTGGAGGCGATATGAGCCTGGTCCAGTCACCTTGGAGACTGAGAAGGGACCTTCCCATGGCGAGCTGAGCTTGTGTAGTCCGTCCGTGTTCTGGATGCGGCGGAGGACTAGATCGCTGACGTTGAAGGAGCGTTCCTTGACGTTGCGATCATGGTAGCGTCGGATACCCTCTAGGTACCTTGCTGACTGGACGAGGGCAGCGCAGCGGGCTTCTTCGAGGCTGTCGATGTCAACCCGTCTGCTGTCTTCTGAGATGCCTTCGTCGTATTGTTCTACTGCCGGGGATTCCCACATTACGTCGGCGGGTAGAATAGCTTCGGAGTCGTAGATCAGGAAATATGGCGATTGCCTTGTTGGCTTGGTAGGTTGAGTACGAAGCCCCCAGAGTGCATTGGGTAGTTCCTTGGTCCACTTGCCTCCTTTGGTGTTGGCTGCGTCGTGCAATTGCTTCTTGAGGGCATTGAGTACCATCCCATTGGTGCGCTCGACTTGTCCATTGGCGCGCGGGTGGGCGACTGAGACATACCGGACGTTGATTCCATTGTTCTCGCAGTACTCCCAGAACTGGTGGTTGTTGAAGTAAGAACCCAAGTCTGTGATGATGCGATGGGGCAGCCCGTAGCGATGCACGAGTTCATCCAAGAAGTCGAGTACTCTGTCGGCCTTTGGGCAGGTGACCGGCTTGACTTCGATGCACTTGGAGAACTTGTCGATGGCCACCAAGACTCTGTTGAATCCTCCTGGTGCAGTTGGTAGAGGCCCAATCATGTCGAGCCCCCAGCAGGCAAAGGGCCAAGTTGGTGGTATGGTGACTAGCTTGTAGGCCGGGACGTGTTGCTGCTTGGTGAAGAATTGACATCCTTGGCACTTTCTGACGAGTTCTTCAGCGTCGGCCAGAGTTGTAGGCCAGTAGAAAGCTCGTCGGAAGGCTTTGCTCACCAGCGTGCGAGGAGACGCGTGGTTGCCGCAGACGCCCTTGTGGATCTCCTCCAAGATGTCCTTGCCTTCATCCCGAGGTATGCACTTCATGAGTACTCCAGAAGTGGCACCCCGCCTGTAGAGCTTGTCTCCGACTAGTACGTAGGTCTTAGCTCGGCGGACGAGTTGTTCGGCCATGTTCTTGTCGGAGGTAACCTTTTGCTCGCGGATGTGGTCGATGAAGGGTTGTCTCCAGTCCACGTTGATCATCATGACCTCCTGACCGGGCTGCGGTGGCACAGGGTCAGTGGTCGTTGGCACCGGCTCCGGGATGGATGGCGCGTGAAGCTCGTGGACGAAGACTCCGACGGGTACTTGTGCGCGAGTAGAACCAAGCTTCGACTGGACGTCCGCTGCAACGTTGTTGTCGCAGACGACGTGGTGGAACTCGAGACCGTAGAACTTGTTCTCGAGCTTGCAGACTTCCAGACAGTAGGCGTCCATGTTCTCCTTGTTGCGATCCCAAGACTTGTTGACTTGGTTGATAACCACTGCGGAGTCGCCGTAGACTAGTAGCCGCTTGATGCCCAATGAAATTGCGAGGCGGAGCCCATGCAGCAAGGCTTCGTACTCGGCTTTGTTGTTTGAGACCTTCCAGAAGATCTGCAGGACGTACTTGAGTTGTTCGCCCTTTGGAGAAATCAAGAGTACTCCTGCGCCCGCGCCCTCGAGTTTGAGTGAGCCATCGAAGTACATCACCCAGTGCTCTGGTCGCTCTGTAGGAGTTGGTAGCTGATTTTCCCGCCACTCTGCCATGAAGTCGACTAGTGCTTGAGACTTGATAGCAGTGCGTGGCTTGAAGTCAATGTTGAGGGCGCCAAGTTCGACCGCCCACTTGGAGATTCTTCCAGTAGCATCTTGGTTGCGAAGTATGTCGCCGAGTGGGTAGTCGGTGATGACGACGATCGAGTACTCCTGGAAGTAGTGTCGTAGCTTTCGCGAGGTGATGAGCACTGCGTAGAGTAGCTTCTGGACCGGCTGGTACCGTGCCTTGGACTCTGACAGGACCTCGCTGACGAAGTAGACTGGTCACTGGACTGGGTAGGCGTGGCCTTCTTCCTGCCGCTCAACAACGATGGCAGTACTGACCACATGAGTAGTCGCAGCGAGGTAGAGCAGTAGCTGCTCCTTTTTGCAAGGAGCCGTGAGGACCGGTGGCTTCGACAGGAAGTCTTTAAGCTGCGCCAGAGCTTGGTCAGCCTCCGCGGTCCACACGAACTTCTCTTGATGCTTGAGTAGTTTGAAGAAGGGTAGTCCCCGTTCTCCAACCTTCGAGATGAATCTGTTCAAGGCCGCCATGCAGGTCAGCTTCTGGACATCCTTGATGCAGGTTGGAGCTTTCATGTTGGTGATGGCAGAGATCTTCTTGGGATTGGCTTCGATGCAGCGATGGCTGATGATGAAGCCGAGTAGTTTCCCAGATGGTACGCCGAAGACGCACTTGTTGGGATTGAGCTTCCATTGGTGCTCTCGCAGGGATGCGAAAGTCTCTTTGTTGACGGTCGATTTTGGTACACCTAGCTATAAGTTTACCATCAATATTCATACATATTTGATATCCTAACTAACGGTACTAACCCCCTTGATATGACAAGTTCGCACTCGCATGTGGTTTTTGGAGTATGTTGTTTACACAGGATTTAAGCGCCTAAAGGAGTACTTTCGGGTAAAGTTCATCAAGCACTTTATGAGAAGATCATGAAGCCCGTCATAAGTCAAGACATGAAGTGAACACGACTCCAAATGACCCAAGGACCGAAGCATCAACACGTAAAACTCCGGGGACTTGGATGTTTACCAACGAGATCAACTCAGCCCGAGAGATATTCTCGCAGCCCAGGACAGCATGATCTTTCGGTGCATATTCGGAGACTTAAACGGCCTCTAATGGCAAAAGTTTGACTACCAAAGTTGTGGGCCTCGACGATACCTTCGATTTGGACATGTGGAAGGCCCAATTCGGGTCAAGGAGCTAGGAGATATGGCCCTCGAATGCCATGGTGGAGGCCTTGCGGGAAGACAACGGCTGGCTGGAGTACAAACTTATGGGCGTGGAGGACGCCTACACCGACCAACGCACCTTGGCGGCGGAAAAAGCCAAGGAGGTTGAGGAGGTGAAGGCTACACTCCAGGAGAAGGAGGAGGCGCTGATGATGGCAAGCGGCGAGCTGCAGAGGGCACGTGACGCCCTGGCCGAGGCGCAGACCGCGCTGGCGCAGAAGGAGACAGCCCTCGCCGAGGCGCAGGCCCAACTCCTGCAGGACCGCACGACCCTCGAGGGGGCGCGGTCCTGGCAGACCCATGCTGAGCAAAAGGCCCAGGAGGTTGAAAAGCTGGGTGCTGCCCTGCAGGAGAAGGGCACGGTGCTCACTGGGGTGGAGGACCAGCTCCGACAGGAGCGCAGCGCGCGTGCGCAGGTGGAGACTCAGCTCCAGCAGGAGCGAGCCGCGCTCGAGGATGCTCGGTCCGCCACTCAGCGCGAATGCTCGGCGCGGGAGGAGGCGCAGTCCCAGCTCCACCAGGAGCATACCGCGCTGACGGAGGTCAGGGCTATGCTCGATCTCCGAGAGGCGGAGATCGAGCGGCTCACCGGGGAGCTGGTCCAGGGAGGCGTCGCCCTCGAGGCCCTGAGAACTGCCGGCGCGGAGAAGGACGCCTCGGTCCTCCAGCTGCAGCAGGAAGCCGAAGCCGTGCGTGCGGATCTCGAGAAGGAGAGGAAGCAGGTCGAGGGTGAGTTGCAGCCCCCGGCCCTTCGTTTGTTGATTAGGTTCGCCGAGATGCGCTCTCGACTTACCCCTTTTTCTCCCAGGTCTGCGGAAAGCTCTGGGGAGTCAGCGACGCAGACGGGAGTGCTCCAGGCGGCCTACGACTCATCCCAACAGGATTTGGGGCTTCTGGAGCAGGCGGCCCTCGAAGCGTGCCAGAGCATTGACGAGGGCACCGGCCTGTCGGGGAGCTCGGTGGCGAGCCGCCTTCGGGCTCTGGGCGGTCGCGTCACCGAGCGCATGAAAGGCGCCCTCCGCCTCGGCATCCAGAAGACCCTCGGCGTGGTGCAGTCGCACTACGTTGTTGATCTTGTAGCGCTGGCCACGGGCTACATCGTCGCGGACGACCTTGATGATGACGGGGCACAGGAGGTGGTGGACCGGCTCGACGCTGCTGCTGCGAACGCCGCCGCGGACCTTGCTGACGCCTTCGAGGAGGACCTCTTCCCAAACGCTCCTCCCGCGGGACCCCTCGAGCCCTGAAAGTGGCCGGGCGCTGAGGCCCTTAGATTGTAATTAGGATTTGAGCCAGGTGGCTTTTGTAATAAGACAATTCGCTTTTGAAGTTTGTAAGTTAAGTGCGACTTGTTTCGTTTGTGCCGTTTTGTCTCTTTCCCGTCGCCTAGGCAAATTTCGGCTGGGATTGATCGTTTTCGCGAGTAGCCCGTAGGCCAAGTGGTGAGGAGGAGAGGTCGTATCCTGCTGGAGGCGTGGGCCGCCCCTGGCTCACCTGTCTTTACCTTTTGGCTGCTCGCGCCCTGCTTCTCTCTGCCTGAGCTCCCGGGTTAGGACATACTTAGCATTTTTGGAAAAAAGATTTTTGCGAAAAAACGAGACCGTTTAGGGGGGGGGGGTGCCCCCCGTAGTAGCCCCCGAGGGGGACTTGGTTTTCGGAGAGAAAGCTGAGTCACCCTTGACTTTATTCACAATCTTAACATATATACAACCGACTGGGGCGTCGGATATGCACAAATCGACTAGGAACTTTTTAAGGGTAAAAGCGACGTAGCTGTTGGATGTTCCAAGCGTTGGTGAGGACTTCGTCCTGCTCATTTGCAAGCTTGTATGTGCCGGGCTTGAGCACCTTGATGACGACGTAGGGCCCTTCCCATGGTGGCGACAGCTTGTGTCGGCCTTGATTGTCTTGTCGTAGCCTTAGCACTAGGTCACCTTCACTGAAATCTCGGCGCCGGATTTTCTGAGCTTGGTATCACCGGAGTACTTGCTGGTATCTTGCCGAGTGCATCATCGTCACGTCACGGGCTTCATCTACTTGATCCAACGAGTCTTCGCGAGCTCGCTGGTTCGAGCTTTCTTGATAGGCCCTGAGTCTAGGAGATCCGTACTCCAGGTCCGTGGGGAGGACGGCCTCCGCGCCATAGACGAGGAAGAACGGCGTGAATCCCGTGGCTCTGCTCGGGGTGGTCCTGAGGCTCCAAATGACCGATGGTAGCTCTTGGATCCATTTTCGACCGGACTTACTCAGTTTATCGAAGATCCTGGGCTTGAGGCCTTGTAGAATCATGCCGTTGGCGCGCTCCACCTGGCTGTTGGTTTGTGGGTGTGCGACGGCCGCCCAATCCACACGAATATGGTGGTTGTCACAGAACTCCAGGAACTTCTTGCCGGTGAACTGGGTGCCATTGTCGGTAATGATGGAGTTCGGCACTCCAAACTTGTGGATGATGTCGGTGAAGAATGACACGGCTTACTCGGATCTGAGGTTAGTGATGGGGCGTGCCTTGATCTACTTTGAGAATTTATCGATTGCGACCAGCAGATGCGCGTAGCCCCCGGGCGCCTTCCGCAGGCGCCCGACGATGTCTAATCCCCATACGGCGAATGGCCACGTGATGGGTATGGTCTGGAGGGCGTGAGCCGGAAGGTTGGTCTTGCGGGCGTAGAACTGGCATCCTTCACAGGTATGCACGACCTCGTTGGCGTCGGCGACCGCCGTGGGCCAGTAGAAACCCTAGCGGAATGCGTTGCCCACGAGGGTGCGCGGCGCTGTGTGATGGCCACAGACGCCCGCGTGGATGTACCAGATCAACTCGCGGCCCTCGGGGATGGGGACGCATCACTGCAGGATTCCAGACGCGGCACGCTTGTACTGTTCGCCGCCAATCACAGGGAATGACTTGGCCCTTCTGGCGATGCGCCTTGCCTCAGTCCGATCCGAGGGTAGCTCCCCTCGATCGATCCAGGCGAGGTACTTGCTTCGCCAGTCCTCCGCGGGGAGGGCCGTATCGATTTCCATGGCCTCGGTTTCGTCAGCCCCGTACCCCTCGAGTAGGGAGAGTACAAACACCTCGTTCGAGGGGTCCTCGTCCACGGGTTCCGCACCCGCTGGATTCGAGGGAGCCCCCGAGGGTTCATCTGGACTCGGGGCGGTCTTGCCAAGATTGACGGAGGGTTCGGCAAGGTCGCGTGCGAAGACGTTCGGAGGAACGGTGATCCGCCCCGAAGCAATCTTCGCCAGCTCGTCTGCCAACTCGTTGTACTTGCGGGGGACGTGGTTGAGCTCGACGCCATAGAACTTGTCCTCAAGTGCGCGCACGGCGTTGCAGTATGCTTCCATCTTCTCATCGTGGCAGCTCGCATTCTTCATGACTTGATCGATTACGAGCTGCGAATCCCCCCTAACGTCGAGGTGCTTGATGCCGGTTTCAATGGCGATTCGGAGGCCACAAAGGAGGGCCTCGTACTCCGCCATGTTGTTTGACGCGGGGAAGTGCAAGTGCACCGCGTACCTCATGTGCTCTCCGAGTGGCGAAATGAAAAGCAGGCCCACGCTCGCTCCGGTTTTCATCACCGACCCGTCGAAGTAGAGGGTCCAACACTCGGCTTGGATCTGTAATGGGGGCAATTGAGTGTCTGTCCATTCAGTGACGAAGTCCGCAAGAATTTGGGATTTGATCGCCTTGCGCGGCGCATAGGTAAGAGTTTCACCCATGAGTTCTACGGACCACTTCGCGATTCTACCTGAGGCGTCCGGGTTGCGGATTATCTCCCCTAGCGGGAACGATGAGACCACAGTGACCGGGTGGGCCTCGAAGTAGTGCCACAGCTTGCGCCGTGCGAGCACCACCGTATAAAGCAGCTTCTGGATTTCAGGGTACCGCGCCTTGGTCTCGGATAGCACCTAGCTGATGTAGTATACCGGCCTTTGGACTGGCAGGGCGTGACCTTCCTCTGCTCTCTCTACCATGATGACCGCGCTGACCACCTGGGTGGTTGCCGCGACGTAGAGGTACAGGGGTTCATCGTCCTGAGGCGGCGTGAGGATTGGCGCGCGTGCAAGCATTGCCTTCAATTTGTCGAGTGCTTCCTGGGCCTCGACGGTCCAGGAAAAACGCTCGTGCTTAGGCTCAAAGCAGCCAAACAACCCAACACCTTCTGCACCCCCTTCAGGTCGCGAATCGACCCCATCCGGTCGAGGCCCGAGACCTTCTCGGGATTAGGCTCGATGCCCCGCTGGGAGACAATGAAACCCAGTAGCATGCCGCGCGGCACCCCAAAGACGCATTTTTCGGGGTTTAGCTTGACCCTGTTGGCCCGCAAGCAGTCGAACGTAACGCGCAAATCGTTAACCAGGTCGTCCGCCTTCCTGGTTTTGACGACAATGTCATCTACGTATGCCTCCACGGTCCGCCCGATGTGATCCCCGAAAACGTGTTGCATACATCGCAGGTATGTAGCCCCAGCGTTTCGAAGACCAAATGGCATCGTCACATAGCAAAACATGCCGAACGGTGTGATGAAAGAGGTCGCGAGTTGATCGGACTCCTTCATCTTTATTTGGTGGTAGCCCGAATAGGCATCAAGGAAACACAAGAGTTCGCACCCCGCGGTGGAATCCACAATTTGATCGATTTGTGGCAAAGGAAAAGGAACTTTGGGACATGCTTTATTCAAACTGGTGTAATCTACACACATCCGCCATTTCCCATTCTTTTTCTTAACTAGTACGGGATTAGCTAACCACGAGGGATGGAACACTTCCTTGATGAACCCGGCCTCGAGGAGCCTTCGTAGCTCCACTCCGATCGCCCGACGCCTTTCTTTGTCGAAGCGCCGTAGGCGCTGTTGCACGGCTCTGGAGTGAGGTAGGATGTCAAGGGAGTGCTCGGCGACCTCCCTCGGGATGCCCGGCATATCCGAGGGGCTCCACGCGAAGATGTCTGTGTTGGCGCGGAGAAAGTCGACGAGCACCACTTCCTATTTCGGATCGAGGGTGGAACTGACCCTCAACACCTTGCCCTCGGGGGCAGCGGTGTCGAGGGGTACCTCCTTGGTCTGCTCGGCAGCCTTGAAGCTGCCCGCGTGCTTAGCGGTGGAATCGGGACCCTCGTTGGCCATCTTCTCCATGTCCGCAACAAGCGACTCCTCCAGCGCGAGAGCCTTGGCGTGCTCGACGCACTTGACATCGCAGTCGAATGCGTGCTCGATCGACGAGCCCACCGTGATGACGCCCTTTAGCCCCGACATCTTCATCTTGAGGTACGTGTAGTTCGGGACCGCCATGAATTTGGCGTAGCACGGACGCCCGAGGATGGTGTGGTATGCGCCCCGAAACCCCACTACCTCAAAGGTGAGGGTCTCCTTGCGGAAGTTGTCCAGCGTGCCAAACCAGACTGGCAGGTCGATCTGCCCGAGGGGCTGGTTGCGCTTGCCCGGCGCGACGCCATGGAACGGCGTCGTGCTGGGCCGCAGCTGATCCAAACCGACCCCCATCAGTCGTAGAGTGCGAACGTAGAGGATGTTAAGGCTGCTGCTGCCGTCCATTAGCACCTTGGAGAATCGCGAGTTGCCGATGACGGGGTCGACGACCAACGGGTATTGACCCGAATTGGGGATGCGGTTTGGGTGATCCTTGCGGCTGAAGGTGATGGCCTCCTCCGACCAGTCGAGGAAGGAAGGAGGGGCCTTCTCGGCGGCGAGAACCTCATGCCGCTCGTGCTTGCGCTGGCTGGTGGACATGTCCACCGTCGGTCCCCCGAAGATGAGGAAAATGTTCTCCACGGCGGGGAAACCGTCGGCGCCCCCGTCTCCCCCATCCTTCTTGGCCTCGTCCTCCTTCGCGGCGACGCAGCTGTAGTACTTTTTTGGAATGTCGCATTGCTCGAGGGTGTGGTTGACTGGGGTCTTGTGATATGGGCATGGCTTCTTCAGCATGTCATCGAACACGCCGAGGCCTCGAGGGGGCCCTCGAGGACCCTTACGGGCAGGGTCGACTGCGAGGGCCTCATCATCGTCCTCGCCGTGTCCCTACGCGCGCGCGTTGCGGTGGGGCTTTTTGCTCTTCTTGCCCCGCTTTTGCTTCTTCGTGGGCTCCTTGGACTTGCTGCCCTCCGCGGGCGCGTCGTCCACGCGCTTGCCTTTCTTGCCATCGAAGATGGCGCCCACTGTCTCTTCCCTGGAGGCGAAGCTGGTAGCGATGTCGAACAGCTCGTTGGAGTCGACCGGTGGGCTTCTCCAGAGCTCGCGCACGAGATCCCGGCAGGTCGTGCCCTCAAGGAAGGCATGCACGATTTCCGACTGAGCAACGCTCGGAAGTTCGGTGCAACGCTTGGAAAAGCACCGTATGAAGTCCCGGAGCAACTCGCTGGGTTTCTGGGTGCATCCCCGCAGGTCCCAGGAGTTCCCGGGGCGCACGTACGTGCCCTGGAAGTTTCCCACGAATGTGTGGACCAGGTCGTCCAAGCCGTGGATCTGGCTGGCCGGCAGGTGTTCGAGCCACGTCCGGGCCGAATCCGCAAGATGTAGCGGTAGGTTGCGGATGATCACCGCATCGTTGGTGGCGCCGTCCAGCTGGCAAGCCAAGCGGTAGACGTTGAGCCAGACTCGAGGGTCCGTTTCCCCCGTGTATTTGGCGATGGTGGTGGGTTGGCGGAAGCGCTGGGGGATGTTCGCTGTGCGGATCTCCCAGATGAACACACGGGTTCCTGGGGGTTCCGGCGTCAGCGAGCGGTCCTCCCAGCAGTCATAGCGACCATCACGTCGAGGGTGGTAGCCTGCTGCCGTTCTTGCCTGCGCGTCGCCCCTTCTCTTGGTGTTTAGGACGTTGCGAGCATCACCGTCTTGGGCCTGGCTGCGTGTGTCAAGGATCCGCTCCCTGACAGGCGTCCTGCCCTGGTTTGCTGGCTGTCCCGCTGTGCCGCCCGCGTGGACGGATGCTTCTTGGTCCCGTGCGCCGCTGCCGTCTCGCGTACTGGATTGGTTGCGCATGCGGGATGCGGAGCTCTCGGCCTGCTGCACAGCCGCCTGCTCAATGAGGGCCTGCGCCTCACGGCGTAAGTTGCGCGCCTCGGGCGTTGACGGCTCGGGCATGGCCCGAAGCAGTGTCGCCGCCGCGACGAGCTTCTGACTGGCTCGAGGCGGTGTGTGGGGATCATTGACGTTGAAGTCAGCGTTGATGCGCTCGCGGGCCTGCCTGCCAGCTTCTCGAACGCGTTCGCCACGTGTCGAGGCTTCCCCTGCGATGGTGGTACGCAGGAGCCGCACCTGCCGGTATTCCTCTGCGAGCTTTGCCTCGAGCTCGCGTGCCTGGGCTAGCTGCGCGGTGATGTCCGCGTGTCCCGTCGGCGGGGCAGGTGGTGGGTTCGGCTCCGGGTTTTGGGGCGCGTCCCTGTCGCCCGTCCCGTCTGCGCCGTCGGCGTGCTCGTTGATGGCGACCACAAAGCACTCGCGTGCAGGGTCGTAGCTCCCGATACTAGAGTCGTCGGAGCAGCCAAACCAGTAGTCCGTGGTGTCGAGGAATCACCGGAACATCACGGGGTCTGGTATGCCAGAGAAGTCCCACTCCGCGTAGCCGTGCGAGGTCGCGGGCGGCAGTTCGCTTGCCGAGCCATGGTACGACTCGTCATTGGTGGTGGCGATGAGGTTCTGGATTGACCGCAGGTGATGGCCCGGGAGATCCTCGTATGCGGCCATGTCGGTGCTGATGGACGAGGCGTATGTTGCGGCAGAGTTGCGCATCCCGTGAGGGAACTTCGGCCCCGCGGCCGCCCGCTCCCCTTCTGGGTGCACCGCCGCATCGCTCGGCGGTGGCGCATCCCTCCGAGCCGCGTCACGTGTTGCCTGGCGCCGCTCCATGCGCGCCTGGCGTGAGCGCTGACCGGAGCGCCTACGGCGTCGGGCCGTTGAGGCAGTTGCCGCCGTCGCCGACTCTAGTGCCGGGGCGTCGATCGTCGGCGTGGCGGGTATCGGGCCTGGCCCGGTCGACCGCCATGGGTGGAGTTCATCCCGATTGGTAAGACGCATGTGGTAGCCGTTCCCCGTGGCCCGAAAGTTCAGGCTCCCGAACCGGATTTCGAACCCAGCCGGGAAAGGGTCAGAGCTGCCCATGGCGTACCTCTGGGACGTCCTCTCGGTACGAATCACCATCGAGACTGCTGGTGATGAGTTGGTCACAGCGCGAGCCCCCAACCTGGCACGCCAACTATCGGTGTTGAGATTAGTCCCGACACTAACTAGTGAGATGCGTTGTGATCGGTCTCTCGATGGCCGGTGCTAAGCAATAAGGGAACACAAGTTTATCCTGGTTCCGGCCGCGGGGCCGTACGTCCAGCAGGTTGCGCTCGTGGTGTTGTATTGCAATGCACCGTGGTGCCTGTAGAGGGGGGCTACAAGCTAGGCGGGAGAGGAGGAAAAGCCTCCAAGTCCCTGCTAAACGATTGAGGCAAGTGCCAATATCAGGGGAATGAGTGTCCGGGTAAGTGCGGATCCCCCTCGCCCTGCGGTCGGGCGACTGCCTCCTCCTTTTATAGACCAAGGGGAGGCGGCTTACAAACGTGCCGCATGGGTCTCTATGCAGTATTCCAGTACTGGCATACAACGCTTGTGATCTGATGGTGTCCTGACGAATCTCAGCTCTTGCGGGAGTCATGGCGGCTTTGTACTTGCCAGGGTACAGCTTCGAGGGTAGTCCGCCCGGCGTACATGTCTGGCTGCCACCCGTACATCAATTCGAGGGTCTTGCTGACGAGGGCGCTTGTGCTGTACAGGGCCCGGCGTGGCGGCACCCTATCGGAATGGGGCTCCACAGTGTCGGGGATGGTTCCACAGCGACGGGCTGTCCACACAGAGCTGGGGATGGTCGCACAGGGTTGGGGGTGACGGAGGGGACGTGCTCCGCTCACCCCACGTCACGGTGCTGTCCTGGGCGAGCGTCGGGTCGGTGGGCGTACGCTCCTCGAGGGTGTTATCATCCTTTTTCGAGGGGTGCGGCGTGGGGGAAGGACGGGAGCGGGTGGCACAGTGTTGAAGAATGACACTAGCCATCCTGCACAGCACCAGTACAGCGCCGGGGATGGCCGCACAGTGGTGGGTTGCTCAAACAGCGCCGGGGTCGGATTCCCAGGCGGTGTCAGGAGATCGGCGTGGCGGGGATTCGCTTTTGACCCGGGCGCCCGCGGCGTGTCAGGGTATTTAATGCTCCGGTCGGGGGAGCAGGTGAGGCGCCATGGGCTGAGGGGAGGCCTCGAGCGAGGCGGAGACTCGCTCGAGGGGCTGAAACCCCTCGAGCGAGGCGGAGACTCGCCCGAGGGGCCGGGGCCCTCGAACGAGGCGGAAATCTGCTCAAGGGGCGCCGTGCCCTCGAGCGAGGCGGGAGTTCTGCAGCGCGGTGCCCGACCCTCGAGTGAGGTGGAGGTTCGCTTGAGGGTGGCTGGGGATGGCGGTTTGACGGGCCGTGGAGGTTGTTGGGCCGTGGGCTTGATTCGCATCTGGGTTGCGGCAGGTTTGGGGAGTGCTTTTGTGGTTTTTGCGTTAATCCTTTAAGAAGGGTAATATCCCCTATAGTTAGAGGACCCCTATGGCTGTCCCCGACAACCTAGCTATAAGTTTACCGTCAATATTCGCACATATTTGATATCCTAACTAACGGTACTAACCCCCTTGATATGACAAGTTCGCACTCGCATGTGGTTTTTAGAGTATGTTGTTTACACAGGATTTAAGCGCCTAAAGGAGTACTTTCGTGTAAAGTTCATCAAGCACTTTATGAGAAGATCATGAAGCCCGTCATAAGTCAAGACATGAAGTGAACACGACTCCAAATGACCCAAGGACCGAAGCATCAACACGTAAAACTCCGGGGACTTTGATGTTTACCAACGAGATCAACTCAGCCCGAGAGATATTCTCGCAGCCCAGGACAGCATGATCTTTCGGTGCACATTCGGAGACTTAAACGGCCTCTAATGGCAAAAGTTTGACTACCAAAGTTGTAGGTCTCGATGATACCTTCGATTTGGACATGTGGAAGGCCCAATTCGGGTCAAGGAGCTAGGAGATATGGCCCCCGAAATGCCAGCTGCGCAGACAAGTCCGAAATCAGACAGATTATCTTCCGAGGCTGTTTTGGGGATCTTATCTTCGTTTCCAAGGAAACCAATGAATACCAAAGTTGGAGATAATTTCGTGGTTCACAATCTGGACACCGAATCTATATTATTTGGAGTCCGGACGTGGGAGATATGGTGCCGGCAAGGAAGGGCTGCGAATCAGGAAAATCTGGACGAAGCTGATTTTATGAAAACCAAGTTCCCTTCTTTCCAAAGGAAGATCTCGTGCAAGGCAAGGTGGAGCACGCCCCAAGGCTCCCCAAGGGCATAAATACAACCCCTTGGGTGCCCAAGGAGGGGTGATCGATTCATCCATTCATCAGAGAGCCGCCGAGACGAAGGAGAAGCACCGGGAGGAAGCCGACGACCGCCGCAAGTCCTCGAGTTGCCTAGGAGATGGCCTAGGTCATGCCCTAGCCGCCATGGTTGGCCCTACGTGGTGAAGCCATGGTGGAGTTCCGGAGCCCATGCCTTGATTCCATCAAGGCAATTGTACATTCTACATTCGATGGTGATATAAATCATGTCTTTCCTTTACTTTGATCTACATCGATGAGTGCTTTATTCATATGTATAGCTAACATATGCTTTTAGTAAGAATAGATCTAATCGTGGTGGTTAGTCAATGTCTTGCGGTTACATCGTTGTAGTGCACGGACCTAGGTTGTCGTTCGGTGATGATTATCCTTGCGTAGTGACAGTACGGTGGAGGAGAAAGCGGCGAATGAACGTGCATCAGACCACTCCATATCAGGTTACTCCATATCTAGTGTACTCCTTATCATGGTATAAGATTAGATTGGTTTGTCATCGTGGCCGAAGTGGCAACAAGAAGACGATAGGCTAGGGTTACCCTTGGTTTGCTTAACTTTATGGCTAGGTGGATGAGATCCATACATCCCTTCATGTTTGTATGTTTAACCTTTATGCAATCAACACTTCACATAGGGTTAGACCGGTAGGTTAGATAGAGAACCTTAGTGGTTTGCTTCCGATCCTTGGATTGACAAATCTAGGGAGGACCCTCCTTGGTGAAAAAGGCATCAAGTCACCCGTAGGCTTGCGGTGAACTTGAGCACGGTTTTGCACCGTCAACAAGCCCCTTTTTCTGGCGCCGTTGCCGGGGATCGGCAACTCGAACCCTAGGGAGATCTATCTTTCTTTTAACTAACCCTAATTCTTAGTATTGCATATACGCTTGTTTTCTTGTTTATGTCCTTGAAAGCAGGTGAAAAGCTAGACACAAGACGTTCGAGAAGTTCTCAACATCCGCACCCCAATAAGATGATCGCAACATCAAGATTCGCTCTTTAGTGGTAGGTGCTAACTTTTGTTAGTGGCCCATCATCCGCTATCGAGTCCACACCCTACACGAGAGATGATAAACAAGGTAAGTCAATGTGTCAATTAAAATTTTAATACTAATCTTTTGTGGAGAATCGTTTGTTCGAGCAATAGGCATTGGAAGCAATCACGGTGCCCCCAAGATCACGAGATCAAGCCCGTCAACATCTTCGAAGCTTCTGTTCGCATCAAGTTTTGCACAGCCTCATGGGAAGAACAACAGAATATACTTAGATATTTAGAAGCCCTACGAAGTTACGCTTCCAACGAGTCAAGAATCAAGTCAATCGGAGGTTCCTACAAGCGGATATGGCCGAATCACCGTTGGTTGCACGTCCTGAAATTTCTGGACAGCAAGCAAAGCTGAAGTGAAACAGCCATAGCTCCCTCATATGGACTCCGATTAAGATGGATGAGTACCCGTTGGAAAGGTAATTTTATAAATTTTTCAATAGAATAATATTTTGGTATATGTTATGTTATGTATACAGGGGAAAATCCATGAGGAAGAGGCAGTAACAACACGATGAGAACAAGAGAGTGGAGATGAGGACGACAACAACGAAGAGTTTGGGCAATGCTTCCACTAGACCACACATGAAGAAATTCAGAGGCTTGAAACAAAACAAAGACCCCTGGAGTATTGGCAAATGAAGACACATGTTGGCGATGTCCGACGTAAGGAGATGTTTGGAGCAAACCACGAAGGATTACACACAAAGGACAACATCCAATGGCGTAGACAGTTTGGGCTCTCGCACGAAGGCTCATGGAGTTACATAAAGATACTTAAGAGTTGTGTGAGCCCACAAATGAAGAGGAGTGATCCTACATAAAGTAACCTTGACGACATGTGGCACGAAGGGAGAGATTGAAGAAGTCTACGCGAGCCACCTCCGATCATCAAGGATCGTTCGTTTTCAACTCCGAAGGACCACTCACAATGAAAAGTTCGAAGGCTAAGGTACACATTAAACTCTCAAGGTACTTTTGGATATGATATCTTTCTTTTGAAATATTCATGTTCATGACCAATAGTATGTTTGATTCTATGCCTTGCACTTTTTGAATCATGATAGGCTAGAATTTCTTGAGAATGATAAAGAGGCTATGTTGTGCTTTAACTTTGTTAATTTGCATGCCTAATGAACCCATGCCTAATGAGAGCCTTGGCGCTGAGCAAGAAACTTATGCAACCTTTAATCACATTTTGTTCATCTAACTTTTAAATTGTGGTTACAGTTGCATGTCTATATTATGTTTTGCAAATCCTAGACTTGCTGTGTGCTTGGTCAAGCTCGTGACCTTAAAAGAGCGTATGTCAGGAGAAAACCCGAGTTTCACTAACCATGCCAGTCATTAAACCATAATAAAGAGGGGAGAAGCCATGCCCCAAAGGAATTGCAAGCTCGTGCATAGCCATCACCGAACCTCGAAGACAACGCTGCTGTTTTCATCAGTTTTGAGCACCTGATCAGATATGTAAAAGAAAGATAAAGTTTAAAATCAGAAGCTCCAACAAGTGCCGATTCCAACGCCTCCTAGATCTACAAATTTGAAGACCCGTACAAGGAGATATGGTGAAATTATTAGGCGCTGCGCAGTCTGAAATCTTTGAACAGATTGCAGCGTTGGAGTAAAACGGGCGTAACTCACTCATTCGGAGTTCGTTGGGGGTCAACAAAGACTTGATGGAAAGATAATTTCATGCGCCACGCGTGGAAGTTATTGTTTGCTACATGATCTGATCTGGACAGAGAGTAAAATTCATGAAAAGAGAGGCAGCGACGAAGAGCAAAGGAGAAGGAGGGGATGATGATGCAAGAGACGATCGGGCAAGCCTCTCATCAAGCAAAATGATCATGTCAAGCATGGAGAGTGGATCAAAGCTGCATGGACATCTTCAAATCTTACATGAAGGACCATGGCTTCACGACCACGAGTAGGTACGTAAGAAAGTCAAGCTCTATGACTCTAAATGAAGCGCTTTGCGGGAGGCAACCCGTTTTCTTTTGTTTATGTTTATATATATATTATGACCGTCTACATTGTGATCTTAAAAAGAAACATCAAGTAACATTGTACCATTGCTCTAATAAATACCACAACACCATATTGTTTAATTAATTGCTATTGAGGGAGCACTTTGTTATTTGATCTTGGAAAGCTTGTAGACCCCTTTTTTTTGTGCCTATTAGTGTTTAGAGTCGTTTTTCTTTTGTGTCTTTTTAGAGAGAAATATGAAGTTGGCACCATCCTTTAATTCCAAACCTTGTGGCTAGTTAATTTAGGCTAACTTTTGTTTTTGTTTTAGACAACCTCCATATCATATTGTTTTGTTCATCCATGTTATATTGCATTGCATGTTGTGTTGATCTAACTCTTTGCCAACCAACCTAGGCCTTCCCATAGCCCCCACCAAAAACCATAGCCAATAGAGGTAGGATTGCTTGTGTTGACCGTTTGCCATCATCAACCGGATTGAACAAGTCTATCTCTTTCCTCTCTTCTAACTAAAAACTTTGACTAGCCTCCCCATAAAATCCTTAGGAAAACCTTTTACACCTTTAGCCATCCTAAAACCATAGGTTTGTTTTTCAATAAAAGACTCGTAGCACACACTTAGTTAGAATTTCTATACTTGACTTCCTCTCTTCAAAATCCTTGTTTGAGCCAAAAATATAGGATACCCATAACCTACCCTTAAACCTTGTTAGTTTGGTTGATTGATTCTTTTTGATGGGTGACTTCCTTGTTGACAATGCTTACTTCGTATGAAGTGTGAGATCAAGCTTTGTCCTTTGCTCATTGTAGACCGCATCGAAAGTGTTTTTCAAATCTTGCTAATATTTGTTTGTGCTAACTTCTTGCATTTGCATTTTGCATCCATCTCTTTGTCATCATCCACTTTATGTTAGCTTGGGACTTTTTGTGAAGCTTTATGATGAATGCTTTTATACCTATGTTAATGCTTCATATGACGATATGGGTGTTTTTCTTTTTGCAATCTTGTGTAAACATGGTGTTTAGACATGATTGGAGACCCACCATGATTCAGTTTTATATACCTTGATATCATATTGCATTGGATTGTTTATAAACTTTGCAATGCGCCCTACTTATCTTACACCATGAAGAGTTGTTAATCTTGGGATAAGCATGGTGTTTTGACCTTGGTTAATAAATCTTTTTGGCAATGGAGAAGTTTGGCAACCACTTTGTAAGTATGGAGCTTAGAATTTGACGTAAACATTATTTTGTTTTTATACCATCCTCTCATTTGCATACACACTTGCACACACGTACACCCATTAGGTTTTAATTTTTCTTTGACTAGCTCAACTATGCCACAAGTTAAGATCTTAGGGCATGTCTTTGGTTGTTAGCATAGAGTGAGTATTCCCGACCGTCACCTCGGGGGTACTTTGTGCTTTAGAGTTGTTTTGTAGGCATGATGAATCGCTCCCATGAGTTAGCAATGAAAGATGAAAATAAGATCGTCAACACCTCCAAAATCCCAGAAGAAACATCGCTGCCTTCATCAAGATTAGGCGCATGTTCAGAGATGTACAAAATAGGAAAATTTTGATATTAAGGAGCTCCACTAAGTCTTCTTTCCAACGCATCGAGATTCAACATTTTAGGAGACCCGTGCAAGGAGTTAGAACCAAATCATTGGGCGTCACACGTTCTGAAATCAGTCGGGACAGTTTGCATTGATGGAGTAAAAAGGGTGTAACTCTCCTGTTCGGAGTCCGATTGGGGTGAATGACCACTCGTTGGAAAGATAATTTCAAGGACTTTACAATGGAGCAATGGTTCAGTACATGTTCTGTTCTGGAAGTTGAAGAAAAATTTGTGGAAGTTGAAGCAGCGATAAAGGACAACATAGAAGGAGGTGAAGACGGGTTGAGAGACGATTGGGGCTAAGGCTTGTGACAAAGGGTGGACATTGAACGACGATCAAGGCAACAAAAGTGAAGAGTACGATGATGACCTCCACATATGGCGGTAGGACTTCGATAAATACATGATGATTCATCATCTTCCATGCCTAGCAACATGCTAAGCATGGGGGAGAACTTGGTGGACGTAAGAAGACCGCATGGAGAACAAAGATCACGATTGCCACAGGATGCTAATTTTCTTCTTCCATGTTAAGCACAATGCTTAAGCATGAGGGAGGCCATGCTACACTTCAAGCATCAAAGGACGGTAACAATTCTTCAACTCTCTTTTGTTCTTGTCTTTTCTATATGTCTGCATTTATGTATGTGCTTTCCACAACCTTAGATACAACCTTTGTATATCTCTCTTTAGAATAACATGGCTACTAGGAGTACAACCTATGTTTGTTTTTATTTTTAATAATAATCACCGTTGCCTTGAGCTCACCATGATGATATCTCGTATGCTCTTACTTATGGATATATGATGATCGTTGCCACTTTACTCATTCTTGTGCTTGGTTTGTATATGATTAAGCTAGTGCTCTCTTTAAATATGATCTGAAAATTTAATTAATGCTAGCCTAATCTTTTGTGAAGGTTATGATAACTTGAGACCCATAGTATTTTTCGCTGCTCTCATTTTTGAATGAATCAAAGATCATTTAGTTTTGTTCTTAAAAGATATGCTAACCTTGTCTTTGATACCACTTGCATTTTGCTCAACCTATCCAAAGCCTTATATTCATTGAGTGCAAAAACCTTAGTATACAAGATGTATTTTTGGGTGCATTAATTCAAGGCTTGATTTCTCTGGCTCAAGACTAAGAAGCTGGTCATTCTGTTTTTGCGTATCTATCTTTATGCTAACCCTTTCTATCCGTGCATTGTGAGTTTCCACATCGGGAATTTCGCAAACCTCGCCGGATATCCACCCACAAACCCAAAATATCTTTTTGCGTATACCTCCTTGATCACAACCCAAAACTTTGAGTATGGATGAATATTTCAAAGAAGATTACAAGGAAGGTGCCTGTCGGTGTTTTAGACCGGCAACCTACCAAGGGGAGTACCCGAGGTAGATGAATGTGGCCTCGCCGAGATCGGTAACTCGAAGGAGACACGTGGCACACAATTTAGACAGGTTCGGGCCGCGATGTGCGTAATACCCTATGTCCTGTATGCTACGTAGCTCTGGATTGATTGGATGTGTTTACAAGATGATGCGGATCCAGAGATAGGGGTCCCTGCCTCGCCTTATATAGTCTGGGAGGCAGGGTTACAAGTCGGTTTGCCAGAGGAGTTCTAGTCGTGTGCGGCCAGGAGTACTCTACATGGATCCGGACATGTCTAGCTTCCTAACCGAGTACTAGTCCTCTGTATATCTTGTGCTCCACGCCATCAGGTGCCGTGTAGCCCAAGTCGAGTAGTCCCAGGGGGCCCACGGAGTAGTCGATCCCAGTACCCACCTGAGTAGTGGGCCCAGGGATGTCCGTACGACAAGCCCCCGAGTACTTTGTAGTCGAGCAGGATGTCTTGGAGTAGTCTTGATGGCCTTGGCGAGTAGTCCTTGAGCGTCCCCGAGTTCCACAAGCCGAACGTCCTCAAGAATGCTTGAGCCATCCCGAGGCTGGAAGGTACTCCAGCTGATCTTTGAGTAGTCTTGAAGTCTTCTCGAGTAGTCCCCAAGCGTCCCCGAGTGCTTCTCTCGAAGGTCTTCAATAGTACTTGTGTTGTCTTGATGAAGAAACCATATAGAAAATGCGATTCGAAGAATCGCATTCCATATGGAATGTAGCCCCCGAGCCTTAGGTCGAATCGCAGATTCAAGCTGAGGGTCAATCTGAAGTTCTGCCAATCTTATCCCAAAAAATCCGGAGAAAAAACCGAAGGACACGTGACACGGAGCCCCCGAGCCTTGAGGTGGGTACTTTCTCTCGAATTGAAGGGTCATCTTGACTGTAGAATGTGTCTGGAGTGGGGACTTTGATATGGTGTAGTCCACTGAATCCGGTAGCTGTAGTCGAGCCCCCGAGATGGAAAGCATCGAGTACTGGAAGACGAAGAGTCAGGCTGCTGCCGCTAGGTCACCCGTCTGGCGCCTTATCTGCCCGTTGAGAACTGAACCGCCGGGCCGGTTATAAATAACCAGGAAACCCTTAGGGTGTTTTACTCCTAGCAGTTGCATTCCTCAGATTAGATCTTAGTCTTTGCCCCCTCTGCTCCTCCGCTGCCGCCGCCACCGCTCAGAGAAGTAGAGCGCCCGCCGCCGGAAACCACCCACCTCTGTTGCCCCCGAGCGAATGCGAGTGAAGACTCCTGTCACTTGGAGGATGAAGGGGTCGCCAGCGAAGAGCAAGAAGATCGGTGTGTCGAAGAAGAGGAGCCGTGAAGAAGCCGGGGATGCCGGGCAGTCGTCGTCGTCACCGCCCTCGTCCCCTCGCCCCAATCCGGCGAAGGAATGGAAGAAGGCGAAACTGAAGACCGAGGATCTCCTCGCCTTGGTCAACAGCGGATTCCTCCGCGAGAAGGAGATGGATCTCTGGCACACCGCCACCGGCGATCCGTACCCGATGGAGAAGAACCCGGATGAGATTCCAATGTTCGCGCGGTTCGTGGAGCGTGGACTAGCGCTGCCGACCAGCGATTTCTTCAAGAGGATGCTCAGGTACTACGGCATCGAGTACCTCAACCTCAACCCTAACGGGATCTTCCACACCTCCATCTTTGTCCACTTCTGCGAAGCCTTTCTGGGGATCAAGCCCCACTAGATCCTGTTCCGGAAGTTCTTCCAGGTGAAGCCACAGCCGAGTACTGACGACCCGCGAGTAGTCGGTGGCGCGGGGATTCAGATGCGTGAAGACATCGCCGGCCAGTACCTGCCGTACAAGCTCATCGACTCCAACCAGGACTGGAAGGCAAGGTGGTTTTACATCAGCAACCACCACCCCGAGTTGCCGAAGTCGAGCGGGCGCCAGCCGAAGCATGCGCCGTGGTGGAACACGGAGCCCACCATGCAGGAGGGTATTCAACTACCCCCTCTACTGAAGAAGATTAAGGCCCTGCAGGAGGCCGGACTGAGGGCCGAGCATGTGGCCTTCAGTTTCATGAAGAGGAGGGTGCAGCCGTTGATGGCGCGAGACACCCTCGGGTACCAATACACGGGCGACGAGGACACTTCTCGGATGCCCGGCTTTGAAGTCGAGGACGATGTCATTGTCGAGAGGCTGGGCAAGATCTTCAAGGACATGCCGCTATACACACCTTGCCCATTCCCCGAGTACTCCGCAGCTCGTCCGCCAAGCCAGGTCAGTAGTCGTGACAGAAACCCCCGAGTACTGATTAGCTTGAAGTAGTCGTGCTCATATGTGTCGTATGTTGTAGGACGATGTGGCGAAATACGTCTCAATCCCACCCTCCCCTCCGCGACTTGAGGAACAACCGCAGGGGAAGGGTAAGAAGAAGGAATGCTGCGAAGTCGGTGAAGGTGATGATGCCGTCATCATCGAGAGTAGTTCCGATGAAGATGACGAGGAAACACTGCAGCAAAGGTTCCAGCTGCGCTCCAGGTTTAGCCGAGCTGGGATGCCAGACGTCCCAGTCATCATCGAGAGGCCGTCGAGTCTCGAGGCTAACTTGCCGGTGCTGCCGAGGAGGCCGCCCAATGCGACGCGGAAGCGCGCCGCCAAGAAGCTGAAAATCTCTGAAGCTACTAGCCAAGAGGTTAGTACCACTACCAGAGTAGTCGAGTACCACCAATAAGTAGTCTTGTGCTGACAAACCCAGTTGAACTGTTTGCAGGACATTTCCTCCTCGGACCTGTAGATCAAGACGACGAGAGCGCCTGGGATACGGTGGGGGCAGCGGCTGAAAGGAGTGTCAGCCCACCTCCGACCACTGAAGAAGCCGTACCAGTGGCGGCACAACAAGAGACTGGCACCGTGGAGTCACGGGCGTCGGTCGAAGAAGGACAGGACCCCTCTCCAGCTGCAGTGGTAGAGCAGCCAGAGGAGACGCACACTGAAGCTGAAGCTGCTAGCGAGGCTGGCATAGTGGACATCGCCAGGATTTTGGGCGCACCGACCGTGACTGTGGTGCGGTCAACCTTGTAAGTTCTCTGAGCTCTCGAGTAGACATGTAGGCATTAATCTCGTGTTGCTGACTGGATACTTCGTGATGCAGGAAATCCACGGACTTGTCGTGGGATGGTGAGGAAACTAGCACACCCACTGAAGGAGAGGACCGCTCGGCGGAGGCGCGCGAACCCACACCACCGCCACAGACTGAAGCCGCAACGGCATCAACACTGGAAGAAGCCACCTTGGTTGAAGGTATGTAGCCTGGCACCAATGGTAGTCATCATGTGTAGTAGTCGTAGTCGTTGAAGTTGACTTTGTGTACTCATTTTGTCAGGAGCACAAACTAAGGGAGCCGCGATCCCGGAAGCCGTAGCCATGGAGACGGCGACTATGGAGACGGAGCCCACAAGAGCAGTTGCTGGGGCGGCGGAAACGACAGCCCCCGTGCTGGGAGCTACAGTAGCGCCCGAGGTGGGTGCGGAAGCGCGAGTCGATCCGCTCCCCGAGATAAGTATGGACGTAGTCGTCCGCGAGCCCGTTATAGAAGAGGCTGCGCCAATCCGTTCGGCACCCATGCCCGAGGCGGCGTCATCTAGCCGTGGGGGTCTTGAGCTGCTGGAAGACAACCTCATCGACCCGGCTGTAGTCGCCCTGAGCATGGAGTCATGGCGCCGGACGGAGCAATGGGTCAAGGTACGTTGCGAGTACCCTGAGTAGTCTTTGCATTGCGAGATACAGGATACCCATTTGACTGTTCTGTCTTGAGCAGGATGTTGTTGAACGGTCCCGCCAGAAGTCCGAGCTGCTGAAGGGGTTTGGCGACACGGTCCTCCGTGCCGAGGCCTTGGAGAAGGAGCTCGAGAAGTCGAGGAAGCATTCTACTCTGCTCCAATCCAAGCTTGACAGCGCCTTCGCCCAGTACCACAATGAGGTACAAGAAGCGCAGGCGAAGAGGGACGACTTGATCCAGAAGAACAAGTCGCTGTGCCAGAAGAATAAAGGTATGTCCTCCGCCAAAGCCTTTGAGTGCTTATTGGAATACTTTGGAGTAGTCTGACATTGCGTTGAGTTGTCTGCAGATCTTGAAGCAAGAGTTGACCAACTGAAGGCTTCAGAGATGGACTTGAAGAATATTGTTTATCGGGAGACCGATAAAAGAGAGGTATTCGAGTACAAGTACACTCAGTTGAGCCATGAGTGCATCTATCACATGGAGCTCCGTGAAGCCTCAGACCGTGATCTTGTAAATTGCTATAAATCTCTGTAGAAATTGAACGAAGACTGCGAGAAGCTCAGAGGCCAATTGAAAGAACTCGAGGAAGCCGCACTGCCCATCGCAAGGTTGCTGGTACCGCACCCAGGCGGGCCCAAGATAGCTCCACTGGTAGACCGGTTGAAGGAAGCCCCCGGACGACTGGCGACGTATGTCAAGCACCTGGCGAAGTCTATTCCAAACCAGGTGCTGGCGTACATGAAGTCATACTTTCTGAAGGCGCCAGTGGATGTGGTAGCTGGCGGTCTTGCGGCTAACTGTAGCGATGATCAGTACAAGACCCTCCTTGAGGAGATGGCGCCCATTGCAGAGCAAGTGGCGGAGAAGCTCAATCTGTAGTAGATGTACCTGTAGAGGTAGCTTAGGGTAGTTTATATAAGACAAACAGAGTAGTTAGCAACTTGTTTGAATTATCAATGAAAGTTATCCATGCTTTAAATGTGAAATGAGTACTCGTGGCCGCCACTTGTAGCGAAGTGTGCGGAGTACCAAACCGTGGATAACTCGTGAGTAGTAGTACTCGGTAGAGTCTGCCTGAATAGAAGGCTCAGCAAAGAAGTTGAATATTATCAAACTTTATTACTGAAGAATGACTACACCTGGATGGCCAGGGCCGTTTACAAGTGTAGTTGCCAGGACCCGTAGGCCGCCTACGGCTAAGTGGTGCTAGGGCCCTTGAGCCGCTTACAGCTGGTAGATCCGTTAATAGCCGTATAGGCTGGATCTAGAGTACATGGTCCCATAGACCGCCGCTAGAGTCCTCAGTGCTCTGAGCAGCCCAAGATCCGTTAGTAGCCGTTAACGCTGGATCTTAGAGAGAAGTAGTCCGGGGACTAGTGCTAGGACCGAAAGGCCGCTTACAGCAAAGAGTCCGTGAGTAGCCGTATAGACTTGGACCCGTAGATGAGTAGTCAAGTGACTACGCGTAGAAGCTACACAGCTGGTCGACGTTCCACGAGTTGCTGATGTCATCGCCTTCAAGTGTTTGGAGGCGGTAGGAGCCTGGTCCGGTCACCTTGGAGACTGAGAGGGGACCTTCCCATGGCGAGCTGAGTTTGTGTAGTCCTTCCGTGTTCTGGATGCGACGGAGAACTAGATCACCGACGTTGAAGGATCGTTCCTTGATGTTGCGATCATGGTAGCGTCGGATACCCTCTAGGTACCGTGCTGACTGGACGAGGGCGGCGCAGCGGGCTTCTTCGAGGCTGTCGATGTCAACCTGTCTGCTGTCTTCTGAGATGCCTTCGTCGTACTGTTCTACCGCCGGGGATTCCCACATCACGTCGGCAGGTAGAATAGCTTCGGAGCCGTAGACCAGGAAGTAGGGCGACTGCCCTGTCGGCTTGGTAGGTTGAGTACGAAGCCCCCAGAGTGCATTAGGTAGTTCCTTGATCCACTTGCCTCATTTGGTGTTAGCTGCGTCGTGCAATTGCTTCTTGAGGGCGTCGAGTACCATCCCGTTGGCGTGCTCGACTTGACCGTTGGCGCGGGGATGGGCGACTGAGACATACCGGACGTCAATCCCACTATTCTCGCAGTACTCCCAGAACTGGTGGTTGTTGAAGTTGGAACCCAAGTCTGTGATGATGTGATGGGGTAACCCGTAACGATGCACTAGCTCATCCAAGAAGTCGAGTACTCTGTCGGCCTTTGGGCAGGTGACCGGCTTGACTTCGATCCACTTAGTGAACTTGTCGAAGGCCACCAAGACTCTGTTGAATCCCCATGGCGCAGTTGGCATAGGCCCAATCATGTCGAGCCCCCAGCAGGCAAAGTGCCAGGTTGGTGGTATGGTGACTAGCTTGTAGGCCGGGACGTGTTGCTGCTTGGCGAAGAATTGACATCCTTGGCACTTTCTGACGAGTTCTTCAGCGTCGGCCAGGGCTGTAGGCCAGTAGAAAGCTCGTCGGAAAGCCTTGCTCACCAGCATGCGGGAGGACGCGTGGTTGCCGCAGACACCTTTGTGGATCTCCTCCAAGATGTCCTTGCCTTTATCCCGAGGTATGCACTTCATGAGTACTCCAGAAGTAGCACCCCGCCTGTAGAGCTTGTCTCCGACTAGTACGTAGGTCTTGGCTCGGCGAACGAGTTGTTCGGCCGTGTTCTTGTCGGAGGGAACTTTCTGCTCGCGAATGTAGTCGATGAAGGGTTGTCTCCAATCCACGTCAATCATCATGACCTCCTGACCGGACTGTGGTGGCACAGGGTCAGTGGTCATTGGCGCCGGCTCCGGGATGGATGGCGCGTGAAGCTCGTGGACGAAGACTCCGACGGGTACTTGCGCGCGAGTAGAACCAAGCTTTGACAGGACGTCCGCTGCGACGTTGTTGTCGCGGACGACATGGTGGAACTCGAGACCATAGAACTTGTTCTCGAGCTTGCAGACTTCCAGACAGTAGGCGTCCATGTTCTCCTTATTGTGATCCCAAGACTTGTTGACTTGGTTGATGACCACTGCGGAGTCGCCGTAGACTAGTAGCCGCTTGATGCCCGAAGAGATTGCGAGGCGAAGCCCATGCAGTAGGGCTTCGTACTTTGCTTCGTTGTTTGAGACCTTCCAGAAGATCTGCAGGACGTACTTGAGTTGTTCGTCCTTTGGAGAGATCAGGAGTACCCCTGCACCTGCGCCCTCGAGCTTGAGTGAGCTGTCGAAGTACATCACCCAGTGTTCTGGCCGCTCGGTTGGAGTTGGTAGCTGATTCTCGCGCCACTCTACCATGAAGTCGACAAGTGCCTGGGACTTGATAGCGGTACGTGGCTTGAAGTCGATGTTGAGGGCGCCGAGTTTGACTGCCCACTTGGAGATTCTTCCAGTAGCATCCTGATTGCGGAGTGTGTCACCGAGCGGGTAGTCGGTGATGACGGCAATCGAGTACTCCTGGAAGTAGTGTCGTAGCTTCCGCGAGGTGATGAGCACTGCGTAGAGTAGCTTCTGGACCAGCTGGTACCATGCCTTTGACTCTGACAGAACCTCGCTTATGAAGTAGACTGGTCGCTGGACTGGGTAGGCGTGGCCTTCTTCCTGCCGCTCGACAACGATGGTAGTACTGACCACATGAGTAGTCGCAGCAAGGTAGAGTAGTAGCTGCTCCTTTTTGCGAGGAGCCGTGAGGACCGGTGGTTTTGACAGGAAGTCTTTGAGCTGCGCCAGAGCTTGATCAGCCTCCTTGGTCCACATGAACTTCTCTTGGTGCTTGAGTAGTTTGAAGAAGGGTAGTCCCCGTTCTCCGAGCTTCGAGATAAATCTGTTCAGGGCCGCCATACACCCGATTAGCTTCTGTACATCCTTGATGCAGGTGGGAGCTTTCATGTTGGTGATGGCGGAGATCTTCTCGGGGTTGGCTTCGATGCCGCGATGGCTGATGATGAAGCCGAGTAGTTTCCCAGATGGTACGCCAAAGACGCACTTGTTGGGATTGAGCTTCCATTGGTACTCTCGCAGGGATGCGAAAGTCTCTTCAAGATCGGCGATGAGCGTATCGGAGTTTCTGGTCTTGACGACCACGTCATCCACATAGGCTTCGACATTCTTGTTGAGCTACTTCTTGAAGCAGGCCTGGATAGCTCGCTGGTATGTAGCGTCGGCGTTCTTCAACCCGAACGACATTGTCGTGTAGCAGTAGGCGCCAAACGGGGTGATGAACGCGGTCTTCTCCTGGTCTTCTTCCTTGATAGCGATCTGGTGGTACCCGGAGTAGCAGTTGAGGAAGCAGAGCAGGTCGCAGCCCGCCATGGAGTCGATGACTTGATCAATCCGCGGCAACCCGAAGGGGTCCTTAGGGCAGTGCTTGTTGAGGTCGGTGTAGTCGACGCACATCCTCCACTCGTTCGTGTTCTTCTTGCGGACGAGGACGGGGTTGGCGAGCCACTCAGGATGGAAGACTTCACGGATGAAGCCAGCCGCGAGTAGCTTGGCGAGTTCCTTCTTGATGGCATCCCGTCGGTCGTCGGTGAAGCGGCAGAGGTGTTGTCGTTTGGGGGTAGCTTTAGGGTCAATGTTGAGTGAGTGCTCGATCAGCCTCCTGGGTACCCCTGGCATGTCCGCTGGTTTCCACGCGAAGATGTCTCGGTTAGCCCGGAGGAAGCTGACGAGCGCGTCTTCCTATTTCGGGTCTAGACCCGCCCCGATCATGGTAGTCTTGCTGCTGTCGCCCATCCCGAGGTCAATGGCCTTCACTTGAACTTCCTCTGATGGCTGAGGCTTGTTTGCTGTGTCGGTCTTCTCAGGTATCTCGAGTTCGGTTGGAGCGAGCCTCTTGGATGCAGCGAAGATCTCCATCATTGCATTGGGTACTTGGTTGGTCGCTGCGAGTTCCACGGCTTCGGTGTCGCAGTCGTAAGAGATCTTCAAGTCCCCTTGCAATGTGAGTACTCCGACGGGACTTGGCATCTTGAGTACCAAGTAGGTGTAGTGCGGTACCGCCATGAACTTGGCGATAGCTGGTCTGCCGAGAATAGCATGGTAGGAGGTTTCGAAGTCCGCAACCTCGAACTTGATGTACTCGGTGCGGTAGTTCTCCCTTGTCTCCCCGAAGGTAACTGGCAGGACCACTGAGCCTAGTGGAATAGCCGCGTTACCGGGGACAATGCCGTAGAAGGGTGATGCGCTCCTAGTGAGCATGTCGGTGATGTCGAGCTTCATCTTCTTCAAGGTCTTGGTGAAGAGGACATTGAGCCCGCTTCCGCCGTCGATGAGTACCTTGTTGAGTCTGGAGCCCGCGACTACAGGTTTCAGGACGAGTGGAAAACGTCCTGGCTCGGAGAAGCTTGTCCATTGGTCCACGCGGGAGAAGGTAATGGGCACCTCCGACCACCTTAGAGGTGTCGGCACCGCTGGTTCAATGTTCAAGACTTCCCGTCGGGTGGCCTTCTGAGACCGTCTGGTGGGTAGTCCGCCAAAGAGGACATTCACCGTCTTATCGGGTTCTTGGAAGTCGCTGTTGCCTTCGTCGACTTTTTTCTTACCCTTCTTGTCGTGAGGAGGCCATGGATCGGGAGTATCCTTGAGTGCTCGCCGGAGCTGGTAGCACTGCTCGGTGGTGTGGTTGCCATCCAGATGCCACGGGCACTTCTCTTTGAGCAAGTCTTTGAAGCCGCCGGAGGTCCTTTTGGAGTTGTCCTTCGCAGGGCGCTGTATAGCCGCGGCCGTGTTGTCTGGCTTGCGCTTGCGGTTAGGACCCGAGTAGTAGTTGTTGTTGTGACCCCCTTGATCCTTATTGTTGTTGTGGCCGCCCGTGTTGTTCTTGCTCTTGCTGCGGATGGAGTCATACTTGGCGTTCGCCTTGTCCTCCTCGTCGGCCCATGACGTGATCATGTCTTTGAGCTTGGTGATGGAACTCAGGCGGTGGCAACCGAAGTCTTCGAAGGTGCGATGGTGGTAGAGCCCGTCTTGGAAGAGGTCGATGACTTCTTTGTCGGTGACGTCGACTACGGTCGCGCGCTTGTCGAAAAAGTGCCGCATGTACTGGCGGAGCGTCTCGCCTTGTTCTTGCTTGACCATTGCCAGATCCATGTGGGTACCCGAGCGCCCCATGGCGCCCGTAAAGTTGCTGGTGAACTGAGCCTTCAGCTGGTCCCACTCGTCGATTGAGTTCTTGTCGAGCGACTCGAGCCAGGTGAGTAGGGCTTGGTCCAGACAGAAAGGGAAGTAGAGGCACTTCGTGTCGTTGTTGCCACCAGCGTTTTCAATGGATAAGGCATAGCACCTGAGCCACTGAACTGGGTCTTTTTTCACGTCGTACTTGGTGATCCTGAGAGGTTTGAACTTCTTAGGAAGGAGCAGGTCGCGAAGTCGTGCAAAGTAGGCAGGAAAACTGTCACTGTCGCTTGCTTCAGTAGTCTTCTTGCGACGGATCTCGTCGATCCTATGGCGGGCGTCGTAGCCGCCACGTGAGTTGCCGGTGGCGTAGCTATTCGTGTGGCCTCGGCCTCCGCGATCGCCGCCGCCACCGGCTCTTCTGCCGACGCCATGGGATGAGCTTCTGCCGCTGCTGCCACCACCAGCACCGTCGCCGCGACAACCACCAGCGCCGCCGCGGCTACCACCGGCGCCGCCCTGGCTGTTGCCGCCCTGTGAGGGTCCTCCAACCGAGGCCCTAGAGCGGTTGGGGTTTGGCTGGTGTTCTCCACAGACACGGTTGCGTCCGCCATCTGCCGGGCTACGACTGGTGGCTTCATGGTGTCCAGCTTCGTGATTTCTGACGGGGGGTACTTGGGCAACCCTGTTGTCGACCCGCATGAAGTAGGCATCTTCAGCGAGCTTGGCGATGACTTTGCCTGCGCGGATCCCCTGGGCCTGCCATGCTATCGTGGTGATAGACATGAGGCACTGCTCAGGAGTGGTGTGTACCCGGTTGGCAACTTGATCCAGAGCCTCGTTGAGGTTCCGGATAGGGAGAGCCTCTCGGAGACGTCTGCGCCGATCGTTCCGCTTCCTGTTGCGGTCACGTCGAGCGTTCTTGTCTTCAGTGGTCTCGTCGGGAGGTGCGCTAGCGGACAACTCATCCTCTGAGATGTCATCAAGGTACTGGTCGGGTCGATTCTCCGAAGTCCCGGCGTCTCCGGCCGCCATGAAGACTTCGCGGTCGGGAGTGCAGAGACTGGAGTCAGTAGTCGCCACCTCGGTTGGGGTGTGCTCGTCGTTTTGAGCCAACGGGGTCCCTTCCTGGAAGGGGAGTGTATTGAGATAGGCGACGCAGCGCGAGTTGTCGTCCGTCAGGTCTGCTGGCTTGCGGTCGGGCCAGTAGATGAATCTACCGGCGGGAGTAGATGTAATGACCAAGCCGGTCGCAGGGCCTGACAGCGGTTCCTCGGTCATGTTGAACTTGGACTCGGACTCGATTGGGTCCGATCTGAAGTCGAACTCATATGAAGAGTCCGAGTAGTAGTCGGATGCGGTGTTGGAGTCCGAAGAGTACTCGGAGGCGATCTCCTTGCCGGACCGGTGTACAGCGAGAGCTTCCGCGTGGGCCCTGCTAGAGTTGCAGAGACCTTATGGGAAGTGCTGGGAAGTGCTCGTGGAGGGGGGCCGCTTCACACGATGGCTCAGGAGCCGGCTCGCATGAGGCGATCCAGGGTGACGTCGAGTTCGAGTCGGAGGCGAATCCAAGCTCGAAGTCGGTGACTTGGTTGTAGAGCGAAAATTCGCCGAATTTTTCGGCGAGTGTGCCCGTGACGACTTTGGGAAGTGTCACGAGCCCGGTCTTCGGGTTCGGGGTCATGGTGAGGTAGCGCTGGAACGATCCCGCGCCGTCAGCAGTGCAGACCCAGGAGCCGAAGACGAAGGTGTCGCCGTGGTTCAAGGTGGCGGTTGGCTTGATGACGATTGAAGCCGTCGAGTTCGCCATGTGATCTTCGGCGAGATCCCCTACCTGGCGCGCCAGCTGCCGGTGTTTTACACCGGTAACCCACCAAGGGGAGTACCCAAGGTAGATGAATGTAGCCTCGCCGAGATCGGTAACTCGAAGGAGAGACACGTGGCACACAATTTAGACATGTTCGGGCCGCGAGGTGCGTAATACCCTACGTCCTGTATGCTGCTTAGCTCTGGATTGATTGGATGTGTTTACAAGATGATGCGGATCCAGAGATAGGGGTCCCTGCCTCGCCTTATATAGTCCGGGAGGCAGGGTTACAAGTTGGTTTGCCAGAGGAGTTCTAGTCGTGTGCGGCCAGGAGTACTCTACATGGATCCGGACATGTCTAGCTTCCTAACCGAGTACTAGTCCTCTGTATATCTTGCGCTCCACGCCATCAGGTGCCGTGTAGCCCAAGTCGAGTAGTCCCAGGGGCCCACGGAGTAGTCGGTCCCAGTACCCACCAGAGTAGTGGGCCCAGGGATGTCCGTACGACAGTGCCGTCAAGTGGAGCAAGATTTTGGGAGACCTCCATAAAAGGATCCCTAGAAGGTTTCAAGTATCTCTCTTCATGAAAATACAAGAATTTCAGCACTTATCTTGGCACAATCATCACCTCTTGCTTCGGGACGAGTAATGTCTAAGCATGGGGGGTTGCCAAGGAAGTACTAGTGTAGTCTAGAGTTCAAGGGGAGTAAAAAAAAGAGGAAAAAAAGAGAAAAAAGTGATGAAAGAAAAAATATATATATATAAAAAGAAGAAAAAGTATGATGAGAAAAGGAAGAAAAGAAAAAAAAGAGTGAAGAAAAAATATATAATAAAGCTCTCCGGTTCTCTAGCTACATTTGGAAATTTCAAAAGGATTTCAAGATCAAGACCCATACTCATCTTTCTAACCATGTGCAATCCGATAACGAGGACTTCGTTTGTGCCTCGGAATCACTCTTTGCCATTTGCACATGTCCACCTATCTAAAAAAAGTGTGTGTTTTTCTCTCCCCCCTCCGCGGAATATTATTTCCCAATGACCTTTTTGACGAGTCTTGGTAAGTCCATGAGAAGCTTGTCTTGTTTTAATAATATCTCAACTATAATCTCAACTATAATATCTTGGTAGGACTAAACTTTCCCATAGCTCCATATAAAGACTTCCACCAAATATTTGAGAGAGGAAAAGAGTAGAACAAGTAGGCTTGAGAGACAAGATGAGATGAGAGTTCATGAGCAAGATGCAAGGAGGTTTATTATTGATCTTGGTAAAGCAATTTTTCTTCATCCCGCTCTTTATTTTCAAAATTTATGAGATTTGTTTAAAATTTGAGAGCAAGTTTGATTACTTGTGGAAAGAGCTTAAAAGATATCTACCCTCCATAGAGATGAAAGCTAGCTACATTATGGAACTTTAACAAATATAAACTTGGAGAGCATTATGTTTTCTCATGTATGATCAAGTGCAATGTATGAACATTGAAAGGTAATACTGATGTCCATTAAAGGCTTACTCGAGGACGAGCAAGGTTTAAGCATGGGGGTATGTTGACGGTCGATTTTGGTACACCTAGCAATAAGTTTACCGTCAACATTCGCACATATTTGATATCCTAACTAACGGTACTAACCCCCTTGATATGACAAGTTCGCACTCGCATGTGGTTTTTGGAGTATGTTGTTTACACAGGATTTAAACGCTTAAAGTAGTACTTTCGGGTAAAGTTCATCAAGCACTTTATGAGAAGATCATGAAGCCCGTCATAAGTCAAGACATGAAGTGAACACAACTCCAAATGACCCAAGGACCGAAGCATCAACACGTAAAACTCCGGGGACTTGGATGTTTACCAACGAGATCAACTCAGCCCGAGAGATATTCTCGTAGCCCAGGACAGCATGATCTTTCGGTGCACATTCGAAGACTCAAACGGTCTAATGGCAAAAGTTTGACTACCAAAGTTGTGGACCTCGACGATACCTTCGATTTGGACATGTGGAAGGCCCAATTCGGGTCAAGGAGCTAGGAGATATGGCCCCCGAAATGCCAGCTGCGCAGACAAGTCTGAAATCAGATAGATTATCTTCCGAGGCTATTTTGGGGATCTTATCTTCGTTTTCAAGGAAACCAATGAATACCAAAGTTGGAGATAATTTCGTGGCACACAATCTGGACACTGAATTTGCATTAGTTGGAGTCTGGACGTGGGAGATATGGTGCCGACAAGGAAGGGCTGAGAATCAGGAAAATCTGGACGAGGCTGATTTTATGGAAACCAAGTTCCCTTCTGTCCCAAGGAAGATCTTGTGCAAGGCAAGGTGGAGCACGCCCCAAGGCTCCCCAAGGGCATAAATACAACCCCTTGGGTCCCCAAGGAGGGGTGATCGATCCATCCATTCATCAGAGAGCCGTCGACACGAAGGAGAAGCACCGGGAGGAAGCCGACGACCGCCGCAAGTCCTCGAGTTGCCTAGGAGATGGCCTAGGCCATGCCCTAGCCGCCATGGTTGGCCCTGCATGGTGAAGCCATGGTGGAGTTCCGGAGCCCATGCCTTGATTCCATCAAGGCAATTGTATATTCTACATTCGATGGTGATATAAATCATGTCTTTCCTTTACTTTGATCTACATCGATGAGTGCTTTATTCATATGTATAGCTAGCATATGCTTTTAATAAGAATAGATCTAATCGTGGTGGTTAGTCTATCTCTTGCGATTACATCGTTGTAGTGCATGGACCTAGGTTGTCATTCGGTGATGATTATCCTTGCGTAGTGATAGTACGGTGGAGGAGAAAGCGGCGAATGAACGTGCATCGGACCACTCCATAACGGGTTACTCCATATCGAGTGTACTCCTTATCTTGGTATAGGATTAGATTGGTTTGTCATCGTGGCCGGAGCGGCAACAAGAAGACGATGGGCTAGGGTTACCCTTGGTTTGCTTACCTTTATGGCTAGGTGGATGAGATCCATACATCCCTTCGTGTTTGTATGTTTAACCTTTATGCAATCAACACTTCACATAGGGTTAGACCGGAAGGTTAGATAGAGAACCTTAGTGGTTTGCTTCCGATCCTTGGATTGACAAATCTAGGGAGGACCCTCCTTGGTGAAAAAGGCATCAAGTCACCCGTAGGCTTGCGGTGAACTTGAGCACGGTTTTGCACCGTCAACACTCTTCAAGATCGGCGATGAGCGTGTTGGAGTTTCTGGTCTTGACGACCACGTCATCCACATAGGCTTCGATGTTCTTGTAAAGCTGCTTCTTGAAGCAGGCCTGGATAGCTCGGTGGTAGGTAGCACCGGCGTTCTTCAACCCGAACGACATTGTCGTATAGCAGTAGGCGCCGAACGGGGTGATGAACGCGGTCTTCTCCTAGTCTTCTTCCTTGATAGCGATCTTGTGGTAGCCGGAGTAGCAGTCGAGGAAGCAGAGCAGGTCGCAGCCCACTGTGGAATCGATGACTTGATCAATCCACGGCAACCCGAAGGGGTCCTTGGGGCAGTGCTTGTTGAGGTCGGTGTAGTCGACGCACATCCTCCACTCGTTCGTGTTCTTCTTGCGGACGAGGACGGGGTTGGCGAGCCACTCAGGATGGAAGGCTTCGCAGATGAAGCCGGCCGCGAGTAGTTTGGCGAGTTCCTTCTTGATGGCATCCCGTCGGTCGTCAGCAGAACGGCAGAGGTGTTGTCGCTTGGGGGTAGCTTTAGGGTCGACGTTGAGTGAATGCTCGATCAGCCTCCTGGGCACCCCTGGCATGTCCGCTGGCTTCCACGCGAAGATGTCTCGGTTAGCCCGGAGGAAGCTGATGAGCACGTCTTCCTATTTAGGGTCGAGCCCCGCGCCGATCATGGTAGTCTTGCTGCTGTCGCCGGTCCCAGGTCGATGGCCTTCACCTGCACTTCCTCTGTTGGCTGAGGCTTGTTTGCAGTGTCGGTCTACTCAGGTATCTCGAGTTCAGTTGGGGCAAGTTTCTTGGAGGTAGCGAAGATCTCCATCATTGCATTGGGTACTTGATTGGTGGCTGCGAGTTCCATGGCTTCGGTGTCGCAGTCGTAAGAAACCTTCAAGTCCCCTTACAGCGCAAGTACTCTGGCAGGACTTGGCATTTTGAGTACCAAGTAGGTGTAGTGAGGGACCGCCATGAACTTGGTGATGGCTGGTCTGCCGAGGATGGCATGGTAGGAGGTTTCGAAGTCCGCAACCTCAAACTTGATGTACTCAGTGCGGTAGTTCTCCCTTGTTTCTCCGAAAGTAACTGGCAGGACCACTGAGCCAAGTGGAATAGCCGCGTTACCCGGGACGATGCCGTAGAAGGGCGACACGCTCTTGGTGAGCATGTCAGTGATGTCGAGCTTCATCTTCTTCAAGGTCTTGGTGAAGAGGACATTGAGTTTGCTCCCGCTGTCGATGAGTACCTTATTGAGTTTGGAGCCCGCGACTACTGGTTTCAGGACCAGTGGGAAACGTCCCGGCTCAGAGAAGCTTGTACATTGATCCGCGTGGGAGAAGGTGATGAGTACCTCCGACCACCTTAGAGGTGTCGGTACCGCTGGTTCAATGCTCAAGACTTCCCGTAGAGTGAGCTTTTGGGACCGCTTGGTGGGTAGTCCGCCGAACAGGACATTCATCGTCTTGTCAGGGTCCTGGAAGTCACCGTTGCCTTCGTCGACTTTTTTCTTGCCCTTTTTGTCATGAGGAGGCTGTGGCTCGGGAATATCCTTGAGTGCTCGCCAGAGTTGGTAGCACTGATCGGTGGTATGCTTGCCATCCAGATTCCACGGACACTTCTTTTTGAGGAAGTCTTTGAAGCCGCCGGAGGTCTTTTTGGAGTTGTCTTTCGTAGGGTGATGTATAGCCGTGACTGTGTTGTCTGGCTTACACTTGCGGTTGGGACCCGAGTAGTTGTTGTTGCGACCCCCTTGGTCCTTGTTGGTGTTGTTGCCGCCCGTGTTGTTCTTGTTCTTGCCGCGAATGGAGTTGTACTTGGCGTTCGCCTTGTCCTCTTCGTCGGCCCATGATGTGATCATGTCCTTGAGCTTGGTGATGGAACTTGGGCGGCGGCGACCGAAGTCTTCGAAGGTGCGACGGTGGTAGAGCCCGTCTTGGAAGAGGTCGATGACTTCTTTGTCGGTGACGTCGACTACGGTCGCACGCTTGTCGAAAAAGCGGCGCATGCACTAGCGGAGCGTCTCGCCTTGCTCCTGCTTGACCATCGCCAGATCCATGCAAGTACCTGAGCGCCCCATGGCGCCCGTGAAGTTGCTGGTGAACTGAGCCTTCAGCTGGTCCCACTGGTCAATCGAGTTCTTGTCGAGTGACTCGAGCCAAGTGAGTGGAGCCTGATCCAGACAGAAGGGGAAGTAGAGGCACTTCGTGTCATTGTTGCCACCAACATTTTCAATGGACAGGGCATAACACCTGAGCCACTGAACTGGGTCTTGCTTCGCATCGTACTTGGTGATTCCGAGAGGTTTGAACTTCTCGGGGAGAAGCAGATCGCGAAGTCGTGCAGAGTAGGAGGGGAAGCCGTCACTGTCGCTGACTTCGGTAGCCTTCTTGGCGCGGCGGATCTCATCGATCCTGTGGCGGGCATCGTAGCTGCCGTGAGTGCAGCCGGTGGCGTGGCTGTTCACGTGGCCTCGGCCTCCGCCGTCACCGCCGCCACTGGCTCTTCTCCCGCCGCCGTGGGAGGAACTGCCACCACTGCTGCCCCCGCTGCCACTGCCACCGCCTCCACCACCGTGGCCGTCGTGCGAGGGTCCTCCCGCAGAGGCTCTAGAGCGGTTGGGTGTTGGTTGGTGTTCACCATGGATGCGGTTGTGTCCGCCATCTGCTGGGGTGCGGCTGCGACTAGTGGCCTCGTGGTTTCCAGCGGGAGCGACTCTGTTGTTGACCCGCATGAAGTAGGCGTCCTCAACGAGCTTGGTGATGACTTCACCTGCGCGGTGCCCCTGGGCCTGCCGTGCTATCGTGGTGATAGACATGAGGCATTGCTCAGGGGTGGTGTGCACCCGGTTGGCGACTTGATCCAGAGCCTCGTTGAGGTTCCGGATGGGGAGAGCTTCCCGGAGACGTCGGCGTCGATCGTTCCGCTTCCTGTTGCGGTCACGCTGAGCGTTCTTGTCTTCGGTAGTCTCGTTTGGAGGTGCATTGGCTCTCAACTCATCCTCTGAGATGTCGTCGAGGTACCGATCGGGCCGTTCTTCCGAGGTTCCAGCATCCCCGGCTGCCATGAAGACTTCACGGTCGGGGGTGCAGAGGCTGGAGTCGGTAGTCGCCACCTCGGTGGGGGTGTGCTCGTCTTCGTTTGGATCCAGTGGTGTCCCCTCCTGGAAGGGGAGTGTCTCGAGGTAGGCGATGCAGCACGAGTTGTCGTCAGTTAGGTCTGCGGGCTTGCGGTCGGGCCAGTAGACGAATCTGTCGGCGGGAGTAGATGTAATGACCAAGCCAGCGGCAGGGCCTGACAGCGGTTCCTCGATGGTGTTGAGCTCAGACTCGGACTCGAATGGGTCCGAACTGAAGTCGAACTCGTAGGAGGAGTCCGAGTTGTAGCCGGGTACGGCGTTGGAGTCCGAGGAGTACTCGGAGACGATCTCCTTGCCGTCCCGGCGTGCGGCGAGAGCTTCTGCATGGGCCCTACTAGAGTTGCAGAGGCCGTATGGGAAGTGCTCGTGGAGGAGGACCGTTCCACACGATGGCTCAAGAGCCGGCTCGCATGATTCAATCTAGGGCGACGTCGAGTTCGAGTTGGAGGCGGATCCAATCTTGAAGTCGGCGACTTGATTGCAGAGTGAAAATTCGCCGAATTTTTCGACGAGTGGGCCCGTGACAACTTCGGGAAGCGTCACGAGCCCGGTCTCCGGGTCCGGGGTCATGGTGAGGTAGCGCTGGAACGATCCAGCACCGTCAGCGGTGCAGACCCAGGAGCCGAAGACGAAGGTGTCGCCGCGGTTGAAAGCGGCGGTTGGCATGATGACGATTGAAGCCGTCGAGTTCGCCATGTGATCTTCGGCGAGATCCCCTACCAGGCGCGCCAGCTGTCGGTGTTTTAACCTGGCAACCTACCAAGGGGAGTACCCGAGGTAGACATTTGTGGCCTCGTCGAGATCGAGAACTCGAAGGAGAGACACGTGGCACACAATTTAGACAGGTTCGGGCCGCGAGGTGCGTAATACCCTACGTCCAGTATGCTGCGTAGCTTTGGATTGATTGGGTGTGTTTACAAGATGATGCGAATGATGAGATAGGGGACCCTGCCTCGCCTTATATAGTCCGAGAGGCAGGGTTACAAGTCGGTTTGTCAGAGGAGTACTAGTCGTGTACGGCTAGGAGTACTCTACATGGATTCGAGCATGTCTAGCTTCCTAACCGAGTACTAAACCTCTGTAGGCCTTGCGCTCCACGCCAGCAGGTGCCGTGCAGCCCAAGTCGAGTAGTCCCAGGGGCCCACGGAGTAGTCGGTCCCAGTACCCACCTGAGTAGTGGGCCCAGGGATGTCCGTACGACACTCAACTCCTCGAAGGCCCTGCAAGGCTAAGACCTTTCGCACCTACTCTTCACCTGAATCAATGCAAATCAAGCCGCAACCTGCACCTGCAATACTCGGCCAAGAGTCAGTCCAAACCACGTTGTCAATCACTCATCACTAAGGAGCGACCATCCACCAGTCCTCGGATGCTCCGGTCCTCAATCTCCCCCTTGATGGGTGCATTGACGACACACATAGTACCAATTCGGGAAAGAAAGAAAAAAGAAAAGAAAAGAACAAAAATCTCAAACAAGTGATCAAAAGCCAAACAAAAGCCAAAGACAAGATCACTTGAAGAGCAAGTCTCCATCCCTAAGGCAAGGGCAACGACTCAACACAACCGAGACAAAATGCTCACAATGCCGACTCCTCGAGGGGAGGCAAACGGGCTCGACACCATCAGCAAAAGAGCAAAGCACAAAGCACAACTCAGGCGACACAAAGAGCTCCCCATGCATGAATGCTAGCTCCCCCTGAACAAATGTGTGCAAACTCAAGTTCTCCCCCTGAACTGAGTATCCATCTCCACAAATGCAATCTGAATTAGATGCACAATTTTCTCCCCGTTGTTGGTAATGCATGAATCAAGTCTGGAAATGAAAGTATGAGCTTCTCAAATGCTAGGAATGAGACATAGAACAAGCAAGATAGCCCAAAATTCCGTACAAGCATCGCCAACAAGATAGAAAAGACATATATACATGTGACATAGCCATGATCAATTTTAAGCAATTTTCATCAAAAATTCCCTCTAATGAGCATAAGACCTCAACATGACCAAATTGAGCACAAATAATATACATCATACAAATTTCATGCAAGGTCACAAGATCTCATGACAAGATCATCACAAACACTCACAAGCTATCTCATATCATGTCAAAGCCACCGAATCATGTGTCTACTTCTAAACATGAGACTTCTCATTGGTAGACATCATGCAACAGTTTAGCACCCAAGATAAGGAATTTAAAGCATAAATGACATGGTACACATGGAAGCATATTTTTCAAGCATAGACATTTCATAGATACCAATTTCATTTACAAATTTAAACATGGTACATGAAATGCCTTTTCAGCAAAAAGAAGCTTATGCTCCTCCACAAGGTAAAATGAAGGCTAAACATTCATGATGACAACAAGGTCTTTGACCCCAAGTAAAAAGAGCATGATTCCCAAACATGAATTAAGCAAGACATAGACATTTGAGCACAAAATGAGCATGAAAGGGATTCTACTCATAAGAGAGAATCAATTTAGCATTTCACAAAAAATATAGCCATTTCACATGCACATATATCCAAAGCTACCAAGAGCATATCTATACATCATAAAAGCTCAACAAGCATGATCATAGGCTCATCCACAACATATTATAGTGATCAATGTATATGAGAGAAGCACATCCTCCAAAGCATATGATACAAATGCAGGCTATGATACAAAGATGCTGGAAATGATATGTTACATGAATGATCGATGCAAGCTACATATGTACATGAGATTCCCAACCCAAGCTCAAAACGGGTACACCACACCAAGTTCACCTCGCAAACGAGAAAAGGTAACTTGGTCCAAATGCTTAGTGAAGATATCTACAAGCTGTTTCTGGGTTGGCACATGTATCAAATCTATGTTTCACTTTTCCACATTATCTCTCAAAAAGTGATATCGCACCTCTATGTGTTTGGTTCTGGAATGGAGCACTGGATTTTTGGCAACGCTTATGGCACTGGTGCTACCACACAAGAGAGAGACGTGGGTGCACTCCTCACCAAAATCACTCATGGTATAGGTGATCCAAAACAACTGGGAACAGCAACTAGCGGCAGCAACATACTCAGCTTTGGTGGTAGACTGGGCTACACTAGACTATTTGCGAGATGACCAAGAAACCAATGAGGAACCCAAAAACTGACAAGTACCCAAAGTCGATTTCGTATCTAGACGGCAACTGGCAAAATCGACATCCAAAAAACCATGAAGCGCTAGAGAAGAGGACGCCGAGTACCAAAGCCCAAGCTCAGGAGTGTATTGCAAATACCTAAAAATCCTCTTGACGGCCTGCCGATGCGAAGTCCTCGGCAACACCTGAAAATGAGCGCACAGACACACACTGAACTGTATATACGGCCTCGTCGCCGTCAGGTAGAGGAGGGAGCCTGTTGACGGTGTATTTTGGTGCACCAAACATGTTCATTACACTTTGGTTTGGATTTGATTATGAAACTAACCCGCCACTAGGCACACTAATGACATAACAAGTTCATATTTGTATGTGCATTTGGAAGTGTTATGTTTTTGCAGGAAAACATGGACATAAAGGACAGAGTCACAACAAGTTCAAAGGAGCAATTGAGGAGTCTCATTCGTGTTTGAGAGCATGATGAAATCACTTCCAAAGGTGGCAAGGACCGAAGTGTTACAAAGGAACATCCCCGAGGATTGAAGCGTAAAAGACCGAACTTCATGCGAGAAGACCCTCCATCTTGGACGCGAGGATGACATCGTCAAAATGGTGCAAATGGAGGGGGCAAAGTGCGTAATGACAAGAGGACCCACGTGCGCGAAGGGGCGACCGAACCGGGCCGAAATGGGCCTGGGCCGGTCGGCCCAGGCCGGCCGGCCTGGCCCATTCCAGGGTCGGTTCGGCCCCCCATTTCTTGAGCGTGAAGATGATTCAACCCTAAGTACGTGGAGGCGCCGCCATTCGCAGAGGGAGAGCCATTCGCCCGAGAGGCCGTCCACAAGCTAGAGAGAGAGAAGAGGAGGGAGATCATTCGCGAGAAGGATCGCTCTACTCGAAGGAAGCAACCACAAGTGGAGGAGGACGTCGAGGCCCTGCCAAGACACCCCCGGAGGAGAAGGAAGACACCGTCGGAAGCGTCACCATGATCAACGGTGCTATGCCTAGCACCTTGATGGGGTAATCTTCTCATTTGTCCATGGGTTGTAATAGATCTTGAGATGTAATCGCAACTTTGTATGGTTTTCTATCTATCATCTAGTGTTGAAGATGCTTTATTGTTTAAGGTTAGCTACCATGCCGTGTAGGGAGTATAGATCTCAATGCTCCCTTGGAACCATTCAATATGCCGTGTCCATCATAGGTCTAGTCACGAATACCTCTGCGTAGTGACCGTACGGGGGAAGGGAAAGGGTGAAACCGTGGTCACAACCCCCGATAGATTAGATCGGTTTTCATATCTTAAGAGGTTGCATGTTCAAGTATCGTAGACCCTTGGGCAAGTGTCTTTTACATATCTTGTGAGTTTAATCATTCTCTCTAGTCTAGCGTAGTTGTTCTCTAGATTAACCGTAGATTAGGGTTTGGTTAAGTTAGTAGTAGTGCTAGATCAAATGCTTGTAATCCCCTTGCTCCGCGGATTGATAAGAACCTAGGGAATCCCCGTGGTGAAAAAGGTGTAGGTCTGTATGCTTGCGGATCGTAGGTGGATACGAGTTTTATCCGTCAACAAGCCCCTTTTTCTGGTACCGTTGCCGGAGAGCAAGCCAGTTTACATCATTTGGTTTTTGCATCTAATTTTGTTTTAGTTTTTGTTTATCATTTATCGCTAACATCTAACCCCTATTACCTAGAAAACCACTTTGTTTAGTTTTTGTTTTTTATCTTGTTGTCTAGATGGCGTTCGTCAACCACCCCGATGTAAACTAGCTTGCTCCCCGGCAACAGCGCCAGAAAAAGGGGTTTGTTGACGGTTGAAACACGTAACAACCTTCGATCCGCAAGCGTACGGACCTACACCTTTTTCACCACGGGGTGACCCCAAGGTTCTTGTCAATCCGCGGAGCAAGGGGATTGCTAGCGCTTAACCAAGTACAAATCTAGTTGATTGGAAAACCTTTGAAAGAGTATTAATCTTAAAGTAGAGACAAAATAATCTATGTTAATCTAAGAAGTCTAAAGTGAAACTAGATGGCAAAGGGTGGATACAAGAGAGAGGTTAAGGTAGATAAGTGTTCCCTCCCTAGGGTTTAGGATCTCATGAACATGCATCTACTACATGAAAAGGGTGTTGCCTACACTAGCTTCATGGCGGTTATGCGGCCGCTAAGCCTTTTCCCTCCACCGTACTGTCACTACGCAAGGTAATCAAACACTTTCACGTATAACCGCATCTATACCTAAGCATCTATAGGGTTAAGCTAATCACCACGATTACCACAAACCCTAGTAAGACCAGATGTTGTACATACATATGTGAATAAAGCACTCGCATAGACATAGACCATTAAGCATCGAAAGGCATAGGGTTCATGTAGCGATCACATAACATGTATCCATCTAACCCTAGGGATGAACGGAGACATTACCCCATCATCTTACAAGGATTGAAGCACATAGGGGTGATGGAGACTCCGGAGAACGTCGTCGATGAAGATGGCGGCGATGAAGATTGGGAACACCCCTAGGCCAGCAGCTTGGAGTCCTCCTCTTGCTTCCTTCCCTCCACCGGTGTTGATCCTTGCGACGAGCTCATCCAACTCTCTCCCTCATCTTGCGGTGGTGGTTTTCTTGTGAATGGCGTCGGTAGAATGATTGGATGTGGCGGTCGTCGGAGGAGGGAGCTATTAATAGGCCGAGGAGGGGTTAGGTCAAAGGGGACCGCGAACCGAGGCAAAAAGGGCCTGGGCCGATCCGACCAGGCCGGTCGGCCCAGCCTGTTTTTGGCCCGGTTCAGGCCCGTCTTTCTCCCCGCGGCTCATCTTCACATTTTGCACTTGGCCCCCTTCATTTGGGTCATTTTGAGGTCGTCATCCCCGCGATCAAGATAGTGGGTCTTCTCACATGAAGTCCGAACTTTATGTTTTAGTCTTTGGGCATGATCCGTCGTAGCACCTTGGTCCTTGCCACCTTTGGAAGTGATTTCGCCTTGCACTCGAATACGAATGGAACTCCTCATTTGCTCCTTTGAACTTGTTGTGACTCCGTCCGTTTTGTCCATGTTTTCCTACCAAAACACAACACTTCCAAATGCACATACGAAGATGAACTTGTTATATCATTAGTGTGACTAGTGGCGGGTTAGTTGCATAATCAAGCTCAAACCAAAGTGTAATGAATATGTTTGGAGCACCAAAATTCACCGTCAACAAAGCCCGAAGCGTCGCCATATGCTCGCCTCGCCGAAGTTTATGCAATAGGATCCGACCAAGAGGAGAAGATGACACCACACTTGAGTTGCGAGATCAACGGAATTCAATGCAAGGCTTTATGCGACACCGGAGCCCAAGTAAGTGTCCTATCCTCCAAAATTTATGATAAAGTTCAAGACCACAACCTAGACTTAGCTCCAACTTCAACGAAGTTAATCATGAGAGATGGTAGAACTATTAAACCTCTAGGTATTGCTTGCAACATTAATGTAATCATCTCTGGAAAGTGCATACCAACTGATTTCTTTGTCATAGATGCTTACTATAATAATCATGATCACATAATCCTAGGTAGGCCTTTTCTTAAGTTGGTTGATGCCGTGTTGGATGCCGGAGAAGGCAAAGTAACAATAAATCTTAATGGAAAGAAGTACACATATAATTTTCTTCGCGTTTCTAGTCATCCTTCACCCTTTCCTCCCGAAGATGAAGAAGTAGAGGAGGTAGGTAGTCTTTGTTTTGTTGAAACCCTTAGAGACCCACTGCAAAGAGCGATGGAGAATCAATCTAATGATCAACAAGACGAGGAACTAGAGGAGGCAACGAGGGGTTTAGAACCACAAGATGGAAGCGTGGAGGAAGAAAAATTCGAGGACATAGGAGACACTAAACCCGAAGAGCCACAAGTGCCCGAGGTGTATCTCAAACCTTTGCCTAAAGGATTAAAGTACGAATTTTTGGGCCTAGACAAGACTTATCCAGTCATCGTGAGTGACGAGTTGAGTCCCGAAGAAAATGAGAAGTTGCTGAATTTAGTGAAAAAGCATAGGAAGGTGATTGGATATTCTATCAATGATCTCAAAGGACTTAGCCCAGCCTTTTGCACTCATCGTATACCTATGGAAGACCAATGCAAGCCCGTAGTGGATCATCAAAGGAGGCTAACCCATGCCATGCGAGAGGTATTAAAGAAGGAGGTAATCAAGCTACTTGATGCCGGAATCATCTACCCGGCACCGCATAGCGAGTGGGTGAGCCCGGTACATTGTGTGCCGAAGAAAGGAGGTTTGACCGTGGTGAAGAATGAGAAGAATGAATTAATACCGCAAAGAACCGTGACCGTATGGTGGATGTGTATCGATTATCGAAAGCTAAACAAAGCAACGAAGAAAGATCACTTCCCCTTACCGTTCATTGACGAGATGCTCGAGAGGTTAGCAAACCACGCTTATTTTTGCTTTCTCGATGGGTACTTGGGGTTTATGCAAATTCCCATTCACCCGGATGATCAACACAAGACAACGTTTACTTGCCCTTATGGAACGTTTGCATATAGAAGGATGCCCTTCGATTTATGCAACGCTCCGGCCTCTTTTCAACGTTGCATGATGGCGGTGTTCTCGGAATTCATCGAGGAAATTGTTGAGGTGTTCATAGATGATTTTTCCGTTTATGGGAAAACATTCGTGGATTGCTTGGCAAACTTAGATAAGGTTCTCACGAGGTGTGCGGAGGTAGACTTAGTGCTAAATTGGAAAAAGTGCCACTTCATGGTAAAGCAAGGTATAGTGCTCGGACATGTTATATCCGAGAGAGGAATTGAGGTGGACAAAGCTAAAGTGGAGACGGTTGAGCAACTCCCACCTCCAACGGATGTTAAGTCCTTGAGGAGCTTTCTAGGCCATGCCGGATTCTATAGAAGATTTATTAAGGACTTCTCAAAGATCACTAAGCCTTTAACACAACTCCTTCAAAAGGATGTGGCTTTTGACTTTGATGAGAAGTGCTTAGCGGCATTCCGGACCTTGAAAAATGCTTTGGTGAGCGCTCCCATTATTCAACCTCCGGATTGGAGCCAACCTTTCGAGATCATGTGTGAAGCAAGTGACTACGCCGTAGGGGCGGTTTTAGGTCAAAGAAAGGAAGGCCGAGTTCACGCCGTATACTACGCTAGTAAAACTCTTAGTGAGGCACAATTAAATTATGCCACTACAGAAAAGGAGTTGCTAGCGGTGGTGTTTGCCTTTGAAAAATTTAGATCTTACATTGTGAACTCAAAGGTCATTGTTTACACCGATTACGCGGCCATCAAGTATCTTTTGGCTAAGAAGGACGCTAAACCAAGGTTGATTCGTTGGATCCTTCTTCTCCAAGAGTTCGATGTTGAAATTCGTGATAAAAAGGGGGTGGAAAATGTTGTGGCCGATCATTTGTCTAGGATGAACCGTGGGCAAGATGATAAAGAGCCCATAGAGGATAAGATGAGAGATGACCACCTCTACCAAATACTCGACAAAGACACTTGGATGATCGATATCATTCGAGCAATTCGGAGAATGCCTCTTGATCACTTAGATAAAAACACTCAAAGGAAGATAGTCTTCGAAAGCCGAAAATATTTTTGGGATTCACCTTATCTCTTCAAACTTGGGAATGATGGAGTTATGAGAAGATGTGTACTAAGAGAAGAGAGGCAAGAAATTTTGAGAAAGTGCCACTCGGCAGAGTACGGTGGACACTATAGCCATTTTCGGACCCAAGCAAAAGTGTGCTCCAGCGGATTCTTTTGGCCGAAGATGCATGAAGATACTAAAAGATATGTTGCATCATGCGCCGAATGCCAAAGAACCGGAAACATTTCTCAAAGGAATGTCATGCCTTTGAAATATAATCTACAAATCGATTTATTCGATGTTTGAGGAATAGACTTCGTGGGGCCCTTCAAAAACTCACACGGATTTGAGCATATCCTAGTCATGGTTGATTATGTGTCCAAGTGGGTAGAGGCCATGCCATGTCGTAAAGCTTCCATTGAAGAATCCATTGCTATGATCAAGAGTGTGATTTTTCCTCGCTTCGGTACTCCGAGAATTTTGATAAGCGATGGAGGAACTCACTTCACCAGGAAGAACTTTAAGAAGTGCTTGTCCAAGTTGGGGATCGAACATAGAGTCTCTACGGCTTATCATCCACAAACCAACGGACAAGCGGAAACATCGAATAGGCAACTAAAGAGCATCCTTAACAAAACTATAGAGAAGGGAGGCAAGGATTGGTCAAAGAAGTTGGATGGAGCTTTGTGGGCATATCGAACGGCGTTCAAGACACCGATAGGTATGACCCCTTATCAATTTGTTTATGGCAAAGCTTGTCACCTTCCGGTTGAGTTAGAACATAAAGCCTATTGGGCAATTAAAGAGATGAACCTCGATCTAGATGCCGCGGTGGTAAAACAGAGAATCCAAATAAGTGTTGACGGTCCTTATAACAAGTTTCCGACCGTCAAAATCCCAGAAATAAGGAGGGTATACGACAAGTTTCATGCATATTTTTAGTACTAATAAAGTTCCACGGGTTGTGTTGTAAATTTTATATGCAGGTACACATTTGGGATAAATAGGGAGTCACCGGGCCACACCAAGCAGGCGCGGCCGAACCAGCAGGTGCGGCTGGCCCTGCTGGTGCGGTCGGACCAGCAGGTGTGGCCGGCCCTGCACCCCGCCACGACTCAAGTCCAGGCGACCATCATTTCCACGAACACGCCTTGGATGGATAGGATATGCCGTGGTTATGTTGGTTTGATCCAAAGGATGTGAAAAGAGGCACTTGGATCCATGGGTCCACCTCTACATGCAACCAACCGCCACTACGAAGCAATCCTGAGCATTCCCTATCAGTGGCGGTGAATCACACGACTTGGAGTAGGTACGGCCGGATCAAGAGATACTGCCGCACCAACGAAGCGCCGAATCTGGTGGAACTGACCCAGGATACCGACCCCCAACCGACCAAGGAGCAAGCATCAGGACCGTCCACGATGAAAGGCGGCACATCATAGGTGCGCCCGCACCTAGAGGTGAGGCGGTGCCTGGCTCCCGCGGCCTCAGCGCTCCACCGACCTCCCACTGCTATAAAAAGGACCCTCCACTCGCTGGAACATGAGACACACCGCAGGAGCTTCACTATTGTCCACTTTTGTATCTTAGAGTAGGAAGTAGTGTAGTTCGGGAGTTAGAGTCAAGTCGAGCTAGTCTCGGGGTTCCGGAGAAGTCTTCTTCAGAGTACGGGTACTGCTCTTGTATCTTTTCCTTTATAAGACTTAAGTGCATTTCAAGTTATCTTTCTATCTTACATTCCGAGTCAATTACATTCAGCTTTTACTTAGCTACTAGAAGCTTTATTCTAGGTTTAGACTAAAGTGAGTTTTGCCTTGGTTAGCTTAGTTCTCTTGAACCCTATAGTGTTGTGGTCGTTCTTCAATGGATCTCCGGTGTTTCACGGGAGAGAGAGACCTTTCTCTAAAGGCCTTAGGGAAGGTTCTTTGGTTCGTTGTGAGCGCGGTGCTCAGAGCTTACCTTAGTCTTAGATTGGTGTCCCGTTCAACGGAAAAGTTGTGGTACCCTAAGGAGGTGACAGCTCCGGACGGGCTCTGTAGTCCACCACGTTAGTTCGGACCGGTAGGATTCAGCGCGTCGTCGTTCTCCCTTCTCATCCCAGTCTGAGAGCGCGGCTTTGCATGCCCCTGTAGCACTAGAAGAGCTTGTTGATCCTATCTTACCTTCGCTCTACTTTACCTTAGTTCTTTTCCCGGAGTTGACAAGATTAGATAGATTGCGTTAGGATCCTTTCTCGTCTCATTGTCCTCCCAGCTCACTAGGACCTCTCTAGTTCTTTTATCAAGATCTCCTCGCGTGTCCAATTACCCCCCGTATATCTTTATCATCACCCCAGCTATAAGGCCCTTTCACCAAGCCTCGATCCTCTCTACCGTTCGATTGATTATCTATGCCATAGTGCTTCCCTTGGGAAAATAGAAATACGATAACCCGAATACCACCGGGTGAAGTGCTACAACGGTAATCCGTGCGCTTGCGGACCTTTCTGTGACGTGTGTTTTACCAAAGACGTTCCTAGCTTCATTACTGGGGGTATAAACCTAGTAGTGAGGCTAAGGAGCGTCAATAATAAGCGAGCTAGAGGAGATGAGGTTAAAATCTTACGAAAATGCAAGCATATACCAAGAGAGAATTAAAAGGTGGTATGACAAAAGATTGAAGAAGAAGGAGTTCAAAGAAGGAGATAAGGTCCTCCTCTATAATTCAAGGTTTAAAACCTTCGGAAAGGGGAAATTGCAAAGCAAGTGGGATGGACCTTACATTGTTCATTCGGTGCTCTCCAATGGAGCGGTAACCATCATGGATATGAAAGGTGATCAATTCATGGTGAATGGTCAACGGCTTAAGGTTTATTACGAACCCGACGTTGTGCCCCTTCACCATATTGATGTTTTCATCATGGAGGATGAGCCCGAACGTCAAGCCTAGGACGTAAAACAAGGTGAGCATTTTGTAAATAGCTCTTCTTTTATTTTTCTAGAGTTTCTTGCGAAGTTTTACCAGGCCATCTTTTTCACATGGGCTAGCAATTGAAAAATAGTGGGGCACGTGAAAAACCGGACCGAACCAGCCCGCGAAACAGGGCAGGCCGGCCGGCCCGGTCGGATCGGCCCAGGGGGCCTGGGTGGCGGTTCGCCCCCGGTTTTCTCTGGAACGTGCGTCTTTGACTTCCTTGTTTGGTCAGAAAATTTTAGAGAAGTCAAGAAAAGGAAAAGATGGTTTCTAGGGCATTCCTTCCCGGACTATTTAAAGGGACGAGATGGGAGCTCGGGAATCCATCCCAATTCGCATCCTTTTGCACCCAAGCAGCAGCCATGACGTCCCCGAGGAGCGTGGAGATCAAGCTAGGCACCGAGAAGCCATTGAAGCCGGAGGAGGCGAAGCGATGCGAGCTCAAGCCATCAATGGAGATCAAGAGGACCGCCCGCATCCGTTGCGGAGGCCGTGTCCCGACCGGGCCAATCGCATCTCGCCACCACGTCAACGAGGAGAGGGTCTCTACTCCCGTCCGTAGATCAGAGCGTGTGAGACATGGGTACCCCTGGGTCCCCACCGACCAGGCTCACGGCCGTCCCCGACAAGTGGGTCCGGCCTGTCAGAAGACTCGCCGACCTGACAGTGGGCCCAACCGACCTCGATGGTGGCCCACACGACCTCCTGAAGACCTTCTAGAAGATTCCCCAGACGGCCTTATCCAGAACGACCACAAGACTTGGTGTACAAGACAAGACATCGGTGGATTCCGACCATGCAGATCGACGGATATGGCAAGTGATGTAATCTAGATTTAGGTCTCCTGGTCGTAACCGACCAGGAGTCTGGGAACCGACCTTGTCCGCTGGCCAATATAAGGTGGGCGAGGCGACCCTTGTACAACGACGCAATCTTCAAGCAATCTACACCAGCAACTGGACGTAGGGTTTTACTCTCTGGAGGCTCGAACCAGTATAAACCCACCGTGTTCTCTGTGTTTCGTGTGCTCATGCGCAACCCTCGAGTCCTTAGCCTTAGATTCCACCTCGCCGAACAACTAAACCACAGGGATTAACACCCCCGTGGGCTGTCTAGATCTCACCATCTGACAGTTGGCGCGCCAGGTAGGGGCGGGATCCAAGGTTCTTCGTGCAACTCGATGTCTTCGACCAACGGCGTCATCTTCCCGGAGAGCATGGCGGACATCCTCGCCAATCCCGTCGACATCTGCTTCGGCTCTATGCCGGCGAAATCCACCGCTCCAGCCGATTGCCTCATCATCGAGAGCAATGCGGTCACCTCTAACCAGTAGGTCAGGACAGATCTGCTGGCGGAAACCCACCCACCCACTCCTAGCGACCTGATCGCGGGGCTCGATCGTGTTGAAGGCATGCTCTCCGACACGATCAAGGTCTGCGAACGCGTCAAACGCCCTCGCAGGACCCCTTCGTCCTCATCCAGCATGCCTCTTGGCCTGCGGAACGCAACTCACGTAGCGTCTCGCTACATGAAGCGCAAGATCCAGATCGAATCTGGACCCAAGACACCAGATCGTGGAAACTGCAGGAGCCACCTCGACGACCCCTGCCCCATCCACGAGAACCCTAAACACACGGCTCGCCAGTGCCGTGTGCTCAAGAAGCTTCGACGACCTCTCACCGCGGCTCATCGCCGCCAGATCAACCGTGAGCCGTCTCCGGACCGCCTCGCATTTCAGATCGCTCGTACGACCATCTCCCCGAACTATCCGGGAGAAGTGTTTGAGACCCCAGATCGCGAGGTCTTGGTTGTCTCCGCAGACGTGCCACCTCAAGACGGAGAGACAGACGAGCAGCGCATAGAGCGCGAGAATGCTAACGCCGCCAAAGTTGTACGCCGTCAGCAGGAGTTAGCAGCAGCCGCCCCGGCTGCAGAACAACCAGCAGGCAACATCGGGATGCAAGCACCCGCAGCTCCAGCAGCTCCTCAACAACGCAACGAACCGCGCCGAAACCGCCTGCGTGCCAGAGACCTCCTGAGGGACTTCGAGCAAGACGGTCATGAAGTCTACAACTCTCCTCAAGCGAACCTGGGAGCAACTCTTGCTGCTCTAGGCCAGCTCGAGGACACTCCTACAATACGGCGTCTTCAAGCTCACATCCGCGTTGCCACCGCCCAGGTCGAAGAAAGGGGCCCCGGATACAGCAGATCGGCTGCAAGCTCCTACTCCAGGAGTAGATCGGAGCACCCTCACCAGTGACGTCGCAGTACTGGTCCCCTTGAGCCCGTGGCTGAAGAGCGACGAGGTGAAAACGAAGTGGTGCAGCAGGTCAAGCCCGCTCCCAACGCTGCCGCTAATGCCGCAGCCAACGCCGCATGCAATGTCGCCAATAATGCAGATAATGCTGCTGGCACCCAGCAAAACGTAGATGCCAATGCAGGACAGAACGCTGGAGCCCAACCACCACCAGTACAGGCCAACCATGCTGAGAGCAGCCAGCGTCGTCAGATACGAGATGAAGTGGAGATAGCGCGTCGTGCTAACTACGACCGCGACCATGGGGTCCCTGATCCCCTCAACGCCAATAATCCTATTCAGGCAACGGAACTCTGGCAGATGCACGACCAAGAGCTTCTACGACGTGCCCAATACGACCAAGATAACGGTCCTCCAGACGACCTCTACATCATCCCGATAGCCTATGCCCCATCAGCCAGTCCTGGCGCGGTCAACAACTTCCCAGCGTTCTCACAACATCTCAGGATGATCAGATATCCTAAGGACTTCAAGCCAACCATCGAAAAATACGACAGTCGCTCCGACCCAAGTATTTGGCTAAAGATGTACAGCATCGCAGCACGCGCCTCTGGCGGCAACGAAGACCACATGGCGGGATACTTCCCCCTCGTGATGGGCAAAGCACCACTCCTGTGGCTCGACAACCTCCCTGCATAGTGCATCACCTCCTGGGTGACTTTGTCACGGCTCTTCACGACCAACTACCAGGCGACCTACAACCGTCCTGGAAACACTCATCACCTCGCTAAAGTGCGGATGAGGCGCGACGAAACTCTTCGAGAGTACACTAACCGCTACTTTGAGAATCGCAACACCCTCGCAGGTGTTAAGGACGAAGACGTCATCCCCTACTACAAGAAGGGAGTCACCAACATCAAGCTGTTTGAGAAGATCCATGAAGCTGATGCCCACACAATTGCCGACCTCATGGCCTATGTCGACAAACTAGTCAATACTCAAGACGCTGTGATGCACGACTTTAATGGAGAAGACCACGACGATGGTGGCAACAGGTCGCGCAAGCGATCAGGCGAGGCCTTATTAACTGATCCACCCAGACCCTCCACCTTTCTTGAAGGTGACTTCAACATGGTCATGGACGACCAATGCCAGTTCCACTGCGACACCAAGCACACCATGAGGGAGTGCGAACAGCTAAAACGCGCCCTCGGGGTACCTCCGGAGCCCAAGAAGCCCAAGAGCGACAACAACGACGACCAGAACGGCAACCGCCGCTACGACAACCGTAACCGTCGACCTGATCGACGTGATTATCGTGACCGCCGACCCTACCATCGCAACAACGACAGGGACCGCCGTGATTATCACCGCGACTATCGCCGTGATGATCATCGTGATGACCGACGCGACGACTACCGCCGCAACGATCGTCACGAGGAAAACCGCAACGACTGGCGGGACGACCGTCGCGACGACCGACATGACGAGCGCCGTGACGACCGACGTGATGATCGTCGTCGCCAAGACGACCATAACCGCAACGACAACAACCGCAAGGAACGCTCTCCACCACCACTGCCAAAAGGGGGCAACCCCAATGGCGCGTTTCAAACAGCCAACCGAGAGATCAACTTCATCGTTGGTGGTCGCCAAGCGACCAAAAGCAACAGGCAGCAGTGATCCAACGCAAGGGAGATCAGGCACGTCAACACAGAAACTCCACAACCTCTGCGTTGGTCGGAGTACCCAATCACTTTCTCTAGGAAAGACCACTGGGTGCACATACCTGACCCCGGGACCTCCCCGCTGGTCGTCAACCCCATAGTGGATGGCGCGTTCCTGCCTAAGACCCTCATCGATGGGGGCAGCAGCCTGAACATCATCTTCACAGAGACACTCAGAAAGATGGACTTCGACTTCAACAAGATGACTGCCTGCGACGAACCCTTCTACGGGGTCATGCCCGACAAGGCTGCGTACCCCATAGGTCGTGTATGCCTGCCGGTCACCTTTGGCACAAAGGAGAACTTCTGTACAGAGTACTTGACGTTCGAGGTCGCGGACTTCCGCTCCTCCTACCATGCCATCCTCGGCCGACCCATGTTGGCTAAGTTCATGGCCATACCCCATCACACCTACCTCATCATGAAGATGTCGGCACCAAACAGAATCCTTTCCGTCCTCGGCGACATCATGGTCTCCTACAACTGCGAGAGCTCCACCGTCGAACTCGCCAAAGACTCTGCTTGCAAGGCTGCAGCAACGGTCATGGTCATTCAGGCCGCCAAGATCAACCAAACCACTCTGGAGGTGCCAGAGCAGAAGCGCACAGCCACAGCCCTGGACCCAAGTCCTGCTGTGAAGAAAGTTTGCCTCGGCCTGCCCGACGCGTCTAAGGAAGTCACCATCGAGGCCGACCTCAACCCCAAATAGGAACTCGCGCTCACCAGTTTCCTCAGGGACAACGCTGACATCTTCGCATGGAGTCCATCCCAAATTTATATGGCAAGTGATGTAATCTAGATTTAGGTCTCCTAGTCGTAACAGACCAGGAGTCTGGGAACCGACCTTATCAGCTGGCTAATATAAGGCGGGCGAGGCGACCCTTGTACAACGACGCAATCCTAAAGCAATCTACACCAGCAACTGGACGTAGGGTTTTACTCTCCGGAGGCCCGAACCAGTATAAACCCACCGTGTTCTCTGTGTTCCGTGTGCTCGTGCGCAACCCTCGAGTTCTTAGCCTTAGATTCCACCTCGCCGAACAACTAAACCACAGGGATTAACACCCTCGTGGGCTGTCTAGATCTCACCATCTGACAGAGCGCATCCGAGGCATGAAGAGGAAAGACTACAAGGAGGTGTCACCCGAGCCAAAAGATTACGGGGGGAGTGACTACTCCGACGACCGTAGCCCGAGCTCGTGGGCGGCCGCCGGAAGGGAAGACAACGACCTCTTCTATTGGGAAGAGGTGCCCAAGGAGAAGACTCCCGAAGGTCCTAACGGTGGCGGAGATCCCGACGATGGTGGCGACGGCGACAACGGCGACGACCCTGGTGATGTCGACCCTTTTGGGATGCATCCGTTATGTTGTGCGACTTGCCGTCACTCCATCTCGGATCTCTACGCATCGGTCGATGAATGTTTCCAGGCTATGGAGGCGATGAGGCAACGTATGGAGGACTTGGAACGAGTGGTCGAGGATGACTACAAATTCCTCAATCGGAACGTGCGGAAGTTGTTTGGCATGGTGGGCAACATGAAGAACAAGTGGTGCAAGAGCTGTGGAAAGTTCCACTAGGAAATAGAGTTCCCCCCTTAGGTTTTTTGTAAGATACGACGAGGACGTTGTATGGTTTTAGCGTGGGAGAGAGCTAGCTAGCTAGATCCTTTTGCTTTAAAGTTTAGTTCGGTTTGGTTTAGATTTCGCGAGAGTTTGAGAGTCTTAAAGTTTTAGGTGTGTTGACGTGAAAATAGGACGTCACCTCCGCGCGCAGCACACGTGACTCCCCGGTCTGTAGCGAGGCGTGCCAGCCAATTTGACCTGTTGATTGACAATGGAAAATATTAGGGATCGGCTAGAGAACCGATGGCCTCGTAGTGACACGTGTACCAGCCAATCGGCTGATACAAGATAAAGCGGGATCGGCCGGCTCAAAAGCGACCGAAGCGCGGGTACGATCGGCTGGATCGGCCGATCGTGACGTCAGCAGTCGAGTAGGTCGGAATCGGTTGTGGTGTTAGAAGCTGATAGGATCTAGATCGAGCGGATGATAATGATAATAGCTAAAACCACAAGAATTGGTACGAAAACTTGCAGATCTAGCTTATACCGGTAAGGGGTGAATAAAGAACTAGACGAAACCTCAGCGATGCGCCCGGAGGTTAAAGCCTAGGATTATTCGGTAAAATGGTACTCACAAGCTTGCCGGAGATCAGCTGATGCAGTCCGACGAACTCGAAGCACGGCGTTGTAGAAAAGAGAAAATCGCAATGGCGAAGTCGCTGAAAAGTAGATGCTGTAAAGGTAGATGCTGTAAAGTAGATGCAGTAAAAGTAAAGGGTTTGCCCGGAGGCGGTTTGTTTGATATTGGTGTGTACAGATTTTCCGACCACGTAGGGTCGCTATTTATGTCCTGGGGACAACCCGACTTCTAGCCGATCACGGCACTGTTTACTTGCATCTAAAGACAAAAACTACTAAAAATAGAAAAGGACTATCGCAGGAGTCAAAAACTTCCTAAAACTGACTCTTTGACCCATCGTCAATCGTAGACTGACCCGCCTCCACCATGCTTTCCTTTCGGCGTACTTTTTTGATTACCGCCTTTTCTTTCCTCCATCGGTCGATCTTCTATCTGACCATCGGCCGATCGTTTTGACCAACTGGCCCACTGTCAGGGTTGAATCCCTCTAACCATCGGCGATCTATGTTGACCGTCCTTCTCTCCCTTCAATCGGCCGATTGTACTCTGTTTTCATTGGTTGTTTCTCCTTATCCCTTTTGACCTGTTTTTCCAAAAAAATGGTGTCAACACATGCCCCCCAGTTTCGAAGTAAATAATCTTTTGCTCCGAAATTTACTCGAATCCGTTATCTCCATCGATTCGAAGTCGGCCGCAGGATCTCAACAAATCTTCGGGGTCATAAATACAGCCGCCTTGGTTCTTTCTTTTCCCCCAAATCTTGTTGCTCCAATAGCTCAAGCTTTCAAGCGACGAACCCTAAGCTTCAAAGCTTCTACTGATCCATGGCATCCTCAAGCTCCGCCGGAGGTTCTGGCTCTGCTTCTGCACCTCCAAAGGCATCTCTTTCTTCAGTTCCTCCGGTATTTCTTTCATCCTTTCGATTTTATTTGTCCTTAAATATCGCTATTCAGCTTTGTCTGAAGCCCAGATTCATTTATCTCTTCAGGAACTTAGATCCCATCTCACTATCCCTGTTGATGATAAACCCAGACTTACTTTCCTTAGACCAATGGGTGATACTGACCCCATCGAGATGATTAACTTTGAAACCGGCCGAATTCCCTTCAAGCATGCTTCCTTGAATTTGGCCGATTGGGACAGCTGTTTCAGGTCTTGGACCGGTTATGTCAAAGGGTGGGGAGATTGGAATCTCAGAGTTTCTGCGAAGAACAAGGGATCTTGGGAGCAGTATAAAATTAGTCAATGCATCACCTTGTCCCTGTCTGAGATGTCCCGAAATGAATCTCTTCTGATAGCTGCCTCTTATTTTTGGTCTGACGCACTTAATGCTTTCTTGTTCGGCCATGGGCCGATGGCTCCAACCTTAGCCGATGTCCTCGTGTTGACTGGTCTAGACATCTCTTCTTCAGACACCCTTTTTAGCCACCGAAATGACAAACTTTCTCATCAGTTGAAGACCAAGAACATAGGCGGATGGTCTGGTTATATTGCTGAGCACAAGAAAGAAGGAACTGTGGGACAGAGGGAACATGTTGCTTTCCTGAACATGTGGCTTAAGAAATTTGTCTTCTGTGGCAAAACTTTTGGTCCTACCGCTAATTATCAGATAGTGGTTGAGCGATTGGCTGCTGGCAATCATATCCCCCTTGGAAAATACCTTTTAGGTGCGGTTTACCACCTCCTTCATCAAGTAGCAGTCAGCCTGTCAACCAACTCTCCCATAGGTACTCCGGGAGGTCCCTGGTGGTTTATTAACATGTGGCTAAATCTTTATCTCCGAGATAGATTGGAGCAGAACATTTTTACCAAGACTTTCCCAGGAGATCAACCGGATGGTGTCCAAATCGTGAGGCGTCGATGTATGAATTTCGGCGAAGCTGTCTCTGCCTTTCCAGGACACAAAAGAACCCCTTCTCACATAGCAGAGCACTTCAGAAGTTTCTACCTTGGCTTCAACTCAAATTCCATCATCTGGTTTGCATACAAAGATGATGAGCCCCACTTTGAGACCACATTCAGCTTTGATAATATTCACAAGGATGATGAAGACAGGATTGTTTTTGTAGAAATCATCAAACCAGGGCTTCTTCCTTCTTGTGTCTTTGGAAAAGATCAATCGGCCACCTATGAATTTTATAACCCTTCAGTATGTGCACGTCAGCTGGGGTTTGGCCAATTGCCGATTGGTCTTTACTTCTCTGATCTGATTAAACCACGGGAGATTATTCCTAGTGGCACTTGTTATCAGCGCCTGTTGGATAGGGTCCCTGATTCTGCCACTATTAATCTTGACTCCTGGAGATTTTCAGGCTTTTCTTCCCCTCTCTTTAACGTCTGGTGGGCAGAATGGTGTGATCACCTTTTCTGCGTTTCCCCAAGAATTTACTGTGAGCAATTGGATCCTGATTATGTGGCATCAGCTGATGAGGTACTCCCTTTATCTGGTTACTTTACGCATTGCTTGATTATACCCAGATTTGTTATATTCTTCTTTTTCCTTTTCAGCCTGAAACTACAGAGCCCCCTATTGTCAGCAGAAGTGGCAAGTCGATTCGATACTGGCCACCAAGACGGGCACCATATATCGGCCATAAAGCTCCCCCGATCTCCTCAGTCATGCAAGGTCCTAGAACCAATCTTGTCCCAGATAATCTACCCTTGTCGACGCTCAAGAGGAAAGGTGGACTTAACAAGACTCTTGCTCGGAAAACAAGGAGGAAAATTGACACTGCAGTTGTTGACATTCCCAATCTGGCTGGGAAGTTGGCGAGTGCTTTTGAGGTACAGATTTTTTATCATTTTGCCTTTCCCTTTTGCATTTTCTCACCGATCTACTTTGTGCAGTCTTCGGGATTAACCGGTCAACCACAGACCGATGTTACTGATTCTGACAGAGGTCCAGTGTTGGATCCAATTCAAGAAGTCCCAGCTGATAATATCTTGGTCGAGCCATTTGAAAAACCTGAGTCAGACAGAATAGAGAACTTGGGTGACGACTTCTTTGCTTCATCGGTCAAACAACCTGATACTCAGAGGACCGATGCATCAGATGCTCTCGCTAATCAGCCTCAACGTTCTTTTGACCAAGCCGATCTTCAAGCTGAACAACCAACAGAAGTATGATTTTCATTAATTGTTTTTTCATCATTCTCATTCTCTGACTCCTTGTTTCTTGCTGCAGAATACTGTCAGGATATCAACTGAAGTTCATGACAGACCTTTGGGTAATCTTCAACAAGATGTCGGTGACCAGTCACAGTTGCCGATTATTGAAGCTCCTGAACCATCATCGGCTGAAATTTCAACCGCTCAAATCCGGGCAACACCTTCTGCTGTAGAGGTAAATTTCCTGACTTCTTCATATTTCTCTTTTAGCTCTTTTTTGTTTTACCTGCAGTGTACCTAACAAACTTGCCTTCTATTCAGGGTACATTGGCAGTTACCCTTCTGGATGAAGTGAAAGCTAAGCTAGTTGAAGTGCTGCCATTGTTGAACCAGAACATTGACCAACTTGTACAAGATGCCGAACCGATCAGAACTATCTTTAAGCAAATTCAGGGCCAATTGCCTAGAGACCTTAAGGCAAAGATGCTCCAGGTTGCTTTCATCGAGAATCGGCAGCTCATAGTCCAAGAAGCTCAAGATCGGCTGGAAGAAAGGCGACGTCAAGAGCAACTTACCCAGGATAGGGAGAAGTTGGACAGCAGTATGGCTGATCTTGACAATAGGATTGAATTCCTATCTTCTTCTCGTCCCGATATTGTCAGTAGCATTGATCGCTTGAAGAAACGTCGTGCTGAGTTGATGAAAGAGCTAAGCCAGGTCGATCAGGACTTAACCGTTGAAGAGCAGAAGCTTACAGATCTTCCAGGCACCATTGCTGCCATGCAAGAACAGAGGGATTCTGTTCCACGCCAGGCTCAAGTTCTACGTGGTCAGGAGCAGCCGATTCCTGGTTCGGCCGATGCCGATCGCTAGGAGATAGAAGCGGTTGACCAGCTGCGCCTAGATCTCATCAATGCCATCCATTTTTTAGGCATAGTTTGAACTTTATTTGTAATTTCGTAAACTGTGATTGGCCTCTTCTTGGCCAGCTTCCAACGCTCCATATTGAATGCTTTGACCGAACGTTTCAATCGGCCTTTATATATTGCTAGTTTCCTTCTAGTTCTGTCACCTTTCTTTTGCGATGGCTTCCTCTTCTTCCTCCTCCTCTGTGAACCAGGTTGGTCTCTTCTTTCTTTTCTTGTTTTCACGATTTCCTTTTCCTGACATCTTTTCTTTTCTCAGTCTCCAAACCGTGACACCGTGGAGAAGATCGTTTCGAACATCAACGCCTTTGGTGCAAATCGGCCAAACCACCCATCTAGGCAAGAATGTGGTCTCCGCCTGGTGATTGCCAACAAGGAGGAGAAGTTGGAGGTCCTTGAAGCTAGAAGGATAGCTCTTCTTCAAGAACTAGATCACATAGGTGAAGAAATAACCCAAACTAGGGTTGAGTTAGACAAGGCCAAGAGCCTCCTTTAAACTCTGATGTACTGCTAGCCGATGCAATCGGCCTTTTATGAATGAGAGTCTCCACCTCTTGATTGATTTAATGTACCACTCTCTGGCAATGAAATCTCATCCATATTTGTGGGTGTTGTTTTTATGATTTGATTCAACTTCTCTGCTATAAAATGGCAACCCACTCCTTATACAGCACCATGATTTCTTCGGCTATGGACCAGACTAGTTCCAATTTAGGAATAAGAGGCAAGCCTCCTCCAGAGTGCTTCCAGGAATATGCAACCATTTCCACTCCTTGACAAGTTTCTCTTTGGAGATTTCTTGTATCCTAATGATGCATCGAAGCTTGTCGTTGTTGCTGGAAATGTTGAGGGAGAGGAATCCGGACAGCCTCCTCTTCTGAAGTATAGAGTAGGACCACATATTATTATTTAGTCCTTCTTCAAAGCCAGCCCCTGAATTTTGGGAAACGCATCACTGCATGCCTGCCCACTGTCCAGCCTGAGACTTTCACGGGGAAACTGTTCTTGCTTTGACTGCATTGGATGCTCTTCATTTCCCCTTTTTCAATTCTCTCTTGTAGTTATCCCTTCTGTATCCTGAGGTTATAAATAGGCCTGAAGCTCGATAGAGGAAACTCACTCTCATCGGCCATGTCTCAATCAACTCAGATAGATTACAGACTCTTGCTGTATGACTGTTCTTCTCTTTCTTTTCTCCCTCATAGCTAGAAGAATTCTTGTGAAGTTGTGTAGTACCCCCTCTTCTTCTTCGTCTCCTTTTGAAAATCCAGGAGGCATTATAGCCAGAAGAATCTTTGTGAGGACCTGGCTCTAGGGGAAGAAGACAGGTAGGGTGTCTCGCTACACATTTATCAGAGGAAGAGCGTGCCAAAGGAACGACCATCTTGGTCATCAACTCGGGCTCCTTCTGGCGGAAGATTGCAGAATCGGGTGAAGATCTTAATCTTCCGTTTCCTCTTCGCGTGTGTCTTTCTCCCATTCATCAATTCAATATCCTCATCATACTAGGAGTTAGGACAATGCCCTTCCTGTGACCTCTTGAGATTATATGTAATCTGTAGATCTGAGTTGTAATATCATTGTAATCCAAAGCAGAAGAGATAAACATGTATTTTTTATTTTGAAGGCGATATATGTATCGGCTATAACCGAATATATTGATTTTGTACATCGGTTTTACATTTTTTGTACTAAAGGCGATTCTTTTACAGATATCAGCTATTCTACGATTACATTTGCAATCGGCTATAGCTCGAAAACTCAATCAGCCGATAGGCACGATAAGACAATCAGCTTGTACAACTGTTGACACACTTGGGCAACCAATCTATCGGCTGCTAAGACCCTGAACCCAAGCTTCCTTTTGTCTTCAATGAATTGCTCCATTAAGTCTCGTCATCAGAGCCGACTGCTTGAACCGGCTTTAGTCCAAAATCAGACACTTTGAGATACTTGGTATCCCATGCTTTTCCAGATATGCAGCTCACCCGATCATATGTCCATCCTTGTGCTTCTGTAGCTGCTACTGTCAAGGAGGTTTCTCCTTGCACCACCTCCCCTGAATCTCCGATCCATTGGATGATGCATTGATGCATTGTAGATGGTATGCAACAATTGGCATGAATCCAATCCCGACCCAGCAGTAGATTATAAGATCCCCTCCCTTTAATGACAAAGAAAGCTGTCAGAAGGGTCTTACTACCGATGGTGAGCTCCACGCAGATTGCTCCTTGAGCCAGAGAGACGTTGCCTTCGAAGTCCACCAACATCATGTCGGTTTGGGTCAAATCTTCATCAGATTTCTCAATCTTGCGCAGCATGGTGTACGGCATCAAGTTGACTGCTGCTCCTCCATCTACAAGCATCCTGGTGACTGGTTTGCCATTGACAAATCCTTTGAGAAACAGAGCCTTCAAGTGTTGTCTCTTCCCATCTTCTGGCTTCTCAAAGATAGCTTGTCTAGGTTCCAGTGTCAATTGAGCCATACCAGGTTCTTCATCGGACACATCCGAATCAACTGGAGCCATGAACTCTTTTGGTAGGAAAACAACCATGTTTATATCAGCTCGTGGTTTGTTGTCTTCCTCACCATCGGCCTTAGGCTTTGGGCACCAAACTTTAGACCGAATCTTCTTCTTGTCCAGCACATGTCTCTCTGCTTCTTCATGTAGTTCTAGCTGACGTAGGCGTTGGACTCTTCTCTTTTGGGACTTGGTCAAGCCATCTGGACACCATTGCGGATTGGGCTTCTTACGTATTTGACTTGACCCTTCATCATCCAGTTGTAACGTACGTCGACGTTCAGGAGCTCTGCACATGATATCCTCATCAGGAACCAGTGAATCGACCATCTCTTCCAGCCGATTGTTTGACTTCTCATTGACTTGGCCTCGCAGCCGATCATGAACGCTGGCCTTGCCCCCCAGCTGATCGTGGACGCTGGCTTTGCCCCCCAGCCGATCGTGAACTGAGACCCGTTGATTGTCGAATTCACGGTGATCCTTGGCTGCAGGTCTTCTGTCATCAAAGCAAACTCTTTTGGATGAGTTGCTATTATTATAAGCCCCGTTACACTCTGGACAGTTTTCTGCCATCGGCAGCTTGATCCCTTCTTCCCAACAGTACTTGAAGAACGGACATCTCCAATGTCCTTCATTATGCCGTGCCCACTCTTCTCTCTCCCTTGCTTTCTCTTGTCGGCGCTAGAACTTGTTGATCAACATCTGGGACATGACAGGTCGGCGTGGCTTTGAGTCTCCTTCTTCAAGTAGTAACCCTTTTCCTTTGACATCGGCAGCGGTTACCTATACTTTGGGATCGACAGCTCCTTTATTTTGAGCCGAATTAGATGTCAGCAACTTAACTCGTGACGTGTCTTTACTAGACACCTCAACTGTGTTAGTTGGGAAGGGGTGCTGATCAATCTTCATCGACTTTTCAGCTTTGGTAGGAGTTTCAAATTTAAGCCTCCCTTGCTCAATAGCTGATTGAATCTGTTGTCTGAATATCTTGCAATCATTGGTATCATGCGAAGTTACATTGTGCCACTTGCAATACTTCATCCTCTTCAGCTCCTCTGCAGATGGTATGGTATGGAACTGGGAGAGTTTAATCTGCCCTTGCTGAAGCAACAGATCAAATATCTTATCGGCCTTAGTGATATCAAAGCCGAATTTCTCTGGCTCTTTCTTGCCAAAAGGATAAGACACTGTCTTCTTGCCTTTGACCCACTCTGCGAGCCCTATCATATTATCTTCATCCTCTGAGTCAGAGTAGTCCACATACGACACCTTCTTCTGAAAGTTCCTTCTAGGCTCATAGGACTTTGCAGTTTCCTAACTCATCCGACTGACCAACTGGCTGAGGCTTTCAAAATCATGTGATGCATATTTCTCTCTCAAGGTTGGCAAGAGACCTTGGAAAGCTAACTCAGCTAGTTGTTTGTCTCCCAAGTTCAGACTGTAACACTTGTTTCTGACCTCTCTGAATCTCTGAACGAATCCAGCCACCGTTTCATCGTTCCTTTGCTTGAGCCTGGTCAGATCAGTGATCTTCATCTCGTTGATGCCAGAGAAGAAGTAATTATGGAACTGCTGTTCCAAATCGAACCACTTGATTATGGAGTTTGCTAGCAATGAAGTGAACCATGAGAATGTTGGCCCTGACAGAGATGAAGAGAACAGGCGTATCCTGAGTGCATCAACATTCCCTGCTTCTCCATATTAGATGATAAATTGAGTGATATGCTCCATAGTGGATGTTTCATCTTGCCCAGAGAACTTGGTGAAATCTGGCACTTTGAACCTTGGAGGGAATGGTATCTGATCATAACCAGAGGGATACGGTGTCCTGTACATGCAGGACTGTTGTTTTGGCTTTATCCCATATTGCTTCAGTAGCATCTCCGAGAAGTGGTCGATCAACTCCTGTTTCATATGAGATTTTAATTCAGCAGATATTTGCTCAATTGCTTGCATCTCAGCTGGAGTTTCTGGAGGCCGTTCTTCTAAGATTCTTGGCTGTGGATTTGGAGCTGTTGATGTCCTTGCTTCAGCAGAACCTTTTGAATGACCTGTAACAGGTGGAGTCTGTTCAATCGGCTGACTAGCCGATGGGGATGGTTGCTGCGTATTCAACTGGCTTGAAATAGCCAATTGATTTAGAAGTGTTTGCAGCAATTGTGCAGAATCCACCTGTGGGACCACTGGCTACCCTGTTGCCCCTTGGTTGATCGACTGCTGAGGCGATGATCTTGTATGAGTCACCGTATTAGCTGGGGTTAAGACAGCTTGCACTGACGTTGACTGCTGTAATGGGGCAGTCTGTATGGGCATTCCCAGCGTTGGCTGCTGTAGTGGAGTAGTTTGCACAGGCATCCCGAGTATCGGCTGTTGAGCCGATCTCTGAGGTGGAGTAGGATTTGGCCTCTGAGGTGGAATAGGACCCCTTTTCTCTGTTGGTATGACCATATGAGCATTAGCTGGGCTAATCTTGACTCTCTCAAAGGCTTTGCTCCCATGATTGAAATAGACAAACACCACTCCTTCCCTATTCATGTGTACAGTCCCTAGAGTACCTCCAAATGTAGCTTGGTAAGACTGTGGGTATTTCACTTCTGGAACTTCCTCAGGCACAGGCTCAAAGAAATTTGAGATGTTAGTCTCAAAGTGATCACGAGGTAAATCCCATCCTGCAAGCTTCCCATCTTGATCTCTCATCGCAGGATATTTTTGCTGATTCTGCACTGGAAGCACTTGATCCTGGACGTTAGACTGCACTGGAGATGTGACGGCAGGGTCTTTAGCTTTACCATCACCACTTTGGTTCTGAATCGGCTGGGCGTCCAATGAAGAACTAGTAGCAGCTTGTGGAGATGGTGTAACCTTCGCTGTTGGGTCATCAATCGGCGGTGTAGCCGATTGGTCCTGCTGAAACATAGGAGGAGTACGCCTTGGTTGAAAGTATGCAGGTCCCAGATATCCTCCTTCTGCTCCTTGCTTGAGTGCATCAATTATGGCATTCTGAATAGTATTTGCGAATACCTTGGATTGATCAATCATTGTTTGATGCATAGATTTGGTCATCATGTCTTGAAGCCCTTCAGGATCGGCTGAGAAGGTGACTTGTTTAGGCGTTGGCAGCGGACTTTTCTTGAAGACTCCACTTTTAGTCTGACCGTATGATGCCAGGCAAAGCTCTTCATAATGCTTCATGTGAGCCTCGAGCTCAGCTTTGTCTGAATCTTTCAGCTGATCCTTGGTGATTGGTTGAACGTTCTCTGGATCGACTTCATGAGGACCAGTCTTCGTAGCCTTCGTCATTAGCGACCCTTTCGTGTCCCACCGGGCGTGCCAAAAGTGTGTTGACGCGAAAATAGGACGTCACCTCCGCGCGCAGCACACGTGACTCCCCGGTCTGTAGTGAGGCGTGCCAGCCAATCTGACCTGTTGATTGACAATGGAAAATATTAGGGATCGGCTAGAGAACCGATGGCCTCGTAGTGACACGTGTACCAGCCAATCGGCCGATACAAGATAAAGTGGGATCGGCCGGCTCGAAAGCGACCGAAGCGCGGGTACGATCGGCTGGATCGGCCGATCGTGACGTCAGCGCTCGAGTAGGTCGGAATCGGCTGCGGTGTTAGAAGCCGATAGGATCTAGATCGAGCGGATGATAATGATAATAGCTAAAACCACAAGAATTGGTATGAAAACTTGCAGATCTAGCAAATACCGGTAAGGGGTGAATAAAGAACTAGACGAAACCTCAGCGATGCGCCCGGAGGTTAAAGGCTAGGATTATTCGGTAAAACGGTACTCACAAGCTTGCCGGAGATCAGCTGATGCAGCCCGACGAACTCGAAGCACGGCGTTGTAGAAAAGAGAAAATCGCAATGGCGAAGTCACCGAAAAGTAGATGCTGTAAAGGTAGATGCTGTAAAGTAGATGCAGTAAAAGTAAAGGGTTTGCCCGGAGGCGGTTTGTTTGATATTGGTGTGTACAGATTTTCCGACCATGCAGGGTCGCTATTTATGTCCTGGGGACAAACCCGACTTCTAGCTGATCACGGCACTGTTTACTTGCATCTAAAGACAAAAACTACTAAAAATAGAAAAGGACTCTCGCAGGAGTCAAAAACTTCCTAAAACTGACTCTTTGACCCATCGTCAATCGTAGACTGACCCGCCTCCACCATGCTTTCCTTTTGGCGTACTTTTCTGATTACCGCCTTTTCTTTCCTCCATCGGCCGATCTTCTATCTGACCATCGGCCGATCGTCTTTGACCAACTGGCCCACCGTCAGGGTTGAATCCTTCTGACCATCGGCGATCCGTTTTGACCGTCCTTCTCTCCCTTCAATCGGCCGATTGTACTCTGTTTTCATCAGATGTTTCTCCTTATCCCTTTTGACCTGTTTTTCCAAAAAAATGGTGTCAACAAGGTGTGCTTTTTAATTTTTCAAAGTTTAAAGTGTCTTAAATTTAGTGTTCGAGTCAAGAAAATCAAATAAAAAGTGTCCTTTAAATTTTTTTCTCTTGCAATGCTTTTCTTCCTTTACTTGTACGTTTGTCTTTAATTTTTGATATATAAACATGAGCGTTTGGTTTGAAACATTTACTGTGGTGCTTAGTGGAGTTTTTACCTTTAAAAGTACCCGCATCATGCTTTGATCTAGAACTTCGTTTCGGTTGTGCTAAGTTTGATGCTAAAATTGGAGGAATTTAATTTTGAAAATTATTGAAAAACCCTTGTAATAAAGGTTAGCGAATTCTCTTTTTCCAAGTTGAGAGACTAAGAAAAATCCTATACAAAGCCAATTTAATTTTTGCTCAACCATAAGTGCGGTTAGCATAATGAGTTGGGCTAGGATCCTTCTCTCTTGGAAGTTTTAATTTCGAGCAATGATCATGTCCTTGTGTTTATCTTTTATTGCTAGCCTCGTCATGCATTCGGTAATGAGACTCTCACATCGAAAGTCCCGTACATCGCCGAATTTCATACCCAAACCATAATATCTCTTTTGTGCATCGTATTCCTTGAACACAACCTATGTTCGAAATTTCATCTCGCCTCTAGCATGGTTTTTATTTTAAATTCAGATTGTGTTTATGCAAGAAGAGATGAGTAAAGAGCTTTGAAAGAGAGGTAAAGATGTCAAAAGAGAGAGAGAGAAGTAAAGAAAAAATATGTGTATGGAAAAGAAAAAAAAGAGAAAAGAGAAAGAAAGAAAAGAAAAGGAGAGAAAAAGAAAGAAAGAGGAAAGGTAAGAAAGATATGAAGAGGGATGAATCAAGTGAAGGATAAATAAAGTGCAAGGAAGGATGTCACGTTGTTGTTGAGAGACGAAACTTCCATTCTTTTTCCAACCATGTGCAATCCGACAACGAGGACGTCATCGGTGCCTCGTAGTCTTATTTTCTTTTGCCCTTGCACATGTCCACCATTCTATATCTTCTTATCCTTGATATCCCTACATTATGGTTTAATTCTCATGATCATTGGCTTTGAAAGGTAAACAACCACTAGAGGAAGTTCTTAGCTTGACAATACTTGTGTTGACTACACTAGCCATACCCATAGCTCCACTTTACATAATATATGAGAGACTTATGGGAGGTGAGAGTTTATGAATTGTTTAGGATAGCCACTTCATATGAGCGACATGTGAGAACTTGGAGAAAGGTTTTTGTCTAATACTTGTTGCAGGAATTTTATTTTTGAAAAATCATGAAAACCCTCCAATGGAAGCAAAGAAGTAAGCATGGCTGGAATTGAGGACCTCGAGTGAAAGGTATGAGTTGTGGGGTAAATCTCGATTTGGTAAAAATTCTAAATGCCCATGTTTATGTATGATGATCATTGCTTTATGTTTATTATATTAAAAATAAAGGATTGACTAACTTGTGAAGAAAGAATTAGCGGAGCACGATTTCAATACCTTGGACAAAAGTTCTTTTACGAGTACTTGCTCAAGGACGAGCAAGATCTAAGCGTGGGGGAGATGTTGACGGTGTATTTTGATGCACCAAACATGTTCATTACACTTTGGTTTGGATTTGATTATGAAACTAACCCGCCACTAGGCACACTAATGACATAAAAAGTTCATCTTTGTATGTGCATTTGGAAGTGTTATGTTTTTGCAGGAAAACATGGACATAAAGGACGGAGTCACAACAAGTTCAAAGGAGCAATTGAGGAGTCCCGTTTGTGTTTGAGAGCATGATGAAATCACTTCCAAAGGTGGCAAGGACCGAAGTGTTACAAAGGAACATCCACGAGGATTGAAGCGTAAAAGATCGAACTTCATGCGAGAAGACCCTCCATCTTGGACGCGAGGATGACATCGTCAAAATGGTGCAAATGGAGGAGGCAAAGTGCGTAATGACAAGAGGACCCACGTGCGCGAAGGGGCGACCGAACTGGACCGAAATGGGCCTGGGCCGGTCGGCCCAGGCCGGCCGCCCTGGCCCATTCCAGGGTCGGTTCGGCCCCCCATTTCTTAAGCATGAAGATGATTCAACCCTAAGTACGTGGAGGCGCCGCCATTCGCAGAGGGAGAGCCATTCGCCCGAGAGGCCGTCCACAAGCTAGAGAGAGAGAAGAGGAGGGAGATCATTCGCGAGAAGGATCGCTCTACTCGAAGGAAGCAATCACAAGTGGAGGAGGACGTCGAGGCCCTGCCAAGACACCCCCGGAGGAGAAGGAAGACACCGTCGGAAGCGTCACCATGATCAACGGTGCTATGCCTAGCACCTTGATGGGGTAATCTTCTCATTTGTCCATGGGTTGTAATCGATCTTGAGATGTAATCGCAACTTTGTATGGTTTTCTATCTATCATCTAGTGTTGAAGATGCTTTATTGTTTAAGGTTAGCTACCATGTCGTGTAGGGAGTATAGATCTCAATGCTCCCTTGGAACCATTCAATACGACGTGTCCATCATAGGTCTAGTCACGAATACCTCCGCGTAGTGACAGTACGGGGGGAGGGAAAGGGCGAAACCGTGGTCACAACCCCCGATAGATTAGATCGGTTTTGATATCTTAAGCGGTTGCATGTTCAAGTATCGTAGACCCTTGGGCAAGTGTCTTTTACATATCTTGTGAGTTTAATCATTCTCTCTAGTGTAGCGTAGTTGTTCTCTAGATTAACCGTAGATTAGGGTTTGGTTAAGTTAGTAGTAGTGCTAGATCAAACGCTTGTAATCCCCTTTCTCCGCGGATTGATAAGAACCTAGGGAATCCCCGTGGTGAAAAAGGTGTAGGTCCGTACGCTTGCGGATCGTAGGTGGATACGAGTTTTATCCGTCAACAGAGCCGATCATGCTCTAGTACTCCTTCTGGTCCACGGGCTCTCTATCCTCGTCCGCGTCCAACACTGTAGTCGTACTCATCGGTGTCGACATTGGCTTGGAGTCGTCCATCTTGAATTTCTTGACGATGTCCTTCGTGTACTTGGCTTGATGCACAAATGTTCCCTCCTTGGCCTGCTTGATCTAAAGCTGAGAAAGAATTGCAATTCTCCCATCATAGACATCTCAAATTCTCTGCTCATGTCCTCTGCAAACCTCGCAACCAAAGAGTGAGACGAGCCACCAAAGATAATATCATCCACATAAACCTGAACAATTAGGATATCATCGCCCTGCCTGAAGAGAAAGAAAGTCTTATCAACTTTGCCCATCTCGAACCTCATGCTGAACAAGAACCCTCTCAACTTGCCATACCATGCCCGGGGTGCCTGTTTCAGCCTATAGAGAGCTTTCCTAAGCTTGTACACTTGGTGTGGGAACTCAACACTCTCAATGCTTGGGGTTGCCTCACAAACACTTCTTCCTCAAAAACCCTATTCAAGAAGGCACTCTTCACATCCATTTGGTACAATTTGAACCCTTTAGCTACGAAAAAAAACTAGAAGGATCCTAATCGCCTCCAAACAATCCACTCGAGCAAAAGTCTCCTCACAATCTATCCCCTCTTTATGGCTATAACCCTGAGCAACAAACTTTGTCTTGTTTCTCACCACTTCTCCATTCTCTCCCTCTTTGTTTTTCCGCACCCATCTAGTGCCTATAGGTTTGCAATATGGTGGAGGCTCAACTAACTCCCAAACTTTATTTTTTCTCAAAATTCTCTAACTCCTCATACATAGCGTTCACCCAATTCGAATTAGAGAGTGCGTGTCCAATATCCTTGGGCTCGAAAGATGCAACAAAAGCTGAATGAGCAAAGTGAGAGATTTTCTGGGACCTCAACTGTGTCGTGTGCTCATTGATGTCTCTGATGATTCTTGAGGGAGGATGGTCAACTTGTACTCGCCTGGGCGCCTCACGCCTGGAGATGACCTCCTTCTCAACAGTAGCTTCCACTCGATCTTGTTGGGTCGTGGTCGGTGTAGAGGATGGACCATCCTGAACCGTAGTCGTAGTAGTGGAAGTAGAGGGTACATGCGTGACTGGAGCTTCACCATCATCACCATCATCCTCTCCAACATCATCCTTCGCATCCTCAAAGATCTTTTCGCCAATTTCATCATCACCTGCAGACTCAAAGATAACAGAGCTACATGATTGCGTCTCGTCGAAGGTTACCTCGTAAATCTCCCTAATTTGGTTAATGTCAAGGTTGAGCAGATGATATGCTCTATAATGATTAGCATAACCAATAAAAATGCCATCGGAAGACCTTGCCTCAAACTTATTCATCCCTGTTTGAGGCATAACCTTTGAAATAAAAAGGAATTTTGAATATCTTGTTAAGGAAACACGACAACGTGTGGCCGTATGGTTTTAATTTTTTTTTAAACAAACAAATTTTGAAAATCATGAGATTTGTCATGATGTGATGATATCATACGTGGAGCCTGTGGTAAAATTTTGAGAAGGTTTTATACATTTTTTCACATATGATGTTTAGAAATTGAAGCATCTCAGATGAAGGATCATATCATTAAGTAGGATTCAATGAGATGGAGTCCAAGTGACGGTCGAATTGTCATTTGACAACCAAACTTTGTTTATAGGCAATAGAGAACAAACATTGCTTCATGTTAGTTTTTGGTAATTTTTTTGAAACCGTTTGATAATTTTAATGTATTAAGTGCCATATAGAACTTTAATTCATATAAATTGAATTTGTGCATAAGATAATTGAATTATATGAGTAGAAAAATTAAACACATATTATTGAGTAATTTTGACAATGTATTGTTGAATTAATTCATACTAATTCCAATTTATGTTATGCAAAAGAAAGAGAAGGAGAAGAAAAAATGTTCGCAAAGTGTCGACACGATAAAGAAGCTCTTTGCCTAGTGTTGCTTCAAACACTCAGCGAATAGTGCTACGTCATCGATCCTGAGTCCGTGCAAAACGCTCTCCTCTTCGCCGGGTCTTTGGTTCCCGAGTGCTTGTTGCCGAGTGCAACACTCGGCGAATACAACACTGAGTGTTTTATGGGCTTCAGGCACTCGGCGTCTTTAGGGATTCCCGCAGTGAATTGCAAATCTGAAAATAGAATAAAGTGATATTTCAGAGACATTTTGTACCTAAAGTTTGGATGTTTTTGGACAAAGAGTAAACTTGGATTTCTGGTGTCTAGTTTGGCCTAGCTATTTGTCGATCAAGGAAATCAAAGGTTTCGTATTCAAATCAGAGTTGAAAGTTTGCAGGTTCAAAATGTTTGCATTAAGGCTATATATATAACATCATCATTCAAATGTGTCGGTGTTAGGATTAGTCCTGACACTAACTAGTGAGATACGCTGTGATCAGCCTCTCGATGGTTGGTGCAAATGGCAACACAGGGGCACAAGTTTATCCTGGTTCCGACCGCAGGGCCATATGTCCAGCTGATTACGCGTGTGCACTGTATTGACTTGCACCGGTGGTGCTTGTAGAGGGGGGCTACAAGCAAGGCGGGAGAGGAGGAGAGGCCTCCAAGTCCCTGCTAGGATGACTGAGGCAAAGTGCCAATATCAGGGAGTGTTAGTGTGGTGTGGAAGCGGATGTGAATGCGAGAATGCGAATGCGGATGCCCGCAGCTGGGCGGCTGCCTCCTCCTTTTATAGGCCAAGGGGAGGCAGCTTAGAGACGTGTTGCATGATGTTATATACAGTGGCGATGTACCGGCGTACAGTGCCCCTGGCGTGACGGTTGTCCTGGCGTATTCTCGTCTCCGGGGTGACTTGATGATGAATCCCGGCTTCCGCGGGCGACGTGGCGGCTTCTGTACTTGTCCGGAAATGGCTTCGAGGGTGCTCTTGACCGGCGTCCGTGTTTGGTCGTCGTCCGTACGCTGGTTCGAGGGTGCGCCCATGCTCGTTCGAGGGTCTTGCTGAGGGAAGGGCCTTGGATGCACAGGCGCTGGCGTGGCGACGTCCCGTCGGCACAGGGCGCCACAGCGCCGGGAATGGCTCCACAGCGCCGGGAATGGCCGCACAGCGTCGGGGATGACCGCACAGCGCCGGAGATGGTGGATAAGACGTGCTCCACGCATCCCGCGCCATGGCGTCGCCCGGTCGTGCGCTTGGTCGCCGCCCGTACACCCTTCGAGGATGCTCCTGTGCCCTTTCGAGGGGCTCGCCGTGGGAGGAGGACGGGAGTAGGCAGCACAATGTTTTGGAATGACACTGGCATGTCCGCACAGTGCGTGTGCAGTGCCCACATAGCGCCGGGGATGATTGCATTGTGACGGACTGGCCGCACAGTGCCGGGGCTAGATTCCCGGGCGGTGTCAGCGGAGCGGCGCGGGGAGGATTCGCCTTTTGACCATGGCGCCCGCGGTGGGTCAGAGCATTTAATGCTCCTGTCGGGGGAGACAGGCTAAGCGCTGTGGGTCGAGGTTGAGCCTCGAGCGAGGCGGAGGTCCGCTCGAGGGGCGCTGGGCCCTCGAGCGAGGCGGAAACCTGCTCGAGGGGTGCTGGACCCTTGAGCGAGGTGGAAATCTGTTCGTGGGGCGTCCGACCCTCGAGCGAGGCGGAGATTGACTCGAGGGTGACCGGGACCCTCGTCAAATGGGCCTTGGGGGCCACTGGACCATAGCAGGTCGTGGGCCTTACACGCGTTTGGTTGTGGTTAAATTGTGAGGTGCTTTCGAGTGCGATTGCGTTTTAAGAGGGTGGTCTTCCCCTTAGTTAGGGGACCCCTTATGGCCGTCCCCGACAAAATGGATTCAAAACTTACTTGAAGGTTCAAGGAAAATATTTCTAGGTTTGTCTTCTAAGTCAACTTTTTAAATTTAACTAGCAATATCTATAACAAATATATTTTACCTCAAACTAAAATATATAACAAATATAACAAATATATTTTACCTCATATTTCATGGTCGGTCCTTAAAGTATGGGGTGGTTCTCATCTGGGTCCACATACTATAAAATTGCATTTTTAAGTTCCTAAACTATTGAAGTGGGTCATCTAGGTCCAAAATCAGTCACGTCACGCACATAAGCTGACATGGCACACTGACTTCGCAACAACGTGGAACCTGACATGTGGAACCCACCAATCTTCTCCCTTTTCTATCTTTATTCCTCAACGTGTCTATCTTCCTCCGGCAGCGCATCCAGCAGGGGAGCGGGGGAAGCTCCGGCGGCCGCGTGTCTAGCTGGGGGCGAGGGAGCTCTGGTGATGGCGGGGGTGGAGGAGGTGGCCGGTGGCTGCGGAGGAAGCAGTAGGGTGGAGGAGGCAGTCGAGGTGGAGGCGGCTGTCGGTGGAGGAGGTTGGGGAGGATTAGAGGTACCTAGGCGGCTCTGCCGGAGGCTAGTGCCGGTCACGGAACGACGAGATCTAGCACGAGCGGCAGGGGCGAGGCCTCCAGGTGGTGCGGCCGAGCATGAGGCCGGCGGGGACGGGTCCTCGGGCGGCGCGACAAGGGGTTGGAGCTCCACGCGTCGCGACTAGTGCCAGCGGGGTGACCTCTCCTCATCCGCCACAACCTAGAACTCGAGCTCGCGCACCAATCCACCATTGACCAGGGTCCGAGCTCGAGCACCCCTGTCTGCTGGTGGGAGATGTAAATGCTGGCGACAGAGGGAGCGAAGGTGCGGTGCGGCTCGATTGTGGCTTTCTACAGAAGGGGCGGAGACCATGAGGTGTCTTGGCCGGCGGTGGCGAGGAGTCGGTGCCTTCTGGACGCACCACCGAGTAAGAGATGCAGTGAGGAAGGAAGAAGAGGATTGGTAGGCCTGACATGTGGGTCCCACATGTCAGGTTCCACGTCAATGCTAAGTCAGCATGCCTTGTCAGTTTATAGGTGTGATGTGGCTGGTTTGGACCTACATGACCCACTTCAATAGTTTAGGGACCCTAAAATGCAGTTTCATAGTATGGGAACCTGGATGAGAATCACCTAATACTTTAGGGACCAGCCATGAAATTTACTCTTATGAAAATATATAATGAATCTATTAATGTCAGGTTTGTGCCCTCAATATATATAAAATCTTGATATTGGTTGTTAAAGTTAAAGAATGTTTGAGTTAGGACAAACTTATGTTAACTTAATTTTGTTATAGGAGAATCTAAGTTTCATCCTTCAAAGTCTGCATACCGATTTTTTTATTTTATTTATTTATTTATTTTTTCATGATTTTTCAAAAATATATGTCCCATCTCAAATTTTGCAAATCTATACCACTACCGCCGTATGGTATGACGTTTGGGTCCAACCGCCATATGGTACGGCGGTTGGAGGTGCTATAATGTTCCAAACGCCATATCACGCGGCGTTTGTGAACAGTACCAGGCGTGGGTACTGTAGCACCTCAACCGTCGTGGGATACGACGGTTAGGGTCATTTCGTTTTCAAAAAATTATAACTTTTTTGTATAAACTCGGATGGAGATAAGCTTTATATGAAAATTATAGCTTTCGACGAGAATATACAACTTTGGAGTTCAAACTTTTTTTATTTGAAGTCATCTTCAAACTCAAATAATAAATATTCTATCCAGATCTCAGTTTTCGGTATCCAGATATAGATCTGGATTGTATATCGACTATTTGAGTTTGAAGATGACTTCAAATGAAAAAAGTTTGAACTACAAAGTTTTAGATCTCGTCGAAAGCTATAATTTTCATATTAAGTTTACCTCCATTCGAGTTCATAAAAAAAGTTACAATTTTTTGAAAATGAACTGATCCTTACTGCCGTATCACATGACGTTTGCAGGCGCTACAGTGCCCACGCGCGGGTACTGTTCACAAACACCATGTGGTATGGTGTTTGAGCCCAAACGCTATACCACATGACGGTAATGGTATAGTTTAGCAAAATTTAAGATGACACATATATTTTTTGAAAAAATCAAAGAAAAAATATATAAAAATAAAAAATTCGCAAACATTCAAATTTTCATTCACCCATCCCCGGCCCATTTATATGCCTGACCCAGAGTGCTCGTTATGGTGTGGGCTAGTGTGGCACTATTTTGGTACGGCTAGCCTGCTTCGAGTCTTGTTCTGAAATCCTCTGAAAGCCCAACAAACTCCACTTTGGCTCTGAAATCGCATTTCACTGATTTCAATCATGTATTGTGAAGAAAATAATTTTTTTAACAAAGAAAAAACATTTTAAACTCTACACCCACACATGAGTGCATACAGCCAAACGTTACGTGACAAGTTAACTTCGAGTACTCCCTCCGTATCGAAATACTTGTCGTCATTGATTTTTTCTACAAATTTGACCGTTCGTCTTATTCAAAAAATTGTGCAAGTACCATCTATTTTGTTTGCTACATGCTTTATTATTGTGGGTATTTTAATCTTGACTTGCCCTTTTACATATTTGCAATAATTTTTTGAATAAGACGAGTGGTCAAAGTTGCAAGAAAAAGTCAACAACGATAAATATTTCAATACGGAGGGAGTACAACACAAATTAGTTGCAAAACAACAACAGAGCATGGAAAGGACGACAGTAAAGGCGAATTGGCTTGTAGTCCAATGGTAGGATGGTCTAGTGCGATGCTACCCATCATGGATCAAATCCTGATGTTCGCACCTTTTCCTCAGATTTTCTCAAGGTTTACCGGGGTAGAGTTTAGGTACGTGGGGTGAGTTTCCGGGTTCCAACCAAAGTTGTTGAATATCTCCACGACTATACGTCTATACCCAACATAAAGATGTTGCACCCACTAGAACGTGTACTCTAAGCTTAGAAGAAATCCCTTTAAGCCAAGATCCAAATATATTATATATATGTTAATAATGTTATACGATGATCGAATGTCAAAAGCAATGTAAATGTTACTCAAATGAACCTGGCCATGTCACAATTAAAATACAAATACTCAATGGTTTCATTATTTTTGCAAAAGCAACATTTAGTACTGTCTTGCCATCTTCTTTTGGCTAAATTATCCCTTAGTGAGAGTCGCACCTTTCTTCAAATACCATAGAAAAGTTAATCTTAAGATGAACCCTTATTAGTTCCCAAAGATCACATTTTATAGGTACAGAGTCATTTTGAATCAAAGCCAAACATTGACCAAACAGTAACGTTGCCAGTCTTGTGCAAATCCCACCTAAAAATACCATTCTCCTCATTTAATTAACAGCAACTACTCTTGATATAATAATGTATGGTTGAATTAATGATTCCTTTCTAAAAAACTTGCATCTGGTGGCCTAGCTACTTCTATTTTTTAAATGATCGATAAGCAAGGACTACAAAAAAAAAAATTGTAACAAGTGTCATACACTATTCCTCTCTTTCGGAGCTGAACAAGACCGGTCTTTCTCTGATCGTTAGATGAACTGTTAGAGCTTATCTAAGTCCCTAGATGAAGCGTCTGTATACAACTCTTATTAGGGACCAAAATTATTTTACTAAACCAAGCATCATATAATGCTATAACCATACGCTACTTTCTGCCAAATTTTGTCCTAATTATGACAACAAAGTTATGGCAATGGCCAGATGTACCATTGAACTGGCAATTCATCATATACAACTATAGATAGAACCAACCAAGAGGCATTACCTATATTTCTCTCAACATGCAAGTCATCCACCTTATATGTCACAACATCATCCACTAGCTCATCAATTTATGTCTTCCACCGATTTTCTGTGACTATGCATCCATACATCTTTGCGAGTACCATGCTTCAAAATTCCAACAATAAAAATACGTGAAACATCAATCATTTAACAATTGTTTTCTCTAAAAAATGAACATATTTTCATATATAATATCGTTTGTAAAAGAATGTTGCATAGTAATCACATTAATTTATAATTTTAAATTTACATTCTATAAATTTGTTTAAAAATTCTCGCAACAACGCGCGTAATCACCTAGTTATATATATGGCCTTGCTGTCGGTGCTTCTTCGATTCTCACAAAGGGTGTGACACGCAGAAGATTCCACTTTGAGGGGATGAAAGGCAGAAAGGTGACACCGAATGGACTGGACACCGGACACCGGACACCGGAACGAAAGACACGTAAACCACCCGAAGCAATCGCCTCTCGGTAATCCTGTGGCGGGGAAGCTATTGGATGGACTGATTAGACAACGGATTGAATCAGGATGGTTTATGGTGCGCTGGTTAATCGATGCCATCGCATCGTCGACCGACGCCTGTCCCGGATCATATCGGGTAATCTGTGAGGTTTTCCGTGTTCAAACTTAACGTTAGCTACCTGATGAAGTGATGATGATAAGGTTCTGCGGGTTTGGGACTTTGAGTGCCTGTGAGAAGTTATAACACAGCGGTGTCGTGTTTGAACTTTGAACGCAGGGAACAGATCAGCTGCGATCTAGCTTGTTCCATTTCGTTTCTGTCATGATGGACGTTCCATTGCGACTGATGAACCGGCCGGCATATTCTTTGGTACATGATCCATTAGCAACCATCAGTCTCAAATTACTATTATTCATTTTGACTTTTATATATAACTTTTGTTATGTATCCACAGATAAGATTTAAATTTTTGGTACACAATATTAGACCATATTTGTGATTTATTATAAAAACATCTGATGGTTAAGATTAATTGTATACTACTAAGAATTTCACTAGTGGTATATGTAGTACAATGGTTTATAAAAAAGAATAGAATATAGCAAATACGCAATATTTTTTTATCCGATATGGCAAATTCGTTTCTGTCATGATGCATGGACGTTCCATTGCGACTGAGGAACCGGCCGGCATATTCTTTGGTACATGATCCATTAGCAACCATCAATCTCAAATTACTATTCATTTTGACTTTTATATATAACTTTTGTTATGTATCTACAAATAAGATTTTTATTTTTTTACACGATATTAGACCATATTTGTGATTTATCATAAAAACATCCAATGGTTGTGGTTGAGATTAATTGTATACTACTAAGAACTTCACTAGTGGTACATGTAGTACAATGGTTTATAAAAAAGAATAGAATATAGCAAATACGCAATATTTTTTTGTTATCTGAGATGGTAATATATTTCTCATTTGATAATGTTACAATAGCTCATTCATATTTAGTAATAATTACTATATCACACTTTCTCTATACTATATACCCACCGAGAGATTGTATTGTGTACCGTAAAATAATTACAATATATATTGTATCTAGGTATATATATATATATGTCCAAAGCTATGTATCTAAAAAAAGTTAAAACGGATAATAGTTTGGAATGGAGGGATTAATTATATGGTTAATTAATAGTTTATATGGTTAGATTAGCTAACTAGCTAGGCAACTAGAGTATAAGCAGGAGGAGTTTATTAGATCCAGCAAATAATAGTACTCCCTCCCTCTTAAATTACTACTTATACAGGCTCTGTACCTTGATATATAGCATACTAACTAAAAGATATATGTTTTAAAAAAATCGAAACAGGTAATATTTTGAGACGAGGGGAGTTTTGAGACGAGAGGAGTATTTTTTTACATCGGCATATATCAATATTAAGCAGCCAAAGTTACAGCAAGGTCCTCAAAGAAGACCAGAATTACATCAAAGTCCACCGACTCGATAAGAACAACACTACATCGAGAGTATTGGCGACGGCGAGCTCGCCGACGAGGGCCATAGAGGCGTTGATGACGCTTACACCCGGATGGAAGACCGTGCCATGCGTCGGTTGAAGGAGGGACGACGGAGCCGAGGAAGAATACACCGGGCGACCGAAAAGTAGAAGTAAACCTGTCGTCGGAGGTAGAAGATGGATCTCCAAGTCGAAGCTCAGGTGGAGACGAGGACGCCTGGCCGACATCAGTAGAATTGTTGCCTTGTTGAACTGAAACAGCTGTAGAGGAGGCTGCGAGACTAAGGCGGAAGCGGAATCGAGGCGAGATGAGGAGGTGAGTCAGCGCAGAGCTTGCGACGTGGAGGGGGAGGACGGGGAATCTGTGCGGCGAGAGCGGTGGAGGTGGGTCGGAGGAGCCCAGAGCTAGAAGGGTTGTGTGGTGGGGGGGATCTGAGCGAGCGGTGGGGGGAGATGGGGCGAGGCGGAGCAGATCCCGACGATGGCGAAAGGATGAGGCGGCGGAGAAGGGGAAGACGGAATCTGCAAGAAGGAGGGAGGAATTTATTTTATTACTACCACGTACCTTGACGCTGACGAAGACAACGGTGAGGGCGCTGAGGAGGACCACGGCGGCGAAGCCGATGGAATGGGAGAACACCAGGAAGGCACTCCAAGAGTTTGCCAAATTTTACTCGGCAAATTTTGTGTTTTGCTAACTTCTAAAAAAATATGCCAAGTAAAAAATAAGCTCATCTCCAACAGTTTGCCATAATTCACTTGTCAAACCCATATCTAACTTACATCAGGAACCCTGAGAGAAAAACAAAATTATGTTTATGGCCTTCTACCTTTTGAAAACTTGTATCAGGAATCCTTCTCTACTCTTCCCCTGTGAGCACCTCCAAAGGACTGAGCACCCGACACATCTAGAGATCCCCGATGTCACTATTGGCGCCTCATCGTCGATGGGAGTAATCATACACAACTATATTAGCGCTCCCCACTAAGGAATTCTCTCAATCCTCCATGCGCCACGTCATCCTCCACCAACGCGCCACGTCATCCTCCACTAAGAACCCCACAAAGATGCATTGATTGCTAATTATCGTAGCGCGCCACGTCATCCTTCACTAAGCACCCTACCAAGATGCATTGATTGCTAATTCTATATCTATATTAAACTATATACTTCTCGCATACGGTGCATCCACATCATCTTAATTGTTTGTACTGTCCAATCTGAAAAATCCATATATCTATCTATATTAAAGTATATACAAACATTTGATTTCTATTTCTCTCAACATGCAAGAATACGAAGAAATCATCTTAGTGTGTCTACTTCCAAATTTTACTTTAGTATTCTTATTTTCAAATTTCACAAAAAAGATCTCGCAGCAACGCGCGGGTATCACCTAGTTGAGTTAGTTGGGGCAACAAATGAGATATATATAGTTAGCGGGTACTTTGATAATTGTTACAGTGAATGATTACTCTTTCCGTTTGAAATTATTATTTAAAGTCCAAAATAATTTGTAATTTGGGACGGAGAGTGAGATTTTGCCACTTAATTTTTGACAGCCAATAAATATGTTCCGTAATATATTGCTAATTGTTAACCAACAATATCGTGCTGTCGAAGAACTAACACCACACTCCTGCTTCAATCGGCGCAAACGCGATGACGCCTCTCGTCGCAAAGCGAGCATGCCTCTCGCTGCCGCAGTACTACTACGTACGTGTCCACACAGTGGTAGGACACGGCTGGAGGACTCGCGCACCGGCCGGACAGCGCGGAGACGGTAGCCCCAATGACGTGCAAGGCATGCAAAGCACACCACCAGTCACGCTGCGAAACCTCAACCTGATCCATGCCCTTTCGCAGCTAGCGCTCGTGTCAGCGTGCCCATCTGATCATATCACTAGGACCTTATTGAACCCGCGAACGGGTCGCAGGAACCCGTCCATGTTCGACAAGGAGTGTCTCCTCCCTTCGTCGCGTCCATCGCTTTTTCCGAGAATTGACTTCTTACCTTGTGCATGCATTGGCTTTTAAATTGATGGAAATAAAAATATCAGCCTACACAAATCAGAAGATAGACCTTATTCGGTTGCATATGATTAGTTATGGGTTGGAAATGATTCCAAGTATATATGGATTAAGTGAATTATTTTAAGTTATATTCAAATCAATTACAAACCATTCCAGAGAAGAGTAAGCCCATTTTGAAATCCGATCTATCCCAACCTTTCCACCTAGCTAAAATCAACCCATTAGCTAAGAGGTGCGGAATCAATCTCAATCTCTTGTTGTGCCTATTTTTTTTAGGAGGGGCTAGCGTAGCCCCCTGCGTCTAGGACGCTAGGTACCGGGTTCTATCTATGATACGTCCGGCCGGTGACTCCCTCAACGCTAGCGAGAGGCCACCGCGGGGGTTCGAACCCGGGTCGCTTGACTGAGATCGAGCTCAGCTAGCCACCCAGGAATCCCCCCCCTACCCTCTTGTTGTGCCTATCACCTATTTTATTGCAATCAGTTCAATTCTTAGATTGAACCTAGTATATCCATTAGTCAAGAGGTGCCAAATTATTTCAAGTTATTTATTGCAAATCAAATTTCACTTCTCCAAATCCCACTTCAAATATGGTAAAAAAACAATCCGATTATTTCAAGCCAGAAGCAAAAAGGTAAAAAAAAAACATGATGTAATATAAAAAGCCTAACCGCAATGACACGTTCCTCACCACTCTTTTTCTTCCTTTCTGCCATTCACTCATCACAAGTACTACCACACATATGCACATCTCGCAGTTGCCATCTTAATCAATCCGATTTACTATCTTTACACATTTATCCCCCGGACGCCGTTTGACTTTGTTGCTCAATCATAGCAGTAGTGCGGACAACCGTGTATGATTCTACCGGATCACGGTGACGTCGAATAAACTGTACTTTGAGACTGTCACTTAAAATGATTATTGCAGAAAGGGACCCTTGAAAAGGATTGATCAGTAAAAAAATGTCAGTAAGTACGTTCGGGCGGCCAATGGCCATAATCGGAACCCAATCGAGCTTCCAGGAAGTTCCGAGACCACAGCGAGACTTCAGGTTCACGCTGACCAAAGCTTGGCTTTGTTAAAGCCTATACTGAACTGACGACGATGGCACAGTCCAAGAGAGCATATGACATATCAGCCACGACTTTCCTATCGGTTAGCCGGTGCTGGTCGCTTAAAAAGTTAAAGGATTTGTTTTAAAATTAGTCCTATAAATCCGCGCCGACGAGAAATGAAATATGAGTCTACTGGTGCGACCACACCTCAACATCGGTTCTTTGTTGATGCATTTCTTCAGGCTATATATCAATTCACCATGTGTGAAACGTGCTTATTTATCACTTTCCTTCTTCTGCCTCTGTGTCATTGCTTTAAAAATGGCTTTTATTTGGCGTAGCAAAAGGTAAACTAATGGCAGGTTGGAGAAAGGCGAAAGAGAGAGGCTTCGGTACTTTATTTTGGGTTTGGAACCGGCTTGCGCTCCCTAGCTCTTGTTTTCACGTCTCTGATGTGGACATGATGCATGTTTTTGCCTTTTGGTTGGACCAGGACCATCCCCTTGCAGCCCTGCAGAGGCCAGTCGTAGCACTGGAAGGGCGTAAAAGCATACACCCTCCGTTCCAACCAAATTACATATCATTTTTTTTAATTTATAAATTTATAATATTATTTTGCACATTATATACCATATCTAGATGTATAATAATATTTAAAAAATATAATAACTTCTAGTAATTTAGAATGAAGGGATGGAATGTACATCCCAAAGGAGTGCAGATAAATGGCAGGGAGACAGGAAAACAACTAGAAGAAACCACGCGCCGGATATTGCCAAATGCCAAGCAATAGTGATCCCGTGAGTCGCCGATCAATGCCGGGCGGGGCATCTTGAACGAACACACCGTATTCCGAAGTCGCCACTCCTGCTGCTGCAATAATGCACGTTATCAATTTCACCTACCGAAAATACAAGAAAAGTTGATATATTCATCCAGTCACCCTCACTGTTAGAGAGCGAGGCTTTGGTTCGGGCTTTTAGTCCTGGTTCAACTTTTGGAGTCGGGACTAAAGGTCTTTCGTCGACATGACCCGAAATGGCTGCTGTAGCCGGCCCTCCTTTAGTCCCGGCTCGTATTACCAACCGTGACAAAAGGGGGCTCCCAACGGCTTCATCCGGCAATAATTGCCCCCGGTCTTTAGTCCCTGGCGGTGTTACCAGCCGAGACTAAAGGGGCGGCTCGTAACACCACCCGAGACTACCCTTCAGTCTCGGCTCGTACCATCAGCCGAGACTAATGGCCGGCATCCATATAAGCACCGTACCTCCTTCCTCCTGCCACCCGAGCCATTAACCGTACCAGTCACCCGCGAGCTCAACCTCCTCCCCTCCATGGCGACTCAAGCCTAGGGTGGTGCTGCGATTTTTTTCTTCATTAGTTTGTGAAGATTTCTCTCCTCCAAAGTGTTGTCAAGGTTGGAATCTTCATCCTCCCTTTATTTGTTGTCATTAAATTTTGTTTTATGGTTTAGAGATAGAGAAAATAGAAATGTTAATTTGTAGCTAGGTAGGAGGAGCTTAAATTACTTAGAGAGATGAGATTTTGTATATACACGTGAAAATGTAGTTAGGATGGTACTTGCATTGTTCATTCTTTCATTAAATTTGTATTAATAAGCATTTTCTTATTTTCTTGTTTTTCATAGTATTAAATTTTTCTTGTACATATATATAGTTTATAAAATATATGCTCATAAAGGAAGACATACAAAAAATGTACTAGGTATTTCCAGTCTTTCATCGTTTAGAAATGATTTTATTCGAGGTAGCTATTGGAGGAAATAGAAGATTAAATTCTTTTGTTAAGTATGTTTTTTATTTTTATATAGAATAAATGTAAGTATTCTCTTATTTTCGTGTTTTTCATAAAATTGAATTTTACTTGTACATATAGTTTATAAAATATATGCTCATAAAGAAAATAATAGACATCCAGAAAATGTACTAGATATGTATTTCCATTCTTTCATTGTTTAGAAATGCTTTTATTTCTAGGTAGCTATAGGAGGAAATAGAAGATTAAATTCTTTTATTAAGTATTTTTTTATTTTTATATACAATAAATGTAAGTATTTTCTTATTTTTCTTGTTTTTGATACACAGTCCCACGTCCTAATTAGCTGCAGTTTAACGTCACGGGCTAGGTGGGGACTGCAGCTCCGTGACGTTGGACTGTAGCTAGGTAGGAGGTGTAGGGCATGGTGAGTAGTACTATAAGTGGGAGAGCCAGGTGTATATGACGGTGAGGTGAGACTGTTGTAGTTCCCGGAGCATCTAGGTCTTCTGAGTCGCTGGTTCATAAAGGTTATGTACAGTAATAATAGTTTTGAATTTTATGGCCCCTTTTGTTTTTCTATTTATGCATATATTGAATCCAATCTATATATATGTGTGTAGGTATGTGTACATATAGTTTATAAAATATAGTGTTGAATTATATGGCCCCTTTTATTTCTAGGTTGCTATAGGAGGAAATAGAAGATTAAATTCTTTTATTAAATATTTTTTATTTTTATATACAATAAATGTAAGTATTTTCTCTTTTTTTTCTTGTTTTTGATACACAACCGCCCCACGTCCTAATTAGATACAGTCTAACTTCACGGACTAGGTGGGGACTGCCTGCAGCTCCGTGAAGTTGGGCTGTATCCAGATAGGAGGTGTAGGACATGTGTAGTACTGTAAGTGGGAGAGCCAGGTGTATATGACGGTGAGGTGAGACTGTTTTAGTTCCCGGAGCATCTGGGTCTTCTGAGTCGCTGGTTCATAAAGGTTATGTACAGTAATAATAGTGTTGAATTCTATGACCCCTTTTGTTTTTCTATTTATGCATATATTGAATCCAATCTATATATGCAAAATAATCCTATTTATTGTGAATAATGTGTGTTATTTTGATTTGGATATAGTTTGAGCTAACAATGTCGTCGTCAAGTGGTGTTGGTACTGGTGCCCGTGACCGTGGTATAGTCCGTCGCCGTGGCGGGCGTGGTGGCCGTGGCATGGCCGTGGAGGTCTTGGTGGCCGTGGAGGTGTTTTGGAGGACCCGTTGACTCTACGTCCAGGATTGCACTTTCACCGCGAGATTACCTTGCAAATGGGTGATCCGGGACATGTAGCTAACGTGGCAATATAAGAATTGAAATTAATTTGCTTTACATAGAACTTTTTTCATTTCACATGGAAAATCTGTAATTTTAGTTACATATATAATTATTGTAGGTTATCAACAATATCAGATGGCTCAGAGACCTTATCGGGGATATGAATGGTACTCCTCCTATAGTGCAAACTGAGCACGTTGATGAGCACATGGCAAGAGTGTATATCTCTTTCACCGTACCTGCTCAATATGTAGACTACGGCCAGTTACCAGTAGGCGCACCACACCCGATGGTTGCCATTGCAACAGTTGGCTCAACATCACCTATTCAGTTAACCCGAGAGAGGACTGCCGTGGCGAATTGTCTACAACAGCTCCAGAATAATGTTGGGTGCTTCGTGCCGGACCTTTCCTATTTTAAATTAAGGCAACTCGAGGCGGGTGAAGTCAATGTGATTGAGACTACGGAGAGGCTTTGCAGGGCTCATCGAGTTGTGGTATAATAATATACATTTATATATAAAAGAATTTTTATTCATTCTTAATTAATTTGTTTCTGGTACATATATATTTTGAACTTTCATAAGGTTATTATATATCATCATCATCTGATTGTGTGCAGGATCGCTCTGGTTCTACCTATGCTTCAATTAGCTTCCGTGCGATTCTTAATCAAGTCGTGGAAAGAGTTAGGGTGGATTACTATGGTGGCGAGCCGTTTTTCACCAACAATTGGAAGAGTCAAGCAATTCTAACTTTCTACAAGCCAGCAGAACCCGATGCTCCATTATTTGATGTCTACAGTGCTGTTTGTGACACTCCTCCGGAAGCGGAGGAGAGTGCACTAGTACGCGCTCTAGCTTATTTTGAGGGAGTTCTAGGCTGGAGGATTGCAGACATTAATCATATTCCATATCTGCAAGTGCGTGCTGCTACGTAACATTATGCATGCATGAATAAGGCTTTGTACCGTACCCTATTATATGAACTTGTATTAATTAGCTAGCTATGTGAACCTTTACGAACTTATTATTAATTATTATTAATTAGCTACTTTATTATGAATTCATGTATTGTCTTCAACATGTTTAGTAAGCAATAGTGTTTTTGGTGACACCTCCCGTACCATGCATTCAGACATATATTACACTATCTCCAGTACCGATAGGAGCAAGCTGCCCAAGCATAGTGTTTTCGGTGACACCTCTCAGGAGGTCAGCTCCAGCATATATATACTAGCTCTTAGACACCTTTTCCAGAGAGTGAGAGAGAGAATGTCGACATCTTGTTTGAACAGCTTGCTCCGTCGGTACTGGAGGTTACGTGCGCTATATATGTATACGTAAGTCATTGTAAAAAATTAGGTAAATGTAAAATTGATAATTAGTTATATGGATCATTATTCCGTTATGAGCCGGATGATGAGAACTGGAGGCCTAAGCTACATACATTCTTCCTGAGCATGTTGATCATTCGAAGACAATACGCGAATTCATAAATGTGTTTGAAGCAGAGGTTCAAAAGCTAGAAGCTGACCAGCTTCAGCTTGGGACTTGTACTCATTGGTATTAATTAATGTCGTGCCTTGTAATAGCCATCAGGTGACCTCTGTATGTATACGTAAGTCATTGTAAAAATTAGGTAAATGTAAAATTGATAATTAGTTATATGGATCATTATTCCGTTATGAGCTGGATGATGAGAACTGGAGGCCTAAGCTACATACATTCTTCCTGAGCATGTTGATCATTCGAAGACAATACGCGAATTCATAAATGTGTTTGAAGCAGAGGTTCAAAAGCTAGAAGCTGACCAGCTTCAGCTTGGGACTTGTACTCATTGATATTAATTAATGTCGTGCCTTGTAATAGCCATCAGGTGACCTCTGTATGTATACGTAAGTCATTGTAAAAAATTAGGTAAATGTAAAATTGATAATTAATTATATGGATCATTATATCAAAAAGTAAACAAAGACAAAGATGCGAAGAAGGGTGAGTTTGATGATATATATTCCGTTATGAGCTGGATGATGAGAACTGGAGGCCTAAGCTACATACATTCTTCCTGAGCATGTTGATCATTCGAAGACAATACGCGAATTCATAAATGTGTTTGAAGCAGAGATTTTTTTGAGTTGGTTTACTAATATTTTCAATTTAATTTATTTTTCCCTTCAAATTGTCAACGAAAATTAGAAATAATTGTTTCAACTCTTGAAATAATATGTGCATAGAAAAGTAGGTATTTTTTGGTCTTAACTTAATATAATTTTGCATGGCACAAATATTTTAACTAATGATTTTTTTAAATGTTCAAAGCAAAAAGGAATGAGATAAATGAGGAAGGAAAAGAGAAATGTTGATTTCCTGCGCAAAATTGCCCTTTAGTCCCGGGTGGTGTTACCACCCGAGACAAAAGGACCCCCTTTTGTCACGGGGGGTAACACCACCCGGGACTAAAGGGCGAAAATTTGCCTTCAGGGGGCTCCCGCGCGAAATACCCCTTTTGTCACGGGTCGTGAGGCCACCCGTGACAAAAGGGGGGCCTTTAGTCTCGGGTCGTAGGCTTTTGTCACGGTTGGGAATACGACCCGTGACAAAAAGTGGGGTTCTATAAAAGCCGCGTCGCCTTCCAGATCGGCACTTAGCCGTTTTTCCCCCAAATCGCCGCCTCGCCTCTCTTTCTCCGTCGTCGCCGCCGCCTCTCCTCGCCGCGCCCGTCCCCGACGCGCCCCTCCCCGACGAGAGGCTCCTCTCCGACGCGTCGCCCCTCCCCGACGCGTCGCTCCTCCCCGACGCGACGCCCCTCCCCGACACGCGTGCATCGCCGTCTCCCGCGGCCGGCCAGCTCGGCCGCGCCGACGTCCGCCCCTCACCGCGCGCGGTACGACCCCAACGCACCGCCCCTCTCCGACGCGCATCTTCTCCCCGACGCGCCGCCCCTCCCCAACGCGCATCTCCTCCCCGACTCGCCGGTCGCCGCCCTCTCCCTGCCGCGGCGCCGGCGCCAGCCCCCGCCGGCCCCTCCTCCCCGCGCGCCGTCGTCGCCCCTCGATCCGGATCCAGGACCGTACCAGCCGGCCAGCCCGACCGGTATGCCGCGCCGCCGCCGCCGCCGCTGCTTGCCGGCCCCCCTGTGCGGCCGCCGGCCGGCGTGCGTGTGCCCCGATGGCCAGCCGGGCCGCGCGCTGGGGTTTTGCCTTGCTGACGCCAACCTGTGAAATGCTTGCGTCAGCAAGTATTTTTAATTAAATTTATTTGATTTATTTTATCAATTGATATATATGTAGTTATAAAAAATTCATAGATATGCATGAAAGTTTTTAAATTTATAGGAATGGAAAGAAATTTTAATTAGAAACAAATTGTAATGCTTTGTATATTTTTGTGTGTATATACAGTCATACATATAAATTTATTAGCACCAACGACTATGGACCAAAATCTTATTTGTGTATTTGAGTTCTTAATTGTTTTCTAATATACAATTTCATAGTTTGATAGTTCTGAAGTCGACGACTGCCGCGTCGTCGTCTCGAACAAGTGACCTCCCGTCACCTCTGTCATTCTCCCACACGGCACCGCCACCAACAAGCATCGTTCATCCACAAGTTAGTAGAAATATTTCGACATTGTTTATTCAAGAAAATTCGTAGTAAATTCTTATTTATTCTAGAAAGTTTTATAAATTGTTGATTATTTCAGAAAATCATAGAAAAAACTTGTTACTTATTCTAGAAATTCAAAGAAAATTCTTGTTCAATAAAGAAATTTTTAGTAAATTCTTGTTTATTCTAGAAAGTTTTATAAATTGTTGATTATTCCAGAAATTCATAGAAAAAACTTGTTGCTTATTCTAGAAATTCAAAGAAAATTCTTGTTCAATAAAGAAATTCTTAGTAAATTCTTGTTTATTCTAGAAAGTTTTAGAAATTGTTGATTATTCCAGAAAATCATAGAAAATTCTTGTTCAATAAAGAAATTCTTAGTAAATTCTTGTTTATTCGAGAAAGTTTTAGAAATTGTTGATTATTCCAGAATTCATAGAAAAAACTTGTTGCTTATTCTAGAAATTCAAAGAAAATTCTTGTTTATTGAAGAAATTCTTAGAAAATTCTTATTTATTTTAGAAATTCATAGAACATTCTTGTTTATTCCAGATGGATGACAACCATGACAACTTTATGGCCGACATTATTGCTAGTGGTACAAATACGATTGCAACCTTCACCGACGAGGAGTGTAATCAGGTGGACATGTACTTGAACATACCTCCGAATGAGGAGGATGTCGCCCCTGTCGAGGACACAGCAACAAATATTGAGGACACAACAGCAAATATTGAGGATGCCGCCCCTGTCGAGGATGCCGCCCCTGTGAATGAAAGTATTGAATGTTCCCACGAGGTATATATATATATATACATATATCTCATGCATTAACTTCATAGATCTTATTTCTCTAACCTCAATTCTTAGGTACTAATTAATTAAATAACGAATCTGCAACTTGTAGGCTTCAGGCTCCACATCAAAAAAGACAAAGAGAGGGCGTACACAAGTACTCACCGGCCATGTCATGTATAAGATCAAAGAAGTTAATGATACTGGCCAACCTTGTGCTCCAAAAAAATCAAGGACACGTATGTGTCACAGTGCGGGGCCATTGTAAGGGACAACGTGCCCATCAGCTATAGAGAATGGAAGGGAAAAGCAGATAATCCACACGTGGTTCCAGACTCAGTGAAAAATTTGTTGTGGGATGAAATCCTAAAACACTTCACACTTCCTGAAGGTGTTGAACCAAACAATGTGAAGCGTTGGACTCTCACGAGGATGGCAACACAATTTCAGAAGTTCAAGCAGCAACTTGATAAAGATTATATCAAGAAGAATCGAACTCCAAATTGGATTGAATATCCCAAGTTAAAAGAACACTGGACGTCCTTTGTGGAATACAAGAAAAGTGAAGATTTCGCCCAGGTGAGTGCACGAGGGAAGAAAAGTCGGGGTAAGAAGGAGCACGACCATCATCTTGGTCGAGGTGGTTACGCATTTGCAGTTCCCAAGTGGCGGAAGATGGAAGAAGACCTTCTCGCACAAGGTACCATACCAGCGTTCGTTGATTGGCCCGAGCGAGTGAAGAATTGGTATTATGCTCATGGAGGCACAATTAACTCTGAAGATGGTACCCTTGATTACCCACCCTCGTTACGAGATGCTGCACTTGAAATATTGAAAATAATTGAAGATGTCAGAGCGGGCAGAGTGAAGGTTGACAGAGAGATGGATGAGCTCACTATGGCGCTCAAGAATCCAGAACACCCAGGACGTTGCAGGGGCTACGGGGTGGTACCATGGAAATTTGCCTTCAGGGGAGACATTGCCACCTATCAAAGTCGCAGAAGAAGAAGAGAGCGCGAAGAGGAGGAACGGCGGCAAGAGATAGAGAAAAGACTTAAAGAACACGGAGAAAAGGTGACGGTATAAATTGAACGGCGAGTGGCCGCCGCAGTAAATGAGATGGCCCCATCTGGAGGACTACCTCTAGTACAAGTTCCTTCTGCTCACAAAAGCAGTTGTGCTTCCACAGCAGTTCCCGAAGAGCAAAGGGCAATAGAAGGAGTTCAAGTGGACAGCCAACGGTACCCTGTGGATGACATCTGTCGGCGCACCACATGTGAGCTTCACAAGCCATTCGGCAACATCAAAATGAAGGTATGTATAATTCATGCTTTTATTAGCTCAATAATTGATGCATTTATATATTACTTTGAATTTTGTGGACAGGCATTCACAATGACGGTATAATTCATGCTAATAATAACTATTTAATTATTATTTCTCAGGTGGCGGACGGAAGTGCTTTTGCGCAGTTTCCTGGACAGACAAGCCACGGCATGTCGATTCCACCTGGCTACGCCTCAGTTAGCGTAGAGAAGATCTGTCAACCTGATTTTGAGAAGCTAGAGCTAGAGATCACAGGAGGTGATGGGGAAAAGACACTTAAGGATGCGCTACACGGTATCATATTATGGCCAAAACGTTACATCGTCATAATCCTCGAGAATGATGGATCTCCGAGAGACTCCCTGGAGCCGGGGCCGTCATCGTCACTACCTGCTCGCGAGCCTCTACAATCGTCTCCGGGGCTGTCATCGTCAGTACCTGCTCGCGAGCCTCTACAATCGTCTCCGGGGCCGTCATCGTCACTACCTGCTCGCTCACCTTCTCCGCAAGAACCATACGACAATTCGGGAGAAGCAAGCTCCAGCGATCACGATGATGACATCCCTCCCAATTCACCTCAGCAACCATCGGCCGCAAAGCCACAAAGGTCTCGAGCGCAATCTTTCAAGTCAGTGCAACCACCAAAGAAAAAACGAAAATGACCAGCAAAGAAAAAGCCCGAGCCAAAGAAGCTACCATGGGAGAAGACAGATGAAGAAACAGACGCGACTGTAGATAAAGAAGTCAAGGGCTTCTTTGCAAATTGCAGAGAAAAAAGAAAACAGGAAGAGCTGGAGGCCAAAAAAATGAAGGTCGTAAGGAGAGACTCAAGGCTTTCATAGACGAGAAGCAATAAGGAGAAGGAAACCGCCGTTGAAAACGGACTATGAGCGTTCGGTGGACAAGTCTTATGCTAAGAAGAGACAACGAAGGTCGCCGAATAGTTACATCGAGCAAATACCTACGTCGACGTCGGGGACCGCCACAAACAAGAACAAGGAGATACCTGCGTCGACGTCGGGGACCGCCACAAACAAGAACAAGGAGATACCTGCGTCGACGTCGGGGACTGCCACAAACATCGAGCAAATACCTGCATCCACGACCGATCGGACTAACTTGTTTGCGGGCCTCAGTGCAGAAGCACAAAAAGTAATTGACAACATGTATGCAGAAGAACTGGCTAGTGTCATTAACTTTTATGAACAAACAAAGATGCCTATTGCTGGTATTCTCGGCCTTGAAAACCTACCAGCGGATAAAAATTACGTACCTAGATGGCGCTTTGAGCTAGGACAACCTCTAGTGAAGCCAGAATTGGTCAACAAACTCCCAACTAAGATGCACAGATTTCATGACTGGTACTTGAAGAAGTCAGCTGAGGGCCTGGAGATGTTTGGTATGCTCGTGAGACCTGGAGATTTTGCCCTTCAAAACGAGAAGGTGGTCTGGCTCCGATTCATTGATATCTATGACATTTACCATCTGGACGCTGTGAATACCGATCTTATGATGGCCTGGTGTCTGTAAGTGACATATTTTCATATGTTTATTAATAAATTTATTACATTTGTCGATCTACTAATTAACATTTGGCTTTCTTCTTGTGTAGCCTGCAACTTACTGAGATGCGAAGGAAGGGTTATTCAAGAATTGCTTTCATGGACCCATCAAAAGCTAACGAGGATGAGATCCGAGACCAACGAAAAACAACAATCGAGACCATTTATAGGCACTTAGATGAGTTTCATTACAAGAATCTTATACTACTGCCTTACAACTTCAGGTAAGTACGATTGTCATCTAATTATCCTTGTTAATTCTATTTAGTCAATTCTAATCTCCATGAGCATGCATACAGATTCCACTGGATTCTACTCATAATCAGTATCGACAATAGCAACATCACTGTGTATGATTCATTGAGAAAAGATCCCTCATAATATCAAGGCCTTCAAGATGTATTTCACGAGTAATAATTCTATCTATGACATTTTCTTTAATGCAATATATATATTTAGCTTTTGTACTAACATATTGTATCTTTTATTATTTTGCCTCAGAGCTTGGATCATATTCATTGCAAATCACCGAGGACAATTTCGAGAAAAAATTAGATGGGTGTATGATTTTCCGGTACGTATATACAAATAACAACTTCAGATTGGGAATATTTAAAATGTATAACACTAGAATTTCATAATCTGTTCTCCTCTCCACTTTAGTATTTGAAACAAGAACAAGGAAATAATTTATGCGGGTACTACGTCTGTGAGCACATACACCATTACAGTGGCAACGCGGATGATGATAGTGTAAGTAAAATAAACCTATTAATAATACATCATTTTTATCCTTTTTGTATATTTAATCACTTGGTGTATTATCTCAACCTATTTGCAAATTACAGAGGATTATAAAAAGGGACGCACTCATTGAGAAGGATCGTCTCTTGGCAATTCAAGAAGCTCTCATGGGATTCCTCTTGGACGAGGTGGTTAATCCACAAGGAAAACATTATTATGACAGCCATCCAATTGACCGACTCACCTCCGAGGAAAGCTAATTGAGACTAGAAATTTGCACTGAATGATATTTTGATGTATATATACTATATGGGGTTTTGATGTATATATACTAGTTTAAGAAAATACTATTTATTTTCATGTGTATAATTTATTAGGTGTATATACATTTATAAGTTTATATATGTAGATATATAGGGTTTAATTTATATATAAAGTCTAATCTAAGTGCGTATAGGATTGCAAATACGTATACGTACATATATGGGTTAGACAACAATTACAACATACGGTCAAATCGAAAACAGCAAAAAAAAGAGAGACGAGACTCTTTAGTCACGGTTGGTATTACCAACCGAAACTAAAGAGGGTGGGCGAAGGCGCTGGCGTGCCCCCCCTTATTCTGGGTTCGTATTACTAATACGAACCGGGACTAAAGGACCCCTTTAGTCCAGGTTGGTTCACCCGGGACTAAAGAGAGGCCTTTTGTCTCTCATTATTAGTCCCGGTTGGACTCTAGAGACCTATTCCCCTTACCAACCGGGACTAAAACCCTTCTCCCTACCAGTGCCTGAGTCAGCTGAGGGCGCCGCGGCCGACCGGCGTGGCGGCCGTGCGTGACCTGCACTGCACCGTGGCTACGTATGACACCATACACGTCCCTGGTTTCTCGCAAATCCACCGTGAGATGAGGCCGAATCCGTCGCATCCCTCTCGCGAAGATGAAGTGTTTGCTTATTTCTCGTTTATCATTGGAAATAAGTGAGGATCTTGCTACATGTTTTTTTATTATTTTCACTGATTATACGGTAAATCATTTCTAAGATTGTACCAGAATAGAGCCGATGCTATACGCCTATACCCCTCGCGTTCCACTCCTCTATCTGTGCAGTATGATGTAATAATGCACTCTTGGTTCCGATCCGACCAATTAGGTTCTGATTGGATCCACCTCAACTTAAGTTTAATTGTTAAATTTAGCCAACTAAAATTTAGGTGTACTAAGTGTTTGTATTTTTCAGGATTAACAGCAATATTCTTTTATCTGAAGGTCCAGTTTTCATATGTGCTCATAAGTATGAGTGCGTGCGTTACATCAATTATACCTTTGCATCCACACACACCCCATCACCGCCAAAATTTTTTTCTCTAATTTAGAGCAAAACTATGCGATAATGATAGTACCATGCATCTCGGTGGCTGCGGCGCCGCGCTGAGTGTATCACTCACTCCAATTGCCAAGACCGGTCAACAGTGCAATTTGGAGACTTGGAGTATTGTACCAGTGCACTCCAACGAGGGCGGTGGCGCTGGATTTGGTCCTGCAGACTTGCAGTAGAGGGGTGGGGGGTTGGTGTCGATAGGCTGAATGCGTCCCTCCTTCCTTATCTGTAGTCATTGACCGGCGTGGTCAATGTGTGCCGATGGCTCGATATACTACTCGGAATCCGAGCTTCCAGGAGGTTTCATGAGACAAGGCGAGTTCAGGAGCAGGAAGCAGGATCGTCAGATTTTTTTTCTTTCCATCCGTCCCAATAAAAGTGCAATGGCAGGACCAGACACGCAAACTAATATGAATGAAAAATTACGAAATGCCCGTGTAAGTTTCAACTCTGATCATTTTCTACTACTGGCAGTTGCAATGTTGCAGTTGGCAGCATCCCACTCGCCGGCCCTTGAGCTCCCCATGGTGGGGGCGATGTCCGCGCGCCGCCTCGGTGATCGGCTTACTCTTCAGCTCCGGCTCCCGCCGCTAGTGTGACCGTTGTGGCTCGCATATCGCTTCTACTCTGGCGTCCGACGGTGTGGCGAGGGCCTGGACGCCGCGAGCCCCCTCTCTACCCAATCACACTAGCCGACGGCGTCGCCACCTCCCATCGTCTCATGGTTCAAGTCGTAGCTCCGGTTGGATCCGGCGTACCTCCGAAGCCTGCCGTCTTGCTCGCCTGACTGCACCTTCCTAGACGTTGATGAGCTCCAGCTGAGGCGGTCGGCGCACTGGAATCATGATCACGTCTAACCTCCTTAGTGCAGCTCGACGTGCACTCTGACGCCCTCCACCATCGCGACAGACCTTGCCTCCTCCTCCTTCGACGGCACCGCCCGCTTCACCTTCGTCGTCTCCCCGGGCCCACGCTTCACCGCGGAAGTGACTTCAGCGGTCGCCGTCACCGCACCATCGCCCTTGGTTCCTACAAGGCATGGAGTCCAGCTCACAATGTCCTTCACCGTCGTATAGGGTGTGGGGTCCGTCCGTCCCCCGAGCATCGGCTACAACCCGTCATGGCCATCACCGAGTGGTGGCTAGGCTCAAAGGAAGGAGCTGGAGATTCGATGGGGAGGGGTAGATGTGGGGGTACGCAATGAGTGGCGGTGTGGGAGTAGGTGTGTGTAGTAAATATTACCAACAATCTTTTGAAATGATAGCAAGGACACTGCTATGACATTTAAGAAGAAGAAGTAATTGTACATCACGTGGAACACCACCACTACACCAACAACGCGCGCAAACAACACCACAAAACATTAGCCACCACAATCTAGGAGAAGGGTCGAGAGTAAGCCACTGCGAACTGCGTTGTTGTCACCAGTGTTGTGCCACACCAAAAGACGCACCCCCTACAAGTCTGAGCAACCACCCGAACTCCTCCACCATGGGCTTGTCATCCCCAAGCCGCACACACATGGTCGGCGACCCCCCAGCTCCAGCCTTACTTCAGAAGAACACTCCCACATCGGAAACTGCGCATACACCAATAACGCTCAATGTGTGGGGCCTCTCCTCATCCACCGCCTCATACTCTCAGAAAACAACCACCTTAAAGTGTACGGGGACCTCGCCGCCCGCCACACTAGATAGTGCTCTTATGATCCTTGCCACTGAAACCACAAAAAGAGCTTCCCCTAAACCATGTCGTCGCCGGAGTCACCATCGCACCAAGCGCGCCAGCCCGAGGTTACACACCCATGGACCCTCTATACCTCCTTGCCAACACGGACCATGCGCACCACCACGTCGCAACGCACAGGCAACACCACTAGCCGACCACCACCACTGCCAGTCGCCACAAGCCAAGACGGATCTCCAGATGCAACGCGTCAAAGGAGGGCACGACACCAATGGCTCCGTCATCTCACATCTATAGAGGACTAGATTTTCACCCCAAGATCCATGTGCTTCAAGGACATGGTAACCCTTAATGATGCCCCAGCGGGAAAAACGACGCTCCAAAGGCGTCGCCACCATTGCAACCGATCAGTGGAGGCTTACGCCTAGTACCGCACCATGCATGTCGCACACTCACGGCCATGGCAGTAGCCTACGCTGCCGCCGCATCGCCTCTACCGGGAGAAGCCCGACACAGCCGAGGCACCAACACGGCACCACCAACAAGCACCTCTCAACCCCGACCCCACCACTAAGGCGGCGCCGGACCAATATCGTCGTTAAGGAGGAGAAGGGAAGCACCAACCACCTTGCCGCAACACCCGTCACCCACACGTAGGCCCCACCATGAGTTGTCGGCGGCTTGCTCAGGTGGCGGCGCAGCGGGAGGGACCGCGGGGGAGAGCGGCGGTGGCTAGGGTTGCTGTCGCCCGCACGGACGGGAACGACACACTTTGTTTTTTCTCACGCAAGAATTCGATGCCCCTGAAGCGGAATTCAAGGGTGAATGATTCGATGCTCCAGATTGTTTCAGCGTCCTTTCTTCGAAATAATGCTAGTTTGGAATAAAAGGAATGCTCAATATATGTTGCAATAGTTAGTCATTGATGTTGCCAGTATTGTAGCCAAGATTTTGGCATAGGGGAGGCCATATGAACAACATACAAGTGCCTAATTTCAACTTACGATAACTTAATGGGTTATAAATTTTTTTATCTTATACACAAAATGTGTAATATTACTTTCACAAGTCTCAAATAGATCAACAACCAATAATCACTCATTCAATCACTAGAGTATATGTTTTTACCGATTAATAATATATTAGCATTAAGTGCTTGGCTACGTCACTATGTTGCGATTATTATTTTTTATTTTAGAAAAATGTTTCATGAAACACAGTATCGCACAAAAATCTTTATCTTAGATTTGAATGAGGTAGTCATTTTTATGTTCGACATAGTTATTTTATATTATTTTTTATGTTGCAAACAATGATAACTTGTTTGATCATAACTCTATTTTTTAGCAGGCCCGTTCTTCTTTTTTATCCCGATCCCGATGAAGATACCCTCTTTTATCCCGCGGCTGACGAGGACATGTTTTTGTTCTAGGAAGATGATGGGGAGTTGAGTTTCGCGGAGGCCAAAAATTTGGGAGGACGAGCATATCCGGAGCGGAGGCAAACATCGTGGAACCCAGACAAAAACTCCACGTCGACGTCCGTCCCAAATCGAGCATCAGTGACTGACGGACAGTGAATCCCGATTCACGCGAGGCTATTCCTTCGCCGCACAATCCGGTCAGGGTCGCGTGGGGGCCATCCTGGGCATCGTCGACAGCCTGCCGCCCTGCCCGACCGCATTTGAATTGAATCAACGAATCTCCTCCGGGACTTGAGTTTCAAACTTGAATTAAAAAAAAAGTTTGAAACTCTTTTTTCGACACCGTTGGGATTGCGATCGACGGCGGCGGGCGCTCCGATGCAGTGTCAGCCACACGCGGCGTCACGTCGATGTGCGGGCACGTGCAGGGTGTCGCGGCTCCAACATCGTCCTGCTCCTGACACGGCCCCGGTTACTGCTGCGCCTCGCCGCCCCTCCACGTGCGCAGAGGCCGCCGGACGCCGGCCATCCATGACCCACCAACCGCCGCATCGCCCGTCGCCGTCGCCGCCGTGGCCCCTCCCTCCCAGGCTCTCACCTTCCGCGCCTCCGCCATAACCTTCTACTAAGAGGTTGTTCGGCTGGTAGAATGAATAGTACTCGACAGGTAGAATGAATAGTATTTTGTGAGAGGGAATAAGCCTAAATAAATCGAGATAAGTTAAGGTTAGGTCAGCCGAACAGTCTCTAATTCTAATCTCACCGGATCACTTATTTTACAGCAAAGAAATGCGAGCGAGAGCGCGAAAAAGTCCAAGGCGACACGACCAGAACGGCGGACGCGCGCTCACCAGTCACCACCGCCGCGTATAAAAAGCCGCCTTCTCCTCCTCCACGGTCTCCATTCTCCAACCACGGCGCGTGCCCCCGTCTCGCTGCGCGCCAACGCCAATTCCCCCCGCCGCTCTCGCTCCCTCTCTGTCCCTTCTCGCCGCGTCCACGCACGCGCACCCCCGCCCGCCCACCCTGCTCGGGCCAACTAATCCCCACCCCCACGATCCCGAGCAACTAGCTAGTCGTCCCCCCCGCCGCCGGGCGGCCGGGTTCCCGCCGGATGGCGGCGTCCCTCGCCGCCGCCTCCGCGCGTTTCGTCGCCGGCGGAGACGCCTCGCCGGCGCGGCCCTGGGCGGCGACCGCGCGCGTCCCCTGCATCGCGGGGCGGCGCCGGCGGCCCGCCGCCGGCGTGCGCTGCCGAGGGGCGAGGGTGCCGGCCGGCGGGGGTTTTCCGGAGGAGGCGGAGGCGGAGGAAGGGGGCCGGTTCGTCGGATGGTTCCGGGAGGCGTGGCCGTACATCCGGGGCCACCGCGGGAGCACCTTCGTTGTCGTCATCTCAGGGGAGGTCGTCGCCGGACCCTACCTGGACGGCATTCTGCAGGTAGCTCTCTCCAACACAGGGTCCTGGCGCTATGCGTTTTCCTTCTTTGATCTAACTTTTTACGGAGATGAGATGGAATCGGATGGTGCCTTTCCGTTTATGTGGATTTTGCGCCGTTCTATGCTACTGCTTGCTCTTTTTATTCAAGCCTTCAAGGAAACGAAAAAGGTGTTGCTGCTGATTGTTATTACGCCAGGCAGTTTATGAACTCGATCAATTATTTGTAGTTCAAAAACAGTGAAATGGTTTTTTTAAAGAAAAACTGAAACGTCGATGTTTAAGGGTGTCAAAGCTTCAGAAATGGAAATTCCGACTCTTTCCTTCCAACTTTACTGAAATAAACTGATTTTATAATAATTTTGATGGTACTGAATACCTATTTTTGTTCTGCTATTGTTTAAGTTGCATAATCCATAATTGCATACCAATTGTGCTGCTACAAGACACGACACAATGGCACAATAATTCTTTAAAGTTGCTTATTAGTGTGGGGTTTATCGTATAGGATTTTCCAGGCCTGTTTGACTCACCTACCGTTTTGTTGAAAAGATTCAGCTTACCTATTGCACGTGTCTTCCTTGGTAGTCTTATTCTCACTTTCTGTTTCTGCCTTCTCACCTCACCCACTCTTACATTAAAAACTATTGTTTTGCAAACTCTTGGATACCTCGACCAGCTCCTTTTGCTTCTCTGGCCAATGAAAGGAAGCAATTATTTTTTAAAAAGCAACAGTGAAGTTTTCTGGATATATGTTTCTTTCATCATTCTACTTCTTCTGAAGGGGCTTCATCATTTTTCATGTAAGATAGAGATGTTGAATTGGACGTAGCTTATATGTTTCTTTCACCATTCTACTTCTTCTAAAGGGCCTTCATCATTTTTCCTGTGAGAGACACGCTGAATTAGACGTAGCATTGTACATATACTTAGGCAGGTGAGTCACCGTATGAGCTAAACGTTGATTTAAAATTATCTTAATCTACTATTATAATAACCGTTGCCTGGCAGCTACAGAGTCAGACAAAACACTGCTAACAACTATGGCACACCTAGTTGTTCCCTAGCTTGAGATGGGCTGTTCGGCTTCTACCATATCCTCCCTTTTGAAATTTTATTGTTATCTGCCCACTTTGTTCTCTGATTCCTTACAGTCTCCTGTGTCGCTTGTTTTCTTTCATTAAGTAATTTTCCCTATTGAGGCTATTATATACTGGGTTATATAAAACAGAGCTGCTACAATTATGTTGCAGAGTACCTTACGCTTTTATAAAATAAACAGATCGCTGCTGATGCATGCCTTTTTTTGTTGTCTGCTTCCTTGTATTTATTTTTTTAGCTTTGTTATGGTACTTGTAAAGTACCAGAAGGTACTTGGAATTATCTACTTTCCTTTCTAATCCTTCTTACAAAAAAAAATCAATAGATTTACACATAATTAAAAGGGTATCATAGTAATTTCTCATTATTTTTGGTACTTCCGTTTAGGAACTTCTTGGTACTTCCACCGTTAGGTTTCGCCGGATGGACGGATCTCATTAATTTCAAGCACTCTAAAATTTCTATTTATTTTTATGTGCAGGATATATCCCTTCTTCATGGTCTTGGGATCAAGTTTGTTCTCGTTCCTGGAACACATGTCCAGATTGATAAGCTCTTGGCTGAAAGAGGTTGGCTATAGCTTTGCATCTCTACTCCTGTATGACCAATTTGATATTGTGTGTTCTCTTCCACAGTTTCCCTTCTTGCATACTGCTTAAGATGATGTTTTTTAACATTTTGATATCCTGTAAAAGTTGCTATCTACTTTGAAAGATTATATCCCTTTTCTTTTTTATTTCTTTTTTTTATGTGCATCATCTGTCATATTGATGTGATAGGCAAGTATGGAGGTGTTATGGAGGATGAACAGTTCTCATGGGTAAAACTTCACTGTTTTAGGTTTAAGCTTCAATTTCTTAAATCATAAATACTATGAAAAGAGAGTGAACATATCCGTTTGCAATAATGTCTTGCATTAGCTTCGTGAATTTGCATTTCGAGCTTCTACTTATGCACAGCTGTGGGGTAATTATGTGTTGCTTCATAGTGGCTGAAGGGATTACATCTCTTTGCACTGTGCAATGGGTCATGATGTGTTACAGTAATAATTCTATCCAAAATTAACATATTCTTAGGTGTTCATATATTTTTGGTGAAACACCAAATTTAGAAGCTGTGAACTCAAATTTTTAATACCGTTGCAGTTCATGCTTAGTTTTTTGCACTCTTAATTAACTAGCCTCTCAAGCTTACATTGTTTTCTTTATTTTTCTTATTTCACTTATTGTATTGCATATGTTGTCTCCAAAGAGCTCAGTTTTGTGATTTTGTTTCTCAGGTAAGAAGGCTAAGTATGCTGGTCGCTACCGTATTACCGATTCAGATTCATTAGAGGCTGCAATGGAGGCAGCTGGTCGAATACGGCTAACTATAGAAGCGAAGCTATCTCCTGGTCCACCAATGTTAAATCTCCGTCGACATGGTGTTAATGGCCGTTGGCACGAAATTTCTGATAATGTTGCAAGTGGAAATTTTCTTGGTGCTAAGGTTAGTTCAACTACGCTGGTTATTTACTGCATATCATCTTCCATTTGTAGGTGGGGCATCACATACTGTGAATAGCTAATGGGAGGAAAATATAAGTGCAGATTTTTGGTGTCGCTGTACCAAGAGTAGAAATTCTCAATCATATTGCGTGTAGGAGAAGAGGGTTAAGGAAGGGAGGAATACTTGGGCTGCTACGGGGTCAATTTTGAATCAAAACTTCCTGTATAACATAGTATTGTACACGCTTCAATGCTCAATTAATGTTGAACTTATACTGTTCACATCCATTATGTTACCTCTCAAGGAAAGAGAAAATGCAAACTTACTTTGTTGCCCGCATCTCAAATGATTTGTACCTAAGTCCTGAGATGTTGAATTGATATACCTCTCTCTTCTTTGACAGAGGCGAGGGGTTGTTGGTGGCACTGATTATGGATTCACTGGTGAAGTTAAGAAAATAGATGTTTCACGGATAAGAGAAAGGCTTGATAGAGATAGTATAGTTGTTGTGAGCAATATGGGATACTCCAGTGCAGGGGAGGTCTTAAACTGCAAGTATGTGGCTTACTCTATTCATATTTGTAGCTTCTGTTATTAATTTAGAACTTATCACAGTATAAAGTATACAAGTGTTGCTATGCTTTACCATAAAAATTGCCTTGTATCTTTACTCATGGCAATGCTCTTGATAAGATGCAATGTTAGCAGTTGCACCATTTTGATACACGTAGGTGCTAACAACACTTTTATTTTGCTTAATTTTAGTACATATGAAGTTGCTACAGCATGTGCTTTAGCCATAGAGGCGGACAAGCTTATTTGCATTGTCGATGGACAAATATTTGACGAGCATGGCCGAGTCAATCGTTTCATGTCTATTGAGGAGGCAGATATGTTGATCAGAACACGTGCTAAGCAGAGTGAGATTGCTGCGAATTATGTTAAGGTTGTTGATGAGGAGGACATTAATCATGTCCGCAACCTCCCGATGAAACAGGATGCAGAACATGGCTTGAATGGAAGGAGCCATTTTAATGGGTATACAGCATCTTTCCGGAATGGTGTGGGTTTTAATAATGGAAATGGTCTCTCTGGTGAGCAAGGGTTTGCTATTGGTGGGGAGGAGCGCTTGAGCAGGTCAAATGGTTACCTTTCAGAATTGGCAGCAGCAGCATATGTATGCCATGTAAGTATTTAGCTTCTCACATTTTTTTACTATGTCAACAATTTTGCATGCTTTACTGATTCTTGATTCTTGGTTGTGTTTTGAACCCTGTGATGTTCTGAAGTTTCTTTCCCACAACATGTTACTCCAGCAATGTTCACGAAGTGCATACAAATATGTGCACCAACTTTGGCCGACTGCACTCATCTGTGTGTGTATAAATATTAGAGTAGAAAACCACTATCCTGTGGGAGGCACCTTTCTCTATACATACTAAAAATTTTCATTCTGACAAATAAAACTCTCAACTGCAAGATCAATTCAGGGGAAGGGGAAGGCAAATCAGAATTTATTCATAGTCTGCCATCTCATTATTGTAGTGCACTTGTAGCGAAAGTTAAGTATGTATACTTTTTTCATTGTCTAAAGTGTACTTGGAATATGTTTTGGTGCATGGAATAAGATGCCTGCTACAATCCCTGGGTCATCATGTTCCATGATGCGACATGTGACAGTAATACATACATTCTTATCATCTGTCTTGCACATTTTCTTTTACCCTAATATACTTTCCTCCTTTTTCTCATGTCAGGGTGGTGTCCAAAGAGTTCATATCGTGGATGGTACTGTTGGTGGATCATTGTTGTTGGAACTATTTACTAGAGATGGTGTTGGAACGATGATAGCTAGGTATAATAGAACTGTTTTTTCTATGTTAGCTGCCACTGAACGTAGCAGCTTTTGTGTGTAAACCCATATTGGCTTAATATGCGATGTACCTAGATGCAGTCTTGAGCAAGTGCTTTTATGTGTTTCTGTTAGCATCACAGGAAATCGTTCCCTTAAACTCTGCTAAAAAAATGCATGCATATCTATCTTGGGAATATATATTTCCCTTTCTAGTTTTATCTTTATAATTTCCCAGTCTTCTTGAGATTGGAATGCTTTAGTTCTGTGTCAAAATATATATTAGGTCAACGGTGGGTGTGTTTTAAGGAAATGACTGGTGGATATTTGACCATATACCGCATTGTGTAAAATAAGATTATGAATTATGGTATTGTTTCGTACTTTCATGCTATAATAATGGTTGAAAGTTGTACATTGGCTACTCGCTGGAAAGTCAAATTTTGTTCTCCAGTTTTAGGTCTATGGGAGTTCCTAGTTATTTTATCAACATGATTTTCAAGGGCAAGCAACAATAGAACATGATGCTTAATCTAAAGAACGATACTGCATGTGACGTAGAATAGGACTTTTTGGAGTGCTTATATATCTTAAACAGAATGTGGGTGGGAATTGACAGTATTTCCTCTTATTTTGCAGGGATATGTATGAAGGCACAAGAATGGCTAGAGAGGAAGATCTTTCTGGTATTAGAAAGATCATTCATCCTCTAGAAGAATCTGGTGTTCTGGTGCGCCGAACAGATAAAGAGGTCATTATTTTTTTTATTACAAATAAAACATCGATATGTTCATTAGTGCTGCATCTTTCTTTCAGTCTAGCATTTTATGCAACTGAACAGAAAATTCTCTTTTTTCCCTTAGCTTCTTGAAGCATTGACGTCCTTCATCGTCGTGGAAAGAGATGGTTCGATCATAGCGTGTGCTGCTCTCTTTCCTTATCTTGAGGATAAATCCGGAGAAGTTGCTGCTATTGCTGTCTCTGAAGAATGCCGAGGACAAGGCCAAGGAGACAAGTTGCTCGGTATGGCTGCAGTTTAGCATATTGTTCTTTTATTGAATTAACATCACACGCCCCGTCAATTCAAGGTAGATAGGTTTTGCACAATAAGTATTTAGAAACTGGTTGCTGTGATGGGACAAAGTTAAGACTGGGCCGTATTGGTGGCTAGGCTGACAAATTTTTTTGTTGTGGTTTATCCTGGGTTTTGTATGACAGTGATTATTTCATATTTCCAACATTTAATTTTTAAATAACACAAGAAAACGTCAAGGAACAAAAATCAAGTTTGTCAGGTACGATTGATCAAATATTCAAGTACTTACCCATGTTGATACTTTTTTGCAGATTACGTTGAGAAGAAAGCTTTATCCCTTGGACTGGAGAAATTATTCTTGCTTACTACACGGACAGCTGATTGGTATGTACTTGTTAGTAGTGATGAGAGTTTTTATGTTATCAAAGAAGAGGCGTTTAATCCTGCATGTTTTATTTAGATAGATACTGCAACTTAGCGAATCTCAATTCATCATTAGGAAGTGGAAACTGCAATGCCTTCATCTGGCGGAGCAAAACCACATTTTGTCTTCACCTTGCACACAGTGAATGCTGAGAAAATAGCAATCCACAGTTCCAAACTGAAATTGTTTCTCACTTAGCCAGATAAAAGAATGTTGCTTATTTTGTCTGGATCTCCCGCAGGTTTGTTCGTCGCGGCTTCAAGGAGTGCTCCATTGAATCGCTGCCAGCAGTGAGGAGAAAACGGATCGACCTTTCGCGCGGGTCGAAATACTACATGAAGCGGCTCCAGGTTGCAGAGATCGGGCATATGGCTGTCAATGGATTTGCCATGAGATGATTCAATGCTAGTTTACAGATCTAGTTGCTGCACACGAGGGTTGTTTGATGACCCCTGCAGCGCTTGTACATTGTAGAACTGTGTTTATGCAAAGTAAACATTCGATGTATTTGCATGAAAAGGGTAAATAATCGTTGTGACGGTTGTTTATTGAGTAGCATGGGGTTGGTGTAGTGTAATCTTTGGCTGGCTAATAGCTTTGAGCCAGTTGTGTTGTACTATGACCGATTCCCCTTCCCCTTCACTGTTTTTTGCCGCGGGATGGAGTTAGCTGGTCTTGTAAGCTACGGAGTATTCTTCTTCGCCAGTTCACCTCGTCCTATTTAAGTTAAAACAACTATGAGGATTGGAATTTCCTCACAAAGCTGAAGCTGGAGGCTCATGGCCCTTTGGGATGCGGTTGAGCACAGCGATGCTCATCACCAAGAGATGACTCTTCACCTTGGACTCTGCAAGACAATCCTGCAATTCCTGCGGAGGTAGTGGGAGCTGCTCTTCTTCCACAATGGTGAGCATATGAATGACTTTCATGCTTCGCCTTTCTGCCTGACAAGTTTGCTGAACATCTAGATGACATCATCAATAAGCAATGTGCTATTGAGACACTGCTACGCATTGTCCTAACAAGTACTCGTAGATATCGATCGAGACTCTTCAACATGACTTAGATTATGATTGAGGAGGTAATCCTTGTGTGTTTCTTATCTAGTCGTATTTAGTATAGGCAGCTAATTTCTTAGTAGGTATTAAGTTCCCTTGGCTGCAAAACTTGAGTCTTTCTCTCAGTGTGTAAGTAATGCAAGTCAAGTTTTTATCTTAGGAAATAATTTATCATAGCTTGTTTCTATTGTATCTGTTAGCTATAAAATAAGGCAATAAGCGGCTAAAGTCACCCGCCAGAGTAGCTCATCGTAGCTCAAAATCGGCAGTCCCAAATTAGCAACCAAAGCTTCCATTCTGTGCTTTCCCAGCATGGATCGGGTCCGGTGATCAACTGCTCTCCAGATGCCAACCACCAGATGTAACTGGCGAACCACCCCTATTAAAAAGCTAGGACCATGAACAAAATAAGGCCTCGCTAGGCTCAATGGCCGAGCAGGTCAAGTCGTCTGTAAGAGTGTTATACAATCCAATCCCCCCTTGATCTTTCTCAAGGACCAAGTTGCAATTCTCAAAGCAGAGGGATCGTTATCGTTGCTGTCGCTACTATGGACAAGTCGCTAGGCACTTGCCTTGCCATTTCCATGTCACTACCATGACATCGATCTTTAAAGTTTTAGCGTGACCGGAATCACAGGATTTTTTTCCCCCAAAAAGGTCAGAGACCCTGCTTTGTATTAAAGCAAAGAGTTTTACTGGGGTTGCCAGTTATACAATGACAGAACAGCAAGCTATCTCAGATAGCCAGACTTCTACTACTCTCCCCTTCAAGCCTCCCGCAAGAAGGAAGAAGACAGTTTAACAGTAAGCACGAGATTACATCCAAAACCCCGGAATCACAGGATGGCGGACATCATTGTGACAACTAGGCGCTGATCGTGTATGTGCGCTTTTACATTAAATTCATTTGTACAGAATAATTCAGGGGATCGCTGCAATACGTGCTAACTTCTGTAGAGGTCTACTATGGAATGCTGAAATTTCAAGGAAGTACCTTCAAAACAAATGTTTTTCCCACTGTACTAGGGGATCAGGAACACTTGGATCATGGACTGGATGACTAGTGTATATCCCTTCACATGAACTCATCTAGTTGGACCTAGATGTGTAATAATAATTGCTTTTCTTTCAAGCCTTTTTGTGTTGGGAAAAACATCTTTTTTCATTTATATTCCCATAGCTAAATTTGGGATAGGCGACAATTGCAACAATGTCTTCAGCTTGAAAAGACAACTGAAGGAAAAAAGAGGAGAAAAACAGAGAAGCATACTTTTCAGTGATGAAAATTAAAAGATTATAGACACACCCACACGCAAGACAATGCCTCTGAGCAAAATGCGATGACTACAGAGATCAAATTATCTCACAATGCTAACTATACCAAGGATTCCACTGGTGACATAAGCTTCACCACACCACTAAGTACACCAATCATCTCAACAGAGAAACAAATCAATAAGAGGTGGGAGAGATGTGATTTGCATAGGCGCTGCTGTAATCTTCTTAGCTGGGAAGCAGCCTAACGAGCCAATCCTGATTATATCAAGCACGCAGCGAGCAAGTTGTGCCTAGAGAAGAACTCAGAAGCATGCCTCCAACAGGCAGCAGCAGCAAAGGGCGGCCAAGCTGTCAAAACAGAGCAAAGAATTCCATCAAGAAATGGCAACAATGGTCATAAAGTAATAGGCATTTTGCTGCTACAACATTATACGAGAATTTCTCTTTTCTTGCTAAGGTGGACGACAAAAACAACGGGGAGTTGTGTGGTACAACAATCCAACTAATAATAATGCATACAAATTAAGCTATGGCCTAATCAGTATTCATCTGCATAATCCAGCGGTGTTGAGATTTCTCAATAGGCATGATACCACGGTACACAATCATCTCCACTGATCATGAGTTCGTTCAGTAGTGCAACACAGGGAACATTTCTCGGCTGGCAGTTTTTTTATCAATTGACTACAGCACTCTTGCAGCTATATATAATCAATATACAGCACTGGAAGAAATCAGCCAAGTTGAAACTTAGAAATACTCCGAATGTATGAAGCGCGTCAAATAGAAGGTCAACTTCATCTAAACGAGTGAGGAGACACACTGCCGAAAAGCCAAGCTGGAACCGGACCGAGGCGGGCGCGGCCAAGGCCAACCCAACCCAAAAGATATTTTTTCGTAGGGGAGGCGTCGTGGGCAGGCGGAGTGGGGACCACGCGTCGGGCTTTTCGTGAACCAGGGCGCGGTCAGCTAGCTCACCTCACGGGCGCGGGGAAGCCGGGCCCGCCACCACGTCCACGTCCCACCCAACCGCTCGCCGATTGGCGCTGGCCAACTACGCCCACGCATGCGCCTGCGCCACACAATTGAACTCCCCACCCACTAGCGCCGGCGGCGGAGGCGCCGTCTCCGGCGAACGTTTCCACCGGCGTTTCGAGACGGCGAACGCGAATTGTACTACACGTCGGAGATCTACCAGCTGGGCACGCATGAGAGAGAGGATTGAAAGGGGAGGCGGTGTATACGTACCATCCCTCCATGAAGGAGGGCCCGCTGCTCTGCGCCCGCTGCTGCTGCGGCGGCTGCGCGTAGGGCGGCGGCGGGTAGCCCTGCTGCGGGTACCCCTGCTGAGGTGGGTACCCCTGCTGCGGTGGGTACCCCTGCTGCGGGTAGCCCTGCTGCGGTGGGTAGCCCTGCTGCGGCGGAGGGTAGCCCGCGGGCGGGTATCCCGCCGGCGGGTACGCGTCCTTCCCGGGGTACCCTGCGAGATCCAAAGAAGGGAGATAAACACGCACACGTCAGGCGGATGGAACACGACGCGAGAGACGGAATTAACCGGCAGCGGCCGGAGAGCCTGCAAACGAATTCGGCGGCGATCGAAGAGACGAACCTTGCGGCGGTGGCACGCCGACGGGCGGCTGCTGCTGGCCGTAGTAGCTCATCACGGCGGCGGCGGCGGGAGGCGGAGGGTTTGGGAGGTGACTGGTGTTGAGGCCTTGAGGGGCGGGGAGGCGGCGGCGCTGGGTGCGGTCGGGCGCGGACGCGGACCGGCGGTTATAGTTATATAGATAGACGAGACGAGACACGAGAGAGGCGTGGGGGTTGTGCGTAGCCGTTTGGCCGACGACCTCACGACGACGAGGTTGTGCGATGTACCAAGTGTGTTCGAAATTGGATAAAGCCACAGGAGTTGATTATCTTTTGGTTGGCCGATCATTTGAGTCCGGGAGACCGAAATTAGCTAGCAGTTAGGTCTGACCGTTACCACCATCATTGTGCCTCGCTGGAATATATTCGTGATAATGGTACCTTTTGCCGTGCTGGACCTTGCCGAGCAGGCCAGGCCAGCAGTGCAGCATCAGCCAATATCCCAAGCATGTGGAGCGCACCTTCAGGCAATGTTTTAACGAGACGTAAGTTTATGTCTTCACCACGAGCATCGTCCGCAATACTGCACATGTTGATTGACACCAAAACTAGTAGGTCAATGCAATGTTTTCAAGCGGCACATATCACCCCCTTTTTATACATGAGGTAATCACTTTACTGTACTGCTTCATGTAATCATGTCATGTACACGTGAGGCAAATCCCAACAGTTACATTACACAGATTTTCCACCTTTACTTATTCGCAGCCACTGATTGATGTTCAGCGACCCTATACCACTATCAAGTTCTTCACGATGGCTTGAGACTTTACAAGTGCAGGCTTCTGTCCGGAATTCGTGTGCTACCACATCGGCGCAGCGGCCGCTCTATACACTAAGCTTGGGCCGGTAATCTGCATCGGCAAATTTCTTCGTGATGGAATCGACACACGCCATTCTTATTCTTTCAGGTGTCGCCGGGTTGTCCAGCGGGAACCATTCCGAGTGACCCTCATCAGCCCTCGCAGCAAAGATTGCGTCCTTTATCGCAAACAGGACAGCGGAGCCCAGGAAAAACGGTGGCTCTCCTACGGCTTTGGAAGAATGAACGACCTTTGGATTTGGAGCATCCTGCAACGAACGAAGTAACAATGCATCAACTGGAAGAACTTACCATATTGGAGAGTAAGCATGACACTCATTCACTCCGAAGACAAGAAGAAAACAGTGCAATTCAAAAGGACGTGGAACTACCAGCATATCAGTTTCATCTCTGTGTTTAGGCCACTATGGAGATTTTGTGATGCCTATATCAGCTCAGACTATATAAATCGAGTTATAAATATGGGAAGGACAACAACACCGTCCTGTCAGGTACCAATTTCTTTTCTTCATAATAGAGAAGTTCCAAACATTCATCATAAGTTGTTCCAAACATACTCCATTAACATTCCATTTAAAACAGAGCAGGAAAGGATGGATGTCCAGATTTGTTATATTAAAGAATTATTTTGCAGTATTTTTTTTCTGAGTATGTCATGGTAATTCTGTAGAAGTATTTGCAGACAACACTTAAAATAAAGCACTTTTGGCATTTATTATAAACTTCTTCAATAAGGTTTGATTCTTTCCCCAAGAAATAGAAAAAACACCCCAATAAAGACAAACATCGATGGGCAATAATTTGCAAAATACGTAATATATTTACCTTTAATAGTGAAACCTTGAAGTTCAGAGGTATGTCATTTACAGAAGGTATTTTGTAAGCGCCAGGTCCACAGGTGAAGAGGTGTCCAGGTCGAATCCACTTGTGGTTATTATCACCCCATTTTAGCTCTTCCATAGCTACCCAACCCAAACCTTGGATGAAAGCTCCTTCAATCTGAAAGATGCAATAGTAAGTTACAGAGGTGACAAAAAGAAAATGTATGGTAGAAACTTCTCCACAATATTAATGTGACAGCAAACATTTCCTCCATTCAGAAAATACCTGGCCGATATCAATTGCTGGATTGATTGAAAAGCCGAGGTCCATAACAATATCAGCTGTCCTTATGTGAAAATCCCCAGTTAGTGTGTCAATCTCAACTTCTGCAAATGCAGCTCCATAGGTGAAATAAAGGAATGGAGTTCCCTTGCCATCCTTCCAGTCAAACCCAATATCAGGTGTGGCATAAAATCCATGAGCAGAGAGATCCACACGTTCCATGTAGCATGTCTGAGCCAACTGGAAAATATAAAGCAAAACTAAAGTTAACTCAAACCATAAATTTATGGATCAGCTTTCTTAAAAGGATAATTTAGTTCTATTTTCCTATATGGTTATACAGAACCAGGAGTTTAGAGGTAACAAGAAGGAAATCTTGAAACAGGTAAGCTATAGCAACCAGATCAACTTATGCAAAATACGACGTTGTTTTCTGTTCACCCCGTTTCAATGTCAGAATTGGAGCTCGGAATTGAGAATTGGAATTTAATTCAGTTGTTTGGATGTCTACAGAATTGGGAATTGGTATTGGGGACCAACACCGTGGAATCCCACCAGAACTAAAACACATCTTCGTGGATATCGAGCCTCACCCCTCTGTATTGAGATGAATTGGCTCGCTTCTTCTCTTCCTCCAAGCCACAGCAGTACCTCGTGGGAACTCCACCCCCCAAACCACCGCCACCCGCTCCTCTTCCTCGTGGCCACGGTGGCCCCCTCTTCTTCCAAGCCGCGGCGCCCCCCTCCTCTTCCTCCAAGCCGCGGCGGCCCCTTCTTCCTCCTTGCAGCAGCGCCCACCACATCTTCCTCCTAGCTGCTGTGGCCCCTTTCTTCCTCCTCACAGCGACAGCCCCTTCTTCCTCCTCGCCACGGTGGCCCCTCCTCTTACTCCTCCTCGCAACGGCGGCCCCTCCTCTTCCTCCTCGTGATGGCAACCCCCTCTTCCTCCTTGTGGTCGGTGCTCCCCTCTTCCTCCTCGTGGCCGCCGCTCCAGCGGAGGATGGAGGATCTCCACCCCGGGCAAGCTCGAGCTCCGCCATGGACGGGGTGGAGGACGGCGAGGCGCGAAGGGGGAAGGTGAGGTGAGAAGCGTGGAGGATGAGTGGATGATGGTGGAGATGAGAAGTTGACAATTTCAATTCGCTTTTGTACATCCAAACAACAGAATTGGAATTGCATCCCATTTCAATATCATGGCTGATTTGGTAGAGATTTGCAATTCCGTACCCTCCAACATCTACATCCAAACGGTAGAGATTTGCTTCTCCCCCCTAGGCCGGTACTCTGTTACCTGGCCAGCACGCAACAGGCTGTTGCCTTATCATGTGTGATGTCCCTGGTTTCCCTCCCCTTGATTCTATTTCTATAAATCAAGGTGGTTAGGATTTCACCTGTAGAGATCTATATATTGTAACCCTGTGCTATCAGTTGAATACAATCTGATTGCTTGATTTCATCAAGCTACCATTTTCGTTTTTGGTCACTATTACAAAAGGAGTAGCTTGCTGGCCTAGAGTGATTATCTATAAATTTCTAAATCCTAAGAAAACACGAGGGGGAACATGACAAGATTACTCCTTGTCCTGAATTCCTGGTGATACGGCAACTGAGCACCGGAAGCAAATACATGGACTGTACGGTGCAATACTAAACGTGGTAACTGTGAAGCAAGAATGGTATTTGAGAAGGCAGCTGTAAGCGCTACACCAGGGAAGCACCTTTTATTGAGTTGCATGCACCAACCAGTTCAACCCAAAAGCTTAAGCTGATGATGAAAGGTGGGCAATTCACTTATTCTCCAACACTTCCCCTCACGTGCAGGCTCCCCCAGGCCGCATACGTGGATATTGGAGTGGGCTGTAATTATTTTAATTAACGCGCCCGCTAGGACTCGAACTCGAGACCTCTCTGACTCTGATACCATATTGAGTTGCATGCACCAACCAATTCAACCCAAAAGCTTAAGCTGATGAGGAAAGGTGGACAATTCACTTATACTCCAACACTTTATCTACCAAGTACTCATCATTTACCGTTATATATAGTGTGTGGACATGCACTCCCTCTGTTCCTTATCTCCCGCTGTTCGGCTGGCCGTTTCTCGGCTTGTTTCGGCTTATCTCCTCTCACATAACACTATTCAATCTACCAGCCGAACACTATTCATCGTATCAGCCGAACAAGTAACTATACTATTACAATTCTTTATTTTTCAACAATACATTATTAAAGAAATTAACAGTCAAGTTTGAAGTCTGGAGTCTACCCAAAAAACACTGCCTTAACATTAAGCAAATTATGTAGGCATAATCACAATTCTTGGGTCAAACACATCAGGTAACACACCTATGTTATTACTAAAGTTACAAAATAAACAGAAGTTTCTGGAAGATAAAATGTAGCAGCAAATTGGAAGTCTTCACTTGGCTGCTATTCATAGAAAGATTGAATACCAAGAAGGAATTTTTTGCCAACAATGGAAAGTTGGTAACACACCCTATGATTGCTTTCTGTGTACAGCACACTAAGAAACATATTTTCCAAGTCTTGGCTGCCGATTTATACCAACGGCTGGGAATACATTGGAATCCTACTCAGACTTTTTCAGCAGCGTAGAGAGGGCAATGCATGACAGCTCTGAGCAGCCTTCGTGGAAATTTTCATCGTAGCAGCATTGGGGAAATGGACATCATCGTAGACTGGTTCACAAACTTTTATTCTTTTGAGGAAAAATGGCCCAGTTTCCAGGCCTGGAAGACTAGTCTCACAAATGATGTCTGCTCCAAGTGTATAGATTCAGCAAGACTCAAAACTATGATTCTAGCATGCCTTCACTCCCACCCCCTCTCTACTCAGTAAACACAGGGATAGCTGCCCACCCTACGACATGGTTCAATCTCACCTGTCAGATTGGGCACCGGAGAGCTGAGATTGAGCCACGTCACCCCAGTCTCCAGGATCGATCTGATGGCTGAGATTGAGCTACACCATAGGCTGGGCACTGGGCACTGGGCAGTTGCCTTTTATATATCTACCATGTTAGGGGACTAGGGGTTCCCTACTATATAGGGTTAAAAACACAGAAGTCACAAGAAATACGAGATGATGAAGATCCAAGAACCAGGGAAAACCAACAAATTCCTAATAGTAGCTTCACTAATTCTAAATCGAGTTGACAGCCAATGTGGGCACTGTGGAGCTGTTAGCCCCCGACTAACAGGTATCAACAAGTCATACCCAAGGAAGATCAGAATTATCCACTTAATCTGTGCAAGAAAAACAAGGCATGGTATCCTATTCAGAATCTGTGCAAGGAAAACAAAGCATGGGACAGAAAGCACTTTCATGCTCCGCGCCTCCGCTACACCAGAGAACCAACAAGTTACCTAAGGTTAGGCTATATGTGCTTAGACTCGCTATACACTTTTTTTTTTTGAACAACTAACTCCACTATACACTAGATGGTCTACCAGCCATTGACACATGCACTGGTTACCTTGCTATTGGATAACCAGCCTAAGATACTACGAAAGTGATCAACAACGCCAGCTTCGCGTGTTGAGTCAAGTGGTTATCCCTGTAAGGGTATGTTGTCCTGTTTGCCGAATAATCCCCTAGAGTTGTAACCCCGTGTGCGTGCGTCCGGTTGGCCCGCGTTGTAACAAAATAATCTATTTCTTCTTAATACAATGATACGCAGCTCTCCTGCGTATTCCCCAAAAAAAGATACTACGAAAGTGACCACATTCTACACATGCAAATACTGAGAGCATGTAAGAAAAATATTGATGGAAAATTGAATTAGCTAACTAGATCATCCTAACATACCATCAGTTAACACTAAGTTATATACACAAGATACCATAAAGAACATATTGTACAGATCAGAGTGCTGTGAGCTCATGATGAAATGATGGCTCAATCCTTGGAATAGCATAAGAAGCTAGCAAAGATGAAGTTGCAAACAAATTTGTAATTACCACAATTCAATGATGGTCCCTATTCATATCAGAACAAAAATGTGGTATATCTACTTAAGATAGGATAAGACATGACAGTACCTCAGCAAAGGAGTTGTGGGTTCCCCTGCTAGCAATGGGTTCCATCCGAGCCTTAATTTGCTGACAGGCATCCAAAACTGCAGCTCCATACATATCTGAACTGGCAGAGGCTGCTGTTGGCGATGCATTTGGAACCTGAACGTGTGAATGTATCAGTGATAACCCCATTTTTCTTAGAAAGTGGTACAATGTAGAAATAAATTAAAGGGGAGTAGATCCGTGCGGCAGGCCTCACCTTATCAGTACTTGTCTCTGAGATAAATACAGAGCTGAGAGGGATATTGAATGATGAAGCAGTAACTTGGGCAACCTTAGTATGCAAACCCTGTCCCATCTCAACCCCACCATGTGTTACCAAGACAGTGCCATCAGTGTAAACTTGAACAAGTGCACCAGCCTGCATTGTTAACCCATCAAAGTTATGTTAGATAAGCAATGATGATGAAACAAAGAATTTAAATCTATGTCATGTCTAGTTATTGCTTCTTTGATAGTTTTAGAAGAAACCTATGATATTCAAGTATGAATTCCAACAAAATTGAGGCAGTACTGCCAAATCAAATTAGGAGGGTGGGTGGGTGGTGGTGGGGGGGGGCATGGGAATTGGAACTGAAAAATGTATGCAGATGTTTAGTTGGCATAAATAACTTGTAATGCCATCAAACATAAATGATAATTTTAAGGAATTTGCAACGATCAAATGTTCAAAACTACAAAGAGTTCAGTGATATCACGAAGTCCATTTAGTAATATTGTAGCAGAACTTTCATGGTCAAGTTCGGGATGGGATGCAATTTCACCTGATTCATGAACTTCGAAGTGAAGGATATGCCAAATTTTGTGGGAACCATAGCAATTCCCCGCTTCCTCCATCGATTATTACTGTTAAAACTTCTAATACCTTTGCGAGCTTCCACAAAATTACAAGATGCCTTTAGTTCATCCCACACTGACCTAATTCTACAATTCTGGAGCAACTGGCCATAATGCAGCACAGTTCCATCATCGTGGAAATTAAGCTCCTGCCAGCACTCAAATCAGTTAATCCCACAATAGTGTGAGAAGGATATACCAACAAAGCAAATCTGCAAGCTTACTTTTATGTCCTCAGGACTTTGCTGGAGTTCTGAAGCTATATGATGAATCCAATTTTCTGTAATCAGCATGCCTTGTGGACCACCAAAACCTCGGAAAGCGGTGTTACTTGGAAAGTTTGTAAAGCATACTTGCCCACTGATTCTGATATTAGGTATGTCATAGACATTTTCTGAATGAAACATAGCACGCTCCAGGACTGCAAGGGACAGATCAAGTGAATTACCACCATTGTTATAAAGTTCCAGGTCTAGAGCCAGTATCTTCCCGTCATTGGTAAATCCTACCTAAAAGAACAATATGAAGATAGTTAATCATAAATATGGAAGGGAAGGAAAAAAAGGTTGAGCAGTTACTGGTCACATGACAGCTGTGTGAAGTATCCAAGGATTAGTGATTAGCATTCACAATAAACAGAAAGACATGGCCAATTATTTTCTCTAACTAAAATACAGAAGATGTATACATTTTCAAAGGGCCTGTTTGAGCTGCAGCTTTTGAAATTTTCTGAAAAGCTGCTGCTGACCTTTTGCTTGTGAAAAGCCAACACGCTTTTAGAAGATGTGTTTAGCTTTCTAAGCTCAAAAAGCTACGAAAAGCCCATAAAACTGAGCTTTCCAGCTTTTCATATAAACAGTTTTTCTGGGCTTCCAGCTTCTCAAAAGCTACACAGGAAGATTGTTGTTTGTTTGCAGGAAGCTCAAACAAACAGGGCCAAAGTATGCTACCTTGTATCTCCCTAGGAAACTGTGCCTCTGCCCAGATGATATCATGTCAACATCTCTGTCCAAAATAAGCTTTACTGGCCTTCTTAGATGATATGACGGTACAGATACTGCCGCAGCAAATATTGCTGATCTGGTTTCTTTTCCACCAAATCCACCACCAATACGCTTAGTCTTGCAAACTACTTTCGATAGTGGAAGACCGAGAACATTAGCAACATACTTCTGATGCTTCTGGGGAGCCTAGATATAAAGAAACAATTTGTCAAACAACAGAAAATAGGTACATTCGTATCAGCTCCCCCCCCCCCCCCCTAGATTAGACAAGTAGCCCTAAAAATATAAGTGTGACAAAAATATAATAAAGTGACAGAGATTATACAGAATCTTATCTTGACTTCAATACGCACTTAGTATGAAATAGTTGTGTTGTTGCTCCATCATATTAGTACATACATGCACATAAGTTCTGAATAATAATCTCAGGGCCATCATGGGGGAGGTAGCTTCCACCTCCACATGAATGTTAGAGCAAGCAATCTAGAACAAGGGCATGTGCAGTTTCTCAAGACGCCATGGCACTAGTAGGACCACGGCACCTGATGGCTCGCAGCATGGTAAAAAGTGAGGCCAAACATATGCAATGGTTGATAACAGAAACAGAGAAACATATTCTTCAAAGTACAGAATAATCACACTTTCAACTTAAGGTACACATGGAAGAACATTCTGAAACTGAAAGAGATGATTTTTTTGCTAGGAGGAAGATGCATGACGAATACTTCTATAACTGAAAACGAACACTTATGGGGCTGTAAAAAGTGTATATCTCGGGCTAACATGAAATGAACAGCTTAGTAGCTGATCTTCCTACGAAACCAGATGTGCCTGATGCAATGGGGCCTACATGCTGCTCCCTCATCTTTTTAATAAAATGGCAGTTATCCTGTGTGTTGAAAATCAGGGCCCACATACAGTTGTGGCTGCTGCCCCTGCCCCATGATCAGCAGCTATTAAACAGTAAGGGACAACACATGTTTATGTCAAACCTGCCCAAGCTGCTGTCCTATGACATTACTTTTGCAAATCTCCAGGTATAGGACAGCAATGATGTTGATGTTCCTTTTTATCTAGGTTCTTGGTCTAAGAAAAAACTATCTAGATATTGAAAAAAAAAATGAGGCCTATGTCTAGCACTGTGAATTTAAAGCATACTTGAGTAGATGAGACCATATGAATTTCATTTCCGGAATCAACTGGCCAGACAAGAGTGCCTTGAGGTTCCATGTAAAAATGCTCTTGACCTCCAACTTGCACTTCTCCTGATATAATTCTGTCACATGCCCCAGACATGAAACATTGTTCAACGTCACCTTTTCCAAGGCATCGCTTGGTATTTGGATGAAAGCTTCCACTCTTGACAGCATCCTCTATTGATAAAATTGCTGGTAGCTCGGAATATTCAATATGTACTTTGTTGGCGGCATTTTTTGCATTATCATGAGTATCAGCTACAACAATTCCGATGATCTGTCAATGACAAGAAAGAGATGCAACTGAAAAATTAACAAAATGTGACATTTTACTAAAACTAAAATCTAATCAGTGTCTGTATAAACTATCAAATAAAAGCTGATACCTGACCAACACAAGTAACAACATCTGATGCAAAAACCTCCTCATCATGGATAATTGGTCCAGTGTGGTTAGTACCGGGAATGTCTTTCGAAAGGAACAGCCCAACAAAGCCAGGTGAAGATTTGGCAATTGAATCATCAATAGACAATATGCGAGCATGGGCCTTTCTACTCAGCACCAGAGCAGCATGCAAAGTATTAGGGGGTGTTGGAGTGTCGTCAGTATATTCAGCCTCACCAGTGACCTAGCACAATGGAAGATATAGCAAATGAAAGTGCGTACATGATATGGCGGCACTTTCAATATAAAGGATATAACAATGTTGCATGAGAAGGGTGTAGGAACTTGGGGGCAGGCTTGGTTCTGTTTCGTAACTCAAAATAGATGGATAGATTCCTATCATATAATTTACAAAAAAAAAATACAGGATGTGTAAAAAACAGAACAGCCTAAGATGGAATTCAAACTTCTATTGCGTGTCTGTGTTCTTGCCTATTTTGGCCTAACTCTTCTTTCTAGATGCAATGATATTCAGCTCTTCTGCATATTTTGAGAGAAAAGGAATGTAAACTTCTTTTTTGTTGCCTGAACCATAGAAATCTTAAATTTGAAGTTCGCTTGCATACTTTCAATGGAGTGGTCAATCCCTTGAAAGATCTTATTTCTGCTATTAAAAAGGATTTAATTATCTCCATAAAGAACAGGGCATGGTGAGCAGTGAGCACCTAGACCTTCAGCAGCATCATTAATTGATAAATTAGGGGATCTGTTGGGGCAGAGATACGCCTGTTCCCAATAACCTAGAGGAAATGGGCATTGGAAGAACAAATGAAATAAAGTCTCTTCATGCTGACTCGAGAAAAGATCACACTTACAACTCAGCAGATGAATACTTCTACTTTTACCAGCAATGTTAGCGGACTGGGAAAGAAGTGCTTGGTTCCCTAGCCTCAGCTTCCCAGCCAGGAGTTTCCTTGTTTTGACAGAGAACCAAAATAGCCAAACTCTGCTTGCAAGAATTTCCTTGCCAGCACCACTAGGTTATGCGCAGTGGCGTAGATAGAGGGTGGGCAGCAGAGGGCAAGATGCCCCTAAGCCATGCAAGTTTCCACTACGGAATTTAAATTTGACCAAATTTTGAAAAATTTAATACTACTGGGCCCCGCCGCCCATAATAAGATAAAATTTAAGTTTCTGGCTCTGCCACTGGTTATCAAAACAGGGAAACCAAACATGCTCTTAATGCAGCGCATGACAAATAAATCGAGACTAACAGAAGACAAAAATTATCCTAGCTCGAAGTTGTGACTGTACATCTTGCTTATTGCATGAACGGAATATATATATTTGTCCTCTACCAAGATTCTTGCAGATAAAAGATGCATGGACAAGCGCAACTGCTTAGGCTCAAGGATCCAAATTAAAGCTTGCTGACTCGTTATTAGTAAACTTTTGTGATAGAACTATGAAAACAGTGCTTGCATTCGGAGATAACAACCACCTACAAGACCACATACATATTTGAGATAGGCATGGTTAATCAATGTTAAGCATCCCCAACGGTACACTGTAGTGGGTACAGCCATTTTGTAAGCAAAAGAAAGAACAGGAGGATAATTTATTTAACCTTCTCATCGACCACACGTGTTCCAACAGCAAATTACAGGCATAGAAGTATCAGGTGAGTGACCGCATATGACGAGAAAAAATATACATGCAAAGCGAATGCAGAACCAGAGCTCTTGATGAGCTAAATAGTTGCAACCCATTTTTGCCAGCTTTGGTTCTTCACCAACTTAACAATATTTGGTGCCTGCTGGATATTTTTAAATAAGGTATCTAGAAGGATAGTACTAAACCTCTGCCCCTAAATGCTACAGGGCCATACTACTCCTTGGGAAAGTTGTTTGAACAGGAATGGTTTCTTCTATTGTCAATGTGACCAAAACAAAATGACATAGATCAAAATTTGGATTGTAAAATGCTAATTGATTGATAAATACCTGAAGCATAGCTGACATATGAACCATTGGCTGGCCTACTGAGGTTCCTTGCCTCACCATTTCATAACCTTGAGTTCCAACAGTAGCAGGCCTACTGTATGGCTGTATAGCAGAAACATGATCAGCATGCAACCCATCTTCTAGGAATCCTTTCATGTTCATATCATGAGTAACAGAAAGAAAAAATTTGAAAAGGAAACTCAATGTTAGTGATCTGCGAAATTCGACCATTCCACCAGGTGCATTCTCTGATAGAGGGATATCTTCTTTCAATAGATTGAAGGTGTCATCCAACAACTCAGAGATCCACTTCTTTCCGATAAGGAATTTTTCAGTCTTTGAAGCACTAAGTGGAACTGCAGCTACCCCTCCATAGACAATTGAGACATCAGATATTACCCATTTTCCTTCAGTTTCTCTTAAATATACACGCATTCCAGCATTTACCAAAGCAATGTCATCCTCCCTTCTATGTGCCTGTTTAAATTCTTTCACATATTCAAAAGGCCTAGTCCATGGTAGTATAACAGAAAGTAATATTTCATCAGGTTTTATATCAACTTTACGGTAACCAAGGAAGAAGTCTTTCGCTAGTGTAGTTCTAACATTACTGTTCACATCAATTATCTGGAATTTTGCACCTATAGCCATCCAAAGTGGATTCAGGTCCGATATTGGACTAGCAGTACAAATGTTACCACCAACAGAAGCAACATTCCTTATCTGTGTTCCTGCAAACCATTTTAACTGGCGTACTATTGCCTGACATGATGAGGTTTCAGGTAAGTCCCGTTCTGCAATGACTCCTTTAAGGAAATTTTGAAGCTGTGCAAGTCTTACAGCAGAACCAATGTGTATGCCATCTTCTTCAACTTTGAGAGTATTAAGCTCTGGAACATGAGTAACTGAGATCATGACCTTATAATGGGCATTCTTAAACTTTGTTTCAACGCCCACTTCTGAGTTACCAATGATAAGCTTTGCTTCTGGATAGCGAGACTTCAAATGTAGTACTTGATTTAGTTTAAGAGGTCTAAACCACCTGGTCTCGTTAAATCCATTTAATTTAAGTGGCATAACTTTTCTCAACTGAAGTTCCGGGGGGAAGATGAGTTCTTTGTCACCATATGCATTTCCATCGATTTCATTGTATGAACAAGGTGAATATCTTTCCACGGACGATGATAATGAAGACCCATTAACATCGGCATCTGGCTCATTCTTGCAAGAACATGGCTGCCCAGTTGAAGGGCAGATAGCTTGGCCATCTGTGTTTTGTGAAGATGAATTGGTGTACACCGAATTATCTGTTTTGGCAAAAACACGGAAGGCATCTATAATTGGTCGGTAGCCAGTACATCGACACAAATTTCCTGCGAGGCAGTCTTCAATCTGTTCTTCAGTTGGAGGCTCTTTGCTAGATCTCAGTAGTGCATACATAGACATCACAAAACCAGGGGTGCAAAACCCACATTGTGAACCATGTGCCTTGGCTAAACATTCCTGCAAGGAAAGTAGAACGTCATGACAGAAGAGAAGGGCACAGGCTACAGAGCGCACGACAAGATCTGTAGCAAACATTAACAGTGCTGATCCATTTTATCTATTTTTAAAGCTGTTTAAATTAAACATGAAACAGAGATGAGACAGCTTTTACAAGTATTGGTTCTCTATAAGCAGCTTTTGAGTCATAAATAGTCTGATGCAACAAGATGCGATCAATGAATTGCGGGGTTTTGTTGGCCCAATTGATAGCTTTCGAAGATTTACATGATGAGTCCATTGCACATCAAAATAATCTTCTTTCATTGTATACCCTTTAGATATATTTCTTTTTGTTTTGAGGAAATGTTGCCATTAGACCTATTCGGTATTTTTTGTCATGGTATTGTTGTGATACTAACAATTGATATTTGGCACGTTGATCATGTCATGTCAATAGGCTTAATAATTGTGTCATGTTAGTCTTAAGCAAAATTGGTGCATACTAGAATACGGTTTTGACTTGTACTCAACCCAATCCAACAGATCATACATTAAAAGGCATTGGATTCATACTGAGGACTGCCAAAGAAATGCAACCTTTTGCAATATAATTCTAACCATACAAACTACACGGATATCACGTCATAACTGTGTACAGGCTTGAATATCTTCCATATTAGACATTCTAGCCATAAAACATATTACAAAAAAAAATGACTTCAACAACCCGGAAAAAAAAACAGATTAGGCAGATTAGTCAATCTGGTTCATCAAAATGATTTTTGGGGTAAATAACCAGACATAAATACTGTCTTGGCTCCAGTGACCATCCAGATCATTTGACTGGTGTGCTACAAATTGAAAAAACATGCTATTTTTTTTGCAAACAATAAACATGCTAGTTGACCCACTGACCAGTGACCACAGAACCAGTGAACCAGTAGCCCAAAGCAGTTCGATGACTGGTTCGACTTTTCGTTCTATGCTTCTGGCTCAACCATTTCTTCTAGATATGAGCAGGTGCCAGTGCCACATGAATATCCACATTCCACAAGGGGAAATATTTTACGTACAACCATTTTGAATATAACTCTTGTACAACCATGCATCTAAACGATCCAAGGTTCTTATCCAGATGATTTCAACCATTAGACCAAGTTGTACTCCCAAATGGTTGTGCATGCAGCAGTACTTGTCTACAAATCACACAACAGTGCATCACCTGAACTGGGTGCAAACCTCGCTGACGATCTCCAATTCCCTCAACTGTGATTATGTGCATTCCTTCCATGGAATAAAGTGGAGCCAAGCATGCATTGATTGCAAAATGCCTGAATGAAGTAAGGTCATTTTTTTTACATAAAACTCGATTAATAAAAGCACAGATAATACGAGTACAGGATTATACATCCCATGTAAGGAAGTAATGGCATCTTCGCCAGGGCAAAGCCAGTTTTTGCAATGAGGAGACTAAAGAATGGTAAATCTTAAAATATAGTTCTGCAGTCACCTGTCACTTTAAGTTGGTTGAGAGAGAGAGATATAGTGCACAAAACATCATATGGTACAGGAATATGGTTCTCACAATGATTTCTTTGTAGTTCGATCATAGCAGGAGACCATGACAGTGCAAGCTCCACAACCACCTTCACCACATCCAAGCTTTGTTCCTCGAAGGCCGATATCTATAATCCATATAGTTAGAAAAACATTAAGAAAAAAAGTACTGCAAACTGCAAAGCATAAATAAAATAATGTGGGATATTGTCTATAAATCGCAGAGTGAAAATGCAACCTTCTGAGAAGTTGATACAGTACTATTTCTTTGATCAGATTGCACAGATAGTTGCAGAACTAAAAACAAACAAAAAAAAACTATGAAACTGATTCTAAGATCACTACCGGACAATAAGTTGGAGATAGGGAAAGACAGCTTGGCTCAAAATTTATGTACAGTGAATAGGTAATCATCCTTTGTAAGCTTCCCACGAATTTGGTCCCAACTCATCAGCTGGTACGAGTTTACTGCACATTAGCAGTAATAATAATTGCATGCCAAAAATATGGTAGGTTCATTACATTTCTCAGTCACTCCAATTTTTCTTACCAGCTTCCAGTAGGAGAAAGCAAGGACTGATTATCTATTGTTAATTGATATTAATACGTGTACGTAAGATCAATGAACTTGACAGCATAATTAAGTACTTTAGAAACAACGACAACTGGTGATACTACATGCCTTCAATAAGCAACCTAGCACCAGAAATGGATCAAAAGAATGTGGTCTATATTCTGTTTCAAAAGATCAATTTTGCAAATTTGTGAAGCTTACAAGAAATTCCTCTTCACAAAACAAGGGAAGCATTTTTTGGAGCAGAAAAAGAAACAGAAAAACACCCTATTTTGGAAAACTGCAAGAACTAACCAAACATTAGAGGCGCCTTTGTAAGCTTATATCTAGTTTAACATGTCAGTTGCATCTAAATACTTGCAACATGAGCTACCTTACGTGGTGGAGAGAGATAACTGAGCAGTCTCTTGTGAAGGATATGGTATCTTTCCATATGGTGGAGGTATAGATACAGATCGAATAACACTCGGGCAGATAGTCACATCCTAATTACACCATATTTTAAGGCTTTATGAAGTAATAAATTCTTTTAAGAAACGCTCTGTTAGATTTGACGAGATAGGCATGCATGTATGCATATTGTTGGTCAGCAGCTGCACAAAGAAAAGAAAAAAGAAAGCTGCCCCACATGTGATCCATGATGAACACATACCATCTCCTTTGTTTTCCTCTGTAACCACGTACTATTCCGTCAAGTGAATAGGGATATCCAAACTTCTGGTGGATCAGCTAAACAGCATGTGCTGGAAGAAAGCAAGAAGAGCATGTTTGATACCGAATCAACCTATGCTCCAAGTGAGCAGCAGGGTCATGAGTCCAGATATTTTATTATGCAGGTCCCCTGGGGCCCTGGTGTTGCGTGAGATCTGGGTTTGAGGTTCCAAGTTCAGTATGCCTTGAGGTGCAAACCAAATGAACAAGTGTTCTTCTCCTTCCCCAATCCTACTAGTTGAATCTGCCTCACGTCACCACCACAGGCAACGACAAATTCAAATGCTGTGAGTGAAGCAGTGCAGGCCTCGTGCGTGAAACGGCCATTCAATTGGATACTGGCGACAAGCTCCAATATGCCACAGCTTCACTCCACTTAAGTTCGTACGGGTTCCAAAAGGAGAAAGAGAAGCGGCGGCGACAGATTCCGGTGGATTCAGATTCCAATATGGGACCGGCGGGAAAGCGCATCGAAACGGCTGTGGTAAAACTTCCCGTACCCACTGACCACCAACTGCTCACTTGGCGAATTTCAATCCTCTCGGCCGGCGTGCTTCGACAAAAACAGCAACAAAAGCGCACGCGGGAAGGGAGGGTGGGAGAGTAGGAGCGCGACCTCTGAGGTACTGGAGCAGGGTGAGGTGGGCGAGGCCGTCGGGGAGCACGCGGCGGACGCCGTTGACGTAGACGACCGCCTCGTCGGACCACTCCTCCTCCGCCGCCGCGGCCGTCTCCCCCTCCGCCTCCCTCGTGAGCGATCCCATCGGATTCCGGCGGGCCTGGAAGCTCAATGTCAGTGGTGCACGGCACGGATGGGTTCCGCCGCGAGAGGTTGGATGCGCGCGCGGGGCTCTCCCTGCTTTCTGCTGTGCTCGTCTGGTGGTGGGGTGGGACTGCACGGGTCTGATCGGTGATGCGGATGCGTGGCGTGGATCACGTAGAGGAGAGGATGAGAATAAACGACAGGCCCGCCAGCACGACGCACGTGCGAGCACGGCAGAGGGTTTGGTTGTGTTGGTGGGTGATGCGCGGACGGAGACAACGGAACGGGCAAAGCTGAGCTGAGCTGAGCCGAGCGCCGGTGGCGCCGTGGCGGTAGCGAGGGGAGAGGCAGGCCCGCCTTATTCTACGCCGCACGGCTGTCGCGTGATGGCCGCTTTTGCTCAACAACTTCGGCGCAAACTCTATCCGGCGGATGACGGTGCGGTCATGCGGCGGGTGATGGTGATCCGAAACCATATATGGCCTTCGTTCCTTCGTCGTGGCGACGCAATGGTTACGTCTTGGGCGTACGAGATGATTCCATGCCCCAGGTTGCTTGCTCGCGCCAGCAGTATGACAACTAGTGTCGGGTGGAGTTTAAGTGAGAGCAGGTTAAAGAGAACCACACAGAGCTCTTCTTGGTAGGAAGGTGGAAGGTTGAGATGGAAGCCGCCAAGCAGCATTACCTTAATTAGGATTAGGTGAAGCTTAGTTGGAGCCTTGAAGCTTGAAAGCAGGTTGGGGAGTAGTAGAATTCTTGTAAGGAGTAAAGGTACTAAGGTGAGATTATGGAGGTAAAAGGGAGTGGGTGCTTGAGATACTTCTAGAATTATGGCTATCAGTTTTTCCAATACACATTTATACACTTCCCAAGCAGTTATACTGCCTACAAATTAACTTTGTGTTTTCTATCTTACACAGGAAGGCATACTATATTATATTTTCACTCATGTAGAGTCCAACAAAATTGAATTTTTTATTTTATGATTTACTATGATTTTTAAAATATTCAGCCAAAATAAAAAAGACAAGTTTGGGGAGTGATGTAGTTTACCCTCTCCATTAGTAGAGGGTGATGTAGACTTTTTCCTTTGGACCAGAAAGCAAATTAGTACTACCAATAACACAACACCTCCATTCCTCCAAAAAGCAAATTAGTACTACCAATAACACATCACCACCCGCACTCATCCTAATAAGCAACCTCTGAAGCCATCAAAGGATATTAAATTTGCAGACATCAGCGAAAGTCTTTTTTCTTCCATGATCCAACTAGTTTTTTTTTCTTCCACGATCACTGCAAATCAAAAAACTAACTGCGAATAAGAGTACAAAACGATTTGTGTCCTGAGCAAGAATAGAAAGACTAGAATATTTTACATTCTATCCTAAGTGTACTGATGATCAAGTGCACATGTACAACTCAAGGCAAGTTGACCATGGCGCTAAATGTTACATGAATACATCATACATGAGCCGTCTGGAGCTAAGTAGTGACCGATCACCAAACTACACAATATTCTACAAATTTGCTGCCACTTCAAACATGGCAGCACTCAGCTGCTATCCTATCATTGTTACACATGGAATCCCTCCTATTAGTGCAAGCACACAACATGCATAGCTCAAAACAATCCAAACAACCGATGCCGCCGCTGGCTGCTGCTGCTGCTGTAGCTACCTCCCGGTGGAGTTACAGATATCCTGTCCGCATTAGCCAACGCCCACCTGTTGAAATCTGGAGAGGACAGCAATTGTTTCATGGCTTTGTTTGTCTCCTCTCTGGTGAATGCTTTGTATTCCTCGTCTGAGAATTTCTTCCTATCTGGAGTAGTATGGTAGGTCGAATAGTAGATGTCCCTTGAAGCACCTTGTGACAATTTCTTCACCGAGCCTGGAAAAGCAGGGTAACAAGTTGCTCATTGATATATACAGATATTAACCTGGACCATCACAAAGATACAACTAAAAGAAATGACAAACCTGCAAGAGGCGAGTTTTTTCTTGGTGTACGTCGCAGGTGACCATGAAGCTTGCCATATCCATCTTGGTAAGCCCCATTCATGCTAGAATAATCTTCACCTTCTCCATAACGAGATGAATGCTTTGCAGTTTCACTAGAAAGTCCCCTGCATAGAGGTATTCCTTTAATTTAGCTGTTTCTTTCCAGGAAAGCAAAGCAATTTTGTTCTAACCATGTTATAAAAATTGTTGGCCATAACATGTAAAAAAAATGTCATCAGCATATAAAACAAAGGAATCACTGTGCCAGTACCAAGTATTACAGCATTTTGGTTGCTACAAATAAGTTTAATTATTCACCTTCTATTTTTTATGTTTCTCAGTTATTTATTTCTACTTATCCACTTACAGTCTTGCATATCTTTCAGACAAATTTTCAGAGGCAATAGCATTGCATCATAGTTATATTAGGATTAGGAAAAGTTGATCCCTGTACTGATGATGTTGCATGTAGCAAACATGTAAGACTAAAATGGCAATGGGATCCTTGACATGGCTTCAATCTGCCTACACCATGTCAGCCAGCAGGTCATAGGTCAAGGCATCCAGTCCACGTGGAACAAAAATACCATGACTATCATAGATATTGACTGGAACATGCAAAGAAGTGTCGTTTTACAAGAGGGGGGAAAATTAACATGTTTTATCAAGATAGGTTCTTAAAATTGTAGTCTCATTGACAGTCTGGTCAAAAGAACGTGTGGTCCTGTAAAGTCTGTTAAACAGATGGGAGTACCGCTATCTGATTAAATGTGCTTATATCCTAACTTACACATCTTTAAGCAAAAGACTGGGTCTTATACAACAGTGTACACTCCATTTGGAAAAATTCTGCAACAGCTTTGCAGGAATTTCAATAAAATGCTGTAATAGTTGAAATCCAAAGTAAATGAAAACATTAGAAACATGGCCTACATAGTAAATAAGGTATGGACAGTTAAAGATTCTTCTTAAAATTGTATAAACATCAACCAAAGGTTAACAAAACACCAACAATAAAGAACAAGTATTCTTCTAATAGCAAAATTGATCCAACATATAACCTCAACACTTCCAATAAGCAGTTGAACCCCAACTGATGGGTCATCTATATGTAACATTATGCCAAAAACCATGCGTAAAAAAACCAAATATTGGAACTATCAAGCTGATATTGACATATCAAGTAGAGTTTACCATACCGTGATAAATAGCTTAAAAGTTTTGTCTTTCCCTCAATTCTTGCAATTCCTTTGATGACAACACAAAAGACCAAAGCTGCAAAGGCAAAGAGATAGTCCAGAGAACTCTACAGAAACAGATGAAGGAAGAATTAGCATGACAATAAACAGATAAGCAAACAAGTACAATGTTGAAACGACAGTAGGCAAGGAATACCTGAAGGATCATAACGGCTGAAACAATCAATATAGCCCACTCAACAAAATAAGCCACACCCTCGTCAACAGATCCATCTTCTGTCAGGACAAGTTTACGGACGCCCCAGTAACCGAACCAGGCTCCAGCTAAGATGACCAATACGAGAACGAATATTCCTAGCTGCAATTAACATATCTTTTACATTAGTTTAGCACAAGAAAAATAATGCAAAAATAACAGAACAATATTACTGCATGATAAAATATTAATATTATCCACAATTTAGTGTCATGATATGAATATCAAGTTACTGACAGAATATGAGACATACATTGACATCTTTGTAAACAATTTTATGTTACCACATCCATTTGCTATGAGCCTATGACAGAAATGGTAGAGTAAACTATTGCCCAATAGAACTCAAGAAAACAAGCACAGTAATTCAGTAAACATATGCCCGCAAGGAAGTTATAGTATTACTAAATTGTACTTCATAGATGTATATAATACAGAACGGAGGTAATGCAGAAGCCAGAAAAGTGGGAAGATGTGCAGCAATACAAAAGATTGTACCACTATTAAAATGTAAGTCATCATCATTCCCTTGTACATATGCAAATGCAGGGGGAAATAAAAAAAACGAAATGGCCATTGATAGTAACCCAAACGATGAACTTACATACAGGATTATGCATGTCTTCAGCAATTCCAATTTCCACGAGGACTGAGCGCAACAGACCCGACAAATAGTGCAGAAAATACGTCGTCATGCCGACCTGTTGTTGAAATATTGTCATGAATCAGTGATCTAGAGACATGAGGTTGAAATCAAGTAGAAATCTTAGGAATATGCAATAGTCTAATTAATACTCACAACTGTGGAGTAGGCAAAAATAGCGAGAGAACTCTTTCTGCCGGTGGGTAAAAGCTTCATTCCCTGAAAGAAGATAGATTGGAAAAAGGGTTAGCTAACCAGGTGGTACTCACAAAGTGATTGACTGGATAACAGGTAAAAATAGAAGTCACTTGATTCGAACAGGCCACATGTTATATTTATTAAAAGGGATTATAACAAGCACAAAGTAGCTTGATGTAAGTGACTGCATTCAGGAAAGACCATACTTTGTCTCAAGCCCACACAGCCACCCACCCACTCATAAAAACCAAAAACTAATCAGCAAACAGTGGTACATTATAAGCATGACATTAGCAATATGGTCCTAAATAAAGCACTTCAATCCCAACAAGTCAAACAACTTGGTCTCAAATAATATTTACTTAGTCGTAGTGACAAGAAATGAAAAATCACACTCAAGATATGTGGAAAGGACTATAAAGTTTTGATTTAAACAGATATTTCTGACAGAATAGTAAAGCAAGACAGAAAAACGTTATCTTCATTTCGATTAGTTGGATACATCCTTTATTCCTTTCAGGAGTCAGGACATTACTTTCGCAGTTTTGTTTCAGTCCTTGTCCCCAATATTATCCATTGTAAAACTTAAGTTCACTCATATCTATAATAGAGCAGGTCTATCAGAAGATAATCACAGCTACAAGCATCTAGATACTCCTTACAGAACATAGCTCGATAAACATGATTATGTGACTGTAGCATAATAGCATGCAACAATGACAATTAACTATCCTACTCTGCCACCTGAAAAAAATTAATTAAACCGAGAAGCTACAAAGCCCAATTTCATAGTGAGGAAACCCTGTTAAAGAAATGTTGTTATCTAAGTAAAGAGTGGAAGTGATAAGATTTTGCCTTGGCAATTCCGAAAATAATTATGACACTTCAAATAATCCAGAAACGAACTAGCAGTTGAAAATTTGACAGTAAGTTTGTTCCATTGAACTATTACAAGAATGCCACCACCAACCAATACCAGTACCAATCATCAGCTCCAAGTGATTATTCGCCATATATAGAATGGAGTGAAGAGGAATATAACTCACCTGAAAGAGTATAATCAGTATCACAAGGAAAATGCCAATCGTCATCGCTCCACCATAGTAGAACACCACAGACTCACTCAATGTGTGTGCCACCACCATCAGCACCAATCCCAGCACCAAGAACACCACCCTATGGAGCAAGAACTCTGCAAGCACAGCAACAAAAGATAGAACCACAATCAAGAATTGGGGAAAGAAAAAGAGCACCAAGCACGAACTGCATTAAACAAAGGAAGCTGGAGAACACATACCTTCCTCAGTGGACACAACAACGGACCTTGAAGGGTCAGCTGGCATTCGGAAATCCAGAATCGGGTGGTCATACGGTGAGATGGCTTGCACCCAGAGCCCACTCTTGGGCACCTTCTGCCACTGAGATGCTGCGCACTTGCATGGCCCCACTGTGGCATTCCTACAAACACGAAGCATGCAACACAACGGAATTAGGCCAAGAAACACAAATAACTAAGCTACGCACCAAAAATGCCAGGGGTTTAGTTCCCATCTCACTTACCGGTGGAAGCAGAGCTCGAGCCCGTGGGGGCGGGTGGCATTGGCGCGGAGGCGAAGCGCGTGGAAGAAGCGCGACGGGTCCCGGAGGCGGGAAGGGCGGCCGTGGAGGAGGACGCGCGTGCAGTAGGGCCCGCCGGTTGCGCCGCCATCGGCACCGGAGATGGATCGCGCGGGCGGGAGGTGGACGGAGGCTGGCGGGTGCGAGGTCACTACGAGGTGGCGGGGAGAGGAGGGGGTTAGGGTTAGGGCTTTGGGCGCGCCGACGGCGGGGAGGGAGACAGAAGCGTGCTTACCTGTGAGCTCGACGGGGGTGGAGACGGAGAGGGCGGCGGCCGAGGTGATGAGGAGGACGAGGACGGAAGGGACGAAGAGGAGGAGGTTCCGGTGGGGCGGAGGCATGGCGGCGGCGGCGGTGGATTTGGGGATTTTGGACGGGGAGAGGCGGGAGGAGGAGGAGAAAAGGAGGGAAACGATGGGGTGGGAGGTGGCTTTGAAACGACGCGGTGTCCGTGCCTCCGTGGCCGGCCGGTGGCTGCCTGTCCTACTGTTCCAGACGGCGAGACCGCGGGAGGAGCTGCGGCGGGGCCGCGGGGACAAGGCGGCAGGTTACCTTGGTCGCTAAGGAAAATGGATGTGTTTTTTTCCCTATATTTTCCTCCTTCAGTTGATCCTCGGCAGTTCTGCTTAAGGTAAGAAATCCGAATTTGCTATTTCTAATCGAATAATTTGAAAACTTTTCTCACCAAATTTTGGTCTACTTACCCCTCACGCTGGACCCACCTGTCATATATTTGAAGGAGTTGATAGGGTGGAAGACTCAGAAAATCGCAAATTAGAGAACGTTTCTGCAAAAAAAATTAAAGTTTTTCTCACCAACAGTTTTTCTTACCCGTTTGCCTACCCACGTACCAGCCCATCTTCATCCTGTCCCGTCTCCTGCTTTTCTTTTTTCGTAACGTATTCGTATACCACGTACCAGTCCTTTGGGGCATGCCCCCGTTCCGTCCCCTCCTCCGCGGCATGCTCGTCACCGCGCGGTCACTTGAGTCACTCGTCGCCTCGTCCGGAACAGATCGACACTGCTGAAGACCATCAAAGGGTTCTACGCGGCGGCGGTGGACCGGCTGCCGGTGGGCGAGATGCCGACGCTGGTCCCGCGTCTCCTCAAGGGCGGCCTCTACACCACCCCATCTCCAACATCGTCGAATAGTCCTCAACACCGTCTCCTTCTGCAGCCGTCATGCCCCCGACCGCAAGCCCGTCGCCGCGGTGCTGGCTCCCAAGTCCAAGTCCGACGACTCCGACGACTCCGACGAGGGCGAGACAAAGAGGGAAGAGGCGGTGAAGAGGTGGAGGAGGAGGACGCTCTCGCTGGCCGTCGCACACACTGACAGCGTCAAGTACAGGCACCCGTTCCACCCCCTCCTCCGCGGCATATGCCCGTCGCCGCGTGGTCACTCGATGCGCTCGTCGCGTTCCTCACCTACTACTTCCGCTACCTGCCGGTTTTCGAGGCGCTCGAGTAACTACGCCTCGCCGAGGCCGACCCCCTCGCTGCTGTGCGGCTCATCCTCGAGGACATCAACTCCTTCAGTGGCATCAGCTTCATCTTCGCCTCCCGGGACGACAAAGACGACTCTCAGGTGCGCCGCGGTGGCCGCGTGCATTTCCTAGCAATTATCGAGGTACTGAAATACAAAAGATGTGCTGAGACAAAAGAACCTCCGTTTTCATTCTGAATATTGTGTTGGGCAGGAAAAAATTGGAAGCAACTACAACATGATGGTGCTCATTGGGATATCTGAACAACATCGTGCTCAATACTCTCTGGTACGAAGCCACGTTCCCGCCGGAAAGAGAGCTCTCCGCGGGCATGATCTGTTTCAGGAGCCTTGTTCTCGTGGTGACCCGGACATATGATGCGTCCAAGAAAGACTCAGTGTTCACACATCAACTTCCTGGTGAGCCGAGGAGATTTGCATTCTTCTAAGGCAGTTCCTATCCTCTTAGTGCTCGAACGATGAACATGTGAAATGATGAATCATCCTGTTGGCCAGTCATGGGGACACCCTGGTATGGGTCTCCTTCCACTTTAATGCATTTCTACTTGCAGAGTGTTGTTTGTTGTTTTGTGTAATACACTCATCTAAACTGTTGATGTGTGTTGTTGATATTAGCGCGCGCGAGTTACCTTTGTGCTCCTGTAACATACATGAAACGGTCTGTTCTCCATAAATTGTTTTTTTAGAACTGATGGATGTCATTCTCTTAGCAGATGGTTGTTGTTTCTAGAGAAAGGATATACCATATGAGATTGGTTGATAAGCTATCAGTTTATATGGCTGAGGAAAAAGCATGGTGTGTTCTGATATTTATGGTTTCCCCACACACTTGCCTTGAGGGCTATAGAATTCATTATTATCTTTGACTTAAAGTGGTAGTATCATATCATAATTGTGTTCATATACGAACTTGCAAATACCTGCATTGGAGAGGCGACGGAGTGATAGTGCATGCATTGGAGGGGGAACTGGAACAAAGACGAGAGGGGGTAGCCAGTGTGGAGTCAACAGGAGTTGAGCATGGCCCAACGTCAACGATCCAAGGAACTTAGCTCGGTGGACATGGATCCCCTCAACTCTGGCCACCTACGCTCACCTTTGTAACATGTTCTGGTCTTGACATGATTCCACAACCCCATGGGGGTATGGAGGTTATTGTGAGCGGAGGTGGGTGGGGAGTGCATAGAAATGACGACGCATGTAAAGGCGGAGGGTAGGCTTTGTGATCAAGGGCAAGTTTCATGTAAAGACGGAAAGCTCTGTGTTCGTAATCAGGGCTCGGCGATGTTGTGGGAATGCAAAAGATATGCTCTACAATCATACTCAACTCCTAATAGTCTTTCTTTTCATACACGTGTGTGTCGCACGTGCACCATTACTAGTTATGGAAAAGAATCTAAATTTGCGGAGAAAACTTTCCATTTATGTCTAACTGAAATCATATCATGACATGATGAGTTCACACAGGATATAATGAATGTATTGTGCTCGTTTGACGTTTTTTTGATAAAACATTTTCCTCGAGTTCCAAACTTAACCTGTCCACCACTTCAAAACTCGATTTCGATCTTCAATTGTGGGCTGTGTGTGGACGAGTGCTGGCCAATTGGGATAGGCCCATCTGCCTCTGCCGAGTCTCTCGCATGTGTGTGTGGTCCAAATGCTAACCAACTATTTCTGAGCAATTGGGCCTTTTACTCTTGGTTCCTTTTGTATTATGAATTGATGCCAATTTTCATCCCATTTGTTGGCGATGCTTTCTGATGACACAGATACTTACGCTGCCGTTTACTCCGCTTTTGTGATTCGCTCATAAAATCCAAAAATATTTTCCTTTTTACGATACGATGCATTACTTTCGGTCCATTTTTGGAGTCTTCTGACTTTCAGATATATATGAAAAGATATCCACTAAAAGTCGTCACAAACAGGACATTCGGCAAATTGTCTTCAAAGACAATTTGACGATTGAATAGTATTAATTTGCTGGCAACTTACCGCATTTGGCTGCGTGCATAAAGAGAGTACACTTCGATGCGACAAATGAATAGTCGTAATCTTTACGAGACCTAAAAGAGGGGCAATTTTTGCCTCCCTATTGAGCCACATCAGTAACAAAAACTCGTCCGTCGGATCATGCGTGGATGGCTCAGATTGTCCAGGTTGGTCAATTTTACATAAAAACCCTATACTTTATCCAAATTAAAATGTAGTCCAACCCACACTCAAATAATTTTATAAAAACCCCGTCGACCTTTGCAGAAATATAAGTCAACTAGCTAGGTGATACCCCGCACGTTGCTGCGAGAATTTTTAAACAAAATTTTAAGGTGAAATGTGAAAGTAGAAACACCAAATCGATTACATGGTGATATTCATATGTAAACAATATTATATATGAAAGCATGTTAATTTTGTTGAGAGAGAACCATTCTCAAATGATTGATCATACATGTATTTCAACTGCGAGAATTTTATGACGTGCTACTTGCAAATACAACGTGCTATTAGTCACAGAAAATCGACGAAGACATATGGTTTGGTGGATGTTGTCATGGATTGGTGGATGTTGATATGACTTATAGGGGATAGTGACATGGCGTGTAGTGGGTTATGATGTGGCACATTGAGAGGCAAGAGAAATCGTCGGTGGATACCAATTATATAGTTGTATATGATATGATTCCACCCATCCCTCAAGCAGTTTAACATAAACCCCCTCAAACTTTGAAGGAACGCAAACCTCAAACTTCATCGAAAGTAAGCTGTAGTTCAACCACTGCTCTGGCAATTTAATAAAAACTCCTCGAACGAGCCGCCTCTCATGTAATTTAATGATAATCAACCCACAATTCATGCATCTTCCACGTATCCAAACTTCACATAAATTAACACATGGTCCACAGACTTTTAGGAAAATACCCTAAGCTTTCTGCAAATCTACCCACGGTTCGAAATTTTACGAAAATTTCCCCCCGGTTCGTCACAACCAATCCACGATCCTTGGACTTTAACTAAAAATACTCTAAAGTTTTAGGAAACTAATACACACCCTTAAATCATGTAAAAAAAATCTCCAATCTTCCTACTAATCATTGGGCTATAGGTCATGGCGCGGCAACGGCGCACCAGTCTTTCTAGTTTGCCAAACTAAAAAAGACCTTAATTGTGCCTTGTGCGCATTCTGTTGAAAATTAAAGGGCATCTCCAACTTCACGCAAACGTATGCCTGCTGAAACAAGAGGGAACTCAAAGCATGCATTCGTGCAAAGTAGCCAAAAGAAGAGATTGTGTACACTGCTAGCAATTAGCATGGCCCGCAAGTCGACAATGCGCCGCGCCAACTCCATTTCAACAGTGGGCTGACCGGTAGATCCGACGGCGACCTCGGTCGTCGCGATCGTGAAAGCACAAAGTAGAACACAATTTTGGGTCCGCACTTATTACGTAGAAACAATCGCCCGTGCCCTTCTTGACGCGGACTTTCTTCCATCACTGGGGGAAAAAATGAGGCGTTCACGGCACCAAAATTCCAAATCGCTCCAGCCGCTTGACAGTTGACACTAGAGTCAGTGTGACTAGTCCAACGGACGCGCACACGAACATATCCAACCACGGAGGTTCAGTGCCTAGCTACTGTTCTAGGGCGGAGGGGGTGGCTACGCTAGGTTCGCTAGTCGAGGCCGGCGGCCCGGACGCGGGGGAGGAGGTTGTCATCAGGAGGGGATGGCGATCTCACTTCCCCACGCCTACACCCGATCCGTGCCGTGCGCTACTGAGGCCCTGTTTAGTTTGCGAGGTGAAACTTTTGGGTCCTCCTCCAAGGCTGAGGTGCCCGCGCAAACAATCCACTGCAACATTGAACTCGCTACAGCTGTTTTGACACTTGAGTGATCACTGATCACGCATACACGGGCAGTACTCATGTATGCATATCCGATCACACACCCTCGTACTGTTAAAGGAACATCAGTGAATATTTTCAATCTTTTTATTCCAAAAGTTATGCTGATGCCGGCTCGAGCGACGGCCGAAAAGAAAAAAGTTAACAAACTACAGTGTGAGCGGCTTGCACCCAATCCCTTGCAGAAGGCTGATGGATCGCATCTGTCCAAAACGACAAAGACAGCTGCCTCGCAAGGTCAATTCTGCACCGCGCCTACTCGGATCCATCAATCAGTGGGCTACCGCTGCCCACCGGCAAGGACTGGATGCCCTCGTCGCAAGCGCCAAAGAGAAACAAAATTAGAAAAAGAATAGAGGTAATCTCGTTAGATCACGAAGGCACTAGTACTGCAACATCCAAATCGCTCCAGCTGTTTGGCACTATTTGAAGTCCGCAGCATGCATTGCAGTATGTTCATATCCGATCACGGGAGCTTCACGCGCCTGCTACTGTTCCAAAAACAGCAGAGAAGACGAGCGCGTAGAATCGCAGTCTCGCAGAAACTGGCACGTGAAACCCCTACATCTCCTAGCTACAGACGAACACCGTACCATATACTAGCTCCATTAACACAAATCAAGATAGGCACAAACCATTAATTACATAATTGTACTCTACTCATAGTTCATCCGACTGGATCGCACAGATAAACCCCACAACAACCAGTAGTAAAAACGCAGTGATTACTCGCAAGTTCGCAACATATACCGACCGCTAAATATAATTAACCGGAGGAGAGAAGAGGGAAGGGCGCACGCTGACGCCGTCGTCGCCGGCCGCCGTTCCGGTCCGCGGCGGGCCGCCGGGAATGGACCACGGATGGACGGTGTGTGACTCAGTGGGCGCCGGGCGCCTTGCTGAAGGAGGTGAGCTGGCGGGTGTTGGTCCAGACCTGCTCGTACACGACGGCCACGTAGGGCGCGCTCCGGCCCCCGGCGTCCGCGGCGTCGACGTAGAGGCGGTAGTTCATCCCGGACACCACCTGCTGCTCCCCGCGCACCACGCGGCGGAACAGCAGCCCGGTGCTGGCCAGCTGCTTCTCCTTCGCCTGCCCCAGCGCCCACCCGCCCAGCTCCTGGATGTGCGGGTCGCTCACGTTCCGGATCGCGCTCCACCCGCCCAACAGCGGGCCGCGCCCGCCCCTGTCGCCACCGCCCAGCGCCGCGCGGGCGGGGACGAAGGCGGCGGCTGCGGCGAGGGCGACGAGGAGGGGGGTGAGGAGGAGGATGCGTCTCGCCATGGCCGGATCGGGGGATGCTTGGGAATGTGGGTCGAGAGGAGGAAGAGGGGAGATTTGGGCAGGTGTGGTGTGACTGCTTTGCTTGGCGTCGAGACGGTTGGTTGGGGGGCACGGCATTTAAACCGAGCCTTGCTTCTCGTTAAGGGGAAGGAATATTATAATTTGCTTTTTCTGAAACCGTGTGACGAGGCGACGGGGGCGGGGGATTCCCGTGACGCCCCGTCGTACTCGTGCCACATGCTCTCGCGTCGTCGCACGCGGAAATCAGGGGGCGCGCCGTTGCCCCCACCGTCCACACCATGGCACCAGTTGTGTTTGCGTTGCCTCGCCACGAAGAAATTCACAACCGGCAAACACACACGGATGAAGCACATAGATCGATTCAGAGACAAAGTTGATTAGCTTTACCAGGCTCGCGAGATAAAAGTTGATGTACCCTCAGTTGTACTCTATATTTTGCTTGGAGCACCTGTATTATTTAGCTTTACACGGCGGAGATGAGAGCACGAGCAGCGTGGTGAAGACGGTGCTTGTCGAGCCGCCAGCGAGCGGTAGGAGCAAGTTGATGGTGTTCTGTTAAGTACAGCCCGACGTAGATTTTTTTATATATATCTTTTTCATGTTTTCAAAAATAAATGTCAGATTCAGATATTTTTAAAAGTATACCGCCGCCGCTGTTTCAAAAGTATACCGCCGCCGCTGTTTGAAACCGCTATGGTCAAAGGCGGTTGATACCCAGCGCTGTTTCGGTTGGAGCCCAAGATCGTCAGCTGGGTGCAGTTGGTCGGCATGCCCTAACTGCCGTTTGAAGCGATGGTTGGACCAGTCGTCATTTCAAATGGCAGTTGAAGCTTTTTTTGTTTTTTAGATTTTTGATGCACTTGCCGTTTTTCAGTTACAAATGTGTGACTAGTAAACTCTCAGTGAAAAAAGATGGCAATACAATGGTGGAAACTATCATGATCTTTCATTCTACCATCATGACATGGCAATCAGGGTGTTTGGGGTGGCTTGCCGACTTCGCCAGTGGTAGACAGAAAGGTCACACTAGCTATGCACTTGACTTGATCAATTGCTTTGTGAGTGTGAGAGTATAATCAACTCCAGTTCATTAATATATATCTCGGTTAAGTTTCCAAATATGTCAAGCTAGCTAATGCTTTTTTGCACTCTCAAATCCTCCAGAAAAAACTTAGGCACACAGGAACCCATGCATGTAGCATCCCAATGTACAAACCACCTCTCTAGAATAAGTCTCCGCAGCTCAAAGCAAATATGATATGTGAAAAAAGAGGAGAACCCCATAAGTTCTAAGAATATAATACAAGTATTAAAAAAATTACATGCACGTGTGAATTTTTTTGTTTGGAAGTCCAGCAACCCAACTAAGGGCCTGTGGCGTGCCGTCTTGGGCTGAGCCCATGTAACTGTTTGGCAGGTCGCCCCGTGCGTGTGTAGTGGTCTACGTGAAAGTACTAAGAACTCAACACACGATAAAAGATGAACGGTTATCTGAATTTGTTTCTGATTGCACAAATTCTAGTTCAAACTCAAAATTTAAACGCACACATCTATTCATCCTGCTTTAATTTGTCGAAAAATCTTTTATGCGCATTGCTACCGTGAGTAGCACCCTGAAGGCCAAAGTTGCACGCTAGCAAAATTGCATGTCTTTCCGGGGCTCCGGGCCATTATGTTACCACCAATCCACCATGCTCGTTGAAAACTAAGCTGGTGGGTTAATACCGTCCAACGGTTTTCATTAATAGAAGATAACCTAATCTCGACTTAAAAAATCTTCGAACCCTGATTTCACAGACAAGGGGATTTTTTCAAATCAGTCACGTAAATTCGCTCTAATAAGGAATCGAACTCGAGTCTCCTGATTATGACCATATCTCAACCCTCTCTAACCAACTAAGCTAGAGGACCTTTGGTCACCATAGTTGTTGAAATACCACGCAAGCCACACTTTACATTGTCAAAGTAATAAACTTCGGCAATTGAGTTTGAACCTAGCTATATGGTGGTAATTACCTCTACTAATATTTACATCTTGAAAGTTTAGGCACGCTAGAGGTGCTAGACTATTTATTGCAGTACAAATTGATCAGGAAACATACTTCTAATTTAGTTAATTTTTTCACCTCAAGTCCGATAGCTCATCTTATGAAAATATACAAAAAGATCATATCTTTTTGTTGTGGCTTGCTTCATTAATAAAAGTTTTTCAAGAATGACTTATATAGTTATATTTGACTATATTTATATAATTTATTTTAATAACATGAGCGATCAAATTTGAGTAAAAAACTCAAACGAATTATAATTTGGAGGGGTGTTAAAAAACATATTGTTTTCTTTTTACGTGCACAAAATAAAGAGATCGATAGAGCAAGATAGGCAACATGTCTTATTTGAAGTTTTTGATAGCCACGACATGACTACAAAGAACACATCTCCAAGTTCGGAGGTCATATTTGCTCTAACCAAATCTCCAACTCCAATGTCTCGAGAAGGACATGAGCTCCCTGGTCCCGGTCAACTCCTCGTACACGAACACATCGTACGCCGCGGTGGCCCCGTTGGCGTCCTTCGCTTCGAGTACGAGTCTGTAGTTCGTCCCGGCCACCATCTGCGACTTGCCGCGGGTCACCCGGACGAATTGCAGCCCGTCGTTGGCCCCCCTAGCGTGCTCCGCCACCGCCCAGCGGCCGATCTCCTGGATGTGCTGGTCGCTTACGTCCTTGATCGGGCTCCACCCGCCATCGGCCGGCGGCGGCCTCTTGCGAGCCGCCGCGGCCGGCGCGGCGGTGATGGCGAGCAGCAGCATCACTGGTAGGAGGAGAGCTCGTATCGCGGACATGGTTTGGGAGGTTTATGGTTGTGAGGACTTGCGAGTTGGAGGAAGTGTTGGGTGGAAGTGGAAGCAAGACGCTGGAATTTATAACGTCGGCCTCCTGCTGTCCCGCAACTCCTACCTACCTACCTATCTATCTATCTATCTATCTATCTATCAATCAGGCGATGCCAGAAGCAGTCCTCAGTGCTTACTTCTGGCCAAGTTCCCTGCCTGTGCCTGCAATATCTATGGTTTGTTTTCTTTGCACCACCATCCATTGAAAATCGATCTGCTTCTGAATCTTTGCCATTGATGAGAGAGTAAAAGAAGAGTCAGAGTGACTGACAATAGGGTCCCACATGTTAGTTGAGGGGAATGAGATTAGATGAAAGGGGACCTGCAGCATCGATGTGTAGATAACAGTACAGACTGAGAGAAAAGCACGGCCGTGCAATATTCGAGCATATTATTCTTCTCCGGTGGTGCGTGTTATTCAAGAGCAATAACCATCGCTGCGCGACACGCCTAACACGGCAATATCGCGCGTGCATCACGCAGCAGCGGGACGAGCTTGCCGCCAAGGTGGAGCGACAAGACCTCTCCGGTGGACCCGACGGGCCTGCCGGCGACGAACACCGCCGGCCCTGCAGCGGGGTTGCTGCGACTCGGCATCATCCTCACCAGCGCCTCCTCCATCTCCTTCCCCTTGGGGTCCTCGTCCAGCTCCACCACCGCCAGTGAGCACACCCCGAGGTCGCGGAACAGGGTCGCCACCGCGTCGCGCTCGTGCGTGGCGCCGCAGGAGCTCTTGCTGAAGATCACCACCGCGTGCTGAGAAGTCAGCTTCGTCACCCCGTCCATAGATTGGTCAGGCTGCAGGACAGGCGATCGATCTTCTTCAGGAGGAGGAACTTGATGAGAAGTCAGCTTCGTCACCCCGTCCATAGATTGGTCAGGCCGCAGGACAGGCGATCGATCTTCTTCAGGAGGAGGAACTTGAGGGCGGAAAAATGAAGAGAAAAATGCTTTCAGTGCGCAGTAGTTTTTCTTTTTCTTTGACAACATGTGCGCAGTAGTTGTGCCTGCTTAGAATTGGTGGAGGGAGGCTTTATATAGGCGCGGGCAGAGAATTGGTGAGACCGGCGAAACGTGATACGTCATACGTGAGTGGCTGGATAAGTGGATATGAATCATAATGACGGCCACAGCCACTTTTTCTCATGCACCACCACAACGCATCGGTTAATATAAGTGTCGAATGGAGAATAATATTTGGACACGGCAGCAGCAACACAGCAGTAGTGCAGGAACCTGATACCGAGATGGTAGTCGGTCGCCCGTGCATGTTGACAAGGCAAAGGTTCGGGCCAGCTTGGAGCTGGGGGTTCTTGTAAGTGCTATCCCATTCGACATGCATGTCCGAGTAGAGAGAGATGCTGGCGAGTGGCGAGATAATGTTGGTCATACCGAGAAAAAAATACTGATGAAGTGATAGACCATAGTGATAGTATGATATCTAAATAGATATTGAGGGAGAAAGAATAATAATGAACAATGATCTTGACCTGTAATGGGATCGAATAATAATTTTACATATGATTTTCATGTTCTTCAATCCCAAACTCAGTTCCCACACACCACACTAAGATTGTTGTTTGGCAATCAGTTTCGATCACCAGCCAGAATCCTCGTTGTGTGGACATCTGCTTGTGATGCTTAGGGATGACTAGGATAAATGAAAAGTACAAAATTTTAAAAAAGAATTATTGTGAATTCTTTTTAAATCAATTGCTAAAGTAATCGAAATCCTACGATCCTTTGGATTTGATCTTCTAACCATGTGTTTGGTTCGAGAGCGGCGGGAGCGGAGCGGAGCCGACCCGCTCCCGCGGCTGTTTGGATGGGGAGCGGCGGGAGAGGAGCGGCTCCCGAGAGAATATACCCGCCAGATGCGGGTTCCTTTCGTCTGTCGAATTTCGAGGGACGGAGCCGCTCCACTCCCGTTTCTCCCCTTCGTCTCACTCCGTCTCCCTCTCCTGTCTCGTGAAGCTCGTGAGACGGCTGCGGTGTGCTCTCCGAGGGCGGCGGCGGAGCTCGAGCTCACGATCGTGAGGGCGGCGGCGCGCGGCAGCGGAGCTCACGCCCGGAGCTCGCACGACGGCGGCGACGGTCGCCCGGGATGCCCGCGCGCCGAGCCGCCGGGGCAGGCCGCGTCGAGGCAGGCCGAGGCCGCGCCGCCGAGCAGCCGGCAGTCCAGAGCAGAGGAAGAAGATAAGATGTGACAGTAGCGTGTGGGCCCCATCGGTTACCGTAGCAATGTCGTGAAAAGGCCATCCATCCCTGTTTTCTGCTCCCTCCAACCAAACAAAAAATGGGTTGAACCCAAAACCAAACATAGGAGGGATTGGAGCCGTCCCCAAAACAAGGGTCGGTTCTGCTCCGCTCTTGAACAAAACACACGGTAAAAAAATAGTTACCAGGATAAAGGGAGTCCCAATAGGTTCAATAGAACTATAGAAGTGCGCGAACTGATCTCTGCATTTCGTTCGTACGGCGATAGGTTCCAACTCCGCATTTGGGATACCAGACGCCTTGATCTAATCAAATTGAAACACTAAACTCTTTTATCGAACCTAAATAATCCCAAAAGATGTGCATTTACAGCACTTCATTTGTTACACCGATTAAGATTAAGAGCCCTAATCTGAATCCATGTAACCAGGAACATCAGACGACGTGCCCCCCGGCCCCAGATCAGTTCGCCGGCTCGAACGACAGCAGCTGCCGCGTCTTGGTCCAGCACTGGTCGTACACCGCCGCCCCGTACGTCGCGCTCTTCCCGGCGGCGTCTGTGGCCGCGATGACCAGCTTGTAGTTCATCCCGGACACGACCTGCTCCTCGCCGCTCACCACCTTGACGAAGTGCACCCCGTCGTTGGCCTGCTTGACGTGCTCCGACACCGCCCAGGCGCCGAGCTCCTGGATGCGGGGGGCGCTCACGTCCTTGACCGGGTTCCACCCGCCGAGGATCTCCTCCGGCGCCTCGGACGCTGCCGCGGCGGGGGCGATTGCGGAGCACAGCCCGAGTACTGCAGCAGCGACGATGAGCGCGGAGAAGGTGGTGGCCTTCATGGTCGAGAGATCTCTCGTTTTTATTGGAGAGGTTTTGGGAGTTGGTTCGACAATGACTTGGTGTTGGTTTTGGCAGGGTAGGAGGGGCGAAGGGACCTTGAATAGACACAAGATGTCAGCGCAGGCCGCACCGCCACAGGCAGGGGTGAACGCTCAAGAATATGTTTCGCAGTACAATTCTGGTAGTCTTTCAATTCTTGCTAATATGAACGGTGATGTGATTTTGTTCCTGATTTGCACAAACTCTAGTTCAAACTCAAAATTTACACGCACACACCTATTCATCTCTGCTTTAATTTGTTGAAAAATCTTTTATGCGCGCTGCTACCGTGAGTAGCACCAAAATTGTATGTCTTCCGGACCATCATGTTACCACCAATCCACCATGCTTCTTGACATACCAGATAGGCAGATACCACGTGTGCCGCACTTTACATGGGCAAAGCAATAAACATCGGCGATTGAGTTTCAACCTAGCTTTATGGTGGTAATTAACTAATTATATCTCTACTATGGAAAAAATTGGGTGCGCACCGGGCGCACGCCAGCCCCGGTGCGCACCCCCGCGTGATGCCGCTCCTTTCGCATCCGACGTCCTGACGCCCGCGTGCTCGGCCTGCTGCGATGCGCCCCCGCTCGATCGGCTCGCGCGGCTCGCTAGGCTCCCTCGCGATCAATCCCGTTCGCGCTCGGCTCCCGCAATCCAGTGGGCACTTGGCTCGGCTTCTGCCTTTTTTGGGTGAACTGAATGGCGGCCGCGGGCGGCGGTAAGCAGCTGCGTGGCAGCCGCACGCCTTTATCTTCCCTCATGCTTCTTTCTTTTCTGCCCGTACTTTGATCTCAATTTGTGCCAAAACTTTCTTGCAGACCCTCTTGAATCTTTCATCAATCTTGCAGATGAATCATAGGACTGCAATCTATTGATTTGGAGTTTTGACTTTCGAGTAATACAGTTCACGAAATTGGAGCTCGAAACCCCCTGCAGATGGTGTCTTCCTCTGTACTCGACAACTGAAGGGCTTAAACCATTCACTTCGTCAGTAGTAGTTCAAGGACAGTAAAACGTCCAAACTTTCATTCAAGTGTGAATATGCTATTTTCCTTGATCAAACGATTCTTTTAATATGATCCCTACTCATCAAGGATTATTTGTAGGCCATAAACTACCACTTGCAGGTAAGTTTCTCCAGAAACCAAACTCCAAAGCAACTAGAATCTTGGCACTCGACCTCAAAATCTTGGCACTAGTTCAGACTTAGGCATTTCAGCCTGTTGAACAGAATCAAAACAGCACTCCTTTCAATGTTGGCACTCGATTTTAAATACTTAAAACTTATTTACCTCGTCCAAGAGGTATTATAAAATACTGAACAAAATGCATAGATTCCATTTTGCAGCTGTATAACCAAATCTTAGATGGAAAATTCTTCTCGAGATATTTACAAAGAGGTCTAACTGGAACTGTTGCAAAGTTCCAGACTTAGAATTTTTACTGATTCATTGTTTGAACTCAAGTTTAAATAAGCAAACCTTCTTATCCTTGCTCAAAAACTACTACCAAATACCCACCAAGTGTTATACATTCCATCATGCCTCTCCGGGACCAAAGTTCATGTGTAAAATCTTTCTGAAATAAATTCTGAAAATGACTCACTACCACCATTACAGACTTCTAAGAATGAGTCCAACAGAAGAGGCATTTCCATTTTTGCAATACCAGTTGGCACTGTGCATAGCGAAATAGCTCTCCACCAGACGAGGGAAACGCCGGACGCATTTTGCCTTCCAGGAGAGAGGAGATGTAAAAATGTGTCTCCTCTCTCCTCGAATGCATTCGACGAGAGCAGCCGGCCCTGCTTGGCCATGGACGCGCCGCCGTCCTGCCCACCACTGCCGTGGCCGCCACCAGATGAGAAGGATTCGATTTTCTGAGAGGATCCTCACCATAGAGTCAATGGCCACCGGCGGCTGCACCTCCGTCGTCGAGCTTGGTGAAGGCGGCGATGGCAGCTGGCCCCCTGTCGCAGCCGGAGCAGGGGAGGGGAAGGGAGGGGGTTGGACCCGGCCGCGCGACGGTGGACGGCTCCTCCACGTCGGCGTCCGCGCGAGATCCGGCCCCCGTCGCACTCCTCCCTCCGTACGACGGCGGTCGGTTCCTGCACGCCGGCGACAGCGCGAGATCCGGAGGCCCACGGCCTGCCGCTCCCTCCGCGCGATGGTGGCTAGCTCCTCCACGTCGGCGGCCGAGCGAGATTCGGCGCCCGCCCCACTCCTCTCCCTCCGCGTGACGACAACCGCTCCTCCACGCCGGCGGCCGCGCAAGATTTCGGCGTGCGTGGTGGCTGCAGCTGGAGGTACGTGGTTGTGGCGGCGGCACAAGCGGCACGGGGTGACGCGACGCCGGCGACGCGCGGGACAGGCGTGCGGGTCGGCGGCCAGGGAGCTTGGTGGCCGGTCTTCTTCTCCAGGTCGGGGGATGCGGGTGGCCGGTGTGTTTTGCCTCTCCAAAATGCACGCCCTGTTGGAGTTGGCAACTTTTGCCATCCGCTCCACTCACTGTATACAAGAGGCAAAGTGTGTTTTGCCTTTCCAAAATGCAAGTTCTTGTTGGAGTCAGTCTAACACAATCTGAATTTCTCATATGTGAGCAGCAACTTCCAATTTCAAACTTTGATCATTTAATTGAGAAACTTAAGAGTTGATTCAGCCTTCCAACCTAATTCCACCAAGTTTCAACAACCTCAAACTACATGTTCCATATTTCTCTTGATTTTTTCAGAATTTAAAACTTCAAATGTTGACTTTGGTCAAATTCCTCCCAAAATTGTAAGGCAAAATATGGGATGTGGGGATTGAGCATTCAGAACTTAGTGAGAGTGCTTTGGAAGTTAAACTCAGTCTCTAAGCACCTCAATTAAATCTTCAAAGTTGATGACTAGAGATTACTATTCACAACCTGAAAATTCAGAGAATTAGTGAAGTGTGAAACAACATCAGTTAGCTGTTTCTGAAATTTATTTCTGAGCAACTTTGCATCTAAACTTTGGCTCCACAGTAGCAAAATGGGATCTATGAACATTGGTGAACATGTACACTCAATTGCCGAACTAGATGTTGGAGTTAAGTAATTTTAAAAAAGCTTCAAAAATTGATTCATTGCACAGCCGCGTCCCTCTTTTTCTTCCTGCGTGAGCCGATCCAGATTGACCGCGACCGCTCCAATCGAGCCGAGCCGAGCCGAGCAGCACGTGAAGGAGAGGAGCGGGAGCCGCGCGGGGCCGCGGGCGTCCGGCCCAATCACGACACTCCACGAGGGGGTGCGCACGGAGGGCCCTGTGCGCGCGGCGCCCACGGGATTTTCCCCCCTAATATTTACATTTTGAAAGTTTAAGCGCACTGGATGTGCTAGACTATTTATTGAAGAACCATGAAACGTACTTCCGTGGTTCTAAATTATAATTCGTTTGATTTTTAAAATCTCAAGTTTGACCGCTCATTTTTTTTAAAAAAATATACAAAACATTATATCTTTGTTGTGACTTTCTTTATTAATAAAAATTCTCTAAAAATGATTTAAATTTGACTATATTTGAATTTTTTAATAAACCAAGCGGTCAATTTTGGAGTTAAAAAATCAAACCAATTATAATTCGGAACGGAGAGTATTAAAGAAAACAGATTATTCTCTTTTTTTAAGTACACAAAATAATGAGATCGATATAGTAAGATATGATAACATGGCTTATTTGAAGTTTTTGATACCCACGACATATATATGCAAAGAACACATCTCCATGTTCGGAGTTCATAGGTGCTCTAACCAAATCTCCAAAGCTCCAAGCTACGCTGTCCCTGGTCAGTTCAGCGCCGAGAAGGACCTGAGCTCCCTGGTTTTGGTCCACACCTGATCGTACACGAACGCCCCGTACGCCGCGGTCGCCCCGTTGGCATCCGTCGCGTCGAGGACGAGGTTGTAGTTCATCCCGGCCACCACCTGCACCTCGCCGCGGATCACCCGGCCGAATCGCAGCCCGTCGTTGGCCCGCCTGGCGTGCTCCGCCACCGCCCAGCCGCCGATCTCCTGGATGTGCGGGTCGCTCACGTCCTTGATCGGGCTCCACCCGCCGGCGAGCAGCGGCCCCACGCGAGCCGCCGCGGCCGGCACGGCCGCTATGGCGGCAGCGGCCAGCAGCATCGCTGGTAGGAGGAGGAGAGCTCGTATCGCGGACATGGTTTGGGAGGTTTTGGTTGTGAGGATTGCGAGTTGGGGGAGGATGTCGGGTTGAAGCGGGACGCTCGAATTTAACGAGGGGGACGAGCCGAAATCGACGAGGACGGCGTGGCGGGATCAGCAAGGACATCTGGAAGAGCCCCTGGTTTCGGCCGGGCCGGCCTGCTGCTGTCCCGCATCTCGTATCGTATCTATCTTCCTGATGTCTCTATCAGGCGATTCGGCGGGGTTTGGATTTTGTTGCAGATGCAGTGCTGAGCGCTGACTTCTGGCCAACAGGCCAGGTTCCCTCCCTGCTGCCTGCAATTCAGTATCTACTTCGGTTTATTTTCTTTGCAAATATAAACCGGATCGAAATTCTGCCTCTCTCTAACTTATATATGTTGATTGAAACTTTAGTACGTTGATGAAATGCTACACAATATTGTTCGAAAAAAACGAAATGCTACACAAATAAAGATACAGAAATAGATATCTTTTTTGACGGTCAGAAATAGATATCTGCTAATGTTTCTTGCTGAAATATGTGTTAATAACTCGAGCCATAATAAGAGCATATCTGCAAGTACACTACTACTACATTCCACTGACCGGTGTACAACTTTGACTAATAAATAGTAACCTTTAGTTAGGTACTTCCAAAAATAATAACCTACAGTACAACGCTTAGTTAGGTACTTCCAAAATATATATACATTTAGACTTTTAAAAGTTAAAATTTTTCAACTTTGACTAATAATAACCTTTAAAATAATTTACTTTGAATAAAATTATTACATATTTTGATAGTTGGTTTCATGATAAATATAACTAATCTTTATGATGATTTAGCTATTTTACGATCAAAGTTGAATAAATCTAACTTTAAAACTCTAAACATAGCTATATTTTGAGATAGAGGGAGGACTCTGCGCCTCTGCCCAGTCTGTTAACTCCACGCACCGACCAGCCATCCCAGCCACATCCTGGTCATCTCGTGGGTGCGCGCGAAGGATGTGAGCTCGCGGGTGTTAGTCTGCTCCTGCTCGTACACGACCGCCTCGTAATCCGTTGTGCCTCCACTGGCGTCGGCTGCGTCGAGGAAGAGCTTGGAGTTCACCCCGGCCACGATCTACACCTGGGCGCTCGTAACCCTGCCGAACCACAGAGTGCAGGGTGGTGGCGGTAGAAGCGGCAGCGGGATCCGCTGCGATCGGAGGAAGGCGGCGCGGCGTAGTGGAGGGAGCTCATCGCTGATAGAGTTAGGGTTCGAGGTTTCTGAGTTCGGGTTGTCAGGGTTCATGCCTTCAATGGCCTCGGGCTGTAGAGGGAGGGTTGATGCGTCAAGGGGCTCCCGATCTTCACGACGTAGGATGATCACCAGATAACTAGCTTCAAAGAAGTCAAGATAACTTGATGAAAGAACCGATAACTAGTGTAACCTGATGAATAAAACTCGAAGACAACCACCGTCTTTAACCGGCAACCTGAATCGAGGATTTTTCCAACCACACTCTTATGGAACCAACCAACACAACCTACAAATAATTGAGGAGACCCCGAAGGGGGTAGGAGCACCAATTGAGAGCAGATGAAGTCACCGCTGTTGTATTCCCGCGAAAGAAATCACAAGAGCAAAGGGGCAAAGATTTCTCTCAAGGGTTTGTTAGCACACAACTAAACAAATGAGTTATGTATTTCGATTATCAAAAGTTTGCGTTTGCTGCGAAGAAAAGGGATGTTTATACAAGGAGAAACCCTCCTAAATATGTGAAAACATGAAACAAAAAAAATGAAAAGACAGACTATGTGAAAAGGCTTCACGCTCCTGATGAGTTTCGCGTTGTTGGTCTTCTGGCAGTCTTCAGTGTTTTGACAATAACTCCATCTTGGAAACTTCAAATGACTCACCATTGGTTGCGTTGGAAATGTAACTTGATATGCTTTCACACCATGTGCATAATGCACCACTAAATATTGTAGATTGGTACAGTTTTGCACAACATTTGAACATTGGGTTGGCTGTTGATCCACTAAACCACTTGGCTACCACACTGGAAACACAAAAAGCACTTGGCACCGGTGCATTAGAATTACACTTCAAGAGATTTCTAATGAGTACTCATGGACCTTCGTAGCTTTGGGGATTCAAAAGATACGAGTGATTCTTCTTGACGGTCCTGCCAGGCCGAACTAACTCGATGTGGTTCTTCTCTCTAGTTCAGTCTTGGTGTGTTCTTGTCATCCTCCTTGGTAAACCTGAGCAATAGAAACATACACAACTTAGGCAATATATAATTCTCATTAATAAATGAAATTTCACAAAGTAGCGCGTGCACCTCTTGATGCAGCTTCATAGCTCGGCTACGTGTAATTGGGCCATAAAAAACATGAGCCGGCATAACTTGACTTGAAGATTGTATCATCTTGCTTGATGATGAAGTTGGCATGCTTGATGGTGTAGTCGTCATGGTCATATCAAGGGCTTTGGGTGGCGATGATGGGTTGTGGGCGGGGCGGCGAGACGGGGAGATATCCAGTGGGTGGTGGAGGAGGTGGGGGAGTCACGACGAGTTCCCCGGCGGAGCCAGGTTAGGACGGCGGCAACCGACGGGAGCAAATCCGGCGACGGTAGCTATCGGAGACGAGGCAGGTGGGTGTCGCAGGGGCAACGAGAGTGAAATCTGAAGGTAGAAGATGATGGTGTGTGTTGTGAGCTTGAAGAAGACGATGTTGTGCGAGACATCACCGAAGTGATGCCCAGTCGCACCCGGGTGCTCGTGTCCTTGACCGGCTTCCACCCATAGTGGAGCACGCTCGACGCCCCTGCCGGTGCGGTGGAGGCGGCGAGCAGGGTCAAAGCTAAGCTAGGAGGAGAGGTCTCGTGTGGACATGGTTATTTGGAACTTGGGAGGTTTTTGTTTGTGGTTTGCAGAGAGGGAGTGCTAGGTTGAAGCGGTATGTAACGGGGTCGGTGACGATTCGGCAAGGGTTGGACTTGTCGATGTGGATTGACGAGGATGCGCTGGATGTCAACTGCAGCAACGAAAGAAAATTGGGTGCACCATACCGCCTATGCACCCCACACCGATGCATGCCACATGGCCACGTTAGGGATCTGACGGTAGTGTGAGACATCACCTAAAATCTTGCAACCAGATAGGAGATGTATGTAGGCACGCCTCTCACAAAACAAAAACACGGATACATGGAGCTTACACATCGTGGTGCACCCAATTTTTTTCGTGTGCAGCCCAATTACGTCAGAGTTTTTCTCCTTTTCTCTTTTTTGATTTTTGATAAAGGCTCTTGTGGGATATCTAAATAGATTTTGAAGGAGAAATAATGATGGAGTAATATGTTTATGTCAAATAATTTATTTTTGAAAACAACAAGATGTTTGTCGATTTTTTATTAGGCAAAAGAGAAAAGGGTGCGAACTGATCTCTGCATTTCAATAGGCGATAGGTTCCAACTCTACATTTGGGATACCAGACGCTTTGATCAAATCAAATCGAAACCTTAAACTCTTTTATTGAACCTTATAATCCTAAAGATGTGCACTTTATTTGTTACACCGCGCGGATGATTGCGCCGCTCTTGATTATAAGATTAACTAGACCCATGTAAACCAGAAACCAGCCCCACACACACGACGTGCCCTGAGATCTCAGTTCGCCGGCTCGAACGTCAGCAGCTGCCGCGTCTTGGTCTCCTCCTGCTCGTACACCGCCGCCCCGTACGTCGCGCTCTTCCCGGCGCCGTCCGTCGCCTCGATGACCAGCTTGTAGTTCATTCCGGACACGACCTGCTCCTCGCCGCTCACCACCTTGACGAAGCGCACCCCGTCGTTGGCCTGCTTGACGTGCTCCGACACCGCCCAGGCGCCGAGCTCCTGGATGTGGGGGTCGCTCACGTCCTTGATCGGCTTCCACCCGCCGACGATCTGCGGCTCCACGCGCGCTGCCGCGGCGGAGCACAGCGCGAGTACTGCGGCGGCGACGATGAGCGCGGAGGAGAAGGTGGCCCTCATGGTCCAGAGATCTCTCGTTTCTTGGAGTTGGAGAGGTTTGTGAGTTGGGTTCGACAAGGACTTGGTGTTGGTGTTGGCAGGGTAGGCGAGGGGCGAAGTGGACCTTAAATAGACACAAGATGTCAGTGCAGGCCGCAGGGTGAACACTCAAGAAGATGTTTCTGAGTACAGTTCTGGTAGTCTTTCAATTCTTGCTAAACTTATCTTTTGGGTACTATTTAATATCTACTAGCTAGAACTTATTAATTATATTGCCATCTGTTACCATCAATTCACTGGCGTTTCTTGATTTTCACAGGATGTTTGTCAGTACAGTTCTGGTTGTCTTTCATTAATTCTGGCTAAACTTATCCTTTTGGGTACTATTTAATATCTACTAGCTATTATAACTTATTATCATCATATATTCAAGTACCCAATTCACTGGCCAAAAAATTATCATTACACAATTTATTCATTGGTTGGTGGTTGCTAAAACAATTGGGTAGTACTAATATAATTTATTAGTTTCTTGAGAATTACAGGTCTGGAGATTCTCGCCGCTTACCACAGGTAAATCTTGAAAAAATCCCATGAAAAGGTACGAGCACCAGGATTTGAACTCTGGTGGGTAGCATCTTACTATTGGACTACAAGCCAATTTGCACCATTTATGATACTCCTAAAACTATAGACACCATTTAAGAGTACATTCAAAAGTGATTACTCACTGCTTCAACATAACCTACTCTTTCATTGATCGAAGGAACCCCGAAGGGTAGTTATAATGAACTTACAAGGATTATCTCGGCAAACCGAGGAGAAAAACAAGAGATCGGCAAAGCCGAAAGGAGGAAATTACAATACAGCAAAGGAAGAGCACACCTCCAAGCAAAACTCTAAGATTACATCACATCCAATCACCAGATTGCTCAATTTCTAAGCCACTTACTTGCCGAATCCGCACTCATCACTTCTAGTCTTCAACCCCGGTCGTCATCTAAACCAAGGCAGGGATAGATACCCACCATGGCCGTCTGGTCGCCACTTTTCTCGATGTTCTCCGACGCCCTTCGAGGAGAAAGGTGAGAACTTTGAAGGAGGGAGGAACATCTCGAAAAGAACGAGTCTCCTGGCCTCGCTAACCCGGCTTCAGACAGGAGAGGAAACCATAAGAGTCAAGCACTTTTCCGAACACAGAAACAACCCATCCACCGACAGTTTCACAAGGCTGTGCGCACTAAACCAGAACAGGAGCTAGCTTTCTCAAATTGCCAGTAAGTTAAGCCCCCTCCAACGCCCTGAGGGGGGGAGGAAGCCCCAAAGGAGCGAGGGTTTTCAACGAATGCAGCCATCAACCACAAGCAGATAGGATGAAGAAGAAGTAAGGAGCCCAAAAGAAGAACTTGCCAGATCCTGAATGCTTCAACCAGAGTAGAACAGAGTCGAGCAAAGGCGTGGAAGAAGAAAGATGAGAGAAGGAAAGGTGTGATGAGAAGCACCACCTGTGTCTGAATGTCTGTGGGAGGATGGGATGCACAAACCGGCGCCACCAAGGAGGGAAGCGGCACCCAAGGGCGTCGCCACCGGTAAACTGACTAGCAGTTTAGCAATGCTTTCGCGGTGCTTCCCAACCATCCCAAAACAGAGCAACAAAGGCATCGACACCACCATGGTGGGCACAGACTCCACCGGTGAGCAGCATGTAGCTCTGGAAAAGCGGGTCAGACCGCTGCCACACACCACATCACCAACGGCACCTGCGAAGAAGGAAGAAGGACGAGAAATAGAGGGGGAGAGGGGTGAGGGGAGGCCGCCGCCGCCTCAGCACCGAACCCAGGGATTCCGGTCGGGCGGCACCGGCCATGGACACCGCCGTTGCCAGATGCGGATGCCGCCGTAGCCGCAGTCGAGCTGAGCCTCGGACCGCAGCCAGCCCGGAGCCCGAGGAGGAGCCGTACTCGGAGCGCACCGAGGAGGAGCCGTATCCGGAGCGCAGGGGCCCGCTGCCGCGGTGCCTCCCCCAACCGCCTACGCGCAGATGCACGGCGGCTGCCGGGCAAGAGCCGGCGAAGGGCGGAGCCGGACCAGGCGTCGACGCGGGAGACGCAGGCGGTGCCGGAGCCCGGAGGTGCGGCAGCAGCGGTGTAGGAGGCGGCGAAGGATCTAGGGTTTGCACGGATTTGGAGGAAAAGGTGAGCAGGAGGGAGAAACGGGCTACGGGAGCCGCTGGACGCCCCGCCGTCGCCTTCCTGGCGGCCAGCCGGACTTCCGGCCGGCCGCTCCGGCGACGACGAGGTGGGGGCTGGCGGCGTGGAGGGGTGGCGGCGCGGGGGGTGTGGGGGGTCAAGGTTGAAGGAATAAGAAGGGGATTATTGCAGTGGCCGGAACAATTGAACTGAACCTCTCAACATCGATGGGGCAATTCCTTACTTTTTGCCATTGAAGAAATTTGCAATCCCTTATTGCTATCAGTGTGTCAATGACGCGTGGGATCCACTTTTGTCGTTGAAGTGAACGAATTTGGGATTGTGCAAATTTACAATGGAAAAAAAGAGAATGGTTCAAAAATTGAGATCTAGAGCTTTAACCTTTGGTTATTGGAACTAGGAAAAAATCCTTTCACCTCGAGGCATAAGTTGATTCGAGTTATTTTTTGGAGACTAGTAAAATGTACTTGCGACACGCACGTGTTTTATGAATAAAAATATTTAACTCAAATAGCCCACAACGAAAACCATATTGGTAGAAGAGAGTTTGTCAATACATCAGTTGTATAAATATGCATATATACATATGCATCATGCTGCATATTAGATTGAGGATACAGGTACACACCACGACGAAATGAAGTCTATGGCAGAGATTGATAGAAACTTGCTCTGCTTTGGATCCCACAAGTTATGCGCTATTCTAAACTCCCAAACAAAGAACAGAAGAATAGGTTCCAGATAAAATGCATGACATGAATGTCGAATGCTTTCGCTAGAGAAATGCCAATTGTATCTTGTGTATAGATTTTACTATAACTGTGCAATATCTAATGGAATTACCTTAGGTATGGCAGCTCAAATGTGCTACTGAAGCATTAAAAGGGAATAAGAAAATACCGAACTAATCTCAAAGTTGAACACTTTCAGCAATTATGCACTGCAGATCTAAAAGGAATAAGGAGAAGGCAGAACCAGCGCGGACGCGGTGGACTCCGGATACTCTGGTGACTCGAGCAGCACACGTTGGTCGTAGGCTCCGTGGGGTGGTGAACACGTCCGGTTCATGCCAGCATTAGGTTGGTAATGTGTGCTCTGCTTGTCCTCGAACCGAGTTGCAGATGGTACCTGAGGCCGTGGCCCGTGGGAGCGGGCGTGCAACTTCTTGAGCCTGACCACCTTGAACTCGCTCGCAGCTGGGTCGAGCCGAGCCTGGCGCTCGATATCGTCCAGCTATGAGGCGGCGACGTGCAGAGGGGCAGGGAGACATGCTTGCCGGTTGAGAGGTTGAAGACGTGGTACGCCGGCGTGGCACGGTCTGGCGACGGATATGGCAGACCCCAGGAGTTCATATTCCCCACGGTCACGAGCTCGTGCGCCGGCGCAGTCTTGTCGTGTAGATTCAGATTGCATGTGTAAAAGGCGGTGGCGTCGGAGGGTGCGGAGGAAGCGGCTGGTGCCGGCGCGAAGAAGACGATCTCCGGATTGTGGGCAGCGACGGCGGCTCTGGCCACGCGGTGCGCTTCAACGAAGTGCTCAGAGGAGAGCGCGTCGCGCCACGACTGGCAGATCGTCCGGAAGCGGCCGACGACGACAGTCGGGACCCGCGTCAGCAACTCAGGATCTGCTCGACGATCACCACGTGCTTCTGCAGCAGCGGTGCCGGCTGGCCCGTTGGACGATGTATCCGGTGGCAGCGCGGCCTTGCTTGGGGTTCCATTGTCATGATTGTGGATTCGTATGTCTTCGTTTGCGACAGATTCAATATAAACATCGAAATATCTTTCTGTTATTATCAGGACGAGTCCTGTATACCTACGTATCGGTCGTTCTGCACGTGTTGCTTGTGGATTGTAAATCTCCAGGACTCGTCGAGTAGGCAGCCAAGGGGCGTCCTGCGGAGAGCTGACCCCGCGGGTAGAAGTACCGTTGGTGAGAAAATAATTCATTTTTGGCAGAAACGCTCTCCAAATTACGATTTTTTTGTCCTTCCATAGTCCTTCCACCCTATCCATTCCTAAAAACATATGACGGGTGGGTCCGGCGTGAGGGGTACGGTGGACCAGATTTGGGTAAGAAAAGTTTTCAATTGTCTTCGCTTATAGTATAGATAGATTCAGAGAGAGATGTGTCAAGTGATAAAATTTATCATTTGGGAACTTCAAGTTGAGACAAACAAACAAGTTCTGAAATTTGCGGGGAAGTAGAAGACTTTCACATTAGATTTTTCAATTCGAGAACTGTAACTCCAAAACATAAATTGGTTATTATGTATCGGTTTCATCAATAAATGGGTCATGGGGGGTTTTTCCTCTTATGTATTAACCCGTTTCAGTTTACAAGCAAAGATTTGTCTCCCTCTTTGAGCTATGGCGACATGTTCAGGACCCCTATTTGACGAAACACGGTGGATCATACAAATTCGCCGCATATTTGATGAGGAGATCGAACTCAGCGAGGATCAGCCCATATGCGTGTTTGACGTCCCCAAGCCTCTGCTGTGCACTAAACCGGAAGCTTACATCCCTCAGTTGGTGGCTCTTGGCCCCTACCACCATTGCCGCGAAGAACTCAGTGACATGGAGAGGTACAAGCTCTCGGCGGCGAAGAGAGCTCAAATCCACCTCCCAAGCTCGGACTTTCAACAGCATGTTGACGCCTTTACGAAACTAGAGCATCTAATTCGTGCTCACTATCACAGGTCAGTTTCTTCTTTTTCTGGAGAGCAAGTCATACATAGCTACATTTATTTCTTACCTGAAGGAGTTATGTTTTTTTTCTTCATTCTTCAGGCATCTCAATCTGAGCAACGAGACTCTGGGATGGATGATGGCCATTGACGTGTCCTTCCTCCTCGAGTTCCTGCAGACTTTCAGCAAGAGCAGTAACGAGAGGGCGTTGCAGAGGATCCCCTCCAGGATGTCGCATTTGGTCGATCCCTCCCGCAGGACATCCTCACGCAGCATGCTGCTACGGGACATAGTGATGCTGGAAAACCAGGTCCCTCTCATCCTGCTCCTCAAGGCGCTCGAGACCCGGTGCTCGTCGGCGGCGCAGTCCGTGCTGAGCTCCATGCTGATCGGGCTATTTCAGGAGGTTTCCACGTTCAGAGGGATCGGCTGCCCTCGCACCGATGACATCAATCGGCACTCACACCTGCTAGATTTCCTGTACTCAAACATGGTACCCAAATGTGCTGACGAATCGCATGTTGCTACTGGAGAAGCCGGAGACGAGTCATCGTGCCACGGGCACGATCGTCAGAGGAAGAGGACGCTGAACTCGGTCGTGGAGTTGCTCGTCAAGCGCGGCTCGCAGATCATGTCGGTGGTAGTCGATTTCATGGTGAGGTTCCTGCTCAAGTTTATAGCCAGCCTTCCCTGCCTCTCGATCCTCGGAGAACCCCTCGAGCAGCTGACACAGCAAGCGTCTGAACCCAGAAGAGGCGGCGCATCGGATGTTCAGAGCACGAGCACGTCGCCCCTGCTCCAAGAGATCGCGGTGCCGTCGGTGACCGAGCTGGCCTACACCGGCGTCAGGTTCTGCCCGACGGTCGGCGGTCTCTCCGCCGTAGACTTCTGCGCGGCGACGGCGACGCTGCACCTGCCGGTGGTCGGCGTCGACGCCAACAGCGAGGTGGTCCTGCGGAACCTGGTGGCGTACGAGGCGTCTGTGGCCGCCGGGCCGCTGGCCCTGGCGCGGTACGTGGAGCTGATGAACGGGATCATCGACACCGAGGAGGACGCCAGGTTGCTGAGGGAGTGCGGCGTCATCCTGAACCACCTCAAGAGCGACCGAGCGGTGGCCGAGCTCTGGAACGGCATGACGAGGTCGGTGAGGCTGACGAGGGTGCCGGCGTTGGATGGGGTGATCGACGAGCTCAACAGGCACCACGGCGGGTGCTGGAAGGTGCGGGTCCGGGCGTTCGTGAGGGCGCGTCTCCTGGGCTCCAGGGAGCTGCTCGCCTGCGTCGCGTTACTTGTGCTAGTGCTCTTCGTCGGCCTCCAGGCGTTCTGCGTCGTTCGTGGCTGCGTCCCTGTCTCGTACGGGATGGCCAGCAGAAAATTTGGTGCCTGACATGAACACCTCCTAATTAAGCTGGGTATCTGCAAATTCCATCGTGTGTGCAACACAGAAGCCCCGATCATCCGATCGATGGGTGCGCAAGTTCTTTTTCGTTTTTGCCACATGTAACTATGTAAAATGACTTAAACTTGCATCATGAACTTGAAGCGTAAAATCCTAGGGTATGATTTGAACTTTATATTCAAAAGGGTACATTTACTGATTAACATTATTGGCTACTCTAGTAGTCCCATAATCCATAAATTACACTGCTATTACAAAAAAAAACCCAGATTGACGCACATCGCACTTATGTGAAAGATGTTAACCTGAAATAATTATGAATGCAGATTTGTTATCTTACTATACTTAATCCAATATTAAATTCAAGAAATTATCATAATAGTCATCTAAGCATTGTATAACCTTTTTCTTATTTTCATTGACTTTTTTCGTAACTGACTACCATTGTTCGTTTTAACAACTACCATGATGAAGTCTGCTGCTTGTTGTATAGCTTTTGAATTTCCCAAACTCCAAACTTGTACCAGTCAAACTTTCTAGATGACGAAGTAGAAATCAACCATACGTGCCAGATGCTACTAATAATCTAGCACTGCATCACATCCCAATTGTTTAATAAAATTACACCGGGAAAACCTTGGAGATCAACGTTCCAGAGCAGTAAAAGGGATACATCAGGAGATAAAGACCCGTGATCCAGTGAAATTCATACTGAACTATATGGATAGAGGCTCTAAGACTGTCTCCAGCAAGGGTGCGCACCCGCATGCGCAAATAACCCTTCTGTGGCAGAGAGAGAAGAGGAAGTGGACGCGCAAAACAGAGCGAGCTCCAGCAGCATCGCACAGCTCCTGGCGCATCTCCCAGTGGCAGTTGGCTCTCGCCAAGAGGAAGAGGGCCGCGGCCGGCCAGCTCGCCGTCGCTGCGGGAAGAGGAGGGGGGCGCCTCCATCTCGCCGTCGCCTAGCAAGTCAACGTCGCTAGATCCGGGCCGATGGAGGAGAGAGGGAGGTCGTCGCCAGTTGAATCTGCCGTCTCAGTGGTCGGAGGAGCTCGACCTGCTCATCGTTGCCGCGGGAAGAGGAGGAGGTCGCCTCCATCTCGCCTTCACCGCAGGAAGAGGAGGAGGTCGCCTCAAGCACGTCGTCGCCCCGCAAGTCAACGCCGGATCCGGGCCGGCAAAGGGGAGGGCCGGATCTGCGTCTCTGTGGCGACCGCCGCCAGCCCGGAGGACCACCGCCGCGGGGTGGAGAATGTGGAGGAGATGGCGGAGAGCGGCGGGCGGAGGGGCCGCGGTCTCCTCGATGGCGCGCCGCTGCTGCTGCGGTGGCGGGCGGAGCAGGCAGTTGGTCGCCGAGCCAGCTCGCTGCGGGATCGATTCGTCGTCCTCCGGGTGGCGACCGCGGGATCGATTCGTCGTCCTCACGGCACCCTCGACCTTGACCTCTGTGCGGCTGCTCTGTTCTCCGCCCGTCACCGCCGGATCGAGGGATTCTTGCCGCCGCTGAGGTGGATGAACTAGGGTTGGGGTGGAGGAGGTCGTCGATGCGGGCGACCGCCGCGTTGCCTTGACGGAGGAGGGCGAGGCAGGAGGATGGGCGGCGGGCGGAGCAGGAGCCGAGACGGTGGGGCCTGCAGGCGGTTGGGATGGGGAAAGCCCCAGAATCCCCGAGAATGCGGTTGCTCGGAGGCCTCCCTGCAAAATGCAGCAATTGTTGCGGCTCCTGCTGGAGCCGCTACAGTGCGCGCCTTCTGCATTTTGCAGATGCATAGGCTGATCCAGCAGCTGCTGGAGACAATCTAACTCGATTATAATTTAGCCAAGCTCATATAGCAATCCATATATCATCCAAACATTCTAAAACTGTAATATGATACAACAAAAATATTTGCCCAGGAAGACTGACATGCCTGATTATAATTGAGTATATGCTGCAGAATTTCCATAGCCCTCACTATAGCGCGATGTGCCGATGTCAGTGGTCAGTTTCCCCTCGATACCAGAAAAATGATCAGAACTGGTCCCCTAAATAGCCAAATCCATATCACTATAACATACACTCTAGCACAGTCAACTGATAAATTTTACAGCTTCTGTTCCAGAAACAAGCATGTCTTCTAAGAATGGAATGGTTTTCCATACTTTCAAGCCTAGTGGTGGTCGACCATCTTCAGAACCTGCAACATGCAGTGAAAATGTCTGGAAAAAACAGGATGACACTAGAGTTTGTATGCAAGCTGAAATATTCAAAGAATAGACCTGGACTTCTCGAGTCATCTTCTATACAAACTGCCATGTAATAAGAACCACATAGCTCCGCAAGTGCAAATTTCCAATTTTCGGACAAGTCACAACTAGAATTAGAATCCTTGAGTGCTTCTCTTTCCTAGCAAGTTGAATGGAAATAAAAGATATATCAACATTTTCAAGTGCTATAGGCACAAGACCATTCCTTGTAAGTTGCATAGCAACAAAGAGAAGGGAGGAAAAAGAACTACATACCACAGAAATTTGAATTCCGTTATTAGCTGCCAATATGATTGAGAATTTATTGAAAGGAGCACCTGAAAACCCCCTTCCAAGTGCTTTCACGTATGCTTCCTAAAAAAGATTCAGATATCAATGATGGACTATCCATGTAAGCAACGTCTTTTGCAACATCATGTCAGTAAATCATTATTGTTAATGTCTGGCTTATGTAGGAAATGACAACTAAGCCGTTAAATGATACTCAAATGAATTGGATCAAAGGTGCATGAGAAGGTGAGGTCATAAATGATTTCATTTGACGAGGGCTTATTCGTGAAATGACCATCCATGCAACCATTGCATCTTCTTTAATATGATGCTTCAAAACCCTATCAAACAACTCACATCAACAATTAACAGGCTAGCACCAATAGGATTGAACTAAAATACATACTTGCATCACTACAGAAAAGGGCAGTGAAGTTGGTCATGTATGCCTTGAGTGGTAGGTGACTGATTCAGTTAATAATCACTAGCTTCGTGCTGGATAAATCAATGCTCTAACGAATTCAAACCGATAACATAAATTAATCACATATAAACAGTTGGATTTAAATATAGGATCAGAGAAGTTCTTACTCACTTTAAGAGTCCATAGTTTAATGAATTCCTTTTGCTGAGCATCAGGATCAGGAATGTTAACTAGATAATCGAATTCAGAAGGGGTGAAAAAACGGTCAGCAAGAGATAAAACATTCTTGGCTGTCTTCCGTTTGTTCTCCTCAATGTCAATCCCAATCTGAGAAAGCATAGTAAACAGCAATATAAGTTGAATAACTATAGGCATATATTTTTGTCTCCTCTAATTTCGTAATCAGTTACAAAAAGGGACATACAGGAACACCCATAGTAACTCCACAGGCAATCAGAGACGATGTGTGCGAAATATTGAAATGCAAAGGCCACTCTGTCCTATCGTCATCAGACTGCCACAGTATCTGATCAAACATAGTGACAAACAAAAGCAAAATTATTCGACCTCTTGATTGCAGAAAAGATGGCACTGTAAAAGTTAGTTTGTAAACTCTTACCTCAGGTTTGCCAAATTTGTTCTTCTTAAACTCAAACAACCTTGGATCAATTTTACAATCTGTATCTAGTCTAGTCAAAATAAATTAGCAGAAATCATATCAGTAATTATATCACTATTGCCAAAACATGCTCAACCTACACAAAACAAAAAATAGTAACAAGACATATAATTGACAAGATACAGGGCCATACTCAAACACTGTGAGAAGCATGTCGATGCAGCGGTCAAATTTAGAAGTAAGAATAATTGTGTTTAATATCATAATTTAACATTAAAAGTGCTATATTGGATACATTCCATTTATCATATATTCATATTTACATAGTTCCAGAAAGATAGCAAATAAATAAGAAAGCCAGGGAAATTTGGATTTTAGGAAGTCGAGTCTAGTCACCTCAGTATCAACTAGGGTGATTAATCATAAGTTACTAACTGGGACTAATCAAGAGACTCCAATTAATCGTGGTTAGAATCAAATCGCCCCAGTTCTGATTATAGAACAATCAATGGACGATTAGTCGGATGACTTGAGAACACTAGGCATGCACCTGTACAATAGCATGCATCGCATGTGACACTGGGCCAAACAGAACAATCCCTCCACTAAGAGCACTACGCTATTCTATTCCAGCGATACCAGGTAGTGCATGTCACTACAAATCTTTACGACTATATAGTCCAACTTGAACCGCCAGCATGGAAAATTTCTGAACCACTAATATGCATTGATATGGTAACAGTTTAGTATTATTCATAATTTAAATGACGGTAAGCTTGAAAATTCAATGTAATGCAACATAAAATTCGATAAGTAGTTGATGGTTTCGTACATCTAGAGAGTGTGGTGCGCACCAGTGCACGGGACAGCACAGCAACTTTCTGCAACTTTTCCCCATCCATAGACAAAGCACTCTTCCGTTCAGAAGGGGAAAGGAGCTCCATGTACATATTCAATTGGGAGGTGTCATTCAACTCATCAGGCGAAAGATACCAGATATGTACCTCTCTGCGAAAAAATTAACTCATAATTAGTGTATTCAATGCCTTGATGGCATCACAATTAGAAGAAAGAACAACTAACAGCTTCCAAATATAAAACACATGAATTACATTCTTAAGTCCAGCATTTAGTCCAATCCTGGAGAAAAATTTTAGTAAATAGCATCTCTAGTTACTTTCGTGAGTTTAATCATAATTTGGGAACCATTTGGTCTCGAGTCTTGACAAGGCAAAGTGTTGTTTTTCTTACACCCACTAGTTTAAGCATCATATTTGATGCAGAAATATGCATTACCAAGATATCAAAGGTCCCAAGTTACGGCCCACACATGAGGTGTTAGCCATTAGTCGTAGTATATACTTCAGATTATCTCATTTCCAATTTTTCTTCAGGGAGAGACATAATAATAATATTGAGGTATACTCCAGCTTTTGCGGTATGGACTAAACTGGCTTGAACTAATTGTGTAAAGGGCAAAAGCACAGAAAAATTTAAAAATAACAACAAGCAGTCAGCAGGCAAACATGAGAGGGTTCTAGTCTGATAATCTGAAAGTTGTTCACGAGGGAGAAGTTCTGAAAGACCCAACTAAACCGCACGGTCAAATTGGCCTTTTGCAACAATGGCAGGGCTATCTTTGCTACGTAGCAAAATATTAACAGCCATTCAAGCAGCAGATTGCAGAACCCAACTTGCCAAACTGGTCCGAGGCAACCAAAAAATAAACTCAAAATCCAGAAATAGCAACACTAACCCACCAAATAGCTGGTGAAACTGAAGAACAACAATGTGTTCATAGCAGAAGCGAGAGAATCACACGAAAGGGGGAGGAGTATAACTCCCCGGCGCATTTCGGTCGCTCAACGAATTCCCTACTCCGTCGATCACAACAGGTCCAACCTGTACCCAAGTACAGTGCCTAAATCCAAACCCCAACTATCCCTCGAGAGATCTGAGCCCACTTCTCTCTCCCCATCCCTACATCTGAACGAATCTATGACCCGCACGGCCGCACCTGAACTTTCCGCTCGAAACTGTTTGTCTCAAACAATCGCATGATCAGGGAACTAATTATAGGCTAAAAGAAGCAAGAGGAGAACAGCACCTTCGGGGCTGCAGGCGCGGCGGGGGCGGAAGCGAGGAGAAGAAGCGCCCGCCCGTGACACCCGGCGTCCGGGGAGCAGGAGGCGGCGGTGGCGGCGGCATCGCGCGGCGGAGCAGGCTGGCGCATCGACGACGGCTCCGTTTTCGTTTATAGCGTGCGGGGCGGGCCGCGGGCGGCCGGACGGCCGGCGAGTGGGGTCGGTGTCGATGGGAACGAGGCGGCTGTCGGCGAAACCAATGGGCAGGGCCCGAGGGTCGTTTTGCTCCCGTGTCTCTCTATAGTATAGAATTTTTTAATATTATTTTATTCGATTTTGTAAAATTATACGACCGTTTTGAAATTTATCAAAATCATACGACCACCGCCATTAGCCACGGCGGTTGGGACGCCTCCACGTCGGGTTATAACTAACCGCCATAGCGTACGGCGGTTAGATCCCACCACCGTGGGCCACAGCGGTTAGCCTCATTTTATTTTTTTTAACTTATGATTTATTTTTTGGTTTTATTTGTTTGTTACAATAAATACTTCTATTGCACAAAGAAAAACTAGCTCGTAATAACGAAAAGCAAAGTGACATAATAAAAAATAGTTCATACAGCTAGTCATGATCACAAATAAGAGTGTTGCTGCCTAAACAATATGCAAACTAATCTAGCAACGCCTCCTCTTCTGGTGCAGCCTGTCTGCTCGGGCTGCGGCCCGCGTCTGGTCGTGAGGGTACGTCAACGCGTCACGTGGGTGGATCTACCGACGTCTAGCATCATCAGCGGCAAGCGGTGTCGCCATCACCGCCGCCGACCCTGCAACCTGGTGGAACGACCCTGGCAACCCTCCTGGAGACGGCTGCGTCCCTCCGCTCGCATGTGTCCCTGTGGGTGGCGCGCCTCCTACCTGCGACCTTCCAAGCTCCTCCTGCGTCCCGCTGCACGGCACACCATGCAAGAAGTCGAAGTAATCCAAGCCAATGTCATCGTACACTCCCGTCTGGTCCTCTAGGGTGGAGTGAGGAGTGTCGCCGCTGCCGACTTAAGCTGAAACAAATGGTATTATTAAATCACGTATCATAATTAATAGAATATTGTATTTGTATATGGTTAGAGATGGAATTGTGGTCATTACCTGACTGAAGGGCAGCGTCAGTGGACGAGGAAGGAACATCTGCTGGTGGTACTAGTGGTGGTCCTCGTGCTGCTGCTGGTGCTGGTCCTCATGGTGGTGGTGTTGCTGCTCTGGGACTTGGTCCCCTTACAGGATGCATCCTCCAGGGAGGATGCACCGGAGGGCGCGGCACAAACGACGGCGCGTAAAAAGTGGTCGGGAAGGGTGGTCGTGACGAGGACGACGGTGCCTAGTACGAACGACCAATCGAGACGGAGCTGGAGGAAGACTGAGGGTAACGTGGAAAAAGAGGTAGAGTCGGGTTATCACGGTAGTTGATCGCGGCAAGGAACCTCGTGGTGATGCCGTGCATCCTATCCCACGTCTGCTCGATCTCGTGGTGTGACATGAGGTTCAACCAAGTCCTCGCCTCCCCTAGAATATGTGAAATGTCCGCAATCACGTCGTACTGCAAAAGAAATTATTAGTAAATGTTATAATATTTAGTACCATAAGAAAATTTAGTTGCATTTTCAAACTTACTGCCGAGTCGTAGTGCTAATCCTGTCGCACCGGGTAAGTGACAGCAGGAATGATCCTCGCCGTGTCCGGAACCGGCGCTGGTGGCTGTGGTGGAACGTACATCACACGTGTCCGAGTCCTCAGGGTGTACCACTGGATGTACGCCTCCCACGCTGTGTCGTCGTGAGGCCGGTCCTTGGTGACGACGTTCTCCGGCACGGTAGCCCAAGCGGCCACGTACGACTGCACCCTCTCAACCCGAGAAACATGCCCGCAACTCCCCTCCGAGACCACCTACCCCAAATTAAATATATTTGTCAGCGGCTCGATCTTCGTACACGGAATTAAATTTAGAAATTGACGACAACTCACCTATGGACGTCGGGAGGAACAGTGTGCAGCACAAACAGAGGCAACTCCTGGTAGAGGCCGAACTGCCTCATCACCCTGTGGACGGCGTACTCCTCCACGTACATGTCGAACACCAACGGCGTCTTCGTCTTCCAGTAGTGCTGGTCTCGGGCCGAGCCCGAGCCAGAGCCTGTGTGACAACCCGCCCAGGAAAATACCGTACTATCACCTAAACCAATCCACTTTGGCCATTAAGCGACAGTAAAGTACCATCCCGTCGTTAGTTGCCGGGTTAACGCCCGGTGAATCACTTGGATATCACACAGAGGATCGAACATATGCATTAAAATCCACACGAAGACGAGTTCAGAGTACAAACACAATTTAAAACCAAATTACCCCTAAGGGTTTAATTATTACAAACCAATGTTCACGACATGGTAAGTCAAGGTTCAGAGTTCGAAAACAGCGGAATAAAATAACTAGCGCAACGATAAGCATCACAGGAGGTCGTCCGTGACGCCATCACTTGTCGTCATCCACCCATTCCCGCTCCCAGCCGGGTGGAATCTCTCCAGGCTAAACAACACCTGCAACAACATTTATAAAGCAAGGCTGAGTATACTAATACTCAGCAAGACTTAACTGTCGGGTGATAACTAAATCACCAAACTCTAGACATGAGAGGCTTTTTGGCCGGTGGAGTTCTTTTGCTGAAAAGCAACAAAGAGTATGTACTTACTTTCAATATTTTAGCACAAATTCTAGTTAATTACCATTTCTAAGTATGCCAACTAATTCAATCAAGAATTGTACAATACAATTAATTCAAGCAGTAATATTCACAGAGTTCCATCATTAAGGGATGTCATGGCCAGTTGATTAAGCAGTCTCAGATAACGGTGAGAGGCCGACAATCGATTGATTTATAACCTTGTAAACCTAAACACACGGTAGGGTGCCCTCACACTGGACAACCACCAGGCAGTTCCCAAAAGTCCTCGGCTTGGGATTGAATCTTACAGTCCCAGGTACACGGCTATCTGGCGTACCCCGCAAGGCACCTAGCTTCACACATGTACCCACCTCCCGGTAGCTAGCCGAGCAGGTGAATACTCAAGATTAGTAATAGTAAGATCCCGCACCGTCTCATTAAGGTACTAGGCTTACCGGTCCCATTCTCGACAAGTGCTTAGTACGTTCAAAAGCTTAACCCACGAAAGTCACTGGACCGGAGCCTAAATCCCATGCTCTTACCACGTGAGCAATCTATTTATAAAGATCTTATGATTCCAACATAAGAACCTATTCTCGCGAGTGACGAACATCTCTCGACTTCTACCGGGTCCTATAGCATAGCAGCTATCGACCTAGCATACTAGTAAAAGAGCATAGGTACCTAGGGATCATGCATCTAGGGTTTCATTCAACTCCTGAAACTTAAATGCACAAGCATAGCAAATGTAATTGCATAAGTTTAAAAGAAGGATTAATGATCCGGGGCTTGCCTTCGCTGGCAAGGTTGGCCTTGGGCCCTTCTGGACTTTGGTCCAGGTCCTGAGCTACGTCAACGTACTGCAGCTCACCGTCAGCACCTTCGTCTCCTCCTTCCGGCACGAGCGTATAGCTACCGCCGGGAAGATCTACACGAGGATGCAAATGCAAGATTTAATTCACGGTTTTTAATTTAATTAATAACAAAACAACACATGACAACCATGGGGTGCACGGTTGACCACATTCCCCTAGATTATAATACATTCAGCATACTCTTCCAATAAATGAACAATATGGGGTTCTTTATTAATTATTCTTTTTGATAGTGACCGTGTACATATTTATGTAAATAAATAAATTTAATTTCCCAAACAGCAAGGGGTGGTGATACTTAGCCTTTAGCATGATTTACATCACATACATAAGGTTATTAGGTGTGTGTTGGTGATTTTTCAATTTAATTCCATATTAAACTTTAATTGGTTCCCATTCCTTTTATTCATACAATAATTCCTTAAAATTCAGTGGGTGACATATTTTAAGCCTTTTATCCCTATACAAAGCCACTGAACACACCTGCACACTTATAAGAGCCATAAATTAACTATGTCATAAAAGACAAAATCTAGCTACCAAAACAAGATAAATGTATATAAAAATAAATAAACAACAAATAGATCCCAACTTTCTCCCACTGGTTCTCTGACTCAAATCAAGGCTAGGAAAACAATAAACACATCAAAATCTACTCTAGATCTTGAGCTATGCATTTACAATTAAAACAAGACATATTTCAAGAATAATTATTTTTGACAGATATAAAATCATTATTAAATCACCAGAGGTGCATTTAGGCATATCAAGATCACATGCAGAAGTTAAGCACAAAAATCTATTTATTTTTAGCTACAAAAATCATTTCGGCAGATTCATCATAAATACAAAACAAATCATATTAAAAGATTTACTTAGTAACTTTCTGCAATTTTTGGTACAGAACCTAGACATGGCATAACTCACAACATATCCAAAATTCAGCTATAGATCACATGTATATTTTGAACTACAACAGATCTAGGTTTAACTGATTTCTATTTTTCATGCAAAAACTATCACTCAAAAGTAGGGTCATGCTGGACAAAAGTTGTAGGGTTCTTCACAAGAAAACCAACAAAATTGAGTTTGCATTTTCTGATTTTTCTACGATTTTCTATGAATTTTACAAGATCCAGCAAAAAGCTTAACACTATTTAAGAATCTTCTTTTCACCGAGGTCCCTAGAAGGTTTTGAGAGCCTGATTGGTTTGATGTCAATTCTTGCCAAGCCAAAATCAGGGCATATCAAAATCAAGGCTTGCCAAAACCAGGGTATGCCAAAGTCAGGGCAAAAATTTTTGGTATCTACTTGGTTTGGTGCCAATGTATTGGCAACCAATACTTTTCACTCTTTTGAGGTTGAAGAAGTTTCTAGTGCCTTACCCTAGTTTTGGCTACAAATATTGGTCTGACAAGTTTTGGCAATGAACCAATTCATAACCAAATTTTCTACACTTGCCATGATTTTGGTTGGGCACAAATTGGAACCCAACCAATCAGGCCCTGAGTTTTCACAGATATACCCTTGATTTACACTCAGGCCCCTAGAAAGATTCACAGGCTTGCAATTGGGTCCTCGGGCAGACCGCCGGCGATCCTTGCTGGATTCCGGTGAGGTGGTGGCCGGGATCGGTGGGGAGAGGGTAGGGGAGGCTCTGCGACTCACCTAGAGGTCGATTCATGGCCGGAGTTGGGGTCGGGGTGCGCCGGTGAGCTCGCGCGGTGGAGAGCGGCGCGTTTTCTCCAAATTCTCAAATAAAACCCCACAAAACTTTGAATACCAAAGTTGTAGAGCATCTATAGGAGAGGAACTTTTGCAAAGGCCGGCCTAGGTTTTGATCAACCGTTTGAGCATGAACTGCTGACAAAGTTGCTGTCTTTCATGGCGCTGGTGAATAGTGAATACTGAGTTTGACTGAGATTTTCACCAATTTCCACTCAAAATCTCAAATACTGCCAATTATGAAAAGTGTGTCCCTCGAAAAAACGAACAACTTTTATATTGACCGATTTTGAAGTGTTTAAGTGAAAATTTGAGAACGCGGCAAAAGTTTTAGGCAAGGTCTTAGGGTCCAAGGGTTTGACTAGGGTTTTGACCCTAACTTTGACCAAGGTTGACTAGAGTCAACGTGTTTGACTCGGTCATTAGCACTAATGATGCTAATTAAAAACCTGGGGTGTCACAGCCTGATCCACAGCTGCAACTGCATACAAAAATAAATGTAAAATTACAAAAAAATCAAATAAAGTATTTTTCTAAAACTTCTAAAGCAAATAAAGTAATTGTCGAATTTCTAAACCAGATAAAGTAATTTTCCAGAATTTCTAAACAAGATAAAGTAATTTTTTAGAATTTCTATACCAGATAAAGTAATTGTCGAATTTCTAAACGAGATAAAGTAATTTTCTATAATTTCTAAACCAGATAAAGTAATTTTCTAGAATTTCTAGAATAGATAAACTAATTTTCTACATTTTCTAAACCAAAAAATAATAATTTTCTAGAATTTCTAATGCAGATAAAGTAATTTTCTATAATTTCTAGAATAGATAAACTAATTTTCTACATTTTATAAACCTAATAAAGTAAATTTCTAGAATTTTTAAACAAGATAAAGTAATTTTCTACAATTTCTAGAATAAATAAACTACTCCCTCCGTCCAGAATTGATATGTGCCTAACTGTGTAACGCAAAGACCAAGGAGAACTTTAATTCCCCTCTGTGATGCATCGACAAACGAGCCAGCCAGCTAAGCAATTCGTGACACGATTGGCCCCAACTAGAAATACACATATCATTCATGAACACCTTTTATTTTGTTATACGCATATCAAATTAGGACGGAGGGAGTAATTTTCTACATTTTCTAAACTAGATAAGGTAATTTTCTAGAATTACTAAACAAGATAAAGTAATTTTATACAATTTCTAGAATAGATAAACTAATTTTCTACATTTTCTAAACCGGATAAAGTAATTTTCTAAAATTTCTAAACAAGGTAAATTAATTTTCTACAATTTCTGTAATAGATAAACTAATTTTCTACATTTTCTAAACCAGATAAAGTATTTTTCTAAAATTTCTAAAGAAGATAAAGTAATTTTATATAATTTTTAAAGCACCCAACTAATTTTCTACAATTTCTAAACCAGTTAAACTAATTTTCTATAATTTTTAAAGCAACAAAACTAATTTTCTACATTTTCTAAACTAGTTAAATAATTTTCTATAATATTTAAGTCAGCTAAACTATAAAGTAAATAAAGAGAGGAAACTTACCTAAGAGAAAGGAGGAGGTCGTGGGGGAGATGGAGGCGGCGACAGGGTGGGGGGACGGCGGCCGCCGTCGCCCTTTATATAAGCGCGGCAGCCGCCGTCCGCCACGACGGTTGGAGCCTACAGCCGTGGCCCACAGCGGTGGTTGTATAGTTTTGATAAATTCCAAAAAAATCGTATAATTTTACAAAATCGAATAAAAAATTATAATCAAAATTCCTCTCTGTACTGATGTTGGGCCATCCAGTCCGGCCCTGGCACGGGCCCACCTTGGTCCGTCTGTCACTCGTGCCCAATAGCTCACGGGCTACAACAATGGCCAAAGCGTAAGCCCACATGCTTATTTTGTGTCGGACCAGCCAACAGCGCGGCCTACGCAAGTGGCCGTGCGACCCGAAGCCCGCACCACCCTCGCGACGCCTCCTGCTCCAGCTCCGATTTTTTTTTTATTTTTTTTCATTTTGCAAAAATATACTACCGTTTCAAAATTTAACAAAACTATACTACAACCATCGTACCCATGGCGGTAAGGACAAAACGCCATGAGCCACGGCGGTTGCAGGTGCTACAGTGTCATACAATCATATGCTATGTGAGCGCTACCGACACATGCTGACATGTATGGACCAATGATTAATAACTCAAAAAACTTATGAATTTGGAAACACATTTTGTAGTTGATGGATCTAAATGACACATTAGCAAGTTAAGGGACAAGTGTGCATTTTTCTCTAAATTTTTTATTTGTTAGAATTTTAATATAAATTTTATTTAGTAAGAGCTTTGTGAAAGTTTACGTGAAAGGAAATAAACAAGTATCCTAGTTAATTATGATAGATTGTTGACAATATCAATAACTATAATTCTTATAGCTATACAAACATCTTGTACACAATTTTTTATCAGATGGTAGCACTTCCACTCCCGCTCTAAAATAAAATAATTTTTTGGTTTTGCACTTACTTTAAAATTTAATTGTGTTTTACCTCAATTTTTCTAACTTTGTGATTTCTCTCTGAACTATTCACAAGTCATTGTGATTTTGCCTCTAATCTTTCCATATTTTTGACTGTTTTTTCTTTTTGACAATGTCCATATTTTGACTGTTGACTACAAGCAAAATCATATTGACCTGTAAATAGTCGAAAGCAAAATCAAAAAATTGAAAAATAAAAAACTACAATTACATCTAAAAAAGAAATAATAATAATAATAATAATAATAATAATAATAATAATAATAATAATAATAATAATAATAATAATAATAATAATAATAATAATAATGCTCCAAATAAATAGGAGGATGTAGGAATCCATTCGGGAAAGTCACAGCACGGGCGGGCGGGCCCCTTTCGTCCTCCTCCGGTCGACTCGGTCGCCACCCACCTGTGCGGCTTCTGTGGTCCCTCCAAAACCCTAGCAAAACCACTGCCGCCAATTACCCATTCCCTCCACTCCGCTTCCCTCCCAAAATTCGAACCCCAAATCGAAGCTATCACGCGCCAGTTCTCACCTACCCCACGTCGATTTGAAGAATCGCTCCAATTTTGATTTTGGAAGTCGCTCGTCCAGTCCAATCTCACCTAACCAATTTTTCCTCAAAAAAATTCAAAAAAGTATTCGCCCCACGCCGGCATCCGGTCCGCACTACAAATCCCGCCAGTATGCGGTCCATTTGCGCCATGAGATCCCTCCTCGCCGCTGCCGCTACCGCCTCCGCCCCCACCGTCCTCCGCGCCGGTGCTTTCCCACCGCGGCCGCCGCTCCTTTCTCTACCTTTCCGCCGTGGTCGTGCCACCAGAAACTTGCTGGGTGCGGCGAGGACGGTCTCTGCGGCGGCCCAGTCGCGCCTCGCCGGTGGTGGTGCGCCGATGGATGTCCGGGCGGCCCAGTCCGGCGAGATCCACGTCATCGTCGGCCCCATGTTCGCCGGCAAGACTACCGCGCTCCTCCGCCGGGTTCAGGCCGAGGCCGGCAGTGGAAGGTACGAAACGCCGGCGGCGCCGCGCATCTGCCTGTGAGCTTGCTTGTTTCGCTGACTGTGCGGGCCCGCCTGCCAGTGATCCCCTTTCTTTCTCAAGTTCTGGCTATTTGAAGACATTCAAAGATTTGGCTACGGGAAAAGGTCTTTGTTCAATAATATAGTTGATGCCTGGCTGTTGCTGCTACTTGTGAACTTGCGTTTGTCAATGTCTTGCTCTGGAAGCTATGTATTTGTTATGGCCTTCACTGGCCAGTGATGACATGGTTCATAATCTTTGCACATGAGATTCAACTAGTCAACATAGTGTAGTTTAAGAACTACCATTACAAATGAGATTCTTTACTTCATTTGAATAGGCCAAGACCTCCTGTTTTCTGGTCTCCCAAATTTCAGGTGCTTGTTCTGCAAATGCCTGGGCCTATTGAAACTGGAAGCTAGCTAGTTAGTTTGATCATTCTCTGGGCAGTTCTAGAAAAGTTTGATATGGTGTCATGCTGTGGAGGTTCACTGCGTGTTGCAAATTATGATCAGACATGTAATTCTTAATTTATATGACATAGAAAAACTGAAATTTGGTTTCCTTGACTGCTTCATTTTGGACTAAACATTGTTGGTTTCCTTGACTGCTTCTTTATCTTGGATTAAAATTGTTCCTTTCTGACCTTCTCACTCTTAGGACTGTGGCGCTCATAAAGTCTGACAAAGATAACCGCTATGGATTGGATTCTGTTGTCACTCATGATGGTACAAAGATGGCGTGCTGGGCTGTATCAGAATTGTCAAGTTTCCATGACAAATTAGGAATTGAGGCCTATGATAAGGTTCAGTCAAACACACAGTCTCTCAATATTCATGCCTATATCCTATACTATGAACTCTACTGGTATACCCCCCATGCATATATTTTTGAATAATTCAGATTGATGCTTCAAGCTGTATTTCTTAGGAAGCTGACTTTGTGAGAATCTTGACCAGAAACTAAGCTGGTGGTTCTTGTGAGGGTATGGTACCCCCCACCCCCTCCCGCCCTGACCCACCGCTGGCTCCGCCGCTGCCCACACAAATCTGGACAGATGGTGAACAACTTTCTCTGTAGCCATATGCATAAGATGCTGGGAAATTATGAGAAACATTGCACCTAGGTTGAATTCAGGCTTGCAAAAGTTGTGCCTTTGTTGATCAATCCATGACTAGCTTGAAATGGTTGCTGCCTGGTCCCCTGGTGGTGCCTTTATGCCATTGTACTGTCCATGGCCTATTCATTCCTAGCCAGCTTGATCGTTCATTACATGTGCGAAGCGCTAACTTGTCAGCCAGTTGCAAGATATTTTTGCGTTAATCATGTGTCTAAAAAGCAGAGTTTCTGTAAGAAAAAGAAAATATGTTCATGCTTCAATAGTGGCACATGTAGCAATTTCAGACTAAGTAGTGTCATGTCTCTTGAAGTCAAACCTAAAGTCCTATCTGGTGAGCTGTGTTAAGGTGGCATGCTATCAGTTCCCTTTCTATGTTTTCTTTCCAGGTGATGCTTTAGGTTAGTCAGGTGAGTTGGCCATTTTGTAATTGCCTTAGTTTTTATTCCATTGCCTTAGTTATCTGTAGTATTCCAGATGAAAAAGAAACTAGTTCATTTATTGTCAAAAGTGCATTTGGTTTGAAGTTTTTTTACAAATATAGCTATAAAGCTAATGTTCAGATTGCGCTTATCCAAAATGATATACACTTATCAATTTATAATGAGAGCTGGTGATTCATTGACCTATTAACTGTATCATATGAACACTAATAAAAATGATATTATCTATATTCCTGATTGGTTTCAGCTATAATATGTTTGTAGGAAATGTGGGGAGCTATAATATTAAGGTGTTCTTTAGTGTGTTGAATTTTTATTACAAATTTCCTGTGTAATCTAAATTTTCAAATATAGGGAACCAAGCTTTTGGTCAATTTAGGGGTGTGGTGGCCTCTAGGTGGTGCTTTTCATGATATTCATGAAACAAAATGTTTAATACCTCAAATCACAATGATATAAGAAAAGAAGTGTTTGAGGAAAAAGTAAAAGAAGAAAGCTGGCTAGGAGGGGGATAAAAAACATTAACAGTTTCAAGGCACCAAAAATTGAAATTGATTTTAGGTTCAATTTGTTGTTAGGGTTAGTGTCTCAAGCAAAATCCCAGTACCAGGGCAATGTGTAATTCTAGAAGGAAACAAACTATTTTACTGCATTGAGCTACCTTTGTCGGGACTCAAAGGTCATGATACATTCAGGCTATCTGATGTGGGATATGGCCTGAAACATGTCTCACTCACATACACAGCCGAGTCATGTTGAGATCTTAGCTGTTTGAGAGGGAAAAGAAAGCTTCTTTTGTTCTCTATGCAATCTGTAAGTTATCAAAATTGGTTTGTGCAGGTAGATGTTATAGGTATTGATGAAGCCCAGTTCTTCGACGATCTTTATGATTTCTGCTGCAAAGCTGCAGACCGTGATGGAAAAATTGTGGTTGTTGCAGGACTTGATGGTGACTACAAAAGGTACTTCCTGAGTTTTGAGTCATTAAATTTGATTTGTCCAGATTAGCTAGGCTACAGATAGGTACCCAGGATTTGGGTGCAAAATATTTTCAGATTGAATATTGTAGCACCATTTGATTTGATGATTGTGGTCTTGGTAGGAAAAAGTTCGGCTCAGTTCTGGATGTTGTTCCCCTGGCTGACTCAGTCACCAAGCTAACAGCACGGTGTGAGCTGTGTGGTCGCCGGGCGTTCTTCACATTGCGGAAGACACAGGAAACTAAGACCGAACTGATCGGAGGAGCTGATGTTTATATGCCCGTGTGTAGACAACACTACATGGATGGGCAGGTGGTTCTTGAGGCCACAAGGGTTGTACTGGGCCTTGACCGATCCACCGTGACGGCGCAAGCTCTAAAATAGGGCCAATACATGATACTCGGCATCAGTGTGGAAGTATGAGTTGTGTAACAATTAATCATTTTATCGGTTCCTCTCGAGGACACTCCCATCTATTATTTGGCATCTGTCCAAAGTGTTATAGTAAGTGGAAAGCTAATGACATTGAGATGAAATTTAAGGAGTATGTCTCGCAAAACACAATTGAGCAGATTGTAAATATTAAGCAGTTTGGATATTTGGTGTGAACATTTATCTCTTATTTCAATACACTGCAATTGGCACTGTGATGAACTAGTAATCAGATGCTCAGAACTGCTATATGAGGTGGACTAAAGCATACAGTATTTGGCATATTCCTTGCCAATATGTGCCCTATTTGTCTGGCTTATCAGCCACTGGTCAGCAGTGCTTTTCTCTCAGAACAAACCAACAATCAGCCAGCAATACTTTTCTCTCAGACCAAATCAGCGCCAGCCAAAGAAACATGCTGATGAGATACACTAGGATTAGCTTTGCACTGCACGTTGCTATGAGCTTATATCTAATACTAGCACTCTTTTCATATGTACACCAAATATGAAGTGAATTTAACAAATACATTAGAAAAAGGATAAACTCTCATCTTTCAGTCAATTGGATTTTCTTTCTAGTGCCCCGACTAGTCAATAAATAGATTAGAGAAGATTGAATGGAACATGCGAGAACTAAATTTTGCAGGAATTATGGGGAACAAATGAACGTGATAGGGCTGAAAGAGTGCAAGAAAAAAAAACTTGTGGAACGTGTGAAGTTAAAACGGGTGGAGACACACAAGTTGCCCGGAAATGTGTAACCCGCGTCTCCGTGTTCTATCTGCGTTTCATAGACAGTCTAATATATTGACATGTAATTTGAAATGACAATGCGAGTAGTCTCATAATCCTAGACTTTTGTATTGATTTAAGTAGACAGTTGCTTAGAGAAATAATAACATTTTCCTCTCAATTATCCTCTCCGGCCCCACGTAAAAAATAATTCTCTGTGCTATTGCATAAATAAACCACCTAAATGTACCAACAAATGAAACACTAACCAGTGCAAATTGAAAAGGGACGTCTCCTACCGAAACTGTTTCGCCAACTACCTTTACCGATTGTCAAGAAGATGCAGCCGTGACTGAAATGTACCGGCTACCGAAACAGATCCGTCTCTGTCAGTAGATGATGATGGATCACAGGACCAATGATATCTTAAATTCTAAGGATCTAACAATGGAACACTGCGCGTGACACGACGGCACTCCTGGGCTCCTAGCTGCGTTGTCTTCTCAGCATCATGCCTGCGCACCGCACCCGCCGGAGAAAGTCGGAAACGTTATACACTTGGCGCAGGGGAGACAGGACGAGTGTGTTTTCGGATGAGAATGTGCCATGTAAATTCCTCGAGGGAAAGCGGGCTCTAGATTAGCCAGCCATGGCGTGGGCCAAGGCAGAGCTCCATCACATCGACAGAGCGCGCCCACGGTTTTCATGGCGTATTGTCCATTCGGTGTTTGGTGTAACTACCACAACACGATCGTCAACAGTTATAAATTGGTGCACCTTTCTCTTCTGAATTCGGAGGTGCAAACGCAGGCAGAGCAATGGAGGCTCGTAACTACGACAAGATCGTCAACAGGGATGAGATCACGGACGCCGCCGCGTCCGCGTTCGCCGACGGCGGCGGTGGTCAGATCCCGGAGAAGTACGTCCGGACCGAGGAGGTCCTCGACGGAGTCGTCGTCGGCGACGACGAGAGCTACGACCTCCCCGTCGTCGACATGGCCAGGCTTCTTGACCCGGAGTCGTCGGCCATGGAGGTTGCCAAGCTCGGCGACGCTTGCAGGAACTGGGGTTTCTTTCAGGTTCGATCGGTTGTTCCTTCTGTCCCCTTCTCCCATTTCTGTATGTCTATGTCCAACTGGCTACATCGATCGGCCTATCAACGAGTTTCTTGCGTACGATGCTTTCATGCGTAGCTGACGAACCATGGAGCTGACGAAGGAGTGGTACAGCGGATGAAGGACAGCACTGTGGAGTTCTTCGGCACGCCGCTGGAGAGCAAGAAGAAAGTAGCGGTCAGAGAGAAAGGCTTCGAGGGATTCGGGCACCACTACAGCAGAGCATCGACCGGCCACAAGCTGGACTGGGCAGAGAGCGTGATCCTCATCACGCAGCCACCCCAGGACAGGAACATGGAGATGTGGCCGACGAACCCACCCACATTCAGGGAGGCGCTCGAGGATTACTCGGTGGAGATGGTCGGCCTCGCGGAGAGGCTACTGGGTTTCATGGCGGACGACCTCGGGGTGGAGCGGGCGGCGCTCCTGGACGCCTTCGCGGGGCGGCGGCAGAGCATGGCGATCCACAGCTACCCGCCGTGCCGCCACCGGGAGAAGGTGATGGGCATCACGCCGCACACCGACGGGCTGGGCCTGACGCTGCTGCTGCACGTCGACGACACCCCGGGGCTGCAGATCAGGAAGGGCGGGCGGTGGTTCCCGGTGCGGCCGCTGCCGGGCGCCTTCGTCGTCAACGTCGCCGACATCCTCGACGTCCTCAGCAACGGCGCGTACAGGAGCGTCGAGCACCGGGTGATCCCGGACGCCGAGAGGCCACGCACCACCGTCGTGATATTCCAGGAGGCCGCCGTCGGGGGCATGGTGGCGCCGCTGCCGGGGCTGGTGGCAAAGGGCGGCGGCGGCGTGGCGCGCTACAAATCCATCGAGGTCGAGGAGTACATCAAGGGGAACTTCAACGCGCTCGCGGAAGGGACACGCTTCATCGACAGCCTCAGGGTCTAGAAGAGAATTTGCATTGTGACATGATATCTGCCACGCCATGTATCTGCAGCCAAAGTCATCAAACCACTTGCTTCTGTCCTGTAACGGGTTTCAATTAATGTACTCTTGGAAGATTATGAATTAAATAAAATCCAGATTACAGAGTACTAGAAAACCACTGTTTTCAGGATTTTTCTGGTAAAATCATACAAAAAAGACGCTTGTACTTGTACTGCAATTGGGAATTTCGTATACCAGTACCTCACATGTTTGTTTCTTGAGCCAGCTTTTCATTTGCTGATATAAACCTATTTTTTAGAGTTACCTTCACTCATATAAGAGGTAGATGGATAAAAAGCATATGATTCTATCAGTTCGATATCTTTCGGCAAAATAGGTGTTCTTGTCCCAGAACTTTGCTTCAGAGGTCAATTTCGTCATTAAAATTTTCAAAACGGTCAATATAGTCCCTCAACTCTTGTTGTCGGGTCGAACTCGTCCCCACACTGGTGTGGCATTGCATGCTTGCATAAGATTAATGTATAATGTCATTTTTGCTCTTGGCATGAGACACCTATTCATCAACTGCTCTAAGTAGTTCCTTAACTTTTTCTTTCACCTATTTATGATCAAGCTCGATGGTAAAATTTAGCGGCAAGCTTAACCTATTTTTAATTTGCATATATACAGTCAGACTTATAAACCTATTTTTTAGAGTTACCTTTACTCATTGAAGTGGTAGATGGATTAAAACATCTGATTCTGACAGTACGATATCCTTCCATGGTCCCTTTATGATTTGGCATGACAAGTGGGTAACAATGATTACAGCCTGCTAGCACTTACCAGGAGTACACGTCACTGCAAAAGAGTGGTTGTTACCATACCAGGTGTGTCAAAGTGTCAAGATTCTCTGGGGAACCTTTCAAATGGAAACTGTTAATAGCATGCCATAGAAAATCCTGGTGCAATATTAGTTTTACCTCACAGTAATTATTCATAATCGACGATTCAAAAAAAAAAAAAAAGCTTCAGCGCTAAGACTCAAAGCGGAACTTCAACGGATCCTGCAACACATGTCATAAGGCTTGACTAGCCAAGTTTGCATTGTGATCAAGTTCAGTTAACATGTTATCAAAAAAAAAAAAAGTTCAGTTAACATGTACATCAGTAGTAGCAGAGGTACAAACTGTTACGAATTCACTCAAGCCGGGAAATGTTGCATTAATTTCTCCAATGCATTAGTTTCTCCATGATTAATTCTCCTAAAGTATACTTTTCGAAAAATTATTGATAATACAATATAAAAAAATACTCTTCGTTAAACTTATAATATCATTTTGTTCAAGATACCATTTCTACACGCACAGCTGGTTTGAATAAATTTGTCTATGGTAAACTCAAAGTTCAAAACTGTTAGGTAGGCTCTGTTTTATTTTGTATCAATACCTCAAGGTTTTCTGAATTAGTCAAATTTGACTGGATTAAATGATGCTGATTAAGGGCTTGTTTGGTAGGGCTCCGGCTCTTTCGGTGGAGCGGCTTTTTTGATGGAGCTGAAGCCGTTTTGGAAAACGTTTGGCAAAACGGCTTCACCTGTTGGATTGAGGTTGTAAAATGTCTAAATTACCCTTTCTCTTTTTTATTTTTTTCTTTTTCCCTTTTCTTTATTTTTCTTTTTTCCTCTCTTTTTTCCCCTCCTCTCCTTCTTTCTTATCCATTCACCCGCATCTACCGAGCTCCCCCGCACGAGCGCTTTCGCGGCGCCTCGGCCGCGCCCCACCGCACCTCCGCGCATGCGGTGCTGCCCCGTGCCGGGACTTCATTTCTCCCAAGCGGCGGGGGGGCGGCGGCGGACGACGCCATCGTCCCCGCGCACGTTCGCGCGGCGATCTCGTGTTGTCTCCTCCACGTGCTCGGCGTCGCCTTTCCTTTCCTTTCCGATCGAAGCGGTGGCTGGCTGGTCCGTCTCCGTGCTCTGTGTGGGCGAGGGGAGGAGCCGATGAGCGCCGCGCCTCCGTACTGCCTCCGCCGCGTAACCTCCCGCCTGTCGGCCGCGCCTGCATCGGGTTGCCGCGGAGCTCGTCAGCGAGCGCCGCCACGCGGAGGTACGTGTCGCGCCGAGGAGCCTCCGCCCCGCCTCTGCTCCGCCCCGCTCGGCCTCCCGCCCATGCCCGCCTGAGGGCAGGGCCGACAATCTTGGCGTGGAACCGTCTGGAGCCGGGCGGAGCCACCCTTTTCTAGCTCCGTCCCGGCAAAAGGGCTCCAGAGAGCGCCTTTTGCGGGGCTCCAGAGCCGGAGCCGGGGATGAAATGATCGTTTGGGAGGGCTCCGCCCGAAGCCGCTCATGGAGCCGGAGCTGGAGCCCTCCCAAAGAGGCACTAAGTTCTCAGCCAAAATTGTGGTCGATCGGATATCTTTCCAATCTGGGATGTAAACGATGTACACCTCATGATGATGATGTGATGCATCAAGGACGGGCACCCGCATACAAACGCGCATTGAAATGGGCTAACAGAGTTTCTAAAAAAGAAGGTTCAAACAGCGCCTGACGCTCGGCCCACTCCGGCATGCGGAGACTGGGCAGGCCAGAGAGTGAGTGATGAAGGCGACTCAGCACTACAATATTCGAGATGGGCCGTTATATTCTAGAGGAGAAAGTATATTCAGTGACCCTCAACTATCGATATTGTCTGAGTTTTAACCCTCGTTCTCAAAAACAGTTATTCAACACCCACAAACTATCAAACTGTCTAATTTACACATCTTAGTGGTTTTTGCATATGTGGTGCCACATTAGCTATCCCACTTTAGTGGTGCCCACATGTCACTGCCTCACGGGCCCCTCCTTCTTCCTTTGGAAGCCATGCCGACCAACCCTCCTCCTCATGTCGAAGCTCCCCTCCTCCCCGACACCAACGCCACACCTCTCCTATGCGTCCGCCTTCTTCCCCCATGTCAAAGCTCCCTCCTCTCGACGCCGACAGTCATACCCTCAGCCTCTCACTCTTCTCGCTTTCCACCGCCATTGTCGTGCGAGCTAGAGAGAGAAAGAGCTTCCTCAGGTTCCTCATTAGTCGTCCGTTGCGCCCCGCACCTCGTCCTCAGGGAAGGCGAGGCCAACCAGGGAGGGAGGTGCCACCGAGGATGGTCGCAGCGGACCTTCTCGCACCGCCGGTTAGGGAGATAAAGAGGAAGGGAGGGGATGGTGTCGGCTTTTTATGTACGACATCCTACTAAGGGGGTATCCGAGGAAGTGATTCGTGCGGTGGAGGATCACGAGACCTGGACCCCGAAGGTTAAAGCGAGGACGCGCGACATAGATTTATACAGGTTTGGGCCACCAAGATAGCGTAATACCCCTATGTCCTGTTTGGAGTGTGTATATTGTGCTTTGCGCTTGGGTGTGTTGAGGTGTTGGTCTCATGGTGTGTGCTGATCTAAGTGCCCCGGTCCTTCTTTATAGTCCAGGAGGCGGGTTCCTAGTCAGTTACAAGGTAGGAGTCCTAGTAGGATTACATGGTACAAGACCTTAGAAATACAGGGGAATTCTAACATAAGTAGTCCGCCTTCTTCCTTACTTACAGGTACCCGGGGTGTATGCATGACGGGGAGGAGGGGAGCTCCGACGTGCGAAGGAGGGTGGGCGCAAAGGAGGGGTGTGGCGTCGGCATCGGGAAGGAGGGGCATGACGGGAGTGGTTGGATTTGGTCGGCATGACTTCCAGAGGAATAAGAAGGAGGTCCCGACACAGTGACATGTGGGCCCCACTGAAGTGTTGATAACAAGGATAGCTGATGTTATGCCACGTATGTGAAAATCACCAAGAGGTGACTTGTACTTGAAGGAAAATTATTAGACCTAGAAATAGTTACAAAAACTGAAAAACTGGCACTAGTTCGAGAGGAGCAAGCGACCAATGGGATTGTCCAACCAGATAAGGGCCATACTATCAGTTGAGACGAAGAGAAGCAGATATGTAAGGGGGCCGCTGGAACGGAAAGGGATGTTAAGTCTTGCGGAGGGTGTAACGAATGGAAAATTTCTTGGATTTTTCGTAATCCGTGCTTTGGATTACAGAGCAGGCCAAAACGAGAGACAACAAGTTACTAATTGGTTGATGGTTGCCCATCCAAGTGGAAAAGGTTACAGATCACCAAACCAAATACCACCGCAAGATAATTGGCCCTATAAATAGGCTGCCCGGCCGCATAACAATTCGTGCCTTTGCTGTGGCAAATTGCATTGGGAGGAGGTGCACAGCAGTACACCACAAAGAGGAAACAATGGAGGTTGCTATCGAGAAGATCGTCAACAGGGATGGGATCACAGACACCGCCCTGTCCTTGTTCGCCGGCGACGACTCCATCGACATCCCGGAGAGTTATATCAGAACAGATGAGGTCCTTGCTGACGAAGTCGTCGGCCAGGACGAGGCCTACGAGCTGCCGGTCATCGACATGGCCAAGCTTCTTGACCCGGATTCCTCGGCCATGGAGACAGAGAAGCTTGGCTCTGCGTGCCGACACTGGGGTTTCTTTCAGGTTTGGACTTTGGAGTCGTGTTATCTCTATCGTTAATTCTTGAATGTGCAGTGGTATAGCCAACCGAACTACTCTACCATGTGTGGCGTCACCATCCCTCCCACAACCGAACTACACTACATTTTTGCAGCTAACGAACCATGGAGTTGAGGAAGCAGTGGCACAACTGATAAAAGACAGCACTGTGGAGTTCTTCAGCTTGCCACTGGACATCAAGAACAGAGTGGCAGTGCTGGGGAAGGGAGATGGACTTGAAGGATATGGCCACCACTACAGCAGAGGGCCAGGTGAAAAACTGGACTGGGCAGAGGGCCTAATCCTCATCACCCAGCCAGTCCAAGAGAGGAACACGGAACTGTGGCCTACCAACCCGCCCACATTCCGGTCTGCCTCCTATATCCAATCCATTTGCAGTTCTTGTTATTTTCCACGTATAGAGATCGTCGTTTCATACTCCCAACCAATTCAGTCATGTGATGATGTTCCTTTGGTGATCTAGCGATGCGCTCGCCACGTACTCCGTGGAGATGAAGGAGCTCGCGAGGCGGCTGTTGGGATTCATGGCGGCCGACATCGGGGACGACAAGGGTGAGCTGGTGGAGGCCTTCACGGGTAAGCGGCAGAGCATGGCGATGCACTACTACCCTCCGTGCCGGCACCCGGGTAAGGTGATGGGCATCACGCCGCACACCGACGGGCTCGGCCTGACGCTGCTGCTGCACGTCGACGACACGCCGGGCCTGCAGATCAAGAAGGACGGCAGGTGGTACCCGGTGCGTCCGCTGCCGGGGGCCATCCTCATCAACATCGGCGACATCCTCGACGTCCTCACCAACGGCGCCTACAAGAGCGTCGAGCACCGGGTGATCCCGGACGCCGAGAGGGGCCGCACAACCGTCGTCTTCGTCGAGGAGGGCACCGTGGGAGGGATGGTGACGCCGCTCCCGGGCCTCCTCGAGCGGCAGGAGCCGCGCTACAAGTCCATGGATCTCGACGGCTACATCAAGGGCATCCTCAAGTCGATTCCCGAAGGGATCCGGTTCGCGGACACTCTCAAGATCTAGCATGATGCGTGCATCTGCATGAAGGGTGTCAATCGAAAACGGAGAGGTGCTTCGTCCTGTGTCTCGTATCTGGTTCGTTCAGTGTATGCATGTGTGCTCGTGCGTGGTAAAATAAAAGCACCTGGATCGAGTGTAGTGCAAGTGCAATCCTGCATGAATCGTCTTCTGTGTTGAAGTCTGCTGTCCCTATCACCTTTTTTCTCGAATACGCAGGAGAGCTGCGTATCATTGTATTAAGCATGGAAAAAAATTGTTACAGACGCACGCACGCACGCGTGCATGATACCTCATGCGGATTACTCGCAACACAACCTCCCTAGTTTACGGGCGCCCGCCGATACCCACAGACCCGCCTCCTCAACAATCTTGCCTACAACCACCGGAACTGTTGCGGCCTGTCTGTCGAAAACACGAGCATTCCGCTCTTTCCACAGGTGCCAGCAAACTAACATGAACAACGTTGACATGCCTTCTCGTCGAGCTGCTGGTTGGTGGTTGCACCTGAAGCAGATGCTCCCACCAATCCTGCATCGAAGCTGCTGGTCCAAAAGTGTAGACGCACTTCACCCAAGAGCAAGAAAGCCACCAGACTTCCTTAGCCATAGGGCACTGAACGAGCAGATGATCGATCGTCTCCTCCTCCTGGTCACAGAACAGGCAATTGACATGGGAGTCAAGTCCACGCCGGCGCCGCCGGTCTGCCGTCCAAACACGCCTCCGACATGCAAGCCACAAGAAGAGTTTTACGCGTAGAGGTGCCCATGGCTTCCATAGTTGGGTCGCTCCCTGAAAGCCGGTGATGCCCTGGTGCATGAGGAGATATGCTGAGTGCGCACTATACCTCCCGTCCGTCGTCCACCTCCAACGTATGATGTCCCCTTGTTGCGTGTTCAGTTGGACGGATGCCAGACGATCCCAGAGATGAAGGTACTCGACAAGAGCTGGTACCGAAAGGCCGCCGGTGATGTCGCGCACCCATTGGCTGCCCGTGAGAGCTTGCGCCACCGTTCGTGTCCTCCTTGCCCGCGGGCTGATCAGCGTCACAAGTGTGGGCGTGAGATCCTCGACAGACCGGCCATCGAGCCAATTGTCCCGCCAAAAGAAGGTTTGAGTGCCGTCGCCAACTTGGATCTGAATGGAAGCGTCGAACAGGTCCTGCACCTGCGGTTCAACTCTCATTGGCAACGCCACCCAATCACGGTCGGGGTCAGTCCGTTGTAGCCATAGCCAACGCGTCCGCAAGGCGAACCCGGCAAGCTTCAGGTTCTGCAATCCGAGGCCGCCATGTATTGTCGGAAGGCAAACAGTAGGCCAGGCGGCTAAGCATTTCCCCCTCACCGATGTGTCCTGCCCTGCCCAGAGAAACTTACTGCGTATCCGATCAATGTCCTCAATTGCCCATGCCGGGAGCTGATTGTCCATGAGCATGTATGTAGGGATTGTCGATAGCACCGCCTTTGTTAACACCAGCCGACCACTTTTGGGCATCAGCAGTCCCTTCCAGGTAGGAAGCTTTCTGGCAACCTTCTCAACCAGCGGCCTGATGAAGGATCGTGGGATGGGTCCCGTAGAGAGTGGCACACCGAGGTAGATGATTGGAAATGTGGTCACCGGGCACGACAGAATGGCTTGAACCTGGGCGATTGATTCCTCAGCACCGTAGATTGCGGTGATTGAGCACTTAGCAAGGTTGGTTCGCAGACCGCTGGTGTCCCCAAAGATCGAGAGCAGCCTCGTGATGGCTTGAGCTTCACTGACAGTCGGTGCTGTGAAGATGATGACATCGTCGGCATACATACTACACTGAAATTTGATTGCCGGGTGTCCAACTGGTTGGAGAACTCCGTGTTCCCGGGCACAACCAAGCAGTCTACTGAGCACATCCATCACCAGGACAAATAACATTGGCGACAGGGGGTCGCCCTACCGAAGCCCGCGTCGATGCCAGATTCTTTCACCAGGTTGGCCATTGAGAAGTATTCTGGTTGAGGCCGTGGATATGATCAGCGCGATCCAGTCGCACCATCTCTGACCGAAGCCCCAGGAACGCATAAGTTCCAGCAAGAACGGCCAAGCCACAGTGTCGAATGCCTTTGAAATATCTAATTTCAGGAGTATCTTTGGTATTTTTCTCTTCCAAAATAGTTTTGCCGCACCTTGCACGTATTTGTAATTGTCAAGGATGGACCTCCTCTTGATGAAGGCGCTCTGGTTTCTCAGGATCAGATCATCAAGTCGTGGCGCAAGGCGGTTAGTGAGCAACTTCGAAACAAGCTTGGGGAAGCTGTGTATGAAGCTTATGGGCCTATAGTCTTGTGGTGCCGCTGCATCCGGCTTCTTGGGGATCAGGGTGAGGAACGCCCCGTTGAGACAATGAAATTGCCTCCGGTCGATCTCGTAGAAAGCATTGATCACCCTCATGACGTCTGTCTTGATCACTGGCCAAGCGCTTTTGAAGAAGGCGCCGGTCATGCCGTCTGGACCAGGCGACTTGTCTGAGGGTAGTTCACGGATCGTTCGCCACACCTCCTCTTCCGTGAATGGCAGCTCAAGCGAGGAGAGCTGGAGCTGTTCAATGCCGAGCATTGCAAAATTTAGTTGGGCTGCCCTGGGAACCTCCTGACCGAGCAACTCCGTGTAGTACGCAAAGAGGGCCTCCGCCATGTCCTCGTGGTGTGTGGTCCGAGCGCCATCAACATGCAAGGAGGCAATGTGATTCCTTCTCCTTCGTAGGCTTGCATGTAGGTGGAAAAATTTCGTGTTAGCATCACCCTCCCGCAGATATGTTATTCTCGATCTTTGCCGTGCGATGGTGCGCTCCAGAGACGCGAGGCCAAGACAGAGTCCCTTGAGCTCCGTCTCATAGTCATCTCTTCCTTGGAGAGGGTTCTCCGGTCCTGCGCACGGTCAAGTTGCAACACCACCTCGCACGCCAATATCAGTTGCTCTCTGACATTGCCAACCTTCTTGGCCGCCCAACTTTGCAGCTCCTTTGCTGTGTTGCGTAGTAAGCAATCGAGACGGCGGAACGGGTCGTTGGTATCATCGTCACAGCGCTAGCCACGCTCGACTGCCTCCAGATAATCATCGAATTTGGGCCAGAATACCTTGAAATGGAGCCGCGGCTTGGACTTGATCTTAGCATTGGATAGCATAAGAATGGGGCAGTGATCGGAGATGTCCGAGGACAAGGCCTGAAGGTGGCAGTAGGGGAAGAGGTCCTCCCAATCCGTAGAGACTAAGAACCTGTCAAGCTTTACCAATGTCGGATTGGTGCGCTCATTACTCCAAGTGTAAAGACGGCCGTGGAGTTGTATATCACGGAGCTCCAGAGTGTTCACCGTCCTACGGAATAGCGCCATATTCCTCCTGTTGATATGCGCGTTGTTCTTGTCTGCGGCCTCAAGAATGAGGTAGAAGTCCCCGGCGACCGCCCAAGGAACGGAACATGCGTCTCGGGTCGCCTCAAGTTCGTCGAGGAACAGGGCCTTGTCTCCGTCCGCCTGTGGCCCATACACTGACGTGAGCCACCAAGCAACATCCCTATCGAGGTGTTGAATTCGCACCGTGAGTGAGAAAACGCCCACATGAGGATCAGAGATAGTGAGCAGCGTGCAGCGTCCGGCGATCAGAATTCCGCCCTGAGTATTCCGCCCTGAGTATCCAACGCCGGCAGGTAGGCAAACTCACTTAATTGAGTACCGAGAAGACTTAGCAAGTCGCCCTGAGTGATGCGAGTGAGCTTCGTCTCCTGAAAGCATACAATGCTAGGATTAACTACATCCATGAGGCTACGGACAGCATCTCTACGCGCCCTCATGTTCAACCCCGCACATTCCAGGATAGAATTGAGTAACGATCCATGGAAAATAAACACCAGGATGGCTGGCCCTGGGCTCAGGCCGCAATCAAGCGCATGGAGGAAGTGTCCTTCCCCAGTGCCGGGAACAGGGCGTTTACGGCTTCCCTGTTCGATGCAGACAGCTGCTGTTTGTGAAAGTACTCCTCGCAAGCACGCTGTGAAGCAGACACAGCAGACGTCGCGGTGGATGCTGGATCGACGGCGCCCAGGCGCTTCATCTGGAGGACGGACGCGCGCTTCGCCGGCGCGATGTTTGCAAGGTCCATAGTCGCCTGTCGGCGACTGCGCTTAGGAAGCTCAATTTGCACGATCGGCCCAGTGCGTTGTGGCCGTGCTGAAGGTGGCGCTTCCAGCAACGGGGGAGGTAGCTTCGTCTGAACCTGAGCCATGAACTGGCGAAGATCAGTGGACTCCTCCGACAGGGCCACAATCGTCGTGTCAATAGAAATTGCCACCGGCGTGGTGGGCTCGGCTTCTACCGCGGCCCCGCCTGATGCTCTGTTGCTGAGTTGGGCCACGCATGGTCGGTCCGCATCCTGGGCCGCGAAGCAGCCCGAGTCCACAACAGTGAGTGTGGTGTCATCAGGCGTAGCCGCGGCTCCCTCAGCGTCCGCTCTCGCAGCCGGCTCCACCTCCAAAGTCGTAGCCGTAGCCGACCCGGTTGCTGTAGGAGCCGAAGTCAGGGCAGCCTCTAGCTCCAGGGCCATAGGATCCCAATCCCGAGCCGTCGTACCATCGGTAGAACCCATCGCAGGCAGGCCCGCCGGATTCACCACTGGGGAGTCCCTATCACTTAAAATTCATCATTTCTTTGTTATGTGTACATCCGTCTTTAAATATACAATGTTTACTGTAAATTAATTAGTTCTAAACTAATAATTTACCTGTCCTAAATGTCATATGTGTAGCGACGAAGGAAATAATATGTGTTCAGCGAGTATTTTTTCTTGTGTCCCTCATTTGGTTCTGTACCAATGCAAATATGCATGTTATGAATTAGGCAAAGACATGCAATGCAGGAATGCCCAACATTTGTGCCTAGTACTCCGGCCGGATATATCTAATAACAAGCTCAAAGAAGTGACACTTCACTCCTTGATGGCACATCATTTCTTCGATCTCAAAAATGTGAGTGGAGTTATTTGTGTTTTTCTCCTTCCAAAAATTTGTGGATTGCGGGTTGCGGCTCGGTTGGGACTACCGCACCCTCTTTTAATATGGTAGATTTTAGGGTTGGATAATCCGTTATTTGTGCTGACTAGTTTCTGACCCGATATGAAAATGATTTATTCATTCATGTCCACATTTGCACCCGTGAGAGCCTGTGTGGTTCGAGGACCGGTGGATGGTCGCTTCCTGGTGTGATGAGTGATTGACAACGTTGTGTGGACTGACTCTTGGCTAAGTATTGCAGGTGCAGGTTGCGGCTTGACTGGTGTTGGTGCAGGTGAAGAACAAGCGCGAAAGGTCGTTGCCGGTGAGGCCTCCAGGTGTGGAGAAGACAAGTAGGCTTGGTTCGAGGGACCCGGTGGCCAGCGGGGTCAAGTGCGGGCCGCATGGTGGCAAGAACAGCAAGACGAAGTCGTGGATGGTTTCTTGGTTGAGCCTCAAAACCAAGGTCGAGCCGGAACTTCGTGGGAGTCGAGTCATGAGTGGTGATTGGCGGAGGCTACACCGAGTTCGCGGGGTTTCCAGTGGTTCACCAGAAAACCACTGGGTTACTTGACTGAGCCAGAAAGCCAAGGCCTAAGACTCCGTGTGGCTGACAGACCAAAACCGGTCTGACCGGTTTGGGGTCACAGGGCACCGAGATGCTTCGAAGCGGAGGACATGCGGCATGATCGCAAGAGTTGCGTCGGTGGTACGCGGGCTTGCGGTGGATGTGCATCCGTCCGATGGTGTTAATCATGTGTTGACCAAAACGCCCTTGCATGGGCTTGTGTTGTAACTTCTAGTATAGGGGCACTTCGGTCTTTTGTCCGGAGGGCTCTATATGTAGGAGGAGTGGCTGGTTGGGCAGCTATCTCTTTTGGCCAGGTTAGGTGGGTGTGCTCCTTCTTCTTGGAGTGCTCTTGGTGAGAGGAAGAGAGGGGAGAGTGGCTCTTTGTTTGAGCTTTTTGCCTACCAAGATTTGTGATTCTTGTGTATGGCTTTTAACCGGATATGGCTACATGATTCATAGTGATTTATCCTTCTTAATCTTGTGCCAAATCCTTTATTCCCGTGGCTTTTTCTTTCATGCCATTTTCGGAGGTATTTTCGGAGCTCTTTTCTTGGGATTTTCGTGAGGAGATTTTGGAGGAGTTTCTTTGCAGGATTTGTAGTGGGAATCACACATGAGGACGTGGTGCCTCTTTTCTTGATGATCTTGCCCCTCCAAACCCGTGGAAAGGCCTTCGATTTGGTGGTTTTTGGATGAACTCGAGAAAAGGTGTTCTTGGTGGTTGACTTTCGATTCCTCCCTTTTGGATGTATTTCGGGATGGATCCCTTGAGATAGAGGTTGCCCAAGAGGTAATCCACCTTCCCCCGAAGTTTGGTTGCAATCCGTTGGGTGAATCGGGAGATCGATTGGTTGGAAGAAGAGGTGGTTTCCGTGGGCTGCGTTTTTCCCGTCTGTCTGGGCGAAACCGGTCTGACCGGTTTGGGAAACCAGTCTGACCGGTTTTGGTCACAGTGGCCGTTCGGGAAGATTTTTGGTATGCGTGTTGTTCTCTGTCTAAGAAGTCCTCTGGTCTAAGTTTTGTCGCGTTTGGAGTTCGTTTGCTTGGTTTTTGGCCTTGTTGATCTTTGGGGGATTTCTGGGCAAAACCAGTATGACCGGTTTGGTCAAAGGTGTGTTTTGGAGGAGATCTTCTGGGAACAAGTCTTCCTTTGGTGGAAGAAGTTCTAGTCCAAGTTTCATTGAGTTTCGAGTTCGTTTACTCTAGTTTTGGGATTTTGAGTTTGAGCTCCCTGGGCGAAACCGGTGTGACCGGTTTGGGAAAGAGGCCTGACCGGTTTTGGTGTGTTGGATTTTGGCTAAGTCTGGCAAAACCGGTCTGACCGGTTTCGAGTGACTTAGTCGTTTTCTTCCCTTGCAAAACCGGTCTGACCGGTTTTACTCTGACAGCAGGTGCTCGAGTTGTTTTCCGCTGCGTGTTTTTCGAGTGTTGCTTGGTGGAGTCTTGTTCCTAGGTCCAGTAGCACTCCAGTGGCTACGTGAATTTGGCAAGAGAAGCTTGTGGAGGTGTCCGAGTGATCTTGGGTTCATAGGCCGAATTCTTAGGTAGAATTTTTATCGGCTCCCATTCACTCCCCCCTCTCTGATTCGACTTTCCGGTCCTTCAACCCGGCATGGATGAGTCAATATGAATGGGTGTTTCTCTAGCCAGTAGTGATCACATATTGATTGATTAAAGTTACTGTAATTTTAATATATGATAGTTCCGAAATTCTTTTTGTGTGTTTATGGTCAAACTTTATGAATGCTAACTGCATTTATATTAGAATTGAATACACAAGAGATAAGGCACGGAGCTAAAGGATCAGTATGCTTTTCACTGTCTTTTCTTTTTGTCCGCGGCCTAGCTAAGACGTGTGCTAAGAGATAATTTACAATAATATGGATTAGGAGGTAGGTTTACCCAATCCGATCGATTAAAGTACATTTGTTTAATCCTGAAACCAATGATCGCATTCTTCCACCAAACTCGTGGAACAGGAGCCCACTTTTCTATATCCAAAATTTCAAAATGTTATATGCAAAGTACTCCGTATATGATAATGATTGGCTCCTTTCATAAACAAGATCTCCAGAGAAAGTTTATGTAAAAGGAAGAATGGCTCCTTTCATAAACAAGATCTCCAGAGAAAGTTTATGTAAAAGGAAGAATGGCCCAGAGAGCATGATCCGTCTAGTACTCCCTATGTTTTTATTTGTAAGGCATATCAAAATTTAAACTTTACAATTTTAGACTAATAATTTGATTATTAAAATTTTATTTTTATAATATAATTTTATATGATTGGATGCATAATCAAATATAATCTACAATAATTATATTTTTATAACCATAGATCATATAATATAAAGATAAATGAACGGTTAAAGTATTATTTGAAAGATCGTGTCAAAGTTACACCATACCTTATAAAGTTTTAGTCCTGTAAATGGTATCTGTAGGTTTTTTTTATGTGTCAAAGTTCGCACTGCCTGCCTGGGCTTCGATCCCGCGCTCTCGTCGCACTTCCATGTGATCGAGTATGTGGAAGGCGAGTGTGAATACTGTTACATAATGAATGAATTGATTGATTGTTGAATAGTGATTTACAAATATATACAAGCCCAAAGGGCCAAATGAAAAGGTGTCCTTCGGTGGATTCCCTGAGCAACCGCTAGGAACGGTTGGAATATTCCTAATTACTCTAATTATCCTAATTGATCACTAATTAACTAATCTTAACACCCCTTTGATCAATTAGCTTCATAGAAATCTTTGCTTGTTCAACAATTATAATTCCGAATCCTTTGGAAAAACCCTGTGGGAAGAAAAACCAAAGTATATTGATATACCAGGAAAAAACTCCTTTAAACCCTGTGGGAAATAAGGAGTAAGACCATGCTATATGTATTGTTCCAATGTTAATAGACCCTTTAAGAATTTTAAAGACATAGTCTAAAAACAATTTGATCAAAAATCAATATGTCATAAAACCTCTGTAAGGAAAAATAGATATGACATTTACACTGTGTTAATATTACCTCATTAAAAACTTTATGTAAGAAAACTCTAGAAGAGTAAAGCTCATATAAAGAAAAGAGCATAATATAATTTGGAGTAAGTTATATTCTAGAGGGATTCTCCCCCTGATTCTTGCAAGTCTCTAAGTCTTCTCATACCTATACCTTCTACACATTTATGAAATGGGGAGTATGGTAGAGACTTGGTGAATAAATCTGCTAGATTATCACATGACTAATTAGTTTGCGAGATTTCAAATTCTCCATTCTTTTGGAGTTCATGGGGATAGAATAAATTTGGAATAATATGCTTAGTCATATTACTCTTAATATAACATGACTCCATATGAGTAACACATGCTGAATTATCCTCAAAGATAATTGTTGGTGTATCCATCGTCCCAATACCACATGTTTGTATGATGTGGTTTATCATTCTGCGACGCATTCGCGTGATGCTTCATATAAAGCTATTATTCAGAATGATTAGTGGAAGTAGATACTAAAGTCTGCTTTGTAGACTACCAAGAAATTGTCGTTCCTCCTTGCAAGAATACAAAGCATGTTTGTGATCCGCCATTATGGGGATCTGACAAATAACTGGCGTCTGTATATCCTAACAAAGTGGTCGGATCTAGATTTCTACTATAGAATAATCCAAAATTTTTAGTACCATTGAGGTATCTAAATACCGCTTTCACTCCTACCCAATGACGTTTGGTAGACGCTGTGTCTTGCTAGCAAATTTACTGCGAATGCAATATCCGGCCGAGTGCTGTTAGCAAGATACATTAAAGCTCCAATGGCACTAAGATATGTGAATTGTGGTCCCAATATCTCTTCTCCCTCGTCTTGTGGTCTAAAAGGACCCTTCTCAATTTCTAAGGACCTCACTACATGGGAGTTTTTGCTGGATATGACTTGTCCATATTGAACTTTTTCAATATTTTTTTTGGACATAGGCAGATTGGTATACAAATATACTAGAAGGAAAATGCTCAAGTTGTAAACCTAAGCAAAATTTGGTTTGACCCAAATCCTTCATTTCAAACTCCGTCTTTAAATGATGACGTGCTTCATTAATATCAGCTTCGTCACCGATGATATTAAGAGCATCAATGTATACCAATATAATACAAAATCCTTTCTTAGACCTCTTAATGAAGACACATGGACAGTCATCACTATTTATGAACCCTATTGATATAATGAATTCACTTAACCGATTGTACCACATTCGGTCTGATTGCTTTAAGCCATGTAATGACTTCTGCAACTTGACGCAATACATGTTGCGATTTGCCTTATTATCTGGTATACTTATTTCTTCAGGAACTTTCACGTGTATCTCATAATCCGATGACCCATATAAATATGCAGTCACCACGTCCATCAACTGCATAGATAGACAATTTTGTACTACAGTGATATTAAGTATCAGAAGGTTATTCCACTCATTTCTGGAGAATAGGTTTCGTTGAAATCAACGCCAGGTCTTTGCGTAAAACCTTGTGCCACTAGACTTGCTTTATATCTCACCACTTCGTTGTTTTCATTTCTTTTACGAACGAAAACCCATTTGTATCCCACAGGATGAACATTAGGAGGTGTTGGCATTACTGCCAAAACACTTTCCTTTTGTAAAACGAGGCAATCTCTGCTTCAATTGCTACCTTCTATTTATCCCAGTCAGAACGCTTCTTGCATTCTGTCATAGACTTAGGATCCAAATCTGTTTGAAGGATATTTGCAATTTGCTCAGAGAGGTAACAGTCGACTATTGTGGACTTACGATCATAAGACTCTCCAGTCTCTACGAAATTTATAGCAATTTCATCTACCCTTAAAGATTCATCATTATTTCCCAATATGATGGATCTAGGATCTTCCAATGATCCAGCTTCAGTGTTTATGCGCATAGTTGAGCTGGATTGTGGATCACATCTATCCACAAGACATTGTATGTCTTCTAGATGTCTATCAACTGAAAGTTGAGTTGTATTTTTAGTCATCTTTTTCTTACCAACAACCACATATTGCTTCTTGGAAGTGCTTCTCCCTCTTTTGTTTGTAGTTTGGGGTTGAGTGGTTTTATTAGGTACGCCCACTCTTTCGGGCACATTCCTTGCAGGATGAAGAGACTTTGTGACACCTTTATAATCTGAAAAAGCATCTGGCTGATTGTTTGCAATATTTTGCAAATCATAATTCTTAGAACTTGTAGTTCAATTTCTGTAGTACATGGATCAGAAAATGAAATGCCTTTTGCGTTCCAATTAATTTCCTGGCATTCTTTTTGGTACAATCCCCCCTAATGCTGGGAAATGATCCTCATTAAAAATACTATCAGCAAACCAGGTAGTAAATAGATCCTCTATGAGGGGTTCTAAATATTTGATAATCGACGGAGACGAATAACCCACATAGATCCCCAATTTCCTGTGAGGACCCATCAAAGTTCGCTGAGGTGGTGAGATGGGTACGTATACGGCGCACCCAAACTTACGCAAATGGGAAATGTTTGGAGGATTCCCACATACTAATTGCAACGGGGAGGATTCGTGATATGCAGTTGGTCGTAGTTGGATTAGATCAGCGACATGTAGAATCACGTGACCCCAACACGATGTAGGCAATTTACAATTCATTAACATAAGTCGTGCAATGAGCTTAATTCTTTTGATCAATGACTCAGCCAAACCACTTTAGGTATGAATGTATGGGACGGAATGCTGAACCTGAATTCCTAATGCCATGCAATAATCATTAAAAGCACAGGATGAGAATTCAGCAGCATTATCCATTCAAATAGATTGGATCCGTTGTTCAGGATAATGTGCCTTCAACTTGATAAGTTGAGCCATTATTTTAGCAAAGGCATGGTTGCATGTCGATAAAAGAGACACGTGAGACCATCGAGTAGATGCGTCTATCAATACCAGGAAGTACCTGAACGGTCCAGATGATGGTTGGATTGGACGACAAATATCTCCTTGAATTCTTTCAAGGAATTTAAGTGGCTCGGCTCGAATTTTAAGATGTGATGGTCTTAAAATTAACTTCACTGTTGCACACGCAATACAACAAAAATCTTTATTTTGGGGGAATTTTGTTTTCTCCATATCATGACCTATAGAATTGCCGATAATTTTCCGCATCATCCCTATTCCCGGGTGCCCAAGTCGATCATGCCAATTTCGGAATGTATAGGCATTTTGGAAAATTATCTTACAAGCAACATGTGCTACAGGCTTTATGTATGTATAGTACAATCTAGTCTGGAGTGGAGAAATTTTTTCGCATATTTGTTTGCCAAATCCCGTAAGTCTAGTAAAGAGAAGAAATTCCTCTTTATTATCGTGATGTGTTTCCACATGGAAACCATTCTTACGGACGTCGCTAAAACTTAGAAGGGTACAAGTAGAATCCGGATACAACAAGGCATCCTTGATTGTAATTTGTGTACCCATAGGGAGAGTTATAGTGGCTTGTCCAGAACCAACTATTAACACATCGCGTCCAGCAATGGTCATAATATTTCCTTCCTTTTTCTTAAGGGTCTGGAAATACTTTATCTCTCTAAGTATAGAGTTTGTAGTACATGAGTCTACAAGGCATAATTCTTCCTCCTTTGGATTGTTTTCAACAGACATCTACATGTAAAATAAATATAAATTAAAACGCTCAAAATGAACATATAGAAGTATACATACAAAATATTTAATATCAAATAGTATAATACTTATGAGTTGGTACAACTTAACAATAATATAAATAAGTTTGTACAATACTGAATCAAACTAATTATACAAGCTAAAGGACTATATATAACTTAGATTATTACAACAAATATATATAGTGATATCAATTTTTGATCAAGATTATTTTAAATCTCCAGAGGGTCAAATGAGAAGGTGTCATGCCCATTCGGTGGATTCTCTGAGCAACCGCTAGGAACAGTTGGAATATTCCTAATTACTCTAAGTATCCTAATTGATCACTACTTAACTAATCTTAACAAATACATCACAGGGTTAGATATTTACTCTTCCAAAACCTGATCGTGGAGTTCCATGGAGAGTGAATGGAGTGATGGTGCTATTCTGTGTGATGGTTCAAGAAGTGTCTTTCTTAATGGTATTATGCACTCGCTTGCTGGAAATCATTATGGGTGCGTTTGACACAACTGTGTTACTCTAATTATCCTAATTGATCACTACTTAACTAATCTTAACAAATACATCATAGGGTTAGATATTTACTCTTCCAAAACCGGATCATGGAGTCCCATGGAGAGTGAATGGAGTGATGTTGCTATTCTGTGTGATGGTTCAAGAAGTGTCTTTCTTAATGGTATCATGCACTCGCTTGCTGGAAATCATTATGGGTGCATTTGGCACAATTGTGGTTGTGGTTGTATTAGCTCGGGTTGTGGCTGTGCTGGTGGAGCAGATTCTCTGGAGAATTTGAAACCGTTTTAAGGGAACATTTGGCAAAACAGCTTCTCCTAGCTGTGTAACGTGGATAAAAGAGTGAAATGTCCCTAATACTCTTTTCTTTTCTTTTGTTCTCATTTCTTTTTCTATTTTCCTTCTTCCCTTCCCATTAATTTTCTTTTTCCTTTCCTTTTATTTTCTACTTCCTTCACTTTCCCTTCACTCTCTCTTTCACCTATCTCTCTTTCTTATCCACTCATCTCCTCCCGCACACCACGTTGGGCTCCCGTCACCTCCACCCCCTTCCCCTGGATCTGCCACCATCCAACCACCTCCGCCGACCTTCCCTACCCCAGTCCACACCGTTGCGCCTCCACTGCGCCGAGCTGTCGCCGACCACCTCCGTCCGCCTCCACCGCGCTGCACCGTCGCGGTTCGGCCGCCCGTCGGCCACCTTCAGCCGCGCTAGCTGCCCGTAGACCCCTCCTCGAGGGCAAAGCAAGGAAAGGGAGGCGGAGCCGCAGGGGGAGCGGGGGGAGCGACGATTTTCCAGCTCCTCCACTGCCCAACAACTCTAGAGAGCACGATTCCCGAGAGCTTCTCATGAGGAGCTGTTTTTGGGATTTCTTTGGCACAACTCCTTCAAAAACAGCTCCTGAAGCTGCTCTTTTTTTAGAAGGAAGATGTATTCATCTTAGAGCATTACACCGGATCTTTTCCAAACAGGACCCCAAAGAAAAGGAAAATTACAAAGAAGTTCAAAACTCTTGTCCATCTTCCTCGAAGCCTTCAGAGATCCGTTCGTCACCGCCGCCGAAGCCGCTCCCCAATCGTCGCTGGGCACCAGAGCCAATCTCCACGAGGTAGAGGCCGCAGAGGAGGGCTTACTGCTAGGCGAATAAGCCGAGTACACTGCCTCCCAGGCGCATCGGCCAACTCCGGTACCCACAACACATCTTTCGTATCCACCACTAGCAACCCAAAGCTCGGATTTCCACCCATGATCATCTTCCTCAAGATTAACAGGGTCAACAACATCATCACCTGACGAAGGTGATGATGTGCTGGCACTCGACTCCTGGACAGGTCTCCCCAGCCTCTCCGTTGACGTCGGAGTAGATCGCCTTCGGAGAACGGAAGAAACTAAGAGAAATTATTCCTCTTCAACGCCGTCGCTTTCGCATTGCTGACACCGCTAGGAAAACCAAGCCGCAGAGGAGTCACGCTCCACCGGCAGAACCTAACTCCACCACCGAGCATCGGAGATGAGCAAACCCTAGAGCTAGATGGACTCAATTAAGATTCGATCTACTAAGGGCGTGATTGGTTCCCTGGTCACGGCTGAACCAGGCCCATGTGATGCAGCCTCTGTTAGTTTGGTTGCTTGTCTGACCTTTGGAGCCAGGCACTGCTTGTGCAAAATCGGCCTCGCGGCCAGGCACCGGGGAGACGAAGGAATCGGGCATTCCCGTTGAGCCAGGCTCAGGCTGTGCAGCTTGGAGTTCCGTGCGAGAGAGCACTGGTGCAGGGAAAAATGAAATAGCAGGGCAACCAATCACATTCCCTTCGTATCTTGGCTAGGAGCATACAGGTAACCAATCACGCGCTTAAGGACGGAACAAGCCTGGCCGGCCAGAGCCTGGTTCACGCGTGCAAGCCAGGATGCGCAGGACCAAGCAACCAATCACACCCTAAAAAGATGGACCCTCGCTCCCCTTGCCACCGGCTAAGAGGCCGGAGACGAGGGAGAACAGGGGCCGAAGGCGGGCGGCGGTGGCGTCGTCGTTTGCACCCGTGTCGCCCCAAAGTGGCGACACGGGGGACGGGTGGTTCGTGGACGACTTGTAACCGGCGAGTTGCTCCTGAAGCTGCTCTTGGGAATTTCTTTTAATTTTTTGTAATCATTTTGCAAAATTATACGACCGTTTGAAAATTTATCAAAAATAAACATCAACCGCCGTAAGCCACGACGGAAAAGGCCTACCGCCGTGGCGCACGGCGGTAGCAGCTCTAACCGCTGTGACCCACGGCGGTAAGGTGACCGCCAACGGTCCGCTGTAGGGTGTGGGCCCTGCGGCACCCTACCGCCGTGCTCCACAGCGGTAAGAGCAGCGCCCGCCGTGGCCCACGGCGGTAGGCACTTTCCGCCGTGGCGGACGGCGGCAGCCGCGCCTATATAAATGGCGACGGTGGTCGCCGTCCCCCATGCCTGCCGCCGCCCTCTCTCCCTCAGTCGGCGCCCCTCTCTCCATCCTCCCTCCAGGTATGTATGTTTTTTTATTAATTTAATTAGTGTAATTAGTGTAGAAAATTAGATTTAGATTTAGGAAATTAGTTTTTAGATTAGAAAATTTAGAAATTAGTTAATTTAATTAGTTTAGATTTAAAAAATTTAGAAATTAGTTAATTCAATTAGTTTAGATTTAGAAAATTAGTTTTTTTAGTTTAGAAAATATAGACAATTAGTTTATTAGTTCCAGAAATTGTAGAAATTATTTTAGCATGTGTAGAAATTGTCGAAATTACTTTAGTGTGTTTAGAAAATATAAAAAATTAGTTTATCTATTATAGAAATTGTAGAAATTACTTTAGCATGTGCAGAAATTTTAGAAAATTAGTTTATCTGCCGTGGAAATTGTTGAATTTACTTTAATTTGTTTAGAAATTCTAGAAAATTAATTTATCTTGTTTACAAAATGTAGAAAATTAGTTTATCTGTTTTCGAAATTGTAGAAAATACTTTAATTCTCTTTGAAATTTTTGAAAATTAATTTATTTGTTGTAGATATTGTAGAAATTATTTTAGCATGTGTAGAAATTGTAGAAATTACTTTAGCATGTTTAGAAATTCTAGAAAATTAATTCATCTCATTTGGAAAATGTAGAAAATTAGTTTATCTGTTTTAGAAATTGTAAAAATTGTAGAAAATTACTTATCTGGTTTTTTAATTGTATATTTAATTTTTGTATGCAGCTGCAGCTATGGACCAGGCTCAGTACCAGGCTCAGGCTGAGGCTCAGGCTCAGGCCCAGGCTCAGGCTCAGGCTCAGGCTGCTCGTGCTGAGGTTGAGGCGTACGTGACGCCTGAGTTGTTGGACAGGGAGATCGACTGCAGGCACCGCTCGTTCCTGTCCGCCGTCCTCGGAGAGGATGTTGGACACGTGCGTTCCCGCACTACGCGCACGTTGCTGCCGATCCACGACCTTTGGGTTCCCAAGTACGTGAACTGATGCTATGTTATTGTTTGTACCTTCATTTATCCTTTTGTTGTAACTAATAAATTACCTTATTTGTTTCAGGCTACGCGCTGCAGGACTCCTGCTTGTAGCGCGGTTTGTCCAGGGAGACAGCCTGCGCGACGCGATTCCTCAGAAGGATCGCATGACACGCTTCCAGTTCGACTTCTCCCTCCTCAGCGCGCTTCTGGACCACTGGAGGCCGGAGACCCATACGTTCCACTTCACCGTCGGCGAGATGACGGTGACTCTTCAGGACACGTCGCTGTTGATGGGCCTTCCTTGTGAGGGCGAGCCGCTGGGGGCTGCGGACATCTCCGCTGAGTGGCGTACGGAGTTTCTCGCTCGGTTCGCGAACGGTCCTCGGAACGATCGCGCTCCCGCCCCGAACCAGGAGTTCGCGAATGCTCACGGACCCACCTTAACTTGGTTGCAGCAGTTTAGCGTACGTACCTTTACCTCATATTTCTCTTCATTTTTGAAGATATGGAGGCAATATAACTAACGTTTGATTTTGTTTGTGCAGGCTGATTACCTAGCTGATGACGCCGAGCAGGAGACAGTCGACAGGGTCTTCGAGGCGTACCTGTTGTGGCTGTTTGGGTTCGTGTTGTTCTGCAGTTCGCAGGGTGACGCAGTGGCGAGGTACCTGATCCCTCACACTCGGAGGATCGCCGACGCGCCCTTGCACGCCGTGCCCCAGATCAGTTGGGGCAACTCTGTTCTTGCAGGCGTGTACAGGGGCCTGTGCTCGGGGGTGTTGAAGGGTCGTTCGGCGGAGCCGATCCTTCTCGGCTGTCCTCTCCTTCTTCAGCTTTGGTGCCACGAGCAGTTTGCGATTGGTCGGCCAATCGTCCCCCTCTACGCGTACGAGCCCCTGCCAGAGGGCCACGACCCGCGCGACTGTTTCACCATGGGCTCGTTGTGGTGCCTTCGGACGGTAATTTCTTACCTTTCACTTTCAATTTGTCTTTCCATTTTGTCTAGTTTGTTCAATCCACATTTAGGGTTCACATTTGGTTTGTATGCAGACCTCGTACGCCCACGACTAGACGAAGAGAGCGTACAAGGACTTCGTCGATCAGTTCGATGCTCTCACGGACGCGGACGTCAGGTGGATGCCCTACTCAGAGGAGGCTGCCGCGAGCCGCGCACCACAGGGACTCTCGTCTTTGTGCTTCCGAGACCAGCACTACTGGATGACGACGAAGCCATTGCTGTTCGACATGTACGTGGACGAGTATGCCGTCCACAAGGTGTTGAAGCAGTTCGGCCGCTACCAGGAGTGGCCTGTGCCTGTGGTGCACACTGTTCCTAGCCCCCACCATAGGTGTGCTCTCGTTAATTTTTAAATTTAATTCTGCGTTCGAAGATTTTAGCCGCTGAGAAATATGTTTAATTCGTCGTAGGTAGTCTCGGAGGGGAGTTGCGGGGCGTGTTTCTTGGGTTTCGTGGGTGCAGCCGTACGTGGACGGTTGGGCTACCGCGCCGCAGAATGTCGTCACGGAGGACCGGCCCCACGACGACACGGCGTGGGAGGCGTACATCCAGTGGTACACCCTGAGGACTCGGTCACGTGTGATGTACGTCCAACCACAGCCACCAGCGCCGGTTCCCGACGCGGCGAGGGCGCTCGTTTCTAGTGTCGCGTACCCGGTGCGACGGGATCAGCACTACGACGTGGCGGTGAGTTTGAAAATTCACCGCCTTTTCCTTATGGTACTTTACATTCTAGCATTTACTAATAATTTCTTTTGCAGTTCGACATGATTGCGGACCTATCACGTATTGTAGAGGAGTCGAAGGCGAGGCTGAACCAGATGTCACAACAGGAGATCGAGGAGACGTTCCACAGGATGGGTGCCATCACCACGAGGTTCCTTGCCGCGGTCAACTACCGCGGCAACCCGGCTCTACCACTGTTTCCACGATACCCCCAGTCGTCCTCCAGCTCCGCCTCGACTGGTCGTTCCCACACGGCACCGTCGTCCTCGTCACGGCCACCCTACCAGGCGGCTTTCTACCCAGCGCGCCCTCCGGTGCATCCTCCCTTGAGGATGTCTCCTCTAAGGGGCCCTTCTCTCAGAGGTCCTGCACCTACACCTGCACCAGCACCAGGAGGACCAGGATCGGCACCATGAGGACCTGCACCAGGACCAGCACCAGTACCACCAGCAGCAGCAGCACCAGTTCCTTCCTCGTCCACTGGCACTGTTGTTCCGTCAGGTAATGACCACTACTCTATGTCGAACCATATACAAATACTAGATTGTATTAATTAGGATACGTGATTTAATAATACTATTTGTTCCAGTTTGTGGCGGCAGTGGCGACACTCCTGACGACACCCTAGGGGACTAGGCCGGAGCGTCCGGGTCCGGGTTCGACAACTTGGCCTTCGACTTCGACTTCTTGCAGGGTTCGCAGTCGCAGGACGAGCTCGGAGGGTCGCAGCTCGGAGGTGCGCCACCCACGTGGACTCAGGAGGGAGCAGGGACGCAGCCAGGAGGCTCGCAGCTGCCAGGAGCGAGCGGTGGGGCGCTGCCAGGAGGCTCGCAGCTGCCAGGCGCGAGCGGTGGGGCGCAGCCGTCTCTAGGAGGGCTGCCAGGGTCGTCCCACGAGGTTGCAGGGTCGGCGGCGGCGATGGCGACACCGCAGCTGACTGCTGATGCTAGGCGTCAGCAGATCCACCAACGTGACCTGTTAACGTACCCTCGCGAGCAGACGCACGCCGCAGTCCGAGCTGACAGGCTGCTCAAGAAGACCAGGTGACGAGGGCCCAGATTAGGGCCCCCCTTTGACGGTGAGATAATCACTCTTGAGGTGGAGTCTTCTGACACTATTGACAATGTGAAGGTTAAGATTGACAACGTGAAGGCCAAGATTCAAGACGAGGAGGACTAAGGACCCCGGTCAAGACCATCACTAGCAAGACGTCATGTCCCCGACTAGATGGGAGCTTCTCCGACGAGTTCCCTACTAGAGGAACCCCCTCCGACCAGTCTCCGCCTCGCACGACAAGTCTCCGCCTCGCATGACAAGTCTCCGCCTCGCACGACAATCTGCTCGTTCGCACGAGCACTCTCCGCCTCCGACCAGGACACAAGCCGAACCACGTGGCGCGACCCCGGCACGTGAACTCTCCCGCTACGATGCGTGGGACGTCGGTTCCCCATGCCATGCAAACGCACCAGCTGGCAGCCCGCGCGGGCAGCTGGCCCCGACAGAAGCCTTAATGCGGCTCTGATCAGCCGCGCAGCCATCAAATCGCTGTCACGTCCGACCCTGCAGCACGCAAACTCCACCCGAGGCACTCGAGTGCCCCCTACGACGAGCGCATGCCAACAATTAGGCCTTAACGTGATGGACTCACCCCGAGCTCAGATGCGTTGAGTCGCCAGCAAACTACTCGGAGGAAGCGCCAGGCGTCCCAAAGTGAACAGCCCCGCCCGGACACGCGGCGGCCTCTACGACAACGGAGCACGGCTCCTCTTCAATGCGCCCTGACGGACAGCGACGCACGAGAGGACATTCCAGCGGCCGACACTGTAACTTTTCTCTTATTTCCCTTGTTGCCCTTCCCCCTTGCGTCTATAAAAGGGAGAGGAGGGCAACCGTCACAAGGGCTGACGAACCGAACACCCATACTCAGGGACCTGGGCTCGACATCCTCTCCCGACCAGTTTGTAACCCCTACTACAAACAACCCTAGCACGGGAACACGGCAGCTTGACACTGGACGTAGGGTATTACTCCTCGGAGGCCCGAACCAGTATAAATCCCGTTGTCTCCTGCGCTAACCATCCGAGCCTGGCACACGATCGATACAAATTTACTGTCCGGCGGTAGAGAACCCCGACAGTTGGCGCGCCAGGTAGGGGCACATCGTGTGTCTCGACGAACTCCACCGGCGACTCGGATGGAGGGCCGCAGGGTTTCGCTAACCCCTGGGGCCACAATCCGCTTTGGCTCCCTCGGCTTCGTCTACACCGGGCCGGCGGAGCCCGTCGCCGGGCGCACCTTCACCCGGCCGGCTCGTCCCAACGTCCTGACGGGGGCAGCGGGACGCGCGGCGTTCGTCCGAGGTTTCTCGGACGAGACGATCATGACCATGTTGGGTCCAAACCCAACACAGGAGCGTTTTAGGCTCGCCGTCTACTACCTCACCGACCTCGCCTTCCAGGCCAGCGGAGCCGAGCCGCTCGCCTGGGGGGAGTTCATGGAGCGGTACACCACCATGTACCCCCGTGGACAGCCAGGCCTCCCGGACGACACGGTGACGGCCTACGTGAACGACCTACGAGCGACCCGCATCACCTCCGGCACTCCGACGGCCCGGAGGGCACCTCGAGCGCCCGCACACGACTCCACGCGCGAGTGCTTTGTTTGCGTGGCGTTGGCCTCGAGCAGCTCCACCGACCCGGAGCCAGCGCCACGCCACCGACACCCAACGCAGGGCGCGCCTCGACGAGCTCGCCGAGGCTAGGCGCCAGCTCGACGAGGAGCTGGCCAACCTGCACCGGGAGCTCGGGGAGGACCACGAGCCCCGCAACCGGCAGCCCGCTCTGTTGCCGGCCCCGCAGTTGGTCCCGGTGCAGGAGCAACATCGTGAAGGAGACGGCGAGCGACAGGAGCGCTGCCCTGCTGCCGAACAACCCCGAGCCCGCGCCCCGACGCCGCCGGCTCGAGAACGCACACGCGACAACGATCGACGCACCAACGAAGGCACGAACGTCAATGCCAACGCCGGCGGTGACGCCCCGCCGCTCTTTAGGCGGGCGTCGCAGAACCTAGCCACTGCAGCCATGCTGCTACGCGGCTGCCCGGAGGCAGCGACCTCCGAGGAGAGACGAGTGCGCCAACAACTCAAGGCGCTACTCGAAGCGGCGACAGCATAGCAGGCGGAGAGCTCTGCCTCACGCCAGCGATCGGAACGTGACCGAGGCGCGGCGCCTTCCGCGCATCGCCCGAACCCTCCCCCTCCCGGAATCAGGATTGCGGAGGTGGGCCGGGGCCGCAGCGTCGGCGGTCAAGAGCCGGCTCGGGCCCAACTGCGACGCCCGGGACACCATCGAGGCTCGCCGACGGGCTGCGAGCGTCGACAACCACCGTGACGGCGGCAACCTTGATCGCCGCGACGAGCACCGTTCGCGCCACCACCACGACCGAGGACGCGGGCGACACTACGACAGCGACGACGACCGCGACCGCAGCTGGTCGCCGAACCAGAGGGGCCCGCGAGCTTTCGGCCAGGGTGTGCGGGATGCGAGGTTCCCCTCGCGTTTCCGGGCCCCGACTAATGTTCCCAGGTACGATGGGGACACCAACCCCAGCGTATGGCTGGAGGACTACCGGCTCGCATGCCACGCGGAAGGAGCAATAGACGACCTCTTCATCCTCAAGAACCTGCCGCTCTACCTTGGGGACTCCGCGCAGACGTGGCTCGAGCATCTACCCCGCGACAAGATCAACGACTGGACCGACCTACGCCGGGTCTTCGTCGGCAACTTCCAAGGCACATACGCTCGCCCCGGCAAGCAGTGGGAGCTGCGCAACTGGAAGCAGAAGCCGGGGGAGAGCCTGCGCGAGTACATCCGATGCTTCTCCAAGCGCTGCACCGAGCTTCCCGGTGCGACGGAGAACGACGCCATCTCGGTGTTCCAGAACGGCACGACCTGCACCTCCCTAATCCATCGACTCGGGCACCGCACGCCCCGGACCACGCGGGAGCTCCTCGACATCGTGAGCAACCATGCGGATGGCGAGGAGGCGGTGGCGGCTATCCTCAACACTCCCCAGGGAAATGGGAAACAAGTCGTGGACCATGGCGAGGGGACGTCCTCGCGCTTCAAGAAGAAGAAGAAGAACGACAAGCGCCGTCGCGACGACAACTTGGTCGCGGCGGTCGAGCGCAAGGCGTCGTGCCCAAAGGGCAACCCGGCCAAGGCCGGTCTTCCCAAGGACCACTTCGAGAAGCTCCTGGACGCGCCGTGCCCACACCACGAGGTGCCCGTGAAGCACGCGCTCAAGGACTGCCGTCTGATCAAGAACTACGTCAATGACACCCTCAAGCCAAGGGCGGCGGATCCACCGAAGGAGGCCGCGCCACCTCCCGACAACGACGATGACGACGCTGAGGCTCGGTACCCTGGCGAGGATGGCGCAGTCCACATGATCTTTGGCGGGTCCCCGGCGCGACCCTCAAGGCGGCGAGAGAAGCTGATCCGGCGTGAAGTCTACAACGCCGAGTCCCCGACACCATCCTACCTGAAGTGGTCGGAGGTTCCGATAACCTTCGACCGCAAGGATCACCCCGACCGCGTACGACAGCCGGGAGCTTACCCACTAGTGGTAGCTCCCCTGTTCAGGTCCAAGCGAGTCCACAAGGTCCTTATGGACGGGGGGGAGTGGGATCAACGTGCTCTACGCGTCAACACTTGACGACATGGGCATCCCGCGATCTAAGCTGCGGCCGTCGACCGCACCGTTCCACGGGGTCGTCCCTGGGATGGAGGCTCTCCCGATCGGGCAGATCGATTTGCCCGTCACGTTCGGGGACCTGCAAAACTTTCACACAGAAATCCTCACATTCGAAGTGGTGGGGTTCTCGGGGACGTACCACGCGATCCTCGGGAGGCCAGCGTACGCGAAGTTCATGGCCGTGCCCAATTATACATACCTGAAGCTGAAGATTCCCGGCCCGAAATGGATCATCACAGTAGGGACCACGTACCAGCGTGCATTCGAGTGCGACACTGAGTGTTTCCAGTTTGCGGAGGCACTGATACGGTCCGAGAGGCTCCGCGTCGAGCCTCCATCCGAGGACCAGGATATCCCCGAGTCGTCCAAGCGAGCGGCCTGCTCTTTTGAGCCCGCCAAGGACGTCAAGGATGCGGCCATCTCCGACGATGGCCGTACGCTCCGTATCGGGACGGCGCTCGATCCTAAATAGGAAAGCGCGCTCATCGACTTCCTCAAAGCGAACCTCGATGTGTTTGCATGGAAACCCTCCGACATGAAGGGGATCCCGAGGGAGGTTGCCGAGCACAAGTTGAACATCAAGCCAGGATCGAAACCGGTAAAGCAGCGCCTTCGCCGCTTCAACGACGAGAAGTGCAAGGCGATCGGCGAGGAGATCAAGAAGCTCCTTAGTTCAGGGTTCATCCGAGAAGTATTCCACCCCGAGTGGCTTGCTAACCCTGTACTTGTAAAGAAGAAAAATAAGAAATGGAGGATGTGTGTTGACTACACGGGCCTTAACAAGGCATGTCCTAAGGATCCGTTTCCTTTGCCTCGCATAGATCAGGTAGTCGATTCGACAGCTGGGTGCGAAACCCTCTGTTTTCTCGATGCGTACTCCGGGTACCACCAGATAATGATGTGCATAGCGGACCAACTCGCAATCTCGTTCATCACTCCGTTCGGCGCTTACTGCTATAAGATGATGCCTTTCGGGCTCAAAAATGCGGGAGCTACGTTCCAGAGATGCATGCGACGTGTCTTCGGGGAACTCATAGGACGCATCATCGAGGCTTACGTCGACGATATCGTGGTCAAGTCGAAAAAGACCGGCGACCTAGTCCCGGACCTCACGGAGGTCTTCGCGAAGCTGAGGCAGCATGGGGTAAAGCTGAACCCCGAGAAGTGCGTTTTCGGGGTTCCGAGGGGCATGCTCCTCGGCTTTGTCGTGTCAGAACGCGGCATTGAAGCAAACCCCGAGAAGATCTCGGCCATCATGGACATGGGGCCGATCCAGAACTTGAAGGGCGTACAGCGTGTTACGGGCTGCCTTGCGGCTCTGAGCCATTTCATAGCAGGACTCGGAGAGCACAGCCTGCCGTTGTACCGCTTAATGAAGAAGTCCGACCACTTCACGTGGACTCCCGAGGCTCAGGAGGCGCTCGACTCCCTCAAGAACATGCTAAAGAGTCCACCGATCCTCACGGCTCCGACACGTGAAGAACCGATGCTCCTATACATCACCGCGACAAGTTCTCCAAGTGGATTGAAGCTCGGCCCATTGCGAACGTCTGCTCCGAGGAAGCCGTCGCATTCTTCACCGACATCATCTACCGCTTCGGTATACCCAACACGATCATCACCGACAATGGAACCCAGTTCACGGGGAAGAAATTCCTCAACTTCAGCGACGACAACAACATTCGTGTGGACTGGTCAGCCGTGGCGCACCCAAAGACGAACGGACAAGACGAGAGAGCGAACGGCATGATCCTGCAAGGGTTAAAACCTCGCATCTTCAAGCGCCTCGAGAAGTTCCGAGCAAGATGGGTAGCCGAGCTGCCGTCTGTGTTATGGAGCCTGCGCACCACGCCGTGTCGGGCGACTGGCTTCACGCCTTTCTTCATGGTGCATGAGTCGGAAGCGGTCCTACCCACGGACATCGACTACGGCAGTCCACGAGTACGAGCTTATACCGAGGAAGGCAACCAGGTCGCGCTTGAGGACGCGATCGACCAGCTCGATGAGGCGCGAGACGTGGCACTCCTACGCTGCGCCAAGTACCAACAAGCTCTGCGACGCTACCACGAGCGCAACGTGCGCCCTCACGAGTTCCAAGTCGAAGACCTGGTCCTCCGACGAGTTCAAGGCAGCAAGGATCGACACAAGCTCTCGCCCCCTTGGGAGGGGCCGTTCATCGTCTACCAGGTGCTCCGACCCGGAACATACAAGATCCGATACAAGGACGGACGAGTCATCTCCAACGCATGGAACATCGAACATCTGCAGCCATTTTACCCTTGAGTAACTGTTTAAATCTTATACATCAATGAATAAATGCCGCATGCTTTGTTCATATGTCTATAAGTTCGAAAAGCTTCTCGGTTGCCGTGTTTCTGTATGCTGCAACTCTCCTGAAGGCTGAGCAGCAAGCGTCCCTGCACCTGTGTCGGAACGCTCCCCGCTCGGGGGCTACCCAGGGCACGATGCCCTCCTTCCGTTTTTCACGATTTTTCAAAAAAAATCTCGACATCTGTGTCGTAACCGATCGCACGAGCGAAAGGTTTTTTGGCGGAAGGCTCAACCCTATGAGAAGTAAAGACGATGGCCTGCGTGGGGTGAGATGTTGCTGCTCGTTCGAAGTTCCTAGCACCTACGCCTCCGTGGCTACGGTGCGAAGACTTGCGAGCACAGCTCGAGTCCTCAGGCCTTCATCCGACCTCTTTTCAAAGGCGCCCGAGCGACCGCCCAGACTCCGATCTAAAACGATTTTCACGACAAACCTCGCAAGTTACTTCTCGAACCCTCCCGAGTACTCGGGGGCTGCGAACGCGTGGCACTCCTTAGTGGTTCGAGGGGGCCGAGCTTCTCGACTCCTACGCCCTCGCGGCTCCAGAGTAGAGCTTGGTCCTCTCGAGTTCCTAAGGTCTACTATACGTTATTACGGTCGACCCTGGGCGCTCGGGAGCATTCGAGCTGTAATGTTTTTTGAACGAGTTCTCGGTAACGCGATGATGTTTCATGGTGTTGCACGTATGAACTGTTCTTAATTTACATGCACCTAAGAATGATACATCTAAGTTGAAGGCCTGGAGCTTTCTGGGTCTTCCGGTTCATCTTCTGGCAGCAGGTCCAGGTCCTTCAAAGCGGCGTCGGCCATGTCGCGGGCGAAGGCGGCGCAGTCTTCCTCGAGCTCGTCGCACTGGGTGTCGGAGATGCCGGGGGCCCAACCACCGCTCAGCGCCATGCGGTCCAACCCCTGGTAGTGCGACTCAAACATGGCGAGCACCCGGTGCACCGCCCTCCGAGCCGTCGACAACTCCCGCTCCTTCAACATCTCCGGGAGACGGCCGACCTCTTCCAAGAGCCTCTCGGCGAGCGTCGGCCCGCCGGGAGCTCCGAACTCCGACAAGACCACGCCAATGGCCCTCCCGAGCTTGGCATACTCCAAGATGCTCGCTCTGCGGGATTCCTCCGTCTCGCGCTGCGCGGTCTTGGCCTGCTCCAAATCGACTGTGGCCTACTCCCGAGCCATCTGAGACTGCTCGAGCTCAGCTCTGGTTTCTGAGAAAGTCAACGAATCGAAGTTAACAAACATGTCGCAGCTGGTTCAAAAAGAAAGGTGAGGTCGGAATCGAAGCAAAGAAATTACTCTCAAGTTGCTCTGACAGCCGCTTGATCGAGCTATCCTTCTCGAGGTTCTGGAGCGCGGCGGCGTTCAGCTCTTGCGTCTTCTCCGCGAGCTTCGCGGTCATCCCGGCACGATATACGCGCAGCCCTGACACCCCGAGAAGATGGGTCAATACCGACCAAAAGTGAATGAGAGGAAAAGAGTTCGTGGCTGGAGGCATCAAGCCTTACCGTTCACGTCCTGCGACAACTTGGAGTTGTCGTCCCGAAGCCGAGACGCCTCGTCCGTGACCTCCTAGAGCTTGTTGGTCACCTCGGTGAACTGCCTGTTGACCGTTCTAAGGTCCGCACCGGTGGTAACCAGCTCCTGCTCTAGCTTCGCCACCTTCGCCTCGAGCGCTGTCTTCTCCTGGGCGGCTGTCTAGGCGGCGTCCCGAGCAGCAGCCTCGGCAGTGGCGGCGGCGGCGGCGGCCTTCTCGGCGGCGTCATTGGCGGTCGCCACGGTGGCTCGCAACTTTTCAACCTCCGCATCCGCCTGAGCCAACCTCGTCGCGAGAGAGTCCCGCTCCGTCGTGGCAGTAGCAGCAGCGGCTTGCGCGGCCGTGGCGCGGTCTTCCGCGGATTGCTTCGCGGTCTCGAGCGCGGTCCTCGTCGACGCCTCGCTCGCCACCGCCGCGGCAGCGGCCACGCGGGCAACTACCAGCTGCATCTCCAGCTGGGCCCTCTCTGCTCGAAGCGCATCGACGGCGCGCGCCCTCCTCCTGCCGGACGCCGCGAGCGTCTATTCCGGACGAGGAGTACATCGACTATAAATTTTGGAAGAACAGAAAAAGATAAGAATGGACTACCGCGCCAAGAGTACTTACCGTTGTCGCAGGAAGAATGAGTTCGTCGAACCCGCGGCGCGCCTACAGCAGCCCGCGCTCGAGGCTGTGACAAGCCGCGGACTCCTCGTCCTCGTCAACTTGCGCGTCCGCCTCGAAGGCAGCCGCCCACGAGAAGCGGGCAAGGTCAAAAATCCGCGCGTCGCCTTCCTCAAACACCGGCGGCTGGGCCGCGCCAGAGCCCTCCCCGGTCTCTTGGATCTCCGGGGAGGTGGCCCCCGCCGCGCTTCCAGGGGCATCGTGCTCTTGCGGGACCAAGAGGGATGGGTTCGCCGTGGGCGCCGTCTCGTCGACAGGGACGGCGGGCCGGAGAGACGATGACTCCGGAGCCTCATCTACGGTCGAGTCCACCCCCGCAGTCGGAAGCGAGGGCGCGACCAAGGTCAGCTCCGCGCCAGTCGCGGGATCCCCGAGGACCTCCTCGGCTGCCTCCGACGCGGCCAAGGGCTCAAGACCTCCGACACCTCCAGACTGACCCGGCGTCGGCTGCCCCGCCGCGGTGGCGCCTGATGTGGGTTCTTCGTTGGCGGGCTCCGCCGCTTCAGCGAGGCCGCGTCCACGGGTGCGGCGGACCCAGAGGCCTCGACCCCCGACTCCACCGGATCGGCCAGCATGCGCTCCAGCACGGCCTCGTAAATGTCCCGGTCGTTGCTCGGTAGGTCAGGAGCGTCAAGATCAATGATCTCGAGGATGCTGGCGGACATGGCGTCGGTCGTCGACGCCTCCGCCACGTTCCCACCCGCCTGCGCCGCCGCGGACACTGGAGTTTCCGCCGCCGCCGACGCCTCGATTTCATGTCCCCCGGCCGGCGGTGGCGGGGGCGCGATCTGCTCGGTGGACGCCGCTACGACATCCCCACCTCCCGAGGTGGCTACGACCAGCGGCTCTGTCGCCGCTTGGGTCACGACCGCTTCTGGAGCCGTCTGCTCCCCGCCCGAGTTGTCGACGCTCGATGGAGGCGGTGGCGCCGCCGGCTCAACCACCTCGGTGGCCACGGTCAGCCCGCCCTGGGTCTGCCCCGCCAACGGCTCGGCGTAGGGAGGCAGCGAGCGGGGCTCGGACTGCGAACGACGCGCACCCAGCGCTGCGCGTTTCAGGGGCGCAAGGCTGAGCACGCCAGTGTCGGCGCGGCTGAGGCAAACACGAACCAAGATCGAGAAATAAACAAGATGAAAGATTCAAGAACGACAAAGGATGGCGGGCAAGAGCTTACATGCTGGAGCGGACGCGGGCCCGTTTCACTGGCCTGTCCGACGAGCCTGGCTCGGGGGCTGATCGCTTGGCCCCGACAGACTCAGACGCCAACCCCCGGCGCTCCGCCGACTCGGGGGCTGGCCCACCTCTCCCCTCTGACTCGAGGGCGGCGCTTCGCTCCCTTGGTGGCTCGGGGGCTGTCCGCCCGACCTCTGCCGTGTCAGAGGCCGGCCCTTGACTCCCGCTGGTGGAGAGGGGAACTTGCACGGCCGGGGCTCCGCCGCCCCGGATTATCAAAGATTGGAGGCGCTGCGGGGGGGGGGGGACGCTCGTGTCCCCTCCCAGCGGCGCATTTGGCTCGGACGCCGGCGTGGCAGACCTCGCCCTGGACGACAAACGCCTCCTCAAGGAGTCCGAGTCCGGGCGGTCGGAGCCGTCATAGAGATGGCGGGGGGCAAGCTCGGGCTCCGCCGGCCGCTTGGGCGGATCTTCACGGCGCGGAGGATCCCTCCGCCCCTCGGAGGCGCGCGGGCTGACAGGCGCCGCCTGAGAGCGGGTCACTCTCTGATCCTCTCGGGCGGGGCGGGCCCCCGGCTACGAGCTTGAACCCGCACCCTTCTCACGGGCAGCCGGCTCTGGCCGCCGCGATGAGCTCGCCTCCGTCGCCCGGCGTGGCGAAGGTGAGGGTGAGGGCGACCTGGACATGTCGCTCCAGTCAACCGCCGCACTTGGCGCGTCCCCGCTCCACGACGGTGTCGGCGACGGGTCTTCGTTGGAGGAGACGTTGCGCTCCCCCGCCTTGCGCCGCTTGATGCGGTCGTCGTTCCGATCGCGCTTGGCGATCTCTTTCTCCTTGTGCTGCCTCTTACGCTCGGCCCTCCGCCTTTCCGCGGCCGCCTGGTTGCGTTTGAAGATCGCCTCCTCCGGGAGAGGCGCCTTCGCGGGCACGAGGTGAGAGCACTTCAACTGGAAGAGCAAGGAGGAAGGGGGTCAATTGTCGTCGAGAACTTCCGAGAAGATAAAAAATGATTGAAAATACCGAACTGATTGAAGAACTAGTCGGAAGAGGAAACCACTTACAAATTTTTCTGTCCCCTCGTGGGGGAGCATCGGGAGAAGCCGTGCCGGCGGCCACACGAAGGTCGACTTCCCGATGGCCAACGCCACGCGGCGCTGGATCTCGTTCAGCGACGGGAGCTCGGGCGCAGTCACGGTCCCTTCCCAAGGGGCCCTGCTGGCTGTCATCTCGCAGAGGCGCAGCGGCCGCCTCCGGAGCGGAACGACCCCGCGGGCGTGATACTGGCCGATGACAGCCGCCAGATCGACCTTGGCCTCGCGAAGGCGGGCTAGCACCGCCCAGTGCTCCTTGAGCATCTTCTCCTGCTCCGCCTTCGGAGGACCATCAGACCAGCACCTCGGCGACTGCCCGATGGAGTTCCCGGTGAACGCCGGCAGCGCGAACTCGGGATCGTTCCTGAGATGGAACCACCCCTTGTGCCAGCCGCTGTTCGAGCTGGTCAACGAGGAAGGGATGTACTTGTCACCCCGACCTTGCTTCATCCGAAGGTTGGCGCAGCCGATCGTCGCCGCCTTGGAGCCATCTTTCAGGCACACGAACATTAAGAAGTACCTGAAAAGGTGCCAATGGGCACTGATTCCCAGGTACCCCTCGCACAATGTCTCGAACGCCGCCATCTGCTGGATGTTGTTCGGGTTGAGGTGCTGCAACTGGAGCCTGTACTCGTAGAGGACCGCTCGGATGAACCACCCGGCGGGGACGGAGAAGCCACGCTCATGGAAGGCCACGAACGAGATGACGTACCCCTTAGGTGGGCGCGGCACGGACTCCTCTCCGAGCACCTTCCACTCTATAGCGTCGGTAAGCGGGGGAAGCTGCCCAGCTTCGACGAGGCGGCGCAGCATCGAGCGGGTCACATTGGAGCGCGTCCAGTTCGACATGGCGACGGCGGGCTTTCGTGCGCGATTCCGGCGAAAGCGGTGGCGGCGCTGCGGGCGCGAGGAGCGGAAGAGGCGGGCGGCAAAGGCAGTGGGAACAGGTAAGGGAGTAAAAGTCCCGAACCTTTGGCCGGCGCGCGGTTAAAAAGGAGGGACCGCGGCCACCAGCCCTAAATGCCGGGCCCACCACGTCGAAGAAACGCTCGTCCGCGTGCGCATGCCCCGGCGTGACGGGCGCTCGCCCGCGCGATGCCTCGATGCTCGCTGGGCCCAGGAGCCTGAACCATCTCCGCCCTGTCCTTTCAAACCGTCTCATCCACCACATCGGCTGTGATGCCCGCGCCGTCCGCATCGTCCACGTCGCCCACGTCGCCCACGACAGCCATGACTGCCACGACTACCTCAACAGAACAATATAAGGCCACAATAGCACCACAGAAGTTTAAAACCCCACGAGCGAGTTTACAACTCACTCGTGGGCTGGGGGGCTACATCCGGCGGATGAGCTCGCGCGCACCCACCGGGACGATCAAGAACAAAGACCGACGAAAAGCCTTTTTCGACTGAGCCTGTGCGCGAGTCCTTGACTCCCTCTCAGGCTCGGGGGCTACTGACGAGGGCCCAGATTAGGGCCCCCCTTTGACGGTGAGATAATCACTCTTGAGGTGGAGTCTTCTGACACCATTGACAATGTGAAGGCTAAGATTGACAACGTGAAGGTCAAGATTCAAGACGAGGAGGACTAAGGACCCCGGTCAAGACCATCACTGGCAAGACGTCCTGTCCCCGACTAGATGGGAGCTTCTCCGACAAGTTCCCTACTAGAGGAACCCCCTCCGACCAGTCTCCGCCTCGCACGACAAGTCTCTGCCTCGCACGACAAGTCTCCGTCTCGCACGACAAGCTGCTCGTTCGCACGAGCACTCTCCGCCTCCGACCAGGACACAAGCCGAACCACGTGGCGTGACCCCGGCACGTGAACTCTCCCGCTACGACGCGTGGGACGCCGGTTCCCCATGCCATGTAAACGCACCAGCTGGCAGCCCGCGCGGGCAGCTGGCCCCGACAGAAGCCTTAATGCGGCTCTGATCAGCCGCGCAACCATCAAATCGCCGTCACGTCCGACCCTGCAGCACGCAAACTCCACCCGAGGCACTCGAGTGCCCCCTACGACGAGCGCAGGCCTACAATTAGGCCTTAACGTGACGGACTCACCCCGAGCTCAGACGCGTTGAGTCGCCACCAAACTACTCGGAGGAAGCGCCAGGCGTCCCAAAGTGAACAGCCCCGCCCGGCCACGCGGCGGCCTCTACGACAACGGAGCACGGCTCCTCTTCAATGCGCCCTGACGGACAGCGACGCACGAGAGGACATTCCAGCGGCCGACACTGTAACTTTTCTCTTATTTCCCTTGTTGCCCTTCCCCCTTGCGTCTATAAAAGGGAGAGGAGGACAACCGTCACAAGGGCTGACGAACCGAACACCCATACTCAGGGACCTGGGCTCGACACCCTCTCCCGACCAGTTTGTAACCCCTACTACAAACAACCTTAACACGGGAACACGACAGCTCGACACTGGACGTAGGGTATTACTCCTCGGAGGCCCGAACCAGTATAAATCCCGTTGTCTCCTGCGCTAACCATCCGAGCCTGGCACACGATCGATACAATTTTACTGTCCGGCGGTAGAGAACCCCGACACCAGGTGATGCTAGATTAGGTCGCATATTGTTTGTACAGGAGCACTGTTATATGTGATCATGACTATTTTTTAGTATGTCACTTTGTCTTTCTTTATTACAACCTAGTTTTCTTTATCATAAAGTTAAAAACAAAAAATTAATCATTAAGTAAAAAAACAACCCGCCGAAAAGCAACCACGGCGGTACGGTAGGCAGTAGGTTCGAGATCGAGTATCATTGAAGTCGAAAAGCAACCGCCGTGGACCACGGCGGTAGATCGGGATGCCGCGCTTATATAAAGGGCGACGACACAAGCCGTCCTGCCCGACCCTACCGCCACCTCCCTCTCCCCACGGGCTGCTCCTCCCTCTTAAGTAAGTTTCCTCTCTTTATTTATTTTATGTAATTAGTTTAATTAGTTTAGAATACTGTAATTAGTTAAAATTAGTTATGATTTTGTGTAACTAGAGATGTCTACTTCTGCCGCCGGAGGAGGTAAGGATGGTAATGGTGGTGGTCATCCGAAGGGGAAAAACACAAATGCGGCAACTGATCCGAAGAAAATGAGCACGCTCAAAAGAGGCATGCTTCGATATATGTAAGGAAAAACTGCAGATGCCATTGCAAGAGGAGAGGAACCTCCTTGGGATGCTTTTTATGCTCCACTAGACATGCATCATTATTTGCAAAGAAAAATTGCAGATGCCATTGCAAGAGGAGAGGAACCTCCTTATGGTGGTCTTTATGCTCCAGGTGGTCTTTATGCTCCACCAACAGACCCGTGTGTTGCTAATCCACCAGCTAAAAAAGTACAAGGAAAGATAAACCTTCGTCGTCAAATCGCAATAATGGCTGAAGTTTGTCATTTTTTAAGATTTTGTAATCTTTTCTGCAGTGCTGTGTAATATTTGAACTGGATCCTATTGTGTTGAAATAATCGAACCAGCAGTCCTTAATTTCCCTTGTTAATTTTCTACTGAATTTAATAAAGTTTTATCAAAAAATTAAAATAACCTCAACCGCCGTGGCCCACGGCGGTTGGGCCTAGCCGCCGTGGCCTATGGCGGTTGAGCCTAGCCGCCGTGGCCCACGGCGGTTAGGTCCAACCGCCATGGCCGGCCACCAATCGCCGTGGGCCACGGCGGTTGGGTTCTAAACGCCGTGGCTCACGGCGGCCGCCGTGGCGCACGGCGGTTGGTGGACAAATCTGATAAATTTTCAAACGGTCGTATAATTTTGCAAAATGATTAAAAAATTATATATAAAAAAAATTCTGCTCTTGGAGTGCCAAACATCTGTACTTCTGTGGGCTTTTAGCCCATTTCTCACACACACAGCCAGCCGTGTGCCATCTAACCTCAGTCCAGGCCCGGTAGGCGGTAGCCCATGTTCAGTTCCCACACGAGGGCACCCAAAGGGCAACCAGCGCGCAGTGGCCGGCGCCCGGCGGCCGCCCCTCCCAGTTCCCACTCTCCTTCGACACCACACTGCCGCCGCCGGGTCGGCCTCTGCTTCGTCTCCGGCCGCGCTCCGCCAGATCCAAAGGCAAGTTAATCGCTCACCAATTTTCAAACACAAAATCTCTCTTATTCTGCTCACAATTAATCAGATTACAATAATCTAGGGCCGTGATCCAACTGCAGGGCAGGGCGACCTCATCCTCTCGGCGGGAGATCCTCTGGCTCCACGTGATGGAGGAGCCCCCCGAGAAGCGGAACCCGCCGGCCGTCCTCACGGACGAGCTGCTCGTGGAGATCCTGCGCCGCGTCCCCGTCCGCTCCCTGTGCCGCTTCAAGTGCGTCTCCCGGTCCTGGCGCTACCTCATCTCTGATTCCGTCCACCGCAAGAAGTGGGTGATGTTGCCGGACGGCAGCTGGGCTAGTGGCGAGGCTCGCACCGCCCGCTTGGGGTTTGATTCGGCAGTCTCCTCGCACTTTCATGTGTTTGAGTATGTGGTGGACGATGAACAATGCGTCACTGGGGTAGAAATCTATTCATCCAGAACTGGAGCATGGAGCTTTAAGGAAAATGAATGGGGTGATGATGTTATGCTATGTGACAGTGCGAGAAGTGTGTTTCTTAATGGATTTATGCATATGATCTCAGTTGCTGCGGGGATAGTGATGGTGGACGTGGAGGGAAAAACATGGAGGTCGATTCCTGTGCCGTCTGAAGTTTTTTTAGAAGATGGCTGCATTGATCAAACCCAGGGTCGCCTGTTGTTTCTAAAAGCCAATGAAACTGATCCCTCCAAACTGTCGATCTGGATCCTTGAAGATCATGGTACTCATGAATGGACATTGAAGCATTCTGTCAGAAAGCTATTTCTATTTCGAAAGAATAATCTTCGATTCTCTTGGGACTACACACTGATAAAAGTTCACCCAGAATGCAATTTGATTTACTTTGTTTATGGGCGGTACGCGACACTGGTGGCATATGAAATGGACCGCGAGGAAGTTCGTGTTATTCGCAATCTTGGACGTGAGAGCGCAGACTTTTCTTCCTTTCTTCCTTATGTACCCTTGTTCTCAGAAGCATTAGCAGATGAGCAGTGAAACAGTTACTCACTGCAGGTATGTTTTGTTAGTGCAACCGCAATGACAATTTCATACTGATGCAGTAAAGAGTAGGTGGCATTCCTCTTAGATATCCTGTTGCTCTAGCAACCAGCAACTTGAGTAGACTGCCAGAAACTTAAGTTCTGTTCTGTTTGTTGTAAGCGTGCGAGGGTGCCCCTTTGATTTTGAATTGGATGAATGTTGTTTAACTGTTGAGATCTTGTGAACTGCCTTTAGGAAGGCTAGCTTTATTCTTTGTGTTAAACTGATATTCTACTATTCTTTTGCAATGCTTGTGTAGCTCAGTATCCTTTGTGGAGATAACACTGGCTCCTCATGAATGAAACCATGACAGCCATTTGCAGGTAATTTGGCATCTCTTGCTTTATGCTTGTGTTTGCAGGTTTTCTTTCTATACCCATAGGTTAATTTCCCAGTTACTCTTGTGTATAAATAATCTATGGTTGATTTCAATTTCGCGGGGGCTTTTTTTTCACGGAATTTGTGATAATCTATAGTTGATTTCAATTTCGCGGGGGCTTTTTTTCATGAAGGAATTTGTGGGTGAATTGTTAGCTTCGTGGTACTGTCAATAGGGCATTTGTTAGTGTAAACTAGTAAGTGCCATTCCATTGTAAGGGGAACCAATCAAAGCAGACCTTGGAGTTAATTATACGTTTTACCTGCTAGATTTACATTTAGATACTGCACACTGCTATTATTGCACCCCTACGTGTAGCCAAAATAATTGATACATGCTGTTGGCCGTCATGATTTAAATCGTATAGACAACTAAACTTGGCTGAATACCGCCGGCCTGTACTTCTGTTGTCCTTCGAGATTGGACACTGGAACCGAAAGGAAAGCGGCTGGAATGGCCAAATCTCCCTGGGTAATGAATGCCAAGGGTGTGTTCTTCAATGGCATGCTGCTCCTGGTCATCATCGAGGCTGCGATAGTCACTATCAACATCAAGGGAAGGCATGGAGGACCATTGCTGTGCCTGCCACACGGCGCTCATTCTCGTTTTATGATCATTGGTTTGGTCATGTGGTTTTATAGGCATGTATTCAGGTTGGTATATAACAAAGCCACTTGTACTGTTGTCCTACCTATCTACCTGCAACCTGATGGCCTCTGGAAGCTGCCCATCTGGGTCCTTTGAGGACTACTTCATCCATAAATTGCTATTCATTATGACTTTCTCTGTAAGTTTTATTGTGTATCTAGGTGCATATCAAAAGATCAAAATGAATAGTAATTTGGGACAGAGAGAATAGTATATAGCACTGAAGAATGGATCTTGACGCACAATTTGACAATTCCGTGTTGCTCTTAGATAACACAAATTGAAGATTAAAATGGGATTGTTGTGACTGCACTTCATCCATGTGTTCAATTTCATTCATTGCAGGTTCATAAAATACATTTACTGTAGGGCATATAATTCACAATCTTGGACATGATTTTGAAAGCTTGTATCTCACTTGTTCCCTTCTTCCTGGAATCAATGGGAGATGAGATTAATCACATCCTGACATTTATTTCCCTGAATCCAAGATTGTTTTAGAGTGGCAATCTCATAATGACCAATGTAGAGGTTTCTACTCTACTGAAGTTCATTTCTGTATTTAATCTTCTGCATCACTTTTTTTTTTTGCATCATTGTGGTGGTTCAACAAACGAATGAATGCAAGAAAATGGCAAACTATTATATTATATCCTGCAAAGCTGGTTAGTTAAATTTGCAATGCATTGCTAATTTCCCTCTTTTCCTTCTGATTTACTAGTATACTGGTGACGATTGGTGAATCAAAGTTTACTTTTACTCTGCCATGTGCCAAGTGAATGCTTATGCTGCATCTAGGTGGAAACTGTTCTCTGTTCCCATGGTAGTGCTATCTGCTCTTGTTTTGGCGGAGTATACAGCATCAGCAATCCTATCAGTTCTAGCAATCAGTCAGTTCGTTGAGCAGACCTCCTATTTGAACTCTCAAGTTTCGTTGTACTTGTAACTTGGGCACATGTCTCTTTGTGTCGTTTTTAGTTTGACCAATGTTGTTTACTTACTGGGGTACTAAACTCTGAAAGGTTAGCCTTATTATTTCAGTTATTAGTAGTTATGTTGCTTGCTTTCATTTGATTATGTTCGTGGATTACTTGGTAAGGACAGTGAATTTCTAATAAATAATGGCTGTTATTCTGTTGGTTTTGTTCTTTTGCTAGCCGAATCACTTTATTGGATCCAATTGCCAGTAATTTCTCTATGACTCTTGCTTGACGCTTATTTTATGTTGGATTGGAGAACCACAATCTAGTAGTCTGCACTTTGAGCATTACCATTGATTTTTTAGCTTTCTTGACACTACGTATTGAACTCTTTCCCATGTGCTGATCACCCTGAGCTGAAAGTTACATGGCATGCCACTAGACTTCCTGTTGGTGTAAATACTCTCAATAGGTTTCGAGTGCCCTACTTTAATTCAAATTGCAATATTACTATTTACCTGGTAATATAATGTGGTAACAAATAATCTCTGGAAGCTTTGAACTAGTGATGTCATATTCTCAGTTGAGACTTGGCCTGAAATGGCTTCGTCTAGCATCCATGTCACATTCTTGTTTGTATGAAGTCGCTGAAAACAGTATGAATTGGTAGCCAATCTGGACAAGTTAGTACGAAGAGATGGAATTAGAGGAACCAAAAATGTGCGAAGGTAAAAACTTTTGCACTAGCATTTAAATTACTTTGTCTGCAATGTCTGAATCCTGAAAATCAATAACCGTTCCGTTCATTTGATCGTCCTGGCGTTTTTCTCCGGCCCTCGGCCCAGGTACCCTGTTTTTCTGTGGCCCACGTCCAGTTCCCTCGAGGTAACAAATCGAGCAAACAAACTCCCCTAAAAAAAATCGCGCAAACCCTACCCAGTGGAAAAAGTCTAGATAACCCCCAACGTAGAGTACATCAACCCCTCAACTATAAAACCAGAGTTTTAACTCCTCAATCTTTGCAAAACCGGTTAAAATACCCCCTAAGGTGGTTTCGCATGGTTGTTTTACTATGCTGGCGTCATGAGGTGCTGAGGTGGACAGCCGCCGGTTAAAAGTTTCATCATTTGCAGTGCGATGGAGAGTCAGCGGAGCAGCCGATCGGGAGGCCGGCCGTCGAAGCGACCGCGGGAACTGTGAGCTTTGTCCTGCTCGCAGCTGAGCCGGCGCGCCGTCCGCTCCTGCTGGAGGGGGGCTGGGGAGAGGCGAGCCACCTCCAGCGCTGATGCTCCGCCTCGCAGTCGCGCGCGGGTGCTGGTGGGCCGTGCGGATGCGCCGCGCGTCCTGCCCCCTTCGTGAAAAAACAGTTGCCTGATGTAGGAAGGAATTAGGATGAGTAGCGCCATTGCGCCAAGCCGTTGACGCGGATGGCTTCCCCACCAGCTAGCGCATGATTGTGTGGCCATATAGTCCACGGTCAGCAGAGTCTTTGTGTTGCCCTCGTATGCGTTTATTGATGAGGATAACATATTGATGATTCAGCCGCCCTGCCCCATGTGCCTCACGGCTTGCTTGGTCTCGTCAAATCACCAGGACATCGATCTCCACAGCTCCACGGACGCCACCCTCGCCTGCGACAGGAGCGGCAGAGTGTTGAGGAGGAAGCGGCACAGACGGAGGGGAGCAATGAGGAAGATTCGACGCCGAGAATGCGGCACAGCGCGATCGACCAGTCGGGCGGGTGGACGCGATGTCCATGGTGTCGGGGAGGAAGATAGCGCCCGGGCTCCGCTTGGTGGGATGGGTAGCGGGCATCCGGTGGCGGGGCTGCGAGTGAGCGAGTCGCATGGGTCAGGCGCAAAGCGTGGGGCCTCATGAGCTCCTGGTGCTCAAGCACCATGGACTCATGGAGATGCCGAGGTGAGCTGCCATGGGAGGGAGAGAATCAGAGACGAAAGCTGACTCTACAGCTTGACCTTTCCACTTGCAAGAGCGGGTCCACAAGTCAGCTGGGGCCTCGGTCCATCTCAGCGCACACGTGGCAAAACCACCCTGCGAAACCACCTTAGGCTATGTTCGGTTGACAGGTTCAAACGCCAAAGATGTTTTAATCCAGGGAGGGATTGAGTTGACCCCTCCCTTGCCACTCTACCCCTGTGGGAAACAATCCTTTCCTTCTCCATGATCCCTGTCTAATGAATCATGTGTTCGGTTAAAACCTGGGAGGTTGGGATTGAATACAACAGTTTTAGGCAGAGCACGCAGAAAATTTTAATAACAGACACGTACAAGTACAAGACGCATACAACCATGCACAACTAAATAGCTCAGTGTCATATGACATCATAGTACGTTGCAGTGAGCCTGGCCAATGGATAACAGTTCTAGGAACAAGAGCAAATGAGCAATGCTATACTGATTGCAGTTTACATGTAATTTATTTAGCTTGTTTAAATGCAGCCTACAACTCCTACTTCTGTCCTCCCTCAGTCCCTCTGCACCAACACCTGAACCACCTCCCTCTCCTGCATTGTTTAGAGGAACTAAAATGGTCAGCAAGTTATGCATGTCGAAGTGATTGATTACAGTTTAACACACTGGTGTATAATATTTTGCAAAGCAAAAGGAAAAAAAATCTTGCAACCGAATGACACACACAGCAGCACACACTTGTTCAGGCATCCAAAAGTAGTAAACAAGAAGGCAGCACCAAATGTAGAATCAGGTGATTTTATTGCCAAGCTACAAGTATATTTGACTGCATTAGGCAGCCAACAAAAAACACTCCAGATTAAATTCTTACCAAAAAAAATCAGGTGAAATCAACATTACTAAATTTTAAGGCTCCCAATTCACTTCTACCACAATCATTCCATAAATCAACAAAATTCCCCAAGTGATGCTTCTGAAACAAGCTACTGCCATATCCGCATACCTGACGCACCTTCTAATTTTTTTCTTTAGAAAAATGGAAACATTAACTTAAGGATCACAATCTTTATCTAGTCAGAACTCAAAGATTTCAGACTCAACCATATATGGTCATACAGTTCCTCCTTTGCAAGAAAAACTTCAAGAATTCTGACAAGTGTGTGCTTGGCTAGTGAGATAAAGTTGCTTGGCAAGTGAGACAGCAGCTGGAGCAAGAGCAACCGAAAACAGTAGATAGAACTTTTTTTTATTGAATCGTATAGATCTAGATAGATATAAACATGCACCAATGCATCAATAACGGACGACTAAAAATTTTATACTGAACTAGGCAAAGAAAGCACATCACTGCCGTATAAGTGCAGGCCTACAGTATATATGCTCAAATAATCTGATTTCAAATGATATATATGCACATCACTGAAGATTTCAAATAATTTGACTACAATTGCTTGCTCAAAATCAACATGCTACATCAACAGAGCCTAACTGAAAGTTTCAAGCCTATCTATCAACAGTTGAAACTCACATCTTCAGAGCAAGCAGCCAAGAATGAATTGACAGCAATGAAGATTGAACAGAGCTAATTCATAGGCCCATAATAATTCTTTGAGAAAGACACCAACTAGCAAAATTGACAGTTTAAGATATTACTGAAATTCAATTACCCAAATTTACTGATGAAAGTTCTAGATCCGGCATCTTGCACTGAACCAAAATTCAGGACAAGCCATTGCTAGTTCAGGACAAGCCATTGCATCTTGCACTGAACCAAAATTTTCAGGCTTACTAGTACCAAGAGCTATACATCTAGATCCGGGCAATGGACACAAAATCCTAGCAGGAAACGAAGAAAAGACGAGAAGGGCGAGGATGCAATCACCGGAGAGAAGGTGGCCACCGAAGGGGTTGTGCGCTAGATTGGAGAAGACCGCGCCGCCGCCGACTTGCCGTGCGTCGCCGTCACAGTCGTAGGGAGGGGCCCTCCTGCTTCTTCACTCGATCTGCTGCCGCCGGCCGAAGACGCGCCGCCGGAGACACGCGACGCCGCAGAGGAGTCCCGCGGAGCTCCGGCTCAGGCGCAGGGAGGCTCGGGTCCTCGCGGATCTTGGCTCCCTTGCTCGCCGAAGACGGGGGAGAGGAGGCGGAGCGGCTGCCGGCCGTGGCGCGTGGCGAAGACCGCCGCCGCTGCGGCTGCTGCTCAGGACGCGGGGGGAGGGGGGACGCGCTGCCGCTGCCAGGGACACGCCGCCGCCGCGGCCACCACCTCTCCGCCTCGTGTTGCTCCGCCTCACGGGCGGGGTGTGTTCCACGCCTGGGCCGACGATGTTTTGTCCCCGGTCCGGTGTAGGAGGATGGGAGGGGTTTTGGGCCGGGAACAAACTCGCCTCGGGCTGAAACGAACGTAGTTTCTTTGCTGGGCCGGTATTTGATCCCAGACCGGGGTACCCCCGTGGGTCAGGCCGTGTTCCCGGCCGGGGTGGGGCTAACCGAACAAAGCCTTAGGGTACTTTAACCGGTTTTGCAAAGGTTGAGGGGTTAAAACTCTGATTTTATAGTTGAGAGGGTGATGTACTCCACCCTAGATAAATTGGGTGGTTATTTAGACTTTTTCCCCTACCCAGTCGGCTACTCTCACTCAGTCATTCCCTTCTTCCGTTCTTCGACACAGCGTGCCGCCCGCCGCGTCGGCCTCCACTTTCGTCTCCGGCCACGCTCCACCAGATCCGAAGGCAAGCTAATCGTTCCCGACTTCACCAATCCTATTCTCCTCACAACTCATCAGATTACAATAATCCATGCCGTGATCCAACTTGCAGACAGGGCAGGGCGACCTCATCCTCACGGCGGGGGATCCGGACTCCACGAGATGGAGGAGACCCCCGGGAAGCAGAACCCGCCGGCCAGACTCACGGACGACCTCCTCGTGGAGATCCTCCGCCGTGTCCCCGTCCGCTCCCTGTGCCGCTTCAAGTGCGTCTCCCGGTCCTGGCGCTACCTCATCTCCTACTCCGACCACCGCAAGAAGCTACCCCACACCCTCGTCGGCTTCTTCCACCACAGCTTGAACGGCGAGCGCTTCCCCAGCTTTGCGCACCACTTCACCAATATCACCGGAAAAGGCGCGCCGTTCATTTTCCCCTCCTTCTCCTTCTTGCCCGTCCCCTATAACGATGTACACCTCGTAGATTCCTGCAATGGCCTCCTCCTCTGCTGCTGCACGGTGCCTGGTCCTTGTGTGGGCGACGGGTATGGGTATCGACCGTTCCATTATGTTGTCTGCAATCCCGCGATGGAGAAGTGGGTGATGTTGCCGGACAGCAGCTGTGCCAGTGGCAAGTTTCCCACCGCCCGCTTGGGGTTTGATCCAGCAGTCTCCTTGCACTTCCATGTGGTTGAATATGTGGTAGACGATGAAGACTACGTCACTGGGGTGGAGATCTATTCATCCAGAACTAGAGCATGGAGCTTTAAGGAAAGTGAATGGGGCGATGAAGTTATGCTCTATGGCAGTGCAAGTGTGTTTCTTAATGGCTTTATGCATATGCTCACGTACACTGATAGGATAGTGGTGGTGGACATGGAGGGAAAAACATGGAGGTCAATTCGTGTACCATCTGAGAATGTTTCTGTGGGTTGTATCCATCTTTCTCAGGGTCGCCTGTGTTTTCTTAATTACAATGTGGCTGATCCGTCAAAACTGTCAATCTGGACTCTTAAAGATCATGGTACTTACGAATGGACATTGAAGCATTCTGTGAGTGAGCTATTTCTTTTTGGACGGAAGAATCTTGACTTCGGTTATGATTACAAAGTGATTACATTTCATCCAGAATGCAATTTGATTTACTTTGTTTATGGGTCAGACAAGACACTGATGGCATATGAAATGGACCGCAAGGAAGTTCGTGTGATTCGCAATCTCGAACTCGGACATGAGAGCTATATCGACTCTGCTTCCATTCTTCCTTATGTACCCTTGTTCTCGGAAGCATTATCAAATGAGCAGTGAAACTGTTACACTCACCGCAGCTATGTTTTGTTACTGCAACCGCCCGCAATGACAACTTCATACTGATGCAGTAAAGAGCATGTGGCATTCCTCTTAGATATCCTGTTGTTCTAGCAACCATCAAGTTGAGTAGACTGCCAGAAACTTAACTTCTGTTTTATTTGTTGTATGCATGTGATGGTGCCCCTTTGTACTATTTTGAGGAATGCGGTTTATCTGTTGAGATGTTGTGAACTGCCTTTAGGAAGGCTACCTTTATGCTTTCAGTTAAACTGCTATGTTATTCTGCTGTTCTTTTGCAATGCTTATGTAGCTCAGCGTGGCCTTTGTGGAGATAATACTAACTCCTCATAAATGAAAGTATGACAGCCATTGGCTGGTAATTTGACATCTCTTGCTTCATGCTTGTGTTTGCAGGTTTTTATTCTATACACGTAGGTTCATTTCCCAGTTACTGTTGTGTAGAAGTATTCTATAGTTGATTTCAATTTCGCAAGTGAATTGTTAGCTTATTGGTTCTGTCAAAAGTACCTTTGTTAGTGTTAACTAAGTGTCATTCCATTGTAAGTGGAACCAATCAAAGCAGACCTTGGGATCAATTATATGTTTCTCCTGCTTGATTTACATTTAGACACTGCACAGTGCTACTATCGCATCCCTAGATAATATACCAATATAATTGATACATGTGTAAACTATTGGCTGCCATGATTTAAACAAACCATATTGACAACTAAACTTGGCTGAGTACCACCAATCTTCTGTTGTGTTTTTCCTTAGCAGCTAGCCCTTGGAGACTGGACACTGCCACACTGGAGCCCAAAGGAATGCGGCTGGAATGGCCAAAGGAATGTGACTTCACAACAGCAGATGAGTTGTGAAAATGTTACATTCTTGGCATCTATGTGTCGTTACTGCAATGTCTCTAGTAGTAGCTAGACAAGTATTTCAGTAGACTCCTGAAATCTGAAGTTCCATTTTATTTGTTATGCGCATGCCTCTGTTCTGTTGGTCAGGACCAATGTTGTTTAATTGGTGAGGTCACGTTAATGGCCTCCAGGAAGGCCAGTGTTTTTCTTTCAGTTAAACTACTTGTGTTAACCTGCTTTTGTTTGCCAATGCTTTGTTCAGATCAGTGTGCGTTCCTTTGTTAGTGTTCTAGTTAATGGCAACCAGTAAATGGTTAGCCAGCTTGCATTTGTTAGTATTAACTGAGTGTCCTTGCATGACACTTGGTACGTTGAAAGTTTGGAACCATCAAAGCATGTGGTGGTAATTTTTATAACTGCTCTGTTGATATTTTTATTTTCGAAATTGGAATTGTAACTATTAAGGGGCATTACAAATTACTAAGGCTGGTCGCACTGGGTACGCCACACCGAACCCTACGCCGTGCTACAGTACGCATTTGCAGTTTTTCACGCCGCACCGGTGTGCGCTACGAGCTACGAGCCACGGGATGTCCCGTTCCCATCCCGCAATGCAGGACGTGCGCTACACCCCTGTGTGGTCCCACCTGTCGCCCGGTGGTTGCTGTCCGCGCCATCGCAGAGAGGAGGGAGAGGAAGCTGGGGCAGCAGAGAGAGGAAGATGGCGCCGGCGATGTCGACGGCGAGGAGCGCACGAAGGGAGACCGGACGGTGGCCGCTGCCGGAGAGAGAGGGAGGAGTCGCCGCTGTCGGGATCTGCCTGAGCTCGAGCTGCTGCGCGCCGGCGATGGGTACGATGGCCGCCGTCCTTGAGCAAGATCCCGCGCTACCGTCGGGGCCGAATCGACTTGCGGGCGCGCGTGCTCGAGCCGCCGCCGGCCGGGGAAGGGGCGGATCTGCTCGAGCCGCCGGCGGCCGATGGGAGGGAGGAGGAGCTCCGCGCGGTGGAGATGTGCCGAACCGCGCCGCCGCCGGGTCGATCCGGACATGGATCCGGCGGATCCGCCATCGATTGGAGGGAGGACGAGCTCCGCGCAGTGGAGATGAGCTGGAGCTCCGCGGCGGGTGTGGGGAGGGAGCAGGGGACAGGGAGGGCCGGAGGGCGGCGGGGGAGGGAGGAGGCACGGCTCGCCGGCCGCGCAGGCTCCGCCGTCCGCCGCCGGTGGGGGAGGGGAGGGAAGCGGGTGACGGGGCGAGCGAGCAGGAACCGCCGGTGGGGGAGGAGGCGTCGGGGGGTAGGTGGAGATAGAATGGAGAGAGAAGGGGAGAGGGAGGGAGAAAATGAGTATGACGTGTGGGGCCCGCAGGTGTTGGTTGGTATGGAGTAGGAGATTTAGGGGATGACGGGTGCGGGAAAACTGGTGCAATACTGGAGAATCTTGATGACCAGGCAGAATATTCTGTTTTAGGGTATGCAAATGGAGTACGACGAGTGCTACCAGCCTAAATTTCTCGACATGTAAGTTATAATCAAACATGTTTGCCATTTGAAAGCAGTATGATGGATACACTTAGTACACCTGTTGCATACCATGATTTTGACATGATATGCAACTTTCCTTTCTTTTGCTACAGCTGATAGCCTAATTTACCTAAATATTGTTAAGTAGTTATTCTCCAATCTGATCTGATTATTTTTCTTGCCAATGTATCTTTGAATGATTTATTTTTCACTTGTCTTCTCTATTTTTGATTATTTAACCGAGACATGTTAGACTTGTATCTGAAAAAACCCTTCTAGTTCTAGTTTCAGATGGTGACCACTATATATCACATTTTGCAGTTGTCCACACTCTGTTTCTGGTAAACAGCCAAATCTGCCAGTATGCTTCCATTTCATTATATTGGCTGGGTTCTAGACCCTAGGTGGGAGACACTCGCGGCCACAAATCCTCTATCTCCAACTCCAATCTTTTTCGTTTGGAACATGCATTGTTTCTTATCATTATCAATCACTCAGCTTGTCCTTGCAGCAAATTCAAATAAATCCACAATCATCAGTTTCCCAAAACAGGCAGACCGAATGCCGCTCGTCCTCGCGATGTTCCTCCTCGCCGTGGCCGCCACATGGCAGCAGCCGGCAGCCTCCGCATTGCCCCCCGCGCCGGCGCCAGGGCCGGTGCCGGGCGGCCTCGGCGACGCGGCAGGGGCAGAGCAGGCGGCGGCGGTGGAGTTTGTGCGCGGCTGCTGCGCGCGCACGCTCTACCCGCGCCTCTGCTGCGCGGCGCTGGCCCCATACGCGGCCTCCGTGCACTCCAGCCACGCGCGCCTCGCGCTCGCCTCCGCCAACCTCACGCTGGCCGCCCTCGACGCCCTCGCCGCGCGCATCCCGCGGCCCGGCTCCGGCGGCGGCGGCGCGCTCCGTGACTGCGCCGAGCTCGTCGCGTCGGCCGCGGACCAGGCGGCGCGCGCGGCTGCGCGGGGTCGAGCGGGCCGTGGGCCTGGAGGTGACCTTGCGCGTGGACGGCGCGCGGACGTGGCTCAGCGCCGCCATGACCGACGAGGACACCTGCGCCTCCGGCCTCCGGCCGCGCAAGTCCGCGCCGGCGCCGGTGAGGACCGAGCTGCGCGCCAGGGTGCGCCGCGCCAAGCAGTACACCAGCATCGCTCTCGCGCTCGTCAACATGCTAGTCAGTAATTAATCAGTACAAGTTGGCCAGACCTTGGTTGCTTGTATTGCAAATTGACTCTCGTCTCTCTGTTACAACTTTACATCTGCTTACTACCTATAGCTGCGACTGCGACAGAGAAACGCTGAAGGAAAAAAAAAGAGAGAGCAACCAGCTCCAGCTGATTCAAGAACCCTTTAATTTGGCTACAGTTTGTTTTATCTTCGACTTCTGAATGGTACCTTTTAGGCTTGCGCACTGGAGAGCAACCAAAATCGAACTTTGCGCACTGGAGAGGTCGAACTAACGTTAGTTGTCGAGCTCGTTGTAACTTGTTATCTTAATGAGTTAGAAACACACCTCGTCTCGGCTTGTTAAGAAGCTTGAACTAGCTCGTTAAGCTCGTGAACCTGCTCATTAGCTATTATAAATTCCAAAAATCACAGCTATTAGGTAAATATGAAATCAACAAATACAATATGTTTATAAGCAACAAATCATGAAATCAAGTAGCCAATAAGCAATCTAGTACTAAAGAAAATTACTACTCTGTCTACTCTGCCAACAAACAATCAGCTTGTTTGCTGGCTGCTGCACTAGCTCGTGAGGGGCTCGCGAGCGAGCTTGGCTCGTTATCATAGCGAGCTAAAACCTGAGCTCGGCTCGATTCGAATTTACTAACGAGTTAAGCCGAGACACTAATGAACGAGTTTGAGCGAGCTAACAAGCTTCGAATTTTTGGTCTAAGTTGTCGGACTCAGGAAACCGGGCACTTAGCTGCGTTCGACGCAAGCGAAATTAATATTCACCTGAGCGTTTCGGTAACTTCCTCACGGTAGCCGTTTAGGCTATTCCCATTCGTAGTATTCTTTTATCATCATCAAAAAGAAATATTTTATAAGGTCAAAGATTGGACCAACAAGCAACAAGTGTCACACCTGAATTTGAAGGCAAACTTGAATGTATAAATTACATGTGCGTCAGGATCAAGTTACACACACGTAATGACTCAGTGGATACCAAAAACAGTGCCAAAAGCGTATAGAGAGTATATAACAATATTACATGACCGAAAGTCTCATAATCGAATCTAAAGCGAGTACTAGCAGCGGAAAAGGAGGTCTCCACAGGCAGCTGACTGATGGCACGCTCACCTAGAAACCGTCGAACTCTCCAGGAAAGTCTTCAAAACGTCCGTCTGAGCAGCAACCGGGTTGTGTAGATGCAATATAAATAACAACAAGCATGAGCACATATCGTACTCAACAAGGGAAAACACTATAACAACATGCAAGGTTTTATGGTGGAAGGATGATAAGGTTCAAGCGATCAGCACTTTAGTTGGTCAAATTTTATTAAGCAACTATTTACTAGCAAGTATAAGTATATACCAAACCCAATTAACATAAGCATATATATCATGAGATGAGGTGCACAAGTTTAAAGTTCCATCTTCCATAAAGTTACTCATGTGAGGGTCCAGACCGTCCTTGGCTGTGGGTACAGCTAACTAGTTAGTTTTACACTCTGCAGAGGTTGTACATCTTTACCCACAAGTCGCGTAAAAGTTCTAGGAACTTTAAACCCAACCATGCGATGCCGGTCAAGCACCATACCACACTACCGAGGTGTGATTGCATAGGGACGCTACGAGTCCTTTACAAAGAGTCCTCTCATGTGTATTAGCCCATAGTAGCACGTCATAGAGGCCATCTTTCGTACCACACCGCTACCCACGGACTAGGTTGCCATAGAAGAGCACTTCCGTTCCAAAACCTATCCGGGGTAGAAGAGCCATAAAAACATTCCTCCGTACCCAAGCTACCACAACTAATCCCCACACAAGACTTCCCTAATTACTCGGCCAAGACAGAGCCATATGTCTTGTGGTTGCACTGTTTTCCTGGGTGGTTCTTCATGTTCTGATTAACAGATAAAGTGTTCATGTATTACATGAAGGTATAACAAAAGTAAAGCAAGTTTAACATTGTTGTTCATTAGAACCACCATGATCCCAAGTTGAGCAACTAGGCAAGGTCTACCCAACATAAACATAAACTCAGGTTGATCAAGACATAGGGTAAACAACACTAGTCGAACCTTAAATAATAGGACCCATCATATTAATGCAAAGCGATAAATAAATAAATGGTGTAATTAAAATGCATGTTGTATAGGATAAATGGGAATGCAGCAAGGACTTGCCTTCTACCAACGCTTGCTACTGCTCAAGGTCTTGAAAATCTTCAACATCAGCGTATTCCACGTACGGTTCGTCTTCTACGTACCACATCATACACATACAAGCAAACAATGGAATAAAATAAGAAACAATCACCAAATAGTACTAACATATCAAAACAGAGGTATAAAACTGTTCTACACTTCGATACGATCGCGTGGATATAAAGAACGCTAAAAACGGAGCTAAAACGTGTATTATATGGCTAAAACAAGGTACAGGGGCTTATCTACGAGAAAACTAAGCTTCCAGGGGCCTAACAGCAAGAAACCGAGGGCTAAAACCTAATTATGCATAAAAACATAAGGGCTAAGCTATAAAAACTAAAGGCTGGACCTCGGGTGCTAAAAACAAGAAGCTCAGGGTTAAAAGCATAAAAAACAGGACCTATGTGAAAGGATCTTTACATTGTGGAAGGGTGTGCTTGTTAAACTGAAAAACCTCAGGGACTCTTTTGCAAAAAGTAGCAGCGGTCTGGTTGACCGGTACGTTGCCGGATTGACCCAAGGGTGGATCTGATCTGGAGCGTTAATCGCGCAACGGACGACTGCGGTGGCGTGCAGGCACGAGAGCGGCGGCGCACGGCCGAACTTCGGCGAGCTCGCTCAGATTCGAGCTAGGGGCTATGGTTTTGAGCGCGGGTGGCACCGGGGTGAAGTGGGCGACGTGGAGGATTCGTCCAGGGCACCAGGACGGGCTCTAGGGCAGCGATGGCGACGCACAGCTCGGCGAGGCGGAGCTCTGCGGCGGCACGAACTTCGGCGAGCGCCCACAGGCGGTGTCGAGCACGAGGACGTGAACAAGCGGCATGAGCGACTTCCTCACCTCCTTGCGGTTCTGCGGGAAGCCTCCTTGGCGACGGAAGAGCGGCGGTGGCTCGGATCGATGGCGGTGGCCGGCTAGGGTTTCAGAGCTCAGGCGGCGGCGAGGGTGGCGGCTAGGGTTAGGGGAAAAAGGGCTTCGGGCGGAGGCGACGTCCTTTATGTAGGCCCGGGGTGGCGGCCGCCTTGGCGTGCGGGGCAAGGGAGAGGAGAGGTGGCGCGAGCGCGGGGTGCGGCGCGGGACGCGGTTGGGGTCGGACTCGAGCCCGGCTCGGTCGGAAGGAAGGGGATGACGACCGGGGCCCGCGTGTCGGTGGCTGCGGCGGTGGGAGGTGGAGCGGGCCGCACTGGGCCAGAAGCGGCGGAGCGCAGGCAAGGCTGAGGAGATCAGGGGGCAACGCCAGACTTCGGGCCGATGGACCGAGCGGCGGAGCTGGGCTAACAGGCTGGAAAGGTGGGGGGAGGGGGCGGTGGAGTTCAGGGGCCTTCGCTAGACTTGCTAGACGATAAAGGAAGGGTTTTATCATTTTTGGAAAGGATTCAAACAAATGAATTCAAATTGAATTCGAGCAAACAAAAAAATAATGTTTCAACATGAATGCAACAAACGTCAAGCCACTTATTTAATTTAGAAAAACAAACAAATGTTTTTATGCCATATTCCCTGTAAAGAAAATAAATGTTGAGAAAATTTTAAAATTAAGAGAAAATCGTTGTTTAATTTTCCTTCCTATTCACATCCTGAAATTTGGGAATTTCAGGGTGTGACAGCAAGCGTATCCAAACACACAAAGAGAAGAAAAATTCAGCAGCTCATCAAATAATTTAGTGGAATGGAGAAATCAACGACTAAGGTAAAGAAGTTTAAAACTTACATTTAATTAATGTTGTAATTTGTGTTGAAATGGTGCAGTGGTAAGTTTTGACAACAAACCTAGTACGACCATTCGCAAAAAAAAACAAACCTAGTACGACCTTGTGGAGATGACACAGCACGCATATAGAAATACTATATACGTACTACTACATCACTCTCCCACTTGTGCGAATTAAATGTTACTTTTGTAAACCTTGAGCACCGTATTATTGATACTTCCCTCTGTTCACTTTTACAAGATGTGATATGACATGGCAGATCTCCCAAATTACACTTTGATCAGTAATTTCTCTTATATTATATTTTTATGGTTTATAAACTTACAATCGTTAGAGAGTACATTTGATTCCAAATCCAACCATTTCAAGTTTATATCATAAAAATAAAAAATATAGGTTAAACTATTGATCAAAGATAGTAAAGTTTAAATTTTGATATGTGTGTGCGTCTTACAAATATATATAAACAGAGGGAGTATATATATGTGGAGCAAAGTAAGTGCGACTCTCTCTCACACACACACAGCATATCATTATGATACAAACCACTGAAATGCATGCGAAAATAGAATGAATCCATGGTGCATTCATGATTCAGACTCCACTACACATATATTTATAAATATTTGGAGGTACGGTGATTCCCCTTTAATTGTAGCTTTTCTCCTTTTGTGAATCGATGAAGGTTAAAGACAAGCAGCTAATCGTGATCAGATAGATATGCACAGCCATTTTATTTGTGCGCATTATGATCTCTCTATCTGGTGCTTGCATTTCTCTGTAAGCCTTCCTCTATCTATCGCCAACAAACTTACAAGCATATGCATACACAGCAACGGCTGCTAGCTGATCTCTATTAAAGATCATCAAGCTGCATGAGATGGACGCAAAGCCATACATACTCGCCATCATCATAGTAGCCATCTACACTGGCATGTACGTGACATCCAAGGCTGCCTTCAACCAAGGAATGAGCAGCTTTGTCTTCGTCTTCTACCGCCAGGCTGCTGCATCACTTCTCCTGCTGCCTATCACACTTGTTCTCGGAAGGTACTCCCTCCGTTTTTTTCTTTATTCGACGTTTCAGACAAATTTTTTGACTAGATTTTAGTGCAAATCTGTTGTCCTAAACGTCAACTATTCAGGAACAGAAGTAGTATGTACATCGATCACTACTGTAACTCGCAATTATCCAGCCTCGAAACATATATTCTAGGTCGAGATCGAGCTGAATTTTTGTTTGTTTGGAATCAATTCTCAGGAAAAATGCGCAACCCGTGTCCTTTAGGTTGCTCGTGAAGCTGTTTTTCCTCGCCTTAATTGGGTATGCAGTTTGTTTTGTCATCTCCGTATTCTGATAAGATATACGCTGCCTTCTTGGATGAAAACAAAAGGAACTACAGATGTATATGTCATCGTATCGCAGTGAAATTATTTGCCATATGCTTCGTGATTCCCAGGAGCACGTTAGGCCAGAATTTCAGCAATGCAAGTGTGACGCTCACATCAGCCACAGTAGCCTCAGCAACAAGCAACTGCACCCCTGTGATCACCTTCGTCATGGCTCTGCTCTTCAGGTAACACACAAATGCACGCACCATCGATCAAGCGTACTACTCCCTCCGTTTCTAATCATAATCATAGGTCGTTTTGATTTTTCTTGGTCCAAACATATTATTATGCACCTAGGCATATCCAGGTGCATAATAGCACTTGTGAACTTTAGAAAGTTAAAACCATCTACAATTCGGAAAAGAGAGTAATTATTTCTTAGAGTGTTGATTTGCTTCGCATGCAACGGCATGGCAGGATGGAGGTGGTGAAGTTAAGGAGCTCCTCAGGCATAGCCAAGGTGACCGGTGTAGCACTCTGCCTGGCCGGTGCCCTGACCATCGCCTTATACACCGGGCCATCGCTCAATCCTATCAACCACCACCGTGCCTTTGGCACCCACGCTGCTGCCTCGTCGAAAGCTCCAACAAGCCGTGGAGCGTGGATAATCGGCACGTTTCTCATGGTTCTGTCCAACGTGACATGGTCCCTATGGATGGTTTGGCAGGCCGTTGTGCTCAAGGAGTATCCCAACAAGATGCTCGTCACAACAGCGCAGTGTGTGCTTAGCACGGTGCAGTCGTTCGTCGTCGCGGCAGTTGCTGAGCGGGGGGACTTCACGAAGTGGAAGCTCCAGTTTGACGTCAGCTTGCTCGCTGTTGCTTACACGGTAATGATGGTTTAATTCATCACTTGCTCGAATAGTATCCTAATTAATAATTTCACTTGATGCTTTGACCAAACCGGTAATGGTTCTGACAGGGATTTGTGGTAACTGGAGTGTCCTTCTACCTGCAAGCTTGGTGCGTGGAGATAAAAGGCCCAGTCTTCCTTGCGTTCTGGAACCCACTCTGCTTTGTCATGACCATATTCTGTTCCTCCTCCTTCCTTGGAGAGATTGTTCACCTTGGCAGGTAAGTAAATTATATTGCTACAAGAGCAAAATGAGTTGCATTGAATTATATATGTTGAACAGCTAATCTTCTCCCTTTTCTTTTATTACAGCATTGTGGGTGGTCTCCTATTGGTTTGCGGCCTTTATAGTGTGTTATGGGGCAAAAGCAGGGAGAGCAAGATTTTTGAGTGTAGCGAGAACACTATCAGTGGTTTGCAAGATGGACAAGAACACAAGAATCCTCGAGCGATGCAGCTTGGAAATGAAGAACAAGAGGAAGCAACATCAATGTCAGCTGTATGAGGCTTTGATCAAATAAAAAAGTTTAAATTACTACCCTCAAGTATAATGAAAGTTCACATAACACCCTAAACTATGTTGCGATTCAATTTATTTCTAAACTTAGCTATTTGGTTCAACTTGTTTCATAATGCCATTTGTCATTTTTATTTCTCCATACACAAGTTAAATTTTAATCAAAGGAAAAGTATTTTATGAATTTTTCACCATTAGTTTTATATAATTTTGTATCTCATGATAAATTTTATTATTAAATATACTACCTTATCAAAATAGTGATAAAAATTATGATATATTTTTTTAACATGCCTTATATGTTGTCTGCTGCCATCTTGTCAAATTTGAACTTCAAACCACACTTGTGCATGGAGAAAAAATACAGATTGTATTAGGAGGTAAATTGAACCAAATCATATAGTTTAGGGGGTGAACTGAACCAAAAAAATACTTTAAGGGGTTATTCAGACTTTGGTTGTACTTGAGGGGAGTAATTTGAACTTTTTCCTTGATCAAATATCGATGCCTTTGTTGTGGTTACAATTATTTCTAGGTGACCAAATTATATTGTGCACCACGTACTTCCAATAGTACATGTGGTTAAAGGCTAAAACATAAGTGCATATGACGACAGGGAAGAGTTGGATGCTACACCCTTGCTAAACTTTAGCACCTGTCATATTGGATGTTTGGATATTGATTAGGAGTATTGAATATAAACTAATTACAAAACTAATTACATATACTTATGGATGTTAATTGATGAAAAAAATCTATTAAGTCTAATTAGGTCATGATTTGTCATTGTTGTGCTACAATAAATATGTGTTGATGGTAGATTAATTAGGATCAATAAATTTATCTCGTGAATTAGCCTCCATCTCTGTCATTAGTTGTATAATTAGTTCATATTTAATCCTCCTAATTATCAACCAAACATTCGATGTGACAAGTGTTAAATTTTATGCCAAGAATCCAAAATAACCCCTTAGTGTTGTGAATAGAATCTTTTTGTCTCCTTGTAGAGAAAGATCTTTGAGAAAGGGCATATTTTTTTATGGATATAGGAATACAACATACTTCCCGAGCATTGCTAATCAGAGAAGCATAAAGAAAAAACAATTAGTGGATCACTTTTGTTCTTAATTGTTTAACAAAGTTTATGCATAACTAGAATTCTAAATTTCATTCACGAAATTGCTTACAGATTTTGTTTTTGAATTTTTATTTCTGAACATATTTTCCTAAATTTTTCTTTCAAGTTTTCCCCAATGTTTCCTTAACCTTCTATCTTGATTTTTGTCTCTTATTTTTTATGTAAATTTTTACACATTTTTTCTACAAATTTATATAAGCTAAGGTCGAATGATGGAAATAGCTAATGTGACACATACGCACATACTTATTAATGTGTGAACCCCCCCCCCCCCCACACACACACCGCACACACACACACGCACGCATGCGCGCGCGCGCACACACACACACACACACACACACACACACAACCTCTTAATGTGACACCCCCCCCCACACACACACAACACACACACACACACACACAAACTCCACACACAACACACACAAACCTCTTAATGTGACACACATATGCAAACACACACCCGACTATATTTGGACCATATTTTAAAAATATGACAAACAAATCATTATTTTCCAGGACCAAATAATTAAACATGAAGAACAATATAATAAGATAGCATAAACAAGAAAAATTTGAATAATAAATAATTTATTGTATTGGACAAACAATAGCAGAAACTATAACATAGTGAATAAATAAAAAAATAATATGTACACAAGGTGAACAAGTAATTAAGAGTAAAAATCATTAAACAATCATGGGCCATCACCAGGCTGGAAAGGCCATAATGGGCCAAGTTCGTATTGGTCCACACCCGCAAGTAACATATAGCTTGTTCATTGTTTGGATTTAAATTGTTAAGTATCTAAGAATATAAATGTATAATTTTACATGATTTGTGGTAGATTTATCAATTAATAGTTTGTTATCTTATATGCAATTTTAGACATTCTAACCTTCGGGTTTCACCGCCCTAGTATCCAAAAGCTAGGTTGTCAAGTGAAGGCTCATAGCTTCTCATATTAGCAGGTTCTCAAAATAGGAAAAGCTATGTGGTTCTTGAGTTAAGGCCAGTCTCAATGGGAAGAGTCATCGCACAGTTACCAAGACTAGAAACTTGAGAACTGTGCCAGTGGAGGGTCATGGTGATGACCCTGCTCTCTCATCTCATGACACTCTTCCTTATCTCTCCTCATAAATTTGATGATGTGGCATGATATTTAATGTTTATGACCCTCTCCATTGAGATTGGCCTAAGGAGTCACTCTTTAATAATCATTTGGACCTATATAGAGCATATACTAAGGCTAAACTTCATATTTAGAATATCTAAGACTCTATACATGGTTTGTGTTGTGGAGATAATGTCTCTATCTCTTGAAATATAATAAATAGAGTTACCCATTTTTATACAAATGAAAACTACCAATAAGATCAACTTTAGTGTTCAACATCTTTGCATTTGACGTTGTTAAGTACTTTGAATTTTCATAAGAATTTAAGATTCCTCAAATATATCCATATTTAATTTTATTTTGAGTTGCGCATTGAATTGAAAAAAATGGCTACATGTATCCTTTCTCATAACAGACCTTTAAAACAAAGAATTATACATGCTATATGGGCCATGAAACTGCAATAAAATATAAGTTGGAAAGTGGATTTTATGAGCATATGGGTAGGTACCCACCCTATGACGTGGTGCGCTCTCAGCCATCGGATAAGCAATGGAGGGCTGAGATTTAGCCACGTCACTTCTAGGCCGCCTAACGTGGCTCAATCTCAGTCCTCCAAATGCTGATCCAATGGCTGAGAGTGCAGGTGGGCACCTACTGATGAGGACATCCTCCACTATTACCCGTTGGCAAAGACACAACATGGGTCGTAGCCCAGTTGTAGTCGGATGGCGACCGTGCGAGCCTCATAATCCCACCTTGCTTAGCTTGGAAGGAGGAATCCACCTTAAAAGGGAGAGCCACCCTTCCCCTATCGGACTAGTCTTTTGGGGCGATTGGGACTTTCCTCGAGGGGGCACACCATATGGTGCTAAGATTGCGGGATTCAGAGAATCAAAATTGGTGTGTCAGGAGTTGCGGTGCTAAGATTGCCGAGGAACAACGAGAGGCCCTAGTGGTGTTGTAGCCGGATCGGTGTGTCGGACTTTTCGGACGTGCGATGCTAAACTGTGTAATCGGTGCATTGGGCTTTCATCATCCAATCCCACCTGGGCTGGACTCATCACCTACCCTTATGTTCAGAAAGTATATTCTGTATAAGTTGTCCATTATTTGTCTTTTTTCGGCAAGTTCATTATATGTCTGACAGTACAAAAATATTTAGTTTGAACATTTATACATTTTTTCTTTTAATTGAATCTTAGTTTGTGAGCCTTAGAGAAAAGGAGATTACCCTCATATAAAATGACCATAGAAGGCATTGGTCCTATGATCACATTGACTTGCTAAGCAGTCCTTATGGATGGTGGGATTCAAAGTTCAATTTGTATCTTTTGAATTTTTATCCAAATGAGTTATTATGTCACATTTTTGTTATAATTTTTTATGATAAGCTTAGATGACACCATGTGACATTTTTGGAATTTCATAATTACCGTTGGATGATATGGCACTAAAAATTGATAGTTGGTAGGAGACAACATCCACAAATGTGTATGAGTGATTTGATATAACATATTCCCAATACATCTACACCACTTCAATCGGCTAAATGAGGGACTATAAGACAAACTATAACCAAATCATTCTCATCGAAGTTGAATATTTTTGAATGAGTACACCTAATATCATAGACATCCAATTTTTGAGTCCAAGATATTAAATATATGAATCCCAAATCAGGATTTTAAAAATTATATCTGTTGATGATTTCATTAAATAAAATCTAATTTTGTAAATTATAATTTATACAACAAAATAATTACATAGTCCTTATAAAAATAATTGAACTTAATCAAGTCAAATTGTGTTTGTTATTTATAATAATATGATAATTTATAATATTGGACCAAAAGGAAAAGTTCATTTTATTCTGCTCAAATGTTCATTTTGTCTAGTTAATTCCTAAAGTTTCCGTTGTATATCCGTCGAATGATATGAATAAATTTTCATGATTATTTTCATAGGTTAGGAAATTTAATTTGAAATTTATCTTAGATATACAAAACAACATGAAAATAATTATGAAAAGTTGCTAATGTATTTTTCTAACTTAGGGCATCATGTTGTAGGTCAACTAATGAAAATTTAAACTAAAACTCAAATGTGAAGAAGAAAAAAGAAATCTAATTAGAAGGTAGATTGGACTACTTTAAATAGTTCAGAGGATTAGAGTGAACCTAAATTGTATTTAGGGGCTAAGCAGAAAAATTGGATTGGCGAAGGAGTAAAATGGACATTTTTCTAACAAATTTCATGAGCAAAGAAAAAAATCTACCTCTAAAATGAGTTTTTAATGTTGTATCAATTTTCTTTAAAAAATCTTTTTTCTTCCTTTTCAAGCAATTCACTCGGCCATTTGACACCTAACTAATTTTGGGATTGGGTAAGTACCAAAACTACTCAAATTGGTATGACCTAACATATTTTGAAATTTTTCTTTTTTGACCTTGCAACTAAATTTTTTAGTTTCTGCAAAGATGTGAATTGACATTATTTGCGATGTTATGAATCTTGAATGAGTAGTGTTGCAAATAGCGGGCTATAGTGGCGCTATAACATTTTTTGTAACCTGCCACTACAACTATGTTGTACTGAATAGCGGCATTTAGTGGCGCTATAGCGGGATTTTAGAGGTCTCAGCGAAATCTTATAGCCCACTATTCGCAACATGGTGAATGAGTAACTATTTCCGCATGTTAGGAACATCACAACAATCCTGAACGTAAAGAATATATTAAAAGGATAATTATGATAAATTCCAAACTATATTTTTCTAACAAAGCTTATGTTGTAACGTGGTATTGCCCATAATTTGCACATATGAAAATCAGCTTGTGAATAGTGGAAGATTATAAAATTCCTTAGAGGGTACTAATTTAAAAAGTTTAGAAAAAATTATGTTCCCGTTATTCGAGTCTCAAGTTTACACTCAATTGGTAGAGTTCCGGAACCTGGCCACTAAAGTTTGACTCCTCTACTTGGTTGGTAGAGTTCCGGAACCTGGCCACTAAAGTTTGACTCCTCTACTTGGTGCTGATGCTCGTATTTTCTTAAATTATTTAAGAATTTAATTAGCGTTGTTCTTCAGTGGTAGGTGACGTGCCTATTGATAGTGACTAGTGAGGCACAAGTTGTGAGCCATAGGTGACGTGCCTCTTGATGATATGCTGGTTCAATCTCTTGGAGGTACTCACAGAGCTAGGGTTGTACCATGTTTTAAAAAAATAAATTATTCGAGGCTCAGATGAACAAAGTTAAAATATACTATTTTCTTTAGTCACATCAAACTTCTCCATGTTTTGTTTTTCCACACACAAGAGAATTCACCATGGAACTAAGATGTGAATTCAAAGGATGATCGAAAAACAAATGAAATCATGCAGCATGCTTATATAAAGGGGGGAAATCCTCAAAGATCACGTGCGGCCTGCCTCAGCTCTTGGCTTGGCAAACAGTTCGGCGTTCGTTGCCCATCACGGCGTGCAAATAATCCGGGACATTTTGATTTCCTTTCATTTCCCCGGGATGCCTGGATAGCCAGATTAATTTATTAATTGCCCAGTAATCTTTATATGTCAATTACCCCGAGAGTAGAAAAAGGAATGGAGGCCGGAGCAACCGCCTCCGGTAATCTCTCGCTCCGTGCGTGGTGCAGGAGGAGTTGAAGTGGCCAGTCAAAGATCCAAAAGACGCGCTCCGCCTCGCTGCAGCCGTCGCTAGTCTGTTCGTTTGTTACTCGATCGGCAGCCTCCAGTGCTTGCGAACCGCTCGTCTCCGGCCTCCTCGGCCGCTGCTCTCCGCTCGCCCTGCAGTTTATAAGGAGCACGGGGCTCCCTCGTTTCCCTCCTGTTTCCTTCGAGGAGAAGGGAGTGGGGGGCAGATTGATTCCTTGCGTTCGCGCTCCGATCCATGCAAAGCTGCTGCTAGGATTCGCGGCGCGCGCGGCGACAGCGACGGCGACGACGATGGACTTCCCGGAGCTCGCCAAGCTGGCCTTCTCGAGGGTGCAGCAGATGGAGCCGCACAACGTCGGCAAGATCCTCGGGTGCATCCTGCTCAGGGAGCCCGACGAGGATGAGATGGTGCAGCTCGCCTACGGCAACGACGCCACCGTGCACGCCAAGATCAACGACGCCAAGGCCACGCTCGGCGCCATGTACGCGCGCTGCTCCGCGCAGCACCACCACCAGATCGGCGCCGCGCACAGGGCCGCCGCCGCCGCCGCCGGGTACCACCCGGCTGCCGCCGGGGTGCGCCACCACTTCTCCCCCGCGCCCGCCGCCTACGGCTACCAGTACTGGCCGGAACCCGCGCCGGTGCCCAAGGCGCAGCCGGACTTCGGGCTCGTTGACGCCGCCGCCGAGGCCCACCACTACGCGCTGCAGCAGCAGCAGAACCACAACGGCCTCGACGACCACCACCACTACGACGCCGCCGGAGGGTACTACTACGCCGCCGCCGATGACGCATTCCACAATGGCGGCGCCGCCGGCGGGGGTCCGCCGCCGAGGGCTGCGGCTCGGCGGGCGAACGGCCTGTCGACGCGGCGCCCCTGCTACTACTTCACCAAGGGCGTGTGCAAGCATGGCCAGAACTGCAACTTCCCGCACCACCAGGCCTACTCCGACGGGTTCTCCGACGACAGCCACCACAGCAGCGGCGGCGGCACGCCTGGCGCGCTCGAGAAACTGGAAATGGAGATCACCGAGCTGCTCCACTCGCGGAACGACCAGCCACTCTCCATCGCCTCGCTGCCCACGCTCTACGGCGAGAGGTACGGGAAGGGCCTGCAGGCCGACGGCTACCTCACCGAGAGTCAGCGCCATGGCAAGGCCGGCTACAGCCTCACCAAGCTGCTCTCTCGCCTGAACAAGATCAGAGTCATCGAAAGGTAATAAACTCATACATACAACGAACCGCAATCTATCAAAGAAAATATCAACATTCAGTTTATTAGATTCCTTAATCATTAATCATTGGACAATGCAAGCAGGCCGCATGGGCAGCACTCTGTGGTTCTAGCTGAGGACGCCGCCAGGTACACGGAGTTCAGGGGCGAGAGAGGAGGAGGTGACATGGGCTCAATCCCAGCCAGCTCGCACCAGATTTACCTGACCTTCCCTGCCGAGAGTAAATTCGTGGAGGAAGACGTCGCCACTTACTTCGGGTACATATATGCTATCTATATATAAAACCATTTACTATTGTTGGTTTCAATTTTGAATTGAAGTTGAAGATGCATTCTCGGTTCAGTTACGAAGTTATCATGCATTATTCAAAGACATGACAATGTGTGGACCTGCATTTTGCAGGCAGTATGGTCCAGTGCGTGATGTGAGGATCCCGTGTCAGGAGTGGCGCATGTTTGGCTTCGTGAGTTTCCATAATCCAGAGACAGTGAACACCATCCTCATGAGGCGTAACCCACATTTTATATGTGGATCAAGGGTCCTCGTTAAACCCTACAGAGAGAAATCCAAGTGCATAGAACGGTAATGCCTGAACTGGAGAAGAAATTAATTGGCCTTAAATTTTTTTGCTCTACTTTTCGATAGTGTGCTAATGTGTGTTATGAGTTGTGGCAACCTAAGAGTTCCAATTATCCCAGGACGTATGTGGACAAGATAAAGCCAATGCACTACTGCCCTACACGCTTCTTCGAGATTGATCCAGACTTTTATCCTGGTAATGACCAAGTAACCTGTACATTTTACAGCTCATAATCAATTAATAATCAATACACGTGCTCTCAAATTAACTTTGCTCGCTCCAGAAGAATATGAAGCTTCAAGCAGGATGGTGAGAAAGCAATTGGCAGAAAAGCACGAGAGGCTGATCGAGCTCGAGAGGAAGCGCTTTGGAGGGGTTAGGCTTGAACCATTGCCACATCAGTTTGCCTACTTCGATTGCAGCATTGAGGATGTAAATCCCCTCAATGGCCACCCAGCAGGTTGGCAATGCCAACATTTCCCACCTCGGAAATCTCCATCTACAACAACTCTAAAGTTAAAACTTTTTTCTTCAATTCATTCATGCTAATCAGATTCCAAAGATGCCAACCTGATTGTGCCGGACTCATTGGAGATCGTCTCCACGAGCCAAGCTCCACAAACGCAGGCAAGCACCAACTACGATGACAAAGAGAGGTACCAATTACTAAGTACAGTCAATGCCATTTCTTACATTATATTGCACCCTGGCATTGGTCTTACTCGTCTGTAATTTTTCAATGGATACATTCCTCACTGCAGCAATCAGATCGAACTCCTCCCGGAGAGTCCATTCGCATCAGCAGCACCTGCTGGAAACAACATATCCACAATCATATAATTGCAAGGAAAGGGGAGATAAAGCATCCTGGACCATCAATTACTTGTTCATTTGATATCTTCTCAAGGTCTAAAGGGATAAGTGTGTTTTTACACAGGAGAGCAAAAAATAAACAGTTTTTGTAGATAGAGAAAAAAAGGTAAGATAAGAACTCTCGCAGGTCTTAATTAATTAGGAGTCACAGGATAAAGAGAGCAAGTGTTATTTTATACTTTAGAAGTGGGATGGAAAAAGCAGTAGCATGGAGGTTGAGGACAGGGAAAAAAAAGCTACACTGGTAAGTTTTATACAAGTGTGTAGTCTGACTATAAGTTATAGAAAATAATGTGACATGATAGTTGTTCTAATAGGACACTATGATGCATGCAAATTGGGGGTTTACCATTTGCATCCAAAGGTTATGAACCAAGTTTAATTATTTGCAAAGGTAAAAGTAGTTGGTCCAGCGCGTCTATTATTTGTACTTTTGGTTAGTAATGAAGACACAATTTCAGTTCCATGCTCTATTGCCTGCAAATTTGTGGCATTCATGACATTTTCTTTTGTTTGCATAGTCCGTTACTGAAACAACTTTTAGATGCATAAGAATCTGCCCGGTTGGTATTTGCTCTCACTCCACCACCATATGCAATGCCCACTTGAACATCCCATATACTTCTATAATGTTACTCATGTGCCTCAGCAGCAAGAACCACTGGGAAAAAGGCAACCTAGTGCTTTCTATGATAGGCTGCAGTCATGGGACTCACCTGATCATGATATGAACCTTCAAGGCTTCAAGTGACCCTTTGTCATTCAGAAACCACCTAAGAATACTGAAAACCTTAAGGGGCACAAAATAAAATATATGTTGGTGCCTGATGTGACAAGGTAATGAATTCGTGATGACAACATAAACAGTTGCAATCCCCTTTTGTTGCCCAAAGGGCATCATGGATCATATCATCCATCCTCAGAATTGAGGTGCTGCTGGTGGAGGGAAATCTTATGTGGATAGTATTGTGGATCTAGTGGGTCCATGCTCTAGCTTTTGTGGCTCTCATCCTTGCTGGTGGCCTGCAAGTAGGATAAGACTGATGTGACCAACTGACACAGCTAACCAATGATACTAGTATTTTCAGGATAAATCCAATAATAGGACCACAGAGAAAAAAATCCTACAGTTTCAACAGATACTGATCTAGTGTTTCAGTTATAGAAATATATTTATGTTATATAATCAGATCATCTAGCTTCTATTTCAATTCATGAATCATGACTCCGTATAAATATTTGTGTGTTCACACTTCACACCAGCCTTGTCAATACGAATCCCCTTGAGATCACCTGGATCCCACCTCCCACGTGGACCCTGAATATGACAGTATGCTAAAGCAGCAGCACATATTGAGGACTGCGATTGTCTAGGGATGTGCATGGCGACTGATTTGTCCTTGCTTTGTTGGTGAAATGCTCGATCGTGTTGTGTAGTCCTTGCGCTTGAGACCGCTTTGTGTCTGTCGTTGAGGAAGCTGTCCATTCCGCTTTGTTGGTGAAGTGATCACTGGTAACAATGAAACTGCTGATTGGAGGCACACACGACAAATGTAAAAACTATTGCCATCTTAATTTGACCACATATAAGGAACCTTAAACGTAAGTATGGAAAGAAAATACACATGCAATTTGTAGAGTATGACGAGTGTGAACAATCTTAATTCAGCATTTCACGAGCGTTAGATTAATTATAACAAACACCTAGGCCATATCTATATCATGTATATCAAACACGTGATGATAAAATGATTATGGAAATTATATATTTACCAGGCGCCAGAAGCGCCTAGGCGCTCCCCCGTGCTAGCCTCCGGCTGTTGGGCTCGGACCAGCTAGGATTTTGATCCGGTCAGAGTTGGGTCGGGCTTCGGGTCATCTTTGAGGGAGTTTTAGCCCGTCTAAAGAAAAGAAAGGAAGAAGAGAAGAGAGTTTAGGCCCTACCCGCGTGGAGAGGGTTTATTAGAACAACGAGACTAAATTAGACTAGGTAAATTCACATTTAGCTAGTCATTTAGCTAGTATTCTTCCTATGTATTTTCTCTTCTTCCAACAAACTAGCTAAAATGACTAGTCATCCCACAATTAGGCCCACGTGTCAACCGAGTGAGGGAGGTGGGAGCAGGAGGGGACCGCGCGGGAGGTGGTGGAGCCGCGAAGGATAGCCAGCAGAGAGCACTAGCCATCTTTGGCTAACGACGACACAAGTTTAGCTAGCGAGGATAGCTAGCGGGTTGTTTGGCTAGTCTGTTGGAATACTGTTTTTGTTGATTTTTTTCATTTTTTAAGCCAAATCAAGATAGCTAGTCTCTTGGAGTTGCTCTTAGGCTCGTACGAAAGATATGGAGAATTTTTTTAGGCAAAGATCCGGAGAATTTTAAGATTTGAATTTTCAACCAAGTTTTTAAATACTAGGCTAAACCAGAGCAGAATATAATAGTAGCTATTGTATTTAAGTATAAAAATATTTAATTTTTTATTAATTAATTATTCACATAAACATTGAACTATAGAAATTTTATTAACATGGTACTCAAATATATGTTAAGGGCGTTAGAGCACATATATCTTCATATTGTAGGGTTTTAAGCTGGTGGCGTTGTTTTTAGCGTTCGCTGATTGTTTTCTAGGCCTCTAGTGCAAAGGGAAAAATCATTAATGATTGTTTTTAGCAACCCCTAAATACGTACTGTACATAAAAAAATATTATTCACAGCTAAGCCGAAGAGCTGTTTAGTGGCCCTAAATCATCATTAGTGACTATTGTTGAATATGATTGATCGGTAACATCGTAATGCATTGCCTCTAAAAAACTTATAGTGGGCTACTTATAATCAAATGCTTTGAAACCTCATCGTCATATGTTGAGAAAGACGAGAGAAAAAAGAATCAAAACATCTTTTATCTTGTACTAATCTCGTCTAGAAAATAAGGCCACATGGGCCACCTGATAATTACCGATTCTTCATCATGTTCTAGATACAAGGACATCAATTATAAATAATACTCACTCCATATTAAAATACTTTTTAAACTTTTCTTATATCTTTGACCATTCATCTTATTCAAAAAATTATTACAAATATAAAAAAGATAAATCAAGCTCAAAATATCTACAATAATAAAGCATGTAGCAAAAGAAATAGATCATACTTGTATAATGTTTTAATAATATGAATGGTTAAAGTTGTAAAAAGACAATGATGATGGATATTTTGATACAAAGATAGAGTAAGTGTTAACTTTGAAGATAGTCCGTTGAGAAATTAATTTTAGTAATGTCTCTCACGTAACATTTAGTCTTAGAGCTAAAGATATCTCTAGCAATATCTCTCACATAACCTTCGACCTTTGATGATATTTTCTTTGAGTCCATTGTCCATTGACGATATATACACTTTGAGTTTCAGTATGACTAAAATACACCAGCAGTACATGAATTTGGCATGAGGGGTGACGGGCAGCCCCCACAAACCCTAGCCGCCGCCCCCTCCCCCCACTGTTCCTCGCCGCGCCGCCGCCCGAGCGGGCCGCCGGGGCCCCGCGCGGCCGCGAGGAAGGCGGTGGCGGGGCCTCCCTCCTCTTCTCGCCGGCGAACCGGGGCGGGCACGGCCGTCCGGTGTCGAAGGTGCTGCTCGCCGGCGTGTGTCGTCCTCCGCAACGGCGGGTGGTGTAGCCTCCGGATCTGGCGGCGCCATGGCCGGATCTGGGGCTACACGGAGGAGGCGCGTCTTCTGGTGGTGGTCTGGAGGCCGGTCCGGTGACGGCGACGGCGGCTCCTAGATGGTGAGGCAGCGGCGCGGCCAGCTCGGGGAGGTCTCCGGCCAGCGGCCCGGCAACGCGGCTCCCTGCGACGGTGGCTCGGCGGCTGGCGTCGAGGCTTCCCGTGGTGGGGGCTGAGCGGCCGGCGGGCGGCGCCCTGCAACGGAGGTGGCCGGAAGCCTGTGGCGCTGTTCCTCGTGGGGACGGTCGGCGGCGGCCTACGGCGCGGCTCTTGCGGTGGCGTGGCTATCGACGGCGGGCGACGGGGTATGGTGACCTTCGGCGCCTGGCGGTCGGTCCCATGGGTGGAGAAGGCGGTGGTTGGGCTTCTCAAATCAGCGGGGTCGCGGCCTACGTCGTGGTGGGCGGCGACTTGGACGGCGGCGACTTGCTGCTGGGCGTCGGCACTTGGAGACTACCTTGCTCGGACTAAGTGCCGGGGAGGTTTTGGTCTCCCGTGGCCGCTTCCAACGCAAGTTTTAGCGGTGGCCTATGGTGGTTGGTGACCTCGGTCGGCCTCGCGCTCATGTGTGGACCTATCTCGCGGCCTAAGTGCAGCAGAGGTTCGCCGGCGTGCAGCGCGGTGTCGGTGGTGGTCGGCTGCTGCGGCGGGTTGCTTCCATCCTCGGCGTCCCTTGGTGAAGATCTGGGCTCTTCCAGTCAATGTCAGTCTTCTCGCGAGTTGGGCAAGGTGTCGTGACTCTCGTGTCATTGGGTGTCGGTGTGGTTGAGGGAAGCCTAAGTGCTCGCCCCTCGCGCTTCTGATGGTCGCGGCCGGTGTTGCGTTTCATCTTTTCCTTGGTCGTTGGGACGACATTGGACGAAGCGTCGGGCGAAAGCTTTCACGACTTCGGTGTCGATGTCAACAGCGGCGGCGTCTTCGGGCGTCGTAGTCCTCCTTGGAGGCGTTTTGTTGGGATGCTTCCTGCTTGGTCTTTGTCTTCCAGGTGAAAACCGTGCTCCGGATCTTCGGAGGAGCGACGACGGCGGCTTCGACATCGTTTCCTTCTTGGGGGCGTCACGTTGGAAGTCTTGTGACCTGCTTCACTTGTGGTTTGGCTTGACGGGCGTTGAAATTTTTGGAGCGTGACTACAGAATAAGTTTGAAGCTTAGTCTTCTTTTTATTGTCGTAGTGTTTTCCTCTTGTTTTTTCTTTACCTCGGTGCGAGGTTTGGAGTCTAAGCGCTCTGTTGTAATCTTTGGCTGTGTATATCCACTTGTGGATATAGAGGCCGGATTGTAATCCTTAATCTAAAAAGAATTTGGCATGATGTGTCATCTAGGTCTCCAAACTCTGAAAATGCACATCCAAATCTTTGGAAGCATGAGAATCCCGAGCACGGGATATTTAATTATTTGCCACCGTAAGAAAAGACACTCCTTCATATGGGACCTTTAGAATGGCTTCTACGTTTTTGCCATCGTGCAGATTTTAAGACAACGGATTTGCCACTATTGCTGAGGTGGCACGCCACATCCCCCCTCCAGCGTGGATTCGTGCACACAAATGACTGCCTTGCCCTCACCTTATCTCTAACCTTCCCTCCCCGCGGCTTGGATCCCCAGTTCGTCCGCTACTCTCCCCTCACTCCTCCCCATTTCTTTCCTGCATGGAACCCTAGCCGCCGCCGGCGGCGGCGGCGGCGGCGCTGGCTAGCGATTGAGCAAGAGGTGGACCAATGGAGCACGGTGATTGCCCCCTTGGTAAGTCAATCCCCCCTCCCCCGGTCAGTGTGGTAGTTGACTCAGTGTGTGTGGGGCTGGACGCATCTAACTCCAAATTCATGTTGCTGATTATGTCAGGATCGATCCTGGCAATGCGTTTAGAATAGTGGTTAAGGTTGACAAATATAAGGCCAATGCGGAGTACGATATGGTAGACATGGATGAGCAGCAGCATGTGTTGTGGTTTGATGAAACCAGAGGGTATAATCTGGCTGAATTTGAGATTGACATGGCCAGCAAGATATACTGGGGTAATACTCAAACACTTGCAGTTTGGTTAGTGGATGTTGATAGTGAAGCATCATGGAAAGATTAGGAAAGCTGAGCATTTTGAGTCAATGATTAAGCACAGATGGAATTCTGGAGTGGCATATGTTAGAGTACAAGTTGTTGATAAGGAAGGGTACCAGAACATTAACAGTTGGGCAAATGAAGGAGTTTCTGGTGTGACAAATGAAGGTGGAGGTGAATCTTGCAGCTCTCCAGCACATTCATTCCTAGCACAGCCTGAGCAACAACAGACAGAACAACAACAGCAGACAGAATTCATTGATTGGAGACTTTGACAATACTGCCTGAAGCTGAACAAGATGGTGAAGCTTATGTTCTGGCTGATGAGGATATGGTGTATGAGGAAATGGGCTTCAAAGCAGCAGATGAGGCAGCAGCAGCAGAAGAAGAAGATGAAGAACCTGCTATTCCTGACATTCCTCCTGATGTACAACAAGAAATGGATGAAGCTGGCATTAGTGTTAACGACAATGACCCTACAGAGCCAATACTAGATTGGGACAGGGACAATCCAGATATGAGGGTGGGGACATTGTATCCTAACATGGTAGAATTCAGGTTGTCTGTGAAACAACATGCAATAGTCAAAGAATTTGAGCTTGGGATTGAAAAGTTAGACACGACAAGGTTCAGAGGTTATTGCAAAGCTAATGGTTGTGGATGGGTCATTAGAGCTAGGAGGCAACTTGATGGTTGTGTCAGGGTATATTTACTAACTTTCATGTGCTGATGTTTTGTACATTTCTATGTATATTTGTGTGTGATGTGTTACTGACCTGATGCCTTAATGTCTTGTGCAGATCCAAATCAATCCAGGCAAGCACAAGTGTGCTTCAAGAACCAAGGTGAGGGGCAAAATGGCTTCTCAAGCTTGGGTTGCAGAGAGGGCTATACCTTTGCTGAAGAGAAAGCCTGGAATGGGTGCTGCAGATGTGAAGGCAGAGTTAGAGGAAAAGTACAAGATCAAAATAAATTACCAGACTGCATGGTATGGTAGACAGAGAGCAGCTGGCAAATTATTTAGTAAGTATGATAATTCATTTGATTGGTTGTATAGGTTTAAGGCAGAAGTGGAGTTGAGACAACCTGGTAGTGTAGTTGAGATACACACTGAGAAAGTTGATGAGAAGCACCACTTCAGTAGATTTTTTGTGCTTTCAAAGGCAGTATAGGTGGGTTCTTACAAGTCTGCAGACCTTATATTAGTATAGATTCAACTGCTTTGAATGGTCAGTGGAATGGTCATATGCCTTCAGCATTAGCAATAGATGGACATAATTGGATGTTTCCTTTGGCTTTTGGGTTTTTTTCAAAGTGAAACCAAAGAAGATTGGATCTGGTTTATGGAGCAGTTACATAAGGCTATTGGAGTACTTCCAAGACTTGCTATATGTACAGATGCTGGCACAGGGCTTCTAGCTGCAGTTAAGCAAGTGTTTCCCTGGGCTGAACATAGAGAGTGCTTCAGGCACATGATGGAGAACATGAAGAAGAGGTTCACTAGACAAGTTTATGCAGAGAGCATGTGGTCTGCTTCCAGGGCTTACACTACTGGCAAGCATGACTACTTCATGTCCAAGGTCTTTCAAGCTAGCCCTCAAATACAAACTTGGATAAATGAGAGGCACAATCATCTCTGGGCCAGATCCAAATTCTCTCCTGACATCAAGTGTGACTACATAAACAACAACTTAGCAGAGTGCTGGAATGCATGGATCAAAGACTTCAAGGCCTGCCACTTCACTTCATGGTTGATGCTATCAGAGAGAAGGGAGTGGTCATGTTTGAGAGGAGAAGGAGGATATCCAGAGCTCTGCAAGGAGTTATTCTTCCTGCTGTGGTTCATCAACTAAATGCAGCCTCCAAGGGACTAGGCCACTTGAAAGTCACCAAAGGCCTACCAGATCAAGCTGAGGTCACAGAGTCATATAAGGATGAGGAGGTGAGAAGGCATGTGGTCTACCTCAGTATTAACCATTGTACCTGCATGGAGTGGGATATCACTGGTAAGCCTTGCCCTCATGCATTGGCTGTGCTAACTACTGAGAGGCAGCCAGATTATGAGAGACATATGGACATGGCATATTCTGTACAGAGATTTAGGCAAGCATATGATGCTGGATGGCCCAATATAACTGACAGGCATCAGTGGCCAAATCCCTAAAAGGATTTCATATGTCATCCACCACTAGCCAAGAAAAGAGGTGTTGGTAGGCAGAGGAAGAACAGATTCCATCATGTTTGGAGAGGTCAGGGAAAGCTACCAGGCAGACAGTATGTGACGGTTGTGGTGAACTGGGACATAGGAGAGGAAGTTGGAGGTGCTCACTGACTGGTACCAAGAAGAGGTCTGTTTGCTTTCATGCATATCCTGCTAAACCATTCACTGCATATGCTCATTGTTTACCTTGTTTACCTTGTTTTGCAGGAAAAGAAGCAAGAAAGGCAAAGCCAAGCCAGGGAGGAAGAAGACCAAGAAAAACACTCCTGAAACAGTCAATGTGGCAACTCCCAGGACAAGAGCAGCAGCAGCAAGGGAAGTAGCCCAGGCTGCACAAGCAGCAGCTACTGAAGCAGCCCAAGCAGCTAGGGATGCAGCAGCAGCAAGGGAAACAGCCCAGGCAGCACAAACAGCAGCTACTGAAGCAGTCCAAGCAGCTAGGGAAGCTAGGGAAGCAGCAGAAGTAGCAGATGCAGCTGAACATGTTGTGTGTATTGGCCATGGTGTAATGCTGGCCATGAACAAACATGTTGTGTGTGTTGGCCATGGTGTTATGCTTTTGTGAACAATTTCTGTTTCTGTGTTGACCATGAACAATTTCTGTGTGTTGGTCATGAACTCAGTTTGTTATCTCCTAGTTTAAGTACTCAATTTCCATTGTTCAGCATCACAAATGGTTCATGAAACACATGTTCATCATCACAGATTGGTAATGAAACACAACATGTTCAACATCACAGATTGTTCATGAAACACAACATGTTCACAGATTATTCATGAAACATAACATTGTTCAACATCACAACAACACAGATTAACCTACAACCACAGGTTACCCTACTACCATAGATTCAACATCACAAACATTGCTGGGATCCCAACCTTCCTACTAGTTCTTCAACATGTAACCTAACACAACACCCATAAGTCCTACAACCACCACAGCCAAGAACACCATGCCATACATCATCTGCTCCACTTTGGCCTCCAAATGCTGCTTCTGCTGCAGGTTCCTTGTTGCAGACTGAACCTCTCCTTCATCTCTTCCTTCCTCAGATTGGCACAGCTGAATCAGGTCGGCTTCAATCAACTCCAAGAAATAGGCCTTTTGCCACCTATAATAGTCACACCGTTCTGGCAGCTGAACAACAAGAGCAAAAAAAATCAATCTTTGCCAAATAAAAAAACCGGAATTGAAAAACCAAAGTCAAACTCACCCATTTTTCATTTCTTACACACTTAATGTAAACCCGACCGTAGTTGTCGCCGAATCTTGCTGCGTGCGCCGCTCAATCACCCGTGCACTCTTGCAGTACAGGCACAGGATCAAAGGCAAACCCGTTTCATCACCGAAATAGGGGTAGGGATCTGCTACCTGCCTCCATGCAGCTGACGACGTGGATCCCGGCAGCCTTCCACCTGACGAAGCCCCTTGCTGCGCCATTGCTTGCTTGCTTGCGTGGGGAACGACGATGAAGATGGCGACCACCAGTGGTGTGGGGGGGGGACGAACAAGCAAGGGAGCAAGAGGAAGGGGGAGAGGAAACAAGTGAATGGAGAGGACGAGGCACTGTGGGATCCAAGCCGCGGGTGTTAGGGTTTTGGCGAGGGCAAAGCAGTCATTTGAGCGGCCGAATCCACGCTGGACGGGGGATGTGGCGTGCCACCTCAGCAATAGTGGCAAATACGTTGTCTTAGAATCTGCACGATGACAAAAACGTAGAAGCCATTCTAAAGATCTCATATGAAGGAGTGGCTTTTCTTATGGTGGCAAATAATTAAATATCCCCTGGAGCACGAGCTCCATGACTACAATGGCGGCGGATCGGGCTAGCTCAGAGCCTTAGACGGCGTGAGGTCGGGGTGAGCTCTAGCGCGTGGGGCGACGGCGCACGACGACAACACCAACGCCCTGACCATCGCGAGCTTGGTCGCGATGGTGGCGATGGTGCCCGAACGCGGTCACTTGAGCCGGTTGACGTCCTGTTACGAGGTGAGTCGGCTGCTCCCCGACAACATGGAGAATGCGAGCCTCCACAATGTGTCGCCGCCGTCGCTACCATGGGATGGCATGGACTGAAGGGGATAAGGGAGCTCGATGGGATGACATGTGGGCCCCACATAATCGTTTCCAGCTCATTGCCCAATTAGCACGCCACACAGTCAAATTATTAACATAAAAAGATGATTTAGACCTCACATGAACCGGCTATCAAGTTTAGAAACTCATATGTACATTTTGAGAGTTTGAGAATTTGAATGACACCCGCTGCTAGTCAAGTTTAAAAATTGACGGTACATTTTTACTCTTTGAGGATCCATTCTTCTTCGAGCGGCTCGCCTAGTTGCCCACCAAATGGAAAAAGTCTATATCACCTCCTAAACATTTCAAAACTGTTCAAATTACCCCATAAAATATTTTTGAAAAATCATAATAAATCACAGAAAAATCATAAAATGGAAAATCCAATTGTGTTGAACTTAGAATGAATAGATCTACACAGCGAATATATAATATGATATGATTTAATACATTTTTTTACAGCTATGAAGAAAAATATAGATCTAAAGACAAAAAAATATAATAAGCATACCATATTATATGTTCATTGTGTAGATCTACTCATTTGAACTCCAACACAATTGTATTTTCCATTTTACGATTTTTTTTGTGATTTACTATCATTTTCAAAACTACTTTAGGGGGTAATTTAATTGATTTTGCAAAGTTTAGAAGGTGATATAAACTATTTCAAAGGTTGGGGGTTTATGTAGTCCAACCCCATAAGTGAGGGGTGATATAGACTTTTTCGCCCACCGAATCAACGGCAACCAAAAGCAAAATCCATCCTCCTAGCGTATATCATCAACGGCCACCGCCAGCCTAAACCAAAAGCAAAAGGGTACAAAAACTCTTCCCCCGCGGCTCGCCTTGTCGCCCACCAAATCCCGGAGCAGAGCACACTGCTCAAACTACACTTCCACCGATCCCTCTCTTTCTTCGAAATTAAGCAAATATTCCAGCAGCTTCCATCAATCGACCCAAGATTTGCTCCAGTACACCCTGCAGGAGTCCCGTTTCCCTTGACGATCGATAGGTTGAGGTGTTGGGGGTGGTGACGATGGAGTGCCCACCACCTGTTCGACGGGAGGACGGCGAAATAGAATGGGCCGAGGCGGCGAGGAAATACCTCGACGTGGTCTCCTCGGGCGACGAGGGGGCGGCGGTGAGGGCCACGCTCGAGGTCAAGCGGATGGCCAGCCACGCTCCGGATCGTGCCGTGCGCCTCGCTGTCTGGGCGCTTGTCGGCCTCCTCGACCGGTCGCCGCCGCCTCGTCTGCAGGCGGCGGCGTCGCAGGTCCTGTGCTCCGTCGTTCGCGTCGATGGTGGCAAGTTCGCCGACGAAGTTGTTGATGCGGGCTTCTTCCCCGTGGCGCAGAGGCTGCTCCTGGAGTCGGAGGAGGTGCCCCAGAGGATCCTGCTGAGGTGCCTCAGCTGCATCCTGTCCTTCCACGCAACTAGCCGTGTGGTATTTGCGAGGGGCGGTGGCGCAGAGGTTATCTTGGGCCTATTTCAGGGCTGCTCTGGTGCGACGAAGCGGCACTTGGTGGAAATTCTGAGTGCGTAAGCGTTGGTGAGAGAAGTCCGGCGTCTGATCCTAGCTGACGGAAAGGTCGAATACCTAGTGGAGGCCATTTCGTTTGGTAACTTGGTGTCAAGGACCAGAGCAGCTCAGGCTGCTGGCCTGCTTGGTGCATCAACTAACGGCCGATCTTCGCTTGTTCAGATGGGTGCGCCGCTGGCTCTAGTTGGACTGATGAGGGATGGTGATTCCTCAGCAAAGCTTGTTGCTGCTAATGCGCTTGGTATAGTCTCATCAATTGGACATCTCCCACTGATTCATCAATCTGGCACTATACCTTTATATGCTGAACTGCTAAAAGAAAACCGTCCATTTGCAAAAGATATAGTGGAGGATGTATTCTGCATTTTAGTTTCAATCAGGGGCAATGCTGAAGTGGTTCTGGTGAATCTGGCTGGAATCCTGAGGGGTGAAGATGACCTTGCAATAAGTTCTGCTGTCGATGTTTTGTTGGCTCTTGCTGGATATAAGAGCATCATTCCTTTCCTTAAAAGTTCTGGAGTAATAACTGTTCTGGTGGATCTTCTGCAGAATGGGAATCATGATGTTGTTGAGAAAGTTACAGGAGTTGTTGCACAGTTAAGCTATGAGGAGTATATCAGGGAAGGTTTGATGGAAGCTGGTGCTATTCCCATTCTTTTAGATTTGCTTCATGGCGATTTAGAGGACTTGACGGAGTCTGCAGCAGCAGAAGCTTTGATTAATTTTTCTGAAGATCCATCATGCCAGGAGTATGCACCAATGCTACAAAGGGTACCAGAAATTTCGGCATTTCGATATCACTTGTTTCATTTCCGAATTTCTCAAAGCCACTTGATTCAATCTGCGAGAAGACGGATAGAACAGCGTTTGAACTCACAATAAGAACTTCGTGACTTATGGTATGTATGTCATCTTAGTCTTTTGAGTATCTATGTTACAAACATTCTTTCTATGTGATAGTATTCTTGATGATGTTTGATGCCTGTTCTGACTTCTGGTGGAAGTAGTCTTCGACTCATTGTGTCATTTGATTTTAGTGTATGCCTGGTATTTACATGAGTAAACCCAAGCACAAGATTGGAGTTTTCAACGACCACGGACTTGTGAGACTGCAATATTTATGCAAGAAAATCAATAAATATGTTTATAATCATGAACCATGAGTAATGCCAAGAAAAAAATAATCGTTCATTTAGTAGTTTTAGTGAGATGATTTTCTCTAGACATAGACCTTCATCAAGTGTTTTCTGTGACTGAACAATATGAGCAAGGGACAACCTGAACTAAAACCATAACAATGTCAACTGTGCTGATATTTAAACTTGTAAGAGATAAAACAATTCTTTTGGATTTCACAGTGAACAGTCAGCTGCTAGGTTATTACTTATTACTTGGATACCTGGAACTGTTGGATTAGTGGTTTATTTGAAAAGATGGTACAACAGGTACACCAAAGAGACTGGCAATATTAGAAGATGTCAACATTCTGTTCAACTATCATTGAAGGACATGATGCCATATGCACTGTTGAACTAGAGGCACTCTATAAGATGAAAAGAATACACAAGCACGTACAGTTCTTAAGAGGACATTTATGGGGGGTGAAATAAGTCTGGAAAGAACACACAAGCACGTACGGTCTCAGGGATATCGACCCTGTTAGACTTGGGAAAATTCTAAAGTTCAAACTAGCTAGGACGTTATTAAAATTGGATAAGTGTAATTGGCCATTTGTCATGTTTTTATGAATCAAAAGTAATAAACTTTAGCAAGTGCCTTTTTTGCCTGCTATGGGAGGACGCGGTTTGGCAATGGCTGCTCAAAAATAAATGTCTAGGTGGTAAAAAGAAACTCTGGCTCATGTTGAAGGGAAATATGTGACTCTCACTTTCAGCCAGGTCTTTTGATAGCGAACATTCCAAGCCAAGAATGGGGCCAACTAGATTTTGGAATGGTAAATGGTTGAGTAACGCTAGATAATGTGCGACGGAAACAGATCACTGTGACGGATATTATAATATCTATACCACTCAATCTATCTTTCTGCAGTCCAATTGTTTGTGGATATATTGATTGCATGGCAACATAGTGCAATCTACCTGTTCACCTAGAAGTATTATGGAAACTCAAGATCCCATTCAAGATTAGATTATCTTATGGTATATGTGTAGATGAATTCTTTCGACCAAAGATAATTTAGCTAAAAGATAATTCTACCTTTTCGCTGAAAGTGTATGTTTGCAATCATAATGAAACCATTTGTCACCTCTTCTCTGATTTATCTTTGCTAGAACTGTTAAAAATCATCTACATTGCCTTGGGTTAAAAAAAACACAGCTTTAGTGGTTCTTCATCTTGTTGTTGTTGTAGCATTAGCTGGCTTAAAAAAAGGGAGGGGGAGAAAAGAAAAACGATGTTAGTGGAGTAGCTACCATTTTTTGGTCTATATGGTCTGCTGTAATGATTGTCTTTAATAATAAACTTAAAGCAATTGAGGTTGCAAATGATTGTAGATTGATTCGAGGGAGTAAGTAGTACAGGGCTATATAGGCAAGAATCCAGGAGGTGGTTTATAGAAACATAACAGACCAGAGAGATTCTTGCCTATCTTCAATCAGTCAGAGGAATGAGGATATGCTCCAGGCTCACACGTCTGTGCATACTACATTACTACATACTACGCACAAATGCACACACTACATGCTAACATAAATCTCACACATCTGTTATGCTTGCGATTTTCAGAGGGGGGGCTATATTAGTTGCAAATCTGGAGGTTGCTACTACCTCCGTTCGTCAATTGTTGACGTTTCCAACCATGGATTGAACTAGGAATGAACTAATCTACCCTGTCCGAACGTCATCAATAAGAAAACGGAGGGAGTACAAAGGAAGGATCAAAGGGAAAGTTTTTTTAGAAGGCATGCAATGCTTTGAACATAGTGGCTGTGGAAGTTTTCACTGACAATAGGGTATGTGGCTAATCTGGATGCCACTTTTAATACTTCATTTCTTTCATACGTCATAATATCGGATCGAGGCTGTATGCACTGGTGGATGCAAAAGGCAAAAGGATCTTTCTTCATTGTCTAAACTAACATTTAGTTGCTGGAAAAGGGTAAAATAGTTTTTAGAAATTCAGAGAAACTCCATGATTAACAAAAATTTGAATTGCTATGGAGTTCTAGAAATCTTTTGATTGCCTGCATCCTGGATTGTCGAATGGTTTTTTTTTTTGGTCGAGGTCTAGAAGTTACCAAATTCAATTTGAGTTCTGCAGCGTTTTATTTTCCCCCTACATTACATCATTTAGAACAAGAAGAGCCTGTTGTGTGTGAAATTGATAGGGTCCTTGTGGACTTAGAACATTACTGAATTGTACTTACTGACTTTCGTCTACATACCGGCTGTAAATCAGTAAGTCTAAACACAGATGGCCCTCTAAGCAGGAGACACACTACCACACAATAATGTTGAAAAGCCATCAAGGGAAGTGTTTTTCCAAGCAAATTAAATATAAATAAAGGCAAATGTTTTTTATGATATACGACCAAAGGATCAAATTGAAGCGATCAGTTCTTGTCCCATCGGTTGTCGTTGATACTGTGCATCAATGATATACGCGTGTGTGGATTAGCATGCTGATTTTGTTTAAACATATATGCATGGCCCGCGAGTGGAGACGAAATGGGAAGGGAGTTTTGTAGCTGCGGTCGTGCACACCTGGTGACCTGTGATGGGCAGTGGTTCCGTCGTTCTCCGTGCCCAGCTCTTTGACACTTTCACGAATGTTAGAGCGAATCATTGGAGTATTTAATTTTAAAACAAATATAAAATCAATTGAAGCATTTGACTCTTGACTAAGCGTGCACGGCTGTCTCGTTGATCTCTCGAGCTGTTAAACTAGCGTCATCCATGGAGATATTTACGGATACTTAGACCGACCTGGCTAGCTGGGCTCTTCCGGTACGGTGAATCTATTTTATTTATAGTCCCAGGAAGAACATGAATTCATGATTCTGGTCGTTCTGTACTTCTGTGTTTGGTTTAATCCTACCTAGGCTAGAATGATTCCGAGCTATGAAAACAACGACAGTTCAATAACTCGGATCAATTTGCCATTTTGTATTTTGTTGGAAGCCATTTTAGAATCGACAAGAAGCTCAATTACCATTTTGGGGTCCGTTTTTTTTTTCAAAAAAAAAAAGTGCACTGAACGCCACGGGACACACTATGAAGAAGCAGGGGAGTACAACGAAACAGCCAAAATGTTCCGCAACCTAAGCTATTTGCTAACATGGCCTAAGCGCCAAGTGACAACACGTCGACACGAGGTTTCCAATGTTAGGTCTGAGCGAGATCGAGTAACTTTGATACGCAAGCCACATGAAGAATTCAATATTTCGGCGTAAGGTAAGATAATCCTACGTATGCTCAAAGAACTCTCAATCAGATTAAGATAATCACATTACCACCGAAGAAGATGACGACGGCACTGTATTAACAGTTATATATATATAATCATCATCAAAACATCAAAGTTGACACGGAAACTATCGATGATCGACCCCTCCCTCTCTCTGACAATGAGCCCCGTGGCCCCACATTTGTCAGTCTCTGCCTCTCTCCCTTGTATCGACCGATCAGAAAGCCAGAGGTGATCACATTGTTGCCCACTCTCGCCTATATATGGACGCCTATCGATCTTCTTCTCATATGTTGGCTAGCCAGGGACATGTAAAACCTTGTACACCACTACTTCAGCCGAAACCTGGTCCGAGACCAAGCGTACGTAGTGCAAGGTTTTAGGAGATCTCGAGCTCCCGAAGGTAACAATGGCAGAACAGCACAAAGAAGCAACAAACATGGCAGCCTCCGATGGGCGCCTCCCCGACGGCGTCGCGCCGAGGAAGAAGACCAACGTTCGGTTCGCCTTCGCCTGCGCCATCTTGGCCTCCATGACCTCCATCCTCCTCGGCTACGGTACATAAATCATCACCATCTCTCTGTGTTTTTTTAGGGTGTGTTCTCTTTGCTAAAAAGGGTGAAATGTGGTGTGTGAACAGTGCTGGAATAGTATTTGTTGGTGAGAGAAGATGCGACGGATGTGATGGGTAAACAGGGAACACCCTCTACAAAGGAGAGACCGGGGCCCTACGTTGTACGCGCGTCATGTTCAGTAACTTCGTCGTGTTAAGTGTCTTGACACTTTCTCTACGTGTGCTTTTATAGACATCGGGGTGATGAGTGGCGCGGCGCTGTTCATCAAGGAGGACCTCAAGATCTCGGACGCCAAGGTGGAGGTCCTGCTGGGCATCCTCAACCTCTACTCGCTCATCGGCTCCTTTGCGGCGGGGCGCACCTCCGACTGGATCGGCCGCCGGCTCACCATCATCCTCGCCGCCGTCATCTTCTTTGTCGGCGCCTTCATGATGGGCTTCTCCGTCAACTACCCCATGCTCATGGCCGGCAGGTTCGTCGCCGGCATCGGCGTGGGCTACGCGCTCATGATCGCGCCCGTCTACACGGCGGAGGTCTCGCCGGCGTCGTCGCGGGGGTTCCTCACCTCCTTCCCCGAGGTGTTCATCAACTTCGGCATCCTCCTCGGCTACGTCTCCAACTACGCCTTCTCCCACCTCAGCCTCAAGCTCGGCTGGCGCCTCATGCTGGGGATTGGCGCCGCGCCTTCCGTCGTCCTCGCGCTCATGGTGCTGGGCATGCCCGAGTCCCCGCGGTGGCTGGTCATGAAGGGCCGCCTCGCCGACGCGAGGGTGGTGCTCGACAAGACCTCCGACTCGCCCGAGGAGGCGGCCCTGCGCCTCGCGGAGATCAAGGCGGCGGCCGGCATCCCCGCTGACCTCGACGGGGACGTCGTCGCCGTGCCCAAACGGACCGGCGGCGAGGAGCGCGTGTGGAAGGAGCTCATCCTCTCCCCGGCGCCGGGCGTCCGGCGCGTGCTCCTGTCGGCGCTCGGCATCCACTTCTTCCAGCAGTCGTCGGGCATCGACTCGGTGGTGCTCTACAGCCCGCGCGTGTTCCAGAGCGCCGGCATCGCCGACAAGAACAAGCTGCTCGGCACCACCTGCGCCGTCGGCGTCACCAAGACGCTCTTCATCCTGGTGGCCACGTTCACGCTGGACCACTTCGGGCGGCGGCCGCTGCTGCTGACTAGCACGGGGGGCATGGTCGTCAGCCTCGTGGGCCTCGGGGTGGGCCTCACCGTCATCGGCCACCACCCGCCGGGCACCACCATCCCGTGGGCCGTCGGCGTCTGCATCGCCTCCATCCTCGGCGTGGTGGCCTTCTTCTCCATTGAGCTCGGGCCCATCACGTGGGTGTACAGCTCGGAGATCTTCCCGCTGCACCTCCGCGCGCTGGGGTGCGCGCTGGGCGTCGGCCTGAACCGCGTCACGAGCGGGGTCATCTCCATGACCTTCCTGTCGCTCTCCAATGGCATCACCATCGGGGGCAGCTTCTTCCTCTACGCGGGCATCGCGTCGCTCGCCTGGGTCTTCTTCTTCACCTACCTCCCGGAGACACGCGGCCACACGCTCGAGCAGATGGGCGACGACATCTATCAGCAGCAGCAGTCTCCGGAGAAGGAGAGGAACGCCGTCGAGATGGCATCGACGGCCGCCACGTACTAGATGCCAGAAACGAGCACTGACGAATTGATTAGTAGTGTCGAGCTGAGAAGAGTCGCGCAGCGGTTGAAGGAAGCGTGAAGATGATGGACTGATGGGCAGACACGAGCGTAAGAATTTTTATATAGTTTTAAGTGCTGAATAATTATTGGACTTGCAGTAGTACGTGTACGTTGAGGTGTGTCGTGTAACCAAAAACTAGTGATGTATATATGGATCGGACCGGGAGTCAAGCATGAGAGTACAATATGTTGTGTAATAACTATCCTGCAAGGTTTGTTGCGAAATGAAGAGAGTCAGACAAATCAAAACGCAAGGGAATTTGGAACCACTCTGTTGTAAGCTTCCTCCTCACAAAAAAATAAAAATAAATCATAAGCAAAATATCGTCGTCAGATGTATATACGTAAATGTTAAGTCGTACATTTTGAATGTTTAATAAAAAAATAAGTGCAATATATAAATATGAGATCTCGTTTTATATGTTTAAAGAGGAAATCGCGATTATAGTTGAGATACAAAATAATTAATCATCCACCCATGCATGCTCCCTCTAATCATTTTTTTTTGTGAGCACACCCCCTCCAATAATATGGAACCACATCTTGGGCATTGCCTGGTACCGCGTTTGGGTCTTGGGCTATTAAGAAGAATATGATGGTGGATTTTCTATCCATATATCTTTAGGTTACACACCTTTCCCTACATGCTACATTATATGGATGGCTAAGATGATAGGGGTGAGTAGCAACTAGCAACCCACCTATACAACATCCATATATGAACCCGAAGCTACATACATATATTTGAAATGTTTAGGATTATTTGATTGTTAAATCAGTTGTAAGTAATTGTTGAAGCTGCATGATGCAAAGGTGCAACTTGAGTGCGATGGGGGGAGCAAGCTATCCATACATACATGATCCTTATGAGATAGTACTCCTTTGTCCCAGAATATAGCAATGTTTAGGTTTGTCCTAATATAAGTCAAATATTCTTAATTTGACCAATAATATCTCAAAAAAGTATTTCAAATAAAAAATTATACATTATGATAGTTTATTTCATGACGGATCCGCTAACATACATTTTGTGTTATCAATATCTTTATGTTTTCTTGCTATTTATAGTCAAATTTACAATGTTTAACTTTGTACAAATATAAATATAGCTATTTTTTTGGAGGCAATTAATATAGTTGTATTCTAGGACGGAGTTTGTAGTTAAATAGCCCAGGGGCAAGGGTTCTTGAGTGCTCAACTAATCACATATCTAAAAAGGATGATTGTAATGAAATAATGTTTCCATATATCTAAATAAGTAGGCTAATCTACATCTACACACCAACCAGCGTACAGACTCCCGAAAGCAATAAGGCTAGTTTGTGGAGAGGGTCACCACATAGTTACCAATAGAGAGAATTAACAGGATGACACCCGAAAAAATATTACTTACTTATTTGACATCCAAATTCAATTTCTTTCCTATATGTTCATATTTTCGTTTTCGGTTACCTATTTGACCCTGCTGTTGGTTTTCCCCCCTCCATCCGTCACCTGTCCACGTGAGGCTGTGAGAAATTACGAGGATGTCCCTGCCCTCAACACACTCACGCGAGGGAAAGGGAGTCATTTACGTACATGCCATTAAAAAAGTTGACGGTTACGCACATGCCATGAAAAAGTTTCCAGACACCTACATGCCATGCACTCGAAGTTCGTTGACGCACATGCCATTTTGGATGGATTCTAACGGTTCAACCCATATGACATGTGGGACCCACATATGGAAATGACTATTTTGCCCCTTCACATGTCTTGGGTCTTCTTCAACCTCTGCACAGTTTTGCTTCAACCTCTGCACCGCCGCCGCCGCTCACGGCCCGACGAGGACGCCCGCCGGCCAAATCAACCTCCATCCCTCAACCTCCCCCAAATTCCCCACGCCTCCCCACCGCACCAATCCCCACCGCTCGAGGCCCGATCCAGCGCCGGCCAGGGCGCGCCCGCGTGCCATGGCCTCCTCCACCGCGACGTGGTCGCACTACGGCGTCATCCCCACCTCTCCCCCGCTTCCGCTGGCCGGGGCGAAGGACGTCGCGGCCGCGGTGGCTGACGGCGATGCGGTGGCGAACTACGGCGGAGGCCGGAGGCGGGAGGTGCTGGACCCGACGACGTTCCTGGCGACGGCCGCGGCGAGGGGAAGGCACTCGTCTGCCTCCGCCGCGAGGTCGACGACCGCGTCGTGCTGGACTGCTGGCATAGCAGGCGAGCTCTGCCCCGCGCGCGTGCGCCACCGCGGGCAAGCTCCGCCCCGCGCGCGTGCGCCGCCACGGGCGGGCTCGGCCTCGCGCGCCGCGGTGGGCGGGCTCGGCCTTCGAGCAGGAATGGGAGGGAGGGGGCTCCGGCGCCGATTGGCCGCGGGGAGCTCCTCCGCCGCTGGGAGGCCGGGAGGCAGCGTGGCCGGGGGGGAGGCCGACGGCGGAGGAAGAGCCGGCGGTACTGGAGACGCTGACGGAGGAGGAACCGGCGAGAGAAAGGAGAAGGGGAGGAGGAAGAAGAAGATTGGTGGGGCCCACAGGGGGTAAAATGGTCATTTCACTCGTCGGTTTGACACCGTTAGCTCAGAATCCATCCAAAATGGTATGTGCGTCAACGAACTTCGAGTGCATGGCATGTAGGTGTCTAGAAACTTTTTCATAGCATGTGCGTAACCAACAACTTTTTTAATGGCATGTACGTAAATGACTCAGGGAAAGGAATAGGAAGCGGCTGGCCGGCCGCAGCATTCTTGAGTAAAAAAAAAAACAGAGCCGACTCCCATGACCCTAGATCGAGAATGGCGACGCAGGGCGGCTCCTCGGGGCCGGGACGGACGGCGCGGTCGTGGAGAAGGAGGGCGGCGCATCCCCGTAGGCGGCCCGCGCGGCCGCGAAGGAGCGCAGGGAGGTCCTGCGGCGGCCCCATCGGCAGCCTGCGCAACATGCGGAGGAGGACAGGTAGGCCCCGCGGTGGCTCCGCCGCCGGCCAGCGCGGCCGCCGAGGAGGGTAGGGAGGCCCTCGCGGAGGCTCGGCGGCTCAGTCGCCGGCCCGCACGTCCGCGGAATAGGGCAGGGAGGCCCCCACGGCGGCACCGTCACCGGCGCGGCCTACACCATGGCGGGCGGCGGCGGCGGGTACTTCTACTCGACGGCGCCGGTGTCGGCGTCGCCCGGGTCGTACTACATGTTCAGCGAGGAGAACGCCAGCGCCTGCAGCGTCATGTGAGATAGGATGGCTGTGTTAATCCGTCGGTCAAGAACTCGAAATTCAATTGACTACTCCGTATAAGATTTGGATTAGTGCTTTTGTCATGGCCAAGATCGAACTGGTTGCAAACTGCAGCGTTTTGCTGTATCTGTAATTGGAGTAGCTTAGCAACATGGAATTGCAACATCACCAGTTTGGTCGTTCATATGCTCCATAGCTGTATTTCAGGCAGTAGCTAGCTATTGTTTGATCAATGGCCAAGGAAACAAGGTGTGGAAGGTACACGAGGAAGAGATCCACAGTTGAACACAAAAGCTTTTTCCCACGCAGGCTGCAAGCGAAAAGACGGCAGCATGCATGCGCAAAGAAAGCATAAGCGCAGGCTGCATGCCCAAGAATAGGAGAAAAATCGAACCACGGGTACAATGGTTATTTCCTCGTGAACTTAACGGTGTTAGGCACTGGAATTGACGGAAGCGTCAAATAGGTAACTGAAAAGAAAGATGGAAACATATAGGAAAGAATCCGAATTTGGATGTCAAATAAGTAAGCAACATTTTTTCCGGTGTCATCCTGGTAATTCCGATGTCAAATTGAGAACTGTGCTAGCGGAGGGTCATAGTGATGACACTCCACTCTCATTCCATGACACACCTCTTCCTCTCTCCCCATAAATTTGCTGATGTGACATGATATTTATTATTTAATGCGTATGACCCTCCTATGAACCTCCCCACTAAGACTGGCCTAAAAATCCCAAGCATTGCTCTACTTTTATTTTTTTTACCTTATTTGCTCCGTAACGTTCCACTTTAGAAAGATCCTTAAAACTTTGAAAATAATTTGGAATTATGTATGCAAGACATCCTCAAAGGACCTCAAAGGATGGTTTGTGCAAGGCAGACTTCATTCAATGACTTAATTGGTTGGACACTGTCCTTTTGAGTTTTTACAACACACTCCAGCACAGAAAAGGATTGTTTCACCCACATAAAACCAGACCCACCCATCAGAGCTCCCCCTCTCCTCCTTCCCCTTTCCTCTTCACTTCCACCATTGCACCAACATGAGCCAAACAAACAAGGAAACAATTCTTGGCAGCTAGCTGCAAACAAATATTATTTTTTCTTAGCGCCCTACATTTGGTGGGCTTTGCTTGGCAGGTGGCTCTCAAGGACAATTACTTTGGCGGTTTTCCTATATTTCTTGGTGGTTTTCAACCGCCAAGGCAATTCAGAATTTTGATAGTGTACCTATATCTAGTGCACTTGTCCCAAAAGCTCCAAGTGAGATTACAATAGGACATTACAAAAGATGCATGCTTCTCTAACATAAAAGCAAACCATAAAAAGGGAAAATACAAGAAGGGCCAGAGTTTGGGTAGTGTGCAGTGTGCTGAAATTTAGTTAATTTAGCTAATGAACGAAACGTTCCCGTTGCTAATAGCAGGACACTTCTCATAATAGTGCACCCAGGAATTCTTAGAGTAATCATTAGTTGGCGCCACTTATTTCAACTTCTCGTGATCATGCGGCCCTAGAAGTTATCGAGAAAACTTGTTCTTCAAGAAGATGTCTTCTGTCACACCTGGTTTTCAAAAGACAACCAAGTGCATAACTATATGTATGCCAGGCTATTTTCATACATATAGTGACATATAAGTGAATACAACAACAGTATCACGTAAGAAAAAGGGAGATCATCTGAGTATTACGCTAAATCCTGGAAACGAAGGCACCGAACATCCACAAGCAGTCGACTGGGGGTTGCGTACGCCTATCACCAGCAACATCTTCATAGTAGCTTCCTCTTTCTGAGCAACATTGTTTATAGCAAGGGTGAGCACATGTCGTACTCAACAAGTGTGGGGAAAAATATGAATGCAAAGGCTTGACAAGGAAAGGCTGATAGGTTGACTGCATTAAGCACTTTTAGTTGGACAAATTTTATTAGCACTTGATTACTAATAAAGTATAAGTATATACCACCCCACAATTAGCATAAAGAGATACGCCATAAACATATGGCAAGCATAACCATAACAATAACCACAATTAAGTCCATTTTCAAGTTTAATTATCATGTGAGGGTCCAGACCGCTCTTGACCGTGAGCACGGCTAACCGGTTAGTTTTACACTCTGCAGAGGTTGTACACTTTCACCACAAGTCACGTCAAAGTTCCGAAGAACTTCGGACCCAACCATGCTGTGCAAAAGTAGGCACAATACCACACTTCCTAGGTGTGATTGCATAGGGACGCTACGAGGCCTTTACAAAGAGTCCTCACATGTCCATAGTAGCATGTCGTAGAGGCTATCTTTCATACCACACTTCTCACAGACGGTCAGCCATAGGGTACTTCCGTTCCAATACCTATCCGGAATAGAAGAGCCATAAAAGCATTCCTCCGTACCCAAGCTACCATGCAAGTAATGGCCACACAAAGACTTCCTAATTACTCGGCCAAGACCAGAGCCATATAGTCCTTGTGGTTGCACTGTTGTCCTGGGTGGTTCTCCATGTTCTGATTGAGCATTGTGATCTTGTACCAGAGATATATAGCATAAATGTAAAACAAGTTCATCATTAATGTTCATTAAAACCACCATAACCCAAGTATATCAGCTAAGCATAGCTACCCAACGTAAAGGTAAACCCAAGTTGACAAGGAATGATAATAAAGACTAGGATGAAACCTTAATAGGACCCATCAAATTAAATGCAAAGCAATGCAATGAGTGATTAAATAATTATTGGGTCAAAAGAACAAGGACACACTTGCCTTTAACCAGAGTAATGATGTTGCTCAGGATGTCTTCACTTCTTGCTCTTCAAAGCTTCACGAACCACGTTCATCCTACTCGCATCAATCATCGGCACAAGCATACAAAGCAAACAAATAAGCAAACTAAGAACAATACACCAATCAAGAAAAACTTTAAAAGATCGTACTAAAGGATAGGCTCAATCCTATGGATCACTAAAGCTCACAAACTGTGCTTAGAAGGGAAAGGCTTGGTTAGCTTTATGAAAGACACTAGGTTTGAGCATGAACTAGGATCGTAAAGATCTAGAACTTGAAAGAGGTCTAGCTCTACAACACAGACACTGAGACAGAGCTTGACAGAGATCGACTAACGAACGATTTATATTTATGTACGTAAAAGACTATAAGCTTAGGTTCATTTTAATTAGCAAAAATATGTAAAGGATATTTCATAAATAAAAATACCCTAAATTGGAATTAATGCAATATTATATTTTATTTGCAAAGACCGAAGTAAGAACCTAGTCAAATTTTATTTATAAATATTTATGTATAAACTATACCAATTGAATATTTATTTGGATAAACAACTTAAATGAAAAGATCTAAGCGTACAACTTTATGATTCGGGTGGAACTAACCAAATTATAATTAGAAACTCATTTGTGTTGGTACTTAAACAAATTAACATTTATTTACAAAAGACGGTGTAAAAGCCTAATTAACTTTTAATTAGAAAAGTTTATTAAATGTTGAACATTACGCAAGATTAACATTTGGTTTATGAAAAACCGAAGTGTAGCACTAATTAGCTTTTATTTACAAAGCATATGAAATAAACATTACTCAATTCAACATTTTTTGGAAAACAGTGTATACCTCTTTGCATCTTTTAAGTAAAGAAAACATGTATACCAGACATTAAACAATATTAATATTAAATTAATTTTTCAGAAAACATACATGATGTGAACTCACTACTAACGTGTACTTCATGTCATTATGAATCTAACGCATCTTGGACCGATTAAAATGGAGCTAAAACATGGAAACTATGAGCTTGACAAGATTACAAGGACCTGTATATGATTAATTATAGATTCCAAGGATTAAAAGATAAGATTCAAAAGACACTATGAACAGTGCCTGCGAATAGATCTAAAGCTAGGGTTAGATCTGAAAAAGTACATGGATTGGATCTGCTTGTGAGGATCTAAAAAGATCTAGGGGGTTTTCTACAGATGTGCATAGACACAGAAAAACATGATCAAGATTAAAAGATTTCGTAGGGACCTAATCAGAAAAGAGTAGGACTTCTTCTTCTACCTGAGGTCTGGGACAGGCGGCGGCTCTGGTGGCCAAATCGGTGGCGTCCTGGCGGCCTAGAGTTGGCGATGAGGTGGGGAATCGAGAGAGGAGAAGGAGGGGAGCTCGAAGGGCTGCTCACCAGCGACGGACGACATCGGCAGCGACCGGAATAGGCCGGCGAACCGCGGCGGTGGCGTTCCAGAGGACCTCTAGGGGTGGAAAGGAGCTCCCCGAACGCGGCTCATCGACACAAAGCTCCTGATGGTGCTTGCTTGCCCTGAAGGTCGACGGAGGCGGCGAATCGGGTGAGCGGTCGGCGGCGATGCTCGGCCTCGGCGCTACTCGGCGGCGGCGCATGGCGCTGTGCGAACGGCGGCTAGGGCGAGGCGTGAGATGGAGCAGGGCACACAAGGGCTTGGCGGCGCAGCTATATAGGGCGCGGGGTGCCCTTGGCGTGCATGACACGCACGCCGAAGCGGGTCGGCGGCGGTGCGCCCTTGCTGCTCACGGCCGGGCCCTTGATGGGCTTCTGCGGGCCGGCGGCTGGGCCGAGGAAAAATGGGTCGGGCCCTCGGGCTCTGCCCAAAAGGATAGGATAGTTTTTTTCATTTTCAGAAATCATTTTCTCATGTAAAGAAAAAATATAGAAAATCTAGATAATTCATTTAAAGCACGAAAATTACTCTGAAAATCCCAGGAAATTCCTAGAGATAGATTGAGACATGAACAATCCAAATAAAGTATTTGGAGCTCATGAAAAGAATTTTAGAGCCTTCTAATAAATAGAGTAAGTTCCAAATGAAAATGAGAATAGATTCTAGAAAAACCTGGAAAATTCTCGGAAGGATTTGGTCAGCACCTAAACGCCTTTTAAAACGTTTTGCACTCAAGAAACACCAAGATGCATCGACATGAATGCAACACACATTGAATCAATTTATTTAATTTAAAAAACAAACAAAGGCTTTTTCCTATACTATATTTCCTGTAAAGAAAATAAATGTTGGGTTTTTTTAAAATTATGAGAAAATTGTTATTTAGTCATTCTATTTATTCACATCCTGAAATTAGAAATTTCAAGGTGTGACATCTTCCCTTGCAAGGAGAATTTAAAACTTTGGATCCTATAGATGGTGATGCCAAGGACCAAATTCATCCCTAGATCATTGTGCTGATTCTTTGTGTGTTGATTGGGAATAAGAGAGGAAAGAAGAGAACGAACAAGCATTATCTAGTCATGAATCCATGTTGGATAAGATTATTAAGGCCATTAACAAATTCGTGTGCCTATCAAATTCAAGTTGCATCCGATGATGTGTACATGAGTTGTGGCCATCTAGTTGCAGACATTGAGACCATTCTAATTAAGATAGGCCTCCCCGGTCATTGAACAGATACCTCACACAAGTAACACTTGCGGCATGCAGTAGGGCCTACCAGTTTGTGCGAGGCACACTTCATTCATTGACTTATTAATTGTTTGGACACTATCATTTTGTGTTTTGTCTATAACACACTCCAGCACAGAAATGAACTATTTCGCGTTCATAAAGCCGAACCCACCCGTCATAGCTCCCCCTCTCCTCCTTCCCCTTTTCTCTTCACTTCTGCAGCTACACCGACATGGGACAAACAGGCAAGGAAACAATTCTTGGTAGTAGCTGGTTGACAAGAAATCGTTTTTTCCTTGTCTCTCTACACTTGGCAGGCTTCGCTTGGCAGGCAGCTATCCAGGACAACTACCTTTGCAGTTTTCATATATTTCTTGGCGGTTTTTGACTGCTGAGGCTATTCAACGTTCTGGTAGTGTACATATATCTAGTGCACTTGTCCCAAAAGCTCCAAGTGAGATTACAATAGGACTTTACATAAAAGATGATGGATTCTCTGGCAGAAAACCAAACTATAAAAAGGGTAAATACAAGAAAGACCAGAGTTTGAGTAGTGTGCTGAAATATAGTTTTGCTAATGAAGGAAATGTTCCTGCTGCTAACAGCTGGAAACTTTTCATAACAATGAACCTAGGAATTCTTGAATGTAATCATCAGTGGGCGCCGCCTAGTTGAACTTCTCATGATCATGTGGATCTAAAGGTTATCGAGAAAACCTGTTCTTCAAGATGTCTTTCCTTGCAAGGAGCTTTGGATTCTATAGATGGTGATGCCAAGGATGAAATTTGTCCCTAGATCATCATGGTAATTCTTCGTGTGTTGATTGGGAATAAGAGAAGAAAGAAGAGAACGAACAAGCATTATCTAGTCATGAATTCGTGTTGGATAAGATTATTAAGGCCGTTAACAATGCCTATCACATTCAAGCTTCATCTGATGATGTGTACATGAGTTTTGGCCATCCAGTTGCTGACATTGAGACCTTTCTAATTAAGATCGGCCTCCCAGGTCATTGAACATATACCTCACACAAGTAACACCTACGGCATGCAGCAGGACCTGCCGGTTTGTGCGAGGCGCACTTCATTCATTGACTTAATTGGTTGGACACTATCATTTTGTGTTTTTTCTACAACACAGTCCAGCACAGAAATAGACTATTTCACCCACATAAAGTAGGACCCACCTATCATAGCTTCCCCTCTCCTCCTTCCCCTTTCTCTTCACTTCTATAGCTGCACCGACATGGGACAAATAGGCATGGAAACAATTCTTGGTAGCTGGTTGCCAAGAATATCTTTTTTCCTTGTCCATCTACATTTGGCGGGCTTTGCTTAGCGGGCAGCTATCCAGGACAATTACCTTGGCGGTTTTCCTATATATCTTGGCAGCTTTCGACCACCGAGGCAATTTGGGATTCTGGTAGTGTACATATATCTAGTGCACTTGTCCCAAAGGCTCCAAGTAATATTAGAATAGGACATTACATAAAAGATGATGGCTTCTCTGGCAAAAAACCAAACCATAAAAAGGGTAAATACAAGAAAGACGAAAGTTTGGGTGTGTGCTGAAATCTGGTTTTGCTAATGAAGTATATGTTCCTATTGGTAACAACTTGATTCTTCTCATAACAGTGCACCTAGGAATTCTTGAATGTAATCATCAGTTGGCGCCGCCTAGTTCAACTTCTCATGATCTTGTGACCCTATAGGTTATCGAGAGAACCTGTTGTTCAAGACGTATTTCCTTGCAAGGAGAATTGGAAGTTTGGGATCCTATAGATGGTGATGCTAAGGACAAAATTCATCCCTAGATGTTTGTCCTAATTATTTGTGTGTTGATTGGGAATAAGAGAAGAAAGAAAAGAACAAACAACCATTATCTAGTCACGAATATGTGTTGGATAAGATTATTAAGGTCGTTAACAATGCATATCAAATTCAAACCGCATCTGATGATGTGTACATGAGTTGTGGCCATCCAGTTGCTGACATTGAGACCTTTCTATTTAAGATCGACCTCCCCGGACATTAAACAGATACCTCACACAAGTAACACCAGCTGCATGCAGCAGGGCTTGTCAGTTTGTGTGAGGCACACTTCATTCATTAACTTAATTGGTTGGACACTATCATTTTGTGTTTTGTCTACAACACACTCCAGCACAGAAATGGACTATTTCACGCTCATAAAGCCGAACCCACCCATCATAGCTCCGCCTCTCCTCCTTCCCATTTTCTCATCACTTCCCCAGCTGCACCAACATGGACCAAACAGCCAAGGAAACAATTCTTGGTAGCTGGTTGCCAAGAATGTCATTTTTTCCTTGTCTCTATACACTTGGCAGGCTTTTCTTGGCCAGCAGTTGTCCAGGACAATTACCATTATGGTTTTCCTATATCTTGGTGGTTTTCGACCACCGAGGCAATTCAAGATTCTAGTAGTGTACATACATCTAGTGCACTTGTCCCAGAATCTCCAAGTGAGATTATAATAGGACATTACATAAAAGACGATTGCTTCTCTGGCTGAAAACCAAACCATAAAAAGGGTAAATGCAAGAAAAGCCTGAGTTTGGGTTGTGTGCTGAAATCTGATTTTGCTAATGAAGGAAATGTTCCTGCCTTTAACAGCTAGATACTTCTCATAAAAGTGCACCCATGAAATCTTTAGAGTAATCATTAGATGGCGCCACTTAGTTGAACTTCTCATGATCATGCAACCATAGAGGTTATTGGGAAAACCTATTCTGCATGATGTATTCTCTTGCAAGGATGGTGATGTCAAGGAGAAAATTCGTCCATGGATCATCGTGCTAATTATACGTGTGTTGATTGGAAGAAGAGAAGAAAGAACAGAATGGACAAACATTGTTTAGTCCTGAATCGGTGTTGGATAAGATTATTAATGCCATTAACAAAGCCTATCAAATTGAAGCTGCATCTGATGATGTGTACATGAGTTGTGGCCTTCCGGTTGATGACATTGAGACCTTTTTAAGATCGGCCACCCTGGTCATTGAACAGATACCTCACACAAGTAACAACTACGACATGCAGAAGGGACTACCAGTTTGTGCAAGGCACACTTCATTCATTGACTTAATTGGTTGGATCAGACACTATCATTTTGTGTTTTTTTTCAACAACACACTCAAACACATAAGAGGATTGTTTCAACCACATAAAGCTGGACCCACCCGTTAGAGCTCGTCGTCCCCTCCTTTCCCTTTCCTCTTCAATTCCACAGCTGTACTGATACAGGCTAAATAGCCAAGGAAACAAATCTTGGCAGCAGGCTGCCAAGAATTCCATTTTTTCGTGCTCTATACATTTGGCGGGCTTTGCTTGGCGTGCATCTATATTAAGGACAATTACCTTGTTGGTGGTTTTTGGTCGCCAAGGAAATTCAGGATTCTGGTTGTGTACCTATATCTAGTGCACTTGTCCCAAAAGCTCCAAGTGAGATTACAATAGGACATTACATAAAAGACGATTTCTTCTCTGGTAGAAAACCAAACCATAAAAAGGGTAAATGCAAGAAAAGCCACAGTTTGGGTAATGTGCTGAAATCTGATTTTGCTAATGAAGGAAATGTTCCTGCTTTTAGGGTACGTACAACAGTCGTCGGTTTGCCCTCTATGTAATAGACACTTTGCAGAAAACCCCTCATCGCAGCCGAGAGACGAGCCTGTCGTCATCTCGCGAAGGGACGATGATGGCTCGTGCTCCCAAGTCGCATCGTCAGCCCAGCAACGTTGTATGTCCAGGCGACAGTGTCGCTCGATCTTGTGCGGCGGCGGCGGGGGGGGGGGGGATTTGGCACGCGCAATGGTGGCTGCTCTTTCCTAACATTTGTATGTGTCGAAACCTAAGCTGGAACAATCAAAATGGGTTATCGTCGTCCTCCTCTCTCTCCCCATATCCTCAGATTCGAAAACAGTGACCGGAATCACCTTCTGGCGGATGCTCCGGCGAGCTATTGCTGATGTTCTCGGCGGCGCTGCTAGGGCAACTTCGGTAGTTTCACAATTTTCTTCATGGGCCAAACGAACAGGGCTTGCAGCCCAAGTACAACATGCCAACTATGTTGCCTTCGGACTTGTAAAAGAATTTTGGCATGTGGCATATTTGAATTAACGATGCATCCTCTCAAACAAGCCAAAAGGACCACAAAGATCAAATGTGCCCATGATCACCATGATTTATGTGTCAATGGATGAATTAAAAGCTCTAAAGATAGTCAAATAGACGACTCATTGTATAAGCTGTCTTTTTAGTTGTTTGTTTGCGTCAAATAGACAAAAGTTGTCTAAACTGTTGTACATGCCCTAATAGCTCGACACTTCTCATAAAAGTGCACCTAGGAAATCATTAGAGTAATCATTAGATGGCACCACTTAGTTCAACTTCTCATGATCATGCGTCCATAGAGGTTATGGGGAAAACCTATTCTTCATGATGTTTTCCCTTGCAAATATAATTGAAAGCTTTGGATCCAACAGATGGTGTTGCCAAGGACAAAATTCATCCCTGGATCATTGTGACAATTCTTTGTGTATTGATTAGGAAGAAGAGAAGAAAGAAGAGAATGAACAAACATTGTCTAGTCATGAATCTGTGTTGGATAAGATTATTAATGATGTTAACAATGGCTATCAAATTCAAGCTACATCTTATGATGTGTACATGAGTTGTGGCCATCCGGTTGCTAACATTGAAACCTTTCTAAGATCGGCCACCCTAGTCTTTGAATAGATACCTCACACAATTATCAACTACGACATGCAGAAGGGCCTTATGGTTTGTGCAAGGCACACTTCATAATTGACTTAATTGGTTGGACACTATTATGTTGTGTTTTTGTCTACAACACACTCTGACACAAAAAAGGATTGCTTCGCCCACATAAAGCCAAACCCACCCGTTAGAGCTCCCCCTCTTATGCTTTCCCTTTCCTCTTCAACTGCACACCTGCATCGACATGGGCCAAATATCCAAGGAAACAAATCATGGCAGCTGGCTACAAGGAATTCCATTTTTCCTAAGCTCTCTACATTTGGCGGGCTTTGCTTGGCGTGCATCAATTAAGGACAATTACCTTGGCAGTTTTCCTATATTTATTGGCAGTTTTTAGTTGCCAAGGCAATTCAGGATTCTATGGTTGTGTACCTATATCTAGTGCACTTGTCCCAAGAGCTCCAAGTGAGATTACAATAGGACATTACATAAAATACGATTTCTTCTCTGGCAGAAAACTAAACTACAAAAAGGGTAAATGCAAGAAAGGCCAAAGTTTGGGTAGTGTGCGGAAATCTGATTTTGCTAATGAAGGAAATGTTCCCGCCTTTAACAGCAGAACACTTCTCATAAAACTGCACCCAGGAAATCTTTAGAGTAATCATTAGATGGCGCCGTTTAGTTCAACTTTTCATGATCATGCGACCATAGAGGTTATCGGGAAAACCTAACATATTCTTCATGATGTCTTCTCTTGCAAGGATAATTGAGAGCTTTGGATCCTACAGATGGTGATGCCAAGGACAAAATTCTTCGTGTGTTGATTGGGAAGAAGAGGAGAAAGAAGATAATGAACAAACATTGTCTAGTCATGAATCTGTGTTGGATAAGATTATTAATGCCGTTAACAATGCCTATCAAATTCAAGCTGCATCTGATGATGTGTACATGAGTTGTGGCCATCCGGTTGCTGACATTGAGACCTTTTTTAAGATCGGCCACCATGGTCATTGAATAGACACCTCACACAAGTAACAACTATGACATGCAGAAGGGCCTACCGGTTTGTGCAAGGCACACCTCATTAATTGACTTAATGAGTTGGACACTATTATTTTGTGTTTTTGTCTATAACACACTCAATCATAGAAAAGGATTGTTTCACCCACGCATAAAGTCGGACCCTCATGTTATTGCTCCCCTCTCCTCCTTTCCTTTTCATCTTCAATTCCACAAATGCACCGACATAGGCCAAATAAGGAAACAAATCTTGGCAGCGGGCTGCCAAAATTCATTTTTTCCTTGGCTCTATACATTTGGCAGGCTTTTCTTGGCATGCATCTATTAAGGAAAATTACGTTGGTGGTTTTTGGTTGCCAAGGCAATTCAGGATTATGATTGTGTACCTATGTCTAGTGCACTTGTCCCAAAAGCTCCAAGTGAGATTACAATAGGACATTACATAAAAGACAATTGCTTGTTTGGCTGAAAAACCAAACCATAAAAAGGGTAAATGCAAGAAAGGCAAGATTTTGGGTAGTGTGCTGAAATCTAATTTTGCTAATGAAGGACATGTTCATGCCTTTAACATCTAGACACTACTCATAAAAGTGCACCTAGGAAATCTTTAGTGTAATCATTAGATGGGCCTGCTTAGTTCCCTTGCAAGGATAGTTGAAAGCTTTGGATCCTACAAATGGTGATGCCTCAAAGAAAATTCATCCCTGGATCATCGTGCTAATTATTCATGTGCTGATTAGGAAGAAGATAAGAAAGAAGAGAATGAACAACCATTGTCTAGTCCTGAATCTGTGTTGGATAAGATTATTAATGCCGTTAACAAAGCCTATCAAATTCAAGCTGCATATGATGATGTGTACATGAGTTGTGGCCATCCGGTTGCTGACATTGAGACCTTTTTAAGATTGGCCACCCCGGTCACTGAACAGTTACCTCACACAAGTAACAACTATGACATGCAGAAGGGCCTGCTGGTTTGTGCAAGGCACACTTCATTCATTGACTTAATTGGTTGGACACTATTATTTTGTGTTTTTGTCTACAACACACTCAAACACAGAAAAGGATTGTTTCGCCCACATAAAGTCGGAACCACCCGTTATAGCTCGCCGTCCCCTCCGCTCCCTTTCCTCTTCAATTCCACAGCTTTACCGATATGGGCCAAATAGCCAAGGAAACAAATCTTGGCAGCGGCTGCCAAGAATTCAATTTTTTCACTGGCTCTGTACATTTGGTGGGCTTTTCTTGACATGCATCTATTAAGGATAATTACATTGGTGGTTTTTGGTTGCCAAGGCAATTCAGGATTTTGGTTGTGTACCTATATCTAGTGCACTTGTCCCAAATCTCCAAGTGAGATTACAATAGGACATTACATAAAAGATGATTTCTTCTCTAGCCGAAAACCAAACCATAAAACGGGTAAATGCAAGAAAGGCCAGACTTTGATTAGTGTGTTGAATCCGAATTTGCTAATGAAGGAAATGTTCTTGCCTTTAACAGCAGGACACTTCTCATAAAAGTGCACCCAGGAAATCATTAGATGGTGCCGCTTAGTTCAACTTCTCATCACCATGCATCCATAGAGGTCATAGGGAAAACCTATTTTTCATGATGTTTTCCCTTGCAAGGATAATTAAATCCGTGGATCTTACAAATGGTGATGCCAGGGATAAAATTTATCCCTGGATCATCGTGCTAATTCTTCGTGTGTTGATTGGGAAGAAGAGAATGAACAAACATTGTCTAGTCATGAATCTTTGTTGGATAAGATTATAATGCCGTTAACAATGCCTATCAAATTCAAGATGCATTTGATGATGTGTACATGAGTTGTGGCCATCCGGTTGCTGACATTGAAACCTTTCTAAGATTGGCCACCCTGGTCACTGAACATATACCTCACACAAGTATTAGCTACAACATGAAGAAGGGCCTTCCGGTTTGTGCAAGGCACACTTCATTCATTGACTTAATGGGTTGGACACTATTATTTTGTGTTTTTTATGTCTACAACACACTCAAACACAGATTAGTGTTGTTTCACCCACATAGAGCCGGACCCACCTGTTAGAGCTTCTTCTCTCCTCCTTTCTCTTTCGTCTTCAATTCCACAGCTGCAACGACATGGGCCAAATAGCCAAGGAAACAAATCTTGGCAGCTGGCTGCCAAGAATTCCATTTTTTCTTTGGCTCCCTACCTTTGGCGGGATTTGCTTGGCGTGCATCTATTAAGGACAATTACCTTGTTGGTTTTCCTATATTTCTTGTCGATTTTCCTATATTTCTTAGCAGTTTTTGGTTACCATGGCAATTCAGGATTATGATCGTGTACGTATATCCAGTGCACTTGTCCCAAACGCTCCAAGTGAGATTACAATAGGACATTACATAAAAGACGATTGCTTCTCTTGCAGAAAACCAAACCATAAAAAAGGTAAATACAAGAAACGCCAGAGTATGGGTAGTGTGCTGTAATATGATTTTGCTAATCAAGGAAAGGACACTTCTCATAAAAGTGCACCCAGAAAATCATTACTGTAATCATTAGATGGCGCCGCTTAATTCAACTTCTCATGACTAGATGACCATAGAGGTTATTGCAGAAACCTATTCTTCATGACGTCTTCCCTTGCAAGAATAACTGAAAGCTTTGGATCCAACAAATGGTGATGGCAACGACAAAATTCATCCCTTGATCATCCTGCTAAATCTCCGTGTGTTGACTGGGAAGAAGATAAGAAAGAAGAGAATGACCAAACATTGTCTAGTCATGAATCTGTGTTGGATAAGATTATTAATGACGTTAACAATGCGTATCAAATTCAAGCTACATCTGATGATGTGTACATGAGTTGTGGCCATCCGGTTGCTGACATTGAAACCTTCCTAAGATCGGCCACCCTGGTCATTGAACGTGTACCCGACACAAGTAAAAGCTACGACATGCAGAAGGGCCTGCCGGTTTGTGCAAGGGACACTTCATTGACTTAATGGGTTGGACCCTATTATTTTGTGTTTTTTATGTCTACAACACACTCAAACACAGAAAAGTGTTGTTTCACCCACATAGAGCCGGACCCACCCGTTAGAGCTCCTTCTCTCCTCCTTTCTCTTTCCACTTCAATTCCATAGTTGCACCGACATGGGCCAAATAGCCAAGGAAACAAATCTTGGCAGCTGGCTGCCAAGAATTCCATTTTTTCTTTGTCCCTCTAGATTTGGCGGGCTTTGCTTGGTGTGAATCTATTAAGTAAAATTACCTTGTTGGTTTTCTTATATTTCTTGTCGATTTTCCTATATTTCTTAGCGGTTTTGGGCACCATGGCAATTCAGGATTATGGTTGTGTACGTATATCCAGTGCACTTGTCCCAAACGCTCCAAGTGAGATTACAATAGGACATTACATAATAGACGATTGCTTCTCTTGCAGAAAACCAAACCATAAAAAGGGTAAATGCAAGAAACGCCAGAGTTTGGGTACTGTGATGTAATATGATTTTGCTAATGAAGGAAATGTTTTTGCCTTTAACAGCAGGACACTTCTCATAAAAGTGCACCCAGAAAATCTTTATTGTAATCATTAGATGGCACCGCTTAATTCAACTTCTCATGACCAGGTGACCATAGAGGTTATTGCGGAAACCTATTCTTCATGACGTCTTCCCTTGCAAGAATAATTGAAAGCTTTGGATCCAACAAATGGTGATGGCAACGACAAAATTCGTCCCTAGATCATCGTGCTAATTCTCCGTGTGTTGATTGGGAAGAAGATAAGAAAGAAGAGAATGACCAAACATTGTTTGGTCATGAATCTGTGTTGGATAAGTTTATTAATGACGTTAACAATGCCTATCAAATTCAAGCTACATCTGATGATGTGTACACGAGTAGTGGCCATCCGGTTGCTGACATTGAAACCTTCCTAAGATCGGCCACCCTGGTCATTGAACGTGTACTCGACACAAGTAAAAGCTACGACATGCAGAAGGGCCTGCCGGTTTGTGCAAGGCACACTTCATTCATTGACATAATGAGTTGGACACTATTATTTTGTGTTTTTTGTCTACAACACACTCAAACACAAAAAAGTGTTGTTTCTTCCACACATAGTAGGACCCACCCGTTAGAGCTCCTTCTCTCCTCCTTTCTGTTTCCTCTTCAATTCCACAGCTGCACCGACATGGGCCAAATAGCCAAGGAAACAAATCTTGGCAGCTGGCTGCCAAGAATTCCATTTTTTCTTTGTCCCTCTAGATTTGGCGGGCATTGTTTGGTGTGAATCTATTAAGTACAATTACCTTGTTGGTTTTCCTATATTTCTTGTCGATTTTCCTATATTTCTTAGCGGTTTTGGGACCATGGCAATTCAGGATTATGGTTGTGTACGTATATCCAGTGCACTTGTCCCAAACGCTCCAAGTGAGATTACAATAGGACATTACATAATAGACGATTGCTTCTCTTGCAGAAAACCAAACCATAAAAAGGGTAAATGCAAGAAACGCCAGAGTTTGGGTACTGTGATGTAATATGATTTTGCTAATGAAGGAAATGTTTTTGCCTTTAACAGCAGGACACTTCTCATAAAAGTGCACCCAGAAAATCTTTATTGTAATCATTAGATGGTGCCGCTTAATTCAACTTCTCATGACCAGGTGACCATAGAGGTTATTGCGGAAACCTATTCTTCATGATGTCTTCCCTTGCAAGAATAACTGAATGCTTTGGATCCAACAAATGGTGATGGCAACGACAAAATTCGTCCCTAGATCATCGTGCTAATTTTCCGTGTGTTGATTGGGAAGAAGATAAGAAAGAAGCGAATGACCAAACATTGTTTGGTCATGAATCTGTGTTGCATAAGTTTATTAATGACGTTAACAATGCCTATCAAATTCAGGCTGCATCTGATGATGTGTACATGAGTTGTGGTCATCCGGTTGCTGACATTGAAACCTTCCTAAGATCGGCTACCCTGGTCATTGAATGTGTACCCGACACAAGTAAAAGCTACGACATGCATAAGGGCCTGCCGGTTTGTGCAAGGCACACTTCATTCATTGACATAATGGGTTGGACACTATTATTTTGTGTTTTTTGTCTACAACACACTCAAACACAGAAAAGTGTTGTTTCACCCACACATAGTCAGACCCGCCCATTAGAGCTCCTTCTCTCCTCACTTCTCTTTCACAGCTGCACCGACATGGGCTAAATAGCCAAGGAAACAAATCTTTGCAGCTGGCTGCCAAGAATTCCATTTTTTCTTTGGCTCTCTACATTTGGGGGGCTTTGCTTGGCATGCATCTATTAAGGACAATTACCTTGTTGGTTTTCCTATATTTCTTGTCGATTTTCCTATATTTCTTAGCGGTTTTTGGTAACCATGGCAATTCAGGATTATGATTGTGTACGTATATCTAGTGCACTTGTCCCAAACGCTCCAAGTGAGATTACAATAGGACATTACATAACAGACGATTGCTTCTCTTGCAGAAAACCAAACCATAAAAAGGGTAAATACAAGAAACGCCAGAGTATGGGTAGTGTGCTGTAATATGATTTTGCTAATCAAGGAAATGTTCTTGCCTTTAACAGCAGGACACTTCTCATAAAAGTGCACCCAGAAAATCTTTACTGTAATCATTAGATGGCGCCGCTTAATTCAACTTCTCATGACCAGGTGACCATAGAGGTTATTGCAGAAACCTATTCTTCACGACGTCTTCCCTTGCAAGAATAACTGAAAGCTTTGGATCCAACAAATGGTGATGCCAACAACAAAATTCATCCCTTGATCATCCTGCTAAATCTCCGTGTGTTGACTGGGAAGAAGATAAGAAAGAAGAGAATGACCAAACATTGTCTAGTCATGAATCTGTGTTGGATAAGATTATTAATGACGTTAACAATGCCTATCAAATTCAAGCTACATCTGATGATGTGTACATGAGTTGTGGCCATCCGGTTGCTGACATTGAAACCTTCCTAAGATCGGCCACCCTGGTCATTGAACGTGTACCCGACACAAGTAAAAGCTACGACATGCAGAAGGGCCTGCCGGTTTGTGCAAGGCACACTTCATTCATTGACTTAATGGGTTGGACACTATTATTTTGTGTTTTTTATGTCTACAACACACTCAAACACAGAAAAGTGTTGTTTCACCCACATAGAGCCGGACCCACCCGTTAGAGCTCCTTCTCTCCTCCTTTCTCTTTCCTCTTCAATTCCACAGCTACACCGACATGGGCCAAATAGCCAAGGAAACAAATCTTGGCAGCTGGCTGCCAAGAATTCCATTTTTTCTGACTCTCTACATTTGGCGGGCTTTGCTTGGCGTGCATCTATTAAGGACAATTACCTTGTTGGTTTTCCTATATTTCTTGTCGATTTTCCTTTATTTCTTAGCGGTTTTTGGTTACCATGGCAATTCAGGATTATGATTGTGTACGTATATGTAGTGCACTTGTCCCAAACGCTCCAAGTGAGATTACAATAGGACATTATATAAAAGACGATTGCTTCTCTTGCAGAAAACCAAACCATAAAAAGGGTAAATACAAGAAACGCCAGAGTATGGGTAGTGTGCTGTAATATGATTTTGCTAATCAAGGGAATGTTCTTGCCTTTAACAGCAGGACACTTCTCATAAAAGTGCACCCAGAAAATCTTTACTGTAATCATTAGATGGCGCCGCTTAATTCAACTTCTCATGACCAGGTGACCATAGAGGTTATTGCAGAAACCTATTCTTCATGACGTCTTCCCTTGCAAGAATAACTGAAAGCTTTGGATCCAACAAATGGTGATGCCAATGACAAAATTCATCCCTTGATCATCCTGCTAAATCTTCGTGTGTTGACTGGGAAGAAGATAAGAAAGAAGAGAATGGCCAAACATTGTCTAGTCATGAATCTGTGTTGGATAAGATTATTAATGACGTTAACAATGCATATCAAATTCAAGCTACATCTGATGATGTGTACATGAGTTGTGGCCATCCGGTTGCTGACATTGAAACCTTCCTAAGATCGGGCACCCTGGTCATTGAACGTGTACCCGACACAAGTAAAAGCTACGACATGCAGAAGGGCCTGCCGGTTTGTGCAAGGCACACTTCATTCATTGACTTAATGGGTTGGACACTATTATTTTATGTTTTTTATGTCTACAACACACTCAAACACAGAAAAGTGTTGTTTCACCCACATAGAGCCGGACCCACCCGTTAGAGCTCCTTCTCTCCTCCTTTCTCTTTCCTCTTCAATTCCACAGTTGCACCGACCTGGGCCAAATAGCCAAGGAAACAAATCTTGGCAGCTGGCTGCCAAGAATTCCATTTTTTCTTTGTCCCTCTAGATTTGGCGGGCTTTGCTTGGTGTGAATCTATTAAGTACGATTACCTTGTTGGTTTTCTTATATTTCTTGTCGATTTTCCTATATTTCTTAGCGGTTTTGGGTACCATGACAATTCAGGATTATGGTTGTGTACGTATATCCAGTGCACTTGTCCCAAACGCTCCAAGTGAGATTACAATAGGACATTACATAATAGACGATTGCTTCTCTTGCAGAAAACCAAACCATAAAAAGGGTAAATGCAAGAAACGCCAGAGTTTGGGTAGTGTGATGTAATATGATTTTGCTAATGAAGGAAATGTTTTTGCCTTTAACAGCATGACACTTCTCATAAAAGTGCACCCAGAAAATCTTTATTGTAATAATTAGATGGCACCACTTAATTCAACTTCTCATGACCAGGTGACCATAGAGGTTATTGCGGAAACCTATTCTTCTTGATGTCTTCCCTTGCAAGAATAACTGAATGCTTTGGATCCAACAAATGGTGATGGCAACGACAAAATTTGTCCCTAGATCATCATGCTAATTTTCCGTGTGTTGATTGGGAAGAAGATAAGAAAGAAGAGAATGACCAAACATTGTTTGGTCATGAATCTGTGTTGGATAAGTTTATTAATGACGTTAACAATGCCTATCAAATTCAAGCTACATCTGATGATGTGTACACGAGTAGTGGCCATCCGGTTGCTGACATTGAAACCTTCCTAAGATCGGCCACCCTGGTCATTGAACGTGTACTCGACACAAGTAAAAGCTACGACATGCAGAAGGGCCTGCCGGTTTGTGCAAGGCACACTTCATTCATTGACATAATGAGTTGGACACTATTATTTTGTGTTTTTTGTCTACAACACACTCAAACACAGAAAAGTGTTGTTTCTTTCACACATAGTCGGACCCACCCATTAGAGCTCCTTCTCTCCTCCTTTCTGTTTCCTCTTCAATTCCACAGCTGCACCGACATGGGCCAAATAGCCAAGGAAACAAATCTTGGCAGCTGGCTGCCAAGAATTCCATTTTTTCTTTGTCCCTCTAGATTTGGCGGGCTTTGTTTGGTGTGAATCTATTAAGTACAATTACCTTGTTGGTTTTCTAATATTTCTTGTCGATTTTCCTATATTTCTTAGCGGTTTTGGGTACCATGGCAATTCAGGATTATGGTTGTGTACGTATATCCAGTGCACTTGTCCCAAACGCTCCAAGTGAGATTACAATAGGACATTACATAATAGACGATTGCTTCTCTTGCAGAAAACCAAACCATAAAAAGGGTAAATGCAAGAAACGCCAGAGTTTGGGTAGTGTGATGTAATATGATTTTGCTAATGAAGGAAATGTTTTTGCCTTTAACAGCAGGACACTTCTCATAAAAGTGCACCCAGAAAATCTTTATTGTAATCATTAGATGGCGCCGCTTAATTCAACTTCTCATGACCAGGTGACCATAGAGGTTATTGCGGAAACCTATTCTTCTTGATGTCTTCCCTTGCAAGAATAACTGAATGCTTTGGATCCAACAAATGGTGATGGCAACGACAAAATTCGTCCCTAGATCATCATGCTAATTTTCCGTGTGTTGATTGGGAAGAAGATAAGAAAGAAGCGAATGACCAAACATTGTTTGGTCATGAATCTGTGTTGCATAAGTTTATTAATGACGTTAACAATGCCTATCAAATTCAGGCTGCATCTGATGATGTGTACATGAGTTGTGGTCATCCGGTTGCTGACATTGAAACCTTCCTAAGATCGGCTACCCTGGTCATTGAATGTGTACCCGACACAAGTAAAAGCTACGACATGCAGAAGGGCCTGCCGGTTTGTGCAAGGCACACTTCATTCATTGACATAATGGGTTGGACACTATTATTTTGTGTTTTTTGTCTACAACACACTCAAACACAGAAAAGTGTTGTTTCACCCACACATAGTCAGACCCACCCATTAGAGCTCCTTCTCTCCTCACTTCTCTTTCACAGCTGCACCGACATGGGCTAAATAGCCAAGGAAACAAATCTTTGCAGCTGGCTGCCAAGAATTCCATTTTTTCTTTGGCTCTCTACATTTGGGGGGCTTTGCTTGGCTTGCATATATTAAGGACAATTACCTTGTTGGTTTTCCTATATTTCTTGTCGATTTTCCTATATTTCTTAGCGGTTTTTGGTTACCATGGCAATTCAGGATTATGATTGTGTACGTATATCTAGTGCACTTGTCCCAAACGCTCCAAGTGAGATTACAATAGGACATTACATAACAGACGATTGCTTCTCTTGCAGAAAACCAAACCATAAAAAGGGTAAATACAAGAAACGCCAGAGTATGGGTAGTGTGCTGTAATATGATTTTGCTAATCAAGGAAATGTTCTTGCCTTTAACAGCAGGACACTTCTCATAAAAGTGCACCCAGAAAATCTTTACTGTAATAATTAGATGGCGTCGCTTAATTCAACATCTCATGACCAGGTGACCATAGAGGTTATTGCAGAAACCTATTCTTCACGACGTCTTCCCTTGCAAGAATAACTGAAAGCTTTGGATCCAACAAATGGTGATGCCAACAACAAAATTCATCCCTTGATCATCCTGCTAAATCTCCGTGTGTTGACTGGGAAGAAGATAAGAAAGAAGAGAATGACCAAACATTGTCTAGTCATGAATCTGTGTTGGATAAGATTATTAATGACGTTAACAATGCCTATCAAATTCAAGCTACATCTGATGATGTGTACATGAGTTGTGGCCATCCGGTTGCTGACATTGAAACCTTCCTAAGATAGGCCACCCTGGTCATTGAACGTGTACCCGACACAAGAAAAAGCTACGACATGCAGAAGGGCCTGCCGGTTTGTGCAAGGCACACTTCATTCATTGACTTAATGGGTTGGACACTATTATTTTATGTTTTTTATGTCTACAACACACTCAAACACAGAAAAGTGTTGTTTCACCCACATAGAGCCGGACCCACCCGTTAGAGCTCCTTCTCTCCTCCTTTCTCTTTCCACTTCAATTCCACAGTTGCACCGACATGGGCCAAATAGCCAAGGAAACAAATCTTGGCAGCTGGCTGCCAAGAATTCCATTTTTTCTTTGTCCCTCTAGATTTGGCGGGCTTTGCTTGGTGTGAATCTATTAAGTACAATTATCTTGTTGGTTTTCATATATTTCTTGTCGATTTTCCTATATTTCTTAGCGGTTTTGGGCACCATGGCAATTCTGGATTATGGTTGTGTACGTATATCCAGTGCACTTGTCCCAAACGCTCCAAGTGAGATTACAATAGGACATTACATAATAGACGATTGCTTCTCTTGCAGAAAAACAAACCATAAAAAGGGTAAATGCAAGAAACGCTAGAGTTTGGGTACTGCGATGTAATATGATTTTGCTAATGAAGGAAATGTTTTTGCCTTTAACAGCAGGACACTTCTCATAAAAGTGCACCCAGAAAATCTTTATTGTAATAATTAAATGGCGCCGATTAATTCAACTTCTCATGACCAGGTGACCATAGAGGTTATTGTGGAAACCTATTCTTTATGACGTCTTCCCTTGCAAGAATAACTGAATGCTTTGGATCCAACAAATGGTGATGGGAACGACAAAATTCGTCCCTAGATCATCGTGCTAATTTTCTGTGTGTTGATTGGGAAGAAGATAAGAAAGAAGAGAATGACCAAACATTGTTTGGTCATGAATCTATGTTGGATAAGTTTATTAATGACGTTAACAATGCCTATCAAATTCAAGCTGCATCTGATGATGTGTACATGAGTTGTGGTCATCCGGTTGCTGACATTGAAACCTTCCTAAGATCGGCCACCCTGGTCATTGAACGTGTACCAGACACAAGTAAAAGCTACGACATGTAGAAGGGCCTGTCGGTTTGTGCAAGGCACACTTCATTCATTGACATAATGGGTTGGACACTATTATTTTTGTGTTTTTTGTCTACAACACACTCAAACACCGAAAAGTGTTGTTTCACCCACACATAGTCGGACCCACCCGTTAGAGCTCCTTCTCTCCTCCTTCCTCTTTCCTCTTCAATTCCATAGCTGCACCGACATGGACCAAATAGCCAAGGAAACAAATCTTGGCAGCTGGCTGCCAAGAATTCCATTTTTTCTTTGGCTCTCTACATTTGGCGGGCTTTGCTTGGCGTGCATCTATTAAGGACAATTACCTTGTTGGTTTTCCTATATTTCTTGTCGATTTTCCTTTATTTCTTAGCGGTTTTTGGTTACCATGGCAATTCAGGATTATGATTGTGTATGTATATGTAGTGCACTTGTCCCAAACGCTCCAAGTGAGATTACAATAGGACATTACATAAAAGACGATTGCTTCTCTTGCAGAAAACCAAACCATAAAAAGGGTAAATACAAGAAACACCAGAGTATGGGTAGTGTGCTGTAATATGATTTTGCTAATCAAGGAAATGTTCTTGCCTTTAACAGCAGGACACTTCTCATAAAAGTGCACCCAGAAAATCTTTACTGTAATCATTAGATGGCGCCGCTTAATTCAACTTCTCATGACCAGGTGACCATAGAGGTTATTGCAGAAACCTATTCTTCATGACGTCTTCCCTTGCAAGAATAACTGAAAGCTTTGGATCCAACAAATGGTGATGCCAACGACAAAATTCATCCCTTGATCATCCTGCTAAATCTCCGTGTGTTGACTGGGAAGAAGATAAGAAAGAAGAGAATGGCCAAACATTGTCTAGTCATGAATCTGTGTTGGATAAGATTATTAATGACGTTAACAATGCATATCAAATTCAAGCTACATCTGATGATGTGTACATGAGTTGTGGCCATCCGGTTGCTGACATTGAAACCTTCCTAAGATCGGGCACCCTGGTCATTGAACGTGTACCCGACACAAGTAAAAGCTACGACATGCAGAAGGGCCTGCCGGTTTGTGCAAGGCACACTTCATTCATTGACTTAATGGGTTGGACACTATTATTTTATGTTTTTTATGTCTACAACACACTCAAACACAGAAAAGTGTTGTTTCACCCACATAGAGCCGGACCCACCCGTTAGAGCTCCTTCTCTCCTCCTTTCTCTTTCCTCTTCAATTCCACAGTTGCACCGACCTGGGCCAAATAGCCAAGGAAACAAATCTTGGCAGCTAGCTGCCAAGAATTCCATTTTTTCTTTGTCCCTCTAGATTTGGCGGGCTTTGCTTGGTGTGAATCTATTAAGTACGATTACCTTGTTGGTTTTCTTATATTTCTTGTCGACTTTCCTATATTTCTTAGCGGTTTTGGGTACCATGGCAATTCAGGATTATGGTTGTGTACGTATATCCAGTGCAGTTGTCCCAAACGCTCCAAGTGAGATTACAATAGGACATTACATAATAGACGATTGCTTCTCTTGCAGAAAACCTAACCATAAAAAGGGTAAATGCAAGAAATGCCAGAGTTTGGGTAGTGTGATGTAATATGATTTTGCTAATGAATGAAATGTTTTTGCCTTTAACAGCATGACACTTCTCATAAAAGTGCACCCAGAAAATCTTTATTGTAATAATTAGATGGCACCACTTAATTCAACTTCTCATGACCAGGTGACCATAGAGGTTATTGCGGAAACCTATTCTTCTTGATGTCTTCCCTTGCAAGAATAACTGAATGCTTTGGATCCAACAAATGGTGATGGCAACGACAAAATTCGTCCCTAGATCATCGTGCTAATTCTCTTTGTGTTGATTGGGAAGAAGATAAGAAAGAAGAGAATGACCAAACATTGTTTGGTCATGAATCTGTGTTGGATAAGTTTATTAATGATGTTAACAATGCCTATCAAATTCAAGCTGCATCTGATGATGTGTACATGACTTGTGGCCATCCGGTTGCTGACATGGAAACCTTCCTAAGATCGGCCACCCTGGTCATTGAACGTGTACCGACACAAGTAAAAGCTACGACATGCAGAAGGGCCTGCCGGTTTGTGCAAGGCACACTTCATTCATTGACATAATGGGTTGGACACTATTATTTTGTGTTTTTTGTCTACAACACACTCAAACACAGAAAAGTGTTGTTTCACCCACACATAGTCGGACCCACCCGTTAGAGCTCCTTCTCTCCTCCTTTCTCTTTCCTCTTCAATTCCACAGCTGCACCGACATGGGCCAAATAGCCAAGGAAACAAATCTTGGCAGCTGGCTGCCAAGAATTCCATTTTTTCTTTGGCTCTCTACATTTGGCGGGCTTTGCTTGGCGTGCATCTATTAAGGACAATTACCTTGTTGGTTTTCCTATATTTCTTGTCGATTTTCCTATATTTCTTAGCGGTTATTGGTTACCATAGCAATTCAGGATTATGATTGTGTACGTATATCTAGTGCACTTGTCCCAAACGCTCCAAGTGAGATTACAATCGGACATTACAAAAAAGACGATTGCTTCTCTTGCAGAAAACCAAACCATAAAAAGGGTAAATACAAGAAATGCCAGAGTATGGGTAGTGTGCTGTAATATGATTTTGCTAATCAAGGAAATGTTCTTGCCTTTAACAGCAGGACACTTCTCATAAAAGTGCACCCAGAAAATCTTTATTGTAATAATTAAATGGCGCCGCTTAATTCAACTTCTCATGACCAGGTGACCATAGAGGTTATTGTGGAAACCTATTCTTTATGACGTCTTCCCTTGCAAGAATAACTGAATGCTTTGGATCCAACAAATGGTGATGGCAACGACAAAATTTGTCCCTAGATCATCATGCTAATTTTCCGTGTGTTGATTGGGAAGAAGATAAGAAAGAAGAGAATGACCAAACATTGTCTAGTCATGAATCTGTGTTGGATAAGATTATTAATGACGTTAACAATGCCTATCAAATTCAAGCTACAATACAAGAAAAACGCCGACTAGTGACGCAAAAAAGGCCGTTTCTCGTCATAAACCGCTATTAATGACGCCGGTTGTTACGAAAACGCGCCGTCATTAATCGAGCGTCACAAACCACGATTAATGACGAGACCTTATTTCTCGGCGTCATGAGTTTAATGACGCGTGGAAATTCGTCTATACAATGTGTCATAACTTTGTTCCTGCAGCTTTGCCACGCTGGACAGAATCTGATGTGGCATCCGATGTGGCAGGCCAATTGTGACAAATCGTATGCGTCATAAAACGAATTTGGCCCGTTTGTAGCTGGGTTGAGCCCAAAACTGTTCCTGTAGGCTGGCGTTGTTCATATAGCCCAAAAAAGATTTTGTTGGGCCCAATTGTAGCTTTTTCAGATGAAATTTGATTAGGGTGGGCCCATTTTGGTTGGGTCGAGTCCAACAAGTGCGCACATTGTTGCGGCCTTCTGTGTCATGTTAATTTGACAAAAAATGACTTTTGGCCCAATTAAAAGTGGGCTAAGCCCACTGAAGGACAATATAAAATTAACTAATCATGCATCAGTATTAATGGATTTAATTTCAATTCTGATCTTTTTTTTGAATAATTCCGATCTGGTTGGCAAAATAGTAATCAGCACATATTTCTTTATACAATAAAGCAAACTATTGTTTATTATCAAGCACGACCATATTGTTCATCACATATCACAAACTATTACAAGATAACAGTATCACAAGGAACATTGATTAACAAAGCTAAATCCAGTTCATAATCACAAGAGAAAGTGGAGATTTGATCTAATGATCTTAACCTCTTCATCTTTTACTGCTAAGCAGTAGACGAAGGAGGTCCTCACTATCTTCGGTTAGCTTCTGCAACCTCTTAATCTCAGCAGACTGCATTTTCAGAGTTGATTCTGATTCTTCGGTCTTCTTCTTCAAGCAACATAACTCTTTCTGGTGAGCAACAAACCGTTGTCGAAGTTGTACCCCATCCTGATTGGGAGCGTCAACTCGCTCTTCATCAACACTACTACATAAGGATTTGGTACCCATTCTTGAGTACTCGGCTGCCTCTGTTTTAATTTGTTCGGGAAGAAGCATCATTGACTTGGTAGCTTCCATCTAGCAACAGTGGATCCCAAGTCAGATTAGGACCTTGTAATTGATTCGAACTAAGGAAACAAAGGTGTTAAGTTTGTTACCTTGGAGCAGATCTGAACAGGAGCGACTTCAGATGTTGACCCTTTGGCCCGCTGAAACAAGTACAAGAACAAGAGGTAAGGGTTGAGATCATTCGCAATCGGAAACAAAGGTGTTAAGTTTGTTACCTTGGAGCAGGTCTGAACAGGAGCGACTTCAGACGTTGACCCTTTTGCCCGCTGAAACAAGTACATGAACAAGAGGTTAGGGTTGAGATCATTCCCAATCGGAAACAAAGAAGGTGTTGAGTTTGTTACCTTGGAGCAGGTCTGAACAAGAGCGACTACAGATGTTGACCCTTTGGCCCGCTGAAACAAGTACAAGAACAAGAGATAAGGGTTGAGATCATTAGCAACCAGAAGCAATTTCATTTATTAAGTTCAATGCGGTACATGAACGTTCACACCCAATCCATCATCACCCAAGCATGCAACAAAAATATGGAAAGCCAAAGAACATGGGTAAGCAATATAATAATTTCATCCTTTAATTTCTACAAACCTCAAGTAAGTTGACTTGGAACAATCTCTTGCAATAGAGAACAGAAGATCCACAATCACCCAAGCATGCAACAACAATATTCAAAGGCAAAGAGCATGGGGAAGCAGTCCAATAATTTCATCTACAAATTTCTACAAACCTCAAATAAAATGACTTCGAACAAATTCTTGCGATAGGGTACAGTAGATACACAATCACCCAAGCATGCAACAACAATATTCAAAGGCAAAGAGCATGGGGAAGCAGTCCAACAATTTCATCTACAAATTTCTACAAACCTCAAATAAAATGACTTCTAACAAACTCTTGCGATAGGGTACAGTAGATCCACAATCACCCAAACATGAAAGAATATTATAGAAAGCCAAAGAGCATGTGGAAGCAGTCCAATAATTTCATCTACAAATTTCTACAAACCTCAAATAAAATGACTTCGAACAAATTCTTGCGATAGGGTACAGTAGATACACAATCACCCAAGCATGCAACAACAATATTCAAAGGCAAAGAGCATGGGGAAGCAGTCCAACAATTTCATCTACAAATTTCTACAAACCTCAAATAAAATGGCTTCTAACAAACTCTTGCAATAGGGTACAGTAGATCCACAATCACCCAAACATGAAAGAATATTATAGAAAGCCAAAGAGCATGGGGAAGCAATCTAATTCAATCGATCAAAACAAGGAGGAGACCGCAGACCTGACAAATACGACGGGAAGAAGGTGCCGAATGCCGTCTCGATTTAGCAGCCCCACCTTGCGCCTTCAACACGATGTTCTGCGCAACTATTGCAGATCTGCGGCCGCCAGGGTGAGCCTCAGGGGAGCCGACCGAGCAACGAGTTTGAACCATCTTGCAGCTTCAAGGACGTTGCCGAGGAAGGTTGCCGCTCGTAGAAGAGGAAGGCCGCCGCTCATAGAAGAGGAAGGCCGCCGCTCGTAGCAGAGGAAGCCATCGTCGGTAGCTAGGCCTCCGTTGATGCTTCCGCCGCAGATCTAGGTCTCTTCGGCGGTCGAGGAGAAGATCCCCTGATTTTGGAAAATTACCAGGAGGGAATTGGGAGATCTGGTTTCCCTCTTTGTTTTATATATAAACGAGGAGGACCAGAAGGAGGAGCGGGGAATTCAAATTTTCAAGTCCTGCCTTTGTGGTCCAGAGCGGGAAACGAAAGACTTTGGATCATGGACCCAAACGTCAGTGACCCAAACGAAAGACCGCTTGGGTGTCGGACCCAAACGTCAGTGACCTTACGCAGAGAGGCAAGTTGTTGACTGGGTTGTCCGTGCCACCATGGATCATGGAATGGACAAACACACACAGGACTATACTCTACTTCATATTCACGTAAGACGGATGATCCGATATTCGCATTACAAATGTACTCACTGCAACAAAATAACGTACCGTTTCAACTGTTTATTACATGACTACAAACACTTAAATAAAACATTAAAACTACAGGGGACCCTGGTACAACCCTTCAGGTAATCTTCTACGAAGATTGTGCATAAATTTGGGATGATCAGTGCATACAACTGCCCAATCATATGTGAGTATTCCGTGAGGAAAGATTCGCTCTAAGAGAGACATGCACTTGTCCTGCAATTGTGTGCAGTTAGCCTGAATTGCCCATCGTAGAAATGAAGTCACAGTTTTCTCGCTTGCCATGTCCCACATCTTTGACGCACAGTGCAGCTTCAACCTGTCGACTTGGTACATGTCGGCGACCGAGAGTAAATAAGGCCAGGCATTGGCAGGAGCATCCCATAAATCAGCCTCCTCCGGGAGTGATCCTTCACTAGCATATTTGATCAGGACCGAGAAGCCATCAGGGTGTGTGTCAATAATTGTAACAGTTTCAGAGCTAGACTCCACTCCTGGGCCGTAGAGCATTGCCTCCATCACACAAGATACTTTCGCCACATCGGCACGTATCGCTCGTATCACCCGGCATTCCGCACCTACGTGGAACACAACTTCCACAGGGGCTTGGGCTGCAACGGTGTGGCATATGCTTCTTTCCACTGATGGAGGAGGAACTTCAATGCAGTCGTCCTCAAGTACTGAAACAACACATGATATGTGTATGCGATCTTCACTGGATGTCACGCGCTTAATGTCATGATGCTCCACCAGACATTCAAATCCTCTTGCTTCTAGATCCCGATTCATGAACCAAACTTCTTTTGTAGCTTGAACTCGAAACGTATCATCTTCATCGTTTGGGTCTCCAGCCATCGCACGCAACAATACTCGCACCTACGTAGAAGCAGTCACAGGTTTGACAAACAATAACATAATGCGACCGTATCGCCATGTGTGAGTGTGTGTCTTCATAGCAGCAACGAGACACGTACCATTTGGGATTTGTGCAGAGGAACGAGGACGATGGCAATGCCGTCTGGAACATGCATCCACTGATGATCTTTCATACCTGTAGGATAGCAACGTAGTTTCCATTGACGGCCTCCCACCATGAACGTACCGGATTCCTTGAAGTTGCCCGCTGTTCCTTCGGCTTTCGCTTCCTGGCTTGAGACTGAGAAGTCGACTTGCATGGAAGGAATCATTTTAGCGTCTAAAGCCATTAACACAAATGGCCTACATTGATCGTCTCGTGCCTAAAGTGTCTCTTATTATAGTGGGCCGGGAGTGAATGTGTCATTCCGAAACATCCGTTCGTGGACATCAGTTACCACTCGGAATGGACGCGTCCCTTCAGAGCGGGTGTGGCCACGTTCGGGTCATGAACTTCCTGGTTCTAGTCCTTAAGTGCGATTCACAATGATCGACACGTCCGTTCAGAGGGGGTGTGCTGCGTGTGCACACAAGTTCGTCGGTTAACGCTCGGTGCTAGTGCTTAACTGCAATTCTCAATGATCGACACGTGGATCAACTTGTGAGAGTGTGTCGTTACCAAACGCCCATTTGAGATGCCCTTCTGTGCTTATATGCATGTTAATATTACACACACACACAAAAAGATATATTGCTATTCCAATTCCAACTTATTCCGTTTAGGTCTTGTCACGTCAACAAGTTCATCACGTTTCTCAGTCTCCAAGGCCAGCGGGAATCATCAAATGCAAATCCTGACCATTTGTAGACCTTTACAGTCATGACTCACGCAGTGTACCTGATCGAGGAGGACTTGTCACGTCATCCTGCACACTGCATGTTGAAACGCAAGGACCATCTGGTCCCTCTGATTACAACGCCCAATCTTGTTCTCCAGATGCAATTGACACCTAAACCATTACATAAATAAATGGTAGAGAGTTGTCTTGTTGTTGATGCGGCATGAGCTGACACAGTGAGACATCCATTAGATGCAGTTGATGCGGCGTGATTTGTCCGCAGGACTTTCTTGTGCTCTACAGAGAGGAAAGTCCGGAAGTAAACACATACCTAGACACGTCGGGCTCATCCCGTGATACCCATCGTCCACACATGTAATCGATGCACGCCACTGAAGATTCTGACCTAGATAGATTCCTATCACGCGTAGGCCTGACTATATTCCGAGCATCTCACATTTTCCTTAGTAACTTTAGCAATGCTACACCGAGCTCACGTGACCGCTGTAGTCCTCGATAAATAGGCGAGTGCAGCAGAGCGTTCTTGAAAGGAAAGGCCAACACTTATCGGTTCCCCGTCTTGCATTTCTCTACTTCAGTGGGATACAAGGGTGAGATCATTTTGTTGGCTAATCTTGTTTACTTTATGTATGCATGGTATCGAGACGGTCACATTGTTAGCTTATGTAGGGTTTGTTCTTCGTTTGTGTATGCAGTACGTGGGGAATGGCCGGGCAAGGAAGGGACGGAGCATGGAACTTGGAGGAGTCGGGGAAGGGGGAGCTGTCGGGCGCAATAGCACCTCACCGCCACCTGGTTCAGCTGCTACCATCGGCACCACAGCAGCACCCAGCCCCAATGGCACCTCCACTTCCGCTGGTATCGGCACCTTAGCAGCACCCGGCCCCAATGGCACCTCTACTTCCGCTGGCATCGGCACCTCAGCAACACCTGGGGGTGATGCCACCTCCAGTTCAGCCGCTGGCAACGGCAGCTCAGGATCAGCTGAACCTCATGGCACCACCTTTTCACCCATGGCCCAGGCCGCCAGCTCTATGTTGCCCGTTGAAATGCCACCCCCGCGACCAGTGCTCATTGAACAAGATGAATCGCGTGACCTGAAATGGTCTGTGTTGCTTTGGCTTCAGCAGGGCGGGCTCGCCCGTGTTTATCACGAAGGAATGTGGGTGTGCCCTTTTTGCCACAGGGGTCACAGGCAATGGACCATTCGTGACCTGCTGTTACACACGCATAACATCGCCGTTTCGCCTGCCTGGATTTGGGATGCAAGGGCGAGGCATCGCGCTTTGGAGGAGTATCTGATCCATGAGATCTCGTTCCATTGATTTCTTAAATACCGGAAGAACACAGACGAAAGTCCGGTTTGTAGTTTTCAGTCGGACCGGATTAAACTGTCACTGCTACGCAATGAGAAAACCAACATCTTACAAGGAAAAAACAGTAGTAGTAGTATTCAATCAGACCAGATGAACAGAAGGCGAATCTTCATTCTGCTTCTTCTACTCCTACTTCTACTAGTAGCAGTTACCACTAATCCACTAATCAAGGCGCCGCTTCTTTGTCGATGGTGCACCCGGCGCCTTGTTGCAGCTGCTCACGGACGAGGATGTCGCTCTGTTGCCGCCGCCCGTGGAAGATGGTGGCGGACCTCCCAGGGCGCCGCCCGCGGATGAGGCCGTCCCTCCAATGCCGCCGCCAGAGGATGATGTCGCCGCTCCATGGCGGCCGGTCGAGCACGGCCTTGGCGCCGCTCCATGGCGGATGATGACGGCCGGTCGATGATGGCCTCTGCTCGGCGAGGATGGCAGAGATCGACTGCCGCCGACCGATGAGGATGAGAGAGGATGACAGCGCTTGGAGACGACAGTTCCCCGGCAAGTGGCAGTGCTTCCGCGTCCCTAACCCCTGGCACCTCTTGCTGACTTGCGTGGGGTGCGATGTTTCAGAGGCACATGATCTTGGATTTCAGTTTGTTCCTCAAACTCCGAATCATCAGAGGATGTGTCAACCACCACCCCAATGGGCCTCCGCTCTGCCTCCTCTTCATCAGACCACTGGAGATCCTCCCTTTCATCAGAAGAGGAGGAGGATGTGGCTTGCACCGCACCTCTAGGAGACAATGGCTCCATGGGGAGAGGAAGAGAGCGCTGTGCGTGGATGGGGTTTTTTTGTTGGTTGCAAGAGTTGGGAGAGGAAGAGGGCGCTGTGCGAGAATGGAGTTTTTTGTTGGTTGCAAGAGTGGGGAGGGGAAGAGGGCGCTGGGAGGAAAGGGGATATTTATGGCCAGAGGAACCCATTCAGCCATTATTGAAAAAACTGCTCCCGAAAAGATTAGAGTAGTTGTGGGATCCGTTCAGTTCAAACTAATTCAATTTTGACCAAATTTACACTTATATCTACTTATCGGGAAGTGAGAATTGCATTCTTTTGTGGATGGAGGGAGGACGTTCTGAGGAAGGGGGAAAGACCGTTCAGCGGAATGTTAACGGATTGGAAGAAATAATTGTAGTCCAGAAGGTCCTTTTAGCAAGACATCAGGATACCGGACCTTATGGACTACCTTTTCCACTCATTTGTCTTTGTTGGAGCTGTAACTCCTCCATTGTTCTCCCACAACCTTGTTCTTTGGCTATCCTATCAATGATGCCTCGTCCCTGGGCAAATCTTATTCCTGACATTGTTTTGAGCGTCGCCAATAAGATCAGTGATGCAAGAGATTTCATCATGTTCAAAGCTGTCTGCAAGGGTTGGAACTGCGCTCGTTCAGGTGAGGCACGCAAGTTTGACCCTTGGATTCTGAAATCTGAATTTATCGGTGAATCTGGAGCAATAACATTCACATCCGTCGCTGATATGCGGCTTTTTGAGGTCTCCTTTCCTGCATTGGCTGGGAAAAGGACCAGATTGATTGGTTGCGGCGGATCTGGAAGCCTAGTCGCCTTAGATTGCAGAGATTGGTGCAACGCGCTCATGCTGAATCCTTTGTCTCCTCGGAAGCACATTCGCCTTCCTCGACTTCCGAAATAGAGCCAAATGGCTACTCTCCAAGCTTGTATCTTGTGCCTTGAAATAGCAACTGGTGCAGAGTCATTTGTCATGATTACTTTCTTTTGGCCAGAGAAATCTTTTGCAGCGCTTGAGTCATTGCCCATTTCCATGTGGCATTTGGGTAGCCAATCCGACTGGACTACACTTCCTTCGGAAGATTTCTGGTGCAGTTCTTCTGAACACATGCGGATCTACTTGGGGCAGGATCTTCCGGCACCTCCCCATCCCGTTGGACTTCGGTTATCATGGGTTATTGGCATGGGCAACTCTTCTCTACTCGAAGGTGAAGACCGATTGTTCTTTGTTGTTCTGGAGGAGAAAGAAGCTGAGGTGGTAGAATTAACTTTGCATTCATTCGTGGGGGACATTTGGCAGCCTATTCCCTCGGAGAGAGCTCCTGAGTTCCGGAATAAGATCATCTTGTTTGGTCCTGGCAAGTGCATTATTACAGAAGAGCATGCCATTTCTGGTTTGGCTGACCTGAGGGCAAATCATATTTACTTCCTACGAACTTATCATCATGATGAAAAGAATGAGTACTGGATCTACCAGCAGGGAATAGATATTGTTCCAGGCGTCAACACTACTCCGACGATCCACATTAAGCAGGTCCGTGGGGACTGGATTTGGTCGAGAGGAACATGGCTGTTGCCTAGCTATCCTTAATGAGGAACTTCGATTGTGTACCACCTGTAATGCAATTCAATGTACAAATATCTATATTATCATCCTTCGTCAATTATTCCGTGCATATGTATGAGTTTCTACCACAATCACTGTAGGGAACAAGCAGTTAACATTCGATAATCAGGAAGGTCCTTCCCGCAAAACATCAACAGAGCGGACAAGTATCAAACATCATAAGATGGCATCTCACAGCTACTCATCACCACAAAGTTCACACCACCAATAAGTAGCAAATACCAAAATACAAGCATGATTAGCACCTCTAAACCGTCTACCTAGCAATAACACCACGATTCACATTATTCCTCATTGTTGTCCTTGCTGAGCGACCTCTTATATGAGGCCTGTCTCAGCAATTCCCTCACCTTCTTCACCACAAGTGTTGCAGAATCCAGGAGCTGCTTGACCATCTGCAGCTCAGCGGCAGTCTCTTGAATCTCCCTCTTAGCCTTTGCACATTCTTCCTTCCACATCCTTGCCTCCCTTTCAGCTTTTAGGTACCTGTTGGCTTCACCCTTTTCTGTAGGAGACAACAGAGCATCGTTTCTCGTTTTCTTTCTCGTCTCAAACAGGTTATGGGTTACCTCCCCGTAGTATCGCGTTATCGTCTGCAGCTCAGCTGCTTTGACATTGGCCTCCTCCTTAGCAGCTGCACATGCTTCTTTCCACGACCTTGCTTCCTCTTCTGCTTTTCCCTTCATTTCCATCAGTTTCTCTAGAACTTTTAGAGTCCTAATATCCCATTCAGGATCTATCCACCTAAACGACGTGCACTTCATGCCATCAGTCTGCAGTCACCGATTTCATTCATATAATTAGCGGTTGACCACACTAACATCAAACGCAGAAGCAACATTTATTAGAAGTGATACATGTTATCGTTTACCTCGCAACAGCATACATATCGACACCCAGGGTTGGCGCCTGTCCAGTCATACTTCAGATGGATAGGCAACCCGTCCTTGCACTCGTTTTCATTAGGATCTATAACGATGACTTCACGAGGACCAGGCGTCGGCGATCTGGAGCTTTCGGAGTCTACTCCAAACACCTTTAAAATACATGAATATAGTCTGTTAACCCAGATCCCCAAATCCAGAATTCCCCTTAACTAGTATGACAGATCAAAGTAGCATGGCTAAACAGAGGACTGACCTGACCGGAGCGAGTCCTGCTTCTCCGTTCGCCGCTAGGGTCGCTACGATTCGCCATTCCCGCCACGGGCAACAATAGATCTAAGCACCGACGCTAGCTCTAGTCTTTACCACAAGGAAAAGGAGCGTGGTGCCGGCGAGTCTCTTGCAGAGTTGCAGTAGTGTACGCCGCGTCGTTGAGAGAAATGAGATATATACACTTGTCTGCGGGAAAACTTTTTTTTGGCTGTCGCGCACGCTTTTCTGCCGCCAACTTACCAAAACCGCTCCGTGCATTATTGGGGTAGTTACACAATTGTTTCTCAGGAAGGTCCTTCCTGCAAACCATCTAAAGGACGGACGATCTGATTCTGGATCAATCCAAATAAACAGCATCTTAGCTTTTCCTCCCTTTTTACCACTTGGAAGGTCCTTCTTGCGAAACATCAACACTCTATCTATTACCACCATACCTCCATTGTTCTTTCTCTACCTCCATTGCAACGCGTATGAATTTTGAATGGTGAGTATGCTCGAAACGAATGAGTTTGGATCTTCTACGGAGATTGTGCATAAATTCGGGATGATCAGTGCATACAACCGCCCAATCATATGTGAGTATTCCGTGAGGAAAGATTCGCTCTAAGAGAGACATGCACTTGTCCTGCAATTGTGTGCAGTTAGCCTGAATTGCCCATCGTAGAAATGAAGTCACAGTTTCCTCGCTTGCCATGTCCCACATCTTTGACGCACAATGCAGCTTCAACCTTTCGACTTGGTACATGTCGGCGACCGAGAGTAAATAAGGCCAGGCATTGCAATTCACAATGATCGACACGTCCGTTCAGAGGGGGTGTGTACACAAGTTCGTCGGTTAATGCCCGGTGCCAGTCGTTAACTGCAATTCTCAATGACCTCCATTGCAATGCGTATGAATTCCGAATGGTGAGTATGCTCGAATCAATTTGGAATAGATTAAACCAAATCGGCATAATAAGATGACATCTCATAGCAACTCATCACCACAAAGTTCACACCACCAGTCCACCAACAAGTAGCAAACATCATACGATGATCCGGTAGCCAACACCAAAACACAATCATGATACAAGTTTCACAATAATCATCACTACTCATTCATAATCATAACTCCATCTCATGTTTGGCCTCCTGCAGCTGTTCCTTCACCTTCTGCACCTCCTACCGTGAATTTTGTGGTCTTGTGGGACTCTCTTACATTTCTTAATGTCCTTTCAGAAGATCTGGATGTCTCATCTCAGGGCGAGGACTCTATAGGATCTCGAAAGAGATCGAAAACATCATAGATCAATTAGCAGAAAAGAGAAAGAGCTTCAGTACACAGCTAAGGACAAGACAACTGAGGGCGGAGATCATTCTTCTTACCATATACATTGGAATAAAAGCGTCAATGAATGGGTAGGATATTGAGTTTGTTTGGTCAGTCTTTTCTTTTAAATTTTCAAGTAGTTCGTTATCTGTTGGACTGAAACAGGTACTAATAGGCAAGGGTACCCGTTTCAGTCCAACTGACAACAAACTTCTTGAACATTTAAAAGAAAAGACGGACCAAACAAACTCAATGTCCTACCCATTTATTGACGCTTTTATTCCAATGTCTATGGTAAGAAGAATAATCTCCGCCCTCAGTTTTCTTGTTCTTAGGTGTGTACTGAAGCTCTTTCTCTTTTTCTGCTAATTGATCTATGATGTTTTGGATCTATTTGGAGATCCTAATAGAGTTCTCCCCCGAGATGAGGCATCCAGATCTTCTAAAATAACATTAAGATGTTCTTGTAGAACTAAACTAATCCTTGGAGAAAACTCATCTTGATCTAAAAAATAAACTCATCTCAGTCTATAAAAAAACCTGAATCCCTTGAACCCAATTGTATGAGTACAGTAAAACAACCACCACACGCCACAAAACCTGGTTATTTGCTACCTACATAAACTCAGCAAGGGCATGGTTGTCCTAAATGAACCTATCGATCCATTGAACGATGCAAATTGGAAACTAACTGAATCTAACACCTATGAATTGTGCAAACGCTAACAATCGTAGCAGAATCCAGATGTCCCTTCAACGGTCTGCAGCTCCAAAATATTATCTTCAATCTACCAATTCATAAAACGATGGACCTATCAATCCTATCAATTGTGCACCTCGACAAAAATCCATAAAACGAGTGGCTTGAAGCACATCTAGAAGCTACTAAAATACAAAACCTACTGTAAGACAAAGCAAATTGAAAACTAACTGAATCTAACATGAATTGTCTATAGCCTATCAACTTCTAACACCTATCGAAGTGCAAATCTAAAGGTGCGATAATGAAATCTAAATCTACCAAATATGCTCATCAATCCTCCAGATCCCCAAATCTAGATATCCCCAACCCTAGTAAGATAGGGGAAAATATAGCGGCTCAAACCAGAGGACCAACCTCGTCTTGCTGTCTCATTCTCTTGTTGCTGGGATGTGGCAGCGCAACCATCTTCCCCTCACCTTTAGGATCCGCCATTCCTACCACGAACTATTGCAGATCTGCGTAGCGGAAGTCAAAAGTCTTTGCGAAGTCTAAGTGAAGTGTCTCGTCAGCCATTCGATACATAATTATAGACTCAACTGAAACTTACATGTGGGACCTGGTCACAGTAAAGAATTCGCATGAACTATTAGTAGAGTTTCCCATATACCTATCACAACCAATAAGTGGTGCAGTGGTAAACAGCACAACCTTGTTCCTTCAGGTCCCTGGTTCGAACCCATGCCATGGCATATTATTTTTGCAACATTTCGTGACCTATGCTTACACGTGGGACCCTAGAACTATTTATGACGACTTGGAACACTCTATTTTCGAAAAAATGCTTAAATGTGGGACCCAACTTAATTTTATGACGACTTGGAACACTCTATTTTAAAATAGTGCATACATGTGGGACCAAAGTTGGTTTATGACGCCACTGACATGGCTAAAATGCTTACATGTGGGACCCTGGAAAATTTTATGATGACTTGGAACACTCTATTTTCGAAAAAATGCTTACATGTGGGACCCCACTGAATTTTATGACGACTTGGAACACTCTGTTTTTAAAATAATGCTTACATGTGGGACCGATGTTGGTTTATGATGTTTTTTCAGAGCTTATGGCGTCACAAAATAGCATGGAAGAGGGAACGCCCGGCTACAGTACCAACTGTAATGACGAAAAAATTTTTGTCACTAAATTTGCTCGTGAGTGAAATATTATGACGAGATCAGCCAGGAATGTCATAAATCAATGACGCTAAAATGTGGTTGCGTCACTAGTCAATGATTTTCTTGTAGTGCTATACATCTGCTGATGTGTACATGAGTTGTGGCCATCCGGTTGCTGACATTGAAACCTTCCTAAGATCGGCCACCCTGGTCATTGAACGTGTACCCGACACAAGTAAAAGCTACGACATGCAGAAGGGCCTGCCGGTTTGTGCAAGGCACACTTCATTCATTGACTTAATGGGTTGGACACTATTATTTTGTGTTTTTTATGTCTACAACACACTCAAACACAGAAAAGTGTTGTTTCACCCACATAGAGCCGGACCCACCCGTTAGAGCTCCTTCTCTCCTCCTTTCTCTTTCCTCTTCAATTCCACAGTTGCACCGACATGGGCCAAATAGCCAAGGAAACAAATCTTGGCAGCTGGCTGCCAAGAATTCCATTTTTTCTTTGTCCCTCTAGATTTGGCGGGCTTTGCTTGGTGTGAATCTATTAAGTACAATTACCTTGTTGGTTTTCTTATATTTCTTGTCGATTTTCCTATATTTCTTAGCGGTTTTGGGTACCATGGCAATTCAGGATTATGGTTGTGTACGTATATCCAGTGCACTTGTCCCAAACGCTCCAAGTGAGATTACAATAGGACATTACATAATAGACGATTGCTTCTCTTGCAGAAAACCAAACCATAAAAAGGGTACATGCAAGAAACGCCAGAGTTTGGGTAGTGTGATGTAATATGATTTTGCTAATGAAGGAAATGTTCTTGCCTTTAACAGCAGGACACTTCTCATAAAAGTGCACCCAGAAAATCTTTATTGTAATCATTATATGGCGCCGCTTAATTCAACTTCTCATGACCAGGTGACCATAGAGGTTATTGCGGAAACCTATTCTTCATGACGTCTTCCCTTGCAAGAATAACTGAATGCTTTGGATCCAACAAATGGTGATGGCAACGACAAAATTCGTCCCTAGATCATCGTGCTAATTCTCCGTGTGTTGATTGGGAAGAAGATAAGAAAGAAGAGAATGACCAAACATTGTTTGGTCATGAATCTGTGTTGGATAAGTTTATTAATGACGTTAACAATGCCTATCAAATTCAAGCTGCATCTGATGATGTGTACATGAGTTGTGGCCATCCGGTTGCTGACATTGAAACCTTCCTAAGATCGGCCACCCTGGTCATTGAACGTGTACCCGACACAAGTAAAAGCTACGACATGCAGAAGGGCCTGCCGGTTTGTGCAAGGCACACTTCATTCATTGACATAATGGGTTGGACACTATTATTTTGTGTTTTTTGTCTACAACACACTCAAACACAGAAAAGTGTTGTTTCACCCACACATAGTCGGACCCACCCGTTAGAGCTCCTTCTCTCCTCCTTTCTCTTTCCTCTTCAATTCCACAGCTGCACCGACATGGGCCAAATAGCCAAGGAAACAAATCTTGGCAGCTGGCTGCCAAGAATTCCATTTTTTCTTTGGCTCTCTACATTTGGCGGGCTTTGCTTGGCGTGCATCTATTAAGGACAATTACCTTGTTGGTTTTCCTATATTTCTTGTCGATTTTCCTATATTTCTTAGTGGTTTTTGGTTACCATGGCAATTCAGGATTATGATTGTGTACGTATATCTAGTGCACTTGTCCCAAACGCTCCAAGTGAGATTACAATAGGACATTACATAAAAGACGATTGCTTCTCTTGCAGAAAACCAAACCATAAAAAGGGTAAATGCAAGAAACGCTAGAGTTTGGGTAGTGTGATGTAATATGATTTTGCTAATGAAGGAAATGTTCTTGCCTTTAACAGCAGGACACTTCTCATAAAAGTGCACCCAGAAAATCTTTATTGTAATCAATAGATGGCGTCGCTTAATTCAACTTCTCATGACCAGGTGACCATAGAGGTTATTGCGGAAACCAATTCTTCATGACGTCTTCCCTTGCAAGAATAACTGAATGCTTTGGATCCAACAAATGGTGATGGCAACGACAAAATTCGTCCCTAGATCATCGTGCTAATTCTCTGTGTGTTGATTGGGAAGAAGATAAGAAAGAAGAGAATGACCAAACATTGTTTGGTCATGAATCTGTGTTGGATAAGTTTATTAATGATGTTAACAATACCTATCAAATTCAAGCTGCATCTGATGATGTGTACATGAGTTGTGGCCATCCGGTTGCTGACATGGAAACCTTCCTAAGATCGGCCACCCTGGTCATTGAACGTGTACCCGACACAAGTAAAAGCTACGACATGCAGAAGGGCCTGCCGGTTTGTGCAAGGCAGACTTCATTCATTGACATAATGGGTTGGACACTATTATTTTGTGTTTTTTGTCTACAACACACTCAAACACAGAAAAGTGTTATTTCACCCACACATAGTCGGACCCACCCGTTAGAGCTCCTTCTCTCCTCCTTTCTCTTTCCTCTTCAATTCCACAGCTGCACCGACATGGGCCAAATAGCCAAGGAAACAAATCTTGGCAGCTGGCTGCCAAGAATTCCATTTTTTCTTTGGCTCTCTACATTTGGCGGGCTTTGCTTGGCGTGCATCTATTAAGGACAATTACCTTGTTGGTTTTCCTATATTTCTTGTCAATTTTCCTATATTTCTTAGCGGTTTTTGGTTACCATAGCAATTCAGGATTATGATTGTGTACGTATATCTAGTGCACTTGTCCCAAACGCTCCAAGTGAGATTACAATTGGACATTACAAAAAAGACGATTGCTTCTATTGCAGAAAACCAAACCATAAAAAGGGTAAATACAAGAAATGCCAGAGTATGGGTAGTGTGCTGTAATATGATTTTGCTAATCAAGGAAATGTTCTTGCCTTTAACAGCAGGACACTTCTCATAAAAGTGCACCCAGAAAATCTTTACTGTAATCATTAGATGGCGCCGCTTAATTCAACTTCTCATGACCAGGTGACCATAGAGGTTATTGCAGAAACCTATTCTTCATGACGTCTTCCCTTACAAGAATAACTGAAAGCTTTGGATCCAACAAATGGTGATGCCAACGACAAAATTTATCCCTTGATCATCCTGCTAAATCTCCGTGTGTTGACTGGGAAGAAGATAAGAAAGAAGAGAATGACCAAACATTGTCTAGTCATGACACTGTGTTGGATAATATTATTAATGACGTTAACAATGCCTATCAAATTCAAGCTACATCTGATGATGTGTACATGAGTTGTGGCCATCCGGTTGCTGACATTGAAACCTTCCTAAGATCGGCCACCCTGGTCATTGAACATGTACCCGACACAAGTAAAAGCTACGACATGCAGAAGGGCCTGCCAGTTTGTGCAAGGCACACTTCATTCATTGACTTAATGGGTTGGACACTATTATTTTGTTTTTTTATGTCTACAACACACTCAAACACAGAAAAGTGTTGTTTCACCCACATAGAGCCGGACCCACCCACTAGAGCTCCTTCTCTCCTCCTTTCTCTTTCCTCTTCAATTCCACAGCTGCACCGACATGGGCCAAATAGCCAAGGAAACAAATCTTGGCAGCTGGCTGCCAAGAATTCCATTTTTTCTTTGTCCCTCTACATTTGGCGGACTTTGCTTGGCGTGCATCTATTAAGTACAATTACCTTGTTGGTTTTATTATATTTCTTATCGATTTTCCTATATTTCTTAGCGGTTTTCGGTACCATGGCAATTCAGGATTATGGTTGTGTACGTATATCCAGTGCACTTGTCCCAAACGCTCCAAGTGAGATTACAATAGGACATTACATAATAGATGATTGCTTCTCTTGCAGAAAACCAAACCATAAAAAGGGTAAATGCAAGAAATGCCAGAGTTTGGGTAGTGTGATGTAATATGATTTTGCTAATGAAGGAAATGTTTTTGCCTTTAACAGCAGGACACTTCTCATAAAAGTACACCCAGAAAATCTTTATTGTAATCATTAGATGGCGCCGCTTAATTCAACTTCTCATGACCAGGCGACCATACAGGTTTTTGCCGAAACCTATTCTTCATGACGTCTTCCCTTGCAAGAATAACTGAAAGCTTTGGATCCAACAAATGGTGATGCCAACGACAAAATTCGTCCCTTGATCGTGATGCTAATTCTCCATGTGTTGATTGGGAAGAAGATAAGAAAGAAGAGAATGACCAAACATTGTCTGGTCATGAATCTATATTGGATAAGTTTATTAATGACATTAACAATGTGTATCAAATTCATGCTGCATCTGATGATGTGTAAATGAGTTATGGCCATGCGGTTGCTGACATTGAAACCTTCCTAAGATCGCCCACCATGGTCATTGAACTTGTACCAGACACAAGTAAAAGCTACGACATGCAGAAGGGCCTGCCGGTTTGTGCAAGGCACACTTCATTCATTGACTTAATGGGTTGGACACTATTATTTTGTGTTTTGTGTCTACAACACACTCAAACACAAAAAAGTGTTGTTTCACCCACATAGAGCCGGACCCACCCGTTAGAGCTCCAACTCTCCTCCTTTCTCTTTCCTCTTCAATTCCACAGCTGCACCGACATGGGCCAAATAACCAAGGAAACAAATCTTGGCAGCTGGCTGCCAAGAGTTCCATTTTTTCTTTGTCCCTCTACATTTGGCGGACTTTGCTTGGCGTGCATCTATTAAGTACAATTACCTTGTTGTTTTTATTATATTTCTTGTCGATTTTCCTATTTTTCTTAGCGGTTTTGGGTACCATGGCAATTCAGGATTATGGTTGTGTACGTATATCCAGTGCACTTGTCCCAAACGCTCCAAGTGAGATTACAATAGGACATTACATAATAGACGATTGCTTCTCTTGCAGAAAACCAAACCATAAAAAGGGTAAATGCAAGAAACGCCAGAGTTTGGGTAGTGTGATGTAATATGATTTTGCTAATGAAGGAAATGTTCTTGCCTTTAACAGCAGGACACTTCTCATAAAAGTGCACCCAGAAAATCTTTATTGTAATCATTAGATGGCGCCGCTTAATTCAACTTCTCATGACCAGGCGACCATAGAGGTTTTTGCCGAAACCTATTCTTCATGACGTCTTCCCTTGCAAGAATAACTGAAAGCTTTGGATCCAACAAATGGTGATGCCAACGACAAAATTCGTCCCTAGATCATCATGCTAATTCTCCGTGTGTTGATTGGGAAGAAGATAAGAAAGAAGAGAATGACCAAACATTGTCTGGTCATGAATCTGTATTGGATAAGTTTATTAATGACGTTAACAATGCGTATCAAATTCATGCTGCATCTGATGATGTGTAAATGAGTTGTGGCCATCTGGTTGCTGACATTGAAATCTTCCTAAGATCGCCCACCATGGTCATTGAACGTGTACCAGACACAAGTAAAAGCTACGACATGCAGAAGGGCCTGCCGGTTTGTGCAAGGCACACTTCATTCATTGACTTAATGGGTTGGACACTATTATTTTGTGTTTTTTGTCTACAACACACTCAAACACAGAAAAGTGTTGTTTCACCCACATAGAGCCGGACCCACCCGTTAGAGCTCCTTCTCTCCTCCTTTCTCTTTCCTCTTCAGTTCCACAGCTGCACCGACATGGGCCAAATAGCCAAGGAAACAAATCTTGGCAGCTGTCTGCCAAGAATTCCATTTTTTTGTCCCTCTAAATTTGGCGGGCTTTGCTTGGCGTGCATCTATTAAGTACAATTACATTGTTGGTTTTGAATGTGTACCATGGTCATTGAACGTGTACTAGACACAAGTAAAAGCTACGACATGTAGAAGGGCCTGCCGGTTTGTGCAAGGCACACTTCATTCATTGACTTAATGGGTTCACTAGTACAAAAGTTCACATCCATGACAAAACAATTTCGTCACAGAACATGCCAAATTCGTCATGGAAAAACTTCTATGACGAATTTATGATGATTTTGAGATCGTCATAGAAAGCACGTCACATTTGTCGCACCGTGATGAATCAGCCATTTTCGTCACAGAACTGCTCCTTTTCAGTGACGAACACGTTTTTCGTCATGTAACCGCTCGTCTTCTATGACTAGTGAACATCGTCACTAATTTCGTCATGGAAGTGACCGCCACATGGCGCCGTGCATGCTGGCAGCTGACGTGGTTCGGTGCCATGCTGGCCGCCTACGTGGACGATGACATGGCTGCCTACGTGGACGATGACATGGCTGCCTACGTGGGCGAGGACATGGCTGCCTACATGGACGATGACGTGGCTGCCTACATGGACGATGACGTGGCAATTGATGTGGCAATGATGACGTCATCACCATACACAATTTAGAGATGGGCCCATTATTTCAATGATTCAATTTTTTATTTGAGCTCATTCAGCAATACAATTCAGCCCACCAAAATTTACCAAATTTAAGCCCAGTTATTACAAAACACGCTACAACATATATTACATACATGCTCACAACAGATCAACAATGGCACATTCACCATCACACAAAAGGCATCACATACATGCTCACAACAGATCTGTTGGCACATTCACCATCACACAACAGGCAGAACATCCATGTTTTCATCTAGCATCAGAAGCCACCAAGACACATCCATGTTTCCATCTAGCATCACACGCCACCATGGCAAAAGCTCCAATTTTACCTTGAAATCAGCATGGTACCTCATCTCCTCTTATAGTCCCTTATCCTTTTAAGTTCCAGTTCCTGCAGGTGCATTGACAAAGTCATCAATTTGTTGATTCAGTAATAAGAAGTAATGTTCTAGATAATATATAAACATGACAGAACAACATGCTCATTTGAACAAAATGATATGCAATATGTACAAACTGTTAGAAACATGCAACACACAGCATCACATATGCTCCCATTCAGAATCACATAAAAAATTGATCACATGCATTTGTTAATCCAGCACCACTAGCAGTTCAGCATACCATTGGACAGGCTTAAAGCTAGAGCACGCAGATGCAGTTCATTATTACTTCACTCTAACTAACTACTCCTTACCTATGGGTCGACTGGCACTGAAGAAAACCAATCCAAAGACGAATGGATCAAAGGCGCCAGAGTAAGCAGCAAAGAGCAAAGCATTGCTGAAAATCAGATGGAGCAGAAATGAGATGAGCACTATCCCACAGATGCAAGGGAGGTACCATCAGCAAAATCAATGTGTGCATAGCCTTTGAAATCACCTGTCTCCTTGTCTGTTCCGAATCGGATGGACGAGATTTTGCAGTCTGAAAAGAACTTCTTTAGATCATCTTTTGTTATATCCCATGGTAGGTTCCCAACATATGTCCTATTATATCCTTCTATCAATTTTGGGGCAAAATCTTCCTTCTCACGGTTATGTTTGTAAGGCTGGATTTTCAGATAAAATCCTCCCCTGAAATGGTTATCAGGCGTGTCATTATCATGAATAAGCCAATGAGAGGGATAACACAGAGAAGGATGTACACTTACATATCTGCACCATCCATAGCTAATGCCCTCTGCGCAGCAGCATCAGTCTGAACAAGAACAGTCAGTCAAATACTCAGATTCCCATTTACAAACAAAACAATGTGAAATCAAATGAGCAGGGCTATCCATATTCTATTATTTCAGTTGATTTCTATGATTATGTGGAATAAATTGGAAGCCAAGACCATAAAGAATTACAGATACAGGGATGCAGAATATAAGATCATACAGAAGAGCAAACAGATAGACTGAATGAGGATTTGGAGTCTGCCGAACCTGTATACTCCAGTTCTGATATAAGTCTAGGATTTGACATATGGATACAATTGATGGGCATAATACAGTAACATACTTTGTCTATGGAATAAGAAGTTGATTTCCCCAAGAGAACAGGAATGCTAAACTAGAAGAAGCAAAACTGCCTTAGAATCTGACCTTAAATGTGAGAATTGCAATACCCCTGACTTTTCCACTATCAGGAAAGGTCATGCAGTCAATTGCAGTGATACTGCCACATCCTTCAAAGAAACTTCTTATGTCATCTTCTGATGAATAATATGGGATGCCACCAACATACACCTTCTTTATACTTTGCTCCCTAAAATAAATATGCAAAATGTTAGGTAATATCCAAGAAAGGCCAGCATCCTGCAAGGAGGGAAATAACCAAGCCACTTTCATTATCAATCCGAATACACCACCAGAACTTAGTTATATTCCACCATGTCAAACAGAACATGTGCTTTCCAACAGGCTTTCCAATTTGATCACGAGTTTACAGCCAAATAAGTTGGTGACTTAATTTATTTTTGTATCTCCTCTTATCATATCGCACAACCTCAATTAATATAAAAGCAAAACATTACAAACCCAAAACATGTTTAACCCATGGGTTGGTCCATGACCTGCCGTTGTCTCACCAAACTAGCAGAGATGGATGGGGATCTGCAGAGAGAGGTTTGTTCCCTTGCCCGCCTTGTTCTTCTCGGCGTTCCTCTCGCGGGCCATCTTGGACTTCCCATGACGCCATCCCTGCGCGCCCCCGACCACGGCAGATCCGAGTCTGCCAGCATCCTCGTCGGCGACATCACCCCCTCCTGCGCCGCCATCTCCCTCAGTCCCATCCTCCGCCCGCCCTACGAATCGGGCGAAATCAAATCAGGACGACACGAGGGCAGGACGATCAAATCAATCACCGGCGAATCGGGCGAAATCAAATCAGGACCATCCGGGCGGAGCAGAGAGCGGTCGAACCTATGGAGACAGGGGATGGTGGAGTGGTAGATAGGGCACGCCGCAGATCCAAGCCGCAACTCGCTGCAGCTGCTCGCGCAGGGAGAGGCTTGCAGCGGCGCTGCGAGGGGAGAGGTGGCGGCGGCCGGGATTGGGAGGGTAGGGTAGGGGAGGGAGGCGGCGTGGATCTGCAGAGGAGCAACGAGGATGGAGGGGAGAGGGGAAGGGAGGAAGGGCAGTGGATGGGAGGAGTGAGGCGAGGGGCAGGGAGCGACGGGCAGATAGGGTTTCGGTGGTTATTTATACAAAATACGGAGCATCTAAGCCGTTCAATTTGATCCAATGGCTAAAATTAATATATCTTTCTGGGCCGTAGTTGTTAGATGGGCCAAAATCAGGATTTAGGGCCAAAATCAGGCCTGGGACAATGTACTTCACAGGTTAATATTTTTCGTTTTCTTTTTTCATTTTAAAGCACCTTGTGAAGTAAATTGTAAAATAATATATCTTGTATACTCAAATATATTTTTAAAATGTACTATACTGCATCTTATTTGTTTTGTAGACAATCTTAATAGTTATAGAACCGATTTGCTCATTTCTATAGTTTAAATGAATTTCTACATCTGTATTGAAAATAATTCCAAATTGAACTACGTCTAGCTCAAATAAGATTAAAAAATGCATAAATACTATATTTAGTCTCATATGTTATATTTTAGCTCATATACAAAAAAATATGAAAATTTCAAGTGTCTTCTAGAAGCAATTAAAACTTGTACATCCAAATTAGCACATAATAATTACAATAATATCAAAATTAGGTTAGAAAATTCTACAAATTGGCATGATAACATATTTTTAACCCTTAATACTGTAATAAAAAACTAAATGATTTTGCTAAAGTGGGATCATACATTGTTCATAAAATGGATGGATCTCTTACATTCTTTCATACAACTCAACTTAAACTTTGAAGTTTATACACTCTAAAGTACTTTCTTAGTCATATATACATCAAACTTGGATGAAAACTTACCTTTAGTCTCCTATTAACATTTGTGGAGTTACATTGCCACTTGTTGTGCAAAAAAGTTGTTTTTCTATTTTTTAAATACCTAAATAACACATCCTTTGAAAATAACTCAAAAATTAGTTACCTTAAATACCACCAATACATTTTTCACATGTAGCAAACAACATATAAGTTGCAATATAGGAGTTTCAAGAATTTTCAAGTAGATTTGCTATTTTCTATGATATAAATTAATTTCTACATGTTTATCGAAAGTAATTCGGAGTTGACCTATAAGTACCTCTAATAAGATTCAAAAAAAATTCAAAAAATTATATTAAGGCGCCTATGGTCCATTCTAGCCCACATCTAGGAGATTGATGAAAAATTCAATTTACTTATATGGAAAACTCGAAATTCTACTAGTCACCTTGTTAAAAAATAATGATAATAATAACTAAAACTTCTCCAAAAATTATGTAAATTAGCATAAGCTTGAAAAAAAGTTTCATAAGATTTTATGAGAATTGGAGTATACATTGCTTATAAACTAGATAGTTCATCACATTGTTTCATATAACCCAACTTAAACTTCAAAGTTTGTACACACTCAAGTACTTTCTTACCCCATGGACACCTCAAATTTGGATACAACCTTACCCTTACTCTCATATTAGTATTTGGAGATTTAGATTTCCAATTCTCATGCGAAAAAGTCATTTTTTCTATTTTTTCTAAAACCTAATTAAGACACCCTTGTGAAGTAAATTTGGTCAAAACATTATACAAATTGGCATAACAGCATGTTTTTGATCCACAATCTTACCATAAAAAACTCAAGTGGTTTCAATAAAGTGGGACCATACATTGAGACAAAGGATACATCTTTCTTATAGTTTCCTAAAACTCAAAGTCAAACTTTGAAATTTGAATACCTCAAAACAATATTTGACTCGTATGTGTCTAAATTTTGGACACAAACTTATGTTGACCATAACATTAGCAATTATAAATTTAAATTAGTAATTTTTATTCAAAAATATGTATTTATATTCTCTACATAAATAAATGGAAACAAGCCACATGAATAAGTTTAAAGAAACAATAACCGACTTACAAAACAACACAATAAAATGAAAGAACGTGATTTTACAAAAAATTGGGAAAAAGAAACACCAAATTTGGAGTTCATATGAAAGAAAAAAACCAAATACAACCTTTAATTCAGGATTAAAAAGAGAAATATGAACCCTATAGGTGTTCTTCATCTCTGTACATTTAGGATATAAAATGCAACCCTAACCAACAAGTGTTTAAGTATATATAAATAAACTTCTGCAATCATGCACAACTACACTTGTAGCTCGGTGGTAACATGTCTTCCTTCCATCCCACAGGTCGTGGGTTCGAGTCCCCCTTTGTCACCATTTTTTGCGCCAGGAAGGAATTCCGGACCGCTGGGATCTGGAGGCCGTTTGGGCCAGCTTGGGCCGGTTGTCCGCTGGGCTCTGGAGGCCGGTTGTGCCAGCGTGGGCCGGTTGTCTAGGCGGACTTGATCCATTCCATCACGGTGCATGTCTGTGCATGCATTGTGCTAAAAAAATGTGTGTGCATGCATGCTACATGCAAGGCGGCAAGACTTAGGCCTACGGTGCATGTGTGCATGCATGCTACATGCAAGGCGGCAGGGCTGGGCCATTAAGGCCACGAACGTGCAAGGGGGCAGGGCTGGCCCACCAATTATGTCATGTGGGACCATGCGGTGGTGGGGCCCATGTAGCCACGTGGACATGGAATGCGTGGGAATGGATGGTGGGACCCGGACCCATGGTCAGACCCACAATTACATGTGGTTAAATGTGGGACCAAATCCTTGTTTTAGTTTTCAAGATGTTTTGTGACGATAATGTTGGTGTTCTGTGACGCCCATTTGCATTCGTCATTGCTTCCTCACGGGCAGAACTGGAATGATTCATCTCTGACGAACAGGTTTGTTGTTCGGTGACGATCCTCTGAGTTTCGTCATTATTTTTAGTGGCTTGGCACCGTCACTCGTTATCTGTGACGAAGTTACAAAATTCATCACTGTAGAGACCACTTCCATGACGAATAAATGTACCGTCACTATCAAATCGTCATAGATATTAACATTTCTACTAGTGGTTGGACACTATTATTTTGTGTTTTTTTGTCTACAACACAATCAAACACAAAAAGTGTTGTTTCACCCACATAGAGCCGGATCCACCGTTAGAGCTTCTTCTCTCCTCCTTTCTCTTTCCTCTTCAATTCCACAGCTGCACCGACATGGGCCAAATAACCAAGGAAAGAAATCTTGGCAGCTGGCTGCCAAGAATTCCATTTTTTCTTTGGCTCTCTACATTTGGCGGGCTTTGCTTGTCGTGCATCTATTAAGGACAATTACCTTGTTGGTTTTCCTATATTTCTTGTCGATTTTCCTATATTTCTTAGCAGTTTTTGGTTACCATGGCAATTCAGTATTATGATTGTGTACGTATATCCAGTGCACTTGTCCCGAACGCTCCAAGTGAGATTACAATAGGACATTACATAAAAGACGATTGCTTCTTTTGCAGAAAACCAAACCATAAAAAGGGTAAATACAAGAAACACCAGAGTATGGGTAGTGTGCTGTGATATGATTTTGCTAATCAAGGAAACGTTCTTGCCTTTAACAGCAGGACACTTCTCATAAAAGTGCACCCAGAAAGTCTTTACTGTAATCATTAGATGGCGCCACTTAATTCAACTTCTCATGACCAGGTGACCATAGAGGTTATTGCAGAAACCTATTCTTCATGACGTCTTCCCTTGCAAGAATAACTGAAAGCTTTGGATCCAACAAATAGTGATGCTAACAACAAAATTCATCCCTGGATCATCCTGCTAATTCGCCGTGTGTTGATTGGGAAGAAGATAAGAAAGAAGAGAATGTACAAATATTGTCTGGTCATGAATCTGTGTTGGATAAGTTTATTAATGACGTTAACAATTCCTGTCAAATTCAAGCTGCATCTGATGATGTGTACATGAGTTGTGGCTATCTGGTTGCTAACATTGAATGCTTCCTATGATCGGCCACCCCAGTCATTGAATATGTACCTCACACAAGTAGCAGCTACGACATGCAAAAGGGCGTGTCGGTTTGTGCAAGGCACACTTCACTCAGTGACTTAATGGGTTGGACACTATTATTTTGTGTTTTTTTTGTCTACAACACACTCAATCACAGAAAAGGATTGTTTCACCCACGTAAAGTCGGATCCACCTGTTAGTGCACCCCCTTTCCTCCTTTCTCTTTCCTCTTCCATTCCACAAATGCACCGATATAGGCCAAATTTCCAAGGAAACAAATCTTGGTAGCGGGCAGCGAAGAATTCAATTTTCCTTATTTCTATATATTTGGCGCGCTTTGCTTGGCATGCATCTATTAAGGACAATTACGTTGGTTATTTTTGGTTTCCAAGGCAATTCAGGTTTCTGGTTGTGTACCTATATCTATTGCACTTGTCCCAAAAGCTCCAAGTGAGATTACAATAGGACGTTTTCATAAAAGACGGTTGCTTGTTTGGCAGAAAACCAATCCATAAAAAAAAGGGTAGATGCAAGAAAGGCCAGAGTTTCGGTAGTGTGCTGAAATATGAATTTTCTAATGAGGGAAATATTCCTACCTTTAATAGCAGGACACTTCTCATAAAAGTGCACACATGAAATCATTAGAGTAATCATTAGATGGAGCCGCCTAGTTCAACTTCTCATCACCACACCTCCATAGAGGTTATCGAGAAAACCTATTTTTCATGATGTTTCCCTTGCAAGGATAGTTGTATGTTGTGGATCCTACAAATGGTGATGCCAAGGACAAAATTCAACCCTGGATCATCGTGCTAATTCTTCGTGTGTTGATTGGGAAGTAGAGAATGAAGAAACATTATCTAGTCATGAATCTGTGTTGGATAAGATTATTAATGTCGTTAACCATGCCTAACAAATTCAAGTTGCATTTGATGATGTGTACATGAGTCGTGGTCATCTGGTTGCTAACATTGAAACCTTTCTAAGATTGGCCACTCTGATCACTGAACATGTACCTCACACAAATATTAGCTACATCATGAAGAAGGGCGTTCCGGTTTGTGCAAGGCACACTTCATTCATTGACTTAATTGGTTGGACACTATTATTTTGTGTTTTTTGTCTACAACACACTAAAACACAGAAAAGTGTTGTTTCGCCCACATACAGCCGGACCCACACGTTAGAGCTCCTCCTCTCCTCCTTTCTCTTTCCTCTTCAATTCCACAGCTGCACTGACATGGGCCAAATAGCCAAGGAAACAAATCTTGGTAGCTGGCTGCCAAGAATTCCATTTTTTCTTTGGCTCTCTACATTTGGCGGGCTTTGCTTGGCGTGCATCTATTAAGTACAATTACCTTGTTGGTTTTCTTATATTTCTTGTCGATTTTCCTTTATTTCTTAGCGGTTTTGGGTACCATGGCAATTCAGGATTATGGTTGTGTACGTATATCTAGTGCACTTGTCCCAAACGCTCCAAGTGAGATTACAATAGGACATTACATAATAGATGATTGCTTCTCTTGAAGAAAACCAAACCATAAAAAGGGTAAATGCAAGAAACGCCAGAGTTTGGGTAGTGTGCTGTAATATGATTTCGCTAATCAAGGAAATGTTATTGCCTTTATCAGCAGGACACTTCTCACAAAAGTGCACCCAGAAAATCTTTATTGTAATAATTAGATGGCACCACTTAATTAACCTTCTCATGACCAGGCGAGTATAGAGGTTATTGCGGAAACCTGTTCTTCATGATTTCTACCCTTGCAAGAATAATTGAAAGCTTTGGATCCAACAAATGGTGATGCCAACGACAAAATTCATCCCCGGATCATCGTGCTAATTCTCTGTGTGTTGATTGGGAAGAAGATAAGAAAGAAGAGAATGACCAAACATTGTCTAGTCATGAATCTGTGTTGGATAAGATTATTAATGACGTTAACAATGCCTATCAAATTCAAGCTGCATCTGATGTTGTGTGCATGGGTTGTGGCCATCCGGTTGCTGACATTGAAACCTTCCTATGATCGGACACCCTGGTCATTGAACATGTACCCGACACAAGTAAAAGCTACGACATGTAGAAGGGCCTGCTAGTTTGTGCAAGGCACACTTCATTCTTTGACTTAATGGGTTGGACACTATTATTTTGTGTTTTTTTGTCTACAACACACGTAAACACAGAAAAGTGTTGTTTCACCCACATAGAGCCGGACCCACCCGTTAGAGCTCCTTCTCTCCTCCTTTCTCTTTCCTCTTCAATTCCACAGCTACACCGACATGGGCCAAATAGCCAAGGAAACAAATCTTGGCAGCTGGCAGCCAAGAATTCCATTTTTTTCTTTGGCTCTCTACATTTGGCGGGCTTTGCTTGGCGTGCATCTATTAAGGACAATTACCTTGTTGCTTTTCCTATATTTCTTGTCGATTTTCCTATATTTCATTGCAGTTTTTGGTTACCATGGCAATTCAGGATTATGGTTGTGTACGTATATCTAGTGCACTGGTTCCAAACGCTCCAAGTGAGATTACAATAGGACATTACAAAATAGACGATTGCTTCTTTTGCAGAAAACCAAACAATAAAAAGGGTAAATGCAAGAAACGCCAGAGTTTGGGTTGTGTGATGTAATATGATTTTGCTAATGAAGGAAATGTTATTGCCTTTAACAGCAGGACACTTCATATAAAAGTGCACCTAGAAAATATTTATTGTAATCATTAGATGGCACCGCTTAATTCAACTTCTCATGACCAGGCGAGCATAGAGGTTATTGCGAAAACCTATTCTTCATGACGTCTTCCCTTGCAAGAATAATTGAAAGCTTTGGATCCAACAAATGGTGATGCCAACGACAAAATTCGTCCCCGGATCATCGTGCTAATTCTTCGTGTGTCGATTGGGAAGAAGATAAGAAAGAAGAGAATGACCAAACATTGTCTGGTCATGAATCTGTGTTGGATAAGTTTATTAATGACGTTAACAATGCCTATCAAATTCAAGCTGCATTTGATGATGTGTACATGAGTTGTGGCCATCCGGTTGCTGACATTGAAACCTTCGTAAGATCGGACACCCTGGTCATTGAACGTGTACCCGACACAACTAAAAGCCACGACATGCAGAAGGGCCTGTCGGTTTGTGCAAGGCACACTTCATTCATTGACTTAATGGGTTGGACACTATTATTTTGTGTTTTTTGTCTACAACACACGCAAACACAGAAAAGTGTTGTTTCACCCACATAGAGCCGGGCCCACCCGTTAGAGCTCCGTCTCTCCTCCTTTCTCTTTCCATTTCAATTCCACAGCTACACCGACATGGGCCAAATAGCCAAGGAAACAAATCTTGGCAGTTGGCTACCAAGAATTCCATTTTTTCTTTGGCTCTCTACATTTGGCGGGCTTTGCTTGGCGTGCATCTATTAAGGACAATTACCTTGTTGGTTTTCCTATATTTCTAGTCGATTTTCCTATATTTCTTTGCAGTTTTTGGTTACCATGGCAATTCAGGATTATGGTTGTGTACGTATATCCAGTGCACTTGTCCCAAATGCTTCAAGTGAGATTACAATAGGACATTACATAAAAGACGATTGCTTCTATTGCAGAAAACCAAACAATAAAAAGGGTAAATGCAAGAAACGCCAGAGGATGGGTAGTGTGCTGTAATATGATTTCGCTAATCAAGGAAATGTTCTTTCCTTTAACAGTAGGACACTTCTCAAAAAAGTGCAACCAAAAAAATCTTTACTATAATCATTAGATGGCACCGCTTAATTCAACTTCTCATGACCAGGCGACCATAGAGGTTATTGCAGAAACCTATTCTTCATGATGTCTTCCCTTGCAAGAATATTTGAAAGGTTTGGATCCAACAAATGGTGATGCCAACGACTAAATTCGTCCCTGGATCATCGTGCTAATTCTCGGTGTGTTGATTGGGAAGAAGATAAGAAAGAAGAGAATGACCAAACATTGTCTAGTCATGAATCTGTGTTGGATAAGATTATTAATGACGTTAACAATGCCTATCAACTTCAAGCTACATCTGATGATGTGTACATGAGTTGTGGCCATCCGGTTTCTGACATTGAAACCTTCCCAAGATCGGCCACCTTGGTCATTGAACGTGTACCCGACACAAGTAACAGTTACGACATGTAGAAGGGCCTGCCGGTTTGTGCAAGGCACACTTCATTCATTGTCTTAATAGGTTGGACACTATTATTTTGTGTTTTTTGTCTACAACACACCCAAACATAGGAAAGTGTTGTTTCACCCACATAGAGCCGGACCCACCCGTTAGAGCTCCTTCTCTCATCCTTTCTCTTTCCTCTTCAATTCCGCAGCTACACCGACATGGGCCAAATAGCCAAGGAAACAAATCTTGGCAGCTGGCTACCAAGAATTCCATTTTTTTCTTTGGCTCTCTACATTTGGCGGGCTTTGCTTGGCTTGCATCTATTGAGGACAATTACCTTGTTGATTTTCCTATATTTCTTGTCAATTTTCCTATATTTCTTAGCGGTTTTCGGTACCATGTCAATTCAGGATTATGGTTGTGTACGTATATCTAGTGCACATGTCCCAAACGCTCCAAGTGAGATTACAATAGGACATTACATAATAGACTATTGCTTCTGTTGAAGAAAACCAAACCATAAAAAGGGTAAATGCAAGAAACGCTAGAGTTTGGGTAGTGTGTTGTAATATGATTTGGCTAATGAAGGAAATGTTCTTGCCTTTAACAGCACGACACTTCTCATAAAAGTGCACCCAGAAAATCTTTATTGTAATCATTAGATGGCGCCACTTAATTCAACTTCTCATGACCAGGCAACCATAGAGGTTATTGCGGAAACCAATTCTTCATGACGTCTTCCCTTGCAAGAATAATTGAAAGCTTTGGATCCAACAAATGGTGATGCCGGCGACAAAATTCTTCCCTGGATCATCGTGCTAATTCTCCGTGTTTTGATTGGGAAGAAGATAAGAAAGAAGAGAATGACCAAACATTGTCTAGTCATGAATCAGTGCTGGATAAGATTATTATTGACGTTAACATTGCCTATCAAATTTAGGCTGCATCTGATGATGTGTACATGAGTTGTGGCCATCCAGTTGTTGACATTGAAACCTTCGTAAGATCGGACACCCTGGTCATTGAACGTGTACCCGACACAAGTAAAAGCTACGACATGCAGAAGGGCCTGTCGGTTTGTGCATGGCACACTTCATTCATTGACTTAATGGGTTGGGCACTATTATTTTGTGTTTTTTTGTCTACAACACACTCAAACACAAAAAAGTGTTGTTTCACCCACATAGAGCCGGACCCACCCGTTAGAGCTCCTCCTCTCCTTCTTTCTCTTTCCTCTTCAATTCCACAACTACACCGACATGGGCCAAACAGCCAAGGAAACAAATCTTGGCAGCTGGCTGCCAAGAATTCCATTTTGTCTTTGGCTCTCTACATTTGGCGGGCTTTGCTTGGCGTACATCTATATATTAAGGACAACTACCTTGTTGGTTTTCCTATATTTCTTGTCGATATTCCTATATTTCTTAGTGGTTTTTGGTTACCATGGCAATTTAGGATTATGGTTATGTAAGTATATCCAGTGCACTTGTCCCAAACGCTCCAAGTGAGATTTCAATAGGACATTACATAAAAGACGACTGCTTCTCTTGCAGAAAACCAAACCATAAAAAGGGTAAATGCAAGAAACGCTAGAGTTTGGGTAGTGTGATGTAATATGATTTAGCTAATGAAGGAAATGTTCTTGCCTTTAGCAGCAGGACACTTCTCATAAAAGTGCACCCAGAAAATCTTTATTGTAATCATTAGATGGCGCCGCTTAATTCAACTTCTCATGACCAGGCGACCATAGAGGTTATTGCAAAAACCTATTCTTCATGACGTCTTCCCTTGCAAGAATAATTGAAAGCTTTGGATCCAACAAATGGTGATGCCAACGACAAAATTCGTCCCTAGATCATCATGCTAATTCTCCATGTGTTGATTGGGAAGAAGATAAGAAAGAAGAGAATGACCAAACATTGTCTAGACATGAATCTGTGTTGGATAAGATTATTAACGACGTTAACAATGCCTATCAAATTCAAGCTACATCTGATGATGTGTACATGAGTTGAGGCCATCCGGTTGCTGACAATGAAACCTTCCCAAGATCGGCCACCCTGGTCATTGAACGTGTACCCGACACGAGTAACAGCTACGACATGCAGAAGGGCCTGCCGGTTTGTGCAAGGCACACTTCATTCATTGTCTTAATGGGTTGGACACTATTATTTTGTGTTTTTTGTCTACAACATACCCAAACACAGAAAAGTGTTGTTTCACCCACATAGAGCCGGACCCACCCGTTAGAGCTCCTTCTCTCATCCTTTCTCTTTCCTCTTCAATTCCACAGCTACACCGACATGGGCCAAATAGCCAAGGAAACAAATCTTGGCAGCTGGCTACCAAGAATTCCATTTTTTCTTTGGCTCTCTACATTTGGCGGGGTTTGCTTGGCATGCATCTATTGAGGACAATTACCTTGTTGGTTTTCCTATATTTCTTGTCAATTTTCCTATATTCCTTAGCGGTTTTGGGTACCATGGCAATTCAAGATTATGGTTCTTTATGTATATCTAGTGCACTTGTCCCAAACGCTCCAGGTGAGATTACAATAGGACATTACATAATAGACTATTGCTTCTCTTGAAGAAAACCAAACCATAAAAAGGGTAAATGCAAGAAACGCCAGAGTTCAGGTAGTGTGTTGTAATATGATTTGGCTAATGAAGGAAATGTTCTTGCCTTTAACAGCAGGACACTTCTCATAAAAGTGCACCCAAGACTCATTAGATGGCGTCGCTTAATTCAACTTCTCGTGACCAGGCGACCATAGAGAGGTTATTGGGAAACCTATTCTTCATTACGTCTTCCCTTGCAAGAATAATTGAAAGCTTTGGATCCTACAAATGGTGATGTCAAGGACAAAATTCATGAATCTGTGTTTGATATGATTATTAATGATGTTAATAATGCCTATCAAATTCAAGCTGCATCTGATGATGTGTACATGAGTTGTGGCCATCCGGTTGCTGACATTGAAACCTTCCTAAGATACCCAAGTCATTGAACGTGTAACCGACACAAGTAACAGCTACGGCATACAGAAGGGCTTGCCGATTTGTGCGAGGCACACTTCATTCATTAACTTAATGGGTTGGACATCATTATTTTGTGTTTTTTGTCTACAACACACTCAAACACCGAAAAGGATTGTTTCACCCACATAAAGTCGGACCCACCCGTTAGTGCTCCCCCTCTCCTCCTTTCCCTTTCCTCTTCGATCAATTCCACAAATGCACCGACATTGGACAAATTGCCAAGAAAACAAATCTTGGCAGCAGGCACTTTTTGTCATGAAAGCACTTTCTGGATGATTTTTTCTAGAAAGTGCTTTCATAACAAATCTAGTGTTTCTGGAGGTTTGGTACTTTCTGATAGACAAAAGGTTGTTTGCAACTCTTTCTCGAACAAAGTGATACTCAACTTCAATGTGTTTTGTTCTTGAATGAAACACTAGATTTCTTGATAAATAGGTAGTACCAATATTATCACACCACAATTATTGTGCTGCCTTGGGAGAGGGAACTCTCAATTGTTCAAGAAGTTTATGTATCCACATAACTTCTGTTGTGGCATTTGCCACTACTTTGTACTCAACTTCAACAGATGATCGCGACACAGTAGCTTGCTTCCTAGCATTCTATGAAACTAGGTTACATCGCAAAAATTGTTGCAAAGCCACCTGTGGAACACATGTCTTCACAAGTGTGGATGGTGACTTGTTTATCTTTAATCCAACACGTTGTGTGTAACATAAATATCTCAAGATTCTTTTTACAGCAGTCATATGATGAGTAGCAGTAGGTGAATTCAGATATTGCTAAACTTTATTAACTGAAAAAGATATGTCAGGTCGAGTGATCCACTACTAGAAAACCCCCTCTATAGCTACGTTATTGTTTGAGGGAAAAATCACACATGGGTTCTCGGTTTGTAAGAAAATATGCGGGTGTGCCAGTGTCCTAAAGTACACAAAAGAAATGGAGGAACAAGTTTATTTATTAATATTTAAAGAAAAATAATACAAGTTTCTATTCATATGCGCTCCATAGCCTGCTGACGATGATATGATCTTGGGTGATGCGATCTTCTAGTTCCTAGGGCATCGCAAGGCTCCTAGTTAATTATCTCTGCAAGTCTAGCTTGCTAGGGAACCTCCGATTCTGCCGTTGTGGTCATCTTCTTCGGTGTTCGCTTCACATTCTCCATGCATGTATGGTGTTGGTGTAGGTGTGGGTGTGGGTGTGGCATAGGCATCATCCATGGCCTCGTCGGTCCATGAGCCTAGCGCAGCTAGGGCATCAGCTCCGCTCGCCTGCGTCGCCCGTCCTCGTCGGCATCGAACGACGTGACTAGTTGTCATAGAGGTTGACCGTAGATGCATGGGTCGTTGTAGCTGGGACCGAAGAATCGTCATGACAGGGACGTCGGGGTGGTGAAGATCTTCACATCAACATCTCATGTTGATCATCCATACAAGTGCACAAAAATACACATGCACACGCACATACGTGCATATGGCCCTATAGATCGATCTCCTTGCTTGCTCACGTCTAGAACTGTACGCCGGTCTTCTGCCTGTCCGCCTGGGTGCCTGCGGCCATCAACATGATATCAACGGTGGCGACACTTACTCAACTTCTAGATCCTGTGATCTCTGAGTCTTGATGTCCCTGGTCGACCTACATGCACGCACACGCACGTAACACACGTACGTGCATGGCTTCTGGGGACACCTCTCACTGGTAGGGTGAGGACATTTAGTCTCGATTGGTAGAGACCTTAGGTCTCTCAAGTCCAACCGGGACTAATGATGAGAGACAAAAGGCCTCTACTTTAGTCCCGGGTGAACGAACATGTACTAAAGGGGGTCCTTTAGTCCAGCTTGGTATTACCAACCGGGACTAAAGGGGGTCCGAAAAAACAAAAAAAAAGCTCCACGAACTAGGTCTGGCACCAGTGGCTCCAGCTCCACCTCCGGTGCTGCTGGCCTCAACTTCCCCACCACTAGATCCAACTCAAACTCCACAAAAGAAACAAGTTCAATTCCACCACAAGCACAAGTTTGATCCGATTCACAACACATTCACATCACATAATATAATCATCACACAAGTTTGATTCGATTCACAAAACATCTACAATTTCATCTCACAAAATCCTTTTGCACATCACAACATATCAATTCCTCAACAATTCCTCAACACACGAATCATTCACCTATCACAAATCACAAAAGAAAGAAAAAACAACTCACTACGTTGGCTCCATGCGCCGCCCCCTGCAACCAGCCTGGCCTCAGCATGCTCTTACGGTCGGCCCGCCGCAAGAGGAGATATGAGAACTTGAGAAGATAAAAAATGAGAGGAGAAGGAGGAGGAGTTGACTGGGAAAAAGACAAGGGAGAGAGAAGGGGAGCCAGGGACGGCCACCGCTCTTCCATCTTCACGATCCATCTCCTCACGCTCCTCTACTCAGCTGGCGACGGGACGAATGGACGGCGATGCGAACGGGCTGCCTGGCCAGTGGAGCGTATGTATGCATGATCTGTGACAGAGATGAGAATAGAGGAGCGCAAGTTCAACCTGGAGGGTCTGTATGCATGATCTGTGACATAGATGAGAATAGAGGAGCGCAAGTTCAACCTATGCCACTGAAGACGAAAAGCAGGGCCATCGTCTTGATGCTGGGCTCGTTGAGTCGTCACCTGTTAGCTGGCTTCATGTGTGTCTACCTCTTCGCTGGCTTTGCGGTGGAAGAAGATTTCAACTCTTTTCCTCTTGGTGGCTCGACGAACCTGCAGCCCCTCTCCTGGCGACGGCTCGGGTGGATCGGAAAAGATTAGGCTTGGCGTGTGTTGGGGTGAAAACCATCTCCCTAAGAGGAGCCAACACTCATAAAAGAAGATGCAATAAAAATGGACAAGTGAGGAGGGGGGAGTCCGTGCAGGATCATGTAACAACAACCCAGGTAACGACACCGAACAAGCTTTCCAATCATGATGCAATGCATGGTGTCGTGCTTTTAATCACAACTGATATAGTTCCGATATAAAACTATACATTCCAGATGCATCCATCAAGCATCGTGACAAAAGACAAAGAAAATGTGCCACCTAACATCAGTCATACAAGTGCCAACATTACCAAGACACTGTTCGCCGAGAAACATGATAATCGTGCTCCACCTTCTGCACCTTCTTCTGCACCTACAAGATATATCGCTACAAACACGCTGGTGAATCAGTCTAAGACGTGATCAGGAAAGAAGAGAGCCCCTCTCAACCCCTTTGGGTTGTTTATATAGCTAAGGGGAGGGATGGCATTTTAGCCCCAAGCCCCTGGTGGGTACAATTATTACATCTGAGCCCCTAGACCTATGTAGGGGGTAACTTGTGAATCATTTCCCCCAACACTAGCCCCTCAGATACTTTGATTTGGCTGGTACAACAAAGCGAAGTAGATGAAAACAAGGAAAAAATGATTCACTAAACTTTTTCTTCGGCCCGAGGACATGCCCCCGTGACCTCCTGCCCGTACTCCGTGCGGATTTACATATACAAAGTTATCGTCTAATCCAGCTATTGTGGTCTTCGGTTTTCATTTGACGATGAATGGTTTCTTCAGTGGTGCCGTCGGTTTCGTCATTCTTGCCAAAAGAGATCTCCCCCGCTTCGTTCTAACTTCATCCTTCCGAAGTTATTTTCCTCCGTGTAGTCAGTGTAGCCAAAGTAGAGGAAGTCGTGCGATGCTTTCTTCATCCTCTCGAAGTCTCCTTGGGTCTTCGTTCACCCGCTTCGGGCAAGATGGGTGAATTGGTTCACCAAGATCCCTCCATAGCCCCTCTTGGCCGATGCTGGTGGCGAAGACCATGTGTTGTGGAAGTAGTAGTGTAGTTGATGTAGATTGGGATTGATGCTGGTGTGAAGATGAAGCCGATGATTGCGGGGATAATGCATTTGTCGGTGGTAGGGACACGGCTTCCATATAACCTCTTCGCATGAGGCATTAACTAAAGAAATATTGAAGTCCACTATGATAACCCGAAGAGCCATATCAATATAACCGGAGAGCCAATGCCGAAATATACAAAGAGCCTCGGCTAACAATTCATTATTGCGAAGATTAATTCATGATAACCCAAAGAGCCATAGAGATAACCGAAGAGCCAATGCTGAAATATACGAAGAGCCTCGGCTAACAATTCATTATTGCGAAGATTAATTCATGATAACCCAAAGAGCCATAGAGATAACCGAAGAGCCAATGCTGAAATATACGAAGAGCCTCGGCTAACAATTCATTATTGCGAAGATTAATTCATGATAACCCAAAGAGCCCTTGCTAGGGCACCCGAAAAATTCAGCTAGAAGTTCATTATTCTGACAACCAATTCCCATGATAACCTGATTGCATTTGCAACATAATATCCTAAAAAAATTTTATGACAAGGAACTACTTCGGAAGTAACATGTTTTCATGTCGAAGAGTTAGTGAACATTTGATGTAGCATGATGAGATAAATACGAGTTATGCATAACAGGTAGCTGGTCTGTCATGCAAGCCCCAGCTACATGAAGTGGCATGATAGCTCGACTTCGATTATCCTTCAAATAATAATATGACCTCAAGGTGGCTCGTCAGCCCTACCTAGCAATTTGCTTCGCGCATTCACCGCCAAAGGCTTCTTCGCTTGTGATAAAGCGGATGATTTTGCGACTACGCCGTTTAACGAGTCAACTTATCCCTACAGTGTTTTACTGAGGGGATTCGCACATTGACCGCGAAGACTCTTTATTCGCGGAAAGTAGGCCTTTAAGCGAATCATGCACTCCTCTTTGGAACAGATTGTTGCATGTTCCTTAACATCTTCGCGACTTTTGCAGAATAGTTATCACATGCGCCCCGCTTTTATATATTTTTCTTAAGTGAACTGAATGCGACTTGTCCTCGCCGGGCTAGGCGCATGTGTTCACTTATTTCTGCAATGTTTTCCCGAAAGTAACAATCTCTTCAGATGATTGTTACTTCGGGACCGATGATAGTCTGGATAGTAAATGTAATGACATTCATTGCAATCATATTCAAAGGATAATATTTGAGCGAAGTGGGAACATGTATATGTAAATCTTGCCCAAAAAGGATGAAGTTGAAACTTGTAATGAAGAAGGTAACGCCTATCTTCGCTAGCTCATATAAGTACAAGAGTCTACAACATGTTGTACGCTACTTCTGTGATGAAACAGTTGAGCCTCCGAAGTGCTATCTAGTTAACGAGTTTGTGTTTTCACCGAAGTAAACTGTATAGATAAAAAGTTCGCAAAAATTTGAAAAAAGGGAAACACAACTAGCTGCTGCTTGCGCTCAGAGCTTTGCAGGATGAAAGGATTAGTAATTGAATGACTATTGACTGCAGTAGCTATTTGTTGTGTCAGACACGCCTACACCTCTACTGATAGGGTGCTCTTAGCTAAAGCAATATCACCCGAAGACACTGCTAGTAAGCAGGTAACTTACAACATAAGAGTACACAACATGCATCTAAGAGGACTTTGGTTAACATGCCGAAGGGTGTGGTGCAATTGAAATAGTTCTCGGCTAACATTTTTTAAGAACATATATATTTATGTTGTTTTCCAAGACATAACACCCGAAGGTACAGGTTTAACTGTCATCACTTACAAATTATTTCATCATGCTTGTTCACATAGCAAATAATGTTAACTGATGTGACATGTGCATTCTACCATCAAGATGCTGTGATGCTACCCATAGCTGCTAGTACCAAGTATACCATTTCTGACCGCTATGTTTATGTGACTTTACACAAATGGAGATAAATCAGTAACTCCAAACATTGCTTTAAATATCGCTCAATCTCAAACATACTACTGCAGTCTTAAAACAGTACACATGATGCTATATTTCAAACTCTCATTTATTTATTTAATTACATAAGCCAAACTAGGGAATATTTACAACACTTTTTACAGCCCAAAAAATAACAAACATTGCCAATGTATAGGTCAATAAAGATAACTCAATGATGCAGCATTACAAATTGAAATCTTCGGCTGACATGTTTGAAGAACAGATGTACTAATGATGTGTTTTCCAAGCCTTGGTGCCCAAAGGTACAAGATCAAATGTAACCAGCTTACAAGCAAAATGAGACCTTGATTGAAAAGTGCTTAGTGACATATCGAAGGAAAATGTTATTTATACCAAACAATGTAATGAAAAGGATGGTGCTATGTCGTACCTTCGCGCGAAGAGGTGACATGGGATGCTTGGTTGAGCCTCATTCCGAAGATGAATCTTAGATGTCCCAATATGATAAGTGATTTGCCCATTGTACTTTATCCGCATGGGCCAAAACTGATCTGGCTCCATTGATCCAATTGCATGATTGCCCAGTTTGACCAAATGATAAACCCCTTAGTGAAGACTGGACAATTAAATATGATAACCGAAGAACCATGAGTCAATAAGCAAAGAGCCGTATGGCTGTCCATGAATTCTAGCTCAATTATATAATTAATATTATCGAGAAATTCACTAATCGTGAGATTAAATATTCGCTGAGGTAAACAATCAAAGACTGAAGCTGCAGGTTAGCATCTTAATGCCAATTGGTATTTATCCAACCAAAATTGGTAGTGATGCACAGCATACCAAACTTTATAACACTGGAGTATTCCATGAGTGGTCATATGATATTTATCACCAGAAACTTATGAGATGCAAGTGGTTAAGCAAAAGAGGTTCAGCAAATATATGTACTTCAAAAGTAAACTCCCATGTCCATCCAACACTAGTTTGGTGATACATAAATTTGTGAAGGACATAAATTTGATTACTGGACAATGTCATCATTTTTTAGGCTTCACTTTTGCTACCCATAAAAACAACTGCAAATCAGTTCCCATGCCCACACTGGAATTAACATAGTGCAATAAATATTACTATCAACTATAAAGGCTAGATGAACAAGCCTCGAAGGAAATTAGCCAAGCATCAATAAAATGATGAGCTGCACAATTGCTGTTACCAGTTCACACGCAGCAGGTACCATTTTCAGTAAACCCAAAATATAATTGTTAAAGAAATAGATGAGACCAGCTGCATATAATAAGAAAAAGAAGTTGAGATGACTTATAGTGAAAACCTCTGGCTCTGATTGCTTGACAAGAACAATGCAACCATGCGACCAAGCTGAACCAATTAATCTGATGGGCTCCAGAAGGGATTGTGGCTTTATCCAGAGGGGAGTAGAACATACCCTCAATTGTTGACCATTTTATTTCCCAAATGAACAATTTGCCACTCTTTATTGTACTGAATACCAAAGGCAGGGCTTCCCATTGCTTGTGGGACCGAAGAACCAGGCCTCGATGTACTGGGCCGAAGATAAGTCTGAAGGTGATAAGTCTTCGCGTATGGACCCGAAGAGAGTAGGTCTTCGCGTTCTGGGCCGAAGAGGAATATCTTCGCGGTTGGGTCGAAGAGAGGTTGTGTTCATGTCGTGGACCGGAGACGAATATCTTCGCGGTTGGGCCGAAGAGAGGCGAGTTGGGCCGAGGCTCGTGATGGGTTCTTCGGCGAGGATTCTTCATCGAAGAGGTGGATGTGGATCTTCGGTGGGCCGAAGAGAGTGCATCTTTGGTTGGGCCTGAAGAGGTGGAGGACCTTCGATAGACCGCAGGAAGCTTTATTCGCGGACTAGGATCTTCGGCGGGGATTCTTTCTCGAAGAGGTGGATCTTCGGTGGGCCGAAGAGGGTGCATCTTCGGTTAGGCCCGAAGAGGTGGAGGACCTTTCGTGGGCACTTAGTGCTTAGGCCTTGTAATATGGGCCGAAGATGAAGTGCTCCCCAATATGGGCTGAAGGTGAGGATGCACAGGCTGAATTTCGTTGACAGTGGACGGTGCGAAGAGGTTTCATGCGAGTTGGTTGATACGAGGGAACTAGGCCAGGCCGAAGATACTGTGAGCTTCGGTGACGAGTAGAGAGAGATGCAAGGGATCAACCACGGTGGGATACTGTGAGCCAACCACGGTGGGATACTGTGAGCTTCGGTGATGAGTAGAGAGAAACGCAAGGGATCAACCACGGTGGGCGCCAGAAATGTTGGGGTGAAAACCATCTCCCTAAGAGGAGCCAACACTCATAAAAGAAGATGCAACAAAGATGGACAAGTGAGGAGGGGGGAGTCCCCTCTCTCAACCCCCTTGGGTTGTTTATATAGCTAAGGGGAGGGATGGCATTTTAGCCCCAAGCCCCTGGTGGGTACAATTATTACATCCGAGACCCTAGACCTATGTAGGTGGTACCTTGTGAATCATTTCCCCCAACAGCATGAGAGGTCTAGGGACTTTATATAGGCCGGCAGCTAGGGTATGCGGCCTTCAGGGACTCCCCTCAGCGCCGCAATAGGTTGTTAGCGAGATACTCAGCCGTCGTCGCGTGATGGCTTGCTAGATAAGCTGAATGGCGTTTATCTATACTAGTGATTCCCCACGTGTTGCCGTGGGATTTAAGAGTTTTTCAATGAAACTATGAACTAATGTTTTCGAAATGGTAATAAAGTGGAGTAGAGGATCAGATGTTACCTGATCGACTCGGGTATGCCAATACTCTTGATATTTCCAGAGACGAAACTAAGTCATAAGAACCTGAAAAATTCAAGATAGTTTACGCATTAGTTTTGACTTTTGAAGGGGCAATACATCAATCATATTGAGTGCATGAAACTTAATCGAAATGTGGAAGTTGCAAGTGTGAAAAATCAAATGATGGCAAATAGCGAGGGAGGCGAGAGGGACTCAGATTCAGTGATTTGCCTTCAGCAAGTCATGACGTGCCTTTCCCCCTATATCCAATGTCAATACTGTGTTGTCAAAAAAAGTCAATACTGGATCCAACAACATTTACGACTTGATGCTCTTTTCACCAGGAAAAAGAGGCAGCGATCCAAGCGCTCGTGGAGTCGTTGACTCTTCTTCGGCTCCTCCCGCAAGGACATGCCGTGCCGTGCGGAGAAGAAGATCGGGCTGCCGGCCGCACGTCGGGGAGCGGTGGAGGTGAGAGGCGGATGGCCGCCGGAAGTAGAAGAGGTCGGGGAGGTGGGCAGTCACCGTGACGCAGCGGAGGAGCAGGTGGAGGTCGTCGCTGCCGCCTCTGCAGGGGTTCGCAGTGGCTAGCTGCTTCCGTCTCCCATCCATGGCCGCCTCGAAATGGGCGGTACAGAAACTGCAGGATCTCCTGTTACCTGTGCCCGACTCTCCAGGAGTGCCGGAATAGCTTCATCATCGCCATTTCCTGTGCTATCGCAGCAGCCAGAAGCATCACATCGAGGGGAGCTCATCCTGTGAGTGCGCCATGAAAGTCGCCTTCCAAATTGGAAGTGTTGAATATTGCTGTTCAACATAAGCAGCACATAAACACAGGATCACATAGCCTAAATCACAATCAATCTGCTAATGCAGAATTAGGTGGGATAAACTTATACCAGTGTTAGTAGCCGCCATGGGTGCCTCCTGAGTTGTAGTCGGTACAGGTGTCAGCCTTGAAGTAGTAGAGTCAATGACCAACGCCGACTCAAGAACCAGTGATGTTCTTGATCGGCAACTTGTACTCGCCGGGTAGCGTATCCCTTCTGGACGCCAACGGCACTGACCCGGACATGGACGAGCTAGGGCTTCTACCTCCTCTAGCTCCCTTAGCAATCGGTGTTTGGTCTTTAGGCTAAAGCAAATTGATTTGATGCGTTGGAGGCTTTGCCTTACCCTTAGTTTTATATGGAGCTGTGAAGGCAGGGCCTAGAGTCCTAATAGGATTCTAATTGTGCTCCTGCCAATTACAGAACACGAGTTTTGTTCCATCACGTAGGGGAAAATGCGAGGAACAAGTTCCTCTCGGTTGGAGACCGAGAAGATCACGATAATGGTTTATTTCCAACATTCTCCCACTTGATCAAACGGTCTACAACTTGTTCGCATCATACTAATTTCACACTTAGTAAAACAGTAAATACTAGACCAATGCGTCGTCAGCAGCATTTAATTTGCTACCGGGACCCCATTACCCATAGTTTCACTGAGACACCTTGTTAGAACGCTTATACATTATTGGGAGTTCATAACGGCCCTGAACCAGGACCTAAAGACTATCCACCAGACCCATGTCTAGAACATGTTGCTTAAATAGATTATGTGGTATTTCTTTAGTGAGCGGATCCACGAGCATCTCATTAGTTCTTATGTGCTCAACATTAATAGTACGATCCTGGTCTCTTTCAATAGCAACACGATACTTAAGGTCAATGTGTTTGGAAGCACCACTTGACTTGTTGTTCTTTATGAAAAATACTGTTGATTTATTATCATAGTATAACTTAAGCGGTTTTGTAATGCTGTCTATAACCTTAAGGCCCGAAATAAAATTCTAAAGCCACACAGCCTGTCATGTCACTTCATAACATGCTATAAACTCAGCCTGCATAGTCGACGCTGCAGTTAACTCTTGCTTAGAGCTTTTCCAAGAAATAGCTCCTCCTGCTAGAGAGAAGACATATCCTGACGTAGACTTTCTACTATCTTCACATCCAGGAAAATAAGCATCAGAATAACCAATAACTTCAAGATTATCTGATCTCTTATATGTAAGCATGTAATTTTTAGTGCCTTGGCAATAGTGTAATGCCTTTTTGACACCCATCCAGTGGATCTTTCCTGGATTTTGCTGATATCTTCCAAACATTCCGGTTGCAAATGCCAAGTCCGAACGCGTACAGACTTGAGCATACATTAAGCTCCCGATAGCTGAAGCATAAGGAATATTACTCATTGCACTTAATTCCAATTGGTTTTTAGGACTTTGTTCTTCACTAAATTTAACACCCTTTGCTATTGGAACAGGTGTGGGCTTACTATTTTGCATCTCGTATCTCTTAAGCATTTTATCAATATATGCCTTTTGAGATAATCCCAGCACTCCTTTGGTCCTATCTCGGTGAATCTCAATGCCCAGAACATAAGAGGCTTCACCAAGATCTTTCATATCAAAATGGGATGATAGAAATCTCTTTGCTTCATGTAATATTTGCTTATCGTTACTTGCTACTAGAATATCATCCACATAGAGAATGACAAATTTTCCACCTTTTATCTTAATGTAGATACAATTGTCTATAGGATTTTCCTTAAATCCGAATTTCTTAATCACTTGATCGGATCTAAGGTTCCATTGTCTTGACGCTTGCTTAAGTCCATAAATGGATTTCTTTAATCTGTATCCCATATGTTCCTTACCTTTCACAACATAACCTTCCGGTTGTGTCATGAAAATTGTCTCGTCTAAGTGACCATTAAGGAATGCAGTCTTAACATCCATCTGCTATAGCTCTAAATCAAAATAAGTCACTAGCGCCATGACGATTCTAAATGAATCTTTCTTAGACACAGGTGAAAAAGTTTCATTATAATCAACCCCTTCTTTTTATGTATAACCCTTTGCTACGAGCCTTGGTTTGAATTTATCGACATTCCCTTTAGAGTCACGCTTAATTTTGAAGACCCACTTACAACCTACTGGTTTAACTCTGTTGACGCGAAAATAGGACGTCACCTCCGCGCGCAGCACACGTGACTCCCCGGTCTGTAGCGAGGCGTGCCAGCCAATCTGACCTGTTGATTGACAATGGAAAATATTAGGGATCGGCTAGAGAACCGATGGCCTTTCAGCGACACGTGTACCAGCCAATCGGCCGATACGAGTAAAGCGGGATCGGTCGGCTCGAGGGCGACCGAAGCGCGGGTGCGTGAGTAGATAGATCGGCTGGGATCGGCCGATCGTGACGTCAGCACTCGAGTAGGTCGGAATCGGCTGCGGTGTTAGAAACTGATAGGATCTAGATCGAGTGGGTAATAATGATAATAGCTAAAACCACAAGAATTGTTACGAAAACTTGCAGATCTAGCTAATATCGGTAAGGGGTGAATAAAGAACTAGACGAAACCTCAGCGATGCGCCCGGAGGTTAAAGCCTAGGGTTATTCGGTAAAACGGTACTCACAAGCTTGCCGGAGATCAGTTGATGCAGCCCGACGAACTTGAAGGACGGCGTTGTAGAAAAGAAGAAAAACGCAATGGCGAAGTCGCTGAAAAGTAGATGTTGTAAAGGTAGATGCTGTAAAGTAAAGGGTTTGCCCGGAGGTGGTTTGTTTGATATTGGTGTGTACACTTTTTTTCCGACCACGCAGGGTCACTACTTATATCCTAAGGACACCCGACTCCTAGCCGATCACGTCACTGTTTACTTGCATCTAAAGAAAGATAAAAACTACTAAAACAGAAAGGACTCTCGCAGGAATCAAAAAACTTCCTAAAACTGACTCTTTGACCCGTCGCCAATCGTAGACTAACCCGCCTCCACCATGTTTTCCTTCTGGTGTATCTTCTTGATCACCGCCTTCTTCCTATCCATTGGCCGATCCTATGGTTGACCATCGGCCGATTGCTTTGACCTGCTGGCCCATCGTCAAGGTCAAATTCCTCTGACTATCGGCGAACCTTATTGACCGTCCTTCTTTTTCCTCAATCGGCCGATTGCACTCTGTTTTTCATCGGCTGCTTCTCCTTATCCTTTTTTGACCTGTTTTTCCAAAAAAATGGTGTCAACACATGCCCCCCAGTTTCGGAGTAAATAATCTTTTGCTCCGAAATTTCCTCGAATCCGTTATCTCCCTTGATTCGAAGTCGGCCGAAGAATCCCAACAAATCTTTAGGGACCATAAATACATCTGCCTCGGCTCTTTCTTTCTCCCCAAATCTCATTGTTTTAACAACTCAAGCTTTCAAGTGACGAACCTTAAGCTCCAAAACTTTCGCTGATCCATAGCGTCCTCAAGTTCCGCTGGAGGTTCTCGCTCTCCTTCTGCACCCCCGAAGGCGTCTCTCTCTTCAATTCCCCTGGTATTTCCTTTGTTCTTTTGCTTTTATTCATTTATTAATGTCGCTGCCCTGCTTTGTCTGAAGTCTGAACTTCTTCTTTATCTATTTTTTTTCTTCAGGCACTTAGATCCAATCTTATTATCCCTGTTGACGACAAACCTGGACCTGCTTTTCTTGGCCCAATGGGTGATACCAACCCTACCGAGTTGATTAATTTTGAAACTGGCCGAATCCCTTTTAAGTACACCTCTTTGAATTTGGCCGATTGGGATACTTGCTTTAGGTCTCGAACAGGCTATGTCAAAGGGTGGAGAGATTGGTACCTCAGAGTTTCTGCGAAGAACAGGGAATCTTGGGAGCAATACAAGATCAGTCAATGTATCACTTTATCTTTGTCTGAGATGTCCCGGAATGAATCTCTTTTGATAGCTGCTTCTTATTTCTGGTCTGATGCTCTTAACGCCTTTTTGTTTGGCCATGGGCCGATGGCTCCAACTTTGGCCGACGTTCTCTTGCTGACTGGTTTAGATATTTCTTCCCCAGATGTTCTCTTTAGCCGCCGTAATGATAAACCTTCTCACCAGTTGAAAACCAAGAACATAGGTGGATGGTCTGGCTATATTGCTGAGCACAAGAAAGAGGGAACCGTGGGTCAGAGGGAACATGTGGCTTGAGAAATTTGTCTTCTGTGGCAAAACCTTTGGCCCCACTGCCAATTATCAGATAGTGGCTGAACAGTTGGCTGCTGGCAATAGCATCCCTCTTGGAAAGTATCTCTTAGGTGCGGTTTACCATCTCCTTCATCAAGTATCTGTTAGTTTATCAACCAACTCTCCAATTGGCACCCGAGGTGGTCCTTGGTGGTTCATCAACATGTGGCTGAACCTCCATCTCCGAGATAGATTGGAACAAAATATTTTCAATATGCGTTTTCCAGGAGATCAGCCAGACGGTGTTCAGATTGTGAGGCGCCGATGCATGAACTTCGGAGAGGCTGTTTCTGTTTTTCCAGGACATAAGAGGACTCCTTCCCGTATTGCAGAACACTTCAGAAGCTTTTGTCTTGGCTTTAATCCAGAATCCATCATCTGGTTTGCATATAGAGATGATGATACTTATTTTGAGACCACATTCAACTTTGATGATATCCACAAAGATGACGAAGACATAATCGCTTTTGTGGAAATTATTTAGCCAGGGTTCCTCCCTTCTTGTGTCTTTGGAAAAGATCAATCGGCCACTTATGAATTTTATAATCCTTCAGCATGCGCTCGCCAGTTGGGATTTGGCCAATTGCCGATTGGCCTTTATTTCTCTGATTTGATTAAGCCACAGGAGATCATTCCTAGTGGTACTTATTATCAGCGCCTCTTGGATCAGATTCCTGATTCTGCCACCATCAATCTTGCTTCCTGGCGATTTTCCAGTTTCACTTCTTCCCTCTTTAACATCTGGTGTGCAGAATGGTGTGATCATCTCTTCTGTGTTTCCCCAAGAGTTTATTGCGAGAAGTTGGACTTTGCGTATCATGCATCGGCTGATGAGGTAACTTTCTTTTGATCAATTTATGTATTTGCTTGACTGTTTCCAGATTGCTACATCCTTTTTTCCTTTTCAACCCAAAAGCACAGAGCCTCCTGCTGTCAGTAGAAGTGGTAAGCCGATTCAATATTGGCCACCAAGACAGGTACCATATATTGGCCACAAGGCCCCTTCGATTTCCTCAGTTATGCAGGGTCCCAAGATCAATCCTGTTCCAGACAATTTACCTCTGTCGACGCTTAAGAGGAAAGGTGTATCTAGCAAGACTCTCGCCCGCAAAACAAAGAGGAAAATTGACACTGTGGTCGTTGATGCCTCTGATATGGCCAGAGTGTTAGCAAGCACCTTCAAGGTACTGACTTTTGCCTCTTCCCTTTCCCTTTTTGTATTTTCTGATTGATCATCTTCTTCTCCTGTCCAGTCCTCAAGTGAATCAACACAGACCGGTAATGCTGACCCTGGTCAAAGTCCAGTTCTGGAGCCAATTCAAGAAGCTCTAACCGATGATACCCTGATTGAGCCGTCTGGGCAGCCTGAACCAGATAAAGTTATGGAGAACCTGGTTGATGACACCCTGACTTCATCGATCGAACAACCTGATACTCAGAGGATCAATGCCTCAGATGCTCCTGTTAATCAGCCTCAGCATTCCCCTGAACAAGCTGAACAACCAACTGAGGTACAACCTTCATTAGTTGTTTCTCTATTACTCTCATCCTCTGACTCCTTATCTTTGTTCCAGGATATTGTCAAGTCATCGACTGAGGTTCATGACAAGTTTTCGGGTGATCTTCAGCAAGATACCGGTGACCAACCACAGTTGCCGATTGTTGAAGTCCTTGAATCATCATCGGCTGAAAATCCAACTGCTCAGATTCGAGCAACATCTTCTGCTGTAGAGGCAAACTTCCTGATTTCTTCGACTTTCTTCTTCAACTCTTTTGTTTTACCTGCAGTGTTCTAACAAACTTGCTTTCTGTTCAGGGCACTTTGGCAGTTATTCTCCCAGATGAAGTGAAGGCTAAGGTGATCGAGGTGTTGCCATTATTGAACCAGGACATTGGTCAACTTGTACAAGATGTCGAGCCGATCAGGGCTATCTTTATGCAAATTCAGGGCCAGTTGCCTAAAGATCTTAAGGTGAAGATGCTCCAAGTTGCCTTCATCGAAAATCGGCAGCTCGTAGTCCAGGAAGCTCAAGATCAGCTGGAGGAAAGGAAGCATCAAGAGCAACTCACCCAGGACAGGGAGAAGCTGGACAGCAGTATGGCCGATCTTGACAATAGGATTGAATTTCTGGCTTCTTCTCGTCCTGATATTGTCAGTAGCATTGATCGTTTGAAGAGGCGTCGTGCTGAGCTGATGAAAGAGCTTGGTCAGGTTGAGCAAGACTTGGCAGCTGAAGAGCAGAAGCTCGCAGATCTTCCAGGCACCATAACTACTATGCAAGAACGGAGGGACTCCATCGCACAGCAAGCCCAAGCTCTTCGTGAACAAGAACAGCCGATTCCTGGTTCGGCCGATGCCGATCGTCAGGAGATAAAAGCGGTTGATCAACTGCGCCTGGATCTAATTAATGCCATTCATCTTTTAGGCATAGCTTAGACTTCACTTGTAATTTTGTGAACTGCGCTTGGCCTCTACTGGCCAACTTCCAACGCTCCGTATTAATTTCTTTGACCGAACGTTTCAATCGGTCTTTATATATTGCAAGACTTCTTTTGCCCTTTGATCTGTTACCTCTTTCTTTTGTGATGGCTTCTTCTTCCTCTTCCTCCGTGAATCAGGTTGGTTCTTTTTATTCTTTCATTCCTCACGATTCTTTCCCTGACATTTCGTCTTTTCTCAGTCTCCAAATCATGAAACCGTGGAAAGGATCGTATCAAGCATCAATGCCTTTGGTGCGGATCGACCAACCCAAACTTCTAGACAAGAACGTGGCCTTCGTCTGGTGATAGCAAACGATGAGAAGAAACTGGAAGTTCTTGAAGCCAGGAGGACTACTCTTCTTCAGGAGCTGGATCGTGTGGGTGAAGAGATAGCCCAAATCAGAGTAGAGCTAGACAAGGCCAAGAGCCTCCTTTGATTTCTGATGTACCATTAGCTGATGCAATCGGCCTTTTATGAATGAAAATCACCACTTCTTAATCAGCATTTGATTTAATGCACCATCTTTCAGTGATGAATTCCCACCCATATTTGTAGGTGCTCTTTTACGATCTGGTTCAACTTCCCTGCTATAAAATGTAACTCGCCTCTCAGGTGTTACCATATTCCTCTGAGTATGTATCAAACTAGCTCCTATTAGGAATAAGAGGCAAGCCTCCTTTAGAGTGCCTTCAGGAAAATGCAATCATTCCCATTCCTTGACAAGTTTCTTTTTGAAGATTTCTTGTATCCTAATGATGCATCAAAGCTTGTCGTTGTTGCAGGAAATGTTGAGAGAAGGGAATCCTGATAGTCTCCTCTTCTAGAGTACAGAGTAGGGCCACACATTATTATTCAATCCTCCAACCCCTGATTTTTTGGGAAACGTATCACTGCATGCCTGCCCATTGTCCAGTCTAAGACTTTCATGGGGAAACTGTTCTACCTTTGACTGCATCGGATGCTCTTCATTTCCCCTTTTTTTAATTCCCTCTTGTAGTTATCCCTTCTGCCATCCGGGGCTATAAATAAGCCTGAAGCTCGATGGAGAAAACTCACTCTCATCGGCCATGTCTCAATCAACTCAGATAGATCATAAGCTTTTGTTGTATGACTGTTCTCTTCTCTTCTCTCCCTTTCATGGCTAGAAGAATTCTTGTGAAGTAGTGTAGCGGCCCCTCTTCTTCTTCGTCTCCTTTTAAAAAGCCAGGAGGCACCATAGCTAGAAGAATCCTTGTGAGGATCTGGCTTCGGGGGAAGAAAACAGGTAGGGTGTCTTACTGCACATTTATCAGAGGAAGAGTGTGTCAAAGGGACGGCCATCTTGGTCATCAACGCGGGCTCCTTCCGGTGGAAGATTGCAGACTCTGGCGAAGATCTTAGTCTTCGTTTCCTCTTCGCTGTGTCCTCCTCTTCATTCATCGATTCCATATCCTCATCATACTGGAGATTTAGGACAACGCACTCCTTGTAACTTCTTGAGAACATATGTAATCTGTAGATCTGAGTTGTAATATCATTGCTGTAATCCAAAACAAAGAAAATGAAAATTGCATTCATTTTGTTCTGAGGGCAATACATGTATCGGCTATAACCGAATATATTAATTTCGTACATCGGTTTTACATTTTTTGCGCTAAAGGCGATTCTTTACAGATATCGGCTATTCTACTGGAAACGATTACATTTGCAATCGGCTGTAGCTCAAAAACTCAATCGGCTGATAGGCACGATAAGACAATCGGCTTACATAACTGCTTGTATACTTGGGCGACCAACCCATCGGCTGCTGTGACTCCGTTAAATCTTGTCATCAGAGCCGACTGCTTGAACCGGCTTTAGTCCGAAATCGGACACTTTGAGATATTTAGTATCCCATGCTTTTCCAGATATGCAGCTCACTCGATCATAAGTCCATCCTTGTGCTTCTGTAGCTGCTACTGTCAAGGAAGTTTCTCCTTGGACCACTTCCACTGAATCTCTGATCCATTGGATGATGCATTGATACATGGTAGATGGTATGCAACAATTAGCATGTATCCAATCCCGACCCAGCAGTAGATTATAAGATCCCCTCCCTTAAATGACAAAGAAAGCGGTTGGAAGGGTCTTACTGCCGATGGTGAGCTCCACGCAGATTGCTCCTTGAGCCGGAGAGACATTGCCTTCGAAGTCCACCAACATCATGTCGGTTTGGGTTAAATCTTCATCAGACTTCCCAATCTTGCGTAGCATAGTGTATGGCATCAGATTAACTGCTGCTTGAAATGAACCGAATTTCCGAGATCGGAAACCCGACTCTCTGCACCTCGGTGGTAGTCCAAGGAAGGCTACCACGTGCAATCCCTGTCTCAGCAATACCAAAATCCATACAAAACAGGAAGTAAAATAGAGTACAACATTTATTTATTACATTAATCAGAGTACATATCTTCGGCTCATGCCGGGTACAAGTCCATCAGGACTGAATCAAACAGAAACAAAATCATCTCGCAGCGGCTTCTTGTAAACGTGGAAGACTCCAACTCCTCAGGCAACTCGAGCGTAGGAAGAGCTCTAATCGTCCCAACCGTCATTGTCGAAGTCGTACTCCGGCTCTGTGTCAGAGACACCAGGATCTACCTGATAAATGGGTAGGTCATGTCAGCTTCCCAACAAAGAAGCAAAAGTGGTGGATAATCTACTATGCAAGATATAATCCTACTCTGGCTGTAGAAGGCTTAAGCAAAGCAGCGAAGCAACATTCAAGGTAAGCAGAATATGCAGTGAGGTCAACACCTCGGGGAGGCTCACACCTCCGAGGTCCACACCTCTGGGGTCCACACCCCGCAACAAGGATATCACACCAAAACACTGAATCACAACCACGATCCAGCTCCCATCTCTCGTCTGCGATGTGGGGCCCACCTGCTCCCATCCCCACATCTCAACGGCCTCAGGCCGGGATCACTCACTCGAGGGAGAGAAGAAGCACAAGAAAAGAATCTAGCCAGAAAAACAGATCTCAGGACTGTCTATAACCAGTGGACACGGACTATAGCTATAGGTTTAAACACTCTGCAGAGGTTGTACAACTATACCCACCCGAATAGGGCCGAAACCGGCCATCACCGGTTCCAAACCCTACCATACGGCTGGAGTCCAAGTAAGTGGATAGCGCTCTCCTGTCTCTCCGAGTCTGGCGCAGCCCCTACTGTAGAGCTCGTACTGCCAGCGAGGGGTCCCTCGAAGCTGTGGAACCCTTCCCCGGCCTCGCCGGGGTGAAGTCTTCTAAGGAGGAACGACGTCTCCTAGCACGATCACACCGATCCGCCTGCAGGTGGAGCACTGTCCACTACGAGTCTCACCCCGCACCCCCGTCCATAACAAGGCGGGCGGTTTGTACGGAAAGAGTCCAAAGAAGCATGGTTAGACTGACGATCGGTCCTTAAGGGCCGAGAGCGAGCACTCTCCATCTCCATCACGTCCGACACGCCGCTCGGGTGAGAGGCCAGGTCGCATCTCCCCGAGGCAAGCGTTCACAAGTAACCAAATGGTTCGCTCCCACCAGAAACACGTCAAGGAAGAACGCACCCAGAACTCACGCTAGAACACACCGAGATCTCCCACATCTCAGTCCAATCCCACAGAACCATCCATAATCAAGCAATAAAAGTATGGATAGTAAGTATATGGGACTAGCTAGGGGTCTGTAGCTAGCCCCGAGGTAGGTAAAGCAAGGAAACAGGATATATCAAATAACAAGGCATGGCTAAACAAATGGCTATGCAATCCATCCAAACAGTGCATTTATAAAAGTAAAGCTCTAGCATCTATTAACAACATGGGTTCTACATGGTTGGGAGTGACATGACACCTGCGTTGTCGTTGTGGTACTCGCTGTCCGGGACGACGTACTTTGGGTCCTCCTCGTCCTCCTGGTTGAAGCTCGGGCCTGTGGCCACGAGGTTCGACGCGCACGTAAGAAAGCGGTGCACAACTAAGCAATAACTCCAAATATAAACCTCTTTTTAGAAAATCCAAATGAACTCAATCTATCTACAATCAGCATGGTTTCGAAATTATGAAATTATAGAAGCTGGTTTCATATTTTTCTGAGCTTCCTATAATTAGTTATGAATTTTCAAAGATTAAAACATTTATAAATCATTTCTGAAATCATTTTGAAATGGAAAAGGGTTTTTATTAAAAATGCCGCTGACGACAGCAAGACGTCAGCAATCTCTAGGTTAGTGGGCCGAAAGTGTTACTAGGCCTTAAAGGCCCATTGAACTTGGCCCAATCAGCCCATGGAACCAAAGTCCCAGAAACGCCCCTGAACTTTACTCCGGCGGCGAATGGGCCTCCGACGGCTCGGCTGGGCTCTGACGGGCCGCGGTCCCTTCTGGAGCCCATACAGGTTAGTAGCACCCCGAAGTCCGGTTTACCCCCCGATCTAAACTGGGTTCGCTGGTGATCCCCGGACTCTGCTGGGGTTCGGTGGCGCACCTCCCCGGTGCTGGCGTGTGCCCAGTGCCGCGCGGTGATGCGCTCAACGCGGCGGCGGGGCATGGCGCGCGGCGGGATGTTCTCCGGCGAGCCGGATCGACCACGGCGGAGTGCGCTAGGGTTAGGTGAACCAAAAGCCTCGACCCTTGGCCTCTGCTCGCGCCCATGGCGGCGGCACGACGCGTTTCCGCGGCGTGCCGGCGCGGTGAATCGCGGCGCTGCAGAGTGAGCGGTGCGGCAGCGGGTTTGGCGACCAAAGGTCGTCCCTTGGCCTTGCGCTGGGGTGCGCACGGTAAAGGCGCACGTGCACGGGCACTGGGGTCCTTCCCCAGGCGCAGCTCGTCGCGTTCCCGCGGTGCACCGGGAGCTCGGGATCCCAACTTCGCGGTGCAGCACAGCAAAGCGGCGGCGCAGGGGTTTGGGGAGTTCAAGGTTCCGCCTTAACGTGCTGGGGTGCACGATGGCTAGGTGAGCGTGCACGGAATCGGCGAGGTCGGGCACGGACCGGCCATTGCTTCAGCAGAGAGCCTCGGCGGTCGACCGCGGCATGGCCTCGGCGTCCGGCGGCTTGGGTTCCTGCACAAAACGGCACGAGACGAAGCCCGGTTCACAGAGCAAGGTCGAGCTTCAGCTCGGTGCGCGGCACGACGTGGCGCTGGGGCACGCTCCCGTTCAAGAAACAAGCATGGCTCGGCGGTCGGTGGTGTGGCGCTGGGGCACGCTCCCGATTCCATCACAGGAAAGCCATGGGGGAGGAAAGGGAAGAAGGCGGCGGCTTGCTCAGTTTGGGTCGGCGGTGGAGTCATCGCAGGCCTGACGAAGACGGCGGCGTGGCTCGGTGAAGTAGTCCTCGTCCCCGGCTCCGGTGTACAGCCTCGCTCCCGCGAACGCCTTCCTCCTGGCTCGGTGACAGCTCCGGCCCCCCGGCTCGGACGGTCTCCGGTTCTCCCCGGCGCGGCGGCGCCGGGCTCTTCTCCTCCCTTCCCCCCTTCTCCCTTCTCTCCCTTCTCCTTCTCCCTCTCTCGGCACGGAACAGGGGAAAAGGGGAAAAACCCCAATGCGGCTTGGCTTGCGAGGCGGGCTCGGTCCCGGGGGTTTATGCGCCTGGTCAAAGCGGTGCAAGGGCAAGGACACGGCGGCGCGCCCTGGTTGGTTGGCGAGGCGAGGTTGTCGACGTGGCGACGCGCCTATGGGTGGCGACATCGATTTAGGCATGGTTGTGGAGGGCATAGTGGTCTTTTCCCCCTGGGGAGACACCGAGGCAAGCACACGGGCGCACCCTGGCTCGGCGTGCGTGCCAGCCGGCCGCCCGGCCGTCCCATCGCGCGCACGCGGGCGCGGCGCGGTGGCGTCCCGGTGGGGAAAAGGATGAGAGGGAGATAAGATGGGGATAACACGTGGGGCCCGCGGGTCAGTGAGAAAGAAGGGGTGGATGGAGTTGCTGGGCCAGGTGGGCTGCGGTGCTGGGTCGGTAATAAACGTTGAGGGGTTTGGGTGCTCTCAGGCTGGATCTAGGAGGTGATCTAGCAGACTTCTACTAGAGTCAGCAAGCCCATGTTAGATGTTAGAGTTTGAACTTAGTTTTGAAATTAGGTTTGAATTATTGTTTGAATTTGATTACTTCCAAATTCAAACGGCACCCAATAAATTCCAAATAAAATCCAAGAATATCCAACTCACATATTGTACCATAATTTGAATTTATATTTTTATATTTGGTTTTATTTGTGGAGAATTTAGGAGGGAGGCTAGCAAATTTGGTTAAAACTTGGTAGCACACAATGACACTCAAAAAGTTTTAAATTTTTCGAAATTTTTCACACCTTCTAAATCCTGGTATGTTACACTTCTCCTCCATCCACTAGCATCCTGGTAACTGGCTTCCCGTTGACAAAGCCTTTGAGAAACAATGCCTTCAAATGTTGTCTCTTCTCGTCTTCTGGCTTCTCAAAGATAGCTTGTGTGGGTTCCACTGTTAACTGAGCCATGCCACGCTCCTCATCGAACAAATCTGAATCAACTGGAGCCATGAACTCTTTTGGTAAGAAGACAACCATATTTATATCAGCCAGTGGTTTGTCATCTTTTCCATCATCGGCCTTAGGCTTTGGGCGCCAAACTTTAGACCGAACCTTCTTCTTGTCCAGCACGTGTCTCTCTGCTTCTTCTTGTTGTTCTAGCTGACGTAGGCGCTGGACTCTCCTTTTCTGGGACTTGGTCAAACCATCTGGACACCACTATATATTGGGCTTCTTACGTGTTTGGCTTGACCCTTCATCGTCCAATTGCAACGTGCGTCGACACTCAGGAGCTCGGCACATGATATTCTCATCAGGGACCAGAGAATCGGCCATCTCTTCTAGCTGATTGTTTGACTTTTCATTGACTCAGCCTCCCAGCCGATCATGAACACTAGCATTGCCCCCCAGCCGATCGTGGACGCTGGCCTTGCCCCCCAGCCGATCGTGGACTGAGATCCGTTGATTGCAGAATTCACGGTGATCCCCGGCTGAAGGTCTTCTATCGTCAAAGCAAACCCTTTTGGATGAGTTGTTATTATTGTAAGCCCAATTGCATTCTAGACAATTTTCTGCCGTTGGCAGCTTGATCCCTTCTTCCCAGCAGTACTTGAAGAACGGACATCTCCAATGACCTTCGTTGCGCCGTGCCCATTCCTCTCTTCCCCTTGCTTTCTCTTGTCGACGTTGGAATTTGTTGATCAGCGTCTGGGACGTGACAGGCCGACGTGGCTTCAAATCTCCTTCTTCAAGTAGCAACCCTTTTCCTTTGACATCAGTAGCAGTTGCTTGTACTTTGGGATCGACAGCTCCTTTATTTTGAGCCGAATCAGACGTCAGCAACTTAACTCGTGACGTGTCTTTGCTAGACACCTCAACTATGTTAGTTGGGAAGGGGTGCTGATCAATCTTCATCGGCTTCTCAGCTTTGGAAGGGGTTTCGAACTTAAGTCTCCCTTGCTCAATAGCTGATTGGATCTGCTGTCTAAAGATCTTGCAATCATTGGTGTCATGCGATGTTGCATTGTGCCACTTGTAATACTTCATCCTCTTCAGCTCCTCTACAGATGGTATGGTATGGAATTGGGAGAGCTTAATCTGCCCTTTCTGAAGCAACAGATCAAATATTTTATCAGCTTTTGTGATATCAAAGCCGAATTTCTCTGGTTCTTTCTTGCCAAAGGGACAGGACACTGTCTTCTTGCCTTTGACCCACTCTGCAAGTCCTATCATATTGTCTTCATCTTCTGAGTCAGAGTAATCTACATAAGTGTCGGGGTTCTCTACCACCGGACAGTAAATTTGTATTAACCGTGTGTCGGGCTCGGATGGTTAGCGCAGGAGACAACGGGATTTATACTGGTTTAGGCCTCCGAGGAGTAATACCCTACGTCCAGTGTCGAGCTGCCGTGTTCCCGTGCTAGGGTTGGTTGTAGTAGGGGTTACAAACTGGTCGGGAGAGGGTATCGAGCCCAAGTCCCTGAGTATCAGTGTTCGGTTCGTCAGCCCTTGTGACGGTTGCCCTCCTCTCCCTTTTATAGACGCAAGGAAGAGGGGCAAAAAGGGAAATAGAAGAAATGTTACAGTGTCGGCCACTGGGACGTCCTCTCGCGCGTCACCGTCCGTCAGAGCGCATTGAAGAGGAGCCGCGCTATGTTGTCGTCGAGGCCGCCGCGCGGCCAGGCGGAGCTGTTCACTTTGGGACGCCTGGCGCTTCCTCCGAGTAGTTTGGTGCTGACTCAGCCCGTCTGAGTACGGGATGAGCTCGCCACGTTAAGGCCTAATCGTAGGTCAAGGCTAATCGTAGGGGGCACTCGAGTGCCTCGATCGGAGTTGGAGTGCTGCAAGGTCGGATGTGACGGCGAGTTGATGGCCGCGCGGCAGAGCAGAGCCGCATTAAGGCTTCTGTCGGGGTCGGCTGCCCATGTGGGCCGCCAGCTGGTGCGCTTGCATGGCATAGGGAACTGGCGCCCCACGCATCGTGGTGGAGGGGTTCGCGTGTTGGTGCGGCGCCACGTTGCGTGGACCGCGTCTTGGTCAGAGACGGAGAGTGCTCGTGCGAACGGGCTGGTTGTTGGAGGCGAGAACTCCTCGTGCGAGGCGAAGACTAGTCGTGCAAGGTGGAGACTTGTTGTGCGAGGCGGAGACTTGTCGTGCGAGGCGGAGACTTGTCATGCGAGGCGGACTCTAGTAGGAAACTTCTCGGAGAAGTTCCCAACTAGTCGGAAACGAGACGTCTTGCCAGTGAGGGTCTTGACAGGGGTCCTTGGTCCTCCTCGTCTTGAATCTTGGCCTTCACATTGTCAATGGTGTCAGAGGACTCCTCCTCAAGAGTGATTATCTCGCCGTCAAAGGGGGCCCTAATCTGGGCCCTCGTCAGTAGTCCCCGAGCCTGAGAGGGAGTCAAGGACTCGCACACAGGCTCAGATAAAAGGCATTTCGTCGATTTTTGTTCTTGATCTTCCCGGTGGGTGCGCGCGAGCGCATCCACCGGATGTAGCCCCCAACCCCACGAGTGAGTTGTAGACTCGCTTCTGGGGTTTTGAACTTCAGCAGCATGGTCGTGGTCTTGGGTCGTTCTGTCGAGGTGGTCGTGGCAATCGTGGGTGTTGTGGAGGTTGCGGGAGCCGCGGGAATCGTGGAAGTCATGGCTGGCATGGCGGATGAGATAGTTTGAAAAGACGGAGTGGGGGCGGTTCAGGTACCTGGGTCCAGCGAGCATCGAGGCGTCGTGCGGTTTAGGTACGCCGGGGCGCGCGCGCACGGGCATGCGACTCTGCGACGTGGTGGGGCCGGCATTTAAGACTGGCGGCCGCGCCCCTTCCTTTTTAACTGCGCTCCGGCCAAGGGTTCGGGACTTTTACTCCCTCGCCTTTTCCTCTGCCCTTGGCATCCGCCTCTTTCGCTCCTCACGCCCGCAGCACCGCCACTGCCTTTGTCGGAGTCGCACGCGAACGCTCGCCGTCGCCATGTCGAACTGGTCGCGCTCTAACGTGTCCTGCTCGACGCTGCACCACCTTGTTGCCGCCAGGCAGCTTCCTCCGCTCACCGACGCTGTGGAGTGGAAGGTGCCCGGGGAGGAGTCCGTGTCACGCCCGCCCAAAGGGTACGTTGTCTCGTTCGTGGCCTTCCACGAGCGCGGCTTCTCCATTCCCGCCGGGCGGTTCATCCGGGCGGTCCTCTACGAGTACGGGCTCCAGCTACAGCATCTCAACCCGAACAGCGTCCAGCAGATGGTGGCGTTCGAGGTGTTGTGCGAGGGGTACCTGGGGATCAGTGCCTACTGGCACCTCTTCAGGTACTTCTTCATGTTCGCGTGCTTGAAGGACGGCCCCATCGCGGCGACCATCGGCTGCGCCAATCTTCGGATGAAGCAGGGCCGAGGCAGCAAGTACATCCCCTCCTTGCTGACCAGCTCGAACAGCGGTTGGCACAAGGGGTGGTTCTATCTCAGGAACGACCCCGAGCACGCGCTGCCGGAGTTCACCGGGAACTCCATCGCCCAGGCTCCGAGGAGCTGGACCGACGGTCCTCCGAAGGCGGAGTAGGAGAAGATGTTCAAGGAGCATTGGGCGGTGCTGGCCCGCCTCCGCGAGGCCAAGGTCGACCTGGCGGCCGTCATCGGCCAGTACCATGCCCGGGGGGTCGTCCCGCTCCAGAGGCGGCCGCTGCGCCTCTGCGAGATGACAGCCAGGAGGGCCCCCTGGGTAGGGACCGTCACTGTGACCGAGCTGCCGTCTTCGACCGAGATCCAGCGCCGCGTGTCGCTGGCCATCAGGAGATCAACCTTCGAATGGCCGCCATCGCAGCTTCTCCCGATGCTCCCCCACGAGGGGATAGAAAAATTTGTAAGTAATTTCTTGGCTCATTCGACTGACCAATTGGCTGAGACTCTCGAAGTCATGTGATGCATATTTCTCCCTCAAGGTTGGCAAGAGACCTTGGAAAGCCAACTCAGCCAGTTGTTTGTCTCCCAAGTTCAGACTATAGCACTTGTTTCTTACTTCTCTGAATCTCTGAATGAATCCAGCAACTGTTTCATCGTTCCTCTGTTTGAGTCTGGTCAGATCAGTTATCTTCATCTCATGGATGCCAGAGAAAAAGTAGTTGTGGAACTGCTGTTCCAAATCGGACCACTTGATGATGGAGTTAGCTGGCAGTGATGTGAACCATGAGAATGCTGATCCCGATAGAGATGAAGAGAACAAACGTATCCTGAGTGCATCAACGTTCCCTACTTCTCCACATTGGATGATGAATCGAGTGATATGCTCCATAGTGGATGTTTCATCTTGTCCAGAGAACTTGGTGAAGTCTGGTACTTTGAATCTCGGAGGGAACGGTATCTGATCGTAGCCAGATGGATACGGTGTCATGTACATGCAGGACTGCTGCTTGGGTTTTATCCCATATTGCTTCAACAGCATCTCTGAAAAGTGGTCGATTAACTCCTGTTTCGTGTGAGACTTCAATTCAGCAGACACTTGTTCAATTGCTTGCATCTCAGCTGATGGAGTCTCTAGGAGTCGCTCTTCAAAGGTTCTTGGTTGTGGATTTGGCACCATTGATGCACCTGCCCCAGAAGAACCTTGCACATTTGCAACAGGTGGAATTTGTCCGATCGGCTGACTAGTCGAAGGGGCTGGCTGGTGCAAGTTTAATAGGCTCGAGATAGCCAATTGATTTAGAAGTGTTTGTAGCACTTGTGTAGCATCCACCTGTGGAATTACTGGTTGTCCCGTCACCCCTTGATTGATCGGCTGCTGAGGCGATGATCTTGTATGAGCTACTGTATTAGTCGGGGTTAAGATAGGCTGTATTGACGTTGACTATTGTAACAGGGCAGTCTGCATGGGCATCCCTAGTGTCGGCTGCTGTAGTGGAGCAGTTTGCGCAAGCATCCCCAGTGTCGGCTGCTGAGCCGATTTCTGGGTTTGAACAGGAGTTGGTCTCTGAGGTGGAACAGGAGCTCTTCTTTCTGTCGGTATAACCATATGAGCGTGAGCTGGACTGATCTTGACTCTTTCAAAGTTCTTGCTCCCGTGATTGAAGTAGACAAATTCTACTCCCTCCTTGTTCATGTGTACAGTCCCTGGAGTACCTCCAAACATAGCTTGATAAGATTGCGGGTACTTCACTTCCAGAACTTCTTCAGGTTGGGGTTCGAAGAAATTTGAGATGTCAGTCTCAAAATGATCACGAGGCAAATCCCATCCTGCAAGCTTCCCATCTTGATTCCTCATGGCAGGATACTTTTGATTCTACACTGAGAAAGTTTGATCATGGGCATTGGACTGTACTGCATGTGTTTGGATCACAGGCATGGTAACAGCAGGATCTTTGGCTTTTTCTCTAACACCTTGATTCTGAATCGGCTGGGAGTCCGATGAAGAACCAGTAGCAACCTGTGGAGACGGTGCAACCCTTACTGTTGGATCATCAATCGGCGGAGCGGCCGATTGGTCATGTTGGAACACTGGAGGAGTTCGGTTTGGTTGAAAATATGTAAGCCCCAGATATCCTCCTTCTGCTCCTTTCTTGAGTGCTTCAATTAGACTATTTTGCACAGTATTGGCAAAAACTTTAGCTTGATCAATCATCGTCTGATGCATCGCCTTAGTCATCATGTCCTGAAGTGATTCAGGATCGGCTGAGAAAGTGACCTGCTTAGGCGTGGGCAACGGACTCTTCTTGAAGATTCCACTTTTAGTCTGACCGTATGATGCCAGGCAAAGCTCTTCATAATGCTTCATGTGAGCTTCGAACTCAGCTTTGTCTGTATCTTTTAGGTGATCCCTGGTGATTGCTTGGATGTTTTCTGGATCAACCTCGGTACTACCACTCTTCATGTTCTTCGTCATTGTTGACTTTTTCGTGTCCCACCGGGCGTGCCAAAAGTGTGTTGACGCGAAAATAGGATGTCACCTCCGCGCGCAGCACACGTGACTCCCTGGTCTGTAGCGAGGCATGCCAGCCAATCTGACCTGTTGATTGATAATGGAAAATATTAGGGATCGGCTAGAGAACCGATGGCCTTTCAGTGACATGTGTACCAGCCAATCGGCCGATACGAGTAAAGCAGGATCGGCCGGCTCGAGGGCGACCGAAGCGTGGGTGCATGAGTAGATAGATCGGCTGGGATCGGCCGATCGTGACGTCAGCACTCGAGTAGGTCGGAATCAGCTGCGGTGTTAGAAGCCGATAGGATCTAGATCGAGTGGGGTAATAATGATAATAGCTAAAACCACAAGGATTGGTATGAAAACTTGCAGATCTAGCTAATATCGGTAAGGGGTGAATAAAGAACTAGACGAAACCTCAGCGATGCGCCCGGAGGTTAAAGCCTAGGGTTATTCGGTAAAACGGTACTCACAAGCTTGCCGGAGATCAGTTGATGCAGCCTGACGAACTTGAAGGCGGCGTTGTAGAAAAGAGGAAAACGCAATGGCGAAGTCGCCGAAAAGTAGATGATGTAAAGGTAGATGCTGTAAAGTAGATGCTGTAAAGTAAAGGGTTTGCCCGGAGGCAGTTTGTTTATATTGGTGTGTACACTTTTTTTCCGACCACGCAGGGTCGCTATTTATATCCTAAGGATACCCCGACTCCTAGCCAATCACGGCACTGTTTACTGCATCTAAAGAAAGATAAAAACTACTAAAACAGAAAGGACTCTCGCAGGAGTCAAAAAACTTCCTAAAACTGACTCTTTGACCCGTCGCTAATCGTAGATTGACCTGCCTCCACCATGCTTTCCTTCTGGTGTATCTTCTTGATCACCGCCTTCTTCCTATCCATCGGCCGGTCCTATGGTTGACCATCGGCCGATTGCTTTGACCTGCTGGCCCATCGTCAGGGTCGAATTCCTCTGACTATCGGCGAACCTTGTTGACCGTCCTTCTTTTTCCTCAATCGGCCGATTGCACTCTGTTTTTCATCGGCTGCTTCTCCTTATCCTTTTTTGACCTGTTTTTCCAAAAAACGGTGTCAACAGACTCCATCAGGATTTTCAACTAAAGCCCATACATCATTAGTGCTCATAGACTTAAGCTCATCTTCCATAGCCCCAACCCACTTAGCGGAATGCTCACTTGAAATTGTCTCTTTGAATGAGATAGGGTCATCTACCTTTTCGACATCATACATATCTTCACTTAAGTATGTCTCATAACAGTCGGGAATGGCAGACCTCCTTGGTCGTTGTGATCTCCTTATAGGCTCATTCACAACTGGCTCAGGAATGGGTAGAGGTTGCTCAGCAGGGTTTTTCACTTCATTATTATGCACCACTTGCTCTTGTTGTGGCACAATCACTGGCTGATGTGGTACCTCAACTTGAGCTGTAGCACTTGAAGTCTGAGTAGAGGGTAAGAACAATGACACTAACTGAGGTGTCACTGATTCTTGAGTCACTGGAATGGGAAGCTCAACCCAAATTTCCTCAAGACTTATTTCCCTCGTTGGAAATCTCCCACTGATTTTTGCATCCTCTAGGAACACAGCTTGCCTAGTCTCAACAAACTTAATGAAGCGACTAGGACAATAAAATCGGTATCCCTTAGACTGATCGGGATATCCAATAAAATGGCAGTTTATTGTCTTAGTATCTAATTTCCTTTGTTGTGGATTAAATAACCTCGCTTCAGTTGGACAGCCCCACACACGTAAGTAATTAAGTGACAGTTTCCTTCCAAACCACAATTCATAAGTAATTAAGACTTACTAGGAACCCGATTAAGAATGTGTGCAGCTGTTTTTAATGCTTTCATCCACAACTTCACTGGCAAACTAGAATATCTAAGCATGCTACGCACCATGTCCATAAGTGTGCGATTATGTCGCTCAGCCACTCCATTCTGCTGTGGTTCGCCTGGCATAGAATACTGGGCCTTAATACCATTTTCCTCAAGGTACTTAGCGAATGGTCCAGGAATCTGATGACCATATGGAGCATGTCTCCCATAATATTCACCACCTCGATCTGATCTTACTATTTTAATAGTAATATCATGTTAATTTTCCACTTCAGCCTTATAAATCTTAAATTTATCTAATGCTTCAGATCGATCGCGAATGGGGTAAATATGACCATAACGAGAGAAGTCATCAGTGAAAGTAATGAATGAATCATAACCATCCACTGAAGTTATTGGGAATGGGCCACAAATGTCAGTGTGAATAATTTCTAAGAGACCCGAACTCCTAGTAGCTCATTTCTTAATTGTCTTAGCGAATTTCCCCTTAATACAGTCGATGCACTGTTCTGAGTCTGAGAAATCTAATGAATGGAGTATCTCTTCTCTAATGAGACGTTCCATTCTAAGCCTCGAAATATGGCCTAAACGACAGTGCCATAATTTCGAAGAAGTCTCATCATTTCGCTTATGCTTTTAAGACACATCACTCACAATCATCACAGAATAATCTTTATCAAGAGAGAGCATATAAAGCTTGCCTTGCAAATAACCAAGACCAACATTTATATTATGATACTTAATATTACACTTATTGTTGCCAAACTCACAAATATGTCTGAATATTCTAATGCTAAAACTGGAATGAGGTTTCTATTTAAGCTAGGAACATAAAGAACATCATCTAATTGAAGATTGAAGCCGCTTGGTAGCTCTAATGCGAAGTTTCCAATGCCTTAGACTTCAACTTCATTTCCATCAACAACTCTAAGATTTCGCTCCCCCTTCTTATAGTTATCATCGAACTGAATGCCTGTAATGAATTGGAAATGTGCACAGTGGCACCTGAGTCAATCCACCAAGTATTCGGGGAAAATCAGCTAAGAATGATTCATCAATAAATGAAACAACATCATTACCTTTGTTCTTTAGCCATTCCTTAAATGTTGTGCATTGCTTTTGCAGATGTTTAGGAGACTTGCAGAACTTGCAAACTTTAGCATCTTGAGCATTCTTATGTGAAGTGGCCTTTTCACCTTATTTTTCTTAAATTTCTTCTTAGGCTGCTTGCTGCTTCCTGATTCAGCTTGATTTTTAGGAGGATGGTTAAACCCAACAAGGTTAGCCACATTCTTCCCTTTTACAGCCTTCTGTCTTTCCTCTTCCTCAACACAATAGCTGATAAGCTCAGCAATGTTCCAAGTCCCTTTCTGAGTGTTGTAACTTATCTTAAAAGGACTATATTGAGGAGGCAGTGAAGTCATAATGAAATGCACCAGAAAACCATCTGAGATGGCCATATCCAGTGCCTTAAGCTTACTGGCCATATCACACATGCTCAAAATGTGCTCCCTAATACCATTTTGCGCATTATACTCAGATGTGAGCATCTTAAAGTTTTCTTCAACCTTATCGAAGAATTCCTTAGTAGTCAACTCACGACCATCCTCATGTTTATCAGGTATAGAACCTCTAATGGCAACAGAGATCGATTGCTTAATGATCATGTTGGCCATTCTGTTGTTCCTGTCCCACTTATCGACATGAGAGCAGCATTGGGAGCAGTAGAAACAACAGTCCTAGCTTCACATAAAACTGAGTCATACTCTAAAATGCCGAGTATGACCTGCACCTTTTCCTTCCAGCTAGGAAAGTTGGTGCCATTAAGTGGCTCAATGGTGTTTAGGTAGTCAGTCACATTGTTCACTGAAAATTATGGAAAATTATGTTTCAGTAAAATACACAATAAAGATGCACATAAAAGCATAATAATAACCTTACGATGGTCCAATTAAAATTATGCAATAAATTTCAATTTGCATCACCGATGGGCGGAAAACAAACGAAATTTATCATTAAACTCGCAATTAAAACAACGATAGTCAGAATTAATTACAAGTGTACTCTAACTAAGCTTCTCGATGGTTCCACTTAATTAGAGAGCATATTAATTGCATACTGGTGGAAAACATAATTTTTCAACGAAGTAATGCAAACTAAACAATAATTAAAACAATTATAAAACTTCTTTCATTAAATAAGCTCAAAAACATAAAAGATAAAAGGAAAAAAACATAAACAGGCTCAAAACCTCAAAAATAGCCCATATATGCATTTAGCCCGCAGCGGCTCGTTATCCCGTGGTCCAGCTAATGGCCTACCGTTGCAACCCATTTAACGGCCCAACAACAGCTCGGCCCACTTGCACCACTGATCTGATGTGAGTTCGATCGTGACCATCGGTAGGCGATCGGACGGCTGAGGTTAGTCCAGCCCAGATCAAAACCAGTGCCGGCCTGGGAAAACCCTAACTCCCCTCAATCCATCCGCACGCCGCAGCCGCACTTCCTTGTCTCTCTCCTCTATCCCCCGATTTCGAGCGCCACCGTCGCCGTCCGTCCACACGCCACCCCAGCCGAGCTTCGTCACGGGCCCTCTCACCGGTGCCAGCATGCGACCATGTTGCATGTGGCTGCGTCGAGAGGCTCTGCCGTGGGGTACTGATGGCGAGGCAGGCGCACGCGAGGCGAGCGATGTCCGAGCCCAGCAACGGCAGTGGCGGCCCGAGCTGATGGCGCGCCGACCGAAGTCGCGAGGGTGGGCTGCGACGGCCTGACGCCACAGTCACTTGGAGTGGCTGCCCGGAGGCACACCACCCGGCTGCAGAGGGTGCGCGCGTGCGCGGCGGTGACTCATGCCATGCGCGTGCCCCTAATTGATGCGACCGGTGAGGGAGATGATCGTGGCGCACGCGCGGCGTCCTGATGCCGTGCGCTGCCGCCGACCAGATAAGCCCCCAACCCTAGGGTTAGGGTTAGGGTTCCATGATTTGGGGATTTTCAAATTTGGGGGTTTTGACTTTCGAATCCGACATTCATTCGATTCCCCTCCTTCTACTTGTTGATGCATTTTCAATTTCGCGAATTGATGACTAATTTTGTGAGATTGAGTATTAATAGCGCTTAATTGGGGTTAACAGGGATGAACTAACCCTAATTACTTTAACTTAATCATGAACTTAACTTAATTAAGGTCTAATTATAGTAATTAGGCATGCAATTAGGCACATGAGCATCTAATTCGGTACTAATAGATCAAATTAAAACTTAAAACTTGAACTTCAAACATCAGCGAAATAGATTATGTCTAATTTGCACATGATTTGCACTTAATCTTACTGCATTGATCTGATTGCACACTAATAAGCACAAATCAATCTAATTGCATATCTTAAACTAATCTGCAGGGCTAATGCATATCAATTAAGATAACCTAAACCGACTAATACAGGGGCATAACCATGGCTTAGGATTAAGATTAGATCATGATAAGGCTAAGTACGGCTCTGATACCACTTGTTGAATATTGTTGTTCAACATAAGTAGCACATAAACACAGGATCACATAGCCTTAATCACAATCAATCTGCTAATGCGGAATTAGGTGGGATAAACTTATACCAGCGTTAGTAGCCGCCATGGGTGCCTCCTGAGTCGAAGTAGTCGGTACGGGTGTCAGCCTTGAAGTAGTAGAGTCGATGACGAACGCCGACCCAAGAACCAGTGGTGTTCTTGATCGGCAACTTGAACTCGCCGGGTAGCGTATCCCTTCTGGACGCCAATGGCACTGACCCGGACGTGGACGAGCTAAGGCTTCTACCTCCTATAGCTCCCTTAGCAATCAGTGTTTGGTCTTTAGGCTAAAGCAAATTGATTTGATGTATTGGAGGCTTTGCCTTACCCTTAGTTTTATATATATGGAGCTGTGAAGGCAGGGCCTGGAGTCCTAATAGGATTCTAATTGTGCTCCTGCCGATTACAGAACACGGGTTCTGTTCCATCACGTAGGGGAAAACGTGAGGAACAAGTTCCTCTCGGTTGGAGACTGAGAAGATCACGATAATGGTTTATTTCCAACAGGAAGTTCCCCTCTGCTCCATGGTGAAAAAGAGATGCCTCTGTTCCTGTTCCTGGATGGTGCTTGAGTTGTTCAATTGTTTGTTGACCCTGTTGAGCTGCCGAGAGTAAAGAAGAGGAGCACGGAGCACACCGCGGAGAAGAGGGGTGGGTTGGAGTTGCCCTTAGCATGTTGAGTTTCCAAGAGAAGGCGAGGGGGCGGCACGGCAGGGAGGTCCTGTGAGCCGATGACGTCATCTACTGATGTGGATCACTAAGAATTGAGAGAAGTCCTGTAGTGGGGATCAATCATATAGTTTTGTATGATACATGTTTATCTATATACTCCCTCCAGTTTGTTAAAAAAATCGTTTAGACTGATAGCAATGGGTACTCCACCTGATGCGACACGGCGTGCTCCAGTACGTAATAGAGCACCGAGAGGCCGCACCGGGGTACTGGAGTACCCACGCTATGTCCCGTCCGCACCCGGCGTTCGCCAAATAGAGTGCAGTACGGGGCGTGCGCTATGCCCTGTGCTGGCCCCACCTCGCGTCTGGCTGTTGGTGGGAAGGGCCGGTGGTGGCGCTGTGCCGGGAGGGGGAAAGGGAGCCAGCCTCCGCGCCGTCGAGCTCGCCGAGGGGGAGAAGCCGGGGAGCTCCACCGCTGCGAGGTCGCCGTGTCGGCCTCCTCCGTCTCCCATCTCCCGCCGCGGCGGAGATCCCCCGCTCACAGCCACCGGCCAGCAGCGGGCACCGGAGATGGGGGTTCCCTCCTCTGCCTCCATGGCCGCCGAAAGGAAGGGGACAAGCCAAGGAGGAGGAGCGTCGCCGCGGACCGCAACCTCCACCGCCACGGACCCCACCTCCGCCGACGTGCTCGTGGGAGGAGGAGGCCGGCCGTGCAGGCGAGGTCGCGGCGCCGCCGTCGAAGTTGTGCCGGGGAGGGGCGCGGCCACGGCGGAGGAGAGACCCGCCGCTTTGCTCCTCTCTTAGTCCGCGGTACGCAAGGCCGGAGGCAGGGAGGCACGCACAAGCAGGGGAAGGAGCCGGCCGAGGAAGGGGCCAACGCTGTGCCGGCCTCCGCGCACGTGGATCTCCACCGGCCTACTCCTCGCTCCTCCTCGCCGAGCTCGAGCGGCCATGGATCCGTCGTCGGCGCCGAAGGGGAGATAGGGAGTGGAGGGAGGAGGGTGCCGCTGCTCGTCTGGCGCCGCCGGCGGGCTCGCCGTCCTGCACCTTAGGCTCCTCCGCCTCGAGCTGGGGAGGGCGGGGCCAGCGCTGTCGCCGTGGGGGAAGGAGGGGCGGAGTGAACGAGGCAGGGAATGAAGGAGAGAGAGTGGTTGCAGAGGGAGATGGGGGATTAAAAACACCTGACAAGTGGGTCCACGAGCTGGTAGTTGGTATGGAGTATGAGATATAGGGGATGACGGATGCGGGAAAACTGGTACTGAATTGGAGAATCTCGCTGACTGGGCAAAATATTCTCTTTTAGGGGGATGAATTTGGAGTACGGCGAGTGCGACCAGCCTTAGGACAGCGACACGATCTCGAAAGTACAACTTTAAGTTCTTATTTTATAAAAACATTTATTAAAAACTAACTTATGTATACTTTTATGAAAATATTTTGCAAGACAAATGTATTCATGTAATTTTCACATTTCCAAAGTCAACAACTTAAAAGTTATTAATAATTTATGTTCCTATTGTTTTTGAACTCAAACTTTTTTCAAAACAACTTCATTTACCAAACCGGAAGGCGTAAGACTGAGACTGTAATCTCCGTCCATTAGATCGCACGTACATGATTAACTCCAGGTAATTTGCTTTGCTTCCGGATACCGTGGAGATCGAGCATGGTATACGGCAAGAGCCCTCGGGCCTCTCGGCCGGCGGAACCTTCCAGACCCTTCTAGACGACGCCAGCTGCCGCATGAGTTCGGCTGTACCTGGGTACGACTTGTGTTGGACAGTCGTTCGTGCATGCACGCGTGCACAGTCCAATGCGTGTACGTATGTGCACATATGGGCCTTAAGCAATTTGTGATCACCGCAGCGCTGGACGGCATGGGTTACGGCAAGCGCTTACCGTAGAAACATAGAGCAAAATTCCATGCACCGCGGGACGGCACAAGCTACGGCATGCAAGCGTAACCAAGGCATTGCGGCAAACCCAGAGTAACCAAGGCGTTACGGCAAAACCGCCGCAGACCCGCAGTTATAGATGGCCATTTGGCCCGCCCAGCCCAGCCCAGCCCGACGCGGCCCAGGCACGAAGCGGCCCAGCCCAACACAACCCGATGGCCTTCGTGCTCGTGTCGTGCCGGCACTATGGGCTGAACTCACGGCCCAGCACTAGCCCGAGGCCATTTTTTCGGGCTGGGCCGGCCCGAGGCACGACAGCTAGCCCGATGGGCCATCTGGGCCGTGTCAGCCCGCAGCACGACGAGCCGGAGAAGGGGAAGAACTGTTGCGCCGAAGGAGACGAAGAGGAGGCCGCCGGAGGGGAGCTCGCCGCGGCCGCCGGGCCACGGAGCTCGCCGCGGCCACCGGAGGAGACGGCAACGCGGCTGCCGGAGAGGGGACAGCGACACGACAACCTCCTCCCCGTGCGTGGAGGTCGGGCCACGGATCCGGCCGCGAGGCGCTCTTCCCCACACATAGAGGTCGGACCACGGATCCAGCCACAGCCCGCGGGTGCCTCCTCGTCACGGTCGCGCCGGCTCCATGCGTGAGGAGGTAGAGGTGGGCTGCGCCGCCTCCCTGTGTGGCGAGGAAAGGACGGTGAAGGAGGAGGTGGCCGGCGGCGGTGGCGGAAATGGCTGACGGCGGCGACGGCGGAGATGCCGGCTGCGGTCTATAGCTCTGCTTGCAGCTGTGGAAGGAACGGGGGAGGTGGGGACTGGGGGAGAGATGCTAGGGTTAGGGGAAGATGTGCCTTCTTTATATACGATCGGGCCGGCTGGGCCAAGTGGGCTATTGGGCCTCGTGCCAGCACATGGGCTGCGTCGTGCCGATTGTTTTCGTGCCGTGCTGGGCTGGCACTATGGGCAGAGGTTGCAGCCCAGCACAGCCCAACGTCGCGCTCGTGCCGGCCCAGGCCTGAAATCATCGTGCTGGGCCCGTGCTTGTGTCGGGCCAAAAATTCGTGCTTTGGGCTGGCCCATGGGCCTCGTGCTTTTTGTCCATCTATACCCGCAGTTGCTCTTCGCGCACGGACAGAAGATGCGTCGCTGCTCACGGTGGTGGCAGAGAAAGAGAATGAGCATGACGCGACGGCAGAGGAAGAGGAGGCAAGGGGACCAGACCACCACGACACGTCACCGGCTCGCTGCCTCGTTCAACCCGAGGTCCCGGCCGTCGCGGCCCCTTCTCCACTAGCCCCCGCGAGGCCCGGCGGGCTCTGTTCCTCCGCCGCCGAGGCGAGGCCTTGTGGGCTCTCTTCTCCTTCGCTGGCCGCCGCGAGGCACGTCGGGGACCTACTCCCTGCCGTCGCGCACTCCTTGCTCGATGCGGCCGCCGGAGAGGGAGAGAACGAGGGAGATCCGGAGGCGCACTCCTTGCTCGTTTGTTCTGTTTTGCCCCTTGATGTTTCTAATAATTGTATTTTAGTCCCTAGAACTTCTATTTTCTTTCATTCTAATCCCTAGATTTTATATTCTTGACATTTAATCCTTAAAGAGGTAACAAATGAATATTTAATCAAAGATGGTAATTGGAGGTAGATGAATAAAATATATGGTTGTTGAATGTAGAGTAACTATATAGAGCAACAGAAGTGCGGGAGAAGTTGATATAGAGTAAAGATTCTTACCGACGTCGCTGGAATATTCCTTTTAAGCGAATATATAGAGCAATGCGAGTGCGGATGGTACGAATACGTCGCATACTACTAGATCCTGGACGCCTCATGTGACATCCTGCTGAAGTGATTAGTCTCATTTTTATTGGCACGTATGTGAAAGAGGATTACGTAGCCTATTAGCTTCTTCTCCTTCTCCTTGTTTTTTCTCTTTTAGAGTAACTCCAAGAGTTTGGCAAACCAACTTAGCATCCATCTAATTTTGGCAAAACAAGAAAAATTGACCTCCAACAGTTCGGCAAACCAACTTGGCAAAAATGTTTCCCAGTAGGTGGGAGGGTGAAAAAAAATAAAGAATAGAGAAGGATTTCTGATGTAAGTTTTCAAGAGGTCGAAAGGTATAAACATAATTTTGTTTCTCTTAGGATTCCTGATGTAAGTTACATTTGGGTTTGGCAAGTGAATTATGCCAAATTATTGGAGATGAACTCTTTTTTTACTTGGCATATTTTTTAGAAGTTGGAAAAACACAAAATTTGCCAAGTAAAATTTAGCAAACTCTTGGAAATGCTCTTATAAACCAAAATCACGTCAAACAGTTACAGTAGCAACGCTGCTTGGATCGTTTCTACACCAGTGCAGTGCATAAAGATGCTATTCGACACGGTTTTGATAACATATCAAAGTGTCACGATATTAGACACGCTTACAATGTTAGTAGTCTCATAGAGACAATTATTTATCACGCTATTGAAATCATCTCAAAAGACATGAAGTTATACACAATTTAAATAAAGCGTCATTATTGTTTAAACACGCTACAAAGCGTATCAAACAATGTGTCATGTAAAAAATGATTCAAAATGAGACATGGTTAGACATGCTTTGAATCGTAGCTAGCATGTACAAACGTCATAAAGCGTGTCAAATAAGTGGACTAATTGTTCTTCATAGGTGAAATCAAAAGAAAAACATTCGTGAGGTGAACCTTTTGGTCCTCTTTCAAGGTCTATTAGGAGTGTTGAACAGAGACTAGTTACAAGAATAATTACATGAATGGACCGTAAATTGCGAGACCAATCCATTAAGTCTAATTAATCTGTCATTAGAGATTAAATACTGTAGCATGATGTTGTCTAATCATGACATAATTAGGCTGGTTAGATTCATCTCGAAAATTAAGGTATGGGTTGTGGGATGGGTTTTGTCATTAATCTGCATTTAATACTCCTAATTAGTGTTCGGAGATTGATGTAACAGGTAGTTGGTGAAATTTTGGAGAACTAAACAGGACCGAGATGGTTAGGAATGAAGATATGTGTGAGGCGAGAGATCTTGGGTTCGAATCCTACACACCACACATATTTCGGAGAGATAATCATATATATGTGTCCTTCAATCAGAATTTTTCTTTATTTTTTATAATGTATGTGGAGTTTATGTGCCCCGCAACACCGGATCCGGCCGCCGCTGGAGCCAGGAGCGCCACGGTTGGTCGGATCCAGCCGCTGCTCATAGCCACAGCCGTCGGCAAGTGGAGGAAGGCGACGGGGAGAGGCCGACATCCGAGCTGCTGCTTCTCCCGCCGCCGCCGGCACAGGGAGGAAAGGGACGGGGGAGGGGCAGGGATTCAGTGACGTACGTTACGTGACTTACCAGTCACTGATGTGTAGGACCACGGACCTGCACCGAGTCTGACTCCACGGGGGAGAGGGCGATAGCCGATAGCGGTAGCGGTGGGCAGCAGGGGATGGGCGGCGGGCACTCTCGTCGTTTTTTTTTGTTGTTGTTTTTTAGAGGAGCTCCCGTCATTTGTTACGGGAGGGACGGTGGTTGGGAATTGGAGTTGGTGACCCACGGAAGATGCTAGCAGGCCTTGCAAGTAGTTCACAGCTTGGCAGATTTGCCTGCGAAAGCCCAGCGGGCCTAGCACTCTTGCCTATGAAAGCCCACAATAAAATTACAAAGGAAAAAGTCTGTTTTACCTCTCTGAACGCAGCACCGAGTCCACCTTTCCTCCCAGACTCGAAAACCGGGTGAACTACCTCCCTCAAGTTTCAAAACCGTTTACATTACCTCCTTGTCCAGATTATAAGCGGTTTTCAAAAGTGATTTTGCCTTTTCAATTAAAAATAAATCTTATAAATATTTTTTAAACCACAGAAATTGTCTCTAAGCTTTTAAAAATTGTTAGAAATTTTTTAGAGATGGATTGGGACACAAGAATCTAAATAAAATATTTAAAAACTAGCAAAAATGTCTATAAAATTTTCTAAAATTTAAATGTAGCTCTAGAAAAATGAAAATATGTTGAAAAAAATTTAAATCATCATAAAATTTTGTAATCGCATCTGAAATATTTTTTAGAATTAAAAGCACGAAATGAAGTCAACATGAATACAACCATCATGCATGTAACATATTAATTTTGAATGCATTTTCGGTGAAGTATTCAAGATGTAATTTTATGTAGTTAAATCTAAATCTAATAGACATTTTCACAAGTTTAAATGTTTTATTTAGATTTCTTGCTCTTATTCCATCTTTAGGATTTTTCTCAAATTTTTTAAAAGCTTAGAGATATTTTTCGTGATTCAATAACCTCATTAAGTATTTACCAGATTTATGTTTAATTGAAAATGACAAAACCGGATACGAAAACCGCTTATAACAAGGGTAGGGAGGTAAATTGAATGGTTTTGAAACTTGAGGGAGGTAGTTCACCCGGTTTTCGAGTCTAAGGAGGAAAGGTGGACTCGGTGCTGCGTTCAGGGAGGTAAAACAGACTTTTTCCAATTACAAACACCTGCTGTTGTCCACTAAGTGTTTTTTTCCGGTAAGGCCTGCTGAGTTAGATGGGCTTTGATGGGCTGAAAATTTCACCCATGAGCCCCAAGCCCACAGTTCGGGCGCGGTGCCTAGCAGTCGCGCGGCGGCGCGGGGTAGGTGCCGCCCGCGCTTAGGGCCAGGGCGGACGTGGGAACGCGGCACTGGCGCACTGCTAGCAAAGTGGTAGGTGCACAAACGCCGAAAGGAGAAGTCTCCTATTATCCGTCCCCACTTGGCCGGTCTCGCTCCGTCTGGTTCGCCGGTGACGGTGGGAACGGCGTCTCGCTCCGTCTGGATCGCCGGTAACGGTGGGAACGACGACGGGCCGGGGGCGCGCAGGCCGCGGGAGAAGAGTGGCGGCAGCGACCGAAGGCGAGCTCACCCATCGTTTCCCTCTGGGGGCTTCCCGACCGCAGGCGGGCGGCGGTTACAAGAAACGGCAGCGGGAAAGAATGGCCGCATCTGCTGGTGCTGGCCATGTTTGTGGCGTCCGCGGGGAGGAATGGGAATGAGCCAGTGAGGAGAAAGTAGGGGAGAAGCACGAGGTGCTTACCGGGGACGGGAGCACCGTACCGCGGGAGGAGGAGGATATACACGTGAGCGGTGTGGTTGTATTGTATAGCACCGGATTTGGGGGAAGAAAGGGAGGAGCTGAGGCCGCCCTTCGGCGTGGGATATATATCTCCGGCGCCCGCCTGCGGATCCCGCGTGTCGCGGCCGTCTGGCCATCCTTCAGCCTCAGCGTGACGCGCATCTCCCAGCCGGCAGCCGCCCTGCTAGCTAGCTCGGCGTGCTGCGGATCTCCACCCGCCCAGCTGCAAGATCGCCGGCGTGAGCTCCCTCCGGCCGTGGCAAATCGAGCTGTGCGGCACGGGGAGGCTTGAAGCAGCAGCAGGCAGCCAGCGCTGTGCCGTTCGTGCCCGCACGAAGAGAGAGCCCAGAGCCGTGACCAATCAAGCCGGCGGCGCTCCTCCCACCACCGTTCCGCAGGTACTACTCCGTCGATCATGACGCCCCTCTTCCTCGTCGTCATTTCACAGATCGAATCGTAGCGCCGCCGGGCAATCGGATGCCCTAATCCAAAGTCCAAACACCGGCATTGATCCCCAAATCATTTCTCGGTAGAAGAAAGTGTGTTATCCACTGAATTGTTGTTGTTTTCACTAATCGAGCCCCACTTGCTTGCCGCTTATCCAAAATTAACTGACATATCAACACAGAAATGCAGTCTGCATACTTTTTTCCCCTATAGCTATTCGCTCTACACGATTGCTGGCTTGACGATGGAGAACATCGAGCTTGCTCGTTTCTGCACACTTGCACTTCGAACGAGCTGAGCACTCGATGACCTAACGGCCAACGCTCGTGCCACGCAGCTTGAGGACCAGCGCACCACTGCTCGCGCAGCACATCGTGTGATGACGTACGTACCCGCGCGCTGCCGGCCGGTCGGCTCGTGACCTTGCTTGCATCCGGCCGGTCCCTTTGATTCAGACAAAAGCTGCCTCCTTAGCGACTGGCACGATGGGAGAGGCACCTTGCTTCCCTTCTCGCCAGAGGTGAGCTGGTGAAGAACAACCTGGCAACCCTTGAGATTTTCACTTGATGAGGAGGGGGTGGCTCGGTTTGATTTTTGGACCAAGCCATTGTCTTCAATGGATACTGTAGCAAGGGTTTTTTTCTTGGCGGAAAAAAAACCGAAAATCCCGATACTTGCGTTTCTCAGGTTGGGCCGGTTTTCTCGTTACCGCGCAAAACTTTCGGCATTTTTGACCTCCCGCACACAACCCGGCCCAAATAAGCCTCCAGCTCTCGTATACACCCTAACCCTAACCTTATCCACCCTCCGTGACTATGGATGTGGACTGTAATATTATGGACTAAGCACCATATTTGCATGTTGAATGGACTGGATGTTGTAGTGTCTTAGTAATATTTTTATTTCTATGTATTATTATGGTTTGATTTTAATGTTAGGTTGTTTAGAAGTCATCTAGGTTGTTTTGTGTACAAAATGGTAGTTTTTTTCAAAATTTTGTCCGAAAGAAAAACGATAAACGCGTTTCTCGTTGTCCTCCGGTTTTTTTCCGTTACTGTTAAAGTAAACCTTGGCTGTAGGTAGACGGGCTTCCAATGGGGGTAGCGCACGGGAAACACGTCAATATCCCACTACCCAAATACAGCATGAAAACGATGCCATCCTCTGGAAACAAGGACGGAATCCGCCTATCCCGGCCCATACCTTATCTCTGAATCAAAACATATGCTGAAGTATTAGTGTTGTTGTTACTTCTAATTAATCAGTTATTTCTTGTCATAATACTTCTGTTAGTAGCAATTTAGTGCTGCATAATGTTTTTCATATTCAGGAAACATATGATCGTAATGTAATACTAATTACGTTCCTACAGGTTCTACAGATATGCCTCTGGGACAAGGAGAATCGTCCTCAGGAAATGTTGACGGGGCTACAACAATAAGGAGACGTGCCCGGTTCTCCAGACGTTCCGTAGAGAGAATAAATCCAGGCAATGTTGAATTTGTAAGTGCAATGTTGGGATGTATTTTATGTTACATTAAGCATACAATATACGGTTTGCTTTCTTGTTGGATTAATTTGTTTTGTTTTTTCATTCATTGATATTGCAGGGACGTCAAGTAGCTTCCATAATGGCCAGGCAAGAGGAGCAAGCATTATGGTCAAATTCTTCTCTGTAAATTCCTATTCCCTTTCCTTGATGAACTAATTCGAATATACTATACCTTATAAATGTGTCGATCGAGTGCTAGGTAGAATTGGACTAGATTATTGCACGCAGCTGCACCAAAATGTAGAATTATGTACTGTATACTGATGATGATCTATGCATGTTTAAGATGATTTATAGATTAGAATGAAATTTGATAGGGAATGAGATGCGAACACTAGTAAAATAACCCTTTTAACAAAAATCTTTTAAGCAGAGTTATCCTGATTGAAGTATCAAAAGGAAAACCAAAAACAGTAAGGGTTGGTTTATTTTTGGACATTGGATACATCCATTTCCCATGCAGACTGGAGGGGAATTGGAGGGATATATTGAAGAGGAAAGTAGTTTATTTTCCCCTTGATCCACTTCAATCCACAAAGGGTCAATGAATTATCCAGTTTTATTAACCGAACTCCGTGTTGTGACCCTCGAATTGTGTTTGCCGTCGATGTTTCTCCTCTTCAAAATTGACATGACACTGGAGCTTCCCTAACTAAAAAACTTGTTTTCAAAGTTCTGTACTTTGGGATTATGATAAAGTACAGTCTTCAATCTTTTGAAATGGAGATATATATAAGACATTGCATTGGTTTACTTTTAAACATTTGGGTGCGAGAGGGGGTGTGTTCTAACATCAAGTTTACATTTAAATGGTGGCACTTCCTATTTGTTTGGGATTAATTAATTCATGTTTGGTGCTCTAGTTTATGATGCCATGCTTTGATATTATTGTGTTATTCTTTTTACTACTGTTTCAGTTAACTACTTGACAATTTTGGTTTACTTTCTCTCCAGGTCTATTATTATGGGACCAAATGATAATTTGAACAGTTCAACACATAATGAATATGCTGAAGATGACCAAGACCCATCCAACAACCCTAGGCTTCCTTCCCCGCCAGCGCTATTGATTCATGCAAGCTGGCGGCCGCCGCGTCCATCAGAATCAAAACAACAACAGCAGCAACAACAACAAGAATCTATGTCATCTTTCTTGGAAGGTACTTTTCTCAAGATAGGTTCTTCGGGTAAACAAAAGGCTACAAGAAATAAGAGCAGTAAAAACAACAAGAAGAAAAATGGCAAGTCCAGAAAGCAGCCCCATGCTTCAGAAATGCAGAGTAAGCTGTGCACCACCGAACCATCCTCCACATGCGTTAATGCGGCCAGTGGTGAACCCCTGCCATTCTCATCCACCAGCTTTGATACCACGGACGTCGTACCACTGCTGGAGTACAGTTCATCCTCTAGTTCCCAGGTGACGGCAGAACTTATTGGTCCTGTCTCTAGTGCATCTTCTGGTAATGAGAAGGAACTGTCTTCCAGTAGCAATGAGTTCAGAAGTTTTAGCACCTCATATTACACTGCTTCCAGTTCATCAGTGAATGACTCTTCTACTGGAAGTAACGAAGAACCAGTGGCTGAATCTTATACTGGCTGCAATGCAAGGAATAACAACAAGGGTGATATTGCTGCTGCTAGGAGCTTGTCAGATGCAAGAAGTAAATCATCATGGTCTGTGGCAGTATTGGCAGGCTCCTCCCTAGGGCTTAATGAGTGGGGTGGTGACAGATCAAACAAGACAATTGATTATAAAAGCAGTGTGACAGTCAGTCCTACTATTAGTTCCTCCCAAGAGGCAGGCTCGCTTTGTGGCAGTGATACTACTAGTCATGATGGTGAATTTCAGAAAGTAATGTCAAGGAAAACAGCACAGAAACTGAAAAAGATGCAACTTTTGCGGAGCCCTACTCCTAGTCCTATCGTGTCTGCTTCGGTGCCGATATCCAGTGAACTTGTCCCAAAATCTCCAAGTGAGATCACAATAGGACATTACATAAGAAATGATTCCTTCTCTCGCAGAAAACCAAATAAGAAGGGTAAATACAAGAAGGGCCAAAGTTTGGGTAGTAATGAAGGAAATGTTCCTGGTAATAGCAGCAGATGGCACCCAGAAAATCTTGAGAGCAATCAGATGGCTCTGAGTTCAACTTCTCATCATCATGCAGCCCTAGAGGTTACGGAGGAAATCTGTTCTTTAGGATGTATTCCCTTGCAGGGAGAGCTGAAAGCTTTGGCTCCTGGAGATGGTGATGCCAATAAGGACACAGAATCCAGAGCAGCATTTTCTGATAAAACTTCATCCCTGGACCGCCATCATGCTAATTTTCCATGTGGTGATTTGGAAGAAGAGAAAAAAGAAGAGAACGAGGAAGCATTATCTATTATTAGTCATGAATCGTCTGTGTTGGATAAAATAATTAAGGCTGCTAACAATGCCTATCCAATTCAAGGTACATCTGATGATATGTACATGGGTTGTGGCCATCGGCCAGTTGCTGACATTGAGACGTTTCTAAGGTCGGCCACCCCGGTCATTATTGGTCAGATACCTCATACAAGTAACAGTTGCATGCAGCAGGGCCAGCCGGTTTGCATCCAACCATACCGAGATCAGATGCCAGGTGTCACCTTGGGGAGCGTGTGGAACTGGTATGAAGAACCCGACTCCTTTGGAATTGAGGTAGAGATCCAAAGAAACATAAGATGTGGTACAACTGGCACCAACAATAGGTCAGAGATATGTGCATATTTTGTGCCTTCACTTTCTGCAGTTCAGTTGTTTGGACAGTGTTCTTTCAATACTTCATCAAATAATGGAGCACTCCTCTTTGAGTACTTTGAATGCGAGACACCATTTTCACGGCCTCCACTCTTTACCAAGTATGTTGACCATCAATATTATATTTGTTTACTTTATTTGTGTTTTACATTCTTTTATAATTTGTTTTATGCATATATAGATGCTAGGATAATAAACATTATTGTCCCTGCGTCTTTTCCATCTCTGTTATTAATTAATATGTCATGTAATATAGGATCAAACAGCTTGTCAGTGGCGTGAACCTGCATGGTAATAATACAATATTTGGGGATCCCAAGCAACTTGAAAGTGCGAAGCTATCTGATCTTCATCCTGCTTCCTGGTATGCCATCGTCATGCATTTGCTTCCTTTTTTATCTTTCTAATTACACTTGCAGCTTGCCTTCTTGTTGAGAAATAATATTGCAATATATTAAACCATTTTGTTTCTGTTTCTGTGCTAATTATATTACTCCGTTTTCAGGTTCTGTGTTGCCTGGTATCCTATCTGTCAGATACCTTCAACCGCAGGGCGTTGCCCGCAAACTGCATTCCTGACGTACCACTCACTGGGCAAACTAGTTCCACTGACTTGTTCTACAGATATGGCTGATGGGCTAGCTCCTATAGTTTGTCCCATTGTCGGTCTCCTTAGTTACAAAGACGAGGTTAGTAGTTCAACCACAGCATATATATTTTAATTTCTCCTAATAGGCAGACATGCACATGCATGCCTTTTCATACTAGCTAGAAATACATACATTTTTATTTTCTTGAAGAAAAGAAATATGTGTTCGTTACTTATATCAATTTTTTTAGAATGAAGGTATGTTTTGGTTCTCAACTCATATATATATACTCAGGTCATCACTATATGAAAACCCATTTTTTTTACAGGGAGAGAAGTGGTTTCAACTGGGAGAACAACAACCGAGGTCCAAGCCTACATCAGGAGGATCCTCAGAAAAGGATCCTGCTGAACTTCTGATTGAGCGGATAAGAGCACTGAAGCACGGAGCATCAGCCACGTCGAAGGCGCTGGTTTCCAAGGCAACTGGGGAAGCCATGAACAATCATCAAGATTACGAGTTCTTCTGTTCGCGTGCTCTCTAACAAATGTGCCCGCTCAATGTGTGCGTTGTTTTAGATGGACTATGATCCATTCAGCACCTGCAGTGTGTCTCCAGCATAACGACGACACACTGCAGGGCGAACTTCAACTTTGCATTGGTACCAACATGAGGTTTCTAGCTACAAACTAGTTGATGAGTTTTACTGTTTTTATTATTTGTTTCTGGCACTAGCTAGTACAAAACCTAGAAGTGACATGGGGGTTTAGTTGGATGTTTAATTTATCTAAAACCAGCAGTGTTTTGGTGTGTGTTTCTTGTTTCGCAATGTTGGTAGTGTAGGCCATGATGCACAGTAGACGATCCAAATGAGAAACGACTTCTAATGCGATAGCAGGATGGGCCTAGCTAATCGCGCCTAATCCCCTGCATGCACCAGCGGTCCTGCAAGCAGCCAAGCACACTGTCTCAGAAATGTTTTCCCCCACCGCATGCAATCCTCACAAATCCATCAACTTCTTCATGTATGACTACCCTTTAGTCGCTCGGGATGTACTGCAATCCATCACCAAGATGGCCAGATTGTGTGTGTGTGGTGGGGTGGGGGTGGGGGTGGGGGTGGGGGTGTAGACACAGAGAAGCATATGCATATATATATGTGCGCTAGGAGGAATAAAAAGGAAGGACACTGTTGTTGACCCTACACATGCAAAATATGAGAGCATCTCTCTGGTACTTCAAGCAGATTATATGCTCCCGCTCATGAATGCTCATAAACACTTCCACCAAAAATTTATGATGTTTTCATGATGTGAATCTACCACTATACCACAGCCCCCAAGACAGCGACTTCATTGTGGTCGCTATAAGTCGTTTCAACGAGGAATTATCCGTTGGTATAGATCTATGCTGACTCCACCTATAAGTCGTTATAAGTGCTGTCGGTATAAGTTTGTACCAACCAACATGTTTATACCGACTAACAGTTCAACATGACCATTTGGATGGATCAACAAAAAATCCAAATCCAAAATAAAGATGTCTCATATACACACATTCATCACAAAAAGGTGACCACTTTAAGCATACAAGGTTTCATTCATTCATGTATGAAGACACAAATATAGCTGATCCTGGCTCCAAAACTATAAAGACATCTACAGGCAGCCCAAAACAAATAGAAAACTGGATCGACAATTTGATGAGATTGTTGACAAGCTGCTGCCTACCATCTCCTTCTAAGATCTTGAAAAAACATTGGCATGCAATCAGCAACATCCTGCAAACCTCAGTTTTTTTTTTTTTTTGAGAATTCCTGCAAACCTCAGTTATCCATGCATATAAAATAATTCAAATACAAGCAGCTTTCAGGATATCAGGAATGCAATGGTTTGTGAAGAAATGAATCAATGGACAGATAAGCAAAAAATATACCTAGTGACATCTCATATCAGTTCTGAAATCTACAAATTTGCAATCTAACAGTATACCCATGCCAGTCAATTCTGAACAGCAATGGCATAAACAGTGATGAAAGAAAATATGACAACCAATTGATGGACGGAGAAACAAAGGTAAAGATGCAGTTTTTTATCACAAATGAACATAAGGTACCTATATATGCAATATATGCATTTATTACACTATAACTAGATTAGTTCAATTTCAATTGGAAGATAGCTCAATTTTGTTGAAGTACACTCATTCAGGCTCTAGCGATGTTCCAAAACACATAATATAAATAAAGATAAGTTTCAGAATCTCAGCTTAAACTAATCTAAGTTTCAGGGTGTTGTTTTTTCCACAACAAGAACACTGGGCTCATTTCAAACCTAATGATAAACTAAGCTATTGTGTTTATAGACATACCATAAGCAGTTCCATTACCTCCAGCACTCCCTCAGTTTGATCGACAAGGATCATTTCATCATTAGTGGCAATTGCAACAACAGGGATGGATGTCTGAGACTTGCTATTACCATGGGCTGCCATCTCAGCAAGTATAAAAGATGGACCAAATTAACTACAAGTACCAGTTGTCCCTGTACATAACTAATGAATTAGCATCAAGCAATAGCATCTGATGAAATTGTGGATAATAATGTCAAACATCCATCGAGATCAGCAGTACCAGCCGAGCCTTATTATCCAACACACAAAACCTCTGACGACATTGTCACATTGAAGCGGTAACAGTCCTTATATGCACAAGACTTTCAACTAGTTTCTCTGCAATTTCACTAAAAACATGTGTAACCACTAACCATAGTGAAGAGGAAGCCAGCAATGGCACGGTGTAATGAAGAAGACCATCACCTGCAAAGGTTACGAAATAAAACATTTGCTTAACCCATCTGCTAAAAATTAAAAAAAAGGAAACTGTATTAGCATATTAGAGGGGAAAGGGGACGCCCCTGCCAAGTGATGTTCCTCACAAGCCTTCCACCCTAGATTCACAATTCTCATCACAAGATTCACTTCGCAGCCTCACCACCCCGAGATCTGACAACCACCAAAAGAATCAGAGATGAGCCATATACCTAGCTCGTTGCTTTAAGGTTTCAAATCAAGATTAGACATATACATTGAGTAAAAAGGTTAAATCAACATATACAATGGTATGTGAGATAAGAGGAGTAACATGGTTATCCATTACTATTTTTATTTCACCATTTTGTTATTTGATGTACATGTCAAAATTTAATTAGAAACTTATAACAAGTAGATAGATGCACCCCTCCTTCCCTCCTCCAAGCTGCAAACCCTAACCCTATATGGGCAGCATCACATAGATGGTTAGTCGCCCACTTCTCCAAGGGGCACACGATCCACAAGTTTGTGATCTAAGCATGAGATTCACGACAATATCTGCTTCACATGCACAACATTAATCAAGTTTGAAAGATTACCCCACTCTATCTATCTTTGTTTTTTGTTTTGCTTTTTTCACAAAAGAGGTGGTAATGAAGCCCATAAATTCATAGACGTAAATAATTATTCAAGCATAAATTTACCATGGTTATCCGTAGAGCAAAAGAATGAATACATTCTGAAAGTGTAATGGCGAGATGCTTTGATATAATTTTTTTCTTTTTTGTTCTTGACCATGTATACATCTTTTCATTTAGGAATAAGTTCACATCCCCTCCCCACCCCCCCCCCCACCACCTAATCGTACACAAAGCCTAAGAATCAACCTATGATCTATCAAACTGTCTAATATAATGTACACCATCTCTCTCCTCAAACCAAACACTCCCCCGCCTCCTTTCAAAAACGAGTCCTAGGATAGCCCCGTCCACCAGCCCATCGAATTGGCAAGGTTCACGAAAGGAGATGGCTAGCAGGAGCTTATTCTTGTGATCTTTGTCATCGATCCACAACATCAGAGATGAGATCTCTTTGCTCCCTTGTTCCTTACAAGGGGAGGCCGTCCGTCTTCTTTGAGCACTGGAGAAAAAGGCAACAACATGGATTATTTCTTGGAGTGAGTTGAACCCTGGAAGGAGGTATGACAGATGCATGAGACCCACAGTTAGTTTTTGAGAAAGTGGTGTCGACTTGTTTGATTTTTCTATGGATCGACGGTCTGATTTGGCCAGCTGGTTGTACAGTTTTGGGGGGCTTTGCTTTTTTGTTGTCATCTATCTATAACAACTATATAACAACATGCAAGAGGTCCACGTCACCATCCACTAGATCTTCTCTCAACATGCAAGCTGCATCCACTCAGTTTGCATGTTGAGAGAAGATCTTGTGGATGGTGACGTGGTATGTTGAGAGAAGTCTGTCCATGATGTGTAGTGGGTTCCATCTATATAGTTGTTATAGATTTATGTCTTCTACCAATTTCTGCGCCTAATAGTAATCATGCATGCACTGTGTTAGTCTTTGCGAGTACCATGCTACAAATTTCTAAGTAGTTCTCTCTCAATAAAATGATTGTGTTTTCATCTACATTGTTGTTTGCAGAAAAATGTTGTGATGCAATCATTTTAGTGTTTCTACTTTCAAATTGCATCTTCAAATTTTATAGAAATTCCCGCAGCAACGCGCGGGGTATCACCTAATTTAATTACAGCACCACCTCTTTTCTGAGGCAAACTATAGATTGGTTCAAGAGACAATGTTTGGGTTTTGGACAAAAAGAATGTAAAACTAAGAGCTTCAATTTTAGAGGCAAGGATCAGTTGGAGCTGATGCTTCACTACTAGAGAATTGAGCATTTGTCCCAGGCCAGGAAACCTATTAGTACCGGGTATTTTTGCACCTGGTACTAATGTGAGGGAGAGCCCCGACGCGCCCCCCGTGGCACGCATTAGTACTAGGCTGGCTAAAGCACTGGTACTAATGTGCCACATTAGTACTCGGTGGAGAGAAGCCCCGATATTAATGTGAGGCCAGCATATTATTAGTACCAGGTGAAGAGAAGCCCCAGTATTAAAAGTTGCACATCAATACCGGGTCGTAGAAAGCACCAGTACTGATATGTTTTCCCTCCCCGCGCGCAGTCACCCACCCATGTCCTGCACGCGCATGCTTTTATCTCCCACCACCCCTGCCTCATCCTCTCCCATTCTTCTATCCACCCGGCAGGGGCGCGCGGAGGCGAGGCCCGCCGTGGCCCCCGTTGGCAGCCACGGAGGCAAGTCGACGCGCGGAGGCGAGGCGAGGCCCGGCACGGCCCCTGTCGGTAGTGGCCACGGTGACTAGCGGCGGGTGCAAGGGCCCCGACGCATCACAAGGGTGAGATTAATAGTGACAAACTGATGATATTATTTCTTGATGTTGCGAGCTCTTGTTCATGTGTTTCTTGCGAATTTGTGATTGTAAATCCTATTGTGAGCTCTATGTTGTGATTCATGTGAAATGGTGCCTTAATTTTGTGCTGCGACTTTGAACGAGATGAGATGAGATAAATCTTGTGAATCTTGTAGTGATTTGTGTTGTGAATGAGATGAGATGAGATGAGATGGGAAAGAAAAGAAAAGAAATGAAAAGAAAAGAAAAATGAGAGGAGAGGAAATATGTGTACGGGGGCATACCACATTAGTACCGGGGCTCCTAACCACCTTAGTACCGGGTAAACTACCCGGTACTAATGCTCCCTCCACATTGGTACCAGAGGGACAATACCGGTTTGATACCTGGTACTAGTGGAGGTTGAGCATCGGTACAAATAAGCGTTTATTTATTAGTGCTTGTTCCTACTAAAAAGGCAACTGAATGGAGAACATGCAGTTGAATAAGGGAGAGAGATTTTCTTTGGCATGATACAGCATCCCCTTTCTTAAAAGCTAACTATCTGCACTCGTCATACTTTATATCCTCCTTTAAAACAGAATATTTCTGTATGGTCATCAAGATTCTCTCCTTTATACAACTTCCTCCCGCACTTGTCAACCTTTATATCTCTCCTCTATACTAACTACCCATATTTTTTATTCTCCTCCCCTAGCAGCGGCCTTCCTCACCACGCACACCTCCTCTCCCGGCGGCGGCCAAGGATGGCGAGGTGCGGCCCAGGCGCCCAGGGCCGACGACATCTCCCTCAGCAGCGGTGGCGCGGAGGAGCAGACGCCTAGGGACGGTGACGTCTCCCTCACCGGCGGTGGCGCGGGGGTAGCACGTGCAGCCGGATGCAGAGCTCCCTCCCTCTCACAACACCCTCCTCCTTTCCCTACTCATCGCGGCGCGAGGCACAGCTCCGCGGCAAGTAGAGCTCCACGGTGCGGGGAAGCTTTGCTGTGGCGGCGAGATCTTGGCCGCGGCCGCCACATCCAGCTCCCCTACCGCGCGCGGGGGCCGCCGCGTTGGAGGCATGCCTCACGGTGGTGGTGGTCGAGCTCGAGCCAAGGATGTCCTGGCGGGGGTGGCGGCGGCGGGCCAGTGCGAGGTGATTCAGAAGGCGCCGGGCTCAATCTGCGCGATGAGAAGCTTGCGGGGGCAGGCGGTCGACGAGGGATCTCCCTCCCATGGCGGCGGCGGGATCTCAAGCAGCAGTAGCAGAGGTGGCGGTGCAGGCGCAGAGCAGAGGCGGGCTCCCGGTGATGAGCTCGCGTCGGCAGGCTCCCGACGGCGGCTCCCGTTGACGAGCAGAGGTGGTCGGTCGCCTTCAATGCGACGAGTGCGGTGGCGGAGCTCCAGCAGGGGGACGACGACCTGGGACTTGGCGGCCACTGCGGGGATGGCGGCCTCGACCTCGATCTCTTCGGCTGCCTCGAGCTCGTCCTTCCCTACGCGCACGCGTCGACATCATCCTCTTACCTCGCGGTGCGGGAAAGGGCAGCGGCCTCTGCCGTGGTGGGGGAGCACGCGGCGGGTGCGAAAACTTGACGGTAGTGACAGCAAGCTGCTGCTACCGCTCGGGGGGGGCGAAAGCAGTAGCAGACGGCTTCCGGCGATGCACGTGGTGGACGGAGGCGCACGGGTGTCCTTTCCTGACGGCCCCTTCCTCCGCGCCCTTCCCCAGCGGCCTCTTCTCTGTTTCCCCCTTATTGCTCACGCGCCGGCGGTTGGTAGCGATGGCGCGCGGAGGCCGTTGGAGTGTGGGCCCCGTGTAGTGTGAGCGTGCTACCCCGCCAGAAGTGGCATAACCTAGACGCTCGCGTGACGTTGCGTCGATGATCCAGTTCCCCGTTATGGGGGTAAAACGCGAAGCGTTTCCTTTCAGGGAGGTTTTGCGGACGCCCTTTCAGGGAGGTTTTGCGGACGCCAGTGCAGTCAAGCTACTCCCCTTTGCTTGCACGGGAGCGTTTCCCTCCAGTTTTCTAGAAATAGCCAATCAGTCCACCGCGTCCAGATCCTCTAGTATCGTGTTCATATATTTTGCATCCAAACCCTCAATCTAAACTTTATTTCTACGCAAAGAAGAGGTGGTGTTGTTTTTATAAACACCCCCGAGGCAGTTTTATGAAAACCCCTTCCGCTCCCTCCCCCTGCTCTCCTCCGCCGCTGCCGTCCCGCCCGCTCCTCTCCTCACCCCTGCGCCGTCGCAACCCTAGCCACCACCGGGGCCGCCTCCCGCCACTGTCAGGACCTGCATATCTTCAGTTCGTCAGTAAGCTAAAGAAGAGTATCGAATCAGCTGAGGACTGCTGGATGTCATTCATTCTTCAATCGTCGGCTCAGTTTGATTCCGACACAATTACAATTCATTCCCTGTATTTTCCTTAATTACATTTTAGTCCTTACACTTGTTTAAGTGAGGGAGATGAACTCTGTAATGACCATGGCGAAAAACATTCAGTAACTAGGACTAGGAAATTAGGCTAGTTCTCCCGTCGCCTCTCTGGCGGCGCCTGTATCGGTGGAACCTTGCATGTCATGGCCGATCCAGTGAACTGCCGATCCTTCCTGGTTATCTCGCATTCCCTATTTGCTTGTTCTTGTGGTTGATTTCGTTCTAGCCGATTTGATTCCTTGTTCGAATCCCCTGGATCCTCACAATTGGTATCTAGAGCCTTCGATTCTCGGTGGAATTCTTTCGTTTCCACAGCCAGTTCTGCAGATCAAGTCTGATTGGCGGGTGCGAGGTGGTTGCCGCTCATCGGTGTGAAATCCCACCCTCCCACCCCGATCTGTGGAAACCACCTAAGTTTTCCCAATTTTAGCCCTTAATCTGCTAGCGGCTAGGGTTGCAGTGCGTTGTCGCTGTGTAAAATTCCGGGCGCTGCGATCAGATTGAGGAGTGGAGGCGTTGGCGGAGGACACTACTTGCTGAAGGTTGCAAGCCAAGTGCTTGAGTAAAATCCCCAAAGCAAACCCATGTCCTAGGCGGTGGTGAGTGACTTGTGAACCTTAGTGGGGAGGGGTGATTCCTGAACCTAGTTCACAAGTACAGATGGCCAAGATTGGTGATCAGGCTGCAGACAAAGAAGAGACTCCTTATGATCGATGTTATGCATCAGCCTCTGAATTAGATGGCATGATTAGAACATTGGCTCCTTCATGAAGAAGCAGGAGCAGCACAATGATACTATGGCCATCAATTTTGATCAGATCATGTCTTACATGACAAGAGTGGGTGCTCAAGTGGGAGTACAGCCTATGGAGGACAAGGGCTCTAACTCAAAGGTAATGAAACCTTCACTGCTTTGGCTCAAGACCAGAACCTGTTCACCAAAGAAAAACCATACCCAGATGCAAAAATCAACCCATATGCCTAAGGAGGTTACTCTGGCTAACAAACAGATCTACCAGCCACCCCCTTCTGGAAATGTCTATTTTTATGATTTGGAGGAAGTTGATTGGATGCACAGGAAAGCATCACCACCCATTCCCAACTAGCAAACAAAAGGAGCTCCTGAGAATCAGAACTACCAAGATGTAGACTATCTTTGGAATGATTGCCCCTGGACACCTGAAGAAATTGAACCTTTTAACCCCTTTCCATCCCACCCACCCAAGCCCCCACTCAAACCATATAATCCCTTTACAAATAACCCTTTCCACCACAAACAGCAACCACAATTTTTCCTTGACCATACATACAAGCAACCTCCAAGACAGCCAACTCCATATACTCCACACCAGCCAAACAATTTTAATAGCCAAGTCCAATTTCAACACAAGTCTATTGCTAAAGGACCTAAGCTCTCCTTTCCTAAGTTTGATGGTACTGATCCTGATGGATGGATCAGAAAAGCTGAAAAATATTTTGAAATGGTAGGAGTCTCCAATGAAGACAGGGTTCAATTGGTTGTGCTTTACATTGAAGGGAAAGCTGAATTTTGGTGGAGAGGTACTGGTTGCACAGCAACATCCTTGCTCTGGCATCAATTTTGCAGAATGATTGGTGATAGGTTCAATGATGTGTCCACATTTGAAGCTATTGGACAATTCCATACCTTGAAGCAAACTAGCACAGTGACAGATTATTATGTGGACAAGTTTGAAGAATTAATGGGTTTGGTCAAAAGGGACAATCCTTCTCTGAGTGATGATTATTTCACTTATAGCTTTGTGGCTGGCCTCAAGGAACCAATTCAACATCATGTCTAGTGCCATACACCTTCCTCCCTTACTAAAGCCATCTGGTATGCCAAGAGACTGGAACAAACAAACCCTCCACAGAAGAAATTTGTTAACTTCAATCCTTTGTCCAGACAACAGAAGCCTTGGAATAAGGATGCAAAAGCCCCGGATCCAAAGGAAGCACAAACTATTGCAGAGCTAAGAGCACCTGGCAAGTGTTTTAAGTGTAGGGAACCCTGGGTCCCTGGCCATACTAAGGTCTGCACTGGCAAGCAAGTTTACTCTGTCATTGTGATGCAAAATGTTGATGGCAAAGAAGAAATAGGTGTGGTTGAAGATAATGATGGGGAAGAGGAGGCTGAATTCTATGATGCAGAGCAAATTCCAGTGATGCAATTGTCACTCAATGCTTTGTTGGGGTCAGCCCACCCCACAAACACCTTCACCTTACAAATTCACTTTGGCAAACAAGTAGCAAGGGCTTTGGTGGATACTGGCAGTGATGCTTCTTTTATTAATGCAAAGCTGGCCATTAAGTTAAATCAACCAATCACTAGTGTCCATCCTGTTCAAGTAGTGGCAGCTAATGAGAAACAAATGCTCAGTAACACTGCTTGTTTGAACTGTAATTATACTATCTAGGGTCATTCCTTTACCTCTGATTTCAGATTGCTAGAAATTCAAGGATATGACATTATTTTAGGGGCAGACTGGATTTATAATCATAGCCCTGTTGGTCTCAATCTGAAGACTAGAGAGTTCTCCATTACAGTGAATAGGAAACACTTCATCACCTTTGCTGATGAATCCAAACCCAGCAAAGACATGGAAATCAGTGCTAAGAAAATGTGTAAACTGTTGAAGAAAAAGGAAACTGTGGCTGCCTTAGTCTTAAGTTGCAATCAAGTGCACAAGAGGGGAACAAGCAGTTACCTCAGCATCCTGAAATAGTGAAGTTATTAGAGGAATATGATGTGATTTTTCAGGAACCCAAACAACTACATCCCAAAAGAACTATTGATCATGCTATCACTCTGGTGGAAGGCTCTAAACCAGTCAACCAAAGACCTTACAGACTGCCATATCATCAGAAGAATGATGTGGAGGAGTTGATCAAACACATGCTGGACTCTAAAATGATTAGACCAAGTGTTAGCCCTTACTCTTCTCCAATCATCTTGGTGAAGAAAAAAGATGGCACCTGGAGGCTATGTGTGGACTACATGTCACTCAATTCTAACACCATCAAAAACAAATACCCAATACCTATCATTGAGGATTTGTTAGATGAACTCTTTGGAGCTACTGTCTTCTCTAAGATTGACTTGAGATCTGGGTATCATCAAATCAGGAAGAAGGAAACAGAAATTGAGAAAACAGCTTTTACCACACACCTTGGTCACTTTGAGTATGTGATTTTACCAATTGGTTTGACAAATGCCCCAGCCACCTTCCAGTCCTTGATGAATTCAGTGTTGGCACCATTCTTGAGGAAGTTCACTTTAGTGTTCTTTGATGACATTCTTATTTACAGTGCCACACTATCTGACCATGTCTAGCATCTCAGAGCAGTATTGGAGGTTTTGAAAAGCAATCAACTATTTGCAAACATCAACAAATGCACTTTTGCTCAACCCAAGATTGAGTATCTGGGACATGTGATCAGTGGCAATGGGGTAGCCACTGACCCCTCTAAAATTAGCATCATCCAGAGTTGGCCCTTTCCCACTAATGTGACTCAATTGAGAGCATTTTTGGGCCTCACTGGATACTACAGACGTTTTATCCAAGGCTATGGTACCATCTGTCGATCACTATTTGATTCTCTGAAGAAAAACTCTTTTGTGTGGACATCTGAACAAGAACAATCATTTAGACAGCTCAAGCAGGCTATGTCTCATCCACCAATCCTCACATTACCTGACTTTTCCCAGCCATTTGTCTTGGAAGCTGATGCAAGTGGGACTGGCATAGGAGCTGTCCTGATGCAGCAAGGGAAGCCCATTGCTTTCTTCAGTAAAACTTTGGGGCCTAAAGCAATGGCAAGTTCAATTTATGAGAAGGAGGCAATGGCCATTTTGGAAGCCATCAAGAAGTGGAAACATTATGTAGCCAGTTCAGCCTTAATTATCAGAACAGATCAAAAAAGTCTGAAGTATATCCATGAGCAAAGGCTAGTTGAAGGCATTCAGCATAAGTTGTTTATCAAACTATAGGGCTCAATTACACTGTGGAGTACAAGAAGGGCTCTGCTAACAAGGTAGCAGATGCTCTATCTAGAGCAACCCACTCCAAAGAAGTAATGGCCATCACCACAGTTATACCTAAGTGGATGGAACATGTCATATTGAGTTATGATCAGGACACTCACTGCTCTGACCTCATCACTAAACTCAGTATTGATCCAGCAGCTGTCCCACACTTCTCACTATCCAATGGACTAATCAGATACAAGGGGAGATTGTACATTGGCACAAATGGAGATCTGAAACAACAGCTGCTGCATAGTTTTCAGAACTCAGCACTGGGTGGTCATTCTGGGGAAAGAGCAACCTACCAAAGATTAAAGCTCAATTTTTATTGTCCTAAGATGGAGTTCATAGTGGGTGAATTTGTGAAAACATGTGTTGTTTGCCAGAAGAACAAATCTAAACATGTACCCTACCCTGGATTACTGCAGCCACTCCCTATACCAGACATGGTTTGGACACACATTTCTATGGATTTTATTGAAGGCTTACCCAAGTCTCACAACAAGGATGTTATCCTGGTAGTAGTTGACAGACTGTCAAAATATGCTCATTTCATAGCTCTGTCCCATCCTTACACAGCTGCTGAGGTGTCTCAGGTCTTCTTAGACAATGTCTTCAAGCTTCGTGGACTGCCACAAGTCATCTTGACTGACAGAGATCCAATCTTTACCAGTTCTGTGTGGCAATCCTTATTCAAAGCTATGGGAGTCCAACTGCATTTGACATCAGCCTATCATCCCCAAACTGATGGTCAAACAGAGAGGGTAAACCAGTGCTTAGAGAATTATCTCAGGTGTATGTGTTTTACCAGCCCAAAAGGATGGTTTCACTGGTTATCATTAGCTGAATGGTGGTACAACTCATCATTTCATACCTCCCTCAACATGACACCTTTTCAAGCTCTATATGGGTTCAGGCCACCTATGGTAGCTGAGGTTATCATTCCAGACTGTCCAGACCTAACAGCTCAGGAACAACTTGAAAGGAATCGCCCTATGCTAAGCACGGCTGCCTATCTTGGCGCACCGTGTATCCATGTTTATATGGGGCCAATGGCCAACAAGATTACATACTTGTGATCCAAGGAAACTCGGTTTAAAACTAACAAAGGTATCCTAACCGAGTACGCTAGGATCTATCTACAACACAGCTCATAGGTGTGCGTGATTACATGTATCAGATTACAAATATATTATCTCTAATAGCCTCCCTCAATCTCAACCGGGCTTCTTGATTAGGTTTAGATTGCTTCGAAACTTCTCAAACATGTGTGTCCCCAATGCCTTGGTGAATCCATCAGCTACCTGGTCTTTAGTAGATACAAACCTGATTTCCAATTGTCTCCTAGCAACCTTTTCTCTTACGAAATGAAAATTGATTTTGATGTGTTTTGCTCTTGCATGAAATACCGGACTCGCACATAAGTATGTAGCTCCAAGATTGTCACACCATAGCCGCGGTGGACATCTAGATTTTATTCCTAGTTCTTTCAACAAAGCCTCTATCCAAACCATCTCAGCTATAGCATTTGCCAGAGACTTGTATTCAGCTTCCGTGCTTGACCGAGAAACTGTAGGTTGCTTTCTAGCACTCCACGATATAAGGTTAGGCCCATAGAAAATAGCAAAACCACCTGTAGACCTTCTGCCATCTATATCTCCTGCCCAATCTGCATCAGAGAAACCACTTACTAACATAGACGATGACTTTGTTATCCTCAACCCGATATCACTTGTTCCCTTAACATATCGTAAAATCCTTTTTACTGCAGTCCAATGAACTGTAGTAGGAGAATGTAGGTACTGACACACTTTGTTCACAGCAAATGCTAGATCGGGTCGAGTCAAGGTAAGATATTGCAAAGCCCCTACAATGCTCCTATATCTTGTAGCATCATCAGATGATAACAAATCACCTCCTTCTCTAGACAATTTCTCCATTGCAACTAAAGGTGTAGAGGACGTCTTGCATTTTGTCATACCAACTCTTGCTAAAATATCTCCTGCATATTTTTCTTGCTTCAATAGGATGCCTCCCTGAATTGGAGTCACTTCAATTCCCAGAAAGTAGCTCAATTCACCAAGGTCCTTGAGTGCAAACTCTGATCTTAGATCCTTCAGAAGAGCTGTAACAGCTTCTTGTGATGAGCTAGTTACAATAATATCATCTACATATATGAGCATGAAGATAGTAACACCATTTTTGGAATATATAAATAAAGATGTATCTGACTTTGAAGCTTTAAAACCAAGACCACATAATTTTGTACTTAACCTTGCATACTAGGCTCGAGGTGCCTGTTTTAATCCATAAAGTGCTTTATCAAGCTTGCACACATGATGTGGTTTATTTGCATCTTCAAAGCCTGGAGGTTGTCGCATATACACCTCTTCTTCAAGAACACCATGTAAAAACACATTCTGCACATCTAGCTGCCTTAAGCACCATCCTTTAGACACTGCAATAGACAAGACCAGTCGTACTGTGGCTATCTTCACAACTGGACTAAATGTGTCTTCATAATCAATTCCATAACGCAGTTTGTATCCTTTGGCTACTAATCTGCCCTTGTATCGTTCAATGCTTCCATTTGCCTTCCTTTTAACCTTGAAAACCCATCTGCAATCAATAATATTGGCACCCTTAATAGGAGGAACAAGATGCCAAGTCCCATTCTTATGAAGTGCCTCAATTTCTTCTTGCATTGCTTTCTTCCAGTTTGGATCATTAAGAGCTTCATCCAAACTAGTTGGTTCACCTGTGGAGCTGAAAATTGCATATCATACAGTGCCATCAGTGTAAACTTTGGGTTTAGAAATTCCACTTTGTGACCTTGTTTTGGCGCGTGGTACTTCTGGTTCCGCAGCTGCAGCCGGCGCAGAAGATCCGGTCGAAACCGCAGCCGATCCACCATCCGCAGAAGATCCCGCTTCGCCAGGCTGTGATGCCGCCGCGCCTTGTCCCGGGATGCCATGCACCCCCGACAGACGGGCTTTGCCCGGGCTCCCACGTGCAGACGCGCCTGCGTTCGAGGAAGGAGCAGCACCCGATCCAAGGAGGATCGGATCACCATCGGCTGCGACGCCAGGTGTATCAGCTTCAGATTCAGCGCCCAGCGTGACGTCTAGCGCCTGGAGTGTGGGACGCCGGTGTACAGCGCCAGGAACTCCATCTTCATCCGAATTTTCTCCTGATTCTTCCTGCTCATCTCCTGATTCATCCTGTTCATTGATCACATCACTTGCAACACCATTAGGATTATTATTAGCAAAATATTGATCAACACTACCTACACCCCCATGATGTGAGCCAAGGAGATGTTCAGGAAGGAGGGAGATTTCATGTCGCAATCTTGCACCGGCATTGTTATGCAATGTTGCAAAAGGAAAAACTTCTTCATCAAAGATAACATCACGAGATATATATACTCGTCCAGTAGGAATATCTAGGCACTTAAAGCCTTTATGAAGAGAGCTATATCCGAGAAAAGCACACCTCTTGGAACGAAATTCCAGCTTCCTAGAGTTGAAGGGTCTAAGATTAGGCCAACAAGCACAACCAAAGACTCTAAGAGAAGAATAATCTGAGATTTCTTTTAGGAGGAGCTCGGTGGGTGTCTTGTAGCCAACAACTTTGCTAGGAAGGTAATTAATCAAGCGAGTTGCTGTAAGGAAGGCCTCATCCCAGAACTTCAGAGGCATAGATGCGTTGGCTAAAAGAGCTAGACCTACCTCAACTATGTGTCTATGTTTTCTTTCGGCTGCTCCATTTTGTTGATGAGCATGAGGACAAGAAACACGGTGGGCAATGCCTATTCGTTGAAAGAAGGAGTTTAACCTCTCATACTCGCCTCCCCAATCAGTTTGCATGGATAGAATTTTCTTATCAAACTTCCTTTCTACAAGAGCTTGAAAGTCACGAAAGACAGCAAAGACGTCTGATTTTTTACGAAGCAAGTATATCCATGTATACTTAGTATGATCATCAATAAAGCTTACGTAGTAGGAGAATCTCCCAACTGAGACAGGCGCAGGACCCCAAACATCAGAGTGAATTAATTCAAGCGGAGCAGTGGTAACTTTATTTGAAGCAAAATAAGGGAGTTGATGACTCTTTGCTCTTTGGCACGAGTCACACACCGACTCACTACTACTATCATCGACAAAAGGAAGTTTATTATCTCTAATCACTCTAGCTACTATAGGAAAGGCGGGATGCCCCAAACGACTATGCCATCTTGATGTTGATGGCTTACTAACTCCAAAAGCATGCTTGCTCTGACTCGTGCTCCCTTGACTCAGCCCTAAAGGATAAAGACCGCCTTCACATCTTCCTTGATGAAGAGTTGTCTTCGTTGCCCGATCCTTAATGAGGAAAAAATTGGGATGAAATTCAAGGAAGACATTATTATCGGAAGTAATGCGATGAACAGAAGCAAGGCTTTTATGAGCTTTTGGGACATGAAGAATGTTTTTAAGATGCAAATTTCGATTAGGGGTATGTAGAGTAGCATGACCAATATTGCTAATATTCATACCTGCACCATTGGCGGTGTGCACTTGATCATGCCCTCCATACTTCTCCCTCATTGTCAGCTTCTCGAGCTCACCGGTGATGTGGTCAGAAGCTCCACTATCAGCATACCAATTGGTGTCAACACCATAGGCTGCTGAGTATGACGCGTTTTTGTTGTTGTTGACGGGCTGAAAATCTTCCTCAAACCTATACCAGCACTCTAGTGCGGTATGGTTCGGCTTGTCGCAGATCTGACACTTTGGCTTGGAGCTGCTTTGTCCACCAAAGTTGTTCCCTGTAGTGTTGTTGTTGCGGCCTCCAGGGTTCCGGCCTCCTCTCCCACGACCACGATTTGTACCGCGACCGCGATTGAAGCCACCACGACCTCTATTTGCAACATTAGCCGAGGATTGGTATTGCTGACCACCTTGATCTTGAAGCATCTGCAACCTCATCTCATAGGAAGTGATTTGGGCGTACAGATCACTAAGAGAGATTGGATCCGTACGACCAAGCACTGAAGAAACAATTGGGTTGTACTCAAAATCTAGGCCAGCAAGAATAAAAGATACCATCTCTTCATCATCAACCTTCTTGCCCGTAGCTGCGAGTTCGTCAGCAATGGTCTTCATCTTGTTGAAGTAGACGGCAGTTGTCAGGCTTCCCTTCTTGAGAGTCGCCAGCTGCATGCGAAGATTCGTCACGCGAGCACGGGATTGCGCCGAGAAATATTCTCAAGCGTCTCCCATACTTCTGCCGAGGATGATGCCATGGCCACCATCTTTGGTGAGGGAGTTAAGCAGATGGCCCAGCACGAGCTGATCCTGCGCCAGCCAAGTTGCATACAGCGCATTGGGAAGCAGCTCCTTGGTCTTGTCGTCCTTGACCACCTCCACCATCTTGGTCGGCGCCTTCATGGACCCATCTAGGATCCCCTCCAACTGAGCAGCCCTGATGGGCGGCAGGACTTGAGCTTTCCATAGGAGGTAGTTGTCTCGGGTAAGCTTCTCCGAGATCTTGTTGCCGCTGAGAGATGGAAGGCTAGCAATGGTGGAGGAGGAGGAAGAGGAAGACATGTCGATGGTCATATGGCAGTAGATGTTTTTCGAAGAAGAGGGGCTCTGATACCATGAAAGGAATCGCCCTATGCTAAGCACGACTGCCTATCTTGGCGCACCGTGTGTCCATGTTTATATGGGGCCAATGGCCAACAAGATTACATACTTGTGATCCAAGGAAACTCGGTTTAAAACTAACAAAGGTATCCTAACCGAGTACGCTAGGATCTATCTACAACACAGCTCATAGGTGTGCGTGATTACATGTATCAGATTACAAATATATTATCTCTAACACAACTGAGAAACAGACAGCTTGCCCTGCAGGTCATCAGAGACACCTTGAGCAAAGCCCAAGCCAGAATTAAACATCAGGCTAATAAGCACATGACAGAGAGATCTTTTACTGTAGGTGACATGGTTTATCTGAAGATCCAACCTTACAGACATACCTCTCTCAGCACTCATGGTTCTATCAAGCTCCATTCTAAATTTTATGGGCCATTCAGGGGTTTGGAGCGTATTGGTCCAGCAGCATACAGGCTTTTGCTACCTGAGAACAGCTAGTTACACAATGTGTTCCATGTCAGTCAGCTAAAACTGCATTAGGGACCTAATGCAGTTCCAACTCCAGGCCTTCCTCTGGTGGATGACAAAGGGGCTATCAATGCTCCAGAGGCGATTCTTGACAGGAGGATAATTCCTAGGAACAATGCACCGGTGACGCAGTGGCTGATTCAATGGGTGAACATGCCGAAGGAGCAGGCTACATGGGAGGATGCGACCTTCATTCGCAAGGTCTTTCCTGCTTTCCATCCTTGAGGACAAGGAAGTCTTCGAGGGGGTATTGTCAGGACCTGCATAGCTTCAGTTCGTCAGTAAGCTAAACAGAATCAGCTGAGGACTGCTGGATGCCGTTCATTCGGCTCACCACAATTACAATTCAGTCCCTGTATTTTCCTTAATTACATTTTAGTCCCTGTATTTTCCTTAATTACATTTTAGTCCTCACACTTGTTTAAGTGAGGGAGATGAACTCTGTAATGACCATGGCGAAAAACATTTAGTAACTAGGACTAGGAAATTAGGCTAGTTCTCCCGTCGCCTCTCCGGCGGCGCGTGTATCGGTGGAACCTTGCATGTCGTGGCCGATCCAGTGAACTGCCGATCCTTCCTGTTTATCTCGCGTTCCCTATTTGCTTGTTCTTGTGGTTGATTTCGAATCCCCTGGATCCTCACAGCCGCGCCGCCGCCTGAGGGCGCCATCGGAAGCCCGCCTGGCTCGCGGGGAGGGCGGCGGCGGAGCCTCTTCTGGCATCACTCCGCCGGCACGGGAGCTCGCGGGGCCCCGGATTCGGCACGGCGCCGGCCGGATCCGGCGGCTTGCGCGGTCTACGGTGCCTCTACGGGGGCGCGGCGGGGACGACACCGTCGGTGGAGCGTGCCAGGGGCACGCCCAGCGGGGCTGCACCCGACGCGGAGTGGCTGCCCGCGGCGGCGGCCCCGGCGGAGCGTGCGCAGCTGCTGCGCGTGGTGGCGGGACGACGTCCGCTGGCCCCAGCGTGGCCCTGCTGCGTCGACGTGTGCGGCGAGATGGCCGCGTGGTGCGGCGGCCTCGACGCGGCAGTGTGACGGTGGGGCTGCACGTCGCAGACGGCTTCGACGGACGGCGAGTGGCTGCGGTGGTCTGGAGGTGCTTCGGCTATGGAGATGCAGGGCAAGGTGGCACAGCCGACGGCTGGGCAAGCGGTGGTGTCGTGGTGGCGCAGCCAGGCGCGCGCGTCGACGAAGCAGTGCGCGGCGGCGCCACCGCTCACGCACCCCCCCCCCCCCCTCTCCTTGCTCGCCTCCATCCCTCTCCTCTATCCTCCCCGCGCCGCCGCTCCCCTGGGCCCTCGTCCTCATGGCGGGCGGACCAAGCTAACGAGCTGCAGCCGGCAGGTGCGCCTCCTCTACCTCCACTCACCCCCTCCCATTTCCTTCCTCATCCTTTTTTCTTGCTAGGGGGTTCAGCATACGGCGGTGGTTGTTGCTACTCCCATGGTTCTTCGATTAGTATTGGCGGCTCCTCCAGCTAGGTGCGTATGGTCCATCTCTTCTTTCTGGGTAAAATCTCATGCTATGTTCTGTGCTACATCTGAGAGTAGATCAGAGGTTTCTACTGCTAAGCTTCAATGCAGTTCTAGCATCAGAGACATCTCTGCCTGCCTGCTTGGATCACAACAGGGCACACACCTTTTTTTGTTTACAATTTGCTTTGCCTAGGCATTAGAATGTTATATAGATAATTATAGGTGAGAATGGAACTATTGATGGTCAGGGCAGGCAGTGTGTGGTGCGATATGTGGAAGAAAGGTACAATGCTCTACACAAGGCTTCACCTGCTTGAGCTGATGAGCTCTTCTGATATCATTGTCTCCAACGTACGCAGTTAGGATTTCTTTTATTTTTAAAATATACTGAATTACTTTGCCTGATCCATACTGTTGTGTTTGTAGGCGTGCTGTGCCGTCTATGGCATTTGTGACCTGAGAACATGAGGGGGAAGATGAATAGCTATGCATGTTTCATGGAACAAGATTTGTATGTACCTTTCTGGATGCTCTCATGCTTTCTCACTTTAACTTGTACTTGCAGTTGTGTTGTGAATTCTCTTTGATACATGCTATATTTTCTTTTCTAGGTGAGCAGGTTTGGCTGTCGGGTGAAGAAATTTTTTTCTTGGTAAGTACACACCTTTGTTTAGCAGTGCATCTTTGATGGATACATTTAGATATTAGGTTCATGTGTTCCTGTTCTCTTGGGATGGTCTAGAAGTGCAAACTTTACATAGATTGTTCTTTATTAGTCGAGAGAACATGTTCTAACACTTTGAAATGATGCTTTATATAAATTTATTGATCTATGTCCAGGTTTGTTTTAGCTCTAAAAGTGTTTTTGTGAAATTTGGCATGTCTGTTCCTGCAATTTGGCATGTCTGAAGCAAGTTCATTTGGTTTCAACTTGACAAATTTCTTTGCTCTGAACTGCACTGAGATATTCTCTTTATTCCTATTACGAGGAGTGTATGTCTGCTTCTGCTTGAAGTTTGGTGGTGTTGCTATCTTCTCATGTGTGTCTATGTCTGCAGAAATCGGGATTGCCTTGAGGAACATTGATGATTGCTGTACTTCATTGCTCAGGCTGTTCGGTAATAATTTTTGTGATAGATGGAGAAGTAAGAAGATCAGCAATGAGGTGGAGGTGTTCAAGTCTACCGGCGGAGAATTAAGAACAGCACCGGTCCGTGTACAGAACTGACAAGGTACAGAACTAATATGTGCTTCTGAAAACTGCTTCGGCAGACCTGGCATGATGCTCTCTCTATTTAATGTCATTCACCAACAATATTATTGAATGATCTTTATGTTTAATAACATCATGAAATCGGTTAGATTTATTTGCCATAGTTTTTTTTTTTGAAAAAAAGGCTACATTTTTTCGGGCTTAGAACACACAAGATGCTAGAACTAATATTGTTATTTCCTATTTTCCTCTTTTCATTTTATATATCGAGAAGCAGCCTAAAATTAACTTGACAGTTGACATTCTTTTATTTTCTTTGTTTCAGATAGACATCTCCTTTGCTATGCAGCAGTGGAAAATCAAGAGCACAAAAGTTGTTTCTTGGAGTAAGGGAGTCCTTGGCGTGGGTCAAAAACCGGTTGTTATTAGTGGACCTCCTGGTGTTGGTAGAGGGATGCTGATTTGCATGCCACTACAGGTGCACACAGAGTTTTTATTTGTGATATGCTTCTTATCGTGAGTAATGTCAACCAGGCAAACTTGTGGAGGTCAAGGATTCTTGAAGCTACATGATTCTTATCCTTCGTCCTGGGATGCTGCTGCCGTCCCGTAACTCATGGAACCACTGTTGTAATTGAAAATAGTGAGGAAGTTTTGGTTCATGACCCCTCCAAAAAGTTGGTTACCTATGTAGATGAATAGTATGAAAATCAGCTACCTATGTATTTGTGGGCCTATCTGACAGTAGAGTGGAGAATTTATTTGTCATAAACATCATTTGATCTTATTGCTGGATTTGGATGTTCAAATGGTAGGGCGCGCGTAGTGCGCCGAATGTTCTAGTCAAGGTTAAAGGGGTGTCATGAGAACGAGGGTGTGGCACGAAGAGTGAATAACCAGTTAACCACCGGCGTGAAGGGGAAAGTGAATTGGTGCTGCATGATTTGTTGTAGTCACCCCTTCGCTGACAAGAACGTCCGGCAGCCGACCTGGATGCCATCAAGGATGAAAATAGACTTGTATGAGGTCGGGGGAACCAATAATGTCTAGTTTGAGAAGATCAAGAGTGTCCATAGATCAGGACTGAGGTTTAGACTTGGCTAGAGTTAAGGGGTGCAATGTGAACTTATTTTTTTCATTGAATATATAACTAGTAGAGGCAATGTACACCAGATGGCACTTTCCAACCATATTGCTCGAGGCATTATTAGACACCACCAACACACACTAGATGGAGAGCAAGATATCTTGCTTGCATTGCATTCGTTAAATGGTAGCTTCACATTCTTTTAATTATATTCTTATGCTGGACCTCTAGCTCTAGCCTAAGACTAAACGGATGTATGACTTTATCTATGTAAAGATGCAATTATGTTAGGAAGTGGTTTTTTCTTTGGCCAAACAGTACTCCGTACACTCTTAACAGAAAATTTGTCCTAAATCCAATCCAACAACCATTCAAGCTCACTAACATAATCCCAGAAAAAACACATTTTTGTCACAAGTGCCATTTATGAGCGACAAGTTCACTTTTCAACCTCTATAATAACAAATATGCACTGGAATCTGTAGTTATGGATTCGAATCCTTGGATCCCCTGCTTCGGCCACAGACTTTATGCTTTCTGTATGGAATATTGCCATTTTTCAAGTAAAATACAAACCTTATATACTACACTATACTTTAGCTTATCAGATTAAGCAATATTTGAAATACTACCTATTATAAAAGGATGCCCACACCGTGTTTTGATGTGATATCTACATCAATTTTGGGTGCTTCTTGCCACACGAGTCCACGTCTTGCTGGTGGCACCACAAGCTGAGCTCAACATCATGCCACATAATTGTCCTATATAAGAATTTCTAGATTGTCCTAGACTCCTAGGCCAAACTATTGTAAGTATAACCAACTTTATAGAAGAACATCAACGCCTACCACTGTAAAGAAAAGTATAAAATATATTTTTTATATATAATTGACCTAATGATGGTCACTTGATATCATAAATATTGTTTTTTTTCTTGAACTTGGTGAACCATAGTATAGGTTGACTTTAAACAACCCAAAAAAAAACTCTAATATTCTACAATGGAGTATCTTGGAACAAGAAAATACCAATAGTTGTACTACATGGGTCAATTCTTGTTTACATACTAGAATCTTCAACAAACAATCATAATAAGTGCCGCTTTACATGGACTCTTAACATACAAGGATAATACAGTAATACCTTAGTTGCCACAACAATGCCATCAATCACTTTACAGCAAATTACAGGATGCTCGTTCAACATGCACTAGCTACTCCATTTGTATTCTACAGTGAATGGAAGCACCCTCTGGTTATTTTGTTCAACTAAGCGGCTTGTTTGATTCTATTGTCAGCAACCTTGCTTTTCTCTATCAAATTTCTTGATGCCAACAAAAAATATGTTTACAGATCACTCTGGCATTCAGAAAGAAGAGAGGTTTGTCCATCCTTAAAGACCTTAACATGGCAGAGCATTCCTCCAGTTTCATCTGCAAAAGTTATCTTTCTTTGTTTCCTTAGCACTTCAGGATGTGAAACATCATTCTTCTTTGCTAGGCTCTGCAATGAAAACAGTCATGAAAGAAGTATCAGATCAGAGTTCAAATTTCTATATATAAAAAGTTAGTAATCTTAAAAGTGGATAGGGACGAACCAATATTTTACAAAAGCGATTGCAGTCTTTGTTCATTATCGACAACCATTTCCTCGTAGTCTTCTCCACTTCTAATGCATCTTCAGAGGCTGCTCTGATCTGTCCATCGAAACATTACACCACATCAAACATATGACAAGATTGGAGTTGTTTTGCTTTCAAAGCTCAAACCAGCATGTCAGCAAATGGACAAGTGAACTTTTTTTTTCTGAAAGAAAAACATATAAATGATCTGTTCTGCATCTACTTCACTTTTCATTGAAATAATATTTTGAGTAAAAGCATTTGGAATCCAAGATTCGTCCCACATCAACTGATCAGTTTAGGTATTTGACATCAAACAAATCCGACAGTATCGTAGGCATTTCATACCACTTGATCCTTGTTCATGGGTAGTCTCCTTAAGGAAACACTTTCAGCAATTAATAAGGAGAAAATCTGCATATGTACTAACAAAGTATACTAACAAAGTAACAGGTACTAATGGTACAAAACAGTGCAAATATGTAAACTTTACCAGCAAAAAAAAATGTTGTTAGGGTTCCTCAAAGTATTCATGCCAACAATTGACTTACAGGAGAATCAGTTCAGATTAAAAGAAAAAAATAGACATGGAAAATATCATCAAAGAAATGAAGACAACAAAATTAATGCAGGGTATCAAAGTAACAATCTTGGGAATTATGTTAAGCTTCTATCTTCAGCCATGTTACTGGAGTTACATTTTTTAGCAAACAATTTAAAAAATGGTGAAACTTAAACAAGCAGAATATCTATTCTTGTGAGAGCAGTGAACTCTACTAGAATTTAACAATGTCTCACCTCAGCAATGTTAAAATTAGGAAGTAGAGAATATGCTTCTGACGACAAACTTTCGTCCACTATACTTTTCATTTGCTTCAAGCTCCTTATAAGTTTTGCAGCTATGTTTTCTACATCATGCATCTGTCTTTGAGAAAACTCAACAGCTTTCTCAGTGTCCAAGACCACCGATGAATTTCTCATGCAAGAACAAGTTGTTTGTTGATGAGGGGGGGATCCTGATGACTTGAGAACTCCTTTGCATGTTGAGGAGGCATCAGTCCTGCCCTTAAGTTTCCTATCTGTGCTGAACATTGATTGGTCTTGCTTTAGTGCTGACTGAGGTAATGATATTCTAGTTTTGTCACAATCTTCAGTAACAATTTTTCTCTCTGCAGAAATAAGAAAGAGTATGATTATAACTGATCCTTGTACAAATATTAGAAACATGGGTAATAATTGGGTAGAAACAGAGTCTTCAATGGAATCGTGCAAACTAGGATTTTCATCCGTCAAATGCGAGACGTACGCTCACGATGGGATCCTTGAAACCCGCTGGACTTTTCTATTCTTTCTACGGTCATAAAGCTTTATGGTTTTGGATCTTACAAGTAGTTACTCGTATGTTGTATACTGTAGATAATTGGATCCTATGAATGAATTCATCAAAAAAGTGTTTCTTTCCTTTGGGCCTTAGCTAGTTAGCTAAATCTGACATTCGTACATGCTGCAGACCGAGGTGGAATTGATGTGTGCCATGGTAAGCATTACAGACAGTGATGTGGATTCGTTTATCCCTAGATCAAAATACTGGCTACTTAAGGCTTTTGAGATGTTGAAGTGCTAAACTTGTGATTCTAATAACACGAAAACACCATTTCCCCTGGAATCGTATAAACTTTTGACATATACCTGGTATGTGAGCTTACAATACATTTCATGTATGTTCAATCTAGGAAACAAGATTAATTTTGGGTGGTAGCAACAGCGCTACAAACTCACAAGAGCACAAGCAAACCAAATTATAGCTATCTCAGTACTTCATATATATGAAGTAATTTGGCATCCACTGATCTGTCATTCTCTAATTCACTTGATTTATTTGTTCCTAATAGGTTTGCTGCTTAGTGATTTGTTTCCTGACCTCTGTCTATTTGTTTGATTAATTTTCCAGTTTAGTCTGCCAAATCATTATTTGAGGACATCATCTCTATTCTCGAACACATTTGATTGTATTTTCACTGGTGGAGGTCATTGATGCAACTATTCTATACTTTTGAAAATGAAATTAAGAAGCAGACTTCAGCTCCAGTGACACGAAGAAATGGATCACTACTGGCTACCCGGTGTTACCTATATACTAGTGGAAATGAAATCAAGCACACTGGAGCTATAGATTGCCAAGTAATTAATATTGTCAGATGTATTGAGTGTAAAATAAGATATGCAAGTTCTCATGATGTTGAGTTGGTTGATTATGTACTAATATGTGGCAAATGGTTAATCTGACTGCAGTTTGTATAATTTTGGTGTAATCATACAACATATTTCCCAATGAATAAAAATAAACCATTTAGTTCCCTATCAATCCTTGTAGATTTCATATGCGTTAAATGATCTGTAAGGCTCTGTACAATTTCCTCCCTAGATCAATGGCCAGTGTCTGTACAATTTCCTCCCTAGATTAAGTATGCTAATTGAAATCCTAACGGTCATTAGATGTATGCACGACTGAAATTTTGAACTTCAATAGCAGGTACAATGAATAGAACAGATACAGCACTTTTATGCCTGCAGTATCATTGAAGAATGATGATTTTTATATTAATTGTTTTCAAATAGGTAGATGATGATACTACAGAATCCATGCCACAACCACAATCTAACCCCACTTCATTCCCAGTCTCTTTTCAAATGTTTGTACAGGTCAATATGCCGAGAGGATTTTTAACATAAAGATCATACTACATGTCAAACAGGGGCCTACAGAAAACTAAAACACGCAGCATTCATACATCCAAATAACATATGCCTACAGGACACCAAGCATTTTGTGTCCATCGATGGGGGAATCTATATGAACTGGAGGAGGGGGGCTTCACATTAATGTTCTGTTGAATAGGGTGCATCATGAAAAATATACCAAGTGGAGTGTGGGGGGTTATTTGTGAAGTTTGCTGAGGGAACGAAGATCCCATCTAGAGCGCGCGTTCTGCATCCTACGGATAGAGTTCGGGTTTCTAGGTTTGCATTGGGGACCCGGTTTGCACCCAATATTTACCCTAGAAACATAGAGAGAAAATATTGCTTACTCAGTCTTTGGACTCCATCACACAAATCAATACCAGTCAGAGCATTACAAAGTTTCTCCTGAGACGTTGGTGACATAATCTGAAAACAAAAACAGGAGAAATATGTTAGTATGGCTATCTTGTTCATCATGTGCACTGTAACACTATTGAAGGAATGGTTCAGACCTTCCTCTTGGACAATAATTTCTTTGGACCATGTTCTTCAATTGATTCTTCATCAATAAAAAGTTCTGACTTCTTAACTCGCCCATCAGTTTCCAGAGAGGTAACAGCAGTATCAGGAAGTCCAACAGAAGATCTATTTTCAGAGGTCATCCTCTGTGCATGATTATTTAAAACATCATATACTATACTTTCTAGCCTTCCATCTTGTGCAACAAAATTGACAGGCTGAGTCAAGTCAAGAGTCTTGTCCAAGGAAAATGTATAATCACTCACTGTATGTTCAATTTCTGCATCTAGTAACATATGCTTTGGTCTTACACCGAGGCAGACTACTGAATCCAATTGGCAATCACCCTGCATCTGCACAACCTCCTCAAGTGAAGTGCAATTCATTTCTGTGCTTCCACATAAATCAGATTCAACCATCTTAGGTAGGGACACCATATCTGTGCTAGACTCATCAATAGGAGATAACTCTTCCAAAATCTTAACACTTTCAGGTTCATTCCCATGAGCAACTCCTGTATTCCAGTACTCATCATTGTCTGTACAATCATGGCAAGACTGACTCAAAGAACAAACCAAAATTCCATTCCCTATAGAAGATTTATCCACATCTGAATTAGATATATTCTCAGACGTTTTCTGAAGATTACTCACTTCATCTATGATACCCGACAAGGAAACAATCTCGGTTGTCTTTTCTGTAATGTCATCAAAACTGTTTTCTTTGACACCACAGGTTTGTTCACAGGAATGATCAGAAACATCACCTAATTGATTTGGTTTATTCATGAAACAAGATTGTGGTACACATTCATCATCCTCCGATAGCTCCTGTTGAAGCTCAAAAGATAAACACTCAGAGTTCCTTACGGAACAGCTAGAAGTTCCAAATCTCTCAGAACAATCCATATCTTCTATTTTTAATTCACACAGAACATCAGTTTTTTCACAGCTTGCTAGAGCTCCAGCTGTGTTTTTCACTTCAGCACAACAAATTTGCTCCCCAGATATTTCTTCAGTACAGTCTGGAAGTGCAGTAAACAAAAAAACAGTTACCCACATGATAGCAAGGAAATGTTTATTTCAAGAAGTATTTGCAGAAATAAGAAGAAAAAGCTGTAGACATTCATCTGAGAAATTTAGACAAATAAGAAATGTATTTCGTATGAACAGGCTAGTTACTCACAAATAGCAATTTTAGACTGCTCCAGATCGTTAGCTCTCCTTCCAAGCTTCTCCAATGTTGGGTCATCCATTGTCGCTTTGAATGGGGAGCTCTGTGTGGGGCTAAGAGTATCATCTCTCTTTGATGTCTTATGTTCCACTTCTACAGCACATGGAGAAGATGTTACAGCTTCCATCTTTCTATTTGCTTTAGCGGGAGATGTTTTTGGCCTCTTCTGCTTCAACGCAATAAGAGGCTTATCAAGATCAAATTCCTCTTCTGTTTCAATCCGATTCATAATGTCACACCCTTCCAACGTGGTTTTTGTAGTCTTCCGATTCTTTGCTTTACACTGAGCTTTGATAACCTTGAGAGATACATCATGACAATCTTGTTCACCATCCTTGTCACTGACAGAAGCAACACTTAGTTCTGATGTTGAAGGGGAGGCAATTTCTTCAGAATCAATTACTTCAGTTTTGACCCGATTAAAGGTAGAAGAATCCCTGTCAGAATCTTCATCATATATTATGTGGATCTTCTTAAGCCTTGAAGATCTTCTAGGAGTACCAGAATCAAGATTTGTGGAAACAGAAGCAGGCATGTTTCCTGTAGAAATGTAGTATTATGATCAGGTGCATGCTCCATAGTGTCATAAAAGAATGAATCAATAAAGCACATAAGAAATTAGAAAGACACACGCCACTACTGCACATCAAGGACCAGACTTCCACTACCCAGCTCCCAGCACAAGGGATGAATGAAATGGGCACGGGGTAACATGGCATGTTAAATAAGAGAAAACTGGACAGTCACACGCATATTGCATTTCAGAAATGCACTTTTTGTTCACATTGGCTCGTGTGAATAAGCACTCTGCAGTAAAACTCCCGGTGCTCTACATGTATTAAAAAGAAAAGGACAGATTTTGCATCCCTGCACTCGTTAAGATACTCCCAGAGCCACATTCACTCTAAACAACTAGAAGATAATCATGAGTACCCGAAACGAACACCTTTCTCCCCCGTGCGGAGATTCCTTCAACTAATCCCCGGTACCATGGCACCATCCCAAACCAATAACAACTCAGATAGTCCTCAGCTCATCCGGTCGAATCCACTAACAAATCTGCGATTTTCCCCCGTGGAAATGCCAAGATAAACATAGATCTACAACAGCCCGCAGCTAACTGAAGTACAGAGAGGGGCGGCGGCGGCGTGTTCAGCGGGAGGTACTCACCTTGGATGGCAGCGAACGGCGGCTGCCGAGGGAAGATGAGACAGCGCCCCGAACGCTGGCCTCTTGCCACCGCCGGAATGGGGGGGGCTCGGGTCCTTGACCGTGGGAAGCCCCGCGTTCGTCGGGTCGGGAGGAGGGAGAAGGAAGTTTAGGGTAGGGAGCTGGGTGGCAAGTATTATTGCCGCGACGCGCGGATGGGAAGGGCGCGAAGTAGGTGGGCAAATTTCGCGCCCAGGTGCGCGTGGGCGGGAAAGTGAAGTCGCAGTCGCGGGCGAGAGACAGAGACGACGACGGGCAGCGGCGGCGGCGGCGGGCGGGGGGAGAATGGAAAGAGAAATAGGGGTGGGCCGTTGGGCCGGTATAGAGAATGGGAACGCAACACCTTCTCTGTTTCGCACTTCACCCACCCCTTGCGGCTTCTCGGTTTGCAATTAGCCCCTAGTGCTGCAGTAGTTTTTTTTTTTGAGACAATAGTGCTGCAGTAGTTTGCAATTCAACCGTAACACAAGAGAAAAAAATTGGGCGGGGATCTTGAAGTACAGTTTTCTTTTTTTTTTTTGCCATATGCACAATGTAATAAAAAAACAAAATCTCTGGATTATTTTTATCAATCAGGAGTGCTTTCACTTTTGAACAAATGGGGGAGTGATTTGCGCAAATCAAGCAGCATCCAGACTACAGAGTACAGACAGCAACGATGCACATTGCACAACATTTCGCAGGTAAACAGGAACTATCTCATGTTGCCTGCATTTGGTGCAGATGCAATACTACTAATACCATTACTCCAATGTCACAAGTAAAACGTCCTTGATTTCTTTCAACAGAGCATGCGTAAAAAAATGCACAGTTTGCACGCTTCAACGAGCAAATTATCGTATCAGCCGGCAGAGTCGACATAGAGAGCAACCATAAATGAAATATTTTAGGAGCTTGTTTGAGCTCATTGTATTGTGAACTCAAGTTTAAGAATAACTCCTACACATACTCTGTACAGATTTCAAAGCACAGCTGGAGCCAACACTCGAGACATGAGAGCACCACCTTGTAAATACCTTTGTATCCTTTCACGACTATCGTAGAAGAGGTTGCTGATGATTAAAAAAAATCCGGGGGCTTCAATCAGGGAAATGCAATGTACAGGGTATCTCAATTCTCAGCTCTTCTTTAATCAGGCAGAACTCGACTGTTTCGTATCCCAAGAAGTCCCTTTAGCGGGGGAACGTAGGAAGAGGGAAGACGTTGAGAAATGTCTTTGGCATAGAGAGATTGAAGAGAAGCAACTGAAGGCACCTGTCAGCTTTCTTTTCTCACTATCTTCAGCTTGGCCATCCGGGTCGTGACATACTGCATTGATCTTCAGGGACTCTGGTAGAATGCAGTTGCAAACAGCACCTGCACATATAAGGTGGTGCATGTCAGTGACCACCATCGACCAAAGCTAATACGGAGGCCATGTAGCTATTCATTATATGAGCACAAACATCTTGTGGTTAAGTGACATGAACACACCCTGTGCAGTTTCTTTTGAATGGCCAAGTTGTCGCATTTTGCACAGACTGCTAGCTTTCTAGATACTTGCACATAAAACCAGTTCTATTGAACACGGTTGCAGATTTTCCACACTTTCACACGGAACCAGTTCTAGTGAATATTGTTACAGAAAACATAACCGCCCTCAAAAGATCATAACAGAAATACTCCATACTCTGTACAGCAGCCAAATCAGTGAATGTGCAAGTAGGTGTATTTTAGGATTGAACATTCCCCATACAGCCCGGTCTAACATTATAGATACTCCCTCCGTTCCAAACTAAAGGTCATTTTGGCTTTTTTTTTTTAGATTCATAGACTTTGTTATGCACTTAGAAATATCCTATGCCTAGATTATAATAATATCTATGCATCTAAAAAAGCCAAAACAACCTATAATTTGGGAAAGAGGGAGTATAAAATGTCATTGCCTTCTTGTAGGTACCTAAGATAAATATAATCATCACATCTAGTAAAAAGCAGTGGAATTAGGATTATTTGGATGTCAAGTGGCACATAAGGACCACTGGTGTATTTGGCTTACTCTGAAACAACTAAACTCTGTTTGTCCACCTCTCTCAGACAGTAATGAAAAAAAATCTATTTCAATATACTACCTCTGGTAATCAAAGCTTAACATTCAGACCAGCAAAAGCAGCAGCGAACAGGTTGTTTGCACTGTCCAGAATGTCAAGTTTTCTGGACTGTAGGTACTAGGTAGTACAATCAAACTTCGCAGAAACCCTCAAATAGCAAAACAAATGGCTGAGAAAGCATGCCTTTCAAGAATTCCTACCCATTCTGGCAAGCCGATTAACCCATTTTGGAATTAAATTTCCTGTCAACCTTTTGCAGATATCCTCACAGAAATGGTTGCAGTTTTTACTTATCAAATGATAGGTATCCCCATTGTAATTTACTGACTGACTCTCCATGAACTCTCTGATTTGGAGGGGATCCAGGCAGGTAGTTCCCATGTATATTGATTTCCTAAATTTGAAACCAGGACACTGCCGAGGTTCCACCTCAAAAACTCCACTAATCGAATAGTCATGTGCTCCAAATGCATACTCCACGCCATGAACTGTAAAGAAACAAGGTAGATAATACCATAAGTCACAACCTATGGTCCTATATTCAACAGTTAAGTAAACAACAAGTGCAAATAATACAGTAAGAATAATTGATAGAATTAATGGCTTTCCACAACTGAGGATTTAAATGTGAAAACAAAATGAAATATAATCAGCATTAAGATTCCACAACTGAGGATTTAAGGTGCAATACAGTCAGTCAAGATGAATCTTCGATGTGAATGAGTGTGAATGTAGCTTTGTGCATCAAACAAAACAAATCCGTCGTTTGCTTTTTATCTCTCAATCCCTCTACTTATCTAATCTCACTGCATGTTTTGTTTCTCGAACACGCAGGAGAGCTGCGCATCTTTATATTAAGAGGGGGAAATAGGCGGTCCAATTACAACACGCAGCACCTCAACTTGGACAATGGTGAGGACTGCAGATTGAAAACAAAAACTAATACAGAAATTAAAGAGACCTAGGACCTGACCAAGGCATACCGACCAACCTAAGGTAGTTCTACCATCCTTCATGTACCCAAGGTACTAAGCCCTTTAGCCCCTGAGAACTTCCATAGCTGCGCTTCTTCCTTGAAAGCCTGGATTGAATCCCACTGTATGTCTATCCCACCCTTTTAATACTCTATTCTCCTTCAAGTTGTGACATCTAAACATCCACAACACATTATCTAATTTATGTGAAGCAATATAACAAAAGATATGATGCTGAAAGCTCAAGGCTTCAAATACGACGTGACCTTTGCTACAATTGGTTCCAATCTGAAGTCACGATTGTATATCACTTGCACACATTGTACCAGGCACAAATAGTTGCTACCAAAAAAAGTCTTTCTTATCTTGAGTGCATCAGCATTCACCATTAAATAACTACCAGCAAAGCAATTTAGGCTTCTGTCAGCAATGATAAATTTTCGACAGAAACTGCCTTCATATTCTATTTTATGCATCAACCTTCTAAAAATTGTCAATAATGCAATTTCCAACTTCTGACTGCAGCCTGGGGAATGCTGCAGCTGCACCAGTGTGGGTGTGGGCATGCAATTTGGCAGGGGAAGAGGTTCATGAGTGGTTGGCCATCCCAATTGCAATGAAACAGGAGGATATTTCAATGTTGATTACAGTGAATCAAGTCAACAATAGTGAAGGCACATTCTTAGCACTACTACAACACTGAGTCTCCAAAATTATAAATTTCACCACCAGTTTCTGTTGTAATATGTTTGTACAAAAAGTGAAATGTTTAATAATAGGGAAACTAATTTCAGCAAAATTACACATATAATTTTCACATTTCTAATCTAAATATTATAAACAAATTGATAGTGAAATTTTCTAAAGCTTGACTACATGTATGCCCAAATGGCGGACTATGTAACTTTTTGCCATTATGAGAGGGTGAGTGGCAACAAATTTGCCACTATGTGAGAGGGTTAATTGCAACCCCTCACTTATTGGCAAAAAATTGAATAGACTCCAAATGGCAAGTATTTGTGGACTAAGGTAGTAGGGGGGAAACTATTACTAATGAAAATATTCAACTTGATGGTGGAACATTGTATATCCTAAAGTTCTGTTCAAGGCATTTCTCCGCAAACAACAAAAAATTAAAATGCACACACAAAAATGTCACCAAATAATCAATTACAATTGCTTTTCATCCATTCTAGGTTGATTTCCAAACTTGAGTTTTGCAAACCACATGTCAAACTGTTTGAAAAGTAGCATTTTGGTTAATGGACAAGGCCAAAGTTGTGTGTCAATAAATAGAGTAAAATATGGTACAATGTATTGTATCGCAATGTTTTAACAACCAAAAAAGGTTTGGGTCACTCTGTCTTCACACTTATTTGTAAGAGAATAATGTTTTATTCACTGATATTGCTTATTCTACGGAAGATGGAATCAATGCGATATTCAAACTAGAGAAGGACTATGCGCAAAAGATTCTAAAAACAGCTGAACATGGAACAAGCACTTTATTTCTCAAACTAGTACAGAGTGTTACGCAGATGTAAATGGACAGAACAAATATCAGTCATGCAGTACAGTGCGAGTGAAATCTTTCATGGAAGAAAAGTAATGTTGACATTTTGGAAATATGAAAGGAATCAATGAAATTAGTGGCGTGTTGAAGTTCACACAAGCTGGCTTACGATATAGCTCTATGTATTGTTATAATGAAATTATGAAACAAAGTGTAGGCATCATACCTTCAATGCCAGAATGAAATATCCCTAGACCAGCCCAGTAAAAATAACCATTTACTGGTGTTAAATCATACACATTTAGATAAACTGGTGTATTTCCAGGTGGTGGACTGGCAGATCGGACTTTTGAAAACAAACAAAAATGAGCAGAAGATTTCTGGCCTAATTGGAAACATGCACTGAGGTTCCTTTCCTTCCTTGAGTCCGACATCATGACTATACATGCAACGAAAAATGGAAAAAACGATCAAACATCCATTGTGCACAAGATATAGTATTCAAACAGAAGGCTGGGAAAGCTAACACACCTGATGTTCTATGCTACCCCACCTGTAGGAAAGGGTAATCATACTGATTTGAAAAGGAGTACTGGATTAAGTCTTGTTGATCAATGATACACTTCTGTCAATAAATTACTGCCGCAAACAGAAAAAGGAAAGGAAAAAGAAGTCCACAATCAGTTTGATAATAACATAATAAAAAGAAACAACACAAGATAAATAATTTTCAGTATTCAGAAATGAGGCATGAGGGGCTTTCTAAGAAATTGCTGCTTCTACAGAATACCAATAGCATTTTCAAGATACTATCCAGATATGGCATCTATGTTCCTAAGAAAAATGTGATAACAAATCAAGAATATGACATGCAGAACACATTGCTAGTTTGGTTAAGAAATGTAATATCACTGTATTTAATATAATAAATATCACAGATTAGTTCTGTTTATAATATAGTCACTGGCGGAGCTGTATTGTGGCCAAGGTGGGCCCTGGTCCCCCCTTGGCCCAAACAAAAACCATGAGTCTACGCACTGGCGAGCTAGCTACCCTTCGACAAACTTGGGCCACCGCAGTTTCTAAAGAGCAGAGCATGCGAGCTAGCTGCTCTTTGCTGCTGATTCAAGCAAGCGTCCAACAACACAAGGAGCAACAGTTTTAGCCCAAGCAGACTAAATATGCAGTACTAGTTTCAGCCCATGCAATCCATCTAGAATCAATCGTGGAGCTGCCAGTAGATGCGCAGTTTCGTATGGTTTTTATGTAGAGAAACATATGTTGATGCTGGCGCAAATAGTCACTGTATCAACCAGCCCCTCCTTAGGTTGAATCCTACCTCCGCCACTGAATATAGTTCAGGTTTTCACTGAAAATTTTCAACTAAATGCCTTTATGAATTACTTAATGGCGATCAGTAACTCAGTATGGTCAAACTATGCCAAAACTAGAACACATACTGCTTCCTTGTATGCATTGACTGATTGACCTAAAACAAAACATGAATCAGACCAGAGGGAACACCAATGTTTTGCATGTTAACCTTTACAGGAGACAGGCATCAATATCTATTGTTTGTCTTGTACTAATTATGTACAGAAGTATCTGCTACCGATTCAAACTGAACCTCACTAAGGACATTAGAGATGATAACATGTGCCTCAAAGAGCTCCAAGATTACGTATCCAGAAGGTTCTAAAGCTCTGCACCCTAAAAGGTGTTGAAGGCTTGCCTCGCAATGTCTCCAAAACCCACACACCTCGAAGAACCCTGAAGCCTCGATAACTCACTTCTCAAAGACACTCAAGACCTGCACTTTAAGTGGTATGGACTGCCTGCGAGTTTACAGGGCCATGGACTTATACTTGGCAGACGTATCACAGCAAAAAAGAAGATGGTGTTAATACTGTAATTGTTGTTATTGGACCAGTCAACCGTCACCCAACATCATCAACCCAAAGTCATGATTTTTATTTGTACAAGGTCAAGATCATGGCCTAGAAACACCGTCTCATGGGAGAAGGAACATAGACAACCTCCCCTCCCCCCTTCAAAAAAAAAAGATGAGAGGGCCTATAAGCTGGCGTATTACACTCTCCAAGTCGCGATCACATGAAGCTTCTACTGGTGTTTCACACAAAAAACAATCTAGTAGCACCGTTTGTGTCTGAATATATTTTGTTCTCCTGGTATAACATCTGGTATATGAGGTACAATCCTAGATTAGCAATCAGCCAATCAGCATAAGTCATTGATTATACAGAGTGCAAAATATGAACAGTTATTATGTTCAGTGCAAGCATACAATAGAGGTAAATCACAATCCAGACAAGAAATATTTCAGTCGTTTATAGTCAAAAGAAGGAAAGTGATGTGCGATGAGAGTTTAACCCTAAAATATGGAAAGCTGAAAGCGATGCATTACAGGGCCGTGGCACAAGTGGGCATAAACAGATGACATATAACAAGAACAAGGGATCAGAGTAAAGAATAGGCATACTTTTCCAAAATTCCATCAGGGAGCTAAAAAAACATTTCAACTCAACAACTACAGATGGTTATCTCCAGTAAGTCAAAGTGGGTAAACATACCTAAACACAATAAGTCCAAAATTAAGATGTCAGATTTGTACTATCTAAAGTTGGTGGGATGTCCACACAATCATCATGGCCACCAAGAACTACCTTGCTCTTGGAGTCTTACCTAAAGAACTCCATAAGCTGCCAAAACGACCAGACTAAAGAAAATGAATTCGCAGCATGCCAACACGAAATTTATCTGCAGCGACATTTGTCTGAATGGAAAAGGGAATCCAAGCGGCCAAGAAATCGGCACCCCGCAAGCGCGCGTGCGCCGACCGGCATGACAAAGCGCGTATCCCCGTAAGATCTGGTGTAGAAGGTGCTAATTTCCTCCGTAGATCGGAAGCAGCGCGCTGCATTCCATAGGAAGCGGCCACGAGCTACGAAATTGGGCGGGGGGCATGCAGAAGCGAGGACAGAAACTGGAGTGGCAGTTACCAAATCGAGGACGGCCAGAGGGGGCGCGGACGGCTCACGGCGTCCGCAGAGGCGGCCGGCAGCGCAGAGAACGGCAGGGGGGACGAGGTGAGGAAGACTCCGGAGGTGGTGGCCTGGTGGGCGACGACCGGAGGAGGAAGTGGAAGAAAGTTGGCGTCGCTCTTCACTCTTTCAGGATATTTAATTATTTACCATTTTAAGAAAGGTCACACCTTTAAAAGTCATTTTTAGAATTTAGCTTACGGATTTACCACTGAAGAGAAGTTTTAGCAACACATTTACCATTTTGTCTGATGTGGCAGTCCAAATCAGCTCTCCACGCTGGAATCAGCACGCGAAATGACCATTTGCCCCATCCCTTTCGTTCTACTCCCCACGCCACCCACCCGACCCAGCCCAATCCATTCCCCAGCGGCTGCAACCCTAGCTGGACGGACGGGCAGCGGCGGCAGTGGCGGCGGCAGCGGCGGTGAGGACCTCGCCGACGGCCACAACTACGACGCCGGCGAACGTCAGGTAATTGCTGCTCCTTTGCTACTCCTTTGCTGCTCCACCTCCTAGAATGGGGAACACCCTAGAATGTGTCTCGAATCCATTTGCTGTTCGCCTGAGTTGGATTCTTTTTCCCCAAACGCTGTAGGTTGATTGGATGATTGGCTTTCCGTTTGTTAAACACGGAGCCTAGTGAATGCCCTCCGTGGTAAGCGCCGCATCGAAAATCTGTGCACTGCATATGCATGAGTCGGGTTGGTTTGGGCATTTGCTAACTTCCAATTTGTTTCATTGTTTATGGTTATGTCAGGATTGATCCTGGCAACGCTTTTAGAATTGTTGTAAAATGCGAAAAATTTAAGGCAGTACTGGAATATGCAGCTGTTTTAGATATGGATGAGCAATGGCATGATCTGTGGATTGATAGATGCAGTGGGTACAATCTTGATTCATTTCTTACTGACATGGCAAGTAAAATTCCTTGGGGTCCTTCTCAATCACTGGATGTGTGGGCAGTGGATACTAACTGTGATTCATCATGGAAAATCAGAAAGAATGAGCACTTTGAGAAGATGATTAAGTCTAGGTTTCATGACAAGTTAGCTAATTTGGTTGTGGAAGTAGTTGAAAAGAGGTACCATTAGGAGGAAGAAGTAGTGGAAACTAGAGGTGGTTCAATGGGCAGTTCAGGTGTCACCAGCCAAGCACAACCAGCAGCTTCTATGGGCAAATCTGCAAGCCTAGGAGACACATTCAGTTGTAATGCTGGGGCAGATAATGTTGGGCCATTTGATGAAGATTTTCTGCAGGAGATTGTAGATTGGGATACCCTGGTTATCCTTCCTGAGGCTGATAATGATGGAGAAGCAACTGAAATTGTAGATGAGGATAGAGTGTATGAGGCTATGGGTTTCAAAGATGCAGATAATGCAGCAGAACAACCTGCAGCAGCTGAAAATGCCATTCCAGTGATACCTGCAGAGATGCAACAGGACATGGTAGATGCAGCATTTGGTGTGGATGACAATGATCCTGCTGAACCTGTTATGGACTGGGATAGGGATAATCCAGAAATGTCTGTTGGCACAATCTATCCTTGTATGGGTGACTTCAGACTAGCAGTTAGGCAACATGCCATTATCACTGAATTTGAGCTAGGCACTGAGAAGTCTGACAGAACAAGATTCAGGGGATATTGCAAGGCTAAAGGATGCTCCTGGATTATTAGGGCCAGGACACAGAAAGATGATTGTGTCAGGGTACAATTACTAACTATTGCATGCCATATGTTTAATTTGTGCTTGTAACCACTTAACATGAAATTATAGTTTATGATTTGTCACTGAAATTTTTTGCTTGATGCAGGTTCAAATAAAGACTGAAGCTCATCTGTGTGCTTCATCTAGTAGAGTGCTGGGTGCAATGGCAAGCCAGGCTTGGGTTGCTAAAAGAGCTATCCCTTTGCTGAAGAGGAAGCCTGGACTGGGTGCTAAAGAATTGAAGGAGGAATTGAAGAACAAATACAACATTAAGGTGCATTATCAAACTGTATGGTATGGTAGGCAGAGGGCAACAGATAAACTTTTTGGGAAATGGGATGATTCTTATGACTGGTTGTACAGATTCAAGGCTGAGGTTGAATTGAGAAGCCCTGACAGTGTTGTAGAGATAGCATATGATGAAAAGGATGACATTAAGTATTTTAGCAAATTTTTTTGTTGTTTCAAGGGCAGCATAGATGGCTTCTTAGGTGGCTGCAGACCTTACATCAGCATTGACTCCACTGCACTGAATGGATTGTGGAATGGTCACATGCCATCAGCGTTAGCTCTAGATGGGCACAATTGGATGTTCCCACTAGCGTTTGGTTTCTTTGATTCAGAAAACAAAGATAACTGGATTTGGTTCATGGAGCAACTCCGCAAGGCTATTGGAGTAGTTCCAAGATTAGCAATCTGCACTGATGCTTGCAAAGGGTTGATAGCTGCAGTGAAGCAGGTCTTTCCATGGGCAGAACAGAGGGAATGCTTCAGACATCTAATGGAGAATATGAAGAAGAACTTCCATGGAGAGGTGTTTGTCAAAAATATGTGGCCTGCAGCTAGAGCATATGAACCAGGAAAGCACCAATATTTCCTAGATAAGGTTCTTACTGCCAGCCCTCATGTTCAGAAATGGCTTGAAGATCATCACAACCTTTTGTGGGCTAGATCAAAGTTCTCACCAGATATCAAGTGTGACTACATCAACAACAACCTTGCTGAGTCATGGAATGCATGGATCAAGGACTTCAAGGATCTGCCACTGCATTATATGGTGGATGCTATTAGGGAGAAGGGTGTGATCATGTTTGAGAAAAGAAGAAGGATCTCTAGAGCTTTGCATGGAGTCATACTGCCAGCTGTGATTCATCAGTTAAATGCATCCACAAGGGGACTAGGTCACCTTAGAGTCACTAAGGGCAGACCTGACAGAGCAGAGGTAAGTGAGAGTTACAAGGATGAAGAGGTGAGAAGACATGTGGTTCATCTGGTGGAAAACACATGCTCATGCAGGCAGTGGCAAGTCACTGGTAAACCATGTCCACATGCTTTGGCTGTACTCACTACAGAGAGGCAGCCGGTGTGGGACAGCTATGTGGACATGGCATATTCTGTGCAGAGGTTCAGAAATGCATATGAATTTGGCTGGCCTAACATAACTGGTAAGAATCAGTGGCCACAAGTTGACAAGGACTTCAACCTATTCCCACCAGATGGCTAGAAAAGAGGTCTTGGAAGGCAGAGAAAGAACAGAATACCTTCTTGCTTGGAAAGATCAGGAAAGGCTACAAGGCAAACACAATGTGAAAACTGTGATCAGTTAGGTCATAGGAAGACAAGCTGGAGGTGTGAACTGACAGGGACTAAAAAAAAGGTATGTTCCTTCCAAACACTTTTTTTTACATTCATCACCACTTGCTGTTAACTGATAACAACTGTAGGAAGAGTGGCAAGAAGGCAAAGGCAAAGGCTGGGAGAAAGAAGCAAAAGACCACTGAGACAGTGGAGATAACAACACCAAGGATAAGAGCAGCAGCAACAAAGGCAGCATCAGCTAGTGCAGCATCAGCAAGTGAACCTCCAACAAAGAGGTATGATCCCCTCTTTTTTGTCTATTTTTTTGTGAATAACTCTCTAAATCTTCATACTGAATCTGTACAGGAGGCTTGCTCTACATGGACTTTTGGACTTAGAGGACAACACTACTTTGGAGCCAACACCATTAGAGACAGTTCCCCCTGTTCCAGCCAAGAAGATGACTCCAAAGAAGCTGGCAACCAAGGTCTTGAAATCATCTATGGCCAAAAGGCTGAGTCCAAAAAAGAAAGGGGCAACAAAGAAGTGATGAGCATGCTATGCTAGAATCATGTTTGCACTATGCTTTTGGTTGTGTGTCAGTTTGAACAATTTGAACAATGTGTGTCAGTTTGAACAATGTATGTCAGTCTGTCAATTTGAACTATGCTTTTGGTTGTGATTTGAACAATGTATGTCAGTCTGTCAATCTGTAAGATTGAACAAAGTTGTGCTACTTTGATCTATGTCTATCTACAATGGCTGTTATTCATCCACATCACATTCAGTATGAGCAACATTCATTCATCACATCACATTTGTTCATTCATCAAACATCAACATTCATCAAACATCCACTTACAGGGAGTTACAACCCACATTATTCTACTTAAGTACACGGTCCAAAATCATGCCAATGATGGCAACAACTAACACAAACAGCACACACACAAGCTTCACGATTATGTCCAGCTTTACTTCCACATCTTGCTTGTCCTTCTTTTTTGGAACTGCTTCTTGCGCCAAAGGCTGGAGGTCTACAGAATGGTCTTCTTCTGAGTTTTCATGCTCAAGGTCATGATCAAACACCTGAATCACTTTTGCGCCAATCAAATCATCTAGATAATCCTTCTGCCACCGATAGTAGCCGCATCTATCTGGGTTCTGAAGAACAAAATGCATACAGTCAACACCAAACCATGCACAAATGGAACATGACGGGAAGAAAACTCACTCACCCAACCCAAGCCTCTAGGGCATTTGAAGTACACGCGGCCATGATTCTCGTTCTCCTTGGTCGAGCGTCGCTCGAACACCCTTGCTCGCCCGCAGTAAGGGCACTGGACCAAGGGGAGGCCGGTCTCTTTCCCCTTCCTTCCACTCGAAGAAGACTCTGAAAGCTGCGACATTGCGACCTGACGTTCGCCGGCGTGGTCCTCGTCGCCGCCGCCGCCGCCCGTCGAGCTAGGGTTCGAGCCGGTGGGGAATGGATTGGTCTGGTGGTCTGGCTGGGTCGGGCGGGTAGCGTGGGGAGTAGAACGAAAGGGCAGGGGCAAATGGTCATTTCGCGTGCTGATTCCAGCGTGGAGAGCTGATTTGGACTGCCACATCAGACAAAAGGGTAAATATGTTGCTAAAACTTCTCTCCAGTGGCAAATCCGTAAGCTAAATTCTAAAAGTGGCTTTTGAAGGTGTGACATTTCTTAGGATGGCAAATAATTAAATATCCCCACTCTTTCGGGTCTTTCCCCTAGAGCTAGAAATTTATTCGGGGTTTACTCTCTTTTGATTTTTTTTTTAAAAAAGTTTTCTTTTCTTTTTTGTCGTCTGCTTTGTTGAAACTTTTAATGGGGCTGATTGAGGAGACGATGCGATTTTGAAAAAATAAAATAGATTTTTCTTCAAAACCCACGAGAAACGGGGGAAAGGGATTGAGGGGTGATGTGCACTCAACTTTTTTTTAAGGATATGCGTGCACTCAACTTAAGTGCTGTCTTTTGTGTAAACAAAATAAAGAGTCAATTATGCAGCATTGCTGTGTTTGTCTAATCACTATGGACAATTTATGGAATTACTGTTTGATATTTCTAATTGGCACAACTAAGACATACTCGTACTCTCGTTTCGTGACAAAATATGGTCATTTTGGTTGGGTACCATTCCTAAACTGTATATTAAGTGATTCACCACGCGTTGCTGAGGAATTTGAGAGTTTTACAATGAGCACAACAATACTACATAATTGACTATGGATCAATATGTTTGTCTATTTGTTTGTAGAGATGAAATTATAATGAAAATATGTTCATTATTTGAGAGATGAGATCTCTTAAAATGATAGATCATCTATGTATACAGTCAAAGGAAATCGGTAGAAGACATCAATATGTGACCTTAGTGGATGATGATTTGGATGGTTTGCATGTTAAAAGATAATTAATAATTGTTAGTGGGGTGCTTCTATATAGGTTATATATATAGATATAGATGCCAACTCAATTAGACAGCTATTTTGATTTTATTAAAATAAAGTATATATAGATGCAGAGGGCGCATTCATGGTTATAAAGGCATGCATGCTTCATTCCTATGAACATACTTGAGATATTTTTTTAATTAACATATTTGAGATATTGTGTTAGCGTAGCTTTAAGACTGATAATTTGAATTTGTGTACAGTGCATCTCATTGTACTAACGCATCCAGTGGCGGATCCAGGATCCAACTCTTTGGGGGGGGGCTCAACTTCTTCTTCCTCCTCCTCTTCCTTCCCTTTTCCTTCTTCTTCCTCCTCTTCACATATGCATAGAATTTGTAGGGGGAGCTTCCATGGAGTCCATGGGGGTAGGGGGGCTCCAGGCTCCAGCCCCCCTGCCCTCACTGTGGATTCGCCCCTGAACGCATCTTAACATTGCACATCTTATTACGGGTAAATTGGACCAGTTAAAATGATTTCGGGGAGCAAATTGATCTAAGCTTAAAGTGGTTTGGGATGGTAAAATAGTTTTTTCCTTCATCAAAGAAACAATTAGCCAACCAAATAAGCTTCCCTGCAAGATTGAAAACCAGGTGTGTTTGGTAGCCCGCAGCTCCTCAACCAGGTCCATGAGCCAGGCTCGAGATGCAAAACTGTTGTTTGGTAAATTTGTAGCCCGTGGTGTTGGCTAGGTTGGAAGGATGATTGTTAGCCTTGGTAGATTGGTAAGGCTGCCGTGTAGATGGGCTAAGGTAAACTTACCTCCTCCTTCCTCCGTTCTTCCTCTTCCATCTCCTCTCCCCACTCACTTTCGTCGATCACACCACCACCCGTCGCAGCTCACCGTCCTGCCCTCGTCGCACCACAAGTGCTGCTCTCCCCACTTGCAAAAATGCGACCCTCCGAGCGCCCCCCCTGACCCCACCCCCATCATCGTCGCCTAACGACATCTTTCATAGTTGGCAACCGACGTTCGCGCACGTCGGCATCCTACTTGAGGCCGGTCGCCTCACCACAAGGCATCCTCTCCGTGCACCTTCTTCGACACGGGGAAGGCGCGCCGTGAGATCCAGCGTCAGGGAGACGCTGGGGCGCCGACAACATGGAGCAGGGCCGCTGGAGCCAGCAACAAGGTGCTCGATTTTGACCGACAGTGAGGAACGGCAGCATGACTAGTGCATGTGGAGAAGTCATCGCGGCCGCGCCTACAACACCTCCACGCCGCCGAGCACCTGCCATCTCCGTCCGTGAGCCACCACGCCATTGCGACCTCCCCTGATTTGGTGGTGGCGTTGCATGGGAAAAAGAGGAAGGGGTCACACGAACCAGCCACCCGAATTGCACCGCGAAGAACGATATTTTTTTCATTCTTGCGATGCAGGTTGGGAGGCAGAATTTGCAGCTGGACAGCCTGGCCCATGAGCTCCTCGAGGCTACCAAACAGGCCAGATTGCGCCTCCACGGGCTGAGCTGAATGTTGTCCACCCTACCAAACATACAGATTGTGCAAAACTGCCAGATCCAGGAGGCAGACCACTAGGACCCTGTTTTGATTTCTCCAACTATACTTTAATTTGCTAAAGTTTAGAATTTCATTTTAGCAAACAAAAGCATAGGTTGCTAAAAAACTTTAGCAGGGGTTGTTTGGATCCTCTTGCTAAAACATTCTAAATGATCGGTCTACTCTTAATTTATTATTGCCAAATCATGGTAGAGAGGATGATGAGTTAATCTTTTTAGCCTTCAACTAAAGTTTAGCAACATTTTAGTTGGACCTATTTGGATCCAAAGTCGCTAAACTTTAGCAAAGGGGATCCAAACAGGGTCTATATCAACTCTTATGGTGCTATACATACTACCTTAGTTTCAAAATTCAAATTATAGTTCATTTTAATATTTTAATCTTTTTAATTTATAGATATTATTATGCATCCGAATCTACCCTATATATGTAAGTGCATTGAAAATTTATATACTTAAAAAAATCAAAACGATCTACAATTTAAAACGAGGGTTGTATCATGCTAATTTGGTATATGCAAAATTACAATAAAAATGATGGAGGTTGTAATCACCTATGTGCATATATATATGCGTGAGTTTTAAAGAAGTAAAAAAAGATATGACACATGAATAGTTGCAGTTTAGATTTAATTATTACACATAATTTATAATATCATGTGATTTCTGACTAGAAGATATGCTTTTATACTAAAAAATTCCTAGAAATTCATGTTTAAAAACTTGTACGAAGATAAATAAAAAATCTAACACATGAATAGTTACGGTTTAGGTTTACTTATCGCACATAATTTATAACACTATACAATTTCTGACTAGAAGATGATGAGTCAGAGTGAAATCTTAGCCAAGTATCTTCTAACACACTCTAAAATGATTAACAACCATTCTCACATAGTGAATTAATCTCAAAAAAAAAAATTTGTGAACGCTTTTACAGTAGGGGTGTATCCTTATATAGGATCTCCCCTTTTACCCTTATTCAACTGCCATATTTTGGGAATATGCTTCCCAAATGGGTAATGATGCCTTATTTAGTTGGGTGAAGAAGAAAGTTGTCGAATATGTCACATCGAGTACCGATGCTAATTAAGACTAAACATGATATTACAAAACTAATTATACAAATGGACTGGATATTATGAGATGAATCTATTAAGCCTAATTAACCTATTATTAGAAGTTGTACTATAGCATCACATTGTTTAATCATGACCTAATTCGGCTTAATAGACTCGTCTCACGAATTTACTCAGGATTATGAAATAGGTTTTGTCATTAATCTACATTTTAATACTCCAAATTAGCATGAAAACATTTGATGTGACAATTTTTTTTTGATGTGACAAATGAATAGAAGAAACTTGCCGACCTAAATAAGGAACTATGGAAGAGGAAGAACAGATGAAACAAGAACCAGGCACTGAGTAGATACGGGGCAATATGCTCTCTTCATCTGTTTCTATCGACCCATACTTTATGCTTGATCATATTTGCTTGCTTTTCCAGTATACTTCCTCCGTTTTTTGTTTGGAATAATTGGATACATACCATTAAGATCTCAAAGTTAGATATATACCATTGACCCCACATGTCATTGACTTAGCAATGGTGTATATCTAATTTTGAGATCTTTTAATGGTATGATCCAAATTTCCCTTTTTGTTTATATATAAGGCGCGAGCAGACATGACACAGTCTTCCAAATTATATACTTTGACCACTAATTTCTCTTTTATATTATTTTATTTATAATTATGCACTTATAATCATTGGAAAGTATATTTAATTATAAATTCAACCATGTCATATTTGCATTACAAAACTAAAAGAATGATAGGTAAATTATTGGTCAAAGATTGTAAAGTTTGAATGTTTTTATGAGTGTGCGCCTTATAAACAAGAATGAAGGGAGTAGTATTTAGTTCATCTTATCAGCCTGATCTCATTCGCTTTGAAGAAGCAACGAAAGGGTATGCATAGATTTTGTTCATACTTGATCATGGATTTTGTTCATACTTGATCATAGGTACATAGATTTTGTTTCACCTCCTCGTTTTTCTTTTCCCCCCAAATTCAGTGCGATCGAGGAATTAAGATCATGTCACATCACCAACTATTTGCCCGTCCATTACACCACGTCGCTCTGTCACGGCGCCGTCAAGACCTTTGACGTGTGCCTTCCTTGTGGCGCATGGCAAAGTCGCGACACCCGTGCCGCCGTCTTTGTGTCCTCCCGTGTCCGTGTTGCAAGACAAACTTTTTTTTGCCGTGCGCCGTGGTAAATGCACGACAAAGGTCTATATATTTGCCGTGCAAATTGTTACCGAGCGGCCTTTGTCGTGCACCGGGGGTAAAAAAGGCACCGCAAAGTTATTACCGCGTTTTTCGTTCCGGCCTTTGCAAACTTACAACCTCCGCTAAATCACATGCTGCGACTTCTTTGTACCTCGACCAGGACCAGGTACCGGTGATTCTGCATGCACGGTCCGGACTCCCACTACACATTCGTTCTCAGGAGCGAAGTCTCCTCTGAATTTCCGCCGGCCTTCTTCTCGATCAGTATCGCATGGGTGGATTTGGCGTACGTGGTAGGCGAATGTTCAAGTGGCACCGGACGTACGTACACGTCGTGCTAGACTGCTGGCTCATGGAATCATATGGTCATGCCAGATGAAGACCAACGGTTTTTAAGTGTGTTGATTCCCTGTACGGCCGCGTGCAGTGCCTGCACTCGTCGGTTGCCGCCAGTCGTCGTCTCGATGACGACCTTTCCCTCCACGTGCTGCGACGACGTAGGATCTATCGGATTATTACACACCCAGTGGCCAGTGCGTGCAGTGGATGCAGAATTTGCTTGGAATAAAGAGCTGCAGATTTTTCACAGCATGTGTTTTGAACTTGTTGGAATCAATGCAAACTAGGACGACCAGTCGATGCAACTCCAGGATATCCTGCCTGTTCAGAAAGTTGAACTGTTGAGTCGTTGGAAAAACTGAGCCACGTTACTACGTACGATATTTCGTTCTTCGAACCCCCGGCCCGTGTGTGTCAACACTCACTCACCCCTATATATAGGTCTCACGCATACGACATGGAAGGACGTACTCGAGCGCTGCTTCGCCCGGCCATTGCAGAGTTGCTGTTTGAGTGATTAGCAGTAACCTGAACTCTCTTTCATTCCATCTCTCCTTAACGTAAGTTCAATTCACCGATCGATTTACCAGCAGCTTGCATGGGGCTTTACTTGCCAATGCAGCTGCCAGCAGCAAGGGCGCTGCTGGCCACCAGCAGCAGCAGCAGTAGTAGTAGATCACCGTGGCGCACGGTTGTGGCAAGTAAGAACATCTATTTAATTTGCACCATGTACTATTGTTTCGTATATATTTTCACTTGCTTTTGGCCAACGCAAGTGCTATCTTTACCTCTGTCTGCGTGATCTGAGTCTGAGGAAATACGAGCGAACTCTCTCGGCTGTTATAGTCTCTTCAGTTGAGAGCGAGAGGTCGCCATAGCATTTGCCACCTTGCGTTGTGATGAGGCTAATCTTTTGCGATTCAATTAGATCATCAACAATGGAGTTTCGCCAGCAAAGGCCATGCAGCCGCGGCCCAAGCAAAGGTCTATGGCGTCAACATCGCCGGCCGGTGGAGGGTTCGGGCCCAGGTGCAGGATACCAACGAATCAACCGTTGCCAAAGGTTACATGATTGCAAAAAACTACATGATTTTTGTCATTGATATTTCTCTTACTGTGAGCTTCAATTCGTGTTGCACACTTAGAATGTTATGCACAGACATGCATTGCCTGATGCCCTGATCATTGCCGTGTGATCTTGCATTACGTTCCAATAGGAAAATAATAAGTTTCAACTCACCTGTGCAGGGTCCCGAACTGCACCCATCATCGGAGATGACGCTGAAATCATGAGATGGACTGAGGAACTACGTGATCTTGACAACTACCAAGTAACAAATCTTCTTTTATTTGTAGTGATGTACTTTTATTTGTTTCGAGATGATCGCTTCACATTCGCCATTCGCAACACCTACGGTGCTAATTTTGCCAATTAATTGTTGCTGACAATTTCCATCAGGCTCATCACGGGGCAGACGACTTTGAGGCGCTCGCTGATCAGATCAGGGCGAAGCTCAACTCAATGAACGATGGAGACATCAGCATCTCAGCATACGACACAGCTTGGGTTGCTTTGGTACCAAGGCTGGATGGCCGGGAGGGCCCTCAGTTTCCGGCCGCCGTCCGGTGGATCCTCAACAATCAGCTCCCTGATGGCTCCTGGGGCGATTCAGACTTGTTCTCTGCCTATGACCGTTTGATCAACACCCTTGCATGTGTCGTCACACTCACAAAATGGTCTCTTGAGCCTGAAATGTGCAGCAAAGGTACTGTCAAATTAAATGTTGCAGCCGTCAATTCCGCGACACTGAATGGCCGGTGTCATTATTGTTGTTGCTAAAGTGCATGCTGCATTACTTTCAGGGCTCTCTTTTCTCAATCAGAACATAGGGAAGTTAGCAGTGGAAGACCAAGAGTCGATGCCTATTGGCTTCGAGATTGCGTTCCCTTCTCTCATTGAAATAGCAAAGGGCTTGGGCGTAGACTTCCCGTACGATCACCAAGCTTTGCATGGCATATACGCGAATAGAGAAATCAAGATGAAGAGGTGCGTACACCCCCATAGAGTGTACAGTGTGATTGTGGTCTCCTTGAGAAATAATTTTCTAAGTTTCCTTTCTAATTTCCTAAGTATCTTTCAATTCAATATATAGGATTCCAAAGGACGTGATGCATAGAGTTCCTACAACAATCCTTCACAGCCTTGAAGGAATGCCTGGACTGGACTGGCCGACGCTTTTAAACCTGCAATCAAGTGATGGGTCCTTCTTGTTTTCTCCTTCGGCTACTGCATATGCTCTTATGCAAACTGGTGACAGGAAATGCTTCGATTATATTGATAGGATAGTCAAGAAATTCGACGGAGGAGGTAAGATCCGTGGCTATGCATAAATCATGTGCCATTAATTATCCACAACATTTTGCTTAGAATTTCTAACTCCTTTTCAATTGTCTGTCTTGACCACTTTAGTTCCGAATGTTTATCCTGTGGATCTTTTTGAGCACATATGGGTAGTTGATCGATTACAACGTCTCGGTATCTCTCGTTTCTTCCAGCGGGAGATTGAACAATGCATGGATTATGTGAACAGGTTTTCCTTTGCAACTTTTTTACATTTTTATTCCAAGAGAATTTTTTCACGTTATATATGGTTAACAAAATTTTCGTCTATATTTACATTTTATAGGCACTGGACTGAAGAAGGAATTTGCTGGGCTAGGAACTCTGATGTAAAGGATGTGGATGATACAGCTATGGCTTTCAGATTACTACGGCTGCATGGATACAGTATCTCACCAGGTAGAAAGTCCATCTTCCTTTTCAACTAGTACGGCTGCTGAATCTTTGTACTATTAGGTATGAAATGCGGACACAGCAGGCAAAAATTATTAGGCTATAAATGGGTTTATTTGTGGGTCAAGAAGATTTTTGTGTGTCTATCGTCCTGAATTATATAAAATTATCAAGATGTGCATGTCAGGTGTCCTGCATCAGTAACATATGTTCTTTTGCATGTGTAGATGTATTCAAGAATTTTGAGAAGGATGGGAAGTTCTTTTGTTTTGCTGGACAATCAACTCAAGCAGTTACAGGGATGTATAACCTCAATAGGGCAGCTCAGATAAGTTTTCCAGGCGAGGATGTCTTGCACCGTGCTGGGACTTTCTCCTATGAGTTTCTTAGGCAAAGAGAAGCTGAAGGAACCCTCAGTGACAAATGGATTATTTCTAAGGATCTACCTGGCGAGGTAATCTCCGATACATGGTAGCATCGGATGATCCTATATCAATATTGCGAAGTGAATATAATAGAAGTGCAAGTTGTTAGATAGTTTAATTCTTTTTTGTTTGGTTTATGATTTTTTTATGGATTTTATTTATCATAGGTGTAAGGTATATCTACTATTTCTACATAACATACTGTTATATTCTTTAGCTACTAGTACTATTCATGTTTTCCAAAATATAAAAAATAAAAAAAATGCTAAGGCGTCTTTTGTTTCAAGTTTTTTAAAACAAAGCATATGTTTTTTGGGATAAAAAAGCATATGTGAACAGTTTTCTATAAAGAAATAATTTTGAGTGACTGGCATAGTGATTGCAATAGCACATCATCAGCATGCATTAGTCAACATATATATGCTGGCATCCTCTGATCCTATTATTATGTCTGTGTGTCATTAGATAGTTTCTAAAAAGATATTTGTCTTGTTGCAACATTTTTCTTCTTCTATATATACCAACAAAAATGCTGAATCTGATAAACAGGTACAATATACACTAAACTTTCCTTGGTATGCAAGCTTGCCACGAGTAGAGGCAAGAAGCTATCTAGATCAATATGGCGGTGACAATGATGTTTGGATAGGAAAGACGCTCTACAGGTAACTTTCACTTTTGTATATCATATCCAAATAATTTTGCCCATAGCTACTATGCTACATATTCTTCATGCAAGTAAAGATTAAATTACCTCTACATGTGATGGCCACTTTTGTCAGGATGCCTCTTGTGAATAACAATGCATATCTTGAGTTGGCAAGAAAGGACTTCAATTATATCCAAGTTCTACATCAGCTTGAGTGGAAAAATATGCAAAAGTATGTATATACACGAAAATTGTGACATCTCTATTTCCATGTGTTTATTTTTATAATGGGCGATAGTACAAAAGAATGAAAACATTAAAATGGTTTTAATATTTCACTTGGAGCAAAAGTATATAGAAGTGTTCCTAATAAGTGGCACAAAACAGAAATGACACACAACTAGTTAATTAGTTCTCAGTGTCAAATTTACATCAACTCTGATAAAGTTTCTGATACTATGCCAAGGTGGTACACTGAACATGGCCTCGTGAATTTCGGAGTGGCACAAGAAGATCTTTTGAGAGCTTATTTTCTAGCTGCCGCTTGCATTTATGAACCAAGTCGTGCCACCGAGAGACTTGCATGGGCTAGAGTGGCAATACTTGCCAACACCATTTCTACACATCTTCAGAGGAATTTGTCATTCAGAGAAAGCTTGGAAAGTTTCCTCCATTGCCCAGATGAAACAAGGGATGCATCATGGTGAGCTATCTCGCTTATCTTTTATATCCATCTGAGTGATCAATGGCATATGCACCAGAATGGTAACTTGATGTGGGTCTTCTCAGAGCAAGGAAAATGGAAAATAATATGGTGTATAATTGAATAGATGGCTCCACTAACACACATGACGAAAACCATGAACATACGTAGGCTAGTTATTTAAGTATGCACTGCAGTAGGTGTTGAGTAAAAATCTTTTGAATACTCTAAAATGAGGTACAATATTAAAAGTGTTTTCTGGAGCATCAAACTCTGATTCGGTAGTAAATTATTATTACATTCATCCATTGCATAATGTAGTGTATATATGGTGTTGAACTTAATTAGCTCGGCTGGTGGCAAAATTTAACTTCAAGTGGTATCTTTTTCTTACTACCTATACTAACTGATGTGAGATAAATGGTGCATCCAGGCTTAAGGCAAATGGAAATGATGCTATTCTTGTGAATGCACTTGTGCAACTTACTGATTTATTAGCACAAGAAGCACAACCAATCCACGAAGGACCAGAGTACATCCGCAACCTCTTGAGATCAGCTGTAGGTTAAATAGAAACTTGCACTTGTTATAGTAACCACATCATTTTTTTTCAACAGTCACCCTAATACAATTCTCGCTCTGAACTTCTAGTGGATTGAATGGATAAGGGAGAAGATGAACACTGAAGAAAATGTATATAACGAACCCAGTACTATGAAAGGGTCATGCATGGTTCATGATAAACAAACATGTTTGCTTTTGGTTCAAATAATTGAAATTTGCGGTGGACGCATTAATGAGGCTGTATCGTTGATAAACGGCAAGAAGGTTGTTCGGGTTGTTCAACTCACTAGATCCATATGTGACAGTCTTCACGATAAGATGTTGCTCTCTCAGGTAACCAGGGCCTATATATTACAATAATTTCATTTCCTCCCTTCGTGCATAGCTATATATATGTTTTCTACAATTCTTAGTTTTCACTTTTCAATAAATAGAATCAGGCAAGATAACAGTTGCATAGTATATGCGGTACCTTAACTTTCTTGAAGAAGACCCAAAATGCTGCTTTAATTTTGCACTGCATTTTCATGAACTCCGCATGGTGCTTCAGACCTAAACAATCGCGAAAATTTCTGACGTTTTGGTTATTATTAGTAGTGTATGATGTTGACTATCAATCAAAACTTTGAGTCTAAATTAGAACTTCACGGAGAAACATAAAAGAAAATTTCCATCCAAGGATAAATTATATATCCCAGGTTTAAATAGTTCTAGTGTCTTCTTCAATAGACAAACCTGACACAATCTTTCCTCTCTCCTGCTTCCAGTGGAATAAGTATGAAGGACTACTTAGCAGTTGGTCAATGCAGGCTTTCGTTTCCATAGATTTTTATCCTTGCCTACCCTAGTGTCAGCTGCAATGAGAACATAAAAAAGTGCCTAGCACACCGACAACATATGTAGATTTTCCCGACCAACTTTAGTTTCACCTTCAAACTTAGACTTAACAACTAACTAGAATGATTGAGAAAAAAAAAGTTCCATACAGCTTAATCCCTCATATCACAAATATAAGTAATTTAAGTTTTTTCCTAAGTCAAATTTATTACCTTTAACCACCAATGATTAATATACTATTTTGCTAGGTAATGATATTATATTCATCGTCAAAAGTAGTCTCAACATATTTAAATAATATAGTTTTAAATAAGCTGGTGGTTAAACTTTCAATTTGAAGACTATGTCAATGTCCTAAACTGCTCATATTTGATATCATGTGAGAGACAATTACTTACCAATAAACATTCCATATCTGCCTTAGCCATATTATTCGGTCTATCGAGAACTTTAAACAATAAAGTTATTTTGCAATAGTTTTTTAGGATTATTAAATCGTATTTTCAGATTAACTTTTCATACTTAGTCCATGTTGAGTGGAATAAGTATACATTGGTAGAAACAACAAATTTATTGGCAAGTAAAATATAAAGTGAATTATAGTCAATATGCAACCATCACTTACATCGTGTAAGTTTATTTTACATTTTTTCAAAGACTTTCTATTTTCATTTTGTGATGCAAACATACTGGACTAATGATGTACGACTTTATAGGATCCCAAGAAGAATGAAGAAGTAATAAGCCGTGTTGACGATGAATTAGAGTTGTATATGCAAGAATTTGCTCAATGTATTCTGAGATCCGGTGAGAAAACCATGAACAGCAAGACCAGACAGACGTTTTTGAATATCGTGAAAAGCTGTTACTATGCTACTCATTGCCCACCACATATGATGGATAAACATATTTCTAGAGTTATGTTTGAGACTGCTTTCTCCCAATAAGGTTTCACTCAGTGTACCATTATTGGTGGCGAGCATTGGGAAAGGACTCTGAAAAGTAAATGGTAGAGGAAAACATGCAATTGAAGAGAGCAAATAATGCTTACAAATGGGGTAATGGACATTAGTGTTGATGCCACATCCACATTCTTCTTTATGTACAAAATAGCGCATAATTTTTTGTTTATTTCATATTGTGTAAAATATGGAGTGTGTTGTATATTTTCATAAATGGTTCAACCCATTGTTAAACTGATGAAAAATTGCACTGGCCTCCAATGAAGACCGCGCCGTGGAGGTGCCTTTCAAAAAAAAAAAACTGATGAAATTCATGCTGGTGTTCGTGAGCAAAAACCTTAACCATGGGCACCATTAAAGTCTAATCTTCAGTGTTGTAAACTGGGACAACCAAACTGCACTACCATCATATCATGACACTAATTGACTCTCATCCACTATGAGAAACTAGCTAGGTCGGTTCAACTTTGCTATTGGGACAAACCCACATAGTAGGTGTAGGTGCAGTTCTTCTTGATCGTCGGCTGGGAACACTTTCGCCTAGAGCACAAAGGAGTCGGCGAGTCGCCGAGGTGGCGAGGTCTCTCTTCATCAACCTTCTTCATCCTTAGCTTCCACACCTTGTTGGTGACCTAGCATGTGTGATCGAGGTCACCATCGGAGGACACATGACCAAAGTTGTCTCTCACTAGCTCAGGAGTCAGGATATCGAGATGAGATATCGCTGGCCATCGCGTGGAGAGACCAAGGATCCAATTTGGCAAGAGAGAAGTAAGGCCATTCTCAGTGGTCGGTGTTTGCCAACAAGCATGTTGATGCAATCATGCATCTTCGCGCACAACCAAACAACAATTGATACTACTCCTTCCGTTACGGATTGTTGATCATTTTAGCTTTTCGATCTGGATACATTTTACTATGTACCTAGATATAATATTAGTTAGACACATAGAAAAATTTGTGTATTTAGAAAAACCAAAATGGTCGTAGTAGTAAAATATTTGCTTCAACTTATTCCGAAAACCTTTCTCAGCAATTCCAGCGGACAAGTCAATCGAACACTGAACCTTCCAATTAGATCTAGGAACCTGGTGATTTTTTATGTAGGGAATTGCTGAGGCTGAGAGTAGGGAATTGCTAAGTCTGAGAGAGACAACTATTCACATGACAGGAAATCGTTCCATCTCAGGCGATGAATCAAAGCCGCTATTTGGTCAGGGGGGTCGAATCGTTTTATTCTTCCTATGGATGGCGTGCTCTTGCTCTTCCCAACACAAGGCAACACATGCATTGATGCATGGCACATTGGCAGTAGCTCAGCGCGTGCCTGGCTGGCTGCTCGATCGTATCCCTTGCAGGCTTGCAGCATCTCTACCACTAGAGGGACTGCGTCAGATGTGGACCCTGCAGTGAAGTTTCCTCAGAAATCGGAACGTGTTGAAGGAGCTTAATGAGAACGGGGGAATCATTTATAGCCACAAGCATTTCAGTTTTGCATGGTACCAGGCTTGAGGCACGTAGTAACTTCAACAATTACAAGACCTAGCTGCGGTCAGCTGATATATGGTGAAGGTTAATTTATTGAATGAAGAGTTCAAAAGCATGCCTGTGGTGTAATACATCTGGGAATCCTTAACTGTGGTTGAACAAATTCGAAAAAGCAGCACCTATACTTGCGAGTTTCGGTTTTCTGAACTTACAACATCATTGTTCTATCTCGATAAACAGGCTCGCTTGTGGATGCAAGCCTGCTTCCTCCAGAGTCAGGGAGTGCTTCTCTGGACCGTATGTGACCCGTGGGAAATTCGATACTAGGCTGTACTTCTCTGCTTTCAAGAGATCCAAAGAATCGACGTAGTCATAGAGGGAAGTGATGGCGGCGGAGCTGTGGAATCTCCGCTCCTTGCGTTCTCCAGTTGGAAACCTTATCAGAACCTGCAACATAATCAGAATGTCACTAGTTAGTTCCACATGAACTCGCATACAAGAATACTACACTGTTTCAACTAGTTACATGTAACCCCCGTTCAGAAAATGCTGGGTTTGTTTCAAGGTAGCCTTTGTTTTCAAAAGATAACTAGGATTTCAAGAATCGAAATGGATGTTATGCGAAGCATAAAATTTGCATGGACAGCAATGATGCTTGGTAGGCATCAAATAGAAAATTGCTTCAAGACCAAAATGATATCAAATTGAGCATATTATCCTAGAGTAAGAATTGAAAAAAGGTTGTCAAAAAAGATGAATAATGCTAAACATACCCGAGTAACACCAGGCCCTTTCTCAGGTTCAGCCCCAAGAGCCATAGCCTTCTCCTGCCTCCTCCTTGCAAGAGCAGCTTCCTTTTCAGCTGCTTCTTGGGCTGCCCTCGCTAGAGCTTCCTCTTCCTCCTTTTGTTTTCTCTCAGCTTCTGCAGCCTCTCTTTCACGCCTTTCCAATTCCTCTTGCCTTTCACGTTCCCTGGCCTGCAATAAAGAAGTGTTATAAGATAGTGTTAGCAGGGGGAATCCAATACTAGCTGAAAATTAGGATCATGTTTCCACAATTTGCCTAATCTGCGCCTTAACTGATGTATTATGGGATAGAATATACCATGGACAAATATAAGAGTTGAAGGTGCAATTTCCTTCACTAGACAAAAAAAAAATCTCACATATAGATGCCAAGGCAATCCACATAACCACTCTCCAGCCCACATTGTTGACCAACCCCACCATAAGTTCTTTACGTAGATATACAACATACGTTTCTACTGTCAAATATCAGTAATGTAAAGTGCACACATCTCATGTAGCTTAGGATACCTGGTCAGCTTCAAGTGCAGCTCTGTAAGCAGCATCTTGCTCTTCACGTAACCGCTGGTTATTTAGTCTCTCTTCAGCTTCAATCCTGGCAGCAACAAGTGATGTAGCACATTCTTCAACAACCCGTTGAAGAATTGTTATCATCTCTTCAGGTGACTTAGGCCCTTCAACCTTTGGAAGATTTAATAGAAAATAGGTAAGCAAGACTGATCAACTCTAAATGGTGCAAGAGTAAACCATTTCAACTGTTTTACAAGCCAAACACATAATATACCCCGAAGGCCCCAAAACAGATCAACTTTATATGGTACTCCCTCCATTCTCTTTTGATAGGGATATTTCCAAATATCAGATTATTACAAATGATAGTCCTATTCTCCATTGATGTCGGCCGTGGCAATAAATGGCATAGATAACAAAGAATCATTAAGACAAACATTGGAGGGCTAATGAGAAAAGGCTGGTTTGCATTTATTAGATGATAAGCAGGGTTGTTTTTCATGGTCATTGATGTAGGAGGAATAGATTGTGTATGATCTGTGGATTTATTGCATCGAGGCCTCGGCCAGTATGAGAGTACAAGACTCCCTCGGATACATAAGCAGGTTGTTTTTCTTGGTCATTGTGTCAAGATGAAATGTCCCTATCACAAGAGAATAGAGGGAGTAAAATAAATGCATTTCAACATTTTTATGACCAAACACATACCGTACAGTTACACAAACATTAGTAAATGATAGCAAGACATCAAGCCTGAAAGGCCTTGGCTCCATCAAGGATTAGACTACTAGTGTTGATTAGATAATCTATTTAACTGAAGTGTAATGTATAGAGGCCAATCTTTTGAGGAAAAAAATGATGTTAGCTTTATATTCTTCTCAAGCTCCAGTTGCATTAGCATCAATACTTGTCATAAAAATATAAGTTTTAGGCTGCACTGGTTAAAATCACACCAGTGCTAACCAGATGTAGGATGATCCATTAAAATAGAGCAACAATGCATAATTAGAAATTATGCCCTAAATTAGAGGATATGCGGCTAAATGTGTGAATAATAAAACTAATGGACTAAATTATCAACAGTCCGCAGTCTATTCAGCAGTTAGAAACTTGGACCAAATGAATAAGATGAACCAAATGATTTCTTTTCATATATCAATTTAGCCTAACAGAAAAAATATATCACCCACTAATTGTAATCAGATGTCATCAGTCAAATAGTCAGTACCACATTAGCAGTCATTTGCTCAAATAATTATACAGTATAAAAATATTGCCAGATCAGCGTTTGTTAATGACTCTTGAGCGCGAGCAGTTGCAGCAAAAATACATTAGATTTATCACACAAAATTTCAAATGAATGGAGTCAGAGAAGCATCATGTAAATGCATCCAGTGAAATACAGTAAGGTCTCGTGCAAATTAGTGGGTGGAAAATGGGAACAACCAGATGGACTAATCATGTAAATGCATCCAGTGATCTACATTACAGTTGTTACAGCTGCTATTTAATATTGGGAATACAAATAACTCTAGCTCAAGAAACTAAACTACACACTCCAATCCTAATTCAGTATGGCAACAGACACTTTCAGAACTCGTCTAAAAACTTCTAGTGGGATAAAATTGGGGCAGAAACTATATTCCCTACTTCAACTCCAGTTTAAAGTATCATTCCTAAGCATGACACACAGCCAAACATGCCATACATTGATAATTTTTTTGTGTGTATATCACCTGATGACATGCATGCATACGTAAATAAAGTTACAGAGTATAAAGTGTTCTCTTCAAGAGGGGAGCATCACAGTTGTTACAACCGCTATCTCAAATAGGAAATATAACATCTAGCTCAAGAAAATATAAACTGCAAACGATCCAAATTCCTAATTCAGTAATGACAACATAAATAATTCCAAAACAATCTAACAGCAGTACAACACTATCAAGCAGGAGGCAGCAACATCCTCCTTTCTTACTATAACCAGCATTGAGCCCATAAGCATAACAATAGGCTCACTTAGGCAACTAAACTATCCGGGTCTACAGCACGCACCTTCAAGTCACTAATAGTACCTAGCAACAATTATAAGCACTGCTGATATAAGTCCACTGAATATAATGGTGTGTCTGGTTTCACACACACCTGCAGTAACATTGATGTGCTAACCAAAAGAACCCAAAATTCCAAATTTACTCAATAAAGCAAAATCCTAACTAGATGAAACCTCAAACTTATTTCCAGCCCAACAGGAGTAATTTCAACACCATACCTGCTGCAATAGAATGATTCTCTGGTTTGTAGAAGTCATGACCACCGCACAAAACGGGAACCTCGATGCGTTCAGGCTGTTACTCATCTTGAACCCTTCGGTTCTTCTGATGCTACCACCCCACGCAACGAAGTTCTCATCTATGAAGGCCGTGACTGGCTCGGCGCAGAGGCAGCCGCTGCAGAAGGCGGGGGTATCCGGGTGATCAGGAGAGTGCAGATACACGAACAGGAGCTTGAACTCCCGCTGCGCTCGCTGCAGCGCGTCGGCGAACCCCTCGGCCACGAAGCGCGGGCCGCGGCCTGCGCCGAACTCGCGCTCGAACTCCGCGACAAAGTCAGCTGCCTCGGCGGCGGACGGCGGCAGCTCGAGCAGGCGGTCCCCGCCGGCCTGCCCCGCGAGGCCGAGGAGGGAGAGGGAGCGGGACAGCACGCCCCCGGCGACCCAGGCGCCTAGGCGGAAGGTACCGGCGACAAGCCCGAACCCGCCCGAGACGACATAGAAGGGGAGCGTCACCAGCTTCCACGCGATCCCTGGCTGCTGCTGCTGGGGCGGCGGAGGCATCGGCGGCGGGGGCGCCACGAATTCCGCATCTGCCAACGGGGCGGACGGGGCCGGCTCCCGCGAGGGCGCGGAGGCGGCGGCGGAGGCGGTGGGAGAGGAGGGGTTGGCGGTGATGGAGGACACCGCGACCTGCAGGTCCCAGTTGTGGGCCGCGAGGATCTCCGTGCAGAGGTCCGGGTCGGAGATGCCGGTGACGGCCTGGAAGTAGCTGACCTTGTCGTCGACGGTCTCGGCCATGGCCGCCGGCGGCGAGGGCAGTGCTAGGGTTTGGCGATTGGGGACGGCGGTGCCGGTGGTAGTTAGGAAGGAGTAGGAGGAAGAGGCGAGAAGACGGGAGAGATGCGGTTGCGGGAGCCGGGTCAGTGCTGACGTCTGCTCGTCTTCCCCTCGGGGGACGCCGCGCGATAAAGCAGCCGCCAAGAGGAGAGGAGACGGAAACGGCGTGCCGGTGCCGGTATTCTTGCGGAAGCGTGTGTACTGCGCAAATACGCGTCAGTTTTTTTTGTTTTTTCCACTCCTTTTCCAATTTCGACCTGGGGAGTGGGGACGATGATGAAATTCAGAGATAAAAGTCGATTTCTTCGCAAATACACTCCGTTTTGGACGAAATATATCTACTGTATTTGTAACGAAACACGATTGCCTCTGTTTCGCGAAAGTTGGCCACTTGGCCAGTTGCAACCGTCTCAAGCTTGGCTTTCAGCGTCAGCCCAACAGAGACCACTGTCACGTCACGACCTGCCGCGCCTGCGTGCTGCTGTGCTGTCTGCGATCGTGGCTGCTCTAGATTGTTCTTCAGTGCTAGGACATCGATAAACGATTTGTCTCCCTATACCTGCAAAAGTAGCCCGGCAGGTAAACGACGGCAATTGCCATACCCATTCTTACAAAGGCAAAGAAAATACTTACGGTCATATAAATTTCTACAACCTGGGATTAAAGATCAGCCCGCGTCTCTACACAAGGACGCCAGAATCTCACAAATTATGATCACTTTAAACAGGATTTCAGACTTGTACACGGTTCTCTTCAACAAGATTATCGTGTGTAGATAGGTACAGAGCTTTTTAATCCAGCACTACTACATCCACATGCCTACAGCTCCTCAATAAGAACCTTGGATTGCTGCTTGCTCTTTCTATCCGCCTTACAATTCCCAGTATCCAACTCCTCGAGAGAGGCTTTCTGTACTTCGACGATGTGAGCTAAAGGCCGCCAGGTCTCATCTGGCTGCTCATGGACCCAACAGGTCATGAAGAATAGCTTCCTAGCTGCACCACGAAGCTTTGAAGAGCTCTGCGCACTCTCAGTTTTGCCCACTTTCTCCGCCTTGAGCATGCTTTTACCAGCCTCAATGAGTCGATGGAAGTCACTTAGTGCGCATACAAGCGCATTGTGTCCCAAGGAGAGAATGATGATTATATCTTCCACAAGCCCGATAGCAAGCCTGAACCCGCCGGTGTGCCTGTAAGCAGGTGAGCATGTCTCCTCTATGCAGGCTGTGAGTGCTTCGGGTACTGTCTCAGGTTTAGCATCTGCTCCCATTACTTTAGACATAGACAGGGCAACAGTTGAAGCCCCCAAAGGATCAGAATGCCAATCACCATTGTAGAGCCGAAGCGTGAAGCAGTAACTGTACAGAATGTCAACCAAGTGAACAGCAAGCAGAGGCGATGGATCTGCTCGTGTTTGCTGTTTCAGCGATGGGAGAGGAGATTCTGGGCCTTCTGGGATTTCATTGATGCTAGGCTCTTGGTCAGTCATTGGATCTAATGTAGCAGTGTCTTCTTTGTTCACTTGCCTGATAAGCTGGCTTCCATCAGGGCTAAGGGATATCGATCTAGCAGATGGTGTTTTCCACCATGGCGTCCATGGTTCGATCATCTTGCTGAGTTCACCTGAGGTCAGAGCTTGACGAAATCGTTTGATTTCATCATCAGAGAGGTCTTCAAGCTTTATCTCTTCCCCTGTATGGTAGAAACAACAGAGAAATATGTGCCCAGTGAGCAACCGACAAATATTTGACATGCCCTAGCAACATTTACTGGTTCTAACAAACTTAAAGTCTAAAATGATTAGGGGGGTAGTTATCACCCAAAATGTGGAAGGATGAATGAGTAAAAAAGAACATAACATGGATACTGCTAGTATGCTACACTGCATGTCTAGAAACAACGGGGTAATGTTGAATTCGCAACTAAAGTTCACAAAGGAATTGCAATTAAGAATGAGAAAGACTGCTTAATCATCGACACTTTCATACATACTAACGGACATATTATGCTGCTACAGAAACCTACTGTTTTGTCACATTAAGAACGGCATGAAAAGTGAACGTAACATACCAGACATAACTTTTTGAATAAGCTCCTCCGATAACATTGACTCTGCAGGTCCAAAAAGTTTAACATGTCAAAATAAAATCTACCGACAATATAGCAATATGCACAACCAAACTCTAGTTTTTATTTTAAAATAAGGAAGATAGAACAACAGCATAGGCCCATATCACCAAACATACCATCTTCACCATCTGACTCCATCTCTTCTTCCAAGTGGAGCCTCTTGAGGATATCTAGCATCTTTTTCTTTGATTCATCTTCAGGTTGCATCTGCTTAAGCTCATCCATAACATTCTCACGCATGAAGGATTCTGTGCATTGAAGGCTATGCCCCTATTAAACGAGAATTAAGAAAATTATTTGTAGCGGTATCAAGAAAAGAAGGCTCTGCAGTGCAAATTAGCTCCAAGCCTGCAATCACTGCAAACACTGATATTCATTCGCATCTGCGAGCATAGAAAAGATGCACACAAACTTGACATCATCAACGAAGTTAAACGAATGTCTTGGTCTCCTCATGTTGAATAGTATATAATGACACGTCACAAGCAGTTGCATAAGTCAAAAGCTTGCTTTGTGCATGAATGAACAATAGTTTCTTTCAGGAACTGGTTGGAAATATGAAACAGCCATATTGATCCACTCAGGTCTGAGTTAGACATTTATGAACTTTCCAGCTTATTGTCACTTAAGATGTTAACTGTGTGCTATGTCCCGAAATAACCCAACTATTGGATTAGATGGCACCCGTTGTATAAACTTCTTTTAACACTTTCCTTTAATCTAGTAAATACATATTGTCAAATTCCAGAAAAGCAAAGCAGCATTTAGGTTTCTAGCCTTCTACCATGATTTTCATTAACTAATGGAATGAGAAAATCTCAATACCCTTGTAAACAACGAAAATGCACTAGTACTCCATTGTGGCCATTGGTAAGTAGAGCACCAAATAGATACGCCGAAGCTAACAATTCCCAGGTGGTTAGTGTGAATCACAAGGAAACTGTAGTGTATCTTACTGATAGTTACACCTTTGCGCAGGAATCAGATCCTGTCTTGTACAGAAGCTTCCAAAAAAAATCACTGCGGCAATTCAACAAACACCTTGTAGGCGTCTGCAGAAGGCAACCCGGGCATGGAAACAGCCAGAGCGTGAAATCAACGAACGCTATTCTACAAGCCCTAAGACGCGACGACACGAACAAGATCACGCGAGAAACGGAGAGGGGGTCGCACCTTGTAGCACGGGAGCGAGCAGTACCGGGAGTTGCAGCGGGGGCAGGTGTACTGCGCGAACTGCTTCTGGCACCTGCAAAAGCAAGCGGCACGCAAAGAGGCACGCATCAGCACGAGCAGAGGTAGGTTAGCATCAGCCGCCAGGACCCGATGCTTAGCGGCAGCGGGAAAAGGAAAGGCGAGGCTTACACGCGGCAGATGACCCTGGCCTCGGCGAAGGAGGACGAGGACGAGGACCCGGCGGCCGCGGGGTCGGAGATCACGACGTCCCTCTCCATCGCCGCGCCCGCGCGCGAGGGGTCCCTGCTCCGCTCGCTTCTCGTGCGCTTTCTCACTCCTCGGTGGCGGGCTGGCGCCTGGCGGCGTTCGCTTTCCTCGACGGCGGTAAGCAGCGCAGCGGTGGGGGGGGGGGGGGGGGGGGCAGAGCTTTCTCGATGCTCGGCGAAGCAGGGGCGCTGTGCACTGGGCCCATTTCGAGAGGGCCGTGGTGAGTTACTTGGGCTTAGAATTTGAAGTATAATGGGCTGACTCCCAATCGAAAGGTGATTTGAAGCAGCCCAGTTATCCACTGTTGTTGCGGAATACTGTAGGGACACTAGTACTTCACCAATCACCATAGATCGGACACCGTCACACCTGCCGTGCCGGTCGCTGCAGAGACTCCTCCTCAGATTAATTGAGAGCTCGAGAGGAGTGCACCGACAGGCGATTGTCCGGCACGCCGCACGGTTGAACGGGAGAAGACGTGCAACGGAATACCAAATACGTGACGTACAGCGGCGCGTAAAGGAGCATAGCCTAACAACAGTGTCAGCAACTCAGCATCTTCTCAAATCTCTACGCTGGCTGGCGGTGAACTTCGCTCGGAGGTCGGAGCAACGGGCCGGCGGGCCCTCTCTGTCATCTTTTCTTTTTCAGCGTGAACTCCGCCTTCAGTTTTTGAAATCCACGATGCCGTACGTGCCTTGAATTCACGTGATCTGACGTCATTAGCTGTTGTCTCATTCTGAGCCGTGTGTTCAGAGTTTCATCGGACTGCCGCAGTCAGTGGCCGTGCGGTGCAGGTGCGGACGATTAGACGGGCCACCCGACCCTACCGCAGGAGAAGCAAAGCGCAAGCACGCGCGCGCGCGCGCGCCCACGACCGCGACACGTCACGGGAACGGGGTCCGATCGCCTCGCCTCGCCTCGCTTCGCCCCGCAGCAATCAAACCGGAAGGGAAGGAAACCCGGCCTCCCTCCGCCCGTGCCGCGCGCCGCAGACGCCGCGAGAATTTAACGAGACTGGCGCCGCGCCTCGCGGACGCGGCCGCGGTGGATGAGGGCGATGCCGCCGGGGGCGGAGCAGGCGGGGATGACGAGGCGGCCTACGGAGTCCGAGCGCCGGCGCATGTACCGCGACCTGGCGCTGTCCCTGCGGTGCGGCCTCCGCGACGCGGCCGCGGGGTTCTCCTTCCTCCGCCTGCGCGGCCTCCGCGCGCTCCTCCGCGCCCTCCGCTCCGACGACGCCGACCTCGGCCTCTTCCGCGACTCCCAGGCCATCCGCGACCTCCAAGGTTCACATGATCACATCACATCACGCACTCCGTCGTTCGTCACTGGCTCACTGCAGCTTCTCTCGCTTCGTCTCGATTCGCTTGCTTTTTCTTTCCTTACCAAATCAGTCATGCCTGCTACTGCTATGCGCAGTGGTCCCGGTGCTGTTCGAGCACAGCCTGCGCAAGCCGACCGGCGACGCGGTGGTGACGGTGGCGCAGGTGCTGGGCATGGAGCCCGCCGCCGCCAGGATCAGGAACCCCGCCACGGACTCGGAGGTCGCGCTCGCGCTCAGGGTGCTCCAGGGCTGCTGCCTCCTCTGCCCGGCCTGCGCCGCCGCGGCGCACCGCTACAATGCCGTCAAGGTACGACCTCGCCGCGATCGGCGCAGCTCTCTGTCAGCATTTCGCTTTCGGTCCGTGCCTTCCTGCTGGGAGATTTTGCATCATTGTTGTTATTCAGACATTGCATTGTCCAAAGCACGCCAGGTCCTTTACTGTTAGTTGGGACATTCTTGTCACATGTTTGTCATAGGAACGTTCTCAGTACATGAAGTACGTACTGGCGTTTCAGTTGGGCGCCGTTGGGGAGTTGGAGATGCCTGCACAGTGGGAGAAGTTCTGTGTAGCTAAAGCATCAGCCATGGAAAAGTGGGTGAATGTTTCATGTTTTCAGTACGGTTCCTACTTCCTAGTGCTGGTGACCAAAGGATCCTAGGAAAGTACCTCAGGCAGAAGACGTTCAGTTCAAGCTTAGTGAGTTATGGTTCCTTGCACGAGAGGCGAGAGACCACCACAGTTTGCGACCATTTGGGGTGGGGGATTAGTTGTTGTGCCGCTGTGAAGAGGTCATGTTGTTGGCTTGTTGCCATAAGCAGAAGGTGTAATGCTAGAAGTCTAGAACTGGTTTTGGATTCCTTGAACACCAGAGTTATGCGATCTTGGGGAATTTCACCCGCGCGTTGTTGCGGGAATTAAGAAAAATACAATGATCGTAAGAGAGAATTTCGGCAACCTCGCGCGTCTGATCATAAGAGAGAATTTCGGCGACCTCGACAACCTCGTCGCCGCCGTTGGTAATTCTTTGATCTAGGTTTGAACACCACGCGCGTTGCTGCGGCCCTAAACCCTAGAGTAATCGGTGTTACCGTGTGTTAGCATGATGACATACTAAAGTCACGGTGGTATTTCACCAAAATTCACCTAACTTTATTTGCAATTTGCACGATTTCTCTTACAATAACATATCTTTCTTACAATAACATTTCCCTTTCACGGGTTGTCAGCGTCCAAAAGGAACTTTAGAAACCATAAATTACACTTTTTTAAGCGTAGTTTAGGGGTGGTGCCGGGCCTACTCACGTATTGAATAGCTATTTAGTATAAAAATGGATATATTTCATGATGCCAAATGAAAAAAGATTCGATCGTTATGTTTCTGCTAGGACTATCTACGCTGCTATTCCTTTATATTCCTCAATTCCCTGCGCATTGCCGCGAGTATGTAGGAGAAATCTATGAGTTGGAATATTACTATCACCCTCCTATTCTTTTTCTTTCTTCCTTTTCCTTTTCCTTTTTTCATTCTTTTTTTATTTTTCACTTTATTCTATACCAACTACCATCGATGGTGCCTATTTGTCATTTTATCAAAATATATTCATATGAGATCTTATTTTGAAGGATTTATTAAAAGGAATCCAATGGTGTAATCAGAATTTAATTTGTTTTTTTTTATTTTTGAGTTATAATATTTTTTAGCTAGTTCAAACAATGGGGGTCACCACTGGATGTCATGGTCTTACACTGGAAGGGAGAGGGGCTTTAGTCCCGGTTGGTAAGGGGTATATGTCTCTGAAGTCCAACCGGGACTAATGTTCAGAGACAAACCCCCCCCTTTAGTCCCGGGTGGTATTACCAACCGAGACTAAAAGTCTCGTTTCTCTTTTTTTTTCGATTTGAGCGTATATTCTAATTGTTGTCTAACCCGTATATGCACGTATACGTATTTGAACTTGTATATAGGTATATACCTGTCTATATATACCATATACGCAGTTAGATTAGACTTATATATAAATTAAACCCTATATATCTACATATATAAACTTATAAATGTATATACACATAATATTTTATACACATGAAAATAAATAGTATTTTTTAAACTAGTATATGTACATCAAAACCCCATATAGTATATATACATCAAAATATCATTCAGTTCAAATTTCTAGTCTCATTTAGCTTCCCTCGGAGGTGAGTCGGTCAATTGGATGGTTGTCATAATGATGTTTTCCTTGTGGATTAACCACCTCGTCCATGAGGAATCCCACGAGAGCTTGAATTGCCAAGAGACGATCCTTCTCAATGAGTGCGTCCCTTTTTATAATCCTCTGTAATTTACAAATAGGTTGATATAATACACCAAGCGATTAAATATACAAAAAAGGATAAAAATTATGTATTATTAATAGGTTTATTTTACTAACACTATCATCATCCGCGTTGCCACTGTGATGGTGTATGTGCTCACAAACGTAGTACCCGCATAAATTATTTCCTTGCTCTTGTCTCAAACACTAAATTGGAGAGGAGAACAGAATATGAAATTCTAGTGTTATACATTTTAAATATTCCCAATCTGAAGTTGTTATTTGTATATGTACCGGAAAATCATACACCCATCTAATTTTGGGTTGAAATGCTCCTTGGTGCTTTGCAATGAACATGGTCCAAGCTCTGAGGCAAAATAATAAAAGATAAAATATGTTAGTATAAAAGCTAAATATATATATTGCATTCAAGAAAATGTCATAGATAGAATTATTACTCGTGGAATACATCTTCAAGGTCTTGGTATTCTGAGCGATCTTTTCTCAATGAATCATACACATTGATGTTGCTATTGTCGATACTGATTATGAGTAGAACCCAGTGGAATCTGTATGCATCCTCATGGAGATTAGAATTGACTAAATAGAATTAGCAATGATAATTAAATGACAATCGTACTTACTTGAAGTTGTAAGGCAGTAGTATAAGGTTCTTGTAATGAAACTCATCTAAGTGCCTAAAAAGGTCTCGATTGTTGTTTTTCGTTGGTGTTTAATCTCATCCGCGTTAACTTTTGATGGGTCCATGAAAGCAATTCTTGAATAACCCTTCATTCCCATCTCAGTAAGTTGCAGGCTACACAAGAAGAAAGTCAAATGTTAATTAGTAGATCGACAAATGTAATAAAGTTATTTATAAACATACGAAAATATGTCACTTACAGACACCAGGCCATCATAAGATCGGTATTCACGGCGTTCAGATGGTAAATTTCATAGATATCAGTGAATCGGAGCTAGGCCACCTTCTCGTTTTGAAGGGCAAAATCTCCAGGTCTCACGAGCATACCAAACATCTCCAGGCCCTCAGCTGACTTCTTCAAGTACCAGTCATGAAATCTGCGCATCTTAGTTGGGAGCTTGTTGACCAATTCTGGCTTCACTAGAGGTTTTCCTAGCTCAAAGCGGCATCTAAATTCTTGATTTTTATCCGCTGGTAGGTCTTCATAGCCGATAAGACCACCAACAGGCAGCTTTGTTTGTTCATAAAAGGTAATGAGCTGAGCCAGTTCGTCTTCAGACATGATGTCAATAGCTTTTTGCACTTCTGGACTGATGCCCGCAAACAAGTTAGTCTGATAGGTCGTGGATGCAGGTATTTGCTCGATGTTTGTGGCTGTCCCCGATGTCGACGCAGGAATCTCCTTGTTCTTGTCTGTGGCGGCGGTCCCCGACGTCGACGCAGGAATCTCCTTGTTCTTGTCTGTGGTGGCGGTCCCCGACGTCGACGCAGGTATTTGCTCAATGTAACTATTCGACGACCCTCGTTGTCTCTTCTTAGCATAAGACTTGTCCACCGAACGCTCATAGTCCGTTTTCAACGGCGGTTTCCTTCTCTTTTTGTTTCCTTCTCGTCTATGAAAGCCTTGAGTCTCTCCTTACGACCTTCATTTTTTTTGGCCTCCAGCTCTTCCTGTTTTCCTTTTTCTTTCACTTTTTCAAAGAAGTCCTTGACTTCTTTCCGTACAGTCCCTTTTGTTTCTTCATCTGTCTTTGCCTCGGGCTTTTTCTTTGCTGGTCATTTTCGTTTTTTCTTTGGTGGTTGCACCGACCTGAAAGATTGCGCTCGAGAGCTTGTGGTGAATGGTTGCTGAGGTGAATTGGGAGGGATGTCATCATCATGATCGCTGGAGCTCTGTTCACCCAAATTGTCGTATGGTTGTTGCGGAGAAGGTGAGCGAGCAGGTAGTGACGATGACGGCCCCGGAGATGATTGTAGAGGCTCGCGAGCAGGTACTGACGATGGCGGCCCCGGCTCCAGGTGGTCTCTCGGAGATCCATCATTCTCGGGGATTATGACGATGTAACGTTTTGGCCATAATATGATACCGTGTAGCGCATCCTTAAGTGTCTTTTCCCCGTCACCTCCTGTGATATCTAGCTCTAGCTCCTCAAAATCAGGTTGACATATCTTCTCTACGCTAACTGAGGCGTAGCCAGGTGGAATCGGCATATCGTGGCTCGTCAGTCCAGGAAATTGTGCAAAAGCACTTCTGTCCGCCACATGAGAAAAAATAATTAATTAATTATTATTAGCATTGTGAATGTCTGTCCACAAAAATCAAAGTAATATATATGATCAATTATTGAGGTAATAAAAGCATGAATTAGACATACCTTCATTTTGATGTTGCCGAATGGCTTGTGAAGCTCACATCTGGTGCGCCGACATATGTCATCCACATGGTACCGTTGGCTGTCCACTTGAACTCCTTCTATTGCCCTTTGCTCTTCGGGAACCGTCGCGGAAGCACAACTGCTTTTGTGAGTAGAAGGAACTTGTACTAGAGGCAGTCCTTGTGCTGGGGCCATCTCATTTACAGCGGCGACCACTCGCCGTTCAATATCTGCCGTCACCTTTTCTTCGTATTCTTTAAGTCTTTTTTCTAACTCTTGCCGATGTTCCTCCTCTTCGCGCTCTCTTCTTCTTCTGCGGCTTCGATAGGTGGCAATGTCTCCTCTGAAGGCAAATTTCCATGGTACCACCCCGAAGCCCCTGCATCGTCCTGGGTGTTCAGGATTCTTGAGCGCCATAGTGAGCTCATCGATCTCTCTGTCAACCTTCACTCTGTCCGCTCTGACATCTTCAATTATTTTCAATATTTCAAGTGCAGTCTCTCGTAACGAGGGTGGGTAATCAAGGGTACCATCTTCGGAGTTAATTGTGCCTCCATGAGCATAATACCAATTCTTCACTCGCACGGGCCAATCAACGACCGTTGGTATGGTACCTTGTGCGAGAAGGTCTTCTTCCATCTTCCGCCACTTGGGAATTGCAAATGTATAACCACCTCGACCAAGATGATGGTCGTGCTCCTTCTTACCACGACTTTGCTTCCCTCGTGCACTCGCCTTGGCGAAATTTTCACTTTTCTCGTATTCCACAAAGGACGTCCAGTGTTCTTTTAACTTGGGATATTCAATCCAATTTGGAGTTCGATTCTTTTTGATATAATCTTTATCGAGTTGCTGTTTGAACTTCTGAAATTGTGTTGCCATTCTCGTGAGAGTCCAACGCTTCACATTGGCTGGTTCAACACCTTCAGGAAGTGTGAAGTGTTTTAGGATTTCATCCCACAACAAATTTTTCACTGAGTCTGGAACCACGTGTGGATTATCTGCTTTTCCCTTCCATTCTCTGTAGCTGATGGGCACGTTGTCCCTTACAATGGCCCCACACTGTGCCACATACTTGTCCTTGATTTTTTTTGGAGCACATGGTTGGCCATCATCTGATACTTCTGTGATCTGATACATGACATGGCCGGTGAGTACTTGTGTACGCCCTCTCTTTGTCTTTTTTGATGTGGAGCCTGAAGCCTACATGTTGCAGATTCGTTATTTAATTAATTAGTACCTAAGAATTGAGGTTAGAAAAATAAGAACTATGAAGTTAATATATATATATACCTCGTGGGAACATTCAATACTTTCATTCACAAGACTTTCCTCATTGTTTCTAGAATTGTCCTCAATATTAGCTGTTGTGTCCTCGACAGGGGCAGGAGCGTCCTCATTCGGAGGTATGTTCAAGTACATGTCCGCCTGACTACACTCCTCGTCGGTGAAGGTTGCAATTGTATTTGTACCACTAGCTATAATGTCGGCCATAAAGTTGTCATGGTTGTCATCCATCTGGAATAAACAAGAATTTTCTATGAATTTCTATAATAAGCACCAAGTTTTTCTATGAATTTCTAGAATAAGCAACAAGTTTTTCTATGATTTTCTAGAATAAACAAGAATTTTCTATGAATTTCTATAATAAACAAGAATATTCTATGAATTTATGTAATTTTCAACAATTTCTAAAACTTTCTAGAATAAATAAGTATTTACTAAGAATTTCTTTATTAAACAAGAATTTTCTATGAATTTCTAGAATAAGCAACAAGTTTTTCTATGATTTTCTAGAATAAACAAGAATTTTCTATGAATTTCTATAATAAACAAGAATATTCTATGAATTTATGTAATTTTCAACAATTTCTAAAACTTTCTAGAATAAACAAGTATTTACTAAGAATTTCTTTATTAAACAAGAATTTTCTTTGAATTTCTAGAATAAGCAACAAGTTTTTCTATGAATTTCTAGAATAAACAAGTATTTACTACGAATTTTCTTGAATAAACAAAGTCAAAATATTTCTACTAACTTGTGGACGGACGATGCTTGTTGATGACGGTGCCGTGTGGGAGAATGACAGAGGTGACGGGAAGTCACTTGTTTGAGATGACGCGGCAGTCGTCGACTTCAGAAGTATCAAACTAATGAAATTGTATATTAGAAAACAATTAAGAACTCAAATACACAATTAAGAACTCAAAATTACATATATATTAGAAAACAATTAAGAACTCAAATACACAATTAAGAACTCAAAATTACATATATATTAGAAAACAATTAAGAACTCAAATACTCAAAACCATGCAATTGTATATTACAAAACAATTAGATTTTGGTACACAAATATACACACAAAAATATACAAAGCATTACTATTTAATTAAACTCAAATACATAATTAGATTTTGGTACACAAATATACACACAAAAATATACAAGTTTCTAATTAAAATTTCTTTTTATTCCTATAAAATTTCATATTAAAAATTTACACACAATTATAATTTCTAATTAATATCAATACATAAACTAAATCAAATAAATTTAATTAAAAATGCTTGTTGACGACAGCATTTCACGGGCTGACGTCAGCAAGGCAAAACCCCAGCGCGGCCCGGCCGACCATCGGGGCACACGCACGCCGGCCGGCGGCCGCAGAGGGGGGCCGGCAAGCGGAGGCCCCGGCGGCGGCGGCGCGGCATACCGGCTGCAGGAGCTCAGCCGCCGAGGAGGAGGGACGGGGGCCGCCGCTGAGGAGTAGGGCCGGGGGCCGCCGCCGAGGAGGGATCAGGGCCGGGGGGCGGCGGGGCGCGCGAGTCGGGGAGGGGCGCCGCGTCGGGGACAGAGATGCCCGTCGGTGAGGGCGGACGTCGGCGCGGCCGAGCTCGCCGGCGGCGGGAGACGGTGCGCTGAGCGCGTGTCGGGGAGGAGCGGCGCGTCGGGGAGGAGCGGCGCGGCGCGTCGGAGAGGAGCGGCGCGGCGCGTCGGAGAAGAGGGGCGCGTCGGGGACGGGCGCGGCGAGGAGAGGCGGCGGCGACGACGACGGAGGAAGAGAGGCGATTTGGGGGAAAACGGCTAAGTGCCGATCTGGAAGGCGACGGGGCTTATATAGAACCCCCGACCTTTTGTCACGAGTCATATTTACAACCGTGACAAAAGGCACTTTAGTCTCGGGTCGTATTACGACCCGAGACTAAAGACCCCCCTTTTGTCACGGGTGGCCTCAGGACCTGTGACAAAAGGGGCATTTCGCGCGGGATGCCCTGAAGGCGAATTTTTGCCCTTTAGTCCCGGGTGGTGTTACCACCCGTGACAAAAGGAGGGCCTTTAGTCTCGGGTGGTAACACCACCCGGGACTAAATGGCAATTTTGCGCGGGAAGTTAATATTTCTCTTTTCCTTACTCATTTATCTCATTTCTTTTTCCTTTCAACATTAAAAAAAATCATTAGTTAAAATATTTGTGCCATGCAAAATTATATTATGTTAACAAAAAAAATACCTACTTTTCTATGCACATATTATTTCAAGAGTTGAAACAATTATTACTATTTTTTGTTTACAATTTGAAGGGGAAAATAAATTAAATTGAAAATATTAGTAAACCTACTCAGAAAAATCTCTGTTTCAAAGAAATTTATGAATTCGCGTATTGTCTTCGAATGATCAACATGCTCATTTCCTTACTCATTTATCTCATTCATCTCATTCGCGGGTTTTTTCTCTTTTCCTTACTCATTTATCTCATTTCTTTTTGCTTTCAACATTAAAAAAATCATTAGTTAAAATATTTGTGTCATGCAAAATTATATTATGTTAACAAAAAAAATACCTACTTTTCTATGCACATATTATTTCAAGAGTTGAAATAATTATTACTATTTTTTGTTTACAATTTGACGGGGAAAATAAATTAAATTGAAAATATTAGTAAACCTACTCAGAAAAATCTCTGCTTCAAACAAATTTATGAATTCGCGTATTGTCTTCGAATGATCAACATGCTCATTTCCTTACTCATTTATCTCATTCATCTCATTCGCGGGCTTTTTCTCTTTTCCTTGCTCATTTATCTCATTCCTTTTTGCTTTCAACATTTAAAATAAATCATTAGGTTCTAGCTACAATGGCTTACGTATACGTACAGAGGTCATCTGATGGGTATTACAAGGCACGACATTAATTAATACCATTGACTACAAGTCCCAAGCTGAAGCTGGTCAGCTTCTAGCTTTTGAACCTCTGCTTCAAACACATTTATAAATTCGCATATGAATTCTAGTATATATATGCTTAATAAACATGCTTACTAAACATGTTGAAGACAACACATGAATTCATAATAAAGTACATAATTAACAATAATTGATAATAAGTTCATAAAGGTTCACATAGCTAGCTAATTAATACAAGTTCACATAATAGGATACGGTACAAAGCCTGATCCATGCATGCATAATGTTACTGAGCAACACGCGCTTGCAGATATGAAACATGGTTAATGTCTGCAATCCTCCAGCCTATAACTCCCTTAAAATAAGCTAGAGCGCGTACTAGTGCACTCTCCTCCGCTTGCGGAGGAGTGTCACAAACACCACTGCAGACATCAAACAATGGAGCCTCGGGGTCTGCTGGCTTGTAGAAAGTTAGAATTGCTTGACTCTTCCAATTGTTGGTGAAAAACGGCTCCCCACCATAGTAATCCACCCTAACTCTTTCCACGACTTGATTCAGAATCGCACGGAAGCTAATTGAAGCATAGGTAGAACCAGAGCGATCCTGCACACAATCAGATGATGATGAGATATAATAACCTTATGTACCAGAAACAAATTATATATGTACCAAAAACAAATTAATTAATAATGAATAGAAATTCTTTTATATATAAATGTATATTACCACATCTTGATGAGCCCTGCAAAGCCTCTCTGTAGTCTCAATCACATTTCCTTCACCCGTCTCGAGTTGCCTTAATTTAAAATAGGAAAGGTCCGGCACGAAGCACCCAACATTATTCTGGAGCTGTTGTAGACAATTCTCCACGGCAGTCCTCTCTCGGGTTAACCGAATAGGTGATGTTTTGCCAACCGTTGCAATGGCAACCATCAGGTGTGGTGCGCCTACTAGCAACTGGCCGTAGTCTACATATCGAGCAGGTACGGTGAAAGAGATATACACTCTTGCCATGTGCTCATCAACGTGCTCAGTTTGCACTATAGGAGGAGTACCACTCATATCCCCGATAATGTCTCTGAGCCATCTGATATTGTTGAGAACCTACAATAATTATATATGTAACTAAAATTACGGATTTTCCATTTGAAATGAAAAAAAGTTCTATGTAAAGCAAATTAATTTCAATCCCTATATTACCACGTTAGCCACACGTCCTGGATCACCCATTGGCAAGGTAATCTCGCGGTGAAAGTGCAATCCTGGACGTAGAGGCAACGGGTCCTCCAAAACACCTCCACGGCCACCAAGACCTGCACGGCCAATGCCACGGCCACCACGCCCGTCACGGCGACGGACTATGCCACGGCCACGGACGCCATTACCAACACCACTTCTTGACGACATTGTTATTCACAATAACATATCCAAATCAAAATACATACATTATTCACAATAAATAGGATTAGTTTGCATATATACATTGGATTCAATATATGCAAGAATAGAAAAACAAAAGGGAAACTATTGCTGTACATAACCTTTATGAACCAGTGACTCAGAAGACCTAGATGCTCCGGAAACTACAACAGTCTCACCTCACCGTCATATACACCTGACTCTCCCACTTACAGTACTACACATGCGCTACACCTTCTATCTAGCTACAGTCCAACATCGCGGAGCTGCAGGCAGTCCCCACGTAGCCCGTGATGTTAAACTGTAGCTAATTAGGATGTGGCGCTCTGTATCAAAAACAAGAAAAAAAGAAAATACTTACATTTGTTGTCTATAAAACTAAAAAAAATACTTAATAAAAGAATTTAATCTTCTATTTCCTCCTATAGCAACCTAGAAATAAAAGGGGTCATAGAATTCAACACTATATTTTATAAACTATGTGTACACATACCTACATATATATAGATTGGATTCAATATATGCATAAATAAAAAAACAAAAGGGGATAGAATTCAACACTATTATTACTGTACATAACTCAGAAGACTAGATGCTCCGGGAACTACAACAGTCTCACCTCACCGTCATATACACCTGACTCTCCCACTTACAGTACTACACATGCGCTTCACCTCCTATCTAGCTACAGTCCAACGTCACGGAGCTGCAGGCAGTCCCCACGTAGCCCGTGACGTTAAACTGTAGCTAATTAGGACGTGGGGCTCTGTATCAAAAACAAGAAAAAAAGAAAATACTTAAATTTATTGTATATAAAACTAAAAAAATACTTAATAAAAGAATTTAATCTTCTATTTCCTCCTATAGCAACCTAGAAATAAAAGGGGCCATAGAATTCAACACTATATTTTATAAACTATATGTACACATACCTACATATATATAGATTGGATTCAATATATGCATAAATAAAAAACAAAAGGGGATAGAATTCAACACTATTATTACTGTACATAACCTTTACGAACCAATGACTCAGAAGACCTAGATGCTCTAGGAACTACAACAGTCTCACCTCACCGTCATATACACCTCACTCACCCACTTACAGTACCACACATGCGCTACACCTCCTATCTAGCTACAGTCCCACCTCGCGGAGGTGCAGGCAGTCCCCACGTAGCCCGTGAGGTGAAACTGTAGCTAATTAGGACGTGGGGCTCTGTATCAAAAACAAGAAAAGAAAGAAAATGCTTACATTTATTGTATATAAAACTAAAAAAATACTTAATAAAAGAATTTAATCTTCTATTTCCTCCTATAGCTACCTAGAAATAAAAGCATTTCTAAACAATGAAAGAATGGAAATACATACCTAGTACATTTTCTGTATGTCTATTATTTTCTTTATGAGCATATATTTTATAAACTATATGTACAAGTAAAATTCAAATTTATGAAAAACAAGAAAATAAGAGAATGCTTACATTTATTCTATATAAAAATTAAAAACATAATTAACAAAAGAATTTAATCTTCTATTTCCTCCAATGGCTACCTAGAATAAAATCATTTCTAAACAATAAAAGAATGGAAATACCTAGTACATTTTCCGTATGTCTTCTTTTATGAGCATATATTTTATAAACTATATATATATGTACAAGAAAAATTCAATATTATGAAAAACAAGATTTTAATGAAAGAAGGAACAATGCAAGTACCATCCTAACTACATCTTCACCTAATTAATTTAAGCTCCTCCTACCTAGCTACAAATTAACATTTCTATTTTCTCCATCTCTAAACCATAAAACAAAATTTAATCACAACAAATAAAGGGAGGATGAAGATTCCAACCTTTACAACACCTTGGAGGAGAGAAATCTTCACAAACTAATGAAGAAAAAAATCACAGCACCACCCTAGGCTTGAGTCGCCATGGAGGGGAGGAGCTTGAGCTCGCGGGTGTGGCTCTGGTGAATGGCTCGGGTGGCAGGAGGAAGAAGGAGGTACGGTCGTTATATGGATGCCGGCCTTTAGTCTCGGCTCGTAACACCAGCCGGGACTAAAGACCGGGGGCAATTATTGCCGGATGGAGCCGTTGGGAGCCCCCTTTTGTCACGGTTGGTAATACGAGCCGGGACTAAAGGGGGGCCGGCTACAGCGAGCATTTCGGGCCACGTCGACGAAAGGCCTTTAGTCCCGGCTCCAAAGTTGAACCGGGACTAAAGGCCCGAACCAAAGCCTCCCTCTCCACCAGTGTTAGTGGAGCTGTTGAGGTGACATACTTGCATGTTGAGAGAACTCCCTAGTGGGGAGCGAGAACTCCCTAGTGGGGAGCTTCTATTATAGATGTGCTTGCTGGCTTTATTAGTGCTCTTTCTACCTGAACACTGCGTTGACTGCACTTATTATGGTCAGGTGGTTCTGAATATACTGATGACTCGGGGTGTCCTTGAGCAAAGAGCATGTTTGGACACTCTTTTAGCATTGCTCGTGGATTGTTCAGAAAATCAGATGGTAAGATCTGCCTCTGGAACGTGGAAAAATTTTCATATCTTCTTTCTTCAGTCTCATTGATTATTGAAATACTTGCACAGCTAAGTTCCCAAAAGGAAAACATGTTTCTGCAACTTACTGATCTCTTACTGATCTCTCTGTAGGATTTCAAGGAACAGTGTGGGCTAAATAAAATTGCTGATATTGTAAAAGATCCAAACAGGGATGACCATGTAAGGTCTGTCCATACTCCAAGCTTAGACCATAATATATTGATACGCAATTATCCTGCGTGTTCGAAAAAAAACATTCCTGTCTTTATCACCACATAAAAGGCTTGATTCATTTATTCTCCTTTTTTTTCAGGTTAAAATGTTCAGAGTTTTTGCTTCTTTACTCTGGAAATGCAAAAGAAAATTGTGGCGCAGCTCTAAAGTCTAATATACAAGAAGACCTGAAAAAACTCTTTGGAGAAAAATGTGCATCATTTATCTGTTCAATGAACCTTTTCAGCTCAACTCTAGATTCACAAGTGAGGCAATCTGAGCTGAGCTTTCTTGCAGAGCAGGTGTTGGATTACATGCAACCATGCTAAACTGGACTATCAGAATGCTATGCCTCCACATATATGCAGTGCTCAAAACAGAATTCCAGATTTGCAGTACTCGAAAATCTATATTTCCTAGTATTAATTTGGTCAATTATTAGTGGCGGTACTGTAGCACGTAATTGTGAGGTTCATCTTCAGTTTTAAACCATTGTACAGTGTAAAAGGGCAAACACATCAAGTCAACAAATTTATATTGCTCATGTGCAATATCAGTTTATTTCTGTTCTTCCATGTTTCGTACCGAAATATTTGTGTAAGTGGACAGTTGATACCCACCTTGAATTCTAAGTAACTCGTTAGCAATGTACAATCCTATAATCAACTGGTTTATTACATTGTGGGAGAGAGTGCCAATCAGTTTCAAATACTAAATATATGTTTTTTCAGCTTGTATTCATAAAAAAAGAAATGTCTGTTTTCTCAATTTCTCGTGTGTATTTGCATTTGATTTCAAGCTCCACTATTTCAACCAGAAAAAGTTCAACTTTTTTGTCTCTTGAGCTTGGAATAAATATGAGTTCAAGAATTAACCTTCACAGTACAGTGTATGTCTGAAGGGGAGGAATGACCCGCAATGTTTAATTTGTTCCTTAGTAGGATCTTACTGAAGAATCAAATGCAGTCATGAATACTAGGCAAACAATATACCGACAAATGCTTTTCCTTCCTAAACAACTCGAATAAAAGGAGTAGTGAGTTCTCTAGAACCTATGCAGTTCAAAATCCTGGCAAGATTTTAATGGGTAAGTCCGCAAAACTATGTAGATCAAATTGGATGCAAGAGTGCCTTACAGAATACAAGTTCTATCAACTAGCTACATTTTCTGATACTAGATTCGAATTAATTTACAAATGTGCACCGATAATTTTGAAGATGGTAAATTGTACTGTACAACTTGGTTGGTCCCCCTCGCTCCCTCCCTCTCTCCCAGCGTTGCTAATTTCCCTGCCAAACATCCCCACAAGTGAGACACCCAAAGTGGGAAAATGGCTCATACTATTCAGATTAGTGACAAACAACAGTAGCATCTAAGGCATAAACGTATTTACTGGAAACAATCTGACTTTTGGAACTGCTACTTAGGCACAACATAGTACTCCCTCTGTGCCATATTAGTTGTTGTTGTGGCACAATTATAAAGTGTCTTCATTCACACTATCCTCTATGCATGTGGACACAGTTCTGGCCTAAGAAGAAAAGCATTTTGGTTGCACCTGGTTCAAAGCTACAACTAATATGGGACAGAGGGAGTAAGAAGCAACAACCACAAGCTGGGTTAAGCAGGCATGAGAGCAGTAAAGCTCTTCACTGTCAGCAATTTGTTTGGACATTACTGGTTTATTAACATAAAAGATTTATAGAGAACAGCAGCAAGGAAGCAACAATCACAAGCTGAACTACGCAGGCATGGTTTAACATAAATGAGAAGCAAAAGGTGATTTCCGACTGATACCAAGATATGATAAAATCACAACCTGAAGAATGCAGGCATAAGAGGGCAATAAAGTTCGACATCATCAGCAATATCTTTTAAAATTACTAGTTCAACATAACAGATCTTCAATGAGCTACAGCAAGTAAGCAACGATCATGCATTTATTCAGCTCCAATGCCACAGGGAGCAATGATAGCACCTGGAAAGAATCCCGGCCAGGTTGTGCTTGTGTCGGTTTTATTGCAATTTATTTCAGTAGGGGTGTAAATAGAGCTACGAGAGTACATAGGCAAGAAAAGAAAAGAAAAGAAGAAAGGCAGATGCCATCGGCATCCACAAAAATATCAGCAAAGAGAGCCGAAGCCGCCACCGCCAGGTGTGAAAATCTGAAGAACATCGCCAGCACTAGCTGTTACAGTGTTTTTTCCTCCAAGGTAAATCTTTCTGCCATCTTTCCTGACTAGATAGTTTGCACCACGAGCACCGTGTGCACCTCCTTTGAGTCCTCTGGGAGCATGCACCCGCCTCTCAGAAAGAATGCTCACAACAATAGGCCGCCGGAATTCAATCTCCCTTACAAGCCCATCCCCACCTCTATGGAAACCAGAACCTCCACTGTTCTCCCTGATGCTGAATCTGTGCAACAGAACAGGGTACCGCTGTTCAAAGATCTCAGGATCAGTCATCCTTGTGTTCGTCATGTGACATTGAACGCCACTTGTGCCATCCCAGGTTGGCCCAGCTCCACAGCCGCCTCCAATGGTCTCATAGTAACCAAAGGTGTCATCTCCAAAGGTCAAATTATTCATGCAGCCCTGAGAACAGGCACAGGCTTGGAACGCCATTAGGACAACATCTGTCACTCTCTGAGAGGTTAGCACGTTGCCACCAACCACAGCAGCCTTTTCACTTGGTGAAAGGAAAGAGCCCTTAGGAATGAGGATCTTCACAGGAGCAAGGCAGCCTTGATTTAGCGGTATATCCACATCCACCAAGCACCGTAGGCAGTATATCACAGCAGCTGCTGTGACTGCTTCAGGAGCATTCCAATTGCCATAGACCTCAGGACTGGTACCCTCAAAGTCAATTGTAGCTTCACCTTTAATAGCATCAAGGGTCAGCTTCAAGTGGAGCACTGAGCCATCATCCATATAATCTTCATCCTCAATAATACAAGACCCATTCTCCTTTTGAACTCGAGATGCAACTGCCTTGAGCATCTCCCTCACGGCAACCTCAGCATTCTTTTGAACATGGCTCATATAAGATTGCACAGTGGCCAAACCATACTGATTTATTAGTTCTTTGATAAGTGCTATTCCTCGCTGGTTTGCTGCGACCTGAGCATGGAGATCAGAAAGATTATCTTGGATCCGACGTGTTCCTGGGATCTTGCAGCCAGAAAGTTCATCTGAGCAAGGTGATTGCAGCAGCTGGACTATTCCTTCCTCTTGGAAAACACCCCTTTCAACAAGTTTAAATGCTTTGATAGCAGCACCTTCGTCCCAACTACATTTAGAGAAAGGAGGCATACTTCCTGGGGTGATACCACCAATTTCTGCATGGTGGCCTCTACTAGCAACAAAAAAGACAAGCTTACCATTATCAAAAACTGGCGTGACAACTGTTATATCTGGCAGATGACTCCCTCCTGAACATGGATGATTTGTTACGAGAACATCGCCCTCATGCAGGTTATCACCCCAATAATTAAGCTGCCAACGAACCGTACTAGACATGGCTCCTAGATGCACAGGAACGTGAGGCGCATTTGCAACAAGGCCACCATCTGGACCAAAGAGAGCACAAGAAAAGTCTAGCCTTTCTTTTATGTTAGTGGAAATTGAAGTTCTCTGAAGTGTCCGACCCATCTGTTCTGCAATACCCATGAACCGGTGATTGAAAATTGAAAGTTGGACCACGTCCGCAACTTCTTCAGATATTTTTACAGAGCTTGGAGCTGCACTGATATCAATTTTTATGTTACCATACTTGGTGATGATGGCTTTACAGTCCTTTTCTATTATCACTGTACTATTTCCATTCATAATAACTGCAGGGCCCTCCAAGACATGGCCATAACCTAGATTCTCAAGTTTGTACAATGGAGTTTCTTGCCATCCATATGAAAAATAAATCTGACACGAACTTTCTTGTGCAGGTTTTGTTGATATTGGTGTCAATTCACGAGGCTTCAGGATGTTTGTACCACCAATACCCTGAACCCTCACATCACATATGAGGATCTTCCTGTTTAGCAATTTGAAGCCATACTCTTGCTGAAACAGTTTCTCAAATTCAGCAGCATAGTCATTTCCAGATCCTTGCTCCGGCTGTTTTACCATGATAGCGGTATCAGTTCCCTCGTACCTCAAGTTCAAGTATGAATCAGTCCTAATGCTCTCATCTCCAAAACCCTGCTCTCTTAACTTTTCTTTCACTTGTTTTACTAAAAGAGATTCTCTTCTAGATGCCTCTGCAGCAGAATCTGTATTATAAACAGCAGAGTAAGGCTCTTGCAAGTCTTCAATGACATCAGCAAGGCCCATCCCGTACGCACTCAATATTCCACAATATCGGTGAACAAGCACCTCAGACATACCCAAGGACCTTGCCATAGCACATGCATGTTGAGGACCGGCACCACCAAAGCAAGCGAGGGCATGGTTCTTAGTATCATGCCCCTTCATTTCTGTCAACTGGCGTATAGGCCGGCACATTGTCTCATTTGCAACATTGACAAACCCAAGCGCAATCTCTTCAACTGTCATGTCTTTCATTGATGGGTCCTGACTCTTTCGGTGAGAGTTGATCTCAGCAGCAAGATCCTCAAATGCCTTTCTTGTAGCCTCATAATCAAGGGGCATATCTTCATTTGGACCAAATATTGATGGGAAGTACTCAGGAATAACAGTTCCTAGAATCAAATTGGCATCAGTAATTGCTAGGTCACCACCTTTTCTGTAACAAACTGGACCAGGGTGTGCTCCAACAGATTCTGGCCCAACCTTGAAAGCACCAAACTGAAATTTAAGCTTCGATCCACCACCAGCAGCCACTGTGTTTATGTCAAGCTGGGGAGCTTGAATTATTGCCCCAGCAATCTGGGTCTCCAAAACTTGTTCATAGCTTCCGTCATAGCGGCTCACATCCGTGGATGTACCTCCCATGTCAAACCCAATCAACGGTTTCATTGTCTCAAGTTCAAACAAGGTCTGTGAGTAGCCAACCACACCACCTGCAGGACCTGACAATACTGCTTTATGCCCAGAGAATCTCCTCTCCGGTGCAAGTCCTCCATCTGATTGCATAAACAGCACATTCACCTGTTCAGAACCCCCTTCAAATCTCGACATGAATCCTGATAAGTACTCCTTGATGACTGGTGTCAGATACGCATCCACACTCGCCGTCAAGCCCCGAGGTACCGCACGGACCATCGGTGTCAGCGACGAAGACAAGGACACATGCTTGAATCCCATCTCCAGAGCTAATTTCTCAACCACAAGCTCATGGTGAGGATAAGTATACGAATGCATCAACACCACTGCCAAGCATCTAATCCCCTTATCAAGCAAACCTTTCAACAAAGGCTTCAACGCTTCCACATCAACAGGCTTCGCCACCCTGACCAATTCCCCAGAGATCCCCTTAACAGATGACCCATCCCCGTCACCATCCTGAACAAGCTCAACTCGCTCGTCAACCTCAATCACCTCCTCATAAAGATTCGACGGCTTGGACACCTTGAGGTCGAATATGTTCGGCCGAGCCTGATTACCAATCTGAAGCAGATCCCTAAACCCCCTCGTGACACAAAGGGCAATCCTCTCACCCTTCCTCTCCAGAAGCGCGTTAGTGGCGACAGTGGTGCCCATCCTGATCCACTCGATCTTGCCAGTGGGGATCTTCGACGAGCGGGGGATCCTCTCCCCGGTGAACTCCTCCAGTATCCTCCTGATGCCTTCGATGGGCGCATCGTCGTAGTTGGACGGGTCGACGGAGAGAAGCTTCATCACATAGCCCCCTGATCTCCCAGGTACCTCGGCGTAGATGTCGGTGAACGTGCCGCCCCTGTCAATGCAGAACCTGAACTTCTCCGCCGCGTCGCTGCCCATTGCCCGCCTCCTCCGGGGTCAACTGGCGAGGGATCGGAGTGCTCTGAAAACACCGCAACAACAGGGTTGGTAACTTTACTTGGTACAGCTGAGATTAATCTAGAAAAGAGACTCAGTGACCGACTTCTAGCCAAGGTCCGGAGCTCATCTATACTGTGAATTCGAGTAATCTAATCTAACGCAAAGAAGAAACAAGATGATCCTGTGAAGAAATAGAAGGGCCGTGCGCCACAAACTAATCGAAGCGCGGGGCAGGTAGTCTGCGCATCGAGGATAGAACCCGCCGCCTGCGGAAAGAGCAGACGGTGGCACAGCCTCTAGGCTCTGGCAGGGGATGAATGAGGAGAAGCGAAGAACTTGCCTCGGTGGAAGAGCGGATGCGGCGCCTGCGGCTGGGGAGGAGGGCGGTGGAGATGAATTGTGCCGGGGCCTCGCCGCGCCGTACACCCCCACGGGTGCTGCCGAGACCTGACTGCCGTGGCGTGTGGAAAGAGCCGCACGATGAGACTCGATTGCAGCAGGAGGAGAACCTGCATTTGGATTGTGCTGGTTGGTGGGCCCCGTGCAGCGTAAGCGCTCCTCTTAATTACTCCATCCGTTCTTAAATATACGACACCATTGACTTTTTACTCCAACTTTGACCACTAATATATATTGAACAAATTAGTTAACTAAAGCAAAATGTATATCATTACATCTATTATCCAATATACTTTAGATTTAACTTGTTGGTTAATCAATTTGCTAAAATATTTTTAGAAAAGAAGAATAGTCAAACGAACGAAAAAAGTCAATGGTATCATATATTTAAGAACGGAGGCAGTATTAGAAACCAAAGTGCATCTACTTGCGCACTTTACACAAGAATACATTCAGCATTATGGGCAAAGGTTAAGGTATTGATTGATTTGATGCAGCTTGCCCAAGCTCAAAATTCTGGCACATCTTTCATAGTACTGTAGTTCATACTGTGATAGATACCCATAGTTTGAAAAGAGAATTTTTTCCCCGACAAACATATATCTGTTACAAATCACATTGACATTAGTTCCGGCACAACAGTCACTAAATAGCATAAGGTTTTCACCCAGTGAATCCAATGCTCAACAGATTCAAAGCTCCCATCGGCTCTGACCAAGCCTGACGATTCTACTGCTTAAAATGGCCAGAGGTCGCCCCAAAGTGACCTGCGGGCCTGAAAATGCAAGGTAGGGTTCTTGCTCTTGGTGACAACTACATGCTCAAACGCGCCTTCGGATGCATCCCGATTGGTGGACCGACATACATCCATCTGTACTTGCTTCCCTCTTCGAATAGGGCTGTATATAATCCGGCCCCAACCTCCTCCAAGGTCAGCACGGATCGTTTGTTCCTCCTCCGCCTCTTCACTGTCATGGAACAAACTTAATTCGTGTCCATCTGAAGCATATGGCACCAGACTGTCCCCACCATCATTAGGAACCTCTTCGTCTTGCTCACTTGGAAACTGATCGTCTAATAAAAATGTGGGCAGTAAACATAAGTTTCACAAACCACATACAAAAAGACAGGAGGAATAATCATAAATGGATGTTACCATAATCAATGATAAGATCTTCAGGTTTTCTCTTAGCATGGCGTTCTTTCAGCGTCTCAAATTTCATGCCATCAAGTGGCCAAGCTTCCCTGGTGCACAATCACATGGAAACTTAAACAAATGCACTCGTGCCAATAAATGTGCAGAACGAGAGGTAATCTGAGAAACTAGAATTCCAAAAGTCACAAGCTCTTACTCTGGTCGTTTTCCCCTTCTTAAAGCAACATAGCAAAATTTTTCGTCCTCATAACCACGTAAAGGCACACCTTTTGACCTCTGCGGAAAATATGAAAAAGGAGATAAAGAAAACATCAGTCTTTTTAATAGGTAAAGTACCTTTGTAAGCCTACACTAAATTTAGAAAAGGTAGTTCAATGCTATACCCAAAAGTGCATCATACACTACCATAACTTTAGAGATGCTGCTCAAATCTGAGCATTTTTTGCTGTACAATAGATGTTAGCCCAAAAGATCTATTCCATTCACCACACCCACTAAAGGGGGTCCTTGATACATATATATAGGCTGCCAACCAAGAGGTACCTTGGTGGCTAAGCAAAAGGGGTAAAATAGAAATAAAATTACTAAGCTACTAGACTTACTACTAACAATAGAAGCATATGTATGAAAGTCTATCTTATGTGAAAGCAACCACAGAACAACAGTGCAACGTCTTTTATATATGGTGCATGGACTGTGATGTTCTCCAACTCCTTTTAGTGACTCAGATGCAAGCAAATAAAATTGTTCTCGTACAATGCATAGGAAACAACCAAGAAAAGGATGAAGAACAAAACCTTGTAGACACGCTGAGATGATGTCCTCTCTAATCTCTGGACAAAGTGACAGTATTTGTCTGAATTTTCCAATGGGCATTGACCGTCATGGGGACACTGAGATGGAGATTGGAATTAGTATTATTGGAGACATAAATAAAATGAGTATATCTGGTTCCAACTTACAGGGGCAACCACAAAAGACCCATTTTTCAGTGAGGTTTCGTGAGCAACGATGCTCTTCACGTTACTTGGAGGACGGCTTGATGCTTTCTCAGCTTTGCGGCACTTCTGGGAAAAGCAAAGCTAACGTAAATAAAATGCTACATAACCAGGGAATATATGAATGATTTGTATAGACATGTTTAGTGAGTGAAGCATACTCTCTTTTCCATCCAAAGGATATAAGAGCGCATTTGACTTATAATCTTCGCTCCTTGGGGTGTTCCTGGCTCTAGCAAAACCTAAACATGCAGTATTTTCATCACATATAAGAATAACTTAAAATTATACCCCCCACACACAAACACAATGAGACAACATCAGTAAAGGGTGGGGTGGGGGTTTGATTATACCAATACATCACTTGTCAGGTCCCAAAGTTGGCGTACTATCGTTATTCGGTCGCTCAAAGAAGGAATCTCTCCAAGTGCGTAAGACTACAGGTAGAAGGAAGACAGTATATTCAATAAAGGTTGAAACATCAGGATATCCAATGAAAACCAAATTGAATAAAAATGGCCTGTTATCTGAAGTAGTTCCAAACAAGTACTACATTTGCCACTTGACCACTACTATGATTCATGAAACCCTACAGGAGCAAAGTAATAAATATAACATACCGATATTACAAGATCATGCCCTCGCTCATGCTTTTCTATGTTGCGGTTCAACTCTTGGATGCTATCATAGCTGTGGATGAGTGGCAACCCCTTCAAATCTACAAATATTCGCCACATAAACAGTATAATTAACACTCCAGAACTGAAAAAATGAAAACAATAAAAACTATGAATAAAAAAAGCAAACACTTTTGAGTGTGCCATTTGAAGCATCACCATGGCTTCGTAAGACAAAAACACCAGGGAACTTATCAGATAAAAGCGCAAGGCTCAGCTTTACATGCTGAGTTTAAAATTACTTTATGTCACATGGTCGGTGGCTCTATTAATAGTTTTGTGTTTCAAGATTTTGCATGAAGCCTAACATTTCTACATGCTTGCAAGTGTTGCAATACATAATACTACTTTGAACCACCCAAAAATCAGCCTATCTGCACAATCGAATATGAATCGCAATGTAAGCAACAGCTATAGTCTTACTGTCAAGTAGACTCTGCCCTGCTCTCTGCATTTCCTTGGAAGGCTCGACCAGGTTAACCCGCTCTATTGATTTTGGCCACACTGCCCTCATCGCCCTGTGTTCGTAACACATGTTAATCTTGCGTATACAGGAACTTGTAGTAATAGATGGAAATCTGGATATGCTTACCAAAGCGCTGAGCTTGGCCCCGCACCAAAATCCAACACCTTGGCAGGTGCAAACTCTGGCAACCTCCGTCTAACCTGCAAAGTCCATGGATCAGCCCATCAATTTGGTCACTCGGATAAATTTAACTCACTGAGGAGAACAGGAGCTGGAGATCTCATGGTTTCGAACCTCGCGCAGTACGCGGTGGCATGCAGCGTATATGGCGGGCATGCGTGACGCGACGTAGGCGACTGTCTCGTCCTCACGGTACCGGAGGCCGATATCGCCGTACGCGGACCTCACCTTCCAGCGCGCCGCCCGCTGCTCGGCGCCCGAGGGTGCGTTTGGGTCGTCGAGAAGCGCGCCCCGGGTGGCGGCCGCGGCGAGCTCGGCGCCAGTGCCCTTGGCGCGGTCGAAGGAGGCCGAGAGAAGAAGCACCTTGCGGTTCATGTGTCCCTTGTCTTGGTCTGCAGGAGCACGCGCAAAGGGGTTAGCGGGGGGGAACATGCAATCCGTCGAGCAGGTGGTGGGCGAAGGAGGATGAGGCACGATGATTGATTACCGCGGAGGTAGCGCCTGATGGCGCGGCGGAGGGAGAGGGGGACGAGGAGAATGCCCTGGGACTGCTTGGTCACCGTGCGGAGAGTCTCTGGCGTCAGCAGCCGCGGCGCCATCTCCGGCAGGAGCGCGGCCGCCATGTCTGTTGTCTCTCTCTCTCCTCTGGCGGCGGCGCTCAGGAACCACCAGCACGGCGCTTCGTTTGGCCCAGAAACAAGAAGCCCAGAGCTCGTTCCACTCACCTGCGCCCTGCGGTGTTAATGTGAGTGTGACCATTAAGGCCCGTGTCATTGGGGAGTTTCATTACATTAAATATACGTGGTGAAGAGAGAATGTGAGAGTTTCATGGGATGTGAGGAGAGTTTCATCACAATGAAACTCTACTGACACAATTACCTAGCTTTCAATTTAGGTAATTGTGCCTATGAAACTTGCACTGAGACTGGCCTAAATATCAAGACGTATCAGCAAATTTACGAAGAAAGACAAAAGGACGACCGGACGAGTCACATACTTAGATAGAAGGGTCATACTGGCACAATTTTCAAATTTCCAGTTTTGATAATTATGCGATGACACTCTACACTGAGACTGTCAAGAGTACTCTTACAGAGAGGCCATTTTCAATGTACAGGGACTTGTGTTTATTGCTTGGTTTAATGGTATTTGCAGATACCAAGGAGTTCACTTTAGTTATTCTCCAATTAGAAAAAGGATGTGTCTACCGGGAGAGGGCTCTCTCCATAGCTCTCGATCAAGAGCCCTCCCCGACCCCACACACGGACGCTCTTATCCTCTACTCGTGCCGCAACGAAAAAAGGAAAATTGCGTTGTCTTCTCCAAGGCTCTGAGCCGCATACGGACGCCGCGCCCTCGCGCCGCCGCCGACCGCCACCTCACCGGCGTCGCCTCCGACGCCGACAAGGTCCGCCTATCTCCACTGCCCACCGGAGGCCCTCCACTGCCCGGCCGGCGGCGGCGTCACCGCCCGGCCTCACCGCCCACACCCCGCCACCACCGCCGGGTCTGCCTCCTTCGCCGTCCATCCCTCTACATCCACCGGTCATGGAGCCCTCCCCACCCCCGAACCCCGGTAACCCCGAAACCATAAAACCCGCCACCTCCACCGCCACCCGCGGCCGACGGCGACCCGCCGCCGGCCTTCCCGCCCACCTCCCGCCGATTACCTTTTGTTCTTCTTCATTTGGGGAAGGGTTACTTCTTTCTAGTGCACATGAAAGTAACAAACTGGGGGGTCCCGAGTTAAGGCGAGAGGCTTCTCAGTTTAGCTTTTGCGTTAGAAAAACTAGTTCTATCAACTTCGCGAAAAACTAAATGAAAAATGCGTTCCATTGTTCCTAAATGATATATATTTAATAATAAATTTTGGGGGCTCTTTTATGGTGCACCATACCACATTATACCACTGTTTAAAAAAAACTAATATGAAAGTATCTTACGGTTGAGATAATTTTGTACTACTAAACTCGAGCTTGTGGTATAAGTGGTATTCATGGGTAGTATAGGGGTATTTTTGAAAAGTTTATCTCTGTGGATAAGTGGAAAACATCGTGCATAGAAAATCGACATTCAGGAGAAAAAACTACAGTATCCAAAATAATATACTTTTTATAATTATAAATTTATTCATTTCGCAAAAAAGACTTATATCATATACCACCACGTGGTGGCAGGTGCACCTAAAAGAGTCTAATTTTGAACATCTTGAATTTCAAGACTGATCATACATTCACACCATCTGTGAGATAAAACATCTCCTTGAGTATACCAAATTTTACTTGATAAATCTTGTGTTTTGCCAAATTTCTAAAAACATAATACGCAACTACCACCTACATAACTTGTCTTCCTTTTTCAAGGAGGTAAGTCTCAGACCATATGTAGTTCTTTGCCCCCGCTTATGTGGTTTAGGAAAGCACGATGGATTAGAACTAAAACAAAAGAAAAGAAAGCTATTTTTTAATTCTTCAGAGCATCTCCAACAATTTGCCAAAATTTTCTTGTCAAATCTTGTATTTTGCCAACTTCTAAAGAGATATGACAAGTAGAAAAAGAGTCAATCTCCAACAGTTTGGCATAAATCACTTGTCAAATCCAGATCTAACTTACATCAGGAACCCTGAGAGAGAAACAAAATTATTTTTATACCTTCCACCTCTTCTAATACGGGAGGATGCGCCGCGGATCGTTGTGCGCATATATGCACGCGCGGAGTCGATTTTTCCCAACTTAGGATAAATGACAACTTGAGATGTGGAATTGTTGGAGAAGGTTTTTCTATTTTTGCCAAAAAAATAACAATGACAATTTGAGATGGGGAACTGTTGGAGTTGCTCTTAAGTAAAAAAAAGAGTCCATCTATAACAGTTTGACATAATTCATTTGGCAAACCCTGATCTAACTTATATCAAGAACCCTGAGAGAGAAACATAATTATGTTTATGCTCTTCCACCTCTTGAAACTTACATCAGGAACTCTTTTATATTCTTTATTTCTTTTTCTACTCTCCCACATGTCTCCACCCACATCAAAAATGTAGATGCCAAGTCGAGTACGCGCGCATATATTTACACACTGTAGGTTGATTTTTCCCAAATTGCCAAAAACTATCAAGTCTTTTGACAAACTATTAGAGGAGTGTTTAAGTCAAAGATCCCAACCTAATTTGGCATACTATTGGAGATGAGTAACAAATGTCAAGCACATCTGCAAGAAAAGACAAAAATAGCGCATGTCTTTTTTATTCCTTCCATAAATCATTGTTAGATATTGTGTCGAATATTTGTACAGTCCGGTTACGATGGGACATGAGTTGTATTTAGCAGTATAGGGTGGAGTCCGTGTTATACTCTGTAACCCGAGCCTCCTCATAAATATGAGAGGGGGCTGATGTTGTAACCATGACGACATAGCGACAGGCTCGCAGGAGGAAGACGGCGTGTTGCCGAGATCCTAAAGCGGCCGGTGTTGCGGTTGGAGAGGAGCGCCCGTAGTCATGCTCCGGGGATGTAGGCTTCGGCTGAACCTCGTTAACAAAGATCGTGTCTCCGTTGTCGTCTGTGATCGTGCAAGTTCGTCTCGGTAGATTCAATCGTCGTTCCGCTGCGTGGAGATTAGCAGACGGCTCGTCGCCGCAGAGGGCTAATTTCTTACAATTGGTATCAAAACTATGCTTGGATTGGATCTACAGGTTGTGCAGAAGATCACATGGAGATTCGAGAGTTATGCATCTACAAGACGTCGTGCAACGTACAGTAAATGCGGAGCGGACATGGTGTAAGGTGGAGCATGATTGCGGCTACGGTCACAGCGGGTCGGCATTAGCGCCGGCGGCAGCTAGAGTTTTTTAGCTGGCTTCGGTCATCAGCAATGACATGAACATGATTGAGGAGTCGCGGACGGGTGGCGCAGGGAGCATGGAGGCAGGCGGCGAGACGTGCCGGTACGGGGCTGCAGCAATGCAAGCGGACGTGCAGCCGTCGGGTGTTGCAGATTGTGCAGCAGACCAGCAGTTGACTCGGAGCTCAGCGCGTGTTCGCAACGTCCAAGTTCCGCTTGAAGACGGCACGAGTTCGTGCGTGCGGAGGAGAGTTGGTAGAGTTTGATCACATAGCCATGCAGTGGGCCCAAGGTAGCGGTGGCCAATTGCCGTACGTGTGAGGCTGTGGGTGTTTTGCGAAGATATGGACTACGGTCTACTCCCTCCATTCCTTTATATAATCATTTCTAAGATTCAAAATTTGTGTTCAAATATAAGTATTCTTAGGGATAGGACAAAAATAAATAAGGTTGGTAGGTGGGTAGAGAGTTGGTAAATAGTGTAAAATGAGGGGTATAGATGTCATTTTCTTCTATTGTTGTTTTTTGAGTTTGAACTCTTGAAATGCTTATATAAAGGAACGGAGGGAGTACGAAGGCCCAAGTATGAGCAGTAACGTGGACAAGGTAGTCAGATGGCTTACATTAACGCAAAGGCAGATTTTCTTTGGCTTGGTGCATCGGCAGCTACAAATGAGGGCTAATATGGCAGTCGTGTGATAAACTATCCAACAACAATGCAGTTCATGCAAGGTGGTTGATGACGTATGGGTTCATAGATGAACATAGTGATCGACAAGCCACGTCGGTCGAATCAGTTTATGGTGACGAAGTGTGTCGTGTGGGAGTTAGCAGGGTTGTCCGCACAACGGAACTACAAGGCATGACAGGATGTCACGAAGCTGATGAAAAATAGCAGCATGCGACGGAGGAGAGGTAGCGTTTTGCATACCAGACCTCAGGCCGGTGTTGCGGGCTCGTTGGCAACGAGCAGAGGCTATCGACGGTGTTCAGTTGTAGTGCACATGGCAACTGATAGGAGTTCGATGGCGATTCAGTGGGTGCTCAGGATCGACGGAGTCAGGTGGCAGGCTGACAGGGTCGAGGAGTGGAGCAGCTCGCTGGGGTCTACCTGTGATGGATAGACTGAGCCGAACAGTTCGCGGGGCACATAGCGGACAGTTCATGATGGTTGGCGGATAGTTCGTTTGAAGGGTGAATATACTGTGGTGCATGGCGGAGATACTGGCGGTAACAGGCCAGTCATACCGTGGTCAGAGGTGACGACAGGATCAGCGATGACGACATATGAGCGTGGAGGCTGATGGGTTGTTGTTCTCTGTGGCGTGAGCTCAGGATGCAGGTTTGCATGAAGGAGTTTGCGTGCTTCCAAATCAGCAAGGGCGCGGATCGTTTCGAGTTGCACGTGCAGGGTTTTGAAGCATGGATCGAAAGGCGTGAAGAAGCTTCAAAGGCTGAACTGGAAGGAAGTATAGACAATGATGTTTGTACTTGCAATTGGAGTAATCTGGTTGAACATGGCTGCAGGAGACTACGGTGTAAGACGTCCGGCGTAGTATGGCAGCGCTAGTGGAAGGACAATGCTAAGGTGGCAATTCTGATATGCGACTCGGTGGCGATTGTGAGGTTCTCGGTATCATGGATGCAGTTTCGCAGAGCATGGTGTTAGATTCAGTTGCTGTTTAGCTGGAGATGCATCTGATTTTGCTTGGCAGAGATTATGGTGATAGAAGAGAAGGGTGCACAATTGCAGGTGGAGTCATGGAGTCTGAAGTTGCAGGGATAGCAGTGTTTCTTTAGGCACCTCTTGATAAAGCGGCAAAGGTGACTCAAGTCCGGTGTACATGGAGGTTCGCGCAAGACGGCTTCAAGGTGGCGGAATATTCACCAAGGTGGAGTTTGTTAGATATTGTGTCGAATATTTGTACAGTCCGGTTACGATGGGACTTGAGTTGTATTTAGCAGTATAGCGTAGAGTCCGTGTTATACTCTGTAACCCGAGCCTCCTCATAAATATGAGAGGGGCTGCTGTTGTAGCCATGACGACATAGCGACAGGCTCGCAGGGGGAAGGCGGCGTGTTGCCGGGATCCTAAAACGGCCGGTGTTGCGGTTGGAGAGGAGCGCCCGTAGTCATGCCCCGGGGATGTAGGTTTCGGCTGAACCTCGTTAACAAAGATCGTGTCTCCGTTGTCGTCTGTGATCGTGCAAGTTCGTCTCGGTAGATTCAATCGTCGTTCCGCTGCGTGAAAATTAGCAGGCGGCTCGTCACCGCAGAGGGCTAATTTCTTACAATCATGTATTTATTATTTTTTATCTACCAAATGGTGCGGGCATTTGGATTTTGTATCATCATACTGAATTATATACGGATGGCGAGTTTCTCAGGATCTTTAAATAATTCTAATATAAAAATGATTCGGGGCGCGAGTTTTCAAGTTTCCAACACTTCACAAATGTTGTACTCTATGCACATGCTCCCTGTCAAGATGTTGAAACAATCGGCTGGTTTGCATCACATCGGAAGATTTGGGGGCGTCTATGTTGCAAAATGATATGGTCAAATAACTACAGGTGAACACTACTGATTCGTGAACAGGAACAGACAAAATATTGCACTCTTCCCTCCATCATCGGGCTACCACGAAGTAATCAAGAGGTACAGGGAGTCGGAACTGTAGTACATATTGGACATTGTCCCAGCAGATACATGAAGGTCGCGGACAGTGGTACACCAAAGAGCAAAAAGCAGAACACAAAAAAAAACACTTGCCGGCTGACTGCAGAATGCAATGCAAACACTTGCTTGCATATGTGCAGTGCGCGGCTGTGCCCGTGTTACACCCGCTCGTGTGTGTGCAGTCTTGAGCAGCCTATTTCCTTGTGCTCAGGCCACCCAAATTCTTCCAAGAATGACAGTACCACACCGTTGGACCAGCCAAAACCAGTCTGCAAAAAAGATAACCATGAGCTGGGGTCAGAAGAGAAGGAAGGAGATATCTGGACGCTAGATCTCTAGTTATGTTGGCCAACAAACTACCACAGATTCATTGCCTAGGTATGCTGGAGGTACATACAGGTTGCCAGTTACCAAGCATGCTCAATTGCTTATCACTAACAATTGAAAGGGCTTTACTTTATACCATACCTGGGGCTTGTATTCACCACCGCCTCCAGATTTTCCACACGCTTCCACATCGTACTTCTCATGCATTGCGCCGGTTTCTTTGTAAGCTGCGTAGTTTGTTCTCAGCCACCTTGTAGCGATGTCCTCGGCTAATTTCACTGCCTCCTCTGATCCAGAATGCAACAGCCCCTCGACTATGAGATGCTGCACAGGAGCCCATCCATTCGGGAAATCCCTGCACGATTATGTGCTCCCAATTGTTATTGTGAAACAAATGCCAAGCGAGAACATTTCCTTGTAGAACAGTTCGCCTGGGGGAATTTTTTAATCAAACATAGTTTCCAGAGGGAACTTACCATTGCTGGGTTGTGTTTGTTAGAGAAGTTGCTATTCCTGCGGCGTGAAGTAATCCAGATGTACGGAGGCTTGCCATGACTCTCTTTGATTTTGCAGCATCAGCAAATTGCACCGATCCTGGTTTAGTTTCAGGCAGCCAAAGTAAATAGCAATGGAAATGAATAAAAAATGCTAGTATTTCAGATTAAATTACTGTTCTTCAAGGAATTTATCTAACTCTGTTGCACATAAGGAGTTAACTAGTGCAGAATCCTTGTGTGCTCATATGAGAAACTTTTGCCAATTCTTAATGGTACTGCATATTGGTATACTGCTTGCACGTTTTCAGAAATACTAGTGCATAATTGAGTAAGGAACAGCAATTCGTTTCCATTAGACCTGTTAAGAAAATGAAAGCAAGAAGCAGCATACCAATAAGCAGTGTGAAATGAAAGATTTGCCCTTACTCTTTTCTAGATCTCTGCTAAAACGGTTTGGTGCAAAGGACACTTCATTAGGGGACCATCCAAGAAAGAGCTTTCAGAATAAGTATTTCACGCTCGGGCATTAGAAACAAATACATGTTAGTTAAAGACAAACCTGAATGATGTGCATTTAACCACAACGGAATGAAGTTTGAAGCAAACATGTTGCGGTTCTGTGAGTTAGACTTCCATTGGTAGACTCCCTGGAACAATAATGAATATCAGCTAACGCCACCAGAAAGTGTTGCATCCCTAATGAAAACTGGATAAGACCAAGAGAGATCAGCATGCTATTGTTTGAGCACCTGCTTCTGGCAATCTCCATCAGTAGGAAGCCAGTAGTCAAGCCACTGCTCCATCTCGGAATTCCACAAAATAGAGTCAATTGCAGTATGACGTGCTTTCGAAGCCTTTAAAAACTTTTCAGAGGTTGCATTCTCTCCAAGGAGTTTAGCAAATGCAGCTATGTCCCGCTCCATCTGTATTGTGCATAAAGAATTAAAGATAGTAAGACCTCAGCACAATTCCAAGCATTATTAACTTGACTTTAATTGAATAATACTTTGTGCGCACAACATTTTCCTCCAAACTAGCTTCCTATATGTGTTGAATATCATGCCTCCAAGTCATGCTGAACACATATATCATGGGAATTCAAATATCATCACGAGCTCCATATCTTACCTTAAATATGAATGTGTTCAAGTCCACAGGTATAATGTAAGATGTTGCCAATGTTGTCATGTCAGTGGAATTTCTACGCAAAACAGTTAAACCATTAAAAATCAACTTGTGGTAACATTACGGAAGATGAATTTTGTACACATGTCATCTGTTATAAGTACATGTTTTAACTTGCAACCAATGAAACAGCAAGAGTTGTTAGCTCATTGTTTTCTTAGGGATATGTGAGCTATCAAGCGTCCAACCTCATCCATCGAGAGCTAAAATCCCATCCTGATTCTGCTGTTGAAGCAATTTCGAGGTAAAGTTTTTCCTTATCAGCTATAGAATTGATCTTCGAAGCCAGTTCCTCATCCTTGAAAGAGAAAATAAACTATAGTCAGTTGATCTTTTAAATGGTAAGACTTTCTTTCACTGCTATAATAAAGGTCAAAGTCAGACTATACAATTGTTGCACTTTCTGGCCTAGGTTTATTCCACCTCGCCTGGTACCGAGACAAATTATGGACTTGACCATTATTGTCCCTAATAGCTACGTTATGAATGCCTGCATAAAGAAACAATACAGTGTTACAATACTTCTAATCAAGCAAAAAAATATACAAAAACAAAATAGTTGATGTTTTCATGGGCTACCTGACATCCAGAAGCTATGCTCTTTCAGCAGAGAGGGGAATGCTCTCCTTAAAAAGTCCACGTCACCAGTTGCCCCGAATACATCCAAAACCATGGAGCTTAAAAGTGGTGGTTGGCTGCAAAGATCTCATCTATCAGTTAGAACTACATGGTAACAATATATTTCAGGTCAAGTTCTCTGCAAGTCGTTGTTGACAGCAAGAGAGAAGTGTACTCCAACTAGCAGTTTTCATTAATAATCAGCCTTCTAATCTTCCAATGAAGCTATGTAATCTTCCTTCTAATATTTTTCAATGTAGATGAGATAACACATTGGTGCAGGTAGAATTATTATTACCTTCGGTTAGTGTAGTAGGATCTTGCACCGTTCAGAACAAAACCATATTTTTCCACCATGTACACAAGGTTAAGTGTGATATCCTTGGCTGTCTCAAACATTTTGCTCACCAGTAATCCCCTGCACAGAGCCATACCACCATAAGAGATAGAAACAGAAGAGCGACAACAACTCTAGTCTAGATTAACATATTCAAGGGTTTGTTTGTTCGTTCCTCATGTCCATTGGAATCAAACACGTAGCTGTGTAGTATAGCATAAAACATTAAGAATGTTTCAGAAATACCGGGTCATAGGAGATAAAGAACATAGGCATTGACTAGTCATAGGCATTGGCTTGAAGGAAATGAAAAACAGATGAGCACTCCGTCAAAAATCTCATCTCAGAAGTCAGAATACGAGAGTTGCAGTGACATGACATGACCAGACCAGTAGACCACCATGCACGCCGGACAGTAAAAGCATGACCATGACCGCCCATAGAAAAAGTTAGCCGCCGCCCCTGGTATCCAGATGGCAATGACAAAGCGTGCGACGGCCGACGACGAAGACAACACGGACAGACATGCCGGCCTGGGTGACGAAGCGTACGAGTACGACGAACGCCGAAACAGACAGCTGGGGATGGAGAGATTCCCTAGCATCTCCGACGGCGGCCGGAACCACTCCCTGACATGGGAAGAACACGTGCACTGCGCTAAGCCGCTAACTCCAACGACTCTAGCAATGGAACCACCAATTATGTGTCGTCTCCCAAAACAAGATCCCTTGGAAATATCGTACGTGATCTAAAGCTGTGTGTGCTAATTTAGTTGGAGACTAATTTAGCATCTCTTTGTTTGCTGGTAGCATGCGACAACGAAAGTGGCAGCGGTAATGGAGGAAACCAAGAGGGTGCGGGGAGGTAGGAACTAGGATCGGAGAGGGACCCTACCTGATGACCCAGTAGGAGTCCCAGTAGTAGACCTCCCGGAACCTGGAGCCCGGCACGACGACCCTGCCTGGGAGCGGCAGCAGCGTGTGGCGGTCCGGCCGCGCGGCGACGTCCGGCGCCACGCGGCGCGCCAGTTCCTTCCAGAGCGCGTGCACCTCCAGCGCCCACGCCCGCGCCTCGGGGCTCCCGACGCGGGGCAGGAACCCGCGCGGCTCGGGCTGGAAGTCCGGCGGGTCGGCCTCCACGAGGTCGGACCCGGCCTCCCCGAAGTAGCGCGCGAGGTAGGACTCCAGCTCCGGCCGCGACGACGACGGCGGCGGCAGCGCGGCCGCCGCGGCGCGCGCGGAGGTGGCCAGCGGCAGGTCGACGTAGAGCTTGGGGTCGAAGCCGTCGGGCCCCAGCGCGCGCAGCGCCTCCGTCTGCACCCGCTGCAGGAGCTCCAGCAGCAGCGCGCCGCTGGCCGCCTCGTCGTCGTGCCCGGCGGCGGCGGCGGCGGAGGCTGCGGTCGGTGCCATCTGGATCGCGCGGAGACGGCAGCAGGAGGAGGAGCAGCAGCAGAGAAGGAAAAGGAGGAGGACGTTGTGGGGTTGCGAAAGCCGGAGCCCTGCGGCCATCTGCCGAGGCTTTTAAGGGAGCTAACCGCTCGGTACGTGGGGGGCGCGGAGACGGTTACGGCGGCGAGGACGACGAGGACGAGCGCGCCGCGCGGGCCTCGTGAACAACAACCACCCCGAGCTCTCTCCTCTCTTTTTCCTCCCCGTCTCGCGCGATTGGCTGCTTCTTCCAAAAGAAAGCCAGCCGGTCAAGTTGGAGGAGTGGGCCTGGTGGCCCGGGAAAGAAGCCAGCAGGCGTGTCCTGCGCTGCGTGCCCCCGTACACCGCCGTCCGCCGGGACGGGGTTTTTTGAAAGCCCTCTCGCTCTCGGCATTTGCGTGGCGTCCGCGCCGCGCTGTCGAGGTCGCGGTCGCAATCGCAGTCGCGGCGCTCCTGGCCGGCCGGCTGGGTTCGACACTTCGACTTGGACACTTGGACCTCGACGACGTGTCGTCGCGTGTGAGACTGAAGCTTGCCGGGTTGTGAGTTGTGACAAGAGAGCTGATATGTCTGATCGACCACGAGGGTGTGGGTGGACTGCGAGCACGTTGTTCGGCGGCGAGTGGCGAACTGGCGACCGACCATGGCAGTGAGCGAGTCAGCAGATAGCACACCGGTCGTTGTTGGCCGTTGCGGCTGCCGGATACTGTCGGGCACTGGCTGTGAGCTTTCCGGGCCAGCGTCAGTGCCCCGCGAGGTACCGTACCATAACCAACCTCGCCACCGCCTCCACGGCTGTCGTCGTTGGTGACCTTATCCGTGTCGCCCGTCGGTCTACTTTGGCCGTCGTGCACGTAGTAGCGACTAGCTTGGACCAACACCCCGACGTGAGTTTTTGGTAGAGCACATGGACGGGTGCCGCGGACGTAATGATAATCATAATTAACTTCTGTGAGGGCTCCTCCACCATCTGCTATCTTATCTATTGAACGTGTTGCGCCGACCATATGGAGCACGTTAACTATATACTATACGCGGAACGAACCTAATTAAATGCTTGCTCGATCGATACGTATGTATATTTAGGTCGTGCGCACGGAGTAGTAGCACTTTAGGCTTTTCTCATATGATTACTTGGCACATCATTTAAAAACGTTTGAAATTAAGATGAAACATCTCACCTTAATGCATAGTTTCATCTATTATTGCTTCTTAAGTTATGCAAGACATATATTGTCTCAGTAACTCGGTATATAACGTTTCATCCAATGAAAGTCATTTGACATCTCTCTTAACACTCATAATGCACGCTCTACTTAATTTCTAAGATTTATTATTTTTCTATCTATTGCTTTTTTCCGATTTGGTAGTATATTTATTAAAGAGAAATGAAAAAAAACAAAATTTTGCTTCTTATTTACACAAATCTTCGATACCTTTGAGATCGAAAGAAACCACCAGGCTCAGGTCCTGGGTTCGACTCCCCGTGGGAGTGAATTTCTCAGGATTTAACGGCGTTTGTGCTTTCAGTGGTAGGCGACGTTTCCGTCGACAGCGAGGCGCCTGTGGTGACTTCGTCAATCTTGAGGATTTGCCGGCACAGTCTTCGAAGATGCTCCTAAAGGTAGGGTTTGCGTGCCTATATTCATAGGGATGAGTGTGCGTGCGTTGTGAGTGTCTCCGATGTATTGTGTAATTCGAAAAAAAAGAAAGAAACCACCAGGCTCGCGCGGTGGTTGGGGCAGCATTGAGTCGATGGATCCCATGCATCCGTCACCGCAACTCCTATACGCACGAGCTCGGTCAGATGTGGAGGCTCGCCAGCGTCGTGAACTCCCGTGCGCCACCAGCGCCGCCGCATATGGAGGTTGCGCAAGCTCCTGCAGCCACGAATCTTGTGCAGGCTCCTGTCCAGGGAGTGTCAGTTAGGTAGTTTTGATGGGAGTGCTCTAAACACTGTTACATTATCAAAAATGTTGACAAAACTATCTATTCAATACGATATTTACTCTTTCCGTCCTTAAAAAAACGGTTCGTTTAAGTTTCAAATTTTGTCCCACAAAAATTGTTTATTTAATTCCTATTGAAACTTAGTTAATTAAAGTAACACTCACACCAATAAAACCAAGTAGACTACACAATTTTCCATACAAGTTAATAGAGGTAGTATAGTTACTTGCCGCAACTATTAGTGTGTCTAGAATTTTTTAAATGAATGGTTTTTTTTGGACGGATGGAGTATGAAACTCCCACAAAAAAAATGATCATACTTTACTTCCAAAAATCAGCAGGACTAAACTTTATTTAATTGTGAAGCAGACGCCTTAACAAAGTTACAAAGTTGAGATGTTAGTATATTCTTATATACATGACCACCTAGAACTACGACTTTGTGTGACTGTCAGGCCAGTCGAAATCTTAATAATTTTAGAGTGAGTTCTATTGCATGTCCATCAAAGTTTCCCGATACCTCATGATCTAGATTCGCAAACTAAAAAAATCAATCATCTAGGTCTATAAACTTTTCTCGAGATCTCATTAAGATCCAAAAACTAAATAAACGACTATCTAGGTTCATGAACTTCTAAAGAGAGGTCAATCTAAGGTTTATCTCTACCCCTAAAAAACGCGTAAGGGCAACGCTCCACCCCGTGGTTCTGCCCCCTCGGCGTTCTGCCCGGCAGAACCACGGCCTTGCGCGCCGACAGGTTGGTCCCACACAGGCACACACCCTTTCGTCCCTTCGCTTCGGTTGCAGACACGCCTCGCCCTCCCTTTTCCCCTCCGTCCGCCGCCACCACCTGCTCCGCCTCTCCTCCGCGTTGTCGCCACTACCGCCTCCTCTGCGCCGTCCTGCGCCGCCTCCCTGCCCCTGCGCCTCCTCCTCATCCTCACCGCCCAGTGCCGCCTCCCCCTCCTCGCCGCCCCCCTCCTCCCCAACCTCGCCATCCTATGCCATCCCCCCTCCTACGTCTGCCGCCGCGGCAGCCCGCCTCTAGGCGTGCAGCACCGACGCGCCCCTGGTCCGGCCGCCGGCGCCGACACCGCCACCATGCAGCGTCTCCTCTGCAGCTACACACCAGTGGGCCCCAATCCCTGCTGCTCCTCCCCGTCGCCCCCAGTTCCTCTCGCCGCCTGCTCTGCAGCTCCTCCTCGCAGATCTGCTGTCCCTCATTCAAAGATAAGAGCTCTGGCTCAGAATGTCAATGACACACCATTTGCCTTAACATACCAGTTGCTTTTGTAGCAAAGGTGGATTGTTTAGTATAGTAACTTAGAACCTGTAATTTCGTGCTGAAAAAATGGCCATTGATATATGAAAACATTGCTTGTCAGAGGATGTTGGTGCTATGATTTCCTCCGTTTGTTTCTCACTTCTTTTTTTACCCCTGTTTATCCAAGTTACAGATACCTGCATCGAGTTATTTGATGGAGCAAGCAGTATTGAATGATTTGAGGACACAAAGCTTATGTATAATTTTTACCAGGTAGAAAGGTTGTGAATGTGAAAAAAAATTGGTTTCTTTTTTCCTATCAGTTAACAGGTCTATCAGATATAACATGGAGTACTTTACTTTTGCCAGTCTATTAATTAGGTTGCTGCTGAGAAAGGGATGCATACATTTGTTACGAACATAAAGGTAAGTATATTACTGTTATGTTGCATTTTAAATTCCTGAATTGACTCTGGATAGCTTGGTCATGTATTTTTGTAGCGAGTTCCTTGTTGAAGAAGAGATCGTCACTTAGCGTATTGTTGACGGTGATGATGAGTTCGGCAATAGCACACTGAGCTTATTCCATCTATTCCCAAGGTCTACTGGTAACTCTCACTCTCTGATAATGGCTCTTTTACTGTACAATGGTAGTTTTGCACTCCTCAATTCATATTTGTCAACCAATTAGAAAAAAAGATCTATCTCGCATAGTGCAACAGAGCCTTGGAAGCACCCCTTGTTTGTTGCAAAAGCTATAGATTATGGGCTTCTAGCTATGTTTGTGGTCCTGGACACTGAGGTAGTTATTGTAATTTTTCATGATGGAGCCTGGCTGATCTAATTTTCGTACACTTACATTTAGATTGATAAGTTTTTTCTTAGGTGGACATGGAGATTGAATCTTAAACACTATCAAATTGAACGTTGGGCCTTATCTTTGGTGTGGTCAGTTGGTCACTATATTAGTAGTTGGCATGGCCATCTACTATTCCAGTTGCAAGGAGCAAATTTCATACAGCCAAAAAACAATGACCCGTGAATTCCACGAAACAGAACATTGTGCCTCCTAGATTTGAGATGGTAAGTCATCTAGCACATTTAATTATGAAATGTTGGACTATCATTCTTCTTAGTACAGTTTGGAATCAGAGTCAGAAAAAATTGCCATAACAATTACTGTAGATGAGCCTCCAAGAAAAAAGTTTTTCTTCCTTTCTTAGGATTGTTAACTGTGATGCTGATGGGAAAATTATTTGTGGTTATATAGTGATATGATTAGCGTCGTAGTGGACTCAACTTGTGTTTTTATCCCTCTGTGGGTTATCCACTTATCCCGCTGTTATGCTATCATAGCCAGGTCGTGCTGGTCAATCGTGCTTCCCTCTTGCTTGATCTGAGTACTTCTTTGGCTCTCTGCCCTTTCTTCCTCTCATCATTACTGTGATTTGCTTTTAAATGTTAAGAATCCATTATGTTCGCTTATCTAATTCTAATCTGCATGGCACAAATTTAGGACAACTATATGTTTTGGCAGTTTCATGCATAGCTTAATCTCTAAAGGAATTATTATTTTTTTGAAACAAATTAATTTTTTCTGAAATGAATAGGTTAATCTCTATGATAGTCATGTGTCTTAGTATGCCTATGTTGCCACATGCTGCTATTCTAGCAGTCCAGTAGAATTTTGTGAGATTGTCCTGAGACATTGACTAATGTTGTTAGAGGGATATACATTAATTGGGTATGAGGGTCTAATGACATGACACTATGATTACAGTTCCAATTAAGATATATTTTTCTGTTAATTATCCATTTGGATAGGTGGATATGCTTTTGTGGTACAAATACATTTTCCAACTTAAGGCAAATTATGATTAAATATGGATAGGAGCCAAATACTGAAAATCCGAAATAGCTTTCTCTATTATTGAAGCCTCTTCAGAGTCTCGGAATCGGTCAGGTGATTTGGCTCTGTTCTGTCAGCTTTATGGACATGTACTACTTGATATACCATCTCTGATCAAAATTAGCAGGCATTCAGCATTCCTGATGGCCACATTGACGGCAAGGACTGTGTACCTGTTGGCCATCCTCATCTCTGGCCTGTCATTTTATTCAGAGGTGACTGTGTAATTGTTTAATAGTATTATTGCCAGAACAGTGCTTACGTGAATTTATTTTACTGTTATTCATTATGCTATTTTTAATAATCTGAGCACATTCACTATCAAAGAAATTAAAAGATGCATAGATGTTGTAAGAATCAAATCAAACCAACCACAGTATGAGGTCAGAAGGCTTGAATATCAACCCCACTCCCCCTCTTTTTTTTAAGTGATGAGCATGCTCTGTTTCTAGATGACTTGGGTAGCATTTGAAATAGTGTGAAAATGTTTTTTCAGAATAATGAGCTCCTACTTTCCATTATTTTACATACCTATGAAAAAAATTCAGATGGGACACTTGCTTTGGTTGTAGATATTATCCACTGATATTGTGTCTGTCCAAACTAGAAGCACTAGATTTACATGTCAAATCCTCTAGCTCTTCCTGAGTCTTGAATATTAAGGGGTAGCAAGAGACTCAAGGGTATGATGTGCGAACAATGTCCCTAGGTTTAGTTGTTGCCTAGATTCAATTATAGAAGCAAAGGTTGATAGCTAGATAGTTTGATTGAACTTTTCATTATATATTCCATTGGTAGTGTACAAAGTCTGATGATGATATGCTATATGCTAATTATGAGCTGGTTTAGGGTCTCACGCTAATAAGCCAAAGTATTTTTTTCAGTCATTGTACTGTTGTCACATGAAAAATGCAGAGCTGATTGGTCACTAAAATGAAAACTAATTGATCGTTTCAGACAGATTTTCAGACGGAGGCCTTATTATCTCTTTGGTTTTATATTTTCCATGTATGCGTTGTTAGAAACAGATTAAAAGTAGATTGACATTGTCCTGCACTAGGTTTTCATTTTGTAGAATCACTTGTTGCTTAGTATGGTTAAATATGTCATTTGCTGCTACCTTGTTTGGTTTTCAGGTACCAAGTTTGGTGAATGTGAAATTTGGTGATGTCGGTCAGTTATTTCAGATGCAGGTTCCTCATTGTGATGGGTATTGGAACATCAAGAAGTTAAATTTCAGAAGTCATATAATCATTTTTTTCAGAATGAAATACAATTGTGAGGTTTGTTTGAATTGGTCATAATTATCGAGTTTGCATTAGAGCATTTTGAACCTGCCCTCACCAACACACTAACCACCACTCCTATACCTATTTGCAGGTCAAACATGAGCCAGATTTGCCGCACTTAATACCATATAGTCTCATCTACTTGATATAGTACTAAAAGGGCTACTTGAATTGTATGGAATATCACTTGAAGGAATGATGTATTCTTGACAAAGGGCTCTTGAATAGAGGTAAAGGGAGTAGGGAGCACATGAAGGTGAAATATAGAATGGTTGATCTGAAAATTGTCTCATGTTGATATCAATTTATCTGTACAATGTGCAATTGTATTGTACATGTATTTCATAAGAATCATTTTGATACTTGTGGGAAATAATTTGTGTTGCCCGTAGCAACGCATGGGCATGATCCTAGTGTACTTTTAAAGAGCGATTATCTAAGTCTAAGGTTTCCTGTATCGATTTTTCTACAACTACTTTATGTTAGCTGATTGTACCCATCTTGACAGCTGAAAATGAAGCATTGTTGAGGTTTCAACAATGACGCTAACTAAAGCACACGCGGCCTTTGTGTTATTGTCCGCGTGAGAGGGTTCAAAACGTAAACCGCAACGACATCGAGGTGGTGGGTGGGCGGGCTAGTCGCGCGGCGGGGCGACGGGCTCCTGTCGTGACTCGTGAGTCTGTGACTCCTCTCCGCCTTTGGCTATTTGGCTGGCTGGTGTCGTGGCTACTTGTCCCTCTACTCCATGCCAAGCCACCAATTTAATTTTGGACGTGCCCGACACACATATAGTATACTGCAATTGAGGGTCGGACAACATTACGAACGTACTTTGAAGCGATATACAGAGTAGTATGTTCCTCGTGTGTGCACCATATTACTCTCCCCGTTTCGAATTATAAGTCGTTTTGGTTTCTCTAGGTTCATAGATATTATTATGCGTCTAAATATGCATTATATCTAGATGTATAATAATATCAATGAACCTAGAAAAGCCAAAAAGACTTACAATTTAGAATGGAGTACTCTGTATACTACTTAACCAGTTTGATTTCTTTTCCCTTCTATAAAATGCAACGTTCAGTATTGCTTTGTTTTTGCGGCGGAACGAATGATTGTTTGGTACGTACATACTTTTTTTTTGCGTCAGGTTAGTTGAACGCAGTCGTAGATGTTAACATGCTATATGCGGGTCCATTCAAATGGTAGTGCCTGTCACGATAACAATTGATCATAGTAGTATATGGTGTGGTCCTACACGGACCAAGCAAGAAGTTAAGAAACGCAAGTAACAACCACGATTCTCTCACCAATCAGGCATAGCAGCAGAAAAGATTTGCGTGTAAAGGTTCCATATTTTTTTAAGAGGTGTAAAGCCTTTTCATTAAGATGAAGAGATTACAAAGATGTAAGGGCAGTCCCAATGGTAAATTTATTATGGTTTCTATCTCTATTAATTACCTTGATAACTCAGCATTTTGATGATGTATCACAAGTATTAATGAGGAGAGAGGAGGTAAATCCAGAAACGATTTCTACCAGAGGAAACAACGTCTACCCTGGAATCGAGGCACGAAGAAACCGACGACACGGCATTGAGGAGAAACTACTCGTTTCGTGCCCCCTCCGGCCACATTTTTTTAAGACGTGTAAAGCCTTTTCATTAAGATGAAGAGATTACAAAGATGTAAGGGCGGTCCCAATGGTAAATTTATTATGGTTTCTATCTCTATTAATTACCTTGACAACTCAGGATTTTGATGATGTGTCACAAGTATTAATGAGGAGAGAGGAGGTAAATCCAGAAACGATTTCTACTAGAGGAAACGACGTCTACCCTGGAATCGAGGCACGAAGAAACCGGCGACACGACATTGGGTAGAAACTACTCGTTTCTTGCCCCCTCCGGCCACATTTTTTTAAGACGTGTAAAGCCTTTTCATTAAGATGAAGAGATTACAAAGATGTAATAACTTTACGAAAACTCGCTATGCGCAGAGACGCAGAGTTAAGACAACACCCGACTATAGTAAATTAGTAACAAAGAATCAGCAATAGAAAAAAAAAGCTACAACACCACTACTGACGGGACCCGAAATTATGGGTACCCAAAGACAGCGATTATGAGCGACTATCACAGCCATGATGGCCCCTGGGGTATTTGTGGTGGTTTTCTGGATTTATTTCTATGAAGAAAAACGGCCACAACAACCAAGGGGTATTCTACGAATTATTTTTGTTAGGAAAAACGGCCAAAAACCAAGGCAACCACCTCACGTGCTCACCTACCAAGCCACTTCCGACTAGGATGCTGCCCTCCCGAGTAGTTTGGAGACCCCTTTACCCATGCATGTACTGAGGCATCAGAGACATTCATTGCTCCTGCCACTTGCATGGGAAGGCACAACACCGGGACAGACAACCACATAAGCAATCATGCAGTCAACAGTAATATTGGGACCCACCGCATGGAAGAGCCGCACACCTGTTGAGCATGCACACTCTCCACCTCTCTTTCTCTCTCTCCTGACTTGACCCACCGCATTGATGTAACCTGCTCCACTTGTTTGATAAAAGGGAGAGCAGGAGTCCCTTCCCAAGGGAGGCTGGTCTTTTATTTTTTTTCCTTCTCTCTTCTCCTCGAAGGGAAGGGCTCTCTCTTTTTTACTTCTTCTACTTCTAGCCTTCCATGGCTCTAAAAAAACTACAGAGACTTGGGATCAAGCTCCCTCTCTCGCCCATTTGTACCCCCTAGTACAAATCAGCGCAAATAATACAGCAACACGAACTGGACGTAGGGTGTTACTGAAAGGACCATGTGATGCCTAGAGGGGGGTGAATAGGATCACTTCAAATTTCTGAAACAAATGCAGCGGTTAAAACTCCTGTCGGTACTACCGACGCGGTGCCGGAATTACCGAGGGGTCGGTACTTTCGGTACCGGGCCGGTACTACCGACAGTACAGAGGTGACTAAAACGAAATTTGAAATGTAAAGCGATTCTAGTAATTCTATTTGAATCAAAGGTTTAGTTTAGAAGCTAAGAACCACCTGCAACTAAAGATATGATTTGGAGCACAACCAATTTAGAGATCGGGCTAAAACAAGTTCTAGGGTTAGAGAGAGACAAAGAATTCAAGCAAGCAAATGGAGACACAAGAATTTAATCCGAAGTTCACTCCCACAAAGGAAGCTACGTCTCTGTTGAGGATCCCACAAAGGGAGGGCTATCACCAAGAGCCTCTTTTCCTCTTCCAATCCCCACAAAGGAAGATTGGTGCTCACTAAGAATTCTCCACCAAGGAGAGGGTAATACAAACGATCCCGGGTGCTCCACACCAAGAGGGCACTCAACGGGAGACGCCTAACCGTCTAGAAGCAAGCTTCAAGAGTAACAAACACGAATCAATTGCCCGGAGATGCTTCAAGTGCTCTTGAGATGGGGAGATTCGAAGGGGCTCTCAAAGCTTCTCTAATTCTCACTAGGAATCACTTCTCTACCCAAGCCCTAGCTCAAAGGAATCAAATCTTGGCTCTAGGGGGAAGGGGAGAAGTGGAGTGAATGCTCAAGTGAGGGTTTGTCCCGTGGTTGGTAAGCAATGAGTGAGGAGGGAGAAGAGGGGTATTTATACTAAGCCCTGAAAACTAGCCATTACTGTGCAGAAACGCGTTTTATCGGTACTTCCGACTCAGGGTCGGAACTACCGAGGGGTGTGGCTGAAACCCAATAGTGGAGGCATATCGGTAGTTCCGACCCGGGTCGGTACTACCGAGCCCCTGGCTAAAACTCGCCAGTGGAGCCATATCAGTACTACCGACCCGGCGTCGGTACTACCGACAAAGGCTGAGAAGTTGAGATAAGATAAGCAATTGTGCACGTATCAACTCTAATCTCTTCTCACTCACTTGGGTCATCTCCTAAAGCACTTTTAGCATCTCTTGGCTATCAATTCGCATCCCCCTTTATAGTACGGTGTTTCCTATATTCAAATTCAAAATCAAAATTAAATTAAGCCTTGACTTGAGTTGAAAACGCCGAATTGGAATTGGGGGCCTTCTTTTGGTCAAAACCATGATTTTCAATTAAGTAAATCCTGCACACATCTTATTTAAACATTAAATACAACAAATTGTGTTTGTCACTATCACCAAAACAATTAGGGGCCAAGATGCACTTTCAATCTCCCCGTTTTTGGTGATTGATGACAACACAATTCGTTTTCAAATAAAGATGTGTGTATCCAACAATTTAAAGCGAAACTCCCTCTAAATGTGTGCTTGGTATTTTATGGAGGCCTCAAATGCCTATCACACATTTAGAAGAAACTTCACTCTCAATTTGCATACACAAGTGCATAAGTGTGATATAATAACCGTGATGCATATGACAAGATATACAAATCAACAAAGTGAAAAATAACAACCACCAAGCATCACAAATATATAAACGAGGTTCCACACTAGCACGATTAAGTCTTACAAATTTAAAAGGTTCTAGGTTCACCATCCATCACACCACACAAATAGTTCATACATGTCCACAACCTAAGATAGATAGATAAAAGAGCGAAGATACACACCACCACATGGGTAAATTGTGAGCTCACTCCCCCTTTGGCATCAAGCGCCAAAAAGAGGAGGCCCTTCAATCATCACTACCATGTGGAGAGTGGGCCGCCGGAGGAGAGTCGTCTTCTTCGGTCTCACCACCACCAAAGTCCTCATCATCGATGTCGGCCGGGGGAGCTCCATACATCATGGATGTGTCGCCGTACACCTCCCAAGGGTTGTAGAAGACCGGTGGAGGAGGGAAGTCCATGGGCTCGCGAACGGGAGAGTGCTCGATGTTGTGTTGAGCGAGCATGGCCTTCTGACGGGTCTCTAACTTGAGGAGCTGCTCATCAACGTGCTGCCTATGAGCACGGATCTCTTGTGCATTGTGCTTCCCAACATTGAAGCAAGCGAAGAGGCCTTGAGATAGAAAGTTGAAGATGCTCTTCTTCTTGCCAGGGGAATGGTGCCTCTAGAAGATGATGGTCCACGAGAGGAGGATGGAGGCTCATAGGAGGATGGACCACCCGAGGAGGTAGATCTAGGAGGGGCATGCTTGCCCAACTTGAGAAGACGCTCAATGTTCCCCTTGTTTGGCTTCTACCAAGTGTGAGTCTTGTCGGTAAGAATGTCAACTCCGGTCACCTCACATATCATCTTGAAAATCCAAGGGGCATACTGACAGCTCTTGTTAGCGGACACTGAGCACACAATGATCTCCTCCCATATGAAATCAAACACACTAAACTTTTCCTTGCCCGGTGCCATCCTCACAAGAATATCCTTAGCAATGTTTGAGATGTTGTAGTTGTCACCAATCTTAGGAGTGAGTGTGTATCGAAAGAGTTGGTTCAACATCCTATAGACGGGCTTCATCCCATGTGTAGTACCAAACTCAACCTTGCCATAGATAGAGTCATACATAAATGCCATCTCACTATCAAGTGGGATCTCTCCTCCATGGATCTTAGAACGACCGAGATCCTCACCAAAACCGAGAATTTGAGCAAACCTCTCATAAGAGACCGAGAGGGGCTTGCCTTGCAAGAGCCAATAAAAAGTCTTGGTTTCACGCCGGACATAGAGATTGGCATAGAATTGTGCAATAACTTCTTCATTCCAATCATAATTCAGTGCCATGATTGAAGTCAACCCCTTAGCATGGCAAATGTCAATGGCCTCATTGGCGGCCGGAATGTTGAAAGACCTCAAAGTGTCCCACTTGATAGACTTCATGTCCACGGTCATGTGCTCCTTGCTAAGGATAACCGACTCATACCAATCGGCATTGAACTTGAGCCAAAAGCGAATGTCCGCATCAAACTCCTTTTGCCATAGAGCGGGATCGGAGTACCTTTCCTTGTATACATCATGTGACCCACTCTTGTAGTCAACCATCTTCAAGATCCCCATTTGAGTTGCTGGACGAGGGGGACGAGATGGCCTAAGCACAAAGTCCGTGAGAGTGTCCAAAGAGATGTCTTCATAGTCATCGTAGTGGTCATCCGGTTCATGAGCTTGCTTGGTGCGGGCACGGTGACCTTGACTAGTGGAGCGACGAGGAGCAGCTGGAGGATTGGTACGACCCCGACCACGTGGACGTTGAGCACTTGTACCCACCTTCCTCTTCCTTTGAGCGAGAGGGACGTCATCCTCATTGGATCCCTCTTGGACCACTTGTTTGCCGGCACGACCCATCTGATAAGGTTTGAAATAATTGCATAAGATGGATGTGAAAGATTGAATTGAAATGACTCAGTTCATGGACCTTAGCACTTGTGGTAGGCACCTGTCGGTACTACCGACCTTGGGTCGGTACTACCGACAGGGCCGGCAACAGTGCAGTTAATCCATGAATCGAGTGATTCCACCAACGAAACGCTACGAGATCATGGGCAAGTGTTCTAGGATGGATATAAAGATGATTCCCTAAGGCATTCCTCCTAGAAACTACGGCATTGGGAGATCGAGCAAAGGAGGATTTGAAAGAGATACCTTGAATGTTCCCGCGCGAATCGAGAAACTTCCGGCGAGGAACGGATGTTCCGAGGGGTGGAGAATCCAAAGGTATGCCTAGCTTGAAGTTCCCACGGTCGATTTTGGAGATCCCCTCAAGGATTTGAGAGAGAAGAGGAGAGGGAGGTGCCAACGGTCTAAAAAGGAGGAACCCTAGAACCTGTCTGGTTCGGGGGGTATTTATACCCCAGCGACGGTTATCGGTAGTACCGACAGGGGCTCGGTACTACCGAGGGTTCAAGAAAATTGAGCCAGAGAGTGCATATCGGTATTACCGACGGAGTGTCGGTTCTACCGGGGTTCCATCGGTAGTACCGACAGGGGCTCGGTACTACCGCAGATTTTGCAAAATTCCAACAGTAAGCTCTTATCGGTATTACCGGCCTTGTGTCGGTAGTACCGCGATGTTTCGAAATTCCAACAGTGAACTCATATCGGTACTTCCGACCTTGTGTCGGTAGTACCGTGAATCTCAAGAATTTTGAAGAAAGGATTGAGAAACTAGCTGAGATAGATAGAGGGAAAAAGCTATGGACATGTAGAGCAACCATAGGGCTTGGTGATCAGACACAATCAATCAATCAAAGCGATAATCACCAAACACTATGGGAAGAACCAAGTTTTGTAAGACACACACAAAGTGAAGAAAATAAAACATTTTTCTCTCTATCTAGGCATCAAACAATTTGTGTGCAACAAGTCAAGCCAAGTTACGAGAATCCAAGATGTTCAGCTCACTTCTCAAAGCACAAAACCTTTGCTCGTCTAGAGCTTAGTAAAGATATCGGCAAGTTGCCTCTCGGTGCTCACATGACGTAGAGCAATATCTCCCTTAGCCTCATGATCCCTTAAGAAATGATGTCGAATATCTATGTGCTTTGTTCTAGAGTGTTGGACCGGATTGTTTGCTAGCTTGATGGCACTCTCATTGTCACACAAGAGTGGAATCTTACTAAACTCACAACTGTAATCACTCAACGTTTGCTTCATCCACAAGAGTTGTGCACAACAAGCACCGGCCGCCACATACTCGGCTTCGGCCGTGGACAAAGCAACCGAATTTTGCTTCTTTGAGCTCCACGAAACCAAAGACCTATTAAGAAATTGGCAAGTCCCGGTTGTGCTCTTCTGATCTACTTTGCAACCGGCATAGTCCGAATCGGAATAGCCAAGTAAATCAAAAGTGGAGCCCTTGGGATACCACAAGCCAAGGTTAGGAGTGTGTACCAAATATCTAAAGATTCTCTTAACGGCCATTAGATGACACTCCTTAGGATTAGCTTGAAATCTTGCACACATGCACACACTAAGCATTATATCGGGCCTAGATGCACAAAGGTAAAGGAGGAAGCCAATCATGGAGCGAAATACCTTTTGGTCGACCGACTTCCCTTCTTCATTGAGATCAAGATGTCCATTAAGTGCCATAGGGGTCTTGATGGGCTTGGAGTCGGCCATGTCAAACCTCTTGAGCATATCCTTTATATACTTGGTTTGACACAAGAAAGTCCCTTCCTTCATTTGCTTGATTTGAAACCCAAGGAAGAACTTCAATTCACCCATCATAGACATCTCGAATCTCTTGGTCATGATCCTACTAAACTCTTCACAAAATTTATCATTAGTGGAACCAAAGATAATATCATCAACATAAATTTGGCATATAAAGATATCATTTCCATTTCTTTGAATGAAGAGAGTAGAATCGGCTTTGCCTATCTCAAAACCGTTCTTGAGAAGAAATTCCTTAAGGCATTCATACCATGCTCTAGGAGCTTGCTTAAGCCCGTAGAGCGCCTTATGGAGCTTGTACACATGGTTGGGGAAGCTTAGATCTTCAAAGCCCGGTGGTTGCTCAACATACACTTCTTCTTGGAGAGGTCCATTCAAGAAAGCACTCTTGACATCCATTTGATGAAGCTTGAAGTCATGATGAGTAGCATAGGCCAAAAGGATACGAATCGATTCAAGCCTTGCTACCGGTGCATAAGTCTCTCAAAGTCCAAGCCTTCAACTTGAGTATATCCTTTGCCAACAAGCCTTGTCTTGTTCTTTGTGACAACACCAAATTCATCTTGCTTGTTTCTAAAGACCCATTTGGTGCCGATCACATTTTGCTTTGGTCTTGGCACCAACTCCCAAACTTCATTTCTCTTGAAGTTGTTTAACTCTTCCTCCATGGCAATAATCCAATCTGGGTCCTCAAGAGCTTGTTCCACACTAAGAGGTTCCAAAGAGGAGACAAACGAGTAAAATGCACAAAAGTTTGTCAATCTTGAGCGAGTTGTTACCCCTCTTTGAATGCTGCCAAGTATGTTGTCAACGGGATGATCCCGTTGAACCATTTGATGTACTCTTGGGTGTGGTGCTTGAGATTGACGTTGAATGGGTCCATTATCATCATCTTGAACTTGTGGAGCTTCTTCTTGAGCTTCACCACATTGTTCTCCCCCTTGATCAAAGCCTCGTCCATGATCGTCACCATGAACTTGACTTTCTTCTTGATGAACTTGAGTACGTGGTGGTTCCACTCTTGTTGATGATGTTGGATCTTTATTGCTTGTTTCACCCGAAGCTTGAACTTGAGCCTCATGAGGCATCACTTCACCGGTCCCCATTCTAAAGATTGATACACTTGGGGGTTCTTCATCATCTACAAGGTTTTCACTAACTTGCTCTCGTTGAGAGCCGTTGGATTCATCAAATTTCACATCTACCGTGGTCTCAACATAACCGGTGGTTTTGTTGAAAACAGGATAGGCATGCTCGTTAGTTCCATAACCAATGAGAAAACCTTCATCAACCTTGGATGCAAACTTTGAGGCTTTGGGTTTCTTTTTAAGTATGAAACACTTACACCCAAAGACCCTAAAGTAATGCATACTAGGTTTCTTACCGGTGATGATCTCGTAGGGGGTCTTGTTCAAGTACTTGTGGAGGTAGAGGCGGTTGGCGGCATGACATGCGGTGTTGATGGCTTCCACCCAAAATGAGTCCGGAGTCTTGTATTCATCAAGCATTGTCCTTGCTGCTTCAATCAATGTACGGTTCTTCCTCTCAACGATGTCGTTTTGTTGAGGTGTGTATGGAGCGGAGAGTTCATGCTTGATGCCTTTTTCATCTAGGAACTCCTCAACTTGAGTGTTCCTAAATTCCGAGCCATTGTCACTCCTTATGTTCTTGACTTTGAGCTCGAACTCATTTTGAACTCTTCTAATGAACTTCTTCACAATTCCCTTTGCTTCACTTTTATCTTGCAAAAAGAATACTCAAGTGAAACGGGAAAAGTCATCAACAATTACTAAACCATATTTGTTACCACCGATGCTTATGTAGGCAATTGGTCCAAACAAATCCATGTGTAGTAGCTTCAATGGTCTTGATGAAGATAGGATGTTCTTGGCGGGATGATGAGCTCCAACTTGCTTCCCGGCTTGAAAAGCACTACATAACCTATCTTTCTCAAAAACAACATTTGTTAGTCCTAGGATGTGCTCGTCTTTTTGAGGTTTGGCCAAGTTCCTCATGCCAACATGGGCTAGTCGGCGATGCCATAGCCAACCCAAGTCGGATTTTGCCACTAAGCAAGCCTTAGGGTCCACCTTCACTTTTGTGAAATCCACATAGTAAAGTTTTCCCCGTAGATGACCCGCAAAGACAATAGAGGAATCCTCCCTTCTAGAGACGGTCACACCCTCATGGGTAAAGAGACAATTGTAGCCTTTCTCACAAAGTTGTGAAACCGACAACAAATTGTATCCTAACCCTTGAACATGATAAACATCTTCAATTGAATTAGTTGTTGAGATAGCAATTTTACCTAGACCAACAACATCTCATTGACCATTGTCTCCATAGATGATAGTTTCCGTTGGGTTGTCATAATGATCAAGGAATGCAAATAAGCCTTCATCTCCGGTCATATGATTAGTGGCACCACTATCAATCAACCATGCGCTTCCACTGGAGGAGTAGGCCTACAAAACAAGTTTAAGCTTTTGGTTTAGGTACCCAAAAAGATTTGGGTCCTTGGAGGTTAGATGCATAAACTTTTGGAACCCACACACTCTTCCTCATAGCCTTCTTGGTGTAGGCCCCAACATACTTGACCACTATTTTACCATTGTGGTCTAAGGTCACAACATAATCACAAGTGTAGTTGGGAGAGGGCTTGTGTTCCACCACATTCTTCGATGCCTTGGGTGGATAATTAACCCCACCATATCCTTTTGTGGTGTCCACAACCTTTGGCTTGTCCTTTGTTGTGGTAGAGGTGGTGACTCCATGGGTAATATCCATGATGGTGTTGAGGTAGCCTCCCTTGTTCCACAAGGGGATCTCATGCCTTTTGACCACCACTCTACCATTGACCTTGTTGTTCTTGTAGTGCCCAAGTCCTTGCTTGTCAACCACCTTAGGAATGGACTCGGCACCGTTGTTGCCTTGAGTGATCAACATGTTTAACTGGGTTATTTTCTTGTCTTTGCTCTTGATTTTCTCTTCAAGCCTTGCATGGTTAGTCTTGAGAGCATTTATATCAATATTAGAGCAAGTAGAACAACCTTTGATAGTGGAGGCACTAGAGTCAAATGTTGCCTTAGGAGTGGCTTTGGTGCTTTCCCAAAGAGTACTATAGTTTGCTTCAAGAATTTTATATTTCTCTGTCAAGCATGAAAAGCTTGATTGAAGCTCACTATGAGTAGCCTTTAGGGAAGCTAGAGATTCATTTGCCAAGGTGTACTCCTTTGACATCCTCTTGTTAGAGTCATTGGCCAAGGACAAGTCCGTGATCAACTTTTCCACCTTAGCCTTCTCTTCGGCAAGAGATTTCTCTAGAGCAAGGTTTCTATCCTTTTCAAGGATAAGCAAGTCTTCTTGCTCATGAAGAATCTCCTTCTTTTCCTCTAGTTTGTCCAAGAGCTTTTTAATTTCTTTATGGCCCTTTTTACCAAATTTCTTTATCATGTTTGCTTCCATTTCCTTTTCCTCATCTATGTTTTCTATGTCACTACTAGGTGTGGATGTAGAAGAGGTTAGAGAGGATGAGGTGGTAGACTCTTGTACCTTGCTCCCCCTTGCCATGAGGCAAAAGTGAGGGTGGTCCTCATCGTCGGAAAAGTTGTTGAAGAGGCGTGGTGAAGATGATTCTTGTGCCATGGCAATGGTTGTCATGCCTTGCTTCTTTGGTTCCTCATCTTCATCACTTGAGTCCCATTGTTGACCCACGTGAGCACGCCCTTGGTACTTGTTCTTGTACTCTTTGCTCTTCTCCTTGTATTTCTTCTCTTCCTCGTTCTTGTTCTTGTTCTTGGGACACTCGGCAATGAAGTGTCCATACTCTCCACACTCATAGCATTTCCTTTGAGACTTCTTCTTTCTTTCATCACCGCCTTTCCTTGATGTTCTAGACTTCAAGAATTTCTTGTACTTCCTTATGGCAAAGGCGGTTTCTTCATTCGTGCTTCCTTCATCACTAGTGTCTTTCTTCTTAGTCTTGGAGGTCTTGGGCTTTACTTCCACCACTTCACTAGAGCTAGCATTGAGGGCTAAGCTCTTGTTCATCTTCAAGCTTAAAGACTTCTCCACATCTTGGTCAACTAGCTATTGATGTAAGATTTCTCCAAGAAGTTGATATTCTTTATGAAATAAAACTGCGTTGCTTTACTGTTAGGGTACGTTGCCCTTATGGTGGGTTTGTCTTGGCGCCCAGCTCCTGAGCATCATATACAAGAGGCTGGTTTTGTCTCCTGCATAAGATGTGAGGGCTGGCGTGGCCTGTGAGCGGCACGCCGACCTGGAGAGAGGCGCCCAGCCCCCGAGCATAAGATGCGAGGACTGGCGTGGCCTGTGAGCGGCACGCCGACCTGGAGAGAGGCGCCCAGCCCCCGAGCATAAGATGCGAAGACTGGAGTGGCCTGTGAGCGGCACGCCGACCTGGAGAGAGGCGCCCAGCCCCCAAGCATAAGATGCGAGGACTGGCGTGGCCTGTGAGCGGCACGCCGACCTGGAGAGAGGCTCCCAGCCCCCGAGCATAAGATGCGAGGACTGGCGTGGCCTGTGAGCGGCACACCGACCTGGAGATCATGGGGGTTAGGTCTATCAGACATAGCCGTTGGAGATGAGCCGTTTCGACTACAGTTCAAATCTCGTATGCCTTTGACTCATTTGACGCCGTGAACGCCGTCTAGACGGCCCGTGAGGGCTCTGTATTACGCACGCGCCGTTAGTGCGCTATTTAAGCCGCGAAGACGGGGTGAGGGGACCTAACGCCTTATCCACTCGCGAATCCCCGCTCGCTGTCTTCTTCTTCGCGCAGCCGCCGCCGCCGCACCTTAGGGTTAGGTCAACGCAGCCGCGGGCCCCGTCGGAACCCACATACGTCACCGCGCGCACTTCGGTCTCCTCGCACTCGCCCGCACCCGTGAATGCGGGTGAAGGCCCTAGGGTTCATCAGATCTGCTAGCCAAGGCCTAGAGATGGCGGAGATCCCCGAGCAGCACGCGCCGGCGCCGGAGTCGTACTGGCCGGAGTCGGTGATGACTCTGGATCGCATCAAGGCGCTCGAGGCGCGCGGCTTGATCGGACCGCAGGTGTTGCTAGAGTGGAATCCGTGCGACGGCCAGGCCTTCCCCTCGGAGGATGACAAGGAGACGGTGGTTTTTGCCTCCTTCTTCGAGCGCGGCTTTGGCATCCCGGCGGGCGATTTCTTCCGCGGGGTGCTGCACTACTACAAGATCGAGTTGGTACACCTGAATCCCAACTCGATTTTCGATATTGCTTTCTTCATCCATTTCTGCGAGGCGTATCTTGGCGTCCCGCCGCATTTCAATCTGTGGCGGTATCTGTATCAACTGAAGAAGATCTCCACCGCTAACGACAAGAACAAGGTCATCGGTGGAGCCGGATTTTCTCTTCGGCCCAATAGGGGCGACGACTATTTTGATTTGCAGCTCAACACCACCAACAAGGGGTGGACCCGAGAGTGGTTCACCGTAGCCAACCAGCTGCCCTCCCTACCTCCTCGCAGTGGGTACGCGCCTGTGCCGGATCCAATTTGGACCAAACAGATTACGGCCACCGAGCAGCTCCAGGTCGACCGTCTGTTGAAGAGGATAGCCGACCTGAAGACACGGGGCCTGACTGCGGCTGCCGTGTGTATCAATTTCGCACGGCGACTGACCCAGCCTATCAAGTTGCGGGTGCATCCCGCGTATGCGTATGAGGGGCCAGAGGATCTGACCCGGGAAGCGAAGCGCAAGGTAACGCGCGATGAGGTGATTGCTCGGGTATCCGAGTTCTTTGGTGGGGAGGTGAAGAATCACAAATGCCCCAAGGCATTTTCTCTACTGAATCCTGCGGAACCGGTGAGTTACTGCTCTCTCGGTCGTTTGGTTTTTGAACTGTTGTTTTGTATTGCGGCTAACGCCGACCTGCCGTTGCAGGGTTTGGAAGCCGAGTTCTGGTGTCCAGCCCCGCTTCCCGGTGACGCGTCGTAGCAGCCCAAGCTGCGCCCTCAGGTCGGTGGCGACCGTCATGAGGAAATGACCGGCTTTGAGTCGGATTCAACCTTTGGGCAGTCCAACGGCAAAGTCGAGCAAGCGGCCCCTGCTTTACCACCGCGGCGGAACCGAGTGGTGGCCGGCAAGGTCTCATCCGCCCGAGCTGAGGCGGCGAGGACGGCTGAACTGGAGAAAGCGAAGTGAAAGGGAAAGAGGACAGCGCACCGGCACGGTTCCGCTGCCCCAAACACCGTTACGCTAGATGGTGCTGCGGGTGGTGATCTTTTCCCAGAGGAGGAGGACGAGGTCATTACAGAGAGCTCGGCGTCTTGACGCTTGACATTCTCCCGTTCCTCATCCTGGAGGCCGGGTGCACCGAAGTCTCGGTCGTACTCGAGGCGACGTCTGAGCTCGGCCTCTTCTCTGTCGCGGTGGCGCTCATTGAGGTTTTCGCGGATGTCCCTCCCGCGGAGCACGTTTCGTAGATCAGGCGCTTCGTCTTCTTGAATGCGTTCCAGCCGAGCTCCCCCGTTAGATCAGGAGGGTCTGCCATGGGCAGAGTTACTGCGGGAGTGTCGCGTATTCACAGATCTGGATCTGTGACTCTGGCCCTGCTCTAGCTGGTTGCCAGCTGCCTGGAGGTAAGCCCTGAAGCGTTGAAAACGCTCGTCATCCTCGGGGAAGTGTTGGAGCTCGTTGATGGCGGCCCCGAGGTTGGCTTGCGGCGTGCGGAAGACCTGATTGAAGTCCTCTCGCAGGTTGCGGGGCGGGAGATTTTCCCCTCGGCGCCTAGGGGCTGCGGGGGCCCCGTCGCGTGGAGGCCCATTGACGGCTGCCTCTCGGACAATGTTGTCCGCCACTTGTGGTTCCGGGTTTGCTTCAAGCTCGCGCCGTTGAGCTCGGTCGCGATTTCTCTCTTCCCATTCTGCCTCTTGCGATTCCGTCTCTCCGTCACGCGGAGGGTCATCTGCGGACACGGCGAGAGCCTGTCTGCTTGGCCTGGTCCCGCCTCGTACAGGGTTGGGCGAGAGGATGATGCGCGGTTTCTGAAAGACACCGTGATCGGAGGTGACACCAGATTGGATCTGGCTGGAAGAGGTACCAGATCGGATCTGGTTCCTGTGGGCAAGTCTCCTGGAGAACAAGGTGGCCGAGTTGCTGAGACCGTACGGCATGGGGGAAGGCTCCCATTCAGATATTTCAGCACTCAGCGCAGCTTCGCCGAGCTCTACACATTCAGCCAATGTTTGACTGATGCGGTCGATCCCCTTGAGTAGATCAACGGGTTCGGGTGGGTGGGAAATCTCGAGGATCTCTGGGATCCTCGGGGCGACTTTGCTACTGGGAGCGGTCGTTTCGGATCGGCATGCCGAGTCCGCCGTGCTGGAGGTCGCGCCGGCTGCTGAGGCCGAGCTAAGGATGTCGGTGGAGCAATCGAGCTTTGGCGAGATATCGCCTGGTTCCGACCCGGAGGCCGGCTTGCACTCGGTCGCGGCGGAGGTGAGCGAGGTCGGCTCGCTGTGAGTGAGGAAGTCGTCGGAGTTGAACGAGCCAAAGGAGCCGAAGGAGATGAGCGGCGAGTCGGCGAGGAGTTCCTTCATGCTCTCAGGGAAGCTGACGCCGGAGTTGGTGGCCATCGAAGTTACGCTGAGGATCTTGATCGCCCCTACCTGGCGCGCCAACTGTCGGATTTCGAGGTTCGACAGTCCACCTGGGGACTACCCACGTGGTAGATTTCAGGATAGGCGATCAAAGATCCAAGAACTCGATGGTTAATATGAGGGCACGAAGGACACGTGGGTTTATACAGGTTCGGGCCGCAAGATGCGTAATACCCTACGTCCTGTTGGCGAATTGTATTATGGGAGTTGTGGTGAGATTGGGTGTGTGTTGCGTGGGACCCTGCCCGCCTTATATAGGCTGACGGGTCTAGGGTTTACAAGGTCGGTTGGGACTCTGGGCCCAGCCGTAATCTACTAGGATTCTATCCGGGTTAGTTACAAGGAAGTTTTATCTCCTAACCGAGTTACAACAGATATCTACAAGGTTTAACCTAATCCGAGTCGGCTAGGCGTCTTGGAGTGTACGTCAAGTCTTCGGGGCGCCGCGTATTCCAGCTCCTGCCAGGTGGGTCCTCCCGTCAGGTCTAGCTGGCCTCCTGCCAGCCTGGCCCACCTGTCAGGGTTGACTTGCCATTGACCCGACCGGTCCCACTTGACCGAGCGAATGGGACCCGGCCGGTGGGCCCCGTGGGGTACCCTTATCCCTCAGATCCATTGAAGTTGTTTGAGTTGTTCAGAGCGGTGTGTGTTGACGTCCCAATTCAACCCACCGAGTCTCTTTTTAGTTGTTCCAGTTTGAGTTGTGCGGTACGTGTTGATGTTCCAATCCAACCCACCGGAGTTTATGGTCTGAGGACTGGAGTTGTGAGGGATGGTGTTATACCTCCCTAGTTGTACGGTCTTCAGACCAAAGTTGATTGGTTTTCGACCCGGTTTCCCTTATAAACTTGGTCAATTCTCTTTTTCTAATAAAAATTCGGGAAAGCACGAGCTTTCGCCGTCCGTTTAAAAAAAAGTCAGGTACTTTACTACTTAATTTTATCGGCAGTTCCATTCTTTGGTTGGACGTCGTCGTGCTCATCATATAATGGTGCGGCGGAACCACACATGGAGGAGATGACGTACGTACGGTTGCCGGTTCGGCAGACTCGCCTCACGTGACGGTGCTGACGAGAAGTAGAGCAAAATGTGCTGCCGGCTTCAAGTAGAAAGTGGTGGTTGAGAAGGATCGATCGAGCCGGTTAGCTAGAAAGGAAAGCGACGTGCACTAGGGGAGGGAAACCACGAGAGGGGCTTTGGTGATGAGCTAGCTAGCGCCACAATTCATCGTCAGAAGGAATGCTCAAGATCTTCAAAGCCGTCAACTATACGTGCAGTAGTTCGTGAAGAAAAAGGGGTCGGAGTCGTGCGACCGCACCACGAATCCGGCAACCCGACCGGCCACCGGCGGGCCGTACCACCAGTGACCAGTCTCGTGTCGCCGCTGGCAGAGATGGGGGATGATGATGAGCCGGCGCTGCGCGCGACCATGGGCAGGGCGCGAGGTCCGGTCGTTGTCGGTACACGCTGCGAAACGCATGTGCTCCCCTCCATCTCCATGGCTCCATCACACCGCTGGTAGCGACTTGTGCTAAACAAACTTGTGCCTCGCCATCCGTAGACGTGCCGCCGACGAACCGCCTCGCGGCACAGCGTCTCTCTCGTTCACCCCCCGCAACCAGATCCCGTCGAATCCCGACGCGATCCGGCACGGCCTCCACTCCAGCGTGCGCGTCCAGGCGACTCGGCGCTGAGCAGCAGGCGGGCGCGGGCGCGGCGCACCGATCGGGTGTCAGCCACCGCCGTGCCTGCCAGCCAGCTTGGTGCGCGTGTGCCGTGTGGCCCTGGCCTGCACATACTAGGCGGCGTTATTCCGCGAGGACACCCTTGCGTCAGCAGTCAGCCTGGAGCCGCGGCCCGCGGGTCCAGGACCCGCCGTCCGGCTACTGTTACTGTTTACGTCACCTCACCTGGTAGCGGCAGAGAACCTTGAATGGCATCATCCCAAGCAGCTGGCTAAAACAAATGCAACAGCAACTTCACCACGGTGCTCGCCGCTACGGCGATCGATTACCTGCGGGTTTAATTCTTCGTACCTGTAGCAAGTTTGGTTCGGCCATGATTTCTTATCTTAAAACCACCCAAACAACTTTACACTCTGGCGTCATGACTCGTGTTCCTTTTCGGCCGGTTAGTACTGAACACTAACATTGCTCAAGCGCAAGTACCGGTTGGAGTCCTGAGATTAGAGATCGAGATCGTTCTCCGAAGGATAAATTACGTACGAGGAAATGGTAGTGCTGACGAGCCTGGAGCACGTTAAGCCACCATAATAGGATTAACTGATGTACTGCTCGTCTCTGCTCAATCGTCATAAGTGGCTCACTAGCGACGCGATCGCCACGCGTGATGGAACGGTAATGTGCTCATCGCCAGCCACCATCCCCTTCTCACTAGAGAGTAGAGTCGACACGGTTGCCAATCCTTGGGCAGCTTGGACTTGAGGTTTTTAGATGTTTGCGTGTACATCTATCTTTACAAACTGCAGCTGTACCAGAGACGAAACAGGTAAAGCCACCCCCAAAATCGATCGAGTCGAGCAGTGCTGATCCCGAAGGATCCCCAAAACGATCGACCAGCCCTGATCCTGAACCTGGAGCCATCAATGGAGGCTCTGGAGGCAGCTGTCAGCTGTGGCCTCATTATTTGACCACCACCACCACTACTACTCGTCTACTCCCCCGACTCCGTACCCCACCACTTTTCCCCGCAGCCACCCCGCTTCCTCTTCCTCCGCTCCCTGGTCTCTCCACTCCCTCCCCTCGTCTTCCCCAACGCAACTCGGCACTAGTACTTCCCTTCCGCCTCCATCTCCCGGTCCCCGGGGCTCGAAATCCAACACAGCCATTGCGGCGGCTCGAGGATTCCTCGGTTCTTGCTGCCTTCTGGACCTCCTGGGGTCGGCATTTTGGGTCCAGACCACTCTTTTTTCGCAGCTGAGGGCGGCGCTCTCGGCCGGAGGCGATGAGGGCCTGCCACGTCCGCTCCGTTCTCGCGCCGCTCTTGCTGCTGTGGCTGGGCGTCGCCGCCGCGCAGAAGGCCACTTCTTGGAAGACATTGAGCGGCACGCATCCCCACATTCTCCTCTTCCTTTCTTTCAGGATTGATGATGAACCTTTGGGGAAGCCGCCAGCTCGTTTTTGCTAGGGAAAAAAAAAATCCTCTTTTGCGCACGTCTGTTTTGCTTTTAGCCATGTTCGATTATCATCCGTTCGACCATTGCGTGAGATTACTAGAATCTGCTACGTGTTTTAGATTTCGGGTCAGGGGGTTGTTTTTATTTGGACCGATCAAGATGTCCTTTTCCCCTCTGGTAGCCCAGTCTTCCAGCTGATGTGATGGTCATGTTATTATTTAGGACCTGTCAGAGCAGCAGTTTTTGAGATGAAGGATTTGGTGCATGACTGTGCGCTGATAATATCTCTGTACACTTTTACATTTTCTTATTGTTACAGCAAAGCATAGAGCGTGGTCTCTTTGACAATTTTCCCTACCTGCATGCCTCATTTTGCATAAGAAATCCTGCTTCTTGAATGCATTCCGGATGAAAAGAGTTAAGGATCCAACAAACATTTCAGGCATCCCCTTGGCTAACAAGTACGCCTGTTTTTTTTTTCAGGCAAGGCTCCAGCAATCGTGGCCAAGGGTGGATTTTCAGGGCTGTTCCCTGATTCAAGCCCGGATGCTTATGGATTTGTGCAATATTCTAGCTCGCCGGATACAGTGCTATACTGTGATGTGCGGCTGACCAAGGATGGGGTTGGCTTGTGCCTGCCGGACATAAAGATGGACAACTGCACAAATATTGCAGATATCTATCCACAGGGTCAGAAGAGCTACCTTGTCAATGGCGTGCCTACATCAGGATGGTTCTCTGTAGACTACAATAACACTGAGCTTGGACAAGTGTCTCGTAAGTGATATCATACTGTTCTAAGTTATCTCACTGAATTACCTCAAAAAAAACAAAGTTATCTCACTGAATATTGGATGTTGTTAATGCCTGTAGCCATGTTTGTATTAGATGAAGAACTGGGAAATGTCTCTTCCCCCCCTTTTTAATGAAAAACATGCCTAGACACGTTACTGAAAGGAATGGGAGATGCCTCTTGCTTTGAACTTTTTATGATTTGTGCAACATGGTTCCTTTACTCATCTAACTCATCGCGATATGAATGTCATGCAGTCATCCAGTCAATCGATTCCCGATCACCCAGATTTGATCCAAATTTCTATCCACCACTTGCTGTCGAAGATGTGCAGTCCAAATTCAAACCTCCTGGAATTTGGCTCAATGTTCAGGTACAACTGAGAATATCATTCCATACAATAGGTCGCATTGGACTGTTTTCTGCTGTCACGCTGTAACCTTGAAATAATACCATTTGCAGCATGACAGGTTTTACAGCCAGTTCAATCTAAGCATGAGGAGTTATATCATTCATGTATCTAAGCATGTTGTTGTCAATTATATCTCATCACCTGAAGTTAGCTTCCTCACCAGCCTACTTGGAAGAGTTAGCAACAAGACAAAGCTTGTGTTCCGCTATCTTGATGAGAGCACTCTCGAACCATCTATGAACCAGACGTATGGTTCCATGTTGAAGAATCTTACATTTATCAAGACATTTGCATCCGGGATACTTGTACCAAAGAGCTATATTTGGCCTACTTCGGCAGATAATTATCTGCAGCCGCACACTTCAGTTGTCGATGATGCTCATAAAGCTGGGTTGGAAATTTATGCTGCTGATTTTGCAAATGACTTTATGATCAGTTACAACTACAGCTACGATCCCTTAGCAGAATATCTGATGTTCATTGATAATGGTGTGTTCTCTGTTGATGGTGTACTGACTGATTTCCCTGTTACACCATCAGCGGCAATTGGTGAGTCCTAATTCTTTCGACAAGTTTATTTTTAAATCAGCACAATTTTGTTCTTCAAATTTTTTTAGCATTTTATTTTCTGAGGGACGAAAGCAGGGGATCAGGCTTCTAAGTCAGTTAATTTGGTTAAACCACAAATTTATTGACAGAATCCGGGTTTTATCTAATAGATTTATAGCTACTGATATATACAACTCCAATATTTAATTGAGAAAGTGGTTCTCTGTTCCTGAAGGAAGTAACTCACCAACTAAATCTCCAAACTGCATAATTTCACTGTTTTCTTAGTACACCATGAATAGATCTTGATATTCTTTTTTGATTCCACGTTTCCTTAAATCATCGTTCATAATATCTGATAGACTGATACTATAGTGGAACACCATGAACATGATTTATCTGAAGATACAGAAAGATTATAGGTTCTCATCCAAGGTGTTTATATCTTGTTGTGCAGGATGTTTTACCAATTTAAACAAAAGCAACACAGATCATGGTATGTGTAGATCCTTTGTCCATATTATTTCATGATTCATCTTTATTTGTTGCCAGTCACCAGTTTCTCACTTTTGGAATGTAGGAAAACCTCTTATTATTTCCCACAACGGTGCTAGTGGGGACTACCCCGGCTGCACTGATCTAGCTTATCAAAAAGCAGTTGATGATGGCGCAGATGTCATTGATTGCCCTGTTCAAGTGACCAAAGATGGAGTCCTAGTATGCATGAGTTCAGTTAACCTAATGGATGATACTACTGTTGCAAGGTCGCAATTTGCCTCTCAGACGACAGTGATCAACGAAATTCAGAGTGCGCGAGGAGTCTTTACGTTCAACCTGACTTGGGATGACATTGTAAAGAATCTGAGACGTAAGTTGAATTGAAATGTTTCTGCTATTGAGATGAAGTGCAAAATCATTTATATATTTCTTGGCTATTTTGTTATATCGAGTCACCTGCTATCTGATCTGGATCATCTTTTATTGACTACTTATATATTTTGTTGACCAGTTATCAGCTAGGCAGATTTATTGCTCAGCTGTTGTGTTTGCACCATTGGCATCAAGCCTGCATTCTGAGATAACTTTTCTTCATCTTTACAGCCATAATATCTACCCCATTATCCACCTACAGAATGGATAGAAATCCAAGGTACCGGAATGCAGGAAAGTTCATGAGACTATCAGACTTTTTGGGCTTCACAAAGAATAAGGATTTATCAGGAATCATGATCAGTATAGAGGTGAGAATCCATGCTAATAGTGAGTCTTTAAGTGCATGAAGAGAACCAAATCCATTTATTTACTACTATGATATTGGCTATTTGGCTGCCCTTATCACTTCTGTGGAATCATTAATTGGTTCTGTCAAGAGCTTAATATTTACGAGTATTTCATATTGTAGTACTTATTAAGCACATCACTGAAGACAAGGCCCATAAAAATGTAAATTGTCCCTGACTTCCAGTAATAGTTTCATGCCCTCAATTAACTTGTTGTTCATATTTTGCAGCATGCCGCTTTTGTGGCAGAGGAACTTGGATTTGACCTGGTAGATATAGTTATCAAAGCCCTTGGCGATGCTGGTTACGACAATCAAACTGCCCAGAAAGTTATGATTCAGTCGACGAATAGTTCAGTTCTAGAGAAGTTCAAGCAGCAAACAAAGTACGATCTTGTGTACATGATCAACGAAGAAGTCAGGGATGCCACACCTTCTTCCCTCGTGGACATCAAAAAGTTTGCTAGTGCTGTATCCGTTGATACCAGCTCTGTTTTCCCTGAACCCCACCATTTCACAATGTACAAGACCAATCTTGTCCAGACACTGCAGACAGCGGGTCTCCCAGTCTATGTTTACACCCTCATGAACGAGTTTGTGTCTCAGCCATACGACTTCTTCGCAGACGCGACAGTGCAGATCAATGCGTATGTTAAGGGTGCGGGAGTGGACGGGCTGATCACTGATTTTCCTGCCACAGCTAGAAGATACAAGGGTAAGTTTAGTTAGCCACTTAGCCATGTTGTGTGCCTTGCATAGTACTGTGCTTAGATCACAAAGCATCCACAATACCTGCAGCTGTTAATACTTGCAGATGTCAATCTATTGTACTCACACGATGAGTTCTATTTTGCAGTGAACAATTGCATGAACATGGGGAACAGCGCGCCGGTTTTCATGGCCCCTCCTCGTCCTGGCGATCTCATGCAAATCATCAGCAAACCTGCACAACCACCAGCAATGGCTCCCTTGCTGCCCCTCACAGACTCGGACGTGGCGGAGCCACCCCTGCCTCCCGTCAGATCAAACAGCAGTACAGCTCCAACACATTCCGGCGCTACCAGGATGCATGCTCATGCTGCTCACATCCCGGTCCTTGTCGCAATAGCGGTGCTTTTCGCTTGGTGTTCCCTGGTCTGAGATTGCAATGCAAGTCAGGCCCGTCATTCGAGCTGGACACCGGCGCCAATCTACTAATCATATGTTCTTCTCTCCACCGGTAGCATACTAGCTTTAGTTCATTTGTTCAGTGAATGTGCATCTGGGGGGCACATGACACTTCTCTGAGTTGCCCATCTTGACGCTTCAGTACATACATGTGAGGTGGGGAAAATATTGCCCTCAATTCAGATTGCATGTTCTCTACAATCTGAGCCTATGAGCCATGACTGTTCTGTCCTGAAAGGCTGAGGAATATGGAAGTTGCGACAACCATCCCTGAATTATGATGGAGTTGCTCAGTTGCACATGATATGGATGTGTTTCCAGATTACCTGCGTGTTCTCCGATCTAGTCTCAATAATTGTGTTGTTTCGTGCTCCTATGCAAGTTGAATTTTACATCGTACGGCTGTCTTATGCAGGTGCTAGTTTTTGCGCTGATTGCCTGTTTTCTTGTCTGAGACTCGACCGATAGCATGTCCAGTTCGTTTACCCAGTGCTTGCCACAAACCTAACAGGAACCAAATGCCATTCCTGGATAGTGGATACTGAATGGCCCAAGCCTAGGCTTACCAGAATCTCGGCCGGGTTACTAGTCCCTTCACGATCCATCTAAGAAGATGTAGGCCATGCAAGCACAATAGGCGTGGGAGTGGGTGGATGGATGGCACCTCTATCCTCTGCACTATTATCTGATGCGTGATGCCGATAACGACATGGAAATCCGGTTCTTATCGCATCGCCAGCCCTGTTCATGATAAGCGCTGTGATGGACAGACCACATGCATATCAGCACATGGCAAAAGAAATGTTCGGTTCACGTCTGATTGCGAAATGAAATATGTGCCTGATCCGTCCTGTGTAAACTCTGTCATCTTCTTTTTCCTCTGAAAAGATCGATCAAGCAACTTGTCCATTAATCTGCCATGGCTTATCTTGTACACGAGCCCATGAGGCATGGTCCCTCCTTGTCTCCCTTCCGAGGCACCGAGACGTTCCGGCAACAGCCAGCGGGGCCGTCGGTTCCACTGAGCGGAGATCCTCGCCAGGAGTCAGCCATGACCAAGGACCTTGAAAAGATCGGCATGGCGCGAGAACAGAGGCGCCATCGGGCGGCTGCGGGGGTACTTGCGTGAGGGGAACGGGCAGAGCTCTGTTTCCATCCCGGCCGCTTCCAAAAGAACGCAAGAACAATTTGTCCAGTTACTTTCGAGTGTCGAGAAGAGATCCCTTCCGGCAGAAACTTTTACATCCAAGCTACTAGTACGCACTGCGAAATCATCAAATGTTGTGTCAAGCATGCCGAGTTCCATGAACTTCCAAGTTTCGAACAGAGCACGAAACAGAGATCGAGGGGGGACGCCGGACAGGGACAAACTGTCCGGCACAAGAACACGCCAATACTAGGTATGAATTATGATCAGCTCAAAGAGAAATGGAAAATTAAAAAAAGAACTAGAAAACATGTACTAGGCATGCACGTTTATGTACAGGTGACTACTGCTATGAACATGTACATGCGTGTGTACAGAGGACAGGGCAGAGGGGCGCTTCTCCTAGGCATAGATGGCGTAGCGCATGCCCTCGCGCACCATGAGGTGGCTGACCTCGTCGGCCGCGCGCGCCGGGCGCCAGCCGCTCGCCGCCCACGCCTCCTCCGCTCCGCCGCTGGCATCCTCGCCGCCGAGGCGGACGGCGCCGCACGCCATCGCCAGGAGCGCCCTGGCCAGCGCGCCTGCAGGCGCCGCCGCCGCCACGGGTTCGCGCGGCGCCACTGCGACGTAGCCGGCGCCTATCTCGGCCGCGCCGCCGTCGCCGAGCGCGCTCTCGTCGGCCACCCGCGCGGCCCGCTGCTGCCGGCGCGGCCGCCGCAGGCCTTGCCGCTCGCTGGTTACTTGGACGGAGATCTTCGTCGCTTCTGAGTCCACAGACTCGGGAACATCTGTGGGAGTGGAGCGCTCGCCTCGGCCGAAGGTGTGTCGTGCCGCGTATATATACACGATCGATCTCTCTTGGCTTCCGGAACACCGAATACGCATGAAACCTTCCGGAACACCGAACACGCATGAGAGTCTTGAGGATGAAGGCACAGGGACGGGTGCGGTGGGGGTCGGTCTGCTGTGGCCTGTGCGACTGTGGGAGAGGGACGAGCACTCGCTAAAGCTGAAAAGGTTGCGAGGTTTAGTGGAGGAAGGAAAACTACTCCTCGGCGCCGGCCACGGCCAGGAATTAGCGCAGGGCTTTCAGGCTCATTTTCGTCGGTTCTCACATAATTTTTTTAAAGGAATCTCACATAATAAATCAACATCAATCATTAACCACCGACCATCCCTCGTTTTGCCGGCCGGGCTAGAATCAGGTATGGTAGCCAAGCCAACCCTACAGTGCAGGTTCGGCTAGCTAGCAGCTAGTAGTACAGTAGAAAGCTAAGAATTCGTCGATGGGGACGCACGCATGACTCGTGCGCCATCTCGTATCTCGTATCGGTCTCTGCATGCCGCGCGCATTTTTGGGAACTCATATATACGACTCGCAAGCACGGGGTTTGATCATTGACAGTGAACAGTGGAGTACACAGTGTACGTGGCGCATGCCAGGGAAGAGATGCACACCGAGAAGGGACGTGATCACGCACGCACACGGCTTGCCTGTGCCTGCATGCTCCCCTTCCTTTTTATTGTGGAACACGAAACAAAACTGACATCGCGAACAGAACAGAATTACAGAATGGGTAACGGCGGCGGCGGCGGCAAAGCAGGTCGTGCCGGCGGACGGAGACGAACGACGACGGCCGGGTTCCATATCTTCCATGTTTAGTTGTAGACGGCGGCGAACTTCCAGACCGCGTTGGGGGCCGCCGGGCGGGAAGGGTGGACTCCGACCACCGTGCCGTCCTTGACGTTGCCCCACAGGCCGTTGAGGGTCTGGGTGGTGTCCCTGAGCGGCCTCACCTCGCGGAAGCCGCCGCCGAGGTCCGCGGCGCCCAGCGTCCACAGCATCGACAGGTCCACGCGCACGTCCGGGATGTAGGGACCCAGCTGCACCTGCAGAGATCAGGAAATAATGGAGGGTCATTGGTGTGGGAGAGGGTACTCGGATCGGGTCGGACGACGGCCGGAAATGAATATGCATGCATGCATGCGAGATGGAGTAGGCATATGCCCTCGATCGCTGACTTACGTGCACTTGCTTGTCTGACGGGCTGATTATGTTCTTGTTCACCAGGGCTTGCCCCGTGGCCTTGTTCACCAGCGCGAACGCCCGCTGGCCCTCGTCGTCGGTCACCGTCCCGGCGGCGCTGAAGTCTTGCACCCAGTGCTGTGCATGTACAAACACATGGCAAGCAATAATACATGGCAGGTGCATGATGAATAATTTGTTATTGAAGGGATTTGCAATAATATTTGATACTACTATGTATTAGGATATGCAATGACGATGATGATCGGGGCCTTACCTGCAATTCGTCGTCGGGGTTGGCACGAGCGAGGACCACCGCCGTGCCACGGATGGCCACGTTCAGGTTGATGTCCTCCCTGCAGAAAATCCTCAGTGCCTGCGCCATGGCTCGGCTAGCTGCTACCTAGTTTTTGCTTCCTGACTGCTAGGGAACGCGGCGGCGCTCTACTGGGCACTGGCAAGTTGAACTTATCGCTGGTGTGTGCGATTTGAGGCCTCCCAAGCTTCCCTTTTTATAGTCGCTGCACTGCACATAGACCTCATGCATGCATATGCATCCTCATCCTCCCACAGCCAATATTCAGAGAGCTGATAAGCTTAATTACGACTGACCTGCTGATTTGTTGGTCAAGTCATTAGTTTTTTTTTCGGAGAAGTCATTAGTCTTTGGTCCAGAGGCATGCATGCCGGCCATACCAAATGCGTCCAAATACGTGCGCGTGTGGTCAGCCGCATGCATCACAGCCGGCGTTCCGGGACGGCGTTTAATTTGATTCCATTTCCTAACCCAACTTGTTTGCATCTGCCGATGACGACGCTTGCATATTGCTGTATGCATGGTCTTCGATCCCTCGTTCAATTTCTATCCTTTCCACCTTGGCCAATTGCAGCATCCAGCACGTAACGAGCTGCTGCAAAATTTGAAATTAAAAAGAAATAGAAATTCAAAGGAGCAGCTGCATTTGATTCAACGGCTGTAGAGCGCGGTTGGTTTGTTATTTATTCGGAGGGATAAGCTATTGAGGTGGAATAATATTGGATCGTATTTGGACGCATGCATTTAGTTGTTGGGCTGTTTGTTGATATAACGGGGAAATGCGTGTTAGGTGGTGTTTGATTGGAGGTGTCTACATTATGCTAGGATATAGGAGTATGCTCATACTCGATGACGAAGACGATGCGATGTAACCATCTAATATTAGTTCTTGTCAGTGGTTCTTGTTTTGATATTTGATATCTTCGCATGCGAATATTACCACTAGATGCTAATGCCCGCATGGTATTTACAGTTTTACACTACTACTACCACCACAAAACCCCTTATTCCGTGTTCATCCATACCGGTTATCCAACTAGCGTGTTGGCTGTACAGCCAGCTGTAGAGAGTTGAGTATATCTGTACCGATGCCTTCTGTTATGAGTGCGGATACATTTTTAACTACCCATGCTGGATCCAAATATCCAATTAATGGCCTTCTGTTATGAGTGGGGATCCAGCTCCCAAGAAGTTTTGGGATTAGTCACATGGAGATAGAACTATGAGCATGCTCAAGACATTTGGTTGAGCAATTTATTATTAATAATTTTAGATTACATATGTTTCGACCACCTTATTATTTTATCCTACGAACTCAAAATCCTGCATGAACTCAAAATCCTACGATGTGACTGATAGTAATAGCTGATAGATTGCCCTCATCAAAAAGGGCAGCAGGGTTTTCAACTGCACTTTTCAGAAACTTTCGATCCCCTTCAAAATCAACAAAATTCCCGAAAATTAGCGAACATTGTTTTTTTTGCAGTCAAATTTTTAATTAAAATCAAATTTAAATACTTAGAAAGGTTATTAACTTTTGTACACAATTTTCCCTGAAAAAACTTTCGTGCACAATTGATATATACACTCAATTCGGTGCATAATGCAATGGTTGGGCTGGTTTTGCTGATCCAAGGGTCCTTGAAAGGCAGGAAAGAAAACACTTCCATTGTTTCTAAATTTTTTTTTGTTAATTGGGTTGGACCCCATATATCAGCGAGGAAATAATGGGACAAGAACCCCATTGAAGGAGGGGCTTTTCTCCGGTGCCTTATACTACTGTCAAAAAGGACTAGTATATAAACATCTGACGGTTCAGATTAATTGTATACTACTAAAACTTCAATTCTTGCCTCTTCGACACACCATTATGGAGGTCGGAGGAGGTTCTGGTGGAGGCGGGGGGAACCGCTCTCCGAGCGAGGGAGTAAACCCTAAGGCGAACGTCGCTGATTTGCTGCAGAAGCTCAATCTCACGGTGGAGGAGGGGGACATTGCAGAGTTCAGCGATGAAGACGAGGGGGATGCTGCCGTTGACGAGTGGGCTTTGTTGGGGAAAGTGCTATCTCCTTCATCGCTGCACATCAACACGATCAGGGCTGCCATGAAGCCGGCCTGGGGTAACCCTTTTGGCCTGAAGATACGGTCGATTGGTGAGAAGGGCGACAACCTCTTTGTTGCGGAATTTGGGAGCAAGGCGGATATGATGCGTGTACTTGCTGCTACACCCTGGATTGCTGGGAAGCATGCGGTGATCTTGAAGGAATATGATGAGAAGCTGAAGCCCTCTGAAATTCGCTTCGATCATATGGATATATGGGTGAGAATCCTAAATCTCCCGCTAGGCTGGATGAACCAACACAGGGGCATCCGTGCGATGCGGCTTTTGGGTGAGGTCAAGCAGATGGATGTTGACAAAGATGGGAAAGCAAGTGGTGCCTTTCTTAGGGCACGGGTAACCATTGATGTAAACAAGCCAATTAAAAGAGGAGTGTTGTTGAGGATGTCAAGGGATGGAGAACCAGAGTGGTTCGATGCGCAATATGAGAAGCTTCCATTCTTCTGTTTCTCATGTGGTATTATGGGACACTTTGGGCTTGAATGCAGCACTCCAGCGCCTAGGAATGAACATGGCAAGCTGCCATATCAACGGGAGATTCCTTTGCGGGTACCAGAAGAGCGTAGGAAGAAGCTATTGAGTTTTTCAGAGGCTGCAGCGGAATCTTTCGGAAGTGGCAGTTCTTCCAGTGGTTGCGGAGCTCGTGCCGGCTTGAGAAGTTGGGAGGCGAAGCACCCACCTCGATCAGGGGAAGCACACCGTGCCGCTACGGCTGACGACAAGGGAGAGGAAGAACATAATGAGGAAGGTGAGGTCACATCTCCCCTCAAGAAGCAAGCACCAGAAGCTGTTAGAGGCAAGGAAGTGCAAAATAGTGTTGTGGAGCGGCAACTTTTTCAAGAGACAGTAAGTGTGAGGAACAATGCAAAAAAGAGGAAATCTAAGAGATCTGGTTCCACCTCTTATACCAATGCAGACCTAAACATGCCTAAGAGTGACACAATGTTGGTGGTGCCAGTGGGCTTGGTGAATTCCCGTGTCAGCCAGCTTTCGGGTTCGAGCCAGTGCCATGTTGATATCCCTGATGAACTTCTCAAGAAATAGAAGACATCAGCAAACAACACAAATATGAGATCGGCGGCGGCTGCAAGTGGCAGTCCCCGCCGGGAGCCATGAAAATCTTATGCTTGAACTGCCGGGGTTTGGGTCAACCCGAGGCAGTTCGTGAGGTACGTAGCTTGGTGAAGCTACATCGACCTAAGGTGGTGTTCTTATCAGAGACTCGGCTGTTCTCTGATCGTGTGGATGGATTAAAGCGTTCCCTTGGTTTCTCCTCTGGCTTGGGTATGGGAAGTTATGGAAAAGGAGGGGGGCTTGCTTTGCTGTGGAATAATGATGTCAGGGTGAAACTCCAAAGTTGTGACAAATTGCACATGGACGTGGTGTTCCTACATCCGGATACAGATGCTGAATTGTGGCGGTTTACTGGCTTTTATGGTGAATCGAAAAGAGATTTGCGACATCGCAGTTGGGAGCTCCTACGTTTTTTGAATGGGCAAAGTTCCTTACCTTGGCTCTGTGCGGGCGACTTCAACGAAATTCTTGAGGCATGTGAGCAGATTGGGGGCAACACTCGGCCGGAGCGACAGATGGAGGGATTCCGGGATGCTGTTGATGTCTGTGGCTTCTCTGATCTGGGTTTTATTGGCCTTCCATATACATGGGACAATAGACAGCAAGGGGACCACAATGTTAAAGTGCGCTTGGATAGGGGACTTGCAAATAGCAGCTTCCTGGATCTCTTTCAATTGATCAAAGTGTGGCACGTCCGGACCACAGAGTCTGACCATTGCTGCCTTGTAATTGAATGTAATAAACAAGCAGATTTCCAAGAGGGAGGAAGGAGGCCTTTCCGCTATGAGAATATGTGGAGAAGGGACGATTCGTATATGCAACTGGTCAAGAATGCCTGGGGAGACCAGACCCCTTCCACTAATATGTTTCAGTTGCATGATAGACTACAAAGAGTACGTAATTCCTTAAGCGACTGGGACTATAATGTTTTTGGTTCAGTTCGTAAAACGCTGGCGAGGCTACGGTATGAACTTGAGGTGGTCAGAAGGCAGTCCATTCGTTCTGGGCCCTCGAGGAAAGAGAGACGCTTGATGTCACGTATATCTGAATTGCTATCTAGGGAAGAGATAATGGAGAAGCAGAGATCGAGGCTTGACTGGTTGAAGGATGGTGATCGCAACACAGCCTTCTTCCAAGCTAAATTGAAGGAAAGAGCGAAATCAAATAGAATCACTGCCTTGCAGCGTGATGATGGGGTAGTGGTTACAAAACAGGAAGATATTGAGGTGTGTGCGAAAGATTTTTACCAGAATTTGTTTACTGCCCAAGATGATCTGGAGCCGGCGACCATTCTGCAACATGTACCGCGGAAGGTTTATGCGGAAATGAATGTGTCGCTCACACAACCATTCACTGCTGAGGAGGTCGAGAAGGCAGTATTCATGATGGGTCCCAATAAGGCTCCTGGGCCGGATGGACTAACAGCGGGTTTCTATCAGACCCATTGGGATATTCTAGGCCCAAGTGTGACAGAAGCTGTTCTTAATTTCCTAAATGGTGGGCAGATGGTTGAGGACATGAATAATACTACCATTGTTCTTATTCCGAAGGTCAAGAATCCGCAGTTTATGAAGCAATTCAGACCAATATCCTCATGCAATGTCATCTATAAGATCTGCTCAAAGGTGTTGGCTAATCGTTTGCGGGTTTTCTTGGACGAAATCGTCTCGGAGGAGCAGAGTGCATTTGTTCCTGGGCGGCTGATCACTGACAATGTCCTAACAGCCTATGAGTGCACTCACTATCTCAAGAGGAAAAAAAGGAAAAAATGGAGCCTGTGCGATCAAGCTTGATATGGCAAAAGCATATGACCGGGTAGAATGGGAATACCTCCAAGGCATTATGCGGCAGCTGGGCTTCGATGAAAGTTTTGTGGAGCGAGTCATGAAGTGTGTGACGTCGGTATCCTTCTCGGTAAAGGTGAATGGTAAACTGTCAAATGTTTTCAGGCCCACTAGGGGAATTAGGCAAGGGGATCCCATATCTCCCTACCTTTTTCTTCTCTGTGCGGAGGGGCTTTCAGCACTCCTAAAGTCAATTGGCCCAATGTACCTATCTAGGGGAGTTCGTGTTGGCATTCATTCCCCATGGATCTCACATCTTCTTTTTGCGGATGATTGTATTATTTTCTCAGAAGCATCGCAAAGAGGGGCTGAAAGACTGAGGGACATTTTACAGTTATATTCCAGGGGCTCAGGTCAGCTTGTTAATCGAGATAAGTATGCTATTTTCTACAGCAAAAACTATGATGAAGATATGAAGCGTGCAGTTGCAAGTGGGCTGAATATACCGAATGAAGCCCTTGCGGAAAAGTATCTGGGATTACCTACAGCTCTAGGCCGATCTACCCAAGGTGCTTTCGAATACCTACCAGCGAGAGTTAAAGGGGTGGTAGGATGTTGGAGTGGTCGAGATGCAAGTTGTGCAAGGCGAGAGGTGCTGCTGAAATCAGTGGCACAAGCAATTCCAACGTACGCAATGAGCTGCTTTCTAATTCCGAACAAGACTTGTAAGAAAATTAAGGGCACCATCGCAAATTACTGGTGGGGTAGCTCAGCGGATAGCAAGCGCATGCACTGGATGAGTTGGGAACGACTTACTGTCCCTAAGATACAAGGAGGGATGGGCTTCCGTGATCTACCTCTTTTTAATAAAGCAATGCTAGGAAAACAAGCTTGGCGCCTAATTGATCGACCTAACTCCTTGTGTGCTCGGGTACTGAAGGGGAGATACTTCCATGATACAGATTTCTTGTCAGCCACAAGGAGGAAACATGCCAGCCAAACTTGGCGTGCAATCCTGGCAGGCCGAGAGGTATTGCAGCAAGGACTGCTGAAAAGGATGGGTAATGGTGAATCGACAAGGATCTGGGATGACAGATGGATTCCAAACCATTTCAATGGGAAACCGATAACACCACCAGCTGGACTGGAGTTTAACCATGTCTCTAAACTGTTAACAGCTAGTGGCCAGTGGAATGAAGAGCTTATAAGGGCGACCTTCTTCAGGGTTGATGCAGAGGCTATCCTTAAACTGCCATTGCGTGCTAATTCTGAAGATATATGGGCCTGGGAACCTGAAAGACATGGCAACTATTCAGTAAGATCAGCCTACCGCTTACTGTACACAATTCGACAACAGAACAACATTGCTGATCAGCCGGGTTCCTCTGGAGACAATGACTGGAAATTGCTATGGAAATTGAAGGTGCCACCGAAAGTAAGAGTCTTCTGGTGGAGAGTGTTACATGGTTTCTTGCCAACAAAACATACTCTCCACAAACACCACATGGAGCGGATTCCAAACTGTGATATATGTGGCACCCCTGAAGAATCCATCAGGCATGTTCTGTTGGAGTGCACGGTGGCGAGAATATTTTGGGACATCACCAAAACAACTACTGGGGTTAAAATTCCAAGGTTGCATGAAGCATCGTGGGCTCGTGACCTTCTTCATGAGGATGTCTGTCCGGAACAGAACGCTGCAATTATCCTGTGTGGCATGTGGTCTCTCTGGATGCAGCGCAATAAACGACGCCATGGAGAAAATCACCTACCGATTCAGAAATCAGTGGAATGGGTGAGGGACACGGCGACGGACCTGTGGCATATCATGCACACGGCGAAGGAGAGGAGGCAACAACAGCCACCATCATGGAAACGGCCTGAATCAGGGTGGGTCAAATGCAATACTGATGGTGCCTTCGACGCTCTGAACTGTGAAGGAGCCACCGGTGTAGTCCTACGGGATCACACTGGTAATTTTATACAGGGCCGAGCCGTTTGGAGGGATCAGGTCCCAGATGCTATCTCGATGGAAGCTATGGCCTTGAAAGATGGACTGCTACTAGCTCAACAAAATCATGTGATGAAGTTATGTGCTGAAACAGACTGTTTAGAGGTTGTGCAGCTTTGGGAGAAGCTGGATACACAACGATCTGCAATCAACATGATTCTCCAAGATATTAAGGAGATTTCCAGGAGCTTTAATGAGTTTTTCCTAGTTTATGCTAATAGATCTTGTAATAGGGTAGCTCATGTGTGTGCTAGGCAGGTTTCGAAGGAGCATCAGGTGGCTCAGTGGCAAGTTAGTCCACCTGTTCTCGTCGACCTGCTAGAAGCAGATTGTAATCAGTCAATGATATGAGTAATGAAGCTCCTATTCACACAAAAAAAAAAAAGAACACGCCAATAAGCTATCTATGATCAGCTCAAAGAGAGAAGGAGATAAAAAAGAACTAGAAAACATGATAGGACAAGTGGTGTGCCTGTATGCACGTTTATCGGTTTATATACAAGTGGCGTGGTGTGTTTCGCAAAAAAAAAAAAAAGTACATGCTAGTGTGTACAGAGGACAGGGCAGAGAGGCGCTTCTCCTAGGCATAGATGGCGTAGCGCATGCCCTCGCGCGCCATGAGGTGGCTGACCTCGTCGGCGGCTCGCACCGGGCGCCAGCCGCTCGCCGCCCACGCCTCCTCCGCTCCGCCGCCGGCATCCTCGCCGCCGAGGCGTACGGCGCCGCACGCCATCGCCAGGAGCGCCCTGGCCAGGGCGCCTGCAGGCACCGCCGCCGCGGTGGGTTCTCGCGGCGCCACTGCGACGTCGCCGGCTGTCGCGTCCGCGCCGCCGTCGCCGAGCGCGCTCTCGTCGACCACCCGCGCGGCCCGCTGCTGCCGGCGCGGCCGCCGCCGGCCTTGCCGGACAAGAGACAACACGCCGCCCCACATCACCAAAGGAACACGATCGGATCAGCCGCACTCTGGATCGGACTGCCAAGAAACCAGATTTCCCTTTTGGTTCTCGATCTACCCCCAAGTTCACACACACGCTCGCTCGCTGGTTACTTGGACGGAGATCTTCGTCGCTTCTGAGTCCACAGACTCGGGAACATCTGTGCCTCGGCCGAAGGTGTGTCGTGCCGCGTATATATACACGATCGATCTCTCTTGTTACTTGCAGGCTTCCGGAACACCGAACACGCACGCGAGTGTTGAGGGTGAAGGCACAGGGACGGGTGCGGTGGGGGTCGGTCTGCTCTGCTGTGGCCTGCAAAATTCTTATTCTACGCACGCGCGTCGCCACCAGGTAGCAACGAACGGATGCGTGGCACTCCTAGAGAGACCCCGAGGCCACCTTATCCCTTCCCCTTCCGTTTCCTTTTCCCCATTCATTTTCCTTCCGTTTCATTCATCCACTCAAGCTCCAATCAATCCTCCGTCCTTCCCATCCAAATCACCGCCCGTCGCAATATCGCCGGCGACCCACCTCCAGCACGCCGCGCAGCGCTCCCCGCGGCTCCGTGGGATCCGGCGACCCCGGCACGACGAGGAGGAGACGCGCGCGCGCACGCCCTGCGAGCCTATGCTTCCAATCGCCCCCGTGGAACGGTGAGGAGGAGCCGTCACGCACCCCCCGCAGGCCTTTGCTTCCAATCGCTCCCGGAAACGGCGAGGAGGAGGAGCCGCCACTCCCCCCGGACCTCTGCTTCCAAGCTCCCCACCCCCGGGCACGGTGAGGAGGACCGTGCCGCCACCCCCTCGAGCATCAGCTTCCAAGCGTCCCCGGGCACGACGACGAGGAGTTGTCGCGCTGCCGTGAGAGATCCGGCGCCTCCGGACACGGTGAGGAGGAGGAGGACCTGCGTCGCCACCCCCGTGTGCATTGGCTTCCACGCGCCATCGGTCCCCTGCGCTTCACCATCGTCGGACGAAGTCCCTCGTCGATCTCGTCAAGCCCTAGTCGGAGGAAGTCCTCTAGGTAATCACACTCTGTCGATTCGATCGCCGTACTCAGTTTACCTTTGTTAATTTAGCACAAATTATTCTGGTTAGCTAGTATGTGTTGATCCGTGAAGTTGGGAATCTGCTAGTTATACATTTTCTGTGGCTTATTAGGCAACTTGTAGCACATAGTTTGATTGACCAGCTACTCCTAGAACATTTGTAATGCAGCAGATGCTTGTATTCAATACTTTTTTCGAGTTGGCTGATGTTGTAGGGGCCGGGAACAATTAGAGGTCTGTACAGTAGTCTACAGTGCCCTCCATGCATGAGTAGTTTCGTTGCTGAGATCTCTCTGCTGAGATCTTAAATCGCCCACGTTAATTGCTTTGTCCCCTTGTAAATAATAAGGAAGCATTTATTTGCAAAGATGCATGCAAAGAGGCAAGCTAGGTGTAACAAATAAGTAAAGAATAATAGAAGGCAGCAGTAGAGCAGTAGCAGTAAATTAACAATCTGCTGTTTTTTGGTGATATTTTCTGTGGATAGAAAAACATATCCTAGTGCTATCTGGAATAAAAAATTTGTTTGGGGAAGGCGGGATAATGACTTGTGGACTAGGTTCTTTTCAGATCCTAAAGGAGTAGAGTAATGCAGCGCAGGGGGCAGGGAGGTTTGTTGCTGATCCCAAAGAATTAGCTTCCGGCTGGTCGATCCCTGCATCTATCAGCTAGCAGCATGCATGCGACATGTGGTTAATTTGCAGTCGCATGCATGATGTGGTATTGACGATGGATTAAGGAAACAGCCTGGGGCGGCTCTGCACACCATTGTTTTTGACTTGCAAGCTAAATGTTTTTCTGGCACATAATTTAAAGCTTGTGTTTGCATTATAATATTTCTTATATATAATATTCGCAACACATGTGGTGATTGTTTTGTTACTTGCTGTACAACGTCAGGTCTATGACTTGAAAATCTAGGGTGCTTACACTTCTTTTTTGCAAAAACATTCATGGTGTGAAGGCTATGTGAAAATGGTACTATCATTTTGGGTTGGACGAGGTTAAATTGCTAGACTAGGTTTTGCCATGATTCAAATTGTACTTCTATATTTTGCATAAAAGAAACTATCCCTATATAATAAAAAATGCCTTGGGTTCTTCCTTTCTATGTCGATGTATATTGTCATTCTTGAAGTTTTTCTTCATGAACATGGAAGTTTTAGATCCCTAGGCCAATGTCTGCAGCTTGTTGGGATTGTTGGTGTGTGCCTATGTGTTAATTCAGCCTCTGAGTTACTATGTTTTTCTAGCTTGAAAGTCTGCAAGTTGTCGGTGTAAAGTTTTTTGGTCTGATGGGTTTAAATATTTTAATTTATGTTCTTAAAGTTTTGATTTTCTGAATGTTAAATGTAGTTTTTAGCCTATTTTTGAATATGCGGTACAATTTTTTTTCAAGTTCATTGCTTTTGATTTTTCATTAGAAAGTAGAACTGGAAAGCTCCTAGTGCACAAGTTTAAAGTTTTTGTATTCTTAGTACAAATTCTTCTATGCATCAATTGAAAGCTAGAGATGTTGAAAATTCCTGAGTATGTTATTTTATATTTCCTGTATGTTAGATTAAAATTATGTTACACATGACTTAAATGTTATTAAAGATATGAGTATTCAAGTAGTTTTTAATATGCTAGTAGAAAGTGTAGTAAGTTCTACTTTCATACTATATCTGGACTGCAAAGTTTGGAATTATGAGGTTTTGGATGTAGGAGTAAAATGTTTGAATATGCATGTAGTACGCTTCTGATTTATAATATGAAGTTTTGGATATAGGAGTACTTTTTAAAAAACAATTAGTGCAAAGTTTATGAATATGTGATCACAAAGCTTTTACATTCCAACCACAAAGTCTTTAGATTTAGTCTTCAAAGTTTGAGAGTTAAACATGGGATGTGCGAAGTTTAATATACTTTCATTTAATCTTTTTATGCCTGGCTTTGAACATCGTAAGTATAAAGTTCTATATATGTTATTAAAAAGTTTTTAATATATGAATTTACTATTTTCAGATTAGGAGTACAAAGTTTTAAATACGTTATTTGAAGGTTAGTGGCATGATGGTCTAGATTATTATTTGGATGCTTTTAATATTAGAGTAAATTACACTGGTCATTTGAAGTCTGTTGATATGATTCTTTATCTTTGGCAACAACATGGAAGGAGGATCTGCGTGGCCTTCCATTTGGTGAGCTTCCGACCCATGCTCTCACTTTTTCCTAAGCTTGCATGGCTGATCCATCGGCACGAGATCCTACCGCTGCTGCTTGCTGATGGCCACCACTGTTTGGAACAATTTGTGTGTGAATGTTACCTACATCTCTTAGTTACGCCCTGCTTTTAGCCTGCACGTGTTGCTTTTGCTCTGCCCTGTTTAGCAGTTCACAATTTAAGATTTCCTAGCTGCTACCTTTGCATGCTTCTAGCAAGTAATTAACAAGCTCTAACTTGCAATAGCTAAGTATGCTAGTATCCTTTGTGCAATGAATTCTAGTGGGAGACAAATCGACTTGAGGCTAATTTCATTTTTGAGGATTTTTAGCATCCTCTAATAGATTTTAATCTCTTGTGTGATTTGATTTAATTATGGGATTTATCTTGAGGCTTTTTGCACAGCATATGGGTGGGTGTTCAACACTGAAGTGTAGGAGCAGCAGCAATTTATTCCATGCCTATGCATATTGTCGGCGATGATGCTTGCCATGTAGTAGGAAAGGTCAAATATATAGTATACCTTATTTTGTTCAGGTAAAATATGTAACCATCATCTAGTTCTAGCCCATATAATAGGATGTATCAGCTAGAAATGTGTATGCAATTTAAGAATGTTCAGATATGTTGTGAGCTGATCTAGATAATGAAACAGGGTATCCGCAAAAAAGAAGATAATAAAACAGGGTGTATCCCCTTTTTTTATTGGTTCACTCCACCATGCCTGATCTTTCATTATATATGTTTTTTTTGGGAGGACCTTTGGAGGGAGTATTTTGGCTAAGCAGATCCAATCTGCCATGCGTTGTACAGAGGCATGTGTGCTTTTCTATTTTTCTATTTGATACATGATAGTTGATAGACAACAGGACATGCTAGTAGCTGTTTCAAAATGCTCTTTCCCTGAGTCTTAACTTTTGTAGTAAAGCTTAATCATACATTTGATTATTAGTTCCTCAAAGCAACTACTAATGTCACATCATTTACTTGTTGGTTCATTCGGATATTAGCTGGCAGACTGAATACAGTGTCCTAGCCCAGTAATTAGTTGATCAATATAATACACAATACTTGTCACTTCAAATTAGTGCACTTTTAGCAACAGACACCAGTAATACCATTGCCATAATAGTGCTTCTTTTACCGTTGTCACAATAGAGTCTCTGTAAACAACACCATATGCATCAAATGAAAACTTTATGCTAACCCTCGACTAGCTGGTAGCTCCACCTTAGCTAAGAAAGTACAAAAAATGATATGCTGCTTAGCTACATGAATATATTGTTATCTAGTTACCATGCTTAGCTAAGAGTGGAAACCATATGTGTAACTTCTTTTTTGCTTGTAGAAATTCTTTGATCAGAAAGTTCTATATTTGGAACTACAAAGTTTAAGATATGATACCACAATTTTTTTCTGAATAGAGTGCAAAGTTTGAAATTGCATAGTTTATTAATCCTGGAATATGAAGTGCATAATTTCCTACTGCAAAGTTCCTTGGAGTTCAAAGTTTAAAATTATAAAGTTTTGGACTTATACAAGTATAATATAGTATTTCAAATGTCCTAGCACAAAGTTCTAGATATATTGGTCGAGTGTGAAAAACTATATGTGCAAAGCTTTTAATCGTGGAAAGTCTTGCTCTATAAAGTTTTGTATCTGAGCTACAAAAGATAAATTATGCTGGCATTTCTTAAATTAGAGCACAAAGTTTGGAATTACAGAGTTTTGAAGCAGCGGTACAGAGCCTAAAATGTGATAGTTGAAAGTTCCTAAATTTGGAGTTTAAAGTTTTAAATTAATAAAATTTCAGATCTAAGAGTGCTATGTTTCAAATGTCCTAGTACAAAGTTCCTATTTTTTTGTCGAGAGTGAAAACTTATATGTGTAAAGTCATTATTTGTAAAAATTATTTCAATATAAAGTTTTGTATTTGGGACTACAAAAGTTAAGATATGCTAGTAAAGAGTTTTTGTCAAATTAGGGTGCAAAGTATCTTAAATTAGTGTACGAAGTTCAAGATGTGTAGTGTGCAAATTAATGATAAACAAATATTCAGAGTTGGAAGTACAAAGTTGGTAATATTATAATTCAAAGCTCCAAAGTTTGGAGCACAAAGGTTTTCATCTAGTTGGGGTACAAAGTTTTTTTCCAATTTTAAAGAGCATTTTTTTGAAAGTTTTGAGTAGAAATTCCTTAATAAGTGGATATAAATTTTCCAATTAGAAAGTTTTAAATGAGTAGTAATTCTTTTTATATGTGAGTTTAAGCACACATAGAAGTTGAAGAATATGCAGTTTTTGTATTTTTTCCAATTGCAAATACAAAGACTGAGGGAGATGTTAGTTTAGGCTATATGTGTAGAAATTTTTCAATACACAATTTCAAAGTTGTTAAAATTCTAGTATAAAGTTTCATGTATATAATTTCAAAGCTAGGGATTTATTAGCTCTTAAGCATTTGGTTCCAAATTTGTTCTATTCTGGACAAAGTATTTCATGCATGTCATCAGAATTTTCAATATACAAGTAGAAATATTGATATATGCCATCTAAAAGTTTTGGATGTAGAAAGATCATGTTACATGTTTTTGAAGCCTATGTCTTTTGGTCACGGTTTTGAATATCAAAGTTAAAAGATAAGGTCATATGAAGTTTTTAATATTCTAGTGCAAAGCTACATGACACTTACTGGGAAATAAGATATATGTACATGTAAAGTTTCGGGTAAATGGTTTTGTGGTATAGCTTTTGTATGAAGTTTTTAAAAATGAAATTTAGGTGGTATGTACAAGTTTTTAGATATATATGATTTGAAAGTTTTTGACTATTGGGATAAAAAGCTTTCAAATAAATCTTAAAAATTGGGGACATCCAAAGTTTCTTGAACTCATGTAGTAAGTTTTGGATCTGTTGCATAAGTTTTGAAATCATATAGTATTATTGTTTTTATCTATCACTTTGAAGCTAGAGATGTACAACTTTTAGGTACATAATCTTAAAATTCTATTTGTCTCATATAATAATTTTATTTATCTCTTAAAATCTAGAGATGTAGAAAGTTTTTTACTTATGTGATTTCAAATTTTTTGAATTCTAGATAAAAATTTTAGTTCTAATATATAATGTAGAGGCTAGATGTAGGAGGTTTTGAATATGCAGTTTTGGAGTTTATATTCTAGGTACTTGGATTTTATATGTGCGACATTGAAAACTAGAGCGTAAAGCTAATAATGTTATTGTATAAAGTTCGTAGTTCTAGAGCATAAAGTTAATAATGCTACAATATAAACTTTTTTAGTTCTAGAGTGTAAAGTTAATAATGTCATAGTAAAATTTTTTAATTCTATAGTGCAAGAGTTTGAAATTAAATAGCTTTATAGCTTTTTTCTAGGGCCCAACAGTGTATAAACAATACATGAGCATTAAAAAATTGGAAGCTATGGAAGTTTTCAAATTTAAAGTTCGCAGTTAGAAATTGCAGAGGTTTTAATATGGGAATACAAAGTATTTAGGTGCGAGTAAAAAGTTTCTGAGTTCGGAGTTCAAAGTTTCAAATAATAAAGTTTTGAATTTAAGAGTACAATGTTTATCAAATGTCCTAGTACTATACTCATGGCATTTGGCCAAAAGTGAAAATAATATGTATGATGTTCTTATTTGGAGAAGATTTTTTGTTATAAAGTTTTGTATTCGGGACTACAAAGTGTTAATATATGCTACTATAAAATTGAATTTAGAGTGTAAACTTTAGAATAAAAGTTTTGAATCTGGGAGTACAAAGCTTATTAATGTGCTAGTAGAAAGTTCCTAAATTCAGAGTATGAATTTTTTGAATTATAATGTTTTGGATATAGGATTATAATGTTTCAAATGTAGTTGTACAAGAATGAAAATTTACATGTGTAAAGTTAGAAGTCGTTTCACTATAAAGTTTTCAACATTTAAGTATAATATCTTTTTTATATTTGAAAGTCTTCGACCTACCAGTAGAAAATTTTTTAGTAAGAAGTTTCTTGTCAATGATTACAGTTTTGTAACTAAGAATCTAAAGTCTTTAAATTGACAGTGTTGCTTTTCTTTTCTTTATTTTAAATATTATTTTTGTACACTTGCTATATTTTTGTCTCATTTTTTCTCTATCCGAGTTTGCAGACTTTCAGAAGTAATCTGAAGCTAGGAAAATTTAGATCCTTGATAAAGAACCTAACCAAGGAGATTAAAGTCTAATTCGATCATTGAGGATGCAGCTGCAACTTTAGCTGAAAGCCACGCTGATGCTCTTTTGATGTAGAAAATGACAAGCTGTAACATTGAACGAGCTGCCAAGCTTTTTTTAGAATCAACCATTTGTTTATGATACCCTGTAGTGTTAATGTTCTTCCTTTTCCATAGTGAATATCAGTCAATAATAATAATAACTTAAATAATCTAATTTCGTTTTACCTTGATGATCTTTTTTTTGGTACGCTAACAATTTGATGTATTTCACTTTCATATGGATGTCAAACAATCCCCCGCTCATTTACTCACCCCACACACCCGCTGTCCGAAAGAGGAAAAAAAGCTGGGAACAGGAAAAAAAGGAAGCTAAGAAATAATAACCCACCATGCATGCACGGGACCACATGGGACACTACCCAACACCGCAACTAGCTAGTACTACCAACGTGTGCGCTTGGAACGCTCAATCAACCGCCGCTACTGACTACCGGCGACTGTTCGCTGCTACCGTGCTGCAGCGAATGAGCGCCGAATAATGCCTCCGCGTAGTTGTGCGCGTGTGCAAAGTAAAAAACAGATCCCAGCGCCCAGTGTCTCAAAAAGAAAAAGCTAACATTTTCTTTGCTACCTTCCTCTCTCGTCGCCCTTCTCCCGGCCCGAGATCCCGGCGGCGTGCCGGCAACCGGCGTCTACTGATTTAACTGACTTCCACTAGGAGGGCATCGAGCTCGTGTAACACGAATATGGTAAGCCATCGCCCTCTTCAGTGACGGGTCCAGGATTAGAAGTAGGGGGGCTGAATATTGTTGGTGGAATGACTCCGCTTGCCTCACGAACACACACGGCGCGCGCACGACGTGGGCGCGCGCACGACGCGCTCGACGCGGACACGTTCCGGGCCACGACTCAACGCATAGCGCAAGACTAGGATAGCTCCAACAGTTTTGACTGAGCGTGTTGTAATCCCACTGTATAAAAGGCAAAGCCTGAGATCAATAGAGGTTCACGGATGATCCAATACTCTTTCAATTTTCTACAAATATCTTTTTCTACCTCTAGATATTAAAAAACTTCATTCATAATAGCAAAAATTCAAAGAAAGTTGAAAGGCAACTCCATTGTTTTGTAGCCAGTAGGGGGGGCTGGAGCCCCACCAGCCCCCTGCTGCATCCGTCCCTGGCCCTCTTATTCTTTCTTCGTAGCGTATCCCAAATCGCGCGTCGCCATCGCCCCCATCGGGCATGCTCTCCTAGCTTTACTATATCTGGCAAATCTGCCAAATCCAAGGGCCCCTCCTTGGTCCTATATGTGGAAATGGGCTGAATTTCCGTCGAGCCGGAGCGCGACACGGGCCGGCCCATGCGCCCGCGACCCAACGGAGAAGAAGACGCGGGGGCGGCTAGGGTTTCGAGGTTAGTAGATCTCCTCACCGGCGGGCTTAGAAGAAGGTTTCGGGAGAGGCAGGCCGCCAAGGCGATGGGGACGGCGGGAGGGCGGCGTTAGGGTTCCGGCGGCGTAGGAGGCGGCCGAGCGAGGTCGGGGCGTGGGCGCTCATGGCCATGGCGGCGGCGGGAGGGGAGAAGGAATTAGGGGTGCAAAGCTTTGCCGAGGGCAAACACAGCACCAGCAGCTGTTTGTCTATGTTTAATTTCCTGTGCTAATTTTGTATGTGTCCAAGTTTATTTTGATGATGAGAAAAAGATTGTGATAATGGGACTGCAAAGATTGACCCTTTGCTGTTTTGACACTCCAAGTGAATGACAAAATAGCAAAGGGTCAATCTTTGCAGTCCCAAAATAGACAATCTCTATCCTGATAATGAGGTATTTTTGAGTCCTGCATATGTATATATTCCTGACACTTTTCGATTTATTTAAACAGCAAGCATTCAGAAGTGGTTTTTCGTTGGCCCGCTGCATCAGAAGCGTCTGCCAGACGTCACTTGGCAAGAACAGGAGGCTTTCACCAGCAGAGTCGGTTGGTAGATTTTCGTCGTCCACGTGGCCAGAAGACGATTTCTATCAGGGACAAGAGATATTTGTGAGTTGGTCCGAATGTTTATGTTTTGCACTCACCCACTCACCAGTTTGTTCGAGAATAACCTGAATTGTTCTTTTATGTTCAGAACTAGGTGACTTGGAGAGCCGATGGTCATCCACTTGGAGCCCAGGCGAGGCACGCATTCTCTGTTGGCCATCAGCGCCTGTGGAACTTCACCAAAGGCAAGGTCTTGGATATTGGAAAGCTGAATGTTGGCCAAAGGTGTATTTACACAACTGCTGAATCAGGTATTTTCTACCAGACAGTCAATCATGGGGTGTATTAGGTTACTCTTGTGATTCATGGGGGGAGGGAGGGTTGATGCATTTTTTACTACTGCTGGATCAGGTACGTTCTACCTCACCATCCGACATGGGGTCCACTGGGTTACCCTTGTCATTGATGGACGGGAAGCATGGTGCTACGGCATTGAGAACAAGAACGGGAAATTTGAATTCAAGCACACCTTGTACCCGTACCTGAAGTATATGAAGCACTCAAGAATTCTGAAAAAAGTGGAGGGCCACTATGGTGAGAAAGGACTCTGCCCAGATGGTCTGCATATGGTCCGTGTGGGATTCGTGCCTGTGGAGGTTGCCGTCCAGGTGTTATCAGAATACAATGGAATGGAGCCAGTGCCAAAAGAGGTGCGCGAGGCATGCGCAACCTTACTGATGTATGGCCCGGAGAGTGCAAAGTTATACGAAGCATTTTATGCCTCCAATTCATCTGTTCTGGTTGATGACATTGCTCTGTGGACCCACCCTGTTGCTCTGCCCCGTAGACTTCAAAAGTGGAACACAATGGCTGAATCACTTCTGCACGTTAGTGCGCTCCGGCTGGATAGCGGGGTCTTCGTACCTCCCAACCCCAGTTCAGTCAGTGGAGTGTGCACCATTGAGCAGCTTCTGGATGAGGATGCAATAATTCCTTTCAACAGAACAGTTGACACACTGGTCACACGCCATAAGAGGACCTGGCAAGCATTCCCCCCGGATGCCAACTCCCATCAGGCTGATGGTAAACCACGCATCCTTAGCAAGGACTTCATTCACAGGCCATCTCCCATGTTAATCGACGAGGTATCAACTCTAAGGCAGTTTCTGCAATAACGTTTATGTTTTAGCACATAGCTCACACTCTTGAATTTTAACATGTGTTTCTTTATACAGCTGTTGAAGGATTGTCCTGAAGAAAAACTTCTTAATGCAAACATAATTGCTAATATAGCGAGGACCAAAAATGCTGCCGCCAAAAAGAAGTGAACTGAAATTCAGTTATTCTGGTCGAAAGGAACATGAGGCGTGCTTAACTTAACTGTAGTAATACTTTTTGAGGGTTTGCATTTTTGCTCCTTCATGATAATTATGGATGTATGGTACCTATGTTGAATTTTATATTTATGCTGCCTTAAGTCTGCTATGGCACCTAAGATTGGTATTGCAATTTTTCTTATTGTGCCAAAAAAATTTCACTCCTTGTCCGTGCTTAAGGTCATCGTTTGAGATATGATAGATGGTTGGTGTTTTTTAGTCACTATGTTCAATGGATCATATTTTTTCCTATTTTTGTCCTGGATTGATGGTGGTAGTCATCCTGTCATTAAAGTTAAGATCTTGGTGTTTTGATTTGGCACTATGTGATAAGGATTTTGGCAGGAGATCAAGGAGCTAAGCAGGGCCTTTTCAGATTTTGAAGTGTCTGATTAGAAGGGAAGCAAACAGGGCAGCACATGAGTGTGCTAAGGTGCCATCCATGTCTAATCCTGTGTGTGTGTGGGTCTCTGATGGCCCAGAGTGTGTTTGCAGGATCACAGATTCTGAATGTAACAGAGTTGATCAATGAATGAAGCTCCTGATTTGCACAAAAAAAAAGGGTGTCATGACTGACATGCACAGTGTTTTTTTTTTTGTTTTAGTTGTGTTTTCTATTTTTTTCCATTAATTGGAAAACAAATCTAGGGAGACAGTACATTTGCATTATAGATTGGCTAGTCATGAACGTAGTTAGCTTTTATTTTAGAGTCACTTTTTTAAGAGCTAGTTCATTCCGTTTACTCCCTGTAGAAATTATGCAGTTGGCAAAAACCACCAGCAGGTCTCGTCTTGGGCGTGTCAATGGCCTGCTATTAAATACTGCTGCTCCTACACGTTTGACCGTACAGAAATCATTTACACGCCACAACGGTTGTATTCATGCCTAGAAATGTCAAGGACATCTTTCGGCAGATAAATTCATTAGTGCTTGATATACTGCTCAATCAATACAGTATCAAAGACACCGTGAGCTGATTCAATACACAGGTTCTGTGACAATAATCAGCAGACTTATCTGCAGAATGACAAATCATACATCCAATCCATGTAGTTACTTATAGTAGTACCAAAGGCTAACGTGGCCACAGCCCTACAACAAAATAAATTCCAAACTCCCACACATGGATTGCCTGCCAAGAGCCAAACGATCGAAAGCACATGATCATGGTAAGGGCCATAGGTTCGAATCGGACAAACAATTACTACAAGCAAGTTTGCAGGGGATCGTACAAACAACTAGAGAAGCATAAAGATGAATATATACAGAAGTACTATGTTGCCTTGCATGGTTCCGAACCTATCCAGATCTTGCTCAAACCGTTTTTTCATGGAAAAGGCGATACCTGCAACACAAAAGATGCCATTTCTGAGTTAAAGGCAGAGTAAATTTCATTGATATGGCAAAAAATGTTAAGGTACAACATGATCCTATGTACCAGTCAAATTCTAAACTCTGAGTGTCAATACCATTCAGAAGAAGCTCCGAGTCGAACACTTGGAGACCTGCAACGATCGTACAGAACTTGTTCCTTGAGATTGCATGAAATGGAGGAAGCAACAGAAAAAAAAATCTTTTGGGCGAGAGAATTCATAACATGTACCACTCTTAATTAATGGCATACAGACACAGTGGTCTTGTTCACAAGAGATAACAAAGGCCCCCTCAAAATTCTTGGTCTTCATTGTAGAGGCTGTGATTCTCTCTGATGGCTGACAAAATATAGTTAGCACTAAAGAAAATTAGCCAATGAAAACTAAGTGACCAAGAACGAAATTCAAACATATACAGAGGTCATACAAAAATACGGCATGTAAAACAGAAAGTAATATCATGTGGTCTTTCCCATTTTCCCTTACGGATACATGGTTATATACTTGATAAATGAATGCAATGGTAGGTAGACTACCAGTCTACCAAGGACAGTAGGACGGAATATGTAGATTTAACAATTGCATACCTGACCATGCGCTGCCACCACTAAACTTTTCAGAAGCTCCTTGCTAGGCTTGGCATTTGGTGTGATTAGTACTCTTCTACCCTAAAATGAATTTTGGAAATGTCAGGAAACATTAATATAGTAATAATAGTACAAGTATTGCAAAAATAATGGAATAAAAATATACTGTAAGTTAAAAGATATCCTGACATAAAAGATAAAAGATAATACAATTGTCCTCGTCATCAAGCATTTCCCCATTTCAGTTGGATTCATCACAGCTAAAGATTTAGTGGCAAACCTCAAGCAATGGTTTTTTGCAGGCTCTGCCTATTGAAACAGACAAGATAAAGCCTAGCTCCTTTTCCTTCTTCATATCTCTCATAATATATTTCTTTTCATCAATGAAGCACCTTGCTGCACCACAGCATTCAAGCCATGATGGTGTGACTATAGGTATCCCCATAGCCATTGCTTCTAGCATGTTCCTTGTGCGGGCAAACTTTTCAGCAACAAAATGTGTAGCCTCAGTAATAGTTGTCGCCAAGGGTAGTCCATAGTAAATCAATATCTGCCAACGTCCAAGAAAACTTAAAAGATGGGAACCATAAACAGACATCTAAATACTGGTTTAATATGTATAAGGTACCCTATGTATAACTAATGTATTCAAAACTACCTTTGTTTGCATTTTGATGGTTTCCTTGTCCATGCTTTGGCTTAACAGAACACGGACTTTGGACATATTTCTTCTTTGCCTGCTCGATAGCAAAACTGGAGATGCTTCATTTCTGAACAGACTGGCAAGTTCTCTGGAACCTGGTGATTTCAGAAGGCCTCTCTTTAGTGATTGCTTTGACATCTGTGTCCTAGATTGGGTGCCTGTGCTATTTAGCTCTCTTAGTGGTACTCTGCTTGTCAACCTAGAGTAATGATGTTGTACAGATGTGGATCGTTTTTCCACTCTAGCATGCTTGTTGAAATCAGGGCCAGATGCGCTAACTGTTTTTGCGATTGATGAGTCTGCTACTTCTGTACTATTGGTTGTAAATAGTTGAGCTGCCAGCTTTATTAAATAGAACTTTCGAGCTTCTTGAGATAAACATATAGGTCCTCTTCCTTCTAGGGTGGATTATAGCATCAGAACCTAGAATAATTGAATCACTTGCACCAGATCCCTTGGTTCCTTCTGACACCTCATGATTTATGGCCCCTTGTATGCTGCCACTGTCCATGCTTCCTTTTGCTTTCCCTGCCATTTGTTTTGGATTCTTCCTGTTTTTTGACTTGCTGGGATGCTTTTTCAATGAGTTTGAAATTCCACCAATTCGCTTTTGAATTGGTGATTCAACTGAACATATCCTATCAGCTTCGCTTTCTTTTCCCGAACTTTCAGGAAGTGCATTCTCCCTAACAACATAATTGACAGTTTGATGCATTGGACAATGCCTCCATGGCTTCAGCTGCCATCTGAGTACATGGCCCAATATCATATGCTTCATATAAATCATCTGTAGAACCAACAGGCTCTGGCCCCTTAAAAGAATCCACACCTGAATCACCACAATACAATCTGATATGAACCCAGCCCTGGTACTTGATCCATTGCTGTTAGTGTATATGTGGCCCATGTAGTGTTGAGGCCCATCTAGGCCCATGTACATTTACTATATACCCACCCATCTAGGGTTGGAGGAATACATTGGAATCTATTCCTCAAACAATTGCCACCATAACTCTGGGAGCCCAAATGCTTCACTTGAGTGTTAGCATGGATCCTTTGTTTTTTCCTGGAAATCATAGTGGTTGTGCATTCATCATTTGGGATTATCAGCCCAATCAAAGATACCTGACTTTTGGAGAGGGCTATTGTACTCGGCCCTTTTGGACAAGCACTGAGCTACTTTTGTGTCTAATATAGAAGTTGACTTGATCCCGCTAATCAGGTCAGTGCTTGTTTTCTGACAAATTTCTATATCATCTTCTACAAGCAACCTTTCCACAGTATCAATAGCAGTGGCCTGTGATTCATCACCAGGCTCCTGCAAATTAAGGTAATCTAACCTTCCATGAACTCTTGCGCTGCTCATAGTACCCAAGCTGTGACGGTTAACATAGACAGGCAAGCAGAACCTACAAAATTGAAAAGGTGAATAGCGTTACAAACACCAGACAAATTTGATCTGACTATCCAATTGTTAACAAAATCTGAACATGATAGTGAGTGCTGAAATATTATCAAATTCAAATGGTTGAGTGACGCATAAACCAAAACTGCATACTTCCTCCGTCCCATGAAAAGTGCAATTCTAGTTTTTCTAAGACAGATTAGTGGTGGTGCGAAAAGACTCTAATGCCCTCATTTGTTGGCCGCATGCAGTAAGTTTTGACATGCAAATCAGATCTGACCACTTAATTAGGCAAATAATGAGATCTATTTTCTAGGATTGCATTCTTTTGTGGGATTTTTTTCAAATGCTAGAATTGCATTTTTCATGGGACGGAGGGAGTAAATGAAAGGAACATTTTCAAACTAAAGTATTCACTGCAGATGTACAGACCCATATGTGCACACAGAAAATGTATGATCTCAAGTATTCACTGCAGATATGCAGACCCACATGTGCACACAGAAAATGTATGATTACAAGAAAGATAAATGACACATGTAACCCTGTCCAGGAGTATGAAGAAATATGGCAATACAGTCAAGTGCAATTCTGCAAGCAGAGTTTCAAGACAAGTAGAGCTAGCTGCAAACTTAAATGTGGTAGCCAGTAGCAAAGGGTTGAAATGTTGAGATTCAGAGTAGATAGTGTTCACGAAAATAATGTGTATCCATATTTTGTGTTGTTTCTGAATAAAATGGAATTCAGATAACTAATAGCTTTGCCAAGACTAGTAGACCGTGAATCGCAATATGGCAATCCTTGTTGGCAGAAAAACAAAGATTAGATATCAGAACCACAGAGTTTAGAAAACGAAACAGCATCTAGTGGTAAATCCTGAGGGGCACTGAAGAAGATGACACCTTGATCCCCCTACAAATCAGTGATAACACAGAAGATCTCAACAGCATCAGTAACAATTGTGCAGCCCAATCTTATAAGTGGAGATTGAAGCAGCAGTGACAAGCAATCAGAATCGCTAATCTCGCAAAAAGTGTATACATGACAATCTCACGGTCGTAGTGCTCATCACGCAGCAATCGCAAATAGGAATCATCAAAAGCCAGTGGGATCCGTGTAAACAGGGAAGGGGATTGGGTTCAGGGCTGGGAGTAGGGAGAGTGCACGGGAGATGAGCAGGGGTGGAGCAATCCAGAAGGCGCAATCAGAGGGTTCGACCAAAATCCACCCTCGCACGCGGCTGGAGAGAGACGGACGATTCGGCGGCGCGGAAAACACGATCATCAAAATACTAGCAAAAAATCGGCGAAAATGTTGGGGGGAAGTAAACGAAGGGATTATACCTCCTTTCGAGGGTCTTGCGTCTTCGCTTCGGCACTAATCCGCCATTGATCGAAGCGAGCAAGGGAGGGGCCGATTTGGGGGGGTGCTGATGCGACGGCCGATTGGGAGAATCGGGGGCGGAGGAGAGCTGTGAGATGATGAGGGCGGAGGGGAAGCGCGAGCTCCGAGGAAAAAAAACCGCGGAATGAAAGCGTACTAGAGAAACAAACGTGGTACTGTAGCGCGTCCAACAGCTCCCTCATTGCATCTGCGTTAATCAGCTCAAACAGGCAAACGCCGCGCCCCTTCCCTCTTGCTCGTCGTTTTGGAGGGAACAAATAAAATTTGCTGGAAAAATATCGCGCGTGGATTTTTCCGCGAGAGAGCGAAAATAGACCCGGTAATGCTAGGGAGCGTACGTCCGGACGGACGCCCTCCCTCCGGACGACGTGGCCTATTCTCCTCCACGGGAAGGATAGGCTGTCCACCGTAAATATCCTCCACTGTCCACCAACCGTCCGCCATTTTTCTCTCTCCTTTTTTCTTCTTCTCGCACAAACCATGAACAGGAGTAAAGATGGTAACGGGCATGAAATGCCCACATGCCCGCGGGCATGAAACCCGATGGGCGCGGATTCGGGTGCCACTCTATGCCCGCGGGCAAGGATGCGGGCGTCATCTCGTGCCCAACGGATATTTGTTAGTGGGCAACAGAAATTGATATCCGCGCCCGTAAACCCGGCAGACCCGCTCCACTTAGCTGACATGTAGGCCCCTTGAATGAAGAAGTATATATTCAGCCACCTAGGGTTTCCTCTATCCCTCGTCCACTCCCCCACCCAGCCGCCACCACACGACGCCAGCCCCACCTCAGTCTCCGTCAGTTCATCTCCTCTCCGTCCGGGACACAAGCGAGCCGCGAGCCCCGCTCAACGGCGCCTCGGCCGGCCACAGGCCACCAACCTTCTGCAGTCCTCCCTGCACCCCGGCCATCATAAGCACGCGGCTTCCCTTCCTGCAAGCAGGTGGCAAGAACAAGGAGCACCAGCGCTCACTCCGTACAGCCGGCAAGAACCACACCGTGGTGATTTTAAACTTTAATCTGTGTTTGTGTTCTTAGAATTAGTAGGTACGCCTACTAGCTAGAGTTGTGATTTCTGATTTGTTAAATATCTGCAGGCTCCCAAGTGCGCAAGCCCTCTAGTCCTCTTGTAGCTGCAGATGGCAACGGTGATAGATGTTGTGGATAGTTCGGAGGGAAAAGATGAAAGAAATTGCTGCTTGTGTGGACTTGAAGTGGAAAAAATTACTGATCTGCAATGGATTACTTGTTATTTATCTTACATTGAATTCCTGTATGTGTTGTGTGTGTGAATAATTGAAATGAAGTTGTAGTAGTGGCGAGCACACGGGTGTGCCCGCGGGCACGTGACGCCCGCGGATAGAGGGCACGGGCGTGATTCCCTGCCCGTTGCGGGTGGAGGGCGCGGGCATGGGATTTTGCTCGCAGGCGCGGGCGTACAAACCTCGTATCCGCGGATACTTTACCCGTTGCCATCTTTAGACAGGAGCTCCTCCACCATTTTTCTCTCTCCTTTTTTCTTCTTCTCGCGCAAACCATGGACAGGAGTTCCTCCTCCGGCAGTGACGGGCGCGGGCGGCCTCTCCTCCGGCGGCAGCACCAGATCCGGGCGGTCTCTCCTCTCCTTTGGCAGTGACGGGCGCGGTGCGGGCCGCCGCCGCGCGGAGCTTGCGGGGGCCAGAGATGATGCGGTCAGGCGTGGGCAGCCTCTCCTCTAGCGGCGGCGGCGGATTCAGCGGCCTCTCCTCTTCCGGCAGCGACGGGCGCGGTGCGGGTTGCCACCGCGTGGAGCTCGCGGTGGCCAGGGCGGAGGCGGACGGGCGCGGGCGGCCTCTCCTCTGGTGGCAGCGCGGCCGTGCGCGGGGCGTCCATGGCCGCTGCGAAGAGGAGAAGGCCGCCGATGAGGCCTCCACAGCCTCCACGGCCTCCATGTTGCAAGTGTATGTTTCGGGTGTTCCAGAGATTTTGAAGGAATGTTGCAAGTGTTTCATGTTGATGTTGTAAAAGTAGATATCGATGTTGTAATGTTGCAAAAGTAGATCTCGATGTTGCAATGTTGTAAAAGTAGATCTCGATGTTGCGGATGTTGTTTTCGAATGTTGCGGATGTTGTTTTTGAGTGTTGCAGAAGTCTTTCTCCCTGTTGCACGCTCCATGTTGCATGCAAGTCTTTCTCCCTGTTGCACGCTCCATGTTGCATGCAACATGACCTGATGTTGCGGCGAGATTTTTTGCTACAGTGCTACGATCTTACGGCTACAGTGTCTGATCTGACGGATGTAGATGTGTCCATTTTTTTTACCCTCGCTGAATGTCCGAGCACTAGTAACGCTGAAATAGACCAATTCTATTTGGTGAAGTTTTACAAGCTCAGAGCTCAAAGGTAATTGCCCTAAAAAAAGTTTCAAAGGTAACTATTCTTCTACTTGGCTGTGTGCGGTCCCGAGTGTGGAACTTTGGTTGGGTTTAATTACTAAACCCAGCCAACTTTGGAACTTGGCTGGGTTTAGTTAGGGTAAAAGGGGAAAAAGCGATACGGGAAAAATGTCAGTGCGTCAGATGAATAGTTAAAGATGATGTGATGTGAATAGTGAATTGTGGTAGGGTAAACACTGTTACTTTTGTGCAACTAAACTCAGACTACCACAATTCACTATTCACCATCACATCATCCATCACATCACCCACTACCTTTTCTCCTCCAACTAAACACCCCATACAACTCCTACCACAATCCACTATTCAGATTACATCACCTCTCACTATTGCTACAGTGCATTTACGTACCGCTTTTGCAACAACTAAACACCCCATATAAATTCCCCCCAATCTACTATTCACATCACTACTTTTACATCTAATTTGTGCAACTAAACACAGCCAATCCTTTTTAAAAAAAACTACTCTTCTAGTATTGGAGAGAAAAAATTATAAAAACATATCATTGTGTTGTATCTCTACCTAACACAACAAAAAAAACTTTGAACGAACGTCGCGAATGAAAAATATAAGATATAAAACTTATGAGTTAGTGTATGTGACAGATATGTTGGAAAAAACGAGCTTACAGGCTAAAACACATAATCTAAAAATCATATTCTACTCATAAATATTTGATGTCATTAACCTTTTTATGGTATTATTAGTTTTAATTTTGATAATTACCCCTTTCCAATCTCTACTATCTACTAATCTATACTATAAAGAGTGAGAGAATTGAAACCAAATCTCACTCAAATTAGGCCCACTGTACCCCTCACAGAGGACCCACCTGGCAGGTGGAGGAGGGGGTAGATAGAAGGCAGATAGATGAAAACTGATGATTCTAAAATGTTTCTGCCAAAAACCACCGTTTTTTCTCACCAAGCGCCTACTTACCCACCCATTATACCCACCACATTAAATTAGGAAATCGAGGTATAGTTCTTTCCTTTCTCCAGACAATCAATCAATCAATCAGGCAATCAATCAATCAATCAATTAGGAAATCAATTAGGCAATCAATTAGGAAATCAATTAGACAATCAATTAGGCAACCAATCAATCAATTAGGAAATCAATTAGACATCAATTAGGCAATCAATCAGGCACCTGTCCTTTCCTTTCTTTACTATCTTGCTGGCATATATATATATCACACACTTGAAGGAGAACATGGAGGCATACCACCCCTTCCACAATACCTCCCTCCCGTCCATCTGCAGGACCGCCGTGTGGGGAGCTTCGATGGCGCCATCCCCTCCTTCGTCATCGCTGTCCGAAGATATTGCCTGCAAAGGCAGCAACCTCGACGATGGCCGGTTCGTGGACCGCTTCTTCAGTGATGGCTACGGCTTGGTCAAGGATCGGGTGGGTTGCCCCTCGCGGCGTGGAGGACCGTCTGAGGACCTTCGACGGTGCAATGCTCCATCGAGTCGCCGTCGCCAGTGGAACAAGGTGGAGGCCTTCGTCCACCGTGGCGACGGTGATAGCAACTCACATCATGCGGGGCATGCGTCAGCAAAATTGGTAGGGGCATCCATCTGCCGAATCCTCCTCCCTCTCCTAATCAAATTTGTTGCCCCTCGTGTTCATCGGATGTGAGTAGATCAAATCCCCTCTTCTCGATTGGTTTCAGAAGCCCAACCTCTACGACTGGGCACTGCCGGATGCCGAGGCTGTGCACCTGGTCATGGAGCTCTGCGACGGCGAAGAGTTGTTCGACCGGATCGTAGTACGCGGGAGGTACACGGAGTTTTGTTGATCGATTTTGTGGCCTTCACGTTGATCAATTTGTTGCATTTTAAATTTTTTTATAAATTTTTATATTTTTTAATTTTTTTTAAACACGTCCGTGCCGCACGTGCTTTACGACTAGTCAATACTATAAAGAGCGAGAGAATTGAAACCAATTCTCACCCAAATTAGGAGGGGGTAGATAGAAGGCAGATAGATGAAAACTGATGATTCTAAAATATTTCTGCCAAAAATCATTATTTTTTCTCACCAAGCACCTACTTACCCACCCATTGTACCCACCGCATTATATTAGAAAATCAGAGCATGTTCTTTCCTTTCTCCAGGCAATCAATCAGGTAAGCAATCAATTAGTCAATCAATCAATCAATAAATCAATTAATCAATTTGTCAATCAATCTGTCAATCAGGCAATCAATATGGCAAGCAATCAATCAATCAATTAGTCAATGAATATGGCAATCAATCAGGCAATCGATCATGCAATCAATATGGCAATCAATCAGAACGACTTCATCTCCCGCGATGAGCTCCATGACGCCCTCCAGAACCTGGGCGAGCGCCTCTCCGACGACGAGCGCGCCGAGATTCTCTGCGACGACTTCAATTAACTAGCAGCTATAATTCATGGCTCAATATAGCTGATAATCTTTTACGCCTTTTTTATATCAGGTGCGTGCCGCATGTGCGGTTCAACTAGTTAAAACTAAAGAGTTGTTAAAATTTGGTGTAGTTTTTCACCTCACCTCCGTGGCTGTTTGCTCTGTTCCGTGTAATTCCTGCCAAAAGGGTGACTGGATGCGCTAATCTTGGTGGAAAGAGCACACGTTACATGAATGGGGAACTTTGCAGGGATAGAGACATGTGTGAGGTGTATGTGTTAGGATTGATCTCCCGCCAGTGGGCCCAACGGCCCACTGGGCCTTAGATCCGCGCCCTGATCGGGGGCGCCCCAAACCCTAATGGTGGGCGGGGCCCCTGTCACACTGCGCTATAAAGAGAGGGTGGGGGCCACTGGCTCGAGGTACAAGGTTCGCCGCCAGTCACACACCCCACCCACACAATCCCTAATCCGATCTAGGGAGCGCAGCAGTGACGGGAAGCGCCACCACCGCCGCCACTCCGACCCCGTCATCTCCAACTCCGGCGAGAGGCCCCTGCACTGCGCGTCGCTACCCTAGCGCAGATCTACACCGACAGAACGAGATGGAGACCGGAGGCTCATCAGCGTCGGCACCAAAGTCAACCGAAGGTATAACACAACTCTATCTCCTATGTCTCTGTCAAGTATCCTTACATGCAAGCATAGATCTGTACATACACGATTTACACATAGTACACCCGTATCTAGATATGCATCTAGAGATCTTGGATCTAACAATGGTATTAGACGCCTACTAGATTGTAGATCTAGATCGGGAAGAGAAAGTAGATGTTTTTTACGCATCACAGAAAAGGTAATCGATCTCCGAATTGAAAAAGAAAAAAGGAAATTCGAAAAGAAAAACCGAAACCCTAACCCTAGATCTAGATCCGGGGCGGGGGAAAAGCAAAGAAAAAAAACAGAAAAGGGGAGATGGCCGCCGCGCCTTGCGCCGGTGACCACCTCCAAGCCGGAGTCGGCGGCCACCGCCGCCGCGCCATAGGACCGGCCGAGCTGCGGCGGCGCACCGACGCGTCGCGTGCTCGGGCCAAAGGGCCCCATCGCCCGGACCGCTCGACGGCGGTGCGTTCACCCGACGGCGAGCGCGCACGCCGGTGAGAAGACCGGCGACGGCACCATGATTTTCTCCGCGCGGCCACCATGGGTCGGTCACCACCTCTCTAGATCTAGCATTTTGGGAACAGAGAAAAGGGAAAGGGGAGGAAAGGAATAGCAGAGGTGGGAGGGGGAGAAGGCCGCGGCTCGGCGCCGGCGAGCTTCTCCCCACCGCCGCTGGCGTTCGGTGCCGGCCGCGGGAGAGAACCCCACCGGGGCCGCCGCCTGCGGGCGCGCTGTGTCCTGGGGAGGAGAAAGAAATGGCTGGCTAGGGTTTTCCAAGGGAGCCGGTGCGGCTTATATACCCGCAAAAAGGGTGGCCGGCCGTTGGATGGCTGATCTGTGAGATCGACGGCCAGCATCTGCCGGCGGGGGATGGCGGCTTGCTGGGCTAGTTTTGGCCCAGGTGGTGTAACACCCCAGGTGTTTAGCCTTAATTAATCAAGGGTTAAGTCCTGAGTATGGAGTAAACCCTAAAAGCCCGAGAAACTCCCTACATTGGCATGGCTATAGATCAAATTTTAGTATAACAACTTAAAAATCGTCCAATATGAAAGTTGTTTGTCATCTCCGGGAGCACAAGTTTTATATTTGGCAGAAGTTCAAATTCGAAGCGCAAAGGCTTCAAAAACTCAGTCAACGCTCTGGACAGCTTTTTGACCGAGCCAAGAAAAACAGGATCTTGGCATTCATTTTCTGGCTAAACTATGAAAATTTTCATATGTTGGCCTTTGTAAACGTTGAAGGTGGATATCTTCTCTACAACTTTTATATTTGGATATTTTCGAGTTTAGTTCAAATTTTGGGAGTAATAGATGGTCAAACAGGGCTTTGGCGCAGTTTTTCCTGGTACCAGGCGCTCTGGAGCGCCCGAGCGCACCGCGCGTCGCGCGCCCGCACGCGCAGCGCAGAGCGCCGGCGCCACGCCCCGACGTCCGTGCCACGCCGTCTTCCGTGGGCCCCACCAACGCCGTCACCGTGCCATGTGCGCCACGCCCGCGTCCTTATCCGCTCCGAAGAAGCCGTCGACACGCGCCGGCAGCTCGCCGCCGTCCTATCCCCGCGGGCCACGCGCCGTTCCGTCGCTGGCGTTCCTTTCTTGTGCCCCAAGACCGCGGTGCCGTAGCCCAGAAGCGAAGTCCTCACCGGCCGCCTATAGATGAAGGAGCCCGAGCTCCAGGCGCGCCTGCTGCCGCCCGCCGTTCGCATTTGCCACCCTGAGCTGCTCCCGCCGTCCGCCATTGGAGGCCCAACGGCGAGCTCCACCTCCCGCGCCCTCCCTTGCCCGCTTGAGCACTCCTTCACCACCACTAACGCCTATGGAAGCTTCCCCGGCCGCCATCCCACCTCCATTGCCGGCCAACTCGCCGGAGGCAGAGCTCCTACCGCCGCAGACTGGCTGCACCGCCGCGCCCCCTCATCGGCGCCACCCCGACCCCAACTCCGGCCATGGATCGAGCCTAGGTGAGCTCCACACCGTTCTCCGCCACTTCCCCGGCCAAGTCCGGCCCTGAGCTCGCCGGAATCGAGCTCCTACCGCCGGCCATGGCGCCAAGGACCCGAATCTAATTTCTGTGTCCAGGGACCTCTGTGTGATATAAGGGCCGATCCGTAATTATTAAAACTTGATCCAGGGGCTTGAACGTAAGAAGATTCTTCCAGATCTAGGGTTAAAAGGCTGAATCTTGTAAAAATCGTATAAAATCACAGAAAAATCAGAAAAATGCAAACTAAATTCTTGTGTATTCCTTGTGACGAGTAGCTCCTTTTCTAGAAAGCATGTATAGGGTTTTTCTGAGTAGTGTTTGAACTAGATTCAAATATTCAGTTTGAATGTTTTTGTGATTATATGAAATCCATGAATGCGTTTGTTTTGATTTTTGGATATGTTGCTAGTGTTGCCATGTCTGATGTTGTGTAGAAAAATGGTACATAGTTTCCTTATATATCTACAGTTATGATTTTCTGTTGATATCGGCTAGTACATCTGTTTCTGAAATGTTTAGATTAATCTGTTAAGTAAATAGGGTTGATCTTTTTACAGTCATCTTTTTATGGCATGTCTGTGCTATGGTAAATTTTGTAGCTCAATGCCTTGAGTAGATCTTCCTGTATGATTTAATCTTGCTTCTACTAGCTGAATTTTGTTATTTTTGTTATGCATGCTATGCTAAGCTTCTTGGTCTAATTTTTGGTGTGTATGCTAGATATGCTGTTACCATGCCTCTGTATAAATTTCAGCGCAATATCATGCTTAGATATTTCTGTATGATTTAATTATGTTTAAGGAAGCTAGATCTTGTTAGATTTTTCATGTGCTGTGTATAACTCCGTTTGATCTCAATCTTGGTCAGTAGCTTAGTTGTTTCATGTTTGTCATGTCTGTCAAGTTTCATGACCAGGAGATTTGTGCTTCTTCCAGAATTAATTTGGAAGTAAATCAAGCTCAAATCGAGAAATAAAAGAAAACCGAGATCACCTTTGGTGCCACTCAATAATTAAATGAGTGAGCTTCACCAAAATACACCCTGAACAGCACCCCTTACTTTGGTGAAGAAATGTATGTTAAATCCTTTAAATATGTACACAATCACCATCAAAGAATAATAAACAAGCCAACTCTTATGCATATGCATCTCGTGTAGATTTTGCTTTCGATGAAGGAACGAACGAGCTCATCCCAGAAGATGAAGAAGGACATCAAGAAGGTGAACTAAACTGGATCGAGGCAAAGTCAAGACCCGGCCCAAGGTCGGAAGGGCCCAAGGCCTAGTTAGAACTAACATCCGCTCGAAAGGCAAGCCCCGGAGCATGATCCTATTTTTTTTAACTAAATGCAACTATCTGTGTTTGTTTGTGCATTTACGTTTCAGGAGTTGATTTGAAACCCTAGATGCATGATCTTAGGTTCCTATGTTCTTATACTAGCATGATAGGTCGCTAGTTGCTATGCCTTAAGGACACGGTAAAAGTCGAGTGATGTTCGTCACTCACGAGCTATAGGTTCTTATGTTGGAATCATAAGATTTGTTAAACTATTTTGCTCATGTGGTAAGAGCATGGGATCGGCTCCGGTCAATGGGTGTCAATGGTTAAGCTTTTGAACGTACTAAACATTTGTCGGGAATGGGACCGGTAAGCCTAGTACCTTTCGGATCCGGCTAGGGAACTGTGACCACTAATCTTGGGATGTGTCCCCCTACCTGCAGTATGGTGGTGCAAGAGTGAGTCTGGTCGGCATGTGTCCGCAGTTCCAGTAAGCTTTGTACCAAAGACTGTGGGAGTTGGTCCTGAACCGGGGATGCCTGGGAACCGCCTGGTCAGTGCATACCCCACCCCCGTTGGTTTTAATCGTATTTTTGGGGTGTGCACTCTCCGTGTGTTTAGGTTTACCTTGCAAGGTTATTAATCGATCGATCGTCGGCCTCTCACCGTTATCCGAGATTGCTTAACTATACAGTTCATTTCCCTTTATGATGGAATTGAGAAGTAATATGGATGCTTGATTAATTGTATTGCACAACCTTTGTTTGCTATAGTTGCTTACTTAGTAATGGTTAATCAACTAGAACTTGAGCTAAATTTTGAAAGTAAGGACCTACTCTTTGTTGCTTTTTGGCAAAATAAACCCACCAGCCAAAAGCCTTGCATGTCTAGAGAGTTGGTGATTTTAGATCACCCGACGGTTAAGTCTTGCTGAGTATTAGTATACTCAGTCTTGCTTTTGTTGCTGTTTTCAAGTGTTTGGGATGGGAAGAAGACGAAGTTTATTGGCATTATGGTTGGCCTCCTATAATGCTATTTTATCGCCTAGTTTTATTTCCGCTGTGTGTTTGAAACTCTTAACCTTTACTTTCTTGCAATGAACTTGTTTTGTAATACAGAACCCTTAATTGGAATTGGTTGTAATGATCGTGTGTTGTTTTATTATCTTTGGACTCGCTTTCACGTGAGTTTTGATGTACAAATTTTGATCCTAGTTTTAAGTGATTTACCGGGCTTGACCCGGCAGAACAACGACAGGATACCTCTTTGTTATTGCTTAATGACCAAATGGAGTGGTTTAGGCGATAATACGGAGTTATCTTGGGCGGTTCTGTCACTGGTGGGAGGCGCGCTCGGGCCAAAACGGCGGCCCGGCCGTCGGTTTTTCGGGCCGCCGGCCCAGGAGTGCGAGCGGAGCAGGCTGTGGGCTGCTCTCGCGGGCCGGGCCGAAAGGAATAGTAACAAACAATGTTATTTCGCTTTTAGTTTTTCTATTTCAGAAGCATTTATTTGATAAATTTTGTACAGTTTGATCTCTATGCAAATTTGAACCAACGAGATGATTTGTTTTAGAGATTAATAAAGGTTTTAACAGTGCTATTGCTTTTGAAAATAGAATTATTTGATAAAGTTTCCGCTGCAAATTGTTTAAAGTGTTACTATGTTTAAAAGTATTGCTCTTTTAAATTTAATTCGAACCAACGGGATGATTAAATTTGAGAGCATGATGAAAGACTAATTTTGAACAGATTATGATGCAATTATTTTCTGACCAACGTTGTTAATAATTGTATCATGATATCATGATGTTATGCTTTTATCTCTATTTCTGCCCGACGGTGATGTAGATTTAATTGCATAAACAGTTGTATGTTTTAATTTTGACCAACGTTGTAAATAATTCATACAATTGTTGTTATCTCACCAATTTTGACCATGGATTTTAGGAGGAAACAATGTGATAGCTTTTCTAAAAGAGATCCCTGCTCTCAATGGGACCAACTACATTAAGTGGAGAGAAAAGATTGATTTAGCTTTCACATGGTCTGAGCTTGACTGGGTGATCATTACACCACAGCCAAAAGAACCAGAGAAGCCCAAACGGGCTGAAGATGATGATGATGCTACTTGGAAGCAAAAGGAATTGGAGTTCGCTCCAATAGAGGAAAAGTATATTCTGGATAACAGAATCTGGACCACTGCAAATAAATAGTGCATGGCCTTGATAAAGACTACTATTGAGCCTGGTCTAAGGGGCTAGATAGAAGAGTGTGTCTCTGCAGGAGAGTACGTGGAAAAGATTAAGAGTCAGTTCACTGGCTCCTCAAAGACATATGGTACTCAACTGCTACGGGAGCTGGTGAATTCAAAATACACTAGCGGGGGCATAAGAGAGCACATCCTCAGGATGGGCAACATTAGAGAGAATTACCAGGATGACATCAGAAAAGATGATGGTTTCCTATTTGACACTCAATCTCAAAAACTTTCCTCTACGTCTCTATCTTGGTTTTTAGTTTCTTATTTGACACTTCCATCCATTTCTGTGTCTAACACCGTTAACTCTAGTGCAAAATGACTATTGTACCCTTGGTTCCGGTTGCTTTGAAAGATTTCTTGCTTTTGTACTACCCTCATCGTCACCTGTTCAGTGGGGTCCACCTGTCATCCTCATCTTCTAGCTTCTCTCTCGTGCGCTCGGCCGAGAGCTCTCCCCTGTTCATCCACTGCCACACAACCACGCCCTACCACTGCCCCTCCCCGTGCTCCTCCAAACCGACGGTGAGGCACGACCTGGAGCTCGCCCTAGCCTCGCCCATGTCTGGCTCCGCGGGCGAGACGAAGGGAGGGAGGGAGCAAGCGCCAGGTGAGATTGACCGGGGGAGATGGACGGAATGAGGGAGCACGCTCCGTGTGAGATTGGCCGGCACCGGCGTCGAGATCGACGGCGGGCGAGACATATGGGGGGAGGGAGCACGCGCTAGGCGAGATTGGCCGGCACCAGCACCGAGATCGACGGCGAGCGAGACAGACGGAGCGAGGGAGCACGCACCAGGTGAGATTGACCAAGGGAGACAGACGGTGGGAGAGAGGGAGCACGCGCCGGCGAGATTGGCCGGCGGCGCGGTGTCCGCGGGCGAGATTGACGGCAGGCGAGACGGACGGAGGGAGAAAGGGAGCGAGATTGGCCGACACCAGCGTGCGAGATCGATGGCGTCGCGCTCCTCTACACCTCCGCCGCCCATGGTGTGCTCCTCGGCCCCTGCGCTCGTCCGTGCCGGTAGGGAGCCGTAGCCTGGAGCTCGCCCCGCCTCCGTCCCCTCCCACGGGCCGTGGGAGGTCAGGGATCGGACGTCCCTGCTGGACGCCGCCCCGCAGCACCGTGTCCGGTCGGCCGGCATGGCGCCCGGGATTTGCCGCGCGCCACCAGAGTCCAGGGAGGCAGACGGCGATTTCTCATGTGCCGCCCAGGGGCATTTCGTCTTTTCCTGTTGGCTCACGTAGAAAGATAACGGTGGTACAAGCTATAATGGACGGTAGTGTCATATAGGAAAGAAAAAATGAAGATGAAAACATATAAGAAAGTTTTTAAGATTGGATGCCAAATAGGAAACCGTCATTTTTTCTGGTGTCATCCTGGTAATTCTCTCACAACATTAATGCAAAGTTGAAACAATATGACCTACAGTTCTCTGATAAGCAAATGGTTCATATGGTTATGGCCTCACTGCCTAGTGAGTTCAAGACCTTTGTTACCAATTACGACATAGCCCCTCAGACATGGGACATAAACAGGACTATTGCCATGTGCGCACAGGAGGAGGACAGAATTAAATCCTCACGTGGTGGTTCACTCAACGATGTGAAGGATCAAAAGAAAAAGGGCTATCAGGCTAAAGACAATAATGCTGGCTCTTCCTCCCGTGCTCCGGGCAAAGCTCCAATGCAGCATCAGAATCATCCAACAGCTCCCATTAACATGGCAGATGAAGAGTGCTTTGAATGCCATGAAAAGGGGCATTTCAAGAAAAGATGCCCAAAGTTCTTGCTGAATGTCATGACAAAGAATGGTGAGAATATTATTTCTTTTGTAAATGAATCCTTGTATAAATAGTATTCTAAATCTACTTGGTGGATTGACTCGGGTGCAACTGTTCATGTTGCAAATTCTTTACAGGGATTTATCTCGACAAGGACTACGCAAAGAAACGAAAGATGTATTGAAGTTGCAAACGGAGTTCAAGCAGAAGTTGAAGCTGTTGGCGATGTCTCTCTCGAGCTAGCTGATGACTTTACACTTTTCCTTAGAGATGTTTTATTTGTTCCTTCATTACATAGAAACTTAATAAGTATTTCACGCATGGACAAAGATGGATTTGACTGCCATTTTGGTAATGACAAGTGTGCTACTTATTTTAATGATAAATGTGTTGGTGTTGCTTACCTTCATGATGAGTTGTATTTATTATCCATGCGCGACAAAGTGAATTCTGTGTGTGATGTGAATGAGAAAGCGTCCTTGTCGGAGAATGTTACAAAGAAAAGAAAGAGAACTCAAAGTGCATCGTCTGGCACTGTCGTTTAGGCCATATTTCGAGGGGGAGAATAGAACGACTCGTACAAAATGAAATTTTACCTCCGTTAGAGTTCTCAAATTTAGAATAATGCGTAGATTGTATTAAAGGAAAGTATGTAAAGCAAATTAAAAAGGGTGCAAAACGAAGCACATGAATTTTAGAAATAATCCACACTGATATTTGTGGACCATTTCCCGTGAAAAGTGTGGATGGATATGACTCGTTCATAACATTCACAGATGATTACTCCCGTTTTGGTTATATTTATCCAATCAAAGAAAGAACGGAAGCGATGGATAAATTTAAAGTATTCAAAGCTGAAGTCGAGAATCAACATGATAAAAGAATTAAAATAGTAAGGTCCGACCGTGGGGGGAGTACTACGGTCGGCACACCCCATATGGCCAAGTTCCTGAACCTTTTGCAAGGTTTTTATAGGAAAATGGAATAGTAGCCCAGTATTCTACACCGGGCGAGCCTCAACAGAATGGAGTAGCTGAAAGGCGTAACCATACATTGATGGATATGGTGCGCAACATGATGAGTTACTCCACATTACCATTGGGATTGTGGATGGAGGCGTTAAAAACCGCCATTCACATTCTCAACAGAGTGCCTAGTAAGCCGGTGCCCAAAACACCGTATGAGCTATGGATAGGAAGAGTTCCCTAGCTTAATCACCTACGGGTGTGGGGGAGCCCAGCTGAGGCCAAAGTCTTTAACCCAAACATCGGGAAGCTAGACACAAAAATAGTAAGTTGTCATTTTATTGGCTATCCTGAAAAGTCAAAAGGTTATCGTTTCTATTGTTCAGACAGATACACAAAGTTTGTGGAAACGAGACACGCAGTTTTTCTAGAGGAAGAAATGATAAGGGGGAGCATGGTAGCTCGGGAAATTAATCTTGAAGAGAAACGGGTATGCGCGCTCACTCCGATGATTCAGGAGCCATTTTTTGAAATACCTATAGTTGCTGCACCAATAATCCCTGTGGATACGGTGCCAACACCTGTTGTGACTCCACCTGTGGCAACAATGAGTGAAGATCCGGAACCTGTCCTTCAGGAGCCGCCCGAACCCGTTGTTGCACACGAGGAGGAATTATAGCAGCCACAGATAGAAAATGTGCCAGAAATTGAGGCACCGAATGTGCCAGAGGTAGAGGTCTCTGGAAGGCCTCAAAGGATCAGGAAACCTGCTATTCCTAGCATTTATAAAGTTTATAATACAGAAGAGGTTCATATGTAGGGTGATCCCACTTCATATGAAGAAGCCATGAGAAGTGCACATTCATCGAAGTGGCAGGAAGCCATGGAAGATGAAATGAGATCAATGAGTTCCAACGGTGTTTGGGACTTAGAGGAAATTCCTAAAGGAGCCAAAACAGTAGGCTATAAATGGGTCTACAAGACTAAATGTGACTCTAGAGGGAATGCAGAAAGATACAAAGCGCGACTTTTGGCAAAAGGCTTTACGCAAAGAGAAGGAATAGACTTTAATGAGACATTTTCTCCAGTCTCATGAAAAGATTCTTTCAGAATAATAATGGCATTAGTGGCACATTATAATTTAGAGCTGCATCAGATGGATGTTAAGACGACATTTCTAAATGGAGAGTTAGAAGAGACAGTCTACATGAAACAACCGAAAGGTTTTATCATGGAAGGTAAAGAGAATATGGGATGCCGCCTAAAGAAATCCATTTACGGATTAAAGCAAGCCTCTAGACAGTGGTATCTAAAGTTTGATGATACAATAAAGACTTTTGGGTTTAAAGCAAACATAGAAGACAATTGTGTATATGCAAAGTTCAAGAATGGGAAATTTATTTTCCTAATCTTATATGTGGATGATATCTTGCTTGCAAGCAGTGATGTCGGTCTGCTAATGGAGACAAAACGGTTCTTGTCCTCAAAGTTTGACATGAAAGACCTTGGTGAAGCATCCTATGTTTTAGGCATAGAAACTCACCGAGATAGAAAAAATGGGGTTTTAGGTTTATCGTAAAAGGCATATTTAGAAAAGATTCTAAAGAAATATAATATGCATGCGAGTAGAGCCTCACCTGCTCCAATAGTCAAGGGCGAAAAGTATGGGAGATTTCAGTGCCCAAGGAACAAGTATGAGATCGATCGAATGAAAGCGGTTCCATATGCTTCTGCTGTCGGAAGCTTACAGTATGCTCAAGTATGTACTCGCCCAGACTTAGCTTTTGTCACCGAGCGTGACAGAACCGTCCAAGATAATTCCATATTATTGCCTAAACCATTCCATTTGGTCATTAAGCAATAATACCGAAGTATCTTGTCGTCTCTGCCGGGTCAAGCCCGGTGAATCACATAAAAGTTAGGATCGAACATTGTACATTAAAACTCACGCGAAGGCGAGTCCAGAGATAACATTACACAGTTATTACAATCCGTCCCATCAAGGGTTCTTTATTACAAATCAGGTTCATTGCATGAAATAAAATAGGTTCAGAGTTTTAAACACACACAGCGGAAATAACTACTAACGTCATACGTAACATCCAAGGAGGCCATCTTAGATGCCACTAATCACTGTCTTCCTCCCACTCGATCTCCCAACTGGGTGGAAGAGAGCCAGGCCATGGAGACCCTTCATCAAGCATGGCACCTGAAAACCACCACAATAGCAAGGCTGAGTATACTAGTATACTCAGCAAGACTTACCCGTCGGGTGATGTACGATCACCGACACTCTAGCCATGCAAGGCTTTTGGCTAGTGGGTTTGTTTTGCCGAAAAGCAACAAAGAGTAGGTCTTTACTTTCAAAATTTTAGCTCAGATTCTAGTTGATTACCCTTTACTAAGTATGCAACTACAACAAGCACAGGTTGAGAAATACAATTAAGCAAGCATCCAGATTACTTCACAGTTCCATCATTAAGGGAAAAGGGTTGTATAGTTAAGCAATCCCGGATAACGGTGAGAGGCCGACAATCGATCGATTAATAACCTTGCAAGATAAACCTAGGCACACGGAGAATGCACACCCCAAAATACGATTAAAACCAAATGGGGTGGGGCATGCACTGACCAGGCGGTTCCCAGCCATCCCCGGGTCGGGAGCAGTGTCCACATCTTCTGGTACTAAGCTTACTGGAACTGCGGACACATGCCGACCAGACTCGCTTCAGCACCACATGGTCATGAACATGGGGACGCTTCCCAAGGGTAGTGGAGGAAAACTCCCTTGCCGGATCCGGAAGGTACTAGGCTTACCTGTCCCATACCCGGCAAATGTTTAGTACGTTCAAAAGCTTAACCAGTGACACCCATTGACCGGAGCCGATCCCATGCTCTTACCACATGAGCAAAACAATTTAACAATCTTATGATTCCAACATAAGAGACCTATATCTCGCGAGTGAAGAGTTCCACTCGACTTTTACCGTGTCCTCAAGCATAGCAACTAGCGACCTATCATGCTAGTATAAGAACATAGGAGCCTAAGAATATGCATCTAGGGTTCAATCAATTCCTGAAACTTAAATGCACAAACAAACATAGACAATTGCATTTAGTTAAAATAGGGTTATGCTCCGGGGCTTGCCTTCGCTAGCAAAGTCAGCAGAGAGATCCTCCGAACTTTGGTCCGGGTCTTGATGCACTTCCACCGCGTTCACTTCTCCGTCGGCAAGGTCTCCGTCAGACTCCGGCACCAGCTCATAGCTCCCGTCCGGAAGTTCTATACGACATGCACATGCATAACTTATTTGACTCATACTTAAGAAGTAAAATTAGCTCTGAATTTAATGGCAAAGGTGGGGTATAATTAGGGTCACAACCACTTAAGTAAGGGTCTTAATCTTTTGACTTCTTTCCTAAGATAAAGATGTGAATGAGTTCAAGTTTTTCTTTATTTACTTTTGATGGTGATTGTGTACATATACAATCTGAATTAATTGACTTCATCAAGGTAGGGTGATGTTCATGGTTTGACCTTGATGAAGCTTAGAGCAAGATTAGCAATATGAGCCTAAACCACACATAGAACCACATGCAACTAACATATGCACAAGCCTAACACAACAACAAATACTTTAAAATAAAAACTGAACTTCTATGGAGGACTAACAGCAGGTTAATTATAGCAAAACAGCAGCTTAACATTTAAATAAAAACAACCAAGGTGCTAACCACAAAACTATACCTAAAGGCATATGCAACCAAAATATGTACAATGCTCAAACATAACAACAAGGCACTACTAGCACATATGCACTTATTTAAACAGATATCACAGTGATATAAACAGAACTAAACAGTAGCTCCTAATTGGTACAAACTTGAATAGAGCCATATCCAATATATATAAAACTTAAATAAGTTAAACTAGACTAGCCTACATGAGTAAATCATTCTAGCACTCCTACTCAACAGAGAACACCACATTCACATCACAGCATGATAACAGTACATGTAGCTCACTGGTATAAATTTGTCACAAACTCAAGTATAGAATTCAAACTACTAATTAAACATACTAGGACAACATAAATAAAAAACTGGATCTAGAGCTATCAAAACAATCCAAACTTTCTACCATGGATGACACATGATCAGACTAGCATACTATATAAATTTGAGATTCAGAAACTTAAAACATTAAGCATAATAAATAAAACCTACAGATCTAGGCTGAAGCAAAACTGTAGCTAAACAAGCCTTGAAACAGTAGATCTACATGCCAAACTTCTACACAGATCCAGTCTTAACATGGTTCACAACATATTCCAAATGCAGCCTTAGATCATGCATGGAATTTAAATTACATCAAAATTACTCAAACTGAAGATTTCAAAATAATTTGAAATCTAAAGCTCAAATGCCTATAGACCCTTTCTATAAAAGTTGCATATACGCTTCAGGAGTACAGGAAAATTAGTTTTAAAATTTTCTGATTTTTGTATGAATTTTGGCGGATTTTACAAGTTTCTGGAATTCAAACCTAGATCTATAGAATCTTTCTTCACAGATAAGCCCCTGGCTCCTACAAATAGGTCCTTCTGACCTTTTCCAAATCACAGCTATGCCCTCAGCGGCGCCGGCCAGTGGCAATTCCGGCGAACCGCCGGCAATCTCGGTCGGGTTGCTGGCCAGGGTGGACGAGATGCTCACCTAGGACCGATCGGTGGCGGTGTTGGAGGCAGGAGCTGTGCCGGCGATGGCTGGCGTCGGAGGGGGCGGCGGCAGCTCGGTTCCTCCTTGGCTCCGGCGAAGAGACGAGCGAAGCAGGACAATGTGCGGCACGGTAAGCTTCCAAGGGGTGCTAGGAGGGCAGTGAGGTGGCCTGGTGGCGTCGGCGAAGCTTGGACGGCGGACTTCTACGGCGGCGGCGCCATGGCAGACGGCGGAGGGGAAAGAGCTCCCTGGAGCTCGGGCGGCTTGTTTTATAGGCCGGCCAAGGCATGGAGGAGGGGCCAAGGCCTTCGCCTGGAAGGATAGGGTCGCCAGCGCGGCCTCTGGCCAGCGGGTCAGAGCCGTCCTTGGCCGAGCGGCCATGGCGAGCGGCGGCGCGGCGCGTGGCGTCTATGCCCCGTAGGGGCTAGGTTTTCGAGTGCCTAGGGCCGTGAGGTGGCGCATCGTGGTCCACGGACGGCGGGGGCGACGTGACCGGACGACGGTGGCGCCTTCTTCTCTCTCCCGGCGTGCGCGGCACAGGGCGACACGGCAGCGATGGCCGGCGCATGTCGACGGCGATTCCGTGGAGAGGAGAGAGAGGAGGGGGGAAACGGTGGGCGGAGCGGCGGTTTGGAGTGCCAGCGTGGCGATGAGGTGACGGCGTCAACGCCGGGCCCATAGCCTCGGACGGCGCGCGGCACGGACGTCGGGGTGGCGCTGACGGCGCGGCGCAAGTGCGCGCGCGGGAGAGCGCGGGAGCCAGCGCCCCGACGCGTCCACCCGTCGGTCAAAGGGTCCTTTGACCGCTCCAAACTCAAAATTTCTATACTGAACACCAAAATCTCCAAATACAAAACTTGTAGCCTAACTAGCCAGCTCCAACTTTTGTACAGTCCAACCTAGGAAAAGATGTATAGTTTGGGCAGAAAATTAGCCTCAAAACCCAGATTTTCTCGGCTTTGCTCACATGCAATAACGAGCGTTGACTGCATTTTTGAGGTATTTGCACTTCGAATTTGAACTTGGTCCAAAAAGGAGAATTATGTTCTAGGTGATAATGAACAACTTTTACATTGGCAAATTTTTAAGTTGTTAAACAAAATTTTAAACTCTAGCCATGCCAATGAAGGAGTGTTCTTGGGCCTCTAGGATTTTATTTCTTAATTAGGGTGTTAGTGGTGATTAAGGCCTATTGTTACTATTCATAAACATCATGGATGTTACACCGGGTTACTTGGAAGGTACCAAGATAATCCATGTATTGAGCACTGGAATTTGGTAAAGAAAGCATTGCGCTACGCGCAAGGCACGACAGGCCTCATGTTAACGTACATAAAATCTGATTGCCTAGAGATAAAAGGGTATTCAGATGTAGATTTTGTGGGAGATAGAGATGATAGAAAGTCCACGTCTGGTTACGTCTTTACTCTCGCTGGTGGAGCTATTTCGTGGAGAAGCTCCAAACAGACAATAACAGCATCATCTACGATGTATGCAGAGTTTATAGCATGTCATGAGGCAACAGGGCAGGTGATGTGGTTAAAGAAGTTTATACCCGGTTTAAGAGTGGTAGATTGTATAGAAAGACCACTAAAGTTATACTACGACAATGATCCAGCAGTATTTTACGCTCACAACAATAAGTCAAGTCATGCTTCCAAACCAATAGAAATAAAGTATTATGTTGTGAAAGACAGAATCCAGGATAACACTATCAGTCTTGAGCATATAGGTACAAAGGATATGCTTGTGGATCCGCTTACAAAAGGCTTACCACCCAGTGTGTTCATTAAGCACATAGCCGGCATGGGTTTAAGGTAAAGCCTATGATTCCTGGATTATAAAGGGCCTGAAAAGAAATACAGTTTGTTTCAAAACAGGGAGATGTGTATTGTGGCTGTTTAATTCTATCGGCAAGTGACCGTGACGATGAGGCATGCTCTATGCATCGATCTGTGATGAAACATGTGCTTTGAAAAGAGTTGTTTCAAAGTACAAAAGGTAAAAGTAAAGGTGAGATCAAAGGGGAGAATGTTAGGATTGATCCCCACTGGGCCTTAGATCCGCACCCTGATCGGGGGCGCCCCAAACCCTAATGGTGGGCGGGCCCCTGTCACACTGCGCTATAAAGAGAGGGTGGGGGCCACTGGCTCGAGGTACGAGGTTCGCCGCCAGTCACACACCCCACCCACACAATCCCTAATCCGATCTAGGGAGCGCAGCAGTGACGGGAAGCGCCGCCACCGCCGCCACTCCGACCCCGTCATCTCCGACTCCGGCGAGAGGCCCTGCACTGCGCGTCGTTGCCCTAGCGCAGATCTACACCGACAGAACGAGATGGAGATTGGAGGCTCATCATCATCGGCACCAAAGTCGACCAAAGGTATAACACAACCTTAATCTTTCTCCATACTACTCATATATACATCACATGCATCTGGACATTCACGTTTTACACACAGTACACCCGCATCTAGATATGCATCTAGAGATCTTGGATCTAACAGTATGGTTAGAAGCATAAAACACTACAAATTCGTATCACCAGTCTAATTTTACGCGCAACCCTAACTCTCCGTTTAATTTTCATCTCACGTCTAAAAGCAGATAAAAGGATGCCCTCAGATTTCAAAATTGGAGCAAAAAATCGTTGTCTTGATCTCCCGTCATTTTGCTCTGCTCTCGCACACACTATTCTTCCGGGCAATTCCAGGGCCAAAGGATGTACTTTTGTTACCTGATCCTTAATGCCAAAAAAACTTCCTGAGTGTAGGATGGTCCATTTTTTCTTTGCTAAACCAAAGGTCCTCTCTACAACATTTCTAGCACACGAGTGACGCAAGTTATATAACTCTTTAGAAGTTTTAGGCTGCTGTTGACTTGAAGCCCACTCTTTCAAGTGGTACCGAGTGGATCTGAATGGAGCTAGAAATCCAGGTCCATTAGTGTATCCAGCATCAACTAAATAATATTTTCCTATTGGCAAGCAATCGAGTTACTTAAGAAGCAAATAAAAGAAATAAAATACCTAGACAAAGAGTCGTACCCTTAGGTACAACAAATCCATCTTGACAACTCATGGCATCACGTAGAACTCTACCGTCACAGGCTGAGCCCTCCCAGCCAGGTAATACATACAAGAATTTCATGTTCCAATCAACCACACCTAGCATGTTAGTGCTGATCTGTTGCTTTTTGTTCCTATACCTCCCTTGGTCAGCCACAGGCACACACACATCAACATGACACCCATCCAGTGCTCCAAATGCATTACCAAACCACTTCCATTTGTAATCATCAGGTGGTTCAATAGAAGAATCAGGAAGCTTAATGAACTCCGCACTTAGAGATAGAATGGCAGTCAACACATCAGAAAAGTGCCTACTGATAGTGTTAGAGTATGTCGGAGGCCTTATGGGCCGGCTCGGCAGGCCCATTAGGGTTAGGTTTAGGGATAAGCTTAGGTCTTTCTTAAGGGTCAAGTAAGCCTCTCTATTTAAAGAGAGGAGATGTATCAATCAAATGAAGCAAGAGATTAGAAGGAAAACCCTTCTCTCTTGCCGGCCGTGGGCAAAGCCCCGCGGACGGCGTTCCCAGCGCCCCTCAAACCCTAGCCGCCACCGCTGTGAACAGTACCTGTGGTACTGTAGCACCACGGGTACTGTAGTGCGCCCTCGCTGCTGCGTTCCCTCTCTCTCACAATCTCAATTCCCCTCAGCCCAATCACGTTCATAACAATCTGGTATCAGAGATGCTAGGTTACGATGACCTGCTGCCGGCCTCTTCGGCGCCCGCTGCACCCTCTCCGATGTCGTCGGAGCAGTTCTCCGAGTTCATGGCCACGCTCCGTAAGCCACTGTCATCTCCGTCAGCTGCGATCTCGGCGCTGCCGTACAGGGTGCCAGGGTACAGCACAACGCTACTGCCATTCCACGACGTACATCCAACGGTGCCGCCGTTCGGGGGTGTGCAGCCATCTGCTCCACCGCTGCCAAGTTCCGGTAATCCGCTATGGGATTATCTCGTCGATCTGCTGCCGGGCCTCAACTCGCAGCTGGCTGCCATTCAGGCAGCGGTTGCGCGCCAAGAGTCGGCGGCAGTGCGTCTATAGGCGGTGGCGCGCGGCTTGCTAGCACGGCGGCGGGTGCGGCGACTGCTGGACCTGCATCAGATTCAAGTCCGCACCCCGTCGCAGTTCCTCCAAGCCGTGCTTCGCCACGCAAAGGCGGACACCACCACCACGACGCTACAGCAGCAGATCCTTGCGCGCCAGGCCTCAGCGACAGTGTGACTGCAGGCTGCGGCACGCAACCTCCTGGCACGCCGGCGGGTGCGGCAACTGCTCGATCTGCAGCTGATTCAACCTCGCACCCCGTCGCAGTTCCATCAAGCTGTGCTTCGCCGCGCAAAGGCGACTGCCACGACGACGCTGGAGCCGAAAATGCTTGAGCGCTGGGTGTCGGCAGTAGTGCGGCTGCAGGCTGCAGTACGTAGCCTCCTAGCACGGCGCCAGCTGTAGGAGATGCGCCGACAGATGCACCAAGAGGCCTTGACCTCCGCACAGGCAGGCGCGTACTCGCCCCGTCGGGCGATTGCCAGCAACCGCGCCGGCCCGCTCCTGTCTTCATGCGCGAGCATGGTGTTATTTCCGTGGTCGGCGAGCTCCAACTCTGCGGCAGTGGCGGTTTCCTCTTTGTCACCGGTGGAGATGCACTATCTAGTGCCACCACTTTCCGCTACCGGCCGCCACGAGGACGTCTCTGCTGGTCGCTGTTACGACTACTTCCAGGTGGCCTTCCCCGTGTATCCCTCTCATTCCGATGGTCTCCATGGGATCCTGGTGGCCACATACATGAAGGTCCAACACGCGAAGGGCGTCCGCCTTATCTTCAGGAGTCCAAAATAAAGAGTTTGAGTCCATTTCAGATTGCGAGTAATCAAATAAGCCGAGATGTAAAAGGCTTATTTTTAGGTGTTTGGGTTGTATCGAGTCGAGTCTTCATTATGAGTTGGTTAGGTTGCAGCTCGAGGACGAGCTGCATGTCCAGGTGGGGTGTAGTGTTAGAGTATGTCGGAGGCCTTATGGGTCGGCTCGGCAGGCCCATTAGGGTTAGGTTTAGGGATAAGCTTAGGTCTTTCTTAAGGGTCAAGTAAGCCTCTCTATTTAAAGAGAGGAGATGTATCAATCAAATGAAGCAAGAGATTAGAAGGAAAACCCTTCTCTCTTGCCGGCCGTGAGCAAAGCCCCGCGGCCGGCGTTCCCAGCGCCCCTCAAACCCTAGCCGCCGCCGCTGTGAACAGTACCCGCGGTACTGTAGCACCACGGGTAATGTAGCGCGCCCTCGCTGCTGTGTTCCTCTCTCTCACAATCTCAATTCCCTTCAGCCCAATCGCGTCCATAACAATCTCAATTCCCAAACGCCAGGACGTCCAAGGACTCAAACTCTTTATGAACGCGATTGGGCTGAGGGGAATTGAGATTGTGAGGGAGAGGGAACGCAGCAGCGAGGGCGCGCTACAGAACCCGTGGCGGCGGCTAGGGTTTGAGGGGCGCTGGGAACGCCGACCGCGGGGCTTTGCCCACGGCCGGCAAGAGAGAAGAGTTTTCCTTCTAATCTCTTGCTTCCTTTGATTGATACATCTCCTCTCTTTAAATAGAGAGGCTTACTTGACCCTTAAGAAAGACCTAAGCTTATCCCTAAACCTAACCCTAATGGGCCTGCCGAGCCGGCCCATAAGGCCTCCGACATACTCTAACACTGGTTGATAGGATTGCGGATCCTACCGGGGATTTCCCTAAGGGGGTAGGGATGGCTGGGCGGAGTTGGGCGGCGGCGAGGGCGACGCCGGGAAGCTGCGTGCTACAGTACCGCGATGCTACAGTACCCCCGCAGTACTGTTCACGCGATAGAGGCTGCGAGGGAGAGGCGGCTAGGGTTTGGGGTTCTCTCGACTCCCTGAGGAAGCCGGAAACAATAATATGTTTCTGCTTAATTCCAAACGATGAGTTTACAAAAGTATTTATAACTCTCACACTTTTCTAATTAAACCCCTAAGATTCTCAAAAATAAATCCCACCTGAGGCCTAAGCCCATCTGGCCGGCCGCCCCTCTCTAGCCACGTGGCGCGCGGCGGCCGAACTTGATGCTGGTCATAACATCTCTCCCCGCCTGCACAAACAGCTCGTCCTCGAGCTGGAAGTCGGGGTAGTGGCCGCGGAAATCATCAAGCTTCTCCCATGTGGCGTCTTCCTCCGCCAAGCCACGCCACTTGATGCGGACGTACCACACCTCGCGACGTTGCTGGGCCTGTAGCGCGGACTCCGGCTCGGGCAGAATGCGCCCATCCAGCAGGGGCGGCAGGTCGGTCGGCGTGACCGGCGGCTCACCGTGGTGGGGTTTGAGTAACCCCACATGGAAGACGTCGTGGATGCGGGCGCCCGTAGGAAGCTGTAGACGATAGGCGACGGTGCCGATGCGCTCAAGTATCTGGAATGGCCCGGCGTAGCGAGGGCCCAGCTTGCGCCGAGCCTGCGGGTCCATGGACTGTGCCGTCCGGTGAAGGAGGCGCAGCCAGACCCAGTCACCCACGGAGAACTCCAGGTCGCGGTGGTTGGCGTCGTAGTACTTCTTGGAGAGCTGCTGCGCCTGAAGGAGACGCTGGCGCACCTCCGCCAGCATCTCACCGCGGCTGCGTAGCAGGGCGTCCGCCGCATCAGTCTTGGCCGACCCCGGAGTGTAGGGCAGAATGGGCGGCGGGGGTCGGCCATAGACCACCTCAAATGGCGTGGCGCGAAGGGCGGTGTGGAACGAGGTGTTGTAGCAGTACTCCGCCCAGGACAGCCAATCCACCCACGAGCGCGGACGATCACCTGTGACACAGCGCAGATACATAGCAATCACCTTATTCACCACCTCGGACTGACCGTCAGTCTGCGGGTGGAAAGCTGTGCTCATGCGGAGCTTGATTCCCGCCATGCCGAAGAGGTCGCGCCAGACGTTGCCCGTGAACACGGGGTCCCGATCGCTGACGATGGAAGACGGGAACCCGTGCAGGCGGACGATGTCGTCGAAGAAAGCCCGTGCGACAGACGCTGCCATGTACGGATGGCCCAGCGGAACGAAGTGCGCGTACTTCGAGAAGTGGTGGACGACTGTGAGGATCACCGATTTGCCCACCACTTTAGGCAGGCCCTCGATGAAGTCGATGGAGATGTCCGCCCACACCTGGGAGGGACGTCCAGCGGCTGCAGCAGCCCCGCCGGTCGTCGCGCTTCTGTCTTATTGCGCTGACAGGTGCTGCAAGAACGGACCCAGTTTTGCACCAGCACCCGGTCGCCGGGGATGTAGAAGTCGGAGCGCAGGCGATGGAGGGTTTTCTGGACCCCCTCATGTCCAGTCGAGTGCGCCAGGAGTAAGGCCTGGTGGCGCAGGTCGCCCTGGTCTGGGAGGAAGATGCGGCTGCCGTGTAGCAGCAGCCCTTCGTCGAAGTGCCACGACGCCTGCAGCTCCCCCGCGCCCAGGCGTCGCAGCATGTCCTGTGCCTCAGGAGCCTGTGCCGTCGCTCGGCGAACGTCGTCGATGAAGGCGAAAGTCGGGCCGGATTGGACGCACATGGCGCCCAACCCGGCGACGTCCCCCGGAGTGAGCTCGGCGTCACGGCGGGAGAGAGCGTCGGCCACCGTGTTCAGCCGTCCGGGTCGATACTCGACCGTGAAGTCGAACCCGAACAGCTTGCTGATCCACTGGTGCTGCGGAACGTTGGAGAGGCGCTGGTCCAGCAGGTACTTCAGACTGTAGTGGTCAGTCCGAACGAGGAACTGGCGCCCCCACAGATAAGGGCGCCAATGGCGCACCGCCTGCACCAAACCGATGAGCTCCCGCTCGTACGCCGCCAACTTAAGGTGGTAGACGGCAAACGGCCGGCTGAAGAACGCGACGGGTCCGGCGCCCTGGTGGAGCACATCGCCGAACCCGACCCCGGACGCATCACAGTCGATGATGAACAGCTTGTCGAAGTCCGACATTTGGAGGACGGGTCCCGTCGTGAGGGCGCGTTTGAGTGCCTGGAACGCATCCTCCGCCTCCTTGTCCCATGCAAAGGAGTCGCGCCGAAGCAGGCGGGTGAGGGGGGCCGCGATGAGGCCGAAGTCGCGGATGAACTTCCGGTAGTACCCGGCCAGCCCTAGGAAACCGCGAAGGCCACGCGCGGCGCGAGGTTGCGGCCAGGCCGAAACTGCCGCCACCTTGTCCGTGTCCATGGCGACGCCATCCGCGGAGATGACATGGCCCAGATAGGCCACCGAAGGCGCCTCGAACGAGCACTTCGAGCGCTTCAGGTGGAGGTGATGCGCCCGAAGCTCGTTGAGGACGATGGCGATGTGCTGGAGATGCTCTGCCCACGATGAACTATAGATGAGAATGTCATAAAAAAATACCAGCACGAACCTCCTCAAGTACGGGCGCAGGACGTCGTTCATCAAGGCCTGGAACGTCACCGGGGCGTTGGAGAGCCCGAACGGCATGAACAGGAACTCGTAGTGGCCGTGGTGCGTGCGGAAAGCCGTCTTGTCGATGTCGCCCGGGAACATGCGCACTTGGTGGTAGCCGGAACGCAGGTCCCGCTTGGTGAGAAGCGGGCACCATGCAGCTCATCCAGGAGCTCGTCGACCACCGGGATTGGGAACTTGTCCTTGGACGTCCTGGCGTTTGGGAATTGAGGGGCGCTGGGAACGCCGGCCGCGGGGCTTTGCCCACGGCCGGCAAGAGAGAAGGATTTTCCTTCTAATCTCTTGCTTCATTTGATTGATACATCTCCTCTCTTTAAATAGAGAGGCTTACTTGACCCTTAAGAAAGACCTAAGCTTATCCCTAAACCTAACCCTAATGGGCCTGCCGAGCCGGCCCATAAGGCCTCCGACATACTCTAACAGACAGTCTATAAAGAACGCTTGTAATCTGAACGAAGCAATCTCAATTTTAGACCATGTCCAACTACTAGCAATAACATAGCAACCTTTTCTTCCACACTAACATATACGCTGTCACGCAGACCTCACCTTTCCCGCAATATGGCACACAAATCATGGAAGTTTCTTTAAGTCAAACGCAACTTATCGTAACATGTAATGTCCGACCGATCATACATCTCCTTAAGTAAATACTTCCTATAATTGTGTAGTTGCTCATCACTGGTAAAGCACCCTACATCCCTTGGTGCTCTCTGTGAACTAAGATATGCAAACCCAAGAACCACTGACTCAAAGTATAGTTTTGTCAACACAATCCTCCTCTTTTTTTCTTCTTTTATTTTCTTCAGTTATATAAGAAAGCAACTCAAGATCCGACATAGTATAGCTACAATGCACACACACCATTCATAAATATTATGGCATACAATGAAGACACGTCAATTAGGCATCACATACCTTCAATCGGCTAGAGAAGCAACCCAACGCTTGGTGAAGTAACCTGGAAATTTCAAGCAAGAGAGTTAGTTAGGGTTTCCATGTGTGCTGCAATTGAGTGCCAGAGATGAGAAAGGGTGCAATGGGGAGGCGCCATGGGTCTGCAGGGATGAGAGGCTAGGCAAACATCCAAGGGGAAGGGAGGCGCCATGGATCTGCACCGGCTCCACAAAAACTGATCTGGGAAACGAGGAGGAGGGGAAGGGAGGCGCCATGGTCTACCAGGGAGAAGGGGAAAGAGTGGGGGATTGCGGGAGATGCAAGGGCACGAGGAGGAGGCCGGAGGTCGGGTACCTGCGACGGAGGGTTCGGCGGCGGCGCTGGTGCCCTGCCGAGGTCGCCTCCGCCAGCTCCGTTCCTGGCGCCCCTTTTTCTTTTTTCTCGACCCTGAGCGCGAAGCGGTACGCGGGGGGAGGCGGCAGATTAAGATGCCGAGGAATACCGAGTGGGAGAGCTCCGAATCGTGGGCGGGCTGGCGCAATGAGGCTGAATATTTCGCAGCATTGAAGGGCTGATTCTGCGCGCCAATGCGGAAGCCGTCCAAACACCGGAAATTGAGCGTTTTCAATGCCAATTCACGATTCCGGCCCTCAAAGCGAACTTCCAAACGCAGCCTAATACTACCTCTATTCGTTTTTATTTGACGTTTTCAGACAGAAGAAGCGCTTATTTTGTTATTGCTTTCTTGTCTGGAATACCATATATAGCTTTTTTTTTAGCCAAATGACATATATACTCGATCGGAGGTGCATGTAGAAAAACCAATAATTTCTACGAAACCACCACCAAACCCATTTGCATGGTTTAAAGATTTTTTTCGAAATTAAACAAATTCAATATGGCCTGAGACACAAGACGAAAACAAAACCAAGAAGATTGTCAGGAGTCAGGAGGCCAACCAATAGTGGTAAACTTTTCCCTACAGTTTTTGAACAACATTTACCTTACTAGTCATAAAGCACGTGCGGCACGCACGTGTTTAAAAAAAATTAAAAAATACAAATTTATAGAAAATCTAAAATGCAACAAATTGATCAACGTGAAGGCCATAAAATTGATCAACAAAGCTCCGTGTACCTCCCGCGCACTACGATCCGGTCGAACAACTCTTCGTCGTCGCAGAGCTCCATAACCAGGTGCACGGCCTCGGCATCCGGCGGTGCCCAGTCGTAGAGGTTGGGCTTCTAAAACCAATCGAGAAGAGGGGATTTGATCTACTCACATCTGATGAACACGAGGGGCAACAAATTCGATTGGGAGAGGGAGGAGGATTCGGCAGATGGATGCCCCTACCAATTTATTTGCCGCTGCTGACACATACCCCACGTGATGTGAGTTGCTATCACCGTCGCCACGGTGGACGAAGGCCTCCACCTTGTTCCACTGGCGGCGGTGACTCGATGGAGCATTGCACCGTCGAAGGTCCTCAGGCGGTCCTCCACGCCACTTCCGGCGACCCATATGATCCTTGACCGAGCCGTAGCCGTCACTGAAGAAGCGGTCCACAAAGCGGCCATCGTCGAGGTTGCTGCCTTTGCAGACAATATCTTCGGACAGCGACGACGAAGGAGGGGGCGGCGCCATCGAAGCTCCCCACGCGGCTGTCCTGCAGATGGACGGGAGGGAGCTATTGTGGAAAGGGTGGTATGGCTCCATGTTCTTCTTCAAGTGCGTGGTATATATATGCCAGCAAGATAGTAAAGAAAGGAAAGGACATGTGTCTGATTGATTGATTGCCTAATTGATGTCTAATTGATTTCCTAATTGATTGATTGGTTGTCTAATTGATTGTCTAATTGATTGCCTAATTGATTGATTGATTGATTGCCTGGAGAAAGGAAAGAACTATACCTCGATTTCCTAATTTAATGCAGTGGGTATAATGGGTGGGTAAGTGGGCGCTTGGTGAGAAAAAACGGTGGTTTTTGGCAGAAACATTTTAGAATCATCAGTTTTCATCTATCTGCCTTCTATCTACCCCCTCCTCCACCTGTCAGGTGGGTTCTCTGTGAGGGGTACTGTGGGCCTAATTTGAGTGAGAATTGGTTTCAATTCTCTCGCTCTTTATAGTTTACCTTATTCATTTCCCTACAAAACCTGGTCAATACTTTTTTCTTGAAAAACAAATCTGCTTGAAGACCGATGACTATATACAAAGCTAGGACTTCATCTTCTTATTCGCAGATCAATCCTATTTGTACAAACCGATCTGCTTGTCCTGTTCTCTCAGCACTTCTTTCTGTACATTTGGGTCGCCTCACCTGACCCTCCTCTTTTTTTTTTTTGTGAATTCAGACATTCCATTGATTCATGGGATATGATTACAGTCTGCCACCAGCAAGCTGTGATTACATTTGGGTCACCTCACTTGACCCTCCTCACCCATGTACTGTACACTGCTTTTAGGCTGCGTTCTCTTCTCCAAAAAATTCCCCCAATTATCTTAAAATATCCTATCTCATCCTCAAAACAGTACATTTGTGTACTTCTTTTTGCGCGAATCGGCGAACCGAACGCAGCCTTAGCTCTTGAATGCAGTTCTGTTAAAAAAACAAGAAGAAGCTGCAGGTGGAAAAGAAATACTGAAACAGGTGGATCAGCCAATTTGCCCATTGCGCTTCGTGAGATGGTGCTGCGGTTGGCAACCGAAACGACGGCGTCGCGGAAATAGCTAGCGGCATCTGAACAAGTACGGTCGTGTACGTACGTCCGTGCTGGACTCGGTGCACGAGCTACTACCGCAAACAAGAATCTTTGCTGCGATTTTCCTTAGAAATGCATACTAATCGTGCTGGCACGAATATTTTTGCGCATTATTATGCTGTGCCAGAGCCAAATACGAGGAAACCAGGATCCCATGAGGCCAAGAGGACATATATACTACGTGCTGGCTTTATCTTTGTTTTTTTTAAACAACGGGCAGGAGAGTCATTGATTAAGTTGATAAAGATGAAGACCTCCAAAAAATATGATGTCCATGCTAATGACATGCGTGGTAAAGAATTATAAATTAATAAAAAAATTATGACAATTAATATATCTAATTTATATGATTGTGCATTGTATATTTTCAATTGTACGAGGACGCCTTGCAGCTGAGCAGGCCACCGACCCGCGTTCGAACCCCTCCGGGCACGGGTTTACCTCAGCGGGGATTTATTCCTCGAAAAAAATTCTCTTGCCGGTAAAGTCGGGATTCGAGGGTTTTCTAAGCCGGGAGGAGGCTTTCTTCTCTTAATGAAAACCGTGGGGGCGGTCTTTCCCCCACCGACTTAGTTTTATATTTCAGTTGTACATGTGTTTTTAATCTTCCGGAAGAAATAAAGATATGTCGTCAGACATGTCGATGCTCTACGTGTTAAACCATAACATTCTATCATTGACACCGGTAAATAGAGAGATTACAAAAGAAAATAATTTTAAGTATTGTTTAGAACATATTCTTTCCGTCCCAAATTATTAATTTTTTTTATTTTTCAAAATTTATAGACTTTACTATGCACTTAAATATATATTATATCTAGATGATTAATTAAAGATATGAATCTAGAAAATTTAAAACGACTAATAATTTTAAACGGAGGGAGTATAAATTAATGCTGATCACTTGTTGTTGTACACTTGTACTCGTATCCTACACAAAGAAATCTTTATTGTGTTTGCGGTATGTACGTAGTGCAACGTGGCAAGCATCGCAATTTGCTATGTAGACGTGGAGATTGTGAGTGACAACCTATGAGTCATTGTTGAACACTAACGACTTGAGTATGCATCTCGTATGTGTACCGTGTACCACAAAATCCTATGGCTGCGCGTGGTTTAGTTTTTGACTTTTTGTCGGCAGATTCAATTACTAAGAAAACAACATTTGGTGATGGCTAGCCCCCTCCCATTTTTTTTTGGGAACTAGCCCCCTCCCAATTTACAACATCTTCTCATACATGCCAATGCTACATATACAATATTTCAGCTTTCAGGCTCAGAACAAGTAGAAATTCCACATGAATCTCGCATATAATGACATAAATTTCATAAAAGGAACCATCCAATTCTATATGAACCTAAATTCCTGCACATTTTTATACTTAAAAATTCCGGCACTTTGAATCATCCTCGTGGTCCTCGTCTGAAATCAAGGTCGTATGCGGCCTCAAAATATCATGTACTCCGTATTTGTATAGGAACCTGTCAGGCTGTCACTGCTCCTCCCCTCTCCTCTCCCACTGGTCCTAGATTCTGGAGTCCACTCCTGCATGCCCTGGCTGTTCTCCACTCCCTCCCCTCTCTCACTACACACACTCTCTCATCTCTCTCACTCTACAGTCTACTCTGAGCAGTCACTTTTGTTCCATGCCTTCCTCTACAATATTTCTTGTTGATTTGGGATGTGATTGGCCTCTAATGATCTCCACCAACTGCCCAGCCACCCAGGCGGCCAGGCCACACCTCACCACCACCACCACCACCACCCTCCGCCTCCACACCCAAAATAGCTATATCACCCCCCAATCTATGAGGGGTAGAGTACATAACCCCCAACCTATGAAACGGTCTATATCACCTCCTAAACTTTCTAAAACCGATCAAATTACCCCTAAAGTAATTTAAAAAAATTATAGTAAATCACAAAAAAATCATAAAATAGAAAATCCAATTGCGTTGGACTCTAAATGAGTAGATATACATAGTGAACATATAATATGGTATGCTTTAGTACATTTTTTCACTGTAGCTTTAGATCTATGCTTTTCTTCGTAGCTGTAAAAAAATGTACTAAAGTATACTATATTATATGTTCACTGTGTATATCTACTCATTTGTAGTCCAACGCAATTAGATTTTTCATTTTATGATTTTTCTGTGATTTACTAGGATTTTTCAAAATTGTTTTAGGGGGTAATTTGACCGATTTTAGAAAGTTCAAGGGGTGATATAGACTGTTTTATAGGTTGGGGATTATATACTCCACCTCTCATAGGTTAGGGGTGATATAGACTTTTTCCCACCCGAAATCTTGCATCCTCGCAGTATCAGAGCTAGATTAACCTCGCCTCCCTCCTCAGAGCAACTTCAGCAGCTTCCCTATCCCCTCCCCAATACCAAAAAATAGTCATATAGGGGATGAAATGAGAAAAAAACTTCTCCAGTAGATCCCCTATAGCCCCCCTTTTTTCCTCCATGGACTAAAAACCCCTCTCCATCCCCTCTATAGAGGGGATCTCTCCTCCACCCCCTACTCCGTGGGACCCACCCTCTCTGTAGAGTGCTGCTGCTGCTTGAGTCGGCTGCTGTGACCGAGCCCCGGTGATGGCCGACGCCGACCGGATGCGCCTGCGCGTCGCGGTGCTCTCGCTGCACGGCGACGAGGGCGTCAGGGACAAGCCCGACCGGAAGGCGGACGTCTTCGCGGATCTCGGCTCGCAGGTCTCGCCGCTACGCCTGCGCCCGGCCGCGGCGACGCCGTCGTCCTCGTCCTCGTCGGCCTAGTTCTTCCTCCCCCAAATCACCCGAGGAACCTTCCGGAGCCTTCGAGAAGCCCCAAGCCCGCCAAGGGAAAAGCGTCGCCATGGAGAAGCAGACCAGGCCGGCGCCCGACGCCGCGGCCCACCTCGCGGCGCTCCGCTGCGCCAGGGCTTCGCTCCTCCTCGCCTCCCTCCGCCGGCCCCGCGCGCCGCCGCCGCCGACGAAGGATCTCTGGCGCTCCTCAGCGTCCTCCTCCTCTTCCTTGGCTGCCACAGCGGTAACCCCGCACCCCCACGGCTCCTCCTCACCCCCTGCTATAGCGTAACCAGCTGGTGTTTCGCCGCTTCGATCGCTTCTGATGACGAGCGCGCGCGCGCTCCCTCTCGTGTCAAATTGCAGGAGTGCGCACTCCGACCCGAGGGGCTCCTCCTCCACTGCGGCGAGGTCGCGGCGGCGCGGCGCGAGGCCGGTCGGCGCCCGAGAAGCCGGCGCCCAACGGCAAGGCGCGCATCAACGGCGTGAACGGCAAGAAGGGGGTGAATGGCAAGAAAGGCGTGAACGGCCGCCATGCGGACCGGATCCACCTCTCGGTGAGCGCGGGCGGCGGGGGCCAAGATGGCACCGGGCTCCGCGTGGCGTTCCAGGGCGCGCCGGGCGCGTACAGCGAGTTCGCGGCCTGATCGTGGTCGTCGATCGAGGTCTCAGATTCATCCAGAGGAGATACATCCAGAGGAGACAGACAAAGATTCATCCAGAGGAAACCTTCTGCATTCAGAGGATAAAGATTCATCCAGGCCGCAGGAGGAGACGGACATGGGCGGCGGCCTTGGCTGGGATCATTTAGTCTCCTATTTACAGAAATCTAAACCAGCTCTAGATGCAAGAGAGGTTAGTGATTTGGTGGAGTGATTCATGAACTGGGCTGGGGAAAATTAAACTCTAGTATGAACAGTTGGACTCGGTTCAATTCTCTCTAGCACTGCTGCAACCGCTACCGATTCTTTCCTCACACTTCCACTCTCCACATGATCTTCTCGCCACGGCCACCGGAGCTGGCAACGCCGGCATTGGTGCTGTGGGGGTGGTGGGCGTGGGCGCGATCCACGGCGGCCACGCGTGACGGGTGCACGGAGCCGGCCCAGGCTCGCTCGCCGTGGGACTGGGACGGCAGCTCGCAGGCCTCGCCGACGGAGCCGGACCGGATGTCGGCGGGCGGGATGAAGCAGTCAACGGACAGGCCGGGGACGTTGAAGGCCACCTCCTCGATGCTCCAGGCCTCCTCCATCCGCGTCTTGGTGTGGCTCATGGCGGCCTCGCCGAACCGGAACAGGGTGACGGCGGAGCGGCCCGAGTGCGCGATCATGATGCCCTCCACGGCGCGGTAGTCCTCCAGGGCGGAGCTGATGGTGGTCTCCCAGTAGACGGCGTCACCGCCGGCGTGCGGCTGGATGCGGGTGAGGTGCGAGTCCTCGATCTGCACGATCAGGCCCGTGCGCTGGCTGAAGTAGCAGAACAGGACGTGGCGGATGATCTCCGCCGAGCCCTCGCTGCGGAGCTTCAGCGTCTGCGGGTCGGCGCTCAGCTTCAGCGAGCCCGTCGAGGACACCGCGGGCACCGTGCGTGGAGATGCTGCGCTCCAACCGCAACCAAAGATCCCAGATTTGGGAAGGGGAAGAAGAAGATGACGTGGCATGGTGGGACCCACGAGTTGGGGAGGAGAATAGGGAAACTGCTGGAGCAAATTGTGTTTTGTGGATGAAAATATTTTTACTCCACCCCTAATAACTTTATATAGGGGACGAAATTTACTCCATCTGCTATATGCTGGAGTTGCTCTCACACCCTCGAAATGATCCGCTCCCCACATTGCCCCCCAAATCCAACCTTTTCGGCCCCAATCACCCTCCAAATCCACCTTTTTCGTCACTCCACCCTGTCCTAAATCCACCCTCCGACCCCAAAGTCCTAACTTTCTCACCGCCTCCCCTGCAGCAATCGCAGAGATTCTTCGCTCTTTGACACTTTGTTTGTTCCCTGCGGGAATCCAGTCTAGCTCACCAAATTCCCTGCAAAACCCGAGTTTTGGGGCGATTATTTTCTTGGAAAAAAAATCGTTCTTTAGCGCCCAATTCTGGTTGGGTTCCGCGGGGAGATCCGCCGTTTCTGCTTGAGCCCAGGAGGGGGGGAGCTGGGCAGCGCGGCGCCCATGTCGGACTCCGACCAGGGCACGCTGGTGTTCGGGCTCCACCTCTGGGAGCTCGTCGGCATCGGTGTCGGCGCCGCCTTCGTGCTCCTCCTCGTCCTCCTCTCCCTGGTGTGCCTCCTCGCCTCCCGCCGCCGCCGACGCCGGCGCGCCGTCCAGGCCACCCCCGTCCTCCACCTCCCCGTCGTCGTGCCCAATGCCCAGCCCAAGCACTCCGCCAAGCCCCCCAAGGACATCCAGGAGGTGCCATCCCGCGGCGGTGCTCCAGGCGCCGCCGCCGGACTCCATCCAGATCGAGACCGGGAAGGAGCACCGCATCACGTTCCCGGAGCAGCCGCCGCCGCCGCACCACCAGCGGAGCGGGGGCCCGTCGTCGCGGGGCGCCGGCGGCGAGAGCCGCGGCGGGGGCGGGGAGCCGGGGGTCCCGGAGGTGTCCCACCTGGGGTGGGGCCACTGGTACACCCTCAAGGAGCTGGAGGACGCCACGTGCATGTTCGCCGACGAAAAGGTGATCGGCGAGGGCGGCTACGGCATCGTCTATCACGGCGTGCTCGAGGGTGGCGTGCAGGTCGCCGTCAAGAACCTGCTCAACAACAGGTACTGACGCTGCCTGTAAGGCTGTAAGCTGAAACGTAGCCGTATTTAGAAGCTTACTTATGTGTTGAATTCGTTTCCTTCATTTTTAGAAGCTGTTGATTGTAGTCTAAGCAAGATGCACACGAATGGTCAATGTAGATGTTACAATTCAGATGGTGACATTGTGCAAGAAACCCAACTAAGACACATTTTTTATGATTCATGCTTAGTAGTGAAGTCTGCAGACTGCAGTACAAAGATGATGAAATGTATGTTTGTATTAGTGACTTTAGTGTTGCTGAATTAGTAAAATGTGATGCTCTGATTTGTTAGGGGGCAGGCAGAGAGGGAATTCAAGGTTGAGGTGGAAGCGATTGGGCGGGTGCGGCTCTTAGGATACTGTGCTGAAGGGAACCAAAGGTATCTTCGTATAATCTTATATGAACTGTACACATCAGTTTTAGCTCCGATTGTTGAGTTGTAGAAGCAAGGAGCTTATATCATAAATTTCATTGAATATGGTCCCCCCCCCCAGGATGCTTGTGTATGAGTACGTCAATAACGGAAACTTGGAGCAATGACTCCGTGGTGATGTTGGTCCTGTGACTCTGTGAGCCCTCTGACATGGGATATCAGAATGAAGATTATTCTGGGAACAGCAAAAAGGGTATTCCCTTTTTGATATCATATCTGCTGTCTATATAATATTTTTGCCGTCACTGTCTGCTTACATTATTTTACCTAACTGTGCAGCTTAATGTATTTGCATGAGGGACTTGAACCAAAGGTGGTTCATCGTGATGTCAAGTCAAGCAATATTCTTCTTGACAAGCATTGGAATGCTAAACTTTCTGATTTTGGGCTAGCAAAGCTTTTGGGTTCAGAGAGGAGTTACGTGACAACCAGGGTCATGGGGACATTTGGGTTAGACACCGACTTTCTACCTATAAAATTAGATCACACAAGATATACAAGAATGTAGCGGCTTATTTTGATTTTATTATTTGCAGGTATGTTGCTCCAGAATATGCAGGCACTGGCATGTTGAATGAAACTAGTGATGTCTATAGTTTTGGAATCCTTATCATGGAAATAATATCTGGCCGGGTTCCTGTTGATTACAACAGGCCGCCAGGGGAGGTTAGTAATGACCATGCTCCTTACGAATGCTAATTAAAGAACCAGTGAAATACATTTCTTAGCTGTGTGGTGTAATCCTTTTCAGGTTAATCTTGTTGAATGGCTGAAGACAATGGTCAGCAACCGAAATTCCGAAGGGGTTTTGGACCTGAAGATGACTGAGAAGCCTACTTCTAGGGCATTGAAGAAGGCTTTGCTAGTGGCTCTGCGGTGCGTAGATCCTGAAGCTCGCAAGAGGCCAAAGATTGGACATGTCATTCACATGCTTGAAGTTGATGAATTCCCCTACAGAGATGTAAGTCAAGGTGGCATTTGGATATTTATGAACTTATTTATGAGAGTCCATGAGAGTCCATTATTTTGATTTCAATGGTTGGCATTGGTTTTGTCACCCCCGAAATATTACTGCTAGCCAATTCTGAACCAAGAAAGTCATCATGATGAACATGTTTCGCTGTACTCATTGTTTACATTTAGATTAACTGAGTAACATTCCCTTTTGACATGGTAGTCAAGTATCTCCCTACGGGTCAGTCCCTGAATTGCTTGAGCATTTGGTTATCACCGGATATGTAATATATCTGAGATTCTTTTTATTTCTGTAAATTATGTGGGGTCTCCATAGCCTTCAAGAACCGCCAACTTGTTCTTTCTTCTAATAATTTCATATTCTTGTAAAAAGCACATCAATATTTTTTCCAAAACTACAGACTTAGATTGCTAACCTTTTGCTACTCTCTTGGCAGGAACGTCGTGGTGGCAAGGCTCCAACTCAAGCGAGATCGGTGGAAGCACCTGCAAGCGATCCGGGCGATAGCAGCGGGAACAACACGCCAAAAGAGACACCGAAAGGAGGAGAGCCTTTCAAATGGAGAACTCGGGAGACCTAGCTGTCAGGAAAAGCGGCGGTTGTTCCTTGTAGGAAGGTAGGATGCGTGTATACCGTGGTCGATATATTGCTATGAGCCCCTGGGGTGGTATATATGAGAGTACAGAGTCTTGGAGGGCAAGGCACCTCCGTGGATACATATGGCAGTCTGGGATTCTATCCTAACCTACCATCTATACTCTAACATCCCCCGCAGTCGCAGCGGTAGCAACACGAACGAACAGACTGGAAACAATGGAGACGTATCCCCCCTGCAGTCGGAACGTCGGTGCGAATGCTTTGACTGGAGACTCATGCAGACGATAGCCCTTTAATGCCGTAGTAGCCGAAGTTGAGGTGGACGTGGTCGAAGTCGTGGAGGGGGCGCGGGTCGAAGCGTCGTCGAGGTGCTCGACTACACAAACTCAGCAGCTTCTTTGCCGAAGACAGCAGCAGGACGGTGCGGCGGATGACGATGGTAGACGGCGCGGTTTGCGACTTAGGTCACGCTCAGGACAGGGGTGGCGACGGCGCAGGTTGCAGCAAGTGTCGCGCTCAGATTAGGGGTGGCGACGACGTCTTCCTTCAGGAACATCGGCGGCGATGTCCGCGCGAGGACGGCTGGAGGCGCGGAGGCGGATCGAGCGCCTGCTTGACGATGACCTGCGGCGAGTGGCGCCACCGCCTAGGAGGCGGCGACACCAGTAGGGTGGCTTGACCACGAGCATCGTCGCTACAGCCTGGAAGGCGCAGCAACAACCTCGTCCTTCGGGAGTGTCGACGACGAAGCGGCGACGAACAGCAGGGCGACGCAAACCCGATAGCGAATCGGGAAAAACTAAGAAAAAAAATTAACACAGCAGCAGCAGTAGACAGTCCTCTGGTACAATCTCGGGTGCGCGTAGCAGTTTCCCTGTCACCTCCTTCACCTTATCTCTTCCATCGGTCAAGACAGAGAGAGGCAGGGGAGAAGGAGGGGACGAGCCCGAGCGACGCCTCTGCTCCAGATGCGCGGCGACGGCGGCGCGGGGGAGAGAGGGCCGGCGAGGGAGGGCGGTGCTGCGGCCTGGCGGCGACGACGCCCGACGGTGCTCGGCCCATCCGCCCGTCGGCGTAGTCCGGCTGCTCCCCTCCAGTCGCGGCGCAGTGCGCAGGCGGCTCTGGGAGGGGCTCCTCCCCCTCGGCGGCCGTGCACGCGCGCTCTGCGCAGGCCGTGCGGCGGCGGCAGCTGAGTGGGGGGAGGTTAGCGGGAGACGCGGAAGGGGCGGGGAAGGTCGACGCGGTGCCGGGGACGACGATGCAGAGGCGGCGGCGGCCCAAGGCGGAGCCATGGCGACGACGGCGAACGGCGCAGCCACAGCGACGGGTAGAGGTACGGCCTTCCTGCTGCGTGTGGACGACGACGGCGGCGCGGATCAGAGTGATCCGCGGCGCATCCTAGGAGGGCGCGGCCCCCGGTGGAGATCGATCTCGATCTCCCCGGGGGCGGCGCAAGAGCAGCGGAAGCGGCGGCGGCTAGGGTTAGGATCTAAACCTAGGCGACTGATACCATGTAGGAAGGTAGGATGCGTGTATACCGTGGTCGATATATTGCTATGAGCCCTTAGGGTGGTATATATGAGAGTACAGAATCTTGGAGGGCAAAGCACCTCCGTAGATACATATGACAGTCCGGGATTCTATCATAACCTACCGTCTATACTCTAACAGTTCCGAGTCCTCATGCCCGACCATAAGTCTGTACGCCGCGAGGCCACAAAAGGCTCATTTGCTGCCTCGCCGGCTTGTCAGTCGGGCACACATGAGCTCCGCAAGCTCCATCAGTGATCTTCGTGACGGTATATGTACATTGTCGGATTAATATGTTAGGCATAGCGATTTTTTGGTTGTTTTGTTCCAGGGTCGTATTTATTCGAGAGATGATTTGTATGGTAAAGGCGTGTGTCTACTCTTGAGGTGGGGAAAAAAAGAGCATTGCTATAGCTGAAAGCCTGAAACCGTGTCCAGTAGGATGGCCGATGATTTACTAAAACATGCTTCCTGTTTTGAGCACCTGCTTGACATACAGTACTCGGTTTCTGATGTCAATGTAGTCTCGTATGACACTCTGGTTATGCAACTGCTGAGATTGAAAGCTCGGGGTTGCTTGGGATGTACCAAAAGTTAGTATGTGATGATTCAATTGTTCAGACTGCGAGGATCTGATGTAGCTGCCAATGTTTGGTAGTTGGTACACAATCACAAGATGTCAGCAGTTTTTTTTTTTTGGCAAGCAATTGCAGTCAGGTAGCCACAAAAGTGTTCGATTCCCAGGACGAATAGATCGGCCGGCGTCGAGCCGTCGACGTCCCCAACGGAATCGCTGTCCAGATGGTTACGGGACGGCCGTTGCCGTGCGTCCTACGCCGCGCCCCCGTACAGCTCAGTGCAGCCGGCCGGGTCGACGGCCGCCGCCGACGGGCGACGGGTTGCGGTCGACGGTGGCCGCGCGGCAGGCGGTGTCGCCGCACGGGCTACCAGTAGAGTGATTTCGACCCACGAAAAGGAATACGCAGCCCATGGGGAATTGTGGATGCAGCAGGCTGACAGCTGCGCAAATGGGCCGTGCTGCTGTGCTTTGTTTGAATTCTCCTCCTTTTAATTTTCTTTTCTGTATTCATTTTGTTAGTAATCTCTTTCTCCTTTTATTTATAATCCTCTTATAGATATCAATTATTATATTTTTATTTTATGGTAATTATAATTTTTTTTGTTTATTTTGTTTTATAGATAGATTTCCTTTAAATCTTTCTACTAGTTGGCACTATAAAAAGTTTTATTCATTTTTAATAATCAATTGTTTATTGTATGAATATATTTTCCTTTAATAATAGTTTGTTTGAAACATGGACATGTTTTCTCCTATTTCCAATAATTTGTGCATGGGTGGATTTGCTTTATTCAATTTATGTATCAAATTGTTCGTGATGTTAAATTGCTTGTTTAAAACTAAATTATTTTCATGTAAGGACAACTTGTTCATCGTATGCATTTTGTTCTTTTGTGTGGAATGATTTGTTCTGGAACCATCTTATTTGCTTTGTAAATTTATTTATTTGAGATGTTAAATTATTTCTTTACTTTGCACAAAACTTGTTTATATTGGATTTTTTTTACTGAAGTCAGCAGGAGAAGCCTCTACCTTTTCTTTTAAAAAAAATCCTATTATAGACTGTTCAATACACTCCCACGAGAAGTTGAATTTGGGCCTACTGGGAGCTGGGTGCTACTCAAAAACTCATTTATAATTGTAATGTGCATTGTTTAGATTATTCTATATTTATAAAAGTAAACAGAAATAAATATATTATCATTGGCCGCTATACAAAGGCCACTCGATGCTCGTGCGCTTTCCTCTTTGCTGACTATCTACATGCGGTTCTCCTCAGCAGCTCATGAGCGTAACTTCCTGCTTGCAGAGTTGCAGCTCACTCATACATACTGTTTGACTATAAATTATCATATCAAATAATATGATTTAATTTATTTTTATAAGGAATTAGCTTGATATCATGTGCCATGAAAATATTTAAAATTCATGCTCAAGCCTGGCTAATCGGCTAAGAGTACATGTATGCGTGAATAAATACTCAAGTGCAAATAAGCTGCATGCACGGAGGAAGGCCTTTAAAATACATTCACGTTACGGCCCAGTAGTCCAGCTACCAGGAAGCTCCTTCTAATCACGGCCCATATATGCTAATGACCGTATACAACACGTATACGTGTATATTTATGACTACTCGCCGGTATGTTGATGAACCAGAGAAGTCTATGTTTGCCACGAGTGGCCAGGACAGTCGTTCGTGTGCGGATACTACTCTTTATTTTGAATGATAGATAATCATCATGGACAATAAATCAAAACAGCAAGGAAGAGGACAGAAAATAGACGTGTTGATGAATTGAATCACCGTCTAGTGTATACGACTACGTGCGTCTGTCTAACACGTGTCTGTATATAGATTGAAGATACTCTTCACCGTTTGAATTTTGAACTAACTCTGCATGCAGCGCGCCGAGCCAATCAACAGCTTGCTCTCATCTCGGGTCACGCCAAACGGCAAAGTGGCGGCGCTCTCGTCTCCCAGGCGCCAGGATCACTTGACCTAGCCTCTCTCTATATATTGCCTTCTGCTGCAGGTGAACAAGGGAGCTCCGGAGATGACACGGGCACACACCCGCAAACACACCCAAGCCACACGCACCATCACCATGAGGATTGCATCTTGGTCAGGGCCAACGAGCCGTGCAAAGATCGCCATCGGAGGGCATCACCAGCCGGCGGCAGCTAGTGCACCTCTCCTGTGATGATCAGCTACAAAGCTGCACGCATGGCGAGATGGCGTCACTGCCATCATATCTTCTCCTCTTTTCTTGCAGGGATATTGCCGGCTGCCGCTTAACAGCCAAATCGCTGCCATTGGCACAACAATGATTATGTACTTTTTGCAGGTTCCAATGGGGAATTCTCCGGAGATCACACACATACACACAACCACAGATCATATCCTCCCCATTCACAAACACCACCGTCGCCAAGAGATTAGTCTCGCCGCCGTAGGCGAGCTGGGATGGATCTCGCCGATCTCGGAGAAACTGTACTTTTGCAGGGGATCAACTTCCTTAGAGCATCTCCAGCAAGAGCCTGCAAATTGAGGTCTCCAAAACTCATTTGCAGATCCAACTCTAAAATATAGGGCCTTCAAATTGGAGCCCATCTCCAGCAAGAACCTCAACTCAGCCCTCTATTTCGACGTGGACCCCACCTGTCACCCTCTTTTCTCTCCAATCCCCTCTTCTCTCCTTCTACCTCCTCTCTCTCCGCTGGCCGCAGCTGCGCCAGGAGCAGGGCGCCGCCGCCGCCGAGGCCGCTCCGCCTCTGCCTCGGGAGGAGGCTGCGCCCGGCCCGGCCGCCGCCGCCTTGGCCGCGCCGCCGGATCCGGCCGCGCTGGGACGCCGCGGGGGCCGCGGCCGGCGAGCTCCGCGGCCGGCGAGAAGGAGCCGGCCGCCGCGAGATCCCCGACGAGATCCTGCTCCGTCTGCCCTCCCGCTCCGCGCTGGCGCGCGCCGCCGCCACAAACTCCACAAGCTTATTACCTAGTATCTCACTCACCGCCTCCCATGGCGTCCCTGTACAAGCTCCTCAAATCTCGGCGCAATGCCGCCGCCGCCGTCGCCAGCGCCGCCTTCCTGCTGCTCGTCCTCATCCTCTCCGTCCTCCTCGCTGCCGCGCCTTCAAGGACGACGACGGTCTTCTTCTTCTCTGGTGCCGGTTCTCCTCCGGCGATCTCTGCGGCGCCATCCCTGCCGTTGCTGCTGCGCCTAGGCCAAGGAGGGGAGACGAAGGACACGACATGCGAGGCGGCGCTGCGGACGTTGCCGGACCACGGCGCGCGGTGCCGGTACCTGTCGCGGCCGGGCCACCCGCCGTGCGCACCGGGGGCGTACGTCGACTAGCTCCGCGTCTTCTACTGCGGCTTCGGCGGAGGGCGCGATGGCTAGCGGGAGGCGCGGCGGCCGGCACCGCGGCCGGGGTGGCCCAGATGGGGAGGTGCGGCGGCGGCGGCCGGGTGGCTCGGGAGAGGAGGGAGGAGGGGGAAAAGAAAAAAAAAAGTGGGACCCACAAACGTTTGGAGGGGGTTTGGAGGGCCTCCAGAAGTGGAGGTTTGGAGGAGAGATTCGGAGGACCATGCAAAATGCAGGCCCATTTGAAGGGTCTACTGGAGTTAATTTTTTACCTTGGACCTCTAAATTTTAGAGTAGAGGTCCATTTGGAGGCCATTGCTGGAGATGCTCTTAGCCATATGTATCTTCTCCATTTGTGTTCCACGGCATGGCCTCGTGAGCCTGTCAGTTTATTCTTTTATTACAGGGATATGCATACCATGGCAGGGCCGTGAGCGACCCTCATATTGACTTCTGGTGAAAGAAAATGCCAGGAGGCTCATAAGCCGTACAGGTTTATTGGTAATGAAGAAATAAATATAGAGGTGCCGGTGGCACTCATGCGCTTTGCAGGTTCTATGAGAAGGTCGTTCCAAACTTCCAATGGCAACACGTAGATGCTTCTTTTTTTTGCAGGTGTACGAAGCACTGGGGAGATCACATCTCTCAACGTTTGCATATAAAATACATCTACATATTAGCACGCCTTTAAGATGGCAGTGCCAAATATTTTGCAGGCACAAGAGGCTTCATGGATAATAAAATCAATAGCCGTGCTTTCATAGGCGCACGGCACGGCAAATCGATCTATACAGATCATGCATGCCATGGTATAATAAATACCTAGATTGATTTGCAGGTCTACGAAGAAAGGGGAAGGGAAATAAAATGTATGAATGAAAGTTACATTCTGTAACGCTCATGTCTAGCTAAAGATCTCAGATTTATTATTTATTATCTTCATCTTTCCGTGACCGACGAGGCCGGAAATGTACACTATGTTCCGACCGACGAGGCAGGACACAATTCGTTCGTGACCGACAAGGCCGAACACTTTCACCTTAGGAACTTTGAGCTAAACACGAGACGTGATGGAATATATCATGGAGTGTCATTTGGCTTCTTTTACCTTTTCTTTATTTTTTTTATGCAGCATACACCTATATGGAGTTTAAGATAAGAGGATTGATGATGACAACCGTATGACACACTTAATCGGAGGTCTTCTGCAAGTGTTATTGCAAATGTAATTAACTAGGGTCCTCTCGAGGCTCTAGGAATCATGAACTACACAATTGTCTAAGTACGTACAAGATAATGTGAAGGGAGCATCAAGAGGCAGACACCGCAATAATTATGTTTTACTTCATATATCTTTTGTAAGTTGCACGGGATGAGTTGATGACTCGTTGTTAATCCCATGCCTTGTAACTCATTTGATACAGTGAAGTTCGCCTTCGGGCAGCCGTGATTTTTTACCTGCAAGGGTTTTCCACGTAAAATTGTGTCTCTTGTGTTCTTAATAATATGCTTGATTATCTCTACACATTTGAACATATTTATTTTGTATACAAATTGTATACTGGCACGCCCTCACCTTATTATGCCGTACGCAAAGAAATTTGAGTATTTCTTTTGCAAAAACAAAATGGCACGTCCGGTGGGACATGATTTTCCTCCCATCTTTGCTGCTCGTCATCGGTTGTTTGTTCATCATCAACTCTGTTATCATCCTTTAATACTATTGTATAGGTGTATATGTGTGTTGGAATGCACTGCCAGCTCAACAGCCCTTTCAGTTAACTGGAACCTTTCCGTTGATGAAGAGTTGTTTTGTCATTTGATTGCAACTGGTTGTAACATCAAACCAGTGGCGTATCTACCACCGGGTCGGACGGGGCTCCAGCCCCTCCTACCAGCTGAATTCACATGGAGCCCCCCCTCAGCCCCTCCTACAATTTTTTGGAAGAAGAAGGAAGAAAAGGGAAGCAAGAGGTGGAAGAAGAACAGGAGAGCCCCCCCTGAGGCTCGATCCTGACTTCGCCACTGCATCAAACTGAACATTGAACTCTTCTTGGCTGCAAACAAAAGGTGCTAGGCTGCTTGCTTGATACTGCAGGGGCATGTGAGTAAATGACGAGTGCTGGGCATTTAACATCACACTTAGCCCTGTGAAGACCTCGAGTCTCTAGTTAGAAAAAAGCAAAGCAAAATAGCACTATCCCACATATTGCAATGTCTCATGAGAAGCTGCTGTTTGCATTATGAACTGAACTTAAACTCAGTTGATAGAATCATGCAATTTCCTCTGAAGTGCAGCTCTTCTGTTCAATAAAAAAATGCAGCTTATCGGAAGCTTATTCGTCCATTAGTTGGAGTGCTCATCACAACTATTGCTGTATGAGACATCAAATTGAATGAGCTAGATTTGTGGTCACAGCCAGGAGCTCACATTACCCAGAGCCTTGCACCCAAAAGAAAAAAAAGAAAAAAAGTGAAGAACGGGAAAAAATAATGTGAGAATGAAAGGCCTCAACATTACAATCAAGGTGTAAATGACATGTGTTCCCTTCTCTTCAAACATTAACTATTCCTCAAGTTCACTTCTCAAGTGATGGGACAGTACGTGTTAAGTACATGATGCTCATATGACAAAGCCTTGTAGCTAAAAGGCTTGGATATGTATTAGCATGGTGTTTTTTTTAGCAAGATGCTCTCATATGTCCCAAGAACAGAGGGATACACTTCTTTCTAGATGGGCCAAGGGACTTCAGTGGCAATAATTCTCAGATTGTAATATGCAGGGGCACCTCTGGCATCGAAATGCAACCAGGGGTAATAATACTAAGATTGTAAGATTGAGGTGTGGCAGTTGACACTAACTTTAGTGCAGTACCCTTGTCGAGAAGGAACCAGAGTTCTTAAGGTGGCCCCAGTGGGCTTGAAGAACCATCACCTTAGTTGGTTACAAGCTGTATTGAGTTTAAACCCTTTAAGTGTTATAAAAATGGGTGTCTTCTGAAATTCAGTTTTTTTTTCTATCTAAGATCAGATTCTTCAACGATGTGCTATGCAACTACATGAAGAATAGGTTTCGATCATAATAGTAACAACCTCCTTCACGCAGTCGCGCTTAATGGCCCATGTATGTGTTGGCATGAGAGGTTTGGACATGATGAAAATGCTCCCTAAGCTTCTAAAAATTTGACAAAATCCTAGAGATGGATTGGGACGCATAAAATATACATAAAAAATTTGAAACTAAAGAAAATGTCTATAAAATTTTATAAAATGTAGATTTAGCTCTAGCAAAATGTGAAAAATATAAAAAAATTTAAACATGTATTAAAATATTTTGATCTATATCTAATTACATTTTGAATACTTTTCACAATAAAATCATGAAATGAAGTCGACATGGATAAATTCATCATAAATGCATTCAATATTAATACATGTTACATTTAGGATGAATGTATTTGTGTCGACTTCGTTTTATGTTTTTATTATGAAAAGTATTCAAGATCCAATTAGACATAGATTAAAATATTTTAATATATGTTTTTAGTTTTTTGGATATATTTTACATTTTATAAGAGCTAAACCTAAAATTTAGAAAATTTATAGTCAATTTTTACTAGTTTTAAATATTTTTATTTACATTTCTTGCATAAAATCCATATCTATTTTTTAGAATTTTTAAAAGGTTACAAATATTTTTTGTGGTATAATAATCTCATTAAGTATCTACAAAATTTATTTTTAATTGAAAAAGATAAAATCACATTTGAAAATCACTTATAACCGGCGTAGGGAGATAAAATGAACAGTTTTGAAAGTTGTGAAGGTTGTTTACCCGATTTTCGAGTATAGACAGGATTCGTGCGTGTATTCAACGGACTTTTTCCCAAGACATCTTTTTTTGAGAAAGTTTCCCAAGACAAATGGGCGCGCGATCGGAGACCATACATATCCCGGCTCAGATTCGTCCAACAAGGCTGACCGAGAAGCAGACCACGGGCAACACATAAACATAAACGGGCCCGCTTATTCGGGCCTTCAGGCCCAGATTCAGCAGGTCGCCTCCATTCTGACGGTTTTGCCCCTCGCTCGGAATTTTTTTTATTTTAATAATTATTTTTTTCAATTTTCTAAAAATAAATGTCCATCTCAAACTTTGTCAAAACTATACCTAAACCGCCGTTTTAAATGGCGGTTCGTCCCAACCGCCATTTGAAGCGGCGGTTGGGATTGCTACAGTGCCCGCCGTGAACATTACCCGTCGGCGGGTATTGTAGCGCGATTAGGCATAGTCCGTTTTCAAAAAATCATAACATTTTTGTATGAACTCGGATGGAGATAAACTTTATATGAAAATTGTAGTTTTCATCGAGATGTACAACTTTATAGTTCACACATTTTTCATTTGAAGTCATTTTGATGCTCAAAAAATTGACACAATGGTTAGATTTAAAATTCAAATTTTAGATCTGGATTGTATACTGATTGTTTGAGCCTCAAAATTATTTCAAATTAACAAAATTTGAATTACAAAGTTGTACATCTCGACGAAATATACAATTTTCATATAAATGCTATCTCCATCCGAGTTCATACAAAATAGTTATGATAGCGAGAAGGAAGCGGCAGATGATGGGACAGTTTGGGGGAAGAAAAGGAAGGGGCGAGACGTGAATGCGTGGTCTCTGCCGGCGCCGCCTCCTTATGCATGTAAAGGGACGAATTTAGTATTAGGTGGGGCCTCTTGGGTCCCACTTTGGTCCAACTGTTCATCTTTTTTATTTTGCTTTTAAAATGGTACAAATTTATTAAAATTCAAAGACATCAACAAATATTTCAAATGAGGAAATTGTCAAAACAACAGTTTTACAACTTATCAAGATCTACAATTATTATTTTGAAAACTACCCCATCCGAGTTAGATTGAACTACTTACATTTTAAATTTCAATAGTTGAGAAATTCTCAAATTTATTTGGGGTAACAAATTATTTCAAATTAAAAAGTCATGAATACCAAAGTTGTAGAACTCTTCAAGATGTACAAACTTCATATAAGTCATCAATCCGATTGACCAAGTTTAAATAATCAAAACTTTGAATTTCAAAAATTGACAAATACAAGCAAGTTTTTTTTAACACAAAATGATGTCAGATGAAAAAGTGGTAAATACCAAAGTTTCATATCTCATCATGATCTACAATCTTTATTTAGGTCATTTTATCATTTTCGAAAGGTTTAGTATACATGAAGTGCTAATCCAACATTCACCTAGATAGCTTAAGAAACAATGCTAGGGACTTGTCAAATTTGCAGTAGATGTATACTAAACCTTTCGAAAAAGACAAAAACACCTAAATAAAGATTGTTGATTTTGAGGAGCTATGAAACTTTGGTATTCATCACTTTTCCATGTGACATCATTTTGTGTTCAAAAAACTTGCTTGTAGTTGTCATTTTTTGAAATTCAAAGTTTGGATTATTTAAACTTGGTCAATCAGATTGATGACTTAAAGGAAGTTTGTACATCTTAAAGAGTTCTACAACTTTGGTATTCATGACTTTTCAATTTGACATCATTGAGTGTTAAAAAAATTTGATTGTAGTTGTCATTTTTCATATATCAAATTATCAATAGTTGGATGAACATAATAACAAGGGAAAAAACTAGAACCCAAGCACAACAAAAGGGCGCAGCACAATGTTAATTTGCCAATGTCTCTACTGCATGACCAAGGATCGATTCCCAATTAAGCCTTCCCTTCTTTTTTTTTGTCACGGACGGGCTCTGGTTTTTTTGTTTTTTCTTTTGAATAAACTCATTTGTACCATTATTATTTATTTAATTTTATTTGCCGGGTGTAACTCATCACCAACCGGAATTAATGGAACATGGACACGGGTCGAGGGGAGGAGACGGCGCGACACAGCGCAAGGAGACGAGACGGCGCGACCCTTCCTTTCCCCCCTGCCGGTTATAGGAAACCGGCCGGAACGGCCACCGGCAGTTCTAGGGGCGCAATAGTATAGATTGGGGTTTTTTTTGCAAGAAATCCTACTGTAGCACCGTCCGCCGCCTCCGCCGCTCCCTCTCCACCGTGCCTCGCCCACATCCCCACCACGCTACGCCGCCGCACGACGAACATTTCCACGCCGGCATTCATGGCATCGATGGAGCTCCCGCGGTCGCTCGCGGATCTCCCGAACGAGATCCTGGCACTCATCGCTGGCCGAGTCGCCGCGACATCGACTCGGCCTATGGAGGACCTCCGCAGCGTACGGGCTACCTGCAAGGCAATGCTTGGCCCCTGCCGCGACAGAGACGTCGGTAGGCGCTGGCACTACATCGGGTTCGAGTCAACCAGATGCAGGAGGAGGACCCCGCCGGCTATGACGTCTTCGTTCGTAGCCTAGCCGCCGCCGGCAACCTGGAGGCCTGCTACCTCACCGGGATGGACGACATCTTCGGTAGGAACCGCAGTCCCCGGCCTCCACTCGAGCAGCTCCACCGCGCTGCCGCGGGCGGGCACAGAGGGGCGGCCTATGTGGCCGCCGTGTTCCTCTACTTGGCCAACAGCGGCAACGACAGCGACGCCTGTGCGATGGAGTACATGAAACAGGTTGAGTTCGAAGATCGATTGAAGTGGCGTCGCCAAATCATCTCCAACGGGTATATTATGGACATCCGGCGGAAGACGGTTAAGCATGCTCTCCGAAGTAGGAGATTCGCCCTCGTCCGGGGACTCCGCCGGCCGATGCTGCCACCGGCGGATGTGCGAGGCAACGTTGAGCAGTGCTTTGGCCGAGTGTGGTGCGGTACGGAGCCGAGCCGAAGGTACTTTTGCAGGAATTTCTGTACTGATGAATGTAGGCTTCGTTTTGAATGCCTGGAATTCTTCTATCGTGTAAGGAATCACATCGTACATGACTAATGCAGTTAGTATGCAGCTTTTGTTTCATCATGAATGAATACTCTGATGAGCTGGAAACGATATATAGACCTAGAATTTGTGATGATAATTTTCTGCTGCTTTTCTCTGGTGATTGAGTTGCATAGTTTGGCATTCTCAGATATATACTACTCTCACATAAATAATAGGATAATTGTGCAAATTATAGACGAGATCAGAAACTCATTATTGATGACAAACTGATTCAATTACCACACCACTGCAAAGGTAACAAAATTCACTCCATTACGTCTCAGATTACATCACACGTGCATCTTCTTGTACAACCTCGTACTTAGTCGTCTTCATCAAAATAGTAGTACTCGCTAACCGGCATCTTCTTCTTGATAGCTTTGCGGAGGCCCTCTGCCATCCGGCGTATCTGCCTACCAGACCGAACAGGTTCATTGCAAACCTCGTCATCACTATCATCATTTAACGCCATGTTACATGACATCTTATTGAACACCATCTCATACTTGATTCCTGCAACCTTCAATACATAAAAAATAGAGTCACAATAGTGAACAAACTAATACAAAACCCCTCTTTGAAGTCACCAAATTCGATTTAAACTTTGACCTACAACGCCTAATTCTATCTTGCATATTGTAACACTCACCAAACCAAGCGTTGAGCTAGCAGCCATGCCTGGCCAGTTGCATTGTACGTCTAGGGAGTCTGGTGTGGGCCCAGAGTCAGTGTATATGTGGCGTGCTGGTTTCACCTATAATGAGATTACAAAGTGCTATGCTTCTCAACGCTAATATATAAGGTGTCCTTTGGATCACATGGTTGAAAAAAACATATGGAGTATGCAAAAATGCAGGATTTGAAGTGCAATGCTTGTCCAATCCATCGTGCTATGCTTCTCCAATCCTATGTGCCTAGCTTCCTGAATGTACTAATGAGCCACTTCTAGTGAAAAGATGAATGAGATCGTATACAGCACGAATGCATCAATTGTGATAGCCCACATACAAATATTTAATGGAATCATAAATGTACCACAAAAAATGTTTTCAATAAATCACACATTGAACCTACTTTATGTAGAATCTGATTGCTAATGTTAGTGTAGCCAACGTGAATCTACCAAATGCGAATCTTTAGGTAATCTTGCTAACTCTTGATTTTGTGGGACTACCATTATTAAATCAATACATCAAATCCTACAATAACCTCACCTCTAATCTAGCACATCTGAGACATGTATTGTACAACATCAGATATCTAGTCTACCACAACTCATAACAAATAATAACAAAAATGCTGGAATGGTCTGGCGACTCACCTGGTCTTTGATGCGAGGTGCCGAGGCGGCGGCGCTTGCTGGCACTGCATCACCTTGGATCTTGGGGGCGGGGGCACCAACCGCGACGGCATCACCTTGGTTCCTGGGCATGGCAGCACATGTGGTCCTCGAGAAGCGACCACTTTCGTCGCGCGACTGCCTCCGGGAGAAGTGGTGCTTGGGACGTGCCATCGTAGCCCTGTGGGGAGGCGATGCGGCGGCCGGCGAGGGGAGGCGATGGAAGAGATCTGTTCGATGGGACGTTTTGGGATAGGAGACAAAAATGCAATAGATCCGGTGGTTCAGCTTGTTATGGAAGCTAGGGACGCGGCAGTTTTTTTACTACCGTCGGGAACAAAAAACCTCGCTCCTGAACCCCACTGTTATTGGTCCCACATGTCATTTTTATCAGAAATTCATCTTTTTTATTTTGCTTTTAAAATGGTACAAATTTATTAAAATTTAAAGATGTCAACAAATATTTCAAATGAGGAAATTGTCAAAACAATAGTTTTACAACTTATCAAGATCTACAATTATTATTTTGAAAACTACCCCATCCGAGTTAGATTGAACTATTTACATTTTAAATTTCAATAGTTGAGAAATTCTCAAATTTATTTGGGGTAACAAATGATTTTAAATGAAAAAGTCATGAATAGCAAAGTTGTAGAACTCTTCAAGATGTACAAACTTCATATAAGTCATCAATCCGATTGACCAAGTTTAAATAATCAAAACTTTGAATTTCAAAAATTGACAAATACAAGCAAGTTTTTTTAACACAAAATGATGTCAGATGGAAAAGTGGTAAATACCAAAGTTTCATATCTCATCATGATCTACAATCTTTATTTAGGTCATTTTGTCATTTTCGAAAGGTTTAGTATACATGAAGTGCTAATCCAACATTCACCTAGATAGCTTAAGAAACAATGCTAGGGACTTGTCAAATTTGCACTAGATGTATACTAAACCTTTCAAAAAAAAACAAAAACACATAAATAAAGATTATTGATTTTGAGGAGTTATGAAACTTTGGTATTCATCACTTTTCCATGTGACATCATTTTGGGTTCAAAAAACTTGCTTGTAGTTGTCATTTTCTGAAATTCAAAGTTTGGATTATTTAAACTTGGTCAATCAGATTGATGACTTAAATGAAGTTTGTACATCTTGAAGAGTTCTACAACTTTGGTATTCATGACTTTTCAATTTGACACCATTGAGTGTTAAAAAAAATTGATTGTAGTTGTAATTTTTCATATATAAATAGTTGGATGAACATAATAACAAGGGAAAAAACTAGAACCCAAGCACAACAAAAGGGCGCAGCACAATGTTAATTTGCCAATGTCTCTACTGCATGACCAAGGATCGATTCCCAATTAAGCCTTCCCTTCTTTTTTTATTTAGATCATGAATAGTCCAAATTTTGAATTTATAGAATTCATAAATAAAAGGAAGAATTCTTCACAGTAAATGATGTCAAATGGATAAGTTATGAATACCAAATTTTCATTACTCATCAAGATCTACAATGTTTATTTAGATCATGAATCCATGTGACGAAGTTTGAATAATCCAAACTTTGATTTTCAAATATTGACAACTTAAGGCAAGTTTTTTGTACACTAAATGATGACAAATGAAAAAGTCATGAATACCAAGTTTTCGTAACTCATGAAGATCTGCATAATATATTTAGGTCCTTTTTTCATTTGAGAAAGTTGTAGCATACATTGATCATTCATCCTAGATTCACTCACATAGTTTAAGATACTATCTTAGCTACTTGTCAAGTATGAACTAAATGTTGTGACCAATTGTGCAAATGACAAAATTTGACATTGCATTGGTTGCTTTCAACAAAGAATATTGTTCTTATTATTCTATAAGTACGTGTGTTTGAACAAAGTATATAAGCCACACTCATACGAACATGGAGGGATTTCACGAAGTTGGGGCCCACGTGTGAGGGATGGGGGGAAATTTTCGCGGGAAGTTTTCACGAAAACAGATTAGATAGATCCGGTCGACCCACCTATCCCCGATTCTCGCCCAACACGTTCCACAATCATCGCGTGACTGGGGTTTTATCTCTTCGTCGATCTTCCTCCAGTCGGCGGCCGCATTGACTCCACCATTGACTACGCCGTCATCGAGTGCTCTATACACTCATCTGTTGCATCGTATCGCGTAGCGCGGCGTAGCCTCTGCTCTCCGCACGCCTCGGCCACGCCACGCCTCGGCCACGCCTTCCCGGTCACGCCTTCCCGGCAGCGCCACGCACACTAATTCACCGCGTGCGGGACCACGATGAGATGGGGCCATCCGGCCAGTGTCTGCAGCTACTATAACGCGTGGTGACTCTTCCGGTGCATCCCATCGCTATTAATCGATCGAGGGCAGTTGCACTCCTGCCCCCATTCACATTTCACACCACCCAGAGCGAGCGGTTCTGCTTCCTCGAGAAATCCATCGACGGTTCCTCTGCACACGCGCGGCGCCGCCGTCGACGGACGCCATGGACTCCGGTAAGGGAAAGGAAAAGATGACCCCCCAAGCTCTCCTATCTCCATCTCGGTAAGTATTGTAGCCTTTTCTGAATCTTGGAAAAACCCCCTACGTTTCGGTTCTTTTTCCCCACCACAAATCTTCTGAATCTTGCAAATATCGACTATGATGCGGATTGTAGTAGGATTACATTTGATTGCTGAATGCTGAGATGTATTTTATTGAATGGTGAGATCGATTTGGCTTGTGTTCTTGAATGCTGTTCCTTGCTTGGTAGATTGCAATCTTGATTACTGTTCATTGCTTGTTCAATTGCAGTCAACCGAAGATGCACCGCGAGCGAGGTCTGCGCGCGGCAGTGGGTCTACCTCGCCGCCGAAGAAGAGGCAGTGCAGTGGCGCAGACCCGGCGTCCTCGTCGGTTCCGCCGCCGACCGGCCCCACCTGTGTTGCTCCTTCGGCTACGCCGGAGGAGGACATGCGGATCCAGAGATTGACCACGACCAGCGGCAAAATTTGGTACCGGTGTCCCGCCTGCCCCGACCACGTGGAGATTAGTAGGTCTCGTGTGATCGTCCACGCCATGGCCGTCGCCGCAAAGCATCGTAGGATTGTGGAGCTGGCGCAGCTTGAGGACGAGGAGGAGGATGAGGAGGAGGAGGAGGAGGAGCCGGGTGCTGGTGCTGGTGCTGGTGCTGGCGAGGACAACTAAAGTTGTTTGTTGATGTTCGATGTTGTCGGTTGTGTTAGTAGTAAAACTTTTGGTACCCTTTGCTTTGCCAATCTGGGCAATAAGGAAAGGGATGTATCTATAACTGTTTGTTTGCATCACTAAAACTACTACTACTTTGGGTTGAAGCCTCTGATCGATGTTCGTTGCTATATGATCGTGTTTGCTTTTATGTGATCCTGCCTATATATGATCCTGCATTCATGCTATATGTTCTACTTTGGTTTCGCTAATGCTGTGAACCTTCTTTGGTTTATGCTGGCACAAAATGTTTTACATGCAGTGATCAATATGATCTGGGGACTCCGCCAGCCGACGCTGCCACCGGCGGTTGTGCCAGACAACGTTGAGCAATGCTTGGGCCGAGCGTTCTGCGGTACGGAGCCGAGCCGAAGTTACTTTTGCAGGAATTTCTGTAGTGATGAATGTAGGCTTCGTTTCGAATGCCTGGAATTCTACTATCGTGTAAAGAATCACATCGTATATGACTAATGCAGTTAGTCTGTACCTTTTGCTTCATCATGAATGAATCCTCTGATGAATACTTATCAAGATCTACAATTATTATTTTGATAACTACCCCATCTGAGTTAGATTGAACTATTTCCATTTTATTTGTGGTAACAAATGATTTCAAATGAAAAAGTCATGAATACCAAAGTTGTAGAACTCATTTGTCATTGTGGGCCTTGCTACGTACTAGGCCCCTTTTGTCAGTGGCGTTTGGATGGTATGAACTGCCTGCCATGATCCCATTTGTTGATTAGAAGCCCGCCTGTCAAGTTGCCATTTTGTTTATACACCCTATCCCTAATCACGCGGGTTTTCTTCCTCCCAGGCCGCCTAACTTCCACCCTTCCCATCGGAGCCCGCCGCATTCTCGTCACCTCCATTGCCACGATGGTGCGTCGCAGGCACCCCTCTCGCAAGCAGCCATGCGACGCTAGTGGTCGCTTCTCGAGTAGTCCGCCATCCAGTTCGGTGCCTCAATCGACGCGCGGCCGCAGCCCCTCATCCACGACACGAAGGAGCGGCCGGCTTGCCTTGGAAGCGCGGTTCGAAATCGACTTGGACCACGCTGTGAATATCGAAGTCCCCGTCGTCCCTACGGGCTTTCGACCTAGCTATCACCGGGGCGCCCCCTTGAACAAAGGAAGAGTTGGATTTGTAGTAACCACCGAAGCCTCGCGCATGCACAAGTTCAAGGTGAGCCAGATCTTTTTTCATCATCTACGACGATGTAGCCAAGTGGGGTCGATGCAGTTGTGTGTTGAGGTTTTTGAGATTTGAGGTTTTACTGTGAATCTGTGTGACATTTATTAAATGGTGGTTTCAGATGCTAAATCAGTTGCTATCAGATGCTAATTAAGTTTAGAAGAGGATCACTGCATGAAACATTATAAGTTATAATAATTGATTTGTTCTAGAAAAAGAGCCGTCACCTCTACACCGACGCATGGCCCAACTCGGACTTGGACAAGGAGATGGGAGTCGACACGCCAGGTTTACCAAATACATTGATTGAGGTTAGTGCAATGCCGTTGGCTTAGTTGAAATGAATTGAAATCGCTTTAGAATCCATGTACTCACCGACTCATTCGCTTTTAATGCAGACTAATGGAAATAAGTATGACATGTGCTTCCCAAAGATCAAATGCAAGATGATCCTAAATGATGGTAGCGATGAAGAGGAATATGATGGACCTACTAAGTCTGTTCGTCAGGTATTTTTTTTGTTCGGTTATCTCTGAAACAGTTTTATACAATTGCCTTTTTCCACATGCCAACTGACCCTTCTAAATTTTCAGATTTTTCAAATGGCGGAGGATCTTCGCATTGCTGTCAAGCGGAAGTATCAGAAGGGTGAATTCTTCACTCTAGAATCAGATGAGGATGCTGACTCGGTTTGAACTGAAGTAGATAGGATATCTACTTATATATCCTTTTATCTCGTGTGAAAACTTGTGAATGGGATCATATCCAAGGTTCATTTATGCTGCGACCATTTTACCTTGTCGATGACTTTCAGGGAATTTATTTAAATGGTATTCAGGAAATTGTTTGTTCACACGTCAAACCAAAATGCAAATACTATTCAAAACATCTGTCATGGCAATAAATTGTCTCTAGAGACACAAAATAAAAATATTGTTACTATCCAATAAAAAATCATCATCTTGGGCTTCATCCACAGAAGATATGGGTGCAACAACTCCATCATCAACGTATGTGTCGTCTTCATCATCTACTTCATCAACATCAAGTACCGCATCATGTGGTTCATCTTCTGCTTCGGCCTGCACCTGAGCAATAACAGCGGCATCCCCGATTGTGCCCTCCTTGTTCGATCTTGTCCAACTTGTCAAATCCTGCTGTCCTCCGAGTAAATTAATGCCTTCAATACCCACATCAATTGAGTCCTCAAGTTCTAATTCAGGCATGGCGAACAAGTCCCTTGGCTTCATCGCAATAACACTACTCCAACCAGGTTTGTTTACCACATTGACATAAAACACCTGTTCTGCCTGTGTTGCCAGAATAAAGGGTTCATTCTTATACCTGTATCGAGTAGTATCGATATCAATAACCCCAAATTTATCCTTACTGTATCCTCTGGCTCTATTGGTAGTTGCAGCAGGAACATCAAACCAGTCACACTCGAACAAAATAACTTCTTTTTGTCCAGGGAATTCTAGTGAGATCATTCTTTTGATCACCCCATACCAGTTCATGTTGCCAGTAGTACCATCACCCTTGACAAGCACACCACTATTTTGTGTTACGAGGCTTTTCTCAACTTCAACGGTTCGAAAAAGCCAATTATTGATATGGCATCTATGCAATGTACGAGCTCGATTGTCCGGTCCTTGAGCAAGTGCAAACATCTCTGCACTTACTTCCCCTTTCGCATAGGCCTCCCTGATCTTGCCGTCGAACCATCTTACAAATTGATCCTCATGTCGCTGATTTACATTTCTTGAACCATATTTTCTCAGTTCTTCCAAATGCGCACTGCATTGAAATGTTTACTACTGTTAGTTTATCACGTAAAATTTAAAAATAATGTTGTTCAGAAAAGTAACTTACTCGACCCATGGTCTAGCTTCATCACAATTAGAAATTATGTAGTGCCTCATCTTCCGCATCTCATTTCCTTCAATGATCTGGATATTTTGTCCTCTCCTCTTATAATCCATTGCAGCAAATATGCTCAACCCAGATGGGGGCTCATTCACAACAATACTTTCGTGTCGCTCAACACGATTCAGTTTGGTGTCCACGTCCAAGAATCTTGAGCAAAATGTCAGGCACTCCTCGAGTATGTATCCCTCGGCTATTGAACCTTCAGGGTACGCCTTGTTCCTCACATATCCTTTCACAGTGCGCAGGTACCGCTCCACTAGATACATCCATCTATAGCACACGAGCCCGCCAAGTAATGCCTCTTTAGCTAGATGAACGGGCAAATGCATCATGATATCAAAAAACGACGGTGGGAAAAGCATCTCAAGTCGACAAATAGTCTCCACAATTGAACTGCTAAGTTTTTTCAAGTCTGCTTGCACCAGCTCCTTGGAACATAGTGCATCGAAGAAATTACTAAGCTGAATCAATGCAATGACAACCTGTTCTGGCAAAATCCTACACACCACCAAGGGTAACAGTTTCTGTAGAATTAGATGGTAATCATGAGTTTTGAAGCCAGACACCTTACATGACTTTATGTCAACACATCTTCTTATGTTGGAGGAAACCCCATCAGGCATCTTCACTCCGTATAGAAATTCGCATAAATTTTCCTTGTCCACCTTATCTAACTTGTACAATGATGGTGGCAAGGTATACTCACCATTATTAATCACAGGATGTTGATCTGGTCGTATCCCTAGATTCTCCATGTCAAGCCGGGCCTTCTCCCCGTCCTTACATTTACCTTCCAATTCAAGCAGAGTGCCTAATATGCTCTCATATATATTTTTCTCAATGTGCATGACGTCCAAATTATGCCTGATGAGCAAAGAAGACCAATAGGGGAGCTAAAAAAATACTCTTCTTCCTCCAGTTGTGCCATCTTTCGTCTTCGTCACGCTTCCTTTTTTTTGATGTTGTCTTTCCAAATCTCACTTGTTCAAAACTTTCAAACTGCTCAAGTACCTGTGCACCATTCAGTGGTTGTGGTGCCTCCCTGGTTTCGTCCTTGTTGTTGAAGCTGACCTTGTTGTTGTGCCATGGATGGTCTGAGGGCAAGAAACGTCGATGTCCCATGTAGCAGAACTTCTTCCCATGTTTCAACCACAAATACTCAGTATCTTTGTGGCAGTATGGACATGCAAACTTTCCATGCGTGCTCCAACCAGACAGCATAGCATAAGCTGGGAAGTCATTAATAGTCCAAAGTAGAAGAGCATGCAATGTAAAATTCTTCCTAGTCGCTGCATCCCATGTATCAACACCTTTGTTCCAAAGCTCCTTGAGCTCCACTATAAGGGGCCTCAAATATACATCAATATTCATTCCAGGAGATTTTGGACCAGGTATCAACATTGACAACAACCAGTTAAATTGTTTCTGACACAACCATGGAGGCAAATTGTAAGGTATTAGGATAACAGGCCATATGGAGTATGTAACATTTTGCATCCCAAAGGGATTGAAGCCATTAGAAGCAAGTCCCAGCCTAATATTACGACCTTATTTTGCAAACCAACTATATTCTTTATCCACGTGCTTCCATGCTTCTGTGTCAGCAGGGTGACGCATTTTCGTATCATTGACCAACTCTTTCTTGTGCCACTGCATTTCCTCTGATGTGCGCTTCGACATATACATTCTTTGCAGCCGAGGAATAAGAGGAAAATAGCGTAGGATCTTCACTGGTAACCGCTTCTTAAAAGTACCACCAACCCCACCGTCAGTATCACATGTTTTCTCTACAACTCTCCACCTTGACTCCTCACAAACGGGACATGTCTCCAGATCTGCGTATTCACCAAAAAATAACACACAATCATTCGTACATGCGTGTATCTTGATATAGTCCAAGCCTAGGTCTCGAACCACCTTTTGCACTTTATCCAAGGAGTCAGGGATACAATGGCCATCAGGGAGAACCTTTGAAAATAGATTCAGTATGGCCTCCAATGCTCTGTTACTAATCCCGTACTAGCACTTTATCTGAAAAAGTTCAACGATAAAAGATACCTTAGTTGCATTTTTGCATCCTGGATACAATTCCTTCTTTGCCAGATCAAATAGTTTCAAAAATATCTCTGCCTCCTTGTTTGGCTTCTCACCAGCATCATCTATGATTCGACCATGCAGAGTGCCACTGATAATGTTTCTAATCAAAGTATTAGTGGCTGCAGGGTTGTCATCACCTAGGTCATCATCGTCTTCTCCAAAATAGGGTTCAGCATCAGCTGTAGGTTGTGCCTCATCTTCAGGTTCTCTGCTTATACTAGCAGTATTGAGATCAGGTCTGTCATCATGATTCACACGATCCTGAGCTGATGAACTAGTTTGGCCTTCGATTTCATTGTTGTCGATGTAACACTCAGCAAAACCTTTAGTCACTATATGAAGCTGAACCTCAATCACGTTAGTAGATCTTATCATGCACTGACATTGAGCACATGGGCACGCAACAGATCCACCTCGCAATGATCTCTTAAAATTTTCAATAAAAGCTCGGAAATTCTCCTTCCACACGTCTGTGTGTCGAGGCAAGCGCATCCAACTCCTATCTTCGTGTGATGCCATAAATCTGCATGATGTATGTTTGCAATGAGCGAGCTAGAGATCATGATATGCATATATGCAGGGGAGATATATACATAGTACGTAGGCATACGAGATCAAGACAACCGTACCCGGTGGCGCTGCAGATGTTGATTGATGTAGATCGATGGGAGCTTCACGGCCGGCCGGTCGATATGATCGATCACCTCGCGCGCGCCACCCGGCCACCCGCGTCGTCGCCGATCGAGGGAGGACGCGCAGCCGGCTAGATGGGACGCACGCACATGTAATGCCGTGGATGTCAACTGCCCCCCATCGATAGAGATCGATCGGGTGCCGATCGAGGATGAGTCCCGATCAAGGATGAGTTCAAATCCGATCGTGGCTCTTTTGCGTAATTGGAGGCCCACCTGTAGGAACAAAAAACGTTGCGATAGATAAATTTAGGTGCAACCACGAAAGAACTCGTTGCAACAAGTCTTTTACAAATGCAACAACTACGATCACTAGTGCAACCTTTTGATTTCGTGGCAATACGTGCATGCTATTGCATCTCGAGGCAAGAAAGGAAGCTATAGAAACCTATCTATTGCCACAACACACCAACACAATTGCAACACAAATTATCAGTTGCGATATTGCGAATCAGAAGCAACGTACAATAATATGGTCTCAATAGCACCTTTATATTGCAACACATGAAATGCTAATGCAACCCATAATTGGTGTAGCATTATTTCCAACCAATTGCAACACAATTCATTAAAATGGGTGCATTAGCGTCATCCTATTGCAACACAATAGATAAATATTGCAACACAATTTATGTGTACTAATAGGCACCCATATTACAACCAAATCACTATTTCGGTGCCATAGTACCCCCCTATTGCACCCAAATTAGTAGCGTTGTCTAAAGGTTTCGTGGTAATAGGGGGAAAACCTAGTAGTGCGGCTTCATGTGAGGTATCCTTCGAGCCACTTAGGTATGATGGCTCAAACTACACTTCTTGGTCTGCTCATGTGCTTGATATGCTTAGGATTATGGATCCTCTTGCAGAGCAGGTTGTAGTTGCCGGTATTCTACCTCCTCATCTTGATGTAGCAAAAATTGACTTATCAATGTTGTCAAGAAAGGAGTTAGAATATTGGCAACTCAACGCTAAAGTTACTAACTACCTGTGTAGTGTATTGAGCTATGATGTGCAGGATATTATCTATGTGAAAATGGAGATAAATGCACATCGCACTTGGGAAATAATAAAAGATTTATATGGTTCACCCAAGTGTGTTGATCAAGAAGACAAGACACTAGAGGAGTGCTACACACCTTCAACAAGCACTGATCCTCATGTGTCAGCTCTCGAGAAAGAAGATGGTCAAACAAGCCTTGACTCGGTCTCTCTGCAGGGACTGGTCAGATCGGTTTCCTTGACCGGTCAGACTGGTGCCGGCAGAGAAACAACATTCGAGTGTGTCTCAGATACGTGTCATGATTCAAATGAAGCTTCATTGCATATGGGACCCATAGAGTCACATAGTGAAGCTGGTTTTTGCTTGATGGCCAAGAAATAGAAGAAGACCAAGAAGGAGGAAAGTCAACATATTGAGAAGCCTAGCCCTTTGGAGAAAGAGCTTGAGACTCTCAAATCCGATCACGCCTCCTTGGTCTGTAGGTATGAGTCATTGGCTAAACAATATAATTATGCTATCAAGTCTTTTTCTTGTGTAGCCGAGATAGATCAGGTCAATGACATGCTCGAAGCTAAGTTGGAGAAGCTCACTAATGAGCATATGGCGTTGCAAGCAGCTCATGAGGATCTTGAATACTTTCATGGGAAGCTTGTGGACTCATATGCATCATTAGAGATCTCACACGAGGTTGTTCTATCTTCGGTAAAATTCTCGCAACCTCTATCACACACATGCACATGCTCACATGTCAATATTGAATTAGCTTGTACTAAACCTTGTTGTTCTCAAGTAAGCCAATCTAGTATTGAGCATGTATTTGTAGAATCTTGTGATGACCTTGTTGCTCAAAATAATGATGAACTAGAGCAAGAGGTTGAGAGGCTCAAGAAAGAATTGAGTAAGTTGAAAAGGGAGAGTAAAGTGCAACCTTCTCAAGATAACTGTGAAAAGATGGTGAAGAAGCTTGAGAAGGGTTCAAACGTCACTTACTCAACCTCTAAGCAACAGCTCAACACTAACAAGAACAAGATACAAGAGAAAAAGAGAGTTGAGCATATCAAATGCCACACTTGCTCAAAAATGGGACACACTTCGTCAAATTGTCCCACCAAGCTCAAAAAGCAAGAAAACATCTAAAAGAAGAAAAAAAGGTTTGCAAGAAACAGGAAATGCTATGGATGTGGTCAAAAGGGACATGCAGCAGCCAATTGCCCAAATGTCACAGGTGGAGGTGACACTGACCTTGACCGGTCAGACTGGTGTCCGGAACCGGTCAGACCGGTGAAGGCCAGAGCTGCCACCTCACCAACATCTGAAGAGCAAGAGGGGCAAGAATCGGTTGTGCTACTCTTGTCGACAAAAGGGCCACATGGGCAAGGATTGTCCAAATGGTAACAATCTTGAATCCAACCTTGTCCAATATAATTTTAATAAGCTTGGTAAAGACAAAGTTGGTACCTATGCTATAAGAGTGATTAGTTCACCTCAAACTAGCATAAAGGCCATTTGGGTTCCTAAGCATCTTGTGACTAACCTCAAAGGACCCAACAAGATTTGGGTACCAAAAGATGCTTGCTGAGCTTGCAGGTTCACATGAGATGCATTGAGCACTTGGCTAAAATAAAAGAATAAAAAATTTGAGGATATGGCCAAGTGATTAGTAAAAGTACCCTCATCAAACAACCAATGTCATCTCGGTAACTTGAAACTGAACTTGTCTTAGTCACTTTCAACTCTTTGTAAATACTCATGATTTGCAAAGGGTAAGCTAGCAAACCATGAGGAAGTGACATTGACAATTTCACTCATTTATTTTGTCTCATACCATTTGATGCTTCTAATGGCTGTCTAGTAGAGCAAGTATTAATTTATGTGCAGGAAATGAACATGTGAATCAAATTGTGAAATATTAATGGAGAATTAACAAGATCAAGAAAGAATTGATTGGACCAGTGGGTCACCGGTCTGACCGGTGTCCGTTACCGGTCTGACTGGTGCCTGACAAGTGGGGTCTCGGTAGCACCGTTGCAGTCTCGGAACTACCGATAAAGACTTTCTGGATGTTGCCTTATACCTTATCGGTAGTACCGACTCATGGGCGGTACAACCGATAAGATTCTCTCTATCTGCACCATCTAATGATCAGAGGACTATGGTATTGAGATACTTGGCACAATTTCATTGTTTTATTTATTCTTATGTGCCTTGACCAAGATTGTGAATAAACTCCTCCTAGTTCTTAATAGAATCCAGTATGAAGCTTAGAAATTCAAATATCTCTTGCACTACTTGAGGGGGAGCTTATTCCAATACTTGTGTCGCTTGTGAGACTAACTTTTTCTTCTAAGTAAACTAGTAGTCTCTTGGGGCTTGTGTATCCTTTTGCTAACTCTTTCTTCAAACAAGAAACATCCTATGAGAGCTAGCACTACATCTTAATGAAATATACACAAGTTGTTTGGGCTTAAAGCAAAGGTATGTTTCTAAGAACCATTGTAAGTACCTTATGCATCTAGGCCTTGTTAACCATGCTAGTGTGCCATTCTTGCATGCAATTGCTTCTGGTAAAGTTTGTGTCTTTTGGATATTTAGTTCATGCCCCCATAGAGCATGACTTGGTGTCATAAGTGGTTCACCGTTGAAGGGCATGAGCTAAACATACTAAAGTGACTATTTACCTGAAGAGGATACATGTTCTTTGTGAGTTAGGATAGATTTTGTGAAAACTCAACTAGCATGTGTAGGAAGTGTAATTATTTGAAAAATATTTGATTCTTGGTCTATGTGACCCTATTGACTCACTTGTGACTATGGTTCACCTTGATTGCTTGATGGCTAGTCACAAGTGATGAGATTCTCTCAAGTCCATAATGTCCTTTCCTGTCCATCTATTTTTCTTGGAAGAATCAAGAAATGAGAATCAATTGGATCATCCATATTCTTCTGAGAAAATGCCAACTTTGGAAATATATTCATTGCAAATCTTTTATCCTCAATCATGGAGTAAGAAGGAATCAAAGTGTGTTAAGGGTCAGCATCTCAGTTTGCCCTGGGGGGCACCGGTCTGACCGGTGCACCCCGGGAGTTACCATTTTACCCCTCTCTGGATTTACTCCCATCCATTCACTCCTCTCTCTCCTCCAACCGACAGTTTCACCTCCCTCCTCTCAAAACCACGCCCAAGCATCTCTCTCCCCTCCAATGGCTATTTGAAGATTCACCCAAGGATTTGAAGTATTCTCTTGTGGAAAATGAGCTCCTTGGTCGGTGTAATCGGTTCCCAAACCGGTTGTTTGGATTCCACTCGAGTTCATCTCTCTAAAGGTATTCAAATCATCTTTTTGCCCGATCTATCAACTCCATGAGTAGTTTTGAAAACCCTTTGGTAGAACATCTCCTGGCAACCCTTAGAGACCATACCTAGAGTTTCATTCCATTTGGTGGGCTGTATTGACGGGATTCAAGATTTGGTGATGAACTGCCGGCACCGGTCTGACCAGTGCCCCCGACCGGTGACGGCAGTTCAACACCAAATGTTGATTCCTCTCAATACAGTGCACCAAATCTTGTGTAGGTTGTCTCAGAAAAATTCCTTGATCACATATTGCTCATATGGCTGCATGAATTGGTGGATGGAGCCATTGGTTCAGCCCTGGGGGTCACCGGTCTGACCGGTGCCCTTGACCGGTCTGACCGGTCACGCCCAGAGCTGACCCAATTGCTCTGGTCTCTGATTTATTTCATTCCATATCTGTCAATTATGTTCCTGGTGTCTCATGCACTTCTATCATATCCTTTTGGTGACCCAGGTCCTGCAGCATGCCTAAGGGTGGTAATGCCGAGAGAAGAAAAAAGAGAAAAGAGGATGAGAGCACGTCTGGCGGTGCTAGCACTGAGCCAGGCTATCGTTTCAGAGAAAGAGGGCAAAAGAGGCCAGCAGCTGATGAGATTGTCGAGGAAACTGAGGAAGAGAATGAGTCCACTGATGATGATGATGTCGAGGATGAAAACTGTGTACTTCAACCTCGTTTTGACACAGGAGCTAGTGGCAGCAGACCTGGTGGTGATGGTGATGTTGGTGACTCAGAAAATAATGATGACGACTCAGAGACTAGTGATGGTGATGGTGGTGATGATGTTGGTGGAATGCCCACCATCTCTATTCCCTTTTACCCATATGGCACGAAGAAGACAAATTATCATGGAGAAGGGAAGACTAAAGCTGTGATGAGAATGAGAGACAGGGATCCATATAGTGGAGACAGGATAGCCACAGATAATAGGTTCTGGACCATGTTTCAACAGGACTTCTACACCTCAGTTATCATCAAGAAGCCCAAGATTACACATGAGGCTCAGTATGTTGATTGGAAGCACATGGCAGATCAGGGTGACCAGATCTTCAATGACATCATTGAGGCATGCGAGAGGCAAAGGATCAAGCATCTCATCGGCTTCAAGCAGAGTTGGAACAGGAAGATTATTGCTCAGTTCTATGCGACAGTGTACTTTGGCCAGAAGAAAGGTGATAGAGCCATGTTCTGGATGACAGATGGCACAAAGTACCACATCACTTTTAGTGCTTTTCTTACCCTGTTCAGACTTGGAGATGATGAGAGTAAGCCCAAGCTGCACGATGAGGGTGAGCTTGCTCCAGCTAGCCTTGCTTTCATGTACCCCCCGAGCCTTGCAGCATGAGGCGGAAACTGTGAAGAATCTTTACACATTTTATGGAGTTCTCAACCGGCTCTTTAGGAAGACTCTCACTCCTAGAGATGACAACACATCTGAGATTACACTCTTTCAAAAGAACCTGATGATTGCTATGAGACCTGGGGCACCTGACTTTAGTGTGGGAGATTTCATTTGGCAAGAGATCAAGTATGTCTCTGAAAATTCTAAGAGGATCTGCAGTTTCAGTCCCTATATCATGTATATGATCAGAAAGGTGTCAAAGGTTAGCTTTCCTAGCGATGTGAGCCACAAGCCTTTAAAGCCCAATGCCAAGAAACACCCCAGGATTCCCTCTCCAGAGCCTGACATCATTCTGGAGCTGCCACCATAGCAGGAGCCACCACAGCAGGAGCAGCCACAGCAGCAGCATGGTGCTCAGGCCAGCACCGGTCTGACCGGTGCTCCTGACCGGTCTGACCGGTGGGGGCCTGAGACCAGGTTCTACTCTCGGCGGCCCAAGGACAAGCCCACTTCACCCATTAAGAAGTTGTTCAATTTATTTGTGGGCATCTGCAAGAGTCAGAGGGACATTGAGGTGAGGCAGCAGTGGGATACAAAGAAAATCAATGATTCGATCAAGCAGTTGCATAGTGCCATGTATCCCGAGACTCCTCGTTCTCCTATTTCACCGCCACATCCAGATGAGGAGTTTCCTTCAGTGGAGGATAGGCTCAGAGACTACAGCTCAGCCGGATACTTTGAGCAGTATGGCAGTATCTTCTTTCTGGATGAGGGCACCTCAGGCTCTGTGCCTCCTACAGCACCAACACCTCCACCACCCACTGGTTTCGAGGCTTTCACTTCAGGTTTTGGTACAAGTGGTTATGCGGGCTCATACCCTTCCTTTGTTGGATCTTCTGGTGCCCCAGGAGGATTTCCTTCCGGCTTTGCCCCTCATACCTTTAGCTCCGATTTTGCATCGAGCAGTGGCACCGCGGGCACTTTCTCTGCAGCTACAGACTCGGTCCACGAGATTGCGGCAAGGATATCTACATCTCTCTTCGATCCACCTCCTATCTATCCTGACACATCCGGCACCTATGGTACGATCTCTAGTTCTATCTCCTAACTCTCTATGCTCACCACCTAGGACTCTTGATTTACTTGTGCTCTATGCATTTGTTGCATGAAGGGCCTATCTTTTCGGAGTCTCTTCCACCTGAGGGAGGACATGGACATGGACACGACCACGGACAGGAGTGACTGCAGCTGCATCTTCTCCAGGCCCTTTTATGGATGTTGATGACAAAGGGGGAGAATAAAGAGGATTAAAGCTTCATCTTTCAGCTTGTAGTAGTGCAGTAGACCTTGACCGATCTGACCGGTCAGGGCGACCGGTCTGACCGGTCAAGGTTGTTGGCAGCGGAACTTTGTGTAATAAATCTAGTACTTTCATCTCTTGTGGACTTGAGAACCTTGTGTGTGTGCTACTGTGTGTAAGAACTCTTATTTATGTACTCTAAGTGACTATGTGCTAGTTTGTGTTGCATATATTGGTTGGTGAATGTTTTTTATTTTTGTGTGTGTGCTGACTGGGGTCACCGGTCTGACCGGTCCCCCTGACCGGTCTGACCGGTCAGGCACCAGACAGCACACTCACACTCTTCATTGCTTGCTCTTCTTGTCATATTTCTGTTTATATGCATCACGGATATTTTTGTACACACACTTGTTGCACCCCACAATTTCTGAGATATAGGGGGAGCTCTCATGGATTTCTTATGAATGTGTGCAATTGGCATTGGAGGCCAGTTTTTGAAATTCGATTCAAAAGCACACATTGGGGGGAGCTCATACTATATCTAAGAAACTAAATAAGCTTAATTGTTATATCTTGTAAGCTTTAATCGGGTTGTCATTAATCACCAAAAAGGGGGAGATTGTAAGTACATCTAGGCCCCTATGTGGGTTTTGGTGAATTGTATGACAAAACGATTAAAGAACTAACTTGTTTAAGATCATGAGCAGGTTGTCATTTACATATTCTTGATGTACTGATAAAAGGCATTGAATAAAATATCATTTGGCTCATGTGTTGATTTAAGGCAAGCAAGTGTGTGATCTCTCTATACATAAATTAAGAATGACAAGCATGAGAGAAGATATATTGTGGTCAAGTCAACAAAGCTCAATCTACGTGATGCTACTATTTGTGAGAAGCTTGTCAACACCTATAGAGATCACTCAAAGTAAAAGTGCAAGACTTCATGTGTAAACTCAAAAGAGACATGAAACTCATGTGACATATGTTGGTCTCAAAGTGGGAAGCTTGCATATTACGTCGTCAATCAAGAACAAGCATTTGAAGTGGTTTTTCAAATGAAGAACAAAAGATGATGAAGCAAAGCTAAACTCAAAGTGGATTGGGTAAGTGATGAAGAGATCAACCGAGATGACTAGAGCGAGGTACTAAGCAAACTATGGACAAGCTAGGCTGCCATGAGTGGTTGCTAGGGTGAAGTAACAAGTATCCGTGGCGTCTCGAAGTATCATATCCAAACCTTAACCGAGGGAAGCAATGCAACTAGTCATTACGTTATGATTGGCAATATGGAGTGACTTAAGGATTCAAGTGCACATTCACATGCTAGATGGAAAGATCCTAAGTCACTAGCTCAAGTATGGATTTGCTCAAAGGATTGACAATGTTGGAAACCCTCAAGTTAACATTCTCAAGGTGCGGCTAATGAAGACTTTGAAGCTCAAGATAATCTCTCTGTGTTTGTAATTTATCCTTGAGTATAGGTACGCCGTACTATCAAGAGGGATGCAACATTGGCTCTAATGACAAAGTATCAAAAGTGCTCAATAAATAACCTATGTGAGAAAAGCCTTAGAGAGACACTGAGTGTGCTAACAATCCCAAACCTACTAATCTTGGTGATCTTATCTCTGGATGAGATCATGGACTAACTTGTGAAGGGTTTGGGGCTGGCTTGACCTGACCGGTCTGACCGGTTGTTGATGGTGTATAATCGTATTAAACTTCAAGTAGACTTGCAAGCGGACAAGTCTCCCATCGTAGTCAAGGGACCCTTCTTCCCTCGAGTGGTGAACCCAAGGTATCGAATCCGTGGAACAATGTGTGATGCAAGAGTTGATCTATTAAAGCCAAGGAACTAAGATCTTCAAGAGGTGAAACTTATGCATCTAATCTTAAAGAACATCTCGAAAACGAATCTAATCTATTAAAGACCGGAGGTAGCAAGAGATAGAGGGGGATAGATAAACCAATCTAGAGAGATTGGATCAAGCCTTTGTTGAAGTTCCGAGCAAAGAAGAAGTAACAAGTTCAATCTCATAAAAAGCTTCTTTAAACCATGGTTTCCCGTCCGACTCCGAAAACGCCCGCCTTTTGGAGCCACCGTTCTGTCACAACGCACCCCTATTCGTGCGGGTTAGTCTAGGGCGAGTCCAAGGACAAGTTGAAATCTTTCGGAAGGTCAGGCATGCACCTCTAGCCACCACGGCTACAAGAACATCCTCGGTGATCTATCTCAAGAATAGATCTTAAGATACGAAAAGCCGATCGAAATCAAAGATGTAGGAGAAACACTTGATCGTTAGAAATCGGATTGTAACTTGATAATTCAACATTACATGATACATGAATCAAGATCACCACCGGGATCCTACCTCGATCTTGCTTCTAGCTCCGGGAACTCCGACGTGGTCTTCCTTGCAAGGTTCCCACGTCGGCTAGGGAGACCCTAGTCAACTAGCTCGACCCTCTCCTCTCCGAGATGGTGTCCCTCTCTTCTCTGCTCCTCGGCGGCCGATGAAGAATGAATTGATGCGTGGCTCTTGGCCTCGGGGCTATAAATAGCCCGAATGGCGGCTAGGTCAAAGGGGGGGCTGACTGGGCCCCGAAATGGGCTGCGCCGGCCGGCCTGGGCCGACCGGCCTGGGCCCACTTCGGCCCAGCCAGCTGTCTCTTTCGCCCGGTGTCGGTTCCCGAGTCTTCTAGATCCTTCCCCCTTCTGCATGTGGGCCCTTGTCGTCAGTTTCTCTCTGAATTGGATGAAGCTCCTTGTCCCGCAAGATTCGACACTTTTCTGACTGGGTCCTCGGAGTTTTCCATCTTCTCGGGTTTGGTCCCTGGGCTTCTTGGAGTCATGTTTACTTCATTGCATGACTTGTATCGGGCTTCAAGGTCTTGTCACAAGGTGCTTGATGAACTTATCCTGGAAGTCTTGCTTTCAACACTAAAATCCTGCATAAACACTAAACTCCAAAACCGACATGCACGAATGAACTTGTTATACCAAGGGGGTTAGTACCAATGGATAAGATATAAAAGTCATGCCAACACCGAAGGTAAACTCATGGCTAGGTTGACGGAATTTCACCGTCAACATCTCCCCCATGCTTAAACCTTGCTCGTCCTCGAGTAAGCCTTCGATGGATATCATCGTTGCCCTTCATTGTTTAAACCTTGCACTTGATCATACATGAGAAAACATAATGCTCTTGAAAATTTAATTTGTTAAAGTTTCATAATGTACTAGCCTTCATCCCTACGGAGGGTAGATTATTAATTAAGCTTATCCCACAAATATTAACATGCTCCCAAAATTTCAAATGGATCTCAGAAATTTTGAAATAAAGAACGAGATGAAAAAGAGCTAAACCAAGTTCACAAATTTGAATCATCTTGCATATTGCTCATGAACTCTCATCTCATCTTGTCTCTCAAGTCTATTTATTCTACTCCTTTCCCTCTCATAACATATATAAGTAGTAGGCTTTATATGGAGCTTTTTGGGAAAGTTTAGTCCTACCAAGATATTATAAATGAGATGTTGTCAAAACAAGACAAGCTTCTCATGGTCTTACTGAGACTCGTCAAAAAGGTCATTGGAAAATGATATTATATCAAGGAGGGGAGAGAAAAATACACACACTTGAGATAGGTGGACATGTGCAAATGGCAAAGAGTGATCCCGAGGCACAAAGGAAGTCCTCGTTATCAGATTGCACATGGTTGGAAAAATGAGTTTGGATCTTTTAATCTTGAAACCTTGAAATTCCTAATGCACTTTAGAGAATCGGGGAGCTTATTTTATTTTTACTCATACTCACATTTTTTTCTTTTCTTTTTCTCATACATATATTTTTTTCTTTATTTCTCTTTCTCATTTTTTTCTTTTTCTTTCTCATCAAATTTTTTTTATTTGCTCCCCTTTGAACTCTAAAATTGCATTGTACCTACCTCCTCCCCCATGCTTAGACGTTGCTCGTCCTCGGGCAAAGAGGTGATAGAGATAAGGTAGGTACCGGGAATACTTTTCCTTTGGAGAGATACTTGAAATCTTCAATATTGGCACCATCTTGAGATCTTCCTTGAATTGATGATCCATACTCGACGATAGGTTGTGGTCAAGGAGGTAATCACAAAAGATGATATTTGGTTTTAGGGTGGATATCCGGTGAGGTTTGTGAGATCTCCGATGTGGGGATACACAATGCACGGATAAAAGGCTAGCAATAAGATAGATACGCAAAAACGGAATGACCAGCTTCTTAGTCTCGGGCCAGAGAAATCATGGCCTGCAATAACTCATCCAAAAATAAATCTTGTACACTAAGGTTTATGCACTCAAATATTTATAAGGCTCTGGATAGGTAGAGCAACACACAAGTGATATTTATGACAAGGTTAGCATTACTTTTAGAAATAAAAACCATCTTTAATCCATCTAAAACTTGAGAGCATATGAAACACTATGAGTCTTTTATTTTTATCATAACCTCCGCTAAAGATTAAGCTAGCATTTAGATAATTTCAGATTTGTATTTTAAGAGAGCAATAGCTTAATCATGCATAAAACAAATACAAAGATAAATAAAGCGGCAATTATAATCATATATCATCATGGCATAAATTTTGTAACTTTATCAAAGGTAAAAACAAGGTGGTGACTTTATTCATGATGAAAACAAACTAACACACATGCTGGAATTTAAATAAAAACTGAAAACACTACGCATACATAAGCAAACACAAGCTGAAAATTAAAGAAAAAGGGAAAAGAAAAGAAAACTAAAGCTCCTCCTTCTTCTAATCTTCCGCCGGTGGTTGGTATTGATAATCTTGGTAGTTGTACCCTTGCTCATAATAGGTTTGGACATCCCCTCCAACGAATTGATCCGGCGGTACTAGGTGAAGGCGCCCAAGCTCATAGGCAATATTTGCATTGCCCTCACCTAATTGAGCCGTGTTGGATTGGATGGCTGCAACGTTTTGCATGTTTCTTGCAGCATATCCTCCAATTATGGCCACACTTTGTTGTGGTTGAGGATATTGTGCATAGGGCTCCGCAAAGGTTACGTTGGGCACCACATAATTTTGTGGGGGCATGGCTGCACCACTCCCCCACGCTTGCATTGGTGGCCCTCCGTAATAACTTGGCGGTGTAGGAATTCCTCCGTACGGTGGCACATAGTTTTGTTGTGCACCCTCCTCTTGTGCCGAGGAGGATCCCTCTTCTACAATTCTTCCTCTTTTATTCTTCCTTGCCGACACAAGGAGTCCTTCCTCCAACCAATCTTCCTTCCCTTGAATGAAGAGTCTTAGTCTTGGATCCGGAAGGGGTAAGTTCACTTTGGCCACTTTAAAGTCTCCTCTCTCATCTCTACTAATATACTTTCCTTGCTTCATGTACTCAAATCCGAGAGAGGTCCCAGGTAGAAGATGTTCGGGATTTCTTGGAATTCCCGGTCTTAAGGAGATGGCCAACATGGAGAGGTAGCACCCCAAACCAATATCTCCCGATCCCGATGTTGCCTCACAACACCATCGGTTGATCATGAGGTATGAAGGGTCTATTGGCTGCCTGGCGATTAAAGCCAAGTAAAGCCAATTCAACTCCGTGTCGGTCACCTTCGTCTCCCACATCCTCCCCAAAATCCTTTTACACATCCATGAGTGGAATACTTGGATGATGGGGTTCCGGATGGAATTCCTTTGTTGGTGGGCCTCCCCGGAGATTAAATTCCAAAATCCATCCAACATGCCTTCCGGCACGTCAACTTTCTCCGGAGCTCCTTTTTGGAAACCAAGTAGCTCCCTAATATTTTCATAGGGAACCACTTGCTGAATTCCCTCCAATCGGAATGATAAACTTGGCACCCCCTCATCAAGGATAGGCGCCATAGTCATCAAAATTTCCAAGGCAAATTCCTTGTGGGTATTTGCCGACACCCCGTTGGAGAATTGAACCCATCCTAGGTGCCCAACATATAATAAATGTCCGTGCCAAAACCCAATGAGTTGAGAGCTTGATCGTCGAAATCGATGTTCGCCACAAGCCTCTTCTCAAGGCGAGAGAGTTTCTTCTCCTCCTCCTCCGACATGATGATGAAGCCATATGCGGAATACCGCGGAGTGTACGGAGGTGGAGCGGATGATCGGGTCGATCGACGAGGTGGGACAGGCGGCTCCTCCGTACGCCCTTGAGGTTCGGTAAACCTCATGGACGAGCTCCTTGTTGCCCTCATGCCATCGAGAAGGAGAGTGTCGTTCCTTCTCGGCGGTGCCGTGTCCTCCTCCATGCTCCGAGGAGACTCGGAAACCAAGTGCCTCCTCGAAGACGTCGTCGAAGATGGCTTGGACGACGACGACCCCTTCTTCTTGGTGAAGAGACTTGTGGTTTTCTTCCACATGATTGCAGCACTCTTCTCTCTAATATAATCCCGGGGTTTTAACCGGTAACAAAGCACTCAAGAATTATTTTGGAGTATGGACTTTGAGTGGATTAAGGGTGTGATTTTTTTGTTGGGCAAAACCAACTTGGGAAGGATGGCTAAGTCTGAGGCGGTTCTGGACTAAAAACTCGAGCACACAAACAGAGAGATGGGAGAGTTGCTTGCCTGCCGAAGATGAGCACCGGGGGTGCTTTTTATAGGGGAGGCCGGCCGGCCTGGGCCGACCGGCCTAGGTGGCTTCTAGCTCCCCTGGCTCGGTTTTTCCTCCAGCGTGATCATCTCCACTTTGTGACTTTTGTGCCTGCGTGCTCCACTAGTTGCACCGCCCAAACTCTCTCATCCACTCCTTTGCTTGCATTATTGGTCCTTCCACTTGATGCCTTTGCTTTGAGTCATGTCCATGCTCCCTTGCTTCACATGCCACCATGAATTTCCTGCAAAACAATGCTTGCTGCCCCCCATGCTTGTCCTTTGCATGTGATCTTGATGAGAGTTATTGGAAGGGCATCCCGTGATGCATCATGGTGCATGCATGATTTGCTTAACTAGATTGCCTCCCTCTAAGCATGTCTTAAGGCTAAGCACTCCTCTAATTTCGAAAATTAAAAATAATTTCAGAGCTATGGAAGAGCTCAAGCATAAATTTAGAGAAGTTTTTAAACCATTAAAAACAAATGTAAGTCGAAAATATTTTCCGACTACATTTATATCGGTCTCACCGGTATTGTTTGCCTTCATTAGTTGAGAGCAAACTTTTCCCGGCTTGATCATGGGGGCATAGGTTTATGTTCTAATTTTGGCTAAATGAGAGAGATTTTGAATGAAATAAAATTAAATGAGGCTTAGAAAAATTCTAATCTTAGAGAAACCAAGGATATAGATTTTTAAACCAACCAAAAGTTAAGTTTCTAGGTTTACGCGAGTCCTACCACGTGCTGAAAATTAAATAACATCTAGATACAAGTCGTGGCTCTACTCGTGTGTTTTTAGCATGTAAAACAAGTCAACCACAACATCATAAAGAGGATGAATGGTTGAGTTAGGTTCTGAATTTATTTGGTTTTGGTTTCTCGAAAAGAAGCAAATAACATAGGATGGTTCATGTAAAGGGTTTATGATTCAAGCAAAATATTCAACCAAGAATTATGTCTCTAATATTGTTCAACCACTCTAAGTCTAATGTCTTGCGTAGTAAATTTCAAAACTAACTTACTTGAAAAGACTCGAAAAACCTTGAATCGGGTTGTCCTCCTGGTAGCTTATTCTTGACTCGATGAAACGGGTTGCCTCCCGCCTAGCGCTTCGTTTATAGTCCATGGCTAGACTTCTTCACTTGATTACTTCGGATCAACACTCTTTGTGGGCATTGCAATCTTGGGTACCCACTTCCGCACCATCTTGGGCACGGGCTTATTCTCCGGCTTAATCATCTTTTTGGTCTTCACAGGCGGCTTTTGTTCCTTCGTCTTGACGGATGCAACAACTTCCTTGATTTTCTTCACGTCCTTCTTCTTCGGCTCTTCCTTCTTCCTTGGTTCTTCCTTAACAATGCGACGATGAGGTGGAACATATTTAACTTCAATCATATTGCATACCTCGAGGCGTGGTCGAAACTTGAAGGAACTCCTTTCTCCGTTAATGTCGAACATGATCTCCCCCTTGCCAACATCAATAGTAGCTCCCACGGTCTTGAGGAAGTCGACGGGGATGAAGTGATGTCCAACCTTCACGGGCACATCTTCGGCGATGCCCAAGGGATAGCGAATGGAGTTATCACCCAACTCCAAGCACATACCCGTAGGCTCCAATGGTAGGCGTAGCTTCTCGAACACATCTCTTGGCATGACGCTCACACTTGCTCCAAGGTCGCATAATGCCTTCTCAAACTCGAACGAACCAACGGAACATGGAATTGTCGGGCATCCGGGGTCTTTTTGCTTCTCTAGTCCATTTGCAATAGCGGCACTACATTGCTAGACATCTTGACATGATCTACCCCGAGTGTTGCTATCTCATATTTATTTGCAAGGATATCTTTGAAGTAACGAGAATATGTAGGAACTTGAAGGGCATCCAATAACGGCATGTTGATGCTAAGTCTACGCACAACCTCCACAAACTTCTCAAAGTGATTATCAAGTTTACCTCGGAAGTAGCGTGGCTTGAGTTGCGGTATCTTCGTGTCTTCTCCCGGCATCTCAAATTCGGGCTCTTCGGTGACGATCTCCGTAACTTCCTCCTTAGCAAATTCCTCCGTCTCCGCGGATGGTTTAGGCTTCCTTGCTCCCGCGGAACGTTCCGGATCTTCGGTCTCCTTCCCCGAACGTGTTTGAATAGCCTTCGCCATTTCGGGACCTTTAGGTTGTCCCAGAAGCTTCCCTTCATTAGCGGATAGGCGCCCGGCAAGTTGTCCCACTTGCGTCTCGAGCATCTTCATCATGTTGAGCACTTGATGGTTGGAGCTTCCGACCTCCGTCACCTTGATATCGATGTTCTCCAACACCTTGTCTATGGCCTTGAACTTGGTGACGGTGTCCTTGTTGATCTTAGCTTGCTCGTCCATGAAGTCCTTCAATTGTATACGAAGCGGAACCAAATTCGGAATGGATGAGCTTGCATTAAATTGTGGTCTACCTTGCCCGTAGCGGAAGTTCGGCAAATCTCCCTTCCTCATGTAGTCGAGCACCTTGGCTTCCTCCGGACAATCCTTGTGGACATGGTCATATTCTCCGCACTCTTCACATGTGGATCTTGCTTCGGCAGCCTTTAAGTCTTGAGCCTCTTTCTTTTCTATCTCCATCTTCTCCAACCTCCGCATGAGTGAATCGATCTTGCCTTCAAGTATGTCTTCTTTCTCCACTTGCAAGACTCCTTTGACGTTCCCCGCGGGTTGAACCGGAAGTAAGCATCCGGACGACGCCCACGTATCATTGTCCGCGACCTTCTTGAATAGAGTGAAAGCTTCGGTCGGCGTAAGCTCGATGATCGATCCTCCCGCCGATGCATCGATGATCGTCCTTGATGCCATGGTGAGTCCTTGGTAGAACTTTTGCACGAGGTCCTCCTTCGGGAACTTGTGATGTGGAACCGCCCGAGTGTACTCATTGAAGCGCTCGAATGCCTCCGATATAGTCTCCGTAGGATATTGAGCAAAAGTAGCAATCTTATTACGCAAGCTTTGAGTTTTACCCGGCGAGTAGTATTCCTTCATGAAGGCCCTCATCAACGCATTCCAATTTTGCACCATCTCCGCCGGTTGAGAGTGGAACCATTGCAAAGCCTTCCCGTGTAGAGAGAACGGAAAGAGCCTTGCCCTCATTTGATCTTGAGTCACCCCGTCCATGTTGAAGGTTTGACATAGTTGAATGAACGCTTGGAGGTGAAGGTTCGGATCTTCTTTACCGGTGAAGGGTGAATGTTGCACCATGCGGATTGTTGAGGTCTTGATTTCGAACGGCCTTCCGATCTCTGTGAGGTTCAAGATTGGTAGGTCGACGATGTCCGGGGTGCATAGCTCCCCGATCTTGCGTTCTTGCAGTTGATCTCCCATCGGTGGAAGTCGATTCTCCCGAGGACTTTGAGGTGGTGAATTCTTCGGAGATTCCAACGATCCTTCGTCTTCCGACTTTGAATCTACAAAATCCAGCTTTTTAGCTTGATGTGCTTCGCGTCTCCTTAGCCTGTAAAGTTTTTCCGGATCATCCACAAAATTATCGGGTTTGTTGGAGAGGTAGCCGTCCATCTCCTGTTAGGGTTAGCGATAAACAAAATATACAAAAACGAAAAATAAAAACAAATCTAAGAAAACTAGGGTTAGACAAACTAGATTAGATTGATTTTGAGGATGATCAAAAGTTAGTAGATGCAAAAAGAAAAACCAAAAGAAAACTGAAAATTACACAAAAAGCAATAAAATATCGAATCTTGATCACTTGTTCCCCGGCAACGACGCCAGAAAAAGGGGCTTGTTGACGGTGTATAATCGTATTAAACTTCAAGTAGACTTGCAAGCGGACAAGTCTCCCGTCGTAGTCAAGGGACCCTTCTTCCCTCGAGTGGTGAACCCAAGGTATCGAATCTGTGGAACAATGTGTGATGCAAGAGTTGATCTATTAAAGCCAAGAAACTTAGATCTTCAAGAGGTGAAACCTATGCATCTAGTCTTAAAGAACATCTCGAAAACGAATCTAATCTATTAAAGACCGGAGGTAGCAAGAGATAGAGGGGGAGAGATAAACCAATCTAGAGAGATTGGATCAAGCCTTTGTTGAAGTTCCGAGCAAAGAAGAAGTAACAAGTTCAATCTCATAAAAAGCTTCTTTAAACCATGGTTTCCCGTCCGACTCCGAAAACGCCCGCCTTTTGGAGCCACCGTTCTGTCACAATGCACCCCTATTCGTGCGGGTTAGTCTAGGGCGAGTCCAAGGACAATTTGAAATCTTTCGGAAGGTCAGGCATGCACCTCTAGCCACCACGGCTACAAGAACATCCTCGGTGATCTATCTCGAGAATAGATCTTAAGATACGAAAAGCCGATCGAAATCAAAGACGTAGGAGAAACACTTGATCGCTAGAAATCGGATTGTAACTTGATAATTCAACATTACATGATACATGAATCAAGATCACCACCGGGATCCTACCTCGATCTTGCTTCTAGCTCTGGGAACACCGACGTGGTCTTCCTTGCAAGGTTCCCACGTCGGCTAGGGAGACCCTAGTCAACTAGCTCGACCCTCTCCTCTCCGAGATGGTGTCCCTCTCTTCTCTGCTCCTCGGCGGCCGATGACGAACGAATTGATGCGTGGCTCTTGGCCTCAGGGCTATAAATAGCCCGAATGGCGGCTAGGTCAAAGGGGGGGCTGACTGGGCCCCGAAATGGGCTGGGCCGGCCGGCCTGGGCCGACCGGCCTGGGCCCACTTCAGCCCAGCCAGCTGCCTCCTTCGCCCGGTGTCGGTTCCCGAGTCTTCTAGATCCTTCCCCCTTCTGCATGTGGGCCCTTGTCGTCAGTTTCTCTCCGAATTGGATGAAGCTCCTTGTCCCGCAAGATTCGACACTTTTCTGACTGGGTCCTCGGAGTTTTCCATCTTCTCGGGTTTGGTCCCTGGGCTTCTTGGAGTCATGTTTACTTCATTGCATGACTTGTATCGGGCTTCAAGGTCTTATCACAAGGTGCTTGATGAACTTATCCCGGAAGTCTTGCTTTCAACACTAAAATCCTGCATAAACACTAAACTCCAAAACCGACATGCACGAATGAACTTGTTATACCAAGGGGGTTAGTACCAATGGATAAGATATAAAAGTCATGCCAACACCGAAGGTAAACTCATGGCTAGGTTGACGGAATTTCACCGTCAACACCGGTCTGACCGGTGCCGCCTCTAACGGCTAGTTTTTCAAACAGTACCCCTGCACCGGTCTGACCGGTAAGGGTGACCGGTCTGACCGGTCACGGCCGTGCTCCAACGGCTAGTTTTTGTGAGGTGGGGTATTTATACCCCTTGGTCCCCTCCTTTGCTTGCTTGCTGTTGCTGGTGACTTTGCTGTGCTTCCAAGACTTTCTAAGCAAGCCAAAAGCCTTAGTGACTCTCCCCAACCTCTCTTTGTGAGATTTGTAGATTCAAGCCATACTCTTGAGTTGGGTTGAGATTGTGGGATTGTGTGAGATCAAGAGATCCTTTGTGAGCTGAGAAAAAGCAACCATAGCTTGAGCACTTCGATTCGCGTCAAGAAAGCCAATTTGAAGCATTTGTTACTCTTGGAGCTTTGGCTCCTAGACGGCCAGACGTCGCCGGCTAGCTCCCAAGGTGTGGTGAGCAGCGGCAAGTTTGTGAGGGTTGTGATCTTGCCTCTAGGTGAAAAGATCGCCTTAGTGGAAAAGAGGAGATAGCTTGACCTTGGGTGGTCGCACAAGCTTCCTCAACGGAGACGTAGGGTTCACCGTGCCTTGGTGGCTGCTAGGCGCAGCGGTGAATCTGAACTTCGGGAAACAAACCTTCGTGTCTCCTTTGTGGTTTGCCTCACTTGTTCATTTCTAGCATATTTACATTGCTTCCGCTTCGATCTACTTGGGTGTGCTTGAATTGTGTGCAGGGACTACTTTAGTGTAATACACATACTCTGCAGAAGATATACACCAAGTATTATTTGTGCTAGGAGCGAAGAAGGAGCTTGAGAAGCTATTTGGCGTGCTCACTGTGCTGCACCAGTCTGACCGGTGAGGGACACCGGTCTGACCGGTGACCTCTCTGGCACAGAAGCCTGCACCGGTTTGACCGGTGTGGAGCACCGGTCTAACCGGTGAGCCACTGGCTACTCAAGTCTTGGAGGGAAAAAGGTTTTAAACGGCCACTCGTCTATTCACCCCCCCTCTAGACGACATCAAGGTCCTTTCACTTACAAAGTCCCCTTTCAACCTAGTCTTCTCATCAATGACCATAGTTTTACCAACCAGACACCCCACTTTCGCCACAGTCTTGACAGATCTCTAGTCAGGTGGAATACCCCTCACTCTGAACCAGGCTTGCTGGAGTTCCCTCTTGGCACCAACTGAAGAGCTCCAGGGTTCAACTGTGATCTTTGCGTTGGCAGCTCTCATCCCCAAGACACTGAAGTTGCTGTATACCTGAACCAATTTGGCGTCGGGAAACCTCAATGAATACTTGTTATCAGCAATCTTTCTTGCCGTCCACTTCCAGACTTGCCTGTCCACTATGTTTCTGAATTCATTCTCAATATGTTTAGCTATAACCTCTCCCTCTAATACAGTGATGATTGTTGTACTAGCTTTTTCCTTAGTAGCCCTAGGATCAACTTGTTCCTCAATGTAAAAAAAACTCTGATTCAACACTTGCGCAGCACACAACTCGGGACCATAATTCCACAGTGGTTCTTTTTTGCAATCGAAGATAGAATGATTGTTGAAGCCACAGTTTTCACAAATTGGTCTTCTCATGCAGTTGTCAGATGAATGATTCTTCAGACCACAGATATTGCAACTAGCAGGGTCAGGATGTTTCTGATCACGAAATACCTGGTTTTCACTTTGTCGTCCTTCTCTTTCATGGATCACCTCTTCGCTTTTCTGATATGCACGGTTTTCAGCCATCTTGCTTGATTCCGTTGCATGTCTTCCTTCCTTCATCTCGTCACGATGCCCCCACCTTGATCGTTCGTCTTCCTCTTGTTGCATCTTGAAATCTCCGGCTTGTTTCTCAGCTTCTTGCTCCCATGGTGTTTTCGTATCAACACCATCCCCGCCTGCTTTCTGCTGGTTGATTCTTCCTTCGTACTCCCGGCCTCTTTCATCCATCCTTTGCCAGACATTGTGCCTGCCCCCGTTGCGGCCAGGGCCACGCCCCCTCCGCCCGCCGACAAAGTTTCCTCAATGGCCGCCTCTGCTGCGCCCCCTCGGTCGCCGAACACCATCTTGATGGGGGCTGGGACAAATTGGACGGCTTGCGCGTAGGATTTGTAGCTTGTCGTTCCTGCTCTCTCAGATTTGATAAAATATCCCACGAATTTGGTGATGCCGGTGAAGTTAGGGTTTCCTCTCGGCGGCGGTGGCGAGGATGGGGAATGGGGCGATGAATCTCGATTGGCCTCCTGGGTGGGGATAGCTTGCCTCCGGGTCCCAGTACCTTCGCGGTGAATTTCACTTTCGCCCCTGGGTTGCGGATCATCAACGCGTGTCCCCTATGGCTTACGACCGTCAACATTCATCGGGAACATTGATCGGAAGCCATCCAAAAGCATAATTTCTAACAAATAACAAAGTTCCACAAGTTTTGGTGGTTATTCCTCTGCAGGGACTCATCAGAAGTCAAATGAGCCGGACTTGGACACAGGGGCCAGGTCGGCCAACCCCCCTAGGTCGGCCGACCCATCCACCCTGGCCCAGATTGGCTCAGGCTCGGGGGCACACAAATGGAAGCAGGGATGAACGTTGGATTGATGTCGGTTTGATCCAGAGGCCGAGTGAATGAGCACTTGGATCCATGGGCCCACAAGTCAACCAATTTACACCAAGTTCTTCACCCAGTGATTGAATCCATCCATCCAGAGACTAAGACGGTGCATCGGACGGCGTTGGATAGAGCGGGTCAGGTCGGCCGAACCCATAGGGTCGGCCGACCCTATCCCCGTGCATGGCACGCTTCCTCAACCGTCACAACCGCCATCTAAAGCCCTTTGAAGACCGTTGATCAGGAGAGGCGGCCAATCCTACGGTCGGCCGACCCCCCTAGGTCGGCCGACCTGGGCCCACGCCTCCAACCGACAGTGCTCTACCCCTACAAGTACCCCCTGCCTTAGAACCCCTATATAAGGAGGCATTTCGTCCCGGGAGAGAGGGGAGCAAAGATGAAGAGAAGAAGAAGAAATCCAGCGAAGCTCTACTAAAATAGTGTTAGCAATAGGTGAGAGTTGAGGTGCGAGTCCGGGAGAAGCCAGAGTTGTCGGCTTCCTCCCTTCCTCTTGTATCTCGGTGGATGCGGCTCAGCTTCGAGTGACATCCGGGTAACTCTTAGGCTTTATGGACACTTCATTGCCGAGTGCCCCAAGACAAAGAACAAGAATGAGGAAGAAAAGAAGTACAAGGAGAATAGCCAAGAATACAAGAAAAAGTATCAAGGGCGTGCTCACGTGGGTCAAGAATGGGACTCAAGTGATGAAGATGAGGAACCCAAGAAGAAAGGCATGGCAACACTAGCCATGGCTCAAGGCTCATCCTCACCACACCTCTTCAACAACTTCTCCGACGATGAGGATGGCCCTCACTTTTGCCTTATGGCAAGAGGGAGCAAGGTAAAAGAATCAACCACCATATCTACCTTAACTTCATCTTCATCCACACCTAGTGACGACATAGATGATATAGATGATGAAGAAGAAATCAAAGCCAACATGATAAAACAATTTGCAAAAAGGACTATAAAGAAATAAAAAGGCTTATGGAGAAGTTAGAGAAAAGGAAGGAGGTTCTTCATGAGCAAGAGGACTTGCTTGTACTTGAAAAGGAAATAAACCTTGCTATAGAGAAGCTCCTTGCCGAGGCAAATGCCAAGGTTGAAAAGTTATCCATTGATTTATCTTTGGCTAATGATTCAAACAAGAGGATGTCAAAAGAGAACACTTTGACAAATGAATCTCTAGCTTCCCTAAAGTGCACTAATAATGAACTTCAACAAAGCCTTTCATGCTTGATGGTCAAATTCAAGGACCTTGAAGTGAACTATAATGCGCTTTGGGAAAGTACCAAGGCAAACCCCAAGGCAAACCTTGATTCTAACTCCTCCACAAGCAAAAGTTGCTCTAGATGCTATAGATTTGATATAAGTACATATGAGACTAACCTTGCAAGGCTAAAATATATCATCAAAGGTAAGGACAAGGAACTTGACTGGTTGAACATGTTGGTCAAGCATGGCTACATTGGTGCCAAGCCTACTCCCAAGATAACATACAAACAAGGGAATAATCCCAAGTATGGGGATGGGCTTGGCCATCACAAGGACTCAAAGGAAAATGGTAGGAAGGTGGTGAATAGTCATGATATACCCTTATGGAGCAAGGGTGGTTATCTCAACACCATAATGGATATAGCACATGGAGTCACCACCTCCCCTACCACACAAGGCAAGGCCAAGAGTGCTAAAACCACAAAGGGAAGTGTTGGGGTTAATTCTCCACCTAAGGAATCAAGTAATGTGGTTGCACATGAGCCTTCAAGGAACTACACTTGTGATTACATCGTGACTATGGACCACAATGGTAAAATGGTGGTCAAGTATGTTGGAGCCTATAGGAAGACTGTTGAGGAAGAGTGTGTGGGTTCCTAAAGTTTATGCCTCTAACCTTCAAGGACCCAAATCTTTTTGGGTACCTAAACCAAAAGTTTAAACTTGTTTTGTAGGCTTACTCCTCTGATGGAAGTGCATGGTTGATTGATAGTGGTTGCACAAACCACATGACTGGAGGGGAGAACTTATTCACCTCCCTTGACAAATTCAATGAGCCCATAGAGACCATCATCTATGGTGACAATAGTCAAGTGAAAATTCAATTACTGATGTTTATTGGGTTAAAGATTTAGGGTACAATTTGTTGTCAGTTTCACAACTTTGTGAGAAAGGCTACAATTGTCTCTTTACTAACGAGGGCGTGACCGTCTCTAGAAGGGAGGATTCCTCTATTGTCTTTACGGGTTATTTAAGTGGGAAACTTTACCTTGTGGATTTCACAAAGGTTGAAGTGGAACCTAAGACTTGTTTAATGGCAAAAAGCAATGTGGGTTGGTTATGGCATCACCGACTAGCCCATGTTGGGATGAGGAACTTCGCCAAACTTCAAAAAGATGAGCACGTCCTAGGACTAACAAATATTGTCTTTGAGAAAGATAGGTTGTGTAGCGCATGCCAAGCCAGGAAACAAGTTGGAGCACAACATCCCGCCAAGAACATCATATCATCATCAAGACCATTGAAGCTAGTACACATGGACTTGTTTGGACCAATTGCCTACATAAGCATCGGCGGTAATAAATATGGTTTAGTAATTGTTGATGACTTTTCCTGTTTCACTTGGGTATTCTTTTTGCAAGATAAAAGTGAAGCAAAGGGAGTGATCAAGAAGTTTATAAGAAAAGGGTACTAACGAACATGCCTATCGTGTTTTCAACAAAACCACCGGTTGTGTTGAAACCACGGTAGACATGAAATTTGATGAAACCAACGGCTCTCAAGTAGAGCAAGTTAATAAATAATTTGTAGATGAAGAAGAGCCACCAAGTCAATCCATCTTTAGAATGGGAATTGGTGAAGTGATGCCTCGTGAAGTTGAAGCCCAATCACTGATGACACAAACAACCAAGATCCTTCATCATCATCATCAAGGGTTGAACCATCTAGTTCTCAAGATCAACAAGTTGAAGAGCATGCTCATGGTGACGATCATGTTCATGGCATCGATCAAGGGGGAGAACAAGATGGTGAAGCTCAAGGTGAAGCTCAAAATGAAGCTCCACAAGTTGAAGATGATGTTGGACCAATTCAACGTCAATCTCAAGTGCCACATCCAAGAGTTCATCAAAGTGTTCAACGAGATCATCCCGTTGATAACATCCTAGGAAGCATTCCAAGAGGGGTAACCACTCGTTCACGTTTAGCAAACTTTTGTGGGTGTTACTCTTATGTTTCCTTTGTAGAACCTCTCAAAGTAGAAGATGCACTTGAGGATCTGGATTGGGTGATGGCTATGCAAGAAGAATTGAACAACTTCACACAAAATGAAGTATGTGAGTTGGTGGAGAGGTCAAAGCAAAATGTGATCGACACCAAGTGGGTCTTCCGAAACAAACAAGATGAACATGGTGTTGTCACAAGAAACAAGGCACGATTAGTTGCAAAAGGTTTCACCCAAATCGAAGGTTTAGACTTTGGTGAAACCTATGCACCCGTAGCTAGGCTTGAATTCATTTGTATTTTATTAGCCTATGCTACTCACCATGATTTCAAGCTTTTTCAAATGGACGTGAAGAGTGCATTCTTAAATGGACCTCTATCCGAAGAAGTGTATGTTGAGCAACCGTCGGGCTTTGAAGATCCCAAGTTCCCAAACCATGTGTACAAGCTCCGAAAGGCGCTCCATGGGCTCAAGCAAGCTCCTAGAGCACGGTATGAATGCCTTAAGGATTTTCTTCTCAAGAACAGCTTTGAAATGGGCAAAGCCGATTCTACTCTCTTCATTCAAAGAAGTGGAAAAGATATCTTTGTGTGCCAAATATATGTCGATGACATTATATTTGGTTCTACTAATGAAAAGTTTTGTGAAGAGTTTAGTAGAATCATGACCAAGAGGTTTGAGATGTCAATGATGGGAGAGCTCAAGTTCTTCCTTGGATTTCAAGTCAAGCAAATGAAGGAAGGAACTTTCCTGTGTCAAAGCAAGTACGTGAAGGATATGCTCAAGAAGTTTGACATGATAGATGCCAAGCCCATCAAGACTCCTATAGCACTAAATGGACATCTTGATCTAAACGAAGAAGGAAAGTCAATCGACCAGGATCCTTGGCATTGCCTAGATCTTCACCATGGGCGGGCTTTCGGACCTGGATTTCTCCCCGGGTTTGGAAATCCAGCGCCTTGCGTTGGAGGATTATGGTTCCCCGGTCAGTTTCTCTGCCTCTCTTTCGTCCTCAGAATTCTGGTCGGTGGTCTCCTTTGGGCGTTCAGCTCTTCGTTTGAATGAGGATTCAGTTGGCCTGATCCTCCAATCATGTCTGGGGGGTTTAGCCAAAGATTTCAATGTTGTTCATCTTTCCAGATTTATGTTCCGGTTCTCTGTGGCTTCCAAGAAGATAGGATTTCTTGTGTACCATTTAAAATCATTCTCCTGTAAGCTCTTTGAAGCTTTCTTTGCTCTCTGGGGTTCTGGTGGTCCTAATTGGACCTCTCAATTCTCGCTTTGGTGTAAAGAACAAGATGCTGAATGGACACACGTTAGTTATGCTCCCAAGAAGAAGCTTTCCTCGTTTTCTTATGCGGATGCTGTCAAGCAACATCAATCCAATTCGAAGAGGCCTAAATCAGTTTTCAGTAGGCTAATTTTCCCTGAGAATTCTCCTCCGAAAGCTGATGCTCCTAAACGTCATTCCTCGGTTCATGATCGTTTAGTCTATCCTGCGAACAAGATCTTTGTTTGTCGTGATCGTCAGGATCGTCATCCCGATAATCAAGGGAGAAATTCCTGGGTCTCAGTTGGGAAAGCTAATAGTAATAGTGGGATGTTTTCGATTTCAAATCGCAGTTCAGAGAGATGTTTCCATTGCCTCTCCCTGGATCATTTTGTGGCGCATTGCATGGGGAAAACCAGGTGTAAATCTTGTTATAGTTACGGTCACATGGCACATTTCTGCCGCAATCATCGGGGTCATTTTAAAGTCTATCGTGCTAAAGATGGTAAAGGACCGGTCAATGAAAATGATAGGGGGGAAAGCTATAAATGTTGCCTCGCGTGACTCCACCCATCCAAACTGTGATCCCTCGGCTCCTCTGGAAGCCTCCGCTCCTCCCCTCCACCGCAGTCAGATTGCTCCCAATCGCCCCCTCCTCCACCTCTGCCACCACCGCCACAACCTGCAGTCACCATGGCTAACTTTCCTGTTGATCCCCGCCCCTTTGCTCCAAGTGGCTTTGAAGTGCTCCCCCATGATCCCGCTGCTCCTCCTCGCCTGATGGTCTACATCTCGGGCTGCATTGACAAGATCAATGAGAATGTTGCCATTGCCATCCTATATCCTACCGTGGCAAAGCAGGACTTCCAGCTGATGGCCAGAGAGCTTCAGATCTACTTCGATCGGGTTCACCAGGTTCGTAACCTCGAGATCCAGCCATGTCCGATTGGGGAGGCCTTTGTCACTTTCAACAGTGCCCAAGAGAGGGAGCGTTTTCTAAACAAGATCTGGAATTTTTGAGAGCACCAGCTGCGCTTTATCAAGCATGATGAAGGTGTGAATGCGCGTAGTCATGACCTGGATAGGGAAGCATGGGTGACACTTCTGAACTATCCTCTGGATCTTCATCAGGCTCCCCTTCTGTCGAAGGTTGTGGCTGGTTTTGGCATGCTAATGCAATGGCATAATTCTTCTTGCAAGTCCAGGGTGGTAGTCAAGGTCTACCTCAAGGAAGATGCAAAAATACCGCAAGTTGTCACCATGTCAATGGGGAATCCACTGAAGGCGAAGTCCTTCTCCTTCCAGGTGTATGTTCTGAGCAAGAAGGATATAGCGGTTATGCAGGAGGAGGACCCAGCTCCAGATGTTGGTCTGCTGCACCCGCTTCCCTTTGAAGCTCCAAGATGGATGGGTCCTATTGCTCCTGGACGTACTTCAGAGGGGTCTTCTTCTGCTGGTTCAAATGTTGCTGGCAATCAAGCTGCTAGAGGCAATGAGGATGAGAATGCTGCTGTGGATGATGTGGAAAAGGATTCTAGCTCTGTCTCTGATGTGCAGGAGAAATACAATACTTCTCCTGCTCCTTTCATTGGACCTGTGCTGCCACCGTCTGATGTGGTCGTCCCTAAGGTACCTGTTTTGCCAGTTCGGATCTCTCTGTCCATTTCTTCTTCATTGAGTAGTTACTGCTTCTATTTCGTGATGACTCTGGATGTGGACCATGGAATTAAAGTGCCGTCTTTCTTTGGGGACACTAATTTACTGTTGCACTTCATTAAGGTGTTGGTGGATGAGAAGGAAGGAGGGACAGAGAGGCAAGGTGATGAGCTGATGATCCTTGATGCACCAGAGCCCAGGACTACTGCACGTAAGCGTCGTGCCGGAAAGATGAAGGAGCCTCTGGAAGTCAAGTTTGTACGCAGGAGCAACAGGCTGAACAAGGACCTGGGGGGCTTCAGGGATGAAGCAAGTGCGGTTGCTGCGCATAGGAATGAAGTCACTGCTCAGGCCATCGCTCCCTATAAGGGTTTAGGTTCCTCCTCTGGAGAGCCTGCACCGCATCTCTCGGTGGAGAACATCCAGGGCATTGCCACTGCTTTTCTTCAGATCAAGCCGGCAGCGGTGACGACAGAGATCCTCAACTTGTCCGATGATGAAGCTTGATCTCTCTAGTTGCTGGTCGGGGTCTAGTTCTCAGAGTAGTTGGAATCTGCAGCCTGTGTGCTGCCTGCAGTTTATCTATTGTTTTCTTTTGCTGCAAGTTGGATCCTGTTGGTCTCATAACAATAGTGTGCTAAGAATTATGGTTATGCTTTGCTTCTGTGGTGATGTGGTTCATTATCTTGACTGCATCTGTTATCTTTTGGCTGCTGGTTCTTTGATTATTCATTGGGATGGATTAGTTTATCCCCTTCTGGAATGTTGTTATATTTTGCTTCCAAATGAGTAACACCAGATCAATCAATGTGCTGGTTTGGAATGTGAGGGGCATCAACTCTCAGGGCAAATGGGATGCCATCAGAAATAAAATTGTTGAGAGTGCAGCGTTTGTTATTTGTCTGCAAGAAACAAAGAGAGGAGCTTTTGATCAGTTTTATGTGAGTAAATTTTGTCCTAGACAGCTAAACAAATTTGAATTTGCAGCCTCTGATGGTGCCTCTGGTGGACTTATCACAATTTGGAATGGGAGCTTATTCTCTGGTGATTTAGTTCTTGTGAACTCTTACTCTATAACTGTTAAACTCACTTCTACTCTTACTGGGAAGTCATTTCACCTCACTAATGTTTATGGCCCTTGGTCTGCTGAGGAGAAAGCAGCATTCATCACTTGGTTGTACAACTTTGATATAGATCTCATTGATGATTGGGTTCTAGCTAGTGATTTCAATCTGATGAGGTCACCCAATGATAGAAATAAACCAGGTGGAAATATCAATGACATGATGCTCTTTAATGATATGCTGCAGCATCTTGACTTGGTGGAAATTCCCTTTCAAGGGAGATCACTTTCCTGGAGCAACATGCAAGACGATTCGTTGCTAGAGAAAATTGATTGGGTTTTCACATCATCCTCCTGGGCACTCTCCAATCCAGATACTAAAGTGGTGCCACTTGCAAAGCCTATATCTGATCACATTTCGTTTGTGATAAACATTGGAACATCCATACCCAAGTATACATTGTTTCGTTTTGAAAATTATTGGATTGATTTCTCTGACTTCTTGCAGACCGTGGAACTTCACTGGAATTCTGCGCCGTATTTTGCAAATGTGGCCAAAACTTTATTGGCTAAGTTCAAACAAGTAAGAGCTGGCCTTAAAAAATGGAGTAAGGAGCTCTCGAAACTAGGGAAACTCATCAATAACAGCAATTGGGTATTGGCATTGCTGGATGGCCTTGAAGATCAAAGACCTCTGAATAGAAGAGAAGAAAGGTTTAGAGTCATTGTTAAAGATCACCTTGCAAAATTATTAGAGGCTAAAAGAGTTTACTGGAAGCAGAGAAATACTGCCAGATGGGTCACCTTTGGGGATGAAAATTCAAGTCTATTCCAAGCTATGGCAACTTATTCTTACAGAAGAAACTTCATATCCAGACTGGTTGTGCAAGATGGTTCAATCTTGGAGGAGCAAGACCAAATAGCAGGTGTTTTATGGCAATCTTATAAGGAGAGACTGGGTTCCACTGAATTCACTGGCATTTCTTATGACCTAGCAACTCTTCTCCAGCATGTGGTTCTTCCAGAGTTGGACCATCCTTTTTCAGTGGAAGAAATAGAAGCAGCTGTTAAAGATATGCCAAGCAGTCATGCACCGGGTCCTGATGGATTCAATGGGATGTTTATCAAGAAATGCTGGCCACTTGTCAAAGATGATTTTGTTAGACTATGCAGAGATTTTGCTGATGGGAGCTTAGATCTAACCAGCATTAATGGCTTTCTAATCACTTTGATCCCACAAATGGACTCTCCTCAGACAGTCAATGACTATAGGCCTATCTCTCTACTAAATTACTCCATCAAATTGCTAACCAAGCTCATTGCTAGTAGATTGCAGCAAGTGATCTTACAGGTGGTGCATACAAACCAATATGGTTTCATTAAAGGGAGGTCGATTCAGGACTGCCTAGGCTGGGCATTTCAATTTTTGCACATTTGTCATCAATCAAAAAAGGAAATAATCATCTTGAAGCTAGACTTTGAGAAAGCTTTTGATAAAGTGGAGCACCAGGTTATTTTGGACATGTTACATTTTAAGGGCTTCACTGCAAAATGGATTAAATGGATTAAATGCATTCTTCAGTCAGGAACCTCATCAGTTCTACTAAATGGAGTTCCAGGTCAGCCCTTTGCTTGCAAGAGAGGTGTTAGGCAAGGGGATCCACTTTCCCCCTTGCTCTTTGTACTAGCTGCAGATCTTCTTCAAACCATCATTAATGAAGCTAGTAATAGAGGAGTCATTTCTCATCCTCTTGGTCCGAGCTTTGGAGGGGACTATCCCATAGTACAATATGATGATGATACATTGCTCATCATGCCAGCTAGTGCATCAGAATTATTCTGCTTCAAAGGTGTGCTACGGTCTTTTGCTGATTCAACTGGCCTCAAAGTAAATTTCAGAAAATCTTTTCTTGTACCTATTAATGTGGAGCCTGATAAGTGTCAAATGCTAGCCAGTACTCTGGGTTGTCAAATAGGCTCAATGCCTTTCACATATCTGGGTCTGCCCTTAGGAACCACCAAGCCAAATGTCTTGGAATTCATGCCAGTCTTAAACAGAATGGAAAGAAGGTTGATGGGCATCAACAAATTTCTCTCATACTCAGGCAGATTGATCCTAGTGAATTCAGTCTTCTCTGCTCTGCCAACTTTTTATATATGTACTTTCAAATTGCCACCACCTATTATTGATCAGATTGAAAAATATTGTAAGCATTGTTTGTGGGATAATGGTGATTTGAACAAGAGAGGAGGCTGTCTAGTGGCATGGATAGAGGCATGCAAGCTAAAGGATCAGGGAGGCCTTGGCATTGTTGACATAAAGTCGCAAAACACAGCCCTCCTGCTCAAATATCTCCACAAATTCTACAACAAAGTAGAGCTACCTTGGGTTCATTTAACTTGGTAGAATTTCGACAAGCATGGTAATCCACCTCATGCCAGATCACAGGTCGGTTCCTTTTGGTGGAAAGATGTCATGAGCTTGTCAGGAAGTTTTCTCAATATGGCAACTGCTGCTGTGCACAAGGGGGATTCTATAATCTTCTGGAAGGATTTGTGGGATTTCAACATCCTCAATGCTAGGTTCCCGCAACTGTTCTCCTTTGCAAAAAGGCCCAACTGCTCAGTTAAAATATTCATTACTAGCACCAATGAGCGTAATTTCCATCTACCTTTATCTACCATTGCTGTTGGTCAGCTGACTGAGTTAAATGGTATGTTAGAACTGATACACCTGAATGATGAGGGTGCAGATACATGGTCCTACTCCTAGGGTTCAGTGTTATATACTGCAAAGAAGGGGTATCTAAAAATCTTGGATCCCCAACCCTGCTCTCCTCTTTTCAAGTGGTTATGGCGATCTTCCTGTTTGGGTAAGCATAAGTTCTTCTTTTGGCTTTTGCTGAGAGACCGTGTCAATACAAGGAATTTGCTACGACGTAAGAATAGGGTTTTGCCAAGCTACTACTATGTTCTCTGTAACTCAAACATGGATGAGACTTGTATGCATCTTTTCTTTGAGTGTTCATTCAGTCAGGCCTACTAGGCAACCCTGAACATCTTCTGGGATCTCTCTATTCAGCCGTTGGACATGGTCATTACTGCTAGGCAGGCTTTTGGTGCTTCCATATTCAGAGAAATCTTACTAGTGGGTTGTTGGACCATATGGTGCCATCGTAATAGCATAATTTTCAACAATGGGGCTCTCTCCTTAGCAGCCTGGAAAGTCCTTTTCAAGCAGGAGGTCGAATTGGTTGTGCTTAAAGCCAAACCATCAGTTAAAGTGTTGCTCTCATCTTGGATGAGTAATCTGTAATAGGGCTTTCTTCTTTTTCTTTTGAGTCTGAGACTCCTGCTTTGTAAATTTGTACATAACCTTTTTGCTTATATATACAAAAAAATAGGTAGGGGACTCCCCTACTGACTTCGGTCAAAAAAAAGTCAATCGACCAAAAGGTACATCGCTCCATGATTGGCTCTCTACTTTACCTTTGTGCATCTAGGCCCAACATAATGCTTAGCGTGTGCATGTGTGCAAGATTTCAAGTCAATCCTAAGGAGTGCCATCTTGTGGCCGTTAAGAGAATCTTTAGATATTTGGTTCACACTCCTAACCTTGGCTTATGGTATCCCAAGGGTCTACTTTTGATCTACTTGGCTATTCCGATTCGGATTCCGCCGGTTGCAAAGTAGATCGAAAGAGTACTACCGGAACAAAGCACATAGATATTCGACATCACTTCTTAAGGGATCATGAGGCTAAGGGAGATATTGCTTTACGTCATGTAAACACCGAGAGGCAACTTGCCGATATCTTCACTAAGCCTCTAGATGAGCAAAGGTTTTGTGCTTTGAGGAATGAGCTTAACATCTTAGATTCTCGTAACTTGGCTTGACTTGTTGCACACTCTTGATTATTGCCTAGATATGTTGAAAACTCATTTTATTTTCTTTCTTTGTGTGAGTCTTACAAAATTTGGATTTCACCTTGATTCTAGTGATCATTGCTATGTATTGTTGTTTGCTGCTGATCACTAAAACTCATGGTTGTTCTATAAGTCCATAACTCTATCTCTATATCTTATTCCATCTCAATCTCTAAATCCAATCATATCAGCTGGAAAAGTTTATGGACTGTCGGTAGTACTGGTACCACGCCGATAGTACCGGCAAAGGGTCTCTGTTGCATATCTGGTATACCTCGGTAGTACCGGCCCCATGGCGGTACTACCGCTAAGGGCTCTCTGTGACGTCTCTGATTTTTCCTCGGTAGTACCGGCCCCGCGGCGGTACTACCGCTAAGCCCTCTCGGTCTGGGTTTTTGGTAGCCCTCGGTACTACCACCCCCACGTTGGTACTATCGAGAATCACCTATCCGCTATATATACTGACCCAGCCGGCCCAAAACCCTAGCCACTCCTTTCAAAAAAACTCAACACCCCACTCCTCCTCTCAAGAACTCCATTGGCGATTTGAAGTTTCAACCGTGGATTCGTGAAGCCCCTTGCATCTTTGGAGTCTCCATCCTTCGTTACTACCTATCCACCCCAAGTTTTCACTGATCCGTGCGGGAAACACCTCAAGGTATTGATTTGAAATCTCTCGTCGCCTGATCTCCTAGCATACTTTGTTCCAATGGATTTCCTTTAGGTAATAGTCTTCAAGTATGCCCTAGAACTCATGCCTAAGCTTCCATAGCAATTCCGTGGCCAAATCTCTTGAACCCTTTGCACATGCTCAAGTGTCAGGCTGGCCGGTAGTACCGGCCCCACGGCGGTACTACCGCCAAGCCCTGTCTGTCTAGGTTTTGGATTTACAGCTTGAGTATTTGTGTGTTCAAGCCTTGTATCCTTTGATCCATCTAAATTCACTTCCATATCTTCTCAGATGGTTCGTGACCGCAAAGACAAGCAAGTGGTTCAACCTCAACGGGGCTCGGACTCTGAGGATGATGTTTGAAAGTGCATCTAGGCCCCTAATTAATTTTGGTGATAATGACAAGCACAACTTGGGAGTATTTAATTATTTGAATGAGATGTGTGCAAAATCAAAAAGAAAAGAACACATTTACTCGATCAAAAGACGTCCCTCAACTTGATTGACGGTGTTCGAGCTCTTTGAAGGCTTAAAGATTCTATTTTATTTTTGAAATAGAGTATAGGAAACATCGTACTATAAAGGGGGACACAAATTGAAAGTCTAGATATGCAAAAGAGCTTATTTGAGATGATCAACACCTTAGAAGAGAGACACGTGCCTACACAAACACACACACTATTTGTCCTCTGAAAAACTGCCTTTGTCGGTAGTACCGCCCCCAGGCCGGTACTACCGCTAAGGGCTCTTGGCCTCCACCTATCCTGCTCCTCGGTAGTACCGGCGTCAGGCCGGTAGTACCGAGAAACACATAACCAGCATAGTAACGGCTAGTTTTTAGAGCTCGAGTATATATACTCCTCCACCTCTCTCCTCATTTGCTGCTGAACCACCTTGAGACAAAAACACCCCAAAGCATTCACTCCTCACTCTCACTTCCTCCTTGAGCTTTCCCTTGGTGATTTGAGCTAGGGCTTGAGTTTGTGAGTGTCTCTTGGTGAGAAGCTCCAAGCTTTAAGTGTTGATTTCATCTCCTTCATCTCAAGAGCACTTGAAGCATCTCCAGGCATTGATTTGTGTTTATTACTCTTGAAGCTTGCTTCTAGACGGTTAGGCATCGCCCGTTGAATGCCCTCTTTGTGTGGAGCATCCGGGAACGTTTGTATTACCCTCTCCTTGGTGGAGTTTTCTTAGTGAGCACCAATCTTCCTTTGTGGGGATTGGAGGAGGCAAGAGGCTACTTTGTGACAGCCCACCCTTTGTGGGTATCTCAACGGAGATGTAGCTTCCTTTGTGAAAGTGAACTTCAGTGAAAAATCCTCGTGTCTCTTGCTTGAGTACTTCATCTCTTTTACTAACCCTATTAACGTAATTTGGCCCGATCTATCTTGTTGTGTTGTTCCTTATTATATCTTTGGTTGCATGTGGTTCTTAGCTTCTATACTCAGCTTTTGTTTCAAATAGAATTGCTAGATTCACTTCATTTTTTGAATTAAACATGAAACTCTCTCTGTAGGTCGGTAGTACCACCCCAGTACCGGTAGTACCGAGCCATCGGTAGTACTGGCACTGCGTCGGTAGTACCGGCCCAGTTTTAACCGCTGCTTTTAAGTTTTAGATTTCGAAGTGAGCCTATTCAGCCCCCCTCTAGGCATCACAAGATCCTTTCAATGTTCCCATCAACCGTCGCAAGAGGAAAGCCGGGGCTAAGGTTCCCGATCGAGCACGTGGCCGTGGAAGGCCCAATCCCACCGGTCCTCGCTCGAGTGCAGCCGGTCAAGGCTCTAGTCAAGGACATCGTGCCCGTACCAACCATGCCTTCACCCCGGATTCACACTATGACGACTACTCCGAGATTGATCTAAGCACATTGTCCACCTTTGTGCTTCGACCTAGCAAGCCGGCTCGCAATGATGTTGTCCGCATGGTCATCTACATGAAGGGGACTCACAATGTCTACAAGCTCTGGTATGATGACCCCGCTCTATATCAGAAGGAGTACACCCGTGACCCTCACTTTTGGCTTCGCTTTCACGCCGATTGGTATGAGTCTATGGTTATAAACAAGGAAAATATCATTGTTGATATGAAGAGCATGGATTGGAATCACTTGAGGGGTTTGGGAGTACCGGCACTCTCACAAGTCATTGATGCTTGTCATGCTAAGGGAGTCGGTTTCATTATGTTAATGCAATACAATTGGAATGAAGAAGTGGTTGCTCAATTTTATGTCAACCTCTATGTGAAGCGCGAGACCAAGACATTGTATTGGACCATCCAAGGCAAGCCCCTCTCTGTCTCCTATGAACGGTTTGCTAAGCTTCTAGGCTTCAAACAAGAAGATCTTGACAAGCCCAAGATACATGATGAAGAAATCATAGAGGATAGCGCATTGGCTTTCATGTATGACCCGGCATTTGGACGTATTGAGTTTGGCACTACTCATGGTATGAAGCCCATCTATAGGATGATCAATCAACTCCTTCGCTACACTTTGAGTCCTAAGATGGGTGATCAAGACAATATCTCCAATATTGCTAAGAATTTGCTTCTTAGGATGTCTCCCGGGCAAGAGGACTTTAGTTTATTTGGCTTCATTTGGGAGGAAATCATCGTGAACTCGGTCTCACCCAACATGGCTTGCAGGTGTGCTCCATGGATTTTCTACATGCTTTGCAAGGTTGACGGTGTTGAGATCTTAGCCGACAAGCCCCATACTAGCTACAAGCCCAACAAAGGTCAAATTGAACGCTTGCTCAAGTTGGGGAAATGGGCTCCCAAGCCTCCTTCAGGGGTTGGTCCTTCTACTCAGGGTGACACCTCGGCTCCGGACATTCCCTCATCCTCTCATGCACCACCTCCACTCAAGGTCTCCCTCCATCCGGTAGCAAGAAAAAGAGCATTCTCAACTTTCTATCTCAAGGCCTCTTTGCTTGCTTCAATGTTGGGAAGCACAATGCGAGCAAGCTCTATGAACAAGAGAAGATGGTCCTCAAGATGGATGCTAGGCAAAAGGAGCTCATGGACAAGCATGACATTCCACACTCTCCCGCTCGCAAGTTTGAGGACTTTCCACCACCACCGACTTTCTACAACCCTTGGGAGGAGTATGGTGAGACCACGATGATGTATGTTGCTCCTCCCGGCGACTTTGGTGATGACATCGTTGGAGACGATGAAGACACCGAGGAAGAGTCTCCTCCGCCGGCTCATGGTGATGATGGTGATGATGAGTGAAGACCTCCCTCCTTTTTGGCACTTGATGCCAAAGGGGGAGTGTACTTGGTGCTTTGAGAGCTTCGAGACCCTCTATCTATCTTTTGTGGACTTGTAGAACTTGGCCTTATTCGAGTTATGGTTGGTGATGTGCCAATGTGAGACTTTTTAAGTATTGTAAGACTTGTGCTAGTGTGATGTAAGACTTAAATATCGTTTGTGTGATGCTTATGGTTGGTTGATGATGTGTTATTTCTCACCTTGTTGGGTGTATACCTTGTCATATGCATCACGGTTTATATACCACACTCTTTTGCACGCTCTTGATAAATATGTGTATAGGCATTTGAGTACTTTTCATGGTTATTGCACATATTTAGGGGGAGTTCTCTCAAAATCGTTGGATATGCACATCTTTTATTATGAAAACAAGTTGTTTTGTCATCAATCACCAAAAAGGGGGAGATTGAAAGTGCATCTAGGCCCCTAATTAATTTTGGTGATAATAACAAACACAACTTGGGAGTATTTAATTGTTTGAATGAGATGTGTGCACGATCAAAAAGAAAAGAGTGCATTTATTCGATCAAAAGATGTCCCTCAACTCAATTGACGGTGTTTGAGCTCTTTGAAGGCTTAAAAATTCTATTTTATTTTGGAAATTGAGTATAGGAAATATCGTACTATAAAGGGGGACACAAATTGAAAGTCTAGAGATGCAAAAGAGCGTATTTGAGATGATCAACACCTTAGAAGAGTGACACATGCCATTTCACACACACACACTGTTTCTCCTCTAGAAAACTGCCCTTGTCGGTAGTACCGCCCCCAGGCCGGTACTACCACTAAGGGCTCTCGGCCTCCACCTTTCCTGCTCCTCGGTAGTACTGGTGTCAGGCCGGTAGTATCGAGAAACACATAACCAGCACAGTAACGGCTAGTTTTTGGAGCTCGAGTATATATACTCCACCACCTCTCTCCTCATTTGTTGTTGAACCACCTTGAGACAAAAACGCCCCAAAGCATTCACTCCTCACTCTCACTCCCTCCTTGAGCTTTTCCTGGGTGATTTGAGCTAGGGATTGAGTTTGTGAGTGTCTCTTGGTGAGAAGCTCCAAGCTTTAAGTGTTGATTTCATCTCCTTCATCTCAAGAGCACTTGAAGCATCTCTGGGCATTGGTTTGTGTTTATTACTCTTGAAGCTTGCTTCTAGACGGTTAGGCATCACCCGTTGAATGCCCTCTTCGTGTGGAGCATCCGGGAACATTTGTATTACCCTCTCCTTGGTGGAGTTTTCTTAGTGAGCACCAATCTTCCTTTGTGGGTATTGGAGGAGGCAAGAGGCTACTTTGTGATAGCCCACCCTTTGTGGGTACCTCAACGGAGACATATCTTCCTTTGTGGAAATGAACTTCGGTGGAAAATCCTCGTGTCTCTTGGTTGAGTACTTCATCTCTTTTACTAACCCTAGAAACGTATTTTGGCCCAATCTATCTTTTTGTGTTGTTCCGCAATATGTCTTTGGTTGCAGGTGGTTCTTAGCTTCTATACTCAGCTTTTGTTTCATATAGAATTGTTAGATTCACTTCAGTTTTTGAATTAAATGTGAAACTTTCTCTGTAGGTCGGTAGTACCGCCCCAGTACCGGTAGTACCGAGCCATCGGTAGTACCGGCACTGTGTCGGTAATACCGACCCAGTTTTAACCGCTGGTTTTAAGTTTTAGATTTCGAAGTGAGCCTATTCACCCCCCCCCCTCTAGGCATCACAAGATCCTTTCAGGTTGGTCTCGGTCTAAGGAAGGTGGAGAGGATAAGATATGACAATGTAGATTCATGGGAGGGGGTAAACTGTAAAACCCGTGTGACCCGGTCTGACCGCCCCTCCCTAGTAACTGAGAAAAAGGCTGATAAAGAGAAGATTTTGATCCTTTTGCCTTTGCATGCTTGGATATAAGATTTGGAGTAGATAAAGATCCAAGTGTTGATATGACTCAGAAGAATATCGAATAATCCAAATTAATCCACAATTCTTGATTATTCCAAAAATGAGAGAGAGAGAAAATGATAGATATATTATGGACTTGAGATAATATCACCACTTGTGACTAGCCAGCAATCAATCAAATAGAGTTATAGTCACAAATGGATCAATCGGGTCACAAAGACCAAGAGCCAAATATTTTTCAAATTAACACACTTCTTACTCATGCTAGTTGAATTTTTCAAAACAGCTATACTATTTCACAAAGTGCATGCATCCATTTCAAGTAGACAGCCGCTCAAGCATGTTTGGATCATACTTTTCATAAGTGACAACCACATGACATAAAGTCAAGTATATATGTAGGTATTCACCAAATATCTTAGAGTATCACCAATCGTAGTTAAAACAATTACATGCTAAGGATAGCACACTAGCATGGTATAAAAGCCTAGATGCAATACGATAAATTAAATGAGTTCAAGATAGCATACCTTTGCCTTTAGCCATTTAAGTTTGTGAATGTCTCACTTTTAAGTTCAACGCTAGCTCTTACTTGATTATTTAGTAGAACAAATGCTAAGAGCCGCGTATGATGCACAAACACTTATGAGACTACAAGGATACTTAGAGGAAATTGTTAGTTTCACAAATGACACAAGTATTGAAATGAGCTCCCCCTCAACTAGTGCTAGATATGTTTGAATTTCTCATTCAAAGAACATTATTCATCAAAGAATATGGAGAGGCTCATTTGCAATCTTGGCCATGACACAAAATGAATTAACCGATTTAGTTGTGTCAAGTATCACATTACCGTCAACCTTTTACCGGTACTACCGAGGATAGGCCGGTACTCCCAATGATGTGCATAAGGCGAACAGAGAACCCTTTAACGGTACTACCGACATTAGGCCAGTACTACCGACAAAATGCTTGTGGTAGACAGAGAACCCTTATCAGATCTACCGAGACAAGGCCGATAGTACCGAGATAGCTTCAAAAAGGGCCAACCCGGTTAGACCAGGTATCCCAGGCGGTTAGACCGCCTTGGCTTGGTCAGGTTGACTTGATGAAATTTTCTGTCCCTCTTCACTATGTTGCACTCATATCTTTCTCATTAGGTTCCTGCAATATATAGAGACACAAACTCTCCTAGAGAGCCATTAAGAGCACCGAATGATATGAAAGAACAAAAATGAGAAGGAGTCAAAGTCACAATCTCATGCTACACAAGTCTAGGACTTATGAGACACGAGCGTTCACAAAGAACTGAGAGTGACTTAAGACAAGGCATTAAGCACAAGTTACCGAGATGTCATTGGAAAGAGAGTTTCAACAAAAAGTCCTCCACACGACCACTTCATCAATGATCGATTTCTTCTTTTCTAGCCATGTGTCTAATGCATCTCCATTTACCTGTAAACTCAGCAAGCATTCTTTGGTACCCAAATCTTGTTGGGTCCTACAAGATTAGTCACAAGGTGCTTAGGAACCCAAATAGCCCTTATGCTAGTTTGAGGTCAACCAATCACTCTTATAGCACAAGATGCATCTTTGGTTTTCCTAAGTCTATTCAGTTCATAATGGACAAGGTTGGATTGATGAGAGTTACCATTTGGACAATCCTTGCCCATGTGACCCTTTTCACGACAAGTGTAGCAAATGCAATCTTTGTTCTTTCTAGAGGTTGTATCTCTATGCTTTTCTTGTATTTGCTTGCTTATGGGTTTTGAGCTTGGATAGGGAGCTTTCTTCACTTTGCTGCAGTGTGGATGTGCTACCATGGGTATACCCGGTCTAACCGCCCTCTGGGGCCGGTCTAACCGCCCTCTGGTCAGCACGTATATCTTGTGAGCAATCTGCAGCTGAATGTCCCTTCTCCCTGCATTTATAACACACTCTCTTCTTGATGGAGTTTATTTGCTTCTTGGAGAGTGTTTCTCGAGCCTCGAGCTTGGTAGGGCAATTTGAAGTGGGGCACTCCTTCTTTGAGCGCTTGATTTGCTCAAGGTTCTTCTTGTCATGAATCTTGTTCTTGCTTGTGTTGAGTTGAGGCTGAGGATTTGAGCTAGTGACAGTTGATCCCTTCTCAAGCTTCTTCACCATGTTTTCACAGTTATCTTGAGAAGGTTGCACTTGACTCTTTTCCTTCAACTCACTTAAGTTCCTTTTAAGCTTCTCAACCTCTTGCTTGAGTTCATCATTTTCTTGAGCAATGAGGTCATCACAAGATTCTACATTCACTTGATCAAACCATGAAGGCTTGTCTTTTGAATCACAAGAGTTAGCACAAAATGAATTTACTTTAAATTGTGTGCTTGTGCAAGTGTGAGTAAGAGGTTTGTGAGATTCTACCAAGTTTGTCATAACCTCACATGTCACTTCTAGCGAAGTGTGTGACTCTACAAGCTTCTCAAAAGAATATTCAAGTTCTTTGTGAGTTCCTTGTAGTGTCACATACTTGCTAGTGATTTCTTCAAGTTGATCCTTGAGAGCTTGATTTTCCTCCATCATGGATGCTGCACATGATAGAGAGTTGATGGCACAAGTAAAATCTTCTTTGAGATCATTGTATTTGCTAATCCAAGAAGCATTTGATTCCTTGTTTTTTTCCAATTCATTCTCAAAGAGCTCTTGATAGGCTTGTTGTTGTGTGAGCTGATCTTCTTGAATTCTTACTATCTTGATGAGCTCAAGTACATTCTTCTTGTCCTTCTTAGTCATCTTGTCAAGCTCGAAATTAAATCTCTCCTCCTTGCTTCCTTTCTTCCTTTTACCTTCACTGTGATGATGAGATGTAGAAGCTTCAGGAGCTGATGAAGAGATGCCTTGAGCTTGAGAGGACTCCTTGACACACGAGGATTCAATTTTTCTGATGGGGCCGGTCTGACCGCACTGTGGGGGCGGTTAGACCCCTCCTCTAGAGGAGCTGCATCTTTTGCTTCTTGCCCTTCTTCTTCTTTGGAAATTGATGCTTGAGGCTCAGTATATGTTGTAGAGAATGTAGAATCTTCCTCTACTTGCTCATATTCATGTTCACTTTCAATTTCATCCCATTTGGTATTCACAAATAACTCAACTAACAAAGTCCAAATGCGATGAGCATCTTGACTAATCTTCTTGTTCTCAAGCATAAATTCTTGCAAGTCTTCACAAAGAGAACTTTGCAAAAGGTTAACAATAGAGGCATTGAGTTGCGTGCGCTCCGGAAGAATGCTCGCAACTAAAATGCTCTCTGCAGTGGGACCCATAATCTTAAGAGAATGCAGAATATTAATGGACCAAGAATCATAGTTTGAGCCATCTAGTGCTAGCGGCTCAAACGGTACGTCACAAGTTGTCGACATCATAAAACTCCGAGCGGTTAAGCTCGAAACGGAGCACCAAGCTCTAATACCAATTGAAAGGACCTTGATGTCGCCTAGAGGGGGGTGAATAGGCGAGGCGCCAAATTAAAACTTTTCCGACTAAAAATTGAGCTTCTCTAGCACAGGCGGTCAGACCGCCTCCTTTAGGCGGTTAGACCGCCCTAGTTCAGCTGCACAGGCACAGGCAGTTAGACTGCCCCTGGGATGGGGTTAAACCGCCTCAGCGCAGTGAACTTGCCAAAGTGATGCTCAAGCCTCTCTTGACTTCTAGCACGAACCAAAGTTCTTGAGTAGCTTCAGTAGAGACTTAGAGGCATGGTAATGATCTCTGCACACAAAGATAAGCACACCCAAGTAAATAGAAGTGGAAGCAAAGTAAATATGCTATAAATCAACAGGTGAGGCAAACCACAAAGGAGACACGAGGATTTGTTTCCCGAAGTTCAGATTCACTACTGCACCTAGCAGCCACCAAGGCACAGTGAATCCTACATCTCCATTGAGGAAGTTTATGCGACCACACAAGGTCAAGCTATCTCCTCCTTTCCACTAAGGCGGTCTTTTTCATAAAGAGGCAAGATCACAGCCCTCACAAACTTGCCGCTGCTCACCACACCTTGGGAGCAAGCCGGCGACACCTAGCCGTCTAGGAGGAAACTCTCCAAGAGTAACAAATGCTTCAAAGCTTGTAGACGCGAACTACAAGTGCTCAAGCTATGGGAGGCTCTTTCTCAGCTCACAAAGGATCTCTTGAGTTTACACAATCTCACAATCTCAACCCAACACAAGAATGTGGCTTGAATCCACAAATCTCACAAAGAGAGGTTGGGGAGAGCCACAAAGGCTTTGGCTTAGCAAGAACAGATGAGGAAGCACTTCAGCAACCTTAGAAGCAGCACCTCACACCTATGGAGGTCGTGGGGTATAAACACTCCACACCAAGAAAACTAGCCGTTAGAAACAGGCCTAACCCGGTTAGACCGTCCCCCAGGGCGGTTAGACCGGCCTGCTTGAAAAACTAGCCGTTAGCAGTCAGGGGCGATTAGACCGCCTTGGACAGAGAGAGCCCAAAAATCCTTTTCACTTCTCACCAACACTTCACTGACGAGATGAAGTGGCTAATGTTGGGTTAAAGGTTTGTTAGAACACTCAGGGACTCTCTCAAGGCTTCTCACATAGGTCATCTAATGAGCACTTTCGATTATTGTCATAAAGAAAATGTTGCATCCCTCTTGATAGTACGGCATTCCTATACTCAAGAATAAAGATAAATACTGAGTCAACCTCTTGAGCTTGTAGAATCTTCAATCTTGCCATACTTGCACATTTTCCATTTGAGGGCTTTCAACATTGCTACCATCATGAGCACATCCATACTTGAGCTAGCGACGTAGGATCTTTCCATCTAGCATAAGAATGCACACTTGGATTCTTAAGTCACTCCATATTGCCAATCGTAACACAATGATGAGTTGCATTGCTTTCCTCGGTTAAGGTTTGGGTATGATACTTCGAGACCCCACGGATACTAATTACTTCACCCTAGCAACCACCAATGGCAGCCTAGCTTGTCCATAGGTTGCTTAGTACCTCGCTCTAGTCATCTCGGTTGATCTCTTCATCACTTACCCAATCCATATTGAGTTTGGCTTTGCTTCATCAACTTTTAATTCCCATTTGAAAACCTTTTCAAACGCTTGTCCTTGATTGACAACGTATATGCAAGCTTCCAATTGAGGATCATCATATTTAGAAATATCCTTGTATCCTTTTGCAATCACAATATGAAGCCTTGCATTGTCTTTAGTGAAAACTACCATTTTCAATCAAGTAATCCCTTTTTATTTGCAATGAAGCTAACATATATATTGGAGACTTGAAATTATTCTTGAAATATATCTCCAATGTTTATCTTCATTTATGCTTGACACTTTCAATATTTGCATCACGGGATCACATACTTGCTTGCTTTCTTTGATATGAGCCATATGATATTCATCCATTTACATTAAACAATATTACATCATGAATAATATAATTACAACCTGCTCACATTCTTAAACAAATAAGTTAGTCCTTTAATCACTTTGTCATTCAATTCGTCAAAATCCACTTAGGGGCCTAGATGCACTTTCATGGGCGCAGTCTCTCCAGCTCGGCGTGCCCAGGTCGGCCCCGCCAGCACCTCGCGCTCTACGCTCGGGGACTGGGCGCCGCTCTCCAGCTCGGCCACGCCAGCACCTCGCGCTCCGCGCTCGGGGGCTGGGCGCCGCTCTCCGCATCGGCGTGCCCAGGTCGGCCCCGCCAGCACCTCACGCTCTACGCTCGGGGGCTGGGCGTCGTCTCTCCAGCTCGGCGTGCCCAGGTCGGCCCCGCCAGCACCTCACGATCTATGCTCGGGGGCTGAGCGCCGTCTCTCTAGCTTGGCGTGCCCAGGTCGGCCCTGCCAGCACCTCGCGCTCTACGGTCGGGGGCTGGGCGCCGTCTCTCCGCATCGGTGTGCCTAGGTTGGCCCCGCCAGCAGCTCGCGCTCTACGCTCGGGGGCTGGGCGCCGTCTCTCCAGCTCGGTGTGCCCATGTCGACCCCGCCAGTACCTCGCGCTCTACGCTCGGGGGCTGGGCGCCTCTCTCCAACTCGACATGTCTCCATGGCTCTGCCAATTATCGTGCTGAAAACGCAAAGGACGCATGTTCTTTTTTTGACCATTGGACCGATTATACTAATCGCTTCAATGCTCGGGGGCTACTCTATGGAGTGCGTCTTGCGATGCCCTCCATTACCCCTTCGCTTCGACCCGTCGGGTGTCCAGGCACCTTGGCACTTCGCACTTTGACACCCATCAGCTCGGCGCTCGTCTCCGCTCTACATTGGGCTATATGTATATGCTCGTCTCTATACTCCAAGACGGCACCGTACCTTCAGTTGACTTGACCACAAGCCTCAGCACGACACCTTCAAGTTCCTGTTCGGGTACACATTGCTCGGGGGCTTGAGGGATAAGGGTTACCCCACAGGTCCCCACCGACCAGGCCCCGCCACATTGACATGTGGGCTTGGCCGGACCGACGATGGGAGATACTCGGCGTGCAAGTCAAGCAAACCATGTTGTAACCGACTAAGACTCGATCCTAGCCGACTTGTAAACCCTAGCCCGCCAGGCAATATAAGGCGGCCTAGGGTGCCCCCAGAGGCAACACACGACAATCCAACACCTCCCGAGCGCAGGGCGCAATACAATATCCAAACAGGACGTAGGGTATTACGCTCCGGCGGCCCAAACCTGTATAAATCTGTGACTTGTGCCTTGCGTTACCATCAAGTTCATGGTCTTGCAATCCGCTCTGCAATCGAATCAACCATCTGGGTAGCCCCAGGTGGACTACCGGACCACGAAATCCGACACCATCCATTCTAGGTAAAAATATCCAAAGCGACAATTTTCAATGCTTTACTTGTTAAACAGATAGTTTCCCTTAATTCCCCTATCATGAAGACCTAATTTTGTATTTTTTCCCTCTTATGGTAATTATAGTGGAAATAACGTGTAACTTGAGTTATTTGAATGTGATAAAGAGACAAGATCCATACGGTAAAAATCTGCTCCATTTCCATTTCCAACATCTTGTAATTCTTCTCACGAGTCCATTTTATCTGCGACCGCGTGAACAAACCATGCTGGATGCAAAAAAGAGTCATATATGATAGAGACCTTAGTGAGGTAAACCACAATTATCAATCTAGCGAGTGCTATCGCTTTCATATTACTGGGATTAGACAAAAAGGGTAAAGAAAATAATGACGAATGGAGTGCCAGCAAGGTGGTAGTTCAAAGCAACAGCTTGGAATTAGGATTGCCCTCCCGGGGCCGTTCCAAGTCAGATTCCATGGATGACAAGCAGATCACACCACCACATGAGCCCAAGCACGGGGGGCTGCTCTAGTTTTCAAAGTCTGGGGCTACTTGCAAGCTGTAACTTTGGACCAAGAAGCAGATGCTCCGGCAAAAAGTTGTGGATGAACTGAGTGCCTTGCCGCATGCTCTCGTTCTGGAGTTATACCACTTGCATTTCCTCTGTTTTTCCCCTCTTCGTTTTGTAGGTCGCAGGCGCATTTGGTTCAGTGTACGTGAATCATCATTAGAACATTCTGAAGAGGAATTTCTGTGAGGAATCAATCCTGAATGAAGTGTTCTCTGAAAAATGCTCGATCAAGCTCGACACGTTGAATCGCTGTGAAGTGTGAATCACTCCTTGGTCTCTCTTAAGCCATGGTTTAAGCCATGGCTGCCTCTACGGTGATGATGGATCGGAAACTGTCATTTCAGGCTAAACACTTGAATTGACATAACCAACTTAATACTCCCTCAAAGAATGCAATTCTAGCACAATACTATATTTTAATATCTTACATTTAACTAATTATAGATAAAAAATTAATATTTATAACATCAAATAAATATCACTAGTTAATTACAAAATGTATTTTTATAATAATTTATTTTGAGCCATAAATGCGAATACCATTCACTAGAAAACGTAGTTTGAGATGGAAGGAGTAACTGGGTCATGAAACACGTAAAAGGAATTACCGAATACATAGTATTTCACTGATACATTTCAGGCTAAACAGTACACAGACGGAGAACAAAGGCAGCACGTAAGTTCGCAAAAAAAGAAAAAACAGCACAAGTTATAGATCCACAAAAGCAACTTTTACGAAGCCTTAGGCCTGGAACAGAGGGCGACAAGAAAGTCAAATACTACAAAAGCACTTTTTGAAGCCTTAGGCTGAGTCCAACAAGGTGAGCCATTTTCCAGAGGCATATCTCCCTTTGCCTCGCGTCAACAGTGCTTTGCATTTCCTCCTCATCGCGATGTCTCCAACAGCAATGGCATTTATCCGTATGCCTTCCCAGCCGGCACGCCTGCACACCGCGCCGACGCCGGGCCCTTCCACCGGCGGTTGCCCGGAGAGGAGCCGAGCTCCTGCCTGCCGTCGCCCGGAGAAGGGGAGGGAGCTCCTGCTCGCGTCGCCCGGAGAAGGGGAATGAAGCTCCTGCTCGCGTCGCCTGGAGAAGGGAAGGGAGCTCCTGCTCGCCGTCCCCTGCCCCGCAGCGGCAAGGAAGACGACGACGAGGAGAAGAGGCAGCAGCTCCGCCTCCCCCGCTCCTCCGCGTCCCCCGCTCCTCCGCCTCCCCCGCGCCTACCGCGGCCGCCGCCTTGGCCGCCCGATTCGTAGCGACCGCTGCCTGCCGGAGCAAGAGGAGAGCGCCACGAGCTCGGTGACGCTCCGACGCGCACCCGCCGCCATTCGCTGTCCCTGCTCTGCCGCCGGAGGAGCACGCCGGCCGGCGGCCGGATGGCCATGGCCGGCCTCCCGCCTCCAAATTCCGGCCAGAGCCGCCAATCCCCAACCTCGGTGAACACATCCGCACTTCCCCCTCGACCTTCTCCTCTGCTTCCCAACCTCGGCCGAGCCATGCAGATCCCACAACGCCGGCAATTTGGTTCGCCGGACCCTCCGTCTGCCGGCCAGGGGAAGAAGATGCCCACACCCTGCAAGAGGGAGGAGCGGCGGATTGGCCGCTCCCGGCGCGGGCTCGTCTGACCGCTCCCGCTCGCCTGGCCGCTCCCGCCGTGGACTCGTATGCATTCGAGGAGAGAGGGATTGCAATTTTGCATCGCCTCTCTCCTCGAAGGCACTTTGCCTCCCGGGTTTGCACGCGCTGTTGGAGCGTATGCATCACGTGAACAGTGCGCGCTGAAGAGGCAAATATGCGTTTGCGCATTCTGTTGGACTCAGTCTTAGGCCCGGAGCATTGAGCATAAAGCATAACGCAAGTCAAATACTGGACCAAGTCACCTTCACTGAGAGAGTAGCAGCTTTAAGCCTTATCGATCTGCTGGAACATCCATGTAGCTTAGATCCAAACTTGATTTGTCGAATATTGGTGGTTGTATGTAATTCCACATTGTTACCAAATATGAACTTCAAAGGCAGAGTAGATCCAATCGGGACAGCAACCACGAACCTTCTTAGAGCCCCCGGTTGAGCAATCAGACCATTAAAAAGCTGGATTTCTTCAGAAACATCACCGACATCAACAAAGGAACTTAGAGATAAACTTAAACCACTTTGTACTTCAGATATTGTTACTTCTATGGTGGCCTCCACTGCACGCCCAACAACCGCTAAAATCACATCAACTGCACCAGAACTGCCAATAATCCGTCGTTTGATTATCATCCATGGTATATAAAATTGGCATGAGCATACTAATGCTCCATCAATCAATGTTGGATCATCATCCTCATGCTCTCCCATCTTAATCCTCATGTCAAATTCTATTAGAACATCAGAACCCATTAGGATACCTCTCTTAGGGCCAGTCATTTCAATGGGAGAACCCTGCAAAAAGTTAATGTCATTAGTTAATAGCTTCACATGACGAAAAAAAATATCTAAAGCTAGATACCATGCTTAGTAGCCATGTGCCAACATTTCAAATACACAATAGCATAAATTATGAAGGTTTAGGAAACAGTCATTAAAGTTCTACAAACATATATTGCACACAGAGATTGTTATATTCAGATAAAACATAATAAGACACGGTAAAAAAACTATATAATGCACTAATAATAACAAATATGCATACTGCACAATATATACTTGCATCCTATCGGCAGCTATATACAGTCCATTTCTATATAACATCTCAGCAGGCAAATGTATTTGCATAAAATCCATCTACATATATCTACAAGGTGTACTCCTAAAACCCATAATAAGGGGGTGGCAGTGGCAAGTAAAAGGTGTCAGACGTGTATAATTTATACTATAAAGAGTAAAAACAATTGAAAACGTTTCTCACCCGATTCGGGTCCACCGTACCCCTCACACCGGACCCACATGTCAGGTAATTAGAAAAGTGGAAGACCCATAGAAAACCTATAGAATCGCAATTTGGAGAGTGTTTCTACCCAAAAAATGACTTTTTTTCTCTCACGCCCCACGTACCTGCCCGTGCGTACCCATGTCTGCCTATACCCGCCCACCATATAACATATAGAGTCCATATCTTATACAACTAATAAATAACCAATTTTGGAATTAAAAAATAGATTATAATATTTTAGAATTGAAAAACATGAGCCGTCTTATTACAACGATCCGACCTTCATTAAACTATTTTAGAATTCCATATGTGACTTCCGTACTCCATATGGATTATAATATTTACCAGACAACCTTTATATTGCACCACAATTAATTGAAATAACCCATATTATCGAATAAGATTAATGGATGTAAAGAAGCCACCATATTAATTTAGAGAGACACGTTAATTAAATTCAAGACATAAATCATGTACAATTGTTTCTAGCCCCATAGAAAAACGATCTAGATATATATTTCAATAGATGGAATTAAAACCAAAATATGAACCCAACACACATCACCGCCCCGAGTGACTGCGTGCGTCGGCGGGAAGCAGCCTCTACAATGGAGGCAGCGCGAGCCTGTAGGACGACGGCAGGAGCTCACGGAGCATGAGAGGCCGCAGGCCACACAGATGAGTCGGGCTGCTAGAATTAGAGCGAGGTACGTAGCCGAGACGCATGCAAAAAGGGGAATATGACACTGACGGAACTCTCAATATCCGGCTTAGAGCTTCTGCCATGCAAGTCCTATTGTAGGGACTTGAGGGCCATAAGATACAACGAGTTTGTATTCTGTATTTTGTAATATGTATTGTACGCTTTGGGGTTCCTGCTAGCTCAAGTACAATTACTACTCTCTTTAGTGCACATATGTGACTAATTGCACTAATTGGTGCTACTCTCTATAGCACACATATGTGACTAATTGCACTAATTGGTGATGTATGGTTTTTATGTACAATTCCTAGTCTTTTTAGTGCACATATGTGACTAGTTCCACTTATTGGTGTTGTGGTTTTATGTGATAAAAGACTGAGTTTAAGAGCAAGATCATCATGTTTAATGTTTTAAGGTACAATGATTTGATAGCGTTTTAATTTTCTGCTGAGCACGGCTGGCCTTTGACCTGCTGAATTGATTTGATCGTTGGGTTAGATTTCATATTTAAGGACGTGAGTTTGAACACAACTCATTGCATTTGTGAATGTTTAATGTTGCGTCTATGACCTGACATCTTTTATTAGACATTAGACCTCATCTTATAAATAGATTCTTGGATACTAAAATTATTTTTAATATAAACACGTGCGTGTCGCACGTGCGTCTTATGCTAGTAGGAAAGACAAGTGAGACAATAGGCTAGGGTAGTCCTGTGCCAGCCCGCATTAGTTTCTATCCTGGCCAAACCTTAGACCACGAAAGCAATCAGATCCATGCATCTGCTCCCACCCACAACGAAAATGATAGACTACTGAAAATTGACAGGAAGAGGATGATGAAGAATACCCAATCAACCATTTGACAGAAACAAGTTTCACTTCTCAAAAGCTCCTTGGCATGTCAAGTTTTTGCTAGAGGTATTATTATTGGCAGCAGGCACATGAACTCAGAATTATTAGATAGCACAGTTGCTCAGCTATGGATTGCCAATTCAACAAATTTCTCCATATTTCTTGTTTAACAAATGCCTCCTCAATGATTTATTAGGTAGGACCTACAGTCCTACACAACCAGCTATGAATCGACAAGGCCTGCTTTGGAGAGCTAATGCCCTAGAGTAAAATCATGGTGTTGGTAGAAGTCCTGGACGTTGGTTTAGCCCTTGTCACTTGGCCTCCTATATAAAGCTAGAAACCCGAGCAGATGTGGATGTAAAACTCTTTGATATATGATTTATAAAATAGCAGGGAAAACATTTTTTCTTAAAAAAAACTTTGCTATTAAAAATTGCAACACACTTCCGCATGCTAAAGCTATGGCAGCAAGAAAGGTTCGTAAAGCACAGTTAGAAAACAACCAGACATTGCATCAAATGGAGCAGAAAGAAGCTATAAAGCAACTTTTATCTGGATAGGGATTTCTATTTGTGCAAGGCAGTGGGAACCTACGTAGGGAGATCCGAGTGCATTGCCCAGCCCCAAACATGTGCACCACTAAATCTGCCCATACAGCCCACCAACCACTCTTGTGGCCCAACAGCATCCAGGCATGCTCATTCTGAGAACGAAGCACACATGAATTGTATGCAACTCCCTGTCGACCTGACAAAGAGGCCCAGTCAACCAACACTGTAAAAGCCTGTGGGAAGACACACTTGCTGCATCCTCAGTTCTTTGCTGGAACCGACAACTGAGATCAAGCCTTCCATTTTGCTTTCCCCATCTGTTCTCTGCTTCTCCACCCGTAGTGCCATTCCTCCTAGTCACTGCAGACCTTTTTATGCAATCACTTTCTAGCAAGCAAACAATGCCAGTATTTCCAATTATAATTTATTGATGCGCCTCTTTTTAAATTAAATTATAGGGTTAGCTGACTAGAGTTTCTCTACTACTTATTAAAACTCAAAAGGAGACAAAAAAGTGGTCGTCAAATCTTCCTCTCCAATCCCACGTCGCGTGAATCCGCACGTCGTGCGTGCGTCGCCGCGGACGCCCGACGCCCAGCCTTCCCCGCATCCCCGGTCCCACCCGCGTGCGTGCGCCTTCTTTTCGCATTCCTTTTTTTCCCTATGCGACGCCCACCCAAACCCACTCACGGGCCAATCCGCATTCCGCACCGCGCCTCGCACCGACGCCGCCGCCTCGCCTCCAGTCCACCGCGCCGTGCCTCCAATTCCCAGCGCCGCGCCTCCCGCCGGCGCCGCCTTCCTGCCTTCCAACGCCACCTACCCTCCGCTACCCTCGCTCCCCATCAGCTTACTCTTTTTCTTGCGAGCAGCTCCGCCGTCGCCGCCCGGATGGCCGGCTGGCCGCACTACGGCTGTCGTCATGCAACTCGCAAGCCCGCCGTTGCCGACGTTCGGTCGCCCGTGGACGCTGCCGCCGCCACCACCTCACAGACGACCCTTGTGTCGCGGCGGTTCAGATCCCAATCCGCCGCCGCCTCCTCCTTCGCGACGAGGGTAGGTGGTTGCCGTCTCCCGTTGACTCCGTCGGCGCCACCATCGTCGTCCTCCGTGCGCCCACACGTACGTCCTCCTCTGCCCGAATGGCCAGGGTGTCGACGACTCGACGAGGATAACTGGATCAGGCAGAGGCTCCTCCAGGCTCAAGGTGTGGGACGGAGGATATGACAGCGGCAGGATGCCCCACGCCGCCGCTCCTCCTCCGTCCTCTTTGGGTCATCCACAGGAGACCAACATTTACAACGAGCAATCAGAAGTCAGGTTTGATTCCCTTGGCCTTTCTCCCCCTCTTTAGTTTCCTTTCTCATTCAATCTGGTAACTGGTGTGAATATGGCACATTAGATCGGGGATGAGTTTTACCCTCTGTTTTTGTGCTGGTTCTTCAGTTTTCCAGGACCTGTAGATGTCATTTATTTGTGCAGATCTATTAAAAACCATATACTGAGGTCCAGATGAATCATATCAGTTTTGGTCTTTTGGACTTATATATAGGTATTTTAGTAGAGCACATCTGATCACAAGTTTCAGAGGATACAGGTGACACGGAAGCGGACATGGGCGAGACATAGTAGAAGTTTGATCTCTGCAGCATGTAATGCAAGCCAATTCAATGTCTCTGGACCTGGTAGGTTAATTTGATCTAAAATTCTGCTCAACTGGTTACAAACCAAATATCAAGCTGAGTTAGTCTAACCTTCTTGAACTGTTAAAATACTAACATATGAGCAGAGCTTATGTGCTTCCCAATTTCTAATACTAATGTTAATAAATATGATCAGATTGTACCTTTCTTATTACTTGATTCTTCTTAGCTATTTTTGCAAGGGCTGTGGAGCATTAGGATTTGATGGTGCTATCAGACATAGCTACAAGTGATCCTGAGTTTGATTAACATATGTTTTTAAAGAAAACATGAATATATATATATATGTTAATATTTTCAGTCTGCATGCTAAAAAAACTTAAATCTTAGTGGAGACATTGGTGTCTTGTGACTTTCTGTTTACTGATGCGAACATGTGAGATTAGAATGAGCACAGGAGGTTTTGCCTAGGTCCCTATTGCTAGCATTCAGGATGAGATGGTTGCTTGAAGTGTGATGCATTCAAGTTGTAGGATTTTTGAAGCACTGGCTTGCGAGGCCTGACTCATATGAGTCTCTGATTTTTGTATGTCATGGATTTATAGTGCTACGATGGAGGCAAGTTCTTAATGTGTTGTGCAGGTAGAATTCATACGACCTACATAAAACTGCAGTGAGGACTTTATCATAGTGCAGGCAGGCAGGATTTTATCATAGTGCTGCTAGGCATGACTTTATCATAGTTTGGGCATACAGGATATATTTTTGCTAAAATTTAGGGATCTGATTGTTTACTCTGCTAATAACCTTGTACTCTGTATGGTATTTATAACCTTGTACTCTGTATCATAGTCCCCAATGTATTTATATAACCAATATAGCTACTTGGAGCTTACATTCAGTACAGTTTTTCAAAAGTGAAATTTGTTCTATTAGCTAGCGAAATTAGTCTGATGACAGCCCTCTATCGTGTGAAGAGCCATTTTTTTGTTTTATTTGGTCGATTTTCACTGATTTGCAGTTTATACATAATACATCTAGAAAGTGTTCATCCGCAAAGTGTCCATTTTTGTTGTTTGATTTGGTTGATTTTCACTGATTTGCAGTTTATACATAACCAATTTAGCTGCCATGGTTGGAGTGAATGTAAAAATGAGAAGAGGTCTCATGTTGTCCACAACTGGACATGGTATTGTTTCATCTTATATGCATACCTATCCTCACCCAGGTGATAAATACTTAGCTTTTGAAATTTTTATCAGGAATAAGGATGGGATATTCAGGTAATAGAGCATTCCTTTTTTGCTTGGTTTGGGTCGTATTGCTGGATTGGTCACACTAGAAGTATAGCAGTGCTCTTCTTGATGATGTCAAAATAGTTGGGTCGTCTATTGGAATGCATATTGTTGCAGGAAAACCTTAATTGAGAGGATGCCAAATGTGGTCCAGGGACATGCTATATATTCAGTACAAGATATCTGATACTTGGGGTTTGGAGTACCGACCTACTACAATGGAAAATTATACATGATATTCAGTATAAGGTAACTAGCTAGGTCACAGATCTTTTTTCCAGTATAGTTTTGCACAAACTGATACATTTTTCCTATTTTATTTCTTGATTCTGCTGCAATCTAATTAGATTTTGGAGTTTAGGGGGCATCCTTCCCATGTGTTGATGTTTGAATGGTTCAACTGAACATCTATATGTTTGATTGAAAAGAAAACAAAGGTAAAAAACTAGGTGTCACCGGTGAGATCACAGAACTTTTACATAGAAATTCATCTCCGTGAGTAACAAATCAAGTTGGAGAAATGTAGTCAGGTTATAGTACTTGTTATAGTTGATTAATGCCAAGCCTCTCTATGCATCGGAAGCAAAATGAATCCTCATTCATGTTCTTCTGAAGCATCAAAATACAGTGAATACACAACTCTCCTACATGTGAGAAAAAAAATACAGTGACTTGCATAGGGAAAGGTCAAGAATTTAGCTATGTTGTGTCAGCTTCACACAGATCACACAAAATAGTTAAGGGTTATAAATTCTAATTTTAGCCAATATGTGTCTATGTTCATCTAACCTAACCGGCCTTTTGTGTCTTGGACAGTTAACTCCAAATTTTAAAGTCATTTTTCTCTGTTTTGACAGATTTGCAATAAACAATGTGATGCTTCGGTTCCAAGTGTTTCTTTGTCTTATTTCCTTTGAGCATAATCAAAATAGACGTCGGAAGATTGGTACCGACACTCAAGCTTCCTGTCCCAAGGCAATGACAATAGACATTAGAAGATTGGTCACGAAGGAGAGTAGTATTCTTACATTAGCCACTTCCTAACTCACGAGAACTTACAAGTTCATTGGCTTCATCTACCTTGTTTATCAATGCCAATCTTACAAGGAGAAACTCAAGGTGGGCACTTTACTAAATGTGTTGTTAAACATAAGCAAAGCACAATTCAACACCATGGCCTACGATATAAAGAAAAGGAAACCTTTTGCACCTGATACCCAAAGAAGTTCTGCCATTTTGAAATCGTACAATGAAAAATTACCATGATGTTTCATTGTCGTTTTGAAATTGCTTGATTAAATATTGTGATTTGTTTATTCGATCAAAACATTTGTACTCAATTTTGGTGATTGAAATGCGGGAACGAAATAATTGCTAAGTTTTTTGTGAAAAATAAATGAAATTAACACATTTTCTTTGATGGTAGTAAATGCATGGATATAGACCTATCTTGTATTAAAGCGGTATTATTTTTATTGCCCGTAGCAACGCACGGGCACTATCCTAGTTACAATTAGCAAATAAGAAGGTAAACTACAGAGGAAGGATAGAACATATAAATCATGTCAAGTATGCTTGGGATTAAATTGAACGATTCTTTTATTATCTTCATCCTGAATACGAGCAAATGATATAACTGTCTGCAATGGTGTAACGGCAAGTAAGATTATGGAAACATGGATGAAAGAGGGCTGCAGATGATGCTAAAAATGTTGGTAATTCTTGTAAACAAGGTACCAATGCTAGAAATTCAGCTGGAAGAGAAGATCTAATTGATCATGTGCAACATACGTGTTTTTTTTTTTTGAGGAAATGACTGTTAAAATACTATGCTCATGTTTTTGCAAACATGATAACTGAAATGCACATCACGAGGTTATCGCTCACCATTGAGGTCTAACAGTTTTCACCAGACGACTGTTGTTAGGTTCAAAACATTCTGCTGGATTGTTGCTCTTAACCCTCAAGGAAGGAGATTTGAGGGAAAGGACATTGAGTGTCAATTGGTAGCATCAAAATTTGGTATTGATGCTAGAGTACATTGAATTTGTAACGGATAAAAAGGTTATTCAAATCATTTTTTTTAGTTTGAAAGATTGCTAACCACATGTTCTTGAATTTGTAACGGATAAAAAGGTTATTCAAATCATTTTTTTAGTTTGAAAGATTGCTAACCACATGTTCCATGTGGTGTAGGTTGTTCAAATCGTTGTGAATGACTGTGCACACATAACCAGAACTGAAAGCTCTTACACTGTCACACATGGAGAGCTTTAAATAAAATATGCAAAGTCATATAATAATATCTATGCATAAACAGCAAACAAGCCTACGCTTATATATTATACAGAATAACACTTCCAGAACACAGAAACCAAAGGCACAATTACTACGATACTTCCATTCTCCATCCCAGGTACCCAATCCTCTATTCCGAGTTTTATAACTTAAGGAGATTGTGTAGTTGTAAAGAGTACCGAGAAAAGTGGGCTTAATCTCTATGCAAGTAAAAGAGTTGGACTTTAAACAAAAAAAGAACATTAACTTGCAATAATTTACAGAAACGTTTAAAGTATACCTGTTGCATGATGATGGGGTTATCCCTGCTATAATTTACAATATAGTTAAGCATGCCATCCTTCTCATCCCGTGCTGCTATGTATCCATATAGTTGTATTGGGCCATTGCTGATAGGACTTCTGGACAGCAGCACCGAGAAAAATTGGACCATGAATTGTGGATAACTGTAGATACTCGGGTGCTTCGAGAACCTCATCGGCTCTAACCGAGCTTCACCAAATATAAAAATTGCTAATTAATACAGCAGAGATTCTATAGAAAATTGTCAAATAACTCAATGTATGCAAGTAAAAATGCAAATTAGTTTGATTTTTGAATGTAGTATTTGCTTATTTCATTGACATTGGGTAATTCAGGATTATCCGAACCCCAAATCTCAGGTGGCAATCTGTTTTTATGCAGTAACAGTGGCAGTTCTGGCCCAAAGATTTGCTTCACATCTCTTGAAATATAGCACGAAGTTATGGAATATGCCAGTACATACTAGCAGATTCATTGTTACAATAGAAAGCCGTCTAGATGGTTTATCCACCAGATAGCAGGCTGCCAACTAACTAGCATTTAACGTCTCAAGCTCAAATTGACCACAAGCCGATCAATATAATGATATGCACAAAATCTTGTCATTTGGATGTACAATTTGGATGGCGGGCTGACTTTGCTTCCAATCTAAGGGCTTATTTGGCACAGCTTCATATCCCAGATCCAGATTGGATCTGTATTTAAAGACTAAATTAAAAATAACTTTAAATATTTATATTTATATATTTTGTTCTAAAGAATATGATTAAGACAAATACTCAGATCTAAGTTCTAGAGTTCTGCCAAACACGCATATATTTCTCAATATATACTTCCGAAAATAACCAATTGAGAGTATATAAAAAAATGGGAAGGGATTTGAACATTTGATTGAAGCACTTACTCTCGTTACGGTCATTAATATCACCGTCTAAATATTCTTGCAGTAGTAACTTATTATTGTATATGGCACCATCACGGTGGCTGGTACCATCTGGGATATCTGCGACATTTACTTCATCCACTGGGACAAACAAAGTGGAAACAAAATGATTAAATGTTCTTTTTGGCTTACCTGCAACTGCAGATCCATCCGAAATTTCAAGGAGCTACATTCAGATCTAGAGGTCTGCTAACCACGCATATTTATTTCTAAATATAAACTTCCAAATATACACACACACACACGAGACTAAAATTTAAAGAATGCACAGACCCTGCAGTTGCAACTCAGAGACTAGACCAATTGCAACATGACAACCAATTGCCACAGGATCAAACCAGTTGCAACTCAGGTCGAGCAGATTGCAACTAGACGCGAACCAGTTGCAACTCGGTTCGAATCAATTGCAGCTGGACGTGTACCAGTTGCAACGGAGGGACTAAACCAATTGCAACCCATAATGCACCTAAATTGCAACTGACCGATTGCGACTCGATTCGAATTAGTTATAACCGGACGCGTACCAGTTGCAAATAAGAGAATAGACCAACTGCAATTCATAATGCACCCTAGTTGCAATTGAGATACCAGACTAGTTGCAACTCTAACCGAGCTAGTTGCAACTCTAACTGGACTAGTTGCAACTCGGTTTGAAGCGGTTGCAACTAGACGCATACCAGTTGCAATTCGTATCGCGCAGTTGCAATACGAATTGCAACAAGAAGACTAAACTAATTGCAATACGAATTGCAACAAGACGACTAAACTAATTGCAACCAGAGGGTGGGTGCATTCTGAATGCAGAATGCACCCAGGCGCATTATAGCAAAACAGTATACACACCGGGAAAATCCTTTTCTACACGCGCGTGTAACTACTCCTACCTGCATATTTCATGATACATGATGAATCTGACCAAACAAAAAGTATGTACACGTAGTATGTGATGATACTAGACCATCTGTGGTGGTATATATGTTGAGTATGTGATCATACATATGTAGACATACTAATTTCTATATACTAGTAACAAGGCATAGTATATTATATTAAAAAACTAGGGGTAATTTTGAAAATTTTCAAATATATATATATATATATATATATATACACGCGCGTGTAGCTACTCCTTCCTTACTGTCAACCCGATCCGTATAATCCTGGTAGCTATCGGGTGTGTCGCTTGCAAACCCGGCCCGGTAAAGGTAAGCACCGAATTGAAGATCCTATTTTTCAGTTGTTTTTAAAACGTCGATCCCCCGTCTCCATCTTTTAATAGTCCATCACTGTGGCCACGCCGCCATTGGTGATGCAAATTCATTCGCGTTTCCAGGCTTCCTGGGCGCCGGGATCGATCGACGGGCGACGGCCGCCGCATCCAAATGAAGATGAGAGGCTCGCTCGATCCACGATGATTATTCTCTCGTTGCGAGCTGCAGCCGTTGCCACCACCGCCAGGCATCGGGACCGTTCGTCCTCGTCGACACCCCATACACGATGATGCCGGCTTCCTCTCGCACTCTCGTTGTTCCTCGCATGAGCTGCCGCCCGCCGCCGGGACCGTCGTTGATGCCGTGCACTCGAAAAAGAAGCTGGCTTCGTATCTCTTCGTCACGTGAGCAGCCGCCGCATGGCCCGTCGTCTCGTATCCTCCATGAGCCACAACCACCGCCGTCATCCACAGTGAGTATGAGTTTGCGTCGGTGCATGACCATATGGCAAGCTGGTGCGATGACCGTCAACGGACGTCTTCCCCTTCCGGTAGAACAATTCCATGTCCATGGGCTTCACCCAGTTCATCTGCGCCAAGGCCGTACACCAAGATTAACTACGCATGGAGTGAAACCGGCCGCCGGCCGCGGCGAGATCATCGACGTACATGCGGGGGGATCCTCGACCACAGTTAGTCGTATGTGTTGTTTATTAGTATTCATACATCTTTTAAAGAAAAGTATGCTTACATACACCGTAAGGGTACGTATGTGAACATACCCTAGCTAATCGATGTAACGTATGTATGCATACTCCAAAAGCGTACATATATAACATGCACTGCAACCCCTGGTCAATATATATATACTCCCCATCCAACACTAGTATGTGCGCATACTCACTTGGTTTGAATGAGTATATATGTACTATGTGTATGTTGGCATACTCTAGCGAACATGTATGCGCACATACCTCATACTTCGTAGGGACAAGTATGCATGTATACTCCATATTTTGTTTCTTATAGTCTACTAAAAAAATCCTTTATATACACGGACATACCTTTGATATTCAAGTATGGACGTATGTTTGAAATTAGCAAAATTAACAGCAATTTACTTTCAAACCGTACGTGCACAACAATATGCTAAGATCACGGAAGAAATAAGCACCGGCCGTATGCATGCGAACGTATTTAAAAGACCGGGCTGGCCGTAAATCAAGTTAGATGCATGATTAGTCTTAATGGGTTCGGCAGTTGGTCCACGTCCACCAGACCCGTTTAGAAGGGGCAGGTCCTACCGGGTGGGTTAAAAGGAAGGTAGGAGTAACTACACATTTTCAAACTCAACAACTTAAAAATTATTCATGTTTTATATTCCCAATGTTTGACTAAAACCTTGTCCAAAACGACTTGTGTTATATATGTACGGCAGTGCAATTCTAAACCCCGAGTGTAGAATGGGATTCTACACCCAACAGTCAATTACTGACCAAACTGATCAAAAATTACTGAACTAAAATCACAGAATTACTGAACCACGCTGACTAGTAGGGTGTTCAGTAATCGCGCACAATAGTAATTACTGAAAATCTGTTCAGTAATTTCCACCCAACAGTCAATTACTGACCAAACTGATAAAAAATTATTGAACTAAAATCGCAGAATTACTGAACCACGCTCACTAGTAGGGTGTTCAGTAATCGCGCGCAATAGTAGTTACTGAAAATCTGTTCAGTAATTTCTACTCACCCAGGGTGTAGAATAGCACATATAATTGATTGAAGCACTTACTCTCACAGCCACTAAGATCACTGTCAGAAAAGTCTTCCTGTAGAAACTTATTATTGTACATGGCCCCATCACCATGGCTGCTATCATCTTGGATAACTGCGACATTTATATCATCCAATGTGGGATTGTGGTCCAAGTCCTTACTCACAGCTGTCCTCAGATTCTCTGTATCCATGCATTTGGTACTGCCACACGCGAATGGAATAAGCCTCCAAGGTTTATAAAAAGATCTAAGACAAGAACACAAAAGATCAATACCACAGTACAGTCCCTCCGGATTAAAACAAAATTGTAACTAAGATTGAAATTAAATTATAATCCAATACAATAATATCAATTCCTTTCTGCTTCAAAAATCAACAACAAAACGGCGAATGAGATGATATATACAGGGAGATTCGTCAAAATCCAGATGCAAAAACTCGATGTAAGGCGCATGACCACAGAGATACATGTTAGGAAGCGAAAAACGAAAGGAGGGAAGAACAGACCCAGAAAGACGATCCAGATCTGGATGGGCTGTTGTGAACGGCATGAATGGAGGTTCTCGTCGTACAAGCCCTGTAGGCCACCGACGCCACCGGCACAAGGGAGGTAGATCACAGCAAACTCTACCGATAGAACGTACTAGGAACTGCATATGGACCAACTCTCTAGCGAGATCGAGATTGGAAGTGGCCGGCGACTGGTCGGCGTCTATTTGACCTAGGCGACTACCCCGCCCGGACTCTTCCATTAATATACAGGGTCTTATCGGCTTACAGCTGTTTGGGCCAAGGGCGCGTGTTTGGTTGGGCTGATAAGCCTCAGCCTGGCCCCGGTGGAACCGTAGATCTCTCTGCAGACCACTTGAGGTCATAGTTACAGTATTTTACTTTTTCTTTTTTATTATTCACATCACATCGTCTCTCAATATTCATCCTATCGCTTTCTCTCTTTTCTCCACTTTCACTTCCCTTTACTCCCAACTGAACGCACCCACAATGCAAGACATTTAATTAAACGTCTTTGCAGACCAAACACATAATCATTTCTTCCACAACCCAGGCTAACTCTGGCCACGACTAACTTCTATCCAGGCTAAGACAGTCAACGCCCGGAGGAACGGCCGCTCCGGGTAGCCCCCACCCCGTTTGAACGCGATGACCAGTGTGTTGTGTGGATGGTTGCCGACGGCCGACGTACACCTCCATTTTTTTATCGATAATGCTACAGTGAGGACGTCCGCACGTGTGTCCTCCGTCCGGACGCCTCACGTGACTCTTCTCCACATTTCTATTCCTTCTTATCCTCAACAATCAAAACTCGGGATATTTAACCTTTTATCATTATAGTGGGTGGCGCCTCTCCAGATAGCATCTTGCCGGTTGCCACAACTCTTTTAGCACATGAGAGAGAAAAAGCATACACATTTACCACATTTGCTCGCGTGGCACGCCAGCTCGTCTGTCCACCTCAGATCCGAGTCAGCAGGGGTAGGGGAAAAGATTGTGCTGCCCCTGCCGGTCTTGTAAGCCGCTGCACTCCCGCCTCTCTCCCTCATCCACTCATTTCCCTTCCCCCTTCTCGCAGTTGCTTCCCCACGGCGCCGCCGCCGCCCGCCCGCCCGCCGCCGCCCTCCATCTCGTCCATGTCTCATTTCGCGGAGTCGTCTGGAGGTGCACGAGTGAGGAGTGTCGTGAGGAGTAGGCTGGAAGCAAGCCGCGGGAGCCCTGCTTCGGATCCAGTTGGTGACCTGAGCGGGTTCCCACTGATTCCCTGCCCGGATTGCGGTAGTGCTCGGGTGGTGGAGGGGCGTACCAAGAAGGATGGTCAGAACCACGGCCGACTCTACTTCAAGTGTGCTAGGAATGCTGTGAGTTAACTGCATTGTTTCCCTCCCCCCCCAACATTTTTGCTCAGTTAGGGTTCTAATTAGTGAATGTTTTGCAGTTTCCTAAGTTGTGTGGCTACTACCGGTTTGAGAAGGAGTACTTCTTGCATTTGAAGGAGCAAGGCACCATAAAGGTTTGCCAGCCCATGGGGGCACTGCAGGTGGATGAAGAAGAAGAAGAAGAAGAAGGGTCTGTCGGCTGTGAAAATGTTGAGATAAAGATGAATATGTTGGAGCAGAAGATGGAGGTCATGTTGTGGAAGATGAACATGCTTAGTGTGTGTGTTGTATGTGGTGTTGTTAGTGTACTGATCTACTTTTTTAAGTGACAAATGAATGAATTGTTGAATGCAAATGAATGAATGGATGCATGCATGAATGCAAATGAATGAATGGATGCAACTGAATCATATCTTCAATGAGTGAAAATGCACTTGAAACCATATCAGATCATAACAGCCACATAATTCAGTGGACTTGAAAACATATGTTGCACAAGCACATAATGGACTTGAAATCATACATTGCACAACCACATAGTTTAAGGTTCACACATCACACATAAGGTTCAAGATTCAACCAACAAAAGGTTCACATCACATGTCAGCCACAACAGATACAAGTTTGCTCACAGAATTACACAAAAGGCCTCTTCTTGGCTGGAACTGATACAAGCCACATTCAGTTCATCCCCTTTTTCTTAGCTGGACTCTTCTTGGCTGGAGCTTTCCTTGGAGTCTTCCTTATCTTGCTAGCTAGTTGCTTTCTGATGGGTGTGCACTTCTTTGGAGCAGCAGCAGCAGTAGGAGCAGGCACCTCACCCATCTGGTTAACAATCTGCAACTCAAGGCAGTTGTTCCTATGTGCAAAGGAAGGTAATGATTAAGTGTCACAAATATTGAGAAAGACTGAACTGAATTGAACAAGTTTTAGGATAGTACCTTGGAGGTGTTCTTGGGCTTGTTGGTGTTCTTGGGTTTGGAGGTGGTTCTGTCTCCAGAGGTTCAGGCTCTGCATATGCTGCTGCTGCTTCAGCTTGAGCTGCTGACTTTGCTGCTGCATCAGCTTCAGCTGCAGCCTTTGTTGCTGCTGCTTCAGCTTGTCTTGCTGCCTCTCTAGCCACTGCTGCTCGTGTTCTTGGAGTCCCTTGTTCAGGTGGGGTGTTGTCCTTCTTCGACTTCTTCCTTCCAGTTTTGGGGGCTGTTTTCTTTGCACGCTTTCTTTTCTTTGTCTCAGTCAGAGCACACCGCCAGCTTCCACTTCTATGTCCAAACTCTTTGCAACCTTGACATTGAACCTGCCTAGTTCTTTTCCCAATTCTCTCTGATGCTGAAAGGAACCTATTCTTCTTTTGCCTTCCTGGCCCTTTCTCCTTGTCTGACACAGGTGGTAGCAACTTGAAGCCCTTATCTACTTCAGGCCATTGGTCTCTGTCAGTTATGTTGGGGATAATACCATGGTAGGCAGCCTGTAACTTGGAAACAGAGTAGTATTTGGACACATATTGCTCCATGTTGGGCTGCCTCCTTGTGGTTATGGCTGCCAATGCATGTGGGCATGGCTTTCCTGTCACCTGCCATTCTCTGCATGAGCAGATATGTTGTGAAAGGTACACAACATGCCTCCTCACCTCTTCACCCTTGTATCTTTCTGTCACTTCGGCTTCATCTGGATGAGCCTTTGTCACTTGAAGATGTCCTAGACCTCTGGATGCTGCATTCAGTTGATGTATGACAGCAGGTAAGATGCCAGGACTCAATGCAAGTGATATAGCCCTTCTCTTAGCAAACATGACCATTGTTTTCTCTCTGATAGCATCAGCCAGGCAATGCACAGGTAGGTCTTTCATCTCTTTGATCCAGGCATTCCAACTCTCTGCCAAGTTGTTGTTGATGTAGTCACATTTGCTCTCTGTACCAAACTTGCTCCTTGCCCACAGTAGGCTATGGTCTTTTTTCAGCCAAGCAAGGATGCTAGGGCTAGCTGCCACAACCTTGTTAAAGAAATAGTTGAACTTGTATGTACTGTATGCCCTAGCTGCAGGCCACATATTCTTTCCAAACACTTCTTCTGTGTAAAATTTCTTCAGATTCTCCATCAAATGCCTGAAGCATTCTCTCTTCTCAGCATGGGGCCAAACCTTAGCCACTGCTGCCTCCAGACCCTTGCAAGCATCAATGCAGACTGCTAAATTGTCCATAGGGTCAATTGCTTTGCTTAGTTGCTCCATAAACCACATCCAGTTTGACTTTATTTCTGACTGAAAGAACCCAAAGGCTAATGGAAACATCCAATTATGACCATCCAAGGCTTGGGCTGCAGACATGTGGCCATTCCACTGCCCATTAAGGGCAGTGGAGTCTATACTGATGTAAGGCCTACAACCATTCCTAAATCCATCTATTGCAGCCTTGAAACAACAAAAAAACCTAGTGAAATGAATATGTCCATCAATCTCCTCAGTGTCAATCTCTACAATGCTACCAGGTGATCTCATCTCAACCTCTGCCTTGAATCTGTACAACCAGTCAAATGAATCATCCCATTTGCCAAATAACTTGTTGGCTGCTCTCATTCTGCCATACACTACAGTCTAGTATGCTATCTCAATGTTGTATTTGTACTCCAGCTCCTTCTGCACTTCCCTTGGACCCATGTTGGGCTTCCTCTTGAGTAGTGGAATTGCCCTCTCTGCAACCCAGGCTTGTGATGCCATTCTGCCAACCACTCTGGATGTAGAGGCACATGTATGTTTTTCATTAAATATCTGGATCTGCAGCAACATAAAACAGACAAAAGTAAGTAAGCATGCAAAACAATAATAGGTATGCAGTACTCATGAAATAGAAATGTACATAAAAAAATACCCTGACAGTCCCATCATGTTGTGTTCTAGCTCTAATCATCCATGGACAACCATTAGCAGAGCAGTTCCCCCGAAACCTAGATCTATCTGAGTGTATTGTATCAAGCTCAAATTCATGCAGAACTGCATACTGCCTAACTGCTAATCTGAAATCAGGCATTGAAGGGTAACAAATCCCCACAGATAGATCTGGATTATCCCTATCCCAATCATACAAGGGCTCCTCATCTGCATTGTCATCAACTGGAACTGCTGCTTCATCCATCTGGTCAGTCATTTCAGCTGTCATGGTAGGGATAGGGACAGATTCCCTATCCTCATCAGCACCTGCTTCATCCTGAGCTCTCTCATCTGCTGCTTCAAATCCCATTGCCTCATAAACCATATCCTCATCAACAGCTGGCCTGGCATCTCCATCCTCATCCGCACCTATTAAGATAGTCAAATGATCCCAATCAACTTCCTGTGCTGCTTGAACTGGCACAGATGGAGGTGGAGAGCTGCAAGTGTCACCAACTCCTTCACTAGCTGCATTACCACCTGCACCACTGCCTTGTTCATTTGCCCCAGCAGCACTACCTTCTGCATTTGCACCAGCAGCACTGCCTTTTGCATTTGCCCCAGCAGCACTACCTTGTGCAGAAGTGGCACCAGAAGCATAAGTAACACCACTGCTGCCATAACCAGTTTGATTGTACTTGTTCAGAACATCCACTAAAAGCACTGCAAATCCATCATCGCATCTCTCATTTAACAACTGCTCAAAATGTTCATCCCTCCTTACTTTCCACTTTGATTCACTGTCAGCATCAATCAACCAAATGTCCAGTATCTTTGCAGGTCCCCAGATTATCTTAGTAGCCATGTCATCATGAAATTTTTCAATACTATACTGAAGAGACCTATCCAGCCATATCACATGAACTTGCTCATCCATTTGTGCTGTCTCATACACACCTTCAGCAACATATTTCGAAACCTTAACATCTAATCTAAACGCGTTGCCAGGATCAATCCTAGCACAATAACGAATACAAACAGTTAGACGCAGTTAGACGAATCCGCGTGCACAAGAACCCCAACCCTGTCTGCATATCACCACCCTTCACCAAAAATGCAAAGCGAAAATGAGCTCTAGTTTAACTTACCAAAATGGGCAACCAGTTGAATCCATTGTCTCTGCTCCTACCACCACCGCCTACATCCACTGCAAGGGCAACACATCCCAAATCAACCCATAACCCTAACCTCCAGTCACAACAAAACGAGCCCCCAAAACCCCGGGTAATGAGAATGGCGTTCAGCACATACCTTAATCCTTGAGGGGAGGGGGGGAGTGAAGCGGGGACGGCGGAGGGCGGCGGGCGGGCGGGCGGCGGCGGCACCGTGGGGAAGTAACTGCGAGAAGGGGGAAGGGAAATGAGCGGGTGAGGGAGAAAGGCGGGAGTGCGGCGGCTTACAAGACCGGCAGGGGCAGCAAGTCTTTTCCCCTACCCCTGCTGACTCGGATCTGAGGTGGACAGACGAGCTGGCGTGCCACGCGAGCAAATGTGGTAAATGTGTATGCTTTTTCTCTCTCATATGCTAAAAGAGTTGTGGCAACCGACAAGATGCTATCTGGAGAGGCGCCACCCACTGTAATGGTAAAAGGTTAAATATCCCTCAAAACTCCCATCGCCCATCTGCATCTCTCGCTCCGCGTGGTGCTCACGGCCAACCCCATCGTCCAGTGCGCCTCTTCGGCGAGCGCCGCTATCCTCGGCCTCGCACTCCAGCGAGCGCGCCCATCTCCAGCCATCGGCGAGCACCGCTCCTCCCCGGCCACGCGCTCGAGTGAGCGCTGCGCCTCTCCTCCCCAGCCGCATGCTCCAGCAAGCGTGCCTCTCCCCGACCTCCAGTGAGTGCCGCCCCTTCGCGGCCGCGCGCTCCGACGAGCGTGCCCCTCCCCAACAGCGCCTTCGAAGCCCCTCCCCCAGCCTCTGGTGAGTGCTACCCCCTCCGACGAGCGCGCCCTTCACGGCCTGCAGCGAGTACCACCCCTCCTCAGCCACGCCTTCGGCAAGCGTGTCCCCAACCGCCACTTCGGTGAGTGCCGCCTCCTCCCCGGTTGCAGCGCTGCCACTCCCTTGCGCAGGGAGGGAGCCGTGCCGGCCAGTGGACGTGATCTCCACCAGCGTCGGTCCTTCCTCTCTCTCAATGTTCTCTCGATGCATTTGATTTTGATGTTGCAATCATGTTTTCCAGATGTTGCAATCGCGTTTACAGACGTTGCAATCATATTTTCCAGAGGTTGCATATGTTGCAATAGTAATATTTATATGTTGCAAACATATGTTTCATATGTTTCAAATTTGTATGTTTCAAGCAACATGAATAAATGTTGCTGTGGGATTTTTCTCCATCTTGTTTTCGATGTTGCAAAACTCTAATTTTTGATGTTGCGAGTGTTGATTTTTCATGTTGCGAATGTTATTTTTAGATGTTGCAAAATGTGGGTCCCACCGTCCAGACGCTAGCGCCCGGATCGGACGTCCGGGCACTAGCACTTCCGTTTTTTTATTGTTTATTTTTGCATGCTCGTGTGGTCTCGTGGATGAGAAACGAACACCTCCAAACTGTTGCATGGCGCACCAAGCAAAAACTAAATTAGAGCACCGTGCGCACGCACGCGTGCGCGCGACCAAAAAGGAAATTCAAACATGGTGATGCGACATGGAGAGAAGCTCATAAGCTCACCGAAGGCGAAATCCTATCGGCAATTAAACAACTCCCCGTGGACCGCGCACCGGGGCCTGATGGCTTCACAGGGATCTTCTTCAAAAAATGCTGACCAATCATCAAGGGCGACGTCATGGCAGCAGTGAACGCGTTCTACAACCTTCGGACAAATGACCTTAACCTGCTCAACAAGGCGAATATTGTGCTCATACCAAAAAAAGAGGGGGCCGACTCAGTATCCGACTTCAGACCAATCAGCCTCATCCACGCCATCGCAAAGATCATCACAAAGGCCCTGGCCTTACGGCTGGCCCCACTCATGCACCCACTCATCTCGCCGTGCCAAAGCGCCTTCATTAAGGGCAGAAGCATCCACGACAACTTTTTTATGTGTGCAACATTGCCCGCAGATTTCACCGAAACAAGACTCCAGCCCTTCTACTGAAACTGGATATCTCCAAGGCCTTCAACTCGGTACGGTGGGATTATCTCCTTTCCCTCATGCGGCACAGAGGATTCCTGACCCGGTGGTGCGATTGGATCTCTGCCCTACTTGCAATCTCTACTTCTAAGGTCCTACTAAACGGCCTACCACTTTCGGCGATCCAACATGGTAGAGCCCTACGACAAGGCGATCCGCTCTCACCACTTTTGTTTGTGTTGGCCATAGATCCCCTTCAGCACATTATTTCACAGGCTACTAGCTTAAATCTGCTTTCTAAGAGCAACTCCAACAGTTTGGGATAATTTAGTTGGCAAATCTTGGATTTTGGCAACTCCCCAAATGTTATGGCAAAGTAAAAAAAGATTCATCTCCAACAGTCTGCCATAATTCACTTGGCAAAAGAAATTTAGACCCACATTGCTATTTTTTCCCGCGATCTCCTGGCGATCCTTGTGCGAAAATATTGCTAAACTGTTTTGCCAAGCCGCAGTTCATTGGCAAATATGGGTGTGGAGACTCATATTTTGCCAAGTTGTTATTTTTGCCAACCTGTTTTGCCAAACTGTTGGAGGCTAATTTTTCTTGTTTTGCCAAATTTATATGGATGCAAAATTAAAATGCCAAACTGTTGGAGTTGCTCTAAGCTGGGGGGAAAGGTTGCAAGATTTAGAGCATCCCTCTATGCAGACGACGCCGCAGTTTTCCTAAAGCCAACAAGTTAAGATGTCAACAACTTCGCGAGCTTACTACGCAACTTCGGAGAGGTCACTGGTCTTTGCACCAATCTGCAGAAAACGCAGCTAGCGCCGATAAGCTATCGCAACATAGACCTAGACGACCTACTCTCCGATCTGCCGGTTTCAAAGACCTCTTTTCCAATGCGCTACCTGGGCCTACCGCTCTCTGTCACAAGGCTGCGGCGAGTCGACTTTCAGCCATTGGTTGATAAGGCGGCGAGTAAAATGTCAACCTGGGCAGGACGAAACCTAACGCGAGCTAGACGGCTCAACCTCACTAAAATAGTACTCTCCTCACAACCGGTATATTTCCTCACGGCCCTCAAACCCAACAAAGAAGCTATGGAAGAACTTGACAAATTGCGGAAGTGCTTTCTATGTGCAGGAGACAAACAGCTTACGGGAGGGAAATGCAAAGTGAATTGGACGCGAATCTGCCTCCCAAAGGTGAACGGAGGCCTGGGCATCCCAAACCTCGACAAGTTCGCCAGGGCTCTACGCTTGCGTTGGCTTTGGCACGAGTGGGTTTCACCTGAGAAACTGTGGATCGGAACCGAAACTCCCTGTGATGAGCTGGACAGGCAGCTCTTCGCAGCTTGCACGACGATCACCCTGGGCGATGGGGAAAAATGATTTTCTAGAGTTCAGGATGGCTCCAGGGACAGCAACCGAAGGACATCGCCCTTGACCTCTTTATCATCTCAAGAAAGAAGAAGCGCACGGTATATGATGCCTTGCTCAACAACAACTGGATTCGCGATCTAAACTTAGACGGCGCCATCAACACCTCCCACTTGGAATCCTTTGCTCTGCTATGGAACATGATCCAACAAACTGAATTGAGGGACCGGCAGGAGGACAGTATTCGTTGGAAACTCACTCCATCAGGAACTTACACGGCAGCATCGGCTTACAATGCACAATTCTTAGGCTGCACCACAGTGCCGACTCTGACCTCAATTTGGAAATCTTGGGCTCCACCCAAGTGCAAATTCTTTGCCTGGTTAATCACCCAAAACAGAGTTTGGTCGGCCGACAGACCGGCTTCTCGCGGGTGGCCTCACAGCACGTCATGCGTCCTCTGCAGACAAACCTTTGAGACAGGCCACCACCTTATAGTGGAATGCAGATACACCAAAAGAATCTGGGAACTTGTGGCCTCATGGATTTCCGAGCCCAGCTTGCGGCCGACGAACTGGGAACCCACCGCAGACGTTATGCAATGGTGGTCAATGATCACAAATGTGCCAGGCTCCCCAAGGAAAGCGATCCGGAGCATCACCCTACTAGTCATCTGGGAAATCTGGAAGGAGAGAAACGCGAGAATCTTCAATCACCGTGAATCCACTACGACCTCCCTGATGGCGACAATCAAGGGGGAGGCATTAGGCAGGGGCCAAAGTTCTGGCTCTTCTGCTAGCTCGTGAGTAATTGTACAGTGACTCCATAGTTTGTACAGTGGTCCGTGTTGATGTCCCAATCCAACCGGACGAGGTTAGTCCGAGTTTAGTTTTTTTCCCTCCTTTTTTCTACTTTCCTGTATGCGTTTCTCCGGACCGTGGTCTTGTTTTTGTCTCTACTATATCAATGAAACACGCATTGAGCTTGTTCGGCTGGTGGCTTCTACAGTGCACGGCTGGCTTATCTCGGTTTATTTTCTCTCACACAACACTATTTAATCTACCAGCCGAACACTATTCAACGTACCAGCCGAACAACCTCATTGTCTTGTGCGGTTCGTTCGGAAAAAAAACTTTGGTTACTAGGAAGACGGGTAACGTTCGTGGCCATACATGAAAAAGAAAAAAAAAGAGAGGAAAGCTTGGCGTTCACGTGGCGTGCGTGGTAGCGTGGGGGTCCTTCCAGAAGCACACGGCACCGCAGACTCGTCACAAAAACCTGTGACCTTCGCGTATGGACATTGTATCTATTATTTTCCCGCATAGATTGCCTTCGCACTCCAATTATTTGTCAAATGTATCTATTATTTTCTACTAAATATATGTATTTGAAGTGTCCTTTTTTTAGATCTTGAAATTTCTTAAATTCCACAGCTGTGATAAAATATGTAGATATAGCAATCTTGTTTTCTGTTGTGTGGTACACACTTTAGTATACACTAAGTTTTATACACGGTCAAATGTTGATATAGTGGGATATGTATGCTTGAGATATAGATAATAGCTACTTGGTAGGTAGTTATTTTTTCTTATTTTCTATAGCTGTAACCTCACATATGGAAAGTACCTCTTGAAGTTATTGTTTAAAAAAATTGCTTGAAGTTATTTTTTTAAATCACTTCATTCACTATTCATATCCCTTGCTTTAGCTGCAGCAACCATGCAAACAATTTCAAATGTGCTTACTTAGTAGCATGCCCTTGATTTAGAAATTTTGCATTATATACTGTTGTAACTTTCATTCTGCATGCCTTTGGTTCATATTTGCTCAGATTAGTACCTAGTGCCTTGGTGCTAACTGCCAAGTGGGATGCACATGCACTTGTACTAAGTATAGCTGCTGAACAATAAGTTATTGTGTGCAAGTCCAACACTACTACTACTAAACTATTAGTACTAGTGTACTATTATACTTTTAGGAGTGTATACTTGTGATATTGATCACTATACTTACTACTACTGCTATTGTGCTACTACCTTACTACTGCCCCACTACTCGTGCTGGAATTAGTGTAGTAAGAATTGTTTTGTTGGTAAAAGTACTAAATATACAATTGATATAACCGATTTCTTATGTATACTTTTGATAGAATTTCCTAATGTTGAGTTGCAGGTTGAGTGGCTACCATTGCGCCATGTGGTGTATTCGAATTTCCTAATATTTTTACTGAATATATGTATTCAAAGTGCTCGTTTTTTATATATTTTGAAATTTCTTATATGCTACCGCTGTGCTGTGATACAATATGTAGTTATAGCGATCTGTTTTTTTGTTGTTGTGTGGTACACACTTTAGTATACACTAAGTTTTATTCACTGTCCATATAGTGTGGTTTGCATGCCTGAGGTATTGATAATAGCTACTTAGTAGGTAGTTACTTTTTCTTATTTTCTATAGTTGTATCCCCACATATGGTGCTGGCTATGGTCTTACTGGAAAGTACATCTCTCACATAATTCTATCTGCTATAGTTTATTATGGTTTGAAGAAACTAGTCAATGGAGCACTTCACATGTATCTGCTAAAGTTGGATTTATGTTACTGCTCTTGCCATGCAATATTTAATTCAATGGTTCACAATATGTGTATGATGTATTGGTTCATAATTGTACATGATCAAATATGTTATTTAGCTAGCCATTCTATACAACCGAAATCATACGTGACTTGTATATTAACATATGGCTTAGAGTGGTTATTTTGCCATCATGCTATTTACTTTTGGATCTGCACTCACTTCCCTTACTTGTATCTCTTTGTGCCACATGTATATGATTTACTTGATTCCAAGTTCAAACATCCCTTCAGTTAGGTGCCATAAGTGAACATATATATTAGTGAGTGCTTTTGGGCTGATACAATACCTTGCTACAGAGTGCTAATACATTTCACAAGCCATACTGATTTTGGGCTGATACATTAGCTTGCAACAGAGTGCTTAAGTGGCTCCATCTCTGTACAATTGATGAATCTTAGTGAGCGTACACTTCATACACTTCTGTTTGGATGCCTAAGATATGGATAATAGCTACTTGGCAGGTAGTTATTTTTTATTATTTCCAATAGTTGTATCTGCCTATGGTGCTGGCTATGCTCTTTACTGCGAAGTATATCTCTCAAAGAACTATTTGTCTGCTATAGTTTATTATGGTTTGAAGATGCTGCCCATTGGAGGTAGTAGCATAACCATCTCTGTAGCTCCATAAAGAATGCTAGTACTCTTATCTGCCTTTTTAGGCATTGTAATAGTTCTATACTTAAAACTGATTAGTACATGTTAACTCTACCATTCAAAAGTTATGTTCACATCCTGCTCATTGTTATTTTATTATTCTATTTTTTCCCTTTATAATATGAGAGTTGGTCCAACTTTAGATATAAATCTTTGAAGTACATACTGTTTGAGTCTAGCAGTTTTAAACCTACTAAAATAAGATCCATCCTAATTATTATTTATTATTCCTAATTGCTGGATAAGATGGCAAATAGAAAATTGAAGAGATGATTTCCAAGTTTTCTAAGATCCTTCAGCATGTTCAGCTTATATTTTTTCTTTTGCAGGTTGCAGCTTGAAGTGGTGGATACATTCAGGTTAATAGTACCTCAATGCCCCAAGACAATACTTAAAGCTTACATGAGATGTGTGCACTTCTGACATGTCTTCACTGTGACTTCTATGTGAATATTGAAATATTTGATTTTTATATTATATCGCTTTGCATCTGGTCATATTGCACAACCATATCATCTTCCTGCACACATTTGTTTTAATTTTATTTCCTGTTGCTAGAATAATAATTCCCTAGGTGATTGATCTCTTCACACATGCTTGATTCCAGTCGCTCTACATATCTGGCCTCCCATGTCATGCATGCAGGTGTGCTAACATAATTATGTTATGCTGATTTTTCCATGTATCCAGGTTTAGCAGCACTGGACTAAAGTTATGATGACAATGTTTTGGGTTGGGTCGATATGATATGCTCTATGCTGATTGGTTAGGCATTCTTACTTTTGTTATGGTAGATAAATTGTATATATATCTGCATATTGTATTTTCTCACAATCATAGTAGTCATTGCAATGTTGACAAATCGTTAGTTTCCGATTCACACCATGCAGACTAGCATATTGCCAGATATTCATTCACATATTGTTATATTATATCCACATATTGTTATATTTTTAAATAACCTTTGAGGATTACTCTATATTTAATTTTGTTATTTTGGAATCACACATCGCATGTAGTATGTGATGTATTCTGTAGCCTAGCACCTAGCAGGGTGGATGCATCAGGTTGTTATTTAATCATGGTGACCTTTTAATTGGCTTAGTGAATACTGAATAGTGATAGTTTACCGTAAGTACTGAAACTTGTGCACACTTATGTGTTTTTGACACGTTACCATTACTATTACCCTTTCATAAAAAAAATAGTGGCATTACTCTGTGATTTCAGATCGATTTACCTAGGAGTACTACACTACTTTCCTACCAGAGCAGCACTAATACTTGCATAAACTCAAACTATTTGTTGCCTCATAGTTGGATACAATCTGTGCTTTTGTTGTTTCCATTATATTGTACTTTTTTGCTTTTGACTGCTGATAAGTGCCTACCAATTTGTGAGTTTTCTTTCTCCCTTGCTACCTCTTTTGAATATTTGCTTATTTATTGTTTCAGCAGCTGCAACTCTTCCAATAATTGTTGTAACTAGCATATGTGATGTATCGTACTTTTGATTTTAGAGATATCACTTGTTCGAGTTGCTAGATAATCTGAAGGTTACAATGAACAACCTTATAATTGATTGGGTTAGTTGTTCAGCTTGTTTGAAAAAGGTAACATGAGCATATTGACTAGAATATTGATGGCTGTTCATCAACATATTAGCATATTTTGTACTACTTTTGAGGATTTACTGTATTTTTTTATTGGATATAAAATTGGTTCTGCCATATGACCTCAGGCTCTTAGAACCTCTACTTTTGACTTAATGTTGCATGTACCTTTATTATTGTTTATTATATTGGGTAAGTCACATGATTCTCAACAAATTTCTATTATAATGCCTTAATATCATGGTTTAGCTCAGCAGCTCTAGTCTTTGAATCCAATATTTTTGTAATAAACAATTATAACATTATGTTATACGTGTGCCTGATACCATTGAACCTTAACAATATGACTTATGTACTATTTTAAACAAGGCAACGTATCAAGTGCAAACCAACCTCTCCGTGAAAACCCGTGCAAACCACGACAAAAAAGTCGCCTGAATTCACCAAAAAAACCCATACGTAGATGATATGATGATACACAACCTTGTAAAATATCATGTCCAAACTCGACTTCATTTGTGAGATATAAAAATAACAAATTTTAGACAAAAAATTGGACAATTTTCTGACTTGAAATTTGTTATTTTTATATCTCACAAACGAAGTCGAGTTTGGACATGATATTTTACAAGGTTGTGTATCATCATATCATCTACATATGTGATTTTTTGGGTGAATTTAGACAACTTTTTTGCCGTGGTTTGCACGGATTTTCATAAGGGTATGGTTTCCACTAGATATGTTCCCTTTAAACAATTATAACATTATTCAAAATTTTCTCTAGTTTTACTTCAGTCATTCCTATTTCCATGTGTTGTGTAATGACCAAACATATTTTAAATTTATGCATATGCTGATATATTTTCCTTCTAAAGTTTTCAATGTATCCAGTAATGTTAATTATTGGTGCTTCATCTTGGTACTTTGCTATTTCAGATCCTATATTTTCATATAATACCTTTTGATGCAGAGTGATTCATTGGACTGTTGTAAGCATCTGTGGCAGACCTACCCAAGTACCCAACACTTGTGCTGTTATGAATAGCTTTCCTAAGCCTTGGTGTAGTGTTTGGATTATCATTATGAACTTTTGAAAGTAGACTGAGTACTATTATAATATTTGTATTACTACTTACAGTAACAACTATGTTTGTATACTGGTGCATTCTATTATTCAAACACTACCATCTAGTGTTGTGACACCTATATGTGCGACTTCGAGACTTTGTTCTCTCTTAATGCTAGGATATGGTACATCCATGACATTCCATAAAAGCTATAAAATGTTTGGTTGGTGAGAAACAAGGGTGTAACAGATTTTGGACAAGTAACAAGCTGTGTTGGATTGATTATTTCTTAGACTTCACTTCGGTTGCATGTTTCGTAATACAGTTTAATTCTTTCTGATAGCAAGTATGGTAATTTGGACCGGTGTTGCATTGAATCATGTATTTGCGTGGAGTAGCAAAGATGTGTCAGTGGCGACCACAATTATTCCTCATATTTAGTGAACTTTTTTGACAAATCATGTACGTGCTCATAGTAGCAAGCTCTCAAATAGAGCCGTTACCTGAATCTTATTCTATGGGACCACATCTCTAAAGAGCCTTTACCTGAATCTGATTTGTTGGGACCACATCTCAGTTACTGGCTCTCCCACCAAAAGTGTTGTAATGTAAAGCTTAGGTGACCAGCTAGTGAATCATAAGACATTCTATGGCCAATGCAATAGGAGTTGGATCTTTAAGCCACCTTTGAAGTTTCAAAATGTACCAAATTTGTTGGCACGCTCATTGCTCATCAACGGTTCTAAAAAGTTTGGTACAATTTACTTGAAATATCTGAACACAGAGTTCTTAAACTGTTGAAATGTACCAAACATTTCACTTGGCTTGTATTCTCAGCATCATGAATATTATATTGTAACTCAACCAATTGATATCTCTAAAACCAGAAGGATGTGTTAAATAAGGAGATGCCATACGTCATCATAATTTAATAGTACCACATGTCCACATCTGGATGACAAATTACATTAAAAATACTAAGAATTGTACTGTGCAATGTAGTTGCATACAAATCCTAAAAATGTCAAGAAACTCTTAGAGGATAAACTTGCTTGAATGTGCTCTGGACACGGCCTTTTTCATTGCACAAGTGTCCTTTTTGGATTGAGCTTGCATGTGCTCTAAACATGGCCCTCTTCTTTGTACCGATCACAATAGCCACCTTGCAAATTCAATAAGAAGGCAAACATTCAAAGTTTATGAAATAGAACAATAGTGCATGCCAGTTACCAATTCATTTTAATTTTTAAGCAAACACCAATGCAAGCTGCCAAATTACTTCATATAATGCTACCATATCTATCAGTTGTACTAAGTTCCACATGCACTGCATCTAATGTTGTAGCAACAACAAAGTGATGAATAAACTGGGTAGCAATAGAAAAAGGGAGTCGAGAACATACCATCATAAAGTTGATTCCTCCTCTTGATGCCTTTCATAGTCTCCACAAACATTCTTGGGAATATGTTGTCTCTTGGGAGACCTGCTTTTTTGTGTACCAAAGGAACCTAGATGTTGCTCTATACATATATTGTCGTCCACAACATCAGAACAAGAGTCACTCTGGTCTCTATCTTCAGTTCCTAATGCTTAAGTGTAACTAGTGGCATGTTATTTTCTACTAACTCCATTCCAAAACAAACTAATGGATATGTTATAGTGAAATGGCAACATACTTTTTCATGGAAAGGTGATGTTTCTCCAAACTCCTAACAAGTTCCCATTTAGTGTATATGTCAAACTACTAACATCAAAACAAGAGTCACTCTGGTCTCTACCTTCAGTTCCTAATGCTTAAGTGTAACTAGTGGCATGTTATTTTCTACTAACTCCATTCTAAAACAAACTAATGGATATGTTATAGTGAAATGGCAACATACTTTTTCATAGAAAGGCATTGACTAACCATGTTTCCATGTAGCGTACATATCCATTTCCAACTCATAGTAGAAGGCAGTGCGATGTCACATTGTAGTATGTTTTTTGTACAGGTGTCCATAATCATTATCCTTAGTTTTACTCCATAATAAGTAGTAAGTACATTGATTTTCAAGGTTGAGTGATATAAAATTAAACAAAAATCTTATATTGAGTTTAGTAAAATTGAAACTAATCAATCAGAGTTAAAAGGACTGCTCTTGGTTCCGACTTAAAGTGACTGAACATTCATTTTTATCAAGGGAAGAATGCAAAGCATATTGATTAATAAAGAACAAATTATGCTTCACTTCAAAACTTTACTGGAACTAGTATATATTTCAAAACTTTAGTTTGAATTAATTTGCTAGTGAAATAGGTGAAGGAAAAATATCTGCCTGACATCATCTAATGTATGCCCTGCTTTCAATGTATAGCTCTGGCGTAGACACAGTTCATTCAAGTCTGAATCTGCTTCAAGCAAAGGTGTTGATATGGAGAACTCATCCTTATTTACAGAAGACAACCCGTATCTCCATGAATAGATTCAGATGCAGTTTGGCCAAAAGTAGAGCCTGATATTTGCCATACTCTAGTAGTTACACATATCGGAAAAAGGACTCTAGTAGTATATTTGTTTACTTCCATCCATGCTAGTATCGATTGTCCAGTCATCATGAGCTTCAATAGATTTTTCTTATTGCAGTCATGAGATGGCTCAAGTTATATTCGGCTGATGGCAAGAATTATGTATAATTGCATACACACACCATATATTAAGATGCGTTCACTACTTTGAAGATTGGAAAAGCCAAGCAAGTATATTCTCAAGACTAATATATCCAAACTGTCTAATTTGACCTCCAGGAAACAATTGTACACTAATTTTATTTTATATCAATAATAGATTACTATTGTTTTTGATGAAATCTGTAACAAAATGAGCATGTAAGCTGCAGGAGTCGAAACACAGAGGAACAGTAAACTAAGTACTGCGTAATAGATAGATTCTAATCTCAATCAATCAGGAGCAAGGCGGGTAGACTGGGGAGGGAGGGCGCAAGGGCACGGAGACGCGAGAGAAAGGAACTTGACCTCGTGGCTCTCAAGTGGCGCGGTCGAGGAGGACCGGTTGCTCGTCGTCGCCGCCATGGAGCTCGAGTGATGATGACGCCTAAGGGACCGCGGCGATGGACGGCGAGGGCGCCGGTGTCGAGGAGGTTGCCTGCGGAGAAAGAAGGCGCGTCGGCGAGTAAAGCGGCGAGGATCTGGCATCCGGGGATATTTAACTCTTTGCCATCCTTACGAATGTCACCTCTCCAATTGTCATTCTTACAAATGTCCTTATATATTTGCCATCGTTATACAAATAAAGCAACATATTTACCACTTTCGCTGACGTAGCACGCCAACTCACCCTTGTCAGCGTGGATTGGGATGGGAAAAGACCAAAATGCCCCTGCCTTATCTATCACTACCCTTCTCTCCACTAGTGACATGTGGGACCCACCTGTCAGGGTCATCTTCAACCTCAGCCCACCCCTCTCTCTCTTTTCCTTTGCTCTCCCTGCCACTTCCGGCTAGGTGCGGCAGAGGCCCGCCCGGCCGCCCGGCTTTGGCCCCAGGGGCGAGCGGTAGCGGCAGCGGCCCGGCCAGCTCCGCCCCTGGGAGCGAGCGGCTGCGGCCCGGCCTGCTACGCCCCCGTGGGCGAGCGGCGGCAGCCCCCCGGCGAGCGGCTGCGGGCTCGGCTAGCTCCGCCCCCACGGGCGAGCGGTGGCGCCCTCGTGCCGAGCAGCTGCAGCCCAGGCAGCTCCGTCCCCGCGGGCAAGCGGCCGCGGGCCCGGCTAGTTCCGCCCCCGCGGGCGAGCGGCGGCGCCCTCGCGGCAAGCAGCTGCAGCCCAGCCAGCTACGCCCCCGCGGGCGAGCGGCGGTGCCCTCCCGGCGAGCGCCGCCCTGAGGGGCGAGCGACGGCAGCCCAGCCAGAGCCGGTGTGCTCCCCCGACCGGTCTGTTCAAAGTAGAAGACAAAGGTTGAAGATGACCATGACATGCGGGTCCCACATGTCACCGGTAGAGGGAGGAGAAGTGATAGTTGAGGCAGGGGCATTTTGGTCTTTTCCCGTCCCAATTCACGCTGGCAGGTGTGAGTTGGCGTGCCACGTCAGCGAAAGTGGCAAATATGTTGCTTTATTTGCAAAGCGATGGTAAATATGTAAAGACATTCGTAAAGATGGTAATTGGAGAGGTGACATCCGTAAGGATGGCAAATTGTTAATTATCTCTGGGATCTGCTGTCCAGGAGGCGACCGGGGAACCCTAGAGACACATCTGCGCCGGAAGGGTGCGAGAGAGAGAAAGGGGGGCACTGGGTTGGGTGTGGGGCCCACGATGAGGCATACGGTGTGGAAACAAATCAGAATACAAGAGAATACACGGGGAGGGAGGGTGAGGCACGGATCTTAAAGCACGAAATGAGCGGTTGCTGATCGTTGTTGCTGAGAACGGGCGTTTTTGTCTTTTTTTTCAACTTTCTTTTCTTTTCTTCTGTTTTTTGGGTGCGGCTTTTGCTCAACTTTTTTTTAGCACCTCTTTGCCTTTTGCTTTTTTATATATCAGAAAGTGTTGCAATAATAGCAGGATTACAACTCAAAAACTGCAGCCGTATATTAGAGAGGACCTTACAGATGTACTTTGCTAACCGTGGTTCCTAGTAGTACAATACAAATATCCCCATGACAAGCAAACTTGCCCAAAACAAATATCTCTCGTGGCTGGCCAAGCTTCTAGCAGTAAAGGGAAAGGGAAAGAATAAACCAATTGTACGTGGCTTAAGTTCCCTAGTAAAAGACGACAGGACCTCCTTGTTTCGTTTCTTTCTCCAAATAAAAAAATAAACCCTATCTGTATTGGCGCACGTCCAAAATCAAGGATGGCAGGACCCAAACATCACGTGTCCTTCGTTTTTCTACTAGTGCACAACACACAAATTTTGTACAGAATAGAAAACTCGGAAGAACAATCTACTACCTGCGAGCACAGGACCAAGAACACAATCTAGACACGATGAACACAACGACACACGAGGGACTAAAATTCAGAAAAGCAATCTAAAAAAAATTGTGAGGCACAAGATGGGTTATAAGACAACGGAAATATTTTTGTAGGGCTTTTTTTTGGACTATAGGTGATGAACACGAACTGAATCTAAAGGGCGCACGATAATATACCTCACGGTTAACCTGAATCCTGATACCACTTGATAGGCGCTGGCCCGATCTTCCGAGAGGTAGAGGGGATAAATCGATTTGTGGAGAACTCGACGTTGACAGTCCGGCTTCGAATCAACACGATTCTCCCTTGCAACCGTTACACCACTGCTCCGTTGGTTATCAACCAAGTGACAACTTGATTGACCTCGCCGATAAGGCTTTTCCCTGCAAGCGAATCGAGAACACAAGCAAGAAAGTGGTAAACACGCAATCTGAAATTGCAGATGTATATGAAGCGAATATGAGAGGGGTTCGAGCACTCGAATCGAAAGGACTAATCAACACAGTCGAGGAGATGCAAGAACGAGGGCCCTGTATCACAGTAAAAGGATTTGTCACCACAGTTACAGTGATCGATATGTTTTTGGAAGGAAAACTAGACACTAAACAAAACCCAAGTTTCTACAGTGGTAGCTACTGAGTTTATACCCCTAGGGGCGAGCTAGGGTTGGGGGTGGCCAGGGAGGGGGCGCCCACAACTGGCCCGACGCGTTACAAGGCTGCATCACCCTGACAGATTCTGGACGTCCACTTATTTCGACGATTCCCGTCGACTCCGATAGAATTTGGGCCTCAAACTGGTGCCAATGGAAAGTGTTATGAAATTTTGCTTCCAACCATATAAAGAACGTCCAAAACGGACTCCATATGCAACCTGGGCGTCAATTTTAGTGCAGGCTGCTCCTGGACTCCGAGGTGGACTCAAACTTGAGTTGGTTTGGGACTCCACCTTGGGGACTCGGACCAAATCAATCTTAGGCCTCCTTTGTGACTTGTACACCCATGTTGGAATCCTCCAAGCCCAGCAATCATGGGTATATCCATGGTTCTCAAGTCCTCATCATCCTCCCCTTCTTGACGAAAAGCCGTCCTCGGCATCGATTGTACGTGAAACCGATCTTGCACAACACAACGCAAACCGAGGTTGCGAAAACAAAGGGAACCAAAATAATTATGAGGAAGGATGTCACCTTATTTCCTATGTTCAAGTGTGTCATCATGAACAACAATTTCAGCAAGCATGGCAGCTTCTTCGGTAGAATACACACAATGTTTGTCAACACTATCCTGCAAAAGATTAGTACCAACAAGCATAGATAGCAACCAGAAATGCTCCACTCCTTAGGAGACAAAATTATTAGAGGAACAAGTGAAAATATTTATATTATGGTTGTCCTCTAATCGATCACAATCTTCCACAATAAAAGGAGAATTCATATTACTATGAATGTAGACTCTATGTATCAAATATTGTCCTTTTGTGTCATATTTGCCAATAGCATAATATGTATGTATATCAAGCCAAGGCAAATCAACATATTTGAAAAGTTTCTCTTCCAAACTATCTAGAGTACACAAAATATCAAATTCAATGTAACCCAAAGTGTGTAAAGAAGACAACAATTTTATCTCATCATTTGCACTAGCAATATCCATAACACGTTTAGTTTCAGCAATAGTGTTTGGTTTCAAAGCATGTAAAACTGAAGCATTATCTATCAATTCATCTTTATCACAAGGAACAAGCAAATCATCATGTGACAAAGATAGCTTAAGAGAGGGTTCCACTAATAATTGCTCTATGATAGCATGGTTTGTGGAAAAATTCAGCACATTAAGATAATTCTCACCTTCCGTGAGTGTAGCACCATGGGCATTACCTGTGTTCTCAGCAGGAGTATTAGGTGCATTGTGAAGTGATGGTTCTGAATTTTCACATAATGTTGTGAGGTCCTCATTTTCTTCCATGTCATCCTTGTTCTCGTGCTTTTGTTCAACATCCTGCAAAAGGTTAGGTGGAGCACGAGATACAATAATGGATTGATCTTCTAAATTATTCACATCATCATATGAATTCAAAGTAGGAGGCGGATTAACAAATTTTTCTCATATCATTCCAAGTTTGAGGTTTATCTAAAGGATCTAAAGAATCCCACCAAGCTAAAGCTGAGTATCACTACTAGGTTTTCCCCCTATTACCACGAAATGTTTAGACAACACTACTAATTTGGGTGCAATAGGGGGGTACTATGGCACCGAAACAGTGATTTGATTGTAATATGTGTGCCTATTACTACACATAAATTGCGTTGCGATATTTATCTATTGTGTTGCAATAGTGTGACACTAATGCACCCATTTTAATGAATTGTGTCGCAATTGGTTGGGAATACTGCAACAACAATTCTGGGTTGCATTAGCATTTCATGTGTTGCAATATAAAGGTACTATGGCGACCATATAAGCATATGTTGCTTCTGAATCGCAATATCGCAACCAATCATTTATGTTGCAATTGTGTTGGTGCGTTGTGACAATAGATAGGTGTCTATTGCTTCCTTTCTTGCCTCGAGATGCAGTAGCATGTATGTATTACCATGAAATCAAAAGGTTGCACTAGTGATCGTAGTTGCTGCATTTGTAAAAGACTTATTGCAACGAGTTCTTTCATGGTTGCACCTAAATTTATCTATCGTAACACTTTTTGTTCCTACAGGTGGGCCTCCAATTATCGATCCAATAGAGCCACGATCGGATTGGAACTCTCATCCTTGATCGGGACTCATCCTCGATCAGCACCCCATCGATCTCTATCGGGGGCAGCTGAGGTCCACGGCATTACGTGCGTGTGCGTCCTATCCAGCGGGCTGCGCGTCCTCCCTTGATCGGCGACAACGCGGGTGGCCGGGTGGCGCGAGGTCGATCATATCGACTCCTACCGGCCAGCCGTGAAGCTTTTCCCATTGATCTACATCAATCAACATCTGCAGCGCCACCGGGTATGGTTGTCTTGATCTCGTATGCCTACGTACTATGTATATATCTCCCCTGCATATATGCATATCATGATCTCTAGCTCGCTCATTACAAACATACATGCAGATTAATGGCATCACACGAAGATAGGAGTTGGATGCGCTTGCCTCGACACTCAGAGGAGTGGAAGGAGAATTTTCGAGCTTTTATTCAAAAGTTTAGCACATCAGTGCGAGGTAGATCTGTTGTGTGCCCATGTGCTCAATGTCAGTGCATGATAAGATCTACTAACGTGTTTGAGATTCAACTTCATATAGTGAGTAAAGGTTTTGCTGAGTGTTGCATCAACAATGAAATCGAAGCCCAAACTAGTTCATCAGCTCAGGATCGTGTGAATCATGATGTCAGACCTGATCTCAATACTACTGGTATAAGCAGAGAACCTGAAGATGAGGCACAACCTACAACTGATGCTGGATCCTATTTTGGAGAAGACGATGACCTAGGTGATGATAACACTGCAGCCACTAATACTTTGATTAGAAACATTATCAGTGGCACTATACATGGTCGAATCATAGATGATGCTGGTGAGAAGCCAAACAAGGAGGCAGAGATATTTTTGAAACTATTAGATGAGGCAAAGAAGGAATTGTATCCAGGATGCAAAAATGCAACTAAGGTATCTTTTATCGTTGAACTTTTTCAGATAAAGTGCTTATACGGGATTAATAACACGGCATTGGAGGCCATACTGAATCTATTTTCAAAGGTTCTCCCTGATGGCCATTGTATCCCTGACTCCTTGGATAAAGTGCAAAGGGTGGTTCGAGATCTAGGCTTAGACTATGTCAAGATACACGCATGTAAGAATGATTGTGTGTTATTTTTGAGGATTACGCAGGTCTGGAGACATGTCCCGTTTGTGAGGAGTCAAGGTGGAGAGTTGTAGAGAAAACCTGTGATACTGACGGTGGGGTTGGTGGTACTTTTAAGAAGCGGTTACCAGTGAAGATCCTACGCTATTTTCCTCTTATTCCTCGGCTGCAAAGAATGTATATGTCGAAGCGCACATCAGAGGAAATGCAGTGGCACAAGAAAGAGTTGGTCAATGATACGAAAATGCGTCACCCTGCTGACTCAAAAGCATGGAAGCACGTGGATAAAGAATATAGGTGGTTTGCAAAAGAAGGTCGTAATATTAGGCTGGGACTTGCTTCTGATGGCTTCAATCCCTTTGGGATGCAAAATGTTACATACTCCATATGGCCTGTTATCCTAATACCTTACAATTTGCCTCCATGGTTGTGTCAGAAACAATCTAACCGGTTGTCGTCAATGTTGATACCTGATCCAAAATCTCCTGGAATGAATATTGATGTATATTTGAGGCCCTGTTGGCAGTCCATAGCCTAACAGATAAATCCACAAGCGTACGTGAGGGATAAGGGTACCCCACGGGGCCCACCGGCCAGGTCCCATTCGCTCTGCCAAGTGGGACCGACCGGGTCAACGACAAGTCAACCCCGACAGGTGGACCAAGCTGGCAGAAGGCCAGCTAGACCTGACAGGAGAGTCCACCTGGTGGGAACCGGAATACGCGGCGCCCCGAAGCTTGGCGCACACTCCAAGACACATACCCTACTCGGATTAGGTTAAGCCTTGTAGATACCTGTTGTAACTCGGATAGAATCCTAGTAGATTGCGGCTAGGCCCAGAGTCCCAACCGACCTTGTAAACCCTAGTCCGTCAGCCTATATAAGGCGGACAGGGTCCCACGCCAAACTCATCTCTCAACTCCCATAATACAATCCGCCAACAGGACGTAGGGTATTACGCGTCTCGCGACCCGAACCTGTATAAACCCCTGTGTCCTTCGTGCCCTCGAATTAACCATCGAGTTCTTGGGTCTTTGATCGCCTCTCCTGAAATCTACCACGTGGGTAGCCCCCAGGTGGACTGCCGGACCTCAAAATCCGACAGTACGGATACCGATGTAGCCTTCACCTAGGAGTATTCCAAGGTATCGAATCCTCAGGGAACGAGAAGTGTACTAGCAGCGGCTCGAGTTTATCTAGGGGACGATGGGAGTGAAGAAATCCAGATAAGAAGGGTAGAGGAATCTAATGTCGTTTTGCTAACCTCCTATCAGGAATAGTTGATGACTCTAGATGTTTCGACGGCTAGAGCGGGAGGAACTCAGAATGGGGTGAGAAGGGGATCCTCCTGGCTCAGCACTACTGTTATGAGTACACCCGAACGTGGTGGACTACAAAGGACGGACAGGGCTGTCACCACCTGCCGCCTACTACAACGGTATTGTGGGGTGCAACACAACCCAAGCCTAAGCTATTAACTATAGACAAGGGATCCCACAACTAGAGAACACAAGTATTCAAGTACTACTAAGTAGTAAAGGAAAGAAAGCAGTAAAGACAAAAGAAGAGGAACTCACTCGTGAAGCTTCATTCCTCGGAGGCACAAAGTTGGAGAGGGGCCGACACTCCGGCTCCTCTCCGAACTCTCACCTCACCACTCTCCCTATTTTCTAAGCGCTACGCTAATTGGAGTCTCTTCTCTTCCAAATCGTGTCTTGAGAGTGAAAGGATGGCTTCTATTTATAGTGGGGAGGCGCTTTGGGAGAGTGGAGGACCTCCCCTAGGATCTAGGGGCGCCAGGAGGGGGAACCGACGTTCTGGCATCGGATCTGGCGCCAAACTCGCGGGCCTAGTCGTCCTGGAGGCGGTGCCGCAGAAAACCGGGAGAGAACCAGAACCCAGGTGCTCGAACCGGAGGAGAACCGAGGTCTAGGTCAAGAACCTGAGGGAAAACAGCTGAACCGGCCGGAATCAACGCCACCGCCATCACCTCGGCCAACCAGTTGCCGCCACCTGTCCCCTGACCCAGTCCAGTCCGGCCCCCGCACGAGCGCGCCAGGGCGTGATCCGTGGCACCGGGGCGGAGCCAACGGCCGCCTGCCACGTCGCCCAGGAGGCCGCGCCTGCATGCGCTGCGGCGGGGTGATCTGCGTGCCCTGGCCCGCGCCAATGGCTCGCTGCCGCGTGGTCGGGCGAGCGCTCCCCTGCGCGAGTGCGCGTGCGCCTGGTGCAGGGTTTTTTTTACCGTTTCTTACCGCGCGGTATACCGCGGTTACCGCTGCTACCGCTGGGGTACGGTAACGGTACCGAACGGTAGCAACCGGTGGCAAAATTCAAATTTGAATTTGAATTCAAAAAAATGAAAAAATCAATAAAAATCTCCAAAAAATAGTTCATGATTTGTAGAGTCTGATGGTGTTGAAAGTTTTCAAATTTGAGTGCATTTGGTATTTATTTGGAGCTTTAGAAGTTGTAAAAAAAAGAAAAAAAAATTCATGGGCCGGCCCGTTAAGGCCCATGAAGCCCAAATCAACTAGATGACCTAGAAGCACCCCAACCGCGACACCCCGTGACTCCACTCCACTCCCTCTCCTCAGTCCGCTGGTTCCCCAGCTCCGTCCGCCGCCGCGAGCCGCCGTCCGCGCCGCCGCCGGCGGTATACCGCGGCCAGAGCGCGGTATACCGCGCGGTAGCAGAGGTTAGCCGCCCCGCGGCCGGATCCGCCCGCTCCCGCTCGGCCGGGGCGGCTAACCGCGCGGGAGTTGCGGTATACCGCCGGCCTCGCCGCGGTATACCGCGGACAGGTATGAATTTTTTTTTCATTTGTGTAGCTTTAGGCTTTAGGATTTGTGTTAGGATTTAGGATTTGTGTTAGGATTTAGGTTTATTTTGGTTTAGGATTTTAGGTAGGAATTTAGGATGTGAGGTAGAGGTAGAAATAGAATTGTTGCTTTAGGTAGAAATAGAATTGTTGCCTTAGGTAGGATAATTTGTGGTAGGAATGTAGGATTTGTGGTATAGGATCCAATTTTAGTTAGGATTTGTTTCAGATTTAGGTACACTTTCTTTAGGTATACGATTAAGTAAGTCTTTTGTTTATGTTGGCATTTATGCAGGTAGACAATGTCAGGCAGACCTAAAGATCCCGTATGGGAACATGGTGACAATCTAGCTCCCGGATGGCGATGCAACTATTGTGGTATGCAGAAAAGTGGTGGTGGTTCTACTAGATTCAAACAACATTTGGCCGCGCGCGGATCATCGGTGCTCCATTGCAGCAGGGTGCCACCACCTGTGCGGGAGTACTTTCAGCGGGATATTGAGAGGACTAAGAAGGTAACTACTGACCGGGCTCGAGAGAGGGTGGCACGGGAGGCGGCAGCAGCAGCGGGAAACAATCCCGCTGGTGGATATGATGAGGAGGCTCAGATCCAGGATGCAATTAACCTGTCGAGAGCAGAAGCAGAGTTCCGACAGGGGGTGGAAGGGAGAGGAGGTACTTATGAGCGTGGAGGGGGTAGTGGTTCGGCGGGGTTGAATCCCTTCCAGAGGATGCTTAGAAGAGCTGGTTCGCGAAGGGACACTCCTGTGGTGGTGGAAGACTATAACTTGGCTGCCGGTGGAAGAAGAGGAATGACGCAAACAAAGATTGATACAGGGTCCTGGACGCAGAAGGGTAAGAATGCAAGGGAATCTATTGGGAAAGCTTGGTCCAAATTCTTCCATACTGCGGGAGTACCTGGGAGACAGGCGGATAGTCCTTACTTTGTTAGTGCGGTTAGAGAGACACAGAAGTGGGGTGAGTTTTCTTTCATTTTATGTTCACGAAAGTTTTCCTTCGCCTTGTGTTTGTGTATCCGTTCTCATGTTTTTTGTATGGTTGCAGGTGAAGGAATTGCATCCCCCACTGGACGGGATATTGATGGCAAGTACCTTGATATGAACGAGAAAGACTTGAAAGATCGGTACGCAAAGTTTCAGAATGATTGGCCCATCTTTGGCGTGACGTTGATGTGTGATTCTTGGACTGGCCCGACGCGGATGAGTGTCATCAATTTTTTGATATATTGCAATGGGGTCACGTGGTTTCACAAGTCTATTGATGCAACTGGAAAATCTCAGGATCTGACTATCTCAAGACGGTAACCCCTAAACCTGTGCCATTCACAATCCAACTTTGAGGATGTTTTGGGAGGTAACTAAATGTTGTACTTATTTTTTGCAGGAGATTCGTAAGGTGGTGAAGGAGATCGGCGCGGAGCATATCGTGCATATAGTTACAGACAACGGGTCCAACTATAAGAAAGCATGCAAGGCACTTGGACGGGAGTTTGCACACATTACTTGGACACCTTGTCTAGCACACACCGTCAATTTGATGTTGAAGGATATCGGTGAAAGGCCGGAACATGCAGGTACGATCTCGACATGCAAGGGAATTTCAGCTTGGTTGCACAACCATGGTCAGTTGAATGCAATGATGAGAAAGGCTATCGGTGGGGAGTTGGTTAAGTGGAATGCCACTCGATTTGGGACTAACTACATGTTTTTGAATAGCATATATCGGAAATGCCAGGGATTCATGCAGTGGATGGCATCTCCTGAATTCCAAAACAGTAAGTGGGCGCATACCGAGGAAGGTCGATTTGCTCATGCCAGGTTGTCTAATATGGAGTGGTGGGACGGATTGAAGTACATCATTGACACAGTGCAACCAGTATACAAGTTGCTTCGCTTTGCTGATTGGGAGAAGAAGCCAAACTTGTGTGAGGTTGTATACCAATACCAGTTGTGCAAACATGAAATGGAGTCTTTCTTTGGACAAAATGTGTCGACGTGGAATGAGTATCGGCAGATTCTTGACAGGCGGATTCGTGATGTGTACGTTGAGACGTATGTTGGTGCAGGTAATACTTATGCTTATTTCAAGTGCAATACTTATGCTTTCTCAACTTATGCTTATTTCAAGTCATTCATATTTTGCAGCTGGTGTCCTCAATCCTGCTCTTTCATATACGATGGATCCAACTCCTGAGATGTATCGAATGCTCAAGGATGCATTTGAGCGCATGACGGATGTCGAGTCCGCCGTGCAAGCATTGCAGGAGGCTGAAGTGTTTCGCATGAAGCATGGCGAGTATGGATCGGAAATGGCACAGCGAATGGCGACGGACCCGAAGACAACACCATGTAAGAGTTCTTCCCAAAGACACCTTATTCTCTCCGCTACTCGAATATATTGCTTACACAATCGGTTGCACATGCAGCGGCCTGGTGGATGATGTTCGGTGGATCCACTCCACAGCTGCAGCGCCTTGCATTACGGCTTGTTTCACAGTGTGTTTCCTCAAGTGGATGTGAGCGTAACTGGAGTACTTTTGCGTTGCTCCATACAAAGGTTCGCAACCGGTTGACACACAAGAAACTTAACAAGCTTGTCTATGTCAACTACAACCTTCGGCTGCGACTTGAGGATGTCTCTAATCGGCGTGATGATGATGAAGGTGATATTATTGAGCATCTTGGCCAACTTAACTTCTATGATGAGAAAAATCCGGTGCGGGAATGGATGGAATATGGTAGATCAAACCGGGAGTCGGTTCTTGATGAGGAGGATGAAGACAGTGACATTCCTATCCCGTCCCAGCTTGTGAGGGATCAGATAGACCCCAAAGATCTCCAAACCGCTACGGGTGATGATTGCATTAGTGATTGGGCACGAAGATATGTGGGTAGCAGTCACATAGGGAAGAGGATGTTCCAGAGTGGGCCTAAGCAGGGTGAGCCAAAGCGTCAAAAAGGCAAGACAAAGGCACCAGAAAACCCAGTGACCAGCGACGCCTCCACTGATGATGGTGATGGTCAGCGTAGTCCACCGTACCAGGAGTCTGGGGATAGCAGCTCAGCTGAAGATGACGGTGATGATGATGGTGATGGTGATGATGATGATGATGATGGTGGTGATGGTGATGATGATGGTGATGGAGATGGTGGTGGTGGTGGTGGTGGTGGAATTCGTTTCACAGGTATACACACGTACATTTACACACATGTATGATGTTTCTAACTATATGTACTAATTATGATCTATGGTTGACTGTAGGGGAGACTCAATTCACACATGCTACTCAGGATCGCGACCATGGAGCACCGCAGTCGCAAAGGAGAACGGTTGGAGCGTCGCAATTCGACAGTGATACCTCCCAGTCGCGGTCTTTTTATCCCATTCCTGACATAAACGCGCAGGCACAGACGACATGGGTGTATGAATGGGAAGACCCCCATTTTTACAACATGTTAGTCAGTGAATGGCAGACAACTTCGGCATGGACAGGCCTAACTTGGCAACAGTACAAGGCTGAGTTGCTTAGGGTGAGAGGCTTGAATGTCATGTCCATCGCCGAGTACAACTCCGCGTCCCAAATGGGGGTCTTTCCTTTTTACCATTGAACTTTTATTGTGTTGTATGACTTGTATCGAATTATTTGTATTTGAACTATCAACTCACTTATGCACGCCTAATATTATTGTGTTTGGTGTGGTATTTCTATGCATAACTATAAATTATTGATTGGGGGTGGTATTTAACACTACTTTGTGCCAACATCATGCCAAAATTTTCATTTCTTTCAAGCCGGAGACCCTTTTTCATTGCACCGGTTTTAATTCATTACCGAGCGGTATAAATCCTTATCGCAGCGGTATAAATACTTTATACCGCGGTATACCGCTGGTTACCGTTTGTATAAGCGATTTTGGTTTGGATTTTGAATTCGAGCGGTAAGAAGCGGTATACCATTTATACCGCTCCGGTATACCGTTACCGCTAGGTAGCGGTATAAATATACCGGGCGGTATAAAAAACCCTGGCCTGGTGTGCTGACGCGCCGGTGGGGCCCACTTGCGTCAGCCGCTGTGCATTTCCCGCGCATGCGTACGGTGGACGGAAGGTCAACGGCGCTGGCGTCAGCGATGATGTTAGCGCTACTTCATCTTAGGTACTTTATTTTCTCCATTCAATATCTTCTTCATCTGACGCCGAAAGTAGTCAAATAATATATTCATTTTTATCGTCTTGACGAGCCCGTTGCAATAGTGCAATCCATCTTGGCATTTGAGACCCTTTTTTAGGACGTCATATTTTATTCTATAATTACTCAGTTTCACCTGCAACCAAATATACACCAAAACTTGTGTAATATGTTAGTTTAAAACCCTATAGCTATGATGAATACTTTGATAGAGTCTTTTTTTTCCAAAGTTAAGGGTCAAAAATAGGGACTTGACGACCGTCAAGAAGCCCCTTATAATGGAGCTCAAGGAGCTTTGGGAAAAAGGTGTTCGAACATGGGATGCAGGGACTAGGAAGAATTTCAAATTGCATGCTCTTCTACTTTGGACTATTAATGACTTCCCAGCTTATGCTATGCTGTCTGGTTGGAGCACGCATAGAAAGTTTGCATGTCCATGCTGCCACAAAGATACTAAGTATTTGTGGTTGAAACATGGGAGGAAGCACTGCTATATGGGACATCGACGTTTCTTGTGAAAGGACCTTGATGTCGCCTAGAGGGGGGGTGAATAGGCGAGTCGACCAAATTAAACTTTTCTCCCGAAACTTGAACTCTCTGGCACAGGCGGTCAGACCGCCCCCTATATGCGGTTAGACCGCCCTGGGTCTATTGCGTTGTCTTAGGCGGTTAGACCGCCCCTGAGGCGCGGTTAAACCGCCTCCACGCAGTGAGCACCCCAAAGTGATGCTCAAGCTTCTCTTGACTTCTAGCATGAACCAAAGTTCTTGAGTGGCTTCACTAGAGACACGAGGATTTGTTTCCCGAAGTTCAGATTCACCGCTGCGCCTAGCAGCCACCAAGGCACGGTGAATCCTACGTCTCCGTTGAGGAAGCTTATGCGACCACCCAAGGTCAAGCTATCTGCTCCTTTCCACTAAGGCGATCTTTTTCACGTAGAGGCAAGATCACAGCCCTCACAAACTTGCCGCTGCTCACCACACCTTGGGAGCTAGCCGGCGACGCCTAGCCGTCTAGGAGGCAAGCCTCCAAGAGTAACAAATGCTTCAAAGCTTGTAGACGCGAATCACAAGTGCTCAAGCTATGGGAGGCTCTTTCTCAGCTCACAAAGATCTCTTGAGCTCACACAATCTCACAATCTCAACCCAACACAAGAGTATGGCTTGAATCCACAAATCTCACAAAGAGAGGTTGGGGAGAGCCACAAAGGCTTTGGCTTAGCAAGAACAGCAAGGGAAGCACTTCAGCAACCTTAGAAGCAGCACCTCACACCTGTGGAGGTCGTGGAGTATAAATACTCCACACAAGGAAAATTAGCCGTTACAAGCAGGCCTAACCCGGTTAGACCGCCCCCACAGGGCGGTTAGACCGTCTGCCACCAACCACTTTGAAAAACTAGTCGTTAGCAGCCAGGGGCGGTTAGACCGCCCTGGGCAGAGAGAACCCAAAGTCCCTTTTCACTCTCACCAACACTTCACCGTCTAGATGAAGTGGCTCAGTTTGGGTTATAGGTTTGTTAGAACACTCAGTAACTCTCTCAAGGCTAATTCTCACATAGGTTAACTAATGAGCACTTTAGATCATTGTCATAGAGCCAATGTTGCATCCCTCTTGATAGTACGGCATTCCTATACTCAAGAATAAAGATAAATACCGAGTCAATCCTCTTGAGTTTGTAGAATCTTCAATCTTGCCATACTTGTGTATTTTCTTCCTGAGGGCTTTCAACATTGCTACCAACATGAGCACATCCATACTTGAGCTAGCAACTTAGGATCTTTCCATTTAGCATGAGAATGCGCACTTAGACCCTTAAGTCACTCCATATTGCTAATCATAACATAGTGACAAGTTGCATTGCTTTCCTCGGTTAAGGTTTGGATATGATACTTCGAGATCCCACGGATACTAGTTACTTCACCCTAGCAACCACTCAATGGCAGCCGAGCTTGTCCATAGGTTGCTTAGTACCTCGCTCTAGTCATCTCGGTTGATCTCTTCATCACTTACCCAATCCACATTGAGTTTGGCTTTGCTTAATCATCTTCTTTATTTCCATTTGAAAAACTCTTCAAACTCTTGTTCTTGATTGACAACGTATATGCAGGCTTCCAATTGAGGATCATCATATCTTGGAAGAATCCTTGTATCCCTTTCTAATCACAACATGAAGTCTTGCATTGTCTTTGATTAAAACTACCTTTTTCTACCAAGTAATCCCTTTAATTTGTAATCAAGCTTAACACATGTATTGGAGACTTGAAATCCTTCTTAAGACATGTCTCCAATGTTTGTCTTCATTTGTGCTTGACATATGTAATATTTGTATCACGGGATCACACACTTGCTTTCTTTTTCTTTGATGTGAGCCATATGAAATTCAACCATTATATTTGACAACTTTATATCATGAAACAACCTAGTTACAACCTGCTCACATTCTTAAACAAACAAGTTAGACTTTTAATCGCTTTGTCAATCAATTCACCAAAATCCACTTAGGGGCCTAGATGCACTTTCAATCTCCTCCTTTTTGGTGATTGATGACAATACGATTAAAGCTTACAAATAAAGCATTAAAGCGCAATTTCGATTCTGAGATATATGATAAGCTCCCCCTTAATATGTGCTTTGAGTGGAATTTCAAAAGTGGCCTCAAATGCCAAAAGCACATACTTGAGAATAAACCATGAGAGCTCCCCTTATATCACAGAATCAGTGGAGTGCAACAAATGTGTGTGATAAGGAAGAATCTGTGATGCATATGACAGGAAAGGCAATCAACAAATGAAAAAAAATGTGCTGACTGGGCCAGGGCGGTTAGACCGCCCCTAGGGGCCGGTTAGACCGCCTGGACCACCCAGGTGACCCGACACAGTGTAGGGTGACCCGTCCAACACACCAAAACCTCCCTGAGTTAAAATGAGTCATCCGTCCCAATGCCGGGTGACCCAACCCTGACAAGCATTACACCATACAACTTTTGCATCACAAACTAACACAATGTCATTTAGGATAGATAAATAAGTTCAACACACATAGTAGCACACATTACAAGTTCTCAAGTCCACAGAGAAAGAAAATACGAATTTATTACAGAGCTCTCTCAGCTCACCAGCCAGGGCGGTTAGACCGCCTGGCCTGGGCGGTTAGACCGCCCCCTACAGACTACTTCTTGAAGCTTTAATCCATCTCTTCTCCCCCTTTGTCATCAAGCATCCATAAAAGGGCCTGGAGAAGATGTAGCTGCTGTCGATCATTGCCAAGCATCCCATCCCGAAGGGTTCTGTGGCGGAGGAGGCACTCCAAATAACTCCATAGATACGCGTGCAGCCCAATCATCTGAAGGAGGAGGAGGAGCCCACTCACCCTGTGGCTGAGAAGAAGGTCCTTCACCAAATGTAGCATCATAACCCGTAGGAGGTGGAGGGGGTGGAATCTCAGGATAGAACATGTGGCCAACTTGATCATATAGGTCCGAATTAAGAAAGCCTTGAACTCTGTCCTCTAAGGATGGAATCTCATCCTCAGAGTGGGGTGAGGAGATAGGAGAGCGAGGAGGCTGAATACCCATTTGTGTATGCATCGCCTTGATTGAGTCACGTTCTTTCTTGCTTGCTCTCTGAAAGGACCTTGATGTCGCCTAGAGGGGGGGGTGAATAGGCGTGACGACCAAATTAAACTCTTCTTCCCCGATCACTTGAGCTGACAGTGTTCCACCGGTCAGACCGGTGGTGATGACCGGTCAGACCGGTCAAGCACTGGACTTCACAGGAGGCACAGGTCAGACCGGTGCACCTCACCGGTCAGACCGGTGTAGCACAGAGCACCTGCAAACACAGCTTCAAGCACCTCTTGACTTCTAGCACGAACAAAACTTGGTGAGTGGCCTTTGTAGATGATCACAAGCAAGGTAATGAGCCCTGCACACACAAGTAGCACACCCAAGTAGATCGAAGCGGAAGCAAAACAAATATGCTAGAAGAACAACTTAGAGAGTCAAACCACACGAAGAAGCAAAGGATTTGTTTCCCGAAGTTCACCACCCACTAAGGAATGGCTACGTCTCCGTTGAGGAGCTTGTAAGGGACAATTCCCACAACAAGCCGGGTCTCTTTCAACCACTTTCCTCCTTTCCACTAAGGGGATCTTTTCCACGAAGAGGCAAGATCGCAGCCCTTACAAACTTCCCGCTGCTCACCACAACGTTGGGAGCTAGCCGGCGACGCCTAGCCGTCTAGGAGGCAAACCTCCAAGAGTAACAAACGCTTCAAAGCTTGTAGACGCGAAACCAAAGTGCTCAAACTATGGAAATGCTGTTGTTAGCTCACAAGGTCGCTCTTGAGCTCACTCTCTCAACCCAACACCAAGGATATGGCTTGAATCCACAAATCTCACAAAGAGAGGGTTGGGGAGAGCCACTAAGGCTTAGAGCTTGTTAGGAAAGGCTTGGGACCTCAGCAATGTTACTAGAAACAGCAAGCTTCAACTGAAGAAAGCTTGGGGTATTTATAGCCCTCATAGGAGAAAACTAGCCGTTAGTCCACGGGCGGCACCGGTCAGACCGGTTCTCCACACCGGTCAGACCGGTGTTCGAAAAACTAGCCGTTGGGGCTAGCGGCACCGGTCAGACCGGTCAGGCCCGAGACACCCCAAAACCCTTTCTATGATTCTAACACTTCACCAAAGAGATGAAGTGGCTCAGGTTAGGTTAGGAGGGTTTGTTAGCACACTCTAAGGCTAGATCTCACTTAGGTCAACTAATGAGCACTTTGACTTGGTCAACTCGCTAAGTTGCATCCCTCTTGATAGTACGGCATACCTATACTCAAGAATAACTAAGAACACTTTGTTGATCCCTTGAGCTTGGATATCTTCAATCTTGCCATACTTGATCAATATTCACTTGAGGGCTTTCAACATAGCTTTTGACTTGAGCACTTCCATACTTGAGCTAATGACTTATGATCTTTCCATCTAGCATAGGAATGCACACTTGAATCCATAAGTCACTCCATATTGCCAATCCTAACATGGTGATGACTTGCATTGCTTCCCTCAGTTAAGGTTTGGATATGATACTTGGAGACCCCACGGATGCTAGAACTTCACCTTAGCAAAACACGAAATGGCGGCTTAGCTACGGCCCCAAAGATTGCTTAGTCCCTCACCCTAGACATCTCGGTTGATCTCTTCATCACTTATCCAATCCACTTTTGAGTTTCACTTGCTTCATACACAATTAACCTTCATTTGAAAACCCGCTTCAAATGCTTGATCTTGATTGACCATGAATGTGCAAGCTTCCAAATTAGAACCATAATGTGTACACTCATCCTTGTGTCCTCTTTCAATAAACACATGAAGCCTTGCACTTGACTTAGAGAATTACCATCTTCTCTTTTATGATCCTTGTAAATTTAATCAAGCTACGTCTTCATATGGGAGACCATGAATTGACCTTCTCAAATTATCCCAATATTTATCTTCTTTTATTGCTTGATACTTGTCACTTATGCATTAGGATCATCCATATATTTGTCTTCTCCAATGTGAGCCATATAATATTCATCCATAAATAAATACTTCAATAATTGCTCATGAATATATAAATAAAACCTGCTCACAATCTTAGACAAATACATTAGTCCTTTAATCGCCTTGTCATTCAATTCACCAAAATCCACTTAGGGGCCTAGATGCACTTTCACTCTCCACTGCCTATGCTGCTCCACCTCAATATCTCTCTGACTCTTGCACATCCCTACAAAAAGCTTGATCAATTTTCTCACTGAAGAGGTGTGCTGCCTCTTGTCATGCCTGGGGCGGTTAGACCGCCCCTGGGGGGCGGTTAGACCGCCCCACCCCTGATTAGCCCCAAACTGCTGCTGCTGCTGCGGTTCTACTCTTTCCTCATTGATTTCTTCCTATTCTTGTTGTGCCAAAGGAGGAGAGGGAACCCTGATTGCCTTGCTGGGCTTGGGCTGCAAGCTCCTATGTTTCACATCTTTTGCATAAGTGGTGCCAGTGACTCTCTCAATGATAAACATGAGATAGGGGCCGTAACAACACAATTTCTGTGAATACTCAGATGTGTTCTTAATCTCTTGCCACAAGAACTCACCCACACTGAATCTAGGCTCTCCAGGTTTCATAGCTGCCATTAAGTTCCTTTGGAAAGCCGTGATCGCACCGGTGTTTCCATCTCTAGGAGTGAGAGTCTTTCTAAACAGCCGATTGAGGATGGCATAATATGTAGAGTCCATTCACCTGTCCCCAACAATCTCAAGCATTCTTGAGATACATGAAGTGCATCTCCTCTCTCCCAATAATTCCACCATCATGAAGATTTCTATATGATGCATCATGCTTACTAAGTCTCAAAATTTTGGAGAAGTTAGAGAATGTAACATGAAATTTTTCTCCTTCTGTCATCCAATGCATTGCCCTCTCATTCTCGCCCTTGTCATTCAGAACATATCCAAAATACACAGTGACAAAGAACTGAGCAATTACCTCTTTGTTCCAATGATGTTTAAACTTCATGAGGTGTTTGATCCTTTTCTCCTCACATGCCTGAATGATTTCATTAAAGATAGGATTGTTCTTCCTTTGCATGAAGTCCCAATCAATGTACTGTGCATCATGAGTGATCTTGGGCTTGTTGATGATGGTTGTGGTGTAGTAGTCCTGTTGAAATGTCGTCCAAAATCTATAATCTATGGCTGTCTTGGGACTACTGTAGGGATCCACACTTCTCATTTTAACCACTGTTTCTGCCATACCTTCTTTATAGTAATCAACAGGACCCTTGTGACGTGGGTAATTGGGTAGCCTAATCACGAGCAAGCTGTTATCATCATTGTCACCATCATCACACTGTCACCATCACCATCGTCGTCATCATCATCATCATCTCCACTCTCATCATCACCACCATCATTCCCCGCTGCCCCTTTGCCATGACGTCTCTCAATTCTGAAATCCTCATCACTCTCCTCATCATCAGTGCTCTCATTTCTTTCATCAACCTCCATATCGCTTCCCATGTTGATGGCTTCTCCCGAGACTTGTCTTTTCTGCCCACGAGGTCTCAGCCTGCGGCTGCTGCCTTCAGCTGCACGCACATCCCCACTAAGGGAGGTCCCTTGCCAAACACCGCCGCGAAGCATCACATCTTCTTTGGTTTTCTTGGCACGCTCTTTGGGCCTTGGCATGCTGCTGATCCTGGATCACAAGGATATGTAAAACATGTAAGAGACACCAGGAACAGGTTTGGCAAGATATCGATTGAAGAAATTCAACACAAAGAGCAATTGGCACAATGTTGGGAGGGGCGGTCAGACCGCCCCAGGCAGGCGATCAGACCGCCTGACCCAGAATTGAGCCAATGGCTCACTTTGCCAAACTTCAGCAGCCAATACCCTAGATATGATCAAGATTGTGCAGATGACATTTCTAGATAAGATAAGTTGACTACATGATTGAGAATCAACTTTTTGAAGTTGGATTGCCTGGGGCGGTCAGACCGCCCTATGGGGGTGGTTAGACCGCCCCTGGCAGTTCCAACCAAAAAATTGATTCTCAACAATGTATCCAACGAAACTGAATGAAACTCTAGGGATGTCTTCTAGGTATTGTCAGGTGATGTTCTACCACAGGGATTTCAAATCTACTCATGGAGTTGATAGATCGGGCAAAAACAAGATTTGAATACCTTTGGAGAGGGGAACCCGAGTTGAATCCAAATAACCGGGTGGGAGCCCGGTTGAACTGCCTTGGGAGAGTCTTTTCCACGGAGGAGTTGAGCAAATCCTTGATTGAATCATTAGATCGCCATGGGAGAGGTGAGAGGAGCTTTGGAGAGAGAGAGAGAGAGGATGAGGGCGTGCGTTCTGGAGAAGAGGAACAAGTCTGAGGTGGAGGAGTAAATGGATAGGATTTGACACTGTAGAATCACGGGAGGGGGTAAACTGTGAAAACCGTGATACCCGGTCTGACCGTCCCCCCTAGGTGGTTAGACCGCCCCCCCCCCCGGAGCAGAGGAAAAAAGCTGATGGAGATTAGATCTTAGTCCTTTTGCCCTTGCATGCTTGGATATAAGATTTTGAGTTGATAAAGATCCAATGTATTGATATAGCTCAGAGGAATATCAGACAATCCAAATTAATTCACAATTCTTGATTCTTCCAAGAATATGAGAGAGAGAGAGAGAGACATTAAGGTAGATGTATTATTGACTTGAGAAGATATCACCACTTGTGACTAGTCAACAATCAATCAAGTAGAACTATAGTCACAAATGGATCAATCGGGTCACAAAGACCAAGAGCCAAATATTTTCCAAAAGCACACTTCCTACTCATGCTAGTTGAATTTTCCGAGAACAACTATCGTATATCACAAAGTGCATGTATCCATTTCAAGCAAACTACCTCTAGAGCATATTTAGTTCATGCCTTACACAAAAATAACTTTCAAGACACTAAGTCAAGTTTTCTCGAAGACATCAACTAAATATCTAGAGAGGCATACTAGTTTACTTAAAACAATTGCATGCAAAGAATGGCACACTAGCATGATACAAAGGCCTAGATGCACTAAGGAAATAAAATGAGTTCTAGATCACATACCTTTGCCTTTTGCCAATTTGTTTGTGCATTTCTTATTTTAGTTCAATGCTAGCTCTTACTTGATTAACGAGTAGAGTAAGTGCTAAGAGCCGCCAATGATGCACAAACACCTATGAGGCTACAAGATCACTAGAATAAATTGTTAGTCTCACAAATGACACAAGTATTGAAATGAGCTCCCCCTCAACTAGTGCTAGAGATAATTGAATGTCTCGTAATAAGCACTTTATTCAACAAAGAATATGGAGAGGCTCATTTGCAATCTCCGATGATGTGCATGAGGCGAACAAAGGACCCTTTAGCGGTACTACCGACCTAAGCCAAGTACTACCGATAAAATACTTGCAGTAGACAGAGAGCCCTTGTCGGTACTACCGAAACAGGGCCGGTACTACCGAAATGGCTTCACCAGGCCCAACCCGGTTAGACCGGGTACCCCAGGCGGTTAGACCGCCCTGGGTAGCTCAGGCTGACTTGATGAGATTTTCTGTCCCTTTCCACTACGGTGCACTTGTATCTTGCTCAATAGACTCCTGCAATGCTTCGAGACAAATACTCTACTAGAGAGTCGTTAAGAGCACCGAATGGTATGAGATTGTAAATCTTACGAAAGTGTCTAAGTCACCTCCTCATGTTTCAAGAGTCAAGACTATATAAATCATGAGTGTTCACAAAAGAACTGAGAGTGACTTAGACATGCAAATTAAGCACAAGTTACCGAGATGTCATTGGAGAGAGAGTTTCAACTATAAGGTCATCCACATGACAACTTCATCAAATATTGATTTCTTTCTTTGTAGCCATGTGTCCAATGCATCTCCTTTCACCTGCAAACTCAGCAAACATTCTTTGGTACCCAAATCTTGTTGGGTCCTACAAGGTTAGTCACAAGGTGCTTAGGAACCCAAATAGCCCTTATGCTAGTTTGAGGTGAACCAATCACTCTTGTAGAACAAGATGCATCTTTGGTTTTCCTAAGGTTATTCAGTTCATAATGAACAAGGTTGGATTGATGAGAGTTACCATTTGGACAATCCTTGCCCATGTGACCCTTTTCACGACAATTGTAGCAAATGCGATACTTGTTCTTTCTAGAGGTTGTATCTCGTTGCTTTTCTTGTATTTGCTTGCTTGTTGGCTTTGAGCTTGTATAGGGATCCTTCTTCACTTTGTTGTAGTGTGGATGTGCCACCAGGGGTGAACCCGGTCTAACCGCCCTATAGGGCCGGTCTGACCACCCCTAGTCAGCACATGCATCTTGTGCGCAATCTACAGCTGAATGTCCCTTCTCCCTGCATTTATAGCACAATCTCCTTCTGATGGAGTTTCTTTTCTTCTTGGAGAGTGTTTCTTCAGCTTTGAGTTTGTTGGGGCAATTTGAAGCGAAATGCCCTATGCTTGAGCACTCACGAGACTTGACTTGCCCAAGGTTTCTCTTGTTGTGAATCTTGTTCTTGCTTGTGTTGAGTCGAGGCTGAGGAGTTGAGCTAGTGACGGTTGATCCCTTCTCAAGCTTCTTCACCATGTTTTCACGGTTATCTTGAGAAGGTCGCACTTGACTCTTCTCCCTCAACTCACTCAAGTTTCTTCTAAGCTTTTCAACCTCTTGCTTAAGTTCATCATTTTCTTGAGCAATGAGATCATCACAAGATTCTACATTTACTTGATCAAACCATGAAAGTTTGTCTTTTGAATCACAAGAGTTAGCACAAAAGGAATTTACTCTAGTTTGTGTGCTTGTGCAAGTGTGAGTGAGAGGTTTATGAGATGTTACCATGTTTGTCATAACCTCACATGTCACTTCTAGCGAAGTGTGTGACTCTACAAGCTTCTCATGAGAATATTCAAGTTCTTTGTGAGTTCCTTGTAGTAACACAAACTTGCTAGTGATGTCTTCAAGTTGATCCTTGAGAGCTTGATTCTCCTCCATCATGGACGCTGCACATGATAGAGAGTTGATAGCACAAGTGAAATCTTCTTTGAGCTCATTGTACTTGCCAATCCAAGAAGCATTTGATTCCTTGTTCTTTTCCAATTCTTTCTCAAATAGCTCTCGGTAGGCTTGCTGTTGTGAGAGCTGATCTTCTTGAATTCTTACTAGCTTGATGAGCTCAAGCACATTCTTCTTGTCCTTCTTGGTCATCTTATCAAACTCAAAATTAAATCTCTCCTTCTTGCTTCCTTTCTTCTTTTTGCTCTCAGTGTACTGATGAGATGTGGAAGCTTCAGGAACTGATGTAGAGATGCTTTGAGCTTGAGAGGGCTCTTCGACACACGAGGGTTCAGTTTCTCTGGTGGGGCCGGTCTGACCGCCCTGTGGGGGCGGTTTGACCGCCCCCTCCAGAGGTGTTGCGATTTTTGCTTGTTGCCCTTCTTCTTCCTTGGAATTTGATGCTTGAGGCTGATTATATATTGTGAAAGATGAAGAGCCTTCCTCTCGTAGCTCGTCTTCATCTTCACTTTCAAATTCATCCCATTTGGTATTTACAAATAGCTCAACTAGTAGAGTCCAAATGCGATGAGCATCTTGATTAATCTTCTTGTTCTCAAGCATAAATTCCTGCAAGTCTTCACAAAGAGAGCTTTGCAAAAGGTTAACAATAGAGGCATTGAGTTGCGTGCACTCCAGAAGAATGCTTGCAACTACAATGCTCTCCGCAATGGGACCCATAACTTTAAGAGAATGCTGAATGTCAAAGGACCAGGAAACGTAGTTTGAGCTATCTAGTGCTAGCAGCTCAAACGATACCTCACGGGTTGTCGACATCATGAAACTCCGAGCGGTTAAGCTCGAAACGAAGCACCAAGCTCTGATACCAATTGAAAGGACCTTGATGTCGCCTAGAGGGGGGTGAATAGGCGAGTCGACCAAATTAAACTTTTCCCCCGAAACTTGAACTCTCTGGCACAGGCGGTCAGACCGCCCCCTATATGCGGTTAGACCGCCCTGGGTCTACTGCATTGCCTTAGGCGGTTAGACCGCCCCTGAGGCGCGGTTAAACCGCCTCCACGCAGTGAGCACCCCAAAGTGATGCTCAAGCTTCTCTTGACTTCTAGCACGAACCAAAGTTCTTGAGTGGCTTCACTAGAGATTTAGAGTCAGGGTGATGATCCCTTCACACAAAGATAAGCACACCCAAGTAGATCGAAGCGGAAGCAATGTAAATATGCTAGAAACCAACAAGTGAGGTAAACCACAAAGGAGACACGAGGATTTGTTTCCCGAAGTTCAGATTCACCGCTGCGCCTAGCAGCCACCAAGGCACGGTGAATCCTACGTCTCCGTTGAGGAAGCTTATGCGACCACCCAAGGTCAAGATATCTCCTCCTTTCCACTAAGGCGATCTTTTTCACGTAGAGGCAAGATCACAGCCCTCACAAACTTGCCGCTGCTCACCACACCTTGGGAGCTAGCCGGCGATGCCTAGCCATCTAGGAGGCAAGCCTCCAAGAGTAACAAATGCTTTAAAGCTTGTAGACGCGAATCACAAGTGCTCAAGCTATGGGAGGCTCTTTCTCAGCTCACAAAGATCTCTTGAGCTCACACAATCTCACAATCTCAACCCAACACAAGAGTATGGCTTGAATCCACAAATCTCACAAAGAGAGGTTGGGGAGAGCCACAAAGGCTTTGGCTTAGCAAGAACAGCAAGGGAAGCACTTCAGCAACCTTAGAAGCAGCACCTCACACCTGTGGAGGTCGTGGAGTATAAATACTCCACACAAGGAAAACTAGCCGTTACAAGCAGGCCTAACCCGGTTAGACCACCCCCACAGGGCGGTTAGACCGCCTGCCACCGACCACTTTGAAAAACTAGCCGTTAGCAGCCAGGGGCGGTTAGACCGCCCGGGGCAGAGAGAACCCAAAGTCCATTTTCACTCTCACCAACACTTCACCGTCTAGATGAAGTGGCTCAGTTTGGGTTATAGGTTTGTTAGAACACTCAGTAACTCTCTCAAGGCTAATTCTCACATAGGTTAACTAATGAGCACTTTAGATCATTGTCATAGAGCCAATGTTGCATCCCCCTTGATAGTACGGCATTCCTATACTCAAGAATAAAGATAAATACCGAGTCAATCCTCTTGAGTTTGTAGAATCTTCAATCTTGCCATACTTGTGTATTTTCTTCCTGAGGGCTTTCAACATTGCTACCAACATGAGCACATCCATAGTTGAGCTAGCAACTTAGGATCTTTCCATTTAGCATGAGAATGTGCACTTAGACCCTTAAGTCACTCCATATTGCCAATCATAACATAGTGACGAGTTGCATTGTTTTTCTCGGTTAAGGTTTGGATATGATACTTCGAGATCCCACGGATACTAGTTACTTTACCCTAGCAACCATTCAATGGCAGCCGAGCTTGTCCATAGGTTGCTTAGTACCTCGCTCTAGTCATCTCGGTTGATCTCTTCATCACTTACCCAATCCACATTGAGTTTGGCTTTGCTTCATCATCTTTTTTATTTCCATTTGAAAAACTCTTCAAACTCTTGTTCTTGATTGACAACGTATATGCAGGCTTCCAATTGAGGATCATCATATCTTGGAAGAATCCTTGTATCCCTTTCTAATCACAACATGAAGCCTTGCATTGTCTTTGATTAAAACTACCTTTTTCTACCAAGTAATCCCTTTTATTTGTAATCAAGCTTAACACATGTATTGGAGACTTGAAATCCTTCTTAAGACATGTCTCCAATATTTGTCTTCATTTGTGCTTGACATATGTAATATTTGTATCACGGGATCACACACTTGCTTGCTTTTTCTTTGATGTGAGCCTTATGAAATTCAACCATTATATTTGACAACTTTATATCATGAAACAACCTAATTACAACCTGCTCACATTCTTAAACAAACAAGTTAGACCTTTAATCGCTTTGTCAATCAATTCACCAAAATCCACTTAGGGGCCTAGATGCACTTTCATCTTGCCTTCAGACCATCCATGGCGCAACAACAAGGTCAGCTTCAACAACAAGGATGAAACTAGGGAGGCACCACAACCACTGAATGGTGCACAGGTACTTGAGCAGTTTGAAAGTTTTGAACAAGTGAGATTTGGAAAGACAACATCAAAAAAAAGGAAGCATGACAAAGACAAAAGATGGCACAACTGGAGGAAGAAGAGTATTTTTTTTGAGCTCCCTTACTGGTCTTCTTTGCTCATCAGGCATAATTTGGACGTCATGCACATTGAGAAAAATATATGCGAGAGCATATTAGGCACTCTGCTTGAATTGGAAGGTAAATGTAAGGACGGGGAGAAGGCCCGGCTTGACATGGAGCATCTAGGGATACGACCAGATCAGCATCCTGTGATTAATAATGATGAGTATATCTTGCCACCATCATTGTACAAGTTAGATAAGATGGACAAGGAAAATTTATGCGAATTTCTATACAGAGTGAAGATGCCTGATGGGGTTTCCTCCAACATAAGAAGATGTGTTGACATAAAGTCATGTAAGGTGTCTGGCTTCAAAACTCATGATTACCATCTAATTCTATAGAAACTGTTACCCTTGGTGGTGCGTAGGATTTTGCCAGAACAAGTTGTCATTGCTTTGATTCAACTTAGTAATTTCTTCGATGCACTATGTTCCAAGGAGCTGGTGGAAGCAGACTTAGAAAAACTTAGCAGTACAATTAGAGAGACTGTTTGTCGACTTGAGATGCTTTTCCCACCGTCATTTTTTGATATCATGATGCATTTTCCCATTCATCTAGCTGAAGAGGCAATACTTGGTGGGCTCGTGTGCTATAGATGGATGTATCTAGTGGAGCGGTACCTGCGCACCGCGAAAGGATATGTGAGGAACAAGGTGTACCCTAAATGTTCAATAGCCGAGGGATACATACTCGAGGAGTGCCTGACATTTTGCTCAAGATTCTTGGACGTGGACACCAAACTGAATCGTGTTGATCGACATGAAAGTATTGCTGTGAATGAGCCACCATCTGGGTTAAGCATATTTGCTGCAATGGATTATAAGAGGAGATGACAGACTATTTAGATCATTGAAGGAAATGAGATGTAGAAGATGAGACACTACATAATTTCTAATTGTGATGAAGCTAGACCATGGGTCGAGTAAGTTACATTACTGAACAACATTATTTTTAAATTTTACGTGATAAACTAACAATAATAAACATTTCAATGCAGCGCGCATTTGGAAGAACTGAGAAAATATGGTTCAAGAAATCTAAATCAGCGATATGAGGATCAATTTGTAAGATGGTTCGACAGCAAGATCAGGGAGGCCCATGCGAATGGGGAAGTAAGTGCAGAGATGTTTGCACTTGCTCAAGGACCGGACAATCGAGCTCGTACATTGCATAGATGCCATACCAATAATTGGCTTTTTCGAACCGTTGAAGTTGAAAAAAGCCTCGTAACACAAAACAGTGGTGTGCTTGTCAAGGGTGATGGCACTACTGGCAACATGAACTGGTATGGGGTGATCAAAAGAATGATCTCACTAGAATTCCCTAGACAAAAAGAAGTTATTTTGTTCTAGTGTGACTGGTTTGATGTTCCTGCTGCAACTACCAATAGAGCCAGAGGAACAGTAAGGATAAATTTGGGGTTATTGATATCGATACTACTCGATATAGGTATAAGAATTAACCCTTTATTCTAGCGACACAGGTAGAACATGTGTTTTATGTGAATATGGTAAACAAACCTGGTTGGAGTAGTATTATTGCGATGAAACCAAGGGACTTGTTCGCCATGCCTGAATTAGAACTTGAGGACTCAATTGATATGGGTATTGAAGGCATTAATTTACTTGGACAAGGAGGGCACAACCGGGGATGTCGCTGTTATTGCTCAGGTGCAGGCTGAAGCAGTAGATGAACCAGATGATGCGGTATTTGATGTTGATGAAGTAGATGATGACGACGACACGTACGTTGATGATGGAGTTGTTGCACCCATATCTTCTGTGGAACAAGCCCAAGATGATAATTTTTTTATTGGATAGTAACAATATTTTGTTTTGCGTCTCTAGAGACAATTTATTGCCATGACAGATGTTTTGAATAGTATTTGCGTTTTGGTTTGACGTGTGAACAAACAATTTCCTGAATACCATTTAAATAAATTCCCAAAATGTCATCGACAAAGTAAAATGATCGCAGCACAAATGAACCTTGGATATGATCCCATTCACAAGTTTTTGCACAAGAGATAAAAGGATATATACGTAGATATCCTATCTACTTCAGTTCAAACTGAGTCAGCCTCCTCATCTGATTCTAGAGTGAAGAATTCACCCTCCTGATGCTTCCGCTTAACAGCAATGCGAAGATCCTCCGCCATTCAAAAAATCTAAAAATTTCGAAGGGTTAGTTGGCATGTGGAAAATGGCAATTGTATAAAATTATTTCAGAGATAACTGAACAAAAAACAAATACCTGACAAACAGACTTAGTAGGTCCATCATATTCATCTTCATCACTAGCATCATTTAGGATCATCTTGCATTTGATCTTTGGGAAGCACATGTCATACTTCTTTCCATTAGTCTGCATTACAAGCGAATGAGTCGGTGAGTACATGGATTCTAAAGCGAATCCAATTCATTTCAACTAAGCCAACGACATTGCACTAACCTCAATCAATGTATTTGGTAAACCTTGTGTGTCGACTCCCATCTCCTTGTCCAAGTCCGTGTTGGGCCATGCGTCGATGAGAGACGTGGACACCTGTGGGTCCCACATGGCAGTGTCCTGCAAGTCCCTGACGGGTGGACCCGACCTTCTGGAAGCCCCGACGACCTGTTAGTGGGCCCAAAGACCTTATCCACGACTCCTATGAATCCGGGCGACCTAATCCGATTCTCTGAAGACTCCCGAGATCTCCGGATATCTTGCCGGGCAAGACAAGGCCGATGACGCGGTTTGGCAACCGCCAGACGACCCGAACATTACGGGATAGTGTTGTAATAGGATTCCTACTTGTAACCGACCTGGACTCCGGGTCCATCGACTTGTAGCCCAAGGTACGCCGGCCAATATAAGGCGGCCTTGGGGCGCCCTCGAGGGCATCCAATCTCTTGCTCACGCAATACCACAAACAACTAGACGTAGGGTTTTACTCTCCGGAGGCCTGAACCAGTATAAACCCCCGTGTCCCCGCGTTTCTCGCCGTGCTTGCCGTGTTCCGTGCTCGACCTTCGTGCAACCACCTACGCTCTTGGTTCCTGATCACCCATTAACCTGCAAACTGCTTGGGTCATCCCCTTGCAGATCTGTCTAGGATCCTCACCCCTGATAGTTGGCGCGCCAGGTAGGGGAGATCAGGAGCCTGTTCGTGCAGCATGGTGGCCCGACCCGGTGTCATCTTCCCGGCAAGCATGGCCGTCGTCCTCGCCAACACCGTCGAGATCTCCTTCGGCACCTTCTCCGCGACGTCTCCAGCCCCGGCTCCCGCGGTGACTTCAGCGACCTCCGTCGTCGCGCCCGTTTTCGATCTGGTTTCGGAGACCCACCCACCCACGACCTATGATATCCTCCAGGGGATGGATCGGGTCACTGACATGCTGACGGAAACCCTTCAGATCTGTGAGCGAGCCGAGCGCTCAGCGCGGTTGGCCCCGCGCCCTCCCGTGTCTCCCTTCGGTCTACGACCCTCAGCCGCCGTCTACTCTGACATGATGGCCAAGACCATCCAGATCCAATCTGGACGACGTACGCCTGGCGACCTACGCCCGGCACCCGCCACGACCAAGAAAACCCAGATCCAATCTGGGAGACGTTCCTCCGGCGACATACCGCCGGCTCCTGGTGCAAGACATGACCCTCTCAATGTGCCTAGCACCTATCACAAAGGTGCGAAGCACACTCTACGCGCGTGTCGACTGCGCAAATGGGTCGCCCAGGGACAGCCCCGCTGTGATGCAAGAACCTCCCAGTTTCTGGACTGTGGGGAGTTTCAAAAAGCTCGGGTCCGCCTCACCCCCAACAATCAAGGCTCTCCAGATCGTGAGGTCCTCGTGGTCTCAGAGAACGACCCACCCCGCGTCGGTGCCACGGACTCACAGGAGGCTGAACGTGTCCGCCACAACGCCGACCGTGCCCGACGTCGTCAAGAAGAGCAACGCCGAGTGGTCCTTCCTTGCGCTCGAGATCTCTGTGTCGAGTTCGAGGAGGCCGGGATCAGGACGTTCAACAGTCCCCAAGCCAACTTGGGTGCTGCCATCGCACGCCTCCAGGAAGCTGCACCCACACCGGAGAACGAGGCGGTACTGGCCTACCTCCGCGTCACCAACGCTCTGGTGGAAGAAAAAAGCGCCACCTCCAAGTTGGCCACGTCTTCTGCGACGCAGCACTCGCGAAGTCGATCCCATCGACCTCGCACGGGCCATCAACCTCCTCTCGAGCCTATCGCAGAGGAGGTCGATCAAAATAACCCTCGCGACCTTCGCGACAACCTCGAGAACAACCGCCGTAACCGTGACGTTCGCAACGACCTCAACAGGCGCCATGGCGAGCGCGACGAGGCGGAGCTGCGCAGACGGGCGGAGTACGATCGTGCCTACGGTCGCCCTGGCCCGATCCATCGCGCCCAGGAGAAAGAAGATCCCTAGCGTCACCAGCTCGAACTTCAGCGTCGTGCTGATTACGAGCAACAGCACGGCCCCCCGGAGGATCCGTACGTCACACCGGGGGCACATCGCCAGCCACGACCCCAGGTCAAAACTCCAGGCACCGGTACTGACGCGGGGGCTGTTACCTCGTTCCCTGCGTTGGCGGATCGGTTCAGGACGATCATCTTCCCCAACGGTTTCAAGCCAAAGATCAACAAGTATGATGGTCGCTCCGACCCCAGCATCTGGCTGCAGACGTACACCGTCGCCGTCAACGCCGCAGGTGGTAGCTACGACCACATGGCGGCATACTTTCCCTTGGTGATGGGCGATGCTCCCCTGCTATGGCTCAACAATCTGGCACCTGGGACCATCAACTCGTGGGCTGATCTCTTCAGAGAGTTCACCACTAACTTCCAGGAGACCTACAGTCGACCTGGTAACGCCTTCAATCTCAGTAGGGTCATCATGCAGCCCAATGAGAAACTCCGCAGCTACACCGACCGGTTCTTCACGAACCGAAACACTTGCGTCGGCGTCACAGACGACCAGATTGTCGACAACTTCAAGAAAGGGATCATGAATCCCAAGATCTACGAGAAGGTCCACGAGTCTGGCGCCACCACGGTCCGCACCCTCATGGAGGCTGTCAACAGACTGATCGACACAGAGGACGCCCTCTACAACCAGTTCGAAGCTAACAAAGCCAATGCCGCTGGAACATCCGCAGTTGCTGAGCCTGCCTCCAAGCTGCGCAAGCGACCTTCAACAGAGGTCTTGGCTGCTGAAGGTTGCCGGACGTCCACGTTCAACCAAGCGGAGTTCGACCTCACGCTTGACAGCCCCTGCGTCTTCCATGAAGGCGCCATGCACACTCTCCGCGTGTGTACGCAGATGAGACGGGCTTTCGCCCCGACGGACCCCAAGCTCTCCAAGAGCGATGGCGACCGCCCGGGATGCTATAACAACCGCTGGCGCGACAACCGCAATGATCGTCGTGACGACAGGGACCGTCGCGTGACAGGGACCGGTGGAACGACTACCGCAACGACAACCGACCTCGGGAAGATCTCCGGGAAGAAAATCTGCCGCCGCCCCCTGCGACGGGCAACCCCAATGGACCCTTCCAGCGGGCGGACAGAACGGCCAACATGATCGTCAGTGGGATAAAAACCCACACCAGCAAGAGGCGCCAAAAGAAGGACGAGCACGAGATCCTGCACATCCACACCAAGCCAGTGACCCCCCCTGCGGTGGTCCGATCAGGCTATCACGTTCTCCAGGATGGATCACTGGATGCATATCCCTGACCCCGGGTCCTACCCGCTAGTCGTCGAGCCCATCATCGATGGAGCCCTGCTCCCCCAGACCCTCATAGATGGCGGCAGCGGCCTCAACATCATCTTTGTTGAGACATTGCAGAAGATGAACTTCGACTTCAGCAAGCTCACCAAGACCGACGAGCCGTTCTATGGCATCGTGCCGGGCAAAGCGGCCTACCCCATGGGTCGGGTTTCGCTCCCCGTCACTTTTGGCACCGAGGAGAACTTCCGCACCGAGTACCTCAACTTTGAAGTCGCCAACTTCAAGTCGTCCTACCACGCGATCCTAGGTCGCCCGATGCTGGCCAGATTCATGGCCATCCCGCACTACACATACCTAGTGCTCAAGATGCCAGCACCCCACGGAGTCCTCACCATCTACGGCGACCTGCTCGTCTCATTCAGATGTGACGCTCAGGCTGTAGAGCTCGCCGAAACGTCGGCCGTCAAGGCCGCCTCTACGGTCCTCCTGGCGGAAGCTAAGGAGGTTGACCCCACGACCCTAACGGTCCCCGAGCAGAAGCCTACCGATGCCGCCATCGACCCCGCTCCAACGACAAAGTGCGTTTGTCTCGGCCTGCCCGACGAATCCAAGACGGTGACCATCGGGGACAACCTCGGTGAGAAATAGGAACTCGCGCTCACCAGCTTCCTCCGGGATAACGCGGACATATTCGCATGGTCTCCATCAGATATGCCGAGTGTCCCCAGGGAGCACTCCTTGGATGTAAGAAAGTCGGCCAGACCCGTCAAGCAAAAGCTGCGCCACTTCGCTGAAGATCGCAAGGAGGTCATTAGGGTAGAAATAATAAAGCTCCTAGCTGCTGGTTTTATCCGCGAGTGTAAAAATCCGGTTTGGCTCTCCAACCCGGTACTTGTACCCAAAAAAACCGGTCAATGGAGAATGTGTATCGACTACACCAATCTCAACAGACACTGCCCAAAAGACCCCTTCCCTCTTCCCCGCATCGACCAAGTCGTCGATTCTACAGCTGGGAGCATCCTGTAATGCTTCCTAGATTGCTACTCAGGGTACCACCAGATACCCCTTAAGGTCTCTGATCAAGACAAGACGGCGTTCATAACGCCGCACGGCATCTATTGCTACACGACCATGACCTTCGGTCTAAAAAACGCTGGAGCGACCTACCAGAAGGCCATCCAGCAATGCCTTGAGCCCCAGATTGGCAGGAACGCAGAAGCCTACGTCGACGACGTAGTCGTCAAAACTACCGTCGAGGATCAGCTCATTGCTGACCTAGCGGAGACCTTCGCCAACCTCCGCAGATACCGCTGGAAGCTCAATCCAGAGAAGTGCGTGTTCGGTGTCCCATCTGGCAAGCTCCTAGGTTTTATGGTGAGCAACCGCGGCATCCAAGCCAACCCCACCAAGGTCGAGGCCATCCGTACGATGAAGCGGCCAACAAAGAAGAAAGATGTCATGAAGCTTACAGGGATGATGGCGTCCCTAGGTCGTTTCATCAGCAAGCTCGGAGAAAAAGGCCTGCCCTTCTTCAAGTTGCTGAAAAAGTCAGACAAATTTGTCTGGTCCAACGAAGCTGAAGAGGCGCTAGAAAAGCTGAAGGAGTTCTTAACCACACCCCCGGTGATGGTGGCCCCTGCGCCCAAAGAGACTTTGCTCCCCTACATCTCCTCGACCACCCAGGTGGCTAGCTCCGTCCTCGTAGCAGAAAGACCCAAAGAGGGGTCACCCTACCCCGTCCAGCGACCTGTCTACTATGTCAACGAGGTCCTGTCTGACAGCAAGACTCGGTACTTGCAACCGCATAAGATGCTCTATTCTCTGCTGGTCACTTCACGCAAGCTCCGGCACTACTTCCAGGCGCACAAGATCAAGGTTGTTTCGGCCTTCCCACTAGGCTAAATCCTAAGAAGTCGCGACACCGCTGGACGCATCATCAAGTGGGCCATCGAGCTAGGCGAGTTCGACCTTGAGTTCTGCCCCAGGCAGGCCATAAAATCCCAAGTCCTCGCAGACTTTGTTTTGGAGTGGACAGAGCTTCAACAACCGCCGCCTCTAGAGAAGCCCGAGCACTGGACTATGTACTTCGACGGTTCCCTGAACCTAGAAGGAGCCGGTGCGGGCATCTTGTTCATCTCGCCTCAGGGCGACCTGCTCAAGTACGTCCTACAGATCCACTACAAGGCGTCCAACAATGGCGCCGAATACGAGGCTCTCATCCACAGCCTACGGATCGCGGCCTCCCTGGGGATTAAGCGCCTGATCGCCTATGGCGACTCTGATGTCGTCATCAGCCAGGTCAACAAGAGCTACGACGCCAAGAAGGACACCATGAACGCCTACTGTGCGGAGGTACGCAAGCTTGAAGGTCACTTCGAGGGAATCGAGTTCCACCATGTGTCTCGCAACAACAACGTGGCGGCCGACGTTCTCTCCAAACTGGGCTCCAAACGCGCCCTAGTCTCGGCTGGTGTATTCATCCAAGACCTGCGTAAGCCTTCTATCAGGCTTGAAGACGACCCATTGGAAGACGATGCGGCTCCTCCTGGTAGCCGCGACGTGCTGATGGCTGAGGTCGAGGATGACTGGCGTGAAGACTTCTTGGCTTTTCTCCTCAAGGGACGAGTCACCGAAGACAAAGCTGAGCACGAGAAAATTACACGACGTAGTGTCAACTACGTGGTCATTGGTGACAAGCTTTATAGGAGGTCCGCCTCCACTGGCGTTCTTATGAAGTGCATACTGCGCTCCGAAGGGCTGCAACTTCTAGCTAACATTCATGGCTGTTGGCGTTTCTTACACCAAATTTATCGGTGCTAGAAGGCCAGTAGGTATATATACGATCACAGATAAATCCGCAAGTGCACGGATACTGTTGTAGCTTTCACCCAAGAGTGTTATATTTTCCCAAGGGAAGCACTGACGGCGTAGACAATCGACTAACAAGATAGAAGAGGGTATCGAGACCCGGCAAAGAGCTATGGCGGGGGTAACGGTAAAGGATATTCAGGGTAAGATTTGGACACGCAAGGAGATCCTGATAAAGGCTAGAGGGACCTAGTGAGCCGGGAGGACAACGAGACGAGAAAGGAACCTGAGATAATCTATCTATTCTTGTCAACTCCGAGAAAAGAACTAAGGTAAGGTAGAGTCAAGGCAAGAGAAGATCGACGAGTCCTTCTAGTGTTGCAGGGGCATGCGAAGTCGTGTCCTCGGAAAGGGATGAGAAGGGAGAACTACGACGCGCTGAATCCTATCAGCCCGAACGAACGTGGTGGATTGCAAAAGCCCGTCCGGAGCTGTCACCTCCTTAGGGTACCACAGCTATTCCGTGGTTCGGGGGAACAATCTAAGACTAAGGCAAGTTCTGAGCACCGCGCTCACAATGAACCAGAGTACCTTCCACAGGATATCACAAGGAAAGATCTCTCTCTCCGACCAAGCACCGAAGTACTCAATAAGAGATCAAGCGAAGAACGACCACAACACTATAGGGTTCTAGTAGTCTAAACCAACCAAGGCTAAACTCACTTTAGTCTAAACCAGATATAAAGCTACTAGAGAAAAGTAGAAGCTGAATGTAATTGACTCGAATGTAAGATAGAAAGATAACTTGATTATAACTTGAGTCTAACAAAGAAAGGATACAAGAGCAGTACCGGAACTCTGAAGAAGACTCCTCCGGAACCCCGAGACTTGCTCGACTCGACTCTAACTCCCAGACTACACTAGTCCAACTCTAGAAGTGAAAAATGAGGAAGATAGCGATGCTCCTGCTGTGTGTCTTCGAATCCAGCGAGTGTGGGTGGCTTTTATAGGCTTGGAGGGTCGGTGGAGCGCCTGGGGGCCGAGTCATAGGTGCGGCCGCACCTCTAGGGCCAGCCGGCCCTACGATAAACCGCCTCTAGCATCGGACGATCCTGATCAGTGCTCCAGCGTCGGTTGTGAGGCGGTTCCCTGGTCAGCGGTGCCCTGGTCCCTCGGTGCTAGGTGCGGCCGCACCTGGTAGGGCCGGCCGGCCCTACCCCGTGGCCGTGTGATGCACCGACACGAGTGAGGAACAACCTTGATCACTCCCTGATGGCGGTTGTGGCGGTTAGGTGTGGACCCAACGATCCAAGTGCTCTCATTCTCAGCCTTTTGATCAAACCGACTTGGAATCAACGCTTCCAGCATAGGTGTGACTTGTTCAAGCATCAGGAGTACCCACGGATCACTGACGTGGCACAGGGCAGGACCGGCCGCACCTGGCAGGGCCGGCCGCACCTGCCAGGGCCGGCCGCACCTGCCCGGTCGGTCCTGGTGGTCCGTGGTTGCTCCAAAATGCACACCTGCATATTAAATTCACAGCACAACTCGTGGAACTTTATTAGTACCTAAAATGTGCATGAAACTTGTTATATACTCCTCTCATTTTGGTTGATTGACGGTCGAAAATTTTGCTGTAACGACCGTCAACAATGGCGGGGAGTGTGGCAACCACGCAGCCTCCACTAACCTTGTAGGAAAGGCCTTTCGGTCTGGTTTCTACTGGCCCTCGTCCATGAACGATGCACAAGACCTGGTCTGCCGGTGCAAGGGGTGCCAGTTCTTCACCAAACAGCAGCACCTCCCAGCACAGGCTCTACGCACCATCCCTCCATCCTGGCCCTTCGCGGTCTGGGGCCTCGACTCGGTGGGACCCTTCAGAACTGCCCCCAGCAGTTACAAGCACATCATCATTGCGGTGGATAAGTTCACCAAGTGGATCGAGGTCAAGCCTGTATCCAGCGTTACATCAAAAGAAGCTGCCAAGTTCATCGAGGAGATCACGCACCGCTTCGGGGTACCCAATAGGATCGTCACCGACCTTGGGTCTGCCTTCACGGGTGCTGAGTTCTGGGACTTTTGCCAGGACAACCTCATCGACGTATACTACTCTTCGGTGGCGCACCCTCGGTGCAACGGTCAGGTCGAGCGCGCCAATGGCATGGTGCTTCAGGCCATGAAGGACCGTATCTTCGACGACGCGTCACCTTACGCTACCAGGTGGCTCGCCGAGCTCCCTCATGTGATCTGGGGTCTCCGAACTCAGGTCAGTTCTGCCACGGGGTACTCCCCGTTCTTTTTGGTCTACGGTTCGGAGGCCATCCTCCCCACCGACGTTGCCTTTGGTGCCCCGCGCATCCAGAATTACGATGAAGGCGAGGCGGAGCAAACTCGTAAAGTCGACCTTGACAGCCTTGAAGAACATCGTGTGATGGCCCTGATGCGCCACGCACGTCATGAACAGCAGCTCCGTTGGTATCACGATCGGAATGTCAAGGAGCGATCCTTCAACGTTGGTGACTTGGTCCTCCGACGGATCCAAAACACTAAAGATATGCACAAGCTCTCTGCTCCTTGGGAAGGCCCATTCATCATCAAAGAAGTCATTGGTCCCACGACCTATCGCCTCCAATGGGCTGATGGCCAAGGCATCCCGAACATCTGTAACATCGAGCACTTGCGCCGCTTCTACCCCTAGGAGTCTTGTACTCAGAAACAAAAGCTATGTACCTCTACTTTTGAAATTTGTTAAAATAATATAAGATCTATCTTGTTTCGTCTTCATGTTTATCCTCCCCCTCGACATGCTCGGGGGCTTGGCTTTGACTCGGCCCCGGATGTGCTCGGGTGTTTGGCTTTGGCTTAGCCCCGGGCGTGCTCGGGGGCTTGGCCATGCCAACCTAAGGGTCGCCCCGACCTGAGGATTCTTTCTTTTTCCGTGCTCCTTACGAGGTTTACATATTAGGCGTGGTCTATCCGCAAGCTATGTGGTTATAGGACCATGGGTCCAAGACTCCCCTTCGCGTACTGTCCGTGTTTTAGTTTCAATGGCTAAGTCGAACGGACGAAAAGTCGTCCTCCCAGTTGAGGCGTAGCGGGGCAGGCCCTATAACTATAAGGCTCGCTTATACTTCTTGAACAATATGCAAACTTTGCAAGGGCGCATGTCGCATTCAACTTGTCGTTTTTACATAACAAAATGCCACACATTGGCAGTTTGATACACTGTTTTTCTTACAGGTCGACCTTCTTCATGACCTCCTCGGTCGCGGCCTGGACGTCTTGAGCCTCTACAAGCTCTCCAAGATCGACTTCTTCAGCGACCTTCATCAGGTTGAAGTCAGGCGCATGGTGCTTCACCGACGCCAGCGCGGCGGACACGGCGACCTTACTGGTATCCAGCACCAGCGCCCTTAATCGTTCTGGAGCTTCCTCCAGGCGCGCCACAAGCCCCTTGGGCTCCTCCAAGTTCTCCTGAGGAACGTAGAGGTCCAGCAGGTATTCCGCGGGCTCCGTCAGCTCGTCCAGCTGTCTTTGCTTCTCTGCAATAATGGCGCCGGGGTTAACAAGGCTTTTCATGGCCGCCACAAGACTGACCTCTAGGCCCTGTCGTACACCGCGTTCATACGCGGCACGATGAACAGCATAATACTCACCCTCCTGGGCCTTTTTTGCGCTCTCCTTGAGAGCCTTCAAGTCCTTCTTGAGCGAGGCCTCCTTGGTCTTCATGGCTGCATATCGGAAAGGGGATCTGTAATCGCCCCAACAACTTAAAGACATGAATCTAGGTCGGGGTTGGTTCAGGCTTACCACTAAGGTCGCACTCCGCTTCCTCCGCCCTTGCCTTGGTGGTCACCAACTCTTCCTTCAAGGCGTCGGCTTGCTTCCGCGCCTGCTCTAGCAAGGTCACCTTGGCGCGTTGGAGCTCTGTGGCAGCATCGATCTTGGCCTGATGGAGAGCGTTGGATACGTCGATGGCTTCTAGCTGCGCGTCGATCCCTGCCTTCACGGCGTCAGTCCTCGCTTGGGCCCTGTCCCCAAGCAACTATGAAACGGCAAGTCTCGTCAAAACACAATCACAGCCTCGAAGGGTTCAAGTTTTGTACACTCACCGAAAGTACGCGGGCGATGGTCTGTCGCGCAGACTCGTACTCCGCAAGGTCTCGCTTATCTGCCTCCAGAAGCAACTTATGGGTGTCAATCACCTTCAAGCCTACTGCTTCCTCATCAGCCGTTTTCCGGTGCAGTGGCACTGGAATTCTGCTGCTCGCGTCGGCCTCCGGCTGCTTGTTTGTCCCTGGGGACGATATCTCTGCGCCCGATGTTAGCCGTGGTGGATCGCCTCCTGACAGCATAGCTGACGGCTGTGGTGCTGCTTCTCCTGTTGATTTGTCGCTAAAGGCCTCCTGCCCAGTGGCGTTCTTGCTGGTGCCAGCACCAACTCCCATTGACCTATGCAGATTGAAGGTCGCACAAAATTAACTACCGGCCACAGAAACCAATTTAAGATACTATGGAGTGATCATCGACATACCTGCTTATCGCTTTGAGGACTGGCCTCACAGGCTTGCGTGGCGCCCTCCTTGCCTTGGATTGTGAGCTGGGCTCACTTGCATCTCCAGCACTCTGCTGCGATACATCCCTTGTGTCGACCTTGGAGATCTTCTCCTTGCCTCGATCGATCTTGGGGTCGGGTGATTGGACGTCTTCCTCACCTTGACCTATGACTTCGACCTCAATAATGGTTTCAGTGCTTGAGGCCGTCGCCGTTGCTTTCCTCTTGCTCGCCCTCGCCCTTTTCTCGGAACCTTGAGTCGCCGCGGCCTGCGTGGCGACCTTGGATGCCGGGATCTTGCCTGTCACAGTTCGGGTACGTCGCCTGGTCGACGTATTTGTCGTGGCTTGCGGCTGTGTAGGAGGAGCATCGTCGTCGCTTTCTCCAACTGATGAGTCGGAGAAGTATCCCCCAATGGACAGCAGGAGTTCTCTTGGTGGCTCCGTTATGTCTTCAGTGCGCCGTACCTTAAAGGGTGTCGCTCCTTCAGCTGATGGCAAGGCCGGATACCAATAGATTGACTCTCGCTCCTGCGTCTCAGCTTATCAGTCCAATATGGGCACAGGATGGGTAATTCGACCTGAAATTACTAGCGAAAGGCAACAAGGCTTACCGGTGGTGGAGGATGCACTAGGCTGAACGCCTTGGGACACTTCTTGTTTCTGATGACTCTGCGGAAGAGCTGCTCCACGCGGGCCACCATCTCTGGCTTGGAGACTTTGCGGCGTAGCACCCGGGTTGGGTCGATCTGCCCCCAATACTCATAAGCCGGGTGCACCCGGTTTTGGATCGGCTGCAAGAGCCGGCGGGTGAAGTTAATGGCCACAGCGCCTCCAGTCAGGCCATCGGCCTTCAATCTGGCGACTTCGTCGATCAGCGGCTGGATCGCTTCGACCTCCCATGATGAGATCTGACTTGTCCACTCTGGGGCTGGCACTGGTGCTGCGCCCGTCCTCGACAAGGCCGGCGCGTGGTTGTCGATGTAGAACCACCCCTGTCTCCACCCCTGGGTGTTGTCCGGCAGCTCCATGTCGATGTAGACATCTTTCATCCCCTTCCGAAGGGTGAAGCTCAGGGCGCCGACGACGTTGTTCTTGCCAGTCTTCTTCAACTCAAAGAAGTATCGCCATAGCAGCATATGGGCAGGGATACCCATATATGCTTCACACAGGTAGATGAAATCCGAAATCGCGGTAATAGAGTTGGGAGCGAGGTTTACCGCTTCAATGCGGTAATGATGCAGCAGGCCGCGGAAGAAATCCCCCGTGGGCACTCCAAATCCACGCTCGATGTGCGCGAGGAAGGTCACCGTTTCGTCGGTGCCCTCAGAGGGGAACTCCTCGCCGGCAGCTGCTCTCCATCCCACTTCAACCTTCGGCTTCAGTAGCCCGTGCTCCACGAGCCTCTCCAACATCGTCTCCGTCACGACGGACGGCTCCCACACCGATTGAGGATTGGGGACCATTGGCGCCGCCATTTCCTCCTCAAGAAACCCGCTAGATTTAGTGCGATTCGCCACTAAGGTCTTGATGCGCATGCGCTGGCGCACGGCGGAGCTATTCCTAAGCTCGGTGACGGTGAGAGAGTCTGGGCGTGGCGATGCGGATTGTCGGCAGCGGCGCGACGGCTGTAAAACCCTAGCTTCTCAAGCGAATGGTGATGCGTGGGCCTTCACTACCCACGGCTTATCCTTTTAAGGCTGGGGCCCGGCTCCCCCAACGTCTCTCCACTTTGACTGGTCAAAGGGCCAACGGCTCTGAAGGTAAGGTCTACAACAGTCTTCTTTACATAACGGCATCGTACCTATAAACAGGTTATACTGTACGGGAATCTATGCCCGTTGATCTCGACATCAAACGGCCCAGTGTCCATGGACCCGTTATAATTTGCCTCAAGTCCCCTGCATTCATTTGCTAGTAGCCTTGTGCTTAATGGCTCTGCTGCTTGATACTGATCTCGTAGGTCGCTACGACCTCTATTCCCAACTGCTCCGGCTTAATGGCTCCGGGCCGTTGGACGACCTAGATCGCTAAGATCTCTGGGTTAATTTCGGCCCCGCTGCCATCTAGGTCGTTCTGACCTTTATTCCCAACGGCTCCGGCTTAATGGTTCTAACCCGTTGGACGACCTAGATCGCTAAGATCTCTGGGTTAATTTCGGCCCCGCTGCCATCTAGGTCGTTCTGACCTTTATTCCCAACGGCTCCGGCTTAATGGTTCTAACCCATTGGACGACCTAGATCGCCACAATCTCTGGGTTAATTTCGGCCCCGCTGCCATCTATGTCGTTATAACCTTTATTCCCAATGGCTCCGGCTTAATGGTTCTAACCCGTTGGACGACCTAGATCGCCACGATCTCTGGGTTAATTTCGGCCCCGTTGCCATCTATGTCGTTATAACCTTTATTCCCAACGGCTCCGGCTTAATGGTTCTAACCCGTTGGACGACCTAGATCGCCACGATCTCTGGGTTAATATAGGCCTTGTTGCTTTTACGTTGTCACGACCTTCATTTGACCATAATTCTGGTTTAATGGCTCTGGCCTGCTGGGAGACCTAGGTGGCTACGCCCTCTAGGCTATCATGGTTACCTCCTTGAGGTTCACATGGTTTCGCTACTCCTTGGGTCGTTATGACCTATAGGCGGTTAGTTGAATCATGCGAATAATATAACGAACTTCGACAGTTACATGGACTTCAGCCCTTGGCTGATTACAAGATACAAACATATTTATGGAGCCGTACTACCCTAAATACGGTTTGCGATCCAATCTGTCTTACCATACTGCATCGCAAACTTTCTTCTGGCTCCAGGACCGTGAAGAACACCTCTCCGGGCTTGGCTAGGGACCTGAACAGCATCCTCTGCTAGCCTCTAGCAGGCTCCCTTCACATTCAGTGATCAGCATCACCTCGGGCCTGCTGGATTCCTCGCTGGGCGCAGAGGAAACGGAAGAGAGAGTTCTTCACATCTCGCAACATTCTTCTAGCTCCAGGCACCTTCAGCTTCTCCTTCATGCTCCGGAGGATGGACGCAAGTTTCTAGAGTGGGAAAATTACTAAATATGGTCTTCATGGTTCTTCAAGTTGTGCTTCACATTTTCTTCTCGACATCTATTTATAGCCTCCGAGGCTCTCTTGGATTCTTATCCGCAACGGCACTGTTTCCATGTGAAACACGAGGTGTTGTCCTTTAGCGTCACATGGCTCCGGTCAGTGTTTGCTCCCGTGACCGTACAGTGCTCTTGTGACTCCGGATGCGACAGGCTCTCCAGTTTGGCATTTTCCTTGTCGATTACTCTTGGTTTGGAATTATTTTCTATGAATGGAGTATCTTTGGACACGCGATGGCCGCACAGATTTCTTTTTTTCTTCCTTTTGGAGCATCAAACCGGCCATACTGGTCGCTTTACTGCTCGGGGGCTACTGTACGAGTGTGTCTTACGCCGCCCTCTTCTTCTGCGTCGCATCGACCTATTGGAAGCCTGCTACTGATACGTCTCTGCTCGACCTCCCTTTGGTCAGCATTGCGGCTTTACTGAAGGTCGCGTGAGCTGTGGAGCTTTGCCTGATTCTGGTCAGGTCGTCGGCTTTTCACAAGATTATCTTGCCTTCACTTCGACCTTCTGGAACCTTGTCCAGAAGCACGAAGTTTGGCTTAGTCCCAGATTTGGAGATTTTTCTTTCTTTTTGGATCACCGTGCACCCTACGCGACCTTGCCGGTGCTGCGTCTATGCTTCGCTTCGACACAACTCCGTCTCGGCCGCTACGCCTACACGTCGATCGGGGGCTTGAGAGACGTGGACACCTGTGGGTCCCACATGGCAGTGGCCTGCAAGTCCCTGACGGGTGGACCCGACCTTCTGGAAGCCCCGACGACCTGTTAGTGGGCCCAAAGACCTTATCCACGACTCCTATGAATCCGGGCGACCTAATCCAATTCTCTGAAGGCTCCCGAGATCTCCGGATATCTTGCCGGGCAAGACAAGGCCGACAACGCAGTTTGGCAACCGCCAGACGACCCAAACATTACGGGATAGTGTTGTAATAGGATTCCTACTTGTAACCGACCTGGACTCCGGGTCCATCGACTTGTAGCCCAAGATACGCCGGCCAATATAAGGCGGCCTTGGGGCGCCCTCGAGGGCATCCAATCTCTTGCTCACGCAATACCACAAACAACTGGACGTAGGGTTTTACTCTCCGGAGGCCTGAACCAGTATAAACCGTCGTGTCCTCGTGTTTCTCGCCGTGCTTGCCGTGTTCCGTGCTCGACCTTCGTGCAACCACCTACGCTCTTGGTTCCTGATCACCCATTAACCTGCAAACTGCTTGGGTCGTCCCCTTGTAGATCTGTCCAGGATCCTCACCCCTGACAGTCGGTGTACATGTGACAACTCTTTTTCTAGAACAAAGCAATTATTATAACTTGTAATGTTCCATGCACTGATCCTCTTCTAAAATTAGCATCTGATAGCAAATGATAGCAACTGATTTAGCATCTGAATGCATCTATAATGAAACCACCATTTAATAAATGTCACACAGATTCACAGCAAAACCTCAAATCTCAAAAACCTCAACACACAACTGGATCGACGACCCCACTTGGCTACATCATCGTAGATGATGAAAAAGGATCTGGCTCACCTTGTTCTTGCGCGTCTCTGAGGCTTCGGCGGTTAATACAAATCCAAATCGTCCTTTGTTCAAGGGGGCGCCCCAGTGATAGCTAGGTGGAAAGCCCGTGGGGACGACAGGGACTTTGATATTCATGGCGTGGTCCAAGTCGATTTCAAACCGCGCTTCCAAGGCAAGCCGGCCGCTCCTTCGTGTCGTGGATGAGGGGCTGCGGCCGCGCGTCGATGGAGGCACCGAACTGGATGACGGACTTCTGGAGAAGCGACCACTAGCGTCGCGCGGCTGCCTGCGAGAGGTGTGCCTGCGATGCACCATCATGGCAATGGAGGTGACGAGAATGCAGCGGGCTCCGATGGGAAGGGTGGAAGTTAGGCGGCCAGGGAGGAAGGAAACCCGCGTGATTAGGGATATGGTGAAAAAAACAAAATGGCAACTTGACGGGTGGGCTTCTAATGGGATTATGGCAGTTCATACCATCCAAACGCCACTGACGAAAGGGGCCTAGTAGCAAGGCCCACACTGATAAATGTGGTCTAGGTGGGTCCCACCAGTCGGCCCACAGATTCAGATGTATTCTTCAGTTCTTGAAGAACAAGCACAATTTTTTTTCATGTCTACATTTTAAATTTCAATAGTTGAGAAATTCTCAAATTTATTTGGAGTAATAAAAGATTTCAAATAAAAAAGTCGTGAATACCAAAGTTATAGAACTCTTCAAGATGTACAAACTTTATATAAGTCATCAATCCGATTGACCAAGTTCAAATAATTCAAACTTTGAATTTCAAAAAATGACAACTACAAGCAAGTTTTTAGAACACAAAATGATGTCAGATGGAAAAGTTATGAATACAAAAGTTTCATAACTCTTCAAGATCAACAATCTTTATTTAGGTGTCTTTATGTAGATCTTGATGGGTTATGAAACTTTGGTATTCATCACTTTTCCATCTGACATCATCTTGTGTTCAAAAAACTTGCTTTGTAGTTGTCATGTTTTGAAATTCAAAGTTTAGATTATTTAAACTTGGTCAATCAGATTGATGACTTATATGAAGTTTGTACATCTTGAAGAGTTCTATAACTTTGGTATTCATGACTTTTTCATTTGAAATCATTTATTACCCCCAAACTGATTTTCAAATGTCTTGAATGTTAAAATCTGAAATTTAAATAGTTCAATCTAACTCGGATGGGGAAATTAACTAAATTTATGATTGTACATCTCAGAAAATTGTAAAACAATTGTATTAACATCTTTCTCATTTGAAATCATTTTTTATGTCTTATAATTTAATAGGGTTAAACTATTAAAAGAAAATAAAAAATATGAATATCTGGTAAAAATAACGTGTGGGTCCAATAAAGTGGGGCTCAGTAGCGAGTTTTTTTTTGTTCCTGATGGAAATAAAAAAAACTGTCGCGTCCCTAGCTTCCATAACAAGCTGAACCACCGGATCTATTGCATTTTTGCCTTCTATAATTTGCACAATTATCTTATTATTTATGTGAGAGTATTTTTTTGTTCCCGACAGAAATAAAAAAAGCTGCAGCGTCCATCGCTTCCATAACAAGCTGAACCACCGAATCTATTGCATTTTTGCCTTCTATAGTTTGCACAATTATCTTATTATTTATATGAGAGTACTATATATCTAAGAATGCCAAACTATGCAACTCAATCACCACAGAAAAGCAGCAGAAAATTATCATCACAAATCCTGGGTGTATATATCATACCCAGCTCATCAGAGTATTCATTCATGATGAAGGAAAAAGCTACAGATACTAACTGCATTAGTCATGTACGATGCGATTCTTTACACGATAGAAGAATTCTAGGCATTCGTAACGAAGCCTACATTCATCACTACAGAAATTCCTGCAAAAATGCCGTTGGCTCGGATCCGTACCGCAGAACGCTCGGCCCCAGCATTGCTCAACATTGCCTCGCGCAACCACCGGTGGCAGTATCGGCCGGCAGAGTCCCTGGACGAGGGCGAATCTCCTACTTCGAAGAGCAAGCTCAACCGCACGCGGCCGGATGTCCATAGATTGCACGTTGGGGATCAATGCACGACTCCACTTCAATCGAGACTCGCACCCAACCTGTTTCATGTACTCCATCGCAGTGGCGTCAGTGTCGTTGCCGCTGTTGGCCCTGTAGAGGAAGACGGCGGCCACATAGGCTGCCCCTCTGTGCCCGCCCGCGGCAGCGCGGTGGAGCTGCTCAAGCGGAGGCCGGGGACTGCAGTTCCTGCCGAAGATGTCGTCCATCCCGGTGAGGAAGCAGGCCTCCAGGTTGCCGCCGGCGGCTAGGCTACGAATGAAGACGTCATAGCGGCGGGGTCCTCCTCTTGCATCTGCTTGACTCGAACCCGATGTAGTGCCAGGTGCCTACCGACGTCTCTGTCGTGATAGGGGCGGAGCATTGCCTTGCAGGTAGCCCGTAGGCTGCGGAGGTCCTCCATAGGCCGAATCGATGTCGCGGTGACTCGGCCAGCGATGAGTGCCAGGATCTCGTCCGGGAGTTCCGCGAGCGACCGCAGGTGCTCCCTCGATGCCATGAATGCCGGCGTGGAAAGGGTCGTCGCGTGGCGGCGTAGCGTGGTGGGGATGTGGGCGAGGCACGGCGGAGAGGGAGCGGCGGAGGCGGCGGAGCGGTGCTACAGTAGGTTTTCTTGGAAGAAAACCCCAAGATATACTGTTGCACCCCTAGAACTGCCGGTGGCCATTCCGGTTTCCTATAACCGGCAGTGGGGAAAGGAAGGGTCGCGCCTTCTCGTCTCCTTGACCCGTGTCACGCCGTCGCGCCGTCTCGTCCCCTTGACCCGTGTCGCGCCGTCTCCTCCCCTCGACGCGTGACCGTGTTCCATTAATTCCGGTTGGTGATGAACAAATAATCCAGAGCCCGTCCGTGACAAAAAAAAGAAGGGAAGGCAACCACCTGGGAATCGATCCTTGGTCATGCAGTAGAGACATTGGCAAATTAACATTATGTTGCGCCTTTTTGTTGTGACTGGTGTCTAGTTTTTTCCCATGTTATTGTGTTCATCCAACTCTTGAAATATGAAAAATGACAAATAGTTGAGAAATTCTCAAATTTATTTGGGGTAACAAATAATTTGAAATGATAAAGTAATGAATACCAAAGTTGTAGAACTCTTCAAGTTCTACAAGCTTCATTTAAGTCATCAATCCGATTGATCAAGTTTAAATAATCCAAACTTTGAATTTCAAAAAATGACAACTACAAGCAAGTTTTTTGAACACAAAATGATGTCAGATGGAAAAGTGATGAATACCAAAGTTTCATAACTCCTCAAGATCAACAATCTTTATTTAGATGTTTTTGTCATTTTCGAAAGGTTTAGTATACATGTAGTGCAAATTTGACAAGTCTCTAGCATTGTTTCTTAAGCTATCTCGGTGAATGTAGGATTACTACTTCATGTATACTAAACCTTTTGAAAATGACAAAATGACCTAAATAAATATTGTAGATCTTGATGGGTTATAAAACTTTGGTATTCATCACTTTTCCATCTGACATCATCTTGTGTTCAAAAAACTTGCTTTGTAGTTGTCATGTTTTGAAATTCAAAGTTTAAATTATTTAAACTTGGTCAATCAGAATGATGACTTATATGAAGTTTGTACATCTTGAAGAGTTTTACAACTTTGGTATTCATGACTTTTTCATTTGAAATCATTTGTTACCCCAAATAAATTTGAGAATTTCTCAACTATTGAAATTTAAAATGTAAATAGTTCAATCTAATTCAGATGGGGTAATTATCAAAATAATAATTGTAGATTTTGATAAGGTCTAAAACTATTGTTTTGACAATTTCCTCTTTTAAAATCTTTGTTGACGTCTTTGAATTTAAATAAATTTGTACTATTAAAAGAAAAATAAAAAAGATAAACAGTTCGACCAAAGTGGGACCCACGAGTCCCTACCTAATACTAATTAAATGTGTCCCTTTACATGCATAACGAGGCAGCGCCGGTGGAGACTACGTATGCACGTCTTGCCCTTTCCTTTTCTTCCCCAATCTGTCCAAGCAACCGCTCGCCTCCTTCTCGTTATCGCCGCCACGCTTTCTCCGCCGCCCTACACCCTACCGCCATCGCGACATGGTTGGCTCAACCCGCTCCCGTAGGTACAGCCCCGACTCACCGCCGGATCCAGGGTCGCACCATCGTTCCCGCCTCCCCTCCTGCGCCCGCCACTGTTGTTGCACCGCCGCACCACTCCACCAGCCAGAGGCGCGACCGGCGAGGTAGATTCGTGGCGAGGGGCGAAGGCAGCAGCAATGCGCATCGGAGGGGGACGTTTGAGGGAGACGACCTCGATGACGACTCCTCTTCCGACGAAGGGGTGTGGGTGGTCGTCAGGGCCGGTCCTGTAGTGTTAGCATCCGGGGCAACCGCCCAGGGCCCCCAAATGCCAAGGGCCCCCATCTAGTGTACACGTACAAGTATCAAGTGTATATACTAAAGCTCAAAGCTTGCTAAGTTGCTACAAATCAAGTCTAATTGCTGAAAACAAGTGGCAAATTTAGCTCAAGAATGAAACAAGCAAACAACAATAGTAGATTCTTCTTCTGTCTTCCGAGTGCATAGAAATTGTCTCTTAAATAAGGGTCTCTTAATTAAGTTTTGCCCCGGGCCCCTCAAAACTCAGGACCGGCCCTGGTGGTCGTCTCCTCTTCCGACGAGGGGGTGCAGGTTGTCGTCTCCTCTTCCGACGAAGAGGTGCAGGTCGACGATGAGCCAGAAGTGAACACGCACGCTGAGCCTCCCGTCGTGCAGGTTTGTTTCGATTTGGGGTTTTCTTTGCAGGGATGATGGATTAGGTAATGGGGTTTTCCACTGTTCTAGAAGCTTGTTGAATGTGTGAATTTCTACTGTACATACAAATCTAGTTGAATCTGTGGATATTACCAGTTCCCATGTGTAGCATTGATGTAGAATTGTAGATATTAAATATTGATGCAGGAAAAAGAGTCCTACTGTCAAGGTTCATTTGTTAGCATTCATGATTTACTATGATGATAGCAATCTGAAATTGTGAAAAGGGAATAACAAGGCACATGCTCTTTTTCTTGTCTAGTTGCTCTAAATTGGACTTTCACGAACTATCAAATAGGCTACCTAAGTCCCTCAGTTCATTTAATTGGGATCAAATTGGTCCCTTTGATGACCTGACATGCCACTTTGTCTTGCCATGACAACTGTAGACACCATCTGATAATTTTCATTTAGGGGAAATGATCAAGTTGTAGAACTAATTTGATATTGGAAGAAAAGGAGGGTTATATGAGACAATTATAACATGCAAATTCATTTTGATTAAACATGAAAAGTAGAAGGAATTAAATGGGATATTTGATAGTTGAAGGACTGACCTGTTTCAATAACCAAATTAGAGGGACACAGTTGGCTAATTTGCCATATGAAAACGCATGCATATTTTGTACATGTCTGAACTTTGTGATGTCATGATAGGTGGAAAAGCTCCACATATTTACGGAGTCTCAACCTAGCGAAGAAGAATCATTTGTTTCGTACGACTGGCCAGACCTTGCAGCAAAGTCTGTCCTTGAAGAGGTGAGTGCCTGTGAATGTGTAGCTCAACATTGGGTTTTTTGGGTGCAAGGTTCACTACTTATTCATATTTTTTCAATGTATTGTGACCTTATTCTGCATACTCATGAAGGCCAATGGAAGAAAAAAATTTGAATTATGCTGCAACAAGAAGATGACCTGCATTATGGAGCTAAATGCGGGTAGCGATGACGAAGATGATGTTCCTCTTCTGTCTCCAAAGGAGGTGAAGATCGTGCCCTTAAAGTTAGTTCGTAAATATTTTCCAACCTTGTGTAAACCCTTGACACATTAGTTCTGTTTTTGCATTGAATTTGTGTCAGATTTTTGAAAGAAGATGGAGGAGGTTCGTCTTCTCATCAAGAATAAGATGCAGTCTGGCCAGTGGTACACGAGGGAGAATCAGAAGTAGTCATAGTGTAGATGTTAGTTTGTTAATGTAAATACTAGCTAGCAGTACTAGTACTGATCATGCCTTTACTTGATTTTGAAGAAAAGGGCAGGAACTGTGTTAGTATGTGACTGAAACTGTGAACAAATCTGTATGTCGGATGCATGATCTACTTGATTTTGGTCAATCTGGGCAACATCTATATATGGTTTATGTGAACGAATCTATACTTTGTGGGATGCTACACCTTTTTCAAGGATTCATGCTGCCATGCTTATAACTTTAGAAGTACTATATGTGGTATAATAACTAGGATTATTTTCCATGACCATTGTGCCAGCATGTATACTGATGGAGGTACAAGTCAATCCATTCAGTTGATTTGTCAAGTTTTCACATAAATTTCGCATGAGTTCCAGCTCAAACAATGTTGGAACTTGTATAAGAATATTTTTAAAAACCAATGCTCAAACAATCTCACTAGAATACGTCAGTATGACACATGAAAACTCACGCCTCGAATACGTGGCCAGTGATTGTTGTAGCCAGCGATTTGGAACCAAAATAAGTGGCGCCATTTTTTCCATCCGAATTTTTTAAGCAAGCGCCAAACTACCGCGCCAAACCACCACTGGGCCCACATGCCGATTAATTAGTTGACTACTCGTGCCCCTTCTCCTCCCTAATCCCCTCGCAAAACCAATCTAGATCGGTCAGTTAGGGTTCAACGACAGTAGGCGCCAAGTTGGTTCTCGCCTTCCACCACACGCAGGCGATCGAAGAGGATGCCGACAACGAGCGAGACGGTAAGGGGGACCCCTTCTTCCCCGTTGACATCGATGCGCACACCTGCGTCGGCGTCGGCGATGCTACCTCCAATGTTCTCACCTTCATCTGCTACGGCGCCTGAACCTTCCTCGTCCATCAGGCCTAGGGCGGCGGCTGCGCTCTTTGGTTTATCTTCTTCCCAAGGAGCATCACACAGTTCGGCCACCGAAGGTGCAGGCGACGACGTCCATGAACCAGAATATTTGCTTCCATTGTCTCAGGACGAGACAAAGAACATGTATGCTATTTCCTCATTCGGTCATTCCTTGCTACTGCTACCACTGGCAACATGAATTTGTGCATGTAGCTACCCTAGATATCATGCATTTATGCACGTGATTTATTGCAAATAATTGAGATGCCATCGCTGAATATGCAGAACGGACGATACATGGATGATGTATGTCCTTTGCAAGGGTAATGAGGAGGGTGAAGAATATGTTAAGACATATATATTTATTAAGAGACAAATGATGCTAGGTAACTTATCAACAATGAAATCAAAACTGGGGTATCGGTCTAGGGCATACTTGTACTACAAGCAGAGAATTGCTGATGCTCCTGCGGAAGCAACACTAAATGAGATCGAGTTTGATGTTGATGTAACAAATATGTTAAGAAGTTACGAGGAAGAGAGGGAGCTCAGATTAGTTTTGTCGCCGAATGCAATAGCAGACCCAAGTGTGGCCATAACTCCACATAAATCCAGAAGAGTTTCCTCAGAACATGAAGAAGAAGAAGTGGATGAATCTGCATTAGATGCATACAAAGATTGGCTAGCTTATATGCATGCAAGGGACCAAGCCATGGGTGAGTTATGCTAAAGCCCAATACATGGCTTGAAGGCAATCAACAAGAGAATCAAGGGTGGCAATCAAAAGATGAAAGTTGACTTCTCCAGACTTGGAGGACCGGTAGGTGATAATTACCGCTCGTTCGTTGATGAAATAGTGATGTTTACAAGGAAGAGGGCGCCACTCATTGGAGTGAAATCGTGAAAACATGTCCATTAAGATGTAAAAGAGTCAATAGTAACTGATATGCTGGTAATCACAATCTTTCCTTTTGTATACATTTCATTTATAAACTAACGAAACAACTCACCTAGTATTTGCATGTTCTTGTAATTGTATAACAGGCTAGGTGGGACATTGAGGAATCTGAAAATTCTAGGAAAATCATATGGGACATTGCCAAGGAGCGTTACAAAAGATGGCATTCAACTTTCAGTGCTACGGCAAAGGCATACACCAGCTACCACCAGAGAATGTTACATAAGCCTAAAGAATTAGATATTGTTGAATGTCACTACTTGTTGAAGTATTTTAGGACTGATAGATTACAGGTTTGTTCCACATTATTACTATTACTGAACAATACCAATTTCATACAAATGGCTATGTCTGAGTCATTAACATAATTGTTCAGATCTATGCATTCTACAGCAAAGGAGCTTACAGAATTCCGGGATTCGAGGCAAACAAAAAACTAGACATTTGTCGGGCGCTAAGCCCGATCCTTAAAATTGTTTCAGTGCAACCTCGATACAAAGGCGCTGTCAGCCATCCTTGACGGTTGCCCTCTACTATCTCGGGTGGTAATCCCACCCGAGACAAAAGACTTGCGGTAATAATTGAGGCCCGGAGGCCGTTGGCCCCCTAGCCTTTTATCTCGGGTGGTATTACCAACCGAGACAATAGGGTACGGGGCCAACGCGGCCATTCCAGGCGACATCGACAGAAATTCTTTTATCTCGGGTCCAAACTTTACCCGAGACAAAAGGATGGAACTAAAGGTTGGTTCTCTAGCAGTGTAGGCTCATACCTGTTCACCATCGCCTACCGTCGCCTTGCCGGGATGGCACAATGGAGGAGCAGATCGAACGCCTGGTAGCTCGCCGCCGCCGCCGAGAGAAGTAGGCGTCGTATCTCGAATGCATTGGTTCTGTTGTGGTTGGAACAAATCCGCCTGATCACTCGGAGGGATAACGTCGTCATGGGTGGGATATGATAATCATCGAATAAAAATATTTTTTTATTAGCTGTATATACCCAGCTTGACGAGATAAACGGGCAAAGGAACGTCTCCTACGTGGCGTATGTGCCTATCGGATCCGCGTTGTTATCGCGACCCGTGAATGAGATGGAATGCGCGCTTGTAGACTGGCTGGGAGGTAGGAGTAACTACACATGCGTGCGTGTAGGAAGGATTTTCCCCATATATATAATTTTCTCCTACGATTTTTACCACTCGAGACCAAAACAAAGTAATTTTGTTATTAAACAGTGTTTGCTGTAGTTCTTCGTCAAGCGTGCTGAATATTATTTGTAGTGTAGCGTGTTGATTAGTCTCACCATGTTCTATAAGATTACTCCTCTGAACACGAATAATTATACCATAGAACCATGCCTTTGTATGAAAACGATGAGGGGATAAATAAAGATGCGTGCTTAAGACTATTCGTCCTTATTTTGGTCACACGGTTGTGTAGTTTAATAGATTATTACGGTCATGTCTTATAGAAATACTGCTTTGAATTTTTTAATTACTTCTTTAATTTTAATGTGTACATTACTTTTGTGTTTAAAAAACTGCAAAAGGAAGTAATTCTGAGCTGCTCGCTCACCAAAGCTCTGGTCAAGTCAGTGGGGGCGGTTGCAGCTTGGATTGCATTAAAACATATGGGTAATTGGGTTGCAAACGATTTTTACTACCTTCCCCACATGCATCGCTACTGTTAAAGCTCATAAATCTCTCGTCAAAAACATATTAAACGAAAGGATTAAATTGGATACAGCTCATTCTTGTGCATTGTGATTCAGTGCACATTAAAATAGATAGTTGATGTCAATTTTTACTACTCGGGCACTAGATAGAGTAATTTGCTTGTTACTGGACTCGTTCTTTGGAGATAGCTGATGTTCGATTTTTACTACTCGAGAACCAAACGAAGTAATTTTCTAGTTACGGAACTCGCCGGGAAAAGCTGATCTTCGATTTTTACTACTCGAACACCAAACGAAGTAATTATGCATCCAATTAGGTTCACCAGATGAAGTAATAAATGTGCGAATGATTTTTACTACCCGAGAAAGAAATGGAGTAATTTTGACGGAGCTCTGACGATGCACACTGAATAATATTCAGCACACAGCGTGCTGATTAGTTCAGCCCTATATACCTATGTGCTATTCTACACCCTGATTCTACACCCAGTAGAAATTATTGACCAGATTTTTAGTAATTACTATTGCGAGCGATTACTGAACACCCTACTAGTGAGCGTGGTTCAGTAATTCTACAATTTTAGTTCAATAATTTTTTATCAGTTTGGTCAGTAATTGACTGTTGGGTGGAAATTACTAAACAAATTTTCAATAATTACTATTGTGCGATTACTGAACACCCTACTAGTGAGCGTGGTTCAGTAATTCTGTGATTTTTGTTCTGTAATTTTTGATCAGTTTGGTCAGTAATCAACTGAGTGTAGAATGAGATTCTACACTCATTCTACACCCGGGGTGTATATATATATATATGCCTCCGCTATTCAGCTACCCAGGGTACTGAATACCCTATTTGGTACCCGAGCCCCTCCGCAGCCCCGCCTCCCCCACGGCGTCCGACCCACGCCCGCCCACGACTTGGAGTCCGGTTTTTTCCCACTTTTTCCACCGTTTTTTCCACTGGTTTTTTCCCACCTTTTTCCACCGTTTTTTTCCACCCCGCGCAAGCGAGTCGGACTCCACACCTGGCCACGTCATCGTGTCCACCTTCGGTTTCTTTTTTGTACGCACCCATTCCCGTGCATTCTTTTCTTTGGACTAGCTAATTAATCATTCAAACGTAATTCAAATGACCTGTCGATCTATCTTCTTCACACAATTTTTGTTATAAATTTAGTCGGTGACTAGATTTATGCTTAGGATGTCCTATGAACTGCAGATGCTATGAATGCAGGCAGCAGGACAACCTACGGACTGCAAGTGCTTTTTTGGTGATGCGTGCGTAGAAAATTAGAACTAAGTATACATTAATAATTTAGAGATTTTGAATAACAAGTGAAGCAAAGATACCACATGCGTACACTAGTATTTGCCTACATCACACATGGCATATTGTTTCATTGGAATCCATAACCGCACCATAGCAAGAGTTAAGAAGCAGGGTCACGATGTCACATTACAGGCATACAAATGGATGCCTCAGATAGACAAGAACATGCTAACATGAATTTTCTACACTCCCTCGAGCTATTTCAAGCTTGTTGGTATAACCAATTTGACAGGCATAAATATGGATGTCTCAGTTAGACATGCCAAATCTGACAGCTTCTTTATGTATCTTCCACAATGCAAGAAGAACTCAAGCTTGTTTGTTCTAACCAATCTGCTCTAATGTGACCTTTGGAGCTCCAGCCTGCAGAGGATGGAAATAGTTCAAAACATCGTATATATAACTGATAGCTAACGATTCGGCATGATGGTCACACACCCGATATGAGCATACTACAGTAGGATAAATCCACGTAGATGAAAATTCTAATGTAGATAATCAGTACCTACAAACATCTTCACTTTAGCAGCAGCAGCGTGAGGTAGAGCATAGACACTAATGTTGATAATCAGTACCTACAAAGTTTACCAACAAGAACAAAAAAGTTTTTTTAGATAACACCAAGTTTTCAAATAATTTGTTATACAATTATGAAGTATATTGACGTATTGATCAGGTGAACCAGTATCATGAACCACAATGGTTAGAAGTCAAAAGCTTCAGAATGTTTAAAATGATTAGCAAAATATATCGATCCAAATATTAATTCATATGAGGCAATCAACCAAACCAGTTCTGCACCTACCACCAAATTTGGAGTGGCGAAGATACTTCTGATTAGTGCATCAAATTTGGAATTGAGCAGAACAATTGACAATCATTTCTGAAGGAGATTTACTAGAATATAGTGAAGAGTCCTAGCTGATGAAATCCTGCAACACTACCAAAGCGTAATAAGGACAATACTTCCAGTAACTACACATTTTTCTCAATAAATTTCAGTAAAATCTTCCCAATATTTTTCTAACTAAAAGATTAGTCAAGTAGTCATATCAATGTCAGGATGGTGATGGTGACAATCTATGGCCAACTTGACTCTACTACCAACACAAATCATCGGCACATCCGTGGGAAATCAATCAGAATAAACTAAAATCAGACACGAGAGAAGAATAGAGGGCACCTTGTCAAAGGTCATTAATCCAAATGACTCCATGGTGCACGGGAGGGTCGAGAAGCTGCCGCCACCAAGGAACCGAGGAAGAATGCCGCAAAAAGAGATTCCATTGTAATCCACGGGCATTGAAGTGGGACTGGAAAAGAATCGGAGGCTTCCTCAGGGAAGGCGTATGAACATCACATGCAGAAAAGGGGACTCCGCCGTGTTGGATCTGCACACCATGTCCAGCTCATTAGTTGGAAATGATAGCTCCTGGTCACAGTAACCACTGTTAGATACAGTATTATAAAAATAAGAGCACTTCATATAATAACTTTGTAAGAAGAAGAATAATTTCCAATGTTTCTCAGCTAGTTCAGAAAATAGCGTATGTTTGCATTTGTATGAGATAATCCTAAAAGGCATCTTCTTATTAGCTTTAATAAAAGAAAACAATCAGAAATCCTGAATATGTATGCATGAGAGGCACATTATGACCGCCACCTCCATCAACATGAATGATGAAAATTAGTATTGGATACAAACTAATCAGTCATTCACTCAGAACATCAAAGGGAAATTAGGATATGAAATATCAAAATCTCTCATGCTTTGTCCAATTTCGTTCAGCGGTTTAATGTTGTTGTGCTTCGACCTGCATATGACAATGTGCCACCAGCATCGGCGCAAAATCCTGCTGCTAGCTGCAGCATGAATCTGCATCGCCGGCATCATTGCGGATCCATGCAAAACAAATCAACTGTTTAAAGCACGAATTCAGCCATATGCCAGGTCAACAAAAATTTAGCAAAAAAATTTGAAAGAATAAAACGGAATCACCATAGAATTTGGATGAGGCCAATAAGGCCAAGAACAGTGGCACCGCATGGAGCCTACAAGATCAGAGAGGGCCTCACCGTCGAAGCAGCAATTCAGCTAAACCGATCCGGGGCGGGTCTCTCTACTGCACTTGCCATGCCCTGGCGCTCGCTGCTCTGGACCTCATGGAGAACGATTGGTGTGAACCTAGAGAACGGGGGCAAGGCTGCGGAATGGCAAGTACGGCCTGGTGGGCGCCTGGGCGGTGCAGGTGGCCGGCGGCCAGGCCATGGCGCGACAGCGGATCGGCCTAGAGGCACTCGGCCACGGGTAGGATGGCGCAGAGGGGCGGTGCAGGTTGGTGGGCCGGCTCGTCTTTGGCTGAAGCGGCCGGCGGCGCTGCGCGGGGCCGTGTGGAGCGCGATGCACGGGCGCATCACGGCAGGAACGAGATGGGGCTCGATCCGGCGTGGGGTCGGGCGGTCGAATGTGGGCCGGAGAGAGGGGCGGGGGCACACGGGTTCTCACCAACAGCGGGGCGGTGGCGGACGGAAAGGGAGCCGGTCCAGAAGACGACGACCTAGCTGCGGTGAGCAGCTGCGAATGTGCGGAGAGCCGGAGACGGCGAGGGGCGACAACAACGGAGCAGGAAGGGGCAAGATGGAACTGACGGATAAACGTGCGCCCACGACCTAATCAGTTCCGCGGGTCTAATGACCGTGTGAAAAAAAAACGGAAGATTAAAACCCGCTCTCGGACGGATGGCCGCCGAATGAGCTCGGCTACCGAATACCTTATTCGGTACGCAGGGTATATATATATATATATATATATATATATACACACGACAGTGTTATTCTACACCTTACACCTTAGGTGTAGAATGACATTCTACACCCATCCAACCAAACAGGAACCCAACACCCCAGAGCCAGCCAACCGACCCGCAGAAGCAACGGTCCCGACCCGTTAACAAAATATTCGAACCCGTCCTCTCCCCATCCCAACCGGCCTTCTTCCCGGTCGCGAGCGCGAGCCGGCGCGGAGCGCGGCCGTCGGTGGCCCGTGGCGAGCTGGGGGCGGGAGCAGCAGTGGTACGGGCGCAGGAGCGGCAGCGGCGCGGCGAGCTGCGTCGGCGGCGCGCGGCGAGCAGGGGGCGGGAGCGGCGGCGGCACGGGCGCGCGTGAGCTGCAGCAGCGGTGTTAGGTTGGTTGTCACTGTAAAATCCGGCGGCGGTCGTCGGCGTGCGGCGCGAGGGCAGTACTGCGTGGCGTGCAGACGCACGGGCCAGCGCTGGCATATGGTGCGGCAGCTCCCACGGAAGCGACGGTCAACAGGCAGCTGGCGCAGGACCTTGCAGTGCGGTGGGGAGCTGGGTGCTGCTGGAGCTCCATCGAATCGTCATGCGGCATGGAGCAGATTGCTACTGGAGCTCCATCCAAGCGTCATAGGAGATTCGGTAATTACAAAAAAAAATCATCAGTAATCAAAAAGAACTGGAGGCACTTCTAAATCCAAAGGATCGATTACTGAATGTGATGGGATGCATTACTGAACTTGATGGACTAGTGAAGCTGATGTGATTCTCTATTACTGAATCCAAAGGATCAAAAGATCAATTATTGAACACTACTACTTCAGGGTAAACTTAAAAATACCACAAACACATGAAAGATGGAATTACTAAAGAAAAGTATCGAAATCCAAGAAATACTAATAACAGAAGAATTAGGCAAAGTGGAAGTGAAGCAATAAATAACTAAAGCTGATGGGATCTTCTGCATCGATTACTTAAGCAAATTGGGAGGCATTAGTGAACTTGATCGACTACTGAAGGTGTAGCTGATGGGATGATCTATTAATGAATCCCATCAAATGATTACTGAACAAATGATTTTTTTAAACTTATATTACTAAACAAATGATTACTGAATAAAAAAATTGATCAGCTGAAATTAGTATCAGCTGGAATCCAAATTGGTTCTCTGAAAATGTAACAAAGGGAGGGTGATTTTTTATTGATTGGGATTACTGAAACAGGAACAAAAAAATCCTGAAAATGATTGGAGGGATGCAGCAAACATAAAGGTTAACCAACATGTATCAGGCAGATTACTGTACAGATTTTCATTTTGCTAAGCACAAACCTATGTTTTGACCACAATCACACATCGGTAATGAATATTCTTGCAATCATGAATGTTTAGTGGAGCAATGCAAAAAAATAGAAGAGAAATCATGGGTGATTACTGAATTTGAAGGAACTCTCCAGAGTCAATAATGCTCTAAAGATTACTTAGACAACATTGTCGCACAAGCTTCAGAAATCATGTTTAGTGCATGAATGTTTTGTAATTATGGGTGATTACAAAAAGAAGAGGGCCGCACAAGCTTCCTAGTGGTGAGCATGAGCCTTCAGTAAATGCGTGACAACATTGTCGGCGTCCTCATTAAAGATAAATCTTCAGTAAATTAAAAATATAAATGCATAAAATGTGGTGCATGACAAGTTGGTATTGCTTAAGATACAGATAAGTGTGCTATTACAAAGGATACAAAAAGGGGTATTACTGAATAAATTCAGATTACCAAACGCATTGGTGTTACTGGACATACACACAAAAAGCAAGTACATTACTCAATATGGTTCAGTAATTGGAATTTTTCTTGTCATACAACACATTCTCAGTATAAATAGAAAAAAACTGAAGATAGGTAGGGATTGTTGGGTCTACAAAAGAAAATACTAAGTAACCCAAGCACTGAATTACTGAATCCATTAGGAAAAAGAAGTCAGTAATGCATGTATATACTATATACATAATTTTTTCAATTACAAAATAAAAGAAATGAGGCACAAAAAAAACTATGGTTCACAAAAGTCTGCATGGTTTGTACACTCTGTGCCTTGTTGTTCACTTGTTGGAGCCATCTCCTGAAGCTCTGTACTTGCGACATCGTGTACTGGACTATTGGTGTGCCTGAGGCAAGAGAATTAGCAAAAGCAGTGCCATGTCCACGGGAATGGAGCCGATTCCTCAATCTCAGTAGGAAAATGACCTTTTGACGTTGCACTTGTGGTAAAAAAACTGTACCCTGTACTAGGATCCAAGAAGCAGACGTGTGAGGGTACCAAGCAACACATGCATATTATAATTACTGAAGGAAAATATTACTGAACAAAATTGGTGAATCAAGCTGCCATATAATATTCCTGAACTACTGAAAATAAGGCGTCGTGCTAATCAACTACTGAGTTACTCAAACAGAATTTTTACCAATTATTTTTGGATGAAAACTACTGAGTATTCTGCTTACATCCGTAGTTGCATGGAAATTACTGAACGAAAAAGAAGTTTACTAACAACATTTATCCGTCATGGTAATCCTTCATGCCGATCCAGTGACCTAGAATGCACAACCACCAACACATATTTGCAAGCATGCACAACTCTTCACTGGAGGAACTGCAAGGGCGAGCGTTCAGTTACTGAACATCAAATGCTTTTTTTTGCGACTACTGAACATCAAATGCTTGAGAAAGCTATGGCTGCGTTCGGTTTGCCCATTTGGGCAAAAGCGGTACGCAAATGCGTCAGTGCGTCAGATGAATAGTGAGGGGTGATGTGATGTGAATAGGGATGAGATAGGATGTTTTGATCAAATTGGGGCTCCCTTTTGGGGAAGAGAACGCAGCCTATATTACTAAAGCTTGCACAATTACTGAAAGACAACATTTTACTGGACAAAGCTATATTACTGGAGTACTTGAGAAGAAAGCATTGTACAAATTAAGCTAGATGAAAATGAGGTTTGAGAGAGGGGTTCAGTAATATATGCACGCAGCAACTAAATCTCAGTAATTACAACATATCTCAACTACCCCTATTACTGAAATAAAATATCGCCACTAACTTTCAGCCTCTGTACTTTTGAAAACCCCCCATAAGAGATAAAAAAAACAGTGATGACACACTTCTGTGCTGAACACAAAACAAATTACTTGGAAGATGAGATATCAAAATAAACTACTGATAGAAAAAGCTGCCATAGAATATAAAATTACTAAACAAAAAGGAAAATACATTGACAAGCTAGGAGCATCACTTCAGAAAAAGAAAAAAGGCCGGAGCAATTACTAAATGATCAAAATGGTATTTAACAGGGAGAGACTTATGGGTGCTAATAGACTCAGAAAAAAAGCATTGTACTATTCAGGTAACATATTACTGAACAACTGAAAATAAGGCACAGTGCTAATCTTGGGCTACTTGATATTACTGGGACAATCTAGAATATGAATTACTCTAGATTATCCACGTCATATACAAGATCATCACAAAAGTCTTGACACTGAGACTGACCAAGGTAGCTGGAAAGGTAGTTGGGAAAAACCAAACAGCCTTCATTCCTGGAAGGAACATATTAGAGGGGATAGTTATTTTGCATGAGGTTATCCATGAAGTGAAAGCGTCCAAAAAAGAAGGTGTTATCCTCAAATTAGATTTCGAAAAAGCGTATGATAAGGTTAACTGGTGCTTTCTTAGAGAGGTGCTGATTAGGAAAGGCTTCTCTGAGACATGGACAGAGTGGATGATGAAAGCAGTCCAAGGTGGCAGAGTGGCGCTGGAAATAAATGGAGAAAGAGGGGAATTTTTTAGAAGCTTCAAGGGGCTTAGACAAGGGGATCCTCTATCCCCTCTTTTATTCAATATTGTAGCAGATGCTCTATCAGAGATGTTGAATGCGGCTAGTAGAGGGGGGTCGGTTACTGGTCTGGTACCACATCTCGTAGAGGGAGGGCTCACTCACTTACAATACGCTGATGACACTATAATCTTCCTTGAGAACAATGATAGAAATCTGCGCAATGTGAAATTCCTGTTGTTCTGTTATGAGGCTATGTCAGGAATGAAAATCAATTACAGCAAGAGTGAAATCTTTGCAGTTGGGGTTGAGGCAGCTGAGCACCAGAGGATAGCGGATCTGATGAACTGTAAGATGGGGACCTTCCCAATAATATACCTAGGTCTGCCAGTTAGTGACTGTAAGCTAACCAAGGCGCAACTCAATTTCGTGAATGAGAAAGTCAGGAACAGGCTGGGGACTTGGCAATGTGATACACTGTCGTCGGGTGGAAAATCTATCCTCATCCAATCCAGCTTATCTAGTATACCTATTTACACCATGGGAATGTATATGCTGTATGAAGGGAACTACCAACAATTAGACTCAGCAAGGTCAAAGTTTTTTTGGCAAGGCTCTAGGAAAAAAAGGAAATATCATATGGTGAGATGGGAAGCCTTGATTAGACCTAAAGAGTTTGGCGGTCTCGGTTTCACAGATGTTAGAGCTATGAACATCTGCTTACTTGGTAAGCGGATTGATAAACTTGAAAGAGTAGATGACAGTGTCTGTTGTGAGCTGCTAAGAAAGAAGTATCTGGGAGATAAAAGCATCTTCCAGTTGAAAAAGGCGTCAGGGTCCCAATTCTGGAGAGGGCTATTAGCAGTTAGAGAATGGTATAACCGTGGGAGAATAATGAAAGTTAAAAGTGGAAGGCAAACCAGGTTCTGGCTAGATACCTGGCTGGGTGAAAGGGCCTTGATGATAGAGTTTGATAACCTCTTTCAAATCTGTTCAGACCCTGAAATCTCGGTGGCTGGTATATATAGAGGTGGTCAGTGGATAATCAACTTCAGAAGGCCCTTGTCTCCAAGCAACATGACTAGTTGGAATGAGTTGCAAACATTGCTGGCAGAGGTGTGTTTGGGTGAGGGGTGTGATGAAACTAACTGGGCTCTAGAAAAAACTGGAAAATATTCCACACGATCGCTGTATAAACAAATAACATTTGGAGGAGTTGTGGATGAGCAGATGAAAGACGTTTGGGCCTGCAAACTACCACTAAAAATTCAGATATTCTTATGGATGGTACTGCGAGACGGAATCCAGTCAGCTGTGCAACTAAAGAAGCGTAGATGGTCTGGAGCAATAAATTGCAAACTATGTGACACCCCTGAAACCACTGAACATATTTTGTTTCAGTGCCCAATTGCTAATTTTCTCTGGACCTTCATCAGGGATGTTTTGGCTTGGCAAAACACCCCAGTCTTTGCTTCTGATGTTTTTGTAGAGCTGTTGAAAAACAAGTCAGACAAATCCAAAAGAGTGTTGGTTTTTGTTTGTGCAGGTGCTCTGTGGGCGCTTTGGAAGACCCGAAATGACATGGTGTTCAACAACAAGATGGTGCCGGTCCCTCAGGCGGTGATCCACAAGATGCTTGGGCTGCTTGGCTTCTGGGCGCCAATGCAAAAGAAGGCTGATGCTGTGAAGGTGGAGGAGATCATCAGCAAAATGGCGGCGGCTGCCCGGGGCCTGGGCTGTACCTAGATGGGTGCCCCCCAAAAAAGTCGCTCCTCCCTCTGTCTCTTGATATTTCTTTTGGAACTGCCTTTTGATGGTGTAGGTTTAGAGCTGGGACTCGTGGTTTCTTTCAGTGGTTGTCAGGCTAGAGGTCGTTGTGTTAGAGGGTGATCACTCTTCTCTTTTGTTTTTGTCTCCTGCACTCCATTGTAAGCTGGCATCCCCAGCAGTGTGATACCAGCCAAAATCTGTATCCTTAAGCTTTCTAATAAAGCTGGGCTACGCTTGGTCTAAAAAAAGAATATGAATTACTGGGACTACTTGATATACTATAGAATTACTACACCTGGGTACGGAATAACTAAGTCATCAATTAATTCACGCAATACATCTGGATGAAGTAATGTTGCTAAAAAAATAGAAGATGCGTTACTGAACAAAACAAAAGCGTCACTACTGAATGAAATATTTCTGAATGACAAGTCATGATTACTGACTAACAAACTCAAATAAATTACTGAATAACAACCTAGCATAATGCATCGATCATTCAGTAATCACCTACTTGCTAGGGGTACAAATATTTTTAATTCAGAATATGATGTTATTGCAATTACTAATGATCAATGCTACTTAACAAAATACATATCACCATATAGTGCTACTGAACTAATTGTACTATTGAACTAAAAATCTCACTGTACTTAGTACCAAAGAAATTACTGAAACACAGAAGTTGGAGGTGTCTCCATTAACATGAATAGGAAAAAAAGGAACAAATGGGCAGGAATATTGTTGCTTGTTCGAAGCAAAGCATAAGCTAAAAAAAATGCTAATGAACATATGCATTACTGAGATCATGCATGTGTCATACAGAAAATACTAATGAACATGTGAAACTACTGAGACTGTGTGGATTACATGATTATTGGATCAATGAATTATTTTGATAAGGATTACTGAATCACTGAATATCTCAAACTGCCAAAGTAGCAAGGCATATTACCGCATTACCGAATATAGTGGAAAACTCAACATACACTGCGCCAGTCCTTCAGGAATCAAGTGCTAATGCCGAGGTTCGACAACATGGATTTTGGCTGGAATGCAAGTAGACAACGAAGGATTACTGAACAAGGATTACTGAGCAAAGGATTACTGAACAAAGAATTACTGAACAAGAAACAGTTCCCAAAGTGAGCTACCGAAGAAAAATTACTGAATAAAAGGAAAAAAATACTAATAAGCGCATCTATCTGAATCAGTTCCCATCGATTGTTGCTGTAAAAAATCAACTGGGAACCCGCAGGTGCATCTTCTATGTGATGCTGAACATAGCGGAGGTAGCATGCTAGTAAACAACAAAAAAAAGGAAACATGGGTGCTATTACTGTAGGCACAACAAATTGTTCTACTGAACTAACAAACAGGCATGGTGCTAATCAACCAACAAGTTACTGAAGCCAAAAATGCCTATATCTGCTGGACTAACTCAGTAAAATGCGTCAGTGTTTCGGTAGTCGCTAGAGATTTTAAATTTGCGCCACACTATAGCTACACCTGCATTAACTACCGAGAACAAAACATCACAGAAACAGCCAATTTGGGAGAAGCAGAGAGAACAAAGAAGACAGAAGGATGTGGTGGGGGCGGGGCCTCACCTCGATTTCGCATTGCAGCTCCTTCACGATCGAGTGATCAGCATGCCACCATCTCCATGAATTGAGAAAATCTGGAGAAATCGAAACCCTAGAACTTAAAAACAATCAAATTTGAACATCATGGATGCAAAATTGAGGACGGAATTTTGAGGATGCGACGAGGCTCGAGACCGCTGAAGCCCGCCTCAAACATAACGGTACCCGATGCTCGGTGCTGCTGCGCTCCGCTGCTGCCTGGGAATCGCAGCCGTGGAAGCCGCGACTCAGTTCATGGATGTGGTGCAGGGGAGGCTGGGAGATGAGGTGAACCAGTGGCCCTCCGCCGCTCGCGGCCTATCACCGGCGCTCGTGGCCTGCAGCATCGACGCCGCCCACGGACCGCAGCGCCGCCACCGCCAATCCTCCCGGAATCGCAGCGCCGCCGCCGTCCCCCACCAACCGCTCGCTCGAGAAAGGGTCAAAGGGGAAAGGAAATGGCACCAGGCTATCGGGCGCGTGGTGGGCCCGCGGATGGGTTAACGGGTCGGGCGCGGGTGGGTCGGTTGGCTAGTTGGGACCGGAGCCGGGGGTGCTGGCTGGATGGATGGCTGGGTTGATTTGGGTGCTAGTGTGTAGAATAGGATTCTACACCTAGGGTGTACAATAGCACATAGGTATATATATATATATACTAGGATAGTGCCCGTGCGTTGCTACGGGCAAAACATATTCTTTCTATGAGCATCAATCTTAATGACATAAATATTAGTTGTCTTAAGTTCAACTTGATCAAAACAAATTTATAGAGAAATGCACAAATATTTGGAACGTTAATCTATTTGAAGGGTACATGGGTAGCACACGTATCAAAAATGAATTAATATTTATTGATAAATATAGCTATAAAAAATCATAATTATTGCTTTGTCAACAATACATCACATAACTCACTATATACGCATACTGGTTGGTTTTCAGGGGGGAATATTAATCTTCCTTGTATGCATGAAAAGAGCTTGATCCTTTTTTTTTTTATCTATTGTCATCATATAGCATTTCTCTTACTCTTTTCATTAGAACATCACCAGATTGTATATACTGTCAGGAAGGGAATTGGTATAAAGATGAAACTAAAATAGATACACATAATTTAGAAGCACCCTATATTGTACATATCTCCTTATCGAAATAATATTGGGCACGAATATTGTATTCACAAAAATCCGCTAAACAAATAATTGATGTACATGAATGTAAGGACTAACACAAATGGAGGGACAATGTAGGCGCAGATCTCCATCCATTTTTACATGCACACAAGATAGAAGGGTGTGGAACTCACATAGAATAAAAAAAGTATGAGAAAAAAGGGTAAGCTAGTGAGAAATGTCTTGTGTTTTAGAGGCGGTGAAAAATTCGTATTGCAATGCACAGCTCATTCAGCAAAACAATATATCAAATGAAAATAGTTAATTCATGGACTTAATTATTGTATCAATATTTTTTAGAATACTGCCATTTTTTAAATACATAAATTTCACTGATCTTGGTAAGAGCCTAAGATTCATGTGTACAGTTGCTCTTCTATGATAGATACTATCGATTCAAATACTATTATCCTGTTAGTCGACCAGCTTCCTTCCTAATAGAAAAACTTCTCCATAAGATCATAGCAACCGCAAGGAAATAGGCATGCATACAATCTGTCATTGTGGCCAAAACTCCATAACAGCAGAGTAGCTAACCTTAATTCTTTAAAAACTTATTTGGTTCAGAACACTCTAGTGAAACCAGTTTAGAAAATACACTTCACTAACCTGCTCCTGTGAAGACTGTATATGAAAGTACCTTCTGAGGGTTACACCTACATCACATCAGCGAGGGATACTTAGCTGCTAGCATATATTTCAGAAGCAGTTCTTTGCAGGGCAATGTGGCATCAGTTAAAAATATTTTCCATTTAGCAAACATGTCAGAGAAGCAAAATTCAGAAATGATGTGCTGCCAAAACTCAGTGTCACCAAGAAGTCAAAAAGTAAGGTCAATCCATAAGTGGTCATGAAATTATTCATCATCCGTGAACACAAAAGTTAGTCATCAACTATACCATGGTAAACTTGAATTATTTAGATTGACTTTGTACATGCATAAAAATAATCAGGGCTGGCCATGAGGTGACCTGATGTAAATGCATAGTTTTTATGGCCTCCATCATGAACCATCTTTCTGTGCAAAATTTAGCCAAGACGAAAGGGGAAGTTGTTTCAGAGTTGAAGAACTTTTTCATAAATTGAATTGCATATAAATGTTAGACAAAATGCTACTATGTATCCCACGTAATATATGTACTTGCTAAAAACTTATTTTGGGTAATAGGACAACTGATCAAATTAAAGTTTATCACATATGAGGCAAACTTTTAGCAGCTGTCAGAATACTTGTTAGTTTATATAGAATGTGTAACAAGCTCTAAACTACAGTTCGCACGATCATTTGTGATCAAGTGTGTAAGGTCGCTAATGAAGAAATGACAGGCAAGCCTAGCATCTAAATTTATGGAAAATCATAAGCATTTGATACAACAGTATACATCAAGATCTCACAAACATAAACAGTAGAAAAACGTAAACATGTGTTGGAGATAAAACAAGAACAACACTTGTACAGAAACCAGCACACCATGTCAAGAATGAACTGCTAAATTGGAGATAGAGTCCGGTACACAATATCAACATTAAAGAAATGGAAGCATAGGTAGAGAAAAAATTCACCGCACCTCACTTGCAAGTCAGCATGTGTTGCAGACCTGCATGTACTGCTACCTTACTGGGCAACTGATAGAGTACTTTTCTTCTCAAAAAGTAGCATATACATCTTGACTATAGTAGTATAACCTTTTAACACTTCTCATCTATAGTAGTATAAACTTTTTGCTCACAAACTATCATAAATTTGCTATATAGCCATATGGGTGTAGAGGTAAACAAATAAACTATGTTGACAAAGATTCAGGAAATATTTCTCATTCCAGCAACCTACACATTTTAAAAGCAGTAGTGATAGCAATCTAGTAGGGCGACTCACCTCCTGCTGCACTCCAAATGGTTGATTGTGATGTGCTTTTCCAATAGTTGATTGTGATGTGCTTTCTCAAAACTTGCCAAGAGCTGAAAAATTAGTACATTGGACATTTAAAAGCCAATCTTTTGTACTAATGGCTATGAATTATGATAACAAATGGAAAATTGGCACAAACCAGCCTTCATTAAAAAGAATTGATCAACTGTGTAAATAAAAAAATGCAAACAATCCTGCAACTGAGCTTAAGTTGGTAAGCCATCTGTAATGAAAAATATGTTCAGTACGAAACAGTGGCTAAACTGCAAACTATGATTCATATCCTCAATTAAGCATCTAAACATAATATGTATCTAGGATCTAGGTGCATAGCAAAGCCTATGAATGAATCTAGAAAAGCCAAAAAGACTAATAATTTGGGACGGAGGGAGTAGTAATGAATGAAAATGTCATGTTTAGATTACTCGAGGGATCTTAGGCTGTTTCATAATTCCATTTACACAAATGTACTGAGAAAACTGTACTGATCTATGCCGAATGTAAACTAACAATTACCTTTTTTGCATGGTTCTTACTGGACAGCATGGCTTTCTCCATATTTGCAGGAAACCACATTAGAAAGCATAAATTTCTCCACCCCTATGCAAAAGAAACCATCAAGAGAGATTCATCTACGAAGGCTTATCATTGATGATAGGAAATTAAGGTTAAAGACTTCTGGAGCATGTTTGCAATGCCAAATCAAACATCATACTGAAAATTGTGTCCTTTCATTAGAAATCTGTATAGCGCTAGTGCATTAATACTTTGACATATAGCTATATCAAAAAATAATTTTCACTCATAAAAATTTTTGGGCACAAAGAACAGAAAAAAAGCTTTCACAGATTGCTATCTCTTCACGGGCATTTCATCTAACATGTTACCTGCATGAACATGGTGAGCTCCATCACATGGCCGTAACTTGCTACCTTATCCCAAAAACCATGCTTGCTACAGCAATCCCTGAAGGAGACACCACCAATCAGATTTCACACACAGCAAAAACACAAATCTTTGGTCCTTACGCATGTGACCTGGGGACCTGGACGGGGCAAGCAAAAAGAACTGACCTGGAAGGACTCCACCAACGGAGCAGTAGGCGTCCACGGCTCGATCGGAGGCGGCGTCCGGCGGCGGCGCGATGGGGTCAGCATCTCTGCGGCGCGATGCAGGAGCTGGGCGGTTCCGCAATGGGGTGTAGGAGGGGGCGGCGCAGGAGCGGCGTCCTGGAGGCGAGGCCGCCGACGAACCTGGAGGTGAGGCTGCCCACGAACCTGGAGGCAAGGAAGGCGACGGTGTGGCGGGGACGTTGGATCAGAGAGGTGGGAGGGAAACAGAAGGCGCGCCCTGGATCCCACGGGGGCGGTTACGAACAACAGGCCGTGGCTGCCTGTGGCGGCGCCCGGCTGCTCCCGCCGGAGGCTCCTGGTTGGGGAAAGCCGGAGGCTTGCGACGGCTGCGGCGCGCGGCGATCGGATCAGCAAGTTTGCGCAGCTGCGGCGCGCGGCGATCGGATCGGAGACGGCGGTGTCTGCGGCGGTAGCTTCGGCACGCGGTGGAATAGGAAGGGTAGGCTGTGGGGCCGCGCAGAAGACGTGCGTATGGAATGTGACGTGGATCGAAGGGAAGGCGCGGTGCGGAGCGGAGGCACCCGCGGGGGCGAGGGCGCGGAGGCGCGGAGCCGCGGGGGCATCGTAAAATTGTACTACGACGTTTTGTCTCTTGACTCTTAATAAGTAGTAGAAATATATATGTTCGAGTAAATTGCATACACCATACAATAATTTGTCAAGTAGGTGCGGATTAGTACAATAACTTGTAAAATACTCAAATTAGTACAATAACTAGTTAGGTGGGTACGGATTGGTCCAACAACTTGTAAAATATTTAATTTAGTGCAATAACTTGATAGGTGGGTGCAAATTGGTCCAAGAACTTGTAAAATATTTAACTTAGTACACAAATTAGTGCATATTTAGTCTAAATATTATCAAAAATAATATATTTTCTAATATCATACTACAATATATTCGTATTAGGACAAATTATTAAGTATTATTTAACAATAGGTATATATGTCGTGATGATAATATATTCTATCAGGATTAGAACCTTCCATTTTTAGAAAATTATTTTTATATTTTTTACTAATTATTTTTATATAAATATTATATTTTTATTAGAAATATTTAATTTTAAATTCATTATTTTTTTATTTGATCAAAGTCGGCATGAGAAGCTCCGATCTATTTTTATAATTTCTTATTTCGAATATATTTATTTCGCTCTCATGAGATGTCGAACTCAGGCTTACGGTAATTAGGTTCTCTAACCATTAGGCTGGAGGTCCTCTCACAATTTTATATTTAATATTTATTTCACATTTGATTATATGCATTTTGTTCAGCTAAAAATCCAATATGTTAATCCGAACAAAGAATCAATACCTTTTAAAAGTTTGGCATAAATATTTTGTATTAAAATGCACCCACAGGACACGTTTTCGGACCAATTTGCACCCACATGTTGCACTACATTGAGCACTTCACAAGTTGTTGGACTAATTTGCACCTACATGATAAGTTATTGCACTAGATTGAGCACTTCACAAGTTATTGGATCAATCTGCACCCACTTGACAAGTTGTTGTATGGTGGGTGCAGTTTACTCTATATATTCACTAAAAGAGAATAATGAAATATATATATATATATATATATATTCACTAAAAGAGAATAATGAAATAGACATGTAAATAATCTCACATGATCAAAAAACTTCATATTTTGACCATCCCAATGGAACATGAACATCATGACAAAAATTCCAGAATCAAACCTATTTAAAAAGAATTGTATGATAATATTATCCCGAAAAAAGATTAGTACCTTTGAAACCAAGAGTAAGAATGCTTGGGGCACTGAGGTACTTGAAGTGGGTAGCTGGAAATATCTTTATCAAAGATTTGAGCTACCTTGCAAGATCTCTAAAAATTAAAAGCATATAGAAGATATAAAAACAATAAGTCAATGGTAAAGAACATATAACAAAACAATAGGAGAATAGGTCAATTTGGAAAATCACAGTAAACTTCAAGGTTAATTGCAATTCAAGTAGAAATGATAATTACCAGAGTATCAACTTCTTGCTTTCTGGTATTATCAGGCAAACATGCCTCGGACGGTGTAACAGTAGGTCTAATAGCAAGATCAAGAAATTGAACTTCTTTTGAGAGGAAGTTGATACATATAAGAACCCAATGTTCATTCAAAATACATGGGAAGAATAGCTGCATGACCAAATTAAAAAGGAATTAACAAAATAATAGAATGCAAGATGTAACGAAAAGATTTCCAGTTAAGTACAAAAGAAAAGTGTGGCCAAATGAAAAATACTTACCAAATCAGCGCTGACAATGTTCATTTCTTCATTTAATCCGAACAAATCATCCTTAATAGATTCTGGAGCATATAATCATCGATCACGCAAGAGCTCGTACTACAAAATGAAATGAAGATGACAAAATAATATTTATTGAAGAATTGATATCTATATTGAAAGATGATTGACAAGTTGAGTGTTGTAGAACTAATTTCTGTGTGAAAACAATTTTCTTGATTCCTGGATGATTTTCGGAAAGATCCTTTTGGTTATTATTGAAGTATTGAACGAAAACATCCATTACATCACCCTCCAGAAAGCCTCTTGAATTTAGAGAATCACGGAACGAATCGTAAGAGCAGTCAGAACCAAATAGAGAAACAAAAGTAGGCCTGGAAAAATGGAAAAGGAAATACATTATTTTGAAAAAAAGTAGGTTAATACATTATTATGTTAATTCAGTCAGAAAAAAACTTATGAGGGGTTGAAGCGAATATGTTTGGAACAAACATAATGTAGCAAAGTTCCATTTCTCGAGTTATATATAACTTGACAGAAGCATTATGATAAGAACATGATTTTACAACTTTTTTCTTTGGGTTGTTCTTGTTTAATGTACTAGAATCGTTCTTGTGCTTGCTTCTAGCAATAACTGGACTTCTAGGCAGAGAAGAAACAAGAAGTTTTGCTACTTCCTCTTGTAAATCCATAACTGAAAATATGGTAACAGTAACTAAATTATTATTATTGTACATCTTTATATGGAGAAGTCAAAAAATGCACACAAAGGAAACACGGGGGATTAAATCCAAGTCTTTGACATATTAATGTGCAAGCGTTCAAAATATCTTTGTTATTATGTATTTCAAATAAATAAAATCTAAAGAAACTTGATTAAAAAAGGGGGGATTAGATCCAAATCAATAACCGTAGGTTAATGCAGTTGATGGGGCTACCCAACAGAGAGGTATTCAAGGCAAGCAAACTGAATTATGTACCAACAACATGCAGAACAACAGTTGGAGTAGCTTGAGGTTGTCCAAAAGTATAATTTTCCCACGAATTGGTGAGGGGAAAAAGATTGATTGCACACAAAAGAAGAAGGCTCTGTATATTGACGAAGTTACTATGTTCAATTACATAGGGCATCCAAGGGGAAAGTTGGATGGGTGCACATTGAATAAATAAATCAAAGTTGAAATCCAATGTTAAGGGGTATTATGGCCTGCAGAATAGCTCAATTGCTCGTCGATGTCTAGTTTCCCGTATAAAATAGAGATGTTCATAGGAATCTGATAGAAACAGGTGGAAGAGATGCAAAAAAACCTAGATTAAGCAAGAGGCGGCACTCCAGATGGAGGTTGTGGAAGCAGGATTAATTCGGCACAAATAGACGATGGGAAGATTGATGGAGATACCTGGAGCACCTGGAGGGCACGAGCAGAAGATGTCCGTCCTGATGAAGGCGGAGAGGAAGTAGAAGGGAACTCGGATTAGCCTTCCATCGGGGCAAAAAAAAGGCAACACAAGTAGAAGGGGGCTCGGATTATATTTCCCACGGGAAAGTAAAAAAATCAACACAACACAACTTTAGGTCTGATTTGACAAAGTAAAAAGATAATATAGCTATATAACTACTAGAAAAATGTGAATAAAAATTGTTGCAGATTAAAAATTGTTGAACAAAATTTGATGATATTCGTTGAAGTAAAATGTTAAGGTTCACTAAAATGTTGAACTAATATGTTGAAGTTCATTAAAATGTTGAGTTTCACTTAAAATGTTAGACTAAAAATGTTGAAGTGCACAAAATTGTTGATATTAACTTAAAATGTTGAGGTACATTGAAAATATTGGATATTTTTGATAAAATGTTGGGCAACAATATGTTGAAGTAAAATGTTGAGGTTCAGTAAAATATTGTTGACGTTCACTAAAATGTTGAGTTTAACTTAGAAATGTTTGTCTTGACAATATTGTTGACATTCACTCAAAATGTTGAGGTTCACTAAAATGTTGAGTTCGAATTAAAAATGTAGGACTAAAAATGTTACGCTTCACAAAATTGTTGAGGTTCACTTGAAATTCGAGTTCACTTGAAATGTTGAATATTTTGATAAAATGTTCGGCAACAATATGTTGAGGTAAAATGTTGAGATTTTATAAAATGTTGGGCAATAATATGTTGAAGTAAAATGTTAAGGTTCACTTAAGATGTTGAGGTTCACTTAAAAATGTTGGACTAAAAAATGAGGAGGTTCACAAAATAGTTGACATTCAATAAAAATGTTGAGATTCACTAAAAATGTTGGATATATTTAACAAAATGTTGGGTAATAATATGTTGAAGTAAAATGTTAAGATTCAATAAAATGTTGGCTAATAATATGTTGAGGTTCACTAAAATATCGACTTTCCTTTAAAAATGTTGAACTTCATTAAAAATTGTTGACATTCACTTAAAATGTTGGAGTTTCATTCAAAAAGTTGGATATTTTTGATAAAATAAAAAATATTGAGTTTCACTTAATAATGTTGGATATATTTGAACTTCATAAAAATTGATGTCGTTCACTTAAAACATTGAGGTTTCATTCAAAAAGTTGGATATTTTTGATAAAATGGTTGGCAACGATATGCTGAAGTAAAATTTTCTAGTTCACTAAAATGTTGGGCAATAACATGTTGAAGTAAAATGTTGAGTTTCACTAAAATATTGATCTTTGCTTAAAAATGTTGGTATAAAAATGTTGTGCTTCACAATATTGATTTTCACTTAATCATGCAAAAATCGGTACAAATGCCAGAGGTCCTGAGGCAGCGTGTACTACATAGTCTTTCCGCACACACGCTGACCAAAACCATATGGCAGCATTAAAAACCTGTACCCACCTTGATTGAACAAGACATGTATCGATGCTTGTTCTTCCAGAAGCATATTAGCATTTGTTGGAACGCTAATAGTTAATTAAAAACGTCGAGAAGTAAGAAAATGTTGAAGTTCATAAAAATGTTGGACAAAAATATGTTAAAAATGATGGGTTAAAATGCTGAGTTTAAATTATTGATGTTCACAAAAATGTTGAGTTTTAGTTGGAAATTTTGGAATAAAATATTGATCTTTACTTAAAATGTTAAACTAAAATGTTGATCATCACAAAAAATGTTGAGGTCCTATTAAAATGTTGAGGTTCACTTTAAGGTTGATAATAAAAATGTTGCGCAATTATATATTAAAATGTTGGGATAAAAAGGTTGAGGTTCACTAAAATATTGAGTTTTAATTAAAAATGTTGGAAAGTGTTATGTTGAACTAAAATGTTGATGATCACTAAAATGTTGAGTTTCACAAAATTATTGAAGTTCACTTAAAATGTTGGCCAATAGAGAAAAGGATTGAGATTCCCACGAAATGTTGAGTTTCAAAAAATGTTGATATCCCCAAAAAAAATGTTGGATAATTCGGATAAAAATGTTAGGCAAATATATCTTAAATGTTGGCTAAAAATGTTGTTTAAATTTGATAAAATATTGATACTTCTATTCACTAAAAAATGTTACATAAATTTGGTAAAATGTTGGTCTATAGTATGTTGAAGTAAAATGTTGAGATTCAATAAAATGTTGGCTAATAATATGTTGAGGTTCACTAAAATATTGACTTGTCGCTTAAAAATGTTGAACTTCACAAAACTATTGAAGATCACTTAAAATGTTCAGGTTTAATTTAAATCTTTTCGCGTGACTGAGGTACAACAAAACAGAATTGCACAATAATTGTTCAGTAGTTGTTACAAGACATTGGTCTGTGAAGAGTATTAAACGTAGGCGGGAATCTACATCAACAAAAACATAAGAAATGCTTTTTGATTATTTAAGCATAGCGAAAAATGATCACGGGCTGAAAACAATATTACACAAATGCAGGATCGGCCAATAATATTAGATGAGTGTTGAAGTGGCAAATTGATGCTTAATTAAACAGGTAACAATACTTACATAACCCACTGTATAACAACTTTATACTACATAGCACATACACACACTATGTACAGAATTGCACAAATCATACAAAGTTTGCCACACGGTGGGACTAGGATGAAACAAAACTAATAACAAAATGACTATTGACTTGGCAAATTGATAATCGTACTCCGTCTCCAAACGTAGGGCAATCTTATAAGACAGATACGCATCTTGCACGACGTATTCCACCTGCTTAGAACTTAGATTCCTGGATGCCCAATACCTGTGATCAAAATTCCTATCCTTCTAGATGTGTAGTCCGAGCACCCCACTTGTTACGTTCTCTAGACATGCTCGACCATGTGACCCTCTTGTAAGATATGAAAACCGCCGTTTATCAACATTGGGCATGATCTCTTGAAGACCATGCTTATTGGTAACATTGACGCCAAAATTCTCATCTAGCTGATCGACGTCTTTGGAGATATGTGCTCCAACAAAGATGTGCCCCTCATCTTCTAGGAAGGTCCTCAAAACTTCAGGGACTACTAAAATTGTTGAAGTTTACTTAAAATGTTGGATATTTTTTTAACAAAATGTTGGCCAATAGAAAAAAAGATTGAGGTTCCCTAAAAAATTTTGAGTCTCAAAAAATGTTGATATTCTCATAAAATGTTTGATAATTTGGATACAAATGTTGGGAAAAATATCTTAAATGTTGAGGTTCAATAAAAATATTGGACCTTTCGGATAAAATGTTGGGAAGTAGTATGTTGAACTAAAATGTAATGCTAACCTTAAAAATGATGTACAAAAATGTTGAGCTTCATTAGATGCACTTAAAATATTGAGGTTACCAAAATGGATAAAAATGTTGGGCAATAAAAAATGCTGAGGTTCCACTAAAATGTTGGAAAACATTATATTGAACTAAATTGTTAATGTTCACTAAAATATTGAGTTTTTAGTCGAAATTGTTGGACTAAAATGTTTGATATTTTTTATAAAATGTTGATGTTCATTAAATTGTTGATGTTCACTAAATTGAGGTTGGATATTTTTTATAAAAATGTTAAGCGACGATATGTTGATGTTCACTAAAGTGTTGGGCAAGTGAAAATGTTTGCTAAAAATGTTGCATGTTTTGGAAAAAATGTTGGAAAGTATTATATTAAACAAAAATGTTGATGTTCATTAAAATGATGACTGTCACTTAAAAATGTTGGACTAAAATGTTGAGGTTCCATATAAATGTTGACTTTCACTAAAATTTCAACAACAATGTTGGCCAGTGTATAAAATCTGATTTAAAGAAAAAAGTTGTGCCATGTGTTCGAATAGAAAAATATAATGAACTATAAAATATGATGGCAATGAAATACATCACTGAAGGGGGGATTTAGAGACCCTGGAGTTTATGTCAACAATATGATAAAAGAGTTTACATTATGTATATAATATCAACAACCATGTTCTCGATACTACCACACGCATATAATACATCCAAATAGTGTTCTAATACATCAGGGATAAGAGAACTGGGAAGCCATGCAGGACGTAAGTGTCCATGTTGCCAACTTCGTCATCCCATCAGGAATAAGAGAACTGGGAAGCCGTGCACGACGTAAGGCGTGCACTAATGTAATTAAGGCTTTCTCTTTTTTGTCGTCTTCGTCATCCCATTCAGAATTTTTGGACTCTCAATTTTGTTCAAGAATGATGTCACTAAATTGTATGCAACATTCTTGCGTTGACTGTCAACATATTCCTATGAAAAATAAAAGAAAAAAACATTTTGTTAGCATACGAATTAATAATAGTAACTAACAGAACAAGGCATATATATTTGAAAAAAATAAATTAGAAAAGTACATGCCTGTCCAAAATTCTTCATGTGCTTTCCGATCCAATTCTCAATATAAGACATGACATAAATTCCAAATCTTTTCTGTATTTGTTAGAGAACAATATACTCATTATAAATAATTTTAGAAAAAAATTGAAAAATATGATCAGTAAATTTTGATGTATTACGTGTTCCTTTGCTTTGGATAATCTATCACAATTTGCTCCCCATGTTGTAAAGGGCTGCTAAAAATGCCAGCTTCGACACATGATTTAGAAAAGTTGGAAACCTGATAAAATAAAAATGACAGATTCAGAAGTATAATGTGCCCATGAAAAGAATGTACTAAAAAGTAAGAAAGAATGTTTTTTTATGGTGCTTGTGTTACCTGTAAGTACTAGGAAGTACTATGTATTTTGATTTTCCAACCACACAATTAATTAAAAAAATAAACTAATTAAAAAAAGGTATTATGGTAATCTAATCTTTCCCCTCTCTCACATATCGGTCCGACGGTCTCCCCTAGCTGCTCTAGTCCAAGCCCCGTTGCCAGCAGCAGCCGGCCAGAGTGGTAACCCGTCGCGCTCCGAATGCAGCTTCTCCCGCGGCTCTGCATGGCCACCGGCACCGCCGACCGGGACGGGGACGGGAGCGGCAAGGGCGACAGCAGCAGCGGCAAGCTGGCCACGGCGGTGTCGTCGTCCTCGTTCACCGTCTCCACGTCGTCCTCCGCCGCCGCTGCGGCCGTGTCCGAGGCGTCCTCGTCGACGTCCCTCCCTTCGCTCCCTTCGCTCTCGTCCGCGGCGAGCGCCAGCATGACCGCGTCGTTCGTCCACGTCACCACGCTCCTTCCCCTGTCCGCGGCCCCCGCGTCATCGGCCGCCGCCGCCGCCGTCGTCGCGGCGGGGGACTACTCCCTCCACGGCCTCGTCGTCGCGCGGCCGGCGTCCGTGGCGCTCCACGACATGTCCACGCTCGAGGCGACCTCCACCTCCGACGCGGCGGACGCCGTCGCGGCCGCGGGGTCCGTGAAGTGCGTGGGGCACCTCCACGGCGGCGGCGCGACCGCGGTGACGGGCCACCAGGACGGGCGGCTGCGGCTGTGGCGGGCCTCCTCGCGCGCGCCCGCCAGGCTCCGCCTCGCCGCCGCGCTCCCCACGGTCGCCGACCGCCTCCGCCGGTTCCCCGTCCCGTCCAACCACGTGGCCGTCCGCCGCCTCTGGATCGAGCACGCCGACACTGTGTCCGGCGTCGCGGCCTCCGCCGACGGCCGCCTCCTCTTCTCCGTCTCCTGGGACAAGACCCTCAAGGTCTGGGCCCTCCCGTCGCTCCGCTGCCTGCAGTCGCTGCCCGCGCACGACGACGCCGTGAACGCCGTCGCCGTGGCGCCCGACGGCACCGTGTACACGGCCTCCGCCGACAAGCGCGTCCGCGTGTGGGCACCCCGCCCCGCCGCGCCCGACGACAAGGCCCGGCGCGCGCGCGGCGGTGGCAAGAAGCACAGGCCCGCCTACCACCTGGTCGCCACCCTGTCCCGGCACACGGCGGCGGTGAACGCCCTGGCCGTCGGGTGCGGTGGCCAGGCGCTCTACTCCGGCGGCAACGACCGGTCCGTCGTGGTGTGGGAGCGGGAGGACAGCGCCAGCCACATGGTCGCGATCGGGGCGCTGCGGGGCCACCGCAAGGCCGTGCTCTCCATCGCGTGCGCCGCCGGCGGGCTTGTCGTCAGCGGGTCGGCGGACCAGACGGTGCGGGCCTGGCGGCGCGCCGCGGACGGCAGGGGGTACGCGTGCATCGCCGTGATCGAGGGGCACGGCGCCGCGGTCAGGTCGGTCGCGGCGGCGCCCGCGCTCGCGCCGCAGAAGCGGCGGCCACGAGGAGACTGCGGCGGCGGCGACGACGAGGAGTGGCGGGTGTGCAGCGCGAGCTTCGACGGCGAGGTGCGGGTCTGGTCGCTGCGGGTGGCGTCGGGCTTGTAGTAGGTGCGATTTGGCGCGATCTTTTTGACGTAGGGCAGTGTGTTTTTCTATTCTTACCCCCACCATGTTCCGGTTTGGAACTTGGATACGAACGTTTGTGTAGATACTGAGAGAGGGGAGTTGCTGAATGCTGATTGTGTAGCTACATTTTTTTGTGTTCTTGTACAAATTTGTGTCGGGATTGCAAATTTGTTGAGAAAATTTCAACATTTCCTTTTTGATTCTTACACTGATGTGACCGGAAGGTCCAGGGTTCAAGCCCCAGCCTCTGCATATTGCACATTGTGTGGGAAATGTTGGTTGCTAACACCCTTCCCCCAGACCCCGCGCAGTGCGGGAGCCTACGGCACTGGGTATGTCTTTTTTACTGATGTAGTAACGACTATTCATGGACAAAAGTGGGCAAGACAGCCAGGAAACATCCTGGTTGCTTGTTTAGGTCGATGTTCCTCGCTGTCGATCGATTGCTGCTTTTCAAAAAGCAAAAGCAAAACTACTCGACTGCCATCTTCATCAGTCAATAGACGTAGTTCTGTCAAATTCCACGTAGGTGTAAAGTCACCCGTATAAAAAAAGCACACAAATTCCGAATATAAAGCTCGAGGCTGATTAGGCTAACAGAGGTTTTCGTCAAAACGCTGCATGAATTTTGCTGAATCTGATAAGAAACATTCTGTTCCCCGTATGAATCCGGAAAATTCCCATCACAAGTTGGCGCCAAGACTGTTTAGCTTTTTGATACCTGAAATGTGCACATAAACTTTCACAGATTAGCAACAAGCCCAGAAGAATTTTTCCAGACCTTTTTATTGCCACAAGTACTTGAGCAAGTACCAAAAAAAAAAATGGACGCCAGGTGCCTATTCCTGGCGCATGATTGCATCCCACTAGATGTGGGCAGCAGGCACGCAGCCGCAACGCATGAAGCTGTAAAGAGATCGCCGGGGAGATGGAGACGGATCGGCCGGCAGGTGAAGTCACTCTCAGCTTCTCCCAGTGGTGGCGTGGCTGATTGGATCCGACGTGAGCATATCAACTGACGATCTAGCCACCACCCCGTCTGCTCTCCTGGCTTCCCTCGACCCCCGATAAGGTTCTACCTGTCACCTTTCTCAACGAGCTAATCATCCATGCCACCAGTCCACCACCATGCTAGCTACTAGCTCCCCATTTCGCCGGCCGTTCAGCTTCACATTCCTGTCCATTCCGGACGCTTGATTTGCCTCCCGTGCTAGTATTTGTGAATTCCATCGTCCAGTTCATATCCTCTCCAAAAGTATTTCAGCTTTATGCACAACATGCATGTTCTTAACTTCTTCATCAGGTAAATTAAACTAAAGCGTGTCCTTTGACAGTATTAGCTAGCTAGCGCCGAGGATCATTTCTTAATCTTATCCTGCCTCTGTTGTCTACTGGCGCGGTTAACCAAAGCAACAAGCCGCGTATCTGCCGCAGCCTTTTCCTGCAGATATTTTTGCAGGGGGGCGGGGTTGGTGACTGCATGCATCAGGTGGGTGACAAATCGGCAAAGTGATAAATCGACACATGCACACGCATCACCTGCCGGTTGAAAAATAAACAGCAATATGCATCTTATAGCCCATGCAGATAGTTTTTGGACACGTCACCATGTAGTACTCCGTATGTCCATGCTTGGTGATCGCTGATCGGAGAAAATTAAAAAGAGAAAATTACCTATGTAGCATTAATAAAAATTTCTCTTCCCTTTGTAACACCCAAATTTCAAAACTTCCTTGTGTATGCAGCAGCAAAAAAAAAATTCCTCCTCTAACATTTCCGTTACTTTTGCCATCCATTACCGTCAAAATTAAAATGGGCCTACCATTGAAAACCTAGAATGCCCCTAGCCATTCTGGCTCTCCATGCCAAACGCGAGAAGGCCGCCCCAAACCAATTTTTTTGGGCCTCCCTCATCCTCACGAACCATAGATAGAGTAGCACCCAGGCGGCGGCGGCATCCACGCGGCGGCGGCGGCCAGGCCGGCGCAGAGCATCCCCCAGACGGCGCGGGCGCGGAGCAGTGCTCAGGCGGCGCGGGCGCGGACAGCGCGAGCGGCTAGGCCCCGCCGGCACGGGTGGCGCATTCCAGGCCGGCACGGGCGAGCACTCGAAGAATGGCGTGCCGACCATGACATCCTGCTCCCTAGCGACCTTCAGCGGCGGCTAGCTGCTACACGACCTCCTACCGTAGCCCCGTGCCCCGGGATGCCCGGCTCCGACCCGTCGTGCGGTGCGTCGAGGTGGCAGCGCTGATCCGTGGCCGCGGCTGCAGCCGGTGGCGCCAACACCGCCCGCTCCATGGCGGCCACCGCGGTGGGCGCCAGCTCCATCGCCTCCACCATCTATGGTGCGGGCTTCCATTCTCTTCCGTAGAATCCAGCTCCATCCTGTCCGCAGCCTGCGCCATCTACTGCTCACTCGATGACTCCCGTGCGGCGGCGCCGACCGTGTTCTCCATCTCCACCACCAGCGTAAAAGAAATGACGAGGAGTAGAAAAAAACAACAAATGACATAGATTAGCCTGGAGTAACAAAGAGGGGCAAAAAGTGTCTTTTCCTCTCAAAGTTAACACTGTTAACTGTCCAAACTACCGGAAATGCTAGAGGGGAAAGAAAATTTTCACTGCTGCATACACAGGGAAATTTTTAAAGTTTTGATGCTACAAAAGAAAGAATAATTTTTTATTGATACTACACAGGTAATTTTCTCAATTAAAAACAGTTGTACCATGCATGATGGACGGTCAGCTCGAACTCTGAGCTCAGAGTGATCGAGCAGGCAGGTTACTTTGGTCCGGACGATGGAGCCGGGGCTACTAGCTATGCGACAAGCGAGTGGGATTGCAGAGCTGGATGGAGTTGTGCTGATTAGACGTTGACAGAGCCTCGAGGTCGCCGGGGGTTTGTTCGAATCCATGGAGCAGTGGTAGCGGTGGTGTGCGGGTGTGGAAATAGTTTCTTAATCGCCTCCACTAACTCACGACCCCACGCTCCTCTAATCACACTGGCATCTGGTGATTGAGCAATTCATCAATCAGATCAATCGATCTATCTATATATCTACTATGGACAAGTACTGACTACTGAGCTTGTGTGGATATATTCCTGTTAGTTCGTTTTGTCAAGTGATGGAGTTGGAGTGTTTATCTTGCGTCCAATGTAGCAATGTTGAAGTCAACAACCACCGCGAACTCGTTCTACTTGCTCGCGTTCGGTTAGCACGATCGGTTAGCGCATATATATATATATTCCCATCGTATAGCAAAAGAAGTCGTTTAGAACATTTACACGGTCTGTAAAATATAACTTTGACTAATACTTTTTATTATAAAATATTAAAAAATATTGTCAAAGAGTACTTTTATGAAATGATATTTCAATACGAGTTTACTCATACCATTTCTACATTTCTAACCTTAAGATATAAAAAAAATATTTACAATCAAAATTTAAAAAGTTTGATTCAAGATAATATCAAAACGACTTCTTTTTGGGAGTACTTGCAGTACGCACTACTCTTCTACTAACTGTAAATATTTCTAGAAAACGAAAAATAATTGTTTTGACCAGCAGCAAACAAAAATGCGAAGGCATTCATTGGACGAACCCGTTTCTTGATTTGTCAAGTTGGAAGGCACAGACACAGCAGCGTGGGAGACGATCAGACGAGTTGGTACTATACTAGTATACTGTACTAGCTAGTCCAACTTTTTTTTTGATAACAGCACACAGATATATATTATTAGATAAACAGCCCTATTACATTTAGATCCTCCAAAGAGGATCTAGAAACAACAAGATCCCTGGAAAAGGGGATCGCCGGAACATCAACCGCAACAACAACAACGACGAGCAGCAAGCCAGCAAAGGGCACCAGAGGCTCAACGAGCTTGGACCCGGGTGGAAGAACCTCGCGAGGCGAAGGTTGAAGATGAGGGGGCCTGAATCTCCGCCGGCCCAAAGAAGAAGATGCAACCGGCGACGGAGAACAGAAGCTCGACCCTCGCTTCCTGAAGGCGGAGCCGCAGAGACGACGATGTGGCCGAGGTCGACGACGACGAGATCCAGAGAAGCATGGTGTAGCTCGGCGCAGGGCTGGAACGTCGGGGGCGAAGGCGACGGTGGAGTCGAGGATGGCGTCGAGGAAGGAGGAGCGCAGATCCGGGCGACGGTGGGCGAAGGCGACTTCGGGAGGGAGAAGATCTGCGCCGGCGGAGAGGGAGAGTATTTTATTTAGACTCACCTTGTTGCTGCAGAAGCCAAGGACGACAGCGACCAGAACAGCAGCAAGGGAGCAAGCACCCATCCGGGCAAACAAGAAACTAAAACTAGTACTAGTATACACAGGTAAAGGACGGGGGCCGACCCACCTCCCTCTCACCGCCGGCGAGACCGCCGGAGGAGCAGAGGAAGGGGGCCGGAAACGGCGAGATCCAGAAGGCTACAGTAACAAGCGGAAAGGAAGTGGATAGGGACGTTGGGGAGTTCTAGTCCAACTTGATTGCAAGATGCCTTGTCAATGTCAAAACCAAGTGGCCGCCGGTCTGTGTGTTTGTGTCTGATGGGAGCCCTGAAAACCACCGGCCGCTCGCGCGTGGTTTCAACGGAGGTGCATGCACACACGCACGAATTTTTTTTTTTGCGAAACAGGGTAGAATATATTAATGAAGCACAGTACATCCAGTACATCCCCTTTTACATCAAAGACCTCAAAGAAAAGAAAATTACAAACAAGTCCTGGGTCTTCTTCCTCGATTGCTCCGGACGCCGCCGCCATGGAAGCCAGCCGTCGCCGGAACCAGGTCCACTGCCACGCCAAACAAAGGCCTCCAAACCTTGGAAACTGCCGCAAGAGATGCGAACAGACGAGCGTTGCCCTCCAGACAACCAACTCCTGCCCGCGCAAGATGCCTAGATGGAACATCGGCGACCATTTTGCCGGGCGCTGCAGAGACAAGAAGCTGTCGCTAGACCCTCGAACCGAAAAATCTAGCCCAGCAGCAGATCTGCGACGGCACCACGCAGAAAATCCACAAGGCGTCGCCCAGAAGAAAGTACACCCACAACTGAGGATGTCTTGAAGCTTCCACCCTCCCGCAAAAAGGCAGAGCAAAAGGACGGGCCGGCCAAGATTCGCAGATTCCTTCACAAAATCGGACCCAGAAATCCACAAACACCCAACCAACCCGAAGCAGAGGCCAACTAACCTCAGCCAATCCACTCCAGAGAGGATGAACGAGCCATCCTCAAAGCTGGATGGAATTTTTATTCGCCGGCGAGTCGCCGTCAGCAAACCTAGCTCCGCCGTCACCATGGCCGGCGAGCAAACCTAACTACCCTAGATCTACAAGCTACCTAGGTAGTATAGACAGCCGGCGGTCGAATCCCCCGCTCCCCTTCTTCTCCGGCTCCCGGCGAGGCCGCCGGAGAAGGAGGGGAGCCGACGGGAACGACCCCGGAGCGGATCGCCTCCTTTTCGCCTGTCTCTCCTGTAGCTCTCTGGAAGGCACGCGAAAGGGAACGAAAGGGACACACGCACGAATTGACGAATATAATCCGCCCACATCACGCGTGCGGCTCCCAACTTCGCAAGAACTAAGATCGTGGGCATCTATATGAGTATCCACGAATAGATATATGCTCTGCTGGCACATGGAGCCACGGGACTTGGCCTGGTGGGCCCGCCGCGGCCACCGACTTCCGCTTGTTCTTCCTCCTGCCGCGCTCAGCATCCCCCCGTGGTGCCACCGCATCCCGGGTTGCCTCAGGCTGCGTGGCAGGCAGGGCCTGGGCCTCCGCCTCCCGGGCATACTTGTCCGCCAAGGCAAAGAGCTCAGAAACCGTCTCCACACTAGACCTGAGCATTCCACGGGCCGGGCCGGGCCGGGTTCGGGCCGGGCCGAAAAAAAACCCGGGTTTTTCGGGTCGAGAAAATCCTGCTCGTGACCGTCCCACGGGACGTGTCGGGCCTCAGTTTTCGGGTCGGGCTGGGCCCGGGCTTGGGCGGGCCGCCCGCGCATTTTATAGTGTAAAGTAACTAAAAACAGCATTTCGGGCCGGGCTCGGGCCAAAAAAAATTTTCGCGGGTTTCAAGATCTCTGCCCACGCCCGTCCAGTAAGGTCCGTGGGCGGGCCGGGCCCGGGCCGGGCCAGCGGGCCGGGTCGGGCCGGGCCAAAATTGCTCAGGTATACTCCACAGTATGGGTCCCTAACTTGCCCCTGAGGCGAGAGTCGGTGACCCCATGCTTGAAGGATGGGATCACCGTGTCTGGCTTGATGCGGGGGGTGGTGTTGCGAACCTGGCTGAAACGCTGGATGAACTGGCGCAAAGTTTCACCAGGACGCTGCTGCACAGCTTGGAGGTCGCTCTCGGTACCCGGTCGGGCAAACGAGCCGGCAAAGTTCACGACGAACTGCTGGCTCAGATCTGCCCAAGACCGGACGGATTTCGCCGGGAGGTTCATGAGCCACGACCTCGCCGTCTCGCGGAGGGCAACGTGGAAGTAGTTGGCCATGACCTTAGATCCCCCGCCGGCCGCCTGGATGGCGGTGGTGTAAATCTGCAAGAACTCTTCCGGATCGATGGACCCGTCGTACTTCTCCGGGATCTCGGGGCGAAACTTCGGCGGCCAATCAACTTGACGTAGATCCGCCGTGAAAGCTCGACACCCGGTCCCATAGGGGCCAGTGTCGTCGTCGCCCTTTGATCGAGAGGAGGAGCTCCTCCTAGAGAGGGGGCTTGAAGCCGTGCAGGTCGAGCCATGTCCCTCTCGATCCGGGCGAGCACAACGGCGCTCGCGGTCTCGTTCGAGGGTGATGCGAGCGTCCCCCCTCGAACGATGTTGATCGATGACAGCTCGTAAGTCGGCCTAGGGTGGCCCTCGAACTGAATCCGCAGGCCGACCCGGCGGCGGAGTTCGCCGCGCTGAGCTTGCGGCGCGACGATGAGTTCCGTCGCCCGCAGAACACCCGCGACCGGCGTCCTGGTCGGCGTTGGCTTTGCCGACCAGCCGGGATAGATCGCTAAGCCACCGGCCTTCTGGGGTGCTGGAAGCTGGTTCGACTGGTGGGTGGCGCAACAGGGCCTGCGCCGCCACCTGGGCATCTCTGGTATGGAGGTTGTCGAGGTCACGGTGCCGGCGCGCCCGCGCAGCTTGACGCCTGGCGACCGCGTCGACGTTCCGGTTAGCCTCTCGTCGGAAGCGCTCCATCCTCTGAAGGGCCGAGGTCGTCCCACCGGAGGCGGAGCAATCGGGGCGAGCCTGAAGAGGCGCGGAGACAGCCGCTCGAGGAGCCCCCCAGGATCGCACCGGTGGTGCCGAGGAGACGGGCTCCGATGGTCACCGGAGTGGACGACGACGGTCATTCTCGCTACTGGAGTCGCCGTGGTCGGAGGCATGGTGATCAACGTGAACCGACATCGCCGAACTTCTAGTGATCCTTCCACTCGAAAACGCGCTTCCCCCCTACCTGGCGCGCCAGCTGACGATGGGAGTCACCCGTGAGCAGGGGTTCGGAGGAACCCCCTTTTTGAGATCCGGCCTGAGGGGAATGCGGTGTAGGATCGAGTGAAGGGAAATAGCACACTGAGATTTGATCAGGTTCGGGGTAAAACCCTACGTCCTGGGTGTGGTGCGTGTTCTTGTTTCTTGATGTCTCTCCTAGCCAAGCCGGCCAAAAGATCCTCCTTGTGTACAGGCCACGTGCTTTTATACCCCAAGCCCGTGGTAAAAACTCTCTATCTACCGTGTGTAAAAACCGCCCCCGTCGTGGGGCGTTGTGCAACCGCCTTCCTGGTTGGCCTTGGGTGAATCGCAGGCCATGATTGCCCTTCTGAACTTCTTCAGGGATGTGCTGTTCCGAGCCCCGTTACCGCCTCCCCGGGGTGCTCCGGGGCATCCCCGGGGTACCTGCAGGTGGGGGAGCCGTCAGGGGCCCCTCGGCAGTTGTGCCCGCTCGGGAGGTTTCTTTCCGCCGGGACCTCCCGGGGTGTCCCGGGGTGCTCCCGGGGCACCTCAGGGGGGGGGGGGAGGGGGGGCCACGTGGGGGCCGAGCGCAGGGTCTCTGCCTGACGTGCCCACACCTTCGCTCGTGTGGCCCGGTTCGAGGGCAGCTGGCCCGGCTCCGGGCGCGCTGTTACTTTGACCAAGCGCCACGAGGCGGGTCGGGTCGTAGTAAATGCGTCCGGATTACCGTGCCTGGAAGTGACGGGTGCGGCATGCCGTGACAGGGGGTTTACGGCACCGCCTGTCACGGCCCTCCTGCTGCTGCACCGCCTTGTCTCCCCTGCCTTGGCGGCGACTCCTTCCTTTTCCCAGAAGCCTCCCCCTCGGTGGGCGCCGGGCCCACCGCTAGGTCGGCTTGAGGTAGCGTCTTTTGGTCTCCCCGGTCCCACAAGTGCCACGTAGGTTTTTAGGGGGGGCCCACCCGTCATTCACCATAGACTGGGGACCCCCATTCTTTTGGCACTGACAATATTCACTGATAGTCTATCTCTCTCTTTTGTTGAAATAATCAGTGATCGATAGTCTCTACTCTCTTTTGTTGACATGATGCAGTCTCGTGATGTGGTTGCTTGGAGTGCAATGATCTCAGGCTACACACAGGCAGATCAGTGCCAGGAGGCGCTCGCTCTTTTCAGTGAGATGCAGGTCTCTGAGGTGGAACCTAATGATGTGACCATGGTCAGTGTGCTCTCTGCTTGTGCTGTCCTAGGTGCACTTGAGACAGGGAAGTGGGTGCATTCATATATAAGAATGAAGCGTTTGCCTCTCACTGTTGCTCTTGGTACTGCATTGGTGGACTTCTATGCAAAGTGTGGGTGCATTGACAGTGCCATTGAGGCATTTGAGTCAATGCCTGTGAAGAATTCCTGGACATGGACGGCCTTGATAAAGGGCATGGCAAGCAATGGAAGGGGCAGAGAAGCACTAGAGCTCTTCTCATCCATGCGCAAGGCCAGTATTGAGCCCACAGATGTGACCTTCATTGGTGTCCTCATGGCTTGCAGTCACAACTGCTTAGTTGAGGAGGGTCGCCAGCATTTTGACAGCATGACTCAGGATTATGGAATTCAGCCGAGAATTGAGCACTATGGCTGTGTTGTGGATCTGTTTTTTTCCGAACAAATTCGGGGGGGGGGGGGGATCCCCACCTACTATTTCATTGATCGAAAGAGCTCCGAGACGGAGCTGTTACAATGACACTTACAGAGATCATCTCGGCAAGCCGAGGAGAACAACGTGAGGTCTACTAGGCCGAAAAGAGAGAGAATACAGGAGAGGTTACAGGGATACATCACAAATTCTAGTACAGCTTGAGAGTACACCAAAAGTATTCTACCAATCGTCCATGGGACCAGCACCGAACAACTTGCTCGTCAAGTTCACCGCAGCCAAAGTGCCACCGCTCCAACTTGTGGATCTGTTGGGGCGGGCTGGTTTGATAGACGAGGCGTATCAGTTTATTAGAGCCATGCCAATTGAACCTAATACAGTTATCTGGAGGGCACTACTGTCTTCCTGCGCACTTCAAAAAAAAAATGTTGAAGTTGGGGAAGAAGCACTGAAGCAGATCATCTCATTGGACCCTAGTCATAGTGGTGACTATATACTTCTTTCGAACATCTATGCATCAGTTGGTCGATGGAAGGATGCAGCAATGATTCGAAGGGAAATGAAGGATAAGGGGATTTGGAAAACTCCTGGTTGCAGTCTCATTGAGCTGGATGGTGTGGTCTTCGAGTTCTTTGCTGAAGACAGTGACCACCCCCAATTGAGGGAAATATACGAGAAAGTTGAGGAGATGATTGACAAGATCAAGATGGCCGGGTATGTCCCAAATACAGCTGATGCAAGGCTAGATGTTGATGAGTGTGAGAAGGAAGTCTCTGTTTCCCATCACAGTGAGAAACTGGCCATTGCGTTTGGTCTGATGAAGTTGCGCCTTGGTGCCACAATTCGCTTATCGAAGAATCTGAGAGTTTGCACAGACTGCCACTCAGCCACAAAGCTGATTTCCAAGGTGTACAATCGGGAGATTGTTGTTCAAGACCGGAATAGATTTCATCATTTCAAAGATGGTTCTTGCTCCTGCAATGATTACTGGTGATAGGATGATAGCAGTTCTCTGTATTTGTGCTGAAAGCCTTTCTTTTGGATAAGGATGGACACAGGCGCACCTGCCCATTTGATTGAGGGGAAGACAGATTAACATCGTAACCTGTAAATACAAGACTACTGCTTTTAGTGTTTCTGAAACAAAACTTTGCTAGCATGCATCAAGCTCTTCAGTTCAAGTGTAGGTAAGCCCAAGAACAATACTTGTGAAGCTAGTGTAAGTTGATTGTGTACAGATTGTACAGTGTTTTACTTGTGAATACCAATAAGAGGCAACCTATTCCATTACATTTACCTAAGCTTTTGATAGAATTTGTACTTTGATTTGCGGTTTCACAGATGAGTGACGAGTCCTTGCATTGTTTCCCTATGTTCCTTACAGCAGCCACTTTTGCCAAAGTTGGTAGTCCAGTCCATGAAGTAATCGAATTTCTACTGTTATTCTAGCACATAGAACTTGCTCATAATAAGTGATGCATTTTTGTTCGTCTTTTATCTTTTCCCCTCGTGTTTTCATTCTTTTCATCTTGGCATGCTAGACGTTTTACTCGGCACCACATTTTCGGAGGCGGGAAACAATAAATACTCTGAATATAAGAAAATTGGATATATATTCACTGATAGGCTATCTCTCTCTTTTGTTGAAATAATCACTGATCGATAGTCTCTACTCTCTAGTGTCCACACACACATCACCATTCATGAAATGTCTCTGTTTCTTTGCTTATTCCTTATCTCTAATTTCTGTGTTTTGAGGTTTGGATTCATCTGGCAGCCATTAGAGAACGACAACCACACTACATAGTTGAGCCTTTCCTCTTTCTACAAAATTCCAAATCTCCAACGCAGACCGTTCGCGCCAGTGGGACCGACCGAATGCGCCAAAGGCCGAACCGACCGACTTGTCCTCTGTGCGCCGGTCGGCATAGCGGGGGCGGAATGGCAGGGAGTGCAAATGAACCCAAAAAATAGAAAAACAGTAATAATGTTTAAATTTTCACCATATTTGCACTTTCAAAAATCAAATTTATGCACCCACAAAAGCAAATGCACCTCCCTCAAATTTGCTCTAGCTTCGCCACCGCACAGCACAGCAGGCGGCCGCTGCGCATGCGCACGGGGACGCGACGCGCTGGCAGGTCGATGCGTGCACGATGCCGTGGCGAACGCCGGATCCGCCGTCATCCGTGTGCCAGCGCGAGAGTCGTGGCGGTGGTGGTGACCCAGAAGATTTGGGGGCTGCCGTGTTTCGACGCGGTTCTCGTTCTAGCCATGGAATCGGAAACAAAAGTCCAACTGTCCCGGCCGTCCTACCACTCAGCAAGATGTGACGTTTCTCCGACTCCGATCCGGCGTCCGTCACTACTCTAGGCAAACAGCGGATGTGACCACGGAGCTCTAGGCATCCATGGAGACTCCCCAAGCTCTTGAGCTCGTCGCGCGTTTTCTCCTGCTCCTCGCTACCGGCCTCCTCTTGAAGCGCGTGCTGCTCTCACCACCGTTCGTCAAAAGGTCCGGCGCGCCTCCTTTCCCACGGCCGAGGGGGCTCCCGATCATCGGCAACCTCCACCAGCTCGGCGCGCTGCCGCATGCCTCCCTGTCCGCGCTCGCACGCGGCGCCGCTCATGCTGCTCCGCCTCGGCTCGGCGCCGACGCTCGTCGTCTCGTCCGCCGCCGCGGCGCGCGCCGTGTTCCAGCACCGCGGGAACGGCCGGGCACTGTCGGGCCGCCCGGCGCTGTACGCCGGCGCCGCCAGGCTCTCCTACGGCCTGCGGAGCATCTCCTTCGCGCCGCCGGACGGCGCATTCTGGCGCGCGGCGCGGCGCGCGTGCCTGTCGGAAGTCGGAACTCCTCGGCGCGGCGCCCCGCGTGCGAGCGTTCCGCGGCGTCCGTGAGACCGAGGCCGCCGCGCTCGTCGCGGCCGTGGAGGACGGATCGAGCAAGGGTTCTTCTGATGGCGCCGTGAACCTGAGCGGCATGCTCGTTGCGACGACCAACAGGATCGTTCGACGTGTCGCATTTGGAGACGACAGCGAGGATGATGATAGCATCCGTACCAGGGCTATGCTGGCTGGAGGAGTTGCAGAGGCTTCTTGGTGCTTTCTTTGTGGCCGACTACATTCCATGGCTCGGGTGGCTGGATGCACTCCGTGGGCTTCGGAGGCGGCTAGAGCGGAACTTCCATGAGCTCGATGCGTTCTACGAGAAGGTCATCGACGAACACATACACAAGGGCATGACGATGTCCAACTCCAAGCAGGAGGGCCACTTGGTGGACGTGCTCCTTCGTCTGCACAACGATCCGGCTCACCTTTACTGTTGAGATTCATGGTGGAGAAATTCGTGTCGGGAATTGCATATTTCAAGCACTAAAACTTAGGTCATATTTGGTAGAGCTTCTGACTTCTGCCTGGAGTGACTTCTCTATTGGAGTTGAAACTGTTTTGCAAAATATTCGATAAAATAGCTTTTCAATGACAATATTGTTGCGTATTGGATGCGCTTCTGGGCACAGCTGCAGCGTAACGGCTAAACCAAAGACACACTCTCCGCCATTAGTAGGAAACTTGAAGTTATTGCTTTGGAGCAAGTCAAAGGAGGGTGGCAACATAATTTGCGTTTGCTTTAGTTGTGTTGATGAACTTTGGTGGACTTTCAGCTTGTTAAACCTTGTAATGATTGGGCTGTGTACGTCTCTGGACGTAGAGGCCAGATGATTATCCTTTATCTAAAAAAATGACAATATTGTTATTTTTATGCCCACTTAATGCATGGAGAGAGGGAGGAGAAACTGTTGAAAGCACTTTTTGGCTCCTCATGTTTAGTGTAAGACGTTTTGTAGCTTCTTCCCAGCTTCATCTGTGGAGCCGTTTTGAAAATGCCTCTTTGGCAGGACTTAATTGAAAACTGGTGCCAAAAGGGGCCTTAAAGTACTCCTCTACGGTGATTTGAAAATGCAAGATGTATTTAGCTGAGCAAAATATGTACATGGTCATTTGTCATGAGGTGTCATCTAGATTCTTAAGTTTTAAAGATATTTTCTTTAGATCCATGAACTTGTCTCAAGATGTCATTCAGGTTCCTAAACTCGCAAAATATATTTTCACCCAATGCAACTTGTCTCATGATGTCATTCGAGTAACTTCAACTCTCAAACTGCATTTGAAGATCTCATTTCTTTGGTAATCACCGAATTACACAAGTCGTTCCCTTTCCCGGTCCACATGGACCCGAAACAAACATAGCTTGGATTTGGCGACAATGACAGATGGTCGGACACTTCTGTTTGTCTATCCCATCCCCGTCCCTGTCCGCTTAATCATTCACGACGACGTCAGCCAGGGGCAAATGTACATGATAGTTAGGGGTGCAGATGCACCCAAAAAAAATCACTCACGACGACGTCAGCCGGGCGCAAATGTACATGGTGGTTAGAGGTGCAGATGCCCCCCCCTTTTAAAAAAATGAATTTCATCATATTTACACCTCTCTTGGGTCATCTCTATGCATCCATGAGGCAAGCGCACCCCTTCCGATCTGCTCTAACTTCACCTTTGACGTCAGCAGCGAACTCGGTGCTTAACCAGCCGCAACCGGCCGGCAAGCCGCAGCGGCGCGCTGTCAGCACCTGCCTTATGGGGGGTAGGACACTCAGGTTTAGTACCACCTTGCTTAGGGAAGGGGGCCATAACCACCTTATAAGGGGAAGTATCCCTCTCCCATCAGTCCGGGCTTTTAGGAGGAAATGAGCCTCTTGCCTTATAAGTGGGCCGTGAGCGCATGAACGTCTGAACCTATGGTAGAGTGTTGGGCTAGACTGAGTGGATGCTAACAACTGGTATCAGAGCCAGATTCCGCCTTATGGGGGGTGGAATGTCAGCACCTGCCTTATGGGGGGTAGGCCACTCAGGTTTAGTACCACCTTGCTTAGGGAAGGGGGTCATGACCACCTTATAAGAGAAAGTATCCCTCTCCCACCAGTCCGGGCTTTTGGGAAGAAATGGGCCTCTTGCCTTATAAGTGGGCCGTGAGCGCATGAACGTCTGAACCTATGGTAGAGTGCTGGGCTAGACTGAGTGGATGCTAACAACTTGTTAGCGGCAGGGTAGCGGGGGTGGAAGAGAAGCACGAGAATCAGGGGTAGGAAGCAATGGGGAAGAGGAGGAAGAAGAAGCTCGTCATGAATGCCGACGGCTTGAGGAGGAAGACGAGTCTGTCTTGTTTACAAAATCATTCGATACCTCTCCCCCCCTACCTCTCGGTATATGTAGAAGAGACAGTGCAGGCACGCAGGCCCAATTGAGACAGGCCACAGGCCCAATACGAGACGGGCTCGCAAGCGCAACACTAAAATCAGCCCAATAGCAGGTAACCCACTAGGGATCCTAACATTCCCCCCTTTTTAAAGAGCAGCTTGCCCCCAAGCTGCTTGAACATGCTGATCACCTTGATACTAGTCAATGGCACATCATTAAATTGTTGTTGCTGTACCAAAAGGCCAAACATTGCAGTACTTCTATCAGATCTGAAACTGCATTAGCAAGTAAATGTTGTACTCCAGTAATTCTTCCATTATAAGACAGCCACAATATTGCAATTGGAACCTGCAAGGACTTGATGATTGTCACATTCTGAGTCTTGGTCACCACAAAGGATGCAGCTAGTAAGACAAGCTCTTTTAATCTGCACACAGATTCAACAATCAGCCATGGGTAGAGCCTGTCAATCACCTGTACTTGGGTCCAATTAGAACTGATAGAGGACAAAAGAAGGATAGCACCAGATACATGGCACCCTAAACCACCAGAATTTTCTTGGTTTAGCAGACAAGAGGCAAGCAGCTCTGACGAAATTGGTGGAACCAGAATTGCTTGTCCAATATTCATGGAAAGTTGAGCAGCCATAAGTAGGACGTTTCCACTCTTGAATTGTGCAGAAAAACTGATAGCTTCACAATAAGAGTATGTCGCAGGAGAAATCGATAGCATGAACTTTTGCCATGAGAGACGTGGACACCTGTGGGTCCCACATGGCAGTGGCCTAGCAGTCCCTGACGAGTGGACCCGACCTTCCAGAAGACCCGCCGACCTGTTAGTGGGCCCAGCGACCTAGTCCGACTCCCTGACGACCTCCGAGATACGCGGACGCCTTGCCAAGCAAGGTAACTCTCTAGTCGACCCGGATATTGCGTGATAGAGTTGTAATAGGTTTCCTACTTGTAACCGACCTGGACTCTGGGTCCGCCAACTTGTAACCCAAGGCACGCCGGCCAATATAAGGCGGCCTTGGGGCGCCCTCGAGGGCATCCAATCTCTTGCTTACGCAATACCACAAACAACTGGACGTAGGGTTTTACTCTCCGGAGGTCTGAACCAGTATAAACCGCCGAGTCCCCGTGTTCCTCGCCGTGCTTGCCGTGTTCCGTGCTCGACCTTCGTGCAACCACCTACGCTCTTGGTTCCTGATCGCCCATTGACCTACAAACTGCTTGGGTCATCCCCTTGCAGATCTGTCCAGGATCCTAACCCCTGACAGTTGGCGCGCCAGGTAGGGGTGATCAGGAGCCCGTTCGTGCAGCATGTGGCCCGACCCGGTGTCATCTTCCCGGCAAGCATGGCCGTCATCCTCGCCAACTCTGCCGAGATCTCTTTCGGCACCTTCTCCGCGACGTCTCCAGCTCCGGCTCTCGCGGCGACTTCAGCGACCCCCGTCGTCGCGCCCGTTTCCGATCTGGTTTCGGAGACCCACCCACCCACGACCTATGATATCCTCCAGGGGATGGATCGGGTCACTGACATGCTGAGGGAAACCCTTCAGATCTGCGAGCGAGCTGAGTGCTCAGCACGGTCGGCCCCGCGCCCTCCCGTGTCTCCCTTCGGTCTACGATCCTCAGCCGCCGTCTACTCTGACATAATGGCCAAAACCGTCCAGATCCAATCTGGACGACGTACGCCTGGCGACCTACGCCCGGCACCCGCCACGACCAAGAAAACCCAGATCCAATCTGGGAGACGTTCCTCCGGCGACACACCGCCGGCTCCTGGTGCAAGACATGACCCTCTCAATGTGCCTTGCACCTATCACAAAGGTGCGAAGCACACTCTACGCGCGTGTCGACTGCGCAAACGGGTCGCCCAGGGACAGCCCCGTTGTGATGCAAGAACCTCCCAGTTTCCGGACTGTGGGGAGTTTCAAAAAGCTCGGGTGCGCCTCACCCCCAACAATCAAGGCTCTCCAGATCGTGAGGTCCTCGTGGTCTCGGAGAACGACCCACCCCGCATCCGCGCCACGAACTCACAGGAGGCTGAACGTGTCCGCCACAACGCCGACCGTGCCCGACGTCGTCAAGAAGAGCAACGCCGAGCGGTCCTCCCCTGCGCTCGAGATCTCCGTGTCGAGTTCGAGGAGGCCGGGATCAGGACGTTCAACAGCCCCCAAGCCAACTTGGGTGCTGCCATCGCACGCCTCCAGGAAGCTGCACCCACGCCGGAGAACGAGGCGGTACTGGCCTACCTCCGCGTCACCAACGCTCTGGTGGAAGAAAAAAGCACCGCCTCCAAGTCTGCCACGTCTTCCGCGACGCAACACTCGCGTAGTCGATCCCATCGACCTCGCACGGGCCATCAACCTCCTCTCGATCCTATCGCAGAGGTCGATCAAAATAATCCTCGCGACCTTCACGACAACCTCGAGAACAACCGCCGTAACCGCGACGTTCGCAACGACCTCAACAGGCGCCATGGCGAGCGTGACGAGGCGGAGCTACGCAGGCGGGCGGAGTACGATCGTGCCTACGGTCGCCCTGGCCCGGTCTACCGCACCCAGGAGAAAGAAGATCGCGAGCGTCACCAGCTCGAACTTCAGCGTCGTGCTGATTACGAGCAACAGCACGACCCCCCCGGAGGATCCGTACGTCACACCGGGGGCACATCGCCAGCCACGACCCCAGGTCGAAACCCGAGGCACTGGCACTGACGCGGGGCCTGTTACCTCGTTCCCTGCGTTGGCGGATCGGTTCAGGACAATCATCTTCCCCAACGGCTTCAAGCCCAAGATCAACAAGTACGATGGTCGCTCCGACCCCAGCATCTGGCTGCAGACGTACATCGTCGCCGTCAACGCCGCAGGTGGTAGCTACGACCACATGGCGGCATACTTTCCCTTGGTGATGGGCGATGTTGCCTTGCTATGGCTCAACAACCTGGCACCCGGGACCATCAACTCGTGGGATGATCTCTCCAGAGAGTTCACCACTAACTTCCAGGCGACCTACAGTCGACCTGGTAACGCCTTCAATCTCAGCAGGGTCATCATGCAGCCTAATGAGAAACTCCGCAGCTACACCGACCGGTTCTTCACGAACCGAAACACCTGCGTCGGCGTCACAGATGACCAGGTTGTCGACAACTTCAAGAAAGGGATCATGAATCCCAAGATCTACGAGAAGGTCCACGAGTCTGGCACCACCACGGTCCGCACCCTCATGGAGGCTGTCAACAGGCTGATCGACACAGAGGATGCCCTCTACAACCAGTTCGAAGCCAACAAAGCCAATGCCGTTGGAACAACCGCAGTTGCTGAGCCTGCCTCCAAGCTGCGCAAACGACCTTCAACAGAGGTCTTGGCTGCCGAAGGTCGCCGGACATCCACATTCAATCAAGCGGAGTTCGACCTCACGCTTGACAGTCCTTGCGTCTTCCATGAAGGCGCCATGCACACTCTCCGCGAGTGTACGCAGATGAGACGGGCTTTCACTCCGACGGACCCCAAGCGCTCCAAAAGCGATGGCGACCACCAAGGGCGCTATAACAACCGCTGGCGCGACAACCACAATGATCGTTGCGATGACAGGGATCGCCGCGACGACAGGGACCGGCGGAACGACGACCACAACGACAACCGGCCTCGGGAAGACCTCCGGGAAGAAAACGTGCCGCCGCCTCCTGCGACGGGCAACCCCAACGGACCCTTCCAGCGGGCCGACAGAATGGTCAACATGATCGTTGGTGGGATAAAAGCTCACACCAGCAAGAGGCGCCAAAAGAAGGACGAGCACGAGATCCTGCACATCCACACCAAGCCAGTGACCCCCCTGCGGTGGTCTGATCAGGCTATCACGTTCTCCAGGACGGATCATTGGATGCATATCCCTGACCCCGGGTCCTACCCGCTGGTCGTCGAGCCCATCGTCGATGGAGCCTTGCTCCCCCAGACCCTCATAGATGGCGGCAGCGGCCTCAACATCATCTTTGTTGAGACGTTGCAGAAGATGAACTTCGACTTCAGCAAGCTCACCAAGACCGACGAGCCGTTCTACGACATCGTGCCGGGCAAAGTGGCCTACCCCATGGGTCGGGTTTCGCTCCCCGTGACTTTTGGCACCGAGGAGAACTTCCGCACCGAGTACCTCAACTTTGAGGTCGCCAACTTCAAGTCGTCCTACCACGCGATCCTAGGTCGCCCGATGCTGGCCAGATTCATGGCCATCCCGCACTACACATACCTAGTGCTCAAGATGCCAGCACCCCGCGGAGTCCTCACCATCTATGGCGACCTGCTCGTCTCATTCAGATGTGATGCTCAGGCTGTGGAGCTTGCCGAAACGTCGGCCGCCAAGGCCACCTCTACGGTCCTCCACTCAGAAGCCAAGGAGGTCGACCCCACCACTTTAGCGGTCCCCGAGCAGAAGCCTAGAGATGCCGCCATCGACCCTGCTCCAACGACGAAGCGCGTTCACCTCGGCCTGCCCGATGAATCCAAGACGGTGACCATCAGGGACAACATCGGTGAAAAATAGGAACTCGTGCTCACCAGTTTCCTCCGGGATAACACGGACATATTCACATGGTCTCCATCAGATATGCCGGGTGTCCCCAGGGAGCTGGCTGAGCACTCCTTGGATGTAAGCAAGACGGCCAGACCCGTCAAGCAAAAGCTGCGCCACTTCGCTGAAGATCGCAAGGAGGTCATTAGGGTAGAAATAATAAAGCTCCTAGCTGCTGGTTTTATCCGAGAGTGTAAAAATCTGGTTTGGCTCTCCAACCCGGTACTTGTACCCAAAAAAACCGGTCAATGGAGAATGTGTATCGACTACACCGATCTCAACAGGCACTGCCCTAAAGACCCCTTTCCTCTTCCTCACATCGACCAAGTCGTCGATTCTACAGCTGGGAGCATCCTGTTATGCTTCCTAGATTGCTACTCAGGGTATCACCAGATACCCCTCAAGGTCTCTGACCAAGATAAGACGGCGTTCATAACGCCGCATGGTATCTATTGCTACACGACCATGACCTTCAGTCTAAAAAATGCTGGAGCGACCTACCAGAAGGCCATCCAGCAATGCCTGGAGCCCCAGATTGGAAGGAATGCAGAAGCCTACGTCGACGACGTAGTCGTCAAAACTACTGTCGAGGATCAGCTCATTGCTGACCTAGCGGAGACCTTCGCCAACCTCCGCAGATACCGCTGGAAGCTCAATCTAGAAAAGTGCGTGTTCGGTGTCCCATCTGGCAAGCTCCTGGGCTTCATGGAGAGCAATCGCGGCATCCAAGCCAACCCCACCAAGGTCGAGGCCATTCGCACGATGAAGCGGCCAACCAAGAAGAAAGATGTCATGAAGCTCACAGGGATGATGGCATCCCTAGGTCGATTCATCAGCAAGCTCGGAGAAAAGGGCCTGCCCTTCTTCAAGTTGCTGAAAAAGTCCGACAAATTTGTCTGGACCAATGAAGCTGACGAGGCGCTAGAAAAGCTAAAGGAGTTCTTAACCACACCCCCGGTGATGGTGGCCCCTGCGCCCAAAGAGACTTTGCTCCTCTACATCTCCTCGACCACCCAGATGGTCAGCTCCGTCCTCGTAATAGAAAGACCCGAAGAGGGGTCACCCTACCCCGTCCAGCGACCTATTTATTATGTCAGCGAGGTCCTATCTGACAGCAAGACTCGATACTCACAGCCGCAGAAGATGCTCTATTCTCTGCTGGTTACCTCACGCAAGCTCCGGCACTACTTCCAGGCGCACAAGATTAAGGTCGTTTCGGCCTTCCCACTAGGCGAAATCCTAAGAAGTCGCGACACCGCTGGACGCATTATCAAGTGGGCCATCGAGCTAGGCGAGTTCGACCTTGAGTTCTGCCCCCGGCAGGCCATAAAATCCCAAGTCCTCGCAGACTTTGTTTCGGAGTGGACAGAGCTCCAGCAGCCGCCGCCTCTAGAGAAACCCGAGCACTGGACTATGTACTTTGATGGTTCCCTGAACCTAGAAGGAGCCGGTGCGGGCGTCTTGTTCATCTCACCTCAGGGCGACCTGCTCAAGTACGTCCTACAAATCCACTACAAGGCGTCCAACAATGGCGCCGAGTACGAGGCCCTCATCCACGGCTTGCGCATCGCGGCCTCCCTGGGGATTAAGCGCCTAATCGCATATGGCGACTCTGATGTCGTCATCAGCCAGGTCAACAAGAGCTACGACGCCAAGAAGGACACCATGAACGCCTACTGTGCGGAGGTGCGTAAGCTTGAAGGCCACTTCGAGGGAATCGAGTTCCACCATGTGTCTCGCAACAAAAACGTGGCAGCTGACGTTCTCTCCAAGTTGGGCTCTAAACGCGCCCTAGTCCCGGCTGGCGTATTCGTCCAAGACCTGTGTAAGCCTTCTATCAGGCTCGAAGATGACCCATTGGAGGACGATGCGGCTCCTCCTGGCGGCCGCGACGTGCTGATGGCTGAGGTTGAGGATGACTGGCGTGAGGACTTCTTGGCCTTCCTCCTCAAGGGACGGATCACCAAAGATAAAGCTGAGTGCGAGAAAATTACATGATGTAGTGCCAACTACGTGGTCATTGGTGACAAGCTTTATAGGAGGTCCGCCTCCACCGGCGTTCTTATGAAGTGCATACTGCAATCCGAGGGGCTGCAACTTCTAGCTGACATTCATGGCGGGGAGTGTGGCAATCACGCAACCACCGCTAACCTCGTAGGAAAGGCCTTTCGGTCTGGTTTCTACTGGCCCTCGGCCATGAACGACGCACAGGACCTGGTCCGCCGGTGCAAGGGGTGCCAGTTCTTCGCTAAACAACAGCACCTCCCAACACAGGCTCTGCACACCATCCCTCCCTCCTGGCCTTTCGCGGTCTGGGGCCTCGACTCGGTGGGACCCTTCAGGACTGCCCCCAGCGGTTACAAGCACATCATCATTGCGGTGGATAAGTTCACCAAGTGGATCGAGGTCAAGCCTGTATCTAGTGTTACATCAAAAGAAGGTGCCAAGTTCATCGAGGAGATCACGCACCGCTTCGGGGTACCCAATAGGATCATCACCGACCCTGGGTCTGCCTTCACAGGCGCCGAGTTCTGGGACTTTTGCCAGGACAGCCTCATCGACGTATATTACTCTTCAGTGGCGCACCCTCGGTGCAACGGTCAGGTCGAGTGTGCCAATGGCATGGTGCTTCAGGCCATGAAGGACCGTATCTTCGACGACGCGTCACCTTACGCTACCAGGTGGCTCGCTGAGCTCCCTCATATGATCTGGGGTCTCCGGACTCAGGTCAGTTCCGCCACGGGTGCTCCCCGTTCTTCTTGGTCTACGGTTCGGAGGCCATCCTCCCCACCGACGTAGCTTTTGGTGCCCCGCATATCCAGAATTACGACGAGGGTGAAGCGGAACAGACTCGCAAAATCGACCTCGATAGCCTCGAAGAACATCGTGTGATGGCCCTTATGCGTCATGCGCGTCACGAACAGCAGCTGCGTCGATACCATGACCGTAACGTCAAGGAGCGATCCTTCAACGTTGGCGACCTGGTCCTCCGCCGGATTCAGGATCCTAAGAAGTTGCACAAGCTCTCTGCCCCTTGGGAAGGCCCATTCATTGTCAAGGAAGTCATTGGTCCAGCGACCTATCGTCTCCAATGGGCTGATGGCCAAGGCGTCCCGAACGTCTGGAACATCGAGCACTTGCGTCGCTTCTACCCCTAGGAGCCATGTACCCAGAAACAAAAGCTATGTACTTCTACTTTTGTAATTTGTTAAGATAATATAAGATTCATCATGTTCCATCTCTATGTTTATCCTCCCCCTCGACATGCTCGGGGGCTTGGTTTTGACTCAGCCCCGGATATGCTCGGGGGCTTGGCTGTGACTTGGCCCCGGACATGCTCGGGGGCTTGGCCACGCCAACCTAAGGGTCGCCCCGACCTGAGGATTCTTTCTTTTCCCCTCTCCTCCTTAAGAGATTTGCATATTAGGCGTGGTGTATTCGTAAGCCATGTGGTTATAGGACCAGGATCTAAGACCCCCCTCTGAGTACTGTCTGTGCTTAGCCTCAACGGCTATACGGACGGAAAGCCGCCCTCCCAGCTGAGGCGTGGTGGAGCATGCCCTATAACTATATGGCTCGCTTATACTTCTCGAACAATATGCAAATCTTGCAAGGATGCATATCGCATTTAAACTTATCGTTTTTACATGACAAAAGGCCTTTGGCCACACATTGGCAGTTTAAATACACTGTTCTCCCTACAGGTCGACCTTCTTCATGACCTCTTCGGTCGCGGCCCTGACGTCGTCGGCCTCTACAAGCTCTCCAAGGTCGACTTCCTCAGCGACCTTCATCAGGTCGAAGTCGGGCGCATGGTGCTTCACAGACGCTAGCGCGGCGGACACAGCGACCTTACTAGTACCCATGACCAGCACCTTAAGTCGATCTGGAGCTTCCTCCAGGCGTGCCAAAAGCCCCTTGGGCTCCTCCAAGTTCTCCTGAGGAACGAAGAGGTCCAGCAGGTATTCCGCGGGCTCCGCCAGCTCGTCCAGCTGCTTTTGCTTCTCTGCAACAATGGCGCCGGGGTTAACAAGGCTTTTCATGGCCCCTACAGGACTGACCTCTAGGTCCTTCCGTGTGCTGTGTTCATACGCAGCCCGGCGAACGGCGTAATACTCACCCTCTTGGGCCTTTTTTGCGCTCTCCTTGAGAGCCTTCACGTCCTTCTTGAGCGCGGCCTCCCTGGTCTTCGCGTCTGCACATCAAAAAATGGGATTGTCATGCAATCACCCCAATGACTTAAAGACCACAACCTAGGTCGAGGTTGGCTTAGGCTTACCGCTAAGGTTGCGCTCTGCTTCCTTAGCTCTTGCCTTGACGGCCGCCAACTCCTCCCTCAGGGCGTCGGCTTCCTTCCGCGACTGCTCTAGCAAGGTCGCTTTGACGCGTTGGAGCTCCGTGGTAGCATCAATCTTGGCCTGATGGAGTGTGCTTGATACGTTGATAGCCTCTAGCTGCGCGTCGATTCCTGCCTTCACGGCATCGGTCCTTGCTTGTGCCCTGGCACCAAGTGACTGGGGAACAACAAAGTATCGTCAAATTCCAAGCACAAACACAGCTTCAAGGGATTCAAGTTTTGTATACTCACCGAGAGTACGCGGGTTATGGTCTGATGCGCAGACTCGTACTCCGCAAGGTCTTGCTTGTTTGCCTCAAGAAGCGACTTATGGGTGTCAATCACCTTGAAGCCTTCCGCTTCCTCATCAGCTGTTTCCCGGTGCAGTGGCACGGGAATTCTGTTACTTGCATCGGCCTCCGGCTGCTTGGCTGCCCCTGAGGATGATATTTCTACGCTCGACGTTGGCAGTGTCACCAGCGGTGCAGCACCTCCTGGTGCCACAGTTGGCTGCGGTGCTGCTCCTCCTGTTGGCTTGTATCCAAAGGCCTCCTGCCCAGCGGTGTTTTTGCTAGAGCCAGAACCAACTCCCATCGACCTATGCAGAATGAAGGTCCCACAAAACTAACTACCAGCCAAAAAAAGTCAAATTCAGAAGCTATGGAGTGGTCAACGACATACCTGCTCATTGTTTTGAGGACTGGCCTCACAGGCTTGCGTGGCGCCCTCCGCGCCTTGGACTGCGAGCCGGGTTCACTTATATCCCCAGCACTCTGCTGCGACACATCCCCCATGTCGACCTTGGGGACTTTCTCCCTGCCTCGATCGGCCTTGGGGCTGGGTGATTGGACGTCTTCCTCACCTTGATTTACAACTTCGACCTCAACACTGGTCTCAGTGCTTGAGGCCGTCGTCGTGGCTTTCCTCTTGCTCGCTTTCGCCGTCTTCTCGGCACCTTGAGTCGCTGCGGTTTGCGCGGCGACCTTAGATGCTGGGATCTTACCCGATGCAGTGCGGGTACGTCGCCTGATCGACGTATTCGCTAGGGCTTGCGAATGGGCAGGAGGAACGTCGTCTTCACTCTCTCCAACTGAAGAGTCGGAGACATATCCTCTAGTCGAAAGCAGGAGTTCTCTTGGCGGCTCCATTATGTCTTCGGCGACCCGCACCTTAAAAGGCGCCGCTCCTTCCGCCGATGGCAGGGCGGGGTACCAATAGATTGCCTCTCGCTCCTGTGTGTCAGCTGGTTAATCAGGACAACAAACTGGCAGCTCGACTTGAAATTACCAATGAAAAAGTAAGAGGATTACCGGAGGTGGAGGACGCACCAGGCTGAACGCCTTAGGGCATGCCTTGTTCCTGATGACTCCGCGGAAGAGCTGCTCTACACGGGCCACCATCTCTGGCTTGGAGACCTTGCGGCGTAGTACCCGGGTGGGGTCGATCTGCCCCCAATACTCATAAGCTGGGTGCACCCGGTTTTGGATCGGCTGCAAGAGCCGGCGGGTGAAGTTGATGGCCACCGCGCCTCCAGTCAGTCCCTCGGCCTTAAGTCTGGCGACCTCGTCGATCAGCGGCTGGATCGCTTCGACCTCTCGCGACGAGATCTGACTTGTCCATTCTGGGGCTGGCACCGGTGCTATGCCAGTCCTTGCCAAGGCCGGTGCGTGGTTGTCGATGTAGAACCACCCCTGTCTCCATCCTTGGGTATTGTCCGACAACTCCATGTCGATGTACACTTCTTTCATCCCTTTCCGAAGGGTGAAGCTCAGGCCACCAACGACGTTGTTTTTGCCAGTCCTCTTCAACTCGAAGAAATACCGCCACAGCAGCATATGGGCTTGGATTCCCATGTATGCCTCACACAGGTAGATGAAATCTGAGATTGCGGTAATAGAATTGGGTGCAAGGTTTACCGCTTCAATGCGGTAGTGATGGAGCAGGCCACGGAAGAAATCCCCTGTTGGCACTCCAAATCCGCGCTCGATGTGTGCGAGGAAGGTCACCGTCTCGTCGGTGCCCTCGGAGAGGAACTCCTCACCGGCCGCTACTCTCCATCCCACCTCAACCTTGGGCTTCAGTAGGCCGTGCTCCACGAGCCTCTTCAGCATCGCCTCCGTCACGACGGATGGCTCCCACACCAACTGCGGATCGGGGATCATTGGCGCTGCCATTTCCTCCTCAAGGAACCCGCTGGATCTTGTGCGATTCACCACCAAGGTCTTGATGCGCATGCGCTGGTGCGCGGCGGAGCTATTCCTAAGCTCGACGTCCTGCGGCTAGCTGGAATCTGGGCACGGCAATGCGGATTGACGGCGATGGTGCGGCGGCTATGAAACCCTAGGTTCTCAAGCAAATGGTGTTGAGTGGGCCTTCCCTCCCCGCGGTGCGGCCTTATAAGGCTGGGGCCCGGTTCCTCCAACGTTTCTCCGCTTTGACCGGTCAAGGGCCAACGGCTTTGAAGGTAAGGTCTTCAACGGTCTTTTCTACCTAACGGCCTCGTGTCAATAAAATGGTTTGCACCGTACGGGAATCTATGCCCGTTGGTCTCGTCATCAACGGCCTAGTGTCCATGGACCCATTATAATTTGCCTCAAGTCCCCTGCATTATTTTGCTAATGGCCCTACTGCCACTAAGGTCGTCATGACCTTCACTCCCAACGGCTTCGGCTTAATGGCTCCGGCCCGTTGGACGACCTAGATCGCCAAGATCTCTGGGTTAATTTCGGCCCCGCTGCCATCTAGGTCGTTATGACCTTTACTCCCAACGACTTCGGCTTAATGGCTCCGGCCCGTTGGACGACCTAGATCGTCAAGATCTCTGGGTTAATTTCGGCCCCGCTGCCATCTAGGTCGTTATGACCTTTATTCCCAACGGCTCCGGCTTAATGGTTCTAACCCGTTGGACGACCTGGATCGCCAAGATCTCTGGGTTAATTTCGGCCCCACTGCCATCTAGGTCGTCATGACCTTTATTCCCAACGGCTCCGGCTTAATGGTTCTAACCCGTTGGACGACCTAGATCGCCAAGGTCTCTGGGTTAATTTCGGCCCCGCTGCCATCTAGGTCGTTATGACCTTTATTCCCAACGGCTCCGGCTTAATGGTTCTAACCCGTTGGACGACCTGGATCGCCAAGATCTCTGGGTTAATTTCGGCCCCGCTGCCATCTAGGTCGTTATGACCTTTATTCCCAACGGCTCTGGCTTAATGGTTCTAACCCGTTGGACGACCTGGATCGCCAAGATCTCTAGGTTAATTTTGTCCCTGCTGTCACTAAGGTCGTTATGACCCTTGTTCCTAACGGTTCCGGCTTAATGGCTTCGGCCCGTTGGACGACCTAGATCGCTAAGATCTCTGGGTTAATATGGGCTTTGTTGCTCTTTACGTCGTCACGACCTTCATTTATTTATAGTTCCGGTTTAATGGCTCCGGCCTGCTGGGAGACCTAGGTGGCTACGCCCTCTAGGATAGGGTGTTGCTTCTTTGAGGTTGACATGGTTTCACTGCCCTTTAGGTCGATATGGCCCATAGGCTGCTAGTGGAATCATATGAGTGATATAAATGAGCTTTGACAGTTACACAGACCGGAGCCCTTGGCTGATTACAAGATACAAACATATTTATGGAGCCATACTGCCCTAAATACGGTTTGCGATCCAATTTGTCTTACCATACTGCATCGCAAACTTTCTTCTGGCTCCAGGACCGTGAAGAACACCTCTCCGGGCTTAGCTAGGGAGCTGAACAGCGTCCTCTGCTAGCCTCTAGCAGGCTCCCTTCACATTCGGTGATCAGCATCACCTCAGGCCTGCTGGATTCCTCGCTGGGCGCAGAGGAAACGGAAGAGGTAGTTCTTCACATCTCGCAAACATTCTTCTAGCTCCAAGCACCTTCAGCTTCTCCTTGATGCTCCGGAGGACGGACGCAAGTTTCTGGAGTGGGACAATTACTAGATGTGGTCTCCATGGCTCTTTAAGTTGTGCTTCACATTGTGCTTCTGGGCGCCTATTTATGGCCTCAGCGGCTCTCTTCGATCCTTATCCATAACAGCATTGTTTCCATGTGAAACACGAGGCGTTGTCTTTTATGGTTGAGTAGCGTCACATGGCTCCGGTCAGTGTTGCTCCCGTGACCGTACAGTGTTCTCGTGACTCCGGTCACTACAAGCATTATGGTTTGGCGTTTTCCTCGGAGATTCTTCTTGGTTTGGATTTATCCCTAGCGGATAGAGCATCAGTTGGTCACGCGACGGCCGCACAGATTTCTTTTTTTCTTTTGGAGCATCAAATCGGCCATACTGGTCGCTTTACTGCTCGGGGGCTACTCTACGAGTGCGTCTTACGCCGCCCTCTTCTTTTTGCATCGCATCGACCTACTGGAAGCCTGCTTTTGATACGTCTCTGCTCGACCTCCCTTTGGTCAGCATTGCGGCCTTACTGAAGGTCGCGTGAGCTGTGGAGCTTTTCCTGATTCCGGTCAGGTCGTCGGTTCTTCACAAGAGTATCTTGCCTTCACTTCGACCTTCTGGAACCTTGTTCCAGGAGCCCGATATTCGGCTTCGTCCAAGACTTGGAGATTTTTTCTTTCTTTTTGGATCACCATGCACCCTACACGACCTTGTCGATGCTGCGTCTATGCTTCGCTTCGACGTAACTCCGTCTCGGCCGCTACGCCTACACGTCGATCGGGGGCTTGAGAGACGTGGACACGCCAAGCAAGGTAACTCTCTAGTCGACCCGGATATTGCGGGATAGAGTTGTAATAGGTTTCCTACTTGTAACCGACCTGGACTCTGGGTTCGCCAACTTGTAACCCAAGGCACGCCGGCCAATATAAGGCGGCCTTGGGGCGCCCTCGAGGGCATCCAATCTCTTGCTTACGCAATACCACAAACAACTGGACGTAGGGTTTTACTCTCCGGAGACCTGAACCAGTATAAACCGCCGAGTCCCCGTGTTCCTCGCCGTGCTTGCCGTGTTCCGTGCTCGACCTTCGTGCAACCACCTACGCTCTTGGTTCCTGATCGCCCATTGACCTACAAACTGCTTGGGTCATCCCCTTGCAGATCTGTCCAGGATCCTAACCCCTGACACGCCACCATATGAGAGCAACAATTCCATTGAGCCAAATATCAGTGCTACTGACAAAACAGTCACTACTCATGGATAAGCACAACACAGACACCCGTGAAAGCTTCCACAAGACTGGCTCAAGACAGTGAGGTATTGACATCCAATACACCTCCACCTCCAGTACACCCATCCAAAGAGGATTACTCAGATTTTGGATGTGGAACAAACTGAGAGCACCCTGAAACACATTAGCTGGAAGTTCCCTAATAAACTTAGCTGCTGTCAATTCCTTTTCAAGAAGTTGAAACCATTGCCTTGAATAATTGTACATGAATTCACCAGTGAGATACCTCCACATGCAATTACTTATTGAATCAGCCATTACTACTTAAAGAAATGCCTGTAAGTGCGCACTAGCTGTAGTACCGTATATACTTGAGAGACATGGACACCTGTGAGTCCCACATGGCAGTGGCCTAGCAGTCCCTGACGAGTGGACCCGACCTTCTAGAAGACCCGCCGACCTGCTAGTGGGCCCAGCGACCTAACTTGACTCCCAGACGACCTCCGAGATCTACGGACGCCTTGCCAAGCAAGGCAACTCTCTAGTCGACCCGGATATTGCGGGATAGAGTTGCAATAGGATTCCTACTTGTAACCGACCTGGACTCTGGGTCCGACAACTTGTAACCCAAGGCACGCCAGCCAATATAAGGCGGCCTTGGAGCACCCCTCGGGGACACACCGATCCTTGCTCATGCAATATCACAAACAACTGGACGTAGGGTTTTACTCTCCGGAGGCCTGAACCAGTATAAACCCCCGTGTTCCTCACTGTGTTTGCCGTGTTCCGTGCTCGACCTTCGTGCAACCACCTATGCTCTCGGTTCCTGATCGCCCATTAACCTGCAAACTGCTTGGGTAATCCCCTTGCAGATCTGTCCAGGACTCACACCCCTGACAGTTGGCGCGCCAGGTAGGGGAGATCAGGAGCCCGTTCGTGTAGCATGGTGGCTCGACCCGGTGTCATCTTTCCGGCAAGCATGGACGTCATCCTCGCCAACACCGCCGAGATCTCCTTCGGCACTTTTTCTGCGATGTCCTCAGCTCCGGCTGCCACGGTGACTCCAGCGACCTCCGCCGTAGCACCAGTTCCCGATCTGGTTTCGGAAGCCCACCCACCCACGACCTATGACATCCTCCAGGGGATGGACCGGGTCACTGACATGCTGAAGGAAACCCTTCAGATCTGCGAGCGAGTTGAGCGCTCAGCACGGTTGGCCCCGCGCCCTCCCGTGTCTCCCTTCGGTCTACGATCTGCGGCTGCCGTCTACTCTGACATGATGGCCAAGACCGCCCAGATCCAATCTGGACGATGCACGACTGGCGACCTACGTCCAGCGCCCGCTGCGACCAAGAAGACCCAGATCCAATCTGGGAGACGATCCTCCAGCAACTCACCGCTGGTCCCTGGTGCCAGACACGACCCCCTTAACGTGCCTTGCACCTATCACAAAGGCGCGAAGCACACTCTGCGCGCATGTCGACTGCGCAAGTGGGTCGCCTAGGGGCAGCCTCGCTGTGATACAAGAACCTCCCAGTTTCCGAACTGTGGGGAGTTTCAAAGGGCTCGGGTGCGCCTCACGCCCAACAATCAAGGCTCTCCAGATCGTGAGGTCCTCGTGGTCTCAGAGAACGACCCACCTCGCAACGGCGCTACGGACTCCCAGGAAGCCGAGCGCATTCGTCACAACGCCGATCGCGCCCGACGACGCCAAGAAGAACAGCGCCGCGCAGTTCCCCTCTGTGCCCGCGACCTCCGTGTCGAGTTCGAGGAAGCCGGGATCCAGACGTTCAACAGCCCCCAAGCCAACTTAGGGGCCGCCATCACTCGCCTTCGAGAAGCAGCACCCATGCTGGAGAATGAGGAGGCCCTCGCCCTCCTCCGCCTTGCTACGGCTCTGGTGGAAGAAAAGAGCTCTGCCTCTAAGTCCACTTCGACTTCAGCGATGCAGCATTCGCGCAGTCGGAGCCACCGACCCCGAGCAGGTCGTGAGCCTCCCCTAGAACCCATCGCAGAGGAGGTTGATCAGCACAATCCTCGCGACCTTCGTGAAAACCTCGACCACAACCGCCGTAACCGTGACGCTCGCGACGACCTCAGCAGGCGTCATCGTGAGCGCGATGAAGTAGAGATACGAAGACGGGCTGAGTATGACCGTACCTATGGCCGACCTGGCCCGGTCCACCGTGCCCAAGAAAAGGAAGATCGCGAGCGTCACCAGCTCGAGCTCGAGCGTCGCGCTGACTACGAGCAGCAGCACAGCCCTCCGGAGGACTTATACGTCACCCCAGAAGCTCGTCGCCAAACACGACCCCAGGTCGAGTCCCCAGGCATCGGCACTGACGCGGGGGCTGTCACTTCCTTCCCCGCATTGGCAGATCGGTTCCGAACGATCACCTTCCCCGCCGGCTTCAAGCCAAAAATCCACAAGTACGATGGTCGTTCTGACCCCAACATCTGGCTGCAGACGTACATCGTCGCCGTCAACGCCGTAGGTGGCAACTACGACCACATGGCGGCCTACTTTCCCTTGGTGATGGGCGATGCCCCCTTGTTGTGGCTCAACAACCTGACACCCGGGACCATCAACTTGTGGGCTGATCTCTCCAGAGAGTTCACCACTAACTTCCCGACGACCTACAGTCGACCTGGGAACGCCTTCAATCTCAGCAGGGTCATCATGCAGCCCAATGGGAAACTCCGCAGCTACACTAATCGGTTCTTCACGAACCGAAGCACCTGCATCGGCGTCAGAGACGACCAGATCGTCGAAAGCTTCAAGAAAGGGATCCAGAATCCCAAGATCTACGAGAAGGTCCACGAGTCAGGCTTTCACTCTGGCAGACCCCAAGCGCTCTAAAAGCGACGGCGACCGCCCACGGCATTATAACAACAACCGCTGGCGCGACAACCGCGACGATCGCTACGACAACAGGGACCGCCGCGATGACAGGGACCGGCGGAACAACGACCGCAACGACAACCGGCATCAGGATGACCCTCGGGAAGATCGCCTGCCGCCACCGCCTGAAACAGGCAACCCCAATGGACCCTTCCAGCGGGCAGACCGAACCGTCAACATGATAGTCGGAGGGATCAAAGCCCACGTCAGTAGGAGACGTCAAAAGAAGGACGAACACGAGATCTTGCACATCCACACCAAGCCCGCCACACCTCTGCGATGGTCCGATCAGGCCATCACGTTCTCCAGGGCAGATCACTGGATACACATCCCCGACCCCGGGTCCTACCCATTGGTCGTCGAGCCCATTGTCGACGGAGCCCTGCTCCCTCAGACCCTCATAGATGGCGGCAGCGGCCTCAACATCATCTTTGTTGAGACGTTGTAGAAGATGAAGTTTGACTTCACCAAGCTCACCAAGACCGACGAGCCGTTCTACGGCATCATGCCGGGCAAGGCGGCCTACCCCATGGGTCGGGTCTCTCTACCTGTGACCTTTGGCACCGAGGAGAACTTCCGCACGGAGTACCTCAACTTTGAGGTGGCCAACTTCAAGTCGTCCTATCATGCGATCCTAGGTCGCCCGATGTTGGCAAGATTCATGGCCATCCCGCACTACACATACCTGGTGCTGAAGATGCCGGCGCCCCACGGGGTCCTCACCATTTTCGGCGACCTGCTCGTCTCATTCCGGTGCGACGCTGAAGCTGTGGAGCTCGCTGAGACATTTGCCGCCAAGGCCGCCTCCACGGTCCTCCTCGCGGAGGCTGAGCAGGTCGACCCTGCCAAACTGACGGTGCCTGAGCAAAAGCCCACCGAGGCTGCCATCGACCCTGCTCCAACAACAAAGCTGGTACGCCTCGACCTGCCGGACGACAGCAAGACGGTGACCATCGGGGACAACCTCGGTGAAAAATAGGAACTCACGCTCACCAGTTTCCTCCAGGATAACGCTGATATATTCGCATGGTCTCCATCGGATATGCCGGGTGTCCCTAGGGAGCTGGCTGAGCACTCCTTGGATGCAAGCAAGACGGCCAGACCCGTCAAGCAAAAGCTGCGCCGCTTCGCTGAAGATCACAAGGAGGTCATTAGGGTAGAAATAGTAAAGCTCCTAGCTGCTGGTTTTATCCGCGAGTGTAAAAATCCGGTTTGGCTCTCCAACCCGGTCCTTGTACCCAAAAAAACTGGTCAATGGAGAATGTGTATCGACTACACCGATCTCAACAGGCACTGCCCTAAAGACCCCTTCCCTCTTCCCCGCATCGATCAAGTCGTCGATTCTACGGCTGGGAGCATCCTGTTATGCTTCCTAGATTGTTACTCAGGGTATCACCAGATACCCCTCAAAGTCTCTGACCAAGATAAGACGTCGTTCATAACGCCGCACGGCATCTACTGCTACACGACCATGACCTTCGGTCTGAAAAACGCCGGTGCGACCTACCAAAAGGCCATCCAGCAATGCCTTGAGCCCCAGATTGGCAGAAACGTACAGGCTTACGTCGATGATGTGGTTGTCAAAACCACTGTGGAGGATCAGCTCATTGCTGACCTAGCGGAGACCTTCGCCAACCTCCGCAGATACCGCTGGAAGCTCAATCTAGAGAAGTGCGTATTCGGCGTCCCATCTGGCAAGCTCCTGGGCTTCATGGTGAGCAACCGTGGCATTCAAGCAAACCCTACCAAGGTGGAGGCTATCCGTACGATGAAGCGCCCCACGAAGAAGAAAGACGTCATGAAGCTCACAGGGATGATGGCGTCCCTAGGTCGATTCATCAGCAAACTCGGAGAGAAAGGCCTGCCCTTCTTCAAGTTGCTGAAAAAATCAGACAAGTTTGTCTGGACAAACGAAGCTGACGAGGCGCTAGAAAAGCTAAAGGAGTTCTTGACCACACCCCCGGTGATGGTGGCCCCCGCGCCCAAAGAGACCTTGCTCCTTTACATCTCCTCAACCACTCAGGTGGTCAGCTCCGTCCTCGTAGCAGAAAGACCTGAAGAGGGGTCACCCTACCCCGTCCAGCGACCTGTCTACTACGTCAGCGAAGTCCTGTCCAAAAGCAAAGCCAGGTACTCGCAGCCGCAGAAGATGCTTTACTCCCTGCTCGTTACCTCGCGCAAGCTCCGGCACTACTTCCAGGCACATAAAATCAAGGTCGTTTCGGCCTTCCCTCTGGGCGAAATCCTACGTAGCCGCGACACTGCTGGCCGCATCATCAAGTGAGCGATCGAACTGGGCGAGTTCGACCTTGAATTCTGCCCCCGGCAGGCCGTCAAGTCTCAGGTCCTCGCAGACTTCGTCTCGGAGTGGATAGAGCTCCAGCAGCCTCCACCTCTAGAAAAACCTGAGCACTGGACCATGTACTTCGATGGTTCCTTGAACCTAGAAGGAGCCGGTGCGGGCGTCCTGTTCATCTCGCCTCAGGGCGACCTGCTCAAGTACGTCTTACAGATCCACTACAAGGCGTCCAACAACGGTGCCGAGTATGAGGCCCTCATCCACGGCTTACGCATCGCGGCCTCTTTGGGGATCAAGCGCTTGATCGCTTACGGTGACTTCGATGTCGTCATCAGTCAGGTCAACAAAGACTACGATGCCAAGAAGGACACCATGAACGCCTACTGCGCAGAGGTGCGCAAGCTCGAAGGTCACTTCGAAGGGATCGAGTTCCACCATGTGTCTCGTAACAATAACGTGGCGGCCGACGTTCTCTCCAAGTTGGGCTCTAAGCGCGCCCTAGTCCCAGCTGGCGTATTTGTACAAGACCTACGCAAGCCTTCTATCAGGCTCGAAGACGACCCACCGGAGGTCGATGCGACTCCTCCTGGCAGTCGTGATGTGCTGATGGCTGAGGTCGAGGATGATTGGCGTGAAGACTTCTTGGCCTTCCTCCTCAACGGACGACTCACCGAAGACAAAGCTGAGCGCGAGAAAATTACACGACGCAGTGCCAACTACGTAGTCAAGCTCTATAGGAGGTCCGCCTCCACTGGCGTCCTTATGAAGTGCATCCTGCACTCCGAAGGGCTGCAACTTCTAGCTGACATTCATGGCGGTGAGTGTGGCAACCATGCAGCCTCCGCTAACCTCGTAGGCAAGGCCTTTCGATCCGGTTTCTACTCGCCCTCGGCCATGAATGACGCACAGGACCTAGTCCGCCGGTGCAAGGGGTGCCAGTTCTTCGCCAAGCAACAGCACCTACCAGCCCAGGCTCTGCGCACTATCCCTCCGTCCTGGCCTTTCGCGGTCTGGGGCCTCGACTCGGTAGGACCCTTCAGGACTGCCCCTGGCGGTTACAAGCACATCATCGTTGCGGTGGATAAGTTCACCAAGTGGATTAAGGTCAAGCCTGTATCTAGTGTTACGTCGAAAGAAGCAGCTAAGTTCATCGAGGAGATCACGCATCGCTTCGGGGTACCCAATAGGATCGTCACCGACCTTGGGTCTGCCTTCACAGGCGCCGAGTTCTGGGGCAACGTATACTACTCTTCGGTGGCTCACCCTCGGTGCAACGGTCAGGTCGAGCGCGCCAATGGCATGGTGCTTCAGGCCATGAAGGACCGTATCTTCGACGACACATCACCTTACGCTACCAGGTGGCTTGCCGAGCTCCCTCATGTGATCTGGGGTCTCCGGACTCAGGTCAGTTCCGTCACGGGGTATTCCCCGTTCTTCTTGGTCTACGGTTCGGAGGCCATCCTCCCCACCGACGTTACTTTTGGTGCTCCGTGTATCCAGAATTACACTGAAGGTGAAGCAGAACAGACCCGCAAAGTCGACCTCGACAGCCTTGAAGAACATCGTGTGATGGCCCTTATGCGCCATGCGCGCCATGAACAACAGCTCTGTCGGTATCACGACCGGAACGTCAAGGAGCGGTCATTCAATGTTGGTGACTTGGTCCTCCGACGGATCCAGAACACCAAGGACATGCACAAGCTCCCTGCCCCCTGGGAAGGCCCATTCATTGTCAAGGAAGTCATTGGTCCGGCGACCTATCGCCTCCAATTGGCTGATGGCCAAGGCATCCCGAACGTCTGGAACATCGAGCATTTGCGCCGCTTCTACCCTTAGGAGCCATACGGCCTTGAATAAAAAGCTATGTACCCTTCGCCTTTGTAATCTATTGAAATAAAATAAGACATGCTCCGGCTTTTCATTTGTCTTTCATGCATTTTCTCTCCCCTTCGACATGCTCGGGGGCTTGGCTTCGACCCGGCCCCGGTCATGCTCGGGGGCTTGGTCTCGACCTAGCCCCGGCCATGCTCGGGGGCTTGGCTGAGCCAATCCAAGGGTCGTTTTGACCTAGGGATCTTTTCCTTGTCATGCTTTCCCTTGTGCGGTCTCCACGTTAGGTGTGTAAATCATTTAAATCGCGCGGTCAATAAGACTTTGGGCCCGAGGCTCCTCTTCTGCGTACTGGCTGTGTCTAAGCCTCCCTAACTGAGCCGCACAGCCGGTAAAGCCGCTCTCCCAGCAGAGATGTGGTCAGCGGAAGGGCAGGTCCTACAACTGTGACGTTTATTTGAGCACTTAAGCCTAGCGTGGAGAGCTCACGATGCATCATTCATTAACACATTTGTTCATACAATTCAAAAGGGGCTTACGGCCCACACATCGACTGTTTAATACATTGACTCATCTACAGGTCGACTTTCTTCATGACCTCCTCGGTCGCTGCCTTGACGTCTTCAGCCTCGATGAGCTCCGCCAGGTCCACATCCTCAGCGACCTTCATCAGGTTGAACTCTGGTGCGTGGTGCTTCACCGACGCAAAAGCCGCAGACACCGCAATTTTGCTCGTCTCCATGAGCAAGGTCCTCATGCGTTCTGGTGCCGCCTCTAGCCGTGCTACCAGCCCCATGGGCTCATCAGGGTTGTCTTCAGGGACAAATGCATCCATCAAATACTCAGCGCGCTCCGTGAGCTCGTCGAGTTGGTTCTGTTTCTCTGCAACAATGGCGCCCGGGTTAACAAGACTCTCCATGGCCCGTACAAGACTGACCTCAAGGTCCTTCCGCACGCCGTGTTCGTACGCGGCCTTGCACACGGCATAATACTCACCCTCTTGAGCTTTCTTCACGCTCTCCTGGAGAGCCTTGATCTGCGCTTTGGACTCTTGCAAGTCCTTCTGCAGGGCGGCTTCTTTCTTCTTCGCCTCTGCAATAAGAGACACAATTCTAGAGTCGATACCCGACAGCTACCGCTGGATTTAAAACAGAGGTTAGGGTTTGCTTCGACTAACCCTGGGCTACCATCTTCGTCTCCTCCTTGGCGACCTTTAGCTCTTCCTTCAAGGCATCGGCCTCCTTCCGCGCCTGCTCCATCAGCTTCTCCTTTACCCGCTGGACCTCTTCGGCGGCCTCAATTTTGGCTTGATGAAGTGCTTCCTGCAGCTTAATGTTTTCAAGCTGCGCTTCGGCTCCGACCCGGACCTGGTCCGCCCTGGCCTGCACGCGGTCACCAAGTGACTAAACAGAAGATCGATGAGTCGACACGACCGTATATCGACATCACAAGCCTCAGATGGTTAGAAAACTTACTGATAACACGCGGATGATGGTCTCTCGAGCGACCTTAAAATCTGCAAGGTCGCGCCTATCAGCTTCTATCTCGCCTTCCCAGGGAGTCCCGTCCAGGAGGCACCTCTTGTTGTCATCGTCCTTGGGATCACCACCTTGACCCCCAGCCACTTCCTTGTGTGGGGGTACGGGTATTGACCTGGCAGTCTCGGTGTGAGACACTTGGGTAGGCCCCGAGGTTGTTGGATGCGAGGTTCCTCCTGAGGACCCCGATAGCGACTGGAGCAAGGACTCCCTTACTGGCTTGTATCCAAAGGAATCTTGACCGGTAGCATTCTTGCCGCCGCCAGACCCAGAGCCAATCGACCTACATAGTCCAGAAAGGAGCAAGTCGGACACAGTTCCAAAATTTCAAAAGGTACGCACTAAGGGTCGACCTTCGACTTACTTGCTAGGCTTTTTGAGGCCCGGCCTCACGACCTTCAGAGGTGCCTTCATGGCTGACCACCTTTGCGAGCTCGACTCAATGCCGCCCTCGGTGCTCCGCTTTGACCCACTCCCGGCGTCGATTTTAGGGATTTCCCCCTCGCTTGCACAGCTTCAAGGTCGGGCGACCCGACCTCCTCGTCGTCCAATGCAGCGATCGGGATTTCGGAGCTCGCAGACTTATTGCTCGACGATGTGGCAGCAGCCTTCCTCTTCTGCGCCTTGGCTTTCTTCTCCGCCTCTTGGGTCGCCGCTGTCAAAGCAGCGGCCTTGGATGCCGCTATCTTCCCAGTAACAGTGCGGGTACGTCGCCTCATGGACGACTCCGCCCCCGTTGCTAGTTGGCTGGGAGGAGCTTCATCCTCGCTGTCCCCCACCGATGAGTCAGACTCATACTCCTCATAGAGCACGCTTGGTGGCTCTACAATGTCGTCCATCGCCCGTACTTTGTACAGGGGCATCCCTTCAGCCGTCGGTAAGGCAGCACACCAGTAGACCGCCTCGCGCTCCTGCACACCAACATCATCAACGACCTATCAGGCACATGTAAGATGCATGAGTCAGTTGACCTAGGTCGTCAATAAAGAGAATTTGGATTACCGGAGGCGGAGGGTTGATAAGGCTGAACGCCTTTGGACACGTCTTGTTCCTGATCCGGCCGCGGAAGAGCTCCTTCACGCGGGTCGCCATCTCTGGCTTCGAGACCTTCCGCCGTTGCGTCCTCATCGGGTCGGCTTGCCCCCAGTACTCGTAGGCCGGGTGCACCCAGTTTTGGATCGGTTGCAGAAGGCGACGGCTGAAGTTGATGGCGACGGCGCTGCCGGTCAGGCCTGCGGCCTTCAATGTTGCCAACTCATCCAGCAGGGGCCGGATTGCCTCGACCTCCCGCGAAGTGATTTGGCTCGTCCACTCCGATGCCGACACTGGCGCCAGGCCAGTCCGTTGCAGGCCTGGCTCATGGTTGTCGACGTAGAACCAGCGCCGCCTCCAACATTGGGTGTTGTCCGGCAACTCCATGTCGATATAGACATCCTTCATCCCTCGACGAAGGGTGAAGGAGAGTGCGCCCACGACGTTGTTCTTGCCGGTCTTCTTCAACTCGAAGAAGTACCGCCACAGCAGCATGTGTGCCGGGATCCCCATGTACGCCTCGCACATGTGGATGAAGCTCGATACGGTGATGACGGAGTTCGGTGCCAGATGCACTACCTCGATGCGGTAGTGGTATAGGAGCCCGCGGAAGAAGTCCCCCGTCGGCACCCCAAATCCGCGCTCGATGTGCGCGATGAAGGCGACCGTCTCGCCCGTCTGTTCAGAGGGGAAGGCTTCTCCCGCTGCGGCTCTCCACCCGATCTCCGCCTTTGGCTTCAGTAGGCCGCGATCGACTAGCGCCTTCAGCATGGATTCCGTCACAACGGACGACTCCCACACCTCAGCGGGGTTCGGGGCTATCACTGCCTCCATCTCTTCCTCAAGCAGCCCGGTGGATCTGGAGCGGTTCACCACCAGGGACTTGGTACGCATGCGACGGTGCACGGCGGCGCTAGCTCTGAGTGTGGTGATGCGCGGCGATGTGAAATCTGGTGCGGCGGCGCAAATCTGTGGCGGCGCGGTGGTGGTCGAGGAACCCTAGCGCTTGCAAATGCAAATGATAGTGAGTGAGCCTCCACTCCTGCGACACAGCCTTTTATGGGTGGGCTCCGCGCCCTCAATGTTTCTCCATTCTGACTAATTCTTCGACCCAACGGCTCGCATGGCGAGGGCATCAACGGCTCGCACGGCCAAATCCTCAACGGCTTTGCAGGTAAGATCTTTAATGGTTATTTCGTTTGAAACGACTTTTTCGCCTTTTATGCCACCACACGGGAATCTATGCCCATTGATCCGGAGTATCAACGGCTTAAAGTCCATGGACCCGTTTTAATTTAGCTCAAGTCCCCCATTATTGATTTACCAATGGCTCCGGCTTAATGGCTACGGCCCGTTGGATGACCTAGGTCGCCACGACCTCAACTGTTCCTAAGGCCCAGCTGCCACCAAGGTCGTTATGACTCATATTCCTAACGGCTCCGGCTTAATGGCTCCGGCCCGTTGGACGACCTAGGTCGCCACGACCTCAGGGTTTACTAAGGCCCAGCTGCCACCAAGGTCGTTATGACTCATATTCCTAACGGCTCCGGCTTAATGGCTCCGGCCCGTTGGACGACCTAGATTGCCAAGATCTCAGGGTTTACTAAGGCCCAGCTGTCACCAAGGTCGTTTCGACCCATATTCCCAACGGCTCCGACTTAATGGCTCCGACCCGTTGGAAGACCTAGGTCGCCACGACCTCGGGGTTTATTCCCATACCTTCACAATCTTAAAACATGGTTCATACAATCAATTTACACAAGCCTTGACCAGCTACATGGACTTCAGCCCTAGGCTGCTTACAAGATACAAACACATTTACAGTTCCGTATCGCCTAAAGTACGGTTTGCGATGCAATCTCTCTTACCATACTGCTTCACAAACTTTCTTCTGGCTACGGAACTGTGAGGAACACCTTCCCGGGTTCAGATAAGGGAGTTGAGCATCTTCTCCTGCTAGCCTCCAGCGGGTTTCCTTCGGTGACACAGCATCACCTCGGGCCTCTCTGGACTCCTCGCTGGGCGTAGAGGAAACGGAAGAGGGAGTTCCTCACATCTCGCAAGCATTCTTCTGGCTACAATTGCCTCAAGCTTCACTTTCAAGCTCTGGTGGACGAACATTACTTTTTGGAGTGGGAAGGCTACTACTTGAGGACTCCATGACTTTGCGTTTGCTTTGGCTTGTCTCCGGATGCCTATTTATAGCCTCAGTGGCTTGTTCCTGGATCCTTATCCATGAGCATATAGCTGTCACGTGGAACACGAGCCTTTGTCGTTTCTGGACAGACATGGCCTCGTGATTCTACAGCGGTGCTTTGTCTTCTGGTGCTCTGTCTCTGCATCAGTGCAGTGATTCAGGTCACGATGGCATCTGACCCTTGGCAGATTCTTCTTGGATGGGTTATTAATAGGTCACGCGACGGCCGCTCAGTTTCTTTTTTTCTTTTCTCTTCTTTTGGAGCATCAAACCGGCCACTTTGGTCGCTTTACTGCTCGGGGGCTCCTCTACGAGTGCGTCTTACGCCGCCCTCTTCTTCTGCATCGCATCGACCTACTGGAAGCCTGCTTCTGATACGTCTCTGCTCGACCTCCCTACGGTTAGCACTGCGGCCTTGCTGAAGGTCGCGTGAGCTATGGAGTTTTGTCTGATTCCGGTCAGGTCGTCGGTCCTTCTCAAGATTATCTCGCCTTCACTTCGACCTTCTGGAACCTTTTTCCAGGAGCTCGATATTCGGCTTCGTCCAAGACTTGGAGATTTTTCTTTCTTTTTGGATCACCGTGCACCCTACGCGACCTCGCCGGTGCTGCGTCTATGCTTCGCTTCAACACAACTCCGTCTTGGCCGCTACGCCTACACGTCGATCGGGGGCTTGAGAGACATGGACACCTGTGGGTCCCACATGGCAGTGGCCTAGCAGTCCCTGACGAGTGGACCTGACCTTCCAGAAGACCCACCGACCTGCTAGTGGGCCCAGCGACCTAACTTGACTCCCAGACAACCTCCGAGATCTACGGACGCCTTGCCAAGTAAGGCAACTCTCTAGTCGACCCGGATATTGCGGGATAGAGTTGTAATAGGATTCCTACTTGTAACCGACCTGGACTCTGGGTCCGACAACTTATAACACAAGGCACGCCAGCCAATATAAGGCGGCCTTGGAGCACCCCTCGGGGACACACCGATCCTTGCTCACGCAATATCACAAACAACTGGACGTAGGTAGTGGCGGAGCTGGTGAATCTCAACGCCTAGGGCCACTGTCTAGGCGCCTAAACACCACATACAAGGCCCACATACCGATAGTTGATAGAAACAAGGATTAGATGCAAAATTTAGAAGATATATTCCAATTCCGCATTTAATTCTACAACAAACTTGATGTCTCTGTAAAAAATTAGTAAATAATCATCGACATTAGCATGTGAGCCATAGGATTGGAATACCTGCCGCAAGCTGTAGCTAAGCTCCTGCCCTGCGATCGTACTCGTGTTACTGCGCTCTCCAATACCGGCCGCTCGTCCGCACAAGCACGGCGCGCTGCACGCCGCTCAGCGAGCAGCAGACAAGTCCAAGCATCTTGCATCTAGCCATGATGTCTCAGATTTGGTCGTTCTTGTTGTTCCCATCCTGATTTGATAGCGTTGCTGCCTTATGTGGCCGCATAGCTGTCGGATTTGGCCGCGCCGCCGCCCGATCTTTCCACTCGTGGTCGTCGGAGTGGCAAGTTGCCGATCGCGGAGGGGGGAAGTGCGAGAGGAGAGGGAAGACGGAAGAGTGCCGGACCACGCCCGAGATGATGAGGCCAGGCAGGCCAAGACAGACCTCTAGAAATGCTGGGCTGCAAGATGTGCTTCGCTACTGTGTTGTTGGACCAGGCCGCCAGTTCGTGAAAATACTAACTGGGCTATGGAAAACTAAGGATGGTATAAAGGGGATTTTGGGCCACGCCTAAGGCCATGGCCCTAGTGGCCTTAGGCCCAACTCCGCCCCTGGACGTAGGGTTTTACTCTCCGGAGGCCTGAATCGGTATAAACCCCCGTGTTCCTCGCCGTGTTTGCCGTGTTTCGTGCTCGACCTTCGTGCAACCACCTACGCTCTTGGTTCCTGATCGCCCATTAACCTGCAAACTACTTGGGTAATCCCCTTGCAGATCTGTCCAGGACTCACACCCCTGACAATACTGCATATGAAACATGGAAGCCACTGGAGCATCTCAATATTAATAGGCCATAACACCACACAATTTTTTTTGTATGAGGTACCAATCAAGATATTGACATCTTGAATCCCATGTCCAATCATATGGTGGCCAAGGAGATTTGAACTGTAAATTCATTGGACAGAACTCCACAACCTGAACTTCTATTGTAGAGTAGACAAACATCCTTGGCAGTAGTGTAACACAATGCACCTCGATAGAATACTCCCAGCAATATGGCCAAGTAACTGATCTGAATTGGACCCTATCAGTAGTGACCTCCGACTGTGTTGGAGGCTGCCAACTGAAGGATGGCCTCTTCCCATGGTCAAACACGCAACTAGCAATAAAGCATTCCACAAGACAATTGATGTTTCTAAACTCAAATAGCATAGGTGAAGGCCATGGTGGTCTTTGCTTAACAACATCCTGACCATAACAGAATGACAAGCCTAAACAACCATATGACTTAGCAGTCTCACTGAACAATGTATTCTTGTTATTCAGAGGGGGTGGCCAAAGACCTATATCAACCACAGTAGCAGATAATGGCAACACAAGACACTAACTTGACTTGTTCTTGAACACATTTTGATAACCTTGACCATCTGGGGCAACACACCACAAACCAATATCACTTGACATAGATGGGCCGATGGTAGAGAAGTACCTTCTCTGCAAGTGCTTGAGCAAGAAGTAGTTGATGATGTCCTGTGGAATTTCAACCGTGAAGAAAAGCAAGGTTATTGGCGCAGTACAGATAGTGGTACCCACATACTTGAGCTCATCAACGTTGCCACTGAGACATTTTGTCGAACACCTTACGGGCGAGGTGGTGAAGGCTTCCTCCTCTGCATCCAGAACAGTTGCAGTCGTCCATGGGAAGGCCAGCGCCGTGCTGGAACCCAATGATGCACACGACGAGGTTGTCGAAGGAGAAGTAGTGGGCGGGAACTTGGTCGACAATTTGGTTGATGTGGCTGCAGCCGAGGTAGAGGTGGCAGGAGATGGAGCTTGCCGCAGCCGGCGAAGCCGATGCACACGCAGACGAGCTCACCGCGGACGTCGAGGGCGAGGCGGACGCTGTGGAGCTCGCCGCAATCGAAGCTGAGGTACACGCAGAGGCATGTCAGGTCGAGGTCGATGAAGCCATGACGGGCGCAGAGGAGCATGCAGAGGTGGACGTGGAGGGCGACGCCACGGACGACGAAACCGAATCGGGCGCCGTGAAGCACGCCAAGGTGGACGCGGAATGGAGAAGGCTGCTGATGCGTCCATCATCGAAGACAACTCCGAGGGCGCCGCAGGCGAGGTCGGCGGAGGAGACGGCGCGGTGCTCACAGGAACAAGAGTGCTCTCGCCATGGGTGTGACCCAGTGTCGAACACCTTGTGGGCGAAAGTTGCAGGGGCGTCCTGGTGGCGGACCTGAGCGTCGCGGTGTCCTCTCTGCCGGAGCTGGTGATGACGGCCTCGTGGGATGCCGTGGTGGTTGCTGTAGCGGGAGGAGGGGGCGCCATGGTGGTCGACGTCGTAGTCGCAGGAGTCGGCGCCACCAGAGCTGAGGCCGTAGGTGAAGTAGTGGGCGGGGACGCGCAGGTTGCCGGCGTTGGAGTAGGGAGCTCGCCGTCGGGACCAACGAAGGACCCGGTGCTGTCGTCGATCTCGACAATGCCCGCGGCGGCGGAAGACGCGCACGACGCGAGCGGGACCTCTCGCCCCACATCAGCACCATCTGGAGGCACAACAGAGGCTGCAGCAGCATCTGCAATGGCTAGGGACGCGGTGTAGGCAGTGACCAGTGCAGACGACGTAGAGGCAACGGCGGTGGTTGTGGCAGGCGAAGAGGTACCCCGAGAGCTCCATCGCTGATCCCACTTGGCATCCCGATCTGCGAACCACTGATCCCATTTGGTGTTCTCCTCAGAGAAGAGCTTGTGGATTTCATCGAGGATGAATTTGGTGGAAGGAGAGATCTCGGTAGCAAAGGGGATCTCGGTAGGGAAATTCATGGTGCTAGGGTTCACGAAATCACCCGAGAATCGATGTCTCTGATACCACTTGTTAGCAGCAGGGTAGCGGGGGGTGGAAGAGAAGCACGAGAATCAGGGGTAGGAAGCAATGGGGAAGAGGAGGAAGAAGAAGCTCGGCATGAATGCCGACGGCTTGAGGAGGAAGACGAGTCTGTCTTGTTTACAAAATTATTCGATATCTCTCCCCTCCCTACCTCTCGGTATATGTAGAAGAGACGGTGCAGGCATGCAGGCCCAATTGAGACAGGCCACAGGCCCAATACGAGACGGGCTCGCAGGCCCACCACTGACATCAGTCCAATAGCAGGTAACCCACTAGGGATAGGTAACCCACTAGGGATCCTAACACGCGCGGGCGTCACGCATGACGCACCGCATCAAACCTCGGACGCTCGAAGAGGCTAATGGCATAAGGCCATGTAGCCGGCCGCGGCCGGGAATGGTGTGGCAACTGGCAAGGGTACACTGCACTCCAGGCCAAATGGCGGGGAACCTTGAGCCGCGGCAGCCAACAAATACCAAATCGGACAGCCAACGCCCGCGAAGTGCACCGCAGCGAGGACCCGATGGAGTTGGAGCCCTCCGTGGCGGTCGTGGCGGTGCCGTTCCCGGCGCAGGGCCACCTGAACGCGCTGCTGCACTTGTCGCTGCAGCTCGCGTCGCGCGGCCTGCCCGTCCACTACGCCGCGTCCGCCAGGCCCGCGCGCGCGTGCACGGATGGGGTGGCGACGCCCTCGGCCGCGTCCGGTTCCACGACCTCCCCATCGACGCCTACGCCTCGCCGCCTCCCGACGCCGGCGGCGGCGGCGGCGGCCCGGCCGCATTATTCCCCACCCACCTCATGCCGCTCTGGGAGGCCTTCACGGCCGGCGCGCCGGCCCCGCTCGCGGCGCTCCTCGGCGCGCTCTCCGCCTCCCACCGCCGCGTCGTCGTGCTCTACGACATGGCCAACTCCTTCGCCGCGGAAGCGGCCGCGCGGCTGCCCAAGGGCGAGGGGTTCGCGCTCGTCTGCACCTCCCTGTCGCCACTCCTCGGGGGCACGGACGCCGGAATCCGCCTCCTGCGTGAGCGCGGCGTCGACTCCGTCCCCATCGACACCTACGTGCCGGAGGAGTTCTGGGAGTACGCGAGCAAACGGGCGAGATCAGCACAGACGATACCGTCCAGCGCCGGCATCCTCACCAACACTTGCCGCGCGCTCGAGGGTGACTCCATCGATTTCTTCGCAGAGCAGCTGGCTCCTGCCGGCAAGAAGCTCTTCAACGTCGGCCCGTTGAGCCCGCTGCCTGACGCGAGTTCTTCATCCGAGCGGAAGCTGGGAAGCAGCAGCAAGCGCCACGACTGCCTCGGCTGGCTCGACAAGCAGCCGCCGGCGTCCGTGCTCTACGTGTCGTTCGGCTCGACGACGTCGCTGCGCGGCGAGCAAGTCGCAGAGCTAGCCGCGGCGCTGCGGGGCAGCAAGCAGCGGTTCGTCTGGGTGCTGCGCGACGCCGACCGCGGCAACGTATTCACGGACTGCGGCGAGAACCCGTACGCGAAGCTCCTGTCCGAGTTCACCGAGCAGATTGAAGGCAGGGGGCTCGTGATCACCGGGTGGGCGCCGCAGCTAGAGATCCTGGCGGCGGCGTTCTTGAGCCACTGCGGCTGGAACTCTACCGTGGAGAGCATGAGCCACGGGAAGCCCATCCTGGCGTGGCCCATGCACTCCGATCAGCCACTGAACGGTGAGCTCGTGTGCAACCACCTCAAGGCAGGCATCCTAGTGAGACCGATGGAAAAGCTAGGGGAGGTGATACCCAGGGCGACCATACAGGAGGTGATCGAGAAGGTAATGGTCTCTGATGAAGGGCGTCAGATCCAGCATCGAGCAATGGCGCTAGGCGAGGCCGTCCGTTCGTCGGCTGCATCAGGCGGGGCATCGCACAAGGACCTCGAGAACTTCTTTGCTCACATCACCCGGTGATCTGAAAGTGCCAGGTCGTAAAACGTTTTCCATTTCTTATTTCTGTAGCACCTTCTATTTTTAATTTCAATTTATTGCATGCCATTTCAAGTAAAAAAATGTGAGTTTGAGCTTTAAAAAATTAAGAAAACTCTAGTTGTATGATTGGCAAATTTGACGTTATCGTCCATCTTCCTTGTCAAATTATGTGGTGTTCAACCACTTAGGAGGTCTGATACTCTAGTCCTCTTCTTCACAAGTCAATTATTTTTTCAACTTTGTGATTTTACTCTCGATTACTCACAAGTCAATGTGGTTTTGCCTCGAGTCAATGGTCAAAATAGGGGCAAATACCTAAAGACCAATGGTAACAATTGAGAGCAAAATCACAAAGTAAAAAAAACGAGGCTAAAAAGACAATTGCACTTTAAGGACAATATCACAAAAAAACCCAACAAGAAAAATGCGAAACTTTTGACAGGCTATATTTACTGTACTCTAATCACCTTTCTTTACCCAAAGTCATCAATGATTAATTCGTACCGATGTTTCATGAACTGAAGTACTCATGTTGAGCCACACAAACTTGACACATTAATTCAAATGACACGAGTCACATTGCATAATATTTCTTATCCCCTCCATTCTTTTTTGATGGGATACTTCACCTTGACACAAAGACTAAGAAAAATAGTTCTACTTATCATCTAACTAATAAAAAATTCATTAGTCATTTAATGTTTGCTGCAGTGACTCCTCATTTTTTTATGCATTTTATATGACCACGGCTCAGAAGAGAAAGGGGGTATTAGAGTAAATTAAACAAGTTTTCTGCCTTTATTTTTTATTTGATCCATCTTAATCACATTAACAAGTGGGCCTAATGACTGATTTGTTGCAATTTATATTATTGACAGGTCCAACCATATCCGAACCTCGGCATCAGGTGCAAAGGGGATGCCTAAAAAAAGCATGTGGGGTAGAGTAGATGCTATAGAAAATGACGAAAATCTTATTTCACAAAACATTCAACTAGGTGCTCACCTCATAAATCACTTTCATTAATATTTATTACATAAAAAACCTCAGCCAACTTTTCTCACGTGCGTATCGCACGTACATCTATGCTAGTTTACTAAAAACATGATGTTTTACAACTCCTAAAAAATATTGGAAGGAATAAAAAAATCATCTTCAAGAGTTCCTAACAGTCCACTCCTAAAATATAGAAGACAATTTTACATCAGGAATCCTATATTATTTCTAAATTGTTACAACAAATTTTGGGATAATTTAGAAATAGTAGATTATTCATCTTATCGCCAAATGGGCCATCTCCTAGGCTCTGTTCGCTTGGCAAATGGCAGATGACAGATTCTGATTTGTTCTGAGAGAAAAATACTGCTGGCAGATGACAGATGGCAGCGGCTGATTTGTTGTGAGAGGAAAATACTGCTGAAGAAGATAAGCGAAATAAACCCTAGTCTTCTTCCTCGTCAAAAGGCTAAATCCGGTTATAGCGGCAGTTAAATCCGGATATTTAAAACCTTGCTCTAAAGTTGGCGCGCCAGCCGCCGCAAATGGGTCCTCTCCTAGTCCTCTTCCTCGTCAAGAGGGTAAATCCGATTATTTAAAACCTTGCTCGGAGTTTGCCCCCCGCCCCCCCCCCCCCCGGGGCACCGCTCGCGAGCTAGCCAAAAAAACAAAATCGACTCGTCGGTCGTTGCCGTCGTTCGCTCTGGCTCCTGCACGCTGCCGTCGTTGCGGTAGCTGGTAGCATCTTCTGGTCTTCACACCAACCAGACCATCAAGAAAACTGAGATCAGAGTACACCAATCCGTCGCTATGCATGTACAGGATCACGAAAAATCCATCAGCAACAGGAAAAATCTTTTGTTCTATCTTGCTCTTGGACTTTGGACTCACCATGTCCGCCAAAACTCCATTCCCGCCGCCGCCGGTTGGCGGCTAAGCGGCAGTGTAACACTTCAAAATCATGACAAAGTCTCCACGTGCAGAGGTCTATAAACACACTGCTCCTGCCTGCGATCCTGCCATGCTATCCGTAGACCGTAGCCGCCGCTTACCACAAACAGAAGGGTGACCAAAAACCACCACCGAACAATCTCCATGGAGGCGATCCAAGCTCACCACGGCGACCTCTCCGCACGCGTGCTCCTCGTCCTGGTCACCACCGCGACGATCCTCTACATCACGCGACTACTTCTCGCGCCGCTCAAGAGGCGGCGCGCCGCCGCCAGCAGCAGCAGCAGCAGCAGGCCGGCGCCGTCTCTCCCGCGCCCGCGGGGCCTCCCCGTCATCGGCAACCTCCACCAGCTCGGCGCCGTACCGCACGACGCCCTCGCGGCGCTGGCCGCCCGGCACGCGGCGCCGCTCATGCTGCTCCGCCTGGGCTCCGTGCCGGCGCTCGTCGTCTCCACCGCCGACGCGCTCCGCGCCGCGTTCCAGCCCAACGACCGCGCCATGTCGGGCCGCCCGGCGCTGGCCGCTGCCGCCCGGATCACCTACGGCCTGCAGGACATCGTGTTCTCGCCGCCCGACGGCGCGTTCTGGCGCGCCGCGCGCCGCGCGGCCCTGTCGGAGCTCCTGAGCGCCCCGCGCGTGCGCGGGTTCCGCGGCGTCCGGGAGGGCGAGGCCGCCGCGCTCGTCGCCGCCGTGGCGGACGCGTCCCGGAACGGTGCCCCCGTGAACCTGAGCGAGAGGCTCATGGCGACGAGCAACAGGATCCTGCGCCGCGTCGCGTTCGGCGACGACGACGGTGGCGGCGGCGAAGGGAGCATCGAGGCCGGCGCCGTCCTCGACGAGACGCAGAAGCTTCTCGGAGCTTTCTTCGTGGCGGATTACATGCCGTGGCTGGGGTGGCTGGACACGCTCCGGGGCCTGCGGGGGCGGCTGGAGCGGAACTTCCACGAGCTCGACGCGTTCTACGAGAAGGTGATCGACGACCGCCTCAACAAGCCAGCGGGTTCCGAAGGCGAGGACTTGGTTGATGTGCTCCTTCGGCTGCACGGGGATCCGGCCTACAAGAGCACGTTCAACAGCCGCAACCAGATCAAAGGCATCCTCACGGTACGTCTTATCTCGATCTTGTACGTCTCTTGGGTCTTGATCCGTGACGTTTCTGAACAACCGGGACATCTGTGTTTGTCTCATCTCCAACCGGAACAACCGCATTATCCCCCACCCACCTCATGCCGCTCTGGGACGCCTTCACGGCCGGCGCGCCCGCCCCGCTCGCGGCGCTCCTCGGCGCGCTCTCCGCCTCCCACCGCCGCGTCGTCGTGCTCTACGACATGGCCAACGCCTTCGCCGCGGAAGCGGCCGCGCGGCTGCCCAACGGCGAGGGGTTCGCGCTCGTCTGCACCTCCCTGTCTCCACTCCTCGGGGGGACGGACGCCGGAATCCGCCTCCTGCGTGAGCGCGGCGTCGACTCCGTCCCCATCGACACCTACGTACCGGAGGAGTTCTGGGAGTACGCGAGCAAACGGGCGAGATCAGCACAGACCATACCGTCCAGCGCCGGCGTCCTCACCAACACCTGCCACGCGCTCGAGGGTGACTCCATCGATTTCTTCGCGGAGCAGCTGGCTCCTGCCGGCAAGAAGCTCTTCAACGTCGGCCCGTTGAGCCCGCTGCCTGACGCGAGTTCTTCATCCGAGCGGAAGCTGGGAAGCAGCAGCAAGCGCCACGACTGCCTCGGCTGGCTCGACAAGCAGCCGCCGGCGTCCGTGCTCTACGTGTCGTTCGGCTCGACGACGTCGCTGCGCGGCGAGCAAGTCGCGGAGCTCGCCGCGGCGCTGCGGGACAGCAAGCAGCGGTTCGTCTGGGTGCTGCGCGGCGCCGACCGCGGCAACATATTCACGGACTGCGGTGAGAACCCGTACGCGAAGCTCCTGTCCGAGTTCGCCGAGAAGATTGAAGGCAGGGGGCTCGTGATCAGCGGGTGGGCGCCGCAGCTAGAGATCCTGGCGGCGGCGTTCTTGAGCCACTGCGGCTGGAACTCTACCGTGGAGAGCATGAGCCACGGGAAGCCCATCCTGGCGTGGCCCATGCACTCCGATCAGCCACTGAACGGTGAGCTCGTGTGCAACCACCTCAAGGCAGGCATCCTAGTGAGACCGATGGAAAAGCTAGGGGAGGTGATACCCAGGGCGACCATACAGGAGGTGATCCAGAAGGTAATGGTCTCTGATGAAGGGCGCCAGATCCAGCAGCGAGCAATGGCGCTAGGCGAGGCCGTCCGTTCGTCGGCTGCATCAGGCGGGGCATCGCACAAGGACCTCGAGGACTTCGTTGCTCACATCACCAGGTGATCTGAAAGTGCCAGGTCGTAACACGTTTTCCATTTCTTATTTCTGTAGCACCTTCTATTTTCAATTTCAATTTAATGCATGCCATTTCAAGTAAAAAATGTGAGCTTGAGCTTTAAAAATTTAAGAAAAATCTAGTTGTATGATTGGCAAATTTGACGCTATCGTCCATTTCCTTGCATTGTCAAATTATGTGGTGTTCTACCACTTAGGAGGTCTGATACTCTAGTCCTCTTCTTCACAAGTCAATTATTTTTTCAACTTTGTGATTTTACTCTCAATTACTCACAAGTCAATGTGGTTTTGCCTCGAGTCAATAGTCAAAACAGGGGCAAATACCTAAAGACCAAGGGTAACAATTGAGATCAAAATAACAAAGTAAAAAAAACTGAGGCTAAAAACACAATTGCACTTTTAAGGACAAGATAAAAAAACAACAAGAAAAATGAGAAACTTTTGACAGTCTAACACACACAAAAAAAGATTACGTGGGTTTTCCCCTTATTTCTTGGCTTTCATTCGCTGTTTCGATTTGGATCTTTTGTTCTCAAGAATTCTATATTCTTGGTACTGCACTAATCATGGGCTCGTTGCACCATCGTTGAGTGCCGCCGTCTTGCCCGACCCCGACCTCGTGCGCTCCGCCATCTTCCCATGTTTGTGTTGTTGTCCCCCCCCCCCCTCTGCCACCTTCTTCCCCGCGCCCGATCTTGGCTGTGCCGTTGCCCTCCCCTGCCCCGACCTCACCCGCGGAATTCAAGGGCAAACTCCGATCCCGCGGATGAGGTCGAGCCGTCGGGAGTCAATATTTTCAGCTCTCGCTCGATTTCCCCACTCCTCTTAGCGGCATTTCTTGTAGGGGTGGAGCTGCAGGGGTTGCGGGGGTGCTGCATCACCCCTCAGCCCATGTTTGCCCCTATAAATTTAGTCTTACTAGTTCTCAAATTCATCTATAAAATATGCAAGGTAGCTTAACTACAAGAGGCTGAGCACCCCTTCTCATCTGACTCTTGAACCGCCCCTGATTTCTTGGGCTTCTCTGCCAAAGCCGTTTGCAGAAGCACCGTTTGGTTGGGTTCCATCAGAAGCCGCCCGAGGAGCGGCAACTGGAGCTGTCCCAAACAGACTCTTACTAGTGATGGTCAAAATATAAACATTATAGATGTTATTACCAGATTATTTTTTAAATAAAGTATTACCATACTACTTGAGAATCGCCTTTGGAAAGCAGCTGGTGAGCAGTTGAGACTTGAAATCAATCACCACGCAGCAATGCTCATTACCATCCACCAGACCTCCTCTTCAAGCAACTACGGTGCACCACCGGCTCGCCTTCTCCCCCACGCCCAAGAGGCCAATGCAACGCCTGCCCCTCATCGGCAACCTCCACCAGCTCGGCACGCTCCCGCACGCCTCCCTCGAAGCGCACCAGGCACGCGGCGCCGCTCATGCTGCTCCGCCTCAGCTCGGTGCCCACGCTTGTCGTCTCCACCGCCGAAGCGGCCGTGTTCCAGCCCAACAAACCGCGCCGTGTCCGGCCGGCGCACCCAGCCTCCACCTGGCTTTCCTACGGCCTGCACGACATCACCTTCTCCGCGTCTGGTGATACGTTGGGTCGTCCTACGGGACGAGTACGCCTCGTCGTTTTCGTGAAATACTAGTACTTATCTTCTTTGTTAACTTGGTCAAGATTCTAGAGCTCCCTACTATTGATACGTTGGGTTTGGGTGCTACATGACGAGCCCGCAAACGCAAATTCCCCGCATGCATGCATGCTGAAGAAAGTGAGAAACCAACACCAAACGACAACCCGCACGCATGCAGGTGGACCCCACGGCAGGCCCTCCCGAGTCCCGACCCGTGCTCGTCTGAAGTCGGCGCGCCCGCCATCGCGGCACCGCTCGCCGAAAAACGAAAACGACTCGTCGTTGCCAGATCATCGGCGGCGTCGCGGCGAGCAGAGAACTCTCACCGGTCCCAGAAAAGGAAAGAAGCACGCGACCTGCCACCTGCGCTGCTCAAAGTGTGGCTGAGTGGCTGTGGCCTGTGGAGTAGCCGACCGACCAGCCGCATGCAGCCGCATCCGACCATGTCACCATCCCGGTTAGATTTTGACCAGATACAACAACATCTATCTGCGCCGGCTGGATCACCATGAATCCATGATGGTAAGGTAATGCTGCACGTGCACGGCCTCTCGCACGAAAACGAACCCGTGCCTGCGTGCTTTCAATCCAGCCGTGACGCCAATTCAATGCGATCTATTCATGTGCACAGTAATTCAATCCAGCCTTCGCGTCACAGTTCCGTCCATTTCAGATTCATTGCACGACGTGCGCAATGCCGTCGTTGGCTTTGGCTCCTGCACGTTGCCGTCGTTGTGGTAGCATATCTTCTGGTCTTCACACCAACCAGACCATCAAGAAAACTGAGATCAGAGTAGACAAATCCGTCGCTATGCATGTACAGGAACAGGAAAAATCCACCAGCAACAGAAAAAATCTCTTGTTCCTCCTTGGACTTTGGACTCTTCAGGCTGTCTGCACTGGGACCTGGGAGCCAAACGGAACCCGCCCGCTATGCCCGATGCCGCTCGCCTTTCCCGTTTTTGGGGCTGCAGCGGGGAACGGGGAGGCGCGCGCTATCGCTGCGGACGCGCGGCCGAGCGGCACTCCCAGGGGTTGTACGGACCGCGCGCTACCGTCCACGTCGGACGAGCGCGCAACGGCCCCGCGCCTCCCGCCATGGCCTCCGCCTCTGCCGTCCAGCTCGCCGCGAGCAAGAGAAGGAGGAGAAGGGGGCGCCGTCGAGCAGGAGGAGGAGCGCGCCGCCGCCGCCGCCGGAGAGAAGGGAGCTGCTTCGCCCTACGCCGGATCCGCCGGGGACGAGGCCGACTGCAAGAAGGTAGCGCGGCGCGGCCGGAGAAGGAGCCCGCTGGCCGCCCTCTGGAGGCCTCTGAATGCCGGAGGGGTTGAGGGGGATTCGGTGGCGGCCATGGAGCTCTCCCTCCTCCGCCACCGGCCATGGAGCTCTCCCTCCTCCGCTAGCCATCCGCGGCCGGAGAAGGAGCCCGTGACCCGCGCCTCCGGGCCGTCGCCGTGGCTGTCGCCGTCCAGCTCGACGCCGGCCACCACCAACCTCGTGCATGCCGCCGCCGCCGCAGAGGGACGCCGCTCCTCGTGCATGCCGCCGCCGCCGCCGCCGCAGAGGGACGCCGCGCCTGTGGCTTCGATTTGGCCGGCGCGCCTGGAGGGGAGGGAGAGGAGCCTGCAGGGGAGAGGAGAGGGTGGCGCCGGTCGCCGTCGGGGGCTCGCCACGCCGCCTCGCCTCCATGCGCCGCCGCCCGAGCCCGTCCGCCGCCTCTGCTCCACCTCGCGCGCCCTGGAACCCGCCGTTGTCAGGGAGCCTGCCGTCGTCGGAGCTCCTCCTCCTCGCGCGCCCGCCGCCGCTAGAACTCCTCCTCCTCGCGCGCCCGCCGCCGCTGGAGCTCCGCCTCCTCCGCGCGCCCGCCGCCGCCGGAGCTCCGCCTCCTCCGCGCGCCCGCGCCGGAGTGGAGGGGAGCGGGGGAGGGGCGGAGGAAGCGAGGGAGGAGAGAGAGAGGAGGCGGCCGGTTGGGTGGGGGTGGGTGGGATTTATTAGGCTGACATGTGGGTCCCGTGTGTTGGTAGTTGGGATAGAGTTTGGGATATAGAGGATGACGAGTGTAGTGAAAATTGGTTTAGAGGTTGAAAACTGGATGACCAGGACATAATATTCTTTATAGAGGGGGGAGATGGAGGATGACCGGTGCGATCTCATGTCCGCCAAAACTCCATTCCCGCCGCCGCCGGTTGGCGGCTAAGCGGCAGTGCAACACTTCAAAATCATGACAAAGTCTCCACGTGCAGAGGTCTATAAACACACTGCTCCTGCGGTCCTGCCATGCTATCCGTAGACCGTAGCCGCCGCTTACCACAAACAGAAGGGTGACCAAAAAACACCACCGGCCGCCACCGAACAGTCTCCATGGAGGTGCTCCAAGCTCAACCCGGCGACCTCTCTGCTGCACGCGTCTTCCTCGTCCTCGTCGCCACCGCGACGATCCTCTACTTCACGCGACTACTGCTCGCGCCGCTCAAGAGGCGGCGCGCCGCCGCCGCCAGCAGCAGCAGCAGCAGGCCGGCGCCGTCTCTGCCGCGCCCGCGGGGCCTCCCCGTCATCGGCAACCTCCACCAGCTCGGCGCGGTCCCGCACGACGCCCTCGCGGCGCTGGCCGCCCGGCACGCGGCGCCGCTCATGCTGCTCCGCCTGGGCTCCGTGCCGGCGCTCGTCGTCTCCACCGCCGACGCGCTCCGCGCCGCGTTCCAGCCCAACGACCGCGCCATGTCGGGCCGCCCGGCGCTGGCCGCCGCCGCCAGGATCACCTACGGCCTGCAGGACATCGTGTTCTCGCCGCCCGACGGCGCGTTCTGGCGCGCCGCGCGGCGGGCGTCCCTGTCGGAGCTCCTGAGCGCCCCGCGCGTGCGCGGGTTCCGCGGCGTCCGGGAGGGCGAGGCCGCCGCGCTCGTCGCCGCCGTGGCGGACGCGTCCCGGAACGGTGCCCCCGTGAACCTGAGCGAGAGGCTCATGGCGACGAGCAACAGGATCCTGCGCCGCGTCGCGTTCGGCGACGACGACGGTGGCGGCGGCGAAGGGAGCATCGAGGCCGGCGCCGTCCTCGACGAGACGCAGAAGCTTCTGGGAGCTTTCTTCGTGGCGGATTATATGCCGTGGCTGGGGTGGCTGGACACGCTCCGGGGCCTACGGAGGCGGCTGGAGCGGAACTTCCACGAGCTCGACGCGTTCTACGAGAAGGTGATCGACGACCACCTCAACAAGCCCGCGGGTTCCCAAGGCGAGGACTTGGTTGATGTGCTCCTCCGGGGGATCCGGCCTACAAGAGCACGTTCAACAGCCGCGACCAGATCAAAGGCATCCTCACGGTACGTCTCATCTCGATCTTGTACGCGCCAGCATGTTACGTTCCACACGTCTCTTGAGTCTTGTTCCGTGACGTTTCTGAACAACCGGGACATCTGTGTTTGTATTCGTGTATGTGTTCCAGGACATGTTCATTGCCGGGACGGACACGACGGCGGCGACGGTGGAGTGGACGATGACCGAGCTGGTCCGGCACCCGGACATCCTCGGCAAGGTGCAGAAAGAGGTGCGCGGCGCCGTGGCCGGCGACGGCGACGGCGACATCGTTCGCGAGTCGGACCTCCCGCGGCTCAAGTACCTGAAGCAGGTGATCCGGGAGTCGATGCGGGTGCACCCGCCGGTGCCGCTGCTGGTGCCCCGGGAGACCATCGAGCCGTGCACGGTGTACGGCTGCGAGATCCCGGCGGGGACGCGGGTGCTGGTGAACGCCCGGGCCATCGGGCAGGACCCCGGCGCGTGGGGCCCCGACGCGGCGCGGTTCGCGCCCGAGCGGCACGGGGAGGTGGCGGACCTCGGCGACCACAAGCCCTGGCACAACAGCTTCTCGCTCGTGCCGTTCGGGGTCGGGCGGAGGAGCTGCCCCGGCGTGCACTTCGCCACATCCGCCGTCGAGCTGCTGCTCGCCAACCTGCTCTTCTGCTTTGACTGGCGCGCGTCGGGTGGGCAGACTGTCGACCTGGAGCAGGAGACCGGGCTGACCGTGCACCGGAAGAACCCTCTCCTGCTCGTAGCGAAAAGGAGACGATGATGCTGCGTGAGGTGAAGCGATAACTAGCACACTCGTCCGTGGTACTCCCTCTGTTCTAAATTATGGTTGTTTGACTTTTTAAATCTCAAATTTGACCGTTTGTTTTATTCAAAAAATTTATACAAATATAGTCAGATTTGAATTATTCTTGAACTACTATTATTAATATATAAAGGAATTCATAATAAAAATATGATATTTTGTACAATTTTTTGAATAAGACAAGTGAACAAAGTTGGAGTCAAAAAAACTCAAACGACCTATAATTTAGAACCGATGAAGTAGTTATGCCGTGACATATTTCATTGTTTTTTATTAGAATAGATACTCGTATATATAATATATCTTTCTCTTGGAACGATTTGCTCTTTCATTGTACAGTACTCCCTCCGTCCCAAATTATTAGTCTCTCTGTCTTTCCTAGATTCATAGGTTTTGCTATGTACCTAACTATATATTATGTCTAGGTGCATAACAAAGTCTATGAATCTAGAAAAGCCAGAAAGACTAATAATTTGGGACGGATGGAGTACGTATTTTGTAGTGTATGTTTGACAAGATACTGTCACAATCATGTACTGTACTCCAGACAAGCATATCAAGACGTGTGTATAGCAACAAAAAGGTTGTTTGCAATTATGGGCAAAAGTCATCAGTAAATAAAACAATCTTTGTAATCCTTGTCAAACTTATGCTAATAAACACCGAACGATGAGCAATCCATCGTTACCTCGTTGGTAAACGTGGCTAGGAATTGCTAGCTAGCTTCCATAAAGCTTACGTGTTCTCTGACGCATTCATCATGTGTGACACGACGAGCGCTTTCGCATGATCGCATCGGCTCAGAGGACATCGCATTCATCATGTGTTTTTTTCCTAGGCTCGGTGAGGTGAAGAGGCTCACATGTTTTTATTAAAAAGAAGTAACATTTTTCGAGTCTATCTAGAAAAAACTTTCTGAACCCCGGCAGTGAGTTTTTTATATAAAAAAAACCAACCTCTAAATCTTATATATGGATTCATGTATTCAAACTCCTCCTTCCATCGTTTTTCCTATGTTTTTCCAATCTTTTGTTTTCACACTACATTCCTTTTCCTAATCCTACATTTTTTCCCTTTTTCTCTGTTTTTTCGTTCCTTCATTCCAAACGTGCCGGCTTCATGTGAGACAGCCATATACATATATGATTGGGATACACGTTAACAGACTCTCCACCTTGGAAAAATTAGTCCCATAGCATCAAAAGATTATTTATGCTAAAAATACCACTAAAAGTTTGTCTCTTTGTAAAATATCATTGAAAGATTGAACCGTCAATTGAAAATAGCATTATGTGACGTTCTGTTAGAAATGCCGTCAACACCGTCGGTTCAGAAGCTTCTCCATGGACGCGTCGCACCGCCGTTCACGCCGTGGGGCGGCGCCACACAACCACGGCGTGGAGCTCGGCGATGTCGAAGTCATCTGCGGCGGCGGGCCGACGTCACCCTCCTCGTCGTCGTGGACTTTTTGCCTCTGCATGCCACCTGAAACAGAATTACCACCGCAAAGCCCAGGCCATACCCTGCTCCGGCCAAACAGAACATCACAATGGCATCCTCCGAACTCCTCTCGTGTTCCCAAGAAGGTGCTCCTGCATCCGAACCGTTGCACTGCTTAGACATCGGCTTGCCACACAGCCTCGCGTTCCCTTGGAACGAAGTGTTGGTGAACGTGAGGAACTGCCCTCCCTGCGGGACGCTCCCCTCCAGCCGGTTGTAGGAGACGTTCAGCCACGCGAGCGAGGTGAGAGACGCTAACGCCTCCGGGATCCGCCCCTCGAGCTGCTTGGAGGAGAGGTCCAGCGACTCGAGCTGCCTCAGGCCACCGAGCTGCGGAGGGATCGTTCCGGCGAAGCCGTTGCCTGACAGGTTGAGCCCGCGCAGCGACGCTAGCCCCGCAATCGACGCCGGGATGGCACCGGCGAGTGCGTTGTCGGAGAAGTCGATCACGGTGAAGGCCACCAGGATCTTGCTCACCGTGGATGTCCCTTTGTACGTGACTACCACCGTGTCACGGTAGAATTTCCCTGACAGGTTGTTCTCCAAGGCTAGCGGCGTGTCACTGTCGCTCCTGCTGCTGGTGACGACCATCATCGCTCTGAGCTTCTCGAACCACCGTGAATCCAACGTGCCGGAGAAGCTGTTGGAGGCTAGATCGATAATCTGCAGGCTTGAGAAGCTAGTCCTGTTTTGATCACTCCCAGCAGGGATTTCACCCACTGCGCCGGAGAATCGGTTGGATCTCAGCACTAGAACTCTGAGCTGGGGCAGCTCCATCATCCAGCTAGGGAACGAGCCGCTGAAATTGTTGTTCCCGACATCAAAAACCTCCAAGTTGTTGCAGTTGGAAAGTTTTCTTGGCAACTCCCCCTCGATCTGATTCCTGTTGAAATCTATCGTCTGGGTAACACAGCTTCCGTTGATGCCATCAGGGAGAGTGCCCTCCAGTTGGTTCTGTTCCAGTAAGGCTATTTCTGGATAGATCAAGAGTCTGTAAACCCATGAGCTCGAAGAAGGACATTGGTATCGACCCATTTAACTGGTTGTAGTCCAGGTAAATGGATTGCAGCAATGGAGAAGGGTTGGAGAATTCAGGTGTAACTATCCTAAACTCACCGGGAGATCAACCGGGAGCGTGAATCAGCACAGCAAGTAATTCAGTAGACACAGGGGTTGATCTCAGAGGTCAGAGGAGGAAGATCGCCTTCCTTTCCTCAGCCGATAGTATTTTGTTCATATGAATTTAATCTTGTTCTGAATCATTACAGAGCTAGGCTTATAAGCCGCTCGACTCCCGGCCACACAGGGCCCACCCGTCAATGACTCAACACTCTAGAATCGCTAATTCCCGCCTTCCACCAATGCCGGTGTATTCTCCTGGCACACATGCTCTTCAGGTGTGACAACACCCCCCCACCCCCAACAGAATCTGCTTGGCCCCAAGCAGATGCCGTAGGGAATCGTCTGCGAACGACATTCGTGTCCTCCCAGGTTGCTGAATCTTGTGGTAGATGAGTCCATTTGATCAGCCATTGAGGAACAGCATTATTACCTTTCTTGACGAGGCGCAGATCCAAGATGGCTTCTGGCTCAAGCTGATCAGTCTCCAAATCCACTAGACGAGGCAGTTGACTGTAGACAGGCCTATAATCAGGAACAAATGGCTTCAGTTGAGAAACATGGAATGTATTGTGTATCTGTGCCCCTTCCGGCAAAGCCAATTTATACGTTGCTTTGCCTATCTTCTCCAGGATCTTAAATGGCCCATAGAACTTGAGAGCCAATTTAGGACAAGGCCTATTCACCACAGTTGATTGAGCATACGGCTGAAGCTTGAGCAACACGTCCTCTCCCACTTGAAATTCTCGATCTGTTCTGTTCTTATCAGCCTGATTCTTGATTCTGTTCTGAGCTGCCAACAAGTGACTGCGTAGCAATTCATTGTGATACTTTCTTTCCTCTGCCCATTCTTGTACTGATAGCAGTGGTGGTACTGTTTGAGCTGGAGAAGCAATCAGATTGGGTTCATACCCATAGAGTGCTTTGAATGGAGAACACCCTAAGGAAGAATGATAGTTACTGTTGTACTACAACTCAGCCTGGGGTAGCCAATGTTTCCACTTCTTTGGAGAATTGTGAACTGCACACCTCAGGTACATCTCAAGACACTGATTCACCCTCTCGCTCTGACCATCTGTTTGAGGATGGTAGGCTGTGCTCATTGTAAGATTAATGTCCATGAGCTTCAACAAGGAAGTCCAGAAATGGGATGTAAAGATCTTATCCCTATCTGAGACTATGCTCTTTGGCAAACCATGCAACTTCACAACGTGATCAAACACAGTCTGAGCTACTGTCTGAGCTGTAAAAGGGTGGTGTAGAGGGATAAAATGAGCATACTTGGAGAATCTGTCCACCACCACTAAAATTGTGTCATACTTGTCAGATTTAGGCAATCCTTCTATAAAATCCATTGTAATGTCTTGCCAGGCTCCCTGAGGAACGGGCAATGGTTGCAATAAGCCTGGAGAATGAATATGTTCATGCTTGGCTTGCTGACAAACAGCACACTGCTTCACATAACTGTCCACATCTTGTTTCAACCCTTTCCAACAAAACAACTTGTTGACCCTGATGTAGGCGGCTTGGATGCCAGAATGGCCTCCTAGAGCAGAAGAATGAAAAGCTGAGATAATTTTAGTCTGAACAGCTGTGTTCTGGCCCACCCAAATCTTGTTGTCCTTCTTAATAAACCCATCTTGCAGAATGTAGCCTTGTTCATCTGGGCTCCTGATGGACAGCTGTTGGAGTAATTGTTGAGTTGTTGGATCAGTAATGTAAGAATTCAGAATGTCCTGAATCCACATAGGTTTGGCTACTGACAACAATTGAGTGGACATGAGGTGGCCAATTCTGGAAAGAGCATCAGCTGCTTTGTTCTCCTTGCCTTGCTTATAAACAATCTTGAAATGTAAGCCCATAAGCCTAGTCATTGCTTTCCTTTGCAAATCAGATTGCAAATGTTGTTCCCCCAGATAACACAAACTCTTATGATCAGTGTTGATAATGAACTCCTTTCTTTGCAAATATGGTCTCCATCTCTCAACAGCCATAATGAGGGCTAGAAACTCTTTTTCATAAATGGACAGTTGCTGATGAGCTGGTGCTAATGGCTTACTGAGATATGCAATTGGTTTCCCACTCTGCATCAACACTGCTCCAATCCCACTATCACAAGCATCAGTTTCCAAATAAAATGTGTCATTGAAATTAGGTAATGCCAAAACTGGTGTAGTTGCCATTGATGACTTAAGTTGTTCAAAAGCCAGTTGGGCTTGAGAGGTCCAGTTGAACTGTTTCTTCTTCAACAAATTTGTTAGAGGCCTAGCAATAATACCATAGTGATGTACAAATTTCCTATAATAGCCTGTAAGGCCTAGGAATCCTCTCAGCTCAGTCACTGTAGTAGGAGTTGGCCAGTTTGTCATTGCTTCAATCTTCTCAGGATCTGTAGCTACTCCTTGTGCAGAAATAATATGGCCAAGATATTTCAATTGATCTTGGGCAAAAGAACACTTAGATTCTTTGATGTAGAATTTGTGCTTGCGGAGTGCATCAAAGATGGCTCTAAGATGTATCAAATGTGACTGCAGATCCCTACTGTATACTAGTATGTCATCTAGGAAAACAAGAGCAAACTTTCGGAGGTATGGGCCAAGCACATTGTTCATAATGCATTGAAATGTTGCCGGTGCATTAGTCAATCCAAATGGCATTACCTTGAATTGATAATGTCCATGATGCGTTTTGAAAGCAGTTTAATATTCATCAGTGACCTTCATTCTGACCTGATGGTAACCTGCTCTCATGTCAAGTGTGGTGAAAAACCTTGCACCAGCCAATTCATCTAGAATCTCATCAATGATTGGTATGGGGAACCTGTTCTTGACAGTGAGAGAATTCAACTTCCTGTAATCCACACAAAATCGCCATGTTCCATCTTTTTTCTGCACTAACAGAACTGGAGAAGCAAAAGGACTTGTACTGTGAGATATGAGTCCTGCTTCAAGTAACTCCTTCACTTGTTTTTCTATCTCATCTTTATGGGCTGGTGAGTATCTATATGGCTTTGAATTCACAGGAGCTGAGTTGGGCAGGAAGGGTATAGTGTGGTCATACTCTCTTGGAGGTGGTAAATGCTTGGGAACAGCAAAAACATCCTGATACTCTTGGATCAACTTCTTGACAGGTTTCACATCAGAGGGGTGAGTGTGGTTCTGCTCCACAATAGCACAAGCCCAAATATCATTCCCTTTGGTCCATTTCACAAACTGTTCAACTGACAGCTCATTGAGCTGAAGTTGTTGAGGGGGTACTACTCCTTGCAATTTAACTCTTTTAGTTTGCTCCAGCCATTCCATAGTTTTGTCCCTCCAGTGGCAAGTCATTGGACTTCTAGGTTCCAACCAATCATACCCTAGTATGGCATCATGTGTGGCCAATTCAATGACTCTCATATCAGTTTTGAATGTGTAACCCTGAATCCACCATTCCAATCCAGGGATATATGCTGTACTCAACAGTGTAGACCCATCAGCCACCTTAACCAAAGCCTTTGGAGCAGAAGTTGTTGTCAATCCCAACTTGTTCACAAAGTTGGAGCTGACAAAACTGTGAGAGCTCCCTGAATCAACCAAAGTCAACATCACCTGATTTCCCACCAATGCTCTGAGTCTGATAGTATCATCTTTATCTTTACTGGATACAGCATTCAAGGACAAATGAAAGAGATCATGTGCTATGGCATCTTCTTGTTCTAATTGTAACAGAATATCATCAGTCAATTCCTGTTGGTTCAATTCCTCCACTGTAAGAGTATGAAGCTGTGGCTTAGGTCTTTTCTCACAGACATCTAGATGTGCTGGAGTGAAAGGTGCTGCACAATAGAAACAGAGATTGTTTGCCTTTCTATAGTCTTCTTGGTCGACGCCGTGACTGAGCGTCTTCGAGACCTCCCAATCATGAATGCTCAGCACCCTACGCCTCCTCTGATTCCCCGCGCCCAATTTGGGAGCGACGAACCAAGAACCCAACTCCTGCAACGCGGCTTTGATTCCGGAATTTTACACAGAGACTTGCTCTGCAACCCTCATCAAAGAGCGTCACCCTCCGTCGCCACCACAGAGCAACTCCGATCACCAGCACACGGAATTTTACGCAGAGACCTGCTCTGCAACCCTAGCCTGGACCGGAAGCCTGCAAAAATTTTTGGGGATAATTTGGGGTTGTTCTCCACGGGTCCGGATAATCAGAGGGATTTTAAGTGGGAAAGCCACAACCTCCAACAATCCACCGATCGGACAGAACCCGGGAGACTGGCTGTGGATCGGTGGCCGAAATTCGCTGAATCGCCCGATGAATCGCGCGAGACGACGAACCCTAGCCGATAAATTGTCTCTGATACCACTGTAACTATCCTAAACTCACCGGGAGATCAACCGGGAGCGTGAATCAGCACAACAAGTAATTCAGTAGACACAGGGGTTGATCTCAGAGGTCAGAGGAGGAAGATCGCCTTCCTTTCCTCAGCCGATAGTATTTTGTTCATATGAATTTAATCTTGTTCTGAATCATTACAGAGCTAGGCTTATAAGCCGCTCGACTCCCGGCCACACAGGGCCCACCCGTCAATGACTCAACACTCTAGAATCGCTAATTCCCGCCTTCCACCAACGCCGGCGTATTCTCCTGGCACACATGCTCTTCAGGTGTGACATCAGGGAGTGGACCGGCTAGATTATTCGACATAAATGATAGGAACTCCAATTTGGGAAGAGAGAATATGAAGCTAGGAATCGGCCCTGATAGGGAGTTGCAGCACAGTTGTAGTCTCCTTAGGTTCAGTAACGATTCCTTGCTGCAGAATGTTAATGTCCCTGCGAATAACCAAAGATGAAAATTATTCTGATGCATATAAGAAGTTTTAAGGAACAAAATCCTCAACTCGAGGATTTTATTTGTTCCTCAAAACTTAATTCCCATGGTTCTTCTGCCTAGGGAAAGAAATTTAGTTGATGCAGCTTTAGTGGAAAAATGTTTTGTGACGAGGCCTCTTGTTGAACATATCAAAATTTTCAACTCGGTCAAGCGTGTCGGGTTCACCTGAGATATTGTTTTGTGAGAGGTCCAACTCAGTCAAGCGTGTCAGATTCACAAACGACGACGGAATTTCGCCGGAGATGCCGCACCCGATGAGTCGTAGAGTGGACAGAGACTGCAGCCTGCCGATGGCAGCCGGCAGCTCTCCGATTTGAAACCCGCTGCTGCTCAGATCCAAGAAGCTCAGTGACTCAAGGTCACCGATGGAAGCTGGAATGCCTCCGGAACCATTGCTCCCGCTAATGTCCAGAGTCTTCAGATGTTTCAGGTTGCCGATAGAGCTCGGTATTTGACTAGAAAATCGTGTTCCTTTCAGGTTCAGAACCTCCAAGGAGCTCCCGGCTGGGAGCTCCGCCGGCAAGCTGCCGGCGAGGTCGGAGTTGGACGACACGTCGAGCACCCGCAGCCTCGGCAGCCGAAAGATGCTGTGAGGGAGCGAGCCGTTGAGGTCGTTGTTGGAGAGCTGGAGGACGGTCAGGTGCTCGAACTCGGCGAAGAACTCGGGTATCGGCCCGGATAAGGCGGTCACCGACCCGTCGTCGGAGTAGCCTTGGTTGTTGTTGGAGAGGTCGACGGCGGCGAGCGACCGGCGGAGGCGCGAGAAGGATGGGCAGATGGTGCCCGAGAGGTTGCAGGACTGCATGGTGAGCACGGCGCACCAGTCTCCGGCGGCCGACATGCCCACCCCGTCGAGGTGGAGCTCCCGGAGGCTGGTGAGGTTGGCCATGACGGCTCTAAAGCTCGGCTCCTTGAACTCCAACGGCGCGAGGGAGGTGGTAAGCTGGTCACCAACGGAGGAGAGGTCGAGGGACACGAGCTTGCGTAGGCTGCCGATGCCGAGGGGCACCTGGCCGGTGAACCCGGCGTTGGAGAGGTTGAGGTGGGTGAGCTCGGCGAGCCGCTCGAACCCGGCGGCCGGGAGGCTGGCGCCGCCGAAGTCGTTGCCGGCGAGGCTGAGGCGCCGCAGGTGACGATCCGGAAGAGCGAGTCGCAGTCGAGGCCGCCGGCGCGGCGGCTCCGCAGGCCGCGGCCGCCGAGGTCGAGCGCCGTGACGACCCGCCCCGTGGCCGCGTCGTCGTCGCAGGAGACGCCCTCCCAGCGGCAGCAGTCCGCGTGCGCGCGCGCCAGGACGGCAGGTTCAGGCCCGGATGCTGGAAGGATCGCCCCAGCCGCAGCAGCGCCGAGGCCTGGTCGGCGGGGCACGCGGTGGCCGCGGTGGTTGCGACGGCGACGAAGGTGGCGAGGAGGAGGAGGAGGCGCGCATCGGAGCGGACGCCGACGCGGCTGGGATGCTTGCCCGTGCGGCCTGACATGACGCGCTTTTGCCCCGTGCGGAACAGGGGATGCATGGCCATGCGTGCCAGGTGCCACGCGCAGCTTGTGGCCGTGGAATTTCCCCGAAAAGACGCCGGAGACCGAGACGACAAGGGGAAGGCCGGCGAGGGTCAGTCTCAGTCAGCGTATCAGAATTCAAGGGTGCAGCCGTGCAGGTGGGACTGGAGAGGTCTTCTCCGGTGCCTTATACTACTAAGCGGTAGTAGTATACAGTATAGACCCTCCACCGGTAGGGGTAATCTAGTAATTACTGTACAAAAATTGAAGGTTATGTATTTTTTCATTAGCATGATGACCGAGCTGCACATGAGCGCTCCGGTGAGCATGATGACGTAGCCGAACAGCGGCACGGCGAGCGCCGCGACGGTGGTGCCGACGACCAGCGCGGTCCTGATGGCAATGCTCACCGGCCGGCTGTCGGCGACCCGGAGGCTGTCCTCGACGGCGTCGGCGATCGGGATGACGAACAGCGCGTACTTGATCAGCAGGTTCACTAGGGTGGTGTAGATGGCGCCCTCAGGTTGCCCGGCGGCAGGTTGAGCGTCACCTGCGACTGCGTCGACGCGCTGTACATCAGGTAGCCGGCCACGCCGGTGAGCCCGTAGCCGAGAGCGGAGACGGCGAAGCATAGCACCAACACCTACAAATCAACGAGAACATGATTATTCGTTAATGTTACTCGATCCGTTCTACTTCCGTCCGCTAATATTTGACATTGGTCACCGCCGGTGTCGAGAGAGGAGACGACAGACGAGTGGATGAGAGAAGACTGTGAGAGAGAGAGGATGACCGGTCACTGTGATCCGGTCCACAATATATTTGATTTTCAGTTTGAAACAATAATAATATAATTGCAATTTGTAAATACTATAAGGTTGTAATTAAAATAGCGCTCACAATTTTTTTCCCATATTGCCCTTATACTACTATACTACCGCCTCTATACTACCCCATACTACTAGTGCAGTTTGAGTAGTATACAATTATTCTGAGCCGTTGGATCTTTATATACTAGTCCTTGTCCAACGGTAGTATAAGGCGTCGGAGAAGACCTCAAATTGAAAACACACGATCCAAAAGAATCCTGCTGTTGGTTAAAGGTTACCGAATCATGGCGGATCAATTTCGCAGAAGAGATCACACTGCGCCAGAGACGCTGCTATCCTGCTGCTGCTGCCGAGACGCCAGCCACGCGGTTCATTTCCAAATAGCAGCAGCACGGCAGAGGGCATGATGAGCAGGCGCCAGGCGGCGTAGCTCAAACCCGACAGTGGCAAGGCAACGCCGCAGCGCGCCAGGCACAGCATGGTGCCGGAACGTGGCCGCCAGAGCGCGGCCGGTCAAACCAGCCGCTCCCTGGCACTCCATCATCTTCCACCATCGGAGTACCGGTAGCGTGGTGGTAGAAATAGCCAGGAACTCTCGCTTTTCCCTGCCAGGGCGCGCGGCTGTTCAGTGTGCTCGGCTCGATTCGCCTCTTTGCTCTGCCACCATGTCCAGGACCGCGCTCCTCCTCTTCCTCGCCCTCGCCGTCGCCGCCGCCGGCGGCTACCTCAGCAGCCACGCAGACCCAGCAGCAGGACCAGGAGCCCCCGCGGCGGCGCAGCGCGGCCCGCCAGCCGACCTCGTCATCCTCGTCCTGAAGGGCAAGGGCCGCGACGAGGCTGCCCTGGCCGTGCAGACCCACGATCTCTCCCTCGTCGCGTTCCGCAACGGGAGCGGCCACTAGCACGCGTTCCCGGGGTACGGCCACGTGATCAACCCCTCCATGTCCACGCCCCTGCCGTTCGGCGACACCTACCGCGACCTCATCGGCGGGCTTGCCAACCTGCCGGGCCTGCCGCTGGGGCGGGGCCCCGCGGCATGGGCCACCTCCGTGCTCGCCGCCTACGACGCGACCGCCGTGGACGACGCCGGCGCCGTCGAGGCGCTGAAGCGCGCGCTGGCGACGCTGAAGGTGACGACGATCGAGGCCCAGCGGCTGCGGCCGGTCCGGGAGGCCGTCGCCGAGGGGTGGGAGGGCGGCGACGGCCGCGTCGCGCCCGAGCACCTGCCGTACGTCGAGCACTGGGACACCATCTGCTACGAGCTCCTCCGCGCGCGCCGCACCCAGTGCCGGCCCTTGGAGTGGGCAAGTCTGTGCGCCGGCCGAGGGCCCAAGGTAGAGAGGGGCCCAAGCCCATATATATACTAAGTATACGTATATGTACAAAACTACAAATTAAACCACCACAGGCCAGCCCAGGAGTAGCGGCATGCGGCCTGCGGACGGACCCAGCGTCGGAATCGCCACCGCGTGTGGCGTGCGGCCGCGTCGATTGGCCTGCCGGATCGATCCGGAGGCTTTTACGTGTATGCCACTAGAAAAGAAGATGGTGCCGACTCGTGTGCTACTAAAAAGATTGCTCGTACGTGTGTGTTATCGATCTAAATTTCTTTGACTTCTACGCCATTCCTTCCAAACTCCATCCATTTTCCACCGTTAAGTCACCTGACATGTGGGTCCGGTCAGTTAAAAAGTCCAAAATGACCCTGTCTCTATCCTCTCCTATGTTACAGGGTCAGCTGCTGTTGAATAGGCGCGGCTCCCCGTCGGCGGCGCGGCTCTCCTGGTCATGGGCGGCTGCCGAGGGTGAGCGCCGCCTGTAGATCCAGCCGCCAGAGGTAGCAGCAGGCGGCGCACGTCGCAGGGCGCCACCACGGAGGACCGGCGCGGGGCGGGGGTGCTCGCGTGCCGGCCGACGCGCACCCTGCACGTGAACCCCGCGCAGGTGCCCCGCATCGGGAGCCGCCGGCGAGCGCCACAGCCGCCATCGAGTCGTCGTCCGCGGACACCGCCCCTGGCGCCGACCCCTGCCCCCGGCTCCGGAAGCTCGCGTCTTTCAGAACGACGACATGGACGAGTTCGACAAGAACGCGTTCTTGAGGGGCCGCCGGCGCCACGACCGTAGCGTCTGTGCTCCGGTGGCAGGAAGGGCCTGGAGGCCGTCGTCCGTTTGCTCGCGACGATTGTGGCATCCGACTGCATCGAGCAGGACACGTGGCCTCGGCGCTCGCCGTCGGCGCGCCGTGCACGGCCGCATCCCTGGCGTGCGTGCTGCGGGGCGCGTGAGCGCGTCCGCGCTGGAGGCTTGCCGCGCCGCGTCGACGCGGCGAGGCTGGTGGAGTCGCTGCTCGGCCGCAATACACCCATCTCGTTGGACGGGTTCTAGCGTCCCTGCACCCGCCCAGAGCAATGATGTCGTGCAGAAGACCGCGACCGCGGACGACGACGACGAACTGGTCGAGCAGCAGCCGATTCAGCGCCACCCTACAGTACACCCTGTCCCAACCGCATCGATGGTAGGTCCGAAGAGCATCGCCGGCGGCGGCCATAAAAGCAATGACTACTTTCATGGACACAGGCACAAGCGGATGGGGAAATTGAAATTCCATCTTTCCGATCCATTAATTTGTAAAATTGGATAGTAAAATCTGTTTACAACAGATCTACGAAGCTTCCAGTGTGAATAATTGAGATCAAATTCACTATGGGTGAGTAATTTTGCGGGTGAATATTAGGTGCGCTTCTGTGGTGGAGGGGAATTTTGAGCGTGTTCCTCCCGGGTCCTCCCGACGGGGTTAGTGTGAGGGTGGACAGGCTCGACCCCAGCCGACGGACGACGTGCGCGCGGGGGAACTCAACCCCAGCCTCCGCGGGTGCGCGCGAGCTCGATCTTGGCATCTGCCGGTGCGTGTGAAGGAGAGCTGGTACGGAGCGACGCCGCGGCGAGGGCTCCTCTCGACCGCTCATGCTTGCACCCCCGCCACCCAGGGGGCACGGCCTGCCCGCGTGGCTCGACACCAAGGCGGCGGCGGCGGAAGCAGGCATTTTGGAGGGGCATTTTGGAGACGCGAGGTGGTCGGGCCCACATGTCAGGTGAGTTAACGGTGAAAATTGGATGGAGACCGGACGGAATGGCGTGGAGGGCAAAAAAATTTAAGTGAATGGCACACATGTGCGAACAAACTTTTTAGTGGCACACAGGTCAGTACCATCTTTTATAATGGCATACAGGTAAAAGCCTCATCGATCTGCCGGATCGATCGACCCATCAGTTCATTCAGTTGCCCAGCCCCAGTTCGTCAGCCCTTCACCCCTGTCCAGCCACCAGAAGATAGAAGACGAGGGCACGACGCATCGAGGCCACCGACTGCCGGCAGTAGAACCGTCGGGGAGATCAGCGCCCATCGAAGCGGACCAGCGTCCAGAAAGCGAGCTGCATGATTGCACCGGCGACTCGGGCTCGACGGCCGGTGGCGTCGCAATTGATCATCTTCATCAGGTTTCAATCGTTCACTCGTTCAAGTTCGGCCTCCGAAGAAGTATCTTTTTATGACAAGCAACGCATATTATGCAAGGAGTACAAATATAAGGTAATTATATTAATTTTAGAAGTAAAAATATATTATTATTTTAGTCTACATTATTCCTCGATGATTACCAAACATGTTAAATTCAATATATCTATTTTCGCTTTGCCAAAAAAAAATATTATACATATATATATTATAAGATGACTCTAAGGGGCCATCGCGATGTGTTCGACAGAAGGCCCTCAAAATCCTAAGACCGGCACTGGCCGCACCGGCGAGTGGGGCGGGCCCTTCGCCGAGCTGCTGAGGGTGCGCGCCGGCATCCGCGGCGAGGAGGACGCGCTAGCCGTCGTCGACCTGGTGGTGAACCGCACCTTCGAGGAGCTGATCGCGGCTCACGCGGGCAGTGCCTGAGGTGCTAGCCGTAAGTGCTGATGGCGCCTCACTCCTGGAAATAATTAACAAGCTCGTGTTTGGTTTAAGTTCGAGCTGCTCGGTACTTGTTGGGTTATTTAGCTGCATTGTGCTTTGTTGGTCGTCGAGTCCATCTGGTGATCTATACCTGGTGTTTGTGCGATGGATCAGTGCGTCGTAGCCTTCTTGTCAGTCTCGCTGTTATCTTGTGTCAGACAGTTTGAGGTTACCGATTCCTCTGTAAAAAACCGGCTGTGTGGACGATGGTTGGATTGAGGCAGACGTTAGTTTCAGTTTCTGTTCACTTTGTGCAAGGATGCTGGTGACTTGGGCTTCAGTTTAGTTTATCTCCAGTTCGATGATCACAAATCACCAGGCACGAACCTCCTGCAGGTTTATTACATTTACATGTGTATTATGAGTTTCTGACGAGATCCACATCGGGTAGTACGAATAGGAACCCCAAATTGGCTTACCGTTACTGCGTAATAGTGAGTTCGCCTGATACCGGCCAGGCGTGTTACTTTTCTGAAATTCAGCATGGTGTTACTTTTGTTCAGCTTCTACCAATGCACAACAATGGACCGTAGTACCGTTTCTGAGTGTATGGCTTAAGCTTAAACATGGAGTGGCAATGGCATACATGATCCTGACTGAATTCCTGATGCAAATCAGAGGAGAGCGAGGAATTCCCATGCCACACCCGACCCTGAAGTACCGGCGCCACCGCCCCACCGTCGCCGCTCTCTCCTTTCCAAGAAACCTGACACCAGCAGGCAGCCACCACTCCGTCGTCCGCTCGTCGAACATTGCCGCGCCCCCGGCCGAAATCTGCATCCCCGGCGGCGGCACGTACGGCGTGGACACCGGGGCCGCCGCGTCCCAACGTGCGGCCGGGACACAGAGCCCAGGCGACGGAACGCCATGGTGGCCGAGCGGCAATACCCGCGCGCAACAGTGCAGACAGAGGCAGCGGAGTATGGTGCCGACGCAGCCGGCGGCGGCGGGGGGTTGACGGGTGGCTCGCCGGCGCTCTTAGCGTTTAATTCCAGAGCACTGTCCTCTTCTCGACCTCGCTTGCCGGCTCCGCGGCGGTGGTGGCTTGCCGGCGGGTGGACTAGCCGCCGCATACATTGACCAGGGGGTGGACGGTATTTCATTTACCGTCCACCCCGGGCAACCGAGGGCCGTCCAATCCGCAACCGACGGCCAGGAATGCACCCGATCCGGGCTCTACGGAGGCGAACAGAACTAGGCTCACTCGTCATGGCGTGATCCCGCGGCGCTGCCTCGCCGGCGCCCGGCGAGCTTCTGACTCCCGAGCACTGCGTCGTGCTGCACGAAGCGGTGTGGCTTGATCCGGCCGCGAAATCTCGATTGCTTCTGCTCCCATGGCGAATTGGATGCGTTTCGTTCTTCTCTCGGCAGACATTCAAAATACATCTCAGTTCGTTTCCTCTCTGCGTCCATCACCATGGCGTGTGCTGGAGCCGGAGGCGAGGAAGATGGCGTGCGCGGCGATGGAGAACGAGGAGAGCACGCCGGCGGCGATCTGGAGGGACGCGTGGACGCCCGTGACGCCGGCGACGTCGAAGTGGTAGGTGGGCGCGGAGTGGACGTAGGCCACCTGCGCCCCGGACGCGTCCAGCGCGTAGGGGACTAGGGGCGCGCGCGTCAACCCAGGTAGCTCGAACGTGCCCCCGTCGGCGTACGGCTGCTCGGCGATCTTTCGTTAGCACAATAGCACGCCTTGTCGCTCCTCGGGTCGTCGCTGGCCTTGCGCCACCCGCGGTCCTTCACTCCTTCTTGCTTGCCGGCGCTCACGGCCCTGTACGACCCGGTGTCGGGGCAGGCCGCTGCAGCTTGACGTGCTTGATTTTCCGCCGGCGTCCTACTTCGCCGAGGAAAAGCGGGGAGGGGAGAGGGAAAACGGGTTCCGCCTGCCCCCGCTGACCTCCTACAGTGACGTGTTTGGAGAATGGGCGCCTGGGAAGGCCCCTGTATGTGGGTTTTGCGGCAAGGAGTGCAGTGATGAAAAATTTGAGACGTTGCAGATACTTTTAAAACTCCTTGTGCCCAAAACAGTATGTTTAAAAGATTTTTCTCCATGCCATTGTGGTCTGTTAATAGATTTAAGGTTTTGGACTAAGAAGTGCTAAACCCCTGAATGTAGTGCCTCAATAGTAATAGCTCCGACCAAAGCAACTTGTACTATCTGGGGTATAGGTTCATGGATGTTTCAATCATGCTTGAGAAACACTGCAAACTTGTGATAAGGCCATTTTTTGAACTGACCTATCTGTTTTGAAATGGCCAGCTCTCTTGTTGGTACATAACTCATACTGCAAGAAAAATAAAGAGTGCTGCTACTGCATATTTTAGATTGGTACGAATGCTATCTAAATATCTAGTGCCTAGGTACTTAGATGGAACATTTTGAAAGCTCAATTTTGATTTGGTAAGGTGGGAGCATTTGCTCATCATTATGTTTTGTAAATATAATAATTGCCATGGAAAAAGGAAATATGTTTTTTTTTCCTATGGACTAGCCGACAAGGTGAGGTTGGTAGATGATAGAATGGACCACCCCTCTTTTCTGCGAAAAGAAGCTAAAAATCTGTTTTGAATTCGTTCATTTGCAATCTGCTCACTCAGCTATACTGGATATTTGTCGAATCTCCAAGTGTCTCTTGTCACTAAGCTTATGGTATTAACTACACTATGACTGAGTGGTAATTTTATTCTTCTAAATACATCAAGTAGTGATGAAAATTAAGAAATGCTTGATCTGTGATCATTAACATTTCCCACATTCACTTTTCAGGATGGTTTTAAAGTATGTTCCAAATGTAATGGTAACACGGAAGAAGTGAATGAATGTCCCGGTGACAAAAAGGAGAGCCATGCTTCCAGTGCATGGACAGATGCGGAGACGTTACTCCTTTTAGAAGGAGTCCTAAAACATGGAGATGACTGGGATCTTATTGCCCAGCATGTCCGCACAAAGAATAAATCAGAATGCATAGCAAGGCTTATTCAGTTGCCTTTTGGTGAACATATGCTGGGTACAATAAATGGTAAATCTGTTAGCAGGCTCCATATGAACCAGATAACTGATGGAAAAATGAACCAGCACATTACGAAGGAGTCTTCAAGCCATTCAACTGAAATGGTTGATGGCATGCAGATTGATGGAAATGAAGATAGTGCTGATAAATCAGTTGAAGCACATCCTACAAAACGCAGACGGTTATTTTTTTCAATGGATGCTCCCACTTCGTTAATGGAGCAGGTGACTTTTACAAAACGACATGAAATTCAAGTGCTAAGTACACGTATAAGTTCTAACTGAATACTAACATTTGTCTATGCTCCCTCAGCTAGCACGCCTGACCACATCAAGTAGCCCAGATGTTGTTGCTGCAGCTGCTGATGCTGCAATTAAAGCTTTGGGCAATGAAAATCCCCAAGCAAGGAAAGCCTTTCACCAAAGTGAGCGAGAATTTAAGACTAAAACATTCGCTTCAAACCATGTCCAACAGATGTACTCACTCCGTCCCAGAATATAGCTACGTTTATTTGTTCCAAATATAGCTACGTTTGGAGCTTACAGCCTACGCGCGGACCAAAATACCCCTCACCCTCCACGCCACGAATCGGTACGCAACCTTATCCCATCCGCGTGTCCGCGACTGGCAGCCTCCCGCGCCGCCGCCCTCGCCGTCGCCGCGACTCCGTCGTCACACCCCCGCGACTCGCTCCCTCCTTCGTTCCTCGCTCGCCGCCGCCCTCGCGCACACGACTCGCTCACGCACGCGACTCCGCAGCATCGTCTCCCTCACGCACGCGACTCGCTCCCTCCTCCATCCCCCACGCGCCGCCGCCCCGATCCCCTGAATCCGTCAACCCTAATGCCAAGTCATCCTGGACAGCATGGTGGCCCTCTTCATCGTGTACAACATGGACTTGTACCTCTCCATCTTACACATGCAGGTAGTATCACGATATGAACAATGTTCAAGAACATTTATGATTTTCTACAATCGATTTAGTGACCATAAATATAAAAGTACTCCTAGTGATCTCTTATAAATTGTGATTACTTGTTGCAGTGAAATGTTTGATTGCCAATGTAAATACCTGGATCATCATGGTAATCCTCATCTTCTACTTGCTTGTTCAGATCAAGAGGATGGGCAGCATGCATCTGTTCTTCAGGAACGACTCCATCTTCCAGGCCCTGGTCACCTTCAGCTTGCTGGTCTTCCTCTTCTACAGCATCGAGGGGTACATTTAGATCTACCAGGAGAGTTTTCATGGAGGTGTTGAACAAATGGCTGTGTAGGAAATGGCAAGGGGACTCTATGCGCTTGATGCCTGGATGGGTTTTGTAACCTCTTCTGTGTTCATTTTTGTGGGACGAATGGTTTGGCGGTAAAAAAATGGGACGGATGGTTTGGCGGTAATCATTTTGGTCCCGTAAAATGATTTTGTAATGTTGTGGGCTGTCAGATGAGTGCGTTCCAGATTTTTTTTTGGCGCCAATGGAAATTGCGGCGGTAAAAATTTTGGCGCTGAGCTGATTTCTGAGCGTGCGCCAGACCAATCCGGCGGCAACGGCGGTTAGCGGTAGACGTGGGACGGTACTGCACGTGGGGAGCGGGGCGGCCGGTGTTGACGCCAGGGGTAAATGAGACTTTTTCCAGGACTCCTTAATCTGACCCACAAACTCTAAACGTTCCTATATTCTGGGACGGAGGGAGTAACAATAAGTATTGTGATGCTTAATTTTTCATTGTTGGTATAATCTTCATAAAAACTCTGCATGATGTGCTTACAGAGATCGCAAAGTTGGCAATAAGGATGTGGAAATGCATGGCCAGACTGGTTCTGGTAGGTCAAATTTATTGTCATTCCAAGCTAATGTAAATGCAGCATTCACCCCTCTGTTTCTATTCTGCGCCTAAATTGTTTGTTCTCTGTTCATGATTCAGATAAGAAGCAGGAAAAGAAGTCTGCTGCTAATGCATACCAAGTGAGGGCAGCTGTTGCAACTGCTATTGGTGTAGCTGCTGCCCGTGCTAAAATGCTTGCAGACCAGGAGGAGCGAGAAATGGAGCTCCTAATGGCGTCAATAATTGAAACTCAGGTGAAAACTTGTAATCCTTTCCTGCCTAAATATCTGCCATGACGGTATTCTGGATTTGTAGTTTTTTGCTTGTGAAAGCCACACATGAAATGAAAGCAGCACCTCAGGATAATGCGATATATTCTAAGCAAATCATTACGATTTCACGACCAATCGGAAGGCAGGGATTTTCTAGCTCTATACTACCAACTCTATTCAGTGGTTTCTCTTGCTGCCACCCACTTCATTTCCTGCTGATAGCAGGAGCAATTCAGAAAGGTTTAGAAATAGAACATAACTCTCCGTGCTTCAATCGAGAATGAATGTCATCAGGCGAAACCTAGGGGTAGACCTGAAGTAGAAACCACAAGAGTGCGTGCACAAATGTTATCTGAATACACCAGTGCCACTCATCTTTAAATTTGCTTACTCAGGTTGTTCATTTGGCACTCAGAGTGGTAGGTCCTGGCACCACCAGAAGAAAGCTTTTGTTGCAGGATAGTAAAAAGCATCTGCGGATGCTAGCTAGGCATATTTATTGGTTTATTTTGTTGACAAGTAGGACTCCCTAGTCCCTACTTAAGTATTTCCAAATCTTTTGCTTCCTAGTTGCTTAATCAATGGCTAACAGACATGCTCGCTTCAAAGTAGGATGTCAGTAGTAGCACAGTTGTAATCATCATGGTCGCCTTGAGTCGCGAACTGTGGGAGGTTCTTACTTATGCACCAACAGTGGAGCCTAACATGGCTATATTGATAAATTTCACTTTGCAATCCCACCCCCTCCTGGTAGACCTTGTCCACAAGTAAATAGCTTCTAGATGGGAACAGGCAACCCAGTGATGATGTCTTGGTGACATACTTATCTTTCTTTTTATTTGAACTAGAATAAACTTTACCTATCATTTCAAAAACTCTATTTTTCAGAAATAAGGAATTTGTTTAATTTCTCTGATGTTTTTTTCTATCTATGTTCGACAGCTAAGAAAGATGCAATACAAGATCAAACACTATGAGGAGCTGGAGTCGGTCATGGAGCAGGAGCACGCCACTATGCAGCAAATGAAGGGATCCCTCATGAATGAATGGCTAAAGGTCCTGGAGCAAACATTCCGGACTGGAGTGTCACTACCGAGAGATGAATTGCTCATAAATCTGTTCCTGTCTTCCTGAACCAGTCCACTGCACGAGGAAGCTGGTTGGAGTCGACTAGCCCCGTCCCCTGATCTGCATCTCCCTCTGACTGTAGCTGCTAGATAGCTTCCTGCGTGTACGAGGGCGCGCCTCTGTAAAGATGCTGATTGAGCATTCCATTAGTCTGAATTTTGGGCCTGGGATCGTAACATCCCCTTTGTAACATCTTGCTCTGTTGTACCAAGGTTAGGTGGCAAAATCGCTTACAGTTTCCTGTAATTGTTGACATGTATGATTTCGTTCGTGCGGATGTGAAAATGCTTCTTCAGTTTTGGAGTTTGTTTAAATTGACTGCCAGTTGAGTTGATCGGCGCGTGATGACGCTCCAATCCAACTGGTTAATGGTCTTATAATTGTTTTTGCTTTACTTTATTTTTAATATAAGTAGCTCTTTGCTTGATTGGTAAAAAAAAGATTGCTGCTGGTCAATGTATACCACACCATTTTTTTACAATTTTCTGATCCTGAACAGCACCTGGTGGTAAAAGGTTATGGAAACAAATCTGTGACGAGCAATCTGGCATTTTGTGTTCCAAGTTCCAACCTATCTGGACTGAATGGACGGTCAGGGTGGAGAGAGTTCATCGTAATCCTATCAGGAGAACTGGAAATTATCATCAAGGCCCTTGACGGTTTTAATCCCCCCCAAACGGCCAAAACCCTCGAGTCCTCGACCCCAAGACCTACCTATTCCGCCTTTCCAGCCTCCAGCCGCCAACAACCTGATGGCGAAGAAGAGCAAAGCCCCGGCCGCCGTCGCCGCTGCGGAGGCTGCGGCGGATGAGATGTGCGTCTCGAGTCCCCAGGGCTCCGCCCAAGGCAGCGAGGGTGGCGGGGAGAAGGAGGGCGCCTTCCTTCTGGGCCAGCCGACCTGGGAGGACGCCGGTGGCGGGCGGTGGCGTTGCGCGGAGACGGGGCACGAGCTGCCGGAGCGGGAGAAGGAGGCGTACGCGCGGTCCCGCGCCTGCCGCCTCGCGCTCATCGACCACGCGGTGGCTCACAAGAAGCCACCTGTCACGAGCCCGACGGTGGAGGAGATAGGATGCCGGCGTCACGCACGGCGATGAGCACGGCGGCGCCGCCTCGAGCTGAGTTTGGGAAGATAGAGAAGGAAATGATTTAGGGTTTCTGTAGTTTGTTGTTCCCTTCCATCACAGATCGAGTTCTTACATAGTTGTTCACTTGCATTACACGGCCCACGGCCCATTCACGGCTCACAGGCCGGTACAATGTAACTGGCCTCCGGCCCATAATAGATAGCTCGTGACACTCCTCCCCCCTTAAGCAGGAGCTTGCCCTCAAGGTCCTCATCAATGTCGTCCAGATCACCATCACAAGTTACTGATCACCATCACACGTTTGTGGACGAAGCAAGTGAAGGAAAACTCATCTGAAGGGCCTGAAGAATCTCCCATGTCGTCCAGGCTTCTGGTAGACCATGCCATTGAACCAAGCCATATAATTTCAGCTTATTGCCTACTTTCTGCAGACGACTCTGAAGTACCTGCAGGGGACGAGAAAACTTTGTTTCGGAAATGAGTGCAAGATGACTGTCGTATTAGGAGGCAACGCTTTCTTCAACTGTGAGACATGTAACACAGGATGTATAGCGCTGGATGATGGCAGCTGCAACTTGTAAGCTACTGGTCCAATCTTCTGGGTGATGAGATAGGGCCCAAAGAACTTGTAACTGAGTTTATGGTTTGATCTTCTTACCACCGACTTCTGAACATGTGGTTGCAATTTGATATAGACCCAATCACCAACAGCAAATTCACGTTCCTCTCGCTTCTTATCAGCTTGATGTTTCATGCGCTGCTGAGCTCGAGCCAAGTTATGCTTAATCAACTCAGTCATGTACTGTCTATCCTGGAGCCACTGATCAAGATCAGACACATTTGTAGTTGGAGTAGGTGACACACCAAAGTGTCTAGGATGATGTCCATACAGCACTTCAAAAGGTGTTTTGCCATGTGATGAGTGGACTGTAGTGTTATACCAAAACTCTGCCAAAGACAACCACTGACACCATTTTGTGGGACAGGCTTGAACCATGCACTGTAAATAAGTTTCCAACCATTGATTTAGCCTTTCTGTCTGCCCATCAGTCTGTGGGTGGTATGATGAACTCATATTCAAAGTAGTCTCAGACAGCTTGAACATCTCTTGCCACAACGTGCTTGTGAACACTCTATCTCTATCAGATATGATAACTTGTGGTAGGCCATGCAGCTTATATATGTTGTTATGAAATAGCTGAGCTACAGACATTGCAGTATAAGGGTGAGATAGAGGAAGGAAATGGCCATACTTTGTGAATTTGTCAACCACCACTAGGATGGTGTCATAGCTCTTAGACTTGGGAAGGCCTTCAATGAAATCCAGACTAATGATCTGCCAAACTTGAGTTGGAATTGGAAGAGGCTGTAGAAGGCCAGGTGACTTGCAGTGCTCAGATTTTGCTTGTTGGCAGACTTGACACTTGGATACATAAGCCTGGATATCTTGCTTCATGTGTGGCCAAGCAAATAGGGACTTGATTTTGTTGTAGGTGCCTGTCATGCCGCTGTGGCCCCCTAGTCCACTATCATGCAGGGCCAAGAACACAGCTTGATGTGCTTCTTTATGGGACCCTAACCATATTCTACCTTTATACCTGATCAGGCCCTCCTGCAAAGAGAATCCTTTATCATTTGATCCAGTGATGGATAGCTCCGCTAATAACTTCTGTGTAGCCTCATCCTGATGATACCCTTCAACAATAATCTCCAGCCACTTTGGTTGGCTGACAGAAATGGCATGTATCTCACCATGCACAGGCTTCCTGGACAATGCATCCGCAGCCTTGTTCTCAAGCCCTTTCTTGTAAGCAATCTTGTAGTGAAGGCCCAACAGCTTGACAAATGCTTTGTGTTGCAACCCATCTAGCAATTTCTGTTCCCCCAAGTGGATCAAGCTTTTCTGATCTGTGGCAATTGTGAAGGTTTGGTGTTGAAGATATGGCTTCCACTTGTCAACTGCTAAGATGATTGCCAGGCACTCTTTTTCGTAGGTGGACAAGACTTGAGACTTTTTGCTCAATGCTTTGCTTAAGTAAGCTATTGGATGTCCTTGTTGCATCAAGACTGTGCCAATGCCTTTATCACTTGCGTCAGTTTCAATAGTGAAGGCTCTGTTGAAGTCAGGCAATGCAAGGACAGGGGCTGATACAAGTGCTTGCTTCAGTTGATCAAAACACAACTGATGTTGAGGGGTCCAGCTGAACTGTGTGTTCTTCTTGAGGAGGTCAGTCAATGGTCTGCTGATCTACCCATAATGTTTGATGAATTTTCTGTAGTACCCAGCAAGCCCCAAAAATGCTCTCAAGTCTTTTGTAGATGTAGGAGTGATCCATTCTTGCACAGCCTTGATTTTCACTGGATCAGTTTGTACACCCGCTCCACTGATTATATGACCCAGATATTCCATGTGTCTCTGAGCAATGGAACACTTAGATTTCTTGAGGAAGAGGTTGTTGTCTCTTAAGATCTGGAATATAGCCTGGAGATGGTGCTTGTGTTCTTCCAAATTCTTACTGTATACCAGTATGTCATCCATGAACACTAGGACACATTTTCTAAGCAGGGAAGCAAACAATGTATTCATAGCTGCTTGGAACGTAGCTGGAGCGTTAGTCAAGCCAAAAGGCATTACCTTGAACTCCCAATGGCCGTTGTGGGTTTTGAATGCTGTTTTGTGTTCATCCTGAGGCAGAATCCTGATCTGATGGTAGCCAGACCGCATGTCTAACTTGGTGAACCATTGTGCCCCATGTAGTTCATCCAGGAGTTCATCGATCACAAGCAATGGATACTTGTTTTTGATAGTAATGTTGTTTAACTGCCTGTAGTCCACACAAAAGCGCCAGTTGCCGTCTTTCTTTTTGACCAAGAGAACTGGTGAGGCGTAAGGGCTGCAGCTCGGCTGAATGACACCGTTAAGCAACATTTCCTTGACCTGCCTTTCAATCTCATCCTTCTGCTTAGGGTTGTATCTGTAAGGTTTAACGTTGACAGGCTGTACGCCAGGAATGGTAGGTATTGAGTGGTCAAATTCTCTTTGAGGAGGTAGGGAGTGAGGTTCTTGAAATAGTGATTCATGCTCCTTGAGCAGGCTATCAAACTCTGTTGAGATGGGTTCTTGTTCTTTGGTGTCATTTATGGATGAGAGTTGCACCAATTGGGCTATACCACCTTTTCTCAGAAGTCCTTTCAACTTGTTCAGCTTAAGAGGCAAACATTTGGCTGTGCAGTCTTTCACTCCAGTCAGCGTAATTCTTTTTCCTGTGTGGTTGAACCTCATCTTTTTCCTCTTCCAGTCAATCCACATTGGACTATGCTGCTCTAGCCAATCCATTCCCAGAATCAAGTCATAATATGGCAGAGGCAATACTCTGGCTGTTGAAGAGAATAAGTGCCCTTATGTCCACCAGGAGAGTTGAGATACTTGACAACTGGATGTTAATTTGTCTCCATTGGCCACTATCACTTGCATAGGTGGGCATTGAGTTGTCTGCAGCTTTAGAGTAGTTACCAGCTGATCACTGATGAATGTGCCAGAACTACCTGAGTCAACTAGGATGAGCACTTCTTGACTCTGAATTAAGCCCTGTAGCCTGATTGTTTTCTTGCCCTGAATTCCTTCTGCTGCATTAGAAGACAGAGTTAGCAGTTCCTCATCACTGCTGTGACTGCTGGTTTCACTTGTTTGCTCATTGTTCTGCTCATCTTGTATGGCCTCCAGGACTTCTTCTAGCACATGCAAGGCAACTTGTCTGGGGCACCTGTGTTGAGGATTGTACTGCTCCCCACACTTCATGCAACGGCCCTTGGCTCTTCTTGCAGCTCGCAGTGAGGCCAATTTGTCATCCCACTTGGGCTTGCCTTGATGCTTATCTGTGGTTGGAGTTGCCCCGAGAATTCCAGGAGTTTCTTGAACTGATGGAGTATGTGTATTACTTGACTTATGATAGGGTCTTGTGGTTCTTGATGAAAACCGTTTACTTGTAGCTTCCACAATTTCTTCCTGCATCAAAGCAAGTGATAGAGTCGCATCAACTGTTCGAGGTTTGTGTAAAGCTATAGCATTACTGATGTTGTAATTCAGGCCATCCAGGAATTTTTGGACAAAGAAAACATCTCCCATATGTTTGTTATGAACAAGAACCCTATGTTTGGCATGTTCAAATCTACCAGCATACTCAAGGACATCACTGGTTTGCCTAATAGTTAACAGCTCTCTCATGTAATTGTGGTAAAGATCCTTGCCAAATTTCTGCTCTACAGCAATGCATAACTCAGGCCAGCTTTCTATAGAATGGTGTGCTTCATAACTTTGTAACCAAAGCTCAGCATTGGCTCTAAAGTTTATGGTAGCAAAGGGAACCCAAGCAGTAGCAGGGACATTGTACATGCTAAAGTACTTCTCACATTTCTCTCGCCACACCCTAGGATGATCGCCATCAAAACGAGGAAAGTCTATCTTGGGTAACTTGTACTCTCTGGGTTCATGGTGGAAATTATATGATGTGGATTTGTACTGCTTGGGATCAGGTGTAAGGTGTGGGGTAATCTGTCTATTATGACTCGACTCTGGTATCTCATGATGTGTGGACAAGAGCTTGGGAAGTTTGTGCTCACCCTTGACCAGGGTGGGATCGGGTTTGGAGGATTCCGGATCGGCACCCTGGTAATGATGGTCGACGCGGTGGCCTTTGGCCCGTCCCTCTTCCTCGCGCGGCGGGACCGTTGGTGGAGCAGAAGAGGCTGCTTCTAGCACCTCCATGCGCGACATCAGGTCCTTGAGTGCGGCATCGAGCTCGTTGGCCGTACTCTCGGCGGTTACCGTCCAATTGTTGATGTTGGTCACCTTGACGAGGAGATCCGCTTGGCCTACTTGAACTTTCTTCATCTCCTTCATCAGCAGATCGACTTTCTCCTCCATGTTGGCCATCCGATAGGTGAGTGTGGGCTTGTGAGGTTGCCTTGGTTGCAATCTCACTTGAGCTAATTGGTCGGCGATGGGGGTGGCTGGTGGGTTGGGTGTGGCTGAAGGCGAGGTTGGCGGCGGCGGCGGCGGTGGTGGGTTGGCGGCGGATGAGGCGGCGGATGTGGAAGCGGATGTGCGCGTGTCCGGCGGTAGAGGTGCCAGGACGACGGCTCTGATACCAAATGTCACGAGCCCGACGGCGGAGGAGATAGGATGCCGGCGTCACGCACGGCGATGAGCACGGCGGCGCCGCCTCGAGCTGAGTTTGGGAAGATAGAGAAGGAAATGATTTAGGGTTTCTGTAGTTTGTTGTTCCCTTCCATCACAGATCGAGTTCTTACATAGTTGTTCACTTGCATTACACGGCCCACGGCCCATTCACGGCTCACATGCCGGTACAATGTAACTGGCCTCCGGCCCATAATAGATAGCTCGTGACACCACCGCTCAACACCTTCAAGCCCCACCCCGAGCACAAGTGCGTACTTTCCCCTCCGCTCCTTCCGCTGTTGTTCTGTTCTGTATTGCTGCTTGATGCCTACCCAATAGCTCGTGTGAAATTGTCCGCGAGCGTTTACCCTGATGCGTGTCGTTCAATTGCCTACCCATTAGTGCGAGTACAAGTCCGAGGGTTCAATTGGTTAACCATTAGTGCTGGTGCATTTCAAAGGATTTTTAGGGCTCCGAATCAAAATGTTTTGGCATGATGCTTCGGTGATGTGACATTGTATCCCAAGACAAATTACTGAATTAGTGACAAAAGGTCGATGCGTGTCCTTGTGATTTGTGAATCAGAACACACACCATTACTGAATTAGGATTTGTGTCCCAGATCGAAGCCGGTATGCAACATTACAGGGGATACAATTAACAAGTCGGAGGAGCATATATGGAAGCACATCAACGGGAAGAGATTTCTTAACAAGCTAGGTAAAGGTTTCTGAATACTGTATGCTATTTCGACTACTTGCTATTGGAATGGACCGTGCTGCTTGCATATGTTTCCCTACTGGTTGAAGAATATTTAATTGTCAATGAACGCTCAGCTATCCCCTTGTAGTTTTTTTCCCCATCATGATGCCATTGTTTTGCATCTACGTTTATTTGACATTTGAAATTCCACCAACATTGGTTCTGGAAAAACATAAGTTAACTACTAATACCGGACATATTGTTTTTACCTTGCTGAGAACAATTCAGTATCAATCAAATGCAAAATTGTCATTTTTTAAATAATCAGTACCTTTTTCATCTATGTTGATTTGCCATTTTTTGAAATTTGACAGACTACGGTTCTGGAAAAACAAATTGTTGGTACCTTGCTGAGATAAAAAAAAATCAGTACTGATCAAATGCAAATTATATGACTTCTAATTGTTGCAATCTTTTCCAGTAGAATTTGGCTAGATTTATGATACCAATGCAGCGAACTGCATAAAGCCACTGCACTTGAATGTTTGTACGCATCTGCATCTAACATGCCCACCCCTGTGTAACAGAAAAGCTAGAAGAACAGATGGTTTCTGGTGAGAAGGCTAATGAAGAAACTGCAAAGTCAAATGAAGTGGCAAAGAAGGGCAAGTCAAGCAAGAAGGACAAGAAGGGCAAGAAGAAAACTAATGTTGTCAGTCCTTCTTTGCCACGTGAACCTAAACCAGAGATGGATGATTCGGATGATCCAGAATTTTGGGTGCCTCCTGTCGGAAGTCGCTGGGATGATGATGATGGGAAAGACAGATGGGAGTCCTCACCGGGGAAGAATGAAGGCGGTTCTGGTATGTGTGGATTTGTCGACTAAGCTGCATAAACAATCCCGCAAGTAGTAATAAACAATAGTCTCACATTTAGTAGATATTGTTTGTTGCATAGGTAGCTTTTGGTCAAGATTTTGGTTGTTACATCAATCACTTTTTGCTTATCGAGTAAATGCAGAATGGGTTAATACATACTGTACATACATTGCGTAGCAGTTTTTTACATTTACCTGTTCTTGTGGAGATGGGAAGCTAGAAGTGCTGTTACTGTACACCTCTAGTTACTGGCTAGGGTTCAGTAAGAATCTATTTTAGCAAAGCTATTATCTTGACATGTATCTTTGTGCTGTCCTGCCATAGGATGTTTTAAAAAATACCTGACTTTTTTTGTTTATGAAATACTAGACTGGAAATGTATTGATTTAAGAAAATTAATATACAAAAGCTATATTCAGGGGTGTCACATAGTGGACCAACGAAGGGCCACAGGGTTCATGCTAATAGCAATAGCCAATACTCTTAACCAATCCAATTTGCTAAAGTTTCATTCATTTTCCCAAGAGCTCAAACCTTGAAATATTCGTAAGTTCACTCAAAGATCTTTGTTCCATCTATCCTTACTGAGGGGATTCTTTTCAAATAAACATTTGTTACTCTGCATCCAAAAAGTCCAACTAGCTAATGTAAATTGGTTCCTTGAAAAAATATTTCCTTAGGTCCAGCTTGAGACATAACCATGCCCAACATGTCAAAAACAGCCATGAAAGTATTCCATGTCAAAAACATTACTATTTTCGGGTGGGTGCACTATGATACAACACCACATAGTCCTTCCAAACATATATTATTTTTAAATTTCCCAATGTTGTGCTGGAATTCCATTACCTGAAGATCATCCACACTCCAGATGTTGCTTATGTATCTGAAATACTATTTTATGATTGCATTATCGGTATTGTTGTGCCATATTTATTGAATGTCTAGGTTACTTACAGTCATCTTTTATCCAAGTCTACATATGTGAAGTTCATTTGTAATTGGATTGTACCTACGTGATGCTGTTCAGTTCTCTCTCTGCTTCTAGAATTTGTGATAATAGTCTCTTTTTCTAATCATGATGAGAGCAGGTGTTGGAGCATGACATTTTCCTTGTCTCTTATCACAGATGATGGTGGTGATAATGATGATGACAATGGTGAGGATATGGCTGACAAGGATGATGCTGAATCAAGGGAACTTGCTTCAAGGTATCTTCATACCGTTTGGTTGATTCAAGTAATATTGCCAGTTGTCATGTTAATAATCGAGATTTCCAACTAATTGTAGCAGGACAAAGCGAATGTCACTAGAAGCAGTCGGGCCAAGTAGCTTCGCTTCAAGGAAGAAAAAACCCAAGAAGGAGCAGTAAGAATTTTGACGCCTCTCATCCGGTTACAGCTGTGGAGGAGCAGTAAGAGTTGATGGCGATTTGTTTAGAGTTTGTCCAAGGATTTAGTCACCTCAGAGAGAGGAAGAAATGTTATGTATTGGGTTTCCTCGGGTTGGGTAATCAATGGCTGCTTTTGTGCGTGTTAGCATGTCTTCAGTTAACGTTTTGTCAGTTGATATATGTACGTAAGCTGCAAGAAAATTTTGAAAACATCCGGATGGGTGCTTATTTACTCAGCAACTGATGAGGGCCAACAACTGATGAGGGCCAATGATCATCTAAAGGTTGCCTGTACATTGCTGTGTGAACGGTGTCCGAATCATCTAAAGGTTGAAATGAGAAGGTGCTAAAGTATTGCTTCTGTATCCTTGCTATCCAGTCTTTATGGGCTTCAACGCGCTAAATCAAGAGTATATACGGTCATTGCAGCTGCCATTCTACCTGTTGTTCCTTACCTGGGCGGACTAAAACAAATTGAATTATTAGAACTAATCTTGAATTAAAATTTTCAGTTATGGACTTGTCAACATTTTAGAAGTCTTTTCAGCTCAAGCCAAAACAAGTGCCACGGATTGCAAAGTACACTTATCCCAGTCAGATCCATCATTGCAAACTGCATAGGATTGTACGTAAACGATCGCATTGGATATTCTCAGAACACATGTGCCGTGTGGACAAGTAGATAAGGGTCAGATTGTCAGTGCAACTACATTCTTATTGCTCCAACTAAATGCGTTTCTATCCTGTTAATGATACTGGATGAACGTGGTTCAAGTGCCTGAATGCTCTGTAAATCATGAACAGAGTCAAGTGCAGTAGCACCTGCTAGTGCAAGATAAGAAGTAGCCGCATCTCGGTCACAAACAACAGCTAGGGTTCGAACCAATCTTTTTTCTCATTTTTTGTCTTCACCTACTTCCTGCCGGTGCCAGCTACTTGCTGCATCTCCTGAAGAATGCAATTCTAATTATTTTTATTCCTGAACAGATTAATGGTGACGTGAAAAGATTCTCATGCCCTCATCAATTGTTGGTCACATGCAGTTAATTTAGCATGCAAATTTAATCTCACCACATAATTAGGAAAAGTAGTTGTGGTCAAATTCCTAGAATTGCACTTTTTGTGAGAATTTTTTTTCAAACAAAATGATTGCATTTTTCATTGGACGTGAGTGAGCGTGCAGCTGGATGGTTGTGCGCCAGTGCGTGGCGGTGTTAGGAGTTGATGCGCGTTGGCGTCAATCTTGATATCAGCTAGGGCATGCACTGCCGCTTCCCTCGGCTGCACAGCGCCTTAAAGATCAACTAGATTGAAAAAATAAATGATAAAAAGTGCTTAGCACAAATTTTTGTAGTGAGGGCATGCGCTAAATAGGTCCTCCTGGTGGCATGCGGAGTTGAAGCGCGGTGGTAATGGAGGCCTGAACCAACTTTTGGTACCTCCTCCTCCACGCCGTAGATCGGCGGTGTAAGTGTCATGGTCATTTGGCACGGGAGGCGTCATCGTGTGAAGGTGGTGGAAACGCTAAGGTGCGAAGAAAATCATGTAATTGAGAGCGAGTTTGGTTGTGGGCCGGAGTAAACGCTGGGGAAATATATAGTCAACAATATTTCGCCACCATCAAGAAAGCACACTGCACACCAAATAGCGTGTGAAAATTCAACAAAAAAAATTACAGATGGGTAGAGGACGCGATGATATATATTCAGTTTGAAAACAAACAAAATTGTATGCAAAAAGAGAAAATCAGGTACTTCCTCCGTTTTAAAATATATGACGTTTAGTACAAGCAAATTAGTTCATTTTGAACTAAATAGTTTATCCAAAATGTCATATATTTAAGGACGAAGGTAGTACTAGATACCGTTCATATGGATGTGCAACCTGCATCTATCAGTATATCAATTCTCTTTTTGTTTCTTCTTGAACATATTTTCAATCTCAAACTGTGTATGAACATGTCGTTGCATCCTCTATTTGATGTGTGTTTTGACGGTGGAGTACGGGTAGTTCAGGTACCAGCTCATGCTGGGACTTCCAAAAATGTAAAGAAAAAAAAAACTGGGACTGACTTCCCAGATCATATGAGAATACATTTAGCGACGGTTACGAAATTTCGTGATTCTCTTCGTGAAAGGCAAGGCAAGGCAACGTTCCCCGAAATCCAAATTTCAAAAAGGACGCAACGCGAGAATCGAATCATCGCTGTCAGTGTTGCTTAATTTCCACCGCCATAACGAGCAGCAAATTCGGTACTATTATAGTACAGTATTTGATTTGAAACCTGCGAATGTGATAGCGACATTGGATGCATGCGTACACTGGTGCTGACGAAACTTCGCTTGACTCGAGCCAGACCAACTGACCACGGTCACAATCGGTCGCCGGTCGCGCACCGCAGAGCACGGCTTCCAGACTTCCAGTCCCGATATACTGCAATTCTGTGAGCAGAGGAACCTCTTGATTTCTGCCGTTCTACTGTTCTTTTGCTGCAGCGCTGCATGCAAGCGTGACTCTAATACTCGGGTACATGTTCATCCATGAATGAACAGAATTGTGATGCACCATTGGTAAGATCCATTTGCACGGTATCCGATTAGGGAGAGCAAAAGCCAAACAAAGGTATCCGATTATTTCTAGGCTCAGTCTTAGGAGTCCTTGCTATTTGCGAATCGCAATGACTACCAAGTACCAACCTACTCCTAGTAACAGGCGCGGGAGCGAGGAAGAGGGGGAGCAGTGCAGGACAGGAGCCGTGAGCGGTAAATGAAGATGGGAGTGCGCGATGGATCGGCTCGTTTGACCGGCCGTGCTCTAGCAGCCACGTTCCGGCAACGCGCTTGTGCCTGGCGCTTCTGCTGTGGGATTCAGGCTACGCTGCTTTCTCATCCCTGTGGCGTGCTCCTAGTTGGGAATGAACCTCCTGGGTCGACGTCGTGGCTTCTCTGCAGCAGCAGCTAGCAGGACACCAACAGCCTCTTCACGCAAATGCGCACTCGTCTCCGAAATTTTTTGGATCGTGTATTCCCCATGATATAGAAGCGATTCGGTGAGCAGTGCAACCTCATCCGCGAGTCGCCAAATCAGCGAGTGCTCAGATTTTCCAACCTGATCAGGCAGATTCTAGTGCTGGCATGAATCTTCAGACACGGGAGGACTAACAGGTGTATCAGGATCAGGATCAGCACCGAACACATCTGCGTTGGTCCAAATACACGAGCCAAACTGAACATTTCAGGCTGCAGGAGTCATCAGTGACTACCGCGCGCGGCCACCGATCAATTTTTCAGTGTTCCCTGCAGAACTGATGCAGACTCCGTCTGAATAACTTCTGTTAGCGCACGCCACGCCCGCGCACTCCGGAGCTCCGCGTCGCCCGCGCGTTCCGGGATCAGTTCAACCGCGCGCACGACGCGCTCACCGCGGCACTTCAGGAGCGACGCGCCTCGCGCACGACGCGCTCCCGCAACGGCTCGCCCACGGCTCACCGTCCACGCTCCCAGGAATCTAGCACTGATGGTTAAGCCCTTGAGTGCCATGTACTCTATATATGTAACACCTCGATGATCAATGGAGAATGCGGTTGATCTCTCTCTTGCTTGCCTACCTTCTGAGTCTTCTCCTCTTTCATGGTATCAGTGACCGGTCGATCAGACCTCGTCAATCCCTTCGCCACTGCCTCCCCTGCGTCCTCTGAATCCGCCATGGTGCATTCCCCCGCTCACTCCGATGCTTCCTCCGACGGCGCTCCCGCCGGCGTTGTTCCACCCGCCCCTGCCACTGTCATTCAACAACTCAACATCAGGAACCATGTTCCTATTGTTCTTGATCTGAAGGAGCCAAACTACTCACAGTGGCGATGCTTCTTCGATTCGGTGCTTGGCAAATTTGGCATCGGCTCCCACGTCTTCTCCCCGCCGCCGCTCAACGAGCGCGACGCCGAGTGGCAGATGATCGACCACGCTCTCGTCAATTGGCTCTACACCACCATTGCCAAGGGCGTCTTCGACAATGTCTACAAGCCGGACTCCTCGGCGTACACTGTGTGGTGCGCCATTGAGAATCTCTTCCGCGACAACGAGATGGAGCGCGCCGTCTACCTCGAAGCTGAACTCCGCACCCTGCAACAAGGCGAGATGAGCATCAACGACTACTGCACCAAGCTCAAGACCCTCGCCGACGGACTGCGCGACCTCGGCCTCCCCGTCTCCGAGCCGAGCCAGGTGCTGAATCTCCTCCGTGGCCTCAACCCCAAGTACCGCCACCTCAAGCCGACGATCAAGGCCAAGTTCCCGCCGCACACCTTCGCCAGCGCCCGCTCGTACCTGCTCCTGGAGGAACTCTGCGAGCAGCATGACGCCAAGGAGGAGGCCGGCCACGCCCTCTTCGCCGGCCACTCTTCTGGATCCGGATCCAAAGGGGGCGACGGTTCCAAAGGCGGCGACGTCCCACGTGGCGGTGACGGCGATGGCTCCGGGAATGGTGGATCCCGCAAGCCACGCCAGCAGCGTCGCGGTTCCGGCAACTACGGCGGCCGCAACTCCGGCTCACGCGGTGGCTCCAATGGCTCCAACGGCGGCGGCGGATCTTCGAGCTCCACTGGAGGCCACCAACAGCAAGCCGGTCTACCATTGGGCTGCCGGATATAATCCGTGGAACGGGCTTGTACAGGCCTGGCCCATGAACTTCCGTGCACCTGGGACCGGGGTTCTCGGCCCACGCCCACCGTTCCAGCCGCAACAAGCCATGATCGCCCAGCACCAGTTCACGCCTGCTGGCCCGCCGGGATCGGCTTCCTCCTCCGTCTGGGACCAGACGGCGCTCTACTCCGCGCTCTCCTCCGCCGGCGGCTACTCACCAACGCCACCAAGCTCCAACGACTGGTATATGGACACCGGCGCCTCCTCCCACATGTCCAACATGCCTGGTAATTTCCAACACTCCAAACCAATCCCCTTTCCAACATCAATCACGGTCGGCAATGGTGCCCGACTCTCTGTCACTCATTCCGCTGCCACCTCTATTCCTACTTCTTCTTCACCTCTCAACCTTAATAACATACTCATTTCCCCTCATATTGTTAAGAATTTGGTCTCGGTTAGACAATTAACTCGTGATAACAATGTTTCTATCGAGTTTGACCCTTGTGGCTTCTCTGTTAAGGATCTTCAAACCGGGACGGTGATTCTCCGATGTGAGAGTGAAGGTGCCCTCTACCCTCTTCGCCTGTCGCCGCAGCACGCCCTCAGCGCTTCCTCGTCTGTCGAGCTGTGGCACGCTCGGCTTGGGCATCCGGGAACACCTGCTCTCCGCCAAGTTCTTCAACATTTTGATTTCCAATGTAATAAGACCGACGCACACTCTTGCCACTCCTGCCGGCTTGGCAAGAGCGTCCGCCTACCCTTCCCCTCTTCAAATAGCACTACCTATTTTCCTTTTCAATTAGTTCATGCCGATGTATGGACGTCTCCTGTTTTGAGTTTCTCAGGCTATAAATATTACCTTGTGATCATCGATGATTTCACGCATTTCTCCTGGACATTCCCGATCCGCCAAAAATCCGACGTTCTTGCCATCCTGCGTCCTTCTTGGCATACACCAGAACGCAGTTTGGCCTTCCTCTTGTCGCCCTACAGTCTGACAATGGCCGCGAATTCGATTCAAACACCCTCCGTCTCCTCCTTTCTGAACACGGTGTCGCTTTTCGCCTCTCGTGCCCCCATACCTCGCAGCAAAATGGCAAAGCGGAACGGATCCTACGTACTTTGAATGATTGTGTTCGCACTTTACTAATACATGCTGCAGCACCTCTGGAGTACTGGGCGGAGGCCCTTGCCACGGCTACTTACCTCGTCAACAGGCGCCCATGCCGCACCACTGGGACAACGACACCGTTCGAGCTGCTGTTCGGTGTTCCTCCGGACTACGGCGAGCTGCGCGTCTTCGGGTGCTTATGCTACCCCAACCTCTCGGCGACAACAGCACACAAGCTCGCGCCGCGCTCCGTCGCCTGCGTCTTCATCGGCTACCCGGCAGACCATAGGGGCTACCGCTGCATCGACATCGAATCGCGCCGAGTGTACACATCACGACACGTCGTCTTCGATGAGACGACGTTCCCCTTTCGCCGATCGCCATCGCCTGCATCTTCTCCGCCACGTGAACACGACGACGACGACACACCGCCTCCGGTCGTGGCACCGACTCTCGTGCCGTCTCGGAGAAAACCAGCAGCGCGCCCGTCGACTACATGCACTGCGGCGCCACTCCAGTCATCCCCTACACGCTCCACGCCGACGACCCCTACGCCGAGTTCGCACTCTGCGCCAACCACGCCATCTACACCTGCTACCGCGTCGCAAATACCACCTGCAGCTGCCAGCCCAAAATCTCCAGCACAACCACCACCACCTCCTCCACAGCCCCGCCACCACATGATAACACGAGCAAAAGCTGGCATCTTTCAACCGAACCCACGCTACGCTCTCACAGCCACTGCTCCCACACCAATCCCATCTTCAGTACGCGCCGCGCTCAAGGAACCCAACTGGGTGGCCGCAATGTTTGATGAATTTGCCGCCTTGCAGAGAAACCAAACTTGGACCCTCGTTGATCGTCCTCACGGTGCCAAGGTCATCTCCGGCAAGTGGGTTTTTACTCACAAGTACGGCGCGGACGGCAAGCTGGAACGTTACAAGGCACGGTGGGTACTACGTGGTGATCTGCAGCGCGCCGGCGTGGATTTTGGCGACACCTTCACGCCGGTGGTCAAGCCAGCTACCATTCGCACAGTGCTCACTGTGGTTGCCTCACGCCAGTGGCCGGCACATCAACTGGATGTCTCCAACGCCTTTCTTCATGGCAACCTCACCGAGCGCGTATACTGTCAGCAGCCGGCCGGCTTCGTGGATCCCGATCGACCCGATGCCGTCTGCTTGTTGTCCAGGTGACTCTACGGCCTACGTCAAGCTCCGCGCGCTTGGTTCAACAGGTTCATGGAGTTCGTGCTTTCTGTTGGCTTCACGCAGAGCAGGTCCGACTCGTCGTTGTTCATCCTAAAGACAACGGCCGGAACGGCGTTCTTGCTCCTCTACGTCGACGACATGGTGCTGACCGCCTCCAGCAATGACCTCCTTCGCGACATCATCAACAAGCTCCGTTCCGTCTTCGCGATCAAAGACATGGGGCCGCTCAAGTTCTTCCTCGGCGTCGATGTCCGACGAACGCGTGACAGCTTCTTCCTGTCACAGTCCAACTACGTCGATGAGCTACTCGATCGAGCCGGCATGGCAAACTGCAAGACTGCGACAACACCCGCCGACACGAAGCCAAAAGCTTCAACGGCGGATGGCTCGCCATTGCCGGACGGCACCTACTACAGGAGTATGGCGGGCGCACTCCAGTACCTCACCATCACCCGCCCTGACATCGCGTTCGCCGTGCAACAAGTGTGCCTGCATATGCACACGCCACGCGACACCCATCTCGCCATGTTGAAGCGGATCCTGCGATACATCAAGGGGACGCCACGCCTGGGGATCATGCTCCGCGCCACGACGTCGCCAACTCTCACGGCCTACACTGACGCGGATTGGGCAGGATGCCCGGACACCAGGCGATCGACGTCCGGCTTCTGCGTGTTTCTTGGTGACTCACTCATATCCTGGTCCTCAAAACGGCAAACGACTGTGTCACGTTCGAGTGCCGAAGCTGAGTACCGAGGAGTTGCCAATGCAGTCGCGGAATGTGCTTGGCTGCGACACTTGCTTGGCGAGCTCAACTGCAGCATCGAGAAGGCAACAATGGTGTTCTGTGATAATGTCTCCACGGTCTACATGTCACGGAACCCCGTTCACCACAAACACACGAAGCACATAGAGCTTGACATCCATTTTGTCCGGGAGAAGGTGACCATCGGGGAAGTTCGAGTCGCTCACATCCCCACGACGCAGCAGCTCGCAGACATCTTCACTAAGGGGCTCTCTACGGCGATCTACGACGACTTCAGACGCAGCCTCTGCACCGACCTCAACGACGCCGCATCTGCGGGGGGGTGTTAGCGCACGCCGTGCTTAGCGCACGCCACGCCCGCGCACTCCGGAGCTCCGCGTCGCCCGCGCGTTCCGGGATCAGTTCAACCGCGCGCACGACGCGCTCGCCGCGGCACTTCAGGAGCGACGCGCCTCGCGCACGACGCGCTCCCGCAACGGCTCGCCCACGGCTCACCATCCACGCTCCCAGGAATCTAGCACTGATGGTTAAGCCCTTGAGGGCCATGTACTCTATATATGTAACACCTCGATGATCAATGGAGAATGCGGTTGATCTCTCTCTCTTGCTAAGTAGTATGAGCTAAACAGTAAAATGGTGGAAAGTAAACCGAAGTGCACAAATCACTTATCTAGTTATCTTTCCCTCAATTTTTTTCAGATCCACCTTCATAAAGGTTGATTTTTTTTTCTTTCTAATTCTTTCATCATCCGACTGTGGCCTGAAAAGTAACATTCAAATGACACGGGACTACAGTGCCAAGAAACCACATGGAAATATTTTTTCCAGGTAATAGGAATCGAGACAAGCATTTGTTTGACAGGAATCCAGAACCAAAGTGGTCAATTCACTTCAAAGTCTTTACAGGAATTCAGGGAGGATTGAAAAGGCTGCTGAAACTGAACAAAAAGGAAATTGGTATTTACTAGATCATGTAAGAATGAAGAATCAGTTAGCCACCAATGCAGGAAAGGTGGAATAGAAGAAAATGCGTTTGCACTTGCATCATGTAATTTAGCCCAAAGTTTGGTGCGCTAAACTAGTTCAATCATCACAAGTTTCAGACATCAAACCTTCGCAACCACAAAGCAGATAAAACCATAGGCAACCAACAGTATGTTATCAGAATTCAAGGACAGATATCACTATATCACCATCATTTGGTATCTTAAAAAAAAGGAACGGGGTTATTTTCAAAATTGATTTTGAAAAGGCCTACGATAAAGTTAAGTGGCCTTTTCTTCAGCAAACCCTACGCATGAAAGGTTTCTCACCAAAGTGGTGTAGGTGGATTGAACATATGGTCACCGGTGGAAGTGTGGGTATTCCAAACTAAAAGAGGACTAAGACAAGGTGACCCGATGTCGCCTGTCTTGTTTAATTTAGTGGCCGACATGCTAGCTATTCTCATTTTTAGAGCTAAATCAGCTGGTCAAATTAGAGGCGTCATACCACACCTTTTAGATGATGGTTTATCTATTTTACAATACGCAGAAGATACTATTATCTTTATTGACCATGATCTGGAGCAGGCAAAAAATTTAAAACTTTTGCTCTCTGCTTTTGAGCATTTATCTAGGCTCAAGATCAATTTCCATAAGAGTGGGGTCTTTTGTTATGGTGCAGCTAAAGAAGTCGAAAATTCTTATTTAGACATCTTTAGTTGTAAGGCAGGAGAATACCCGTTTCGTTATTTGGGGATCCCAATGCATCATAGACAACTTCTAAATTCCGAGTGGCATAAGGTAGAGGAGCGCTTCGAAAAGAAGCTCTCCTGCTGAAAAGTCGAGTAACTTTCTTATGAAGGGCGTTTAGTCCTTCTTAATTCAGTCCTTAGCAGCTTACCTATGTTTATGATGTTTTTTTTAAACTTTCAAGGGGTTCTTAAAAGAGGGAATTACCAGGATAACACCATAAAAAATGACGGTTTCCTATTTGACATCGAATCTAAAAAACTTTCCTATATGAACCCAAGTTCATTTTTTGTTACCAAACTGACACTACCGTCACCTTCTGTTAGCTATCACCGTTAGAAATGGTGGGGCCCACCCATCAGTTCCACCCGCAGTCCAGCCTCCCTTCCCCATCTCTCTTCCTCTTCACTTACACGCGGGACCCACCGTCAGTTTCACCTTCTACCTCCAGTGCCGCCCTGCTGCATGCCGACGCAGGGCAAATCCGAGGCCGCGCGGCTTGCCCCGGTGGCAGCGGCGCCAGCTCTGGTGGCCGCGCCGCCCGCCTCCGAAGCCGCGCCGTGCGCCTTGGTGCCCTGCCCCCGCCGCCCGCCTCTTGGGCCACGGCGCCGTCCTGCTCGTCGGCCACGTGGGCTGCCTCTTGGGCCACGCCTCTCTGCTGGTCGGTGGCCACGCGGGCTGCCGCCTCCGAGGCCGCGAGTCGCGCCGCCCAAAGGCGCCGCGAGGGGCGAGCGACGCGCCGCCGACTTGACCTCCGTGAGGTTGCGTGTTCCCGAGGTCCAAAAACGCCACCGTATTTCGTCCTTGTCCCTTTCGTAGCGCAGGGCCTCATCATCCTGCCGGTCGACCTCGAGCGCCTCCTCGCGGAGCGCGGCGCGCGCGCCACCATCGTCACCACTCACCACACCGCTCAACACCGCGCGGCTGCGCAGCGCCGACGAGCACGCCGCGCGCCGGGCTAGCTGCCCCTCGAGCTCGTGGAGCTGCCCTTCCCGCGCGGCGGGATCTGGCCTGCCCCACGACTACCAAAACGTCGACATGGTCGCAGACAACTCCCGGTTCCTCCCCTTCTTTCTCGCGCTGCGCGAGCTCGCCGGCTCGTTCGACGCCTACGTGCGGCCGCTGGCGCCGCGCGGCCGCGCCCGAGCTGCATCATCTCCGACTGGAGCTGCCCATGGACGGCCGGCGTCGCCACAAGCCTCGGCATCCCGAGGCGAACTCCAGGCCGCCAACCATGGGCTCCACGAGCTGATAGCCACCAGCGGCGAGGAAGGCAAGCATGCCCTCGCCACAAGTCCAATTGGATTTGGATTTTCAAAAATCCATTCCCTCGCCAGGCGCCGCGGTGCTGGCGCGAAGCGCCGCCGGCCGTTCCTCCAGCAGCGGGATTTTCCTGAGACGACTGGGAATGGACCGTGCACAGGGGAAGACGGGGATTTCTCAGGTAGACAGATAACGGTGGCACAGGCTAGAATGGACGGTAGTGTCATATAGGAAAGAAAAATGAAGATGAGAATATATAGTAAAAATTTTTAGATTGGACGTCAAATAGGAAATCATTATCTTTTATAGTGTTATCCTGGTAATTCTCTCTTCTTAAAAACCTTGATCATTTCAGATCACGTTTTTTTAGCAAGGCTCTTCTGAAAAACATAAATATAGGCTTGCCAAATAGGATATCTTATGTCGCCCAAAAGACCAGGGTGGACTTGGAATCTTAGATTTAAATTTACAAAATAAGTGACTTTTGGCTAAATGGTTGGTTAATTTGTTCAACATGAATAGAGTGTGGCAAACTTTGTTAACAAACAAATATCTAAGATCCAAGTCCTTAACCCAGGTCAAGGCTAAACCTTATGACTCCCATTTCTGGAGGGGTCTAATGAAAATTAAGGATGAAGTGCTCTCAAATGGCTCTTTCATTGTCAAAGACGGGAGCACGACTCGCTTTTGGGAAGACACTTGGGTAGGCGGCGTGCCTTTCAAGTTTAGATATCCAAACCTGTTTAATGTGGTAAGAGATCCCCATGCCACAGTGGCTAAAGTTATGGCCACTCAGCCTCTTAATGTTTCTTTTAGAAGAGCGCTTGCGGATAATAAACTTGTTGAATGGCATAACTTGGTAGTACAAATAGCTAATGTTGTCCTGGTGGAAAGTACAGATACTTTTATTTGGAATCTAACTCGATCCGGTTCTTTTACTGTTCGATCTATGTATATGCACCTTCTCATTTTTCATCCACCTTTTCGGCATAAGTTTATTTGGAAGTTACGCATTCCTCTGAAAATAAAGATTTTTCTTTGATTTCTTAAAAGAGGTGTTATCTTAACTAAAGACAATCTTGCAAAGAAAAACTGGAAAGGAAGTAAAAAGTGTGTTGGATGTAATCTTGATGAAACAATCCAACACCTTTTCCTTGACTGCCATTTTGCTAGAATGGTTTGGAGGATCATCTCTATTGCTACCGGGTTATCTCCGCCTAGATCCATTGGCCATTTGTTCGGAAATTGGCTCAATAATCACAGTGTTAAGTTTAGGAATTTGATCTGGGTGGGAGTTTCTGCATTATGCTGGGCCATTTGGAATTGCCGTAATGATATTGTTTTTGATAAAATCAAAATTAACTCTATTATGCAGGTTATTTTCAGGGGAGCGTATTGGATGCGTTTCTGGACACAGCTGCAGCGTAACGACCAAGCCAAAGACACGCTCTCCGCTGTTAGTAGGAAGCTTGAAGTTATTGCTTTAGAGCAAGTCAAAGGAGGGTGGCAGCATAATTTGCGTTTGCTGTAGTTCTTTTGGTGGACTTTGGTTGTCTATCAGTTTGTTGAATTTTGTAATAATTGGGTTGTGTACGTCTCCGGACGTAGAGGCCGGATGTTTATCTTTTATTAAAAAAATTTGGTATCTTAATAAAAAACAAAGCACTGTCTGACACAGCCGGTTTGAACTCAAGCAAAGAGGCGATACGCTTCACCACCAGGTTGACGACGGCGAGCGCCTCCCCCTCCTCGCGGATGCCGGCGCGCTCCTTCAGCAGCTCGGTGAAGGTCCCGCCCCACTCGGCGGTGCAGCGCGCGCGGACGAGCTCGTAGCAGATCATGGTGTCCCAGTGCTCGATGTAGGGCAGGTGCTCGGGTGCGACGCGGCCGTCGCCGCCCTCCCACCCCTCGGAGACGGCTGCCCTGACCGGACACATCCGCACGGAGCTGCGGAGACCGGCGGCGGCGGCGCGACCTCACCGGCCGCGGCCTGAAACACTTGCAAAGCGCCCCCGGATCAGATCGCGATTAATAATTACGATCCGATTATTTAGCAAATACCCCCATATTTTGGATCGCGATGAATAGTCGCGATCCAAATATTTCCTTTTTACCCCCTATATTTTATAAATACATCCCTAAATTGATCGTGATTAATAGTCGCGATCTGATTATTTTCATTTAAACCCTTATTATTTTCGAATAGCCCCCTGATCGGGGTCGGGCTTCTCCTGCGCCGGTCCGGCGGTGCCGCCGCCCTCGACGCCGGAATCTCGAAGCCCCACGTCGGCCACCAATCCCCGGCGCAGACCCCTAGCACCATCCCCTTCAATCCCTCCACCCGCAACAAAAATATCGAGGCCAGCCGAACCGTAGGCGGAGAGCACGGAGACGACCGGCCGAATCGTAGTTGCTGCCGAAGGGCAGGGGCGTCTTGGAGGCGTCGGTGATGTGGCCGTGGCCCACTGGCCCGGGAACGCGTGCTAGTCGTCGCTCCGGTTGCGGCACGCGACGAGGGAGAGAGGTCGTGGGCGCCCTGCACTGCCAAAGCCGCCTCGTCGCGGCTCTTGCCTTTCAAGGGGAGGATGAAGACGACGGGCTCTCCAGCCAGTCTCCACCAGCGGGCAGGCCACACTGCGCCGCCGCCGCGGCAGCTCCTGATGCTGCTGGGTCTGCGTTGCTGCTGAGGCAGCTGGGCGGCGTGAGCGAGGAACAAAAGCTAACGACGCACTCACACGATTTTTATTCCAAGCACCGACGAACTACGAACACGCACACTTAATCTAGTAGCTAATTAAGCCAACGAGAGCAGCTGATAGTAGCTGATCGAACTCCAAACACACACGAGCGACGACACGCAAATTACCTTCAGGCCACGGGGTGAGGATCAGGACGTGCGGGTACGGTGAGCTCAGGCAGGGAGAGCGTGAGCCGTCAGCACGTCACCGAGGGTGCGGTTCACCACCACGCTGACGACGGCGAGCGCGTCCTCCTCGCCGCGGATGCCGGCGCGCTCCCTCAGAAGCTCCGTGAGTGGCCCGCCCCACACGCCGGTGCGGCGCGCGCGGCCGACCTCGTAGCAGATGGTGTCCCAGTGCTCGATGTAGGGGAGGTGCTCGGGGGCGACGCGGGCGCCGCCGCGCTCCCACCCCTCGGAGACGGCCTCCCTGACCGGCCGCAGCCGCACGCTCTCGCTCGCTTCCACCGCCAGCACCGCCAGCCCGCGCTTGACGGCGGCGGCGTCCGAGGCCGCCGGGTCGTAGGCGGCGAGCGCGCGGGAGGCCTGCAGCGCGGGGCCCGGGCCCAGCGGCAGGTTCGGCAGGTTGGCAAGCCCGCCGATGCGCGGTAGCTGCTGCCGAACGGGAGCGGCGTGGAGCCCGGGAGCGCGTGCTCGTGCCCCAGGAACGTGTGCCAGTGGCCGCTCCGGTTGCTGAAGCCGGCGAGGGAGAGGTCGGCGGCGTGCAGCGCCAGGGCCGCCCTGTCGCGGTCGTCCTACACCCTCAGGATCAGGACGACAAGGGGAGGGGTCTCGTCGCGGCCGCCGCGTCGCGCTCGCGCCGCCGTAGAGGCGGCTGCTGGGCATGTGTGGCCGCCGCTGCTGGCGGCGAGGGCAAGCGCCAGGAGGAGGAGGAGCGCGACGGGAGAAGAACGCGCCATGCCCATGGTGGCAAAGCACAAGCGCGTAGACGACGGACCTCCACTGGACAACTGTGGGCGAACTGCCTGGTGCAGGAGAGCTGCCAATACTTCAACTGGCTCTGCAGTGCAGACAGGAAGCGTGAATGGTGTACAAGAAGAGTGTGATGGAGGGCCATGGCAATGGAGATGCTTCTTTGACCAGCCGTACCTCCGTGCGGCACCTGGCGCCCACTTTCCAGGCAGGCTGCTTCTTCACTGTGGGATTCGGGCGGTGCCTCATGCAGTCATGCACTCATGCTTCTGCCATGCTTTGCTCTAGATGGAATCATGGAAATATTAACTGAGAGGCCTCTTCAACCACGCAAATTACTCTGCCTCACAAGTATAGCTTCAACTGTTTTCGTTTCAAAAAAAATATCTTCAACTGTGCTCTCTCTGCGCGAGGATGTATGCATGTTCCAGTGACATACTATCAACATATCTGTACCCAGCAACACTTAACAGCGCACAGTCAGTCAATATATAATTCGAACCTTTTAGTTTAGCTGCTCATACTCCTGTTGTGCTGCTACACAAGCACTTCAAAGATTCTGAGAGCCTTAGGTTGAATTGAAACTGACCTTCCATGCATCGGAACTGCATGACCATCTTTGTGTGCAGTAGGCTAGTAGCTGCATGTTCGAGCCATAGCTTCAGTGATAATTGAGCAACACATATAAAGGTAGCAATGATCAAGTGTAGCGCTGCTTATGGTTTAGGCTTGCAACCCTCAGTTGATGCCAGAGCTTTCATTATGCAGGGGCATAAAATGTTCAGCATTTTATGTTTATCCTTTCAAAGAAGGGATTGGGTGGGTATTAGGATACTGGAGGAAACCCTTGCTATTTCGATCAGATACAGATTCGTTGCAACTGATAAAGACTGTGGATCTACAGCTCAGTCTATTGGCCTGCAAGTACCAACACTGAAGTTTCCGGACTGCAAACAAAACTCAGTACTCTGAAAATGTCCCTTTCATCAGCTGAACTCTGAAAATTAAATGTCATTGAAACAACAATTGATATGGAAGGGAACAGCGAAGGAATGGTGGTGAGTGTTGACCGGCGGTCAAGCATCGTGAACCAAGTGCCAAAGATCCCTGCAAACCTGCTGTATCGGATAGGAGGCCCCTAGTTCTGCAGCATGTGCTCAGCTTTTCTATACTGATCAGGTCAGATTCTAGTAGCATGAATCTTCAGATGAGAGGACTATAGTGTAACAGAATCAGCACCCAAGTGTATGCCATTAGTAATAAACACATCTGCAGTTTATCAAATAACACTGACAAACTGCATTGGGGGAGAGCTATTTCAACACACTGCTGTGTAGCCGTACTGGTGGCGTCATTTCTCTCCTTGGACCTATTGCAGTATTCTTTCCTATCATCTACGCTATTTCTTTGCATATTTTTTATGACACAATTTTGGGATCCCCGTTTCAGGTCACAAAAGTATGAAACTTCGTCTTTTAAGAATATTTCGATTTTTAATATGTGCATCATCATGCATCAAACATTTTTGAGAGTTTTATTGTGAAGAAAAATATGTGAAGCTGGTATGCAGATCGACATTCCTGGCATAGACCATATCGGCACAATATTATACTAGAACACAAGATAGAAGTTTGTGTTTTTCCCATAAAGAGTAAATTTATATCAGCATTGTGCTCAATTTTTTATGCAACAAAATCTAAATACAACCGACCTAGCGGTATCAAATGGCACAATATTATAGTGGATTTGTCATGAACCATGAAAGGGTTGCTTGTTGAGTTGTTTCTTTGCACATCTGTTTGCACTTATTACTAGTGTCTAATTTGCCAGTGTCTTCCTCGTCTTAAATTTTCTGTGCTTACTAGTTTTATGTTCCAATGCTTACTGTGTTAGCTTCATTAGAGACGGACTGTTCCTGTTGCATTGCAAAAAAAAATCTGAGATGATTTTTGAGCAAATTAACGTGAGAATCATCTTTTGTTGTGGGAAAAAGACTTGATGCAGGCAACACAGGCAAAGGATCTTTCTGTTGGTCATCTGAAAAAAATAATCCATCAAGTTTATACATTTGTGTGGAACAAAATACTTGTTGCAAGAACCACACATAAATTCCCCTAGTACATTCATATGCAGAATAACAAGTAAAACTAATACCAGAATCATCATTGCTGGGATGTGCAACGTTTCCAGATTGATTATCAAAATGGGCCTGAGATGATTTTGGAGCAACATTAACGTGAGAATCATCTTCCATTGCAGGAAAAAAATACTTGGTTCTTTCTGTTGATCTGAAAAAAAAATTGGTCCATAGTTTATACGTTTGTGTGTAACACAAAAACTTGTTGCAAGAACCACACATAAATTACCCTAGCACATTCATATGCAGAATAATAAGGAATAAAAATGGTATTATGAAACTAATACCAGAATCATCATTGGCGGGGTGTGCAATGTTTGCAGATTGATTTTCAAAATGGGGATGAGGCAAGGAATTGTCATCATGTTGATCTACAGAAGGTATTAAAAAATGAGTCGGTGGATTTATATGCAGAAGTGTCAAATAAATATAAAATAACAATAAATACCAAGTTTTGGACTTATGTTTTCATCTGTACCAGCAGATGTGTCGTTGTGTTTAGGAGCAGAAGAATCACTTGAGGTATCAATCTTGATGTTGACAGAATGGGTTGATTTCATAGGGGTAACAATCTAGACTTAGGTACCTCAAGATTCACTACATCATGAAACTGCTCACAAAGATTTTGATCGGAAAGGTCCATAGAATCCATGTTAGTTTCAGGATGGTTATTCGAACTGTTATGAGAAGCAGCTAACTCAGTGACAAGCTTGTTGACAACATTAGCATGCTGGAATTGCACTTCTCTAACATAGTTATCAGTTTTCATTTTGAATTCTGTATCCTGAGCCTATCAACCACTGCCTGAGACTTTGGATCAAGCACCTTAAATAAAGAAAATAATATAAAAAGCAATTTAGAAAATAGAAATAAATAGAAGATACATTTTCAACAAAGAAAAATAAAAGAATGTGAATATGTAAATAAAAATCTTACATTGGAAGATTTGGGGTGAGAAGTATTTACTTCATGAGGTACTGCTGATTGACCAGCGGAAGAAGGAAAATCTAGGATAGCATAAGGTGTCCTCGAAATATCCCGAATCTAGAAAAAAAAAACACACACACAATCCAAATTAAGTTGATTAATTGAAATTTTTAGTACCACTAGATGGAATTGTTACTATTTTTAAAGAATGTAAGATAAGAGTGGAAGCTCTTTTGTTGGTTGCATACAGTTAGTGCTTGCGTTCGCAATTCAGTTGTCAAGGATATAGGTGCTACTGTTAGTCAACATATATTGCATAAAAAGATAATGATGACAGATGCATGTGGTTCAACGTACAGATCACAACATTTGAATCTGGGAGCTGGTCACAACATTCTATTATATGGGATGAAAAATATATATTAAGAAATAGAGAAATATACCTGAAGTGCACCAAAATCATCCTCAGAATTAGGTTTCCTATCAGCTTCAGACACAACAATAAAATCCTGACTAGAGAAATTGCAAATCCTTAGAACCCCATAATTTAGCTTGTGAGCTTGACCTTGCAGGTCAAGGAAATCCACATATATTATCTGGAAAAAAAAACAAAGATAGAAATGAAGTTATGTAATGAATGTGATATAGAAACAAAAAAAAACAAAGGAAACCTGAAAAAAAAAGAAAAGTGTCATTGTACTTACAGCTAAAAGAGGGAGGAACCCTTCGTAATAAAATTTCATGTTCCATTTTTGAGGATCAGATGAATTCACATTGTTATGATATCTCTTAACCTCACTCATCACTTTATCTAGAATCATACCAGTCCAGTTATAACTTTGAATCTTGGAGATATCAACCAGTGAATAAAGGTATTCAATTGAACAACAATTGTCTTTTCCAGGAGCAAGAATAGTAGAAATGAGTAACAACATAAATGATCTCATGAAGCTGACTTCATCATGGTCATTTTTCATCAATTCCTCACACTTGCTAATTGGATATTGTTTACGTTCAACATACTTCTCCTTGATACGATTGACAGCATTAGTAACCTCTTTGCACTTGCTCTGTGTAACAACAGGTTCATTGCCTTGAGGAATTCCAAGAACCTTGGTCACCATGGACTTGGTAATGGTAATATGATTACCTCCAACAATGATTTCAGATGATAAAGGACAAGTGTGACTCATTAGCTATTCCGAGAAACAACAATCGGGGACCTTGAACCTTAAAACTGGCAGTATATTTTGAAAATCATATTTGGAGATGATTTTCTTCTGCTCAATATCAAGATTAGCAACAACTTTCCAAAAAGGGAGTGAAGAAAACCGAAGATCCACTCTACGTGCAGGAGGTGGCTGTAGAAAATTTTGAAAAAATGAAGAAACAATAAAGAGATAAAAACATATAAAATATAACTATTTAACTGGTGTAAAAAGAATCCCAAGCAGACCAATAAGAACAAAAAATATTTCTGAATGATGTTGGGATAAAAAGTTATCATGAACAATGTTGAAGTCCATATAAATTCATTGCATCCATAAAACAACTGTTAATGTTGGGATAAAAAGTTGAGGTTCACTGAAAATGTTGAGTTTAACTTAAAATGTTGGATCTTTGGAATAAAATGTTAGAAAGTATTATGTTGAACTTAAATGTTGATGTCCACTAAAATGTTGAGTCTCACTTAAAACTGTTGGACCAATAACAATTATTTTATTAAAAAGATTCACAACAACTTTTTATAAAATATATACACATACATCAACTTGTCATGAACAAACTACATAATATAAGCGCTTTTTTTTTGAAAACTAGAACCATCATATAACCCCACTTAATTGTTTTGCACCAAGCAACATACTGTTGTTATTGCATTTCCGCCTGTTTCATTTCAATGCCTGATGAAAAAAAAGACAAACCTTAATCTGCTTGGCCTTTTTCAAACTCATCTGACCAGAAGAAGAGGATTCCTTAGAAGCAGACCTCAACGACTTGCGCCGAGCAAGCTGTTTCATATGTGGTGGCATTTTCAATGATTTACCAAACTGTCAGAAAAGAGCTCTATCAGAAAAAGGAGGACAACAAATGATGCAAGTTTAGGACAGCGCACAGGAACAAACTTGCAAAAAAGGAAGAGGCAGAGGAGAAAAAGACTTGCATTGACTCATTTCGTGCCTGGTCACGCAATACACTAAATTTCACTTCATTAAAAAAACTAGATCCATGAAATATCATACTAATTATCCTGCATATTTTGATTTAAACAATCCACCAGCATCTATCAAGGTACTAATAAAATGTCAGGGGAAGAAGCACAATAGGTTTTGGGGCAAAAGAGCAAACCTGCTGCACAGATGCTGAGAAGGGACACTTCAGTGGCGTCGGAGCACGGATCCCTCGATGGAGGATAGAACTACCGCAACAACTTGCCGGACAAATCGAGGTCAATAAAACCCTAAAATCACCCAACGAACCAAACGAAGAACCACCAGCGGATCGAACCCTAAAACCTGATGCACAAAGTGTCCGGCAAAAATCCACAGCAGTCCCCTCCTAGTCGACCGGATGGGAGCAAACTGGTGAAGACACACTCAACGTCGCGGCCTCTGCGACCCTCACGGCCCCAGGGTTCAACACCCGCAAAGCGCCGGTGAAGACCCCCGAGCGGGCGCCGGAGAAAAAGTCCCCGAGCGGCGAAGAAGATCCCGCGGGCATGCGAGCGCCGGCAACGAGAGAGAAGCGAGACACCGGCTCTCGAAGCCGACGAGCGGAGAAGAGTAGTGGATGAAGACGGAGCGGGGAAGCGAGACACCGGCTCTCGAAGCAACTAGGACTTGATGGATCGAATAGTAGACAGATGCTGCACTAATCTCAAACAGTGGAAGTTACAACCTCGTCCACCTTCCGGAACATGGATAGGATCTCCGGTGTCTCTACCGGTGGCTATTCGAAAATAATATGGCTTACCATATTCGTCTACTGATTTAACTGACTTCCACTAGGAGGGCATCGAGCTCGTGTAACACGAATATGGTAAGCCATCGCCCTCTTATTCTTTCTTCGTAGGGTATCCCAAATCGCGCGTCGCCATCGCCCCCATCGGGCATGCTCTCCTAGCTTTACTAGGAAAGTGCCCGTGCGTTACTACGGGCATCAAATATTTATTGTACAATACACAAAATATTTAATAAAAATTATATAGTACGAAAGTATTGTCATTAAATCAGAATCACAACATTTTTCAAAGCAAAGAAAAGAAACATAGCAGCAGTGCAGGGATGATTCTTTTTGCAAATGACTTTTGTAATTACTGATGTATCTTTTTACAACAAATACAATCTTATTTGTACATAAATTAAACCCAGATTGACCAATGTCATCAAATAATGAATGTTGAACGTGTTTTTCTCCAATTCAGAGATATAAGAAGGATGAAAATAATTTAGCATTGCCTAGAACAAGGGAAGTGCTTAGTATCCAGATAATCCATCACCATATAATAAAATTTTTTCCTGATTATGTATGATGGCAAATTTTTTTAAAAAAGAACCTTCAATGTACATTTGCCATATAATCACAAAACAACAGAATCGTAAAGCATACATAGTTGCCTCTTGAGAAGAATTTCTTTAGTAGACAATTTTCACACATAATCAATAAAGTGGAGCCAACAAGCTAATATAACAGGAGAGGATAGTTTATGTTGTTTCTTAGAAAAAAAACTACGGCCTGTCATCCAGTTGCATCTTCCAAAAAGAGTCTCAGAACAAGTTACGGTTCTTACTTGATATGCACTTGTCATCTAGAGCCTGCACAAATAAATAAAAAATTCTTTTCATTTGCCCCACTCAATACAACATTTAAAAAGTATCTATTGTCAGCTAGAATTCTTGGCTATCCTAACATGTCTTTTGTTTACAAGAAAACCATAGCTCTGTACAAGAAAATCACAGTAAATACCATAGCATAAAATGCTTAGCTTACATTGATATCTAGAGAAGGAGATGGAAATGCAAATAAAGAAATCTAGAGAAGGAGATGGAAATGCTTAGCTTACATTGATATCGATTCTTGGTAGATAGAGTTTTTTCTGAAAGATCCAAGGATTTTCACCTGAAATGCAAAATCGGGAATCATCAAGTAGTCCAAAGCTATCTGCTAGCCAATATCTAAGTGAATGATTTTGCCTATAAAGGAATGTCGTGCTGCTGTATATGTTGGCATACAACCATTAAGAAAGGGAAAAATAATTGTTATCCCACAAACATCACTTATTAATAGTTATGTGTTGTTCCAAATATCTCTTCAGTCTTTAAGCTAATGCCATGAAGTCATAGTAATCTTAGATTACTATAGTTCTCAATGTAGCAAGTCTGCAGTTTTAAACATAAGAAACACCATCGAAATACCTTGATCGTATTATTTGAATGGCCTGCACAATTCATTAGGAAAGATATTTGTCCCTCAACAATAAATAATCAACTAAAAGTATCAGCTGCCAATTTAGACTGAAATCGAACTAAGAAATTGTGGTGAACTCATCTATCGAGTATATACAAGTGGTTAAATTGCTACGAAAGTAAAAGGTAGATCATAAATAAATTATACCTGAGATGACATTTTCTTCCAGGTCCCGTGAGTCCTCTTGGAGCCAAGTTAACAGTTTGGCAGTTCCAGGTAATAACACATTCTTATACCTGTGTTGTAGGATAATGCGTTTATAAATAGAAATATATGGGCACAAGAAAGAAGGTAATAATACTTCTTTCTAAAAAGGTAGGTAGTAACACTAATACCAATCAAGGTATCATTATCACATCCATTTTTTCTGATCTCTATTTTTGTTTTATCACTTGAAAAAAAAGAATAACAATTGTCCTACCATATCTAAGGTTATATCTGGAGGGGCGCGAAGAATAAGCTATTCACTCAACTGTACATCCAAAAAATATGCACAGAATGAGTATTGAGTTTTGGTAACAAAGTTAGAGGAAAAGTGAATATTTGCTCGTCCAGAGTTAATTATATGCCAGTTTCACAAAAAAAGACTATTTCTACTCTTCCATTTTCTCTGAATTAATATTAGGCATGAGAATAAAGGCACAGGGGTGCAGTCTGCAAGGAGACAAATGAACTATTTTTCGACTGATGGAATACAGAACCTAAAAAATCTCCTGGTTCCTGCTGAGCAGGGTGCAGGTTGCTGGTGAGCACTTGTGTTCCCAATAATTCAAGTATCAAAGCTTCTTTAATATAAGCCCAGATATATACCCTGCCAGGTCCATAGGTCATCTTGCACAAAGGAAATCTATTGGAGAAAACAAAGACATCGTTTACAAATAACTTATGGCTATTGTACCAACAAGCCAAATGAAAATTCATTATTGCAGCTATGTTTAAATGAAAATGTTGCTCTCCAGAAGCTTCAGTAGTACCACATGAAAGTCATGATTCTATGCAAACAGGAATGGCTTGGTTAGACATCAATGAGATTTGAATCTAAGTTGCTTTATCAGTTTATCACTATACACTTTAAAGTTTAAAGCACAAAAATAAGATTAGGATCGATGATTGCTGAACAAATGTCTAGAGGAAATTAAGCACAATATACCACCAAGAAGGCAAGAAAACAATTTAGCATGAGCTTTCTTATTAAGCAGAAAAGGTGAAATCGACAGCTGGTTTACCCTCAAGTTGATATTGGCGATTTTCAGAATTAAAAAGGTTATACCTGGATTGTTGATCAAAGGAGCCTTCCACTTGCCCTTGTAGTCAGGGTTCTTAATTTTCTGAATAACATAAAAATAAACCCATGTCGGCAGTTTTAGCGTGGTACACTGCAGCCTGTCTAGCAGAATTAATCCACCTAGTCATGTTCATACCTTTTGCTTCCATGGTCCTTTGTACTCAGGGTTAGGAATGGTTGGGGCTGTCCATTCACCATCTTCCTCATCATCCTAGTCCTCTGGCTGCAACAGGTGAAAAATAATGTGAAATTTCAAACGTTCGTTTGATGGTCTGATCTCAGCTGATGTGCATACTATGCATAAGAAAAATATGCACCTTCTTTGCATCAGGGTCAGGAATTTCCTTGGGAATATCATCATAACCCTGCATAGAACAATCTGAGTCAGACAACACAACAACATCAATAAAGATTATTTTTGACCCAGACATTGTTCACATCCTGCAGCAATCGATTCTTCAGCACTTTATGTAGTGAACATTTACTATTCAATAAAAACAGTAAAATAACTAATATTTGTTCAGAGCAGTTTTCTTACAAAGAACATACAATCAAGCAAAGTACATTGAAAATTTGTAATTCCTTTTTCCCATTTAAATAAATCTGGTAAACAATGGATCGTACTACCTCCGTTCTTAAATATATGACATCATTGACTTTTTTCATTGGTTTGACTATTCGTCTTTTCTGCAAATATTTTTCCAAATCGATAAACTTACAAGTTAAATCTAAAGTACATGTGACAATAGACATAATGATACAAATTTTACTTTAGTTAACCAACTTGTTCCACATGTATTGATGGTCAAAGTTGGAGTAAAAAGTCAACGGTGTCATATATTTAAGAACGGAGGGAGTAGTTTATTAGACTTTACATTATTTGGGAACAAGACTAATTGTATTGTTTAAGGAGGTTGCTCAATAAATTGAAGCATAGAAACCAATTCCAAAATCTAATGAAAGAGCATCAACAAAAACAGTCGACAAGAATGCAGTGGTGAAAGCTCACTGACGATCTGATGTGCAAAGAACAATAAAGAAAGAGAAATAAATGCAGCACAACAGATGACTTAATTAGAACCAACTCGATAGAAATCCGCCTCCACATTCCATGAAGAATGCTTGCAGACACTTACAAAACACAAACACGAGCAGTACTAAGACTGCAAAAATCACAGCTGAACAGTTACTAAAGATAGTTATAGATCAATAATATGTGTCATGATAAAGCTCATTCCAGTCAATACATAGCATTTTGATTGCATAGATTGATGCATATGCTTGTCCTGTTGTCCATAATGAAAATATCAATTATTTTGGATGTCCATAAGTTACCAGATTGATCAATTATCAAAACCACTTAAAACGATTATGTTCTTTTGGAAAACAAGGGACCTATGCGGTCGGGAAAATATTGAGAACAACTCCCACTCAAATTTACAATTGAAAACACAATGGATATGGACATAGGAAGATATACTTGTTGCAGGTACCACTCATTATCTTAAAAAAGCATCCACATTAATAGAAAAATAAACGGAATAATGTTTTCTGGCAACCAATTCAAAAGACCATCCAAAAGTATGCTTACCTTACAGAAACAATAGATGGGAAATAAAGAATCTTGGATACATAAGTAGACAATGAATGTAGTCGTCTAGACTTTAGAGCATATTTGGACATTAAATTAGATTGTGACCACAGCCTAGATTAAAATGGTACTAAAATACACATATTCTACATTTACTAAAATAGGAAGGCTCATCCATGAAAAAATTATCAGGTAGTTAAACACCAAAGAAAAAATTATCTGCATTTACAAATATAGGAAGGCTCATCCATGAAAATAAGTTTGGAGCCCCTCACACTCTAAGGCCATTTTAATAAAAACTATAAGGGGCGGAGAGTAGATAGTAGTGTTAAAAACACTAACCAATGTTGGCATTGATAAGATGTATCCACCATGAAATTCCTGCAAAAAAAAGGTGAAAGCTTTACCAAATTGATAGATCATTGTAACAGCAAGCACTTGTACAATCACAGAAGTACAATTAATTTGATACTTGGTAGTTCTGATAAAAATCGGAAATTAACTGATATACTGGGTGGTTTACATATACTCTAAATAAGGAACTTGCTCGAATTGTATGTGCATCAATGCTGAAATTGTATATCAATTGATTGGGAAAAAGAAAAAATCTGGGACTTTGGCCAGGCGTTTCAGAGCACTCTCAATCATCTGGATAGATATATGTAGAGCCATGCGTCATTTGCACTGACATGGCTCTGCTATCTAGGTAACCATCCTTCAAATGCATCCATGAGTGCAACCTATAAATAGATCTGAATCAGAGAGGGAAAAAATAAGTTCGAGTGACAGACTTACCAGTTGAACCGGCTAATTACCCGGGTGATGGCGGAGTCCACGAACGCCGACGGATGTGGCTGGCGGCAAAGGCGGCGTCCACGGGCGAGGTCCAAGAAAAAAAATCTGGGACTCTAATCCAATGTTCCTAAAAAAATCTGATAAATCCGAGATGCGGAGGATGGGGCAGACCTGGTCACCTGGACGATGTGTCGATGATGGTGACGGGGTCGCGGTCGGTGATGAAGTCGGTGGGGAGGCAGGTGGGGGGCATGACCTTGGGCATGTCCTTGAGGAACTGCTCGGTGGCGAGGGCCCGCGACCCAGGCTCGCCGTCCGGCCGCCGCGCACGGCCGCCATGCGCGCTCCCCACGCGAACGAGACGGCGAAGATGCAGATTGGGGGAAGTGGTGGCAGAATTGAGGTCTAGGGTTTGAGGGGGTAGTGGAGGGTTCGATGACGTGGGGGTACGCACGGCGTGGATGATGCGGGAGAATGGACGGCGGCGGTGCGGGAGGAGGCGGGGGACGACGGCGGTGCGGGAGGGGAGGCGGCGTGTGGAGGAGGAAGCGAGGGCGGCGTGCTCGGGGGCATAAATGGAATACCATGTCGCGGAGGGAGGGTGGGACCGGGAGGAGCGCGAGGCGCGGTGCGGGGGGAGGGGGGCGAACGCACGGCGAACGCACGGGAGAGCGAAAAAAGTACCAACGGATTTTTTTCTACACTTCATACTTTTTAGGAGTAGAGACTATATCTGGCAAATCTGCCAAATCCAAGGGCCCCTCCTTGGTCCTATATGTGGAAATGGGCTGAATTTCCGTCGAGCCGGAGCGCGACACGGGCCGCCCCATGCGCCCGCGCCCGCGACCCAACGGAGAAGAAGACGCGGGGGCGGCTAGGGTTTCGAGGTTAGTAGATCTCCTCACCGGCGGGCTTAGAAGAAGGTTTCGGGAGAGGCAGGCCGCCAAGGCGATGGGGACGGCGGGAGGGCGGCGTTAGGGTTCCGGCGGCGTAGGAGGCGGCCGGGCGAGGTCGGGGCGTGGGCGCTCATGGCCATGGCGGCGGCGGGAGGGGAGGGGAGGGGAGAAGGAATTAGGGGTGCAAAGCTTTGCCGAGGGCAAACACAGCACCAGCAGCTGTTTGTCTATGTTTAATTTCCTGTGCTAATTTTGTATGTGTCCAAGTTTATTTTGATGATGAGAAAAAGATTGTGATAATGGGACTGCAAAGATTGACCCTTTGCTGTTTTGACACTCCAAGTGAATGACAAAATAGCAAAGGGTCAATCTTTGCAGTCCCAAAATAGACAATCTCTATCCTGATAATGAGGTATTTTTGAGTCCTGCATATGTATATATTCCTGACACTTTTCGATTTATTTAAACAGCAAGCATTCAGAAGTGGTTTTTCGTTGGCCCGCTGCATCAGAAGCGTCTGCCAGACGTCACTTGGCAAGAACAGGAGGCTTTCACCAGCAGAGTCGGTTGGTAGATTTTCGTCGTCCACGTGGCCAGAAGACGATTTCTATCAGGGACAAGAGATATTTGTGAGTTGGTCCGAATGTTTATGTTTTGCACTCACCCACTCACCAGTTTGTTCGAGAATAACCTGAATTGTTCTTTTATGTTCAGAACTAGGTGACTTGGAGAGCCGATGGTCATCCACTTGGAGCCCAGGCGAGGCACGCATTCTCTGTTGGCCATCAGCGCCTGTGGAACTTCACCAAAGGCAAGGTCTTGGATATTGGAAAGCTGAATGTTGGCCAAAGGTGTATTTACACAACTGCTGAATCAGGTATTTTCTACCAGACAGTCAATCATGGGGTGTATTAGGTTACTCTTGTGATTCATGGGGGGAGGGAGGGTTGATGCATTTTTTACTACTGCTGGATCAGGTACGTTCTACCTCACCATCCGACATGGGGTCCACTGGGTTACCCTTGTCATTGATGGACGGGAAGCATGGTGCTACGGCATTGAGAACAAGAACGGGAAATTTGAATTCAAGCACACCTTGTACCCGTACCTGAAGTATATGAAGCACTCAAGAATTCTGAAAAAAGTGGAGGGCCACTATGGTGAGAAAGGACTCTGCCCAGATGGTCTGCATATGGTCCGTGTGGGATTCGTGCCTGTGGAGGTTGCCATCCAGGTGTTATCAGAATACAATGGAATGGAGCCAGTGCCAAAAGAGGTGCGCGAGGCATGCGCAACCTTACTGATGTATGGCCCAGAGAGTGCAAAGTTATACGAAGCATTTTATGCCTCCAATTCATCTGTTCTGGTTGATGACATTGCTCTGTGGACCCACCCTGTTGCTCTGCCCCGTAGACTTCAAAAGTGGAACACAATGGCTGAATCACTTCTGCACGTTAGTGCGCTCCGGCTGGATAGCGGGGTCTTCGTACCTCCCAACCCCAGTTCAGTCAGTGGAGTGTGCACCATTGAGCAGCTTCTGGATGAGGTTGCAATAATTCCTTTCAACAGAACAGTTGACACACTGGTCACACGCCATAAGAGGACCTGGCAAGCATTCCCCCCGGATGCCAACTCCCATCAGGCTGATGGTAAACCACACATCCTTAGCAAGGACTTCATTCACAGGCCATCTCCCATGTTAATCGACGAGGTATCAACTCTAAGGCAGTTTCTGCAATAACGTTTATGTTTTAGCACATAGCTCACACTCTTGAATTTTAACATGTGTTTCTTTATACAGCTGTTGAAGGATTGTCCTGAAGAAAAACTTCTTAATGCAAACATAATTGCTAATATAGCGAGGACCAAAAATGCTGCCGCCAAAAAGAAGTGAACTGAAATTCAGTTATTCTGGTCGAAAGGAACATGAGGCGTGCTTAACTTAACTGTAGTAATACTTTTTGAGGGTTTGCATTTTTGCTCCTTCATGATAATAATGGATGTATGGTACCTATGTTGAATTTTATATTTATGCTGCCTTAAGTCTGCTATGGCACCTAAGATTGGTATTGCAGTTTTTCTTATTGTGCCAAAAAAATTTCACTCCTTGTCCGTGCTTAAGGTCATCGTTTGAGATATGATAGATGGTTGGTGTTTTTTAGTCACTATGTTCAATGGATCATATTTTTTCCTATTTTTGTCCTGGATTGATGGTGGTAGTCATCCTGTCATTAAAGTTAAGATCTTGGTGTTTTGATTTGGCACTATGTGATAAGGATTTTGGCAGGAGATCAAGGAGCTAAGCAGGGCCTTTTCAGATTTTGAAGTGTCTGATTAGAAGGGAAGCAAACAGGGCAGCACATGAGTGTGCTAAGGTGCCATCCATGTCTAATCCTGTGTGTGTGTGGGTCTCTGATGGCCCAGAGTGTGTTTGCAGGATCACCGATTCTGAATGTAACAGAGTTGATCAATGAATGAAGCTCCTGATTTGCACAAAAAAAAAAAGGGTGTTCATGACTGACATGCACAGTGTTTTTTTTTTGTTTTAGTTGTGTTTTCTATTTTTTTTCCATTAATTGGAAAACAAATCTAGGGAGACAATAGTACATTTGCATTATAGATTGGCTAGTCATGAACGTAGTTAGATTTTATTTTAGAGTCACTTTTTTAAGAGCTAGTTCATTCCGTTTACTCCCTGTAGAAATTATGCAGTTGGCAAAAACCACCAGCAGGTCTCGTCTTGGGCGTGTCAATGGCCTGCTATTATATACTGCTGCTCCTACACGTTTGACCGTACAGAAATCATTTACACGCCACAACGGTTGTATTCAACTATTCATGCCGTTCCTCCCCAAGATGCACTACGCCCAGCCGCTCACCGTCCAGCAGCTGGACATTCTCCGGCGGCAGGCGGCGGGCATCGTGGCGGCGAGGCTGGGCCGTGCCGAGCCGCCGCTGCGCCGGGAGGTGGCGGAGTACATGCTGGACGCGGACTCGCACGCGTGGAGCATCCGGCGGAGCAAGGCCAACTTCCTCCGTGCCACGGCGCCGCTCTCCGGCGCGGCCGGCGCGGCGCGGTGGCTCGCCGACGTGTGCCACTGGAGGAGCCCGGCGACGACGGTCCTCGCGCACGTCCTGTTCGTGACGCTAGCGTGCTGCCCGGAGCTCATCCTGCCGACCGCGTTCCTGTACATGTCCGCCGCGGGCCTCTGGAACTACCGGCGCCGGCCGCGCCGGCCGCCGCACATGGACGCGAGGCTCTCGTGCGCCAAGGCGGCGCACCCCGACGAGCTCGACGAGGAGCTGGACACGTTCCCGACGTCGGGGCCAACGCCGTGGTGCGCGTGCGGTACGACCGGCTGCGGAGCGTGTCCGGGAGGATCCAGACGGTGGTCGGGGACGTGGCCACGCAGGGGGAGCGGGTGCGGTCGCTGCTCGCGTGGAGGGACCCGAGGGCCACGGCAATGTTCACGGCGTTCTGCCTCGTCGCCGCCGTCGTGTTCTACGTCACGCCGATCCGGGTCGTGGCGCTCGTCGCCGGCCTGTACGTGCTCCGCCACCCGCGGTTCAGGAGCAGCATGCCGTCGGCTGCTGGCAACTTCTTCAAGAGCAGCATGCCGTCGGCTGCTGGCAACTTCTTCAAGAGGTTGCCGTCCCGGGCTGACACTATGCTGTAGCCTGCAGGCTGCAGCTCACTTCGTATATGGCAGTTTCATTGCGAACAATTAGCCAGCAAAGCCTGCAATTCATTGCGAGTGCATTCGAGTTCAACAAGAGTACTTTTTTTCTGTGCACGCTATAATGCACTCAATCCATTTCAATTTGTCTAGGTTATTTTAGTTCTTCTAGATTCATAGTTTTTCCATGCACATAAACATGCTATATCTAGGAGAACAGCAAAATCATCATATATTAAAAAGGCACAAAAGATTTGCAATTTCAAAGACTTAGAATCATTACTGTCATGAATCCATGATGCTTGATGCATGTTCAGATGCACGTCATACATGGATACACAATGTACACTGATGATCTCAACAATTCCACATCCTCCTACTCAACTCATCAGAACGACTGAAATTGAGATTCATCGGGTAAACACCACTTTTAGCAACCAAAACATGGTCAGAATACATTCATAATTTGATACAGCAATTAAAATGTGAGACAGCATCTAAGCAACCTGAATTGAGATCCGTAACAAGCTTAACCGATTTAACACAGAACGAGGCACAAATCTGAATATCTGATCATACTCGAGCTCACGTGATCAAAGCCAAGGAAGAATGCACAAATGCCAGGACAGGACTTTGTTGCAAATAGGTTACATATATAGTAGTGTTGTGCACAAGATCGCTAAATTAACCGGGAAAAATATATGACTTCATTAAAGATTTGACAGTGATTCAAATGGAAACCAAAGGTTCACCAGTCAGATACAAAATTCAGGAGCACACTCAGGTAGACCAGGCAAAGTGACTATTGAGCTTCGCACCGAGCACCAACTAATCTAGAAAACCATCTCATGGGGCTTGTCACCATCCCTGAGAGAGAACCGTGCACCAAGGTAGGTTATCAGATCCGGAACAGCCTCAATAGCTTTGATCACCTCAGCATCCACGGTCTTCTGGTCGTCCTTCTTGAACTGCGGCAGGTCCTTGGTCGCCTGAAAGATAAAGATGGATTGGATCACCTTCTAAGTAACGCAATGCAAGGTTGCATCAGAAAAATAGGAAAACAAGCTTCAGACTGCATAGAAACACACCTCCTTCTCTGTCTCGAAAAGTTCACCCTCGGTCTTCTTCGCCTTCTGCTTCTTGTCCCTGGCAAAGTACGCGTCATCAAACTTCTCTCTTGGAAGTTTTAATTTCAAGCAATGATCATGTCCTTGTGCTTATCTTTTATTGCTAGCCTCGTCATGCATTCGGTAACGTGACTTTCACATCGGAAGTTCCGTACATCGCCGAATTCCATACCCAAACCATTATATCTCTTTTGTACATCGAATTCCTTGAACACAACCTATTCTCGAAGTTTCGTCTCGTCTCTAACATAGTTTTTGTTTTAAAATTCAGATTGTGTTTATGCAAGAAAGAGATGAGTTGAGAGCTTTGAAAAGAGAGATAAAGATGTCAAGAGAAAGAAAAGTAAAGAAAAAAAATATATGTGTGTATGGAAAAAGAAGAAAAAGAAAGAAAGAGGAATAGCAAGAAAGATATGAAGAGGGATGAATCAAGTGCAAGGAAGGATGTCACGTTGTTGAGAGACGAAACTTCCACTCTTTTTCCAACCATGTGCAATCCGACAACGAGGACGTCATCGGTGCCTTGTAGTCTTATTTTCTTTTGCCCTTGCACATGTCCACCATTCTATATCTTCTTATCCTTGATATCCCCACATATGGTTTAATTCTCATGATCATTGGCTTTGAAAGGTAAACAACCATTAGAGAAAGTTCTTAGCTTGACAATACTTGTGTTGATTGTGCTAGCCATACCTAAAGCTCCACTTTACATGTTATATGAGAGACTTATGGGAGGTGAGAGTTTTGTGAAAATTGTTTAGGATAGCCACTTTATATGAGCGACATGTGAGAACTTGGAGAAAGGTTTTTGTCTAATACTTGTTGCAGGAATTTTATCTTTTGAAAAATCATGAAAACTCTCCAATGGAAGCAAAGAAGTAAGCATGGCTGAAATTGAAGACCTCGAGTGAAGAGCTTGAGTTGTGGGGTAAATCTTGATTTGGTAAAAATTCTAAACGCCCATGTTTATGTATGATGATCATTGCTTTATGTTTATCGTATTAAAGATAAAGGATTGACTAACTTGTAAATAAAGAATTAGCGGAGCACGATTTCAACACCTTGGACAAAGTTCTTTTACGAGTACTTGCTCGAGGACGAGCAAGATCTAAGCGTGGGGGAGATGTTGACGGTGTATTTTGGTACACCAAACATGTTCATTACACTTTGGTTTAGATTTGATTATGGAAATAACCCGCCACTAGGCACACTAATCATATAACAAGTTCATCTTCGTGTGTGCATTTGGAAGTGTTATGTTTATGTAGGAAAACATGGACATAAAGGACGGATTCACAACAAGTTCAAAGGAGCAATTAAGGAGTCTTGTTCGTGTTTATGAGCTTGATGAAATCACTTCCAATGGTGGCAAGGACCGAAGTGTTACAAAGGAACATCCCTGGGGATTGAAGCGTAAAAGACCGGACTTCATGAAAGGAGAACCTCCATCTTGGACGCGAGGATGACATCGTCAAAATAGTGCAAGTGGAGGGGGCAAAGTGCATAAATACATGAGGACCCACGGGAGCGAAGGGGCGACCGAACCGGGCCGGTCGGCCCAAGCCGGCCGGCCTGGCCCACTCCGGGGGTCGGTTCGGCCCCCCTTTTCTTGCACCCGAAGGACCTTCAACCCTAAGTTCGTGGAGGTGCCGCCATTCGCAAGACAGAGAGCCATTCGCACCGAGAGGCCATCCACAAGCTAGAGAGAGAGGAGGGAGATCGTTCGGGAGAAGGATCGCCCAACTCGAAGGAAGCACCCACAAGTGAAGAAGAAGGAAGACACCGTCGGAAGCGTCGCCATGATCAACGGTGCCATGTCTAGCACCTTGATGGGGTAATCTTCTCATTTGTCCATGGGTTGTAATCGATCTTGAGATGTAATCGCTACTTTGTTTGTGTATCTATCTATCATCTAGTGTTGAAGAAGTTTTGATGTTTAAGGTTAGCTACCATGCCGTAAAGGGAGTAAGATCTCAATGCTCCCTTGGATCCATTCAATACGCCGTGTCCATCATAGGTCTAGTCACGAATACCTCCGCGTAGTGACAGTAGGGGGGAGGGAAAGGGCAAAACCGTGGTCACAACTCCCGATAGATTAGATTGGTTTTCATGTTTTAAGCGGTTGCATGTTCAAGTATCGTAGACCCTTGGGCAAGTGTCTTTTATATATCTCGTCGGCTTAATCGTTCTCTCTAGTGTAGCGTAGTTGTTATCTAGTTTAACCGTAGATTAGGGTTTGGGTAAGTTAGTAAGTAGAGGTAGATCAAACGCGTGTAATCCCCTTGCTCCACGGATTGACAAGAACCTAGGGAATCCCGTGGTGAAAAAGGTGTAGGTCCGTACGCTTGCGGATCGTAGGTGGATACGAGTTTTATCCGTCAACACCCGACAACTATTCAGAGCATCTCCAAGTGACTCTCTATATTCTTTCTAAATGATAGTAATAGAAATTTTGATGAAAAAATGTCTTGCAACAGCTTATCTAAATGGTCATTCAAATATAGTCATCTTCTATTCCGGATTTTTTGCTAGTCAAATATAGAAGACGAGAATAATTCTTTAGAGTGTGCATAAGAAATAGAAAAGCTGATTAAAAAAGAAATAAAAAAGCTATTGAAAAGTGAAAAGATATAGAAAATGATTTTTATGCAAATGGCTCTCTAAATAATGATTTAGAGAGTAAAATTTAGAAAGACTATTGGAGATGCTCTCACTAAAGTTTTCAAATTAGGCCTGCCACTTGTGACGGTATGAACAAATCCACTTTTGTTCATATCCAAATCCAGATAATTATTATCCACTCCTTACCCTCTCTAATTTCACTCATATCTGTGAGACATGGGTACCCCTGGGTGCCCACCGACCAGGCCCACGGCCGTCCCCGACAAGTGGGTCCGGCCCACCAGAAGACCCGCCGACCTGACAGTAGGCCTGTCCGATCTGACATGTGGGCCCAAAGATGAGAAGACAGCTCGGCGTGCAAGCCAAGGCAGTCCAGACGGATTTAGCCAGCTCGGATAAGCCTTCCATATTGTAATTGAATAGAGATAGGTTTCCCTTTTGTAACCGATTTGGACTCCGGTCCACCGACCTTGTCCGTCGCCTAATATAAGGCGGGTAAGGGCGCCCTCCTGGGGACAGACCACCTCCGCATCGACGCAGGTCACCATGTAATCTCGCCACGCCAACAATACAAACTGAAGAACTGGACGTAGGGTTTTACTCTCCGGAGGCCCGAACCAGTATAAAATCGCCTTGTCCCTTGTTTCTCGCCGTGATTTCCGTGTGCTATGCTAGCATAACCATCGCGTTCTTAGCTCCCGATCTCTCCGCCAAACAAATAAACCACCGGGGTTAACCCCCTGTGGACTGCTCAGATCTAAACCTCTGACAATATCTAAACTTTCTACTACATATGTATAGTTATATAAGTGATTAATCATATCCTCCACACCCTCTCCTCCCCATTTCTAATAGAAAAATAATTTTCTACTCATACCCTCTCACATTTAAATTAGGTGTGAATTTGAGTATGAACTATGGATATCCGAGACAAGAGGCTTATTTCAATTCATGTTAGGCCATCCATTTCAACCACTAAAAAATGTTATGCCTCGCACCCGAGCTGCCATATCTTGGTAGCACGCTCGGTATTTCTAAGCTACTTTATTTCCTCTTTTTTTACGTCTTACGCAGTACTACTCCGTCCCAGAAAGAGTGTGGCTAGAATGAGTGTACTTGTTAACTTGCTATATGCTGGTCAATTCAAATGGTAGTGGCTGTCACAATACACAATCGACCAACACACCATGTCAGTTGTCACAATGTCAAGCTATTGTCCATTTGTCCTGTCCATGAAAAGATTGACAGTGAGCTCCACTATCCCTTTACTAGTAGTACTGGCTCCGTAAAAGAGCACTTTTCATGATTGTTCCTTCTTGTAATCTCTCATGAGCTATAATTGCCAAGTGCGTCCCAACGTTTCTATCAATCAGTTGTTAAAAAATAAACGTTTCTATCATTCGTTCCCACCAGCAAACGGGAGAAGGTAGCTGCTCATTGATAGCCTACTTCCTCAGCGTAAATGATGTCCGCCGGGAAGTATGTTTGTGAGGAAAATATTCTTTTTAAAGATAATCATTTAGGAACAGACAAAGTATAAACCATTAAATAAGAGAGTGTTTGGATACCTTTAGTCCCCTGCCTGTTGGAGGAGAGGAGTAAGAGCATAATAAAGTTATGATTTGAATTTCACTGTAGGTCCATGAATTTTTCCTAAGATCTCATCTAGGTCCACAAACTAAAAAAGCGGTCATCTAGGTCCGTAAACTTTTTCTGAGATCTCATCTAGGTCCGCAAACTAAATAAGTGGTCATCTGAGTCCATAAACTTTTAAAGAGCGATCATCTAGGTCCATAAACTTTTAAGAACGATCGTCTAGGTCCAAAACGGTGGCGACGAGCCTCCTAGCAGCGGGAGACGCGGAGGTGGTGCTGCTTCGACGGTGGAGTGGGTTGCACTTTGCCCCTACCTCGCGGCCACGCAAGGCTCATCGCCACCATTTTGGACCTAGATGACCGCTCTTTAAAAGTTCATAGACCTAGTTGACCACTTATTTAGTTGGCGGACCTAGATGAGACATCGGAAAAAGTTTATGGACCTAGATGATCGTTTTTTTAGTTTGCGGACCTAGATGAGATCTCGGGAAAAGTTCGTGGACCTACAGTGAAATTCACTCTTATGATTTATTCATTTCTCTCTTTCCTTCTCTCTCCCTCTCCCTTCTACATGCGCTAACGTGTGGACCCACCTACCCCAACCTTATCTATTCCCACCATCCACCATCCTCTCCACCTCCCCCTCTCTCCTCGACGTGTGGGTGTCGCTGGCCACCGGCGCGTAGGAGCGAGCAATAGGCGTCGCCGGCCACTGGTGCAAGAGCAAGATGGCCGTGTACCGGCGCGGGCGCGGCCAGCCTCCCTCCCCAGAGCATTTTCCTCCCCCAACGGCGTAAAGTAGGCCTCCTCCTTCATTCTTCATCCTCCAATCTGGCAGCTTCCCCAGTGGAGGCACCGTCCGCCGTGCGCTGCCCTTGCCTCAAGTAGTGGTGGCGACCGACCTCCCTCTCCGTTGTTGTCGATGGGACGCAGTGGGGACAGAGGGGAACGACCTGCCAGCTATGGAGGTGGCGGCTCGCGGATGGACGGTTTGTCGGCAGCGGAAGGTCGTGGCTCGTAGATGTAACGGTCCTCTACTCTGCTGGCGGCACGCCGGCGAGCTTTGGACGGAATCGCGATGCTGACGAGCTATGGCGGCTTGGGTAGGAGAGGAGAAGGATAGAGAATAGTTTAGGGTTTTTGTTATGTTGTTCATCGATACCCTTCTCAGTCTCCTGCTGAGTATACATAGCTTGGCTTCTGGGTCGAACGGTACATGGGCTCTCGACCCGTTACTGGCACGCAGGCCCAAATACTGATCTACTCAGCCTAGTGGTCTGTTGTCCATGACATGCCCCCCTTGTGGAGCAACAGCTTGTCCTCAAGCTGCACATCCAGGAAACTTGCTCTTGATATAATTCAGATTCTCCCATGTGGCCTAGGTATCAGGCAGGTGCCTCCAGGACACCAAAACATACGGTTCGAGAGAATGACCCACCTTCCTCACACAAGTTTTTCAGTAGCTTGGATGGTATAAGAGGTGAATCAGTAGAAATGCAATGGAGATCTACATCGCTCCTTAACTCCACTGATGGCGGCAGCGCTTGTTTGAGTTGAGAAACATGCACAACTGGGTGTATTTTGCTGCCTTCTAGTAATTGCAACTTATAAGCGACATTGCCCACCCGTTGAGTGATGAGGTAAGGCCCAAAGAACTTGTAGCTAAGTTTTGATTTGAGCGTCGAGCCACAGACATTTGCACGTATGGTTGAAGTTTGAGGTAGACCCAATCACCAACTTGGAACTCCCGCTCTTGTCGCTTCTTATCAGCTTGTTCTTTCATGCGTGCCTGTGCTCTCAGGAGGTTCTGTTTGATCAGGTTACCCATCTCTGCTCTATCCGTCAGCCACTGTTCCACGTCTGGGACCTTGCATTGATCTTCATGGGCAATCCTGAAGTGTCGAGGTGGGTGACCATAGAGGACTTCAAAAGGGGTTTTGTTATGAGCAGAGTGATAGTTTGTGTTACACCAGAATTCTACCAAGCTGATCCAATTTGCCCACTTGGCTGGAGAAGCATGTGTCATACACCGCAGATATGTCTCGAAGCATTGATTGAGTCTTTCGGACTGCCCATCAGTTTGAGGATGATAGCTAGAGCTCATATTAAGTGTGGTCTCAGCAAGCCTAAATAACTCTTGCCAGAAGGAGCTTGTGAATATCTTGTCTCGATCTAATATAATCACTTGGGGCAGACCATGCAATTTATAGATGCTGTTGAAGAATGCTTGAGCCACAGTTTGAGATGTAAATGGATGAGACATGGGTATGAAGTGAGCATATTTAGTGAACTTATCTATCACCACTAAGATTGAATCAAAATGCTTGGACTTAGGCAGACCCTCTATGAAGTCCATGCTTACTATGTGCCAAGCTTGGTTGGGTACTAGTAGTGGTTGCAGCAGACCAAGTGATCTCGAATTTTCATGTTTGGCTCGCTGACAAACTTGGCATTTGGTCACATATTCTCTGACATCTTCCTTCATGTTGGGTCATGCAAATAGTGCTTTCACCTTCTTGTAAGTTGCATTGATGCCACTGTGACCTCCCAACCCACTTGAGTGAATGCTTGTAGGACAGCATCATGTGCTTCAGTGTGAGCTCCCAGCCAAACTTTGCCCTTGTATCTGATGACTCCTTCGGTTAAAGCAAAGCCCTTGTCATCAATGACAGTAGACGGACAGCCTGCCGGCGGTGGAGGGCAGTGCGGCTTCCTCGAGAAGGCGAGCCTCTACTAGCGCCACCCCTTGATTCCTCGCTTCCTCACCGTTGGGATCTGGGGCATTGGAGAGGAGGGTGTGAGCGACGCGGCCGAATCGAAGAGGGAGGACGGGATTGGAACGACGAAAGTCGAGGGAGGCCTACCAGCGACAGAGGGCAGCGTGGCGGGTGGCGGCTCGCGGCGGTGAAAAGGAGCGGCGACACGACGACGCCTCTCGCGGTCTCTCCCGAAGAGGAGGGGGCGAGGAAGGTCGAAGGGATAAGGCCCCACGGGTGATAAATAAGGAGAGAGAGAGAGAGAGTTTAGTCCCTTTTAGCAGAGTCACCAATGACTAGAGCCTAAACTAATTTTAGTGTTCTTTTAGTCAGTGGTGTTTGACAAATTATCTCTCAAGGTGACTAAAATTAGTTAGCTACTTCTAGTCACCTGGATCCAAACACCCTCTAAAAGCATGTACTCCCTCCGTCCCACAATAGGTGTCGTTTTCATTTCTGGAGAAATAACTTTGACTAAATATATACAAATATTTATTAATATTTATGTACAAAATTAATATCATTATTGTACAAAATTAATATCATTATATTTTGTATCTAATAATTATTATAAAATCTATTTTGAGACACAAATGTTACACGTATTTTCTACAAATCCGGTAAAACTTGTACCATGAAAATCCACGACGACACTGTTTTGGGGATGGACGGACGGAGTAGGAAGTTAAGTTTTTTTTCTCAAATACGCAGAAGAGCTGCGCAACATCATTTTATTGTAGTAAGAATATGAAAGAAAGTCTCTTTATCATTGTAGTAATAAGATGAAAGAAAGGTTCTTTAACATTTTCATGAGAAGATGAAAGAAAGTTTCTTATAAAAGATGTGGCCGGATGGACGCACGTTTAAACTCACAAGTAATACTCATGCTTCTCATGAATCGGGATTCAATGCAAGAAACTATTGAAACCACTGGAAGTACAAACTCGCTGAAGTGCCTGAAACACAATTGGAATTGCAGCAGAAAGATACTTACATATGTAATTAGATGTAAAGGTTCCACACACACACACACACACCACTAGTCGGACAAACACCACGGAGTGAAAGAGTGCTATCAGCCCATCTTGAGGAAACTAAAAGAAAGAATAGAGAAACATTGCAAGCTCGGGCGTGATCGATCAGCGGTCTACTACCATTCTACTAAAATCACGCCTCACATCAGTGCACCCGAACCCGAGCTGCATCTCGGTAGCCCGGTAAGCATTTCTAAGCTACTACCAGGCAGCAGGCTAGGGAAATTGTGGCCAATCAGGTCCTGTTAGCACGGCCCCTGAGAACTTCCAGGTCCATGTCGTCAGGGTCAGTTGCCTGAATCTCGAAGTGCACCCCATCGAGCTCGTGGCGGAACTGATTCCTCGAAACCGCGTATATGGTCTTTGCACGGATGCGAGAATCTGAAGGAGACCTGCACGGAAAGAAGACACTAGTACCATGATTACCCTGTAAGAGTTGAGTTGTGAAATGAAAAAACTTCCTCAGTACCCTGTTTACATTGTGGAATGAAAGTTCAGGTTTTACGGTGACATGTCTGGCCACTCTAAACACGAATGATTATCCCTTGGCGCTTCAATACTGTTAATACTGTTTCGTAACGAGTCTACTGTTAGTGCTAACAACTGAGTAGGCCTACAAAATTCAAAGTTTATAAGGCCTACAAAACTCCCTCATTGAGTATCCGGTTACAATTTACATTGAAACAAAACTTCAGGTTCTTGCGGTAACATGAGAAATCACTAGCCAATCATACAAATAATCTCCCCTTATTGGCACTTCACAACTTCAAAGCTTACTTCATTCTTCCGAATCTGCACTCATTCTACTGTCAGCACTGTACTCTAACTAGTCTGATGTCAGTTACAAATGAGCTTGTGTGTTGATGTTTTTTCTTTTTTTGAGGAAACTGTGTCGATGGTTATGGGCCTAACAAAAAACTTCCAAAGCATAACTGTGTTTATGCGGCCAGAATTGTACTCCAAACTATAACTACGCTTTGTAGATCACTGAAACTACAAACTATAACCTCGTCCTTCTGGACGTGCGACGGCGGCGCCTTGGCGTCCGTAACCTTCCTGAAGGCGTCGTGTTTGGAGCCCGTCGCTTGTGATGGTGGTGGAGCTAGCCGGTGGTGCTGCTGGAAGCCTTGAGCTGTTGTGCTTGATGCGGTGGTGAGCTCGGTGTCGGCGGGGTGGAAGAGATGCCCTCTTCGCGGCGTTTGGTACCTGAGTCCTTGGCAGAGAGTGAGGCGGTGGGTGAGGCGAGGCCCCCACGCAGTGTGGCCAGGATCAGTGGCGTCCCAGGTGCTGTGGTGGGGGTGTGTGCTGAAGCTTCTATGGTTCTGAGGGATCGACGGTCGTGTATTTGCAGTTTGAGGTTGATAGTCCCATGGTGGAGGAGGCCCGAGGGCCGTTGGTGTCTGTAGCGGGTTGCGCCTCGGCGTGGCACAGCGTTGGCGACGGCGGCACAGGTGTCGGCGGCTTGCTCCGGTCTTCTCTCCCATATGGGTGTGGATGGTGGTGTGTTGTGTCGAGTGTGTTTGTTTCTGTTCATGAGTTTGTTCGTGTGGTGATGTGTGCTTCGACCCGTTATGTACCAATGTTGTTTCTCCTTATATGACCTAGCAGTGCTCCTCCTTTAATTTTAAAAAAAAGATCACTGAAACTAAAATTTGTGAAAACTGACAACAGCTGTCAGCCAGCAGCAGTCCAGCTGCAAATCCTGTGCTCTAAATTCTACTCCTATGTCTCAACCAAAGCAGGAAGCACTACTGCTGTACGAGCAGAGCATATGTCTTTTTGGATATAGCGATTCTGAACATTGCTCCGTCAACACATCGCATGGCATAGCATAAGAGACGAGCAGGCAGAGGTGGGGGAGGGAATCACCGACCAGGAGATGAAGAAAATCTTGCTCTTCCTGCAGTTGTCGTCGCTGACGAAATCCAGGTCGTAGACGGCGTACCGGCAGTCGTCCGCCGGGAGCGATGCCGTGAAGTCGTCGTAGCTCTCCCCCGGCGAGCCTGTCTTCTCGACGACGATCTCCTCCATCCTGTCGTCGATCTTGAAGATCACGTACCGGTGCACCTTCCTCCGCTTCAGCTCCATGAACGCACTCTTGCTCCGCTCCGGCACGTCGACCCACGCCGGCGAGCCGCCTCCCTGAACAAGAACAACCAACCATCTCCCCATTACCCAACACGAACAGACAAGCAAAAGAAACCCGCAAAAAAAAGAAAAGAAAAGTAGCAAAAGAAAGCAAAGGACCATTGCCGCGAACCCAAGAACCTCCATGGACGGACGGACTGATCAGAAGCTAAACGCAAGAGAGCGAAGCAGAGGGGGAGGGGGTTAATAGGAGCTGGGATAAGGCATGGGGACTCACCCACGGCAACGCGGCCGCCGCCACCATGTGCCCGTCACGATCCCGGTCTTCCGGCGCGGTGGCGCTGATCCGAGGGCGGCGGAGGAGGGGGCTCCCACGGGCCGAGGAGATCGGGTCCGATTTTTTTAGCTTTTCTCTCACTCAAGTTGTGGGGTTGAAGGAGGGAGGAGCGAGCGCTGGCATTGATGGGATCATGGGATTCGTGCGCGGCGGGCGGCCCGCCGCGTCCAGTCAAATCTCCGTCGCGACGCGCCGTCCAACTCCGTCCGAAGCCGAAGCCGAAGCCGAGCCGAGTGGGCTATGCAAAAGCCCATTTGTAGTGACAACAGGCCGGCTCAACTAAGGCATGAAAAGCCCAAATGTTGACGGCCCATCTCAGAGCCCTCGCTTGGTGGACTGGCTGGCGTACACCACGGTCCCGCGCCGCCGCCGCCGTCGCCGCAGCTAGCTAAGCCCCCCCGGCCCGCCTCCAGCTGTGCGCCGCCGCCGCCACGCCACGCTGCCCGGCCCCAGCCCAGCCATGGCGTTCGCCGCGCGGAGGAGCATCGCCACCCGACTCTCCCAGCACCTCGCCCGCCGCGTCCATCCCTGCATCCCCCACGCGCTCACCTCCCACTCCCACGACGAGCAAGCGAGCTCATCGCCGCCGCTCCCGATCCCGCTTCCGGTCCCGCTCCCACCGCTCCAGCACCGTTCTGGAGCGGCCCAAACGCTAGACTTCCTCCATTTCTCGCTCCACCTCGCGGGACCGACCCGCCGGAGCTTCTCCTCCTCAGCCCCCGCCCCCGACATCGAGACCGCCCCGGCCTCCGAGGTCGATGCCGCCGGCGTCCTTGCAGATGCAGCGGATGTGGCGGCGTCGGTGCCGGCGCCGTTCCCGGGGGAGGTGGCTGCCGCGGCTGCTGACTCGTTCCTCCCCGTCGCCGCACTTCAGCACTTCATTGATGCCATCCATACCTTTACCGGGCTGAACTGGTGAGCTTTGCGATTTGGCTGTAAAGGTTCGGGATCTCACTTGGGTCACTTGTTTGATTTGCTACTTGCTCTCCTCTGCTGCTGTGTGTTTAGGTGGGCGTGCATCGCGTTGACAACTTTGATTATCCGGACCGCTACAGTCCCGATGCTTGTGAGCCAAATGAAGGCCATGGTGAAGTTAAATGTAAGGTTCCCCTAATGGATTAAGCTAAACTCGTTGTGACCTGTTTCTTGGTTTGTGTATGTTTGGATCAAAATCTTCCTGTGAAGCCATTTTGGTGGATGATTGGAATGTTAGAAATAGTTTGTTATTTCCATGCGCAAAATGTTTCGCAAGTCATTGGCACAATCTTGTTTTCTTGCGCTATGCAAACAGGGAGTGTTACCCCTCATCAAGAGTCTGAAAAATGGATTTTCAGTGTTGTATGACACCTTTTATGCACTTCAGTTACTATATATAAAGAAAGAGTTAAGCATCACATCACATAACAAAACCCCGCTATGCAGAATGTGATTTGTTTGATTGCGCATTGGTTCTCATTCATGTGAGCCATCAGTGTTATCAGTACCTCCATCATCTCTGTCAATGCTTAAGACATTATTGATTATTTCTCTCACTTAATCATTAGACAATGTCACATAGTACACCCTGCAGTACAAATATTTGCTTCCTGCATTTACTGCCAGTAAAAAAAATCCTAATTTTGACATATGTTTTTAGGCCCTCTGTTGACGTGAAAATAGGACGTCACCTCCGCGCGCAGCACACGTGACCCGCTGGCCCGTTGATAGAGTCGAACTCTTTTGACCATCGGCGGATCCTGTTGACCACCCTTTCTCTTTCTTTAATCGGCCGACGATTGTACTCTGCTCTCATCGGCTACTCTTCCTTATCTCTTTTGACCTGTTTTTCCAAAAAACGGTGTCAACACCCTCCAATTCCAAATATAGGCCATTTAGGATTCTAGTTAATCAAACTTCTTTAACTTGGTCCATCAATATATGATAGAGTATGTTACATAGATATACTCACATGGCTAGTACAACTAAATTCATAATGGAAATATATTTTCGTACATACCTTTAAAAACTGCAAGTCAAATTGTCATATTAGAGAACATGTTGATTTCCTAAATGGCTTACATTTGGAATTAGAGGGAGTAAGTATATTTGGCTACCTATATGAAAATATAAGGTCACATTAATAATATTAGACAAATTGTAGGTGCCATTTGGTTCTTGATGAGAAACAACATTGATTTCATTGGAACTCTATTATAATAAGGGTTAAGTTGTCCCATTTGTGATTTAGCGCTTAAGTGGTCCAGTCAAATTCAATACATTGATTTTTAAAATAAAACTTAGTGTTTCTAGATGATATTTCAGAAGAGATCTGTAATAATTTACATTGATCAATGATCACTGTATTTGGCTCCTTACTTTCCTACTGTTTGTGTTATCCGAGCTTCACACTTTCAAACTTGAAAATTTTCAGGCAATAAAGCCAGAGATGGAAGCCATTAAAGATCAGACGGATGTGAGATCTTGGTCTTAGCTTTTCTAAAGTATACTATTTACTGTATTGTTAGTCAAGGTGCATCTTGTGGCCATGATTTAACCTTTCAAGTTTGTAACATGTAGACCATGGATCTAAAATCAGCAGAGGAGGGAAAAGCTAAAATGCAGGCACTATTCAAGAAGTATGTAATCGTGATTCGTGAGTAGACTAATAGTTATTTGGAATTTAATGATGATGTCAATCTGAGCTTTTATTTCCTATATCTGTTCAATAACTTTTGCTCGCTAATGCATTCTGTGTCACTTTCATTCCTATTGACTTATGATTGAATGCTTGCGGAAACAACTGAAAAACTGAATCTCTTATTTGCCCGTTGTCGTTGTCGTGTGTCATGCATTTGCTCCATTTTTATCAGCTTCTTTGACCTTTTTTTTGCCTGCACTTTAGGCATGGTGTTAGTCCATTTGCTCCAATGAAAGGACTTCTGGTCCAAGGGCCAATATTCATGAGTTTTTTCTTCGCTGTGAGTTACACATACATCTTCTTACCACTCCAATTCTTTCTTGCACCTTATTTTATTTGATAGCATTTTTATTCACTTCCAATTTCAGATATCAAACATGGTTGAGAAGGTCCCTTCATTGAAAGGAGGTGGGACATTGTGGTTTACTGATCTGACGACGCCAGATTCTCTTTACATTCTTCCTGTGCTAACAGGACTGACCGCATTGGCTACAGTGGAGGTGTGCACTTTGTCTATTTCTATTCAGTCTTATGACTGCCCTTTTGTCATTGTGAATTTCTTTGGTGTACCTCTATTGCATTCTTGAACACTTGTTTCTCTATTGGGAAAAAGAAAATTACCTCTACCTATAAAAATGGAACTACCATCTGGTCCCCGTAAGCATTTATACATTTGCTTATTAATCATTTGAACTCGCCCATGCACTTACATTCTGTCGGCCGAAATGCATCCTTAAACTATTCTGCTTTTGGGCAACTTTTCTTCTTACTTTCAGATCACCTATTTTTCAACCTAAAGCATCTACTGTTTTTTATTTTGTTTAATAACTCTTCATTTAGACCTAACAAAAAAATTATGCTATTGAAGTTTAACTTGCAACAAGGAATGGAGGGAAATCCTATGACCGGTAAAATGAAGAACGTTGCTAGAGGAATGGCTTTTCTGGCAGTCCCATTTACAATGAATTTTGCCAAGGTACGAAAATATTGCAACATGCTGATACTTTCTTAATTGTTGTACATAGATCATATCTTACTTGAGATGAATCAGTGAATCACTTTATTGCAACTGTGTTAACTACCAAGATTTGGAATATTGGAGTATGTCGTTGCTTCTTCAAATCCTAAGTGACAGACACTTGGGTAGGCTTTTTTTTTGTAGCAAGATCTTCTGCAAAGTTTTGCGGGCACATCGTTTCACAGGTTTAAATTGTGTGAATGTTAACCAGTTCACTACATTTACTATGGCTGAAGAAAATGTGTCGATAATATCAATGACTATATAAGGCAAGTTCTCTCATGCAATTTGATAAACACTGGAAGTGGATTGTGGACATGTAAGTATATAACGGTTACTGGGTAGGGGGACTCCGTATTCCCATGAATAATACAAGAATACTCACAATTTGAATTTTGTGCATGCATGTGGAAGTATTTCTTATGGAAAAACTTGCATGGAATTAACATTGTTCATAATTCACCGATCAAAAAATATTGTAGCTTGATGTCTTTATTGCACAGTATTTGTGAAGACATCCTGTGATGCTACTATCTCAGTATATCGGCTGCCATCATAACTGCAAATAGCTGCCAGTACCAGTGTACCACTGTTATAGTGGCTGGCTCTGCTACCACCGTGATACCTCTAGCTGCCATTGGTATACTCTAAAACCCTTTTATGGACCGCTATGTCATATTGGTAATGTCTGGTCCCTGTTTCCGGTACAGAGGGCACTCCAGTGGTTGTTGCTTTTGTTGGTGTTTACTTGTGTTAGAAGATACCTTCATTGTAGTTGTAGTAGCTCAGAGGTGCTAAGAAATTGTAGGAAGGGTCACGTTTAGGCTGTAGCAGCAAAAATTTGCTAGTCACAACTCACAAGCTCCTACCAATTAGAGTATAATTTTCTCAGGGCATGGCTGGGTTCTGTGCACTGTAGCATGGTACCAATCGTTCCTCCTATGCCAAACGATCCATATCCATGACAGGATCGGTCTTGGGCACCCACTAAACGTACGCGAGAACAAGTAAAACACTCTGGACTTTTATGCTGTGATGAAGCTGCAGCTTTTGTGCGATAAGGGCATAAGGCCTGAATGACCTGGTGAACATGGCACTAGTGGCTCCTAAAACTCAGGCTTGATCCACTGGATGTGTGCACTACTAACTACTTTGACTGAAACCTGAAGAATAGCTCAATGGCTGGCCTGACTGACTCCTAACTAACTAACCAATAACACTAGCTGTCCCTGAACTGACTGAACTTGCACACGCCAAGTCACCAACATCCTATGAGTTAGATACACGGTGCATCCATTTCCTCAGTACTCCCAATTTTGTCCTCATAGTTTTTGATTCTTCCAGGGAATTTTCTGTTACTGGATCACATCAAACATATTCTCCCTTGCATATGGTGTTGGTGAGTATGATCCCATGCTTTGAGACCCAATTCATCTAACTTGTGTTCTGTTTCACAGCTCTAATAATTCATAATTTGTGTACCTTCTTTTCAGTTATCCGACGGCCAGCTGTGAAGAAGTTCAATCTTCCTGATTCGCTAGCTCAGCCCTCGCCAGCAACACAAATGCCAACCTTCAATTTTTTCGGTGGATCACGTGCAGCAGAGTCACCAGTAGCAATAGCAGGAGCCCAGCAATCTCCTCTCGGACAGCCTGATGCTGCTGCTCTTGGATATAAGGTCAAAAATCTTGAAAAGAAAGTGAAATCCAGGGGCAAAAGGAAACACAGGTGAATCGGGGGCATATGTGCACCAGATATGGTCCCAAAAGCCTAATTTTTGCATTAGGAGGCTGCTCTCTCACTTGGTCTCTTGAGGCTGCTGTTGTTTTCATTTTTGGGGTTGAAATAAGCGAGAGTAATTTTTGACAGAGTTGAACATACACAAGTGTATTCAGTAATTTATGATAGTTGACATTGTTGCTCATCTCCCAAGGATGAGTATATGTGATAGTGGAGGGACAGTCGATACCAAAAAAATTACCTAGAGGCTCCATTTGACAATGGTTGCAACTGGATAGTAGCTAGCCTCAACTCTCAAGTGACACTTTCATTGTATCAACATGCAGTATGGTTCGTACAGTATGATATTTTTACCTTTTATGGTTGTTACAACATCTTGCAATTGTCTTTTGTCTCTGCACGCACGCTTCTGCGCTTACGGCTTAACCCTAAACGTAAACGTGGTCGTGCAGCATGGTTGTCTGGATAAATGACTTAGCTATGTCTACTACTAAACGATCCAAAATTAATCTTTGCTTCCGCTTGCTCTGTGATTTGTTCATAAAGAAACTAACATTACTGTAGCCAATGATTTTTTCATTATTGAACGAACAATGTAATGTTCATTTGAAGACAAAAAAAACGCATTTTTATGATTAATTGTGTACTCGAGTATTCAAACTCGAAACTTTGTCCTTTTATCATTACTATATTGAGCTGCATGCACTAAACAATTCAATTAAGGATTAAACTGCATTCGCTGCAAGTAGTCCATCACCGCGGTCGGGAAAGAGCCACGTCGCCAGTGCTGGCCCACCATCCTCCGTCCGGCGTGGCACGATGTCGGTGACCGTCCCGTTCGACATGTCGTACACGGCGGCATGGTGGTCACCTCTGCTGCGCGGCTTCCACTCCCAGAACCACATATCCGCGCAGTCGTCTCGCAGGAAGAATATCCGGTCACCGGGCAGGTGGCGCCCGCGCACGGCCCGCGAGCACAGCCGCCCGACGAACAGCGCCTCGCCGCGGGCCAGGTTGCTCACCTCCTCCCACCACCCCCGGGACGACGCGAGGTCCGCGCGGAGCACCGTGAACCGCGACCGGCTGTCCTCTCCGCGGGGGAACAAGCGCCGCACCATGAACAGCGCGCCGCCGGCGGACGCGGACGGGACGAGGTAATGGACCACGGCGATGGTGCGCGGGCAGTGCCCTTGGATGACGCGCTCGACGCGGGAGACGAACGGCTCGCCGGTGTTGCCGTCGACGCCGACGTCCAAGGCGAGGAGGTCCTCGTGAGCGGTGATGGCGTAGAGCCTCCCGCCGCAGAACGCCAGGTCTTCGTACCACCGCCACCGGTCGCGCGCGCTGTGCGACCACGAGAGAAGGTCTCCAGCGAGCAGAGCGCGACCTTGGCGAAGTGCTCGCGGCCGAAGATGGCCGCGATGAAGCCGTTGGGGCACACGACCAGCTTCCGCACAGCCATCGTCTTGTCGTCTCTCCACCACTCCGCGCGCGTCGCCGCCACCGCAGGGTGGGTCGTCGGAGCGGGCTCGTTGACGATCTCGACCGGCCAGTCGTGGGCACGTACGTTGTGGAAGCTCGGAAGCAGCCTTGTCTTCCCGGTGAAAGGGCTCGTCAGGCGGAAGATGCCGTCGTCATGGAAGAGGAGCCAGTCGTCGCACGCGGCGCCGAGGTAGCCGGCCGTGTTGTCGAAGAGACGGAACGTGAGCTCCGGGTAGCCGAAGACCCTCCCGTTCGGCAGCGCGAGGAACGCCACGGCGGGCCTGGCTGGCGGCGGCACCGTGGTTGCGACGGCAGCTGCAGCCGCAGGCGCTTCCGCAACCACAGGGGCACGCGCCCCCGGTCGCCGGCGCAAGTGTTGCCGCGCCGAGGCACACCAGTCGTGGCAGACCTCGGTAAGGCGTAAACGTTCTTCTCGGGATTGGAAGCGGCGCAGGACGAAACCGAACACGTCGGATGGGAGGTCACACCAGCTGAAAACTCTCTCCTCCCTGAATTGAAAAAACACCAAGCAATCAGGCATGGCCACACGACAATTTTTAGATAACTAAACTATTCAAAGTAGTTTATTACACAGCTACTTGATGCTTACCTAGGAAAGAGCCATGTAGCCGGTGGCGTGTCCCCGGCGCCAGAGCCATTGCAAAGCTCCAACGGTGGTAGGAGCGGCGGATAGATCTTCCCGCCCCTCATGTCATAGGAGCCGAAGCTGTTAGGGCGACCGCGGGGGAACGCGTCGTCGTCCAAGAAGTGGATCCGGTTCCCCGGCAGCTCGTACTGGGCCACGCGGCGGGCAAGAGTGCACCACCGGCCGACGAAGAGTGCAGTGTCGTCGCCGACGCTCCTCACCTTGGTCCACCGCGACGAGAGGAGGTCGGCCTTGAACACGGTGAACTCACACTTGGCCGTGGCGTCGTCCATGTCGAGCACTCTGTGGACCATCATCAGCCTGCCGCCGGACAGGAACAGGTACCGCGTTGATGGCGGTGCCAGCTGCTGGCGCCGTCTCGCCGGCACGGCGTGAGGGGCCTTGATGACGTACAAAGCCCAGGCCACCCATGGCTCGCCTGTGAGACAGTCCTCGCCGGCCGGCATGGAGAATAGGTCTCCGGTGTCCTCGACGGCGTACACCTTGCCGTCGTAGAACGCGATGTCCGTGAACCTCCTCCACGCGTCGTGACCGCTGACCACCCAGGAATCCGCGTCGGGGCGGCACATCGCGATCTTGCCGAACCGCCCGTCGCCGACGATGGCGGCCACGAAATTCCCTGGGCACATGACCATCTTGCGCACGGTCGTCGTCCCGACGGGGGATCTCCGGTCGTCCGTGATGCGGCGCCACGCGAGCGCCGCCCCGTTCTTGTGGACGACGAAGCGGACGGAGGACAGGCCAGGGAGCCGCACGGTGTCCCCGGAGAACGGGTTCGCTAGCAGGTACCCATCGCCACCGTGGCCGTCGCCATCGCCGTTGAAGATCAGCCAGTCATCGCAGGAGCCGTGGTACCCTGCGGCGTCATGTAAGCGGAGCGCCGCGGATCCCGGGAAGCCGAAGAATGTGCCATCCGGGAGCGCGAGCCACGGCAGCGTCGGTCGAGCATGGTGCCCCGTAGCGGCGCGCCACGGCCGGCAGACGGCGGCGAAGCGGACGCGGTCGACGTGGGACGGGAGGCGGCGGAGGATCCCGGCCGCTATCTTAGATGGTAGGGTCGACGACCACGGTGACGACGGCGGCTGGTCCGTGTCTCGTGCCATGGGGATGCGTGACGTGATGGGTCTTACCCTTTTCCCGGCGGAGCCTTCGGCTGGAAGAGGTGAGTTGATTGATCGAGCAAATTATTAGCAGCAGTCGTAAAATCATCGAACGCTGCTTGCCGCCTATATATGTGTAAAATGTGTGTAGTTTGGAAACTTCACGACGTATGAACTCTGTACTCTTGTAATATTTGCCTTTTCCTTTGATTTTGTAAGATCAAGACGTAAAATACCATCGGCACAAGGCGCTACACGACCCGGCGTTCAAGCGCGGCGACCGTCGAGGTCCGCGTGCTGCAGGCCTGCGTCTTGGGGTGCTTGGAGAATGCGCAGTGAACAAAATTCATATTTGGAACACAACAAAAGAGAACAGCCCAACTGAGATAACCATTGTATTCATGCTTCATGCCATTAGGACAAATGCAGTATTACTGTTACACAGCTCAGGAAACAGGGTATAAGAAACGCAGCATCACTCTAACTGCCGCGCCGATTTGGCTTCACTGCAAACAGCTACACTAAATGACCGGTCACTACACAGACGAATTACACTGTCAAGTTAGTACGCACCAAGAAGTTGTCTGTGACAACACTCCTTACTGAACAGTGACACAGGGATCAGGCCCAGGTTTCATGTTTTCATAGCTGCGCGACCTCACTCAGAGAAGAGAATTCAGCATCGACCTTGGCGGCGAAATCCTCATCAACTTCTATCCTAGTGCACAGCTTTGGAAAAGAATACGGCTGTGCTGTTGCTGCAGTTGATTCTTGGTTGCTCGGCTCTGTCTCCATTCTGTTTGACTTGTCCATGGACGAACCATCCTCCTTTCCAAACAGCTGTTCGATAAGATCACGGCAAGGCTTTAAATCATCCTCGCTCCGTGCTCTCATCATCTTACCAAGCAGCTCATTAAATTTTGCAGCTCTCTCCATCTTCTGCTTTGTGCTAAGCTTCACTGGGGTTGTATGATCATCCTGGCTTTGCTCAGCTGGCTTGTCATCCTCATAGCTGCTTTGACTATCATGCAGTTTCTTCAGCTTCTGGGCCAAGATAGTGGCAACCCTCTCCTTGAAGCTATCCGCATTTTCGTTATCTGACTTCATCCTCACCTTTGCTTCCGAAACCAACAAGTCCATCCTTTCTTCTTCTGAAGAAGTTGCTTCAGCTTCAGGTTCAGCAGCAGCATCTTCCATGGGACAGAATGTTTCCTCCAGTAGTCCAACATTCTGTGTATACCTCTCATATGCTTCATTTTCGGCATCAACATCTCCTTGCATATGTTCCTTTAACTTCATAAACACCCACTTGTTTATGCTCGCAACATCCTAGAACAAAAACACAGGAGTCACAATAGAACTAAAAACAGTTCAAAACAACCAATAGTGGGTGAAACAACCGATACCTTTTTGGCAAGCGACTTTTTTGTTCGGAGAGAATTCAGAAAATAGTGGGGAAGCTTCTGCAAGCAAGCTATCCTTGATGATGAACTGTGACAAATGGAACGCAAATCATTAGAACAAATGCAATTCTTTGCAGGAGAAAAATTATGAACTTATGGTTTATGCATTTTACCCGGTTGCAGGTAAAATTGTAGATGCCTGTTCTGTCACGGGAGCAGTGGTAGGTGATGGCTTATCTGGCAATGTGTTGGTCTGCTTCAGAACTGTCATGATCAGTGAAGCAAGATAACATTAGTGGTGTTGAGAGGAGAGTTCAAAATAAACAACACTACGACATAGCAAAGAGCAGCAGACCTGATACTAAATCATGTAAAGAAAGTTGATAAGAAAAATGGAATTAACAAGCAGATTGAGACAGCAATATCATCAATAAAACATCAATGCTCACAAGAAATTGTTCTAACACAACCACTAACCCTGCAATGTGGGAATGTTTGGATCATATGCTACAGAATTTATACTGCTTCTCGGCTGGACTTGATGTTAGGAACTACAAAATCCTCCAAGATCTCTTTCTACAGTAATCTCTTCCCCTATTTCTTCATAAATCGAGACGGTTTATGCAAGGTTCGATCAATAACCCATCTCACAGTGCTGGTCGTGCAAAGGGGCTCACAGTGCAGTGGCAAAGGCCATTGGCTGGGGAGCTCCCACCCAGGGTTCAATCCCTGGGTGCTGCACAATTTGTGGAAAAAAATCCCCTCGCCGGTCCCGTGTGCCAAAGCACGGGTCAAGAGACGTCCCAGGTCGACTTGAGGACCGTGTGCGGCCCAGGCAGGACCGCAGGAGTCTCACGGGTTATGTTTCCCAGGGCGGGGCCGGGGTTCGGGGATTTTCATGGCCTGCGTGAGAAGGCCTTCTTCTTACATGTAATGCCCGAGGGACGGCTTGCCCCTCGCAGGTCGAGTTTTTTTTTTAAGGGGCTGGTCGTGGGTTGGGTCTCAAAGCACGGGCCAAGGCCGGAACCATATGGGATAGCATCCCCATGTATGAGGGGCCAGCTTTCGTGACTTTTCTAGGCTGGGCTCCAGTTGATCTCTTCCTTGATGTAATACCGGTGGGGCGGTCTTTCCCCCACCGGCCGAGTTTTTTTTTATTTCTGCTGAATGAGTGGTGCTTGCCGTCTGTAAAGATTTATTTGAAAGATGGTTCCAGACATTAATTCTGGATGTTAATACCTGGGAACATAATAATCAATTAAATTTCCATACAAAAATATAAACAAACAAGCAAACAGTGAGCCAGTGCTAGGATTGATTCGTTAAATTCCTAATTTGTATCTCTACACTTAGCTCACCTCAGCAACAAAATTAAATGCACCACTAAAAACTAACATAAAAAAAGAATCTAGAACAACTCCTGAATGATAATTGAGTCTCAACAAAAGTAAATTTGCCTCAGTAGCACTCCCCACAAACTGTTTGCTAACATGGCACTCCCGAACTGAGATTTCTATTTTAGCACTCGTTCGTCAAACCTGTTATCTTCAGCCCCTCATTTTCTTCTTTGTCACCATGGCCAAGCTCCCTCTCCATCTCGTCTCTCTCCCGGTGGCTGTGCACAGCAATTGTGGTTTGTCTGTTGGTCAAGTGCAGTGCTCAACTGCTCATGGATGTTGAGCACCGTGGGCACTGCTAGGGAGTGCCCCACGCTCACAACAGCGAGGTCCTCGGTGGCTGGAGGGGAGGAAGATGGAGAGTAGAGGCAGAGAAAGGAGATAATGAAGGAAGATGGAGGATAAAGGCAGAGCAAGGAACGAAGGAGATAACGCGGACGGAAGATGGAGGTTGGGAGTAGTATGTTATCTAAATGATTCACGGAGAGTTATATTGAGGCAATTTTGCCTAGACAAATATGTATGGGGAAACAGAAACTGATGTGGAAAACAGATTACCAGAAACATAATCGCGCAGACATTGAGATATTGTATCATTAAACTGCTTGTGGGTAGACAAGATACACAATCATGCAGATATTTAGATAGCACATCACCAAACTGCCTGCGGGTCACTAACTACAAGTACATATAACAGTAAAAGAGCATCGTCACACATACCATGAATGTGGCAAGGGTTCTGGGCTTTGTAGCAGCAGGCTTTGCAGCACTGGAACGGGCACCTGAAAGGCCAAGCAAAGCGCACACATATAATTCACAAATCAAGAATCGACACCACGGTCTTTCACATAAATGCAGGTGAAGACTGCTCAGGTGCCCCTAACAGCCAGAAACACCATCTGGTATAAGGAAGCTCTTTAAATTCCATCTTCTTACCGGGAGCGAGCGACGTTGCCGCACTGGATGCACTTGGGCTTGTTGAGACCCCGCAGGTTGGGCTTGGGCATGTCGAAGGCCGCGGCAGGGACAGGAGGAGGCTTCTGTGGTGTCCCATTGCCGTTGGTGGCCACAGGAGTCGGAGCAGGAGCGGCAGCAGGAGTAGGAGCAGGAGTGGGCGCAGGGGAAGCTGGGTCACTAGCCACCGCCTTGGCACCAGTTGTAGCGGCAACGGCGGCTGCGGGCTTCACGTCCGGCATTGGGTTCCTCAGTCCAAGAAATTTCTGGGGACAAGAAAACAGGATTTCAATCACGCCTGCACATGCAAGATTTTGGGAGATGGTATGCGCAATCTAGGTTCAATGAGCAGTGAAAGCCACCGCCGGCCTCCACTGGCGGTCGCGCCATCCACAAGCCGCCCTCCACCACGCCCGCCATTGACCAACTCCGGAAGCCGCTCGCTCCCGCCGTCGGCCCTTGCCGCCGGTTGTCGTCCGCCGCCCACGCCGCCTCGCCTCGCCAGCCTCGATCCGCCACCACCGCCGTGCCTACTGCCACCGCCAGATCCGCCACCACCGCCGTGCCTACTGCCACCGCCAGACGCTCCTCAAGTCCCGCTGGACATGGAGCCATACCCCGACAACTGCGAACCGAAAGGCCGAAACCCTAACCCAGCCACCACCGCCTCAATCCGAAAGAAAGAGGGGGAGGAGGAGGACCCACCTCGTCGCCGGCCGCCTAACAGCACACACGAGAGCTGGACGAGTACGAATCGGAGGAGAGGAAGCGGCTGAGCTCGGTCGGACAGAGAAGCTCACGGTGGCGGAGAGCGTCGGAGGGAGACGGCGCTACGGAGTACGGAGTCGTCTTGGGGCGGCCTTGGGGACGTTTTGGGTAAGGCTCCGTGGGCTGCTGCAACTACCCCGTCCAGGTAGGTAGGTTGGGCCTGATCGAACAGATGCAAAATGGGCTATTTGAATGCCGTTTTACCGAGCGGCATAGCCAAGCCAATCCCACAAGCAAGGTCCACAAAACTCATTCATGTCTTTTTCGATTTTTTATTTTTATTTTTATACAGATTTACAAACAATATATATCCCTCCCAAATTCCAATGTTTTACAAAATTATACCTATCCCGCCATTTGAAACGGTGTTACTCTTCCAACCGCCATTTCAAATAGCGGTAGGAGCTACCGCTGTTTTCCTACCCATCGCGAGTACCGTAGTGGGAACTATCTTTCAAAAAATCATTTTTTTATTTGAACTCGGATGAAGATAAACTTTATATGAAAATTGTAGATTTCGTCGAGATCTACATCTTTATAGTTTAAACTTTTTCGTTTGAAATCATTTTGATGCTCAAATAACCGACACAAACTTTTCTTCTCTTGATAGAAAATCTTTTTAAAAAATCATATTTCTTTCGTATAAACTTCATATAAACTCAGATGAAAATAAAAAATATACAAAAACTGCAGCTTTCGTCGAGAGCTACAACTTTATAGTGCATAAGTTTTTCATTTGAAATCATTTTGATGCTTAAATAATTGACATTATATTCACATATAAAGTTTGACGAATTTTTTTTCTCTCGACAACGTATCTTCAAAAAATTGTAACGTTTTCATATAAACTCGGATGAGGTACACTCTACACTGAAATTGTATATCTCACGAGATCTACAACTTTGTATTTCAAACTGTGTTTGTTTGAATTCGTTTTGGTGCCCAAATGATTGACACAATATTTAGATTTAAATTTTAAATTTGAATAGCGTATCGATTATTTGAGTCTCAAGATAATTTTAAATGATCAAAGTTTGAACTACAAAGTTGTAGATCTCGACGAAATTTACAATTTTGATATAAAGTTTATCTTCATCCGAGTTCATGAAAAAAGTTATGAATTTTTGAAGACAGATTGGTCCCTACCACCGCTTGGAACGACGGTAACCTCCTACCTACTGTCATTTGAAACGACGGTATAAGTATAACGAGAGATGTATATTTTTTAAATTTGTAAAAAAAATAAAAAAAATCTCGTTTTCGAGTCGGGGGCGAGATCCAGTTGTTGAGTAGGGGCGGAGCTACGTTGAGCTTGTCGGGTGCGGCCGCACCCACGGAAAAATCGTATTCCTTTATCACTTCTAAATTTTCACCATGTTAAATCGAATTTTCATAAATGCTATGAAGGTGCCGCACCCCCCTTCATTCTTCTGTAGCTCTGCCCCTGTTGTTGAGCCCAGGTATGTTTTCTGACGCATGGGCCTCAAGTACCCGCGGCCGTCCGTTCCCGTCACCGAAACATGAAGTGAACTTGCCGCAGCCGCATACATCAGTCTCTGTGACGTTCGTTGATCACATGAGCAAGAATGACGCCACGAGTCTCTTGTAACAAGTGTGCACATGAGTTAGCTCGCTCAGGCTTAGTTTAGGACCCGGATGCTTCCATCATTTGGAAGGATCTCCTCCCTGATTTTGTAATCTCGATGGTGGGTCGTGACCCCTCCAGTTGATGAATGAAGAATGGGCATGTTTGCTTAAAAAAACAAAAAACCGACTTCGCCGGGAGCAAGAATGGACAGGTTTTGCTTTCCTGACAATTCAGCGGTTGTTGTAGGTGATCCATCCTCTCTCAACACTCTCCCATTTGCCTGGGGGAAACACGCCGGTATATAACTGCATAGGCCTGCAAAAGGAGCGGATCGGAGCGCTCCTGAGCGCGCCCCGCTGCCCCGTTCGCCCAAAAGCAGGATCAAGAGTCGATCCGCTCCTTGTTATTGTCTCATCAGGATAAACCTCGGGGATCCGCGGGTCGAACCTTCCCTGCAGCGCTGGGTTAAATTGCGTCGCGTACGTTTTTTTTAAGACGTCGCACGTACGTGCCTACAAGGATCGAGAAGGAGCCACGAACACACGCAACTGAAGTTGCTTTTGTTCCTCGTGCTTGCATCACGTGCTATAAGTTATTTAATACTCCCTCCGTTCCTTTATATAAGCATTCCTAGCATTCAAACTCAACAAACAACAAAGGAAGGAAATGACATCTATACCCTTCATTTTACACTACCCACCAACTCTCCACCCACCCATCAACCTCATTTAATTTTGTCATATCTCTAGAAATGCTTATATTTTGACAAAAAATTTGAACCCCAGGAATGCTTATATATAGGAACGGAGGGAGTACAAAGAAGTTACACGATTCGCTGCTGGTTTCAATTGCTCCTTGGCTTGTTGCTCCACTATGCCCATTGATGAAAGCTGTAACAAAGGCAAAGTTTTGTAAATTCGGAGTGGAATGGAAGCAGAAAGAGTTTACAAAAGATAATTTTGTTTGCTGAAAAGAAAAAAAAAGGATTGACCAATAAGAAAAGCTCCTATGAGGTTTGCTTAAATAAATTGACATGTCAAATTCTTTTACCACGAAATTGTTACTATCTGTAAAATTCATAAAACTGTATTATATGAAATTATACTGATATATCTCTAGTTGATTCCGTAATTAAGTTCACGAGGAAGTTGTACTACAAATGCGACATTTGATGATTCAAATGCACTCAACATAATTGTAAAGCAGTATTGGGGCAGAATTATTCAGCTTTCAACGCAACTGAAATTGGACAGGCTGCTACTTCAACACTTGACTTGCTTCATAGGGAGAGATGGTAAAAGTTACGATGAGTCAACTTTACTTGCCTAAACTTCCAGCACATATTTATGTGAAGAAGCCAAACACTACATCTGGTAAGAGAGGAATTCAGTAAGTTTTGCTTTCATTGCAGCATCACTGCCATTGGGACTGCAGGAACAGAATTTCACTGCATCAAGAAAAAGCTCATGGGGCTGCAAAGACAGAGCTCGGCTCTTGGGAACTAGAGGCAAGCGAGGATGTGCCTGGGTGGCGAGAGCACTCTGCAAGCACAAACGTGGCTACAGTGGCGAAGCAAGCTCCAAACGAGATGGTTGATCTGAAGCGGAACGGAGCAGCACCCGGCGGGGAATAGCGATGCCGTGAGGCTCGAACTCAGCTGCTCAGGACTCCGAGAGGAAGCTCAAGAGGGCGACAGGCAGCTCGATCGTATCCAGCAGATTCATCTCCCCCTCATCCTCAGACGTCCCGCCGGGTTAACCGGTTAACTCAGCTGTTCGTGGGCGACAGGCAGCGGGGAGCAGGAATCACCCTCGGAGCAAGACGCCAGGGACGAGCGACATTGCGAGCAGGGTCGACCCTAGGGTCTCCAGGGGTCAAGAGGATCGCGACCCAGTTGCTCCTCCTCGTTTTGGGGTTGGCCCGCTTCAATCCGCGAACTGATTCAGGGAGCGAAGTGATTTCGCAAGAGGGTCGACCACAACCCTTTGCAGGCCTATAACTGCAAATCTATAAACAGAGTGACCAACTATTTTTCTGCTCAAGATATATATATCGTTCCCTTTCTTCACCGTCTAGGCTCGACGGCCTCCGTGCCTAAGATGTAGGACGACATTGCATTTTTCGTACCCCTTCGTTCGAAATATCTGTCATTATTAACTTTTTTTACAACTTTTGACCATTCATCTTTTTTTCAAATTGTTATGCAAGTAACATCTATTTTGTTTGATAGATGATTTTCTATTATAGGTATTTAAGCTCGAATTATCCTTTTACATATCTACAAAAAAATTTAATAAGATGAATGTTTTAAGTTGTAGAAAAAAGTCAATAACGACAAATATTTCGTTCCTTAGTACTGTATAACCGTACATGACGTGATGAGCCTTGCAGTCGTTGTTTTCTCCGCGTCGTGCCTGTCTTTTTTTTTGACAAATACCACTTATATTATATTAAAGTAGCAAGTTTACATCTAAGCTCTTGAGAAATAGGCCAATTACAATAAAGACCTTAAACCAAGATCCAGAGCCGCCGTCGGAGAGCAGGTCGCCGGCGAACTGCAGCAGAGGCGTCTCGGACGCATGGTCGCAGTGGTGCGGAAGGGCCTCGCCTAGCGATGGCTTGTAGTGGTTGAAGACGCCGTCAAAGGGGAACATCACCGACGACGCAAGGGTGAAGTAGAATCTGGCGTCGGTGGGCTTCAAAACGTCATCTTTAGAGCCGGTGGGTGGCTCGCTGCCGAGCCGGTGGCGGAGAATCTTGAGGAGACTTGAAGCCGAATTATGCTTTGCTGCTTGGTAGAGGTCGATGGCAGAGGCAGAGGCTGGAATGTCCTGATGCGTTCGACGACGGTGAGCTCGCCACAACAGTTGGCGACGAGAGCGTCAGAACAACCACCAAAGAACACAGGAACCAACTCTACCCAAAAGGGATCCTGCTCTGGTAAAAACAGATTCCAACAGCGGAGGCGGAGACAAGCAAATCGATGTGTTCAACAACACCAAACAAAGGCATCGGAACAACCACCCGAAAGCAATCACCCCATCCAGAACCAGAAGGGGAATCCGTTCCAGAAACAAGGTTCTAAGCTTAGCGCCGGCGACCTGCAAGATAAAAGATGGGGCGAGGTGGATCTGCGATGGTGGTGGTGGATCGAAGGAAGTCGGATCTCGATGCATCGGACTGGCGGAGCGGGCGAAGCGGGGGAGATATCTGAACCATGGCAAAGGGGAGAGAAATTATTTAACCATACCGTAACCACCTCCTTCTCGACGGCGACGGGAGATGCGGAAGGGGCAACCGTGACGACGGCGAGCTAGACGGCGGCCAGGGGAGCACCCATCTTGGGCCTCTTAGAGCTACTTGAAAAAGGAGAAGGGGCCCCTTTCCCTCCCCACGCCGGCGCGAGTGCCGGAGCAAGGAAGGAAGGGGCCAGAGGAGGCAGGGATCGACGCTGCTGCGGCGAGGAGGGAGGGGATGGTGGAGGCGAGAACGGTGGTGACGGCGGCGGCGGGATCTGGGAGGAGGTGAGGAGAGGGAGAAGAGAAACCTAACACGGCAAAACACTTGATACTACTGAGAGCTCCCTCTATTGATTTGTTTATGAACGAACTCGTCGTGCCTGTCTTTGGTCGCATCAACCGCAAGTGTGTAGATGTTGTTCTATGGAGATCGAGACTATAGTGATGGCCAATGTTAGGCCAGCAACAAATTAAAACCGTTACGTGTCACCTTCCTGCCGTGCTATTCCTATGCCAGAGGGATTGTTATCTGGAACCTCACTAGCGGCGGTGGTAACCAAGCAGTTCTTGTGAAAAATGCAACCATTACTCCATATAGTGGGAGGCTCGGCACTCGCAGCTGGTTGTTTTATATGCATGAGCGCACGCAATGTTTGCCGTTGCTTCTGAGTTGTGTCCATGCACGTCGCTGTCTGACGAAAAACTAACAGACAAATGGAGCTACCTTCGGATCGGAATTCCTGTAAGTTTGGTATAGGGGTTTTCCTTTTTCGTGGCACCAGCAGTTTCGGCACAACTGCCGGGATCGGCGGAGCCTGTACCAGTTTTGATCAAGGTTAGGTCAAGTGTTGCCAGTAGCTAGCAATGTTCACCAGCAGATAGGGGAGAACAATAAAACAAGAACCAAATCGAACACGTGACCACATCCATGGAGCCAACGGGAGAACCGCTAGCTCAATTAATAGCCGTAAACTAATCCAATTTTCCGAGGAACACGACGAAGAAGGCTAGCACTCTAGCAGGCGTCGCGCGCCGGCCATGCCAAGCCATGCCCATCGAAACGCGAGCACCCGCCAAGCGAGCAGCCAGAGCCACCGACGACGCGCGTTCGCCGCCGAAAATACCCCGTAAAACCGCGTCGTCTCGTCCCCAGTGAATAAACAAGGAAAAGCCAGGTCACCCGCGAGGCGAGGCGAAGGAGCACGCCGCACGACCACGTCCGATCATGCCACCATCGCGCCCCGATAAATAACACCGGCGCGCCGCGCGGGATGCTCGCCGCCCACCTACCTCCCGTCATCTCCCCCCTCACCTCTTCTTGAGTGCCCCCTTGGGCTCTCCCTCCGGCCTCCCTCCACCCGCCCGTGCCATTCATCCTCCGCCGCCGTTCTAGTAGCCAGCAGCAGCCATAGTCAGCCAGCCTGATCACTCCCCAAGGCTCCAACAACCGGGACCATGGACAGGCTGCTGTGGGCGTCGCCGGCGCTGGTCTGCGGCGGTAGGAGGGGCAAGGGCGACGACGACGCCGCCGCTGTCGTGGACCCGATGGGCGCGGTGGTCGGGCAGCTGGGCGAGTGGCTGTGCCGGGCGGCGGTGCAGCCGCCGCCGCCGCCGCGCGTGTGCGGGACGCCCGGGGGCCCGCCCGTGACGGCGCGACGGGTGCGGCTCAGCGACGGGCGGCACCTGGCCTACGAGGAGTCCGGCGTGCCCAGGGAGGCCGCCCGGTGCAGGGTCGTCTTCTCGCACGGATTCACGGGGTCCCGCCTCGACAGCCTCCGCGCCTCGCAGGTCAGTGCGCGGGCTCTGGCCGGCTTTCTCCTTCCACGGCTCGAATGCTCGATCGATAGAGAACGGCGCCGCTAGTTCACTGCCCTCTTCGCCTCTGCATTTAGCTCTCTGTTCATGTCTGCATTTAGAACGCCCAGCTCCAGTCTCCATGGCAATAGGCATCCCGATCATCTTCTTCTTCGAAAGACACCAAAAAGCAGAGCAGGAAGTCTGCTAAAAAAAAAGACACCAAAAAATATCTTTTTTTCCAAAAAATGTTTGAATGTGTTTGCTATGGAGATCACGACCAGGTGTCGAACCAAACGATAGAGATGAAACGCGTTGGCAGCTGTCCTCTGAACGCGCAGAAATTGGAGTGCCCAAGAACTTCTGCGTTGGCAAATCGGTCGGTCACCTGATGACAAATCAACGGCGGAGATTAAAGTTGCCCAGAGAGCTTACCAGTTCCCATGTAGTCCGTAGGATCGTTTATTTCGTCAACGGCCAAAAATTTCAGTTCGATGACAGCATAAGCTGAACTCTTCCATTGACCCATTCCTCTAAGCATTACATCATCTGCCAGTGCCATTGTTAACGTCATCAGCAGCAAGAATTCGTCTTCGCATTGTTCGATCAGGCTTACCGACACGTACACCATCTCATCTGTGATTTTTTTTCAGGAAGTGGCCGAGGAGCTGGGCGTGTACATGGTGGGCTTCGACCGCGCCGGCTACGGCGAGAGCGACCCCAACCCGAGACGCTCCGTGCGCTCCGCGGCGCTAGACATGGAGGAGCTCGCCGACGCGCTGGGCCTCGGCGACAAGTTTTACATCGTCGGCTTCTCCCTCGGCTGCCACGCCGTGTGGGGCGCGCTCCGGCACATCCCGCACCGCCTCGCGGGCGCCGCGATGCTGGCGCCCGTCGTCAACTACTGGTGGCCCGGGTTCCCGGCCGACATGGCGGCGGAGGCGTACGGCAGGCAGGCGCGCGGCGACCAGTGGGCGCTCCGCGTGTCGCACCACGCCCCCGGCATCCTCCACTGGTGGATGGACCAGCGGTGGCTCCCCACCTCCACCGTCGTCGACAACACCACGCACCTCCCCAACAAGCGCGACGCCGAGGTCCGCCGGACGCTGACCGCCGACGGCACGCTCCGACGGAAGCGGGAGATGGCGACGCAGCAGGGGATCCACGAGTCGTACTACAGGGACATGACGGTGATGTTCGGCAAGTGGGAGTTCGATCCCACGACGCTGCCGGAGCCGCCGTGCCCCGTGCACCTGTGGCAGGGCGACGAGGACGGCCTCGTCCCCGTCGCGCTGCAGCGCCACGTCGCTGGGAAGCTCGGGTGGGTCAACTACCACGAGCTCCCCGGCACTGGACACTTCCTCTCCGCCGTCCCAGGACTCGGGGACACCGTGCTCCGAACACTTTTCGGCTGAATCACAGGAAATGGCGGCATCAACAAGTACAGCGTTGGTTGTAACTTAGCGGGTTATGAAAAGTACAGCACAGTGATAAGCTGCTCATGATACATGGGAACACGAGGCAGCGTGTAGAACTTGTTCTTTCTTTCCTGTTTTTTTTTTAATGTAATGAAGTTTTGCTGCCGGGAAAGCCCACGAAAATCGGAGATTCTTTGACAGAAAGTGATATCTTATTGTTCTATTTCATTATTTTTTTAGTTATGCCAAGTGGAGATTTCGTAAGGGTTTCATGCAAATTAATTAAGATGCCATGTTAACATTTTTTTTATGATGCGGCAATGAGTTAATGAGGAGAGGTGAGAGGAGTTTCATCTACAGTAGATGAAATCATGTATAGTTACTAGCACAGTTTGTGTCTTGCATGTAGTGCATATGTGGCTATCTTGGAAACATCAAAATGAAACTTCCCTTGGAATTAGCCCTATTCCTCACTAATGCGTTCTTTTGGGTAAGGATGTGCTAGATTTATTTTAATTCCAACTTTTTTAAAAAATAATTTTAAAAATAACACCATTCAAAAAATATTTTCATCTCATCCTTTTGCTCACGTCGATCCACGTGGAGCGGCAAGATCACGCTGTCGCTCAACATGCAACGGCACGACAAGCCCGCCATGCTGGAAGAGGGGATGACGAGGCTTCCCTGTAGAATTCCAAATTGGCTAGGCACGATTGGCGTCACGAGGAACGACTCTAAAAAGCACGGTCCTAGCCCGGCCCTAGGCACGATCAATAGTGCTTAGTGTCGGCACGGCCCGACTACCTTTTAGTGCTTGGGCTGCCACCCCGGCCCATAGTGCCGGCCCGAGGCACGGCACGATATGGGCTGGCCCGATGTCAGCCCGGCCTTGGGCATGATAACAGCCCGAGCAGCCAACGGCCCAACATCCCTTCGCCCTGCTCCTCTCCTGGACCGTTGGATGCGCCTCCCACTTCCCCCAGCCGTTGGATCTATCTGTTGGGAGTGGCATATATAAGCGCCCCCCCACCTCGCCCGAAACCCGACCCCGGTACCCCCTTGACGAGGGCCCGGATTAGGACCTCCTTTGACGGCGAGATAATCACTCTCGAGGTGGAGTCTTCTGACACCATTGACAATGTGAATGCCAAGTTTCAGTATAAGGAGGACTGAGGATCCCTGTCAAGACCATCACTGGCAAGACGTCTTGTTTCCGACCAGTTGGAAGCTTCCTCGACAAGTCTCCTACTAGGAGGAGGCTTCTCCGACAAGTCTCCGCCTCGCCCGACAAGTCTCCGCCTCGCACGAGCAGTCTCCGCCTCGCACGACAAGTCTCCGCCTCGCACGAGGAGTCTCCGCCTCGCCTCTGACAACCTGCTTGTTCGCACGAGCAGTTTCCGTCTCCGACCAAGACATGATCCACGCAAACGTGGCGCCACCCCGACACGTGAGCTTCCCCGTAACGACGCGTAGAGCGCCAGTTCCCCACGCCATGCAAATACGCCAGCTGGCGGCACGCGTGGGCGGCCGGCTCTGACGAGAGCCTTAGTGCGGCACTGTTCGGCCGCGCAGCCCTTGACACGCCGTCCCATCCGACCCTGCAGCACGCCAACTCCGTCAGAGGCACTCGAGTGCCCCCTACGATTAGCGTTGGCCTACGATTAGGTCCTAACGTGGCGAGCTCATCCCGTGCTCAGGCGGGTTGAGTCAGCACCAAAGAGCTCGGAGGAAGCGCCAGGTGCCCGAAGTAAACAGCCCCGCCCGGCCACGCGGCGGTCTCGACGATAACGCAGTTCAGCCCCCCTTCAATGCACCCTAATGGACAGCGACGTGCGAGAAGACATCCCAGCGGCTAGCACTGTAGCTTTTACTTGAATTCCCTTTTTTACCCCACCCCCTTGCGTCTATAAAAGGGAGAGGAGGGCAACCGTCACAAGGGCTGACGAACTGAACTCCACACCCCAGGGACTTGGGCACGATACCCTCTCCTGACAAGTTTGTAACCCATACTACAAACAACCCTAGCACAGGAACACGGGAGCTCGATACTGGACGTAGGGTATTACTCCTCGGAGGCCCGAACCAGTCTAAATCCCGGCGTCTCTCGTGCTAACCATCCGGGTCGGACACACGATCCGATACAAATTTACTGCTGGGCGGTTGAGAACCCCGACAGTTGGCGCGCCAGGTAGGGGGGCTTCGTGTGTCTCGCCGAACACCACCCACGATCCGGATGGAGGGCCGCGGAGTTTCGCTAACTCCCGGGGCCATCATGCGCTTTGGCTCCCTCGGCTTCGTCTACACCGGGCCGGCGGAGTCCGTCGTCGGGCGCACCTTCGCCCGACCAGCTCGCCCCAACGCCTTGACGGGAGCAGCGGGGCGCGCGGCGTTCGTCCGGGGCTTCTCGGACAAGACGATCATGGCCATGTTGGGGCCAAACCCGACGCAAGAGCATTTTAGGCTCGCCGCCTACTACCTCACCGACCTCGCCTTCCAGGCCAGCGGAGCCAAGCCGCTCGCCTGGGGCGAATTCATGGAGCGGTACACCGCCATGTACCCCCATGGACAGCAAGGCCTCCCGGACGACCCGATGATGGCCTACGTGGACGCGCTGCGAGCGTCCTACACCGCCCCAGGCTCCGCGACAGCCCGGCTCCGACACCCGCGCGCGACCCCTAGCGCGAGTGTTTCGTCTGCGTGGCGCCGAGCTCAAGCAGCTCCACCGACGCGGAGCCGGCACCGCGTCATCGCGCCACGGACGCCCAGCGCAGGGCGCGCCTCGACGAGCTCGCCGAGGCCAGACGCTAGCTCGACGAAGAGCTGGCCAACCTTCACCAGGAGCTCGAGGAGGACCACGGGTCGCGCGTCCCGCAGCCCACCCCGCAGCAGGTCCCGTTGCGGGAACAACGCCATGATGGAGACGGCAAGCGGCAGGAGCGACGTCCTGCCGCCGAGCAGTCCAGAGCCCGTGCCCCGACACCGCCGGCTCGAGGACGCGCACGCGACAACAACCGACGCGCCAATGAGGGCGCGAACATCGACGGCGACGCCCCGCCACTCTTCAGGCGGGCGTCGCAGAACCTGGCTGCGGCCGCCATGCTCCTGCGTGGTTGCCCAGAGGCGGCCACCCCCGTGGAGATGAGGGTGCGGCAGCAGCTCAAGGCCCTCCTCGAGGCGGCGACAGCACGGCAAGCGGAGAGCTCCGCGTCACGCCAACGGTCAGCGCACGACGGGAGAGCGGCACCCTCTGCGCACCGCCAGAACCCATCCCCCTCGCGGCATCGGAGCCACGGGGACGGAGCCGGAGCCGGAGGGTCGGCCGTCAAGCAACGTCTCGGGCCCAACCGTGACGCCCGGACACCATCGAGGCTCGCCGCCGGGCCGCCAGCGTCGACAACTACGGCAATGGCGACAACCGCAACCACCACGACGAGCACCGCTCACGCCGACACGACGACTGGGGACGCGGACGACGCTACGACAGCGACGAAGACCACGATCGCAGCTGGTTGCCGGACCAGAGGGGTCCGCGGGCCTTTGGATAGGGCGTGCGGGATGTGAAGTTCCCCTCACATTTCTGGGCTCCGACCAACGTCCCCAGATACGACGGTGAGACTAACCCCAGCGTGTGGCTGGAGGACTACCGGCTCGCGTGCCACGCAGGCAGAGCGACAGATGACCTCTACATCATCAAGAATCTGCCGCTCTACCTCGGCGACTCCGCGCGGACATGGCTCGAGCACCTGCCCCGCGGCAAGATCAACGATTGGACGGAGTTGCGCCGTACCTTCGTCGGCAACTTCCAGGGCACGTACGCCCGTCCTGGCAAGCAGTGGGAGCTGCGAAACTGCAAGCAGCAGCCGGGGGAAAGTCTGCGTGACTACATCCGGCACTTCTCCAAGCGTTGCACCGAGCTCCCCGGCGCGACGGACAATGACACCATCTCAGCGTTCCAGAACGGCACGACCTGCACCACCCTCATCCACTGACTGGGGCGCCGTACGCCCCGAACCACTCGGGAACTCCTCGACATCGCGACCAACCACGCGGATGGCGAGGAGGCGGTCGCGGCGACCCTCAACACCCCTCAGGGCAAGGGGAAACAGGTCGTGGATCATGGCGAGGGGTTGTCCTCGCACCACAAGAAGAAGAAAAAGAACGACAAGCACGCCGTGACGACAACCTAGTCGCGGCGGTCGAGCGCAAGGCCTCACGCCCCAAGAGCAACCCGACCAAGGCCGCCCCCCCGAAAGATCACTTCGAGAGGCTCTTGGAGGCGCCGTGCACCCACCACGAGGTCCCCGTCAAGCATGCGCTCAAGGACTGCCGCTTGATGAAGAACTACGTCAATGGCACGCTCAAGCCTAAGGTAGCAGATCCACAGAAGAAGGCTGCGCCTCTCCCCGACGACGACGCGGAGGCCCAGTACCCGGGCGAGGACGGGGCAGTCCACATGATCTTCAGCGGATCCCCAGCGCGACCTTCAAGACGCCAAGAGAAGCTGATCCAGCGTGGGGTCTATAACGTTGAGTCCGTGACGCCGTCGTACCTGAAGTGGTCGGAGGTTCCGATAACCTTCGACCGCAAGGACCACCCCGACCGTGTGCCGCAGCTGGGAGCTTACCCACTAGTGGTAGCTCCCCTGTTCAGGTCCAAACGGATCCACAAGGTCTTGATGGACGGGGGGAGCAGCATTAACGTGCTCTACACGTCGACGCTCGACGACATGGGCATCCCGCGGTCCAAGCTGCGGCCATCGACCGCGCCATTCCATGGGGTCGTCCCTGGGATGGAGGCACTCCCAATCGGGCAGATCGATCTGCCCGTCACGTTTGGGACGTTGCAGAACTTTCAAACAGAAACCCTCACCTTTGAAATGGTGGGGTTCTCGGGGACGTACCACGCCATCCTCGGGAAGCCGGCATACGCGAAGTTTATGGCCGTGCCCAATTATACATACCTCAAGTTGAAGATTCCCGGTCCGAAGGGGATCATCACGGCGGGGACTATGTTCCAGCGCGCATTCGAGTGCGACGCTGAGTGCTTCCAGTTTGCGGAGGCACTGATTCGGTCCGAGAGGCTCCACGCCGATCCTCCCTCCGAGGACTAAGACATCCCTGAGTCGTCCAAGCGAGCGACTGCTCTTTTGAGCCCGCCAAGGACGTCAAGGATGTGGCCAAGGACGTCAAGGATGCGGCCATCTCCGATGATGGCCGCACGCTCTGTATCGGGACGGCGCTCGATCCTAAATAGGAAAGCGCGCTCGCCAACTTCCTCAAAGCGAACCTCGATGTGTTTGCATGGAAACCCTCCGACATGAAGGGAATCCCGAGGGAGGTTGCCGAGCACAAACTGAACATCAAGCCGGGATCGAAACCGGTGAGGCAACGCCTCCGCCGCTTCAACGACGAGAAGTGCAGGGCGATCAGCGAGGAGATCAAGAAGCTCCTTAGTTCAGGGTTCATCCGAGAAGTATTCCACCCTGAGTGGCTTGCTAAACCTGTACTTGTAAAGAAGAAGAAGAAGAAGAAATGGAGGATGTGTGTTGACTACACGGGCCTCAACAAGGCATGTCCCAAGGATCCGTTTCCTTTGCCTCGCATAGATCAGGTAGTCAATTCGACAGCTGGGTGCGAAACCCTCTATTTTCTCGATGCGTACTCCGGGTACCACCAGATAGCGATGTGCATAGCGGACCAACTCGCGACTTCATTCATCACTCTGTTCGGCGCCTACTGTTACAAGACGATTCCCTTCGGGCTCAAAAACGCGGGCGCCACGTTCCAAAGATGTATGCGACGCGTCTTTGGAGACCTTATAGGACGAATCATCGAGGCGTACGTTGATGATATCGTAGTCAAGTCGAAAAAGACCGGCGATCTAGTCCCAGACCTCACGGAGGTGTTCGCGAAGCTGAGAGAGCACGGGGTGAAGCTTAACCCCGAGAAGTGCATTTTCGGGGTCCCGAGGGGTATGCTCCTCGGCTTTGTCGTGTTGGAACGCGGGATTGAAGCCAACCCCGAGAAGATCTCGGCCATCACGGACATGGGGCCGATTCAAAACCTAAAGGGCGTACAGCGTGTCACAGGCTGCCTCGCGGCTCTCAGCCGCTTCATAGCGCGACTCGGGGAGCGTAGCCTGCCGCTGTATCGACTAATGAAGAAGTCCGACCACTTCGCATGGACGCCCGAGGCTCAGGAAGCGCTTGATTCCCTCAAGAACCTCCTGAAGAGCCCGCCGATACTCACGGCTCCAGTGCCAGAAGAGCCAATGCTCCTATACATCACTGCGACGACCCAGGTGGTAAGCGCTGCGCTGGTGGTCGAACGAGAAGAACCCGGGAGGTCACTCAAGGTGCAGCGCCCGGTCTATTTCATGAGCGAGGTACTCTCCGACTCAAAGACTCATTATTCGCAAATGCAAAAGCTTGTGTACGCTGTCTTGATCACCAAGCGCAAGCTCCGCCACTACTTCGACGCGCACCCCATCACGGTGGTGTCCAAGTACCCGCTCGGGGAGGTGATCCAGAACCCTGAGGCCGAAGGGAGGATAGCCAAGTAGGCGCTCGAGCTGATGGGGCAGAACATTTCGTACGCGCCCCGCAGTGCCATCAAGTCGCAAGTGCTGGCGGACTTTGTCGCAGAGTGGACGGAGATCCAAACTCCGCCGGCACCCATCGAGCACGAGACGTGGACAATGTAATTCGACGGCTCGGTCATGAATGAAGGAGCAGGAGTGGGCCTTGTCTTCATCTCGCCTCTGGGCGTGCGCATGGAGCACATGGTTCGACTTCACTTCCCCGCGTCCAACAACATCGCTGAGTACGAGGCGCACATCAACGGCCTTCGAATCGCGATCGAGCTCGGGATCTGCCGTCTCGAGATCAGAGGAGACTCAGAACTTGTCGTGGATCAAGTCATGAAAGAGAAAAATTGTGTTGATCCGAAGATGGCGGCATACTGACAGGCCATGCGCGAATTGGAAGGCAAGTTCCATGGGCTCGAGCATCACGTGCCGCGCGACTACAATAAGGCTGCAACGTCCTCTCCAAGACTGCATCAAGCCGCAAGCCTGTACCGCACGGAGTGTTCACGAGCGACCAGCACGCACCATCCGTACGCGTCGAAGGGGAAAAGCCGCAGAGCCTGAAGGGCCGGAAGTCATGGAGATCGACCAGCCGCCCGAGCTGAACCTCGAGGACCCTGATTGGCGCTTTCCCATCCTCGAGTGGCTTGTCGAAGGGAAACTTCCCTCTGACCAGACGGAGGCACGCCGCATCGCGCGACGAGCTAAGGCGTTCGTCCTCATCGAGGGTGAGCTCTACAAGCGGGGTGCGGCAGGCATACTCATGCGATGCATCTTAGGAGATCAGGGCAAGGAGCTACTTCGCGAAATCCATGCCGGAACATGCGGACATCACGCCGGTCCGAGAACTCTTGTCGGAAAGGCTTTCTGACAAGGGTTCTACTGGCCCACAGCGGTGGCGGACTCCAAGGACATCATACGGCACTGCGAAGGGTGCCAATTCTACGCTCGACAAACACACCTCCCGGCGCAAGCGCTTCAGACCATTCCCATCACATGGCCTTTTGCTGTGTGGCACCTCGACATGGTGGGGCCGCTCCGACAAGCGCCCGGGGGCTGCACGCATTTGCTCGTGGCGGTCGACAAGTTCTCCAAGTGGATCGAGGCTCGACCCATCGTGAACGTCCGCTCCGAGGAGGCCGTAGCGTTCTTCATTGACATCATCTATCGCTTCGTCATACCCAACACGATCATCGCCGACAACGGCACCCAGTTCACAGGGAAGAAATTCCTCAACTTTTGCGACGACAATAACATTCGCGTGGACTGGTCCACCGTGGCACACCCGAAGACGAACGGGCAAGTCGAAAGGGCGAACGGCATGCTACTGGAAGGACTGAAGCCTCGCATTTTCAAACACCTCGAGAAGTTTCGAGCGAGATGGGTAGCCGAGCTACCATCCGTTCTTTGGAGCCTGCGCACCACGCCTTGTCGAGCAACCGGCTTCACGTCGTTCTTCATGGTGCACGGGTCGGAAGCAGTCCTCCCCACGGACATCGATTACGGCAGTCCCAGAGTACGGGCTTATACCGAGGAAGGCAATCAAGTCGCGCTCGAGGATGCGATCGACCAGCTCGATGAGGCGCGTGACGTGGCACTGCTACACTCAGCCAAGTACCAACAAGCCTTGCGACGCTACCACGAGCGCAACGTGCGCGCCCGCGAGTTCCAGGTCGGGGACCTGGTCCTCCGACGGGTTCAAGGCAGCAAGGATCGACACAAACTCGCGCCCCCATGGGAGGGGCCATTCATTGTCGATCAAGTACTCCGACCGGAACATTCAAGATCCGATACGAGGACGGTCGAGTCGTCTCCAACGCTTGGAACATCGAACACCTGCGGCCGTTTTACCCTTGAGTAAATGTTCATATCTTATAAACCAGTGAATAAATGCTGCTTGCTTTGTTCATACATCTATAAGTTCGTAAACTTCTCGGTTTCCATGTTTCTATATGTTGCAACTTCTCCAAAGGCTGAGCGGCAAGCGTCTCTGCACCTGTGCAGAAACGCTCTCCACTCGGGGGCTACCCAGGGCACGATTCCCTCCTTTCGTTTTCTCCATTTTTTCAAAACAAAAATTGACAACTATGTTGCGACCGATTGCACGTGCGAGAGGTTTTTTGATGGAAGGCTCGACCTTGCGAGAAGTAAGGATGGCGGCCCGCGCGGGGCTTGGTACTGCTGCTCGTTCAACGCTCCTAGCACCTACACCTCCACGGCTACGGTGCGAAGACTTGCGAGCACAATCTGAGTCCACGGGTTTTTCATCCGACCCTTTTCAAAAGCGCTCGGGCAACCGCTCAGACTCCGGTCTAAAACGTTTCTAATGAAAAATACGTGTGTCACTTTTCAAACTTCCCTGAATGCTCGGGGGCTGCGAACGTGTAGCACCTCTTGGTGGCTTGGGATGGCTGGGTGTTGGCGGTCGATTTCTGTCAACCAAGAACACTTGTTATGTTATGGTTTGAACTTCATTTTGGAACTAACCCGCCACTAGGCATACTAATGATATAACAAGTTCACCGTTGGATGTGCATTTTGAAGTATAGTGTTTTTGCAGGAATTCACGTATTAAATGAGGGAAGATGCAACTAGTTCGGAGAACGTTTTGCAAGTCAATCAAGGAGCTCCGACCATGTGCGAACTTGCCTCCAAAGGTGGCAAGGACCAATGTGCTTGAATGGAGAACTCCCGAGGACCGAGATGAAAAGACCGGAAGTTCATGCATAAAGATCCCTCAACTTGGTCGCGGAGATAACGACGTCCAAAGTCCACAATTGAAGGGCCCAATTATCCAAAATGCAGGAGATGGAGCGTGGAGCAAACTGGGCCGAAACCGAGCCCAAAAAGGCCTAGGCCGGCTGGCCCAGCCCCTTCTGGCGGCGGTTCGGGCTCCCCTTTCTTCGGTGTTAAGTACATGCAACCCTAATCGCGTGGGGAAGCCGCCATTCGCCAGAGGCGCCATCTAGTTCCTCAGAGCCGCCAAGGAAGAGAGAATTGACTACGAGAGAGACCCTTGGGGGAGGACACTCGAGATAGATCATCGCCAAGCCCATGGGAGGTCGCCACGAGGAAGGAGGACGCCGAGAGCTTGCCACGGTGCCGCCGGAGTTGAAGGACAACAAAGATCCATCTTCATCGGAGGCATCCACCATCTCAACGGTGCCATGCCTAGCATCATGATGGGGTAAAGTCTTTCGTTTGTCCATGGAGTTGTAACGAAACTTGAAGTGTAGTCACCTATATATCTTGTTTGGATCATATGTCTATCATACCCTTTGTTGATGATGCTTAATCTTTAAGGCTAGCTACCGCGTTTTCGGGTCAACATACCGTGTTCATTAGGGTTAGTACCGATTACCTTTGCGTAGTGACATGTACGAGGGAAGGGAAAATTTTAATCCTTGATCACACACCTAGATAGATTGGATCGGGGGTTTATAATATTTTGGGTGATTGCATCTTCAAGTGCCTAGACTCCATGGGCATACATTCTTCATACTTGTGCACCTTTAATCTCTCTTTAACGTAATTTAGGGTTAGTTTGTCTTTACTTTATAGATTAATCTTTCTATCATAAGTCTTCAATCAACTAGATTAGTGTTAGGGTAAACGCTAGTAATCCCCTTGCTCCTTGGGTTGACAAGAACCTTGGGATCTCCCGTAGGTGAAGAAGGGCATAGGAGATCCATACGCTTGCGGATCGAAACTTCATACGAGTTTCACATATCAACACTGGGCTTTCCGACTCCTACGCCCCCGCGGCTCCAGAGTGAAGCTCGGTCACCTCAAGTTCCTGAGTTCTACTACTCGTTGCTATGGTCGTCCCTTGGTACTCGAGGACATTTGAGCTATGACAATTCCGAGCAGGCTTTTAACGACTACATGTAAGTATGATACATCTAATGTGAAGGCCTGGAGACGTCTTGGTCTTCTGGTGTGTCTCGTGGAACCAGGTCCAGGTCCTTCACCGCGACGTTGGCCATGGCGCGGGCAAAGGAGGCGCAGTCTTCTTCAAGCTGGTCGCAGTGGTCGTCGGAGCTGCCTGGGGCCTAGCCGCCGCTCAACGCTGTGCGGTCCAACCCTTGATAATGCGAGTCGAACATAGCGAGCACCCGGTGCACCACCTTCCGAGCAGTTGATAGCTCCCGTTCCTTGACGACTTCCGGGAGGCGCTCAACTAGCTTCACAAGCGCGTCGGGGAGTATCGGCCCGATGGGACCCCAAGCTCCGACAGGACCCGGCCAATAAGTCTCCCGAGCTTGGCGTGTTCCATGATGCTCACCCGCCGGGACGTCTCCGACTCGCGTCGGGCGTTCTTGACCTCTTCGAGCTCAGTCTTGACCTGCTCCTGGGCCATCCGGGAGTGCTCAAGCTCGGCCTTGATCTCTGAAAAGGGTCGACAAGTTGCAATGATCAAATATGGCGTGGCCGAGCGAAAAGAAGAGCGAGGCAGCATCAAGAGGACTTACTCTCAAGCTGCTCTGACAACCGCTTGATCGACCCGTCCTTCTCGATGATCTTGAGCACGGTGGCGTTCACTTCCTGCGATTTTTCCGTGAGCTTCACGGTCATCGCGGCGTGATTCGCGCGCAGTCCTATGACCTCGAGAAGACGAATCAACACCGACAAAAATCAAAGGAAAGAAAGAAACCCACGACAACATTCGAAGCCCACTCACCATCGACATCCTGCGCCAATTGGGAGTTGGCGTTCCGGAGTCGGGTCACCTCGTCGGTGGCATCCTGGAGCTTGTTGGCCACCTCAGAGAATTGCTTGTTGGCCGTCCGGAGGTCCGCACCGGCGGTGGCCAAGTCTTGCTCCAGCCCGGCCACTTTCGTTTCGAGCGCTATCTTCTCCTGGGCAGCGGCTTGGGCAGCGGTCTGGGCGGCAGATTCCGCGGCAGCGGCAGCGGCGGTGGGCTTCTCGGCGGCCTAGTTGGCGGTCGTTACAGCGGCCCGCAGCTCCTCAGCTGCAGGCTCCGCTTGGGCCAACTTCACCTTGAGGGATTCCCGCTCTGTCGCGGTGTTGGTGGCAGCGGCCTGTGCGGCCGTAGCACGGTCTTCCGTGGCCTTCACGGTGGCCTCGAGCGTTGCCTTCGACGACGCCTCGTTCGCCACCACCCCGGCGGCGGCTAGATGAGCGACCGCCAGCTGCATCTCCAGCTGGGACCGCTCCGCCCGGAGACCCCTGATGGTGTGCGCCTTTCTTGCGCCGCACTCCGAGAGCGTCTGTTTCGGGCAAGAGATCAACAATTACAAGACTTACAAGAATGGGAAAAACAAGGTTAAGCTCCCGGTTTGAGGGGACTCACCATCGTCGCGGGAAGGATGAGCTCGTCGAATGCACGACGCGCCCACCCGAGATCTCGCTCAAGGCGGCGGCAGGCCGCGGCTTCCTCGTCTTCGTCGTCGGGCGCGGCCGCCCACGTGGAGCGCACGAGGTCGGTAATCCGCGCGTCATTCTCCTCCGCCACCGGCAGCAGCCCCGCGCCTGAACCCTCCCCGACCTCCTGGATCTCTGGGGAGGCACTTCCTACGGCGCTCCCGAGGACATCGTGTTCCTGCGGGACTGGGCGGGTCGGGCTTGTGATGGGTGCTGCTTCAACAACGGGGGCAGCGAGCCGGGGTGACGATGGTTGCGGCGCACTCACGGCGAGCGCTCCCACGTCTACGGCGGGAGATGAGGATGCGACGGCGGCCAGCGCGGCATCTGCCGCGGACTCTCCGAGGATCTCCTCGGTCGCCTTGACTGAGACTGGGGCTTCGGGAGCCTCGGCTGCTCCGACCAGGCCCGGCTCCGGTTGCCCTGCCTCGGTCGCTTCAAGCGCGACTTCCTTGTCACCGTGCTCCGCCGCTCCGGCTATGGTCGCAGCCTCGAGCATGGCCGACTCGGAAGCCTCGACCCCTGACTCCTCCGGGCCCGCCAACAACCATTCCAGCACGGCCTCTAAGCTAGTTGGATCGCCGCCTGACAAGTTGGGTCCGTCGAGATCGATGATCTCCCGGGAGCGGGCAACCGCGTCGTCAGCTGCTGGCTCCTACACCGCATCCCCACCCTGCTGCGACACCGCAGGCGTCGAAGCTTCAACCGCCGCTGGCACCTCGATCTCATGTCCGCCGGCCGATGGCAGCGGGGGCACGACCTTCTCGGAAAACACCGCCAGGGCGCCGCCGCCCCCAACAGTGGCCTTGACCGGTGGCTCGATCGCCGCCTGGATGTCCTTCGCCTCGGAGGCCGCCCGCCCCTCGGCCAAGTTGCCGGCGTCTGACGCCGGCGGAGCCGTCGCTGTCTCAATGACCTCGGTCGCCGCAGTAGGCCCGCTCCCGGCCTGCCCCGCCGACGGTTCGGTAGGACGACGTGTCGGGCGGGGATCGGGCTGAGGGTTGCGCGCGCCCAATGCTGCACGTTTCTGTGGCGCGAGGCTGAGCACGCCGGTGTCAGCGCGGCTGAGGCAAGGGCGGGTTAAACATGAGAAACAAGCGAAGACGAAGAACAGTAAAGCAATGAAGAATAGCGAGCAAGAGCTTACATGGTGGATCGGACGCGAACCCGCTTGACTGGCCTGTCCGATGGGCCCAGCTCGGAGGCCGGCCTTTTGGCCCCCGCCAGCTTGGAAGCTGATTCCCGACGCTCTGCCGGCGCGGGAACTAGACTGTCGCCCCCCGACGACTTGGGGCGGCGGTTCAATCCCCCGACGACTTGGGAGCGGCGCTTCGATCCCCCGACGACTTGGGAGCGGTGCTTCGATCCCTCGACGACTCGAGGGCTGCCCTCCCGGCCTCCACCGTGCCGGAGGCCGGCTCCTGACTCCCACCAGCGGAGAGGGGAACTTGCACGGCCGGGACGCCGCCGCCGCGGATGACTAGAGATTGGAGGCGCCGATGGGGAATCCTCGTGTTCCCTCCTTGCGGCGCGCTCGGTGCAGACACCGGCGGGGTCGACCTCGCCTTGGCGGACGAGCGCCTCCTGAAGGAATCCGAGTCCGATCGCTCGGCGTCGACAGAGGAAGGGCGGGAGGAAGAGTCTCGATCCGCCGACCGCCTGGGCGGATCGTCTGGACGCGCAGGATCCTTCCGCCCCTCGGAGTCGCGTGAACCGCTGGGGGCCGCCTGAGAGCGGGTCACCCTTTGATCCTCTCAGACGGGGCAGGCCCCCGGCTGCGAGCTGGAACCCGCGCCCCTCTCGCGGGCGACCGGCTCCGACCGCCGCGTCAAGCTCACCTCCGCCGCCCGGCGCGGCGAAGGAAGGGGCGACCCAGATATGCCGCTCCAGTCGACATCCGCGCTCGGCTCGTCCCCACTCCACGGCGGCGACGGCGACGGATCTTTGTTGGAGGAGACGTTGGCCTCCCCCGCTTTGCGGCGCTTGATGCGGCCGTCGTTCCGATCGCGCTTGGCGATGTCCTTCTCCTTGTGCCGCGTCTTGCGCTCGGCCCTCCGCCTATCCGCGGCCACTTGGTTGCGGTTGAAGATCGCCTCCTGCGGAAGAGGGGGCTTCGCGGGCACGAGGTGGGAGCTCCTCAGCTAAACGTAAAAGGAAGCGAAGAGGGCCAGCGACCGTCAAGAGTTTCCGAGAAGATCCAAATCAGATAAAGACATCGAACTAGTCGAGGAACTTATCGGAAGAAGAAACCACTTACGAGCTTTTCGGTCCCCTCGTTGAGGAGCATCGGCAGGAGCTGTGACGGCGGCCACGAGTAGGACGCCTTCCCAATGGCCACAGACACGCAGCGCTGGACCTCTTCCTGCGAAGGTGTCTCGGGCGCGGTCACGGTCCCTGCCCAAGGGTCCCTCCTGGCTGTCATCTCACAGAGACGAAGAGGCCGCCTCCGGAGCGGGACGACCCCCCGGGTGTGGTACTGGCCGATGACGGCTGCCAGGTCGACTCCGGCCTTGCGAAGGCGGGCCAGCGTGAAGGACCGAGACTGGCGACCAGAGAGGGGGGAGTGAATGGGAGCCGATAAAAAATATTCTCGAAAGAGATGGCTACTCCAACAAGATGAACGCGACAACCAAACACGTCTCCGACTCAACTACCCAAGTTGGCCAAGACCACGTAGCCACTGGAGTGCTACTGGTCCTAGGAACCAACAACCACCTAGATCTACTCGAGAACGCAGCGGAACAAGCAACTCGAGCACCACTGGACTGCACCGGTCAGACCGGTCCATACTGGAGCAACATGGCAAAATCTGAGAACTTCCACAGAAGGCTCCTACACTGGTCAGGCCGGTGTAGCTCGCCGGTCAGATCGGTCCAAGCTAGGTAATCCCAAATCCACCAAACAGACCTACCGAGCTCCAAAACAGACCAAACTCGAAACAGCAGCAACACGAGACAACAGGGAACTCACCAAGACGTTCACCCGAGCAAAACTCAACCAGGGGTCTGCACCGGTCAGACCGGTGAGAGGCACCGGTCAGACCGGTCAGAACCTGAGCTCTCGGGATGAACAGCGCCCGCGGGTCAACTCCCCAAATCCAACTCCCGATCTCACGATTCGCTCCAAGGATTCGCACAAGATTTTGGGGATAGTAGGAACACCTCATGGGCACACCATAGCCAACATTTGGTCCACCAAAACTTGCTAGAATGAGAGGAATCGAAGGATTTCCACCAAGAACGCCTCTAACCCTAGAGCCAAGAAAACCCCAAAATTGAGCCCCTTTACTCACGGATTTGGGAGGGGAATCAAAGGGAAAAGAACCACGAAGGGTTCATGCATACATCCCCCACCAAATCCCAAAGAGAAAGGTCTCAAAACCGCCACAAGAAATTCGCCAAGAAAAGGCTTCGAAAATCACCAAAAAGGGAAAACGGGAAGAACACAATCAAGCCTTGAGGAACCACGCCAATCATCTATACATACCATGAAGGTTCATACAAGGTCTAGCTTCCGCCCGATCATCCTTCCCTCTCACAAGATCTCACCATGAAGCTCTCAAGCTAGTCCTAGAAATTCCAAAGGAAAAATGGAAGAGGAAAATAGCAAAACAAAATGAGGTAGAGTTCCAAGAGAAGGCTGCCATCCTCTCACCACTTGGGTTATATGGAGGCTAGCCGAAAGACTAAATTACCCCTAAGTCCTAATACTAGGATACACACCCCCGAGGGGCACTTTGAGAATCTTTTTCTTCGCACCATCGGACGGATGCCCGGCGACAGCAAACTTGCTTAGCCTCGACGCAAGCCTTGCGATCCCGACGCGTGTCCTCCGTTTCGAAGTCTCCGGGCTGCGTCGTCGCATACCGGTCAGATCGGTGCTCCTCACTGGTCAGACCGGTCAGACCCACCGGTCAGACCGGTCCGATGCTGCTGCACCTCCGTCCTCGAAGTATTCCGGTCCGATCCAATACCTGAATATGCGCTTGACTGCTTGCCGATGCGAAGTCCTTGGAGACGCCTGAAAATGAGCGCACAGACATACCGAGAATTGGATGTCCGGCCTCGTCGCCGTCAAGTAGAGGAGTGACCCGATCATACTTCGGTACTCCTTCCGGTCCACGTGTTCACCGTCCTCATCCACATCAAGAGCTGTAGTCGTACTCATAGGCGTCGCCATGGCTTTGGAGTCCTCCATCTTGAACTTCCTCACAATGTCCTTGGTGTACTTGGCTTGGTGTACAAATGTTTCTTCCTTCGACTGCTTGATCTGGAGGCCGAGAAAGAACTGCAACTCACCCATCATGCTCATCTCAAATTCCCTGCTCATGTCTTCTGCAAACCTTGCAACCAAAGAGTTAGACGAACCACCAAAGACAATATCATCCACGGATACCTGCACAATCAGGATATCTTTGCCCTGCCCGAGGAGAAACAAGGTCTGATCGACCTTCCCCATCTCAAAACCTCTCTCAAACAGGAATCCTCTCAACCTACCGTACCAAGCTCTAGGCGCCTGCTTCAGCCATTACAACACCTTCCTCAACTTGTACACCCGGTGGGGGTACTTCTCACTCTCAAACCCCGGTGGTTGCCTCACATACACTACTTCCTCTAAAACACCGTTCAGGAAAGCACTCTTGACATCCATACAATTTGAACCCTTTAGCCACGGAAAAGGCTAGAAGGATCCTAATCGCCTCCAAACGGGCTACGAGAGCAAAGGTCTCCTCGTAGTCGATCCTCTCTTTCTAACTATACCCTTGCGCCACCAACCTCGACTTGTTTCTCACCACTTCTCCTTTCTCTCCTTCTTTATTTTTCCATACCCATTTTGTCCCAATCGGCTTACACCCCGGTGGAGGATCCACCAACTCCCAAACTTGGTTCCTCTCAAAATTCTTCAACTCCTCATGCATCGAATTAACCCAATTATGATCAGATAGCGCGTGTCCAATGTCTTTGGGCTCAAAAGTAGCAACAAAAGCAGCATGGGCAAAGTGAGAATTGTTCCGAACCCTCGACCGTGTAGTACGTTCATTGATGTCACCGATGATCCTCGAACCTGGATGATCCACTTGAACTCGCCGGGGAGGTTCTCACCTTGATGCTACCTCCCCCTCAACAGCAGCTTCTCCTTGATCTGGGTTTGTCGTCGCAGGTGTGGGAGAGGGCCCGTTCTCGATCGTAGTCGAAGTAGTAGGTACATGCTCAGCCGCGGGCACCACACCGCCATCTTCATCATCTCCATGTTCATGCTCCTCCTCCTGGAAAATCTCCTCGCCAAGTTCCTCGTCACCTGAACACTCAAAAACAAGCTGACTACGTGGCTGTGTCTCGTCGAAGGTAACCTCGCAAGTCTCCACGATTTGGTTAGTTTCAAGATTGAGCACTCGAAAGGCTCTAGAATGAGACGCGTAACCAAAGAAAATGCCATCGACCGACCTAGCCTCGAACTTGTTCAACTTCTTACCTTTCTTCAGGATAAAGCATTTGCACCCAAACACATGGAAGTGACTCACCTTGGGGGTTCTACCATGCATCAACTCATGGCAAGTTTTCTTCTTATGCACCCTGAGGTAAATCCTGTTCGACACATATCACGCGGTATTCACCGCCTCAGCCCAGAACCTTCTCGGAGTCCTATGCTCATCGAGCATCGTCCGAGCCATCTCGCACAAGGTTCTGTTTTTCCTTTCAACCACGCCGTTTTGGGGAGGCGTATACGGACTCGAAAACTGGTGTTCAAGACCCAAGTCATGGCAAAAGGTTTCGAAGCGAGAGTTTTTAAATTCCAAGCCATTGTCACTGCGGATCGCTCGTATGGCATCTCCGTGCCTCTCGTTTCTCAACCTCAAGACAAGATCTCAAACAAAACCAAACGTCTCCCCTTTCTCTTCCAGAAAGAAAACCCACGCATACAGAGAGTAGTCGTCGACCACAACCAGGACGTACCACCTCCCACCCACAGATCGCACACAAGCTGGGCCAACAAGGTCCATATGGAGCAGCTCGCATGGACGCTCCGTCATCACATCGGTGAGGGGTGGATGGGAAGCAGCTACCATCTTAGCATGCCGACACGACGTACAAACCAACTCTTTCTCAAACATCAGCCGTGGCAATCCTCGGACCAAATTGAGTTTACTCAAGCGAGACAAAAGGTCAAAGCTTAAGTGACCCAACTTCCTATGCCACTTCCACAACTCACTCGAAGAACCAGCCAAAAAGCAACGAGCCACACCAGAAGACTGAGAGAAATCTGCTCGGAACACTTGACCCTCGGGAACGACCATGCAAACTAGGTCCCCTCGAGAATCCAAAATCCGAGAACCACCAGGCCGAAACAACACCTCAAAGCCCTCATCCAAAAGCTGGGAAACGGAAAGCAAATTGAACCCGAGCAATTGAACAAGAGCAACACGCCTGAGAGTGACCTTCTCACTTACCTTAATCTCACCTTCTGAAAGCACACGCCCTCGCCCATTGTTCCCAAAGGTGATGTATGTCTTGGACACCACCGGGACGAGACTTGAGAACCACCCCTTGTCTCCGGTCACATGCCTCGAGCAACCGGAGTCAATCAACCAAACGTTCCTCAAGTCTCCGACCTGAAATTCAAAAGCGAGCACGTGAGTGAACAAATGACTCTGCACTGGGGTTAGTACCAAAAGAGTAAAACCAGCGCCGAGCCATTTGCTCCAAAGTGGGGTTAGCACAAACCATATCATCACGCCTATCAAAACTACCACCACGAAAACCACCATGGGAACCACCACGAGGGAACCGCCCCTGTCTAGCTGGAGGAGAACGAAAACCACGAAAGGAAGACCGTGGACCGTTCCTCCTCTCTATCTCAAAGCTGCGACTCCTCCCACCCTCGTATTGAGGACGAGGTGGAGAACGTCTAGCAAACTGACCACCTGCAAACTCTCCATGCCAACCACCAGAACCACGACCACCAGAACCGAATCGAGCATCCGCACGAGCACGGAAACCGAACTACTGTCTGCCCAGACCAGCACTGGTCTGACCGGTGGAGTGCACCGGTCTGACCGGTGGTGCTCGGCCAGCAGCACCACCTGCCACCTTTCGATCTCCCCAAGCCGGAACCGTCCTCACAATCGCCTTGGCCCTGGGCATTTGCATACGAGGCTCAGGTACACCATTTGAAGGGCGGTACCTGTCCTTGTTGGCCCACTCCTTAGCCATTCTCTCCTCACGCTTCCTCTTAAAGTAAAACTCACCCTTGTGACCATCTCTCCCACAATAGTCACAATGAAACCGTATGAGCTTAGGCTTAGGCTTGGGTTGGGGCTGCTCACTTGGTTTCTCTTCACTCTGCTTCTCACCCATCTTCTCTCCAACCTCACTCTCCTTGGAGCTCACAAACTTCACCGGTTTTTGGAAGTCATTTGTTGGGCGAGGAAATATGGGAGGATCTGGGGTTGTATCAAGTTTGTTTCTCAGTGGGTTGGGCTTAGGAGCATAGGCATTTTTGTGGAAGGTTTTTGGTGGAGCTAGGATATCACCAATCTTCTCTCCTCTCTCACCACTACACTCTCTAACCTTCTTCGAACCAAGCGCTTGCCCATCATAGCGCTTGTATGCCTCTATCATTATCCTAAGTTGTGGTTCATGACCCGACAGCCAACCCATCATTTTCCTCAACTCATCATTCTCATCCTGCAAGCGATCCACATAATGTGCAAGTTCCAGATTTTTCAAAGCATGCAATTCACAAGTAGAGCAAGAAGTGGGAACAGGTTCTTTCAACTTAGCCTCAAGAGAAACAGTGTAAGCACGCATCTCATCAATCTTTCCATGCAAAACAGGGCAAGAAGTGCAAGCACCTAGCAAAGCAGGTCTAGACTTAAGCTCAGCCACTTCAACCCTAAGCATATCTAGTTCATCACAAGTAGAAGCATCCTTATCCTTAAGAGTAGTAAGATCAGCTAGGTACAAAGAGCAATCACAACAATCAATCTCATCAGAAACCACAGGTGAAGCCTTAAGCGAATCTATCTCAAGCTTAGCATCCAGGTTCTGGGTTTCTAGCTCAGCTACTCGGTTCTTAGCATCTTCTAGTGAGGCCCTAAGCTCTTTCCTCATCTTCTTTGCCTCTCTAAGCATGTCATCACGATTATCAAGCAACTTGCCAAGACGCTCATTATCCTCACGCAAGAAGGGAAGCTCGTCATGTACCTCATCCTCGGAGTCAGAGTCCGAGTCGCTCTGGTGACTCTTCTTGCTGCCGGAGCTACGAGCTATGCCGCAGAAGCCATCTCTCGCGTAGCAGCTTAGCCTGCTTAAGTTCTTGGATGACTTCTTGTTCTTGCGCCGACCACCTTCATCTTTACTGCTGCTCGAGCTCGAGGAAGAGTAGGCGGAGCTTGAGTCGATGTCGCTCACTCCGACCATCGCTCGGGCCTTCCTGTCGCGTCCGTCCTTCTTCCTCGATCGTCGCTCGTCCTTGTGCTTGTTCTTGTGCTTGTGATCGCGCCTTGATCGGTACTTGCCGTCTGTCCTCGATCGGTTCTTGTAGCTGTCCTTGTAGCTGTCCTTGTTCTCCATCTTCTCCGGACAGTCGGCGACGAAGTGTCCTGGCTTGCCGCACTGAAAGCATGTCCGTGGATTCCTCCTTGTGTTCACTCGGTTCTCGTGCAACCTCTCGAACCGCCTGGTCAGCAACGCCAGCTCGTCCTCTCCAAGCACGTCGAACTCCTCGTCTGGCAAAGACATCAAAGAAGACAGAGAGTACATCCTGGAGGATGCGTTAGCGTTAGACTTAGCACCTTTGCCACCGACGAGAGCAAGACTATGAGAATCGGTCGGGCTCTCGAGCTTGGTTGTCATACCACGATCCAACTCAGCTGACTTGAGCTTCGAGAACAGCTCGTTCACGGTCAGGGTGTCATACTTCTCGGACTCAAGAATAGCCTCGACCTTTCCGTCCCATACGGTGCGATCCAATGAGTGCAAGAGCTTCACGACTCTATCATGATCAGCGTATGGGAGCACAGCCACATTGGCTCTCATGTTGTTCACCACAACCGTAAACCGGTGGAAAAGGGCATCGACAGACTCGCCAGGGAGATGAGTAAAGTTCTCGTACTCTCTCCGGTAAGTCACGTACATCCGAGCCTGAACCTGAGCATTCCCAGCATGAGCATCCTTCAACTGCTCCCAGATCCTACAAGCTAAGTCCTCTGTCTGAACCCGATCGAATTCGGACTGACACAGAGCACGAAACAAGTAGTCGACCGCCTTGTTGTTGGCGTCGAACATGTCCCTCAACCCTAGAGCAAGGAAATTAATCGGATGAACATAAGCTGTGTTCACCGTAACGTCCCAAAGGATCTGACCCTTACCACGGAGGAAAGCCGCCATCCGCCTCTGCCACATCTGGTAGTTTTTGCCATCGAAGTGCGGAGGACCTGAACCCCGTTCTTGGTACGCCATCCTTGGATCTTAGACTAGTTAGAATCCGAAGATCCGTAACCGGCTCTGATACCACTTGAAGGACCGAAACTGGCGACCAGAGAGGTGGGGGAGTGAATGGGACCCGATAAAAATTCTTCTCGAAGGAGATGGCTACTCCAACAAGATGAACGCGACAACCAAACACGTCTCCAACTCAACTACCCAAGTTGGCCAAGACCACGTAGCCACTGGAGTGCTACTGGTCCTAGGAACCAACAACCACCTAGATCTACTCGAGAACGCAGCGGAACAAGCAACTCGAGCACCACTGGACTGCACCGGTCAGACCGGTCAGCAGCACCGGTCAGACCGGTCCCTGCTGGAGCAACCTGGCAAAATCTGAGAACTTCCACAGAAGGCTCCTACATCGGTCAGGTCGGTGTAGCTCGCCGGTCAGACCTATCCAAGCCAGGAAATCCCAAATCCACCAAACAGACCTACCGAGCTCCAAAACAGACCAAACTCGAAACATCAGCAACACGAGACAACAGGGAACTCACCAAGACGTTCACCCGAGCAAAACTCAACCAGGGGTCTGCACCGGTTAGACTGGTGAGAGGCACCGGTCAGACCGGTCAGAACCTGAGCTCTCGGGATGAACAGCGCCCGCGGGTAAACTCCCCCAAATCCAACTCCCGATCTCCCGATTCGCTCCACGGATTCACACAAGATTTTGAGGATAGTAGGAACTCCTCATGGGCACTCCATAGCTAAGATTTGGTCCACCAAAACTTGCTAGAACGAGAGGAATCGAAGGATTTCCACCAAGAACGCCTCTAACCCTAGAGCCAAGAAAACCCCGAAATTGAGCCCCTTTACTCACGGATTTGGGAGGGGAATCAAAGGGAAAAGAACCACGAAGGGTTCATGCATACATCCCCCACCAAATCCCAAAGAGAAAGGTCCCAAAACCGCCACAAGAAATTCACCAAGAAAAGGCTTCGAAAATAACCAAAAAGGGAAAACGGGAAGAACACAATCAAGCCTTGAGGAACCACGCCGAATCATCTATACATACCATGAAGGTTCATACAAGGTCTAGCTTCCGCCCGATCATCCTTCCCTCTCACAAGATCTCACCATGAAGCTCCCAAGCTAGTCCTAGAAATTCCAAAGGAAAAATGGAAGAGGAAAATAGCAAAACAAAATGAGCTAGGGTTCCAAGAGATGGCTGCCATCCTCTCACCACTTGGGTTATATGGAGGCTAGCCAAAAGACTAAATTTCCCCTAAGTCCTAATACTAGGATACACACCCCCGAGGGGCATTTTGGGAATCTTTGTCTTCGCACCATCGGACGGATGCCCGGTGACCGCAAACTTGCTTAGCCTCGACACAAGCCTTGCGATCCGGACGTGTGTCCTCCGCTTCGAAGTCTCCGGACTGCGTCGTCGCACACTGGTCAGATCGGTGCTCCTCACCGGTCAGACCGGTACTCACCGGTCAGACCGGTCTGATGTTGCTGCACCTCCGTCTTCGGTCTTGGCTTTGTGGATCAACCAAGGAACCTAGTGGTTTTCTGGTGAACCACCGGAAACCCCGCGAATTCGGTGTAGCCTCCGCCAATCACCACTCATGACTCGGCTCCCACGTAGTCCCGGCTCGATCTTGGTTTTGAGGCTCAACCAAGAAACCGTCCATGACTTCATCTTGCCGTTCTTGCCACCATGCGGCCCGCACTTGACTCTGCTGGCCACCGGGTCCCTCGAACCAAGGCTACTTGTCTTCTCCACACCTGGAGGCCTCACCGGCAACAACCTTTCGAGCTTGTTCTCCACCTGCACCAACACCAGTCAAGTCGCAACCTGCACCTGCAATACTTAGCCAAGAATCAGTCCACACCACGTTGTCAATCACTCATCACACCAGGAAGCGACCTACCACCGGTCCTCGAACCACACATGGCTCTCACAGCGCCGCCTAGTGCTCCTTGAGCAGCTTCTCCTGCTCTGCCTTCGGAGGTCCGTCACTCCAACTTCTCGGCGCATGGGCGATGGAGACTCCGGTAAACTCTGGCAGCGCGTGCTCAGGGTCGTTCTTGAGATAGAACCAACCCTTGTGCCAACCGCTGTTGGAGCTAGTCAACGAGAAAGGGATGTACTTATCGCCCCTGCCTTGCTTCATCCGGAGGTTGGCGCAATCGATGGTCGCCGGGAGGGGGCCGTCCTTCAAGCATGCGAACATGAAGAAGTACTGGAAGAGGTGCCAGTGGGCGCCGATCCCCAAGTACCCCTCGCACAGCGCCTCGAACGCCGCCATTTGTTGGATGCTGTTCGGGTTGAGGTGCTGGAGCTGGAGCCCGTACTCGAAAAGTACAGCTCGGATGAATCGCCCGGCGGGGATGGAGAAACCGCGCTTGTGGAACGCCACGAACGAGACGACGTACGCCCTCGGCGGGCGCGGCACGGACTCCTCCTCGGGCACCCTCCATTCTTCAGCGTCGGTGAGCGCGGGGAGCTGCCCGGCGGCAACGAGACGGTGCAACATCGAGCGGGACACGTTGGAGCGTGACCAGTTCGACATGGCGACGGCAGGCTCTGATGCGTGGCTTAGGTCAAAGAGGCGGTGACGCTGTGGGCGTGAAGGGCGAACGAAGCAGGCAGCGGTGGCAGTGAAGAAGGCAGGGGGTAAAAGTTTCGAACCCTCAGCCGGCGCACGATTAAAAAGGGGCACGGCCACCGGCCTTAAATGCTGGGCCCGCCACGCCGAAAAGACGCCTGCACATGCGCGCACCCTGGGGTAACTGACGCTCGCCTGCGCGACACCTCGATGCCCGCTGGGCCCGGGAATCTGAACCGACCTCACTCTGTCTTTTCAAGCCGTCACATCCGCCACATCGGCCATGACCTCCACGACGCCCACAACCGCCACGACCACCTCGGTAAAAGATCCCAGAACCACGACAACGCCACTGAAGATCAAACCCCACAAGCGAGTCTACAACTCACTCGTGGGCTACATCCGACGGATGCGCTCGCGCGCACCCACCGAGAAGACCAAGAGCAAAAGATCATCACGATGCCTTTCATCTGAGCCTGTGGGCGAGTCCTTGACTCCCTCCCAGGCTCGGGGGCTACTAACGAGGGCCCGGATTAGGGCCCCCTTTGACGGTGAGATAATCACTCTCGAGGTGGAGTCTTCTGACACCATTGACAATGTGAAGGCAAAGATTCAATATAAGGAGGACTGAGGATCCCTGTCAAGACCATCACTGGCAAGACGTCTTGTTTCCGACCAGTTGAGAGCTTCCTCAACAAGTCTCCTACTAGGAGGAGGCTTCTCCGACAAGTCTCCGCCTCGCCCGACAAGTCTCCTCCTCGCACGACAAGTCTCTGCCTCGCACGAAGAGTCTCCACCTCGCACGAGGAGTCTCCGCCTCGCACGACAAGTCTCCGCCTCGCCTCCGACAACCTGCTTGTTCGCACGAGCAGTTTCCGTCTCCGACCAAGACACGGTCCACATAAACGTGGCGCCACCCCGACGCGCGAGCTTCCCCGCAACGACGCGTGGGGCACCAGTTCCCCACGCCATGCAAATACGCCAGCTTGCGGCACGCGCGGGCGGCCGGCTCTGACGAGAGCCTTAATGCGGCACTGTTCGGCAGCGCAGCCCTCGACGCGCAGCCCTCGACGCGCCGTCCCATCCGACCCTGCAGCACGCCAACTCCGTCAGAGGCACTCGAGTGCCCCCTACGATTAGCGCTGGCCTACGATTAGGCCCTAACGTGGCGAGCTCATCCCGTGCTCAGGCGGGTTGAGTCAGCACCAAAGAGCTCGGAGGAAGCGCCAGGTGCCCGAAGTAAATAGCCCAACCTGGCCACGCGGCGGCCTCGACGATAACGCAGTTCAGCCCCCCTTCAATGCACCCTGACAGACAGCGACGTGCGAGAAGACATCCCAGCGGCTAGCACTGTAGCTTTTACTTGAATTCCCTTTTTTACCCCTCCCCCTTGCATCTATAAAAGGGAGAGGAGGGCAACCGTCACAAGGGCTGACGAACTGAACTCTCACACCCCAGGGACTTGGGCACGATACCCTCTCCCGACAAGTTTGTAACCCCTACTACAAACAACCCTAGCACAGGAACACGACAGCTCGATACTGGATGTAGGGTATTACTCCTCGGAGGCCCGAACTAGTCTAAATCTCGGCGTCTCTCGTGCTAACCATCCGGGTCGGACACACGATCCAATACAAATTTACTACTCGGCAGTTGAGAACCCCGACACCCCTCCCCTCATTCGCGCAGCTTCACCCTCACGGCAATGACATCTCGTCTCTCTCTCCTCCTCCTCTTGCTCCCCTCATCTCTCACTTCCTCCTCCGTGCTTCGGGATAGGGGTCGTGCCGGCGACCCCCCACCGCGCCGGCTACTGGTCACCGCGAATCGGGGAAGGGAGCAGCGTCACCACTCACTGGGGCCACACACGACGGGGAGGGAGGTGCGGCCCGACGGCGGATGTCGCCCTCCCCACAGTGGAGCTGGCCGCAGTCCGGCGACAGAGGTCGCTCCCCCACGGCGGATTCGCAGGTAATGTCGGGCTCTAAGCCTCTAGACCTATTCCCTAACCCTAGATCTCGTTATCTCCTCTGTTCTTCTTGAATCCTGACTTCTTCTTCTACCTGCTCCAGAGCTCCGGCGATCGTGAGGACCTGGGTCATTCCATAGTGCCTGGCACGGCACCAGCCCGTCGGACGGCCCTTAGTGCCTGTCGTGTTGTTGTCGTGCTTAGTGCCGACACGACACGAAAAAACGGCCTTCGGGCTGTGCTTCGGCGCCCTCTCAGGCACGGTGGCACGACACGGCACGGCACGAAGTAGCCACCGTGCCTGATAGGGCCGGGCCGCTTAGTGCCGTGGCATTTAGGGCTAGGGCTGGACGTCCCGTTTGGAATTCTATAGGCTTCCCCCAATCATGCCGATGCATGTGCCTTGGCTGGCGTCACATGACGTCTTCCGATTGAATTTACCTACTTTGATCCATCAAAATAAAATAATATCTGAATTTAATATCATCAAATTTAACATGCGCACTATACAAGATGTAAATAATCCATTTTAGTAATATACACACACGACCAAGTCCTACCTATTTTGAAATATATAGTTTGAAGATGGGCTAGGTATTACATGTTAGGGCTACCGTTAAATTCAATCATTTCGGAGCATATTAAAAAGATAGTATATGAACTTCAAATATCATGACACTCAACATGTATATTGTACAAGTTGTAAAGATTACATTTTATTAACATCCACAATACCAAGTATTACATTTTGAAATATAGTTACAAACTAGACTATGTATTTTCTCTAAATTCATGTGAGGGCTATCATTAAATTTAATCACTTTTGTATCATCACAATAAAATAGTATATGAACTTCAAACATCATGAAACTCGACATATCTATTGTATAAATTGTAAATATTCAATTTTATTGATATCCATAAGGTCAAGTGCTACATATTTTGAAATATCTAATTTCAAACAAGTAATGTATTATCCATAAATTCATGTTAGGGCAATCGTTTAATTTTCAACTTTTGGACCATCTTATTAAAATAGTCAAACATCATGAAATTCGACATGCATATTATATAAGTTCTAAAAATTGAATTTTATTAACATCCCCAAGGCTAAGTGATACATGTTTTCAAATATATACTTTCAAAATAAGCTATGTGTTATTGCTATATTCATGTTAGAGCTATTGTTAAATTTGATCGTTAGAGTTTGAAAATATTTGGATCTCATTAAGTAATTAAATTTATGTACAAAAAAACATGCAAATTGAAATTATTTGCAAGCTCATAATTTTTTCATATCCCTCTAGTTGTATGGTCATTTTTTAATTTCAAAAACGAAAATTTTCATTTCAAATTTCAAAAACAAAAAGTTTTTCATTTAATTTTTTTTGACATAAATGAAATATTTCATTTTTTTCATTTTCCTCTGGTGGTATGGTCATTTTTTCAAATTTCAATTTCAAAATATTTTTTTAATTTTTTTTCATTTCCCTCTGGTGGTATGGTGAAGGACCGATTAGTCGAACCAGAGAGGGGGGAGTGAATGAGAGCCGATAAAAATTCTTCTCGAAGGAGATGAGGACTCCAACAAGACGAACACGACTTCCAAATCACGTCTTCGACTCAACTACCCAAGTTGGTCAAGACCACGCAGCCACTGGAATGCTACTGGTCCTAGGAACCAACAACCACCTACACCTACTCGAGAACGCAGCGGAAAAACTGACTCGAGCAGCTACTGGGCTACACCGGTCAGGTCGGTGAGCAGCACCGGTCAGACCGGTCCCTGCTGGTAAAATCTGACAACTTCCACAGAAGGCCTCTACACCGGTCAGGCCGGTGTAGCTCGCCGGTCAGACCGGTCCAAGTCAGGAAATCCCAAATCCACCAAACTGACCTACCGAGCTCCGAACAGGACCAAACCCGAAACAACAGCAACACGGGACAACAACGAACTCTCCCAGACGTTCACCCGAGGCAAAACCCACAGAGCCTCTGCACCGGTCAGACCGGTGAGCAGCACCGGTCAGACCGGTTAGGCTGGGCCGCTCGGGGATGAACAGCACCCGCGGGTCAACTCCCCTAAATCCAACTCCCGATCTCCCGAATCGCTCCACGGATTTGTGCAAGACTTCGGGGATAGTAGGAACACCTCATGGGCACTCCATAGCCAAGATTTGGTCCACCAAAACTTGCTAAATCAAGAGGAATCGAAGAAATACCACCAAGAACGCCTCTAACCCTAGAGCCACGAAAACCCCAAAATCGAGCCCCTTTGCTCACGGATTTGAGAGGGGAATCAAAGGGAAAAGAACCACGAAGGGTTCATGCATACATCCCCCACCAAATCCCAAAGAGAAAGGCCTCGAAATCGCTCCAAGAAAATCGCCAAGAAAGGGCTCCGAAAATCACCAAAAAGGAGAAACGGGAAAGACACATCCAAGCCTTAAGGAACCACGCCGAATCATCTATACATACCAAAGAGGTTCATACAAGGTCTAGCTTGCCGCTCGATCATCCTTCCCTCTCACAAGATCTCACCATGAAGCTCTCAAGCTAGTCCTAAGAAAATCCTAAGAAAAATAGGAAGGAAAATAGGAAAACCAAATGAGCTAGGGTTCCAAGAGATGGCTGCCATCCTCTCACCACTTGGTTTATATGGAGGCAACCGAAAGACTAAAATACCCTTACTAGCTAACTAGGGATACATGCCCCTCAAGGGCGAATTCGGAAATCTTTGTCTTCGATCCATCGGACGGATGCCCAGCGACCGCAAACTTGCTTAGCCTCGACGCAAGCCTTGCGATCCCGACGCGTGTCCTCCGCTTCGAAGATTCCGGACTGCGTCGTCGCACACCGGTCAGACCGGTGCTCCTCACCGGTCAGACCGGTACCCACCGGTCTGGAGCTGCTGCACCTCCCTCTTCGGTTCTTCGGTCTTGGATTTGTGGATCAACCAAGGAACCTAGTGGTTTTCTGGTGAACCACCGGAAACCCCGCGAACTCGGTGTAGCCTCCGCCAATCACCACTCATGACTCGGCTCCCACGTAGTCCCGGCTCGACCTTGGTTTTGAGGCTCAACCAAGAAACCGTCCATGACTTCATCTTGCCGTTCTTGCCACCATGCGGCCCGCACTTGACCCCGCTGGCCACCAGGTCCCTCGAACCAAGACTACTTGTCTTCTCCACACCTGGAGGCCTCACCGACAACGACCTTTCGCGCTTGTTCTTCACCTGCACCTGCACCAGTCAAGCCGCAACCTGCACCATACTTAGCCAAGAATCAGTCCACACCACGTTGTCAATCACTCATCACACCAGGAAGCGACTATCCACCGGTACTCGAACCACACCTGGCTCTCATATGGCCATTTTTTTCAAATTTCAAAAATGAAAAATTAAATTTCAAATTTTAAAAATGTATTTTTTTCGTTTCAAATTTTTGTTGGTGGCATAATTGATTTTTTTTCTCGGCCCGAGGTTGCCAATTTTATTAAAATTTGCAAAAATTATCTATTTATCCTTACCAAAAATAACCCTATAGTGCATACCACCACCTGGTGGTATAATCCACCGTAAAAGAGTCCTTCTGCGTTCTTGGGTTAAGATGTGCTATATGCCTATATGTCGTCCTCAATGAGCATCTGAACAAACAAGCTGAGATAAGCCATATCGTCTTAAAAAAACTACGAATCCATCGTCGATATGATTCCATGTTTGCCGAACTGCCATCCTTCTTGTTCTTCGGTGTAACTTGACGATGATTTTTTCAACATGGATCATGCATGAGCGGGTGTTTCACAAAATAAGATAGTTCAGTTCATACAAAACAGTAGTACTTGACTACTGGCACGGAACTGACTTGAATTTCAGGGAAGGGTTCATTCATTTCGTTGACGAAGTCACCGGCAACATATTGTTCAACGGCTGAGTGAAGACTATGTAAAACTAAAACATAATCAATGATTACTTCAGAGAATCCACAAACAATAACCGGTAACTAAACTGATACATGCATGTGGACATGAGGCACAAGTTCTTTGGGCCCAGACTGTCACCACTAACGCTACTGACTCTATCCTTTGTCTCTAACAGAATATTACTGGAGAAAAGACTTGTCGATATGAAATCAGAAGAAAATTGGCATGAAACAAGGAGTATCAACCATGCATAAACAATTACTCCAAGACAGCAGCCACCAGTGCGTGCCACTGTACTTCTACCACAATCCACATCCACGGAACAATATAATCTGCGTTGCCGATAATGCTGCACACAGCTTCTAAAACAAGTCTTCACCTACCAAGATCACTACCGAACCACAGAAAGGCTAGCTTCCTCCCATTGGTGGCAGTCTACAGGTTTCCCCAATGGGTCAGCAATTGGAGTTGATGAGGACAATCCAGAAAGGTGCTTTGGCATGAGATGCCAAAGGGGGTGAAGATTGTTCTCCATTCATACTTCAACACCAATACCAACCCCAACCACAAATCTGAAGAACCACTCCTGAAGAAAAGAGAGGTGCGACAGGTGATCCGGGGTAGAGGAGGCTATGGTGTATATAGATTCTTGGTGTCACACACACTCACTTTACAAAAGCAGCAGTGGATGTATCTTTTGGCAAAAAAACATCATCGCCTATGTCATGCCCATGTAAATAGTGTTTAGCTCTCCAATTTTTCCATCGAGTCTGCAAGTGTATGAAATCGCCACCAACTACTGAAAATCCGTGGTCACCTTCATGGCACCTAATCCTATAGATTGTGATATATCATAATTCATTGGCAGTGTATCTGAAATGACCATAGCGTCTTGAGTCTTCATTGATCATCAGTAAGAAAGACTAGAACTCGTGTAAACTGAATCTTTCTGAACCAAAAGAAATGTACAATATCTAGTATTACATGCCCCACACATGTAGCGATAATGAACAAACTTGTGCCTAGCTAAAACTAATTCTTTTTCGGAGAAACCAAAAACCTTTTCGATCAGGTAAGATTGGGAAGACCACTTTGAAAAGGGTGGTAGGTGAGATCTAACTTATTGGCAATTTGGCCTGACCAAGAAAGCACGTATATGCACCAATGAGGTCGATAACTTCACATATATACATATATACGTGCACACACACGTTGTTGGTAGGTTAGTGAAAGGGTTGCCGCTTCCTCCACCACCGCATTGTTCAGGCCATGCGTCGGTGGTGCGTCACCGCCGTTCAGCTTGCACTATATAGCTTAGCCCCCAACACCTAACACGTTTTAAGAACCACCCTCACAAGCCTCTCCTCGTAGACTCAACAACACCACGCAACCAAACCCATTCAGAGCTCCAGCTCCAACTAGCTCCTAGCTAGTGCTCCAGCCTCCATTCTCCAATAATGGCCGCGGATGCTTCGGCTGGCGATGGCAAGCGGCGCGAGAAGCGCACGGCCAGCGCGTCCGCAATGCACGCGTGCGTCGGCGTCCTCCGGCTTATCTGCACGGCGTGCGCGATCGACTGGCTGTCGGGCACCGGGAGCACCCCGGCGGGCCTGCTGATCCTCATGGCGGTGGCGCTGGCGGCGGGGTGGTTCGTGAACGCCGTCCGCCCGCCGCCGCCGACGCCGTGCGGGACGCCCGGGGGCCCGCCGGTGACGGCGCCGAGGGCGCGGATGCGGGACGGGCGGTACCTGGCGTACGCCGAGTCCGGGGTGAGCCGGGACAGGTCCCGGTTCAAGGTGGTGTACTCGCACGGCTTCTCCGGCGGCCGCATGGACTCGCCCCGCGCCTCCCAGGTTGGTGAACGCTAGCTGCTGCCTGCTGGTGGTGTGGCCTCACGCTTTGACGCTACGCTCCCCACTCCTTTAATTTCCTTTGGCGTTTCTCGTATACGTGCCAGAAAGGAATGGCTCACGCACCACCGCGGCACCGCGCTACGGCATGGCGCGCTGCGCGTCGTCCACATGCGCGTGCTTACGGCCGTGGCAAACTGGCAACCACTGCCCCCGGTAGCGCACCGGCACCGGAGCCACGTTGGTGGGCACTGGTGATGGTGAGTGGTGACACGCACGGCCGCACCAACCAACCCAACCACCAAGTCTCCAAGGAGACGCCAGGGTAACAGCCACCGACGCCGATGCCGAGCTTGAATTTTCCCGTCCGGCGGCGGCTGATGGCTACGACGACGTCCGTGCTGCCGGCACGGCGTCGTGGTCGCCCACCTAACTTCCGTCAGAAACTTTACGCGTCGTCGACGTTCCGACTTGGACGAGCCCGGCCCGTTCCTCTAGAACGACTAGCTAGGCACGTAGCTAGATAGAGTTCTCGCTGTTCCTCCTACCTGAAGCGTGCCCGGGCCGGTGCATACGGCGGCGCGGCCAATCATGTCCGGGCTCACCTGACGCCGGCGTTGACATCTCAGCGCACGTGACGGCGAAACTGATCGAACTGTTGGTGATTGGTGAGCGACCATTGACTAACACGTATGCTCCGTACGCAGGAGCTGCTGGAGGAGCTGGGCGTGTACATGGTGGCGTTCGACCGGGCCGGCTACGGCGAGAGCGACCCGGACCCGCGGCGGTCGCTCCGGAGCGCTGCGCTGGACATCGAGGACCTCGCCGACGCTCTGGGCCTCGGCGACAAGTTCCACCTCATCTGCTCCTCCCTGGGCACCCACGCCGGCTGGGCCGCGATCCGGTACATCCCGCACTGGTTGGCCGGGGTGGCGATGATGGCGCCGGTAGTCAACTACCGCTGGCGCGGGCTGCCGCGGGGGCTGGCCCGGCGGCTCTACCGGGCGCAGCCGGCGGGCGACCAGTGGTCGCTCCGTGTCGCCTACTACGCGCCGTGGCTGCTGCACTGGTGGATGAGCCAGCCGTGGCTGCCCACCTCCACCGTCATCGACGGCTCCGGCTCCTTCCCCAACGAGCTCGACGAGAAGAACCGCGTCATGGCGCTCTCCAACGGCATGTTCCAGCAGAGGGCGAGGCTGGCGACGCAGCAGGGGGTCCAGGAGTCCTTCTACCGGGACATGGCGGTCATGTTCGGGAGGTGGCCGGAGTTCGAGCCGACGGACCTCGAGAAGCCGCCGTGCCCGGTGCACGTGTTCCAGGGCGACGAGGACGGCGTCGTGCCCGTGCAGCTGCAGCGCCACATATGCAGTCGGCTCGGCTGGGTCAACTACCACGAGCTCCCCGGCGTGGGGCACTTCCAGTCGGCTGTGCCAGGGCTCGGCGACAGGATCGTCAGCACGCTTCTGACGGCACCGGCGTCGGCGTGACAGCTCCAGGGACAGCAGCATCTTCGCATCTGCGTGTAGTAGCAGTACATGACTGATTTGCCATAGGTAACAAGTCGAGGCAACCAAACGCTGAAGAAAGGCATTCCCTATGAGCTCAGGCAAGGCTTAGGCATTACTGTATCTGTGCAAAGAAACTTAAGGGCAGAAGGGTCTTTTTATATATCACGAGAGGCGTTTTTGACCCAGTATGTAAATATTTATAATATGAATCAGAGAATAATTCAATCCAAGTCCTGTCATTTACATACAGCTACAAAGAACGGTAACTGACTAACAACTTTGAGGCTATCTAGATTCACTGGCACATGACCACTTGTAACAAAACTGTTACAATACATTACACACACACTGCAGCAGCAAAAGGCCGCTGGGTTTCACCAATCAAGGAAATCTTGGCTGCAAATAGGAGAGGAAGGAACACAGCTGGGGAGGAAAAATAGCTGCTGCTCGTCTCCCGCATTAAGCTGCTATGAATCCAAACTATATTCACAACCAGAAATAATAAATCATGCATTGATCTCTGCATCACACTGCTGCTCTCTATGGCAGCTTCTTCGACTCCAAAACATGCCTGAGCAGCTGGTCCGGTCCAGATCCTCTCCCCTCTTGTCCAGCTCCATACTTGCGCTGTGTGAGGGTCGTGGAGATTGGACTTCGGAACCATCCTGTGCATCTGCAGCACCACATGGATCATCATCACTGCACCTGCAGGTTGGGAGGGCGGATGACGGGAATGGGCTGCAGGTGATTGGACAGACTAGCTCTGAAGAGACAGCTGCCACACGGTTGCGCCTGATTTCAGCTTTGGAGACACTGGCTGGCGAGTCCATAGACCGGGTGTTTAGTATGCACGGGTTACAGAATGTGAGGGCTGAACTTGATTTAAGGCCTTCCATTGGTGTGCTTGGCAACTTATTGAATGACGTTATTCCATTCCGACAGAGTGGGCATGGGATCGATCCAGGTGGGCCTTTGAACTCAACACGGATGTTGCTGGTTGAGCAAAGGTAGAGAGCACATTTGATGCAGAACTCATGACTGCAACCTGAACGGACAGTAAATAATGTGAGCATAGCATCGTGACACTTTACACGTTGAGACATACATGATGTACATGACCAAGTGATCACCTAGACTCCTATTCAAAAAGCACTTTACGCAACCAAGGTCACATATACAAGTGCCATCAGTGCTTTGATATTTAACTTTTATAGCTTTGTGTTACTCTTACTATTTTTTAACATTTCATGGAACCACAACTACTAGTAGCCTCTCATGCACAGTAATAGTATTGAAGAAACCTCTCAAAGAAAAATTTAAGCATCTAATGTGATAGAGGGCTCACCTTCAGCAGCAACAGAACAAGACCTTTCCAGACAAACCGAACAGAGATCACTATCATCCACTGAGGGTACTGTATACTGCAACCCAAATTCTCTGCAGATGCATATTAAATATAAAAAAGATGATCAATGCATTTTAACTTATAATTATTTGAATGGCTCTATCTTAACACCACACCATGAGTGGCAATGGTGGGAAAAAACACACAGAACACATCCAAGGAGAAGAAGTAACTCCACTTCAATCTAAGAACTTAACTCCAACATACTTAATTTCAGATTACTGGAAAGCAAACACGATAAAAAACTCAATGCGATCTGATCATACTACTAAATTTCATATTACTACAACAATTGAAGACGACAAAAAGAGAGGCATATAAATACCATATTTGCTCCATATCCAACAATCCAACAGAACCAAGACTCTTGCAATTCTACTAGAGATGTAAACTAGCCCAAATGTCCACAAATATTATTTCCACTAGTATATAGGATGAAACTTCTTTCATGGCCTCCTTTACTTTCCAAAAAGTAAAGGGCATATGTTAACATATCAAAAGTCTTGTAGCATAACGATAATTCATATATCAAAAGCCAGCACTCATTGTTGTCTATGAAAGTAAGAAATGCCAATACACTTTACTTCTAGCAGAAGAAAACAAGTTGTGGGTTGTTAAGGACTAACCTGGCTATACTAAGTATGCTCATAAGTGGCAATGCAAGATAACTAGATGGTTGAAATACAGGGACGCTCGAGTGTGAATTTGGAGAAAGTAATGGCTCCAAAGAGCGTCGCCCAAATATCCTTGCAACATCGATGGGAAGCCACCTAATTACAGGATTGTACAAGAACAAATTAAGACTAATCAAGTGAGTTTGGTAGCATTGAAATCCGGGGGGACTTACCCATTGCAGTTGAGTGTCAACCTGCTAGCACCCTTTGATATTAGTAGCTGCAGGAACAGCATCATCAAATATCAGAACAAGTAAATTCCTCAAGAGACAACTACAACTGAAAAGAGCTACTCGTCGAAAAGGTGATGATGCTTTATGAATTATGATAGTGACTTACCTCACAGCATTCCTGCTTCCCCCCACCGGCTGCATAATGCAACGGCGTGCTGCCAGCTCCTGCACCAGTGCATTGTTAAAACCTCATTTGAGATAGAAAAATAGCCACTGTTTGTTGCATGCAAATTGAGCTAAGAACCAACACTTGCCTATCAAATTTGCAGTGGTGCCATAGGGGAATGTGACGGCTGAGACATTAGCACCCAAGTCAATCAACAAGTGCATGCAATCTAAGTGGCCATTCAATGCCGCCATATGAAGTGCTGTTACACCACCATCAGCAGGCTTGTTGATGTATCTCACACGAGCACTAAAACAAGCATGGTGTTAATGGCAAGTTCTTTCAAACAGTAAGCTGCAATTCACAGAAATACATACGGTTCATTAAACTTCTGCCCCAATGAAGAATTGGGACTGCTCCCACTATTCTGTGGGCAATCACCACCATCTACCGCTGAAGAGGCAATATCCTCCAAGGCCATACTCGGGACAAAGTCCGCGAGCAAAAGCCTTACACACCGAACAAATCCATCATGTGCAGCGAAATGCAATGCTGTTCGGCCACTCAAGTAATCTGCTCTTGTAACCTGAAGCAACCAAAAAAGGGCAATGGTCAGCAACCACCTTGTGCTAAGGCAGAAAAGTAACAAGTAGAAAAGCTATACTACAAAATGTCATACATTGCATCTGAAGAGAAGAAGCATCTGAACCACCTCCCAGTGCCCATGCCGACACGCGTGCATCAATGCAGTCTTTATCCATCCACCCACACAAATGAAACCAATCAACAAACTATTCGATACAGAAAAAAAAACTGAAGAAATGAACAGAAAAGCAACGGCTATGCCAGGAGTGCCAGAAAAAAGAACACAAAATCTAATCAAATCTTGATTCAGCTCTGAAGCATAAGTAAGCAGCAGGTATATAGAAAGGGTTGAGTCTTCTGATGCAATTGCTGAGCAGAGTACAAAAAGTATAATCCCCTAAAAAATGAGTCTCCAAATCATTATCTGTCTGCATGGCACAAGAGTCGCAAAATTCATCACTTGTACGCGACAGATCTTAGCATTGGTTCGGTCTGTGATCACAGAGACAGCACAGAAGAACAAGGATCAAAACTTTAGAACCCAGAGCGCGCACAAAGATCTACCTGGCCGCAGTAGTTGCGCGCGTTAACGTCAGCACCTTTCTCCAGCAGCATCGTGACAATCTGCACGGGAAGGAACCATTCGTGATCCAAATCGAACGAGGGGCATCCAAAAGACGGAGGAATTCGCACGCACGTCGAGGTGGCCCTTGGCGGCGGCGAAGTGGAGCGGGGTGTTGAGGCCGCCGAAGGTGGAGTAGCGCGCGAGCGCCGGGCTGAGCTCCAGCAGCATCCGCGCCTCGACGGCGTCCCCGTCGCGCGCCGCCGACACGAGGCGCTCGCCGGAGGCCGAGCACCCCAGCGAGTTGCCCATCGCCGGGGGCGCCGGCGAGGCGCGCGCCCTCACCAACCGCTCGGCGCGCCGGCAGGGGGGCGGAATCCGCCGGGGAGACGACGCGTGACCGCTCGCCGGAGCCGCCTCCGCCGGCGAGGGACGCTCCTGCAATCTGCGGGCCGGCAATTGCGGGGGCTGTGGGGTGGGGTGGGTGGTCTGGTCTCCGCGTCGTCTGGCTGGGGTCTCAAAATTTCGCAGCTCCGGAGGAAGGGGGAGGACCGGAGGAGGTCAGGTCAGGGAGTGGAAATGGAAGGCCTTTATTATTTTCCCCCTTCGTTATTATCACATTTTTTATTCTCTTTGTTTGGATTTATTTTTTCATATTGAAATTACTACAATACCTTAATTTATGAAATCAAATAGTGGATCAGCCCGGCTCCACACGTCATACCAACAAACCAAATCCACTCATGAGGGCACCTGCGTTGCAAAATCGACAGTGAAAAATCCGTGTGACAACGGCATCCAAATCATGCGTGGGACCGATAGCTTTCCCTTAGTTTATTATTTTTATTATGATTGCCTGGTTCACTCAATCAAGTAGTAGTAGGAGCAGGAGTGAGTAAAAGCATGTGTGGATGTGATCATGTGAGCTGTGATTGTGCTTAGTAGTGGCTGACACAAGTTGATTTGCATGATAACACTCACGTGCCCCCAACGCTCCCAGCTTTCCTTTCTCTTCTCCACTTTTTGTTCTCGGTGGTACAAGAAGTGGGTGTGTTCTGCTGTTCTCTAGGAGTAGAAAAAGATGAGCCGCCACAAAAGCCCTTTTCATCGTGAGAGTCCAGTTCAACCGAACTTCTTTCGGGTTCGTTCTCTTCCCGTCTTCGGTTAATTCCACACCAAATCAGTAGAAAATAACCCCTTCTTTTGAACAATTGAAAGAACTTGTTTGTGTGCACCCGATTTTTTGTGATGTTTACATATGATCTGTGCACTTGCATGCGTGTTTGGACTTCAGAACAGGAGAATGGAGGGAGATCACAAGTCAACGATTCATTTCATGGTGAACAAGAGACAAAATCACAATGTGAAAGGGGGGAACGGGGGTCAGTCAGACACTGAGGTAGGCCGGCCGGCGAGGTGGGGTCAGCGTAGCGTGTCTGCATTTCCGGCAAGACACCGGTTCCTGACATGGACGGTGGTGGGTCCGTCGTCCGCCGAGAATGGGGGGGCCAGCCGCCCATTCTGTGGTCGCCGAGACACCGCCGGTAGACGGCACCTGCTGCCTGACGAGCGCTTGGGTCCAAAAGATGACAAGAAATCTAATCAATTTTCTCTTGGCCTGCTAAGCCTAAGCGTGCCTGTTAAACAAGTCGCCGTCGTCGTCGTCGTTGATGGTTCACGAGTAGTAGGTGCTCTTCATCATCGTGTTTGTTTAAGAGGCGAGTGAGTGACCCCTTGCATCACGCATTCACGCTGATGGGGTACACACTCTTGCGGTCTTGCCCGCCGCAGCTGGCCTGCATCTTTCAAGCGAGTTCGGCAACAGCGCATCACCACTCTCACCAGCTCGCGGATCCTGCGGTCTCGATGTGTTTGGTTGGCCAGACGCTCAGCCGGGCCCTCGATTTGATCTGGTGAAACCGAAAACATACGCCACACCTGCAAAATTTCCACACGTGTGGAAACAGCCAAACAGGTATAGGCACGCGAAGTGCTACCTTCTTGACATGCAGCTAAACTAATACAGTAGTACACGGAGTAAGTAACTAACACAAGGAAATATCTCGCTTGTGCGGTGTCAACTTGCCACATTTTTAACTGAACTTTGTCACCAACCTGCAAACCACATGTTCTTGCCCGCTGCTCTGCTGCTTGGTGAGGTTCGGTTCAGCTACTGATTTGTGTCTAAACTACAAATCGGGTGACCGGCGGAAAGTTAAAATTGGGCGAACAAACTTCCTTTTCCATTGAGTCAATTGCTTGGAGGAAAAAAAATATATATTACGGTCATAACCAAGGCACATGCAAGTAGACTATGCTGTTGTTTTTTAAAAGGATTATGTCATCTAGCTCGTCGATACCAGATCTGGTCACACTGCACCTGGAGAGACGCAGCACGTATTTATGCTGCGCTGGTGGCCGTAAACACAACTGTCGGCAACTGGTAGTTGTAGTTCAAGTCAAAGGTATCAACCATGCGAGTTGGAAGGTTCAGCGATCTTCAGAAAACGGAACAAACAAATCACCGGTGGGGTATTGGAGTCGGGACACTTGTATGATCTTGTCAGCTTACGTGTGATAAGCATCCACTTATGGCGACCATAAAAGACATCATCACGAAAAACACCGGTGGCATGAAGAGAGAGTGACCTGCAATAATCAAAACCTGACATTCTGGGATTTCCAGCTAAGGAAGCAAGCACTCTGAATTCTCTTGTTCAGCATGAACCTGGTGATACAACAGCCTAAGTTATCGATACACATATGGGGACAAGAAGATGAAACGCCAAAGCTACGAGCCGATTCCACCATGGGCAACAGGCAAACATTAGGTTTGCCTCTAGGCTCACTCTTGGCGGCACGCCCGACTGAGGAACTTTCAGCTCTCTTTGCATCTAGCAAGGCACTGGCTAGCTATATCACTACTACAGTACAGTCCATAGCATGCCCTGCCCATCTCAGAAGAACTAATGGAGAAACAGGGATTTCCAGCTGTTCCACCTCTTCACTTCCTCATGTGTTCAGGAATGATGCGATGGACAAGCTCTATTGGGAGCCCTTGAAGTTCTGTACCCAACGATTTCAGATTTTGGGTTAGAGAGAAGGGTGAAATGAAACATCAACAGTATTAAAAGCAGTGAAGTGTTACCAGCTGCTGTGAAGTCGAACAATGGTGGCAGAGGCCGCCCGTTTGGCAAGCTGACCTTGGGGTCCCGCAGCTCATCAAAGAACGGATGGGCACAAGCATCAACCTAAAAGTATGATTAATATGGCTAATCAGACAGTACCCAAGAGTTTCAAAGCTCTCTTATCTTTTCAAAAAATAGCAAGGTCACTGATTCATGTTCATAATAATATGCAAGTGATAGTGCCAACATATCGCTGCTTCAGATAACAATTGGCACATGTCAGAAATATCATGTTTAGCCGAAGGGATATGAAAAGCTTAGTATCAATAGCGATGCAACTATACTAATGTAACTTTACTAATTGGTACAGTTGAGATCTCAAAGTAGTTCTTACAGCTGTGCAACGCAGATTTGGTGAGTACTGAAGTAGCCTTGACACAAGATCAACAGCTTCAGGAGGCATGCGCTTACCAAAAAGCTACATATAAAACAAACTTAGGTGAGCCAGGCAATGGACCCCAGCTGAAATGAAGTGCCATAGAGATCAGAGATCCACTAACCTTGTGCCAGGGATGGGCTTTTATCTGAGGGAACTTGAATTCCGAGTAATTTGGGTTCATGCACCTGATTTCCTCTCTTGTTGGAGTACCCAAAATCTTGAATAAGAAAAAAAAACAGAGAAATAGAACAATCAGTCTAGAAAGCAATGTCAGTGGATTTAGTGGAATAATCTCATAGCAGGTACAAACCTTTATTATTTCCACCAGTTGATCAACGCCACTTTCACCAGGAAACAAAGGCTGAAATTGGGTGACAAAATAAACATTAACAAAATTGTCAGCAAATACAAGAAAGGCTAGCTCGATTAACAGTAAGCTGCTCAATCGGTAGTGTCCACAAAGCTCAAAACTGTATTTTGTAATTTATATCATAATCTTTAACAGATAATGGGCCAAAAGATTCTAAAACTGTAGGTAAAAATAATTTCCTATGAGAAAGTGGGTGACATAATTGACTAGAGGAAACATGAACATGTAGAAGTTGAGATATTATACCTGACCAATCATAAGCTCAGCTACTACACAGCCAACAGACCAGATATCAATTGCAGTAGTATACTCCGTAGCTCCAAATATTAGTTCAGGAGCCCTATAGTACCGCGAGCAAATGTATGATATGTTAGGCTCACCAGGGACCTGAAATGGAGTTATTAGTTTATAAAATCCATGAAGATATTCAGCAGGAACAAACTAAAAGAGCGAAGCATACCAATTTCTTAGCACTCCCAAAATCGCAGATCTTAAGTTGATGTGTATGAGGATTGACCTGGAAGGTAAACCAAGTTGCAATAAGAAGCATGTTCAGCTGTTTGCATAAAGCAGAATAAGAAATACTCCTCTAAAACTACCCCTAAAAAAAGTGAACCAGGGAACTTACCAGTAGATTTTGAGGTTTAATATCACGATGACACACGCCAACAACACGGTGGATGTAAGCAAGTGCACGGCACATCTGGAAAGATGGAATAACAGATCATTCATTAGCATTCATTCATAAAAATAAATGAATCTAAGTTGCTGGAGAAAAATCTGATAGGTGAAATTCACGAACCTGATATGCATACAACTTAACATAAATTATGGGTACACGCTGGTTCATCCGATTGTAGTATTTGGCAACACGATAAACCGTCTCAGATACAAATTCAAGTACAAGGTTGAGGTAAACTTCTCCCCTTTGAGTTGTTGAAAAGAAGTGATGCTTCAGCTGAACTACATTTGGGTGATCAAGTAACTGCATAGTCTGAAGCTCTCTATTCTTGTATCTCTTATCTTGTAACACCTTTTTTATTGCCACTGTCTCACCAGTTTCCAAACATTTTGCCTGTTTATACCAGATACATTCAATTACTTTGGCCCCAAAATTCTGAACTTCCATTTATAGAAAGTTAGCGTTCTACGAGGCCAAATGATGGCAAATGACATACCTGGAAAACTACACCAAATGAACCAGTACCAACAACCCGTTCTGCCATGTATGAGACCTTCTGCAAGACCATTAGAAACAGTATTGGTGATTCAAAGTTCAAGTTTGACAAATGGTATTCTAAAACAAAATTTAGCAGGACAAGAGGAATATTTTCTCAAAGCAGAGGTTTCCATCCATCACATAAAGTATATCCAATAGCAATACACAAAAGTATAGTGCTCGTGCAATGTACTCCACAGTGGAGATATTTAAAAAAAATGTTGCCTTGTTTACATAGCATGCAGGAAGTTTTGATGCAATGTGCTGTCATTGGTATTCAATGCACTTTTGTTAGATAAAGGGATAAAACAATTGGTATTCCAAGCTAGAAGATATAGATTAATGCTTCACCTGCTTTGGCTTCCCATTATGACCTCCGATTGTTGTCACAATAATTTGTCCTGTCTCAGTTCCATTTCCATCAAGAGTAACCCCTTCACCTTCCTATCGTCAGAGAACACAGGGGCATGAGTACTGAAAGTAGACATGGTAGCTCAACAATATATGAGATCGGTGAGATTGAAATAACCTTATCATTGTGGCCATCAGCTTTATCATCACTGATTGTCATATCATTCAGTTCTTTTGGAAGAAGATCTGTTCCTGGTTCTTCAGTTTTAACAGGCTTCATGCTAGTGGATGTGCTTGCCTCAGCATCCCTATTGGATGATGACGATGATTCTTGGTCTAGCCGCATAGGTTTGTCATCAGTTAAGTGCGGTTCAATAACAATATCTCCAGCTCCATCCTGCTCAAATTTTGGCCTTTTGGAGCCAGAGTCACCACCCTAACAATAGCAATGCAAATTTCAAAAGGAAGCATAACCAATGAGAAACCGGTTATTTCTTTAGTAATTCTTTAGCATTTATAAAGGAAAAAAAAACACCTCATCGATTTAACAAACCCCCATTTCCCATGTCCCATTTAGGTGGGCAGCAGCCATTTAGCCGCGGTTTTTTTGAGCTACCAGTAAATTTTAGATGAATAGGCTACCATCCATTTTCTAAAAGAACCTACGAGGCTCACATTGCTAACGCATTACAGTCAAAACCACATCTACTAGAACAACTAGAGAATAAATACTTGAGCAGAAACAAACAAGATGTCGCCTTTAAGGCGCCCAATGCCAAATCGACCAAAGCAAAATAAAGCCTTGCCAATTTGCCACCTACGAGGCACAGCCAGCAGCCAAGCAAAAGAGCGGAACGAACTACGGCTGCCGCTGCAACGGACGATAAGAAGAATCCCACCGAAACGCAACCGAACATTCGCAGAGCTTCATTAAACACCCAATGCGGGTGCCCGGCCCACGAATCGCGGTGTGAGGAGGGCGGGGAGGTCGAGCTCTCACCGGATCGGAGACGGACGAGCGGCCGGAGGCGATGCTCTTGAGCCGCCGCATCATATGCATCCTCCTCCCTCACCGGGGCGCCGGCCTGCGCAGCCCGACCCCGACCCCAAACCCTAGCCTCGCCTGACCCGCCTCCGTCGTCCCCGTCGCCCGGCTCCTCCTCCCCCTCCTCTTGCTCCGCCCTCGCGATGCAGCCTCGCCGCTGCCGGAGGCGGTGATCTGGGGAGGGGCGGCCCGCGGGGTAGGGCCCTGGAAGCTTCGCGAAGCTTCGGGGTCGTCGTCGCGGGGAGCCGGGGAGAGGCCTGCGGTGAAAAATTTTGGGAGTGGGAGGCGGAGGAGGGGGGAAGGGGACGGGGTGGAGGGTTCGCTCGCTGCACCACTAGATTTCTCGGTGCTTTTTTTAGCTTTGTGACTCGCGCTCTCTCTCCTCCGGTTGTTGGTGATGGTCGCCAAAACGGCAAAGCTGGGAGATCTTTGCATTCGGCTCCCTGTGCTTTTCGATATCATCGGACAGGGCTTGATTTTCAAATGGTTTTGGGTCGGTTGTGTACCACCAACTTCCATTTTATTCAAAGAAAACGTTAAGTGGCTTGTGTGTGTGTGTTTTTTTTAGTAAGTGGTTTGTGTGTTACCCACTTTTTTATAACAAATTATGTGTATGTTCCACAAAAATGTCTAGAAAAAAAACAACAGTATCGTTTTATTAAAAATTAAGTAACATCACAGAGGAAATGAAGAATTATCGTACCAAAATCTCCTCGGCGCCTCTGCGACCCATCACTTCTATAATCTCGACAAGAGTTTCTCTAAACCTATGCCTTGTATGATCGACTATTGACTTTGTGATGGTTTCGCACTCGATTAGCTTGGGTATACTTTGTCCGACTAGCTATGCTTTATATAGGTTGAGCGGACGCAGTGGCATCTATCTACAAATCTTGATTTACAAAAAGTAACTATTTATTATATGAAATTAGATGTGCCGCCTATTCTAGTGCTAATTTATGTCAAACTCAAACTGTCACAGAAATGCCGCCCGAGATGTCGCGACGGTTACACATCATCTTTAGTACTTTGTGATGGTAGCTTAAAATCAACATATTTGTTTGGGTAATATTAGTAATAACTACAACTCAGTTGATGATAATTTATTATAGTGATATTGTCGTGCAATTCATTTTAGTACTATTGACAGTAGACATAACTCATTACCAAAACAATAGTGATGTGCTATCGTAAAGTATTGGCCACTATAATAGGATATATTTAATTCATACCAAAGCAAAAAAAAAGTGTAATACTACAGAAATTATTGTCGCGTTATGCTGACGCACCGATCATTCAAATTGTTTGAGAACGACCTTAATTCGTAGCGAGTAATACTATAACGTCTTGACCACTATCATCAAAGACTACTAAAGATAATGCAATTATATCATTCAATGACATCACCATTGCTAGACATGACATTACTTTTCATGAGATGACATACAATAATGGTATTTCACAATAACGACATTCGATTTTGTTTTAAAAATACCATGTCAATTTTTTTTACAATTCAATGGACAAGTGGTCATTGATCAGGCATACAGGACTGAAAATACGAGCTGGTAAGATTAGATGCTACACTGTAGACACCATCCTATCCGAACTTCCACTTACACTCACTTCCTCTTGAGAAAAAAGACTAAAAGTAGATTATTCCACCATTGTTTTCTTTATTTTGTATTTTTAACACATGTGTATTCCTCCACTCCAACGAAGTTAGACGTCATTGGTTTTGGTTATGGAACCTTTTCGCCCCCATTGATAAGGCTCACGTAGGTGAAAATCACCGTGTGCCAAAAGAACGAACTTGGAAACCAGAAGACAATGATTACGGGTGATTTACTCGAGGTTTGGGGGTTCAAAGTGCAAAAGAGACCCCAGCCGGAATTTTTGGGCACAGGCGAAGGGGGAGGTGCGAGTCCGCCGGTCAAAGCTCCCGGGTGCGAGCCCAATGATTGCCACCACCGCCGGGCTCCGCGCGCCGGTCCCCTCCCGCTCCCCGCCCGTCCGTTACCCGGGCCCACGAGATCGGACGGCCGCGCGGGGTCAGGGCGCGCACTTGCGAGACTGCCACCCCGCGCGGGGTATCCGGGCCGCGGTCTCCCGCCGGTCGCTCGCGATCTGGGGCTCCTCCGCCTCTCCCAGTCCCAACCGGAAGGAAGCGCGCTCGTGGCGAGCACTCCGCGAGTCTCGCCACGCGGCCGGCCCAACGAGACCACTCGCTTCTCTCTCTCATCCGGAACTGGAACAGAGAATCTCGTCGGGCTTGACGCCGATCTTTTTTTAGGCGAGGTGAGTAGGTGACGCCATTCTATAGCCGGCTAGCCGCACCTGTATCAACCATATGGGATAGAGTGGTAGAGATAGAGTTCAGTGTTCCAGTAAACACAGGCCAAGAACCACCGAAATGTTGGTTGGCGTTGCACTGGATGTGGATGGGGTGTGGTAGCCTAGCTCTAGCACCTAGTACGCACACAGGACTACAGGAGGATTTGCGTGAATATGCCTGCCCTGCCCAACTCTATGGATTTATAGCGTATGCTAAAACTCTAGATCATGTTTTTTTTGTGTGTGAAAGGAATAAATCATGGTATTTTAGTAGTAAGCAAAGCTTTCACTTTTAACTCGAGAGAACCGAATTTTGTTTTTGTCGTGTGGATTTTGCTGTCGTCCGTGCATGCATTGCCGGATAACCAGAGGACATGGACAGGGGCTTTCCACGGCGAAACCCCCATGCTGATGCGCAGTGGTCAGCAGGAGCGCTGAAAAAAAAAAGCTTCAAGAGCGTCGCTGTCGCGGTTCCAGACCAGAAGCGGTGATGGATTATCAGCGCTGACGGAACAGCGCGTCCGACAATCATTAGGTACGGTCTCCGGCGGGAGCCGGAAACTTCACCGCTCCAATCCCATCAGAACGGCGCATTGGTAGCTAGGAGTAGACGGACAGGCACGAGACGGGGCGCGCAGATTGCCCGGCGGTGATAGTGGCAGGAGCAGCGGTCGTGATGATGGCGACGAGCAGGTCACGCGGCCGCCGCCGCTCCCGCGCGACCGACGAGACTTGTGTTTCGTTGGAGCGCCGGTGAAAGCCGTAGTACCTACTACGTGCACTGAACCTTCCGCACTGATGTCGCTTGAAACAGTAAAAGTCTTCGCCACGGTTATCTTCGGCCGCCCTGTGCCGGACCGGACGGTCGACGCCGCCGCCGCCACCCGCCATCATGGTTCACGGGTCAATCACTCAATCCGCCGCCGCGCTGATAGCTGCTCCTCTGTTGCCTTCCTTTCTTTGCGGTCTTGTAGCGTGGCAGATCACCTCTCTACTTCGCCGCAGTCACCCATAACAGGGCTCCTATATATCATGTGTGAAAATAGATAATAAGGTATTGTTTAGTTGGGTCAAGAAATTTATCAAGAAAAAACATCGAATTTCCGATAATTAGAGGACAAACACATGATCTAATTATAAGAATTAATTACACAGATCAACTAAAAATCATGAGATGAATCTATTAAACATAATTAAATTATAGTTAGAAGATGTTTACTATAGCACCATATTGTCTAATCATAGTATAATTAGACCCAATAGAATCATCTCGCGAATTTACATAGGATTATGAAATGAGTTGTCATTAATCTATTTTTAATACTCCTTGACATGAGAACATCTAATGTGACAGATAAATAGTAGAAATTTGTCAATTTAAACAAGGTCAAGATAGATAGGAGTCGAAATTTACAACCCATGAAAATCCATCTCGACCTTTTCTTTTTCTTACTCGTCTTATTCTTCCAACCCTCCCACTCGATGATGCCTCAGTAAAAACAGTTGCTAACATTTTAAAAAAAAAGTTGCACCAACATTTTTCAAGAAAAAAACCCAATTCTTACACTTTTTGAAAATGTTGCACCAATACTTTTGAAAAGGTTGCACCAACATTTTTTCACAAAAAATTAACATTCTTTTGAGCTTCTTCTCCGGCTCCGACGATATTGGTTGGGTAATAACAACAGGCCAGACGGCCACGACAGCACAAAAGGTGACGAGGCCGATCGTGACGGTGCGCGAGGAGGAGGGCCGGCCGGTGGCGCATCGGTTGGCAAGCCTCGCGCGAGGGTAGGGTGGGGGCGCGTAGGGCGAGTAAGGGGTTAGAATTTGAACTGCAGATCTACTCTCTCCATCTCAAAAAAAGAATGCCGTTTTTACAATTGGGCTAAGTCAAACTTTTTTTAACTTTGACCATATTTATAGAGAAAAAGTATAAATATGACATCAAACAGATACAATAAAATAGACCTCGTGATAAATCTAATGATATTTATTTTATATTATAAATATATGTAATTTTTCTATAATATTGGAAAAAAATTTAAAAAAGGGAGTATTACATTTTATTCGTTGCACAAATCTCAAACACCACACAATTACGTTTACTACTTTTGGCAAGATGATAGTTTGTTTTCCTCACACAAACTGTTTTGAGCCACCACGAAAATATGCTGGGCCGCTCCCGTCTGTTGTCGTCCTCGAATTTTCTCTTTGTCTAGAAAAAAAATAGATGCGAGTTCGGATTTTATCGGGTGGTTTTGGAGCCAGCATTTTGCACAAAGACCGCTCGCCCACTTGATTGAGTCTTTGCCAAACAACATCTTTCCTACAGCAAAACTAGGCCATATTGGAACCGAGCGGTAGCTCGGGTGGCAAGACCTCCTGGTGTGGAGGCTGCCGGTCACGGCTCGAGTTCGCTCGAGCGCGTGATTTCCCACCGGGGATTTTTCCCCTCTCTTCTCAGGTGGACCTGTTGCCTCTCCCACGCCTGTCGGACAGGGAATCGACGTGCCTCGTCGACTACGAGGGTTGGCCTCGTACACACATAGGGCGTGTTTCTAGTATAGTCTGGTTAGGTCTAGCGTGCACACTTAGTGTGCGTGTGATGTGGTGTGAGTGCGTGCGTGTGGTATGTGTCTTAAGTGTGTACGTTCAGATACTACAGCTCTACTGTAGTGGGAGAGGGCAAAAAACTAGGCCATATTGATACTCAAAAAAAAAACTAGGCCATATTATTGCTCCCAAAACAAACTCTACGGGGTTCGGCCCATCCGTCATCTGTGTGACCGTGTGTGAGCACTATGGCTGGGCCGAACCCCGAACCCAGCAGGCATCATGGTCCGTGGGGCCGTGACACCACATGGCTCGTCGTGCACACACAAACTCGCCAGCACGGGTGCCGCCGCGTACCTCCCCGAACCGGCCCGGCCGAACCGTGGAGCCGCGTCGCGCCGACATGTTGGTCACGGCCAGCTCCGCCCCGCACGTTCCGCCCCCCACGCTTCGCCTGCCAACAGCAGCCAACTCGCAAAAGGAAAATCCACCAGCACCAGCAAGCCGTGTTGTACACCAACGCGTCCACGCCACCACCACGCGCCGGAAACAACGCACGTAACTCCCGAACGGCGGGCGCCGCACCACCGCCGTGCCGGGCCATTTATATACGCACGCCTCGGCTTTCCGCAGCTCCACTACCGCCACCACCAGCAGTCCAGCAACCGCCGTCGCCACCTCGTCAGAGCCGTTTCCGCGAGATTGCAATTTGCAACCCCCGCCGCTTCGCCTCAGCGTCAGCGATCCACCACCCACGCCGCGCCGGCCGCGCGAAAGCAGCAGCTAGCTAGCGTCGCGCGTTTTACGACCGCCATGGCCGCCGCCGCCGCCGCGCGGTACGACGTGGAGAAGGGCGGGAGGGGCGGGCAGGAGTACTACCCGCCGGCGCCGCCGCCCGCGGCGGAGCAGATGTACCAGCAGCGGGAGGGGGAGAGGGAGTGGGTGCCCTGGTTCGTGCCGGTCGTCGTGGCCGCCAACATCGCGATGTTCGTCGCCGCCATGTACGTCAACAACTGCCCCGCCCACGCCGCCCCGGCTCGCCGCGGCGGCGCCGGCGCCGGCTCGTGCGTCGCCCGCGGGTTCCTCCACCGCTTCTCCTTCCAGCCGCTCAGCGAGAACCCGCTCCTCGGCCCATCGTCCGCGACGTAAGCGTTTCTCTTCAGTTACTGTTCCATATCATCATTCGCCCAAATCTGAAGCTTCTTCCATGGCTACCGATCAATCTACTAGCTAGCTAGATGGATTGCTTAGCACGAGGGCATCGTGTCAAATCATAACTGACTTGACTCTATCCTATCCTATCTCTGAATCTCTAATTGTCTCCCCATTCAATTCAGACCAGCTGTACCAATTATCGCTTGTATACGCGTTTTGATTTTCCCTTTCCGCAGGCTGCAGAAGCTGGGCGCTCTTGTGTGGGACAAAGTTGTGCACGAGCACCAGGGATGGAGGCTCCTGACGTGCATCTGGCTGCACGCCGGCGTTGTCCACCTGCTAGCCAACATGCTCAGCCTCGTGCTCATCGGACTCAGACTTGAGCAACAATTTGGATACGGTACGCATCGTCGTAGGAACAAACAACTCGTCCAACGGACGCGCACTGTATCTGAGTGGTCTGAATATGCATTCCCGTTTTCCTTGCAGTGAGAATCGCCATCATCTACATTGTTTCTGGTGTTGGAGGCAGCGTGCTTTCATCTCTGTTCATCAGGAACAACATCTCTGTTGGTGCTTCCGGCGCTCTGTTCGGACTCCTTGGAGCCATGCTGTCGGAGCTCTTCACCAACTGGACCATCTACTCAAACAAGGTGCATTTCTCCCCTACTCAGCCTGCAATGGGATCGGTGTATACCGAATGCAGTTTCTAAACTGAATGTCAATACAATATGCAGGCTGCAGCCCTGGTGACCCTCTTGGTGGTCATCGCCATCAACCTCGCCATCGGCATCCTCCCGCACGTCGACAACTTTGCGCACATCGGAGGATTCCTCACTGGTTTCCTCCTGGGATTCATCTTCCTGATGCGCCCGCACTACGGTTGGATGCAGCGCTATGTCCGGCCCTCCGACGTCAAGTACACCAGCAAGAAGTACCTGCCCTACCAATGGGTTCTGTTGGCCGTAGCTTCGCTCCTCGCTGTCCTCGGGTAAGCATCACATCACATGCTGGTGCCGCCTCTTTCGGAGACCTAACATGATAGTACTTGCTTTATCTTAATTGTGCCATAATGCTAACCTAATGCATTCTGTCAGCTTTCCCTTTCGCCAACAAAAAAAAAGTGTGTTCTGTCAGTTAGGTCGGTTTGACTCAATTTGAACTCATGTTTGTGCTGCATAACCTGCGCAGATTCGCCGTTGGGATGGGGATGCTTTTCAAAGGAGTGAACGTGAATGACCATTGCCAGTGGTGCCACTACCTCAGCTGCGTTCCGACATCTCGGTGGAGCTGTGGGAAATGAAGATTAGTGTTTGAGACACTTTGGACTGGAACCAGTGGAGATGGTGTCATGAGAAACATTTTCGGGCAAGCATTTCGATGAATAGATACAGCTCATACTGTGTACATAATATCATCAGAACTTGAGATTTATAGTATACTCCTATGATGTTATTATATATATATATATATATATATATATATATATATATATATATATATATATATATATATATATATATATATATATATATATATACATACATACCTGATTCATTAATGATTCGTTTATTTATTCAGCTATATTTTGAATGGAAATTCAATGAATTTGAATCTTACTCATGCTTTGTAACTTGTATTCGAGGTCGCGTTGTCTGCTTCTCAACCAGAAACGATTTTCCACTGATCACGGTGGCGCTTTGATAAGCAGTGCCTTATTCAGTCAGTAAAAAAATCAGTTGTTGGGAATCATATGACGATCTGATGCGTGGAGTAGAAATTATTTTATCTGCATGAGGAAGTATCCGCTTATACAGAAAGTAATTGTCGTAAGATCGGAATGAACTTGGCCAAAGTTCAACACTAAAATTCAATGTCGTTTGGACAAAATGGGGTTTTCAGGACAAAACCAGGAAGTTGGCCATCACTGCTAATACAGTACTACGCATATTGCCACTTAAGTATCTGCAGATTTTGGCCATCACTGCTAATACAGTACTACGCATATTTAAGCCACTTAAGTATCTGCAGATTTGGGTGAGTTATGATAAGACACGTGCCTTGTATTTGTACTTCTTAATGGAAATGACTTCCGCTGCTTTGTAATTTGCATTCGTAACTATTTTCCACTATTTTCCACTGATCACCGCGGTGTGCAGTTGCGTTCTTATATTCATCAGTGAAAAACAAATCAGGTTCGGCGAGCGGACGACGGTGTGACGCATGGAGTTGAAGTAAACATCCAAAAGGTTCAGGAGCGATTCTGAAGTTTAAAGTTCAATTCAAGGATCATGTTTGAACAGAACAGGTTTCCTCTTCACGGTTCTCCACGTGCTCTAGACTCGAGATCGAACACGAAAGCCCAGCTCCATTCCATCCAGCTGAGTCCTCGTTGCTCGAGCGGAACGTAGTACTCCCTCGTCCTAAAAGACTGTCGTTTGCTGTTCCCAAGAAAAAACTACAATTAAATATATATTAAAAAATATTAATATTTATGATATGTAATTAGTATCATGAGAAAGGTATTTGAATCTAGTTTTTTAATAAATTTATTTGGAGATACAAATGTTGCACGTATTTTCTACAAATCGAGTCAAAGTTGTGACACGCACACCAACGACAACAATCTTTTAGGGACGAAGGGAGTAGATGCCGTTTCTGCGGATCGCGGGGAGCTCCTCCGCCGGGAGCGTGAAGGTGTCGCCGCGACCGAGGAAGAGCGAGTAGCCTCCGAGGTCCGTCACCATGTCTTTATTCAGGAAGTACAGCTCCTGCCAGTGCCAGTGCCGGCCCGTCGTGCACGCACCTAGAGGCCCCAGGTTGTACACATCAGCGAAGCTCGGGTGGCGGTGTCTGGGCAACAAGACGAACAACATGTCGCCGTTGCAGGCCACGAAGTGCGCAGCTCGGGCTATAGATGTCCAGATGGGCCAGACACAACAGGCGGCACGGCGCACGACACTAAAAAAACACGACACGAACACAACACGACACGATGGACGTAGTGTCAGTGCCGGCACGACACGATGCATGGGCCGAGACCTCGACACGCAGTGCCAGCACGAACACGACACGAAAATAGGGGTAGCACGACTAACACTATTATAATTTAGCCCAACCCAACCCAACAGCAGCCCAGTCCAAGAACAACTAGCCGTTGCGGCCCACCACGGCCTGCTAACAGCCCAACGGTCGGCTGCGTCGTATATAAGCAGGGCGGGGCGCTAGGGTCACGAACCCTAGCCCATTTCCCCCCTCCCTCCGCCGCAGCCCGCCTCGTCGTCTCCGCCGCCGCCCCACCGCCTCTTCCAGATCCCCTCCCCTCCGCCTCCGATTCTGGTTCTCCTTCTCCCCCACGGCCCCCACACCCAGTTCCCCTCCCTCTTCTCCGGCTCTCCTCCATTTTCTGCCGCCGCAGCCGATGGCCGGCAGCCCGGCGCGGCACGGCCGCACATCTCTCTCCTTATCTCCTTCATTCCTCCTCTACACCTCGTCGGCGCGGCAGATCTAGCAGGTATTGCAGCTCTCTCCTTTTTTCTTTCTCCTAATCTCCTCCTCTACATCTGCTGCTTGAATGTTTGGATCTGAATCTTTCGCCAATGTTTGATGCAGCATGCTTAGGTCGTCGAAGAAGCCGAGGCCGTCGGCGTCGAGGAACAACAACGACGAAGAGGTTGCTGTGTCTCACAACGATGAGCTCCGAATGCTGGGGCAAACCGGAGATGACGAAGAGGATCTGATGGAGGGGCGGGAAGAACTCTTCGACCGCAGTGCAGAAGTTCCCATCGACGTCGGTGATGACGGTGGTGATGCAGCTGCTGGAGGAGAGGCTGAGACCCAGAGCACCGCTGCAAAGGAGGCAACCCGATCCTGCACCTCTGACGTCTGGGATGATTTCGAAAAAATCTTCAATGTAGTGAACGGTAAGAACATCCGCGTCTCAGCTAAATGCAACCATTGTGGTCAAATCTATGCTGCTCGTTCTACTATCGACACTGGTTCGCTCTTGCGTCATAGGATGAAATGTTCTATTAGGAATCAGAAAGCTCGTGGTGTGTCCCAGTCCCTAATCCGCTTTAAGCCTGATGGTAGTGTTGCTCAGTGGGAGTATAGTCATGATGTTGCTCGTACTCAGCTTTGTCGCTTGATTGCTCGACTAGATCTTCCTCTGTCTTTTGGTGAATCTGATGCATTTGAAGAGTACATTAAGGTTGCTCATAATCCTCGGTTTGTTTCTGTCTCTAGACAAACCACTAGTAGAGATTTAGTGAAGTACTTCTCTGATCGTCGTTCTGAGCTTATGGAGTCTTTGAAACCTGTTTCCTCTGTTGCACTGACATCTGATATATGGTCTGGTAATGCTAAGGAAGACTACCTTAGTGTTGTGGCTCACTTTGTTAGTTCTGATTGGCAGTTAGAGAAGCGTATCCTAGGTATGAGGCTCATTGATGTGTCTCATACTGGTGATAACATTGCCAGTCTTGTGCTAACTGTGTTGGAAGAGTTTGGATTAAGTGATAAAGTGTTTTCTGTTACTTTGGATAATGCATCATCTAATACTACTGCTATGGTCTCTTTGTCTCCTAACATTGTTGGTTATCATAGAGGTGCAAATGCACCACCACTCACACCAGAAAATATGGATGAAGAGGTGAGAGGTATTCGGTTATTGCATAAGAGATGTGCTTGTCACATAATCAATCTTATTGTTAAGTCTGACTTGAAAAGGCTTAAATCATACCTTGAAGCATTTAGAACTGCTATTGCTTTCTTAAACTCTTCTAACCAGCGAATTGCAGCATATAAGAGTTAGTGTGTGGCAGTTAATGAGCGTCCTAGGAAGTTTCAGCTTGACATGGATGTGAGGTGGAACTCTACCTACCTCATGCTCAAGCATCTTGTCCCTCATAAGAAGAGCTTTGGTGTGTTCATCCAAGCTCACTACCCCAGGTCTGCAACTGAACCTCATCTATTGACTGATGCACATTGGTATGTTGCTGAACACACCTTGTCATTTCTTGAGCTTTTTTATGACTCAACTGTTACACTGTCTGGTGTGTACTATCCTACATCTCCTTTAATCTTGCACCATATAATTGAGATAGCTGGTCACTTAAACTCTCATGAGAATGATAACTTGCTTAAATCAGTAGTTGTCCCTATGAAAGATAAATTTCTTAAGTACTGGAGGGACATTCCCATGCTCTACTCAATTGCATTTGTCATGGATCCTAGAGCAAAGATGCGTGATTTAACCAATGCTTTGATTCTGTTATCTAATTTATCTGCTACTGATTACTCCCCTTATTTAGCTGAGGTAAGAGCTGAACTCACTACCATGTTTAACAAATACAATGGCAAGTTTGGTGCAGTGAGAATGCAGAAACCTTCACAACCAGTGAGTTCTGGTAAGAGAAAGACTGCTTAGGGTAAGATCTATGCAAATGCAAGTAGTGGTTCTAGTGCTGTTTCATCCAGTTTTGGCTCTGGTTCTGGTATGTTTTCCTCCGCCTCCATGCCACCCCCTTTGTCTAGAAGAACTTCTGCAACTGCATTGCTGCAAGCGGTAAACATTGGTGCCGCTGCTCTTGGCTCTGAGCTTTCTGCCTACTTGGATAGTGACACTGTCAACCAATTTGATGATGATTTCAACATCATAAATTGGTGGCATGAGCACAAACAAACTTATCCAGTGCTTTCAATTCTAGCTAAAGATGTTTTATCTGTCCCTGTGTCTACTATCTCTTCAGAATCTGCTTTCAGTCTAACTGGCAGGATCATCGAGGAGCGTCGCCGGCGTCTAAGCCCAGAGACAGTGGAGATGCTCAGCTGCATCAAGGATTGGGAGGCTGGTGATGCAAGAGCGCAGCATGCAGTGGAGGACAAGGAGCTGGAAGAAACTTATGAAGAGCAGTATCTTGATTAGTGAACTTTGTATCTGTCTTATGTATTTGTGTTGAACATTTGAACTTTGTAATATGGAACCTTTTATTTATTGATTGAGCTGGGTTGTACTCTTTTCCTGTCTAGGGTTTCTCACGAGGTGTGAGTTTTACCTAGATATGTTTTTAACGAGGCAACCATTGCACCAGCTCAAACTTTTGATTATGTCTCTGTCTGTGTTTTGATTTCTGTTTGATTGCTCAAACTTCAGTGTCAAAAGTTCCTTATTGGCTGTTTGATTGCTGAAAATTTGAGTGACAAAAGTGATAGTGCCGTGCTGGACACGACCCGGCGTGTTGGCCGTGCCGTCGTGCCGGCACGACACGACTAAGGAGGTCGCGTGTCGTGTATGGGCCGAGGAGTCGGCACGGCGTGTTGGCACGACACGACACGTATGGTGGATCGTGTCCAGCCGTGTCGTGCCCAGTCGTGTCGTGTTGAGTCGTGTTCGTGCAGTGTCGTGTCGTGTGACCCATCTGGCCATCTATAGCTCGGGCGTTGCTCATGTGCATCAAGGAGAACGGGTGGCAACGCCGCCGCATCTTCTCCGCTGAGGTCGTACACGACGATCCTTATAATCGACTTCGTCATCACATACGTCGCGACGGCCGTCCACCCCGGCGACGGCGGCGAGCCCATCGAGTCGCCGGATAGGAAGACACGGACGACGACGCGCATTGGCGGGAGGGCGATCTCGGCGCCGCTCCGAGGCTCCAACAGCACGAGCCGCGTGAGGGGCCACATGTCGTCGGCCAGTGCGAGCCAGCCGCGCGACGTACCGCGGCAGTACGGGAGGCCAGCTAGGACTAGGAGGGACGCCCGGGAGCTCGACACGACGGACGCCGCGGGGGAGCTAGAGGGAGCGAGTACTCGCCGGTCGGGCCCCGCTGGGACGGACTCGTGCGGCTGGCGACGGTGCGATACTGTGATAGCCATGGCCAACAACCGTAGCTGGTGCTCCCTCCCGGCCGAGCTCATCGACCTGGTCTCCGTCCACCTAGCCTCGGAGCGCGACCTCCTCCACGTCCGCCAGGTCTGCACGCACTGGCGCTCTGCCGTCACCTCCCGCCCGGGCGCGCCCTTCGGCCCTTGGGTGGTCGCACTTGGCGACTCCTACGTGGACATAATACATATATATATATATATATATATATATATATATATATATAATTTATGATAAAAAATAGCAAAAGTTCAGAATTTATTCCGTATCCATACCTAGTCTAATCATAAATAAATGATACAAAGGGGTTCCTGATCTAAGTTTCCAAAAAGTGGAAGCGCACAAACATAATTTTGTTTCTCTCAGGTTCCTGATGTAAGTTAGATGGCAAGTGAATTATGTCAAACTGTTGAAGATGAGTTTTTTTTAAGTAAGATGAACTCTCTTTTACTTGGCATATTTTTTAGAAGTTGACAAAATAAAATTTTTATCAACTAAAATTTGACAAACTCTTGGAGATGCTCCCTCCACAGCACCACGTCGTCTTGCTTTGTATACTTCTGTTGTGCGTACTTGGTTTCAAGTGATTTTACAGCGACTCCCTTCTCCCTCGTCTCACTTCTGATTCTTGGCGCCACATTCATCGATTCCATTCAGGAATAGGCAAACTTGTACAAGTAACTACGAGATTTCACATCTAATGGAGACCGCCATCGATTCCATTCAAGAAAATGTTCGGCCTAACCTTACCACTTATCATCTTAACTATTGCATCCATTTTCGTGTTAAGTTACTCCCTCTGTCTCAGAAAGAGTGTCGCTAGAAAACCGTATTTATCTCACAAACACGCTTCCCGGATGACACTCTTTCTGGGACAGGAGGAGTACATCTCTATAGTCTTATCAGCTCGCTGCGGGCAGCTGTATGCTCTACTCAAATCGGGTAACCACTAACCAGGACGACGATTGAGTGCGATTCAACAACCACCCTCGCATGCGATCGACTGATCGGTGACAGCACGCCAGCACGCCAGGCGTCAGGCCCCCCTTGGCTACGCCACTGCTTCCAGTCACACAGATGGAACCACCGGTTCACGCCACGCTCCTCGCAGCACGGCAGAGGTGAGCGGCGCAAGGGGTCAAGGCAGCGGGATCGATGGAGGCGGCCGGTGTCGTGCTGCAGGTATGATTTGATGAAGGAATGATCTAATCAGTGCGTGATCTCTGAGCGAGGGTTTTTGAGCGTGACATCTTCTGAACCCACCACCTGATGTTTTGATGTAGTTCTTAGAAGTGTTTTCATTCTCGACTTCTCGTGAGTTCCAATGTACATGGCGTGGCCAATGATGACCTCCGCCGCCATCTTGATGCGCGCGGTCGCCCAAAACGCCTTGGAGCCGCCTGCTTGGGTATTGGAGGCACAGGCGGCCGGGGAGCAGCACCCGCGAGCTCGCCTCTACGACCTCCTCAACACGGTCGCCTTGGTGAGCGCGGCGGCCGTCGTCGTCGTGCTGTGCCTCTACCAGCTGGGGGCAGCCCGCGCCGAGGGCGCGCTTGACGCCGCACGGGTCATGTTGCTGGCCCTCTTCGCGTCCGCCTCGGTGGCCCACTGCGTCGGCAGCACCGACAGCTGGGGCGGGACGGCGGCGTCGCTCCTTCTCGTCGCGGTGACCGCCGCCGTGACGGTCCTCTACATCCTTGGGGAACTCAAGGGGTTCGTCCTCAGGATTGGGAAAGCTCTGCTCGGTGCGTAAACCACCCGCTTGCGAGCAGGTCCGGCCAGCCGCTCTATAGTTCATGCTCCCTCCTTTCGCATTTCTTAGGCGTGCAAAAAACTGTGTGCTAGCACATGTCAGTATGTGCATATCCAGTGCAATTCAGGGTATTCAGGAGAGTACTACAGCATCGCTGCGTCAGTGTTTTTGATGCATCGAGCAAAGTGCAGGAGCAAAGGCAAGTGCGGATCGGCAACGGCAAGCTTTGTAATTTGTAGTCGCGATCGTGTTGGCTGCCCCTCAGCGTCACGTTCAGTCTAATACCGACAACGACAAGTGAGGTGGTGGCAACGGAATGACATCACACGATCTGAGTATCTGACGATCTGGTCTATGGAGTAGAAGAAATTAATTTGGGGGAAAATAAGTCGTGTAAAATCTGAATGCTGAAAGATTGGAATGTGGAAATTAAAATGGGAAGTGCTAGCGCCCGGACGTCCAGTCCGGGCGCCAACGTCAGACGCTCTTGCTACCATTGGATTAGTAGTAGTGATAGATTAGCTACCGTCAGATGTAGTTAAAAAAATCGGGAAAAGTCTGATTTACAACCTTGAACTAGCACACAAGTCTGGTTTTCAACCTTAAACTACAAAACCAGACATAAAAGGCCATCCAACTATCAAAGCCGTGCAAGTTTCAACCTTTGAGCGGTTTTGAAGGTGGTTTTCCATTTTGTGAAAATGTTAAAAAAAATAGTTTCATCTAAAAAATCATAACTAATTCATTTTAAATCAGAAAAATATGGAACTAATACCCAAAGTTTTATAAAAATGTCACCTATCTATTGGTGCACTATTTGGAGTTTTTTTAAATATTATATGTTCAAGTTTCAAGTTTTTATTACTTTTTCTAAAAATACTAGGAATATGAATAATAAGATGCAGATGACTCCAAATAGTTCACCAATAGATAGGTGACATTTTTATAAAACTTTGGGTATAAGTTCCATATTTTTCTGATTTAAAATGAATTAGTTATGATTTTTTAGATGAAACCATTTTTTTTAACATTTTCACAAAATGGAAAACCATCTCCAAAACCGCTCAAAGGTTGAAACTTGCACAGTTTTGATAGTTGGATGGCCTTTTATGTCTGGTTTTGTAGTTTAAGGTTGAAAACCAGACTTGTGTGCTAGTTCAAGGTTGTAAATCGGACTTTTCCTAAAAAAATCCCACCGAAACATCGTGTAATGTTTCAAGCAACATCATCGCGCATGCATCCCAGAAAACTGGTAAATTCCCACCGCAACATATGTTTCAAGCAATGTCCTGGACCAGTTCATTGCAACACGAGGAAGATACATTTGCAATAAGAGAAAACATCATCTGCAACAATAAAAAGTAATGTTCACAACATTCAACACATCATCTAAAAATACCTCTTGCAACCACAATGTTGCATCATTTCACGCAAACAAGCTATGCAACATCCAAAAATATATATTGCAACATCAGAAAATTAGGGGCTGCAACATAAAAAAAACTTGACAGAATCACCCCTTTGCGTTTGCAACATCACAAACCAACTCATCGCAAACTTTTGGTTGCAACAATCTTATGTCGACGAAAAAGAAGCCAATTTAAGATCGCAACATCACGAAAATGCAAGTGCAACATGAGCAAATGACGTTTGCAACATCTCATTGATCACAAAAACATAAATAACGACCGCAGAATCACATCTGCAACTTCACATAATCACAGTTTAAGCATGCAAAGTTGACGGCGAAACATCGCAAATTCATGATTGAAACATCACAGATTCATGATTGAAACGTCACAGACTATTGCAACATCACAAAATCGCAAATAAAACATCACAAGATCACAATTGAAACATCACAGTTCATCACCGTGAACATGGAGAAGGTCGTAGTGACGGCCTCGTGGCCCACGCCGGAGAAGGCGAGCGAGCGCGTGGTTGGGGCCGAGGTCGATGATGACGCTGGCGAGCAGCACCTGCGAGTGGCAGCGGACTTGGTGCGGGAGCGCACTGTGACTCTACTTCCAAGCTCGCCAGAGCTCCGCCGCGCGCAGCCCTCCCGGTAGCTTGGCGGTGCAGCGTCGCCCATTCTCTCGTGCAGATCAAGGCGACAAGGGCGGTTGAGGCGTGCGTGCGGCTCGATTGCTCTAGGCGGCGGCGGTTGATTCCTGGATCTACGAGGCGGCGGCGCGCACAGAATCATAGCAGACGACGGTCTCCTTCACGACGGGTGAAATCCCTCAACGTGGCAGAGGCACGACGTCCCTCTCGTGGCGGCGCTCGACCTCTTGAAAGGATCGAGGCAATATGGCCTAGAGGGGGGGTGAATAGGCCTGCACACAAATTTAAACTTTTCCTGCAGAAAAACTGTCAGGGTCCGGAACTTCCGAGATTATTCTCGGAACCTCCGAACGAGGCAGCCTCCGAGAATAAACTCAGAACTTCCGAGAACTGTCAGAACAGAGATAATATGAAACAAGCTGCGGATTACTTGATGAAAAACAGATCTACCAAAATCTAGGAGGTACTTAGGACCTAGCAAGAAGATTTCTAAGCAAAGAACAAGCTAGGAGGCTACCACAAAGTAGATCGGAGACAAACCCTAATAGATCTAGTCAAGAACAAGCATGAACATGGACAAGCAAGAATATAAATCACAGCACGCACGAGATAAGGATTTATCCCGTGGTTCAGCTCGCCACAAAGGCTTGCCTACGTCCACGTTGTTGAGGAAGCCACAAAGGCTAAGGACCACAAAGGTCAACTCCTCTCTCACACCTATCACTTTGGGTAATAGGTGGAGACTTTCCACTAGATTCACAAAGGGTAATACAAACACCTTGGAGCTTCCACAAATCGGGTTGGAGAGCTTCCAAGAACCTCTATCCGTCTAGGAGCAAGGCTCCAAGAGTAATAGATCCACCAAGCTTGCTAGAACTTCTCCAAGTGCTCAAGAACTAGGAATGGAAGGTTTTGCCCACAATCTCACTTCAAGTTCCCACTCTCAATCAATGCTAAGGCAAGGATTTGGAAGAGAGTAGGTTGTGAGTGAATGCTAGGTGAGAGAATGAAGCTTGAACAGTTTACAGTTCGGGGGAAGAAGAAGCAGTGACCGTTGGGGGACCAAGGGGTATAAATACCCCCAGATCCAGAACTGTAACGGTCAAAAATTCAAAGTCCGGAACCTCCGAGAAAAACCTCGGAACTTCCGAACTCTGAAACATCTGCAGTCTGAAGCCGGCACGGTCGGAACCTCCGAGAATAAACTCGGAACCTCCGAACTAGGAAACAACAGGGGCCAAACAGCAGCAGGTCTCTCTCCTCAAGGAATGGGTTAGGATTAGAATAGATGTTCTATGAGCACTTGAATCCACCCTAACTTACCATTAGTATCCCTCTTGATAGTACGGATTGTCCTATACTCAAATTCAAAAGATAAAATAAATAAACATCTCCAAGGAGCATAGGCATCCTTCTTCATGTAATTGAGAGGTCTCCTTTCAATCTTTTGCACCTGTAAAATATTCTCACACTGCACAATAATCTCAAAGGCTCATTAGCTCTTTAATTGTGTGGTCAACATCACCAAAACCCTCATAGGGCTTGATTGCACTTACAATCTCCCCCTTTTTGGTAAATGTTGACAACCCAATTAAAGTTTACAATTTAATTTGAAAGATTGAGCTTTTGATGATTTGAATACAAGTCTCCCCCTCAATGTATGCATGTCCCTTTTGAATAGAGTGATATGTCTCATATGACATATGAATTGCATACATTGTGAGTAAAGTGACAGGATATGTTGTACTCAAATCATCGAGGGGTGCAAAAGAAGTGTAACAGATAGGGCGTGATGCATATGACATGTTAATACACTCAGAGAGTTATCTGTTGACAGAGTTCGGAACCTCCGAGAAAGTTTCCGGAACCTCCAGGAGTTAGAGCCTCCGGAAAAATTCTCAGAACCTCCGAGGTCTGCAACCGACACTCCAACATTCAGCATACACAGGCAATGCATCAACATAACAGAAATAGCAGCTAGATAAATATGGAAACAACCAGCACATCTAGCCCTATTACACACATCACACACGAGTTTTAAAGTTTTCACATCCCACAGTTTGACCATGACCAGACCATGCTTGCCAACAGAGGCAAGCTTAAAGCGTTTACAGAAGTTCATCAACAAATGACCACCAGGAGTTCATGAGAGAATAGTTAGCACTCTCATCTCACCAAAAGAACAAAAGAATTTGTTAGCCCACCATAGAAGCTTAGGTCTTCAGATCATCTCAATCTTCATGCTTCTCCCCCTTTGTCAACAGTTAACAAAAAGGGAAGAAAAGAAGAGAGGAAGTTATAGTAGGACCTGCAGGGAATCACTCCTCATCACTGAAGTCAGAGTCTTCCTCCTCAGCTTCAGGAACAATACTGTCAGATCCAAAGTCAGAGCCAGAACCAGAAGAGATATCAACAGGCCTTCTGACAGGTCTTCCAGCAGTTGCCTTCCTTCTTGCTCTGCCAGCAGAGGAAGATCCCATGGCTTTCTTCCCAGCAGCTTCTTTCTTCAGTCTGGCCATCTTGGCACTCAGTGGCTCAATGTCTTCTTCTTCTTCAGATTGGGCAGCAGGCACATTTCTCCCAGCCAGTGGACTGCTAGTGTCCTTCTCACCCTCATCTTCACTAGTGGTGTATTCTGGAAAATCTGGGAAGATAGGTGGAGGAGGGAGCATGGCATTGAAGGACAGCCCCTGATGCTTTAGCAACCTGTTCATGTCTTCCCTGAGCTCATGCATCTGAGTTGCTGTCCAGTTGCAAAACCTCCAGGTGTCCCTCACCATGCCCCTCAACTTGTGCAGACCAGCAGGCATAGGTGCCCTGCTAGGTCCCTCTTCACCCTCTTGCTGCTCAGACCCTGCTTTCTTCAAGATGTACTCCTCAACCACTTGTTGCTTCTTCTGATGCTGCCACTGCTTGACTTGATATGATGCATGCTCCACATCCTTCTTGAAACTGATTCCTGAAACCATCTCAATCAAGTACATGATGTAGGGAGCATAAGGCAGATTACACTTGCCACTCTCAGTCACTTCCACAAGGTTGAACCAGATGAACCTGCTGACTGAGAAGGGTTTTGCCCCAAGCAGCAACCTAGCAATCAGATTTGGAGCAAACCTTCTGAGACTGGTTGAGTCACTTCCTCCTTTAGGATAAATTGTCTCTCTGAACATGTTGTTGAGCACATAGTACACGGATTTTAGAGCAGTAGTGGACCCATCTGCAAGCTCATCATACTCATAGGCTGAGGCAATCCTTTTGTGATTCATATGCTGCTCAAAATGAATCACCTCAGCCTCCCTGTCATCCTTGCTGAAACCAAAGAGCCTTGCAAAGGTGGTGAAGTCCACTTTGTAGTGTACCCCCTCTGTCATCCAGTGTATAGTCTCCTGGTTGTCCTTATAAAAGAAGGTGGCATGAAACTGAGCCAGCACCTCAATGTTCCAGTCATACTTGAAGCTCATTATGTCCCTCATCTTGTACTTATCTACCAGATCAAGCACATCTGACTTCTCTGCCTCTTCTGCTGCCTCCAAATGAGTGAAATCAATCCACTTCATCTTGATCAGCTTCATCTTGGTTCAGCACTATCTCATAGAACTTGAAGTGGAAGACTGACCAGAACCTATAGTCTATGGCAGCCATCTTGGGGTTCTCATATGGGTTCTCCTCTCTGGCCTTCTTGACTAGGTATCCTGCCCCATCATAGTTGGTGTGCTCAATGTACACAGAGTTATCATATTTGGTAGGAGGGTGTCTCTTGAGCAGCACCTTGTGATACTTCAAGTAAGTGGAGTCTATCTCCCCAAGCAGCATGTCATCTTCAAGCTCAATGGGAATGGTCTTCCCTTCCATCCCCCCATTATCCTCAACATGAGCTGCAGATCCAGATCCTCTTCCTCCTGACAAACTGCCCCATTTTCCTCTTCTGGGGGTTGCTTTTCCTCTGCTGCCACTGCCAGCTGCAGTTTCCCTTGCTGCAAACTTGAATGCCCTCTCTCCAGCAGGAGTTTCAAATGGCTGCCTCTGCCTCTTGGCATAGGTCTTGTCACCAGGGGTTCCAGACATCTGTCAGAAAGGGTGTAGGCAACAGATAAGGAATAGATCATGATAGATAGAGACTGAGGATCACAGATAGACATGCAGTTCAATTGATTAAAATTCAGTGGAATTTTGAATCACAGACTGTCTTTTGTCAGTACAGACTTCGGAACCTCCAAGGATTTTCTCGGAACCTCCGAAGTCTAGGCACTGACAGAGGACAGTTTGTTGATTCAACCTTCAACTGGATCTTAATCAATGGAACTAAACTTGAATGGAATTGATCTTCAGAGATGAGATGAGGTGTTGCAAGTGAATTACAACTCAGTGGAACTTTGAATCAAGATCAGCCTACAGTAGGTTATAGAGTTCGGAACCTCCGAGAATTTTCTCGGAACCTCCGAAACTCTTTGAACCCTATTGCATTCTGAACTTCGATTCAACTTTCAACTGAATTGAATTGACACGTGCATCACATCATTCAGAATAAGGCTTAGGATATCAATCTACAACTGCAAGACCTAGAACCCTAAGAACAGATGGATCTAGAAATTAGGGTTAGGGTTAGATCTAGGTTTACCTTGAATCAGGAGAAAAGATGGGTGAAGCCGACGAGTTTGAGAGGCTTTTACGCCAGGGGACGTAGCCCAGAGGCCCCCTCCAGATCAGAGACCTGGTGGCGCTGAAGAGGATCAACTCGCCGGAATGAATCCAGGCGGTGCAATGTTGTTCCTCCTCTGCTTCTCAAATGTCGGCGAGGAACAAGATGATGACGCAGAACAGGGCTTCCTCCTTCTCCTCCTTCACTGGATCAGATCGAGTCTAGGTCAACCGCCACGAACTGCTCCCCCTCCTTCTTCAGCTTCTCGGCCCACCGACGAAGAATGATGCCCGGCCTCGCACGCGGGACGCACGAGGATCACGGTCACCGGCGGCGAGGAAGTACGGCGGCGCGGCGGTGGAGAGTGGAGAGCTGTGCGGGCGCCGTCGAGAGAGAGAGAGAGAGAGAGAGAGAGGGTCGCGGTGAAAAGTGAATCTGAGATTAACCGCGCGGTGATAAGGGAAAGGGTGAGTTAACCCTAAGGTAAAAGAATATTCCCTGGAAGATGCCAGATCCTCTTTGAACTGCCTCCTCTGACGAACTGAATGCTGAGTCGATAAAAATTGGAAGTTCCGAAGAATTTCTCAGAGCTTCCGAGGCTCGGAACCTCCAAAGATTTTCTCGGAGCTTCCGAAACTTGAATTCCAGAAACTGTCAACTTTCACTCCTTTTGAGATTTTGAACCTTTTATCAACTGAGATCCTTAGGTCATGGTATCCTTGACTCAAGTGGCTAGAAAACAAGCAATCACACATTCAACTATAGCCACTTAGGACAAGTTAGGGATATGAAAATATATTTTGAAATTCTTTTCAAGACAAAGTTTTCACACAAGAGTTTTTTTTAAACAAAATTTTCAGAGAATGTCAACAATTTGAAGCAAACAATCATGGCATGCTAGAGATCAAACCACGCAACGAGAATCAAGAATATTTAGTTCATTCCTTAAACTACAAAACCTTGACTCATCAAGAGGTTTAGTGAAGATATCGGCTAGTTGTTTGTCGGTGCTCACATGACTTAGAGCGATATCTCCTTTGGCTTCGTGGTCTCTCAAGAAGTGATGACGGATGTCTATAAGTTTTGTGCGAGAATGGCTTACAGGGTTGTTTGCAAGCTTTATGGCACTTTCATTGTCACACAAAAGCGGGATATGGGTAAAGTGACATCCGTAATCTTTTAAGGTTTGCTTCATCCAAAGTAGTTGAGCACAACAAGCACCGGCTGCAACATACTCGGCCTCGGCGGTGGAAAGGGCTACTGAGTTTTGCTTTTTAGAACTCCAAGACACTAGAGACCTACCAAGGAATTGGCAAGTCCCCGATGTACTCTTTCTATCTACCTTGCAACCGGCATAATCGGAATCCGAATAGCCAAGTAGATCGAAAGTGGAGCCCTTAGGATACCACAAGCCAAGGTTAGGGGTATGCACTAGATATCTCAAGATTCTCTTTACGGCCATGAGATGGCACTCTTTCGGGTTAGCTTGAAATCTAGCACACATGCACACACTAAGCATAATATCCGGCCTAGATGCACATAAGTAAAGAAGAGAACCGATCATGGAGCGATATACCTTTTGGTCCACGGATTTCCCTTCTTCATTGAGGTCCATGTGTCCATTGGTAGGCATTGGAGTCTTGATGGGCTTTGCCTTGTCCATGTCAAACTTCTTAAGCATATCCCTTGTGTACTTGGTTTGACATATGAACGTCCCTTCCTTTGCTTGTTTGATTTGAAATCCAAGAAAGAACTTGAGCTCACCCATCATGGACATTTCAAACCTCTTTGTCATCACCCTACTAAACTCTTCACAAAAAGTTTCATTAGTACTACCAAATATTATGTCATCGACATATATTTGGCACACAAAGATATGATCATCAACTTTTCTAGTAAAGAGAGTAGCATCGGCTTTGCCTATCTCAAAGGCTTGCTTGAGCAAGAAATCCTTAAGGCATTCATACCATGCTCTTGGTGCTTGCTTGAGCCCATAGAGCGCCTTACGGAGTTTGTAGACATGATTAGGACGCTTAAGATCTTCAAAACCCGGTGGTTGCTCAACATAGACTTCTTCGGAGAGTGGTCCATTGAGAAATGCACTCTTGACATCCATTTGATATAGCTTGAAGTCATGATGGGCAGCGAAAGCGAGTAGAAACCGTATTGCTTCAAGTCTTGCCACCGGTGCATATGTTTCTCCAAAGTCTAGTCCTTCAACTTGAGTGTACCCTTGAGCGACCAATCTTGCTTTGTTCCTAATCACAATGCCAAACTCATCTTGCTTGTTTCGAAAGACCCATTTGGTGCCAATGATGTTTGTTTTCGGTCTTTCCACCAACTCCCACACTTGATTTCTTTCAAAGTTGTTCAACTCTTCTTGCATAGCCACCACCCAATCCGGATCCTCAAGAGCTTGCTCTACCTTGATAGGTTCAAGAGAGGAAACAAATGAGTAAAATGCGCAAAAATTCTTAAGACGAGATCGTGTTGTTACCCCTCTCCTTATGCTCCCAAGGATATTGTCAACGGGATGATCCCGTTGTATAACTTGATGTACACGGGGATGTGATGGTCCAAGAGGTTGGTGTAGGGGTTGTTCTTGCTCATCATCATTAGCTTGAGGTACTTGGTTAGCTTCATGATTATTTCCAATCTGAGAAAAATTCTGGCCTGCAGTGTCTTCTGGTGCTGAACTCCCAGGTTCCGGAACTTCCGAGAAATTTCTCGGAACCTCCGATCTGGCAGCAGTGTTCGGAACCTCCGGTGAAATCTTCGGAACCTCCGGGTTCTGTACCTCTGCAGAGCCAGTGAGGTCAGGCCCTTCGAGTGGTGTTGAAGCTTGTTGTTGTAGCTCATCTTCTTCTTGTTCTTCAACTGGTCTAACATCACCAATGGCCAATTGCTTGATTGCTTCACAAGATGGCTTCTCATTACCTACAACATTTAAGTCAACTTGCTCCACTTGAGAGCCATTAGATTCATCAAAAGTTAAATCTACCGTGACTTCAATCCTCCCGGTGGTTAGATTGAAGACTCGGTAAGCATGCTCATTTGGACCATAACCAAGAAGAAATCCTTCGTCAACCTTTGGTGCAAACTTAGAAGTTCGGGGCCTCTTGTTTAGAATGAAACATTTGCACCCAAACACTCTGAAGTAAGACACCTTGGGATTTTTACCGGTGATAAGCTCATAGGAGGTCTTCTTGTGAAACTTGTGAAGGTAGAGGCGGTTGATGGCATGGCAAGCCGTGTTGACGGCTTCGGCCCAAAAAATGTCTTGAGTCTTGTACTCATCCAACATGGTTCTTGCCATCTCAATAAGAGTCCGGTTCTTCCTCTCAACCACCCCATTTTGTTGAGGGGTATAAGGAGCTGAAAATTCATGCTTGATGCCCTCTTCATCAAGAAACTCTTCAACATTGGTGTTCCGGAACTCCGAGCCATTGTCACTTCTCACTTTCTTGATGGGTAGCTCGAACTCCCTTTGTGCTCTTCTTATAAAGGTCTTCACCTTCCCTTGTACTTCACTCTTGTCAAACACAAAGAACACCCACGTGAAGCGAGAATAGTCATCAACAATAACCAAGCCATATTTGTTACCGCCAATACTTATGTAGGCCACCGGTCCAAATAGATCCATGTGAATAAGCTCCAACAGGCTTGATGTAGTGAGAATGCTATTTGGTGGGTGAGGTGCTCCTACTTGCTTTCCGGCTTGGCATGCTTTACATATCCTATCTTTCTCAAAATGCACATTTGTTAGTCCAAGGATGTGTTCATCTTTCAAAAGTTTGGCCAAGTTCCTCATGCCAACATGGGCTAGTCGGCGATGCCATAGCCAACCCATGCTAGATTTTGCCACTAAACAAGTCTTGGGAGAAACCTTACTTTTGTTGAGATCAACTAGGTAAAGCCTCCCCCTTAAGCGACCCGTAAGGACAATAGAGGAATCCTCCCTTCTTATGATGGACACACCCTTATCCGAAAAGTGACAATCAAAACCGATCTCACTAAGTTGTGAAACGGATAATAGATTGTAACCTAACGGATCAACATGTAAAACATTGGTAATCGAATATTTTTGAGAGATAGGGATATCACCTATACCTATGACTTCTCCTTTTGTATCCCCTCCATAGGCAATTGTTTCTCTTGGTCCTTCCAAATGGAGGTAGGATGAAAACATACTCCTTTCTCCGGTCATATGATGTGTACATCCGCTATCAAGCACCCAACTTGATCCACCGGAGGAGTATGCCTACAAAACAGTTTAGTTCCTTCTTTTAGGTCCCCAATTTGACTTGGGGCCTTCCACGTTAGCAACCAAAACCTTTGGAACCCATAGAGATCGTTTCACATATATGTTGGACTCATTTCCAACATACGTGGCAACAACTTTACCAAGATTGTTGCGTCTCAACACATAGCTAGGAGGTATGTCTCTAGATGCATGAGCCTTGTTCTTGTTAGGGGACAAGTTCCTTCTAGGCATGATTGGATGGTTCTGAACCTGCAAATGAGTGTTAGATGCCTTGGGAACTTGCCGAGGTTGAGTCTTGCCTTTCTTCTTTGTTCTGTCTTTGCAGACCCCGGAACCTCCGAGAATTTTCTCGAAACCTCCGAGTTCTGCTGTCTGTGTTGCTCGAGGCTTCCAGACTCCGGAACCTCCGGGCTTGGAGCTCGGAACCTCCGGGGTCTGGGTAAACAGAAACCCAGTGCTCTTGAATTTAAGACATTCCTTTTCCTTGATGATCTTTCTTTCATTGGTCTTGCCACCTTCAACATAGCCAAAACCTGGTTTCTCAGTTTTCTTCAACATCTTTCTTTTGGGGCATTTTCCCTTCTTGTTCTCTTCACTCATGCATCCTCTAGCTATGATTGAGTTTAACCTAGCAATTTCCTTTTTCATAGCTTCCATGTTAGCAAGATTAGTAGCATAGGATTCAAGATCAATATTGAAGCATTTATCACAGTCCTTGCTAGTAAAAGCACTAGAGTCACCCTTTACCTTCGAAGGATGTGAGGTGCTACTCCAAAGGAGACTATATTGCTCCTCAAGCTCTTCATTCCTCGACTTGAGAGAATTACATTGAGCTTGGAAGGCAGCAAGGTCTTCCTTGAGAGTAGCTATGACGCTCTCCGCTTGGCTCACTTCTAAACGCAAAGCCTCAAGCTCACTTCTTTCGGATGCAAGAATGTCTTGTTTTTCCTCTAGTTCCACTATCAACCTAGCCATAAAATCTCTAGATTGCTCATCCATCTTACTAACAAGTTGGTTTGCTTCCTCATCACTAGATTCATCACTAGAGTCCATTTCCGACTCATCACTAGGTGGAGGAGAGGGTTTTGAGTGAGTTTTTACCTTCTCACCCTTGGCCATGAAGCAATTAATGGATGAGCTATATTCATCATCGGTCAAGTTGTTGAACAACCTTGAAGTGGAGGGAAGCTTCTTGATAGCCACGGTTGCAACCTTCTTCCCTTCTCCTTCACTAGAGCTCTCATCTCCGGAATTCCATTCATGACCAATATGAGCTTCTCCACCATAGTTTCTTCTCTTGTGATGTGGTTTTTGATCTTTCTTGTAGCTTCCCTTGCCTTTGTCATTCTTGTTTTCTCTCTTCTCATTTGGGCAATCCGCTATGAAGTGCTCGGTGCTTCCACAATTGTAGCAAGTTCTCTTTTTCTTGTTGGGGAACCTTCTCTTAGCAAATTTGTAACCTTGTTTCTTCAAGCCTCTTTTGTATGTCTTCATGAACAAAGCCATGTCCCCAATCTCAACATGAGAGCTTTCATCTTCATCTTCACTTGAGTCACTTGTAGAGCTCTCTACTTCCACTTTCTTTGATTTTGACTTGGAGGGCTTGGATGAAGTAGAGTGCTTGGATGAAGTAGTGGGCTTGCTTGACTTGTGGGAGTGGAGAGCAACCTCTTTGACCTTCAAGTTGTTCAACTTGGCTTCTAGCTCACCAATCTTCTTTCTATGTTGGATTTCCTTGTCCATGAGCTCATGAGTAAGAATTCTCCCAAGAATATCATTTGGAGAGAACTCCTCAAATCTCTTCTTCTCTCTAATCAAAGTGACTAGAGTAGGATTTCTTGGAGCAAAGGCCTCCAACATCACCTTCACAACAAAGTGGTCATCCAACTCATCACCACCTAAACCTCTTATCTTCCCAACTATGACCATCAACCTATCAAACATCTCTTGTGGCCCTTCTCCATCAAAGATAGTGAATCTATTAAGTTCGGCCATCAATATGTTGATCTTGGATTTCTTGACCTTGTCAACACCCTCATGAGCAATGTGGAGGATGTCCCAAATCTCTTTGGCAATCTCTAGTCCACTAACACGATTGTACTCTTGGGCATTTAAGGCACTAAGGAGTATGCTTGTAGCTTGAGCATTCCTCCTAATGTTGCGACGATCACGTGGTGTGAGGTTTTCAAAGTCTTCGGGATCATCAAAACCTACACACACAATATTCCACAACTCCAAACTTAAACCGGTTAGGTAAGCTTTCATCATGTGCTTCCATTTAGCAAAGTTGGTCCCATCAAATTGGGGCAACTTGCCAACGGGTATAGTGATATCATCCTTAGATTTAGTCTCCAAAGAATCATAGTTAAAGGATACTCTTTTATACTCATTCTTTGACTTGGCCTTGGGCTTGGGCTTGAGTGTTCTTTTGGGAATTCTTGTGCCGTAGTACTCGTCATCCCCATCTCCATTCTCACTAGATGAAGATGATGATGAGGATGATGAAGATGGTGATGGAGATGGTGAAGGTGTTCTCTTTCTTCTCTTCTTTTCTTCTTTCTTCCCTTTCTTCTTCTTTTCTTGCTTGCTGTCCTCTTTCTTCTTTTCTTCTTCTTTCTCTTTCTTCTTGTCCTCTTTCTTGCTTTTCTTGCCATTGTTCTTGGAGCTTTCTTTGACAGCCTTCTTGAGCTTGTCAAACTTCTCTTGGGCTGAGGTGTTGCCTACCTCCGAGGCATCACCTTCAACTTCACTTGGCAAATCTTCAAATTCCTCCTCCTCTTGCTTGTCATCTTCACTTGCCATATCCTCACACGGTTAAGTGTTTGCAAGGATAACCTGCTCTGATACCAATTGAAAGGATCGAGGCAATATGGCCTAGAGGGGGGGTGAATAGGCCTGCACACAAATTTAAACTTTTTCTGCAGAAAAACTGTCAGGGTCCGGAACTTCCGAGATTATTCTCGGAACCTCCGAACGAGGCAGCCTCCGAGAATAAACTCAGAACTTCCGAGAACTGTCAGAACAGAGCTAATATGAAATAAGCTGCGGATTACTTGATGAAAAACAGATCTACCAAAATCTAGGAGGTACTTAGGACCTAGCAAGAAGATTTCTAAGCAAAGAACAAGCTAGGAGGCTACCACAAAGTAGATCGGAGACAAACCCTAATTGATCTAGTCAAGAACAAGCATGAACATGGACAAGCAAGAATATAAATCACAGCACGCACGAGACAAGGATTTATCCCGTGGTTCAGCTCGCCACAAAGGCTTGCCTACGTCCACGTTGTTGAGGAAGCCACAAAGGCTAAGGACCACAAAGGTCAACTCCTCTCTCACACCTATCACTTTGGGTAATAGGTGGAGACTTTCCACTAGATTCACAAAGGGTAATACAAACACCTTGGAGCTTCCACAAATCGGGTTGGAGAGCTTCCAAGAACCTCTATCCGTCTAGGAGCAAGGCTCCAAGAGTAATAGATCCACCAAGCTTGCTAGAACTTCTCCAAGTGCTCAAGAACTAGGAATGGAAGGTTTTGCCCACAATCTCACTTCAAGTTCCCACTCTCAATCAATGCTAAGGCAAGGATTTGGAAGAGAGTAGGTTGTGAGTGAATGCTAGGTGAGAGAATGAAGCTTGAACAGTTTACAGTTCGGGGGAAGAAGAAGCAGTGACCGTTGGGGGACCAAGGGGTATAAATACCCCCAGATCCATAACTGTAACGGTCAAAAATTCAAAGTCCGGAACCTCCGAGAAAAACCTCGGAACTTCCGAACTCTGAAACCTCTGCAATCTGAAGCCGACACGGTCGGAACCTCCGAGAATAAACTCGGAACCTCCGAACTAGGAAACAACAGGGGCCAAACAACAGCAGGTCTCTCTCCTCAAGGAATGGGTTAGGATTAGAATAGATGTTCTATGAGCACTTGAATCCACCCTAACTTACCATTAGTATCCCTCTTGATAGTACGGATTGTCCTATACTCAAATTCAAAAGATAAAATAAATAAACATCTCCAAGGAGCATAGGCATCCTTCTTCATGTAATTGAGGGGTCTCCTTTCAATCTTTTGCACCTGTAAAATATTCTCACACTTCACAATAATCTCAAAGGCTCATTAGCTCTTTAATTGTGTGGTCAACATCACCAAAACCCTCATAGGGCTTGATTGCACTTACACCTCTCTGCACAAGTGCTCCCCATGGCTGCTGCCCGGTGCTCCCCCGTCACGGCCACCCGAAGATACCCCTACCACGCCGCTGCCTGGAGCTCTTCCTCCACCGGCCCTGCCGTGCGCGCCTATGCCCGCCAGCCTCACCGATGCACCCCGTGCACTACGCAGCAGAGAGCTGTGAGTGGTGCGCACACGCGGGTGTGGGTGATTTTTTCCCCTGGTGAAAGGATAAGGTTTAAAAGTAGGAAGAAAGAGATAAGGTGAGAAGAAGAGCACGTCACCGTCCAGAGCAGTGGACACGTCGCACGACTGATCCAGAGCATTAGCGAATTAAAATTCAATGTTGTAATGGTGGGTTTACAGGGAAACCAAGAACACTGATGCCTTGGGGAACGGGAGGCTAGGTAATCTAGATTTTATTTATTTATTTATTTTCCATTTTTTCAAAAATATGTAGCCGAATAAAAATTACAAAACTATACCAATGATGTTGTTTCAAGCGGCGGTTGAGAGCTACCATCAAATGAAATGGTGGTACACTACGCTACAGTCCCCGTCGCGGGTACTGTACACTCCCACTGTCGTTTCATGGCGGTAAGGCCAGACAGTCAGTCCATCTTAAAAAATCATTAATTTTTGTATAAACTCCGATAGAGATAAATTTTAGAAAATTATAGCTTTCTCGAGATCTACAACTTTTTAGTTCAAACTTTTTTTTTATAAAATCATCTTGATGCTCAAATAATCAACACAAATGTTTATTCTCTTGGCAACATATCTTTCAAAAAAACATATTTCTTTGATACGAACCTCGGTTGGAGAAAAATGTTATACAAATTTGTAGCTTTCATCGAATGCTACAACTTTGCGGTTCATATTTTTGTCATATGAAATCATTTTGATACTCAAATAATCAACATTATATACATATATAAAATTTGACGAAACATTTTTCTCTCAACAACATATCTTCAAAAAAACTGTAGGTTAACTGTACAATGAAATTGTATATCTCGACGAGATCTACAATGTTGTAATTCAAACTGTGTCCATTTGAATTATTTTTTCCTCAAATGATTGACATAATGTTTAGATTTAAAATTCAAAATTTAAATCTTGATAGTATGTCGAGTATTTGAGCCTCAAGATGATTTCAAATGAAAAGAAGTTGAACTATAAAGTTGGAGATCTGGACGAAAGGTACAATTTTCATTCTATGTTTATCTCCATCCGAGTTTACAAAAAAAATTACGAACTTTTAAAGAAAAACTGGCCCTACCGCTATTTGAAACGTCGGTAGGAGTGCTATAGGATCCACACGTGACGGGGAACTGTAGCGCTTTGCCGTTTCGTTTGGCGGTAGCTCCCAACCGACGTTTCAATGGCAGCATTTGTATGGTTTTAAAAAATTTTATTCAGCTATATATTTTTGAAAAATCATGAATAAATAAATATAAATATAAAGAAATCCGGTAATCTGCGTGCTTTTGTGCTGGTGAAAACATTTGCACGGGGGAATTTATGGGCTTCAGTTTTTTGTAATGCTTATTGGGCTCCACAACTTGTTAAGGTTGATGGCCCAATAGAAAACAGTTCTCATACAGACATTACCGGTTCAGCGAGTTCGACGTGCAGCGCTTCGACAAGGACCGTGTCAGATGCAAGTCGCAGCCTCCATAACTCGTGTCCTTGTAGCACCTCCCTGTTTCCCCATTGGAGGCTCTGAGGTTTATCTCAGCTTATAATGATGTGTACGGTTGAATTGTAATGTGAGAAAAATACTATGTAAGAAGTCGAAATAAGTCAAGAATAGACCAATCGTCGATGTAGAAAAACACCATGGACACATTGGGCACTTCCTGTTATTATCACATTCACATCTTTTCCTTCGGAGCTCTGATCAACTGAAAAGTGAAAACGACATGTTACCGCACAAAGCCCTGCTAATCGTGGTGGTTTTGTTTTCTCGAGGGACATATTGGTACTAGTTTGGTACTGATCTTTTTCAGTTTTCACCTTGTGGCGTCACAAATAAAGTCAACGCAAAAACTCGGAAGTCTTTTGGATGACGACGTCAATGCTTCTCCAGTTCTCCTGGGCTCCTTGCTTCGCAGCACTTTCTTCTTGATTTGGTCGCCCACTAAAGTGCAGGCTCTGCCGTCCGGTTACGCACACCCACACCAGTCCACCACGCTACAGAAACAAAAATCCGAAACGCTCTTTATATATATAGAAATCAACTAAACTCCAACGAGTCCATATCGACATCTCCGTCAGGGATTTGTTTTTCATACAGATCCCTAGATGATTTCAAACTCTAAACAACGAACCAAAAGGGACTCATCAGTAAATGGAAGAGACCACACCATGCACCCCGGAGACTACGAGAGAGCTCCGGCATCCAGAGCGGCGCCCACCGCAGCCCTGCAGGACACACGGTGTCGGCCTAGGCGCGGACGGCGCCGGCGCCGGCGCCCGCGAACCGGAGGCCTCCATCGCCGCTGACGCGCGCCCCCCACGCCACGCCACGACGCCCCGTTCTGCCGGGCGCGGCGCCGCGCAGGGACAGCCGCGCGTTCGTGCTCGCCGCCGTCGCGGATGACGACACAGACACGGAGAGCCCCACGTCCTCGGCGGCGTGGTGCGCCACGAAGTCGAGCGGTGGCTCGTCGGCGTCGCCTCCGCAGGACGCGGCCTCGAGGAATAACGCCGCGCCCGGCCCCAGAACGCGGTTGTTCACGGCGCCGCGGCTGTTGTGCCATATCCCCAGGCAGTAGGACGCGGAGCAGAGCGCCGCGGCGACGAGGAAGGTCAGGAGGTCGACGCGCGTGATCGTCGTGCCGCACCTCCTGCCTCCGGCGCGCGCGCGCGGCGAGCCGTCGTTCGCCATGGCCGGCCGCTGCCTGCGAGGGGAGGGGAAGACGGGATCGGAGGAGGACACGAGGCAGAGGAGGTGGAGAGGGGAACTAAACGCGGCGTGGCGTATTCGGGGACCGAGGTCGGCTTCCAAGCCTTCATGGTTTTATATGGTCTTGGGCTGTTGGCTCCACCGCTCCAGGCTCCAACTGGTGCTTAAACCGTGCTAATCCATGGTTAGCATAGCTTAAGTTTATGATGCGTAATTACGATGGCTAAATCTTGCCGGCAGCTGACTCCAGGCTTAGGAATGATGGGAGCAGCATCTTTTGCTGTTTTAATAGACTATCGCCCTGTTCGTTTGGCTGGTGGCTGGTGCTGATTTGTTCTGAGAAAAAAGTACTGCTGGCTGGTTGCTGGTTGCTGGTTTGTTCGGAGAGAAAAGTACTGCTGGCTGGTGGCTGATAAGCCAAACGAACAGAGCGTATAACGTGTCTTATCCGTTTCTGGAGAGTTGTGTGACCTGGACGAGGAACTGTGTCCTCCGCAACAACAAAAATTCAGTATTATTTCACTGGTCGCTCATGAGTCCTGACGAGCACGAACGAGTTGGTTTGCAATTAGTGGACGTGTGGAACGGGTCCATCTTGACGTCCGTTGCAGCGTTTGGTTTGGACTCGGAATTCGTTGACTCGATTTGTTGGTCAAGTTTGGGCCTGCTCCAGAGAAGTTACGTATGGGCCGGACCCGACTACGCGTGCGAAGCCCATACACGCGTGTGTTTGTGGCAGAGCTGTAGCCCAGCCCAGGCCACTTTCTTCTCTTCGGCGAAAGGGGTCGTCGCCTCCTCCCCCCTATCCGTCCATCGTGCTGCACTGCTGTTCTCGTGGAGAGGCCTCGACGTCGAAAAATCATCCGGGAGCGCCCTGCCCTGGCGCAGTCCGGTAGCACGAACCTGTGTGTAAACTTACGGCCAAAGGCAGGCGAAAGGGAACCTGGACAGAGGCGACGGGACGTTGCATTGCGTGACCGCCCTCTTGGAGTCTTGGGTGCTGGACTTTCTCGCCGGCCAATCGAGAGCTATCACCCACCTTTGCTTCCATCCCATGCATCTTCCTTGCCCAAACGCGACGGGATCACGGGATGCTGCGTTGTCGCGTGACCGTCCTCTTGGCCTTTCTCGCCAGCCGAGGGCTATCACTCTATCACCCACCTTTGTTTCCATCTTCGTGCTAACCTAGTTCTCATTAGCTCTGCAGGCACCTACCCCCGCGGCCCAATTCCGGCAACCCGCAACCAGGACGAGTGCGCTTCAATCCTCGCATTAAAAGGAGCTCGCCACCATGCCGGGAAAGGAGAGCCAGTGACACCGACCCCTTGACTCTCACCCGGAGAGAGCTGCTTCACGTCAGGTTCCTCAGCTCGCAGAGAGAGAGAGAGGTGAGCGTCTGGCGCGCGAGAGAGGCCAAAGCGCGGCGGACGCGATGGATCTGGAGGCGGCTGGTGGCGTGGCGCCGGCTGGCCAAGGCGACTCTGGTAGTGTGGTGGCGTGCTGCCGAGCATGCCCGGGTATTATTCTCTCTTTGGATCTGTTTGCTTATCGTTTCTTTGCGTTCTGGAAAACATGTTGTGTGTTCCTCAACTTTCATATGCATGTGACAAAAATGTGGCATCCGCACGCATTTTTCCTTTTTCCCAAACGTACTAGTTCCTAACATTATTAGATCGCGGCCGCTGGTGAGACGAAGGAAATTTCTTTGAGAGCCGTGGTCCTGATATTGGGGCTCACCCAGCGTAGGGCGGAGCTAGAGAAGAATGAAGGGGGTGTGGCACCTTCATAGCATTTATGGAAAATCAATTTAACATGGTAAAAATTTAGAAGTGATAAAGAATTACGATTTTTCTGTGGGTGCAGCCACACCCCGCGTGCTCAACCTAGCCCCGCCCCTGCCCCAGCGTTCGCCTATCCGCCCGCGTGGGTGTCGCAGGCTCATGAGACCGGAGAGCAGCTGCTCCGGCCCGCCTCTTCGAGTTGCTCATCAGCCTTGCTGTCTTGAAAACTTCTATCCTCGTCGTCATCAGCCTGCTGTGCGTTGACCCGCTGCGGATGGCTCCCACGGAGCACGCTCTGGCGGTGGCACGACGCGCCTCCTCATGGCCGTCGTTACGTTCGCTGTGGCGTCGGCCGTCGTGGCCAGTTCCAAGAGCTGGGGCGCGACAGCGGCGGAGTTCTCGATCGTTGCAGCGAGCGTGGCCGATCACATGGTTCTACTTACACGGGGAGTTGAAGTTTTTTTTAATGTCGGATATGGTGCGGAGCCGGATCGGTGTCGGAACAGACGCGGATTAATATAGTTGGATAATACATGCTTATATTCAACTTCAAATGGTGATCAATATTTTTTAAAGTAAAGTCGTAAAGTAGCAACATAATATGAAAAATACTCTTTATGGTTCGCTAATAATGAAAGTAATCTTCATTGTCGAGAAGGACACTTCACAATTCACACTCTGTCCTCGAATAAAATTAGTACGACTTCTCAACTTATACTTAAGAGTATAGCAAGCACGACAACGAAATAACTAAATATGGATGCTTAAAGTCCCTTTTATTCTGCCATTTTTATTGTGTATAGGTAAAGAAGTCATAGTGTACCCAGTTAATTCAGTCTATCTTGCTATATATAGTAGTTCTGGCCTGTTAGTTAATTTATTGGGGTTAGTTTGTTTGGATGCTCTCGTGTGTCTTGGTGTAGACGTGTAGTAGTCTGTATATGTGCAGGTCTGGGTTTGTGATGAGATCGATAGTGACCTTGTGTTTTGGATCGATGTTTTAATTTGCCATAAGGAGGACCGGACGTAACAAGAGCGCGCGAAAAGATTTCTTTGAAGCCACTGCTTAATCTCATTGCAACGAAACAACTGTTACCCACGAGAACACAGAACGATGGCCTCGAAGTCGAAATGAACCGGGCGGGCGTGTAAAACTGCAAACTGAGAAGGCAGGTGTGGGATCCCTGGCCAAAGACGACGGGACGTTGCCTATATTGCGTGGGACTTGGCTATCCCTGACCAAAGGCGCGCGTCAGTCCTCTTGGCCCTTGGGTGTGTTGGCCTTCCCTTTCTCGCCGGCCGCCCACCTTTGCTTCCATCATCTCTTCACGCCTTGTTCTTCCTCCCAGCCCCAGCGGTGAGAGCGGCCCAGGCGGCGGAGCTAGGACGCGGTCGATGGAGGATCTGGATACGGCTGGGGCTGGTGGTCGCATGCCATGGACTGCCGAGCATGCTGGGCGGGTCATTTCCCTTTCTCCGAAACTAATTCCTACTACTTCCTACCATTATTAGCTCATCACAACATTCCAACTAACCTTGTTACCATGGCTACAGGCACTCCTTCCCCCGCAGCGCCGTCTCGCCGCTGACGATGAGCTGAGGGCCTTGTCCTTCGGGGCGCTCATACTTGCGTTCGGGCTAGCTCTGGCGATCACCCATCCGCCCGCGTGGGTGTCACGGGCTCGTGAGACCGGAGAGCCGCAGCTGCTCCGGGCCCGCCTCCTCTTCGAGTTCCTCAACAGGGTCGCCTTCGTCGAAGCCTTAGTGCTCGTCGCCGTCGTCTCCATGTGCGTCGCCCCGCTGCGGTTGGCTCCCGCGGAGCGCGCTCTGAAGACGGTACGGCGGCTCTTCGTGCTCGCCCTTGCGTTCCACGCGTCGTCGGTCGCCGTGGCCGGTACCGCGAGCTGGGGCGCGACGGCGGCGTTGACGTCGACCGTTGCCGCGACCGTGCCGGTCACCTGGTTCTACGCCGACGCGGAGGTGAAGGTAATGATTTTGGGTGCTTCACTAATTTGTTGGTCTGGCTTGCATCTTCAATTCGTTTGGATCGGAGTAGTAGTACTCCATGACCATGCGTATATGATGCGTGTCGCTACTCTCAAACAGGCACCCGAGCTTAAGCACATGCCGTTGAGGGCTGCGATCCTGGTGATGGGGCTCGCCCCAGGGTTCGCCCACCCGCCCGCGTGGGTGTCGCGGGCTCACGAGACCGGAGAGCAGCTGCTCCGGGCCCGCCTCTTCGAGCTGCTCATCAGGGTCAAATTCGCGGACGCCACGGCCCTCGTCGCCGTCGTCGCCCTGTCCGTCGGCCCGCTGCAGGGGGTCCCCCCGGAGCGCGCTCTGGCCGCGGCGCAGCGGCTCTTCACGACCGCCGTCACGTTCGTCACGGCGTCGGGCGTCGTGGGCAGTTCCGAGAGCTGGGGCGCGACGGCGGCGGCGTTCTCGATCGTTGCCGCGACGGCGGCGATCACCTGGTTCTACTTTCTCGGGAAGCTGAAGGGAAGATTCTTGGGTGCTTCATTTGTTGGTCTAGCTGCGTGCCACGGCGTCTACGTTTGGACTTCTCTTGCCTGATGCACTGATGCAGGGATGGATCGGCGTCTCATCATGCGTCATCCTGATGAAGATTATGGACATGGACCAATAATCAGGGATGGGTAGCTAGGTTAACCCCTGAAGGTCTCGTGATGAATTAATTCAGTCTAGCTAGCTGCAGTAGTTAAGTTCTAGCATGTTAGTTATTGATGGGGTTCTTATTTGGATGCTCTAGATGCAAGTTGTACCGATCGGTAGTAGTTTGTCCTGAGGGCCTAGGAAATGTGTGTCTTTGTGTCGTAGTAGTCTGTACTATGCAGGTCTGGGTTTCTGATGAGAATGAGATCGAGAGTGATCACCTTGTGTTTGGATGCATGAACGACTGGTGTGTTTCTGCAAATGTTTGTGTTCTCCTTTAACCATTTGATTTCATCGCGAGTCCATCACAACTCGCGACCAAAAAGTAAAAGCATGTCACAATCGTGGTGCAGGAGATGGAGGGAACAGGAGATGGACGTGGCGAGACCGACCACGACTAGACTAGTCACATGGGCGCTGGCTGCTCAGTCGTCTTGCCCTTGGCGCGCGTTGGCTACTTTGGCAGCAAAAAGATCGAGGACGCGAGTAGGAGTAGCATACTAGCACCACAGTAGCAAATGATCGAGGACGCGCGTGCCTGCCCACCCTCTCTCATCGATTGATCGTTTTCGTGCTGCTCCAGTCGCTGGCCGGCCGCTGGGCAAGGCAAGCACTAAAGCACTGCACGCGGTCATGTGACCCATCGACCAGGCAGGTCTGGGTTGAGCGTCTGCCAAATAGACGACGCCATTGCCAGATTGGTTGCTCCTTCTGCTTGATAACATTCCAAATGTGCAAAGGGACCGGGTAAAACTGATTCTATGGAGAGCATGGACAGCACACAATAATCTCGTGCATCAGTCGGGCCCTTCTGGTATTCTTGAATCGGTGCATGCTCTACTAGCCATGACCAGCTCTCTAGACCAAATGGCTCATGCACCAAGAAAAGGACGGCCAAGCAGTATAACCAAGCGGTATAACAGGTAGCTCGAAAGTTGGAGATAAAGGAAAAACTAAGAATCAGAATGACAAATCCTGGTTACCACCACCAGAGGGATGGACTAAAATAAATGTGGATGGTTCTTTTGTACCCCATACGGGTGCTGCTGGAACTGGTGTCGTGGCGAGGGACAGCAAAGGTAAGGTTGTGCTGACAGCTTGGAGTGCTCTTTCTAGATGTGCAGATGCGGCTGAAGCGGAAGCAAAGGCTTGCGAAGAAGGCCTCAGGTTAGCTGTCCAATGGATTACAGGGCCGGTAATCCTAGAATTTGACTGCGCGCGACTGGTCACTGCTTTAAAAGGGAGAGTAGATAGATCAGATCTTGGCTTTATCATTGCTGAAGCTAAGGCTCATGGTCTTTTGCTGCCGGATTGGAAGGTAGTTCAGGTTGAGAGAGAGAGGAATTTAGTTGCTAATGAATTAGCCCAGTTAGCTAGTAGTCATTCAGCAGTATGATAGGGGAGGCGCCTGCGTGCGTTTTGAACCTGCTCCATAACGATTGTAATCCCCGTGTCTAGTTAATAAAGCTCTCTCTTTGCCCAAAAAAAAAATAGACGACGCCATTGGCTAGGGAAAGTTGAGTCGGTTCCTGTTTCGTGCGCATCGTGCATCTGAAGATTTTGGTCTCGTTTATGATGAGAGTGAGTGACATGGTCAGATGAAAAGTGATCTTCAAGCTTTATGCTCACTATTAATGTGCGGATTCCAGTGGAATTCCTGGGATTTCGGCTGAAAGAAGAAGGCACAAAGATATCCTTCGTGGATCCCCTCCTGCAAGCGAGCGAGCGAGCTCAGCCAGATAGTTATTTGGAAGCCCACACAAGTGAAACGAACACTGACGGCTTGTGGCCCAGAAGCCTTACTGACTGGCACGGGCCGAAACAAAACAATCGTCCAGCCAGACAAAGAAATCGGAAATCCTATTTTGCTTACGTTACTTGGCTTCTGGTGCTTTAAGATTCGTGCGGCTCTTCACGACCACATGATCTCGTCTTCTTCCTTGCCAGACGATGGGTTTTGGTTCGGATTGTTGGAGAGGAATATTAATGTCTTCCGCCATATAAGAGGAGGAGATGGGCGGCACGAAGGACCAGCAGTGGTGGCGGGTTGACCGGCGGCGGAGGTAAGGCGACGCGGTAGCACCTCCGATCGCCCGGGGTTGTATGGCCGGTGGGCTAGTGACCGACGGTGAGGGTGTGAAAAGGGTCCGTGTTCGGTAGGGGCGGCTGTGGTTGGTGGGCGGCGCGACAGCCATCGGTTGGGACGGAGGACAAGGTGGCGATGGCGACGGCGAGATAGGATATCAAGAAGAGGAGGAATAGATGGGAAAAGGAAAAAATACGGAGAAGATGTGTCTACCGAGCCAAAAGTTAACTTGCTTATCCGACTTCCGTGCACCAAAGCTTAACCAGTCTTACCGGTCCGGATCGGTAGCCGTTACCGACATGGGAGAACTGTTTAACCGGACCGGTAAGACCCGTTACACCGGTTAATTCGGTTGGACCGGTAGCTGCTGACAATGGGCGACGCGGTCCTGGTAACATGCCGCGAGGCCGCAGCCACGGCACACCACAGCGAGCACGACGACGACGAGGCAGTCCTCGGTTGTCCACGTGCTAACTGAGGAAGGCAGGACGACACTGCCGGAGAAATCTCGGCGGGGGAGCAACTCAATCGCTCTTCTTCTTCAGACACCACCGATGCCCGATCGATTTTGAACTTCGCGGTCTTGAGCGCGCGCGCACCGCCGCCGCATCACCCGATCGCGTTCGTCTCGTCGTATAGAATTTCGTCTGGCATGCCCCGTAGTATATTCGATTCGTCGATTCGATGATACTGGCATCGCGAGAACACAGCGGATCGGAGCGCGGCATGTTTCCGTCTGAACACACAAGCTCGTCAGTTCGCCACACCAAGGACCCGAGGACAGCAGCTCGCAAGAAAATGACATGCTGCCGTACTGTACAGGATATTTGTACTATACCGAAAGATTTCGCAAGTTCCACCCGCTTGCTGATGTGTCTCCCGCCCGATGCGATCACTGCACGAAAATGTCAGGCTCGGCTCTCGTTGACGAGGTCGCCCACTAAGCTCGACACACGCACGCAGGCACGCGCCGCACTAAAAACTCCAACAAGTAGCAGTCCCTAAGAGCAACTCCAAGAGCTCCCTAATATCAACCCGAATACATTGTTTACGGATAAAAATAAAAAAACCAAGCTCCAATAGCTTCCGTAAACACTCCGAAAAAATACGGAACTGCGAATCCATGCACGAGCTCCCCGCATATTTACGCGAGGTCGGCCTTCCCCCAATCCTCGTTCGGCCCACTCGTCGGCACCAAGTTCGCCAGTGTGGGGCCTGCGCGCGCACACCGACGCCGGAGGCATCATCCTCTGCTCCTCCATGATGATGTTGTCGGCGAGCTCGAATTCCTCATGGGTGGCGCCGAGTGGGTACTCGTCGGGCATCGGTCCCACACTCGCTTCGGGGTGCTGCGGCCGCCGGTGACGAGCAGCTCGTCGACACCGGAGAAGACCCCACGCGCTAACTCGCGGCAGCGGCAGAAGACGCTCCATCGACTGCAAATTCAACTTCTTCTGTTGTGCTGGTGTCGTGGGGTAGAACAAGCGTTGGGTCGAGAGATGTGGTGGCGTGGTGCTGTGCTGTTCGGAAGAAGAAAGAAAGGAGCATTCCAGGGACCAGGGGCCTGCGGCCATGGCCTGGATATTGAGCTGTTGCTCAGTCGATTGGTGAGGAAAAGGATATTGCTTGCTTGGATTTGATCGGTGGAAGAAGAGTGGAGAAGCTTCAGCTGTCTTGCTTTGCTGATTGGAAAACAGGGGGAGAGATTAAGCGCAGACGGCAGAGAAAGGAGCAGCTCAGAGAACATCGGGAGAGATCGAGTGAGCTCTGGGGGAGCAACAATGGCGATTCACATGGTTGAGAAGATAAGGTTTGGAAAGAATAAAGAAAATTAGAATGACGGGTGGGTCCCATCAGTTGATGATGGACCAACGGATGGGCCACATGTAATGACCTGGCTAGTTTTGAAGTATTGAGGAGTTTATTATTAAAAAACTGCTGCAGCGTGATATGATTTTGGGAGAAAATTTGTTTTAGTAGAACCCTAATACATAGTTTTGGGAAGAATTTTTTAGCAGACTCCCTATCGTCGCGACGGAATCTTTTCACATAAATCCTCGGAATCATATACAATCATCTAAATGAACAGAAAGAGGACCGAACGGTATGTAGTTTTGCATTTCGAACAACGGAAGGAACGAACCACGCGCGTCATCGGGATCGCGGCGGCCAGAACCGAGGAGAGAACTCACCATGCATGGCTCCGGGCGGCGTACGTCGAGACCGGCGCTCACGGAGCCCGGGACGAACCGGGAAAGCCTATACACGCGCTGATGTAGCCGGCCGCCGGCGCCCCTGTCTGTCGCCGTCATGTCCACGCGCGCTCACCTCTCGCCAGCGGCGGCGACGGCCTCCACGCCAGCGACCGGGTTCACCGTCCGCGCCGCGGCCCCGCTCGCGCCGCCGCCGCTCAATGCCCGCCGCGCGCCGGTCGTCGACGCCGCGGACGCCGACACGGACAGCCCGGCACTCTCGGCGGCGTGGTGGGCCTCGAAGTCAAGCGGCTCGTCGGCGTCGACGGCCGCGCGGGCGCCGCCAACCCCGCCGCAGGACGGCGTGCTGGGCCCAAGGACGCGGCTGTCGGCGGCGCCGCGGCTGTTGTGCCATATCGCCAGGTAGTAGGACGCGGAGCAGAGCATCGCGGCGACGAGGAAGGTCAGGAGGTCGCCGCGCGTGGGGACGCGCCACCTCCTGCCGCCGAAGGCGCGCCCGATCTGCAGGACGGTGTTCGCCATAACTGGCGGGGTGAGGAGAGAAGGAGGGCGACGACGAAGACTCGACGGCAAGGCGTGGCAGAGTAAACGCCTAAACGGAATGGGGGAGCTGGCTCGGTCGGCGATATGTGCAGGTCGCTTTTGATATGGTGCGGGCACCCCGCACCAATTAAGCACGGCGCTTAATCCGTCGTTGACAATGACATGATAGTGTTAAGCTAGGAGCACCCATTGCAGTTTTTTATTTGATTTGGTGTTGTTGATCACATTATGGCCCGAGATGATCTTTGGTAGTTGGGAACTTCTCCGCATATAAGAGTTTTTATTTGGGTAGTTTTTATCTTTGCATGTGGATCCATACGATCGCGCCAGTTTATAAACTTTTCTTTTGAAAGCTAGCCCCATTTTTTAAATTGATTAGACAGAAACACTTGTAAACTGTGACCTAGGACAGAGGACCGGGTGTGTTTGGTTACTTGTATTTTACGTATGGAATGTCTTCTGCTTAATGCAAAGATATGCGGAACTCTTGCGTACTGTATTTGTGAGTTCATGTATGGAATGTTTTAAAATAATGATGATTCTTTTATTGGTCATATGAGTTTTTCTGTGTAAAAAGAGGGTTTTATTAACTAAGTTAGGTAGGCCTGCTAGTGGGGCGGGGTGGGATGGGGATTTCAGGGCGGGTTTTCGAATGGAGACCCATTTGCGTGGTTAGCAACGGGTCTAGAGCCCAGCGGGTTGGGGCCGGGTGGGGAGAACAGATCGAGATCGACCTCGACACCTCGCCCTCGTGCTGTCCCCGGCACGCGTCCTTCCGCCCGCAAGAAGGCCACACCGCTGTCGGCCGCCGTCGCACCTCCCCTCCTTCGACGTCCACAGATCCAGGTACTCCCCTTCTCAATCTCCTCGTCGTCACCCCTTCTCCTTCTTCTCCTCATCAGTTGACCCCCTTCTCATCCGTGCCAGATCTGCCGGAGGGGTGACGTTGCCGCGGCCGGCCGGCGGTCGCCGCTCCCTCGTGACACTGGGGCACTACTGTTGCATGGCGTCGCCGCGGCCTCTGGTTCGGCCTCTCCTCGCCGGCAGCTACGCCTTTGTCCTCTTCGACAAGTCCACCAACTCCCTCCTCGTCGCATCTGTATGTATTGCCTTTGCTGCTTCGATCCGTCAATGGTTTAGGACAATATGGATGGATAGCTTATTTTTCCGATGTGTTCTTGAAAGGACCTTGTGATGCCTAGAGGGGGGGTGAATAGGATCACTTTAAAATTCTGCAAAAACTTAGCAGCGGATCAGGGACCGGATGACCCGGGGGGTCCGGGTCACCCTGGCACTTGTGCCGGATCAACCAGCGCGCGAAGGTAGAGTACAATAAGCTATGGAAAACTTGAATTTGCAGGAAGTAAATGAATCAAACTTTGCGTATACAATGTAGAAACCACCTGCAACCAAAGATTTTACAAGCAACAACACAAATATGGAGATCGATCCAAATATAGCTTCTAGGGTTAGAGAAGGGGATGAACTCAAGCAAGCAAGAGACAAGTGAATTAATTTGAAGTTCACTCCCACAAAGGAAGTTACGTCTCCGTTGAGGATCCCACAAAGGGAGGGCTATCACCAAGAGCCGCTTTTCCTCATCCAATTCCCACAAAGGAAAATTGGTGCTCACTAAGAGAAATCCACAAAGGATGGGCAATACAAACGATCCCGAGTGCTCCACACGGAGAGGGCACTCAACGGGCGACGCCTAACCGTCTAGAAGCAAGCTTCAAGAGTAACAAATGCGAATCGATCAACAAAAGCCACCACAAGTGCTTCTTGAGAGGAAGGAGTGAAGAGCTCTCACAAAGGGGCTAAATCCTACACCTCAAAGGCCTCTCACACCCAAACCCTAGGAGGAATCCTTGCTTGGAGTGCTTGAAAGGGAGTTGGGAGAGAGGGATGAAGCTTGGGAGGTGTTTCAATGGAAGGGGAGGCGGAACCCTAGAGAGGAGGAAGAAGGGGTATATATAGCCACTCCCCCCGAGCTAGCCGTTATGTGGCTCCTGCGGCCTGGCCGGGTCAACCGGCACGGTGGCCGGGTCACCCGACTCTCTCCAGAGCCGTCTCGGGTCGCTCGGCCACTCAGGCCGGTTGACCCGGTAGGGCTGGGAAAGCAAGGTAAAGCTTATTTAAGGCTGTTCTAGGTTTTTCTAATGATTTTTCTAGGTTTTTCACTCTTAGAAAAGATGAGAGAAAGTCAAGAAGAGCACTTGTAGCGAGCCTCGACCAACCGACCACGTCCCTCTTTATAGTACGGTGTTTCCTAAACTCAAATTCAAACCGAAAATTAAAATTAAATCGCCAATTGAGCTTCAACACCATTCATAAGAAAATGAGGGCCTTCCTTTGAATGTTCACATTTATTTATTCTTTTAAGCCTGCACACATCTTATTGAAAGCATTAATCCACCCAAATTGCATTGTCATTATCACCAAAATAATTAGGAGCCTAGATGCACTTTCAATCTCCCCCTTTTTGGTGATTGATGACAACACAATTTGGTTAAATAAAAGAGATGTGTGTATCCAACAATCTAGTGAGGAACTCCCCCTAAATGTGTGCATTGTCAACTAGAGAGGCCTCAAATGCCTTTGCACACAATTTTGGCAAGAGCTCCCCCTAAATCTTTGCATTAACACATTGTGCACACGTGTGATAAGAAATATCCCGTGATGCATATGACATAATATATCACAACAATAAAGTGAGAAATAACAAGTCATCATCCAACACATGCATCACACACGATAATTATGGTTCTTACAACACACTAGCATAATAGAGTAGCATAAAAGACTTACAAATAAAAGTTTGCACTTGGCACCACATCATCATCCATCACACCACACATAGTTCATTACATGTCCACTAGTTCTATTACATAAATAGCGATAAGATAGCGATAAGAGATAGATAGGGGCTTTCATCCACCAAATTCACTCCCCCTTTGGCAACAAGCACCAAAAAGGGAGCTACTCCTCGTCGTCCTCGTCGTACTCCTCCTCCTCACCTCCATAGTCCTCTTCTTCTTCTTCTTCATCAACCGAGACCCAAGAGCCAAGGTCCTCCCACGGATTTGGAACGGGAGATGGAGGATCAAAAGTTCTCATCTCATGTACTGGAGAATGTGGAAGATTTAGCCGAGCTGCCATGTCCTTTTGATTCTTTTCTTGCCTATGTAGCTCTTGAGCCAACCACCGACGGTCGGCCTCACGCTCTCTAGCATCTTTGCGGAGCATGTTGAAGCAAGCAAACAAACCCTTGGCAAGAAAATTGAACTTCCCTCTCTTGCCCCTTGGAGCCCCATGTGAGAGGCACCCTCCATTGGAAGGGGATCATACGGACTCTTTGTTGGTGGAGCTTGAGAGGAGGAGGCACCCGTATCAATAGGTCCATCAATAGGATAAATGCCCAGATACGGTCCTCTAGCATCAATACCGGTCGTATGCTTGCCAAGACAAAAAGTTTGAGCAAGTTTCCCTTTGCTAGTCTTGTAGTGCTCATGAACAACATCCGTCTTAATATCAAGTTTAGTGGCATGCTTAACCACCATAAAGATATATGGTGCATAGTGACATCCACTAGAAGAAGTGTGTGAGCAAATGATAATCTCATTCCATAAAAAGTGACAAGCATTGAACTTGGGTTGACCGGGAGCCATTTGATAAAGAAGATTCCTAGCTCTATGAGATATGTTATCGGAATCACCACCTCTAGGACAAAGTGTGTACCTAAACAAGAGGTTGAGCATCTTGTAGTAGGGAGTGAGTCCACTAGTATGACTATAGTTGATATTTCTATAGGCACGATCATACATAAATCTCATCTTAGTCACTTCTAGCTCATCTTCACTATGAAGTTTGAAAAGATCACTAGAGAATTGGTTTGTTGTGGTTGCACCTCTAAGTTTGAAAAGTGAAGCAAACTCACTAACAGTGATTGAGAATCTCTTACCACCAAGGGTGAAGTGCATCTCATTCTCATCTCGATCAACATAAAGTGTGGCATAGAATTGTGCCACCACCTCCTGAGAGTAGTCCGAGCGTAAGCCCATAAGATAAGCAATCCCCATGAACTGACATCGAGTGTGGACTGCCTGTATAACTTCTTCAATAGGTGCAGGAAGGTCAAGCAAGAAAGGCCAATCAATCCACTTCATCTCGGTTGTGATGCGTCCCTTGGGTAGGATGGTTGACTCGTACCAATCCGCTTGACGAGCAAGCCAAAACCTATCATCGCTGAAGAAAGACCTTTGGAGCCTTCTTGGGTCTTCAGGCCAAAAACGAAGTGGCCTCAAGTCAGTCCCGGCCCTCATGAAGTTCACCAAAGGAGGGTCACGCCTTGTGCGCTCCGGAGGATGAACGGGAATAGCCATCTGCACATAGAGAGACAAGTCCATGTTTTCATCATATCGGTCTCCAACTTCCTCGGCGGTACTTGCCCTCTTGGTCCTAGCACCAATGGTGGTGGTCCTCTTCTTGAGAATGGGGTTGCCGTCTTGACCACGACCACGACCTTGAGCACGGGAAGGTGGAGCTTGAGGCTTGGTCCTCTTGTCATGCACATGAATACCATACTCCTCCCCGGATGAATGTTCCTCCTCCTCTTCACTTGATTCCGAGCGAATCTCTTTGCCATGAGTGCTTGCTTTCTCTCTACCCATCTGTAGATAGACAAGGTATGCAAGGAATTAAGATATGTAACAAGGACTGTCCGAAGCATAGTTCATTGGGGCACCCCGACCCTAGCCGGGTCAACCGGCATGGGTGGCCGGGTCAACCGGCGGGTCGGGGATGAACCCTAGAACCCATGAATCGAAGGTGCGCAAGATATGGTTGATGGATTGAAACGAGATCATAGAGAGTTGTTCTAGTGCACAAATAGAAGCTATTGACCGAGGGAAATCATCTAGAACAAACTATATTGAGAGATCGGGAAATCCGGAGTTTGAATCTATTTTACCTTTGGATTCCCGCGAAGTTTTCGGAACACCCGATGAGGAAGGAGCTCTAGGAGAAGAGGAGAATCCAATCCCCCAAACAGCGGAGAAATCCCACGGACAAGCTTCGAGATCGCCTAGGGGTGTATGGGGGGCGGCGGCGGCGGTTCGGTGTGAGGAGAAGTAGTTTTAGGGTTCTAAGCCGCCGGCTGCGGGCTTTTTATAGCTCCTGCGCAGGAGCCGAGCGACCTGGCACGGGTGGCCGGGCGACCCGGCATCCATCAGAGCCGCGCCGGGTCAACCGGGCACCTGTGCCGGTTGACCCGCCCCTCTCAGAAACAGCCCAAAAGGATAGATTGAGATAGCATGTTTTTCAATAAAAGAGATATATAGATGGATAGATTTGGGAAGGTGAAACTTCAAGATTTGAGATATAAGTATATAGATAGATAAGAGATTTTTCAAGATTTGAGATGGATAAAGAATTTATCTAGTGGACATATAATAAACTCTTGACAACAAGTGACTAGCCACAATCAACATACATAACAATAGTCACTTGAGCCAAGTATTTGATCCAAAGATCTCAAAATCCAAACTTTTGAAAAACTCACACAAATAAAGAAAAATAAAACATTTTCAACCTATCTAGGCAACAATCAAGTATGTGCAATAAGTCAAGCCAAGTTACGAGAATCCAAGATATTTAGCTCACTTCTCAAAGCACAAAACCTTTGCTCATCTAGAGGCTTAGTGAAGATATCGGCAAGTTGCCTCTCGGTGCTCACATGACGTAAAGCAATATCTTCCTTAGCCTCATGATCCCTTAAGAAATGATGTCGAATATCTATGTGCTTTGTTCTAGAGTGTTGAACAGGATTGTTTGCTAGCTTGATGGCACTCTCATTGTCACACAAGAGTGGAATCTTACTAAACTCACAACCGTAATCACTCAACGTTTGCTTCATCCACAAAAGTTGTGCACAACAAGCACCGACCGCCACATATTCGGCTTCGGCCGTGGATAAAGCAACCGAATTTTGCTTCTTTGAGCTCCACGACACCAAAGACCTACCAAGAAATTGGCAAGTCTCAGTAGTACTCTTTCGATCTACTTTGCAACCGGCATAGTCCGAATCGGAATAGCCAAGTAAATCAAAAGTGGAGCCCTTGGGATACCATAAGCCTAGGTTAGGAGTGTGTATCAAATATCTAAAGATTCTCTTAACGGCCATTAGATGACACTCCTTAGGATTGGCTTGAAATCTTGCACACACTAAGCATTATATCGGGCCTAGATGCACAAAGATAAAGGAGGGAGCCAATCATGGAACGAAATACCTTTTGATCGACCGACTTCCCTTCTTCATTGAGATCAAGATGTCCATTTAGTGCCATGGGAGTCTTGATGGGCTTGGAATCGGCCATGTCTAACCTCTTGAGCATATCCTTCACATATTTTGTTTGACACAAGAAAGTCCCTTCCTTCAATTGCTTGATTTGAAAACCAAGGAAGAACTTCAATTCACCCATCATGGACATCTCGAATCTCTTGGTCATGATCCTACTAAACTCTTCACAAAATTTATCATTAGTAGACCCAAATATAATATCATCAACATAAATTTGGTAAATAAAGATATCTTTTCCATTTCTTTGAATGAAGAGAGTAGAATCGGCTTTGCCTATCTCAAAACCGTTCTTGAGAAGAAAATCCTTAAGGCATTCATACCATGCTCTAGGAGCTTGCTTAAGCCCATAGAGCGCCTTATGGAGCTTGTACACATGGTTTGGAAATTTTGAATATTTAAAGCCCGGTGGTTGTTCAACATAAACTTCTTCTTGGAGAGGCCCATTCAAGAATGCACTCTTCACATCCATTTGATGAAGCTTGAAATCATGATGGGTAGCATAGGCCAAGAGGATACGAATTGACTCAAGCCTTGCTACCGGAGCATAAGTCTCTCCAAAGTCCAAGCCTTCAACTTGAGTGTAGCCTTTGCCAACAAGTCTTGCCTTATTCTTTGTGACGACACCAAATTCATCTTGCTTGTTCCTAAAAACCCATTTGGTGCCGATCACATTTTGCTTTGGTCTTGGCACCAACTCCCAAACTTCATTCCTCTTGAAGTTGTTCAACTCTTCCTCCATAGCAATAATCCAATCCGGGTCCTCAAGAGCTTGTTCCACACTAAGAGGTTCCAAAGAGGAAACAAATGAGTAAAACGCACAAAAATTTGACAATCTTGAGCGAGTTGTTACCCCTCTTTGGATACTCCCAAGTATGTTATCGACGGGATGATCCCGTTGAACCATTTGATGTACTCTTGGGTGTGGTCCTTGAGATTGACGTTGAATGGGTCCATCATCATCATCTTCAGCTTGTGGAGCTTCTTCTTAAGCTTCACCACCTTGTTCTCCCCCTTGATCAAAGCCCCGTCCATGATCGTCACCATGAACTTGACTTTCATCTTGATGAACTTGAGAACTTGGTGGTTCCACTCTTGTTGATGATGATGGATCTTGATTGCTTGTGTCACCCGGAACTTGAACTTGAACCTCACGAGGTATTACTTCACCGGTCCCCATTCTAAAGATTGATACACTTGGGGGTTCTTCATCATCTACAAGGTTTTCACTAACTTGCTCTCGTTGAGAGCCGTTGGATTCATCAAGTTTCACGTCTACCGTGGTCTCAACACAACCGGTGGTTTTGTTGAAAACACGATAGGCATGTTCGTTAGTTTCATAACCAATGAGAAAACCTTCATCAACCTTGGATGCAAACTTTGAGGCTTTGGGTTTCTTGTTAAGTATGAAACACTTACACCCAAAGACCCTAAAGTAGTGCACACTAGGCTTCTTACCGGTGATGATCTCGTAGGGAGTCTTGTTCAAGTACTTGTGGAGGTAGAGGCGGTTGGCGGCATGGCATGCGGTGTTGATGGCTTCCGCCCAAAATGAGTCCGGAGTCTTGTATTCATCAAGCATTATTCTTGCCGCTTCAATCAACGTACGATTCTTCCTCTCAACGATGCCATTTTGTTGAGGAGTGTATGGAGCGGAAAGTTCATGCTTGATGCCTTCTTCATCTAGGAACTCCTCAACTTGAGTGTTCCTAAACTCCGAGCTGTTGTCACTTCTTATGTTCTTGACCTTGAGCTCGAACTCATTTTGAACTCTCCTAATGAACTTCTTGACCACTCCCTTAGCTTCACTTTTATCTTGCAAAAAGAATACCCAAGTGAAATGAGAAAAGTCATCAACAATTACTAGACCATATTTATTACCACCGATGCTTATGTAGGCAATTGGTCCAAACAAGTCCATGTGTAGTAGCTTCAACGGTCTTGATGAAGATAGGATGTTCTTGACGGGATGATGTGCTCCAACTTGCTTCCCGGCTTGACAAGCACTACACAACCTATCTTTCTCAAAAACAATATTTGTTAGTTCTAGGATGTGCTCGTCTTTTTGAAGTTTGGCCAAGTTCCTCATGCCAACATGGGCTAGTCGGCGATGCCATAACCAACCCAAGTCGGATTTTGCCACTAAGCAAGCCTTAGGGTCCACCTTCACTTTTGTGAAATCCACATAGTAAAATTTTCCCCGTAAATGACCCGCAAAGACAATAGAGGAATCCTCCCTTCTAGAGACAGTCACACCCTCATGGGTAAAGAGACAATTGTAGCCTTTCTCACAAAGTTGTGCAACCGACAACAAGTTGTATCCTAACCCTTGAACATGATAAACATCTTCAATTGAATTAGTTGTTGAGATAGCAATTTTACCTAGACCAACTACATCTTCTTGACCATTGTCTCCATAGATGATAGTTTCCGTAGGGTTGTCATAATGATCAAGGGATGCAAATAAGCCTTCATCTCCAGTCATATGATTAGTGGCACCACTATCAATTAACCATGCGCTTCCACCGGAGGAGTAGGCCTATAAAACAAGTTTAAGCTTTTGGTTTAGGTACCCAAAAGGATTTGGGTCCTTGGAGGTTAGAAGCATAAACTTTTGGAACCCACACACTCTTTCTCATAGCCTTCTTGATGTAGGCTCCCACATACTTGACCACCATTTTACCATTGTGGTCCAAGGTCACAACATAGTCACAAGTGTAGTTGAGAGAGGGCTTGTGTTCCACCACATTCTTCGATGCCTTAGGTGGAGAATTAACCCCACTATTTCCATTTGTGGTGTTCACAACTTTTGGCTTGTCCTTTGTTGTGGTAGAGGTGGTGACTCCATGGGCAATGTCCATGATCGTGTTGAGGTAGCCTCCCTTGTTCCACAAGGGGATCTCATGCCCGTTAACCACCACCCTACCATTGACCTTGTTGTTCTTGTAGTGTCCAAGTCCTTGCTTGTCAACCACCTTGGGTATGAACTTGGAACCACTCTTGCCTTGAATGATCAACATGTTCAACTGGGCTATCTCTTTATCTTTGCTCTTTATTGTCTCCTCAAGCCTTGCATGGTTAGTCTTGAGAGCATTTATATCAACATTAGAGCAAATAGAACAACCTTTGCTACTGGAGGCACTAGAGTCAAGTGTTGCCTTGGGATTGGCTTTGGTGCTTTCCCAAAGGGTACTATAATTTACTTCAAGAATTTTATGTTTCTCCGTCAAGCATGAAAAGCTTGATTGAAGCTCACTATGAGTAGCCTTTAGGGAAGCTAGAGATTCATTTGCCAAGGTGTAATCCTTTGACATCCTCTTGTTGGAGTTATTGGCCAAAGACAAGTTCGTGGCCAACTTCTCCACCTTAGCCGCCTCTTCGGCAAGGCGTCTCTCTAGAGCAAGGTTTCTTTCCTTCTCAAGGATAAGCAAGTCTTCTTGCTCATGGAGACACACTTTCTTTTTCTCTAATTTCTCCAAAAGCCTTTTTATTTTCTTGTAGCCCTTTTTACTAAATTGCTTTATCATGTTGGCCTCAATTTCTTTTTCATCATCTAGATCATCTATGTCACTAGGTGTGGATGAAGAAGAGGTGAGAGAGGATGAGGTGGTAGTTTCTTGTACCTTGCTCCCCCCTGCCATGAGGCAAAAGTGAGAGTGGTCCTCATCGTCGGAGAAGTTGTTGAAGAGGCGTGGTGAAGATGACCCTTGTGCCATGGCGATAGTTGCCATGCCTTGCTTCTTCGGTTCTTCAGCTTCGTCACTTGAGTCCCATTGTTGACCCACGTGAGCACGCTCTTGGTACTTGTTCTTGTACTCCTTGCTCTTCTCCTTGTATTTCTTCTCCTCCTCATTCTTGTTCTTGCTTTTGGGACACTCGGCAATGAAGTGTCCATACTCTCCACACTCATAGCATTTGCGTTGAGACTTCTTCTTTCTTTCGTCACCGCCTTTTCTTGATGCTCTTGACTTCAAGAATTTCTTGTACTTCCTTATGGCAAAGGCGGTTTCTTCATCCGTACTTCCTTCATCACTAGTATCTTCCTTCTTGTTCTTGGAAGTCTTTGACTTCACTTCCACCACTTCACTAGAGCTAGCATTGAGGGCTAAGCTCTTGTTCATCTTCAAGCTTAGAGACTTCTCCACATCTTGGTCAACTAACTCTTGATGCAAGATTTCTCTAAGAAGTTGATTGGGGGTCATCTTGTAGTAGTTTGGATCCCTTCTTATCATGGCCGCTAGGTTTTTGTCCTTTGGGGCAAAAGCTCTTAGCAACTTCTTTGTGACCTTTGAGTCATCCCAATCTTCACTTCCAAGAGCCCTAATGTCCGAGACAAGGAGCATGAGCCTATCATACATTTCTCTCACGGTCTCTCCGTCCTTCATGAAGAATAGCTCAAGCTCTCCGTTGATTAAGTCCATCTTCCCTTGCCTCACATGTTCGTGTCCCCTCATGTGCTTACTTGAGTGTGTCCCAAATCACCTTGGTAATTTGCATGTTCCGAACCTTGTTGAATTCTTGAGCACACAAGGATCCCGTGATAACTCTTGTTGCTTGCACGTTGCGGTGGAGGTCTTGCTCATGCTCAAGTGTGAGGGCTTCTCCTTCAGAGGGAATTGTTACACCTACAACCACAATCTTCCAAAGAGAAGAGTCAAGCCCGTAAAGGTGCATTTGCATATCATAAGCCCATTTGGGATAGTCCTTCCCATCGAAATGAGGAGGCTTTCCCAAATGCACGGAATAGAATTTTTCGTTAGGATGATTGCCCGGAAATTGTGCGTAGTTGTGGGGCACTTCATGGAAGCCGGAGTGAGTGTACTTAGCTTGCTCCTTCTTGATCATCTTCTTGAGGAGCTTCTTGGCCATTTTCTTGGCCTTCTTCTTCTTTTTAGCCTTTCTTCTCTTCTTCGCCGCCTTCCTTGCCGCATCATCACCATCCTAGACGTCTTCATCACTTGAGTCGGAGTCCGAGTCGGAGTCGGATGAAGAGTCATCAGAGCTCTCTCCGTTGGAGCGACTTGGAGCTTTCCCGGTGATGTCTTGGGCTGCCTTAAGCTCTCTTTCTTGAGCTTCCTTGGCGGCGATTTCTTCGGCGGATTGGTTGTCTCCATTCCCCGACATCTTGATCCCTTAGCGGTTAAGCCTAAATCAAGGGATTAGGCTCTGATACCAATTGAAAGGACCTTGTGATGCCTAGAGGGGGGGTGAATAGGATCACTTTCAAATTCTGCAAAAACTTAGCAGCGGATCAGGGACCGGAAGACCCGGCACGACTGACCGGATGACCCGGGGGGTCCGGGTCACCCTGGCACTTGTGCCGGATCAACCAGCGCGCGAAGGTAGAGTACAATAAGCTATGGAAAACTTGAATTTGCAGAAAGTAAATGAATCAAACTTTGCGTATACAATGTAGAAACCACCTGCAACCAAAGATTTTACAAGCAACAACACAAATATGAAGATCGATCCAAATATAGCTTCTAGGGTTAGAGAAGGGGATGAACTCAAGCAAGCAAGAGACAGGTGAATTAATTCGAAGTTCACTCCCACAAAGGAAGCTACGTCTCCATTGAGGATCCCACAATGGGAGGGCTATCACCAAGAGCCGCTTTTCCTCATCCAATTCCCATAAAGGAAAATTGGTGCTCACTAAGAGAAATCCACAAAGGATGGGCAATACAAACGATCCCGGGTGCTCCACATGGAGAGGGCACTCAACGGGCGACGCCTAACCGTCTAGAAGCAAGCTTCAAGAGTAACAAACGCGAATCGATCAACCAAAGCCACCACAAGTGCTTCTTGAGAGGAAGGAGTGAAGAGCTCTCACAAAGGGGCTAAATCCTACACCTCAAAGGCCTCTCACACCCAAACCCTAGGAGGAATCCTTGCTTGGAGTGCTTGAAAGGGAGTTGGGAGAGAGGGATGAAGCTTGGGAGGTGTTTCAATGGAAGGGGAGGCGGAACCCTATAAAGGAGGAAGAAGGGGTATATATACCCACTCCCCCCGAACTAGCCGTTATGTGGCTCCTGCGGCCTGGCCGGGTCAACCGGCACGGGTGGCCGGGTCACCCGGCTCTCTCCAGAGCCGTCATGGGTCGCCCGGCCACTCAGGCCGGTTGACCCGGTAGGGCTGGGAAAGCAAGGTAAAGCTTATTTAAGGCTGTTCTAGGTTTTTCTAATGATTTTTCTAGGTTTTTCACTCTTAGAAAAGATGAGAGAAAGTCAAGAAGAGCACTTGTAGCGAACCTCGACCAACCGACCACGTCCCTCTTTATAGTACGGTGTTTCCTAAACTCAAATTCAAACCGAAAATTAAAATTAAATCGCCAATTGAGCTTCAACACCATTCATAAGAAAATGAGGGCCTTCCTTTGAATGTTCACATTTATTTATTCTTTTAAGCCTGCACACATCTTATTGAAAGCATTAATCCACCCAAATTGCATTGTCATTATCACCAAAATAATTAGGAGCCTAGATGCACTTTCAGTTCTCTCTGCTCTCAGGCCAAGGGCAAGGTGCCGCACTTCTGGAGGGTCACTGCAGACGGCTGCGTCGCCTTCTCTGACGACATTAACATGCTCAAAGGATCCTGTGGCAAGTCACTCGCACCTTTCCCACAAGGTAAATTATGTCTGGACTTCCAACCATCAAATCAATTAATCATTTTGTTTGTTTCTTTTGTGAAAAAAAGAATTGATGAAAATGTTCTAACAATTTATCGTACCGCTTGGCAAGAGAAGATTGGAACAAGAATTTGCTCAATTTAGCTCTCAGAGGCGAGGGACTCGAATTGGGAGATATGGGCTTGATGCATATTTGGAGGAAGAATTAGTGCGAGAAGATGAAAATTTTTAGATTTTAACATGGTGGAAGACAAACTCGAACAAATACCTTGTGTTGTCAGCCATGGCCCGAGATTTTTTAGCGATTCCAGTGAGTGATGTTTCTTCGGAGTCTGCTTTTAGCCTGGGCGATCGAATCCTTGGTGATAATCGAAGCTCCATGACACCACAAACACTTGAAGCTTTGGTTTGCGGCAAAGAAGGGTTATACAAATATCCATCAAATCAAGGTAATTTTCATTATCTGACATTTAATCAAATATTGCATTTGCACCGATCTGACATGGTGATCTGTATATATGTGCAGTCCAGTAGGTAGTTGAGGAGTTATGAGAAGTCTAAATGGCTACGGAAGGTAAAGGTACATCTCTGAATATGCAAGTTTCTATATACAGTTGCTGGTCACCCTTGTTCAGTCTGTGGCAGCAAGATTAATTCGAAATCTGGTATTAAATCAGGTAGAATTGGAATATTTCATAGGTACCAAAGTTGCAAGTTTCGTTGTTATCTTTCCAATGGCACTAGTCCTGTCCCAATCGGATTAGTGGTTTAGGAGATATGCCCTAAACTGTGCTGATGTCTTGTTAGGAAAAATTGGTGCACAGGAATATGTTTAATTGTGTTCGTACATGTTAGAGCCGTAATTCATATTGTGTATCCATACATAAGTTGTGGGAAATTTAGTGTAGTTGTCCAAGCTATTTTTCTAAATCTTTTCACTTTTTAGTAGTTCTTTCCCATTTTATTGTGGTAGTTCTTTTTCTGCATGTACGATGTTTTTGAATCTTTTGCAATATTTGAGTCATCTCTGAATATTATATTCAGTATTTGATATCATGTATAATGTATCTTATATTCTTTGTGAAGACACTAAGATGGTTTTCTTTGTGGCATGTAGTATCTTTGCTAATAAGGTGTTAGGTTAAAACACCTTCACCTTTGCAGATTGCAGATTATCCATGTGTGTAGGCATATAGCATGTAGGATGCCATGTGGAGGATTACAGAGTCGTATCATGTGGCTTATAATATGAATCTCTGGCTTATGATATGAATTCATGGATTTTAATATAATTACTTGTCTGTAATGTATAGGTTAATGTGTAGTATTCAAGATATTCACCTATTTGAGATCAGTTCTATTATGCAAAAAGTCATTTCTGATAATCTTCGTTCTTATTTGAGACACATTCATGCTTGCTATTACTGACTGCACTGCTTATTTGCAGAGCGCTGATAGAGGAAGACGACTTGCTTTGTTGATTACTGTAAGTGAATCTAGGCCCCTAAGTGGATTTTGGTGAATTGAATGACAAAGCTATTATAGGTCTAATATATTTATCTAAGATTGTGAGCAGTTTTTATTTATATATTCATGAGTTACTATTGAAATATTTATTGATGAATGGATATTTTATGCCTCACATTGGAGAACACAAATATATGAGTGATCCTAAGGCATAATGACAAATATCAAGCAAAGGAAGTTAATTATTGGGGACATTTTTGGAAGGTCAATTCATGGTCTCCGGTTAATAAGGTAGCTTGGTTAAAGCACGAGGATCATAAAAAGAGAAGATGGTAATTCTCTAAATTAAGTGCAAGTCTTCATGTGGAAATTGAAAGAGGACACAAGGATGAGTGTAAACTTTATGGTCCTTATTTGGAAGCTTGCATATTCGTTGTCAATCAAGAACAAGCATTTGAAGCAGGTTTTTCGAATGGAAATTAATTATGGATGAAGCAAAGTGGAACTCAAAGTGGATTGGTTAAGTGATGAAGAGATCAACCGAGATGACTAGGGTTAGGGACTAAGCAATCTTTGGGGCCGTAGCTAAGCCGCCATTAGTGTCTCGCTAAGGTGAAGTTCTAGCATTCGTGGGGTCTTCAAGTATCATATTCAAGCCTTAACCGAGGGAAGCAATGCAACTCATCTATATGTTATGATTGACAACATGGAGTGACTTATGGATCCAAGTGTGCATTCTTACGCTAGATGGAAAGATCCTAAGTCACTAGCTCAAGTATGGACGTGCTCAAGACATAGGCTATGTTGAAAGCCCTCAAGAGGATATTGTTCAAGTATGACAAGATTGAAGACATTCAAGCTCAAGGAGTTGTCACGGTCTTTTTTATTTAATCTTGAGTGTAGGTATGTCGTACTATCAAGAGAGATGCAACATTAGCGAGTTGACCAAAGTCAAAGTGCTCATTAGTTGACCTAAGTGAGATCTAGCCTTGAGAGCTTTAGAGTGTGCTAACAAACCCTCCTAACCTAACCTGAGCCACTTCATCTCTTTGGTGAAGTATTAGAACCATAGAAAGGGTTTTGGGGGTGCCTCGGGCCTGACCGGTGCCGCTAGCCCAACGGCTAGTTTTTCGAACACCGTCGGTCTGACCAGTGACGCCCGGCAGCTAACAACTAGTTTTCTCCTTTGAGGGGTATAAGTACCCGAAGCCTTCTTCAGTAGAGGGCTGCTGTTCCTAGTGGTTGTGCTGAGTTCCTAAGCCATTTCTTGCAAGCCCTAAGCCTTAGTGGCTCTCCCCAACCTCTCTTTGTGAGATTTGTGGATTCAAGCCATATCCTTTGTGTTGGATTGAGAGAGTGAGCTCAAGAGCGTCTTCCTGAGCTAACAAGAGCATTCTCATAGCTTGAGCACTTCAGTTTCGCGCCTACGAGCTTTGAAGCATTTGTTACTCTTGGAGGTTTGCCTCCTAGACGGCTAGGCGTCGCCGGCTAGCTCCCAAGGTTGTGGTGAGCAGCGGCAAGTTTGTGAGGGCTGTGATCTTGCCTCTTCGTGGAAAATATCGCCTTAGTGGAAAGGAGTAAAGTGGTTGAAAGAGACCCAGCTTGTTGTGGGAATTCTCCCTTACAAGCTACTCAACGGAGACGTAGCCGTTCCTTAGTGGGCGGTGAACTTCGGGAAACAAATCCTTGCATCTCTTTGTGGTTTGCCTCCCTAAGTTGTTTTCTAGCATATTTGATTTGCTTCCGCTTCGATCAACTTGGGTGTGCTACTTGTGTGTGCAGGGGTCATTACCTTACCTGTGATCATCTACCAAGGCTACTCACCAAGTTTGGTTCGTGCTAGAAGTAAGAGGAGCTTGAAATTATTTTTGCAGGTGCTCTGTGCTACACCGGTCTGACCGGTGCCTCCTATGAAGCTCAGTACGTGACCGGTCTGACCGGTCACCACCACCGGTCTGACCGGTGGATACTGGCAGCTCAAGTTTTCGGGGACGAAAAGTTAAAGTTGGTCGTCACGCCTATTCACCCCCCTCTAGGCGACATCAAGGTCCTTTCAATTACTACTTCAAGTTCTTATAGCATTGTGTTCCACTACTGCTCATCACGCTACTGGACTTGGTTATCCAAAAAAATGGATAGGAGCTTTATTTTCAGTTTTTTCATATAATTTGAGATGGGTTGTATTAATTTGGGAATGAGATTTTCAGCTCTTGTTGTGTCTTCACTGTCTCTGTTTTGGCTTTCTGGAAGTGAGAATAGACTTAAAGACCATGCATCAGGAAACTAGGATTTCTGCATCTGAGCATACTCATGCATGTCGTTTCAGCTGTCCTCTTTGTTTGTACTAGACGAGGCACACACAGGCGACAGCGACAGCTCTCTGTGACAGCAATCCCCATTAGCAAACCCACGCAAACGGGGCGGGGCGGGGCGGGTTGGTAGGTTTGCGGGGTGGAGTGGGTTGAGCAACCCGCAGTTATGTCTTAGCTGTGGGTAGGGGCGGATTAAACCCTATTAGCAGGCCTAAGTCAGGGCGATTATAATCATTTTCGTGTAGAGTCAGTACGCAAGCAGGATGCCTCTCCCAACCATTGGCGAAGCCAGCTTGCTAGCTTAGGGGGCCTGTTGCTTCCTTCTTCCTCCTCCAGCCCTTTTTTTCCTCTTAGGGGGCTCCCATGATGGCGCCAGCGGTAGGGGGCTCTAGCCCCGGCCGCCCAACGCTGGCTTCACCACTGTTCTCAATCATACCATCATGTAAGGTTTACCATCCCATTCAGAATTAAACCAACAAACCGGTTGAACATTACCATTCAAGATCAGTCACACATACATACATATTGTAGTGCGTGCCACAAAAATGCATAAATCTCCTAGGACCCCGGTTCAAGCTAGCAGCCTAGCTTGAACCAAAGGACATAAGTTAGTACAAAGGACTTAGATTGATCGCAAAAATGTTGCGCATTTCCATGTGCTAAATCCAGTTTTGAAGATGAGAGAGAGAGAGAGGGAGGGAGGGAGGGAGGGGGGATTGTGTTCCGCAAGAGAGGAAGGCCTCCAGCAGTGTAGTGCACGCTGTCGCGCATCTTCCCGGGTAGTTGGCTCCTGCGGGTAGTAGGATCGAGTGGGTGGTGGAGGTCGAGGAAGGAGGAGGCCCGTCTGTCGGTTGCTGGAGGCGGGGGAGCGACGAGAAGCATGAGAGCTCAGCGCCGCCAGCCTGGAGGAGCGATGCGGAGCAGGGGAGCCCACCGCAGCCGACCTGGAGGAGCGACGCGCCGCCGGATGAGGACCGCCACGCTCTGAAGGACGACCGCCGCGGCTCCATGGAGGCCGCGCTGCCCCGGATTTGCGCCACCGGCGGTCGGGGAAGGAGAAGGAGGCGGCCGGTGGGCTGGTGACGGAGAGGTAGCGAGCAGCGGGCAGAGGAGGCTGCTAGTGCTGCATCTCCTCCTTCTCTTCCTCCTCCTTCGCGACGTTGTTGTACCTCGCTGGACCCGCACTGCGCCTACGCCAACGCTCCGCTGTGGAGGAGCTTGCCGCACTCTGAAGGAGGGCCGCCACGACTTCCCAGAGGGCGTCCCGCCCCAGACTTGCACCGCCGGTGGCCGGGGAAGGAGGAGGAGGCGACCGGCGGGGCTGGTGTCGAAGAGGCTGCAAGCAGTGGGCGGAAGATGCTGCCGGTGCTGCGTCTCGTCCTTCTCTTCCTCCTTCGCAGACGCTACTGTACCTCGCCGCTCCGTTGTGGAGGAGCTTGCCGCACTCTGAAGGAGGGCCGCCACGGCTCCCCGGAGGGTGCGCCGCCCCAACCTACACCGCTGGTGGCCGAGCAAGGAGGAGGAGGCGGCCGTCGGGGCTGGTGACGGAGAGGCCGCAAGCAGAGGGCGGAGGAGGTTGTCGGCACGTCTCCTCCTCCGCAACGTTGTTGTACCTCGCTGGACTTGCACTGCACGTGTGCCGGAGCTCTAATGTGGAGGAGCCGCACTGCACCTGAAGAGGCTTCCGGGGTGGGGGAAGCAGGGGAAGGAGACGACGATTGAAAAATGGGACGAACAAAGGAGAGAGAATACCCATGAATGGGTGATGAGAGGGTAGGAATCACAAAATGAAGATGGGGATGGGGGAGTTGTTGGAGGCGCTACCGTCCTCCCTTGGTTACTCATTTTGCTCTCTTGGTTACTCATTTTGCGGTTGAAGGATAGGATGAGAGGATTGTTGAAGTCAGTCTTATCAAGATAAACTTCTACAGTTCTACCTCAAGCAACATGGTTTTCAAAATTTTCAAAGAAATAGCAGATTTTAGTGTGTCACGTCCTGAATTAATTTTTGTTTTTGAGCGGATGGCGTGAGGGATTGGCTCTCCATCTGCGCGAATATCCGCCAAAGAAAAGGAATTCTGGTGGTATTTGCATTCGATCTTATCCCTTGATCTGGAGCTGTGGCCAGTAGAAGAGTACGTATGTGGACAAACTCACAAACAAGAACTGCTCCTGTGCTTTGTTCACACGTTTGTTGATCTAAATCTGTAGCGCTACACAATATCGTAGACCGTAGGTGTTCAGGTTTTTTACAAAAAAGTGTAGCGCTACTGCTTGGCACACATGGAAGAGCTGCATGCTGTCGTCCTAAAAAAATTCTTCGTCGTAGAATTAGAAATTAAAAACCATTTCACGATTGCTCCCAAATATTGCTGGATTTTTTACCTACTGCTGGGCATCAGCTAGCTGGTCCACCGTGGGCTGCTACGGCTATAATGATGATGATGCTGAAGGAGATCAGTTTGGGCCATACTTTGGTATTTTTATTGTACGCGGCCCAACATGGTCCGTAGTCCTGACCTTATAATGCGTGCGGTGTAAGGCCGGGGAATTTTTTTTAATTTATTTTTTTCATTTTGCGAAAATATACGACTGTTTCAAAATTTAGCAAAACTAGACTACAACCATCGTACCCCATGGCGGTAGGGGCAAAATAATTGATATACTGTCCAGATCTAGATACCGAAAACTGAGATCTGGACAGTATATCTTTTTTTAGCCCCAAAATGACTTCAAATGAAAAAGTTTGAACTACAAAGTTGTATATCTCGTCGAAAGCTACAAGTTTATCTCCATCCGAGTTCATACAAAAAAGTTACAATTTTTTTAAAATAGACTAACCCTAACCATGGACCACGACGGTTGGGCACTGTAAAACCTGCAACCGTCGTGGCCCATGGCGGTTTGCCATTACCACCATGGGTACGGCGGTTGTAGTCTATATACTATAAGGAGCGAAGACAATTGAAAATTTTTCTCACCCAAATCGGGCCCGCCTTACCCCTCAGGCCGGACCTACTCGTCCGGTTACAGGAGGACCAAAAAGGTGGAACAACCATAAAAATCACAATTTCAGGAACGTTTCTGCCAAAAACATAATATTTTTCTCACCCACCTCGCGTCTACCCACCCCTGTACCGTTGTGGGCCCACCACCCGCCCCTGACTCGACCCACCCGTCGAAGTAAAAAAAACTTACTTGCACCGCCGGCTACCTGAAGTTGAACTCCTAGGGGGGCACGCGCACCCGGCCGACGACGGGAGGTTCAGGAAACTAATGTCAACTAGAACAAATGGCGCGTGTTGCGCGCCCTATCGTGCCGTGAATAGAAGTAATAAAAAGTCACAATATCAGCATAATTAAATCTGATTAAAACCAAAGGAATCCAACAGACTAAAACAATGCAAATGCAATACAAATTGATTACTAATGGAAGTGATGCATCACTATAATTATTGACCTCTTTACTATAAACATTTGAAGATCATCAAAGAATCTGAATGTGTATCACTAAATTTGTACAAGGTTATCTCTGTCATGCATATCTAAGAACCAGTCTACCCTACGTAACACATGTATATCTCTAGCATTATGAACAACAATAACACAAGCACATGCGAGCACCAAGAGCAACATGCCAGAATGCACACATAGGAGAAAACTTCATTTTATCACAAAAAAATATGCTGGAAGTGCCTTTCCATGTGTGGTCATGCCATGAGATCATTTGCCACTAATTCCTTGTGAATGGATCATATCCTGCCGACAATGACGAATCCAGGAATAAATTTAGGGGGGGCTTTCTTCTCCTTCTTCTTCCTCTAGCGTCTCCTTTCCTCATTCTTCTTCCTCAAATTTGTAGGAGGGGCTTAGGGGTGGCTCCATTGGATTTCTAGCGGTAGGGGGGCTCAAGCCCCGCCCACCCCACCGCTGGATCCGTCCCTGCCTGCCGACAAAACAAAGATAAGCTCAGCGGATGGGAAAAATCTTTAGAGGAAGCACATACATATGTTGTCCAACACTCATGGAGTAAACCATTTAGACCACATCTTTCTATTAACACCTGAAGGCCCACTACTCGCACACCCTATCAAGGAGATTAGTTGTGCAAAGAAACTTAAATTTATTTTGGACCAGTTTAATATTTAGTACTCTATGCTATTACACAAAGTAAAAGTACTTCTAAATGTACAGTGTGCATGGTTTGACATATGTACTTTGGACATGGACCTATAAATGTCACTGGTAGAGAGAGGACCTTCAGTCCCGGTTGGTAAGGGGTATAGGTCTCTCAAGTCCAACCGGGACTAATGATGAGAGACAAAAGGGGGTCCTTTAGTCCCGGGTGAACGAACCGGGACTAAAGGGGCGGGCACGCCAGCGTCAAAAAAATATTTGAAAATCCCCGGGAGGCCCCCACACACGCGCAAGTCACAAGTCACAAGTCACGCGATTTTTCACGCGAAATATACGCGTGCGCGGGTGCGGGGATTCAAACTCGTGACCTCCGGCCTCGCGCGTAGCTTCCTCACCATCTCACCTACACAGCACATCTGACTGAGTAGAGGATGCTATCTTCTTATAGTAACTCGTGGGAGACCCTTTAGTCCCGGTTGGTAACACCACCCGTGACAAAAGGCCCCCTTTAGTCTGCGTTGGTGTTACCAACTGTGACAAAAGGGTCACCCCCTTTAGTCTAGGTTCGTGTTACGAAGCGTGACAAAAGAGGGGCTTTAGTCTCGGTTTGTAAAGCATTATATCACAGTAATACACATTGTAATTCTACAGATTTAACAGAGGTTGTAATTACCATCTCGTATTCCTAAGGCCTCCAACTAAAGTCACCAGTTAAGCTATGCACAATGAAAAAGGCTATGCATCTCATGCTCCAAAGGCTGAGCCAACTAAAGTCACCATCTATTCTAAAAAATCACTCTCTGTAAGCAATTCTTACAGAACAGTTAAAAATCAGTAAGGAAAATTGAAAACGGAAAATAAAAAATGTATACCTTGTGCCCATTTCACTGAACGCATTAAGGGTGTGGAAGAATTGATGCAAGCAATGGGGAATACACAGGAGCGGAAGGGGCATGGAGAACCTGACCCCACAGGCCACACCCTGGTCGGGGCAGCGCAGTATACATTCATGCTGACACAGATCAGAGGGCGACAGCTGCAAGATCTGAGAAGAGGGTTGGGATCGGGCAGCTCACATGGGGCGATGGACTTGAGGGAGGGGGTCAGTCGCAGCTGTAGGGCGGGCACGTGGGGGAAGACTGCGAGGTGGAGACCCCCTTCTTGTAGCACCAGTAGAAGGTAGGGCCGGAGGCCACGACCAGGATGACCAGGCACTACCGGCCCAACGCCGCCGCCGCTGCCGAACCCTAACAAGAAAAAAAGATGAGAAGAAAGGAAATAGGAGGGGATGAAGCGGAGGAGGAGATGGAGGGAGGGCGAGGGGAAGACGTATCTGCCTGCTGGCTTGTCCCGCCCGCTGAGGAGAGATAGGAGCACATCACCTTCCACGGGGGAGAGAGGGGGGCTTGAGCCTCCGCGCACCAAGAGGAGCACGGTGCCAATGACGGCCGCCGCCACCAGTCCACCACGGGCATCTCCGCCGCCTCCCCGACCCTTCTCCTCCCCACCGCAGGCGCCCGTGGCCCCTACCTGCGCCGGATCTGGGGAGAAAGGGAAGCGGCGGGGAGGAAAGGGAGAGAGAGGGCAACGGGGTTGCGCCGCGCTGAGTGTCGTCGGAGAAATGGAGGGGAGGTGGCAGCGGTGGAGAGCAGGGAGGGAGAGGGCGGCGGCGGCGGAGAGCAGGGCGGGGGAGGAGGAGAGGAGTGTGGGACTAAAGGGTTAGGGTTAGCGGGGCGCGGGATGGGGGTATTGGGTGGGAGGTGGGGTGGTGGGAGGGGGAGTTTGCAAAAACGGTTAGGGGGTGTTTGCAAACCGAAGCCAACATCAAATGTACTCTTCTTCGGCTAGAAATAAAATCTAGCTGGAGGGCTTCTTTGCAAACAATTTGAACACGGTTGTTGTACGGTTCGGAGGTGGCAGACAGATACGCTATTTATAGAAAACCGAAGGGCGTTTTCACAAAACCGCCAAACTCAGGGCAGCACGCCACGTGCCCCGCGGAGCGCTCCCATGCGAGCAAAGGGCAGTATAGCCTATACGAAAAGAGATGCCAGACCTGCCTCACGGCTCCGCCAACGCCTGGTCGAACTCCATGTCGCTGAACACGAGCACGCACTTCACCATCCGCTCCGGCACCAGCCGGGCCTCCACTGCTACCTCGAGGATCTCATGTCGAACACCGCCTGGAGGTTGGTGTTCATGCCCCAGTCCATGTTGCGAACGAAGCTGACCTTATTGGCGAGTGTCTCGCCGGCGATCCGGTGGAGCTCAGGGAGCTCGCTGAAGGTGATCACGCGGCCGCGCCAGGGGTCGTCGCTGAGCTCGGATACGAGGAGGCCCAGCGCCACACACACGTCCATTGGGATGCCGGACACGTCGCACACTGCGACGCAGTTGCTGAGCTTGCCGAGCGTGCGCATGTGTGTACGTGGTACTCAGACCTCAGAAGCCTTGGCCGTCGTGGGTGCCCGCATGACCAGCACAGTCAGGGAGAGGGTGCCGCCGCTGGCGTCAAGCATCCGCTTGCTGATGGTAGCGGCAGTCGTTGGTCTATCCATCATGGACATGAAGTGGTCCGATTCCCAGCACGGGATGAAGACGATGGTAGCGCGGCAGCCATTTGTGGATCGATCATGGGCTGGGATTATTCCTGTCACCGAACCCACACCAGTGTGCTCTTTGCTGGATTCAAAAGTGGCTACGCCACGCAAGAAACAGAGAAGATGGCTTTTGAGTTTTGACACTTTGTTTTATGCAAACAAGCATTGCAAGAGACGTAATTCAATCCCATAAGATTTTATTGAGTGTTGTTCCCATAGATGATAGCAGATTGGCATCAAGCGTGATGATATCAACCATTTATTTGCACTGGAGATTGGTCAACTCTTCATCAGATCAGGCCGTGGAGTTTGATTCTGTGGGTCTTTGCTGGGAACCAATAATAGAAGCAAATGTGACAGCATGCATGGTTCTTGTTGTGAGATTTTGTCCGCTCACCTGTGGCTCTAACCATCCTTGGACTTCCGCGGTGAAATGTCTGAAATACACATCGTTTTTCTATGTCCAGTTTTTTCCCCTAGACGCTGCTCCCTCTTTCACCATGCATTGGCTCCATCCGATCCCACTGCTGTTATCCGCTTTGTCGTGTAGCTCACACAATTGATCAATTTGAAGCTTATACAGTAGACTGTCGCGGCTGTCGATAGCAACTTGGCCATTTTTGTCGACCTAGGTGCAGTACTATGTGTTGTTTCACATATGTGGCATTGAGGCGTTTGATACCTCAATTTCTCCCTTTCTTCGGTGTCATACTGCAATGGCATCGTCTCGAAAACAAATAGAGAGAGAAGACGAGGGCGATACTAGGGTTTCTAGAAGGGGCTGATTGCACAACGCGCCCCACGAATCACATTTTATCTGTGAAATTATTCAATTCTAGCACATTTTTTCGAACTTATATTTATATGCACACAACTCATATCCACAATATATTCATATGAATTCTTGGGACTTGTTAGCATAACTTTCTTTTTCAAAAGCAAAAAAAATTGAAAGAAATAGTGTGGAAGTCTATTTCAAAATATTATATTCTAAATTAGTGATATCTTACAAACTATGAACTTTTAAATCTCTTTTGGAAATATAAATGAAAAATATATGGGAAAGTTGTTGGATACATGTGCTTGAGCCGAGCTTAATTGAAAATATACGGCAAAGATTGTTTCATTTCAAATATATAAAAAGGAATAGTGTGGAAAGTCTATTTCAAAATATTATATGATATATTAGTGATATCTTACAAACTATGATATTTTGAATCTCTTTTGGAAACACAAATGAAAAATATACGAGAAAGTTGTTGGATACATGCGCTTATGGCGAGCTTAATTGAAAATATACGGCAAATATTGTTTCATTTTAAAAAATATAAGTTTCATATATATTTTTTGAAAGTTGTAGGGTTTTTTTATGCGACCGGTTTATTTAAACCGTTTACCGAGTGGTATAAACGGTTTACCACTCGAATTCAAATTCCAAATCAAAATGGCCTATACAAACGGTTTTCAGCGGCTAACCGCGGTTTTTTCTATTTTTACTGCTGCGGTTTGAATAAAAACCGTTACGGTTTCAATTAAAACCGTTGACAGGAAAATATGCTAACGGTTTACAGCGGCTAACCGCAGTTTTTTCTATTTTTACCGCTGCGGTTTGAATAAAAACCGTTACGGTTTTTAATAAAAGCCGATGGGCCGACGTGGGCCTTAATGGGCCGGTGGGTTTTTTCTTTCTCTTTTTTGATTTAACTTCTAATTATCGTAAAATATGCTAAATGAAAGAATTTTTGAAAAAATTTGACACCATTAGCATCGTCGCAACATGAAGGATTTATTAGGATTTTTTGGGGATTTTTTTTAATTTGAACTTTTCAAAACCCTAGCGGTTCAAACCGCTACCGTGCCGCGGCGATATTAACGGTTACCGCGGTATAAATTACGGTTTCGGTCGCATAAAAAAACCATGGTCTCACGTGCACTTTACTAGTATTTTGAAATGATTGTATATTTTCGCAAAATGAAAAAAGTAAATTAGAAAAAGATTAAAGGCCAGGACACAAACAAAATGGGGCGTGGTTGGTGTCGAGTTGTAGTTGTGGACCGGGCCGTGCGTGATGCCATAGCGCCTTTTTTTTTTGTTTCTTTGGTTTTCCGCTGTCGTCTGCTGCTCAATGTTTTTTTTCGGGCGAACTGCTGTCAAATTGAGGCCTTGTTTAGTTGGCTAAATTTCCTCCTTTCCACTCTCTCCACCACATTAAATACGCCAAAAGACATATGTTCGGAATACTAAATGTAGATGAAATCAAAAACTAATTACACAGTTTTGATGGCCTTTGCGACATGAATCTTTTGAGCTTACTTAGACCATGGTAGGACAATATTTACCAAAAAAGTCGAAACTTACCTTTTGCTACAGTGTGTTAAAAAGATAAAACTTTCTAACAACTAAACAAGGCCTGATGCTTCCATTGGAACGAGCAGGAAGTTTCGAGGACTCGCTAGGAACTGCTGTCGACCACCGGATCTCTTGACGCGGGACTCGTGCGTGCAGGATCGGCCGAGCGGCGCACGAAAGAGCCCCACCCCGCCCCGCGGTTTTGCTGCAGTGCGCGGCCGCCCGCTTCACGACACGCCGCGCGGCCCCAGCGCGGCCGTCCCGGCTCGCCGAGGACCGAAAGGCCGCGCCGGAACAGGGAGGACACACGGTCTCGCAGAGGCGGGCGCAGGCTGGCGGAGGGGAAGAGCGCGACGCCACTCGCCACCGCCATCCGCCAAGGCGCGACGCCAACCCACCCCACGCGCCGTCGTACTTGTGTGTTCTGCTGTTCTCTCTTGCTGTGGGTGTGGATTTCCGATCCAACTAGAAAGGCAACGCGTCGTTGCCGCGCGAGGCCAGTGCCCCTCATTGTATCGGCAACATCTTTAGGTTGTTCGATGTCTAACCTTTTAATTTCTAGCTGAGTCAAATTGTGTTCATCATATAGCGTAGCGTGTTCATTTTGTGGTTGTGAGATTTTGCATGGAACAAATTCAGTAATCGACTAATCAGCCTAAGGTGGTCTAGGTGCATCGGAATAATGGTGGGCTGAAGATTAATTTGTGTTGTTATATTTTGGAGGTTTAGCTGTGTATTGTTTAGGAAGTGAATGGTGCGTTCGTAGCAATATATGGGTCACGTATTGGCTGTTGTTAATGGTTTTGCAAGTTAGTTGTTGGACTTTGAATTGTTTTTGGGTATTCGTGGGCTACGTTTTTTTTTAGTTTAGGTGCTAGTTTGTGAGGAAACATGAGATTGAGTTGTGGGTGGAGTTTGTAAAGTTTAGTGCATTGTTGATAATAAGGTTGGGCTATGTGTTGATTTTTTGGTAGGTCGGGTTCTTTCGACGGAATCTGAAAAAATGTGGTTGTAAACATATTTTTTCGAAAAGGACAGGTGCTTTTTCTTAAAATTATGTAAAATGTGGGTATGATTTTCATAATGTGATTATTTCTGCAGGATTTAGTGGAAAGGTTGGATTTTGGATATATTGTGGCTAAGTGTAGGGTTTTTTTTTGGAGAGATTATGTTTGGTTGTTTTGTTAATTTGTGTAAAATTGAAGGTTTTTCTTTAAAAAGTCTGGGGCCTACGGGTGGGTTGCTTCTAAGTATGAGGTTTTTTTTTGAAAAATTATGGGCTCAAATCATTTGTTTCAAAAGTTTTGGGGCTCGTATGTAAAAATTCATAGTCTGTGGGTTTTCGGTTGGATTCTTACGAAGTTCGAGGTTCTTTTTGAAAAATTGTGGACTGTAAACATATGTTCTTGAAAGTTTAGGGGTTCATATGTCAAAATCTATGGACCGCTGGCACGATTTTTGCTTAGTAGAAGGGCCTTTTTGCTAAATGGTCGAGCGCTAAGTGGGAGGGTATTGCTGTAGGATTTAGAGGAAAGGTTGGATTTTGGATATGCTGTAGTACAGGGTCTTTTTCGGGAGGAAATTATGTTTTGGTGTTTCGTTAATTTGTGTAATATTGAAGGTTTTTATTTAAAAGGTCTCGGGCCTACAGGCGGGTTGTTTCTAAGTATGAGATCTTTTTTTAAAAAAAATTATGGGCTAAAAATATTTGTTTCAAAAGTTTAGAGGCTCGTATGTAATATTTATAAACTGTGGGGGTTTCAGGTGGATTCTTACTAAGTTCAAGGTCGTTTTTTTAAAAATAGTGCACTGCAAATATATTTTTCCGAAAGTTTAGGAGTTCGTATGTAAAAATCCGTGAACTACGGGCACGATTTTTGCTAAGTGCAAGAGCTTTTTTGCAAAATGATCGTTGCTCACCCGATCTGGGCCGTCCGGCCGGCCGATCCGACGGCCGGGATCAGCCGGCGACGTGACCACGCTCACTGGCCTTCTTATTAGCCAGGATTCGTAGATAGAAGATTCCGCAACTGGGGTTTGGGGTCCGCGGTTGTGCCGGTGGCGGGTGATTGTTGAGATGTCGGGATGAGATGCGGGTGCGGCGATCGCGTAATAGCGCGCCTCCTTATCGCGCGCAAAATCATTGGCCGCTCGGTCATGGCTGGGGGCTCAGTCAGTGTTACCCATCGGCGGCCCATGTGCTCCCGTGGTCCTTGCTTTGGACGTACTAAACCGGATACCGGGCTGGGGGGCAGGCTGCTCCCAGCCCAACCCTGCTCACCTGCCGCCGGCCGGCGTGGCGCATCCTTGTCCGTTCAGCTCAGCTGCGTGACAGCTTCAGCGTGACCACGCGCTGGGTGCGGCGGATCTCGCTCGGCTGATCGGTTGGATCGAGCGAGCTTGTTGAGCGGATGCCGTAGCTCTCAAACGAATGTTGGTTCCTCGACGGTAACAAGAAAAATATCTCGGCAAGATTGCAGATACTACTACTACTACACCGCGGTCTAGGAGGGTCGACGTCCGGTCAGGTGTGACAACGAGGACAGTGGCAGCCGTCACGTGGCACATGATACAATTCGTACGATGTGATGTGATGCGAGTTGGATTGGAATTCCCGGGTGACCAGTGGGACGGTTAGATTGAAATATCGGAGCCTGATGCGCACGCACCACCCGTGGAAATAATTTCGAGAAATTAAACCTCTGGAGACGAAGAGCCCCCCACCCCCGGGCATGCGAGGCGTCGACGAGGAACTCGCGACGGAATGTCGTCCGAGTATTGCCGTACGTACGTATTGGTGACAATGACGTAGTATATGCATCTTGGATCTTGCAGTGTGTATTGTCCTGGAGACGGAAATGCACGTATCAGCTTTTTTTTGTTTTGAGAAGATGGCCTCACGTATCAACTCTTGTTATTGTCACTTAATTATTAGTGTGGTTGGTGATATGTCGTTCTTTCTGAATGGTGCATGCGCGCCTCAACCGTCGACAGACAGATGCGCTAACCAGAAATTAAAACTAGAGGGCCCAGCAATTCTCGCTCGATCGACGCGCTCGATGGTGAGCAGGCAGCCTCGGGTCGATGACGATCGATCGATCGGCCACATCCCACAACCTCCAGCCAGACTCCAGCGGTCAGTGCCCCAGTACGATCCCGCGACACGGCCGTACCACCGCCGTGCCCGCGCGTCTGCGTCACGACGACGGAGCGAGCGCGAGAGACGCTGATCTGGCGACCGATCACCACGACGCTTTGCTGCGCGTCACGGGTTCACTACGTACCGCTCACTACAGCTGTGCGGTGTGTGACGGCCTTTACCATCGATCGTCTCAGCGGGACCGGCTGCAGCTGGCGTGGCGTACGTAGCCAATTAGCCATCCGCATCTGATGAGCGCAACTTGCATTGGGCTGGCCGGCATGGACGGATTCGGATCGGCACACCCACCGATCGATCCGTGGACCATCGTCTCCATTCCGCCCTTCAATGATACGCCGCGCAACGTACGTATGTACGCCTGGTTTGTTGGGTTGCGATCGCGAGACGCTGTGTGCGAACGACGGACCACCTGAACGCGATAGTGAACGATCGGGTCGCGTCGATCAGGTCCGATCCAGGAAGGAGAATCGTCGGCGACGCTCATTTCCTTCCGACGCATCCGGCCGCCGTGGTTTTCTGTCCGTCTTCCTCGGACGCGCGGTGGTGGAGCGGAGCTGCGGAGGTGGCAGTCGTTGCTCGTGCTCCACCCGCGCGCCGCGGGGTGTCGAGACACGACGGAAATACTATTCATCGCTTAAGTGAAAAAGAAACCAAGCGTCCCTGAAGGATTCGCGCCGCCGCTCGTAATCGTTTTATTGCCGCCCGGTCTTTCTTTCTGCCGCCGCTCGCGATGGCTGCCGCCGGTCTTTTTTTCCTTTTTCTTTCTTTTTTTCTTACTGTTTCCTCCCTTCGTTTCTTCTGGCGTTCGTTTTTTTCTTTTTTTCTTACTGTTTATTTTTCCCTCCGTTTTTTTTCACACCAATAAAAAAAAATCTACCAATCACAAGTTTTGAACCTCAAACCTTCAACTAAATAAGATAGTTAGCAACCATTGCACCACATAACAATTCGTGACTACATAGAGTTACAAATCATTTTATTTATTTATTTTTTACTTTCTACTTTATTTTTTGTTTCTATCTCTATTTTTTTTATCTCCATAGAGTTACAATTCGTGACTACATAGGGTACTTGAGTGCCTCGGGTGGAGTTTGCGTGATGCAGGGTCGGACGTGACGGCGACTTGATGGCTGCGCGGCTAATCAGAGCCGCATTAAGGCTGCTGTCGGGGCCAGCTGCCCGCGCGGGCTGCCAGCTGGTGCGTTTGCATGGCATGGGGAACTGACCCTCCACGCGTCGTAGCGGAAGTGTTCACGTGCCGAGATCGCGCCACGTAGTACGGCTTGCATCCTGGTCGGAGGCGGAGACTTGTCGGAGGGGGTTCCTCTAGTAGGGAACTTGTCGAAGAAGCTCCCAACTAGTCGGGAACAGGACGTCTTGCCAGTGATGGTCTTGACAGGGGTCCTTAGTCCTCCCCGCCTTGAATCTTGGCCTTCACGTTGTCAATCTTGGCCTTCGCATTGTCAGTGGTGTCAGAAGACTCCATCTCAAGAGAGATTATCTCGCTGTCAAAGGGAGCTCTAATCTGGGCCCTCGTCAAGTAATATCTTGTTCTGTCTATAATATATAATAACATGTGTCTGACTCTTGTTCTGATTTGTTCTGACACCACATTTGTTGTTCGGGATGACATATAAACTTGTTCTGACAGTTGTTTTTGTTTGTTCTGGCACTTAATTCGTTTTGTTCTAGCGATAACAGAATATATAACCGTAATTAAAAAATACGAATAAAAAAAGTTTGTCAAAATATAGTCAAGTGGATCTTGTTTCGAAGTTTTTATTGTCAGAAAAACAATGGTGCGATCAAAATTTAATTTTGATGTTTGGTTTGTGATTTATAGATTTTTTTAGTTTCAATCAATGTTGCATGTGGCTGATGTCATCAATTTTGTTTTCTTTTGCATGCATGCACTCCAATCTCTGCGGCCTTCAGCGAGTTGTTGCTATTTCGTCGCTGAAGCGATAGGGAAGAGCGTCCGAGACACGAGGGGGTTAAACGCGTGTAGTCTGTTTGCCGTTGCCGTACGTATTGTATTCTGCTTGGGTTCCAACCTCCAAGGATCCAAGCACGTCGTGGCTAGCTTGTTGTTTGGTGGTCTCGCGCGGCATCGTCATCACTGCGGATTACTATATATACATTTTGTCCGCATGGTTTAGCGCGCGCGTGTGGTGGTAGCAAAAAAGGAATTGCGCGTGTCCTGTTTTTTTTTTTTGAGAACCATAGCTTTCATTCATTCAAACGAAACTATTACAATCACTCTTCAACGAGGATAAAAGAAAGCTAGGAGGTTGGTCCTGCCAAAACAAACTAGGCCTAGCCTGAGATGCTTGCCGAGCACACACATGGGCAGCATTATTAGCCGTTCTTTTTACATGAACAACACAGAAAGAAGAAAGCGGCTGAATCATTGCCTCCATCTCCTGCAGGATGACAGCAATCTCCGAGAGTTGATGTCGCCGTGAGTTCCAGAGAGAAACGAGCTGAATCGAGTCTGTCTCCAAAACCACATTCCTGAATTCCGGCCTGCTGAGAACCAGGCGTAGCCCATCCCGGCATGCCTCTGCTTCTGTCACCAAGGCAGATGAAGCAGCCGACAACCATCTTGCTGAAGCAGCGAGGAAGTAGCCATCAGCATCCCGTAGTACAGCACCTGTCGAGCCTCTCATATGTTCTGCCTGAAAACCCCCATCACAATTGATCTTCACCGTGTTCTCTTGTGGGCATTGCCACCTCTCTGACCTGGTTGATGGCTTGTGCTTGATGTTTTGCCGGGCCAACAGTAGATGGTACGGCCACGAGGAACTCACGGGAAGTAGTCCCGAGCGCTAATTGTGGCGTGCTATAATGAATTAATGATGTCGTTAATTACGAGAGAGTAGAAGATCGATCGCGCCAACCGCCGGGTTCGAGCAAACGCAAAGCTTGTAGTGCTACCTGCTGGTGCCGCGCGCGTCATCAGCTTCTAGTGTTGGTGTGACGCGCGTGCATCATCGCTGTGGAAGAAAAAGAAACGAAGAAGCGCGTATCGCCCTACCTCTTGTTTTTTTTTTGTCTCGACAATTTGGTTGACGAGGTGTCATGATCTTCGTTCCTAAAAGCACACTTCTTCTTTTTTTTCTATTCTAATTAGAAAAGAGAACTTCTGGTGGCACATCCTTTTGCCGAACAATATTTGTCGTCGCTAGCTGTTGACACGGTGGTTGTAATCGTTGTATATAAGTACATATGACCGCCAACCTGCTGCAATTAAGCCGCGCCAGGTCCCCTCCTGAAAGCACACGTTGTTTCTCAATTTCCAAATGCGCTCCACAGAGCAGAAGCATACCGTGTTTTTTTACCACATATCCAAAAAAGTTTGGTCAAGGGACTTAAAGTTTGACACTACAGCTAAACCTGTACATTCACCTAGACCTGCCTATATCGTGTCATCAGAAGATCGATGGACACACGCATTATTGAATTTTATAGTGGTCTGCAGACTGCAGCGCGTCGCGCTCACAAGAGCACGCTCTTGTCAGGGAACTAGCAATCGCATCGTGTGACATCATGTGGCCTGAGATAATTGTCCGCCTACCTAATCCGAGCAGAGCGCGCGACTGCTTGCTTGTATATATTAGTGTTGTACTACAATTAATCTCGGGAGATACTTTAGATGCATAATGCAGCACGGCGCACGTGTTGCTGACATGGATCCTAGCTCTACACCACTACACTGTCGTGGAGAAACGAAGAGGCACATATCACATAAAAAGCTAGCAAGCATGTTTCGATGCCAGCATGCCACATGCATCCTCCATGAGTACTGTACTCCTGCATGTGTCGTCGTTTTTCCTCGCAAGAAAACTTATCAGCGGCATTTATTTTTTTTGAAAAATCATCAGCACATTTATAAGCAACCTTATTGGAGTTGATTCCAAGCGGTGGTTCAGCAGTCCTTTGCATCGATCTGGGCGCGGCTAAAAAAAGATTTGTGCGGATGTGCATGCATGCGCCCACGGCAAAACGTGATGGTCCAACTGGATTCCACGCCCGCGGCAAAACAGGCTTTGTACGTGCTGGAGCCGAGTCATCAGCTCGTCAGACATGATAACGTGACGAGCTCATAAATCTAATCCCGTCACATCGTACGGACGCGGTTCCCGACAGCCGACTAGTCTGTCAGCTCGTCAGCTGCCGATCTAGCAGTCAACCGCGACTCCGCGAGCGAGCGATCGAGTCATCCGGTCAATTACCAGCAGTTCAGCACCGCGGGCGCGCGCACGACCTTTCTTCGCGCCCAGGTTACCGCGTGCGACCGTTCATTCCGGAAGCGGAGTTACCGTGTCGCCTCCTTTGACATGTACGGTACGGTACGGTACAAAAAGAAAAGTCAAGGCCCCGTTGAAATTTCGCGACAATAACGGCACCAAATACTCCCTCCATTTCAAAATACATGTCGCTGTTGACTTTTTCTTTGCAACTTTGACCATTCGTTTTATTCAAAAAAATTATCGCAAACATGTAAAACGATAAGTCAAACTTAAAATACATATAACATTAAAACATATATCAAACAAAATAAATTATACTTGCACAATTTTTTAAATAAGACGAATGGTCAAAATTGAAGAAAAAAATCAATGGTGACAAGTATTTTGAAACGGAGGGAGTAGCATTGAAGTTTCACCGAAACCCCTCCGAAATCACCGTACTTTGCCCAATCCCGGTCCGTTTTACCGTTCCGCCAAAACAGCGGCCGGCGGAGCCGGTGGCCTGCCGCCACGTCCCGCGTTCCCCGGCTGGCCACCGAGCGCGCGTACTACGTAGTACGTGCTGACTCCACGCCGCCGGCGGCCGCCGCACCGCGCTGCATGCCCGGGCCGGATATTTTGCAGGCGAGGCTCTATCTACACAGTATCTCCTCGTGCACGCAAGTGACCGGACGACGGCGACCGCGCGCATGATTGCTGGCATGTGGTTGGCTGCCCTAGCTCGCCGGGGGGCGCAGAGCTGTGCTTCTGAAAGCTCCCTTCCCGTGCCAGCAAAGGTTTTCGTCCGATGTTTACTGCTCCGCTCGGTGATGCGGCGTGGTTCAGTAAAGCACAAAAGCGCCCCGGATTTTTTTTTTGTCCCGGCAAACGTCTGGGTGAGCTGATGGTGAAACGAAAACGATGATTTACTACGTGTCTCGGCTCTTCACTTCAGCCTAATTAAAGCTTACTGGGTAACGGTATTAACTGGATGCATGGAGAGTTTTACATGTGTAATACGTATGGTTTGATCCGTGCACGTGGATGACAAACTTGTGGGAGACGGTCATATCGCGCTTAAATGATTGATTAGCACTTCGATAATAAGCCAAATCAATAATCGTCGGGGAGAGAGTTCGTGCGGCATCCGGATCCGTCCGTCCATCGTGACTCCGTGGCCTTCCACGTACCGCGGGATCGTGGCAGCCCCACTTTCCACGTAAATCCAAATCATGCACTCTAGAGGCACACGTCCGCTAGGGTAACAGTACCATCGCTTGTTATCTAACCACAAATCTGCAAGTTTGTTTTCTCCTCACTCAATTCTGACAAGAATTCCTCAGCCTTTCCGGCGCCGGCCCGAAGCCTTTTTTTTTTGCTTTGGCTAATAGCCTCAGACACAAATAAAACCGGCGATTCGAGACGAACCACAGAGAAGCGCACCTAATCCAGTAATCCACCACACACCACCGGCCGCCGCGTCACGACCGAACGAAATGGACCTACCATTCCTGGGGGCCCCCCGTGCGCCCACCCGACCCGACGATCCTTCGAGATAAGCTTCGACACGGGATGAGGCGGCGCGGCGCGCCTGTCACGTCTCCCGTTCCGTTCCCGGTTCCCGCCGACGGCGGCCCAACGCAGAGTCGCGACGGGTTTGCCTTTGCCCGCCCGACGTGTGCCGACCTCCCCGACGGCACGCACGTCGGGTGACCTCCATCCATGCTTTAGAATAACCGTGGCGGCCTTGGCCCTGTCCGGCACCGGCAGGGTCTCGTCGCTGCTCCCGAGGCCGGTGCGAGATCACGGCGGGGGAGCGTGGGGGCGGCCGTAAACAAACTAGTGGTGGAATCCTAAGATTGTGTTGGGTTTGGATCGCCGATTGTGGGTTAATAGGCTTACAGGCAGAGGCAGGGGCCTCGTCGCCTGGCTACCGCAGCTGAAAGCGACGTTAATCCTGGGGGCCTCGCATGGTGATTGGGATGATTGATTCATCGGTGACATCACACCTAATCTCTTGATTTGCACGAAAACGACGCAGGGTTTTGTATTTTCATGTTACTATATCTGTTTTCCTTTTTGCTAATAATGATCGAATTGCGAAGGTTGCATAATTTGAGCATAAATCAAACACACCTACTCTACAGTATGATTTACTAGCAACTACAACTACAAGTAACGCTACAGAGTTATCAATGGGCAGATGCTAATATGATCTGCTTCCTATTTTCTGTAAGCAGCTGCTTTTGTATTACTCCTATACTATCTTTTGGGTAAAGGGTAGATATGGCCGCCGCCGCGGGCTTTTCCAGCCTGTCATGCACTGTACGTGCGGCCGAAGTGGGCGGGCAACGCAGAAGTCTCTAGGAGTAGTCGATACGGCTCGCAGGCGTCCTACCGCGCGCGCCATGCACCTACCCTACGAGTCAAAGCGCATGGACCCGATGGCCGACGCGTGGCCTCGTAGGCGCCAGACACCCGCACGGTGCATGGACCGCGTCCACGGGTGCGTCTTACCGACGGCGGCCCACTAATCCAATTCTGTTACCAACATTAATTAGGAAAAATCCTACTCATAGTACTAGATGGCTATTGCGCGCTAGATTTGCACGTTAACCCTCCGCAGCTGTTCGTGTTAGCACGAATAGTTGCAAAACGACCCCTGTGGAAGGGGCCTTCCGCGAATATTTAGAATATTTGCGGTGTTTATGTCAGAAATTTTCTGACAGAAAATGCAATATCCACTGCCATTAACGACCCCTCGTCTATTTTGGCCGTCTCACCTTCCTCTTTAAATTGCCCCCCCCCCCCCCCCCCCTCCCCGACCCGAACGCTAGCGTTTTTTTTCCTAACTCGCCGACGGCCGACCGCACACACGCGCGTCAAGCGATTTCCCGGGCGATTTGCATTCCCGTGGAGTCCATCATCGGCGGAAGCTGCGATTGAGGGATTGGGTGGTCTGCGTGGCGCGGAGCCAGGAGGGAGCTTCCCGAGAAGCTTGATCCGGGGACGGAGCTTTCGTCGGATTCATCGATCGGGCGGGTTCCATCTGCGAAGGGCGGGGCCGGAAAATCGTTGCGACTGGAGGCCGCGGAGCGGGCGGGGGGCATGGGGGCGTGGGTGTCGGGCCTGCTGGGGGCGGACGGCGCGGCCGCGGAGGCGGCGGCGGGGCCTGCTGCCGTGGGGCTGGGCGACCTGCCGGAGCTCTGCGCCGCCCAGGTGCTGCTCCGCCTCGACCCGCCGGAGATCTGCCGCCTCGCGCGGCTCAACCACGCGTTCCGCGGCGCGGCGGGGGCGGACTTCGTCTGGGAGGCCAAGCTGCCGGAGAACTACCGCTACCTCATGGAGTTCGTCGGGAGCGGCGAGGAGGGGAGGCGGAGGCGGCGCCAGGCCGGGAAGAAGGAGATCTACGCCAGGCTTTCCAAGCCCGTGCCTTTCGGTGACGGCCAGAAGGTGATTTTTTTGCTTTCCCTTTTTCGTGTATACGTAGACTTTCTGAGATTTTATATTGCGGGAGTTAGAAATTTTTCAGGCGTTTGTGTAATTCGATGGAGGATTGCAATCCGTCTTCCCCCAATTGGTCTTCCTTTCTGTCCTTGCCCTGTATCGACCCTAGCAAGTATTTTTCTGAGTTGATTTAGAGATTAGGGGAAAGGTTCAGAGTAATATATCCTGTCTCGCTCAAATTGAACTGTCCCTTTACATCGTAGAATTTCCTTATTTCTCAGGGGCAAACTTAAATTGGAGACAGGGAATGGTTCATCAGAAATGATATTTACGCATCTTTAGCTTTGAAATGATTTGAATTGCTGTCATGTGTAGTTCGATGTAGGTACCTCTATATTATAGCTCCCAAAAATGAACATGTTTGTTGAAGTGTATATGTGTTTGCTAATTGTAGGAATTCTGGCTGGACAAGAGCAGAGGCATGATTTGTATGGCCCTGTCCTCCAAAGCATTGGTGATAACAGGGATAGATGACAGAAGATACTGGCAGCACATGCCAACTTCAGAATCAAGGTGAATATGCGCCTTCTGAGTTTTGATCACATTCACTAATGTTTTGTTAGTTCAGTGTGGTAGTTTTTTTAAAACGATGATGTGGTGGCATGATTGCGATGGAATGGGCTGAAGATATTTCCTCATGGTGTGACTGACTTGTTCCTTTGTTTCTTCTTCATTAAATGCTCAATTCGTTTATATTATTTTCTAGAACATGGTTTACCTTAGATGTGTAAGCTTGTTTGCTCTGAAACATGTGGATATGGATGCTTACATGTTCAACTTTTGGGATATGCTTAAGTTCACTACCGCCTCAGTGGAACAGATGCAAAATTCAAGTAGATTCAAATCAATGATCGCGCTTTCTCGTCATAGCTATAGGAATATAATGTTGCTTTCAGGCGTCCATGTGTTAACACAAGGAGCCGCTATCAACTCCGTTCCATTGGAAGATACTGACTACAGTCTACAGGTGTCTCATTTTGTTGGGGCCATCTGGGATTCACTATCTTCCATTGTAGATTTCTCTTGTAGCTCGTAACTATTACTGGTACCATACTACTGAAATAAATATCTAACTATATCTACCAATTTTTATCATGCAGATTCCAGTCTGTAGCTTACCTCCAGCAAATCTGGTGGTTCGAGGTGGTTGGCGAGGTCGATTTCTGCTTCCCTGTTGGAACCTATAGCCTGTACTTCAGGGTCCATCTCGGGAAGTTTTACAAGCGATTTGGCCGCCGCCAGTGCAGCTCAGAGCATGTCCATGGTTGGAACAAGAAGCCTGTCCGCTTCCAGCTCTCGACCTCTGATGGTCAGCAAGTATTGTCCCAGTGCTACTTAGAGGAGCCTGGGAGCTGGGTCTTGTACCACGCAGGCGATTTTGTGGCCTCCAAGCCCGACCAGCAGATGAAACTGAAGTTCTCCATGGCGCAGATTGACTGTACGCACACAAAGGGCGGCCTGTGTGTCGACTCGGTGCTCATCTACCCGAAGGGGAAGGGGTTTCAGCAGGGAAGGGTGGTCAGTTCTCAGAGATGAGATTGTAGATGTTGTGGAGGTTACTCACATTAGGATGTTAGGCCGGAAGCAGCTTGATGCCTGATCCTATTTTAATTTGGGCTCAAGTATGCAGCAGCGGGAAGTGTACATGGTTGTAGAACTGGAATTTTGTGTGGAGTCTACTAAACCCATTAGGGCGCTTTGTCAGTCCTTTCCCAAGGTCGTTTTTACCCCCCTTGAGCTGAATCGAGACTTCTGAGATAGACTGCACTCGAATGAGTTTATAAATTGTCATTGTTATCAATGTTATCTGTGATGTTTCTCTTTGAACTTGTAGTTTCTGAGACTCAAGAGGTAAATTGTCCCTTTGAACTTGTAGTTTCTCAGTTTCTTGTCTATCAAGTGTCTAATATGCTCAGTTTCAGTTCTACTACGCATGTAGAGTACTTTACTAATCTAAGATGATGTGCAGTCACTAATTTAAGAATAAAGAGCTCTGGCCATCCGTTGTGACAGTGACTCACATAGTTCCACATTGCTATCAATGCATGAAAGTGGAGTTTATGCAGCTGTTCCATTTTTCTTGCTCCAGTCATTTCTGGCAGGCTTGGAGAACCTGACGCCGACAGGCTATTAGCATCAGCTTGAAAAGCGTGGGTGACACATCTGCTTTGTTGGTAGAGCCAGATGGCACACCACTCCATCGAGGGCAGACAAGATTTTGCGGCCGCAATACCGATTGATCAAAGATAACATACGACTTGAATCAGTGGGCAGCAACCCATGCCCACTGCAGTTTCGATCTGAAAACCGTTGCCAAATCCGCACGTCATTGTTTTATCGTGCCAGCCCACCACACAGACTGCTCCATCTTCGAAACAGATCGCACGCATGGAGTATTCAGCGACTTTGCAAATTGCAAGTGGCGACCCGCGACGGCGCGACCCCTGCCTGTATCCCGGCGACCCGCGACGGCGCGACCCCTGCCTGTATCCCGTCATCCTCGTCGCCACGATCAGGCGATCTTATATCCGCGTAAAAAGAAATGTAATGCCCTCCATTTCATGAACTGAAGATATATGTGTCAGTTGCGAACCGATTGGGTGGAGTTCAGTTGGGAGTTCGTTTGCAGTCAATCGTCAGTTGGCACAAGCTAAACCGCGAATCCCGCGCACGCATCTGGCTGACGCGGTCGCCATTGCACATGGAGACTTGCTTGGTTTTCTTTCTTTTTTCTCAATGGAGAACGATCTGGCTGGGATTTCACTGCGTGCTCTTTTTACGAGTTCTCGGCAGGATCTTGCCCCCAAAACACGGGGTGCAAGATGATGGCGCGTTTGAGAGCTGAGCGCACCGTGCCGGGTGTACGAGGGACGGAGGGAATCTCCGAATCTGGCCGGTGCATCCATCCTTTTCGGTGCGCCCGAGGATCGTGCGGATCGTTCCGCCGTTGCTGTTGTTGTGGCCGACCTGCATGATGGTAAAGCCACGGTCTGTCCCGGCGCTGCCTCTCGCGGCATCTGATCGAGAGCAGGGGTCGACGCCCTTTTTCGTGTCGCCAGGCCGACCGATGGAGGAGGCAGCTAGGCGCTCGCCGGTTCGACCGGCCATCATCTGATCTCGTCGGTGGTTTCTAGCTACTTCTCTCTGGTCAGTAGCCTCGCCGTCAGCGATCACCAGCCAAGAAGGAAAATGCGTCCGCTCCTCCATCGAGTGGTTGTTTGAAACGACCCGCTGCCTCGTCGTGCGGCGCTTTTGCGTTGTCTACTGCTGACCGTCGACGCTGGTGGTGGCAAGATATGTTGCCTTGTCTACCACGAAGATCAGATCGTGTTCCCTCCATGGAAATGCTCGCAGACGCGACGACGCTTTCGACGGAAGGAACGCAAGAGCCACTACTGATGTTGAGAGAAACAGAAACTTCCACTCTGCTTCGTTTTTGCTGGTTGCCAACACTACTAGGAGCCGCCTTTCGTTTCGTTTTGACTGGCAAGGTCGATTTTTTATATATATATTTTTTCTTTGATTTTACGAAAATAAATAGTCGGATTCAACATTGGCAGAAATAGCCTCGAACCGCCGTTTCAAAAGGCTTGGGTTCCTGCCGCCGTTTGAAAGGACGGTAGGAACCTACCGCCGCAGGAAACGGCGGTAAGGGCACGCCAACCGCCATTTCAAACGGCGGTTGGAAGCTCCCCCACGTAGCCCGCTCGACAGGCACCTACCGCCAAGGTCAACGGCGGCAGGCGGCCAACCGCCGCTTGAAATGGCGGTTGACTGACCGTTGGGGACCTACCGTCAAATCAAACGGCGGCAGGACCGCGCCTATATAAGGGCCGCAGCCCTGCCGCCGGCGGCTGCCCCCCTGCCTCCTCTTTTTTTTCTCCTCCGTGGCCTTCTTCGGTGTCCATCAGGTATGTCTCCAATACTTTCCTCGTATAGTTAGTTTAAATATGGTAGAAATAGTTTAGAAATTCTAGAAATAGTTTAGAAATCATAGAATGGTTTAGAAATTCTAGAAATAGTTTAGAAATCCTAGAAATAATTTAGAAAATCTAGAAATAGTTTAGAAAAATCTAGAAATAGTTTAGAAATTGTAGAAATAGTATAGAAATCCTAGAAATACTTTAGAAATTCGTAGAAATACTTTAGAAATTATAGAAATACTCTGGAAATTCCTAGAAATACTTTGGAAATTCCTAGAAATACTTTAGAAATTCTAGAAATATTTTAGAAATTGTATAAATACTTTCGAAATTGTAGAAATACTTTGGAAATTCCTAGAAATAGTTTAAAAATTGTAGAAATACTTTGGAAATTCTTAGAAATGCTTTAGAAATTGTAGAAATAATTTAGAAATTGTAGAAATACTTTGGAAATTCCTACAAATACTTTAGAAATTCTTTGGAAATTCCTAGAAATACTTTCGAAATTGTAGAAATACTTTCGAAATTCCTAGAAATGCTTTAGAAATTCGTAGAAATGCTTAGAAATTATGTGTGACTTTATATTTCAATTTTTTTGCAGCTATGGCTTAGCAGCAGCAGGCGCCGCCTTTTCCGCAGCCGCTTGTTGGTGCTGTTCGTCCTCCTCGGGAGCCGCTGCCGTACGTGCTGCTCGAGCTCTTCGACGAGACCACAGACAGGGCGCACAGGTCCTACCACTCCGCGATCTGCGGGGCAGAGCTAGGCACCGTGCGTTTTAGAGGCCCGGGGCACTACATGCCGCCTCACCCCGGCTGGTGTCCGAAGTATGTAATACAAAACCTTGGTTTCTTTGTATTTCCTCATTTAATTTCGTAATTAATATTTATTTTCGTTTTGTGGTGTAGGCTACGCGCAGCAGGGCTTCTTCCCCTAGCGCGTTTGGTTGAGGGGGACCTCATGCGGGCCGCTTTGCGCCCGGCGGACCGCAGATCGCGCTTTAGGTTCGACTACCAGCTCGTCTGCGCGCTCCTGGACCGGTGGCGCCCCGAGATGCACAACTTCCATTTCCCCTCGGGGAGATGGCGGTGACTTTGGAGGACGTGGCCCTCCTCTTCGGGCTACCGTGCTCAGGGGAGCCCATGGGGGCTCTTGACCCCCCGACTCGTGGCGCGACGACATCCTCGCGAGGTTCGCCGGAGTGGTGCGCCGTCCCGACGCGCCAGAGGTGCCTGACTTCACCAACTCCCACGGCCCCACGAGCGCTTGGATGCGCAAGTACAGCGTACGTACCTCTATCTATCGTTTTTTCATAGTACGGTTTTCAGCCTCTGACTGAATTTTGAATTTTTTCAGGCCTCGTACATGGGAGACGACGCCGACGAGTCGACGAGCAACAGGCACTTGGAGGCATACCTGTTGTGGCTATTCGGCTATGTGATGTTCTGTGGGTCCCAGGGGGTGAAAGTGCATCTTGGCCCCTAATTTGTTTTGGTGATAATGACAAACACAATTTGTGGTATTTAATTGTTGAACAAGATGTGTGCAGGATTTACTTAAATGAAAATCATGATTTTGACCAAAGGAAGACCCCCAACTCCAAATCGGCGGTTTCAACTCAAGTCAAAGCTTAAATTCTTTTTGATTTTGAATTTGAGTATAGGAAACACCGTACTATAAAGGGGGACGCGAATTGACCGCCAAGAGATGCTAAAAGTGCTTAAGGAGATGACCTAAGTGAGTGAGAGGAACCCCGAGCAAACACGAACACGTTTGCTTCTCTTATCTAAAAATCTCAGCTTTTGTCGGTAGTACCGACCTCGGGTCGGTAGTACCGATATGGGTTCACTGGCGAGTTTTAGCCAGACCCTCGGTAGTACCGACCCTGGGTCGGTAGTACCGATAAAGCTTCACTGTTGAGTTTCTCGGCACCCCTCGGTAGTACAGACCCGGGGTCGGAAGTACCGAGGGTCCCGAGTTTTGCACAGTAACGACTAGTTTTGAGGGTCAAGTATTTATACCCCCTCTCTTCTCCCTCACTCATTGCTGACCAACCACGAGACAAACACACACTTGAGCATTCACTCCACTTCTCCCCTCTCTCATAGAGCCGAGACTTGATTCCTTTGAGTTAGGGTTTGGTTGGAGGAGTGATTCTAGTGTGAGATTGAGAAGCTTTGAGAGCCCCTTCGAATTCCCTCATTTCAAGAGCACTTGAAGCATCTCCGGGCATCGATTCATGTTTGTTACTCTTGAAGCTTGCTTCTAGACGGTTAGGCGTCTCCCGTTGAGTGCCCTCTTGGTGTGGAGCACTCGGGATTATTTGTATTACCCCTCTCCTTGGTGGAGAATTCTTAGTGAGCACCAGTCTTCCTTTGTGGGGATTGGGTGAGGCAAAGAGGCTCTTGGTGATAGCCCTCCCTTTATGGGATCCTCAACGGAGACGTAGCTTCCTTTGTGGGAGAGAACTTTGGATTAAATCTTGTGTCTCCTTTGCTTGCTTGAGTTCTTTGCAATTTGCTAACCCTAGAGCTTGTTTGTGCCCGATCTATCTATTGGTTGTGTTCCAACTCATATCTGTGGTTGCGGGAGGTTCTTAGGATCTAAACTTAACTCTTGTTTCAAATAGAATTGCTAGTTTCATCATGCATTTCAAATTTTGTCTTAAGTTTCTCTGCATTGTCGGTAGTACCGACCCTGTACCGGAAGTACCGAGCCCCCTCGGTAGTTCCGGCACAGCGTCGGTAGTACCGACAATAGTTCTAACCGCTGCATTTATTTCAGAAATTTGAAGTGATCCTATTCACCCCCCCCTCTAGGCACCACAAGGTCCTTTCAATTGGTATCAGAGCCTAATCCCTTGATTTAGGCTTAACCGCTAAGGGATCAAGATGTCGGGGAGTGGAGGCAACCAATCCGCCAAAGAAATCGCCGCCAAGGAAGCTCAAGGAAAAGAGCTTAAGGCAGTCCAAGAAGGTGACATCACCGGGAAGGCTCCAAGCCGTTCCAATGGCGAGAGCTCCGACGACTCTTCATCCGACTCCGACTCGGACTCCGACTCAAGCGATGAAGACGTCAAGGATGATGATCATGCGGCAAGGAAGGCGGCGAAGAAAAGAAGAAAAGCCAAGAAGAAGAAGAAGAAGAAGGCTAAGAAGCTCCTCAAGAAGATGATCAAGAAGGAGCAAGCCAAGTACACGCACTCCGGCTTCTACGAAGTGCCCCACAACTACACACAATTTCCGGGCAACCATCCTAACGAAAAATTCTATTACGTGCATTTGGGAAAGCCTCCCCACTTCGATGGGAAAGACTATCCCAAATGGGCTTATGATATGCAAATGCACCTTTACGAGCTTCACCCTTCTCTTTGGAAGATTGTGTGTGTAGGTGTGACAATCCCCGCCGAAGGAGAAGCCCTCACAATCGAGCATGAGCAAGACCTCCACCGCGACGTACAAGCAACAAGAGTCATCACGGGATCCTTGTGTGCTCAAGAATTCAACAAGGTCCAAAACATCCAAATTGCCAAGGTGATTTGCGATACTCTCAAGGAAGCACATGAGGGGACCGAGCATGTGAGACAAGGGAAGATTGATTTGATCAATGGAGAGCTTGAGCTATACATCATGAAGGATGGAGAGACCGTGAGAGAAATGTATGATAGACTCATGCTCCTTGTCTCAGACATCAAGGCACTAGGAAGTGATGATTGGGACGACTCCAAGGTCACAAAGAAGTTGCTAAGAGCTTTCACTCCGAGGAACCCAAATCTAGCAACTATGATAAGAAGAGACCCAAACTACTACAACATGACCCCCAATCAACTTCTTAGTGACATCTTGCATCAAGAGCTAGTTGATCAAGATGTGGAGAAGTCGCTAAGCTTGAAGGTGAACAAGAGCTTAGCCCTCAATGCTAGCTCAAGTGAAGCGGTGGAAGCAAAGCCAAAGTCCTCCAAGACCAAGAATGAAGATACAAGTGAAGAAGGAAGCACAGATGTAGAAACCGCCTTTGCCATAAGGAAGTACAAGAAATTCTTAAAGTCAAGGGCATCCAAGAAAGGCGGTGATGAAAGGAAGAAGAAGTCACAACGCAATTGCTATAAGTGTGGAGAGTATGAACACTTCATTGTCGAGTGTCCCAAGAACAAGAACAAGAATGAGGAAGAGAAGAAGTACAAGGAGAAGAGTAAAGAGTACAAGAACAAGTACCAAGGGCGTGCTCACTGTGACAACCCGCCCAGGAAAATACCGAACTATCGCCTAAACCAATCCACTTTGGTCATTAAGCGATAATAAAGTACCATCCCGTCGTTGGTTGCCGGGTCAAAGCCCGGTAAATCACTTAAGAATCACACAGAGGATCGAACATATGCATTAAAACTTACACGAAGGCGAGTCCAGAGTACAAACACAAATTAATTTAAATTCTACCCCGAAGGGTTTAATTATTACAAACCATGGTTCATAACATGATAAGTAAAGGTTCAGAGTTCGAAAACAGCAGAATAAATAAACTAGCGAAACGATAAACATCACAGGAGGCCGTCCGTGATGCCATCACTCGTCGTCATCCACCCATTCCAGCTCCCAGCTGGGTGGAAACTTTCCAGGCCAAACAACACCTGCAATAATATTTATAAAGCAACGCTGAGTATACTAATACTCAGCAAGACTTAACTGTCGGGTGATAACTACATCACCAAACTCTAGACATGAGAGGCTTTTTGGCCGGTGGAGTTCTTTTGCTGAAAAGCAACAAAGAGTATGTCCTTACTTTCAATATTTTAGCTCAAATTCTAGTTAATTACCATTTCTAAGTGAGCCATCTATTGCAATCAAGAATTGTGCAATACAATTAATCCACGCAGTAATATTCACAAAGTTCCATCATTAAGGGATATCATGGCCAGTTGATTAAGCAGTCTCAGATAACGGTGAGAGGCCGACAATCGATTGATTTATAACCTTACAAGGTAGACCTAAACACACGGAAGAGTGACCTCACCAAGAGTTCACCAACCAGGCGGTTCCCACAAATCTTCGGCTTGGGATCGAATCTTACAGTCCCGGGTACACGGCTATCTGACATGCCCCACACAGTACACCCAACCTCACATATGTACCCACCTCTCGGTGGCGAGACGGGCAGGTGAATACTCAAGATTAGTAATAGTAAGATCCTGCACCGCCTCATTAAGGTACTAGGCTTACCGGTCCCATTCCCGACATGTGCTTAGTACGTTCAAAAGCTTAGCCCACGAAAGCCACTGGACCGGAGCCCAAATCCCATGCTCTTACCACATGAGCAATCCATTTATAAAGATCTTATGATTCCAACATAAGAACCTATTCTCACGAGTGACGAACATCACTCGACTTGTATCGGTCCTATAGCATAGCAGCTATCGACCTAGCATACTAGTAAAAGGACATAGGTACCTAGAGATCATGCATCTAGGGTTTCAATTCAACTCTTGAAACGTAAATGCACAAACATAGCAAAGGTACTTTGCATAATTTTAAAAAGAAAGGGTTAACGATCCGAGGCTTACCTTCGCTGGCAAGGTTGGCCTTGGGCCCTTCTGGACTTTGGTCCAGGTCTTGAGCTACGTCCACGTACTACAGCTCTCCGTCAGCACCTTCGTCTCCCCCTTCCGGCACGAGCGTATAGCTACCGTCGGGAAGATCTACACGAGGATGCAAATGCAAGATTTAATTGACGGTTTCAATTTAATTAATTATAAAACAACACATGACAACCATGGGGTGCATGGTTGACTACATTCACCTAGATAAGAATACATTCAGCATACTCTTCCAGTAAGGAACAATATGTGGTTCTTTATTATTTATTCTTTTTAATAGTGACTGTGTACATATTTATGTAAATAATTTAATTTAATTTCACAAATAGCAAGGGGTGGTGATACTTAGTCTTTAGCATGATTTACCACACAAACATGAGGTCATTAGGTGTGTGTTGGTGATTTTCCCAAATTAATTTAATATTAAGCTTTAATTGGCTTCCATAGCTTTTATTCATAAAATAATTTCATAAAATTCAGTGGGGGTGTTTCTGAAGCACTACAAACCTAGATAAAGCAACTGAACAAGATTTCACATTTACATGAGCTATAAATTAATTATGTCACAAAAGACAAAATCTAGCTACCCAAGCAAGATAAATGCATATAAAAATAAATAAACAACAAATGTGTTCCAACTTTCTCCCACTAGTTCTCTGACTCAAATCAAAGCTAGGAATGCAAAAAACACATCAAGAGCTACTCTAGATCTTGAGCTATGCATTTATATTAAAACTAAGCATAAATCAAGAATAATTATTTATGACAGATATAAAATCATTATTAATTCACAAGATGTGTATTTAGGCATAAAAAGATCACATGCAGAAGTTGAACACAAAAATATATTTAGTTTTAGCTACAAAAATCATTTAGTCAGATTCAGCTTAAATACAAAACAATTGATAATAAAAGATCTACATATTAAATTTCTTCCATTTTTGGTGTAGAGCCTAGTCATGACAGTGCTCATAACATATCCAAAATTCAGCTCAAGATCGCTTGTAGATTATGAACTACAGTAGATCTAGGTTTAACTGATTTCTATTTTTCATGCAAAAACTATCACCCAAAAGTAGAGTCATGCTTTGAGAAAGTTGTAGGGTTATTCACAAGGAATCCAACAAAATTGTGATTGTATTTTTCTGATTTTTCTACGATTTTCTATGGATTTTACAAAATTCAGCCAAAAGCTTTCACTATTTAAGATTCAATTTTCAAGCAGGCCCCTGAAAACTTTTCAGCCTTCACAGATATGCCCTTGCTTTACACTCAGGTCCCTAGAAAGATTCACCGGCTTGCAATTGGGTCCACAAGGGGCGGGGCGGCGCGGCTCGCCGGAATCCGACGAGGCCGGCGGCGGAGACGGCCGGGGAACGGCGGGGAGAGGTCTCGGGGCTCACCACGGGTGGATTTGTGCCGGCGTTGAAGGTCGGGGGTGTGCCGGCGTGCTCCGGCGGCGAGGCCGTGGCCGGGCGGCCACCGCGACTTGGATGCCGGCGAAGAGCTAGGCGGAGCTGGCCAACACGCGAGTGCTAGAGCTCGAGTGTGACCTAGGCGAGGCTACGGGGGTGTGGGTCGGCGCCGGAAGCACGCGGAGAGGCGAGCACAGCACGGTGGCGGCAATGGCGGGCGGCGGCGTGCTGGGACGTTCCACGCGGCGTGGTGCGCGGCCTCAAAGGCCAGTCGGCTCGGGCGGCGTGCAGCCCGGAGGGCGGGGCCTCGGGACGCGCGGCCGTCGTGGGGGGGGGGACCCGGACGCCGAGGCGGCCTGGGTGCCACGCGGCGGCGCGCGTGGGCGCGGGAGCCCGGCGCGGCGCGCGCGATGTTGCCCCTTTTTTGTTCCATTTAGCTGTTTTTGACCGTGGATTTGTCTAAAAACTTGAACTAAAGTGCACTAAGTTGCAAATAGCAAAGTTGTAGATCAAAGATCCCTCTGCAACTTTAACAAAGGCTGGCCTATGTTTTGATCAACGATTTGAGCACAAAAGGTTGGCAAAGTTCCTGTTTTTCTTGGCTCGGTGAATAGTGTTAAGCTGCAGTTGACCGAGTTTTTCACCAATTTCCACTCAAAATCTCAAATGCCGCCAATTATGAAAAGTGTGTCCCTCGAAAAGATGAGCAACTTTTATATTGGCCGATTTTGAAGTGTTTAAGTGAAAATTTGAGAACGCGGCAAAAATTCAAGGCAAGGTATTAGGGTCCATGGGTTTGACTAGGGTTTTGACCAAGGGTTGACCACAGGGGTGTGTTGACTTGCTTAAGAGGGTCATTAGTGTTGTTGGTGAGGTTTTCGAGGTGATGACCCAGGTTTACCAAGGGTTGACTATAGTCAACGTGCTTGACTCGGTCATTAGCACTAATGATGCTAATTAAAAACCTGGGGCGTCACACTCACATGGGTCAACAATGGGACTCAAGTGATGAAGATGAAGAGCCGAAGAAGCAAGGCATGGCAACCATTGTCATGGCACAAGGATCATCTTCACCGCGCCTCTTCAACAACTTCTCCGACGATGAGGACCACTCTCACTTTTGCCTCATGGCAAGGGGGAGCAAGGTACAAGAAACTACCACCTCATCCTCTCTCACCTCTTCTTCATCCACACCTAGTGACATAGATGATATAGACAATGAAGAAGAAATTGAGGCCAACATGATAAAATAATTTAGTAAAAAAGGCTATAAGGAAATAAAAAGGCTTTTGGAGAAATTAGAGAAAAGAAAAGTCTCTCCATGAGCAAGAAGACTTGCTTATCCTTGAGAAGGAAAGAAACCTTGCTCTAGAGAGACGTCTTGTCGAAGAGGCGGCTAAGGTGGAGAAGTTGACCACGGACTTGTCCTTGGCCAATGACTCCAACAAGAGGATGTCAAAGGATTACACTTTGGCAAATGAATCTCTAGCTTCCCTAAAGGCCACTCATAGTGAGCTTCAAATAAGCTTTTCACGCTTGACGGATAAACATAAAAATCTTGAAGCAAACTATAGTGCTCTTTGGGAAAGCTCCAAAGCTAATCCTAAGGCAACACTTGACTCTAGTGCCTCCACTAGCAAAGGTTGTTCTATTTACTCTAATGTTGATATAAATGCTCTCAAGACTAACCATGCAAGGCTTGAAGAGAAAATCAAGAGCAAAGACAAAGAAATAGGCCGGTTGAACATGTTGATCACTCAAGGCAAGAACGGTGCCAAGTCCATTCCAAAGGTGGTTGATAAGCAAGGACTTGGGCACTATAAGGACAACAAGGTCAATGGTAGGGTGGTGGTGAAAGGGCATGAGATCCCCTTGTGGAACAAGGGAGGCTACCTCAACACTATCATGGACATTACCCATGGAGTCACCACCTCTACCACAACAAAGGACAAGCCAAAAATTATGAACACCACAAAAGGAAATGGTGGGGTTAATTCTCCATCAAAGGCATCGAAGAATGTGGTGGAACACAAGCCCTCTCCCAACTACACTTGTGACTATGTTGTGACCTTAGACCACAATGGTAAAATGGTGGTCAAGTATGTTGGGGCCTACACCAAGAAGGCTATGAGAAAGAGTGTGTGGGTTTCAAAAGTTTATGCTTCTAACCTCCATGGACCCAAATCTTTTTGGGTACCTAAACCAAAAGCTTAAACTTGTTTTGTAGGCCTACTCCTTCGGTGGAAGCGCTTGGTTAATTGATAGTGGTGCCACTAATCATATGACCGGAGATGAAGGCTTATTTGCATCCCTTGATCATTATGATACCCTAACGGAAACTATCATCTATGGAGATAATGGTCAAGGAGATGTAGTCGGTCTAGGTAAAATTGCTATCTCAACAACTAATTCAATTGAAGATGTTTATCATGTTCAAGGTTTATGGTACAATTTGTTGTCGGTTTCACAACTTTGTGAGAAAGGCTACAATTGTCTCTTTACCCATGAGGGTGTGACCATCTCTAGAAGGGAGGATTCCTCTATTGTCTTTGCGGGTCATCTACGTGGAAAGCTTTACTATGTGGATTTCACAAAAGTGAAGGTGGACCCTAAGACTTGCTTACTGGCAAAATCTGACTTGGGTTGGCTATGGCATCTCCGACTAGCCCATGTTGGCATGAGGAACTTGGCCAAACTTCAAAAAGACGAGCACATCCTAGGACTAACAAATGTTGTTTTTGAGAAAGATAGGCTGTGTAGTGCTTGTCAAGCCGGGAAGCAAGTTGGAGCGCATCATCCCGCTAAGAACATCATATCCTCATCAAGACCGTTGAAGCTTCTACACATGGACTTGTTTGGACCAACTGCCTACATAAGCATCGGTGGTAACAAATATGGTTTAGTAATTGTTGATGACTTTTCCCGTTTCACTTGGGTATTCTTTTTGCAAGATAAGAGTGAAGCAAAGGGAGTAGTCAAGAAGTTCATTAGAAGAGTTCAAAATGAGTTCGAGCTCAAAGTAAAGAACATAAGAAGTGACAATGGCTCGGAGTTTAGGAACACTCAAGTTGAAGAGTTCCTCGATGAAGAAGGGATCAAGCATGAACTTTCCGCTCCATACACTCCTCAACAACATGGCATTGTTGAGAGGAAGAACCGTACGTTGATTGAAGCGGCAAGAACAATGCTTGATGAATACAAAACTCCGGACTCATTTTGGGCGAAAGCCATCAACACCGCATGTCACGCCGCCAACCGCCTCTACCTCCACAAGTACTTGAACAAGACTCCCTACGAGATCATCACCGGTAAGAAACCGAGTGTGCACTACTTTAGGGTCTTTGGGTGTAAATGTTTCATACTTAACAATAAACCCAAAGCCTCAAAGTTTGCATCCAAGGTTGATGAAGGTTTTCTCATTGGTTATGGAACTAACGAACATGCCTATCGTGTTTTCAACAAAACCACCGGTTGTGTTGAGACCACGGTAGACGTGAAATTTGATGAATCCAACGGCTCTCAAGGAGAGCAAGTTAGTGAAAACCTTGTAGATGATGAAGAACCCCCAAGTGTATCTATCTTTAGAATGGGGACCGGTGAAGTGATGCCTCGTGAGGTTCAAGTTCAAGCTCCGGTTGACACAAGCAATCAAGATCCACCATCATCAACAAGAGTGGAACCACCAAGTTCTCAAGTTCATCAAGAAGAAAGTCAAGTTCATGGTGACGATCATAGACGGGGCTTTGATCAAGGGGGAGAACAAGGTGGTGAAGCTCAAGAAGAAGCTCCACAAGGTGAAGATGATGATGATGGACCCATTCAACATCAATCTCAAGCACCACACCCAAGAGCAGGGGCGGAGCTACGTTGCTGACCGCGGGTGCGGCCGCACCCAGGAAATTTTTACAATCCTTTATCATTTCTAATTTTTCACCATGTTAAATTGAATATCTACGGATGCTATAAAGGTTTCGCACCCCTAGATTCTTCTCTAGCTCCGCCCCTGCCCAAGAGTACATCAAATGGTTCAACGGGATCATCCCGTCGACAACATACTTGGGAGTATTCAAAGAGGGGTAACAACTCGCTCAAGATTGTCAAATTTTTGTGCATTTTACTCGTTTGTTTCTCTTTGGAACCTCTTAGTGTGGAACAAGCTCTTGAGGACCCGGATTGGATCATTGCTATGGAGGAAGAGTTGAACAACTTCAAGAGAAATGAAGTTTGGGAGTTGGTGCCAAGACCCAAGCAAAATGTGATCGGCACCAAATGGGTTTTTAGGAACAAGTAAGATGAGTTTGGTGTCGTCACAAAGAACAAGGCAAGACTTGTTGGCAAAGGCTACACTCAAGTTGAAGGCTTGGACTTCGGAGAGACTTATGCTCTGGTAGCAAGGCTTGAGTCAATTCGTATCCTTTTGGCCTATGCTACTCATCATGATTTCAAGCTTCATCAAATGGATGTGAAGAGTGCATTCTTGAATGGACCTCTCCATGAAGAAGTTTATGTTGAGCAACCACCGGGTTTTGAAGATCCAAACTTCCCCAACCATGTGTACAAGCTCCATAAGGTGCTCTATGGGCTTAAGCAAGCTCCTAGAGCATGGTATGAATGCCTTAAGGATTTTCTTCTCAAGAACGGGTTTGAGATAGGCAAAGCCGATTCTACTCTCTTCATTCAAAGAAATGGAAATGATATCTTTGTATGCCAAATTTATGTTGATGACATTATCTTTGGATCTACTAATGATAAATTTTGTGAAGAATTTAGTAGGATCATGACAAAGAGATTCGAGATGTCTATGATGGGTGAATTGAAGTTCTTCCTTGGGTTTCAAATCAAGCAATTGAAGGAAGGGACTTTCTTATATCAAACCAAGTATGTGAAGGATATGCTCAAGAGGTTTGACATGGTCGATTCCAAACCCATCAAGACTCCTATGGCATTAAATGGACATCTTGATCTCAATGAAGAAGGGAAGTCAGTCGATCAAAAGGTATTTCGCTCCATGATTGGCTCCCTCCTTTACCTTTGTGCATCTAGGCCCGATATAATACTTAGTGTGTGCATGTGTGCAAGATTTCAAGCTAATCCTAAGGAGTGTCATCTAATGGCCGTTAAGAGAATCTTTAGATATTTAGTACACACTCCTAACCTTGGCTTGTGGTATCCCAAGGGCTCCACTTTTGATTTACTTGGCTACTCCGATTCGGACTATGCCGGTTGCAAAGTAGATCGAAAGAGCACTACCGGGACTTGCCAATTTCTTGGTAGGTCTTTGGTATCGTGGAGCTCAAAGAAGCAAAATTTGGTTGCTTTGTCCACGGCCGAAGCCGAGTATGTGGCGGCCGGTGCTTGTTGTGCACAACTTTTGTGGATGAAGCAAATGTTGAGTGATTACGATTGTGAGTTTAGTAAGATTCCACTCTTGTGTGACAATGAGAGTGCCATCAAGCTAGCAAACAATCCGGTACAACACTCTAGAACAAAGCACATAGATATTAGACATCATTTCTTAAGGGATCATGAGGCTAAGGAAGATATTGCTCTACGTCATGTGAGCACCGAGAGGCAACTTGCCGATATCTTCACTAAGCCTCTAGACGAGCAAAGGTTTTGTGCTTTGAGAAGTGAGCTAAACATCTTGGATTCTCGTAACTTGGCTTGACTTGTTGCACACAAATTGTTTGATGCCTGGATAGAGAGAAAAACGTTTTGTTTTCTTAATTTTGTGTGTGTCTTACAAAATTTGGTTCTTCCCATGGTTTTTGGTGATTATTGCTTTGCTTGATTGATTGTGCCTAATCACCAAACACTGTGGTTGTTCTACATGTTCCTAGCTTCATCTCTCTATCTATTTCTGCTGAATTCCCAAATCTTTCCAAAAGAATCCTTAACTCCACGGTACTACCGACACAAGGCCGGAAGTACCGACAGGATCTCACTGTTGGAATTTCGAAAATCTTCGGTACTACCGGCACAAGGCCGGAAGTACCGATATAGGCTCACTGTTGGATTTCTGGAACTCAGCGGTAGTAACGACCCCTCCTCGGTACTACCGATATGGACTCACTGGCTGAATTTCTCTAGACCCTTGGTAGTACCGGCCCCCATCGGTACGACCGAGAAATCGCGTGGGTATATAAATACCCCAGGGGTCGGCCTGTTCTAGGGTTCTTCTCTCATAACAGTTGCCGCCCCCCTTCTACTCCTCTCTCAAATCCCTCAAGGGGAACTCCAAGATCAACCGTGGAATCTTCAAGCTAGGCGTTTCTTTGGATTCTCCATCCCTCGGAACATCCGATCCTCGCCGGGAGTTCCTCGATTCGCGCGGGAAGAGATCAAGGTATCTCATTCAAAATCCCGTCGCCTGATCACTCAATGTAGTAGTTTCTAGGGACAATGCTTTAGGGAATCATCCTCATATCCATCCTAGAACTCATGCTCATGATCTCATCAAGTTTCGTTGGTCGAATCCATTCCATCCATGGATTATAGCCACTGTAGCGAGCGCCGGCGGTACTACCTGTTGACACCGTTTTTTGGAAAAACAGGTCAAAGAGGAATAAGGAGAAATAGCAGATGAAAAAACAAAGTACAATCGGCCGATTGAAGGGAGAGAAAGACTGTCAACACAGATCGCTGATGGTCAAAGGGATTCAACCCTGACGGTGGGCCAGCTGGTCAAAGTGATCGGCCGATGGTCAGATAGAAGATCGGCCGACGGAGGAAAAAAGAGGCGGTATTCAAAAGAAATACGCCAAAAGGAAAGCATGGTGGAGGCGGTTCAGTCCACGATTGACAACGGGTCAAGAGTCGGTCCTTAGAAGGTATTTGACTCCTGCGAGAGTTCTTTTCTATTTTTAGTAGTTTTTGTCTTTAGATGCAAGTAAGCAGTGCCGTGATCGGCTAGGAGTCGGGTTTGTCCTCAGGACATAAATAGCGACCCTGCGTGGTCGGAAAATCTGTACACACCAATATCAAACAAACCACCTCCGGGCAAACCCTTTACTTTTACTGCATCTACTTTACAGCATCTACCTTTACAGCATCTACTTTTCGGTGACTTCGCCATTGCGTTTTTTCTCTTTTCTACAACGCCGTGCTTCGGGTTCGTCGGGCTGCATCAGCTGATCTCCGACAAGCTTGTGAGTACCATTTTACCGAATAACCCTAGGCTTTAACCTCCGGGCGCATCGCTGAGGTTTCGTCTAGTTCTTTATTCACCCCTTACCGATATTAGCTAGATCTACAAGTTTTCATACCAAATTCTTGTAGTTTTAGCTATTATCATTATCATCCGCTCGATCTAGATCCTATCGGCTTTCAACATCACAGCCGATTCTGACCTACTCGAGTGCTGACATCACGATCGGCCGATCCAGCCGATCACACCCGCGCTTCGGTCGCTTTCGAGCCGGCCGATCCCGCTTTTCCCGTATCGGCCGATTTGGCTGGTACACGTGTCGCTGCAAGGCCATCGGTTCTCTAGCCGATCCCTAATATTTTCCATTGTCAATCAACAGGTTAGATTGGCTGGCACGCCTCGCTACAGACCGGGGAGTCACGTGTGTCGCGCGCAAGGGTGACGTCCTATTTTTGCGTCAACACACTTTTGGCATGCCTGGTGGGACACGAAAAAAGTCAACAATGACGAAGCCTACGAAGACTGGTCCTCATGATGTCGATCCGGACAACGTCCAACCAATCACCAAGGATCAGCTGAAAGATTCAGACAAAGCTGAGTTAGAGGCTCACATGAAGCATTATGAAGAGCTTTGTCTGGCATCATACGGTCAGACTAAAAGTGGAGTCTTCAAGAAGAATCCGCTGCCAACGCCTAAACAAGTCACCTTTTCAGCCGATCCTGAAGGGCTTCAAGACATGATGACCAAAGCCATGCATCAAACAATGATTGATCAATCTAAGGTATTCGCAAATACTATTCAGAATGCCATAATTGATGCACTCAAGCAAGGAGCAGAGGCAGGATATCTGGGTCCTGCATACTTTCAACCAAGGCGTACTCCTCCTGTGTTCCAGCAAAACCAATCGGCCAACCCGCCGATCGATGATCCAACAGCAAAAGCTGCACCATCTCCACAAGCAGCCACCAGTTCTTCATCAGACTCTCAGCCGATTCAGAATCAAAGCGGCAATGGTAAAGCTAAAGATCCTGCCATCACATCACCAGTGCAGTCTAACGTCCAGGATCAGGTGCTTCCAATACGGAATCAGCAAAAATATCCTGCTATGAGAGATTCAGATGGGAAGCTTGCAGGATGGGACTTACCTCGTGATCACTTTGAGACTAACATCTCAAATTTCTTTGAGCCTGTGCCTGAGGAAGTCCCAGAAGTAAAATACCCACAGTCTTACCAAGCTACATTTGGAGGTACTCCAGGGACTGTGCACATGAATGGGGAAGGAGTGGTGTTTGTCTACTTCAATCATGGGAGCAAGAACTTTGAAAGAGTCAAGATTAGTCCAGCTCATGCTCACATGGTCATACCGACAGAGAAAAGACCCCCTATTCCACCGCAGAGGCCAAATCCTACTCCACCTCAGAGTTCGGCTCAGCAGCCGATACTCGGGATGCCCATACCAACTGCTCCGCTACAACAACCAATGCTCGGGATGCCCATGCAGACAGCCCCGCCTCAACAGTCAACGACAATGCAGGCTGTCTTAACCCCAGCTAATACGGTGGCTCATACAAGATCTTCACCTCAACAGTCGATCAACTAAGGAGCAGCAGGACAGCCAGTGTTTCCACAAGTGGATTCAGCACAATTGCTACAAACACTTCTAAATCAATTGGCTATTTCAAACCAGTTGAATACGCAGCAACCAGCCTCATCGGCTAGTCAGCCGATTGAACAAGCTACACCTATTACAGGTCATTCAGACACTCAAGGTTCTACTGAGGCAAGGACAGTTCCAGATCCAAAGACAAGAATCTTAGAAGAACGACCTCTAGAAACTCCAGCTGAGATACAAGCAATTGAGCAAGTGGCTACAGAATTGAAATCTCATGTGAAGCAGGAGTTGATTGACCACTTCTCGGATATGCTATCGAAGCAATATGGGATAAAACCCAAGCAGCAGTCCTACATGTACAGGACACCGTATCCCTCTGGCTATGATCAGATACCGTTCCCTCCAAGGTTCAAAGTGCCAGACTTCACCAAGTTCTCTGGACAAGATGAAACATCCACTATGAAACACATCACTCGGTTTATCATCCAATGTGGAGAAGCAGGGAATGCTGATGCACTCAGAATACGATTGTTCTCTTCATCTCTGTCAGGGCCGGCATTCTCATGGTTTACATCACTGCCAGCTAACTCCATCATCAAGTGGTCCGATCTGGAACAGCAGTTCCATAATTACTTCTTCTCTGGCATCAACGAGATGAAGATCACTGATCTGACCAGACTCAAGCAAAGGAATGATGAAACAGTAGCTGGATTCGTTCAAAGATTCAGAGAGGTCAGAAATAAGTGCTATAGTCTAAACTTGGGAGACAAGCAACTAGCTGAGTTAGCTTTCCAAGGTCTCTTGCCGACCTTAAGGGAGAAATATGCATCACATGACTTTGAAAGCCTCAGCCAGTTGGTCAGTCGGATGAGTCAAGAAACTGCAAAGTCCTATGAGCCTAGAAGGAATTTTCAGAAGAAGGTGTCGTACGTGGACTACTCTGACTCAGAAGATGAAGACAATATGATAGGACTCGCAGAGTGGGTCAAAGGCAAGAAGACAGTGTCCTGTCCCTTTGGCAAGAAAGAGCCAGAGAAATTCGGCTTTGATATCACTAAGGCCGATAAGATATTTGATCTGTTGCTTCAGCAAGGGTAGATTAAACTCTCCCAGTTCCATACCATACCATCTGCAAAAGAGCTGAAGAGGATGAAGTATTGCAAGTGGCACAATGCAACATCGCACGATACCAATGATTGCAAGATCTTCAGACAACAGATCCAATCAGCTATTGAGCAAGGGAGGCTTAAATTTGAAACTCCTACCAAAGCTGAAAAGCCGATGAAGATTGATCAGCACCCCTTCCCAGCTAACACAGTTGAAGTGTCTGGCAAAGACACGTCACGAGTTAAGTTGCTGACATCTGATTCGGCTCAAAATAAAGGAACCGTCGATCCCAAAGTACAAGTAACCGCTGCCGATGTCAAAGGAAAAGGGTTACTATTTGAAGAAGGAGAATCAAAGCCACGCCGACCCGTCACGTCACAAATGTTGATCAACAAGTTCCAGCGCCGACAAGAGAAAGCAAAGGAAAGAGAGGAGTGGGCGCGGCGTAATGAAGGACATTGGAGATGTCCGTTCTTCAAATACTGTTGGGAAGAAGGAATCAAGCTGCCGACGGCAGGAAACTGTCCAGAGTGCAACGGGGCTTACAATAATGGCAACTCATCCAAAAGGGTTTGCTTTGATGACAGAGGACCTGCAGCCAAGGATCACCGTTAATTCAACAATCAACGAATCTCGGTTCACGATCGGCTGGGGGGCAAAGCCAACGTCCACGATCGGCTGGGAGGCCGAGTCAATGAAGAGTCAAACGATCGGCTAGAAGAGATGGCCGATTCTCTGGTCCCTGATGAGGACATCATGTGCCGAGCTCCTGAACGTCGACGTACATTACAACTGGATGATGAAGGGTCAAGCCAAACACGTAAGGAGCCCAATCCACAATGGTGTCCAGATGGCTTGACTAAGTCCCAGAAGAGAAGAGTCCAACGCCTACGTCAGCTAGAACAGCATGAAGAAGCAGAGAGACTTGTGCTGGACAAGAAGAAGGTTCGGTCTAAAGTTTGGCGCCCAAAGCCTAAGGCCGATGGTGAGGAAGATGACAAACCCTGAGCTGATATAAACATGGTTGTCTTCCTACCGAAAGAGTTCATGGCTCCGGTTGATTCGGATGTGTCCGATGAGGAGCTTGGCATGGCTCAATTGACACTGGAACCTAAACAAGCTATCTTTGAGAAGCCAGAAGATGGGAAGAGACAACACTTGAAGGCCTTGTTTCTCAAAGGATTTATCAATGGCAAGCCAGTCACCAGGATGCTCGTAGATGGAGGAGCAGCAGTCAACCTAATGCCGTACACCATGCTGTGCAAGATTGGGAAATCTGATGAAGATTTGACCCAAACCGACATGATGTTGGTGGACTTCGAAGGCAATGTCTCTCCGGCTCAAGGAGCCATCTGCGTGGAGCTCACCATCGGTAGTAAGACCCTTCCGACCACTTTCTTTGTCATTAAAGGGAGGGGATCTTATAATCTTCTGTTGGGTCGGGATTGGATACATGCCAATTGTTACATACGATCTACAATGCATCAATGCATCATCCAATTGATTGGAGATTCAGTGGAGGTGGTGCAAGGAGAAACCTCCTTGACAGTAGCAGCGACAGAAGGACAAGGGTGGACCTATGATCGAGTGAGCTGCATATCTGGAAAAGTCTGGGATACCAAATATCTCAAAGTGTCCGATTTTGGACTAAAGCCGGTTCAAGCAGTCGGCTCTGATGACAAAATTTAATGGATCAATTCATTGAAGATGAAGGAAAGCTTGGGCATAGGTTTACATCTGCCGATGAATTAGAAAAGATAGATCTTGGAGATGGAAGCAAATCAAGGCCGATATACATCAGTGCCAAGCTAGAAGAAGATTTCAAAAAAGAATTGATCACATTATTGAAGGAATTCAAGGATTGCTTTGCTTGGGAATATTATGAGATGCCTGGCTTAGACCAATCCATTGTTGAACATCGGTTGCCTATTAAACTAGGATTTCAACCCTTTCAGCAACACCCAAGGCAGTGTAATTCGAAGATTTATCCTGATATAAAAGCTGAGATAACAAAGTTACTCGAAGCTGGTTTCATTCGGCAATGTCGATACGCCGAATGGATTTCTAATATAGTTCCTGTCTACAAGAAAAATGGCAAACTACGTGTATGCATCGATTTCAGAGATTTAAACAAAGCAACGCCGATGGATGGATATCCGATGCCAGTAGCCGATGCATTTGTCAACGCTGCTGCAGGGCACAAAGTCATCAGCTTCATGGATGGTAATGCTGGATACAATCAAATATTTATGGCCATAGAAGACATTGCAAAAACTGCTTTCAGGTGCCCTGGTCATGTCGGATTGTATGAGTGGATTGTCATGACCTTTGGGTTGAAGAATGCTGGTGCCACTTATCAAAGAGCCATGAATTACATATTCCATGAACTCATCGGCAAGATAGTAGAAATCTACATTGATGATGTAGTTGTCAAGTCAAAGAGCTACGAGGAACACTTGGCAGACCTACGAAGGACGCTGGAATGCAAAAGGAAGCATGGTTTAAAAATGAACCCCAATAAATGTGCTTTTGGTGTTTCAGCTGGCCAATTCTTGGGTTTCTTAATACACGAGAGAGGAATCGAAGTGGGTCAGAAGTCAATCAGCGCAATTGACAATATAAAAGCATCATCAAACAAGAAAGAGCTCCAGTCATTAATTGACAAGATCAATTTCATCAGAAGGTTTATATCTAACCTGTCAGAAAGGATTCAGCCATTTACACCTCTACTAAAGCTCAAGGCCGATCAGAAATTCGTATGGGGAGAAGAACAACAAAGAGCTTTAGATAATGTTAAGCATTATCTGAAATCTCCTCCTGTCTTAATGCCTCCTCAAGATAAAAAGCCATTCAAATTATACTTATCAGCTAATGAGCAGGCTATTGGATTGGCCCTCGTACAAGAGTTTGAAGGAAAAGAGCGAGTTATATATTTTGTGAGCAGAAGACTCTTGGACGCAGAAACGAGATATTCGGCGGTAGAAAGACTGTGCTTGTGCTTATACTTCTCATGCATAAAGTTGAGGCCCTACTTATTAACTACCGAATGCACTGTGGTGTGCAAGGATGATGTGGTCAAATACATGTTGTCATTACCAATCTTGAAAGGCAGGATCGAAAAATGGATCTTAGCTTTGTCAGAATTTGATTTGACCTATCAATCAGCCAAAGCAATCAAAGGGCAAGTAATGGCCGATCTGGTGACTCAACATTGTGGACCTGAAGTTGCAGTTGTAGAACCTATTCCATGGACTATGTTCTTTGATGGATCATCATGTGGAGTAGGAGCTGGGATCGGAATCGTCCTCATCTCACCTCAAGGAGCAAATTATGAATTTTCCATCCCAATTGAGAAGACTTCGACAAACAATCAAGCTGAGTACCAGGCAGTGTTAAAAGGGATAAAGCTACTACGAGAAGTCAATGCTGAAGTTGTTGAGATATTTGGAGATTCTCAACTCGTGATAAATCAGTTGGCAGGGGAATACGAATGCAAAGATGATATATTGAGGGTTTATCATGAAGAATGTCTTCAGCTACTCCGAGAATTCAAGATAGTAAAACTTGAACATATCCCTAAGTGTCATAATAGCGAAGCTAATCGGCTGGCCCAAGGGGCATCAGGATATCGACCGATTCTGACTATGGAATTATCAGCTGAAGATTGGAGGAAAGAAATAATAAATTATCTGAAAGATGAAAGATCCATCCAAGAAGGTTGACAAACGACTGAGGTACAAGGCCATTAAGTATGTTCTGCTAGAAGATGAGCTGTATTATCGTACCATCGATGGAGTTCTGCTCAAATGTCTCGGAGAAGAAGAAGCTAAAATTTTAATGGGAGAGATTCACGAGGGAGTCTGTGGAGCTCATCAATCAGCATTCAAGATGAAGTGGATGATCAGAAACAATAATTACTATTGGCCAACGATATTGGAAGATTGCTTCAAGTATTACAAAGGATGCCAAGAGTGTCAGAAGTTTGGAAGCATTCAAAGGGTTCCGGCATCAGCAATGAACCCGATAATCAAACCATGGTCGTTCAGAGGTTGGGCAATTGATTTGATCAGACAGATATATCCACCATCAAGCAAAGGTCATAAATTTGTGCTGGTGGCTACAGATTATTTCACAAAATGGGCTGAAGCCATCCCAATCAAGACTGTGACAACAGGCAATATGATTGATTTTGTCAATGAGCATATTGTCTATCGGTTTGGTATACCTCAAACTATTACAACTGATCAAGGAAGTCAGTTCACCTCAGGGGAGTTCGAAGAATATGCAAATTCTTTGGGGATCAAACTGTTAAACTCATCTCCCTATTATGCTCAAGCGAATGGACAGGCAGAGGCAGCAAACAAGGGCATCATCAAATTGATCAAACGCAAGATTGATGAAAGTCCTAAGCGATGGCATATGGTCCTTAATGAAGCACTATGGGCATACAGGATGGCATGCCATGGAGCGACCAAGGTATCACCATATCAACTGGTGTATGGTCATGATGCTGTACTACCTTGGGAACTGAGAGCCGGATCCAGGAGAACTTCTTTACAAGACCAGCTATCGGCCGATGATTATTCAGCTATGATGAAGGAGGAATTAGAAGATCTTGCTGGTAATCGGCTGAGAGCTTTGGAGAGTATTGAAAAGAACAAAAGAAGGATAGCAAGGTGGTATGACAAGAAGGTCAAAGTTAAAGAATTTGCCGAAGGGGATCTGGTTTGGAAGCTCATATTACCAATCGGATCTAGGGATCCTAAATATGGGAAGTGGTCACCTAATTGGGAAGGGCCATATCGGATCAGCCAATACGTACCTGGAAATGCATATATTCTAGAGACATTGGAAGGAGAGAAGTTTGCCAGAGCATTGAATGGGAAATATTTGAAGAAGTACTATCCAAGCATATGGGTAGATGCTTAGTCTAATCAGAGCCTAAAAGCGGCTGATTCGGGACTCAAGTTACAGCCGATTGTGAATAAAGTCGTCTTTAATAGCAAAAAGCCGAATCATCGAAGCATGTTCGGTTTCAGGTTATGGCCGATGTACAAATCGCCCTTAGAACAAAATATATATATATATATATTTTTCTCTCATCTTCAATTACAATGGTGACATTACAATGCAGATCTGAAAGAATACATTGGGAGGACAAACTTGAACAAGTCATTACAGATCGATTACATTGGTCATCACTGGACAAGTTATGGGGACGAAGAAAGAGAAAAACAAAAAAGAATAGATTTGACGAAGATGAATCACCAGATACGGTAACTCTCCCCGTCAAATTTGTTGGGAAAGAAGACATAGGGTTGTTCTTCTTTCTGCAACGCCCAGGGGCAACCTCCACCCTCCTCCACCAGCTGATGCACCTAAGTTGCATCACAAGGATTCTTCTAGCTGTTGGACCTCCTGGCTTCACAAAAGGAGACTAGAGAGAGGAGCATTTTCTAGGCTATTTCACAAGAATTCTTCTAGCCATCTTGAGTCCAAGAAGAAGAGAGGAACCAAAGAACAAGAGCCTAAAGCTCCCTGGACCCATATCTCGAGCCATGGATGAAAGGAAAGGTGTGGTCTCCATAGGGGTATGAGGACGGATATTTATAGCCAGAGCACCAGAAGGGATAAGGATGAAGAAGCCGAAAAAGACGGAAACCGAAGATGCCAGATCTGGTGAAAAGAGAAACAGATAACCCGTGAATGACTCAGTTTCCGAAGGATGACCAATTCAGAGAGATCACCCCAAATAAAGGATGACTCGTACACACTTAAACAAGGTGAAGCTCCTCTATCACGTCCACAAACTGCAGAGCATAGTTCACAGAAATCTTCTGCCCAAAATTACAGGCATAGTTTACTAGTTCACTAGCAGTACTCAGAAGGAATGCTATTTTGAGCTAGAGTCTGTCAATGGCCAGTAAGGATCATCGGCGCTCACAGAATTTTCCAGGGGAAGATGCCTCTCATACCCATAAGACTAAAAGAGTTAACATCTACATCAGGAAGAACCCAAGGTCAATACAAAGGACCTACGGGTAAAAGAATGAGTGTTATAGGGAAGGGGAACTAGAGATGCCAAAGAGTCACATGGTGAACAATCCCAAGAAAAGGCAGGTGGAAAGGACAAGACATATCAATGGAGATTGGTCAGGTCGATCACGGGGAGATTTGGCTATTATTCAAAAGATATCAGACAAATTTCGGAGCCAAAGGATTATTTACTCCGAAACTGGGGGGCATGTGTTGACACCGTTTTTTGGAAAAACAGGTCAAAGAGGAATAAGGAGAAATAGCCGATGAAAAAACAAAGTACAATCGGCCGATTGAAGGGAGAGAAAGACGGTCAACACAGATCGCTGATGGTCAAAGGGATTCAACCCTGACGGTGGGCCAGCTGGTCAAAGCGATCGGCCGATGGTCAGATAGAAGATCGGCCGACGGAGGAAAAAAGAGGCGGTATTCAAAAGAAATACGCCAAAAGGAAAGCATGGTGGAGGCGGGTCAGTCCACGATTGACAACGGGTCAAGAGTCAGTTCTTAGAAGGTCTTTGACTCCTGCGAGAGTTCTTTTCTATTTTTAGTAGTTTTTGTCTTTAGATGCAAGTAAGCAGTGCCGTGATCGGCTAGGAGTCAGGTTTGTCCTCAGGACATAAATAGCGACCCTGCGTGGTCGGAAAATCTGTACACACCAATATCAAACAAACCGCCTCTGGGCAAACCCTTTACTTTTACTGCATCTACTTTACAGCATCTACTTTTCAGTGACTTCGCCATTGCGTTTTTTCTCTTTTCTACAACGCCGTGCTTCGGGTTCGTCGGGCTGCATCAGCTGATCTCCGACAAGCTTGTGAGTACCGTTTTACTGAATAACCCTAGGCTTTAACCTCCGGGCGCATCGCTGAGGTTTCATCTAGTTCTTTATTCACCCCTTACCGATATTAGCTAGATCTACAAGTTTTCGTACCAAATTCTTGTAGTTTTAGCTATTATCATTATCATCCGCTTGATCTAGATCCTATCGGCTTTCAACATCACAGCCGATTCCGACCTACTCGAGTGCTGACGTCACGATCGGCAGATCCAGCCGATCGCACCTGCGCTTCGGTCGCTTTCGAGCCGGCCGATCCCGCTTTTCCCGTATCGGCCGATTTGGCTGGTACACGTGTCGATGCAAGGCCATCGGTTCTCTAGCCGATCCCTAATATTTTCTATTGTCAATCAACATGTCAGATTTGCTGGCACGCCTCGCTATAGACTGGGGAGTCACGTGTGTCGCGCGCAAGGGTGACATCCTATTTTTGCGTCAACACTACCGACCCCAGGCCGGTAGTACCGACAGGTGCCTATTGCAGGGGCTGAGGTTCAAGATAAGGATTGATTCTTCTCAAATCTTTTCAACCCTCTTTTACATTCTTTCCACATCTTCTCAGATGGGTCGAGCGGGCAAGCAAGTGGTTCAAGAAGGTTCCGATGAAGACGACTTCCCTCTCGCTCAAAGGAAGAGGAAGATGGGCACAAGTGCTCAACGTCCACGTGGTCGTGGCCGCACCGTTCCTCCGGCAGCTCCTCGTCGATCCACCAGTCAAGGTCACCGTGCACGCACCAAGCAAGCTCACGAACCGGATGACCACAACGATGACTATGAAGACATCTCTTTGACATCACTTAGTCAGTTTGTGTTGAGGCCATCTCGTCCTCCTCGCCCAGCCACTCAAATGGGCATCCTGAAGATGGTGGACTACAAGAGTGGGACTCACAATGTGTACAAGGAAAGGTACTCCGATCCGGCTCAATGGCAAAAGGAATTTGATGCAGATATTCGTTTTTGGCTTAAGTTCAATGCCGATTGGTATGAGTCTGTCATCTTATCCAAGGCAAACATAGCCGTAGAGATGAAATCCATTCATTGGGAAAACTTGAGGTCCTTCAACATTGTGGCCGTCAATGAGGCTATTGATATTTGTCATGCTAAGGGAATGACCGCCATTATGGCTATGAATTGTGATTGGAATGAGGAAGTGGTGGCTCAGTTCTATGCAAATCTCCATGTCCGACGTGAAGCAAAGACTTTTCATTGGCTCTTGCAAGGAAAGCCCCTCTCCGTCTCTTATGAGAGGTTCGCTCAAATTCTTGGGTTTGGTGAAGAAGATCTTGGTCGTCCAAAGCTTCATGGTGGAGAGATCCCACTTGACAGTGAGATGGCATTTATGTACGACACCGCCTATGGCAAGGTTGAGTTTGGGACAACTCATGGAATGAAGCCCGTCTATAGGATGTTGAACCAACTCTTCCGGTACACTATCACTCCTAAGATCGGCGACAACTACAATATTTCCAACATTGCCAAAGATGTTCTTGTGAGGATGGGACCGGATCGAGAGGCATTTAGTGTGTTTGACTTCATTTGGGAAGAAATTATTGTGTGCTTTGTGTCCGCAAACAAGAGTTGCCAATATGCTCCTTGGATCTTCCGGATGATTTGTGAGGTTGCCGAGGTTGACATTCTCACCGACAAGCCTCACACTTGGTACAAGCCAAACAAGGGCAACATTGAGCGTCTTCTCAAGTTGGGCAAGCATGGCCCTCCTAGGCCCTCCTCCTCAGCTGGGCCTTCCTCCGGTGGTCCTTCCTCGCATGAAGCTCCCTCACCTTCTCATGGACCATCTTCGTCTAAGGGAAACCTTCCCCCCGGCAAGAAGAAGAGCATCTTCAACTTCTTATCTCAGGGCCTCTTCGCTTGCTTCAATGTTGGAAGTACAATGCTCAGGAGATCCGTGCCCACAGGCAGTATGTGGATGAGCAGCTCATCAAATTGGAGACTCGCCAGAAGACCTTGCTCACTCAAGCCAACATCGAGCACTCTCCCGTTCGTGAGCCCATGGACTTCCCTCCTCCACCGGTCTTTTACAACCCTTGGGAGGTGTACCGCGACACGTCTATGATGTATGGAGCACCTCCGGCCGACATTGATGATGAAGACTTTGGTGGTTGTGAGACCGAAGAAGAAGACTCTCTTCCGGATGTCCACTCTCCACATGGCAGCGATGGTTGAAGGGCCTCCTCCTTTTTGGCGCTTGATGCCAAAGGGGGAGTGAGCTCACAATTATCCATGTGGATGTGGTGTGTATCTCATTTTATCTATCTATCTATCTTAGCATGTGGACATGTAAGAACTTATTGTGTGGTGTGATGGTTGGTGATGTGGTGAACCTAGAACTTTTTAAAAATTGTAAGACTTAATCATGCTAGTGTGGAACCTATTTTATCTATTTGTGATGCTATGTGTTAAATGGTGATTGTTATTTGTCACTTTGTTGATTTGGATATCATGTCATATGCATCACGGTTATTAAATCACACTTATGCACTTGTGTATGCAAATTGCGAGTGAAACTTCTTCTAAGTGTGTGATAGGCATTTGAGGCCTCCATATAAGATCAACCACACATTTAGGGGGAGCTTCTCTCAAAATTGTTGGATACACACATCTTTATTTGAAAACGAGTTGTGTTGTCATCAATCACCAAAAAGGGGGAGATTGAAAGTGCATCTTGGCCCCTAATTTGTTTTGGTGATAATGACAAACACAATTTGTGGTATTTAATTGTTGAACAAGATGTGTGCAGGATTTACTTAAATGAAAATCATGGTTTTGACCAAAGGGAGGCCCCCAACTCCAAATCGGCGGTTTCAACTCAAGTCAAAGCTTAAATTCTTTTTGATTTTGAATTTGAGTATAGGAGACACCGTACTATAAAGGGGGACGCAAATTGACTGCCAAGAGATGCTAAAAGTGCTTAAGGAGATGACCTAAGTGAGTGAGAGGAACCCCGAGCTGACACGACCACGTTTGCTTCTCTTATCTAAAAATCTCAGCTTTTGTCGGTAGTACCGACCTAGGGTCGGTAGTACCGATATGGGTTCACTGGCGAGTTTTAGCCAGACCCTCGGTAGTACCGACCCTGGGTCGGTAGTACTGATAAAGCTTCACTGTTGAGTTTCTCGGCACCCCTCGGTAGTACCGACCCGGGGTCAGAAGTACCGAGGGTCCCGAGTTTTGCACAGTAACGGCTAGTTTTGAGGGTCAAGTATTTATACCCCCTTTCTTCTCCCTCACTCATTGCTGACCAACCACGAGACAAAAACACACTTGAGCATTCACTCCACTTCTCCCCTTTCTCCTAGAGCCAAGACTTGATTCCTTTGAGCTAGGGTTTGGTTGGAGGAGTGATTCTAGTGTGAGATTGAGAAGCTTTGAGAGCCCCTTCGAATTCCCTCATCTCAGGAGCACTTGAAGCATCTCCGAGCATCGATTCGCGTTTGTTACTTTTGAAGCTTGCTTCTAGACGGTTAGGCGTCTCCCGTTGAGTGCCCTATTGGTGTGGAGCACTCGGGATCGTTTGTATTACCCCTCTCCTTGGTGGAGAATTCTTAGTGAGCACCAATCTTCCTTTTTTTTGAGACAAGCACCAATCTTCCTTTGTGGGGATTGGGTGAGGCAAAGAGGCTCTTGGTGATAGCCCTCCCTTTGTGGGATCCTCAACGGAGATGTAGCTTCCTTTGTGGGAGTGAACTTCGGATTAAATCTTGTGTCTCCTTTGCTTGCTTGAGTTCTTTGCAATTTGCTAACCCTAGAGCTTGTTTGTGCCCGATCTATCTATTGGTTGTGTTCCAACTCATATCTGTGGTTGCAGGAGGTTCTTAGGATCTAAACTTAACTCTTGTTTCAAATAGAATTGCTAGTTTCATCGTGCATTTCAAATTTCGTCTTAAGTTTCTCTGCATTGTCAGTAGTACCGACCCTGTACCGGAAGTACCGAGCCCCCTCGGTAGTTCTGGCACAGCATCGGTAGTACCGACAATAGTTCTAACCGCTGCATTTATTTCAAAAAATTGAAGTGATCCTATTCACCCCCCTCTAGGCATCACAAGGTCCTTTCAGGGGGACGCGGTGTCGAGGTTCCTGATCCCCCACGCGCGGAGGATTGCCGACGCGACCCTGGAGGAGATGCCCCAGATCAACTGGGGCACTGCGGTTTTGGCCGCGACGTACAGGGGCCTGTGCGCTGGGTGCACCAAGACGGGCACCCAGTCGATCCTCCTAGGATGCCCGCTTCTGCTACACCTGTGGAGCTATGAGCGGCTTCCAGTCGGTCGGCCATCGGTCGACCGATCACCGTACCGGGCGCTGGAGGAGGGGCACGACCCAGCAGACAGGCCGACCATGGGGTCGATGTGGTGCCACCGCCAGGTTCGTACTTCGAGCTAACTTCGTTCGTTAGCTATCAGAAAGTAATGCAATCCGTCGAGCTAACTCATTCTCTTGTTTGCAGCTCTCTTGGACGGAGCAGACCAGGAGGTCGTACCTGGACTTCGTCGGCCAGATCTACAACCTCACGGACCGTGAGGTTATCTGGCAGCCGTTCACCGATGCCTTGGTCACCGCGCGTGCACCGCAGGGTCTCTCGTCCCTGTGCTTTCGGGACCGTGACTTCTGGATGACGAAGACGCCGCTCGTCCACGACATGTACGTCGAGGAGTACCACGTCGAGCGCATGATGAGGCAGTTCGGCCTCTACCAGGCTTCGCTTGTTCCCGTCGCACACACCGTCGACCCGTCCGTGCACAAGTAACTGTTCATTGCAAACTTCATTATTTTCTGTTGACGAGTGACGAAAGTTAGTTTGCTGACCAATTAACTCGTTGGCAAGTATCACACTCTGCCACATATTTAGCTATGTCTACCTTCATGTTTGACCACCAAAAGTTCTTCCTCAAATCTTGATACATTTTGGTGTTTCCGGGATGAATAGAGAATTTGGAAAGATGAGCTTCGTCGAAAATTTCCTTTTGGAGTTCCGGATCAGCAGGAACTACAAGACGTTGCTCAACCCATACTACATCTTTTGAATCCTTACGGAAACAACTACATTTGGGGTCTTCCTCAGCTAATTTCTGTTTTATTAGCTGGATGCCTTCATCGTTGAGTTGAGCCAAAATGATTCTGTCATATAGATTGGACTCAGCAGAGATAGCATTCAAATTTCCTTGCTCTACAATTTCCAATCGAAGCTTCCTCAAGTCTTCACACAAAGTCTTACTATACGATTCCACAGTTAAGCAGTTGCAGTGAACCTTACGGCTAAGAGCATCTATGACAACATTGGCTTTTCCGGGATGATAGTGCACTTCTAGATCATAGTCTTTTATCAATTCTAACCATCTTCTCTGTCTCATATTCAAATCCGATTGGGTGAAGATATATTTAAGACTCTTGTGATCGGTGAAGATATTACAGCGGTTTCCCATAAGATAATGCCTCCAAATCTTGAGAGCATGAACAACCACTGCTAGCTCAAGATCGTGGGTCGGGTAATTCACTTCATGGGGTCGAAGCGAGCGTGAGGCGTAGGCAATGACTCTATTTTCCTGCATGAGAACACAACCGAGACCAGTGCCCGAAGCATCACAAAAGACTTCAAACGGTTTAGAATTATTCGGCTGCACTAGCACTGGGCTGTAGTCAGATGTTGCCTCAACGTGTGGAAAGCTTCTTCACAATCTTCGCTCCACACAAACTTGACTCCCTTCTTTAATAGTTCAGTCATAGGTTTAGCGATCCTGGAAAAATCCGAGATGAAACGACGATAATAGCCTGCTAAACCCAGAAAACTGCGGATTTGATGTACGGTCTTGGGTGGTTTCCAATCCATAACCTCTTGTACCTTGCTAGGATCCACAGATATGCCTTCCTTGGAAATAGTGTGCCCCAAAAATTTCACACTATCCAACCAAAATTCACATTTGGAGAACTTGGCATAAAGCTTGTGATCTCACAAACGTTGTAAAACAATTCGAAGATGTTCTGCATGCTCTTCTTCATTCTTGGAATAGATTAAGATGTCATCAATGAATACCACTACAAACTTGTCCAGTTCTGTCATGAATACGGAATGCATGAGATACATGAAATAAGTGGGTGCATTGGTAAGACCAAAGGACATCACCAGATACTCATAAAGACCGTATCGGGTGGAGAAAGCTGTTTTGGGAATATCACATGGCCTGATCTTTATTTGATGATACCCTGATCGAAGATCAATCTTGGAGAAAACCTTGGCTCTAGCCAACTGATCGAAAAGAACATCGATGCGGGGTAAAGGATATTTATTCTTGATTGTTACCGCATTGAGAGGTCGGTAATCCACACATAACCTCAAGCAACCATCTTTCTTCTTCACAAATAGAGCTGGGCAACCCCAAGGCGAAGAGCTTGGGTGAATATAACCTTTATCTAGCAACTCTTGAAGTTGTGTCTTCAATTCTGCCAATTCCTTGGGTGGCATACGGTAAGGTCTTTTGGAGATAGGAGCTGTGCCAGGCTGAAGTTCGATGACAAACTCGACATCCCTGTCAGGTGGCATACCCGGCAATTCATCGGGGAAAACATCCGCAAACTCTCGAACCACTGGAATTTCTTCCAGATGAGAAGTGATTACCACATAAGAACAAGGATTCACACCATCTTTGAAAGGTAGGTATAGAGTCGTGGCTCCAACAATGGGTGAGTTGATCTCTACCATTCGCTCTGAAATATCCAGTATAACCTTATGCCGGTTCATCCAGTCCATTCCTAGAATGACATCCATGCCTTCTAATCCCAAAATGATAAGGTCCATGTCAACTGTTCTGCTGCCTAATTCCAAGGGTACTCCCCTGGTCACCAACTCGGAAGAGATGTTCCCTCCCGCTGTTTTAATCGTAAATGCCTCATTGGTATTGCAAGAATTCAGTCCTAATTTGCTCAGCATCTTTCCATTCATGAAACTATGTGTAGCACCAGAATCAAACAATATCCGGATAGGTTTGCCTCGAATAGAGAATGTGCCCATCATTACTGGTGCTCCTTTTGGACTATCAACCACCGAAGTGAAGTTGAGTCTGCCCTTCCTGGCTTGAGCAATCTTCTTCTTGCCCTTGTTGCTGGGTTTGGAAACTGGTCCTTGATTTGGCTGAGTCAGCGGGTGCTGTTTATTGGTCTGGCAAGGTTGCAGGCATGCCTTAGCGAAGTGTCCTGGATCACCACATTTGAAACAACGACGCCCACTGCTACCACTAGGAGGAATGGGTACAGTAGGCTTTGGAGTCTGCTGTTGAGTGTTGGGGAAGTGAAGATTTTCTTGAGGCCGATCCTGGGATGACTTAGCCACTAACCTTACCGACTGTGAAGCCTGCTGGGAGTCTGGGAAAGTCTTCTGCACAATGCGAAGCTTGCAAAGCTGCGCATTATTGGGCATGGGGTTAGCCTTTCTTTTCCTCTCGGCTTGGGCCCTCTTCATGGCATCTTCCTGTGAGATAGCTTTATTCACTAGCATGTGGTAGCTGTCAAATTTTACCAGATTCAGCCATCCACACAATTCACTATTAAGGCCTTCGCGAAAAAGCTCCATCTTCTTCCTATCTATATCCACACGATATCCTCCATACTGGCAGAGGTTATTAAACTTCTGCACATATTGGTACACCGTGTCTGACCCTTGCTTGAGAGCCAATAACTCTCTCATTTTCCTATCGGTAGGTTCTTTAGGAATGTGATGGTCTCTGAAAGCCTTTTTGAATTCTTCCCAAGTGATTTCATACCCAGGCTGTTGCATGGATTTGTAGTGTTCCCACCACATCAAGGCAGAACCACGAAGCTGCAATGCCGCGAAATTAGCCTTGCGTCCTTCTGAACATGGCAAGGTAAACACCGCGAACATGGCTTCAATGGCCCGAATCCAGGCGTCAGCATCAAGGGGTTCTTCCGCCTCAGTGAACTGCGGTGGATTCATATCCAGAAAGTGCTTGTACTCGGTCACTTGATTTTGGGCATCAATTCGATTCCCATGGAACTGCTGCTGCTGCGATTGCTGCTGCAGGTGCAGAAGAATTTGGCGCATCATCTCGGTTTGAGTAGCCACTGATGTCATGTTCGGTGGTTGTGGTGGCTGGTTGCGGCCACTAGAATCACCGAAACCCTTCGGAGTGCTGCGCGTCGAGCCCACCATCTGAAAAATTTGAGTTTTCATTAGTGAGAGCCAGGTGTGGTTCGAGGACCGGTGGATGGTCGTTTCCTGGTGTGATGAGTGATTGACAACGTGGTGTGGACTGATTCTTGGCTAAGTATTGCAGGTGCAGGTTGCGGCTTGACTGGTGTTGGTGCAGGTAAAGAACAAGCGCGAAAGGTCGTTGCCGGTGAGGCCTTCAGGTGTGGAGAAGACAAGTAGGCTTGGTTTGAGGGACCCGGTGGCCAGCGGGGTCAAGTGCGGGCCGCATGGTGGCAAGAACGGCAAGATGAAGTCATGGACGGTTTCTTGGTTGAGCCTCAAAACCAAGATCGAGCCGGGACTACGTGGGAGCCGAGTCATGAGTGGTGATTGGCGGAGGCTACACCGAGTTCGCGGGGTTTCCAGTGGTTCACCAGAAAACCACTGGGTTCCTTGGTTGATCCACAAAGCCAAGACCGAAGAACCGAAGACGGAGGTGCAGCAGCTCCAGACCGGTTTGACCGGTGGGTACCGGTCTGACCGGTGAGGAGAACCGGTCTGACCGGTGTGCGACGACGCAGTCCGGAATCTTCGAAGCGGAGGACACGTGTCGGGATCGCAAGGCTTGCGTCGAGGCTAAGCAAGTTTGCGGTCGCTGGGCATCCGTCCGATGGAGCGAAGACAAAGATTTCCGAATTCGCCCTTGAGGGGCATGTATCCCTAGTTAGCTAGTAAGGGTATTTTCGTCTTTCGGTTGCCTCCATATAACCCAAGTGGTGAGAGGATGGCAGCCACCTCTTGGAACCCTAGCTCATTTGGTTTTCCTATTTTCCTTCCTATTTTCCTTAGGATTTTCATAGGACTAGCTTGAGAGCTTCATGGTGAGATCTTGTGAGAGGGAAGGATGATCGGGCGGCAAGCTAGACCTTGTATGAACATTTTTGGTATGTATAGATGATTCGGCGTGTTCCTCAAGGCTTGGATGTGTCTTTCCCGTTTCTCATTTTTGGTGATTTTCGGAGGCTTTTCTTGGCGAATTTCTTGTGGCGGTTTTGAGACCTTTCTCTTTGGGATTTGGTGGGGGATGTATGCATGAACCCCTCGTGGTTCTTTTCCCTTTGATTCCCCTCCCAAATCCGTGAGTAAAGGGGCTCAATTTTGGGGTTTTCGTGGTTCTAGGGTTCGTGGTGTTCTTGGCGGAAATCCTTCGATTCCTCTTGATTCAACGAGTTTTGGTGAACCAAATCTTGGCTATGGAGTGCCCACGAGGTGTTCCTACTTTCCCCAAAGTCTTGTGTGAATCCGTGGAGTGAATCGGGAGATCGGGAGTTGGATTCGGGGGAGTTGACTCACGGGCGCTGTTCATCCCGAGCTGCCCAGGCTCGACCGGTCTGACCGGTGCTCTTGACCGATCTGACCGGTGCTAGCCCTTGGTGGGATTTGTGTCGGGGAACAGCCTTGTCCCGTGGTCCTACTGGTCAGTTCTTGGCGTGTTTGGAGTTGTTTTGCTAGGTGTTGTGAGGGGTTCTTCTTCCTTTCAGGTTGTGTTTCGGATGTGGTTTTTGTTCCAGGGTCTAGAGGAGTCACTGAGGCTTCCTGGAACGTTTGCTGTGCGGTTGATGTAGCCATCGGCCTGACCGGCTCTATCCACCGGTCTGACCAGTGTTACCGGTCTGACTAGCGCAGGCCATCGGTCTGACCGGTGTAGCACAGGCAGCAAGCCGTGCAAGTTTCCGCTGTGTGTGTTGGTGAGTTTTGGCTCGGAAGGTTGTGTGTTGGTTCCTAGGACCAGTAGCACTCCAGTGGCTGCGTGGTCTTGACCAACTTGGGTAGTTGAGTCGGAGAAGTGTTTCGGAAGCCGTGTTCATCTTGTTGGAGTTCCCATCTCCTTCGAGAAGAATTTTTATCGGCTCCCATTCACTCCCCCCCCCTCTCTGGTTCGCCTAATCGGTCCTTCAATTGGTATCAGAGCCGGTTTGGGTCTTCATTGACTCTTACCAGTCTAAGATCCAAAGATGGCGTACCAGGAACGGGGTTCGGGTCCTTCGCACTTCGATGGGAAGAACTACCAGATGTGGCAGAGGCGGATGGCAGCGTTCCTCCGCGGAAAGGGTCAGATCCTTTGGGACGTCACGGCGAACACAACTTATGTTCATCCGATGAACTTCCTTGCTCCAGGATCGAGGGATATGTTCGAAGCCAACAACAAGGCGGTCGACTACTTGTTCCGTGCTCTGTGTCAGCCTGAATTCGATCAGGTTCAGACAGAGGACTTAGCCTGTAGGATTTGGGAGCAGTTGAAGGATGCACATGCTGGGAATGCTCAGGTTCAGGCTCGGATGTATGCGACTTACCGGAGAGAGTACGAGAACTTCACTCATCTCCCCGACGAGTCCGTCGATGCCCTTTTCCAGCGGTTTACGGTCGTTGTGAACAACATGAGAGCCAATGTGGCCGTGCTCCCATACGATGATCATGATAGAGCCGTGAAGCTCTTGCACTCGTTGGATCGTACCGTATGGGACGGGATGTTTGAGGCTATTATTGAGTCTGAGAAGTATGACACCTTGACCGTGAACGAGCTATTCTCGAAGCTCAAGTCGGCTGAGTTGGACCGTGGTATGACAGCCAAGATCGAGAGCCCGACTGATTCTCATAGTCTTGCTCTCGTTGGTGGCAAAGGACCTAAGTCTAACGCTAACGGATCCTCCAGGATGTACTCTCTGTCTTCTCTGATGTCTTTGCCAGATGAGGAGTTCGACGTGCTTGGAGAGGACGAGCTGGCGTTGCTGACCAGGCGGTTCGAGAGGCTGCACGAGAACCGGGTGAACACGAGGAGGACAGCACGGACGTGCTTTCAGTGCGGCAAGCCAAGACACTTCATCGCCGACTGCCCGGAGAAGACGGAGAACAAGGACGGCTACAAGGACGGCTACAGGCACCGGTCGAGCAGGGATGGCAAGTACCGATCAAGGCGCGATCACAAGCACAAGAACAAGCACAAGGACGAGCGACGGTCGAGGAAGAAGGACGGCCACGGCAGGAAGGCCCGAGCGATGGTCGGAGCGAGCGACGTCGACTCCAGCTCCGCCTACTCTTCCTCGAGCTCGAGTAGCAGCGAAGATGAAGGTGATCGGCGCAAGAACAAGAAGGCGTCCAAGAACTTGAGCGGGTTGAGCTGCTTCGCGGGAGATGGCTTCTGCGGCATGGCTCGTAGCTCCGGCAGCAAGAAGAGTCACCAGAGTGACTCGAACTCCGAATCCGAGGATGAGGTATGTGATGAGCTCTCTTCTTTGCGCAAGGAGAATGATGAGTTGGTTGACTTGCTTGATAATCGCGATCACATGCTTAGAGAGGCCAAGAAGATGGGGAAAGAGCTTAGGGCCTCACTAGAAGATGCTAGGAGCCGTGTGGCTGAGCTAGAAACCCAGAACCTAGAAGCTAAGCTTGAGATTGATTCGCTTAAGGCTTCTCCTGTGGTTTCTGATGAGATTGATTGCTGTGATTGCTCTGTGTACCTAGCTGATCTTACTGCTCTTAAGGATAAGCATGCTTCTACTTGTGATGAACTAGATATGCTTAGGGTTGAAGTGGCTGAGCTTAAGTCTAGACCTGCTTTGCTAGGTGCTTGTACTTCTTGCCCTGTTTTGCATGGAAAGATTGATGAGATGCATGCTTACACTGTTTCGCTTGAGGCTAAGTTGAAAGAGCCTATTCCCACTTCTTGCTCTACTTGTGAATTGCATGCGGTTAAGAATTTGGAGCTTGCGCATTATGTTGATCGCTTGCAGGATGAGAATGATGAGCTGAGGAAATGTATGAGCTGGTTGTCGGGTCAGGAGCCTCAGCTTGGTATCATGATAGCGGCTTTCAAACGCTATGATGGTCAGGCACTTGGGGCTGACAAGCTTGGAGAGAACAATGGTGAGGGAGTTGAGAGAGTTAGAAAGATCCCTATCCCACCACCAAACAGACACAAGAACAAGTTTGAGCCCAAGCCTAACCATCTCAGAAACAAACTTGAAACTACTCCAGATCCACCCATATTCCCTCACCCAACAAATGATTTCCAAAAACCGGTGAAGTTTGTGAGCCCAAAGGGGGTGAGGAAGGAGAGAAGAAGGGTGAGAAACCGAGTGAGCAGCCCCAACCCAAGCCTAAGCCTAAGCCACAGCCCAGGAAGTTCCATTGTCGGTATTGTGGGAGAGATGGTCACAAGGATGAGTTTTTCTTCAAGAGGAAGCGTGAGGAGAGAATGGCTAGAGAGTGGGCTAACAAGGACAGGTACCACCCCTCTAATGGTGTACCTGAGCCTCGTATGCAGATGCCCAGGGCCAAGGTGATTGTGAGGACGGTTCCGGCTTGGGGAGACCGGAAGGCAGCAGGTGGTGCTGCTGGCCGAGCTACACCGGTCAGACCGGTGAGCTACACCGGTCAGACTGGTGCAGGTCTGGACAGACAGCGGTCTGGTTTTCGTGCTCGTGAGGATGCTCGGTTTGGTTCTGGTGGTCGTGGTTCTGGTGGTTGGTCTGGAAAGTTTGCAGGTAGTCAGTTTGTTAGGCGTTCTCCATCTCGTGCTCAATACGAGGGTGGGAGGAGTCGTAGCTTTGAGATGGAGAGGAGGAACGGTCCACGGTTTGCTTTTCGTGGCTTTCGTCCTCCTCCAGCTAGAGAGGGTTGGTTCCCTCGTAGTGGTTATCGTGGTGGTATTCGTGATGGTAGCTTTGATAGACGTGATGATATGGTTTGTGCTAACCCCACTTTGGAGTAAATGGCTCGGCACTGGTTTTACTCTTTTGGTACTAACCCCAGTGCTGAGTCGTTTGTTCACTCACGTGCTCGCTTTTGAATTTCAGGTGGGAGACTTGAGGAACGTTTGGTTGATTGACTCCGGTTGCTCGAGGCATATGACCGGGGACAAGGGGTGGTTCTCAAGTCTCGTCCCGGTGGTGTCCAAGACATACATCACCTTTGGGGATAATGGGCGAGGGTGTGTGCTATCAGAAGGTGAGATCAAGGTAAGTGACAAGGTCACTCTCAGGCGTGTTGCTCTTGTTCAATCGCTCGGGTTCAATTTGCTTTCGGTGTCCCAGCTTTTGGATGAGGGCTTTGAGGTGTTGTTTCGGCCTGGTGGTTCTCGGATTTTAGATTCTCAAGGGGACCTTGTTTGCATGGTCGTTCCCGAGGGTCAAGTGTTCCAAGCTGATTTCTCTCAGTCTTCTGGTGTGAAGCGTTGCTTTTTGGCTGGTTCTTCGAGTGAGTTGTGGAAGTGGCATAGGAAGTTGGGTCACTTGAGCTTTGACCTTTTGTCTCGCTTGAGTAAACTCAATTTGGTCCGAGGATTGCCACGGTTGAGGTTTGAGAAAGAGTTGGTTTGTGCGCTGTGTAGACATGCCAAGATGGTAGCCTCTTCTCACCCGCCTCTCACCGATGTGATGACTGAGCGTCCATGCGAGCTGCTCCATATGGACCTTGTTGGCCCAGCTCGTGTGCGATCTGCGGGTGGGAAATGGTATGTCCTTGTTGTGGTGGATGACTACTCTCGGTATGCGTGGGTGTTCTTTCTTGAGGAGAAAGGGGAGACGTTTGGTTTTGTTCGAGATATTGTCTTGAGGTTAAGAAACGAGAGGCACGGAGATGCCATATGAGCGATCCGCAGTGACAATGGCTCGGAATTCAAAAACTCTCGCTTCGAAACCTTTTGCCATGACTTGGGTCTTGAACACCAGTTTTCGAGTCCGTATACGCCTCCCCAGAATGGCGTGGTGGAAAGGAAAAACAGGACCTTGTGCGAGATGGCTCGGACGATGCTCGACGAGCATAGGACTCCGAGAAGGTTTTGGGCTGAGGCGGTCAATACCGCGTGCTATGTATCAAACAGGATCTACCTCAGGGTTCACAAGAAGAAAACATGTTACGAGTTGATGCACGGTCGCACACCCAAGGTGAGTCACTTCCATGTCTTTGGTTGTAAATGCTTCATTCTGAAGAAAGGGAAGAAGTTGGATAAGTTCGAGGCTAGGTCTGTCGATGGCATTTTCTTTGGTTATGCATCTCATTCTAGAGCATTTCGTGTGCTCAATCTTGAAACTAACCAAATCGTGGAGACTTGCGAGGTAACCTTCGACGAGACACAGCCACGTAGTCAGCTTGTTTTTGAGTGTGCAGGTGACGACGAACTTGGCGAGGAGATCTTTCAGGAGGAGGAGCATGAACATGGAGATGATGAAGATGGCGGTGTGGTGCCCGCGGCTGAACATGTACCTACTACTTCGACGACGATCGAGAACGGGCCCTCTCCCACACCTACAACGACAAACCCAGATCAAGGCGAAGCTGTTGTTGAGGGGGAGGTAACATCAAGGCGAGAACCTCCCCGGCGAGTGCAAGTGGATCACCCAGCTTCGAGAATCATCGGCGACATGAATGAACGTACTACACGGTCGAGGGTTCGGAACAATTCTCATTTCGCTCATGCTGCTTTTGTTGCCACCTTTGTGCCCAAAGACATTGGACACGCGCTATCTGATCATAATTGGGTTAATTCGATGCATGAGGAGTTGGAGAATTTAGAGAGGAACCAAGTTTGGGTGTTGGTTGACCCTCCCCCAGGGTGTAAGCCGATTGGGACAAAATGAGTGTGGAAAAATAAGGAGGGAGAGAAAGGAGAAGTGGTGAGGAACAAGTCAAGACTTGTTGCTCAGGGGTACAGTCAGAAAGAGGGGATCGAGTACGAGGAGACTTTCGCTCCTATAGCTCGTTTGGAGGTGATCAGGATCCTTCTAGCCTTTTCCGTGGCTAAAGGGTTCAAGTTGTACCAGATGGATGTGAAGAGTGCTTTCCTGAACGGTGTGTTGGAGGAAGAGGTGTATGTGAGGCAACCACCGGGGTTTGAGAGTGAGAAGTACCCCCACCGGGTGTACAAGTTGAGAAAGGCGCTGTATGGGTTGAAGCAGGCGCCTAGAGCTTGGTATGGTAGGTTGAGAGGGTTCCTGTTTGAGAGAGGGTTTGAGATGGGAAAGGTCGATCAGACCTTGTTTCTCCTCAGGCAGGGCAGAGATATCCTAATTGTGCAGGTATACGTGGATGATATTGTCTTTGGTGGCTCGTCTAACTCTCTTGTTGCAAGGTTTGCAGAAGACATGAGCAGGGAATTTGAGATGAGCATGATGGGCGAGTTGCAGTTCTTCCTCGGGCTACAAATCAAGCAATCAAAGGAAGGAACATTTGTGCACCAAGCTAAGTACACCAAGGACATTGTGAGGAAGTTCAAGATGGAGGACTCCAAGGCCATGGCGACGCCTATGAGTACGACTACAGCTCTTGATGCGGACGAGGAAGGTGAACACGTGGACCAGAAGGAGTACCGGAGCATGATCGGGTCACTCCTCTACTTGACGGCGACGAGGCCGGACATCCAGTTCTCAGTATGTCTGTGCGCTCGTTTTCAAGCATCTCCAAGGACTTCGCATCGGCAAGCGGTCAAGCGCATTTTCAGGTATTTGCGACACACTCCCGACTTCGGCCTGTGGTACTCTGCGTCTTCTTCTTTGGCGCTTCATGATTTTTCAGACGCGGATTTTGCCGGGTGTCGGTTGGATAGGAAGTCCACTTCTGGGACTTGCCAGTTCTTGGGTTCTTCTTTGGTGTCTTGGTCTTCCCGCAAACAGTCGAGTGTTGCTCAATCCACTACCGAGGCAGAGTATGTGGCCGCAGCTAGTTGTTGCTCTCAGCTCCTTTGGATCACATACACCATGAGTGACTTTGGTGAGGAGTATACCCATGTCCCACTTCAATGTGATAGCACCAGTGCCATAAGCGTTGCAAAGAACCCAGTGCTCCATTCCAAAACCAAGCACATAGAAGTGAGATACCATTTCCTGAGAGACAATGTAGAGAAAGGGAAGATAGCCTTGATCCATGTACCTACACATGACCAACTAGCCGATATTTTCACCAAACCCCTAGATCAAGCAACTTTCACTCATTTGCGGGGGGAGCTTGGTGTGTGTTTGATTTCTTGAGTTGGTGTGTGGGAGCTCCTTTGTAGCATATGTATAGCTTTCCTTTGTGCATTTCTTGCATTTGGCATGGCATATGTAACATGATGTATAGGCATCTTTGTATCTTAGGTTGCATGCATTTTGTATCATATGCATTGTTTAGGAAAAGCTTCTCCTATATACATTGTTCACCATGGAATGATATATATATCTTTGTGAGCTAGTTTGGTAAGCTATGGTTAATTTGGCTTAGCTCTTGATAATCTTGGTTTATATCCATGGTTGATGGCTATGTTTTTGAAAAATCTCATATGTATGCTCTCTTGTGAGTAAATGCCTTTATATGATCTTGACATGTTTTTGTGGCTTGGCTATGCTTAATTTGTGGTTGGATAGCTTATTTTGATCATATAGGGCCAAAGGCTCATTTGCCATCATGAATGTTTAGCCCCCATGCTTGATCTTGTGGAGGGGCATAAGTTCCTTTTTGTCGCAAAGACATTTCATGTACCAATTTCAAATCTGAAAATGAAATGTAAATTGCTTGGAAAATGTGCTCTCATGTCATATGTGCTAATTTTAATTTGCTTTGGGTGCTAAACCGTTGCATGATGCCTACCAATGAGAAGTCTCATATATAGAAGTGCTTGTGGGTGTTTATGATGGTCTTATGCTTAGAATGGAAGTCCTAGCATGAAGTTTGTGTGGCTTTGCCATGCTGATATGTTTTGCTCATGTTCAGGACTTTGCTCATGAGAGGGTAAATTTTCGCAAAATTGCTCAATTCTATCTTAGCTTCGCCCAATGGTTGTGAAACTTGGTGATCATGAAGTTGATGTCTTTACGAAGCTATAGAGTACCTAACTTGCTCATTTGGACATGTGTAGCATCCTACGTTGAATTTTGTCTATTTGAGAAGCTCTAGGTTGCATTTTTTGCATTTTTGGCTTGATTCATGCATTGTCAACAAGGGGGAGAAGTTTGAGCATGTTTTGGCCTACTGAATGCATTTGGAAGGTTTTCAGGTAGTTTCGAGCCATTTCTGGGCTCTGTTGTGCACCGGTCTGACCGGTTGAGGTCACCGGTCTGACCGGTCAGGTGTGCTGGTCCTGTTCACATGTTGAGCACCGGTCTGACCGGTGGTGTCGACCGGTCTGACCGGTCAGAGCTGAGCTGTTGCAGCTGCTCTGTTTTGCGAAGTGGTTCGCATGCATTTGTCCAGGGGGAGTTGCATTGGTTCAGGGGGAGTTTGCATGTGTGCAGGGGGAGCTCTTTGTGGTTTTTGAGCTTTGGATTGGTGGTTTGTGCTCTTTGCTTGAGCATGTTTTGTCTCGGATGTGTCGAGCCGTTGCCCTTGCCTAAGGGATCCGAGACTTGTCTTCTTCAAGTGATCTTGCTCTTTGCCTTTTCTTTGGCTTTCGATCGCTTGTTGGAGTTTCTTTTAGTCGTTTCTTTTCTTTTTCTTTTCTCTTGGTTACCAAAACGTGTGTGTTGTCAATGCACTCATCAAGGGGGAGATTGAGAGCCAGGTGTGGTTCGAGGACCGGTGGATGGTCGCTTCCTGGTGTGATGAGTGATTGACAACGTGGTGTGGACTGATTCTTGGCTAAGTATTGCAGGTGCAGGTTGCGGCTTGACTGGTGTTGGTGCAGGTGAAGAACAAGCGCGAAAGGTCGTTGCCGGTGAGGCCTCCAGGTGTGGAGAAGACAAGTAGGCTTGGTTCGAGGGACCCGGTGGCCAGCGGGGTCAAGTGCGGGCCGCATGGTGGCAAGAACGGCAAGATGAAGTCATGGACGGTTTCTTGGTTGAGCCTCAAAACCAAGGTCGAGCCGGGACTACGTGGGAGCCGAGTCATGAGTGGTGATTGGCGGAGGCTACACCGAGTTCGCGGGGTTTCCAGTGGTTCACCAGAAAACCACTGGGTTCCTTGGTTGATCCACAAAGCCAAGACCGAAGAACCGAAGACGGAGGTGCAGCAGCTCCAGACCGGTTTGACCGGTGGGTACCGGTCTGACCGGTGAGGAGAACCGGTCTGACCCGTGAGGAGAACCGGTCTGACCGGTGTGCGACGACGCAGTCCGGAATCTTCGAAGCGGAGGACACGCGTCGGGATCGCAAGGCTTGCGTCGAGGCTAAGCAAGTTTGCGGTCGCTGGGCATCCGTCCGATGGAGCGAAGACAAGATTTCCGAATTCGCCCTTGAGGGGCATGTATCCCTAGTTAGCTAGTAAGGGTATTTTCGTCTTTCGGTTGCCTCCATATAACCCAAGTGGTGAGAGGATGGCAGCCACCTCTTGGAACCCTAGCTCATTTGGTTTTCCTATTTTCCTTAGGATTTTCATAGGACTAGCTTGAGAGCTTCATGGTGAGATCTTGTGAGAGGGAAGGATGATCGGGCGGCAAGCTAGACCTTGTATGAACATTTTTGGTATGTATAGATGATTCGGCGTGTTCCTCAAGGCTTGGATGTGTCTTTCCCGTTTCTCATTTTTGGTGATTTTCGGAGGCTTTTCTTGGCGAATTTCTTGTGGCGGTTTTGAGACCTTTCTCTTTGGGATTTGGTGGGGGATGTATGCATGAACCCCTCGTGGTTCTTTTCCCTTTGATTCCCCTCCCAAATCCGTGAGTAAAGGGGCTCAATTTTGGGGTTTTCGTGGTTCTAGAGTTCGTGGTGTTCTTGGCGGAAATCCTTCGATTCCTCTTGATTCAACGAGTTTTGGTGAACCAAATCTTGGCTATGGAGTGCCCACGAGGTGTTCCTACTTTCCCCAAAGTCTTGTGTGAATCCGTGGAGTGAATCGGGAGATCGGGAGTTGGATTCGGGGGAGTTGACTCGCGGGAGCTGTTCATCCCGAGCTGCCCAGGCTCGACCGGTCTGACCGGTGCTCTTGACCGGTCTGACCGGTGGTGGCCCTTGGTGGGATTTGTGTCGGGGAACGGCCTTGTCCGTGTGGTATTGTCCCGTGGTCCTGCTGGTCAGTTCTTGGCGTGTTTGTAGTTGTTTTGCTAGGTGTTGTGAGGGGTTCTTCTTCCTTCCAGTTTGTGTTTCGGAAGTGGTTTTTGTTCCAGGGTCTAGAGGAGTCACTGAGGCTTCCTGGAACGTTTGCTGTGCGGTTGATGTAGCCACTGGCCTGACCGGCTCTATCCACCGGTCTGACCAGTGTTACCGGTCTGACCGACGCAGGCCATCGGTCTGACCGGTGTAGCACAGGCAGCAAGCCGTGCAAGTTTCCGCTGTGTGTGTTGGTGAGTTTTGGCTCGGAAGGTTGTGTGTTGGTTCCTAGGACCAGTAGCACTCCAGTGGCTGCGTGGTCTTGACCAACTTGGGTAGTTGAGTCGGAGAAGTGTTTCGGAAGCCGTGTTCATCTTGTTGGAGTTCCCATCTCCTTCGAGAAGAATTTTTATCGGCTCCCATTCACTCCCCCCTCCCCTCTCCGGTTCGCCTAATCGGTCCTTCAATTAGTCACACATTCGTAAGCTTGTTCAACAAGTAGAACACGTACGACAAAAACTCAAATTGACCAAATAGTCAGGCTCGAGACAGCCGCACTACATCGAAATGACAATTTCAAACTTCCAAAACCAAGGTTCCCAAAATTTTCAAAATTTTCTGGCAACTTGGTAAGTTCATGAAACAATAATTTTGGTACGCACGGGTTAAGCTAGATTAGTTAGGAACAAGGTGCAAAGGTGCCAGATTCGGAGTGACATGTTCCGAAAAAACGACAAGATCTAGGTTCACTATCTGAGCATAGCTTGAGATCTGAAAGCCTATGATCATGAAATGATTTTTCAGCAGAGACTTGGATAGATATGGAGTACTTGGGTATAGATTACATGTAGAGAAACTCTGCCGCAGGGGTCTGAGAAAAGGTCACGACAACGGGGTCAACTAGACGGTCCAACAACAACACTTTAGATTCGATTTAAAGATTGTTATTGTTGTTATTATTATCATTATTTAAGGATAACAACACATGTGATCTTTTTATCATTCAGTAGGTTTTTATCATGATGCAAAAACGACCTATTCGTCCTCACTAAGCAATTTTGCCAAATCGGAGTTAGTGCCGGTGGCATGGCAATAATTACGTTTCTCCCTATAATAACTAGTCGCGAACTATTCGATGCTCACTTAGCAACGTACGAAACGTTGTTAGTGTACCTGCAGAAAATCACAGAACACACCAAACCTTTCGTGCCAGCACTCACGAAAGCGTCCACATACATTACCGTTCACTATAAAAACGGCACCCATGCGTTTATCGCTGCATGGACAGCGTCCAACCTCAGACACCCTCCGTTTGAATGTAGTGTATCCTTGCCTCGCATATTCAAAATGTGGAACGCACACGTATGGCAAAACGTGGTGAGACACAGACGCGACGTGGGTTCCCATTGGAATAGGTCCCATCCATCCCTCACAGGACTTTCCTGTGGCACCACCACGTATGGCAAAATGTGATGAACTAGTATGGTTGTGCAAGAAGTAAGTTTTGACAAGAATAAAGTGTGCTGGAAGTTAGCAAAATAAACCATAGATTTTTAAGCCACCTGAAAGAACCCAAAAATTCCCTCTAGGGCCTCTCGGTCTATTTCCATCCTTAACGAACCAACGTATTTTCAAAATCCAAACAATCTTGGCACGTTTTACTCAAAAACAAGTGATTAAGGTTATTAATCGAACTCTGGTGCATATAACCGCTCTGATACCAGCTGTGGTAACCCGCCCGAGAAAATACCGTACTATCGCCTAAACCAATCCACTTTGGCCATTAATGTGACGCCCCATGTTTTCATCTAAGGTTAATTGACGCAAATGACCTAGTCAATCCGGTCAAACGTGTTGACGTTGGTCAAATCTTAGTCAACCTGGGTCATCACCTCGGAAACCTAGCCAACAATCACTACCCATCCTCTTAATCAAGTCAACACACACTAATGGTCAAACCTTGGTTAAAGGTCTAGTCAAAACCCTAGTCAACCTCTTGATGTCCAATAACCTCTCTAGAACTTTTGGTCGCGTTCTCCAAATTTCACCTAAACACTTCAAATTCCCCCAATATAAAAGTTGTCCAGTTTTTCATGGGACATAACTTTCATGTTGAGTGGCATTTCAAATTCGAAGTGTAAATGTGTGAAAAATCGTGGTCAACACCTCCAGTTACTGTCACACCTGATTTTCCGAAGAAAACCAAATGCATCTCATATGTGCGCCAGGATCAAGTTTACACACATATGATAGAAGTCATGAGTGAAATATCAGTAAACAGCAATAAAAACGTACAAGAGTTAAACCATTACATTATCTCTTTATTACACTCAGACGTTAGACTCGAAGGTCTTTAAAATGAACAAACGATAACTAGACGAAGCAACTCCGTCTCCAGCTTCCACAGGCACATGGCTGGGGGCACGCAAGCCTCAGAACTCATCGTAGTCGCTGAAGTACTCTTCTCCAGTGTTCTCCTCTGAACAGCGGGTAAGCAAGGGTGAGCACACTTATGGTTGGAGCTCAGCAAGTGGGGGAAGATGCAAGGCTATCAAGGATAGGCTAAAGTTTTTGCAGCGGTTAGCATTTTAATGTTGGTCAAATTTTATTAGCAAGCACCTATTTATTGAGTGTAAGTTTATACCATCCCACTTAAAAGACTTTAGAAAACATCCCATCTCAAACCATATATAAACCACAATTTGATTCCATCTTCAAGTTCATTAATCATGTGAGGGTCCAGGCCGCTCTTGACCGTGAGCACGGCTGATCGATCAGTTTTACACTCTGCAGAGGTTGCACACTTTCACCACAGCTCGCGTAAAAGTTCCGAAGAACTTTGAACCCAACCACGCATGTGCTGATCAGGCACAATACCACACTTCCGAGGTGTGATTGCATAGGGACGCTACGAAGCCTTTACAAAGATATGCAAAAGCACCAACAACCCACGACAGTTACCGCTCAGGGCGAACCATAACCCTCCCTAGTGGTCGGCACCTTAGCAAAGGCTGCTAACCCAAAAGAACCGGGCTATACCCCTGCAACCCCGAGCCCCCTGTGTTCCTTTCGGATAAGGTCACCAGTACAATCACACACCTAATTAATTGGCTAAGCCTGAGCCATATGGACTGTGGTTGCACTGTTTTCCTGGGTGGTTCTCCATGTTCCAATTAAATCATATGATCTTATTATCAACAAAGCAACATCTTTCACCAAAGTTATCATGATCAACATTCATCATATTGCAAAGATTCATTTGAACCATCCCAAGGTATAGCAACTAAGCATTTCTACCCAAAACATTTATTTAAAACGGTTGTCCAAGGTAAAGGGGATAAAATCTAGTCATGTCCTTAAAAAGGTGATTTCCCATCAAATTTATGCATAGCAACATTTAAATGTAAATATTAGTTAACATGCAATTATTTAGGACAAAGAGGAATATGCAGAGGGAGAAGTCCACTTGCCTTCCTTGCTTAAACACTGGGGTTCTTCTTCAAAAACTTGCTCTTGAACCACTTCAATTGGCTGCTCACTCGAAACCGGCACGATGTCTACGAGCACACATGAAAACATACAATAAATAAAATAATACACCAAGCATGAAAAGCTTAAAGAGAGGACAAGGTTTGGCTCTAGGAACGCGAACGTAAAAACACTCGGAACTATCGGGAGATTTGAGTGATCACATACAAGAGGTAGCTATGTGCTTGGTATATTTTAATTAAATAAAATCATGTGCATAGGTTATTTCAGAGAAATACCCTATTTATAATTAAGCAGGTTATTTATATTTAAAAGACGATGTAAACTTAGTTCAATTTTATTTGTAAATATTCAAGTATTATTTATGCAAATTAAACATTTAATTTAAAAGAAGCATGTGAAACATCTAAACGTTTATCTTTATATTTCGAGTTATACTAATCAAATTATAATTCAAAAACACATTTATGTTCATATTAATCAAATTAACATTTAATTGAGAAAACTCGAGATATAGCCTATGTTGCTTTTATTTAGGAAGCAATTTGCATAAACATTAATCAAATTAAGTTTGATTATAAAAACCGAGGTGTACATCTAATTAACTTTTAATTATAAGAAATATTTAACTAGTATTAATCATATTAACTTTCTTATGAAAACACGTGTTGAACTCTAATTAGATTTTAATTAGAAAAGCATGTGTATAAGGATTTAATCATATTTAATATTTAAATAAATTATAAAACAAAGAACATGTTCAACATTGGTCCTATCACGTAGTTTGAGTTGACATGAACCTAACGCAACTTGAAATAGTGGAAACGGAGCTAAAACGCAAAAGATACAGCCAAAACAAGGTTCAGGGGCTTTTCTGTGAGAAACAGGGCTTCCAGGGGCTTAACTGCAAGAAACCAGAGGCTAAAACCTAAACCCACAACTAAACCGAGGGTCTATGGTGTAAAACAACCTAACCAGGATGGCTGACGCTAAAACGGAAAAGCTCAGGGGTTAAAACGATAAAAACAGGACCTAGGTGTAAGGATTTTAATAGGTGGAAGGACTGGCTTGGGATATCTGAAAAGAACAGGGGCTCTTTAACAAAATGGCCACTGTTGACCGGTAAGGGGTCCTTTTGACTCGGGGCCGGGCGGATCTGGACCGTCGGTTTCGCGATGAACGGCTGGCGCGGCTGTGCACCGGGCGGTGGACCACGGTTCACGGGTCCACGGAGGACCGGCCAAAGGGGTACCACCCTGATCTGATCAGGGCCGTCCACTGGCGATCGGGCGGCCAGGGTGGCCCGCAGGCGATGTGCGGCGGCGGGATGGTGAAGCTGCGGCGGCGCCGGGCGGCAGGCGGCCGGATGTTCGCCGGCGTTGCCCGGAATCGAGCTAGGAGGCTCGGATTGCATGCGAGTGGGCTCAAAACGAAGAGGGGGAGAAGACGAACCCAACCACGGGCTCGTGGAGGTGGCTCAGGCGACGGTGGAGGGACCACGGCGGCCGTGGCGGACGGCGGACGGCCGGCGAGCGGACACAGAGGCTACGGGCTCTAGACGCAGAGAAAAACAAGAGGGGGCGGGTCCTCACCACACAGACGAGCTTCGAACGAAGATGATGGCGTCCGCGAGGCGACACAGAGGGAGATCGACGCGGCGGCGGGATCCCGGCGGAAGAAGGGCAGGGAGCTCGTTGCGTCGCGCGGTCCGGTGGCGGGGTTCCTGTACAGGGTGCGGCTCGGGTGAGCGATGATCGTGAAGAAGAAGGAAGAAGAAAGACAGGGACCACTTCACCGACAGCGAGCTTCCATGGACGGCAAAGGCTCGGCGGCGGAGGTCGATCGGGCGGTGGCGCGTGCGCGAGGATGGGGAGGTGCTAGGGCGTGAGCGGGTGTGCAAAGGGCGAGGCAGGGGCTCGGCCGCGGTTTTTAAAGGGCAAAGGAGGGGAGAGATAGAGCCATGGCCGGGATAATGGCCATCAACAGCCATGGGGCGGCCGGCGGCCGTTACTGCTTTCAAAGAGGGAAACGGCTTGATTAGGGGTAACGGGTGGGAGTTAAGGAGGGAGAGGAGGTCGGTGCTTCATTACTCCCTTGATGATGTGGATTAAAAGCGGGAGAGGCGCGCGGCGCGGGAGAAACGGCCGGCGGGATTGCTTCGGTGCGGAGCAGGGGAGGGGAGCCGGAGGTGAGAGGAGGAGCTGACACGCGGGCCCGGCTGGTCAGCGGCTGAGGGGGAGAGGGGAGGAGAAGCGGGCCGCCGGATGATGCTGGGCCGAAAGGGGAGTTGGGCCGGCGGAGAGGAAGGCTAGGCCGGGAGAGAAAAGAGGCCGGCGGGCTGAAAAGAGAAAGGGAGATAGAGAGGGTTTGAGGGGTTTTCTTTCTTTTTCAAAGCTCTTTTTTTTTTCTTTTTAAATCCCTTTTCAAAATTAAACTCTTTTCAAACTTTAAACACTACAAACCTTTTTCAAAATTTTCAAATCATTTTAGAAACTTTTAAAACTTCACACCAACACATATATAAACACCATGCAAACAAAATATGATGCACAAGCACTTATTGCCTCTAAAATTACTCAAAAGTGATATTTAAATATTTTAGAGCCAAATTTAATTGATATATTATTATTTCCTTAGAAAACAAAAACTAAAACACCAACTTGCTACATTAATTTGGTGATGGAATTTTAGGGTGTTACAGTTACTATTCACCTGCGCCATGAAAAGTCTCAACTTGGCGAGCAGTTTATGCAAAATCCGTCGAGCAAAACACCTATCAGCCTTTGTAGAAGTTGTAGATGGTCGCGAGATCTACAACTTTTCTTATTAGCTCTTTGTGCACTTTAGTTCGAGTTTTGGGAGAAAAAGTGTGGTCAACAGTGCTACACCGAAACGTTTTCAGTCGGAACGCGCCAGCGCGCGCGACGTCGCGTGGGCGCCACGTCGGCCGCCGCCGTACGCCGCCATACGCGCACGCCGAGGCGGGCCTGCGACCGCCGGTCCGTGCGCCGTGCCTCGCGCTCCTATGCGTGACGCACGCAGCCGCTTGGTCGGTGCCACGCGGCGCTCCCTCACGCGCCGGCCGGCCGCGCCGCAATCACCATTGGTCACCGCGCCGCAAGCACGTCGCCGCACGTCGCCACGCCGCTCGCCCGTGTCCTGCCCATGCCGCGACCACACCGACGACTTGACGGCCACTTGAACCGCCTCAACACCCGAGCTGGCTATAAAATGAACTGCCGCTCCTCCTCGCGCGAGAGCACCGAGCTTCGCCACCGCCATTACTGCTGCCGCGCCGAGCTTCCCCCTCCACTCGCCCCTGGAGCCACCCAACCACCCAGGCGCCTCCCCTAGGACCTCCTTGAGCCCCGGCACTCACTTGTTGACCTGCGCCGCCCCTCACCTTGTCGGATTTCAGGCCGAGGCGGACGTGCTGCCACGGACTCACCACCGCCGCTCACCGGCGACGTCTCCGGCCGAGCCACCTCCACCAATAAGTCCGTGGTGTGCCCAATTGAAGCCCCGTCCCATTTGTTTGCCTGCTCCGGTCCCACACCGCCGGCGGCGAGCTCGCCTCCGCCGCCGGAGGGCACCGTTGTGAAGGTTTTCATGTGCAGGGGCCTGGTTGCTAGAGACAAGGGTATTTTTGTGAAGTTCTTAAACTTTCCGAGGACTTCTTCCTAAATAGATTCTTCCCTCCCTTGTGTGTTTTGCCTGGACCTTGGAAAAATTGTAGAAATTAAAGGAAAAATCAGAAAAATGTAAAACCAATTTTGTTGGTTTTCTTGTGAGCTCATCTACAATTTTTGTAAAGCATGACCATACTTTTGAGTTATAGTTTTTGCATGAAAATTTGAAATCAGTTTACCCTAGATATGTTGTAGTTCAAAATCTACTTGTGATCTCAAGCTGAGATTTGGATATGTTGTCTTTTGTTGCTGTTTTAATTAAATTAAATTATTTCACCACTAATTATTGCATATGCATCCTCCGTGTAGAAGTTCCCGACGGTAGCTACACGCTCGTACCGGCTAACGAGAACGAGGGAGCAGGAGGAGACGTGCACTACGTGTCCGTAGATCAAGACCCGGACCAAAGTCCGGAAGTTTGTTTGACTGCTCGTGCTGACGAAGGCAAGCCCCGGTTTAAACATTAACCTGTGTTTATTTTAAGCTTCTGAATTTATCTTTGATTATCTATGTGCATTTACGTTCAGGAGTTGAATTGAAACCCTAGTTGCATGATCCTTAAGTACCTATGACCTTTTACTAGCATGTTAGGTCGCTAGTTGCTATGCTCTAAGGATCCGGTACAAGTCGAGTGATGTTCGTCACTCGCGAGACTAGGATCTCATTGATGGAAGCACCATATTTATTAATGGATTGCTCCTGTGGTAAGAGCATGGGATTTGGGCTCCAATCCAGTGGCTTCGTGGGCTAAGTGTTTGAACGTACTAAGCACTTGTCGGAAATGGGCACGGTAAGCCTAGTACCTAAATGAGGCGGTGCGGGAACTTTGCGCTACTAATCTTAGGGTTGCGGCCCCGGGCTCGCCACCTGAGTGCATGCGTGAGGCTGGGTGACCTTGGTGGCGTAGTCCAGTAAACCTTGTACTTAAGACTGTAACATCTGATCCCAATCCGAGGAATGACGGGAACCGCCTGGTTGGTGAACTCTTAGTGAGGGCACCTCCCGTGTGTTTAGGTCTACCTTGCAAGGTTTAAATCAATCGATTGTCGGCCTCTCACCGTTATCTGAGACTACTTAATCTACTGGCCATGATATCCCTTTTATGATGGAACTTTGTGAATATTGTTACTTGATTAATTGTATTGTACAACTTATGATTGCAATAGTTGCTTATCTAGTAATGATTACTTCTACTAGAACTTGAGCTAAAATGTGAAAGTAAGGATTCACTACTTAGTAGCTCTTTGGCAAAATAAACCCACTAGCCAAAAGCCTTGCATGATTAGAGGTAAAGTCCTTTATTTTGAGACGGGTAAGCCTTGCTGAGTATTAGTATACTCAGCCTTGCTTTTTAAATGTTGTTTCCAGGTAATGCATGTGATGTGTGCCCTGGAGAAATTCCACCCGGCTGGGAGCTGGAATGGGTGGATGATGACGAGTGATTGCATGATGGACGGCCTCCTATGATGCTTATCGTGCCGTTTAGTTAATTCCGCTGTTTTAATAAACTCTGAACCATTTACTTTCATGTCAAGAACCATGGTTTGTAATAATGGACCCTGCGGGGAAGATTTACTTTAATTTGTAAGGCACTCTGGACTCTCCTTCGTGGGAGTTTTAATGTATACGTTTCGATCCTCTGTGTGTGTTTCAAGTGATTTACCGGGCTTTGACCCGGCAACACTCAACAGGATGATTCTTTATTATCGTTTAATGACCAAATGGAGTGGTTTAGGCGATAGTACGGAATTATCTCGGACGGGGTTGTCATAGTTGGCATCAGAGCATCCGTATACACCAGAGTGATTAGATTAATACTAATCACATGATTTACAATAAAACTTGCCAAGATTGATTGGATTTTAAAAATACGTTGGATCATTAAGGAATGATCTAGATTGAGAGGCCCTAGAGGGAATTTTGGGTTCTTTAAGGTGGCTTAAGAATCTATGGTTTATTTTGCTAATTTTCAGCACCTTACTTTATGTCAGACTTACTTTCTTGCACAACCAAACTAGATGAAGCCACGTGTTTCATACGTGTGTTGTGCCGCATCACGGGAATGCGAGGGTTGATGGAGTGATCTATTCCACGGATCCCATCTTCTCGTCTGGTTGCTCACGTGTCTTATACGTGCGCTTTCCGTATGAGAGTCATACGAAGGATGACGTGCTCTATTCAAGATGAACATGTCATGGGTTGTGATGTCGCCACGTTTTGCCATACGTGTGCGTTCCGCATTACGAATATGCGAGGCAAGGATACACTCCATTCAAACGGAGGGTGTCTGAGGTTGGATGCTGTCCATGCAGCGGCTTGATGCATGGATACCGTTTCTATAGTGAATGGTAATGTATGTGGACGCTTCCGTGACGTGCTAGCACGGAAGGTTCTTTTCTGCAGGTACACTAACCACGTTAGTGCAATCGCTAAACGACGAGTAGCTCCGACTAGTTATTATAGGGAGAGACGCATATAAGCCAGGCCACCGGCAATAACTTCGATTTTTGGCTTGATTGCCTTGGGAGGATGAATAGGACGTCTTGCATCATGTTAAAAATTGTGGAAACATAAAACTGAACCCTACACATGTTTTGTGTGCTCTCTAGGTAAAAATTTGCTAATGTGTGTTTTCTTATATAGCCTATCATATATAGATGTGTTGTTGTCCAAAAAGTTAATGTGGTTGATTACTTGAATTTTTACCCCTTGTTCTAAAAATAATTGGACTAGATGATCTATACCAAAGTTTCTCCATATCTAATCTAGTTTTCGCTCGCAAAAAATCGTGGTCATAACCTCTATAGATCTCAAGTTATGCCCAAAATAGTGAACCCCTATCATGTTGTTTTTCCTGAGGACCTACTCTAAACTTTCGATTAAATTGAGCATCTTCCTAACCTTCCTAGATCAACATTTGAATACCAAAAAGGTGCTTCATAACCTCACTGAGTTGCTGGTAAAAATTGGGAATTTTTGGAGCCCTGGTTTTTGAGTTATGAATTTTTGTTCAAAACTGCCAGGACTTTACGTCATTTTGTATGTAGGCTCTTTTCGAGTTCTACCATACAATTGTACCTTTGTACAAATGACTACCCCAGTTTTTGCCTAACTTGAGAAAAGAACTTTTTCCGTTTTACCATATCATTTGGGTAATGTCTTGATCTTAGAGTCCCATCTCAAGTGGCAATCTTCTTCCGCCAATGCAAACATGTGAGCTCCAATGATATCTATCATTTCCACCTCCTTGGGTTTATGCATCTTGATGCCTAAGCTATCCTTGCTAGCGACACCCTTCTCTCAATTGTGTTTGACCTTGCCATTTTGAACGTCTTCATCTTGATCTTGCTCACAACATTATGAACACATAAAACATGAACAGAAGGAGTTAAATTCTATTGGTATGCTTTGAGCATCATCATGTCATGCATATGTTGCACCCTTAATTTAATAATACATGGGCATGGAAATGCATTACATAGCATGTGCATTTGGGAACCTTGGATGGACTAACATGCATACGCACTGAAGGTTTCAACAGTGGCGGAGCCAGGCCCTTTTACTGATGTCAGCTGACATCGATGATTCTTGGCAAATCAGTAAGGATTTCGTATTATGCACTGTCATTTTAAGGAGATGACATCAGTCTTTAGCACAGCTGACATCGTTGGTTTTGTAGGCTGGCTCCGCCCCTGGGTTTCAACCTTCCTCCTATATCCTCCTTATGGTTGGTGAGATTGTTGTTCCATAACCAAAGGTGCCGCGACGGAACCTAGTGCATCATGTGTGTTGCAGCCATGTGATTACCACTAGGGGCGCGCTAGGTATCTTGGTTGGGAGCATGTGACTCACCGCAATTCCATTTTCTTCACTCTATGTTGCCTCCTTTGTCGCTAGCTAACTGCATGGGTAAACAAGTCATGCTAACAAGCATCACGAGTATCATATCCCATAAACATGTGCATTCCTCACTATGCATCATGGCAAGTGCACCATATGTTCATATGCATAAGCATCAACATGCGCACCACTCCATTGTGCACAAAGTATCCCCTCTGCACTGACATTCAATCATATGTCTCATCGGTGCATCACCCATCAAGTTTAAAATTGTTGCACCGGTAACGTAAGGAATGTTGTCACCAAAACTCACTGATGAAATAATATGTGAGCAAACATCTTCTAAAATTGTTGTACCAACCCTTCCTTTCAAATCATTCTCATTGCTATCCGTAAACAACTCCGTGCAACCGCTCCTTATGACCTTGCCATCCTTTATTGTTTTTATGGACAACTAACCTTGGACTTCTGATGGTGGAACCCTTTATCCATCCTCACACCTTCATTGCTTTTCAAAAAAAAATCAGGAATCTTAGTGAGCAAATTTGGCAAATATTTGTTTACTAGCCTTCCTTTTCTTCATAAATATCTCTATTAGTAATCACTTTTCAACTTGGTCTCCTTCCGTCCAATCTCAAAGTTCTCTGAGCAACAAATCAAATCAACCGGATAAGTTGAAGCATTAGGAGCAAAGTTTTTCATGAGTAGTCAAGGTTCTCTAAAAGTCAAGGCATGAGAGTCCTCCATTGCTTATCAATCCATGATCCGTTGATCATACACTCCAAATCCTAGGAATCAAGAAACAAGCAAACGAAGGATCGGTAGAATCTTTGCTAAATTCTCCTCATTACGATCTCGAGCCTAGAGGGTGGATACTCTGAGCTCTTCTCGTTGTTCCCACCATCACGGTCAGTTCTTCGGGTCGTTGGACCCTATCCTTTTCAGTGCCACGACTGTACGACGCCATGGCGTCGCTCTGCCATTTCTTTCCCACGGCCACGATCACGTCGCTGAGACCTCACGGGCCGACCATTATCGAGCCCCGTGCTACCACCACCGAATCGCTCTGCCGGCCCCTACCTCAGATGGTTTGGATGACCGTTGCAGCCCCGCTGCGACCTTAAAAGGGAAGTCCTCCCGCGGTGTCGCCATTTCCAAGTCTCGCCTACCTTTTGAGCTCGACATCACCATCGCTCTTTGTTCTCCCTCCGGCTAGTTTTTGGCCAACCCGCCACCAGCCCATCTCTATCGTCTACTCCGCTCCTCGCCGAGCAAGCTGTCCCTCCGTCTTCGTCAACAACCTCCAGAAGAAGCTCAGAAGAAGACCGAGAGAAGAACCCCAGCCTGCATCGCCAACCATGGCTCATTTCGTGGAAGTGTTCGAGTCGCTTCGCTGGACGCTGGTAGGAATGTACCTCTGCATCGCAGGCGGAATCTGTCTCCTCTTAGTTTTTCATGTGCACATTCATCGCCCGCTTCCTCATGAGCTGCGTTGAGGCAATGAGGAGAGCACCATGTATCTTTTGTCCTATCTGAATTCTCGATGTCGAGAAGTGTAAGCAGATATGTCTTTCTCCCTTTGTAACCCTTGTCTTGTTGGAAGGAATCGCTTTAATCTTGTTGTCGAATCTCGGGACGAGATTCTCTTTAAGGGGGGTAGGCTGTGACGCCCCAGGTTTTCATTTAAGGTTAATTGACGCAAATGACCTAGTCAATCCGGTCAAACGTGTTGACGTTGGTCAAATCTTAGTCAACCTGGGTCATCACCTCGAAAACCTAGCCAACAATCACTACTCATCCTCTTAATCAAGTCAACACACACTAATGGTCAAACCTTGGTCAAAGGTCTAGTCAAAACCCTAGTCAACCTCTTGATGTCCAATAACCTCTCTAGAACTTTTGGCCGCGTTCTCCAAATTTCACCTAAACACTTCAAATTCCCCCAATATAAAAGTTGTCCAGTTTTTCATGGGACACAACTTTCTTGTTGAGTGGCATTTCAAATTCGAAGTGTAAATGTGTGAAAAATCATGGTCAACGCCTCCAGTTACTATCCACCGGCGCCATGAAAAGTCTCAACTTGGCGAGCAGTTTATGCAACATCCGTCGAGCAAAACACCTATCAGCCTTTGTAGAAGTTGCAGATGGTCGCAAGATCTACAAATTTTCTTATTAGCTCTTTGTGCACTTTAGTTCGAGTTTTGGGAGAAAAAGCGTGGTCAACAGTGCTACACCGAAACATTTTCAGCCGGAACGCGCCAGCACGCGCGACGTCGCGTGGGCGCCACGTCGGCCGCCGTCGTACGCCGCCGTACGCGCACGTCGAGGCGGGCCTGCGACCGTCGGTCCGTGCGCCGTGCCTCGCGCTCCTGTGCGTGACGCACGCAGCCGCTTGGTCGGTGCCACGTGGCACTCCCTCACACGCCGGCCGGCCGCGCCGCCATGCGCCATTGGTCACCGCACCGCATGCACGTCGCCGCACGTCGCCACGCCGCTTGCCCGTGTCCTGCCCATGCCGCGACCACACCGACGACTTGACGGCCACTTGAACCGCCTCAACACCCGAGCTGGCTATAAAATGAACCGCCGCTCCTCCTCGCGCGAGAGCACCGAGCTTCGCCGCCGCCATTACTGCCGCCGCGCCGAGCTTCCCCCTCCACTTGCTCCTGGAGCCACCCAACCACCCAGGCGCCTCCCCTAGGACCTCCTTGAGCCCCAGCACTCACTTGTTGACCTGCGCCGCCCCTCACCTCGTCGGATTTCAGGCCGAGGCGGACGTGCTGCCACGGACTCGCCGCCGCCGCTCACCGGCGACGTCTCCGGCCGAGCCACCTCCACCAATAAGTCCGTGGTGTGCCCAATTGAAGCCCCGTCCCATTTGTTTGCCTGCTCCGGTCCCACACCGCCGGCGGCGAGCTCGCCTCCGCCGCCGGAGGGCACCGTTGTGAAGGTTTTCATGTGCAGGGGCCTGGTTGCTAGAGACAAGGGTATTTCTGTGAAGCTCTTAAACTTTTCGAGGACTTCTTCGTAAATAGATTCTTCCCTCCCTTGTGTGTTTTGCCTGGACCTTGGAAAAATCGTAGAAATTAAAGGAAAAATCAGAAAAATGTAAAACTAATTTTGTTGGTTTTCTTGTGAGCTCATCTACAACTTTTGTAAAGCATGACCATACTTTTGAGTTATAGTTTTTGCATGAAAATTTGAAATCAGTTTACCCTAGATATGTTGTAGTTCAAAATCTTGTATTTATGCTATTTCTGCCTTAATGATTTTTATAGCAAAAATTAAATATATTTTTGAGCTAATCTTCTGAGTATAGTCTTAAAATGCCGAGATGCACCTTTTCTGAATTAATCATGATTTTTGGACTGTTGCAAATATATGTTCCTGATTTATGCTTGTTTTTAATCATAAATGCTTAGTTCAAGATCTAAAATAGCTCTTGATGTGTTTGTTGGTTTCTTGGCCTTGTTTTAGATCAGAGATGGTGTAGGAGAAAGTTTGGATCCAGAAGTGGTTTATTTATTTTTGTATGCATTTATCTCCTTTTTGGTAGCTAGAAATTGTATTTGTGGTAATATTTATTTTCATAGCTTATATATGTGCTTGCTAGTTCAGTGGCTTGAAGTATAGTTAGTGAGCTCAGTGAGCACCACCCATGGCTTTTTATAAATTATTTTGATGAATAGAAGTGGAGAAGCCATTTTGCACTTAATAATAAGTTTAAATGGAAAAACAATCCCTTCTATCCTTATGAACCTTATGAGGGTGCTTTGAAAATGGTTTAGGAGCTGAAAACCACCTCTTGCTGTTTTGTGCAAATAAATAAATTTATTTATTAAATATGTACACAATCACTATAAAGAGAAGAATAAATAATAAAGCCTTGTTAATGTTATTTAAAAAGAAGAGTATGATGAATATATTTTTGTCAAGGTGGATATGGTCAACCATGTGCTCATTGTTGTCTTTTGTTGCTGTTTTAATTAAATTAAATTAATTTCACCACTAATTATTGCATATGCATCCTCCGTGTAGAAGTTCTCGACGGTAGCTACACGCTCGTACCGGCTGACGAGGACGAGGGAGCAGGAGGAGACGTGCACTACGTGTCCGTAGATCAAGACCCGGACCAAAGTCCGGAAGTTTGTTTGACTGCTTGTGCTGACGAAGGCAAGCCCCGGTTTAAACATTAACCTATGTGTTTATTTTAAGCTTCTGAATTTATCTTTGATTATCTATGTGCATTTACGTTCAGGAGTTGAATTGAAACCCTAGTTGCATGATCCTTAAGTACCTATGATCTTTTACTAGCATGTTAGGTCGCTAGTTGCTATGCTCTAAGGATCCAGTACAAGTTGAGTGATGTTCGTCACTCGCGAGAATAGGATCTCATTGATGGAAGCACCATATTTATTAATGGATTGCTCATGTGGTAAGAGCATGGGATTTGGGCTCCGGTCCAGTGGGATTCGTGGGCTAAGTGTTTGAACGTACTAAGCACTTGTCGGAAATGGGCACAGTAAGCCTAGTACCTAAATGAGGCGGTGCGGGAACTTTGCGCTCCTAATCTTAGGGTTGTGGCCCCGGGCTCGCCGCCTGAGTGTATGCGTGAGGCTGGGTGACCTTGGTGGCGTAGCCCAGTAAACCTTGTACTTAAGACTGTAACATCTGATCCCAATCCGAGGAATGACGGGAACCGCCTGGTTGGTTAACTCTTAGTGAGGGCACCTCCCGTGTGTTTAGGTCTACCTTGCAAGGTTTAAATCAATCGATTGTCGGCCTCTCACCGTTATCTGAGACTACTTAATCTACTGGCCATGATATCCCTTTTATGATGGAACTTTGTGAATATTGTTACTTGATTAATTGTATTGTACAACTTATGATTGCAATAGTTGCTTATCTAGTAATGATTACTTCTACTAGAACTTGAGCTAAAATGTGAAAGTAAGGATTCACTACTTAGTAGCTCTTTGGCAAAATAAACCCACTAGCCAAAAGCCTTGCATGATTAGAGGTAAAGTCCTTTATTTTGAGACGGGTAAGCCTTGCTGAGTATTAGTATACTCAGCCTTGCTTTTTAAATGTTGTTTCCAGGTAATGCATGTGATGTGTGCCCTGGAGAAATTCCACCCGGCTGGGAGCTGGAATGGGTGGATGATGACGAGTGATTGCATGATGGACGGCCTCCTATGATGCTTATCGTGCCGTTTAGTTAATTCCGCTGTTTTAATAAACTCTGAACCATTTACTTTCATGTCAAGAACCATGGTTTGTAATAATGGACCCTGCGGGGAAGATTTACTTTAATTTGTAAGGCACTCTGGACTCTCCTTCGTGGGAGTTTTAATGTATACGTTTCGATCCTCTGTGTGTGTTTCAAGTGATTTACCGAGCTTTGACCCGGCAACACTCAACGAGATGATTCTTTATTATCGCTTAATGACCAAATGGAGTGGTTTAGTCGATAGTACGGAATTATCTCGGATGGGGTTGTCACAATTAAGCGACAGTAAAGTATCATCCCGTCGTTGGTTGCCGGGTCAAAGCCCGGTAAATCACTAGAATATCACACAGAGGATCGAACATATGCATTAAAACTCACACGAAGGCGAGTCCAGAGTATAAACACAAATTAAATCCAATTTACCTCTAAGGGTTAATTATTACAAACCATGGTTCGTAACATGATAAGTAAAGGTTCAGAGTTCGAAAACAGCGGAATAATAAACTAGCTATACGGTAGACACCACAGGAGGCCATCCATGATGCCATCACTCGTCGTCATCCACCCATTCCAGCTTCCAGCCGGGGGAAATCTCTCCAGGCCAAACAACATCACCTGCAACAACATTTATATAGCAAGACTGAGTATACTAATACTCAGCAAGACTTAACCGTCGGGTGATAACTACATCACCAAACTCTAGACATGAAAGGCCTTTTGGCCGGTGGGTTCTTTTGCCGAAAAGCAACAAAGAGTAGGTCCTTACTTTCAATATTTTAGCTCCAATTCTAGTTAATTACCATTTCTAAGTGAGCCAACTATTGCAATCAAGAATTGTGCAGAACAATTAATCCACACAGTAATATTCACACAGTTCCATCATTAAGGGATATCATGGCCAGTTGATTAAGCAGTCTCAGATAACGGTGAGAGGCCGACAACCGATTGATTTATAACCTTGCAAGGTGGACCTAAACACACAGAAGAATGCATACCCCAGGAAAATCCAAACAAAAGCGAAACAGGGTATGCACCGACCAGGCGGTTCCCGTCGATCTTCAGCTCGGGATCGGAACCTACATTCCTTGGTACAAGGCTTACTGGATCGCTCCCACACGAACGTCCAAACTCACACAGGTACCACACTGTTGCAAGCAGGGGGACACATCCTTGTGCCCCAGGTGTAGTAGGGAAAGGTTCCCTCGCTGCGTCAATCGGGTATTAGGCTTACCGGTCCCATTCCCGATAAGTGTTTAGTACGTTCGAAAGCTTAGCCCACGAAAACCACTGGACCGGAGCCCAAATCCCATACTCTTACCACATGAGCAATCCATTTATAAAGATCTTATGATTCCAACATAAGAACCTATTCTCGCGAGTGACGAACATCACTCGACTTGTACCGGTCCTATAGCATAGCAGCTATTGACCTAGCATACTAGTAAAAGAACATAGGTACCTAGGGATCATGCATCTAGGGTTTCAATTCAACTCCTGAAACGTAAATGCACAAACATAGCAAAGGTAATTGCATAATTTTAAAAGGAGGGTTAATGATCTGGGGCTTGCCTTCGCTGGCAAGGTTGGCCTTGGGCCCTTCTGGACTTTAGTCCAGGTCTTGCTCTTCAGCGACGTAGTGCACGTCTCCGTTAGCTCCTTCGTCTCCTCCTTCCGGCAGGAGCGTACAGCTACCGTCGGAAAGATCTACACGAGGATGCAAATGCAAGATTTAAGTGACGGTTTTCATTTAATTAATTACAAAACAACATATGACAACCATGATGTGTATGGTTGGCCATATTCACCTTGACAAACACATATTTGGTAAATTCTTTCTATTAAAGGAACAACATGTGGTGCTTTATTATTTATTCCTTTTGATAGTGACTGTGTACATATTTATGCAATTAAATCAATTTAATTTTACAAAACAGCAAGGGTGTGGTACTAAGCTCCTTAGCGTGATTCACATCATACCATAAGGCCTTTAGATGTGGTTTTGGTGATTTTCCAATTTAACTTAATTTAAGTTTTAAAAGGCTCCCATTGCTTTTATTCATAAATAAATTTATAAAATTCAGTGGGTGGTGTTTCTGAAGCACTATAGCCCTGGGTAAAGCCACTAAACAAGATTTCACATTTACATGAGCTATAAATTAATTATATCACAAAAGACAAATTCTAGCTACCAAAACATGAGAAATGCATATAAAAAATAATTAAGCAACAAATGGATCCCAACTTTCTCTCACTGGTTCTCTGACTCAAATCAAGGCTAGGAAATCAACAAACACATCAAGAGCTACTCTAGATCTTGAGCTATGCATTTATATTTAAAACTAAGCATAAATCAAGAATAAATATTTCTGACAGATATAAAATCATGATTAATTCACCAGAGGTGCATTTAGGCATAGAAAGATTATATCCAGAAGTTGGGCACAAAAATCTATTTATTTGGACAGATTCAGCTTAAAAACAAAATAAATCATATTAAAAGATTTACTCAGTAACTTTATGCCAATTTTGGTGTGGATCCTAGACATGGGATTACTCACAACACATCCAAAATTCAGCTTCAGATCACTTGTAGATTTTGAACTACAACAGATCTAGGTTAAACTGTTTTCAATTTTTCATGCAAAAACTAGCAGTCAAAAGTATGGTCATACTTTACAAAAGTTGTAGGGTTATTCAAAAGGAAACCAACAAAATTAGTTTTGTATTTTTCTGATTTTTCTGTGATTTTATATGATTTTTCTAAGATTCAGCAAAAACACTAAGAACTACAAGAATCTAATTTGCAGACAGGTCCCTGGAACTATTTGATTCCTTACAGATAGGACCCTAGTTCACAAAAAGGACCCTAAACGTTTTGAGATTGTTGCAATGTGGCCCTTGGCCATGGGGAGCGGCGGGGCTCGCCGGAATCCGGCAGTTCCGGCGGCGCTCTTGGCCGGGGAAGCGGTGGGGAAGGGGCTAGGGCTCACCAAGACTCGGTTCGGGGCCGGAGTTGGGGTCGGGGGTGCGCCGGCGAGCTCGCGCGGCGGAGACCAGCAGCAGCGGCCGCTGGAGCGGCAGCTCTGGCGAGACGGAAGCTCGGCCAAGACAACAAGCGGCACGAGAAGATGAGGGTGTGTCGTGGGGTGGCGTTAAGGAGCTTTGGCCGGCAGGAGATGGCCCGGAAGGTAGAGCTCCGCGCGGCGGCTATAATGGCGCAGGCGGCGGCGGGCGTGCTCGCGCGAGAGGCACGGCGGGCTGCTTTCATAGCCAAGGGGGTGGGAGAGGGAGCACCTGCCTTCGCCGTGACGGAAATGCGGCGCGGTGGGGGACCGGACGGGTGTGGCGCTCGAGGCAGGGCCGGTGCGGCACGGCGCGGACAGAGGGGGTCCGGCGCCGGCGCGGCGCGTGGCGCCTGCGGATGGAATGCCGCGGGTCAGGGATGCGTCCCGGGTTCCTCGCTTGCACACGTGGTCGCCTCGCGACCTCGGCGTCTGGGCCCCGGGGACAGCGACGCGGGAATCGCGGCGCGCGGGAGCGCCAGAGTGCGACGACGACGCGGCAAGGCGTCGTTCTAGAACGAAGTAGCCCGGTTTGACCAAATTTTGCTCCGAAAATTTGAACTGTGCGACGAAAAATTTGAATACCAAACTTGTAGAGCAACTATAGAAGAACATTTTTCGTAAAGGCCGACCTATGTTTTGATCAAAAGTTTGAGCACAAAAATGCTGGCAAAGTTCATGTCTTTCTTGGCGCCGGTGAATAGTACTCGGCTGCAGTTGACCAAGTTTTTTACCCTTTTTCCCTCAAAATTTGAAATGCCACCCAAAAGTAAAGTTGTGTCACTCGAAAAACTGGACAACTTTTATATTGGGAGATTTTGAAGTGTTTAGGTGAATTTTGGAGAACGCGGCAAAAGTTCTAGGCAAGATCTTAGGGTCCATGGGTTTGGCTAGGGGTTTGACCCTATCTTTGACCAAGGGCTTAAGCACTAGTGATGTTGACTTGATTAAGAGGATGATTAGCACTAATTAACCCTTGATTAAAAACACGAGGTGTTAAAGAGACCACTGATACCTACGGGACCGGGGTCTTCGTCGTGGGCAGGAGCTTCACCTGTTCAGCAGCCGGTGTTTGAGCCACCTACTACGGAGGACTACAACACTGGCGACACACCACCACTGGAGTTTCAGTTGGACGAGCTGTTCCGCGACACCGCCGACGAGATCGGTGGTACACAGCTGTCAGGAGCCCCGCCCGTCGGGACCCAGCCGACGCAGGAGCAGCAGCGCGCGATGATGGAGGACTTCAACGACTCGGCACAGTGTGCAGGCGAGGCGTTGGCGGCGGCAGCGTCGGTAGAGGCGGAGGCGCGGTCGACCGGAGGGGGGCCCGTCCCGGGTGGATCGGCTACTCCAGAGGCCGCGACCGGAGGGGGGCCCGTCCCGTCGGGTTCGGCTACTCCACAGGCAGCGACCGGAGGGGGGGTCGTCCCGTCGGGCTCAGGTGCTCCCTTAGCGACACCGCCCCCCGAGCCGGCGGTCGCAGGACGCGATCGCCATCCACGAGACCCCCTCACGTACCCCACCTACCACACGAGGGCTGCAAAGAGGGCGGCGACAGCGACGAAGAGGAAGGAGCACCAGGGACCGCCACGACCGACGAAGCGCGATCGTATTTAGATTTGTTTTTTGGACTCTTGTCGTGTACAATACTTTTGTTTCTTCTAATTATGTATTTTCGTATTCAGTTTCTTATTTCGCATTTATAGTTTTGAGAAAAAACAAAAACAAAATAACAAAAAACAAAAAAAACCAAAAACACCTACCGCCTTTTCAAGCGGCGGTAGGCTGCAAGCAACCGCCGTTTCAAGTGGCGGCAGCTGCAGGCAGCCAGCCGCCACCCAACCCGAGCCTGCCGCCACTGTTGCAAACCTACCGTCTTTTGCTGCGACGGGAGGTGCTTACCGCCAATTGCAATGGCGGTAGGTTCCTACCGACTTTTCAAACGGCGGCAGGAACTCAACCGCCTTTTGAAACGGCGGTTCGAGGTTATTTCTGACAATGTTGAATCCGACTATTTATTTTCGTAAAATCGAAGAAAAATATATATATAAAAAAAATTCGGCAAGGTCGGTGCTTGCCGTGTGGTCGACTCGTCCGTCGTCGCGTGCGACTTGTCGGAGACAGTGCGACCCTGGTGTGTGGGCCGTCGGCGACCAAGATATGAGATGCAAGGGGAAAAGTCCATATTACCTCCTCAACTTCTATCTTATCATTCCTCCCTTAACTAGAAAACTTATGTTTTGCTCCTCAAACTATTGAAACCGGTCCATTTACCTAACTAAGCAGTGTTCAAACAGTTTTGCTGACGTGGCAACACGTCAGCCGGCTTCAGTGACACCACATCAGCCATGAGGGAGATAAATTAAACTTTCGTTATAGTTTAGAGAGGTTCATTAGACTTTATATAAAAATATATTTTTAAAAAAAATCTAAATATTTTTCCTACAATCAATGTACATTTACAAAAGTAAAATGATATTTAATGTTATAAAAATCATAAAAAGTTTGTTTTAAGTTAAAAAATATTATAGCTATTCCTTTATTCATTTCTTAGAAAAGATATTCCGACTTCACACCTATCAAAACAGAGGCATCAAAGCATAAAAAAGTATTTCTATTTTTCACGTCTAGACCTGAGCATTTCACGGACCGGGTTGGGTTCGTGCCGGGCCGAAAAAAACCCGGGTTTTTCGGGCTGAGAAAATCCTGCCCATGACCGTCCCATGGGACGTGTCGGGCCTCAGTTTTCGGGCCGGGCTCGGGCCGGGCCCGGGCTTGGGCGGGTCGCTCGCGTATTTTATAGTGTAAAATAACTAAAAACAGCATTTCGGGCCGGGCTCAAGCCAAGATTTTTTTCGCGGGCTTCAAGATCTCTGCCCACGCCCGTCCAGTAAGGTTCGTGGGCGGGCCGAGCCCGGGCCGAGCTAAAAATGCTCAGGTATATTCACGTCCAATCACGAACAGTTTGTTCAGTTGCTTCCCTTTGATTTTCTTAATCAATACAGAAATAGATCATTTCATTTGTTCCTCTAACCAAGAAAAAGTATTTCTATTTTCCCTGCCCAATTGGTAGCTAAGCTAATCAGTTTCCTATACACTAGTCTGTTGTCATTCTATTGGAGTGATGAATACATTGAACTGGTAGAAATAGAAAGAATAACACATGTATAGAATAACAGAAAAATTAGAAACAAAAAAAGTGAAAATTAGCTTGTTAGAGCTCATCCAAAATTGTTGTAGACACAACAAATTAGTAGAACCAAAAATCAGTAAATAAATGAATAAAATTATTCCTATATTTTTATAAAGTCTAATGAAGCTTCATGAACTATCATGAAAATTCAATTCACCTCCCTCATGGCTGGTGTGGCGCCACGTAAGTCAGCTGTCGCGGTGCTACATCAACAAAATCTAGGGAGGTAAATCTACTGGTTTCAATAGTTCGAGGAGCGGAAACATGGGGTTTTCTAGTTTGAGAGGAAATGTTGACTTTCACAGAAATTGAGGTAGGTAATAATGGACTGTTTCCAAATGAAAGGGCCGTAGTCGCGCATATGCTTAAATAAGCTGGGCCTGACAAGCCGAATAGTAGTAGATTGGCCGGCCTTTCAGCCCACCGTGGTGTAGGCCCCTTGGCCCAGTGGAACGAATATCATCAAGCTTCTTCTTCCCTAATCTCAAAAAAAAAAAGCTCAAAAAAAGAAAAAAGCTTCTTCTTCCCTGTATTACTCCAGAAGAATCACGTCAGCAGAGCACCAAATCAGAAATCACCAATCCAGTGCGCCAGGCGCCCAGGCCACGCCAATACGCCATGCCGCTCCTCGACCGCGCACCGCCGCTCCACACCTCCACCGCCGGGCTGCTTCCACGTTCGTTTTCGGCGAGCATACCCTGCAACCGCATTTCCCCGTCCTCCCGTGCGCGTGCGCTAGCGCGTGTCCGGGCCTCCAATTCCGACCCTCCGCAGCAGCAGCAGGTCAACCTCTCCGTCCTCCGCTTCACCCTCGGTACCTACCAGCCCTCCCCTCCTCCTCCCTCTCAGCCCGCCGCCGGCGGCGTATTGCTGGCCGTTCTAAACCGTGCTCCCGTCTGGCGCAGGGATCCCGGGCCTCGACGAGTCGTACCTCCCGCGGTGGATAGGTTTCGGTTTCGGCGCGCTCGTCGTCCTCAACCACCTCCTCTCCCCGTCCCCCACGCCCGCGCAGCTCGTCGGTGCTCGCTCCTCGCCAATCCCCTGGACTCCCGACTCCCTCCTGCTCACCCACCCATGACCCACGCGCCTAACTGGTTGTGCGTGCGAACTCGCAGAGGTCCGAGGCTCTGGGGCTGTGCCTGGCCGCGTTCTCGGCGACGCTGCCGTTCCTCGGGAGGTTCCTGGAGGTGGGAAGAGGATTTGATTTCCTCCTCGTGTTTATGGAAGTGGTACATTGCTCTGTGATGGCGGGGACTGAGAATTGTGCGATCGGGGATTTGGTTGCTGTTGCAGGGCGCTGATGCTGCCAGCCGTGTGCCGTTGCCCGAGGGGAGCAGGCAGGTGTTCGTCATGTCCGATAACCTGTCAGCGGCGCAGAAAGAGGACTTGGCGTGGGCATCATATGTCCTGCTGCGGAATACAAACACCACTTCTGTGGTATGGATTCAGATTCCCATCATTCATGTGAATCGGAATTTAACTTGATGGAATTCAGCTCTAATATAACAAGCACTCGCTCCTTACTTATTTGTATTGTATATAGTATCATCCATACTCCAAATTAAGCAATGGTTTTATCAATAACAAAGTGCCGTCGATGTGCGATTCTGGGTCAATGTTGGTTTGCCCATTACATTTTCCAGTTCTTGTGTGAGTCTTCTATTCTTGTCAGAAAGAATCACAATTTTCAAACCATTAATGCGTCTTCTTACCTTTACTTTGCCCCAGCTCATAGCAATTGGGGATGTATTGTGCATACGAGGATACTGGGATCCACCTGCAAATACTTCAAAGTATGCCATGATTGAGTGGTTCAAAAGTCAGATGCAGCAAGTAGGACTTAATGATTTGAGGAATGCCTTGTACTTCCCTAATTCCTCAGGTGAGTGTACCACTATCGCCTAGTGGAATATTTCAATGTTTTGTTAACATGAAGTTTTGGTTATGGAGCTACACAATCATAACTATATATATCACACTGAACTTAGGACATGATAGTTAGTACTTAGTACCAACCATATGAACTTTGTACTGTAACTTCTACAACTTAAAACTTATTGTTAGGCATATAGTGTTGTATATGCACTTGTGTTGGATTTCTTGTACCCCAAGCCTATACGGCCTATATAATGAAAGGTCACCCCCCCACATTGGGTGTGAGGCGTTTCCCTAATTCTCTACACTTATACCTACATAACTACATTTGGCTGGGCATCTTCTGTGTTGTTCAAGGGAGGCATATCTATATTAATTTTGTGGATACATCTTTTACTGCAAAGTTTCATATTCATGTTAGGAATCACATTCAGGTTACTAATGTCTATTTGGTGGTTAGCTGGTTACAGAAGTTTCAGAACGTTACTTTCCCCCTTGTTTGACATCCCTAAAAATATGTTTCTTATGTTGCCAACCATTCTGCTTTGACCAGATTCTCAGCTTGTGAAGATTCTGCCAGATGGGATTCTTTCTTTGTTAGCTCAACCAGTTCTTAGGAGTCCTGATCTAGCTGATGGTGAAACAAAAACTGAAGGTGTCATTCTGTTGGCCTCCAATGCAAATTACGCATATACTGAGAAAGATAGGGACTGGATAAGAACAGTTGCAAACAAATTCCAAAGTGCCTAGTTCAGACATGCCAAAGGTATTCCAATTTAAAATGGGACCTCTTCTCTTTTTTTCAGCAGTCTATTCTTTTAGTATTTCACTTAAGATGATATTGGTTTTTCTGGACAAGCCAATTTATTCATCTTCCTGGAACTAGAGATAATCAATGCGCCAATATTGTTTTTTTCATGAGTTGAATGTTGCTGTATTTATTTTAGAGCTTTTATTAGGTTCACTGGACTTATAATTTGTTTACAGAAATGTTGACAGTTAGGCAGTACACTATAATTGTCGGGGACAGCCATAAGGGGTCCCCTAAGGGGAAAAACACCCTCTTAAAACGCAAACCACGAAAACACCTCCCAAACCAAACACACGCACGGCCCACGGCCTGCCACGGTCCAGCGGCCCACTGGGCGACAGCGCCAACCGCCCTCGAGCGGACCTCCGCCTCGCTCGAGGGTCGGACACCCCTCGAGCGGGTTTCCGCTTCGCTCGAGGGTTCCGCACCCCTCGAGCGGACTTCCGCCTCGCTCGAGGCTCCCCCTCGGCCCGTGGCATTTCACCTACTCCCCCCGACCAGAGCATTAAATGCCCCGCCGCGCCGCGGGCGCCACGGTCAAAGGCCAGATCCCCGCCACGCCGATTCTCTGACACCGCTCGGGAATCCGCCCCCGGCGCTGTGCGGACAGGCCGCCCCTGTACCGCCATCACGAGCACTATACGAGCACTGCATGCTCACTGTGCGGAGAGGCCGGGGTCATTCTTAGGCGCTGTGGCGCCTACTCCCGTCCTTCCACGCCGCGCCCCTCGAAAGGGGACGGCGACACCCTCGAAGAGCGTACGGCCGCCGACCTGACGCTCGGCCAGGACGGCGCCTTGACGCGGGGTGAGCGGAGCACGTCCCCTCCGTCACCTCCGGCCCTGTGCGGCCATCCCCAGCCCTGTGCCACCATCCCGGGCGCTGTGGAGCCATCCCCGGTGCTGTGGGGTCCTGTTCCGATGGGACGCCGCCACGCCGGCCCCTGTGTGGCATGGGCGCTCCCGTCATCAAGACCCTCGAATTGGTACGGACGGTGACCAGAAGCGGACGCCAGCCGGACTACCCTCGAAGCTACCCTCCGGTGAGTACAGAAGCCTCCACGACATCTGTGGGAGCCAAGATTCGCCAGGACGTCCATCAAATCGCCAACACTGCACGACAGTACTACGGTACTGTACAAAAAACCATGCGGCATGTCTGTAAGCCGCCTCCCCTTGGCCTATAAAAGGAGGAGGCGGCCGCCCAGCCACGGGCATCGCTTTTCACCTGCATCCACTCACATACACACTTTCCCCGATATTGGCACTCTGCCTCAATCACTTAGCAGGGACTTGGAGGCCTCTCCTCCTCTCCCGCCTTGCTTGTAGCCCCCCTCTACAGGCACCCTTGGTGCAACGCAATACAGCGCGCACGCGCAACTTGCTGGACGTACGGCCCTGCGGCCGGAACCAGGATAAATCCCGTGTCCTTGTGTTGCTTAGCGCCGACCATCGAGAGGCTGATCACAGCGCATTTCGCTAGTTAGTGTCGGGACTAGTCCTAACACCGACAGTTGGCGCGCCAGGTAGGGGGCTCGCGCTGTGATTGACTCCTCACCAGCAGTCTCGATGGTGATTCGCACCGAGATGACGTCCCAGAGGTACGTCTGGGGCAGCTCCGACCCTTTCCCAGCCGGATTCGAAATCCGGTTCGGGAGCCTGAACTTTCAAGTTACGGGCAACGGCTACCTCATGCGCCTCACTAACAGGGACGAGCTCCACCCATGGCGTTCGACCGGGCCAGGCCCGGTGCCCACTGCACCAGCGCCGGAAGCCCCGGCGCCAGCACCAGCGGCGGCAGCGACCACCGCGACAGCCTGACGTCGCAGACGCTCAGGTCAGCGTTCGCGCCAAGCGCGCATGGAACGGCGCCGGGCAGCACGCGCGGCGACGCGGAACGACGCGCCTCCGCCAACTCCTGTGGGGGGAAATGCGGCCGCCCCACAGGACGCGCAACTCCGCGGCGACGTACACCTCGTCAGTCAGCACGGACGTGGCCGCATACGAGGATCTCCCAGGTCACCACCTGCTGTCGATCCGGAACCTCATCGCGACCACCAACGACGAGTCGTACCACGGCTCAGCCAGCGAGCTGCCCCCCGCGACATCGCACGGGATGACAGAGTGGGATTTCTCCGGCGTACCGGACCCTGTCGTGTTCCAGCGGTTCCTCGACACCGCAGACTACTGGTTCGGCTACTCCGACGGCTCCAGCGAGGAGCTACGACCCCACGCGCGAGTGCTTCGTTGTGGCCATCAACGAGCACGCCGACGGAGCGGAGGAGCAGGCGACGGAGACGCGCCCCACGAGCCCGCGCCAAACCCACCGCCGGCGGGCAACCAGGATATCGCCGCGCAGCTGGCCCAGGCCCGCAAGCTCGAGGCGAAGCTCGCGGAGGAGTACCGGCAGGTGCGGCTCCTGCGTGCCACCATCGCAGGGGAGGCCTCGGCGCGCGGCGAACGCGCCCGAGAAGCGGGACGACAGGCCCGCGAGCGCATCAACGCCGACTTCAACGTCGATGACCCGCACACGCCACCTCGAGCCAGCCAGAAGCTCATCGCGACGGCAACGCTGCTACGGGCCATGCCCGAGCCATCAACGCCAGAAGCACGCAACCTGCGCCGCGAGGCGCAGGCCCTCATTGAGCAGGCCGCCGTACAGCAAGCTGAGAGCTCTGCATCCCGTATGCGCAATCAATCCAGCACACGGGCTGGTGGCGGCGCGCAGGACCAAGAGGCATCAGTTCACGCCCCGCAAGGAGGCGCGGCGGGCCAGCCGGCGAACCAAGGCAGGACGCCTGTGAGGGAGCGGATCCTCGACACGCGCGGCCAGGCCCAGGACGGGGACGCCTGCAACGTCCTGAACTCCAAGAGGAGGGAGGACGCGGAGGCACGGGCGGCGGCGGGCTACCACCCTCGACGTGGTGGCCGCTACGACAGCCGGGAGGATCGCTCTCCGACGCCGGAACCCCCGGGAACCCGTGTGTTCAGCCGGGAGATCCGCACGGCGAACATCCCCCAACGTTTCCGCCAGCCCACCACCATCGTCAAATACTCGGGGGAGACGGATCCCCGGGTATGGCTTAACGACTACCGCCTGGCATGCCAGTTGGGCGGCGCCATCAATGACGCGGTGATCATCCGCAACCTCCCGCTGCACCTTGCGGACTCCGCCCGGACATGGCTCGAGCATTTACCTGCTAGCCAGATCCACAGCTGGGACGACCTGGTCCGCACCTTCGTGGGGAACATCCAGGGCACGTACGTGCGCCTCGGTAACTCCTGGGACCTACGAGGGTGCACCCAGAAACCCGGCGAGTCCCTCCGGGACTTCATCCGGCGCTTCTCCAAGCGCTGCATCGAGCTTCCAAGCGTCGCCCAATTCGAGATCGTGCACGCCTTCCTTCAAGGCACGACCTGCCGGGACCTGGTGCGCGAGCTTGGGAGGAGCCCGCCGGTAGACTCCAACGAGCTGTTCGACATTGCCACCAGCTTCGCCTCTGGAGAAGAGGCAGTGGGGGCGATTTTTGACGGCAAAAAGGGCAAACGCGCGGAGGACGTGCCCGCGGAGGGCAGCAAGCCCAAGGACTCCGCCAAGAAGCAGAAGCGGGGCAAGAAGGGCAAGAGGCCCCAGCGTGACGCGCGCGTGCAGGGGCGCGACGAGGACGACGACGAGGCCCTCACAATCGACCCTGCACGCAAGGGCCCTTGAGGCCCCCCTCGAGGCCCCGGCGTGTTCGACGACATGCTGAAGCCCTGCCCATACCACAAGACCCCGACAAGAAGTTCCTGGAATTCTACGACAACTACCACATCCGTGTGGATTGGGCAGCCGTTGCACACCCACAGACCAACGGCCAGGTGGAGCGTGCCAACGGCATGATTCTACAAGGTCTCAAGCCCAGGATCTTCAACAAGCTGAACAAGTTTGGCCGAAGATGGGTTCAAGAGCTACCGTCGGTCATTTGGAGCCTTAGGACTACCCCGAGCAGAGCCACGGGGTTCACACCGTTCTTCCTCGTCTATGGCGCGGAGGCTGTCCTCCCCACGGATTTGGAGTACGGGTCCCCTAGGCTCAGGGCCTATCAAGAAAACCAAAACCAGCGGGCTCGCGAAGACTCGTTGGACCAGGCGGACGAGGCCTGTGACGTGGCGATGCTACACTCGGCGAGATATCAGCAATCACTCCGGCGATACCAAGCCCAAAAGGTTTGACGTCGGGACTTCAGCGAGGGCGACCTAGTGCTGAGGTTACGACAAGACAACCGGGGTCGACACAAGTTGTCGCCGCCTTGGGAAGGACCCTACGTCGTCGTCGAAGTGCTCAAGCCCGGCACGTACAAGCTTGCAAACGCGAAGGGCGAGGTCCTCACCAACGCTTGGAACATACAATAGCTACGTCGCTTTTACCCTTAGATTTTCAAGCTTCCTTTGTACATTCCGCACTCGAAATCATAAATAAAAGGGCGACTCGGTTTTACCCTCACCCAGGGCCTCGATGCAAACCAAATCCCCCTCGGGGGCTACGACGGGGGGTTCCCCCCGGAGTATCCCGCTTCTTTTTCGCAAAAAATACTTTCTTTCAAAAACGTTAGAACGTTATGCCTCGAGCATTCGGGAGAACAGAGACCGAGCGCGAACTAGCCAAGCCTAGGGTCGGTCGGGTCGCGGGACCGCCGACGCCTCCGAGAGGATAGGCATCCCCATCGCTACCCTACGACTAAGTTAGTTCGTGAACGTAAACTCCTTGGTCGAGGATCCCCCGAAAAGGGCGAGGAAAACGCGATAACATACGAAACAAAATTTACAAATAAAACTTGCGCACAGCACGACATATTGTTTGAACAATAACCGGCACTCAGCCGAAAGATCTAACAAAATACTAACGGGCCTCGAGGCTCGAATCCTCAGGGGGCGCGGGGGCTTGGAGCGGCGGCAGCTTCACCTTCGACCGTGTCAGGGAACAGGTCCACCTCGAACATATCGGCGAGGACCGCGGTGGGCTCCGCCATGGATGCGTCAACCACCCTGACGGCCGCAAGCTCAGCTTCTTCACCCACGACCCCTTCAGGGACGACATAACCGTCCCGCAGCAGGCCGAAGTCGAGGATGTAGTGGGTCGAGGTCAGCCCCAAGGTCTTCTGGACACCGAGTCGAAGGGCGCCGCGCAGGCGCTCGACGACCCGGCCGCCCAGAGACCGTAGGCGACTCGCTACCGAGCTACCTGAGGACTGACCCTCGGCGCCCTCGAGCTCCCGGCACACTTCGAGAGCGGCCGCCTCCAGATCCTTAAGCTCGCCTTGGGCCTCGTTGTAGGCGACCTGGAGGACCCGCATCTCCTCTGAAGGATCCGTCGAGCTCTTCTGTAGCTCTGCGGCATGAAACCAAGTATCAAGCCTCGAAAGAACTTAACAGAAAACCGAAGCGGCTGAAGAACACAACTTACCCTCGGCCCGCATCTTCTCGGTCTCGAGCGCGGCTCGCGCGGCGTCAGCATCCTGCTGGAGCTGGAGGATCGAGGTGTCCCGCTGTTGAAGTGCGTTCCTCGCCCCTTCGAGCTCTTCACGAACGAGCTGGAGCTGAGACTGCGCCTCCTTGAGAGCGGCGCCCGCCTGCTCAGCCTCCTGAATCTCCTGCGCGGCTTGGGAGAGCTGGGCTTGCGCCTCCTCGAGCGCCTTGCGCTCCCGCTCAAACTGGGTTTGTGCCTCGGCGAAGGCCGCGTCTCTCAGCGCGAGCTGAGACTGCGCCTCCTCGCGAGCGGTGCGCTCCTCTCGAAGTTGGCCCCCCACCGCCATCAGCGCGTCGCTCTTCTCCTTAAGGGCGGTGGCGAGCCCCTCGACCTCCTGAGCCTTTTTGCTCAGCTTGAGCAAGGCGCGCCTGCGCATCCTCCAGCGCCACGCGCTCACGCTCGGCACGAGTCTGCGCCTCGGTAAGGGCGGTGTCCCTCAGCGCGAGCTGAGACCTCGCCTCACCAAGCGCCGCGCGCTCCTGTTGGAGCTCCTCCTTAGCCCGCAGCGCGGCGTCGAGCTGCTTGGCCTCCTTGGCCTTCTGTTCCGCCGCGGCACGGTGGGTGTCACGCTCCTCTGTACGGCGCAAGTCGTCCTCCCTGAGGCGGGCGTTCGCGTTCACCTCGTACAGCTGGTCGCGGAGACAATCCACCGCCGGGCCCAGATGCTCGTTTTCCTTGGACACCTCCTCCAGCTTGGTGTGCAGGTTGGCGATGTAGGAGACCTTCTCCCCAGCATCGCTCCGCAGCCGCTGCCAAGAAAAGGTGGCGGGGAGACTCAGACAGGACACAAGCGAAAGGCGGAAAGGAGAGCGAGAAGCCACAGAACGAACGCACATACCCGGAAGAGCGGTGCCGCCACATTGGAATGAAGCGCCTCCGCCCGGCGAAGCAGACCCTGCACCTCGGATCCGACCCGGAGGAACTCCCGCTAGTCGTTGAACTCCGTCAACGCGCGGTCCACCGTCTCCCACGGGACCTCGGGCCGTTCGACTCCGGTACACCAATCCCCGGGGAAGCCGTCGTAGCCGGGCTGGCGCAATGAGGACGCACCAGCCCCCTGTGGGCCCCCAGGCCACTCCTGCGGCGCCTCGGGCGCGAACTTGAGTGTGGCATCCTCCCACGCATCGTCGCCCGTCGCCGGGGCCACGTCCCGCGCCCGGGCCATGTCCGCCACGGACGGAGCCTCCGCCGCATCGCCTGTTCGAGGGCCTTCGCCCCTCGAACCGCCCCCAGACCCCGATCCGGCCGCGCGCGGCCGCTCCTCCGGTAGGACGCCCTGCAACGCCACCATCTGAAGGGGCGGCGCCGCCGACCGCGATGTTCTCGCCGAGCGAGGCCGCGTCGTGCGGACCGCGTCGCGCGCCCCCACCCTCAGCGCCTTGGTCGGCGCCAGCTCGGGCGCGATGGGGGCGCCAGTACAGCTGAGAGAAAGGGAAAGGAAACATCAGGAACTCGATTGAACGAAATCGGGCAAAACGCGTTCGATGCAAGACTTACCGTCGAGTCGACACCTGACACTTGCGCTTCCTCGAGGCCTGCGCAGGCGGAGCGCCCCCCGCGCCGGGCACACCCCCCGTCGTGGCACCTTCACCAACCGAAGTCGCGCCAGCCGCGGAGGCAGGCGCAGCGCGAGCCCGCGCCGCCGACGGCGCGGGCTGAATAACTCCTTTGCCTTTGGCCCCCGCAGCCAAAGGCACTTCGTCTCCCTCATCCTCCTCCAAATCGGACCAGCCGACGCCGGCGTCGCTGCCGCTGCTCGTGTTCTCCGGGGTCGGCGGGAGAGGTAAGCCCTCTTTCTCCCCTGCACCCACTCCAGGCTGTGTGCCTGGCGGCGCTCCTCACGCCTGTTCTTCTTCGCCTTCTCGGCATGCGCCCTCGCCTTCTCCTCCCGCTGTTTCTCGCGGTTGGCCGCGTGGGAGTTGGGCGTAGGGGGGTCCGAGCCATAGGCGCTCGTTTCCATCGCCGGCTGCCATCACCACAATTGTCGAAGGTCAGCCGTCGAAGCCAAAATCAACTCGAAAAACTAGCGAGATTGGCAAAAATTCCTCACCAGTTCGATGTACCCGTCGTCGGGGCGCATCCTAGGCGACCACAACACCTCGTCGGGGTCGCACACCATCTTCTTGGTGTCCACCGCACGCCTGGCCCTCTGCGCCGCGTACGACGGGGCGAAAGGTTCCGCCAGCAGCCGCGAGCGCGCCAGCGCATCGGGGTCCGCGCCCTCCGTCATCTCGTAGATGGGGAGCGCCCTCTCCATGAGGGGAATCACCCGCCGTCGGTGACACTGCGCGAGTACGGCCGCCGCGGTCAACCCCGCCTCCGTCAAGGTCTTCAAGGCCTTCATGTAGGGTTCGAGCTTCGTCCGCCGCACGGAGTCCGACACCCCGAGCGCCCAGTGGAACGGGCGGCTGTCCAGAACCTTGCCGGTGTAGGGCGGGAGGCCGGCGCCGTCGTTGCGAAGATAGAACCACCCTCTGTCCCACTCCGCGTTGTTGGTCGTCGTGTTGCAGGCCGGGTAGACGCCACTCCCTTTGCCCTGCAGTGCGAACGTGAGCCCGCTGGCACGAACGGGTCGGCGCTTGCCTTTGCCTCCGGCGGCCAACGTGAAGAGCTCGCCTCGGAAGAGGTGGAGCCACAGGTCCCACGAGACGGGGACGCCCAAAAACCCCTCGCAGACGCCTACGAAGGTCGCCGCCTGCGAAATGGCGTTGGGGGCGAAGTTGTGCAGCTCCACACCGTAGTGGTAGCACAACCTCGCATGAACTTGCTGGCCGGAGCGTTGAATCCCCGCTCGTGCAGGCGAGCGAAGCTCACCACGTGCCCCTCCGGGGGTTGCGGCTACTGATGTCGCGCCGGCGGAACGATCCACGCCGGCCTGCTCGGGTCGGTGTTGGCCGTCAGTTGCCCGCCGGCGACGAGTCCCTGGAGGGTGTGGGCATCCACGTTGGACCGGCACCACGGCCCAACCTCAAGGTACTCAACCATGGCGGGGGAAGAAGCAGAAACAGGTGCGGAAGCGGGAAACGCAAGTGGGCGCGAGCTCAAAGGGGCGATAGGAGGAAGAAGGCGAGTGAGGCGCAAATGGCTAATGTAAAAATTCTCCCCTCCACTCGTTACCTTATATAGAGCAAAGGGGGCAGGGGGAATCGCACGGCTGGAGCCAGGGCAGGCGGCCGCGGTTAATGTGATAGACGTTGCCCAGGCCCCGCTGTCGCGAAATCACCGCGCGCAGGCGCCATCATTACGGCGCGGTAAAAACGCGAACCGCCGCGCATCACCTCCACACCGCCTAAAAAGGCGCGCGCATCCCCTCACAAAACACCACGTAGGCCACGACCCCACGCGGGCGGCCAATCCGGGTCCACAGCCGGAAACGAAGGGGCAGGGGGATTCCTTCCAAAGGAAGGTGGCCCCTGAGGCCCCATCAAACAGAGGCTCGAGGCCTGACCTCTCGAGGGGGCCCGGGCGAGTGCTCCGAGGGACAGAGGCGACCTCGAATGCGCTTGCTCAAGATAGCCCTCGAAAGCGAGATTCGAGGGACGCCTGGCTCCTCGCTTCAAGACTCTTACCGATCAGCGGTTCGAGGCCCAGCCCGCTGAGGGTTCGATGGGCACTGCAGATGCACCTCCTAACGAGGCCTCCACTGACCAGTGGTTCGAAGCCCGACCCGCCAGAGGTTCGACGGGCGCCACGGGTCAACAAAGACGGGGATGCGTGATGCTCCCCGCAAGGCCCTACTGATCAGGGATTCGAGGCCTGGCCTGCGAAAGGTTCGAACAGGCGTCTCAGATCGACAGAGTCAGGGACGACCAGGGCGTGCGCAATCGAGCCGATCCCCGAACGCGAAGTTCGGGGGCGCCCCATAGTTCGTGTTCAAGGCCAGACACAGGCAGCTAGTCGAGGGATCCCGTCGAGGGAGAGCTTCCGCGCCCTCGGTCCCTATCGAACGGGACCGAGCCCTACCTAGCAAACCTATGCGAGCGCTCTTATGGACGTGTCTCCGGACCACGAGCCAACCCTTATCGAACGGGGCACGGACGTTCACTTGAATTACCCGCTAACAGCTCAACGAGGCATTCATGACTCGCGGCCCGCTCGATGGGAAGCATGGATCGCCTCACCCCTCCTCCCTGCGGAAGGGCAGCGAGGGTCGCAAACTTAAGACGAAGAGTTCGCCCCGATCGCCCTTGTCCGGGCCTGGGCTCGAGGGCTCCTCGCACGGCCACACCCTCTAAGTATGATGTGTAATTCGTGAAGGGTCGCCCTCCTCCATAAAAAAAAGCACCGAGCAGAACCCTACAGAGCTCGCTCCAGATAGGGCTGACGCTGTCTCGCACGCGTAGATCGCCGAGGCCGGCTGAAATAACGCCGAGGCCGGTTGAAACAAACGCCTCACGGACCCGTCGCTCATTGCTCATAAAACCTTGCACAAGTGCACGCACTCCTCCAAGGCTTCAGGGGCTACACCCGCGGGTGCGCTAGCGCGCCCCCACAGAATGTTAGCACGCTCGAGGGGAAGAAAGGTCCTATCAGAAGCTTCCAGCCTTTACAAAATCCTCCCACCGTTTTTGCAAAGGCTCGGGGGTTACTGTCGGGGACAGCCATAAGGGGTCCCCTAACTAAGGGGGAAAACACCCTCTTAAAACGCAAACCACGAAAACACCTCCCAAACCAAACACACACACGGCCCAGCGGCCCACTGGGCGAGAGCACCAACCCCCTCGAGCGGACCTCCGCCTCGCTCGAGGGTCGGACGCCCCTCGAGCGGGTTTCCGCTTCACTCGAGGGTTCCGCACCCCTCGAGCGGACTTCCGCCTTGCTCGAGGCTCCCCCTCGGCCCGTGGCATTTCACCTACTCCCCCTCGACTAGAGCATTAAATGCCCCGCTGCGCCGCGGGCGCCACGGTCAAAGGCCAGATCCCCGCCACGTCGATTCTCTGACACCGCTCGGGAATCCGCCCCCGGCGCTGTGCGGACAGGCCGCCTCTGTACCGCCATCACGAGCACTATACGAGCATTGCACGCTCACTGTGCGGAGAGGCCGGGGTCATTCCTAGGCGCTGTGCCGCCTACTCCCGTCCTTCCTCCACGCCGCGCCCCTCGAAAGGGGACGGCGACACCCTCGAAGAGCGTACGGCTGACGACCTGACGCTCGGTCAGGACGGCGCCGTGACGCGGGGTGAGCGGAGCACGTCACCTCCGGCCCTGTGCGGCCATCCCCAGCCCTGTGCCACCATCCCGGGCGCTGTGGGGTCCTGTTCCGATGGGACGCCGCCACGCCGGCCCCTGTGTGGCATGGGCGCTCCCGTGATCAAGACCCTCGAATTGGTACGGACGGCGACCAGAAGCAGACGCCAGCCGGACTACCCTCGAAGCTACCCTCCGGCGAGTACAGAAGCCTCCACGACGTCTGTGGGAGCCAAGATTCGCCAGCACGTCCATCAAATCGCCAACACTGCACGCCAGTACTACGGTACTGTACAAAAAACCATGCGGCATGTCTGTAAGCCGCCTCCCCTTGGCCTATAAAAGGAGGAGGCGGCCGCCCAGCCGCGGGCATCGCTTTTCACCTGCATCCACTCACATACACACTTTCCCCGATATTGGCACTCTGCCTCAATCACTTAGCAGGGACTTGGAGGCCTCTCCTCCTCTCCCGCCTTGCTTGTAGCCCCCCTCTACAGGCACCTTTGGTGCAACGCAATACAGCGCGCACGCGCAACTTGCTGGACGTACGGCCCTGCGGCCGGAACCAGGATAAATCCCGTGTCCTTGTGTTGCTTAGCGCCGACCATGGAGAGGCTGATCACAGCGCATTTCACTAGTTAGTGTCGGGACTAGTCCTAACACCGACAATAATGAATTGGGAAAGATCGGGGTGTGCAAAGTAGACTGACTAGTACAAGCAGGTTTTTAGATTAACTCGGCAAAATGGTTAAAGCAGTATGTTTTTTTCTGAAGGGTAGCAGCAGATTTGCCAAAATGTATAATAGAAGAGGAAAAAACCAAGCAAGTATCCAACCACTTACAACCACCCTACTGGGGTGGGGAGGAAAAAAAGCAGATGTGATCTTATAGATTTTTCAGTTGGTGGGAGATTGGCGGTAAACTATTGTTTCACTGGTTTTGGTAATTGCTGAAGCACAATATTCCAGCAATTATTTTCAGCGGACAAGTGCCAAAATTCTGATGTGCTTGACTTGTCTTTGTGTTACATGTTCCATTGAAGCAGAAAGGCTGTGCCAGGGGTTTAGTGTCGTATTGCAAATTGGCAATGCCATCATAATTTATATGCACTCCAGCCCAATTAAGTTAGCTGGCCACCTGGTCTGCATTTATAACCACTAAATGCTTTTGGGTCCAAAGTGTTGTCACAGATATGGGTTGTAAACAAAGCAGATCCATTGTACATTTACCCCTGTTTAACGTGAAATGGACTTTCCTTTCCTCAAAAACAAACACTGCAGATCAATCACAATCTTTCAAATAGGGACCTTGAGTTTTGGAGTAGATGGTTACTGAACATTTCAGTACTTAGTTTGCTGTAATTAATCCTCAGTTTGCTAGTCTACGCAAAATTAACAAAAGATTGAAATGTTTGTTACTTCTGTTGAGCCACTGTTTTGAAGCGTTTCAAGTTGGTAGGAAATTTGTATCTATTGATATAACTGAAACATGAACGCTCAAGTGTTTTTCATTTGTTTTACTTCATTTATTCATTTTATCAATTTCCAGAACCTCTGCATTTCTCTTGATGTTTGTGCTGACTAGACCCCTTTAATTATAAATTTTAAAAATACAATTCATTTTCTGCGTCTCATAGATAGTATTAGATGTTTAGAACCATCGTATTTAATGTCAAGTACATTCAAGCACATTATCTTCCACATACTGCTAGCTCTGAAGGTTTAGCTGATTCATGTAGAGGCATATAGTATAGCACCTGGAGGTGGATAAGACAGGATATCAAGCGGTATAAAGATGGTAGAATTAAAAATTTTGGAGTAACTTTCTTTTACTGCATTACTTGGTCCCTTATCTTTGAAGTACCTGACCAATCTTGAATTCTTGATGTCAGCTTTTGATGACATGTCGCCAAAGTATTAAGGCATGAAGTTGGTGCATGTCTCCTGGTACTGTTTAGTTGGTTACCAATTATTGCTGCTGGGTACTGGCATACTTCTAAAAAAGATTGGCATTTTGTCTTACAATTCTGCAAGGATAACCAGTACAAACCGCAAAGCCAACTGCTTATTGTACTGAAATGGACCAAGTAGTTAAACTCTGAAATCTGAACTTGGATTCACATGTCAAGTATTGGTGTAGTGGAATTGTGCTCGGATAGCATTTTTCTGAGGACAATTAAGCCATTCATTCTTTCTTGTTAGAATTGGGCACTGATCCAGTTGATAGTGTTGGCATATATGCTAGTAGGGAATTTTAATCATTAAGGAAAGCAATACCAGTTAACAATATTTTATTTTTTTAGAGCAGCTGTCGTCTTGACATGCAAAAGAAGGGAAAAGTGCAAATGCTAACAGTCGTGTTACTATAGAAGTTCTTTGTGCTTGTATCGTGATGTAAAGACAGATCTTTAAAAGAGTGGTAATATCTGTATCATTTGTTCCTGTGGTCCTTTCAGTTATTATTGACTGGTTTGGAGGGAGCTCATTATTGGCCCTCATATCTTGTCAGTGTGAAATATCACTTCCTCACATGGTTCTAAACAACGATTCTATATTTTCTTCATGCAGCCATGCAGGCGGATAACAAGATGTGATCATTCAGTTGAAGAGTGGGAGGTCAGGTCAAATTGGTATCGGGAATATCTTCTTTTGCATCTTCTGGCATGAAGGGGAGTACTATTTTCTTCATGCAGCCATAGAGCATTGGGAATTGTACATTCAAGTGGCAAAGGCTCTGGAACAACGGAATCAGATCCTATGCAGTCGGCAGGATTATTTCCCCGAGCCTCCTCTTCAATGCCCCTTCATCATGAACAGGAACAGCTCACTAGGACACTAGCCATCCAGTCGCAAATAATCGCCGCTTTCAAGCAAGAGCCGTCTCACCCTGACCAGAGCTATCTTGTATTCTTGCGAGATCATCATGTAGTAGGGCTGCTTGAAATCACTTGCCCCCCTTGCCTTTGAGCGTAGTACAAAGGCTTGTAGGAACCACGTCCATGTGACACGCTATTCCCAAAATGCACGTACGTCCTTTGTATGCACGCAATATCTGAATATAGCTGTTTAAATGCTCGCAGCTGGATGTGGTTGTGGTTGATGCGGCCTGTTTCTTTGCACCCCGTGCATTGTGGTACTCGGGTTCGTCGTGTGGCCGCTGGCATGTTGGGTAGGGTTGGTTCAGTTGCAAGCAAAGGGACAGCGGGGATGGTCACGTTCTCCGTCTACATGTGTACGTGCTGCGTTGCTCTCCCGTGCTTGCAGCCTGGAGCGAGCTTGTTGCGATCCGGAACTTTGAGCTTGGTGTGCGTTCGCATAAACCCTGGCTGTGAGCTTGTGACTTGTGACAAATAGCCCCATTCCCGTGAATCTTTTGTTTTTGAAGTAAAACATTCCCGTGAATCCACAACGGTAGATCTAGCCATTCGAAATATGCGTCCATGAGAAACTCTCGGGTTTCCAAAATTGAATCCGTCATAACTGTACTTGTCGCCACCTCAAATTACTCGAGTTTGACACGTTGCTACCAAGCAAAACCAAGGGAGATGATGACGCGAATCCCCTCCGTCCCGCACGGACCCCAGCACACGGGACTTCCAGAAAGTCACGCCCATATCCTTCCGTCTTCCGTTCGAAAACAACAACGCAGCGACCAGATTCAAAATTATTGGAGCTCAAAACAAGTACGGTATACACGCGCAACAATCTGATTTTTTCAAAAAAAGATTGTACTCGACTCTGTGCTTCTCTCGCCCGTCTGCAGCGAATGTCAGAGGAAAAGCCGTAAAAAGGTCGCGGCGAGTGGCAGCGAGCGCACAGCGCAACTCGGAACGCACCACGCCAGACCACCGCACGGCAGGCAGGGGCACCACCCTCCATTTCAAAAATCCTCCGCCGGCCACCGCAGCAGCCTCAAACGGTCGGATCCCCGCAGCCAACTCCTCGATCCCCACCGCCCGTGCCCCGGCCTCCACGCCCCGATCCGACGGCCACGGGAGCCCTGAATTCAAAACCTCGGTTCGATTTCGAAGCAGCAGCGGCCGGGCTGTGCCACCAGTCCACCACTGGAATAAATTCCCCCAACGACTCGCTCGCCTTCTACTCCGCGCGACGCGACACCAGAAGAGTGGAAGCCTGTCGGCCGGGGGCAGCAGCTACAACTACAAGAGCGGCGAGGAGGAGGCTGGTGCTCGTGGTGAGTGCGGGCGGTCATGATTCACCAATCCTCCTCACTTGGATCTTTGCTTCCGCTTCTCCATGATGGTCACGCGGGCGTGCGGTGCGCGTGCTCTAGGAGGACGGGCGTTTGATTGATGATTGGAGTCCTGATTGCAGTCGCTCTAGCTCTGGTTGGACTCTGTGCCAGGGCGATCGGCGCCGGCAGGAGGAGGAGGACGGGAGGGAGTGGCGGACGAGAAGGAGCGGCAAGCCTTGACGCGGGCGGCGGAACCGTCAGCGAGAGAGGTAAATTCCAACTCCCGCTCTCTAGTGTGATTTACCCCTTTTACTCTTCGTTCTCAATCATGCTTCGCCCTTGCTCCGTCGGTGCTACTTGGTAGGCTTCCAATCCGAGCCTACGTTTTTCTCGCTGCTCCTGCTGCCTTCCGCAATGCTTTCTCCACTACGCGCGTGATGAACTCTGTAGAGGATTCCTCGAATTTCCCAGAAATCGCGACGAATCGTCCTTGGGTTTGGGAGACACCGAGCGACGCGAGAGTTTTGAGAATTTGCTTTGCTTCTTCTGAAAATAATAAAAGAGAGAAAAGATCCTTTCTCTCGGGCCCTTTGCAAAGCACAAAAAGCTGAAAGAAACGCAGACAAAATCCGGTCCTCGTCTCTACCGGCGCCGTCGCTCTCGCGCCGACGCCGGCGTCCGCACGGCCTTCGCTGTCAAATGACTAAACTGCCCCGCAGCGTAATAGCACACCCCAATGAGCGCCCCGAGCGAGACAGACACACTGGACTCTGGGCCCGATTCCTTGGATTCCCCGGGCCGCCGCCGAGGCGGTCCACTCCAGTCGCGAGCCAGACCGACTGCGTGGGCCCGGTCTCGTGTGTGCCGCACCCGCACTGCACCACACATCCTTTAATTCGTGCGAGAAAAGTAGTTGGTTGCCACGAAAAAAGGGACGTGTGCCACAGGTCGCACCGTCGCACGCGTGGTTCGGTGGTTGCGCCGCCGGCCATGACAGGTGGGCCCGCGCGTCTTTCCGTACTGTGCTAATTAGAACGAGTAGTAGTTAAGCTTTTCTTTGTGAATCATGAGGTTAAGCCCAATGCGACCGTCATTTCTTAACCGACCCTCCCGGCAAAGCGTTTTCTTTTCATCTTCCTTTGCATGCATGCGTGGTAGGCCATGGCATCCGCGTGAGATTTCTGAGTCCATCTTTTCAGAGTACCCGGCCCGTTTACGGATACGTTCCCCATGCAATTATTTCGCCATGATTTCTTTGCTGCGACGAAAGTGCGAGATCTTTGGAGTAGAATAGGAGAAAGTGTAGAATAGGGACTCCCCTCCCGTCCTTATCTCCTAGCTACAGCTACAGGGCAAAAGGGCGAAAAGGGGGCGATTTGAGTTTCCGGTGGCGATCCGCCGGTCCTCTCTGTCTCCGGTGGTCGGGACGGCGCCAGAGATGGAGGTGGACCGGGGAATCGGCGTGCGGCTGTGAATAGACTAGATAGTATAGTATCTAGGTCTTCGTTTTTCTCACCGGCGATGTTGCGGGTGGAGAAACGAGCTCCGGGAGTGGCTGTGCTGCCACTTTGCCGGCGAATAAGGTCGTCCGCTGCTGACCTTGTTGGCGGAGGGACGTCTCTGCTGCTCCAAGATGGCCATGGCGACGGGGAAGGCGACTGTGGCGGCGCCAGATCTGGCCCTGGATCATCCTGGAGGTTAGACTTTTGTTTGTTTGCTGTCTGTGTCTTCCTTGCGAAAGGGAGGCGACAGGTTTTCCCTGCGATGGGGTTCTCTTCCGGGCTGTTGTTGAGGAGCTTTCTTCCGGCCGGCGAGCTTCCGTTTGCCGGTGGCGGAATTTTGGTCTGTCATGGCAGTGAAGATGTTGGCCGATGTTCTAGCACCCGTTTCTTCGTGTACGAGAGCTCCTCAGCCTGTTGGCTGTGCTTGGTCGTATGCTTCTACTGCGGCCGTTCAACCTCTGCGTCTTCGGCATGTCCTGGCAGGACCATGGCCTCCGTTCATCTTTGCAAGTTCCAGCCGACTGAGAGACGGAGGGCGAAGGATGAAGAAGGAGATGCTTCTGGATGTGTGCGTGTTTATCATGTAATCCAGGGTGTTTCCTGCAAAGTTGCAGGGCTGTACTGTTTCACCACTTAATACAGTTCTCCCTTTCGCAAAAAAAAAAAAGAATAGGAGAAAGTAATGTGAAAATCATCAGCACCCAAATCTTAACTCCCTTTTGCCAAAGCGGGGTCAGTCTTAAGCATTCGTTTTTCTCTTTAAACCACACGTTCTTCACATGTGGAAGTTGGGGTGGTAAAGGGTCATGGTCCTAATACTTTCTTCACAATCCAACTAGGCTTTTTTATTTCAAAATTGAATAGAATTACGACTCGATCCTTATAGGACCCGATACTTAAATTTGTTAGTACAAAATGAAGGATCCGTTACCACCCCTGGGTGGAACCCACCAGCACCTCTGATAATCAAGTTGCTAGGAGCTTTTGGTCTTTTAAAAAAAAGTTAGTAGTCCGCTAGTGCATTGCATTGGTCACTCGCTCATGAGAAATGCATTGGTCACTCGCTCATGAGAAATGCATTGCATTTTATTTCAAAAAAAAAAAGAGAAATGCATTGCATTGCATTGGTCACTCTGTTTTTTTTTTTTTTGACAACAATTGGTCACTCTGTTTTGAATTTGGATGGAGATGCAGAGCATTCATCTGTGATGTGGCCTTCCAATCCACTCGTGCCACTTGGACATTTCTGTTGCAGTTTCTCTCTCTTTTCGTGAGTTCGCATTCACTCGTCACCTACCCAGTCATCATTCCTCGAGTCAATTTTTGAAATGCCCAGAGCCAGACTCGCCGTTGGGTTAACCAGGCCCTGTTTAGTTGGCTAAAATTTAGTCACAAATTTGCTACTTTTTCAACACTTTTCATCACATCATATTAAATACATCAAAAGATATATGTTCGGAGCAGTAAATGTAGGTAAAAAAATTAACTAATCATACAGTTCTGTTGTACATCACGAGACGAATCTTTTGAGCCTAGTTAGTTCATGATTGGACAATATTCACCACAAACAAACGAAAGTGCTACAGGAATGCTACAGGAGTTCAAATAGTTACTTTTGCTACTTTTCCTCCAACCAAACAGGCCCCAGTTAGAAACGACTTGGGAAATTTCGATAGCGCCTTCGTACCAGGGCCTTGCTTAGTTGGTGAAAAAATTTGTCTTTTCAACGTTTCGAACTCCTGTAGCACACTGTAGCACGTATCGTTTGTTTGTGGCAAATATTATTCTACCATGACCTAACTAGACTCAAAAGATTCGTGTCGCAAAGTACATCAAAACTGTGTAATTAGTTATTTTTTTACCTATATTTAATACTCCGAACATATATCTTTTGACGTATTTAATGTGATGTGATGGAAAGAGTGGAGAAAACGTTAGAAAGTTTTGCCAACTAAACAAGGCTCAGCTCATAATTTCGTGGCTGTGGTCATCGCATTTACGCCTCTCAATTCGACATATCTTCCAGCCAAAGAAAAAGATCAGTATCAGGGGTGAGTAGCTCTCGGTGGGGCTTATGGTTTTCTGGAGCTTTCCAAAAATCTTTTTGGTTCCCTTGCTCTGTCTCCTTCTAGAGCTCTTCTCCGCTTGCTCTTTTTCCAAGATTTGTCTTTTCCGTTTCAGTGCCAAGGAGTGAGCGAGTAGTAGTGAGCACTAATCAGTCAGGTGTGAGTACTTGCAGGTCACGAGCTGAGGTGTTGTAGCCGCCAAGAGATGAGCATGCGGACCTGCCCAGCTGCGGCCGGGGAAGCTACGGCGGAGGAGCTGCTCGAGCGGGCGCGTGGGCTGGTGCCCCCGGCGCTGGCCGCGGCGCGAGCAGCGACCGGCTTCGGCGGGCGGTGGAAGGCCATCGCGGCGAGGCTGGAACGGGTAACGCCGTGCCTGTCGGACCTGTCCAGCCACCCCTGCTTCTCCAAGAACGCGCTCTGCCGGGAGCTGCTGCAGTCGGTGGCCGCGACGCTCGCCGAGGCTGCCGAGCTCGGCACGCGCTGCCGCGAGCCCCCAAAGGCCGGGAAGCTGCAGATGCAGAGCGACCTGGACGCGCTCGCTGGCAAGCTGGACCTCAACCTCCGGGACTGCGCCCTTCTCGTCAAGACTGGTGTGCTATCCGACGCTACGGTTCCGGCGGCCCAGGCTGAGGCGGCGACGGAGGCGGGCACGCAGACAGACGTGCGGGAGCTGCTTGCCAGACTTCAAATTGGGCACGCGGAGGCGAAGCACCGGGCGGTGGACGGGCTGCTTGATGCTCTGCGCGAGAACGAGGAGAGCGTGCTGTCGGCTCTTGGCCGTGGCAACGTGGCCGCGCTAGTGCAGCTGCTCACGGCGACGGCGCCCAAGGTCAGGGAGAAGGCTGCGACTGTTCTCTGCTTGCTCGCCGAGTCTGGCAGCTGTGAGGGCTTGCTCGTCTCAGAAGGTGCGCTGCCGCCGCTCATCCGGCTAGCTGAGTCCGGCAGCCTCGTCGGCCGGGAGAAGGCCGTCATCACGCTTCAGCGGCTGTCCATGTCGCCCGACATCGCCCGTGCCATAGTCGGCCACAGCGGCGTTCGTCCGCTCATCGACGTCTGCCAGACCGGGGACTCCATCTCGCAGTCCGCCGCGGCCGGAGCGCTCAAGAACATCTCAGCAGTGCCGGAAGTACGGCAGGCGCTGGCCGAGGAAGGCGTGGTGCGGGTCATGATCAACTTGCTCGACTCCGGTGTCGTGCCGGGCTCCAAGGAGTACGCCGCCGAGTGCCTGCAGAACCTGACGTCAAGTAACGACAACCTGCGGCGCGCCGTCGTGTCCGAGGGCGGCCTGCGCAGCCTGCTCGCATACATCGACGGGCCTCTGCCGCAGGAGTCTCCTGTGGCCGCGCTCCGCAACCTCGTCACTGCCGTCACGCCGGACACCCTAGTGTCGCTCTGCGTGCTCCCGCGGCTCGTCCACGCGCTCCGCGACGGCTCTGTTGGCGCGCAGCAGGCGGCTGCGGCCGCCATCTGCAAGGTCTCGAGCTCCACGGACATGAAGCGACTGGTGGGTGAGCACGGGTGCATCCCACTGCTGGTGCGGCTGCTGGAGGCCAAGTCGAACGGCGCGCGCGAGGCGGCGGCGCAGGCTGTGGCGAGCCTGATGGGGTACCCTCCCAACGCCCGGGACATCAAGAAGGACGAGAAGAGCGTGCCCAACCTGGTGCAGCTGCTGGAGCCGAGCCCCCAGAACACGGCGAAGAAGTACGCCATCTCCTGCCTGCTGGCGCTGTCGGCGAGCAAGCGGTGCAAGAAGCTGATGATCTCGCACGGCGCCATCGGGTACCTGAAGAAGCTGTCGGAGAAGGACGTGGCCGGCGCCAAGAAGCTGCTGGAGAAGCTGGAGCGCGGCAGCCTGCGCAGCCTCTTCAGCAGGAAGTAGTGAAGCGACGTTCCTTTTTTTGCCGTCAACGTGTATAAAAAATCCCGTCCTGTTTCATAGCCTCAATGAAGTGAAGAGCGGCAGAGCGGTGAAGAGAGGTGGTGAGAGTCCTCGCGTTCATGTGAAGTGAACATATGGCGTTGTAATTTCGCTGGCTAATGTGTGTGTCTCAGTTCGTTCGTTCGTTAGTTCCTAACCATGGTTGCAGTCGCTTCCAGCAGGCTAATAAAATTTCTTCAGGCAAGATCATTTTTGTACAGTTTTTTCTTATGCTTTTGCTTGTCATCTGTGGAATCCTGCTGCTGTTTCGTTCTGCAATTTTTCCAATCTTTCAGAATATCAGGTTCGCGCCTTCAAAGGTTATTCAGCATCCTTCTCTCTGATTTCAAACGGGCATGGAATCTCTCGCGCTCCTGAACTTTGATGCTGGAATCAGCCCCTAATCATCGATCCTAACATGTTTTTGTTGCAAAATAGTCGGCGTGTCCTTTCAGACCGTCCACTATCATCTAACTTCATATCCTCCTTCAAAACAGAATATTCTTTCCCCACCATCAAGATTCTCTCATTTATACTACTTTCTTCCGCACCCATCTTCCTTCATATTCTTCCTTCATCCCAACTACTGGGACCACACATTTTTTTATACCCTCCCAACCAGCGGCGAAGCCAGCGCCGGCGGCCAGGGGGGGCTCCCGCCGCCGGCTTCTTCCTCTAGCCCCCCTTCCCCTCTTCTTCTTCCACCTCCGGCCTAGGGGGGGCTCTGGGGGGGCGCCGGCGGTAGGGGGGCTCCAGCCCCCCCCCCCCGCCCCACCGCTGCCTCCGCCGCTGCTCCCATCCTCCCTCCCCACCCGTGCGTCTCTCTCGCCTCGCTCGCTCCTCCGCCCCTCTCTCTCTCGCCTCACCTCGCCTCCCACCGCCGGTGTCGGCTCGCCGCTCCTCTCCCCTCCTCAACCGCGGCGACGTCGACGGCACCCAGCGTGCGGCGGGCGAGGTCCTGTCCGCGCCGACCCGCGGGGCGACCCGCACCGGGGCCAAGGGCGGAGCAGGGGCGCGCAGCAGAGGCGCCGACCGCCGCGCACGCCTGCCGGGCTCCGAGCGCTCCGAGGCGGGGCGGCCTCCGACGAGCGGGATCCACGGGGGAGGGGCGCGGTGGCGGGCCGGCGGCGGAGGCCTCTCCCCGCGCCGGCGGCCTCCTCCTGGCGGCCTCCTCCTTACCAGCGAGGAGCAGGGACGACGGCGAGCTCGAGGAGCGGGGCAACAGCGAGCTCGAGGAGGAGCGAAGGACGAGGCGCCGGCCGCCCTCTGCTCCACATCGACGCGCGGAGCCGGGCACCCAGCGGAGGAGGCAGAGTAGTAGCAGGGCCTCGAGTGCGTCGCCCGCCTCCTCTCCGCCGCTCTCGCCGCCGGCCGTCCCTCCCCGTGCCTGTGCGCGCGCCCGCCTCCTCGGAGGTGGACCCGATGGCGGTGGAGATCTCCTCGGCGGCGGCTCCCTGTTCCACATCCGGCGGGCGCACGGTCTGCGGCGGCGGCAGCCTCCCTCCCCTGCTCGCGCGCATGCCTGCTGGGCTCCGAGCGGTCCGAGGCGGGGCGGCCTCCGGCGAGCGGGATCCATGACCCTGACGCCCCAAATCCGCCGCGGCGGGGCGGCCTTCTCCCTCCCGGGCGGCGGGGCGCGGCGCGAGGTAGTTGGGGCAGCACCAGCGGGACCCGTGGTGGGGCCGGGCGCAGGCTGGCGGAGCCTCCTGGATCACCCTGAATCTAAAGGAGAGGGAGGCCGACGCCATTTTGGCGTCCTTCTGCAGGACGACCGCTGCAGAGAAGAAAACGGGATCCGTCTCCCCGGTGCGGGTGGTCTCAGGGTCCTAGAATCTGGTGAAGTGCTGATTGTGTCATCGCTGCTGCCAAGTGCCAACAGCCGCTTCTGGTTGAGTGCTGCTGACTGCCGCCGAGTGGCGAATGAGCGAGACTTTTATGGGAGCATGATGCGGACAGAACGCAAGATCGGTGTCCGCACGCGCGCGGCGGCAATGATTACCGGACATTAGCATGCCCGCCCTAGAACAATATGACATCGTCGTCCGAGCAGTCGGCGATGGTGGTCGAGCTGGTAATCCTGCATCCCCTGCAGGCCTCGAGTGTCCGTCGATCAGCTGGTAATTGGTCCCCTTCCCTACTTCGAACAGGTGCAAGTAGCATCGAACTGAATCCCTGCTTCGCCGTAAATGAACGCGACCGTTTCGTTGGACTCGATTGTCCGAGTGTTCAGGTGGCACGGCCGACTCGATTGTCCGAATGTTTAGGTGGCACGGCCCTTTCCTACGGGGACTGTGGATGGCGCAACATGACAATGGAAAGTGATTCGGCGTCACGACTCCGGATGCAAATGACTGATAGGGTTGCGCACGAGTGTGAGTGAGGCCGCGCGCGAGAGCCAACCCGGGTTGGTCAGAGGTCATTCTCATATCCTCGGTGCTCCGGCTATCGTTGCCACTGTTTTTAATTTCAACTGAGCCCCTTGGAGTGAAGAACTCCATGCTTACAAAAACGTATACCCGAATCCTGTCAATGCCGGTGAGAAGATTTTTGAAAAATCAGTCTCATAAATTCATTCCAACAAGAATCAAACTCGAATCCATACTTCAGCCTCTGTAACCAACTAAACTACTGCTTTGGCACCACTGTTTTTAGTTTTGCATGGATGGGACGGGCGGCCAAAGCCCCCCGCTCTTCACTTTGTTCTGCGCTGCTGGTGATAGAATCAACCGGGCAAAACATAGGGGTTAAGGGGTTTGATGCCTCTAATACGGGAGAAGAAAAGGTTGGAGCTAGCAGTGTGTCCCTTTTATCTTGCTGATTTTGATAGTTTCGTGATGCAAATTGTGATGAACGTCTGTATTTACGAGACGGATCAAGTAGACAACCGTGTCCAGATGTTGCCTGCCGTCTTGCCGGGTCGACGATGACGACCACGCCGCAGTCTGTCTGTGAATTGTGAACCAAAATAGAGTAAACCCACCCCAATTTAGGGTTCCAACAAAATACAAGCCCACAATAGTTTAGTCCAATCCATGAGTCTATGTTATTTGGGCCCAGTAACCGATCGCGAAGTTGGATGGGCCTACTGTGCTGTGCTAAAGCCCAGCTCACCACGAGGTTACTGGTTAGATTAGATGATGATGGCGGATTTCTAAAAAAAAATGATGAGGGCGATAAGTGGGGCGAGTACTGTGTTATGATATGAGTACGCAGTACCTATCATCGTTTACTAGGTTGTAGCAAGGCTTAGTCCAGTCGCGATCTCCTATTTTTTCTTCCTGATTTCGTCCTACGAATCCAACATTTCAACAATACGAAAAAGTTGCAAAATGACAATCTTTACGAGACCTAAAACGGGGGAGATTTTTGTCTCCCAATTGCGCCACGTCATCAAGAAAAGGTGGGCCATCAGATCGCGCATTGATGGCTCTGATCATCCACAGATACTGTTCATGCTGGACCCAGTAGGTTTAGGTGGGACCCACACATTTTGGTTTGTGGGACCCACAATTCTATTGTGGGATTCATGATTAAAAATTTATGTTTTCTCATTCTGTAAGTGGAAAACACCGTAACAACGATTTTTCAAATTATGTATTCCTAATTTCATTTCTAAATTATATTATTCAATATTTTCCTTCAGATTTTGTTCAGTTACAAACGACTTCTCAAATTATATTATTCAATATTTTCCATCGAATTTGTGTTCTAACTTCTTCAAAAACAGTGCTCTCAAAACTATATATTTACATAAATTATATATAATATTTTACAAACTTCTTATTTATTTTATTTACATAATATAAAATTATGATGTAAATCATTATGACCCGTGTGGTGTACCGTGTGTATCAGCCTATGTAGTATGTAATCTAGTCATTACTCAGGTAATTTTACAAAGACCAAGCACCTCGAGTTTTAAAGGAATCCCAACAAGGTTGCCACTTTTACAAAGTCACCCTAAAACTTTATCAAAATTAATATGTAGTCCAGCCCACAAAGATAATTTATGAAAACCTCAAACTTTGCAAAATATATTTTCATTCTAACCGCCTCTCAGACAGCTTTACGAAAACCCCCTAGAGCTTTGAAGGAATGCCAAGAGTGCTGCCAATTATATAGAACCCACTCAAATTTTATCTAAAATAGATAGTAGTACAACCACTACTTTGACATTTTAATTAAGCCCCCTCAAGTTTAAAAAACTAACATTTCTTTAAGCCACCTTTCAGAAAATTTGACGACATCTACCTCGATCAAGCCACCTCTCATGTAATTTTATTATACTAATTAACCCGCGATTCATGCATCTCCAACAAACTTGAACTTTACAAGAACTAATACATGGTCCACAGACTTTTATGGTAAAGACCGTAAACTTTCTACAAATCTAACCACAACTCGAAAATTTTGTGAAAAAGTTCCCTAACTCTATCATAATGAATCCACTATCATGCTTTTAATCAAGAAATACAATAAACTCGTAAGGACTTAATCCTCAATCTAAAATCCTGTAAAATATCCACAACCTTCCTACTAATCACTGGGCTACATGTCATGGCGCGACAACGCCGCGCCAGTCTTTCTAGTGTATTCCGAAGAGAATGTCTAGAGTTGGTAAAGGACCCTCCAATTTAGCCTAGCAAATTTAAGAATCGGGCTTTAAATCTATAATAATATACAATTTTGAGTTAAAAAGTAGTAGTACTTATTTGGATTGCGAAGAATATATTAGGGTCGTGGCCCATTACCACCCCTAAAATGTCCCGTTGATTTTTTCGATCCAATGTGATAACAAACAGCAATCGCCCGATTTCTATGCAGACATCATTTTCCCTAACGAAGGCATCAATAATATAGTACTGGTATTAAGATCTGTTGGTAAGGCACATCTTTTGCACAGTGATAAGCCTGTAGGCATTGCGGAGTGCCTCGGTGGAGTTTGTGCTCTTGTGGCCTTGTTGTGGGCCGACCTTATCACCTAAACGATGACAGCACGACACCGATATTTTCTTTTATGGGGGCCAAGGCAGACAATCGTCCAAGGAAGACCATTATTATACATTTATACTGGCCTTGTCAATCTGCTCGAATGCTATCTTACTGTTCTGTTTAACAGCGACCTTCTTCTCACATTAAACTAAGCATCATGGGATGCTTTTCAAAACCCAGCCGAATCTGGCCAATTTGATCCTTATCTTCTTGTTCATGCCGACTGATGCAATAATTTATATACACTGTGGTATTTATCTCTTATCCCTTCCCCTGATAGGTCCAGCTCTGCCAACAATCCTACCAGAGGTGATTGATGACTGGTAACAACGCAGGATACATGCAGAAAATTCTATCATCAGGCGATAACAAAAAAGCATGCTTGTTCAGAAAACAAAAACTCAGGTTGAAATTGAAGCAAGAAGTGGGCAAGCATCATATTCATATCAAGGTCAGGAAACTCTGTCAGATGCTGCACTGCAAACAGATCCTCATCTGCATCTTGTTCTCGTCGTCCCATATATACATTCTTTTCAGCAAGTCATAAAAGTAAGTCTAGCACTACACATCACATTCCCAGCAACTGGGGCTTATTGCGAACTGTGATTCGGAGCCACCAGCAAAACCAGGACCTCGAAGAACACTCAACGACAAGACCCAAACCATTGAGGAGACGGCTACGAATGAAGCTGCGGCGGTGGCTGTACCTCACGGCGTCACACCATGAAGGCCATGGAGTTGAGGGTGGCGAAGCGGGTCCACATGTCCGCGGTGGCGAGCCTCGGCCGCGCCATGGTCCGGCGGAGCTCCTCGAGCCTGGACAGGAGGAGCACGATCCGGCGGCACGGGACGAGGACGAGCGTCAGCGGGATGAACCATACGCCCAAGTCCAACACCAGCATCTCGGCTCCCAGAGATGGCTCTGCAAAATCTTCAGGGTGATTATCTTTTCGGTAGCTCTGGCTCCTTTTCCAGCGCCGGTGCTTCCTGTTCTTTATATAGTGGAGGTTTCAGCCCTTTTGCTGTCTTAGTGGAAGGGCCATCAACAGACGTTTGAGTGCACATTGTTAGTGCTATCGGATGGCCCACTTCAGTGACTGCAGGTGGGGCCTGGTCATTTTGGGATGGTGTAGTGGTAGCTCTGTGAGCTATTCATCCAGCGGGTGTAGTAGTGTTCCACTTCGTTTGATGTGCCAGCCTACCAGGAATTAGTGAAAAGTTCATCCAGCATCACCAACTAGTCTAGTAGCGGTAGAAACAACCACCATCTTTTCCGGCCTCTTGCCGGAAACTGTAGGGGTGATGGTGTGCTTAAAATCCTCCTTCGTTCAGGGTTGCTGCATCTTCTTCTTTCCAGCAGGGCAAAACCAAACTACCCAGCACACTAATGAACGCTACCGAGAGTCCGGACAATTGTGGACAATTGTTAACGAAGCAGTTGCTGGGACAACGAAGCAATCCCACAGTACAACTAGACCTTGAGATTTGATGTCTTGATTTGAGGACCCCGCATGATCGAAATCACAATTTTCTTTGGAGGACTCCAGCAAGGACTTCTTTTTTTTTCTCTGTTGGATGATGGCTATATATGTAGTACCACCTCCGTTCGTTTATATATGATGCCGGCTAGGTCAAAATTGAGCCTATCAACGTCATATATAAACGGACAAAGGGAGTACTAGTACTGTATTACATAGCAGTGACAATTACACTAGAAAATAGAAATTAGTTCCTCTTGGAGGAAAGTGAAAGAGAAGCTGGATGGTGGAGGCAAAAATAAACCATACCACCTCAATGGATCAAATGTATGCCCTTTCCACTGTGTATACACCCCGTGTTTTATGGGAAAATATTTGGTGCAAACCATCTCCATCAGTAGCGTAGCCATGATTTGATTTTTTTCATTGTTGGGGGAGCCAACAGTGCTAATTTATCTGAAAATTTGGTTCAAAATGAACATTTTAGTGCAAATTTGCAAACCAAGGGGGGTGGCATGGCCCCTGCCAGCCCCCCTTGGCTACGCCACTGATCTTGATAGAAATGTGACAACCTCTTCAAACATCATATTTGTAAATATTCAAAAAACATGAAACAACACACACGCATAATGTATTCGTACATTTTGGCAAACTTTAGATGCAAACTCAAACTAGAAAAATTCAATTGAAAATGACAAATTCCATATGCATAAGCACTAAAAGACAAAATTCTTTGAATTTGGTCTTCTAGTGCATATGCACTTGAAATTTGTTACTTTTGTATGAATTTTTGCAAAATGGTTTTGCGTCCCATATATCTTTTTGCAACAAAGTGTGCCTGTCGATGCACTACGGATATGCAACTATTCAAAAAAAAATCCAATACTTTTTTTTTGAATTAAATAAAATTCAATACTTCCAAGTATCATTTTTGAAAGAGTTTTCAATTTTCCACCAAGAAGGTGGTTTGCACATAATATTGTCCCTACTTTACAATTGCCCACGTACTGCTACGATCTCCGTCTTCCTTGCTGCGCTGAGTGTATCTATCTCATCAACAACCCTCGATCTCGAAGGCACGATCTATCCATCACCTTTATTGCTTGCGTGGCTGCGAAGGCAGGCCATAGAGCCCAGATTAGGCGTCGCGAGCACACGCCTCTTTCTTTTCTGAAAATATTCTCACCTCTTCCCTGACCCTGATGATGAATGAAAGCGCAGGACCTAGTGGATGGAATGGAATCTAATCTGGTCACGGTTTCGTCGTGCTCTCGGCCGGTTGTGTTCGGCGACAGGGTGAGGCATGGCAATGGCATCGGCACGGCGCGCAGGTGGCGCTGCTCTGCTCCGGAAGAGGCACGGCAAAGGCCTGGGAAAGTGAAGGCATGTGCGGTGTGCGTGCCGCTCCGCGTGATTGTGGGGCTCCTATCTCCCTACCGGAAGATGGATAACACAATGAACTTCCAGCCCAACACCGACCCATTCACCACCTCTTCATCTTCTTCCTCAGGCTGCTCCCCCAACCCCGCCGCCGGCGCCTCCACCACCCCGGCCGGCGGCTGCCGCGCCGCCGTGCCGTCCGCCCACCGACCACCACCTCCCGTCCACCCCGCCCTCCTAATCGCGCAACTTGTTGCCCCCGCCGCCGTCCGCCGCCCACCGGGGATCCAGCCCTGCCCGGCCGGCGGCCGTACCACCACCGCCGCCCACGACCTTCTCCTCTAAGGCCGGCGGCCGTTGAAGCCCCGCCCCCAGAAACCCGAACCCCCGAACCCAAACCCTAAGCTCCGCCGCCTCCACCACCGCCCCGGCCGGCGGCGACCTCGCCGCCGGCCGTTCCCCCCACCGTCCGCCCGTTCATGATCTCCCATCCCGCAACCCCGAACCCTAACCCGCCGCCGCCTCGACCACAACCCCGGCCGGCGGCGACCTCGCCGCCGGTCGCTCCCCCCACCGCCCACCCTCCTCGTCCTCCCCGTGTGAGCGCGCGCGCTCGGCGGCACGAATGGAAGCGGGCAAGCGGCAACTGGAGGAGGTGAGAGGAAGAAGAAGGTCATCCGACGGTTGCTACCACACGCACGAATCTTGAAGCATTTATAGATAACTTCGTTTCTATCTTCCGGAAGATGTATAGGATTCCCGGGTGATTGTTGCGTGTGGATCAGGGCCCGCTCCCCTTTTCCTTCGCTTGGCTCCACCTCACTTTCAGGCACCATATGGTATGGAGTGGAGAGGCAGTTGAAGAAGCCATCGTGTAAGCAGAGTGAGTGAGCAGCCCAGATTGTTTGAACACCGCCTATCTCTGATGAACAAAATTTCAGACTGCGTCCCAGGGGCGGGCCCAGTATATATTCATTGGTATTCAGTTGAATACCCATTTTTTTTGCAAAAAAACTTGATACATGTAATGTATTTCTAGTTATATAGGTGGAAAAATAAGAAAAACAAGCTAGCAGTTAATGCAAACAAAAAAAGCCCACCAGACAGCTACTTCTTGGTCCGGCTCCTCCCTCTTTTGCCTGGCCCAATTCTCACAAGCCCAACTGGCCCACTCGGCCCTTCCCCTATTGGATCACAGATTCACAGCCACGCACACAGGGACTCAGGGAGCTCGACCGACCACGCTCGTTCGTTTCTCAGTTCCAGGAAGTCAGGCTTCCAGCGAAACCTAACCCAAGCCAAATGCCGCCGCCGCCGGTGGGGAGGTCGGAGCTCGGAGGCATGGGCGTGCGGGTGTGGCGTTCCCGCGAAGTGGTCTTGTCCTAATCCCGGTCGGCCTTCGCCCGACGAATCGACGACAACAACGGACGCGGGACGCAGCCTGCAGCAAGGAGAGGGAGGCACAGCCGCAGGGGCACAGATCCAACGCAGCAGGGCTCCATTCTTCTGCAACTCAATCTACAAATTGAGGTGAGCATTTCTAATTGTTTGTGAAATTGGGATAGCAACTTGCAAAATGTGGTGAAATTGAAATTGGGCAAGGACAGAATCAAGAGATGGGTTTAGCAAGGCCAGGAGATACATGTTGGGGATCTCACTATAGAACAGTAATGCATGTTATGGCTTTATATCCTTCAATCAGAAAAGTTCTTTTCAAGATTGAGAATGAAAGTAATGGTGCTGAGGCTAATGGAGCTCAAACTATGCTTACTGTATTTAAGTCATTTGAGTTTGTTTTCTTGTTGCACTTGATGAATGAAATATTTGGATACACAAATGACTTATGCAATGCTTTGCAAAAGAGAGAGCAGGATATTGTAAATGCAATGGACCTTCTTGAGTTCACAAAGGTAGAATTGAAAGTTTTGAGAGAAGATGACGGATGGGAGAAATTTCTTAAGAAGGTCACTTCTTTTTGTGAGAGGCACAAAGTTAAAGTTGTTGACATGAATGGGAAGTATGTCCCCATGCAAAGATCAAAGCAGTTCTATAGAGGTGCCATCAACTACCACCGATTTCATGCTAATATGTTTTTGGGTATCATTGATAGACAAGTTCAAGAACTTCATAATAGGTTTGATGAGGTAAACACTGAGCTACTTAGATGTATGGCATCATTCAGTCCAGCCAATTCGTTTCATGCTTTTAATGTTGAGAACTTGGTAAAGCTTGCTCGATTCTATCCTCATGACTTTGAATTTGAAGAAATCAACCAACTCTCTTTTTAATTGAACCGTTATATCGATGATGTGAGGAAAGATGAAAAATTCACAAATCTGAGAAGTCTAGCAGAGCTGTCCATGATGTTAGTTAAAACAGACAAGATTTCTCGGTATGACATTGTTTACAAACTTCTCAAGTTGGTGCTAGTTCTCCCTGTTGCAACAGCTGGTGTTGAGAGGGTCTTTTCTATAATGAACTTGATAAAAAACAAGCGGAAAAGTAAGATGGGGCAGAATTATTTAAATGGTTGTTTGGTTACATTCATTGAAAGGGAATTCTTTTTACAAGCCAACGATGGGGACATCATCTCTTATTTTCAGAACATGAAGGACAGGAGAGTTATCCTGTAATTTGTAAGCGTATTAACCAATGATATTTGCTTTTTAATGATTTTTATACTCTATATATTTGAGATATTGCCCCTTGCTGCCTTGTTGATAATTTTAGAACATATATATCTATGCTTATGAATTGTACTTTAAGCTACCTAAATTTATTCTTCAACCTTTGAAATCTTGAATACCCATTCCCAAAATTCTGGGCCCGCCACTACTGCGTCCTCGTCGACGTCGTTACGAGACAAAACGCTATCACGTCGATGTGGGTGCGCGTGGTGTGCCGCACGTCCTTCTCGTGTCGAGGTCACCCGGGAGCCGGGAGTGGCCATGCACTCAGAGCGTATGTAGTAGTCTCGACTCTCGACTACGACCAATCGATCTGCTACTATATGACTGCTGACGAGTGACGACTGTACATACGTAGATACATGGAGAGATCACTCCGGGTGTGAATGTGTGATAGCACTGGAATTCGGTGTCGAGTGACAAGAGTCTCCGAGGCAGGGTTCCCCAAACTGGACCCGGTCCGGTTAGCCGGCCCCAAAAAAACCGGGCGGCAAACCGGGCATACCGGTCGGTAAACCGGAATCCTCGGTTCGGCGTGGTTCTCTAGGTACGGTTAGGGTCCGGTTACCGGCCATTTTAGGAACCGGACCGGACCGGTAGGACCGGGAACCGGCCGAACTGGCCCGGTTCCCACCGGTTTGGTGAACCCTGCTCCGAGGTGGCGAGAACGAGACGCATGGGAAAGGGTCAATGGGGTCTAGACTCAGAGCTTGATTGCTTGAACTAGAGATTTTTTTAACGAATCAGCAAAGAGCTGCCGATTGTATTAGAAAGAAGAGTAAGTTCAGACTAGACATTAAAATAAAAAAACATATCGACCGGTTAGATTGGGACATGAATTAAATCAACCTGCACCGTATCACGCCAACACACTACTCAAACTCATACTCATGCGTAACATCAACCGGGTGGATTGGAACATCATCCGGATCTCTCTCAACTTTGCCAGATCGGATTGGGACATCAACTTGAACCTCCATGAACTTTATCTAGTCGAATTGGGATGTCAACTTGAGCTACAACAAAACCCAAACCCACAAGCTGGATTTACTTTTCTCTTTTTTTTCGTAAGGAAAGGAAATAAAGAAGAGCGCCTTGTCGGAAGTAGCAACTATCAAGAAAGCCCCCTTGTTGGAAAAGGTTGACATCGCCTTCAGGAAGGAAACATCGTCGAAGACGTTGTCGATGCGAGCCCATATCGGGTTGTTTCTTCACCCGCTTCATCTGATAGGGAAGGCCGACATCCAAGAGGATTTGTAAGACCCATTGTAAATATCTTGTTTAGCGCAGGTCCAAGAGGATTTGTAAAAAAGTAGCATTAAAACCATCAGGGCCAGGGGCAGCATTGCTCCTCATATTCTTTATAATGTCATGAATTTCATTAAGAGAGGGAGTTGAATATGTGTACCTAAACAAAGAGGCAAGCTGAGGTTCCTGATCCTGATGAGTAGGATTGAACTCACCATGTTGATGTTGTGTTGCATGATCGACAGGGACTGTTTGAGGGGTGAAAGAATGGTTTGCAGGGGTACTAGGAGAGTTCTGAATTGGGATATCCCTAGGAGAAAGAGCCTGACTGGTAGAGAAAATAGTAGTGAAGTAGTCAGTGAGGGTTTGAGCTATCTGGGTGGGAGTAGTGGAGACAGAACCATCTGGGTTTTGTAAGTGAGAGATTCTATTATTTCTGTTGCGTTTGATGATGGCTTGATGGAAGAAACCAGTGTTCCTGTCACCATCTACTGCCCAATTCTTTTTGAAGCGTTGAGCATGGTAGGTAGCTTCCTTGGCAAGGAGGTCTTGGTGAGTATCATGCAACTGTTGTTGGAGAGATTGGTTTTGTTGAGTGGGATGAAGGCTTTGTTGTTGGAGGATCTAGGATTCAATGGTTTGAAGTAATTCTGATTTCTTAGGTTTCTTCCTTCTCCACTTCTTAAGATCTGTGGCCAAGAATTTGGTTTTTTGGATAAAATTGCGATTAGAACAGTGTTGCCAGCTGGTTTGAGTTATATTTTTGAATTCACTGTCAAGCAACCATCAGTTCTCAAAACGAAAAGGTTTGTTGGGGCGTGGGCGCTGGGAGACAGGAAGAGTAAGGATAGGCGCATGGTCGCTATACATCATAGGCAGATGTAAATAGTCATCGTGGGCGCTGGGAGACAGGAAGAGTAAGGATAGCGCATGGTCGTTATACATCATAGGTAGATGGTAAATAGTCGTCGTAGGAAACATCAAGCACCAATCTGCATTGCCAAAATAGCGATCAAGTTGTTCATAAGTTGGATTAGAGGAAAAACGTTTATTTGTCCAAGTGTAGGCTAGACCATCTTATCCTAAATCAATGAAACCACATTGCTTAACATAAGAACAAAAGATATTGATACGGTTGTAATCAGCAGCGCCTGGGCCTAACTTTTCATAAGCATGCATTATATTGTTCATGTCACCCATACATAACATTGGAGTACTGGGATTACGCGAGACAAAGTTCAAAATATGCTCCCAGATTACATTGGTTAAACGGTGATGAGGATCACCATACACACAAACTAGACCAAACTTCTGCCTACTGGAGTTATTTATACACATGGCAAGGATGAAGTTCTGATTAGATTTGATCACAGTGATGTCCACAGGAGCCAAAGGCCTCCCGATTGGCCTTCAGAAGGAATAACAAAAGCATTATTCAACCGAAAATGATTTATAAGAGAAGTTCTAGAAATAGAGGAATTCTGAGTCTCAGAGATGAAGCATACCTGAGAGCTAGTAGAGGTAATGAGGCGGGAAAGATGTACCATAGTCGGACTGCGGAGGCTCCTGCCTGAGCCTCTGCAGTTCCATGATAGAAGATTCATGGCGTCTTGGGCATCCTGTCGGCTGGCGCCTGAGCTTGGTGAAGAGGAGACTGAGCTTGGCGAGGATGAATGGCTGGATCTTGAGATGGGCGAGCTGCCCCGTCACGTAGATGAACTTGGCTAGCATTACCACCTGGATTCTGAACATTAGTACGGGGATTGACGAGTGGGTTAGCAGGGAGTATATCAGTACCCATGCCAGTCCGACTGAGGTAATGCTGAGCTTCACTATGAGCATGGCTTGCTGCCAGAGAGTGTGGATCTTGTTGCGGAGTGTGCTGGGCTGTGGATACAAAGGCTGAGAGAGCTTGCTGTTGAGGCACCAGGTGTGCCTCTTCTTGGCCCAATAGCTCCCCCAGTTCGCCGCCACCCAGTAGGCCAGGAGACCTGCAATACAAGTCTGGGGAAGATGGTCTCTCAAATCCTGAGCTTTGATCTTGCTGCCCAGCTGAATTGCGTTGCCTAGGAAAGGCGCTGCTATGTCCATTCAGATTCACTGATGAAAAGCAAAGCAAACAATTTAATAAGTATAATACCAGTTTTCCAGGCATATACAACCAACACTAGAAGCAACTTTCGAACACCATACACACCAGTTTTCCTGTAGAGTTTCTTACTGTTAAATCACAAGGCAACACAGACTATGCAAACATATGGGCAAGCACTACATAGCTTAAATCGTAGGAAAAATCCTTTAATCCCGGCATCATAGCATAGAACTGAGCAGGAACCAATTCGAATCAAAGATGGGTAACAAGCATCAGGCATAGATAGCAACTAGCAATCCCGGTACTAAAGAAATTCAGATTCTAACAAATGCTCTATCACTAGCTAAGGAAATTGCATGAAAGAAACATAATGCAGCCAAGATCCAAGAATCACAAAGGGAAGGAGCTGATGGTGTGGACAGCACAGACCTAGCAGGTGGAGAGGGGGAGGGGAAAACTCACATATGTTGTAGATCGAGATGGAGGCGACGCTCTGGACAGGGACGAGGACGCGGAGGGGGATGACAGCACCGGAAACGGCGGCGGTGGCGGCGGCTAGTTGGGGACGAGGACTAGGACACCAAGGTGGCGGCGCTTGGACGAAGGCAGCGTGACGGGCCTGGATGGGAAGGTCCGGCGACGGCGGCGCTCGTCGCTTGATAGGGAGGAGCAGCGACAGCGAGGCTGGGGGAGACGAAGGGCGACGACGCTCGCCTCGCGTGGACGGGGGAGCGGCACGGGGGAGCGGCGTCCGGTGTGTGGGGAGATCTCACCCGGTGGAAAACACAGGGTTGGGGTCAACCTTGGCTATCCTATATACCTTCCGGAAGTTTTTTTCCTAACCAACTATAACCCACCAAGAGCTCAAATAACAGCCCAACTGGCCCAACAACTACAAACCCTAGATTATCTTCTTCCACCTCCCCTGTGCCGCCGCCGCCCGGTGCCCGCCCGCGCCCCCGGTGGCCCGCCGCGGCCACCCGACCCCACCGCGCGCCTCCCGGTGGCCCGCCGCGGCCACCCCGACCCCGCCGCGGCCGTCTCGCGCGCCACCGCGTGCCCGAGCGCCGCGGCTAGGGGCCCGACCTCCATGGCCGCCGCGGCGTGGAGCTCGCCGGACCCCGGCCCCGTGCGACCACGCCTGCGTGCCGCCCGGTGCACCGCCGGTCGGCCCTCTGCGCGTGACCGCGCCCGCCGCCGGTCGGAGAAAGCTCGTCGGCGCGCGCCGGCGCAGGGTGCGCCGCCGGCCTCGGGAGGTAGAATCCGTAAAAAAAAATCCAACATTTCTGAAATATGTTGCAACATTTCGCAAAATGTTGAAAAAAAATAGTTGACGAAACCAACATTTCATAAAAATGTTCTAACATTTCTGAAAAATGTTGGAAGAAGTCTAAAAAAGAGAAAAATATTGTCCAACATTTTTAAAAATGTTGACAAAAAATAGTTGACGAAACTAACATTTCTTAAAAATGTTGGAACATTTCTGAAAAATGTTGGAAGAAGCCTCCAGAAAAATGTTGGAAGAAGCCTCCAGAAAAATGTTGACTAAAAAAATGTTGGAACATTTATAAAATGTTGACAAAAAGTTGGAAGAAGCCTCCAGAAAAATGTTGGAAGAAGCCTCCAGAAAAATGTTGACTAAAAAAATGTTTGAACATTTATAAAATGTTGACGAAAAGTTACTAGAAACGTTGAAGAAAAAAATGTTATAACATTTTTGAAAAATGTTGGAACATTTTTAATTTAATAATTATTAAGTGGGTTGGTGGGAAAATAAAAAACATCATTTAGATGGGCTGTTGGTGGGTTGGAAGTTCGCATACTTATCTACCTTCCGGAAGGCGTATAGGATCCCCGCCCATCCGGCGGGCTGGGCTCCCAAATGCCCTCGCATTTCGGCCCGGGGTCAATTCACGACGCGGGGGTCCGGCGCAGGGAAAACTCAGGCATAGATGTAGCCCGCCCAGGAGCCAGGAAAATGTCAGCTCCAGCTACGCCACGCCCCACCAGCTGCGCTTCCGTTCCGATTCCGCTTCAGCTCAGCCGGAGACGACAGAGATCGGCGATGGCGGGGAGAGTGGACCTCCCCGTGGTGGACCTCGCGTCCTCGGACCTCCGCGCCGCCGCTGCCTCCGTCCGCAAGGTGACCTCTCCCAATTCCCCATGCCCTCGAACTCCTCTCGAGTCTCGAGCGCGAGGCCTCTTTGCTTCGCGGGCGCGCGTCTCTGATGAGCGATTTGGTTCGCGCAGGCGTGCGTGGAGCACGGGTTCTTCTACGTCACCAACCACGGAGTGGACCGCGCCCTGGTCGAGGCGGTGCTGGCCGAGAGCAAGGGGTTCTTCGCCCTGCCGATGGAGGAGAAGATGAAGCTGCATAGGACCAACCACCGAGGGTACACGCCGCCCTACGCTGAGAAGCTCGACGCCGCTTCCGAGTTCGTAGGTTGGATGTCTCTTGCCTCGTCTGCTTCTCCTCTGCACTTGGTGTGGGAATTTTGTCTGGTCGTCTGATCACTAAACTTATCACTACCGCTGTTGCTTAGCTCACGGTAGGTGTATTATTAACGGCAAATGGTCAGGTGGTCTCGGAGTGCCCAACTAATGGAAACTACGAAGTACGGAGTAGTACTCTTTTTCAGATTAGAAAAACCGGAGGATTTACTGTTTCTGCCAGCAGTGTTAATTCCACGGCATTAGTTTGTTATTGTGTATAATGGCTCACTGGCTGTGATAGCTTAAACTGAACTAGAACCATGATGCCCCTGTTTATGTCAAAAATTGTGTTATTATTGCCCTTTTTTTCCTGATGGTAGCTACGAAATTCATTTCGTGGAATCTGCCTTGCTTCAGTTAACTGATTAGGCTGTGCGTGAAACTTGGAGTTGGGACTAGATACAGGTTCAGGATAATTCCATGGAGAATGGATAAGTACCGAAGAACCCATTCAGCTGTCATAGACTTGACCATTACCACTTACATTTCTGGTGCTTTAATGATATAGTTGCATATGCTGTTAGGCAATTTTTGGAGCTTTTGACTCCACCCCGTAAAAATATACCTATGTAAGAGAAGCAATTCTTTTGTTAAAAAATATGTATTTCATAAAAAAATGTATAGTTCAATCTGCTATTGCTTTCTGAATTAGTGAATTGTTATATTACAGGAGACCTCAAGGAGAGTTTCTACATTGGGCCTATTGGGGATCGTGATTCTCAGAGTGATCTAAACCAATGGCCTTCTGAAGGTACTTATATGCTTTGCCGTCTGTTAACAACTGATAATTATGCTGTCTGTGAGCTTGCATCATATCTATGGACGTCATTCATGTTGTCAGTGGCCTAAGCTTTTAACATTTCCTTCTTTTTTTGGTTATTATCTGTAGAGCGCTTTCCGTCTTGGAAGGAGACAATGAAGTTGTACATTGCAACTCTTCTGTAAGCTTTAGAAGAATGTTGATTCCTAAAAAAAAAGTTCTGGAGGAAATATTTCTATATCTGATTAAACTGTCTATTTACTATTGCTATTGGTTATTCCCTATTAGGGATACCGGTGAAAGGATACTCTCTCTAATTGCTTTGGGTTTGGATTTGGATGCTGAATTCTTTCACAAAATTGGGGCATTGGACTGCCCGTCAACATTTCTTCGGTTATTACATTACCCAGGTTACAGTACTCCATTTTTTTCTATATCAATAGGGGAGAATCAAAGTTTATTGTAATATTTATGAAATGACGCACTCCAGTCTTTGAATTTTTTTTTTGTGATTCTTCTCACATGGTCTAGCACTTCTTTATGTATTTCTCATGCTCAGGTAGATAATTACAATAGTGAAACTACACAAATGGAAATACAGGTGTTCTTTTTTTTTCTTGAATGCTTAGCAAATATAATCTATTATAGAACATATGGTTACATATTGAAGGAAGATTATTGGGAAAATAGTAGATGAATTATGAGGTGCATAGCACACATACATATATAGGCAAGGGTCTAGGGTTGGTTTATAGAAACACCACCAATCTAGGAGACCCTTGCCCTCTACACAAGAAACCCAAGGGGGAGGGCGGCCGGCCATTAGGCCAGGCGCACCACAGACCCCAAAGGCCCAACAGGGCCTATACACAGACAGTCTAACACACCCCCACAGTCTAATCGTCGGTGCCACGAACGTTTAGACTGGACCTAAACTCTGTGAAGACAGAAGAAGGCAGCCCCTTGGTGAAAATGTCGGCGTACTGTGAAGCTGTAGGAACATGAAGTACACGGACATCACCAATAGCAACACGCTCCCGAACAAAATGGAGATCAATCTTGATATGCTTGGTGCGTTGATGCTGAACGGGGTTGGCAGACATGTAGACAGCGCTGACGTTGTCACAATAGACCAGAGTGGCTCTGCGAAGTGGCGAGTGAAGCTCAAGAAGAAGCTGACGCAGCCAGGTAGCCTCGGCGACAGCGTTGGCCACAGCCTGATATTCAGCCTCGGTGCTGGAACGGGAGACAGTGACTTGCCGCTTCGAAGACCAGGAGATGAGATTGTCACCAAGGAAGACAGCATACCCAGAAGTGGACTTCCGTGTGTCGGGGCATCCTGCCCAGTCTGCATCGGAATAAACCACCAGGCTGTCTTGTGAACATGGTCGAACCGAGAGGCCAAGCTGAAGAGTCCCACAAACATAGTGTAGGATGCACTTTAGAGCTGCCAGATGAGGTTCTCGAGGAGCATGCATATTAAGACACACTTGCTGAACAGCATAGGAGATGTCGGGCCTGGTAAAAGTCAAGTACTGAAGAGCACCTGCCAGGTTGCGAAAATCAGTGGCTTCTTGTTTCCCAAGAAGAGCCCCAGTATCTGCGGAGAGCTTGGGATTGGTGTCGACTGGAGTGCTGCAAGGCTTAGAGGCGGACATACCAGCGCGATCCAAGATATCAATCATGAACTGGCACTGGGAGAGGTGCAGGCCGCCGCCATGAAGATGCTGAACATGAACTCCCAAAAAATGATGAATAGGCCCCAAATCTTTCATAGAGAACTGTCTCTGAAGATCCTGAATATGGCGTCGCAGCAGAGCTGGGGACGAAGCAGTGAGGACTATGTCATCAACATATAAGAGGAGATATGCAGTCTCGGAACCACGGCGGTAGACGAACAAGGAAGTGTCAGCCTTAGACTCCACAAACCCAAGGGACAGAACATAAGCGGCAAAGGTGTTGTTCCATGCGCGGGGTGCCTGTTTCAGTCCATACAAGGACTTATTGAGTTGACACACATAATCAGGATGGGCAGAGTCCTCAAATCCTGATGGTTGGGCGCAATACACTATCTCGGAGAGCATGCCATGTAGGAAGGCATTCTTGACGTCGAGCTGATGAACTGGCCAGCTGCGGGAGACTGCAAGAGACAGGACAGTACGAACTATAGCAGGATTGACAACAGGACTGGAGGTCTCACCGAAATCAACCCCGGGACGCTGAGAATAACCACGAACTACCCATATGGCCTTGTAGCGCTGAAAAAGATCCATCAGAATTGTACTTGATCTTGAATGCCCACTTGCCGGAGACCACATGAGTGCCTGATGGTCGAGGAACGAGATCCCAAGTCTTGTTCTGAAAAAGGGCAGCAACTTCCTCTTCCATGGCGGCCCTCCAATTAAGATCAGCGAGAGCGGCTCGAAAGGACTTGGGAACTGGGGAAAGCGGCACTGTGTGAAACAGGACCGGCTGACGGAAACCCATCTTGGCGCGTGTCGTCATGCTGTGCTGGTTGACGACGGGAGGTACCGGGACGGCACCTTTGGGCAGCCGAGGGGCAGCAGCAACTGGAGCGATGGCAGAACTGCTGACTGGCGGCGTCGCTGAACTGGCGGCAGGGGACACCTGCGGTGACGGAGATGCAGAAACTGCAGGAACAGGCTGACGTCGCGTAAAGACACGACGAAAATCCCGATCATGCACCGGGAGGGGCGCGAATCCGGGCGGGACGACGGGAGCCTGTAAGGGCGTCGAAGAAGCGCCCGGGGCCGCACGTGGCAGTGCAAGGGAGGCACCGGGGGCCGCACGTGGCTGTGCGGGGGAGACGCCGGGGGCCGCACGTGGCAGTGCGGGAGAGGCGCCTGAGGCCGCACGTGGCTGTGCGGATGACGTCGGAGCTCCATCAGGATGACCTGCAGGGACAAATGGTTGTGGCGATCCAATGGGAATGGTCGGCACAGGGTCAGGCGGTGCATCCAAAAACTCGTATGCGTCCGGGGTGCCAGGAGCGGCACGTTCCGCAAAGGGAAAGCTATGCTCGTCGAAGGTGACATGTCGAGAGATGATAATCCTGTTGGAAGACAAGTCAAGATAGCGCTATCCTTTGTGATAAGGGGAATAGCCAAGGAAGACACACATGGCGGAACGCGGAGAGAGCTTATGAGGAGCTGTGGCGGAAAGGTTCTGGTAGCACTTACAACCGAACACGCGGAGATGCTCATAAGAGGGCTCCATGCCGAAGAGAGCATGATGGGGGGTACCCATGGACAACACTTTGGTCGGCAACAGGTTAAGGACATAGGTGGCTGTGGCTAGAGCTTCGACCCAATACGAGGGCGGAAGGCTGGCTTGGAACAACAGTGAGCGCACAATGTTGTTGGTGGAGCGAATGATACGCTCGGCACGACCATTTTGAGCTGAGGTGTAGGGACACGACATGCATAGCAAAACGCCATGGCTGGAGAAGAAGGTGCGGGCGCTGGAGTTATCAAACTCGCGGCCATTGTCGCACTGTACAGCCTTAACAGTAACCCTGAACTGCGTTTTCACATAGGAAAAGAAATTAGCAAGGGTAGTGAACGTGTCGGATTTGAGTCGAAGAGGGAAAGTCCATAAAAAATGTGTGTGATCATCAAGTATAACCAAGTAATACTTAAACCTAGATATGCTAGTAACAGGGGATGTCCATAGATCACAATGAATGAGATCAAAACGACTCAAAGCTCTAGATGATGAAACTCGAAACGGTAAACGAGTGTGATGACCGAACTGACACGCATGACAAAGAGACGAGCTAATGTCTTTATTACATGAAAAAGGTAATTTGGCTAAGACTTCTTGACCAGGATGTCCCAGACGGTGATGCCAAAGTGTGGATGGGAGGCCAGCAGTGAGGGCGGCAGCAGCAGGAAGGTGCAGAGGGTACAATGGGCCTGAGCTATTGCACCGAATGATCACATTCTGATCCTTGAGATCCTTCACAGAACAACCAGCGGGGTCAAATTCAACTGAGCAATTATTATCGGTGGTGAGCTGGCGCACAGAAATTAAATTCTTAATAAGTTTCGGTGAAACAAGAACATTATTAAGAGATAAATTAGAAGGAAGATGTGCATGGCCAGTGGAAGTGACAGGGAGTAAAGAACCGTCACCGACAATAATGTTAGAAGGAATAGGATACCGCTGGGAAAAAATATGCGAAAGAGAGGAAGGATCAGAGGCCATGTGAGAGGTAGCACCTGAATCGAAGTGCCATTCATGTTGCTGCGGCTGGTTCAGCGTCATGGTGCTGAAGGTGGAGGCGAGGGACTGGGGATCCCAGTACGGAGCGCCGCCGGGGTTGCTGTAGATGCCGGGAACGCCTGCTAGCCACTGTCCAGGAGCATGGGAGGACCCGGACTGCGCCTGGAGGAGGGCCTGCGCCTGTGCAGCCTGTGCGGCCTGGAGCTGCTGCGCCTGGCTGGCCTGGTACTGAGCCAGGAGCGCTGAGGAGGCGCCTGACCAGTTGCACCGGGCCACATCTGTAGGCCCGGCCAGGTGACCACCAGGCCTGGCGGGACGCCAGAGGAGCTGCCAGGAGATGACGACTGGGAGCGGCCGCCGCTGTTGTTGCTGCCACCCCCGGACTTGGAACGCTGCCCGCCGTTCCGCCTGTTGTTGCCATTGCCACCATTGCGGTGCTGCTTGGGAGCACCGCCGTTCGCACCATCGGAGTTGCTGGTGCGGGGAGGGTGCTGAGCGCGACCGCCGTTACTGGTGTGGCCGGTGTTGACGTTGTGGCCGCCGGCCGGCGTGGAACCACCAGGTGCAGAGGCGAGGAGGGCGGTGGAGGTGTCGGTCGCCAGCTTGCCCACGGTGAGTTCCTCGAGGAGAAGCTCGTTGCGGGCCTCGAGGAACGTGGGGAACGGGCGTCCGCGGCGGAGATGGACACCGATGTGGGCGAACTTCTCGTTGAGGCTGCGAATGACGTTGAGGACGAGCGTGCGGAGACCTCCTCGCCGAAACCACCCAGGGCGTCAGCCATGGTTTTGAGGCGCCGACAGTACTCGCTGATGGAGAGATCGCCCTGGATGAAGGTGCGAAACTCGGTGTCGAGGAGGAGGGCACGCTGCTCTCGATTGCCGAGGAATTGAGACTCGACGGCGAGCCAGATGGTGCGAGCAGGGGCACCGGGCTGCATCACGGTCTCGACGAGGTCGTTGGAAATCGTCCCGTAGATCCAAGAGCGGACGACGCAATCCATCCGAGCCCAATCAAGGAGGATCACGGCGGGGCTGTCACGTTCGACGTGGTCCTGCAGGGAGAACTTGCCGACGGTGAGGAGGAACTGTTCGCGCCAACGGGTGTAGTTGTTGGTGACGAGGTCGAGGACGATCGGGACGAGCAGACGGATGTTGTGGACGGCGACGACCTGCGAGTGAAGATGAAGCACGACGGCCGCCTCATGCATCGTCAGGGTGTTGGCAGCCGGAGGAGGGTTGGAGACGTGAGACATCTTGTCGTCGTCGCCATCCTCAGCACCGGCGGCCTGGGCGGTAGCCTTGCGCTCGACAGCGGCGCGAGCCAGAGCATCACGGATGCGCTGGTCCGCGGCCTCGCGCTCCTTGACTGCGAGGGCAGCCTCGTCCTCAGCAGCCTTGGCGCGGTCGAGGCAGGCGTCGCGCTCCTTCTTGCGTGCGTCTGCGTCAGCTTGGGCGCGCTCGGTGGCGAGGCGAGCCTGCTCCTTGGAGTCCGCCAGGGCGCGCTCGCGGCGCTCCTGCTCCTCAGCGGCGAGAGCACAGGGGCTGGGGGTCCCGGCCATGGATGCGCGGCAGAGGCGGCGCACGGGCAGGGGACAGGGAGGGCGGCGCGTGGCGGAAGCGGCGCGGGGCAGGGGCGGCGTGCGGCAGGAGCGGCGCGCGGCAGGATGTGCGGAAGCAGAGGAAGGTAAAACCTAGCCTCTTGATACCATGAAGGAAGATTATTGGGAAAATAGTAGATGAATTATGAGGTGCATAGCACACATACATATATAGGCAAGGGTCTAGGGTTGGTTTATAGAAACACCACCAATCTAGGAGACCTTTGCCCTCTACACAAGAAACCCAAGGGGGAGGGCGGCCGGCCATTAGGCCAGGCGCACCACAGACCCCAAAGGCCCAACAGGGCCTATACACAAACAGTCTAACACATATGTTACTCTAATAAATTAGGGAGATATTGTCCTAGTTTTTGTTTCTTGCCTGGGTTGGGGCTGGGGAGCATAACTAATGTGTCCACTAAATACTTACTGGTAAGGTCCAACTCACATATTTATACTTGCATGATGTCACTATTTTCTACTGAAACTGGTGCGAACTTCAATCCATATGGTCTTAAAAAATACTTTCAATTTATTTGAACATGTTCATAGTTAGTGTACTAGCATCAGCCAGCAGAGGCTATGCAGAGCAAGGCGTCTCTGTTGATGATAGTTCAAAGTACCTATCTTACTGCTGTGTACTGGAGTGCAGTCTTAGTTACCGAAGGACACTCACTTAAGCAATGTGAATGTAAAGTATATAAACTTGTTGTGTAGCTTTGTTTTCTGGTCTTCTTGTATACGGTAAGTGGGGGCACAGACAGACAAAAACTCAGGGTGTCTTTAAGTTGCTTCTAGGGACTGTAGTCTTGGTAATCTGAGTGTTTTCTTTTTCTTTTGTACTATGGAGCCATTGAGCAACTTTGTGTTATGTGCTTACATAGTATTCCCACTTCATTGATTCAACATAGGTGAAGTAAATGAGTCTGATAGTGGAAACTATGGTGCATCAGCTCACTCAGACTATGGTGCGATAACCCTTTTAGTAACAGATGGTACTCCTGGCTTGCAGGTATACTATCTGTTCTGAAACAGTTTAGTTCAGCACCTTCAATTTTGTTCAAATTTTGTACCTAATCACTCGTGTACTATTACCACTCTCAAATGGAACATTAGCTCTTATTTTTTGATAAGTAGACAAGGTGGCATCATCATTCATCATATATTATATTATGTTATAGTTTCTTATGTTGCTAGGAGTGTACAGATATGCAGGGAGAAGGATAGGGATCCTCAGCTATGGGAAGATGTTCATCACATCGATGGGTAAATGCTCATTTTATGAATTCCAAGAATAGAAACTCTAATATAGCAGTTTGGTGCCAACGACAGAGAACTTTTTGCTGTTCTGTAATTCTGTTAACTTCTAGACCTCTGTTTGGGTGTTTCTACTGTTCTTCAGATAATTGCTAGAAGGTACAATATATCTTATCAGTTCTTGCATTGCTCACAGGGCACTTACTGTTAATATTGGTGACTTGCTAGAAAGGTGGACAAATTGTGTTTTCAGGTATCACCCTTCATTACCTTTGTTGATTCATTATCCAAGAAAACGCTTGGATATGAATTTGATTGGTATGCTTCTGCTTTAACCTGTAACCTGTAGATCTACACTGCATCGCGTTGTTGCTGTTGGTAAAGAGCGGTACTCGGTGAGTATATTCACATTTCGTACTTCAAGAATTTCAGCTTGCTTTTAACGAGCAGAATAGCCCTTTGCTCAGGTTCTTGAATGTATCAGGTGGCATTCTTTCTTGACCCAAACTCTGATACGGTGGTTGAGTGCTTGGAAAGCTGTTGCAGTGAGGCAGATCCACCGAGGTCCTCATCTCTCACCTTAACGTTTGGCTAGTTTCATTTGCTGTTGCTTCCACGTAGTCTAAAATTTTACCTTTTCAGGTTTCCACCTATCAAGAGTGGCGACTATATAACCGGGCGAATTAATTCCACATACAAATAATCATCCATCCATATCATTACATGTATAAAGCTATGCACCTTTATAACAGCCTGTAACCATATCATGGTTTGGTCCGAGATCTAAAGTACACACGATGCCAGAGAGCTGGGTATGTGAACTGAATCTCCCTCGTCTCCCCATGACACTGCACTAGCATCGTCAGCCAGCAGCCGTCGTCGTTGGCAATTGGCACTGCGCCGCGTACATCCAGAGCAGTCAGGTGACAAGCGCGGGTCAGTGACTCGGCGTCGTATGTTTCCAAAGTGATTTTTTCTCCGTCTAGACAATGCTGCCGAACACTTGCTCTGAAGCCAAGTCGGCAAACCGTGCTGGCTGCTGCAATCTTTGTGACAGTATCTACCCGATGGCCGATGGACTTGTAAAAGCTCTTCTAGTTTGCCTCCTGGGAGACAAAGGCACTCCATTTACCATCAATCCCTTTCTTTGACGGGCGAGATCGGCAGGCATCTCGATCAGTTCACAGTTTCATACCTGTTGAACACGACCAATCTGCCATCTAGAAGAAAGTTGGCAGTAGGCATCAGACCATCAGTGAGACACACTCCCTCACCCTACAAGGCTAAAAAAAAGGTGTGTACTGCACTAACTCTATCCGTATGTATCCGAAAGACTTGCTTGAGTCTCGAGCAGGGCTTTTCTAAGTGCGGCTCAGTCTGAAACAGTGGGATCCGTCCGGAAACTAGGGCAGCCAGCTCGTTGGCGGGAAGCATGACTTGGGAGTTGATGAGGAACGGTCAAAAGGGTTTGCGCGAGTCGTGAAATTGATCGGCAACCAGGTGAAAGCTCTAGCGGCTTTGGACAGGAGCCCAGGACTGACGACCGGTCCAATGGTCAGCTTGACAGGACAAATCGGAGAGCCACACCAGTCGCAGCGCAATCGCGCATGTCAATGCCAGGCGTTGAGACGTTCTCTCCTGGGTTTGGTGATCGTCTAGAGAGACAACCGCACGAACAGCTGCAAGCTACGACCTCTCCAACGCATTGTCACCGGAGAACTACTTGTGAACAACACTCTCTCTCTGTGGTTACCCAACAATTACAGTTAGCATTATTGAACCTTAATCCTTGAGTGCTGCTGATGTGATTCATGTGATCGTTGTCCTAATTAACGTGGCCAGGGTAAAGTTTCATCTATGAAGTTGAAGTACCGTGATGGAGTCACAAATCAAATAGGTGAGGCGTGCAGGTCAGTTTTTCATTTTTTTTGAACTAGTGCAGGTCAGCTTGCACTTGAGGTCAAATAGTTGATAATTCATCTAACACAGAGTCAGAGACAGATTGCCCTCAGGCAAAGTCCATGGGTCCTTTGGGGGCGTCACGCTAGCATCCTCTAACCCCATGTGCACTTACAAGCCGGGAGAATTTTCTCCAACACCAATAAGGAAGAATTCCAAAACCAAATATATTAAATTGTTCAGGAGACGATTGGAAGAAGAAAAATAGTAGCGCAAATGATCCGTAGGTTGTTTTTTTCTCACTTCCACCAAAATGGGAGTTATATTTTTACAAAAAGGCAAATTGTGGACAGAATTCCTTACAATGACTAAATCAGCGTGCATATCTAATGCACGTTGAAATTAATGGATTGCCCTCAAGGTGTTTACCTTTTTGAATATCTCATAAATTTGACCAAACTTTCTCATCAAACTTTGCAGGTATATATTAAGATTAAAGTTGCACATCCTTATATTTTTAATCTGAAAAATCACTCATTCTCCGTAATTGGTCCCCCGTGGTTCAAGATACGTATGGCACGTATGATTGCTATTGTAAGCACTATTACATAATAAGTTTAGTTGACTTTATTTTCCTTGAGCTCAAAGACATAGTTGACATTTTAGTAGAGCTGTTAATCCATTATCAAACCTGGATATTTAAACTTAGTTTCCTCTCTGTACAAGATTGCCAGAACTTTGCCTAATGTTCCTTCAAAAGTTCTTATAGATTTGGTAGTACACCATGCTGGCTAGCTAGGATGGTGGCTGTTAACAGCTAAAATGTGAGAAGTTGGCTAATGTTCTATGCAAAATATTAGTTGACCAACATTGTACCAAGCCAAGTCAATGTAAGGGAAAATCTAGCAAAGATGCACATAATTTAAGTCACCGTAAGGGGGGGTTGAAGGAAAACATTAACATTTTAATTTCTACAGAAAATGAGGAATGTAGAAGGTAAATGGTCAGTATTTGTACAAATATTAGTGAAATACTAGTAACTAAACTATTAGGATTTTTTTACTCCTATTAAATAATAATTATTGCATTCAGTCCAAACAAGTAACATGACATGGTAAACAATGTGATGATGCTATAAGTAGCTAAAACAAATGTAAATGAATAAAAATAAATAAAATAAAATTCTCACTGATTAATGATTCATTAAAAAAAACATGTATATGAGCGTATGCTTTTATAAGGTGTTTTGAAAAAAATGAATTTCATTTGCCAATTTTCATAAATCATTTAATTATTCATTTATTTTTCAGTAAAAAAACTAGATAATTTCATTTCATTTTGTACTAAACCTCTAAGTTTATTATCTAAAAGGAAAAAAATGAACCATTCTAGAAGGTCATCAAGACTTCGGAGTGTATGCAATTTGTCATGTCATGTATTGACCTACAAATGGATGGAGAAATTTAATGTTATCACATTAATGTGTGACGAGGTAGAGGGTAAATATTATAGCAAAACTCAAAACACCAATACTATACAAGTCTACGTGCCTAAAGTCAAATAACAAAGTAGTAAAATATTAAAGCTTCAAAACAAGTTGAAGTTGTCTACCCAAATATCTTAGTTGCGCAATTTCATATAAAGTGGAAGGACGAGATTGAAACAAGGGAGCAAGCATTGACTCCATTTTATCAGCCATTTTGCAACCCTCTTCTCACCTGTCCCTTGTAAATCCGACAACGAATTCCAAAAAGTATTATCCTTTTTGTTATATAGAAATATATATATAATTCAGATCAACCTAGACTTTCATATATAATCTGATCCATAAAGAAACGCACACTCAGCCAACAAATTTCATGATGGTAGTAGCCGTGCATGGCCTGGAATCCCCTGTATAAATACCCTTCCAACCCTGCTCCACCTTCTCCTCAATCCTCATCCCCTTCATCAGGCTTCAGGCCTTCAGCCTCTCGCCCTCTCCGGCTCTCCCCCCTCTTGGCTCTCGCACCATTAATTTGTCTCCTTCCATCCCGACACCAGAGGGCGATCCAACTGAGCTGCGCCGCGTAGGTTCCCGAAGCCTCGTCCTCGAGCTACGGGACGCGCGATACAACAACGCCCCGTGCGCGCGCGTCGTACGTGGTGATCCGCGGCCGGCCGAGACCGGCTGCGAGCGTGGGTGTCAGCCACTCCGCGGGCTAGACGACGAGCGCTTCCGTCTAAACTAATCCCAGCTCCGAATCCTTTGTTAATCCCCCTCTGATATCTCTTTTGCATCGCTCGATCATATCCATTTCCGCCTATAAATTCAGCCGCTTGCTAGCGTTTGAATCCCCCCTTGGTTCCCTCCAAAACCTCTCTCTGCGCGCACACGTGCAGCGGCAGAAGCTTCATTCCAGCTAGCCGCCATGTGTGAGGGGCTCGTCGGCCAGCTGTTGCCGCCGTGCCCGTGCAATGCCAAGGATGGCGGCGCCGGGGATGACCGTCGGGTTGGTGCAGTCGCTGTCTCTCCGGACGTCTTTGTCGTTGTCGAGAATGACTCGACGACCGTGGCAACGTGGAAGCAGCAGCCGCCACCGCCGCCGGTCTTGGCCGACAGGCCGTCGTTGACCAGGGGGACGGCGAGCGAGGCCGCGTCCATCTTGCGGCTGTCATTGCCGATGATCATGACGGGCCTCATACTCTACGTCCGGCCGATGATATCGATGCTCTTCCTTGGGCGGCTCGGTGAGCTCGCTCTCGCCGGCGGGTCCCTCGCCATCGGCTTCGCCAATATCACGGGCTACTCGGTCCTCTCCGGCCTCGCCACGGGCATGGAGCCGGTGTGCGGGCAGGCCGTGGGCGCCAAGAACCTCCCCCTCGTCGGCGCCACCATGCAGCGGATGGTGCTCCTCCTCCTCGCGGTGTCCGTGCCCGTCGCCTTCCTCTGGGCGCACATGGAGCCGCTGCTCCTTCTGTGCGGCCAGGACGCGGCCATCGCCGCCGCCGCGCAGCGCTACATTTTGTTGTGCCTCCCGGACCTCCTGTTCCAGTCGTTCCTCCACCCTCTCCGCTTCTACCTCCGGACTCAGTCCATCAACTTCCCGATCACCGCCTGCGCCGTGCTCGCCGTCGCCATGCACCTCCCCATCAACTACGTCACCGTCTCGGTCCTCGGCTTCGGCGCCGGTGGCGTCGCCCTCGCCTCCGCCTTGGCCAACCTCAACCTCGTGCTCCTCCTCCTCGCCTACATCTACTTCTCCGGCGTGCACCGCGCCACCGGTGGCTTCACCCTATCCGATAAGCTGTTCAAGGACGTCACCGGGTGGATGCGGCTGGTCCAGCTCTCCATCGAGAGCTGCGCCAGCGTCTGCCTGGAGTGGTGGTGGTACGAGATCATGATCCTCCTCTGCGGCCTCCTGGCCAACCCTAAGGCCACCGTCGCGTCCATGGGGGTGCTCATCCAGACCACATCCCTGCTCTACATCTTCCCGTCGTCGCTCAGCTTCGGCGTGTCGACGCGCGTCAGCAACGAGCTTGGCGCGAACCGCCCGGCCGCGGCACGCGCCGCGGCGCGCGCGGGGCTCGCGCTGAGCGCGCTCCAGGGCGTCGCCTCCTTCCTGTTCGCCGTGTCCGTGCGCGACGCGTGGGCGCGCATGTTCACCACGGACGCGTCCATCCTGGCGCTCACGGCGTCGGTGCTGCCCATCCTCGGGCTGTGCGAGCTCGGCAACTGCCCGCAGACCACGGGATGCGGGGTGCTCCGTGGGAGCGCGCGACCCAAGGACGGCGCGCGCATCAACCTCGGCGCGTTCTACGGCGTCGGCACGCCCGTGGCCGTGGCGCTGGCGTTCTGGGCGGGGCAGGGCTTCAAGGGCCTCTGGCTCGGCCTCCTCGCCGCGCAGGCCGCCTGCGTCGCCGTGATGCTCGTGATGATCTCCCGCACTGACTGGGCCAAGCAGGCCGAGCTCGCGCAGGTGCTCGCCGGAGTGGCCGCGCCCCGCGATGATGTGAACGGAGACGATGGCGGTGGGAAAGACACGGCGCCGCGTGTCAAGGTTGCGGCACCCCATGGCGACGAGGACTCCAGCTTGCTCATCACTGTCACTGTGTAGAGCTGACCGTGACCGGCGATAAACCTTGACATCGACGGCCGTCTACGTATGAATCACGGTAACTAGCTGGTATATGGTAGCCCTGGTATATAGTAGGTGTGAAGTGAAACAAGATTTTTGCAGTCTGAACATTTTTTTTTTGTGGGGAGGCGTTCATATGAGTTGGTGCCTCCCTTGCGTGTACCACGTTATTGCAGAAAAACACCTGAGACTTTGAGGTGAAAAATGGGTGTTTTTCCGGTAATTACGTGGCCGTATTATTTGTGTTATCTAGGTGGCCTGGATGCCGACATATTTTTGTAACCTTTTTTTTATTGTTTTCCCCTGTTGTATATGTTCGATACTTACATGTACACAAGATACAGAGAGGATGCTATCAATTTTTTCTTCATTTTTCAAAAGAAATCCTTAAACATAACATATCAACTGTGTACTCCATCATTATAGATATTTGAGTTTTGAGCAACATGTACAGGATCATGCAAGCATTTGAAATTTTGACTAATAATAAGTTTTAAAATATTTTGTTTGAAAAAGTTCAAAACCATAAATTTAGCTAGAATCGTCTTGTAATCTTGTAAATATGTTAGCCGGATCAAACTACCAAAGAACTCTACAAGCTTAAGTGACGATGATCTGTGCAGTGACTGCTGGCCCACGCGTGTCAGTGGCAGTCACAGACTCACAGCACGTGTAATACTGCACCAGAACACGATGCCTCTACAAGTACTCTGTTCCGCAAGGCGCGTTGGTCAACATGCAATCCATGTGGTTGAACGTTCATGCAAACTTGTGTATGTTTATGGAATGGATGCCTCTAATAATAGTGTTAGATTTATGAGACCAATCCTAGCGAGCTTTAGTTCCTTTGATAGTTAGGTAGTCAGAACTAGTTGGCTAGTTGCAATTTTCAATTTTGTGAACTTATTACTTTTCTTTAGATAGAGGTCACTAGCTAAAATGGGGGATTGCAAGTTTGCGGGCGCCCGCACAGAAGGCAACTAGCGGTCGATCCGACAACCAGTCAGCGACTCTGCCCCACGTGCGTCAGTCCTGGTGTTCCTATTACCTGGTGACGTGGTCCTGCATGCGCCACACATATACGATCCGCCACCATTCAAAACATAAAAGAAAAAACACAGAAAGAAAACATAAAAAAATATTGGGATAACCTTTTTAAAAAGTTATGCACGAAAACTATGTTAAAAAATTTGAAACAAAAAACTTTGGCAGAAATGTCTAGAGTAAAATCCTAACACAAAAACTTTTCAAACAAATCTGCCTAAAAAAAGTTCTACCCGCAAAAAAAAAGAGAAAAAACTTCTAAATAAAAAATTTTGAAGAAATTTTCCCAAAAGAATTGTACAAACTTTTTAAAAAGTTTATTCGAGAATATCTTTTAAAAAAAGTTTATCAGCAAACATGGATTTAAAAAAAATGAAACAAAAAATTAGCAAAAATATTTAGAGCAAAATCCCAACACATAACTTTTGAGGCAAATATTTTTAAAAAACTTTTGAGGCCAAAACTTCTCAATAAAAACTTTTCAACAAATTTTCAGAAATAATTAAAAAAATCCCAAAAAATGCACAAACTTTTTTTTAAAAGAAAAGTTTACCAGCAAACGTGGAAAAAATTGGATAAAGTTTTTGCAGGAACTTTTGGAACAGTAAAACTCAGAAAATCCAACAAAAATCCAAAAAGCACGAGAGATCAGCCGGTCCTCACCAGAACCTGTCGTTGCTCGTCGAGGAGCTCTCCGCTCCGCAGCTCCCCCGGACAGGCGCTCGCCGGGGAGCTCGCCCGCTCTCACCCGTGTCGTAGCTCCTGCTGCTCGCCAGCTTCGTCGCCCACGCCCCTGCTCGCAGCTTCCGCCGGCGTGCCGATCCGGCAGAGCTTGCCGGAGCAAGCCCCAACGATCCCCCACTGGCGGCTGCAGGTGGGGCTCGCTGCAACTCGTCGGAGACCGCGACTACTCTCGAATCGGCAAGCTCGCACAACGCCCGCTCTCCGCCGGAAGTCAAAGGAGGGAGAAAGGCTGCAGAATGCAAGGAGAGAGAAGATGGACGGGAATGAGGAAGGCAACAGTGCGATGTGCGGCTGACCGGCTGTGGCCTGTGGGTGTTGAACGGGTCCCACCACGTGCGGACGGTTGAAAAAAAAAGAGAAGCCGATGTGAAGGGCATTCATCGACCTGGAAGTAAGAAACAAGCGGGCAACTGTTAACTCAACATTGCGGCTAAAATGGCACCTCAAGGAGGATCGTGAAAATTAGGTAAGTATATATGCCAACCACGCACATTCTACCCATGAACAAACTCAAGTCAACATTATTAGAAATACAGCTGCATAGTGGTGGAACTGGAGAGAAAATTAAGGGGGGCCAATGCAAATATTCACAAGTTCAATAATATGATAATTTACTCTAATTTTTGAAGCATACGATAGTTAGCTATGACTATATTAGTTAATTATGCAACGACAATACACAAAAGAAAATAGTTTGTAAAAGTGATCAAAATATTTTGAAAAAAGTGTATTTTTATCCCTCAAGTATCGTAAAAGTGTGACATTCATCTCTCATGTTTAATTTGGTGCAAACGGACTCTTTAACCAGTGCATTTATCATTCTCATTTTAGTTTAACAATGATTTAATATTATATAAGGCTAATCCCAATAAAGAGTTTGATGTTTCTAATATAGCCACATAAGCAACATGAAAATAAAATTGTGTTTGAAATGACCTCTACAATGCAAAGTTTTATAGTGTAGAACTCTGTTGTTAACTGTGTATACGTGATTTCATCTAGATGAAACCCCTCTCAACTATCTCCTTGTTCACTTATTACCGCCACATCATAAAAAATGACATAACACCTTAATTAGGATTAGCCTAATGACAATTTTATGGCATGTAATCACCTAACTAATCTCTAATTAGTGATGTAATAATACGTTGAGTCACCGATATAAAGTTAATTTTATGCGGCCTACTAACGGAGTAACGGTTGGCTGGTGGTCTTGTGTTGTGAACTATGAAATATATAAAGGGTATTAGAATTTTTTTGGAGGATGATGCACTTTTGTGCGCAAAGACTTATCTCGACCGTTCATTCCTATTTCTCACCTGCGTATGATTCATCTCACCGTTCATTTCAGGATGAATGTTCCCTATTGTCCATGTGGTCACGTGTAAATGCAAAATGTAAAGCTCTGAAGAAATGGACATTTTTGCATAACAAAAGAAACCTTCCGTACGCCGCCGTTCAATTCAGGACGAACCGAACGGCGGCATTCAGCGGATTGGTACGACCCGTTCTTACTACGGCCGGCAGCCCGGCACGGTTAAAATCCGTCCAGGCAACCTAACTCATCAACCACCACCACCGTACCGGGCACGTCCGCGCTTACGCACGACGGCACGAGCACGACACGCCCGGCCGGTGTTTGACGGGCCTTGGGTGAGGGTGACGTCTCGCGTACGTGCGCGCACGTCGCTGTCGCGCGCGGTGCAGTGTCGGCGGTGGACGCACCACCAGGCTGCTGCCTGCCGCGCCCCGGCCGCCGGCACACGCGCGCGCGCAGGTGAGAACGTACAGAACCGTTGGTGCGAGTAGACCCCCGTGTCTGCGCAGCAGCGCTGACCGCGCCCCCCGCCAAACCTACCGCGCTGGGCGATGCACCACTATAACTAGCTAGGTTTACCGAGGAGCATGTATATATTCTACTTAATTTAGCCACTATAACTAGCTAGGTTTAGCGTTTTGTCGCTCTTCACCAGCAGCTTGCGCTGGTTAAGTTGTTCTCGCTTATTACGTACGCGTGTGCCGCCGGCTGCTCGCGCTGACATGTTCTCGCGTGCACACTGGCGCTCGTGGGAGCTCATCATCGATGACGACAACAATCTTGCACTGGCGCCCATAGTTCAACGCGCACGAATATGTAAGCTTGTATTTTAGGTTGAGTTTCTCGCCGTTTTGCATTGTTTGCAAACGTACGGTTGCACCACACGTACGATAGGTCGAGAGAAGACCAGTTAAGCTCTCTAAAAAGTATACTCCGTCCCGTGTGTACGTACATGCATCGATCGACGTACATATGTAGTGGCTAGCCGTTACTGATCGTAGGTCGACATTTGGAGAGTTCTCATTCTCACCGTACCATCATTTTCAGGACCAGGCTGTACATGGGTAGAATACGTACGTACGATTGCTGTCAATTCAAAGCATTTTGTGGTTAGACTACCGGACACTACTACAGAATCGAGCATTAGTACTGGTCAAAAACCCCTATATATTGGGCACACGACCGATACCAACTGGCCGGTATTAAATGTCACGTTAATTAATACTAGTCATGCTGCCCGGTACTAAATGTCACATCCTCTGTCGCTTTTTTTTTTCATTTTTCTTACTTTATTTTCCCACACAATCACAATCACAGGTTCACAAAATCACATATAGCAGATTGACAGTAACATTAAAAATCACAACACAATCTAGAAGAATCAAAATACAATCCATAAGAATCGCAATGTTAGTCTTTTGACAATCAATAATAGCACAATATAATCTCACAAGAGATTCTAACACTAGTACCCTTCAGCTTCTACCGCCACCGCTCGCCGCTGCGTCATCGCCATGAGCTCGTCGGAAATCAAACGAGAATGAGTGAGACCATCTGCAGACAACTTGCTCATAGCTCACCTCGATGGCAGAAGCCTCTGCGCCCGCATCGGGAGGTCGTGTGCCCCGCATCCCTGTGCCAGGACGCCGGTGAGGTTGTGCTCCTCCACGTCCGGGTGGTCGCGCCCCTACCCCGATGAGGTCGTGCGCCCACACGCCTCTTCGGGGCTTGTGGCGGCGGGGCAAGACTGCGGCGGTGGCAGGAATGAGAGAGGAAGGCGATGGGAGGAGGAAGGAGGAAGAAAGATGGGGTTGTTGTGGATATAGGAGTTGGAGAAGATAAGGCACATGGTTGGTGAGAGATAAAAATCTATAAGTGTGGAATCGCTAGCTGGTGGGAGGGAATTTAGTACCAGCTAGTGGCTCCGACTAGTACCAAAATGGTATTTTCGCCATTTAATACCGGCTAGAGCCACCAGTGGTTACGATGCAGTCATTTATTATGGCTGAGGACACCAACTGATACTAAATGTGATGCAATGACACTGTTCCTTTCGACCGGTACTAATTGCGCGTGTTAGATGTAGTTGTGGGAGATCAACCTGTGATTGGTGCATTTCCCTTGTATATGTATATACTTCTCCGAATCCAATCATGGGTTATCAGCATACAATATTGATGCCTAATACAGTTCGTCTTCTTATAGCTGCATATTCTGAGGTTTAAAAAGGAATCTTGCTAATGTAATGCCCTACGTAAGGTGTGAAAATTAAAGATTCTCTGCTGTGTGCGAATTGAACATTGAGTAGGTAAACAACTGATCGAAGCTTTTATCATCTGTACTTTTCAAAAAGATGGATGGATCTTGGACGCCGGCCATACGAACTTAAAAAGTACATCAAGGTACGTATAGCTAAAGAAACATATACTATGTATACAGTGCGCACGACTTATGGTGCCCTAAAAGAGCAAAATAACCATACGAGTAGTCCTAAGATCAGAGGCAAACTGCGGCAAATCGGTGGATCTTCAGAATTGAATGTGATGGCGCGCGGACGCATCATGCTGTACTTCCATTGGTCCTTGACGAATAATTGGCTGAAACGTTTGCATCTCATCCATCAGCTACTCAGAGCGACCCCAAAACGATAAAAGAAACTGCAGATCAGTACTAGCTACACATGCAAGGAGAGTTGCAGGGGACGACGATGACCTAGCTTACTGTGCCCATATCAAAGTACAGCGCTAGCTCGTTAATTACCTAAACAATTCAGAGTACATCGCTCTTTTAATCTTGCATTGGCCTTTCTGAAGCGCAACGAGCAAATGCAGGTGTACTAGAAAATAATGCTTGATGCAGGCCACTAGCTAGGAGTAGCTAGATCAGAAGCTTCGAAATATATATTTTCTGCGTATGCTTATCTGGTAAGTGCGTTGACATTTTAATGCGTAATGCATGGTAGGATAGTAGATGAAGAAGTCCTATTTTTAATCGGTTGACTATTTGGGAGCATAGTCCATTATTGTCACATACTGTAGATGGGAAGCATAACTGGGGACTGCCTATCTGCAAAGGTTGCAGGCCGGCACGCTGGCATGACACGCGTTCGTTTATTTGCAGGATGAACACTAATTAATCCCGTCCCGGCCAATGTGTGCCCAAGTATGGTTTCTCCATGTTCGCAACCAATTAGGACTCGCTGACCCTTCTGAAGTTCTGATGATGCATGGCTGGTTGACCATGCATGGCTGCTGGGAGAACTAAAACTAGCTAGAGAGACATTCAGCTCTTAAAGCAACATGTGAGGTGTGGGTGTATAACCGTCTATGTTTCACATCATATTATTGTAATCAGCCTATGAGCTGAAAATGTTGTTAGAACTTGGTTGTGTGCGGTTGCAGAAGCTGGATATTATATTTTTTTAAAAAAACACTAACATGGATTTTGACTAGTTTCTTTATTTTGAAATAAAATATTCCTAGGCATAAACTTGCATTTATGGGATCTTAAGAATCTTCATTAGCAATTCGTCAATCATTCCTTAAATAGAAGCAACCCATGTCGCAACTGAATGTGTTCATTTGTGTTACTCTTATCTGCGGAGAGCTATTTGGGCGGAAAGAAGGCACAGCGCCTGGCCACTATTAAACACGGATCGTCGCTATTATTGGTTTGCAAATTGGCCTCTAGCTCCCAGAGAGGAGGCAGAGACCATACAAACGGATAGGGCCATTTGCGGCGAATCAATTAACATATGTTAGATTGGCGCTTAAGCACATCAAAGAAGCCAAACATGTGAATTCATAATGTCGTAAAGTACTACAATTATATGGGCTATTCTACTGTTCTTTTTCGAAAGGGTAATCTGCTGTATGTTATTATACGTACAGATTCAACAACAGATCTATCATGCGTGAAGTGCTTTAATATCCTGTTGACCAAAAACTTGTAAAATAAGCAAGGTTAGACATGACGTTAATGAGAGATATTCTGACGACTCCAATGCAAGCATGCCAACTTAACATCCCTGTTCTAATCTTTAATTGGTTGATTAAAAATCAGGAATTTATATAGCGATGGAGACAGATGGCGTCACAACAACCAGGGGCGAAGCCAGGCAAGACAACCACCGGGGTCGGCTCTGTTAAACACTGGGGTCATACACATAGATGAATAGTATTGAACAGTAATTTCCATTGAATTTAGCAAATTTCATCGGGGTCCGGCGACCCCGGTGGCACAAGGCAGCTTCGCCCCTGACAACAACCCATCATGGTCGCATGCGTGATAAGCTCAGACCACGATCGATATCACATATATAATAAAATGTCTTCCCGCATATTCTTTTTCTTTTTCATTGTACTAGGGTCAACACAATGCCACCTAAATTTATGCATCTGGATATATAAATGTGCACATTTTCCGTACAATTAAGTTTGGCAATGTTTATTGATTGAATTTTGCAGGTAATAGGCACTATATTGCATTTATTTCAAATCACATGTAAATGCATGTGGCTAATCCGTTCCTATGTATAGTTGACGTTGGTGCAATACACTTGAGTTATTATATAGAAATCCACACAAATCGCACAAAAGAAAACTCTCTACTAGCTACTACAAATATTAGCAAACAATATATAACTTTTTACTCCAACTTTGACCGCTAATATATACTGAACAAATTAGTTATCTAAAGTAAAATGTATATCATTATATCTATCATCAAATGTACTTTAGATTTAACTTGTTGGTTTATTGATTTGCAAAAATACTTGTAGAAAAGACAAATAGTCAAACAAACAAAAAAGCCAATGGTGGTATCATATATTTAAGAACGGTGGTAGTATATATTTATGTCTAGATATATGACAAAAAAGAATGTATCTAGAAAAGTCAAAACGACGAGTAATTTGGAACGTAAGGGACGATGGTCATTCATGTGGTAGCTCGTTGACATTAGAACGAATAGTATCATGTTTCAAAATGGCAAGCATTGCTTATGAAATGAAATACGCTACTACTAACAAAGTAACAAGTGGCACAACCGCACAAGAGATCCAGATCCATAAAGAGATCGAGCAGATACGAGGCGGCCAATGGAGCTATGGATCTCATCACAGTTGCCGGATCCCTGAACTAGTCAAGCCACAAAACATAATACACTTCTACTTCTATGCAGATCAGTGGTTTGCTGTGGGCGGCGGCACTGTGGAACCTTGCCATTTGGAGCCAGTCGTTGTCCAGATTCTTCGAACAGGGCCAGTTGCACGTACACAATGGAAATTATTGTTACTATCTCTTCCCATTGAAATTAATAGATGTATATATAGTATTTACAAGACAAAATGAATGTACTGGTACTTGTCAAATTGGAATGGAAACAAGTTGCTTACTGTGTGTACTCCGTAGGTGAGAAGCACAGAGCGGTGCAGTAGCTGCTGCTCCGTGCATGCCTTCTCTCTGCAAACACTTAGGCGTGTCGTTTATTTTGGTCGCGCGTTCTCGTTAGCCGTCAGCCCGTGTCACTCACGACTCACGAGAAATCCAAACTGCATGCATGCATCTTGCAGCTATAGATTATTGATGTCGTTTTGTCGCCTTGTCGGACATATTGCATATACAAATGCAGGCTAAACTTTCATAAAAAAAAATGCAGTCTAAAAAAAATGCAGGCTAAACTTTCAGCTAGCTTGCCATTGCAGATACTCTTGCATGATTGCATCGCACATTATCCTCCAGAAATCGTGGCTTCCATCCAACGCTTAGCAAAAACTATGGCTGTTCCAAGCTCCAGATTAATGTCAACGGGGCCCATGTCAACGTACTTTTTAAATCTGCTTTAACTATCTTCTTTTTTCTGTTTTTTACTCTTGGGCTATGGTCAGCGCTATATATCCTTTCGAAAATTTGTTGGATAAGGCAGGGGATGAGACCGGGGCAGGGTCGGTTTCAGAGCTTGGGCCGGGCATTGCAGATGAACTGAGGAAGCCAGGTCTTTTGCAGCTGGCAGATAGGGCAGGACGGATGAGGAGATGCTAGCGGCCGTTCCAAGCTAGTTCCTTCATTATCTTCTTATTGTTAATTTGTTATCATTATTATTAAGTGTGAAACAACAATGTATTTTTTTTAGCAACTACGGCAGGCAAGGAGCCGGCCTGAACTTTTTCATTTCATAAATAAGGTTAGCGTTTACAGGATTTGCGAGAAAGAGGTGTACAAATAGAAGAGAGGGTTACAACCAGTGGCGGAGCTGCGGCCCAGGCCGCCCAGGCCTGGGCCCTAGTCGCCGGGCCGTATTTTCTATACTGTAGCAATTGTTGTAGCATGTACTGTAGCAAAAATAATCAGTTTTCTATACTGTAGCTGGGCTGGGTCCTAGTTTTTGGGCTGGGCCGGCTCCGCCACTGGTTACAACACCTATGTTACAATAGCTTGTGCCCACGTCTGAAGAGAAAAGGAGTCAAGAGGAGAACTACATTGATAAGCCCAAAGCTCAAGGTCACTAAAGATCAGGTGAGTAGTAGCGCTGACAGTGGCGGAGGAGGAGCGGAACACAACACCATTACATGCCTTCCAAATGTTCCAAAAAACGGCGGTAATAATGGCTGATTCGACTGCAGGCGACGTCTCTGGGAGATCGCCCAGAGATACTTTCCAGAAAAAAAAACAATGCAGTAGAGTGTAAAAGCTTGAAAGCGATTTTTTAAAATATATTTATTTTTTCACAATTTTTCGAAAATATATAGCGAATCCAAAAAATTTGCAAAAGTAGCCTCCAACTGCCGTGGTAAATGGCGGTAGGGACCTACCGCCACCGGGAACGGCGGTAGGGGTGCTACAACCTCTGCCGCCGTTTCAATTGGCGGCTGCTACAGTACCCTGACGCGGGTAGGTCTCCGGCCTCCGTTTCCCGTGGCGGCAGAGACAACTTGTCTTAAAAAAATCATAACTTTTTGGTATGAATTCGGATGAGGATAAAATTTATATGAAAATTGTAGATTTCGACGAGATGTACAACTTTGTAGTTCAAACTTTTTTCATTTGAAGTCATCTTAGGACTCAAAAAATCGATATACTATCCAGATCTGAATACCGTAAACTGAGATCTGGATAGTATATCAATTTTTGAGTCCAAATATGATTTCAAATGAAAAAAGTTTGAACTACAAAGTTGTAGATCTCGTCGAAAGCTACAATTTTCGTATAAATTTTATCCTCATCTGAGTTCATACCAAAAAATTATGATTTTTTTAAAAGAAGTTATCCCTGCTGCCACGGGAAACGGCGGTAGTAACCCGCTACAGTACCGCGACCGGGGGGGCCACCGGTTGAAACAGCTGTAGGGCACTGTAGCGCTCCTACCGTCGTTCGCGGTGGCGGTAGGTTCCTGTCGCTATTTACCACGGCGGTTCGAGACTACTTTTGCAAATTTTTGAATCCACTATATATTTTCGAAAAATCGTGAAAAAATAAATATAAAAAATAAAAAAAATCCTTGAAAGCTCCTTTTTTTTCTTCACAGCCAGTTCCATTACACGAAGGCCCAAACTAATGGGCCTCGCAATCCTCCCTCGTCTAACAACTGGCCTAAAGCAATACTGGCCCATTAGCAAACTCAGATGGCAGGCAAGGCATCGGTGAGTTTGCTATGTTAGAGATATGCAGTAATCAGTTAGTCAGATGTCAGTCGTGTCACCGCATCGCAGAACGTCGCCATGACCATGATCTAGCCATCACGCACACGAAAACATTACATGGACAACAATTTAGACAACACATTCGTTCAGAACAGAATACTGACGGAGGCAGGCCCGGGGGGGGGGGGGGGGCACCAGCCCCCCAGCTCGCCGGCATGTAGAACTTTGGAGTCTCTTCTCAAATTTTTTACTCATGTACTTTGGTATATTAGACCAACTACTCCTTCCGTTCCGTTATATAAGCATTTCTAGAGTTCGAAATTTTTGTCAAAATATAAGTATTTCTAGGGATATGACAAAACTAAATAGGTATGTGGGTTGGTGGAGAGTTGGTGGGTAGTGTAAAATGAGAGGTACAGAGGCCTTTTAGCAGTTCTATTATTTCTTGAGTTTGAATGCTAGGAATGCTTACATTTTGAGACAGAGGGAGTAGTCAACATTTTCGTCTAAGCCCAACAAAGGAAAATTCCTATCCGGCTATGAGCTATCCACCGTCGGCCGTCGCCTGCCCGTCACTGCCTCCTCGTGACCTCACGCCGTCTCCTGTCGCCCCAACCCGCCTCTGCGGTCGGTCGGTCCCTGCTAATTCTCCCTCCCTCCGATCTCCCAGGCGCAGCTCCGTGCCCAGGCAGGTGCCGGCGGGCGGCGGGGTGGGCGCCCACACGGCGCACGCCGCAGGCCGCGGTGGCGCAAAGCTCGAGGGTGAGCTGTGAGCGCCGAGGGGCACGGCGTCAGGCGGTCACGAGCTCACGAGCAACAGCCAACAGATGATTTTTTTCAGCCCCTCCTAAAATGTTTCCTGGCTCCGTCCCTGATTGCAAGCAATGCACATTACGAAGTTACTTCCATGCGTATATCGCCCGACAAATTTGGACAGATCAGAAATTCAGAATAACATCTTAGCAACACACAGGACAGAACAAATCAGCTTTTTTGCTGCAAGCTACTGATGAGGATCGCATTACAGATGCAGTATTACACGCAAGTGTTTGATCATATCCCCTACAGCTACAGAGCCTTAACCCTGTTAAACGACGAGACGGAACAACGCCTGACAGCAGTGGGCATCCCGCATCTCGCCTTGCTCCGCTCGCGCAGGATCGGTTGCACTTGCACCTTGCGCTTCCTCTGCTCCAGCATCTCGGGCGCCTCGATCACCTGGATCTTCCTCTGGCGCTTGGCGTCTTCGGCCTCCCGGTACCCCTCCCGGAGTTTGCGCTTGGTAGCCTCCATCTTGGAGGCCTCTGCCGCCTTGACACGGCACGCCGCATCCAGTTTCGCGGCGTCTTTGGCGATGTCGTCCTCGACGGCCACGCTCCACCTGTGGATGACGTCGTCGGCGAGGCCGCGGACGCGCTCGGACTGGTGGGACCACCTCAGCGCGCAGACGGCCTTGGTGAGATCGGCGGACGACTCCAGCACCTTCCGCACGGCGCAGGCGGGCACCTTCCGCAGGGTGACCAGCGACTCGGCCATGAAGTCGTCGAGCACGAGGCAGAGCTTCTCGGCCTCACCGGCGGCGCCCGCGGGGACGCCGCAGAGCTGCTCCACGACCGCGCCCCTCGTGCTGCGGAACTCGTCCCGGCACAGCGCCGGGTCGGCGGCCTCGATCGCGGCGTCCACCAGGCCGAAAGCCGCGAAGAAGGGCTTCCAGCGGCGGAGAGGGCTCTGCCCGGCCATGGCGGCGGCGGTGTATGCGAGATCAGCTAGGGTGCTAGGAACGGCGTATGCGAAATCAGCTAGGGCGGCAGGGGCGAGATCGGGGAATTGTGGATGGATGGGAATGATGGGGAGATCGCCGGTCGGGGGAGGGGGAGTTTATACTGCCTTGGGGTTGCTGCCGCGTTCGAGTCGGAGGCGGATAGCGCCGCCATTACGCGAAGCCTCCGATTCCGATCGGATTGCATTGGCGTGCGGCTGAAGCAGAGTACACAGAGCTGTCTCAGCGCTTTTATTTGTTTCCGCGAGAAAACTGCAGGTCGGACACTCGGACTCGGACTCGGATTCGATTAGCTGATCTTTCCATTCTTGCTCACTTGGGCTGAACTTGGCATGTTTTTTCTTAGCACTTCTGAAGGTTTAAATCTCACAGTTGTGTTTTTTTTGTGTGTTCATTAACACAGGCACAGGCGCAGAGCCAAGCAACATTGACATGACTTGGACAGTAAATTTTTATCCAACACCTACAGTAAAGGATACTAAGGCTAGTCTCAGACTGTCAATGCAAGTTTCGGAGGCACAATAACCTAGATCGAAAACTAGGTAACTGTGTCAGTGGAGTTTCATGGTGATGAAACTTTCCTCACATCAAAGAAGACATTACCGCCAGACGTGGCTGGCCACATGATCCGATCTGCAAACTGTACCATGTAGCGCCAGATATGCCGGTGCACCTATGCAAAAACTGCTCTTACACTTCTATTGTGTGGGACCAAATAATCAGATGGTTCCATCAGTGGAACAAATTCAATCTATAGTTGGTGGAAAAAATGTCATCGTCAAGTCGATCGAGAACACAAAGCCTCTTTTGATGGTCTCGTTCTCCATTTCTGGTGGAACATTTGGAAAGAACGGAACCGACGTACTTTTCAACAAGTTGTGAAACTTCTTCTGGATGTTGCTTTTCTCATCAAAGAAGACATATGACGAGGGCCCAGATTATGGCCCCTTTGACGGCGAGATAATCACTCTTAAGATGCAGTCTTCTGACACCATCGACAATGTGAAGGCCAAGATTCAGTATAAGGAGGACTGACGATCTCTGTCAAGACCCTCACTGGCAAGACGTCATGCTTCCGACCAGTTGGGAGCTTCCTCGACAAGTCTTCTAATGAGGGGAGGCTTCTCCGACAAGTCTCCGCCTCGCATGACAAGTCTCCGCCTCGCACGAGGACTCTCCGCCTCGCACGAGGAGTCTCAGCCTCGCACGAGGAGTTTCCGTCTCGCCCCCGACAACCTGCTCGTTCGCACAAGCACTCTCCGTCTCCGACCAGGACGCGGCCCACGCAACATGGCGCCGCCCCGACGCACGGGCTTCCCTGCTACGACGCGTGGGGCGCTAGTTCCCCATGCCATGCAAGTACGTCAGCTGGCGGCACGCGGGTTCGACCGGCTCTGACGAGAGCCTTAATACGGCACCGCTCAGCTGCTCAGCCATCAACATGCCGTCCCATCCGGCCCTGCAGCACGCCATCTCCGACCAAGGCACTCAAGTGCTCCCTACGACTAGCGCTAGCCTACGGTTAGGTCCTAACGTGACGAGCTCATCCCATGCTCAGGCGGGATGAGTCAGCACCAAAGTGCTCGGAGGAAGCGCCAGGTGACCAAAATGAACAGCCCCGTCCAGACACACGGCGGTCTCGACGACGACGCAGCTCAGCCGCCTTCAATACTCCCTGACGGACAACGACGTGCGAGAAGACGTCCCAGCGGTTGGCACTGTAGCTTCTACTTTGTTTCCCTTTTTGCCCCTCTCCCTTGCGTCTATAAAAGGAAGAGGAGAGCAACCGTCACAAGGGCTGACGAACTAAACTCTCACACCCAAGGACTTGGGCTCGACACCCTCTCCCGACCAGTTTGTAACCCCTACTACAAACAACCCTAGCACGAGAACACGGCAGCTCGATACTGGACGTAGGGTATTACTCCTCGGAGGCCCGAACCAGTCTAAATCCCGGCGTCTCTTGTGCTAACCATCCGGGTCGGACACACGATCGATACAAATTTACTGTCCGGCGGTAGAGAACCCCGACAGTTGGCGCGTCAGGTAGGGGCGCATCGTGTGTCTCGCCGAACTTCACCAACGACTCGGATGGAGGGCCGCAGGGTTTCGCTAACCCCTGGGGCCACCATGCGCTTCGGCTCCCTCGGCTTCGTCTACACTGAGCCAGTGGAGTCCGTCGTCGGGCGCACCTTCGCCTGACCCGCTCGCCCCAACGCCTTGATGGCGGCGGCGGGGCGCGCGGCGTTCGTCCGAGGCTTCTCGGACGAGACGATCATGGCCATGTTGGGGCCAAACCCGACACAAGAGCGTTTTAGGCTCGCCGCCTACTACCTCACCGACCTCACCTTCCAGGCCAGCGGAGACGAACCGCTCGCCTGGGGCGAGTTCATGGAGTGGTACACCGCCATGCTCCCCCATGGACAACAAGGCCTCTCGGACGACCCGGTGACGGCCTACGTCAACTCGCTACGAGCGTCCTACGTCGCCCCGAGCTCCACGACGGCCCGGAGGGCACCTCCGGCACCCGCGTGCGACCCCATGCGCGAGTGCTTCGTTTGTGTGGCGCCGAGCTCCAGTAGCTCTACCGACGCGGAACCGGCCCCACGTCACCGCGCCACCGACGACCAGCGCAGGGCGCGCCTTGACGAACTTGCCGAGGCCAGGCGCCAGCTCGACGAGGAGCTGGCCAACCTCCACCGAGAGCTCGGGGAGGATCAACCCCGGAACCCGCAGGCGGACCCGCAGCAGGTCCCGGTGCGGGAGCAACGCCGCAAAGGAGGCGGCGAGCGGCAGGAGCGTCGACCTTCTGCCGAGCAGTCCAGAGCCCGCGCTCCAACACCGCCTGCTCGAGGACGGGCTCGCGACAACAACCGACGCGCCAACGAGGGCGCGAGCGTCGACGGCGATGCCCCGCCGCTCTTCAGGCGGGCGTCGCAAAACTTGGCCGCTGCGGCCATGCTGCTGCGCGGCTGCCCGGAGGCGGCAACCTCCGAGGAGAGACGAGTGCGACAGCAGCTCAAGGCCCTCCTCGAGACGGCGGCGGTGCACCAGGCGGAGAGTTTTGCTTCGCGCCAGTGGTCGGCGCGTGACCGGGGGGCGACGCCCTCCGCGCATCGTCAAAACCCGTCCCCCTCACGTCATCAGGACCGCGGGAAGGGGGCCGGAGCCGCAGGATCGGCGGTCAAGCAACGTCTCGGGCCCAACCGCGACACCCGGGGCACCATCGAGGCTCGCCGACGTGCCGCTAGCGTCGACAACTACGGCGACGGCGACAACCGCAACCACCGCGACGAACACCGCTCGCGCGGACACGACGACCGGAGACGCGGGCGACGCTACGACAGCGATGACGACCGCGACCGTAGCTGGTCGCCGAATCAGAGGGGTCCACGCGCGTTCGGACAGGGCGTGCGGGACGCGACGTTCCCCTCACGTTTCCGGGCTCCGACCAACGTCCCCAGATACGACGGGGACACAAACCCCAGCGTGTGGCTGGAGGACTACCAGCTTGCGTGCCACGTAGGCGGAGCGACAGACGATCTCTTCATCATCAAGACTCTGCCGCTCTACCTCGACGACTCCGCGCGCACGTGGCTCGAGCACCTGCCCCGTGGCCGGATCAACGACATGGCAGATTTGCGCCGAGTCTTCGTCGGCAACTTCCAGGGCACGTACGCCCACCCCGGCAAGCAATGGGAGCTGCGTAACTGCAAGCAGCAGCCGGGGGAGAGCCTGCACGACTACATCCAGCGCTTCTCCAAGCGTTGCACCGAGCTCCCCGGCGCGACGGACAATGACGCCATCTCGGCGTTCCAGAACGGCACAACCTGCACCTCCCTCATCCACCGACTAGGGCGCCGTACGCCCCGAACTACTCGGGAACTCCTCGACATCGCGAGCAACCACGCGGACGGCGAGGAGGCGGTCGCAGTGACCCTCAACACCCCTCAGGGTAAGGGGAAACAGGTCGTGGACCACGGTGAGGGGCTGTCCTCGCACCCCAAGAAGAAGAAGAAGAAGAACGACAAGCGTCGTCGTGACGACAACTTCGTCGCGGCGGTCGAGCGCAAGGCCTCGCGTCCCAAGAGCAACCCGACCAAGGCCGGTCCGCCGAAGGACCACTTCGAGAGGCTCTTGGAGGCGCCGTGTACCCACCATGAGGTCCCCGTCAAGCACGCGCTCAAAGACTGCCGCTTGATGAAGAACTACGTCAACGACACGCTCAAGCCCAAGACGGCAGATCCGCAGAAGAAGGTTGCGCCTCTCCCCGACAACGACGACGACGACGCGGGGGCTGGGTACCCAGGAGAGGACGGGGCGGTCCACATGATCTTCGGCGGATCTCTGGCGCAACCCTCAAGACGCCAAGAAAAGTTGATTCGGCATGGGGTCTAGAACACCGAGTCCCCGACGCCGTCGTACCTGAAGTGGTCGGAGGTTCTGATAACCTTTGACCGTGTGCCGCAACCGGGATGCTACCCACTAGTGGTAGCTCCCTTGTTCAAGTCCAAGCGGATCCACAAGGTCCTGATGGATGGAGGGAGCGGCATCAACGTGCTCTACGCGTCGACGCTCGACGACATGGGCATCCCGCGGTCCAAGCTGCGGCCTTCGACCGTGCCGTTCCATGGGGTCGTCCCTGGAATGGAGGCACTCCCAATCGGGCAGATCGATCTGCCCGTCACGTTTGGGACCCTGCAAAATTTTCGCACAGAAACCCTCACCTTCGAAGTGGTGGGGTTCTCGGGGACGTACCACGCCATCCTCGGGAGGCCAGCTTATGCGAAGTTCATGGCCGTGCCCAACTATACGTACCTCAAGCTGAAGATTCCCGGCCCGAAGGGGATCATCACAGTAGGGACTATGTTCCAGCGCGCATTCGAGTGCGACACTGAGTGCTTCCAATTTGCGGAGGCACTGATCCGGTTTGAGAAGCTCCACGCCGAGCCTTCTTCCGAGGACTAGGAAATCCCTGAGTCGTCCAAGGGAGCGGCCTGCTCTTTTGAGCCCGCCAAGGACGTCAAGGACGCGGCCGTCTCCGACGATGGCCGTACGCTCCGTATCGGGACGGCGCTCGATCCTAAATAGGAAAGCGCGCTCGTCGACTTTCTCAAAGCGAACCTCGATGTGTTCGCATGGAAACCCGCCGACATGAAGGGGATTCCGACGGAGGTTGTCGAGCACAAATTGAACATCAAGCCAGGATCGAAACCGGTGAAGCAACGCCTACGCCGCTTCAACAACGAGAAGTGCAAGGCGATTGGCGAGGAGATCAAGAAGCTCCTTAGTTCAGGGTTCATCCGAGAAGTATTCCACCCCGAGTGGCTTGCTAACCCTGTACTTGTAAAGAAGAAGAATAAGAAATGGAGGATGTGTGTTGACTATACGGGCCTTAACAAGGCATGTCCCAAGGATCCGTTTCCTTTGTCTCGCATAGATCAGGTAGTCGATTCGACAGCTGGGTGCGAAACCCTCTGTTTTCTCGATGCGTACTCCGGGTACCACCAGATAGCGATGTGCATAGCGGACCAACTCGCAACTTCATTCATCACTCCGTTTGGCGCTTACTGCTACAAGATGATGCCCTTCGGGCTCAAAAACGCGGGCGCCACGTTCCAAAGATGCATGCGATGCGTCTTTGGAGACCTTATAGGACGAATCATCGAGGCGTACGTCGATGACATCGTGGTCAAATTGAAAAAGACCGGCGATCTAGTCCTAAACCTTACGGAGGTGTTTGTGAAACTGAGAGAGCATGAGGTGAAGCTTAACCCCGAGAAGTGCGTTTTCGGGGTCCCGAGGGGCATGCTCCTCGGCTTTGTCGTGTCGGAACGCGGCATTGAAGCTAACCCCGAGAAGATCTCGGCCTTCACGGACATGGGGCCGATCCAAAACCTAAAGGGCGTACAGTGTGTCATGGGATGCCTCGCGGCTCTCAGCCGTTTCATAGCAAGACTCGGGGAGCATAGCCTGCCGCTATACCGACTGATGAAAAAGTCCGACCACTTCGCGTGGACTCCCGAGGCTCTAGAAGCGCTCGACTCCCTCAAGAACCTGCTAAAGAGTCCGCCGATACTCACGGCGCCCGCGCCAGAAGAGCCGATGCTCCTGTACATCACCGCGACAACCCAGGTCGTCAGCGCTGCGCTCGTGGTTGAACGAGAAGAACCCGGGAGGTCACTCAAGGTGCAGCATCCGGTCTATTTCATGAGCGAGGTACTCTCTGATTCGAAGACTCGTTACTCGCAGATGCAAAAGCTTGTATACGCTATTTTAATCACCAAACGCAAGCTCCGCCACTACTTTGACGCGCACCCCATCACGGTGGTGTCCAAGTACCCGCTCGGAGAGGTCATCCAGAACCCCGAGGCCGAAGGAAGGATAGCCAAGTGGGCACTCGAGCTGATGGGGCAGAACATTTTGTATGCACCCCGCAGTGCCATCAAGTCGCTGGCGCTGGCAGACTTTGTCGCTGAGTGGACGGAGATCCAAACTCTGCCAGCACCCATCGAGCACGAGACATGGACGATGTACTTCGACAGCTCGGTCATGAAGGAAGGGACAGGAGTAGGCCTTGTCTTCATCTCGCCTCTGGCGTGCGTATGGAGTACATGGTTCGACTACACTTCCCCGCCTCCAACAACATCGCCGAGTACGAGGCACTCATCAACGGCCTTCGAATTGTGGTCGAGCTCGGGATCCGCCGTCTCGAGATCAGGGGAGACTCAGAGCTTGTCGTGGATCAAGTCATGAAGGAGAAAAATTGTGTTGATCCGAAGATGGCGGCGTACTGCCAGGCCGTGCGTGAGCTGGAAGGCAAGTTCCATGGGCTCGAGCTTCATCACGTGCTACGCGACTACAACAAGGCCGCGGACATCCTCGCCAAGACTGCATCAAGTCGCAAGCCTGTACCGCACGGAGTATTCGCGAGCGACCAGCACGCACCCTCCGTGCGCGCCGAGGGGGAGAAGCCACAAGAACCCGAAGGGCCGGAAGTCATGGAGATCGACCAACCTCCCGAGCCGAACCTCGAGGACCCGGATTGGCGTTTCCCCATCCTCGAGTGGCTAGTCGAAGGGAAGCTGCCCTCCGACCAGACGGAGGCACGCCGCATCGCGCGACGAGCTAAAGCGTTCGTCCTCATCGAGGGCGAGCTCTACAAGCGGGGCGCGGAAGGCATACTCATGCAGTGCATCCTCGGAGATCAAGGCAAGGAATTACTTCGCGAGATCCATGCCGGCACGTGCGGGCATCACGCCGGTCCGAGGACTCTTGTTGGGAAAGCTTTCCGACAAGGGTTCTACTGGCCCACGGCGGTGTCGGACTCCAAGGACATCGTACGTCGCTGCGAGGGATGCCAGTTCTACGCTCGACAAACTCACCTCCCGGCGCAAGCGCTTCAGACCATTCCCATCACATGGCCCTTTGCTGTGTGGCACCTCGACATGGTGGGGCCACTCCGACAAGCGCCCGGGGGCTTCACACATCTCCTCGTGGCGGTCGACAAGTTCTCCAAGTGGATCGAGGCTCGACCCATCGTGAACGTCTGCTCCGAGGAGGCCGTAGCGTTCTTCACCGACATCATCTATCGCTTCGGCATACCCAACACGATCATGACCGACAACAGCACCCAGTTCACAGGGAAGAAATTCCTCAACTTCTGCGATGACAACAACATTCGTGTGGACTGGTCCGCCGTGGCGCACCCGAAGACGAACGGACAGGTCGAGAGGGCGAACGGCATGATCCTACAAGGGCTAAAGCCTCGCATCTTCAAGCGGCTCGAGAAGTTCCGAGCAAGATGGGTGGCCGAGCTACCATCCGTTCTATGGAGCCTGCGCACCACGCCTTGTCGAGCAACTGGCTTCACGCCATTCTTCATGGTGCATGGGTCAGAAGCGGTCCTCCACACGGACATCGACTACGGAAGCCCACGAGTGCGGGCTTATACCGAGGAAGGCAATCAAGTCGCACTCGAGGATGCGATCGACCAGCTCAACGAGGCGCGCGACGTGGCACTGCTACACTCCGCCAAGTATCAATAAGCCTTGCGACGCTACCATGTTGACGGTGAATTTCCGTCAACCTAACCATGAGTTTACCTTTAATGTTGGCATTGATTTATTATTCTAACCACTGGAAATAACCCCCCGTATATAACAAGTTCACTCTTGCATGTTGATTTTGGAGTTTATTGTTTACGCAGGAAATCTACGCTAAAGAGGAGACTTTCGGGATAAGTTCATCAAGCACTTTGGAAGAAGATCATGAAGCCCGACAAGAGTCAAGACACGCGATGAACATGACTCCAAATGACCCGAGGACCGAAGCGTCAACGTACAAATCTTCAGGGACTCAACCAGAAAATAGCGAAGCTTGGATGGCAAGCATTCAAGCCCTAACCGCGAAGGAAATGACGTCAAAGGCCCACATGCAAGTGCACACAAATGGGGAATCGCGCGAGAAGCAACCGGGAGGAAGTCGGGGCCGAACTAGGCCGAAATGGGCCCAGGCCGGTCGGCCCAGGCCGGCCGGCCCAGCCCATTCCGGGCCCGGTTCGGCGCCCCCTTTGACCTAGCTGCCCTTCGGACTATTTATAGTCCCCCTGCCAAGAGCCACGGGGGGATGCATTCGTCATCCGCCGCCGAGGAGCAGAGAAGAGAAGGACACCATTCCGAAGAGGAGAGGGTCGAGATGGTTGACTAGGGTTCCCCTAGCCGGCGTGGGAACCTTGCATGGAAGACCACGTCGGAGTTCCAGGAGCTAGGATCAAGATCAAGGTAGGATCCCGGTGGTGATCTTGTCCATGTATTACTTCTTTGTTGAATTAAGTAGATTGAATCCGATTCTTAGCATCAAGTGCTTTTGTTGTGATTTTGTCTTCGTTTGGGTGTTTTCCTCGCCGATCTATCCCGCGGGTAGATTGCATAGGATGTTCTCGTAGCCATGGTGGCTAGAGGTGCATACCCGATCTACCAAACGTTTTCATCTTGTTCTTCTTGAACCCGCCGAGTAGTACCAACCCGTAAGATTATCCCCCGTAGTGACAGTACGGTAAAGGAGAAAAACGGGAGTCCTCGGAGTCGGAACGGGAGCCATGCTTTCAATGAGATTCGTTTTGCTACATTCTTCTTTACTTTGGAACTTCAACAAAAGACCCAATCCAATCTCTAGATTGGTTCTCCCCTCTCTTTCTCTCACTACCTCCGGTGTTTAGTAGATTAGATGAGTTTTGATGATGATCTAGTAGATTAGATGCAAAAACAATCTCTTGAGATCAAAGCTTTTCTGCTTATTAGATTGGATCTTGCGTTACACATTGTTCCACAGATTCGATACCTTGGGTTCACACTTAAGGGAAGAAGGGTCCCTTGGCTACGACGGTGGACTTGTACGCTTGCGAGTCCAAATGAAACTTGATACGCATATACACCGTCAACATACCACGAGCGCAACGTGTACGCTCACGAGTTCTAGGTCGGGGACCTGGTCCTCTGACGAGTTCAAGGCAGCAAAGACCGGCACAAGCTTGCGCCCCCGTGGGAGGGGCCATTCATCATCGATCAAGTACTCCGACCCGGAACGTTCAAGATCCGATACGAGGACGGTCGAGTCGTCTCCAACGCTTGGAACATCGAACATCTACGGCCATTTTACCCTTGAGTAAATGTTCATACCTTATAAACCAGTGAATAAATGCCGCATGCTTTGTTCATACTTCTATAAGTTCATAAACTTCTGGGTTGTCATGTTTCTATATGTTGCAACTTCTCTAAAGGCTGAGCGGTGAGCGTCTCTGCACCTGTGCAGAAACGCTCTCCGCTCGGGGGCTACCCAGGGCACGATGCCTTCCTTTTGTTTTCTATGTTTTTTCAAAATAAAAATCGACAACTATGTCGTAACCGATCGCACACGCGAGAGGTTTGTTGGCGGAAGGCTCAACCTTGCGAGAAGTAAAGATGATGGCCTGCGTGGGGCGTGATGCTGCAGCTCGTTCAACGCTCCTAGCACCTACGCCTCCGCAGCTACGGTGCGAAGGCTTGCGAGCACAGTTCGAGTCCTCAGGTTTCCATCCAACCTCTTTTCAAAAGCGCTCGAGCGACCGCTCAGGCTCCGGCCTAAAACGATTTCAACAAAAAATTCGCAAGCTACTTCTCGAATTTCCCCGAGTACTCGGGGGCTGCGAATGCATGGCACCTCTTAGCGGTTGGGGATGGCTAGGCTCCCCGACTCCTACGCCCCCGCGGCTTCAGAGTAGAGCTCAGTCATCTAAAATTCCTAAGATCTGCTACACGTTGTCGTAGTCGACCCTTGGTGCTCGAGAGCGTTCGAGCCGTAACACTTTCTGAACAAGTTCTCAATGACATATAATTGTTCATGGCATTACACATAGGGATGTCAACGGACGGGAACGGTCGGGAAACACTCTAACTGTTCCTGATCCTGTTTTTTTAGCCGGGAACGGGAACAGGACGGGAATAGTCGGACGGGAAAACGAATTCAATATTACGGGATATCGGGAACGGAATATTTCGATCGGGAACATTTCGATTACGATCGGGAATCGATAACGCAAAACGAGAACATCAAGACGTGTGACCACTTCAAAGAGATATCTCGACGCAACAAATACAACCATGCATAATCCACATGCAAACAAATGAACACAGTGTAGATAATAAGAGCATAATGATTTAATAGATGCACATGCACCAGACGTCCAGACTACCAAAGTTAACAAGGTCACAGTCTCACAGAGGCAGCACCAGCCAGGCTCACTGCTCACATCAGTACCACACCAGTATGGCAGTACATACATCACAGGTTCACAACCTACCAGCCTCCAAGTCCTCCAGACATGCATGAAGCAATGAGCAAATGACCAGTTTAGGTAGATCCACATCCACCAGGCATCAAAGCAATAGCCAACAGAAGACCACAAGTTCACAAACAATTAAAAAGAAAAATGCCACATGTTCACTGGCAACCAAAAGCATTCAGCCATTCAGCAGCCAGCAGCCAAAAGCATTCAGCAGGCAGCTCTCTAAATGTCAAAGCAGCCTTGATCATCTCCTTCATCATCACTGTCCGCGACATCATCATCCTACAACAGTTAGGAGGCATCAGACTTGAAGTACCATGGATGCATAATAACTTGAAGTGGACAGTTCTTAATTTTTATACATAAATTTGAATATATGACAAAATGACAATAAGCAAAATATGACAGCAACTCAAAGTAAACAAGTAAAGAGACTTGGCATCAGACTTGAAGTACCATGGAAGCATAATGACTTGAAGTGTACAGTTCTCAATTTGTATATATAAATTTGAATATATGACAGATTGACAATAAGCAAAATATGATAGCAACTCAAAGTAAACAAGTAAAAAGACTTGGCAATTGGCACAGTACCTCAATGCTCAGGTTTTGCACAAGGGCCTCAATAACTTCAAGATCACCAACAATTGAACCAACCTTCTTATCTGAAAATGAAAGCAAAGCAAGACATATATCAGCAAACATGTTTATGATAAAAATTTTTGTACAACTAAAATTGGGACAACTTTTCTAACCTCTTCTTCCTGCAGCAACCCAATCTTTCATGCATATCAAAGCTTCAACCATTTCAGGTTCTAAACGAGTACGAAAAGGATCAACAACACGACCACCAACACTAAAAGCAGCTTCAGAGGCAACAGTTGAGACCTGCACAGCTAGCAAATCACGAGCGATTTTTGAAAGAACTAGATACTCATTGGTCTGGTTCTTCCACCATGCCAAGATGTCAAACTGACCGCTGAGCCTTAGTGGCGGATCTGCCATATACTTCTCCAGTTCATTCAGATTAGTAGCATCATGGCCACTAGACTCATATAAGAAGTTCTCTAGTTCGTCATCTTCATTGTCCACTAACAAGTCAGTTGTATCTATATCCATTGCCCCACTTTTAGGCCTTGAAGATGTAGGTGCAGCAGCAGCAGCAGCAGCACAGAACTGGTACATTTTCTTGATGACATCAACAAGTTCATCAACATGAACTTGAGCAGACATACCATGGAATTTTCTCATGTAGAATTCTATAAGCCTTTTCTTATACCTAGGATCTAGAAAGCAAGCAACAGCTAGTGTAGTGGATGATTTCTTCCAATATTTTTCAAACTTCTTGCTCATAGAACTAGCCATTGCACTTATAGTGGTATCTTGAGAAACAGACCATTCATCTAGCAAAACCTTTATCTCACAAAACCCTCTATAGAACAGATTTGCAGTGGGATATAAAGTACCCGAAAAAAGTTCAGTGAGATCAAAGAACTTCTTCAAGCTTTGGAACAACTTAAATGCCATAGCCCATTCACTAGGAGAAGGAGTGATTTTTTCATACCTATGTCGATCTGATGATTTCAGCCTCATGAATGCATTCTTGTAGTACAGTGCATCTCTAAGCATCATATAAGTGGAATTCCATCTTGTTGACACATCAAGTGAAAGGCCCTTGCTTGTATCCAACCCACACTCAGTTGCACACTTCATAAGCTCCTCCCATTGCAAAGGAGAACCTTTGACAGCAAGAACTAATTATCTGATGTTCTCAATTGTGTGTGTGATTACACTCAGACCATCCCTAGCAACTAGGTTCAATATGTGACAAGCACACCGCACATGGAAGAATTGTCCATCACATACCAAAGATGTTGCACTTGCATTGGCCCTTAGATCAGATATACTGTCTTTGACTGCTACTTCATTTGCTGATGCATTGTCCAAGGTCAGAGCAAACAGTCTCTTGTCAACATACCACTTAACCATAAGTTCAGAAAATTTCTCAGACAACTTTGTTCTAGTATGGCGCCCCTCTACATGCACAAAGTTAACAATCCTTTTCTGGATAGTCCAATTGTCATCTACCCAATGTATAGTGACACACATGTATGATTTGTTCTGATTTGATGTCCACATGTCCATGGTGGCACTAAACCGGCAAGAGACAGATTTGAAATAGTCATACAACTTCTCCTTTTCAACTAAGAACATGTTCATAATTTCTTTTCTAACAGTATTCCTAGATCTGATTGGAAAGGTAGGACGCAGGGATTTGATAAAATTGACAAAATACTCATGCTCGGATATATTAAATGGGTACTCATGCATGACTATTGCCAAGTAAAACTTTTTCAGGCTAGCCTCCTCATCATACCTGTATGGAACCACAGTAGTGATGCCTTTTTCTGCATCTTTTTCTTCTTTGAGCTGCATTTGGCCCTTCACCACACTGTGTGCCACCCTCAGATGGGTCCAAAATCCAGTTGTACCGTAGTTGCTCTCACATCTACCCTTGTGCTTGCATCTTGGCCACTTGCATTGTGCCCACAACTGAACATATGTCTTCCCATTGTCCTCAATGACCAACCTTTTCTTGGTGAAGTGTTCCCACACATCAGAGGTGCACCTCTTCCGCCTCTTTCCAGAAGGAGGCAGGTCATCTTCATCATCAGCCACAGGGCCATCACCAGTTTCACCACTAATAATGATGGCATGTGCAGTACTTGTGCCTTGCTGTCCACCATTTCCAGCACCATTCCCACCAGAAGCATCAACACCATTCCCACCAGAAGCATCAGCACCACTACCACTACCATTACCGGCTGCTCCAGAACCACTGCCACTCCCATTACCAGCTGCTCCATATTCATTGCCACTCCCATTACCAGTTGCTCCAGAACCACTGCCACTGCCATTACCAGTTGCTCCACTACCTGCATGAGCTCCTGTTGGTGGGCTAGATGCAGGATTCGAACTAGACAAGCACATACCACTAGGGGACCTTGATCTCTTAGATACTGTCAAGGCAAAAAACAAACACATGAATTAATTTAGCAGTTAGGCAACTGATAAATAATAATAAGAGGTACAAATGGGCTAGGCAAAAAGCTACTGAGAATCTTAGATAAAGATTATATATTTAAAATTCACCCATGTTCATATTTAGTAAACTACACAATGGCTATTTAATTTAACATTCAGAGTTTCAAATCCATTTCACAGATTCACAAATACATAGCAATACTGAAGTATTTAACATTGCATATCTATTTGACTATTTCACAGATTCACAAATTAATAGCAATACTGAAGTATTTAACATTGCAGATCTATTTCACAGGTTCACAAATTCATAGCAGCACCAGTACTAAGTGAGTAGTGTCTATTGTCTACTGAAATACACAAGTACTGAAGTACATAACATAACTGATAAGTCTGATGCAGTGTACAGATGCACAAAAACACAAGTACGAAGTACCTAGTGTTCCCTGCGTTGGGGTTGGTGTTGAACTAGAATCAAATGTGGTGCTATGCACCACCACCGGTAGTGGCGGCTCTAGGATGAGCCGGCCCTTTGCTTTGGATGTCGACGGAACAGCAGCACGAGCACCTCGAGTCGGCGGCGTCATCCTGCGTCGTGGGCGCCCGCGCCGCACGACCGTACGTCAGCCGCCTTGGGGCGGCGAGCCGGCGGCGGAGTTCCCGGTCCTTGGACGCTGGGGGCAGCGGCGGCTCGGGGTTCGTGGATGGTGCTCGTCTAGGGGCGGCGGCGAGCTGAGGCTGGTACAGGAGGAGTGGAGGACGGCCGGACGGGGGACTCTGAGGATGGCGGAGCTCCCTGGCCGATTGGTGGCGGCGGATGGCAGCTCGTGGTCAGGCTTGGACTACTGGGCGGCGGCGACCGTCTGCTTGCTGACTGCTGTGTCTTTGGACTTAGGGTTAGGGTTGAGACTGGTGGGGGGTTTTGTGCGTTGCACAGCCGCACAGGCGGGTAGGCCGTCACGGGCCAGATGCGGGATTGGAGTTTTTGGTGGGCTGATTTTAGCTGTGGGCTGAAAATGAGGACTGTGTTGACAAAATACGGGAATACCGCCGGGAATATTCCTACACAAATACAGGATCCGCGAATACGGTCGGGAAAACACCCCAACTGCTCCCGTTCCTGTTCCTGTTCCCATTTTTTTTCCTGTTTCCTGTTTTTCCTGCTAAAACGGTGTACGGTCGGTTTGTACGGTATACGGTGTCGGTCGGTACGGGAATTTCCTGCTCCCGTTTACATCTCTAATTACACATACGAAGTGTTCTTAACTGCCTACATATAAATATGATACATCTAAAGTGAAGGCCTGGAGCTCTCTTGGTCTTCTGGTGTGTCTCTTGGTATCAGGTCCAGGTCCTTCATGGCGACGTCGGCCATATCCCGGGCGAAGGAGGCGCAGTCTTCCTCGAGCTGATCGCAGCGCTCATCGGAGCAGCCAGGAGCCCAGCCACCGCTCAGCGCCATGCGGTCCAGGCCCTGATAGTGCGAGTCGAACATGGCGAGCACCCGGTGTACCACCTGTGAAGACCAAAAAGATGACTAAGCCGAAGAATAAACCTACACCGAAGCCAAGGATGGTGTAGAAGTGGGGTCCCCAAGATTGCAACACCCGCAAAAAGCATTGATCCGGAGCGAAGAGAAGAAGACTAGCTATAGACTATAAACGAAGCGTTTGGCGGGAGGCAACCCGTTCGTCAAGTCAAGAATAAGCTACCGGGAGGACAACCCGTTGAAGAGTCAAGCTACCGGGAGGGTAACCCGAAGAATTTTTCAAGTTTTTCAAGTAAGTTGGTCTTAGAATTTGCTATGCATTACATATTATAAATTCCTATGTGGTTGAATAATTTTTGGAGACATTATAATTGCTCAGTCATTTTACTTGAATTTTATATTGATCATAAACCAATGACTTGAGCCATCTGAAGTTTTGTTTGCTTCTTTTTGAGAAACCAAGACCAAAAATTCAGAACCTACCCCAACCTTTCATCCTCTCCATGATGTTTAGGTTGTCTTGTTTCACATGTTAAAAACACATGAGTAGAGCCTTGCCATGTTTCTTTATGTTTTTAATCTTTGACGCATGGTAGGACTTGTGTGAACCTAAGGAACTTGATTTTTGGTTTCATTCAACTTGACATCCATTAGTTTCTCTAGATTTAGATTTTTTTTCTAAGCCCTATTGACTTTATTTTTTTCAAAACATCTCTCTCATGTTTGGCCAAAATTAGAACCAAAACCTATACCCCCATGGTCAAGCCGGAGGAACTTGCTATCAATTAATGAAAGCAATCGATCCCGGTGCAACCAAAATAAACTTTATAATTGTTTTTGATGCCTAAAAGCTCCTCTAATGATATATTTGGACTCATCGCTAGCGCTGAGTTAATTTTTGAAAGTTTCAAAATTAGAGGAGTGGTTAGCATCTAAACATGATTAAGGAAGATTTTTGAGCTTGATTAACATATAGTGCCCCATGATGCATCTCGGGAAGCCTCCATCTTTTGGCATCTCGGGCACGTGTAAAGGACAAGCATGGGGGAAGCAAGGGCTTTGTTTTGCAGGAAATTAGTGGAAGCACAAGAGGCAAGGAAAAAAAAGGGGAGTGACACAAAGCAAAACAATGGAGGTGGAAGATTAATCCCGCAAGCAAAGGAGTGGTTGTGAACGGTTCGGGCAATGGAATCTCGTGGATCACGCGGACACAAGCCAAGAAGGGAGCAAAAAGCATCTCGGAGAAAGATCAAAGCGAAAGGAGCAGGAGGCCCCCTAGGCCGATCGGCCTAGGCCAGCCGGCCTGGCATCCTCTCATGACCCCCGGTGCTCCCCTTCGCCTGGTAAGTAATTTATGCATTTGTTAATTTGTGTTCTTGAGTTCATAGCCCATAAGTTTCAGAAACAACCTGGAAATATTTGAGTACCATGGGGATGATGATCTTGTCATGTTATCGCTGATTCTTTCGTTTCAATCTTTTGTTTATGTTGATAATGTTTTGATGCCTAAGGTTTGCCACCATGCTTTTCGAGAGTATAGGTCTCACCACTCCCGTAGATCCCATCAACATATCATTTGTAGGTTTAGCTAAACTGGCCTCATGTTCGCACCTCAATAAATTAGTTTAGTTTCACCATGATAGGCGGTTGCATGATCAATTATCCATAAACCCTATGGGGCTAATATCCATCCAAACTTGTGCACCTCACTCACCATCCTCCAACAATAATAATAAAGAATTCACCATAATTTCCATCACTCAATATACTTCTCTTGTGTGTTTTGCCCACCGGCAAGAAACCCCTAGTGCACTCGTTGTGAGTTAGTGCAGCAACAATGTGGAAGAGAGCCACCAATATCTTTCCCAAGAAGACACGATCATCGAAGGCGCCATCATCGAGCTCTTCGAGGAGGCACTCGGTCTCCGAGTCTCCCCGAAGTATGGAGGAAGATGTGGCACCACCGAGGAGCGAAACGCTGCCCCTCGATGGTATGAGGAGTACACGAAGCTCGTCTGTGCGGCACACCGAACCGCGAGGACACACGAAGGAGCCACTCGTTCCACCACGACGCTCAACTTGTTCATCCTCTCCACCACCATACACTCCGAGGCGTCCCAATGGATTCATCATAAAGACGGAGGAGGAGGAGGATAGGCTTGTTTGTCTTGAGAAGAGGCTCGAGCCAAATGTTGATTTCGATGACGCCCTCCAAGTGTTGGATTCTACTCGGATATCAAATCTGGAGCAACCTTGGATGGGTGCGATTCTTTATGGAGTTGGTGTGAATACTCACAAGGAGCTTGATTTGGAAGTTCTTATGACATTAGGACCGGTCATTAATGAAGGAGTGTCGTGCCTCTCATTCCGCCTTGAAGATGAAGAGCAACTAGTTCCTTATGGATATATTGAGCCTGTTCGGCTGGCACATGAACAGTGCTCGGCTGGCACATGAACAGTGCTCTTTCCTCTCACATAATACTATTCATTCTACCAGCCGAGCACTATTTATTCTACCAGCCGAACACTCCCATTGGAGAACTACTCGGTTACAAGAAGGAAGCCCAGAGCAAGTTGATGTCCAAGAAAAAATGTTAGAAGGATTTTTGGGGAATGATTTCGAGAGAAGATTACAAGGAACTCAAAATTTCTACTTGTCGGGATTTCTTTGGGATCGAGTACATGAAGCAAGGAAAGTGGAGATGAGAGGAGAAGGTACAAATTGGCGAAGGTTAATATTCCTCTTCCCAACGAGAGGCTGAGGTCATTTGAAGACAAAATTGGTTAAAGGAAGGATCTCTTGTACCAGCAAAAAAGATTAAAAAGGAAAATTGTGTAAGAGGGATCATCCTCCGTAGCCCAAGACGAAGGAGGGGCTGCGCATGAAGCTAATAAACAACCATGGAAGGATTACAATGCCACCACCATATGAAGGAAGTATGTCAAATACGAGCACGAGGGAGTGGGGCAGCCACGCCACCACATCCTCCACCATACATGTTCCTCACGAAGTTTTCATGGTGCTCCATCCAACAAATGCAAGAAGAAGGGACCGCAAACATTACCTATCAAATTGGTCGCCTTCACCATTGGAGCAATTTAGAGGAGGACCGGTACAATCATAATACAAGGAAGGATACAACACATCGGACCATCAATATCAACCACCGGAAAATAAAGGAAGAAGGAGGAAGAAAAGAAAATAATAATGCTTTCAAATTCGGTTTGATTTTCTCCTTTTCCTTTTCTTTATTTTCAGCTTTTGTGCAAGTTTATATATGTGTAGCATTTTCTGTTTTTATTTATTTTCAGCATGTGTGATAATAGTAGAGTTAGTTTAAGATCACCATGAATAAAGTTTCCCACCTTGATCAACCTTTGGTAAAAATATTAAGTTGATGCCATGATAATATATGATGAAAAGTTGCCACTTTGCTCAACTTTTGTACTTGTTTTATACATGATTAAGCTAATGCTCTCTTTAATATGAATCTGAAATTAATTAAATACTAGCTTAATCTTTTGTGGAGGTTATGATAAAAATAAGACCCATAATGTTATTTTCATGCTCTCAATTTTGGATGAGTCAAAGATGATTTGTTCTTAAAAATATATATTCTAACCTTGTCATTAATGCTACTTGCATTTTGCTCTACCTATCCAAACCATATATATATATATATATATATATATATATATATATTGAGTGCATAAACCTTAGTATACAAGAATTATTTTTGGGTGAGTTATTTCAGGCCTTGATTTCTCTGGCCCGAGACTAAGAAGCTGGTCATTCCGTTTTTGCGTATCTATCTTATTGCTAGCCTTTTTATCTGTGCATTGTGTATCCCCACATCGGAGATTTCACAAACCTCGCCGATATCCACCCTTAAAACAAAAAATATCATCTTTTGTGTTTACCTCCTTGACCACAACCTATCATATGAGTATGGATCGATAATTCAAGGAAGATCGCAAGATGGTGCCAAGATTGAAGATTTCAAGTATCTCTCCAAAGGAAATATATTTCTAGTACCTACCTTATCTCTATCACCTCTTTGGCCAAGGACGAGAAACGTCTAAGCATGGGGGAGGAGGTAGGTACAATGCAATTTAGAGTTTATGGGGAGCAAATAAAAAAAATGATGAAAGAAAAAAGGGAAAAAAGAAAAAAATGAGTATAAAAAAAGAGATAAAGAAAAATATGTATGAGAAAAGAAAAAATATATATGAGTTTATAAAAATAAAATAACGTGAACTCCCCGGTTCTCTAAAGTGCATTAGGAATCTCAAAAGTTTCAATATTTAAGATCCAGACTCATCTTTCCAACCATGTGCAATCCGATAACGAGGACTTCCTTTGTGCCTCGGGATCACTCTTTGCCATTTGCACATATCCACCTATCTCAAAGTGTGTGTATTTTTCTCTCCCCCTCCTTGATATAACATTATTTTCCAATGACCTTTTTGACGAGTCTCGGTAAGACCATGAGAAGCTTGTCTTGTTTTGACAACATCTCATTTACAATATCTTGGTAGGACTAAACTTTCCCAAAAAGCTCCACATAAAGCCTTCCACTATATATTGAGAGGGGAAAGGAGTAGAATGAATAAGTTTTGAGAGACAAGATGAGATGAGAGTACATGAGCAAGATGCAAGGAAGTTTATTTTTGAACTTGGTTTAGCTCTTTTTCTTCATCTCGCTCTTAATTTCAAAGATTCATTTGAAATTTGGGAGCATGAGGTAATTACTTGTGGGAAGTGCTTAAATTAATATCTACCCTCCATAAGGATGAAGGCTAGTACATTATGGAACTTTAATGATTAAATCCTTGAGAGCATTATGTTTTCTCGTGTATGATCAAGTGCAGGGTATAAGCAATGAAAGGCAACGCTGATATTCATTAAAGGCTTACTCGAGGACGAGCAAGGTTTAAGCATAGGGGAGATGTTGACGGTGAATTTCCGTCAACCTAGCCATGAGTTTACCTTTAATGTTGGCATTGATTTATTATTCTAACCACTGGAACTAACCCCCCGTATATAACAAGTTCACTCTTGCATGTCGATTTTGGAGTTTATTGTTTATGCAGGAAATCTACGCTAAAGAGGAGATTTTCGGGATAAGTTCATCAAGCACTTTGGAAGAAGATCATGAAGCCCGACAAGAGTCAAGACACGCGATGAACATGACTCCAAATGACCCGAGGACCGAAGCGTCAACGTGCAAATCTTCAGGGACTCAACTAGAAAACAGCGAAGCTTGGATGGCAAGCATTCAAGCCCTAACCGCGAAGGAAATGACGTCAAAGGCCCACATGCAAGTGCACACAAATGGGGAATCGCGCGAGAAGCAACCGGGAGGAAGCCGGGGCTAAACTAGGCCGAAATGGGCCCAGGCCGGTCGGCCCAGGCCGGTCGGCCCAGGCCGGCCGGCCCAGCCCATTCCGGGCCCGGTTCGGCACCCCCTTTGACCTAGCCGCCCTTCGGACTATTTATAGTCCCCCTGCCAAGAGCCACGGGGGGATGCATTCGTCATCCGCCGCCGAGGAGCAGAGAAGAGAAGGACACCATTCCGGAGAGGAGAGGGTCGAGATGGTTGACTAGGGTTCCCCTAGCCGACGTGGGAACCTTGCATGGAAGACCACGTCGGAGTTCCAGGAGCTAGGATCAAGATCAAGGTAGGATCCCGGTGGTGATCTTGTCCATGTATTACTTCTATGTTGAATTAAGAAGATTGAATCCGATTCTTAGCATCAAGTGCTTTCGTTGTGATTTTGTCTTCATTTGGGTGTTTTCCTCCCCGATCTATCCCGTGGGTAGATTGCATAGGATGTTCTTGTAGTCATGGTGGCTAGAGGTGCATACCCGATCTACCAAACGTTTTCATCTTGTTCTTCTTGAACCCGCCGAGTAGTACCAACCTGTAAGATTATCCCCCGTAGTGATAGTACGGTAAAGGAGAAAAACGGGAGTCCTCGGAGTCGGAACGGGAGCCATGCTTTCAATGAGATTCGTTTTGCTACATTCTTCTTTACTTTGGAACTTCAACAAAAGACCCGATCCAATCTCTAGATTGGTTCTCCCCTCTCTTTCTCTCGCTACCTCCGGTGTTTAGTAGATTAGATGAGTTTTGATGATGATCTAGTAGATTAGATGCAAAAACAACCTCTTGAGATCAAAGCTTTTCCGCTTATTAGATTGGATCTTGTGTTACACATTGTTCCACGGATTCGATACCTTGGGTTCACACTTAAGGGAAGAAGGGTCCCTTGGCTACGACGGTGGACTTGTACGCTTGCGAGTCCAAACGAAACTTGATACGCATATACACCGTCAACATACCACGAGTGCAACGTGCACGCTCGCGAGTTCTAGGTCGGGGACCTGGTCCTCCGACGAGTTCAAGGCAGCAAAGACCGGCACAAGCTTGCGCCCCCGTGGGAGGGGCCATTCATCATCGATCCAGTACTCCGACCCGGAACGTTCAAGATCCGATACGAGGACGGTCGAGTCGTCTCTAATGCTTCGAACATCGAACATCTGCGGCCATTTTACCCTTGAGTAAATGTTCATACCTTATAAACCAGTGAATAAATGTCGCATGCTTTGTTCATACTTCTATAAGTTCGTAAACTTCTGGGTTGTCATGTTTCTATATGTTGCAACTTCTCTAAAGGCTGAGCGGTGAGCGTCTCTGCACCTGTGCAGAAACGCTCTCCGCTCGGGGGCTACCCAGGGCACGATGCCTTCCTTTCGTTTTCTATGTTTTTTCAAAACAAAAATCGACAACTATGTCGTAACCGATCGCACACGCGAGAGGTTTGTTGGCGGAAGGCTCAACCTTGCGAGAAGTAAAGATGATGGCCTGCGTGGGGCGTGATGCTGCTGCTCGTTCAACGCTCCTAGCACCTATTCCTCCGCGGCTACGGTGCGAAGGTTTGCGAGCACAGTTCGAGTCCTCAGGTTTCCATCCAACCTCTTTTCAAAAGCGCTCGAGCGACCGCTCAGGCTCCGGCCTAAAACGATTTCAACAAAAAATTCGCAAGCTACTTCTCGAATTTCCCCGAGTACTCGGGGGCTGCGAACGCATGGCACCTCTTAGTGGTTGGGGATGGCTGGGCTCCCCGACTCCTACGCCCCTGCGGCTTCAGAGTAGAGCTCAGTCATCTAAAATTCCTAAGATCTGCTACACGTTGTCGTAGTCGACCCTTGGTGCTCGAGAGCGTTCGAGCCGTAACACTTTCTGAACAAGTTCTCAATGACATATAATTGTTCATGGCATTACACATACGAAGTGTTCTTAACTGCCTATGCATAAATATGATACATCTAAAGTGAAGGCCTGGAGCTCTCTTGGTCTTCTGGTGTGTCTCTTGGTATCAGGTCCAGGTCCTTCATGGCGACGTCGGCCATATCCCGGGCGAAGGAGGCGCAGTCTTCCTCGACCTGATCGTAGTGCTCGTCGGAGCAGCCAGGAGCCCAGCCACCGCTCAGCGCCATGCGGTCCAGGCCCTGATAGTGCGAGTCGAACATGGCGAGCACCCGGTGTACCACCTTCCGAGCAGTCGACAGTTCCCGCTCCTTGATGACTGCCGGGAGGCCCTCAACTAGCTTCGCCAGCGTGTCGGGGAGCATCGGCCCGGTGGCAATGCCAACCCCCGACAAGACACGGCCGACAAGCTTCGCGAGGTTGGCGTATTCCAGGACGTTCTGCCGGCGTGACGTCTCCGACTCGCGACGGGCGTTCTTGGCTTGATTGAGCTCGACCCCGATCTGCTCCTGGGCCTTCCGGGACTGCTCGAGCTCGGTCTTGATCACTGAAAAAGGTCGACGAAGCGCAATGAGCAAACACAGCGAGACCGATTCAAGAGAAGAGCAAGGCAGGATCGAAGGGACTTACTCTCGAGCTGCTCCGACAGCCGCTTGATTGAGCCGTCCTTCTCGAGGATCTTGAGCTTGGTTGCGTTCACCTCCTGCGTTTTTTCCGTGAGCTTCACGGTCATCGCAGCGCGGTACGTGCGCATCCCTGAGACCACGAGAAGACAAATCAACATCTACAAAAACCAACAAAGAGAAAGAAACTCGTAACTGGAAGCGTTCGAGGTCAACTCACCCTCAACATCCTGCGACAATTTGTAGTTGGCGTCTCGGAGCTGGGTCACTTCGTCGGTGACCTCCTGGAGCTTGTTGGTCACCTCGGAGAATTGTTTGTTGGCCCTCTGAAGGACCGGAACGGCGAACCAGAGAGGGGGGGAGTGAATGGGAGCCGATAAAAATTCTTCTCGAAGGAGATGGTAACTCCAACAAGATGAACACAGCTTCCAAAACACGTCTCCGACTCAACTACCCAAGTTGGCCAAGACTACGTAGCCACTGGAGTGCTACTAGCCCTAGGAACCAACAACCACCTACATGTACTCGAGAACGCAGCGGAACAAAGAACTCGAGCACCCCTGGCTTGCACCGGTCAGACCGGTGAGCAGCACCGGTCAGACCGGTCCCTGCTGGAGTAGCTTGGCAATCATGAGAACTTCCACAGAAGGATCCTACACCGGTCAGGCTGGTGTAGCACGCCAGTCAGACCGGTCTAAGCCAGGAAGCCCCAAAACCACACACCTGACCTTCTGGGCTCCAAACCGAACCAAACTCGAAACAGCACCAACACAAGACACCAGGGAACTCACCAAGACATTCACCCGAGCAAAACTCAACCAAGAGTTTGCACCAATCAGACCGGTGAGAGGCACCGGTCAGGCCGGTGTGACCTGAGCACTCAGGATGAATAGCGCCCGCGGGTCAACACCCCCAAATCCAACTCCCGATCTCCCGAATTGCTCCACGGATTTGCACAAGACTTTGGGGATAGTAGGAACACCTCATGGGTACTCCATAGCCAAGATTTGGTCCACCAAAACTTGCTAAATCAAGAGGAATCGAAGAAATCCCACCAAGAACGCCTCTAACCCTAGAGAGGAGAAAACCCCAAAATCGAGCCCCTTTGCTCACGGATTTGGCAGGGGAATCAAAGGGAAAAGAACCACGAAAGGTTCAAGCATACATCCCCCACCAAATCCCAAAGAGAAAGGCCTCGAAACCACCACAAGAAGATCGCCAAGAAAGGACTCCGAAAATCACCAAAAAGGAGAAACGGGAAAGACACATCCAAGCCTTGAGGAACCACGCCGAATCATCTATACATACCAAAGAGGTTCATACAAGGTCTAGCTTGCCGCCCGATCATCCTTCCCTCTTACAAGATCTCACCATGAAGCTCTCAAGCTAGTCCTAGAAATTCCAAAGGAAAAAGGAAGAGGAAAATAGCAAAACAAAATGAGCTAGGGTTCCAAGAGGTGGCTGCCATCCTCTCACCACTTGGGTTATATGGAGGCAACCGAAAGACGAAACTACCCCTAAGTCCTAACACTAGGATACACACCCCCGAGGGGCACTTTGGGAATCTTTGTCTTCGTACCATCGGACGGATGCCCAGCGACCGCAAACTTGCTTAGCCTCGACGCAAGCCTTGCGATCCCGACGCGTGTCCTCCGCTTCGAAGTCTCCGGACTGCGTCGTTGCACACCGGTCAGACCAGTGTCCTCCACCGGTCAGACCGGTACCCACCGATCAGACCGGTTCGATGCTGCTGCACCTCCGTCTTCGGTTCTTCGGTCTTGGCTTTGTGGATCAACCAAGGAACCCAGTGGTTTTCTGGTGAACCACTGGAAACCCCGCGAACTCGGTGTAGCCTCCGCCAATCACCACTCATGACTCGGCTCCCACGTAGTCCCGGCTCGATCTTGGCTTTGTGGCTCAACCAAGGAACTGTTCACGACTTCATCTTGCCGTTCTTGCCACCATGCGGCCCGCACCTGACCCCGCTGGCCACCGGGTCCCTCGAGCCAAGCCTACTTGTCTTCTCCACACCTGGAGGCCTACCCGGCAATGACCTTTCGCGCTTGCTCTTCACCTGCACCAACACCAGTCAAGCCGCAACCTGCACCTGCAATACTTAGCCAAGATTCAGTCCACACCACGTTGTCAATCACTCATCACACCAGGAAGCGACCTACCACTGGTCCTCGAACCACACAGGTCCTCAATCTCCCCCTTGATGAGTGCATTGACAACACACAGGTTTTGGTAACAACAGAGAAAAGGAAAAGAAAAGAAACGACTAAAAGAGACTCCAACAAGCGATCGAAAGCCAAAGGAAAGGCAAAGAGCAAGATCACTTGAAGAAGACAAGTCTCGGACCCCTTAGGCAAGGGCAACGGCTTGACACATCGGAGACAAAACCATGCTCAAGCAAAGAGCAAAAACCACCAATCCAAAGCTCGAAAACCACAAAGAGCTCCCCCTGCACACATGCATGCTCCCCCTGAACCACTTCAAGAAACAGAGCAGCTGCTTCAGCCTTGCTCTGACCGGTCAGACCGGTCACCCTCACCGGTCAGACCGGTGGGCTACATCGCCCAGCACTTGGCAACTTACACCGGTCAGACCGGTGCACCTCACCGGTCAGGTCGATGACCACCTGGGAAAAACTGGGAACTACACGAGCTCAAAACTTGCTCGAAACCACTTGGAAACCTTCTAAAAGCATGCAGCAAGCCAAAACATGCTCAAACTTCTCCCCCTTGTTGACAATGCATGAATCAAGCCAAAATGCAAAAAAATGCAACCTAGAGCTTCTCAAATAGACAAAATTCATCACAAGATGCTACACACATCCAAATGAGCAAGTTAGATACTCTATAGCTTCGTATGAATCTCAAATACATGACCACCAAGTTTCACAATCATTGGACGAAGCTAAGATAGAATTGAGCAATTTTGTGAAAAATCACCCTCTCATGAGCAAAACATGTCAAAATGGCAAAGCCACACAAACTTCATGCTAGGACAGCCATTCTAAGCATAAGATCATCATAAACACCCACATGCACCTCATGTCATGTCAAAGCCACCGAGCCATGTGCCTACTTCTATATATGAGACTTCTCATTGGTAGGCATCATGGAACGGTTTAGCACCCAAAAGCAAGTAAATTAAGCACATATGACAACGGTTGGCGGCGGAGGCGCGATCTCCTCGGAAGACGCCGCCACGGCACCACCGCCTCCCGTGGTGGCAACGATCAGTGGCTCGGTCGCCGCCTGGACGGCGTCTGCCTCAGGGGCCACCCGCCCCTCGGCCAAGTTGCCGGCATCTGACGCCAGCGGAGGTGCTGCCGCCTCGACGACCTCGGTCGCCACGACTAGCCCGCTCCCGGCCTGCTCTGCCAACGGTTCGGCGTAAGGAGGCAACGGGCGGGGCTCGGGCTGCGGGTCGCGCGCGCCCAGCACTGCGCGTTTCAGCGGCGCAAGGCTGAGCGCGCCGGTGTCGGCGCGGCTGAGGAAGATACGAGTCAAAGACAGGAAGCAAAGCGAGGACAAAGAACAGTAAAACGACAAGGAATGGCGAACGAGAACTTACATGGAGGACCGGACGTGGACCCGCTTCGCAGGTCTATCCGATGGGCCCGACTCGGGGGCTGACCTTTTGGCCCCCGCCAGCTCGGAAGCTGGCTCCCGACGCTCCGCCGGCGCGGGAACTGGTCTGTCGCCCCCCCGACGACTTGGGGGCGGCGCTTCGATCCCCCGACGGCCTGGGGGCAGCGCTTCGATCCCTCGGCGGCTCGGGGGCTGTCCTCCTGGCCTCCGCCGCGCAGGAGGCCGGTCCCTGACTCCCACCAGTGGAGAGGGAGACTTGCACGACCGGGGCACCGCCGCCGCGGATGACTAGGGATTGGAGGCGTCGCTGGGGGGTGCTCGTGTCCCCTCCCTGTGGCGCGGCCGGTACAGATGCCGGCGGAGTCGACCTCGCCTTGGACGACGAACGCCTCCTCAGGGAATCCGAGTCCGCACGGTCGGAGCCGTCAAAGAGGTGGCGGGGGGAAGGCTCTAGCTCCGCCGGCCGCTTGGGCGGATCGTCCCGGCGTGGGAGATCTCTCCGACCCTCGGAGGCGCGCGAGCCACCAGGGGCCGCCTGCGAGCGGGTCACCCTTTGATCTTCTCGAGCGGGGTGGGCCCCCGGCTGCGAGCTGGAACCCGCACCCTTCTCACGGGCGCCCGGCTCCGACCGTCGCGACGAGCTCACCTCTGCCGCCCGGCGTGGCGAAGGAAGGGGCGATCCGGATAAGCCGCTCCAGTCGACCTCCACGCTTGGCTCGTCCCCACTCCACGGTAGCGACGGCGACGGGTCCTCGTTGGAGGAGACATTGCGCTCCCCCGTCTTGCGGCGCTTGATGTGATCGTCGTTCCGATCGCGCTTTGCTATCTCCTTCTCCTTGTGCCGCTCCTTGCGCTCGGCCCTTCGCCTGTCCACGGCCGCCTGGTTGCACTTGAAGATCGCCTCCTCCGGAAGAGGGGCCTTTGCGGGCACGAGGTGGGAGCTCCTTAGCTAGAAACAAAGAAACAAAAGGAAGTCAACGACCATCAAGAGTTTCCGAGAAGATCCAAATCGGGTGAAGATCTCGAACTAATCGGAAAACTTATCGGAGGAAGAAACTACTTACGAGCTTCTCAGTCCCCTCGTTGGGGAGCATCGGCAGGAGCTGCGACGGCAGCCACACATAGGACGCCTTTCCGATGGCCACCGACACGTGGCGCTGGATCCCGTCCAGTGACAGCGGCTCGGGCGCGGTCACAGTCCCCGTCCAAGGAACCCTCTTGGCCGTCATCTCACAAAGACAAAGAGGTCGACTCTGGCCTTACGGAGGCGGGTCAGCGCCGCCTAGTGCTCCTTGAGCAACTTCTCCTGCTCCGCCTTTGGGGGTCCGTCAGTCTAGCTTCTCGGCGCCTAGGCGATGGAGTTTCCGGTGAACTCCGGCAGCGCATGCTCAAGGTTGTTCTTGAGATAGAACCACCCTTTGTGCCAGCCGCTGTTGGAGCTGGTCAGCGAGAAGGGAATGTATTTGCTACCCCGACCTTGCTTCATCCGAAGGTTGGCGCAGCCGATGGTTGCCGCGAGGGGGCCGTCCTTCGAGCATGCGAACAAGAAGAAGTACTTGAAGAGGTGCCAGTGGGCACCGATCCCCAAGTACCCCTCGCACAGCACCTCGAACGCCGCCATCTGCTGGACGCTGTTCGGGTTGAAGTGCTGGAGCTGCAGCCCGTACTCATGGAGAACCGCCCGGATGAACCACCCGGCAGGAAAGGAGAAGCCGCGCTCGTGGAACGCCACAAACGAGATGACGTACCCCCTCGGCGGGCGCGGCACGGACTCGTCCTCAGGCAACCTCCACTCTTCGGTGTCGGTGAGCGGAGGAAGTTGCCCGACGGCGACCAGTCGGAGCAACATTGCGCGGGACACGTTGGAGCGCGACCAATTCGACATGGCGACGGCGGGCTCTCGCGCACGGCTCGAGTAAAGGGGGCGGCGGCGCTGAGGATGCGAAAGGCGAAAGACTTGGGCGGCGATGGCAATGGAAAAGGCAGAAGATGTAAAAGTTTCCAATTCTCCGCCGGCCCGGGGTTAAAAAGGAAGGGGCGCGGCCAACGGTCTTAAATGTTGGGTCCACCACATCGAAGAAATGCCGGCGCACGCGCGTGCCCCGGGGTAACTGACACCCGCCTGCGTGACGCCTCGATGCCCGCTAGGCCCGGGAACCCGAGCCGGTCCCGCCCCGTCTTATCAAGCCGTCGCATCCGCCACGTCGGCCACAACCCCCACGATCTCCACGACGTCCACGTCTGCCACGACCACCACGTCGCCCACGACTGTTACAACCTCCACGAAAGAAGATCCTGGAACCACGGCGACGCTATCGAGGATTAAAACCCCACAAGCGAGTCTACAACTCACTCGTGGGCTCGGGGGCTACATCCGGCGGATGCGCTCGCGCGCACCCACCGAGAAGATCAAAAAGCAAATATCAAACTCGACACCTTTCGCCTGAGTCTGTGCGCGAGTCCTTGACTCCCTCCCAGGCTCGGGGGCTACTGACGAGGGCCCAGATTAGGGCCCTCTTTGACGGCGAGATAATCACTCTTAAGATGGAATCTTCTGACACCATCGACAATGTGAATGCCAAGATTCAGTATAAGAAGGACTGGGGATCGCTGTCAAGACCCTCACTGGCAAGACGTCATGATTCCGACCAGTTGGGAGCTTCCTCGACAAGTCTTCCAATGAGGGGAGGCTTCTCCGACAAGTCTCCGCCTCGCACGAGGACTCTCCGCCTCGCACGAGGAGTTTCCGTCTCGCCCCCGACAACCTGCTCGTTCGCACGAGCACTCTCCGTCTCCGACCAGGACGCGGCCCACGCAACGTGGCGCCGCCCCGACGCACGGGCTTCCCCGCTACGACGCGTGGGGTGCCAGTTCCCCATGCCATGCAAGTACGCCAGCTGGCGGCACGCGCGGTCGGCCGGCTCTGACGAGAGCCTTAATGCGGCACCGCTCAGCTGCTCAGCCATCAACATGCCGTCCCATCCGGCCCTGCAGCACGCCAACTCCGACCGAGGCACTCAAGTGCTCCCTACGATTAGCGCTGGCCTACGGTTAGGCCCTAACGTGGCGAGCTCATCCCATGCTCAGGCGGGATGAGTCAGCACCAAAGTGCTCGGAGGAAGCGCCAGGTGACCAAAATGAACAGCCCCGTCCAGACACACGGCGGTCTCGACGACGACGCAGCTCAGCCGCCTTCAATACTCCCTGACGGACAGCGACGTGCGAGAAGACGTCCCAGCGGCTGGCACTGTAGCTTCTACTTTGTTTCCCTTTTTGCCCCTCTCCCTTGCATCTATAAAAGGAAGAGGAGAGCAACCGTCACAAGGGCTGACGAACTAAACTCTCACACCCCAGGGACTTGGGCTCGACACCCTCTCCCGACCAGTTTGTAACACCTACTACAAACAACCCTAGCACGAGAACACGGCAGCTCGATACTGGACGTAGGGTATTACTCCTCGGAGGCCCGAATCAGTCTAAATCCCGGCGTCTCTTGTGCTAACCATCCGGGTCGGACACACGATCGATACAAATTTACTGTCCGGCGGTAGAGAACCCCGACAACATACAACTTCTTCAGTCCGCAAAGACGCACAGGACCTCATACGGAGTAGTAGTTGTACGGTTACCTAGAGGAGTAGACTCCCTTCCTTTCAGAGTATTTTTGTTAGGGTAACTTGCTGATTTTTGTTCAGTTGGGTGGTCCGGGGTGTCAACGCCTTGGGGTGGAGTTGTGTGGTGGTCGAGTTGTTATGTGTTGGGTTGATTTTTGTTTGTCTTTGTTTTTTTCTGTTTTCTTTTTAATAAAAATTACGGCAAACCTTTTGCCGTTCCGTAAAAAAACTCCCATCACATCCCATGAAACTCTCACATTCTCTGTCTTCTTTACGTCAGCATATTTAATGCAACGAAACTCTTTATGAAACTCCACTGGGACTGACAACATTCCTGACTAACATGCTGTGCCGAGGCACCCAAGAACAAGGTCCATGCAGTAACATCTGAAATCGGAACATCCAATGCGGACCGATGTGGCGCACTACCAACCTTGACCATGATCAAGTTAACACATAGTAACACACAAGGAAACTCGTCCGAAAAATTTCTTGGAAGTGATTACAGGGCAACTGAAGCTTCACGAGGGAGAGTGCGAGAATGGGACCTCAAAGCAGCTGCGGCATCTTGGCCTCGACTGAAGCTTGGGGAGGGTTACGGCAGAGGCCATGGAGGTGACTCCGGCACCAGTCCCGCCGCGCGCCGCCCGTCCAGTTTCGGCCGGCCGGAGCTGGGGAGGCTGCTGCGGAGCTTAGGAAGACGACGGAGAACTTGGAGCCATAAAACGCCATCCAAAATTACTGCAACGAGAGAGGGCTGTGTGCAAATTTTGGGCTGGGCCGCGTTTTCTGCTTAAACTAGGCCGCACGCCACAGTTTTGCTGCTGAGCTAGATTCCAGAGCCTAATTACTGTTTTGTTTCTCACTCTCGGGCTGAAAGCCTGAAACGCCGCGTGCCTTCTCCAAAGTTTCCATCAAAGCACCATGTTCTTTCTTGTTCTACGAGGCTTTCCCATCTTTCGCACATCCCTCATGACGAACTTGCACTTCGGGCTAATAATGGCTCTGGCTGGAGGCAGTGGCTCGTAGCTGTGGTTGCTCTTCGGTGGGTGCCCGATGCCGGTTCCGTTGTCGCAAGCCATGAGGGGTTCAGTACGAGGAAATCACCCATGGCGGTGCTACAAGTCGCCGGCAGGATGCGGCGACAACATGTCCTGTGACGAAAATTAGCACGGTTGGCCTGGATATGGATTCCATGGCCTTTTTATGAGTTGATTGAGGTATGCCTAGTGTACAAGCAGTCTTCGATCCTGACAAGCCGGATTGCAAGCAATGCACATTACGAATTTACTTCCATGTGTATATCGCCCGAAAATTTTGGACAGGTCAGAATAACAACATCTTAGCAACACACAGGACCGAACAAATCAGCTTTTTTGCTGCAATCTACTGATGAGGATCGCATTACAGATGCAGTATTACACGCAGGTGTTTGATCATATCCCCTACAGCTACAGAGCCTTAACCCTGTTAAACGACGAGACGGAACAGCGCCTGATAGCAGTGGGCATCCCGCATCTCGCCTTGCTCCGCTCGCCCAGGATCGGTTGCACCTTGCGCTTCCTCTGCTCCAGCATCTCGGGCGCCTCGATCACCTGGATCTTCCTCTGGCGCTTGGCGTCTTCGGCCTCCCGGTACCCCTCCCGGAGTTTGCGCTTGGTAGCCTCCATCTTGGAGGCCTCTGCCGCCTTGACACGGCACGCCGCATCCAGTTTCGCGGCGTCTTTGGCGATGTCGTCCTCGACGGCGACGCTCCACCTGTGGATGACGTCGTCGGCGAGGCCGCGAACGCGCTCGGACTGGTGGGACCACCTCAGCGTGCAGACGGCCTTGGTGAGATCGGCGGACGACTCCAGCACCTTTCGCACGGCGCAGGCGGGCACCTTCCGCAGGGTGACCTGCGACTCGGCCATGAAGTCGTCGAGCACGAGGCAGAGCTTCTCGGCCTCGCCGGCGGCGCCCGCGGGGACGCCACAGAGCTGCTCCACGACCGCGCCCCTCGTGCTGCGGAACTCGTCCCGGCACAGCGCCGGGTCGGCGGCCTCGATCGTGGCGTCCACCAGGCCGAAAGCCGCGAAGAAGGGCTTCCAGCGGCGGAGAGGGCTCTGTCTGGCGATGTCGGCGGCGGTGTATGCGAGATCAGCTAGGGTGCTAGGAACGGCGTATGCGAAATCAGCTAGGGCGGCGGGGGCGAGATCGGGGAATTGTGGATGGATGGGAATGATGGGGAGATCGCCGGTCGGGGGAGGGGGAGTTTATACTGTCCTTGGGGTTGCTGCCGCGTTCGAGTCAGTGGCGGATAGCGCCGCCATTACGCGAAGCCTTTCGATTCCGATCGGATTGCATTGGCGTGCGGCTGAAGCAGAGTACGCAGAGCTGTCTCAGTGCGTTTCCGCGAGAAAACTGGACTCGGACTCGGATTCGATTAGCTGATCTTTCCATCCTTGCTCACTTGGGCTGAACTTGGCATGTTTTTTTTCTTAGCACTTCTGAAGGTTTAAATCTCACAGGAGTTGTGTTTTATTTGTGTGTTCATTAACACAGGCACAAGCACAGAGCCAGTCAGTCAGTCAACATTCACATGACATGGGCAGCAACTTTTATCCAACACCTACTCCCTCCGTCCGGCATTGTTTGTCGCTCGGGAAGCGAGATTGTGAGGGGAACACGAAAATCTATAGCAACTATAATAACGGGACAGAGGGTGTACACCAGAGGATACTAATCTCAATGGGAGTTTCATGAAAGATTTCATGAACATTAATTATCATGTCACATCACCAATTTTGTTTATGTGCCAACTGGTAAGATATTTTTTAGAGAGGGAAGGGAGAGTTTCATCACTATGAAACTCCTGTAGTACAGTTACCTGGAAATGGAACTTGCGCACATTTGAATTCTGATTGAGCATGACCACGATCACATTAACACATACTCCCTCCGTCCCTTTTTGTTGGTCACTAGGAAAGCATGTCTGTGAGGTGAATCATTGTTCCTTGACGACCAAAAAAAGGGACAGAGGGAGTAACACACATGGAAACTTAGGAAACACCACATGGACAAAAATTGAGGCAGCACACTGAGAACAAAAGACTCGACTGATTTTCAACTTCCATGCGCCTAGAACACAGGGAAAACTTTGAGCAAATCAGAAGAACAAAAGCTTAGCAAAATAGTACTTTTTTTTTGAAATAAAGGGCAGGAGCACTGCCATGTTATATAAGAAGAAGAATAATGCTGCCATGTTATATAAGAAGAAGAATAATGCGGATCCTTACAATGTTGTGATTACAAAAGAAAATACACTCGAAACTCTTGACGGGACTTAACATAAAGAAGCTGACACCCCAGCTCTAGAATCCAAAGCTAACACCCGGAGCTGCATTTACTCCTTGATCAGATGGAAAACATTTGCTGGGGACATGAACACGCCTTGAAAAATCCTCCTATTGCGCTCTTTTCAAAGGTTCCAGACTGTATACATTAGAATTGCAGCTACTCGACGCTTTTGGTGTTTTGACTTCCACGGACTGAGCTATTCCACCAAAACTCCAAAGAGACATCCTGTGCAACCAGAAGAATTAAACCAGCAGACCGAGAGGAGACCAAGAACCACACTTCCCTTGCGAACACACAGTGCAAGCACAGATGCACTGCCGTTTCTGGGGCTTGATCGCACAAAAAGCACCTTGGATCACACGGCCAATTACGAGCAAGGAGGTTATCAGCCGTAAGGACCTTATCAGCAGAATAGTACTACTACAGAACAGAACAAATCAGCTCCTTTTTGCTGTAATCTGCTGATGGTTGGTCACATTACACGTGCTGGATTGCACACAGGCGCTTGATCCTATCGCCTGTTAAACGAAGGGACGGAACAGCGCATCTCGCTTGGTTCCGCTCGCGCAGGATCGGGTGCATCTTCTTCGGCTGCCTCTGCTCCAGCTTCTTGGGCGGCTCGATCATCTGGATCTTCCTCTGGCGCTTGGCGACCTCCGCCTCCCGGTAGCCCTCCCGGAGCTTGCGCTTGGTGGCCTCCATCTTCTCCTCCTCCTCGGAAGGCGGCGTCTTCTTGCGCCGCAGAGGCCTCTCGTCTGCCACCTTGACACGGAGGCGCACGCCTTGGAGTTCCTTCATCCTGGCGATGTCTTCCTCGACGACGGCCACACTCCACCCTCGAAGGACATCGCTCGCGAGCTGGTGGATGCGCTCGGACTGGTGGCACCTCAGGGCGCTGATAGCCTCGGTGAGATCGACGGACGACGACGCCAGCACCCTCGGCACGACGGACGCGGGCACCTCCTGCAGGGTCAGCAGCGACTCGGCCATGAAGCCGTCGAGCAAGCGGCAGAGCTTCTCAGCCTTGCCGCCGTCGTCGCTCGCGGGGACGCCGCAGAGCTTATCCACAACGTCGCTCCTGGCGCTCCGGAACTCGTCCCGGCAGAGCGCCGGGCCAGTGGCCTCGATCGCGACGTCCACGAGGCCGAACGCCGCGAGGAAGGGCTTCCAGCGGCGGAGAGGGCTCTGCCCGGCCATGCCGGAGGCGGCGGGACGGCGACGTATGCTAGTGCTAGATCGGCGATTCGTGGGTCGATGGAAGTGGAGAGATCGGCGGCGGCCTAATCGGCGTTTGTGGATGGATGGAAATGATGGAGGGACCGGCGGTGCGGGGAGGGGGGATTTATACAGCCCTTGGGGCTGCTGCTGGGCTCGAGTCGGAATCGGATCGGCAAGCACCGCCATTAGCCGAAGATTTTTTTTTTAAAATTAAGGGCAGAGCACTGCCATATCATATAAGAAGAAGCAGCAATAGTACATAACGCGTTGAAGCGTACACCCCACCCAAACAAACGCACACAACACGACGCTACACCATCACCACCTGGGAGAGGAGCCGAAAGAAAGCCGTCGAGCCGCGCCGTCGACAACAACGATGTGCCGCACCAAAAGACGCAACACGCTGCAAGCTCAAGAGCAAACCGAAACTCCTCCACCACGGGACTATCTCCCTTAAGCCGCACACAAAGGTCGTCGAAACCATTGCTCCAGCGAAGTATCAACAGAAACATCCCGTCGCGGCGCCGTTGAAAAACATTGATCCCGGGCACTCTGCGTGGGGGCCTTGCCTCTTCCACCGCCTCACACTCCTCTGCCAAGGACTCCGATAACTGAAGAACCGCTTAGGGAGCACCACTTCCGTCCAGCCGTCACCGAGATCACCACTACACCTTGCGCACCAACTCAAGATGTCCAGCACCCATGGGCCCTCTGCACCCTGCCGCCAACACAAAGACCTTGCGCACCTCCTGTGCCACTGCACACGGGCCAACCAGACCACCTCCCCCACTGCCACCAGCCAAGATGAGTCTCTGTAAGCGGCGCCTCCAAGGAGGGCGTGACGCCGATGGCGCCACCGTCGCTCGTCCAACAACTGGACCGGGTTTCACCCCGAGACTCCATGTTTCAGGACACGACGTTCCATAATGGTGTCCCCAACGGAAGAACGACGCCCCCAAGGGCGCCGCCACCACCACCACCTGCAAGAGTGCCGGTGAAGGCTTTCGTCCGGAATATCGCCGCGCCTTACGCACACACTCAGACAAGTAGCAGCATACAAGCCCCCTTTCGCCTCCGCAACTCCGCCGGAAAGATGGCTCAGAACATTCCAGCAGTGCCGCCACGGCACCGCGAGAACATACTTGTGCTGGGAGCACCCAACGCAAGCCATCCGACCTCGCCACCATGGCGACACCGAAGCCGCCGTCGAAGAGAGGAGAAGGAGGGCACCCCCAACTCACCTCCGTCCCCATTGCCCGCACGCAGAAGTCTGCCGGCCCCACCTCCCGACCACCATGGCCAAGAGCGGCCAACAACTCAGGCACCCCCCACACAGGGCCTCCCGCACCATAGACCCGCCACACCCTGCACCTCGCAGGCCACCGCTGTCGCTGCCGCCACCGTCCCTGCGCAAGGGCGCGCCGATGCGCTCCCGGCCGCTGCGCCGACCGCCGTCTTCAACCCGCGCCGGCTAGAAGCACCAGAAACCGCCGCACCGGCCGTCTCACGCCAGCTCCGCACGCGCTGGCCAAGGCCCGCCGCCGCCGGCGACCACCAGTGACCCCACCGTCGTCGGTCTCCCGCACCATGCCCCGCCACAGAGTCGCGCCCCCCGACCGCGCAGCCCCTAGATCCGGCCAGAGCATCGCCGGATCTGAGGACCTCATCCTCCGCCGCCGCCGGAAAGCCCACGCCGACGAGGAGTGCTCCGGGGGAATGAAGCGGCCGCGCCCGCCCCGAATCGCCAGAAAACAGGGGAAGTTGCCCCGCCGCCGCCTTCCCCACGGGCCACGCGAGTTGCCGGCGGCCCGCTCGGGCGGCGGTACAGCAGGAGAGGCGTGGAGAGGTGGCGGCGGGGCTAGGGTTTGGGAGCCGCCCCGTCGCCCTCGCGGGGGGCGAGCGAGACGGGCCTTTTTTCTGATTTTCCCACTGAGACTCTGGAGCAGAGTACGCGAAGGTTTCCGGCTTCCGATCGGATTGCATTGGCGTGCGGTTGAAGCAGAGTACGGGGTGGTGCCGTCCGTGGTTCCAGCAAGCAGATTCAGAATTTCAGATTCCTCAATAGGCCTCTGGAGCAGGGTCGGATTCAGAGCTCCAGCTGGAAGGAAGGGGAGGACGGATGCTTTCATTCATGGCTATATATCTTCTGGTATTCATCTGTCGATTTTTTTTATTTTAACACTTTTTAATCTAATATTTTAAAAATAACCCACACCGAACTATATTTTCAAGAAGTAGCCCTTTGGTCGCGCCACGCTCCGTGGCGCGATTGTCGACAGACAGTCGCACCACATGAAGTGGCATGACTAGTGTACACGGTGGCGTTGTAAAAAGTGGCAGCTTACGTGGTGCTTGATTCGCGCCAGACCGCTTGGCGGGACTCAGAAGCGTACCGTGGCGCGACTGGTTACTACGTACTGGGTGAGGCCTCCTCCCACTCTTATTTAGTCGTGTTTCCTTATTCCTTTTAATTAGCAAATAAGCTCCTAAATTTGTGAAACTCGAGATGTATGATCTATAAAGTACATATATTCTATTTTAACTATGTGCACTCGAAACCATGGTGTAGAAAATGAGAAATCTAATTTTGAAATAGTCTAAGTGTTATTAGGTCAACACATGAAAATTGCTAAGTCTGAAAATAGAGTCAACCAGTCAACTTTGGGTATACTTTTTGAGAAATTTTACATTAAGACCTTAAATACTTTTGGGCTACAAGTGAATTTGGATGTTCATAGGAAAATTTGGACAAGTTATTGGTCAAATATAACAAAGAATTCATAGTACGTGCTGATCTTTGTTGGAAGCGCGATAAATATCTTGAGCTCCTTCCTTAATTATAACCAGGAAAGCTAGGCAGCAACCACGTGTGGTGTCGTCGCCTTTTCCGAAACTAGAGATTCCTGCTTGCCAAAGCAAGCCAGGTCGAACCTAGCCAAAAGGCCAAAACATCCCACGTTCCCGAGCCAAGGACCAGTTTTCAGAGTCGCTCCTGCGATGATTGTCCTTCCGGAAGTGATTCTAGAAGGCATGCAGCATGGCATGGCGTTTCTACACTTTGCCGTCGCCGGACAGAAACAAGGTGGCACGCTCCGTTACCTCCGTATCATCAGGCTCCGTGTCAATGATGCTACAGCGTATGTAGCGCAGCAGCAGGAGGGGAAAGCGATCGAGGTACTATGCTGCTCTAGCCCATCCTCGGAAACTCGTCGAGAGTTAACAAAAAGCACGTAGAGATTGGCAGCGAGTCCATTAATTCATCGTCCGGAGCGTGTCCCACCACGTACGACTTGATAGTTGCAGGACATGAGGCCGAATGGACAACCATGCATGCACCTCGCATGAGCTTTGGCGTAGAGGTGCGTGCGGTGGTTGGTTACCCGCGATTCAGATCCCAGATTCCCCCCAGCTTCACGGGAGGAATCATGCACCTGTGGGGCGTGGGGGTCCATCCGGCTGCCACGTACCATGGCAATGACTCGACTCAGCTCAAGGCAGAACGCACCGTAGGTGAAAACAGACTGCGGCTATAATAGCGTGTGGAAAAATCCCGGAAAGGGCTCGTAATCGAGTCGCGACTCGTTTGACACGCACGACACGACGCGCGCGGTGTCCGTTTTCCTGCTGCAAACAGGCAAACGCGATACGTTTTCCCACGCCCCGCGTGGAAAATTCGCGCCTCGCTCGGACGCCTCCCGGGCAGCCAACTGGCCCTGGCCAGGGTTGCTGCACCCGTGCACCGCATGCAGCTGCTCGCTTGCTTGGTTGTTTGTTTTGCTTCCGCAACGGCGCGTAGGCCTGCTAATGGGGGCAAACCCGCCCCAAACCCACCCCTCCCCATACTTAATAACTAGCAAGTTGGCCCGCGCTAATAGCGCGGCTAGATTTGATAAACCATATTTTCTAAAATGTTATGTTAGCATTGTATTTTTCTTTATTCATCTTAATTCATTATCCATACTTTTGAAATCGCGATGTAAATATTGGAGCTCAAAATTCAGAACTGATATTGATACACTCGAATTTTGTTATTTGGATGGTGTTTTAATTAGTGGATGGAACATGGCCTAATAACGAATGTCATTCGATGCTCTGTTGCACCCCTGTATACAGTGTTAACCTCATCACTTAGTTCCCGTCACAACCGACTGAGCCTCTTACTCACCACTCTCGATGGTCGAACTCTGCCTTGTTGATTCTATGGCTCCTGAGTTTGGCTCGGTTGTTGACCTCACGCAGAGTCTGGGTTCTCCACTTTCTGATGCGCAGATCCAACTCCTCCAGCGAGCTCGTCGTACCTCGTGGCACCGTTGGTTGTCGATGTAGGTGACCTTGAAGCTTGATCTGGGGTGGGCTCAAGCAACGGTAGCGTAGGTCCTCCTCTCTTTTCCATATGGGTGCAGCCCCTTCTTTATCTCATCCAATGGTACCTTCTTCATCTCGTCCGAAAGTCTCTCTTCCTTACGATCGACGGTCGATGCACTTTTTCTTCTTCCTGCTCATCGATGGCCCCTCCTTCGTTGATGGTGCATGCGGCAGATTCTCTCTGTTCTAACTTACAATCCCGACAAATACATAGGATGTTTCTTATATATACATATTGTATCATGTCTCCAAGGATATATATATTTATTACTTGAAATGCTATGTTCTTAGTTGTTGTTGAATATACCTTATGTCTTCTAAAATGTAACCATTATGTTTGGCAATACTTTTATAACTTCCAAGATAACTGCTGATCATCAATAGTAGGTAACATTATTCATTGTGGGCATACGTGTGTTCATCATTATGTTCATTGTGTTGTTTGGTTCTTCACGCATCGCGTATCAATCTAATTCCAAAAGTTTCCAAAATATTAGAAGATATACGACAAATCAACTTGATCTCATCACTTTCATTCTTGTTTGGAAGCTTACTATGCTTATAGATATGTGTAGTCGAAAAATTGTTCCTCTTTATTTATTATAGAGGATCTCATGTCATTAACAGGTGGCCTATTCGCAAGCAAGCCTATGTTCTACGGACATAAAGTCCCTCTATTGCAGAGCATGCTTATCCTAAATGGTGACATCATACTGATAATTCAATTTATCTCCCTCATGTCTATTGTGTAATATAGATATTTGCATTAGGTAGCTTAAATTTCTCTGCACATCGTGCTAGCTTCTCGGATGTATCACAATATTTGTTCATATCACAATGCTTATGTTTTCTCTTGTTGTCTTCCCTTTTTTGTCAACCTTACACCTTCTTGTTTTTTGAGCATTTTGCCAATTTATTGTAGTCATTTATGGTCACCTGCTTTGTCCACTATTGTTGTCTACTACCTTAGTTCTTCTCTGACCAAAGCAGTCGTATCACGTTGGTCGCTATCTAGGAAGTCATTGTCTCGCTTTTGGTCCCCAAACCCCATATGGTTGATGTCAAACCATACTTAACATCTTCTTTGTTAAATTACTGCTATGCAAACCTACACGAATTGCTCATCAAATGTAACTTATCTTATCATCTCCTGTGGCATCCTATTTTTTTTGCCTCCGTCATGGTTGTAGGTTTGTATGTGCCAGAATCAAGTATTTTTCTTTCCCTAGCCTTCTACCCATGTTATATTTTTCAGTGCCTATCTTAAAAAAAATCGAAGAGGTTTAGAGCATGCTTGGTACACTTGTTGTCGCTTGTACGCCTTGTCTGCTTGCCTCGTATTGCTAGGCAAATCAAGGTGAGCTCCCATGGGAGTGCTTGCTTTCCTCGCTGTTGCTCGCCTTGTAGCTCGATCCAGCAATGTCATAGACACTCGATCGATAGCAGCAAAGGTCCATCCGATCATGGTGGAGGTTAATCCAACAACAGTGGAAGTCGAATCGACGACATTAGATGTCAAATTGACAGTAGTGGAGGACGATTCAGTGGCTGAAGAGTTTGATTCAGTAGCTAAAGAGCTTGATTTGGTTCTCGTGCACATGAATTTTACGACAACAGAGCTTGTTTCGGTAGATGCGGTGTTGATTCGACGGTCAGTCCACGTCAGTTACAATCTGAAGTATATCTAGATCGCATTACAAATAATATCCCGTGATATCCGAACTGATTGGCGTTGTGTCTGGTGTCTTTACTTTTGCACGCCAAATCTCCTATCGTCTCGGGCTCGCTTGCCAGGATGGGCGGGCCCACCATCAAGACTTAACTTGAACCATTTGAACAAAATTCCCCCATCTTCATGTCCTTGAGCGACGGCCCAGTTAAACAATGGTAATGTGCAATTGATTGTGTATATAAACAAAATCCCCCGTCTTCGTCTCCCTGAGTTCGGCATTAACTGAATTAAACTACTGATGAAAATAAATAAAAAAAAGTAGTACATCAATTACGCTCTGTCCTACTTGCACCATCTTTTTCGCATGAAGATGTTGTCGATTAGACTATTTGATCGCCTGCTCGAGGGCACCGCACTATAATCCCTTACTTTGGGAGGGAACAACTGACTATATCCAACTCCCGTATGTATTTTCATCTGGCGGTTTTTTACATATATCAGTGGTTTTCTACGAAGTATAGTTTAGGAAAGAGCTGTTTGGTTGTCACTAAAGTCATCATGATGCCAAACTTGGGGTCACAGTTCCTCTCTTATTTATTTGAGAAACAATTGTATTTCCATCTCATGAAACAATTTTAGTGTCAAGTGAGGCTCAACAAAGATATTGATTTTTATTTCCTAACAGAAATTTATTTTCATCATGTGCCATATCTTATCAATGTTGCCATTTAGAGCCTTGCAAGGCTATATGCCTATGCAGATAAATATTTCATGAGCTTCCTAATTAGTACTTCAGTAGGGACAGAGAACTAATTTAATGCCCATCGTGTGAAACTTTCTAAATTATAATTATATTTGTTATTTACTCTTCAGTTAGTGGTTTTTTTGCTTTCCCAATCCGTGTAAACATTAATTACTATTTTTCTTATTTTTAATTCCGAATTTATGTATTTATTAATTGTATTTGTATTGAATATGAACTCTTTAGATTTCCTTATTTTAATTCCGAATATATGTATTCTTTGGATTAATCTAGACCTTCAGATCTTCATAAAATCTAACGGTGTATATTCTTATCTTTTTTGGATTAACGTGGGAATTTCTAGACCCTCTCGGCGAACGTGGTGGCTTCTTTTAACACTCAAGTATAAAGATAATAGATTAAATTATGTCACCCCACCCCGCCCCACCCCATTTAACTTGCTACCCACCCCACCCCGCCCCATTATGTGTGGGTGGAAATGGGTTGTAGTTATTTGCTTATATTGCTTGTAGCATCTACATTAAGAGTCGGACCCTAAAACTAAAATCTCGCGTTCACACCTTAAAATTTTAGAGAAATTGGCTGAAATTTATGCAGATGACTCAATTTGATGGTCCGCTACTCTGTACAAAGTGGTGGGGCTGGACTTATATGTGGGCCCCGCGTCAAGAACCGGACCCTAAACCTAAAACCTTGCGTTCACACCTTAAAATTTTAGAGAAATTGGCTGAAATTTATGCAGATGACTCAATTTGATGGTCTGGTACTCTGTGCAAAGTGGTAGGGCTGGACTTATACGTGGGCCCCGCGTCAAGAACCGGTCCCTAAAACTAAACCTCGCGTTCACACCTTAAAATTTTAAAGAAATTGGCTGAAATTTATGCAGATGAATCAATTTGATAGCCCACTACTCTGTGTAAAATGGTGCGTCTGAACTTATACGTGGGCCTCATATCAAAAGCCGGATCTTAAAACCTCACATTCAACCCACCCCAACCTGCCCCAACCCGCATTTATCTTATACCCAACCCGCCCCAACCCATTAGATATAAAAACTCATTTCCACCCATCCAAACACACCCCGTAAAACAACCTACACCATAAAACCCATTACAACCCGCCCTATTAGCAGGCCTAACGGGCGCGGCGCGGTCGGCATGTTCTTGGTGGCCTGCTGCTTTCCACCAGCAAAATTTGCTGTGACTGCGGTGGGATCTGGTGATCACGTGGTGCAGAAGATCAGAGGAGTCGCTTATCAGCGACAGCTACGTACGTCGGGTCAGATATTTTTCTCCCCGCCCCAGCTCCCAGGTCGGTCAACATGTGCCCGTCCTGCCGTGGACAGAGGGCAAAGCCCACTTGGCACTTGCTGGCAGCACCACAGGTCTGCTTCTGGAGTCACTGCTAATTCCGAACAATCAAGCACAGATTCAGCACGCAAGGTTCCCTGATCCTTGCGTAGTAGAGCCCACGTACCGCGTTACCTTCACTGTTCACTGTATCAGACTGGCTCCAAAGAAGGCTGGGGATGTTTGCCCCTTTAAAAAAGTTATTTTAAAAATAACTTAAAATGTTAAAAAAATAAGAGACTTCTGTCGAAATCTAGGAGAACGAGATACCCGCAAAAAAAAAAAAATAGGAGAACGAGATTAATACAAACAATCCAGTCACGCTCAACTATACTACATCTTTGTCAGATTTTTGTTATGAATCTGTGATTATTGGTGTGGTCACATATTTTCTTCTTCGTAGCATGTGCCACCGATGGCAATGCAGTGATGGCAGGGACCAGTAGTGGACCATCACCCGACTCCACCGCATTGCTTGCTACTAGTAGTCAGGGTTTACCTTACCGAACCGAGGGCGGTTACCGCCGGCCCTCGGTGACGGTAAGCCGTGCCGGTTTTTTCGGTTACCGAAAAAACCGAACGGTTTCAAACTTTCAAACCAGCAGGCCAGGTCAATCGGTAGGTAGCGGTTAACCGGTCGGTTTGACCGGTTAGCCGGACCGGTTAACCGCGGCGGTTTTATGATTTTTTTTTTCTTTTTTTCTTTAGCTTAATGGAAAATTTGGTATGACCATTGTAAATATTTGTACAAAATGACCACAACAAATCAACAATATATAGTTGTCCATACAAATTATCAAATAGCGTACGAAAGTCGAATAATAGTGCATAGTGCATACAATGATACAAATACCAAAGATACAAATTCATCAAGTCATCATTCACCGAAACAAGCTCAGTACTCGGCGTTGGACATGACATTCAAACCTTGCACTCGAAGCAGGTCGGCCTTGTAATCTTGCCAAGTTTGGCCCGTCCACGCCGATGTTGTTTGCCATTGTTGAACCAACATAGCGTAAAAATTCGGATCTTCCCATTCATACACCCATCTCGTAGGGGGCTGTGTGCCAATGTCAGGTATGGTATAGGTAAAGGACTGGGACTGGGAGGCATCGCCATCGCTGTAGGGGGAAGAATACTGTGGAGTGTCGTAGTCGGTAGGTCCACGTCCAACCGTTCTCCTCTGCGATTCAGGTGCTCCATGGTCACGGTCTTGAGTAGCATGTGTGAAGTCAGTCTCCCCTGCAGTCAACCAGAAATCATAATTATTAGTCATAGTCAAAAAAAATGTGTGCAAAAAATGTAGTTGCAATGTATACCTGTGAAACGAATACCAACACCGCTACTACCTGCAACATTACCACCAGCACTAGGTGGACTATCGTCACCGTCACCGTCACTGTCACCGTCACCATCGCTGTCACCGTCACCATCGCCATCACCATCACCATCACCATCATCAGCAGAGCTGCTATCCTGAGACTCCTGATAGGGTGGACTACGCTCAGCCTCCTCATCCTCAGTGGAGGTGTCGCTGGTCACGGGTTTTTGTACGACTTTGCCTTTGCCTCCTCGTGCACGCTTTGGGTCACCTTTCGTAGGCCCCTGCTGGAACATCCTTTTTCCTAGGTGAGTATGACCAACATTTCTACGTGCCCAATCACTGATGCAATCATCACCCGTAGCTCGACGTAGATCCTCGGGGTTTATCTGATCCCTCACAATATGGGACGGTATAGGGATGTCTCCTTCATCATCATCCTCATCTAGCACTGAAGGTCGTTTAGATCTACCATATTCCATCCATTCCCGAATAGGATTATTCTCGTCATAGAATAATAGATGTGCCAGATGATCAATAAAATCACCTTCCTCACGCACCGGCGGGCCCGAGACCTCCGCTAGTCGCAGCCGGAGGTTGTAGTTCACGTAGACAAGCTTGTTAAGTTTGCGGTGGGACAATCGATTCCGAACCTTCGTATGCAGCAAGGCAAAAGTACTCCAGTTCCTCTCGCATCCACTTGATGAAACACATTGTGAGACAAGACGCAAAGCGAGGCGCGGCAGCTGTGGAGTGCTAGATCCAAACATCAGCCACCAGGAAGCTGCATGTGCAACACAGTATGTAAGCAATATATTCCGATACAGGAGAAATTTGATGTCCTATAGAATACATTACCTGGGCTTGTCTTTGGGTCCATCGCCATTTGTTGCGCCAGTTCTGAGGAAAAATGTGACGCCCCAGGTTTTTAATCAGCATCATTAGTGCTAATGACCGAGTCAAGCACGTTGACTCTAGTCAAACCTTGGTCAACCTGGGTCATCACCTCGAAAACCTCACCAACAATCACTAATGACCCTCTTAAGCAAGTCAACACACCCTTGTGGTCAACCCTTGGTCAAAACCCTAGTCAAACCCATGGACCCTAATACCTTACCTAGAATTTTTGCCGCATTCTCAAATTTTCACTTAAACACTTTAAAATCGGCCAATATAAAAGTTGTTCATCTTTTCGAGAGACACACTTTTCATAATTGACGGCATTTGAGATTTTGAGTGGAAATTGGTGAAAAACTCGGTCAACTGCAACTTAACACTATTCACCGAGCTAAGAAAAATAGGAACTTTGCCAACCTTTGTGCTCAAACCGTTGATCAAAACATAGGCCAGCCTTTGTTAAAGTTGCAGAGGGATCTTTGATCTACAACTTTGCTATTTGCAACTTAGTGCACTTTAGTTCAAGTTTTTAGAGAAATCCACGGTCAAAAACAGCTAAATGGAACAAAAAAAAGGGGCAACGTCGCGCGCGACGCGCCGGGCTCCCGCGCCCACGCGCGCCGCCGCGTGGCACCCAGGCCGCCTCGGCGTCCGGGTCCCCCCCCCCCCACGACGGCCGCGCGTCCCGAGGCCCCGCCCTCCGGGCTGCACGCCGCCCGAGCCGGCTGGCCTTGGAGGTCGCGCACCCCCGCCGCGTGGAACGTCCCAGCGCGCCGTCCGCCGGTCACGGCCGCACGCGTCCGCAGCGTCCGGGCCCCCTTCTCCCTCCCTCCTTTGCTTCGCAGCGAAGGCCTGCACGCCCGCGCACCGCCTATAAAAGCCGCAGGCCCTTTCCTCGCGTGAGCACACAGCGCCGCCGCCCGCCATTGCCGCCGCCGTGCTGTGCTCACCTCTCCGCGTGCTTCTGGCGCTGACCCACACCCCCGTAGCCTCGCCTAGGCCACACTCGAGCTCTAGCACTCGCGTGTTGGCCAGCTCCGCCTAGCTCTTCGCCGGCATCCAAGTCGCGGCGGCCACCCGGCCACGGCCTCGCCGCCGGAGCACACCGGCGCACCCCCGACCTTCAACGTCGGCACAAATCCACCCGTGGTGAGCCCCGAGACCTCTCCCCGCCGTTCCCCGGCCGTCTCCGCCGCCGGCCTCACCGGATTCCGGCAAGCCGCGCCGCCCCCTGTGGACTCAATTGCAAGCCAGTGAATCTTTCTAGGGGCCTGAGTGTAAAGCAAGGGCATATCTGTGAAGGCTGAAAAGTTTCCAGGGGCCTGCTTGAAAATTGAATCTTAAATAGTGAAAGCTTTTGGCTGAATCTTGTAAAATCCGTAGAAAATCTTAGAAAAATGGGAAAAATGCAAACTCAATTTTGTTTGATTCCCTGTAAATAACCCTACAACTTTCTCAAACCATGACCCTACTTTTGAGTGCTAGTTTTTGCATGAAAAATAGAAATCATTTAAACCTAGATCTGTTGTAGTTCAAAATCTACATGTGATATTGATTTGAATTTTGGATATGTTGTGAGTAATGTCATGACTAGGCTCTACACCAAAAATTGCAGAAAGTTACTGTATATATATTTTATTATGAATTGTTTTGTATTTAAGCTGAATCTAACTAAATGATTTTTGTAGCTAAAAATAAATAGATTTTTGAGTTCAACTTCTGCATGTGATCTTTCTATGCCTAAATAAACATCTTGTGAATTAATCATGATTTTATATCTGTCATAAATAATTATTCTTGATTTATGCTTAGTTTTAAATATAAATGCATAGATCAAGATCTAGAGTAGCTCTTGATGTGTTTGTTGCATTCCTAGCTTTGATTTGAGTCAGAGAACCAGTGGGAGAATGTTGGAACACATTTATTGTTTATTTATTTTTATATGCATTTATCTTGCTTGGGTAGCTAGATTTTGTCTTTTGTGATATAATTAATTTATAGCTCATGTAAATGTGAAATCTTGTTCAGTGGCTTTATCTAGGTTTGTAGTGCTTCAGAAACACCCTCACTGAATTTTATGAAATTATTTTATGAATAAAATCTATGGAAGCCAATTAAAGCTTAATATTAAATTAATTTGGGAAAATCACCAACACACACCTAATGACCTCATGTTTGTGTGGTAAATCATGCTAAAGAATAAGTGTCACCACCCCTTACTGTTTGTGAAATTAAATTAAATTATTCACATAAATATGTACACAGTCACTATTAAAAAGAATAAATAATAAAGAACCACATATTGTTCCTTACTGGAAGAGTATGCTGAATGCATTCTTATCTAGGTGAATGTGGTCAACCATGCACCCTATGGTTGTCATGTGTTGTTTTATAATTAATTAAATTGAAACCGTCAATTAAATCTTGCATTTGCATCCTCGTGTAGATCTTCCCGACGGTAGCTATACGCTCGTGCCGGAAGGAGGAGGAGACGAAGGTGCTGACGGAGAGCTGTAGTACGTGGACGTAGCTCAAGACCTGGACCAAAGTCCAGAAGGGCCCAAGGCCAACCTTACTGTTGATATTTCTTAACGCAACTTCCAAAGAATAGATCTAGAATCCATTCTAAGCAATGGTGCAAGAAATGTTGGTTGGTATAAGATAAGCCTACAGAAATATTATGGTAGATAATCCGCAAGCGCACGGATACCGGTGAGCATTTCACCCGGGGTGATGGGTTTTAAAATATCGTATCCACAGGGAAGATGGATGGATGTAACAACAGACATAGGGATGGCAATAGACTACTTTATGGACTTTGATGGAATGGTACATACTTTAACAGGGGTAAGCCAAATGATAAAGTAATGATAAATCAGACAGGCAGAGGCACATGTGGAGCATAGAACATACTATTCCTAGTCTAGATTAGAATTGGATTTACTTAAGAGGCACAATTCTATATAGCATACAAAGACTGAGTTATTCATCTATTCTAATGTAGCATATCATCACATATAGCGTAGTCATGGATAAATGTGAACACCCCGAAGATTACCCAAGAAGATCAAGGACGAAACTTGATCCTCCCAAGAATCATTGTTCGACTAGTCTTATACTCGGGGGGTGGACTGCAAAGGACTCAATAGGCCTGTCACGCCCACGATCTACCACACGACCCGGAGTATAAGGTGAATCCGCAAGTAAATTATATCTAAGCACCATGCTTGCATACTTTCTACTACCTAGCATACGCGCGTAATATACTAGGAGCTCTACGAATAAGTGCGTAGACTTATCATTAATTATGACTATATCAAATATACTACTAGAATAAAGTAAGAACTTAGCAATTGCACACATAACATTGAAATAGCATAAAGCCATTGAGAAACAATATAAGAACTGAATGTTGATAACTTACAGATCTGGAACTGGAGCAAAGCTCAACTCTACTCGAATCTGACTCTCTATCTAGAACTAGGTTCTTGATCTAGAAATTAGATCTTGAACTATGAAGTAGCTAACCTATCTCTGATGTATCCTCTTCTTCTCCTGTCTTGGCCTGATGATGATGATCTTCTGAGAGATGCATACCATGCCCTGGGGGGTCTGGGGTTGCTTATATAGCCCGGAGGGATAATCCGTCGCCGTAGGATCAAACCGACCTAAACAAGTGGTTTAGATTAACCCTAAGAGGCGGTGGAGGAACCTTCCCGAAGCAGGGCCTGATCGGGGCCAGGGGAGCCCGATCGGCCTCCCTATAGGGCCGGTCGGCCTGGGCTGGGCCCCGGCTGGGCTCCGTCTTCGCGTGTGGGCCTCTTGTCTCTTCTATATGCATATTTTCTTGGAGCCCACTTCGGTTGAGTTCGGGAGTCTTCTGGAGCCTTCTAGAATTCATTCTTTTCGCATTTTCCTGAATAGTCCCTGAAAATATATAATTCACCAAAACTCATGGAATTCATTAGTCCAAGGCCCTATACTACTGTTGATTTATCTTTTTGGTCCTTTTTCATGTATTGTTGATGCATAAAAATAAGAGTTAGTGAGCATCAACACTTACCAGCGAAGGCAAGCCCCGGATCATTAACCCTTTCTTTTTAAAATTATGCAAAGTACCTTTGCTATGTTTGTGCATTTACGTTTCAGGAGTTGAATTGAAACCCTAGATGCATGATCCCTAGGTACCTATGTCCTTTTACTAGTATGCTAGGTCGATAGCTGCTATGCTATAGGACCGGTACAAGTCGAGTGATGTTCGTCACTCGCGAGAATATGTTCTTATGTTGGAATCATAAGATCTTTATAAATGGATTGCTCATGTGGTAAGAGCATAGGATTTGGGCTCCGGTCCAGTGGCTTTCGTGGGCTAAGCTTTTGAACGTACTAATCACTTGTTGGGAATGGGACCGGTAAGCCTAGTACCTTAATGAGGCGGTGCGGGATCTTACTATTACTAATCTTGAGTATTCACCTGCCCGGCTCGCCACCGGGAGGTGGGTACATGTGTGAAGTTGGGTGTACTGTGTGGGGCATGCCAGATAGCCGTGTACCCGGGACTGTAAGATTCGATCCCAAGCCGAAGATTTTTGGGAACCGCCTGGTTGGTGAACTCTTGGTGAGGTCACTCTTCCGTGTGTTTAGGTCTACCTTGCAAGGTTATAAATCAATCGATTGTCGGCCTCTCACCATTATCCGAGACTGCTTAATCAACTGGCCATGATATCCCTTAATGATGGAACTGTGTGAATATTACTGTGTGGATTAATTGTATTGCACAATTCTTGATTGCAATAGATGGCTCACTTAGAAATGGTAATTAACTAGAATTTGAGCTAAAATATTGAAAGTAAGGACATACTCTTTGTTGCTTTTCAGCAAAAGAACTCCACCGGCCAAAAAGCCTCTCATGTCTAGAGTTTGGTGATGTAGTTATCACCCGACGGTTAAGTCTTGCTGAGTATTAGTATACTCAGCCTTGCTTTATAAATGTTGTTGCAGGTGTTGTTTGGCCTGGAGAGATTCCACCCGGCTGGGAGCTGGAATGGGTGGATGACGACGAGTGATGGCATCACGGACGGCCTCCTGTGATGTTTATCGTTTCGCTAGTTTATTTATTCCGCTGTTTTCGAACTCTGAACCTTTACTTATCATGTTATGAACCATGGTTTGTAATAATTAAACCCTTCGGGGTAGAATTTGAATTAATTTGTGTTTGTACTCTGGACTCGCCTTCGTGTGAGTTTTAATGCATATGTTTGATCCTCTGTGTGATTCTCAAGTGATTTACCGGGTTTTGACCCGGCAACCATCGACGGGATGGTACTTTATTATCACTTAATGACCAAAGTGGATTGGTTTAGGCGATAGTACGGTATTTTTTCCTGGGCGGGTTGTCACAAAAAATCACCATACTTCTTGTGAAACAACTCAGCCTCCTGTAATGCCTACACGGCGCTCTGGGTATCCGTCATTTTCTTGAAAGCATCCAAGATGGATCGAAACATTTCACGAGTTGGGTCAAATGTATATGCAAGCCTCGGGTTCAGGACACCAGATGTAAATTAAGAATCACTTGAACATAAGTATAAGGTCAACAACAAAATACAGGGACTTGTGACTTGTGATTGAGAACTGGTTTCATACATACCTGCACCAACATATGTTCCATGGTAGACAGAACTAATTCTTGCATCCAAGATCCGAAGATACTCATTCCATGTCGACACATTTCTTCCAAAGAAAGACTCCATCTCCTGTTTGCACGTCTGATACGCGAAAATAACATCACACAAGTTTGGTTTCTTGTCCTGATCAGCAAAGCGGAGCAACATGTATACCGGTTGGACTGTGTCGATGATATATTTCAAGTTATCCCACCAATCCAAATTTGACAACCTAGAGTGAGCAAATCGACCTTCTGCAGTATCAGCCCACTTACTTGACAAGAACTCATGTGATCCCATCCACCGCAAGAAACCATCACGTTTCCGATAAATGCTATCTAGGAACATGTAGTTGGTCCCAAACCGAGTGGCATTCCACTTGACCAACTCACCACCGATTGCACTCCTCATCATTGCATTCAATTGACCATGATTGTGCAACCAAGTAGAAATCCGCTTGCATTGTGTGATCATATCTTGATGTTCGGGCCTTTCACTAATATCCTTGAACATCAAATTCACCGTGTGTGCTAGACAAGGTGTCCAAACTGAAAGGACCTTGATGTCACCTAGAGGGGGGGTGAATAGGTGAGATGGCCGAATTAAACTTTTCGTCCCCGAAAACTTGAACTGTCAGTGTCCACCGGTCAGACCGGTGGTGGTGACCGGTCAGACCGGTCGCGCACTGGACTTCACAGGAGGCACCGGTCAGACCGGTGCGTACCACCGGTCAGACCGGTGTAGCACAGAGCACCTGCAAAAACAACTTCAAGCTCCTCTTGACTTCTAGCACGAACCAAACTTGGTGAGTGGCATTTGTAGATGATCACAAACAGGGTAATGAGCCCTGCACACACAAGTAGCACACCCAAGTAGATCGAAGCGGAAGCAAATCAAATATGCTAGAAAAACAATTTTAGAGAGGCAAACCACACGAAGATGCAAGGATTTGTTTCCCGAAGTTCACCGCCCACTAAGGAATGGCTACGTCTCCGTTGAGGAGCTTGTAAGGGAGAATTCCCACAAGAAGCCGGGTCTCTTTCAACCTCTTTCCTCCTTTCCACTAAGGCGATCTTTTCCACGAAGAGGCAAGATCACAGCCCTCACAAACTTGCCGCTGCTCACCACAACCTTGGGAGCTAGCCGGCGACGCCTAGCCGTCTAGGAGGCAAACCTCTAAGAGTAACAAACGCTTCAAAGCTTGTAGACACGAAACCGAAGTGCTCAAGCTATGGGAATGCTCTTGTTAGCTCACAAAGACGCTCTTGAGCTCACTCTCTCAACCCAACACAAAGAATATGGCTTGAATCCACAAATCTCACAAAGAGAGGGTTGGGGAGAGCCACTAAGGCTTAGGGCTTGCAAGAATTGGCTTAGGAACACAGCACAACTACTAGAAACAGCAGCCTTCAACTGAAGAAAGCTTGGGGTATTTATACCCCTCAAGAGAGAAAACTAGCCGTTAGCCCTCGGGCGGCACCGGTCAGACCGGTGCCTCACACCGGTCAGACTGGTATTCGAAAAACTAGCTGTTGGCTTGCGGCACCGGTCAGACCGGTGCTCCTGACCGGTCAGACCCGAGTCACCCCCCCAAACCCTTTCTAGGATACTAACACTTCACCAACGAGATGAAGCGGCTCAGGTTAGGTTAGGAGGGTTTGTTAGCACACTCTAAGGCTCTCAAGGCTAGATCTCACTTAGGTCAGCTAATGAGCACTTTGACTTGGTCAACTCGCTAATGTTGCATCCCTCTTGATAGTACGGCATACCTATACTCAAGAATAAATAAAAACCCCTTGTCAACCTCTTGAGCTTGAATGTCTTCAATCTTACCATACTTGAGCAATGTCCACTTGAGGGCTTTCAACATAGCCTTATGTCTTGAGCACGTCCATACTTGAGCTAGTGACTTAGGATCTTTCCATATTGCATAAGAGTGAACACTTGGATCCATAAGTCACTCCACATTGCCAATCTCAACATGTTGATGACTTGCATTGCTTCCCTCGGTTAAGATTTGGATATGATACTTGGAGACCCCACGAATGCTAGAACTTCACCTTAGCAAAACACTGATGGCGGCTTAGCTACGGCCCCAAAGATTGCTTAGTCCCTCACCCTAAACATCTCGGTTGATCTCTTCATCACTTACCCAATCCACTTTTGAGTTCCACTTTGCTTCATACATAATTAACCTTCATTTGAAAACCTGCTTCAAATGCTTGATCTTGATTGACAACGAATATGTAAGCCTCCAATTTAGAACCATAAAGTTTATACTTATTCTTGTGTTCTCTTTCAATCAACACATGAAGCCTTGCACTTGACTTAGAGAATTACCATCTTTTCTTTTATGATCCTTGTAATTTTAATCAAGTCATGTCTAGTATGGGAGACCATGGATTGACCTTCTCAATTTATCCCAATATTTATCTTCCTTTATTGCTTGATGTTTGTCACTTATGCATTAGGATCATCCATATATTTGTCTTCTCCAACGCGAGCCATATAATATTCATCCACAAATAAATACTCCAATAATTACTCATGAATATATAAATAAAACATGCTCACAATCTTAGACAAATACATTAGTCCTTTAATCACTTTGACATTCAATTCACCAAAATCCACTTAGAGGCCTAGATGCACTTTCAATCTCCCCCTTTTTGGTGATTGATGACAACTCGATTAAAGCTTATAAAAAAACATTAGAGAGCATTTAGATTCTGAGATGTAGCTAGAGCTCCCCCTTAATTTGTGCTTTGAGTTGAATTTCAAAAAAAATATGGCCTGAAATGCCAATTGCACAAATTTGGTAGAAGGCGCGTGTGAGCTCCCCCTATATCTTAGAATCAGAGGAGTGCACATGTGTGAGTGACAAATAAAAATACTGTGATGCGTATGACAAGTTATGCACAAAGCAAAGAACAAGAGTACTGACTAGGCAGCACCGGTCAGACCGGTCAGGTCCAGTCAGAGCACAAAGCAAAGGTGTGCGTGCTATTTGGTCCAAATTGATCAGGCCAGGGTTGCAAGCTGGCTTAGATTAGTTTGCTCCATTTAGCCAACACAAACAATACATCATACAACACATGCATCACAATCTAGCAATAAAGTCACTTAATTATTACAATAAAGGTTCAACACACAGTAGCACTCACACAAATGTTCTCAAGTCCACTAAGATACAGTTCTAGCTTATTACACGGCTGCTCTCAACAGCCACCCAGCACCGGTCAGACCGGTGCAGGGCACCGGTCAGACCGGTGCAACGCAGACATCAATACTGAATTGAAGTCTTTAATCCAAATATTCTCCCCTTTTGTCATCAAACATCCAAGAAGGGCCTGGAGAAGTTGAAGCTATCGGTCACTGTCCCTGAGATCCGTCTCCTGGGTGAGAGCTCCCTCCTATTTGAGAACAATCAAATATCTAATGCATAGGAGAGTTTAGATAAATAGATTCAGAGATAGTGATTTCAGAGGGATGAGCTATAGGAGCGCTGTTCGTACCATAGAAATATGGATTATATCCAAAGATCTCCGCAGAGAAGCGAGCACCCCAATCTTGTCCTTGCTCGGGAGGTGGAGGAGCTTGTTCTTGTTCCATGAAGTGAGAGGAACCTGCCACATCCGGATGAGGGGGTGCAAACGGTGGTGGTGGAGGAGGAGCCGATGATGAAGATCCTTGTTCTTGCCCGGACTCGAAAAACATAGGCCCATATTGATTAAGCATGTCGGAGTTCGCCCATCCTCTCATCCTATCCTCAAAGGAATGTATCTCAACCTGCGGAGACTCAGGAGAGGGAGGAGAGCGAGGCGGATGAAACCCTTGAGCATTGTGCATTAACTTCATCGTGTCTCTCATTTGCTTGTTCGCCCTCCTAGACCTTTGCTGCTCCACCTGGATGTCATGCTGACTCCTACACATACCAAAGATGCAATTGAGAAACTTCCTCAATGGAGAAGTGGATCTGCGGGGCCTGTGCTGCTCCCAGCCACCCCACCGGTCAGACCGGTGCTCATCACCGGTCAGACCGGTGACGGCCTGAGGGCCTGTCCGTGGCAGATCCTGCTGAGTAGCTCCCTCTTCAAGTATTTCTTCCTCATGGCCAGGTGCTTGCTCTGCTCTAGGAGAAGGAAACCTTGGGTTCTTGCTAGGATTGAGCTTCAAAGACTTGTGTGTCACATTTTTGGGAAACTCCGTCTTTGCAACCTTTTCAACCATATACATGATAGAAGGACTGTAGCTGCAAATCTTTTTGGGGTCCTCGGATAGATGCTTGATTTCTTGCCAAATGAAATCCCCAACACTAAACTCCGGAGCTCCCAGCCTCAAAGCAACCATTAAATTTTTCTGAAACTTTGTGATCTCAGAGGGATTCCCATCTCTAGGTGTGATAGACACCCTAAGGAGTCTATTAAGTGCAGCATAGTAGGTATAGAGATTTTTTACCTTCCCATAATAAGCATGGTCACCTCTCGGGTACATAAGGTGCAAGGCATCCTTGTCGAGCTCCCTTTCATCATGGAGCTTCCTTAAGTCCTTGTCTCCCGCCATGATTCCAAAGCACCTCAAGAACCTAGGAAAAGTGATGGAATACCTCTGGGCGTTGGTCATCCAAGTCATAGCCCTCTCACCACCAATATGTCCAAAGTGCACGGTGGCGTAAAATTGAGCTATTATCTCCTTGTTCCAATCTTGTCGGAAACCCATGAGCTCCTTGACCCTTTGCCTCTCACAGTTGCTAATGACCTCCTGAAAGATGGGGTCATTCTTCCTAGCCATGTGCCCCCAATCCACATATTGTGCCTTGTGAGTGATTTTGGGCTTTTTGATGATTATCGTAGCATAGTAGTCCTGCTGAAACTTTGCCCAAAACCTCGGATCGGATGCGGTCCTTGCCTCCTCATAAGTGTTCTTGTCCCTCAACTTCTTTAGGGCTTTAGTCATGCCCGAACCATGGTATTTCACTGGCCTGTCAAGATAGATATAAGTAGGTGACATGATCCTCAACCTACCCTGATCATCATCGTCCTCATCCATGGCATCCACATCCTCTTCTTCTTCCTCTTCCTCCTCATCCTCATCCTCTGGCTCCTCGGACCCATCAGAACCAGCCTCCTTGTGCTTTCTTAGCTCAAACTGACCTTGATAGGTCTCATCCTCAACATCGTCATCACTGCTGGTACCGGTGTCACCTCCAAGGTCAGGTGCCTCTGCACTCCCTCGAGCTGAACGAGTTCTCAACCTCTTCCCACTCACTTTAATGGTGCTGCCCCCTTCCCCAAAGTCACCGGGGACTGCCTCTCTACGAGAGTACACTTCTTCTCTTTTCTTCTAAGCGCCCACCTTTTCCCTCACCATAGCTGCTGTCCTGAGTCACAAAAAGGATGACAAGAGTGTATAAGACTCTAGGAACAAGATTGAGTTGAAATGGAATTTTAATCTTGCAAGTTCAGAGCAATTGGGTCTGCTCTGGGCCACACCGGTCAGACCGGTGAGGGGCACTGGTCAGACCGGTGCCACCCAGAACAGAGCCAATGGCCCTAACCTTCAATCTGAGCAGCTATGAATCTAAGATTTTGATCTAGAAGATCATGAGACAATCCTACACAGATAAATATTGAAAAACATGAAGAAAACAAAATTTGGGGTTGGACATGCGCCACTGGTCAGACCGGTGACGCCCACCGGTCAGACCAGTGAAGGCCGTACGACCCCAAATCTTGGGTTCTCACAATGTGTCCAACGAAACGCTATCGATCTATAGGTATGTCTTCTAGGGGTTCTCAGGAGATGATATACCAAAGGAAATTCAAATCTTTGCACGGAGTAAAGAGATCGGGCAAAACGAAGATTTGAATACCTTTGGAGAGAAGAACTTGAAAGAAATCCAAAGAACTCGAAGGGGAATCAATGGAGGAGCCTTGGGAGATCTTTTTCCACCAAAAATCCACCCACTTCCTTGGTTGAAGCTTCAAATCTCCATAGGGGGTGTGTATGGTGGTTTTGAGAGGGGAGAGAGAGAAGCTCGGGATGGAGAAGGGTGAAACCGGGTGAAATGATGGATGAGAGAGAAGATGGAGGGTAAAAGAAGATATTCTTTTACTGTTGGCCCACGGGTTGCAGCCGGGCTCCACCGGTCAGACCGGTGCGAGTCACCGGTCAGACCGGTGACTACACTTGGTCGAGCCAGTGAGCCTTTAGCAGTAGTTCCGACCCGCGCTCGGTAGTACCGAAGATTTTGATAATTTCAACAGAGAATCCATAACAGTAGAACCGACCTAGCCTCGGAAGTTCCAATCCTTCTTTCCCATTTTTGAGATTTTACTTCTGAAAACTTCTTCTGGTATTTTATAAAACAATTTGCATCCACTTAGGCCTCAGAAGAAGAAAGATGTGACTTCAGGGGTACCACCGGTCAGACCGGTGCTCCCCTGAGAAAAGGGCTTTGAGCTGAAATTGCGAGATTTTGATCCTTACTCCTTCACATGTTTTGGATAAAGGATAAAGAGTTGATATTGATCCATATTTCATCAAGTCTTGAAAGAATGGAGGATAAACTAATTTAATTGATAATTCTTGATTCTTCCAAGAGAGAGAGAGAGAGAGTTAAAGATGGATTTTATGGACTTGAGAAAATCTTCTTAATTGTGACTAGCCAACAATCAAACAAGGGTAACTATAGTCACAACTAAGTTGATTGGGTCACAAAGGCCAAGAATCAAATATTTTTCAAAATGAGCACACTTCCTACACATGCTAGTTATTTTTTCGAAAAGTTTATCCTATGTCACAAAGTGCATGCATCCACTTCAAATGAATAGCTTTTCAAGTATATTTGGCTCATACCCTCAACCATGAGACACAAAGTCGAGTGAACGCAAAGGTATCAACCAAATATCTAGAGATGCACACAAAAATTCACTTGAAGCAATTACATGCTAAGGATGGCACACTAGCATGGTATTATGGCCTAGATGCATTACGGTATTCAATGAGGTTCAAGGGAACATACCTTTGCCTTAGGACCATTTTATTTGTGCATATATTAAATTTTGAAAATTGCTAGCTCTTACTTGTTCTTTTGAGAGTTCTACTTATCAAAAGCTTGCTTAGTGATGCACAAAAGAATAAGACTACAAGATCACTAGAAGAAATTGTTAGTCCCACAAGTGACACAAGTGTTGCAATGAGCTCCCCCTTAATTAGTGCTAGAGATATTTGAATTTCTCGAACTAAGCACTTTATTCAATTAAGAATATGGTGAGGCTCATTCCAAACTTGGTCAAGACACATAAATAGTTTGTCAATTGAAATGTGTCGAGTATCTCATTACCTACAATGCCAAATCACCATTTTTCATGAAAAACGGTTCACTCCCGGGTCACCCGGCCATAGGGGTCGGGTCACCCGACAGCAAACAGAGGCGTACCGGGTCACCCGAGTATAGGGGCCGGGTCACCCGCCCTCTTGACTCACTGGGCCGGCACCGGTCAGATCGGTGACCCCCAATGGTCACTCCTTTGGTGATTTTGCCATTCTTGTCCTTTGTTTGTGTGAACACATCACTAATTTGATATCTGCAACAGAGACAAGGCAATGCTCTACTAGAGATCCATTAAAAGCATCGAATGGCATGAGAGAGTAAATTTTCATATAAAAGTCAAAGTCACTACCTCATGTTTCACTAGTACAAGATAAGTGTCGCATGAATGTTCACGAAGAACCAAGAGTGACTTAGACTCAATCAAAGAGTACTAGTTACCGAGATGTCATTGATTTCAAGATTTATATAAATTTGCTCTCCACATGGCCACTAGATCAAAAGTGATTTCCAATTCTTCTAGCCATGTATTCAATGCATCTCTTTCTACCTGCAAGCTCAGTAAGCATTTCTTGGTACCCAACACTTGTTGGGTCCTACAAGGTTAGCCACAAGGTGCTTAGGAACCCAAATGGCTCTCATGCTAGTTTGAGGTGAACTAATCTCCCTCATAGCACAAGTCCCATTCTTATCGTTCCTAAGCTTATGGAAATCGTAATGGACTAGGTTTGATTTAGAAATGTTACCATTTGGGCAATCTTTGCCCATGTGACCCTTTTGTCGGCATTCATAGCAAATGCGGCTTTTGTTCTTGTTGGTCACACCATTCCTGGTAAATTCTTGTCCATGCCTGCTTCTGAGCCTTGTTCTTGGTGAAGAAGTCTTCTTTGCCTTGTTTGCTTGAGTTGGGGCTGCCCTGGCCGGCACCGGTCTGACCGGTGTCATGCACCGGTCTGACCGGTCACGGTCAGTGCCACCGCCCATCGTCGCACTTGGGCAAGTGTCGGCAAAGTGACCCTTCTCTCTGCACTTGTAGCACACTCTCCACTTGTTTGAGCTTCTAGGCTTCTTGGAGAGTGATTCTTGTGCCTTGTGCTCGGTTGGGTGATGTTGTGACTTGTTGTGCCCAACCTTACTCTTTTCTTGAATCTTGTGCTTGTGGATCTTTGTATGTTGTTGAGGAGTTGAGCTAGCGACGGTTGATCCCTTCTCAAGCTTCTTCACCATGTCTTCACGGTTATCTTGAGAAGGTTGCACTTTGCTCTTCTCCTTCAATACATACAAGTCTTTTTGAAGCTTTTCAACCTCTTGCTTGAGTTCATCATTTTCTTTAGCAATGAGGTCATCACAAGATTCTACAAGTACATGCTCAATACTAGATTGGCTTGCTTGAGACAAACAATCATTAGTGCAAGATAAACCAATTTGAACTTGTGAGCATGTGCATGTCTGAGATAGAGGTTGCATAAATTTTACCGATGAGAGCACAACCTCATGGGCTATCTCTAGTGTTGCATAAGAATCTACAAGCTTCTCATAGGAACACTCAAGTCCCTTGTGATCAGCTTGTAGAGCCATATGCTCACTAGTGAGTTTTGCTAGTTGAGCTTCTAGCGCATCATTGGCTTCTTCTTCTACCTTAGCTCTATATGAAAAGGATTTGATATCATGATCATATTTGTTAGCCAATGATTCATACTTACAAACCAAGGATGTGAGCTCGGATTTGAGAAGTTCAAGTTCTCTTGTCGAAGAGCTTGAGACTTCAATCTTCTGGCTTTTCGCTCCCTTGGCCTGCCTCTTCTTCTTGCTCTTCTTTTCCTTCTTGGCCATCAAGCAAGTTGTTATGCCTCTGCCGGCACCGGTCTGACCGGTGGGTGTCACCGGTCTGACCGGTCCCTGCAGAGGGACAGCGTCTTCGCTTCTTTGGCCTTCTCCTTGCTTGAGAGTTGATGCTTGATGATCAGTGGATGTTGTAGAGGTTGTGGGACACATCTCCACTGGTTCATCTTCTTCATCACTCTCAACTTCATCCCATTTGGTGTGAACTATCTCAAATAGCAATTCCCAAATGAGATAAGCATCTTCACTAATTTCCTTGCTCTTTAGGATAAGATGCTTTAGTTCTCTACATACACAGCTACACAAAAGGTTAGTGATAACGGCATTGAGTTGCTTATTCTCCAATTCCTTTGGAGAGACACATGTCTCATCCTCCGGAAGGATACTCGCAACCATAATGCCCTCAGCGGTGAGACCCAAAACCTTAAGTGCAATGAGAACATTGGAACGCCAAGAAGAGTAGTTTGAGCCATCTAGAGCTAGAGGCTCAAACGGTACCTCACAAGTAGTCGACATCGAAAAACTCCGAGCGGTTAAGCTCGAACCGGAGCACCAAGCTCTGATACCAATTGAAAGGACCTTGATGTCGCCTAGAGGGGGGTGAATAGGCGAGACGACCGAATTAAACTTTTCGTCCCCGAAAACTTGAACTGTCAGTGTTCACCGGTCAGACTGGTGGTGGTGACCGGTCAGACCGGTCGTGCACTGGACTTCACAGGAGGCACCGGTCAGACTGGTGCGTATCACCGGTCAGACTGATGTAGCACAGAGCACCTGCAAAAACAACTTCAAGCTCCTCTTGACTTCTAGCACGAACCAAACTTGGTGATTGGCCTTTGTAGATGATCACAAACAGGGTAATGAGCCCTGCACACAAAAGTAGCACACCCAAGTAGATCGAAGCGGAAGCAAATCAAATATGCTAGAAAAACAACTTAGAGAGGCAAACCACACGAAGATGCAAGGATTTGTTTCCCGAAGTTCACCGCCTACTAAGGAACGGCTACGTCTCCGTTGAGGAGCTTGTAAGGGAGAATTCCCACAAGAAGCCGGGTCTCTTTCAACCTCTTTCCTCCTTTCCACTAAGGCGATCTTTTCCACGAAGAGGCAAGATCACAGCCCTCACAAACTTGCCACTGCTCACCACAACCTTGGGAGCTAGCCGGTGACGCCTAGCCGCCTAGGAGGCAAACCTCCAAGAGTAACAAACGCTTCAAAGCTTGTAGACGCGAAACTGAAGTGCTCAAGCTATGGGAATGCTCTTGTTAGCTCACAAAGACGCTCTTGAGCTCACTCTCTCAACCCAACACAAAGAATATGGCTTGAATCCACAAATCTCACAAAGAGAGGGTTTGGGAGAACCACTAAGGCTTAGGGCTTGCAAGAATTAGCTTAGGAACACAGCACAGCTACTAGAAATAGCAGCCTTCAACTAAAGAAGGCTTGGGATATTTATACCCCTCAAGAGAGAAAACTAGTCGTTAGCCCTCGGGCGGCACCGGTCAGACCGGTGCCTCACACCAGTCAGACCAGTGTTCGAAAAACTAGCCGTTGGCTAGCGGCACCGGTCAGACCGGTGCCCCTGACCGGTCAGACCGGTCAGGCCCGAGTCACCCCCCAAAACCCTTTCTAGGATACTAACACTTCACCAACGAGATGAAGTGGCTCAGGTTAGGTTAGGAGGGTTTGTTAGCACACTCTAAGGCTCTCAAGGCTAGATCTCACTTAGGTCAGCTAATGAGCACTTTGACTTGGTCAACTCGCTAATGTTGCATCCCTCTTGATAGTATGGCATACCTATACTCAAGAATAAATAAAAACCCCTTGTCAACTGTGACAACCCGCCAAGGAAAATACCGTACTATCGCCTAAACCAATCCACTATGGCCATTAAGCGACAGTAAAGTATCATCACGTCGTTAGTTGCCGGGTTAACACCCGGTAAATCACTTGGATATCACACAGAGGATCGAACATATGCATTAAAACTCACGCGAAGGCGAGTCCAGAGTACAACACATGATTAAAATCCAATTTGTACCCCGAAGGGTTAATTATTACAAACCATTGTTCATGACATGATAAGTAAAGGTTCAGAGTTCAAAAACAGCGGAAAAATTAAACTACGGAACGATAGACATCACAGGAGGTCGTCCGTGATGCCATCACTCGTCGTCATCCACCCATTCCGGCTCCCAGCCGGGTGGAATCTCACCAGGCCAAACCACATGCAACCACATTTTAAAGCAAGGCTGAGTATATTAATACTCATCAAGACTTAACCATCGGGTGATAACTACATCACCAAACTCTAGACATGAGAGGCTTTTTGGCCGGTGGAGTTCTTTTGCTGAAAAGTAACAAAGAGTATGTCCTTACTTTCAATATTTTAGCACAAATTCTAGTTAATTACCATTTCTAAGTGTGCCAACTAATTCAATCAAGAATTGTACAATACAATTAATTCAAGCAGAAATATTCACCAAGTTCCATCATTAAGGGATATCATGACCAGTTGATTAAGCAGTCTCAGATAACGGTGAGAGGCCGAAAATCGATTGATTTATAACCTTGTAAGCTAAACCTAAACACACGGAGGGTGCCCTCACACTGGACAACCACCAGGCGGTTCCCAAAAGTCCTCGGCTTGGGATCGAATCTTACAGTCCCGGGTACACGGCTATCTGGCGTACCCCGCAAGGCACCCAGCTTCACACATGTACCCACCTCCCGGTAGCTAGCCGGGCAGGTGATTACTCAAGATTAGTAATAGTAAGTTCCCGCACCGTCTCATTAAGGTACTAGGCTTACCGGTCCCATTCCCGACAAGTGCTTAGTACGTTCAAAAGCTTAGCCCACGAAAGCCACTGGACCGGAGCCCAATCCCATGCTCTTACCACATGAGCAATCCATTTATAAAGATCTTATGATTCCAACATAAGAACCTATTCTCGCGAGTGACGAACATCACTCGACTTGTACCGGTCCTGTAGCATAGCAGCTATCGACCTAGCATACTAGTAAAAGAACATAGGTACCTAAGGATCATGCATCTAGGGTTTCAATTCAACTCCTGAAACGTAAATGCACAATCATAGCAAAGATAATTGCATAATTTTAAAAGGAAGGGTTAATGATCCGGGGCTTGCCTTCGCTGGCAAGGTTGGCCTTGGGCCCTTCTAGACTTTGGTCCAGGTCTTGAGCTACGTCCACGTATTGCAGCTCCCGTCAGCTCCTCCGTCTCCTCCTTCCGGCACGAGCGTATAGCTACCGTCGGGAAGATCTACACGAGGATGCAAATGCAAGGTTTAATTGACGGTTTTTAATTTAATTAATTACAAACAAAAAATGATAACCATGGGGTGCATGGTTGACCACATTCACCTAGATTAGAATACATTCAGCATACTCTTCCAATAAAGGAACAATATGGGGTTCTTTATTAATTATTCTTTTTGATAGTGACTGTGTACATATTTATGTAAATAAATTAATTTAATTTCACAAACAGCAAGGGGTGGTGATACTTAGCCTCTTAGCATGATTTACATCACATTCATAAAGCCATTAGGTGTGAGGTTGGTGATTTTCCAATTTAATTTAATATCAAGCTTTAAATGGCTTCCATAGCTTTTATTCATAAAATAATTTCATAAAATTCAGTGGGGGTGTTTTCCAAGCTCTATAACTCTAATCAAAGCCACTGAACACACATACACACTTAAAAGAACTATGAAATTAATTATACCGAAAATAACAAACTCTAGCTACCTAAACATGAGAAATGCATATAAAAATAAATACACAACAAAAGGATCCCAACTTTCTCTCACTGAGTCTCTGACTCAAAACAAGGTCAGGAAAGCAACAATCACATCAAGAGCTACTCTATATCTTGAGCTATGCATTTATTTTTAGAAGTAAAAATAAATCAAGAATAAATATTTTTGACAGATATAAAATAATTATTAATTCACCAGAGGTGTGCTTAGGTATATCAAGATCACATGCAGAAGTTGAGCACAAAAATATATTTAGTTTTAGCTACAAAAATCATTTAGACAGATTCAGCATAAATACAAAACAATTCATAATCAAAGATCTACATAGTAACTTTGTGCAATTTTTGGTACAGAAGCTAGACATGACCTAGCACACAACATATCCAAAATTCAGCTACAGATCACATGTATATTTTGAACTACAATAGATCTAGGTTTAACTGATTTCTATTTTTCATGCAAAAACTAGCAGGGAAAAGTATGGTCATGATTTACAAAAGTTGTAGGGTTATTCACAAGGAATCCAACAAAATTGGGTTTGCATTTTTCTGATTTTTTTACGAGTTTCTATGAATTTTACAAGACTCAGCAAAAAGCCTAACACTACTCAAGATTCACTTTACAAGCAGGCCCCTGGAAGTTTTCGAAGCCTTACAGAAGTGCCCTCGGTTTACAGATCGACCCCCAGAAAGATTCGAAGTCTTGCAATTGGGTCCCCCGGGCGGTCGGCGGCGCGGGTGGCCGGAATCCGGCGAGCTCGCCGGCGCTCAAGGCCGGGAAGGGGCGGGAAAATGGTCCTTGACCACCCAGGACTCGATTCCGTGGCTTGGACGGGTCGGGGAAGTGGCCGGCGATGGCGTGCGGCGGCGCACGGCGGCGGCGGCCGCTGCGACCTGGACTCCGGCGAGAAACGAGGCGGGGCTGAGCAATGCGTGATTGCTAGAGCTCTACGGTGCCCTAGGGGTGGCGCTGGAGGTGTGGGTCTGCGATGGGGGCGAGTGGAGAGGTGAGCTCTGCTGCGGTGGCGCTCATGGCGCCCGGCGGAACAAGAGAAGCGGTGCGGCGGCTCTGGCATCGCGCGCGAGGAGCACGGCGGGCTCTTTTATAGCCAGGGGGCTTCTTGCCTTCGCCGTGAAGGCGTGCGGCACAAAGGGGCCTGGAGGTCGCGGCCTCGGGGGCGCGGCACGGCAGCGGCGTGCCAGGGAGGCCAGCGCGGCGGACGCAGCGCGTGTCGCACAGGAAAGGGACGGCTAGGGGGCCCGGGGAGCGGCGTGGGTAAGCGTGCGGCCTCGGGAGGCGCGGCCTCGGGCGCTGCGGGTCGGTGTGGGGGGGCGGACGCCAAGGGCGGCGGCGCCACGCGGCGGGCGCGCGCGTGAACGCGGTGCGCGGCGCGGCGCGACGTCGCAAACTTCAACCCATTTGCACGCGTTTGACCAGCGTTTGCTCGAAATTTCCAATTAAAACTTTCAAAACTTTGAATACCAAAGTTGTCGAGCAACAATAGGAGAACAGTTTTTGTAAAGGCCGACCTATGTTTTGAGCAACCGTTTGAGGATGAACTGCTGGCAAAGATGTTGTCTTTCTTGGCACTAGTGAATAGTGCTCGGCTGCAGTTGACCAAGTTTTTCACCATTTTTCACTCCAAATTTGAAATGCCACCCAAAAGCAAAGTTGTGTCCCTCGAAAAATTGGACAACTTTTATATTGAGAGAATTTGAAGTGTTTAGGTGAAATTTGGAGAACGCGGCAAAAGTTCTAGAGGAGGTTCAAGGACATTAGGGGTTGACTAGGGTTTGACTGTGCCTTTGACCAAGGTTTGACCACAAGTGTGTGTTGACTTGATTAAGAGGGTCATTAGTGATTGTTCGCTAGGTCTTCGAGGTGATGACCCAGGTTGACCAAGGTTTGACCAAAGTCAACGTGTTTGATTCGGTTGACGAGGTCATGAGCACTAATGATGCTAATTAAAAACCTGGGGCGTCACATCAACCTCTTGAGTTTGAATGTCTTCAATCTTACCATACTTGAGCAATGTCCACTTGAGGGCTTTCAACATAGCCTTATGTCTTGAGCACGTCCATACTTGAGCTAGTGACTTAGGATCTTTCCATATTGCATAAGAGTAAACACTTGGATCCATAAGTCACTCCATATTGCCAATCTCAACATGTTGATGACTTGCATTGCTTCCCTCGGTTAAGGTTTGTATATGATACTTGGAGACCCCACGGATGCTAGAACTTCACCTTAGCAAAACACTGATAGCGGCTTAGCTACGGCCCCAAAGATTGCTTAGTCCCTCGCCCTAAACATCTCGGTTGATCTCTTCATAACTTACCCAATCCACTTTTGAGTTCCACTTTGCTTCATACATAATTAACCTTCATTTGAAAACCCGCTTCAAATGTTTGATCTTGATTGACAACGAATATGCAAGCCTCCAATTTAGAACCATAAAGTTTATACTTATCCTTGTGTTCTCTTTCAATCAACACACGAAGCCTTGCACTTGACTTAGAGAATTATCATCTTTTCTTTTATGATCCTTGTAATTTTAATCAAGCCATGTCTAGTATGGGAGACCACGGATTGACCTTCTCAATTTATCCTAATATTTATCTTCCTTTATTGCTTGATGTTTGTCACTTATGCATTAGGATCATCCATATATTTGTCTTCTCCAACGTGAGTCATATAATATTTATCCACAAATAAATACTCCAATAATTACTCATGAATATATAAATAAAACCTGCTCACAATCTTAGACAAATACATTAGTCCTTTAATCGCTTTGACATTCAATTCACCAAAATCCACTTAGAGGCCTAGATGCACTTTCACAAACAATGTGTGCATACTCCTTTCCAATTTCATTGCATGCTTTCTTGTAGTTGGACCCGTTGTCAGTGACAATGTGCACTATATGCTCCGGTCCAATCTCCTCAACTACCTTTCGTATCTCCTGAAAAAATAGGCAAAAAATTTAGCATAACGTATGACATAGTGAATGTGAAATGGCACATGTTTAGGGCCCTACCGTCAACAAGTATGCGGAATCTTGACTTCTTCCAGTCGCATCAATAGACTTGTGAAACCACGTGACCCCATTGCAATATATCAAAAAGTTGATGACACTCATCCTCGTCGGGCCAGTCCAAGAATCACACATCAACGTCACACCAAAAGTGGGCCAGTCTGTCTGAAACTTTTCGTACCTCTTTTTCAAGTCCGCCTCATTCAGATCTAGATACTTGCCATCAATATCCCGTCCACTCGGTGACTGGATTCCTTCCCCTGAAACCATATGGAGACAATGACATTAGAATGATAAATAAATATAATCTCAAAGGATCACACTCAAATTAGAATGATATGTAAATGCAAAGAAAACTTACCCCACTTCTGTGTTTCTCTGACCGCGCTAACAAAATAATGATTGTCCGCCTGTCTTCCCGGTACTCCAGCAATGTGAAAAAATTTTGACCAAGCTTTACCAATAGCTTCCTTTGCATTATTGCCCTTCTGCGTCCACCGGCCTGTATCAATCCTTGGCTGCGTCATTCCCCTACTCCCACCAGCAGCCAAGTTATAGTTTTGCACCACAGGGCTCTCCCTCTGCGAAGTAGCCCTTTGAAACAACCTCGAAACAGGATTCGCACCCCTCGAAGCACCACTACCACCTCCACGCTCGTAAGTACCTCCTCTTTGCTGCACCCCCGGCTGGAATTCTGCTTCGGCTCTAGAGAGGTTCAATGCACACTGCAACTCAGCCTCCTCATCATAATTACCACCTACTGGATTGTTCCCCTTCGCTGCAGCTGCCTCCCTATCCAACTTCTCTTTAGCCCGTGCAGCAGCATCTTTCCTTTTCCTTTCAAGAGCACGCTGAAAATACGTCCGCACATCTGGTGGCACCTTGTTGCAATGGACCACCTGCGTCCTGCACCCAGCCAAATGTTGTTTCAATTGAGTCGAACCACCACCACCTTTCTGCGTGCCACAATAGTTGCACCGAAATCCTGGGTGCAAGTTTTCACCATGGTTCCATACAGGATCCTTCTCTCTTCCCCCGAACATTGTCTACCTGCATAATAAGTGAAGAACAGTGAACACAAACCCTTCAACATTCAACATTCTATTGACTAAACCCTTCAACATTCAACATTCTATCTAAATCCTTCTATCTAATTCAGACATTCAACATTCATAGCTAAATCGGTAAATCATTAATAAAATCCTACCTAAATCCTATAGCAAATCATACCTACATCCTCCAAGCTTATACTACCTAAATCCTAAAGCAAATCATTCACAAACCCTAAAGGAAACACCTAAATCTAATTAATTCCTCTTACCGAACCCGAGGTCCCGACCGGGGCGGAAAACCGCCCGCCCGCCCCGGCTAACCGCTCCTACCGAGCGGTCGACACCAGATCCGGTGCCGCCGCGGTTAGCCGAGCATTTGCTTCGGTAAACCGCGGTTTCGGACCGGTTAGCCGAGGCAGGCGGCGGAACGGCGGCGTGCGGCGGCGGACTGGGGAGGAGAGGTCCCGGATAGGGTAGGGGAGGGACTGATCGGTGATGCTTGGGGGTCGTTGCATTCCAGTATTAGGTCTAGGGGCTAATGGGCCTTAATGGGCCGCGGGTTTTTTTCTTTTTCTGTTGAACTTCCGAAGCCAACAAAAAATAGTGAATGCACTCAAATTTGAAAACTTTTGACACCATTACATTCTATAAATCTTGAACTATTTTACGAATTTTTATAGCGATTTTTTTTAATTTCAAAATTTGAATTCGACCGGTTTGAATACCGGTCGGAACCGCTACCGTGCCGGACCGGTATTGCCGGTACTCGCGGAATTCCGACCGGTATCAAACGGAAATTAAAACCATGCTAGTAGTACGCTGTACTACTGAACGAAGACGAAGCTTTGGGTAAAAGATCATGATGATTAATTAGTGTAAGAGAGCTTGGACCTTGCAGCCTGTTCGTTTGGGCTTATCAGCTACCAGCCAGCAGTACTTTTCTCTCAGAACAAACCAGCCACCAACAACCAGCCAGCAGTACTTTTCTCTCAGAACAAATCAGCACCAGCAACCAGCCACCAGCCAAACGAACAGGCTGTTGGAGGCTCCAGTAGACAAACGCCTTGTTCCTCTAGCTTATTAGCCATCCTTTTCTCTCAGAATAAACTAATCACCAACAATTAGTCAGCAATATTTTTATCTCGGAACAAATCAGTAAATCAGTATGATGTATTAGCCACCAACCGAACGAAAAGGTTTTAAAAAAAAGGCCCAACTGCAACGGTGCTCACAGTCGCAGACCTTTTCTTTATTCAACGCACCTGGCTCGAGCTCAACGTCAACGAAGTAAGGCTACTAGTATGCTAGACGTGAGTGTCCGTCTTCGACCAGCAGCAGCAGCAGCAGCATCACGGGCGCGTTGCATTGCACGGTTGCACCCTATTCGCGAGCTGTTGGTTGGATCTGAAGGAAGGACGGAGACGAGACGAGTCTTTTAAAATTCAGGGGCACAGTCCTTTCAAAAGAATAAAATCTGCTCAGCGAGACAGCGAGCACACAGCAAATGCTGATCTTGTTGCCAGCGCGATAACTATCGTGAGCTCCTGGAAGACAGCAGCCACGTGTGGTGTCCTTGCCCTTTTCCATTGCTAGCTCGCGGAAACAAAGGGCTGTTGATTGACAAATAGTAGCGGCTGACCGCACCGCGGATCGGCAAAGGGCCCTGAACGCCATCAATAGCGGTGGAATTGCTGCACCGCAGATCGCCAAAAGCAACTGCAACCAACAGGTCGTTACAGGGCACCTCCAAGTCTGGAGGTCTTGGAGAGGAACGCCATCGTCTCTAGCTGCGGGTCCCACGACATCTGGAGGAGGCAATGGCACGGAGATGGACGGTTTGCAGGTGATGTTACAGGCTGCTCGAGTGCAGCATTTTTCTTTACAGATCGGTGAAATAGGTCCTGACAAATGAGCCAGACCTCCTTTCCAGATTGCCATAGCGGTGGCGCGGTGTGGTCAGCCTAAGGGAAACATCCCACGATCGCGACCCAGGAAGGAAGAAGGAACCCACCTGCAGAAATAGTACCGTCCCTGCACGCTCATTGCGCCACATGTGACGACCTCCGTCGCCAATAATTTGCACCTTCATTCGGTTGTCTTTCTAGAAGCGCCTAGACCATTCTAGAAGAAGACGAGCTAATGCGTACAGTACTGGCAGAACGCGTTGCGTTCTACACTTGCCGGAGAGGGAGGAGGGTCACTCTCCAGAGGAGGGGAAACGAGACGAGAGACTCCAGATCCCAGATTCCCCTCCTATCACGGATTCACGGAAGAATGCAAAGAATCTCCCGGTCCCGGGCTCCCGGCCTCTGGGGGCACATGGGTTGGCTTGCTGCCCTGCTCAACTGCAAGTCTGCAACGGCGGCACGGCGCGGGCATGTTCCGCGGCCTTCTTTTCACCGCGCCTTTCGGTACCGATAGGGTGGCTGCGCTGGGATCCGATGATCACGTGGTGCCCAAGATCACAGAACTCGCTTATCACCGAACGAATTTACGAGTGCTCCAACAATCACAAGATTCAGAAATTCGGACCCATCCATACTCGGAGATTCGGTACTGCCGGCTAGGCTGCAAATTATATAGTATTAAAACTCAACATCGACTACTAAAATCGTTGAAATGGTCTACTAGTCCAGTCAACATCCCTACTAAAATCGTAGAAATAGTCTACTACTCCGCTCCGGATCGGCTGGAGTACTCGCTAATAAGCAGAGACTAGTTGAGCTGGTGGAGAGTTTAGCAGCGACCTCGTACCTACCCAAACAAGCAGGGGACCAAGTGATATCTGGAGCGACACTGCTCGGTTACAAAGTTCAGTGCTGAAAACATTGCAATACATGGATACTGTGAGATCCTAAATAAGCTGCAACATACGAAACTGAAAGCTTGCTCCGAAATCTAGACAAGAAGGTTACAGACGATCCGGTCATGATCGACAAGACATCTTAGTACAAACACACCCGAAGCTGGCATCATCATCACCAAGCTTCAACCTATCCACTACTACACACACACAGCTTACATAATCCACCAGCAATTGGAAGATTCTTCTTGCATCTGTACAAAAATTACGCAGCAGCAGCAACCAGCAAGCAAAGGAAACATAATCTCACTGAATGCTAGTAGATCTGATAGCTTCGCCCAATTTCAACAGAGAAATTGCGGCAGACTAGCTAGAACTCCTACTGTCCTGTGGTTCGCACCATCACGATCCTGCCCTTCCTCTCCTTCTCATTGCAGGTCGTAGACGGTGGAGTCGGCGGCGTAGGAGCCGAGCACGCGCACGAACACGGCGAACTTCTCGATCTCCTGGATGGCCTCGCGGACGCGCGGGTCGTGCGCGGCGCCCGCGCAGTCCACGTACAGGACGTGCGGGAACGCGCGCATCGTCGGCGCGCCCCGGGCGCTCGTGTCCAGGATCATCACCGGCGGGCGGGCGCCGGCTCCGTCGGCGGCGCCGTCGTTGTTGATGACCTCCAGCTTGGTGAGGTTGATGTCGCGGGAGGAGAAGGCGGAGAGCACCTTGAGCAGCATCATCATGGAGCCGCCCCGGTGCGCGACCACCATGCTGGTCTTGGCGTCGGCGTCCGCGGGCGGCGCCGCGGGCGCCGGCGCCGGCCTGGAGAGGATTAGGAACCGCGTGACGTTCCAGGACTCGTCCTGGAGGCCGTGCGCGAGCACGTCGAGGCCGTACAGGTCTGCGGCGCGCGGGCTGGCGATGGCGGCGGTGTCGAGCATCCGGTTGGAGCGCAGCATCTCCACGGCGCCCGCGGTGTCCTCGACGGGCTCGCGGTCCACCCCGAGGCGCGCCAGCGCGCGGCCGCAGTGCGCGAGCGCCATCGGGTGGCTGATGACGCGGCGGACCTCGGCGGCGCGGACGCCCGGCATGGCGAGGAGGCAGTAGTGCACGAAGAGGTTGATCTCCTGCGCCACCACCAGGTCGTGCCGCAGCAGCAGGTCGTAGTTCCGCAGCGCGGTGCCCTCCATGGTGGACTCCACGGGGAGGATGGCGCGGTCGGCGCCGCCGCGCTCCACGGCCGCCAGCGCGTCCGCGAACGCCCGGCACGGGACCGTCTCGCACCCGGGCAGCGCCGTCTTGGCCGCGAACTCGCTGTACGCGCCCGGCGCGCCCTGGAACGCCACGCGGAGCCCGGTGCCGTCCTGGCCCCCGCCGCCCGCGCTCACCGAGAGGTGGATCCGGTCCGCATGGCGGCCGTTCACGCCTTTCTTGCCGTTCACCCCCTTCTTGCCGTTCACGCCGTTGATGCGCGCCGGTTTCTCGGGCGCCGCGTGCCCGTTCACGCCGTTGGTCTTGGCCGCGGCGGTGGGGACGAAGGAGACGCAGGAGGGTCTGTGCCTGGTCCGGCGGGGGTTGGGGAGGAGCAGGTGCTTGGGGAGGTGGAGGGAGGAGGTGTAGGCCATAGAACGCCGCCGAGGATGTGGGAGGGTGGGTAGTGGGGTGGTGAGGTCTCGGCGGGCGGAGGTAGCTTTAGCAAAGAGGGGTGGTGGGCGGAGGCTGTTGACTATTATAACCCCCGGCGGCGGCCGGGGCGTCTCCACTCTCCAGCGAGATTAATGCCGAGCGGCCAAGTGAGCAGGGCGACGGTGGTCCGGTCCGGTGGCTTTGCTTTGCTGCCTTGGCCGCCGTTTGGTTCGTGTTTATACTGTGGATGATTGGGGGTGATTTGCTTCTAGAAGGTTGCGTCGTCTTTATAGATCACTGGTCATTCCCACAAACGGTTTGATTGCAGATTGTCGACCAGGACAAATGTACCTGTTGCTATCACTCTAAATATTTAATTTTGCTGGTACTGCACTAAACCCCTTTTGTTGTTCCACAAACGGGTCCTTTTGGATTGCATTCTGGATTTTGAAAAACTGGATTTTAGATGGATTTCAAAATCTAAATTCTAGGAAAAACTTGGATAGTGTAGTTTGGATCTTTAGATTACATAATCCAATTTAGGTCGTTTGCTGGTTAGTTTGAAATCGTGAGACGAATCTATTAAAATTAATTAATCCATCATTAGAGGTTGTTTACTGTAGCACGATGTTGTTTAATCATGACATAATTAAACTTGTTAGATTCGTCTCAAAAAAATAAGAAGGTTATGAAATGAATTTTGTTATTAATCTATATTTAATACTCTTAATTAGTGTCTGAATATTGACGAAGGAATTTTCGGAGAAATTTTTACAAACTAATAGCCTTTAAACATGTCGGCTATGCCTCCATCCACCCATCTTCCTAGGCCGCCGCAGGCACGAAAACTAATTTGTCATTTGCAATTCACCGTTTGAAGCCAAGGATAGGAGGATACAGCATCGACCCCTCATCACCAATCCCAGTTACAAAAATACAATCTATACATATGGTCCTACTTTCCCTGGCCTAACGTAAGACTGATTCAAAACCTAGGACCAGACAAGATAGGAGCTCGTGCAACAGAGCCCACAAAATTGATGGTTTTTTTTTTTGGAGCAGGTTGCATTTGGAATACTTTTCTATCCAAACCCTTTTAAAAAACATCCACCCGTATTAAATGTGGGATACCATTTTGCTTTGGATACATAAACCAAGGCTAATTTTTTCTTTTTGAACGGCCAAAACAAAAGGATTAGGCCCTCTATGGTTCCCATAAATCACCTGACTCAGTTGGATTTAAGTCAGTCATATTTGGTTGTAGTGACTTATAAGTCAGTGGGCTCTATTCGGGGTAGGAGAGGAAAAAAGTGTAAATAAGTCACTTTAAGTAGAGGTAAAGCAACTTATTACTTATGAGACTTATAAGTCAGGAGAATTAACGTGAAAATAAGTCAGAGGTGTTTGGTTCTCACAAATGACTTATTTGCATTTTTTACACTTTAAGTCGGGTGATTTATGAGAACAAACATGTTTTGTACAAGCTAAAACATGTCAGATTAATTGTGAGCAGAACACGGACAACAACGTTATTTCCCAACCAACAGCTCCCATCAGTCAGTGCGGGCTCTTCAAATCCACATGCGATACGCTCGTTTAATCCTAGTCCGTTGTAAGAAAAAAAAAATCCTAGTCCCGGCCGCGGATGCGCGCCGGTTCCGCATGATTTGGACGCGTGCCCTTTCTGTGAACAAGAGCTCCCGCGGCGCGGCGAATAAAATGCCCGCCTTCTTCCCGGCGGGGGCCTTTTCCGCTTTGCCAATTGATAGCTGATGGCCGATGCACCAGCTTTGCTGTCATGATTTGACAAGATGGCAAGTGCTTTTCGGGTTATATTGGCTATTAAGGGGTAAGTGAGCAGGGTCAGGCGCCCAGGCCAGCTGAAGGTAGTAGTGATAAGCTCTGTGAAGTGAGAGGATCACAGTGTGCTCGGCCCGTCGTTGGCCAGATAAGAACACTTTGGGTTAACATCCCGCTGGCCTGCTGTTGTGACCCTCGTGCCAGGTTGAGTGACAGTGAAATGCTCCAGTGGACCGGATCTTCCTCGATTCTTATAAAATATATTTTTTCCTCGGAGTATCTCTTATAGTCTCTTTCTGAAAATGAATTCTCGGAGTATCTTTTATCAACATCATCCTTTTGCTTATAGCAAAATTCTCTTTTTCCTTCTCTTTCTGCTGTGTTAAAGAAACTAAAAAAAGGATTCCAGCAAAATAAAAACTAGAAAATGGGAGAGAGAAAACCTAGCGCTAGTGTATGCGAACAAATGAACATTTGGCACAAAAATAAAGTATGCTTTGAGATCCGTTCTAGGGCGACAAAACAAAGTAACCCACGGACATTAGCAACACAATTATGTAAAGAGCTCTTTTCCGGTACATTATACTACTTAGTGGTATATGATATAGAGAAGATCCGGTGTGTACCTGTGTTTTGTCGGAAATATCTGATGAATCCATCCCAAACTAGTACTTCCTCCGTTCCTATATATAAGCATTCCTAGCATTCAAACTCATCAAACAACAAAGGAAGAAAATGACATCTATGCCCCTCATTTTACACTACCCACCAACTCTCCACCCACCCACCAACCTCATTTAATTTTGTCCTATCCCTAGGAATGCTTATATTTTGACAAAAAATTTGAACCCTAGGAATGCTTATATATAGGAATGCTTATATATAGGAACGGAGGAAGTACTACAATATATATACAGTGGTTACTACTATGCACAAATATAGTGCAACTGTGCAAGTGGGCACAAGTGCACGTGTGAGAACTCCTCTGGACTTGAAGTGCAGTACCAAAGATCACAAAGCGATTGTGACATTTGCGAAAGATCACTATCAATAGGCAATTGGTGACTCCCGAGGTAATGACAACACTAAACAAATATCTGTGTTACGTTATCACAGGTTGCGCATCCCATCTCAACCCTCGGATTGTTGTATTCCTTTGACTACATACCAATGTTCCCAATTCCAACGAAAATTCATTCAAATTTCACAAATTATGATAATTTTTACGGTGATAAAAAACCCGAGAACAAAATTGAAAACCCTGCTATATGCACGTTTTTGTATCTGCACATGGTTGTAGAAAATATAGTATTTGCAGGTATACTACAAGTGGGCGCATATGCATAAAGTTCTACATCATATCGAAAATAAGGTGTACCAAAATATCACAAGTGATTGTAACTCTTCGACAAAGGATCACTCTCGAAAAAGGTAATTAAAGTTAACACCTTTGTATATTCCATTCAGATTTTCCCAGTACTGATTAACCTTAGTCATTGCACAACACTCCTGTAGTATAACATAAGCAAGGTGCTTTCACACTGGATAAGCCAAACCTATGGCAGTCAACTGAAGTCAAATTTGTTTATATCCCCGTTGGCGTGTGTTGACACCGTTTTTTGGAAAAACATGTCAAAAAGGATAAGGAGAAGCAGCCGATGAAAAAACAGAGTGTAATCGACCGATTGAAGAAAGAGAAGGACGGTCAGCAAAATTCGCCGATGGTCAGAGGAATTCGACCCTGACGTCCTATTTTCGCGTCAACAGCGTGGACCCCACCGTCACAAGATAACGGAGTAGAACTAGCAAGTCAGCATTCAGCAACGGTGGGCGAGGATATAATACGAGGTCGGCGTCACCATCAACAGACAACAAGTGTTAAAATTACAGTACGATAAAAAAACAGTAAAGCGGGTGGAAATTTCGCACCGCACGGACGCCGCACGGCTCTAACCTCTAATGTGACGGCTTCCTTATCGGGGAATAGAAGGACGCTGCACGGCTCTAACCTCTAAGATGATCGATCAGACGATCAGGTCACGCCACGCCACCGACTCCAGCAGAGTCCATAGCATGAAGCAACAGTTCCTCTTGGCGTTCTACAGCACAGGCAATAACATTTTCGCGCATTTATTTTGTCATATGTCGAGTGGCCTGTCGGATTTGGCAGCCTACCAATCTCCGGCCACCACGACACGCCATGCAACTTTTTTGTTAGCATGGGCTGTTTGTTTAGCTTATCGTGTGGCATGTTCGTCCGTGTGGATGGAGTGCGGGTGTCATACTCGGTGGACCACTACCTTATCTGATCGGCCAATAATAACTGTCTACAGTACTGTAGCAGATATACATTCCACTTTGCAAATTGCAAGTGGTCAGGTCAGGTCAGGGTCACCCTACTGTGTCCCCTTTTTTCTAGGAGAAAAAGATCAATGCACTTTTCTATTTTGCACTTTTGAGTAGATGGAAGTTTAATGCCAAGCAAAATGTGGCTAGACATCTGCTATTGCTATCATGGTTTAGAGTCAATGACACGATTTCTTTATTTCTTAGTAATTTTGAACGAAGAGAGTAAGTCAAGAATTTGAATTATTTCTTGGCATGATCTATTAACAACCTTTTCCTTCATGGGCTTGGGCTAACAAATTGTTGGCTACAAGTCCCATAGAGTGACTAAAATAAAAGGCATGTTCGATTTTTTTTGCTATTTACTGTTTCATCTAACTAAGCAAGAAATTGACATTGACAAGTCGTTTGGATGTGCTGCAAGCTCAAACCAGAGCTTGTGTTTTTCTAGTTTCTTTTTTGTCACCGCTTCTTCTAATTGGACCGCATATGCGAGCAACAAACGATATCCACCCAAAGTTCTCTTCATCTAAGGCTAGTCCCAACCCTCCACATCATGTAGTTTTCATAGTATTAAATATGATACCATGTAGGGAAAAAAGCTGAAGTGGTAAAAGAGTTAGAGGGTGTTTGGATACCCTTTAGTCATATGACTAAGGGCTTGTTCTTTTCCATCAGATTCAATCCGAGCGGAAATAATAGATACATCAAGAGAATCATGACAGAGACTCGGATTTATTCCAGAAGAACTAAATTACTCATAATGATAGGTAGAACAATAGACTGAAAAGCTGGGTTGATTCCACACCTCTTGACTAGTGGATTGATTCCGAGTCTCTTGGTGTACCTATCATGAGTAAATTAATTTTCGATCCAGAATAAATTAAATCCAGATTTCTTATAGTAGCTATCATGATTTTCATGTTGCATTTATCAATTCCGATCGGAATCTAATCCGGTGGAGACGAATGAGGCCTAAAGTAGTTAGACTAGAAGTTTTTACTGAGCCTCCGTTTTGGAGGGTGACTAAAAGTAGTCAACATTAAAGTTCTTATCATTAAATTATTCTCTCTCCCTTCCCTTTATCTCTCCTTTCCACCTCCCTCTCTCTCTCCCCTACTTGCCTTTTCGGCGCGACGGACGCGGGGTGGCCAGTGCGGCGTGGCGTGGGAGTGGATGTGGGCGTCGCCGGCCACCGGCACGTGGGAGCGAGCAACAGGCACCGCCGACCACTAGCGCGGGAGCAGGACGACCGTCCACTGGCGCCGCCACATGCATGCCCTCCGGCCTCTCATCCCCACCATTCTCCAATCTGACTCGACGAAGGTGCACGTGGACAATTGCCCGTCGTCATTGCCGGCGGAGGCACGCGCGTGGACGTCGTGCATCGCGGCGCCGAGGACACCCGAGCTCAAGTTGAAACACATCATCACGAGGCCCGCCACCATCGCCGAGCCGCCGTCATGAGGGGGCGTATATTCCCATCCGTCGCCGTCGTCGTCACGATAGGGTGCACCGTAGCACCGGAAGACACCGTCTGCGAGAAGAAATCGTGGATGCCGCCGTCGTCATCCATGGTTGCGGGTGGAACCTCGGCGGGTCTCGCGGGTGCAGCGGGGGCGGTGCAGCGGAGGGCAGCACAGCGAGAGCAGCGAGACGGAGGAGGGAACCATGGGGGCGATCTGCGATGGTGGGATTCGAAGGGGAGGAGCAGCGCCGCCTCTCGCGGATCACCTTCGTCGCGGATGGGATGAGGCCGAGGGGGCACGCGGAGGTGATGAAGTCGAGGGGGCACGTGTGAGGGAACCGCAGTGATTAATGAGGAGAGAGATTAATGAGGAGAGAAGGTTCAGTCACCTTTTAGCTGGGCCACCCCTTACTAGAGACTACACTAGTTGTTTTAGTCACCGTTTATTTTGTGATGTTTGGAAAATTAGTCCCTAAAGTGACTTAAATTAGTCACTACTTCTAGTCAGTTGGATCCAAACACCCTCTTAATGAGAAGATATGTAAAAAGGAGGTGACTACATAGAGATACCTCTCCGTTTAGTCATACATGGAGAGCCCTCTCAAATTACTTCATGCGATACAAAATTACTTCTCTCAACAGAAAGAAGCACACAAGAGGAAGTAACTTTTAGTCATACATATAGAGCCTGGGAGGTTACTTCCTGCGACACAAAATTACTTCTCCCGACAGAAAGAAGCACACGTGAGGAAGTAACTTTGTGTCGTAAGAAGTAACTTTGTGTCAGCAGGAAGTAACCTGAGAGGGCTCTCCATTTAAGCCTAAATGGAGAGGCCTCTCTGTTTATATTTTCTGATGTAAAAAAAATATGATGAAACTGTAAGGCATGGTGTTACACAATCTCCAACGAAAGAGGGGAGAGAGAGGAGAGAAAACTTATTATGAGCCCGAGGAATCATGGATTGATGTGTACTCCCTCCGTATTGCAATTAAAAGAAGTTTAGGATAGTGACACAGTCTCCAAAGCATAACTTGACTTCTATTTTCTATAAAAATATTTACTGGAAAGTTATATATGTACATGTTTATGAAAATGATTTTCAAGACAAATCTATTGATACGATTTTCATATTTACAAACTCAACAACTTAAAATTTATTCAAGATTTATAACCTAATGTTTGACTTAAACCTTGTCCAAAACATCTTCTAATTGTAATATGGAGGGAGTAGTTTTTAGAGCTGGTATCTTAATAATTTGAAAAGGTTAACACTACCTATCGTTCTCTTATTTCTTCCACGTCGGTAAATGGATTGAAGTTGCATAAAAGTCTTCCATGGGCTATTTGTGCGGCTCAGCTCATAAATTCCACCACTTCAAATTTTGGCCTGCTTACTTCGCAAGAACCCCATTTTCATTTGGCCCATTATTTTTTAATGTTGGCCCAGTTACATACACTCTGCTTACTAAAATTGTAACTCTATTTTCACCCGTCCAAAGGCTTGTTTCTTTTGCAACGTCAAAAAGGCAAAGCTGATCCGATCCTAACGTGACTGTACTGTAATTTTTTTTAAACCTGACAAAAAAACCCAAATGCAGTAGTGCAGTACAATCCTTTTGACTTGGCTAAAGTTTTTTCTTTTAAACTAGGATAGATGCACGTTCGACATGCACGAGATATAAAAAATTCAATAATCAATTTCTAATTCTAAATATAAAAAATCACTAATCAACACCATTTAGCTAATGAAATTGTGACTACTTTTTGAAGCTTGGATAAGATGTGAATTAGTGCTAAATGCAGGATGTAAGATGCTTGCAAATGGATGTGCATTCAGCAGAGTCATGGGCTGGTGGCCCATTTCTCCAAAAGGGGAGTACTTGCAGCATTTCCTGTGAGAAATAATCCATCAAACCCATGCACAAAATTGATATCTCATCTAGAATACACTATCATGTATGTATCCTGAAGACATCATGTAAATAATCAAATGCATTCAGAATAAATATTTTAAGATGCATTGTTTTCAATGCTTCAATAATTAGTTCAACCGTACAATCACGCAATTCTTAATCTGCTTCACGCAATGGCCATACTGAATGCAGATATATCATGCTGCCGCATGGGTTAAAGAAAGTTCGGAACCAGGCCCGTACCTAAGATTACGAAGCCATGGTGCGGAACACAAATAGTGGCCCTATAACTATACTAGAAAATGTAAATAATACAAATACATTTATATTTCATAATACAATTAAATAAGAATTTAGTCATGCTAAGAAGTAAAAAGTGAATCTTTCTTATTGAATTTTCTTTAGCTTCTATTAAAAAGTAAGGGAAGGCGAGGCGACAACGGTGACGTCGAGGGAGGAAGCAAATTGTCGCCACGTGTGACTTTGGCAATCGGCAGTTCAACGGACGACGTCCCGTGCCTCCGTACCTTCCCTTGCCTGGGCTTAATAGGCTTTAATTATTAATACTATGATTAGAGTAACTCCAACAATGACTTGCAAATTGAGACCTCCAAAACTCATTTGGAGGCCCAACTCCAAAAAATAGAGGTCCAAAATTGAAACTCAACTCCAGCAATGATATCAATTCAGGCCTCTATTTTGAGGTGGACCCATCTGTCCGTCACCACGCCGCACGCATCAGCTCCCTCTCGGCCAAGACCGCCACCGACGCTTTGCTCCACCTTCTCCGCCTCCGGCCGCCGTCGCCCCAGCTGCACGGAGCTCCCCTGCGCTCGGAGTCGTGGCATGCGGAGCCGCGCTCGCCGCTCGAAGGCGAGCCCTGCCCGCATCTGCCCCAAGGCCAAGACGGGCGACATCACGGAGGGGTCCTGGCGGAACTGCCGTCTGGTGCTCAGTGCGCACCGTGCAGGAGCTCCGCCCGGGGCTCACCTGCGTCGTATTCACTGGCGATGCGAACGCCTCGCCCGACGACCTCACCGCACGCGCGCTCGACCGGTTCGGCGTCCGCCTCCTCCATGGTCGACGGATTGGTGGCGAGCTTCGGTATAGGTAGCTTCTGGTCCGCCGGCGCCGCGGCCTGCTGCAGTTCAGTGTGCTTCTGCAGATCACTGAATCGCCGGCGGTTAGAACATTCAGATTGTCAGATTACATGGACGGGTATGCAGGAACTGAAGCTGGTTGGGACGGTACAAATCAGGCCGGATCCGTCCAATGCTGCTGGTGTCTGGGGTCGACAGCGAGTGCGGTGGAGTCGTCGCCATCGCCGCCGCCGGGAAAGAAAGACGGGCACGCGGCAGCCACCGGCCACTGCGACAACGACACCTTGTGCAGATGCTTGAAAGCAAACCGGCCCACGGGTAAAATCCCTGCAAGAAGCTAGCGAAGCTAGCTGCAGATTGCAGGAACACAAAATCGTCGTTTGGATCTGACGAATTTTTCCTGTAAAATCTTTGCAAATTCCTAGTGCTCCACCGGCCGTGTTGCTCTCTTTGAGACGGCTGTTCAGACTTCAGAGACCGCGAGGCCGACGCCGTTGAGGCCGCGCGACCGGAGGTAGGTGTCGAGCTCCGGCATGCCGATGGCGTGCCAGACGCCGTGGGGAGCCGCGACCGCCGGCTGCGATGAGAGGGGCGGCAGAGCAGCGGACGGGGCGGGTGATGGAGAGGAGGAGTTGGGAGCTGCGGTTGGCGCCGCGCCGCCACGCGGAGCTTCGCGTCTCGCCGGTCCGCCGCCGGGGGCGGCGCCCTTGCTCCCTACCTCGCCTTGCTGGGCCTCCGTGGGAGGGCGAGGTGAGTGTCCACATCCCACGGAGATGCGCCGTCGGGGGAGATGCGCCGTAGGGGAGATGCAGGAGGGCGAGGTGAGCGGCGGCGGGCGCGGCGGCCGGCGGGAGGCCGTGAGAGAGATGCAGGGAGGAGAGGCAAAGATAGGGGAAAATAAAATAAAAATAGTGGGACCCACTTTTGGAGGGGGAAGTAGAGGGCCTCGAGGAATGGAGGCTTGGAGGGGAAATTTGGAGGGGTATGCAAAATAGAGGCCCATATGGAGGCCCTGCTGGAGTTGAGTTTTTGCACTAAACCTCCAAATTTTGGAGTAGAGGCCTGTATAGAGGTACTTGCTGGAGTTGCTCTTAGTAATTAGTGGCACATATATGGGCGGCCCCTTTAGATGGGCGGCCCGACGTTGGCGCGCAGATTGCGCCGCCTAATCAACGGCCCTGTTCGGAACATATAATGTTGCTGCCACAAGGCTAAGCCTGTGTAAATTACACAAGAAACTACAGTATAGCTAGCACAAACCAAATTTCCCAGAAAAGATGATGTTGGGGTCATCCCTGCGCACCCAGACGGTGGTCTCGGTGCTGTGGCAGCCGTGGGCTACCACGTTCCTCCCGGCCACGCTTCCACCATGTCGATCTTGCCGCAGCACCAATTGGACCAGCAGCTGCGAGGTAAGCCACATCGTCCACAGCGGTCAGGGGCGGACCCAAAGCAAAAACCGAGAGGAGACACTCCTTAAGAAAACACAGATTTGTCAAAGCTTTTACATGGTGAAAATTTGACTATTAGCTTTGCTTCTAAAATCTGAGTGTGCCCTCACTCAGCTCTACTTGGGTCCGCCCCTGCCAGCGGCAGCAGTGAGTGCACGTGCGTTCCCGCGCTAGCGGCGTGGTGATAGGTGTCCCGGTGACCATGGGAGGAGGACGACGGTGTTCCGTTGTACAACGGCTAACCGACGACGTCAAGAAAAATGAAGCGAGCCGAGGTTTGCCTGGGCGCTAGGGCTGAGAGGGAGCCAAGCCGAGGCGAGGCTGTCCGTGCATAGAGGAGCCAGGATTTCGTGAGACACGCGATCCATGGGATGGAGTCGAAGTTCCACACGTCGCGCAACGCGTCAGGTATGCATTGGATGCGCTTTGCATACCCGATGCACCCAAATTTATTCCCCTGGTGGGACCGCGAGTTGGGTCATGTGGTCCCGATGCGGGTATGCGAAGTGGGTATGCGCGTGACGGGTGAGAAAAACAATTCGTCTTTGGCAGAAACACTCTCCAAATTGCGATTTCTGTGGTTCTAACTACTTTTTGTCCTCCATTGACCTGATGGGTGGGTCCGACGTGAGGGGTAAGACAGGCCCGAATTGGGTGAGAAATGTTTTTCAAATTATTCAATCTTTATAGTATAGATTACATAGTACAACGCAGACGCTCATAACACACACTCACCCTTATTAACACACGTACGCAAACCCTACCTCTATAAGCACCTCCGAAGGACTAAGCACCCGACAGATCTAGAGATTCCCAAAGTCACCATTAGCGCCTCATTGTCGACGGGAACGCAGCTTATACCACAGTCACCATTAGCGTCTCGTTGTCGACGGGAACACAACTTATACCACAATCACCATTAGCGCCACCATTTAACACACAATACCGGTAAATCCTGAGAAAAATCCCAAGAAAAGGTGCGAGCACCAGGATTTGAACCCTGATGGGTAACGTCCCACTGGACCGTTCTACTATTGGACTACAAGCCAATTTGTGACTTGGCTTAAGATATTTGTGTTATTCACCATATTTATAAACTTATTAACAACTCACTAACTATAGATATTCAGAGTCCAATGATATTTTCTTTGAGCACATCATTTTGTGCCTTATGGCGGTCATTCCTACCTATTATGTTCTCTCTTCATATGCATGTGTTCATCTGATTTTTTGTAGTTTTTTATGATCTTGAGCTTGGGCCACTATGATGTATGTGAGCGTGCGATATATTATGTTTTTTTTTGTAATTTTGAGGAGTTTACCAAATTTGTATTTGATTGTTTATATGTTTGTTGCCATTAGGAAGTCCCAAAATTTGGGTAATTGATAGACCCGTTATGAAATGCATAGCCCGTTAGACAAATTTGACATATTGGTCTGTGCTGAAATTTGTCGCTTCTTATTTGCATACATGTCTGTCAATGTTTCGTGAACCAGCTACTAAACTTTTGCCGTACTGCTCCAGGAATCTACGACATACTAGTCCAGTTGGGGGTGGCGAGTTCGTGTTCCTCTGTTTAAGTACTCGGAAAGTTTACAATGAGGTGCTCGTAAGTGTGCATGTAGTGTGTGTGAAAGAGAAGTGGGAGAAGACCGGACGAGGGAGGCGTCCGGCTCAGGGTTCGAGTTAGTGAAAGAAAGTTAACATGGGCTGTGTTTAGTTGGTAGAAAAATTTACCTTTTCAACACACTGTAGCAAAAGGTATGTTTCGGCTTTTTGTGATAAATATTGTCCTACTATGGCCTAACTAGGCTCAAAAGATCCGTGTCGCAAAGACCATCCAAACTGTGTAATTAGTTTTTGATTTCATCTACATTTAGTACTCCGAACATATATCTTTTGGTGTATTTAATGTGGTGAGAGAGAGTGGAAAGGAGGAAATTTTGCCCAACTAAACACGGCCATGGAGGCCAAATTTGCGAAAAAAAATCTGCCCCTTTGGAAGGGAATCCTAGCTCCTCTTATGTACGTACTTGAGGACTGGGTACAACGATAGAAAGGGAGAGGGTCACTCAACCCTATTGGTCGAGGGGTACTACACGTGGAAGGTCGAGACATACAGTCCTCTGGTTATCCTTCGTCTTTGTTCGTTGGTGCAGTGTGACTTGCTCTTGTTGAACAAGCCACGCCGACGAGTGTCGTGGTTGGAATAGTGGTAATGATGATGATTGTACTCGAGGCGTGCTGGGACGTGAGGCACAATGCGAGGCATGGTTCCCGTACATGTCCGGTTGCCCTCCCCTTAGAGGGTAGGTGGCGTCCGCTTGTCTCCCGATCCTATCTCGTGGGTTGGAGTCAACGCTCTAGCTTTGTAAGGCAGAGTAGTGATGTTTAAGTGTGGGTCCCGTCCATTGTGATTGATCATGGTCGTCGTACGCCACGCTCGTGTTGCGAACAAAGCGGTGGTCAGGGCGTGCTGACCCGGCTGGAAGGCGTCAGTCATGATGACCGCCCTGACTGGTGCGTCGGAGCGTTCCATAAGGTGCTGCATCACCCTTACGATCTGTGTGGCGTTGGCGCACGTCTGCCGTGCACTCCCTCCGTCCCAAAATACAAAGTCGTGAAGGGTTCAAATTTTGTATCAAAATATAAGATTCTGAAAGGATAAGACAAAATTAAATGAGGTTGGTGAGTTGGTGGAGAGTTGGTAGGTAGTGTAAAATAAAGGGTATAGAAGTCATTTTTTTCCACTATTGTTTCTTGAGTTTGAATGCTACGGGACCTTATATTTTGGGACGGAGGGAGCAGGAGGGTGTGCATTGATTGCACCCGTCCCGAGGGCAGGCCCTTTTTGCCTCCTATCCCCATCTGGCTTAGCAGAGAGGGAAGCTGGGGACGCTGCATGCGGGAACCCATGCATGCTATGGAGGTCACAATGAGGTGAGTCGAGGCGCTGTCCTCCGACCTTCGCTCTTTTGGCTCCTTTGTGGGCTGCCATTGCAGGTTGCGTGCGGTCCAAACCTGAAAGGACGGTTTTGGGTACCCTAGGGGTATGTATCTCTCAAAATATCAGATTTTGGTTTGTTACAAATGTGATAGATTTTGACAGCAAAAATATGTTGAAAGGTGAGTAGACAGTCCCATGTCTTTTTATTTCTCACTTAGATTTATTTTAACTCTGAGTACATCTTACTTACGAGTAAGATAATCGGAGTACCTTATCGTTGCACTATAAATATTCAAACACTCAATACTAAACCGTCACTCGTCTTGTGGGTGTGTGAATAATGTAATTGACATATTTCCGCTAAACTTTTACACATCATGCAGGTGCGTTGTTGGATAGAGCCACATCGCCCACTCGCCCCTGCACACCTTGGGTGGAAGCCTTCTTTAGACCTGGTCAGCTAGCTTCAGGAAGCTAGCAGAACATGCATGAGGCTGACAAAAATTGCGAAGAAGAAAAACAAGAAACAAAAGCCTTCGTTATATATGGATGTTGACAACACTATTTGTGGAGGATAAGAACAAGCAGAAATGGTTGGATTAAACTTTACTCTATTACTCCATAGCAGTGTGGATTTTTTTGGAGTACATGCTAATATGGATTGCAGCATCATCACAGTGTGGGCCTGCGGGCACCCATCTGCGAAATTCTTCCGGTCCCAACACCCACAAACAATGCACGCCCACCACTTGGGAACCATGGCCTAGATTGAGCCGCGCGTGTTGCCTGGCTATTCGCGCGCGGATCAGAGATAAACGTGGTGATCGCCGAAGCTGCTGGATACTTGCGCTTGAATTTAGATCACATCTCTCCACGATCGATTGATGGATGGAGAGGAGAAATATCTCAGAGCTCATTCATACAGTTACTGGCAATTCGTGCCGTTTCACCGAAGTCTCCCAGAGCTTACATATTCAGGCGGCTAGAAGCTTAGGAGTTGTGACTACCGTCGGGTTACCGCGTTTGAACAAAAGAGCTGAAACTGACAGCACGTGCTTTCCAGCTCAAGCTCGAGGGACTGCACGAGCACGGAGAGCTACAGAGCTTTCTCAGATTTCCTCCTCGCCAATCACAGGCGGAAATATCAGGCCATGCAAAGCCGCATCACCCGGCCGCGTAATCTAGTACCCGGATTTGGTAGGTGGCAGAAGAAAACAAAAGAGCCGCGCATCATCATCGTCTACTCGATGATTCACCTTTACGTGAGGAACCCCCCTTATTATACTGTCATTGATCTTGAACGGGTCAAAACCAAAACCCCAGCTGAGTGCGTGGGTTCATGTCACGTCGCCGGCCGTCCGGCGGCGCCTCGTGTCGAATCAGAACCGGAGCTCGGGACGAAGCCACCTGGAGGACCTCCGGCGAGGGGATCGTACACCGCTAACCTCGTCGCGCACTAGCGGGGAAAAGCGGCTTTTTCCCGAGGCCTGAGATGGCAACCTCGGCGCGGCGAGGTGGCGAGCTCCGGTTGGCCGGGCCTACGGGAAAGCTCCGGTGAGGCCCGAGCTTTTGGTTCGAGCTGTATGTGCTTCCCAGCTAATCTCTAGTTGAGCGTTGAGCGGGCAGGAAATAAACGCGTTCCGTCACGTCGTGCTCGCGTCGAGAATGTTTTTCACCAACTCCGGCCGCCTCCAAGGGGTTTTTAAACCCTCCCGACACCGATCATCTGGACGTACGCTAGATGCTAGGAGGTGATAGCAGTAGATAGTGGTCTCTGCCGGCTAGATAGATATCATCTGCTTGATCAGATCATCTCAAGCAAAGCCTTTGCAAATCTGCCGTCACTCAGCTTGTGCGTCGCCGTGTCGTGCATGCTGCTACGTGTGGTTGCAGCGTTGTTCTAACAAAGATTGCGAGTGCTGGGGTGCAATGTAGTGTGCGTGTCGTCTGATCGGGATTTCGGGAGTGCACGCGCTGGTTTGTGATATTGGCCGGATTGTTAATGGAGCAGAGGAGGCGGGAGGAGCAGAGGACGCCGGTGCCCTGCGGCGGGCGGCGCGCGCGGGCGGAGACGCGGCACCCGGTGTACCGCGGGGTGCGGCTCCGGGCGGGGAAGTGGGTGTCTGAGATCCGCGAGCTGCGGAAGCCCAGCAGGATCTGGCTCGGCACGTACCCGACGCCCGAAATGGCCGCCGCGGCCTACGACGCCGCCGCATTGGCGCTGCGCGGCGCCGGCACGGCGCTCAACTTCCCCGACGCCGCGCGCTCGCGCCCGGCGCCGGCATCCGCGTCCCCGGAGGACGTCCGGGCCGCGGCCGCGGCCGCCGCGGAGGTGATGGATCGCGAGCTGCGCGGTGGCAGCGGCAGTGGCGGCGGCGGCGCGGGCGCCGTGATGGCGGCGGGTGGCGGCGTCGTGGACGAGGACGACCTGTTCGAGATGCCGCGGCTGATGATGAGCATGGCGGAGGGGCTGATGATGAGCCCCCCCGTGCTCGGCCCCGCGGCGGCGCCGACGATGATGGAAGCCGACGAGGAAGGCGTCAGCCTGTGGGATCACTCCTGATGCGCTGGCTGGCTAGCAGTGACGCTGCTTGCCGTAGTGGAAGGTGGTGTTAGATGGAGGCGCGCCACGACCTTGTGTTGGCGAATGGGAGCGTGCGTGTTGGATCACACCTGACGTGGACAGAGGAATACTTGTGTGCTTGCTGGAGGCAAAACACATGTACGTTCTGCTTACGACGCGCTTGTACGTACGTTGCGTAGCATGGACGTGAAAATGTGAAATGGGTGGTGCTGACACGGCACAGGCACACCGATACACACGTGTCACGTAGTATGCCATGAGTTCCACTTCAAAGGCAACAATTCTTGGGAAGGATCTTGTTCTTTGACGTCTCTTCTCCTACGGCGGTGGGGCCAAATCACATTCCCGAGCTCTACAAGGAAAAAGGCCTTTGCGATGGCCGGCGGCGGCCGGTCCTCCCTCCCCGCCCATCACCATTGGCGCGCCTCCACCTCCCTCCCCGTCGCGCCCTTTCGCCCATGGCTCGTGGCCACCTGCGCCAATGTGCGATGTCGATAAGGTTGGCCCGCTCGGCGAGTAGTCCCTCTGGCTTCCTCGCAGTCGGAGGCGCGTCAACCTCGCCACCCCGCCAAGTCTCCCCTACTGCTGCGGCACGCCGCGCGGTTGGTCAACCCTGGCCGACGATGAGCGGTCCCCCACGCGGCTCGTGCTGTGGTAGCCTCACCCCTCCCCTGCTCTGACACCGAGATCCCACTCCCACCCGTGGCCTGCCGTCCAAGTCTTCATCTCCGCTGACCCACTCGCTTCGCCATCGTCTTCAAGCTGTTGGCTGGCCGTCGCGACTCACTTCAGGAGCGTCATTGATCATAACATCTTTTTCTGGCAGCCCAAGGACCGCTCGTGGAGCGCGGCGGCCGCCCGGGTATACACATGTGAGTATAGATGTTCAAATGGGTCGCCCAACACGACACGACACGACACGAACACGACTAAGCACGACACGATTTGACACGTCACTGATAGACACAAGAGGTTAGCCATGTCATGTCGTGCCAGCGCGTCGTGCCGGCTCCTTGGCTCACGCACGACACAGACCTTACTTAGTCATTCCAACAGCCTCGTCAAAGTCCATCCTCGCAATCCTCCCTCGCCATTCGACCCCAGCAGCTCGTGATCTTTGGTGGGCTCCTCCACCCTCCTCGCAAAATCGCCGGATCTCTCGACATGGATCCCGCCCGCGCTCCTCCTTGCACCAAATGGCGCTCCTCCTTGCGCCAGGTCGGGGCGGCGGCGTAGGGAGCCAATACGTCACGCGATGTCGGGGTTTGATACCGCAGGTAAGTAAATTTCGGTATGTTCGTGCGTCGGATTCGGACGGTTGGGACTAGAGATACAAAGATTATACTGGTTCTGGCACCAGGGGGGCCTTACGTCCAGTCGGGGGAAGTAGTAGGGGATAGAAGCTTAGGTCGAGAGAGGGACCTGGTCCCAAGTCTCTTCGGGGGGTGGTGAGCGTGTAGTGCTCTTGGTTTTCGTGGTTGTATTTGGGTGTGTTCTCATGCTCGATGGTTGTTCTTGCCCCGTTCACGGTACCTGCTTACCCTTTTATAGTTCAAGGGGTGCAGGTGTACAAGGGGTAGGGAGGTAAAATCGTGCCATGTTACAGTGCTGTAACACTGCTGGAACAATTGTCAGAATAGTGCCGATGTCGGGGTTTGATACCGCAGGTAAGTAAATTTCGGTATGTTCGTGCGTCGGATCCGGACGGTTGGGACTAGAGACACAAAGATTATACTTGTTCTGGCAACAGGGGGGCCTTACGTCCAGTCGGGGGAAGTGTTTTATATGCCCAGGGGGCTTGTAGTAGGGGATAGAAGCTTAGGTCGAGAGAGGGACCTGGTCCCAAGTCTCTTCGGGGGGGTGGTGAGCGTGTAGTGCTCTTGGTTTTCGTGGTTGTATTTGGGTGTGTTCTCATGCTCGATGGTTGTTATTGCCCCGTTCACGGTACCTGCTTCCCCTTTTATAGTTCAAGGGGTGCAGGTGTACAAGGGGTAGGGAGGTAAAATCGTGCCATGTTACAGTGCTGTAACACTGCTGGAACAATTGTTAGAATAGTGCTGCACCATTTGGTGCTGGAACAATTGTCAGAATAGTGCCGCGCCATTTGGTGCCAGAACCAGGACGCACAGCTGTAAAAGCAAGAAATCCCGGACCCGATTTGAACCAACCGAGACGCATAGGCTTATATATAAGCCACCACCACCCGATTTCACTAAAAATAAACGATCAAAAGATTGCGGCAGGGTTCGAACCCTGGTCTCCAATGCACAGCTGTAAAACCGAGAAATCCCCAAACCGAATCGAATCAACCGACCGCACAGGCTTATGTAACCCACGACCACCTGATTCACTAAAAATAGGCGCACATGCTTATTTAACCCGCCACCACCTATTTCACTAAAAATAAACGATAAAATCGCAGTAGGGTTCAAATCCTGATAAAAAATCACAGCAGGGTTCGAATCCTGGTTTCGAAGTTGCGAAGATATCGAGCTAACCAATTGAACTGATTTCATTTTCATCAAAAGAGCACATTTTAACCTATTTGAACTCAGCATTAGGATCGAGAAGGTTTGGCCCATCCACTTAAACCAGGAAATCGAATCAACTTTTAGATATACTTTGCGCAAGACTAACCACTTCTATCAACCGCAGGAACACAATTTTGATGAATTTAACAGATAAAAAATTGAGTTCACTACTCCACTTACCGTATGTTACAGTAAACAGTGTTGATCCTTGTCTTAAAAGGTTTTTTGACTTAAAAGGATGTAGATGCATACACAAATAAGCTGTTTTTTTTTCAAACTTCCTAGCTATATGTTTAGTTTACAAACCTTAAGGATCATTTGTCGACTTGAAATGAATGGGTTTTTACTAGAGTTGAACATGGAAATATTGCACGCTAAGCTGTATCATTTGGGACCGGTTGCTACTTAATTAAACTAAAAACGTATCCACACGCTAGCAATTGTAGGGTTGTATCAAATATAGTTCTCGTCCACTCGGACAAGAGAGTAACACTGGTAGAGTGAGGACCTTTGATACGCCCCTTTAGTCCCGGTTCAAGTTTGGACCCAAGACTAAATCCCTTTCGTCGACGTGGCCCGAAATGGCCTTGGATGCCCCCTACCCTTTAGTCTTGGTTGGTATTACCAACCGAGACTAAAGGCTAGGCGCCCAACAGCTAGCAACCTCAATTATTGGCACTGGGCTTTAGTCCCAGGTGGTGTTTCCACCCGGGACAAAAGGAGAACCCTTTAGTCCCGGGTGGAAACACCACCCGGGACAAAAGATTTAGTCTCGGGGTGGTATTTCCACCCGAGACAAAAGGGCACCCTTTAGTCCCGGGTGGAGACACCACCCGAGACTAAAGCCCAGTGCCCACCCTGATGCCCCCTTCCTCTCTCTCCTTATCTTCTTCTCTCCCACACATCCAGTCAACTCCTCTCTTCTTCTCTCATCTCTGTCTCATCTCTTTCTTGATCCTTGTGCAGGCGGAGGCGCGTCCCCCCGGCGGTGGAGCGGGCGGGCGCGCGGCGAGGCTCCGGCGCGGCCCCCGGCGGCGGAGTGTCCGGCGCGGCACCCGGCCTCCCGCGGCCCCTGGCGGTGGAGCGTCCGGCGCGGCCTCGAGCCTCCTGCGGCCCCCTGCGGTGGAGCGGGCGGGTGCGCGGCCTCCCGCGGCCCCGGCGGCGCCTGGCCCCCCGGAGCTCCTGCAGGAGGCAAGTTTTTTTTTCAATTTTTCTGGATGAATGCAGTTGTATCGTGATGAGGATTTTTCTGGTAATGGATCGAGTTCTACGATGATAAATCGAGTTGTATGACGATGAATTGTATGATGATGAGATTTTTCTTTCGAACAAGATGATGATGAGATTGAGATGAGCATGTGTGATAGTGACCTGATTTGATTCGATTTGGGTATGTGGTGATGAATCTAAGTTGTATGATGATGAATTTGTGAAGTGTCGGTTTATTGTTCTTGATTTGAACTCGAGCTCAAAAAAAAGGAGATGGAGAACAGGATGAGGACGGGGACAGAGAAGGGGTACAGGGGTAGGGAGCTTTTTTTTTAATTTTCTAAAAAACACTTTAGCCCCGGCTGGTATTACCAACTAAGACTAAAGGGGTGGACACAGGTGCTGACGTGTAGCCCCCCTTTAGTCCCGGTTGGTAATACCAACCTGGAATAAAAGACCTCTTTAGTCCCGGTTTGTTCACCCGGAACTAAAGGGGGGCCTTTTGTCTCTCATCATTAGTCCCAGTTGGACTTGAGAGACCTAAGGACTCTACCAACCGGGACTAAAAGCCCTCACTCTACCAGTGTAAGATGTCACATTGTATGTTGAAATATCCTATATCTATTTTTGTCTCTAGCTAATCTCTTTTTAAATAGAAAACACTGAAATGAATGGTTATTTAAGTATAAGGAAAATGTCAAGTGCAGAGATACACTAAGTACAATATAGTGTCAAGGATAAAAAATCAACAAATTTCAAAATACTATTAGAATTTCACCGTAGTAACGCACGGGCCTTATGCTAGTTTAAACAATTTGAAATCAAGCGCTCCCGGCTCCTGGGCTTGGCTAGCTGCTGCGTGTGTTGCCTGGGCCAGCCTGCATGAGGCCAGAGGCAAGGCAGCAGCCAGCAGCATACGGAAGGCAACACCATGCACATTGGGCTAAAAAAATATTTAGCCGATGGTGATGAGCTATGTCATGTGATGATATTATGTGGTTGCTGCATTCGCTGATGACTTTCTCATCCAAACATGTAGGACATATAAAAAATCATCTCCAATATTACATATGGTGGTGTTGTTGGAGAAGACGAGGTCGGGGCAGAAGATAGTGAGGTTCGGGAGGCACAGGCGACAACCGGCGAGGTTATGATGGTGTTGGCGGAGCAGCGAGGTTGGGGAGGGGCAAAGGGCAGAGGTACAAGGTAGTCCCTGTGGGCCACAGACCACACCCTGGAAATTCATCCCAAAGCTCATTACCTTTCACGATGTTTTCAATTAAGAAAAGAAGCATCACTCTGCAGCAGGGGCGGTGGGGGGGGGGTGCCTGGCACCCCCAATGCTCTCCTAATCTCCCTAGTACTCCCTCCATTTTCGATTTTAAGGCGCATGGCTGAGTAGCACAGAGACCAAGAAAGAAGCTAGCTGCATGCGTCAACATTAATTTGGTACACTGATTGTAGCGCAGTGTATTAAATGGATGAGTAGCTTATGCAATTGGTGGAAAAGGCTTGCAGGCCTGGACCGTTCGGTTTCCTAGGGAGGATTAATTGCTTGGGTAACGAGAATGGCAAGTCGCAAGGTGGCGCGCCCTATTTTGTTGGTAAAAACCAAAAACTCTGATACGCCTTATTATATATGAAAATGGAGGGAGTATATCTTTAATATAATCACATAGTTACTCAATCCCTCCTAATTTAGCCTAATAAGACTATTATTAACTCTTTCAATATCAACTGCAACCACCGAAAGATACTTTTAGCTATGAAACTTACGAAGATACGTCTTAGATGTACAATAGAAGATGATTGCTTGCGAGATTGTTTGGTACTTTATAGTTTGTTTGCATCAATTAGTATTAAAGCCTATGATCTTGCTGCTAGTCTTAGAGGTAATTTTAAGTTGATACATATGTAATTTTGTTTTGGTTAAGACTGGTGAAACATGCTACTACTATTATATATGACTAAAATCATATGGTGTTACCGTTGATTCTACTTTATGTTGTTCATAGCCTGCCTATACTTAAATCCTGACTCCGCCCCTGCTCTGCAATTGTTGACGTTGAATTTCCGTCAACCTAGAGTACTTGTTATACATTGGTTTGGATTATGATTTGCAACTAACCCGCCGCTAGGCATACTAATGATGTAACAAGTTCACTTGTGAATGTGGTATTTGGAGTATGTTGTTTACGCAAGATTTAGGCACTAAAAGGAGCACTTCCGGGAGAAGTTCAATGAGCACTTTATGAGAAGATCATGAAGCCCGGCACAAGTCAACACTCGAGGTGAACATGACTCCAAATGACCCAAGGACCACAACGTGAAGGCACAAAACTCCAGGGACCTGAACAGAAGATGCTGAAGCTTGCGCGACAAAGAGCTCTATCTAAACCGTGGAGAAGACGACGTCAAGGGCCCACATGCAGAAGGGAGCAAGTCAACAATTGACCGAGAAGCGTCGGGGGGCGAAATGGGGCCGAACCGGGCCGAAATGGGCCTGGGCCGATCGGCCCAGGCCGGTCGGCCTGGCCTGTTTCGGGCCCGGTTTGCGACGCCCTTTGACCTAGGTTGTTTCTCTACAAATTGCCTCTGCCTCCGTCGGCCGCCACATCGATCCATTCATCAGAGAGCCGCCGACACGAAGGAGAAGCACCGGGAGGAAGCCGATGGCCGCCGTGAGTCCTCGAAGTTGTCTAGGAGATGGCCTAGGCCTACCCTAGCCGCCATGGCCGCCTTGCACGGTTGAGCCATGGCGGAGTTCCGGAGCTAGTTGAGGTCATCAATGGTATGTACTCGGTGGAGATGATCTAAACGCATTTATTATGTGAGTAAAGTACTTCATGTCATCCGATCTTTTAGCGACTCGATTCCTCCTATTATGATTTTGCTCTCGCTTGGCTATGCTTCGTCTTCAATCTATTCTATAGATAGATTGCTTGGGGTGCTCTTGTAGTCATGGTGGCTAGAGGTGCATACCGGATCGACCAAGTGTTTTCAACTTGTTCTTCTCGAACTCACCCTAGGCTAATCCGCACGAATAGGAGTGCGTTGTGACAGGACGGTGACTCCAAAAGGCGGGCGTCTTCGGAATCGGACCGGAGGATAGTAGTTTAAAGATGGCTTTGGATGAGATGCATGTCGCGCTTGCTCTTTTGGCTAGAGCTACGACTAGAAGACGATAGGCCTTAGTTTCCCTTGCTTGCTCCTTACCTTGTCGGCGTTCATGGATGCGATCAACCTTATGCTATAACTCATATATCTTTAAGGTTTATCTTCTTATGCAATCAATGCTTCGTGTTAGGTTAGATTGATAGGTTAGAGGGAGAATCCTGGGAGTTTGCTTCCGATCCTTGGATTGACAAATCTAGGGAGGACCCTCCTTGGTGAAAAAGGCACCAAGTCACCCGTACGCTTGCGGTGAACTTCAACACGGTTTTGCACCGTCAACAAGCCCCTTTTTCTGGCGCCGTTGCCGGGGATCGGCAACTCGAACCCTAGGGCGATCCATCTATCTCTTTGACTAACCCTAATTTCTATTATTGCATATATGCTTGCTTTCTTGTTTGTGTCCTTGAAAGTAGGTGAAAAGCTAGACACAAGACGTTCGAGAAGTTCACAATCCACTCCGACAAGATGATGACTACATCAAGATTCACTCTTTAGTGGTAAGTGCTAACTTTTGTTAGTGGCCCATCATCCGCTATTGAGTCCACACCCTACACGAGCGATGATAAACAAGGTATGTCAATGTGTCAATTAAAGTTTTAAGACTAATGTTTCGTGGAGGTTTGTTTGTCCAAGCAATAGGTGTTGGAAGCAATCACGTTGCGAAAGAAGTACCTGTCACTTTGGCTAAAGCAAAATCATGAAGAAGACATACCATTGCCATCATGCTACTCACTGGTCCAGCAATGGCGATGACTTAAAGCTGAAGAAGACGCGACGTAACACCCCGAAGACCACAAGATCAAGGTCGTCAACATCTTCGGATTGATTCGCAAGAAGTCTATGTTCGCATCAATCTCTGCACAACCTCAAGGGAGAACAATAGGATATCTTTGGATATTTAGAAGCCCCATGAATTTACGCTTCCAACGAACCAAGAATCAAGTCAATCGGAGGTTCCTACAAGCGGATATGGCCGAATTACCGAAGGTTGCACGTTCTGAAATTTTCTGGACAGCATGCAAGAGCGGAAACAAAACGGCCATAGCTCCCTCATTTGCGCTCCGATTAAGATGAATGAGTACCCGTTGGAAAGGTAATTTTATAAAGTTTTCAATGAAACAATATTTTGGTATATGTTCTGTTATGTACACAGGGGAAAATCTATGAAAAAGAGGCAGCAGCAACACGCTGAGAATAAGATAGTGGAGATGAGGACGACGACAATGAAGAGGAGCTTGGGCAATTCTTCCATTAGACCACACGAGATGAAATTCAGAAGTTTGGAACAAAACAAAGACCCCAAGTGCATTGGCAAAAGAAGGCACAAGTTGGCAACATCCGACGCTAGGAGATGTTAGAAGCAAATCACGATGGATTACACACAAATGATGGCATCCAATGGCGCGGATACTCTGGGCTCTCACACGAAGGATCATGGAGTTACATGAAGATATTTGAGACATGTGTGAAGTCCCGCAAATGAATAAGAAGAGTGAGTCCACACAAGGCAACCTTGATGATGTGTGGCACGAACGAAGGAATTGCGAAAAGACGATGCAAGCCACCGATCATTGAAGATTGTTTGCTTTCAACTCCGAGAGACCACTCACGATGAAAAGCTCAAAGGCCAAGGTACAAATTAACCTCTCAAGATACTTTTGGAGCTGATAATATTCCTTTGATATATCTATGATTCATATCCAATAGTGAGGTTGATTCAATTCTATGCCTTGTTCTTATGATGATCATGATAGGCTAGAATTTCTTGAGAGTGATAAAGAGGCTTTGTTGTGCTTAAACTTTGTTACATGCCTAATGAACCTTTGCCTAATGAGAGCTTAGCGCTGAGCAAGAAAACTTATGCTACAATTAATCACAACTTACTTTGTCATAAATTGTGGTTATGGATGCGTTTGTTTGCGATATGATTTGTAAATCTTGGTCTTGCTTTGTGCTCGGTCAAGCTAGTGACCTTAAAAGAGCAAATTGTGGGAGAAATCCCAAGTTTCACTAACCATGCAGGGCATTAAACATAAATTAAGAGGAGAGAAGTCATACCCAAAGGAATTGCAAACCCGTGCATCACCGTCACTGAACCTCAAAAACAGACGTTGCTGTTTTCATCAATTTTGAGGACCTGGTCAGACATGTTCAAGGAAGAAAAAGTTGAAAATCAGAAGCTCCATCAAGTGCTGGTTCCAACGCATTCAAGATCGATGAATTTGAAGACCCGTACAAGGAGATATGGCAAAAACATTGAGCGATGTGCAGTCTGAAATCAGCTTTGGACAGATTGCAGCGCCGGAGTAGAACGAGCATAACTCACTCGATCGGAGTCCATTGGGGGTGAATAAATACTTGATGGAAAGACAATTTCATTCACCACGCATGGAAGCTATTTTTTTCTACATGGTCTGATCTGGACAGAGAGGAAAATTTGTGAAAGAAGAGGCAGCGATAAAGTGCAATGGAGAAGGTGATGGTGATGATGCAAGGAGATGATTGGGCAAGCCTCTCATCGAGCATAAGTGATCGTGTCAAGCATGAAGAGTGGATCAAGGCTGCATGAACACCTTCAAATCTTGCATGAAGGATCATGGTTCCGCAACAACAAGAAGGTATGTGAGAAAGTCGAGCTCTACGACTTTAAATGAAGCGCTTTGCGGGAGGCAACCCGGTTTTTATTTATATATATACATGACCGTCTACATTGTGCTCTTTAATCGAACAATCAAGTAACATTGTACCATTGCTCTAATAAAAACCACAACACCATGTTGTATGTTCTAATTGCTATTGAGGGAGCGCTTTGTTATTTGATCTTGGAAAACTTGTAGACCTTTTTGTGTGCCTATTAGAGTTTAGAGTCTTTTTCTTTTGTGTCTTTTTAGAGAGATATATGAAGTTGGCACCATCCTTTGATTCTAAACTTGTGGCTAGTTAATTTAGGCTAACATTTGTTTTTGTTTTAGACCACCGCATATCATGTCATATCATTTTGTTCATCCACCTTGCATCGCACTGCATGTTTGATTTGATCTAACTTTTTGTCCAACCAACCTAAGCCTTCGTATAACCTCCACAAAAAACCATAGCCAATAGAGGTAGGTTGCTTGAGTTGACTGGGGGCTGTCACCCTCCGGGTCGGCCAAGTCTACCCCTATCTAACTAAAAAGATGACGTTGCTTTGATGATTATGGCCGGCCACCATACTTTTCGGGGTGAATCATGCTCTAGCCCCGTAGAACTCATCGTCATAAACTTTGACTAGCCTCCCTATAAAACCTTAGGAAAACTTCCCCTACCTATAGACAGCCTAAAACCATAGATTTGTAGAAAGACTCTAGTTCCACCTTAGATAGAATTTCTATGCTTGACTTCCCCTCTTCAAAACTCCTTGTTTGAGCCAAAAATGTAGGATACCCATAACCTACCCTTAAACCTTGTTAGTTTGGTCAATTGATTCTTTTTGATGGGTGACTTCCTTGTTGACAATGCTTACTTCGTATGAAGTGTGAGATCAAGCTTTGTCCTTTGCTTATTGTAGACCACATCGAAAGTGTTTTTTTCAAACCTTGCTAATGTTTGTTTGTGCTACTTTTTGCATTTGCATTTTGCACCCATCTCTTTGTCATCATCCGCTTTATGTTAGCTTGGGACTTTTTGTGAAACTTTATGATGAATGCTTTCATATCTATGTTAATGCTTGTCGACATGCGTTACTACTTTTTGCAATCTTGTGTAAACATGGTGTTTAGACATGATTGGAGACCACCATCATTTAGTCTTATATCCCAAGCTATCATGTTGCATTGGTTGGTTTATAAACTTAGCAATGCGCCCTACTTTTCTTGCACTATAAAGAATTGTTGATCTTGGGATGAACATGGTGTTTTGACCTTGGTTAATAAATCTCTATGGGAATAGAAAGTTTGGCAACCACTTTGTAAGCATGGAGCTTAGAATTTGGTGTAAACATTGTTTTGTTTTTATACCATCCTATCATTTGCATGCACGCTTGCACTCACGTACACCCATTAGGATTTTCGCTAGATTAACTATGCCACAAGTGAAGATCTTAGGGATGTCATGGTTTGTTGGCATAGGGTGAGTATTCCCGACCGTCACCTCGGGGGGTACTTTGTGCATTATAGTTATTTTGCAGGCATGGCGAATCACTCCCATGAGTTCGTAATAAAAGCTGAAATCAAGATCATCAACACCTCCAAAATCCCGAAAGGAGCACTGCTGTTTTCATCAAGATTAAGCACATGTTCAGAGATGTACAAAAGGGGAAAATTGGATATTCAAGTGCTCCATTAAGTCTACTTTCCAATGCATCAAGAATCAACATTTTAGAAGACCCGTGCAAGAAGTTACAACCAAATCTTTGGGCGTCACACATTCTGAAATCAGCCTGGGACAGCTTGCACCAACAAAGTAAAAAGGGCGTAACTCTCTTGTTCGGAGTCTGATCGGGATGAATGACCACTCGTTGGAAAGATAATTTCAAGAACTTTGCAATGGAGTGATGATTCAGTACATACTCAGTTCTAGAAGTAGAAGAAAAACTCGTGGAAGATGAACTAGCAATAAGGGACAACATGGAAGGAGGAGAAGATGGGATGAGAAACAATTGGGATCAAGGCTCGTGGCAAAGGGCGGACATTGAAGGATGAACAAAGGCAACAATGTGATGATGATCTCCTCGCATGGTGGTAGGACTTTAAGAATTTTAAGATGGTTCATCATCTTCCGTGCCTAGCAACATGCTAAGCATGGGGGGAGACTTGGTGCACGAAAGAAGACCGCATGGAGTTCAAGGATCACGGTTGCTGCGGATGCCGATCTTCCTTCTTCCATGCTAGGCACAATGCTTAAGCATGGGGGAGGGCGCGCTACATCACAAGCATCAAAGGACGGTAACAATTCCTCAACCCTTTCTTTGTCCTTGTCTTTCTAAATGCTTGTATATATGTATATGCCTTCAACAACCTTAGATGCAACTTTTGTATGTCTCTCTTGTTAAATAACATGGCTTCTAGGAGTACAACCTAGTTTTTGTTTTTGTTTATTGTCATCACCTTGTGCTCACCATGATGAAATAATTTTGGCTTGATCTTGCTCGTTGATATATGATGACCGTTGCCGCTTTGTTTAAACTTTGTGCTTGTTTATGCATGATTAAGCTATTGCTCTCTCTAATACAAATCTGAAATTAATTAAATGCTAGCTTAATCTTTTGTGGAGGTCATGATAAAAATAAAGACCCATGGTTTCTTTTATGCTCTCAACTTTGGATGGGTCGAAGGACATATTACTTTTTGCTTTTAAAAGTCATGCTAACCTTGTCATTAATACCTCTTGCATTTTGCTCTACCTATCCAAAGCCTTATATATTGAGTGCAACCATAGATTACAAGAGTTATTGTTGGGTGAATTGATTCAAGGCTCGATTCTCTGGCTCGTGACTAAGAAGCTGGTCATTCCGTTTTTTGCGTAACTTATCTTTTGCTAGCCTATTCTATCTGTGCATTGTGAGCTCCCACATCGGAAGTTTTGCAAACCTCGCCGGATATCCACCCTTTAAACCAACATCATCTTTTGTGTTAACCTCCTTGACCTACCTATCACTTGAGTATGGAGACGACACGTCACAAGAAGGTGCTTCAAAGGGAAGATTCAAGTTCCCTCTCATCAAGACATCCGGTACCTACCTTAACACCACTTCCTCTTTGCTCGGGGACGAAAAAACGTCTAAGCATGGGGGAGGAGGTAGGTACTATGCAAATTAGAGTTCTAGGGGAGATAAAAAAATGAATAAGATGAGAGGAGAAAATAAAAAAAATCAAAGCACCTCGCACCGGTCAAAGAAAAAAAAAGAGAGGAAAAAGAAAAAAAAGAAGGGAGAAAAAAAAGAGAGAGTAATAATAATCTCCCCTGGTTCTCTAGTTGCTTAAGGATTTTTCAAGGACTTCAAGATCAAGACCCATACTCATTTTTCCAACCATGTGCAATCCGATAACGAGGACTTCGTTGGGGCCTCGGGATCATTCTTTGCCATTTGCACATGTCCACCTATCTAAAAGTGTGAGTTCTTTCTCTCCCCCCTCCTTGTGAACATTATTTTTCCAATGACCTTTTTGACGAGTCATGATAAGTCCATGAGAAGCTTGCCTTGTTTTGATAATAGTCTCGACTTTAACATCTTGGTAGGGATAAAAACTTTCCTATGAGCTCCAAATAAAACCCTTCCACCTACAAACATGAGAGGGAAAGGATATAGATCAAGTAGGCTTGAGAGAGTTGTGAGATGAGAGAGTTCATGAGCAAGATGCAAGAAGGTTTAAATTTTTGTACTTGGTTTAGCTCTTTTATTCACCTCGTTCTTCACTTCAAAAGTTTCTAAGACCTATTCGAATTTTGTGGAGCATGATTGATTACTTGTGGAAAGAACTTAAATTATATCTACCCTCTATAGAGATGAAAGCTAGTTACATTATAGAATTTTAACAAATATAAACTTGGAGAGCATTATGCTTTCTCATGTGTGATCAAGTGCAGGGTATGAACAATGAAAGGCAATGCTGATATCCATTGAAAACTTACTCGAGGACGAGCAAGGTTTAAGCATGGGGGAGATGTTGACGGTGAATTTCCGTCAACCTAGAGTACTTGTTATACATTGGTTTCGATTATGATTTGCAACTAACCCGCCACTAGGCATACTAATGATGTAACAAGTTCACTTGTGAATGTGGTATTTGGAGTATGTTGTTTACGCAGGATTTAGGCACTAAAAGGAGCACTTCCGGGAGAAGTTCAATGAGCACTTTATGAGAAGATCATGAAGCCCGGCACAAGTCAACACTCGAGGTGAACATGACTCCAAATGACCCAAGGACCACAACGTGAAGGCACAAAACTCCAGGGACCTGAACAGAAGATGCTGAAGCTTGCGCGACAAGGAGCTCTATCTAAACCGTGGAGAAGACGACGTCAAGGGCCCACATGCAGAAGGGAGCAAGTCAACAATTGACCGAGAAGCGTCGGGGGGCGAAACGGGGCCGAACCGGGCCTGGGCCGGTCGGCCCAGGCCGGCCGGCCTGGCCTGTTTCGGGCCCGGTTCGCGACGCCCTTTGACCTAGGTGTTTCTCTATAAATTGCCTCTGCCTCCGTCGGCCGCCACATCGATCCATTCATCAGAGAGCCGCCGACACGAAGGAGAAGCACCGGGAGGAAGCCGACGGCCGCCGCGAGTCCTCGAAGTTGTCTAGGAGATGGCCTAGGCCTACCCTAGCCGCCATGGCCGCCTTGCACGGTTGAGCCATGGCGGAGTTCCGGAGCTAGTTGAGGTCATCAATGGTATGTACTCGGTGGAGATGATCTAAATGCATTTATTATGTGAGTAAAGTACTTCATGTCATCCGATCTTTTAGCGACTCGATTCCTTCTATTATGATTTTGCTCTTGCTTGTCTATGCTTCGTCTTCAATCTATTCTATAGATAGATTGCTTGGGGTGCTCTTGTAGTCATGGTGGCTAGAGGTGCATACCGGATCGACCAAGTGTTTTCAACTTGTTCTTCTCGAACTCGCCCTAGGCTAACCCACATGAATAGGAGTGCATTGTGACAGGACGGTGGCTCCAAAAGGCGGGCGTCTTCGGAATCGGACCGGAGGATAGTAGTTTAAAGATGGCTTTGGATGAGATGCATGTCGCGCTTGCTCTTTTAGCTAGAGCTACGACTAGAAGACGATAGGCCTTAGTTTCCCTTGCTTGCTCCTTACCTTTTCGGCGTTCATGGATGCGATCAACCTTATGCTATAACTCATATATCTTTAAGGTTTATCTTCTTATGCAATCAATGCTTCGTGTTAGGTTAGATCGATAGGTTAGACGGAGAATCCTGGGTACAAATCTAGGGAGGACCCTCCTTGGTGAAAAAGGCACCAAGTCACCCGTACGCTTGCGGTGAACTTCAACACGGTTTTGCACCGTCAACAGTAGTTCAACATTTCATCTTTCTCATTCATATATTTTTGTGATTCACAACTCATGAGCAACTCAGCACTGGCACCGTTGGTAGGAGCACTCGACATAGGCAGGTAGGCTTGCTGATTGAGAATGTTGGACCACTCTACCCTCGGATCCTAGCTACGCCACTGGGGAGGGGTGACGGTGTGGCTGAACAGACGCCAAGATGAGCATTGTTTTCTCCTGTTACAACGCACATGCATTATGCTAGTTTAACCAATTTGAAATCAAGCGCTCCCAGCTTCTGGGCTGGCTGACTGCTGTGTGTGTTGCCTGGGCTGGCCTGCAGGAGGCTAGAGGCAATGCAACAGCCTATGTCATGCGATGATATTATGTGGTTGCTGCATTCGCTGATGACTTTCTCATCTAAACATGTAGGACATATAAAAAATCATCTCCAATATTATATATGGTGGTGTTGGTGGAGAAGACGAGGTCGGGCAGACAATAGTGAGGTTCGGGATGCACGGATGACAGCCGGCGAGGTTATGATGGTGTTGGCGGAGCGGTGAGGTTGGGGAGGGGCAGGGGAAGAGCTACAGCCTGGTCCCTGTTGGCCACAGACCACCCTGGAAATTCATCCCAAAGCTTATTACCTTTCACGATGTGTTTGTTTAAGAAAAGAAGCATCACTCTGCAGTTCAACATTTCATCTTTCTCATTCATTTATTTTTGTGATTCACAACTCATGAGCAATCGAGCACTGCCACCAATGGCAGGAGCACTCGGCATAGGCAGGTAGGCTTGCTGATTGAGCATGTTGGACCACTCTGCCCTCGGATCCTAGCTACGCCACTGGGGAGGGGTGACGGTGTGGCCGAACAAACAACAAGACGAGCATTGTTTTCTCCTGTTACAATCCACGGGCATAGTCGCTAGTGAATTTAAAAGAAGATCTATTAACAAGGATTCTACACAAGGGCACTTAAAGTATGTGTCAGGAGTCCTTAATTAGGAAGTTTAGCACTTTCGGCTATAGGAGTCCGGTTGACCTCAAGGGTATAATTATGTGCACCCATAGGCTTGTAACTTTTATCCCATGATCAATAAACAAACTATACTTTTTATCGCATCTACCTTACCTTGTCGGTGACTTCGCCAAACCCTAGTTGCAGTAGCCTTTTCTCTTTACGAGTTCTTCCGGAATAGCAGGGCTGCATCGACTTCGACCTATGGCTAATCTGTAAGATCCGCGCCGAGAAACGTAGGCAGGCTCAAAGTTGACGGGGCATCATTTCTTCCTTTGTTCTATTTTATTCTAATTTATCAAATATCTTAGATTATAGGTTTAGGTCTTAGAACATTCATCTGAATCTGTTTTGCACACCAATTATTGAGCGTAACTAGATCTGAGGAGGTTGTCTTTATTGGCTATTCTGTTTTATTTAGGTTCACAAGTTATCGATAATTGTTGTTCTTGCAAGTTTAATTCATTTAATCTTGTTAGTTTAGCTTTTATCACCAATTTATCATGTCTAGATACATACTCTTGTTGGCTCATCTCCCTGTCTAATATATTATCAATAGTTTATAGTCAATTAGACCTGTTCTTAGACGTTGTTCTCAAAGTCTCGGCTCATCGACATAGCTGTTTCTTTTTTATTTATTACGCTTACAGTGATTATATGTATAAACTCGGTTACCGCCGCTTTGCTTGTACCAAATATATCTGACGATTCCTTGGCCCTTGTCAGTTAGCAGGTCAAATTGACGGGCACTTTTTGGAATCGGCAAGCTCAGTGTGCTAGTACGTGAGGATCTGACCGATTTTTGTGTCAACACAATTTTAGCATGCTCGGTGGGATATGAAAGTAATTTTCGTCATGAACAACAAGATAATTTTGGCACGCTCATGCATGGGTTAGATCAGCTAGGGCTACATTCCTAGCAGAATGAAGAATGGCAATATATCTGTGGATCTAATTGCTTTTCTAGTAAACGTGCTTACCTTAGTCTGCATAGATCCTTTCCTGCTCCCCCTCTCTTCAAGTGGTTACCCAAATCAAAAGGTTCAGACCAAGCAAAAATTGAAAAAAAAAAGTCTATATCACCCCACCTATGAGGGGACATAACCCCAAACTTACTAAACGGTCTATATCACCCCACTGAACTTTGATGGAGATGCGCTCATTACCTCGATGGAGAAGTTGTTTTACTGAAGAACTGAAAGCGGCAACCTTAAGGGTCAATAAGGGTCAAACCGCAGGCCAAAGAGTTAATCAATACTTGGTTGAGTAATTTTTTATAATTTCCCTTTTTTTCTCTTGGGCCCAAGGCCTTGTAACATGTATACATATATTTTCATATATATGAAAAACAGAGGTAGGGGCCTCTCCCGCCGTTTCCTAAAAAAAAGTTATGATGTTTCTAAAGGTATTTCTAACAAGTATTTCTGAAAGTATAAAATTCTTGTATTTTTAAAGGTATTTCTAACTAGTATTTCTAATATTTTTTCTAAAAAACATAACAAAATATAAAAATCTAGTAATTCTAAAGGTAGTTCGAAAAGTATAAAACTCTAGTATTTCTATAAGTATAAAATTCTAGTATTTTAATAAGTATAAAAGTCTAGTATTTCCGGTAACCAATGAAAAAAAATCACGCGCTATGAAAAATAGTGTTTTCCTTTTCTGGCTGCTATAGCGGCAGCTTCACGCTATAACGGCAGTTGGCTCCTCACGCTATAGCACCGCTATAGCGCGCTATTTGTTTGGAATCGGAAAACATAAAATAAGTTTGTCTTTAGCTACATCTAGTAAGAGAGGTACACTAGTATATCAAAAATTGTTGAAACTCGAAAGTATAAATACTAGTATATCTGAAGAAGCAATCTGTAGGCATTTCTATATCTAGTATCCATCTACCTTAACTACATCTACTAATAAAGATACATTTGTTTGAATAATATCTGAATCGAAACATAGATCCGACAGAGCTTTTACTTTTTTTCCCTCCCTCTCTAATCTCTCTAAATCTGATTCAAACAACTCCAATGGCCGGATTTGGTCTTTTTATAAGGGACGGAAGCCAACCATCATTTTTGGGTTGACATCCTACCGCCGTTTCAACCAACAATTTGCTTGGCTCATAGGACCAAACTAACTACAGCTTGAAACGACGGTTGCCTTGCAGAGCCAACGTGGGTCCACAAAATCCATGTAACCGCCCTTTCAAATAGCTATTTCCTTTACCGTCGTGTCACACGGAAGCTACCTAAGAGCATCTCCAAGAGACTCTCTATATTCTTTCTAAATGGTAGAAATAGAGATTTTGGTGAAAAAATGTCTTCCAACAACTTATCTAAATAGTTATCCAAATATAGCCATCTTCTATTCCGGATTTTTCATTAGTCAAATATAGAAGATGAGTAGGACTCTCTAGAGTGCGTATAAGAAATAGAAAAGTTGTTGGAAAGTGAAAAGATATAAAAAATGACTTTATGTAAATGGCTCTCTAAATGATGATTTAGAGAGTAAAATTTAGAAAACTCTTGGAGATGCTCTAGACATGCCACCGTATGAAACGACAGTTGGAGGTTAAAATTGGAAAACTTTTGCTGGTGAAATTATTTTTGAAAAATCATAAAAAATTTTAATGAAAATTCATGACTTGACGGTGTTTGGTTGGAGGGTGAAATTTTCAACTTTGACCATTAATCAGGGTTATTAAATAAAGTATAAAGTCAATTTACAACACTAATTTCACAACCCCTGGGCTAATTTGCGAGACAAATCTAATGATGCCTTTGGCCGTATGATCAGATGATGGTTACTGTAGCATTAGTGTAGCAAATTATTGATTAATTAAGCTCATCAGATTCATCGCAAAGTTGCACTCATCTTTAAAAAGGTTTTGCAAATAGACTTTATTTAATACTCCATGTATACAAAATTTCTTAGTGAAAAAATTTCAACATATCCCGTGGAAACTAACTCTCAACCACCTCTCCACTGCACCCCCACGGTGAAGTGGCCAACGACACCAACCTTGTGGTTGTGACACCATCCGCTAGCCCCTGCCACCTCCGCCCCTCACGCAGGGATGTTGAGCATATGCGTAGTGTCTATCCAGCTTGGCGGAAGGTCATACCCTCTATGCAAGACCCTTTCCTAGTGCTCTCGAAGAAGAAACCTAGTGTGGATTCTGATGTCCTTCTACAGGAGATGGGGCCAGGGAAGCATACTGAGCATGTAGTCTTCAAGGTCAAGCTGCCACTGAGCCAACTGCCGCTGGCCACATCTTGCTGGGGGTCAGCATTAGGCCTTCTTGCAATGCAGTACCATCACAACCACCCTGGTGAGGCATTTGTCTATTGCATTCATTGTGTCGAAGAGAAAGCGCTGCTTAGCTTACCAGAAGGATTTACACTAAGGGCTTGTTCTTGGAACCTCTTACTCCTCAGAGATTTGTTTTGATTAGCACTATTGACAGTTTGGGGACTTTACTCAGAGTAGATGGTGATGGTTATCCTTGGACAACATATGGTGGACCGTGGTGGTTGCCGATACTCGGATTTGGTGATATCCCTCTGACTTCGATTGCTCTTTTACCTGGTCTATTCCGAGCAGGAGCGAGCAGAGAATCCGTAATCATAATTGATGCACTATTGACAGTTTGGGGACTTTACTCAGAGTAGATCGTGATGATTATCTTTGGACAACATATGGTGGACTGTGGTGGTTGCCAATACCAGGATTTGGTGATATCCCTCTGACTTCGATTGCTCTTTTACCTGGTCTATTCCGAGCAGGAGCGAGCAGAGAATTCATAATCATAATTGATGAGTCCGGAAGGTGCCTCGACTCCCCAGTTGATATTGTTGAGCTACAGTGTTGGCGGTCGATTTTCGTCAACCAAGAACACTTGTTATGTTATGGTTTGAACTTCATTTTGGAACTAACCCGCCACTAGGCATACTAATGATATAACAAGTTCACCGTTGGATGTGCATTTTGGAGTATAGTGTTTTTGCAGGAATTCACATATTAAATGAGGAAAGATGCAACTAGTTCGGAGAACGTTTTGCAAGTCAATCAAGGAGCTCCGACCATGTGCGAACTTGCCTCCAAAGGTGGCAAGGACCAATGTGCTTGAATGGAGAACTCCCGAGGACCGAGATGAAAAGACCGGAAGTTCATGCATAAAGATCCCTCAACTTGGTCGCAGAGATAACGACGTCCAAAGCCCACAATTGAAGGGGCCCATGATCCAAAATGCAAAAGATGGAGCGTGGAGAAAAATGGGCCGAAACCGAGCCCAGAAAGGCCCATGCCGACCGGCCCAGCCCGTTCTGGTGTCGGTTTGCGCCCCCTTTCTTCGGTGTTAAGTAGATGCAACCCTAATCGCGTGGGCAAGCCGCCATTCGTCAGAGACGCCATCTAGTTCCTCAGAGCCGCCAAGGAGGAGAGAATCGACTATGAGAGAGACCCTTGGGGGAGGACACTCAGGAGAGATCATTGCCAAGCCCAAGGGAGGTCGCCACGAGGAAGGAGGACGCCGAGAGCTTGCCACGGCGCCGCCGGAGTCGAAGGACAACGAGGATCCATCTTCATCGGAGGCATCCACCATCTCAACAGTGCCATGCCTAGCTCCATGATGGGGTAAAGTCTTTCGTTTGTCCATGGAGTTGTAACGGAACTTGAAGTGTAGTCACCTATCTTGTTTGGATCATATGTCTATCATACCATTTGTTGATGATGCTTAATGTTTTAAGGCTAGCTACCATGCTTTCGGGGTTGCTCCCATAGATCGCGTCAACATACCGTGTTCATTAGGGTTAGTATCGATTACCTTCGCATAGTGACATGTACGAGTGAAGGGAAAAGTCTAATCCTTGATCACACACCTAGATAGATTGGATCGGGGGTTTATAATGTTTTGGGTGATTGCATCTTCAAGTGCCTAGGCTCCATGGGCATACGTTCTTCATACTTGTGAACCTTTAATCTCTCTTTAACGTAATCTAGGGTTAGTTTGTCTTTACTTTATAGATTAATCTTTCTATCATAAGTCTTCAATCAACTAGATTAGTGTTAGGTTAAATGCTAGTAATCCCTTTGCTCCTTAGGTTGACAAGAACCTTGGGATCTCCCGTAGGTGAAGAAGGGCATAGGAGATCCGTACGCTGGCGGATCGAAACTTCATGCGAGTTTCACCTATCAACAAGCCCCTTTTTCTGGTGCCGTTGCCGGGGAGCAAGCTAGTTTACTTCGTTTAATCTTTCATTGATTTTGTTGATTACTAACATCTAACCCCTTTGTTCTAGAAGAACACTTTTTTTTGTTTTCTTTTGATTGTCTAGATGGCGTTCATTCGAAATCCCTTGGAGGAACCGGAAAAATCACTAAGAGACTACGCTAGCCCTCGATGTGAGGACATCAAGGTACAAGAGTCGTACTTGGTTCTCCAAGCGACAAGGTACGAAATCAAGCCTCGAATCATTGAGATGGCAGCAACTAATCCGTTCCGAGGGGTGGAGACGGACAACCCATATAGACATATCCAGCACTTCACGACACTATGCAATACGGTACGTCAAGAGGGAGTCCCCGATGATTGGTTTAAATGGAATCTTTTCCCCTACTCACTTGCCGATGAAGCAATTAAGTGGTATTCATTCGCGTCCTTCGAAGTCGAGGGAAATTGGAATCAATTGATAAAGAAATTTTGTGCCAAGTTTTTCCCTATAAGCAAGATTCAACATATAAGGATGCAAGTGATTAACTTTAAGCAAGGAGAAGAAGAGGGGATTGATCAAGCGTGGAATAGATTCAACGAGCTAGTTGAACAAGGACCAAGACTCGGATTTCCTGGTGATGTACTTTTGCATACATTTTTCTTTTCCCTAACCCCTAGTTGCATGGAATATGTTCAAATGTGTGCCGGAGGGGATCTCATGGAGAAAACACTCATGGAAGCTGTCCAACTTCTACAAAAAATAAGCAAAGCGGCGGCCATGCGAAGAGATTGGGAAACACGACTTTCGGGGAAGCCGGAATGTGATACAAGTGTGAGACCACTTGCTGGAATTTTCAGAAATACGGTCCCGGAAGAGAAGAAAGAGGAGCCAATCCCGAAAAAGGTTGAAGAAATTAAACATGCGGAAGCTAGGACTATCCCGAAGAGTGATCACGCCGAGACAAGCAAAGCAAGTGAAAGAACTATGTCAAGCGCGAAGCCACTAAGGGAGTTCGAGCAAATGGATTGGGTCCCAATTGATTTTGGAGAAATTTTTGACAAGAGAAGACCGTTCCCTAATCAAAAGGGGATGGCGAAAGCCGTGGAGATAGCTTTCCACTGGAGAAACATGTGGAACAACCATACAACCTAGAAACAACTGGGGAGGTCCTTCAAAAACTCTTTAGCGAAGAAGAAGTGAATCCGGATCATGTGGCCGAAGCAAAAAGGATTATGGGAATCAAGCCCGAGGCATCACCATTCGCTCGCCTCGCTGAAATTTATGCCATAGGATCCGATGAAGAAGAGAAGGCATCGCCGCGTATAGATTGCAAGGTCAACAACATTGATTGCAAGACGTTATGCGACATTGGAGCACAAGTAAGTGTCTTGTCTTCTAAAATTTTTGATGAAATTCATGATCATACCATTGACCTAGTTCCAACCACTACTAAATTAATCATGGGAGATGGTAGAATTGTTAAACCTATTGGAATTGCCCGAAATCTAGAAGTTTTAATTTCCGGAAAACACATACCAACCGATTTCTTCATTGTTGATGTCTACTATGATAAAAATGATCATGTAATTCTTGGTAGACCTTTTCTCAAGTTGGTTAATGCCGTTTTAGATGCCGGAAAAGGAAAAGTAACTATTAATCTTGATGGGGATAATCACACATATAATTTTCTTCCCGCTTCTAGAATTGCCTCACCCCTACCTCTTGATAACGAAGAGGTAGAGAGCCTTCGTTTTGTTGAAACCTTTAGGGATCCATTGCAAAGAGCAATGGAGAATGAATCTAATAATGAGCTAGATGGAGAATTAGCGGAAGCAACTAAAGGACTAGAACCACAAGACGGAAGCTTAGAGGAAGATAAATTTGAAGACATTGGGGAAATTAAACATGAAGAACCACAAGTACCGGAGGTGGATCTTAAGCCATTGCCCAAAGGATTAAAATATGAATTTTTGGGGCCGGACAAGACTTATCCCGTGATCGTGAGCGACGAGTTGAGTCCCGAGGAGAATGACAAGTTGCTGTTGAAAAAGCACAAGAAAGTGATCGGGTATTCGATAAATGACCTCAAAGGACTTAGCCCAGCGTTTTGCACTCACCGCATACCTATGGAGGAGCAATGCAAGCCCGTTGTGGACCATCAAAGGAGGTTAACCCATGCCATGCGAGAGGTGGTGAAGAAGGAGGTTATCAAGTTGCTAGATGCCGGAATCATCTACCCGGTGCCGCATAGCGAATGGGTGAGCCCCGTACATTGTGTGCCGAAGAAAGGAGGTTTGACCGTGGTGAAGAATGAGAAGAATGAACTAATACCGCAAAGAACCATGACCGGATGGAGGATGTGTATTGATTATCGTAAGTTGAACAAAGCAACGAAGAAGGATCACTTCCCCCTACCATTCATCGACGAGATGCTTGAGAGGTTAGCAAACCATGCATATTTTTGCTTTCTTGATGGATACTCGGGGTTCATGCAAATTCCCATTCACCCAGATGATCAACACAAGACAACATTCACTTGCCCTTATGGAACATTTGCATATAGAAGGATGCCCTTCGGTTTATGTAATGCTCCAGCCTCTTTTCAACGATGCATGATGGCGGTATTTTCGGAGTTCATCGAGGAAATAGTCGAAGTATTTATGGATGACTTCTCCGTTTATGGTAAAACTTTTGTGGATTGTTTAGCAAACTTAGATAAAGTTCTTACAAGGTGTGGGGAGGTTGACTTGGTGCTAAATTAGGAGAAATGTCACTTCATGGTGAAACAAGGAATAGTGTTGGGACACGTGATATCTGAGAGGGGGATTGAGGTGGACAAGGCGAAGGTTGAAGCGGTTGAGAAGCTTCCACCACTGACGGATATCAAATCTTTGAGGAGTTTCTTAGGCCATGCGGGATTCTATAGAAGGTTCATCAAGGATTTCTCAAAGATTACAATGTCGTTGACTAATCTTCTCAAAGATGTGCCATTCGATTTTAATGAGAAGTGCTTGGCAGCGTTCCGGACACTAAAGAGAGCTCTCATAACCGCACCTATCATTCAACCGCCCGATTGGAGTCAACCATATGAGATCATGTGCGACGCTAGTGACTATGCCGTTGGAGCCGTGTTGGGACAACGAAAAGAAGGCAAGGTACATGCTATATATTATGCTAGCAAAACCCTTAATGGAGCTCAATTGAATTATGCAACAACGGAGAAGGAATTGCTTGCGGTAGTATTTGCTTTCAAAAAATTCAGATCCTATATTGTGAATTCTAAAGTAATCGTCTACACCGATCATGCGGCAATCAAGTATCTCTTGTCTAAAAAGGATGCCAAGCCAAGGTTGGTTAGGTGGATCCTTCTCTTGCAAGAGTTCGATGTGGAGATTCGGGATAAAAAGGGGTCAGAAAATGTTGTGGCCGACCAACTATCAAGAATGAATCGTGAAGATGATAAAGAGCCCATCGAAGACAAGATGAGAGATGATCATCTATATCGCATCCTTGACAAAGACACTTGGATGATCAACATTATTCGAGCCATACGAAAGATGCCACTTGATCACTTAGATAAGAATGCTCAAAGAAGGGTGATGGCCGAGAGCCAAAAATATTATTGGGATGCACCTTACCTCTTTAGGCTTGGAGCAGATGGAGTCTTGCGAAGGTGTGTACCAAGGGAAGAAAGAGTCGAAATACTAAGGAAGTGTCACTCAGGCGAATATGGAGAACACTATGGACATTTTAGGACTCAAGCAAAGGTATGGGCTAGTGGGTTCTATTGGCCGGAGATGCATCAAGATTCGAAAAGGTACGTTGCTTCTTGTCCGGAATGTCAAAGAACGGGGAATATATCTCAAAGGAATGCTATGCCTTTAAATTATAACTTGCAAATTGATCTATTCGACGTATGGGGAATTGACTTCATGGGGCCTTTCACTAATTCAAATGGATATGAGCATATATTAGTAATGGTTGATTATGTATCCAAGTGGGTAGAGGCCATCCCTTGTCGAAGAGCTTCAATGGAGGAATCTATATCAATGATCAAGAATGTTATATTCCCACGCTATGGAGTCCCGTGAATTTTGATAAGTGATGGAGGAACACACTTCATGGGAAATAGTTTTAGAAAGTGCTTGTCCAAGTTGGGGATCGAGCATAGAGTGGCCACGGCTTACCACCCACAAACCAATGGTCAAGCGGAAACTTCAAATAGGCAACTCAAGAGTATTCTTAACAAGACCGTTGAGAAGGGAGGTAAAGATTGGTCGAAAAAGTTGGACGGAGCATTATGGGCATATCGGACGGCACACAAGACACCAATAGGTATGACACCATATCAATTCGTTTATGGGAAATCTTGTCATTTGCCCTTGGAACTAGAGCACAAAGCGTATTGGGCGATCAAGGAGATGAATCTTGATGTGGATGCCGTGAGAATCAAACGGAGGATTCAAATAAGTGAATTAGAAGAGATGAGGCTTAAAGCTTATGAGAGCGCAACCATCTACAAGGAAAGAATGAAGTGATGGTATGATAAAAGACTTCAAGCGAAGGAATTCAAAGAAGGCGACAAGGTCCTCCTCTTTAACTCAAATTTCAAAATATTCGGGAAAGGCAAATTGAAAAGCAAATGGGATGGACCGTATGTCGTCCACTCGGTCTCGCCAAGTGGAGCGGTAACAATTATGGATATAAAAGGAGACCAATATGTGGTTAATGGACAGCGATTGAAGGTTTTTCTTGAGCCTGACGTCGTGCCCATCGACTACATTGACATATACACCATGGAGGACGAGCCCGAGCGTCAAGCCTAAGACGTAAAACAAGGTAACTTTTCTGTAAATAAATTTTCGTTTTCTTTTCTTATTTTTATCGAGTCCTTTTTGCAATTTTTAGCTGGACCTTTTTCACCACATAGGCTAGTAGGTGTAGTAGCTAGCATCCCTCTTGTACCTCTTGAAAAATTACAATGAGGACGTCGTAAGATCTAAGCGTGGGGGGAGCTAGCTCTTTTAAATTTTCTCAAGTGGTGAAAGGTCAAGTCTTAAATGAGTCAAGTTTGAGTCTTGTTTTTTTAAAAAAAATTTAGCTCGTGATGTGTCTTAAATTAGCGTTGAGTCAAGAAAAAGAAATAAAAAGAGTCCTATACATTTTGTGTCGTGCTAGTCTTTTGTTTCTTTTACTTGTTATGTCTTTCTTTTATCCTTATTATTTGAGCATGAGCATTGTGAATAATTGTTTACCGTGGTGCTTAGTGGAAGTTTACCTTTGAAAGTATCCATGCTCAACTTTGATCTAGGACCTTACTTTGGCTATGCTTTGAGTAATACTAATATTGGAGGTGTTTATTTCTGAAAATTATGAAAAACACCTTGCAATGAAGGTTAGCAATTTCTTTCTCCAAGTTGAGAGGCAAGTCTATCCTATACAAGGCCTAAACTATATATATATAAGTAAGAAAGTAAGTATCGTTGGAGATGAGGATCTCTAGTGAAAGGTATGAGTTGTGGGGTAAGTCTTGAGTTGGTAATTTCTAAACGCCCATGTTTACGTTATGATCTTTGTTTCATATCTCTTATATTAAAGATGAATGATTGACTAACTTGTAAGGAAGGATTTGACACAGTATGTTTCAACTCCTTGGATGAACAACTTGTGAGCAACTTGCTCGAGGACGAGCAAGATCTAAGCGTGGGGGGATGTTGGCGGTCGATTTCCGTCAATCAAGAACACTTGTTATGTTATGGTTTGAACTTCATTTTGGAACTAACCCGCCACTAAGCATACTAATGATATAACAAGTTCACCGTAGGATGTGCATTTTGGAGTATAGTGTTTTTGCAGGAATTCACATATTAAATGAGGAAAGATGCAACTAGTTCGGAGAACGTTTTGCAAGTCAATCAAGGAGCTCCGACCATGTGCGAACTTGCCTCCAAAGGTGGCAAGGACCAATGTGCTTGAATGGAGAACTCCCGAGGACCGAGATGAAAAGACCGAAAGTTCATGCATAAAGATCCCTCAACTTGCGGAGATAACGACGTCCAAAGCCCACAATTGAAGGGGCCCATGATCCAAAATGCAAAAGATGGAGCGTGGAGAAAAATGGGCCGAAATCAAGCCCAGAAAGGCCCAGGCCGGCCGGCCCATGCCGACCGGCCCAGCCCGTTCTGGTGTCGGTTCGCGCCCCCCTTTCTTCGGTGTTAAGTAGATGCAACCCTAATCGCGTGGGCAAGCCGCCATTCGTCAGAGACGCCATCTAGTTCCTCAGAGCCGCCAAGGAGGAGAGAATCGACTACGAGAGAGACCCTTGGGGGAGGACACTCGGGAGAGATCATTGCCAAGCCCAAGGGAGGTCGCCACGAGGAAGGAGGACGCCGAGAGCTTGCCACGGCGCAGCCGGAGTCGAAGGACAACGAGGATCCATCTTCATCGGAGGCATCCACCATCTCAACGGTGCCATGCCTAGCGCCATGATGGGTAAAGTCTTTCGTTTGTCCATGGAGTTGTAACGGAACTTGAAGTGTAGTCACCTATCTTGTTTGGATCATATGTCTATCATACCATTTGTTTATGATGCTTAATGTTTTAAGGCTAGCTACCATGCTTTCGAGGTTGCTCCTGTAGATCGCGTCAACATACCGTGTTCATTAGGGTTAGTACCGATTACCTTCGCGTAGTGACATGTACGAGGGAAGGGAAAAGTCTAATCCTTGATCACACACCTAGATAGATTGGATCGGGGGTTTATAATATTTTGGGTGATTGCATCTTCAAGTGCCTAGGCTCCATGGGCATACGTTCTTCATACTTGTGAACCTTTAATCTCTCTTTAACATAATCTAGGGTTAGTTTGTCTTTACTTTATAGATTAATCTTTCTATCATAAGTCTTCAATCAACTAGATTAGTGTTAGGTTAAACGCTAGTAATCCCCTTACTCCTTGGGTTGACAAAAACCTTGGGATCTCCCGTAGGTGAAGAAGGGCATAGGAGATCCGTACGCTTGCGGATCGAAACTTCATACGAGTTTCACCTATCAACATACAGGCACCTCCAATCATCACTTTGGGTGGTTCAGTTATCTTCCCTTGGGAACAAAATGGACACCACCTTTTTATCTGTGAGAGGAAGTTATATTTTGTGCAAATATTTGACTCACCAGATACGTCGGAGGGTGTCAGCGTTCGCCTGTTCATGATACCATGCAAGACTATGCCTTGCTACATGTGTCGAATATCGGCAGTTTCTCCATTTATCTTGGGCCTAATCAATCATTTGTTATGCCTGCATAAGATCCTAAGGTTGGTCGTCGCTCCAACACCATGTATATCGAGGATTTTCGGGGTCATGCTCGAGAGCCACATGTTCTTGCTATAAACTTCCAGAATCTGTTGACTGCTTTCATTCAATACCCAAATGCTGCTGCGGATTTTATTGAAGACTTTCTTCTTGCAGTTTGGGTTGGCCTGCCTGAGCGTAAAGAGATCGTTAATCACTATCTTGGCGGTTCTGTGATTAGAGCATGGGAGACTTTTTTTCTAAAGCTGCTGGTCAACTGCCTTGAGAGGCTGAAGGATGCACTGATTTTCACTCCCAAGAAGCTCCTGCTGAAGACGAGAATAGTTCTGCTCCTAGTGACTACATGAAGCATTAGGAGATCCTGTAGATGGAGTGACAGAAGTGTGTTTTGTCAGGCGTGCCAAACATTCATGAGTTCAGTTCTTGTGTTCCAAGGAAGGCGGGCGAGAAGCCAAATGTCTCAACAAGGAGCCTTGCAGACGCAGACCAAGAGCTCTAACTCGCTGGGGTTTTCATGCAAAATTGGAAATCAGGCTGGATCATTCACGGGGAGTATGGTATGTGCATAATTTTGTAGATGAGCATAATCATCGCTTAGCTACACAAGATGAAGCTCCCTTTCTGTGGTCATACCGAAAATTGAAGGATTTTTAGAAATTTGTGATCATGGCAATGGAAGCAATACGTAAAAATGTCATTATGGAAGTTTTAAATGCAGATATGGTGGATATGTGAAGTTGGCATCATTTTTTTTTTGGCATCATTAGGAAGGTTGCATGCAACTATTTATTTATTTTATTGAATGTTGACCATCTTTTATCAATATTTGTATCAAAAAGGCACTTTCTATTGTAATCAAATATCAAAAAGGCACTTTCTATTGTAATCAAATTCATGCGTCATTTGTTTGTTGTGTTTTTAGTTTGTCAGTTCAGTGTCTATTACAGTCAGAGTTGGTTTGAGTCAGTTCAGGATCTGTGTGTGCAGAACTGTGGTGAATATTGTCAACTTATCTGCAATTCAGTTCAGGATTTGTGTGTGCAGAACTATTACAATGGCTCATCAATTTGTTGTTAAAACATATCTTATATATGCAGTTCAGTGCGGTCACTACTGCTTGCATTATCCGTTCTTATCTGCAATGTTGTTTGCATACTTTTGCTCATCATCTGTCAAAATCTCAAGCGGTGATTCAATTTTCCATGCTTTTGTGTTGTAAAGAATCATATCTAAGTGTATATTTTATAAAAAATAATCCATCACCTAGCAACCGTTCTACTAGGTTGATACATTTGTCAATCATTCAAGTGTCAAGCCATATCCTAAGAACTGACCAAATATCAAAATAGTAGCTAACCAAATGTAGAACTAGATTTTTAATGATGCCTAACAATTCCTTTTTCTTTTCTTTTGTTCCAACATTCTTGCTGCCAACTTGTGTCCTGAATCTTCTTCAACAAAGTTAAGCACTCACAGCGAGCGTGTCGACGAACAGCAAGTGGACTTTTCCGTTGGTGATCGGGTTCGTCAAGCTGCCGGATGGAGTACGCCCTCCCCTTCGTCGGGCTCAAGAATCGTTCCTCCAGTAACTTGCGTCGCAGCAGTGGCATCGATGGCACTCCCCACGAGCGAGGCCACCATGACAGTCCCCATCAAATCCTGGCCCGCGACCATCCGTCTGCGCTCGCCGCCGCCGGCCTCCGCCTGAGCCACCCTTTCTCGCGAAGGGACTTCGACCGCGAAGAGAGGTAGCCGCAGGCTTCCACCTGCGCTCACTGCGCGGCGGCCTCCGCCTGAGCCATCGTTGTCGGGAGAAGCCTCGGAGAAGAAATGGCGACAGGGGGTGGGGGAACGGTGAGGGGTGAGAATGGGGAACCTGGGTTGCGGTGATAGCCTGGGTTTTTGAACTGGACGGGTTGTGGGTTCTATTAGGATCGGGCCCAAACACTACCCATGCGAGATTAAATCGTAATTAATGACGTGGTTGCTTTGAAAATCGTGCAAGTTTTTGTGGGAGGACCACCCAAGCAAATCTCTTATTTATTACCTTGAAAATGCAGACGTTATTATATATTCTAATACTATTTATTATCTCGAATGTCTCATAGATTTAGAGTCTAAATAAGACTTGGAGTCTTATTTTTCTTCTCTCTTCCATGAATATATTGTCACACCAGCAAAAATACAATAAATATAAAAATAATAAATAACCTTAAATTCTATAGTAGAATCATTGGCGGACTCAATGGGTAGTCCAGCAGGTAGGCCTGGGACTACCCTAGATTTTGGTCCAAAATATTTTTACTAAGCTTTTTCTAGTCTAAACGGAAGAAATGACCCAATAACCGCCAACACCAGCCGCTGCAGACATCGCTTTTTGCCTGACTCATCGTCGCTCTCGGCTCAGCCCATGATAAGCCACAGCAAACTATATATGGGCCACAGCCGCGGGAAGTCAGCAAATGATGTTCAGTTAATTTGACTTGATATAATAAAAATGATTGGTGATACACTGATACGTACAAGTTTCTATATCCAATTGTTTTACAGGTTTTGCTGCATTGGTTAAGTGTAGCCGTAGTTCCTTCAAATCTGGTATCGCCATGTTTATTTTAAAGTGATGATACGCTGTCTATTAGTTGCCCTTGTTCTTGTTTTCATTGGTCTTTCAAGTATGGCATATGTATCCTATTTCATTTATATTTGCAAGTGCTAATATATTAGATGTTATATTTCAATATACACAAGTTTAGAGCTTATTTGTTGAATTGGATATATTATTGGACCTTTTCAGCATACTATTATTGTATATTTAGTTATTATATACGTGCATACCGTATTGCTGTTTGGAAATTTCGTACTTATATTACCGAATCATGTAATGAAATTATACCATATTTCATATTCGGTAGGTCTACCCTAAGTTCAAATCCTGAGCCCGCCGCTGGGTAGAATCTGCATTGCCCTCACCAATCATCACTCGACCGTTCGTTTGCTGCGATCTTCGTTTCTCATAAGTATGCTGTGTGTTCGCTTGGCTGGTAGTTGGTAGCTGGTGCTGATTTGTTCTGAGAGAAAAGTACTGCTGACTGGTTGTTGGTGGCCGGTTTGTTCTGAGAGAAAAGTACTGTTGGCTGGTGGTTGATAAGCCAAACGAACAAGGCGGATCTGTTGCTTGATCCGCTCCGATCTAGTTCGCGAAGTGAAACTTTTGGGTCCCCTTTCAAGGTCTGTTAGGAGTATTAAACGTAGATTATTTACAAAAATAATTACACGAATGAACCGGAAATTGCGAGACAAATCCATTAAGTCTGATGAATCTGTCATTAGAGATTGGTTACTGTAGCACGACATTGTCTAATCATGATATAATTAGGCTCGTTAGATTCGTCTCGAAAATTAAGGTATGGGTCGTGAAATGGGTTTTGTCATAATCTACATTTAATACTCTGAATTAGTGGAAAGAAGATTGATGTGAGGGGTAGTTAGTAAATAGTGGGGGAACTAAACTGGGTTATTTTCTTTCTCGCTGACAACTTGGCCCACTTTGTCAACCTCTCCTGTAATTTTTTAGGGAGTCGTGCCGTTTTCTTTCTTCCCGTTGCCGGATTGTCCACTCCGCAGCAATTTCATTCCACCGTTCTTCCATTTTGCCTTTTCCTCTTGCTGAGCTCTCCAGGAGTGCAGGACGCCTCGAGGTGACACGATTCATTCTCTCTCCTCTTCGATTTTTGGGTCATGCTAGTTTGGTTGTTCATTTTCTGATGCACTTTTTATTTGAGTTTTTTTTACGGTGGATCATATCAATAGACGGTGATATGCAGTATAGACTTATTTTTAATAAAAATAAATAGGTAATTGTTGCAAATTAATTTTGACAGCCTCCTAATTCCACCCCGTTGTCCACCACTAGCCCCCCTCCCCCTCCCCCTCCGCGACCCGACCCCACGCCCCCGGCATTTCCCCCGCCTCCTTTCCTCGATCCGCCGCCGCCACCGTTTCCTTACCGCCGCCATTTCGTAGCCGCGCCGACGCGGCCACTTCGTCACTGCATCCGTCTCGGTCATGAAATGAAAAAAATGAAATGAAGAAATTATATATCGTTTATGCCACTAAGAAAAAACTTTCAATAATACCCCTACACCACTTATACCACCTATGTAATGAGGATATCTTTGGGCACAATTTGGCCAGGCGCACCAATAGCTGTAGACGGCAGTCGTGGCCCAACGAGAGCACGGTTTGGTCAGGCGCACAACAGTGTAGTCAGCACCTGTGCACGCGGTTTGGCTAGACGCACAACGGTGTAGGCGGCAGTCGTGCACATCTGAATTATCCCACCTCGCTTAGCGGAGGAGGAAGAAAGCACCTTAAAAGGAAGAGTCATCCTTACCCTCTCGGACTAGTTTGTTAGGGAGATTAGACCTTTCCCCGAGTGTGTGTCTAAGAATTGTTGGAGGCCGGGTAACCTTAATTTGTTAGGCCTCGGCTAACCCCTCGCCTGGGCCGGAGTCATCGTTTCGTGTCAAAGCTAGGCTTCCGTTTAAGGGGGGTCGGAATGATGAGAACATCCTTGAGCACGATTTGGCCAGGCATAGCAACAACTATAGGTGGCAATCATGGCCCAACGGGAGCACGGTTTATCCAGGCGCACAACGGTGTAGGCGGCAGTCGTACACGTGGTTTAGCCAAGCGCACAACAGTGTAAGCGGCAGTCATGCATGTCTGAATTATCCCACCTCGCTTAGCAGAGGAGGAGAAATCCACCTTAAATGGGAGTTACAGTGCTAAGATTGCGGAGATTCATGTCATGTGGACCTGAGGCTGAATCAGTGCGTCGAATTTCGACGTTTCGGCTATCACTTTGCGTGCTTGGTGAGTGCAAAAGGTTCCCAGAACTGTTGCATGTCAGCCCTGATGCAGCCATGCAGTGCTGGACGGAATCCTGCTAGCACTTTGCGGCCAAGTGGCGTATTTTTGCACTTTCCACTTTGCTAAAATTTAGCCTACATTTAACTATTAATTAAAGGTATTAAATAAAAACAGACCTAAAAAGGTATTAAAAAATAGCTTACAAAACTCCCATGATAGAGCATGATTACTATAGCAAAATTGTAAATCATGAATTAATTAGGTATTAATTCACGTAAAGTTGTACTCATATGCGAAAAGATTTAAATCTTATTTAATAATCCCAAATAATAAGATTTATTGGATCCTTTTGTGAATGTATGTGCTTTTGATTGTTGTGGGGAACTCTCCCACAGTTTTTACCATAAAAAAACAAGGTCTCTTGGAGCTAAAATTTTGCCCCCCCCCCTCCCCACACACACAAACCCAAACACGATCCAATTGGACGAGATGGTTCAAAAACACTCTAACTCCAACTTTTCACTATTTATCATCTTTCCACCCATCAAATCCCCTCTCACTACTATCATCTCCACCATTTTCCAAACTAAACACCCTAACTTTCACTATTCACCCATTATCCATTTGCAGTTTTTCACCACATTTCACCGAGTAAAGAGCCTAAAATTGTATTCTTGTGTGGCGTGCCTGCCCTTGAGGCCTCGACCTCGATGGTGGCCTCCTTGCAAGCGAAGGAACGATTTTGAGCACTCGATTCGAAAGGACTAATCGCCACACAGTCAAGGAGAACAAGAATGGGCCCTGGATCACTGGAAAAAGACTTGTTGTCACCGTTACAACGAATCAATCTCAGTTCCGACTTCAAAAACTAGAACTAAACAACACCCGAATCTCTAATGGCGGCGGCTACTGAGTTTATAGTCTAAGGATGACCTACGGTTGGCGGCGTCCACAACCTGGGCTTAAGACCCGACTCAACACAAAGCCAAGTCGACCTAAATAGGTGATGCAACACCTTGTCGCGGTCACACAACATGACCCACCAATGTTCTATAGCTAGGAATAGAACCAAATTGTCAGCGTTATCACCCCCTTTCCAACTCATCAAAGAACGTCTTGTTTCGACGTCGTATATGAGAAAGATATCGTTGAAATTGTGCATGGATGTCATCTGAATCCGAACCAAACGTGTCGACTGAGTTGGGGACGAATTGCAACATGAGAAAAACCATGTCGTGTGTGTGCTCAGCATGACGATGTCCTCATCACGCTAGGGTCGGGTGCACCCGTACACGCCGACCCTGGTAATGATGTTTTATTTTCTCCACACTAGAGGTCCAAAATCCATTGGTTGCTAAAAACAATGATAGAGGTACAAAACCCTAACCGTCATCTTTGATTTTGAAATGAAGACGTGATCTCCACATAGATTTAACCGACTATTTAAAACATTGCGTCTGCTGCTATAGAAGCACCAGAACGTAAATAGTCAGTGAATGTGCTACTATAGCACCTGGCCTGATCATTTCATTGCTGGCCGGCCTCCCTTTGCCCGCCATCGCCATGGACCGCGCGGCCGGGGAGGCAGCGCGTAGTGGCGACCTTAAAGGCGCCCTGGTTCCTTCCCGGCGCTGTCGCTGTTGCCGGTGCCCGTGCGCACACGCCACGGCCACAACGCTCATGTCCCCCTGGTGCGGCGCGCCGGCCCGGTTTGAGCTGGCCGGTCACCCGCTGCGTGCACACGCGCATTCAAAATCGAAACATGGATGGAGGAGCAGAGCACGTTCAAATAAAAGCCTCTTCATTCTCCTCGTCAGTATATGCACTAGTAGTACTACACACTAACCGTGTCCAGCAGCATGTAGAAGTTGGGCTGAGGTGATTGCGAATGGGGAAAAAACTACTGGGGAGACAGGTAGTCAGGCAGTAAGCCGTGCTGGACTAGCAGCCAACACAGGCCGGGATTATGAAAAACGGCACAGCTGTAACTCGAATCTTGAGGCTAAACAAAACCGGCCGCAGGAGGCAGGCCGTAGTCCTAGTACGTTTTGTTTTGATTCCCCCTACGTGTGCCAGTCAGCTGCGCTTGACCCGTAGCTGAGCTGGGGTGGTGGTACACGACTACACGAGTGGGATCGATCGGGCCGGGAGAATCGAATCGGATGCATGGATTCGCGACGGCGTCGTGGAAAGCGCGCCGAAGGTTCGTGGGTGGGGGTCAATGCGCGCGGTTAATTGTGCGTCTCCTTCGATGGTGGTGACTAGTGGTAGCAATGCCCTGGCAAACGTAGTAAACAAAACCAGGATTAGCAGAGAATTACCGCATTAAACAGGGTCAAAGGGGCAAGGACCTGCGTGTCGCTGCGAGGCTCAGCTCAGCTCCCCGTTGCACGTACTGTGCACGCTGCTGCCCCACCCTGGCCACCACACGTCCACACACAGGCCAGACCAGCTTTTTCCATCGCTGCTGGTGCGGAGTACGACACTGCTAGCTACGTGATCAGTACTAGTACACAACTTGATGCAATCATGGCCGGACCACAGCACCCGTCCCCCCGCCTTCCACCGCAGATGTGTTTCCCTGAACTTGAACCTTCGTTCGGATGATCTTAAGCGTCGGCCGGTTGGGGCGTGGGCTCAAGAACCAATCAACACGCGAGCTGTTTGTTGCGATGCTGCCGTGCGTACGCATCGGCGCGTTACCGCTACCGCCGAATCCCCTCGAACCCGCCTCGCGCGCGCCCATAACATGTCATGCCAGTTCCGTCGAGCCCAAGGCAGCCACCACACCGCGATCGTGCAGCTAGCGGTACTTGGTACCTTGGTCCAATTGTGCAAAGGCTCATCAATGTCACGTACTCCAGGTCCTGCGCAGCTCGATCGGCAGCCTCATTCGCCGTAGCCATCCCGGGGTGGGTAGCGTCTAGTGTGATGCCCATGCTCGGGAGGATGGGGTCCGGCCGGGGTCGATCGGCCGCAGCGGCGCAGGGGCAAATGAACCACAACCAACCACGGAAACACAAACGCCGGCCTGTTTCGTCGTCATCCCCTGTGCGTCTCGGCGTCTCGCTCTCGCGTATATAACCCACGGCCAGCAGCCTGCACCGCGACGAACGAATCCCCACGCTCCCAAGTCCCACCACCACCCACCGCGCGAGGCGCGCCACGCCCACGGCCCTGTCCCCTGGTGGTCGCCGCCGCTCCCCGCGTCTCCGCCCGGAACGAGCACCTGCCCCCGCATCAAAACAAGCTTCAACTCGCCTGGTTTTTTTATGCCCGCGCACGGGCACGGCCGAAGCTGCTGCCCAGCAGCCGCGCGCGCTTCCCCGGCATTCCAGTTGCTGGCTCTCTTAAATCACGCGCACTCGATCGGTTGGTTGGCACAACGCACTGCACGCGTGGGCGTGGCGAGGCGCACACTGGCTAGCTGAGTGTCGTTTGCAAGCAAGTGAGTGAGCGAGCGAGCGAGCGGCGGGCGATGGCGGGTGCGGGCGGGACGACGCCGCTGAGGCTCAAGGACCTCCTGGAGCTGGACTGCGAGTCCTGCAGCGCCGCGGGCTTCCAGTGCTACCCGCGCCGCCTGCTGGGCGAGTCGTCGTCGGCGCCAGCGATGCGGCGCCTCCTCGACTCGCCGCCGTCCCTGCGGCGCCGCCCGAGCAAGAAGCTGTCCCACCTCTCCAGGAGCCTCTCGCGCCGGCTCCTAAGCAAGGGCGGCTTATTCCGGCGGCGCCAAGACGAGGACGACGACGAGGATGGTGACGCCTGCGCCGCCGCGGCCGCGCCGAGCGGCGGCGGCTCGGAGTCGGGGGCGTCGTCGTCGGAGACTACGACGACGAGCGACAACTCGTCCGGGAGTCGGGGGTCGCGGTGCGAGTCGGACTCGGACTTCTCGACGGCAACGAGCTCCTCCACTTCGGACAGCATGGACGCCGCCGCCGCCGCCGTCAACGGCATCACCGGAGATGAGCACGAGGTAATTTGCTACTAACTCACTCTGGCTCGTCCGTCATCGTTGCGTTCATCATGCTTCTACCAATAACTGGGCGTTAATTCAGTTGGGCCCATCTCCTTCCACTGGCTTCTTCTTCGGTTAGTTCCATTATTTTTTTTCCTTCAAAAAAATAGTTCCATTATTTTTGCATGCGTAGTGCTTCAGATCAACGTGCGCGGATTATTTTTGCCCCCACATATTCATGCCACAAACCAACTACACACGGCCTGCCATTGTCATTGATGCATATCCGTCGCACTGTGCCGATGCAAGTGCGGGGAGCATCCAAGGAACCGGCTGCATTGACGCACGGCGAGCACGAGCTACACCTCTTCGTAGTTTGATGAAGAGTAAATTGCGGGGTTCGTGAGATGTGACGCATGTCAAAACCGCTTACCCAAGTCAAGTGAGATTTGACGCAATTGTAACTTGACCTCGAGGTTAGCTTACACGTAAGTTAGTGCGATCGAGAACTATCTTCTCGAGACAGTCAAGGACTGGTAGAGGCCTAGAGCTAGGCGTTGGGTGAATAAAAATGAATCTCTGTTCGTTAGCCGATGATGAGATGCCGGCTTCCCCCTGCCTAGAGCAGTAGAGCTTGCCGTCCGTACGTCCTCCGGCCACCCAAACCACCCTGTTTGCACATTGCACCGTACTGCACGGCCGGCACGTCGATGATGCCCGGCCAGCGTCCCTAGCTCCGGCGTGGGCGTGGGCTGTGGACCAAAACCAAAAGGAGAAAGGTAGCTGCGCGCATGAATGTGGTAGGCCACCGCTCGCACAGTCAGCGAGCGCGGCTTGTCGGGGAGGGAGTGGCCAGTGCAGCCGGTGAGGTACTGACCGAGCAGGGTAAGAAGGCCCTTCTTCCCGTCTGCAGCGTGCGGTGGCGCTGCAGCCTGCACGCGCCACTCGACTACAGTTGTATCGAGTGTTCCTGCTCCCCGGTCGGAGTCGGAGCACCAGGGGATTGGTTCGATCCATGGAGCTAGCCCTGCTGTTGTCTTGTCCGGCGACGGCGAGTGATGGCATGCCCTGTGCCGTTCCGGCCGGCCACCGCCACCGCCAATTCGGCACGCTGCTCGCGCTAGTGGCCCACTGGTGTCGTATCTTTGTCTGCACTGCAAGCACGGCATGTGCGGGCACGAACATGGATTTACGCCCCCCCCCCCCCCCCCCCCCCCCCCGCGATAATATGACACTTAGAGAACATGCCGGTCACAGCCTCTCGTGCGCCGCTGTCACCCCCCGTGCATTTGTCCGCTACGAAGAAGTTCACGGCACGAAACGACCGGCCCGGGAGGGCGTGCGCGCGGCCTCTCCACCTGCCGCGGCAGCTCCGTACTCGTCCGGCTCGGACCATCGCATAGCTCTGTTCTGTTCTGTTAGCAAAATGGCTTTGATTGATCATTGATAGCGAGTGAGCTAATGTTCGGTGGCCGTGCGATGATAATGCAGGCGATGAAGAGGTCGGGGTCCAGCTCGGGGTCGGAGCAGCTCAGTCCGGTGGCCGTCATGGACTTCCCCTCCGACGACGACGAGGGAGGAGACGGCGACGCGGACGGGGACAGGGGCGTCGCCAGCGCGTGCTCGTCGTCGTTCAGCCTCGCGCGCCTCCAGAGTAAGTGCTTATCTCTGAACATTATGCATCAACGATTATGCACCAACGATCGGTTCATTAATCAGCGAATTGAAAGAACACGGTAAAGTACACTACGTGGTCGTGTAATCGCGAGGCCACGAACGACTTGTACCCGATCGCGAGTCCTGATCCACGGAACAAGCCGTGGTGGTCACTCATGTACACGGAGTGCGTCGTGTCAGTTCTCAACCATGTACCAGACAGAGCAGAGGCACATGCACAGGCGCTGGGCTAGCGTTCGTGCTTTCTGAAAAGTCGTCCGGTTATGCTCAATGCAGCAATACAGAGTGCAGATTTAAATCATCAGGGTAATAACGCTGTCAAAACTTAATGTTTCTAGTATTACAGTTTTTCAGATTGATGAGTTGTTCGTCGGGTAGGGACTGGTGCCTAGTTGTGGCACTCCAGAATCTCCTCTGTTCTTGTCGTTTGCCCCGGCACGATACGGACATTTTAAAAGCCGTGCCAAATTATACGGAGATCTTGCTGGACCCACAGCACCAGTGACTGACGATAAAAGGCAACGAGCTAATCATTCTCCCGGCATTTCGTGTTCCACGTGTTTAGACTAGTGACCCTGATCCGTCCACGTATGCTTGCTAATTCAGTTTTTTTTCCCTTGCCGTGGAACAGGGAGAAAGATGCTGCGGCCGCAGCACAAGATCCGACGGTTCGGGTGCACCGAAGAGCTAGTCCCCGTGGATCTCGAGACGCTTATGGCCGCCACGTCGGACTCGGACAGGGACGACATCGTCCAAGAGCTAGGCCCCGTGGTGGATCTCGAGACGCTTATGGCCGCCACGTCGGACTCGGACACGGACGACATCGCCGACGATGTCGTGGCGCAGCAGCAGGTTTTCCAGTGCCGCATCGGAGACGCGGCAGCGGTGGCGCCACTACGCCCGATCAGCAGGAACCACTGCGACGGCGCCGGCGTCGTCCACCACGAGACACACGAACACGGCCTTCTTGGGCTGCTCATGGACGCCGCTTCCGCCTGCGCGGATCACGTCTCGGAGCGGCTCCTGTTCGACTTCTTCGTCGAGATGAAACGGCGACGAGGCTCCATGGAACACTACTCGGGCGCCGAGCGGCTGCTGCCACGAGAGGCTGAACGCCGGTTGGGAGACGGTGAGGCTCTGGCGGCGGCCAGGGGATGGTTGGACGGCGCGGGGAGCGAACGGTGGGGCTTGAACGACGTGCTGCGAGGCGGGGAGGCCATCGTGGCGGAGATGGAGCGCCCCCGGCGGTGGATGCAAGGCCACGAGGAGGAGCGGGAGATCGGCGCCGTGGTGGCGGGGATGCTGGCCGATCAGCTGGTGGATGAGATGGTGTGGGATTTGCTTGTGTAGATTTGTATCGTTGGATGGTGAATTGGGAACTTCGCCTGTGTAAGTAGCGCCAAATGAAATCGAGCGTGTGTGCAGAGACGTGAAGTTGCTTTGTAGATTGCATGGCCATCTACTTGTTCGGACGGAAATGGGTTCCCAAGATTACCCAAGCTACTGGACTATCCTCCGATCCGAAGAAAGATTGCAAGTCTTATACTAGCTGTCACCTGTGGAAGCTCCTGCATTGCATACGGAGTACATATATAACCGCCACGTTTATAAACTGTCACTGGGGGGTTGACGATTTCAGGGACCGGGATACGGCGGCGGCGCGTGAGAGGCGGAGGGCGGCGAGAGGTCCGCGTTTGGGAGACGAAGCCGATAAGATGACTGTGTACCTATTCGTGTGGTGGAAAGGTGAGGGGCATTTTGGTCCGCACGTGAGGTGGGAGCTCTAAACGTAGCCATTCTTGGGACAAATTTAGAATGCTTCGTGTAGCTATATTTTGGGACGAAGGGAGTAAGCTTTAGCTGTTGGGCTGGTTTCAGATGGATCCAGGATATCCAATCACTTGAGCTCATTTATGCCGTTGGGTCACCATGTAGTTTGTTTTTCTTTTTTTGGGATGGGTCACCATGTAACTGTGCCATTGTGCATCATTTAAGGCATTCGATTGGCACACCTGCTAATTGTTATCCTGTTGGTCTTCTTACTTTACGTAGTCGGTGAACATAGTCATCCTGAGAAAAGTCAACCAGCTTCAATTCTTCCTAACACTTCGAGGGCCGGCTGAGCTTTAGACTCGCTACATGTGCATATTGAAGATCTTTATGGATACAACATGTTGGTTTTTTATTCCGTACCATTGTATCCTAGTAGCTAGGCAGGCTCATGTATCTATTTGTCATGTACTCATATCCTATATAATGAACTGCATATGGATTATGGAGTCTTAAGGCTCAGGCCATTTCAACAACTTTCCGTTGTATTAGAGTCTACTCCTTCTACGCACACAAGACTTAATATTAGAATAGAGTCATGAACTTGCACATGAATAACCATTAATTACCACCGGTAAACATATTTAATATTAGGGAAGAGTTATGAACTTCTACATGAACAATCATAAAGGATCTCCGATAATTCGTCCTGCAAAAAAATTGCCACAATTTATAAGAAAGATTTAAATTCAAATTAGATAATTGTAAGAAAGTTGTGATGCGATACAAATGCACAAAAAGTGCATTGGCATAGTAAATTATATTTGATTCAAACTTGAAATATTGGATTATAGTAAACTTGTGAAAAAATATATTATCATGTATGATATAAATTATTATTTAGAACTCATTCATTTCATCCAAAATTACTAATCATTCTTTAACTAAATAAGTGAAGAAGATGATGACTATTTATTTTTCAAGTGCAAGCATGTAAAATAATTACGGAGAGAACTACGGTTCAAGAGATAGAGAATAATAGTTGTTGAATTGATATCTTCGCAGACAATACTTAACACCGAGACTAGGAACAGAAAGGAATAAGAGTATGTAATGTATTTTTTCAATGGCCTCCCCTGCCGATTTCTGTCAAAATAATGTATTTTGCCAATAGTAGCAAGAAAGAAATCGAGTTAAATAAAGTTAGAGAAGAAATATAAACAAGGTGGCTTATACTATATATATACACACACATTAACGAATTTCAAAAGATAAAAAAATTAGAACAATTGCAATAAGAGGTGGAAGAAAGTGAATGATGTCATAAAGATAAATTAAAGATCAATATGGATGTAGGGTATTTTAGGTTGGAGAGCCATGGTGTTGGATTGATTTCTGTTATTAGAATTTGCAATGATGGTGAGCTCATTAAGGGAAGTGGAGATAGAATGAAAGTACGGTAATGCTACTCATCTAGCGTCCGATGGACAAGTCGCGCTCCGGACGGGTGACGTGGCCCAACGCCATACACATGACCCGTGCCCCTGTCTGCTCAATCTTATTTCTCTTCCCACCTCCTGCTTTTTCATTTCGTCGCCTCACGCCCCACATGCAGATGACAAGGTGGACTGCCTCCCCATGCTGGTCATCAGCGCCGACGAGGGCCACCTCCGCATCTTCCGTTGCAACATCTTCGACAGCGCGGCGCTCCTCGACGTCGCGCGGGGCTGCTCGAGCGTCTTCCACCTTGCGCCCCCCCTGCATCCCCTGCTCTCCCGCGGCAAGGGGACAAGTCGCACAGGGCCACTGCTCGTTGGCGCTGTGAGGAGGAGGTCCAAAACCAGGATCTCCAGGCCGGGCTGCGTCAACCAGGAGCGAGTGGATCGCGAGGAGGAGGCCGGCGAGGATACCGTGAGTTGGAGCGCCTGCCGTGAGCGGCCAAGCATAGGCCTATGGCTCCCCGCGGCCATGGGCGAGCTGCCCAAGGCCGCCACTCCCCCACGGACACGACGGTGCTCGCCGAGCGCGAAGGCAGTGCTAAGGATGGTGTTCCAGCAAATCGCTGGGAGGGCGGCACACCGCGGTGCTCCATGGAACCCGGAGGCGGATGTGACAATGGTGAAGTCCAGATGTTTCTGTATTGATTTCATTTGTTTCAATTGCTCGTTTCTCTTGTTGCGGATTTTGTTCACATTTCTGAGATTTCTATTGCCCTCTGATAGGATTTATAATGTTTCAATGTTTATTTTTTTAATTTTTTGATATTGCAGCTGAAGGAATTTGATGTTGTAGTAGCATTTGTGTGAAGCTTCAAATCTGTGATTTTCTGAATGTTGGAGTAGATGATTCCAATGTTGCAGCAATAAGTTCATGTTTCGTATTGCACAAGTTAAATTGGGATGTTGCATGATTTCAATGTTCATGTTTCATATTTCTCTGTGATCCTAATGTTGCATCAACTTAGTCCATGGTTCATGTTGGAAGTTTTAGTTTATTTTTTGTTTCATGCACTATTATTCAATGTTGCATCTAATCATCTTTCATGTTGCAAGAGTTAAATTGATCGAGTTATTGTATTAGTGTTTTGTTCCAGTTCCATGATACATAGATCGATTTGATTTCTCATCCTGCGGAAAAATCTGTAGACCGGTAGGAGCAGAGGGATAGGACGAAGTGTGTGGCATGTGGCTCTGCTAGAACAGATGGGTCAACTAATAATTATAGTGGGGCCCACCGTCTGACGATAGCGCCCGGATCGGACGTCTGGGCACTAGTAGGTCCGATGAAATTATGCTCTTAACACTTTATACGCTAAGACTACAACAACCTACCTATAGAAGCAACGAAAAAAAGCAATTGAGTATGGTATGACTAGAATTATTATCCAATGAATTTGAAACTAATTCTAGAGATAGAGATAGACTGATACAAATTGGTAGAACTATTTATGAGATTAATAAGTTTATGATGACTTTAAACTTTAGCTCTTATATATATTGTTTATTGCTTTAGAGAATGTAATAAACATGTACATGTTATAACAACACTTGATGTAAATATTCTCAAATAACCATACCTGAACGAGAGGTTTTTGGTCATAGGTGTCGAGCATTTGGTGGCCAACAATATTGTTGTATCCATGAATTTAATTGAATGTGATTATCCAATAAAAAATAATTCATATCACAAATTAATTTGCAAGAGCATAGTGAGGTGAGTCTAATTACTCAATATTGCTATTGGTGTTATTTTCTTGTTGGTCTTTTACATGTGATAACTATCATCCTTGACAATTCAAGTAGAAGGATGAGAAACAACAGATAAAAAGTTAAGAATTTTTCATATATTTCAAAGAACTTCACAAGATCAATAAGTGTTGTCACATCTTCTCTTTTCCATGATGAAGTAATCCTGCATATATTTCAATGGACCGAATCATTGGAGCTTGGTTCTTATATATGGAAAGGTTTTCACAAAGATTTTTCTGTTTTAGTTTAAATATCGCATCTTGACCCTTCGATTTCAACTTCATCAAGAAAAGAAGTTTGAAAACTCAGCATCAACATACTAATCAAAGATGAAGAGTGTTGCTGCTATCGCCAAGAAACTTAATGAATAGAATATTGCTAGCTAAATTTTGAACTACTGAATTTTGATTATAAATCATTTATGTCTTCAGTGACTATAAATGATAACATTATGGTGATAGAGTTGTATGCACATCTTTTATTATTATGAAATTAGGCTTCATCAACATCACATCAATAGAGGGACCTCAACCCCTAGACCAATGCACCTACTCATTGTCATGAGCATGGTAGGGGTGTAGGTGTGGGCCGTGTTTGAGGAGCATGGAGCTAGTACTAGAAGTCATGGTTCCTGTAGTGTGCATGATGAAAGTCCCTATTTGTTGATTTGTCAATACACATGCTATTATCGATTCCATCTTAAATATGTTTTCCCTACTAGTTGTGATGCAAAGTTGTTAATATGAAGCACATAAAAAAGTTGTCTTCAGTTGCACGTGCCTCTCTTATAGATTATATGGATTATGAAGCTAATGTCACAAAACAAGTGAGTTAGAGCAAACTTTCTACTCGATAGAGGTACAATATGGTGGAGAATCAGATCCATGTTGCTAGTATTAAATGAATGAGTACAAGTCATATTGGTAAATCTACATATTCATTCCCCAAGCATGATTTTTCTTTCAATAGCAGCCTTTATGTTGCCTCTTCTAAGAAAAAAGTCTGTGTTCACAAATTCACTACATGTAATGATGTGGTTCTAACATTTCATCCTACTTTAATCTATGTCAAGGATTTGCACATAAAGATCCAATGACAAAAGATATAACATCTTACGAAGGCAAATCTAGAGGCATCACTTCCACCGGAGCAAGAATTGGACATCAACATTCTTATTGGAGCATGGATCTAGTGGCATTGGCGAACACAACATATGGACATGGGTGTACATCTGTACACCCAAAAAAATTGCAAAAAAAAACCAAGATACATGTATATATACATACATGTGTACAAGTAATATGCCAAATTGTGCATATATGAGCCCAAGGAGCAAAACAAACTGCTATTTAATTCCCACCATCCCATATTGGGATGCCCCAAAAGGTCGAACAACACCCACATTTTGGCAGACCGCTGGCCCAGACATCCCAAGGGGCACACACATGCAGAGGTTTTGCTGCTGCCTCTCCCTCTCGTTTCAAAGTTCACATGTTTTGGGGTGTCATTGATAGGCAACTTAAGGCGCGATATCAATTCTACCATCACGCGCTACTTTTCCTACCAGCGACCATCCAACCACCAGAGTTCCACATGTGCGGGGTCCACAGCCAATCTTATTCTACCTCTACTACCAGCTCCCTCATTCGCATTCACACCTGCTTGTCTCTCTTCCTCCATTATGTTTCCCTTTTTCTTCTCGGTGAAATCCCTGTGCTCATCAGTCGTCACTCTCGAAAGGATCCGCGGCGACCATGAGGACCTTCGTCACTATGAGGAAGCTCGAGCTCCTTGCATCACATACTCTTGAAGGGGAGGCCGAATCCAAAAGCCTTGCGCTCAGTGGTAGCAGGCATTGCTGCTGCTTCCAACAAGCTGAGCTACAACAACACCCATGGAGAGCACGGCAGCATGGCCGCCCGTCAACGACTCTACACCCTCTTCCACAAGTTGTTCTTCTTTTGCATAAGTTATATCCAAAAAAAATTCATTGCCTTGTCAACTTATGCGTCGTACTTTTTTCTTGCAAAAGCTATGTATATAAGTTTATTATATAAATATATTTAGCATAACTTTTCTACATAATTTTGTCATACAAGTTTACGTTTGCATATAGTTTTGTATTTTTAATATTTTCGCTTTAATGTTGTGCGTATAACTTTTGTCTAATAATTTTATGTTTATAAATTATATACATAAGTTGGAGTTATAGATATCTTTATGTTTATAAATTATATACATAAGTTAGAAATGCACCATGATACCAGTACAATCACAGTGGGTGATCGGTGGTGGGACCACATGGAGGGTGTATGTGGGTAATGGAAATGGATGGACTTGTGGGCGCTCTTGTGGGTGGTGTAGTAATCCAAAAAAAGGAGTCACCGACTGTGTGGGGGTAAAAGGGAAAGTGAAGCTTTGTCGGAAATCGAGTGCTAGTTTTCCTCCCGACGCGCACGCTGATTAGTTATGCCCATTCATTTGTTGCTTTTTGACAAGGAGAACTTGATAAAACTTGCTAAATTTTATCCCAAAGACTTCTCATTGACAGACTTGAGGCGTTTATCCTTTCAATTTGGTAGTTTCATTATTGATGTTCGTAGTGATGAAAGATGCAGTACAATGAAGAATATTGTGGATCTTTCAGTTTTACTTGATGAAACAAATATGCACTCTAGATACTCAGAAATTAGTGTTGCTGCTACCGGTTACAACAACAAGTGTTGAAAGAGCATTATTAGCTATGAATTTTGTGAAGTAAGTTAATAAACAACATATGGGGGACAATACTTGAATAATTGATTTTTGTTACATTTATTGAGAAGGAATTTTTCCTACTTGTTGCTGATGAAGACATTATCTCTCATTCCAAAAACCGCCTCGTCGAGTTAATTTGTAATGTTTATTTATTAGTTTATAGTTTAAGGATATTATATTGATAATGGATTAAACAACTATTTACACCGTGCTACATGGCCTTTGTTTTCATGCATCTATATCTTTTGTATGTCTTGATTGCTTGGTTCGGTTAACATTTATGTACACCCAATCTTGAATTCCTGCGTCCGCCCACTGTCTAGTGGTAGGGACTTCAGCAACAATAGCTTTATCAAACTATGCACAAAGGAGGGACGACAACGAGCATGCACTAGATGGGTGTCCACATAGTTAGTGATTTCATCTATGGCTGGCTACCTACCCTTACTTGCAGTTGAGATCCAAGGTAATATGTATCATCTACATCCCAAATAAATTTGAAGACCATTGGTCTAGTCCTATGGAAGTGCTCATAGTGTAGGAAATACGTAAGGCGTCTTCAATGGTCTAGCTCAGAGCTAGCTTTCAAAAATTTTTACTTTGGAATAGTGCAAAATGAGTGAGACTAGTGCATGGAGTGAAGAACTAGTCTCAATAGCTTTTCAATGTAGCTTTCTCTCATAACACAATATTCAAAGGTGTCTTAAACGAAAAAAAATTGGGTGCGCACCGGGCGCACGCGAGCCCTGGTTCGCACCCCTGCGTGGCCTCGCGGGATTGGATTCGTATCCTGGGTCCCACGCGTCCTCCGTGAGGGGAGGGAGCCGCTGCATCGCGTTCGGCTCAACGTGGCTGGTTCCGGGGCTGCTGCTCCGCAGTCCACACGGCTCGCTCCCGCTCGGCTCACGTGGCCTGGGCGAACTAAATGGCTCAGTTAACACCTTGACATAGTGACAAAGTTACAACTTTTAGCTTCAATTAAAATTACTTAACTCCAACATCTAGCTCACCAATGTTCATAGATCCCATTTTGCTACTATGGAGCCAAAGTTTAGATGCAAAGTTGCTCAGAAATAATTTTCAAAAACAGCTAAATGATGTTGTTTCAGACTTTATTCCTCTTCCCCTAAGTCTGGCGTCTAGTGCTGCAATCAATTTTTGGAGATCTCTTAAAATTACTTAACTCCAACATATAGCTCAACAAATGAGAGTACATGTTCACCAATGCACATAGATCTCATTTTGCTACTGTGGAGACAAAGTTTAGATGCAAAGTTGCTCAGAAATAATTTACAAAAACAGCTAAATGATGATGTTTCAGACTTTACTAATTCTCTGAATTTTCAGATTGTGAATAGTAACCTCTAATCATCAACTTGGAAGATTTAATTGAGGTGTTTAGGGACTAAGTTTAACTCCCAAAGCACCCCCACTAAGTCATGAATGCTCAAAACCCCAAATCTCATATTTTGCATATTTTTTCCGAATTTGAAACTTCAAATGTTGACTTTGGTTAATTAAATTTTATCCAAATTTGACCTTTATTCATTATGACCATTACAATATCACCTCAATCACATAAATAACATCCATCATAAATTAATGTTGACAAAATAATTATCCAAAATGTTTACTCTCATAACAGCAAAATAAATTCATATTTACAAAACAATATGGTTCATTTCATGAGAACATATCTACATAGATTCATCAAAATGCAACTTTCTAATAGTTCTAACAGTAGCTTGCGTTGTAGCATCTTGATCAACTCCCATTAAGAGACTTGTGTACCCTCCTGGTATGTATGGAGGAGCCATTGCAGAAGGTTTGGCAAATAAATTGAACCGGGACATTGTGACATTAGTATATCCACCTTGGACGAAAGGAGCATTGATGGTTGAAGATGCCCCCAACATTAAAATCCTGTGTATACAACATGAAAGTGTTCATAAATCATGCATGTAGTGGAATAAATGTTGAAAATAGGTATTGTCTTACAATTATTTGGTTTGTCTCAGTGCATTCGTCTCTTTCTTCAATATCATCATGTTCCAGATTGTCACCTACAATGCAAAATATATGATAAAAAAATAATTAGAATAAATTTGACACTAGAACAAAAGGCATGGAACAGGTTGCTACCTTTCTTCTGGGCAGCCTTCTTCCTCTTCTTCCCTGGGTTCTTCTTAAGAACATTTTTAAAACGTGTCTCCTTTGGACCTTTTATGTCTAGAGGGATTCTGAATGATATTACACCATTTAGTGGATCTCGGACACATTCATTTGGAGTAGGGGAAATCTCATTGGATTTTTCATGCCTCTCACTTAGATAAGTATCTGCTTCCAAGTTCAAGTCATGCATGTTTTCTGGATTTTATCAAGTAGTTCTTTCGATGACGAACACTTCAATGCAAGAGATGTGGCATGTCGAGATATAAGTGCTGCTTGTGCATTCAAATCTCCCTCCTCTGATCCTTGTTTTGTTTCAATATAAAATCCACTTTTAGCATATTTTGTCCATCTAGACAGTATATATTGGGATGACAAATTATATACTCCATTCATATTGTAGACTCTAACAGCATGTTTGCATAATAAACATGAAACATATAGTTTCCAATTTAAACAAACAATATTTCATAATACAAAATGCAATTTAAACAGCATGAAATATAATACTTAACATACCTATGCATTCAAACATTCGGCAAGAGCATGTAATAGTTGAATCTTCAATGTTCAATACTACTGTTGCTCCACGTTCAGATTGCATATACTTAACAAAGAATGTCGAGTTTGTCCCATTACCTTCCAATAGTTCACAAGTCAATATAAATTATTTTTAAAACTCTTCCTCAAACTCTGAATACATTCTCCTTGTATATGTTTCAACTGCAGTTTTCAACAATGGCAGATTTGGAATGTAGCAAACTGGGATCTTCCGACGTGACTCAAAATCAGCATCCTTCTCATTTGACCTTAGATCAACTACAACATTTTCACATTCTACAAGGAGTTCTGAAAGACTGAGTTTCCTACGAAATCTTTTCTCGAAGACATTGTTCATACCTTCGCTCCTCTAGGTCAAGTGCATGTATGTTGTAAATGAGTCACGGTGTACCGCATCCCACTTTGCCCTCAAATCATACAAGTTTGACATCCATGAGTTATCCTCAAGGTTGTATTTAGCCAGCAATTCATTCCATTTCTCTGTGAAGTAAGGGCGTGTTTGGCAGAGCTCCACGTAGCTCCAGATCCAAAAAACCAACTCCGCTCCAAACTTTTTCAGCCAAACACACCCAGCTCCAGCAGCTCCACCGCGGATCTGCTCCAAAAAAAATGGTGGAGCAGGCCCCAACTCCATGGTTTTCGTGGAGTACCTCAGGGGTGCTTCACCAAATCCAGGTTTCATGGAGTTAGGGTAAATTACGCACCACTGCCACTCGTTAGTGAAAAATGACCGGTTCGCTCCTCTTTTCTTTTCCCCTCGCTCTTCTTTTCCCCGCGCGACTACCATGGCTGCGCCCGGCCGGCTGCCATGGCTGCGTGTGCGCCCGCCCTACCATTACGCGGGTCACCGCAAATCAGGCCGCATGCGCCTGCCAGTGAGGGATCGCAATTCCGGATGGCCACCGCCGCATCTTCGCTGGTGAGGCTCGCCGCCGCCGCGGCCTCCAGCCGCCTGCTCCACACCCGCGCCTTCGTGTCGGGCGGTGGCGAGAAGACCAAGCGGTTGCTGGTGACGGTTGCCGCCGACACCGAGCCAATCGAGGCGGCCTCCACCGCCGACGTCCTCAACCGTGCCGGCGCGCGGGTCACCATCACCACAGCCGACACGGCGGGGGGCGATGGCCTCGTCGTGGAGGCCGTCTGCAGGGTCAAGCTCGTCGTCGACCTGGAGGCTAGGCCTTCGACCTCAGCGCCCTGTCGGTGCATCTACGGGGTCAGAAGCTGAAGAACCACGTCGAAAATGGGGGCAGGTCGCGCGCGCCTGCCCCGGCGGCGGCGCCGCCACGCTGCGCCCGCCTGCCCGGAGCTCGCGCGGGGCCGCGGTGGAGCCCGTCGGCTCCCGCGCCGCATCCCGCGAGGCAGCGCGAGCCACGAGGACGAGGTGGTGGGCTGAAGGACCGGAACTGGCGACCAGAGAGGGGGGAGTGAATGGGAGCCGATAAAAATTCTTCTCGAAGGAGATGGAGACTCCAACAAGATGAACAAGGCTTCCAAAACACGTCTCCGACTCAACTACTCAAGTTGACCAAGACCACGCAGCCACTGGAGTGCTACTGGTCCTAGGAACCAACAACCACCTACACGAGAACGCAGCGGAACAAGCAACTCGAGCACCACTGGACTGCACCGGTCAGACCGGTGAGCAGCACCGTTCAGACCGGTCCCTGCTGGAGCAACCTGGCAAAACCTGAGAACTTCCACAGAAGGCTCCTACACCGGTCAGGCCGGTGTAGCTTACCGGTCAGACCGGTCCAAGCCAGGAAATCCCAAATCCACCAAACAGACCTACCGAGCTCCAAAACTGACCAAACTCGAAACAGCAGCAACACGAGACAATAGGGAACTCACCAAGACGTTCACCTGAGGCAAATCCCACAAAGCCTCCGCACCGGTCAGACCGGTGAGCAGCACCGGTCAGGCCGGTCAGGCTGGGCAGCTCGGGATGAACAGCGCCCGCAGGTCAACACCCCCAAATCCAACTCCCGATCTCCCAAATCGCTCCACGGATTTGCACAAGACTTTGGGGATAGTAGGAACACCTCATGGGCACTCCATAGCCAAGATTTGGTTCACCAAAACTTGCTAAATCGAGAGGAATCGAAGAAATCCCACCAAGAACGCCTCTAACCCTAGAGAGGAGAAAACCCCAAAATCGAGCCCCTTTGCTCACAGATTTGGGAGGGGAATCAAAGGGAAAAGAACCACGAAGGGTTCAAGCATACATCCCCCACCAAATCCCAAAGAGAAAGGCCTCGAATCCGCCACAAGAAAATCGCCAAGAAAGGGCTCCGAAAATCACCAAAAAGGAGAAACGGGAAAGACACATCCAAGCCTTGAGGAACCACGCCGAATCATCTATACATACCAAAGAGGTTCATACAAGGTCTAGCTTGCCGCCCGATCATCCTTCCCTCTCACAAGATCTCACCATGAAGCTCTCAAGCTAGTCCTAGAAATTCCAAAGGAAAAGGAAGAGGAAAATAGCAAAACAAAATGAGCTAGGGTTCCAAGAGATGGCTGCCATCCTCTCACCACTTGGGTTATATGGAGGCTAGCTGAAAGACTAAAATACCACTAAGGCCTAATACTAGGATACACACCCCCGAGGGGCACTTTGGGAAACTTTGTCTTCGCACCATCAGACGGATGCCCGGCGACCGCAAACTTGCTTAGCCTCAACGCAAGCCTTGCGATCCCGACGCGTGTCCTCCGCTTCGAAGTCTCCGGACTGCGTCGTCGCACACCGGTCAGACCGGTGCTCCTCACCGGTCAGACCGATACCCATCGGTCAGACCGGTCAGTCCCACCGGTCAGACCGGTCCGATGCTGCTGCACCTCCGTCTTCGGTCTTCGGTCTTCGCTTTGTGGATCAACCAAGGAACCCAGTGGTTTTCTGGTGAACCACCGGAAACCCCGCGAACTCGGTGTAGCCTTCGCCAATCACCACTCATGACTCGGTTCCCACGTAGTCCCGGCTTGACCTTGGTTTTGAGGCTCAACCAAGAAACCGTCCACGACTTCATCTTGCCGTTCTTGCCACCATGCGGCCCGCACTTGACTCCGCTGGCCACCGGGTCCCTCGAACCAAGCCTACTTGTCTTCTCCACACCTAGAGGCCTCACCAACAATGACTTTTCGCGCTTGTTCTTCACCTGCACCAACACCAGTCAAGCCGCAACCTGCACCTGCAATACTTAGCCAAGAATCAGTCCACACCACGTTGTCAATCACTCATCACACCAGGAAGCAACCTACCACCGGTCCTCGAACCACACAGGCTCTCAATCTCCCCCTTGATTAGTGCATTGACAACACACATTTTGGTAACCAAAGAGAAAAGGAAAAGAAAAGAAACGACTAAAAGGAAACTCCAACAAGCGATCGAAAGCCAAAAGAAAGGCAAAGAGCAAGATCACTTGAAGAAGACAAGTCTCGGACCCCTTAGGCAAGGGCAACGGCTCGACACATCCGAGATAAAACCATGCTCAAGCAAAGAGCAAAAACCATCAATCCAAAGCTCGAAAACCACAAAGAGCTCCCCCTGCACACATGCAAGCTCCCCCTGAACCAATGCAACTCCCCCTGGACGAATGCATGCAAACCACTTCATGAAACAGAGCAGCTGCCTCAGCTTTGCTCTGACCGGTCAGACCGGTCCTCCTCACCGGTCAGACCTGTGGACAAGATCGTCCAGCACCTGATACTCACACCGGTCAGACCGGTGAGCAGCACCGGTCAGGCCGATGACCACTTGGGAAAAACTGGGAACTGCACGAGCTCAAAATTAGCTCGAAACCACTTGGAAAGCATCTAAATGCATGCAGCAAGCCAAAACATGCTCAAACTTCTCCCCCTTGTTGACAATGCATGAATCAAGCCAAAAATGCAAAAAAATGCAACCTAGAGCTTCTCAAATAGACAAAATTCAACATAGCATGCTACACACCTCCAAATGAGCAAGTTAGATACTCTATAGCTTCGTATGGACAAAAACTACAAGATCACCAAGTTTCACAACCATTGGGCAAAGCTAAGATAGAATTGAGCAATTTTGCGAAAAATCACCCTCTCATGAGCAAAGTCCTAAACATGAGCAAAACATGTCAAAATGGCAAAGCCACACAAACTTCATGCTAGGACAACCATTCTAAGCATAAGACCATCATAAACACCCACAAGCACCTCATGTCATGTCAAAGCCACCGAGCCATGTGCTTACTTCTAAATATGAGACTCCTCATTGGCAAGCAACATGCAACGGTTTAGCACCCAAAAACAAGTAAATTAAGCACATATGACATGGGAGCACATTTTCCAAGCAATTTACATTTCATTTTCAGATTTATAATTGGTACATGAAATGTTTTTGCGACAAAAAGGAACTTATGCCCCTCCACAAGATAAAGCATGGGGGCTAAACATTCATGATGGCAAATGAGTCTTTGGCCCCATATGATCAAAATAAGCTGTCCAACCACAAATTAAGCATAGCCAAGCCACAAAAACATGTCAAGATCATATAAAGGCATTTACTCACAAGAGGGCATACATGTGACAATTTTTGAAAAACATAGCTATCAACCATGGATATAAACCAAGATCATCAAGAGCTAAGCCACACTAAGCCATATCATACCAAACTAGCTCACAAGATCATATATATCATACCATGGTGAACAATGTATATAAGAGAAGCTTTTCCTACAAAATGCATATGATACAAAATGCATGCAACCTATCATACAAAGATGACTATACATCATGATACAAATGCAATGCAAAATGCAAGAAATGCATAAATGGAAAGCTATACATATGCTACAAAGGAGCTCCCACACACCAACTCAAGAAATCAAACAAACACCAAGCTCCCCCCGCAAATGAGTGAAAGTTGCTTGATCTAGGGGTTTGGTGAAAATATCGGCTAGCTGGTCATTTGTGGGTACATGGATCAAAGTGATTTTTCCTTTCTCTACGTTGTCTCCCAGGAAATGATACCTCACTTCTATGTGCTTGGTTTTGGGATGGAGCACTGGGTTCTTTGCAACGCTTATGGCACTGGTGCTATCACATTGAAGTGGGACATGGGTATACTCCTCACCAAAGTCACTCATGGTGTATGTGATCCAAAGGAGCTGAGAGCAACAACTAGCTGCGGCCACATACTCTGCCTCGGTAGTGGATTGAGCAACACTCGATTGTTTGTGGGAAGACCAAGACACCAAAGAAGAATCCAAGAACCGACAAGTCCCAGAAGTGGACTTCCTATCCAACTGACACCCGGCAAAATCCGCGTCCGAAAATCCATGAAGAGCCAAAGAAGAAGACGCGGAGTACCAAAGGCCGAAGTCGGGAGTATGACGCAAATACCTGAAAATACGCTTGACTGCTTGTCGATGCGAAGTCCTCGGAGACGCTTGAAAATGAGTGCACAGACATACCGAGAATTAGATGTCCGGCCTCGTCACCGTCAAGTACAGGAGTGACCCGATCATGCTCCGGTACTCCTTCTGGTCCACGTGTTCACCTTCCTCGTCCGCATCAAGAGCTGTAGTCGTACTCATAGGCGTCGCCATAGCCTTGGAGTCCTCCATCTTGAACTTCCTCACAATGTCCTTGGTGTACTTGGCTTGGGGCACGAATGTTCCTTCCTTTGATTGCTTGATCTAGAGTCCGAGGAAGAACTGCAACTCGCCCATTATGCTCATCTCAAATTCCCTGCTCATGTCTTCTGCAAACCTTGCAACCAAAAAGTTAGACGAGCCACCAAAGACAATATCATCCACGTATACCTGCACAATCAGGATATCTTTGCCCTGCCTGAGGAGAAACAAGATCTGATCGACCTTCCCCATCTCAAACCCTCTCTCAAACAGGAACCCCTCAACCTACCGTACCAAGCTCTAGGCGCCTGCTTCAAACCATACAACGCCTTCCTCAACTTGTACACCCGGTGGGGGTACTTCTCACTCTCAAACCCCGGTGGCTGTCTCACATACACTTCTTCCTCCAAAACACCGTTCAGGAAAGCACTCTTCACGTCCATTTGGTGCAATTTGAACCCTTTAGCCACGGAAAAGGCTAGAAGGATCCTAATCGCCTCCAAACGAGCTACGGGAGCAAAGGTCTCCTCGTAGTCGATCCCCTCTTTCTGTGAGTACCCCTGAGCAACAAGCCTTGACTTGTTTCTCACCACTTCTCCTTTCTCTCCCTCTTTATTTTTCCACACCCATTTTGTCCCAATTGGCTTACACCCCGGTGGAGGATCCACCAACTCCCAAATTTGGTTTCTCTCAAAGTTCTCCAACTCCTCATGCATTGAATTGACCCAATTATGATCAGATAGCGCGTGTCCAATGTCTTTGGGCTCAAAAGTAGCAATAAAAGCAGCATGAGCGAAGTGAGAATTGTTTCGAACCCTCGATCGTGTAGTGCGTTCATTGATGTCACCGATGATTCTCGAAGCTGGGTGATCCACTTGAACTCACCGGGGAGGTTCTCGCCTTGATGCTACCTCCCCCTCAACAGGAGCTTTGCCTTGATCTGGGTTTGTCGTTGTAGGTGTGGGAGAGGGCCCGTTCACCACTGTAGTCGAAGTAGTAGGTACATGCTCAGCCGCGGGCATCACACCGCCGTCTTCATCATCTCCATGTTCATGCTCCTCCTCCTGGAAAATCTCCTCGCCAAGTTCCTCATCACCTGCACACTCAAAAACAAGCTGACTACGTGGCTGTGTCTCGTCGAAGGTTACCTCGCAAGTCTCCACGATTTGGTTAGTTTCAAGATTGAGCACTCGAAAGGCTCTAGAATGAGACGCGTAACCAAAGAAAATGCCATCGACAGACCTAGCCTCGAACTTGTCCAACTTCTTACCTTTCTTCAGGATAAAGCATTTGCACCCAAACACGTGAAAGTGACTCACCTTGGGAGTTCTACCGTGCATCAACTCGTAGCAAGTTTTCTTCTTGTGAACCCTGAGGTAAATCCTGTTTCACACATAACACGCGGTATTGACCGCATCAGCCCAGAACCTTCTCGGAGTCCTATGCTCATCGAGCATCGTCCGAGCCATCTCGCACAAGGTTCTGTTTTTCCTTTCAACCACGCCGTTCTGGGGAGGCGTATACGGACTAGAGAACTGGTGTTCAAGACCCAAGTCATGGCAAAAGGTTTCAAAATGAGAGTTTTTAAATTCTGAGCCATTGTCACTGTGAATCGCTCGTATGGCATCTCCGTGCCTCTCGTTCTTCAATCTCAAGACAAGATCTCGAACAAAACCAAACGTCTCCCCTTTCTCCTCAAGAAAGAAAACCCACGCATACCGAGAGTAGTCGTCCACCACAACTAGGACGTACCACTTCCCACTCGCAGATTGCACACGAGCTGGGCCAACAAGGTCCATATGGAGCAGCTCGCATGGACGCTCCGTCATCACATCGGTGAGGGGTGGGTGAGAAGAGGCTACCATCTTGGCATGCCTACACGGCGCACAAACCAACTCTTTCTCAAACCTCAGCCGTGGCAATCCTCGGACCAAATTGAGTTTACTCAAGCGAGACAGAAGGTCAAAGCTTAAGTGACCCAACTTCCTATGCCACTTCCACAACTCACTCGAAGAACCAGCCAAGAAACAACGAGCCACACCAGAAGACTGAGAGAAATCCGCTCGGAACACTTGACCCTCGGGAACGACCATGCAAACTAGGTCCCCTCGAGAATCCAAAATCCGAGAACCACCAGGCCGTAACAACACCTCAAAGCCCTCATCCAAAAGCTGGGACACCGAAAGCAAATTGAACCCGAGCGATTGAACAAGAGCAACACGCCTGAGAGTGACCTTCTCACTTACCTTAATCTCACCTTCTGAAAGCACACGCCCTCGCCCATTATCCCCAAAGGTGATGTATGTCTTGGACACCACCGGGACGAGACTTGAGAACCACCCCTTGTCTCCGGTCATGTGCCTCGAGCAACCGGAGTCAATCAACCAAACGTTCCTCAAGTCTCCCACCTGAAATTCAAAAGCGAGCACGTGAGTGAACAAACGACTCAGCACCGGGGTTAGTACCAAAAGAGTAAAACCTGTGCCGAGCCATTTGCTCCAAAGTGAGGTTAGCACAAACCAAATCATCACGCCTATCAAAGCTACCACCACGAAAACCACCACAGGAACCACCCCTGTCTCGCTGGAGGAGAACGAAAACCACAAAAGGATGACCGTGGACCGTTCCTCCTCTCCATCTCAAAGCTACGACTCCTCCCACCATCGTATTGAGCACGATGTGGAGAACGTCTAGCAAATTGACCACCTACAAACTCTCCATGCCAACCACCAGAACCACGACCACTAGAACCGAACCGAGCATCCGCACGAGCACAAAAACCGAACTGTTGTCTGTCCACCCCAACACCGGTCTGACCGGTGGAGTGCACCGGTCTGACCGGTGATGCTCGGCCAGCAACACCACCTGCCACCTTTCGATCTCCCCAAGCCGGAACCGTCCTCACAATCGCCTTGGCCCTGGGCATCTGCATACGAGGCTCAGGTACACCATTTGAAGGCCGGTACCTGTCCTTGTTAGCCCACTCCTTAGCTATTCTCTCCTCACGCTTCCTCTTGAAGCAAAACTCACCCTTGTGACCATCTCTCCCACAATAGTCACAATGAAACCATATGGGCTTAGGTTTAGGCTTGGGTTGGGGCTGCTCACTTGGTTTCTCCCCACTCGGCTACTCACCCTTCTTCTCTTCAACCTCACTCTCCTTGGAGCTCACAAACTTCACCGGTTTTTGGAAATCATTTGTTGGGTGAGGAAATATGGGAGGATCTGGGGTTGTGTCAAGTTTGTTTCTCAGTGGGTTGGGCTTAGGAGCATAGGCATTTTTGTGGAAGGTTTTTGGTGGATCTAGGATATCACCAATCTTCTCTCCTCCCTCACCACTACACTCTCCAATCTTATCCGAGCCAAGCGCTTGCCCATCATAGCGCTTGTATGCCTCTATCATCATCCTAAGCTGTGGTTCATGACCCGACAACTAACCCATCATTTTTCTCAAGTCATCGTTCTCATCCTGCAAGCGATCCACATAATGTGCAAGTTCCAGATTTTTCAAAGCATGCAATTCACAAGTAGAGCAAGAAGTGGGAATAGGCTCTTTCAACTTGGCCTCAAGCGAAACAGTGTAAGCATGCATCTCATCAATCTTTCCATGCAAAATATTGCAAGAAGTGCAAGCACCTAGCAAAGCAGGTCTAGACTTGAGCTCAGCCACTTCAACCCTAAGCACATCTAGTTCATCACAAGTAGAAGCATGCTTATCCTTAAGAGCAGTAAGATCAGCCAGGTACACAGAGCAATCACCACAATCAATCTCATCAGAAACCACAGGTGAAGCCTTAAGCGAATCTATCTCAAGCTTAGCATCAAGGTACTGGGTTTCTAGCTCAGCTACTCGGTTCCTAGCACCTTCTAGTGAGGCCCTAAGCTCTTTCCTCATCTTCTTGGCCTCTCTAAGCATGTCATCACGATTATCAAGCAACTTGCCAAGACACTCATTCTCCTCACGCAAGAAGGGAAGCTCGTCACGTACCTCATCCTCGGAATCAGAGTCCGAGTCGCTCTGGTGACTCTTCTTACTGCCGGAGCTACGAGCCATGCCGAAGAAGCCATCTCTCGCGTAGCAGCTCAGCCCGCTCAACTTCTTGGATGACTTCTTGTTCTTGCGCCGATCACCTTCATCTTCACTGCTACTCGAGCTCGAGGAAGAGTAGGCGGCGCTGGAGTTGACGTCGCTCGCTCCAACCATCGCTCGGGCCTTCCTGCCGCGGCCGTCCTTCTTCCTCGACCGTCGCTCGTCCTTGTGCTTGTTCTTGTGCTTGTGATCGCGCCTTGATCGGTACTTGCCGTCCTTGTTCGACAGGTGCTTGTAGCCGTCCTTGTAGCCGTCCTTGTTCTCCATCTTCTCCGGACAGTCGGCGACGAAGTGTCCTGGCTTGCCGCACTGAAAGCATGTCCGTGGATTCCTCCTTGTGTTCACCCGGTTCTCGTGCAACCTCTCGAACCGCCTGGTCAGCAACACCAGCTCGTCCTCTCCAAGCACGTCGAACTCCTCGTCTGGCAAAGACATCAAAGAAGACAGAGAGTACATCCTGGAGGATGCGTTAGTGTTAGACTTAGCCCCTTTGCCACCGATGAGAGCAAGACTATGAGAGTCAGTCGGGCTCTCGATCTTGGCTGTCATACCACGGTCCAACTCAGTCGACTTGAGCTTCGAGAACAGCTCGTTCACGGTCAGGGTGTCATACTTCTCAGACTCAAAAATAGCCTCGACCTTTCCGTCCCATACGGTGTGATCCAACGAGTGCAAGAGCTTCACGGCTCTATCATGATCATCGTATGGGAGCACGGCCACATTGGCTCTCATGTTATTCACCACAACCGTAAACCGCTGGAAAAGGGCATCGACGGACTCGCCGGGGAGATGAGTGAAGTTCTCGTACTCTCTCCGGTAAGTCGCGTACATCCGACCCTGAACCTGAGCATTCCCAGCAAGAGCATCCTTTAATTGCTCCCAAATCCTACAAGCTAAGTCCTCTGTCTGAACCCGATCGAATTCGGACTGACACAGAGCACAAAACAAGTAGTCGACCGCCTTGTTGTTGGCGTCGAACATGTCCCTCGATCCAGGAGCAAGGAAGTTAATCGGATGAACATAAGCTGTGTTCACCGTAACATCCCAAAGGATCTAACCCTTTCCGCGGAGGAACGCCGCCATCCGCCTCTGCCACATCTGGTAGTTTTTGCCATCGAAGTGCGGAGGACCCGAACCCCGTTCCTGGTACGCCATCCTTGGATCTTAGACTGGTTAGAATCCGTAGATCCGTAACCGGCTCTGATACCACTTGAAGGACCGGAACTAGCGACCAGAGAAGGGGGGAGTGAATGAGAGCCGATAAAAATTCTTCTCGAAGGAGATGGAGACTCCAACAAGATGAACAAGGCTTCCAAAACACGTCTCTGACTCAACTACCCAAATTGGCCAAGACCACGCAGCCACTGGAGTGCTACTGGTCCAAGGAACCAACAACCACCTACACGAGAATGCAGCGGAACAAGCAACTCGAGCACCACTGGACTGCACGGGTCAGACCGGTGAGCAGCACCGGTCAGACCGGTCCCTGCTGGAGCAACCTGGCAAAACCTAAGAACTTCCACAGAAGGCTCCTACACCGGTCAGGCCGGTGTAGCTTACCGGTCAGACCGGTCCAAGCCAGGAAATCCCAAATCCACCAAACAGACCTACCGAGCTCCAAAACTGACCAAACTCGAAACAGCAGCAACACGAGACAATAGGGAACTCACCAAGACGTTCACCCGAGGCAAATCCCACAAAGCCTCCGCACCGGTCAGACCGGTGAGTAGCACCGGTCAGACCGGTCAGGCTGGGCAGCTCGAGATGAACAGCGCCCGCAGGTCAACACCCCCAAATCCAACTCCCGATCTCCCGAATCGCTCCACGGATTTGCACAAGACTTTGGGGGTAGTAGGAACACCTCATGGGCACTCCATAGCCAAGATTTGGTTCACCAAAACTTGCTAAATCGAGAGGAATCGAAGAAATCCCACCAAGAACGCCTCTAACCCTAGAGAGGAGAAAACCCCAAAATCGAGCCCCTTTGCTCACGGATTTGGGAGGGGAATCAAAGGGAAAAGAACCACGAAGGGTTCAAGCATACATCCCCCACCAAATCCCAAAGAGAAAGGCCTCGAATCCGCCACAAGAAAATCGCCAAGAAAGGGCTCCGAAAATCACCAAAAAGGAGAAACGGGAAAGACACATCCAAGCCTTGAGGAACCACGCCGAATCATCTATACATACCAAAGATGTTCATACAAGGTCTAGCTTGCCGCCCGATCATCCTTCCCTCTCACAAGATCTCACCATGAAGCTCTCAAGCTAGTCCTAGAAATTCCAAAGGAAAAGGAAGAGGAAAATAGCAAAACAAAATGAGCTAGGGTTCCAAGATATGGCTGCCATCCTCTCACCACTTGGGTTATATGGAGGCTAGCCAAAAGGCTAAAATACCCCTAAGGCCTAATACTAGGATACACACCCCCGAGGGGCACTTTGGGAAACTTTGTCTTCGCACCATCGGACGGATGCCCGGCGACCGCAAACTTGCTTAGCCTTGACGCAAGCCTTGCGATCCCGACGCGTGTCCTCCGCTTTGAAGTCTCCGGACTGCGTCGTCGCACACCGGTCAGACCGATGCTCCTCACCGGTCAGACCGGTACCCACTGGTCAGACCGGTCAGACCCACCGGTCAGACCGGTCCGATGCTGCTGCACCTCCGTCTTCGGTCTTCGGTCTTCGCTTTGTGGATCAACCAAGGAACCCAGTGGTTTTCTGGTGAACCACCGGAAACCCCGCGAACTCGGTGTAGCCTCCGCCAATCACCACTCATGACTCGGTTCCCACGTAGTCCCGGCTCGACCTTGGTTTTGAGGCTCAACCAAGAAACCGTCCACGACTTCATCTTGCCGTTCTTGCCACCATGCGGCCCGCACTTGACTCCGCTGGCCACCGGGTCCCTCGAACCAAGCCTACTTGTCTTCTCCACACCTGGAGGCCTCACCAGCAATGACTTTTCGCGCTTGTTCTTCACCTGCACCAACACCAGTCAAGCCGCAACCTGCACCTGCAATACTTAGCCAAGAATCAGTCCACACCACGTTGTCAATCACTCATCACACCAGGAAGTGACCTACCACCGGTCCTCGAACCACACAGGCTCTCACGGGCGGCAGCGGGAGGCGAGACGCTCTGCAGTCCTGCACATCGAGGAAGAAGAAGAAACTTTTTTTTATTTGCCTAACATGCGGGCCATAGATGTCATAGGGATGACGAAAAATTTGGAGTTGTACCAAACACTTGTCAGGATCTCATATCCACGATGGAGCTACTCCACGGTGGAGTTGCGTGGATCTGCAGCTCTGGAGCTGTTTTTTCAGAGCTGGAGCTCTACCAAACACGCCCTAAATCTCTACTCTGTCTTCATAGATACAACTTTTGAAATCTGCCCAAAACTTGTTACCTGACTTATCCTCTGCCTCATCCTCTGTCGCTTTAATTACAGGACCAAAATGTTTGACAACATTTTGGCCAACATGCCACAAACATAAGCGGCGGGCTGTGTTTGGGAATACATGAGCAATTGTTGCTGCCATTACTAGCAATTGTTGCTGCCATTACTGCATCTTGATCTGTGAAAATTGTGCTTGGCTGCTTTCCAGACGTTGCTTGAAGAAAGGACTCAAAGAGCCAAAAAATGATGGAATAGTCTCGTTGAACTTGAGTGCACACCCAAAAATTATTGTTTGCTTGTGATGGTTGGTGCCAAGAATCAGAGCAAAAGGCATTTCAAACTTATTTGTTTGAAATGTGGTGTCAAAGGACACAACATCACTAAAGCATTTGTAATCCATGGTAGACTGACCATCTGTCCAAAAGAAATTTGTTATTGACCAGTTTTTTTGTCCACCTCAACTACATAAAAATGTAGGGTCTTGGGCTTGTTTATTTCTCAGATATTCAGATAATGTTTGTGCATCATTGGCTTCTACGTATTGTCTGCGCTCGCAACCAATCTCATTACAACAATCCATCTTAGTAAATGGTACTTTGTCTTCCCCTCCATAATGCTCCTTCATGAAATTGAAAACTTGGGATGACTTCATTCCAGACCGCCTTGCCTGCCCAATCTATAATCTCTTGTTAGGATCTTAACTTATGTATCTTATTTGGAGTGGCAAGATCATGGTTGCGATCTAGTACGACCTTTTGCACAGTCCATGCATTCTCCTTGCTAATACTAAACTGGACACGAGCATCACAACCGGTCCTTGTAATATCCATTTTTGATGCCATATTTTTCTGTTGTCCTTCGCCACTGCAAACAAAATATTTCTCACATAAACTATCATCTGACTTGGGGCGCTTTGTCCTGTACTTTCTAACACTGAACCCAACAAGTCCAGCATAGTTGTTGTACATCTCATAAGCCTTTCCCTCACAGTCAAAAGGCATTCCAACTTTAGGTGCCATCTTAGCATATTTATCAACCACATCCTGTACAAATAACTGTCAATTGAAGTTGTACCATAACAAAAAATATATTAGATATAGTCTGTGATGTTTGCTACTTTTATTTATTTTTACCTCATTAGATTCTTCAATCTCCACTGATCCAAGTTGTGTTATTTGTTGTTCCTGATCTTTTCCATGATCGGAAGCAACATCATCATTCACAAAAGGAGTATTTAATCTACATCACAAAGTGATCATGAGGTCTAATAAGGAACAATATGGTTTATTATTTCATAAGAAATTGTTTACATAGATTCATTTCATAAAAACAATATGGTTCATTACATGCGAGATCGATCAACAAACATGACCTTGATCCGGTAGTGATCAATAAGAATTGATGACCAAGACATGAATGGGGACGATCATGATGAAGGGAGGAGCATCCACAACAGTTACCTGAGGATCGACAGCGACAGAACATCTTGCCTGCGATCCAACACGGGTTGCACCGACGTCGCTGCCATGTCGCCTTCCCCGTCCGCCATGATGTGAACTTCACTGGTTCTTCTCGATCGATTTCGTTGTGGCCATTGCCGGGTAGGGTTTCTGCCATGGCTGAATCGGCGAGCCTCCCTTCCGACATGGAGGTCGCCCATCGCAGGAACTGATCGCGAGGATGGGAAGACGATTCGACGCTCAGGAAAACCTGCCTGACCTACGTTAGCCAAGCGAGAGCCGGAGCCATGACGACGCGAGGGAGGCCGGGACGCGCGCAACGCGAGAGAGCCGAGCGAGCCGATCGTCGTGAGGAAAGGAATCACCACGGAACGAGCCGAGCATCACACAGTGAAGGACGCGCGGGACCCGGGATGCAGATCTAATCCTGCGAGGCCACGCAGGGGTGCGCACCGGGGCTTGCGTGCGCCCGGTGCACACCCAATTAACACGGGACCTATATAGGGCGTGCTTGGTTGCACGCCGCAACCAGCCACGCCACACTTAATCACGCCACAATCAATGTGGCTGCTGCTTGGTAGGACAAAAGTTGGTAGCCACCGGAGAAAAACAAAGCACCAGACTGCACTTTGTTTTGTGACGAGTTGTGGCAGGGGTTTTCAGGGCCACAGCTGTGGCGATGGCAGGTGTGGCGTGGCGACCAGTGGCCGACGTCCAAACACGCCCATAAACTTTGAGCTAGCAACTTAGGGCACCCGCAGTGCTGGTGCGCACCATCCTGACCCCCACCATCGAACGCAACCAGCTTTCGCTGCACGCAATGTCGGCATCAGTTGGTGGGGCCTACCAGTGATTAAAAAAATCTCTCGAACCTTCACCCCCTCGCGCGAATGATGCCTCTGACAGCTACAGTTCGGATGCCACTATGGTCATGGTTCGCTTTTTGCAGCGCACGGTTTGCTTTTGGAGTACATTGTGGGTGCCCTTACTTATACCATTGGAGACGTCCTCGCCTCCTTGGTGCATCTATATATTGAAATCACAATGTTTACATGTGTATATGCATTTCCGTGTGGACGTACGGTTTATCGAGAAAAGAATTATAATAACAAAGAGATAAAAGATGGGACAGCCCAATCGGCTCATTCGTTCGTACAATAGAAAGAGAAAAACGGCCCATGATATATATGATAAAGTACTAGGGCGCAGTGTGCCTGTCCGGCCTAACCCACTAGCTGCCCTTCACAGCTGAAAGCACTACGCTCCTGCACTTTCCCCTCCCACTCATCACAGATCACTCGGAACGTCCGGTGCCTACGTGCCCCCATCCTTTGCTTTTCTGCATGGAATGAAGAATGGAAGATGACTGGACTAGCCCCAGCTGCCGGAAGAAGAGAGCATGCGCGATCAGCCGCCGCAACGGACTCGATTGGCCCCCAAAATTCCAAAAAGTTCCAAAAGGCTCAGCATGCGTCCGGAAAAGCGCAAAGAGATTCCACTTCCACGCTGGTGAAAGCTCGGAGAATGGAAAGACATCACAGGCTCAGAGTCTGACAGGCATGCATGGGGAGATTGGGAGTTTCGTCCCACTCCGACGGCGACGGCCGCGGCGCCATGCCGTCAGGCCGGTCCATATCCTCCGGTTGAGTAAGTAATTGCGTCCGTTCAGGGCTCGCGACGCGTCGGGCCGCAGGAGGTGCGCCGAGCGAGAGGCGGCTCCCGCGCGCCACCTGCCGGACTTTGTCGTTTTGGCGTTTGCCGTGGCCGACGCGCGTGTCGACCGTGCCCGGACGAGCTCTGTGACGCGGACGCGATCGAGATTGGCTGTCTCGCATGCATGGCCCCGGCCCCCGGGCTCCGGCAGCAGCGTAGTGGTCGCAGCCCTTGGCAGAGTCAAAGCGTGGTCAGAGAATGAGAATCCCCAGCGCAGCTGGTTGCCCACCGTAGTACTTGTTTCAGCAGAACGAACACCACCAATTTGGAAGCACGGCAAATTGCATCGATCAAAGAAGGAAGGCCTCCTCAAGTCCTGAATGATTTCAGTGCAGACAGGCTGTTGGAGAAGAACTGGCTGTGCAACCCTGTGTGCCCACTTTGTGATCAGAGTTGGGAAACGATTGATTATCTGTGTCTGCAGTGTGTATTCTCGCGTGAAGTGTCCAGGTGGACAGAAGGCAAGGTTCAGATGCCACCAGTTCAGGTGCCCGTGGAGGAATGGTGGAATTCAGTGCTGTTTGGTCTGTCAAAGGAAGATACTCGCACAGTAGCGGTGCTGCTCATTTACACGACGTGGAATTTGTGGAAGGAGCGCAACTGCAGAATTTTTGATGGAGTGTTTGCGACGCCGGCAAGAGTCCTATCCCTGATCAAAGAGGAAATGCAACTCCGTGAGTTGGCCTGTAGAACAGGAGGGAGAACCCTTGTTTCTTAATGTTAGTTCTTGCTTTGAGTTTAGAGTTTCGCATATTCTTTTGTAATCACAACCTTGTACTGATTCGCATGCTTCTTCTCCTTCTTAAATGACATGGCAGTGCTCCTGCCTTTATTCAAAAAAAAAAGTCCTGAATGATTTGGCCGCCAATAGATTGTGGCATATCTTTCTCTCGGACGGATTCACAGGTTCCTTGAGCCGAAATTTTGGAGACGGCGGTCAGTGGTCGTTAGTCCGTGAGCAATGACAAAATGGTAACCTTTTGCTTCGGTGGCCGCAAAGGACACCGCACTAGATCCAGAAGAAGCTGCTTTCCTGGACTTTTAGTTGGAAAGATCGTGGCAGATCTGCAGCCTGCTTGGGATGAACCGCTAGCCCTTTTTCCTTGCACAGCGACAAGTTCTAGGTTCACGAAAGTTTGGATGTGACATGGGGGATCACGGTCCCGTAATTGGGTGCCCCAACATGGGGTCTCTTGTTGCTTTCCAACGCACTCGCGACTCGTAAACGTGCATGCGTGCAGTGTCAGTGTGCTCGGTTGAAAAAATGACTTGGCTGTCTTGCGAGTTGTCTCTGTATTGCACTTTTCATCCTTTGCTGCCACACGTTCTAATAATATCATCCACGGAAAACAAGGTTTGCGTGCGTGATCCTGATAGTTTGGCACCTACTACGCCATGTTTTATGGCCCTGTCCTACCTGCATAGTCGATGTTCTGCAAAGGAAATCAATCTACCCAAGGCTTGTTATTTGTTAACAACTCATCATCAGGAAAGAACGTAGCTCTTTTGGTAGATGTGATTATGCTTTTACTCTACAAGAAAGTAGTTTGTGATACTGTGATGACAAGTAGATTGATAAAGCTCAAGTGCTCAACCATAGTCCCATACCCTCCAATCAAGTAGCGCCTCCTCTTTTTCGGAGGACCGGGAACAGTGTGACAAACTTGCATTGGAGCACCATCCAAGATACAGTATCCAACCCTCCACTTCAGCTACCTTGCTTGGCTGCTTGCTCTCACCATGCCGATTGACGTCGGCATTTTCATCTCACCACCCCCTCCTCCTCCTATACAAAGACACTCCAGCTTCCATGAGCCCCGTCCTCTATATAAACCTCCAACCCCTAGCTACTCCCAAGTCCAAACACAGACGCACAGGCAGCACCAAAATCACAGCAAACTGTCTCGCAAGCGGTCGTGTCGAGTGTGGACCGATCGCCAGTGATGGCCGGAGAGCGGCGTCCTCGGTCGGGGGGGTCCTCGGAGGTGTCGTCGTGGTGCTGCCTGCTGGCGCTCGTGCTGCTGGTGGTGGGGTCACTCGCGGGGGAGGAGGAGCGCGGAGTCGGGCAGGCGGTGGTGGTGCGCGGGGCGCGGGTGGCGGCGGCGCGGCCGTGCGAGGAGCTCTACGTGGTGGCGGAGGGGGAGACGCTGCACAGCATCAGCGCCCGGTGCGGCGACCCCTACATCCTGGAGCGGAACCCGCATGTCCACGACCCCGACGACGTCTTCCCCGGCCTCATCATCAGGATCACGCCGCGCTCCGACGGCAACCCCGGCGGCCACAACAAGTAGCTAGTGAAGAAGGGACGGATCCTCCTGATCATGGCCTTCGAACATGACGCGGCGGGCTGGGCAGCATGTAACACTCACCCTCCCGGTCTCCATGTTTCCAGGCCTGTGTACATATTGCATGTGAAAACGGACTTTGATCTACGACTATGAACAAAAACAAATAAGATGCTGCTGGAGTTCCCTTGACGACTTGACGACGTACGTGTCCGGGACACCAGCCTCTTCGTTTTGTTTCGTCTGGTTTCCTCTGTTTTGTTGGGCGAGGAAGAGAGCAGAGAGCCAAAAACAGAGGAAGTGAAACAGAGTAGGCGGCCGCGGGTTTGTGGAACTTCGCATACAAGGGCCAGCAAGCCGAGTGTCCACTCCCATTAACATCGCAGCCAGATTAGAATATGGAAAATCATGCATCTTTTTTTGATTAGAAAATCATGCATGAGTGTCCATTCTGCGCGCTGGATTTTTTTTGACCTTTGGACCGTTTGTTTTAATCAAATATTAGTACAAATATAGTTAAATTTGAATCATTACGAAGAACTTTTTATTAATAAAGCAAGCGACAATAAAAGATACGGTATTTTTGCATAGCTTTTTAATAAGACAAGCGACCAAATTTAGAATAAATAATCAAACGAATTATAATTTGGAATGGAGGGAGTAGATTTTTTTTCACTTTGCATGGCACCTTCATATATGTTTGACATGAACTTAATTGAACCCTAAGTTTGAACTATATGTTTATTATAAAAATATCACCACTTCTTCCATACAAGTATGCATGATCTATATTGTGAAGGATGTTAGAGATAATAGTTGATAGTATATTTGTAACATACACATGCCTGCGAGCTGTGTTTAAGTTGTTGATAAAGTCCTTGTGTACTCGGCGAGGATATTTGTTAGATTAGAAACCGAAGTACCTTGGAGATCAAGTTGTAATCGGCATTGTCCCTATATACTAACACGAAACCACGGTGCGCCAAGATAGGCAGTCGTGCTTAGTCTAGTGCGTTTCCTTTCATGGTATTCAGAGCCATCTTCTTCAACAAACATCTACTGACATATCTTCTTCCTCCGCTTCCTCCTCCCTTGCGAGCCTTCCAACTCTTGGCCACAGCAAGATCTCGGAGAAACTTACCCGAGACAATTATCTCCTATGGAGAGCCCAAGTGCTGCCGCCCATTAGAGTAGCTCAGCTAGAAGGGATCCTAGATGGGTCTATCAAGCCGCCGGCCAAGATCGTCGAGGTGATCAAGGATGAAAAGACCAAGGAGATGCTCCCCAACGCGTTGTACGCGACCTGGCTGGCTCAAGACCAGCTAGTCCTCGGCCATCTGCTTAACTCCCTCACCAAGGATGTGTTGGGGCAGGTGGCCACGGTATCTACTACAGCCGAGGCATGGGAGACGTTAGAGAACATGTTCTCAGCGCAATCTCGTGCCCGAGTAACTAATCTTCGCATGCAGCTTGCTACCCTCAAGAAGGGAAGCCTGACGACTGTCGTCTACTTCAACAAGATGAAGGCCATTGCTGATGAGCTCGCCGCCGCCGGCAAGAAGGTTGATGTTGAGGAGATGGTATCTTTTATTCTTGCTGGCCTGGACTTTGATTATAATCCAATTGTCTCTTCAGTACTTGGTCGTACAGATCTGATTTCCCTTAGTGATCTGTATGCTCAAGTTACTTCCTATGAGATGAGGTTACAGATGCTTCAAGATCAATAATCAGGAGGCCAGCAGTACCAATCGCCAGCCAATGTTGCCAACAGGGGCTGTGGTGGCTTCAACCGCGGGCGTCTAGGAAATCATGGTCATGGCAGAGGTGGTCGCAACTCTGGTGGGCGTGGTATTAGTCCCACTGGAGGCAATGCAGGAGGACAAGGCAACACCAAGCCAAAGTGCCAGATTTGTGATAAACCTAACCACACCTCTCTTGAGTGCTGGTATAGGTTTGAAGAAGACTATCAGCCCAATAATGGCAAGAGTGCAGGTTACTCGGCGGCCTATGGCATTGACACCAATTGGTACGCTGATAGTGGAGCTTCCGATCACATCACAAGTGAACTTGAGAAGCTAACAATGAGGGAAAAGTATGGAGGTCGTGATCAAGTCCACACTGCCAATGGGACATGTATGCGTATTGGCAATATTGGTCATGCTACTTTACACTCCCCTATTCGAGATTTACATCTAAAAAATATCTTACATGTGCCTAATGCTCACAAAAGTCTTGCCCCTGTTCATCGCATTGCATCTGATAATAATGTCTCCCTTGAATTTCATCCCAATTTTTTCTTCATTAAGGATCGAGCAATGAAGACAATCCTTCATCGAGGAAGATGTGAAGGTGGTCTCTATCCTCTAGGGTTGAGTCAAAAGGAGCCAAGTCGAAGCAAGCAATGAGCGTGTGCTTAGAGACAATAAACTTCTGCTTGTTAGTGATCATAGCGGTGGGTCTGTGTGCGACTCTTGCCAGAGAGCAAAGAGTCATCAACTTCCATATTTTGTTTCGAATAAAGTCGCTTCTGCTCCTTTTGAATTAGTTCACTCTGATGTCTAGGCCCCAGCTCCTACTTCGGTAGGTAGATTTTCCTACTACGTGAGTTTCATTGATGATCATACCAAATACACCTGGATTTACCTGTTGCGACGAAAATCAGATGTTTTTGCTGTTTTTTGAAATTTTCAAGCCTTGGTAGAATGGAAGTTTGATAAAAAGATTCCGTCTATGCAAACGGATTGGGGAGTGAGTATGAAAGGCTAAACTCATTCTTCCAACGCATTGGGATATCCCATCGTGTATCTTGTCCTCATGCTCACCAACAAAACGGGGCAGCTAAGAGAAAACATAGGCACATAGTGGAGGTAGGACTAGCACTTCTGGCCAATGCGTCCATGCCTCTCAAGTTTTGGGATGAAGCTTTCCTCACAGCAACTCGCTTGATTAATCTTCTTCCCAGTAAAGTTGTCAACTATAAGACACTCACCGATCTTCTTTTCAATGAATCACTTGATTACTCCTCTCTTAGAGTCTTTGGTTGTGCCTGCTGGCCCAATCTCAGGCCGTTCAATTCTAGGAAGCTTGAATTTCGATCCAAAAAATGTGCTTTCCTTGGATATAGTTCTCTTCATAAAGGCTTTAAGTGTTTGGACATCCCTACTGGATGAGTTTACACCTCACGAGATGTTATCTTTGATGAGGATGTTTTTCCGTTTGCATCTCTTCATGAAAATGTCGGTGCAAGATTAAGGCATGAGATTTCTCTTCTTCCCGAGCATCTTTTTAACACTAATCAAGGGATGTAGGTAGTATTGATCAATTTGCTAATGCTAACGACCCATCCAGTGATGTGATTAGTGTGCAGGATGTATCAGGAGACAATGATGAAGCACAAGAAGAAAATCCTAGTGAAAACAGACTCTCTGGCGATACACAGACGAGTCCTGGCGTGATTGTGCAAAATGACAAGGCAAGTGCTGAATACGAGATGGATTCTCCTGGCGCGGCAGACGATGCTGATCCGATCCACCTCGGATCAGGTGCCCCGACAGTAGGTGCAGTGCCGTCCCTGCGCGGTGGCGACAGCCCGGGGAAACACGCCTACCTGGGGTGCATGGCGGCACCGGACAGGAGCCGACCTCGACAGCGCCGATAGCGCGAGATGCCGCTGGATCCTCTGCGACACGATCAGGATCCGATATTTTAGCTTCGCCTGTTGATCTAGAGATGCAACGTCCAAAGACAAGGTCTCAAAGTGGAATCTCTAAGTCTAAAGTTTTTACTGATGGTACTATTCGATATGCAAATTTCAGTGCTACAGGGGAGCCAACTAGTTTGGACGGAACTCTTAATGATCCAAACTGGAAGAAGGCGATGCAAGAAGAGATCACGGCATTGCACAAAAATGAAACTTGGCATCTTGTTCCGGCTATCAAAGGAGCTAACGTCATTAACTGTAAGTGGTTGTTCAAGGTCAAAAGGAAAGCAGATGGAAATATTGAAAGATACAAAGGTAGATTAGTAGCTAAAGGCTACAAGCAACATTATGGTATTGATTATGATGACACTTTCAGTCTAGTGGTGAAAATAGCAACTGTAAGACTGGTATTGTCCATTGCTGTTTCAAGAGGCTGGTGTTTAAGGCAGCTCGATGTACAGAATGCGTTTTTACATGGTGTTCTTGAAGAAGAGGTATATATGAGACAACCTCCCAGGTTTGAAGATGCAAGTAAACCACATCATGTTTGCAAATTGGATAAAGCTATCTATGGATTAAAACAAGCGCCTAGGGCTTGGTATGCAAGGTTAAGTGCAAAGTTAATTTGTCTCGGTTTTAAAGCTTCAAAATCAGATACCTCTCTATTTATATATTCCAAGAATGGTGTTACTATTTTTATGCTCATAAATGTAGATGACATTATTGTAACCAGTTCTTCCCAAGATGCAATCACAACTTTATTGAAAGATTTGAGATCAAAGTTTGCACTTAAAGATCTTGGTGAGCTGAGTTATTTTCTGGGAATAGAGGTGGTACCTATACAGGGAGGCATCTTACTTAAACAAGAGAAATATGCAGGAGATATATTGGCAAAAGTAGGTATGACAAAGTGTAAAACCTCCTCTACACCGCTAGCTGCAACAGAGAAGTTGAGATTAGAAGGAGATCCACTGTCATCTGAAGATGCTACAAAATATAGAAGTATATTGGGAGCTCTACAATATTTGACATTGACTCGGCCAGACTTAGCATTTGCAGTAAATAAAGTATGTTAGTATCTACACTCTCCTACCACAACTCACTGGACAGCTGTGAAAAGGATTTTGCGATATGTCAAAGGAACATGTAACATTGGATTAAAAATAATGAAATCTTCATCTATGGTTGTGAGTGGCTTTTCTGATGCAGATTGGGCAGGAGATGTAGATGACAGAAGATCAACAAGTGGCTTTGCTATCTTTTATGGTACTAATCTTATATCATGGAGTGCCAGGAAGCAAGCTACTGTGTCAAGATCAAGTACAAAAGCTGAGTATAAGTCTCTTGCGAATGCTACGGCCGAGATAGCTTGGGTAGAAGATTTACTCAAAAAATTGGGAATAAGACTCAAGGTTCCTCCATGGTTGTGGTGTGATAATCTTGGAGCTACTTATTTGTGTGCTAATCCAGTGTTTCATGCAAGAGTAAAACACATTGAGATAGATTTTTATTTTGTTAGAGAGAAGGTTGCAAGGAAACTGTTAGAAATCAGGTTTATCTCTACGAAGGATCAAATAGCTGATGGGTTCACCAAAGCATTGGGGACACGACTATTTGGACAATTTCGAGACAATCTAAACCTAGTTAAAAAGCCCGGTTGAGATTGAGGGAGACTGTTAGAGATAATAGTTGATAGTATATCTGTAACATACACATGCCTGCGAGCTGTGTTTAAGTTGTTGATAAAGTTCTTGTGTACTCGCCTAGGATATCTGTAAGATTAGAAAGCGAAGTACCTTGGAGATCAAGTTGTAATCTTGTAAGTTGTTGGGCATTGTCCCTATATATTAACACAGAACCACGGTGCGCCAAAATAGGCAACCGTGCTTAGTCTAGCGCGTTTCCCTATATATATGTTTGACATGAACTTAATTGAACCCTAAGTTTGAACTATATGTTTATTATAAAAATATCACCACTTCTTGTCGGGGACAGCCATAAGGGTCCCCTAAAAAACCGGGGGAAACCCATTCACTTTCGCAAAAAATAAAACACAAACGAATTCACAAACCTAAAACACGCTCAAGATAGTCACGGCCCAGCGGCCGGGCCCACAGCCCTGGTGGCCCCAGCGGCCCACCAGAACAGTCGGCCCAGCCACCCCCGGGCGAAACTCCGCTTCGCTCGAGGGGCGCAGCGCCGCGCTAACGAGACTCCGCCTCGCTCGAGGGCCGGTCGCCCCCTCGGGTGAGACTCCGCCTCGCTCGAGGGACGGTCGCCCCCTCGGGTGAGACTCCGCCTCGCTCGAGGGCCGGTCGCCCCCTCGGATGGGACTCCGCCTCGCTCGAGGCCCTCACGGCCTCACCGCTCCCGCACCTGCTCCCCCGACAGGGGCGTTTAATGTTCTGACACTTGCAGGCGCCCGGGTCAAAGACGAATCCACGCCGTGCCGTCCCTCTGACACGCCCGGGAATCATATCCCGGCGCTGTTCTGCCAACTCTCCCGGTGAGGCCATCCCCACCACTGTGCGGCAAGGCCAGTGTCAGCTCCGTGACACTGCGCCACCCACTCTCGTACGGCCAACACGCCGCACCCTCGAAAGAGGACGGCGGAACTCTCGAAAAGGGGACGGACGCCTGCTCCGCGCCAGCCCAGGGCCACGCCATGACGTCGGACCAGTGAGGCGCGTCACCTCCGTCACCGTCGGTCCTGCGCGGCCATCCCCGCCATCACGACGCCATCCCGGGCACTGCAGCGCCATCCCTGACGCTGTGGGAGTGCGGGGCGACAAGACACCGCCACGCCCGCGGCTGTGCCCCTTACGACCTCCCGTCAGCCGCACCCTCGAGCCAGCGTACGGACGACGACCACACGGGAAGCTCCTACGCCGCCACCCTCGAAGCCGCTCCTGGACGGATACAAGGCACGCCATGACGCTCCGCCAGAAGCAAGATTCGCCAGGACGGCCGTCCACTCCGTTGCACTGTCCGCCATGCCATCACACGTAGCTAGAACAGTGCGGCACGCCTGTAAACTGCCTCCTCCTCGGCCTATAAAAGGAGGGGCAGTCCCCTGGCCGCAGGGGGACGACGGAGAGCACTGACCCACACGCTTTCTGCCTTCACCACGATATTGGCACTCGCCTCAATCAAAACCTCAGGGACTTGGAGGTCCGGCCTCCTCTCCCGCCCCGCTTGTAGCTCCCCTCTGCAAGCACCACGGTGCAACGCAATACAGTGCCCCGAGCACTCCACTGCTGGACGTACGGCCCCGGCCGGAACCAGGATAAACTTGTGTCCCCTGTGTTGTCGTTGGCACCGACCATCGAGAAGCTGATCACAGCGTAACTTACTAGTTAGTGTCGGGACTACTTTCCGCACCGACAGTTGGCGCGCCAGGTAGGGGAGCTCGCGCTGTGATCGACCCCTCACCAGCATTCTCGATGGTGATTCGTACCGAGATGACGTCCCAGAGGTACGCCATGGGCAGCTCGGACCCTCTCCCCGCTGGATTCGAAATCCGGTTTGGGAGCCTGAACTTTCAGGCCACAGGGAACGGCTACCTCATGCGCCTCACCAACTTCGACGAACTCCACCCGTGGCGGTCGACTGGGCCGGGCCCAATGCCCGTCACGCCTGCTACTGACGCTCCGGCACCCACCCGGGTGGCTGCCGCGAGCGCCTCGACGCCCCGGCACCGCAAACGCCCAGGTCAGCGCTCGCGCCAGGCGCGCACGGAGCGACGCCGGGCAACACGCGAGGCGGCCCGGAACGACGCGCCCCCGCCAAGCGACACGGCGGCGCACCCTGCGGGGGAGCACGTGGCCGCGGGGCCGCAGTTTCCCCACGGGATGCGCAACCCTGCTGCGGCGTACGCCTCATCCGTCAGCACCGACATGGCCGCGTACGAGGATCTCCCGGGCCATCACTTGCTGTCAGTCCGGAACCTCATCGCCACCACCAACGACGAGTCGTACCACGGCTCGCCCAGCGAGCTGCCGCCCTCAACCTCGCATGGCTACGCAGAGTGGGACTTCTCCGGCGTACCGGACCCTGTGGTCTTCCGGCGATTCCTTGATGCCGCGGACTACTGGTTCGGTTGCTCCGACGACTCCAGCGAGGGGAGCTATGATCCCTCGCGCGAGTGCTTCGTTGTCGCCGCCAACGAGCAGGCTAACGGCGCAAACGGAGCGGGCGACGGGAACGCGGCCCAGCATCCGGAGCCGAACCCGCCACCGGCCCCACCAGCGGGCAATGCGGATATCAATGCGCAGCTGGCCCAGGCACGCGAGCTCGAGGCGAAGCTCGCGGAAGAGTACCGGCAGGTGCGGCTCCTGCGTGCAACTATCGCAGGGGAAGCCTCGGCGCGCGGCGAACGCGCCCGAGAAGCTGGGAAGCAAGCCTGCGAGCGCATCAATGCCAACTTCAACGTGGACGACCCACACACGCCACTTCGTGCCAGCCAAAAACTCATCGCGGCGGCAACACTACTTCGGGCCATGCCCGAGCCATCGACACCCGAGGCACGTAACCTGCGCCGCGAGGCGCAGACTCTCATCGAGCAAGCGGCCGTGCAGCAGGCCGAGAGCTCCGCGTCCCGCATGCGCAACCAGTCCAGCGCGCGGGGCGACGGCGGCGCGAAGGACCAGGAGGCATCCGTCCACGCGGACGGCGCGGCGGAGCAGCCGCCAAACCGGGGCAGGACGCCTGTCAAGGAGCGGATCCTTGACACGCGCGGCGAGGCCCACGACGGAGACGCCCGCAACGTCCTGAACGCCAAGCGAAAGGGCGACGCGGAGGCGCGAGCGGCGGCGGGCTACCACCCTCGACGAGGTGGTCGCTACGACAGCCGGGAGGACCGCTCGCCAACACCAGAACCACCGGGAACCCGAGTGTTCAGTCGGGAAATCCGTGCGGCGAGTTTCCCCCAGCGTTTCCGCCAGCCCACCACCATCGACAAGTACACGGGGGAGACGGACCCTCGTGTGTGGCTCAACGACTACCGTCTGGCTTGCCAGCTGGGCGGAGCCACCACCGATGCGGTGATCATCCGCAATCTGCCGCTGCACCTTGCGGACTCGGCCAGAACGTGGCTCGAGCACCTACCGCCCAGCCAGATCCACAGCTGGGATGACTTAGTCCGCACGTTCGTGGGGAACTTCCAGGGCACATATGTGCGCCCTGGGAACTCCTGGGACCTGCGAGCGTGCACCCAGAAGCCCGGCGAGTCGCTCCGGGACTTCATACGGCGCTTTTCAAAGCGCTGTACTGAGCTCCCGAGCGTCGCTCAGTCCGAGATCGTGCACGCCTTCCTCGAAGGCACGACCTGTCGGGACCTCGTGCGCGAGCTCGGGAGGAGCCCGCCGGTCGACTCCAACGAGCTGTTCGACATCGCCACCAGCTTCGCCTCCGGAGAGGAGGCAGTGGGGGCCATTTTCGACGGCAAGAAGGGCAAGCGCGTGGACGACACGCCCGCGGAGGGCAGCAAGTCCAAGGAGCCCCAGCAAAAACACAAGCGGGGCAAGAAAGGCAAGAAGCCGCGCCACGAGGCGCGCGCGCAGGGGCGCGACGACGGCGGGGACGAGGCCCTCGCAGTTGACCCGGCTCGAAAGGGCCCTCGAGGAGCCCCTCGAGGCCCCGGCGTATTCGACGATATGTTGAAAAAGCCCTGCCCGTACCACAAGACCCCAGTCAACCACACCCTCGAGCAGTGCGACATGCTCAAGAAGTACTACCGCCGCGTCGCCGCGAAGGAGGACGAGGCCAAGAAGGACGGGGGTGGCGGAGACGCTGATGGCTTCCCCGCGGTGGAGAACGTTTTCTTCATCTTCGGGGGACCGACGGTGGACATGTCCACCAACCGGCGCAAGCGAGAGCGGCACGAGGTCCTCGCCGCGGAGAGGGCACCTCCTTCCTTCCTCGACTGGTCGGAGGACGCCATCACCTTCAGCCGCGAGGACCACCCGAACCGCATCCCCAACCCGGGCCAGTACCCGTTGGTCGTCGATCCCATCATCGGCAACGCGCGGTTTTCCAAGGTGCTGATGGACGGCGGCAGCAGCCTCAACATCCTCTACGCCCACACACTACGGCTGATGGGGATTGGGTTGGACCAGCTGCGGCCCAGCACGGCGCCGTTCCATGGCGTCGCGCCAGGCAAGCGCGTCCAGCCCCTCGGGCAGATCGACCTGCCGGTCTGGTTCGGCACACCGGACAACTTCCGCAAGGAGATCCTCACCTTTGAGGTAGTGGGGTTCCGGGGCGCGTACCACGCCATCCTTGGCCGTCCGTGCTATGCCAAGTTCATGGCGGTCCCGAACTACACTTACCTCAAGATGAAGATGCCGGGGCCAAAAGGCGTAATCACCGTGGGCTCGTCGATCGAGCACGCATTCGACTGCGACGTCGAGTGCGTCGAGCACGCTGAGGCCCTGGCGCTCGACGAAACGTTTGTCGCGGACATGGAGAAGCTGGCCAACGAGGGCCCCGACTCCTCCGCCAAGCACGCGGGCAGTTTCGAGGCTGCCGAACAAACGAAGGAGGTGCCCCTCGACCCTGCAGCCCCCGAGGGCAAGGTGTTGAGGGTCAGTTCTACCCTCGACCCGAAATAGGAAGTGGTGCTCGTCGACTTTCTCCGCGCCAACGCCGATATCTTCGCGTGGAGCCCCTCGGATATGCCAGGCATCCCGAGGGAGGTCGCCGAGCACTCCCTTGATATCCTACCTCACTCCCGAGCCGTGCAACAACGGCTGCGCCGCTTTGACGAAGAGCGGCGCCGGGCGATCGGAGTAGAGCTGCGGAAGCTCCTCGAGGCCGGGTTCATCAAGGAAGTTTTTCACCCTACGTGGCTAGCTAATCCTGTACTAGTTAAGAAAAAGAATGGGAAGTGGCGGATGTGTGTAGATTACACTAGTTTGAATAAAGCATGTCCCAAAGTTCCTTTTCCTTTGCCACGAATCGATCAAATCGTTGACTCAACTGCAGGGTGTGAACTATTGTGTTTCCTCGATGCCTATTCCGGGTACCACCAAATAAAGATGAAGGAGTCCGACCAGCTTGCGACTTCGTTCATCACGCCGTTCGGAATGTTCTGCTACGTAACGATGCCGTTTGGCCTCCGAAACGCGGGCGCTACATACCAGCGATGTATGCAGCACGTCTTCGGAGACCACATCGGGCGAACCGTTGAGGCTTACGTAGACGACATAGTCGTGAAAACCAGGAAGGCGGGCGACCTGGTTAGCGACCTGCGCGTGGCATTCGATTGCCTGCGAGCCAACGGGGTGAAGCTGAACCCCGAGAAGTGCGTCTTCGGAGTGCCGCGAGGCATGCTGCTGGGATACATAGTTTCCCAGCGGGGCATCGAGCCTAACCCCGAGAAGGTCGCAGCCCTCGAACGGATGGGCCCGATTCGAGACCTCAAGGGGGTCCAGAAAGTGTTGGGGTGCCTCGCCGCCTTGAGCCGCTTCATCTCGCGGCTCGGCGAGAAGGGATTACCCCTCTACCGACTCCTGAAGAAACACGAGCGCTTCTCCTGGACCGTCGAAGCCCAGGAGGCGCTTGACAAACTCAAGGCGACGCTCGCCCACGCGCCAATCTTAACGCCACCCCAGGACGGCGAGCCTCTGTACCTCTACGTCGCCGCGACCACTCAGGTGGTCAGCGCCGTCATCGTGGTGGAGCGTACAGAGGAGGGGCACGCCCTACCAGTCCAGAGGCCCGTGTACTACATCAGCGAAGTGCTGTCCGAGACCAAGGCACGGTACCCACAGATCCAGAAGCTGCTCTACGCAGTAGTGCTCGCGCGGCGCAAGCTCCGGCACTACTTCGAGGCCCACCCGGTCACGGTGGTCTCCTCGTTCCCGTTGGGTGAGATCATCCGCAACCCGGACGCGGCGGGCAGGATCGCCAAGTGGTCTGTGGAATTGATGGGCGAGACGCTCGCCTATGCGCCGCGCAAGGCAATCAAGTCCCAAATCCTGGCGGATTTCGTCGCCGAATGGACGGACACACAACTGCCGCCGCCGCAAATCCAGGCCGAATGCTGGACCCTCTACTTCGACGGGTCGGTGATGAAAACAGGGGCGGGCGCGGGCCTGCTCTTCATCTCACCCCTCGGGGAGCACATGAGATACGCGGTACGCCTGCATTTCCCCGCGTCGAACAACATGGCGGAGTACGAGGCCCTCCTTTGCGGCCTCCGAATCGCCATTGAGACAGGCATCAAACGCCTCGACGTCAGGGGGGACTCGCAGCTCGTGATTGACCAAGTCATGAAGAATGCGAGTTGTCGCGACGACAAAATGGAGGCCTACTGCAACGCCGTACGAGCCCTCGAAGACAAGTTCTACGGCCTCGAGCTTAACCACGTGCCCCGCAGGTACAACGAGGAGGCGGACGAACTCGCAAAAATCGCGTCGGGGCGAATCACCGTCCCCCCAAACGTTTTTGCGCGGGACGTCGCCAGGCCGTCCGTCAACCTCGAGTCGACACCCTCGAGTCAAGAGGAACCCTCGGGGGCTCCCTCGAACCCAGCGGGCGCGGAGCCCATGGATGAAGACCCCTCGAACGAGGCGTTTGTGCTCTCCTTGCTCGAGGGCTACGGTGCGGACGAGGCCGAGGCCATGGACACGGAGCCAGCCCCCCGCGCGGAGGACTGGCGGGCCAAGTACCTCGCCTGGATGGAGCGGGGGGAGCTTCCCTCAGATCGGGCCGAGGCCAGACGCATCGCCAGGATGGCCAAGTCGTTCACCCTCGTCGACGGCGAGCTATACAAGCGCGCTGCGTCAGGCGTCCTGCAGCGGTGCATACCCATCCCCCAGGGGCGCGAGCTCCTCCGGGACATCCATGCGGGCGTGTGTGGCCACCACGCGGCGCCACGCACCCTCGTGGGCAACGCGTTTCGCCAGGGGTTCTATTGGCCTACCGCGGTTGCTGATGCCAGCGAGATCGTGCGCACCTGCGAAGGGTGCCAATTTTACGCCCGCAAGACCAATCTCCCGGCGCATGCCCTCCAGACGATCCCCATCACGTGGCCTTTTGCCGTGTGGGGGCTGGACATTGTCGGGCCCCTGCGAAGGGCGCCCGGGGGCTACACGCACCTGCTGGTCGCCATTGACAAGTTCTCCAAGTGGGTCGAAGCGCGCCCAATCACGAATCTCAGGGCAGAGCAGGCCGTAATATTCTTCACCGACATCATCCACCGGTTCGGGGTGCCTAACTCCATCATCACCGACAACGGGCCCCAGTTCACCGGCAGGAAGTTCCTGGAATTCTGCGACAAGCACCACATCCGTGTGGACTGGGCGGCCGTCGCGCACCCACAGACCAATGGTCAAGTGGAGCGGGCCAATGGCATGATCCTACAAGGCCTCAAGCCCAGGATTTTCGACAGACTGAACAAGTCTGGCCGAAAATGGCTCCAGGAGCTGCCGGCGGTCGTGTGGAGCCTCAGAACCACTCCGAGCAGGGCCACGGGATTCACCCCGTTCTTCCTCGTCTATGGCGCGGAGGCCGTCCTCCCCACGGACCTGGAATACGGGTCGCCCAGAGTCAAGAGCTACGACGAGGGCACCAACCAGCGAGCCCGCGAGGACTCACTGGATCAATTGGACGAAGCCCGCACTGTGGCCCTGATGCATTCAGCAAGATACCAGCAGGCTCTGAGGCGGCACCAGGCCCGGAAGATACGACGCCGAGACTTCGACGAAGGGGACCTAGTCCTAAGGCTGCGCCAAGACAATCGAGGCCGTCACAAGCTATCGCCCCTATGGGAGGGACCCTACGTCGTTGTCAAAGCGCTCAAGTCTGGCACCTACAAGCTGGCCAACGAGGACGGCGAGGAACTCACCAACGCTTGGAACATCCAACAGCTACGTCGCTTCTACCCTTAGAAAGGATTTCCAAGTTTTTCTTGTCATTTACATACCCAACACCCCAGTTGGCTGTAATTTCCATCAAATTAATCAAGCTAAAGGGCGACTCGGTTTTCCCCCGAAAACCAAATCCCCCTCGGGGGCTACTGCGGGGGGCGTCCCCCCCCAAAAAATGGTCCCATTTTTTCGCAAAATTCGTCGCAAATGTGCTAAGTATGCCTCGACCCAAACTTTGGGTGGACTCACGCGGGACGCGAGTGGCCAAAGGGCGAAGAAGCGCGAGTCGGGGATAGCCCACGCCTCCGGCAGGATACGGCCCTTCCCCCTCGCCACTTTGCCTATAAGCTACTCGTGCGAACGAAAACCTTCCCAGCCAAGGTTCGCCTAAGAAAGCGGGGAGGCAGAACAACACAATTGCCGAAATAAACAACGAGTTTTTCAACTTACAAACAGCGAAGTGCTTTAAACAGCAAATGTTTATTACAACAGCCGCGCGGCTCGAATTCTAACATCAAAAACATAAAGGGCCCAAACGCCCAATGGTCTTCAGGCTTGGGGGCCGCCAGCCGGGGGAGCGTCCGGGAAGAGGAAGTCCATGAAGTCCTCGGCGAGGATGTCGGCGGCAGGAGCAGCGAGCGCATCTGCACGGTTCATCGCCACCTCGTCGTCGACACCGACGGGAACGACATAGCCCGTGGAAACGGCCTCGAGGTCGACCTGGTAGTGGGAGACCACTACGCCAAGAGCTTTCTGAACTCCCAGGTGAAGGGCATGGCGCACGCGTTGGGTAACGTGCCTGCCGAGGGCGCGGAGGCGACTCGCCATCGAGCTCCCAGCCTGCACTTCGCCCTCCTCGACCCCCTGGCACGCCTCGAGGGCGGCGGCCCGCAGCTCCTCCAGCTCCTGTTGTGAGGAGTTGTAGGCCGTCTGGAGGGACTCTGCCTGGGTCGTCGAGTTCCCAAGAGCGTTCCGCAGGCCTGAAACCCATGAACGAAAAACAAAAATTGGGAGCGGATCCCAAGCAAACCAAATCAACAAGCAAAATGCGAAGAGAGGCGACTCACCTTCGACCTGTCTCTTCTCCGAATCGAGGGCCTTGCGCGCGACCTCGGCCTCCTGCTGCAGGCTAAGGACCGTAGCTTCCTGCTCCACGACAGCCTGGCGCAGATCCTCGTGGGAGACGCTGAGCTGGTTCAGCTCCCCGTCGAGCCGCGAGACTTCTTCGTCCCGTTGCTTGAGGGTTGCCTGCGCCCCCTCGAGTGCGGCGCGCTCCTGCTGAAGGAGGCCCTGGGCCTCTTCTCGCGCCAGGCGCTCGTGCTCGAGGGCGGCCCGAGCCTCAGCAAGGGCGGTTCGCTCCTGCTGGAGCTGAGCGTCCGCCTGTTGGCGCGCGTCCCGCTCCCGCTGAAGCTGCTCCCCCGCCGAGGCGAGGGAGGCGGCCTGGTCCGCCAGGCTGGTCCTCAGCTGCTCGGCCTCCTTGGCCCTTTCCTCGGCCTGGCTCTGCCAAGACCGTGCTCCCTCGAGGGCTGCACGATCCTGTTCGAGCTGGGCGCGAATCGAGGCCACCTCCGTCTCCCACTCCGCCGCCACGGTCCGCATCGCGGCTGCGTCCTCGCGCGCCTTCCGCAGTGCCTCGTCCCGCTCCAGGAGCGCTGTCCGCACCTTCGCGACTGCAGAGGCGTCTTTCGCAGCCTGGGCGTCCTGCCCCAGGAGCTCGTCCCGCACTGCCTGGAGCCGGTACTCCAGCCACCCGTTGTCGGTCCGCAGGGCCTCGACAAGGGCGTCAAGAGCGTCGTATTGGTCCCGGTACCAGTTGCGCTCGGAGCTCAGCCGGTCGAGGTGGCCGTACTTCTCCCGGGCTCGACCCTCCAATTCCTGTCACCGGCAGACAAGGCAGAAGAGAATTTGAGTCGGAAAAAGCGCGAACGCGGCAGAGACGAGGGGGGAAGAAACTCCAAAATCCAACAGAAAGGACGCGTACCTGGAAAATCCGCCACGCAGGACCCCCGTGGATCCGCAGCGCCTCGTCCAGCGCGTTGTTGAGCGAGGCGCCGTGGTCGCGGAACTCTTGCCACAGCGCCTGCTCGGCCTGGGCCTCGATGCAGAGGGCTGGCGGCGCGCTGGCTTGCTCCCGCTCCCGCTCCACACGCGTCACGGTGCCATCGGGGGCAGGAGGGCCGGCACGAGACGACGAGGCCTCGGCGCCATGCGCCGGGGGCTGCGGCATCACGCAGCCATCCTCCCGCATCACTAACACCCCCGCCGCGGGCTCGGGGGCTGGCGCGGGCCAGTTCTCCCATTGGCCCCATCCAGGCGGCGGCGCGTCGTCGTCGGGGATCTCCACCACGGCCGCCTGACCACCCGCCGCCGGGACAGGCAGAGGTCGGACCGTCGGCGCGGCGGTTGCCGCTGTCGTAGCCGCCGCCGCGGCCGTCGCCTCCTGCTGCGGCTCCGTGGCCACGGCCGCGCTGCGCGGTGGCTCGCCCGTCATCGCCGCGCTCCCGGCCGCCCGTGGCGCCCTCGACGAGCGCCGCCTCGTGGGTACGGACGTGTCCGACCTGAGCGCTTTAGCGGGCGCGAGGGCGGGGACGGTCGGCGCCACCCTGCGAACACGGAGACAAAAAACTGAGCTCCAACCCCTCGAAACCGGAACGTCTGGAGGAGGGACTGCTTACCTCAAGGTGGAGAAGCCTCGCTTCCTCTTCCTCGAGGGTTCGGCAGGCGCTGCTGTGGCGCCCGTCGTCGCCGCCGCAGCGCTCCCAGACGCTTCCGCGGCGCGCGCTGGCGCTTCCGCGACGCGCGCTGCCTCTTCCACGGACCGCCCGGCGGCGGGCGCTTCTGCGCCCACCACGGGCGCCTGCTCCTCTGCCGCCTCTACGGCTCTTGGTGAGGGGGTCGAGGGATTCCACCTCTCGGGGGGGCCCGCCCCCCATCGCTCTCCTCTTCTTCCTCCTCTCCCGACGACGAGTTCTCCGGAGTCGCCGGGGAAGAGAGTCCCTGCTGCTCGCGCAGCCGGTACTCCTCGTCCCGCTGCTCCCGGCGCTCCCGCCGCCGGATTCTCTTCTCCTTCCTGCGCGCCGCCCGCTCCTGCTCCCGTCGCTGCGTGGCGCGGGCAACCGCTCGAGCTCGGGGCGTGGGCGGGTCGGACCGCGAGGCGTCCACGGTCACCCTCTGCTAAAAAGCGACTGTCAAAACCATGCTGGTACGTTGCGAGGGAACGAGAAAGGGAGGAAGGCCTACTCACCGCCGGGGCGTCGGGGAGCATAACGAACGACCAGAGGTCGTCGTTGCTGTGCCGGCCGGCCTTGAGGCTGATGGCGCGCCTCGCCCTCGTGGCCGCGTATTCCCGAGCGAGGCGCTCATTCAAGAACCGCGAGCACGCCAACGACGCAGGGTTGGCCGCCTCGCTCATCTCGTGAATACGGAGCTCCCTCTCCATGAGGGGGACGATCCGCCGGTGGTGGAGGTTCGCGAGGACCGAAGCCGCCCCCAACCCGGCGTCCGCCAGGCTCTTCAACGCGGTTAGGAGCGAATCCAACCGCGCCTGGTGCGAGGAGGGAGACACGCCGTGGTGCCAGGAGTCGGCCTTCTCCTTCAGCACCTTGCCGGTGTAGGGGGGAGGCCGGCGCCGTCGTTGCGGAGGTAGAACCACCCCCGCTCCCATTCCGCGTTGTTGGATGTCATCGTGCAGGGGATGTATAACTCCTTGCGCGAATCCCGCAACGAGATCGACAGGCCGCCGGCGCGCACCGCCCGGCGCACCCGTGCCTCGGGCGTAGCGAGCGTGTGCAGCTCCGCGCGGAAGAGGTGGACCCAGAGATCCCAGTTCACTGGGATCCCCAGGAACCCCTCGCAGACGCCGACGAAGGTGGCCGCTTGCGAAATCGCGTTGGGGGCGAAGTTGTGCAGCTCCACCCCGTAGTGGTGGCACAGTCCGCGCATGAAGCGGCTCGCCGGCGCGGCGAAGCCGCGCTCATGGTGCCGGATGAAGCTGACGACGTAGCCGTACGGCGGGTTGGGCTCCCGATCCGTCGCCGGCGGAACGATCCACGCCGGGGGCTGCCCCTCCACGTTCGGCGCCAGCTGGCCGCTGTTCACGAGCTCGCTCAGGGCGAGCACCGTCACCGTCGAGCGGCTCCACGGCAGCGGATCCAGCACCGTGATTGGCTGGGGGGAGCCATTGCGGTTGGCGGCGGCGCACGAAGACGAAGCTAGCGGCGGGCGAAACGAAAGGGCGCACAGCCGAGAAGCGAAGGCAAGGAGCCAAGGGCGGCGGCGCTAAGTAACGAGGTAAGGAGCTTCCGCCTCCCTCTCCTTGGATTTATAGATCTAAGGGAGCCACGCTCCCCAAACCGCGCGCCGCGCGCATTAACTGCAGGCGGCTGCATCTGCCACTGACAAGCGGGGCCCACCGCACCGAAACGGCCGGCCGCGCGCGCATGCGCGATCATTACGGCGCGGCAACCGAAGAGCCGCGGCGGCCCGTCACGTCCGCCCCCCACGTCGCCCACTACGCGCGCGGCTGCGACGCCTGAAAAGGCGCGCCCGCGACGCACGACTGAAGCCACAACTGTGGGCATTTAACGGCCTGGTCCCTTACTAAGTAAGCGTGACCCTCGCGCGGCCCGAGCCCAGTGCTCGAAAAACCAGACCCTCGAAGGGTGCGATTACTGACCAGTGGCCTCGAGACCCGCTCGGTGAAAGCGGGCGCCACAGGTGCCCTCGATTCTAGAGGATTACTGATCAGCAGCTCGGGGGTCAGCTCGACCGCGAACCCACGAATCCTGCAGATGCAATCAAGACGGGGGCACTTAGCTGCCACCCCGCAACGGCCCTACTGATCAGGGGTTCGAAGCACTGACCCTCGAAGGGTTCGAACAGGCGCCCCAGATCAACAGAGTCAGGGACAACGAGGGCGCGCGCATTCGAGCCTATCCTCGAGCTCACCAGCTCGAGGACGCCCCACATGTCGTATTCAAGAACCAACGAGGGCAGCTAGTCGAGGGATCCCATCGAGGGAGAGCTTCCGCGCCCTCGGTCCCCAGCGAACGGGACCGAGCCCTGCCTAGCAAACCCACGTAAGCGCTTTCATGGACGAGTCTCCGGACCACGAGCCAACCCTTATCGAACGGGGCATGGGCGTCCACTTGAATCACCCGGTAACAGCTCAATGAGGAATCCGCGATTCGCGACCCGCTCGATGGGAGTTGCGGAAACCTCACCCCCCGTCCCGCGGAGGGACGGCGGGGGAACGTACAAACAAGTCGGAGAGCCCGCCCCGATCGCCTCGAACGGGCCCAGGCTCGGGGGCTCGACGCGTGGCTACACCTCCTGGATATGCACCGAACGCACGCGAACGTCGGCACATGCGTACGGCACCGCCGAGGCCGGCTGAAACACCGCCGAGGCCGGCTGAAATAAACGCCTCGCACAATGACGACGCTGTGAAAAAAAACCTTGAAGGAGTACACACACTCCTCCAAGGCTTCGGGGGCTAGACCCGCGGGTCCGCTAGCGCGCCCCCACGGAATAGCACAGCAATCAGGAGGGAAGAAAGTCCCATCAGCAAGCGTCAGCATCTGCGGGATCCTAACGGATACACCCGCAGATGCTCGGGGGCTACTGTCGGGGACAGCCATAAGGGTCCCCTAAAAAACCGGGGGAAACCCATTCACTTTCGCAAAAAATAAAACACAAACGAATTCACAAACCTAAAACACGCTCAAGATAGTCACGGCCCAGCGGCCGGGCCCACAGCCCTGGTGGCCCCAGCGGCCCACCAGAACAGTCGGCCCAGCCACCCCCGGGCGAAACTCCGCTTCGCTCGAGGGGCGCAGCGCCGCGCTAACGAGACTCCGCCTCGCTCGAGGGCCGGTCGCCCCCTCGGGTGAGACTCCGCCTCGCTCGAGGGACGGTCGCCCCCTCGGGTGAGACTCCGCCTCGCTCGAGGGCCGGTCGCCCCCTCGGATGGGACTCCGCCTCGCTCGAGGCCCTCACGGCCTCGCCGCCCCCGCACCTGCTCCCCCGACAGGGGCGTTTAATGTTCTGACACTTGCAGGCGCCCGGGTCAAAGACGAATCCACGCCGTGCCGTCCCTCTGACACGCCCGGGAATCATATCCCGGCGCTGTTCTGCCAACTCTCCCGGTGAGGCCATCCCCACCACTGTGCGGCAAGGCCAGTGTCAGCTCCGTGACACTGCGCCACCCACTCTCGTACGGCCAACACGCCGCACCCTCGAAAGAGGACGGCGGAACCCTCGAAAAGGGGACGGACGCCTGCTCCGCGCCTGCCCGGGGCCACGCCATGACGTCGGACCAGTGAGGCGCGTCACCTCCGTCACCGTCGGTCCTGCGCGGCCATCCCCGCCATCACGACGCCATCCCGGGCACTGCAGCGCCATCCCTGACGCTGTGGGAGTGCGGGGCGACAAGACACCGCCACGCCCGCGGCTGTGCCCCTTACGACCTCCCGTCAGCCGCACCCTCGAGTCAGCGTACGGACGACGACCACACGGGAAGCTCCTACGCCGCCACCCTCGAAGCCGCTCCTGGACGGATACAGGGCACGCCATGACGCTCCGCCAGAAGCAAGATTCGCCAGGACGGCCGTCCACTCCGTTGCACTGTCCGCCATGCCATCACACGTAGCTAGAACAGTGCGGCACACCTGTAAACTGCCTCCTCCTCGGCCTATAAAAGGAGGGGCAGTCCCCTGGCCGCAGGGGGACGACGGAGAGCACTGACCCACACGCTTTCTGCCTTCACCACGATATTGGCACTCGCCTCAATCAAAACCTCAGGGACTTGGAGGTCCGGCCTCCTCTCCCGCCCCGCTTGTAGCTCCCCTCTGCAAGCACCACGGTGCAACGCAATACAGTGCCCCGAGCACACCACTGCTGGACGTACGGCCCCGGCCGGAACCAGGATAAACTTGTGTCCCCTGTGTTGTCGTTGGCACCGACCATCGAGAAGCTGATCACAGCGTAACTTACTAGTTAGTGTCGGGACTACTTTCCGCACCGACACTTCTTCCATACAAGTATGCATGATCTATATTGTGAAGGAGACAATATGCATGTATATCTTAAGGTCGTATTTTCAATGTTAATAATTATAGAATTAGATAACTAAGAATTATATTATGTATATTTTATGACTTTTTTTTTTATAAAGTTCACCTGACTTAGAGTTTATTGTAAGGTACTCTTAATAGTGCCAGATGTAAGTAATAAATTATTAAAAATATCAGTAATTAGATGCAAAATTTAGGAGTTACTTTAGATTATTTTGCATAATGCAATAGATGGGTAATTTAACTGAAATAGGATTACTTAGTTTGAACATATATTTAGGGACACTTCAGACTATTTTTATAATGGTGGAGGTGCGTTTTTTTTATAAAACATAATATATGTAATGTATACGATGACTTGAGTCTACATGATTGATAATCAGATATTTTTTTGTAAAAGTTTTTGATATTTATCTATTTTGTAGCGTGAAGATCAATGTAGAGGCTCGTAGTGAGAATTAATTTGCAGTTTTCAGGAAAATTTTTTTATCAATCGTATATACTAAGATAATATGCAAACTAGGGCACGAAATCATACTTAAGGCAACTCCGATTGATTTATTTTAAGATGAACAAGTAATAGAAAAAAATACTTTGGCATTCAGTCCGTTGCATTTCCATCGTCCTCGTAACAGGAAACTACCCTATGAGGGGGAGAAGGTTGGATCAGAGATACGGATCATTTTGACTATTAGATTTATAGATTTTGTTCACTTAAATATATTCTATGTCTACGTAATAATATATATACATCTAGAAAAATCAAAACAACGTATAATTTAAGACGGATGGAGTAGATTGCAGAATTGCATGGAACGCAAAACAGTCTGAAAGATTGGCAGGTAAACTCTCGTGCTTGCTGCTCACAACAAATTCGTCTCACACATATCATCAACCCGCTCTTTTTAAAATGCTCATCATCCCTCGAGCATGCAACTCATTCTTTGCAAAATCATCACATCCTCGATTCCTCGCAACTCATCTTTAAACTGCAGAACAACCGTGCATTATATTTAAGCATCTACTCTCAATCTACCCATAAGCTAACTCCGAATATATAAACGATCCGAACTTTTCTCCTATCTGACCACTAGTGCTGCTGAATTTGCCGGCGATAATGGCGCCGCGGCTTGTGAGCTCGGCGGCGCTTGTTCTGACCACCATCCTGGGCTCCTTGTGCCTCGTCGCGCTCTCGGAGGATGGTTTGTGCCCGATGACTGCCGCGTATATGTGTCGCATGTTCTTCGCATATTGCAGTGTCATGACGTCTGAACTGTCGTGGCCATGCGTGCAGAGCAACTCGGCAACCTGCGGTTCGTGCGGCGCGCGCAGGACGCGCCCCTGGTGTCGCACTACAACTACATCATCATCGGCGGCGGCACGGCGGGTTGCCCGCTGGCGGCGACGCTGTCGGAGCACTCCCGCGTGCTGCTCCTCGAGCGCGGCGGCCTCCCCTACCGCAACATGTCGAACCAGCAGCACTTCACGGACGCGCTGGCGGACACGTCCCCGGCGTCGCCGGCTCAGCGGTTCATCTCCGAGGACGGCGTGGTGAACGCCCGGGCGCGGGTTCTGGGCGGTGGCAGCTGCCTCAACGCCGGCTTCTACACGCGCGCCAGCAACGACTACGTGCACGCCGCCGGGTGGGACGCGCGCCTCGTCAACTCGTCCTACCGCTGGGTGGAGCGCGCGCTGGTGTTCCAACCCGACGTGCCGCCGTGGCAGGCCGCGCTCCGCGACGCGTTGCTCGAGGCCGGCGTCACGCCCGACAATGGCTTCACCTTCGACCACGTCACGGGGACCAAGATCGGGGGCACCATCTTCGACAGCAACGGGCAGCGGCACACCGCCGCCGACTTCCTCCGGCACGCGCGCCCCGGGGGCCTCACCGTGCTCCTCTACGCCACCGTCTCGAGGATCCTCTTCAGGCAGCAGGGTACGTTGCGCCGTGCACTCGTCGTACGGGACAGCTGACACTGTCGATTGGTTCTGAACTGAAGAATTTTGTGAATGACAGAGGGGGTGCCGTACCCGGTGGCGTACGGCGTGGTGTTCAGCGACCCGCTGGGGGTGCAGCACCGGGTGTACCTCCAGGACGGCGCCAAGAACGAGGTGATCCTGTCGGCGGGGACTCTGGGGAGCCCGCAGCTGCTGATGCTGAGTGGCGTCGGGCCGCAGGCGCACCTGGAGGCGCACGGCGTCCAGGTGCTGGTGGACCAGCCCATGGTCGGGCAGGGCGTGGCCGACAACCCGATGAACTCGGTGTTCATCCCGTCGCCCGTGCCCGTCGCGCTCTCGCTCGTGCAGGTCGTCGGCATCACCGACACCGGCAGCTTCATCGAGGGCGTCAGCGGCTCCGAGTTCGGCATCCCCGTCTCCGAGGGCGCCCGCCGCCTAGCTCGCAACTTCGGCCTCTTCTCTCCACAGGTGCTTCTGCTTCCAGTTCACCTCCGATCCTCTGCCTTCTGTCGGTGCTTCCATACTGACAATGCAGCCGCAGACCGGGCAGCTGGGAACGCTGCCGCCGAGGCAGAGGACGCCGGAGGCGCTGCAGCGCGCGGCGGAGGCGATGCGGCGGCTGGACAGGCGGGCGTTCCGGGGCGGCTTCATCCTGGAGAAGATCCTGGGGCCCGTGTCGTCGGGCCACATCGAGCTGCGCTCCACCGACCCGCGCGCGAACCCGGCGGTGACGTTCAACTACTTCCAGGAGAAGGAGGACGTGGACCGGTGCGTGCACGGCATCGAGACGATCGAGCGGGTCATCCAGTCCCGGGCCTTCGCAAACTTCACCTACGCCGACGCCTCCGTCGAGTCCATCTTCACCGACTCCGCCAATTTCCCCGTCAACCTGCTGCCGCGCCACGCCAACGACTCCCGGACGCCGGAGCAGTACTGCAGGGACACCGTCATGACCATCTGGCACTACCACGGCGGATGCCAGGTCGGCGCCGTCGTCGACGACGACTACCGGGTGTTCGGCGTGCAGCGGCTGAGGGTCATCGACAGCTCCACCTTCAAGTACTCCCCAGGCACCAACCCGCAGGCCACCGTCATGATGCTTGGAAGGTATATGGGAGTCAAAATCCAGGCGGAGAGACGGAGGAAATGATCAAGAGCAAATGATTTCTGTAACTGCTTTAGAGTAGATCTTATTTTTCTCTTCACTCCTCTCTCTAGTGATAGTTCTAGTTTCCACTTGTTGATTCCAAATCCTTCACACCCCTCGAGATGCATTGCTCAGCATTTCGCGAAAACAGTGAAAAATTATGCTGCAAAGTCATGATGGAAATAAAAGATTTGTGTTTTCATCGAATACCGAAAAGGGTGAAAGAGATTCAATGGCCAATACTTCAAAATATTCCTGCAGGGTCAATTTACACTTAAGACAATTTTCAGGATTTACACGGAACACATTGGCAGTCACTATAAATGTCACATCCCTGAACCCCATATTATTTTTTATATACAGGTACTACCAAACAAAGGCAACAAATTGGTTAGGTATATGTAATGAATGAATCAAGCAAAAGGGCAAAACAACATGAAGGGAATGAAAGCATTGATACAATTTCCCCTATTTGTCTGCAACCTCTAAACCTCTTGCAAAATTTGCATCCTATCTAAGATCTCAAGAAATAGCATTAGTTAGCGATCTATGTCTGTTCTCCAGGGTACCTCAGAAGCCATCAGTGCTTGAATAATTGCACAGCTAAAACTTATATTGTGAGGTTTTCCTGGATGGCCATAAATGAGCCACAGATGTTCCCACCCAAATCAGGGAATGTTGTGCATCCTGGCAGGGGTTTCACCTTGCCTTTACGGTCAACACTTACTGGATACTTCATGAGGTGGCCTCTCATCTCTGTCACCTCATCAGAAGCGAACTGCTTCCAGTTCTCTTCCCCAAGATATCGTACCCGCCTCATGCATTCCAGGCTCTCTGGATGGTTGAAGTCTTCCTCGATGCCTCCAATATGCTCAGCCCATAAGGACATTCTGTAGCCATAAATCTACAAGTAAAATAAATAAATTTGATTTAGCGCACAACACCATATGCATCAATTGCATCATAAAATCAAGTGTGCCCCTGATGACTTTTTTAAAAAAAATCACCCCTGACACAATAAACAGCTGAAACAGATACACTAGCGAAGCAGTAGCAGTGAAGACTGAAGACATTTAAGTATAAATAACTCCAAGCACAATCACAAAACAAGGAACTTGGACAGACAGCTCAGTTTTGTATGTCTCGAGAAATATTGTACACCAGATATTTGTCAGCTTCAGTACAAGGCTTTACCTGTCCACGCGGAGCAGAAACCTTATTGGCCCAAGTATACTGCGGTTGATATGCTCCCATCGCAATCTCAGTATCTCTTATTCCTTCCATGGACCTCTGGTTGATGTTTGCTGATCCAATGATCACATACTCATCATCCACAATCATGCCTTTTGAATGTACATAGACCATGAATCTCCTATTTTTCCTAGCTTGTTCCTGAACAGTAAGTGCAAAATAGATGACTAAAGCTTTCACACAGGCTATATTCAGGAGAAGAACAAAGTATATAGAAAGAAAAATTCCATGTCAAATTCGAAAACTGATTACATGAGGGCAAGTAAACAGAATACCAACTGGCCATTTACATTTAGGTAAAGATTACAAGTCATGAGTAAGTCAAATCAGTCCAGTCATTGACCCAGAGGTTTTTTCAAACAAAAATCTCAAATAGGCATTTTATTTTCCAAATAATGTCTCAGCAACAAAGCCAGCAGCCAAGTGCACTGACTGCCCATTCAGCCTACATGTATGGTCAAAACAAACCTCTACAAATATCATCTAAGAATCATTATGATATGACATTACCAGTAAAATTCAATGACAGAGATAGATAAAATTATAATATTTGTGTTTTCACACTTAACAATACAGTCTAAAGGAATAATATCTGCATTGCCAAGAAAAAGAGAGACTGTAGAGCTGAGTCCACGTAAATGTCAAATAACTCAGCAAATCGTTAACTACTCTATTTAATAAAACTCAAAAGTTTTTGCAGGAACAAGTTAAAAATGATTTCCAAGTCAGCATAATTTGTCAAACAAAAACAAGAAAGTAGTCACCTGTGGATTATTTGCTGCATTTGATGCATTTGAAGTGCTAGTGCTGTCAGGAACTTCACGATTGCCAAGGCAGAAGAAGTTTAAATAATCCTGAGGCTCATACATATCATCCAGGCCTTCTTCTTTCAAGGCCCTGTATATTGTCTCATACATCATTTGCATGGTTTTGTTCTGCAGTATAAAAAAAAGATGTGACTAAGCCATATGGAAACATATCATCTACAGAAACACAAGAAACAAGACACAGGCAATGACAAAACTGTTAAATCTAACCTGCCAGTACAGAATTCTTTGTGTAACTGCACCAGTGGGATTACCCTCAGGCCACATAGGAACCACTATATATGCAGAAAACCTTTCATTCGCCTTGATCTTGTTTGCAATTTTGAGAGCAATTTCAATTGGTATTAAATTATTAGCCCCTGAAATATAGGAAAAGATGTCAAATAAGATGTTAGTTAAAAGAGGAAAGAGAAAATAAAAGGATGGTAGAATGTTTTTCTTCAAGTCGCTGTGCATCATACTATAGACAAGAATGTAAAACAAAATTGTACAATGCGTTGTTACCTAGATCCTTGTTTGAATCCCAATTAAATGAAGAACCAATGAAGTACTGATTCTCAATATATATATAGTGTTGGGCTGCCCGGATGGCATGCACATAAGCCGTATGTATGCTCATGTCGATAAGTACATTCTTTCCGCAAACAAGATTCTGTTAGCCAAAGCAGAAAGTGTTAGTCAACAGCAAAAAGGCAAAGCCTACAGAGTATAGCATTGCTAGATGGCAACTAACAGTTACCTTCATGGTTGCTGCTCGTGGATCCTTCGGAAATCCCTTGGCGGAGTTTGAATCAATAGACCTGAACACCTGAATTTAAATAAAAAGAAAGTTCAGTGCTCGAAAGGAGAAATAACACAGAAAAAAAAAAGCTTCAACTATAGGAATGCTATAAATACCTGAACATGCCATGTCTCTGGGTCATTGTCACTAAAATATACTGCATCACCCAAGTTTATAATCTCTGGTATTCTTTCAATACTGAGCAGAGCATCATCATACGATTTGCCCAACTTTTTAATCCCATGGCGTTTGGCCGCCTTCAACCAACGCTCCTGGAAGTTTTGTAGAACATCATAAGCAGCTGGACCGTCGATCTTAGAATGCAAGTCATGCCACGGTTCCCTTGGGCCACGAGCATCAACTGTCTGTAGAACAATGGCAAAGAAGAACTAGTTTCAGAATTGCCACAGAAAAAGAGAGAATAGAGCAACTATTTTTTCTACGATAAAAAAATAATGGAAATAAGAATTATTATCAGAATCGCCACAAAATAAAGACAATTGGCCAAATGCTAATGTGTTTCGAACGCTATATATTTTCTTCTTACACTAAGACCCAGATGTCATAAAAGGTTACTGGCTTTTCAGTATTACGAAAATTGCTAAGAATGTGCACGAAACTAGACTTACAGTAAAGTTTAGATTGTAATAATCCTCCTTGTGCACAGTCTGAAGAGTCCGAAACAGAGGATGCCAAGGTGTATCATATCGCCCACCACATAAATCAAGGCCTCCGACAAAAGCAATTATCTTTCTTTTATAGTTGCCGGCATCAGCATCCACAATAACTGTTTTCTGATGATGGGTAAAAATGGTTCCCGTTTCCTGGTCCACACGAACTTCGTACATAAATAGATGGCAACTAAAGAAACAATACAATGCAGATCACTTGATAAAAGGAAATTGTGAGAGTGGGTAGACTTTGATAAATGGTAGAGATAGAGATATAGTTTTTTTGTGACAAAAAACATATGATTCAAAATAAAGGGTAAATTTGTGCGACGCCTTCATCACAATTGAGAACTAGAGATAACCTGCTGTTTCACCCAGCTGTGTCGTTTTCCAGCAGATCGTGGACAAAGCAACACTTGAACTGAAGAATGCTTGAAAAATCTGCGTGTCTCCTCATCTCGTGTGCCCATGAAACCATCCTATGAGTAAACCTTTGTAAGCATGGTGCAGTTCAATTCTTAAACATCATCAAATATGTGAACATGCAACCAAATGTCTAGCGAACAAGATACCAAAATGTATGATAGATAAACTGAACGCTATGTTGAAGACTATCAGTCTTTCAAAAATGCTAAGGGCTATCCACTTATAAAACTCAATACATTCCCTTCAAAAAAAAACTCAATACAGATGATAGCCAGTATTTCTGCAAATCCTTTAAATTGAACACCATGGAAATATATACAAACTAAAGTTACACTACAGATTGCTCAGGATAAAAAAGCTGCAGCACAATTTCATCAAGAAATCTGTGAACATCACTAGGGCTCCTGTGCATCTGCTTCTTGTATAAATTTGAAAAGGCATCTAAGTATTAGAACACTGAGAGCATTAAATTCTGTTGAGGCAAAACTATGTTTGTTTCGTCATGTAAAGACCTTAAAGCATCATATTTTCAACTTGATAAATAGCACTTACCATCTTAAAACCAAGAATGCTCCTTGATGTTGGATCATCCCAAACAAGAAGCAGCACCCGCACTCCTTCCTGTGACTTTGTCTTCAACAGGTCCCCAAGTGATGGAAATTGAGTTCCATCTCTCACAAGGTGGATTGTGTGGAAAACTGACCACCCCACAATGTAAATCAACTTCCTCGCCTGGCATATGGCGTCATAGATGTCTCGCCAGCACTGCCCGTGCTGATAGCGCAAACCATTGCCAAGCCATATATCTGGAAGACAACCATCAGGCACATGTGCATCTTGATACAGTGTCACCCTCATACCACGCCTTAGTGGGAAGTAAGTATGAGGCACACCATTACTGTCCGGACCAGCAATGACACCATGGTGGTACATTGTGAGGCGAGCAACGGGGATGAACTGTATCGACAGATGCAGTACGGCTCCCGGGGCGCATGGCTTGCCGTTCGGCTCGAGCACGGGGTAGACACCCTGAATCCTTTCCCCAGTCAGAAGCTTCTCAGCTGGGATGGCAACCGTGCCGATGATCTGAGCACCAAAGACATCACTGTCCTTGACAACAAACAGGACTTCGGCTGCCTCATGCCCCACGGGCACGATGAAGTTCTGCGACCAGACAGGGTTCTCGCAGTTGGGGATGACGTAGGTCCGCGCCACGGTGGCGTAGGAAACCTGGACGGTGACGTAGGGGTCGCTGGTCATGGATGCGCTGGACATCTTGCTGCCAACGGCGCCGGTGATGCGCGGGCCAAGGAGCTCGCCGACCCTCTTGGAGAACATGTCCTTGTTGGGCAAGTGCCGGGCGTCGTGCACCCAGATGTCGAGGGTGCCGTGGAGCAGCACCACCTTGAGCGACACCCTGACGCTGCCCCCGTGCTGCGACCCTCCCCCGGCCCCGCCGTAGGGCACCACCTGCATCCCGCCTCCGTGCTGCGATCCTCCCGCGGCCGCGCCGTAGGGAACCATCTGCATCCCGCCGCCCGAGGAGGGGGTCGAGGGCGGGGGCACGGAGGGCGACTGCGGGTAGTCGTAACGGTCGGAGAGGCGCATGGTGGCGAGGACATCCTCGATGGGGTACGCCGGCGCGGAGGGCGCGGGCGAGGGGGGTTCTGGCGCGGAGGGCGAGGGCGTGGGTGAGGCGTGCTGGTGGTGGAAGCTGGAGCTGGGTGAGAGCGCCGGGCTGGCGCTGGGGCTCGGGTAGGAGGATGGGTACGGGGAGGAGGAGGAGGGGTAGGGGCCGTACCCGTGGGCATAAGGCGAGGGATGCGCCGGCGGCGGGTAGGCGTGGTGGTGCTGCGGCGGGGGCGGGTAGGCCTGGAGCGGGCCGGAGTAGTACTGCTGCGGCGCTTGGGGCGGCGCGGGGGCGTACCCCGGGAAGGAGGGCGACGGGGCGAGGTACGGCGCGCCCGGCTCCACGGACGACGGCGGAGGAGGGTACTGGTACCCGTAAGGATACGCCTGCGGCTGCTGCGGCGGCGGCGGCGGGTACGGGTGGTGGTACGGCGGGTAGTGCGGCCGGTGGTCGCCGTGGTCCATCGCCGCCCGGGGGGCACCTTGGTTCCTTTGTCTCGCTCAACACGGCTCCCGCTTTCGATTGATCTCTCGCCGCTGTGCGGTCCGAAATCGAAATGGTCGGAAGGTGCCGCGGGGTGGAAGAGTCGCGGGTGGCGACCGCGACCACGACCACGGCGGCGGCGACGGCGGGTGGGATTTGGAAATTGGAAGTTGAACTTGGAATCGGAACGGGATCGGAAGCCGCGGGTCCGGCCGGCCGATTGGATCCGGCCGTGCGTGCGTGCGTGCTTGGACGTTGACCACTTCGTAGTTTGTCCAGACACCGCGTCGATGCTATCGTTGAAGGCGTCACGGGGCCCGCGCGTCAGCCTCCTCCATCAGGTGGAAAGGCACGCTACGGCATGAAGACGACGGGGTCGGGATAGATGCTTCTGTAATGGATACAGTAGATACTAGATACTCCCTCCATACCCATAAATCAAGTCGTTTTGCACAAGATTTCAGTCAAACATTGGGAATGTAAATCATGAATAACTTTTAAGTTGTTGAGTTTGAAAATATGAAAACTATATGAATACATTTATCTTGCAAAATACTTTTATAAAAGTATACATATATTAGTTTTTAATACATATTTTTATAAAAATAAGAAGTCAAAGTTGCATTTTGGAGACCGTGTCGCTGTCCTAAACGACTTGATTTATGGGTATGGAGGGAGTAGATAGCTTCTGTAATTCTTTTATTTATTTTTTCTTCGGATGAAAAGGCAGAATCAGTTATCCGTACGGCAAGCAAAAGCGCCACCCTATTTTTAAAAAATATTATTATCTGAAACGAGTATAAAGCGCCCTGTTCCTGACTTCCTGTCTGCTTGCAGAGCAACGATTCCGGCAAGGTGAAGAAACCACACGGCACGAATGGCTCGACTGCATTCGCCGCGTAGATTTATGGGTACGCTGTTTGCATAAACGCGTTCATTTTCCTGTGCTATGTCTACGTTTGATATCATAGCCTCTCATTGCTTAGACTAATAAGCAGCCATTAATTTTTTTTAAAAAAGACTAAGCAGCCATCACCACTGTAAAATGTTACATGGCCTAGATTTGTATTAATCTGTCGGACTTTCCAGAACCAGAAGGGAACCTGCCAAAATCTGGTCTGGTACAAAAATGAGACTAGCTGAGGGTTGGGTCTGGGAATTTCCATTTCTTCCAAAGATCCCATCTGGGGAGTTTCAGGCTTTGCATCCATGGTCTTTTCCCTTTTCAGGCTTCAAGTTGCCATTTCTGAAGTCCCTGTGACACAGCACCTGCAGGCTGCCGGTAGTGGAACAATTTGATTTCACAATGAGCCGAAACCGGTGGCGTTGCCAAAAGGAGGACGCCTTTGCACTCGTGAAAATGGCTGGAAGGTCTGCTCTGCGCTATATCCGATTCATGCCCAAGCCTGCTGATACAGTCGGATACCGCGTATAACCATAGGACAGTATCCGACTATCCGAGCAGAGCAGTGTCGCTGTCCGTTGATTCTGCTCGGCGTCATGTTGCCACCACCCTTCTTTACCAAATTCTGTTGCGATGCGTGGGGCCACCTAAATCTACAAGAACGTTGCTGCACTGCACGTTCGCCTGCATTACAATTCAGGAAATGCTTCGTCAGCAATTCGGATTTTGTAACTGTGAGTACCGACCGGACCGGACCACAATGTCATATCACGCTGATGGAGTCGTTGTGACATTGCCTCCAGCAGGTTTCCGTGTGTCCTGGGGCTGACCGTATCAGGCCCCCGATCGCCTTGTTTAGTTCATTTGGCAACTTGCCAAAATTTACTGTGACAACATGTAAATCGAGGATTAGGAGAATTAAATATGATATACTCCATCATTAAATATTGTTTAGTCTAATTGATTCATCATTAAATATTGTTAGGGATGGACGAAAATCGCGAGACGAAATTATTAAGTCTAATTAATTCATTATTAAATATTATTAAATGTAATTATACCTAGTTAGGTCAGTCTCAGTGCAGATGTCATGAACACGATTACCTAGAGTGACACATCATCTAAAAACATTTGAAACAATAATAAAACATCTCACTCTCAATGTATAATTTCATCTATTGTTGTTTTCTAGGTTGCATGCAAGACACAAGTTGTCTAGGTAACTGTGTATAGAGAGTGTCATCCTCATGAAACTCATTTTACCTCTCTCTTCATTAATACACTGTCACATCATCAAATGTGCTCACATGACAGCCTATTTAATGTCTATGAAACCCCCACTGAGACTGGCCTTAGGCTCATTAGATCGGCTTGCGAATTAGTCGAGGTTATGAATGGGTTTTGTCTGTAATTCACGTTTAATACTTTTAATAAGTTGTGGCTCTAGGTTAGAATCAATTTTTTTGGACATGTCAAGTCAAAGCAGTCCCGAGGCAAATCCACTAATTAAGTAGCCGGGTATGATTAATTTCGATGTGACGGTAAATAGTGAAAAATTGCCGAGGCCTGTTATCTTAAAATATTCCTTTTGAGAATAAAATTTAGAGAGCCCTATGCATCCCAAGCAATGAAGTATAGTAGTTGCTCAGAAACAGTAACCTGATTGTCATGCTGCCCATTCAAATATGTAGCCCATTTCTATAGATGGGCTACATCATTATCCAAAACACATACGGATTACGAGCTGCATGAAGAGCATTCGCTGCATCATTCACTCATTCAGGAACAGGCATGCTCCATTGCTGTCGAGGTGGTGGTACCATCAGCAATGTAGTAACTTGATTACTGTAGCACTTCCGTAGATACACTGATTAGGTAAACTATACAGAGTCCAGAATAGATGTTGCTTGTACAAAGAGCTCTGGATCTAACTGTGTTCCCCGGGGTATTTCGGGGACATGTCGCGCAAGGCATGTCATGTGCCAGACAGCCGGAAAGGTTCATGTGCATTTGTACTATCTACGTGCTTTGTTGCTTACTGTCTGGCCAACATTTACACGAGCCAAGCCATCCTATTAAGGGTGCGTTTGGTAGCGCTCCTCCTGCCGCTCCGGGAGCTGTTTTTGACGAAGCGCTACCAAACGCGCAAGAAAAACCGCTTCTACACGAGAGCGACCGCAAAATGCGCTCTCTGGCGCGGTTGGGGCGGGAGGGAGCTGAAAAACGTAGCTCCGCCCGCTTCCCCGGCGGCTTCGCCCTCCCCTTTCCCCTTTGCCGCGTGCGGGGCAGCGGAGGGCTGTTGGCGCACTGCAGATGAAGCAAGCGGTGGCCGGCGGGGCAGAGGAAGCAAGCGGCGGGCGCTGCTGGGCGGAGTGGAGGAGGTGGGAGCGCCGACGAGGTCGAGGCGGAAGATGGCGGCGCGGATGCGGTCGGGGTCGGGTAAGATGGTGGTGCGGCGAGTCCGCAGTGGCGGTGGAGGAGCTCGACGGAGGCCGCCGACGCGACCTCTGCCCTCGCGCACGCGGCGAGGATCTCCGCGGGGCCCCCTCTCCTGGATGCAGATGCCCGGCGCCACCCTCGCCTCCGGCACGCTCCACCAGCGGGAGAGACCCGCGGCGACGCTGGTGGAGCCGAGAGGCCGGCCGGCGGCGGCGTGGCGTAGAGGAGGCCGCCGGCGCACGGCGCGCCCGACCTCCTGCGTGGTAGCCTCCGGCGAGATGGAGGGCGGCAAGAGAGGGGAGGGGGAGCTGGAGGTGGGCGGTGGCCGGTGGCGGAGGGAGCTGGCCGGCGCAGCTGAGGCGGGCGGCGCGGGGAAGACGGGGAATCGGCGGGGGCAGGATGGAGATCGATGGGAGACGAGGCGGCGCCGGATGGATAAGGAGGAGGAGAGGAAGGATAAGAGGAAAAAAAGAAAGAAAAAAAAGAAGGAAAAAAGGAAAGAGGAAAAGGGGAAAAAGAAAAAAAGAGGGGTATTAGGGACATTTTACCATTTACACATACCAGAGAAGCTGTTTTGCCAAACGTTTCTCCAAAACGGCTTCAACTACTCCACAGAATCCGCTCCACCAGCACAGCCACAACCAGAGCTGCCACAGCCACAGCCGGAGCACTACCAAACGCACCCTAAAAAAGATCACAGGCTGGAATCGGTGCCTACGAATATCTCGAAGAAAAGTGACAATAGGTGGCATGATCATTTGTAGTTTGTACTGTACTTGCCGAACCAGAACCCTTCTTCTTCGGTAAGCCAGGCAAACAACACCGTGTGGTCGGTCGGTCGCACTGCGTCGTTGCTTTTGGCATAGTACAGTGGCCGTGATCCTTGGATAAAGGCAATAATCATCACCTCTGATTGTTGGCATTGATCAGAGTCGTGTGGCATTGTGGCAATATGTTGTTAAGAAATCATGACTGCATTTTTCTGAATTGTGGCAGAATTACATGAAGTTCGGAAACTGAACTCTAGGAAAAATAATGCAAGATGAGTAACATCGCTTTGCTGCTGTTGTTGCGTACTGTTTGGGTAACATCTACAGGTGGCGGCCGAATCACATCTCAAAAAGGTGGCAATGAGTAGCACGATCCTTCTGCTTGCCGAACAAGAGCACTTCTTCAGTAAGCAACGCGAAAAGATGAACCGTGTAACGGTAGTACTGCATCGTCGCTTTTCGCATGGTACAGTAGCTATGATTTAGGAAAAATTATAAAGGCAAAAAAGTCCAAAGGTCATATTTGTTAGTGGTGCTGAACACGTTGTAGATCAGTTATTAGTGGCTCTGTGTGTCGGACATGATGCCATGATCGACCATGTGATCATGTCCTCGCAAAATGTTGGATACATTCTCGGAGTTTTCAAGAGCTGCTGACACGGCAGCATATCAGGGGCAAATGTGCAAGCTGATATCAAGGACACAGCAGATTTTTATTGATCTCCTCTATTTACACAACAAAATCGCAGCTAAGAATTAAGATACCATACGTCGTCGTCGTGTGAGAAAACTCCAATTTCGCAGCCTACACACTCGAGCCATACAAGTCCCGGTAGCCTAGAGAGAAGCTATACAATACTCTGCGTCACGGGGCATCATGTATTGTACTCCAAAATCACGCTACCCTACTCGCCCTTCCCTGTAACCACGACGGGGCTCCTCACGATGTAATCGTCGGAGACCCACTTGATGTTGCCCTCGGCGCCGGCGACGTTCGGCTCCCCGGCCCACCGCACCGTCACCGTGAAGCTCTGCTTCTCCTTCAGCTCCGTGAACCGGAGCATCGGCGGCTGCACCATCATCGACACGTCCTTGGGCATGTCCACCACGGCGGTGTACACCGACTTCGCCTTGCCCACGTTGGTCACCGTGCGGTTCACCGTGATGGGCTGGGACAGAAGGTTCACGACGAGGGACGGGTAGTTGAGCTGCGCCTCCGTGATGGCCTTGACGCTGCCGCAGGCTACGGGGCGGTGTGCGATCTCCGTGACGCCGTCGTCCCCAAGCCCCAGCCCGCAGAGGTAGGGGATGTAGTCGTCGGCGTCGAGGTCGTAGACGAGGCCGGGGTCGAAGGCGAGCGCCGGGTTCACGTAGCCCGCGCCCATGGCGTAGAAGGTGGCGTGGCGGTACTGCTCGTCCTTGATGGGCAGGCCGGTGCGGTCCACGGCGTCGGACGTCGTCATGATCGCCGATTTGATCGCGGCGGGGGACCAGTCCGGGTGCAGGCTCTTGAGCAGCGCGGCGATGCCGCTCAGGTGCGGCGTCGACATGGACGTCCCGGACTCGACGAAGAAGGAGAGGTCTGCGCCGCCGTCGGAGAACTCCGTGTGCGACTCGCTCGGCGCCCACGCCGCGAGGATGTTCATGCCGGGCCCCGTGATGTCCGGCTTCAGGATGCCCGGGCTGGCCTTGCTGGGCCCGCGGGAGGAGAAGAAGGTGACGGCCGGCGACGGGTAGGACCCGATGACCGTCCCTCTGAAGTCGATGCTCGCCGTCGCGTTGCCCGTGGAGTTGAGGTAGGAGATGATCTTGGTGCCGGCGTCGTAGCTCACGTGCGACGCCGGGAGGACGTGCGCGTCGGCGAAGGTGGTGTACCCATCCGCCGCCCTGTTCATCACGATCATGCCCGCCCCGCCGTACGCCGCCACGGTCTGGCCCGCCTCGACGCGGCCGCTGAGGCCTCTGCTCTCGCAGAGCACCACCTTGCCCGTCACCTCGGAGCCGCGCAGCACGCTGCAGTCGCGGCTGGCGTCGAAGCCGTCAGCGCCGGGGTACACGAGAGGGAGCGGGTCTGCGGCGGAGTTGTTCCCCGGCTGGAACAGGGACTCTCCGTGGAACACCTCGCCGCTGCCGAGCTTGACATTGGTCCGTATGGCGCGGTCCATGGTGCCCGCGGCGACGGTGAGCATCCACGGCGCGCCGTTGCCGACCGTGCCGGGCTCCGGGCCGGCGTTCCCCGCTGCGCAGCTGACGAAGATGCCGCGCTCCATGGCCTTGAACGCCGCGATGGCGATGGGGTCGTAGTTGAACTGCGTGCCGGAGTAGGCGCCGATGGAGAAGGAGAGCACGTCGACGCCGTCCCTGACGGCGGCGTCGAGGCCGGCGATGATGTCCATGATGGAGCAGCGGCTGCGCGTGCACACCTTGTAGATGGCGAGGTGCGCGTGCGGGGCCATCCCGGACGCCGTGCCGTCCGCGTTGCCCCTGACGTTGGCGTTCTCGACGAAGTTGCCCGCGGCGGTGCTGGCCGTGTGCGTGCCGTGGCCCGCGTCGTCCACCGGCGGCGCGGTCGAGTTGACCGCGGCGCTCCCGAACGCCCGCGCCCCGATGATCTTGTTGTTGCATCCGCCCCCCGCGACGGCCTTGAACTCGCAGGTCCCCTTCCAGCCCTTGGGCGGCGGTTGCATCCCGTCGTCGCCGAAGGACGGGTGGCTGGGCAGGATCCCCGTGTCCAGGATCCCAATCACCACGCCGCGGCCGAACCCGGAGCGGCTCCAGAACCCCTCGTTCCCGAGGTGGAGGCCGAGGAAGCCCGGCGAGCGGGTGGTGGCCAGCGGCAGGAACACCTCCGGGTACAGGCGCACGCACCCGTCCGTGGCCCGCAGCGCCTCCGCCTCCTCGTCCGTTAGCCGCGCCGCGAAGCCGGTGAACGCGTCGCTGTAGGAGTATATGATCCGCGGGCCGTCGTCGCCGTCTGCAGCGGAGTCCAGCCCGGCCGCAGCCTGCGGCAGGAAGGAGCGGTGCCACTCCTCGACGGAGCCGCCGCCGCCGTCCCGCGGCCGGAGGTGCACGATGTAGTTCTTGCGCTCCTGGAGGTACGCCGCGGCGCGGAGCGGCAGGGACAGGAGCAGGAGCAGGGAGGCGAGGGCGAGGCACCACCGGGGCTTCTCCATCTCCAGGAGTCCAGGGAGCGGCGCGGCGCCACGGGAGCTAGCCGGCGATGTGGGGTGGAGGCCTGAAGGAGTGGGGTGAGGTGCGGTGCGGCGTGGGTGGCGGCGGCGAGAAGATCCCCCCGCGCGAGTTTTTATGGCTGGGGACTGGCCTGGGGTGGCGCAGAGCTGCTGCGGGGAGGGGAGTGATGGGCGCCTGGGCGGGCACAGTGGCACTGGCAGTGAGCTGGAGGGCAGAGGGCCCACAGCTGGTTTTAAATGATGGCCCGAGCGCATCGGCGTGGGGGCGGGCGCACCCGAGCGCAGCGCGAGCGGTGTCCGCGTCCCCATGGACTCCACCGTGCGGCTGTCTCTGCCGCTCGGGGCCCGCCCGCTTGCCTGCCATGGTCTCGTGACGGTAGCTGGCTGGACTGGATGGGGTCCGGCGGAATTGGATTCCGGTGCCCCCACGTTTCGGAACTTGTCCTTCAGCTGAGCGTGCACTACGCCACTACCCTACAAAAGTCTCCCTGGGGAAGATATTTTCAGTGGGCTCTACCTGCCGGTGAAACGCGGCGGCGGCGAGGCAAATTTTAGCTTCCTGCCGCTGCACCAAGGTCAAATGGACAGTTGACTACTGGGGCCCGAACACTGAAGGTGTTGCGACGACGAGGTCCGCCGCCGGAGGCCGGACCCGGGACGGGAGGCACGGCAGCAAGCGTCGAGGTTTTCACTGCCGCCCATGATGGATTCGAGCAGAAAAACAGAAAAGAGTGTCTACACTGTACACTATACATCACCTCAGGGATCACCGTTCTCGCTTCGATCTTCGACGTGGACGTGGAATGTGAAACACTGCTGCGTAGCCTGTCTGCGAGTCGGGACTCTCGTCTGTGCCACGCCCGTCACCACCGTCGCCGCTACCAGAAACCCCGCAGGTACTTTCGGTGATCCTTCAACGATCAGGATCAGCACAGACAACACAAAAATCGGTAACCACCGTAGCTAGGTCGATTGATGCTCACTCTATCTCATGGCACTATATTATGTTAAACATAAATAGAATAATCTGTGTATTTATTAGCCAACTTAGGGCAACTCCAACCAAGCTCTTATTTGGACCATTACCTCATATATATAAGCTGAAACACAAAAATCTGCCTCCAACCGGTCTCTCAACTCACCCCCGACCGATGAGGGGGTCTTATTTTCCCCCTCTCGACTCTCACTTATAGGAGCCCCCGATGGGAGCCCTCATCCGCCTGCACGCCAACCGCCGCTGCTCCCGCGCACCGTAGGACATCTCCCAGCCAGGCGCTCGCTGGTGGAGATCCTCCAAGCCGTAGCCTCGAGGCCACCGTGGTGCCCGCGCGGTGGAGATCTGCCCAGCCGCAGTCGCGTTGCCGGTGGAGATCCGCCCCGCGGCCGCGTGCCGGAGGAGATCCGCCCAGCAGCGGCGTCCCCCGTCCCGTGCTCGCGTCCGAGGCGGCCGACGACGACCTGCCCGAACCGCGCCCGCGCCCGAGGAGGCCGGCGGCGCCCCGTCCCGCGCCTCGAGGCAGCCGGCTGAGATCCACCCGCGCCGCACCCGATGTTGTCGGCGGAGATCCGCCCGCGCCCGAGGCGGCCGGCGGAGATCCGCCCGCGGCCGCGCCCGGGGAGGCAGGAGGATGGGGGCGGCGGTGCTGTGCGAGGGAGAGAGGGGAGCAGGGGTCGGGAGAGCCGCTGGGTGCGAATGGGAGAGCGAGAGGGAGAGGGAGGGTGGGGTTAAAATACCGGCTGACAGGTGGGTCCATGTGTAAGGAAGGAATAAAAAATAGAGTTGGTTAGAAGTAGGGAGGTATATAAGAGATAGGTTGGAGTTGGAAGGAAAATAGAAGCCTCAATGTAGATGAGAGATCCTCATATGGGTAGATAAGGGCTCAAATATAAGAGGTTGGTTGGAATTGCCCTTAACACCCCACCCCACCCACCACCCCCCTCCCCACACACACACACACACTATCCGTGCTCCACTTTGCCTTCAAGATGAAAAATATATAGCAACATAGGATTAGGGGTGGATGTCGAGTCAGACTCGACTCAGCTCGCTCCGGCTCGTTTAGATAACGAGCTGGAGCTAGCTCGGTTTGGCTCGTTATTTAAACGAGCTGAAAACATAGCTCGGCTCGTCAAAAGCTCGAGTCAGCTCGTTTTGGCTCGCGAGCTCGAGAGGGTGCGAGGCTGGCAGGTTTGCATCACGAGCGACGGAGCAAGCAACAGGCAGAAAGCAAGATGCCACGCAGCAAGCGATGATGTGGCGAAGTTCAAGTAGCCGCCCACAAAAGTTAATTTGAATCTCACGGCAAGTATTTTATTTTAAGAAAGAAACTTCATCGAATCTTGCAACTGAAATAGGAACGGGGAAAGCAGAACACGAGATGAGCAGAATACTCTCGATCAACAAGAAGAGCAATTTTACTCGTGAACCAACTTGTCCAGCTGCACCAATCCTGCAAGCGAGGCGCTCTTGCGGCCGCGGTGCCCACGGTCCCCCGTACGTGAAGCCATCACTTAGCCGCAACCTCCAAGATCGAAGTTCTTGACAACAAGCGAGAAATCGCAGGAACAAAGATTTGAGGCCGATTGCGATGGCTGCGAATTGCAATGGTCGCGAAGGACGGAGTGGTGGAGGGTAGGGTTCAAGGGTTGGAAGAGAATTGGAGGGGGGAGGAGCCTAGCGTGCTTGAGATCCGGGCGCCGACTCCCAGTCGCCCACGGTGCGTTCGGCGCGAGAGGGGGGGGGGTGTTGGAGACACCGGCTAGGGTTAGCTTCTTGAGTGGTTGTTGGGCTGTGCGCTTGTTGCTGGGCCACTATAGAGTGTTGTGGGCTTTAGCTCGTTTGAGCTCGCGAGTTGCTCGTGAGCGGCTCGAGCTGGCTCGTTATTTGTAGCGATCTGAAAGGCCAGCTCGACTCGTTAGGAAAAGAAAACGAGCCGAGCCGAGCTGAGCCAGTCACGATCCGAGCGAGCTAACTAGCTACGAGCTTTTTGTCCAGCCCTGCATAGGATGCATGATTGAGAATCTGATTGGTTCAGTCAAGTCTAACTCAGATTCTAGCGAGAAAAAATAATACTAGGATGACTAATATCCGGCTGTGCCCCTTCCGATTACACGTCTTGCGTACAGCATCACCCACAAATCTAACAACCTGACTGGCATGGCTGGCTGGAAGGATGCCGTCGGCAAGCCGCGGAGTCGCGGACCGAGGGATTTCGTTAGCGGCGGCGTGGGCGCGGCGGGTGGAAACGAAAGCAACGCATGGGGGACGGAAGAGACAACGCCTGTTGCGCATATTCCAGTTGCCAAGGCACACCCATACGAGCCGCCAAAAGCGAATCGGTGCGCCGGTGCTCTCGCCGCTCGCGCTGCGAGTACTCCCTGCAGTTCACTGTTAGAAGTCGTTTTTGACAAGATTTGAGTCAAACATTAGGAATATAAATCATGAATAATTTTTAAGTTGTTGAGTTTGAAAATGTGAAAATCATATAAATAGATTTGTCTTGAAAATTACTTTCATAAGAATATACATATATAACTTTTCAATAAATATTTTTATAAAAAAAAAAGTTAAAATTGTGCTTTGGTGACCATGTCGTTGTCCTAAACGACTTCTAATACGAAACCGGAGGGGTAGTATTTTTCTTTCCGCCGGTGGCCATGCCATCTCACCACCCGTCAGCACTCACCAGCTAGAGGCAGGCCGTTTGGCACGCACGCACACCAGCAATCACCACAGGCGCACAGGCCCGCACCGCCTTCTAGGATGCGGACACTGGCGCGCCCACGAGCTGCATCTCCGGTAGGTTTGACGCTGTTTGACTGGCATATTTTGGGTTATCTAGACTTCTTTTGACTTATCACCTCTCACAAAATACTATTTATTCTACTAGTCGAGTACTATTCATCATTTGTGCCGCGCGCCCTCCCCCTCGGGAACGCTAATCTTTGCCCCTTATCTTAGCACACGATCACCGAGGATCAAACTAACTCGTGGGGAGTTTGGATGCTAGGCCTTGTTTACATGTTAGAAAATTTTGCCTTTTTAACATACTGTAGCAAAAGGTAAATTTCGGTTTTTTTTGGTAAATATTGTCTTACCATGGCCTAACTAGGCTCAAAAGATTCGTGTCGCAAAGACTATCAAAACTGTGTAATTAATTTTTGATTTCATCTACATTTAGTATTCCGAACATACGTCTTTTGACATATTTAATGTGGTGGAGAGAGAGTGGAAAAGAGGAAATTTAGCCAACTAAACAAGGCCTAGCTTGCTTGGTCAAAAGCCAAAGCGCACCCAGCAGGACGCGCAGATTCGTCAGTTTTGAACTTACCGAGTCCGGAGTTTTTTTGTTTTCCCGCGATAGAAAAGGTTGTTGGTTTGTTCAGCCCGTGCCGCACCAGTATCCTAGGCGCGCGAACGTGGGAAGAGGTTGCTCTGCCGTTCAGCCTCTGCAGTTGTGTCACTGTCGTATGACCCCATCGCCGTGGGACCCACACGTCAGCGACTCAACGGCAGGGGCATGAACTGTAGAGGATCTCGTTCCGCGAACGTGACCTGACCTCGCCTCGCCTGCGCACCGCTAGACCAGCATTCCACGAGCCGGGTCGAAAAAACCCCAGGTTTTTCGGGTCGAGAAAATCTTGTCCATGCCCGTCCCATGGGACGTGTCGAGCCTCAGTTTTCGGGCCGGGCTCAAGCCGGGCCCGGGTTTGGGCGGGCGGGCCGCGCATTTTATAGTGTAAAATAACTAAAAATAGCATTTCGGGTCGGGTTCGGGCCAAATTTTTTTTTCGGGCTTCAAGATCTCTGCCCACGCCCGCCCAGTAAGGATCGTGAGCGGGCCTGACACGAGCCCGGCCGGACTAAAAATGCTCAGTATACGCACCGCTACTGCTCGTCGTGTCCGGTTGGTAGGCCGAAACGTAGATGCTCGCGGTTTGGCCGCATCCGTATCAAATTTGGCAAAGCGTATCCTGCACAAAATGAAAGCTAAGCACGAGAGCGCGACGCGCGTCCTACTCCGAGATGGGCGTCACAGGAGCCATGCATGCAGCTTGTATTAGTGAGTAATGGTAGTACAGCAAAACAATCATGCGAGGGAATTTCGGTGGCGAGTCAAGGCGGCACCGACCGAGAATCAGCTTAATCCCATCGGGTTTTATGAGATCCGCGGCTCTTAATTTCTTATTCCCGCCACATCTATGGCGGGGGATGGCGACGGCTCGGGCCCGGTGTGCCCTGTCTCAGCGGTGACTGGCACGACGACGGTCACGGCCGGGGCGTATGCAGATTGATGTGGAGATGTCAGGTGTGGGCACGTCGACGTCGATCGTCGATAATTTAATGGATTTTTTTTGAGAACTCGACAATTTAATGGATTGATGAGGGTTGGTTTAACTAATGGCCTACCTGAGCGCTAGGCCAGTGGGCACTGATACTAGGTCTACACATTGATCCTGCTCCCGTCGTCAGGTCGTTTGTTCCACTTGCGAGTAAGATACGTACGTCTCTACGCGTATCGGTGGGTTCTCTACTGTATCTCATTCTCCCTGCTTCGTAAACTACTCCGTTGTTGAATGTTGATATATTTCGAATGACGATCGAGTTTGGGTTACGATCACGCACCGCTCCTGTGACGCAAGAACGTTGAACAGTTTTCGGTGCCCATCCACGTCTCGATCGGTGCCATTTGTCAACCGACGAGGACCGTTTTGACGCGAGTAGCTGTCCTAGGCGACTCTATGTCGACCGATCATGCACGGTTCACGTCAGTCACCCACCCAGGGTCTGTAGTTTGTTTGACTTCGACACGGTGCTGCGATGGCTTCATGCGCTACTCGTGAACAGAACACCAAGTCACCAACGCCCAAAATGATCTGATGAAGGACGCCGAGCAACCGGGATCCGGGTGACAAGTGTCGTCCGATATTTTCAGACATGGGCGCATGGCGCCGAACACCGGCCGGCCTACACCACCGCGGGCGGGCGACACTGACTGCGAGCTACCCTCCAGATTTATTCCATGCCATGTTATTCCTCCCAATCAGACGGGGACACGCGGTACACACCACTGCTCGTCTCGTTCATATATGCGATTACAAGGACCCGTCCGTCGCTCGCGGATCGGAGCTTGCCCAGGCCGCCAGGCGACCAGGCCGGCCGGCCGGCGCGCTGCTCGCTCCTACTCTCCTAGCTTCATCTACCTCGCCGTCGCCGTCAGATGGAGGCCCTGGTCGATGTGGAGCGTGATCATGGTACGGTAGTTGACGGCGGCGTCCTCGCCGTCGCGGAGGCGGAACGCGAATGAGCGGAGGAGCACGGCCGCGAAGATCTTCATCTGCCTGTACGCGAACTCCTTCCCCAGGCATATCCTCGGGCCGGCCTGGAACGCCGTGAACTTGAACGGGCTCTGCTGCTGGAACTCGCCGCTGTCGCCGTCGAGCCACCGCTCCGGCCGGAAGACCCCGGCGTCCTCGCCCCACAGGTACTCCATCCGGCCCATGGCGTACGGGACGTAGAACACGATGTCCCCTTTGCTCACGCTGGAACCGTCGGGCAGGACATCGTCTCCGAAGCACTGCTTGTTATCCTGAATGCACATCATGTTCTGTTAGGATAAGTTATAGTCGCAGTTGAGTTGGGCACATACGTCCACAGTAATGCATGGGCGCACCAGAGGAACCGACGGGTACAGCCTGAGCGTCTCCGTCAGGGCGGCGTGCAGGTAGTGCATCTTGTTCAGGGCCTCGTCGGTCAGGCTCTGCGCGAACTCCTCCACGGTTGCCGTCTCGCTGGCGCCGGTAGCCCTTCTGACTTCTTCGCAGACCTTGTCCTGGACTTCCGGGTGCTTGCACGCCATGTACAGGAACCACGCGAGCGCCCCCGCCGTCGTGTCCTTGCCGGCGATGACTATGTTCAGTATGATGTCTCTCAGGTACTTGAAGTCTACCGTCCCGGACTCGTTCGTGGCCGTCTGGATGAACCTGGACAGCATGTCTTCGTGCCTCGAATCCTGTCGCGCAATCGAGGGATGGCGAGTCAGCGCAGAGTCCAGTGTGTTAGAAAGGAAAGAAAAACAGGGGATCGCAGAGCAGGTGATCGATGGCTTACAGTTACAGCGTCCTGCCCCTTGCTGTCCGCGAGCTCCCGAGCCCGGTCGCGGATGCGCTTGTACACGAACTCGTCGACGACCTTGACCCGGTCCTTGAGCGCCGCCTCGGAGCCGACGTTGAGGGTCCTCAGCGCCTTCCAGAACGCGTTGACGTAGCGGAGCAGCGTGAACTCGCTGGCGTCGTCGAACGCGGCGGCGAAGCGGGTGCCCTCCCCGGAGCCGCCGAGCGTGTCGAGGTCCAGGCCGAAGGCGATGGTGAAGATGGAGTCCATGGTCGCCCTGAGCGCGAGGCCCTGGAACTCCATGGGTTGCCCGGACGCCGCGCTGGCGGCGACGATGCCGGCAAGCTTGGCGGCGTTCCTCTTGAAGACGGCGCCGCTGAAGTCGCGGAGCGCCCGTGTGGAGAAGTCGTAGCTGGCGATCTTCCGCTGCTGCTTCCATTTGTCGCCGTCCACGGCGAAGATGCCGTCGCCGAACAGGTCGGTCATGTTCTCGTAGTTGAAGGCGCCCTGCACGGTTCATCAGATGAGATACACGTCAGCCGGAGGGAAAGAGTCCATAATAGAAGAGATGCTTCACAAAAGGAAAAAAGTCTTCTGACATCCCTCAACTATTGCCAAAGTTTAGTTTTAATTTCTCATCCACAAAACTAGGTAGCTGAAGTTCCTCAAAAGTAGTTGAGGATGCCAGTTACCCGGTTTTGTAGATGAGAGATGAAAAGCAAACTTCGACAATAGTTGAGGCCTTGATACATTCAAAAAATGAGGTGATCATGATTCACAAATGGGCCGAAGGAGGCCGAATTATCTGTTGAGTTGCGATTTGAAGTGGGCTCAAACGGTCGCCCTTGTCTAGAGGCCCACTGCTTAAACAACAATGGGCTCGGTACAGATGTTTACATAACAGCACAAGTCGGGATTTATTTATTTATATATTTTTTACGATTTTACAAAAATAGACGACCTTCAAAAAGTTTTGCAAAAATATACCTCTACCGCTGTATGAAACAGAAGATGTGTGCCACAGTGTCCCAACTGTCGTTTCATTTGCGGTTGGTCACTGTAGCACAACCAACCGCCAGATGAATTAGCAGAGCACTGTAGTGCGGACCGCCGTTTTAAACGGTAGTAGCGCCCTTCACGTTTTTCAAAAAATCATAATTATTTTATATGGACTTGAATGAAGAAAAGCTTTATAAAAAATTGTAGACCTCGATATCTACAACTTTATAGCTCAAGTATTTTTCATTTAAAGTTATATTCATGCTCAAATCAACAATATAACATTCAGATCTAATGAACTGGAAGAATTTTGTTGCTCTGGACACCACAATTTCAAAAAATCTTGAAGTCCCAATTTTGCTTCTCTGAGCGTTATAATGATTAGATTATTTGAGTATGAATATAATTCTAAATGAAAAATATTAAACTAGAAAGTTGTAGATCTTGTTGAGGACTATGATTTCCATATAAAGCTTTTCTCCACTCAAGTTCATATGTAATAGTTATGATTTTTTTTTTCAAAACGTGAAGGGGAGCTATTGCCGTTTGAAATGGTGGTAGGTGCTACAGTGCTCCCCCGGTTCATTTGGCGGTTGGTTGTGCTATAGTGAGCAACTGACAAATGAAACGGGTAGAGGTATATTTTTGCAAAAAATTTTGGAAACCATATATTTTTGTAAAATCGTAAAAATAAAAATAAAAGAATTTCCACAAGTCGGCTCTTTTTCAAGCTCCGGCGGATGACGAACAACCAAAGAAAGAAGATGACCAGAGAGTTCTTCGGGGGTAATTTTATTTTCTATAGGTTGTTTTGTGTCATTGTCATCCCTTTATATCATCAGTTGTTTTACTTGATATGAATCAGATATAAGACACCTTTTGATGTCTTTCTAAAAAGAACTTGCTGATTTGGATTTGGGCTAGTTGGCTTCTCCAATAGTCAACCCCTCTGATAAGAAGAGTGCTTTGTTGTCGTCCTCGTGCTCGTTTGGTTTGGTCACCATCACGTGCGTTTGTCTTAAGAGTAAGCACGATTCTTCTTTCTGCAGACCATCTAACGTGTAAGCAAAAATAATACAAGATCGGTAGGATGCTTCCCCGCGGAAAAAAGTTCGGTATGTTTCATCAATGAGCATGTTCACCTCCACGACCTCCACGAAGACACTTTTCTTTTTTTTAATAAAAAAAAGACGTCTGAAGGCCAGGGCTGACGGTTTTTGAAACAACATACGCGTCGAGATCACCAGATGTCAGGCAAGACGTCAGGGAAAAGCAGGGATTACAAATAAAGGCGGTGTCCCAGAGCCGGGTCCAAGTGCGATAGATGGACGGCCTAACGGTCCTACGGCGGTGCCGGTTCGGCCAAAGTATCAATATGCTCAGCTCCAAGCTCGTCACCACTCGACTAGCGCAATGCTTGGCCCGTTAGCTAACAGTACTAGTAGTATCAAAAAACAATTTAAAGAGCAAACTAGTTTTCAGAGGGAAAAAAATCACAAGAGCGTACATATTGTCCAGTGGCTGTGACACCATGCTCCAAAGTCCCCATCGTGAATTATCAAAAAAAAAAGGTCCCCATCGTGGGAGCTCCTAGTACGACGCTTATTATATATACGTATACAACCTTAAGAGCGACTCCGTTGTATGGGCTTGGGAGAGTTCCATACCGGCGGGGATTACATAAAGCAGGGATGATGTGGAGGGGAGGGTGTGTACAGTGTACACAATCTAAAACTTATGGTCCAAATACGCAGATGCCTCTATTGTCTGTCTCTCTGTAACCATACACTCAGATATGCAAATACGGAGTAAAAACAAATACGGATTACTATGCAATACTATGTGATGTGCAGTTTTTCCCTTTCTCAGGCACAGGTTATATTACCGAGCCCTGATCGACCACTCTGATCTACTACTACGTGGCCAAGCAAGGATCTTCTAGACTTCTACCGCGCAGTTCCAGGCCCGTGGCCGCAGAGCGTACATCTGCTTTGAACGAAACCGGCACAGGGAAGGACTCGATACTGCAGCAAGCCTTGCAACGCACTAAACATGCACGCAACAAAGGAAGCAGCAAAAAAAAAAAAGTTTATTAACCACACGATGAGCTTTGCCGCCGTGCTCACCTTGCCGTAGTTGGCGAAGTTGGTCCGGAGGATGTGCTCCACCACGGCCGGGTCGCACGTGTAGATCTGCCGCCGGCCGGCCGGCGTCAGCAGCTGGAAGGTCTTGCTGCCGCGGAACAGGTCGGTGTGGTAGTCGTGCAGCCGCCGGACGTGGTAGAGCTGGTGGAACACCGTGCCCACCACCGGCGGGTACCTCTTCGTCGGCTTGCCGCCGCGCTGCTGCCCGCGGCGGCGGGCGACGAGCAGGTAGTAGTAGGACCAGAACGCCAGCAGCACGAGGCCGGCCGCGGCGGCGACCAACGGCGACGCCGTAGGGGAGTGGTACTCGTCTTGTGCTCCCATGGCCGGCAAGGCTAGCTAGTAGCGACTTGTGGCTTTAATTTGGCTCTTGTGTGGGGTTGTGGGTTGTGGCAGCAGCTGGCAAGATATGGTCGTCATTATATAGCCGCGTGACGGCCTCTCTCGACTCTCTCACCGACTCATCGTCATCGCAAAAACAAATACTATGGCTCTAGTCGCCCAGATGGAGAACATAATATATGAATACGAAGGTGCTACGTATGTACTATGTCCAACAAGGCGCCAATAGCCATTTGGCACCCTATTACATGCAGCCGTTTGGACCACGATCGTATTTTTATATGCAAAATGTCCGTTATTATTATGAAATGGCCAATCAATCGCGCATTCAGTCTGCTAAACTTTATAGACTATTTATTTTTCTTCTTTTAATTGCGACCCACATTCACATATAATTGACATCTATTCAAATAACTGCATCGTGAGCACCAAAATCTGATTGTGATTGGCCATTCAAAAAAGTAAATAAAACAACACGTACGTTTCAAAAAGAGTCTGCAGATCGCGATGAAATTGACTCAAACTTTTTCTCTTATAACCAGCAGCAATCTGTATAGCTACCATTCTAGCTAGCCAAATGGTCCCAAATTTCACGTGAAACATTTGTGAAATATAATCCACATGTTTTAACCAAGTATATATATCTTATCAATAATCTTTCTGCGTTGCCACAAGAAAAAAATAATCTTTCCGTGTTCACTTAATCGTAACATATACACACCAGAAGGAAACTCGCGGTGCAGTTGACATAATCTGGGTAAGAACTTTATGTCCGAGATCTTTACTAAGTAAGCACTACCTTATCATGTCTGTTTAGTATGTTACTACTAGCTCGATAAGTTGGCTCATAGGCACACACTTATAGCCGCCCTGTGTAAAGTTACATTCAAGGTGAAAATCTTGGATTTTGTCAGGAATCAAACAAGGTAGGATGGTGACTATACCTGGGTTAGTGGCTTATTAATGTGCTCGAGAACAAGGCTTTTCCTTTGTTTAACAGACCCGCAAATCACCTGATTCGATGTTGCGCCATTTGCATTGTATCAACAGAAACAGCTAGATATAATTATTTTCAAACATACAGTATTTTTTTTGAAACACGCACAAACCCAGATGCTTAGCCTGTAAACTAGGTATGCACGCACAATCTATGAGCACCTCCATGAGCATAATACTTCCTTCATTTGAAAAGTAGGTCTTTTTGATTTTTTGATATATGATTTTGCATTGTTTCACACCTAGATATTGGGTTACATCTAGATACATAGCAAAATCTATGTATGCAGAAAAAGCAAAATGATCTTGGAAATGGAGAGTAGTACTCCCTCCGTTTCAAATTATAGGTCATTTTAGCTTTATTAGATTCATAGATGGTGTTACGCATTTAAATATACACTATATTAGATGCATAATAATATCTATGAATTTAGAAAACCCAAAATGACCTACAATTTGAAGCGGAGGAAGTACTATTTATTAACGGTACATGATTGATACTTTGGTAGATGTATGTTACTATTTATTAACGGTACATGCTTGATACCCAGGTGATATGCATGCTTGTGCCATGTGTTTTCCCCATTCGAAACACCGTAGGAGCTCAGTAATTCATCACTTGCCGTGCGTGTGCAGACTCTGACAGACGATAACATTTTTGGCGAAATAATGTTAATTAACTTTAAACGCAATTAGCCGCAGACTCACTAAAAAAGAAATTATAAAAGCCTGGATTGTCAGCAGTGACAACATAACACGGTCGCTAGGATTGAGTAGTGTCATGGTTTGGCATGATAAAATATTAAAATATGGCGAAAGAGTTTGTACGATGCAGGCGTGCTCAATTTTTGTTGTGTTCCCGTGAGAGGTACGGTACAAATTTCGAGGTGCCTGACGTCTGAACCCAACCGGCAATCAGCGTATGCATGCTACACGTACGTTTGACAGTTGACCTGACACGTACATTCAACGACCCGTGTAGCCGCCTCCTCAAGTTCGCTGACCCTATTCAACGAGACTTTTTTTAGCACATATTCAACGAGACTTTCGAGCAGCCTCTCATGTCGGCCAACTCCACCAACCCGCAGAATATATAATCTGCGCTCATGAAACACCCACAATGTGCAATAATTTGGTTAAATTAAAGGCAAACCGTGGTTTTGAATACATACTTGTAGTTTTTAAAATTTCCCCAAAAATCTTGCAACACGCAAATTTTTTTCCTCACTAGATCTCATGACTTCGACCAGATCGTGAGAAAGAGACCAAGTTGGCGCTTTAATCCCGTGGATGAGCTGCTTAGTATCCCCTCCTCTCCACATTCCAACTATCCGAAGAGATTATTTCTTATTTGGCTCTAGAAAATTACTCATTCATTCCCGGCTTTGAACATTTTTCATTATTCCTTATTTGATAATGAGTTGAATTTTCATTCCTTATTCGACACATCCGTCCGTTCTGTCAGTTACCATGGATGAACAGTAACCTGTGCATTTAATTAAGAGAAAGTGGCATCCAAATCACCTCTAAAATTGATGAAAGTTTTTAAAGTGATACAATCATACAACGGATAGAGATGCACTCATTTTTACACAAAAACTTATATATATAATTAACATATTAAAAATAAATTTCACCAAATTATGCTACTTTTGAACATGTGAATTTTTAGAGCATAAATATTGTTTCCAAAAATTATGTAAAGGTATCCAATAATCTTTTCACATGATGAAGTAAGTTATAAAATTATTATTCATGGAATGTTACATAGATAAATATTTAAGTTGTTTAAAACAATAATTTTACATAATAAGTAAATATTTGTCAATGTAACTTTATATGGATAATAACTTCATAAATTACTTCATCATGTGTTAGGAATATTGGGTATTTTTACGTAATTTTTCGAAAGACGTTTGATGCTTTAGAAATTCACATGGTCTTTTTAAGTAGCCTATTTTGGTGAATTTTAGTTTTAATATTTTTTAAAAAATATATATGATGTTTTTGTGTAAAATGAGTTCATCTCTATCTTTTGTATCACTACAAATTTTTTAATGAATTTTAGAGGTGATTTGGATGTCATTTTTTATCTAAACACATGATTTACTGTTCACGGGTTGCTGTTCACCCGAGTTAAGTGATGGAGCTAATAAGGAACGAAAGTTCAACTCAGTGTCAAGTAAGGAATGAAAATTTTTTAGTGTCAAACTATTTTACGTTATAGGTAATTTCGAGTGAATTTTTTATTACATTTTTAAACATTAGTAATTACTACATGCATGTTTTATGATAAAATTAGATACGATACTGAAAAATTCTCATATGTGCGAGCTTTGAACTCTTATTTATGTCGGTTATCGAACCAATCAAAATGGATGTGACACAAATACTTGGAAGCAGTCTCCACTAGCTAGAATGCTTGTTTTTTTTATGCAAGGTCTTATTATGAGCCAGCATAGATAGTTGGAGAAAAATTGATAGAGAAGGAAATTGCAAAATGTATATTTTTAGACCTAGAGGCCACATGGAGCTAGTGGCTTTATTTGTTAAAAAATACTACCAAGTGTGTGGTTATATTTTTATAAAGTTTCTCTCCATCCAAGCTATAATTTTCTTGACATGCAAAATTCAAATTACAAACTTAGAAAAGGTATGTGTGCTAGCTTGTAAGAAGAGTCGACATAGTTAGATCACCGAGGTATACTGTGGAGGTATGACATTTTGGGGTAATTTAGATGAGTGTTTTTCTAGTAGAGCTGGCTAAAAGATCAAGAGTTGATAGTCTCTAAGATGCAAATGTGTTGTTTACCCTTGATATTTTATTACTGTTTACAGCAGCTAACGATGCAACAACTTAAATATGAAATGGCAAGTTGGTTAGGTTCTGAGATATCTCTTCAGATTAATGAGCAAATACTCTCTGAGATGCTTGAATTTGACAGATCATACAAATCATCTGTTTACCGGCCGGAACACATATACTCCATCCCTATAGAAATATTTGTCGCCATTCACTTTTTTCTACAACTTTGACCATTCGTCTTATTGAAAAAATTATTCAAATATGTAAAAGGATAAGTCGAGAACGCCCTCCGTCGACAAAAGCATTTTTGCCTCTCGCTCGCTATTGCGCGCGCCGGGAACGCCCTCCATTAGAGGAGGCATCGCGCGAGGCAAATTGCCTACAGAGGAGAGAGGTGATGCAAAATTGCATCGCCTCTATCCTTGAAGGCATCCGCGCGCGGCAGAGGGCCGGTTGCACACGGGAGGAGGAGGAGGCGGCGCGCCCGCCAGGAGGAGGCCGCCTGCAGTGGGGAAGAGGAGGTGGAGGAGGCGCAGGAAGGAGGCGTAGCAAACCTGGCGCGTTTATCGACATAGGAGGCGCGGGGAGCACTCGAGGCTAGGTGAGGAGCCGACGGTTGCATCTCCCTCCTGCACCAGTCGCTCCTCCACTACCTCCGAGCCGCCATGGCCTTCGTGGCCCCATGCTCCTAGTCGAATCGACGATGGTGAAGCTCGAATCGACACCAATGGAGCTTGAATCAGCGCCTGTGGAGTCGAATCGGCACCTGCGGAGTCGAATCGGCGCCGACGGAACTTGAATCGACCGTGCAGGAGCTGCTCGCCGGCGTTGGAGCTTGCGTGCGCAGCCCGCGAGGCTGCACTACTCCACGACGCGGAGGGAGGAGCAGCTCGGGCACCGGTCGGGAGGGGGAGAGAATCAGAGCCGTGCTGCCTCGCCCCTCCTCCCTCTCCTCCGGCTTGTTGGCAGAGGGAGCAATGGAGGCACCACCGTCAGCCGCTGCCCAACGAAAGAGGTGCATGGGAGAGGCCGCTCACCGGCGGAGAAGGAGCAGGGGTGAGGCCGCGCGCCCGGCGGCGCCTCGTCGGCCGCCCATTCTCGCTCCGTGGCAAATACGATTGCAAATGTGATTTCTGTTGGAGGAGGTGGGATGTGAAGGGAGGGGAAAATATTGTAGACGTGAGGCAAAAGCCGATTTGCCTTCCAAATTTGCCTCTTGTTGTTGAACTCAGTCTAACATGCATATGATGGACGACGCACATGAGTTTACCTTCCTTTTCAATAGAATACAAGCCATTTTTTTCTTGATAACACATGGGTGTCTACCCCTTTATTCAAAACAAAATTACACTTAAGGAATTTTTTGAAACAACATGATTATTCTGCAATACTCCCTCCGCCTCAAATTACTGTTCATTTTGATTTTTTAAAATACTATATAGCTTTTGATACGTGCATGTCTATATGCACATCAAAAGCTATGCAACTAGCAAAATCATAATTTATACCGAAAGTAGTGCAATACTACTGTAGCAACAATAACACGCTTAATTAATTGGAAGCTTTAGACTTGACGGCAGCATTATTGGCACTGAACTCCACGAGCCTGTCCGTTTCAGGCATGACGTCCTTCACAGCATGGTGAGCGCAGAACCGGTTTGCCCATGCTGTGATCTCAGGGTATTTGGCTTCGTCGAGGAACTTGAAACCGGTCATCTTCTCCACCGCCTTGAACCAGCCAAGGTGTGAGCCCAATACGAGGTCGAGGAAGCCAATGTTGTCGCCGCCGAAGTAGCGCTTCCCTTGGCTGCACTTCACGAAGGCCTCCTCCAGATGCTGCAGGGCGGTGGACACTTGGGCTGCTGCTTCGTCCTTGTCTCCGTAACTCCGTTGAAGAACCCTCTCAGGACAAGGAATGCTGGGGCGATCTGCACGGGAGTTCATGTGCTGCTTGTTTAGATTTCAGTTTTACCCAGTGGAGCTTTTTTTTTTTAAGAATTGCGTATATTCATGATGGTTCAGAATTCAGATGGACATTATGGTGGAAGTTGAAAGGAAATAAAGAAGAGGGACAGACAAAAGAATACCTTGTCATCCACATACTGGGCCCAAAACCGTTCGATGGCACGCGCGTAGGGAATTTTTTTAATCATTTTGCAAATTTATACGACCGTTTTGAAATTTATCAAAAAAAGACATCAACCGCCGTGGGTCACGGCGGAAAAGGCCAACCGCCGTAGGCCACGGCGGCCGCACGTCCAACCGCCGTGGCCCACGGCGGTAAGGTCACCGTCAACAGTCGGGTGCAGGGTGTGGGCCCCGCGGCACCTTACCGCCGTGCGCCACGATGGTTGGGCGTGCGGCTGCCGTGGGCCACGGCGGTAGGGTCTTTCCGCCGTGGCGGACGGCGGCCGCCGCCCATCCTTCCAGGTATGTTCTCTTCCTTTTTTTAATTAATTTAATTAGTGTAATTAGTGTAGAAAATTAGTTTAGATTTAGAAAATTAGTTTTAGATTATAAAATTTAAAAATTAGTTAATTTAATTAGTTTAGATTTAGAAAATTAGTTTTTAGATTATAAAATTTAGAAATTAGTTAATTTAATTAGTTTAGATTTAGAAAATTAGTTTTTAGATTTAGAAAATTAGTTTTTAATTAGAAAATTAGTTTTTAGATTAGAAAATTTAGAAATTAGTTAATTTAATTAGTTTAGATTTAGAAAATGAGTTTTTTAGTTTAGATAATGTAGAAAATTAGTGTATCTGTTCAGGAAATTGTCGAAATTAATTTAGTTTGTTTAGAAAATGTAGAAAATTAGTTTATCTGTTCTAGAAATTGTAGAAATTACTTTAGCATGTGTAGAAATTATAGAAATTACTTTAGCATGTTTAGAAATTCTAGAAAATTAGTTTATCTGTTCACGAAATTGTCGAAATTACTTTAATTTGTTTAGAAATTCTAGAAAATTACTTTATCTCGTTTAGAAAATGTAGAAAATGAGTTTATTTGTTCTAGAAATTCTAGAAAATTACTTTACCTCGTTTAAAAAATATTGACAATGTAGATAAATATTTTACCTGTTCTAGAAAATGTAGAAATTACTTATCTGATTTTTTAATTGTAAATTTAATTTTTGTATGCAGCTGCAGCTATGGATCAGGCTCAGTATCAGGCTCAGGCTCAGGCCGAGGCTCAGGCTGCTCGTGCTGAGGTTGAGGCGTACGTGACGCCTGAGTTGTTGGACAAGGAGCTCGACCGCAGGCACCGCTCGTTCCTGTCCGCCGTCCTCGGAGAGGATGTTGGCCACGTGCGTTCCCGCACTACGCGCCGTTGCTGCCGATCCACGACCTTTGGGTTCCCAAGTACGTGAACTGATGCTATGTTATTGTTTGTACCTTCATTTATCCTTTTGTTGTATCTAATAAATTACCTTATTTGTTTCAGTCTTTGCGCTGCAGGACTCCTGCCTGTAGCGCGGTTAGTCCAGGGGGACAGACAGCGCGACGCGATTCCTCGAAAGGATCGCATGACACGGTTCCAGTACGACTTCTCTCTCCTCAGCGCGCTTCTGGACCACTGGAGGCCGGAGACCCACACGTTCCACTTCACCGTCGGCGAGATGACGGTGACTCTTCAGGACACGTCCCTGTTGATGGGCCTTCCTTGTGAGGGCGAGCCGCTGCGGGCTGTGGACATCTCCGCTAAGTGGCGTACAGAGTTGCTCGCTCAGTTTGCGAACGTTCCATGGAACGATCGTGCCCCCGCCCCGTACCAGGTGTTCGCAAACGCTCACGGACCCACCTTGACTTGGTTGCAGCAGTTTAGCGTACGTACCTTTACCTCATATTTCTCTTTGTTTTTGAAGATATGGAGACAATGTAACTAACGTTTGATTTTGTTTGTGCAGGCTGATTACCTAGCAGATGACGCCGAGCAGGAGACAGTCCACAGGTTCTTCGAGGCGTACCTGTTGTGGCTGTTTGGGTTCGTGTTGTTCTGCAGTTCGGAGGGTGACGCGGTGGCGAGGTACTTGATCCCCCATGCTCGGAGGATCGCCAACGCGCCCTTGCACGACGTGCCCCAGATCAGTTGGGGCAACTCTGTTCTTGCGGGTACGTACAGGGGCCTGTGCTCGGAGGTATTGAAGGGTCGTTCGGCGGAGCCGATCCTTCTCGGCTGTCCTCTCCTTCTTCAGCTCTAGTGCCACGAGCGGTTTACGATTGGTCGGCCAGTCGTCCCCCTCTACGCGTACGAGCCCCTGCCAGAGGGCCACGACCCGCGCGACCGTTTCACCATGTCACCATGGGCTCGTTGTGGTGCCTCCGGACGGTAATTTCTTACCTTTCACTTTCAATTTGTCTTTCCATTTTGTCTAGTTTGTTCAATCCACATTTAGGGTTCACATTTGGTTTGTATGCAGACCTCGTACGCCCACGACCAGACAAAGAGGGCGTACAAGGACTTCGTCGGTCAGTTCGACACTCTCACGGACGCGGACGTCAGGTGAACGTCCTACTCAGAGGAGGCTGTCGCGAGCCGCGCACCACAGGGACTCTCGTCTTTGTGCTTCCGAGACCAGCACTACTGGATGACGAGGACGCCGTTGCTGTTCGACATGTACGTGGAGGAGTACGCCATCCACAGGGTGCTGAGACAGTTCGGCCGCTACCAGGAGTGGCCTGTGCCTGTGGTGCACACTGTACTTAGCGCCCACCATAGGTGAGTTCTCGTTAATTTTTAAATTTAATTCAGCGTTCAAAGATTTTAGCCGCTGACAAATATGTTTAATTCGTCGTAGGTGGTCTCGGAGGGGAGTTGCGGGGCGTGTTTCTTGGGTTCAGAAGGTGCAGCCGTACGTGGACGGTTGGGCTGCCGCGTCGGAGAACGTCGTCACGGAGGACCGGCCCCACAACGACACGGTGTGGGAGGCGTACATCCAGTGGTACACCCCGAGGACTCGGTCGCGTGTGATGTACGTCCCACCACAGCCACCAGCGTCGGTTCCGGACGCGGCGAGGGCGATCGTTCGTACTGGTCCGTACCCGGTGCGACGAGATCAGCACTACGACGCGGCGGTGAGTTTGAAAATACAACTGCCTTTTCTTATGGTACTTTACATTCTAACATTTACTAATAATTTCTTTTGCAGTTCGACGTGATTGCAGACCTTTCACATATTGTACGGGACTCGAAGGCGAGGCTGAACCTTATGTCACACCAGGAGATCGAGCATACGTTTGACAGGATGGAGGCCATCACCACGAGGTTCCTTGTCGCGGTCAACTACCGCGGCAACCCGGCTCTACCCCTGTTTCCACTGTACCCCCAGTCGTCCTCCAGCTCCGCCTCGACTGGTCGTTCCCACACGGCACCGTCGTCCTCGTCACGACCACCCTACCCGGCGCGCCCTCCGGTGCATCCTCCCTTGAGGATGTCTCCTCTAGGGGGCCCTTCTCTCAGAGGTCCTGCACCAGCACCAGCACCAGGAGGACCAGGACCAGCACCACGAGGACCTGCACCAGGACCTGCACCAGTAGCAGCAGCAGCAGCACGAGCAGCAGCACCGGTTTTTCTTCCGTCAGGTAATGACCACAACTCCATCTCGAACCATATACAATTACCAAATTCTATTAATTATGATACGTGATTTAATAATACTATTTGTTTCAGCTTACGTCGGTAGCGGCGGCACTCCTGACTCCACCCTAGAGGACCAGGCGGGAGGGTCCGGGTTGGACGACTTGGACTTGGACTTCGACTTCTTGCACGACTTGGCGTCGCAAGACGAGCTCGGAGGGTCGCAGCTAGGAGGCGCCCCACCCACGTGGACACAGGAGGGAGCAGGGACGCAGCCAGGAGGCTCGCAGCTGCCAGGCGCGAGCGGTGGGGCGCAGCCGTCTCCAGGAGGGTTGCCAGGGTCGTCCCACGAGGTTGCAGGGTCGGCGGCGGCGATGGCGACACCGCAGCCGACTGCTGATGCTAGGCGTCGGCAGATCCACCCACGTGACCCGTTGACGTACCCTCGCGAGCAGACGCACGCCACAGTCCGAGCTGACAGGCTGCTCAAGAAGACCGGGCAATGCTAGATTAGGTCGCATATTGTTTGTACAGGAGCACTGTTATATGTGATCATGACTATTTTTTAGTATGTCACTTTGCTTTTCTTTATTACCACCTAGTTTTCTTTGTCATAAAGTTAAAAAACAAAAACTAAATCGTTAAGTTAAAAAAAACAACCCGCCGAAAAGCAACCACGACGTTACGGTAGGCAGTATGTTCGAGATAGAGTATTATTGAAGTCGAAAAGCAACCGCTGCGCAATCCTTATTTTCTACTAGATTTAATAAAATTTTATCAAACAATTAAAATGATCCTAACCGCCGTGGATGTTCCCCAACCGCCGTGGACGGCCTCCAATCGCCGTGGGCCACGGCGGTTGGGGTGTAAACGCCGTGGCGTACGGCGGCTGCGGCTAACCGCCGTACGTCACGACGGTTGATGTTTATTTTTGATAAATTTCAAAACGGTCGTATAAATTTGCAAAATGATTAAAAAATATATATAAAAAAATTCGCGCGTAGGGCTCGGCCGGAAGGATTGCAGGTCCGTTGGAGGCCCATACTTTGTCGATGTACTGGATTATGATCATGGACTCGCAGATGGGCGCGCCGTTGTGGAGCAGCACCGGGATCTTCTTGTACACGGGGTTGGATTTCAGCAGCAGCTCGCTCTTCCTGCCGGTCGGCTCCTGCAGGAACTCGTACTCGACGCCCTTGAGCTTCAGCGCCGCGAACAAGCGGATCGCGTAGGGGCACGCCCACCCGCCCATCACCCGCACGGCCGCACTTCGCCGTCCGACGCCATCGGCTGCTCCGAGTGAAATTCTCACCCTTTGCTTTGCCGAGGGCTTGCAGCACTGCTATTGGATTGTAGCCTCGTAGGGTTTGCAGATGGGTGTGAGATTTGTGAATGCATCGGCGAGTTGCGCTGTGTATTTATAGAGATGAATGTGCTGGGCACACTGCGGCATGGACGTCCTCGCGTGTGTCATCGCGCATGCGCGGTGCCAGAAGTACGCAGTAACGTAGTAGATCCGGTTCCTTTGTCAGCGGCTCAGCGCCAAGCTTTTCCATATCTTACCGAAGCTTTCTTGACAGAATGATCCAGGGGTCCTGACTCTTAAGCGTCCTTGATGTGGGGGATGGCGTCACAGAAGAGGTGACTTTGTCCTGTTTTCAGGGATGAGTGGAAAGGCCGGCCGCGCCCCAGACGCAGAGAATCCGAGTAGGCCAGCGGCACACTGCACTTTCACTTGCTTGATGTGCTCACCTGCGGCGTCACCCGGAGGCAACTCTGGGATTTTCTGTGGCTCACGGGCTCACGGCTCGTCGTGCATCGTAAGGAAAGTCAGCAAGAGCATCTCCAACACAAGAGCAATTTTTAACTCTTTATTGGACTCGTCATTCGACTTTTCAGAATGATTTCTCTTCGTACTGAGTTACTTACTCAACAGACTCTACATTCGTCACTCTCTAAATCCAAATGATTGTCTTCAACTCTCCCTCTCCACACTCAATGACGTGTGGGACCAATGTGTTATCCTCTTCCTTCCCCCTCCTATTTATATACTCTTTTTTTAAAAGAAAACAGTAGGGGATCTACTCTTCCTTTATTTTTCTCTCTTTCCTCTTTCTACTTATTTTTCTCTTTAATTTTTTATTTCTATGTATCTCATCTACCTTATATATTCATCCTCATTCACCTACCCTCACCCTGGTGCTTCGTCCTTATGTCCCCGACAGGTGCCAACCCTGATGCCGGTGCCTCCACCTCCACCACGGCCACCGTCACTCCCGCCACACCTCCTCCTCCACCCCCGCATGTCCATGTGCCGACGCCTCCTCCTCGCACTCCTTTCTTGTCAGTCCCGCTAGCTCCTCCCCCGTTGGTGTCCCCCTCCGTGGCCGTTGGCGACCCTCCATCACCACCTCCTCCTCTCCCCGGTCCCGCCCGTGGAGGCTAGGGATGGCAGCGGGTCGGGTAAGTGCGGGTAAGGCATTTACCCGCCCGCGAGCATATCCGCGCTACCCTCTTTTACCCGCCCACCAGTCTGCCCACTGGTAGAAAATCTTACCCGTATCCGTGCCTGGCGGATATCCGCAGATATCGAGTTTACCCGTTACTCGCCCGACGTACAAGGCGGAGGGGCAAACGACCGACGAGGCGATGAACAGTGGAGGGATGAGGGCCACCGTAGGTGTGCCGCCGGTCACCGGCCCTCTGCAGCAGTAGCCGCCTGCCCCTGTGGCCTGCTTGAGCGAGCGAGAAGAGATGAGCGCAGAGGCCTGGAGCTGGACTGCTGAAGGGAGTGAGGGACGAGGGCCGGCTGGCTGACCGGTAGGGGTGAGGAGATGTCGCCGTCCGCCCATCCCTGTGCGCCACCTTCGGCTTCCGCCTCACGTCCCTGTGCACTGTCTCTGGCATCTGCCTCCCGAGTCCCATCCCGTAGATGCGCCGCTAGAGTCCAGACGCGAGTACGGGACACGAGAGAAGAGAAAGGAGAGGCCAATTGAGATTCGAGAGGAACGGCGGTGGCCAGAGGATAAGGCAAGTAGGGTGCTTCGTCCTAGGATTTATGTTGGGCTTGGACCATATTTTGGGCTATATTCTGATGGGCTTTCTATTCAAACGGGTAGCGGATATTACCCGCGGGTACCCGTTAGCTGCCCGCGGGCGAAATTTCTCACCCGTACCCGCGCCCACGGGTGGAATTTCTTACCCATACCCTTGCCTGTCGGGTCGGGTATCAGCGGATATCCGTGTCCGCGGGTAAAATTGCCATCCCTAGTGGCGGCCCTCCTCCACCCACCACCTCCTCTGCCCGACCCGGTGGCACACGACAGCCTCACCCCACCTTCTCTCCCGACGCATCTCCTTTGCCCAGCCATGAGGTTGGCGACAACGGTAGCGGGATCGACAAACGGGCGCACAGGTGGTGGGCCCCATGTCTTGGCGAGGGGGTGGGATGGTTGGCGAATGGCGGGGTGAATTTGGCGCCCAACTGATAGAGCCATGTTTTGTGGATTTGGCATGTTGGTTGACTTTGGTGAGCCGGATGGCTCTCCTCATGGAGATGCACGAAGGTGCCCTCCCATGTGTATGAACTAGGTGATACCTTGCACGTTGTTGCGGAAATTTTTTAAACAAATTTTTAAGGTGAAAAGTAGAAACACCAAAGTGATCACATGACAACATTCATTTGTAAACAACATTATATATGAAAGTATGTTTTTTTGTTGAGAGTGAAACCATTCTTAAATGATTGATCGTACATGTATTTCAACTGCGAGAATTTTGTGGTGTGCTACTCACAAATACATGCTATTAGTCACAGAAAATCGCTTGAAGACATAAATAGATGGTTTGGTGGATGATGACATGGCGTGTAGTGGATGGTGACATGGTGTATAGTGGATGGTGACGTGGAATGCTTGCATGTTGAGAGAAATCTATCCATGACTTGTAGTGAGTCTCACCTATATAGTTTTTATAGATGGATAGATTGCGGTTTGTGCGTGTAGTGGAGGGATATGCGGTGCGTCGGTACATGCGTGCTGGTCAGCTCATGATGAGGCACTGTTTTTTTTGAGCAAACACCATGGGGCAAAGCCCCCCGGCAACACAATATATTAAGGAACAAAGCAAAGTTTACAGGGAGAACTTACAAGAGGCAAGCCTAAGCAAGCCTAACCAGCAGTTAGGTAGGGAAAGAACAAAAAACAAAAGAGCTAAAAACAGAGCAAAAAAAGAACCCAACACTGAGTCAACCGAGGGGGCTACAGCAGATTCAACCATGAGACAATTGAGGGGTGCATGGAGGACTTGATTCTGATCAGATGACGCTGCACCTCGTCCTTGAAGGACACCTTCCAGGACGCCAAACTAGGGGGCTTATGGTTGAAAATGAGGCCATTTCTCTCCTTCCAAATAATCCAAGCACCAATCATGAAGACCTCCATAAAGAATGGCTGGGTGAAAGCCAGCTTGGCAATGTAAAGCTTCTGATGGATATTTGAGTTGTCATCCCAGGTGATGCCAATAGCAAACCACCGACAAATAGCAGAAGGGTAGTCAAAGAATAGATGCTCAGCAGTTTCCTCGGCATTCTCGTGGCATAGAACACAGTTGTAACCTTCATCAAGATGCTTCTTCCTTCTTCTAAGAATATTTCTAGTGTTAAGTCTGTCATTGAGGAGCAACCAGGCAAAGAACTTTATAGAAGGGATGCATTTGGATTTCCAAATCCAGGTGACAGACCTCTCGGGGTGGATGTCTTTGAACTGATATTGATAAAATTTGCTCGAGGAAAAGAGATGCTGACCCCAGATAAAATTCCATGAGTCATTTCCATCATGAGGGATGGGGGGCAGATTATTGATGAAATGCTGCAGTGAGAGAAGCTCATTATACGCAGCTCTGGTCATTAGGATATGAAAACAGTCAAGCAACTCTTCAGAATGCCTAATCTTCCACAAAGAGATCTTAGGGTCTTGAGCAAAGCCTTGCAAATTAGGATAAATTTCAGATTGAATAGCACCATTGATTAGATCATCCCAGAAACTGATTGAATCACCACTAACTGGATTACACATTGCCACACCCCAAAAGATTACATTAAGCCTTAGTATATCCTTCCGCCAGAAGGAGCCTTTCTCTCTAGCAAGATGGGGAACCAAGCCACAATAGTATTTGTTCCAAATAAGAGTCACCCACTGGACCTTCTCTTTCCTGTAGAATTTATCAAGCTGTTTTAAGAGGAGGGCAGTGTTATGGATGCTAAGGTTAATGACACCCAAACCTCCTCTGTCTTTAGGTCGTCTGACTAGGTCTCAGGCTGCCAGATTATATTTCTTCTGGTTGAAGTCTTTGCCCCTCCAAAGACAAATTTTCCTATATTTATCAATTTCCTCAATAACAGTGGCAGGAAGCTTAAGAGAGCACATGTAGTAGGTTGGGAGGGAGGACAGCACAGAGTTGACCAGCTGCAATCTGCCAGCATAAGATAGGAATTGAGAAGAAGCAGAAAGCCTTCTCTCAATCCTACAAATCGGAGGGGCATAATCTTTAACTTGTGGCTTAGTAAGCCCCAGAGGAAGGCCCAAGTATGTGAATGGAAAGGAGCCAACCACACAGCCAAAAGCATCAGCAAGAGAAGCAGCCCTACTAGCATCCATGTTGATGGGGACAAGGCAGGATTTGTGATAGTTCACTTTCAGGCCACTTGACAAAGTGATCTTCTGAAGAATTTCCTTAAGATGTAACAACTGAGCCTCATCCCCCTTCATGATAATGATAGTATCATCAGCATATTGCACAATGGGAAAGGGGAGCTCAACATTTTGAGGGAAAGGAGGAAGAAAGTTGCCTTGCTGATATTCATAATTAATCACATGCTGAAGGAGATCAGCAGCAATTGCAAAGAGGAGAGGGGAAAGGGGGTCCCCTTGCCTAACACCACGCTTGCACTTAAAATCATTCCCAGCAGTGCCATTGAGCAGAACAGCAGTGGTGGCCGAGCAAAGCAAATCCTCAACCCATTTAATCCATTTAGGAGGGAAACCTTTAGCAGCTAACATCTGGAGGACCAGAGAGTGCTCAACAAGGTCAAAAGCCTTTTCAAAATCTAGCTTCAAAATGATGATCTCCCTTCTAGACTGGTGGCATTGATGAAGGAATTCAAAAGCCCACCCCAAACAGTCCTGAATGGTTTCCCCCTTAACAAAGCCATACTGATTTTCATGGACAATTTCAAGAGCCACATTTTGTAACCTGTTGGCCAGGAGCTTAGAAACCAACTTTGGTGAGGAGTTCATGAGAGAAATAGGCCTGAAGTCTGTCAGCCTCTCAGGATTATCAATTTTGGGGACCAGGGTGATGTAAGAATGATTGATACTCTTAAGATCAGCCAAATGATTATGGAAATCAGAGCAAAGCATATAGAATTCACCTCTAATCATGGGCCAAGCTTTTTTAATGGAGTTACTGAAGCCATCTGGGCCAGGAGCCTTATTAGGAGGCATGTCCAAAATGATCCTATCAATTTCATCCTGAGAGAAAGGGACACAGAGGTGATTGAGATCACTATGAGGCTGGATAAGAGTTTGAAGGTCAAATTGCATTGAGGTCTCCACCGAGTAGCCAAGCCTATTTTTGAATTCTTGCAGAAAGAGAGCACTTTTTTCTCCATGATCAGAGATCATTCTTCCAGAACCATCCATAATCTGACTGATTACATATTTCCTTTATCTTTCAGAAGCCATGGCATGAAAAAATTTCGTATTTTCATCCCCAAATTGAACAAGACGACTAGTGAACCTTTGCCTCCAGTAATCATTCTGCATAGCAAGCAGGGTTTTAATGTGGAGCTTGATGATATCTCTGAATTTCTGCTCATGGGAGAGGAGAGGCCTGAATTCCTCAAGTTTGTTAAGGAAGGCAATGGTCATATTGCAATTGTCATCCCCAAATTGAACAAGACGACTAGTGAACCTTTGCCTCCAGTAATCATTCTGCATAGCAAGCAGGGTTTTAATGTGGAGCTTGATGATATCTCTGAATTTCTGTTCATGGGAGAGGAGAGGCCTGAATTCCCCAAGTTTGTTAAGGAAGGCAATGGTCATATTGCAATTGTTCACCAACTTGGAGAGGTTGGAAAGATTTTTTGCCTAGACCTTAAGAGATCTTCTCAAGAGCTTGAATTTGGCACTAATGATGTGGGCACTGTTACTAGGGGCCACAGGGGTCAACCAGGCATTGGCAACAATCTTCATGCATTCAGGATGGTGGAGCCAAAAGTTCTCAAATCTGAAGATATTAGCTGTCGGGGTTCTCTACCGCCGAGCAGTAAATTTATATCGGATCGTGTGTCCGACCCGGATGGTTAGCGCGAGAGACGCCGGGATTTAGACTGGTTCCGACCTCCGAGGAGTAATACCCTACGTCCAGTATCGAGCTGCCATGTTCTTGCGCTAGGGATGTCTGTAGTAGGGGTTACAAACTTGTCGGGAGAGGGTATCGAGCCCAAGTCCTTGGGGTGTGAGTGTTCAGTTCCCCAGCCCTTGTGGCGGTTGCCCTTCTCTCTCTTTTATAGATGCAAGGGGGAAGGGCACAAAGGGGAAATCAAATTATGCTACAGTCCTACGCGACCGGGAGGTCTTCTCGCACGTTGTTGTCTGCCACGGTGCATTGAAGAAGGGCTGAGTTGTGTTGTTGTTCGAGGCTGCCGCGTGGCCGGGAGGCGCTGTTCATTCCGGGCACCTGGCATTTCCTCCGAGCTCTTTGGTGCTGACTCGGCCCGCCTGAGTACGTGACGAGCCCGCCACATTAGGGCCTAATCGTAGGTCGGCGTTAATTATAGGGGGCACTCGAGTACCTCTGACGGGGTTGGCGTGCCGCAAAGCCGGACGGGACGGCGCGTCGGGGGCCGTGCGTCAGAATAGTGCCGCATTACAGCCCTTGTCAGAGCTGGCCGCCCGCGCGTGCCGCCAGCTGGCGTATTTGCATGGCGTGGAGAACTGGCGCCCCACGTGTCGTTGCGAAGGAGCCCGGAAATCGGGATGGAGCCACGTTCATGTGGGCCCCAGTCTCCTCGTTCCGACCTTCTCGTGCGGGCCTCGCCATTGTCGGAGACGGAAACTACTCGTGCGAACGAGGAAGTTGTCGGAGGCGAGGCGGAAACTCCTCGTGCGAGGCGGAGACTCCTCGTGCGAGGTGGAGACTTGTCGTGCGAGGCAGAGACTCCTCGTGCGAGGCGGAGACTTGTCGGAGAAGTCACCCCTCAACCGAGTACTTGTCGGAAAGGCATCCCATTGGTCGGAGGCAAGACGTCTTGCCAGTGAGGGTCTTGACAGGGATCTGCAGTCTTCCTTATGCTGGATCTTGGCCTTCACATTGTCAATGGTGTCAGATGACTCCACTTCGAGAGTGATTATCTTGCCATTTTAGAGGGGGCCTAATCCAGGCCCTCGTCAGTAGCCCTCGAGCCTGGGAGGGAGTCAAGGACTCACCCGCAGGCTCAAATGAAAAGGCGTCATGATGATCTTTGCTCTTGGTTTTCTCGGTGGGTGCACGCGAGCGCATCCGCCGGATGTAGCCCCCAAGCCCACGAGTGAGTTGTAGACTTGCTTGTGGGTTTTTTAATTTTAGAAATGTTGTCGTGGTTCCGGAATCTTCGGTCGGGACGGTCGTGGTGGTCGTAGTAGTCGTGGGCGTCGTGTCCATCGTGGAGGTCGTGGCGGGCGTGGTGGATGTGACGGTTTGAAGAGGTAGCCCGCAGCTGTTCCAGATTCTCGAGCCCACCGGGCGTCGAAACGTCGCGTGGCCGGGCGTCAGTTGCCCCGGGGCGCGCGCTCGTGCAGGCGTCTTTTCGGCGTGGTGGGATCAGCATTTAAGGCCGGCGGCCACACCCTCTCCTTATTAACTGTGCGCCGGCTCAGGGCTTGAATCCTTTCGCTTCCCAGCCTTCTCCATCGCCGTCGCCGCACGCTCCCTTTACACCTCACGCCCGCAGCGCCGCCGCCTCTTTCGTTCGCGTCGTGTGCGGGAGCTCGCCGTCGCCATGTCAAACTGGTCGCGCTCCACCGTATCCCGCTCGATGCTGCACCGCCTCGTCGCCGCTGGGCAGCTTCCCGTGCTTACCAACGCCGAGGAGTGGAGGGTGCCCAAGGATGAGTCCGTGCCGCGCCCACCGAAGGGATATGTCGTCTCGTTCGTGGCGTTCCACGAGCGCGGCTTCTCTATCCCCGCCGGGCGGTTCATCCGGGCCGTGCTTTTCGAGTACGGGCTGCAGCTCCAGCATCTCAACCCGAACAGCGTCCAGCAAATGGCGGCGTTCGAAGCATTGTGCGAGGGGTACTTGGGGGTCAGTGCCCACTGGCACCTCTTCAAGTACTTCTTCATGTTCGCCTGCTTGAAGGACGGCTCCCTTCCGGCGACCATCGGTTGCGCCAATCTCCGGATGACATCCCCTTCTCGCTGACATGCTCCAACAGCGGATGGCACAAGGGTTGGTTCTATCTCAAGAACGACCCCGAGCACGCGCTGCCGGAGTTCACCGGAGTTTCCATCGCCAAGGCGCCGAGAAGCTGGAGCGACGGACCTCCGAAGGCGGAGCAAGAGAAACTGCTCAAGGAGCACTAGGCGGCGCTGGCCCGTCTCCGCAAGGCCGGGGTTGACCTGGCGGCCGTTATCGGCCAGTACCACACCCGGGGAATCGTCCCACTCCGGAGACGGCCTCTCCGCCTCTGCGAAATGACGGGCGTCAGAGCCCCTTTCGCAGGGACCGTGATAGCACCCGAGCTACCTTCGCTGGACGAGGTCCAGCGTCGCGTGGCGCTGGCCATCAGGAAGGCGTCCTACTCGTGGCCGCCATCGCAGCTCCTGCCCATGCTCCCCAACGAGGGGACTGAAAAACTTGTGAGTGGTTTCTTCTTCCGACAAGTCTTCCGACTCGTTCGAGGTCTTCATTTAACTTGGATCTTCTCGGAAACTACTGATGGCTGCTAACTCCCCTCGCTTTCCTTATCTTTAGCTGAGGGGCTCCCACCTTGTGCCCTCGAAGCCCCCTCTCCCGCAGGACGTGATCTTCAACCGCAACAAGGCGGCCGCGGAGAGGCGGAGAGCCGAGCGCAAGGCGCAGCACAAGGAGAAGGAGGTCGCAAAGCGCGATCGGAACGACGACCGTATCAAGCACCGCAAAGCGGGGGAGGCCCACGTCTCCTTCAATGAAGATCCATCGCCGTTCCCGCCGTGGAGTGGGGACGAGCCGAGCTCGGACGTCGATTGGAGCGGCATGTCCAGGTCGCCCCTATCTTCACTGCGCCAGGCCGCGGAAGTGAGCTCGACGCGGTGGTCGGAGCCGGTCGCTCGTGAGAGGGGTGCGGGTTCCAGCTCGCAGCCGGGGGCCCGCCCCGCCCGAGAGGATCAAAGGGTGACGCGCTCTCAGGCAGCCCCCAGCGGTTCACGTGCCTCCGAGGGGCGGAGGGATCCCCCGCGTTGGGACGATCCGCCCAGGCCGTCGGTGGATCGAGACCCTTCCTCTCGCCACCCCTCCGTCGACGCCCAGCGACCGGACTCGGACTCCCTGAGGAGGCGGTCGTCGGCCAAGGCGAGGTCGACCCCACTGGCGTTCGCACCGAGCACGCCGCAAGGAGGGAATACGAGCACTCCGTCACGGCGCCTTCAGTCTTTGGTCATCCGTGGCGGCGGTGTCCCGGCCGTGCAGGTCCCCCTCTCCGCTAGCGGGAGTCGAGGGCCAGCCTCCGACGCGGCGGAAGCCAGGAGGGCAGCCTCCGAGTCGTCGGGGGATCGGAGCGCCGTCCCCAACCCGTCGGGGGGCGAAAGGCTAGCTCCCGTGCCGGCGGATCGCCGGGAACCGGTTTCCGAGCCGGCGGGGGCCAAAAGGCCAGCCCCCGAGTTGGGCCCATCAGACAGGCCTGTCATGCGGGCCCGCGTCCGGTCCACCCTGTAAGTGCTTGCACACTACTCCTCGCTGTTTTACTGTCCTTCGCCTTTGCCTGCCTCTTATCTCTGTCTCATTCCTTTCTCAGCCATGCGGACACCGGTGTGCTTAGCCTCGCGCCGTTGAAGCGTGCAGTGCTGGGCGTGCATGAGCCTCAGCCCGAGCCCCGCCCGGCGTCTCCTCCTGTCGCATCGTCGGCGAAGCTAGCCGGAAGCGGGCCCATTGCTGTGACCGAAGCTGCTGAGACAGCGGCGCCTCCGCCGATGTTGGGATCCGACGGCTTGGCCGGGGGGCAGACAGCCCCCGAGGCGAACGATTCCCCGGCAGTGATCGAGCCCCCGGTGGCAGCCACCGCGGAGGGCGGCGAGGCCCCGGAGACGTCTCCCGAGGATAACACGCACCCGGCGCCGTCCACCGGCGGGCACGAGACTGAGGCGCCGTCAATAGTTGAGGCTTCCGTGCCTGCGACATTGCAGGCGGATGGCGGCGCGACGGGGGTGCCGGTGGCTACCGATGCGTTTGATCGGCCTCGGGAGATTATCGACCTCGACGGCCCCAACTTTTCGGGCGGCGACCCGACCAGCTTTGAGGCCGAGCTGGAGCGGTTCCTGGCGGACCCGGAGGTGTCGGGGGCCGAGGCTTCCGAAGTGGCCGCGCTCGCGGCCGCAACCACGGTCGGGGCGGCTGAGCCCGGTGACCAGGGGCTCGTGCTCGAGGGCGCCGGGGCAGAGCGGCCGGGTCTGACCTTGGCCGGAACCGTCGGGGCCCCTGAAGATTCCACCGTGGTTGGAGTTGCCGAGGCCAACCCCGAGGAGTCCGGGGTTGGGGCGGTCGAGGTGGAGCTGACTGCCGCCGCGTTCTAGTCACCTGCACCGGTCGTGGAGGTGCCCGCCGCGAGCGCACCGGAGTTGCTGTCGCCTCGGCTCGCCGTCCCCGCCATCGAGGCGGTGCCCACTGCAAGCTCGCCCCGCCCGGACCCATATGAACATGTTGCCCCTGCGGGCGCAACGAGTGGGGCCTCCCCAGAGATCCAAGAGGTCGGGAAGGCTCAGGTGGTCATATCTCCTCGGGCGCAGGGCAATCGTCGGGGCCGGCGGAAGGAGAAGCACGGATCACTGATCTCGTGTGCTCCACATGGGCCGGTGCTCGCGAGACGGACACGCTTGAAGATGAGGACGAGGAGGTCGCGGCCCGCCACAGCCTCGAGCGAGGACTCGGGTGGGCGCAGTGTGCGTTCGACGAGCTCATCCTCCCCGCGACGTCGGTAAGTCTTTTCGAATTCGGACTTCGACCTTGTTCTTCCGGTTCTTGTACGCATCGTAGTTGTTGAATTCGCGTTCGGTGCAGACGCTCATCGAGTGCGGCGCAAAGAGGAAACACGCCATCGATGAGCTCCAAGCGGAACGACTCCAGCTGGAAGTGCAGCTGGCGGTCGCTCGTCTGGCCGCCGCCGGGGCGGTGGCGAACGAAGCATCGTCGAGGACCACACTCGAGGTCGCCGTGAAGTCCGCGGAAGACCACGCAGGCTGCCGCAGCCAGTGCCGTGACGGAGCGGGAGTCCCTGGAGGCGAAGTTGGCCCAAGCGGAGGCGACGGCCGCGGAGCTGCGGGCCGCCGTGACGACCGCCAACGAGGCCGCTGAGAGGGCTGCAAACGCCGTTGCTGCTACCGAGGCCGCTGCCCAGACCGCCGCCCAGGCCGCCGCCCGAGAGAAGTCGGCACTCGAGTCGAAGGTGGCGGAGTTGGAGCAAGATCTGGCGACCGCCGGCGCGGACCTCAGGACGGCCAACAAACAGTTCTCCGAGGTGGCCAACAAGCTCCAGGACGCCACCGACGAGGTGACCCGGCTGCGGGACGCTAACTCCCAGCTGGCACACACCTCCAGCTGTGAGTTTCTTTCTTTTCATCGGTTTTTGTTAGTGTTGACTCGTCTTCTCGTGGACACAAGGCTGCGCACGGCTCGTGCCGCGATGACCGTGAAGCTCACAGAAAAGTCGCAGGAAGTGAACGCGGCCGAGCTCAGGATTATCGAGTAGGACGGGTCGATCAAGAGGTTGTCGGAGCAGCTCGAGAGTAAGTCCCCTCGACCCTGCCTCGCTTTTCTTTCCGCTCGGCTGCGTCTTATCCGTTCATCGCAATTCGTCGACCTTCTTCAGAGATCAGAGCTGAGCTCGAGCAGTCCCGGAAGGCCCAGGAGCAGGTCAGGACGGAGCTCGAAGAGGTCAAGAACGCCCGGCGTGAGTCGGAGACGTTACGCCGGCAGAGCATCCTGGAACACGCCAAGCTCGGGAAACTCCTTGGCCAGATCTTGTCGGGGCTCGGTGTTCCCGTCGGACCGATGCTCCCTGACACGCTTGTGAAGCAAGTTGAGCGCCTCCCGGAAGTTGTCAAGGAGCGGGAGCTGTCAACTGCTCGGAAGGTGGTGCACCGGGTGCTCGCCATGTTTGACTCGCATTATCAAGGGCTGGACCGCACGGCGCTGAGCGGCGGCTGTGCCCCTGGCAGCTCCGACGACCACTGTGACCAGCTCGAAGAAGACTGCGCCTCCTTCGCCCGCGCCATGGCTGACGTCACAATGAAGGACCTGGACCTGATCCCACGAGACATACCAGAAGTCCAAGACGACTCCAGGCCTTCACATTAGATGTATCACGCTATTTCATAGGCGATTAAGAACAAAATGTTTGTATAATGCCATGAACAGTTTTATTCTGTTAAACGCCAGCTCGGAACTGTTACAACTCAAATGTCCTCGAGCGCCAAGGGACAACCATAGCAACGAGTAGCAGAACTTAGGAACTTGAGCTGACCGAGCTTCACTCTGGAGCCGCGGGGGCGTAGGAGTCGGAAAGCCCAGCCATCCCAAGTCATTAAGAGGTGCTATGCGTTCGCAGCCCCCGAGTACTCGGGAAAATTTGAAAAGTAACTCGCGTATTTTTCGCTAAAATCGTTTTAGACCGAAGCCTGAGCGGTTGCCCGAGTGCTTTTGAAAAGGGTTGGATGAAAACCCGTGGACTCGGTTAGTGCTCGCAAGTCTTCACACCGTAGCCACGGAGGCGTAGGTGCTAGGAGCGTTGAACGAGTAGCAGTACCAAGCCCCACGCGGGCCGCCATCTTCACCTCTCGCAAGGTTGAGCTTTCCGCCAAAAAACCTCTCGCACGTGCGATCAGTCGTGACACAGTTGTCGATTTTTGTTTTCAAAACGGAAAATCGAAAGGAGGGCATCGTGCCCTGGGTAGCCTCCGAGAGGTGAGCATTTCTGCACAGGTGCAGGAGTGCTCGCCGCTTAGCCTTTAGAAAAGTTGCAACACATAAAAACATGGCAACTGAGAAGTTTATGAACTCATAGAAGTATGAACAAAGCATGCGGCATTTATTAACTGATCCATAAGATATAAACAATTACTCAAGGGTAAAACGGCCGCAGGTGTTCGAAGTTCCAAGCGTTGGAGACGACTCGATCGTCCTCGTAACGGATCTTGAACGTTCCGGGTTGGAGTACTTGATCGACGATGAATGGCCCTTCCCATGGGGGCGCGAGCTTGTGTCGATCCTTGCTGCCTTGAACTCGTCGGAGGACCAGGTCCCCGACCTGGAACTCACAGGTACGCACGTTGCGCTCGTGGTAGCGTCGCAAGGCTTGTTGGTACTTTGCTGAGTGTAGCAGTGCTACGTCGCGCGCCTCGTCGAGCTGGTCGATCGCGTCCTCGAGCACGACTTGGTTGCCTTCCTCGGTGTATGCCCGTACTCTAGGACTGTCGTAGTTGATGTCCGTGGGGAGGACAGCCTCCGACCCGTGCACCATGAAGAACGGCGTGAAGCCGGTCGCTCAACTAGGCGTGGTGCGCAGGCTCCAGAGCACGGATGGCAGCTCGGCCACCCATCTTGCTTGGAACTTCTCAAGGCGCTTGAAGATGCGAGGCTTCAATCCCTGCAGCAGCATGCTATTTGCCCTCTCGACTTGCCCGTTCGTCTTCGGGTGCGCCACAGCGGACCAGTCCACGCGAATGTTGTTGTCGTCGCAGAAGTTGAGGAATTTCTTCCCCGTGAACTGGGTGCCGTTGTCGGTGATGATCGTATTTGGAATGCCGAAGCGATAGATGATGTCGGTGAAGAATGCTACGGCTTCCTCGGAGCGGACCTTCACGATGGGGCGAGCTCCAATCCATTTGGAGAACTTGTCAACGGCCACGAGCAGATGCGTGAAGCCCCCGGGCGCTTGTCGGAGTGGCCCCACCATATTGAGGTGCCACACAGCAAAGGGCCATGTGATGGGGATGGTCTGAAGCGCTTGCGCTGGAAGGTGAGTTTGTCGAGCGTAGAACTGGCATCCCTCGCAGCGCCGCACGATATCCTTGGAATCCGCCACGGCTGTAGGCCAATAAAATCCCTGTCGGAAAGCCTTTCCGACAAGAGTTCTCGGACCGGCGTGATGTCCGCATGTGCCAGCATGGATCTCGTGAAGTAGCTCCTTGCCCTGATCTCCCAAGATGCATCTCATGAGTATGCCTGCCGCGCCTCGCTTGTAGAGCTCACCCTCAATGAGGACGAATGCTTTGGCTTGTCACGCGATGCGACGTGCCTCCATCTGGTCGGAGGGCAGATTCCCTTCGACAAGCCACTCGAGGATGGGGAAGCGCCAATCCGGGTCCTCGAGGTTCAGCTCGGGCGGCTGGTCGATTTCCATGACTTCCGGCCCTTCGTGTTCCTGTGGCTTCTCCCCTTCGACCCGTACGGATGGTGCGTGTTGGTCGCTTGCGAACACACCATGAGGTACCGGCTTCCGGCTTGATGCAGCCTTGGTGAGGATGTCTGCAGCCTTGTTGTAGTCGCGCAGTACGTGATGAAGTTCGAGCCCATGGAACTTGTCTTCCAGTTCGCGCACGGCTTGGCAGTATGCCGCCATTTTCGGATCGACGCAGTTCTTCTCCTTCATGACTTGGTCTACGATAAGCTCTGAGTCTCCTCTGATCTCGATACGGCGGATCCTGAGCTCGACCTCAATTTGAAGGCCGTTGATGAGCGCCTCGTACTCGGTGACGTTGTTGGAGGCGGGGAAGTGAAGTCGAACCATGTACTCCATGCACACACCCAGAGGCAAGATGAAGACAAGGCCTACTCCTGCTCCTTCCTTCATGACCGAGCCGTCGAAGTACATCGTCCAGGTCTCATGCTCTATGGGCGCCGGCGGAGTTTGGATCTCCGTCCACTCAGCGACAAAGTCCGCCAGCACCTGCGACTTGATGGCACTGCGTGGTGCGTATGAAATGTTTTGTCCCATCAGCTCGAGCGCCCACTTGGCTATCCTCCCTTCGGCCTCGGGGTTCTGGATTACTTCTTTGAGCGGGTACTTGGATACCACTGTGATGGGGTGCGTGTCGAAGTAGTGGCGGAGCTTGCGCTTGGTGATCAAGACGGCGTACACGAGCTTTTGCATTTGCGAGTAACGGGTTTTCGAGGCGGAGAGTACCTCGCTCACAAAGTAAACCGGGCGCTGCACCTTGAGCGACCTTCCGGCCTCTTCTCGTTCAACCACCAGCACAGCGCTGACCACCTGGGTTGTCGCGGCAATGTACAGGAGCATTGATTCTTCCGGCGCCGGAGCTGTGAGTATCGGCGGGCTCTTCAAGAGATTTTTGAGAGAATCGAGAGCTTCTTGAGCCTCGGGCGTCCATGCGAAGTGGTCAGACTTCTTCATTAGCCGGTACAGCGGCAGGCTGCGCTCTCCGAGTCACGCTATGAAAGGGTTGAGGGCCGCGAGGCAGCCCGTGACGCGCTGTAGGCCCTTTAGATTTTGGATCGGTCCCATATTCGTGATGGCCGAGATCTTCTCGGGATTAGCCTCGATGCCACGTTCCGACACGACAAAGCCAAGGAGCATACCCCTTGGGACCCCGAAAACACACTTCTTGGGGTTAAGCTTCACCCCGTGTTCCCTCAGCTTCGCGAACACCTCTGTGAGGTCTGGAACCAAATCACCGGTCTTCTTCGACTTGACCACGATGTCATCTACGTACGCCTCGATGATTCGTCCTATGAGATCTCCGAAGACACGTCGCATGCATCTTTGGTACGTGGTGCCCGCGTTTTTGAGTTCGAAGGGCATCGTCTTGTAACAATAAGCGCCGAACGGAGTGATGAATGAGGCCGCGAGTTGGTCCGCTATGCACATCGCTATCTGGTGGTACCCGGAGTACGCATCGAGAAAACAGAGGGTTTCACACCCAGCTGTCGAATCGACTACCTGATCTATGCGAGGCAAAGGAAACGGATCCTTGGGACATGCCTTGTTAAGGCCCGTATAGTCAACACACTTCCTCCATTTCTTATTCTTCTTCTTTACAAGTACAGGGTTAGCAAGCCACTCGGGGTGGAATACTTCTCGGATGAACCCTGAACTAAGGAGCTTCTTGATCTCCTCGCCGATCGCCTTGCACTTCTCGTCATTGAAGCGGCGGAGGCGTTGCTTCACCAGTTTCGATCCCGGCTTGATGTTCAGCTTGTGCTCGGCAACCTCCCTCAGGATCCCCTTCATGTCAAAGGGTTTCCATGCAAACACATCGAGGTTCGCTTTGAGGAAGTCAACGAGCGCCCTTTCCTATTTAGGATCGAGCGCCGTCCCGATACGGAGCGTGCGGCCATCATCGGAGATGGCCATCAAAAGAGCAGGCCGCTCACTTGGACGACTCGGGGATCTGCTGGTCCTCTGAAGGAGCCTCGGTGTGGAGCCTCTCGGACCGGATCAGTGCCTCCGCAAACTGGAAGCACTCAGCGTCACATTCTAATGCGCGCTGGAACGTAGTCCCCACCGTGATGATCCCCTTCGGACCGGGAATCTTCAACTTGAGGTACGTATAGTTGGGCACGGCCATAAACTTCGCGTATGCCGCCCTCCTGAGGATGGCATGGTACGTCCCCGGGAACCCGACCACTTCGAAGGTGAGGGTTTCTGTGCGAAAATTCTACAACGTCCCAAACGTGACGGGCAGATCGATCTGCCCGATTGGGAGTGCCTCCATCCCAGGGACGACCCCATGGAATGGTGCGGTCGATGGCCGCAGCTGGGACCGCGGGATGCCCATGTCGTCGAGCGTCAACGCGTAGAGCACATTGATGCCGCTCCCTCCGTCCATCAGGACCTTGTGGATCCGCTTGGATTTGAACAAGGGAGCTACCACTAGTGGGTAGCATCCCGGCTACGGCACACGGTCGGGGTGGTCCTTGCGGTCGAAGGTTGTCGGAACCTTTGACCACTTGAGGTACGACGGCGTCGCGGACTCAGCGTTGTAGACCCCGCGCCGTATGAGCTTTTCTTGGCATCTCGAGGGTCGCGCCGGGGACCCGCCGAAGATCATATGGACCGCCCCGTCCTCGCCCGGGTACTGGGCTTCTAAGTCGTCGTCGTCGTTGTCGGGGAGCGGTGTGGCTTGAGCGTGCCGTTGACGTAGTTCTTCATCAAGCGGCAGTCCTTGAGCGCGTTCTTGACGGGGACCTCGTGGTGGGTGCACGGCGCCTCCAAGAGCTTCTCGAAGTGGTCCTTCGGGGGACCGGCCTTGGCTGGGTTGCTCTTGGGGCGTGTAGCCTTGCGCTCGACTGCCGCGACGAGGCTGTCGTCACGACGACGCTTGTCGTTCTTCTTCTTCTTTTTGAAGGGCGAGGACGACCCCTCGCCGTGGTCTACGACCTGTTTCCCCTTGCCCTGAGGGGTGTTGAGGGTCGCCGTGACCGCCTCCTCGCCGTCCGCGTGGTTGGTCGCGAGGTCGAGGAGTTCCCGAGTGGTTCGGGGGGTCCGGCGCCCCAGTCGGTGGATGAGGGTGGTGCAGGTCGTGCCGTTCTGGAACGCCGAGATGGCGTCGTTGTCCGTCGCGCCGGGGAGCTCGGTGCAAGGCTTGGAGAAACGCCGGATGTAGTCGCGCAGACTTTCTCCCGGCTGCTACTTGCAGTTGCGCAGTTCCCACTGCTTGCCGGGTCGGGCGTACGTGGCCTGGAAGTTCCGACGAAGGTTCGGCGCAACTCCGTCCAGTCATTGATCTTGCCGCGAGGCAAGTGCTCGAGCCACGTCCGCGCGGAGTCGCCGAGGTAGAGCGGCAGGTTCTTGATGATGAAGAGGTCGTCTGTCACTCCGCCCGCATGGCACGCGAGCCGGTAGTCCTCCAACCACACGCTCGGGTTGGTCTCCCCGTCGTATCTGGGGATGTTGGTCTGAGCTCGGAAACGTGAGGGGAACTTCGCATCCCGCATGCTCTGTCCAAAAGCCCGCGGGCCCCTCTGGTCCGGCGACCAGCTGCGATCACGGTCGTCGTCACTGTCGTAGCGTCCTCCACGCCTCCGATCGTCTTGTCGGCGCGGGCGGCGTTCGTCGCGGTGGTCGCGGTTGTCGTAGTTATCGACGCTGGCAGCTTGGCAGCGAGCCTCGATGGTGTCCCGGGCATCACGGTTGGGGCCGAGGCGTTGCTTGATCGCCGACCCTCCGGCACCCTCCCCGCGGCTCCGATGCCGCGAGGGGGGTGGATTCTGGCGGTGAGCGGAAGGTGCTGCTCCCCCGTCACGCGCTGATCGCTGGCGTGACGCGGAACTCTCCGCTTGCTGTGCTGCCGCTGTCTCGAGGAGGGTTTTGAGCTGTTGTTGCACCCTCCTTTCCTCGGGGGTGACCGCCTCTGGACAACCACGCAGCAGCATGGCCGTGGCGGCCAGGTTCTGGGACGCTCGCCTGAAGAGTGGCGGGGCGTCCTCGTTGACCCGCCGGTTGTTGTCGCGCGCTTGTCCACGGGCCGGCGGCGTTGGGGCGCGAGCCCTAGACTGCTCGGCGGCAGGGCGACGCTCCTGCTGCTCGCCGTCGCCTCCACGGCGCTGTTCCCGCACCGGGACCTGCTGCGGGCCCGGTTGCGGGTTGCGTGGTCGGTCCTCCCCGAGCTCTTGGTGGAGGTTGGCCAGCTCCTCATCGAGCTAGCACCGAGCCTCGGCGAGCTCGTCGAGGCGCGCCCGGCGCTGGGCGTCCGTGGCGTGATGGCGTGGTGACGGCTCCGCGTCGGCGGAGCTGCTCAAGCTCGGCGCCACACAGACGAAACACTCGCGGGTGCCGGTGTTGCCCGTTGGGTCGTCATGGAGCCCGGGGCGGTGTAGGACGCTCGCAGCGCGTCCACGTAGGCCGTCACCGGGTCGTCCGGGAGGCCCTGCTGTCCACGGGGGTACATGGCGGTGTACCGCTCCATGAACTCGCCCCAGGCGAGCGGCTCGGCTCCGCTGGCCTGGAAGGCGAGGTCGGTGAGGTAGTAGGCGGCAAGCCTAAAATGCTCCTGCGTCGGGTTAGGACCCAACATGGCCATGATCGTCTCGTCCAAGAAGCCTCGGACGAACGCCGCGCGCCCCGCCGCCGCCGTCAAGGCGTTGGGGCGAGCAGGTCGGGCGAAGGTGCGCCCGACAACGGACTCCGCCGGCCCGGTGTAGACAAAGCCGAGGGAGCCAAAACGCATGGTGGCCCCGGGGGTTAGCGAAACCCTGCGGCCCTCCATCCGGATCGTTGGTGAAGTTCGGCGAGACACACGATGTGCCCCTACCTGGCACGCCAACTGTCGGGGTTCTCTACCGCCGAGCAGTAAATTTATATCGAATCGTGTGTCCGATCTGGATGGTTAGCGCGAGAGATTCCGGGATTTAGACTGGTTCGGGCCTCCGAGGAGTAATACCCTACGTCCAGTATCGAGCTGCTGTGTTCTTGCGCTAGGGATGTCTGTAGTAGGGGTTACAAACTTGTCGGGAGAGGGTATCGAGCCCAAGTCCCTGGGGTGTGAGTGTTCAGTTCCCCAGCCCTTGTGGCGGTTGCCCTTCTCTCCCTTTTATAGATGGAAGGGGGAAGGGCAAAAAGGGGAAATCAAATTATGCTACAGTCCTACGCGACCGAGAGGTCTTCTCGCACGTCGCTGTTCATTCCGGGCACCTGGCGTTTCCTCTAAGCTCTTTGGTGCTGACTCGGCCCGCCTGAGTACGTGACGAGCCCGCCACGTTAGGGCCTAATCGTAGGCCGGTGTTAATTATAGGGGGCACTCGAGTGCCTCTGACGGGGTTGGCGTGCCGCAGAGCCGGACAGGACGGCACATCGGAATAGTGCCGCATTACAGCCCTTGTCAGAGCCGGCCGCCCGCGCGTGCCGCCAGCTGGCGTATTTGCATGGCGTGGAGAACTGGCGCCCCACGTGTCGTTGCGAAGGAGCCTGGGCGTCGGGATGGAGCCACATTCATGTGGGCCTCGGTCTCCTCGTTCCGACCTTCTCGTGCGGGCCTCGCCTTTGTCGGAGACGGAAACTACTCGTGCGAACGAGGAAGTTGTCGGAGGCGAGGCGGAAACTCCTCGTGCGAGGCGGAGACTTGTCGTGCGAGGCGGAGACTCCTCGTGCGAGGCGGAGACTCCTCGTGCGAGGCGGAGACTTGTCGGAGAAGTCACCCCTCAGCCGAGTACTTGTCGGAAAGGCATCCCATTGGTCGGAGGCAAGACGTCTTGCCAGTGAGGGTCTTGACAGGGATCTGCAGTCTTCCTTATGCTGGATCTTGGCCTTCACATTGTCAATGGTGTCAGATGACTCCACTTCGAGAGTGATTATCTTGCCGTTTTAGAGGGGGCCTAATCCAGGCCCTCGTCATTAGCTTTGGGAATATTAGTGCCAATTTGGACCTTGCAGGGAAGGTGATATGAGGTGACTCTGGCCAAAGGAAGGACCAGAGAGAGGGGGAACTGGGAAGTCCAAGCAGGAGAAGTAAAAAACCAGTCAATTTGCTCCAGCAAAGGATTCTCTTGCATATTACTCCAGGTGTAACTTCTTCCCTTGATTGGAAGCTCAATTAGCCCGAGATGGCTGATAATACTATTGAAGACTAGAGTATCATTAAAATCCCCCCCGGCTTATTTCTGTTATCAGCAGATCTATAGAAATTGAAGTCCCCCATAAGCAACAAACAATCCTCCTCATCAATTTGCAAATTAAATAACCAGTTAACAAACATGTCTCTAGCAGGTTGCCTACAAGGACCATAGACAACCACCAGATTCCAGGAAACCAAATTATGGAGGGAGGTGAAAGACATACTAATGGCAAAATTGTGCTTCTCAATGGTGGTGGTAGAGAAAGCCCCAACAGAGGGACATAAATCAAAGCAATCAAATCTTTTGGGGGCAAATTTATGAATAATCTGACTGTCAAAGCATTCTCTCTTGGTTTCCTGCAAACAGAAGATATTGGCACAACTTTCTTCAATTTTGTTTCTGATCAAGACCCATTTGTCTTTGTCATTCACACCCCTAACATTCTAACACAAGATAATCCATGCATGACAATTCATAATGAAAAATAAAGGAAGGCAGCAAAAGCATTAGATGGGGCATATCCACCACTGGAAAGACAACTAAGTAGTTTAGAGCAAGACAGACACATCCACTGCCCAAAGCAGGAAACAAAATACAACTGATGGGTAATCATTGTTCATCTGTAGCAGGTTGGAGGGTGGCAATGCTCAACTCCAAAGGAGGAACACCACAGAAGGAGACACCTAACTCAATGAGGGCGGCAACAGGGATTGGGTCCACTTCAGCCATATCAAAGTCTTCACCAAGACCTCTGTTGATGTTGATGTTCTTTAACTTAGGGAAGGAGGTGATGGAGACAGACTTCTTAGAAGCTCCCTTCTTTCTTATGGGCTCACTATTAAGCTGGAAGTGCTGCTGTGTTTGAGACTTTCTAAATTTGGAGGATCTTCTGACCTCATCATCAACTATTGGAGTCTTGTCTTTGCCTCTACGCCTCTTGGGAACAGTGGCCACAGGGCTTGGAGGGATAGAGGCAAGAGGTTGAGCTTCAGTGACCAAAGCAGATCCCCCAAGGCGCCCAAAGACAGTAGCATCAGCAGAGGCGGTAGGGCAACTGGTCCAGTCAACATCCAGAACCATAGAAAGCAGGGAGGGTCTCTTCAGATTCAGATTCAGACAAATCCAGATTGACATTGCAACATTGGTCATGACCATGCAGATTAGGCAGGATCTGATTGATAGCAAAGTCTTGATCAAACAACACGATGTCCTGTCTATCCACTGGGGGAGAAGAGGCCAGAGTGCTATAATCATAAGAGTTGAAAGGCACAAGTCTTGGCCTTCTGAAACCACTGGATGAAGAAGCCTCCGCATTGTTGCCCCAACAAGGATTATCCACATTAAAAAACCAGGAGTCGGGGATGGCAAAGCTGGGCTCAGGGTTCCAAAGACTTGCAGGAATTGGCTCCTTCATGGGCAGAATAGCTTGAAGTTGCACAACTTTTTGGGCTATTTCTTGCAACAATATATCATCAGATGGCATTGGGCCAAAACATTGGTGCAGCCCAAGTTGCTTGGCAAGTTCTCTAACCTTATAATCACTGTCAAAGATCAGAGGCTGCTTGGCAACAACAATGCTTCGACATTCGCTAGCGGGACAGTCCTGGATGGGGAGCTCCAGAGTGGCAGGTGCGCCTTGAGCACGAAAAAAAGCATTAGTTTCACTGCTGACCGAGGAACTATGTTGTGGCTGATCTGGGTGTTGCATCAGGCCATTGGCAATTGCAGCAGCAACGACAGCATTAGCTAAGTTGTTAGCAGCAGCAAGCTCATTCTCTCCCACAAGCTCTCCTTCCTACTGTGGCCAGGGATCCCAGCCATTGTTCTACACATGAGGAGGATCTGCAAGATGATGATCCCAGCCTTGTTCCTCATTTACCTATTGAATATCATACAAGTCACCCACAGCTTGAAATTGCCCAGGACCAACTTCATTCATGAAATCATTTGGGTTTGCCACTTCTGGGTGTGGATTGCCATAGGGGGGAATTGGGTCTTCATCAGCAGGCAGAACATCATTAAGGGCGCTGTCAAGCACGAAAATAGGGACAGTCCAGGAATTACCACTGTCAGCAATGCTGCCACTCTCCGAGATGATCAGGCTTCTAGGGATTCTGCTGATGAATGTGACCCTGCATCGAAGAAGAATACGAGAGCGAAATCTGGAATTGTCTGTCCATGTCACCACAGAGCCAAAGAGACCCACTGCCTGCGACACAATCTCCTTGGTCTGAAAGTCAAGCGGGAAGGCTAAGAACATGACCCAGCAGGTTCTAGTGAAAGGGCAGCTCCGCAAGTTGATTCATCGATCATGCTCCACAACATCAATAATGCGGTTATCATCAAGCTGATGCGGGCTCAAGTTTATCATGGCTTGCCTAGCAATGGCAGACGGGAACTGAATGAGGCAAAGACCAAGAGGAGAGGGGCAGCAGGACCTGATTCTGACTCTGTGGACGTCCTCGAAAAAAGTGACCACTTCATCGATGGCGTTGTGAAGTTGTTCAGGATTCGACGGTGGGTTGATGGTGACAATGGCGTACTCGTCATGCCGGCGAGGCGGATTGGTGGCGGGGATGATGCGGCCACGCGCAGGCCGAGCCCAATCTTCAACATTCATCCCCTCGGGGACGAAAGGTAGGGGATCAACCTCGAAGTTGGCCATGTTTTCTTCCGGCTGATCGAGCTTTGGGGAGGTAGGGGGTGCAATGGAGCGCCAGGTCCGAGGTGAAGGGGGGGTTTTCTGTAGCACCTTGGCGATTTGGGGGAGGAACACTGTGGACTCCAAGCGCATTAGCGGCCGAGGGGGGTGACTCTTCACATTCTGGGTCGGGCTGAAAATCTCCCCAAGAACCATTAATATCTGAGCTCGATTGCCTGGTCTTCCAGTGGGCTTTGGGCTTAGTTCTGCAGGATCTGAATTTATGCCCGTAACGGAAACAAGTGGCGCATCTAATGCTCGAGGAGCAATGTGAACGGCTGTGGCAGAACCCAAAGCATCGGCTGCAGCCGTTATTTTGAAGAATACCATTAGCATCCAGGAAGGACTTAAATGAGTCTTTAACTGGTTGAAGTCCCGGAGCATGGGGTGAAGAGCCATAAACACAATGGGCACGCGAAGAGCCAGAGTTGACCAAGGTTGAACTTGATTTTGAATTCCAATTTGAATCAACTGGACGTTGCAGCTTAGCACCAGCAACAGCAGGCTCTTGAGAGTCAAAATCTCCCGAGGAAGAAAGACCAGAAAGACTCTGATTAGGGTTGCCATCACTAAGATGAACAAACAAATTTTCCGCAAGAACACTAGCGTTTTCAGGAGAAGTATTATGAGAAGTAGACCCCATGACAAAACAATCAGAAGCAAAAGATTTTCTAAGAATACCATTAGGCTTCAAGCCTTTCTGATCAAGACCAACAGAAGGTAACTCAACAGAAAAAGCCCCAAATTTGATGACATTCGGAAGATCAGCCTTCCTGCATCTAGGAGGTGTAGGGCCTTGGATCAAACGCTCGGCAAAACGAACTCTTTTCTTCCTTGAGGATTGACCATCATCCTTCTTCTGTCTTTTAGAGAGAACCCTAGACCAGCGTTTAGCCTCTTCTTCCTCCCAAAGACGCTTCTCACTCTCCCAGTGGGGGGCACCATTGCTCCACATATGAAAATAGGCATCAAAAGAATTACCAATAACCCTACGAAGATTGTAAATAGCAAACCCCACAGACTTGCACGAAACCGAGAACCTGTAGTGATTATGACTTTGATACTCAACTTGAAATCCTTCTGAAGATCCACCCAGGCAAGATTGCAAAGTCAGGGCCACAGAGTCCTCATTCAACTGGAACATATATCTCCGAAAGGTTGCCAATAGCCAAAAACGGTTTCCCTGGGGGGAGCGAGCATGGATCCTTTGACCCGACGAGCAGTACAGCTCATTCTCAAAGCGAAGGCCAACATCAAAATCAAGCAAATCAGTGGCAAGCGCCATCAAGAACTCGAACAAGAGGCAACCCGAAAGCTCAGAAGAGCACCAACTTTCCAGCCAAAAGAGGCACAAACCGAAAACCACCAGTGCAGCAGAGAGGGAGAGAGACCCCGAGGAGGGTCAGAGAGACAAAGATCCAGAGAAGCAGTGCTAAAGCTCACCATTGTGCGCTAGAGTAGAGGAGGAGAGCAAGGCTGAAGGCGCCCGGGGGGAGGAGCACAGGGCAGGCGAGGGAGCCTCCATCCTTCCACTTGTTTATAGTCGGAACACACTGTTTCATCAAAGCAGCTGCGTATTTGATCTTTTGAACTTTGAAAAGAGCCACATTGAAATCATTACCTTGATCATATTGTGTTTTCATAATAAGCGTAAATCATTCATTCTCCAACATGGTGCAAAATAGCATACGTAGATCAAACTTGTGCTTGATCATCATGATTTATGGTTCTATATGTACAAATTATTAGTTTACAGACAGACTAATAAATATCATTGTATAAGTTGTGTGTTTAATTTGTTGCCTTCGTCTGACATGGCAAGTTCCTGCAGACAACAGCCATTTGAACGTGCTGTTAACCTCACCACCACACTAGCTCCATGCGCGTTCACCTACCATTTTAGTTCTTGGAAGCTTTAGCCTTCAGCACACCAATGAGGTACGTGTTGAACTGCACGAGCCTGTCCGTTTCCGGCATGATGTCTCTCACAGCGTGGTGAGCATCGAACCGGTCCGCCCATGTCGTCAATTCAGGGAACTTGGATTCGTCAAGGACCTTGACGCCGGCGATCTCCTCCACTGCCTTGAGCCAACCCAGGTGTGACCCGAGAACGATGTCAAGGAACCCGATGTTGTAGCCGCCGAAATAGCTCTTCCCTTGGCTGCACTTCACGAAGGCCGACTCCAAATGCTGTAGGGCATTAGACACCTGCGCCGCTGCTTCATCTTTGTCTCCGTTGGTCACTCCTCTCAGGATTACGGATGCAGGGGCAATCTATAAAGAAAACGACACGTTATTAATTGAAATTTCGGTTTTTTAGATATTACTCATGTGGCAGCTAGAGTTCTCTGTAATTTTTTTTTCGCATTTGGAGGTTCTGAGAAATCAGCAGTCACCTTGTCATCCACGTACTGTGCCCAAAACCGCTCGACAGCACGGGCATACGGATCAGCCGGAAGGATGGCCGGCCCGTTGGACGCCCAGACCTCGTCGATGTACTGGAGAATGATCATGGACTCTGCGATGGGCTTGCCGTGGTGGAGAAGCACGGGGATCTTCTTGTACACCGGGTTGGACTTGAGCAGCAGCAGCTCGCTCTTGTTGCCAACCACCTCCTGCAAGAACTCGTACTCGACGCCCTTGAGCTTCAGCGCCACGTACACACGGATGGCGTAGTGGCTCGCCCACCCGCCGATCACGCGCACCGCCGCGGCTTGCTCTTCGCTGTTCGGCGAAGCCATTTCTCTGCTCGAGGAGATTAATCTCTTTTTGCCGAGAAGATCCGGCCGGTTGGTGGCTTTGGTGCGCTGTGGGAGATTGTGGATTTGCGAATTCGTCAGGGTTGTGTGGCTACGTATTTGTAGAGAGAAGTTTGTTGATAATTTATGAGACTAGAACATTCGGCGGGCGTTGCGCGCCCTGTCGTGCCAACAAGTCACAACAATAGTCTCTTCACATTGAAAACAACCACTTTGCAATAATGGAAGCTTAAAACATACACATATAAATCTAATCTACAATTGTGGCCGAATTGAGTATGAGAGATCACACAACAACACATATTAATCTGATGATGCTATTGGAATTTGGAACCCCATAAAAACCTGTCAAGCCATCTCTCCACAACATCACAAAAGAAATGGCCACATGATTCAGTTCTGAACAAATGTACGCAATGTTAACATTGCCAAAATCAGATGGTCCACGAGAGCTTCAGCAGCAGCAAAGATGATTATGCACTCTGTTCAAGAAAAAAGTAAATTATACACTATCATGGCACAATCTCTGCCAGAAAGGGAAAAAAGACTCAACCATGAAAATGCTCAAAGATCTTACACGCTTTTAAGCAATGGAAAGCAGAAACAGAACATGGTGATAAATAAAAGGGTAAAACAAGAAGTTTTTGTTTTATTTTATCCCAAATTTCACATCATTACTGAATTCCACACTCTTTAGAGACACAAAAGCCTGAGAGTCCTAAGCATTAAACCTACCAAGTTGTCTTCCAGGAATACAAACAGCATTTCTGAACCATTAATTTATCCCAAAATCTCCAAGGGATTCAAATAGCATTTTAGGGCCCAATTTGCAATTATTGGGCTTTGTTGTGGAATCTAGCAAGAGTTTCTGAAAGCAACACACCATTCTAATGCTTTTTAGGATTCATTCTAATAGTTTTAATAATAAAAAGGTTAGCAGATTTACAGGATTTGTGGGAGCTAATAAACACGGAACTCTCATTATCTAAATAAAAAGTTAAATTTATCTGAAAGATATCATATAGCTATGAAAAGTATAGTTTTGGTAAATAATGCACAAAAGGTTTGTGATGCAGGCCCTTCAAGTTCATCCTAATATTATCAAGTGTCTACATCCTTCAACTGCACTTAAACTTTCGGATCAATGAAGTAAAAACAATCCATTTCAGACCTCATGTGAGCTTCAGTCAATGATACATAATCTTATTGGACTGTGGAGCAGCCAAAGCTTAGTGGCGTATGCAATCTTCCCTAGAAATTGTGTTGAAGTTACATGGGCACGAAAAAGATTTGTTGAGGAAAACTCACTGGTTCCTAAACAATATTTGCACCATTTATTCTCCTGATACTTCACATTGTTTATCTCAACAACCATTAGTGCAGAGATAACTCCAACTGCTCTGCCTGAGAACAATGCCACAATGGGATCTACCTGACTGCAGTAAAGGTAGACAAAAATGAAGAGATAGACAATTAGAGTTGTGGCATATAAGTCTTAATTTCCCCGGTTAGATGTTCCTTATATGTATAATTGATTAAAGGGTGATGGAATAGTGGCCGTACCTCAACTGCATGGGTAGATGAACGCTGCGGATGAAGTCTTCATAAGATGTTCCGCCTAGACCGAGTTTAAGTTAGAGCTGCACAAGAGCAAATCAAGTTGTCAAGAATCTATGCATTTTGTATGGCAATATAAACAATAAAGGCAACATTTGCAATTCTAAAATTGAGAAATCTGATCTGAGTCAGTATTGGGTAGATGAAGTTTGTAACAAGTATTGTTAGTTATGAGATGTCCTTAGATTTCTGTACTATCTTATTATAACATGTCACTGTCTCACTTGTGATAATAACATGCTATTAATGTTATGACATGTTCTTTAAGTTCCTAACCCCCTGCAAACTTGGCATTCAGATAATAGGATAGCACAGAAATAACGTAACATAGTAACACAGTAGCTGCAACGTGCATGTATGCCACTAAATTCAGTACACTTGTTTGTAGCAAAGGTCATGATTCCGTTCCAATCAGACTCTATAAGAAGCAATAACTCTATGTTCATTAGTTAGTTACCCATAGCAGTCACGGAACTGTGTGGTTGTTCATCTACCCTCAAGTCTGAATCCTGTCCCATACTGTATGCCCCAAGAAACTGCTAGCCCTGACGGCCTGACCGCATGAATACGGAAGCAAAATGTTATCAGGTCACGCGAATCAATGAGACCAGAGATCTCAGCGATCCGAGCGAAGCTCCGGTGACAACGGCAGTCGCGCACTACGGACGGCCCCGCAGCTAATACCACCAGAGAGGGGAGTTAAGAGAGGGCGGGAGAGGTGAAGGAGCCTAGCTTACTTGTGAGAATCCGGCGAAGATGGCAGACCGCTAGACGGGAGCTGCTCAGAGTCGGGTCGCCGTCACCCCGCGTCGCCACGACGCCTGCTGCCACTCGCGGGCGCGCGAAGCAGGAGCGAGTTCTCCTGCTCGGTGTAGCCCCTACGGCAGATTCAGAGAGCAGGGCCCCACCAGATCTGCTAGGGGAAAAAGTGAAGAAGAGAATCGAATCTCGCCGTTGAGGATGAGCGCACGCGAGAGAGGAGGGAGTCGGTGCTCAGGCCGGTTGCTGCTCACCGAGGAGAGATGAGAAGGATGGGCCTCCGCCTCGGCGGCCGGGCGTGGGGCCGCTGCAGTCGTGTCCCGGGGTCGCCGGCGGCTCGCGTCGCTCCAAGATATCGGCGTGACGGCGAGGCTGCCGCACCCGCAGGCGCGCTCGACGAGGCTCCGCAAGGATGGAGAGAGAGGACGGCGGCGGGCAGGAGAGAGGGAGGAGATGGTAGCGGGGGAGCGGAGTGAGTGGTTAGGGTTTGGGCGGGCGGGCGGGCGGGTGGGGTGGGGGGTATTAGGCCAGGGGTGGGGGGGTGGGAGGGGGCTCCCGCAAAATGTCTCGCGGGGGCTTATCGTAAAAGCAACACACTGTCTAATTTTCTCTCCTGCATGTAGAAATAAATTGCAGTACAAGGGGTCTATTTCAAATTATTTCGAACGCGGTTGCTGTATGGTATGGACTTGCTGGACCGTTTCACGATTTGTAGAAAACAGGAGGGTCTTCTTGCAAAATCGCCACCAAACGCGCGCTGAGTGACACGTACCCCGGGAACGCGGGGAGAGCAGCAAAGGGGCTGAGCTTTTAAGAACTCCGATGGGCAAGGTTTTCCCCCATTCTTTACTGAAATTAACCGTGAGACCGTTCTGAACTTCTGATCCCGTCTCCCATGTTGACGTCGTTGCTGGCGTGTCTGAATGGTGGAAAAGGTGGGCATGTTTAGTTGGTTGAAAATTTGCCTTTTTAACTTCTGGAACTCTTGTAGCACACTGTAGCACGTTTCATTTGTTTGTGGTAAATATTGTCCAATCATGGACTAACTAGGCTCAAAAGATTCGGCTCGTGATGTACAACAGAACTGTGTGATTAGTTAATTTTTTTACCTATATTTACTGCTCTGAACATATGTCTTTTGGTGTATTTAATGTGATGTGATGGAGAGAGAGTTGAAAAAGTAGCAAAATTTTTGCTAAATTTCAGCCAACTAAACAGGCTTGAATCAGCAATAATTGGATAAGGGATTTTACATACAAAATTCATAATGTGCTACACTACCGTCACTCCTTGACGTACTCGCTTACATCATTTGAAGCGACTTATAATTTGACTATAATTGCTTGCATGGGATCTTCCGAGACATATTATATATGGTGAGGCCTACGCACAGAATGTAACTGGACCTGATGAGTATAGATGTCCATTCAGGCCGCCCGGCCCGGTCCTGGCACGGGCCCGGCATGGCCCGGTGAACTTCGTGCCGGGCACTACACCGTGTCGTGTCGTGTCCACCCACAGGCTACGTCAACAGCCCAAACCCCGGTACGTGGGCCTATTTTGTGCCGGGCCGGTCCAAAATAGCACGGTTTACACGCGCGCACGGGCGGCCCGAAGCCCGCACCAATAGTGGAGAGGGGGCGTGGCGCCGCCGCACCGGCGGTAGAGAGGAGGAAGCAGTCCCAGCTCATGGAGCGTTGTGCTACTTCCTTCGGAAAATGGCTATTAGTTATAATTTGTCTATACGTGAGAACTTTTGGCAAGCATACATAGTAAAAATTATGTATTTAGAAATGTCAAAACAAATAATAAGTTGGAAATATAAAGAGAGTACATGTCACTACTACTGCGCATAGTCGGCTCCTAACCGTCGGTTTGGGATCAAGTACCTGACAAGCGGCAGTAATAGGGTTTGACTATCTCCGAAAAAAGAGAGAAATAAAAATCAGTCCCATGCGCTGCCACCGTGCCTCGCTCTGCTGTCGGCCGCCACCTGCCAACTTCCACGCGACCCACGGGTGGTGCCCCTCCACCTTGGGCTGTCGTGCATCCCGGCTGCGCCCCTCCATCTCCAGACGAGGGGAGAGAGGCGCGCGCCCGGGGGGGGGGGGGGGGGGGTGAAGTGGGGAGGAGAGATAGGACCGACAGAGGGGGAACTCTTATCTGATAATGTTTTCGGGTTCGGATGCAGTCTCTTCATCGCCGGGTTGTCGTTGAGACCAACGGTGGAAGGTTCAGCGCCGGTTCAAACTGGCGGTGATATAAACTTTCACCACTGGCCGGTGTTAGTATTCTCTATGCCCGCTCACCCAATTTACCGCCGGTTCTGTTAAGAACCGTTAGTGAAAGATCATTTGGTATGGCTGTTTTTGTAGTAGTTTGTTTCAGATTAGATTTCACTACCACAGGTTCTAGGAAGTGGAGATTCTATAGCCGAATTGAAAAATCAGGTTCATGAGAAAATTTCTTTAGATAATTAATGGAAGATATTTCAGCTTCAGACATCCTTTTTGAAAAAAATACACATCGGACCATAAGCATTACATAGAAGCACATATTTGAATATGCATCTGAGAGAATTAACAAAATAAAAGGAAAAGAAGAAAACTCAAAATCACTAACAAACTACTTCAGTATTAAATCTCCTTATGCAACGTGTTTCATAAAGGGGAACGTATCAGGTGGAAACCACCCCACCGGTGGAAACTATAGAAACTCAGACCTGGGCCGTTTGATCCCCGTCCAAAGACTCGCGAGGGAGGTGATGCCGATTTGCACATAGGCACCCGCCGGCCCCCTCTGCCCCCGTGTTTTTTTTCAAAAAGAACCCTCCCCTCTATCCCCGCAGCGAGTCCCCTTACGCGGTACGCACGCTCCGCGAGGCGGACGTTTCGTTTTTTCCTCCGTGATCGTCGCCGCCGCCGCGGGACGCCTGGACGCCATGCACCCTGCTCACCAGACGCCGCCAACGCTTCACGACCTGGCCTCCGGCGCCCAGCAGCTGGAAGCCGTTCAAGCCCGGACGTCGCTGGATGCCGCGGGCTCTGCCGCCGCTTCACGACCGTACGCCATGCATGGAGCTCACCTGACGCCACCGGTGCTTCACGCCTTGGGCTCCCGCGCCCACCAGATGCCCGTCGTTGAAGCCCAGACGCCGTTGGAGGCCGCCCTTCATGCACGCCAGGCGCCGCCCGTCCTTCACGCACGACAGTCGCCGATGTCCGCCGTTCAGACGCCCGGACCCCAGCGCCTGCCGGCCATGAACTCCGCCGCCCACCAGACATCGGCCGGGACGCCGGCGCTCCACGTACGCCAGCCGCCGCCCGTTCTTGACGCACGCCATCCGCCGGCGCCTGCCGTTCAGGACACGCCGACGACGCCTGCAGTTCAGACACGCCAGCCCCAGGAGCACCGGCGGCCGCCCGCCGTCCAAGACATGGACTCCGGGAGCTCTTCGTCACGTGGTTAGTTTCTGAGCCATGGACTCCGCCATTTTCTTTACTTCTCATGTTTGTTTAGGTAGAAAATAATCGGATCACTGAAATTGCAGTAGCCATGGATACCGCCGGAGTTGGAACACTCGTTGATGAACCAAGCACACCATGGGCAACATCTTCTCCGAGTATAGAACAAAATTGCAAAGAACAGTTGAAGCCTACGGTTGGAATGGTATTCGATACACTCACAGATGTGGAGAGATTTTACAAATTGTATGCACACGATAATGGTTTCAGTGTTCGTGTTGGTCAGCACAAAAAGGGAAATGAGGAAATATTATTCAAGCGATATTATTGTGCAAGGGAAGGGTACAGAAATGAGAGTGTAAAAGATGTTACAGATGAATCTGGGAAAAAAAGGAAGACACCAAATGTGTTGGAAACCAGATGTGGCTGTCCAGCACACATTGTTGTGAAGCTTGAGAGTGACAAGAAGTATCGAATATTTTCGATAGTTGATGAGCACAACCATGATTTTGTATCGCCGGATAAGAGGCACTTGCTAAGATCCAACCGCAATGTCACTGAGAGGGCAAAGAGTACTCTGTTCAATTGTCATAAGGCTAGCATTGGCACGTCCATGGCGTTTCAACTTCTTCAAGTCAGTGATGGTGGTGCTGCGAATGTTGGTTGCACGCGGAGAGATTTGCAGAACTACTATCGTGACCTGAGGAGCAAAATCAAAGATGCTGATGCACAGATGTTTGTTGGACAGCTTGAGCGAAAGAAGGAAGGAAATCCTGCTTTCTTTTATGACTTCATGGTGAATGAACAAGGCCGACTAGTTCGTGTATTTTGGGCAGATGCCACATGCAGGAAAAACTATAGTCTATTTGGTGATGTGCTTTCGGTAGATGCAACCTATACCACTAACCAATATAATATGAAGTTTGTGCCATTTACTGGAGTCAACCATCACTTGCAAAGTGTTTTCCTTGGGGCAGCATTCTTGACTGATGAAAAGATTGAGTCATATGTGTGGTTGTTTCAGATCTTTCTTAAGGCTATGGGTCAAGTACCACCTCATCTAATCATAACAGATGAAGATGCGAGCTTGAAAGCTGCTATTGCTCAGGTTCTACCAAATACAGTTCATAGATTTTGCATGTGGCATATAATGGAAAAGGTACCCGAGAAGGTCGGTCCCTCCATAAGAGAGGACCAGGAGTTCTGCTGCAATTTTGCAAACAGTCCAGATGTTTTATCTTGCAGCTTCCTTGCAAACAGTTCATTCCCAAAGTTTCTTTTTTTTATCAGCTTACTATGCATGTTAACCCAAGCACAAAATTCAGAGAATAGACACTAGGACTCAAGCTACTGCTACTACACATTCAGAGAATAGAGTCATATATTTTCAACATGTGACAGATTGCACAATTTCAATTCCTCCTAATTATGTGCTTTACACACAATGGGATCCCACACACAATTGCCATGCTTGACACACAAATTCAATTTCACACATCATTTTATTCATTTCATGTTGTACACACAAGTTTATTACATTGCCCATTGCAGCCTTTTCACAAGTTCAGGCATTTTACACATTTATTCACAGCAGTACACAGCAGCATAGAACTCGACGCAATTGTTTTTCCTGCCGGCCAATTGCTCTTCCTTTCCTGCCGGCCAATTGCTCTTCCTCCATGTCAAGGCAATGAACTCGACACATTTGCTCTTCCTCCATGTCCAGGCCATGAACTCGACCACAAATGTTTTTCCTGCCGGTCAACGGCATGAACTCGACAATCTCAAAAAAAAAGGGCATGAACTCGACACAATTGCTTTCCCATTGCAGTCGTTACACAGAATCAGTCATTACACAAAACTTTCACAGGCAGAGCAATTGTGCATGGAACTTGAGGGCGCTCCCTTTCTGCACTTGGATTACTCATCCTGCCTGCAGCCTGCAAAAAAAAAAGCAGACCAAACTCATAAATAATTGGGAACCAAAGTTTCATCCCATGACATAATTAGCATATTCAACCATATAGAGAAGGAGGAGGATAGATGGACAGGAGCTGCTACTGTTGCAGCAGAGGCAATGACAGCCTTGCTTCTGTTGCTGTGCCTTAGCCTCCCTCGCCAAGGAATGTGTAGTCCCTGGTTGCCTGGAATGTTGCTGCGTCAGGGTCTTCTGTTGCTGGTCCGAACCTGTTGCAGAGCCGTCGTGGGGCCGGCGGCGCATGGCTGGATGGAGTCCTGGAGACGCATGAGTGGGGATGCGACCGCGGCGGCGAGCGGAGACGTCGGGAGGCGCAGCTCGGCGGGCCGGCGACGGCGTTGAGGCGGTCCAGCCGGCTGGGCTCCTCGGTCGGGTCGATGGCGAGGGGGCCGGCGGTCGGTCGATGGCGAGGGGGTGGCGGGTCGGTCGAGGGCGAGCGCGAGGGGGCCGGATGGTGAGGGTGTGGCGGATCGATGGCGAGGGGGGGGGGGGCGGGTGGGCTCGATGGCGACTTCGGCTGGGAAGGAGGGGATGGGTCACTGCGGGGATAGAGGGGAGGGTTCTTTTTGAAAAAAGGCACGGGGGGCAGAGGGGGGCGGCGGGCGTCTATGTGCAAATCGGCATCACCTCCCTCGCGAGTCTTTGGATGGGGATCAAATGGCCCAGGTCTGAGTTTCTATAGTTTACACCGGTGGGGTGGTTTCCATCTGATACGTTCCCTTCATAAAGTCGCCTCCAGCTGAACCAACTTCTTATTACGTGAAACGGAAAAGCCAAATCTAACAACAAGGAAGATAAGCAACTTCATTTTTTAATTAACGTTATGACTACCAAACTATCTAAAAAAACATCCACACTTCTATTAACATAGGCAGTGAAGATAAACACGAAGCTATTGTATGATGTGTAACAACATGCTGCTGTGCTGGCTGCCACTGCACTTATTGGTTAAATGTAGATTTTTTGTTCATGAGTAAGGGCGTGTTTGGCATAGCTCCACGCAGTTCCAGATCCAAAAAACCAAACAGTTTCAGCTTCAGCAACTCCACCGCGGTTCTGCTAAAAAAAAGTGAAACAGGCCCCAAATCTATGGATTTGGTGGAGTTGAGAGAAATTACCCACCACTACCACTGATTAGTGGGGGAAAACGATTCGCTTCTATTCTCCCGAGACCCATCCCGCACCGACTCTCCTCCCCACGCCTCTGCCTCGCGTGTGCCGGCGAGGCCGCGACGGCCCTGCCTCTCCGCGGTGGGCAGAAGGAAGAAGATGGTTATTCTTTTTTCGTTTTTATCGTCTTGACATGTGGGCCTTGATGTCATAGGGATAGTGGAAGTCTGAAGCTGTACCAAACACTTTTTGGGACCTCAGATCCATGGTGGAGCTGCACGGATTTGCAGCTCTGAAGCTATTTTTTCAGAACTAGAGCTCTACCAAATGCGCCCTTAGTGCTGCGGGATTTGAGAGAGCTTTTCTCATCTACATTGGTGGAGATTAAATAAAGATCAAGTTGACCGCCGATACTAATTGTTGGTGTTAGGTGAAAAATGATGTGCGCTGACATGGCGCACTAAGGTTTAAACGAAATATATAGTATTATAGTGGAGTGCTTCTATATAATTACTCACTCCATACCCATAAAACAAGTCGATTAGGACGACACGGTCTCCAAAGTACAACTTTGACTTCTTATTTTTATAAAAATATATACTAAAAACTAACACATGTATACTTTTATTAAAGTATTTTGTAAGACAAATATATTCATGTAGTTTTCACATTTTCAAACTCAACAATTTAAAAATTATTTATGATTTATATTTCTAATGTTTGACTGATATCTTGTCCAAAACGACTTGATTTATGAGTACGGAGGGAGTATATAGTTATGGGAGAACACAGGGGCTACACGCATCGCCTTGCTATATCCTTGTAGGTTCTCACAATCACCGGTGTATCGGGCGGTGCAGGTTCTTATTTATAGATACTGGCACACGTGCAATGTCACGGAGTTTCGCTCACTTGGCACCATTGTTAACAGGCTTCGAAAACGACCCGTACTTCACGCTGAACTCCACGAACTTGTCGGCGTCAGGGATCGCGTCCACCACGGCCGGGTGGGCGCAGAGCCGATCAGCCCACGCCGCCAGGTTCGGAACCTTCGCTTTGTCCAGGAGCGCGATCCCGGCCATCTTCTCGACCGCCTTCACCCACCCGACGTGCGAACCCAGAACGATGTCCAGGTACCCGACGCTGTCGCCCCCGAAGTATTGCTTCCCCTGTCCGAGCTTCACGAAGGCCTCCTCCAAGAGCTGCAGGGCGGCGGACAGCTGCTCCGCCGCTTGGTCCTTGTCCCCGGCATCCGTTCCTCTGAGCGTGCGGATCGCCGATGGGAATTGTGTGTGTCGACCAGCATGCAGGAAGAAACCATTTAAATCTCATTCAATTGTTCACAGAAACCGAGCAATTCGTTTGGGGCTTTACCTTGTCATCGATGTACTGTGCCCAGAACCGATGGACGGCACGGGTGTATGGGTCCGCCGGGAGGATGGCCGGCGCGGCGGCGGACCAGGCCTCGTCGATGTACTGGACGATGATTTGGGACTCGGAGATGGGCTTGCCGTGGTGGAGCAGGACCGGGATCTTCTTGTGCACGGGGTTGGACCTGAGCAGCAGCTCGCTCTTCCGGCTAGACCTGAGCATTCCACGGGTCGGGTCGGGTTCGGACCGGGTCGAAAAAAAAACCGGGTTTTTCGGGCTGAGAAAATCCTGCTCATGACCGTCCCATGAGACGTGTCGGGCCTCAGTTTTCGGGCCGGGCCCGGGCTTGGGCGGGCCGCCCGCGCATTTTATAGTGTAAAGTAACTAAAAACAGCATTTCGGGTCGGGCTCGGGCAAAAAAAAATTTTCGCGGGCTTCAAGATCTCTGCCCACGCCCGTCCAGTAAGATCCGTGGGCGGGCCTGGGTCGGGCCGGGCCCGGGCCGGGCCAGCGGGCTGGGTCGGGCCGGGCCAAAAATGCTCAGGTATACTTCCTGCCCACCACCTCCTTCACGAATTCGTACTCGACGCCCTTCAGCTTCAACGCGATCAGGACGCGGGTCACGAACGGGCTCGCCCATAGGCCGATCACGCGCACGGCCGACGCCTCTGACATTGCTGTTCGAGTAAAGGTGAGTGTGAGAGATGTATTGGCACTAAACCTGCGTAGGGACTTACTAAGGACTGACGATGTATGACTGCTGCTGCTGTGGATATATATAATGGTGGCACTCCTCTTTATCTTCAAGCTTCGTAGACTAGACGTCCTCGCGTGCGTCAGCTGCTTCGTTGTCCACTGTCCAGCATCCAAGTCGTACTTGCCTCTTTGTATTTGTTGGCGCGGCGGCTGGACTCGAGATTTTGTGAGGTGATGACTTTCGTCATCGAAGCTACTATATGTTGGATTTTTTATGGCCAATTTGGTCTGATGATCCTACCTTTAGCCACTGACCAACAGTTTTTTTTTATGACAGGAAGAAGGCACATAGTTTGATTTGGAGGTAAAAGAGAAAATCCAACCACGTTGTCTTCTTTTTGCTGTAAATGTACTGGGCGAATGTGCATAGGATGCAAAAGGGTGGAACTCTCTTCCCGTTACTGAAAAAGAGAGATTTATTTGTGGAGTTTTGCTCCGGTAGACCCTCTCATGTGATTTGCACAAAAAATAAAGCAGCTACGTCATTAGCCACGTCATTAATCATGAATTAATCCCGGATGGGTACTGTTTGGGCCCGACCCTACCCGTCCCCGAGCCCACAAACCCATCCAATCTTATTCCCATCTAGCAGACGCCGCAGCCCAGGCCCCCTCGCGTTTTCCCCTCGATGCCTATCCACTTTTGTTTGAGGCTGCCGCCGCCGGCAAGCGCAGGCGGATGGGGGCGAAGGAGGTGTTGGGGACGGCGAGGGTGGCCTTGTGGCGGCCGCCATCGCTTCCGCGGTGACCCTCGACGCCTATACACTTTTGTAAAATATGTACTTGTTCACTTCCAGGGAGAATATGGAATAACGCCAGGAAGGGATGATCCATCAATAGATGAAGAAGAAGATGCAGGAAATAGTTTCCCAGCAAGTGTGAATCAAAAGAAAAGGAAACAAAATTAGTGTCGATCCAATTTGTGTCATAGTGTTAGGTCCCAGCATCAGTTGTTTTAGCTCGATATTTGGTCAGGTAGTAGTTTGATATTGATCGTCAGGCATTAGTTAGATATTTGGTCTAGTTCGATATTTGGTTAGTTCAAAGGATTTGGTTTGAAACTTGAATGAATGACAACTGTAATAAACCTACTACATCAGTTCTGTGTCTCTAAGATTTGGGATAAGGTTCGACACAAAAATAATGTTTTGTTACATGACCTCCTGACCCCATTGCAGCTCGCCAGTATTTGCAACAAATTTTGTTTGCTTGGTGCTAGCAGATCATGATATTGATGCCAGCAAGAAATTATATCTGGAGTCGTCAGCAACTTTTGCCGATTTAGCCTGTTATTACAACTTGAGTTTTATCCATCAAGCATTGTTTCCACGGTCACATTTCCCAACTGCTTTTATTTGTCTGAGGAAAAGGAGGAACTACTGGTCAAAGAGCACAATCTGCAAAAAAAATTGTTAACACTTGCGCCATGATATTAGAAGATTGTCGAACCATAGTAATGTGCTCTGCAACTGCAACAGACTATTCCCTCAGAAGATAACCAAATAATATATTCCAGTGTTTACATTCGTGTAGTGCGCAGTCATTAATCACTCCCCAGTTAGGCAAGAAGCAAATGCCAAGCTAGTAAATACTAGTTACAAAATATAGCTCGTCTAACATTCTTTTTAGAGTAAAATGCATCGAAGGTCCATCAATTTGTAACAAGGTGTCACTTTGATCTATCAACTTTGAAAATGCATTTTTAGATCCATAAACTTGTTAAGTCGTTCACCGCAGGTCCATAACTGTACACATATGCTTGTACTGGTGACATGACATGATGAATTTCTAGAAGAAGCACATCCTAATTGAGGCATTTCATCAAGCAGCTTATGAGTGACATGTGCTTGATATTTCCGGAGCTAAACGACAACAGCCTACTCCTGTCGTACATGCAAGGAGGCTACCGTTATTCAACCCAAGGAATGTCTAAGTATATGTGTCGCCCATTTGTAACCTACTAATTGAAATGCCTCAGCTAGAAGATGCTTCTTGAGCCAAGGCATAAGGTCATGTCACCAGTACAAGTATATCTGGACAGTTATGGACCTGCGGTGAATGACTCAACAAGTTCATGGACCCAGAAATGCATTTTGAGAGTTGATGGACCTAAGTGACACCTCCTTACAAGTAGATGAACCCCCGGTGTATTTTACTCTTCTTTTTACTCCAGAAAGCATCAGTAGAAATACAAGGCATAGGCAACAGCGCACACCTCTACAACATGTACAACACTCAAAATTGCTCAATTCAACGGAAACAAACTACAAAGACCATACAAAAGGGGAGCAAAGATCATGTCAGCACAAAATTTGGCGATCATGCTGCTGGGCTGCCATCTTCGTGGAGCAGGAACACAACAGCAGCAGCCAACAAGTCTAGAAATGACACAGAAATATATTTCCAGCTCAGGGGTGATGGCTCTATGGTTCGCACGGCTGCTCCGCGGCTTCGGCCGCAGCTGGATGTGGATCTTGGGTCTCCGCCGCAGCCGGCTGCGGATTAATGGCCTCGGCTTCTCCGGCCGCCGGCTGCTCCTGTGCCTGAGGTGGCATGACTACTTCATCTTCAACTATGGGTGGCGCACTTGTGTTGTCTCTAGACGGCGCACCCACAATGTTGTATTCTTCTTCGTGGGCTGCCTCTTCAACCTGCTCCACGGGAGGAACATCCTGCATACACGACAATAACAAGTCGTCAACTACAACAGCTTATCATGTGTACTTGACTACTGCAGCGCCGACTACTTACCTTTGGTCTGGTGTCAGCCGACACCCTGATCTTCTTCACGGCCCGCTTCCGCGCTGTGTTTCGAGCTTTCCTCGGCGGGTGCGGGACCGCGTCTTCAAGACTAGTCGCTGGCTTCTTCAACGGTACGGACGGCATCCCAGCACGGCTATACCGAGACTGCAGCTCGAAGCGTCGCTGCAGCGTCTTGTCGTCATCATCATCCGATGACCAGTCATCGACCTCCACGACATCTTTGGGGTTGGCGGCTATCGCCTTTCCCTTGTCTGCTACGACTACCCCCGCTTCAGGTTGCGGATCTTGTAGCTTGGGCAGCGGGGGCGTCAACATGAACTTCTCAACGTCCTCCTACAACATACAACGACAAGCATCAGTACGACTACTTCATCAACGGGTACTCGGGGGCTACAACCATGACTACACTCCTTCTTGGGTGGACGCAAGGCGGAGTACTCTGGCACAGGGCACAAAGTGTACAGGGGCATATCTCTGAAGATCTTGCCCAGACGTTCAACTATCAGCTTGTCGCTGACATCTTCTTCATGGAGCCTCGAGGGGTCATCCCCCCGGTGTACTCGTACCCGAGGTGGATGTGCCTCATCAACGGCTGCACCCACCTCTTCATGAAACTGAAGGCCACATGCTCGGCCCTCAGTCTCGCCGTCCTCAACGCGACGACCTTCTCCAACAGCGCGGGTAGCTGAAGACCTTCTTGCATGGTGGGTTCAGTGTTCCACCAGGGTTGATGCTTCGGTGGGTACCCACTGGGCTTCGACAGCCCGGGGTGGTGGTTGTTCACATAGAACCACCACTACTTCCAATCTTGATTGGAGTCAATCAGCTTGTACAACAAGTACTGGGCGGTGACGTCTTCGCGCATCTGGATACCGGAACCACCGACTACCCTGGGGTCATCCGCGCTGGGTTGCGGCTTCAACCGGATGAACTTCCGAAATAACACCCAGTGCGACTTGATTCGCATGAAGGCTTCATAGAAGTGAACAAAGACTGAGGTGTGGAAAATGGCATTCGGGTTCAAGTGAACATGCTCTATCCCGTAGTACTCGAGCAGTCCACAAAAGAAATCACTTGAGGGAAGCGCTAGTCCACGCTCGCAGAAGCGGGCAAACATCAGGATCTCCTTTGGATTCTTCTCCATTGGGTACGCATCTCCGATGGTGGCGTTCCAACCATCGACGACCTTCTCGCCCAAGAAGCCGCTGTTGACCAGCGCCAAGATATCCTCCGTCTTCAACTTCGACTTCTTCCACGCCTTGGACGGGTTCGGCGGAGTGGGGTGGGAGGATGACTGCCGGCACCCCCTACTCCTCTCGGGCTCTCTTCTTTGACATCTGGATCTTCGATGGCGGTGACTTCATCCTGGTGGTCACGAGCGTCTTTACTCGCATTCGCTCGGGGACTGCTTGGGTGGCGGTAGTAGCGGCGGTGGCTGTGGGGACTTAAGATCTATTCGCAAATGACTTGGAGCAGTTTCGAGTGGGAAAACCCTAAGGGGTTACCCTCTTATTTATAACCGCGCGGCTGACTCAGTGCGGATGGACCCTTCAACTTCCACTAGTCGACACTTCGCATCTCGGGGACTCAACTTCGATTTTTGGACTTTGGAAGATTTCAACACACCAAAGATCAACAACGGACACATTCTACAGTCAAGATGACCCTTCAGTTCGAGAGAAGTACTCGACTCAAGGCTCTAGGGCTCCGTGCCACGTGTCCTTCGGTTTTTTCTCCGGATTTCTCGGGATAAGATTGACAGAACTTCAGATTGACCCTCAGCTTAAATCTACAATTTGAACTAAGGCTCGGGGGCTACATTCCATATGGAATGCGATTCTTCGAATCACATTTTCCATATGGTTTTTCATCGCAAGCTATCAAGACATCATGAGTACTATAGAAGACCTTCGAGAGAAGCACTCTAGGACGCTTGGGGGCTACTCGAGAAGACTTCAAGTACTCAAGATAAGCTGGAGTACCTTCCAACCTCGGGATGATTCGAGCATTCTTGAGAACTTTCGACTTGTAGAACTCGGGGACGTTCAAGGACTACTCGCGGAGGCCACCAAGACTACTCGAAGCTATCTCACTCGACTACAAAGTACTCGGGAGCTTGTCATACGGACATCCCAGGGCCCACTACCCTGCGGGTACTGGTTCTGACTACTATGTGGGTTCCCGAGACTACCCGACTTGTGGGCCACGATACAAGGCGGCGTGGGCTACAAGGAAACAGAGGACTAGTGCTCGGTTACGAAGGCTAGGCATGTCCGAACTCATGTAGAGTACTCCTACCTGTGTACGGCTAGAACTATCCTATCTAAACCGACTTGTAACCCTGCCTCCCGGTGAATACATGGCGAGGTAGGGACCCCCTCTCTCTCCGGATCATCCTGTTAACAACACCTCATCAATCAAGAGCTACGCAGCTTACAGGACGTAGGGTATTACGCACATTGCGGCCCAAAGCTGTCTAAATTATGTGCCACATGTCTCTGCTTCGAGTTTTTGATCTCGGCGAGGCCACATTCAACCACCTCGGGTACCCCCTTGGTGGGTTTGCCTGTCTAAAACACCGATAAACTCCCCTCCCCGCGCCTCTGCCTCACGTGCGCCGGCGAGGCCACAACGGCCCTGCCTCTCCGCGGTGGGCAGAAGGAAGAAGATGATTATTCTTTTTCATTTTTATCGTCCTGACATGTGGGCCTTGATGTCATAGGGATCGTGGAAATCTGAAGCTGTACCAAATACTTTTCGGGATCTCATATCCACGGTGGAGCTGTGCGGATCTGCAGCTCTAGAGCTATTTTTTTCAGAGCTGGAGCTCTACCAAACACGCCCTTAGTGCAGCGGGATTTGAGAGAAGTTTTCTCATCTACGTTGGTGGAGATTAAAGAAAGATCAAGTTGACAACTGATATTAATTGTTGGTGTTTGGTGAAAAATGTTGTGTGCTTACATGGCGCACTAAGGTTTGAAAGAAACACATAGTGTTATAGTGGAGCGCATCTATTTAATTTTATAGTTACTAGTCTATCAACACATGCCCCCACACGGGCTAATTAGAAATAGATAATTGTAATAGGTTTAGTTAGTAGCAATTTTTTTCACTTAGCATAACACCTCCATATGTGTTTGATTTGTATTTAATTGAACACTTTATTTTAAACTATGAACAACATAAAAATTGGTATTCTTATCTCTCTCTCTTTTGTGAATATATGAGTATATGACTACACACATTATGGAAGTATGTTTTATATAAACAATAACATAAATAATATTGTTTGAGAAAAAACATAAATAATATATTAATAATTATAGAAATAATAATTTAAAATTTTATATTGATGCACTTTAAGATTTTATTATATAACTATATGATTTAGTTCAGATTTATGGGTTACTTTAAATTTAATAAGCACATAAGTGAATAATTTATATGCAAATTTAGGGGGTTATTTGATATTGTTTTTATAGTAGGATAGGTGAATATATGAGTATATGATGACACACATTATGGGAAGTATGTTTTATATAAACAATAACATAAATAATATTGTTTGAGAAAAAACATAAATAATATATTAATAATTATAGGAACAGTAATTTAAAATTTTATATTGATGCACTTTAAGATTTTATTATATAACTATATGATTTAGTTCAGATTTATGGGTTACTTTAAATTTAATAAGCACATAAGTGAATAATTTATATGCAAATTTAGGGGGTTATTTGATATTGTTTTTATAGTAGCATAGGTGGGTAATTTACATGACAATTAAGGGTTAATTTACATTATTTTTTCATAATGGCAGATGTGGGTAAATTATTAGAAAGATAACAGACCAACGACTATTATGATTAGAGATGTTGAATTGATGGCCGGATGTTTGTGATTTTTGTGAGAATTTATAGGATTTCTCTATTTTTTTAATTGTCTACCTAGGATCTTAGGTGACATCACGTGGAGACCTCAAAAAGAGCCTTCAATTAGTAATAGTAAGATGAGAGATGACACGCACAGAAGAATATGATAAGAACATAGGGGGCTACACGCATCGTCTTGCTATGTCATTGTAGGTTCTCACAATCACCGGTGTATCGGGCGGTGCAGGTTCTTATTTATAGATACTGGCACACGTGCAATGTCACGGACTTTCGCTCACTTGGCACCATTGTTAATAAGCTTCAAAAACGACCCGTACTTCACGCTGAACTCCACGAACTTGTCGGCGTCAGGGATCGCGTCCACCACGGCCGGGTGGGCGCAGAGCCGATCAGCCCACGCCGCCAGGTTCGGAACCTTCGCTTTGTCCAGGAGCGCGATCCCGGCCATCTTCTCGACCGCCTTCACCCACCCGACGTGCGAACCCAGAACGATATCCAGGTACCCGACGCTGTCGCCCCCGAAGTATTGCTTCCCCTGTCCGAGCTTCACGAAGGCCTCCTCCAAGAGCTGCAGGGCGGCGGACAGCTGCTCCGCCGCTTGGTCCTTGTCCCCGGCATCCGTTCCTCTGAGCGTGCGGAGCGCCGATGGGAACTGTGTGTGTCGACCAGCATGCAGGAAGCAACCATTTAGTCTCTTTCAATTCCATCATTATTGCTGGTGCTGAAAACTGGTCAGAATTGTTCAGAGAAACCGTGCGATTCGTTTGGGGCTTTACCTTGTCATCGATGTATTGTGCCCAGAACCGATGGACGGCACGGGTGTATGGGTCCGCTGGGAGGATGGCCGGCGCGGCGGCGGACCAGGCCTCGTCGATGTACTGGACGATGATTTGGGACTCGGAGATGGGCTTGCCGTGGTGGAGCAGGACGGGGATCTTCTTGTGCACGGGGTTGGACCTGAGCAGCAGCTCGCTCTTCCTGCCCACCACCTCCTCCACGAATTCGTACTCGACGCCCTTCAGCTTCAGCGCGATCAGGACGCGGGTCACGAACGGGCTCGCCCATAGGCCGATCACGCGCACAGCCGACGCCTCCGACATTGTTGTTCGAGTAAGGTGAGTGTGAGAGATGTATTGGCAGTAAACCTGCGTAGGGACTGACTACCAAGGACTGACGATGTATGACTGCTCTGCTGCTGTGGATATATATAATGGTGGCACTCCTCTTTATCTTCAAGCTTCGTAGACAAGACGTCCTCGCGTGCGTCAGCTGCTTCGTTGTCCACTGCCCAGCAACCAAGTCGTACTTGCCTCATTGTATTTGTTGGCGCGGCGGCTGGACTTGAGATTTTGTGAGGTGAGGACTTTCGTCATCGAAGCTACTATATGTCGGATTTTTTGTGGCCAATTTGGTCTGATGATCCTACCTTTAGCCACTGACCAACAGTTTTCTTTTTTTTTTAAGACAGGAAGAGGGCACATAGTTTGATTTGGAGGTAAAAGAGAAAATCCAACGACATTGTCTTCTTTTTTTTCTATAAATGTACTGGGCGTATGTGCATCAGAGGATGCAAAAGGGTGGAATGGAACTCTCTTCCCGTTATTGAAAAAGAGAGATTTATTTGTGCGATCTACATGACATACCACTCTACACGCGAGGGTTTAGTTTAATCTTACATGATTCACACACATCTGAATATGTGAGTACTTCCAGTGGTTTATTTTGTTGACACTGATAGTATATGTGCACGATCAGGACGCGGATCACGAATGGGCTTGTCCTCATGCCAAGCACGGCAGCACGCGCACCGGCCGGCACCAGCATCTCACCTCTGTCGATGGCATTGTGTTTCTCAGGCTAGCAACGGAATTGTGTGCTGTTGCTGTCAGTCAGGTCTGAGAACCGAGAATACTACTTCCTATCTGCTGTATGCATATTGCATACATGGGGTCTGCTGAGTTCTGACGTCCTTGCGTGCGTAACTTTTTGGACTTTCGGTGTAAGTAGTATTCACTGACGTCTCTAGACTGAATATTTGTAAACTTTTGTGCACTGAATTTTCATTCTGTGGTCTGCAATTGAATGGTCTTTCAAGGTTTGGCATCAGCAGTAGGCCAGCGAGTACCAGGGAAAAACTGCGTCCTACACAGACCAAATCAAGGAGCGTGCTGACATACTGTTGTTTTGGCTGAAATGATAAGTTAATAACGATTGACATGCTTGCATCGTACTACATCCTCGCAGATGGCAATGCTTGGCTGAGTTCTTGAGCAAAAAGAAAGTTTGGGACGTCACCGAAATAGCTTACTGGGATATCAGTATGTTGCATCACTGATCTCAGGGAACCTCCTGTGCAAATATTTGGCAAAGCTGTCATTAACTCATTACAGGGAATACAAGCAGTGGCGAAGCTTGAAGATAGATCAAAGAGGCTCAATTTATACATGGTCAAATTAAGTGCTTGCTCCCCACCTTTTTACATCCATAACAAGCGCAGATGGCATTAGGAGATCATATTATCGAATTTGTATGTTTTGCTTTGGGCTCTTTTACGGTGGACCCCACCAATGCAGTATATGGTTATTTTTGTTAAGGGTAAATAGGTGATTTTTGCAATCTTTTAATAAATTTGGCAACCTTTTTTGAAAGAACAGGAGGGGCCGAGGCCCCTACTGATTAAAATACATTAAAAAGGGATAAAAGGTGTTACAACAAGAAAGGGAAAATAAAGAGAAAGAGGGATCAAACAAGAGATTACAAAGAGCTTAGCCATAGCTCCATTTCGGGTAGCTTGGAGGGTTTGACTCTAAGAAGCAAAAGGTTAAACTCTGAAATAAACTTTGCCTTACATCTCTGGATTGAGGGATCAATCTCATTGAAAATCCAGTCATTCCTGGTCGTCCATATGCTCCAAGCCATCAGGATGATTATTTCCATGAAGAAGGACACTTGGAGCTGTCTGCGCATTCTGTTAAAGATTTGGGGAACAGATGTTGTCATTGCAACAGTGACTCCAATAGATGCCCAGCAAGCCTTTGCAAAATTGCAACGGAGGATGAGGTGAGCACTAGTTTCCAGTCGTTGGAGGATACACATGTCACATGTGTATGAGTCCAAATTCATATTTTTCCTTTGAAGGATGTCTCTCGTGCTGATTCTGTCCTTGAGGAGTAGCCAAAAGAAAACTTTATGCTTCATCTGACACTTAGAACTCCAGATCCAGTTGAAGGCTGGGTGAATTTGCCTGTGGCCAATCAAAAATTTATAAGCTTTGGCAGCAGAAAAGATATGATTGCCCCATATATATTTCCACTGATCATGGGTGCCTGGTAGCTGTAGATCATCAGCCAGTGATTGCAAAACCAGGAATTGAGAGTGTGCTTCTGCAGATAGGGGGAGGTGGAAGTTCTGTGCAAGATTGCTGGAACTGAACAGAGCTTGAGCAGTGGCATTGGGGTTTATGATGAAGGAAAAAAGCTCTGGGAATTCATGCTGAAGGAGGTGACCATTCCAAAGGTCATGCCAAACTAGGATTGAGGATCCATTTTGAATTGTGACTGAGGCCATTCCTTTAAATGGGGTCAGCAATTTGACAACGTCTCTCCACCAGAATGATCCTTTGATCTGTTGCCCAGGAAGACGACCATTTGAGTAGTAATTGTCCCAAACTAGGTGCACCCAAGGGATATCAGCTCTTGTATAGAATTTATGAAGAAATTTCATCAGGAGAGAGTCATTGTGGGTGTATAAATTTAAAACACCAAGTCCACCCTCCTTCTTTGGGAGACAAACACTGGTCCAAGCAGCTTTGGGTGGTTGTTTGGCATTGAGGTCGGAGCCTCTCCATAAACAGTGCTTTCTGTATTTATCTATTTGCTCAATTACACCTTTGTGCAATTTAAGCGTGCAACAGTGATAGACAACCGTTGAAGAAAGGACAGAGTTAACCATTTCAAGCTTACCAGCTTGGGAGGGGAAGGCAGCCGTGGAAGTAAGTCTTCGTTCAACTTTCTGAACTAGGGGCAAAAAGTCATCAATCTTCGGTTTAGTGGTGCCCAGGGGAAGACCCAAGTAGGTGAAGGGCATGCTTCCTTGCTGACAATCAAACACATTGGCAAGATGTTGCAGCCTTTCTTCAGAAATATTGATTGGCAGCATAACAGATTTATTATAGTTTACTTTGAGCCCAGTGGCAGCTGCAAAGGATGATAACAAGTCCTTAAGAACAGTGAGTTGCCGGGGGCAGGCTTCCAAAATTAGCAGCGTGTCATCAGCATATTGGACAATGGGGAAGTCACTTCCAACTCTTTCCGGGATGGGAAGGTTGAGAATGCCTTGCTCTTTTGCTTGATTAACCATGGACTGGAGAAGGTCGGCAGCAAGGACAAAGAGCAGTGGAGATAAGGGATCACTCTGCCTAACACCCCTCCTGCAGTGGAAAACTTTCCCAGGCACACCATTGAGGAGGACAGAAGAAGTGCCAGATCTCAAAATTTCTGAAATCCAACCAATCCATTTTGGCCCGAGACCCTTAGTTTGCATGATCTCAATTATTGCCTGATGCTCAATCTTATCAAATGCTTTTTCAAAATCTAGTTTGAGAATAACCACTTCCTTTTTGTAAGATTTACAGAGGTGGATATATTCAAAGGCCCAGGCAAGGCAGTCTTGGATGGTCCTAGTCTTAATGAAACCATATTGATTAGCATGAACCAAGGAAAGAATGACCTGCTGAAGCCTCTCAGCTAGAATCTTGGTCAGAAGCTTGATGGAAGAATTAAGCAAAGATATGGGCCTAAAGTCATTAATGGAGATGGGACAATCCTTTTTGGGGATGAGGGTGATATAGGAAGAGTTAATGCTTTGAAGGCAGACTAGCCCATCAAAGAAAGCATTGCAGAGCTCATAAAAGTCATTTGCTATGATGGGCCAACATTTCTTCAGGAACTCACCATTAAACCCATCAGGGCCTGGGGATTTATTATTAGGAAGATCTCTAATGATTTTATCAATTTCATCTTTCAGGAACTCCCCCTGAAGCCATTCTAGGCCCATGACAGGAACAATGATTGAGGCCAGATCAATGTTCATCCCAGTAAATTCAGAAACTCCAAGCCTTTGTTTAAAAGACTGCCAGATGAAGAGAGCCTTATCTTCATGATTGATCAACTCTGTGCCATTGTCATCTCTGATGGAGGTGATAGAGTTTCTGTTATGCTTTATAGATGCATTCGCATGAAAGAATTGGGTGCACTCATCCCCAAATTTAACCCACTTAATGGTGCCTCTTTGTTTCCAGTAAATCTTTTGCTGATGGAGCAAATCCTGGAGCTGCTGGGAGACTAAATTTCGAAAGTTACATTCTTCTAAGGAGAGATCTCTGTTCTCTTCAAGGGTGTCTAGAAGAAGAATAACTTCCTTGGCAACCTTGGGCCGAGAAAAAAATTTTGTTTGTGGCACAAGAAAATTTTGGAATGAAAAAAATTGAAAAATTTTCATTTTTGAAATTTGAATTAAAAATTTTCATTTTTGAAAAGAATTCGGCCATACCACCCGAGGGAAATGGAAAAAATTGAATTGAAATTTGAAAAAATTTGGCCATACGAGAGGGAAATGAAAACAATTGAAATATGACACGAAAATTTGAAATGTAAAATTTTGAAAATTTTCATTTTTGAAATTTGAAATAAAAATTTCCGCTTGAAATTTGAAAAAAAAAATGGCCATATCACCAGAGGGAAATAAAAAAAATTTGAAATGAAGAAATCATATATTTTGTTTATGCTACCGAGATAAAACTTCCAATAATATCCCTATATCACCTATACCACCTATGTATACCACTCTATACCACAGGTGCAAGTTGTGGTGGTATACAATTAATCTCAGCCGTCGGATCCTTTCATACTGGTCCTTTTCCAACAGTGGTATAGGGTGGTATGGTCCACTGTAAAAGAGCCGTCTGCTTTATGCGTTTATCATATCAGTGCTATGAAGCTTGGTCAGACCTGCAGAGAAGGTGGAATTCTATGGCCATCCAATCCAATACTCCTCCTCTCTCGGTTCCCTCCTCCCTCCTCAGCTCGTGCCCCTCCCTTCCTCCCCGCCGGCGGCCTCGCTGGCGGCGAGAAGGGCAGGGAGCCCCCCGATCGATAGATCCTCTTCATAGCTAGCTTTTTCCTTTTAGTTGTAGTCTCGTAGCCCTAGTGCTTGTGCCTAAATGGCCTGGTTCCTGCCTTTGGTCGTTGCCCTCGTCGTCGGCGTTCTCTCCGCCGAGGTCTTCCTCGGTGGTTCCTTCGCCGCCGTCGCCGCTCCAGCCAAGGTATGGTTAAATAAAATAAATCTGCCTCCCCCACCTCCTCCACCTTCGCCCTGGTGCTTGTGGTTCGTCGCCGCTTGCCCAGATCTGCCGGATTCTGGGGTCGATCTGAGGGCTTCACCCCTCGATTCGCCTCTTGGGGTGGATCTTCCCCCAGGTGCTGCCCCTCTTTCGGTGGTTGTTCCGGTCTCCCAGCCTCATGGCATGTTTGCGGCAGTTGAACGCTCCGATCGATCCCCAGCGCCCCTACTTCTGCTCCCTGAAGGTTGTTCTGTTTGCCACGCCGCCGCCTGGTGCGGTGTCCTTGCAAATGTTGAACGCTTTGTGGTGCCATCGCCTCTGGAGACTCAGATGGTTGTTCTGGTGGTCCTGTCGCCGCCGTCGAACGCATCGTGAGCCTTCAGTTCTCGCCTCCGCCTCCGCCATCACCACCAACCAAGCGGCAGCAGCTTCTTATGTAACTAATCCGCTCAAGATCCTACGCCACCGGCTTGGCAGCGAGCCTCTCCCTAGGTTTGAAGACGAAGATCTCCATACACGCCGACGCCACCATCATCTTCACCTTTGGGTCGTCTGCGACGTTCTTCTCCGACGGCGTCTTCTGCCCCTCCAAGCCTACGCATGTCGAGGCCCCTCGGCACCACTGCATCCATGCGTCTGCGACGCCTCTGCTGCAGCTCGTCGGCGTCCTGCCTCTCGGCGGCGTCCTGCCTCTCGGCGGCGTCCTGCCTCTCAGCGACGTCCAAGGATCTAGATTTAAGGACTTTGTTGTATTTAGTTCCTTCTTCAAGGACCTTTATGTAAGATTGCCGCTTTAATATAATCTGTGATATTTGTCAAAAAAAAATCAGTGCTATGAAGTCAGAGTGGTGGGCCCGTCTGCCACAGCCAGTGTGGCCACAGCAGCTCTAAAAATGGTTGAGCAGTTTAGTTATTATTTCAGATTCAACACACATATCTATATAACCTATATGGGAGCACCCACTAAGGGTCTTTTACTTTGATTTCTTTGCATCGACATTGATTAAGGGTCGTTTCTTTTGTTTCAATAGATCGATCTTCATTAGATATCTAGATCATGGCCAGGTTGTGTCTTTTTTTAAAAAAAACTGAACACATCCCTGCTACATTGATTCCATCCGGTGGATCAGTTTTTTTTCAACTGTTAGATCTTCATTAGATATCTAGATCATGCTCATACGTCGTGGACTTCGGGAATCTCCAGATCTGCCGGGTGCTCAGTCCTTCAAAGGTGTTAATAAGGATAGGGTTTGCGTACTTTGTTCATAGGAGTTCATAGGAGTGAGTGTCTGTGTTGTACTATGTAATAAAAAAACTCAGCGATGAGAGCCTTGCCGTGGCGCATAAGTCCATTCTCAGTGGGGAAGAGTGTCATAGGAGGGTCATGAGCATTAAATATCATGCTACATCAGCAAATTTATGAAGAGAGAGAGGAGAGAGAGTGTCATGAAATGAGATAGGAGGGTTATCATTATGACCCTCAACTGACACATTTCTTAAGAATGCAGTCTTAATAACTGTGCGATGATCCTCTCCACTGAGACTATCCTAAGCCCAGGTCTCTCGCAGTGGTTGATGTGATCGTGTTGGTTCTGCTTGTAAAACAAGAAAACATAGAGTTGCAGTCAGACTTGGAATTTTATTCGACTGTCAAGGCCATATGGGCCTTGGGCCGGTACTGCAGTTCAGCTCTTTCTTCTTCGAGGAGAGCTTCGAATTTTTTCAGAAAAAAAAACTTCGGATGTAACAGTACGGACCGAAACCGTGCAAAGCGCCGGATTAATGTTCATCAATCATCAGGCGCTCTGCGTCATTGATGATCACTTAGCTTGATCAGGTCTCTCATGCAAATATTTTAGCAATGCTATCATTGCATTCCCTGCAAACTCAGATCATAGGATATTATTCTTTAGCTTGCTGAGTTTCATGGGAATTCCGATCTCCAGTCAAAGTAACTACATTTATGTACGTGGAACAGGGCAATACGCAACGGGTTCCGATAATAATGTTTTCACTACAAATCTACAAACCTTCTCACGAAGTGTGTATACAAGTCAAACTTAACTGCTCTCTCTCAAACGTGCCCATTTGGCCATTTGGTAGAGCTTCTCCATCGATATTTGTGAAGAACTACCAAATTAAAGGGGATCTACCAAATTAAAGGTTGGTAGATCCCCTTTAATTTGGCCTAATTTGCAACATCCCTATCCAATCATCGGTCCCAAACTCGCAATGCTACCTGAATATGCAAGTAAACTTCAGTACATGGGGCATATCTTAGCCATAGATCCTGAGAGCATGACAACATGGATGACTGTGTCGACACCGCATATCGGACTATATATACCCCTCCTGGCCTCCCTTCCTCCTCAAGAACAAAGGGTAACACGTGCAGGAACTCAAAAACCAAAGGCCCCAATCCTTCACAACACACAACAGAATAGCAGTAGCGGAAATGGCCGGCCAAAGCGAGGACCTCAAGCTACTAGGCATGTTCGCGAGCCCGTTCGCTCTGCGAGTGAAGCTTGCGCTAAGCTTCAAAGGCCTGAGCTACGAGTACCTCGAAGAGAAGGACCTCCACAACAACAAGAGCGAGCTCCTCCTCAAGTCCAACCCCGTGCACAAGAAGGTGCCCGTACTCATCCACAACGGCAAGCCTGTATGCGAGTCCATGATCATCGTTCAGTACGTTGACGAGGCGTTTACTTCCGTCGGCCCCTCCCTCCTTCCTTCCGATCCCCATGAACGTGCTGTTGCTCGTTTTTGGGCCGCCTACATCGACGAGAAGGTTTATATATATTATTACTCTGTATCAAAATATTTGTCACGGTTGATTTTTTTTAACTTTGATCATTGATTTTATAAAAAAAATTATGTAAGTACCAAATACTTTGAATAAGAGGAATCGTCAAAGTTTATTTTAAAAAAAATCAACCATGACAAATATTTAGATATAGAGGAAGATACAACAACGTGAAACTAATCAACACAATTGCAATTCTTAGCGATACTACTCAGTAATATTGATGTGTGTGATTGTGCGTGTACGACTGTACGTGCAGCTCTTTAGTTCGTGGATGATGGTGTTCAAAGGCAAGACGGACGAGGAGAAGGCAGAGGGGACGAAGCAGTCGTTCGCCGTGGCGGCAACCCTGGAGGGCGCGCTGCGGGAGTGCTCCAAGGGGAAGCCCTTCTTCGGAGGCGACAGCGTCGGGTACGTGGACGTCGCGCTCGGAGGATTCGTCGCCTGGGTGCACGCCGTCGAGAAGCTCTATGGACTGAAGGTGTTCGACGCGGCGAAGACCCCGCTACTGGCGGCGTGGCTGGAGCGCTTCGGCGCGCTGGACGCGGCCAAGGCGGTCATGCCGGACGCCGAGAAGCTGGTCGAGCTCGCCAAGATGAGGCAAGCCCAAGCAGCTGCAGCTGCAGCTGCGGCGGCGGGCGCCGGCGCGGCTCAAGACAATTGAAGCGGTTGAAGCCCACTTTGATTTTGTTTGGTGTGCAAAATAAACACAGTTGGATATGCTTTACTGTGCATGGTTTGTCAGTTTTCTTCACTCGAGTTCATTCTTGTTCGTGTTGGGTGTATAATTCTTGTTGGAGTTGCAGCCTGCAGGTGATGTGTGTAAGTGCTAGTCTATCCGATATGCACGTATGCAGTCTCAACATTAATTTTCAATTGTTTGACCGTCAATATATCACGATTGCACATGTAAATCATCCATTTTCCCCATTTACTCATCCTAATTACAAATAAATATAGCATCATTTAGGATGGGGAAAAGTCCAATTTTCACCCTTCAACTGACATAAGTATGTCATATAAGTAAGTCACACAAAAAAAGTACGTCATATGAGTATATAACTATAAAAACAGACACGAAGACCATCTAAGAGTCCTTTTGGTTGGGCTTTTGAGACTGCTTTAGCTTAAAAAAAGAAAGCTAATTAACCAAAGGGCATATCTAATACCAGTTTTTTTATTACCAAAAACTTCTTTTCCTCAGTGTAATTTCCACAGCTACTAGTTGGTTTTGCTTTTTCGAGCTGTGGAGGGTAGCTATCCCTCAAAATTACCCGTCAGTCAAACACTTTACAGTCCAATCAAACACACTCTAACTATAAAAACTGGGCAATTTTTTTAGAAAAACTTTGGATATCAGCTTCATATTTTTGGAATTTGAAATGAATTACTTATAATTTTTTGATTAAATCAAAAAATTTAAATTTTCTAGAAAAATACAAAACCACCCTTGAAACCACCTAATTTAAATGGTCAACTTTATCATGTTTTGACAGTTAGATAGCTCTCCAGTTCTGCAGTTGTGGGTTGCAAATTAGATTTCTGCTATAGTTGGTGTGTGAAAACAGAACCGTCCCTTTAGACTTTAGAGATATACAGAACATATGATTGATAGGAATCTTAAACAACTTATTTTCCTGGTTGAAGACTATTTGGAAAATAACTATATTGTCAAAGCTGGAATAATATGGTCAACATCGACTTTCATTCCAAGATGTGGTTACCGTTGGTAGATGTCATAGATGGTTGTGCAAAACCCAGCAATCTTTCTTTCCTTCCAACATCATCATGTGAGAATGCGCTATTTTATACTCCATGCCTCTTCATCCTAAACAATATTTACTAATAAAAAATTAAGGGAAGATGACAACACATCAACCAAAGCGCGCACTATATTCATTCTCGCCAAGTCGCCATCCCTCTCCATCCGTCCTTCGTTCCCACACCAAGAGCCAGTGAAAACGCAAGAAATGGCCGGAGAAGACGAGCTGAAACTGCTAGGCATGTGGGCGAGCCCGTTCGTCCTGCGAGCGAGGCTTGCGCTCAGCTTCAAGGGTCTCAAGTACGAGTACGTCGAGGAGGAGATCTTTGGAAACAAGAGCGAGCTCCTCGTCAAGTCCAACCCTGTCTACAAGAAGGTACCCGTCCTCATCCACAACGGCAACCCCATCTGCGAGTCGCTGCTCATCGTGCAGTACATCGATGAGGTCGTCCATGGCGCCACTACCGGTCCTTCTCTCCTCCCCACTGACCCCTACGACCGTGCTGTGGCTCGCTTTTGGGCTGCTTACATTGACGACAAGGTACATGATGCCACAGTGTAAAATCCCCTGTTCTGTAAATGAGTTTTGTAGTCTCTGTCTAAATATTTCAAGAGAGAAGGAAATGAGAACAAATTAAAAGGATATCATTGAGTGCGATTTGTGCATTTTTTTTTGCAGGTGTTGAGCTCGTTCATGACGATGATCATGGGCAAGACAGAGGAGGAGAAGGCAGAGGGGACTAAGCAGCTGTTTGCAGCTGCAGAGACCTTGGAGGGAGCACTGAAGGAGTGCTCCAAGGGGAAACCATTCTTCGGCGGCGACAATGTCGGGTACGTTGACATTGCGCTCGGGGGTTTCGTCGCGTGGGTGCGCACCAGGGACAAGTTGTCTGGTTTGAAACATTTCGACGCCGACAAGACCCCGCTCCTGGCGGCATGGCTGGAGCGCTTCGGCGCACTGAAGGAGACCAAGGCTGTCATGCCGGACGACGAGAAGCTGGTCGAGCTCTCCAAGAAGAGGCAAGCCCAAGCTGATGCGGCTGCAGCAAAAAGTGGCTGAAGCCCATTCGAGCATGAGCCTTTTTACGGACCATCCTATACCTTATACCTTGTATGTTGTTGGATCTGCTCAGAATAAAGCTTTGCCAAAGCGAATCGGTCAGTTCCGTATCAAACACTCAAACTAGTATGGGGGCATATCAGGAAGCTTCTCCTTGAGTCAGTCTAGAATTCTACATGACGCCCTCAGTGCCCATGTTTCAAACTTAAGCACGTGGTCGAGCGAACATGTTGAATGGGATAGTCGATCACTCGATGTCTCTTCTTGTATCTTTCGTAGAAATGTAGTAGATTTGATTTAGTCAAATGACTTGGCGCTGCACTTGGCACACACTAGACAAAGAAATGGCTTGACGATGACGTGGCGTCTCTCGGACGGGACAATTGGAAAGCTTGTGTACCTATATCGCCAGGATGTATCATTTGTCGGCACGGAATAATGATCATCCTTTTCTTGGATTCATGTCCACGGAAAAGATCTGTGGACAGTTCCAGTGTCATGTCGTGCAAACTGAAAAAACTAAATCAGAAAAGTAAATGTGGCGTGCAACCAGTCAAGTAAAACAAAAGAGTCGTCATCTGTATTCGCAGCAGAGGATGCTCTGCTTTTTGTAGCCATTTGATTCTCCTAACTCCTAACAATCTATACAGCCCGCGTCTTCCCTCCTCGGGCACCATTAAATTAAACCAAAACAGAAGCCTAAATCTTAGCGGAGACCTTGATCCTTGAGGCATCAGCAATGGCCGGAGGAGATGAGCTGACGCTGCTTGGCTTTTGGGGGAGCCCGTTCGTTCTGCGAGCGAGACTTGCTCTCAGCTTCAAGGGCCTCAGCTACGAGTACGTCGAGGAGGACCTGAAGAACAAGAGCGAGCTCCTCCTCAAGTCCAACCCGGTGCTCAAGAAGGTGCCCGTGCTCATCCACAACGGCAAGCCCATCTGCGAGACCCAGATCATCGTGCAGTACCTCGACGAGGTTTATGGTGCCAACGTTCCCTCTCTCCTCCCCGTTGACCCATACGACCGTGCCATGGCTCGTTTCTGGGCTGCTTACATTGACGACAAGGTACAAGCAGGCACCATGTAAAGTCCTTGTCATTCTGTATCTTCAACGGGGACTATTTTGATACCGATTTAGGAGAGAGGAAAGTGATCGAGAGTAATATGTAATGTCCTGTGCAATTGCAGCTGCTGAGCTCGTTTATGATGGTGAGCATGGGCAGCACGGAGGAGGAACGGGCGGAGGGGAGGCGGCAAGCGTTTGCCGCTGCGGAGATCCTGGAGGAGGCTCTGAAGGAGTGCTCTAAGGGGAGACCGTTCTTCGGAGGGGATAGCGTCGGATATGTTGATATCGTGCTCGGAGGCTTCGTCCCGTGGGTGCACCTGATCGACCGCTCTACTGGCTCGAAGCAGTTCGATGCCGGCAGGACGCCGCTCCTGGCAGCGTGGCTGGAACACTTCGGTTCGTTGGACGCGGCCAGTGCTGTCATGCCGGACTTGGAGCGGCTGGTTGCGCTCAGCAAGATGAGGCAGGCCTGATGAATCATGGTGAACAGCCAAGGAAACTGAAGATGCTTAGAGGGCGTGGGCGTGGGTGTTTGCTGGTTACAGTTTGTGATTTCTGTTCGAGTACAAATGTCCCTCTCTTTACTAGTCACAAATGTCCCTCTCAGTGTGAAGAAAACATTGTGGTTCCAAATTACTGCCATGCCGGACTTTCCGCTCTCCGGTTCTTTGTATCCTCCCCTCCACTTCGAGGAATAATTGCATTCAGAGGTTACCTTTTTTATTCATACGACTAAACGAAAACATATGTGGGCTTGTGAAGCTGTGGCACGGGCCGAACGAAAGCTAGCTCACTCCTGCTTCCAGTTCGCACAATCGCACAACGGCACGAGACTTGTCGAAAGTACCGTTCCTTTGGTCAAGGACGAGTAGGCGTCACTGATTGTTTCGGTCCTTGTCTTGGTGCTCTAGCATTATCTGGGCCAGAGAAAAAAAGTTGGAAGTTGGAATCGTCAACGATGGCTTCATGCCACTTGGAAGCTGGAAGTTGGAATCGTAGCGGCGAATTTCTGCGCCGTCAGAACTGACTTCATGAAAAAAAAATAACAAGTTATTTTACGGTGCACAGCACTATTCTACACTACAGTTCGAAACGAATTTGTATGAAAAGATCTGACGATTGAGATTAATTGTAGAGGTTTTTTACGGTACACAATACGACCTGTACGACCGGTTGAAAAAGGACTCGTATGTAATAGAAAATGACCTATATGTAAGGATCTGACGGTTGAGATTAATTATATACGACTGGTTTTTTTAGCTGTCGTACGGTAGTATTCAAAGGTCGTATAGGTAGTATAAGGGTATTATCGAAAATGTAAAATAGTATTGTTGTAATATAGGAAATGAAATATATGATATGTTTTAGATAGTATAAGGGGGCAGCGGGGAATTTTTTCCAAATAATATATATCTATCAAATTATCATTTTACCTATAGAGAAACAACCAAATAAATCAATAATACGACTGTATGATCGTTGGGTCGTATTGTGTACCGTAAAAGATTGTATGCTAGTATACATGAGTAGTACGGATAATATAAGGTATATAGAGTATAAATGGAAGTATGTAAAATGTAATTGTTGAAATTAATCAAGTCTTTCCTAATTGAGCGATGAGAGAAAAGATAATAATATAATTCATGCAAATTATAATTTTACCTATATCAAAAATTAGTTATACTCCATACTACCACCGTAAAAATTCTCAAAACGAAATTGGCTGCCTCCATGGACTTTGCTCCCTAGATCCCTTCTCCAAGTAAAAGCCATCTAGAACATTCCAACAATCAGAAAAATAAACGTGGGACGCAACAGACGATGATGTGCAAGTATGAAGTAGTCATCTGTGCCTGATCACTCTATATAGACGGACGGGCAATTCCCTCCACAGTCACCAAGAAGGCAAGAACAACCCAACGAAGACCTAGCGGAGACATTGAGGCACCAGGAATGGCCACCGGAAGCGACGACCTGAAGCTGCTCGGCTTGTGGGCGAGCCCTTTCGTGCTGCGGGTGAAACTCGCGCTCAGCCTCAAGGGCCTGAGCTACGAGTACGTCGAGGAGGATCTCACGAACAAGAGCGAGCTCCTCCTCAAGTCCAACCCCGTCTACAACAAGGTACCCGTGCTCTTCCACGACGGGAAGCCCATCTGCGAGTCGTTGATCATTCTGCAATACATCGATGAGGCCTTCGCCGGCACCGGCCCGTCACTCCTCCCCGCCGAGCCCTACGAACGCGCCATCGCTCGCTTCTGGGCTGCCTACATCGACGACAAGGTACGCATCACCTCGAAGTTAACCTCCAATCAATTGGTTCATCGATCCCAGGATGATTTCGTTGACAGATCGTGTGTGTGCTTGCTGTGGGCGTGCAGATGCTGGCCGCCTGGACACAGGCGAAAAAGGGCAAAACAGAGGAGGAGAGGGCTGAGGGAATGAAGCAGACTCTCGCCACGGTGGAGACCCTGGAGGGAGCCCTGAGGGATTGCGGCAAGGGGAAGCCTTTCTTCGGCGGCGACAGCGTCGGGTACGTGGACGTCGTGCTCGGCGGCCTGCTCGGATGGGTCCGAGCAAACGAGGAGCTGCACGGCGCCAAGCCCTTCGACCCCGAACGGACTCCGCTCCTGGCGGCGTGGGCGGAGCGCTTCTGGTCGCTGGAAGCCGTCGAGCCAGTCATGCACGACGTGAGCAAGCTTGTCGAGTTCGGCAAGATGTTGCAGGCCCGTCAAGCGGCCACCGCCGGGGCTGGAAACTGAAGGGCCGTCTTGAGCGCTGCACTCTGTTTCAGCTTCTGTTCCAATATAGTGCGAGAATGAGGCAATGTTGCCGTGTTGGTCAGTTACCTGAATGTCTCGTGAGTTTTAGTCAAAAAGTTATTTTTGTGTAAGTGTCAAATTTATTTACAGCGGTTTATAGTACTAGTCCATCAACCCGTGCCACTGCACGGGCTAGCAACTTTAAAATAATTGTTCGTTTGGTTTATCAACCACCAGCCAGTTGAACAGGGGTAACATTACATAAATATAAATGACAACACATTTAGTTTATTACCTTAAAAATGATTTAAGCTACCATAAAATGTGATCAATTTGTTGTAGAGCGAGTACCAGAATATTTAAATAAAATGACTTAATATGGAAGATATAATACATCCTCCTTTTTTACATATCACAATTGCTTTATCACAAATCAAATGTGTCCAACTTTGACCAAATTTATAGATATAAATATTATTCTACCAAATATATGCATTATCAAATCATACTCCATGGTGAATTTGATGATACAAATCTGGTATCATAGATGTTGTTATATTTTCAATAATCACCTCAATGTAAATGCGTATTATTTCATTACTTTTCCCATATGCAAGAAATTGTTATGTAAGTATGTAACTGTTGGTGCCCCATTAATACATTTAATTAAGTAAGAATCATCGACCATGCAAAGTTGTTTGTACTAATATTGTCTGCTTCATGGAAATTATGTAAAAAATGTAAAAACAGAGGTCAGAATGAGTTGTATCTATACAGAGGTAATAAGATCATTAATTTCTAGCGGCTAGCAAATATATACTGCTACTCACATGTCATCAACTCAGCATGATCCTAAAATCAAGATATCATCAATCTATAGTGTATTCTTTTTTTTTATCTTAATTGTGTCAACTACTTTTCCACCACCTATGTCCGTCAAGCCCTATCATCATAGGACATAAAAAGTTGATATTTTGGTTAGTAAAATCAGTTTTATCTGGTCACCAATGTAAATATGCAGGAATACAACCCTCGATCGTGTACTTTTCTCCATCAATAGGCATGCATGCTTTCTCCCAATCTCAAACATAACAGCTGGCTACATTTTTCTCGATCATTGCCATTTGCTGCACGCTGAACGACAATGCATCCTAGAGCATCACCTGACTCCTTCCTGCTACTTGTGCCATGGATAGCACCCTCGCTTGCGGCCTGCGCTCTGTCCTTGCTTAACTGCTTGTGGTCAGCTCGGTCTGGCAGCCTTGTGGATTACTATGTACTATGGGTTGCGGCTGCTTTCATGCTCATCTAAAGACCACTAAGGATCTTGTATCCTACGTGTTTGGACACATCTTGGGAGTCGGAGATTGCATATGAAGATTATAGGTGAGCGGACATCAAATTTATATGTTTTAATAATGGAACAGATGGATAGTTAGAGACTTAGAGAGCTGATTTAGATTAATTTTATAAAATACGGATTTTAGGTAATTTTGACATAGATATAAGGGGTTATTTTAGTTAAGTATGCATAATAGCAAAAGTGAGTAATTTTATTATCTTTTTAAGTGTTCACCTTGGATCCTAGATGGCTTCATGTGGAGGTTTCTTTAATTTTTTTTCTAGGCTGTCCACCTAGGATCTTATGTGGTTTCACGTGGAGGTCTCAAAAGGAGCCTCCAATTAGTAATAGTAAGATTTTCTGTCCATCTAGGATCCTATGTGGCTTCACGTGGGGGCCTCAAAAGAAGCCTCTAATTAATAACAGTAAGATTAGATTAGAGTATAAAGTGGTTCGCGAGTGTGACTTTTCGTAACAAGTCTTTATCAGCATGAGCAAATTTCCCAACTGAGACCTCAACGTACTAGACATATACGTTTACTTATATTGGTCACAGATATTTTGTGTAACATTTGTTTTAGATGATTGTTATTTACTTAAAAGTACAAAGTAATTTCGTCCTTGTACGGTGCCTCTTCCAATCAATTTTATACTCCTATATGCATCAACAAATTTTTAATGACGTCTCATCGTACTTGATATGTACTTAAAGCGGTCATGACACCGAGTACTCTAAACACATATTTTTTTTGTGTCACAGACCAACGGTGGTGGGGGACTCATCATGGTCTACGCTCCTAATGATCAACGGCTAATGATGTATATCCTTTCTATATATATCACACTAGGTGTGATACCCGCGCGTTGCTGCGGAAATTTTTAAAATAAAATTTAAAGTTAAATAAAAAGTAGAATCACTAAGATGATTACATGACAATATCATTTGAAATTCTTTTGCATACAACATGTTCATTTTATTGATAATCACCGAAAATTGATGGAAGTCATAAACCTATGGTGAATTCACAAATTTTACATAAGGCCTCATCCAAAAGAAAGATTAACAATGGATATGGAGATTAACAATTTTTGTTTTCTTATAGAAGGATTTATCATAAAAAAATTCATTGTAGACGTGAAGGAACTGAAGCCAAATATTCCAAGTTCTGTCACCAAGAAACATTATGAAGGGCCTGGACAATCATATGCACACTGCATTCTGTAATAGTTGTGCATGTGTGGTCATCGCTGCGAAGAACAAAGATCGAGGAGCGTTTTGTCAAAAAAAAAAAAAAGATCGAGGAGCGTCCGGGAGGCAACAAAAAATAACACTTCAATAACGGTCATGGCTACACTACCAGGGCAGCCGCAGCGGCTATCGACAATTTCCTCAACGGTTCATCTTTTTTTCCTCAAGGGTTCATCTTTAACACACCACCTAGTACGGTTCATCTCCTTTCTTATCTTGTTCCTCATCTCCAGCGACGGCCGCCGGGCGCCGACGCGCCGCTCGTGCCTCTAACCTGCGACCGTGGCTCCACCACGTCTCGGCTCGCACTGGCAGCTCCTTCCTGCCCCTTGCCTCGCACCCGTGGACGGTCACCATCACGCCACAACCACCCCACCAGCTCTACCCATGTCGACATCGTCGATCCGCGCCATGGCATCCGCGACCTGCATGCTCCGCCCCGTCCTTGGCTCGTCGTACTCCGTCGCCGCGCACTTGACCCTGCGCGACCTCACCGGCGGCCGGCCACGCCTTCCTCGCTGGTCCGTGCAAGACCCACCCCATGCTCGGCTGTTGGCGGCCGCGACCGGGACGACCACGGCAGGGACCACCTGCCGACCGTGCAGCCCCGCCATGTGCTTGCTCCGGCCATCACCCTCTCTTCTGCGCTCACCGCGCCATAGGCGCTACAACGTCGTCGCCACCCTGCTTGCCTGTGCCGGGGGCTGGAGTATTTATTTGTGGGGGAACCGGGGATGGGCATCATGGCTGTTCGTTTCAGCTTCAAAGCATTAGATGTTCATTACTCACCAGTCATTTGTGGGGAACGGCATCGTGGCTGTTCCTTTCAGCTTCAAAGTCATTACTCACCGGTCACCATGCAGGGATCCAAAGGACATGCGACGGTGGTCTGCAGCGCAGGGTGGAGGGGGAGGGGCATTGAGTGCAGATGACGTCAGCGGATGATGTGGCGCTTTGAGGGTTGAGAGAAATAGTTAGTGGGGATCACTAATATAATTTTGTATGATGATTGCTTGAGATGTGTAGGACCAAAATAGCAATAAAAAGAGTAAATGAAAGCTTTTCAACATTATTTTAAATCATAATCAAGGGTATGTCCCAAATGCAACCCAAATTCTCTGCGCGTTGGCACTAAACTATGTTGTTCACTAAACTATGTTGTTCTCCGTGCATTGCTGTCAAATTTGAGAGAGCTTTTCAATAAACTATGAACCACTGCCCATTCTAATTAATACAAAGCCAAAAATACGTCCAACAGTAAATCCAGCGTTGTGATAACTTGGGATTTGATAGAAGGAGACCGGTGACAAAAATGGTCATTCATTTTGTTTAACACTAAAATTTATGTAATGATCCTTAGTTTGTGGGAGATGATGTGGATGACTTGCACTAATTGACTAATAAAGAATTGATTGGAGATGATGATATGCATAGCTTGCATGTAGAGAGAAATATAGTTAATGATGTGGGAGATAACATGGATAGCTTACATGAAGAAAGGATTAGTGGGAGATGATGTGGATAGCTTGCATATAGAGAGAAATATAGTTAATAACCCTTAGTGGGGTGCTCCTATATAAGTAAAATAGATTCTTATAATTATGATTGATAGAAGAAAGGTTATTGTGTGGGATTCGTCGGGGAAACCAAAGATTCTACCAAGAAATTTAAGACTTTGGACCTTTAGAACTTTATGCAAAAGTATTTTTCTTTACTTTTACCTAACATTGTCTCATTCATTACCTTAATTCGCAGCGCATGGAAAATGATTCCATAATACTCACTATGGCGAATTCAAAGAAACAATTGAATTCAATACAGATTAATTTCCTAGTATGCACGGAATTTGCACATTTCGTACATTCTATAATACGAATATTTTTTCATTAAAGTGTTGAGATAGGAACAATGGAATAATTTATGTGATACTATGTCTGTGGGCACATGTACCATTTCGTGAGAGACAATGTACTAATAAAGGAAGATTTGAATGTAAAATAAAGCAATTAACATTAATCATTTTATCTTTGTATTTAATTATTGGTTTAACCTAGGAGGAACTCCTAAGCAGCACAGGATCGCTGAAATCCAAGAAGCACTCCTGAGATTTCTCATGGACGGGGTGGTTAATCCCCTGGGATTTCTCATGGACGGGGTAGTTAATCCTAGGAGAATTGCATCACAATGGACATTCACTTGTTCAAAAGGATGACTACAGGTGATCTTTAATCCCGGGTAGAAGAACCGGCAGTAAAGACAATGACCTTTAGTCACTACTAGGGAAAGGGGCATCTGTCCCGGCCATCAGTACCGGGTATTTTGCCCCCCAGTACTGATGTCCACATCAGTACCGGGTGGGAAGGGAGGACCCCGACGCACCCCTAGAGAGCCACATCAGTACCGGTCTGTGGCTGGAGCCGGTACTGATGTCGCGCATCAGTGCCGGGCAGGGGCCAAGACCGGCACTAATGTGGAGCTGCCACATTAGTACCGGCTCCAACCACGGGCCGGTACTGATGTGGGCCACATCAGTACCGGCGCCAGCCACGGACCGGTACTGATGTGGAGCGGCTCACATTAGTACCGGCTCCAGCCACGGCCCGGTACTAATTGCCTCGCGTTTAAAAATCCCAGCCTTCTTCTTCCTCTAGCCCGAGCCACTCACTCACTCTCTCCATCTCGAGCTGCCCCATCTCCATGGCACCCTAGAGGAGGTTTTGCCGGATTTACGACGATTCCTCGACGATTTCACCTATTGAAGTGGTGTAGAGGTTAGTTACTTCATCCTCCCTCGATATATGCAACTTATTTCGAGTTTTAATGGTTGAAATAGGAGTATTTTGTGATATTTAAAATGAGCTAAAGATGGAGATTTTTTCTTATTTCCATGCATTAATGTGTATATTCAATTAGAATGTTGTAGATGTTAGTTGGATGAGATGTTGTATGTGATGGTAGAATTTTTTAGTTTGATCTATTTGAACATATGATTTACTTTTTCAAATTAAACTAGCATTAAATAATATTTTAGAAATGATAGTTAAATTAGTTCTTGAAATAATATTTTAGAAATAATACTTTTAGATTCCATTAAATAATATTTTAGAAATAATACTTTTAGAAATACTTGAAATGCTAGAGTTAGTTTAGAAATATTAGAAATTTGTCTACAGTTACTCTTCTGGAAATATGAAACATCAGTTAATTAGCATTGATTTTATTTAGTTTTTCATATATATGTCGCACTTTAAATTTCTGTAAGGCGGTCATTTAAGTTTGTCGTATTGTGTATTGTGGGTTGGATATGAACACCGGGTGATTTTTTGGTGATACTTTGTAGATGAATCGGCAATGGATGTACTCGGACAATAGAATCTCCATGGAATACATTAATGGGTTGCGTGAATTTCTAGCTGTGGCGGAAGCAAACAAGCCCCCGTCCGGTTTCATTATTTGTCCATGCCAAAAGTGCAATAATCTGAAGGATTACTCATCGATAAAGAGTCTTCACGACCACCTATACAAATGGGGATTCATGCCGAATTATTTTGTTTGGACAAAGCATGGGGAAAGGGGGGTCATAATGGAAGACGATGAAGAAGAAGATGATCAGATTCCAGATTGGACTCAAGAAGGTGCCTTTGCAGATGATCCAATGGGAGAGGATTACATGGGTGACACTCAAGGAGCTGCTCCGGCTGATGAGCCTCTCGACGAACTCGGTGAGATGTTACGCGGTGAAAAGCAAGATTGCGAAAATGTGAAGGAGTCCAAGAAGTTTGAGCGTATGTTGGAAGATCACAAGAAACCGTTGTACCCAGGTTGCAAAGAGGGGCAGAAGAAGTTGGGTAGCACACTGGAAATGTTGCAATGGAAGGCTAGACATGGACTTTCAGACAAGGGCTTCGATGATTTGATGCAGATCGTAAAGGATATGCTTCCCGAGGGAAAAGAATTGCCAGCGTCAACGTACGAAGCTAAAAGGGTTGTTTGTCCTCTGGGTTTGGAGGTACAAAAGATACATGCATGCCCTAATGATTGTATCCTCTACCGAGGTGACGATTATGAGAAATTGGAGGCTTGTCCTGTGTGCGAAGCGAAGCGTTATAAGATCCCACGCAATGAGGGTGATGAAGTTGAGGGGGGTAAGAAGAAGAAAATTCCTGCGAAGGTAATGTAGTATTTTCCAGTGATACCACGACTGAAGCGTTTATTCAGGTGTGCGGCCAATGCAAAGTTGATGAGTTGGCACAAAAAAGAACGCAAAGCAGATGCAAAGATTAGGCACCCTGCTGACGGGTCACAGTGGAGATTAATTGACACAGAATTTAAAGACTTTGCAGGGGAAGCAAGGAACATTCGGTTCAGTTTAAGTACGGATGGATTCAATCCATTTGGTGAGTTTAGTAGCTGTCATAGCACTTGGCCTGTGACCTTATGCATGTTCAACCTTCCTGGTTGGTTGTGCCTGAAGCGGAAGTTCATTATGATGCCAATAATCATCCAAGGTCCAAAGCAGTCAGGCAATGACATCGATGTGTATCTATGACCGTTGATTGAAGATCTGCAAAAGTTGTGGAAGAAAGAAGGTGTACCAGTTTAGGATGAGGACAAAAAGGAGGTCTTCAATCTACGAGCATTGCTGTTCGTAACCATGAATGATTGGCCAGCACTTGGTAATCTATCAGGACAAACAAACAAGGGATATCGAGCATGCACCCACTGTTTAGATGATACTTGCAGCATGTATCTAAAACACAGTAAAAAGATCGTGTATTTGGGCCATCGTCGATTTCTTCCTCCTAAGCACCCGTTAAGAGAAGAAGGAAAGCATTTTGAAGGTGTTGGAGAAAAATGTAAGAAGCCCTTACACCGTGCTGGTAAAATTGTATTTTCTATGGTGAAAGATTTGAAGGTAGTGTTTGGCAAGGGTTCTGGTAGCCAACATGTACCAAACAACGCTGACGGACATGCACCCATGTGGAAGAAAAAGTCGATATTTTGGGAGCTACCTTATTGGGAAGTACTTGAGGTTCGCAATGCAATTGATGTGATGCACGTGATGAAGAATTTTTGTGTGAACTTACTTGGCTAGGAGCCCATCTATCTCAGTAGATACATTCCAAGGATACCAGATAAATGGGTACACATTCTACACGAGAGCCCAAGACCAAAAGAGCACAAACCAAAACAGCGGTGTCCGTATAGATGCAATAATAGACGACGAAGGGAACACAGAAACATACTTTGGTGTCATTGAGGAGATATGGGAATTGGACTACGGACCTCTAAAAATCCCTCTTTTCAAGTGCCAATGGGTCAACAATAAAGGAGGTTTAACAACAGACAACTTTGGAATGAGAATAGTAGATCTCAACAAGATTGGGTACAACGCCGAACCATTCATCTTAGCCAATGATGTGAGTCAAGTTTTCTACGTTAAAGACATGTCAAGCAAACCACCGATAAAGAAGGGTGCCGATAATAAGTCGAATGCTGATGAGCCGAAGCGTCACATTGTTCTACCAGGAAAAAGAAAAATTATTAGAGTTGAGGACAAGACTGACATTTCAGAAGACTATGATCAGTTCAATGATGATCTTCCTCCTTTTTCAGTTAAGGTTCACCCAAGCCTTCTGTTAGCCCAAGAGGACGCTCCGTACTTACGTCGCAATCACAACCAAGGAACATTCGTGAAGAGGAAGGTTACACACGTTCCGTTAGATGATGACGTGTAACAAGTTTTTTTAAATTTATGGTCATGTAATAAAGTCATGTAATATGTACCTATGACTCAGTAACAAGAACTTGTATTTCTATGGATCAAAATTAATTATTTTAATTTTCTATGCATCGTCAGGTATAAAATAAATAATTTAACATAAAAATATACACGAGCAAGACTAAATCGAGGTATACATGTTAATAACACGACAAGTCTTACGAATGTAAAATTTTGCATGGCAAAAAAATATTCATGTTCGATTTTTAAAGTGAACATAAGAGTTTTGACCAAAATAACTTATCACTAAGTTAAATTAATAGATTTGGCAAGTTTGAGATGTAAGTTCACATTCCACAGTATATATCTAAGTTAAGCACAATAGTATTTAACCTGTCATTTCACCGTATTCAATATGATTTATAATAAATTTAAGAGCAAATTCAAATAGATTTGGAAATTTAAAAGGAAAAGAAAAGGAAAACGAAAATAAACAAAAGCACATAAGTACCGGGCCTAGATGAGCCCCGGTACTAATGTGCCTTTTCTAAATGAAAAGGCACATTAGTACCGGGGCTCATCTAGGTCCGGTACTAATGCCCACATTAGTACCGGTGCCAAACTAGGCCCGGTACTAATGTGGGGGGGGGGGTACAAGGCGCCCGGCCCCCTTCTTCCCCCAACACTTAGCGAGTTCCGTCTCGGCCTCCTCCTTCTTCTCCCCAACGCCGCCGGCGCCGCCGCCCATCGTCGTCGTCTCCATCGCCGGCCGCCGGTCCGCCACGCCCCGACGTCCACGCCGTTGTCGACGCCGCCGCCGTCTCCCTCGTCGCGACGCAAGCCCCGGCCCGGTCCCCCGCTCCGCGCGTCCCGCCGGCCTACCGCCGCGCGCCGTCCACACCGCCGCGCGCCGTCCACCTCGCCGCCGCCGCATGCCGTCCACCTCGCCGCCGCCGTCAACCGCGCCGCGCCGCCCCTCCAACGCTGGTAAGCGGCCAGCCCCGCCGTCGCCAGCCGCCGCGCCGTGGCGCGCGCGGCCGCGCGCCCCGGCCCCAATTTTGGGGCTGACGTCAGCCCCTTTTTTTTATTTAAATATATAGAATTTAGATATAAATATAGATTTATAAATTAGAATTTAGATTTAGATATAAATATATATTTATCAATTAGAATTTAGATTTAGAAATAAAATATAGATTTATATATAAATGTGTATTTATGGACATTTAAATATGTATTTATGGACATTTATGGATATTTAAATATGTATTTATGGACATTTAAATATGTATTTATGGACATTTATGGACATTTAAATGTGTATTTATGGACATTTAAAAGTGTATTTATGGACATTTTGATTTATAATTTAGATTTAGATTTGAAATTAGGTAGCCGACACGCTCGCTCGCTCGCTCATTCGCTCGCCCGACTCGCTCGCTCGCCCGACACGCTCCAGCCCACACGCTCCCGCCCGACACGTTCGCTCGCCCGACTCGCTCGCTCGCCCGACACGCTCCCGCCCGACACGTTCGCTCGCCCGACTCGCTCGCTCGCCCGACTCGTTCGCGCGCCCGACTCGCTCCCGCCCGACACGCTCCCGCCCGACACGTTCGCTCGCCCGACACACTCCCGCCTGACACGCTCCCGCCCGACACGCCCGACATGCTCCCGCCCGACACGCTTCCGCCCATTATTTGTAGTCATTTTTTTATGAAACATTTATTCTTGTGTAATTATTCTTGTCATTATTTGTAGTTACGAGATGAATCCAAATGAGGATGAGTTCGAAAAACAGGAGCGAATCTTAATGGATATGATCGCTCAAAATGAAAATAATGACGAGGCCGCTCGAAGGGAGGCTGATAGCTTCCTCGACATCCCCGCGGGTGATGGGGAACAAGAGCAAGAAGCAGATCAGCAACCAGTTGCCCATGAAAGCAACGAGACACAACAAGAGGAGGTATAATATGGATGATGACTTTCAAGATTTGACATCGTTCATGACTTCTCATATATTAATAATAGTTTATCCATTTTTCAGGTTCCTTCTTCGAGCAAGAGCAGTAAAAAGTCTCAAAGGAAACGTGGCCCAAAGAAGAAGCTAGAGGGTCGTTTCATCATGACAGAAGTCGCTGAATCAGGGAGACCACTTGCTCCAGAAGAAAATGTGACGAAATTGGTCAACCATATTGGTTTTATTGTCAGGGATAACATCCCCTTAAGCATTCCGTACTGGAGAGCTTTTGAAGCTCCCGATTATGAAGATGGGGATGATGAGGCACCGGAGGTGCGGGGAGATGTGGTTGCGGACACAGACAAGGACATGATATGGGAGCAGATCACAGAACACTTTACATTCCCAGATGAAGCAAACTTGGCTAACATCAGATATTGGGCGATGCAAAAGGCTGCAAATGCCTTTCAGTCGTACAAGAAGCATCTGACGGCAGAGTACATCAAGAAGGGGCTTACACCGGACTTCACGAAGAAGGGATTGGCCAAGTTAAGAGATCACTGGGATGCCTTTGTGCAACACAAGGAATCGACAGAGGCCAAGAAGTTGACAGAAACCAACACCGCCAATGCCAGAAAGAAGAAGGAATTTCACAAGCTCGGACCGGGAGGTTACAAGAAGGTCATTCCCAAATGGGATCAGAATGAACAAGATATAATGGCTAAAGGAATCATCCCGGCAACTCTAGATTGGCCCGAGCGAGCAAAGCATTACTATTTTGCACATGGTGGCAAACTGAATCCAGAAGATGGAACATTAGTGCCGAGCGATCAATTAAGAGAGACAGCTGGAAGGCTTGTTGATTTAATAAGGCGTACAGCGGAAGGATCTTTCTTGCCTGATTGAGAGAATGATGAGCTTACTATGGCACTAGGTACCAGAGAACATGGTGGACGTTGCAGAGGCAAGGGTGTCATACCATGGAAAGAAGCATTCCTGCAGCACCTTGATTCGTATAGAAGCCGCAAAAGAACTAAGGACCAACAAGCACGTGAGATACGAGAGCTGCAACAGCGCGTCAGTATGCATGAGGCGAAAATGACGGAAGTCATCGATCAACGTGTGGCGCTCGCTCTTAGCAAGCACTCAACAAGTCAGCAAGCACCTGCAGCATCAGGGCCTCATGATGAAATGAGCCCATCTAGTAAGCGTAAGAGCAGCGTCGCTTCCACGGAAGCAGCCCCAACGGCCACGGATGCAGGCACCCCTGCTGTCGAGGAGCGACGACCCCACTACCCCGTGGATGACATCACTGTGAGGTCCACATGTGAACTTCTGACTAAAGTAAGAAACAAGATGCTTGTGGTGGCTTACGGTATTGCTGAGGTACCGACACCAGGGGAAACATTTATGGAGTACCCCCTTACGAGTATAACTACTGATTTAGCCAAAGTCTTTGTGGACCGAGTGGTTGACTCTTGGGATGACTTAGAACTGGAACCGGAAGGACCTGATGGGGAAGAGACCCTAGGAGAAGCGGTGCACCGTTGCATTTTATGGCCGAAGGATCACATAAGGATAACACAACAGCCCGTGGAAGCATCATCTCCTGCACGATCCGCCGTGCCGGGAGCACAAGACTCCCCAGGTAGAAGGGAACGCAGCAGCAGTCCCGAGCATCCAGCAGGTGATAGGGATCCAAGCGTGAGTCCAACTCCCCCTGCCAGTAAGGGTTCCAAACGAAGACCTCCTCCTCCTCCTCCGCGTCCAAAGAAGCAGAAGATAGTCATGACTCCAGAGAAAAAATCTTACGAGAAGACTTCGGAGGAACTAGATGCGATAGTGGCCAAACAAGTGCATGATCATTTTCATGGCCCGAAACCTCCACCTGAGAAAAAAACTGACATGGTTAAATTTAAGCGTTTCCTGGCAGGCAAGGAGAAAGAGAAATTGAGAGTGCCAGTGCCTCCTCCGTTGTCTGACTACGATCGCGCAGCAGTCAAGATCAACAAGAAGAAACAGAAAGTTCGGTCAACTGTTGCACAACTAGGAACCCAATCGAAGCAATCCGTCTCGCCCCTCAAAGTTATTTCAACCAAGGACCAGGAATTGCTTCTATTTGGTGCAGATGCTGGACTCACACCGGGTCAAATTCTAGGGACTGAAGAGTTAGAAATGCATCCAGGGGCACAAAGACGTCGATATGTGCATGGTGAGCCGCTTCTGTGGGAGCGATTGTTGGTCGATCTTCCAACTAGAATGTACGAGTTCCACAATTGGTACATGGAAGAGTCAAGAACAAATGAGAACGGTATGCTCGAAGTTAGAATTGGAGAGGAACATTTTTTCCAAGGTACAAGCACTTTCCCTGTGCCTTTCGAAGAGTTCCATATGCTATTCAATCAAGATGCACTCGACTACTCATTAATGACTTGCTGGACGCTGTAAGTCTTTATTTTACTATAAGCTTAAAATTACCGTTGTAGCCTTACTACCGTATGTCTGATCTTCTCATTTGTATCATACAGCATGGAGATGCAATCTTGCCGGAAGCAAGGAATCATGGACGTCGGCTTCATGGATCCTATGCAAATAAATGAGGCAAATGTGGATGATCAGGCAACAGATACAATGGTTCATTTGTATAAGTTTCTGGACAGGCAACAGGACAAGACTATGATACTTTTGCCGTACAACTGCCAGTGAGCAACCTGTTTCACATATCTATTTATTTATTTTCCGAATTACACTAAATATTACAATATACTTATATACTTGTATATGTAATGGCAGCTTCCACTGGATTCTCTTTGTTATCTATCCAAAGACGGGCCACGTCTGGGTCTATGACTCTATTGGCGGATATAAAGACTGGTATATTTTTCTCCTCAAACAGTTGAACCTAGCATGGGATATGCTCTTCGTACAGTACAAAGGGAAATTCAAAGAGAAACTTACATACCTCCATGACGTCGAGGTACGTCTTTTTGTTCTTCGATCTCATGTCACTTCTTCTCTGAATACAAGAATTCATATTTATTAACTTTGTTCCCAAATATGTGCAGTGCATGAAGCAGCCGAAGGGTACCAATCTATGCCCATACTACGTATGTGAGTTCATGCATACCTTTGCAAGTAACTACTTGGGTGGAAGCCGCCAGCGAGCGGTGCATACTTATCCCTAGTTCTTAATTTTTATATACTTCGTTCTACCAATAATACTTATGAAATTAATAACTTCTTCTCTAGATTGATCGCATAAAGAAAGGATTTCTCGAGACAGAAAAAATCCGGCTAATTCAAGAACAATTGTGTGGATTTCTTCTAGACGAGGTGATCAATCCAGGGGGAGAGTTTTTTTTCCGGTGCATCAAGGTTCACAAGGACCACTGACGCCACTTCAGGTCCTAGCATTGAAACCGGTCAGAAAAACGAGGAGGACAAGGAGAAGGAGAAGGAGAAGGCTCACAATGAGAAGGAGGAGAAGGACAAAGAGGAGAAGGAGAAGGAGAAGGCTCACAATGAGAAGGAGGAGAAGGACAATGACAAGGAGAAGGTGAAGGAGAAGCCGAAGGAAATTCCTTCTAGGGTCAGTACTAGGAGTCAGCAACGACGAGAAGGATCTTCAAGCAAACGATCTTAGAAGGATCCAAACTTTAATCTTCTCTGACAATTGATTTGTTGTAAATATTTGTATTGTATTTTCATATGCACAATATGCTTATATATATGTATTATATGTTGTATGCAATCTATACGCTTCGCATTAGGATAAGCATATTAGTATACGTATACCAAACACATACGAAAAGCATATTAGTTTACGTATATCAAACAAATACAATTGGATTATAAATAAAGAAACTGAAAAGAAAATAAAAAATAAAAAAAACATTAGTACCGGCCCGTGTTAGCAACCGGTACAGATGTGAGCCCACATCTGTACCGGCCTGTAACACGGTCTGGCACTAATGTGGCCGCCCACATTAGTACCGGGTCACACGACCCGACACTAATGTGGTCGGCCACATTAGTGACGCCTTAGCTGTACCGGGTGGCCACCCGGTACTAATGTGGGTTGCCACCCGGTACAGATGCCCCTTTCCCTAGTAGTGAGTATCAATTTGTTAGTTCTAAAATTCGAGCTCTTTCCTTTTTTTAGACCGGGGCTAAAGTCCAATTTTCCACATGTAAGGGTCGAGAGTGTATATATGCTGGTGTGACACGGCTGAAGGGTCCCTCCTGCTTCTGGTTCGCATATGTCATATTAAACAACCATTACTTCAGAAAAGTGTCATCGCTACCAGCCCATCATTGTCGGTGTTTTGAAATCAAGCGGTGATAAACCATAACCGTTTGTTTTATACATGGTTCAGTAGTAAAACTAAAACTGAAGGTGATGGGAGGGTTGCGGACTTCAAATTATCACAAACTACAATTTCATGATAGTTGCACGTTTGGCACTCCCTCCCTCCCCCCCTCTCTCTCTTTCTTCTCTCATATCCACACACCTCTCTCTATCACTCTCACCCAGCACCGAAGCTCCTCTCTTCCGCCCACTCCCTTCCCTTCTCTCCTCCTGCGGACCTCTCTCTCTCTTTCTAGTCTCCACCCTCCTTGCTCTGTCACTCTCCTACCAAAGCTCCCTCTCCCGCTGTTCCACCCCTCCCCCTTCGCTCGTCCCTCACTCATGGTAGTGAGAAGCTATGCAGTGCATGAGCAGGCCCGTCGACTGATCGGCGCAACCTGCGCGACGTTGCCGGGCCGTCTATTTGTGTTCCGAACAATGCCCTCATAAACTTAGGGACGACCCTGTGCATGAGGATGCAGCCAGGGGTGATAGGTCATGCCAGGCTGGCCCTCCCCCACCACCTCCTGCCCCCTAGCCAGATCCGGTGGCGGCGGAGTGTGGGGGTACAGGGAGGGGGCGGCAATAGGGGGCGGTGGGGTGGTGAAATTTTTATTTTAATAAATGCTATCACCACCAGTTCTGAAAATTCATCATCGCCGGTACCTCACGGCTGCCGCTTTGGGAACAACGGTTTTCAAACCGGTGGTAAAGGGGATTTTGGAGGCGGTGATGATATTTTCTCTGTCGGTGAACTTTCCTTTGGTCAAGGACGAGTCGACATCACTGATTGTCTGAGTCTTTTTTCTTGTGGAAATATGTGGTGTAGCATTATCTGGGCAAAAGGAGAGAAAAAAAAACTAGCGTCATCTGACTTGTGCAGCAGTGCGTACAGACTACAGACTAACGAGAGATACGTCGACGATGACTTCACGCCTTTGAAGTTGGGAGTTGGAACAGTAGTCGTCACAAGTGACCTCATGAAACCCCCAAATGGTGCTCCTTGGATCCTTCTCCAAGTAAAAGGCATCTAGAACGTTCCAACAATCAGAAAAATAAACGTTGGACGCAACGTAACATATCATGTCAAACACAAGAATTATTAAAAAAGTTATTATCTGAACAGATGATGATCGATGTGCCAGTGTGATGTACTAGTCATTTGGGCCTGACTTTATATAGACGGCCGGGCATTCCCTCCGTGGTCACCAAGAACAACAAAGACACAAGCTAGAATCGTAGCGGAGACCTTGAGGCGACGAGGCACCACAGACGATGGCCGGAGGTGACGAGCTGAAGCTGCTTGGAATGTGGGCGAGCCCGTTCGTGCTCCGGGTGAAACTCGCGCTCAGCCTCAAGGGCCTGAGCTACGAGTACGTCGAGGAGGATCTTAGGAACAAGAGCGAGCTCCTCCTCAAGTCCAACCCCGTCCACAACAAGGTTCCCGTGCTCATCCACGACGGGAAGCCCGTCTGCGAGTCGTCGGTCATCCTGCAGTACATCGATGAGGCCTTCGCCGGCACCGGCCCGTCTCTCCTCCCCGCCGACCCCTACGAACGCGCCATCGCTCGCTTCTGGGCTGCCTACATCGACGACAAGGTACGCAACGCATCGCCTTACAATAATCTTCCAATCGATCGCACCAGGCCAGACGCCTTTTGGCTGCCAGTTCAAGATGGTTTCGTTGACGACCGATTCTTGCTGTGGATGTGCAGATGCTGGCCGCTTGGACACAGGCATCAAGGGCCAAGACAGAGGAGGAGAGGGCTGAGGGAATGAAGCAGTCTTTGGCCACAGTAGAGACCCTGGAGGGAGCACTGAGGGATTGCGGCAAGGGGAGGCCCTTCTTCGGCGGCGACAACGTCGGGTACGTGGACGTCGTGCTCGGCGGCCTTCTCGGATGGGTGCGAGCAAACGAGGAGCTGCAGGGCGCCAAGCCCTTCGACCCCGAACGGACTCCGCTCCTAGCGGCGTGGGCGGATACCTTCTGGTCGCTGGAAGCCGTCGAGCCAGTCATGCCCGACGTGAGCAAGCTGGTCGAGTTCGGCAAGATGTTGCAGGCCCGTCAAGCGGACGCGGCCGCCGGTGCTGGCAATTGAAGGGGTGTCTAGAGCGCAGCACTCTGTTTCAGCTTCTGTTCCAATGTACGAGAATAAGGTGGTGTTGCCTTGTTGGTCAGTTTCTATGAGGCCGTTGTGTAATGATTGTTACCTGGATGTCTCGTGAGTTTAGTCAAAAAATTATTTTTGTGTAAGTGTACCATTTGTTGTTTACAGTATGGAGGCTGCTGCTACGGGGAGAGGGCTATCGAGAGCCTCCCTCCTCCCCACGAGGCCACCTTCGATAAACCGCGACGTGGGGGCCTCACGAGCAAAGCGTGTGAACCGGATATCCCGTGAACCACCGCATCCTTATCTATTAGACTTTCTCCCGTGCTTCGTCTTCCCTGTGCTTCGTCTTCCTCCGTCACCAACCGCCCCCAGTGCCGCCCCCTTCGTCAACTGCCCCGACCGGCGGCTATCGCGCCGCCTTGCCGGCCACCCACCAGCCCCCACCTCAACCTTGCCCTTCACTAACCTCTCCGGTACCGTCGCCCCAGCCCACCTGCTCCGTCTCCGGCGGCTTCCGCCGTCAGATCCACCGTCTCCGGCTGCCGCTGCGCTAACCCGGCTTCGCCGGGGATGTCCGTCCTGTCTCTGCCACCCATGCGACCCCGACCCCAACGCCCCCGCCACCGACCTGACCCAACCGTCCTCCTCCACCACCGCAGCGGGCGGCGCCGCCGCCCGCCGTTCCGCACACACCCCACCACCACCGCCGGTCCGGCAGCCGCCACCTAACCTCCCTCTAGGTCCAGCGGCCATGGAAGATCCCCCAACCCCCGAACCCTAAGGCCGCCGGCCTCCACCGCCGCCCGCGCCCGCCGGCGTCCCACCGTCGGCCACCCCGCCCACCAACTGCCGGAGTTGGAGAAGAAGCACGAAAGATACTTTCTCATGTGTATTTCTTTGTGTTCAGAAAAGTAACTCTGTGTTGAAAAAAGTAACATCAGAGGGTTCTTCATTTAAGACTAAATAGAGAGGCCTCTCTGTTTAGCTTTTGCGTTACAATATTCGATCAGAGTGTACCTCGTGAGTGTGCCTTCTCTTGTCAGTCTTCATCAGCATAAGCGAATTTTCTTAGTGAGGCCTCAACGTACTTAAGGTGTACGTTTACTTATACCGGGCACTGATATTTTGTATAACATTAGTTTTAGATGATTGTTATTACTACCTCCGATGACGTTTCAGACAAGTAAAAACTAGTTGCAGGCCAAACTTTTTTTTTGACAAATAACACTTTATATATATTAAGTAGCCGTTTTACAAAATGATCCTTCAAAGAAGGTCGTATTACAAGTAGGTCCTTGGACCAGAGCAACATCGGATCCACCATGGCGCAGACGGAGACGAACTCACCGACGGTAAGCTGATGTATCGCCGGAGGTGAGGACAGCTGGGTGGAGGGACCGCGCCTTGCGTCGGTTGAAGAAGGGGCGACCGAGCCGCTGAGGAGAACCACACCGGGCGACCGACGGATTTGTAGTCTTCTCGTCGCCGGCGGAAAAAGATGGAGCTCGAAGTCGAATCCCCAGTGGAGGCGGATTCATCTTGCCTGCGCTTGATGGGTATGTGCTCGGACGACCATGGATCTGCAGCTGAGGCTGCTTGAACGGCGGGACGGCGGAGTGGAGCGGCGGAGGAGCAGTGTCGGAGATCGCATCAAAGAGGGAGGGGCAACCAGAAGCAGTCCCAGAGACTAGATCCATCCAAGATGGGCTCCGATCTACTAGAGACGTACTCAGATCGACCCCCCCCCCCCCCCGCAACCAGATCAGGGGCGGCGGCGAAGGGGATCCAACAGCAGAGGGCGGAGGGGAGCGGAGGAGGGGCTGCTGGAAAACTTTGTGTCCGAAACGTCAAGTATAGCAGAACGGAGGTAGTACTTTATAAATTACTCCAACAAATTTTGTGTTTGTACCGTACCTCTTCCAACTAGTCTTCTATGTCATCAACAAATTTTCAGTGATGCGTATTTGATATGTACATCGCCACATCGGTTATGGTACTGAGTACTCTAAAGTCTAAACACGTATTTTTGTGTGAGAAACCAATGGTGGTCATGGTTTATACTCTCTTAATGATCAACAGTTGATAATGTATGTCCTTTTAAATATCGCTTTGCTTTAGATGTGTAGGACAAAAATAGCAAAAAAAAGGAGTGATGGAAGCTTTTAAACATTCTTTTAAAACATAATCAAGGGCTATGACCCAAATGCAACCTAAACTTCCTTCTCAACCATGCTCCAAAGGTCCCACAAATCCATTAGTGATGCTAGTTAGTTTTCACTGGATTCTTATAATTATGGCTTCATTACAAAAACCCCTTCACCACCGGTGATGGACATTTCGGAGCCGACAGTGATGGTATTTTTTTAAAAAATAGAAATGTCACTGTCTCGCTTCCCACCAGCCTCGCCCGGCCACTAACTACCAGAGGTCCAGTGAGGAGGAGCAACATTTGGCCAGGAAGAATGGGTGTCCGGGTGTGTTGTCGGTAGGATGCAGAGAGAGAGAGAGAGAGAGAGAGAGAGAGAGAGAGAGAGAGAGAGAGAGAGAGAGAGAGAGAGAGAGAGATATATATCTCGACAGAGGGAGGGAGGGGACGGGGAGATAGGGGAGGGCTAGAGGGAGAGAGCGGGGAGTGGTTGGGGATCAGGGCTGAGGGGCACCAAAGGGTAGGGTAGGTTGGCATGGTGGATGTGGAAGAAGGAAGCTAAGTGAGTTTGAAGATCTTTTCGAGTCCAGAATTCCCATCAGTCGGAACTAGTATTTTTTGTAAGTATAAAATTTGTTTAGTATGATTTGCAGTAGTCGGTTAGAGTATAAAGCGGTTCAGGAGTGTGCCTTTTTCTTATCAATCTTCTACCAGCATGAGAAAATTTTTCTAGTGAGGTCTCAAAGTGTACTTGATGTGTACGTTTACCTATATGGGCCACATATACCAAGAAGATTTTTTTTGGAACATCTATTTCTGATGATTATTCTTACTCTACAGTACAAACAGAAGCAGATTTGCAAAAACAAGTGGAACATGCTATCAACAAAAGTTCATTATTTCTAAGGTCAATTACTGTTCACTCATAGTTTTTTTAGCCGATTGTTCACTCATATTTTACAACTTAACCAGGGACTAGTTTTTGACACTAATCACTACTCACAGGTGTGATCTTGCTGAAACTTTATTTAGTCTAAACTAGTTGTTTCTCTTCTTACATGCACCTAATTTAGTTGTTGGAATTTCATTTCATTTATCATTTTGTGTTTACCTTGTGCATTCATCACATATATTTTAAATATTTTTTATCACATGATCTCAATATTTTTTTTCTTTATTTCAGTTTATAATAACAATGATCCCCTCACAATTTCAACTAGAAGATTTTAGAGGATATTCAAGCGACCCACCTTCTATCAGCTATTTGCAACAAAGCACAAATAACCTCCTGCGTCTGCAAGTGACTCAAGTCTCTTGCTACTGAAAATTATCACAAGGCTCTCATAAGATCTCGATTGAATAGGCCAATAGAACCAAGTAAAAGTAGCAAAGAAAGTGAAGTCTCATACTACTAGAATTCAGAAATAAATATCTATTACAAGCTCTTGACTGAAGGGACATGTAGAAAGAGTAAAAAGGAACAACCATTAGCAAAGCGGGTAAAATCTACTATTGAAAATTAAATCTCCACAAGCTCTCTACAAAAGAGGCATGTGGAAAAGTAACCAAAAGAAGCAACTAGCTCCAAAGTAGTTGAATTCTCCAATGAAATAGAAGAAGATAATTAGTTTAATATTTTAGATCTATTTAATATTGCTATTACACCTTTGATACATGTTCATTTTCAGACTAAAACAAAATACGCAAACTAGAGTGACATGGACGCTATTTATCATAATGGAAGAGTTGTTCAATGATGATGCAAGCATTGTAATGAAGTATTTTCTACTACCCACAACTCTTGGAACTGTAAAATGTGTAGTCATCTAAGTGTGTGTGAACCAAGACTAATAAAATGGACAACATGATAGAAAATTACAATCTTTAGTACTATCAACACATGCTGCTATTATGACAACCACAAGATGTGAGTTGGTTAGACTTATTTTTTTCATGAAATGCCTTGCACACTTGTCACATTTACTCACTCAGTTTCATTGACTGAATCACTATCTAGGGCAACAACAAAACAAATTATTTCTATTTTAAAAGTAAAGATATATGAGATTAGTGTATTTTATGGGCCAACTATAGTTTTTATAATCCAACCTTGTAGAGATTGAGAGTCACTTTGCATATAATAAGTTGGTAGTTTCAATTGCTATTCTCATATCATAACAAATAAAATACTTATTTATTATAACATTGAAATTTGATTCTTTATTATATATCTAACTAACTTGACTAATTTTTGAATAATTTTTGTTGCTCCAAAAAAACAATATTTTGTTCAAGGGATGAGTGATGTTTACAATGATCCAGCCCATTACTGAGAATAGTAAATATTTGGATTTGCAATACAACTAGTTAAAATTTTAGTTTTGAAGAATCAAAATGTATGCTTGGACAATTATTGTTCATGCCATCAAATTGCTCTATTGGAATGGGTATTTGACTTTGTACAACTAAAATTTATGATGTCAAAAGTTTTTTTTTTGCTCGAAAGCATTTCATGATCAAATTAAAAAGATATTTTTGTATCATTTGAATGGGATATAATTTAATGATTATGTGATGAGAAACAACAGATGCTTACTTACTTTCTTGCATTATTAATGGATGATGCAAAAGACTAAAACTTTTATTTCCTTTACCTAAAAAGAAAGATATACTACCTAGATATATACCCACAAAATTTTGGCTTAAGGAGGGTAGAGGGGGGAAATATCTCAATCCTTTGTGATATATATGTCAAATGACAAAGAAGCTATGTGTAAATAGGTAGGCCATAGGTTCTGACTGTCACAAATGGCACCAAGTGTAAAACCTTGTAAAAATAGTTTGGCTTGGGGATGTGTTATGAGCGAGCAAGGGGCGACTCATATGAAAAAATCTCTAGAATTGTCCGTAAAGATCTCCACATGCAAATGAACTACGTGTTGTCCCTAAAGGACACAATTGCACTCATGGCCAAGAAGTTCATTATGTTATAGTATAGTACTTCCTCCATTTCTGTTTATAAGACGTGGCATGATATGACATGGTCTCCTAAATTAGAGTTTGACCATTCATTTATCTTATCTATATTATTTGTGAACATAAATTTATTATATAAGCGTTTGAGAGTATATTTAATTAAAACTCACCAATGTGAAATTTATGTTTAACAAACTGTTGGCTAAATTATTCATCAAAGATGGTAAAATTGAATCTTGATATGCATGTGCACCTCATAGTGTATGTCATTGATTTGTCGCACACCGGTTGTACGACCTGAGTCACAACAGGACAATCACATTTTTTTAGAAAAATAAAATTGTTTCCATCCTCTACAATTGCACATAACAAAGTTTTTATATCATTTTAGCAGCAAAGCTGATAATAAAAAAGAGAAAGGAGGACCCATATTTTCTTAGAAAATGGAATTGTCTCTGGCCTCTGCAGCCACACACAGCTAAGTTTTTATAGCAAATTCAACTTAAAAGTTGATCACTCAAATGAAAATAAAAGTCTACGAAAGGGAAAATCATAAAAGAAATCTAATTTTGCTTCTCCATCTGTTCTTAGCAAAGATATCCAAAGTGACAACTTCCAATATTTTGCTTGCAACCCGAATTGATTTTCTTGTGCCTTCACACTGCAACAGGGAACCAAAACCGTAGCTAATAAGGTTCCTTGAATATCGCCTCCATAAAAGAGATGAACCGTTTTTTTACTAAAAATTATCATTTCGAGTACACAAAATTGTCCACGTGCATAAGAGCATCCACCCCACAAAGATGAAATGTCTTAATTTATTATTTAGGAAAACGTTGGACTTCTTCCTATTATCTGTATCAGTTAACAAATTCCTTAGCATATGATTTATGAGGCTAGGTGGGGTTAACCCACTAGCAACATAAACAATCCTCCAAATAGTTTTTGCATGATGACAATAAAAATAGATGCTTGATTGTCTCAACACTATCACAAAAGCAACATTTATTACTACCCTTTCTGTTGCGATTCGAGAATCCCGAACAGATAGGAAGAGAGGAAAACTTGGAAGAACTTGAGACTAAAGAACCATGAACAAGAGAGATCCATGAACACCAGAGCCAAGAGTCCCCCTCCTCCACCCCTTGGGGTCTATTTATAGGGAGAGGGGAGGCGGCTGTTTTCATTATTTCCATTGGTGGGGTCAAGAATTACATTCAGGTCCTCATTATTTACACTCGAGGCCCGTGACCTTACAACTGACTCCCTAGACATTACAATTAGGTCCTCGGCCCTTACAAAAATGCCCTTATACCCTTTTTTGTCTCTTTTATACACAATGGTGGTCCCTAGCCTTAGCCCTCCTAAGGCGCACCCCAACACTTTCAATTTCTTTTGACTAGATTATCCTTTGTTAATATTATTGCTTCAACCATAATAATAGATACAATCAAAACCAGAATTTATTACTCCATAGTATCACTTCTCCATCCATTTTTGGCTGAGGTGTTGTATACTTCTAGGCTTCTTCTCGAAGGAGTTGAACGAATCCTTTCAGATTCCAACGTTGCTTGCTTACTCCACTCCAATTCTGAAAATAAACCAACCCCGAATCGGTGGAGGATTTCCTGCTCCTGTGTAGCCAGTTGAATATGGACCGGTGTGGACAAGTTTGGTTTTGGATGACCATGTTCCCATACTAGTGCTACTTCTGAGTTCTGATGACCCAAGAACCTTTTCATTTGCCGCTATATATGCCATTAAATTTAGTGGCCACGGAGAATCCTAATCCTCAAACATCAGCACATGCCGCGCCAGTGCATCATGGATGATGCACATTGCGTCTATACCTCAACCCTACGACTCATAGAGCACAACACAAAAGAACACAGGCTAGAACGGATCAAAGCAAGTAGAAAATGGCCGGAGGTGGTCACGAGCTGAAACTGCTTGGCACCTGGACGAGCCCGTTTGCTCTGCGAGTGAAGCTCGCGCTGGACTTAAAGGGCCTGAGCTACGAGGACGTCGAGGAGGATCTCCGCAACAAGAGCGACCTCCTCCTCAGCTCCAACCCGGTGCACGAGAAGATCCCCGTGCTCATCCACAACGGCAAGCCTATCTGTGAGTCGCAGATCATCGTGCAGTACATCGACGAGACATTCGTTGGCACCGGCCCCTCTCTGCTTCCTGCTGACCCATATGAGCGTGCCATCGCTCGCTTCTGGGCCGCCTACGTCGACGACAAGGTATAACAGCGGGCTGTGTCCTCTTTGTATTCCAGCTATATCGATCTGCATCGTCTATTTCGCTTCTCAGCTGTGATGGATGTCTGCGCGCGTTGCAGCTCTTGGCCTCGTGGCTGCAATCGTTCAGGGCAGGGCCGTCCCAAGGGGTGTGCGACCCGTGCGACGGCACAGGGCCTCCATTTTTATAAGGCCTCTATTTTATTTTCTAGTGCTACAACTTTGCACAAAGAATGTTTCTCATATTAATCCCTAACCTAAAGCATGTTTCTCATATTTCTTGAGACCTTCTCGTCTCTAGACAGTACGTGCTCACGTAAATTGCACAGCCACAACACAAGCAAACTTAGCTAGTCATAAGGTAGTTTTCTTTGTCATGACTCAGTTGATCGATTCTACTGCTTATTGCTTCACATGGACATTTAACGAGTTTTTTTCATTATCTTTTGTACACATGTGCATCAATTTTCTACAGACTGGTCTAGAAAAATATAAAATATGATTCTGGTCAAAAAAGTGATTTTTTAAAGGATAGAGAAATGAACTAAACCTAAAAAAAGTTATGAGTCTGTTTATAAAAAAATGCTAGTAGGCCTCACTTATTAATTTTGTACAGGGCCTCAGTTTTCGTCAGGACGGCCCTGGTTCAGGGGCAAGACGGAGGAGGAGAAGGCGGAGGGGCTGAAGCAGACGCTCGCGGCGGTGGAGCACATGGAGGCGGCCTTCAAGGAGTGCTCTAAGGGCAAACCCTTCTTCGGTGGCGACAGCGTCGGCTACTTGGACGTCGCGCTGGGGTGCCTTGTCGCTTGGGTGCACGCCGGCGAGAAGCTCTATGGTTTCAGGCTGTTTGACGCCACAAGGAGCCCGCTCCTGAACGCGTGGGCGGAGCGGTTCGGGGCGCTCGACGCGGCCAAGGCGGTCCTGCCGGACGCCGACAGACTGGTCGATTACGCCAAGATGAAGCAGGCCGAGGCGGCAGCAGCTGCTACCTCGAACAACTAGAATAATTGGTTCCACGATGTAACCGGCATTTGGGACAGAGAAATATTCGATCGGATATCCTATCCCTGAAGCATCAGAGAACAGTTTGCTCTATGTATGCAAGTGATTTAGAAATAAAGAAGATGGGCTTCGTTTCACTTTCACATCGCATTCTTGCATTGTACGTCGCGGTTTGGCAGTTGGCATTGGCCATTGGGAATGAGACATGCAGTTTGTGTTTTACAATTTATGGGTTCGTCGTTGTGATCATGGTCGTCTTCCCACTGATGGGAAACTCAGCTAGTATCCAGTATCCGCACAGCAATGCTGGAAAATAGGATCGGAAAGCGTTGCGGTACGCAACAGAATGATCTGGCCAAGCAGTTTGGCAGTGCATACTGCATAGTATATATAATATATAACTTGTCCGTTGTTCCCCTTCACTGCACTGCACCGCGCCCAACGACCTCACCAAGTCTGAATACCTTGTCTTCCATCCTAGCTCACCTTGTTTGACCAGCCATGTTTTAAAAGAAAGGTTCTTGGTCTCCTAATAAAAGAGTATCACAACATAGAAGTGCTCTAGACATTGACCAGCTCTAAACCACCCTAATTTAGTTACCTATAACTCAAAAAATTTGGAAGAATAAAAAAAAATCAAGAAACAACTGTATTGCCAAAGAGATGGAAAAAAGGTGTTCAAGGGTTGTCGAATTGTGTTGTTTTGTTACCATGATGTTTAGATGGCAACGTAGCCATCTAATTAACTGTTTCCAATTAGAGTTTTTTGAGCCTCCATAGTAATCATCATGAGACTTGTCAGAAAAATAATTATGTCAAAATATCTTAAACATCCAGTCATCAATCTGCTAGGGTCTACCATCATAGTTGTGCAATGCAATTTCATAATATATAAATGTGGATGAAAAGAGTGCATATATCTAGTAATTATTAACTAAAATATATTGCAAGTATGTATGGATTAGTACATATATCTGTATGAGTATTGTGCTAACATATAACTTGTCTGTTGTCCCCTCTTCACTGCACCGCGCCCAACGACCTCACCAAGTCTGAATACATTATCTTCCATCCTAGCTAGCTCACCTTGTTTGACCAATCCATGTTTTAAAAGAAAGGTCCTTTGTCTCCAATAATAAAAGAATTTCACAACATAGAAGTGCTCTAGCCATTGTTCCTGTCGAGAACCAAAGCACCCTAATTTAGTTACATATAACTCAATTTTTTTGGACAAATACTACCTCTGTTTTCAAATAGATGATGTTTCGGACAGGAATTCCTAGCAAGATTAGCCTAGGCTTTTTGGTCGGAACGTCAAATAAAAAAGGGAGGTAGTAAAAGAATTTCAAGAAACAACTGTATATTACCAAAGAAATGAAAAAAAAAAACGTGTTGTGTTGTTGCCATGATGTTTAGATGTCAACGTCGTAGCCATGCATCTTACTATTTCCAATTAGCATTTTTTGAGCCTCCATAGTAGTACTCATCATGAGACCTGTGAAAAAAATAATTCTAAAAAATATCGTAAACATCAGGCCATCAATCTGGTAGGTCTATCATCATAGTCCATTGTATATATCATATCTAAAATTTACCCACCACTACAGTCGTGCCCCTAATTTAAATTCATATCTAAATTACTCATCTCTGAAATTTTAAAGTTATCTTAAAGTAAACCTTGATCTCAATCTAAATTACACATCTAATCATTATAAAAATAGCTCAAAATACTTCCCTGATTTTGGATCCAAATTACTCACATATGCTACTATTAAAATTAACTTAATGTATTACTTAAGTCTAAATCTAAACCCTAATAGCCTACATGTGCCACTACAAAATATATGCCAAACAACGATATGTACCACCGTGTAGACCTTGTATACGTACAGGGAAGGAATATAACCGATTTTCAAGTTACTTTGTACATAGCTCAAAGTAAGGGTTCAATTAAATTTGAACTCAAATCATATCAAACAAATATGGTCGTGCAATGAAATTTGAAAAAATATAAATGTGGAGGAAAATAGTGCACATATCGAGTAATTATTAACTAAAATATATTGCAAGTATGTATGGATTAGTACATACCTATATGAGTATTGTGCTAAAGTATTTAATAAATGAGAGAGATCATCAAAGTAAATAAAGTTATGAGTCCTATTTTTAGCAAAATATCTTATAATTCTGTTTCTCAAAGTTATTAGCCCGGACGGGTTGATTGACTAGTCCATATCTAATTCCATAATCAGGTATAAAACCGTCAGTTGCTGATGATTTGAATATTCTCCTTTTTATTAATTGGTTCAGCAGAGTCACGTCGTCAGTTCATATGCTAAGTACCTCGAGAAAAAGAAAAGTTGCAAGTAGTACAATCAAAACCCGAATTTTGCACAGATCATTGTAAAAATGGTCAACTCCACTCTTTGTATATGCCCTAAAAAAACAACTCCCTCTTTGTACTACCACGAGAAGTTCATATGAAATGAGTGGTTGATTGCATATCCGGACAAGCATATCTGACCCACACGCAGCTACTTTAATTAGGTGCACGTGGAATAATCCACCATCAAATTGATTGCAAGCGTCACGGATGATGCAATTGACGTCTCCTCTATCTAACTCAGCTGGCAGCACAATCACAAGTAGTATATAGTCTTCTTGGTCTCAATCAAGAGCAGAGCAGACAGAGAAGCCAAGAAATTGTGTTCAAACACAAAGTAGAGAATGGCCGGAGGAGGTGATGAGCTGAAGCTGCTGGGCATGTGGGCAAGCCCGTTCGTCCTACGGGTGAGGCTCGCACTCGGCTTCAAGGGCCTCAGCTACGAGTATGTCGAGGAGAACCTACGCAACAAGAGCGAGCTCCTGCTCAAGTCCAACCCGGTGAACAAGAAGGTGCCTGTGCTCATCCACAACGGCAAGCCCGTCTGCGAGTCACAGATTATCGTGCAGTATCTCGACGAAGTCTACAGCACCACAGGCCCCTCCTTCCTCCCTGTCGATCCCTACGAACGGGCCAAGGCTCGCTTCTGGGCCGCCTTCATTGACGATAAGGTCAGTATTTGCAGTGGGTATCATGTCAATGAAATACACATCGCAGTATGCTGATCCTGATCGATGTGCGTGTTTTGCAGTTCTTGGTCTCGTGGTTGAAAGCAGGCAGGGGAAAGACGGAGGAGGAGAAGGCGGAGGGGGTGAAAGAGACATTCGCAGCCGTGGAAACCTTGGAAGGGGCGTTCAAGAAGTGCTCAAAGGGGAAGCCCTTCTTCGGCGGCGACAACGTCGGCTACTTGGACATCGCCCTCGGCGCGCTGGTAGCGTGGTTGCGCACAGCTGAGGTGCGTCATGGTATCAGGCTGTTTGATGCCTCCAGGAGCCCGCTCCTGGAGAAGTGGGTGGAGCGCTTCAGCAAGCTGGACGAGGTCGTGGCGGTCGTGCCGGACATTGACAGGCTAATAGAGCACGCCAAGTTGAGGGAGGCCGAGGTTGCAGCTGCCGCCGTAAACAAATGAAGAAAAGTCTCAGTGTTGAGGCGGCCACTAGGTCAGAGACTTGTAATAAAAAATAAATTTTATTTGGTTTGCTTTTCTCTTAATATCCGAACCAGCAAAATTTTCGATTATCTTGCAAGTTATATCGTCAGATAGTAACTTCTCAGAAGTAGGAGTTTTCGATCTCGACCTACGTTTCTAAAAATGGTCAAAGAAACAAAAAGAGAGAGGTGGCACTATGCCACTATCACTACTACCGAACGAGTTATCGCGAGTCTATTATCAACAATTTTACAGGAACCAAAAGCGATGATATATATGGTGCTACCGCCTGTTCTAAAAGCACGTGGGGGTTTATAAATGTTAAAACCGGTGAGAAAAAATATCATCGTCAGTTCTAATTACGAACCAACGGTGAAACAAACAATACATGCCAGTATCATCACTCATGAGATCTGAACTGTTTGTGAATTGGAGTTAAGATCAACCGCCCGCGTTAGTCATCACCTCTACTTTCCTTATCCGCTCGCCTGACCTCTCCCCTCCTTCTCCAGCACACCCCACATCCCCTTCTTTCCCCTCGGCATATCCCTTCTCCTCCCCTTCCGCTCGTCCCTCACCTTGTCCTTTGGCGAGGAGCAGCAACATGCATGGTGATGTGCGGTGGTGGCCAGCGGGTCCAAGAGCGACGACAGCCCATGATGGAGAAGCATGGTGTCGGCCAACGAGACCGACGCCGCGTCTTGCATAGTCAGAAGTGAGGGCGTGAGGCAACAATAATTCATCTGCACGCTTGGCAGCTCGGACAGCAGCAATTCGGAATGTCGTTTTGCACTGATATCCGTGATATTTTGTCTCTTGCGAATGTATACATGGATGTATTCTTTTTTCAGATTTGCTTCTTGTCAACCGATTGAAATATTGATTATCTATCAATCGACGTTGTCTGTTGTTGGATCAGAAATGCACGGAAGATATCGCATCGCATTGTTCCAGCAAAACCGGGTGCGCACCGATGACTACTGCGCTCGTTTTTCTATTAACGGGCCCGCCACCGATCCATTAGGGGCCCTCAGTCTGAAATGTGAGTAGCGAGTGGCCTGTGGTGTCCTAGTTCTTCATGTCATTTCGTCTTCACATCCTGTTGCCCGTGAGCAGAGAGGGAAAGCGGGGGCGACGAACTCGGCCAGCGGATCGGCGGTACCCCGACGTCGTCGCCATAGGTGCCGGCGGGATTGTCGGCGTCAGCACCTGGAGGCTCCCAGCTACGGCGTTGTGGTGCCCCCCCCCCGCGCCCTACTCCCTCTGATTTTCCTTCTAGGGTTTCATCTGTGTGTTAAGATTAGGCGAAGGTGCTGTCGTTTGACTTGCTGCTTGAGTTTATTGGGGCCTAGATCTGTGGGAGAGGGATGTTTGGGCTTATTGATGTTTCCGCCTAGGGGGTTGCATCCGTTCAACAAGGAATCATTTTGCTGCGCTCAGGGTGTTTGGGATTCTGATGGTCCTTTGTTGGTATTTGGAATCATTAGACAGGGAATATATTCTCACGGTCCTAGTTTTGACAGCACTAAATCTCATTTTTTTTCCAGAGCACACATGGTCGTTTAAGTACTCTACAGGTGTTTGTCATGTCCTGCTAGGATTAGATTATTTAATCCATTTTGTTAATTCTTTCACTGTCTAATGCACTCGTAGACTAGATGCAAATCTCTGATTTTTAGTGCTTCTGTATTTAGATAAGGAGTTAGTCTATAGATTGTCAAGTCACTTTTTTTTCTCAAAGATGCTTTCCTATCGAGTGTGGTCAGAGTTTTTGTTGTTTCATGTGTAATTAGTTTGCCCCATGTATGATGCTTATGTGCCGCCGTATTTCTGGACCACTTAAAATAGCAAAGCTTTGCAAAGGAATTGTTGGTCCACTGATGAAACATGATATCAAATAACACTTATGCTGAACCACACAAGACTTTTATTCCCCTGTACTATGAATGACACTGTTTCAAAATTTTTTAGAGCTATATGTTACTTGTAAGTTAAATTCCTGGCACAATATACAAAATGTGATTTAGGGTTTCACCTTAGCTGTGTAAGGATGCAAATACGGATCATCATTAATTACTTCTAAGTCTTGGTTCTGGACTGAATATGCATACTTTTCGAGACATTTGATAAGTGGAATATATTCTCTGCAATGGATTTTGCATTTCTCGCTTATCTTATGTAAAATGCATTTTTATCTTTGTTGCAAGGATGAGTCCCCTGTCTGCTGCTCCCCGAACCTAGTTCTGTCGCTCCTTTTTATTTTTCTGTTGCTTGAAGCATTGCAAATGTTAGTGGCTTTTTTAAATTGTCCCATTCATATGCGATATCATATATGTGTATTCTGCATAAATTTGCAATGTTTATCTCAGTCTCATAAGAAATGGTACTGCCTTCGATTCTTTCACTTAATGTATTTTTTACTCTATTTAAATTAATTTTACCTGTGTAGTAATGGTAGTAGCTCCCATTTTCTCCATTGCCTCTGTACCTGTGTGCCCTACCTGTGCCCCTACTAACTAGCCTAATTTTTTAAATATTGTTATTCATCAAGCATTCCTATATAAAAGATGATGCATTTTTAATTATTTTGGTTTCATCCATACATTCTAGATGATACCACCGGTGCGTGGGAGTCGCCTTAATGATTTAGTCAAGGATCATGAAGGAGTTGCGGAAACAGACACCGACACTGAAGATAATTTTATTGAAGATGCTGGAAATGATATCTCACATGGTCAAAGGGATGCAGTGGGGCATCTAACCTCACTTGATGATGAAGCCCTTTTTGATGTTTTTAAGAGAATAGTATGTACCTTTTTACAAGTTGCTTAGTTTTTATTTTTTTGTTTTTAAATCAGTTAGTTAAAATATTGACTGTTTATGAAAAAGTAGAAAATTAAAATGTGTTTTTGCTTCATGTTGTGCATTTGGCTCCCTCTCCTTCATGTAGGTTCCCTACTCTCTCTCTCTCTCTCTCTCTCTCTCCTTTCCTTATGTACCATAGTTTTCTGTGTATGGCTGCATGCATGTACATCTATGTATGCCTGCGCAACTACACAACTTATTTGTACTCTATATTGTATAACTATGTATGCCTATACAAAATGTTATTGCTTCGATACTGCTTCTGTATAACTCTTGTCAGTGTGATACTACTTTTGTACAACTCTTGTCAGTGTAGTACTCTTTTCTTTTGTTCATTAGAGGGTCCTTTAACCATATTCGGGTAGTGTGGGTGGGAAAAGGAGTAATGGTGTCTGTACTCCCATTTATATCTTTATTGCTCCTTACCCTTTTCTTTTTCAATACTCTGTTTCCCATTTATACCATTTTTCACAAAATCAATCTTTCTTAATACCTTGCTCCAGCTATTTTATTTTCTCTATGCAGTTTTGAAAAGTGTGTTTTACTAGGTTTTGAACTGTTCTCGCATGTGGTTTATTTTCCCCTTAGGTGTGCAGTTCTATAAGGCAGTTGATTTCTGAGGCCTCTATCGGAGGCAGTACCAATGTATCACATGGTGCTGCTGGGTTTGGTAGTGGCCGTATTCCTGAGACAAAAGCCGTCACAAAGCTAAATGTCTCTTATTTTTCGGATGTTCTTAAGTCACTCAAACCAGATAAGAGATGTGTCATAGAGTCCTATGGCTTTGGGTCCCTACTTTTGTTTGACAATTGTACAATACCTATGTCCTTTGCCCGATGGGTGGTTGACCACATCAAAGTCAACAAGTGGGCTATTGTTGTGAGTGGTAAGTCCATACCCATAACCCCCCAGACTGTACATGATGTGTTAGGCATCCCTATTGGTGGCAAAACCATTTCAAAAGCCGCTACTGAGAGAGGAAAAACTAGTCTGTTACAATCCATGGACATGTCAAGATTACCATCTGCCAAGGTTTGTGGAGAGAATCTGTTGAAAGATGATATCTCTGAAGATGATCTTGTCCGCAACTTCCTCATTGTTGCATTAGTGACCTTTTTGTGCCCGAACTCTAATGTACACCCCAGCCCTGAGTATCTAAAACCATTGGTTGATATAAAGAATGCCAAGGGGTGGGATTGGAGTAAGTTTGTCCACTATTGGTTATTCAAGCAGGTCTCCAAGTATCATGATCAGATGAAGAAAGGAGACCATGCAACCATCACTATGGGAGGATGCCTGTACATCTTATGTGTAAGCCCATGTCTAATGTCCTTTTTTTTGTATGTTCTTTTCTTGTGTGTGGCATTCTGTACTTGTTTGTTGTAACATGTGTTTCTACAATTCGTTTGTTTACAGGTTGTCTACCTGGACTCGCTGAATATTGGCCAACCACAATTACCTCCCACTTTACCACGCATTCTTGTCTGGAAGGGTGATATGATCAAAGAAAAGTCCAAGCTTGATTGTGTTCAAGGTCACTCATATGGGAAACATCCAGTGAGTATTTTTTTACCTTGACATCATTAATTATACTCCTTTTATTTTAGTACCCCATATACATGGTTGATTTGTAATATTCATTCAATTTTTAACTTTTATGTGTGTAGTTACTACCTCTAAAATCAACTTGCTATCATAAGGGTACCAGTTCTAGGACCCCATCACCCACCTGTGTTGTTGATGCTGTAAAATTCAAGAAGTTGTTGAGTGAAACTATTGAAGAAACTATTTGTCCCGAGGTGATGTTTCTGTCATCATAACACCCCTTTTATTTTCAATTGTGTTCTTTCTACCATGCATAATCAGTCCAGAACTCTAAATACTTATATTTTGTTTTCTACGGGCATCCCTTTTTCTTAGATCCTGGAAAATGTGACCACACTCTACATGAAGCATGCCGCTGCTCCAATCGATTCAGCAGCAGAAAATGCCCAAAGCATTATTGTAGATGTACTCAACTGTATTTATCAGCCAACACAGAGAGTGTCTGTAAACCAGCAGGGTCAACTGAATGACAAGAGTGTTGCCTCCGGAGCCAACATAGAGAATGACAATATTGTGGATTGTGAGACAGTTGCTAATATCCCTAAAAAAATGGCAGTGTACTCAGGGATGCATCTATTCAAGTCAACAAGGAAAACTCAATAGGGCATGGTGCTGCATCCGGAAGCATCGAAGCAAATATTTCTCTGACCAACCTAAACAATCACACAAGATTGCAAGTTAGTACCCATCAAAATGACGTAACTAGTAATGATACTGAGATTGTTCCATCTAGTGGGGGGGATTGTAGTTCTGCGCCTGATAGTGCAGCTGAGACTGTGAAAGCTACAACAAGCTCTAATGGCGCACAAGATCATTTTGATTCAACCCAATGTAATTGTTCCTTTTCAGTGTCCTTATTATTCAATTCCAATATTTTATATATTCATTTGTTCAGTTTTTCTCATCCTATTTTCTGCCCCACTTCTGTTTACATATGATAGTAGGCATGGCTTCTCAAAATAGTAGAAGGCTCTCTAACTCTTCTGTTAGTGGCAAAAATGGCAATGGGGGTTCTACTATCGCTGGTCGCACTCGTTCTCGTCAAACATCAGGTCCACCAGAAGTTGTAGCAAACCAAGTTGCATTTGTGGATAACCCAGAGGTATTGTCTGCTCATTTCTATGTTGTCCTTTTGTTTTGACTGAGTTGTACCCTTTCTTTATTGCAACATTTAATATGATACTGTTTGTCTAGGCCATGTTGAGGAAGAAGAGTGTCAAGCGTTTGGCTTCACGGGTATTACGACAAACTGATAGTAGCATCGAAGGCTACATGCTGGATGATGATGGTGATGTCACCATGAGTGGCAATTTCTCTAATGACAATTCACAAGCTCCCTGCACAAACTCTTGCTTAATTTCCCAGGCAGGCCTTCCAAATGTTGATGTCAAAAATAGAAGCAAGGTACTGCAGGTGTGTTTTCCACCATTTATTTTCCACAATGATCATCCCCGTACTCCTATTTATTCACATATATCTACTTATCTTTGTTTGCATCTTCATGTAAGTTTTTATGTGCATGGTAATAATATATACATTTTTAAATTAGAAACTCAAGAATCATTTATCCAATCGTCAAAAGGCATCAACATCTGAAAGTATTATTGAAGCTCAAAAGACTCCTGGTCACACACCAATTGAAGAAGGCAGCCACCATGTACTGAGTGTAGATGATGCCATTTGAACAGTTCGTGAACACCTTTCAAAGGCACTCTCAAATGTATGTGTCTATATTTTCTTTTATTTTTTCTTCCCATGTTATTCCTACACTAAGTGTTTCATGTTTTGTTGCTATGTGAAAGGTTGTTTCATCCCCTAGTAAGTTTTGTACCGATGACACATCGGCTATGCATGTTGGTGCCCAAGTACATCCAGAGAAGAGTGCTAGCTTCAATCACTTGCTAGCGTTTCATAACTCTAGCAACAAATCAGAGCCTCTCGACCCTCCCTCGGTATGTTTTTACATAAATTGTAGAATTTCATTTGAATACATCCATACCTACAAATTGTCATATAATATCATATCCCCTCCTTCTGAATGTATCCAGATAGCCATATAGACTGCAATTTTTTACATTTTATTTTGCAATTTTCCATACAAACACTCATCCCTTTTTATATACTGCAGGTCAACCCAAAAACAAATGTTGCAAAACCAATCAGTGCAATGGGTATCTCCACCCCATCATTCCGATTGTCAGAAGACTTTGATGATGATGGTAATTTCATTGATGATCCTGGTCAACAGTGGATTCCTTCGCGAGAAGGAAATGGATCTGTGGCGCACCGCCACTGGCGACCCGTACCCGATGGAGAAGAACCCGGACAAGATCCCGATGTTCACGCAGTTCGTGGAGCGTGGACTCACACTGCCGGCCAGCGACTTCTTCAAGGGAATGCTCAGGTACTACGGCATCGAGTACCTCAACCTCAACCCCAATGGGATCTTCCATATCTCCATCTTCGTCCACTTCTGCGAGGCCTTTGTGGGGATCAAGCCCCACTGGATTCTGTTCCGGAAGTTTTTCGGGTGAAGCCGCAGCTGAGCATAGATGATCCGCAAGTAGTCAGAGGCGTCGGGATTCAGATGCGCGAAGATGCCGCCGGCCAGTACTTGCCGTACAAGCTCATCGACTCCAACCAAGACTGGAAGGCCAAGTGGTTCTACATCAGTAACCACCATCCAGAGCTGCCGAAGCCCAGCGGCCGTCAACCGAAGCACGCGCCGTGGTGGAACACGGAGCCCACCATGCAGGAAGGTATTCAGCTACTAGAGCTGCTGAAGAAGATCAAGACCTTGCGGGAGGCCGGACTGAGGGCCGAGCATGTGGCCTTCAGTTTCATGAAGAGGAGGGTGCAGCCATTGATGGTGCGAGACACCCTCGGCTACCAGTACACGGGCAACGAAGACTCCTCTCGGATGCCCGGCTTCGAGATTGAAGATGACATCATCATTGAGAGGCTGGGCAAGATCTTCAAGGATATGCCCCCGTACACACCATGCCCGGTGCCAGAGTACTCCGCGGCATGGCCACCAAACCAGGTTAGTAGTCGTGGCTAGAGCCCCTGAGTACTGAGTTGCTTGATGTAGCCGTAATGATGCTTGCCTGGCATTGTAGGACGATCTGAAGAAGTATATCTCTGTCCCGCCCTCCCCTCCACGACTTGAGGAACAAGCACAGGGGAAGGCAGAGCCTAAGGCGAAGGAGCACCGCGAAGTCGGTGAAGGCGACGATGCCGTTGTCATTGAAGACAGCTCCGACGATGAGGATGAGGAAACGCTTCAGCAGCGGTTCCAGCTCCGCTCGAGGTTCAGCCGAGCTGGGATGCCGAACATCCCGGTCATCGAGAAGCCATCCAGCCTGGAGGCCAGCTTGCCGGTGCCGCCTAGGAAGCCGCGAAACGTGGTGCGGAAATGCGCCGTGAAGAAGGTGAAGCTGTCTGTGACCACCAGACAAGAAGTGAGTACCACGACTAGTGTAGTCGAGTACTACTAATGAGTAGTCCGTTGCTGGTAATATGACTTGTATTGTTGCAGGACATCCCCTCCTCGGACCCCGCTGACCAGGGTGATGAGGATGTATGGGAAACGGTGGGGGTGACGGCGGAGAGAGAGACCAGCCCGCCTCCTGCCGCTGAAGACGCTGTGCCTAAGGAGGCACAACAGCAGACCGGCACCATTGAGCCGCAGGCGTCGGTTGAAGAAGTACAGGACCCTCCTCGTGCTGCAACCGTAACTGTGGAGCAGCCCGAGGAGACTCCTGTCGAGGCCGGAGCTGCAAGTGAGGCTGGTATCGTGGACATCGCCAGCATACTAGGCACTCCGACCATCACCGTTGTACGGTCAACTCTGTAAGTTTCCCTGAACTCTCGAGTAGTCATGTAGTCGTCAAGTTGTTGTTGTTGACTGGATGCTTCATGGTGTAGGAAATCCACGGACTTGTCGTGGGACGGTGGGGAGTCTAGCACTCCGGCCGATGGAGAAGACCGCTCGGTGGAGGTGCGGGAACCCACGCCACCACCACAAGTTGATACCGCGGTGGAGCCAATGCTTGAAGAGGCTACCCTGGTTGAAGGTATGCTTCCTACCACCACGAGTAGTCATCATGGAGGGTAGTCGTAACCGTTATCTTGACTTGTGGAACTGATTCCGATAGGAGCACAAGCCGAAGGAGCTACGATCCCCCAGGCGGTAGCTATAGAGACGGCTGCTGTGGAGACGGGGTCCACAGAGCCGGTTGTCGAGGCGGCGACAGCAACAGCCCCCGGGTCGGGGACTACGGTAGCCCCCGGAGCGAGTGCAGAGGCGCGGGTTGATCCGCAACCCGAGTTGAGTACTCAAGTCATCGTCCGTGAGGCAATGATAGAAGATGTTGTGCCACTCCGCTCGGCGCCCATGCCGGAGACTGGAAACACAAGCCGAGGGGGTCTTGAATTGTTGGATGATGACCTTATTGACCCGGCCTTTGTGTCTCTAAGCATGGAATCGTGGCGCCGGACAGAGAACTGGATCAAGGTATGCTGCGAGTACCTTGAGGTCATTTGCCTTTCTGAATACTGAGTACTGACCAGCTGTTGTGTCTTGCGCAGGGCTTGGTGGAGAGATCCCGTTAGAAGACCGATCTTCTGAAGGGGTATGGTGACACCGTCCTCCACGCCGAAGCTTTGGAGAAGGAACTAGAGAAGTCGAAGAAGCACTCCGCGTTGCTCCAATCCAAGCTTGACGGCGCCTTCGCTTAGTACCATAACGAGGTACAGGAGATGCAAGCGAAGAGGGACGACCTGATCCGGAAGAACAAGTCGTTGCACCAGAAGAACAAAGGTGTGTTTCCCGCCAGGATCACTGAGTACTTATTGTAGTACCTTTGAGTAATCTGACATTGCATCGAGTTGTCTGCAGATCTTGAGGCAAAGGTCGACCAGTTGAAGGCATCTGAGACGGACCACAAGAACATCGTGTACCGTGAGACCGACAAGAGAGAGGTACTTGAGTATGAGTACGCTCAGTTGCGCCATGAGTGTATCAAGCACATGGAGCTTCGTGAAGCCTCAGATCGTGACCTTGTCAATTGTTATAAATCTCTGCAGAAGCTTAATGAAGACTGCGAGAAGCTTCGAGGCCAGCTGAAAGAACTCGAAGAAGCCGCGCTGCCCATCGCGAGGCTACTGGTGCCACATCCGGGCGGACCCAAGATAGCTCCACTGGTAGACAGGCTGAAGGAAGCCCTCGGGCGCTTGGCGACATATGTCAAGCATCTGGCGAAGTCTATCCCGAACCAGGTGCTGGCATACATGAAGTCGTACTTCCCAAAGGCACCGGTGGATGTGGTAGCTGGTGGTCTTGCGGCGAACTGCACCGATGAGCAGTACAAGACTCTCCTGGAAGAGATGGCACCCATTGCGGAGCAGGTGGCGGAGAAGCTGAATCTCCAGTAGATGTACCTGTAGAGGTAGCTTAGAGTAGTTGATGTAAAACAAACAAAGTAGTCAGATACTTGTTTGAAATATCAATGAAATTCACCCACTAACTGTGATGAGTACTCGTTGCCGCCACTTGCAGCGAAGTGTGCGGAGTACCAAGCCGTGGGAGATGTGGTGAGTAGTAGTACTCGATAGGTTCTGCCTAGTTGGAAGGCACAGTAAACAAGTTGAGGAAAATCAAACTTTATTACTGATGAAGAAGTACACCTGGATGGCCAGGGCCGTTACAAATGAGTAGTCGCCAGGACCCGAAGGCCGCCTACGGCTAAGTGTTTGCTAGGGCCCTTGAGCCGCTTACAGCTGGAGATCCGTTAGTAGCCGTATAGGCTGGATCTAAAGAGTACATAGTCTGTAGACTGCCACCATAGTCCTTGTGCTATGAGCGGCCCAGGATCCGTTAGTAGCCGTTGAAGCTGGATCTTGGAGAAGAGTAGTCCGGAGACTTGTGCTAGGACCGAGAGGCCGCTTACAGCGAAGAGTCCGTGAGTAGCCGTATAGGCTGGACCCGTAGATGAGTAGTCAAGTGACTACGCATAGAAGCGGCACAGCTGGTCGACGTTCCACAAGTTGCTGATGTCGTCACCTTCAAGTGTTTGGAGGCGATACGAGCCTGGTCCGGTCACCTTGGAAACTGAGAAGGGACCTTCCCATGGCGAGCTGAGCTTGTGTAGTCCGTCCGTATTCTGGATGCGACGGAGGACTAGATCGCCGACGTTGAAGGAGCGTTCCTTGACGTTGCGATCATGGTAGCGTCGGATACCCTCTAGGTACCTTGCTGATTGGACGAGGGCAGCACAGCGGGCTTCTTCGAGGCTGTCGATATCAACTCGTCGACTGTCTTCTGAGATGCCTTCATCGTATTGTTCTACTGCCGGGGATTCCCACAACACGTCAGCAGGTAGAATAGCTTTGGAGCCGTAGACCAGGAAGTAGGGCGACTACCCTGTTGGCTTGGTAGGTTGAGTATGAAGCCCCCAGAGTGCATTTAGTTCCTTGATCCACTTGCCTCCTTTGGTGTTAGCTGCATCGTGCAATCGCTTCTTGAGGGTGTCGAGCACCATCCCATTGGCGCGCTCAACTTGGCCGTTAGCGCGCGGGTGGGCAACTGAGACGTACCGGATGTCGATCCCGCTGTTCTTACAGTATTCCCAGAACTGATGGTTGTTGAAGTTGGAACCCAAGTCTGTGATGATGCGATGGGGTAGCCCGTAGCGATGCATGAGTTCATCCAAGAAGTCGAGTACTCTGTCGGCCTTTGGGCAGGTAACCGGCTTGACTTCGATCCACTTGGTGAACTTGTCAATGGCCACCAAGACTCTGTTGAATCCTCCTGGCACAGTTGGCAGAGGCCCAATCATATCGAGCCCCCAGCAGGCAAAGGGCCAGGTTGGTGGTATGGTGACTAGCTTGTAGGCCGGGACGTGTTGCTGCTTGGCGAAGAATTGACATCCTTGACATCTTCTGACGAGTTCTTCAGCGTCGGCCAGAGCTGTGGGCCAGTAGAAAGCTCGTCGGAAGGCTTTGCTCACCAGCGTGCGAGAGGACGCGTGGTTGCCGCAGATGCCCTTGTGGATCTCCTCCAAGATGTCCTTGCCTTCTTCCCGAGGTATGTACTTCATGAGTACTCCAGAAGTGGCACCCCGCCTGTAGAGCTTGTCCCCAACTAGTACATAGGTCTTGGCTCGGCGGACGAGTTGTTCGGCCTTGTTCTTGTCGGAAGGAACCTTCTGCTCGCGGATGTAGTCGATGAAGGGTTGTCTCCAGTCCACGTCGATCATCATGACCTCTTAACCGGGCTGTGGTGGCGCAGGGTTAGTGGTCGTTGGTGCCGGCTCTGGGATGGATGGCGTGTGAAGTTCGTGGACGAAGACTCCGACGGGTACTTGTGCGCGAGTAGAGCCAAGCTTCGACAGGACGTCCGCTACAACGTTGTTGTCGCGGACGACATGGTGGAACTCGAGACCATAGAATTTGTTCTCGAGCTTGCGAACTTCTAGACTATAGGCATCCATGTTCTCCTTGTTGCGATCCCAAGACTTGTTGACTTGATTGATGACCACTGCGGAGTCGCCGTAGACTAGTAGCCGCTTGATGCCTAGTGAGATTGCGAGGCGGAGCCCGTGCAGCAGGGCTTCGTACTCGGCTTCATTGTTTGAGACCTTCCAAAAGATCTGCAGGACGTACTTGAGTTGTTCGCCCTTTGGAGAAATCAGGAGTACCCCGGCGCCTACGCCCTCGAGCTTGAGTGAGCTGTCGAAGTACATCACCCAATGCTCTAGTCGCTCGGTTGGAGTTGGTAGCTGATTCTCCCGCCACTCTGCCATGAAGTCGACCAGTGCTTGGGACTTGATAGCTGTGCGTGGCTTGAAGTCGATGTTGAGGGCGCCAAGTTCGACCGCCCACTTGGAGATTCTTCCAGTAGCATCTTGGTTGAGAAGTATGTCACCGAGCGGGTAGTCGGTGATGACGACGATCGAGTACTCCTGGAAGTAGTGTCGTAGCTTCCGCGAGGTGATGAGTACTGCGTAGAGTAGCTTCTGGACCGGCTGGTACCGTGCCTTGGACTCTGACAGGACCTCGCTGACGAAGTAGACTGGTCGCTGGACTGGGTAGGCGTGGCCTTCTTCCTGCTGCTCGACGACGATGGCAGTACTGACCACGTGAGTAGTCGCAACGAGGTAGAGCAGTAGCTGCTCTTGTTTGCGAGGGGCTGTGAGGACCGGTGGCTTGGACAAGAAGTCTTTGAGCTGCTTCAGAGCTTGATCAGCCTCCGCGGTCCACACGAACTTCTCTTGGTGCTTGAGTAGTTTGAAGAAGGGTAGTCCCCGTTCTCCAAGCTTCGAGATGAATCTGTTCAGAGCCGCCATGCACCCGGTCAGCTTCTGGACATCCTTGATGCAGGTTGGAGCTTTCATGTTGGTGATGGCGGAGATCTTCTCGGGATTGGCTTCGATGCCGCGATGGCTGATGATGAAGCCGAGTAGTTTCCCAGATGGTACGCCGAAGATGCACTTATTGGGATTGAGCTTCCATTGGTACTCGCGCAGGGATGCGAAAGTCTCTTCAAGATCGGCGATGAGCGTGTCGGAGTTTTTGGTCTTAACGACCACGTCGTCCACATAGGCTTCGACGTTCTTGTTGAGCTGCTTCTTAAAGCAGGCCTGGATAGCTTGCTGGTAGGTAGCGCCGGCGTTCTTCAACATGAACGACATTGTCGTGTAGCAGTAGGCGCCGAATGGGGTGATGAACGCAGTCTTCTCCTGGTCTTCTTCCTTGATAGCGATCTGGTGGTAGCCGGAGTAGCAGTCGAGGAAGCAGAGCAGGTCGCAGCCCGCCGTGGAGTTGATGACTTGATCAATCTACGGCAACCCGAAGGGGTCCTTGGGGCAGTGCTTGTTGAGGTTGGTGTAGTCGACGCACATCCTCCACTCGTTCGTTTTCTTCTTGCGGACGAGGACAGGGTTGGCGAGCCACTCAGGATGGAAGATTTCGCGGATGAAGCCGGCCGCGAGTAGTTTGGCAAGTTCCTTCTTGATGGCGTCCCGTCGGTCATCAGCGAAGCGGCGGAGATGTTGTCGCTTGGGCGTAGCTTTAGGATCAACGTTGAGGGAATGCTCGATCAGCCTCCTGGGCACCCCTGGCATGTCCGCTGGCTTCCACGCGAAGATGTCTCGGTTAGCCCGGAGGAAGCTGATGAGCGCGTCTTCCTATTTGGGGTCGAGCCCCGTGCCGATCATGGTAGTCTTGCTGCTGTCACCGGTCCCGAGGTCGATGGCCTTCACCTGTACTTCCTCTGTTGGTTGAGGCTTGTTTGAGGTGTCGGTCTTCTCGGGTACCTCGAGTTCGGTTGGCGCGAGCTTCTTGGCGGTAGCGAAGATTTCCATCATTGCATTGGGTACTTGATTAGTTGCTGCGAGTTCCACGGCTTCGGTGTCGCAGTCGTAAGAAATCTTCAAGTCCCCTTGCTGCGCGAGTACTCTAGCAGGACTTGGCATTTTGAGTACCAAGTAGGTGTAGTGAGGGACCGCCATGAACTTGGCAATGGCTGGTCTACCGAGGATGGCATGGTAGGAAGTTTCGAAGTCCGCCACCTCGAACTTGATGTACTCAGTGCGGTAGTTCTCCCTTGTCTCCCCGAAGGTAACTGGCAGGACCACTGAGCCAAGTGGAATGGCCGCGTTACCCGGGACGATGCCGTAGAAAGGTGACATGCTCTTGGTGAGCATGTCGGTGATGTCGAGCTTCATCTTCTTCAAGGTCTTGGTGAAGAGGACGTTGAGTCCACTTCCGCCGTCGATGAGTACCTTGTTGAGTCTGGAGCCCGCAACTACTGGCTTCAGGACGAATGGGAAACGTCCTGGCTCAGAGAAGCTTGTCCATTGATCCGCGTGGGAGAAGGTGATGGGTACCTCCGACCACCTTAGAGGCGTCGGTACCGCTGGTTCAATGTTCAAGACTTCCCGTAGAGTGAGCTTTTGCGATCGTCTGGTGGGTAGTCCGCCGAAGAGGACATTCACCGTCTTGTCAGGTTCTTGGAAATCGCCGTTGCCTTCATCGGCTTTCTTCTTGCCCTTCTTGTCGTGAGGAGCCCGTGGCTCGGGAATGTCCTTGAGTGCTCGCCAGAGTTGGTAGCACTGGTCGGTTGTGTGATTGCCATCCAGATGCCACGGGCACTTCTCTTTGAGCAAGTCTCTGAAGTCGCCGGAGGTCTTTTTGGAGTCGTCCTTCGCAGGGCGCTGTATAGCCACGACTGTGTTGTCTGGCTTGCGCTTGCGGTTAGGACCCGAGTAGTTGTTGTTGTTGCGACCCCCTTGATCCTTGTTATTGTTGTTGCCGCCCGGGTTGTTCTTGCTCTTGGCGCGAATGGAGTCGTACTTGGCGTTCGCCTTGTCCTCTTCGTCGGCCCATGAGGTGATCATGTCTTTGAGCTTGGTGATGGAACTCGGGCGGCGGCGACCGAAGTCTTCGAAGGTGCGACGGTGGTAGAGCCCGTCTTGGGAGAGGTCGATGACTTCTTTGTCGGTGACGTCGACTACGGTCGCGCGCTTGTCGAAAAAACGGCGCATGTACTGGCGGAGCATCTCGCCTTGCTCCTGCTTGACTATCGCCAGGTCCATGCGAGTACCTGAGCACCCCATGGCGCCCACGAAGTTGCTGGTGAACTGAGCCTTAAGCTGGTCCCACTGGTCGATCGAGTTCTTGTCGAGTGACTCGAGCCATGTGAGTGGAGCCTGGTCCAGATAGAAAGGGAAGTAGAGGCACTTCGTGTCGTTGTTGCCACCAGCGTTTTCGATGGATAGGGCGTAGCACCTGAGCCATTGAACTGGGTCTTGTTTCGCGTCGTACTTGGTGATCCCAAGAGGTTTGAATTTCTCGGGAAGGAGCAGATCGCGAAGCCGTGCTGAGTAGGCGGGGAAGCCGTCGCTGTCGCTGACTTCGGTCGCCTTCTTGGCACGGCGGATCTCGTCGATCCTGTGGCGGGCGTTGTAGCCACCGTGTGCGTTGCCGGTGGCGTGGCTGTTCGCGTGGCCTCGGCCTCCGCGGTCGCCGCCGCCACCAGCTCTTCTGCCGCCGCCGTGGGAGGAACTACCGCCGCTGCTGCCTCCGCCACCGCCCCCACCGCTGTGGCCACCATATGAAGGTCCTCCCGCAGAGGCTCTAGAGCGGTTGGGGGTTGGTTGGTGTTCGCCGCGGACGTGGTTGCGTTCGCCATCTGCTGGGGTGCGGCTGCGACTAGTGGCTTCGTGGTTTCCAGCGGGGGCGACTCTGTTGTTGACCCGCATGAAGTAGGCGTCTTCAGCAAGCTTGGCGATGATTTCGCCTGCGCGATGCCCCTGAGCCTGTCGTGCTATCGTTGTGATAGACATAAGGCATTGCTCAGGGGTGGTGTGTACCCGGTTGGCGACTTGATCCAGAGCCTCATTGAGGTTCCGGATGGGGAGAGCTTCCCGGAGACGTCGGCGTCGATCGGCCCGCTTCCTGTTGCGGTCACGCCGAGCGTTCTTGTCGTCGGTAGTCTCGTCTGGAGGTGCGTTGGTTGACAACTCGTCTTCTGAGATGTCGTCGAGGTACTGATCGGGTCGGCTTTCCGAGGTTCCAGCATCCCCGGCTGCCATGAAGACTTCACGGTCAGGGGTGCAGAGGCTGGAGTCGGTAGTCGCCACCTCAGTTGGGGTGTGCTCGTCTTCGTTTGGAGCCAGCAGTGTCCCCTCCTGGAAGGGGAGTGTCGCGAGGTAGGCGACGCAGCGCGAGTTGTCGTCAGTCAGGTCTACCGGCTTGCGGTCGGGCTAGTAGATGAATCTGCCGGCGGGAGTACATGTAATGACCAAGCCAGCGGCAGGACCTGACAGCGGTTCCTCGGTCGTGTTGAGCTCGGACTCGGACTCGATCGGGTCCGAACTGAAGTCGAACTCGTAGGAAGAGTCCGAGTTGTAGCCGGGTACGGCATTGGAGTCTAAGGAGTACTCGGAGATGCTCTCCTTACCGCCCCGACGTGGGACAAGCGCGTCCACGTAGCCCGCAGATGCGTTGCGGAGGCCGTACGGGAAGTGCTCGTGGGGGAGGACCGTTCCACATGATGGCTCAGGAGCCGGCTCGCATGATTCGATCCAGGGTGATGCCGAGTTCGAGTTGGAGGCGGATCCAATCTTGAAATCGACGGCTTGGTTGTAGAGCGAAAATTCGTCAAATTTTTCGACAAGTTTGCCCGTGACAACTTCGGGAAGTGTCACGAGCCCGGTCTTCGGGTCCGGGGTCATGGTGAGGTAGTGCTGGAATGATTCAGCGCCGTCAGCGGTACAGACCCAGGAGCCGAAAACGAAGGTGTCGCCGCGGTTGAAGGCGGCGGTTGGCCTGATGACGATTGAAGCCGTCGAGTTCGCCATGAGATCTTCGGCGAGATCCCCTACCTAGCGGGCCAGCTGTCGGTATTTTAGACCGGCAACCTACCAAGGGGAGTACCCGAGGTAGATGTTTGTGGCCTCGCCGAGATCGGGAACTCGAAGGAGAGACACGTGGCACACAATTTAGACAGGTTCGGGCCGCGAGGTGCGTAATACCCTACGTCCTGTATGCTGCATAGCTCTGGATTGATTGGGTGTGTTTACAAGATGATGAGGATGATGAGATAGGGGTCCCTGCCTCGCCTTATATAGTCTGGGAGGTAGGGTTATAAGTCGGTTTGTCAGAGGAGTACTAGTCGAATACGGCTAGGAGTACTCTACATGGATCCGGACATGTCTAGCTTTCTAACCGAGTACTAGTCCTCTGTATGCCTTGCGCTCCACGCCATCAGGTGTCGTGCAGCCCAAGTCGGGTAGTCCCAGGGGCCCACCGAGTAGTCGGTCCTGGTACCCACCGGAGTAGTGGGCCCAGGGATGTCCGTACGACAATAGCCTTTTGCCACAAGTCGTGCTTTATACTTTTCTATATTCCCTCTGGAGTCACGTTTAATCTTGTAGACCCATTTACAGCCTACTATTTTGGCTCCTTTAGGAATTTCTACCAAGTCCCATACATCGTTGGAACTCGTCGATTTCATCTCATCTTCCATGGCCTCCAACCATTTCGATGAGTGAGCACTTCTCATGGCATCTTCATATGAAGCGGGATCACCCTCCATATGAGCTATTTCTGTATTATAAACTTTATAATCATCAGGAATAGCTAATCTTTTAACTCTTTGAGACCTCCGAGGGGCCTCTTCTGTCGGCACATTCTGTGCCTCAACGTCTGTTGGCACATCATCGACTGGTGGCTGCTGCATCTCATCCTCATGTGCAACAGTGGATTCAATCGGATCCTAAAGGACATGTTCCGGATTTTCACTCATTATTGCCACGGGCGGAGTTGCAACAGGTGCTTGCACCACAACCTCAGGGACTGTCAGTGCAGGTACAACAGGTAGTGAGAAATATGGCTCCTGAATCATCGGATTGGGTGCACACACCCTCTTCTCCTCAAGATCAATTTTTCGAACTACCGTGCTCCCCCTGATCATTTCATCTTCTAGGAAGACAGCATGTCTCATTTCTACAAACTTTGTATATCTGTCTGGACAGTAGAAAAGAAAACCTTTTGACTTTTCAGGATACCCAATGAAGAAACAACTAACTGTTTTGAAATCTAACTTTGCAATGTTTGGGTTAAACACTTTGGCCTCAGCCGGGCTCCCCCACACACGCAAGTGGTGTAGAGAGGGTACTCTTCCCGTCCACAGCTCGTACGGTGTTTTGGGCACCGACTTGCTTGCTACTCTATTGAGAATGTGAATAGCGGTTTTTAACGCCTCCGTCCACAAACTCAATGGTAAGGTGGAGTAACTCATCATACTGCGCATCATATCCATCAGTGTACAGTTACTCCTTTCAGCTACTCCATTTTGCTGAGGCTCGCCCGGCATCGAATACTGGGCTACTATGCCATTTTCCTGTAGGAACTTTGCAAAAGGTTCAGGAACTTGGCCAAATGGGGTGTGCCGACCGTAGTACTCCCCCCACGGTCAGATCTTACTATTTTAATTCTTTTATCAAGTTGATTTTCAACTTCAGCTTTGAATATCTTAAATTTATCCAGTGCTTCTGATCTTTCTTTAATTGGATAAATATAGCCATAACGGGAGTAATCATCTGTGAATGTTATGAACGAGTCATAGCCATCCACGCTTTTCACAGGAAACGGTACACAAATATCAGTGTGAATTATCTCTAGAGTTCTTGTACTTCGTTTTGCACCTTTTTTTAATTTGCTTTACATACTTTCCTTTAACGCAATCTACACATTGCTCTAAGTCAGAGAACTCTAATGGAGGAAGAATTTCATTTTTAACGAGGCTCTCTATTCTCCCCCTCGAAATATGGCCTAAACGATAGTGCCATAATTTCGACGACGTATCATGAGTTCTCTTTCTTTTCTTTTGCACATTCTCCGACCCAGAATCATTTGCAATATGAACATTCACATCACACACGGAATTAACTTTTCACGCAAGGATAATAAATAAAGCTCACCATGAAGGTAAGCAATACCAACACAAGCATTATTACACCAAATGGCACACTGCCCATGTCCAAAATGACATTCAAAACCATCTTTGTCCAAACGTGAAATACTAATCAAGTTTCTGTTTAACGAAGGAACACAAAAAACATCTCTAAGCAAAAGTATAAAACCATCAACTAGCTCCAAAGAGACATCGCCAACAGCTTCAACTTCGGCTTGGACTCCATTTGCAACTTCAATGGAACTTTCTCTTCTTTCCATGGTCCGGGTCGAAGTGAATCCCTGTAAAGAATTTGCAACATGAACAGTTGCACCTGAGTCAATCCACCAAGTAGATTTTGAAAACTGTGTATACAAGGATTCATTTACAAAAGAAACTATATTATTACCTTTAGAAGCCATGATTGACTTCAACCATTCAGGACATTCTTTCTTGAAATACCCCTTCTTCCTGCAGTAGAGACACTGATCCTTGTCCACTGGAAGAACACTCTTCTGATGCTGATACTGCTGCTGCATGTGACCTTTACCATGTGGCTTTGAAGAAGAAGAAGAAGAGCCTGGATGGAAGTTCTTTTTCTTTGCAAAGTTCAAAGAACCACCACTCTGAGACTTTATCCTTTCCTCTTCCTGGACAAGCATGGCTATAGTCTTTTCCAGATCCCACTGCTCTGGATGTATGTTGTAGTTGGTAACAAAAGTGTCAAACTCCTTTGGCAGGGAAGCCATAACCAAGTGAACAAGGAGCTTAGGCCTAATCTCAAGTTCCTCATCCAATGGCTTTAGCTTAGATGCCTGGTTTCTCATCTTAAGGATGTGCTCTCTCACACCTTTTCCATTACCATTATACTTTTCATTCACCAACTGTCTCAGCATCATGGTGGCATATGTCTTTGAAGAGCCAATAAACTGACTCTTTATCCTGTCAAGTAACTCTGTAGCAGAGGTACAACCTTCAATCGAGCTCAAGAGTGAGGGCTCAATTGTGTTCTCTATGAAAGCCAGGCACTTTTTGTTTGCCGTGGTCCACTTCTTGTTAGCAATGGACCATGACAACTCTAAGGGAGCATAATCCCTTTCTTTCTTTGCCCATGCAACATCATCATCTTTTTCATCTCTCTCTGGCTTCGGTGGCTGAACCGGCTGTGGCTCCTTCAACACCCAGTCAAGCTCAGCACATACAAAAGCCAGATACACCTTCCTAATCCATTCCTTGTGATTTTCATCATTGAGGATCGGGACTTTGTTGATGGAGCTCATCAAGTTGTACCCTTCTGAAAACCACAATAAGTGAGATCCATAACAACAATTGCATGCATTAATCAAACATTGGTCAAAATTAAAACATACAACTGTTTATGCAATTAAATCTATATCACCGTTGGGCAGAAAATAGAAATAAATGCACAAAAGAAACCATTTAATCATGATAGTGTTAATAACAACGTTGGTCAGTAAATAACAGCACCATAATTACCAGAAAAAATACTTTAACATGCTCTTTAAATTTAATTTTCCCGTTGGTTTCAATTAAATTTAAAAAACAAGCATCACTTTAAATAATTCGCAGCAGAAAACATGAATAAATATTCATGAAAAAACTTTCTATTCAGAAGCAATATTACTGTTAAATTCACTTTTTCTCTAAACAAATTATCCCATTGGTTCAAATTTGAATATATATTAAAACCATACAAAAAACAGCAAAAATGCTTCTGAAAAAATCATTAAAACTATTCAAATATGTCACTGTTCATTGCGGACCTACGCAAAAACGGCCCACGGCCGTTCTCCACGCACCCGCCTGGGCCCGTGGCCCACAAACCGACGGCTGGGCCGCCAAACTGGCCCAGCAACCTCTCCCGCACGGGCCAAAACTAGTCCGGTCGGCCACCAGCCGATCGCGACCGTCCATCCCTGCTGGACAACATCCGACGGCCGCCCTTGCTTTTCGCAGGAATAAAACACCCGGTCGCCGACCCCCTTGAAACCCTAGCCCCTTCTTTTCTCCTCCCCCGCTTCTCTCTCAGCACACCGGCGGCGGTGGGGTGGCGCGGCCCGTGGCCGGCGTCTGGCCAGCGACGGCGAGGGCGAGCGCCGTCTGCACACAGCCGCGACTGCCTCCCCTCTCCTCTGTCCTTTCTTTTCCCCCTCCCCAGTTTCCCTAGCCCTCAACAAGCGAGATCCAGAGAGCACTTCCGCCATGGCGGCCCGGAGAGGAAGGTGACCAGCGCCACCGCTGACCCCTTCGCCGGCGCGCGCGTTCACCCAAAGGTGAGCGCGCCGCCTCGAGTGGCTCCGTGACGGCGACCTTGACCTTGTCCCTCATGCCGTCGAAACAGTGGAGGTCCGGCGAGCATACGGCTCGTCGTGTTTGTCCGCGCGGCACATGCGAAGAGCATCACCGGCGGCGGTGGTGGTGACGGTGAGATGAGGCCCAGCAGTAGGACCCCTTTCCCTTCGTCCTTTGCATCTTTAGATCTAGGGTTAGGGTTAGGGTTTCATTCGATTTGCCTTTTCAATTCGAGATCGAGTTCCTTCTCCTTTTCTTCTACCCGTGACTAGATCTACAACCTAGCATGGCTCTGGTACCATTGATAGATTATGGGAATCCTCTAGGTGCACATCTAGTCGGGTATGAACTGTGACTGTGTCTGTGTTCTTGTGTGATGCATGTATGTACCGAGTGAGACTGAGAAATGGGAGAGAGTGAGTATACCGTCTCCAGCAGTGGCGCTGCCAGAACCGCTAGCCATGTAGGAGATCTGTGCTTAGGCAGCGACGCGAAGTGCAGATCTGCGCTAGGGCAGCGACGGTCGATGCAGTGGCGGCGGCGGCAGAGCTTCCCGTCACTGGCTGCGCTCCCTGTAGATCGGACTAGGGATGTAGGTGGGGAGTGTGTCTGGCGGCGAACCTCGTGACGCGAGCCTGCGGCCCCCACCCTCTTTATATAGCGCAGTGTGACTGTCAGATGTTTAGATCTAGACAGCCCACAGGGGGTTAACCCCGGTGGTTTAGTTGTTCGGCGAGGGGGAATCTAAGGCTAAGAACTCGAAGGTTGCGCACGGGCACACGGAACACAGAGAACTCGGCGAGTTTATACTGGTTCGGGCCTCCGGAGAGTAAAACCCTACGTCCAGTTGTTGGTGTAGATTTCTTGGGGGTTGCGTGATCGTTACAAGGGGTCGCCCGGCCCGCTTTATATTGGCCAGCGGACAAGGTCGGTTCCCAGACTCCTGGTCGGTTACGACCAAGAGACCTAAATCTAGTTGATTACAACACTTGTCATATCCGTCGATCTGCTTGGTCGGAATCCACCGATGTCTTGTCTTGCACGCCAAGTCTTGTAGTTGTTCTGGATAAGGTCGTCTGGAATCTTCTGGAAGGTCTTCAGGAGGTCGTGTGGGCCACCAACTAGGTCGGTTGGGCCCACTGTCAGGTCGGCGGGTCTTCTGGTAGGCCGGACCTACTTGTCAGGGACGGCCGTGAGCCTGGCCGGTGGGGACCCAGGGGTACCCATGTCTCACAAGCCCCCGAGCGATGTGTAGGCGCAGCGACCTTAGAAGGTCATGGCGAAGTCATAGAGCTATCGACAGGTCGAATAGCGTGCACGTCGGTCCAAAAAGAAAGAGAAACAAATCAGCTTAGTAGCCGACCTGTTTGTAGCCTTGCCGAACGAAGAGAGGTCGAGTGACGACCTATAGGAAGCAGGCTTCCAATAGATCGAAACGACGATGAAAAAATTCAGAGGGCATCAAGGACGCACTCATAGAGTAGTATCCGAGCATCGTGGCGGGCAGGATGGCCGGTATGATGATCCAAAAAAGAAAAAGAAGAAAAAGTAGGTCGAGTAACGACGTGATGAAAAACAGGTTTCTCATCAGGTCGGTACGACGAAAAAATCAAGAGGGCATCGAAGACGCTCTCGTAGAGTAGTCCCTGAGCATTGAAGCAGGCAGCATGGCTGGTTTGATGCTCAAAAAAGAGAAGAAAAACTGAGTCATGGTCTTGAGCGAACGAAGTGTAGAGACACCCAGATCTCCCAGCATGGCTGCAAGGAGTCTGGCAGGGCCGACCTCAAGAAGGTCTTGTAGGCGTGCCGACCTTGAAGAGGCCTCAATTCTACTTATGCCCAGTATCCGAGGATACCCAGCAAGGTCTTGAAAGGTGCCTGGCTGGAAGCGGTCTTCTAAAGAGGTCGAAACGGTCAATGAAGAAGCTAGCGAAATAATGTTGATCTTGAACGAATGGAGTGTAGAGACACACAGATATCTTGCATAGCTGCAAAGAGTCTGGCAGAGCCACCTGAGGCATGCCGACCTCAGGAAGGTCTCAAATCAAAAGCGCCCAAGCACCAAGAGATACTTGGCAGGGCCATTAGGCGCGCACCCCACAGGGAGGCCTTCATTCCCAGCACAAAATCCTGGGTGTCCATAGCAGGATAGCAGAGCTATAAGAGCACATTGACCTCGAAAGGTCACGCATCCGGGGCGCCTAACTAGGTTGGCAGAGCCGTAAATATACCAAGGTATTGCAAGACCTAGGTATTAAGGCACGCCAACCTCAAGGAGGTCGTTTTGGTGCCTAGACAACCATCATAGCTGCCAGCCATCCAGCAGAGCCAAGGCACTAAGGTATTGACGACCTCAGCGATAGGCACACCAACCACGGGGGCCCGACGAAATCGTAGATTTGAAGCTCCTGATCTCTAGGCGCCCAGACGGATCTGGCAGGGCAGCGAGGCACGCCTACCCCGGAAGGTCTTCAATCGAACCTACGACCATTCTGCTCAGGAAACAGAAATATAGGCTGATTGGAATATGTCCGTTTACATGCAGAGCCATAGCGGGTGCACCAGGACGCAGAGCCTAGCGGGTGCAATGAAGACGTCAAGTCGTAAAGGGTGCGTGTAGTCTTCGTCATCGTCCGTAGATGTTGCGAGGCGCAGGGCCCTCTGACACAGAGTCAGGCTTGTCTTTTTTCGTAGACTGCAAGGTCACGGGTCAACAGTGGTCGGAGATTCTCTTGCCACCCAGAAAACGACAAACTGCCCACGAATCAAGGGGTGCACTGTATCCATGTGATTCTGCGGCGGGCTCAGGCATCATTAATGCACTAGCAACAAAGACGTCACGAGACAGGGTAAAGTCATCACCTTTAATCATGTGCATGTCTGCAGGCCCTCTGGACCACGTGGTGACAGTGTCATCACTTCACCAGCTGCCCGAGGCCTGGCTTTGGCTATAAATAGCACCGTGAGACTGAAGGAGGCAAGCACCAAGCATTGTTGAGCTATGAAGTCGTAGGGTAGTATTGAGGCCATGCCATGGGCATGTGTCCGCCCACCAGATTGTAGGATGTTGTGTTTGTAGAAGCTTGGAGCTAGGAGAACTCTTGCGAAATGTAGGCAGCATACCCACTCTTTGTACCTTGTCTCAGCAAGGAATCAAGGAGAGTTTGGAGGTGATGCTGTAGAGGCTCGAGGTGCAGCTGCAAGTCCTTGGTGAGCATGAGATGCTTGTCGGAGGCTTGCGGCCCGCGTCGAAGAGCAAGCTCGTGTCTGCATTCCATAGTCCGGCACAGAGCATGCCCTGCTACGTGCGGCGTCGCGCAGCTGTTCACTGCAAGGCCACCCTCGAGGTCCTGGGGCTAGGAGAATTCTTGCGATGTGCTCTGCTATAGCAGAGTACACCTCAAGGATTACTCTAAGTAGACCAGGTCTTCAAATATGTTTGTATTTTCCCACGGGTTCTGGATCCAATAAGGTCGCAGGCGACTTGTGTACCTTCGAAGTTCCCGTGTAATGTTCGCTCTCTTCTGTCATGTAATGGTCGTTTTGATGAAATTATTCATCAAAGACCTAAAGTAACGTAATTTGGGGGCTTATCAACCTCATTAAGATCGAAATGTGTTATCAGGACGACCTGATAATTTTGATGTATTCACGACCTAAACTCAGGGTATAGGTCACTAGACTATCCGTTGCGCATATATCTGTTGGTGTGAAATCCGGCGAGATCGACTCGCGAGATTAGCGGCTCATAGCCGTTAGGGCAAGCTCCTTACTGTGGAAGGATCTGCAACGGGCGGACCCGGTAGGGCCCTTATAAATAGAGCGGCGGGGACCGGCGTTGACCGTCCCCTTCGTCTTCTTCCTCCTCTCGCCATCTCCGCCAAGATCCGCGTGCCGTAGCCACCGCGCATTCCGCCACCAAGCACCGCCCTAGAATCCACAGCCCGCCGCCGTCTATAGCAGACTGCGCGCCGGCCCCGCCATCCGCGCGCCGCTACGCTTCGTATGCGCATCAAAACCCTAGTGAATTTTAGATCCAGATCCACCCAAGCTCAAGAAATGGCGGCCGCGGCTCGTCAAATCCCAGATCCGCGGACGGTGTGGGAACCCTCGACTATGACCGAAGCGAAGATCCAAGCGCTAGTGGACCGCGGGCTTCTAAGGTCCAAGGCGGAAGTGGAGTGGAAGGCGCCTACGGGCGAAGCCTTTCCGACGGAGGACGATAAGGAGCAGGTCGTCTTCTTTTCCTTCTTCGAGCACAGGTTCAACATCCCCGCTGGTGACTTCTTCAGAGGTCTTCTTTTCTACTACAAGCTAGAGCTGGTACACCTCGTCCCCAACTCCATAACTGTAGTTTCATCATTCATCCACTTCTGTGAGGCGTATCTAGGGATAGCACCCCACTTCTTCCTCTGGCGACATCTCTTCAATGTGAAGTTTACCGGCAAGCGCACTGGTGTAGTGGGGGCGGTGATGTTCTGCTTGAGATCAGGTCTCAAGGCGGAATGGATTGATATGGACCTTCCGGACAACACTGCATGGTGGAGGTCGGAATGGTTCTATATTGCTGATCAGCAGCCTGTGCTCTCGAAGCGGACTGGACACAAGCCTGAGAAGATACCGGAGTGGGACCTGCAGCTGACCTCTCACGAGCTGGATGATGTCAAGGAGGTGCTTTCCCTGGTGCACGACTTTAAGGAAAGAGGTGTGACGGGCGGCTCGGTGGCGAGGTCGTTCTGCCATCGCCTGATCCAGCCGATCAAGGATCGGGTGCACCCGGCATACGAATATTGGGGGCAATCGGACCCCACTCGTGAAGTCAACCGCAAGGTCTCCAAAGGGGAGATGATGGCTAGGGATTGCAAATCTACGCCGGGCGTACCCGAGGCAAGAAGTGCCCAAAGGCGTACTCTCTCTCCCGACTTGCGGATCCTGTAAGTTCTGGGACAACTAGGTCATAGTGACCTATTTCTTTGTTTCGTGTGACTGGAGGAAGACCTCTTATAGTCTGTTGCTTCTGTTTTGCAGGCTCGGGAGATGCAGTTTTGGTGCCCAGCACCTCTACCGAGAGGCCAGGAGCCCTGTCGGAAGCTGAGGTCGGACAAGTACCAGCCTCCGGCAGCTGAGCTGCTGGAGAATTATGAATCGGATTCGTCTGTTGAAGCCGATGAAGACACCGACCCGGAGGTTGGTGACGATGTGGTGAACCCACCTACAGCGGGTGGCGCCACAAAGCCCGGACGTAAGACAAGGGTAGCGACAGCAAAGCAGTCAACCACAAGGGCTGCTGCCAAGGTCGTCGAGGCGGCAAAGACCGCCAAACTCGAGGCGGACAAGAAGAAGAGGAAAAGGAGGGCCAGTCCTCCCCCGGCGGTCCAGACGCCGGTGATTCCCACACCTTTGACCAAGGAGGTCGAAGATGACGAGGATGAGGCCACCGACGATCCGCCGGTTGTAGAAGATCGTACGGCAAGGAGGTCGCTCAGTTCCGCAGCCAAGAGGCAGCGGGAATTAGAGCAGAAGACAAGCGAGGACGACCTCCGTCGGATGAGGGAGGCGCAGTGGGCTACCACTAGTGCGCAGGCAAGAATGCCTGTGCTGGTAAAGGTGCGGCCCTTTAGGCTGAAGCCACGTGCCCCGGCTACTGTGAGGTAAGATCGTAGTACTGAAGTTCATTTATTTGTTGGTTCTTGCATTGTGTTGACGAGGGTTTCTGCAGGTCGGATGTCCATCCTCGGAGCGTGTTGGGCGCTCAGGATTCTCCTTCGAGGACAAGGTCGTCCGACCATAAGGCCGGGACTCGGGCTTCGGTCGACGACGTTGTGACGTCGCCTCCGCCGCCTGCCACTGGAGCCGGAACACAAGATTCTGTTGGTGATGTCGGGGCGTCGTCTTCTCCGCTTATCATCAACGTGGACCCCATCAACTCGGTGCCCAGCACATCAGCTCAGGGCCCAACTGCGGATCTGATACAGATCGAGCCGCCAAAGGAGAACCCAGAGACAACCGGTGTGCAGGCGCCGGGTTCGACGTCAACAGGGCTGACGTTGGGGCGTGAAGAGATTGACTGGACCGGAACTCCTTGGCAGGAGGATATCTTGGATGATGACAAGGATATGAAGGCGGCTCGGCGAGCGATCTTGACGCTCAACCAGGCATTTACGGTGAGTAGTATCCTTGCTCTAACTTCGACATTTTGCTTTGGTACTGTTCTTGACGACTTGTTTGCTTGTTGCTGTGAAGCAGTCACTGGCTGACCGTGCCAAGGGCAGGGCCGACCTGTTGAGGGGTGCTGCAGCCACGCAGCTGCAGGTGGTCGAGCTTGAGCGGGACCTCAAGCAGGTCCGTGAAGCGGCGGTGGCAGATAAGAAGAAGCTCGAAGACGAGCTAGCCGAGGAGAGGTGTAGGACCCAAGAGGCCAACTCGCAGTTCAACACGATGAGTGTTGGTAAGATCGACTTTCTTACAAGTTTGTCATCATCATTGTCTCGTGTTGCTGAGGACTTGACCTCAGAGGTTTGATTGTATATTGCAGATTTCCATAGGCGAGAGGACGACCTCAAAAACGAGCTGAAGAACACCAAGGAGAAAGTTCGAAGCTTGGAGGTGAACCTGCGGGAGGTCGATGCTGGCGCTAAGGAGCTGAAGCGGGTGATGAAGGAGACTATAGACAGTGAGTTCGCTGTATCTCAAAAGCTGGCTTATGAGAAACAGGCTCGAAGAGATCTTGAGGTCAGTCTTGAAGTAGCTTTGAAGGCGCTGCAGAATGACCAAGTGATCATTGCAGGGCAAGAGGTGGAGCTAAACGACCTGAAGAACGCTGCCCACTTTGCCATGGATATACTGGCGTCGCAGGTCGAGAGGGAGGAGCCCAAGCCTGCTATCGACCGTCTTCTGAAGGCGCTGGAGAAGCTGCTCGATCTCCTGAAGGTGACGAGCTTGGCGGCGGCTACGGAGGCGTTGGTCTGGGTGAAGTCTCACTACCCCGACGTTGACATAGTCAAGGTCGGAGAAGGTTTGGACACGATGAAGGATCCCAAGGTCTTGGAGCTTGAAGTGCGTGAAGCTGCTACGACGGTGATGGACGCCCTTGATTATGAGGGTGACGATGGGGAGGAGTAGTCATAGTCTTAGAGCTGTACCCCCTCCCTCCTCCAGTCATGTAAAACATTATTTCATAACCTTCTTTTGTGGCCTGCATGATTTACTTGTTTTGTGTTTGCGCGAACTTGGTAGCCTTGAAGTGACGTGTCTTGTATTATGCACCGCTAACCACTACTCACGGAGAGGCTGGCTTACCGACCCCCACAGCTCAGCGGGGAGGCTAACGTGTGATCGGTGCGCGGGAGGGAGTCTAGGACTCAGGTTTTGCAACCTTTACGATCAAGCACGCTCGCAACAACACAAAGTAGGTAGTCATGAGGGACGACGTCCTCAGGTCGAACGACCCATATGTTGGCTTGAGCCAAGCCCCTGAGCATGTCAAGGGGGAGGAACAGAAATTTTAACTCCCAGGTCTTACGACCCTTGTATTGGCTTTGGCCAAACCCCCGAGCATGCCGAGGGGGAGGGTTTTTGACATGAAAGAGGTGGAGGTAGAGCTCGAGACACAGCAAATGACTGCTTTAATTAATATTTATTAAAACTAAAAGAAGTACAAGGACGAGAAATACATAGCTGTAATAAAATCTATTCTACGGGTAGAATTGTCGTAGGTGCCCCACGTTCCAAGGGTTGGGTACGCCTTGCCCGTCGCCCCATTGGAGGCGATATGTGGATGGGCTGATGACTTCGGTGACAATGAAGGGTCCTTCCCAGGGGGCAGAAAGCTTATGCATGCCGTCGGTCTTCTGGATACGCCTTAGGACTAGGTCGCCTACATTGAATGAGGTCTCCTTGACGTTGCGATCGTGGTACCGATGGAGTTGCTAGTCGTGACGAGCTTGCCTCATGACAGCAGTCATTCTCTGTTCCTCGAGGCTATCAAGGTCGACACGACGAGTCTGCTCGGCTTCTCCCTCCTCGTAGAACTGTATGCGTGGAGCTCCGAAGGTGACGTCAGTGGGTAGGATGGCCTCTGAGCCGTAGACCAGGAAGAAAGGCGAGAAGCCTGTAGCAGAACTGACTTGGGTTCTTAGACCCCAAATTACGTGTGGTAGCTCGGCTAACCACCGAGTAGCGTAGTTTGAAGCGTCATCAAAGATACGATCTTTGAGAGCTTGAAGAACCATGCCATTGGCACGTTCGACCTGGCCGTTGCACCTGGGGTGGGCGACCGAGGAGTAGTAGACGTCAATTGTGTTGTCCTGACAGAAATCCCAAAAGGCAGACCCTGTGAAGGCCGACCCTAGGTCGGTGATGATCCTATTGGGCACAGCGAAGCAATGTGTTACGTCTTGCATGAATTTAGCCGCTTCTTCCGACGTGACTTTTGCAACAGGTCGGACTTCAATCCACTTGGTGAATTTGTCAACGGCCACGAGGATATACCTGTAGCCGCCTGGGGCGGTTCGGAACGGAACCACGGAGTCAAGGCCCCACATGGCGAAGGGCCAAGATGGGGGAATTGTGCGCAGGGCCTGAGCTGGCAGGTGCTGCTATTTAGCAAAGAATTGGCATCCTTTGCACCTCTTTACGAGGTCTTTAGCGTCAGACATGGCCGTGGGCCAGTAGAAGCCAGATCGGTATGCCTTGCCGACCAGATTGGCAGAGGCCACGTGACAGCCACACTCACCGCCATGAATCTCAGCCAGGAGCTGTAGACCTTCTGATCGCAAGATGCACTTCATCAAGACGCCGGTGGAGGCGGCTTTTCTGTAGAGGTCATTGCCGATCACGACGTAGTTGGCACTACGCCGCGTAATGCGTTCTCGTTCGGCTTTGTCTTCTGGGACTCGTTGGTCGAGTAGGAAGGCTAAGAAAGGCTCGCGCCAATCATCCTCTTTTTCTGTCATCAGCACGTCGCGGGGAGGTGCTGGGGTTAGGTCGGGCTGTGCTTGGTCTGGATTATCTGGATCCAACAGCTTGATCGAAGGCTTGCGTAGGTCTTGGACGAACACACCTGCCGGGACTAGAGCTCGCTTAGAACCTAATTTAGACAGTACGTCGGCGGCCACGTTGTTGTTGCGTGGTACGTGCTGAAACTCAATTCCCTCGAAGTGGCCTTCGAGCTTGCGGATTTCAGCGCAGTAAGCGTCCATTGTGTCTTTGACACAATCCCATTCTTTGTTGACTTGCTCGATGACGACCTTGGAGTCGCCGTACGCTAGTAGTCGCTTGATGCCAAGAGACACTGCTATACGGAGCCCATGAATTAGAGCTTCGTATTCTGCTCTGTTGTTGGAGGCTTTGTAGTGTATTTGCAGGACGTACTTGAGCTGCTCTCCCTGAGGAGAGATGAGTAATACACCTGCCCCTGCGCCTTCGAGGTTGAGGGCGCCGTTGAAGTACATTATCCAGTGTTCAGGCCTCTCCTTGGGAGGGGACATCTGGATCTCTGTCCACTCTGACACGAAGTCAGCTAGGATCTGTGACTTGATCACCTGCCGAGGGCAGAACTCATTGTCGAACTCTCCAAGCACCACCGACCACTTGACGATGCGGCCGTTGGCGTCGCGGTTGCGGATGATCTCTCCTAGAGGGAACGATGAAGGCACCGTGATCTTATGGGCTTGGAAGTAGTGGCGAAACTTTCTCGACGTGATCAGGAGTGCATAGAGCAACTTCTGAGGCTGTGAATATCGTGTCTTAGCGTCGGCCAGGACCTCGCTCACGTAGTACACATGTCGTTGAATAGGGTAGGCCTGCCCTTCTTCTTCTCGTTCTGCGACGAGAACCGTGCTGACCACATTAGTGGTGGCAGAGATGTAGAGTAGGAGGGTTTCCCCTGGTATGGGTGGCGTCATGACTAGAGGTGTGGTCAAGGAGTCTTTGAGAGCCTCGAAAGCCTTCTGTGCCTCTTCATCCCATATGAACTTATCTGCCTTCTTCAATAGCTTGAAGAAAGGCAGACCTTTCTCGTCGAGCTTACTGATGAAACGACCTAGGGCCGCCATCATACCTGTGAGCTTCATGACATCTTTCTTGCAAGATGGCTTGGCCATGTTGCGTATTGCGTCGACCTTGACGGGGTTGGCTTCAATGCCTCAGTGTCCGACCATGAATCCCAGGAGCAATCCGGAGGGTACACCGAAGACGCACTTGGTCGGGTTGAGCTTCCATTGGTACTCGCGTAGGTTGGTGAAGGTTTTAGCAAGGTCGGCGATGAGCTGGTCTTGTTCAGTAGTCTTGACGACCACATCATCGACGTAGGCTTCTACGTTTTTCCCGATTTGAGAACTCAGGCACTTCTGTATCGCCTTCTGGTAGGTCGCACCGGCGTTTTTCAGGCCAAAGGTCATGACCTTGTAGCAGTAGATGCTGTTGGGCGTTATGAACGCCATCTTGTCTTCGTCGTCGGGGTTCAGGGCTATCTGGTGATACCCAGAGTAGCAGTCGAGGAAGCAGAGTAGGACGCTACCAGCCGTGGAGTCCACGACCTGGTCGATGCGAGGAAGAGGGAATGGATCTTTCGGGCAGTGCTTGTTAAGGTCGGTGTAGTCGATACACATCCTTAATCCTCCAGTCTTCTTGGGTACAAGGACCGGGTTTGCGAGCCAAACCGGGTGTTTACATTCTCGAATAAATCTTGAAGCTAAGAGCTTACAGACTTCTACTTCTATAGCTTGCTTTCTATCTTTTGCAAATCGCCGGAGCTTTTGCTTGATAGGTCGTGCAGTCTTGCTTACTTCAAGGGCGTGCTCAGCCAGCTCCCTGGGGACACCTGGCATGTCGGATGGGCTCCATGCGAAGATGTCAGCGTTATCCCGGAGGAAACTGGTGAGCGCGAGTTCCTATTTGGGGTCGAGGTCGGCCCCGATGGTGACTTCCTTGGATGCGTCGGGCAGGCCGAGGCAAACTTTCTTCACAGCAGGGTTTGGGTCCAAGGCTGTGGCTATACGCTTCTGCTCTGGCACTTCCAGAGTGGTTTGGTCGATCTTGGCGGCCTGGGCGACCATGACCGTAGCTGCAGCTTTGCAGGCAGAATCCTTGGCGAGTTCGACGGTGGAGCTTTCGCAATTGTAGGAGATCATGATGTCACCAAGGACGGAAAGGATCACGTTTGGTGCTGGCATCTTCATGATGAGGTAGGTGTGGTGTGGTATAGCCTTGAACTTGGCCAACATGGGTCGACCAAGGATGGCATGGTAGGAAGAGCGGAAGTCCGCGACTTCGAATGTCAGGTACTCTGTGCGGAAGTTCTCCTTTGTGCCGAAGGTGACCGGCAGGCATACACGACCTATGGGGTACGCAGTCTTGCCGGGCACAACCCCGTAGAAGGGTTCATCGCAGGCGGTCATCTTGTTGAAGTCGAAGTCCATCTTTCTCAGCGTCTCTGTGAAGATGATGTTCAAGCTGCTGCCCCCGTCGACGAGGGTCTTAGGCAGGAACGCGCCATCCACTATAGGGTTGACGACCAGCGGGTAGGTCCTGGGGTCGGGTATGTGCACCCAATGGTCCTTTCTGGAGAAAGTGATTGGGTACTCCAACCAACGCAGAGGTTGTGGAGTTTCAGTGTTGACCTGGCCGATCTCCCTTGCGTTTGATCGCTGTTGTCTGTTGCTCTTGGCTGCTTGACGACCACCGACGATGAAGTTGATCTCCCGGTTGGCGGTCTGAAACGCACCATTGGGGTTGCCCCCTTTTGGTGCTGGTGGTAGAGAACGCTCCTTGCGATTGTTGTCGTTGCGGTTGTGGTCGTCTTGGCGACGACGATCATCACGCCGGTCGTCGCGACGATCGTCCCGCCGGTTGTTGCGGTTGTCTTCATGGCGATCATCGCGGCGGTAGTCGTCGCGTCGATCATCACGACGGTCATCGCGGCAATAGTCGTGTCGGTCCCTGTCGTCGTTGCGGCGGTAGGGTCGGCGGTCACAGTAATCACATCGATCAGGTCGACAGTTACGGTTGTCGTAGCGGCGGCTGCTATTCTGGTCGTCGTTGTTGCCGCTCTTGGTTTTCTTGGGCTCTGGAGGTACTCCTAGGGCGCGCTTTAGCTGTTCGCACTCCCTCATGGTATGCTTGGCGTCGTGGTGGAACTGGCACTGGTCGTCCATGACCATGTTGAAGTCACCCTCAAGGAAGGTGGTAGGTCTGGGTGGGTCGGTCACGTAGACTTCGCCAGATCGCTTGCGCAACCTGCACCCAGCGTCGTCGTGGTCTTCCCCGTTGAAGTCATGCATCACCGCATCTTGAGTATCGACAAGCTTGTCGACGTAGGCCATGAGGTCAGCGATGGTGTGGGCGTCAGCTTCATGGTTCTTCTCAAAAAGCTTGATGTTGGTTACTCCCTTCTTGTAATAGGCTATGACGTCTTCGTCTTTGACACCTGCGAGAGTGTTGCGATTCTCAAAGTAGCGGTTAGTGTATTCTCGGAGGGTTTCATCACGCCTCATCCACACTCTGGCGAGGTGATGTGTGTTGCCAGGATGATTGTAGGTCGCCTGGTAGTTGGTCGTGAAGAGCCGTGACAAGGTCGCCCATGTGGTGATGCACTACGCAGGAAGATTGTCGAGCCACAGGAGTGGCGCTTTGCCCATCACAAGGGGGAAATACCCTGCCATGTGGTCTTCATTGCCTCCAGAGGCGCGTGCCGCAATGCTGTACATCTTGAGCCAAATACTTGGGTCGGAGCGACCGTCGTATTTTTCGATGGCTGGCTTGAAGTCTTTGGGGTATCTGATCGTCCTGAGATGACGTGAGAACGCCGGGAAGTTGTTGACTGCTCCAGGACTGGCTGATGGGGCATAGGCCGCCAGGATGACGTAGAGGTCATCTGGAGGACCATTATCTTGGTCGTACTGGGCACGTCGTAGGAGCTCTTGATCGTGCATCTGACGGAGTTCTGTTGCTTGAATGGGGTGGTTGGCGTCAAGGGGATCAGGGACCCCGTTGTCATGGTCGTAGTTAGCACGGCGTGCTATCTCCACTTCATCTCGTATACGTCGACGTTGACTGCCCTCGGTGTGGTTGGCCTGTACTGGAGGAGGTTGAGCTCCAATGTTCTACCTTGCATTGGCAGCGGCGTTTTGTTGTTGGGTGCCAGCAGCATTGGCTGCGTTGTTGGCGACGTTGCCTGCCGCATTAGCAGCAGCGTTGGCTGGAGGGTTGGCTGCGGCGTTGGCGGCAGCGTTGGCAGCAAGGTTGACTGGCTGCACTACTTCATTTTCACCTCTTCCTTCTTCAGCTACGGGCTGAAGGGGAGCGTTGCTGCGACGTCGCTGGCGAGGGTGCTCCGACCTACTCCTGGAGTAGGAGCTTGCAGCTGATCTGCTGTATCCTGGGCCTCTTTCTTCGACTTGGGCGGTGGCGACGCGGATGTGAGCTTGTAGACGCCGTATTGCAGGAGTATCCTCAAGTTGTCCCAGCGCGGCAAGGGCTGCGCCTAAGTTTGCTTGAGGAGAGTTGTAGACTTCATGACCGTCTTGCTCAAAGTCCCTCAGGAGGTCTCTGGCACGTAGGCGTACTCGACGAGGCTCGTTGTGCTGCTGCGGGGCGGCTGGAGCTGCGGGGGCTTGCGCCCTGACGTTTCCTGCTGGTTGGTTGGCGGCACCTTGTCCGACGTTGGCCACGGGCTGACCCGCGCCTGCGGCAGCTGCATCTAACTCCTGCTGACGACGTGTAGCTCTTGCAGCGTTGGTGTTTTCACGCTCTATGCGCTGCTCGTCTGTTTCTCCGAGCTGAGGAGGTACGTCTGCGGAGACCACTAGGAACTCGCGGTCTGGGATCTCAAACATCTCACCCGGATAGTTCGGGGAGATGGTCGTACGGGCGATCTGAAACGCGAGGCGGTCCGGAGATGGCTCGCGGTTGATCTGGCGGCGATGAGCTGCGAGGAGAGGTCGGCGAAGCTTCTTGAGTACACGGCACTGGCGAGCCGTGTGTTTGGAGTTCTCGTGGACGGGGCAAGGGTCATCAAGGTAACTCCTGCGGTCTCCACGGTGTGGGGTCTTGGGTCCAGATTCGATCTGGATCTTGCGCTTCATGTAGCGAGACGCTATGTGAGCTGCGTTCCGCAGGCCAAGAGGCATACGGGTTGGAGGAGTAGAGGTCGTGCGAGGGCGTTTAACGCGCTCACAGACCTTGATCGTGTCGGAGAGCATGTCTTCGACGCGATCAAGCCCCGTGATCAGGTCGCGAGGAGTGGGTGGGTGGGTTTCTGTCAGCAGATCTGCCCCGACCTACTGGTTGGAAGTGACCGCATTGCCTTCGATGACGAGGCAAGCGGCTGGAGCGGTGGATTCCGCCGGCATAGAGCCGAAGCAGATGTCGACGGGATTGGCGAGGATCTCCGCCATGCTCTCCGGGAAGATGACGCCATTGGTCGAAGCCATCGAGTTGCACGAAGAACCCTGGATTCCGCCCCTACCTGGCGCGCCAACTGTCAGATGTTTAGATCTAGACAGCCCACAGGGGGGTTAACCCCGGTGGTTTAGTTGTTCGGCGAGGGGGAATCTAAGGCTAAGAACTCGAAGGTTGCGCACAGGCACACGGAACGCAGAGAACTCGGCGAGTTTATACTGGTTCGGGCCTCCGGAAAGTAAAACCCTACGTCTAGTTGTTGGTGTAGATTTCTTGGGGGTTGCGTGATCGTTACAAGGGGTCGCCCGACCCGCTTTATATTGGCCAGCGGACAAGGTCGGTTCCCAGACTCCTGGTCGGTTACGACCAAGAGACCTAAATCTAGTTGATTACAACACTTGCCATATCTGTCGATCTGCTTGGTCGGAATCCACCGATGTCTTGTCTTGCACGCCAAGTCTTGTAGTCGTTCTGGATAAGGTCGTCTGGAATCTTCTGGAAGATCTTCAGGAGGTCGTGTGGGCCACTAACTAGGTCGGTTGGGCCCACTGTCAGGTCGGCGGGTCTTCTGGTAGGCCGGACCTACTTGTCAGGGACGGCCGTGAGCCTGGCCGGTGGGGACCCAGGGGTACCCATGTCTCACAGTGACAGGGCCTCGCCAACCAGTTAGGGTTTGGGCGCCCCCGATCAGGGTGCGAGACTAAGGGCCCAATGGGCCGTTGGACCCACTGAGGAGGAGATCAATCTAACATTCTTTAGTCAATTAGGTGGTCCACGTCCACTGATTGCTCTCTTGAGTCTTGACACAACATGTGATCAACACAGACATGGCTAGCTACCAGCCACGGAGGCAGCGAGGGGGGCGGAGGGGGCTCCAGCCCCCCTACTGCCTTCAAACTCCATTAAATCTCCTTAGTTTCTCTAGTTTTTTTGCCATAGATATAGTAGAAGGACTGCATTCTGAGGTAGAAGAAGATGATTTTGTGACTTTTGATCAGAAAAGATTATTAAGTCCATGTTAATTGTATTGAGTCTTTCTATTATGTATAGTTCAGCCCTACCTAAATTTTTTTCTGGATCCGTCACTGCTAGCTACCCAATTATTGAAGCGATATTGGGGAATATTATATCAGCGAATGCCTTGCAAGCGTCAGGGATGATGCATTGACGGTTCCATAGCGACCTTAACTGGTGCCAACACAATCACTACTTCACAGCAGGTATATATATTGTTCTCCTGTGCTCCATCTCAGAGAGGAGCAAAGCACACCAGCGACAATGGCCAGCGGGGGTGAGTTGCAGCTTCTCGGCGTGTGGGCAAGCCGTTTGCTGTGCGAGTGAGACTCGCTTCAAGGGCCTCAGATACGAGTACATCGAGGAGGACCTCCGCAACAAGAGCGACCTCCTCCTCAGCTCCAACCCGGTGCACAAGAAGGTGCCCGTGCTCATCCACCACGGCAAGCCTGTCTGCGAGTCACAGATCATTGTGTAGTACATCGACGAAGTCTTTACGGGCACAGGCCTATCCCTTCTCCCCACTGATCCCCACGAACGTGCCAGGGCACGTTTCTGGGCAGCCTTCATCGACGACAAGGTTAGTACTAGTACCTATTATAGCTGGATTTACAATTATTTACGTCCATTAATTCAGTCCTGGCAGTTATTTGTGCTGATCGATATGCCTGTATGTTGCACTTGCAGTTGTTGGCCTCATGGGTGCAGGCTGCTAAGGGCAAGACAATGGAGGAGAAGATGGAGCTCTTGAAACCTACGTTCCGCGGCAGTCGAAACTCTAGATGCAGCCTTTAGGGAGTGCTCCAAGGGGAAGCCCTTCTTCGGCGGTGATAACGTCGGGTACTTGGATGTCATGCTTGGGGGCCTGGTAGCATGGGTGCATGCCTCCGAGGCGCGCCATGGATTGAAGCTCTTTGACGCCTCCTCTAGGAGCCCGCTCCTCAACGCATGGGTGGACCGCTTCACCAAGCTGGATGAGACCAAGGAGATCCTGCCAGACATCAAAAAGCTAGTGGAGTACGCCAATACGAGGGAGGCCCAAGCTGCAGCCGCAAATTATTTTTTTTTTGAAATTAAGAGCAGGAGCACTACCATATCATATATGAAGAAGCAGCAATGGTACATAACACGCCGAAGCGTACACCCCACACAAATAAACGCACACAACACAACGCTACACCACCACCACCTGGGAGAGAAGCTAAAAGTAGACCGTTGAATCGTGCCGTCGTCACCAACGATGTGCCGCGCCAAAAACCGCAGCCCGCTGCAAGCTCGAGCAACTAACTGAAACTCCACCACGGGACTATCCCCCTCAAGCCGCACACAAAAGGTCGTCGGTCCCCCTGCTCCAGCGGTGCATCAGCGGAACCTTCCCGTCACGGCGCCGTTGAAAAACACTAATCCCGACCTCTGCGTGAGGGCCTCGCCTCTTCCACCGCCTCACTCCTCTGCCAAGGACTCAGATAACTGAAAGTCGCTTTGCGAGCACCACTTCCGCCCAGCCATCACCGAGATCACCACTGCACCTTGCGCGCCAACTCAAGATCTCTAGCACCATGGGCCCTCTGCACCTTGCCGCCAACACACTGACCTTGCGCACCTCCTTAGCCGCTGCACACGGGCCAACCAGACCACCTCCTACACTGCCACGAGCCGAGAAGAGTCTCCATAAGCGACGCCTCCAAGGAGGGCGTGACGCCAATAGCGCCACCGTCACTCGTCCAACGACCGGACCGGGTTTTCACCCCGAGACGCCATGATGTATCAGGACACGACACTCCATAGTGATGCCCCCAACGGGGAGAACGACGCGCCAAGTGCGCCGCCACCACCACCACCTGCACAAGTGTCGGTGAAAGCTTTCGCCTGGAACAACGCCGCACCTTACACACGCCCTCAGACAAGTAGCAGCATACAAGATCCCTTTCGCCTCCGCAACTCCTCCGCCAGAAGAATGGCTCAAAACATCCAGCAGTGCCGCCATGGCACCGTGAGAACATACCTCAAGCCACCCGGCCCCGCCACCGTGGCGACGCCGAAACCGTCGTCGAGGAGAGGAGAAGGAGGGCACCTCCATCTCACCTCCGTCTCCACTGCCCGCACGCTGTTGTCCGCCAGCACCACCTCCTGACCACCATGGCCAAGAGCGGCCAGCCACTCAGGCGCCCCCCACACAGGGCCTCCCGCGGCATAGAGGTCACCGTGCCCTGCACCTTGCAGACTGTCGTCGCTGCCGCCGCCGCCACCGTCCCTGCGCGTGGGCCGCGCCGGTGCGCCCCGGCCCCTGCGTAGACCGTCGTCTCGTCCGGCGCCAGCCTCATGCACCGCCGTAGCCGCAGCGACGGCCGCCACCAGCAGCACACGCGCCGGCCAGTACCGCCGCCGCCACCACCATCAGCACCTTCCGCCGCCGATGGACCCCGCACCACGCCCCGCCACGGAAACACACGCCCTCGCCGCGCAACCACCGGATCCGGCCGGGACGGCGCCGGATCTGGGGCCTTCTTCCTCCGCCGCCGCCCGGTCGCCAGCGCCGACGAGAGAGACTCCAGGGAGGCCGGACGACCGCGCTCGCCCGTATCCACCAGAGAAAGAGAGGGAGGGCCTCGCCGCCGCCTTCCTCGCGGGCCGCACGGCTTTCCGGCTACCCGCTCGGGCGGCGGTGCGGCGGGAGAAGGCGATGTGAGGGTGGCGGCGGCTAGGGTTCCAGGAGGCCGCCGTCGCCCGCGCGGGGGCGAGCGAGCGGCTCAGGGCTTTTTTTCGTGTCCAAATTAATTTCTAGCATGCCAGAGAGACATGCACTTGTGTGTGTGTGATGACAGTGTCATTTTGTATGTTGAGTGTGTACCTTCAATATAGTGGCGGACTCAGAGGTTTTGTGGAGCCTGAGCAAACCTCGTCGCAACAGATAACAAATTCACACAACATACCAATCACTAACATAAGCATAAGCATAGATGATAACTGCGACAATTTCAAAACTAAAATCACCATTCCGTACACATACAAATATGAAAATGGAAATATGATAGAAATGGTCTCATTAGGACACTAACATAAATTGTTCGCTAACAATCTAACAACAAAATCAAAGATCTATTTGGTTACCAATTTGGCTGAGCTTTCGCTTCCTATTTTCCATTCCTTGAGTCTCGATGCCAGCAAGCAGCCGGGCACAGCTAGCATGCTGGCCCAACACCCTCGCACATGCTGTGTTGGGGAATTGGGTAAAAACCTTTCACCCTCGAAACTTCGGAAATGACAAGACTCTAAAGAGTTCATGAAAGCATGCAGAGAGGATCCAAGTGAAAGTGTCATTTTCATGATTTCAAAAAAGAATTCGCTAATCCTCTAACAATGGGCGAAACAATCGCCGAATAACCATGGATTCGCAGGTCTATCTCTTGTTTCAGGCTTGAGAGGTTTCGGGAGTCGTTGCTAATTCGGGAAATCTTAACGATAGAAGCTTCGAAGATCTCCGTAAAGACAGGAAAGTTTTGCCACGCCTGCTGATCGCTGCGAGTTCGGTGAAGATTCGACTTCGGCGAAGGTTTCGGCGATGAAGCGCGGGAAGCTGTCTGCCTGCGAATCTTCGCAAGGACAGGGCAAAAATCGTGAATGAACCAAGTCAAAGGAGTGGTGTCAAAAGTCCGGGTTCAAGGTGTGAACGAGTGGCCGGTTTGTAAATATTTGAAATTAGCTCCGCAAATCACGGGATGTAAAAGACATTCTTGTACATGTTCACACTTGGAATATTCTTTAGATTCGAGGGTAATCTCGGAATGTAAAAGTCCCTTCGCCTCCCTATAAAAAGGGGTTCGAGGGCACGTGTAAAGGGATTCACAACTTTTGAAGCGAGAATAGACTTTCGGAGATTCCTTGTCTCTGCGCTCATACACACTTTCGCGTACTCGTTCGGGAATCTTGCTTCTCTTGTGTTCGGGGGCCCCTTCCGATTTTCGGACCCCCCAACATGCTGCAAGCGCAAGGTCGGGATGTATCCTTCAGACTTGCAGTCTGCTCTAATTGGAATTCACAACATCGCTGGCATTGGAAGTCCACTGTATTTTTTTCTTGCTGGTAATCTTCAGAGGATTATTAGTGAAGATGTTGATCCATGCTATCTAAAGAGTAAAAGAAGGTTGCTATGAAAGAAAGCTTCGATTTGCTACAAGTCATTATCATGGAGATCGTTGGTAACTTTGGTGGAATTTCAGAAGCAAGATTCAAGCATACATAGTGCTTTGTTTATTCTCGTTTAATGTCTTTCTGAACTTGGTCAGAATCTCTGACTCGGTGGCAGTTTGAGTACTGCAGTTTGGTTTGCTTGGTTCATAATTTTAATTGCACTAGCAAATATGCTCTTGCGTTGCTACGGGTATATACAATATTGTTTGCTGTTGTTGCTACTGCCTATAATATAGGACAATTGTATACATAATTATTGTCTTTCCCATCTTCGATTGCACTTTTATGGAACAGGATGTTGCAATATGTGCTAGGCCCTAGGGAGACTAAACATAGGTTAAATATAATTAAGCTTTCGTGTTTATTTTCTTATTGTGTGCAATAATTCCCATCTTCAATTGCATTTTTGTGGTATACTATTTTCTATAATGTCTTAAAATACGCCAGGCCTAGGGAGACTAAATATTTTCTATTTTCTATTTTGATTAAATATTTTTTGTAGTTTTCCTTATTGTGTGCAACATTAGGAGATAAATATCACAAATGAAGACCAGACAATGGGATCTAGAACCATATAACTGAGGGAGCAGACCGTCTAACATTAATTAAGAATGTCAGAGCATAAAGATTTAGATAACATATTCTATTGTGTTGCAATTTTATGGAATTTAAAAATGACAACTGTATTACTTTTTTGAGCTATATAAAATAAATAAATAGAAATGATATAAGGTATTTTCGTATAAGTAGTGAAATTAATTTTCGTATATAAATAAACTACTGTTGGAATCATGCCCTACTCACTGTCAAGCAGGGAGGACCCATGGAAAGTCGGCTAGCAATACGTGACCAGAGAGACCATTAGACCAAGACCATGATCAGGCACATATCAAAGCCAGGGTGCATGTTTGTCACTGTTTGATTTGAATTGTTTAGTACATAATAGTTAAGGTTATGATATGGCATTTTGTGCAGTGAAAAAGCACATAATATTTTCATCTCTCATTGAATCATAATAACATAAAAATTTAGATAACACATTCTATTATGTTGCAATTTTATAGAATTAAAAAATGACAACTGTATTACTTTTTTGAGCTATATAAAATAAATAAATAGAAATGCTATAAGGTATTTATCATGCAATCATTTACTTGTGTAACCGAAATGCTATAAGCTTCATTTGGATGTTGATATTGAGAGCCTTGATATTGAATTGGATAAAAAACCAAAGCGGAGTGATATTGGTATTGAGTTACAATCCCAAAGTCATTGTTTGGATGTAAATAAAATTGTAGATAGAATTGCTAGATGGAATGTTTAGAAGAGACAAATCCAATTCACGTTTGGATGTCTTCATGCTGGAATTGAGAATCGAACCATAGCTTCTATTCACGGAGGACGGGAGGAGTCGTACTTGCCGCTGTTGCCCTCCCATAGCCACCACCGCTGCCTTGACAGACCCAGAGGCGGAGCTCTACCTCTATCCGTGGGCTGGAGATTGGACGCCGCCGAGGTGAGCTGTAGCTCGCCCAAGGCGGAGCACGCCGTCCTGGGCTCGTCGGAGAAGGCCGCGCCACCTAGGCCTTGTCGGAGAAGGCGCCGCTCGCATCTAGGATCGAACTCACCGCCCTCTCCTTGCCTCGCTGGGAAGAAGATGGGGAGAAGAAGCCCGGGCAACGGAGCTCGCCGGCGAATGGAGGGGCCGCGCTGCCCGCATCCGGGGTAGAGGACGCCCGACCAACGGAGGGACGGGGCCGGTACAGCTCGCCGGCGGAGGGCAGATGGGGGGCGGCGGAGGAAGATGGGCGGACGCAGCTTCGCGAGGAGAGGAAGGGGCACGCGGGAGTCAGGAGGACGATTCCGTCTGATTCTGAGGGGGTGGGCTCCGTATTGGGGGCAAGCGGCCGGTGCGGTGATGAATGCCGACGGGTATTGCCTCTAGTTTCCAATGCCGAATTCCAAACACATCCAAACGGCAGAATTCGAGCGCACCAATGCTAATTCCAAATTCCGAGCTCCAATATAGACTTCCAAACGGGGTGTAAGGTATTTATCATGCAATCATTTACTTGTGTAACCGAGATGCTATAAGGTATTTATCATGCAATCATTTACAGTTGTGTAACCATTCAAATTGTCCAATGCCAAAAATATGCAACGCAAAAAAATATTTGGTAATAAAAATAATAAGGAGGATAAAAGGAAGAAATTAGACAAAACATCGGCTATTTGTTTCTTAGCCCAATCAGCTCACTTGCTTGGCCTTCGTTCCCATCCGTAAACAGGATCGGGAAATTCCCATCCAGAATTATCAGTAACCAAATAAATCCAGCAAAAAACAGAAAAATCTGACGGGATCCGGGACCGGAATCAGTTGGGCGACCAAATTAACGGATTCTTTTTTCTAACAGAAAAAATCCCGCTTTTGCCGTATTTTATGTATAGAAAATAGAAAATTTTATTCCGTATTAATATATCATCTCATCAGTCAAGGTCACAGACCAAAGGATAGCGCTCGGCTTCAGCCTGTGGCTATGAGGTGGCCGGACTCGTGTACTCGACTCCCCCTCCCCAGCTGCCTCTCCGAGGTGGTATTAAACTCGTCCGCCTGTTGGTGTTGCTGCTGCGTGTTGGGCCGCAATGCGCTACCGGGCCACCATCGATTACTCCGTGCTTCCGTTGCCGAGGTTATTCCCTCAGCCCGACTCCGGTTTTCTAGGGGCGGGTCAATGACGGTTTTATGTAAAACCTGACGGTTCAAGGGGTTCCAGTCCGGTTTTGCTCGAGATTTTTCTTCAGAAGTCAGATTACGAGTCGATTAGGAAGTGACGGACGAAAAACCTGGCAGAAACGATCCTTACTTTAATATTAATATATATATATAAATATAAATATATATATATATAGGTAGAGATTAGGTTGTAGACATTTACTTCTTCAATCCATCCCACAAAGACTTCATTTAGAAAAATTTGGATACACTAGTAGTTGTTATAAATGACCATGCTACCCATAATTACTTATATTAGTTGAGGTTGAAAGTTGTATAGTGTTTGATTTATAGATCTCGAATAAATGCATTTCATTAGCTTTATGCATTTGTCAATGCATTTTTTCTTGGTATGAGTGTTGCTTTAATTTGATTAATTTTACTAGAAGCTAAATGAATGAATAAAATTTAAAAGCTAAACGAACAATTTTTGTGGGACAGAGAGAGTACTTGTGATTAGTTGAGCCTGAATGATCTTTTATCCTTAATTGAAAAATAGGAACAAAGGGAGGGGCCAGGTCAAAAGAGATCCGTTCGCTAGCACTGAAGGCGACATAAGGAATTTCAGGAACTTTCACCATTTTAAAAAAAACAGTAGAGGCACCATTATTTCTTCTGTTCGACTACTTCCTAAGCTTCTTCTCCAAGGACTTGAACAAACCTTAGCTTGTACATTGTTCCAAATTTCTTCATTGCTTGGTCCACAACACTAGCTACCAAAAATAAAATAGTGGTAGCAACAAATTTAGTCAGACATGGAGGCTGTTCGGCTTGCTTATCTCGGCTTGTTTTAACTTATTTCCTCCCACTAAATACTATTCATTCTACCAGCCGAGCATGTTGACCGTTTAGTGATGGCTGTTGATCATATATATACCATAATTTGAACTAGCAGCATTTCTGAGAACCAATTAATAAGATTCATTTCAAAGTCCCGTCAATCTTCCACAAATTAAAATTAAGTTATAGTGGACAACAAAAACATTGCTCAAACACCTCCATATATACATTCACGCCTCTGCTTGGTTCTTGATGAAGAACACAGCGAAAGCACAAGAGAACATCAGTAACCTTTTGTTGTGCACACACCGACACACACATCCGAGAATGGCCGGAGGACGAGATGAGCTGAAGCTGCTGGGGACGTGGGGGAGCCCGTTTGTGATCAGAGTGAAGCTCGCGCTCAGCTTCAAGGGCCTGAGCTATGAGAACGTGGAGGAGGACCCCTACTACAACAAGAGCGAGCTGCTCCTCAAGTCCAACCCGGTGCACAAGAAGGTGCCTGTGCTCCTCCACAACGGTAAGCCCGTCTGCGAATCTCAGCTCATCGTGCAATACATCGACGAGGCCTTCACCACACAGGGCCCCTCGCTGCTCCCCGTTCACCCCTACGAATGCGCCATGGCTCGCTTCTGGGCTTCCTACATTGACGACAAGGTATCCCACACGTTTACGTACTATCACCTCGTGATATTTACCCTGTAACCGTATTAGTATTCATTGCCAATAGTGTTTGGTCAAATCTATTGACGGGTGTGAGCGACCGTTGCAGCTGTTTGCCTCTGCGTTTCGAGCTGGTAGGGCGAAGACGGAGGAGGAGAAAGCCGAGGCACTGAAGGAGACGTCCGTGGCCGTGGAGACCCTGGAGGCAGCCTTCAAGGATTGCTCCGAGGGGAAGCCCTTCTTCGGAGGTGACAGCGTGGGGTACTTGGATATCGTGCTTGGGAGCCTCATACCGTTTGTGTATGTGGGCGAGGCAAGGTATGGCATCAAGCTCTTTGACGGCACCAGAAGCCCGCTCTTGGAGGCGTGGGTGGAGCGCTTTGGTGCTTTAGATGCTGCAAAGGCAATCCTGCCAGAGGTCAACGATCTGATCGAGTACAGCAAGGCCAAGCGAGCACGAGCTGCAGCCATGGCCGCTTCATCAGCAAGCAACTAAAATTGGCTCGATGATGCGTGACTGCTGCCATTGGGTAACAGCAGAAAGAGAAACTGACATCTTTGCTGAATAAAGATACACAATGTGATATTAATTATTCTCCATTTTGGTAGTTGTACACTTGTTTTTCTAATTTAATAATTAATGGATTATATTGTAATTTACCATATATTGGTTTTGAACTTTTGATAGTAGCTAGTACTTATCGCAACCAACTGCACGGTCGTGCGCCTGTTATGTCTGAATCAACTTTATTAGAGTTGATTGAATAATTTGTAGGACAACACTACGAGGAGGGGCTCTCCGGATAGGCATCCGTCGAGAGCCCCCATAGGCCATAGGCCTCACTACTACACAATTCAACATCACCAACGCTTTATTACCCACGGTGTTTCGCAATCCGGCAGTGATAACTCATCACCACCGGTTTTAAAACAAACCGCTAGTAAAGAATGAAACCGACGGTGATTTTTGGCATCATCAACGGTTTATAATATGAGCTGGTGTGATAACTATTACCACCAGCTCGTTTAATAAAGCGTTGGTGATGGAGAGAGACAGACCCAAAATTTTTATCAGATGTAGTTGAATCCGTCACCCCCTCCTCCCTTATCCACTCGACCCCCACCCGCCACTGTATCTCTCTTCGATCCAATCCTTCTCCAAAAACTAACTGCCTCCCCTCCCTCTCCACGGTCCTCCCTCCCCCAGCGAGCTCTCCACCATCTGCCACCCCTCCCCTGCCCCCTTTCGTGCGTCCCTCACTCACTCGTAGTAGTGAGGAGCAGTGGCAGGGTGAGGAGCGGGCGTGGCGATGGGATGCGCCGACGGCGGAAGCAGCAGCAACGGTGGTGGGATGCGACAGGCGGAGGGTGCGGCCAACGGGTCCGCGGCTCCAGTGGCACGACCTCTGCTTCCTTCACCGGTACCTCCCTCCCTCTCTCTCTCTCTCTCTCTCTCTCCGTACCTTCCCGACTTTATCCCGTCGGCCATGCACGGCCACCGCACCTCGTTGGCGCCGGCTCCACCTCCGCCGTGACCCTCCGGCCACCCATTCTTTGTCGGCTGCTGCTCCTCCTCACTGGAGCTGCTCTGGTGAGGAGGAGCGGCGGCCGAGGAAGAACTAGGGAGACGGAGCCAACGCCGACAAGGTGCGGCAGCGGGATGCAGCTGGTAGTGGGATTTCTTTTCTTCTTTTTAAACACCATCACTACCTGTTACCTAGTATGCATCACCTTCGGTACCCATCACCGCCATCTTTGAGACAACAGTTCTCAAACCGGCAGTGAAGGGTGTTTTGGAACTGGCGGTGATGGGCTGTCCTGGGGTAGTGCCTTATTCGTTGACCGCTCAACACACAAAAAAAGAAAGACAAAACAGTCGTAATGCATGGGCGGATGTGCCACTCTTGATCTCTTCTCCACATGCCCCTCTGGCCGTCGCTTCCCTCCACCTCACTAGCACCGTTTTCGACGATGGTGAGGCCCTCCCAACCTTTACCCCTCCCCTCCCGTACTTGCCCTCCATCGAAATCAGCAGATACCTCGACATTGTCATCATCACCATCATCACTAGCGAGCATCTCCATCTTTTTCATCTCAAGCGCGCACCACTGTCGCCGCCAACCTCCACCACTACCCCGCGGCAGGCGGTGACCTCACCACCGTGCCATCCACCCACCTCCCGCCGTCACCCCCCTTTAGGAAGGGCCACCCCTGTGGTGAGCACTAGATACCTCCACCGCCTGGTCGGTGGCACCATCGCCGCCCGACTTCGCCACACACACACCGCCACCGCTACCTCTGTGTGCACCGGTCATATATGGGACCCTCTCCACAACCCCGAACCCATGTAACAAGAAACCGTGACCACACCGGTCTCCCTGTCCACCTCCCGCACATTAGCCACTATAGAATTCTGTTGTCTGTTTGAAGTTATTTTTATTATTCTTCATTTTGAGAAGAATTACTTCTTCCCGCAACAATGACCTCGAGTTTAGCATAAATCCAGAACTCTCTGGTTTAGCTTCTACGTAATTGGGTATCTCCTCAAGCGTGACATGAGTAGACTTAGCAATTTTACCCCCAGACGCGAATATCCGCGGATGCCCGACCCAACGGGCAAGGATACGGGCAAGAAACTTCACCGTGGGTGCAGATAGGGCAGCAACCCTTGCCTACGGGCAGCAAACAAGCAAGAAACTTCACCCAAGGGTAATGCACATTACTGGCGATAAAAACGGATTGGATACGATCAGATACTGCAGATACAAATACAAATAATTTTTTTTTCTCGGATCGAATTCGAATATGAATAGATCATGATGTGTCGAATAGTGATATTCATCATATTCAAATCTTAAAAATCCGACTTTGAATATCCGGATACAAATACAATACAGATGAGTACAGATATGAAATGCTTGGATTCGGATAGGATCTTACCACTTGGGACAGCGCAGGAGTTCGCCATGGTTTCGGCGAGGCGGAGGAGAGGGAGGACGAAGCAGGCGAAGGGTTGGGTAGAGGAAATAACGGCGACGGGTGACGTGTTTGCCCGTACCCATGGAGGCGCAGATATTCGTCAGACGCGGATACGAGTATACCTGAGCATTTTTGGCCCGGCCCGACCCGGCTCGCTGGCCCGACCCGCGCCAGGCCCACCCACGAACCTTACTGGACGGGCGTGGGCAGAGATCTTGAAGCCCGCGAAAAAATTTTTTGGCCCGAGCCCGGCCCGAAATGATGTTTTTAGTTACTTTACACTATAAAATGCGCGAGCGGCCCGCCTAAGCCCGGGCCCGGCCCGAGCCCGGTCCGAAAACTGAGGCCCGACACGTCCCATGGGACGGTCATGAGCAGGATTTTCTCGGCCCGAAAAACCCGAATTTTTTTTCGGCCCGGTCCGAACCCGACCCGACCTGTGGAATGCTCAGATCTACATACGAGCAGGACTTTTTATCCGTGGGCAAGCTGTCAGACAGGCAAAGAGCGACAACACGAATATGCTATCAGGCGGGTAAGCGCTTTACCGACCTGGTGTCATCCCTAGACATGACAGGAAGAACTTTCTCTCTCTTTGTGCCCAAGACAGGAGCAGGTAGTGACTACTGACTAGAGTACGCACGCAAACATTTTGTCAGTCTGACCCACAGATAAGTGCTCTCCTTTGTAGATCTTTCAAGTCGATGAAACGGAAAAAACGATAAAAGATTAAGTTTTGTGAAAAAATGTGGATCTTGTTTTGAAAACCTATTCTAATCTTGGATAAGTCAAGTGGACTTTTTTCAAACACAAGATGGTACTGAACTACTATAACGGGAGCAATGACATCACCTCCCTCCGGTTTGCGACGGTCACGCGAGTCCGTTGACCCCGATGCCCCTTGTTGTCCAAGGCAGGGGATATCGATCTAAGGGTCTGTTTGGCTGCTGGCCACAGTCCGCCACGCCTTGTGCGGCGGCGCCACGGAGTGTGGCGAGCAAAATCGTCGCTACGGAAGTGTGACGAGTTTCTCTGTGAATCACCTTGATTCTCGTGTGGCTGCAAAACTGTGGCGAGAAAGCAAACACTGGCCAGCTTTTTGGTGGCAGCCACACCTGTGGCGTGGCAGACTTTGGCCAGCAGCCAAACAGACCCTAACAACTCCAGCTCTCAATGCTGACCAGATCGAAAAACCAGTTGAAGCGTTGATTTTGCAGAATCAGCGGAGGATCCTATGCGACTTTTCCTCGTAGCTAACGAATTGGATCATATCGCACGCTCGGCGGTCAGTTGGTAGGATTTCGGTGTATTTTGTTGCATATATTATATTGCTATACGATGTATGGATCATTTTGAATACTGGGATCGATTCAACTAACGTACGTGTGTAGCATATTGTCTTGTCATATTGTTGTGTTTGGTTGTTTGTGTTATTTGGTTTATGTATGACATGATTCAAAATAATAACAATTTTTTATTTGGTTGACTGAATCGTTATACATAACTATACATATGAGCACCTTACTAACTATTTCCTATTTCTCTCAACATGTAACCAATCCACGTCAGCACCACGTCACCATTGTTGGGGAATTAGGTAAAAACCTTACACCCTCGAAACTTCGGAGATGTCGAGACTCCGGCGAATTCTGGAAAGCGGTTGAGAAAGAGCCAAGTAACGTTACTTCTTTCATGATTTCGGAAGAATTCTCTAATCCGCCACTTTCGGGCGAAATAATCACCGAAAGAGCACGAGTTCGCGTGTCTGTTCATTATTTCAGGATGGTAAAAACTTCGGAGATCATTGCGGATTCGGGAAACTCTGGCATTGGAAGCTTCGGGAATCTTCGCAGGAATCGGGAAACTCTATTTCGAGAATGATTTCAGCAACTTGAGTCGGCAGTTTTGAGCACCTGAGAATCTTCGCAAGTGTAAAGCTGAAGCCACGAATGAACCAAGTCAAAGGGGTGGTGCCAAAAAGTCCGGGTTCAAGGTGTGAATAGATGGCAAGCTTGTAAATATGTGAAATTAGCTCCGCAAATCACGGGATGTAAAAGACGTTTATGTACGTGTTCACACCAGGAATATTCTTTAGATTCGAGGGTAATCTCGGAATGTAAAAGTCCCTTCGTCTCTCTATAAAAGGGGGCTCGAGGGCACGTGTAAAGGGATTCACAACTTTTGAGGCGAGTACAGACTTTCGTGAGTTCTTTGTCCCCGTGCTTTTTCATACTTTCGCGTATTCATTTTGGAATCTAGTTTCACTTGTGTTCGGGGTCCCCATCCGATTTTCGGACTCCCCAACATTGGCGCCCACCGTGGTTTCAGCTGATAAACAACTCACGATGCCTCCACAGAAGAAGTCCAAGAAGAACACACCCGCTGAGGCTAACCAGGAAGATCATCACATCGAAGAAGATAATGGAAACTCTCTCACTGCAGAACCTTCGCAAATCTCAGACCAGGAAAGGAGAGCAAAACTTGAGGCCCTCCAGAAGGCACGAGCTGAGAAAACCGCGCATACTCTGGAAGCATTCGCTGAAGAAGAAGCTGAAGAAGAAGATGATGAGGTTGTAGACAGATAACTGCAAGTCATGAACCAAAAGCTGCTGATACTTCAGAAAGAGAAAGAAAGATTCGCGAGTCAGCTGGAAGCAAAAAGGAAAGCTTCGGAGAAACTAGAGAAACTCAACCAGGCAAAAGAACAACTAAAAAAATGCAAAAAGAAATTGATGAAATTAAAGAGCAAGGGAACAGTTCACTATGGCGCGATTCGCCACACCAGAACTCTGGACAGCACAAAAGAACTCCAAGAGAAAACTTCTTCACGGGCAATGGAATCTTGCCATTTGCAGATCCAGAGTCGCCACTTTCACTAGGGCTACAAACAGCACCATGGCCACCGAAATACAAATCAGTTTCTCTCCCGAAATACAATGGATACGGGTATTCTAGACAATTCATCATGAGCTATGAATCAGCTGTAAATTCGGCAGGAGGAGATGATGTAGCACTGGCTAAATCTTTCATTATTGCTTGTGAAGGTCCAGTCCTCAACTGGTATTCCTTGTTGCCTCCACATTCAATCTGCAGCTGGATTGATCTCAAGACGAAATTCATTCAGGCATTTCAAGTGTTTCACGAAACTTCTGCAAAACCATCAGACCTCTTCAATTGCAAGCAAAGAGACAGGGAGCCACTGCAGAGCTTCATGAGAAGATTCATGCAACAAAAGTCCCAAATTCCGGGAACAGATGACAAAACAACAATCCAAGCACTGATCAAAGGTCTGACTCCAGGACCAACAGCTTCGCACTTAACCAGAAAAGAACCACAGAGCATTGAGGAACTCTTCGACGAACTAGAACAATACATCAAGTTTGATGAAGATCATCGAAAAAGAGTTGCTGAGCGAAATCAAGCAAGGCAGGGCAATAGAGGAACAACATGGAGGCTTCAGTTTCAAACTCCACGAAACATCAACAATGTGGAAAACCCTCAGTCCAACCAGGACAACAGACCAAGCACAAGAGGAGGCTTCCCATCTAGAGGAAGGGGAAGAGGAAGAGGACCTCCGAAAATCCAAAATCATGACGCAAGAGATCCATACTTCTACTGCAGATATCATGGGAGAGGTCACAGCACCGAAACTTGCCCAGAAACTAGAAAGAACATAGCAAGAATTCAGCAAGAAAAAACCATGATGAACATTGCCTCCACAATGCCGAATCAATTCCGTCAAAACTTCTGGCAACCGCAGCTCATGGGTCCTCAGCCAGCGCCAATTCCCATTCAGCAATTCCAACAAGCACAATCGTCATGGCAGCCCTCGCAACAGTTTTCCCCTCAATCTCAGGCAATACAAACCATCCAGCAACCACAACCAATTCGTGAAATGCTGTCACCACCACCAGATAATTCAGCGAACCCAGAATCAAGTTCAAGAGGCCACAATCCGAACGCATTGCCTTCTTTCGGAACCATCATGCCTATCATTGGAGGCTCATCCATGGAGTTCGAAACCAAAAGGCAGAGAAACAACTACTTCAGATCTGTGAACACAGTCATCAACGACGGTCCAGCAGCGCGTCCAGAATGGGCCAAAGTGCCCATAACATTCACCGAACAAGACTTCAAACTGAAGTCCACTGACCACAACGACGCCATGGTCATCGAAGTGAACATCGCCGGATGGGTCATCGAAAAAATCTTGGTGGACAACGGAAGTTCAGCTGACATTCTATTCATGAAAACCTTCGAGAAAATGAATTTGAGCTCACACATGCTGCAGCCACCAGAATACCCACTGTTGGGTTTCAGAGGAAAGCCAATCAAACCAGCGGGAAAGATACCTCTACCAGTATCCTTCAGAGATCTTGACAATGCCAGAACCGAAACTCTCATTTTCGACGTGGTTGACATGTATCATCCGTACCTCGCGATTTTCGGCAGAGGATTCATTAATAAGTTCGACGCTGTGATAAGGCAATAATTCCTATGCATGAAAATCCCGGCACCAAAAGGAGTCATCACCGTGTTCGGTGATCAGCAAGAGGCCCGAAATATAGGGAAGGGCCACACACCAGGCCAAACCAATGTGCATCACCTAAACTCCACCGAAGAGAAGAAAGAGCTATATGTTGAGGCCAAGAGAGACAAATAAAAAATTGAGATAGCTGCTGATGGCGAAACGAAGAAAGTATACCTAGATGACATGCCAGATAGAGCAGTAGTGATAGGGGCTCATCTCAGCCCCGAAGAAGAGAAAGAGCTTGTCGAGTTCCTAAACAAGAATAAAGATGTTTTCGCTTGTTCAGCGAAAGATTTGCAAGGTGTTGACCGAGATATTATCGAACATGCCTTGGACACAGATGAGAAAATAACTCTGAAGAAACAGAAACTCAGGAAAATGTCCGAAGAAAAGGCCAAAGCAGTAGAGGCTGAAGTGCAGAGGCTTCAGGATGCCAAAGTGATTAGGGAAGTCATGTACCCTGTTTGGCTGGCTAATACTGTCCCAGTAAAGAAGAAGAATGGGAAGTGGAGAATGTGTGTGGACTTCACAGATCTGAACAAGGCTTGCAAGAAAGACGATTTTCCGCTTGAAAGGGTGGACAAGGTTGTTGATGACGCTGCGAACAGCGAAATGCTTTCACTCCTGGACATGTTCTCAGGATACCACCAAATCAGAGTGCGAAGAGAAGACAAAGAAAACAAGTTTCATTACACCTTTCGAAACTTATTGTTTCGTCAGAATGCCAGAGGGCCTAAAGAACGCTGGATGCACCTTCTCAAGAATGATAGCAATAGTGCTTCATCCTCAGCTTCGGAGAAATATTCTAGCATATGTCGATGACATAATCGTCAAAAGTGTTCAGAGAAGTGACCACATAGGCGATTTGGCAGAAACCTTCGCGAATCTCAGGGCAGCAAATCTCAAGCTGAATCCTGAAAAGTGTGTTTTTGGCATTCACAAGGGAAAGGTCTTGGGCTGCTTGGTTTCGACAAAGGGTATTGAAGCAAACCCTGACAAAATCAAGGCACTAGTTGAGATGCAGGAGCCTATTTCGGTGAAAGACGTACAAAAACTGACAGGGAGAGTGGCCGCCCTTAACAGATTCATTCCCAGAGCTGCAGAGAGAAGCCTACCTTTCTTCCAAATTCTCTGAAGTTCCAAAAATTTTCAGTGGTCTGAATCTCAGAGGCAAGCCTTCCAAGAACTCAAGGACTACTTGTCAAACATGACGAAGTTATGTCCCCCAGAGCCGAAATCGCCACTTCTGCTATACTTGTCTGCTTCCAACTCAGCCGTGAGCGCTGTACTGGTGCAAGAAAAAGAAGAAGGAAAGCTTAAACAAATCCCTGTATACTTTGCTTCGGAGGCCCTTTCAGGATCTAAGCTTTTCTATTCGGAACTAGAGAAGATAGCATATGCAGTTGTTATGGCAGCAAGAAAATTGAGGCATTATTTCGAAGGGCATAGAATAAGAGTCATCACGAATCAACCACTGAATGACCTGTTCATGAACAAAGAAGCCTCAATCAGAATCGTCAAATGGGCAGCCGAGCTTTCAGAATACATTGTTGACTTCGAGAGAAGAAACGTGATAAAATCGCAAGTCCTGGCAGACTTTGTCGTAGATTGGACATCGCCATCCCAAGACTCCACCGAAGATATAACCACGCCATGGGTGGTGCACTGTGATGGGGCTTGGTGTGATAGAGGGGTTGGAATAGCAGCAATTGTGACCTCTCCAGCAGGAGTCGTGATAAGATATGCTGCCCGGCTTGATTTCGCGGATGACGTTCAATCAACGAACAACACAACCGAATATGAAGCTTTATTGCTATCTTTGAGAAAGATGAAAGCTTTGGGACAGCAAACATTCATCATCAAAACAGACTCTAAAGTGATTCAGGAACACATTGAGAAAGAAAGCGAAGCAAGAAATCCGATCTTAGTGAAGTATCTTGAGAAAGTTAGGGAAATGGAGAAACACTTCAAGGGCTACACAGTACAGCATATTTCAAGAAATGACAAAAACGAGGCAGACAAGCTAGCGAAAGCAGCAGCACAAAAACAAGCGATACCTCCAGACGTGTTCTTCGAAATCATCAGAGAACCATCCATCAAAGACCCGAAACCAAGAACTGTGAACAGTATAGAAACTCACGATTGGAGGGCTGAAATCATGGCATATCTGAGGGGCCATTATGAACCACAAGATGAATTGGAGGAAAAAAGGCTAAGGCAAAGGGCAAGGGGCTATGCTGTAGTGGATGGAGAGCTTTACAAGTCTGGAATCACCGAACCATGGCTAAGGTGCATAACCTCCGAAAAGGGTGTAGAACTTCTTAAAGAAATCCAAAGTGGATTTTGTGGTGCACACATAGGCACAAGAGCACTAGCGGGCAAAGTAATAAAGCAAAGATTCTTTTGGCCCTCCATAAACCTTGATGCAAAGAAGCTGGTTCAGGAATGTGAAGCCTGCCAAAAAACAGCGAATCAGCAAAACCTACCATCTATGCCAGTTCATCTAATTCCACCATCATGGCCTCTGCAAATGTGGGGAATGGATTTGGTCGGCCCATTGCCAACAGCTCAAGGAAACTGCAAGTTCGCAGCAGTGGCAATTGATAATTTCACCAAGTGGGTGGAGGCGAAAGCATTGGCGAATATCACAGCACCAACAGTTCAGAAAATTTTCTGGCAAAACATAATCTGCAGATTTGGAGTACCAAGAGAGTTAACTGTCGACAATGGAAAGCAATTCGACTGTTATTCTTTCAAGGAATATTGTAAAACTCTGGGCACCCACATGAAGTTCTCTTCAGTCTATCATCCGCAATCTAATGGGGCTGTTGAAAGGGCAAACGGGCTAATCTTTTCGGGAATCAAGAAGTGTCTATATGATCAGAAGAAAGGCAAGTGGATAGATGAATTGCCGAAAGTAATCTGGTCTCACAATACAACAGTGTCAAGAGCAACAGGTTTCACACCATTTCGCTTGCTATTCGGCACTGAAGCAATGACACCCGAAGAAATCAAGAATGAAAGCTTGAGAGTACAGAAAGCAAAAGAAATCGAAGAAGTTGAGATGAAGGTAGAAAAGGACATGATCGAGTTAACAATCCTTGAAGCTTCAGACAACATTGAGAAATACCAAAGAGAAACCAAAGCGTGGAAGGATAAGAAAATAGTCAGGAAAAATATCAAGAATGGCGACTTGGTGCTGAAAAGAAAGAAAAACTGGGAGAATCCCGGAAAGCTTCAGGAATCTTGGGAAGGACCCTACATAGCAAAAGAAACTAGCATGCCAGGAGCTTTCCGCTTAACAGACCAAACCGGCGAAGAGCTGCCGCATTCGTGGAATGCAGACAGCCTAAAGAGGTACTACCCTTGAAAACCATGAAAAGTAGCTAGATTTATTATTCAGCATTTCCTTTCGCAAATTTAGATTCCATAAAATTGTAAAAACCTGAACCACGGAACTATAAGTGGTTTCGGGAACAAAAATATTTAATTCTCGTCTTTTCCTTAGAATAAAAAGGACCGTACTCTTTTCCTTGCAAAGGGGGCCCTAAATCAAGGGGCAAGGTTTTTAACGAGGCGGATCCTATGTAAATACTCTTTGTGATATATATGAAAAGAGTTTTCCCCCAAATTATGTGTCTTGCGAAGTTCCATCGTATGAAAGAAAAGTTTGTGAAAGGCTCCGTGATAGCCGAAGTTCAATCGTGAGAAAGAAAAGTTCGTGAAAAGGCTCCGTTATAGCCTAAGTTCCATCGTATGAAAGAAAAGTTCGTGAAAAGGCTCCGTTATAGCCTAAGTTCCATCGTGAGAAAGAAAAGTTCGTGAAAGGCTCCGTTATAGCCTAAGTTCCATCGTGTGAAGGAAAAATTCGTGAAAGGCTCCGTGATAGCCAAAATCCAGTTATGTAAAAGAAAAGTTCGCGAAAGGGCTCCGTGATAGCCGAGATTAAAGAAGAGAAAGAGAAGTTTTGTGAAAAGGCTCCTTGATAGCCGAAGGCTCCGTGAAAGCCTAGATCCCACCTTAAGGGGATATCCCACCGAAAGGCCTGAGACAACAACAAGTTGTGGCCTAGATCCCACCTTAAAGGGACATCCTACCGAAAGGCCTGAGACAACAACAAGTTGTGGCCTAGATCCCACCTTAAAGGAATATCCTACCGAAAAGCCTGAGACAACAACAAGTTGTGGCTAAAATCCCAGAGCAAAGGGATATCCTACCAAATGGGCGAAAACAACATAAGGTTGTGGCCCCGGAAAGTCTCAAACGTCTTGGCTTGAAATTTCGCGAGAAAATTCATGAAGTAGCAATTAATTTTTCGCAGTTGTAAGAATAAATTAGTATAGTGGCGAAAACACATGAAGAAGTCTATGAAGTTATGTCTATTCAGAAAAGCTTTCTATGAGCCAAGGGGCTCAGTTACCTTTACAAAAATAAGCAACTGCACAATCCGGTTGAAGCAACTGAAAGTTGCGATATCAACCTAGGCAAGTTTGCCATATAGGCGCAAGTCCACAAAATTCGTGAAACAAATTTTGTCGACTTACACTCTGACGAAATGCAAATCATCACGCGATAAGAGAGAACAAAAGTAAACAAAGGGAAACATCCATGAAATTTTGCATAAAAACAGCAAGGTGGGAAGGGTGACGTTTTTTCTCAAAAAATAAGTTTATTGCCTTAGTTTCATACAAAATTTCATAAAAGCACAGTTACACAGCTTCGAAGAGCTGAAAATTCAAAACGGAAGTTCAACAATACGGCCTGGCTCACGGCCCCTGTTTTCGGCAATGTCACTAGCATAAGCAAAGCTGCAATCGCCAGTTATGGGACTAAGGGGCTCCGTCTTCACGAAAGATCGTGAACTTGAGGCTTTAGTAATAAGAGCATAACCGTCGTGTTGAAGAAAAAACCAGCTAAGTTGAAAACTACGCATCGAGAAGTGTTGACAACATTCAAGCCAAAAGTCAGAGAATTCGCATCCAGGATGAGCTTCTTTGTACAACCACCAAGCTTCACCACTAACTACTTGATCCAGACGATGGATTCGCAAAGGTATCACATCCTGCACAGGCCCACCTTGCAGGACCTGCGCAGGTTAAAGTTTACAAGACAAGAGTTTAGAAGGAGGGTTGCAACCCACAAATGTACAAGTTTGTAGCTCTCAACATCAAAATCAACAGTTCGGATAAGTGTCGCCTCATCCAACAATGTCAACCTTCAGAGAGCTGGTACGACGATCAGAACTTTCCTCTTCTCCGCCATCTTGGTCGCCGCTGCTGCTGCTGCTGTTGTCGCCGCTACCCTCGCTCCCCGAACCTTCCTCCTCACCATCAGTGTCACCATCCTCCTCAGATTCAGAAGTAGCTTCATGAATCTCCTCAGCCTTGGCGCGTGTCTCCTTCTGAATCATCTGAAAAAAGGACAAAAGAAGTTGGTAAGTATCAAGAAAGGGATGCCTGTAAGGCACTAGAACTTCAACAAATTTTATAATAACAACCTCCTCAAGCTTGTCGCGGGCAATCTTCTTCGCGAATTCTTTCCCGCTTGCAATCCAAAATTCCCTCGCAAATTTAACTTTAAGAGCACGGACATCTTCATTTGCTCGGATAGCTGAGGTACTCGCAGCGTTTGGGAATCGCGAGAGTGCTCCGCGAAACTTTGAAAGGTCGACACAGTCAAAATCATACAGAAGTTTAAGTAGGCTTTCCACAGAAAATAGCGCAGCGAAATCACTATCTCCTGAGATAACGTTTGGAAGAGCCTGGAACTCTTTCAGCATCCAATCCAGCAAATTAGAAATTTCATCACTTTCAGGAAGTGGGCTTGGACGGGTGCCAAATTGCTTCAGAGCTTCCTTGTACTCCTCAAACAGAAGTTTCAGGTTCTGCTTGATCTCATCAACATCCTTATTCGAAGTCTGAAACAAAGCCTTCTTGAGATCTAGAATCGTTTGCTCCTTGGTGTTGAGAGTCTTCGCGAGCTCTGTGTTCTTCTTCGAAAGTTCACTGTTAGCGTTACGAAGCTCGTCGATAGTTTTTGTGCTCTTGTCAGCATCCTTACGAAGATTCTCAATCATCTTAAGATCATCTTCGTGAGTCTTCTTAAGTTTTTCAAGATCTTTCTGTGAATCGCGAAGAGCAGCTTCAGCAAGTCCCTTCTCGTCTTGGCATTTCTTCAGGGAATCTGCCAGTTCAGCGATTCGCTGCTCTGGATCGAGATTGGAAGCCTGAGCCTTGTTTAAATTACGCTTCAATTTTCGAGATTCGTCAGTAAGCTTCCCAACAAGTTCCTCCTTTTCGAGGAGCCTTTCGGAGACAACCTTACCAACAATAGATGTCTTCGATTCGTAAAAATGACTGAACTTAGCAAGCTCCGATGAGGAAAGTTTGCGCATGTTTTCTTCAAAACCTGCGAAAACCAAAACGGAACCAACAACAAAACCAATAAGGAAGGTAAGAAGATCAACAGAAAATGAAGATGAAAGTAACATACAAACCTTTTTTGTTAAGTCTCTTCGAGGAAGTTTGAATAGCAGGATCAGAAATCGTCAAAGGTTTCTGAAGTGAGGAAGAAGATTGCTTCTCAGCAGCAGGAGTTGTTTCGGCAGTCAAGCGAAGTTTTTTCTTCGAAGCGTCCCCTCCTGTTGCACCCACAAGTTTAGGGGATTTCCACAACACAGAAAACTGAGGACTACCACCGTCCGCACGAGCCACCTGACCGCCGACACTCAACAGTTTACCTCTAAATGACGTACCGAAGCTTTCATTATAAGCAGTGACGGAAGGAGCAGGGTCTTGTTCTTCGGGAATGTCTTCGCGAGTCTCGATCAAAGAAGGATCCTGAAGTAGACCACCACTTCGACTCACTGTCTGCTCCAAATCTTCAGCCAATTTTGGAGAAGCGTCATCATTAGCAGCAAGAGCTTGTGAAGTATCAGCCTCAACAGAGCAGTAGGGTCACCGAGAGTTCCCTGAGCCTCGGGGACAATGTCTGAAAAAGTTTCAACATCAACAAATTCATTCTCAGAACCTGGAGTATAGGCGTGACGAACTCCGAATCTTAATTCACAGCACAAGCAAGAAAAGAAACCTGTTTGGTGAGGCTCATCAATCATCTCGTCATCAGAAAAAGCCGAGGGAACACGCTGGACAACAGTAGCAGCAACTTTCTTAACAGCCTTCTTGGATTTTTTCCCTCTCAATTTCGTAAGACTAGAAGCCGCTTGTATCTCAGCATCAAAAACATCTTCGGAAGCTTTTCTTTTCCTCTTGCTGGATTCCAAGGACTTGGTCTTTGTTGGGCGAATGGCAGGAGAAGAAGTTTCACCAGTGCTGCCCTTAGCTTTATCTTTCTTCGAAGCCCTCCTCCTTCGAGCCTTAGGAGGAGCGGCCGAGCAAACTGCTACGGCAACGGCCGGAATCTTCTTGTCCACGCCTGGCGGGCGAGATCGGAGGGCAGTCTCAGCACCAAGTTCTGAGAACACGCGATTCACTCTTTTCTTATGCTTCACGATGCTCTTGTAAGCTTTATACTCATTTAGAGTAGATTCGCCAACCATTTCATTAACCTTCTCTTCAACTTCAAGAATGAAGTCTTCAAGACTCTGACCATCCTTAAGTCGCAAATTGAATCATGGAAACGGCACCTTCTGAGAAGCCCAATCCACGTCAAGAAAAACAACCTCTGAAGGCTTCCAGCCATCCGATAAGGGCCAAATTTGAGCTGCAACAAACTCTTCAATAGCATCGCGGCCACCAAGAATAGTGCTGGCTAGGAAGAAAGCATTCTCACAGTTCTTGAAACCAAGGGCCCGGCCATTGTACGTAGCAGTGCTAATAGCGGTCACAGGTGCCATCGGTGAATAGAACGGATAGGCTGGTCCGGTGTAGCCAGAAACCTTAGACATATCGACCTTCACGTAGAACCAAAATTTGCCCCAGTCTTCGGGCAAGTTAGTCTTGCTGCAAGGTGCAACTTGGATGCGGGTGAGGCCTTGATGCGTATTCTTCCTTCGGGTGTTGAAGGTACAACATGCATAGTGAGCTTCATAATATTTCCCATCGTCAAGCTTAAGAATATCCTTCTCAGTCACAAGCTCGAATAAACGTGCGAATATGTCAGCACCAGCAGTACACCTGAAAGTCTTCATAATCTAGAAAAACTTCGAGAGTTCCAGGAAAGAATTCGGTGTCAGTTGGTGTATCTTCATGGAAAACTTCTCAAGGATAGAAGGTAGATGAGGGTCACAAGGAAATCTAAGTCCACAGGTAAAAAAATCCCTGAAAACAACGACTTCATCGGCTTCAGGAGCAGGGACCTCTTCACCAGAAGGAGGGCGTCCATCACCAACAGGGAAAAATCCGGCCTCTTCGTATTCTTTAATAATTTCAGCCGTAACCTTTGACTTGCCGAAAACAAAGGCTGGTGGATAAGATGTAACCTTGGCAGCAACTAGTTCATTTAGGTCAGCTTCAATGTTAGAAAGATCTTCGGCACCGTCGGATTTGTTCTCAGATCTAATTTCTCCATCTTCGCGACTGCCAGAATCGCGAATGGTTTCAGCAGCCGGATCATTTGTTCTGGGGGGAGCATTTTCCTCCGTCGGTGGAACACCAGCGGCAGCTAATTCCTCAGAAGTCATCGGTCTAGCAGTGCTCTTAGTACGAACCACCTATTCGAAAGAAAAATAAATGCGAAACGCATATCAATTTACAGGAAACAAAAAATCTACAAAATAGTTGGCTAATGACCGAAAAAATGTGAGAAAGGCGAATAGAATACCTTCAAAAAACCGAAGAAGTCGCCGAACTTCGGGCGTCTTAAAAGCCTTGCGCTGTGAATACTTCAGAAGTTCAGGGAAAGCGGCGAAGCGGTGAAATAAAGTTACCGCGCCGGGCCTCTATTTATAGGGGAAGAGGGGTGTAGTTTCAAGAAGCTATCTCGAGATGACCGTTGCGCGTTTTAGGGTGGACGCGTGTACACTCCGACGTTCCGAGGGTGACGTTTTTTACCGGAATTCTGAGAATTATTCGTGGAAACGGATCGTCGGAGTCAACCCGCTTCCCCGAGGGGCTAATGTTGGGGAATTGGGTAAAAACCTTACACCCTCGAAACTTCGGAGATGTTGAGACTCCGGCGAATTCTGGAAAGCGGTTGAGAAAGAGCCAAGTAACGTTACTTCTTTCATGATTTCGGAAGAATTCTCTAATCCGCCACTTTCGGGCGAAATAATCACCGAAAGAGCACGAGTTCGCGTGTCTGTTCATTATTTCAGGATGGTAAAAACTTCGGAGATCATTGCGGATTCAGGAAACTCTGGCATTGGAAGCTTCGGGAATCTTCGCAGGAATCGGGAAACTCTATTTCGAGAATGATTTCAGCAAGTTGAGTCGGGAGTTTTGAGCACCTGAGAATCTTCGCAAGTGTAAAGCTGAAGCCACGAATGAACCAAGTCAAAGGGGCGGTGCCAAAAAGTCCGGGTTCAAGGTGTGAATAGATGGCAAGCTTATAAATATGTGAAATTAACCCCGCAAATCACGGGATGTAAAAGACGTTCATGTACATGTTCACACCAGAAATATTCTTTAGATTCGAGGGTAATCTCGGAATGTAAAAGTCCCTTTGTCTCCCTATAAAAGGGGGCTCGAGGGCACGTGTAAAGGGATTCACAACTTTTGAGGCGAGTACAGACTTTCGGGAGTTCTTTGTCCCCGTGCTTTTTCATACTTTTGCGTATTCATTCTGGAATCTAGTTTCACTTGTGTTTGGGGTCCCCATCCGATTTTCGGACTCCCCAACAACCATCCATTAGAACTATCTATTTATTTTTCATGCCGATTCTATGTGAATAATAACATCCATACATACAATTTATAAGTTTTGTGAGTAGCACGTTACAAAATTCCCACAGTAAAATATATGAAGGATCAATAATTTAAGAGCAATTCTCTATCGATAAAATGAACATGTTTTCATTTATAATGTCGTTTGCAAAAGAATACTGCCTTGCAATCATTTTAATTTTCTACCTTCAATGTTCAACTTAAAGTTTTGCTTAAAAATAATTCTCGCAGCAAGGCGCGAGGTATCTCTATCAAGCATAAGTTATCTGCATGTCATACCATGATTGAAAAATTCTCTCAAATCCCGTAGCAACGCGTAGGGAATCACATAGTTGTACGAAAAATGCACTCACCATTAAGCTATCCTACCTAATGCGTAAACAAATTGGATGAAGCTCACCATCTAGAATCATCCATAAATGTAGTGTATCATGTATTAATCAAATGATACAAACACACTCCTGCTCAAGATTTGCACACAAGCGCCTGTTCTCTCCACAAATGGTAGAGAGAATTCAGAATTCATCAGCGCATGCGTCACGGTGACGCCTTTATTTGCCTCGTTCCCACTGACCCAGATAAAGAGCCCATCGGGCATCGGGCGTCGGCATCTCGGCGCACTAGAGAACTCCAACCGACAGAATACACACACGCAGACACGCTTGGTTCCTAGCTTGCGGGGTGCACATCCATTCCGTTCTTTCTGTTACTGTTCGTGTTCTTCTGCAGTGTAGAAGATGGCGGGCGACGGCGAGCTGAAACTGCTGGGCCTTTGGTCGAGCCCGTTCGTCACCAGAGCGAAGCTCGCGCTCCACATCAAGGGCCTAAGCTACGAATGCATCGAAGAGGATCTCAGCAACAAGAGCGAGCTCCTGCTCAGCTCCAACCCCGTGCACAAGCTGGTGCCCGTGCTCATCCACAACGGGAAGCCGGTGTGCGAGTCGTCCGTCGTTGTCCAGTACATTGACGATGCCTTCGCCGGCACCGGCCCTTCCCTCCTCCCCGCTGACCCCTACGAACGCGCCGTCGCTCGCTTCTGGGCCGCCTACCTTGAAGACAAGGTAACAACATGTCCCATCTTGTTTTTGCTAGCTTCTCCATGGTCAGAGATCATTATATTAATTGTGATACCAATTACACGGCGTGCCCGAGCGTGTGCAGCTGGTGACGCCGTGGGGGAGGGGTTTCAGGGTCAAGACCGACGAGGAGAAGGCCGAGGCGATGAGGCAGACGATCGCGGCGGTGGAACCGCTGGAGGGAGGCTTGAAGGAGTGCTCGGGCGGGAAGGGGCCCTTCTTCGGCGGCGAGAGCGTCGGGTACGTGGACATCCTCCTCGGCGGCATGGTCTCGTGGGTGAAGGCGACCGAGCTGCTCACAGGTGCCAAGATCTTTGATGCCACCAAGACGCCGCTGCTGGCCGCGTGGATGGAGCGCTTCTGCGAGCTCGACGTGGCCAAGGCGGTCCTGCAGGACGTTGGCGCGGTGGTCGAGTACGCCAAGGCGGTGCAGGCACGGGTTGCCGCCGCAACTCCAAACAACTAGTAGTGGACGAACCTGGCATGGCGAAGGTGATTCCCATTGGGTTGTTGGGACTTGGGACTTGAGGCACTACGGTCGTAGGTCATTTAGTGTCGCCGGTGGTCGTCTGCAATCTGCGTCAGATTATCTATGTAATAAATTAGACGTAGGGAATACAGGGGTGCAAGTTGCAAACTTCTACTTTACTTTGAAATACAGATTCAATAAAATTAGTTTTTTCTTGATTTGGTGACCAATAGGATGGGAAATTATTGAAACTAGTAAGGTGCACGTGCGACACATACATGTTTATACACACTAAAACATGATACCGCACACAAATTATTTAAAAAAGTCAGAAACTACCATGACATGGCAAATAGCATAGTCGTTGAACAGAAATTACTCTTGATCAACATAATACTAATGATTCATGTATGTCTTATTGAATATGACATCATCTTTGCATATACCTTATTATTGGCACATGAAAGGCTCTCAAATATTGCTTCACCCCGTCTCTAGCCAATCCATTGCTTGTCATGTTCTTTTTCGTTGACGGCAAGCCATGAGAAAACCAATCATTGTTTGTCATGCTCTTTTTTCTTAACCACAAGTCATGACAAAAAAATCAGAAGTCCTCGGTAGTTCCAACAAGAAAGAAAAGAAAATTCAATCAAGAAAAAACGAGACATGGTCACTAAAACAATAATGGAAATTCAAGCTAACTGCAATGTTTATCTGTGTTTGTTCACCAGTGTTTACATCTTAAGCTGCAAGCGAATTTCTTTTGGTATACTTGACATTTGTTATGTTAAGTCCCTAATATTTCATTTTAACAAACACATTTTTGATAACACAAACATCTATAATGGTTATTCAAACACAATCACTCTAATTATAGGTTAGTGAATAATTTATTTTAATATTAAGTTTTTCTTCTCTTTAATTTTTCAAATTTATTCTCTACTTTTCCTCTCTGTCGGTGGACAAAGCGTGCATTTGGCACAACTGTGCATGTGGCTAAAACGGCTCCGGCTGTGTTAGTGAAGCAGCCTTTTCTATGGGTCGCTTGTCTATTTGGAAAAATATTTGGCAAAACATATTTTCGTGGCTGTGTAACATAGTTTAATACCCTTCCTTTTCTTTTTTATCTTTCCTTCTGTTATTTTTCTTTTTATTATTTTCCCCTTTTCCTTTCCTTCTTATTATTTTTCTCCTTCTCTTTCTCTTTCTTTCCACCTTATCCATCAGTTGGCCCTCTCAACGACTGGTTCCAGCTCCCCGGCCTCCAGCTACCCGCGCTCCCGCCGCTGATCTCCAGCTGTCCCCGACGTCCAGCCACCCGTGCTCCCGCCGCCGGCCTTCATCTCCACCGCGGCCTCTATCTCCCCGCACTCGCACCGCCGGGCTTGAGCCGCGCCTCCATCTTCAGTGTGCAAGACATGGGCGAGGGAGCTCCGGCGGCAGACCAAGAGCTCCAGGCGAGAGAACTCCGGCGGATGGCCTCGGCGGCGGACGGGGACCGTGCCTCCGCGGCCAACCCGTGCAACGACGGCGACGGGGTCCAACCTCGAGCAGCGGCCCTCCTCCCCACAGCTGCCCGACTACCAGTGGCGAAGCTAGAGCAAATCAGAGGGGATGCATTTGCCTTGTGGGTGCATAAAAGTAAGCTGAGGAGGGTGTATATATGGTGAATATTTAACCATAATCACTGTTTTTGCAAATTTTGGGGGTGCATTAGCACCCACTACACATAGTGTAGCTTCGCCCCTGCCGACTACGGCATCCAAAAGCGGCCCGCGACAGCCGCCTCCGCGCTCCTCCTCCTCACGGGCTAGTGACAAACGTCCTCCCCCCTTCGGCCTCTTCTTGGTGGCGGCGACGACATCCGCATCACGGCTCTCCCCGAAGCACTGGTTGCTGCCAGAGGACTCGACTTGTCCTCCGCCAGTGCGTCGTCCCTCATCTGCATCCTGCTGCCAACGCAGTCTAGCGCCGTGAAGAAGGAGGCGTCCCGGACCTCTATCTGTGGGTGGCATGTTCTCCCTCCCCAGCGATGTGAGGTACAGGAGCACAAGGCGAGGCCCGCCTAGCCTCCACGACGAGCCGCTGCTTCCACCCCCCTCTCTGTCTCGAGATCTTAGTGATGCGAAGATAGTGGTGCTGGCGCGCCCCTTCGCCGCCACCGGTGGGTTTCCTCAATTTCAGGCGCAAAGGGCGACCTTATCCCTCGCGGCCGCCATTGGGGAGGTCGGGTGGTGGAGGAAGCGCGCATATCAAGGTCGGACTAGGCATGGAAACACTGTGCGGGTCCTGTGGGTATGGCCGGCGGGTAAGAAAGCATGGGTGAGAAAAAATTACCTTTTTGGCAAAAAACACTATCCAAATTGCAATTTCTATGAGTCCTCCACCCATCCACTCCCCCAAATATATGCGCGTGAGGGGTAAGACGGGCCCAAAAATTGGATGAGAAAAGTTTTGAAAAGAACTCGTTGTTTATAGTATAGATATAGATTTGCATCCCTAACATACCATTCAGGTTTGGTTCAAATTTTATTTTCCTTAGATTTGTTTTTGCCTCTTTTCAGCTCTTTTTCCATCAAGAGACCGACATGACAGATCTTGAGATTACCAAGATCTTTACATATGCCTAGTTGTAATGTCGCAGCTATATGTTGTTGTTGCCAGAAATACGCAAACTGTCACGCCGTCCGCATGTAAGAGCATCACCAAGAGTTTGCTATTTTTAATTTTGGCAAATCTTGTGATTTGCCAAACTCCTAAAAAGATTTACTGAGTAAAAAAAGAATGCATCTCCAAAAGTTTGTTATTTTTAGCTTGACAAACTATTCTTTTTCTTTTGTACATTTGCATCAGGAATCCTTCTTCTTTATTTCTTTTTTCACCCTCCCACCTGGCTTCATGCATAGGAAAAATGCCAATGCCATACTCACGTGTGTCGTACCTTTGTGCGTTGGAGGCAAGTTTTTCTTAAGTTGTCAAAAATTTCCAAGTCCTTTGCCAAACTATCGGAGAGTGTGTTTTCAACCTTTTTGCCAAAAATTAGGAAATGTCAACACGATTTGACAAACGGTTGGAGATGCTCTAAGTATGTTTTTTCTTTCCTTATTTATTTATTTATTTATTTATTTATTTCTGTTTTTATTTTTATGTTTCTCTTTTATATATTTTATTTTATTTTCTTTTTATTTTTTATTTCTTCTTTTCTTTCTTTTTATTTATTTCTTTCTATTTTTTATTTTCATTGATTCTCTTTTATATATTTTTCTTTTCCTCTTCATCTTTTTCTACATAGTTTTCTTTCCTATTTTAGCCTTTTATTTTTGTAGTTTTAACTTTTTCCTATGTCTTTATTTTATTTTTATATTTAATCTCTAAAATTTCTTATTCTTTGTTGTTTTTCTAATTGAATATCTGTTCCATCGCAACGATAATGTTTTTCACTTTAGACTTGTTACATCTCAATGAATATTTCTATTGAATAATATCAACAAAAATTCATTCTCCTCCAGTGAATATTTGTTCCCTCTTAGTGAATGTTTATTCTCCTCGAGTGAATATTTGTTCCCTCTCAGTGAATATTTATTCCACATTAGTGAAACTCTGTTCCACCTTAATAAATATTTGTCCTCATCAGTGAATATTTGTTCCCCTTAGTGTTCTACATCTATATGTGACAGAAAAATATAATCCTAATTAAAAAATATGAATAAAAAAGTTCAGCAAAATATAGTCGAGTGACATCTTGTTATAAAATTTTTATTGTCGGAAATCCAATAGTACAATCAAAATTTAATTTTGATGCTCGATTTGTAAATTATAGTTTTTTTAAATTTCAATTCGTTTTGTATGTCGATGATTTCAGCAATATCTGTGCAACACATACCTATAGAACAAAAAATTTATACATACAAAAAAATTATAGAAACTAACGAACAATTGTTCGCTAGTTCCTATAATTTGTTTGTACTTATAAATTTTTTGTGCTTCGAATTTGTAGAATTTGTTTCACAATTATTGCAGCTCAGAAACTATAAACCGTAATTAAATATATGATTTTTTTGTCAAAATATGGTCAAGTGATATCTTCTTTTGAAGTTTTTATTGTCAGAAATGCAATGGTGCAAGCAAAATTTAATTTTGCTACTTTGTTTATGATTTATATCTTTTTTAAATTTCAATTTGTTTTGCATGTAGATGATGTCAGTAATTTTGTTTATTTGCATGCATGCGCACACATTACTTTGGTGAGATCATCTATTTTATCTTGTTCCACTTGGATGCAACATGCATGTGCCCAATGACTAAGCGTTGTGTGCTAGAGCCTTACCTCCACCACAGCACCTGAGGTGAGAGATTGTTTTTTGTCGTCGTGGTGACAGATAGACGCACCTTAGTGGTTTTGTTATTAGTGTTTACCAAATTATGATTAACTTTTTTTCAAGACTAACCAGTTCAGTTTGAGGAACTTCGGGTTAGTCTCAACCTTAACTAAAGCGAATAATCTTAAAATCAGAAAACATAACACAAAAAAAGTATGTCCTAGAAGAATCAAAGAAAAAGAAAAACAAGAACGCGAAATAAGAGGCGAGCATCACCACCTCACTAGTTGGTCACCTGTCACGAGAGGTGACCCCAGCTAGACATCTCGTCGAGCCATTGCTTACAACCTACTCCTTCCATCCTCAAATAAATATCGCTCGAGAAATGTGTTTATAAGGTGGGATCTCGAGAAGTCGAGAGTCATCGACACTGAAAAATTCAGTCAAAGCCTCCACCTGTCTTATCTAGTGCTGAAAGTGTTACCTTCATTGTCCACAACATTTGTCCTGTGTAAACTATTGTAAACAGTAGGAAAAGCATGGGCACACATGTATGATGCATTATTATTGTAATATGCCTTCGTAGACCAAACCACCATCACCAGATAAAAAATTAAATCCAACACCGCTAAGCAAGCTACTAAAACCTTCTCAGGGACACCCATAGAAACAGGACAACCACATACGCATCCACGGTAAGAGATGGCGGGAGAAAACGCCGAGCTGAAGCTGGTCGGGCAGTGGGCCAGCGCATTCGTCACAAGAGTGAAACTTGCTCTCCACCTCAAGGGTCTTAGCTATGAGAGCATCGAGGAGGATCTCCGCAACAAGAGCGAGCTGCTCCTCGCCTCTAACCCGGTGCACAAGGCGGTTCCAGTACTGATCCACAACGGCAAGATCATCTGCGAATCGCATATCATCGTGCAGTACATCGACGAAACCTTCGTCGGCAATGGTCCATCCCTCCTCCCGGCTGACCCCTATGAACGCGCCGTTGCTCGCTTCTGGGCTGCCTACATCGAAGAAAAGGTCTTTTACATACCTTGATCTCAAACATGCCCCAGCTCTTGCCTCGATCTGCTTCGAATTTCTAAATTCCTCAATCATTTACATGCTGATCGACATGTGCGCACGCAGCTTGTTGCCCCATGGGATCGGGTGTTCAGGGTCAAGACGGACGAGGAGAGGGCCGAGGCGATGAAGCAGATGCTCGCCGCAGTGGATGTTCTGGAGGGAGGCCTCAAGGAGTGCTCCAAGGGGAAGTGCTTCTTCGGCGGAGATAACGTCGGGTACGTGGATGTCATCCTGGGTGGTGCAGCCTCGTACGCCAAGGCAAACGAGGCGCTCTTTGGTGCCAAGCTCTTCGACGCCGCCAAGACGCCGCTCCTGGCCGCGTGGCTGGAGCGCTTCAGCGAGCTCGACGCGGCCAGGGAGGTCCTGCAGGATGTCGACAGGGCGGTCGAACAAGGAATGTTTCTTGTAGCGAAGAATTCCGCCCAGCCTTCAAACAACTAACTGAACCTGAATGACGATGGCGACGTGGTTGCCTCCCTGTTGGGTTGAAGAAAAATAAGGTCCTGCGGTTTTCTATTCGGATTGCAATAATACATTATTTGCTGGTGGTGGTTGTATTTTCCAACAATTTGTGAATGTGTGATTAGTGAAAGGAATAATAAGCTAAAAAGATGTATGCGCTTGTACGATCTCATAAATACAACTTTTGTGCAGTCATGCAATGTGGTCTGATGGAATGTTTAGTTCTATGAGCACCATTAAGAGGCCGGCCGGCAAATCTAAACGTTAAGAAAGTCATCACCGATACCTCGCTGTGCGGCTGTGCCTACCTGTGAAAGAATAATTAAATTAAAATATGAGCACTAATGCTTAGTGATGACTTAACCTTGGTGGATAGGTTTAAGATAAAGAACCTAAGCAACTGAGTGTTCAGGTGAACCCATGTCTTTGTATCAAGGTTGTCACAAAGTAGCATCACTGTGAATGTACGTCAAATTACCTAGTGGTTTGTGCCCTAGAAACAAATTTGAGTGCCTATTTAACTATTGATGGTACAAGTAGTTCATTACACTATACAAAAATACCTACCAAGCGATGTCTAGCGTAGGACCCATATGCACTATGAAGAGTACTTTAGGTTCAAGTCCCACTAAAAACATGTCTAAAACACGCCTTGGTATGCAAAGTGACATGATAAGGAGAATTTTTAACCAATTCGTCAAAGTTAAATGGTAAGATGATCTATCTTAAATGACTAGTTTGACAAATTCTAATTGAAAATGTTTCAGGATTCTTAAGCCCGGAGAAATTATCAAATTTATGGATGCTTTATCATCTTTGCTCTCATATATTTATCATGAAATTATTATTTATTTCTGAGATGTGGGCATGTGGCTTTTTTTTAAGAAAGAAGATGCATTGATGTTAGAGCATTACACCGGCCCTTTTACAAACAGGACCCCAAATAAAAGGAAGATTACAAAGAAGTTCATAACTTTTGTTCATCTTCCTCGAAGCCTTCAGAGATCCGTTCGTAACCGCCGTCGAAGCCGCTTCCCGATCGTCGCCAGGCGCCAAAGCCAATCTCCACAAGGTGGAGGCCGCAGAGGAGGGCTTACTTCTAGGCGAATCAGCCGAGTACACTGCCTCCCAGTTGCATCGGCCAACTCCGGTACCCACGACGCATCCTTCGATTCCACCGCCGGCAACCCGAGCAAAGCTTAGATTTTCACCAAAGATCATCTTCCTCGAGATTAACAGGGTCAACAACATCATCACCTGAAGAAGACGACGATGTGCCGGCCCTCGACTCCTGGACAGGTTTCCCCAGCCTCTTCGTTGACGTTAGAGTAGATCGCCATCGGAGAACGGAAGAAGCTGGGAGAAATTATTCCTCTGCAACGTCGTCGCTTACGCATCACCGGCGCCGCCAGGAAAACCAAGCCGCAGAGGAGCCACGCTCCACCTGCGAAACCTAACTCCATCGCCGAGTATCGACAGCGAGCAAATCCTAGATCTAAACGGACTCGATTGGGACTCGATCTACTGAAGGGATGGACCCCGCTCCCCTTGCCACCGGCTAGGAGGCCGGGGACGAGGGGAGACGGGGGCAGGACTATGCCGGCGGGTGGCGGCAAGCGGACACGCGGGAGCGGTTCCTCCTGTGTCGCCAAGGAGGCGACGCGGGGGATGAAGCGATCCCCTCGGCAAGTGTTTGTTTTTTTTAAAGCTAAAGAAACATGAAGTTAGCTGCCCAGAACCCAACAACCGCCTGCTGGGCCCCAAACTGTGACGTTGGAAAGAGGTGGGAAAGTTCACTAAGGTCTTGTTTACTCCCCCGGTTCCGTATTAGAAGTCGTTTAGGACAGCGACACGGTCACCAAAACATAACTTTGACTTCTCTTTTTTATAAAAATATTTATTGAAAAGTTATATATGTATATTCTTTTGAAAGTAATTTAAGACAAATCTATTTATATGATTTTCACATTTTCAAACTCAACGACTTAAAAGTTATTCATGATTTATATTCCCAACGTTTGACTCAAACCTTGTCCAAAACGACTTCTAATAGTGAACCGGAAGGAGTAGTTAGCAAAAAATCTTGGGTGAAAGTTTTTACGATTTTTTCTACACTAATTAGAAGTATTAAATATAGATTAATTACAAAACTAACTCCACATATAGACGGAAAATTGCGAGACGATTCTAAGTGGCATTTTTCAAGACTTCGACTGGAAGAAATGTCTGGAGTGCTAGGAGACGCAGACTCAGTAGGATTACAGAGCTGGCTAACCCCAAAGGCGAAAGTCAATGTGAACATCAACATGTAACTATGTAAGCCCCAGTTTTATGTAGAAAAATTTGAGCCACAACAATGACGGGGGCAACGATGTCAATGGGCGTAATCACCATTGTCACATACTAGTGATGAGTCTCATGCTTCTCGTGCAAGACAGACGCTAATCACCTACTACATATACCGCTAGTGCAAGAGGCTTCCACTTTTATTGGAGCTAAATGCAAGATTAGTACATCGAATAAATAAAAAAACAAATATATATATGTGATGGAATGGAATCACTTCATAAAGAACTTCAAAAAAAAAAATGGACGACCATGTTTATGCCTTCTGATCAGGGAGAAAATAATTTGGTTATCGGACATATATACCCATTCAGGCCGGGAACCAAAAAGAATTCCATCCAATCGATCATTGGCAGGGTTGCCGGGGAAATTTGTTCGTTTTCCATTCCAATCGATCATATGGATTGGAAAGAATTGCTTACTCAAACGAGCCTTTGAATGTCTTGTTCATCTGCATCTGAGCTATACTCTGATCGCAAGGCTGGGACTTGCAGTACAAGTCAGAAGATGAGGCCAATGTTGTTTATTATACCAGAACTGGAAAAATGCTCCCCTCGAACGTTGGCATGAACATCAGGGATGATGCAATACTAGTGCCATGGCAGATATCGCCCATCACACATCTTGACACCATACCGATCGCCCAAGGTCCATATATACTGCTCATCTCGCTCTAGCCAGACGTACCAAACTAACTAAAGCAGTAGCAAGCAAAGAAGAAGAAGCGCACTCTTACACACACCCAATCATCGCTGATACTAATTTTGCAGGAGGGGCAAAATGGCCGGAGGTGAGCTAAAGCTACTTGGCACTTGGGCGAGTCCGTGGGCTTGCAGAGTGAGAATTGCTCTCCATCTCAAGGACCTGAGCTATGAATACGTAGAGGAGGACCTCGAGAACAAGAGTGACCTCCTCCTCGCGTCCAACCCCGTGCACAAGAAGGTGCCAGTGCTCATCCACGACGGCAAGCCAATCAGCGAGTCGAGTGTCATCGTGCAGTATATCGATGAGGCCTTCTTTGAGAGCAACGGTTCCTCCCTCCTCCCCTCAGATCCCCACGAACGCGCAATTGCTCGTTTCTGGACTGCTTACATGGACGACAAGGTTACACTAGTTTAATTTTCCTGTATCAGTAGCTCATTGCATTCTAGGTTAGTTTGACATTTTGATGCATGTTTTTCTCATATCCATTTGTGTGCGCACGATTGCATTTGTGCAGCTAGTGGCGGCGTGGGTAAAGGCGTTCAAGGCCAAGACCGAAGAGGAGAAGTTGGAGGGGACCGAGCAGTTGCTTGTGGTGGTAGAGACACTGGAAGGTGCCCTGAGAGAGTGCTCCAAGGGTAAGCCTTTCTTCGGTGGTGAGAGCGTCGGGTACTTGGATGTCATGCTAGGCGGGATCCTCTCGTGGCTGCACGGGACCGAGGCGCTGTGCGGTGTCGAGTTCTTTGACGCCGCCAAGACCCCGCTCCTGTCGGCGTGGGCGGAACGCTTCGGCGCTCTGGAAGCTGCCAAGGTCTTTCTGCCCGACATCGGCAAACTGGTCGAATTCGCCAAGGTGAGGCGCGCGCAGCAGGATGCAGCCGAGGCCGCTGCGGCTGTTGCCGTGAAGAATTAAGCCGACTGCCGGCACTATGTCGTGATTGGGTGATTAAAAAATAATGGAAGCAGAATATACGTTTCATGACAGTGTTGTTGAATGGTTGTCCATTTGATGATACTACTATTACTACAGCGAATAAACGAAGATCCGTTCTGTGTTGATGTGTCTCACATCCCCCTGCATATTTGTATTTTGTCTGTAACTAGCCTCGCTGCTACTACTTTAATTCACTACTACAAAATTCACCATCCGAAACGCCTATCACTGTTGGTTTTTGGTGTGATGACAGAGATAGGGTATGATCACCAGTTTTTTACATGATCTAGACGTGAAAATGAAATCAACGATGATTCTTTTTTTAGAAATAGGATTAACCCGGCCTCAGCAATCAAATGTTTGATCGCGCACAACCACAAATAACAGTACAACCCAGCGAGACTAAGTCGCAAACCCCCATGATCAAGTTCTCGAGAAACAAAAATCAAGAAAATCATCTCCTGCTGCAGAAAGTAGTACACAACTAATTCTTGATTCTCTTCAAAACATTCCACCCAGATTTGTTGAAAACTTCTAAAGCCGTTGTCTCCAATCTTCGACTTCTTTATTTCAAGCTTTCCTTCTCTTCCTCCATTGACAAGATGGACCAACTTCTGATCCAAAAGGCACCTCTAAAGATCACCTGCAAACACGATTTAGAAATCAACGATGATAATATGTTATCACTGCTAGTTCATATTACAAGTTGACGGTGCTCATAATAGGAACTGGCCATGATGGTGGGTTACCGAATCTGAAATTATTACAGACTTCAATTCAATCCCACGCCTCGCATCCAAAACCCCTACCACCATCGGCCGTCGCCCCCTCCACACCTGCGCGCTCCCTTATCCTCTTTCGTGGCTCTCTCGCCTTCTCCCTCTCACCATATCCCCTCTTCTCCCTCTCATTGACTCCCCCCTGGCCCTCTCCTACTCTCCCTCTCGTCGACTCTCGTTCCCCCTCTGTCTCTCTCCTACTCTTATAATTTAGAACGGAAGGAGTAGGTGCTTAATTATGACCTCATAAGAGGTTTATGGGCTTATGAAAGCTTATGTTTCATAAGCATATATAAGCACCTTGTGGCCGGAGCGGTGGCGGGGTGAGAACTCAAAACGACTTATAATTTAGAACGGAAGGAGTGAGTGCTTAATTATCCTCATAACAAGCCTCTCAAGGGTCTATGGGCTTATGAAAGCTTATGTTTCATAAGCATATATAAGCACCTTGTGTTTGGTTTGTAAACCTCAAATCTGCAAAGGCTTATTAAAAGCACTCAGGATTCAAACAGGATTTTAGAGGAAGAAAGCCAACGTCGAAGTCATGATGTCCTCCCAAAAGTTCAAGCAGCTCACTCCTCTTTATACCTGCATGTATCTCCTTATTGCTCGTTTGTCTTCGAAAAAATCTTAAAAGATGAGGCCAACTCGTATCAGACTATCTTCTTTCAGAACAGATCATTCGAATAAATAAACATGTAGTATTTTTCTCTCATAATAAATCTGGGGTACAAATCAGTAGAACATTTTCTCTCAAATACAGGTTCCACCCAACCAAACACATGAGTTTGAGGGCCGGTTGTCCGTGTATTTGTGCTTTGCACGTGTCCCCCGTCCTTGAGATCAGGTTGCATTATTGTTGTTGATTTCTTTATCCATCCTCCTCGGCTTTTGGTAGCGTCAACGTTCTCCCATCTTATCTCGAGCAGAAAATCGATCTTTGACGTCAACAAAACAATTGCAACTAGTAAAATAACCACATGCATCATCTATGACGCATTGAATTGGGTGCCTTCATGACCAGGCAACCACAGCACGCACCTCCATCTCACCAGTATGTAAATCCAACACAGGAGAGAATAAGCTCTAGAGTCTGAAACACACGCGCATCCACGGTAGTCACCTGAGGATGGCCGCCGGAGGACACAGTGAGCTGAAGCTGATCGGGCAGTGGGCGAGCCCATTCGTCACCAGAGTGAAACTTGCGCTCAACCTCAAGGACCTCAGCTACGAGTACGTCGAGGAGGACCTTAGGAACAAGAGCGACCTACTCCCTCCGTCCATGAAAGTATGCAATTGTAGCATTTGAATGTTGTCCACAAAAGGACATAATTTTACACTTCCTAAACTAGCTGGCAACCCCCTGCAGTCTGAGTTAAATAAAATAAACTGACAGCAGAGTACCGTCAGAGTTCCAAAGAAACAAAGTTGTGGTAAAAAAAAGACCACGTCATCATTTTTCCTTCCACCCATGAGTGAACCGAAGCATCCAGGCTATTCTTTCGTAATCCACATCACTGCAGCAAGGGCAAATGTATCTTTTCATCTTGTTCTTGGTGTGTGTGAAAAAAGCTAAAATTGCATGCATTACTGGACAGAGGGAGTACTTCTGAGCACCAACCCGGTGCACAAGTCAGTGCACGTGCTGATCCATAACGGCGAGGCCATCTGCGAATCGCAAGCCATCCTGCAGTACATCGACGAGGCCTTCGCCGGCATCGGCCCATCTCTTCTCCCCGCCGACCTGTAGCGAACATGGCCTCATATGTCATTAGTTTGAGTATGATTTTGGTGATTCATGACAACATGATCAATGAGACTAACCATATTGTTTAGCATGTCTTTTAGATATTTCTAAGTCCCAAGGATGCAAAAATACCACATGCCAAATTGAGTAGATAGTCTATTTTTTTAGGGTCAAAACCGAGCAAAGAAAGAAAAAGAAAACACATCGTCGGATGAACCGACGGTACCATCGGTGCATACCGTCGGTGTAGTTGGTACACTGCGCAACGGCTGAAATTAACTTAACACCGTCGGATGATCCGACAGTTTCTTTTCTAGTTGCATCGGATGATTGGAAGAGCAGAAGTGCAGAGGACAGTAGCACCGGATGATCCGACGGTCTGAGTGAGGACACCGTCGGTCTATCCGACGCTTCATTTGAATCAAGACAGAGACGCGCCAAGACTGGAGCTTCAGCACCAGATAAACCGACGGTAGGGCAGCGGTTCATCCGACGCTCTCGAAGATGCGGACAGTAAGGTTTTGGCGAAGAGTCCTTCAGCACCGGATGATCCGACGCACCGTCGGTGTATAGCGTCGGAGCAGTTGTGTCAGCAGATCTGCAACGGCTAAGTGACGTGGAGGGCACCGGATGAACCGACGCCTAGGAAAAGCATAGCATCGGTTCATCCGACGCTACCTTTTTCAGTGGCCGTTAGCCAACGGCTCTTTGGTTGCCTTGGGCTATTTATACCCCCTCCACTCACCCATTTGATGTTGCTGGATTGTGTGGAAGTGCAGAGGAGTGCAAGACACTTAGAAGATCATATCCAATCCATCCAAGTGCTAAATTGCTCATCCATAGACTTGTACACGCTTTGTGTGTGTGCTTAGTGCTAGGCTTAGCATAGAGCTGAGTGAGTGCAAGGTTGTGCCAACCTTGTGAGGTGATTCTTGAGTGAATTAAGTTGTACAAGGTGCGCCGGAAGCCCCTCCGGCTTGGTGTGGAGTGGCGAGGACACTTTGTGCGGGGGACGTGGAGACCCCCTTCCTAAGTGGAGAAGCTCCTTAGTGGAGGCGGCATCAAGGTGACCAAGGGAGCTTGACGAGTGCCTAAGTGGCAAGCCTTAGTGGCGAGTCAAGTGGTGCTCTTGGGAGAGACTTGGTGACCGGGAAGCAATACTCTTGTGTGAGTGCTTCAACAATGTGGACTAGGGGTGGCTTAGTGCCTACCGATACCACGGGATAAATCGCGTGTCAAGAGTTTGCTTCCTCTCATCCCTCTTTACGTTTCCGCATTTACTCTCTTGCAATCTTTGTTTGCCTTTACTTTCCCAGAGTAGTATCATGTTAGGATTGACTATAGGTTGCAAACCTTGTTTTGGGATGGGAGTTTCACACTAGAACAATCTTAGTTGCACATCTAGATAGTATGTTCTAATTTATCTTTGTGTAAAAGTAGTGAAGCCATAGGTTAAGGTTTTTAGTTGCCTAATTCACCCCCTCCCCCACTTAGACTAACGAGCATCCGATTCCTTACACGACCCTACGAACGCGCCGTTGCTCGCTTCTGGGTCGCCTACATTGATGACAAGGTTAGCTTGGCTTGTAGACTAACTAATCTCGCATACCCCGTTGGTTAATTTCTTCGAGATGTGTTGTATATGCAACGTTGGAGCATTGAGTCGCTGGCTTAACTGTGAAATCATTGATCTGGCTTGCGCGCAGCTAGGACCGCCGTGGGATCGGGTGTTCAGGGCCAAGACGGACGAGGAGAGAGACGAGGCGATGAGGCAGCTTTTCTCTGCGGCGGGCGCTCTGGAGGGAGGCCTGAGGGAGTGTTCCAAGGGGAAGGACTTCTTCGGCGGCGACAGCGTTGGGTACGTTGACATCGTGGTGGGGAGCTTGGTCCCGTGGGTGAAGGCGACCAGCGTGCTCGCCGGTGCTGAGCTCGCCGACGCCGCCAAGATGCCGCTCCTGGCCGCGTGGATGGACCGATTCGGCGAGCTCGATGCGACCAAGGCGGTCTTGCAGGACGTTGGCAGCTTGGTCGAGCACGGCAGGATGCTGATGGCAAAAAATGCTGCCCGGCCTTCAAACAACTAGCTAATTCCTTTTCGGCCCCGAAGAAAATTAAAGCACGTATTATTCATCTTTCTGATGTGGATTTCAGTTTGCAAATAATATGGTCGTCATGTGTCACTCTGTAATTTTTATGGTCTGATGTTCTTCTGAAGCCGGAATATTATCTTCCATCCATTATCTAAAAAATAATAATATGGTGGTCTGTGTTTGTGGCCTGTATCTGTCCGTTGGCCGATGTGTTATAGTGTTTGGAACAATACGCACAAAGATGTATGCTCCGTGTACTTCTGTAGGCTTGCAGAATACAGATTTGGACGGTCATTCTGTTCTTCTCGTGGAGTGTCTTTGCATGTTTTCTAAACCCGTTTCTCTCTGTTAACTAACGTGTTCTTTTTTTTAGAACAGTATAGACTATATAGAGGATTAGAGGTGAGACTTTCTCAAGCTAATCAAATTTTCAATGATGTCTTTGTGTTTGCTTCCTGTCCCAACATTTAATTTTTATTTTTCCCGATGATGTTAGTTTGAAAAAGGGATGAAGCAGAGTTAGAGTTGGACGAAAGCTCGGAGCTTGTTAGCTCGCTCGGACCGTGACTGGCCGGGCTCGTTCTTTTTTCCTAACAAGCCGAGCTGGCCTTTCATCTCGCTACAAATAATGAACCAGCTCAAGCCGCTCGCAAGCAACTCGCGAGCTCAAATGAGCTAAGGGCCACATCACTATAGTGGTGAGCAGCAAGCGCCCAACATCACTACATTTTTACAGCTATGAAAAAAAGCATACATCTAAAGCTACAACAAAAAAAATGTACTAAAACATTTCATATTATATGTTCACTGTGTAGATCTACTCATTTGGAGTCTGACACAATCAGATTTTCTATTTTATGATTTTTCTGTGATTTTTCAAAACTGCTTTACAAGGTAATTTGATCGATTTTAGAAAGTTCAGGGGTGATACCGTTTCATAGGCCAGGTGTTATCTAGTCCACCCCATAGGTGAGGGGGTGATATAAACTTTTTCCTATAAAACAAGGAAACAACATATGTGAAGACATGAATCGGGCAAACTAGTAGCAAAGATAAACCTTGTGAGGGAGAACAGATAGGGCTAAGGTGTACCGCGGTCAAAAAAATTGTGATGCTCAAGAAACAGCTAGGAAACTTCACTACTAAGTTGCATTGTTCTTGGATTGGAGAATAAGATATGCCAGGAGTGCTTGGGCAACATGTTTGACCTGTTGGGCACTCAAACGTCAATGTATACACGAGTACACCATATAAGCCACTGTTTTATATATTGAAAATGGAGCCATATAATGGTGGAAGCAACTCCGTCAAAGATGGACTTAGGACAAATTACATATCTCGCATGAGTGATAAGTTGCATGCTTCTCGCGCAAGACAAGCGGCTCACCTACCGGTAATGCAACTGCAGAGTTTTTCAGCATGTTCGTCTACCTTATCAGCCACCAATCAGTAGTACTTTTCTCCAGCAACCAGCCATCAGTACTTTTCACTCCTAACGAATCAGCACCAGCTACCAGCCAAACGAACATGTTGTTTATCTCTCCTTTTCCCTTTGAAGAGATAATGCGACTACACAAAAAAAGTGACACAACTGTACGAGATCGATCGATATCCCTGTTGTGAATAATTAATTCGGAATGTCTGTGTCCGGAAAAACTGTGAACCAGCGGCCAGATCGGTTCGGTTCAATAAAAGATTGGTCCGACAATTGGATCGGTGTGAACCGGTTGACGTGTCGGTTTCTTATCAAACGGTTGAACCTTTTTTATGAATTAGTGAATACTAGCAACTATATGCCCGTGCGTTGCAACGGGAGAAAATGTGCTTGTTTTGCCATCATACACACCGGCCGCCCTGTAGCTCTCGGATCTTGTCGTCCCGTCATGTTCCTGCCATCCTAATATCGTTTGCCATCGTTCGTATCTCCCAAACCTCATAGGCGTCTGCCACAATCTTGATGTCATCTGCCCAACATCGACTTCCTCAACCGGATCGTTGTTACCATCACGCAGTACCATCCTGACCTAGCCCATTGTCGTCTTGAGAGCCAGGTGTGGTTCGAGGACCGGTGGATGGTCGCTTCCTGGTGTGATGAGTGATTGACAACGTGGTGTGGACTGATTCTTGGCTAAGTATTGCAGGTGCAGGTTGCGGCTTGACTGGTGCAGGTGCAGGTGAAGAACAAGCGCGAAAGGTCGTTGCCGGTGAGGCCTCCAGGTGTGGAGAAGACAAGTAGGCTTGGTTCGAGGGACCCGGTGGCCAGTGGGGTCAAGTGCGGGCCGCATGGTGGCAAGAACGGCAAGATGAAGTCATGGACGGTTTCTTGGTTGACCCTCAAAACCAAGGTCGAGCCGGGACTACGTGGGAGCCGAGTCATGAGTGGTGATTGGCAGAGGCTACACCGAGTTCGCGGGGTTTCCGGTGGTTCACCAGAAAACCACTGGGTTCCTTGGTTGATCCACAAAGCCAAGACCGAAGAACCGAAGACGGAGGTGCAGCAGCTCCAGACCGGTCTGACCGGTGGGTCTGACCGGTGGGTACCGGTCTGATCGGTGAGGAGCACCGGTCTGAAGGGTGTGCGACGACGCAGTCCGGAATCTTCGAAGCGGAGGACACGCGTCGGGATCACAAGGCTTGCGTCGAGGCTAAGCAAGTTTGCGGTCGCTGGGCATCCGTCCGATGGAGCGAAGACAAAGATTTTCGAATTCGCCCTTGAGGGGCATGTATCCCTAGTTAGCTAGTAAGGGTATTTTCGTCTTTCGGTTGCCTCCATATAACCCAAGGGGTGAGAGGATGGCAGCCATCTCTTGGAACCCTAGCTCATTTGCTTTCCTATTTTCTCTTCCTATTTTCCTTAGGATTTTCTTAGGACTAGCTTGAGAGCTTCATGGTGAGATCTTGTGAGAGGGAAGGATGATCGGGCGGCAAGCTAGACCTTGTATGAACCTCTTTGATATGTATAGATGATTCGACGTGGTTCCTCAAGGCTTGGATGTGTCTTTCCCGTTTCTCCTTTTTGGTGATTTTCGGAGCCTTTTCTTAGCGAATTTCTTGTGGCGGTTTTGAGACCTTTCTCTTTGGGATTTGGTGGGGGATGTATGCATGAACCCCTCGTGGTTCTTTTCTCTTTGATCTCCCTCCCAAATCCGTGAGTAAAATGGCTCAATTTTGGGGTTTTCGTGGTTCTAGGGTTCGTGGTGTTCTTGGCGGAAATCCTTCGATTCCTCTTGATTCAACGAGTTTTGGTGGACCAAATCTTGGCTATGGAGTATCCATGAGGTGTTCCTACTATCCCCAAAGTCTTGTGCGAATCCGTGGAGTAAATCGGGAGATTGGGAGTTGGATTTGGGGGAGTTGACTCGCGGGCGCTGTTCATCCCGAGCTGCCCAGGCACGACCGGTCTGTCCGGTGCTCTTAACCGGTCTGACCGGTGCTAGCCCTTGGTGGGTTTTTGTCTCGGGGAACAGCCTTGTCTGTGTGATTTTGTCCCGTGGTTCTGCTGGTCAGTTCTTGGCGTGTTTGGAGTTGTTTTACTAGGTTTTGTGAGGGGTTCTTCTTCCTCACAGGTTGTGTTTCGTGGTGGTTTTTGTTCCAGGGCCTAGAGGAGTCACTGAGGCTTCCTGGAACGTTTGCTGTGTGGCTGCTGTAGCCACCGGCCTGACCGGCTCTGTCCACCGGTCTGACCGGTGTCACCGGTCTGACCGGTGTAGCACAGGCAGCAAGCCGTGCAAGTTTCCGCTGTGTGGTTTGGTGAGTTTTGGCTCGGAAGGTTGAGTGTTGGTTCCTAGGACCAGTAGCACTCCAGTGGCTATGTGGTCTTGACCAACTTGGGTAGTTGAGTCGGAGACGTGTGTTGGAAGCCGTGTTCATCTTGTTGGAGTTCCCATCTCCTTCGAGAAGAATTTTTATCGGCTCCCATTCACTCCCCCCCTCTCTGGTTCGCCTAATCGGTCATTCAATTGGTATCAGAGCCGGTTCGGGTCTTTATTGACTCTTACCAGTCTAAGATCCAAAGATGGCGTACCAGGAACGGGGTTCGGGTCCTCCGCACTTCGATGGGAAGAACTACCAGATGTGGCAAAGGCGGATGGCGGCGTTCCTCCGCGGAAAGGGTCAGATCCTTTGGGATGTCACGGTGAACACAGCTTATGTTCATCCGATAAACTTCCTTGCTCCAGGATCGAGGGATATGTTCGAAGCCAACAACAAGGCTGTTGATTACTTGTTTCATGCTCTGTGTCAGCCTGAATTCGATCGGGTTCAGACAGAGGACTTAGCTTGTAGGATTTGGGAGCAGTTGAAGGATGCTCATGCTGGGAATGCTCAGGTTCAGGCTCGGATGTACGCGACTTACCGGAGAGAGTACGAGAACTTCACTCATCTCCCCGGCGAGTCCGTCGATGCCCTTTTCCAGCGGTTTACGGTCGTGGTGAACAACATGAGAGCCAATGTGGATGTCCTCCCATACAATGATCATGATAGAGCCGTGAAGCTCTTGCACTCGTTGGATCGTACCGTATGGGACGGGAAGTTTGAGGCTATTGTTGAGTCCGAGAAGTATGATACCTTGACGGTGAACGAGCTGTTCTCGAAGCTCAAGTTGGCTGAGTTGGACCGTGGTATGACAGCCAAGATCGAGAGCCCGACTGATTCTCATAGTCTTGCTCTCGTTGGTGGCAAAGGAGCTAAGTCTAACGCTAACGCATCCTCCAGGATGTACTCTCTGTCTTCTTTGATGTCTTTGCCAGACGAGGAGTTCGACGTGCTTGGAGAGGACGAGCTGGCGTTGCTGACCAGGCGATTCGAGAGGCTGCACGAGAACCGAGTGAACAGAAGGAGGACAGCACGGACGTGCTTTCAGTGCGGCAAGCCAGGACACTTCGTCGCCGACTGCCCGGAGAAGATGGAGAACAAGGACGGCTACAAGGACGGCTACAGGCACCGGTCGAGCAAGGACGGCAAGTACCGATCGAGGCGCAATCACAAGCACAAGAACAAGCACAAGGACGAGCGACGGTCGAGGAAGAAGGACGGCCGCGGCAGGAAGGCCCGAGCGATGGTCGGAGCGAGCGACGTCGACTCCAGCTCCGCCTACTCTTCCTCGAGCTCGAGTAGCAGTGAAGATGAAGGTGATCGGCGCAAGAACAAGAAGTCATCCAGGAACTTGAGCGGGTTGAGCTGCTTCGCGGGAGATGGTTTCTGCGGCATGGCCCGTAGCTCCGGCAGCAAGAAGAGCCACCAGAGTGACTCGGACTCTGACTCCGAGGATGAGGTATGTGATGAGCTCTCTTCTTTGCGCAAGGAGAATGATGAGTTGGTTGACTTGCTTGATAACCGTGATCACATGCTTAGAGAGGCCAAGAAGATGAGGAAAGAGCTTAGGGCCTCACTAGAAGATGCTAGGAACCGTGTGGCTGAGCTAGAAACCCAGAACCTAGATGCTAAGCTTGAGATTGATTCGCTTAAGGCTTCTCCTGTGGTTTCTGATGAGATTGATTGCTGTGATTTCTCTGTGTACCTAGCTGATCTTACTACTCTTAAGGATAAGCATGCTTCTACTTGTGATGAACTAGATATGCTTAGGGTTGAAGTGGCTGAGCTTAAGTCTAGACCTGCTTTGCTAGGTGCTTGTACTTCTTACCCTGTTTTGCATGGAAAGATTGATGAGATGCATGCTTACACTGTTTCGCTTGAGGCTAAGTTGAAAGAGCCTATTCCCACTTCTTGCTCTACTTGTGAATTGCATGCGGTTAAGAATTTGGAGCTTGCACATTATGTTGATCGCTTGCAGGATAAGAATGATGAGCTGAGAAAATGTATGAGCTGGTTGTCGGGTCAGGAGCCTCAGCTTGGTATCATGATAGCGGCTTTCAAACGCTATGATGGTCAGGCACTTGGGGTTGACAAGCTTGGAGAGAACAGTGGTGAGGGAGTTGAGAGAGTTGGAGAGATTCCTATCCCACCACCAAACAGATACAAGAACAAGTTTGAGCCCAAGCCTAACCATCTCAGAAACAAACTTGACACTACTCCAGATCCACCCATATTCCCTCACCCAACAAATGATTTCCAGAAACCGGTGAAGTTTGTGAGCCCAAAGGGAGGTGAGGAAGGAGAGAAGAAGGGTGAGAAGCCGAGTGGGCAGCCCCAACCCAAGCCAAAGCCTAAGCCACAGCCCATAAAGTTCCATTGCGGGTATTGTGGGAGAGATGGTCACAAGGATGAGTTTTGCTTCAAGAGGAAGCGTGAGGAGAGAATGGCTAGAGAGTGGGCTAACAAGGACAGGTACCACCCCTCTAATGGTGTACCTGAGCCTCGTATGTAGATGCCCAGGTCCAAGGCAATTGTGAGGACGGTTCCGGCTTGGGGAGACCGGAAGGCTGCAGGTGCTACTGCTGGCCGAGCTACACCGGTCAGACCGGTGTACTACACCGGTCAGACCGGTGCAGGTCTGGGCAGACAGCGAGTCGGGTTTCGTGCTCGTGAGGATGCTCGGTTTGGTTCTGGAGGTCGTGGTTCTGGTGGTTGGTCTGGAAAGTTTGCAGGTGGTCAGTTTGCTAGGCGTTCTCCACCTCGTGCTCAATACGGGGGTGGGAGGAGTCGTAGCTTTGAGATGGAGAGGATGAACGATCCACGGTTTTCCTTTCGTGGCTTTCGTCCTCCTCCAGCTAGAGAGGGTTGGTTCCCTCGTAGTGGTTACCGTAGTGGTGTTCGTGGTGGTAGCTTTGATAGGCGTGATGATTTGGTTTGTGCTAACCCCACTTTGGAGCAAATGGCTCGGCACTAGTTTTACTCTTTTGGTACTAACCCCAGTGCTGAGTCGTTTGTTCACTCACGTGCTCGCTTTTGAATTTCAGGTGGGAGACTTGAGGAACGTTTGGTTGATTGACTCCGATTGCTCGAGGCATATGACCGGAGACAAGGGGTGGTTCTCAAGTCTCGTCCCGGTGGTGTCCAAGACATACATCACCTTTGGGGACAATGGGCGAGGGCGTGTGCTATCAGAAGGTGAGATCAAGGTAAGTGACAAGGTCACTCTCAGGCGTGTTGCTCTTGTTCAATCGCTGGGGTTCAATTTGCTTTCTGTGTCTCAGTTGTTGGATGAGGGTTTTGAGGTGTTGTTTCGGCCTGGTGGTTCTCGGATTTTAGACTCTCGAGGGGACCTTGTTTGCATGGTCGTTCCCGAGGGTCAGGTGTTTTGAGCTGATTTCTCTCAGTCTTCTGGTGTGGAGCGTTGCTTTTTGGCTGGTTCTTCGAGTGAGTTGTGGAAGTGGCATAGGAAGTTGGGTCACTTAAGCTTTGACCTTTTGTCTCGCTTGAGTAAACTCAATTTGGTCCGAGGATTGCCACGGTTGAGGTTTGAGAAAGAGTAGGTTTGTGCGCCGTGTAGGCATGCCAAGATGGTAGCCTCTTCTCACCCGCCTCTCACCGATGTGATGACTGAGCGTCCATGCGAGCTGCTCCATATGGACCTTGTTGGCCCAGCTCGTGTGCGATCTGCGGGTGGGAAGTGGTATGTCCTTGTTGTGGTGGACGACTACTCTCGGTATGCGTGGGTGTTCTTTCTTGAGGAGAAAGGGGAGACGTTTGGTTTTGTTCGAGATCTTGTCTTGAGGTTAAGAAACGAGAGGCACGGAGATGCCATACGAGCGATCCGCAGTGACAATGGCTCGGAATTCAAAAACTCTCGCTTCGAAACCTTTTGCCATGACTTGGGTCTTGAACACCAGTTTTCGAGTCCGTATACGCCTCCCCAGAATGGCGTGGTGGAAAGGAAAAATAGGACCTTGTGCGAGATGGCTCGGACGATGCTCGACGAGCATAGGACTCCGAGAAGGTTCTGGGCTGAGGCGGTCAATACCGCGTGCTATGTGTCGAACAGGATCTACCTCAGAGTTCATAAGAAGAAAACCTGTTACGAGTTGATGCACGGTCGCACACCCAAGGTGAGTCACTTCCATGTCTTTGGTTGTAAATGCTTCATTCTGAAGAAAGGGAAGAAGTTGGACAAGTTCGAGGCTAGGTTTGTCGATGGCATTTTCTTTGGTTATGCATCTCATTCTAGAGCATTTCGTGTGCTCAATCTTGAAACTAACCAAATCGTGGAGACTTGCGAGGTAACCTTCGACGAGACACATCCACGTAGTCAGCTTGTTTTTGAGTGTGCAGGTGACGACGAACTTGGCGAGGAGATCTTTCAGGAGGAGGAGCATGAACATGGAGATGATGAAGATGGCGGTGTGGTGCCCGCAGCTGAACATGTACCTACTACTTCGACGACGATCGAGAATGGACCCTCTCCCACACCTTCAACGACAAACCCAGATCAAGGCGAAGCTGCTGTTGAGGGGGAGGTAGCATCAAGGCGAGAACCTCCCCGGCGAGTGCAAGTGGATCACCCAGCTTCGAGAATCATCGGCGACATGAATGAACGTACTACACGGTCGAGGGTTCGGAACAATTCTCATTTCGCTCATGCTGCTTTTGTTGCCACCTTTGAGCCCAAAGACATTGGACACGCGTTATCTGATCACAATTGGGTTAACTCGATGCATGAGGAGTAGGAGAATTTTGAGAGGAACCAAGTTTGGGTGTTGGTTGACCCTCCCCCAGGGTGTAAGCCGATTGGGACAAAATGGGTGTGGAAGAATAAAGAGGGAGAGAAAGAAGAAGTGGTGAGGAACAAGTCGAGACTTGTTGCTCAGGGGTACAGTTAGAAAGAGGGGATCGACTATGAGGAGACTTTCGCTCCTGTAGCTCGTTTGGAGGCGATCAGGATCCTTCTAGCCTTTTCCGTGGCTAAAGGGTTCAAGTTGTACCAGATGGATGTGAAGAGTGCTTTCCTGAACGGTGTGTTAGAGGAAGAGGTGTTTGTGAGGCAACCACCGGGGTTTGAGAGTGAGAAGTACCCCCACCGGGTGTACAAGTTGAGGAAGGTGTTGTATGGGTTGAAGCAGGCGCCTAGAGCTTGGTATGGTAGGTTGAGGGGGTTCCTGTTTGAGAGAGGGTTTGAGATGGGGAAGGTCGATCAGACCTTGTTTCTCCTCAGGCAGGGCAGAGATATCCTGATTGTGCAGGTATACGTGGATGATATTGTCTTTGGTGGCTCGTCTAACTCTCTTGTTGCAAGGTTTGCAGAAGACATGAGCAGGGAATTTGAGATGAGCATGATGGGCGAGTTGCAGTTCTTCCTCGGGCTACAAATCAAGCAATCAAAGGAAGGAACATTTGTGCACCAAGCTAAGTACACCAAGGACATTGTGAGGAAGTTCAAGATGGAAGACTCCAAGGCCATGGCGACGCCTATGAGTACGACTACAGCTCTTGATGCGGACGAGGAAGGTGAACATGTGGACCAGAAGGAGTACCGGAGCATGATCGGGTCACTCCTCTACTTGACGGCGACGAGGCCGGACATCCAGTTCTCGGTATGTCTGTGCGCTCGCTTTCAAGCGTCTCCGAGGACTTCGCATCGGCAAGCAGTCAAGCGCATTTTCAGGTATTTGCGACACACTCCCGACTTCGGCCTTTGGTACTCTGCGTCTTCTTCTTTGGCACTTCATGGTTTTTCAGACGCGGATTTTGCCGGGTGTCGGTTGGATAGGAAGTCCACTTCTGGGACTTGCCAGTTCTTGGGTTCTTCTTTGGTGTCTTGGTCTTCTCGCAAACAGTCGAGTGTTGCTCAATCCACTACCGAGGCAGAGTATGTGGCCGCAGCTAGTTGTTGCTCTCAGCTCCTTTGGATCACATACACCATGAGTGACTTTGGTGAGGAGTATACCCATGTCCCACTTCAATGTGATAGCACCAGTGCCATAAGCGTTGCAAAGAACCCAGTGCTCCATTCCAAAACCAAGCACATAGAAGTGAGGTATCATTTTCTGAGAGACAACGTAGAGAAAGGAAAGATAGCTTTGATCCATGTACCCACACATGACCAACTAGCCGATATTTTCACCAAACCCCTAGATCAAGCAACTTTCACTCGTTTGCGGGGGGAGCTTGGTGTTTGTTTGATTTCTTGAGTTGGCGTGTGGGAGCTCCTTTGTAGCATATGTATAGCTTTCCTTTGTGCATTTCTTGCATTTGGCATGGCATATGTAACATGATGTATAGGTATCTTTGTATCTTAGGTTGCATGCTTTTTGTATCATATGCATTGTTTAGGAAAGGCATCTCCTATATACATTGTTCACCATGGAATGATATATATGTCTTTGTGAGCTAATTTGGTAAGCTATGGTTAGTTTGGCTTAGCTCTTGATAATCTTGGTTTGTATCCATGGTTGATGGCTATGTTTTTGAAAAAATTTCATATGTATGCTCTCTTGTGAGTAAATGCCTTTACATGATCTTGACATGTTTTTGTGGCTTGGCTATGCTTAATTTGTGGTTGGATAAGCTTATTTTGATCATATGGGGCCAAAGGCTCATTTGCCATCATGAATGTTTAGCCCCCATGCTTCATCTTATGGAGGAGCATAAGTTCTTTTTTGTCGCAAAGACATTTCATGTACCAATTATAAATCTGAAAATGAAATGTAAATTGCTTGGAAAATGTGCTCCCATGTCATATGTGCTTAATTTACTTGCTTTTGGGTGCTAAACCGTTGCATGTTGCTTACCAATGAGAAGTCTCATACATAGAAGTAAGCACATGGCTCGGTATGCTTTGACATGACATGAGGTGCTTGTGGGTGTTTATGATGATCTTATGCTTAGAATGGTTGTCCTAGCATGAAGTTTGTGTGGCTTTACCATTTTGACATGTTTTGCTCATGTTTAGGACTTTGCTCTTGAGAGGGTGATTTTTCGCAAAATTGCTCAATTCTATCTTAGCTTCGCCCAATGGTTGTGAAACTTGGTGATCTTGTAGTTGATGTCATTACGAAGCTATAGAGTATCTAACTTGCTCATTTGGACATGTGTAGCATCCTATGTTGAATTTTGTCTATTTGAGAAGCTCTAGGTTGCATTTTTTACATTTTTGGCTTGATTCATGCATTGTCAACAAGGGGGAGAAGTTTGAGCATGTTTTGGCCTACTGAATGCATCTAGAAGGTTTTCAGGTGGTTTTGAACTATTTTTGGGCTCTGTTGTGCACCGGTCTGACCGGTTGAGGTCACCGGTCTGACCGGTCAGAGTGCTGGTCCTGTTCACATGTTGAGCACCGGTCTGACCGGTGGTGTCGACCGGTCTGACCGGTCAGAGCTGAGCTGTTGTAGCTGCTCTGTTTCGTGAAGTGGTTCGCATGCATTCGTCCAGGGGGAGTTACATTGGTTCAGGGGGAGCTTGCATGTGTGCAGGGGGAGCTCTTTGTGGTTTTCGAGCTTTGGTTTGATGGTTTGTGCTCTTTGCTTGAGCATGTTTTGTCTCGGATGTGTCGAGCCGTTGCCCTTGCCTAAGGGGTCCGAGACTTGTCTTCTTCAAGTGATCTTGCTCTTTGCCTTTTCTTTGGTTTTCGATCGCTTGTTGGAGTTTCTTTTAGTCGTTTCTTTTCTTTTTCTTTTCTCTTGGTTACCAAAACGTGTGTGTTGTCAATGCACTCATCAAGGGGGAGATTGAGAGCCAGGTGTGGTTCGAGGACCGGTGGATGGTCGCTTCCAGGTGTGATGAGTGATTGACAACGTGGTGTGGACTGATTCTTGGCTAAGTATTGCAGGTGCAGGTTGCGGCTTGACTGGTGCAGGTGCAGGTGAAGAACAAGCGTGAAAGGTCATTGCCGGTGAGGCCTCCAGGTGTGGAGAAGACAAGTAGGCTTGGTTCGAGGGACCCGGTGGCCAGTGGGGTCAAGTGCGGGCCGCATGGTGGCAAGAACAGCAAGATGAAGTCATGGACGGTTTCTTGGTTGACCCTCAAAACCAAGGTCGAGCCGGGACTACGTGGGAGCCGAGTCATGAGTGGTGATTGGCAGAGGCTACACCGAGTTCGCGGGGTTTCCGGTGGTTCACCAGAAAACCACTGGGTTCCTTGGTTGATCCACAAAGCCAAGACCGAAGAACCGAAGACGGAGGTGCAGCAGCTCCAGACCGGTCTGACCGGTGGGTACCGGTCTGACCGGTGAGGAGCACCGGTCTGACCGGTGTGCGACGACGCAGTCCGGAATCTTCGAAGCGGAGGACACGCGTCGGGATCGCAAGGCTTGCGTCGAGGCTAAGCAAGTTTGCGGTCGCTGGGCATCCGTCCGATGGAGCGAAGACAAAGATTTCCGAATTCGCCCTTGTGGGGCATGTATCCCTAGTTAGCTAGTAAGGGTATTTTCGTCTTTCGGTTGCCTCCATATAACCCAAGGGGTGAGAGGATGGCAGCCATCTCTTGGAACCCTAGCTCATTTGCTTTCCTATTTTCTCTTCCTATTTTCCTTAGGATTTTCTTAGGACTAGCTTGAGAGCTTCATGGTGAGATCTTGTGAGAGGGAAGGATGATCGGGCGGCAAGCTAGACCTTGTATGAACCTCTTTGATATGTATAGATGATTCGGCGTGGTTCCTCAAGGCTTGGATGTGTCTTTCCCCTTTCTCCTTTTTGGTGATTTTCGGAGCCTTTTCTTGGCGAATTTCTTGTGGCGGTTTTGAGACCTTTCTCTTTGGGATTTGGTGGGGGATGTATGCATGAACCCCTCGTGGTTCTTTTCTCTTTGATCTCCCTCCCAAATCCGTGAGTAAAGGGGCTCAATTTTGGGGTTTTCGTGGTTCTAGGGTTCGTGGTGTTCTTGGCGGAAATCCTTCGATTCCTCTTGATTCAACGAGTTTTGGTGGACCAAATCTTGGCTATGGAGTACCCATGAGGTGTTCCTACTATCCCCAAAGTCTTGTGCGAATCCGTGGAGTAAATCGGGAGATTAGGAGTTGGATTTGGGGGAGTTGACTCGCGGGCGCTGTTCATCCTGAGCTGCCCAGGCACGACCGGTCTGACCGGTGCTCTTAACCGGTCTGACCGGTGCTAGCCCTTGGTGGGTTTTTGTCTCGGGGAACAGCCTTGTCCGTGTGGTTTTGTCCCGTGGTTCTGCTGGTCAGTTCTTGGCGTGTTTGGAGTTGTTTTGCTAGGTTTTGTGAGGGGTTCTTCTTCCTCACAGGTTGTGTTTCGTGGTGGTTTTTGTTCCAGGGCCTAGAGGAGTCACTGAGGCTTCCTGGAACGTTTGCTGTGCGGCTGCTGTAGCCACCGGCCTGACCGGCTCTGTCCACCGGTCTGACCGGCTCAGGCCATCGGTCTGACCGGTGTAGCACAGGCAGCAAGCCGTGCAAGTTTCCGCTGTGTGGTTTGGTGAGTTTTGGCTCGGAAGGTTGAGTGTTGGTTCCTAGGACCAGTAGCACTCCAGTGGTATGTGGTCTTGACCAACTTGGGTAGTTGAGTCGGAGACGTGTGTTGGAAGCCGTGTTCATCTTGTTGGAGTTCCCATCTCCTTCGAGAAGAATTTTTATCGGCTCCCATTCACTCCCCCCCTCTCTGGTTCGCCTAATCGGTCCTTCACGTCTGCACCACCCAGCCTTGTTGTAATCTGCCTTGGCTACGTCCCTATTCCCGCCTCCCCAACCTCACCATTGTGCGTGCCACCCTAACCTCGCTTGTCGTCGTCCGCATCGATCGTGTTGTCACCCCACCACCACCGTTGTCTGCCCCGACTGCATTGACATGCCCTCCTCAACCTCTTAATCACACACGCACCATCTAATCCGCATGCACTAAACTTTTAAAACTCATGAAATATTTTCTAGCACTAAATTTTGGATAGCTACACATTTTCTAGAAAACATAAAAAATGGCTCAATTATTTCTTTCAATCAAATACAATACTCATTAAATATGTACCATTTTTTATTTTACTGAAGCAGGAGAGTTTGCTAGAGGAAAAAATACATATGTAACCATATTTTATCATACAAAGCGAACACATTTCATGTATAGTTTGACTTAGAAAACACTGTTATTGTATAATTGGATCCGTTTCACTATCGCTTACAACCAGCCTACACTGATGCTAGTCAACATCCGATAAATTTTTTTCATGTATATTTTTTCTACTCTAGCATGTATTTGAATTCCTCATAAATATCATATTCTTTTTAAGCAACAAAATGGTTCTTCAATTTTGAAAGTAAATATATTATATTTTTTAGAAAAAAATATTGTGTGGATTGATACATGTACTCCTATGTTCTTTGTAAACTAAGAATATATTGTTTTTAATCATTGCAATGTATGGTATGGTGGCGGAGGGTCTATGAGGTTTCCCAGAGCTCAAGGCATTGGAAGATTGTGAGCGGTCTCCCTCTACTTCATGATCACGAAGAAGCTTTAGGCTGCTGCTGAACCCAGGAATGGTAGTCTCTCAGCAACTGCTCCCCCAGCATGGGAACAAGCCTATCCAACAGGCCATGCATCAATTGGCAATGAAAATTCAGTGCAAATGTCAAATTGAAGGACTACCTGTGACGACTGAAAATTGATCTCCTTCCAGTAACATTAGCCCGCATAATATGAGATGTGTAAAACGTCTGGAAAGGGTCTTTCAGAGATAGTTTTTACTTTTTAATAAGATATGATTCAGGTGGGAACTGGTGTTTGCTTTCAGAGTTTGTTCTTTGTGAACTTTCAAGAATCAGAAGAATGTAGCAAACGTCTACATACACGTTGCCTGGCTTCTCCACTGATGACAATGGAAGCTAGCTGAATGGCTTAGTGTAGACCTCACAATCATAAATTCATAATCAACAGAGGTGAGCTTTTACCATTCTCTGAAGTTGATAAAAGAACATAGGTGTTATATGCTACACAATTTAGTGCTGAAGTTCTGAGTGCAGTAAGCTCACCTCCAGAGAGACCTCCAAATTGACATCGATGTCTAAGCAGGGCTCCTTGTCAATCGCTCCAAGTTACATGGTAACTCATAAATGCTGCTAGAATTCAGTAGATTCAGAAACAACACATCATACAATTCGCAGGATTGCTAACCAATGGAATTGTTTCACATATGCATGAGATGTTTTCAAATCCAAAAGGAATCTATGAAGAACTGATGGGCAAGCAGGGTCTGAACTTTCCCTGAGATGAGTTCATTCTGCAGCTCAATTGATTTTGAACCCTCAAACTGCAAACACATGAGGAAAGGAAGAGCATGAGTCAGAGAGGTTTCGCACAGCGAGACCAAATCGATGGACCAGACGGTGATCGTGCACGTGTACCCTGCAGGACAACATCTCGATGGTGCAGTTGGTGCTCGTCGAGGCGACGCGGAGGTCGAGCACACCGGCGTAACCTCGAAGCCGAGGAACTCGATGCAGCGGAGCGTGCACGTGAACGTGCTGAGCACGCCGGTGTTGAAGAGGGACTCTACGCTGTCAGGGTGCCACAGGAACTCATTGCCGGAGACGACGTCCTGGATCTAGACTCGCTCCCACCACCTCGCCGACAGTCGATCCCGGCGTCCTTGCGCCCTTCTCCGGCAAGATCACATGGGCTTGGTCGCCGAGGAACGGCTCTCCAGTGCGGAGGAGCAGAGAGACGTGCCTGGAGAGCGGGCGGCAACGGTAGCTGCAAGATAGGGTGATGGGGGCGACGGAAGGAGTCGGCGCAGCGATGCGGCGGCGGTGTCGAGCAGGAGACGCAAACAGGGAGAAACGGGCAGACGGGAGGCATGCTGCGGCGGGGAAGTGACTCAAGTGAGAGAGATAGAGACAGAGATTACGACACGTGGGCCCCACCTATCAGGACGGACGAAAAAAGGACAGAAGCAGTGCTTGCTTTAATATTAGGTAGAGATTTAGATGTTTGGAAATTGATTTTTATGAATAATTTTCAGGCACAATCTTATGTACCACATCGCTGATACATGACAACTAACATTTCAGGGCAGGAAATGGCCGGAGGTGAGCTGAAGGTACTTGGCACGTGGGCCGGTGGCAAGCGTCTGGGCTTGCAGATCGAGTAAGAATTGCGCTCCATCTCAAGGACCTGAGCTAGGACCTACTCCCTCCGTCTAAAGAGTGTCGTTTTCGCTTTTTGAGAAATAGTTTTGACTAATATATATAAATATATTAATATTTATGGTACAAAATTAATATAGTTAGATAGATATTTGAATATAGTTTTAAAAAAATTATTTAAAGATACAAATGTTACATGTATTTTCTACAACGAACAACGACATTCTTTTTGGCACATAGGGAGTACATACATACATACATGGAGGAGGACCCTGAGAACAAGAGCAACCTCCTCCTGACATCCAACCCCGGGCCCAAGAAGGGCACCGGTGCTCATCCAGGATGGCTAGCCTATCAGTGAGTCGAGTATCATTGTGAAGTAAGACATCATTGTGAAGTAAGACAATTTGCTTGTACCCTACAATAAGGGGTGAAACTCTTCAGCGTTTTGGACGCTGCCAAAGCCACTCTGCCAGACATCAGCAAGGAGGTTGAGTTCAAAACATTTCCAAACATTGTATAACGTCTAATAGAGAAGGTTGGGTTCGTTGGTAGAGAAAATATCTATCGGAAGTTCCCTATCCAAGATGAGGTGAGGCTCTGGCCGCTGCCGCGAAGATCTAAGAAATCGCTACCATACGACATCTGAGTGTAGTCTGGTAGGAGAAAATGCTTGGCTGATAATAATGGAAACACAATACACGTTCAAGAAACATGGTAGCATCCTTGAATGTTGTGCATGATTATCTGAATCATGTGACGATAACGTATTTGTAAGAAATCGATGCTTGTAGCCTAACAGGAGGAGGGGGGACTTAGGAAATCTAAAACCGTAATTTATGACTTGCACTAATATGCATGACCATAAACTAGATCATTATATCCAAGATGTGTATTCTATGGTTAAACTAGTGTGAAATCCTCATCCCAAAATAAATGTTACAACCTAGAGCCAATCCTAACAACACACTAAGAATATAAATGCACACAAGTTACAAATATATATGAAATGCAAAAAAAACGTAAGAGAGGGGACAACAAACTCTTGACTATACCTGATCATGGGCCACCCGACCCGACGAACCCGAACCGACCCGCCCGAAAAAAAACCGACCCAACCCGACCCGAGAAGTGTACGGGTCGGGCCCGGGCCTATTTTTTGACCCGGGAAGAATTTCGGGTCGGGCGCGGGTCAGAATTTTAACCCACGGGCCGACCCGTTGACCCGAAGAATAGAGGAAAAAACGCACATCTGCCTGTGTCTCCTACCATTCGGCCCAGCCCAACAAGCTGTTGCGCAACTACAGCATATAAAAACACCCCAACCCTATCTTTCCATTCCTCCTCCCCCACCAGCCCCCAGGTCCCGCACCGCGGCGGCGGCAACCAAATCCCATCCCATCCGAGATGCCGAGCAGGAGCAAAGGCAGCAGGGAACGGACGGCCTCCTCCCTCAGCCTCCGCAGTCCGCAAGCTTGGGACACGAACGCCTCCTGCCCCACAGCCCTCTGCCGCCGACCTACCCCTACCCCGGCTCCAACCTGCAGCTTGAAGGTCACCAGCAGTTGTCTGTTCTCCGGTGGAATCACATCCACAACGGCGCCCCTTCCCCTTGTCTTGTGCTTGGCCGGTTGATTTGTTTATTCGATTCATGGGGAAGGTTACAGATAGCTTAGATCTACTTTTTGTGTGTGCGTGGTGACTTGTGGCCTATGCAGGTCACTTCGAGTTGAGATTTGTTGTTCCTGCTATTAGCCGAAACATGTAGAGACTATGAATCTTGATCGATCGAATTGATACATATAAAATAGGGGTCAGTCAACTCAGAAATAAATCCATAGTTTCATACGCCGTCGGGCCATCGGGTTGACCCATGGGTCGTCGGGCCAGCCTCGGGTCGGGCACGGGCCACAATATTCAGCCTGACGCTCGGCTCGGGTCGGGCTCAGGTCAACAGTAAATCGCGTCGGGTCTCTTTTGACCCGAACCCGACCCGGCCCAGCCTATGATCAGGTATACTCTTGACACAATGATCTATCTCATGGTATTAGTTGGCACTAAACCACCACTAGTCCACGTTGTTGAAGCACTTATACAAGAGTATTGATTTTGATCACCAAGTCTCTTCCGGAACACCCCTTGACTTGCCACAAAAGCTTGGCCACCAAGGCTCACGTCAAATTCCCCGATCGCCTTGATGTTGTCTCCACTAATAAGAAGCTACTTCTCCACAAAGGAAGGTGTCCCCATGTTGACGGTTAATAGTTGATCAAAGTTCGTTTGGATTTGCAAGCGGACAAATCCTCCGTCGTAGTCAAGGGACCTTCTTCCCTTAAGTGTGAACCCAAGGTATCGAATCCGTGGAACAATGTGTAACACAAGATCCAATCTAATAAGCGGAAAACACGTTGTTCTTGGAAAGGGTTTTGGCATCTAATCTATGGAAGAACCATGAAAACACATCTAATCTACTAAACACCGGAGGTAGCAAGAGAAAGAGATGGGAGATAAAACCAATTTAGAGATTGGATTGGGTCTTTTGTTGAAGTTCCAAAACCAAGAAGAATAAAGCAAACGAATCTCATTAAAAGCCTCTTTAAATCGTGGCTTCCGTTCGAACTCCGAAGACGCCCGCCTTTCGGAACCTTCGTCCTGTCATGACGCGCCCCTATTCATGCGGGTTAGCCTAGGGCGAGTCCAATAAGAACAAGTTGAAAACGCTCGGTAGATCGGGTAGGTACCTCTAGCCACCATGACTACAAGAGCACCCTAAGCAATCTAGCTATAGACTAGATTGGGGAAGAAGCAAACCCAAGCGAAGACAAAATTGTAGTGAAAGCACTTGATCGCTAGAAATCGGATTCAATCTTGCAAATTCAACATGAAAGCATAATACATGGACAAGATCACCACCGGGAACCTACCTTGATCTTGATCCTAGCTCCTGGAACTCCGATGTGGTCTTCCATGAAAGGTTCCCACGTCAGCTAGGGAATCCCTAGTCAACCATCTTGACCCTCTCCTCTCTGGAATGGTGTCCCTCTCTCCTCTGCTCCTCGGCGGTGGATGACGAATGAATTGATCAGTGGCTCTTGGCAGGGAGACTATAAATAGTCCGAGGGTCGTCTAGGTCAAAGGGGCGCCGAACCGAGGTCAAAACGGGCTGGGCCGACTGGCCTGGGCCCATTTTGGCCCGGTTCGGCCCCGGTTTCCTTCCCATTGCTTCTCGTGTCTTCTAGAACTTTCACCCTTCTGCATGTGGGTCCTTGACGTCGTTTTCCCCGCAGTTTGGATAAGGGTGCTTGGCGCGCGAACTCCTGCATCTTCTGTTTAGGTCCTCGGTGTTTCACGGCTTCACGCTTTAGTCCTTGGATCACTTGGAGTCATGTTCACCTCGTATCTTGACTTGTGTCGGGCTTCATGACCTTCTCGCAAAGTGCTCGATGAACTCTACCCGGAAGTCCTCATTTAGGTGCTTAATCCCTACGTAAACAATAAACTCTGAATCCACGTGCGAGTGCTAACTTGACATATCATGAGGGTTAGGATCGTTAGTTTGGATATTAAATCAATACCAACATTGAAGGTAAACCCATGGCTAGGTTGACGGAAATTCACCGTCAACACCCCATGTCCCCTACACATGGTCATCAACACCGCTCCATACCAAGCTAGGGGGTTGAAGACTTGCCGATGAGCCACTAAGATTCCAAGGCGTCGGCACACATTTGTACAATTGTGCTTCACTCCTAGAAGAGTAGAACCAATCACAAAGTAGGCACACTTTGCACTCTTCCTTTCTCTAGGTCTATCCTAGCACTAATCACTCTCCTAATAAGCTTGTGTAAGCCTTTGATAAATCACTTAAGCAATTTTGGTGGCTTGAAATGTGTTCTCGATGAATCTTGATCCCCAATGGATACCTACACAATCCAACAACTTCAAATACGCGAGTGGAGCCAAATAGCCCATGGGGTTAATAGAGTTGTTGCTCCAACAGCTGGTGAAAGTAGAGCATCAGATGTTCTCATGATATGTTTTCATGAGCATTGGAACATCTTGTGAAACTAACTGTAGGTCTCCCAACATCCAAGTTCTTCATTAACACATCAAAATTTCATCTGATGTTGCATCTGTTGGCACCATCGGAATATTCGGCACTTAAGGACTTTTAGCCCAAACCTCTGGAACTCCACAAAGTAAATATGCTTCGTACGACACCTCTACCTTCTGACCATCGGATCATCTAGTCCCATGCCTCTTTTTTCCTTCTACTTTTCCAATTGATCAGACGCTATACAATATCTACCATCGGATCATGTGGTTGTCTTCACTCAGTCAGTCGTTTGTATGTGTTGCACCAATTGCTTCGTTGGTTGGTTTGATGCTTGGTCCGTGGACCATTGGAACATTCAATGGTCTGATTTTGACTTGACTTCTTTGCAGCGTACCAACTGCTCTGACGGTTAGTATAATGCTAGCATCGGTGGGCCATCGGAAAATCCGAGTGTATGTTTTCCCTTCTATATAACTTGTCTAATGGAAGCACCAAAGATACCGTCATTTTGGATGCTTCAATATCATTGAATAAACTTAGATGCCATGGCTTGGTCACTGAAGTATCATAACTTGGATACTTGAATACCATTATTTGGATATCAAGAAAACCATAGTTTGGGTAGTTTAATTCAAATACCATGATTTAGACATTGTCATGGTTTAGTTTACAATACTTGGGACCTAGAAACCTACAAGGCACATGTTTAACAAACCATTAGTCTCAATGACTATGCTTAACTCAATCACCGAATCACAAACTATGGTTTAATGAGGCGATGTTCGCTACATGTGTATTTACTGTAGAGCCCAATATATTTCTATTTTCTAAAAAATGAGAGGCATCTAACACGTGCAATACACCAGTAATTATCCTCACGCATGTAGCATCTTTCTCAAGTCACATTTAGGTACTATCTCCGTTCTGAAATGCAATGATTACAATTTCTTCTAACCTAATTTAGTCCAATTTTGTACAAAATCTATACTATAAAGATCAAATAATTTAAAAAAAACGTTTGTCACCCAATTCGGGCCCGGCTTACCCCTCACGCCGGATCCACCCGTCAGGTCATTGGAGGACAAAAAGTGGGTAGAACCATAGAAATCGCAATTTGGGGAGCGTTTCTGCTAAAAACGAATCGTTTTCCTCACCTGTCGCCAGACTTACCCACCCTCCTTACCCGCCTCGGGCCCACAATGGCCAATTGCACGCATCCCGTGTGTAGTGTCCCCATCAATCACGCCACGTCCTTCCTCCTTTCCTTCCTAGCTCAGACACCTGGCCACCCGCACGCATCCCCTACACCACGCCGTGTTGCTTTTCATTGGATAAAACGAAAACAATATCCTGAGCAACCACCCGGGTTCCAGGGTCCCCTTCGTCACGCATGCGTCAACCTCCCTGTGGCCAAATTCCCTATCCCCCACCTCGCCGACCCCCGCACAACATCCTCCGCCGGTGAGCTTGGATGCGTGCACAGGGTGGCCACATCCTGCTTTGTGATGCAGGGCACCTCCTCAGCTCCTCCACCCTGCCTCGCTCCTGCCCCTCCTCTCCGTGCTCCTCCTCCTCTACCGCTCCGCGCTCCTCGCTGGCACGCTCCGCTTCGCCTCCTTTGCCGATCGCAATCCGGCGCTCCACTCTCTCCTCGCCCACCTCTCCCCTCCTAGCCCGCCATTGCCGACGCCTCCCCCGCACCATCTCTCGCGGTGATCCTGCCACCCTGTGACCCTGGCACGCCCTCGGGCAGCGCGGAGCCGCTCCCGCCACGTTGCGGCTCTCGTCAGAGGGAGCCCCGGCACTTGGTCGCGGGAGGCGGGACCTTAGGTCGTGCGAGGCGGAGCTCTCTCCTGAGGTAGCCATCAGGCTGGGGCGCCTTCTTAAGTCGCATAGGGCGAACGCTTAAGTCGGAGCCGGGCCTTCAAGGTGATACGGGACTGATGCCAGCTGATGACGGACGGTGGGCCTGCTTGCTACAGTTGATGTTGGGCCGTTGCGGCTGTGGTTCGTCTTAGTCTTGTAGATAGGGGGACTAGAGGTTAAGTTGATTACCCCTAGTTTATCCCCTCGTCACGCGGTGTTACTGCCAGTGCCGCCGTCTCGGCTTCACACGATGGGGGCACGCAACGGTGCGACCAGTGCGGCCTTCGCGCCTCCAGAGACCAGACGATGGTGTTGTTCTACGGCGGCGGTCAGGTGGTGTGGACGTGTGGTCGTGTGGAAGGCGTACGATATATGTGGGAGCACCAAGAAACCAAGCTGTCGTGCGACAAGTTCTCATTTCCTCGTAGTGCAGAGCAGTGGCGGAGCTGGCGAACTTTGATGCCTAGGACCGCTTAATACGTACTTAAACCACTCAATCTCAATGTAGTCCAAATAATACCAATAACCATAATAGAGAGTCAATATAAGTGCTTAAAATGCACGATTAATTTAAGATCCAATTGTACAAGATATTAGATAAAATCTAAGTGCCGGTCTGGTTATCACCTACTCGCATGTCATATATTCATATCTTCATCAACATTAGGAAGGAAACCCGAGCCGAAGCCTACACATGCAAAGTTGGAAATTTTAAATGAATTAGATAAGACACATACTACTCACATTACAGTTATGAGAAACATAACAATTGGATATGCAACGTGCTACTTGCACTATGACTACGAGGCAATTGAGATAACTTTTGCAATCGATTCTTCAATTCTTGAAAATGGGACAAAATTTCAATGGTTGCCTCGGTCTCGGTGGAATGACAGATCGTAGGAACATGAGAAAAAAAGTATATCAATGTCTTAATTCTCTAGTTCATTGAGTAACACTAGTCTCATGAATCAGTTTATTCATTATAAGCATATAATATGTCTTATGGGGAATGGGGATTCAAAACTCACATGCTTGACCGCTTGAGTGCGGAGTGCGGCCGTCGGGCCATCGCCCATCGCGCTAGGCTGCCGGACTCTGCGCTCCGCCCCTACGGACTGGACGGCCGGATTGGCCGATTGGGGAGCCAGCCAATGACGCAGAGGAGCCGGGAAGGGAAGCGGGAGGAGGGAGAAGTTGGGTGAGTGGGAGTAATAGGATGGCTGCCACCAGCGCCGCTGCGCCGCTAGGGCTTGCTGTTGCCGAGCCGCCGTGAGAAGCGAGCGAGCCAACGACTGTCGAGGAGAGAGTCATTTACGTACATGCCATTAAGAAAGTTGCTAGTTACGCACATGCCATGAAAAAGTTCCCAAGCACCTGTATGACATGCACTCGAGGAGATGCAGCGCGGGGGAAGGAGAGCGAGGAGCGACCGAGCAACCCATTCTGGGTGTGCAGGCCGCTCAGCGCAAGTAGGCCGACTGGGCTTTTGACGATTTGTTGGCCTGCGAGTGAATTTGGGCTGTCCGATGACTAGAGCCGATCATCAGGGTTGCTTGCTAGACTATGGAGAAATTACAGGGGTTATGAGAGGTTTTTCGGCCCACGCCTAGGGCCATGGCCCTGGTGGCCTTAGGCCCAGCTCCGCCCCTGGTGCAGAGTGGTTCTCCGTCGCCTCTACCAAGGCTAGCAACGACAGCTTTTGGTTCTCATAGATGATGGATATGCCGATGCTGGAAACTAATGTTATTATTAGGAATGTTCTGAAAATAAATCAAGAGAAAGGATACATCGTATGAGATTGGTTGATAAGCTATCAGCTTATTCGGCTGAGGAAGTATTGTTTTCTTTATATGTAAAAATAATTACAGAAGTGTTGACACTCAAAAATGGCAGTAAGCCAGATCAGGTTGGGCAGGCCGGTCAGACCGGGTTCCACGGGCGGTCTGACCGGGGTACCCTGTAGCCGGTCTGGCAATAGGCCAGGCGGTCTAACCACCTCGTAGGGCCGGTTAGACCGTGTCTCCCCGAGTCCGAGTAGAATTAGAGTGTCCTGGTAGATTTCAAGTTGTAGAAGGATTCCTTGCGGGGCAAGACCTCCCCACCCTATAAATATAAATGGCCGTGGCCGGTTGAGGACCTATCACCCAATCGAACAAATAATTATCTTACTTTTCATCTCCAAACCCTACTTTTCCAACCCTTTTGCTTCCTTCTTCGTCTCTACGAAGATTTAGGACGTTCTAAGTGGCATGCCGATCTTAGAGCAACCCTAGGCACACTGTTCCCGACGGGGTCTCTCTCGGAGCAGCGAATCTAGGTTTTCGGCGACTTCCCTGTCCAAGGCGGTTAGACCGGCCCCCCAGGCGGTTTGACCGGCCCGTGCCGGGGACTTCGACGAGGTGCAATTTCCACTACCGCATGATCCAGCGCATTTGTGTGTTCGACCGGAAAAAGCGTCAACACACTTTTGGCGACTCCGCTGGGGACAGATCTGGTTTTGCAACTGTTTTGTCAAACATCATCATGGTGAACATCGAAGAAGTCAGCAAAGAGGACCAGAGGAAGTACACTAAGCTTCAAAAGTATATCAAGCAGCAGTTCCTCTCTGGCGCCAGGAAAGATCGCTCAGGCAAGGTGATGATGGCTCAAGAATTTGAGTTGCCGGCGATCAAGGTCAACAATGACAAGATTGAGGTAATCACTACTTTAAGCAAACCTGAAACTGATATATCTACAAAGCTTGTTGCTTTATCTGATAAATTCGAGCGTGCTTTTAGTAATCAGCATAGTCAGGTTGCTAGTATGATTACTCGCTTAGAAAAAGTTGAGGGTAAAAGTAGTAGTTTTGATTTCCCTAATGATTCTATCCCTAAATTGGATTCACAAGGGGTGTTGCAAACAAACTTGTCGGCAGCGTTAGGAACCTCAATAGAAACACCTGTGTATGGCATGCTGATTGGTTTTTATTCGGGACAATCATTATTGCCAAAGCCGACCCCGGTCAGACCGCCCCCATGACCGGTCAGACCGCCCTGTTTGGTCAGATGATGGGTGTTTCAGGAAACCCACCCCCTGTGAATAGAGTTGATTTATCAGCTACAATGCAACCACAGCTAGTTGCTACGGATGAATTTTCTAAATTTAAGGAAGAAGTAGCTAGCATGGTGAAAAATAAACTCGGCATTGATATGGGTAATTCTAGGTTATATCAAAAACCTTATAAAGCCGATTTTGATCTTATGGCTTATCCCCCTGGTTGGCGTGTACCCGATTTTGTTAAATTTAGTGGTGAGGATAATCGTACAACTTGGGAGCACATAAGCTAATACATTGCTCAACTAGGTGAAGCAAGTGCCCATGATTCTTTTAAAGTGTGTTTGTTCTCTTTATCTTTAACGGGTACCGCTTTTGCTTGGTTTTCATCTTTAGCCCCCAATTCCATTGATTCTTGGAATCAATTAGAACAAAAATTTCATAGTCACTTTTTTAGTGGGGATTATCAACGAAAATTGACAGATTTGACATCGGTTAAGCAAGGTAAAGACGAGACGGTCTCTAATTACCTTAAGCGTTTTAAAGAGGATAAAAATCATTGTTTCAATTTGTCACTTTCTGAATCCGACCTAGCTAATCTTCCTGGTAAAGGTTTAAAATTTACTCTTAGAGAAATATTAGAAGGTGCGGATTTTTATTCGCTTGATTCTGTTCTTGTGAGAGGTATGACACAAGAATTGAAATTGAAAAAAGAAAAAGAAAAACTTGAGTCTCATCAGTCCGAGGTTCATGTGATTGATTATGATTCTAATTATTTGAACGATGAGAGTGAAGTTTATAGTGCTGAATTTGTATGGCCTTTTGAAGATAAATCTTTTTTTTGTGCATCACTTAAGCCGGCTAGTAAAGGTCGGCAAGAAGAATTAAAATTTACTTTTGATGTTTCTAAGTGTGATCGCATTTTTGATGAATTGCTTAAACTTAGAAATATTAAAATATCTCATACCATGCCTCCACTTGATGAGATAAAGCGACGTGCATATTGTAAATATCATCATTCTTATTCTCATGCTACTAATTATTGCAATGTGTTTCGTCGCAAGATTCAATCAGCCATAGATGAATGTCGTTTGGTACTTCTTGAAAAGTAATTTAACAAGCATCCTTTTCCTATCAACACCATGGAATTGGAGCAGCCCAAGGGTGTGGTTTGGCCACATCAAGTCGAAGCAACCAAAGGCAAGAATGTGGTGGTCGGAGAAGCGAAGCCCGATTTGAGAGGAAAAGAGTTAACACGGGAAGTTGCTTATGAGAAGACTCCTGATGGCAGAGAGACATTCAAGATTACTATCAAAGCTTCTGAACATGGGGGGCAAGGATCGTCCGCGTTGTCTGGTCAGCAACCAACCGAGCCTGTCCAGGACAGGGCGGTTAGACCGGTGGTGCAGGGCGGTCAGACCGCCCCTGCCCATGGTCGCCCAAAGATGCTTATTCCGAAGCGGTCGGAGATTAGAAACTGGAAGCTCAATGTGGCAAAGAACCAAGGGTGTGTCCCAAAGCCAAAGGTCACATTTGATATGTTTTTCGACAAGTACTCCAAACAAAAGGCCGTTACGAGCGATCGACCGTTAAAAAAATGATGAGGTCACCCACGCATCAAGAGAGGCCATCATCACTTCCCAGAGCAGCTGTCAGATTCAGGGGTGAATCATCTCAACAAGGGCGACACATTGCTCCAATTTGGGCTCCTGCAAGTTCAAACTCTCCTCGTTCGATCTATGACGACAATGGAGTGATGTGGGTGCCATACCAGCAGTCCTTCCATACTGGATGGGGAGGATCAATGAGACCAGCTCTAAACCGGATTTCACGACCTACACAAGATCGCTGGACGCCACGTCAGTCTGGACAGGGTCACCAGGACCACCCGGTTAGACCGCCCCCTATAGGCGGTCAGACCGCCCTGCCCAGAAAAGTTCAACTTCCTCCGAAACAGGTGTACAAACCCAAGGTCAGAGAGGAGGAGGTTCAGAAGATGGACATTGACCTATAGAGGACTACAAGCTTTGACATTATCCAGATCGGGACAATGGACGTTCCCTTTGAGAAAAGTGGCGAAGGACCGGTTGTGATGAACAATCAGGTTGTGACACCTACTCAAAAAGAATCTGTTGCTAATGATCATGAGGCCAACGGAAGCAAATCTCGTACAGAATATTTCTTACCAAGATGGTGTCCTCCCGGTTTGACTCATACTCAAAGGAGGAAGCTTCAACAATTGAGGCTGCGGGAGAAAAGAGAGAAAGAGCTGGAGAAACAGAGGGACGAGATCTTCAACAGCTACAAGCCCATGGTACCACAAGGGAAGGAGTGGAGAGCCAAGACAACACCTCAGGCAGAGGCGGTCAAACCGCTAGAGGAGGCAGTTAAACCGCCCGTGGCGGTCAAACCGGCTGACCAGGCGGTCATACCGGGTTCACCAGAGACGCCGCCCGATTTCGCTTCTTAAGTCCCCATGGCTTGCGATGATAAGTTATCGTCGATACCTGCTCCAGAAGACGACGAGCAACTTATTGACTACGGTTCTTCTCCAGATCGCATGAATCTTGAAGGCAATTGAGAAGACATGGCCGATTTCAATGAGAATCGCCCTTAGAACAAAATGGCCGGTAGAATTGTTTTTTAGTACGCAAGCTTTACTAAAAAACAGGGGGCATATGTTGACACTCAAAAATGGCAGTAAGCCAGATCAGGCTGGGCAGGCGGGTTAGACCAGGTTTCATGGGCGGTCTGACCGGGGTACCCTGTAGCCGGTCTGGCAATAGGCCAGGCGGTCTAACCGCCTCCCAGGGCCGGTTAGACCGCGTCTCCTCGAGTCCGAGTAGAATTAGAGAGTCATGGTAGATTTTGAGTTGTAGAAGGATTTCTTGCGGGGCAAGACCTCCCCACCCTATAAATATAAAGGGCCATGGCCGGTTGAGGACCTATCACCCAATCGAACAAATAATTATCTTACTTTTATCTCCAAACCCTATTTTTCCAACCCCTTTGCTTCCTTCTTCGTCTCTACGGTGATTTAGGGCGTTCTAAGTGGTCTGCCGATCTTAGAGCAACTCGAGACGCACTGTTCCCGACGGGGTCCCTCCCAGAGCAGCGAATCTAGGTTTACGGCGACTTCCCTGTCCAAGGCGGTTAGACCCCCCAGGCGGTTTGACCGGCCCCCCAGGCGGTTTGACCGGCCCGTGCCGGAGACTTCGACGAGGTGCAATTTCCACTACCGCGCGATCCAACGCATTCGTGTATTCGACCGGAAAAAGCGTCTACAAGAAGTATTGTTACATTGTGCTTACGAATTGATCGACAAAGTTTTTTTTTAAAAAAAATGACCACTCGGGTGAAGGTATCATAACTGTGATCAAGGGCAAGTTTCATGTAGCGACAACAAATGCTCTAGGAACGCAAAGGATAGACTCTACGATCACGTGCATCATTACTAGTAATACTAAATAACATTAATATTTATGATATCAAGTAGGCATAATTTATTAACTCATTATGAAATTTATTGTGTGCTGCTTTTATTTTTCTAGCTTTTCAAACGCTCAAACAAACATATGGTTTGATATTTGCGACGCAATCGCTTCTAGTAGCATGCACAACTAATAACAGCGCCCTTTGTTTGCTGTATGCCTGTATCCGCCGGGGTGATCCGGACTTGGCGGTCTGACTCGCAGAAATCCTACCACACATTGCACCGTCGAAACCTTAAAACAGGCTACAAAACCCGAGGGCCCGTCCAAATCCAAGTGCCCTATATGCCCCTATGGCCCTATCAACTGCCCTACATTCTGCAATCTCTGCGAGCTACCGACTCAGGCGACATGCAGAAAGCAAACAGAACAACAAAGTCTCCGTTGACCATAACCACTCCTCCATCGATACAACATATGATCGGTTCTGTTTATCTTCAGCACTGGATTCCTCAAATCAACGTCGGCTCACAAACGTCGCGATCGAACGACGGAGTAACCAATGCCTAATAAAGCTCTATTTATACCACTGCTCTCCTTAATTTGTCCAACAATCCCAGAGCAAGGAAAGCAACACGTACGTACGGCCCCAAAATAGAGAACACGAAATCTTAACACGCGACTAGTGATCGAGCTCCAGGTACGGTAATGGCAGGTGGAGGCGATGAGCTGAAGCTTCTGAGCACTTGGTTCAGTCCGTTCGGGTCCAGAGTGAAGCTCGCGCTCCACCTCAAGGGCCTGAGCTACGAGTACGTGGAGGAGGACCTTATGAACAAGAGCCAGCTCCTCCTCGAGAGCAACCCCGTGCACAAGAAGGTCCCCGTGCTCTTCCACAGGGGCAAACCTCTCTGCGAGTCCATGGTCATCGTGGACTACATCGACGAGGCGTTTTCCGACGCCGGACCGTCGCTCCTCCCCTCTGACCCCTACGAACGTGCCATCGCTCGCTTCTGGGTGGCCTTCATCGAGACCAAGGTGAACTGATGCGTATCACGCCCTGCGACAGATTCAACTCATCAGCGTATCTTTAATTTGTGTGTGCGCGCACATATGCATGCATGCAGTTAGTGGAGCCGTGGTTCCGGATGCTTGACGGCACGAGGACGCGTGCGGAGATGGCCGAGGGGGTGAAGCAGATGCACGCGGCGGTGGCGACCCTGGAGGGCGCGCTGGGGCAGTGCTCCAAGGGGAAGCCCTTCTTCGGCGGCGACAGCGTCGGGTACGTGGACGTCGCGCTGGGCGGCCTCCTGGTGTGGGTGCGCGCGTCCGAGGTGCTGCTCGGCGTCAAGTTCCTCGACGCCGCCAGCAGGACGACCCCGCTCCTCGCGGCCTGGGCCGAGCGCTTCGCCTCGCTCGACGCGGCCAAGGCGGCGCTGCCGGACTTTGGCAGGGTGATCAAGCACGCCATGATGAGGCGGGGCGCCGCGGCAGGCACTTTGGCAGCGAACAACTGAGCGTACGGTACGCACTCGTGTTCTATGGTGCATGCAGCTAGCGTGCTGTTGTGCGGCCGGTGTCCTGGCTTTCTACGCTTTCATGCCATATATGTTTTAATAAAAATAAAGGAGCGAGGGGCTATCCTTCAGATACGTGAATTAATAAGAATGGTTAATTTTCTAGCGAATTGATTCCAGTTCCGGCGCTCGACCTCTATCAGTATTTCTACTATTTTCTAGAGCAGCACTCGCTCCACCGTGCCATCAGACACACTCGTCCGTGCTTTGATGTTATTGCAAGGTACATGAAAATTTCTTGATTTCAGGCGCCTGACAATACTAGGAGTCGTGGCAATAAACGGGTCTAATTTTCCCGTTAAGAAATATTTGAGATCTGTTGTTACAATAAACTAGGCCACGACCAATTTTCTTATTTGACGTTGGCGCGCCACTATCAATAGCGATGAACGGCCGCAGGGACACTACGGGAAACTCGACAATTGCCGTGCGCCAAAATGATTGCCGTGCGCAAAACCACGGGCGCACGGCAAACAGTCCTCTTTGCCGTGCGTTGCACATAAAAGCGCACGGCACAAATAGTCTTTGTCGTGTGTTGCGTACAAAACGCACGACAAAGATTATCTTTGCCGTGCGCCGACCCCAAAACGGACGGCAAACACGTGCGCATGTGCACACCATGTGCTACCCACGCGATATGAATGTCTGGTGAGGAAACGGCGGGGCACGGTCGTTAACTTTGCCGTGCGCCTTCTAAAAACGCACGGCAAAGTTTTATGTTTGCCCACGCGATATGAATGTCTGGTGAGGAAACGACGGGGCGTGGTCGTTAACTTTGCCGTGCGCCTTCTAAAAACGCACGGCAAAGTTTTATGTTTGCCGTGTGCCTTCGTAAAACGCACGTCAAAGTTTTATGTTTGCCGTGTGTTTTGTGCAGGCGCACGGCAAAGTTTTATGTCTGTCGTGCGTTTTTCACAGGCGCACGGTAAAGTTTCAAAAAAATATGAATTCTTGGTTTCTTTCTATTTGTCCACTACAAATACATTACTTTGTAATATATATTTCAATTTGGTACTCATCTCGATCTTTTTGCTATTTTTAATGAATTTATTTCATTAAAAGGAATTTTTTTGTGTAAGTCAAATTTGAACTACAAGTGCATAAAATTATAGAGTAAAGTTCGTGGAAAAATGATATTCGTGTAATTGAGTCCATTTTAAGACCTTGTCCATGAATTTGGTTGAATTTTTGAACATTTTATTCGTGAGACACGAAAATCTACGTGATTTAGAAATGTTTTTAATTCCATAAAATGCAAACGAAGTTTGAAAATCATGAGATTCGTCGAGACCTCATGATATACTATGCGAAGGCTGTGTAAAATAGTTGAGAGATGTTTTGAATATTTGGTCACGTATAGTGTTTGGAAACCGAGACATCTCACGAGAAGTTTTAGATTGTTTAGAGTTACTTCATTGGATTTGTAGTCTTAGTAAAGTTCATAATGGGTTTTTCATTTCAAAACTTTTTCTCAAAAGAACATACATCATACATTGTCTCATGTTAGCTTATGGTAAATTTTTGCATCCATTTGTTAATTAGCTTATATTAATATTCACGAAAAGATAAATAAAAGGAAATGTAGAGTTCTTTGTCGTGTGCCTTTAATAAAACGCACGGCAAACAGTACTCTTTGTCGTGCGTCTAGGTTAGGAGCGCATGGCAAAGGTTTGGGGCCCGCAGCACAGCTGCTCTTCTCTTTCTCTTTGACTCTCTCTTCTCTCCCGGGCCTTTTCTCCCACACTTCAACGCACCACGCGAGTTGTATATATAAAAAAGCACCCGTGCGCGACCCCGCAGGCCGGCCGCCACCGCCTCCGCCGCCCGCCCCCGCTGCCCGCGGCCGCCCCCGCCTCAGCCCCCGCCGCCCGCGCCCACCACCGCCCCCGCCCCCGGACGCGCCACCCACTGCTGCGCCGGCTTCGGCCCCGGATCCGCCAGAGACCCCGGCCCCAGCCCCGGATCCGCCGGCGCTCACCCCCCAGGACGTGCCCTGCCCCGGGCGCTGGCTGTTGTGCTGTGGGAAAGCCTAGCACGAACAATGAAAAGAAACTAAATGGCACAAGCACTGAACACGAAAGATGGCAAAGGAAAACTCTCAACAGTGTAATTCTCAAAAGGTGATCCCCTTTACAAGTGCCGGTCGACCTCCTTTTATAGGGAGACGAATGGACTTTTTACATTCTGAAATTGACCTTGTGTAAAACGAATCAAACAAGAATGTACTAGGCTAATTTTGGGAATCCACCGCTGGGTCTTCACGTAATCGGCACTTTCCTGATTCCGCGCCGCATATCACGGCGCTTTTTCCGGCATAAGCACGTGTGCCTGTCGGGTGAAGACCTTCAACTTCGGAGGCGGCCCTTTCGGCCGGCGAATCCCAATACCTAAAACACATGTTAAGTAAATTGTGGAGAAGCAAATTGTCAGTGACAGCGAAACCCTGAGCGAAAGATGGGCTGAGACTTATTGTGTATGAGGGATTCGACTCCTGGGCTTCGTCTTGGAAAAGCCGAAGGCGTTGAATCAGAAGTTAAGGAAATGAAACCCTACGCGCCGTTGCATCTTTCGGGTGATGAAAGGTACCTGGCGAAAGCTAGTGTACAAAAGGAAAAGGGAAATGGATTGGCTTTAGGGGTTTCGCTGTTGGTTTTTGGACTGCTCGTAAAAGACGCGATAGCCTAAAAGGATTAACCTTGTTAAACTCGATTCCGAATCCACCAACAGAAGCCCCTCGGAGGCGAAACGTTTGAGAAGCCCAAAAACTTGAGCCATCGAAACCTAAGGTTCGAGAATCGAGGCAAAAGAAAACGTCTTCCACGGCGTCGACTCCCGAGAAAGCCATGCGAATTACTGTTTTGCCCTCATCTTTAGCCGTTAGGTTCAAAAATTCGGCCGTTACTGTCCCCTGCCTATAAATAGAGGGGGTCGGCGACGCTTTCACACTGCTGTCGCTTTCAACACCCTCTTCCCTCTTTCGTAATCTACTATTGAACTCTGAGGTTTCGCTTCTCCGAAGCACCGTTCATCAAAGGAGGTTAGCTTCTATCTTGAGGGAAGATGAATCTGATTCGTTTATTTTCCATAGCGATGCGTTTTGTAATTAAGACTTTATAGAAAAATGGCTCGCGTCAGGCATACAGCGAAAGCAATGGAAGGTGAAAGCTCTCCGTCCAATCACAAGGAGCGCCCTGCTTCGCCCGAGGCTGCGGAGGCTGCCGCGGCGTCTTCTTCGTCATCATCCAGCACGGAGTCTGGTAAGATTTCTGGCTTGGATGAGTCTGTCAGCTCTCGCGGGAGCGACAGTTCCTCATCCACTTCTGATAGCGATGACAGTAGCGATTCCGATAGTGGCGGTGATGTCGAAATAACACTGAGCGACACAGATGCTAAGAAAGCAGATGCCGTCATTGAGGAAGGAGAAATTGCTGGAGGAAGTGGTACTGCAGCCGCCGAGGAGTCGAGGGAGAATCTGGCTGGCGTGAGCGCTGGTCTTGAAGAATTGGTTAAGCCTAGCACTTGCTTCATGGGTCGGTCATTGATGACACGGGCAGAGTTGGATATTCTGGTTTCAGAAGGTTGTTTTTCACCGGATGACTGTTGACCACTAGGGAAAGAAACAACTCCGAAACCTCGAAAAAACGAAAGTGTTGTGTTTCGTGACTTTATCTCGGCAGGTCTTCGACTGCCGGTGTCGAGACGATTCACCGAGATACTAGCGGCCTATAATGTTCAGATTCATCAACTGACACCCAACTCAATCCACCAGATATTGAAGTTCCTGTGGGCTTGCCGCTCTTTTGCTGGGAGCAATGACGTGGACACTTTCGTCCGTCATTTCAAGATTCACTGGGCGAAGAAAACTGTCACCGTCGATGACGAAGATAAGGAAGCTCAATATGGGTGCTGTACCTTCCAGACTCGTCGCATTAACAAGAATCAACCTCCGGTGGAATTAGCCCCTACTTACAAGAACAAGTGGGCTAATAAATGGAATTCTTATTGGTTTTATGCCACTATTCTGGTGATTGGGCTAAATGCACAGCGCGAAGAGATGATAACTTACAATCTGGCCAGTCGCATGGTGGATTTGGAGGTTGAGTTGGCCGCGGATCTTACAAAAGGAAGTCGTAGCTCTGCTAGTACCAGTGCTTTCTTCCAAGCTACTCACGTGATTACTACGCGAGACGCTCTTGAAGAATTCGTGGCGGCAGACATTTGGCCCTGCAAGCCTCGGTGGGGTTCCTGGCTTTCGCTATGAAGCAATTGCCTGGACTTGACTACGAGATACGCAGCCCCAAATTCAACGTCAAGCGCCCTGATGGAAAAACAGATGATGAAATTCTGGCGGATGTGGAGAGAAAGGTTATTCAGATGATTGGCAACTACACTCACAAGGAGTGGGAGGCTGCCCAAAAAATTTTGAAGCATCAAGGTCGCGTCAATCGCGTCTTGGAGGAAATGAAAGTTTCATGCCCGCCTCGTCCGAAACCGATAGCCCCTGGCAAAAAGATGCAACCGCCCAGCAACATTGGATCTGAGCCGGCAGAGATTTCCAAGAAGGGCAAAACGGGCAAAGCGATTGCTACGACGGAGGGCACTTCTAAACCTGCAAAAGCAACTGAAGTTTTGGCGTAGCGAAAGGCTGAAGGTGCTAAAACCACGCTACCGCCAGTTGCTGAGAAACCTTCTAAATTGATGAAGATCAGTGAAAACTTGGTTCGGCGGAAAACGGAAGCTGCGAAAGTGGCAGCCGCAGAAAAGGAAAAGAAAAAGGTTCTGGACCTGGTTCCAGCTGCCGGTTTAGAGAAGAAAACATCTTCCAAGAGGAGAACCCCAGACGACGTTGAGAAGGATAAGGGAATTCGTATCGAAGAAAAACAACTTGAAGTTGTGAAACCTCATACAAAAAAACCGCGGATTGATCCGTCGACGGACAAGGACGAAACTGAAGATGTTCTAGCCACACCAAGGATTGAATTGATGGGAACCTATCCTCCGAAGGCTAAAGAGCCACAAGAGCCAAAAGATCTACCTGAAACTGCTCCTGTTGATCCAGATCTGGCGGAGATTAAGGCCAGGACTGAACGCGCACAAGCGTACTTCTCTGCAACTTGTCCTCCTGGGGAGCGCCTGAAACAGACGCCGGAAGCGGAGGCTACCGGTAAAAGATTCTGGGAACATTATGAGCGAACTTGTGAGCTTTGTGGCCCCAATTTCCTGGCATACGAGCCAGATAGAGCTGTTGTTGGGCTGATGGACATTATCGACGGTGATGAAGAGTTAACCTCCATCGAAAGATGCCACGATTGAAACTGACAAAACTGAACTGTGAGCCTCAGCGCAAGAAAAGGGTGATGTGAGTTTGCGAAAGGACATTGACCCTACAAAAGGTTTGAAAGCTGGAGATCCCATTGACTTGGGCTCAACTGATACCGAGGTGCCTGAAGGGGGCACATCCAGGTCGCCACCTCCAACCTTCGATGAAGTTGATCGAAATGTTGGAGGGCTGACTGGAGATGACGATGCCCTGGGGCTCAAAGGAAACGACCCTCTTCTTCTCGAAACCTCAGGTACCGTTTCTTTGATGACCTTCTCTTTGTTTTTAGCAAATTTCTTGCGTTCAAAACTCGACTTACCATTTTTGTGGCTTTTCAGTGGCTACTACTCTGGTCGCGATGGGGACCAAAGGCAAGAGTCCTCAACGAGAGAAAAAGGAAATGTTTGGATTGGATACTGACCGTTCGGCCTTGGAGCCGGGTAAGCCTTTTTTTGCTCCTCGCCCTCTTCCTTGCAGCTAATGATGATTTGATTTTAGCCTTGGCTGTTTGCGTAAGCTATGCTTCGCTTTTTGAACATTGACTGACGGTTTACTTTGTTTCGCGAACGCAGACTTTCTGAATTTCTTGGAGAGTCTCGATGGCAAAGAGTTGCTAGATGCTATGCAATCCTTTCTCTCTAAAGGGATTGCTGCTGGCCGGAGGGGATACGAAAAGATTGTGGGCGATTCTCGCCGTGATAAACTGTGCTTGGAGGAAGAAAACAGCAAATTGCGAGAGGAAAATGAAAAGTTGAAGACTGAATCCAAGTGTCTCTATGATCGGGTTCGGGACCTGACAGAACAATGCTCCAAACAAAATACTGTGATGGATGCTTTGAAATGAGAGCTAGAAAGGAGCCTGCAATGTTATGAAGAATGTCGTACTGAGCTTCGCGACGCCGTTGATCAGAACGATGCTACTCAGTTCCAAATTCAAACTCGCGATGCATTGATTGATGAGCTCAAGAAATCGAAAGCGGATCTGGAGATAACCTTGGAGAACAATGAATCCTACTGCCACCAATGGGGAGTACATTTGGCTCATACCTATCACCGAGTGCTGGAGCGGTATGGTGCTGAAACCCAAACCTTTCGGGTTACTGATAACATCGGTAGCTATTGCACGTGGATGAACAATGAGCTGAAATTGCTGCCCGACACTATGTCGAAAATTGGTGACTATGGAGCAGCGACGAGTACTGAGGCTATCTTTCACCTGCTGGAAACCCGTGGCTGCGAACATTTCAAAGCTTTCGGGACTCGTGGATTCGAGTTCCCGTCTTCGGAGGAGCTGCCAGCCCCTAGCAAAACAGTAGACGCAATCACCAAGATCGTGCTTCGCAACTTCTGGGCGAAGAGTGGTTGTGAACACGCACGAAAGAAAGCAGCCGACCGATTAGCTAAGGTTTTAGCTCCTATATCTTTCGTTTCTTTTAACTGATTTCTCTAACTCTTAACTGTTCGTATTCTTGATATGTTTCCTTTCTCATAGCTTTATTTTGGCTAGGCAAAACAAGCTTTGGAGCTTCGTGAACACCGGGCGGTACACGGCGCGGAGGCAACACTTGGACCTTATGGGCCATACCGCGACTGGCCACCGAAGACTGATGGCGATGAAGGTGAAACTGCTGTCCCCAGAGCTCCCGCTCGTGACGTGGCCGGCGCCGAAGGAGGCCACAAGGATCTGGTTACTGGCGAGGCCCTCGCTCCACTGCAGCACGAGGGACCAATTCCAAATCCGTCTGCAAATCCCACCTCGGAGGTGTAAAAAGATAGATGTTCTTAGGGATTGCTCAATGTAAATTTGTTTAGGTTTGAAAGACAGTGATGTAAATTTTGCGTGGAATGTTCTTGCAGACATCGAACGGGGGTGTAGTGTTGGATGTGACGCCTAAGACTTTCAGCCATGCCAACACCTGCGTCAGTGGTGCGTCTTGGAAGGTTTTTCAGCGCCGATTCCCTACGAAAACCTTCAATGAATTTTGGGAAATTTTTTGTCGGTACCATTCTTTGCACAGTTATCCCCTTCACTTCTTCATGACCATGAACGATACTAGTAAAGTCGCGCTGGTTGAACCAAAGGCGTACGAAGCCCTAGTCGTGAAAGAAGAGATGTATGATGAAGAAGAAACAGATCATTGCTTTGTGTACGACATGGCGAAGAGTCGCGGAGGATGGTATTCGGATGGTAGCTGTGTGGAGCTACCTTTTTCGTGAAAACTATGTACTTAGATTAGCATTCTCGCAGGTTTTGATTGAAGTTTCTGAAAGAAAACGTCTTCCCCCCTTCGGAAACTGGGAGAATGTAAGCTAAAAACAAAAAGTTCAATCGAGCGAAGCCTCGAACTTTAAGCTTTATTTGCTGGTTTGTAATAAACGATGCTATTGCTTAAAATGAAAAATTTGAATGTAAGCGAAAGGTGTTGCATGAATTCGCTTGTTTTTGCGATTGATTCTTTTGTTACGGAAAGACTAGCCTACTATGCGACGCCTTGGCGTGGAACGCATTGTAGGACTAGGGCCTGAACAAGGGATGTCGAATATTACAGCCCCAAAGCTGTTTTTCGACAACGAAAGTTTTCTGCTGTTTTGCCTTGGTGTCGCAATGCGAAGCTATGCTTCGCTATTTCAAAGCTAACAATTGCAACTTAGCAACTCTTTTTGATGTTGCTTCGATTCAAGATGAACCGCTTTTGATGCATCCATTGCGGATGGGCTGTTTCGAAAATAGCTCTTTAAAAGATATTGATTCTTGTGAATCATTTATGTTTCACCACTTGTGGGTGGGCTGCTTTGCGCAGCACTTCAATTCACTCGCTTTAGAGTGGGCTATCTTTAGATAGCACTTTAAAATATGCATGAAAGTAAAAAGCAAGAATCGTAGGGGGAAATTATTCCATTCATTGAGAAAGGGAAATTTTACATCAAGGTTGCCTCGTTAAAAACCTCACGCTCCAGGATGGAGTCCCCCCTATGTGAGGAAAAGAGTACAACCTTGTTATTGAATTTAAATTGCGCGAAAGTAAAAAACTCGAAAACGTAAAACTTATGAGTCGTCTGCATTTATAGTTCCATGTGAGCGACTGCTACAAACTTTCATCGAAGGGAAAAACTTGCACAAGTTGTCCACATTCCATGAATGCGGCAACTCAACACCTTCCTCATCCTTGAGACGAAAGGCTCCGTCTCTAACGCTGCTCACGACAATGTAAGGCCCTTCCCAGGTGAATTGTAATTTGCCTACTGAATCGGCGTTCCTTTTCCTCTTCAGGACGAAATCTCCGACCTGAATGTTCTTCAGAGAGACCTTTTTGTTCCTCCAATTTCGGGTTTCCTCTTGGTACTTTAGCAGGTTTGCAACCGCATCAAGCCTATCAATTTCTACTAGGTCCTTGTCCACTTCTTCGTTCTCACGAGAGCAACCCACGAAAACTCTGGTGCTTTCGTTGGCTAGCTCTTCTGGACACATAGCTTCAGCTCCATACAACAATCTGAACGAGGTGAATTTGGTAGCTCTAGATTCAGTGGTGTTGTGCAACCAAATGACTCTGGACAACTCGTCGGCCCACTTTCCTTTCTTCTGGTCGAAGAGACACTTCTTTATGGCTGAGAAAATTTGGCCATTGGCCCTTTCGACTGCGCCATTGGATTGAGGGTGGTACACGGAAGCGAAACGAAGTTTCGTCCCAATCATGCGACAGTATTCTCTGAAGTCCTGGCAATCAAATTGCTTCCCGTTATCAACTGTGAGTTCTCTAGGGACACCGAATCTGCAGATGATTTGCTGCCAGAAAAACTTTCTGATGGTAGCCGATGTGATAGTGGCGACAGGTCTTGCTTCAATCCACTAGGTGAAATACTCAACTGCTACCACGGCAAACTTGAAGTTGCCTTGAGCCATGGGCAATGGTCCCACAATGTCCATGCCCCAGCGCTGCCGCGGCCAAGTAGGCGTAATGAGTTGCGAAAGAGCCCCTGGCCTTCGCTGGTGCTTTGCTGCAAACTGGCAGGCCTTGCAAGTTTTGACAATCTGCTCGGCGTCTCTTATTGCCATTGGCCAATAGAAACCCTGCCTAAAAGCCTTTCCGGCTAAAGCTCTCGCTGCGATGTGTGATCCGCACATTCCACTGTGGATTTCTTTCATGAGCTCAATGCCTTGCTCTTGTGTGATGCATTTCAGTAGCGGTGCACATACACCCAGCTTGAAAAGGTTATCGTCTTTAAGGATGTATCCCTTCGCTCGAGCTTGCATCCTTTTCATATCATGAGCTTCGACTGGCTCATAATGCCCACGAAGGAAAGCGATGATGGGAGATCTCCAATCTATGCTTGTGATTGCATTGACTGTACTGAGGGGTTGTTTGTCTGGTTTAATAGATGGGGCAGTGAGGATCTCGAAGAATACATCTGGAGGCATCTCCTCCCTTTTTGCGGCTCTTTTCGCCAGCTCATCAGCTTCACCGTTCTTCTTCCTCGGCAAGTGTTCAATAGTGAAACCTCGAAAATGTCGTTCCATCCGTCGCACCTCGGCAAGATACTTGATCAGCTCTGGCTCTTTGGCCTCACTTTCCTTTTCAACGTGCTCCTTGATGACCTCAGCATCGCACTTTACCAGGAAATTGCTTGCTCCCAAGGCTCGCACTTTTCTTAAGCCCAGGAGAAGCGCCTCGTACTCAGTGGTACTGTTGGTGCACCTATCGGAAGGATCAGAGTAATCCAGCCTAGCTGCGTATCTTAACTTGACCCTAGCCAGTGAAGTGATGATTGCAGCAATTCTGGCGCCTTTGCGCCCCCAAGCTCCGTCGCATCTGATTTCCCAAACTGGGACTAATTCCTCATCTCCGCTGATACTGCTTGGCGATATCCAATCTGCCAAAACCTGAGATTTGATAGCTGATCTCTTGCCAAAATCGACTGTGTACTCCGAAAGTTCGGTTTCCCATTTGGCGATTCTGGACGAAGCCTCCTTGTTGATGAAACGATCATTCAAGGGCTGATCTGTGAGCACCGTGACTTTGTGGGCTTCGAAATAATGCCTGAGCTTTCTCGTGGCCATAATCACTGCATATGCAATCTTCTCCAATTCTGAATACAAGAGCTTGGAACCCGAAAGAGCCTTCGAGACGAAATATACCGGGCTTTGATGTTTCCCTCTTTCGGTATCGACCTCTCGGACTAGCGCTGCACTAACTGCTGCTTTGGATGCAGCCACGTATAGGAAAAGATGTTCTGATAGAGGTGGCGGTGATAAAATTGCCATCTGCTCAATGTACGATTTGAGCTCAGCGAAAGCCTTGCTTTGTTCCGGACCCCATTCAATCTTGCCTTTACCCTTCAATGCCTTGAAGAATGGAAGGCTTCGCTCGGCAGATCTGGAAATGAATCTGTTCAAAGCCGCAACCCGACCATTCAACTTTTGAATGTCCTTTTTGGGTTTTGGATCCTCCATCTCCCTAATTGCCTTTATCTTGTCTGGATTTGCCTCAATCTTCTTAGCCGAAATCAAGCACCCCAAAATTTTTCCATTTGTGACTCCGAATACACACTTTTCTGGATTCAGTTTCAATCCCGCTCTTCTCATATTGGCAAAAGTTTCGGCCAGGTCGTTGATATGATTGGACCTTTCGCCACTCTTAACTATGAGGTCATCGACGTAGGCCTGGATGTTTTTGCCAATTTGCGGCTTGAACACCTCTCCTGTTATTCTGGTGAAGGTTGGGCCAGCATTCTTCAAGCCTTCAGGCATTCGAACGAAACAGAAAGTGCCAAAGGGCGTGATGAAGCTAGTCTTTTCCTCATCCTCTTTCGCCATCCAGCATTGGTGATAACCAGAGAAACAATCCAGAAGAGACATGATAGCGGCGCTGGCTGCTGAATCAATGACCTGATCCATCCTTGGAAGTGGGAAATTGTCTTTGGGCGTGGCCTTATTGAGGTCTGTGAAATCTATGCACATCCTCCATTTTCCATTTTTCTTTTTGACTGGCACGGTGTTAGCTAACCATTTTGGATACATGACCTCGCAGATGACACTGGCATCCAGCAATCTCTGGACTTCAGACTTGACTGCCACCACCTTGTCATCAGACATCTTTCTGAGCTTTTGCCTTCGTGGTTTTACAGCAGCATCGATGTTCAATTTGTGCTCGATGAAATTGCGATCCACGCCTGTCAAATCTTTGGCGGACCAGGCAAACACATCCCTATTCTTCTGGAGGAATTGGATTAATGCCGCCTCTTCGCTTGGTGCGAGATCTGACCCAATGACTACGGCTTGATCCCAAACCATTTCATCCAACAAAACCTTCTTAGTATCGCAGTCTGGCTGCACATTGATTTTTTCCCTGTCTGCTTTCGGTTGCTTCTCCACGTCTTTGGCCTTGACTACCTCGTCGAGAGCATTGACATTTCTTTGGCCTAGAGTTCTGCCCCTCTCTAGGTTTCGACCATCATTTTGGTGGCCCCAGATTGTGATGACCCCTTGCGTTGCCGGTATCTTTACGCACAAGTAAGCTTGATGAATGACAGCCTCAAACTTGTTAAGAAAGCCCCTCCCTAGGATTTCGTTGTAGGGGTAGTACATTTCCACCACGTCAAAAGACAAATACTCTGTCTTGGCGTTCTGGATGGTGCCAAAAGATACTGGGAGCGAAACTTTCCCTACTGCATGAATGACACGCCCTCCGAAACTGTACAACGGTGTATCGGGAGGTTGTAACAGATCTCTACTCAACCCCATTTTGTCATACGCATCTGCGAAGATTATGTCTGCTGACGAGCCGTTGTCAACCAAAAGCTTTCCCAAAGTCCAGCTTGCTATGTTAGCTTCGATTACGAGGGCATAGTTGTGAGGAAAACCTTGAAGTCTCACATCTTCCTCTGAAAAGGTGATCGGAATGTGTGACCATCTGGTTCTTTCTACCCTCCCTTCCACACAGATGTTACGGACCTCGCGAAAGTAGTGCTTTCTACCTTCTTTGATTCAAACTCCAAAGCAGAACCGCCCGAAATGGGAAGAATGGTTCCGACAGATGGAAGCAGGTCGTTTTGGCCCTCAACTTTTGCGGGTAAAGGTGGAGCGGTTAGGCCTTTGTACGGGGGAGGAGGAGGAGCGATGGGATGTTGGTCAATGGGTCTACGCTCAACATTTTGGGCCTGGAAGACCTAGGATTGCCAGGGCAGTGGTATGGGGGAGGAGAAGTGAGGTGGCTGAAAAGGATTGATGAAAGGGTTCCTCCCAAAACTTGGATTCTGCCAAGCTGGAGCGAAATGATTTACAGAGTTGTTTCTCTCCTTTTCTTTTTTCTCCTCCTCTAAGATGGCTTCAAACCTTTTCTTGTCTGGGCAATAATTTGAAATGTGGTCGTCATTCTCCTTGTGAAAAATGCAGTACCACTTCCTTTTCTCTTGATAGCCTCGGCCTCTACCTCTGCCGCCGCCTCTGCGGCCGCCCCCTTGATTTTGCTGTGGAGGGCTGGGAGGGCTATTATTTTGGTTTGGGGTATCGCTCTGAGGATTGCAGGTTTCCTGAGCCACTTCCCCATCTAAGCCGAAAACATATCTGGGATTAACATGCGAGGCATTTCTGGGATTGGACCAATCTCTTTCGCTGGACTGGTTGGCTTTGGCAGATTTCTTTTGTTGAGACTGCTCCTCCATACACATTCTGAAGTCATTGTCTGAGCGACAATATTTCTCGAATTCCTCGTACAAGTGTTGGATTGTTTTCGGCCTTTCGCGCATGAGATGCGAACGAAACTGCCTGGCTCTCAGACCCACTATTGCGGCATTGATGGCGACAGCATCCATTACATTAGGCGCCTGGGCCCTGAGATGGACGAATCTTCTGAAGAAATTTTGGAGAGGCTCTTTGTCCTTCTGCTTACAACAGAAAAGATCGCTCTCTGTCAACTCTGGACGCTGGAAGCCTTGGAAGTTCGAAAGGATCCTTTGCTTCAAGTCTTCCCAACAATAAATCACTCCGGGGCTCAAGAGGGAATACCATTGCGCCGCAGCCTCGTCAGCAGCGATAATGAACGACTTTGCGAGCACGGAGTCATCACCTCCGGCCGAAAGGATGGTAGCCTCGTAGCTCATCAAAAATTGCCTAGGATCCGACTGGCCTGAAAACCTAGGAAGCAGCACAGGTCTGTAGGACTGCGGCCATGGAGTGATTTGGATCTCCTGAGATAATGGCGATTTTGGGTCCCAAGATCTCGTGCGGATGGTGCGAGTATCCTGGTTCGATGGGCCAGACTCGAAAGGGTTATGGAAAGGGTTACGACTGAAAGTGGTGTATGGAGGAGGTTGAGTGAATGGCATGTTACCCTCCGTATGTGTGGAGTGAATGGGTACAGAATATTCAGGCGAAGGCTGGTTGAAGTTTGAGGACTGCTTGGCTTTTATGAGACGCAACTCTTCTTGCAATTTGGCGATTTCGGCCTTTTGCCTTTGAATTTCTTTAGCTGTGTCGGCCTCTTGTTGCACTGCCAAGAGCCTCTTCTTAGTTTTGGCCAGCTCATCAGCCTCCTTTCGCAACTTAGCCACCTCTACCTCGTATGCTGCTTTGGCCGTGGCCGCTGCAGCATCTTGGTTTGGTCTGGGCTGGCTAACGTTCGGGTCTGGGAGCTCCTCTCCTTGGGTGAGTAAGTTTGACGGGTTTAACTCCTCCTCAAGGGATGACGAAGCCCCCTTGCTTGAATTGGTGATGGTCCTCTTCTTCCTTGTGGACATCTTGGGTTTCTTACTCGAGCCAAACACAAACGGTGGGCGCCAATTGTTGTGCTGTGGCAAAGCCTAGCACGAACAATAAAAAGAAACTAAAGGGCTCAAGCACTGAACACGAAAGATGGCAAAGGAAAACTCTCAACAGTGTAATTCTCAAAAGGCGATCCCCTTTAAAAGTGCCGGGCGGCCTCCTTTTATAGGGAGACAAACGGACTTTTTACATTCCGAAATTGACCTTGTGTAAAACGAATCAAACAAGAATGTACTAGGCTAATTTTGGGAATCCTCCGCTGGGTCTTCACGTAATCAGCGCTTTCCTGATTCCGCGCCGCATATCACGGCGCTTTTTCTGGTATAAGCACGTGCGCCTGTCGGGTGAAGACCTTCAACTTTGGAGGCGGCCCTTTCGGCTGGCGAATCCCAATACCTGAAACACATGTTAAGTAAAATGTGGAGAAGCAAACTGTCAGTGGCAGCGAAACCCTGAGCGAAAGATGGGCTGAGACTTATTGTGTATGAGGGATTCGACTCCTGGGCTTCGTCCTGGAAAAGCCGAAGGCGTTGAATCAGAAGTTAAGGAAATGAAACCCTACGCGCCGTTGCATCTTTCGGGTGACGAAAGGTACCTGGCGAAAGCTAGTGTACAAAAGGAAAAGGGAAATGGATTGGCTTTAGGGGTTTCGCTGTTGGTTTTTGGACTGCTCGTAAAAGACGCGATAGCCTAAAAGTATTAACCTTGTTAAACTCGATTCCGAATCCCCCAACACCGGCCCCTGGCCCCGCCGCGGGCCGCCGTCTGCCTCCAGCACCTCCCCCTGCCAGGTCGCCGTCTGCCCCGGGCACCAAGGAGAAGGAGGAGGAGTAAGGGAAGGAGAGGGAGAAGCAGGAGGAGAAAGGGAAGGAGGTCAGGGGAGGAGAAGGAGGAGGTCGAGGCCGGGGAGGAGGGGTAGGAGACAGCCGAGGGGGGGAAGAAGGAAGGGAAGGAGAGGGCCGGAGAACAAGGAGGAGGTGAGGGAGGTGGTCGAGGGTGAACAGGGAGGAGGGGGTGTGCTCCGGCCGTGCTCTCGACACCTTACTCCATCCGATCGGTGAGCAATCTCTCAACCTTTCTCGAATTTTTAGATCAAATTAGTATGATGACCTATCGTTTCGTAGTAGTTAGAAGAAATGAGTATGAAATTAAGTTAAATTCAAATGAGTATGAAATTTAGTTAAAATTAGTGGTGCATAAGTATTCTATATGTTCACCAGTATCAGAGCTGCTCCTTGTGCATAGCATGGTACAGATGAATTCGGCTTCATGTCTCTGTAGGTATAAGCATGGTACATATGTGCACATTAACAAGTAGAACTAAGACGTCTGTTCACAAGAAAATTAAAATAAAAGTCAATCATATTGTAAAATGCTATGTTTATTGGATAATCAGAATCCACATGATATGGATCACTAGTTAGTCAATGTAACTCAGAAAGTGAGTGATATCTGTGAACAGAAAAGCAGCTCAAGTGAGTATATGATGCAACAATTTACCATAGTATACTGATTCAATGCTCGAGCATAATCACTTTGTAAGAATGCATAATCCCCTTGTTCTTGAAAATCGGGTCCATCATTTTCACCCTAGAATAATGCATGCACAAACTAAATTGTCAAATTTGTAACAAATAAAAAATGAAAATATTAATAAAGGACATGGCATCAATTTCAGCAATCTGCATAAATGCTACCAACTGCCATATCAAGTATGATAGGAAATATTTTGTACATACGTCTGGCTTGGAACTCGTAGGTTTTGCATGTTGGATTATTTCACTAGTGCTCCAATCAGCAACTTGAACAGAAGGGGTTGTGACAGGGGAAAGAAGATCAACTGCTTTCTGACACCCTTGGATTGCAGCAACTTCTAACGGTAGTCTACCATTCTGTTAAGAAGACAGTCAAGGCCTCAAGGGAAAATTTTAGAAATAAACATGGTAGATTAATTAGATGAAATAACAAAGCTAGGTATTTTGTCGCACACTAGGCAATAAAAGATGAAGTGAAGGTATTACACTCCAATAAACTAAGATCAGAAAAAAAGGTGGAAGTAACCATAGGAGATTGGCCAGGGCATGTATTATCTCATGGAGCACGAATGCACGATAACATCTATATAGTTAGTGATTCCGAGAATCCCCTTGACATGTAGGAAGCATGAACAGATACAGTAATGTTTTGACCAACCTTTCTATTCCTATTTTCTTCATTCCAGTGCCAAGGAGGCATCCTACTAAATTTAGCATCAGCAAGATATGGTATCCAATTCTTCAACAGAGATAAGAAGTGTATGACTTCAAAGCATTGAAATTTAGCTATTTAATTATAATAAAGAAAAAGGAGAACTGTCATATTCCATCCCTAACTCATGCACTTTTGTTAGCAAATGACGCATCTTACTAAAAACAAAAGGTAATTTAAAATATCCCAAGATCTTTACATGTTGCAACAATTAATTCCTTTTATATTAGTTCTAGAACATTAATTGGGATGTATAATATAGACTTAGAGAGAACACAAACTGTTTTGCAAATCTGTACTATAAAAGCAGAAAGAATTGAAAAACACTTCTCACCCAAGGGGAAACATACTCACCTCTCACAGAGGACCCACATGTCATACCAGGCCCACCCAAAAGAGCTAGACGAAAGGTGGAAGGACCAAAAAACTGGAGGAAGGAAAATGTTTCCACCTAAAATCGTTGTTTTTTCTCACCCACACCATCCATACCCACCCACGCGTACCCACCCAATCCCGCCTGCGAATCACGCTCGGGCTCCCTATTTCTTTCCTTCTCTGCGCTGTCAGGTTTCTATTTTTTCGGGCACGGCACGTTCAAACGTAATTGCATGATTAGGCGACGACAATCAATTCCTTTCCTTTTGTGTCGAGACAATCAATTCCTTTCCTTTCCTTTCCTTTTGTTTGCACCACGCCACTAAATCAGTCACGTAGATCTCGCATTTCCTTTTTATAATAGCGTTTTAGTATTAATCTACGGGAATCACGCCCCACGATCCTCTCTTTCCTTTCTTTCCCGCGTCAATCGCACCTTTCCTTCTATCCCTACCGCATATATCTTTTCTTTCCATCTCTCGAACGGCTCTAATAATCATTTCCTCCTGCAGCGTCGCTCGATGCTCCACTACACCCATTCTATATCGGTGCGGTGACGGAGCAAGCGGTGACGGTGACCACAGCTGGCGGCCGCCAACACTGGTTCTCTGGCGCCACCCTTGCTGCTCCACTTCCCTACCACCACCACATTAGAGGAGGCGGCAGGCGTACAGTCAACTAGGGAGCTACGTCAGTGCGTCGTCTCCCGCACGGGCTGGAGCGGTGCCGGATAAGGAAGTCGGGCATCCGCATACGGGGCAGGCTCGGCGAGGGGCGCCCACAGGACCGCGTCTTTGGAGGCGGTTACGGCGTCAGCGTGGGCGGGGTTCAGGCGAGGCGGTGGCGCGACGCGAGGGAGGTCCATCCCAACCTTGTTGGGTGGTTGTGGCCACATCTCCTGGAAGAGGCAGAAACAATGGCGGCGTCCCATTTTTGCAAGCAGAACATGCGGCGCTCCCATTGGTACCGACCGATTACTCCCTCCTCATCTGGGTAACCAGATTGATCTCCTACCTATTTGACTCCTCCGCTCTCTTTGCCTAAAGGAAGATGTGGATAATGCTTCCATAGAAGGTAAAGTGATCACAAGTCTTGAAGGTAATTCGGTTTGGGTAAAGCTGATTCGTGAAGAAATTATTGGTCATGATTTTGTGTAGGATTGAACTCTGTTCCTTTGCTGCTTCATTAAACAATAGTTCGCTAAACTATCTTGTGCTCACATTATTTTTGTTTCCTTATGTTGATCATTTTAATGACCTGCAGGTGGCACCAACAGCTGCAGGTGGCACCAACAGCTACAGGTCGGCAATATGTTGTTGTTTTGTTTTCATTGAATTTTGGAAGTCAGTGAGGCATGACCAGTGCATTCCTGAGCTAGCCACTGACAATAGAGGATTGTGAGGCTGATCTTTTTCCAGGTGCATTCCTGACCGAGCCAAATCAATCTCAACTACATTTTTATCATTGCAAGTTGCAACCATAGAATTATGCACCTCATGACGTTAATAATTAGATGTGGTTTAATCTTTTGATTCATTATACCTGCAGGCAATGTTTATCGTAGGATCTATTAGTACATATCATTTTAGGTTCAATATTATTCATAGAAATATTTATTTTAGTAACAAGGTAATTGGGAATTGAGCATTTTTTAAATGCTAAACTTCATATTTGGTCCACTCACGACAATTTGATTGGAAGTTTATATCTTTGTGTATCTTGGTTGTGGAAATTTGTAAGAATAGGCATATATTTTGAGCTCTCAGAATATTTAATATTTGCAGTCTAACTTCTAATTATATTTCAGTACATTTGCTCTTCCTAGCTAAACTCAAGGGGTCAAGCAATTAAATCACTTGGGTTGTCAATTGCAAATCAAGATGGTTCAAGCAGTCAAACAAGTTTATACCATTTAACTCTTTGCTTCTATTTTGTTTACTGCACAATATTGGAAAGGAGAATAACTATATCAACAAATATGGGTGATCCAATTAAGGCAGCCACCACTAAAGCAAGGTAAGAGAGAGGAAATAGGAGGCAATGCAGCCGCACATCCGTGTAAGAACTCTTATTGTCAATTTTGTTTCATATCAATTATCAGTTGTTTTCTTGTTGTGGTTTCAAAAGATCGAGATTAGTAAATTTGTGGGTTAACTGTTCATTTTGTTGCCCTTAAGAAATGCACAATTTTTAGTCTCGAGTGTCATAGTCCTTCTATTATCTTTTGATGAATGATTAATTGAATCAATTAGTGTTCTGGTCAGCTATTAGCAATGTAGGAGTATTTCGTTGTTCATGTAAAAATCAGTCTGTTTATTTTCAAGAATGGGAGAAGCAACAAGATTGATTAAAAATGAAAACCGATGATGGATTGTGTTTGGAGAGTCCAGTCCAGTTGTAATCTTTGATGAATGACTGACCTGCCTACACCATTAATCTAGAGGTGAGGATACCAGATGCCTAGAGGTTAAACTGATATTACAAATTAAAACGGCTAGCTTTAGTACATGTAAAGTTGCACATGCTTGTTCTGAAATTGTTTCCCTTATCCCATTGTATGCATTCTATTTACTGAATATGAATATTATGTCATACCACAATCATGCCACCTCCAATGTCTCTCTGAATAAATAATCATGTTTTTGTTTCCAGGTTGACATATCCAGCAATATTTTGTTTGACTGGACTGAGGATTGTCATTCCATTGTAAGTGGATCAGTTAAGTGAGTATTGCAGGATTTTTTAGCAACTAGATAGTGGTATGTGCAGTAGTTATATGAGTTTTGTTAATTTACACAAGGCATATTTTGTTGCTTGCAAAATTGTTGAGCAAATTAAGTAGCAAAGTAGTGTATGCATCTTTAGTTTTTCCCAGTTTTATGTAGTGGAAGAACACTTATCCTATCTATTTGGTTGTTTTTCAGAACCTCCATTTTTTTAAAGTGGCAGGCAACAAAGGGTTTTGACATGTCTTTTCTTCATTACATAGGAGCCTTTATTGGCATCTTCATGATTGTTGGTCATTATGCTATTGGTTTTGTCCTGTTGCTTGAGTTCTGTTATGTAAGTATGTAATGACTCATGAAGATGTAAAATGCAATCTAGATTTGAATGTTGTTTTAAAAAATAGTTTCTCACTATTTTTTATTAAAAACATATTTGTATCTGTAATATGTACATTTGAGCGCCGGTGTAGAATATAATGCTATTGAATTGGAAAATGAAATCATAAACTGTTGTTTTTCTAATGCAATAATTTGTTTATTTCCTGCATGATATAAGTGCAGATGCCTTATATCCACACTTTTGGGGAACTTTCACCATTAGGACACAACGATGTACTTTGAGATGACATTCATATATGTAGAATCTTCTAATTACTACATGGCACACACTGATTTTATGTTTCTATTAGTATGTAAGGATTCTAAAAAGCAAAGGATTTTATGTTTTGAAGTCCTATATTACTTTAAAGAACACTGCATGGGGTACAACTTGGTGACATTTGTCCCCTTAAAAACATTTGTCCCCTTAAAACGACACTTGGTTTAGTTGAATATACTGTTTGGCCGGTGAAATTTGTGGATTGATAGGTATTACTAAATCGAAGACATTCAATGTTTGTTCCTATATTTGTCATTGTTCTATTGGAATGGCTGCATGCTTCATATTTTGGTAGATGTAGGACATGCTTGGTCCCAGCCACGGGAAAAACCACACACGGGGTTGTGGAGCCAATTCCAGGCACCACACTCACCCGCGTGGCTGGTGATAGCGAATAACCAAGTTGTTAATAATGTTTACAGATAATATTTAAAAGGAGGTAAGAAATGAGAATAATTAGTATTACATTTTATTGCTAATTGTAACTGCCTAGATATTGTTTTCTACAAAGGAGTGTTTTAGTATAAATTGGTGCCTCCAAACTTCAATGGTTATTCCTTTTACTGTCGCCAGCCGAGTAGCTTATGGCAAGCTCTCAAGCTTAAGAGTTCTGGGACATGCCTTGAGGGTGGTACAATTCGAGAGGTGAGTAATGGTTTATGTGATAATGTGAACAAGTGTCATAGTTAATTATGATAAAATATTGAAATATCAATAATTCATGATACTTTATTTTGCACACAATTTTTATACCTTATTTTGTATGTAATTTTTTTATCACGCACGTGTCGTGCGTGCACTTTCACTAGTACAACATATACAGCCCAGAAATAGAACAAAGAGATAGTGAATAAGCTATGAAGCAAGCAAACACACACATGATCAGGTATATTTGCATCAGCACCAGCTTCCAACAAACACTTGATGCAGTCAGTTGAGCCAGCATATGCAGCTGCTATCAACGGAGTTATAGTACCAGGATTGACCTTAAACTAAAAAAAACAAAAGTCATTGCACCTTAGTATGTAGTTCCATGCCTAATGAGCGAGCATGCAGAAGTTGTTTTCAGCGGTGTATGTAGTACCACATTGGGCTGTAGAAAAGACAAAAACAAAAAACAAATTACTTGTACAAGCAACGACATAAAGTCTAGTAATGGAATATGAATTCATTAGCGTGACAAACAAACAATCACAAGAAATTGTAATAATTTTATGCCATTGTATCGTGGCTCCAACATTTTCATTGAGATAGGTTTCCAGGTTTCGTCAACCATTAACATCGATTAATCAAGATCACCCCATCCCAAGTTCCCAACCCACACCCCCACCCACCAACAAACTTTCCACCCACAGCCAGAAGTTTTTCCTAATTAATCTATCACAGTTAGTGTTCGCACCCAAAATTGGCACAAAGCCCATCAGGCTGACGCCACCGGTCAGACCGGTGTCCCTCGACGGTCTGGCCGGTCGGGCGTCTTGTAGCCGGTCCGGCAACGGCCACACCGGTCTGACCGATGGGCCTGACCGGTCTGACCGGTGGACCCCAAGTCCGAGTAGAATTGAGGAGTCCTAGTGAATTTCGACTTGTAAAAGGGATTCCTTGCGGGGCAAGACCTCCCCACCCTATAAATATAAAGGGCCACGGCCGTTTGAGGTGGAATCACCCAATCGATCATTACTTTTTACAACTTTTATCTCTCAAACCCTAGCTTTTCCAACCTCGTGCTTTCCTTGTTTGTCTCAACGATGATCAGGGACGTTCTGAGTGGCCTTGCCGACCTCAGAGCAACCCTAGGCGCGCCACCTCCGACGGGGTCCCTCCCGAGGCGGCGATCTTAGGCTTTCACCGCGCGTCTGCAGCCACCGGTCAGACCGGTGCCCCTGACCGATCAGACCGGTCCGGGTAGGAGCACGGCGAGTTCAGCGTTTCGACGTTCCGCGCGATCTAGCGCTCGTGTGTGTTGACCAGAAAAGCGTCAACATACTTTTGGCGACTCCACTGGGGAAGAAAGATCAGGTTGCTAAAACCGTTCAATCTGACCTCAGCCCGATGGGTGCTCGGTGCGATCTCGACATGAATAACATTGTCACCGCGTCGCTGGAAGATCTCTCTCCGGAGGAGCAGCAGAAGTTCAAGGCGCTGCAAGAGTACAAGCAAGTACAATTTCTGGCTGGCATCAAGAAGGATCGATCCGGCAAGGTGGCAAGATTGAAAGAGTTCGAGTTGCCGGCGATCAGGCTAAACGACAGCAACATTGAGGTAATTCCCACTGTAAGTAAGAAACCCCCGCCTGAACCTTCTCCTACGAAATCTACAGTGGAAAGTGATGAATTGCTTGCTTCGTACATTGCTCGTTTAGAACGATTAGAAGATCTTGAAAAAGATAGGGCTTTGTTGACACATTTTATCTATGAATTTTATCCCTCACATTTACTGGAAAAAGGACTAAAATATTATTAGATCACCTTACTAGGGTTTATATTAACAATTTCCACGAGTTTTGGTGAATCTATGAATTTGCAGGGACTATTCAGAAAATATGCAAGAAAACCTCTCTAGAAGACTCCAGAAGGCTCCGGAATTCAACGTGACTTAGCACCTAAAAAAGAAGCATCTAGAAGGATCAAGGACCCACCTGGCCGAAGTGGACCCCGAATGGGGCCCACACCAGACCGACCGGCCCAGTGGTGGGGCCGGTCGGCCACCCCCTGGCGCCAAATGGGCCCGGCTTCTGGAATGTTCCTCCACCGCCTATGAAGATCAATCTAAACCACATGTTTAGGTCGGTTTGATCCTACGGTGCACGTCATCTCCTCTAGACTATATAAGCAGACCCCCTGACCCCAGGGCAGAGGGCAACTCATTCTATCAGATCCTCCATGCCTACCTGAGATTAGAGCTCTAGATTAGAATTAGAGTTGGAGAGTTAGTATCAAGTTGAGAGATTAGATCCACGGTCTAATTAGACCTAGCTAATCTTGTTTGAGAGGATTAGAGAGCGGTTGAGGCGAAGCTGAAGGAAGGCCCGGACCTGTCGGTGTCTCCTCTTCATCTTCTACCTCTGGGATCAACTCCATTGGAGCCTGATCCTGAGACCTTACGGGAAAGATCGACTTCTTATTCAAGTGAGCACCATTGTTTTTATTGTTCTTACAGTTCATAACTCTTTGAGTACTTTAATTCCTGTCGCTCTTGAATTAAAGTTGCATGTTTAGTGTAAGCGTGGTGCTTAGACTAGCTAGCTTGTGAATGCCTTCTATATTCCGGATCGTGTGGTAGATCGTGGTGGTGACAGCACCATTGAGTCCTTCGTAGTCCACCTCCCGTCTATAGAAACCGTAGGACTCCCCCATAGATTCTCGGGAGGTTCCCTTTACTAAGTGTGCCTTCAGACAATCACCCCATAAGAGCAATAAAGACATAGCTTGTGAGGATAAGAACCAGACATCCTTAAGTTTTCCTTATCTCTCTTTCTGTCCAGTCCTTGATAGCTACTCAGTTGATTAGTTATATACCTCAGATACTCTCTTTACCATTCTCCCTGTGGATTCGATATTTAAAACCCTCTCCCGGGTGGAATGCTCACCGGTATCCGTGCGCTTGCGGATTATCTATCATAATATTTCTGTAGGCTTAACAAATACCAACAAGCATTTCTGGCGCCGTTGCCGGGGAGAACGGTTAAGAGAAAACTCTTCGAGTATAACTAATCTTGTATCTTTCTTTTTTCTTTTTAGTTTTAGATTACCTACTGTCCTTATGGACACCACCCTTATCAAAGATTTTTCGGCACCCTCAGAGCTCAGCCTTAGGCCTATGCCATCATCGAAACCAATCCTAGCTGATGCCTATGAGCTGCGCCCACGGTTAATAGAGATGGTCCAAACCAACACTTTCTTAGGAATAGAAGACGAAGACCCTTATCATCATCTCCAACAGTTTGAGCAAACTTGTGACTGCCTGCACATTGAGGGTATGTCAGACGAGACTATCCGTTGGAAGCTTTTTCCATTCACTCTGAAAGGAAAAGCTCGCCAATGGTACGACCGAACCAAAGAGAAGATGAAAGGCGATTGGGGAACTCTCCGTGCAGATTTCTGCATGGATTTTTATCCCTTATCCAAAGTAGTCGACCTTAGAATCAAGATCATATCCTTCAAACAGGGGGATAATGAGTCTATGAGTTCATCCTGGGAACGTTTTGAACTTCTTTGCAAATCCGGACCAGATCTAAGCCTTCAAGACCATATTCTCCTTCAACACTTCTATATTGGTCTTAATAAGGAATCTAGAGCCTATTTGAATACCTCCTCTCATGGATCATTCATACACCTTACATCTAGTGGAGCTAGAACTGTCCTAGACAACATTCTAGCCAGCACTAATGATGGTCCTTTAGAAGAGAAAACTTTAGAAGAGATTCCAGAGATAGCTACACCAGAACCTATGCCAGAAACATCTCAACCTATAGCTATCCAACATATAGAATCACCACGGGAAGAAATTCCTCTACCTGATTCTATAAATGATATCGAGGATGATTTATTTTCCGATTATGGAAACACCTCGAAATATCATAAAGAGAAGATGCCTCGAAAGCATACATCTTCTTCACATGAGAAGATAGACTCTTTTGAGCAAACCTTCTCAAGAGAACGCACTGTGGAGCTTGCATCCATCATGAGTGGGGAATGGTTGGAAGAGTCAGAGCTTTCCTCTGATATAGTCCATTTGGATTCACCTTCTATACCAATTCAATGTACAATCAATGGAACCCCCTTTGATGCCCTTTATAATCCAGTTGTGGGAATCAATATAATGGCCTTATCCTTTTTCCATCAGTTTATCAAAAACAAGCCATTATTTCCCACAACGAAATTATTAAAGTGCTCCTCAGGACAGATTATTCAAAGTTCGGGAATTCTCTATGTCTTACCTGTTTCAGTTTACGACATGACAATTCACCTGAGCTTTCACATTTGTGATATTAAGGAGTTTGATCTTTTAATAGGCTATCCTTTAGAAAAATTCCTTAAAGAAGGACACACAGGGAAACTTGATGTTTGCCTAGGCAAAACCATTAAAGTTCCCTTACACTTCTCACATTCGATCCATACTAAGACCGAACCCAGTCCTGAACCTGACCCAATGGAAGAGGTGAATGAAGCATCTCTAGAACATTTCATAGAATCCAATCAAGAAGATGTCACTGAATTCTTCATCGAGGAGGAAGAAGAAAATCCTACAGAATCTGAGCCCCTCGATGAAACCGAGGAACCCTCGAGACCTCCCATTGAGCTTAAACCTTTACCACCTGGTCTTAGATATGCCTTTTTGCACAATGATTCTGAGTCTCCTGTGATCATTAATGACCAACTCACTCAGGAAGAGACTCATAGGCTGATAACCATCTTAGAAAAACATCGCTCAGCCTTTGGCTACTCGCTCCAAGACCTTAAGGGCATCAGTCCTGCCCTTTGCACTCATCACATTCCTACAGACCCTGATGTTCTACCATCTAGAGAGCCACAACGAAGACTTAACAATGCGATGAGAGAGGTAGTGAAAAAAGAAGTTCTGAAACTCTTACACGCCGGGATTATATATCCTGTGCCACATAGTGAGTGGGTGAGCCTCGTGCAAGTTGTGCCTAAAAAGGGAGGCATGACAGTTGTGAAAAATGAGAAGAATGAATTAATTCCTCAGAGAACCGTCACTGGTTGGCGTATGTGCATAGATTATAGAAAACTCAACAAAGCCACAAGGAAAGATCACTTTCCACTGCCCTTCATTGATGAAATGTTAGAGCGGTTGGCAAATCACTCTTTCTTTTGCTTTCTTGATGGATATTCTGGATATCACCAAATCCCAATCCATCCCAGTGACCAGAGCAAAACCACTTTTACATGCCCTTATGGAACTTATGCTTATCGTAGAATGTCTTTTGGGCTATGTAATGCTCCAGCTTCTTTTCAAAGATGCATGATGTCTATATTCTCTGATATGATTGAAGAGATCATGGAAGTTTTCATGGATGATTTTTCTGTTTATGGAAAAACTTTTGATGATTGTCTAGAAAACTTGGATAAGGTTTTGCAAAGATGTGAAGAAAAGCACTTAGTCCTTAATTGGGAAAAATGTCATTTCATGGTTAGAGAAGGAATAGTGCTAGGCCATCTAATTTCTGAAAGAGGAATTGAGGTAGATAGAGCTAAAATAGAAGTAATTGAACAGCTACCTCCACCTGTTAATGTCAAGGGAATCAGAAGTTTTCTTGGCCATGCTGGTTTCTATAGAAGGTTTATAAAAGATTTTTCTTATATTGCTAGACCTCTTACAAACTTGCTTGCCAAAGATGTTCCTTTTGACTTTGATGATGCTTGTCTTAAATCTTTTGAAACTCTGAAAAATGCTCTTATTTCTGCACCCATTATACAACCCCCTGATTGGTCTTTACCTTTTGAAATTATGTGTGATGCAAGTGATTATGCTGTGGGGGCTGTTTTGGGGCAAACAAAAGACAAGAAACATCATGCCATTGCTTATGCTAGTAAAACTTTGACAGGACCTCAACTCAATTATGCCACAACTGAAAAAGAACTGCTGGCTGTTGTTTATGCCATTGACAAGTTTAGATCTTACTTAGTAGGAGCAAAAGTTATTGTTTACACTGATCATGCTGCTTTAAAATACTTGCTCACTAAGAAAGATGCTAAACCTAGATTAATAAGATGGATTCTGCTTCTCCAAGAATTTGACTTAGAAATAAAAGATAAGAAGGGAGTAGAAAATTTTGTTGCCGATCATTTGTCTAGAATGTATTTTGAGAAACCACAGGAACTACCCATCAATGACGCAATGAGGGACGACATGCTCTATCGGATCGCCCGGTCAGACCCCTGGTACGCAGATATTGTTAACTTTATGGTTGCAGGGTATGTACGACTAGGAGCCGACAAGAAAAAGCTTATTTACGAGAGTCGCCATCACCTGTGGGATGAACCATACCTTTTTCGAGTATGCTCTGACGGGTTACTCAGGAGGTGTGTACCGGCAGAAGAAGGAATGAAGATCATTGAGAGGTGCCACTCATCACCATATGGAGGTCATTATGGAGCTTTCCGCACACATGCAAAGATCTGGCAAAGCGGATTTTTCTGGCCAACCATGTATCAAGACACAAAAGATTTCGTACGAAGGTGCAACTCTTGTCAGAGGCACGGGAACATCAATTCCAGAAATGCCATGCCACTGACAACCAACCTTCAGATCGAGCTCTTTGATGTCTGGGGAATTGACTACATGGGACCATTCCCAAAATTCGGAAAATTTGAGTACATCTTAGTGGCAGTTGACAATGTCTCCAAATGGGTTGAAGCCCTGCCATGCAGAACTGCTGACCACAAAAGCTCAATAAGAATGTTTGAAGAGACAATATTTCCAAGATTCGGTACGCCAAGGTTAGTGATAAGTGATGGAGGGTCTCATTTCATCGACAAGCGCTTCGAGAAATACCTCATGAACCATGGGATCCAGCACAATGTCGCTACTCCTTACCACCCGCAAACAAGTGGTCAAGCAGAGACGTCCAATAAGCAGATCAAGAACATTCTACAGAAGACGGTGGACCAAATGGGGATAAAATGGAAAGACAAGCTACCCGAAGCACTTTGGGCTTATCGGACAGCTTATAAAACCCCCATTGGAATGTCTCCCTACCAACTGGTCTACGGGAAGACATGTCATTTGTCGGTTGAGCTAGAATTCAAGGCTCATTGGGCAATAAAGAGATGGAACATGGACTTTGAAGCAGCCGGAACAAAACGGAAAATGCAACTATCCGAGCTAGAAGAATGGAGAGAGAAGGCGTATCATAGTGCCAAGATTTACAAGGAAAGAACCAAGAGGTGGCACGACAAGAGAATCATAAAAAAAGAATTCAACCCAGGCGATCAGGTATTACTTAACTCCAGGGTACGACTCTTTGGGCACGGAAAGCTACGAAGAAAGTGGGAAGGACCATACAAGGTAGTGAATTCATCGTCACACGGAGCCATCACTCTTCAAGACGTCGAAGGTACGTTATTCAAGGTAAATGGTCAACGCCTTAAAATATTTTTAGAGCCCAATAAAGAGTCTGAGGATTTGGATGAGATAGATTTCCTTTGCTTACCAACGAATATTAATTTTAGGCCGTAATGGGCCATCTTAAGGTTTTTAGGGATCAGCACACGGTTAGAGCACCCCGCGCCGAAGATCTCCGCGAGGCGCCCTGGTAGGGGACCGATCGACCCCCTCACTGGGCCGATCGGGCCCTGCCCGCCGCCATTCGCCGTCAGCTTTCGCCCACTCTATCTCTAAGGTGTTAGGGTTTTGAAAAACTGGTTCGGGGATCTTTTACGAGATTTTCCGCAGCCTTTCCAAGCCTGGTCAACCCCCTCTGCAAGTCCGGGACCGATATATAAGCAGGGGCAGACCCCCACCTTTTCCTCATCCCAAAGCCTCCAAGTAGCAGCAATGGCCGACAAGCAGCTTGTCCCCTTTAGCTTTGAAGCCAAGGCGGTTGTTCCTTTCGAGAAGGAAGCAAAGCCGCTAGCCTCCTTACCTCCTGATCACCTCCCTCTCTCGCTGTTCTCGCCCAGCCATCCACGTTCGCCGCCACCGCCTACAGAAAGCAGGCAGGCGATGTACGCTCAGCCGTACGATCGCCGTCGTGAAGCAGCTCAGAAGAAGCTGATCCGTGTTCCTAGCTACATGGATCTGAAGAAACCAAGGGATGGAGAGCGACTCGTTGATGTGCGCATGGACAAGTTTGGCAACACAAGGGTGCACAAGTACACCACCTCCTCAAGCCGTGTCACCATCGACGGAGTTCGTGCCAAGGAACCTCAGATCAAGAGAATCCCAGTCTTCGAAGCCAGCCAGCGGATGCCGCAGAAACAGAAGACCCGAAAGACCGTAGCTGAGCTAGCGCAGGAAGTAGCAAGCCTGGCTGAAACTTGCAAAGAGATCCATCGCGTCAACGCTTCCCTCACCAAGACTGTCCTTAAGCTGTTAGAGTCAAAGAAACATAGGGACGATGAGGAAGACCATAGCTGCGACCTTAAGAAGGGCAAGCGTCCTGTGTAAACACCTTAGTTAGAGAGCACATTAGTGATAGTTAGTTCGAGTTATTTAGTTTGCTTTAGTTCGCTTTAGAGTTGTTTAATAAAGTGCTCTCTCTTTTAATAAAGAAGTATTCCACAAGTTGAGCTATCTTTGCCTATATATATTTTCTGGATATGTTTTTGTCTCCACCATACTGTGCATGCAAGATAACAGAAAACAAGTGTGGGGGAGAAGAACAGATGACCAAACGGCATCAAGAACAACGGAAAAAGCATGATCAAACGACTCGCACGACGAACCACGGCAGAACCCAGTTCGGCCACGTCTCGTCCACCGCTCGGTTTGCTTCCTGAACTTTTTAAATTTTTACAAATTGCTTTCCGTTTCGATTTGAACAAAGATGCCCTGCTAAAATGTCCTGATAACCTAAAAGATAAAGTTTCACATGTTTATGCTCTTAGAAATATTTATTACTTTTGGGATGATCAGAATAAAGTTAGAATAATGAGAACCATCTTTCTTTTATCTTGTCTATGGAGAGTACTTAAAATAAAAAAATCATTAGCTAAGTTTCTCCTTTGTGATCAATAATATATCCCAGCAGAGCTTTCATTGAAAATAAATTTGATTAAATGCTGCTTACTTGTATTGAGCTTTGTCAAATCTAGAGCTATGTTGAAGTTTTGTCTAAGTCTATGATCAAGATCACGTACACTGCTTTCACTAAAGTATCTATGCTCTAAGATTTTTGATCTCTGTCTCCCATATCATGAAAGGGTACAGCTAAAAAAAAGAGAGAAAAAGCCAAAGGAAGAAAAGAAAAAAATTATTATTATGAGTGGAGAGAAAAGTGAGGGAGAGGAGAAAATGGACAAGTGTTCTACGGGTCAGAAGAACCCCCCCTCTCAGAAAAGAAAAAGGCATAAAAAAGAGAAGAATAATGGACATGTGTCCAAGGGTGAGTAGGGCCCACTTCTCTAAAAAAATAAGTGAGAGAGTAATAATGGACGCGTGTCCGAGGGTGAGTAGAACCCAACTCTCCACAAAATAGCTGGAAACCTTGTTCTAAAAAAAGATGGGAAAAGACAGAAGATTCTAAAGTCAGAGCAGTGGTTTTTAAAATTTGACACACGCACATATCTTGATCTATGACCTATGACAGGCCTCTTCATGGATACAGATTTTGACCCAGCAATATATGCAAGGTAAGTCTGCTATATCTTTACATTCTAAAATTTGAGAGTATCACAAAGGAGTAAGCAAGGCTGCATTTTCTTCCAAAAACTTATTCAAAAACTCTCCATTGACTAGATTTGAGAAATAAAGGTGATCTGTTTCTAGCTATATTCAGATGTTCCCTAAGTACAGATATGACTAAGGAGTATAATTATGTTGATTCTTGTCTACACGGTTGTAAACCATCCTTTTATCGAGGACGAGTAAAAGCCTAAGTGTGGGGGAGTTTGTTGACACATTTTATCTATGAATTTTATCCCTCACATTTACTGGAAAAAGGACTAAAATATGATTAGATCACCTTACTAGGGTTTATATTAACAATTTCCACAAGTTTTGGTGAATCTATGAATTTGCAGGGACTATTCAGAAAATATGCAAGAAAACCTCTCTAGAAGACTCCAGAAGGCTCCGGAACTCAACGTGACTTAGCACCTAAAAAGAAGCATCTAGAAGGATCAAGGACCCACCTGGCCGAAGTGGACCCCGAATGGGGCCCACACCAGACCGACCGGCCCAGTGGTGGGGCCGGTCGGCCACCCCCTGGCGCCAAATGGGCCCGGCTTCTGGAATGTTCCTCCACCGCCTATGAAGATCAATCTAAACCACATGTTTAGGTCGGTTTGATCCTACGGTGCACGTCATCTCCTCTGGACTATATAAGCAGACCCCCTGACCCCAGGGCAGAGGGCAACTCATTCTATCAGATCCTCCATGCCTACCTGAGATTAGAGCTCTAGATTAGAATTAGAGTTGGAGAGTTAGTATCAAGTTGAGAGATTAGATCCACGGTCTAATTAGACCTAGCTAATCTTGTTCGAGAGGATTAGAGAGCGGTTGAGGCGAAGCTGAAGGAAGGCCCGGACCTGTCAGTGTCTCCTCTTCATCTTCTACCTCTGGGATCAACTCCATTGGAGCCTGATCCTGAGACCTTACGGGAAAGATCGACTTCTTATTCAAGTGAGCACCATTGTTTTTATTGTTCTTACGGTTCATAACTCTTTGAGTACTTTAATTCCTGTCGCTCTTGAATTAAAGTTGCATGTTTAGTGTAAGCATGGTGCTTAGACTAGCTAGCTTGTGAATGCCTTCTATATTCCGGATCATGTGGTAGATCGTGGTGGTGACAGCACCATTGAGTCCTTCGTAGTCCACCTCCCGTCTATAGAAACCGTAGGACTCCCCCATAGATTCTCGGGAGGTTCCCTTTACTAAGTGTGCCTTCAGCCAATCACCCCATAAGAGCAATAAAGACATAGCTTGTGAGGATAAGAACCAGACATCCTTAAGTTTTCCTTATCTCTCTTTCTGTCCAGTCCTTGATAGCTACTCAGTTGATTAGTTATATACCTCAGATACTCTCTTTACCATTCTCCCTGTGGATTCGATATTTAAAACCCTCTCCCGGGTGGAATGCTCATCGGTATCCGTGCGCTTGCGGATTATCTATCATAATATTTCTGTAGGCTTAACAAATAAGTTCTGCTCTCTAGTAAGTTATATATTGATATAAATAAAAAAAATTAAGACTGGACAGAAAAGGAAATGTTACATCTGCCTGATGCTGCAACAATAACTTCAGCATTCTAACATTTCCATCCCTGGCAGCAATGTACAATGGAGTTCAATATTCAGACACAGGGTCAGCATAAGCTCGCCTAGACAATAATAACTCTGCTATTTCATAGGTATCTGCATCAAATCAAGAAAATTGATGGTGTTACATTAAGATTCAAGCTATATTAACAGAAATACGGCTTCTCATAACTAGGTGCCACCCATATTAAAAAGGTAAAAAAATATTAAAATAGAACTAGCATTCGTATTAAACAATAGGCTGAAGCAACAGTCTTAACAAATACTCCCTCTGTATCGAAATATTTGTCGTCATTGACTTTTTTTCACAACTTTGACCATTCGTCTTATTCAAAAAATTATGCAAGGATCATTTACTTTGATTGCTACATGCTTTATTATTGTAGGTATTTTAAGTTTGACTTATACTTTGTCCCCGGGCATGTCACCGCCGATGACCCCACAGCAGCTGTTCCCTCCTCCTCAGTGAGTCGCGCCTGTTTATGTCATTTGAGTTTCTGGACTTTGTGGACTTTTGTCGATGAACTTGGATAATGCTTGTGGTTGAACTAGTGGACTTGTCGATGAACTTGGATGTACTAGTGGACTTGTTGATGAGTAACTTATGGATTTATCTATATGTGATGTCTGTGATGATTATTGTGATATATTTGATGCCTGTGATGAATATTATGATATATATGATTCCTGTGATGAATATTATGCAATGCATATTATGCATGTGATTTTTGGGGATTTTTATACGTGAAAGACAAAAAAAATTGCAAAGGTCACTTTGCCGTGCGTCAAACAGGAGGCGCACGACATAGTGACCAAAACCGCGGGTTGGAATAGGAACTTTGCCGTGCGTTGCTAGGGGCGCATGACAAAGAATCCATTCTTTGCCGTGCGTTTTCACTAAGGCGCACGGCAAAGGCCCAATCTTTGCCGTGCGTTTTTATGTCGACACATGGCAATGGCCGTCCGACGCCGTTTGAGCCGGGCGCCGTGAGTTACTTTTTTTTGCCGTGCGCCTCCCCGTGACGCACGACAAAGATTTTTCACCATGCGTTGTCAGTGAAGGCGCACGACAATGCGGCTTTACCGTGCAAAAAGCTACCGTGCGCCCTTTGTCGTGCGCCTTGATAGAAAACGCATGGCAAAGGCTTTGCCGTGCGTTTTCTAGCCTTTGCCGGCAAACCCCGATATTCCTGTAGTGGGAGTTGGGGGAAGGAGACGAGTAGGCTGCAGGGGAAGGAGACGAGCGGTGTCGGTGCGGTGAAGAAGAATGAAGAAAGGGAGGAGGAAGGCCGTGGAGAAGAAAGGAAGGAAGAAGAAGGAGATAAGTAGGGCCCACCCACACTATTCGCCCAGGGCGAACGATTGCTCGTTAAGGGCTCTCGGCCACGACCTGTCGTTACATCAATCCAACTAAACAAGTCCTCAAGGATCCTATCTGGCTTCCGGTAGTCAGTTTCTTATTTAGCTTCCAATATTTGAGATTTGTGTAAAATAATGTGCAACACCCCAACCCTAGCTAAGCATCTCCATGGCCGCCGACCTCTCCGCACGACTGTCCATGCGCCGCCCCCCGCGCGTCCCTCGAGCGCCGCCGTCGTGGCCGCCCCGGCCACGCGCGCGCCAAGCTCGCGCGACGCTGCTGTGGTCGTGCGCAGCCTAGGGTGTTGTCTCAAGGTAGAAGATGATAAAAATTAGATGTTGTCTAAATGTTGAATCTTATCTGGTCAAATGTTGAATCTTGTTTACTCAAACGTTGAAATAGATTGTGAAAAATGTTGAATAGAATATTTCTAATTGTTGGTTTATTTTTTACAAAATGTTGAATGTAAATTCTGAAATGTTGAATATAGTTAGGTCTATTAGTTGGGTCTGATGAGCTTTGAAGTCATGTTGATTATCTAACACATAAAAGCTAGAAAGGAGCCCCCAACAAGTCCAGCTAGCAGGAGTAGTAACACGGGCCTAGTTAGTTTTACAAAATAAAGCAATACCATCTTGGCCCATTTTATTCCGAATAAACTTGCCGGCCAAGCCCAGCATTGCTCGGAGGTGCCGCACGATGGGGTATTGAAACGCTGAAGTATTGTTTGATTTAACTCCCACTCCCGAAGATGGATATGATTCCCTGCGTGCGCACATCGAGAATCCGGTGTTTCGCACATTGTCACATCTCACCGGCGTCACCGCTTTGTCCAAGGTGCACCGTGCACGTCACGGGTGACGATCTGCAACGGCGCACCCTGCACGTGGATTCTGCCACGCACACTTTTCCCGATGCACAAGGCCACAAGGGTCACCTTGTCCTGTTCTAAAAAAAGGTCCCACACCTTGTTTCGATCGGATACAGTAAATGCAACAAATTAACCGCACAAAAGTAGTAAAAAGTCTGCTTCACCCTCACTTATGCAACACATCATTCTCAACTTATGAAATTGACTTTTTTTACTTCTGAACGTTTTGAAAACGAACAATATTTGTTGTAAACAGTGGCGCTTCGTGCACTCAGTTTGAGCCAGCTATCGGGCCACGCTTGTCCTATATACGGAGATAGAGAGAAGATTTGCTTTTTCCACTCAACGAAATAAACGTGGTCTTCATATGAGCACGGTCACGAAATAAAACGTCGCCCGGCACTGCACTAAATGCCCTCACGTACGTACGACAACGGCACGTCAAGAGTCCAGTAGAAGGGAGCTGAGGGAACACAGAGAGCATAATACGATGGCGGGGGGCGGCGGGCAAGGAGGATCTGAAGCTGCTCGGCCTGCTGATAAGCCCGTTTGCGGTCCGGGTGCGCATGGCGTTGGGCATGAAGGGCCTCAGCTACGAGTACGTCGAGGAGGACCTGACCAACAAGAGCGAGCTCCTGCTCAAGTCCAACCCGGTGCACAAGAAGGTGCCCGTGCTCATCCACAACGGCAAGCCCCTGTGCGAGTCGCTCGTCATCGTGCAGTACGTCGACGAGCTGTTCGCCGGCCCGTCCATCCTCCCCACCGACCCCTACGAGCGCGCCACCGCTCGCTTCTGGGCCGCCTACATCGACGACAAGGTACAAATCCTTGCGTCGTGTCTCCGAATTTGTTAGCCAGCTAGTACGGGAGTATTTGTTTTTGGTACCGATCGAATTGGTGGCTAGCGTCTCTCTTGCCTTTGCAGCTATTCCCGGCGTGGTATGGCGGCATCGTTAAGGCCACGACGGAGGACGAGAGGGCGGAGAAGGTGGCCAAGACGCTCGCCGTCGTCGCGCAACTGGAGGAGGCCTTCGCCAAGTGCTCCGACGGCAAGGCCTTCTTCGGCGGCGACTCCATCGGGTACCTGGTAACCTGGACATCGCGCTCGGCTCCTTCTTGTTCTGGCTCGAGGCGGTGCGCAGGTTGTACGGGGTGGAGATCATTAGCGCAAGCAAGACTCCGCTCCTGGCCGCGTGGGCGGAGCGATTTGGGGGGAGTGCGGAGGCCAAGGGAGTGGTACCGGACGCGGACGAGGCCGTGCAGTTCGTCCGTAAGCGCGCCGCCGCTGCCGCTGCCGCCAAGTGAATTGCTTCAGACTGAGTCGTGTAATAAACACTGCATGCGGGTGGCCAAATGATTGGATTATTGCCGAGTGAATGTTCAAAAGTGTGGTCACGTGATTGTTGTGGATAATCTAGCGTGCCATAAATTGAGGTGTCTAGCTTTGATGCTAATAGTTTTTTGCTGTTTTTGTTATGCTCTTCCGTAAAGGCTATAACCTTCCCCGTTTCTAAAAAAAGAGGCATAAACGCCTATTCCAGTGCTGCAATACAAGCTTCTCAAGCACAGGGTCCAACTGTTTAGGGGTTCATGTTCAAAAAGCAGAGAGCGAGTGACGGAGACACTCCACCACCCACCGAGACTCGGCGACAGCGAAAAGTGATCAACGGTCCGCCAAGCGAACAACCTGGCAGCGCAAAGGCCACATTCTCACGCCTGATTATTTCCAGCATGACAAACAAAAATGTGGACAGGATGTCACAATTTTCTTCGTTGGCGAAATAGTAGTGCTGATACAAGCGCTTGAGCGCAGCGAACAGATGGCCGGGCCTACGTTTGGAGCTGCGCCAGGTATTTGTTTGGGCGTGTTTGCGACCCTGGTCCGGGGCTCGGCTGCGCTCCTGGGCTGCAACACCGCGTGTTTGTGTTGTTGGCCTGCTCAGGAGCCTGGCCCACGGGATGCAAAATCCCTTCTCTCTCATGGCTCTGGAGGAACGCCAAAATCCAGTGTCGCTGGAGAGCCATGCCGCGTGCGGCGCAACGGGCACGCAACGAGCCGCTGCGGTCACCTCCTCCTTCCTCTCCTCCGGTCACTAAGAGACATAGGTACCCATGGGTCCCCACCGACCAGGGTCCCAGAGGTCCCTGTCAAGTGGACCCGACCTGCCAGAAGCCCCGCCGACCTGCAAGTGGGCTTAGAGACCTTATCCACAACCCCGACGACCTTGGAAGACTCCGGAAGACCTTACCCAGATCCCGGAGGATCCGCCGGGCTTGGAGCACAAGGCGAGCTACTAGATCGCGGCTTGGCGCCGCCAGTAGGTCCGCAGATCGCGGGATTCCCCCTGTAATCAAGGCAGATGGCCTTCCTGATTTGTAACTGACCCTGATGAGGGTCCACCGACCTCGAATGGAAGCTCTAGCCCGTTGATCATATAAGGCGGCCTAGAGCTACATTCGGGAGGACTTCCCTTTCACGCATAATTTCACCCCATACTAGACGTAGTCATTCTTGCCGTGTTCCGAGTTCCACACGCGAACTACCACCTACGCTCTTAGTTCCCGATCCCCTCCAATTAACCTACAACCGCTTGGGTCGCCCCCTTGCGGATCTGTCCAGGTCTCACCTCCTGACAGTTGGCGCGCCAGGTAGGGGAGATCGGGAACTTGCTGTGCAGCATGGTGGCCCGATCTGGTGTCGTCTTCCCGGCAAGCATGGCAGCCATCCTCGCCAACCCCGTGGAGATCTGCTTCGGCTCCTTCACGGCGACCTCGTCCGTCCCGGCGACCACGACCTCTCCAGTGGTCGCTGTGCAGATAGCGACAGCACCTGTCGCCACCCCCGTTTCCGATCTAGCGTCGGAGACCTACCCGCCCAAACCCTATGACATCGTTCAGGGAATGGACCGCGTCATCAGCATGATGGAGGACACCCTCCAGATCTGCGAGAGAGCCCAGCGCTCAACGCAGATGGCGTCGCGCCGTGGGACCTTTCCCTTCGGCCTGCGACCATCAGGTGACGTCTACGCTCACCAGGCGGTCAAGCCTTCCCAGATCCAATCTGGGGAGCGGCGGCCCGCTGGTGACTCCAAGCCCAAGCCTCGCGCACGCCGCGACCCGCTCGACGTACCGTGCACCTACCATAAGGGCGCACGACATACCCTCTGCGGCTGCCGCCTGTGAAAGAAGAACGACCAAGAGCGGCACGCCCGTACCACACGAACTCCCGCATCACCAGATGGCGGCGAGTTTCAGAAGGTCCGGGTCCACGTCTCTCCCAACGACTCGGGTCCTATCTTTCGCCGGGTCTTGGTGGTTTCTGAGAATGAACCACCACGTCACGGTGCGACGGATTCTGAGGAGGCACGACGGATCCAGGGGAACGCCAACCGCGCCCAGCGACGTGCGGAAGAGCAACGCCGTGCGGTACCTCCCTGCGCTCGAGACCTTCGTCTCGAGTTCGAAGAAGCAGGGCTACCGACGTTCAACAGCCCCCAGGCCATCCTGGGCGCTGCCATGGCGCGCCTTCAGCAAGCCAACCCTACGCCCGAGGCCAAAGCAGCCATGGCCTACCTTCGGGTCGCCACGGCCCTAGTAGAGGAGAAGAGCGCAGTAGCCAAGTCCGTCGCATCTTCGTCTAGCCGTCATTCGCGCAGTCGATCTAATCGACCTGCGCGCAGCAACCTCCCTCCCATCCAGGAGGAGGTCGATCAAAATAATCCCGATCAACCTCGGGCGAACGGTGCCAAGGACGGCGTCCTCCGCGCTAACCTCGACAAGAACAGGTGTGCCCGCGACGCCCGCGACTACATCGACCAGCGCCACCGCGAGCGCGAAGAGCGGGAGCTGCGACATCGTGCAGAGTACGACCGCGAGTACGGCCCCCCTGGCGCCGTACACTGCATCATGGAACGCGAGGAGCGCGACCGCCACGACGTCGAGAACAGGCGTCGTGCTCAGTACGAGAAGGACTACGGCCATCCGGAGGGTGGTGCCCGGAATCCAGATCGCCAACCCCGGTCCCAGATCGTCGCGCCTGCGCAGAGCAGAGGCAGTGCTCAAGCCGGAGATGGCGCTGACGACATAGCCATCACTGCCTTCCCCGCGTTGGCTCCTCGTCTTAGGTCGGTCGCCTACCCCGACAATTTCAAGCCTAACATCCAGAAGTACGACGGCCGCTCCGACCCCAACATCTGGTTGTCGACCTACTACGTCGCCGTCATGGCGGCCGGCGGCAACTTCGACCACATGGCGGCGTACTTCCCGCTGGGGATGGGCGACGCGCCGTCACTTTGGCTCAACAACCTCCCGGCCGGCAGCATTACCTCCTGGGCTGACCTGTCCCAGGCCTTCACGTCCAACTTCCAGGCGACCTACAATCGCCTTGGGAACGCCTTTAACCTCGGGAGGGTCACCATGAAGACCAATGAGCGGCTCCGCGACTACACGAACCGGTTCTTCGAGAACCGCAACACCTGCGTTTGCATCAGAGACGATCAGGTCGTCGACAGCTACAAGAAGGGCATCAGGGATCGCAAGATCTTTGAGAAGATCCACGGGTTCGGAGCCACCACCGTCGCGGCTCTCATGGAGGTCGTCAACAAGCTCATCGACACCGACGAGGCGATGGTCAACTAGTTTGACTACAACGCCAAACGTGACGCGGGCACGTCTTGTACTGCCGGCGATTCCAGCTCCAAGCTGCGCAAGCGACCTTCCGAGGTGCTCGCGATGGAGGGACGTCGACCTTCGACGTTCAACGTGGACGAGTTCAACGCGGCGCTCGACAGCCCTTGTGGGTTCCATGAGGGAGCCACCCACACCGTTCGTGAGTGCTCACAGTTCAAGAGGGCCTTCCGCATACCTGAAGACCCCAAGCGACCTAGAGGCGACGGCGACCGATCGTCTTCGCGTCGCTAAAACAACGGCCGCCGTGACGACCGACGCGGCCGCCGTGACGATCGAGATGACAGCCGCGATGAGCGCCGCCGCGATGACCCGCAACCAGAAGCTCATCGCGACGATCGCGACCTGCCTCCTCTACCAAAGACGGGCAACCCCAACGGCCCCTTTCAGCAGGCTAAACGATCGATTAACATGATCGTCAGAGGCCTCAAGTCTCATGTGAGCAGGAGGTGCTATCGCAAGGACAAGCGCGAGATCCACCTCATCCATACCCAGCCGGCGCAGCCTCTGCGTTGGTCTGAGCAACCGATCACGTTCTCTAGAGCTGATCACTGGGTCCATATCCCAGACCCTGGGTCTTACCCACTTGTCGTCGAGCCTGCGGTGGATGGAGCCCTGCTTCCCCAGACCCTCATCGATGGGGGGAGCGGGCTCAACATCATCTTCGTTGAGACCTTGAAGAAGATGGACTTCGACTTCAAGAAGCTGACGGCGTGCGACGAGCCCTTCTTCAGCATCGTCCCCGGCAAGGCAGCCTACCCTGTGGGTCGGGTCTCCCTCCCTGTCACCTTCGGCACGGACGACAACTTCCGCACGGAGTACCTCAACTTCGAGGTTGCTGACTTCAAGTCCTCCTACCATGCCATCCTAGGTCGACCCATGCTGGTCAGGTTCATGGCCATCCCACATTACACCTACTTGGTGTTGAAGATGCCGGCTCCAAACGGGGTCCTCTCCGTCTACGGCGACCTCATAGTCTCCTTCAAGTGCGACAATGAGGCCCTCGATATCACCGTGACGAACGCCTGCGTCGGCACCTCGGCCATCCTGGTCGCCGAGGCCGCGAAGGTCGCCCCAAGCGACCTGACCATCCCAGAGCAGCAGCGCACCGACACTGTCCTGGATGCCACGCCGTCGACGAAGAGGGTACGCCTCGGCCTGCCCGACCCAGAGAAGACGGTGGTCATCGGTGACAACCTCGGAGAGAAATAGGAACTCGCGCTCACCAGTTTCCTTCGGGATAACGCGGACATATTCGCATGGACCCATCGGATATGCCGGGTGTTCCTAGGGAGCTGGCTGAGCACTCCTTGGATGTAAGCAAGACGGTCAAGCCTGTCAAGCAGAAGCTGTGCCGCTTTGCGAAAGATCGCAAGGAGGTCATTAGGGTAGAGACCGCAGGATGAAGAGGCCCACCGGGAAGAAGGACGTCATGAAGCTCACAGGCATGATGACTGCTCTAGGTCGCTTCATCAGCAAGCTGGGAGAGAAAGGCCTGCCCTTCTTCAAGCTGCTAAAAAAGCCAGACATGTTCGTGTGGACGAACGAGGCTGACCAGGCCCTGGAAGAGCTGAAGACCTTCCTCACGACAGCCCCGGTCATGGTGCCCCCAGCGCCAAAAGAGACCTTGCTGCTCTACATCTCCGCGTCCACCCAGGTGGTCAGCGCGGTCCTAGTGGCAGAGCGACCTGAGGAAGGCCAACCTTACCCCATCCAGCGACCTGTCTACTACGTCAACGAGGTCCTCTCTGATAGCAAGATCAGATATTCGCAACCTCAGAAGATGTTGTACGCCCTCCTCGTCACTTCGCGCAAGCTCCGGCACTACTTCCAGGCGCATAAGATCAAGGTCGTCTCGAGCTTCCCCCTGGGAGAGATCCTGCATAGCCGCGACACCACAGGGCGCATCGTCAAGTGGTCGATCGAACTAGGCAAGTTCGACCTCGAGTTCTGTCCACGACAGGCCATCAAGTCGCAGATCATCGCAGATTTCGTTTCTGAGTGGACAGAGACCCAGCAACCTCCACCGGCAGAAAAACCGGAGCAATGGAAGATGTACTTCAACGGTTCTCTGAACCTCGAAGGAGCAGGAGCAGGCGTACTCTTCATCTCCCCCAAGGTGATCACCTGAAGTACATCCTGCAGATCCACTACAAGGCGTCCAACAACGGTGCCGAATACGAAGCCCTGATTCACGGGCTGCGCATTGCTGTCTCCCAGGGATTAAGCGGCTCATAGCCTACGGCGACTCCAAGGTCGTCATCGACCAAGTCAACAAGACGTTGTTGACGGCTGTTAAGTACCTAATTTAAGGCCGTCAAACCTTGCATTTCATCATGAGAATCATGCATCCACACTAGAATAGGGCTTTAAACTAACAATTTCCACAAGTGGCTGTATGAAGATGAATGCAGGTGTTTAGCATAAGAAATGAAGAGAAAGCACACCTCTATGAACCTTGCACTTCAGGCTCAGCCAATGAGGGGCTGCCATGCAAGCAGCCCCTGGATCAATGACGTCACCAATCCAAGAGAGAGAGCCTCGGTGAATCAAAGACTGCCACGCGTGCATCACATGGATCCATGGGCCCACCAGAGTGCCTAAACCACCTCCAACACATGTGTACACCAGGAACCGACCTCAGGGCCCACCAGTCAGCCGCTCAGAGAAAGCACAAGCCGAGGCGGGCCACGTGGGGGTCGCCGACCCTGGGATCGACCGAACTGACCTTTGGTCGGCTGATCCCGGGCCTCCACGTGGTGTTCGCTCATTGGTCCTAGAGGCCGTCCCCGGGGTGTCTCGCTCCACTTGACGCTGGTGCCCGCACTTATAAATAGAAGGGGAGGGGGGTAAGAATAGGACAACACACTTGAAGGCAACTTCTTACCTTAGCCTCCTCTCCTCCTTCTCATTCCCTCTTGGTGGAGGTGAAACCTCATCCCACCATGAGTATGAGTGTGAGGAGGATCTAGCTTAGGTAGTGCTAGGTAGAGAGGAGAGAGTGTGGGTGAGTAGAAGGGAGATGCGACGATCCGTTCTTCGTTCATCATCTCTTTGTACCTCGTGAGTGATACTGTTCTTCATTTAGACTAAAGTGAGTATTTCGTTATATTCTAATTAGACTAAAGTTGTATTCATACATGGGTGATATGTTCTAGAGTTCTTCATCTGTTCATCATTTAGAGGCTCGTGTTCTTCGTGACACGATCCTTTGATCTTGTTGACTAGATGAATAATTCCGCATTCCGTTTGTATGATTGCTTGTCAATTAGAATATAGTGAGTACTCCGCATATCTGAGTTAGACCAAAGTGTCATTCATATCTCTTTGTATCGTCTTGATTCCGTGATGGGTAAGGTCTAGTTGTACTCACGGGTTCGTCGCTCCGTATTTCTACGGAGTGCTATAGTGTTGCTACGGGATGTCAGACGTAGCTGTGCTATAGTAGTAGTCGGTGGTGCAGACGTGGTGTCTGTACTACGGGTTATCCTTCGATTGCCCTGTATCCCACGGTTGGTCTTGGGGTAGGCCGCTGTGGTGACAGCCGTTGGACCCTTTCGGAATCCCCCACGTTCAGATACAGGTGTAGGCAACCATTTGCCGTGAACCGACTGTTATAGCCAGGAGGGTCCGGTGTCCGAAGCGAGATCCTTTGCAGCTTGCACCCCCCTAGAACCAAGTACCTACAAGAGGTACCATACCCCTCGTCCACCTCAGCAGAGATCCTGTGTCCTTGGGTAAGTCGCTCGTAGAGTACCCCGACCGTTCCTTGGATTCGATACCCTTTAGAATACTCCTGAGGGAGAAGTGCTACAATGGTGTATCCGTGCGCTTGCGGACTCGTTCTCACCCGTTAGTGTACCCGGGTGTTCCTTACACACTCACGCTAGACGCGCCACTAGTGGTGAGGTTAAGAAATACCAACAAGCATTTCTGGCACCGTTGCCGGGGAACGGTTGTCGAGAATCTACGAACCCGACTATCCTCGTATCTTTTGTTTTTCCTTTTCATTTCTACCTCTACCCCCGTTATCCCAGGAAGGTTATCCTTGTACACACCTTCCGCTCATTATGAGTGAACCAATAGAATCATCCTTGTGGAGGCGACCCGCCTCCTTAACACCCTGTATGGTTCACCCATCCCTCATTAAGCTAGTTGAGAATGATTCCTTCTCGGGGGAAAGTCATGAAAATCCCTACTCCCATGTGAGAGACTTTGAACAACTGTGTCCTACCCAGGGTAAGGCCGGGGTGACACAGGATGTTCTTAGGAGGAACTTGTTCCCGTTCTCCCTTTCAGGAGGAGTGAGAACTTGGTACCGTTGTTTTGGGCATCATCACCTCAATTGGGGAGCTTTGAGAGCAGCTTTCTGCACCCGATTCTTTCCCTTGAGGCGTATCATTTCTTTAAGAATGGCGACCCTCAGTTTCCAACAGAGAGAGGAGTCCCTAGGCATGGCATGGCATCGTTTTGCCTCTATGGTTGAATCATGCCCAGTCCTTGATCTGCCAGACCTGGTGCTCTTGCAGCATTTCCGGCTTGGTTTGCTAAGGGATAGTGGCATGACGCTTGATGCCATGTCGGGAGGCGCCTTTGTGTTCTTAGAGCCGGAGCGAGGAAAGGAAATTCTAGAGAAACTCCGGGATTTCAGCTCCCCGCCTGTCCTGAGCATCGAGGTAGCCAACCGTGGTAATGAGTTGCCTAGATCCATCTTCGAGAGAGCTCGAGCCTACATACCAACCTTCTCTACGCTCTTGTCAAAGATGTCATTCTTGACTAGCAGGAATCTCTGGGAAAGAGCACCTAGTGTGAGTTCTGCCTTTAGGTTCCCCTATCATTTCTTCTCTTAAAAACCCGACCTTCGAGACTTAGTCTCGGAGGAAGGAGGAAAGGAGTAATCAAAGAAGGGTGGTTGCTCCTGGCGAGAATGACTATCTCGACTTCGGCTACGACTTTCCGGGAGAGGTTACGATGGATATTTTGTGCTTTATGTCAAGGCCCAACCTGAGGTGCCACCACACCAAAGGTCAGGTCAAGACACTGGCCCCAGGATCACAAGTCTCTATACTTCTGGCCTCGAAAAGCACGACTTTATACCGATCCAGTTGAGCAGCCTATCTCATCATCACGAGCTCAGCTAGGACCGATGCCGATCAAGTTCAGTAGGCATAAATACCATTCTGACACTCTGACTTGATCGATGCTCGCGGGAGTGTGGTTGCATCCCTACCTTTTGCACTTCCGTTGGAAGCTTAGGTTGGCCTACGTGTTGTCCTCGCGCTAGTGAGGGTGAGAACCCGTGGCAACCTAAGGAGAGAATGAACTGGCAAGTTTGTTACTCTTGATCTAAGGCTCGAATGTTCCTCCGACCCACGGATTCTTATTCGCCTGATCTGGGGTCCGCGCATTCTTGAGCTATGCTTCCAGAGATATGGGTCCAGGTGAACCCTCTATGTTGCGCTATTATGCGGGAAAAGGTTTAAGTAAAGCTAAAAGAGGAGTGAGAGCATTTATGCCCAACACCTTGTCTTAGCCATTACTGGAGCCTCCAACCTCAAAATCTGCGGGACACCTGGCCCAGAGGCTGAGAGCCTTGCTAGAACCCATAGGCCAAAGGGGAGGCCCAGCGGGGCCCATATGGGTTCGGCCGACCCAGCAAGGGCGCCGCCGCCTCTCCCCTTTCGCGTGTGCCTCCCTTCGTCCTCCAGAGATCTCCTCGCCGCGTGATGGATTTTGAGCCACGCAGAACTCCATCTCTCCTGCTCCTTCCTCCTCACAGCCACCACATCACCTGTCATGAGTAGCCGGGACGCACAGCCTCATCAGATGAAGGCCCCATCCCCCTTCAAAGGGGAGAAGTCCTTCTTCTTCAGCGACCTAGGGAGCGATAAGTTGCATCCATGGGACAGATCTCAGGATGATATGATGACTCCGGAACAGGGGAGGAGGATGAGAAGCCCGACTGGAGACTTGATAGAGTCCCCGGCTAGGCGCGGCTCATCTTCACCCCCCACTTTCGCTGGTCATTATTCCCGATTTACAGCCCTAGGGAAGAAACCAGCCCCTGGTTCAAGCAAGAAGGTGCTCTACGATGACTGGCCAGACCCACCGTTAAAGCCTGGAGAGTGCTATGCAGGATCGCTCTTTAGCAAGGATGGTGAGCCTTTCTGCCACAAGTATGAGCAGGATGTTTGGGACGAGTTTCCGCAGCCCCAGACCAGGTTCCGCATCTTTGGGGTGAGGACCCCGAAGGACAGCTGCGGGGTGCCAAAGCCATACCCACCGCGCTGGGAAACAAAACTTGAGGATATCCTAGCTTCGTTACCTAACAGAAGGAGTCTCCAAACAAGCAAGGTGGCAGATAGATTGGAAGATGTATACCTCGAGTATGAGGCCTTGGTAAAGGTTGTGAAGAAGCAGCGAGAAGAGTATCGGCAGCTCAGGCGTCTTCTCCTCGAGACCCGTAGGGAGATGGACGCTATGCTGCAGCGCCTGATCAAGGCAGAGGGTTTGGAAGCCCTTTTCGCGGAGTAGAGGGCTACGCCCATTCTTCATTTTTCATAGGCGCTTAGTTCGGTTTAGTTTATTTCCCTCCATTTTTATTTCCCTTTCAATTTTTATTTCCATCATATGTGTAAAGCGCCTATTTCATTATGAACTTGAATAAAATAATTTGGCTCCACCGGTCAGATAACCCGGTCGAGTCACACGTGTGTTAGTTGTTTCTGTTTTTGTTTGTCTTGAAGAACTGCACCCATGTACAAGATAGTGTGGGGGAGAGTCGCACTCTCCAAACGCGAACACGATGGATACTTACACCCACACCACACTCGCACAGCGCTACGACCACTCATGTTTAGAGAACCTGAACGGAGACACATTCTTGCACATCACTGAAACCCCGTTGGGTCTACATCAACAACCAGCGCTGGTTTGCATCTCTACCTCATTCAACCATGATGCTTGAGTTCGTTATGCCCTCTTATAAAATCATTTATGAGCGAACTCGAGAATTCTATGGTGATGCTTGCTCCGTACTTGTGGTTGACATGCATAAGCTTTGTTCCTCGTTTTTACTCTTGAGGCTTGTGAACCATATCTTTATAAGGACGACATGTTCATCTAAGTAGTTGACAAGAGAGATATGGCCTGATGACATGATCTTAACTCTGAAGGTTTAAGTTCTTGGGTTTATTTGAAAAAAAAAGAACGCTCTTGCAACTCCTCTTTGATTTGTTCTAGTCCTACCAAAGCCATATGATGTCTTTAGTCGAAAGCCTTATACTCATATGCTGCTTGTTTTTGCAATGAGCTTTGTCAAAACCTGTGACCCTAGTGAGAAATTCTTTTCATGCTTTCATGATCAAGATTCGTGTGCACGCCACCACTTTCCCCTTGCTATGCTTCTACTCTAGAAGTTAGCATTGTATCATTCATCTGTTCACCTACATAAATGCTCCATCATATGCACTGATTTCTCTCTTTAAGTATTTTGTAAAGAGGCATGGCTATCTCGAAAAAAAGGGGGCACATGAAGGTCCCTCATTCAAAAAAAACATAAATATATATATAAAGGATAGCCATGTTCTCATAAGACTTTTTATATGCATATGAGAGAGAGAATCATGTGTTGGAGTCATTCATCTCATTGAGCGAATGTGGTAATAACTAGCACTCATTCCGGGCCTAGTGTCCACCTTACCATATCCACCACATCCATACACGTGCGCTTCTTGATCTGATTGTATGACTTGATTTACTCTTTGGATCTAATTTTTGATTTTGCGATACATGCAATACAAGTACGCCTTGCTATTCATATCCTACCCTGAGCTCCACATAAGCCTGCTAGAAATAGGATAGATTTAAGGCAGTCATGCCTAGGTAAGGACATATACACATTGAGCGATCCGAGAGAATCAAAGGAGGAGGCAAAGCATGTTTTTCTTTGAAAATCTTGTGAAAACCCCAAGTGCTTACCCTCAGATGTCTAAGGGATTCGATTCATGGTCATTCCTCTTATCAACTACCCAAGACGGCATGGTAGCCACTCCACAAAATTCACAAGAGCAAGGTATGACCTGGAATAATTCTTATGTATGTTTCATACCCTTGGTTTAACCCGCTCGATCTCTTCCCTACTGCTCGGGACGAGCAAAGGGCAAGTGTGGGGGAGTTGTTGGCGGCTGTTAAGTACCTAATGTAAGGCCGTCAAACCCTGCATTTCATCATGAGAATCATGCATCCACACTAGAATAGGGCTTTAAACTAACAATTTCCACAAGTGGCTGTATGAAGATGAATGCAGGTGTTTAGCATAAGAAATGAAGAGAAAGCACACTTCTATGATCCTAGCACTTCAAGCTCAGCTAATGAGGGGCTGCCATGCAAGCAGCCCCTGGATCAATGACGTCACCAATCCAAGAGAGAGAGCCTCGGTGAATCAAAGACCGCCACGCGTGCATCACATGGATCCATGGGCCCACCAGAGTAACTAAACCGCCTCCAACACACGTGTACACCGGGAACCGACCTCAGGGCCCACCAGTCAGCCGCTCAGAGAAAGCACAAGCCGAGGCGGGCCACGTGGGGGTCAGCCGAACCTGGGATCGACCGAACCGACCTTTGGTCGGCTGATCCCGGGCCTCCACGTGGTGTTCGCTCATTGGTCCTAGAGGCCATCCCTGGGGTGTCTCTCTCCAGTTGACGCCGGTGCCCGCACCTATAAATAGAAGGGGAGGGGGTAAGAATAGGACAACACACTTGAAGGCAACTTCTTACCTTAGCCTCCTCTCCTCCTTCTCATTCCCTCTTGGTGGAGGTGAAACCTCATCCCACCATGAGTATGAGTGTGAGGAGGATCTAGCTTAGGTAGTGCTAGGTAGAGAGGAGAGAGTGTGGGTGAGTAGAAGGGAGATGCGACGATCCGTTCTTCGTTCATCATCTCTTTGTACCTCGTGAGTGATACTGTTCTTCATTTAGACTAAAGTGAGTATTTCGTTATATTCCAATTAGACTAAAGTCGTATTCATACATGGGTGATATGTTCTAGAGTTCTTCATCTGTTCATCATTTAGAGGCTCGTGTTCTTCGTGACACGATCCTTTGATCTTGTTAACTAGATGAATAATTCTGCATTCCGTTTGTATGATTGCTTGTCAATTATAATATAGTGAGTACTCTGCATATCTGAATTAGACCAAAGTGTCATTCATATCTCTTTGTATCGTCTTGATTCCTTGATGGGTAAGGTCTAGTTGTACTTGCGGGTTCGTCGCTCCGTATTTCTAGGGAGTGCTATAGTGTTGCTACGGGACGTCAGACGTAGTTGTGCTATAGTGGTAGTCGGTGGTGCAGACGTGGTGTCTGTACTACGGGTTATCCTTCGATTGCCCTGCCTCCCACGGTTTGTCTTGGGGTAGGCCGCGGTGGTGACAGTCGTTGGACCCTTTCGGAATCCCCCACGTTCGGATACAGGTGTAGGCAACCATTTGCCGTGAACCGACTGTTATAGCCAGGAGGGTCCGGTGTCCGAAGCGAGATCCTTTGTAGCTTGCACCCCCCTAGAACCAAGTACCTACAAGAGGTACCATACCCCTCGTCCACCTCAGCAGAGATCCTGTGTCCTTGGGTAAGTCGCTCGTAGAGTACCCCGACCGTTCCTTGGATTCGATACCCTTTGGAATACTCCTGAGAGAGAAGTGCTACAACGGTGTATCTGTGCGCTTGCGGACTCGTTCGCACCCGTCAGTGTACCTGGGTGTTCCTTACACACTCACGCTAGACGTGCCACTATTGGTGAGGTTAAGAAATACCAACAGACGTGCAATATCAAGAAGGACACGATGAATGCCTACTGCGCCGAGGTCCGGAAGCTCGAAGCTCACTTCGAAGGCCTAGAGTTTCATCACGTCTGCCGTGACAACAATGTGGCGGCAGACGTCCTATCCAAGCTGGGCTCCAAGCGTGCACTGGTCCCAGCCGGCGTGTTCGTCCAAGACCTGCGTAAGCCTTCCATCAAGCTCCTCAGCGACCCAGAGCAACTGCCCGGCGACGTACCCCCGCAAGGCAGCCACGACGTCGTCATGACCGAGGCCGAAGACGACTGGTGCCTCGACATCATCGCCTACATCCTAGAGCATCAGGTCCCTGAAGACAAGGTCGAGCGTGAGAAGGTCACGAGGCGCAGCGCCAACTATGTCGTCATCGGTACAGAACTTTATCAGAGGTCCGCTTCCAACGATGTGCTGATGAAGTGCATCGTAAGGTCTGAAGGCCTCAGGCTATTGCAAGAGATCCACGGTGGTGAATGCGGCAACCACGCGGCCTCCGCTAACCTGGTGGGAAAGTCTTTTAGGTCGGGATTCTACTGGCCTACCGCCATGGCTGACGCGCAGGACCTAGTCCGGCGATGCAAAGGGTGCCAGTTCTTTGCCAAGCAGCACATCCCAGCTCAGGCCCTGAGGACAATTCCTCCATCCTGGCCCTTCACTATATGGGGCCTGGACTCGGTAGGACCCTTCAGAACCGCCCCTGGCGGCTACAAGCATATCCTCGTGGCGGTGGACAAATTCACCAAATGGATCGAGGTCCGGGCCATCGCCAGCGTGACGTCGAAGGAGGCGGTAAAGTTCATCGAAGATATCACTCACCGCTTCGGGGTCCCCAACAGGATCGTCACCGACCTAGGTTCGGCCTTCACAGGAGCCGACTTTTGGGACTTCTGCCAGGATAACCTCATCGACATCTACTACTCTTTGGTGGCGCACCCACGTTGCAATGGCCAGGTCGAGCGCGCTAACGGTATGGTCCTCCAGGGCGTCAAGGATCAAATCTTCGACGACGCTTCCCCATACACCACCAGATGGCTAGCGGAGCTCCCGCACGTGATCTGGGGTCTCCAGACTCAGATCAGCTCAGCTACAGGATATTCACCGTTCTTCCTGGTCTACGGGTCGGAGGCCATCCTCCCGACCGACCTTGCCTTCGGTGCCCCCCGCATCCAGCATTACGAAGAGGGCGCAGCCGAAGAGACACGCAAGGTCGACCTCGACAGCATTGAAGAGCATCGCGTGGCTGCGCTGATGCGGCACACCCGCCACGAGCAGCAGATACGTCGCGACCATGATCGCAACGTGCGGGAACGATCCTTCAACGTCGGTGACCTAGTCCTACGATGCATCCAAGACATCAAGGGCATGCACAAGCTCTCCGCACCTTGGGAAGGCCCGTTCATCGTGAAGGAGGTCATTGGACCGGCGACCTATCGCCTCCAGTGGGCCGATGGCTAGGGCGTCCTGAACATCTGGAACATCGAGCATCTACGTCGCTTCTACCCTTATAAGATCTGTACCAGAATAAAAGCTATGTACTATCCCCCTTTGTAATTTCTAATTAATAAAGATGAGATTCCCTTCGACAGCCCTTCTATCGACCTACACCTGGGTCTCCTTTTTTACTTTCTGTTCCATTTACCCTTCCCCCCCGAAGCGCTCGGGGGCTTGGTCTAAGTTAGGTCCGACACGCTCGGGGACTTGGCTTAGCCAACCTAAGGGTCTCGCGACCTGAAGGGGTTCTTTATGTTTTCTTTTGTCTGACGCGTTTTCTCTTAGCGTAGCTCTTACTCTTTTTATGCGCGTTCCTAAGTTGTGCAACTGCGAGACCTAGGGTCCAAGACCCCCCTCCGTGTGCCGACTGCACCTAAGCCACCACGCTGAGCCGTGCAGTCGGTAAGTCGTTCCTCCACTGAGCTGGGTTAGCGGAGGGAACGTGTCACAATCCCACCACTTTTTGAACCTTCATATCAAGTGTTTCTGTTGCTCAAAATAGGCTACGTGCTTCAATTAAAGTTGCATGTTTTTATTACGGCAAAAGTTCTTTTTACATTAATAGGCCCTAGGCCTAAACCTGCATCTACACTCTGGTACAGCTTAAACATTGACTTTCAGAGGTCGAACTTCTTGATGACCTCCTCCGCGGCAGCCTGGATGTCTTCGCTGTTCACCAGCTCGGACAAGTCGACGTCCTCCGCGACCTTTTGCAGGTCGAACGATGGCTCGTGGAACTTCACCGTCGCCAACGTCGCAGCCGCAGCGAGCTTGCTGGTGTCCAGCAGCAAGGTCTTCATCCGACCTTCAGCCTCATCCAGGTGGTCAAGCAGATCCTACAGCTCCGCCCCCTCCTCCTGAGGGACGTAGATGTCCATCAAGTATTGGGCGGCCTCCCTAAGGTCAGTGAGCTGCTTCTCCAGACCTGCATAAGCGAGAGAAGGTCCGTTTACATCCTCGGTGCAACGACGACAAAGACCATAGGGAGAAGGGGTTGCTCACCTTTCTGGACATCCGTGGTCCTCTCCTCGAGGACCTTCACTTGGTCTTTGGTCTCCGAAAGCTCCTTCTTCAGGGTGTCCTCCTTCTCCTTGGTGCCTGGACGCATCAAAGGTCAAAATTAAGAAAAGACCTAAGGAGACAAGAAGACGACACCCAGTGACCAAGCAAACGTACCATCAATGACGGCCTGGAGGTCCTCGGCGGTGTCCTTTGCCTTCTGCTGGGCAGCCTCCAGCTTCTTCTTCAAGGAGTTCACCTCCTTCTGTGCCTGACGGGCCAGGGTGTCCTTCATGCGCTTGACCTCCTCCGCGGCTTCGACCTTGGCTTGCAACAAAGCCTCATGAGCCGCGGCCGCCTCCGCGTGGGCATTGGCGGCCTCCCTCACCAAGGTCGCCCGGGCCTGCGCCCGCTCCGCAAGCAACTGAAATAGAAGAAGATGCACCTCACATCAAGACCTCGAAAATAACCAGAGCAGACGTTAAAGAAATCACAGCAACAGCGCCAAGCTCTTACCGAGAGCGTCCGCGCGATCGTCCGCGACGCTTCTTTGAAGTCGTCAACGTCGCGGCGGTCGGCGATGATGTCGTTCTCCCACGGGGTCCCGACATACAAGCACCTGTCGTTGTCCCCCTCGAGGTCGGGCCCGCCCACCTCTGCAGTTTGCTGGTCTAGCGTTGGCGGTGGGGCGGACATGCATAGGTCATCTTGTTGACCTCCAACGGGCCGAGCATCGCTAGCGCCACCCTTCTCCACCTCTGACGCCACCGTTGCCCCGGCTCCAAGGGCCTGGCTCGAGACGTCCACAGCTGAGGCCGCCGGCAACTGCTCCACCGGCACCTCCTTCCCTTTATGCCCGAACGCCTCCTGACCCGAGGCATTCTTGGCCCTCTCCGACGTCGCCGGGGTCACCCTGTGCACAAACAACGACCTTCAACAACAAGAACAGCAGAGAATTCGATGCCAACAGCAAAAAGGGCATGGGTTCCGTGACTTACTTGCTTGCGGACTTTAGCCCAGGCTTGATGGGCTTAGGCGGGGCCTTCTTCGCCCTCTTCTGCGACCCTGCGTCGCCCGGTACGTCCGTGCCCGACCTTGAGTGCTCCTCCACAGCGACGGCCTTGCGGGGGCGTCTCCGCCGCCCGCTCCGTCGTTGTGCTAGGCAATTTCACGTTGTCTTCCTCCTCCTCGACGTTGATGGTCTCAACGTCGGAACTGGCCGTCGTTGTGTCCCCCGACACAATGGGGCCTGCCCTCTTCCTCTTCTTCTTCTTCGCCTCTGCCGTCTGGGTGGCAGCGACCGTCGCCACGGCCCGGGACGCGGACATATTGCCCGCAGTTTGCCGCGTGTCCCGCGGCGGTGGCGCGGCGACCTTCGGCGGCACCCTCCTCGCGGTGGGACCTCCTGATGAGTCGGAGAGGTACTCCTCGATACATTGCTGCGGAGGGGTCTGTACATCCCCCGCAGCACGGACCTTGAAGCTCCGATCCTCTTCATTGCGCAACGGCGTCGGGCACCAGTACATCCCTTCACGAAACTGAAAAGAGAAGACCTACGTCAAAATTGTCCAAGTACTCAGATGGCAAAGAACCAAGGTCGGAGACTTACAGCGTCAGTGGGCTGGTACACGCTGAGCACCTTGGGGCACGTTCGGTTGCGGATGCGCCCGGCGAAGATGCTCTTCACCCGCGCCACCATCTCCTCCTTGGAGACCTTGCGCCGGATGACCCGAGTGGGGTCAGATTGCCCCTGGTACTCGTAGGCCGGGTGTACCCGGTCCTGGATGGGCTGCAGCAACCGCCGGCTGAAGCTGATTGCCACAGCACCGTCGGTCAGCCCCTCTGTCTTCAGCCTCTCAAGGTCCTCCAGCAGCGGTCGCAGTTTGTCAGTCTCCCGTGACGTAAGTTGGTTGGTCAAGGTAGGGAGCGCCGGTGCTGGGTTGTCGAGGTAGAACCACCCCTGCTTCCAGCCCGTGGTGTTATCGGGTAGCACCAGGTCGATGTACTCCGGCTTCATGTACCGGCACAGCATGAACCCGACGCTCCCAATGACGTCGGATTTCCCCGTCTTCTTCAGCTCGAAGAAATGCCGCCACAGATGGAAATGTGGCGGTATCCCGAGGTAGGCCTCGCAGAGGTGGATGAAGGAGGAGACGATGGTGATCGCGTTGGGGACGAGGTGTACCAGGTCGATCTTGTAGAAGTACAGGAGCCCACGGAAGAAGTCACCGACTGGGACCCCGAACCCGCGCTCGACGTGCGCCAGGAAGACGACGGTCTCCCCGGTCCCCTCGGTGGGGAACTCCCGCCGCCGATCTCCAAGCCACCTCCGCCTTGGGCCTTAGCAACCTGTGGGTCGCCAAAGTCTGGATCTGCTCCTCCGTCACCACAGAAGGCTCCCAGACGGTCTCCGGTGTCGGTGCAAGCGCGGGCTCCATCTCCTCCTCCTCTACTCCGATGGATTTGGCCCTAAACACCACCAGCGACTTCGTTCGCATGCGAGGGCACGCGGTGCGGCGGACCTAAGCATGGCGGCACTGCTAATCTCGCTGGAGCAATTGAGCGGCGGCGTAACCCTAAGTGCGGTGCGGAAATGAAAGCAAGTGAAGGTCCCAGCCTGTGGATCGGTCTTTTATAGTTGGGCCCCAACGGCGCTGTGGGCCGCTGCGCCCAACGTCTCTCCAGCGGAATTCACGGCGACCCAACGGATCTGCGCCCTGCGGATCTATCCCTCAACGGCTCTTTCGGCCTAACGGAAAGAAGGCAGTAACGGCTAGTTCCGTACGGGAATCTGCGTCCGTCGGCTTTTGGTCAACACCCTAGCGGCCGTGGACTCGTTATGCCCCACATTCAAGCCCCCCAAATATGATATTTCTGATGCTAACCTCAAGGTCTCCACGGCCCATAGACGACCTATGGACCTGCTCCACTAACTCCTGGAGGTCGACAAGGACCCAACAGCTTCCTAGGTCGCCTCAGCCTACAACGGCGGTTTACACCATGTCTCCCAGGCCCAGCTGCCTACTTGCCTTCTAGGTCGCCTCGACCTACAGCAGCAAACGATACCAATGGCCCCGTGCTTAAAGGCTCTACTGCCCGTTGGAGACCTCTTGGTCTCAAATACAGCTCTTTGTTGAGGCCCCGCTGCCTTCTCGGTCGATCAAGACCTACAGCTATCAGGTTGACGCCCTGCGTTGTGTCACTGCACAACGGCCGTGTTGACTCAGGTCGACACGGGTTCTTTTGTCGATTTCTATGGCCTTCTGAAGGTCGGCGTGCTTTCACAGCCCCGCTGGGACCTTGGCCACGCTATTGCCGCCCGGGCGCCTGTACATAATGCTCAAGACACATCGTTTGCCATGCAAACACGTGTATAAAAGCTTCGTAAGCTACAAAGGACTATGGCCCATGGCCAATTACAAGATGCAAACATATTAAAGGTCCTGATCTACCTTAAAAAGTGTCTACGACGCAACCTAGACTGATGAAGCGCGTCGCAAGCTTTCTTCTAGCTTCAGGACCTACTTGGAGACCTCCACCGCCGCTGAGGTCGCAGCTGCCACACAGCCACCTCTACTCTAGCCCCAGAAGGTTTCCTGTGGTACCCTCACTTACATTCGGGTTCCCCCACAAGATCCCAAATCGAGCCAGCGTCACCTCGGGCCTTCCCCGGTGCAGCACGGAGATTTCCAGCATGGCCTCAGGCCTCCACTCACAAGGTCTGTCAAGGCATGTACTGCCCCATGCTGCATCTGGATTCCTCGTTGGGCGTGGGTGAAGCGGCTGATGGAGTTCCCTCAACTTCGCAAGCATTCTTCTAGCTCCTGGTGATGATGACCTAGCTCTACGCTCTAGTGGACGAAGACAAGCCCAAGGCACTGGAAAATTACTACGCAGCTTCGCCATGGCTCACTCGGTTGGCTACAGTGATGCGCTTGGCGGTGTGGTCATCTATTTATAGCCACAACACAGAGCCTTGGATCCTATCTGCAACTTAGCCGGCGTGGCGTCCTTATCCAGTCACTGTTACCACGTGAATCGCGAGGTCCCTGTTCACCTGTGGAAGCATTGGCGCGCCTGTCCCCTATCTGGCAACTTCCTGGCAACCCTTGTCTTTCGCGGACAGCGACTGCAGCTCTGCTTGGAGGCGGGACCCGTGACCGTGCAGTGCTTCTGGGACACAAGGTACGACAACCACTGGTGTCTCGTGCTTTCCCCAAAGATTCCTGGCGTTTTATCACGATCTGATCGTCGGAGCATCTCGAGGGGAACATAGGGCCGTAGGTTCTTCATTCTTCTTACTTTTCGAGCATCAACCCGACCATTCTGGTCGCCTTACTGCTCGGGGGCTACTCCACGAGTGCGTCTTACGACGCCCTCTCTCTACGTCGCGACGACCTACTGGAAGCCCGCTTCCACCACTTCCTCGCTCGACCTACCTACGGTTGGCAGCGAGACCTCCTTCAAGGTTACGATGATTCCTCTTTGAGTGCCTAACTCAGGTCAGGTCAGCGGTTCTCCTAGAACGGCACCTTGTCTTCGCTTCGACCTTCTGGACCTACACTCCAGAAGGTCGATGTTCGACTTCGTACGCACATTGGAGGGATTTTTTCTTTTTTGGATCCCCGTGCACCCTACGCGACCTCTGCGGTGCCATGCCTTCGCTTCGCTTCGACATGACCTCGTCTCGGCCGCTACGCCTACACGTCGATCGGGGGCTTGAGAGACATGGGTACCCATGGGTCCCTACCGACCAGGGTCCCAGAGGTCCCTGTCAAGTGGACCCGACCTGCCAGAAGCCCCGTCGATCTACAAGTGGGCCCGGAGACCTTATCCACAACCTCGGTGACCTTGGAAGACTCCGGAAGACCTTACCCAGATCCCGGAGGATCCGCCGGGCTTGGAGCACAAGGCGAGCTACTAGATCGTGGCTTGGCGCCACCAGTAGGTCCGCGGATCGCGGGATTCCCCCTGTAATCAAGGCAGATGGCCTTCCTGATTTGTAACTGACCCCGATGAGGGTCCACCGACCTCGAATGGAAGCCCTAGCCCGTTGACCATATAAGGCAGCCTAGAGCTCCATTCGGGGGGACTTCCCTTCCACGCATAATTCCACCCCATACTGGACGTAGGGTTTCACTCTCCGGAGGCCCAAACCAGTCTAAACCCCCGTGTTCATCGCCATTCTTGCCGTGTTTCGAGTTCCACACGTGAACTACCACCTACGCTCTTAGTTCCTGATCCCTCCAATTAACCTACAACCGCTTGGGTCGCCCCCTTGCGGATCTGTCCAGGTCTCACCCCCTGATAGCCACCTCCTTCCTCTCCTCCCGCCGCTCCTTCTTCTATCTCTCCGGCGCTGCTTCGCCTACCCCCACCCCTCCCCCCTCCCGCCCGCGTCCCCCTCCCCATGGCACCGATGTGGGGATGAAGCGGCCGGCGACAGTGGCGGCGAAGACCGTCACAGCGTGCGTGCCGCCGTGCGGGAGGCCGAGTCCACGGCGCAGGCCACCACCCCGCCGCCATGGTCGGACTCCTTGGTGGCGGCACTCCATCTTCCCCATCTCGCCCGATCCGGCAGCCAGCCACAGATCCACCTCCGACCGCTCCTGCTCACCTTCATCGCGCGGCGTCCATGCCCCTCCGCCGTGCGCCCCCACGCCGCCGCCTCCGCCCCCGCACCTCGCCCCCACGGCCTAGCCTCTTCCGACCAAGATCCGCCCCGGAGCTCCTCGCGACCCGCCCCGCTCCGGCATCCCCCTCCCCTGCCTGCGCTGCGACGGCGGCAGAGAGGCCCGCGGGTGCCGGCCGAGCGCTCCCACCTCCGCGTGCGGCGGCGCGCTCCGCCCCTTGCGCCGGCGCGATAGGGCTTCGCTGCCTCGGCGGGTAGGGGTGAGGAGGAGGAGGGCCGCGGCAGCCGGGGGGAGGGCCGGCGCCGACGTCGCGGGGAGGAGCGTGTGGGAGCACATGCGTTGGAGCGGTAAGGCTACCAAATCGCAGTGCAGGTAGCTACACTTCTTTGGTACAACCACACAAACACCAGCCCAGCTTGGGCCGAGCTCATTTGGTACATGGACGCAAACATGGTGAGTTGCATCAATTGGGTCAGGCCAGCTTCGACCTGGGCCAGTCAGGCCAGCCGGGTCCAATTGGCATAGGGTCGCAAACACGCCCTTTGTGTTGATGTCAGGCGCCCACGAGAATAGAGCAACTGTAGAAATATTCTCATTTCCTTGCCCTTGCAGCGGCGGATGCAGTCCATGAGATTGGGAAGAGCTCCCTCTTCACTTTCCTTCCCTCTCTCTTTTCTTCTTCTTTTTTCTTCCTAAATCAAGGAGGAACTAGCTAGAGGGGCTCCATTATCCGAGCCGCGGTAGAGGGACTTGAGCCCTGCTCCCCACCGCTAGATCCACTCCTATCTTCTTGGTGTGTTCGCTCCGTCTATATATAGAAGGTAGTTGTCTCATATCCTGTAAATCAATAACATGAACTAAAAGAAACTGCCTAAAACTTGACCAATTTCATAGACACGCAGTTTCTGTAGAGCAGGCTAATATAAATACAACTCACTCCATAATACAGAACACTTGTTATAAGTTACTCCATCCGTCCAAAATTATGAATCATTTTGGTTTTATTAGGTTCATAAGCTCTGCTATGCACTTAGATATACACACACTATACATAATAATACCTACGCATGTACAAAATCCACAACGACAAATAATTTAGAACATATGAAACACTCTTTTATATTGTCAATCTTACATAGGTCAGAATCTGTTTATTAGGGTCTAATTGTCTAGAAATAGATATGATGATTTTTTTAAAATATCCATCTAAAGTAGGTATTACTAGTATTGTTTTACCCTTCCCTCCGCCGACCGCCACGTCATCAGAGGCGGGCTAAGCCCCTGCTCGTTTGGGATCTGGTTCCTCTAAAATTGTTGGAGCTAATACCTTAGAGAGAGGGGTAGATTGCTGCAGGCTCTTTTATGAAAAGGGACTATATTCCATTAAATTAAAATCTCTTTTACAATTGAGACTTCAACACAAACTAAATTAAATTGAAGCACACTACTAGTTTTCTAAACGTCATCTTTCTCGCATCTGACAACATTCACCCCTATCACGACCATGAAAGTACACCTTCGAGAACCAAAGTCCCTACCAACAGAAGACTTCACGAACATAGAGATCACATAAGAAGCGTTGTAAGCCCAACCACTATAGGGAGTAAAGGATGCTGAAAGCACATCGAAAAAATCTTCTGAAGGTTGAACTGAAGATCAGATCCGACGTCGCTAACATCACCACTAGCGATCGAAAGGGCAAATTCACTGCCGCCAGTAGTATCACCGATGACCGGAAATACAATCACATAGAAGGGGGGAACAGATTCATTCGCTCCTTGACGATGACTATATATGCCACATACATTTGATCTCTTCAGCCATCACCAAAGATAATGATGCATCTACTAGAGATCTGATATGAACCAGAAAGCCGGATAAAAACATCAAAAATAGATAACTAAAACTTAGTCCAAATTATTATGGAGAGAAAAAAAGAAAAAGTAAAAAAAAAGCAAATATAAGGTGTGTTATTTGGGTAAAATTTTGGGATCCCTTTTAAGGAGGATTAAACATAAACTAATTACAAAACTAATTACACATATGAACGGGAAATCACGAGACAAATCTATTAAGTCTAATTAATTCGTCATTAGATATTATTTATTGTAGCACAACGTTATCTAATCATGACGTAATTAGGCTCTCAAAAATTAAAGAGGAGGTTATGGAATGAGTTGTCATTAATTCACGTTTAATACTCTTAATTAGTGTTCGAAGATTGATGTGATAGGTAGTTAGAGAAAAATTTAGAAATTGTGACATAGGCTAAGGGGGTGTTTGGTTGCCAGCACACGTTCCAGCTAGGCTCGTTGCATGCACCTTCTACGCGTTTGGTTGCCTGGGTGTGCCTCCGAGCAGGCCAAGCGGATGCAAAAGTGCCCTCTAAGCCTGGTCCAAGGGAAACGCTCGAATTGGTCGCATCCAGCGAGCTAGGCTCGCGCCACACATGATTAGCACAACTAATGATGTGATTTGCACATAATTAGTAAATATTAAGTGATTTTAAAATAAATTAAGGGTGTACACAGGTAAATGATGTTTTGTTATGTCATAATATCATAAATAATTAATATTTTAGTATTTATTTTAACACATTTTCTTTCATGATTTAGACTCGTGCGGGCAACCAAATAACATCTCTCGCAAACTAGTCTACCTACATGCAAGCAATCAAACAAAATAGCATGCATACAATCAGCTGGCTGAGGTGAGTCAGGCTCACGGATGCAGAACAAGCTAGACGCATGCGAGCAACTCACCAAGCGCAGAGCCCCGCGCTGCCTTCTAGGATGCGGGCACTGGCGCGCCCACGAGCTGCACGACCGGTAGGTTTGTTTGCGCCGCGCGCTCCATCTCGAGAAGGCTAATCTTCCCTCATTTTTTAGTTTTTACACGACCACCGAGGATCAAACTACCTCCCTCCAAAGAGCGGTGTTCGTGAGGAGTTTGTATGCTGGCCAAAAGCCAAAGCGCACCCAGCAGGACACACAGATTCGTCTCTTTTTTTTTACAACAATTCGTCTCGTTTTTAACTTGTCAAGTCCGTGACCCCATGGATCTTATATGTCGCTTCAGCGACAAAATGACTCCATGTCGCTGAAGGCCGCGGGACAGGGGTGCGGGGTTTCTTTCTTCTTTCTTTTCTGTTTCTTTCTTTTTTATTTCTTTCTTTGCTTTTTCTATTTTCTTGTTTCTTTTTTATTTCTTGTTTTTTTTCTTATTTCTTTTTTATTTCTTGTTTCTTTTTCTTATTTTTTTTATTTCTTGTTTCCTTTTTATTTATATTTTATTTCTAATATTATTTTTTCTGTTTCATTTTTTCTTTCTTTCTTTTTATTCTTCTTTCTGTTTATTCTATTTCTTTTATTTTTCTTATTTCTCTTTTCTTTTTTTTATTTATTTTTTACTTTCTACTTTATTTTTTTGTTTCTATTTCCATTTCTGTATTCTTTCCTTTTTAATATTTTTCCCTCTATTAATATTTTTATTGTTCGAGATGATATGTAAATTTGTTCTCGCTAGAATAATAAGTTGTTCTGGCTATAAGTATCTTGTTCGGGTTATAATAATAATTTGTTCCGACCCTTGTTCTGATTTGTTCTGACACTACATTTGTTTTTGTTCGAGATGACACACAAAATTGTTCTGACTATAATAGGATTTTGTTCTAACAGTTGTTCTCATTTGTTCTGACACTTTTTTTGTTCGAGATGACATACAAACTTGTTCTGGCCATAATAATAAGTTGTTCTGACTATAGTAATATCTTGTTCTGTCTATAATAATAACATGTGTCTGACCCTTATTCTGATTTGTTCTGACACCACATTTGTTGTTCGGGATGACATATAAACTTGTTCTGACAGTTGTTCTCGTTTGTTCTGGCACTTCATTCGTTTTGTTCTAGCGATAACAGAATATATAACCGTAATTAAAAACAACGAATAAAAAAAGTTTGTCAAAATATAGTCAAGTGAGATCTTGTTTCGAAGTTTTTATTGTCAGAAATCCAATTGTGCGATCGGAATTTAAGTTTGATATTTGATTTGTGATTTATAGATTTTTTTAGTTTCAATCAATATTACATGTGGCTGATGTCATCAATTTTGTTTTACTTCAACCTCTCTCCAAGCCTTCAGCGACAAGATGCTGTTTTGTCAGCCAAGAGCACCCCGTGACCCCCGCATGCTGCACTGCACCGCTAGCGCTACTGTCGTGTCCGGTTGGTAAGCCGAAACGTAGGGCGTGCTTGGTTTTATGATTGGTCCTGTGTTGCCTTCATGCCTTGCTAGACCAGACTAGTGAGCAAGTTAGGATGCTTAATTTTCGAGAAAATTCTTTATATGTTACTAAAAATTTAACTTATCCCTTACGTGCCATTCAAATTTAGGTGATCCCTTCAGTGCCCATTCAAATTTAGGTGATGCCTTCAGTGCCACTGAAAATTTAACTGCGCCCCTTCCTTGCCATTACTGTCATGTGTGTCGTCGACTCCTTTAGGGCAAGTACAACCGTGTAGACGGCTGTTGTCTATTTAACAAACACAGACAGCTAAATAGACAACTTATACAATGAGTCGTCTGTTTGTCTGTCTGCGGCACATTTTAATTCATCTTTTGACACACAAATCATGGTGATCATGTGCACATTTGATCTTTGTAGTTATTTTGGTGCTCATTGAGATATAATGCATGAGAATGCATATGAGGTATGCCATTTGAGAAAATGCAAATTGCAAACTTATCCAAAAAATTGAAATGTGAATTTTTTTTTCATTTCAGATCATACAGTTCTAGCTTGTATCAAAAAATTGAAATGAGCATTTGAATCTGATCACATATTTCAATTAGTTTGTTACTCCATGAGAACATTAGTTAATTTTATGAGCATTTGAACATAGTAATTTGAACGATTACGTGCAATTTCATCTGCCTTCCTCTTACACATGGGCTCAAAGTGAAGATGTAGCCATATCTTATCTTATCCGATGGCAAGAGCCGTGTGGTCCTCCGTGACTCGTCTATACTCTCTCTCCCGGCCAGCCATCTAATCATGCGTGGCGGCGAGCGGACAGGCGGCGACGGCGAGCTTCCTGGGCACCGCTTCCTGCTGGGCTGCAACAGCAAGCGGCCGAGCTCGATGCTAGCCGCAAGCTTCGCGCAGGCCGGTGTAGCAGCGAGCTGGGCGGACAGGGAGCAAGCGGCCGAGCTCGACGCTGGCCCCAAGCTTCGCACGGGCCGGTGTAGCAGCGAGCTGGCCGGACAGGGAGGAGCTTCGCCGGCGCGGTGGCAGCAAGCTTCGCGGGTGGACCTCACCGCAGATTGAAGGTGAAGTGTGGTCGTGGAAAATCTCGTCGCTGCAGGCGCAAGCCACAGGGGATCGATTTTCGTCCTCGAGAACAAGAGCCGCGGGACAACGGTGCTGGGGACGCCAATACAACCTGGGAGCACGAGCCCCCGTCGTCCTTTCGTGAGACGACGGCGGCCTCGTCTGGCCTCGTCTCTCCACTCGGGCAGGGGGGTTTGTGTAAAACTTGCACCATAAAGACAGCAAAAAGACAACCGTTGTACATGCCCTTAGTGGGAGGAACGCTCACCTCTGCGCTAAGGCAAGGGCGGCCGCGGCCCTGTGCTGCAGGCGGCATGTGCCACCGTGCTAGAAGCCGAACCGCCACCTTAGACATCTGAGGTTTTGATTAGATTAATCTATCTTCGAACAGTTTTGTTGTTTATCAGTTTGTGAGATTCCAACTCGTGTGCTTCATATTGCTAACAATATTCAGATTGCATATATCTTGTTCTTGTTTGTGTTCTTCAATTTGCATATAGGGATTAGCCTTCGTAGCGAGGTCAATAAGGTTGTGCACGGTTGATAACTAGAGGAGAAATGGTGCTTCGATTGCGGGGTTCGAATGCTACTGATCGGAAGTCGGATTGAGTGTGTTGCCACGCCACCAAATTGAGAGTTATCCCGACCTGACAAAAGATTGGACACTCTAGCTCCCATCAAATCGTAATCAAAGACTCAGTTATTACCGTCAGGCCAACTCTTATTTAGTTTGTGCCACCATCCTAACACTCTAGAAAAATTTGTCATACAAAAATATTTGGTCATCCAATTTTCGTTGCCCTAGAGCCCCTTTGCGCCCTTCCATTTTTTTTCTAAGTTGCTTTTTTGAAATTTAGTCCCTCTTTTTTGTCATAGTGCCACCGATCATTCATAGTCCACCTCTCTCAACTCTCTCCCTCTCTCACTAACAAGCGGATCTCACTCGCTTAGTCCCTTCTTCCTTCTACTACCACCGTTCGACCACCCCTCGTCGACATGTAGCTCTAACATCACTCAGACACCGCTCTACCTCGACATGGCGCCACCGCAAAATGGATAATCATTCCCATAAGTGAGGGGGTGTTTGGTTCCCTAAAGTTTAGTGGGTGTTCGGTTCTCAAAGATTTATAGTAAGTTCCGTCACATCAAATGGGACGAAGCTATTTTGGAGGACTAAATATAATTTAGTTATAAAATTAATTTCATAAGTACTAGACTTTTTCGCGAGAAGAATCTAATGAGTCTAATTATTAATTCATGATTAGCACATGTTTACTATAGCATCACATTGTCAAATCATAACCTAATTAGGCTTAAAAGATTTGTCTCGGAAAGGATTATGAAATTTGTTTTATTATTAATCTAAATCTCTTAATATTCTATGGGAAGGGACTTATACTTTTCACTGCAGTAACCTGCAGGGTAGTCCCTATTACATCAAATCTTTGGTTGCTAATTAGAAGTATTAAATATAAGCTAAGTATAAAACTAATTTCACAGATGAAGGCTAATAACTTAATTAGTTCATAATTTGACAATGTGGTGCTAAGGTAACTATGTGCTGATAAGAAATTAATTAGACTTAATAGATTTATCTCATGAATTAGCCATCCACGTGACAACTCTTTAGCTAAGGATACAAACACGGAAACACGCCCTGATCAAAGTAGATAGAGATGGTAATGCTAACCTACCACCAACTTGACTGTCGCCAGCCGCCGCTATATCTCTAGGCTTAGTTGGTCTTCGGGAAAAAAAGACTGAGATTAGTTATATTGAAAAGTACTATTTATCCCTCATAACATCCATACTAATTATGAGTATTGAACGTAGATTAATGCTAAAATCCATTTCATAATCTCGGATCGAGACGAATCTATTAAACCTAATTAGACTATTATTAGAAAATGTGGTGCTACAATAAATATGTGCTAATAATGGTAGATTAATTAGACTTTATAAATTTGTCTCATGATTTCCAGACGAGTTTTGAAATTATTTTTTATTAATATCCGAATACCTCTTCCGACATCTCACGAAACATCTCGTGTGACACCGTAAAACTTTTCACCAGTGAACTAAACAAGGTTTTAGGGGGGGTGTATTTAGATCAAGGGCTGAAAATGTACGATGTCACATCATATGTTTCATGGAATGCCGAAAGGGGTGGCGGGGAGAATATGTAGTGGAAATTGGGTGCTGGATGGAAACTTAGAAACTATTGTTGAGAACTACCGGATCGGAATCGTGCGGTGCAAAACGACCAAAAACAGTTCCCAATACATTTTGCACTTTGACACCCGCGCTAACTCGGAACAATTTCTGATTAGCCCCCTCCGCATTTTGTCAAGCGCATTACGCCACCAATCCAGACGGGCCAACGCGCCGCCCGCCGCCTACCACCGCCGCTTGAACCTCGCCCTCCCCTAACAACTACGGCCGCCACGCCCCAGTCGTAGACCCCTTACCGCGAACCGCGAGGCGCTCCGCCGAGCTTTCGCCCGGATCCAGCCGTCCTCCATGACGACGCCGCCTGCGCGAGGCATGGACGGGTTCGAGATGCCTGCCGCTGCGTCGGCGCACGCGAGCGCTGCTCAAGCCGCGCTGGTGCCCAGTGCTCCGGGTACCATGGCGCCACGCGCTCGTGACGCGCCACCGGCGGCCGGCTACCCGAGCGGCCTGCAGGCGAGCCTTGGCAGCAGCAGTGCCGCAACGATGACGGATTTTGTGCTGTGCGAGTAACCGGTCGCTGGGTAGCTGCTGTTGTGTGCTCTGTGATGTTTTTTCCCAAATCAAAATTTGAGCGCTTCCAGTTTCCACAGAGCTTGCTATTTTTGTGACGGCAGGACAATCGGCTCTGGATTTCCAGGTAATCTTCAGCCCAAATGTGCTGCACTGGTGATTTTGGAAACTTCCCCAAATTCGGATGTGTTAGGGATTCAGTTTTAGAGCTTCCATCAAGTCATCTGAATTTCCACCATAAGGCTAGGGTTCAGGAGGTTTAGTTTAATTCTGCTTGCTCTCAGTCTCATTGTTTAAGTGATGAATATCACTTTGTGTTCTTGTTCAATGTTTCCACCTGTTGTTTATTATCAGATGTATGAGCTGAAGTGCTGCTTACTCGTTTTTTTTCCTAAAATTGCTTATATCTTGTACAGGAGATTAACGGGCCTCTCATCTAAATATTGATGTGGTTCGCTGCCGTGCTGCTTACTCTGCAGTTTGGAATGGTATGTGACTGATGTTGGAACTTGTACAGTTTAATTCAGACATTTTTATCTTATTAGGTAAGATTCAGGACATACATATGGTCTAAAAGATGATATTGTTTAGCATTTCCTTCTCCTTTATGGTTCTGTTTAGATTTTATTATTGCATAAGCAGATCCAGTTTCTTGTATAGCTGACAGTCTAGGTATTCAGCTGCTAGTCTATTCTTTTTCATATCTATTTGTAATCAACTCTTGTTTGTGCAGTGGCACTCAAACAAAGATATCTTTTGAAATTAGCATATAACTAAGATAATAAGTAAGGTAAATAATCTAAGCTCAAGGAACACAACTTAGGTTTTTTTTTATATTCTACCTGCTTGGCATTACTGATGTGTTTATTCTTGCCAAATCTATGTGATGATCTTAGTGCAATTGATGTGGCTAAAAAGGTTAGAGGGAGGGGGAACAAAAATGAGATAATAAGCTAATGAGGTGTGGGTGTAACGCAATGTATAGGATGAAAAGGTGATGGTACATATCATGTTTCTTCATGTGTCAAATCACACAAACATGAGCCTCGCAGCAGATCAAGATGAACAGAGGATAAATCAAGATGCCAAGTTGCAATCGAACTGCATTACTTAGCATAGTCATTAGCAATATAAGAGTAACGCATTGTTCCCTGTAAGATTTACCATGACCATGTCATGTTTGATAACAACAATAATCAGAATGGTGTAGAGGCCTGTTTGTTTGCATTCTATGATGCCCAAACGTGTAATCTCAGGTCGTGTAGCCTCTTGGAAGCCCTCCATTTGTTGTAGGGAAGGCTGGAGGGTGGAGAAACATGAGAAGCTAACAAGGTGGTTATGATTGATTTTAAGAGAAAAAGGTGATGGTGTATATGTACAGTTGCTCAGTTTGAGGATGCACACATGAGCCTCACTGCCATGTAAGAGACTGTCGATCAAGGTGAAGGGATGATAGAGCAAGACAGCAAGTTACCTACTTGTCGTATTGTAGTTGTTAGAAATGTAAAAGTAATTCTCTAGTCTCTTGTGAACAATCTAAAATTTTTCCACTCGGTTGTGATGAATGATATTCCAGGAATACAACTATATATATAAAGTTTGTATTTCGTTACTGTGTGGGTGCACCCTATTTGCTGGCAAAAGGAGTCTAATATCCCTTCCATGCAATTTTACCAACACTCTGATATAAGAAAATGTACGCTCAATTTCACCAAAAAGAGCACATGCATCGAGCAAACCAAATCAGCACTTTCCAGAATATCTGAGTGTGGCCATATACTTTTGTATTTGCAGATGCAATATACATGTCTGATCATTATAGAACATGTCTGATCATTATAGATTCATACCATTGCATCATTACAAATTGACATACACAATTTTATTGAATGGAAGGGCGTAGCTCCAACAACAATGTAGATACAAGCACAGAGATGCACCAGATAATAAGGTGTTATATAAGGCAACGTATCATCACAGAGATGCACCAGATAATAAGGTGTTATATAAGGCAACGTATCATATGGAAACCAAGCACCCTGTGGAAACTATTGAAACTCCGACTAGAGATGTAGGATCTAGATCGAAAGGCTGGGGAGAGAGGTGGGACAAATTCCAAAAAACCGCCTGTCAGACTCCACCCTAAACATGTTTTTTTTGCAAATGACCCCTGGCGCCGTACACACACCCGCGTCGATTCGTCTGGGCGTCACGACTCGCGCCGTCGCGGATACGCCGCCGCCGCTGCAGGTACACGCCGCCGCCACCGCCAACATACTCGACGACATGAATTCCGGCGGCGGCATGGATTCCGATGGCCGCGTGTTTCGGGTGGAGGACGACGAGGGCCATCGCAGGGACATGCTCAAGGCCAACATCACGGCGATCGACCAGACCTCTGTTTGTGCTCCTCCTTCCGGCGGCCAATTCAATCACCAAACACAAGCACAAAAATTGTCAGAACTTGGCAAAGAAATTGAGGCAGAGGAATCCACTTCTAAAAACAAAGAACTTGAGGCAGAGGAATCACACAGGTCGATGATATGTTGGAACTGAATGAGAACATGGAGCACCTAGAGCAGAAACTGAAAGAAGCATCAAACACCAAACGGGAGAAAGACTTGATGTTATCCAAGCTTCAGGTACTCATCACTACGACAGTACCACAGCCAGGCCAATGCTGGAGGAGGACGAGGCCGCCAGCATGGCATGGACCAGCTAGTGACGGAGCTCGAGGACCACCTGCAGGAGAAGAAACTGGAAGACGAAATCCAGTGCCTGGTGATGCTGGAGGTGAGGCAGAACTGGCAGGTCTGTGCGGAGGACCGCGCCGCCCTGGAAGAGCATGCCAGAGCATCCACCGGGGACAGCAGCAGCAACAACGCCAGGATGCTGCACAAGCTACGGGAGACGACGCGGCTCAGAAAGATGCGGCGGCTACAGGGCAACGGCGACCGGGGGTGACTTGCAAAAAGCACCTCGACGCAAGGAGTAGTGACGGGTGGTTTTTCGTAAATTTGTCCCACCTTCACCTCGATCCATCATATGGGGATCCTAAGGCTCTAGTTGGAGTTTCCATAGTTTGCATAGGGTGGTTGGTTTCCATAGGATATGCTCCCGTTATATAAATGCCCTTTTTGCAATCAACCAAACAGAAGCCAATGAACGCAGCTGATAAGCATACACCATACTAAGTCAACGGATAAGATTAATAACCATTTACAAAGTTTGACACTAAAGCAACTCAGGTGGTGCTTAAACCAAATCTATACAAAATATTGCATGGAATTGATGATAAATGTAATGGTCAACTTCACAATAAATGGCTGACTACTTTTTATTAGCAAAAGTGTCCCTCCATGCTTTGGGCAAAGTCATTCTTCTTATTTTCAGAACTTCTTCCTCCTAGTAAGCTGCAAAAATAAATCCAACATGTATATTAGACACCAAGCTGCCACAACTACAAACCGAATTTGAACTGAAGATGATGAAGAAGAGGTGTAAAAAATGTTAGAAGAGGTGTAAAATCACAAGCATACGAAACTGAGGGAGAATCTTAGAATAGAACTGATGAAGCTATCATAAAAAGGTAAAGAAAATAAAAGTACCACATTATCAATGGTCTGCATTATCAGCAAAGAGATGGTCATAAATTCATTTAAAACTCAAAAAAAAAACTTGCATGACAAGTATTAACACGAAAACGCAAGCCAAGCAACTATATGCAGAGGCAAACCTGGTAGATGTCTAATGCAAATATATTTATTAAAAGAAGGAACTCAAATGAGTACATGCGAATCAGGAAAAATAGCATGCCCTCAGATCTCAAATACAAAATTCATATATTAGTGGTAATGCAAAAATAAATCCAACATGTATATTAGTGATTTTAGGTAAAAGCAAGACAAAGTAACCTACAATCATGCCGACACGAACTCAAGCATTAAGTTTTACGTGGTATCATTAAGTATAGCCAGGTACCTTGTATCATTGTTGTGGTGGTTTGTTTGGGCAATTACGTGAATCATGTATCACAACTTGTTTGCATGTCCTGCACATACGTGGAATCCTTATTTTTCTTTTTCTTCTCATTCTTGTTTTGTTGTGCCCCTTGTCATGATGCCCTTTGATTCTCTTAATCCTACCCCTAGAACAAGTGTCATTTGGTGGGTGGATGTCAATTTGATCTGGAATGGAACATCCAAGGTACGACTCAAACTCTTGAACTTGGCTTTCGTTTTTTTCTGGAACCATCTGATTAAGTTTCGCAGCAACTGCCATCAGTTCATCCCTTAATAGGCGCATAGCAGCAGGAGATTGCTTAGCTTGTAGGACCAGTTTTTCCATTTGGTTGCAAGTCTCTGAAAGCAATTTTTGTGTCTCAGGGTCATTATTGGTGCTAGTATTTTCCTCCAACAGGGTGCCATCTGCATCAAACACTGGTTTTTTCTTACAGCCCTGTGTAAACCTCTCCAATAAATAATAGCCTGGGAGTTCATTTAGTTTGGCACTTCTTAGGACAGGAATGATATGGCGACATGGTATGCCATGAGTTTCGAACAGCATGCACGTGCACGTTGCAACCATGGTTGATCTGTTATAGCGTACAACTCTTGGTCTCCAAGAATCCTCAATGATGCCGGTTACTTTGACATCCCCATCTTCTTGTACACTATCAATTAGGCAGCAGTCCCTAGCAGCTAACACCTCTATCTGGAAATCATTGAACACTTCATGTGTGCAGAACTCACTGGCATGCTTCTCTATCCCCCATTCTGTCTTCAGACAGCAGGTTGTGTGAAGAGTAACATTATCCATTTCAAGCTCTCTGTACCGTTGTTCTTCAAGTGCTCCATCAAACCTCAACCAAAACTCTACTAAAGAAAGTTTCCATCCAATTAGACGAGAGAAGAAAGAATTTGTACTCTCCGATCTTGAGGTTGTCCTCAATAAACCTGACAAAGGTATGTCATTGAAATAAGCCGGCACCCATGATTTCCGCTGCTCAAACTTTGTTCTAAACCATCCATTTCCATGCAACCCATACTTCGACATAATATGTCCCCATCTATCCTCAAGTTCTGTTGGTGTTTCAGAGGACCAAACACACCAGCTCAAACGTTGGTGGAATTCCTCAGCCTCTTTCAACACAGGCCCAACCTTGTCAACAACTTTCATCAAAATGTGCCACATGCATAACCTATGAATACTTGTTGTAAAAACATCTTGTATTGCAAGCTTAATGCTTGCAGCCTCATCAGTAATAATTAGCTTAGGTGCAACACCTCCCATGGCCTTCAAGAATGTATGGAACAACCACACATAGGACTCAGTCTTTTCATTTGATAGCATCGCAGCACCAAATAATACACTATTCTTGTGGTGATTCACACCAGTGAAGGGTATAAAAATCATGCCATACTCATTTGTGCTGTATGTAGCATCGAAAGAGACTAGATCAGCAAAGTGAGCATAGTTTTTCCTACAGGTTGCATCAGCCCAGAACACATGGATCAACCTTCCCTGGTCATCCACAACATAGTCAAAGTAAAAACCCGGGTTCGCAAGGCTCTTTCTACTCAATTGATCCACAAACATTTGAGCATCTGATGATTTTATTAACATCCTTAGAGCACTGTGGTAATTCTGCAAATCCCTCTTTAAGAATCCAACATTCTCAAAACCACCTGCACCAACACGAAGGTACCTATATGCTTGTGATGTACCAATGCTTGCTTTATGGCAAGTCAACAATGTTTTTTTTTGGCACTCAATGTAACCTTTCTGTTTGACCTTATGAACTGCTGCTTTTTAGGGGTCACGAGTGTATGTGTATGATCTTCCTCAAATCTCGTGACGATGTACTTATGGTCCTCAGTCCGCTTGATAACAATCATAGCCTGACAGCCACACCTAGTGATTATTTTCTCGTACTTCCTCCGTTTTCCATCAGATTGCATATTCTTCTCTTCACGAAAACCTTCATTTGAACAAAAGTATCGCTTGTACAAGATCACTCCATCAATAGCCTTGTGCTGCCCAACACAGACCGAAAAACCCACATGATGAGCATAGGATTTATAGAACTCCCCAGCTGAATTAACATCTGCGAAAGTCATTCCAATGTTTGGTTTCATAGAATCATCACAATCTGGAGTATAAGATGAAACCTGCAAAGTACACAATATATGTCAACTAACATGTCACGGCTCCAGATGTAGCTTAAGTAATGACTTCATGATACTTACACATAATGGGATGCTAAAGGACTTGTGTGGTGTTGTACATTCTCGAGCCTGTCGAGAAAGAATAATGGGGGCAACTGACTCCGCATCAGAGTGTGGATCATTAAAATCTATTTCTGGTGCCATGCTCAATTCAGCCCCGAGGATCATAGTGTATACAATGGTAATTTGCAGCCATAGATAGAAAACAGCAGCTCTGCACTTTTGTGTTTTAGGGAATCATGCAAGTAATTAATTCTAGAAAAAAATGAATTTGTAGGTCGAATAGATTCCAAAACTAGTTGTTATGTTCCTAAAAGGCATATGAAGAATTTACTTAGCAAGACCATGTTCCTGTAGAGTACAAACATTTGCAGTAAAAGGCTTACCCATTGAACAAGATTAGAACCACAGAGACAAGATAGAGCAATCCAGTTCTTGCGCAAAGATCCAACAACAAGCAAGTTGTGGATAGCAGCTGATAGCCTTGACGAATAGGCTGCACCAAGGTGCAGGCACAAATAAAACAAAACTATTGTGTTATGCTTGTTCAGAGTTAAATAACACCTAGAAGAGCTATATTAACAAACAAACAAAATCATATGTTGTTCATTAAATCAACTTACAACCTTTTAACAGAATACTGCCAATAAATAAGGAAAAATCCCACAATCATTTAGACAATGGTTTCAATTGCTTTTGGCAAAAAAAAAGAAAGACAATTTCGTCTTGCACAGGCCAAGTCCATAGCAGATTGCATAGGTTATTCACTATCTAGCAGACCATTATCTCTTGATTTATAAATATCATATTGTGCAGAACTCACTCCATCAGGTAAAACCAGCATGAGGGACTTTTATTTTATCACATTTGGCAGTTCAGCTCACTACTAATTAAACATAACAAATCAATATGTGTTGATTTTACCACATCCTGACGAAATACATCCCAATACAATACATAGTTACAGCGTCAAGCTTACCAATTCAATAGTCACTACAATAACAAAGAGATGAGAGAGGAATAAAGCCTTACTTGTTGGTACGCACAATTGATATCAAGGTAACAACCCTTGGGAGACCTTCACAGAGAGCAACAATGGAGGAAGGTAGGAAAACCTTGCTAGTTGGCTGACGAGGAACTAAAGGATGCTATGGCCTTGCATAGGAGAATCATCAATCTAATCAACCGTAGAAGTGAATTCCTAGATGTAAAATGGGGGAAATCTTTTAGAATAACCAAATGCCACATTTGTGATTTGTATCAGATAAAATCAACTGCGGTGCCTTGGACTAATACCCACAAATGTAGGGGCACGGATTATCTCTGGTTGAATAATATAATGAACTCCACCACTACCATCCTCCGATCAAACTAACAACAAGCGAAGGTTCCTACTAGGAATCCCACCTAGCGGTTTAGGGCAAGATTACGCACGCACAACTTAATTTCAGCATAAGCCGCAAGGTGAAGTCGAAGCAGCTGATTGCACACGACCAGAACGGGAGTCGCAAGCGTGAGGCGGGACGAACCGGGCGGGGCGGCAGCACCCTTACCTGGGCACGCGGCGGGCAGGGCGACGGCGCCGGTGTCGGGGAGGGGTGGCAGCGGCGGCGAGAGGTCCGCGGGCGGGCGCGGGCGCCTGGGGTCCCCAGCGCGGCGCGGCGCACGAGCTCGCCGAGATCCGGTGAGATTCAGGGGACTGGGTGGGGAGACGATGGTGGCGGGGTGGGAGCAACTGGCCGGTGCTTGCAGCCGGAGATAGAACTCAAGGGCTGGTTTGTGCCGGCGAGAGGCAGTCGTGATGGCTTGGCTCAGGTGGAACTTGAGTCGGTATCTAATGGGGTTGATAGCAATTGAAAATGGGTGGAAGGGGTCTAAATGAAAAATGTTTTGAACCAGTACGGGTACTAAATTGTAAAATGTCTTATGTGACTTGTTGTGCCATACGATCCTGATACGATGGTTCACGTTTGTTGTTTCCATGTTTCCATCTATTTTTAGTTTCCACTACATATTCTCCCGTGTTCTGGAATACTACTAAAAGTACTAATTGTAGAACTCGTTTGGAAACGGTGAGACAAATTTATCAAGCTTAATTAATCTACCATTAGCATATATTTATTGTAGCATGATATTGTCAAATCATGTTAATTAGGTTAAAATTGGTCTCGCAAAGTTGTCGTGATATGTGCAATTAATTATTTTTTGTCTTTATTTAATACTTCATACATATGTCCAAACATGCGACGTGATAGGTGGAAAAAAAATTGTGGAGAAACTAAACAAGTTATGGGATTTTAACCAGAAAGCTATCTTTTCGACTTTAGGCTTTTTGTTGGTTGATCTTTTGCTATTAACTTTTGTAATAATTTTCTATTATCTTCTCAGAACTAGCTTTCTAGCTTTTTGAAAACCGACCTAATAGTTGAACTGTCTGTTGTGCTATAGCGAAGCCTAACGCGAACAATAAGGGAAACAACTCGAATAACTGATAGGAAAGTTGTAGGACAAAATCTCAAACAGTGTAATTCTTAAAAGTCGATCCCCTTTACAAGTGCCGGTCGGCCTCCTTTTATAGGGAGACGAGCGGACTTTTTACATTTCAAAAATGACCTTGTGTAAAGCGAATCAAACTAGAATGTATTAGGCTAAATTTGGGAATTCTCCACCGGGTCTTCACGTAATCAGCGCTTTCCTGATTTCGCGCCGCATATCACGACGTTTTTTCCAGCATATGCACGTGCGCCTGTCGGGTGAAGACCTTCGATTTGGAGATGCCCTTCGCCCGGTGAATCTTGTTACCTAAAAGCATTCGTTAGGCAAAACATGGAAAGCAAATTATTAGTGCTGGCGAAACCCAAAAGCGAAAGCAAGGCTACAGTTTCTCTTGAAAAGAGGATTCACCCTCAGGTTTCGTCTTCGAAAAAAACTGAGTGTTAGGCCGTGATTTGTGAAATGAAAAACTTTCCGTCGCTGCGCCTTTCGGGCGACGAAAGGTACCCGACGAAAACCTTGAAACTCAAGGAAAAAAGTTGAGTAGTTTTGCGGACTTCATTATCGCGTAACGGAGAACTTTGTATTGCACGAGACTTTCACTAGGGTCCAAAATGTAAACTTGCTGTTTTCTATTCCGAATCCCCCAACACTGTCTATTTCAACTTTCCAGTTTGACCGTCAAATAGTACTGCACGCGACCTGCTATATAAATGCCCAAATTGTGAACCTGCCCACAGACAGCAAGATAGCTGTAGAATTAATCACAAGCCAAGAGTCAGCAGAGGAAAACACTGTTAGAAGAATACAATGGCAGGCAAGGAGGATCTGAAGCTGCTCGGCCTGCTGGTGAGCCCGTTCGTGATCCGGGTGCGCATGGCGTTGAGCATGAAGGGCGTGAGCTACGAATACGTCGAGCAAGACCTGTTCGACAAGAGCGAGCTCCTGCTCAAGTCGAACCCGGTGCACAAGAAGGTCCCCGTGCTCATCCACAACGGTAAGCCCCTGTGCGAATCGCTTGTCATCGTGGAGTACGTTGACGAGCTGTTTGCCGGCCCGTCAATCCTCCCCACCGATCCCTACGAGCGCGCCACCGCTCGCTTCTGGACCGCCTTCGTCGACGACAAGCTATCTCCGGCATGGATTGGTATCGTTAAGGCCAAGACGGAGGACGAGAGGGCGGAGAAGGTGACCGAGACGCTTGCTGTCATCGCGCAAATGGAGGAGGCCTTCGCCAAGTGCTCCGAGGGCAAGGCCTTCTTCGGTGGCGACACCATCGGGTACCTCGACATCGTGCTCGGCTCTTGCTTGTTCTGGTTTGAGGCGGTGCGCAGGATGTACGGGGTGGAGATCATTAGCGCGAGCAAGTTTCCGCTCTTGGCCGCGTGGGCGGAGCGGTTCGGCGAAAGTGCGGAGGCGAACGAAGTGGTGCCGGAGGTGGACGAGACCGTGCAGTACGCCAATAAGCTCCGCGCCGCTTACGCAGCCGCTGCTGCTAAGAGAATTGGTTCGGATTGAGTCATGTAAGAAAGAAACAAATAAGTGTGACTGCTAACTGAATGTTCTAATAAGTGTGATTCTGCTATTATGGCAATCGATCTATTGTACTCCATATGTTAGAGGTGTCTATTAGTCTATAGCTTTTATATATGTGTGTAGTTTTGCAGTTTCTCATTATGATATTCCACAGAGAATTTTTTCAACAGAGACTGGCATTACTAGCTGAGTTCTTGTTGATCTTCCATAAAGTCAGGCCAACGTTGGCCCGTTCCACTGAACCAAAAAGACGTAAACGCCTAATACAAGCTTCCCAAGTACAGAGCTCATCCGTCTAGATCGAGGTGCAGATCGAGTTCAGAAAGTAAGAGCGGAGAGTGACCGACGGCCTTGTTGGTCTGCCAAATGAACGACCAGACGTGCAAAGGCCACGATCTTGCGTCCAAATATTTCCAGCACAACGACAAAAATTCCGACACGGTGCCACCAATTTTCTTCATTGGCGAATACGACTACCCCGAAGTCCCGAACCCACCTCAACTTCTGACTGGGCGCCCGTCCACCACGCTGACGCGGTGCGGAGAACAGCGTGGAGCGTACGAGCGCCATTATTGCATGAGCATGTGTGTGGAGTGTGGACTGTGGAGCTGCGTCTTGTATTGGTGGATCCGGCCGCTCCGATCCACCGGTTGGTTCAATGGCCAATGGTTCTTGATTATCTTTTTTCCGATTAGGGAAGTTTTATTAATTTCAAAATTGTTATATCGAGGTGATACAAAATCTTGAGATCCTCCCGACCTCTACATAACTTGGGTGCACACAGCCTTACAACAGAAAGAAGATAAACATAAAAATGAACGCAAACACACTAGTGACTCGTAATCCTGAGACTAGACTGCCACCCATGTGCCCGGGTAAAAAACTCCGTGGTCACCTGCGCCAAGCGTTGACACGTACGCCGCCACCACCAAATCCTGTGAAGTTGCCTTTCGAAGAATTGTCCATGTACAGAGTCAGTGCATAATTGAATAAATAATTTGTAAAGGAGTAGCAACAATTTTCTTTTCAAAAACCATTTCATTCCTGCATAACCACATTGACCAACAAAAGGCCGTGGCTCCAAAAAGTGTGAAATGTCTAAGATCATTACTAATACTTTGTAGTCAAGACCCAAACATGTTTGCAACACTACGAGGAGGTAAAAGTCCTGTTGACACATTAATAATTGTCCATGCAGCCTGAGAAAAATGGTAAAAAAAACAAGTGTCTGATTGTCTTATCTTTGTGACAAAAACAGCATTGCTTACTACCAGTCCAATTGTGTTTAGCTAGGTTCTTGATTATCTACTTTTATTTAACTTGTCTTTGCTCAATCTTTTCGTGGACTCAAATCGTTTTCCTCTATAAAACGTTGAATTAGCTTGAACTGGTTATCTACAAAACTATTATTACACACCTACTCTTCGTTTTCTATATTTCTTTAGGGTGTATCATATATTATTTGGAAAACTCAAACTTTGTGGGGTTTTTTTTTTAGTCGAGGCTTCCCCCATTTCCATTACCGAAATAACGGTAATCACAGTGTCTTACATGTCGTGCCTGCACAGAGGAAACAATACAGAGAGAAAGAGAACCCTCGACCCCCCCCCCCCCCCCCAACAACCTGATTCAAGGTAAGAGGACGAGTGGATACACGCGTAGATACATAAGTTTTCTGAGTCCTATGCCAAACCAACATCTTGGCCAAAACACACGAAGGACAAAGCATGGATCAGACTTCGCTCCTGTCGGCGTCCTCCGATGCACCTACGCCCCACGGTCTTCCAGATCCTCCACTGGGTCTTGTTCATCCGCTGCCGTCAGTGAGAACCTGGACCCTTCGCCTTGCCCCGCCTGGACGCTATTGCCAGCAAGACGTCGACTCCTTACACCAGTTGGTCCTAGACATCTGTCTTGTATAAACCTGCCCAATACTTCATTAGAGCACAAGCATGTAATACTATCTCGGCAGGATGTTCGATTGTTTTTATTTCAAAGCATGATTTATTTCTTGCAAGCCAGATCGCCCTGCAAATCGCCGTCAGGCCTAATACGTATACATGTTCCCCACCAGGGAGATATTTCTTTATCCACACCCAATATTGCTCGGTGGATGTAGGGATATCTTGAGCCCCCACACACCTAGCAACCATGGCCCAAATGCACCTGGCCGTTGAGCATCTGAAGGACAGATGTGCGATATCTTCCTCTTCATCACAAAATTGGCAGGAGGGATTGCCAATCCACTTCCTTTTTATCATATTGTTTTTTGTTAAGATGACTCCATTCTCAATTAGCCATAGAAAGATCTTAATCTTATATGGTATTTTAGCTTTCCATATTCTAGTATAAGACATCCCAGAGTCATTTACTGTCAGTTGGTTATACATGGCCTTGACAGTGAATCTTCCACTGTTTCCTCCCCCATTTCACACTAACCTCCACATCTGTTATTGGATAGGCCAAAACCTTCCTTTTAAGCTCTTCCCATTGCTGGTTTATGAAGCTAGGCAGCCATCTTCTGAATTCTACTTCACCATTTCTTGAGATGAAGTCCATCACTGATATATTTTTGCATGTACACAACTCATGCAGCAGGGGGTCCTGACAACAAAGGGGTGTTTCCCCTCCCAGGGAGTCTGTCCATAGTAGGGCAGCAGGTCCATTTCTAACATGGACCACCCTGTTTTTTAGATAAAGATTCTTTACCTTCAGCAAATCCGCCCAAATTGGCGAATCACCAAGCTTGTTGTTTTACACTGGCCACAGTATCCTTTTTCAGGTATTTTGCTTTGACTATGTCTTGCCACAGACCTTTTTCAGTGTCTAATTTCCACCACCATTTGCACAATAGGCTTATATTCATTTTTTTCAATGTCTTTTATGCCTAGACCTCCCTTTTTCTTGCTTTTACAGATCACCTGCCACCTGATCAGGTGGTATTTTCTTTTTTGGCACCCCCCTTGCCAGAAGAAAGTCCCCCTTTGCTTGTCCAATTCTTTAGTGATTGTTTTGGGAAGGAGATATAGAGACATATGATAAATGAAAGAGCTGGACAGGCTGGAATTATTGATACAAACTTTGTAGGTTTGTATCAATAATTAGTTAATTTTGATTAATACATGCTTAGTGTCTAAAAGTTGTGCCAATAGATTCATATTTTCACATATCTTCATCAATATGGTCAAAGTATGTATGCAAAGAATTTTCAAATACTGATTTGCCTTGCATCAAGTAAAGAGGTTTTGAAAGTTGCTTTGTATAACTTATATGTTTAGAAAGTTACAACCATACGCACTTCACTTTTATGCATAACTACTTCATGAAAAATTGTCACGGCTACTTTTATGCATAACTTTTCCATAATTTATCAGGATAACGTCTTGTCGCTAAATATTTATCACAATGTTGCCAAAGGAGGTTATTCATGACAATTTTATGACTAAGTTCGTTAGTACAACTTCCCAATGATAGCTTTTACTAGAATGGTGTCAAGGTAACGTCTAAGAAGAAACTTATGTTTTATAAACTTTTAAAGACAACTTATACATATAAGATTTTTGATGTTTAATTTCTCCAACAAGACTTATTCAGAAACATGCTCCCAGACCAAAACAGTAAAGCCATTTTAACAAAACTATGGAGATTCAAAATGTTATTCATATACTTAATTTGTATCAAACAGATTTGTTTAGAAACAAGAAAGTAAATATATTTCCTGTGAGCTTGAAGGAGTCAAGTGGACAAGTGGTATGACAACAAAAAAATAAAAAATAAAAGAACACAAGACAAATGCAAAATGAAGAGGTAGAGGAGAAAGATAATATAATGGAAAACATGGAAAATTCAGATTTTCCCTTGCTTCTTTTTCTCCTTTTTGGGCATGTGGCCTTGTACACTTGTACTCCCTCCTTCCTCTTATATATGATGTTGGTTAGATAGTTCAATTTTGAGCTACCAGCATCATATATAAAAAAGGAAGAAGTGCTATTTACAGGTCAAAAACAATACTGTTGCCAGACCCAAAACAAGAGCAATTGTACAAAACAAGTAACACTCGTGTTCCTCAGTTTACTTTCAGGTGACCTGTCTGTAACCTGCTACTGATATAAGATCATGTTCCCCATGGACAAATTTTAGTTGACATGTTTGTTGCTTGGCTTTAGAGCAACTCCAATAGCATATGTATATTTGGATACCTAAAGTTTAGGTATAGGAGAGAGAGTGTTTTGAGAGAAAAATTGAACCACTCTCTAGTAGTATACCTAAAAATGACGACCTATATTCCATTTGAGGTCTTATGATCCGCAAATCAAACCATATTTCCAGGGGGCAATCTATAAAATCAACACATCATCTTCCCTTCTCTTCTTCCCTCTCTCTCTCACCTGTCTGGCACTGCTTCGCCCCGTGCCGCGCCGCCCAAAATCGACGTCCTCCACTGCGAATCGATGAGGCATGGACACACAAGCTCCTCGTCGTAGCCATGGAGACCGATCCCATTGGGGTTGCTCACCGGCAAGTGACGGCATCGGCCCCTTGTGGCGGAGCTTGGCTCCCTCGAGGTGCTCGCTGGCACGTGAGGGAGCCCGCCCCTCGCTCTGGAACTCAGCTTCCCATGGAGGTGGCCAACCGCTCATGTGATGACTTGAGGAGATGCTCACCTGTGTGCCGACTGTTAGGAATAAACACGCCATGGATGTGTTCCGGGAGTGGGTGAGTCTGTGTGTCGAACGTCTCGCGTTCATGCGTGTGGGCGCCAGCAAGGAAGCTGTGGCGTGGGTACGACGTGTTCTGGGTCTAGGTTGGTGCGCAGGAGGATTTGGCTCTGCCATCGTGTCGTGTGACCGAGTCGTAGGAGAATAGGAGTACATGTGTGCATGTGCGCGAATCCAGCGGAGGAAGCCGTTGTGGCCATTGCAAGCAATGGTTCACGCCCATGGCTAAGCGCACTCCACGGAGATCATGGTGTTGCGGCCGGTGTGAGTCATGTTAGTGGCCTATATGAGGCCCTATACTCCATCATCTCGTTTTGCCAGTTGAAGTGCCAAGATACAGGAGCTAGCGGCTCCGCGGCGTTCGCCGGCCAAAAGACACTGTTCATCTTCAACCACGGGTTGCCGGCGTGTGTGAGTGCCTGAGCGGGAGAGGTGAAGTGTGAGCTGCGGGAACACGTGTTCCCGGCTGTTTCCAACATTTGGTATCAAGAGACAGGCTGCGATGGTGAAGGGCGAAGTCGGTGACAGTTCGAGCTCGGACGTCGCCGTGGTGCGCGGCGTGCCCAACTCCGGCGTGGTGGAGCTGCCGCTATTGACCAAGGGCAACTACCAAGAGTGGTCTTTATGCAGGTGTCGCTGGAGGCGCTGGAGCTGTGGGACGTGGTGGAGGAGGCGAGCAAGGATCACGCCAAGGATCGGCGGGCACTGGCCGCGATCCTCCGAGGCGTTCCGACGGAGATGAGGGTCGGGCTTGCCGTGAAGAAGTCAGCGAAGGAGGCCTGGGACTCCATGAAGAAGATGTGCGGCGGCGATAAGTGTGTGAAGGTGTCTAATGTATTGCGGCTCATGAAGGAGTTCGAGAACTTGTGCTTCAATGATGGCAAGACGATGGGTGACTTCGCCGTGCAGGTTGATCGCTTGAGTGCACGTATGCGTGACCACGGCGAGGTGTTGGGTGACTCCAAGGTGGTCCGGAAGGTCCTGCGTGCCGTCCCAAGGATGCTCAAGCAAGTGGCGGTCTCCATCGAGATCCACGGTGACCTCAATGCCATGATGCTGGACGAGCTCGTCGGCCAGCTGCAGGTCGCTGAGGAGGTGAACGCTGAGGACGAGCAAGCGGCCAAGCCTAGGGGCGGTGACCAGCTGCTGCTAACCAAGGCCCAATGGGAGGCGCATTCGCGGCGTGGAGGCGGCAGGCGCCACGGTGGTGGCGTTCGTGGCGGCGAGTACGACGACGACGACAGCAGTAGCAGCTTGAGTTCTAGGCGCGGGGGGAGTCGCTATCGAGGTTGATGCTTCGGTTGCGGCGCTCGCGGGCACATGGCGAGGGAGTGTCCGAAGAAGAAGGAGAAGGCTCTGCTCGCTGGCGTCGACGAGGAGCTGACACTCCTGTGAAGTTCACCTCCACCATGTCGTGTTTAGGGGGGAGATTGTTAGGAATAAACACGCCATGGACGTGTTCCGGACGTGGGTGAGTCCGTGTGTGTGTCGAACGTGTCGCATTCATGCGTGTGGGCGCCAGCAGGGAAGCTGCTGCGTGGTCCGGCACAGGTACGATGTGTTCTGGGTCCAGGTCGATGCGTAGGAGGATTTGGCTCCGCTGCCGTGTCGTGTGACCAAGTTGTAGGAGAATAGGAGTATGTGTGTGCGTGTGCGCGAATCCAACGGAGGAAGCCGTCGTGGCCGTTGCGAGCAATGGCTCACGCCCACGGCTGAGCGCGCTCCGCGGAGATCATGGTGTTGCGGCTGGTGTGAGTCGTGGCCCTGGCCTATATGAGGTCTTTGTACTCCTTCATCTCGTTTTTCCAGTTGAAGTGCCAAGATACAGGAGCTAGCAGCTCCGCGACGTTCGCCGGCCAAAAGACATTGTTCATCTTCAACCTCGGGTTGCCGGCGTGTGTGAGTGCCTGAGCGGGAGAGGTGAAGTGCGAGCTGCGGGAACGCGTGTTCCCGGCTATTTCCAACACCGACGGCAAGTCAGGCAGCCGGTCATGGTGTAGAGCGATTCGGGACTGACACGACCCTTGGCCCTCCGGCGAGTCGCCGGCGACGTGAGCACGCGCAAGATACCAGGATTCGGCGGGGAGGGCAGAGAACCCCAAAGACAGAGTCTCTATTTTTAGATAAGCGATAGTGTTCTCAGTTACAGACTCGATGACTTATACAGGCAGGCACGCCCTGACAGCTAGGTCCCACCTGTAATACTCAGAATTACAAATAACGTTTAATTCATCTTAATACGTAAAAAGGAAAACTCCGTCTTCACTACTCATCGGTCGTCCTGGTCATGACATCTTTCCCCCCTTCAGCGATTGCTGGTCCTCCAGCAATACCACCAGGGAACTTGGCCTGAAGTACATACCAGTCTTCCCATGTTGCCGACTCCTGTGGAATGTTTGCCCACTTTACAGGCACTTGTGGTACCGCCTTACCCCCTTTCTTCACCATCCTATTGTTGAGAATCTCTTCAGGACTTAGCTCTTTGGTATCCAACTCGTCCACCTGTGGAAGATCAGAGAATACTGGTGTATAATCAGGTGAGAAAGATTTCAACTGAGACACATGGAACACCGGATGGATCTGAGATTCTTCTGGTAGCTCCAATTTATAAGCAGTATTGCCAATTCTTTCTAGGACTGTATACGGTCCAAAGTACTTGAAGGCCAGTTTAGGAAATGGCCGATTGACCAGAGATGACTGAGCATATGGCTGGAGCTTGAGGAGTACCCTTTCTCCCACTTGATATTCCTGCAGTCTGCGATGCTTATCAGCTGCCTGCTTCATCTTATTTTGTGCTTTAGCCAATTGTTCCTTCAGCATGGTTTCCTGAGCTTGCAATTCCTCAATCATCTCAGCCACTGTTAGTGAAGTGTTTGTGGTCACCTATGGCACCAACCCAGTATTCGGCTCATGTCCATACAAGGCTTTGAATGGAGAGCACCCCAAGGATGTGTGATGAGTAGAGTTATACCAGAATTCTGCTCTAGCCAGCCATGCCTTCCAGTTCTTTGGGTCATTATGGGCAGCACATCTCAAGTACATTTCTAAACATTGATTCACCCTTTTAGTTTGCCCATCTGTTTGTGGATGGTAAGCAGAGCTCAGAATCAGCTGTGTACCCATCATACTGAAGAGCTCCTTCCACACATTACTGGTGAACACTTTATCTCTGTCTGATACAATTGATTTGGGCAGACCATGCAACTTCACCACATTGTCATATACAGCCTTTGCAATTGTTCTTGCTGTGAAAGGATGCTTGATGGGGACAAAGTGTGCATACTTAGTAAATCTATCCACAGTCACCAAAATGACAGTATATCCTTCAGATTTGGGTAAGCCCTCTATGAAATCCATAGATATATCCTGCCAGACCCCTTGTGGAATGGGTAGTGGTTGCAACAAACCAGCTGGTACAGTATTAAGGTGTTTAGCCTGCTGACATATAGCACATTGCCTCACATACTCTTCCACATCTTGTTTCAAGCCTTTCCAGTGAAACAACTTCTTCAATCTGAAGTATGTTGCATTGATGCCTGAATGGCCCCCAATAGCACTGGAATGTAAAGCATTAATCAGCTTAGTCTATAAAGCTGCATTCTGGGCCACCCACACTTTCCCTTTATACCTGATTAAACCTTTATCCAATGAAAATCCTTGTTCATTTGGACTGTGAACTGCCAATTTAGTGAATAATTGTTGAGCTTTGCTATCAGTGGCATAAGAGTTAAGTAGTTCCTGAATCCACTCTGGCTGAACAGAAGAAACAGCTTGAATGGCAAACAAGTGATGCATTCTAGATAAAGCATCAGCCACTACATTCTCTTTGCCCTTTTTATAGACCACTTTAAACTGCAGTCCCATCAATCTAGCCATAGCCTTCTTTTGCATGTCAGAATGGAGATTCTGCTCAGTTAAATAGGCCAGACTCTTGTGATCAGTTCTAATAATAAACTCCTGATGTTGCAGATACTGTCTCCATTTTTCCACAGCCATGATAAGAGCTAGAAATTCTTTTTCATAGATAGACAGATGCTTGTGTTGACTAGTTAGAGCTTTGCTAAGGCCACAGGTTGATCCTTTTGCATTAGTACAGCTCCAATACCTCCATCACATGCATCAGTTTCTATTATGAAGGTTTGTTGGAAATCAGGTAAGGCTAGGACAGGGGTATTAGCCATTGCTTGCTTCAATTGCTCAAAAGCCTGTTGTGCTTCCTCAGACCAGCCAAACTGGTTCTTTCTAAGCAACTGAGTTAGGGGTTTGGCTATCATTCCATAGCCCTTCACAAATTTTCTATAGTATCCAGTCAACCCCAAAAACCCTCTCAACTCAGTAATATTTGCTGGTGGTGGCCAATTCAGCATATCCACAGTCTTACTTGGATCAGTTGCCACCCCTTCAGATGAGATTATGTGCCCCAAATATTCTAGTTGAGCTTGTGCAAAAGAGCATTTACTAGCTTTCATAAACAGGTGATGTTCTCTTAATTTCAGTAGTACCAGTTCGATGTGCTCTAAATGGGTTTCTAAGGATGGACTGTATATAAGTATATCATCAAGAAACACCATGACAAACTTGCGAAGGAATGGAGCCAATACCTCGTTCATAATGCACTGGAATGTGGCCGGGGCGTTTGTTAAACCAAAAGGCATTACTCTAAACTGATAATGCCCTTGATGTGTTTTGAAAGCTGTCTTGTACTCATCCTCTTCTCTCATACGCACTTGATGATACCCCGAGCGCATGTCAAGTTTGGTGAAGAACTTGGTACCAGCCAACTCATCAAGGATTTCATCAATTAAAGGCATAGGAAATCGATTCTTCATCGTAATGGCATTCAGTTTGCGGTCGCCAACTACTATCCTTCTTAAGCACCAGTAAAACAGGGCTGGCAAAAGGGCTTGAGCTTCGAGTTATCAGACCAGCTTCCAACAACTCCTTCACTTGTTTTTCAATCTCGTTCTTGTGATGGTGGGGGGAATACTTATAGGGCCTAGCATTCACTGGTATGGCATTGGGAAGCAATGGGATTTGATGGTCATAGAACCTTGTGGGTGGTAAGGTATTGGGAGCTTGAAACACATCTTGATATTTCACCAACAGAGCTTGAACAGCGGGATGATTGCTTGTCTCCTTAGACTCAGGAACTTCTTCTATTACTATCAAAGCCCAAACATCATTACCCTTGACCCATTTGATCAACTGTGTTGCTGGCATCTCTTGCAATTGATGTGTTGTTTGAACCACCCCTTGCAGCAAGACATCCTTCCCATTCTTCACAAACTGAATAGTCTTGTCCTCCCAATGACACACCATAGGGCTATGTACCTTCAACCAGTCATAGCCTAATATGGCATCATAGAGTCCCAGAGGTAAAACCTTCATCTCAGATTGTAATGTATGCCCATTAGCCCACCAGTCCAACTTGGGTACCATTTGATCAGAGATAAGAATCTCTCCATTTGGTAGTTTAACTTTCTTTGGTTGCATTGGTACTGCCTATAGTCCAGCCTTAGCTAAGAAAGCTTGATTGACAAAGCTGTGTGAACTTCCACTGTCCATTGTCCACTAAAATGAGCATAATCTTATTATTCACCAGAGCTCTTATCTTCATAGCCTCCCCAACATCTGTTCCAGCCAGAGCATTGAGAGATAACTGCCTAAAGTCTTCAGTTATGGCATCTTCTATGGGCAATTCATTTAACACTTCCTCAGTTAGTACCACATCAAGATTGTTCGGTGCTAATGCATTGATTTGGGCTGTTGCTTGTGGTTTCTTGGTACATACACTCTTGTGGTTGCTATCATATGGTTCAGCACAAAAGTAACATAATCCATTGGCTCTTCTGTAATCTCTAATTTGTCTTTCTTTCCACAAATTACTGGTTTGAGCAACAGCTTTCACATCACCCCTTTGGACAGGTTGAGATAATTTGGGAGGTGGTCTCTGCCACTTGACTCTTCCTTTGTCCAACACCTGCTGTTGAATTCTTGCCAGCAGTATTGCTCTCTCCAGTGTATCAGGGACTTGAGATTGCACCACTGAGCTAATCTCCAACTTGAGCCCCCTGATGAATTGAGTGATGAAAAACAGATCTCCCAGTTCACTGTTGTGCATAGTGACTTGGTACTGCAAATCTTCAAAGGATAGAATATATGTTTCCAGGGAATCAATTTGCTGTAATTCTAACAGCTGAGTCAAAGTTGTTCTGTAGTCATTGTCCCCAAATTTCTGCTCTACAGCCTGCATAAATGTACTCCAATCACTGACCCCAAACTTCTTCTTATACATTTGTAACCATTTCGCTGCATTTTCATCCATATTCATGGCAGCATATGTGGCCCACATACTTTCAGGGATATCAAATATCTTGAAATAATCTTGGCATTTGTCCCTCCATATGGTAGGATTCTTCCCAGTGAATTGAGGGAAAGGCATCTTAGGTAACATCACCTCGGGTCTGCCTCTATCATCCTGATCCTTCTTGTATTTGTGGGTTGGCTTCTTGTACTGTCGGCCCATGCCTTTACTTGCCTCTTGCTCAGTGTGAAATATGTTCTCCAGAGATTCCTCAGACGAAGTAGGACTAGATGGGGTCTCATGCTGATTCCTCATCTGATTGATGGTTAAGGTGGCCACTGCTTTCCCTGTGACTTCCATTTGCTTTGCCAACAGCTGCTGGTCCTTAAGCATTTGCTCGAACACCTTGGTTGTCATGTCAAACCTAGTGTCCAGCTTTTGTTGGTTCGTCTCAATCTCGCCCACCTTGGTGAATAACATATCCAAACTCTCATTGATGTGAGTCCACTGCTCTTCTTCGTTCCTGGCCATCTCTTCCATCCTTGTGAGGATGAGAGTGGTCTGCTGCGAGGGCTTAGGAGGAGCCGTAGTGGTCGCACTCTAAGCCAAGCGAACTACGCACGAGTTGATGCTACCTCCACTAGAGAGGTCCGAACACAGTCGCTCCAAGTCGAGAGGATATAGCAACCACGTACCAGATCCTCGCACAGTCGTCGGGGTTGCTCGACGCCGCGCCCAGAGATCCTCCGTTGTCTACCGCCGCCAACGCCGCCACCAAAATTCTCCAACGAACTCGACACCCGCGCCACCAGATTCCAAATCACCAGAGATAGAAGAATTCCACTTCGATATGAAGCGGATTAGGCGTTTGGGTATGGAATCTCCCGCAAATCGACCTTGCCTGCTGGGAATTACGGGGAAATCAAGAGCTATGACCGGATCACCACGGCACACAACTCGATCTCACCCTACCGTAGTGTTGCTAGGTCAACCGACGGATTTCTGAGAAACCAGCAGCCGCGCGCCGAGGATACACTGAATCTGATACCAATTGACACGACCCTTGGCCCTCCGGCGAGTCGCCGGCGACGTGAGCACGCGCAAGATACCAGGATTCGGCGGGGAGGGCAGAGAACCCAGAACCCCAAAGACAGAGTCTCTATTTTCAGATAAGCGATAGTGTTCTCAGTTACAGACTCGATGACTTATACAGGCAGGCACGCCCTGACAGCTAGGTCCCACCTGTAATACTCAGAATTACAAATAACGTTTAATTCATCTTAATACGTAAAAGGAAAACTCCGTCTTCACTACTCATCGGTCGTCCTGGTCATGACAGGGACGAATCGAATGATCGAATGATCCAACTTTGCCTTGTAGTGAAAATAAGATAGGTTCTGCACGGTCCTGACTCCTGAAAGAGCTAGCCCATCCCTTTGCCTGTCTATTCCCCCTGTTCGACGCTCCGGATCATACGATCCCGCCGTCGAGGGCCTCTGGTTGTAGTTGTACCCCTGTAGACTGGATTGGCTGCCATGGAAACTGCAGAGAGCTGCGTGCAAGGCGTGCAAAGACAGAGCATGCCGCAGCAAATCTGGTCCGACCACTCCGGCGTCAGCATGCTGTTAGTACGGTGGTTACCGGTTGCTTTCATTTCTCTCCAAAAGGGCAGGATTCAAGCTGGGCCACATACTTTTTCTAAGGAAAGCTCTGCCGCTGCCGAATACTTTGTTGGCAGGTTCATTCATTTGAGATCTCACGGCCTGAATAATCCAATTATGTGGAGGAATAGTTTGCGCACTGACTGGCACCTAACGTGCAATCATGGGCTTCTGAATGACCGCAAGTATTTATGAGTTGTAAGTCGTAACCACTCTCACAGGCTCCACTACATCCTCTGCGCAACCGATGCACAACATCCAGAAAAGCTAGCTAGCCTGATCGATCCAGAGCTTGGGTGCTTGGCAATGGCCGCGAAGGGAGGTGAGCTGAAGCTGCTGGGCGTGTGGGACAGCCCCTACGTTAACAGGGTGCAGATTGTGCTCAACCTCAAGGGCCTCAGCTACGAGTACGTCGAGGAGGACCTCCTCAACAAGAGCGAGCTCCTCCTCAATTCCAACCCCGTGCACAAGAAAGTTCCCGTGCTCATCCACGACGGCAAGCCGATCGCCGAGTCGCAGGTCATCGTGCACTACCTCGACGAGGTCTTCTCCGGCACCGGCCCGTCCGTCCTCCCCGCCGATCCTTACGACCGCGCCACCGCCCGCTTCTGGGCCACCTTTGTCGACGACAAGGTATGTGTCACACGCCATCTCTGGACTTGCTGTGTGGAGCTCAGACAAGCACCCGAACACATGTGTGCGGCGCAGGTGGGTTCTCCGTGGCACACGATCCTGTTCGCGCGGGAGGCCGAGAAGAAGGCCGACGCGGCGGCGCGGATCATCGTGGCTCTGGAGACGCTGGAGGGCGCGTTCAAGGACTGCTCCAAGGGGAAGCCCTTCTTCGGCGGCGATGGCATCGGGTTCGTGGACGTCGTGCTTGGCAGCTACCTCGGGTGGTTCAAGGTGTTCGAGAAGATGGTCGACGTCAGGGTCCTGGACGCGGCGAGGACGCCGCTCCTGGCCGCTTGGGGCGAGCGGTTCGCCGCGGCGGACGCAGCCAAGGACGTCCTGCCGGATGACGTTGACAAGGTGATCGAGTTCCTGCAGACATTCCTGGATTAGTAGCAAGTTTGGTGGGTGCTTCTCCGGTGTTGTTGCGCTTTTTTTTAAAGAAAATCCGGTGGTGTTGCTGAACGCCGATTGAATTGTTGTTTGGTATGGTTTTTTTCAGTGGGCTTTAAGATGTGACCCACAAATAATATACATGGTGAAATAAGAAGAAGGCCTGTTTGTTTGAGCAGGGCTCTGTGAAATGGACCTCATACTTAATTTATGCTAGGCCTACACCAGGCCTTCGAAGACTATTGTTACTTTCGTGACGAACAACAAATTTCAATTGATACACTCAACAGAAAATTTCATAAAAAACGTACCATTTATAATTTGGAGTTGTTCCTATAAGTTATTTGTTTGCCAATGTCTGCCCCAATTTGATTTACCGGTTGGATTGGGACATCAAGACGACTCTACAACTTAGCTACAATTGAACCTAACACCTCCAATTGCTACTTCATTAGATCACTGACTGCCACCACCACCATGATGTGTGCAACATCACCACAAAGACTAGCAATGTTTTTTATTGTTTTTTCCTTTTTTTATTTTTTGAAAAAGAAACCTTCCCGACAACCATTGCATGTGAGCAAGGATGCCGAGCCACTATATATGTGGATGTGCCTAACGAGTTATATAACGACAGTTTGAAGAAGGAGATGACGCAATGCAAACAATCCTATTGTCACTCGCCCAAAAGATTAGATTTTCACCTGCAATATCCAGCATCATAGGAAAGGAAGGTGCAAAAGGACACCTCCAAGGAGGAAACAACATCTGCATATAGGAAAAGCCACCAACACTCATGTCGAAATCACCTCAGAAGGCACAAATGATGGCCTGAGCGCCACTACGACCTCAGCTGCCACACACTGAGCTCTGAGCTGACAATTACGCCTATGGCCCTACACCACCATTGTTGGTGTGCCATGCCGATACCACAACCAACAATCTAGATGGCAATTGTGGACAGGTGCAGCGCCACCCCAACTCAATGTTGTTGTCGCTGCCACGACCCCACCCCCACCTGCCACAACATTGTTGTGGCCAATTACCAAAGGTTGTCACCAGAACCGCAAAGCGACCACCATGGCTCCCTCTCGGTGCAGATCCAGTGAGCCTTGGCCGAGATCCAAGTCACAGACACATCGGTCTACAACGCCACCAATTAGGGGTGTCGTCAGCCAGTGAGCACGAGCGCATCCATGTAGTCGCATAGAGACAATGCGCCTAAAATAAGAAAATAGCAGGTACTTGACAGGAGGGGGAGGGGATGGTTTGAGAGGCCACCCTCGTCGCTAGCAATGGTGGATGGCTAGGTTTAGTCATTTGTGGCACTTTTTTGCAGCGGGAGGCCGAACCGCCCCTAGGGATGACGTGAGGGCCAACAAAAAAAGTTTCACATGTGACTCAATTAAACAATCCTGACAAGCTATATAGGTGAGCTTTTAGGATTTAGGAAATCATAAGCATCTAGTAAGCGATGAGAAAGTTATTGACTTTGGAGAGTGTAACGATAATGAGTGTATGGACAAGCTCATATGTGTAGTAGTATCTGGAACATGAAGTGATGTCAACCGGATCACTAGGTCAAGTATCAACCTAACATGGTGTGTTGTTATTACCATCAAAGTATGGCAATTACCAATAGATAGAGATAACGAGAAGTAGCAAATAGTGATGTCAGCATTAATATTGTGGTCGAATGCCCAATATGTCAAGACCTGAGAATTTTAGGAGACCAGAATAACGATGTAGTCGCAAACATATTGGTGATGTCACAGTGACAGTTTCATATTGAACAAAACAATTCGAAATCAAAATTTGACTTTTATGCACATTCATATAACAAGATGTTGGTAATGTTAAAAAAGAGGGACAACACACGCTGTCAGGAACACTTAATTCGAAAAAGAACAAGCAATACATTGGGTTGGGCTATTAGAAATATCCCTCACATCCCAAATATTATCATAAATATAGTTATCTGTGCTATTTGCGCGGGCCAACTTGCTAGTTGGTACTGGATTCTATGGATCTGGATCCATAAACACCTTTTCTAACTTGCCGAAACAGTGTCTCTGGTTTTGCCATCCGGAATTTTCATTTTTTGCCTTTCGAAAGCAGAAGGCCCCCCTTCATGAATGAAAGACGTGTTTCAGATAATAAGCTAAACAGAAAGGATGAATCGCTAATGTGCCGCTAACACTGCATAGTATGCAAAGTTAACAAGAAGCACAACGCTAGTTGGTGGCATAAACTGTTATCGCAAAGGAAAGGCAGGGGCAGGTGTAGTGGAGAGCATCTTGGTCAACAAAAGGGCGTCAAAAGGGATTCTTTTCAATTTTATATATCGTGGTAATCGTGGCTGCTACTTTTCTTCGGACCGACGAACGAGGTGTCGCTGTTCCTACTGACGTCCAAGGTGACGGCATTCTGGATCAACCGATCAACGATACTCTGCTCCGAGCAGAACTTGCCTGTCAAGACGGCCAGGTGCGTGTCTCAGTCGAGAATCGACTCCGGACACACTCCCGAGTCCCGAGTCCTAAACGAAGCTTCCCTTGTGGCGCGCAAATGGCAGCTGCTCAGGTATATAAAACCCCAAGGCCTGACACCCTTTCAGACATAGCAGAGTACCAAACCAACACCTCGAAGGCTCAAACGCACCCCAGCGTACATCTCCTCAGACAGAATCGAAAGCTAGAGCCTGGCAATGGCGGGAGGCAACGACCTGAAGGTGCTGGGCGTGTGGACGAGCCCGTTCGTGATCCGTGTCCGCATCGTGCTCAACCTGAAGGGCCTGGCATACGAGTACGTCGAGGAGGACCTTGGCAACAAGAGCGCGCTCCTCCTGGGCTCCAACCCGGTGAACAAGAGCGTCCCCGTCCTCCTCCACGGCAGGCGCCCCGTGAACGAGTCCCAGGTCATCATCCAGTACATCGACGAGGTGTGGGCCGGCGCCGGCCCGTCCGTGCTGCCGTCCGACCCCTACGAGCGCGCGGTGGCGCGGTTCTGGGCGGCCTACGTCGACGACAAGGTGGGCTCCGCGTGGACGGGGATGCTGTTCCGGTGCAAGAACGAGGAGGAGAGGGCGGAGGCGGTGGCGCGCGCCGGCGAGGCGCTCCAGACGCTGGAGGGCGCGTTCGAGAAGTGCTCCAAGGGGAAGCCCTTCTTCGGCGGCGACGGCATCGGGTTCGTCGACGTCGTGCTCGGCGGCTACCTCGGGTGGTTCGGGGCCATCGACAGGATCATCGGGCGCAGGCTGATCGACCCGGCCAGGACGCCGCTGCTGGCCGCGTGGGAGGAGCGGTTCCGCGCCGCCGAGGTAGCCAAGGGCATCGTGCCGGACGACGTCGACAAGGTGCTCGCGTTCCTGCAGACCCTGCTCGCTATCGGCTCCATGAAATGAGCTCCATCTTTCTGTCAGTCCTGCCGTCCTCGGACAGCCAGTTCTGCTTCTTTTTTTCCTTTCTTTTTTGGCTGAATAAACTGTATGTTCAATAAATGTACAACAGTACTAGTACTTGTGTTGTAACAAGCGCTGTTTGTTTATGTTGCTTGCAATTCGCAAATTTTGTGCTCCCACTGCGTACTTAATATATGCCCAACGGATGAGTTCGCAGAGAATCCGTGTGGTCGTGTGGATCAGTGACGGAAGTGCTGGCGCAACTGGTTGTTGACCTGGAACATAAACGTGCAGCGCCGTGGCGCCGAATTTCCAAAGCCTTGACAAAGATTTGTCCCCGTCCGGACAAACCGTGCTTCGAGCAGATCACTCCGTCACACTCAAACTGCAGGTCATTCGGCCATGAACGGCGGGCAGGCCACGTTACATACTCGACCAGATTCCGCGCTCCACCACTCCAGTGCTTAGTCACGGTGCAACCTCAATGGCAGGAGCCGAGGAACTGAAAAACGACGCGGTGACGGTGCTGGTCTTGTGGCCCAGCGCGTTCGCCATCGCGCTCAATGTCAAGGGCGTGCGGAGCTCAGAGTCAAGGGTGCGATTGATTTCCTTCTCTAACCCATCATCCAGGCCAGTGGCGGAGTCAGCGAATTATGTCAAACGGTTAGAGATAAACTCATTTTTTACTTGGTATCTTTTTAGAAGTTGACAAAACACAAGATTTGTCAAAGTAAAATTTGGCAAACTATTGGATTTTTTAGGGTTGACAGGATCATGACATTAGTGAATTTTATTTTTTCTTTGTTAAAATACCCATCCTAGCTATCAACAGAAGACGGATGGTTACAACAGGCTTTGCTTTGTAAAGAACTTTTAAATTAATTAATATAAAAGCTGTCTGTTTCAAAAAAAAAAACAGAAGATGGATGATGTGAGTGTGGATAATAAAAACTTAGTACTTATGATTTGATGTGGAGACAGACGAGACAAACTTAACTTTAAATTGAAATGAATATGAATGTGAAGTCGAACCCAGCTAGGCACCTATTGGCTTCAGGTTGATCATGTGGTACAAGCACGGAGTATTTTTGTGTGGCATGCCATGCAGTGCAGTCATGCAAGAATCCATGTAGTGCGGTCATGCAAGAATCCGTGCATATGCATCATCGTCTTAGTTTTACCTTTTTGGGTGGCAAACTAGTTTATGATACAACCTTGGGATGTTATACATTTGAATTAGACGAGAATATGTGGTTTTTGCGATACTTAATTTTCAATAAGATGAAAATTTACTATCTGAAATACTCCTTTTTTAGGAAGAAGTATAAACTAAGCTGGCGGTCGAAAAAACTCTCGAAAGGTTAAAATTCAATGGTTCCCTTTAGTGGCTATGGTTAGATTAGTTTATTGAGTAATTACAGCGCAAAAGCTGGAATAGCTCAGTTGGCCAGAGCGTGTGGCTGTTAACCACAAGGTCGGAGGTTCAAGCCCTCCTTCTAGCGATTTTTTCTTTTTAAAACATTATGTGCTTTCATATAAAATATATGTATTTAACATGGAGCGCAAAAGGTGGGGTAGCTCAGTTGGCCAGAGCGTGTGGCTGTTAACCACAAGGTCGGAGGTTCGAGCCCTCCTTCTAGCGACTTTTTTCTTTTTAGAAAATTATATACTTTAAAGATAAAACTGTACTCTTAACATGACTACGCAAAAGCTGGAATAGCTCAGTTGGCTAGAGCGTGTGGCTGTTAACCACAAGGTCGGAGGTTCGAGCCCTCCTTCTAGCGTTTTTTCTTTCATCCTATCTATAGTTTCGTTGTTGTCCATAAAAGTTCTGCAGAAAGCTCAAATCAAACAGCGTTTTTCTTTGTTTTATTTTCATATTGATAATTTTTTTGTCCTTAAAAGAAAGTACTGCATAAATCTCAAATTAACTTAATTCAAGTTTTTCAACACGTTTTGAAAAATGATAAGGTGAAGCTTTGTCTGTTCGTTGGAACAGTGGAACGCACACCAAATTGGGCCATTCCGCGATGAGCAAACTGAAGTTCCTGCCCTATAGGGCCGAAAACAATTCATCAAGTTGGGCTAGGCCAGATGTCCAGTCCGTTGCAAATTATATATTATTTTAGCCCTATATTAAGTCATTTTTTCAATTTTGTACAAGTTTATATAACAATGGATCCATATCTTCTATGTACAACATCAAACTTTTCTCTAGATAGATCAGGAAATATACTGTTATAGTGCATTTATTTGATACTGTGGATGTTAGTTAGTATATTCATTAGCAAAGCTTAGTTAAAATTAGACGAATTTGATTTTTTTTAGAACATAAACCTATAACAACTTTTTTTTTTGAACAATTAACGGCGGGTGCTCTGCCCATTCATTATAGTAGAGAGCAATCAATATATACAAAGACAGACCAAACGGCCTTGAGCGAACTAAGAAACAACAAACAAACAAAAAAGAGAAACGAGCTACATAGGTGACTACTCTCCCTCTGTCAAAAACGCCGAGTGATAGGTTGCTATGTCAATGCGGATGCTAGCACATAGTTCAGCAGGCTGCAAGAACTTGTTGTCAAAAATGCGTCGACATCGCTCTTTCCAGATGTTCCAGGCTGTGTAGATGACAAGCTGCATGTGTTTCCCTCGTGTCTGTGGTTGATTTAAATCTGCCTTCTTCATCAGTTCCCACCATAATAGCAGTCGATGCACGTTCTGAAGTTGTGGTAACTGAAACTGACCTTCCATTGCCATCTGTTGCCATACTTCCTTCGAGTAGTCACATTTGGCGATCATGTGAAGTGTTTTCTCCTGAGCAGTTTGACAGAGTATGCATATGAGATTTGCTTGGTTGCCCCGTCGAATGATTCGGTCATTAGTTGGCAGTCGACGCTGCAGTAATAACCAAGTGAAAATCTTGCATTTAGTTTCCACTTTAGCCTTCCAGATTGAATCCCACGAGGTTTCAGCTATGCTTCCTTTGAATTGTACTTGATATGCTGATTTTGCCGTATACTGTGCTGAAACATTGAAGGTCCACTGTATGGTGTCACTACCTTGTGTTAGATTTATCTGGCGCAATTGTCTCCATAGGTCAACAAACTGGCGAAGAGCTACCTCTGTATTCATCCGCCTAAGACCACGCATCCATTTCCTGTCCGGCAAAGCAACAACAACTGTTTGATTCTTGCGCCAAGCCAATCTGAAACATTCAGGGGCGATGTCAATTGGTGCCTGTCCATTGAGCCATTTGTCCTTCCAGAAGCTAGTTGTTACTCCATTCCCAATCGTGATCTTTGTACAGGCTCTGAAAAGCGCTAGCTCTGTAGGTGTGAGTTGTATGTTCAGTCCGTGCCACGGCTTCGATGGATCAACCCATCGGAACCAATTCCATCTGAGGTGTAAGGCTCTGTTAAAAACCAACAGATCAAGGATGCCAAGGCCCCCTAACCTTTTGGGTCTACAGACTCGACGCCAGTTGACCCAACATTTACCAGCTCTAGCCTCTTCAGATCCTGCCCATAAGAAATTTCTGCGTATCCTATCAATACGTTTGATGGCCCACTTGGAGAGGGTAAAAGAGGTCATGTAGTATACTGGAATAGACGACAACACCGAGTTGATCAGCACTAGTCTCCCAGCCCGTGTGAGCAATCTTCCTTTCCAGCCCGGCAACCGAGCACCTATCTTGTCAATGAGTACTTGTTCATCAGCTCTTCTTGTTTTGCCAATGTGTAGTGGCAAACCAAGGTACGTACATGGAAAGAGACCCTGTGCAGCCTGGAAAATGTCGATCAATGGCTCCACTTCCTCTGTTGGGCACCCGATAGGGAAGAGTTGTGATTTCTGCAGGTTTGTCTTCAGACTAGTGGCATCCCCAAAAACATGTAGGAGTTGTCTAACATTAGTGACATCAGTAACCGTTGGACGTACAAATAGTGCAGCATCATCGGCATATAAACTTGTCCGAAATTTGATCGGTTCAGCGCCAATTGGATTAAGGAGGCCAGCCTGTGTCGCTTTGTCTAGCATTCATTGCAAAGGATCCATTGCCAGGATGAACAACATTGGAGAGAGTGGGTCACCTTGCCGTAGGCCGTGTCTGTGTCTAATTGGCTTCCCAGGGATCCCATTGAGCAAAATGCAGGAGGTCGTGCACCCCCACAGGATTGATATGATGTCCCTCCATCTCTGGCCAAATCCCACTTTTCCCATGACGTCCAGGAGATATTCCCAGTGAACGCTATCAAAGGCTTTCGCTATATCAAGTTTGAGAAACAGCATCGGTGTGAGAGCCAGGTGTGGTTCGAGGACCGGTGGATGGTCGCTTCCTGGTGTGATGAGTGATTGACAACGTGGTGTGGACTGATTCTTGGCTAAGTATTGTAGGTGCAGGTTGCGGCTTGACTGGTGCAGGTGCAGGTGAAGAACAAGCGCGAAAGGTCGTTGCCGGTGAGGCCTCCAGGTGTGGAGAAGACAAGTAGGCTTGGTTCGAGGGACCCGGTGGCCAGCGGGGTCAAGTGCGGGCCGCATGGTGGCAAGAACGGCAAGATGAAGTCATGGACGGTTTCTTGGTTGAGCCTCAAAACCAAGGTCGAGCCGGGACTACGTGGGAGCCGAGTCATGAGTGGTGATTGGCGGAGGCTACACTGAGTTCGCGGGGTTTCCGGTGGTTCACCAGAAAACCACTGGGTTCCTTTGTTGATCCACAAAGCCAAGACCGAAGAACCGAAGACGGAGGTGCAGCAGCTCCAGACCGGTCTGACCGGTGGGTCTGACCGGTCTGACCGGTGTGCAACGACGCAGTCCGGAATCTTCGAAGCGGAGGACATGCGTCGGGATCGCAAGGCTTGCGTCGAGGCTAAGCAAGTTTGCGGTCGCTGGGCATCCGTTCGATGGAGCGAAGACAAAGATTTCCAAATTCGCCCTTGAGGGGCATGTATCCCTAGTTAGCTAGTAAGGGTATTTTCGTCTTTCGGTTGCCTCCATATAACCCAAGTGGTGAGAGGATGGCAGCCATCTCTTGGAACCCTAGCTCATTTGCTTTCCTATTTTCTCTTCCTATTTTCCTTAGGATTTTCTTAGGACTAGCTTGAGAGCTTCATGGTGAGATCTTGTGAGAGGGAAGGATGATCGGGCGGCAAGCTAGACCTTGTATGAACCTCTTTGGTATGTATAGATGATTCGGCGTGGTTCCTCAAGGCTTGGATGTGTCTTTCCTGTTTCTCCTTTTTGGTGATTTTCGGAGCCCTTTCTTGACGATTTTCTTGGAGCGATTTCGAGGCCTTTCTCTTTGGGATTTGGTGGGGGATGTATGCATGAACCCTTCGTGATTCTTTTCCCTTTGATTCCCCTCCCAAATCCATGAGCAAAGGGGCTCGATTTTGGGGGTTTTGTGGCTCTAGGGTTAGAGGCGTTCTTGGTGGGATTTCTTCGATTCCTCTTGATTTAGCGAGTTTTGGTGGACCAAATCTTGGCTATGGAGTGCCCATGAGGTGTTCCTACTATCCCCAAAGTCTTGCACAAATCCGTGGAGCGATTCGGGAGATCGGGAGTTAGATTTGGGGGAGTTGACTCGCGGGTGCTGTTCATCCCCGAGCGGCCCAGCCTGACCGGTCTGACCGGTGCTGCTCACTGGTCTGACCGGTGCAGAGGCTCTGTGGGTTTTGCCTCGGGTGAATGTCTGGGTGAGTTTGTTGTTGTCCCGTGTTGCTGCTGTTTCGAGTTTGGTCCTGTTTGGAGCTCGGTAGGTCAGTTTGGTGGATTTGGGATTTCCTGGCTTGGACCGGTCTGACCGGCGAGCTACACCGGCCTGACCGGTGTAGAGGCCTTCTGTGGAAGTTCTCAGATTTTGCCAGCAGGGACCGGTCTGACCGGTGCTGCTCACCGGCCTGACCGGTGTAGCCCAGTAGTTGCTCGAGTCAGTTTTTCCGCTGCGTTCTCGAGTAGGTGTAGGTGGTTGTTGGTTCCTAGGACCAGTAGCACTCCAGTGGCTGCGTGGTCTTGGCCAACTTGGGTAGTTGAGTCGGAGACGTGATTTGGAAGCCGTGTTCGTCTTGTTGGAGTTCTCATCTCCTTCGAGAAGAATTTTTATCGGCTCCCATTCACTCCCCCCTCTCTGGTTCGCCTAATCGGTCCTTCAATTGGTATCAGAGCTGGTTCGGGTCTTTATTGACTCTTACCAGTCTAAGATCCAAAGATGGCGTACTAGGAACGGGGTTCGGGTCCTCCGCACTTCGATGGGAAGAACTACCAGATGTGGCAGAGGCGGATGGCAGCGTTCCTCCGCGGAAAGGGTCAGATCCTTTGGGACGTCACGGTGAACACAGCTTATGTTCATCCGATGAACTTCCTTGCTCCAGGATCGAGGGATATGTTCGAAGCCAACAACAAGGCTGTCGACTACTTGTTTCATGCTCTGTGTCAGCCTGAATTTGATCGGGTTCAGACAGAGGACTTAGCTTGTAGGATTTGGGAGCAGTTGAAGGATGCTCATGCTGGGAATGCTCAGGTTCAGCCTCGGATGTACGTGACTTACCGGAGAGAGTACGAGAACTTCACTCATCTCCCCGGCGAGTCCGTCGATGCCCTTTTCCAGCGATTTACGGTCGTTGTGAACAACATGAGAGCCAATGTGGCCGTGCTCCCATACGATGATCATGATAGAGCCGTGAAGCTCTTGCACTCGTTGGATCGTACCGTATGGGACGGGAAGTTTGAGGCTATTGTTGAGTCCGAGAAGTATGACACCTTGACGGTGAACGAGCTGTTCTCGAAGCTCAAGTCGGCTGAGTTGAACCGTGGTATGACAGCCAAGATCGAGAGCCCGACTGATTCTCATAGTCTCGCTCTCGTTAGTGGCAAAGGAGCCAAGTCTAACGCTAACGCATCCTCTAGGATGTACTCTGTCTTCTTTGATGTCTTTGCCAGACGAGGAGTTCGACGTGCTTGGAGAGGACGAGCTGGCGTTGCTGACCAGGCGGTTCGAGAGGCTGCACGAGAACCGGGTGAACACGAGGAGGACAGCACGGACGTGCTTTCAGTGCGGCAAACCAGGACACTTCGTCGCTGACTGCCCGGAGAAGATGGAGAACAAGGACGGCTACAAGGACGGCTATAGGCACCGGTCGAGCAAGGACGGCAAGTACCGATCGAGGCGCGATCACAAGCACAAGAACAAGCACAAGGACGAGCGACGGTCGAGGAAGAAGGACGGCCGCGGCAGGAAGGCCCGAGCGATGGTCGGAGCGAGCGACGTCGACTCCAGCTCCGCCTACTCTTCCTCGAGCTCGAGTAGCAGTGAAGATGAAGGTGATCGGCGCAAGAACAAGAAGTCATCCAGGAACATGAGCGGGTTGAGCTGCTTCGCGGGAGATGGCTTCTGCGGAACAAGTAGCAGTGAAGATGAGGAAAGAGCTTAGGGCCTCACTAGAAGATGCTAGGAACCGTGTGGCTGAGCTAGAAACCCAGAACCTAGATGCTAAGCTTGAGATTGATTCGCTTAAGGCTTCTCCTGTGGTTTCTGATGAGATTGATTGCTGTGATTGCTCTGTGTACCTAGCTGATCTTACTGCTCTTAAGGATAAGTATGCTTCTACTTGTGATGAACTAGATATGCTTAGGGTTGAAGTGGCTGAGCTTAAGTCTAGACCTACTTTGCTAGGTGCTTGCACTTCTTGGTCTGTTTTGCATGGAAAGATTGATGAGATGCATGCTTACACTGTTTCGCTTGAGGCTAAGTTGAAAGAGCCTATTCCCACTTCTTGCTCTACTTGTGAATTGCATGCGGTTAAGAATTTGGAGCTTGCGCATTATGTTGATCGCTTGCAGGATGAGAATGATGAGCTGAGGAAATGTATGAGCTGGTTGTCGGGTCAGGAGCCTCAGCTTGGTATCATGATAGCGGCTTTCAAACGCTATGATGGTCAGGCACTTGGGGCTGACAAGCTTGGAGAGAACAGTGGTGAGGGAGTTGAGAGAGTTGGAGAGATTCCTATCCCACCACCAAACAGATACAAGAACAAGTTTGAGCCCAAGCCTAACCATCTCAGAAACAAACTTGACACTACTCCAGATCCACCCATATTCCCTCACCCAACAAATGATTTCCAGAAACCGGTGAAGTTTGTGAGCCCAAAGGGAGGTGAGGAAGGAGAGAAGAAGGGTGAGAAACCGAGTGGGCAGCCCCAACCCAAGCCTAAGCCTAAGCCACAGCCCATGAAGTTCCATTGTGAGTATTGTGGGAGAGATGGTCACAAGGATGAGTTTTGCTTCAAGAGGAAGCGTGAGGAGAGAATGGCTAGAGAGTGGGCTAACAAGGATAGGTACCACCCCTCTAATGGTGTACCTGAGCCTTGTATGTAGATGCCCAGGGCCAAGGCGATTGTGAGGACGGTTCCGGCTTGGGGAGACCGGAAGGCAGCAGGTGGTGCTACTGGCCGAGCTACACCGGTCAGACCGGTGCACTACACCGGTCAGACCGGTGCAGGTCTGGGCAGATAGCGAGTTGGGTTTTGTGCTCGTGAGGATGCTCGGTTTGGTTCTGGTGGTCGTGGTTCTGGTGGTTGGTCTGGAAAGTTTGCAGGTGGTCAGTTTGCTAGGCGTTCTCCACCTCGTGCTCAATACGGGGGTGGGAGGAGTCGTAGCTTTGAGATGGAGAGGAGGAACGATCCACGGTTTTCCTTTCGTGGCTTTCGTCCTCCTCCAGCTAGAGAGAGTTGGTTCCCTCGTAGTGGTTACCGTGGTGGTGTTCGTGGTGGTAACTTTGATAGGCGTGATGATTTGGTTTGTGCTAACCCCACTTTGGAGCAAATGGCTCGGCACTGGTTTTACTCTTTTGGTACTAACCCCAGTGCTGAGTCGTTTGTTCACTCACGTGCTCGCTTTTGAATTTCAGGTGGGAGACTTGAGGAACGTTTGGTTGATTGACTCCGGTTGCTCGAGGCATATGACCGGAGACAAGGGGTGGTTCTCAAGTCTCGTCCCGGTGGTGTCCAAGACATACATCAGCTTTGGGGACAATGGGCGAGGGCGTGTGCTATCAGAAGGTGAAATCAAGGTAAGTGACAAGGTCACTCTCAGGCGTGTTGCTCTTGTTCAATCACTGGGGTTCAATTTGCTTTCCGTGTCCCAGTTGTTGGATGAGGGTTTTGAGGTGTTGTTTCGGCCTGGTGGTTCTCGGATTTCAGATTCTCGAGGGGACCTTGTTTGCATGGTCGTTCCCGAGGGTCAAGTGTTCCGAGCTGATTTCTCTCAGTCTTCTGGTGTGGAGCGTTGCTTTTTGGCTGGTTGTTCGAGTGAGTTGTGGAAGTGGCATAGGAAGTTGGGTCACTTGAGCTTTGACCTTTTGTCTCGCTTGAGTAAACTCAATTTGGTCCGAGGATTGCCACGGTTGAGGTTTGATAAAGAGTTGGTTTGTGCGCCGTGTAGGCATGCCAAGATGGTAGCCTCTTCTCACCCGCCTCTCACCGATGTGATGACTGAGCGTCCACACGAGCTGCTCCATATGGACCTTGTTGGCCCAGCTCGTGTGCGATCTGCGGGTGGGAAGTGGTACGTCCTTGTTGTGGTGGACGACTACTCTCGGTATGCGTGGGTGTTCTTTCTTGAGGAGAAAGGGGAGACGTTTGGTTTTGTTCGAGATCTCGTCTTGAGGCTAAGAAACGAGAGGCACGGAGATGCCATACGAGCGATCCGCAGTGACAATGGCTCGGAATTCAAAAACTCTCGCTTCGAAACCTTTTGCCATGACTTGGGTCTTGAACACCAGTTTTCGAGTCCGTACACGCCTCCCCAGAATGGCGTGGTGGAAAGGAAAAACAGGACCTTGTGCAAGATGGCTCGGACGATGCTCGACGAGCATAGGACTCCGAGAAGGTTCTGGGCTGAGGCGGTCAATACCGCGTGCTATGTGTCGAATAGGATCTACCTCAGGGTTCACAAGAAGAAAACCTGTTATGAGTTGATACACGGTCGCACACCCAAGGTGAGTCACTTCCATGTCTTTGGTTGTAAATGCTTCATTCTGAAGAAAGGGAAGAAGTTGGACAAGTTCGAGGCTAGGTCTGTCGATGGCATTTTCTTTGGTTATGCATCTCATTCTAGAGCATTTCGTGTGCTCAATCTTGAAACTAACCAAATCGTGGAGACTTGCGAGGTAACCTTCGACGAGACACAGCCACGTAGTCAGCTTGTTTTTGAGTGTGCAGGTGACGACGAACTTGGCGAGGAGATCTTTCAGGAGGAGGAGCATGAACATGGAGATGATGAAGATGGCGGTGTGGTGCCCGTGGCTAAACATGTACCTACTACTTCGACGACGATCGTGAACGGGCCCTCTCCCACACCTACAACGACAAACCCAGATCAAGGTGAGGCTGCTGTTGAGGGGGAGGTAGCATCAAGGCGAGAACCTCCCCGGTGAGTGCAAGTGGATCACCCAGCTTCGAGAATCATCGGCGACATGAATGAACGCACTACACGGTCGAGGGTTCGGAACAATTCTCATTTCGCTCATGCTGCTTTTGTTGCCACCTTTGAGCCCAAAGACATTGGACACGCGTTATCTGATCATAATTGGGTTAACTCGATGCATGAGGAGTTAGAGAATTTTGAGAGGAACCAAGTTTGGGTGTTGGTTGACCCTCCCCCAGGGTGTAAGCCGATTGGGACAAAATGGGTGTGGAAAAATAAAGAGGGAGAGAAATGAGAAGTGGTGAGGAACAAGTCGAGACTTGTTGCTCAGGGGTGCAGTCAGAAACAGGGGATCGACTACGAGGAGACTTTCGCTCCTGTAGCTCGTTTGGAGGCGATCAGGATCCTTCTAGCCTTTTCCGTGGCTAAAGGGTTCAAGTTGTACCAGATGGATGTGAAGAGTGCTTTCCTGAACGGTGTGTTGGAGGAAGAGGTGTTTGTGAGGCAACCACCGGGGTTTGAGAGTGAGAAGTACCCCCACCGGGTGTACAAGTTGAGGAAGGCGCTGTATGGGTTGAAGCAGGCGCCTAAAGCTTGGTATGGTAGGTTGAGGGGGTTCCTGTTTGAGAGAGGGTTTGAGATGGGAAAGGTCGATCAGACCTTGTTTCTCCTCAGGCAGGGCAGAGATATCCTGATTGTGCAGGTATACGTGGATGATATTGTCTTTGGTGGCTCGTCTAACTCTCTTGTTGCAAGGTTTGCAGAAGACATGAGCAGGGAATTTGAGATGAGCAGGGACCCGGTGTCCAGCGGGGTCAAGTGCGGGCCGCATGGTGGCAAGAACGGCAAGATGAAGTCATGGACGGTTTCTTGGTTGAGCCTCAAAATCAAGGTCGAGCCGGGACTACGTGGGAGTCGAGTCACGAGTGGTGATTGGCGGAGGCTACACTGTAACATACCAGAATTTTGAATGCTTTACCATGTATGAATTTTCGCAAAAATTTAAAACTTTTTGTTTGAACTCGTGTGCTACCAAATTTGATCCCAATTTGCTAGCCTCTCACCTTTAATCCCTTATAAATTAAAACCATATAAAATTATTCTCAAATTATAGTATAAAATGTGAGTTGGATTTTCTTTGGATTTTATTTGGAGTTAATTTGAGTGCTGTTTGAATTTGAAAGTAATTCAAATTCAAACAAAGTTTCAAAACATATTTGCAAATTAATTATAAAACTCTAACTTCTAACTTGGGCCTGCTAACCTCGGTGAAAGTCTGCCAGGCCACCCTCTAGTTTTAACCCGGGAGCGAATCAGCACCCTAACCTATCCGCCGGCCCAGCCCAGCAGCTCAGCGGATGCAGCCCAGCAGCCCATATCGCCGACCTTTCTTTTTCTTTCGCTGACGTCTGGGCCCCGTGTGTCAGTCGCACCACATCCTTCTTCCTCACCTTTTTCTCCTCTGCAGCCGGCCGCGTCGCGCCGACCCGCGCTTGCGCGCGTGATGGGACGGCCGGGGGCGGGCTGGCGCGCACGCCGAGCCGCGCCGTGCCCGAGCCAACCCGTCCAGGGGGGTGGTTCGCTAGGGGATTTTCCCCTTTTGCCCTTGCCGGTGATGCAGAAGGGGCTGAGGCAACCAGTGGTGGCCGGCCACGTCGCCGCCCCGAGCGAATCCACCAATGGGGACGCCGCGGCCACCAAATTGCCCCTGCGCCAGCCTTGACCCAGCCATATAGAGGCCCCCGAAACCCCAGCCGCATCTCACCAACCCGCCGGGGGTTTTCCCCTTTCCTGTGTTTCGCCGCCGCTGGGGATGAGAAGAGGGGGAGTGGGGGAAGAGAGGAGGGGAGAAGGGGGAGCCGCGCACCGCGTTGCCGCCGGTGCGCCGAGACCGGAGGCCGTCCGTGGTCGAAGGGAGCCGGAGATGTCGCCGAGTGGGAAGGACGTCCGCGTCGAGCAGAGCATGAAGCAGAGCGCCGTAGTGAACGCCTACGCCAAGCCGTCTTCACCGAGCCGGCCACGCCTACATCGTCGCCCCAACGTGAGCGCCGCTAACCTCTGCTCCTCGTCCCTTCTACCTTGATCACTGATACCTGGGAGCGCGCCTTCGAGCCGTCGAGCGCCGGTTCGTCATCGTTTCCCCATGAACGGGTGTCGAACCGCGCCATCCATGTTGTGATCTCGCACCGCAGCAACCCCATGCCGCCGTGCCATGCGCCCTGCGCGTGCCGTGCCTCGGGCTCCTGTGAACCGGCCTTCGCGCCGTGATGTTTCTGTGCAGGTGGGCGCACATACGCGTCGTGGCCGTGCGCACCCCAGCGCCCAAGGCCGAGTCCTCGCCTGTGAACCGCTGTCGCCGCCCGTCCGTCGGGTCGATCTGCGCCGCCGCGTCTCGGTGCCAAGCACCACACACCGCGTCGTTCGTTTCTTTGAGCCGGTCGTCGTGCCCTGCGACTCTTTTCCTTGCAGGGGCTCGCGCACGCGGAGGCAGCCAGGCCGAGCGCACCCCAGCGCAGGGGCCGAGCTGCGATCTGCGCCGCGACGCGACGCCGCGCGCGTGATGGCCAGGCCGTGCGGAGCCGCATGCCGCTCGCCATGTATGAGTGCTTCCGTGTGCTTGCGCGAGAACCGTGGGTTTTTCCCCCAGCCTAGCTGTCGACCGGGGCCATCCCGGACTCCTGTTTCGACCTCGCCGTCGCCGCCTGGAGCGTGCCAGCGCGGGCGCGCGCCGCGCTCCAGAGGAGCCGAGCGCCGGCCAGTGTTCTCAGCGAACCGGTTGATCTAAAAGACCTTAGATGGGCTTCAATCGGTGTTCCGGCCCATCGGAGCCCGACAGAGCCCATCGCACCTTTTTGGACTGAAGGGGGATAGTCCAGGGAGGTTTTGTGGACTTCGGTCCACTAGGCCATTTGGGCCGGGTCCATTGGGCCACGTTCGGCCCAGTGGCACTTTCGGCCCACCAAAGGCCCATTAACCCGCTGACCGCTGACGACATGCTGACGTCAGCATCTTTTTTTATAAAAAATCCTTTTCTATTTTCTAAATGATTTCAGAAATGTTTTAATCTTTGAAAATTCATAACTAATTATCTGGAGTTCCGAAAATTATGAAACCACTTGCGTTGGTTTCATAATTCCGAGACGCTTGCCGCTATCCTATCCCTCTCTACTCTTGCCCTTGAACCAAGCCCTTTTGCCTTGTGTTCTTGGTATAGAATTCGTGGCCGCTGCCCGCCACTGTGCTAATGTGGGTCTGGTGCCGCGGACAGGAATCTTACCCCATGTTCGCATCGCTTATCTTTCCTATACCTCTGCCTTCCCTTTGTGCTGCGTCGCGCATATCCGCTCTCGCTCTACTTGGCTTCGTGCTGTGAAGCGTGTACCGTGCCATGTGCTTGAAACCAGGATGCCGCACGTGATGGACGGCCGTGTCGTGAGCAGAGGCCTCTGCTTCACGCTCGGCAACCCCGAGCCACAGCCTGACTGCCTTGCCTTGGACAATGCCGCATCACTAGTACTTGCCTCGTAAGCGCTTTTAAGCACAACTTACCACTTCGCCACCCGATATCGGTCACAAGTTGATCCTTTCTTATCCTCTGAGCTGTCGCTGCATATCTTGGCATGGTAATGCCTTTTCTAGTTATCTTTGTCTCGCTCTGCTACCATCATCCTTTGCGCTACTGCTTTGATCATCCGAGAGTTAAACCTTGCAAGCATTAATCTCAGCCTCTCCGCTTTCTTGCTTGCAAGCTTGACCACCTAAGATCTTAGCCGTGAGGTCCATAACCTAACCACGAACTAACTCTTGTTCCTACCATGTTTTCAAGTATATAAAACTAGTTGCTTAAACTAATTTTGTTTTAAAACCAATTGCTCTATCTTCATTATTTAAACTAGTGCTGCTTGTATTTAATATGGAGTTTATTTGGATCTTCTAAATTGGTTCTTATTGATGTTTTTGCATTAGATGAATGCTCGTTATTTATTTCCGCGTCGCATCTCGTGTAGGCTTGTGATCTTGTTTGAAGACCCGAGCTGCGACGACTGAGGAGACGTGACTACCCCGACTTTGCCCGAGAGGACGCTCAACCTCTACTACTCTACGTCGACTACCGCGCAGGTGTCATGTCACTCCCGACCATGTAGATCCCATGCATGCTATTTAGTTGCTAGTGCTTTATTTATGATGCTTTGGATGATTGAATTGCATAGACAATCTTTTAGCCATGCCTTGATTTGTTATATCCTGTACCTTGAACCTCCTACCTTTGGAACTAGCTACAGACCCCTAGCTAGCTCCCGATGATTACTATTCATATAGTTTACCTGTTCCGTGATAGGGATGGATCTCTGGTTTGGACCGAGATTGGGATATCTCGGTATTCTAGCGTGTGTTTTGGGTGAGTGTGTATCCTTGATGTGTTACCGCGAGAGCGAGCCGCTTTGGTTACTTGTGAACGCCTGTCTAGGGGAGATGCGACCTGGCCTCCCGCCCTAGCGGCGTGTCGGACGGTGGGAGTTGGTGAGTGCTCGCTCTTGCAATTAAGGACCGATCGACAGTTTAACCGTGATCTTTGAGCTATTTTCGTACAAACCGTTCGCTCACGTATGGGTGGGGTTCGGTCCGAGAACTAGTTGGTGGTTGGCGCTCAGCTTGTAGGCGGACCGGTGTGGTCGTGTGAGGGGGACGGGTTATACCCCCCCGGGTAGACGTCGCCCCGGCTCCTCCGGGGATGGTTTCACAGCTCTGAGGCCCTGCTGGCAAGTTTCGCGCCCCAGTTCAGGACGAGTCAGGCTCGGAGAGGCAGGAGAGCGCCACCCACTGCTAGGTCTCCGGTCGTTAGGTAGGGACGTGGAACGGCGGCCACCGTTTCTGCCCTATCCGGCGGGTCCAGTTGTACAACCTCTGTAGAGTGTTAAACCTATAGCTATAGTCCGTGTCCACTGGTATGGACAGCCCACGGGTCTGTTACTCTGGCTAGACTTTTCTTGTGATGCTTCTCTCCCCCGAGTGTGTGAGCCCGGCTTCGTGCCGTTGAGATGTGAGGTAGGAGTTGGTGACCTCACATCGCAGATGAGAGTGGGATGCTGTGACTCGGTTGAGGTCCAGTGTTTTGGTGTACTTTCCTTGGTTGGGGTGTTGACCCCGGAGGTGTTGGCCTCGGAGGTGTGGATCTCCTCGGAGATGGTGACCTCTCTGCAATACCGCTTACCTTGATGTTGCTACCGCTGCTTGCATAAACTTACTACAGCCATATATAGGCCTATCCATGCATACTAGAATTCATCCACTACTTTTGCTCTTTGTTGGGAAGCTGACATGACCTACCCGCTTATCGGGTAGATGGCGATGCTTTCAGTCTTGGCGATCGGCTACGACATCAACGATGAAGGATGGGAAGACTAGAGCTGGTCCTACACTCAAGTTTGCCTGTGGAGCTGGAGACGCTTCGCTTCGATAGATCCGCTGCGTAGATGTTTTACCTTTCTTGTTTAGTCCAGTTGGACTTGTACCCGGCTTATGCCGAAATGTTGTACTCTGATGTATTAATAAAATTATGTAATTTTCCCTTTATTCCCGTGTTGTATGGATTTGTACCACTTGAGACAGGGTTTGCACGTGATAGCCACTTCCTGGGACTATCACAGAGGTGCAGAGGATCGGGTTTCCAGTTTTGGAAATCTGGTTCGTTTCACTACACCGAGTTCGCGGGGTTTTCGGTGGTTCACCAGAAAACCACTGGGTTCCTTGGTTGATCCACAAAGCCAAGACCGAAGAACCGAAGACGGAGGTGCAGCAGCTCCAGACCGGTCTGACCGGTGGGTACCGGTCTGACCGGTGAGGAGCACCGGTCTGACCGGTGTGCGACGACGCAGTCCGGAATCTTCGAAGCGGAGGACACACGTCGGGATCGCAAGGCTTGCGTCGAGGCTAAACAAGTTTGCGGTCGCTGGGCATCCGTCCGATGGAGCGAAGACAAAGATTTCCGAATTCGCCCTTGAGGGGCATGTATCCCTAGTTAGCTAGTAAGGGTATTTTCGTCTTTCGGTTGCCTCCATATAACCCAAGTGGTGAGAGGATGGCAGCCATCTCTTGGAACCCTAGCTCATTTGCTTTCCTATTTTCTCTTCCTATTTTCCTTAGGATTTTCTTAGGACTAGCTTGAGAGCTTCATGGTGAGATCTTGTGAGAGGGAAGGATGATCGAGCGGCAAGCTAGACCTTGTATGAACCTATTTGGTATGTATAGATGATTCGGCGTGGTTCCTCAAGGCTTGGATGTGTCTTTCCCCTTTCTCCTTTTTGGTGATTTTCGGAGCCCTTTCTTGGCGATTTTCTTGGAGCGATTTCGAGGCCTTTCTCTTTGGGATTTGGTGGGGGATGTATGCATGAACCCTTCGTGGTTCTTTTCCCTTTGATTCCCCTCCCAAATCCGTGAGCAAAGAGGCTCGATTTTGGGGTTTTTCTGGCTCTAGGGTTAGAGGCGTTCTTGGTGGGATTTCTTCGATTCCTCTTGATTTAGCGAGTTTTGGTAGACCAAATCTTGGCTATGGAGTGCCCATGAGGTGTTCCTACTATCCCCAAAGTCTTGCACAAATCCGTGGAGCGATTCGGGAGATCGGGAGTTGGATTTGGGGGAGTTGACTCGCGGGTGCTGTTCATCCCCGAGCGGCCCAGCCTGACCGGTCTGACCGGTGCAGAGGCTCTGTGGGTTTTGCCTCGGGTGAATGTCTGGGTGAGTTCGTTGCTGTCCCGTGTTGCTGCTGTTTCGAGTTTGGTCCTGTTTGGAGCTCGGTAGGTCAGTTTGGTGTATTTGGGATTTCCTGGCTTGGACCGGTCTGACCGACGAGCTACACCGGCCTGACCGGTGTAGAGGCCTTCTGTGCAAGTTCTCAGATTTTGCCAGTAGGGACCGGTCTGACCGGTGCTGCTCACCGGCCTGACCGGTGTAGCCCAGTAGTTGCTCGAGTCAGTTTTTCCGCTGCGTTCTCGAGTAGGTGTAGGTGGTTGTTGGTTCCTAGGACCAGTAGCACTCCAGTGGCTGCGTGGTCTTGGCCAACTTAGGTAGTTGAGTTGGAGACGTGATTTGGAAGCCGTGTTCGTCTTGTTGGAGTCCTCATCTCCTTCGAGAAGAATTTTTATCGGCTCTCATTCACTCCCCCCTCTCTGGTTCGCCTAATCGGTCCTTCACGGTGTCTTGGTCTTATGGAAGTGGTTAACTGCACCCTGCACATATTGGAAATTATCCTGAATGCTACGACCTTTGATGAATGTGCTTTGGCATGGTGAGACAATTGTGGCAAGATGTGGTGCCAGTCTGTTTGCTAGAATCTTGCTCAGGATTTTGGCTGCACTATGCATGAGGCTAATTGGTCTGTAATCAGCAGCAGATGTTGGTTCTGTCTTCTTTGGCAACAGTGTCACATTTGCTGAATTTAGTAGTTGCCATCTCTGCCCCCTCAAGTGATATACTTGGTGCAAAGCTGCGAGCAAATCCGGTTTGACAATATCCCAACAGATTTTGTAGAACAGGCATGTATATCCATCAGGTCCAGGAGCTTTTTCGTTTGGTGTTTGCATGACTGCTGTCTTAATTTCATCGTCAGAGAAAGGAGCCTCCCGTTCTTGGAGGTCATGCCTGGGGATGTTTAAGGAATCCAAATTGAGTTGCCTTTCCCGTGGTGTGTGTTGACCAAGTATAGTGTTGTAGTGCCTGAAAAGTTCGTCTTCCTTGTCCTGATGGCTGGTAACCACACGACCTTGTGCTGTAAGGTGTGGAATGAAGTTCTTACATCTCCTAGCATTGGCTCTCAGGTGAAAAAACTTGGTATTTGCATCACCCAGTCTGATCCAAGTCAGCCTGGAACGCTGTCTGATTTTGATCCGTCGTAGGGCCGTGAAACCCAAAATGCGAGCTTTGGCATTCCGGGGCAGACGCAGTTCTGATGGTGTAAGATCTCTATGCTCTTGGGCCTGATCCAGCAGCTGTACTATCAGAGTGGCCACGTCTGTCAGTAGTTTCAGCGGCTTTATTTGTTGACGGTGCCATTTTTTCAAAGCAATTGCTAACCGAGACAGCTTCACATGTAGAACCCTGATCTTGTCTGCGGAGGAGAAGGACTTTTCCCAGCTAGCCTGTACTGTTTCTTTGAACCCGGGCAATTTGGTCCAGAAGCTCTCAAAACGAAAGTTGCGATATCGTTGTACAGGCAATCTCATTAGTAGTAATGGACAGTGGTCTGATGCAGATGTAGAAAGGGCTTGCACAAAGGCATCCGATCTTGCCAGCTCCCAATCCTTAGTAACAAAGATGTGGTCAATTTTGGTTAAAGTTGGGGTATCAGTCTCACTTGACCATGTGAATTGCCGACCGTGTGGTTTCAGCTCTTTCAGTTCAAGGTCATCTAATGTTGTTTTGAAACTGTTCATCAGTCTTATGTTGACCCTGCCATTGCTCTTGTGGTCAGCCCTGAAAATGAGGTTGAAATCCCCTAAGATGCACCATTGTGGTAGAACTGCAGGTTTTAGATTCCTCATTTCCAGCATGAAGCGTTGCTTGTCTATATCGAGTTGATGTCCATATAAACCTGTTATGGACCATTGCAGGCCATTTTCTCGACACTTGATAGTTGCTGAAACTGTAAATTCCCCCACCTGAATGTCTTGTAACAAGTAGTAGTCCACAGAGCATGCAATGATCACTCCTCCCTTAACACCATCAGCCGGCAGAGCTGCATATGCACCCACAAATTGTGGACCTAATGTTTCCGTGATGATCCCTATAACAACTTATATGTTGGAATAGAGGGAGTAACCAGTAGTGCTGCAACCCTTTTGAGAATCCGCAGAGCATGCTAACTAGGCTTGAGGCCAGGAAGCAGCACTACTTACGCGAGTTTAAAGGAAAAAATTGGATCTCTACACAAGTACACAGGTAGAGGTAATGCTCGAATTAATAGGTGACGCTACTACAAAAGAATTTTAATTCATTACAGTAACTCCGATAACAATCATGGTTCTGAAAAGAACGAAACAATCAGAAACTTGCAGGGTCCTTGCCCTGACACACAGTACAGGCTGCTACTAGTATAAGTGTATACCGATCACAATTTCAAACAAATGGGTTAGGAAACGTAAATTTCATATATAATCTAACGGACTAATATTTTTGTTGTGGCAGTGGCACCCAGTGCATGTAGATGCATCATGCTATTCTGGATCGTCTTCATTTCGGGTCATGGTTCCTCGGCGCCCCATTCTGCTCCCGCTGTTCCAGCTGATAGAACGGGATCTGCTCGCCCTGCTGCTGCTTGTGCAGCTCCATCATCTGGTCCTGGCAACGCAGCTGCATTTGCTGACCTAGATTGCTGGGCGAGCTTGTGTCGCCGAGTTTCAGGCGCTGGACTTCGGTCGTCAACGCCTCATTCAGTGCTGTTCAGTTGGAAACAGAAATGGTGCTCAGAACAAATTGGCTAGATTATTTCATCACAAAATTTGCTGTTCACTAGAATATGATGCGCATGCTGTGGCACTATATATGCTACAAATTTGATAAGAGCTTAGTCCGTGTACTTCTCTATTGACAGAAGGAATTTAAGAATGGATAAACCAAGCATGGACGTTGACAGACTTAAAAGATAAGATAATTGCAGCACTTGTATTATCTAAAGACGACGGCCGGCCTCTTGTCAGAGGGGTAGTGCCCACCAGCACCGTGACACGAACTAGGCAACGCGGTGTCAGTTTGCATTAACAAACACTTGGGGTTATTTGGATCGATACGAGAATCCAAAACAAGGCGACGTCGCCAATGCCTGACGAAGTCGCTGCGCATTCAGGTATGTTCTGATTGTTTTACATACGACATGCTAGCAACTAACAGCATCATAGAACAATGATGGTTGGATTAAAAAAAACTAGCCGGATTTGTTAGGGGCGAACTGGTAAGCTTATCGGCACAACATGACAACGACTAACTGCCAGTGCGTACGCTCCGAACGCCAATGCGGCGATCACGTCCAGCACCACGACCGTACGAGCATACTATTGGAAATTCAGAACAAGCAGCAATTGGATGCATACTGAACAGGAAGTTTGAACATGGTGGTTACTCTGAATTTTTCGTGCGATACTTTATCCAAGAAAACGTGGAATCATTTCTCACCGTCACGTAGCTGCGCCTGCTGCTCCATGGCCTGCAGCCTGAACTTGAGCTCGTTGTTCTGGGTGGCGAGCCCGGCCGAGTCGCGCTGGCACGAAGAAGGGAACAAGCTCATGGATTTTTTTTTCACCGAGCAAGAATGAACACTGTCTGAGAATGAGGCGGATGCTCCTCATACCTGCAGTAGAGTGAGCTGCGCCGACAGAGTCGTGGCCTCCGTCTGCAGGATCTGCACCTTCTGCTCCAGCTCCGCGATGTAGCGCATCCGCCGCTCCTTGGACCGCGCCGCCGACTGCCTGTTGGCGAGCACCCTGCAGCGCGCACAAGAGTGATTTTGATGGATAATAACCTCGTGACCAACGTATTTGCATTTTTGTGGTAGAAGATTAGAGGTATAAAATATGGAAGGATCCGGCTATAATGTGAGGATCCGGACTTTTATGGCAGGATATAATAATTTGTTACGAAAGGAGCTTTGGCCTACCTCTTGACGCGCTTGGGGTCGGCGAGGGCCATCTCGGCGAGCTTCTCGTCGGCCATGATCCGCTTCATCTCGGCGGGGGTGAACTCGCCGCCGCCGAACTCGAGGCTGAACTTTCCGGGCTCCCCATTGGCGGCGAAGCTGAGCTTGCCCATGAGGCTGTCCATGGACAGGCTCCTGGCGTGCCTCGCCGGCGGCGGCGGCGCGGGCTCTCCGGCCGCATTCCTCTTCTTCTTGCCGGCTGCATCGCCCCAGAGGAGGAACTGGCTGTCGGCGCCGCCACCGCCACCGACGCCGCCGCCGCCGTAGTCCTCGGACTCGTTCTCGCTGCTGTCGGCGCCGTTGGTGCGCATGCCGCTGCTCCCGCGGCTGTCCCCGTCGGAGTTGTTGAGCCCGTCCATGCCATCCATGCTCATGTACGCATTGAACAGGTCGTCGCCCGCGGCGCCGGCGCCGACCGGGAGGGCCCAGCCCCCGGCCTCCATCTTGGCTGGCGGCGGCAGCGGCGGCTGGAAGTAGCCGAACGCGACGTCGCTGCGGGACCGGCGGTGCGCCTTGCGCGGCGGCAGGCCGCCCTGCGCGCGCGCCACCGCGGCGGCGGAGCTGTCGTCCATGCACGCGTCGGGGTGGTGCAGGGAGTGGGAGCCGGGCCCCGCGGGCGGGGGCGTCGGCGGCAGCCCCGCCCGCTGCTGCTTCTGGTGCTGCTGCGCCGGCGACGGCGGAGGCATGGACGCCTGGACGTGGTTGTGGTGGTGGTGCATCAGCCCGTGCCCGCCGTTCGCGGTGTTCATTGTCGTGGCGGGCGCCGCCGACCGTGCCGCGCGGGCGAGCTCGTGTGGGTGCGGTGGCGTGGCGGTGGTGCGTGCCCGATCGGGTTTGCGTCGCGCGGTGTTCCTACGCGGTTTGAAGGGTGGTATTTAATTGCTGGGTGCCGAACGCTGAGGAGAGGTGGGGGGAGAGTAGAGAGAGCCTTTTGGCAGCGTGGCGTGTGTGGGGGGTTGCGGCGCATGTCTTCTTTCCGGGAATCCGCGCCGCGCCGGCAGCCGCAGCATCATCTTCGGTCTGCTCGCCCGGGGGAGGGAGGAGAGGAAAAGGGAACGTGCTGCTTGACAGGATCGCACGCCGCTCATCGCGTAACGAACAGCAAGGCCAAAAAGGGAAGAGCTGCGGGAACAGCGATTCTGCACAGGGAAGCCCACGGAGTCTAACATGTCAGAAAGATCAGCCGTGTTTGCCATCATTGCAGTGCTGCATTCTCAGGTATATTTTGCAACGGCGCGCCGGAGTCGTTGACTGGGGTCGTAGTACTCCCTGTTGAGCAGTGGGCATCTCTGACGTGCCTGCCTTGTTTCTGAAAATTTGCTGGTGGGATCTGATAAACCACTTGGCCATTAACATCCTGAGACAAGTTTTCAACCAACCATCAATACGCCCGTTGGGGAAAGGGGGGCGACTAGATGAAGTATTGGTAAGCTGTTCACCCTTCTATGCATAGAAAAGAAAATGACTGAACTTGGCATCAGCACTTGCCGTTACATTGTGGTCGTGGATAGGCCTCATCTTACGTGATGTTGATTTTCCCTTATAAAAGCACATATCATGGTGAATTTCGTAGATGAGTACTGAGCGGAAGGAGAAACCTATCATGGTGAATTTCGTGGTTCAAGATGTACCTTGAGCCGCTGGAGGAAGAGAACATATGGGATGCATGTAGAGAAGTGCGATCAGAAACAAAACCCATTGACTTCTTATTGTTTTGTTCTCTCGGGTGAAGTCACATTCGTAAAACAAGGCAGTAGATAAGCTATGGACCCTTTTAGTCACCATGTTTGACAGTTTAGAAGCTAAAGGGTCGTCTAAAATTTAGTTACTTACGTGAAGACTAGTAGTTCGATGATTGAACTAGTTATTCTAGTTGTGACCGGTGAGATAGTGGTGATAGGTGCATAGGGTGGAATGGCAACGTGGCACGATAGATGGGGAATGGGAAGTGCATACATCACTTCAAATATGCTTCCTTAGAGAAACTTCAGCAAAGTTTCCTACTCAAGTCCCTACTCAAAAGATAGGGACGGAGGACGAAAAATAACACAACTCCAACTCGTTGCGAAAAAGAGAAAGGATAATAAGAAAAACAAAAACAAAAAGGTGAGACACTTACACACAGGTCCCACTTGTCATGATACAAGAAGGGGTTGAGAAGTAGGGAGTGTTGCTGGAGTTGTGAGTGAAAACATGATCCCAGAACATAGTGAGAACCCCTACTCAAAAAGTTAGGGACATGAAGTAGTAGCTATATCTGAAGTTGCTCTTAAAGCACCCAATTAGTGGAATCTTGTAAGAAAAGTGAAAAGATATGTGTCATTCTCTTCTTTCTTACTCTCCTATCATTAAATCCTTATTATTTACGTAAACAAATGTCATGCACCCCTACTAGAGCACACCACCTATGGGCTATGGCTAAAAATAAGTGCCGATTAATCTAAAAATAATTAAAATACGTGACGAGTAGATGCGTGGCTATACTAAGTTTGCAAGATATTAGGCATGTTACGTTGGTGATTGGTCCATAGAATGGCACAAACGGTTTGCATCCAGTTTTTTCCTGTTCATGGTTGACTAGTCCAAATTCATTATTTCGGCCGTGCACCGTGCTCCCTCCCTTGGTGCTCTTTTTGAGCGACAGATCACGTGCCGTCGGTGCGCCCTAAGACTGTCCGCACTCGTCAACCTCCAAATTCAACCTCTAAAAGGAATATTTTTGCTTGGTCATCAAGAATTTCCAGTTCAGTTTCAATTTTTCCGCACCCGTCAACCTCTATATCTCATACTCCATACCAATTAACCGGTCTGGGACCCACACATCATACTCTTTTCTTTTTCTCTCCCTCCCTACCCCTGCTCCCCTCCTACCTCGCACAATCCGCCGGCTCCCCTGCTTCGATTGCGGTCGGCGCGCGTGCGGTCGGCGCGCGTGGAGGCCGGTGGCGGCTCGGAGCTCCCCCTTGCGCCTGCCGCGACTGCGGGTCGTCGAGCACCGAGTCGGGCGAGCAGAAGGCGGCGCGAGATCCGGACTCCTCGCCGTCGCCTCGGACACGGCGGCCGCGACGAAGCTCGACCTTGCCCGCGCACGGAGGTTGGAACGGCGGCTCCAACGCCCGCGAGCTCATGCTCGCGCTGGCCGCGGCGGCCGCCTCGCGCCATCCCTTTGCCGCAGAGGTCCCGCTCGGCGCCGCGACGGCTGCCACTGCCGCCGGCGGATGCCCGCTGCTGTCCGACTTCGGGTGGAGCCTCCCCGAGGCGGAGCCCCACGCGGCGAGCCAGTTCATGGTCGATTGGTGGGCCTCCCACGGCGCCCAGGCGGCCGCCGGGAAGAAGCCCGAAGGTACCGGCGACAGCGACGGCGACGGCGCGGAGCTCCGGCTATGCTAGCACGTACGGTGCGGGCGGTGCGAGACCCGGCGGCACGAGTTCCGGCGGTGCTCGGTGTGCGGCGCCACCAACTACTGCTTCCGCGTGTGCCAGGCCCTGGACTGGAAGCGCGCGCACAAGGCGCAGTGCGTGCCCATGGACCGGTGGCTCCTCGCCGGCCTCTCTTTCTCGGATGGCGGAGCAGGGGCAGCCGGGCTGGCTCGGGGCTGGATTCGGCACCCCCGCCTCAGACCACATCCACGCTCCGGCGCGCTTCACCTCCCCCACGCCGCGCGCGCTCCACCTCGATTTCGGCGGCGGGGTCCCTGGGGACGGCGAGGCGGAGCTCGGAGGGACGGCGGCGGCCCTCGCAGCGATCTCCTCCGCCTCCGGTCTCCTCACCCCTCCCCTGCTCCCGGTTCGACCAGGCCGGTGCCGGCATCTGCTTCCCTCCCTTCTCTTCCCTTCCGTTCCGAGCATCCGCGCGAAAGGGCGGTGGTTGGTGGCAGGCGCCGACGGGAGGCGATGCCGTTCGTCCCGTATCGCGCTGAATGTGGCGTTGCCGCGGCCGAACGGAACGATTCCGTTGTCTTTACAGTCTCCCGGTGCAGCTAGAAAAACTGGAAAGAGGGACGCCACCTGCCACCGTGTCCCGGCGCGTTCCTTTTACAGGCACCGGTGCAGACAGTCTAACGCTCCAGTATTATTATCACGCCGCCGAAACGCAAGCATCCGGACCGGCACCCGGCTTCAAAGCTCAGGCCAAGCTAAGCAGCAGGCAGCTACTAGAAGCGAGAATCTGTACCCGAAACGCTCCTTGCTCCGGCAATTTGGTTGGTCACAGCGAACTTGTTCGGGGGGAATGAGAACCAAGTCGTGCAGGCAGCCCACATGCATCGGATCAGAAAAAAAGCCGGGAGCGAACGAAGCGACGCAGGATTCTCAATTCTATGCGTTTGCTGAAGGTACAGAGTACAGTACCGAGTACTTTCATCGTCGGAAAAGAAGAAGAAGAGAAAAGGCAAGTGCCACCAGGGGAGGAAAAGGGTGCCTTTGGGAAACCGTGTGGAGCCGCCCTTGCACGAAAGGACGGACATGGGACATATACTCTTCTCACTCTATCGATCGATGATATATGCTGTACATGTGGCACTGTGGCTGGTTTAGTTATTAGTTTAAACCGTTATTAGTTTAAAGCCCTAAGCGGATGACCTTAATTCTTAGCACGTAAACATGCATGCGCGGGAACTGTGCACGGTGACCTCGCCGTGTCGTTGGGACTACCAGGACTAGCGAGCAGTGGGGCTTCTGGCACGATCCCAAAGTCTCCCGACGTGACGGCGATGGGTGGTGGCACTGCTGCGTAGGACGCGCCGGCCGGGGCCGACGCGGGCGCGCGCGGACCAGGACAAACCGAGGGTCGCGGCACATGCATGCGCCTTCGTTCCGTTCCTTCCCCCAGCTGGCCGGATCGACGGTTCGTTCCTTCGCCACGGACAACGGGCCAGGGCGTGACGCGAACGGACGAACGCGCCCGCGCCCCGCGAATGGTGGAGCAACCGATGCTGCCGCCCAGCTAGCTAGTACTAGTAGTGTGCCCCGGAGCGATCGGGCCAGCAATCAAGCCCAAAAGGCGGGGTGCGCGACGGCGACGGCCGACGGCGACGTCGACGCGCGCACGCGGGGCAGTCGGACTCGCCGCCACAAATCAAGGCGGGGGGGCCTCGCACGCACAGGCACAGGCGCACAGCCGGTGCGCTGCGAACTCCGACCCGCTATTTGTTCGTTCGGCCGAGGCGGGGGGCCGTGTCCGTGTGCGGCGCGCAGGCGCACACGGAGTCACGTGGCGTTCGGTTGGGGCGGGCGGGTGGTGCGCGAGCGACGAGCGAGCGAGCGTACGAGCCCGAGACTGGACCGGCCGTGGCCGGCCTCATGAAGAGTCCGTCCCCCCAACCTCTCACATGGAGGACCGCGACTCGGTGTACGGGGCGCGGGGGCACGGACGTGACTCGTGACGGGGACCTGCACTGGTGGACCAATCGATCGATCGATCTCGGCGTCGGGCGGGCTCCCGGCCCTTGCTCGGCCGCGGACGTCTCAGTACGTGACAGAGCGGCGGTCACGCGCTGACGCGCGCGCGGGGCTCGGCTCGGTCCGTGGGCGCTCGGCGGAATCCACAGGGTTTACTGCTGATCAATTGGTCATTTAGGAGAACCACCCACATCACATGGCGTGGCACGCTGCTGATGTCGTCGCCGCGTCGTAGCGACTCTGCCCTTCTGGATTCTGGTGATGTGTCCGTGTGGGTGTCGGCCGAAAGGATGCTTTTTTTTTTAGAGGCCGAAAGGATGCAATTAATTGTGCGGAAAGATGGAGCGGTTCACGGGCTGTGTGTGCTTCTTCTCGTGGGTCTTTCTTTTCGTCATTGAGAGAGAACCATTTTAATCATCAGGCCCAGGGATGCAGAAGGAAAGCTCATTATGGGCCGCATGGAAGAAACCCAGCTCAATCATCATCATATTATGGAGGAAAGAAATCTATATTACTTCCCTCAACTACTGTGAAAGTCAGCTGTTCCTCCCTAAATTAGAAAAATGGATGTTTGTGCTCCTCAACCTATTGAAACTGGTAGATTTACCTCCATAGGCGGTTTTCAAAGCGGTTTTGATGATGTGGCGCCATGTCAGCTAGTTTACGTGACGCCCCGTTAGCCGTGAGGGAGGTAAATTGAACTTTTATGATAGTTCAGAGAGGTCTATTAGACTTTATAAAAAATATAGAAATATTCTTTTAGTTTACTGATTTTTTTGTGGGATTTCACTCCACCCGCGGTTGGGAACTACTAATTCGTTGGGTCTACATAATTTTGAATGGGCTCCTGACGAGCTAATTTTCACTATTTTTATTTGTAGTTTTTATTTTATTCTAGACACGTGTTATTCTTTTCCTTTCTATCACTTTCTTCATTGCGTGTTTTTTTAGATAATGGAACAATATTCCGGCTTCACAAATCTCAAAAGTGACGCATTAGACCACCAAAATTACAAACACTCTCAAACTTAAACACACACACTATGTCTAATGAACTTATTAGCTAAATGGCAATTAGCACAAACAATTCGTCCAGTTGCTTTATGTGGGTTTTCATAATCGATTATTCAATCTGTTCCTTTAACTATGATATTTTTTACTTTAAACAAACTTTCTATTATTTTTGTAACATCAAATATCATTTTACTACTTAAATGTACATTTATTTCAGAAAATATTTGTATTTTTTGAACAAAAATTCTATACTTTTTAAAAGTCTAATGGACCTCTCTGAACTATTATGAAAGTTCGAATTATCTCTCTCATGACTGACATGGCATTTCATAAGCTACCTAACGCAATGTAACGTCCGCAAAACCGCTTTTAAAACCGTCTAGGGAGGTAAATCGACCATTTTCAATACTTTGAGGTGTATAAACATCCGGTTTTCTTGTTTAGGGTGAAAAACGGACTTTCACATAAGTTTTTTTTTTTGCGAAAGGAAGATATATTAAGCATCAAGCAGTACATCCTCCCCTATTACAAACTGAACTTCAAAGAAAAAGAAAATTATAATTGAGTCATCAAGATCTAATCTCATCTTCTTCATCTCCGATCTCCAGTTCGCCATTGCCGCCACCACGACGATCCACGTCCACCTTTCCTTCCGCCAAGGGACACCAAACATTGGAACAGCCGCATCATCCATCGCCCAGAACACCAAGCGAATCGATTTCGTTGAAAGAAAATCGGCCAGCCCCTTGGCAGGAGGAAAGAGGAAAAGAAAATCCGCTTCCGTCGGCCCGAGGACCGACGACCGGAAAAAACATCCTCCGCCGCCAGGAGACCAAGCAACGAGGAAGAGCCACAAACCCACGAGGATGACCGAAGAGCTCACATACCTGACGCCGATTGTTCGCCGACACAGAAGCACGCAGCACCCGCCGGTACCCGGGAACTTTATTTGCCGAACCGGTGGTGTTGCCACCGTCGGAAACCTAAACTCCATCACCGACGACAGCGAGAAGGAACCCTAATCTACTAGACTCCACGCCTTAGTAGCAACAAAAACGAGCCCGGGCGTCGACCTGCTCCGGACCCCACCCGCTCCAACGCCGAGGAGGCCGTCGGAGGGGAGGGGCCGGTCAGATCGACGCCGGCGACGAAGAAGCCTTAGTCGCCCTCTGAGAGGCGGCGGCCGGGGGGAAAACGGTTCGGCGTCGGACTTTCACATAAGTTGAGGGCGGAAATATGAACTTTTCCTATTATGGATGGTCCCACTCCTCATTTCCTCATTTCTTTCTTTTATGGCCCATGAATCCAAATCTTTCCTCTTTTTTTTCTTGTCCTCATGGATGCTGCATCTCGCATTCTGGGCTACTGATCAGTGACCAGTGACCACTCAACTTACAACAGGGGGAGTTTTTTTTTTTTTTAAAGACAGCACACGGACTTTGCTTGGCGAATAATTGCCGGGACGGAGGAGTCGCAGTGAAGAAAGCAGAGCGTGCGATCACCGGCGCGAATGCTTTGCTTTTCACCACCAACGATTTGCCCTGCGCGAACGATTGCCATGACCACCACAATCCCTGTCGTCTAAAGGTGAATAATCGAGTTGGTTCGTGGCAGTACAAAGAACCAGAGACACGCTACGCGTATATCGGTCCGCACGCGGGGGCTCAAATCATACCCGCCTGGGCACGATCAGAGTGTGGACTGTGGACGGCGACTGTGCCCGTACGTACCAATGCAAGTTTCTTCGTCGTCTCTGGGAAGGCGAAGGCGAAGAAGAAGAAGATCCGTGGCGTCGTCGGCAGATACGTGCGTGATCAATCATGGTGGCCGTGGATGTGGATGGCCGTGCCGAAAAGAAGGGCGATCATTCCGCGAGTTATTAGTCCAGGGACGCATCGATGGACGATGTGGGTACGGCGTGCACGCACACCGATCGAGCACGGGGGGGTCGAGGAGAGCTGCGAGAGCCGTATGATTCCGGCTGGCAGAGATCGATCGCGCGCGGGCGCGGCTGATGAGGTCGTCGACAGCAGGTCGTGCGTACAGCGCGCGCGGGGGAGGGAGGTAATGATCGCTCGCTCGCCGGCGGGCCGGGGTAGAATCGGCACGGCGCGCGCGGCATTGCCATTCGCCACCGTGCGCGCACGAATTGGAACAGAGGGGGGAAAAGGAAGAAGGAAGCCGGCCTGTGCTCCGAGTATCACATCACATGGTACAAGAGTGTTCGACAAGCCGCGCGTATACCACCATCATGATACACTACTATCCGGGCGCCCTGTTCCTGTACTCGCTGTGCCACCTGTATACGCACGCGTTTTTGTGCCTTTTCCTTTGGAGGCCCAACGTGGTGTGCCGTCCGTTTCCGTTCCCCTTCTACCAACCTATCCATGGCCACAATCCATACGATGGGAATGGGACTACAGGTAATCTTTTGGACCACCCCCTAGCCTGACAGTATGTAGTCTCCTCGATCGGCTCTGATGATGTGCCTACTACAGCAAGTTGCAGTGTACTAGCAATGGATCAACAGTAGAAACCACCAGCTCGATCTTGCTAGCAAGGGAGAGAAGAGAATCAACATCGTTCGTAGCAGCCCCTCCACCGTGGGACGACGATGCCCCTGTCATACTTGTAGTATCACCCAAGCACGGAATCTTGCGCTCTCCCGATCGATCGACATAGGCACGCTAAACTAAAAGCTACAACTTTTCGTGCCGAGAAAAAGGTGAAAGCACGCCGTTACCACTGTCATGTAGTACGCTCCATATGGCGCGCAGTACAGTGTCTAGCTGCAGGCTCTCACACTCCACTCCAGACGTGGCTTCGTAGCCTTTTTGCCGCTTACGCCAAGGATCTTCGATCTTCCATATATGCCGGCAAGCTTGCCACGCACCGTACCTTTCCGCACCAAACAAAGGAGGGCGGCCGGCCGGCCGGGAGCTGAAAAGGGCATCCATCTCCAGGGAACAAAGAGAGAAAGCGATCGATCGAGCTATAGCTAGGCGAGTGATCGAACTTGTGCATTGTTGTTGCTTGCCGTAGTTTACCCGGTTGCACATACGCCAACGTTGTATCCCGCGGGCACAAGCTAAGTAACCGCCGGTGTTGGGGCGGCGCCCCGGCGCATTAACCAACCCGCGGCTGCCCGGCCGGCCGCCACGCTCGACCGGGGACGGTGGTGGGCGACTGGCCGTGCGCGAGGAGCTGCGGGGCCTACGCGCGCCGGCCGGACGCCCGGAACGATGCCGCGCGCGCCTGGCTCTAGAGAACTCGCGGCCGGATCGGAGAGATATGCAGCGGGGCCCGGCCGGCGAGCCGTGCGTCGACGTCCGTGCCCCCGCCGGATCGGCCGCCGCCCCACTTGGGATCGGCATATGCTGATTGCAGCTACTAGCTAATAAGCTAGCATCACGGCCATCACCCATCGATGCGAGTACTCATATACACTAGCGCCGCGACCACGTAAAGCGGGGTTGATATTTCCCCTCTCTGCCGAACTGATAGAACCCATGCATGTCAATGGCCATGCAGTGGCATGAAACACGCTGAAATGGGGAGAGCACTCACAAGGCCATGTCCAGCCACCCCCTTTCGTACGTGTAGTCACCTCACCGGCAAATCGCAACGAATTATATTGACACGACGCCACGTATAGTTAGTGGGTTTCAGGACATGGATCTGGATGTAGCTGGATCATATCAATTCAGTGTATACCCGATTGTACATCAGAGATGGACCCCAGTTCCTCATCCTAATTGAGCATCCCTTGGTCTCAAATTACTTGTTACTATTGACTTTTGATCGCAACAACATTTGACCATTTGTGTTATTCAAAATATTATATATACATTGTTTGTTTTCTTTGTGCCTTACTTCATCATTAAAGGTATTTTAAGTATAACATAACAAATTTTACAGTCTGTGAGAGATGGATCCGCGACTAGCTAGTGGGCCTGGAAATACATCCAAGCACTCAATCAGAACGATTGAAATTAAATCTTTTTTATTAGTTCTACAGGCATACATCCAAAAGCTCAATTGTTTAACTTGCTTGCTTGCTTTACTGAATATAAAAGCTCGGCCATATACATCTCTGATGTAGATTATCTTTTATTTCATTATCTGAAGTTAAAAAAGGCATATGCTGTGCTGTTTGAAGACTATTGCAGTCTGCTGAGTGCAAATGACACATGCAGTTCAGTGGTCAGGCCGGCACACACTGAACTGATGAAGTACAAACCTGACACTGCATCTTCATCATTAAGCTAGCGAGCCGTGTCGCCTGGATAAGAAAAGCGATCAAAGGGTAATTAGTGTCGCGCTCTAGTGTGTGTCCGGGGTCCGCGTAAAAGCAGTAGGCCTCGGGATCAGTGCGCGTGAAATTGTCTCGAGGATGCACGATCATTAGCAGCAGCGGCTGGAGACACTGGCCGATATCGAGAGCAAACAGCAGAAAAAGGCCAGGCGAATAGTCATGCACTGTTGAGTCGTCGTCTGGTGCCGTGAGTTTGCGTAACATTTCCATTTTCATTCAATTAGTTCATCCTTCCAGGAACAGATACCATATATAAGTCTATACATGTCTCGGTTGGCAAACAATATATGAACACAAGTACAGTTAATTTTAAGTCAAATTCAGGCTTTTATTAGGATCCATTTTTTCGAAGAAAGCAGGTGATGTTGTGTTGCACAAGAATTTGACCGGTAATCAGTACGATCTTGAATAATGTATTGTCTCTGGTAATCATACTTAATCATGTCAGACTATTCGGTGTACATTATTTCCTTCCCCGTAGCTTTTTGTTCCTTTACATGTTCATTATACCGGTAGTTGTAGTTGGATTCTGGTGCAAAAGCTACCAATTAACAGAGTGGTCATAGTCATACAGTAAATTTCAAAAGCAGCTACAGACCTACAGTTAAATGACTTGATTGCTTAAGCTGCAACAGTTATCCTTAAGCAGTCAGAACTTTCGATCTCATCATGATTGTCTGAAAGTGTACACGTATTTTTATCAGAGATATATACAGAAATGCGAGCACATGGGATGGGACTATAAAGGATCAACCCCCTAGCTCACATATAAACAATAACACAATCAAGATACAAAATGTTAAGTTAATTCCTCTTGTTCAATCACTCTTCTTTGCATCACTGCAAGAACTTGAGACCTACATGATATGTGCACCCAAAAATCATTCGTTCACTGATGAATAATGAATTGGCTAGCAACTATAGATAGCTGTCGATCGACTCGACTGAAACAAGCAGCGTCATACATGTTGGATATTTTGGTATGACCCCGGTCAACCGACGAACCGAGGATATGGGGGAGTGTTTCCCCTCCCCTCAAACTCGGATTCGGCCCAACATGAATAAAGCCCGTTTGCCCTGATCGGGTGGCAAACCCTAAGTCTAATCGGGCTCGGCCCCGGGCCTACAGCGCTGACTATATAAGTAGAGGGGACCCCTCGCGGTTCCTCACGCTTTTCACGTGTTTACACGCGAACCTAGGGTTTACCTCGAACCCTAATCCACCCACCGATCGCTAAAAGCGCTGGAAGGCCTGGAAGCTCGAGCTCCGCGTCCTGGACAGTGTCGTTGGCGTCCTGAAGGCCATCGATACCCTCAGAAGACGCTCAAGGAACGTCTACGCTACAAGCCCGACGTCGCTCTCGTCGTCGACTCCGTCACCGCTGAATCGGCCTCCATCAACGCGATGGAGAACACCGCCGCTGGTATAAGCCGAACCTTAACTCTATTTCCGCATAAGTTTTAACGTGCTAGATGTGATCTACGGTAGACTAGTAGATCCTGATGATGTTTATAATTCTGAGTATTGTTAGTTTTTGACCTAACAATTGGTATCAGTCGCCTAGATCTAGATACCCTAGATCCCTAGCACAAACCCTAAGTTTTAGATCTGTTTTGGTTCGGTTAGTGCCTTTTCAGAGGTGATTTCATGTTCTGGTCATGTTTTAAGATGAGTTTTTACTAGATCCGTAAGTTTACAATGCTAGAACTATTAGATCGGTAAGTTTTAGTGATAAGTTTTAAGATCAGTAAGCTTTACATGTTTAGATTAGATGGATCAATAAGTTATTCCTGCTTAAGTCATTTATGCTTAGATAAGTAAGAATCAGTAAGCTTTATTTCGGATTAAGCCTAAGTTTTGCGAGTTAGGGTTTCGCGTGTACTAGATCTACACGTTCTTTACATACATGCCATGTCATACATCATACACATCTTAGATTAAACGAAGCATTTAGAAGGAGGGGAATATTGCAACACACACATAGCAAATATCCCCGAAACCCTAACCCGATCTTAGTCCACCCTAACCATAAGATGCAAATAAGTAAATGAGGCCTTCGGCCTCGGCGGCATAGCCGCCATCAGATAAGCTCAGAGAGGTCCATGACCTCGGCGGCATAGCCGCCATCAGATTCATCAAAAAAAAACTCAGATCCGGCCGTGGGGACGGCGCCGACCGGGCATGAGTTGCCACCGGCTGACGCCTGTTGACGGTCGATTTTGGTACACCTAGCTATGAGTTTACCGTCAACATTTGCACGTATTTGATATTCTAACTAATGGTACTAACCCCCCGGAGGTATCAAGTTCACTCTTGCATGTCGATTTTGGAGTTTGTTGTTTACGTAGGAAACTAACGTTAAAGAGGAGACTTTCGGGATAAGTTCATCAAGCACTTCAAGAGAAGATCGTGAAGCCCGGCACAAGTCAAGACACATCATGAACATGACTCCAAATGGCCCAGGGACCGAAGCATGAAGCCGTAAAACTCCAGGGACCTGAACAGAAGATGCTAAAGCTTGCGCGACAAGGAGCTCTATCTAAACCGTGGAGAAGACGACGTCAAGGGCCCACATGCTGAAGGGAGCAAGTCAACAATTGACCGAGAAGCATCGGGGAGCGAGACGGGGCCGAACCGGGCCTGGGCCGGTCGGCCCAGGCTGGCCGGCCTGGCCTGTTCTGAGCCCGGTTCGCGACGTCCTTTGACCTAGGTGCTCCTCTATAAATTGCCTCTGCCTCCGTCGGCCGCCACATCGATCCATTCATCAGAGAGCCGCCGACACGAAGGAGAAGCACCGGGAGGAAGCCGACGGCCGCCGCAAGTCCTCGAGTTGCCTAGGAGATGACTTAGGCCATGCTCTAGCCGCCATGGTTGGCCCTGCGTGGTGAAGCCATGGTGGAGTTCCGGAGCCACGACTTGAATTCGTCAAGTCGTTTGTACCTTCAACATTCGATGGTGATGTAATCATATCTTGTCCTACTTTGATCTACATCGATGAGTGTTTTATCTATATGTGTAGCTAGCATATGATTTTAGTAGGAATAGGTCTAATCGTGGTGGTTAGTCTATCTCTTGCGGATACATCATTGTAGTGCACGGACCGAGATTGTCGTTCGGTGATGAATATCCTTGCGTAGTGACAGTACGGTGGAGGAGAAAGCGGCGAATGAACGTGTATCGGACCACTCCATATCGGGTTACTCCATATTGAGTGTACTCCTTATCATAGTATAGGTTTAGATTGGTTTGTCACCTTGACCGGAACGGCAACAAGAAGACGATAGGCTAGGGTTACCCTTTGGTGTTTACCTTTATGGCTAGGTGGATGAGATCCATACATCCCTTCGTGTTTGTATGTTACCTTTATGCAATCAACGCTTCATGATAGGTTAGATCATTAGATTAGATGGATAGCCTTAGGAGTTTGCTTCCGATCCTTGGATTGACAAATCTAGGGAGGACCCTCCTTGGTGAAAAAGGCACCAAGTCACTCGTACGCTTGCGGTGAACTTGAGCACGATTTTGCACCGTCAACAACGCCGCACCGCCACCTTGCCTTACACAGGAGGCGGCGCCTCCATGGGAGACCACAGGAGGACCTCGACGGGGCCGCGCGCATAAGTTGCACACGGCGTCAGCGAGGAACCCCTTGGCCTCTGGCGACCGGCTTTTGGGGAGACGCCGGACAACCGCGGTAGAGCCTCAGGCTCCCGCGCGCCGACCGACCGTCGCCCGCTCCTCTCAGTCCCGGCCCTCCATAGATCCTCCCATCCCTCAGATCTGCGGTGGAAAAGGAGAGGATGAAGGGCAGCCCGCCGGCCACCAGCCGGGCGCCGCTCAGATCCGGGAGGAGGGGCTCGCGGCGGACCGCTCAGCTCGCTGGCCGCTGCGGCCGCCTCTCTCACCGAGTCGGCGAGCGCTCCGCGCCGCCGCCCTGGGTGGCATCGGGACTGGGGGGAGGAAATGCATTAGGGTTTCTCCTCCCCTCGCCGTTTTCGGGTATTTAAGCCGCACCGACGCGCCGTCTGCCGTTGGATCAAACGGACGGCTGCGATCGAGGCGGGGGCGCGCGCGGCAATGAGCTAGGCTGAATTGGCGGCCCAGTCGTTGGCTGCCGGGCCTGATTAGTTTGGGCCACGCCGAGCCGCTGAATAAGCCACCAGCCGAGCCATGAGCCGAGCCGCCGAGTGCGCGCCTAAGCCGAGCCGCCGAGCCGCTGAGCTGCTAAGGTTTGAGCCGCGCGCATTTTATGCGGGTTGGGCCGGTTTTATGCTGGCTGGGCCGTGTGTGCGCGCACGTAGTTGTTCTTATAGTTTGGATCGTACTGAATATCTGTAATGAATTGGAGATGTGCACAGTGGCACCTGAGTCAATCCACCAAGTATTAGGGGGAAAATCAGCTAAGAATAATTCATCAATAAAGGAGACAACATCATACTGAATGTTACCTTTGAGTTTGCACTATTCCTTAAAGCCTGGACATGCCTTCTGCATGTGCTGAGGTGATTTGCAGAAGGAGCAGAGCATTTTGCCATCCTTTTCCTGATGGGCGCGCTTGAACTTAGTGTCGTTCTTGGGACCAACAGACTTGTTCCCATTCTTCTTAGGGTGCTTGCGTTTGCCCTGCTTACTGCTCCCTGATTCATGCTGATTCTTAGGCGTGCCATTGAGAGAGACTTCTTCGAAACTGTGGCATTATCGTCTGGGCCACATTTCGAGGGGGAGAATGGATCGTCTCATTAAAGATGAGATAATCGAGAAATTAGATTTATCAGACTTAGAGCAGTGCATCGACTGCATTAAGGGGAAATACGCTAAGACGATTAAGAAAGGTGCAACTAGGAGTACGGGCGTATTAGAAATTATTCACACAGATATCTGTGGCCCGCTCTCCGTCACGTCAGTAGATGGTTATGACTCGTTTATAACGTTTACTGATGATTACTCCCGTTATGAACACATTTATCCCATCCGTAAGCGTTCAGATGCATTAGAAATATTTAAGATTTATAAGAAGAAAGTTGAGAAATAACACAACAAGCCTATTAAGATAGTAAAATCGGATAGGGGAGGTGAGTACTATGGGAAACATGCTCAGTATGGTCAAATTAAGGGACCACTCGCTCAGTACTTAGAAGAAAATGGCATAAGAGCTCAGTACGTCATGCCAGGCGAACCACAGCAAAATGGAGTTGCTGAGCGTCGGAACCGTACACTTGTGGACATGGTATGTAGCATGCTCAGTCATTCCAGCTTGCCTGTGGAACTGTGGATGGAAGCACTTAAGACAGCTGCTCATATACTAAATCGGGTTCCATCTAAGTCAGTTCCCAAGACACCTTTTGAGTTGTGGAATAGGAGGAAACCGTCATTAAATTATTTAAAAGTATGGGGCTGCCCTGCTGAGGCAAAGCTGTTTGATCCACAACAAAAGAAATTAGATTCCAAAACAATAAGCTGTCACTTTATAGGTTACTCAGATAAGTCTAAGGGGTACAAATTTTATTGTCCTGGTCGTCACACTAAGTTCGTTGAGACCAGACATGCTGTGTTCCTAGAGAACTCAGGCATTAGTGGAAGTTTTCCGAAGAGGGATATAAGTCTGGAAGAACTACGGGTTGAGCTTCCCGATCCAGAAATTCCAGATACGACGGAGGTATATCAATTTATACCACCAGTCATTCCTCAGTTAAGCCTCATTATAAATGAATCTTTAGTCGACACAGGAGAGAAAGTCTCATTATAATCTTTTCCTTCTACCTGTGTATACCCTTTTGCTACGAGTCTAGCTTTGAATTTATCGACCTTCCCTTTGGAATCACGTTTAATCTTGTAGACCCACTTACAGCCTACTGGTTTGACTCCTGGGCCGCCATGAACTTAACATAGATACAACTATCTACATCATTCTCCCTAAATCCGAACCTCTTAATGACTTGGTAGAATTTAAGGTTCCACTGTCCGGACGCTTGCTTAAGTCCATAAATGGATTTCCTTAACCTGCATCCCATATGTTCTTTACCTTTAATAGCAAAACCCTCCGGTTGTGCCATATAAATGGTCTCATCTAAATCTCCATTAAGGAATGCAGTCTTAACATCCATCTGATGTAGCTCCATATCAAAATGGGTTACGAGTGCCATGACAATTCTAAATGAATCTTTAGTCGACACAGGAGAGAAAGTCTCATTATAATCTTTTCCTTCTACCTATGTATACCCTTTTGCTACGAGTCTAGCTTTGAATTTATCGACCTTCCCTTTGGAATCACATTTAATCTTGTAGACCCACTTACAGCCTACTGGTTTGACTCCATCAGGAATTTCTACTAAATTCCAGACCTTATTAGAACTCATAGACTTTAGTTCCTCTTCCATGGCTTCAATCCATTTAGTGGAATTCTCACATTCAACTGCCTGTTTAAAATTGGCAGGATCATCGATTTTCCCCACATCATATAAGTCCTCACTTAGGTATGTCTGATAAATTGTGGTATCGATAGCAGGCTTCCTTACCCGTTGTGATCTTACTGATGACTGAGTCCCAACTGGTTCTGCCTGATGTATTACTTATGGAATTACTTCCGGCTCAACGGCAGTAGCTGGTGCCTCAACCCTAGCAGCTGGCGCCTGATGCTCAGGTGCCGGCTCCACGTGTTCCTGCTGAACAGCAGCAATACATAGCAAAAACCATCCCTACCTTACCAGTACTATATCGACCGATCGCTACGCTTCTTGAAAAGCATTCTACATCGTCGATCGCTAGCTAGCACGCGGTCCTACAGTGTTTCCCTAACTAATTATAGAATTGGAACAGCAGTGTGACTTATCAATGAAGATTGGGGACTCTGGAAATATATCAATGTGAAGACAATGTGACATCAGCTTGGTGGCCAAAAGGATCCCCCTAGGGCCCAGGGGGCTTCATTCCCTCAACCCACGCGCGAAGGAAAAGGGAGCCTCCCCCACTCCTTTTTAACACCAGCCACCTTTCTCATCTCCTTTGCTTCTCCTCATATACACCACCTTTCCGAAACAGGCTCGTAGCCTAACACACTCCCTCTCCTCTCACACACAGAGAAGCGCTCTCCGTCTGGCCTCTCCGGCCTCATGTCCCCCAGACTAGTTTGTCTGACGAAGAAAAAAATTTTAGCCCTGTGTGTAGAGTAATTGACCCTCTGAGGTGACTACTAGGTGAGTTGAGGATATTAATACTTGTGTCTGATGGTGATGAATTTGGCGAAGCAGCAGGATCTTTTGATCTGTTCTTGCATCTTCCCCCTCTTCTGAAAGCATTGTTCTTGCAATTGTTTCCAGATCGTGTGCATCTGTTTGCATATATCAGAGATATTCAGATTTCTGTCGCACTCTTTTTTAATTCTTTTCTCATCTGCTACGGAGATGAGAGATTTTTTTTCACTGCTGGTTGATTTTCCTCAATCTTTCTGCTGTTAAGATGATTGATGACAACTCTGTACTTAAACTCAACTATTACCCCCTTTATGTTTGGCTGTTACATCTTGTTGATCCCTGGTTGGATGTACCAAAACCAATTAATCTAATTTCCTTTTATGTTCATATCAGTATATAGTTGTAGAGGAAATTTTGTAACTCCAATTCCAAAAATACAATGTTTGGAGACATCATTAAATCTCTAGCGGCACTAATATGTTGCTACAATATTGTTAAGTTTTTTCGTGCAAAAATGACTGGAGCCCTATAATTGTTTATGGTCCAAAATTCCAAAGTACTTATATGATGGCTGCCTTAAACGATACTGTAATAAATAAACTCATCTAAGTTTATCAGTAATTATCCTGTGTTATATTGGATCAGTCCAACTCCACTAAAAAACTAGACCTTCTGGTAGATGTTAATTTGTTACATTTGTATATTCAGTGAGCAGCAAGCACTTCTTACAATCAAATTTGTTATAAGTAGTGTAGTGACCCAGCACATTGGATACCGATGGTTATTTTTACCTCAGTAATGGTTAGATATGTATTTTTTTATGCAAATGACGAAATGATATTTCCTTTGCTTTTAATCTTTTTTTTTCATAAATCTTGTTTTACCTTTTACTATATATGGTGGGGAGATGAAACATTGATCAGTGCATCTAGCTTCAACAACAAAGCGATGAGACATGTGCAAACCTATATAAGCTCATTTTCATGAGCCATAGCCAAACAAGGAAAACCATCTTAGAGGAATCTTAAGAAGGCACACTATAGTTGCCATAAGCTGCCAATGTCTGGCGTAGGACAACATTCCTGCTAGAATTGTTAGTGAAACCTTTCCCACTATTTTGGATACTTCCTAGATCTTTATATTAAGCCTTTCATCTTTAATCATCTGCCACTGCGCCCGTGCTGTGTGCCTGCTCCGATCCAGATCTATCATATCTGGTGGTGCCTTGAAGCGTCGACATTGGTCGTCACCGATGAAATGGGGTGGGCATATGACATAATTAGGAAATGGAGGTTATGTGAGGGAAGTGTAAATGAGGAGTTGTGAGAGGAGCTATATGTAGGTCAAGAAGGATGAGAGCAACATTGGGAGATGATCAGCAACATGCATGGAAGTGGCGTCGGCGATATGTTCAAAAGAGGATAGAGACAAGGAAAAATGGAGTACATGGAAAAGCACTTGGAATTGGTGTGGATGTTATTGCTCGCATTTGAAGCTTTTTGTGCCAACAGAATCCCATCGTAGTGAGAGTTTTCACCTTGGCATGCACATATGGAGTCTTTCCATACATCTGTCTTATTTGCCACATACATATACAAGACTTCAGCAGTATATATGGGCTATATATGCAAGACTTCAGCACAGTATATATGGGCTATATATGTAATATAATAGACTTGCAACAAGTTTGTTGTGCATCCGGTGAGGGGCCATAATAAGTTAAAGGACCAGAGAGCTTTGCCATGGAATTCCTAGACAAAGGGACAGAGTGGTCAGAGGCCGTGCAAGGAGCCAATCGTTGTGCCCTAGCCTTCTAGCTGCATAGAGCTAGCCCCCTCCACCTCCAGTCTCCGGTGCAGCAGGCAGCAAGCCTGATCATCCAAAAGATGGCTTTCCCGTCTGCTAGCTGCTTGCTCATATATCTCTTTTTACCTTTTCTCACTCCCATGCATGCATCCCCACAACAAACACGCATGCTCTATGCATGGCGCATTGCTAACGTCATTGGTTTTGCACCAACATAATCCGACTTCTTTTATATTTTGTACAAATTTGCAAATACTTAACATTCCTTTCTTCGACAACATATAACTGCATTCCTAGCAAATCTCTTCCTTTTGGGTTGTCTACTGTGCTTCTTTGCAGAGAGCTCAGAATTCAGAAACACCTGTTCAAAGATGCTAGCAGCTCCACTGACAGATTTAAGACAGAAAGATAACATTGGTCTCTGCTTAAATTTTACTCTGGTGACTGGTCCATGGCGCTGGCTGTGCGGCATGCAGTATCATTCCCTGCTGACTGTGCCCAATATGCTCCTGATCGTGACCTCGACACCATGATTCACTGCCTGCAACATTGCTGTGTTTTGGCCCGGCCTTCTGCTCAGGCTTTACCGTACCCTGTACTGATAATAATAATAATGCCCAGGCTTCACCGTACTGACTGGCCTAGAAACCTACCCCAGCATGGTGCCTGCGTTAAACTTTTCCAAAAGCACTGAAACCCATACTCCAATTTGCATAGTACTCGTTCGTTCACAGCCAACCAGACGACCAGTAGTCAAGCTAGCAGCACGGTGTCTCGTTTCTGTCCTGTGACTGGTTTCTCGAAGCTGCAGCTTAACTCATATAAAAATGCAGGCCTGCAATGCATACATGATGTGCAGCTCATAGTGTATGTAGCTTTGAAAGATCCGAGCACTTGATTCATTGTGTGTGTGGTTGGAAAGAGTGAGCAAAGATTTGAGGTGCTTCTGAATTTAATGCAGGTTACTCTTGTGTACTACGTGCAGCAGAACCAAGAGGCAGCTAGTAGTGTATGGTGATAATGGAGCCATGCGTGCCTCCAGGGTTTAGGTTCCACCCCACCGACGAGGAGCTCGTCGGCTACTACCTCCGGAAGAAGGTGGCCTCGCAGAAGATCGACCTCGACGTCATCCGCGACGTCGATCTCTACCGCATCGAGCCATGGGATCTCCAAGGTCCTCACCTTTCCCTTATATATATTATTCCTGATCCCACTCTGCTGCAATCGTGATAGATTTTTTCGAAGTAAAAAATCTATCACGATTGCACATATATATGCTCAACGATCTCACTGCTTCCCTGTGTGTGATCTGATGTGAACTGAAGAGCACTGCAAGATCGGGTACGAGGAGCAGAGCGACTGGTACTTCTTCAGCTACAAGGATCGCAAGTACCCGACGGGGACGCGGACGAACCGGGCGACGCTGACGGGGTTCTGGAAGGCGACGGGGCGGGACAAGGCGGTGCGCGACAGCAAGCAGGGCGGTGGGCTCATCGGGATGCGGAAGACTCTCGTGTTCTACACGGGGAGGGCGCCCAACGGCCGGAAGACCGACTGGATCATGCACGAGTACCGGCTCGAGACCGACGAGAACGCCGCGCCACAGGCAAGATCGACGACCCAGCCGCGCATTCCAATCACTGTATCCATTTCTCTTTTTATGCGTTCGTTCGGCCATGTTCGTGTCTTGCGTTCTAGCTAGTCTTCTGCGTGCTTCTTCTGTAGCTTCCCAGCGCTGGCTGCCGCCACCGCCGCCGCCGCTGTTCGCCGGCGACGGGAGGGAGCCGGGGAAAGCGAACTTGGTACTCTTTCTCACATATTGCTCGCTTCAAAAGCTGTTCGCCGGCTATTGGGCTTTTCAGGCTATGTTGGGCACCAATCCTACCAAGCCCATTTACTAGATTTGGCCCAAATAAGATGAATGGAAGCAAAGGAGCAGGAGGTTTTTCGGCCATTCCGGAAGAAAAAACTAAATTTACTTGTTTCGATCAACAAATCAAAATGCAGAGATCGAATAAATGCATATAGTTGATGGAAACTGAATCACGATTTTTTCTAGTCAAACTCAAACTGTGCCGCACTTGCTTTGCTCATTGGATCACTAGTATTGGCGATTATTGTTAACAGCTTTTGAAGCGAGCTTCCGGTTCATGCAGGAAGAAGGGTGGGTGGTGTGCCGGGCGTTCAAGAAACGCACCATGCACCCGCCACGGAGCGTCGCCGGAGCATGGGACCCGAGCTACTCCTACTACCACCACGACCCCATCCTCGCCGGCGCGGCGCGGTTCAAGCAAGAGTCGCCCGAGCAGCTGGACGGCGGCGGCGCCTCCACGGCCAGCTCCCTCCTGCAGTACTCCAGCAGCATCGCCGTCGCCGAGCTCCCGCAGCTCGAGAGCCCGCCTTTGCCGAACCAGGGCAGCAGCAGCCACCGAGCCCCTGCTGACGGCGGCGAGAGAGATTATTCCGCGGCGGCGGCCACGGACTGGAGGGCGCTGGACAGGTTCGTCGCGTCCCAGCTCACCCCTGACGAGGAGCTCGCCACCGGGACTGGGCAGCAGCTGGAATATTGCGGCAAGCCGCTGGGGGCGCATGCCGGGGACGGGGGTGAGGACGCGACGGACATGGTGGCGCTGCTGCTCCTCGACGGCGCCCTCCGGCACGAGGAAGCCGGGCTGCTGAGCTCCGTGGCCGATCCTGCAGCGTGCCTGCACAAGAACGCGGCTAGATGTGGCCGCCATCAGGATCAGGAACCATAGATGGCGGCACAGAAGCTGTACACTATACATACATGTATGTAGCTGAACTTGCCATGCATTGTCGTCTGATGATCATTTCCATTCATGCTTGTCTGGGATCACTGCACTGGTGATGGGCCGCAGCTTTGGTTGTCGGTTCCCTGCCTATATTCCTATAATGTGGTAATAATACGTATATAAGATACAATATATAGTTTCACAAACTGTAATCACGAATATCGCCGGAGAATTTTATTTGTTACCCCGTTTCGTGCTTTCCTTTTTCATTCAACGGAAGATTGCCTCAATTTGCTATTTGCAGTTTTGCATAGAGCAACTCCAACAGTTTCCTATCCCAAGTTGTTATTGTTATTTTTTTTAAACAGAAAAAATCTTCTCCAACAGTTTTCCATCTTAGGTTGTCATTTATCCCAAGTTGGGAAAAACCGACTCCGCGCGCGCATATATGCGCGCAGCGATCCGCGTCGCATCCTCCCGTATTAGAAGAGGTGGAAAGGTATAAAAATAATTTTGTTTTTTCTCAGGATTCCTGATTTAAGTTTTCAAGAGGTGGAAGGGTAGAAACATAATTTTGTTTCTCTCAGGGTTCCTGATGTAAGTTAGATCTGGATTTGGCAAGTGGATTATGTCAAACTGTTGGAGATGGACTCTTTTTTTTACTTGACATATCTTTTTACAAGTTGGCAAAACACAAGATTTGCTAAGTAAAATTTGGCAAACTCTTGGAGTTGCTCTATAAAGTGCATCTTAACTAGCTACTGGGCGGTTATGATGACAAATTTCTGAAGATAACATTCTCTTTGTGCATTGTCACACCCTGAAATTTCCGAATTTCAGGATGTGAATAGAAAGATAACTAAACAATGATTTTCTCATAATTTTAAAATTTTTCCAACATTTATTTTTCTTTACAGGAAATATAGTATAGGAAAAGTCCATTGATCGATGCTACAGAAGGATGGTGACATTGATGAGGATGTTAGGCATAGGATTTCAGCCGGTTGGCTGAAATGGCGCCAAGCTTTCAGCGTCCTCTGTGACAAGAAGGTACCCCAAAAGCTAAAAGGTAAGTTCTATAGAATGGCGATTCGCCCGGCGATGTTATACGGTGCTGAATGTTGGCCTACAAAGAGACGACATGTCCAGCAACTGAGTGTCGCTGAGATGCGTATGTTGCGTTAGATTTGTGGGCACACAAGAAGAGATAGAGTCCGAAACGAAGACATTCGGGATAGAGTTGGGGTGGCACCAATTGAGGAAAAATTGGTCCAACACCGGTTGAGATGGTTTGGTCATGTCCAGAGGAGGCCTCCTGAGGCACCGGTGCGTAGTGGGGTGCTAGACCGGGTCGGTAGTGTAAGGAGGGGTAGAGGTCGACCTAAACTAACTTGGGAGGAGTCGGTCAAGAGAGACCTTAAGGAGTGGGACATCCCCAAGGAGTTAGTTATGGATAGAAGTGCTTGGAGACTTGCTATCAATGTGCCTGAAACATGATCTTTTCTTTTTCTTTTGTTCTTTTGTGTTCTTGTGCTTTGTGCTTCGCCTACCCTTGTTTCTTGTGGGTTTCATCTCTAGCCTACCCCAATTTGCTTGGGACAAAAGGCTAAGTTGTTATAGTTGTAGTAAATAAATAATCTTGTGTGTGTTGCATTCATGCCAATGCATTTTGGTGTTTGTTGAGTGCAAAAGATTTTGAAAATGTGTTTAGATGATGACAAGCCCTTCCAAGAATTTTATAACTTCTTCTAGAATCCATTCTCTGTCTCCTACTAGAGCTAAATCTTTGTATTAGAAGACTCTACAATCTTTTTCACGATGTCTAAATACTATATTTGGATTGATCGTCTCAATCTATCCTTGAGCTGCTGCATTTCCCTTTCCTTCGAGGCTGAAACTCTGGGCTTCTGCAATTTGTTTGGTCATCACCAAATATTCTTCCAAATAAGGCTCACGTCATGCTCAATATCTTTGCTCTCTCTCCCAGGCCATTATTTATCTCTCTATTTCAAGTCTTTGCTAGCAGCCTAGATAACTCTAACATGGGTGTTAAGTTGCCGAGCTAGGCCCCTTCCAGCAAAAATCAGCTAGCCTCTTTGCAAAGACAAGGTCCAACTCGACTTGGACTAAGCCCAATAATCCAATATCAGGTCTAGCAGCAACGCATGGCCTATAAACAACAAGCTGCGGCCTCCTGATCTCTTTTTCTTATCTATATCGCTTTCCCCTTGTGCCCTAGCTCGTTGGCAAGTCGCCGCCGCCGCCGCAATGCCATGAAGCCACCTCCTCCATGGCTGCAGTGAAGTCCACCTCTGGCGCCGTCGCAAGGGCACGAGAAGGCCTCGTTGTTTCCTTGTGCAGACCGGCAAACCAATCAGCGACACGCTGGCAACACCGTCCCTTTGACGACCGAGCTGCCGCAGGAGTAGAAGAACATCGGAAGCATGCCCACGTTAAGATTGAACCCTAAGATGTCGTCGTCGAGTTCGGCCACTGCTCCTCGCCGGTCATCGTGTGTAAGCACTACATCGTATTCCCATCTCTTCCTTGTTCTGTTTTTCCGCCGTATATGCCCTGGCTGATGCCTGACTTCAAAACTGTTGCTGCCAAAGCCGGCCAAGGCCATCCCGAAGTCGCCGTCATCGAGTTGTTCGTGGAATACGTACGTCAAGCGGAAGGCCGAACCACAACCGTCCTCATCGGGTCTGATCTCAAACCGTCGTCGTTCATCTTTTGCCTTGGGTGAGAACACTAGCACGTTGCCAATCTCCTCGTTTCGTTTTGCATCTTACGCTCATCTCTCATGATGCGAAGCACCGTCGACCGCAAAGATCCAAGCCACGTCGGCCCCTGTCTACAGCACCATGAGAGTTTCCTCTCGTCGAGATGGAGCCTCGCCGCTTGGTCTCGAAGCAACTACGAGCCCCGCCGGCTGTGCGAAGCCCCAACTTTTGCCGTCGATCTACTGCCGAAGCACGTCCACATGTTGGTCGAACCGCAGCCCTCCCTGTGCTGTTCGATCTTCGCCCATCGCCGTTACATCGTTTATCGACTACCATAGGTGAGCATGCCAACTTGTTCCTCACGTTGAGCCCTTCTTTGTATACGTTTTGCAGTCATATCTGATCCCACCGGCCACGAATCATAAATCATCTCCTTGTTGCTAGCTTGCTTACTTATTCTCTGTGTGATATAACATGCTCGCTTGCTGCTATATATGCATGTACGTCTCTCCACTGGCCTGCCTAGACAGGAAGCCAGCTGCACCGTGCCTACTATCCATCTCTGCCGTGCCGGCCATGCAGCATGCACTGTATCTCGTCGACGCCGCTGGTCCTTTTTCGAATAGAGGGCATCCCTCATTTCCATTGCACACAACGGAAATATCGGTCCAGGTTACATGACAGGGGTAAAAGAGAAGTTTAGCGACCCTCGAAACGCCCCAACCTACCCTGACTCAAGCTAGGTTAGGACACCGTTCGCCCCAGGACTCCTAGGGAAATCAGTCAACACCATTCATCAAGTCTGACCAACACTACAAGTTTCAAAAACAAAAAAGGCGCCACCAGACAGCTCCACTCCCTCGGCTGCCAGCCGCTTGACTATGGCCGCCTCCACTTCTTTGCGCTTCACAGTGTCTCCATCAAGCTTGATCATCCTCATCAGGCTCCCCTCCTTGCGGCGCCGGTAAGGCCTGTACCACCACATGTTCTTTCTGTTGCGCCAGTAACCTGTGTGCAATCGCCAGCATCACATTGGCGCCTTCAGTGATGGCCTCTTGTGCTTCTGGGGTGAACAGACCTGCCCAGTACAACATAAAGATGCATGCGTGAAGGATAATTTCAGCTGGAGATTTGATCATTTTTTTGTCAAAGACCGCCTTATTCCTGCATTTCCAGATTGCCCAGCATATTGCTGCAAATCCAAAATGATGGACATGTTTTCCATTGGGAAGATAATCATTGATCCACTTCTTATATTGTGTTACATTTCCAGGGATGCTCCTGGTTCCAAAACAAGCCCCCACAATCCCCCATACACATTTTGCAATGGGGCACTGAAAGAAAAGATGCTCCCTTATTTCCACTTGTGAGCAGAACATACATGAGGGGTTGCCAGCCCATTTTCTTTTAACCATGTTATCTTTAGTAAGTACCGCATTGTTCTCTAGGAGCCAGGTAAAGATCTTGATTTTATATGGGATTTTTGCTTTCCATATGTGTGAAAAGGGGCAGCCTTCATCATCTCTGGTGAGATGGTCATACATGGATCTAGTTGTATGGTCATACATCGACGCCGCTGGTCTTGGTGAGAACCTTTGCAAGCACTCTACCGTCCCTCTCTCACCAATGCAAGCCAACAGTACCATGCATGTATCTACGTATAAGACCATGGCCACTATCAATTCCATGTTGCATTACGTATTCTTTTATTGCTTCTAAGCACTTTGGTGATGTCATGCCTATGCAGTATTTAGGACTTTTCGTTTTGAGAATGCTACTGCTACACTCCTTTTTGATACAATCAAACTCCATGATCTTTATGGCTCCAATATTTCTGATCTATAGAATAATTCTTTACAAATTCTTGTCCACCTGTTAGAATCAATTTATCTATATCTTTCTGATTTTCTTTCTCAATTATTTCTCATGGTGACATCATCATTATGTCATATTCAATCAGCTATCCATAATTTCTTGTTAAAATCCATATCTTATCCAATTCAATTCCGATTCCAGCAGTTCTTTCGCTCACACGTTCATCTCGACGTAAACACCAGTTTAGTACTGTTTTGAGTATGTTTTACGATGATTGGTGTACTGTTTTTAATCTAATTCCTTTGCTTGCTTGTATATGTGTGGTCCGGATGTTTGCCTTGATGCGAGTAGCGTGAACGCCGTCCGAGAGCATTGAAGAGCTTAAAGGTGAAGACACTCTGAGCAACTATTCTCTGGTTAAAGGTAAGTGTGTCCTTGTTCTTCTGTCCCAAAAACTTTATTTAATCACCACTACATTGCTTGCATTAATTTTGATGGGTACCTATTAAGGATCATGCCTAGTACTTTTTGACCTTTGCCTTGTAACCGGGTTTTTAAATTAATCTTGATGGTAGATGATGCTTAGTTTGCTCAACTGGGTTGGTAATAATCAACATGGTTATCCTTTTTATACTCTATGTTCCTATGTGATATGTGATGATTTAATACAAGACCATAATTGTTAATCGGAACATGGAGAACCACCCAGGAAAACCGTACTACCACAAGACATATGGCTCTGTCTTGGCCAAGTAATTAGGGAAGTCTTGTGTGGGGATTAGTCGTGGTAGCTTGGGTACGGAGGAATGCTTTTATGGCTCTTCTATATGTGATGATTTAATACAAGACCATAATTGTTAATCGGAACATGGAGAACCACCCAGGAAAACCGTACTACCACAAGACATATGGCTCTGTCTTGGTCAAGTAATTAGGGAAGTCTTGTGTGGGGATTAGTCGTGGTAGCTTGGGTACGGAGGAATGCTTTTATGGCTCTTCTACTCCGGATAGGTTTTGGTACGGAAGTGCTCTTCTATGGCTACCTAGTCCGTGGGTAGAGGTGTGGTACGAAAGATAGCCTCTATGGCGTGCTACTATAGACTAATACACATGAGAGGACTCTTTGTAAAGGCCTCGTAGCGTTCCTATGCAATCACACCTCGGTAGTGTGGTATGGTGCCTAGCTAGCACCCCATGGTTGGGTTTAAAGTTCCTAGAACTTTTACGCGACTTGTGGGTAAAGATGTACAACCTCTGCAGAGTGTAAAACTAATCGATTAGCCATGCTCACGGTCAAGAGCGGCCTGGACCCTCACATGATAACTGAACTTGAAGATGGACTTAAATCGTGCTCTCTGGTTATGTTAGCCATATGCTTATGGCGTATCTCTTACCTTTGTGCTTAATTGTGGGATGGTATATACTTATACTTTATTAGTAATCAGGTGCTAATAAATTTGACCAACTAAAATTGCTTAATGTAGTCAACCTGTCAGCCTTTCCTTGCTTAAGCCTTTGCATTCATACTTTCCCTGCACTTGCTGAGTACGACATGTGCTCACACTTGCTATAAACAATGTTGCTCAGAAAGAGGAAGCTACCATGGTGTTTGCTGAAGATGTTGCTGGTGCTAGGCGTACGCAACCCCCAGTTGACTGCCTGTGATGTTTGGAGCCTTCGTTTCCAGGATTAAGCGTAAATCTCTGATAATCTTCCTTTTTCTTACGTGATACTGTTTCTGTATTCACTTATATGTTACTATATGCATGAAACTTGATCCTGGCATGCATATAGGTTTGCACTTGGTTTTCTTTGGAAAAACAGGTGTGACATGCATCTTCCCCGTTTAGTAGTTGCCAAAAGTTTCACCAACTACCTATCACATTAATCTCCGGACACTAATTAGAAGTATTAAACGTGAATTAATGACAAAAATCATTTCACAACCCCTACCTTAATTTTCGAGACGAATCTAACGAGCATAATTATGTCATGATTAGACAACGTCATGCTACAGTAATCAATCTCTAATGACGGATTAAATAGGTTTAATGGATTCGTCTCGCAATTTCCGGTTCATTCGTGTAATTATTTTTGTAACTAGTCTACATTCAATAGTTCTAATAGACATTGAAAGACATTTAAAAAAAATAGACATTGAAAGATGACCCAAAAGTTTTACCTCACGAACTGAACGGCTTATCCAAAATTTTGGTCAAGGAACAAACTGTGCACCGAATGGCTCACTGGCCTAGTGAAGATATGATGGCTTTGGTAGCCATAAGACAAAGTGGCGTAGCTACCGAGGGGGGGGGAGGGGGGGGGCTTGAGCCCCTCGTACCGCGGCAAATCCCATGGAGCCCTTCTGTTATTTTTGGAACAAAGAATGAAAGATGAGGAGCTGGAGGTGAAAGAAGCACAGGGAGCACAAGGAGATCCCGTCCCCCGCGGGCTCGATCCTGGCTTCGCCAGACAAATTGGTGCGTTGAAGCTTACGGTGGGCGTGCAATGAAGGAAAGGAAACACCGCCTACTTATGTCTTCGACCATGGATACATTCAAGAGACAGGGAGAGAAAGATAGTACTACTCTGTCCTTAAATATATGACGTTTAAGATAAATAAATTAGTATTTATCCTCAATGTTATATATTTAAGAACAGATGGAGTACATAGGTAGCAAAACGAGAGGAAATTAATCTGTCCACGAACGAACTCGAGATGGATATATTCGCTTCTGAACCGAATCTCAAACTAACTTACCAGATCAAAGTACGTGTACAATAATATAAGCTCACCAAGTCACCCAAGCAGATTTTACTCTTCAATCACGAGCTCAAGGCAGATCTGTCCGTCGGGGCGGGTTCTTATACGAGCCCGCGAACCCGCCCCGCAAAACGCCTCTTCGTGATTTTTGCGACCTAGCGGCAAAAGTTTTGCGGCCCACTTTTGTCCGCGTCGCCAAAGTCGTGAACAAAAAAAATAACCCGCGAGAACCCGCAAAGCGTCGCAAATCGCAATACCAGCGCTAGCGCCGCGCCGTCCTCGTAGCGTCAGCCATGGCCGTGGCGGCTCCGCCTCTGCTTGCCGACCGACACCCGAGGCATTTCTCTTGGATGTCTGGGCTCGCGTACTCCACCTTTCTCTTCCAAATGGACCCTTCCGGTGTCCGCGCTGTGCCGCTGTGGCTAACCGATGCGCCATCGCCGCCGGAGTTTGCCGACGCGTACGACCTGCACCTGGACGGCACCTTCCCAGCGCTGCCGCTGCCGACGCCGAGGCACATCCAGTTCTCCGGCAGGCAAGCGATTTTTTGGGTGCTAGACGCGTACATCGCTGGCTGACCGACGATGGCGACATCGGCAGACCGATAGTAGCTCCGTCTTAGTATTAGCAAGCAGCAGCGGATGGCCACCGGCTGTGCTCCGGCGCTCGCTCGAGCCGCTCCTCCTACCGCCGCGGGAACTCCACGCACACGAACACCTTGTTCAGCGCCCCCACGTTGACACCGTCAGGCGCACGGAAGCGCGCTGGTGGCGGCGGCGGCGGCACGAGGAGGTCGCCGGGGTGCCGACATCGAAGATGTCTTGGGGAGGTTGAAGCTGGTGACTCCGCGCGGGGTCGGAGCCGAGGAGGCTGCGGAACCACCTGCGCCAGCATGGCGAATGGCTTCTCTTGGCCTCGACGGCGGCGCTGTCCCCGGCATGTTCGCGGCCCATGCGGGTTCTGTATATTTGCCGCTAAACCCGCAGGATGCTTGCGAGCGTTACGTAGTAATTAATGGTCCTCCGCAAACCCGCGTGATCAGTTTGTGGCGAGCTTGGTGGCCTTGCGACGGTCCGCAACCCGCCCCGCCTGCAAGCTTAGTCGCCACCAAATGTGGACAAATGTTTGCTTCTCCTTTTTTTTTCTCCCATCTCTTGTTTGTGTCGTGTGCCCTGGTCGTGTGTGTTATGCTTTTTCTCTCACTCCATAGTAACGTAGAGATATGCAATAAGTGGACGCTAGGACTAGGATTTTTCCTACTTTCTACTCCTATTATTGAATCAAGCAAGCAACCAAATGGTGCACAAAAGCTGAACTTACTTGTGGGCTGTTTTCCTTGAGTTCGTGGGCTCCAACAATCCTCAATGCAAGGGGATAGCCCAACAAGGTTTGTTGGCCCAGCTTGATTGTGTTCACTGCTCCCCTCTTTCCCAGTTCGTTTTTTTTAAGAAAAGGTTAATTTCCCGAACGGTTTAGCTCAATTAAGAATGATGATCGAGTAGGAATGGAATGAAAACATGTATTCCTCACAAAAACATTCTGCAAAATCTAAGCACAAAATCCTACAAATAAGTCACGCGCAACCGTTACATGAATCGTCAGACCGCAGATGGCAGTTTGCCATGCATGACTAGCAGGCTAGTTTGTATGCATGCATGCAAAAGCAAACCATGCATCCGCCGCTCCGCTTGAGCACTGGACCCGGGCTGCTCATCCTAACACCACCTACTATTCCCTTTACAATGTTTGGTTGGAACACCGGTACACATCCAATATAAGGCAACAACCTTTAAACTGGCCTTAGAGAATAACACATGACACAAACAAGCATCCATCGAACAAACCATTTCAGGATATATTCAAAATATGTGTGCGTAAGAAATTCAAAAAAATGAAGTTAAATACAAAATTGTCAATTACTTTCTGCTGGACTTTTTCGAAATTTAAACGATAACTACATAATACCATGTCTTAGAACTTGAAATGCTTCCCGAATTCAAATGTTCAATTAGAACTTGATTTGAGGATGACTTTTCAGCAAATGCTAGCTCTTGAGATTCTTAAGTGATCATTTGACGACAGCTCACTTCTTCCTTTGAGCCTCATCTAAAAAAAAAGGAAAACAAATACAGACATTATTACAAGCAAGAGTTTTGTATGCTGGAGGCAAGGTAAACTTGACAGCTAGGAAAAAAAGTCGAAGAATTTCCCCATCCAAAATTTAGCTATTATCACTCATCTTGAAGCAAAGAAGTGAACGACGGAGGAAGTATAGATGGCAGTCCATATGGACGCAAAATCTGTGTTGTAATTACCCTTATGAGAACTTGATTTCTCGAAGTCTTTCAAATATTTTGAATTGTGTCCCATTTTAGCCTATATCAGCTTGCAAAAAAATGGATTAACTTAAAACTTGAATGATTATTAAAATATGTTTTATGCAGGCCTCATGAGTCAAATATCAAAACAAATACATAGGGCCACATGCATCAGCCTCTTGCTCATTCCTGCAGTATCACCATATGTGCTAGGTTACTTGTGAATTGATTACAAATATACATAGTAACAAGCTCAAGCAATAGGCACACCATCAGAAGGGAAAATGGCACATGTAACTATTATCACATACTTGCAATGGGATATTAACAAGTACCTTGTTAATTAGGCTTCCTAAGTTTTTATTTAGTAGGAAATTGAAGATTGTCCTTTACGTGTAAGAAACTAGGATAGCGACCAATTCTTCTTAATTGGCATGTACTCAAAATTTCTTTCTAAAAATGTGGCTAGTATAAGTTTTCCTTTCTGAAAAATAGGCACCCCATATATAAGTACCAGTACAAATGCATGTATTTAACCTTGCATGGTTAACCCACTGGCCAAAAAATCTTAAATATTTTAAGTTCGGCATATTCATGAGCTATTATAGTAGTGTGTACACTTGTCTCATGAAAAATCAAGGTAAAAAGAGTTTGAATCATAAATAGATGCGTATAACTTGAAAACATCTATTACTACTACCCACAGTCTGGGTTACTTATTTATGTCCTCTGTTTTACCATCACATATCTATTATGAAACACTAAAAATAAGGAATTTTTTCTCTTAATGCATTCAAAAAATTATATCTCATGTAACCTACTGAACCCGTAGAAATACGGTTAGCATATGTTGATCAAACAAAAAGTATATATCATATAAATATGAAGAAAAAAATTGTTAGTTGTCATGAAAATAGGAATATCATACACATACATATATGTTTCATAAAAAATGTCATTACATACAAATGTTTTGCTTTTGTCATGAATATAATTATGCGCATAAGGTTGCAAATGTTTCAAAAAATCCTCTGAGTTGGGTTGGAATGGCTGCAAAGAGAAACAATTAATTTTCTAATTGAATTTTCAAGAACATGAAAATAAAATGTAAAGCATATCTGCACTAAATCAATATACTCCCCAAATGTTAATTAACCAGCCATTTCAATTAGATTCTTATGACCATGCTTAATGAAATCACTATTAATTTGAGAATCAAGAAAATAAGATAAAATTCAGACAGAAAAACTTTTTATTACCACACGTATCAAAGGATGGAATTGAGGCTCCCATAATTCTAATATACTACAAAATAATTAAAAAGAGATGTAATTAGACAAGTCATGAAGTAGGTGCACGAGTGTGAACTTATGTAACACCCTAGGCGCCGCAAAGGCCCAAGATGTTACTAAACAACCTTCCCTCATGCTGGAGCATAACAACTCGGCAGCAAAACCCCATAAACAGAGTAAAAACACGGAAGCAACAACATAATCGATATATAAAGATAAACCACACATCAACATTAAGTGAGCAACTTAACAAAATAACCACTAATAAAAGTCAACCACATTCATTAAAAAGGTAGCACAAAACGTCACCACAAGGTATACTCTATGCTCATAATAGCAAAACAAGGTATCATTATTAAAGTTAAAGAAATAAAATGGCATGACGTGAAGATGTGCAGCTACTCCCATCCCTTCAAGCAAAACATTCACTCAAGCAGATAAAGGGGTGTGAGAATAAATCTCAGCAAGCAAACCGCTTTAACAAGTTATTTAAACCACGAGTTCATTAGCATCAATTTAAATATAGATACAAGATAAAATGAATTTCATCCTCATACGAACAAAAGAATAAACCGCAACCGCTTATTTAATTCAGATGATTCTGTCCTCATAACCACATTCATACCAATGCATAACTGAAATATAAAAACCACAATGAGTGCAAATGCAATGCCATGTCCACTGCCTCCATACCCAACAAGGTATGAAGCTGCATCGTACCCCTCCTCAGGCAACATACGATGATGTACCGGTACGGTCGCGGCAAATAAGCGGCGACATCCACGAATGATGTGCAACGCAATATGATGCAATGATATGGTGCAACTGCAAGTATGTTTACCACTTGTGTCACATACAACCGCATAAAAAACATACCTCTTACCTCATGATGGGATAATACCCACACATATTATTACAGAAGAAGTACATATAAAAAATTGACAAACATCATAATCTTAGTGAAGGAATTATTCTTTGGTAAGATTTCTGAACTTGATTAAAATGTAGGTAGAATAAACAACAAGTTAAAGCTGTAGCAAAACCACCACTATGTTTACTTGCCTAAAAGCGATGAAGCAAAGGTCACTAGGCACGGTCCGGAGCAAAACCACATGTTTATCATCATCAACTCATTCTCAAACAAACATATACAAACAAGAGGCATATCGCTCCTACGCTCGGAACCCTCAAACAAGACAAAATACCAAAAACCAGCAACACCACAATCATCTTACAAGAGCAGCAACACTTCTCTTTTTTTTGTATATTTTAACCCACAAAAGCAATGCTATCAAATAAATACATTTTCAGAAACTACGGAGAAAGGAGAACAAGTTTCAATAGTCAAAATATTTTTATTCACAAAAGTAACTGTCCTAATCTTCGCTTCCATTTAGACTACCAAATCTGTCTTGAATTCTGACAGTCAATGGTAAAACCTTGATATCTCTTAAACCACTGATCCAAAATTTTATGCAACTTCACCAGAGAATGAACAATTATATTATACACAACTTTGACTATATGACTCTTCGCGGCAAAAATCATTAAGATCAACTAATCATCATAGCAACTTCGAGTTCTGATTCTGAGATAAAAAACTAACAGTCCACTTTAGAATTTTATATCTGGAGTTCTAGCCAACAAAAAATTATGATCTCTATCAATCTGGAAAGCTTAGTAAAAGCCATACAACTTTGGCATTCATTGAAAGGATTGATTGGACGCTTAAGATGCCTTAACACGGAATAGATCTATTACTGTTCAGAAACTCATCAGAACAAAATAGCCAAATTTGAACTGCAATATCTCTTAAACCATAGGTCCAAAAATTATAATATGAGACTTCATGGAAAGGTCTTAGAGTCATTCACAAAAACCTCTTTAGGAGGAAAAATTAATTCGGACTCTAATATGGTCGTATTCGAGGAGGAACAAAAACTGCCAAATCTGTCAACCACCAGAGACTAAACACAAGATCCATCTCTAATCCCCATACTAATCCAACGAAAAAGACTAAATGACAGCCTCAAAACTCATCCAAAAACAGGGGATTAGATCAAAATATTCTCACCTTGATCCTCCAAAAGAACCCAGGGTTGCACAGCCCTTTTCTTTCCTTCTCTCCTCTTCGATCTCCTCTCCCTCTTGTTTCACGGCAGCAGTAGGAGATCGGCAGGGAGAGTAGAAAGGGGCATGCTAGGGCCGGCAGGTCAGGGGAAGTTCACGGTCTCATGAAAAAGAATGGGGAGTCACATGGGGAAAAAGATGCCGTGGGTCTTGATCACGGAAAAGGGAAGGAAAACCGGACTCTAATAGCAATTAGGGGTCACGGTCATTAAGGGTCAGGAACGTTTTCTCTTTTTTTTACTAAACCAAACTTCATTCTCTCATAGATTACTCATGTAACATCCAAAACAAACATGTGGGTAGCAAAACGGAATCGTCTTGACGAGCTCGACGCAGTGGTGGTTGCCGATCATCCATCTGAGATGCCGTTCAAAAAGTTAATTTTTGGTCTCTTTTCCAAATGCCCGGTTAACAACTCTTGTAATAATTTCTCAGGTGTTACAACTTATAATAAAATGTGCACCACAAGTGTATAGTTCCTATTATATCCAACAAGTGTAGTCCACCTCTCCAAGTTGTTCTCAAGAAGTTAATCATATACCACATTTTCCCTAAATATGTAGTGTCCAAAAAAGTTCGCAACTTCATAGTAAATAGTATTGCTTCTAAATCAAATATGGAAACGAAAATGAACATAAGTGCTCTGAGCTTTGATGGGTGCATCACGGGTAATTCCAACACTTGAAATTGATCTTAGAATGCATCAAACTAACTCAGCCTAAAACATTACACACAAAAAACAGAAGTTAATAATATCTAAACAAAATGAAATGTTACTTAACAGTGAGGAAACTTACCTTACTAGAAACCCCGTGGCTCCAAGAAACATGCAACATGACATTTTCATTTAAAAAACTAGTAGTGAAGAACTTGTACAAAGCATCATAATCCAAGAAAATTGCAATGATTTAAGTAAAACAGTAACCTCTGCCACTAATGTATCAGTAGCTCACGTCAGAATCAAAGTTCTTGCGAGGCATGAATCCATGTTAAAGGGAGATTTTATTAATGGACGTGTGGAACAAAGATAGATGGTTTCACCAACGATGGCAAGAGAAGTCGATCAACACTGATCACAACCCTACCCTCAATCGGTGGCTTGACCTCGGACTGTGGACTCAACATGCAACTACATCTATTTTCCCTCCATCATCTAACATCTCGAGCGCTTGGATAGGCTAGGCAAATGGTACCTCTCAAATGGTGCAAAAATGATTTCCACATTTGTGTTGGTGGGGAGTGCGGTTCTCGAGTTCAGATCTGGTGTTGTTCCATAACGATGAAGTTTTTGAAGCATTGGATGATGCTAGTTGCAAGGAAGACGAAGAGTAGAAGTATAGTTGGTGTGCTTCAATATAATTTTATTCAATGTTGAGATCTCAGATGTAAAAGGAGTTATCTATATAACCTATATAGATGCTCCCCACTAAAATTCACATTCAATTTCTCTTAACATGCAAACTATTTATGTCATCATCCACTAAGGTCATGTATTTAAGTCTTCCGCCGATTTTTTGTGACTGAATACATTAATGATCAATTGTTTAAGAGATGTTCTTTCTCAACATAATGGACATGTTTTCATGTATAATATCATTTGCAAAAGAATATTGGCATGCAATCATCTTAGTGTTTCTACTTTCAAATTTCATCTTAAAATTCTTTTTAAAAATTCTCGCCGCAACACGTGGGGTATCACATAGTATTTTAATGAAATTCGACCCTTACTAAAAAAATCAAAAGCCTCAATAGATTCGTAAGTAATATAAGTTTTTTAAAAAGAGTTAATTAACCCAGGGTATGAAATGAGTTTTGTCGTGTTTAATACTTCTAGTTAATTAGTATCAAACATCCAATGTAGTTCAACCCCTGGGAACCAACCAGGCCTAAGGCTAGCTTGCAATTGTAACCCAACGGGCTGAATAATGACATCAACATCTACATGTGCTTAGACCTTGGAACCTAATACCATTGATAGATGCTAAACATAGCCCCTGGGAACCAACCATGCCTAAGGCCAACTTGCAATTGTAACCTGATCGGCTGAATAATGACATCAACATCTATATGTGCTTAGACCTTGGAACCTAATACAATTGAAAGATGTACATCATGCAGAATGTCATCTAAAGAATGAATTATTAGGTTTTGTTTAGCATGGCTCCAAGGGTGCGATTAGACATCACCACAGTGACAAAAAAACATCATCATGTCGGTTGTTGCTTCTCCATGTGATGGGCTATGAAGAGTATCTTGGCCCCTTAAGTGGGTTTTGGTGATTTAATGACACACACTTAAGTGGCTAATGAGTTATCTAGTGTATGAGCAGGAATTAAAATTGTATTGTGGCATCATGTGTTATTCATCGACATGCAAAAAGGAAGTGACGCTACAAAGGGTTCCTATGAAGGCTTATTTATTTTATATTTTGAAATTGAGTCCTAGGAACGCCGTACTATAAAGAGGGACAAGAAATGTATCTTCCAAGAGTTGAAAAGGTGCTCTAGTTGCCAAAACAAAACCTATGAGAGACACCTTTGCACCAACACGTTCACGGGGTTAACTTTTTGGGTGCTGACCTTGGGAGGCCGGAGTTTCCGGGTTTTTCCCAGAGTCTCCGGACTTCCCGGAGTTTCCGGGGTTTTCCCGGATATTCCGGGTCTTAGAGCTGTAACGGCTCTTTTCTGTGTGAGGGGGTATAAAAGCCTCCTCCACCCTTTCCTCACTCTCTCTTGCCCATTTCGACCTGCAAGCTTTAGAACTCATTCACTCACCCTCTTTACTCCCCTTGGCCTTGGTTTGGTGAGATTTGTTGGGGATTTAAGGAGGGATTGAGAGCAAGAGCTTGGAGAGTGCTAGTGAGCTGATTTCCCATCTCTAGAGCACCTCGTTCTTCGCTTGGTTGGCACATTTCGTGTTTGTTACTCTTGGAGCTTTGAGCTCCTAGCCGGCTAGGCGTTGCCTTGGAGCATCCAAAGGTTTGTGGCTGCCCAAGGTAGTTTGTATCACCCGAAATTGAGTAAGTAACTCTAGCTTGATCTTTGTGGTCGCTAGAGGGAGGAAAGTGACCTAGGTGTAAAGGTCCACCCTTTGTGGGTTCCTCAACGGAGACGTAGACCTCAAGGTGTGAGGTTGAACTCCGATAACAAATCCGTGTGTCTCTTGTGTTTGTTGCTTTTGTTGTATGCTTGTATACCTCTTGAGTTCATTTCTAGGGTTTGGTGCCGATCTACTCCGTGGTGTGGTTCCTGCAGGTTCTAGGTGGAGAAACAGGCTTGTCTCATCCCTTTGCATAACCTACTTTCGTAGATCTATGTTTGAGCAAGTTTGATTTCAGTCGATTTGAATCCCCCCTCGTAGGCCCGGACTATCCGGACATTTTCCCGGATTCTCCGGATTTCCCGGAGTATCCGGAAAAATATCCGGAAACTCCGGACCTGGTCTAACAGCTGCTTGAAAAGTTTGTAAATTTCAGGTTCGACTATTCACCCCCCTCTAGTCGACATCTTGATCCTTTCAGGCTATGAGTGGGCCTTTCAAGGTTTATTGCTTCCCCACATGATGTGCCTGGTGCATGTATGCAAAAAATGCTCAAGTCATCCACATGCAAAACCCATTGTAATTTTAAAAACTATAAATCATAAACCGGGTATCAAAATCGATTGCACTATTGAATTTCTCATAATAAAAGCTTCACAACAAGGTCTCACTTGACAATATTTTGACGGACATTTTTATTCATATTTTTAATCAAGGGTTGTATATTTTGTGTAACATATACTATGGAACAAATTTACAAACTCACGGAATAATATGTGTATGTGTGTCGGCATGGGTAGAGTTGGTGTGGCGGTGGTGGGGCCGGTGGCCTGGGCATGGGGCGAGGTACGTGACCTAGCTAGCAACATCGTTGATGTAGATGGGGCTAGTGGCGACTTGCTCGACCGGTGGCAGCGCGAGTGGGGGAGGTTTGGGGGCGTCGACGGTGGTGTGGATGGGGCGCTGGGGTAGCATGCTCATCTGGTGGCGCACACAGATGGGGCCCGACATGGCTAGCTTGGGGACATGGCGGTGGTGCTGAACAGGGTCGGCACGGGGTGGCGGTGGTGTGTGTCGGCATGGGTAGAGTTGGTGTGGCGGTGGTGGTGTTGGATGGGGTTGCAGCGGGTCGAGGAAGGTAGGTTCATCCGCAGTGGTAGGCAAGAAGCGAGTCAAGATGGAAGGCATGACGGACTAGGCTTCGGTGGGTTGAGAGAAAAGAAAACAAACCATTTTCTGTGTAACAAGTGGCAGTGGCAGGTAATTATTTTCAACTCCATGTCTAGGTTCATATTTGATGGTTTTCAAATTGCAAAAGAGGTACTCCAAGAAAATAAATTAGTGCTTCACAAAATTCATGGAGTTGAGTTGCTCCAATTTAAAAAATGGAGTTGGGATGTTTGCCTGACTCCACCTAACATCATCACAAAGTTTAAAGTTGGACCCATACCGAATAGAATGTTAAATAGCACTTCGTCACATATCAAAACAAGCCCCGCAAACTCCTGAGTCCTGACCATCTAGATGTTGTGCAGGCAGCAGTTCATCCATGCGTTGGCCTCTACGTGCCAACAACATGTCCATGGTGTTGGACTTCTTGCAATAGTATTTACCTTAACTTACACACATGTATATCGCCAGAAATATGATCTTACGTAATCATACCCAAAGCCTCATTATCCATTTGATCCAAAGCATGACAAAAGAAAAGCAAAAAACATGATTATTATGTACTTCTACTCCATCCACACCTCAAATTAGTATAGGTCGTTTTGACTTTTAGTTTCACCTATAGACATGCACTATATATGCATAGAGAAATTTTTATATCTGAGAGTCAAAACAATCTATTACAAGACTTCCTGCTGTGGGATTTGTGTCGGGGATGCTGGCCAGGGTAGGGGGATTGCATATTGTTCCAAGAGCGCAAGCGGTTGACGACGTTGACGTACATTGACGACGCCCAGCGAGACTACGGTGAGCACAGACAAATGACTCGTTCCTCCCGTCGTCCCTTGATTAAACTATGCTTTTTACCTCCTGTTTGCATATTGTTGAACTGACGGTGCTTGCGCGAGATTCATTTCAGCGATGCTTCATCAACACTAGTCGTAGGTCACCTGACGAAGCAAACAAGCATAACATCACCTCTCTCATTGTCACTGCTCATGAAGGAACACAAATTTGGAAGCGTCCAAGTCCAACAAGCGCAGTAGAGGAGATAGATGCTCCATTATACTCAATGAAAACCCAATTACGTGAAGGGCCGACTCTGTCTGGCTGGCTAGGGGTATTATAGATGATGGGCTGACAAGTAGGCCTCGAAGCCCTTTGTTGTATCCTGTTGTATCCTCAAGGTCTACCCTTTAAAAACTGTAATGAGCCCCCTATCTGGACCCAACAAAACGGAAAGTTCTTCTCCTTTCATGTAGTTTTCGCTCTCTCGAACGCAAAATGTATTCCACACTAGGTGATTCTCCGCGTGTTGCTGCAGGATTTGTGAGAACTTTTGATAGTATGACACGCGGATAGCTTAAGCTTAACAGTGATACCCTCCACGTTGCTGCAAATTTTTTTAGCAAAATTTTAAGATGAACAAAAATAGAAAAGTAAAGTGATTGCAAGACAACATTCTTTTGCAAACAATATTATGCATGAAACATGTTCAATTTATATTGATAAAGAATTGCTTAAATTATAGATCCTCCATGTATTCTATTATGGTAATTTTGTAGCGTGGTACTCGCAAAGACTTACAAATTGCATGCATGAATGTTATCGACATAAGACATAAATAGATAGTCCTAATGGATGGAGACATGACGCTTATGTGGATATCTTGCATGTTGAGAAAAATGGAGTTATGTTCCTTATTGGAGTGCATCTATATAGGTTATATAGAAGCGTGGTACTCGCAAAGACTTACAAATTGCATGCATGGATGTTATTATTCACAGAAATCTCCATGAGACAAATAGATAGTCCTAATGGATGGTGACATGGTGCTGATGTGGATAGCTTGCATGTTGAGAGAAATAGAGTTATGATCTTTATTGGGGTGCATCTATGTAGGTTATATAGATTAACTTTCTTTTATAAAAATAAAATTTTTATATATAAGTAAATAATTATTATAGGCTCGGGTCATTTCTGAGTAAGGACTTGGGAATGTCGATGTTTTTCTTGGACTGGGAGTTTCTCTTGCTACCGCCCTTTTTTATTAAAAAAAGCTCTAGATAGAGCTATAGATAACATGAGAAAAAACGAGAGAGGAATTTCAAGCAGTGTACTCCCTATTAAAAGTAACAGCTATATATGTAGGATATAGGATATATGCATGCATTTAATTAGTGTATCTTTTGGATATACTACATGTAGATAAAAAAATTATGCCTATGAATTGCATCTTGAAACAACTGAAAACTCGTGTCCCTCCACATCAATGTATAATATCTCTTCACCAACATAAGGATTTGATTTGGGTGGTTTTGCGAAAGAAGTAACTCAACATTAATGTGCATTATTTGGGTACTTCTGTATATTGTTCCTCTCGTATAGTTTCAAGTGGATTATTTACTCATATGTACTTTTTTATGTCACTGCCACATATTTTGTCTTTCACAGAGTTTCAAGATAATTCACTCCTTAATTCCAAGTCTTCGCTTCTAGATGATATTGTAAATGACACTTCTATTCGCGTTAACATCATTTGATTAAGTGGAGCAACCTTCCACATAACTGACACCTTTAATTGCGAAAAACACAATACCTCTTTTTGTAAAACAAAAAAGCAATGTTTTTCAATATCTATCTTTATATAGTTTCAAGTCGAATATTCACTCCTATGTACTGCTTTTTATGGCACTACCACATATATATTATGTGTTTCACCGAGTTTGGAGATAATCCACTCCGTAATTTCAAATCTTCACTTCTGGATGACATGGTAAATGAAACTTTATTCACGTTAACATCCTTTGATTAAGAGGAGCAACCTTCCACATAATCGACACATTAAACTGGGGGAAATATACACAATACCTCTATTTTGTAAAAACAAAAAAAAACAATATTTCTCCTAATCCACCGTTTCTAGTCTTAACAAATATAAGTATACATATATGATACGATTTATGGTTTTTAGTTATGACTAACAAAATATATTACAATAATGACCTACTATTATATGTTATTGGATAACTCCATAATAATATGATGCACATTGTATTTTTGCAAGATATAACTTCAATACTATTTAGATTAGCACCTCGTTCTTCTAGATGCTCTAACAAAAATTATCCGTTGCTCAATGTTTATGGATACTTTTAGAAGCAATTGTAATTTAGTTCATATTTATTTTATTTGTGAAATTTAATGGTCTTGATGAATGTTATGCTCACACATTGCTTTTTTAATCTTATGATATTTTCTTGCTTTGACATCTCATTATTTTGTCCTCGTATCATCTTGTTTTCGTCGTTTGTGCGCACCTCATGTGTGAGCATTAAATTTCTCCATGTTACTATAAAACCTCAATCAACATATTTATAATTTAGTGCATGTCGGTTATGGAATCTATGTAATTAACCACTAGCGAACAGTTACACGTATTACCCGTTTTTCCCGCGCTTTACTACATGTCCATGCAAGAGTTAGTTGAACACTCTATAAACATCGTATATATATATATATATTGCACGTCATGAAAATGAAATCTACTCTAGTTGATATTCCTTATAGAAAAAATTATCTGTATATGAAGCAGAATACTATAATTTTTTTGAACTTCTAAGCATACATGAATAGAAAAATATTAACTTAGAAAAATTAGAAATAACACGCATCAACACAACTTTTTTAATATCAGTTATACATATTTCTATAGTTCCAGTATATACCAAACCAAGACACACGTTTCATCTGAATGCCAGCAGAATTATAGAAAACAGCTATGTTTGCACACAGGTCACAGGATCGGGAAAAAAACCCCCAAAAGGCCAAAACAACCAGGCTGCATAAACCGTATTAATCCCCTCCTCCCGACCCACACCCCCCGGCCGCCTCCGTCCCCTCTCCGAGCAAAAAAAACATCCGGTCCTCCCGTCGCCGCCGACCTCGCCTGCGCCGCCGCCGCAGTTGCCTCTCGCGGTGCCCAGACGAATCGTGCGCCCGGTGCGGTGGGACAGGACCCTTCCAACCCGGCGAGACCCGTGTATGTGCCTCCCAGCCCTAGATGTCGCACAAGGCTTTAGCTGTCTACGACTCGCCGCCGAGCACCACGCCGCCGGGCACTTACTCTATCGTTCCTCTCTCTCTCTGGCCAGGATTTTTTTGCCCACCTCTCTTCGCTCCACTATTGCTGCTGCAGGGCCGGTTCTCTCTCCTAGTGTGGGGTGGAGATCCATCAGTGCGAGACTGCGAGGCACTGATTTCCTTCTGGTTTTGGTGAGTAATCCTTGCTTGTCTCGATGAATTCCTTTGGTCTCAGGGTTTGTTCTGTTCCCCATTCAGTTGGTTTTTGATTTGTGCGATGCCTGATGCCCTACTTACCCAATCCTTGAATCCATGAATCGATTAGGTTTTTCATCTTCGTTACCGTATTAGTTGACAAGATAGGACTTGCTCGTACCTGTTTATGGTGAGGTTGTGGCCGGTTTTCCGAGAATTTTGGGGGTTCATCTGAACCCCCATGACCCAAGTGAATCCTTGTGGAGCTCGTGGTGGCTGAGGGGAGGGTGTGTGGCCAGGGGAGATGGATGATACCTTGGCTATCATAAAGAAGAAGTTGAAGAAGCGGAAGAAGGGCAAGGATGGTACTGATTTCGGTGAAGTGGCTGAATGTGGAGCTGATGCTCAAATATTGGTTCAACAGGAAGATGTGCAGGGTGATGTTCACACCGGTGATGGTGTTGCTGATGAGAAAAGCAATCTGAATGTCGTAAAATTGGGGGATGTTGAAGTTGCTGGGGATGACGCTCAGCCTGTCGATGATCTGGGGTTGGAAGACTCCTTGTCAATGCTGTTTACGAGATCTGGTCGGAAGTCTCGGCAGGTCTCAGAGAAGGAGGCTGAAGGTGCCGAAGTTGCTTGTCCACGTGAAGAGGAAGGTCTTGACAAGGGATCTGTTTTGGCTCCCGATACAGCTTCCAAGGTCACTAAAAGGAGAAGGCGACGCACAAAGGAAGAGATGAAGAATGCTGCTGTACAGGATAGGAAAACCTCATTGCCCCGGAAAGCAAAGGCAAAGGTAAATGGTGGCAAGTCTACTGGACACTACAAGGTTGGTCCTCAGCAAACCTTGGGAGGATTGTCTTCTGTTTCTCCTGAACTGGAAAATAAGTCTGCTGGGAAAGAGAAGGCTGCAGATGATGGATTATGCCATCGATCATTAGGAGAATCGCTTCTACAAGTTGTGGAAGCCCACAAAGTACCTACGGATGGATCTAGGGACCCTTCCAATGAGTCCACTCATCATGTTGAAATCTCAGCTTGGGCAAGCAATAACTCTGGGCTGAAACCTTGTTCAGGGAAACGTGCTGAAAAAACATCATGCACAGCAAACAGGATCAGTGTTGGTGTTTCTGATGCACACACATGTTCCCAAACACTAGGGAAGAACAACAGTGCTGATGTAGATTTTCCTCAAGGCAAATCACCAACATCAACCATAAGAAGGAAAACTGGTCTCAAACCAAAACAGGTGCCCCGGAAACCTGTTCGACCCAAAGAGGAACTATCATTTCCTGATGCTGATTGTAAACCAGCTGAAACAACAGAAAGTATTGAACCAAATGCAGCTGTGCTTACAGAGGGAAATTTCGATCAGCTCGCTGTTTTGGGGACCAAGGATTCCTGTTCTTCGCATGACATGGCAGCACCTGCAAATGATGCGGATATGGATGATGTGGCAGTGCCATTGGATTGTGAAGACACAGAGAATACATCAAAGGTGAAACGTGTTACACGAAGTTCCAAAAAACGCAAACATGGTGACATGGCATATGAGGGTGATGTTGACTGGGAAACTCTAATGCAAGAGCAGGGGCTGTTCTCAAACCCCTCAGTAGGTTTTGTGGACCAATCAATAAAATCAAGAGATAAAATTAAAACTTCTGAAGTTTATGAGAGTGGAGGTGATAATGGTGTTGCTGCAGTACGTGCTGGCCTAAAGGCAAAGGCTGTTACACCACTTGAGAAGATAAAGTTCAAGGAAGTCTTGAAGCACAAGGGTGGCCTTCAGGAGTACCTAGAGTGCAGGTAGGTAGTTTTACTTTGTGCTGCATGTACCCTAATTTCCTTTTTACATATTACTATCAAATTTTGGCGGAATTAACCCTGCATTATTGTTTTTTTCTGTCTGTTTTTTCTTGCATTCCAGGAATACAATACTTAGCCTCTGGAGCAAGGATGTTAAACATTTATTGAATCTTGCAGAATGTGGTGTTTCCGTTGTTCCTTTGAAAGATGAGTTGCCACGTCACACACTTATTCGTGATGTGTATTTATTCTTAGACCAAAATGTAAGTTGAGTTGCCCTTATTCTTGATCAGGCTTCATTATTTTCCAAAATTGCCTTACCAGATTAAGCTGTCAACTTCCACCTAGTGTTAGCTCCAGCTATCACCCCTCTTTGACAACTTTCTCTATGACCTTTGGAACCATGGAATTTTCCTTTTTACACGCAATCAGCTTGTTCTTTTAGTAAGTTTGTTTTTATTAATTGCAAAAGTTCCTGAATGATAACACACCATACTTCGCCAATTTTCAGGGTTTCATAAATGCTGGAATTGCATCAGATAAGGTGGCAAAGGAGCACGACACTCCAGAAGTTGTGGATGTACCCAAGCTAAATGAATCACATCAAATGGAATCAGTCAGCATTCAAGATTGCATTGTCTCTGTACCACTCCAGAATGGGGATTTTGCATATGGCACAGGCAGTGAATGCTGCAGAACTGTATGTGTTAAAAATACGGAGTGTGCTTTCGTAGAAGCCTCAAATGACAAGAATTGCCTCACTGTTGACTGTGATGCTCTAGAGTTGCTACCTTACTTGAAGTCTGAAGAACAGCCAACTGAAGAAAATAATCTAGGCATGTCAATTGAAGGTAGAGATGCATCACTGCCGTCCAGCAATTTGGATATCCAAGGCAGGTCATATCTGGACAGTTCTGTTGGAAAAGTTGAAGTCCCTCACCAACCAGAAGCCCCAGAAATTGAAACTTCTGGAAACAACTGTCAAAGTGATAGGGCTGAATCTGGTGTGTGTTGCAAAAGGGTAATCATTGTCGGAGCTGGCCCTGCTGGTTTAACTGCTGCTCGCCATTTGCAACGACATGGTTTTTCTATCGCTGTTCTTGAGGCACGAGATAGGATTGGTGGTCGTGTTTATACAGATCGCACGTCACTTTCTGTTCCTGTAGATTTGGGTGCTAGCATTATTACAGGGGTGGAGGCTGATATAGCTACTGAAAGACGGGCTGATCCATCCTCTTTGATTTGTTCTCAGCTTGGTCTTGAACTTACTGTGTTGAATAGCGCTTGCCCTCTGTATGATGTAGTAACTGGCAACAAGGTTCCTGATGCTCTGGATGACGATTTACAAGCCGAATACAATGGCCTTGTTGATGAGATGGAGCTGCTTTTTGCGCAAAATGGTGACAGTGCAATTGGTTTGTCCCTTGAGGATGGACTGGAGTACGCTCTTAGGAAGCACCGTGCACCTGAACATATGGATATTGTTGAGCAGGATGATCACTTCAAAAGTTTGACAAATGCTGGAGCTATGGACATTTCCAAAAGTGCTTCAACAGAAAAGGAGATAGCTCATTGTGGGAAGGATGATAAGGTAGACGTCCTCAGCCCTCTTGAGAGAAGGGTTATGAACTGGCACTTTGCACATTTGGAGTATGGTTGTGCTGCAACGCTAAAATCTGTATCCCTTCCGTACTGGAACCAGGATGATGTATATGGAGGATTCGGTGGTCCTCATTGCATGATCAAAGGGGGCTATGACACTGTTCTATGCGGCCTTGCAAAAGGACTTGATATTAGGTTAAATCATGTCGTGACTGAAGTACTGTATGGACATGATGAGTTAGGGGCTAGCTGTAAGGATGGGAAGCATGTCAAGGTTTCCACTTCAAATGGAAATGAATTTATTGGAGATGCTGTGTTAATCACTGTTCCTCTTGGTTGCTTGAAAGCACAGACAATGAAATTTTCACCCTCCTTGCCAGATTGGAAAGTATCTTCTATAAACAGGCTTGGGTTTGGTGTTCTAAACAAAATAGTATTGGAGTTCCCTGAGGTGTTTTGGGATGATAATGTGGATTACTTCGGTGCAACTGCAGAAGAAACAGATTTAAGAGGACGATGCTTTATGTTTTGGAATCTCAGAAAGACAGTTGGGGCACCAGTTCTGATAGCTCTACTTGTTGGGAAGGCTGCTATAGATGGGCAAAGCATCAGTTCTGATGTTCATGTTAACAATGCTATGGTGGTTCTCCGAAAGCTCTTTAGGGATGCTTCTGTACCTGAACCGGTTGCATCTGTTGTGACAAATTGGGGCCTTGATCCCTTTAGTAGAGGTGCTTACTCTTATGTTGCAGTTGGAGCATCAGGGCGAGATTATGATATTCTTGGGAGGCCAGTTGCAAATTGTTTATTTTTTGCTGGTGAAGCAACATGCAAAGAGCATCCAGATACTGTTGGTGGTGCAATTTTGAGTGGTTTGCGGGAAGCTGTTCGCATCATTGACTTCGTAAACACTGGAAATGATTACATCGCCGAGGTGGAAGCTCTACAAACTTATCAAATGCAGTCAGACACTGGAAGGAATGAAGTTAGAGACATGTCAAATAGACTTGAAGCATGTGAACTTTCTACCGCTCTAAGTAAAAACTCGTCTGATGTAATGTATCCAATTGTTAGCAAGGAATCTTTGCTGCAAGAAATGTTCTTCAGTGCAAAAACAACATCAGGGCGTTTACATTTGGCTAAGGAGTTATTGAAGCTTCCCACAGATTTTCTTAAATCATTTGCTGGGTCGAAAGAAGGACTAAGCGCACTGAACTCTTGGATACTTGTAAGTTGATCAATGAGTTGTTTCTTTAAGCATTGCATAGTACCACCAGTACTTTTCCTATGTTGAAATTCATCATTTGTGCAATCTAATTTTGGCAGGATTCACTTGGGAAAAATGCTACTCAGCTACTGCGGCACTGTCTGCGCTTGCTTGTGCTTGTTTCCACTGATCTGGTAGCTGTGCGTTTGTCAGGTATGTACAAAGTTCCACATCCCTTTAAATAGCATATGTTAGGGATTGTCGCTCTATATGGCAGGTGTTTCATGTTCCTCCAACAAACTTTGGTAGGGTACAAATCCGCATTGGGTTATTACATTATTGGGATTTAGGAATCTAATTTACTTTCCAGTTTAGCAAACCTCGTCCTGTTTTACCTTCATATAATTGTTGAGTAATCACTAGGTTATGAAAAGGAAAACAAATAAGCAAATACCTATTACCAAGAGAAGAGCATTATATATGTGCACTACTGAATTGGTTGTTTGATCTCTGTCTGTTATAGTTAGTACGCCTTATTTGCTATTGCAGCCTGGCGACAAGCCTGATTCTTCTCTTTGAACTTCATGCAGGAATTGGGAGGACTGTAAAGGAAAAGGTTTGTGTGCACACAAGCCGAGACATTCGTGCTATAGCTCGTCAGCTGGTCGATGTTTGGATTGAAGTTTTTCGTAAAGAAAAGGCCAGCAATGGACTCAAATTGCTGCGTCGAATGCCGTCAGTCGAATTAAGTAAGACAAAGAGTAAGGATTTGCAATCAGGAAAGCCTACCTTACGTGTGCCAAATGAAACTTTGGACAATAATAAAGTAGCTTCCCAGCGCCAGCGTGCACGATTTGCAATTAGCCACTCACCACCAAAAACAAGCAAGAAGTTTGAGAACAAGGAAACAAAATTGGAAACTGGGATGGCTACAATGTCCGATGGCAACTCGTTTTCCCCAAAACAACAACATGGAATTGAATCTAAGGTGGAGCATGGCATTCCTATGTCCGAGGAAGAAGCTGCTGCATTTGCTGCTGCCGAGGCAGCTCGAGCTGCTGCCATAGCAGCTGCACAGGTTTGTGACTAATTTTTTTTATTCACATTCCAACTAGCTATGTTTTAATCGTCACCATTGATCATCCTTATCAGCTCTCGTATGAATTACTCCCTCCGTATCGAAATATTTGTCGTTGTTGACTTTTTCTTGCAACTTTGACCATTCGTCTTATTCAAAAAATTATCGCAAACATGTAAAACATATAGCAAAAAAAATAAATTGTAATTACACAATTTTTTGAATAAGACGAATGGTCAAAGTTGCAGAAAAAAGTCAATGGCGACAAGTATTTCGATACGGAGGGAGTATATCCAAAAAAACCTGAGAAAGCTTGTTATGTGCCTTTCTATATTGTCATAATTTCATTACCTTACAGGCTTACACTGCCCATATTCTCTAGTTTAATCTTTTTTCATCTATTGTAAAATCTGCCCATATATTCTCTAGTTGTTTTACAAGGGAGGCCCATATTAATTCATCCGCGAGATCATGGATATTCATGCATTGTAAAATCCATGGCATATATTTTTCTGCACTATATGGTGTGTAGCTGTGAATGCAAAATGCCAACACATTTTCATTATTTCCCCGTACCTATAACCTATTAACCTATTAACCTGTTGCTCTTATTTCTTTTAATTTATCACTGAGTGGAGTGTTTCTTTCCAGTAAAAAGCTAGTTTGGCCATTTCCTTGTTGTTTCATTGCATTGATGATCTCCTCATTTTGTCCACGTGTTTTGGACATATCTTGTATATGCAATGATTAGAGCAAGTTTACTTACCATTGTTAACCATCACGTGTGATCGAACATCCCTGACTTTAGTTAAATAATTGGGGTAAAAAAATAGATAATTCGAGGCAGCCAATTATGGTAATTATGAAGGCTCTAACTTGAATTAGAGTGGTATATGAAATATTCTAGTTGGTGATGTTAGTACAAAATAAATGAACTCCTTACTCATGAATGTTTTGTGTGCTGTTCTTTTCATAGGCATATGCATCTGTAGAGGCAGAGATAAGTGTGCCTCGTGAGCTTCCAAAGATACCATCATTCCATACTTTTGCGATGCGTGATCACCATTTGGATGAATCTGATACAAGAAAAAAGGCATTGAAGGATAATCTTGGGAGACTTGAGTGCATACTGGAAAATGGTTCCAAGAATGGCAAAGCTAAGAACTCACCTGAAGATGCCAACTGTGCTGATGTTGACAGCTTGAAAATGTCTGGTGATAATGGCACTCAGAGGAGCCACTCGAATGAGAAAGCTTGCCTAGCAAATACTAGGGATCATTCTACAGACATTGGTGTTTTATTAGACGGTCGGGCATGGGTGGATACTGATACAATATGCATCGATGGTGTGAAGGATCCTCTAGCCATTGAAAGGTGGCAGGCACAGGCAATGGAAGCTGATAGAGAATTCTACAGTCGGATACGCATACCAGATGACGAAGATGGAACTAGTCAGAAGCAGGCATGCCGTAGTTCTGCCTCACAGGGTGCCGACAGCAAACCTGCATCTGAACGGCAATCGAGAGGCGTGGAGCACATAAAACAGGGTCTTGTGAATTTCATAGCCTCGCTGCTGATGCCATTGTATAGAGGAAAAAAGATTGATCGTGAGGGGTACAAAACAATTATGCGGAAAGCTGTTAACAAGGTATTATATCCTGTATTTTTTTAAAAATATTGTGAACTTGGATTATCAACTTGAAAACGTAGCTTGATAGACTTTGTTTTGCTATTGTTTTATGTTAGTTGGTTCATACCTTAGAATGTTTGTTTCCAACAAGCTGCATGTTTTGCTTGATTTTCTTATCATGCTATTTCCATCACCCTTCTGTGGTCTATTTGATTGCTGTTGCCTGGTGATAGTGGTAATACTGACAGTGTCTCTGTTTCTCTGTCTCTGCAGATAATTGAGACATGCTCTGAAGGAGAGAAATTGATGACCACTCACGAGTTTCTTGATGCTAAAAGGAAAAATAAGGTGCATCAATGTTCACTTCTTACCGAAGTTTTATACTTTTTTTTGGACAGACCTTACCTTACTAATAAATACATCATAGCCCTCTACCAATAATGGTCATTATTCTGTTGATTTCTATCTGATGGTTTGGGATGCCATTCTATGCCTTAATTAATATCTTCCGATAATTTTGTTATTTAATTGGAAATATGTTATTTGCTTTAACTAGTTGTTTATCATCAATGCAGATTGAATCCTTTGTGGATAAGATGGTTGACAGGCATTTGCATGTGGTAAGCAAACCTGCCAAACCATAAGGTTCACATTCAGAGTAAGCCAGTAAGGTGTTGTGTGCAAAGGAAGCTACTCTCTTTCAAAACATCAAGCTCTCACTCGGCGATCATGCTCCAATCCAAATGAACCAAAACCTCAATTCGGAAACTGGCATTGTTCATCAGTGTTGCCGACGAGATCAGCAGGATACCTATTACCCAGACTATCAGGGTGGCATAGAAGAGCATTGACCAGATCAGCACATTTACTTTTTTATTTAGTTAGGCATCATTTCCATTATCATAGCTATAGATCAGTAAAAGGCTTAGACCTCTGTGCACTCGACAAGCATGTTGTGCATGCAGTAGCTTGGATGCCAAGTTGAGTTTCGGTGGCTTGATGAAGTGGCATATGGAGTCCAGGATTCAGCGTGGTCTCATATGCAATGAGGGCTCTTGCGCCTTATGTGGTGGTAGTTCAGTCCAGCCTAGCGGATTAGTCCTGTTTGTTGTTCAGAGTTAACTTACACCAAAGTAGATCCTCTTCTTCTCTCTTTGTTGTACAGTTCTTTCGCAGTTTCTAACATGTGTTTAACTTATAGTCGGTTGGGTTAGAAAGGCTGCAATTGGCAGAGAAGGTTGAGCTTGCAGCCCTTTGTATATCCTTCGCTGCTTATAATGTGCCTCCTTGATGATTGTCGAATGCTAAATGATTGCAAAAGAAAATGATGTTTACACCTCGAGTTCTCTTGTTGATTTCTGCCCTTTCATATGTTTGTATGCTTTGATATGATTGTATCTATGACTTAAGGGGGATACTGCCATGGTGTTCCAACTTGTTTCGTGGATTCTTTCATATATCGAGGCATATGTTTCTATTCTTATGTATTCTGTGCCTGGAGCTCTGACGGTAGAGCTCAAACATTCTACTCTTGAATATTATACTAGCAGCAAAGGCTCAATACTTCAGATGTGCAATCTCACGATGTTACAGTACCATGCAACAGGTTTTTGTAACCACATGAGTTGTTTTTTTTTACATGTTTGTTTATCAAATGTATGATACGCCCCTATTTTTTCATGCCATTATTTAAGGCTCGTCTTTTTCTTGAAGTTCTTTGTTCCCCTGGTGTATCTGATATACTACTTGTCTCCACTTCCAGATCCGGCATCTGGGTCTTGTCCAGTGATTTTTTTCACTTGTACTACACTGCAGGTAGACGTTATATTTCCCTTGTACTATTCTTTGTTACTTTGGTAACTTCTGCCTTCTCACGTGCATCTTGTGTGCTCGTCACTGATTAGATGCCTGCGGGACCAGAGATATCCACTAGGAGATGCATTCAACAGGGCTTAATTTCAGTCCACTCCAGTTTACCAGGTACTCCTATACCTTTTTTTCGAGAATATTACCAGGTATACCTTTCGATCACCAGATCCAGTCCAAAAGATTTTCCTCGTGTAACTGATATCATTTCCTTATCATTGCCATCTGAACTCTTGTGCAGGATGCAAAATCGACCCATGACTGGTTTGACAAGTATACTGAGGTAGGTGCTGCAAGTGGCATGAACGGATCTAAAATTTTGACCACTCCCCAAGTCCCAACAAGCCTAGCCGGGCTAGGGCATGGCTACAGCATTGCTCACTTTCATGCTTGTTTCTCACGCGGGCTCGTTTTGTCCGGCAGTTCTTGAACAGGAACGGGAAGGAACCCAGATCGCACACGCGGCCACCGTCCAGGGCTGTGGTCCGCTGCTTGCTTGGGGGTGGTGGGCACGGGAGGATTGATGGAACACCTCAAATGAGGAGCACTTGTATTGAATGAGCAGGCTTCAGGAAACTGTAGCGCATCAAGATCTTGCATGGCTGCATTGCATCAGCCAGCTTCTAACATCACTGATTACATAGTACCATTACTCGATGTTTCGAACAAAAACCTTGGTCTGGAGTGAATGGTTGCTGTTAGATTGAGCAGCCGTCTTGTTGTGCAGGCAGGCAGTGGTAGCTGTAATAACTCTGCCCAAGTACAGCAAGCTGTGGCCCTGGTTGGGTGGCATTGTATCTGCACAGCCTGTTCGTTTGGCTGGTGGCTGGTGCTGATTTGTTCTGAGAGAAAAGTACTGCTGACTGGTTGCTGATGGCTGGTTTGTTCTAAGAGAAAAGTACTGCTGACTGGTGGCTGATAAGCCAAACGAACAGAGCTATCTTTATCGTCCTTCTGTGGCAGCTTCATATCGATCTCCATCAGGTAAAGATCAGGAAAGCCGGGTGAACAGTTGATGGGGAGGAGTTGGGCAGTGCGCGGGTATATTGATTTTGCTGTGCCGCAAGTTATTTTTTTTTGTTTTCCTTTTAACATGTTGGGTCCATTCATAATTTTATACGCAGTTTATGCACCATTTATGGGAACAGGCGACAATGCATTTCTAAGTCCACAGGGTACAGCAAGGTATGGTGTGGTCTCTGAATCTCTGCAGGTTGACGCGGAAACTATTTCTCCGGGGCACGTTCAAAACTATTTCTCCGGGTCCATATTTGAGTTGGACTGACGACTGGCAGCCACGACATGCATGGGAATAAAGTGAGTGTTCAATCTCCCCATGGTTCCTTGGATCCATTTCACATTGATTAGGTTCTTTCATAGGATGGTGGGCAGCTGAGGAAGCGAACATGTAAGAAACCAGAAATTCCTCTTCAATTCTAGCTCTACTCCAGTGATCCATGCCGTATTTTCATTTTCGATTATGATACAATGATACAGGAATGCACGGTGAAGAAAACAGGAGAAGAGAAGGTACAAGCTCCACAAATTGATTGTGTCACAAGTCACATTCTGTCCATGGATTATACAGCCAAAACGACTCATCATTTATCATAATTATACACAGGACCAGGCAAGAATTTTCTCAGCCTTCAATATGAAAACTTGAGAACGAGAAGAAAATACAATTGGGGGAAAAAGAAGAAAAAAAGTAACTGTAATTAGGTAACCTTCACACTTCTCTCGAGCCCTTCTGCCCGTACACTCCGTGTCGCCTCCCCTTCAGAAACCTGTTTGCCCATTGCAGATCCATGTTCTTCCAAGACCCACCCACCCATTTTTTGCTAACCTGATTCTGAGGTGCGTTCTTAAACACTCCCTGTGATTTCGTCCTATAAATTACTCCCCCTCCCAGCAATCTCACCGTTTCCTGTCCCATATCTCCTCCAGCTCCCTGGCCAGGTCCTTCTGGCGGCCGACGACAATGGTGACGTGATCCTTGCCGTCGATGACCTTGACCTGGGCGCGCGGGACCTTGGCCTTCACCGCGTAGCTGCACTGCACGGGGAGGAGCTCGTCGTCCCGGCCGTGGTAGACGGTGACGTCGCAGGTGAGCTGGTCCCGGACCACCTCCAGGCACTTGTCGATCTTGCCGGCGCTGCCGCAGATGATGTTGTGGAGGGTGTGCCACGACGCGATGTGGGTGTGGCAGAAGAAGCCGTCCATGAGGTAGGTCCGGACCCTGCGCGACCAACTGGTTGATTAGGTTAGCCGAAAATAACCGCCGCTCTGAATGCATACGCTGCCTAGCTTAATTGGTTGAGCAGCTACTCCTGCGCTATTATATCAAATTCTTGTTCCTGCATCCCCGCTGGCTACGTCTGAATAAACAGAAGGATGAACTGGATATACACCCCTTTCGGGGTGCTCTTCACCTAATCTCGGAACCCAGAGAATCGGAGAATTAATGGATGTTTCCTTTTCTTCTGATTCTGCTTGATAAAGCCTATGCTGCTATGCAACACTTTAGGGCATGTTTAGTTCCCCAAAATTTTGAGGCCAAAATTTTTGGGACCTCTTTCGGGGTCTATTAGAAGTAGTAAACGTAGACTAATTATAAAACTAATTACACGAATCGACTGGAAATTTCGAGACGAATCCATTAAGTCTAATTAATCCGTCATTAGAGATTGTTTACTGTAGCACGACGTTGTCTACTCATGATATAATTAGGCTCGTTAGATTTGTCTCGAAAATTAAGGTAGGGGTTGTGAAATGAATTTTGTCATTAATCCACATTTAATACTCCAAATTAGTGTTTGAAGTTTGATGTGACGGGTGGTTGGTGAAATTTAGGCATTAATACCATTGAGCACCCTTTTTCGTGAAAAACCAACTATTGGCTTATCAGCCACCAGACAGCAGTACTATCCTCTCAGAACAAAATCAGCCACCAGCTACCAGTACTTTTCTCTCAGAAAAGATCAGCACCAGCCATCAACCACCAGCCAGCCGAACAGGGTGAAAATCAATTGATACCTACGAAATTTTGAGGAAATTCAGTGAAATCAGCTTGAGTAGCTGGCACAGCAGGTTGGTGAGTTGGGCAGCGGCAGCTCGGTGTCTCTGAGCACTGGCCTTGGCCGCTGGGCGCCTGGCCACCCGGCAGTGGACCGGCAGATGGCCGCGGGCAGCTGCACCAGCACACCCCAACGGCTGACCGAGGTCAACGCAATTCCTATGCACCCTATTAACTGCCATTGATCACATCGACGCAGGCAGGGCGGGCCCCACCAGCGCTCCTAAATGCCGGAGCACTGTACTCCGAAGAGATTGGATTACCCTACCCTGAGTTCCTATTGATGTGATGATTTGAAGTTGTGAACTGTGACGAGTTATCACGGGCTCGCTAATCCCGTTGGTTTATGCAAATCAAACCAACCAATGGAAGATGTCCAAGCGTCGTCCCTAAAACCCGCTTGGATGGAGAGGACGCAAGAAAAAGTCGTTGAGCCGGTCGCTGACCTAATTTCACCCTCACAGATACGCACCAAATTCCATGATTTTGTTTCTACGGGAAGAAGAGTAGAATGGAAAGGCGGTTGCTGCCGTAAAAACATTGGATTCGCTGTTGGTGATGGAGAATCTGGCCTCGCGTCGACGCGTACCTGTAGAGGGTGAAGACGCGGAACGCGAGCTCCCAGAGGCGGTGGTGCTTGCAGAGCACGATGCTGACGGTGCGGCTGAGGTGCTCGTACCAGCACGCCACGGAGGCGCCGAACGCGATGGGCGGCCACACCCGCCGCGGCGCCACCGTCCGGAGCACGTACTGCGTCCCGACCTCGCCGCCGGGCACCGGGAAGTAGGGCTGCAACAACACACACGCTTAGCGGGTATATATGCGGTTGCGACTTGCGAGGGAGGCGCGCGGCGAGCTAGCTTACCGGCGCCACGAGGGTGAGGGACTTCACCGCGGCGGGGTACTTGACGGCGAGCGCGAGCGCGAGGATGGAGCCCAGCGAGTGCGCCACGATGTGGAAGGACCGCACCCCGTGCCGCTCGATGACGGAGCGCTCGATCATCTCCACGTGCTCCCGCAGCGTGTAGAGCGAGTCCGCCGGCTTGGGGCTCCGCCCGAACCCGAGGAGGTCCACGGCGAACAGCCGCCGCCGGGACCGCGCCGACGGGCTCACGTGGGGGAGCACCGTCTCCGTCCAGAACCCCGACGACGAGATGAACCCGTGGATGAACAGCACGTCCTCCTCCGTCGCCGCGCCGCCGCCGCCACCTGTGTCGTTTGTAGTTGTCGGGAAATTAAACGGCTGGCTGTGAGAACCGGGAAGAGTGGTGATAATATGGCCTCGAGCCGCGACGTGACGTACCTTGCGGCGCCTCGACGTGGACGAAGAGGCGGTCCGTGTCAGCGGGGTTGCAGTTGGCGCAGTGGCAGTCGGACCACCGCGGCGACGGGTACGGCCGGTGCTTGCCGTCGCCGGCACCGATCTTGCCTCTCAGCATCTGCACGATGGCGGAGTGCACGGTGACCCCGGCCTGGCGCCGCGTGGAGGCGCCGGACGCCGACGCCGACGACGCCGCGCAGGCCACCACGGAGGGCCGCGTGTAGAGCGTGTCGGAGATGTCCTCGAGGTGCAGCCTGGTGGCGGACAGCATGCTGACCACCTTGGAGCCGCCCCGCTCCGACACGACGATCTTGCCCGTGGACCCCGCCGCCGCGGAGGCCGGCGAAGAGCGCGAGCAGTAGCAGGGCCGCCACGCGCCCTCCACCACGTAGTCCGCCGCCTTGTACACGGCGCAGAGCAGCACCTCCAGCGCGTCCAGCAGCACGAACACCACGACGCTCACGGCCTCGTTCGCCGCGCGGCACGCCGACGCCAATGCCGACGACCACCGCGTCGCGGCGCCCATCTCCACAACGCCCGCCCGTGGCCCGCCGGGAAGGCTCTAGCGACAACGCCCGCGTGGAGGGGAGGCACAGCAGCGGCTCAGGGGAAGGTGGCGGTGGGGGTGGTAAAGAAGGGGAGGGAGGATGCTGCAGTGGTGAGACGAGGGAGTGAATTGATGGTGCCCTCGCATTAAAGCGCAGGGGTTGGTGGTAGTTGAACTGACACGGCCAACTGGTGCGCGCGCGCGCGTCGTCGCGGGCTCGCGGCTGGGCTGGGGCTCCGCTCCGAGCGAAGGCAGGCAGGCAGGCAGCCCAAGCTCAGCGCCTGCACCTGTCGGAGGCCATATTCAGGTAGACGACCAGTCCACGGGAGGCGACAGGCCATGCAGTATCTGTAATATAATCTGTTGGTGAGTAGTAGTGGAAAAAAAAGATTTGTGGTGAGATCATGGCAGTGTTTCACACCCATGGTCCATGGAGATCGCTTGCCATTGCCAAACCCTTTTCTAGTATCGTACTAACTTTTCCCCTTGAAATTGGAGGCCAGTCGGAAGGAAACAACGAGACAGCGAAAGCACAAGAGGCCACCATTTTCTGAGCCATCGTTGGCGTCGCCGTTGACGCTTTTTGTGCGCCCTGAACGGCAGTCTCAAGGCGCAGCAACAGCAGGTCAGCAGCATCTACCACCGGACACCGGACTCTTTCCTAAACATGGCGGCTCGTCTAGTGTGGCCACTTGTCCTGAATTTCTGACAGTCTTCGCATCAGACGTACGAGTACTACGCTCCTTGAGCCTTCGGCTAAGTCCAACAAAACAGTGCAAAATTAGAAGGTAAATAGACCTTTACCTCACGTGAACAGTAGAGGTTGGACAGCCAGAACAGTAGAGGTTGGAGAGCCAAAATCTTCGTCTCTCCAACAGCGAAAGCATTCGCCACGATGCAAAAAAACGCGGGGAAGAGGAGGGGCAGCGCCGCGCGCTGTGGGTGGGGGTGGAGGGGGAGGCGGAGCTCGAATCAGCGAGGGAGGAGCTCGAATCGACGAGCTGACCTCTGCCTCCCGGCGACAGCGGGATCCTGGCCGCAGGGGCGCGCAAATCCCTCACCGACGGGCTGGGCGCGCGGCTTCTAGGCCGAGATCCGGAGCGGCAGAATCCTGGCCGCCTGCGCGCGTGAGGGTCCAGCCGGCGCGGCGGGTGCGGCCTCGGTCAGGAGGCGCGGGAGCCGGGGCTCCTGACCGGCGCGGTGCGGCCTCGGTCGGGAGGCGCGAGAACTGGGGCTCTCCGCCGGCCTAGAGGTCACCCCGCTTATGGACGGACGCTCGATCTCTGCTTCCGGACGGAGGAGGGAGGAAGAGAAAGGAGGAGGAAAGATTTACCTCGGTGGAGAGAGACGAGACAGTTTTGCATCACCGTGGGATGTGAAGGCAAAATGCCTTCTGTTGGTAGGCGTTTCTCAACGAAAAACACTGTATGCAGTGCATTTTTGCTTTTGCATGTCCTGTTGAACTCGGTCTTCTTCGCATCAGTACAGGGGTGCTCGCTCCATGGATCCACCGCTCGGTGTTCCCAAGGCCTCCCTGCATGCAGCTGCGTGCTGCTTGTCCCTCGCTGCATGCAAACAAAGCCGGTTCTGTGCAATTGCAACACCCACAAGCGACAAAGCTTTCGCCAATGGAAAATACTCGTATGCAGCACAGGTGAGTCCGGCAATGGTGGTGCGTACGCATGCGTTTCCGATTCCTTTTTTCTTGACTTTTCTCTGCTGGGATATACGGGCTCCAAATACGTACGGTTCCCACTACGTACGTACGTGATCGATTGGGGACGAAAGATTTCGTCAGCGTACACGGCCGGGCATTTGCAGCGTTCTACGTGTGGCATGCACACATGGTTTGTGTGCACACGCGTCCCTTTTCGGGCAAGATTTCGGGGCTGTGACGCTGTGTGTGTAGTAGTGTGCAGTGCAGTAAATGTGTTGTACTGTACCAGAGCCAGACCCATAGGACGTTGCGAGAACTAGGCGTCGCGTCTAGCACGTTCATGGCTGCACACACACGATCGAGTCATCAATATTCGATTCGCCCGTGATCCCGAAATATTCGTGCCACTGTACGTGCTCCACGGGAGAAAAAGACCTCCCGTGCAGACATGTGTGTACGTGGAGTCATTATGGACAGATTTTTTACTGATGCGGAATACGTTTGCGTTAATTGAACTCCCCCAAACCTGACAACATTCTTGCGTACTACATGAGCTTCAGCTACCTGACCAAGAGTTAAAAGATGGGACCTGAAACTGCACATTTGAAGCTACTATGTGTGGTAGTACAACTCGACATGATTTGATCCAGAGGATGGATTGGCGATGATTTAATCCAGATCAGTGGCGGATCTAGCACCGAGGCGGGGGCTCGAGCCCCTACCGTCGGAAATGCTGCGAAACCCTTAAACCCCTACAGATTTGGAGCAAAATAATGAACGAAGAGGGAGTCGGAGGTGGAAGAAGCACATCCCGGCTTCGCCATTGATCCAGATCCAATCATTTACATACTAAACACGGCTAGATAATACCCTGACCAAGCAACCAGGATCTAGCAAAGGTAGCAACTAACCATTTTCCGCTGATGGCGAACAGTGGAGCGAGATTAGAGTACCAACCGGGGGTACGGACACCGCGAGCTTACGTGATTTTACACTAGTTTAGTAGGTGAGCTAAGGCGGGAGGAAAGCTGAGACGAGCAGCCCGTGTAGGTGAGCAGGAGCAGGAATTCACAAGCCCCCCCGTTGTTGATTGGAGGGGAATTCCAGCAGTACAATGCAAGGCTCCAGTTCAGATCGAATGGTTTCTAGATTTTTGCCTCCTTGGCATGTGCGAGAGTTGGCACCAAGGGTCACCGGTTGAAAGAGATGGCCGGACATTGGCGGCATTGGTGAGCTGACTGCGGTTGTGCAGCAGTTGTGTGCTACTCTAGTCTCTACTCTAGTATACTGTATCTGGGATTTGTAGGTAGAGTGATGGTTGTGGGAGTTAGAAAAATCTCTAGCGAGTGAGGTGGTCTAAATATAGATGGCAAAAAAACACGTGATTCGTGTATGCGTTGCGTGCAAGGAAGCAGGGTTTTTTTTTTCAAGTTAAGGAAGTAGGGGTTTTAATCATTTTCGGTTTGGCGATATGATGAATTGCAGTGAGTGAGCTGCGTCGAGTCAGCAGTGTGATGGCTGGGTCTTTTTCTTGGTGGGCGAAAAGGTCACTGTGAAAATCAACAAAGTACAAAGTACGGATATCTAAAATTTGACATCGTAATCCACATGTCAATGACTCAGAGTGACCCATGTGTCATTGTAATATGAGCATCAAATCTTGAAAAACTTACAAATTTAATATTAAATATCAAAATGTCTCCGTGTGAGTCTCATCTGAAGAGTATGTGGGTCCCATGTGCACCCGCATCAATAGAACATGGGTCCCACGTGGCGCCATGGCTCAAGATATTTGAAAGCTAGTGACCTTAGTATATCTAACTAACCAAATTGACAACGCTATGTGCGCTTGTACCAACATGATTGACCTAAAGTAGCAACATTAGGCCCAGTGGGATAAGACCGCCTCACGGATTTTCATTAAGAAGAAGGAACCTTCTCCGGGTCTAGAAAACTCCTGAACCTCGGTTTCACCGGTGAGGGGATTTTTTTTAAAACCAGCTCCATAATTCGCTCTAATGAGGAATCGAACCTGGGTCTCCTGGCTACGACCATATCTCGGCTCTTCTAACCAAGTAGACTAGAGGAGCTTTAGTAGGTGGTAAAGTTTAGTACTTGTCACATCTCCGTCTAGCGAAGGTTCCAGGGCAGAGTGTTCGGATGTTAATTATGAGAATGAGAACTAAAGGTATGCTGGGTAGGTTTGCCAGTTTGCCTAGCCTTGCCGACAGGGCCCGTCCCTAGGGGAGGGCAGTATGTGCGACGCCCATGGGCTCATGAGGCTGCGGGCCAGCCCATGAGGGTATGAAGTGTATAGACGTATATTTTCGATACAATTGATCTTGAAACTTGAAAGTGTTCTTGAAGATTTTGCATCAAGAAATGTCCAAAGATGTGTTTAAAAAAAAAAAGGAACTAAAGCACTATGCTTTTATTTGAGGTAACCATCATAGTTATTTTGTCGCTTTTTATCTTCTTTGATGTACTGTTATTTTTTAAGAAGAATTAAATATATACTACAAATTATCTCTTATCAATATGACAATATATTATATATTGTAATCGTTATATTAAAATATTAGGTTGTCGGACCCTTAGTGTCTCACAGGCCCAAGGGCCTTAATAATTTGTGGAACGGGGCTGCGAGGGTGGCAAGGCAAGGCTTTCCCGTGCCGGAGAGGAGTTTCAGCTAGCTTGGGTTGGACAAGCGCACACTTTTTTTTTCCTAGCCTAGCAAAGCAAGCACCGGCAAGCCATCCAAATAGCCTCTAAACATGAGCTAATTATAAAACTAATTACACAGATAAAGACTAATTTGTGAGACGAATCAATTAAGCATATTTAATCCATCACTAGCACATATTTATCATAGAACCACATCGTTTAATTATGGTCTAATTACGCTTCATAGATTTGCCTCACCAATAAACCTAGTGGTTGTGGATGAGTTTTGTCATTAATACTCCTCGTTAGTGTCCAAACATCCAATACGACAGGTGTTAAACTTTAGCACCTGTCATCCAAACATGCCCTGAATCAAATTTAAAAGCTATAGTAAACCGGTATAGTAGTTCGGAGTCTGAAAGCATGTGGATCCCAAGCATTTCAGTATAAAGATATTATGATTTTTATTAGGAATTACTATTTTTTGTGTTAGTAGGTATAGTTGATGGATTGGCTTACATTGATTATTGGTTTGGTAGGGGAAAAAAGATAAAGGTAGAAATGAATGAATAATTCAATATTTTGTGAGTTTATGAAGTGAAATTAAAGTTCAAAAGGTAGTTGGTCAAGCACATGTGAGCATAGTATACAAAGCCTGGTTATTGTTTGTATATGTAGAAAATAATTAAATATATTTTATATTTTCAAATAATGAAGGAAACATAGTTTTGTTAAAAAATTACTATGGGATGGCCCACTTAATGAACATTGGATCCCACCAAACAATATGCGCAAATTCCAACTAAATAGTATGTAGGTCACACATGAGTCACACCTGAATACTATGTGAGTCCCACCTGAAGACTATGTTGGTCCCACGTGGATCCCACATGAATAGTACATGGATCCCACGTGAGGCCACGGTTCACGAGAAGGCTTGAAAGCCATGAACCCTACACTGCATTTGGATAGAGGAGACTTGTAATAAGCTCATTAGCCTCTCACATGGAGGGCCTTAGAATAAGCCAAAAGATGTTTGGATATAGGGGGTTAAAAAGCTAAAAGTGCAATAAATGAGAGCACATAGAGCCTCACACCAGCTAATCTTAGGGCAGTCCCAACAGTGATAAATACATCGTTTCCATCTTCATTTAAGAGGGGAACACGTAGGCAAAAATTGAATGCAGCGAGAAAATCAACGAAGAAAGAGAGTGCTCGACGAAGAAATCGTTTCTTTGGAGAGAAATGAAGTCCACTCTTTCACCGAGGCACATGGGAACGACGAAATCGTCGTTGGGAAGAAACCATCGGTTTCTATCTCACCCGCGCCGCCGTGGCCGCCTGCTCGTGCCTGCTCGCGTCCGCACTTTCGCCGCCGCGCACGTAGCTCGCAGCGACCGCGCCTGCTGCCGCCCCGCTCGGGCAGGCCGCCCGCGCCGAGCTTTGCGAGCCCCGCGTGACCGGCAGCCGCGCTCGTCGAGCTCGCGCTCCCTCGCTCTTTGGTGGCCACACTCGCCCAAATCGCCGGCCGCCGTGCGCGAGCTTGGTCGTGCCCACCACCGCGCACTAGCTAGCTCCAGGTGCCCGCCGCTCGCTTGCCGCGCTTGGTGGATGCGGCGCCTCTCCGCTCGCTCGCAGAAGAGATAAAGGGGAGAGAAGAAAGAGACATTTATTATCGGAAGACTTCAACCATTGAGCCAGATCGTTTCTATACATGATTTTTCATTTTTGGATTTCGTGTATTGCTTTCACCGATGGGACTGCCCTTAAAAAGCATTCTTCAAGGAGCTTATGACATTATGGGATGCTTATAATAAATCCCCTCTATAAGCTCTCCAATTTGGATCAAAATAGGCTTATTTGGTGGGGTTTGTTATAAATCACTGCTAACAAACATGATCTTAGTAGTATGTCTTATAGATAATAGATAGATTCTAGTCTCCTTTTTCAGTCCCTACACGCTAGCAAGTGGTGATTAGGGAAGCACTATTTAGGGAAGGGTGTGTAGTGTTGGGTTCATGTAGTTCTTTTTTTTTGTAGTTGCTGCTACAACATGTGTCCTTCACCAAGAGCAGTTCCTATACTCTCACATGTACTCCCATACTCCCATCTAGAAAAATGTAATTACAACGATATCGTGCAACACACGCCTTCGGACCTCAATTCCTGAGCATTCGGCTCTGGTCTCACTAGCAACATGTGTTTTCAGACCTCAATTCCTGAGCATCCGACTTTAGCCTCACTAAACACTAGTGAACCGACTCCTAGGTCTAATTTCTGCTACTTCACACAAGTCGGCCCAATATGGAGAGCAACAACAAAGTGATACTTGGGTAATCTGTCCACTCCCTCCTAAGACTAGTTCATTGGGTGAGCAATTGCTCTGTTAGGATAAATGGCAGCAACAATACACCAATTAACCTCTCATCTTGTGAACAATGAGGTGAACAACTACCAAAAAAATGGAGCGGAATAATAATAATAATAACATGCACAAGACACAACAATTTATGTGGGAAAACCTCCTCAAGGTGAGGAGTAAAATCCCATGGGACCAATCGGTCCACTCCAAGCTTGCACTGTAATCAACAAATGGTTACAAAGAGTCTTCTCTAGGGCCTCTAGAGAATTACACCAGCAGCAGCACATTCACCATAATGCAACTAGGCATTTGCATTCAATAACAACCACCACTAACAAGAACTATTGTCCAACACATATATAATACACAGATTGTGTTCCCTTCTGTTATAAGTTAATATCTCACAAAACAGATCCATTGTGCAAAATTTTTTGTAGTCCACAAGTCTCAAGGCCACTGACAAAATTTCAACTCAATCGGACACTGTTTCACCACTCAAACTGATCGTCTACCAAAACTACTCAGTGTTGAAACAGCAGTCACAAATCCCAAATATGATGCTCTGTGTTGACGGTTGTTAAGTACTATTTTTGTGACCGTCAACTCCTGCATTTTAACACGAGAATTGCACGTCAACACTAGAATAGGAGCTTAAACTAACAATTTCCACAAGTGGCGATGTCTATTCGAATGTAGGTATTTAGCATAGGAAATGAGAGGAATCCATGCACATTTAATCCAAGAAATTCAGGCTCCATCCAATGAAAGGCTGCCACATGGGATTCCCCTAGATCAATGACCTTATCAATCCATGTGAAGCACTTCTGACGAATCACATGTTGACACATGGACGTCACATGGATTGAAGGGCCTACTTACTATCCTAAACCGACTCAAAACACCACGTGCACCTAGAACCGCCTTAGGGGCCCTCAGACCAGTCACCTGGAGAAAGCACAAAGTGCCACGTGGAGCCTAAGGATCGACCGATCCTTGGATCGGCCGAACCGACCTTGGGTCTGCTGATCCTGGCCTTCCAGGTGGTGCTTATCTATTGGTCCTAAAGTGCGTCCTAGGGTGTTTTGGAGCAAGTTGAGACTCGGAGACATGATGTCCTTGGCCTATAAATAGAAGGGGAGGGGCCTCATTTCCAACACAACTCATGATCTCAAGCCTTCATTTCCACCCTTGTGGAGCTCTCCCACTCTCTCATTCTGCCTACGTGGAGGTGATTCTTCACCTCCCTTGGGTGGAGTATAAATGAGGTGAGATTTAGACTAGAATTATGTCAGATAGAGTAGGAGTGAGGAGTGAGATGGAGATCTCGTGGATGGCTTTGTTCTTGAATTAGACCAAAGTGAGTATTTTTGCATTTCTTATTTAGACTAAAGTGGCATTCATGTGTTGAATGATATGTTCTTGGCTCGTTCATGATTTAGAGGCTTGTGTTCTTAGTAACACATCGATTCGATCCTTTAGAGCTAGCTCATAAGTTTAAGTATCCGTTTGCATGTTTGATCCTGTTTAGTTTAGTAAGAGTGTTGGAACTAGTTCGCATCCATACCTTCCTGTTGCAACGTAACTCGATGACTAGTAAGATCTGAGCCGTTCTCGTGGGTTCGTCGCTTCGTAATTGTACGAAGTTCTTTAGCATTGTTACGGGTCGACAGACGTAACCGTACTCTAGTAGTAATCGGTGGTGCAGACGTGGTGTCTGGACTGCGGGTTATCCTTCGAATGCCTTGTGCCCCACGTATAGATAGAGGTAGGCCGCGGTAGTGACAATTGTTGGACCCTTCGTACTCCTCTGCGTCCGGTACAACGTAGAGCCGAAGGCCGGAACCACCTGAGCCTTTTAAAGCCAGGAGGGGCCGGTGCCTAAAGCGAGATCCATAACATTCAGACGCTTCTTACCTCCCACTTATCATAGAAATATCTTGGTGTCCTTGGATAGATACCTGATAGATTACCACACCGTTCCCTTGATTTCATAACCCTTGGAATACTCCTTCCTTGGGGAAGTGCTACAACAGTATATCTGTGCGTTTACGGATTCATTTGTTCTCGTCAGTGTAACCAGTTGTTCTTTTTTTCCCTTAATGTGTGCAACTTTTGGTGACATTAATAAATATCAATTTGTTGATCCCTTAAGGAGCGAGGAGCCCCGTCGCAACCTTCCTCGCAGGAACGTGGTCATCCGGCGGCCGCTTAGGCGGCGGCAAGGGGTGGGGCCGGCGTGAGAGAGACGACGGCGACGGGCGCAGGTGGGCCGCCCGAGTCGCCCCTAGCAGGAGCGACACCACTCTCCATGATCTGTGAAGTTTTCAGGTGCCCCTCCTTAAATGAATAAGTGGTGCATGGGTTAAAAAAGGGCAACATGGGGAGGGCAGAAGGTCTGACGCAGCCCAACTTCCTTGGGAATTGGGCCTTGTGGGGCGGATGGAAGTATCGAACAGCCCAAGGTTTTGTTTGATGTTATGTTTCCTTTTTCTTTTCCTTTTCTTTTTTAAACCCTTCCCTTTTTTCCTTTTTAAAACGCAATGTGCAATGAATTCTCCTCCACCAAAGGGATCCTCTTTTTTTTTTGCCGACCTGGCAAATTGGTATAATTGTTTCAAACCAAGTGAACCCAGGGGATGTCCCCTTTTGTATAAATTTTTGGAAGGAATTTCAATAAGAGAATCATTGTGGGCGGAGATGTTAATTAGAGGAGTGCTTCCTTTTTGGGCAGACAGACCATTGGCCAAGCTGTTTAAGGTCTGTTTAGCACTAAGATCCGATCCTTATCCAAATACAGTGCTTGCGATACTTGTCTAGTTGCTTGACCAAACGTCTTTGTGAAGTTCCAAGATGCAGCAGACAAAGACCGAAGAAGATGAGAACAGTGAGTTAACCATGAGCTTTGCCCTCTGGGTCGGGTGAAAAATGAAGAGGTGCAAATTAGGCTTCGTTCAATCCTCTGACCGAAGAAGATAAAGCTTGATGCTTTATTAGTACTCTTAAGTCTGTTGGAGACTGACAGTATTGTCACTGCCGACTGCAGTTCGTTCAAAAAGATACTATGCATCGGACATCCTTACAACAGGAGATATTTCAGTGGCATGCATGCTGAATTACGCACTGTAGAATTCATACCGATGGTCAGAATCATCACATATGTGGCTCAAAGCAGTCTTGATTCTGAATTCTCAAAGTGCTCGTTTAGGATCTGTAGCTAGTAGGAACAGCTGTTAATTTTCAGTGCTAAGTATCCTCCATCTTTATTTCATTCAGTGTTCACCTGCTACAGTGGATAGAATAGGCAAAGGAGAGCTTAGCTGCATGTTATTAAGATTTCTCATGAATTGTAATGGTCCCTTAAAACCAAGATTTACTTATACTCCTCAAAAGTCATGATCGGACACACCGAAATAATGTTTAGGACAAAATGACTAGTGGTTTTGGTTGAAACCATCCAAATATTTTGGCGTCACTTGCCACGCCTGCACTCCATTTCGTGGACGCAAGCCACACCCGTGTGGGCAAACTCCCATGTCCCTTTCATCTCATTTTGGTGTTTCTAAGTTGAGTATTATATTTTTAAAAAAAACCCTTCATTCCGTTCTTCAGATGTGCTGGGCCTGACGTCTCAAAGACCTGATGATCTCATGGATCTTTGTTGTTTCCTCTATGAAGATTGTAGCAGTGGAAACCCCTGATTTTGTCGACTAAACTACGGTTACAGACTAATGCATGATAAGCAAAGTTTGTGTAAAAGATGAATAATTTTTTTGTAAAAGATGAATACATTTTAAGAATGAATATCTGTGTGCGATAGCTGTTCGAGACATTGAGTGAGCTTTCTTGCTGAAAACTTTGGGCGATGAACCCTTTTTTAGACATGGGAATATATATTAGCATTAATTCTAGCTTCTGCACCAATCAATGCATATAGTTGTTTCTTATTATAACTAAACTTTTCTTTGGGCGATGAACCCTACCTGTGAAATGTGGATTTGGCTCCAAATGGGTATGTTAAATGAAGCAATATAGCTCACTGATTGATAATATCATACTGGTGTCGTGCGGACCAATATTTTTAATCACCGTGTGACGTAATTGCAATATTTTGGCGAAAGAATAGTTTAGGTGTGTGCTTATCCTGCTAACCATATGAGAGTGAGATGTGTGAGCTGTCGGCTTGACAATCTCGTCCCCAACGTGCTTAAGTGCTTTCTCTAGTTATCTTGTTCAACTTGTGGTAGACGAAGAGGTTAGTGAGGAACATTTCTTTGTTGGCATTATGTGGTATTTCAAGATTCTGTTTCTCCAATAAACCAGTAGCAAACTTAACAGCTTTTTTGAAGATGGGGGCAAATTGTTCACATCAAAAAATTATTGTCCTTTCAGTTGGAAGAGTAACATGATATAGGTCATTCAGCTTATCATCTTATTAGACGACCCCACTTGTCATATGGATATTATGTCTCGTGCATGCTGAGAAACCTTCAGCCTCAACAGCATTTTGAGTGATTCACATGTTAAACATGCATAAAAAACACTCTTTAAAACATCCAAAACTGTAGCTAAAATACCATTACATATCTACTATCTCAGAAAGCAAAGTTTCACGCACTTACACATACAGCCATACAGTACGTGTATATACAGAGACACACTACGCTTTTTTTTACACGTCGCAGAAGCATGCATGCAGGTATTGTCGATCTCGTACTTCCGACGCGGATAAATACATGCACATAGTAATTAATCGTGCCTGATTTACCTCAGCTCGTGCGGCAGCTTTCTAGCTCGTTTAGCAGATGGCGCAGGAGTTGGGGTTCTCCTCCATGCTCTGCACGTAGTAGTGGGTGTTCATCATTGGCGGGTAGTAGGACCGGTAGTACTGGTTCATCAGCTCGGCGAGGATCTGCTGCTCCGTCGCCGCCGCCGCCGCCGCCGCCTTCTTGCCGTCCTTGTCGTCGCCGTCCTTCTTCTCCCCTTCCCCTTCCTTCTTGGCGTCGCCGTCCTTCTTGTCGTCGCCGTCTTTCTTCTTCTCCTCCTTCTTCTCAGCCTCCGGCTCCTTTGCCGGGCCGACCGATTCGATGCTCGCCGCCCAGGAGGCCTTGCGCAGCTTGCTCACCACGTTCACCGGGTCCACCATCCCGATCACCGTCATCTTGTGCGCCGCCATGTCCACGGATATCGAGTCGATCCCTGCAGGGCACAACAGGTCAATTCGTCCGCTCCGATCCCCCCCGATGCATGATGAGAAATAGCAACAAGAAGATACAAGCAAGGCAGAGCTGCCATGATCGATACCGCTGATCGTCGAGACGGCCTTCATGGCCTTCCGCTTGTCATTGTTGTCGTGCAGGTCCAGCTTCACCACGATTTTCTGCACCAAAGGATCGAAAGCATATATATGAGAAACAAAATTGAAACGTTGGATTCTGTGCTGAGCAGAGAGGTCGAACTCGAACAGGGGAGGAAGAACAGGTGAGCATGAGCAAAGAGCAAAAGCAGAGCATAAAAGAGAAGACGAAGCGAATTATTCTTGGATTCGAAAGGAAGATCCTGATCCCCATGCCCGTGGAAAGGCGACCAGCTTTGTGCGCACGTACGGCGGAAAGAAAATCAGGCCACGATACGATCAATGCAAGCGGCACGAGGACGTCGTCTTACCTTGGACATGTCGCCGGAGGAGTGCGAGCACGGCCGGGCGGCGCACCAGAAAGAGGGTGGCTGCCTGCAGCTGCAGGGAGGAGGAGGGCTGGATGGGAACTGTCGAGAGTGGAACAATAGCGCCGAGCGAAACCGAGGAGGTTGGGGGTCACAACTGCAGAAAAGCAATGGTGGGAGAGCTCGGAGGAAACACTAGCAGGAGCTGTAAATAAAGCGGCAGCCCGCCCGTATGGAAAAGGCGAACAGGGAGGGAAAGGGAATGGCTACCGAAAGTTGGCCGTGGCGAGAGCAAAATCTTTGTTCTCTTCCTCACAAATCGTTACTAGTGCATTACATTATCCGCCTTTTTCTCAAAGAAGGGTTTTTGGATGACGGGTGAAAGTTACGCCTTTGAATCAGTAGTTCACTACGTACTCGTAATAGCCAAACATTATACTATGAGACTATGAGAGTTTGTGGCCTATATTTGACTCAATGCTGGAGGCACGGAACTAGCTTCGCGTGAAAAAAAATATGGTGGAAGGGGCATTGATTTCCACTGTGCTCCGACATCCCAGTTCAAATAGCACCATGATATGTTTAGTCGTCACGCATTAGTTTATTATATTCATTGTATAATGTTGTTAGCATTGGACCATCCACACTCGTCATACTTCATATACTCTTTCAAAACAGAATATTCTCGCTTAGTCATCGAGATTCTTTCCTTTATACAATTTTTTTCTGCATTCATCATCCTTTATATCTCTCCTCTATCCCAACTACCCACGTGCGAGACCCACATGATAGCCTCTCCTCCTTTTAGAGTAGCTGCAGCGTTACATTTTAGGGGACGCTCCGAGGAGAGAGAAAGATTTTCTTTGGGTGCTACACACCGGAGAGGAGGTGCGCTGACAAGCGATTTCAGGCTGCCGGTGCTCAGTTTTGCCACGGGCGCTCCAAATATAATACTACACATGTACGATGGCCGGCTGAGCGGGTAGGTGAGGGAGAAATGAACATTGAATTGATGATTTTTTTATTCAACTAAGCAGCAGAGGAGGGAGCGCTCCATGCTGCGTCAAAATCATACTCATGCTACCTTGATGACATGTCCACCATGCTGATGCTTAGAATATCAATACACTGCTGCTGCTCTTACTACCCAACACCCTCCTCGGGTCTCTCTCCTTCGGCTCCCTTTGCTCCTCCGCCTCCGCCCCCTTTGTTTCCAGCCATCCCTCTCCTCGGCGGCCATCTCACTCCCCGGCGCCCTTGCTTCCCGGTGGAGGCCGCCGTTGGCCCCTCCTTCATGCGCTGTCGAGCTCCACCAACTCCCAATTGAGGACGCGCATACGGCCCTTGCTCCCTGGCGGCGGAGATCCAGAGGCCCTGCCCACGGCGCGCACGCGCGGCCGGAGCTCCATGCTACGGTGGAGGAGGCGTGGCGAGATTCGGGTGCGGCGGCTCCTTCCCGACCTCCAGTCCTAATCGGCAGCAGTCCTCCTCCGACGTCGTCACGGAGCTTGATTCAGTGCTTGGTGATGGCTCGAGGTCGACAGCGTGCGGTGGCCACATCCATGGTCAGCGCTCCTGCTCTTTCCGCCGGCAAGCTTTAGGGCGGGCAGCGCCAGATGGTGCTTGGGCATCCAGTGGAGCTCATCGAAGCTGCATCCCTTGGTCCTCGCAGCAGACGGTGGATCGGTCAGTGGCCGCCTCAATGGCGCGAGGGCAGATTGACACCCTCGAGGGTGTGCGGCGACGGTGCCCGTAGCTGCGGCGGCCTCTTCCTCTCCAACGACTGGCGCGAGCTCGTCCGCCTTTCCTGTTCCTCCCGGTCCCCGGCAGGCTGACGTGGGGGAGAAGGATGGCCTCGCGGCGGGGTCCCCGAAGATGCGGAGGAGAGGGGAGGTCGGACCTCCGGTGGCAGGATCCCGTTCCTCCCGGTCCACAGTGGCCGGAGCTCGGCGAGGCTGGACAGCAGGGAATCGAGCCCACGTCCGTCGTGGACACCACCTCCTCCTCCATAGCGGGCCTCGCCTGCTGGCCATGGCGCCCTCCCCTCCTCGCTGGCGCGCCGTCACATCACCCCATCCTCATCCGCGCGGCTGAGGACCGGAGTGTCCGAGGACCGGTGGATGGTCGCTCCCTGGTGTGATGAGTGATTCTCAACGTGGTTGGACTGACTCTTGGCCGAGTATTGCAAGTGCAGGTTGCGACTTGACTCATGTTGGTGCAGGTGAAGAGCAGACGCGAAAGGTCTTAGCCTTGCGGGGCCTCTGAGGAGTGGAGAGACAAGTAGGCTCGGCTCAATGGACCTGGTGGCCGAACGGGGTCAAGTGCGGGCCGCATGGTGGCAAGAAAAGCAAGACGAAGTCGTCAACTCGAGCCGGTGCAGGGTAGCGGTTCACAACCGGAGTTTGCACGTGAGGTTTGTGGCGGTTCACCACAAAACCGTCGGGTTACTTGTTTGAGCCACAAAATCAAGACCGGAGGCTCGGCGGGCGGAGACGGGATCCGGGCGCGTCGAGATGCTTCGATGCCAGAGGACACGCGGCGGGATCGCAGGGCTTGCGTCAAGAGGACGCGGACTGCGGCAAAGGCGTGGCCGTCTGATGAAGAGGAGTGCTACTTGACCATATTGCCCCTAAGGGGATTGTATCTTTGTTTTAAGTGCTAGGGGTAGCTTGGTCATTTGCCCAACCCAGAGGGACTCATATATATAGCTCTAGGGTTTCTGGGCAAACCATCCTTCCGGAATGCTTCTCATTTCCCTGCTCCATAGGTTTAAATTTTCTTCATCGTTTTGTAGAGGATCTGATCTCCGAGTGTATGGAAGCTTTCATGGTTGCGTCGATTTCCTTCTTGTAGCTCGTGTGATTTTCGTGTCTTTTTCGAGCTATTTTTGTTGGATTTTCGTGCGCGGCTTGTTCCTCTGATTCTGGGGTGTTTGAGTTCGGATTTTCTTCTGGGGGATCATGGATAGATGCCTTGTGCATCTTTGTGCTTGATCTTGACCCCTCAAACTCCGAATTTGGCCTTGGATTTGAGGATTTCGGTTGGAACCCTAGCTTTTTGGTAAAGCTCGGTTGCGATTCCGTTCCCGGCGATTTAGTTCGTTTGAGGTCTCAAGTTTTGGGGTATAGCATCTCCTAGGGACGCTTCAGATCTCCCCAAATCTTGTCTCAAGAGCTTAAGCTGTTTGGGAGATCCATGGATGGATAGGAGGGGTTGACCTCGCATTTTCGTGCTCGGGCTGTTCTGTCCGCACCTGGCAGACCGTCCGCGCCTGGTCGGCGGACCGTCCGCGAGGAGCCCACCCGTCGGCTGTTCGTCGTGTTCTTTGCGAGTTCTTGTGTCGCTTTGTTTCGATCCATCGAGTCGGTAGGTTTTGGTTGGAAGAAGTTGGTCGGACCGTCCGCCTGGGGAGGCCGGACAGTCCGCGAGGCTCGGACCGTTCGCGGTGCTCGCCCGGACCGTCCGAATTTCGGAGGGTGCATACTGGAGGCTCGGGGTCGTTTTGCGGAGCGTCCGCCCCTGACCCGCGGACCGTCCGCCACTTCCACGCGGACCGTCCGCCCGGTCACCTCGGACCGTCCGCCCAGGGCTTCGCAGATTGCCTAAGTCCTTTGCTTCTTGAGTTGCGCTTTCGCTTGGGGTTTGTTTGAGACTTGCTCCTAGGGTTGGTAGGTCCGTTGTGACTACGCGACTTTGGCAAGCTCGTGTGGGAATCCTTGGTTGTGAATTTGGGGCATAGGCCGAGTTCATCCTTCGGGAAGAATTTTTATCGGCTCCCATTCAACCCCCCCTCTCTGGTCGCCTAATCGGTTATTCAATTGGTATCAAAGACGGTTACAGATCTTTGTGATTCTAACCTGTCTAAGATCCAAAGATGGTGTACCAGGAACGGGGTTTGGGTCCTCTACACTTTGATGGTAAGAACTACCAGATGTGGTAGAGGCGGATGGCTGCTTTCCTCCGCGGCAAGGGTCAGATCCTTTGGGACGTTACGGTGAACACAACTTATGTTCATCCGATTAACTTCCTAGCTCCAGGATCGAGGGATGTGTTCGACGCCAACAACAAGGCGGTTGACTATTTGTTTCGTGCTCTGTGTCAATCCGTATTTGATCGGGTTCAGACAGAGGACTTGGCTTGTAGGATTTGGGAGCAGTTGAAGAATGCTCATGCTGGAAATGCTCAGGTTCAGGCTTGGTTGTTCGCGACCTACCGAAGAGAGTACGAGAACTTCACTCATCTCCCCGGTGAGTCCATTGACAGCATGTTCCAGCGGTTCACTGTGATTGTGAACAACATGAGGGCTAATGTGGCTGTGCTCCCGTACGATGATCATGACAGGGCTGTGAAGCTCCTGCACTCTCTGGATCGTACCGTGTGGAGTGAGAAGGTCGAGGCCATTCTCGAGTCGGAGAAGTATGGGACCCTCACGGTGGACGAGCTGTTCTCCAAGCTCAAGTCATCCGAGGTGGACCGTGGGGTACGAGCAAGGATCGAGAACCCGACTGACCCTCATAGTCTGGCTCTCGTTTCTGGACCAAGGACAAACGCTAACATGTCTTCGAGACAGTTCTCTTTGTCTTGTCTTGTGTCCATGCCAGATGAGGAGTTTGATGTGTTGGGCGAGGAAGATCTCGCGTTGCTGAGCAGGCGGTTCGAGCGCATGTACACGAACCGGAAGAACACTCGGAGGAGCTCGGGCATGTGCTACCAGTGCGGGAAGCACGGGCACTTTATCGCTGAGTGCTCGGAAGCCATGGAGGTCAAGCCCGAGCACAAGCACCGTCCGAGGACCGACCACAAGCACCGCTCGAGGGACGACCACAAGGGCAAACAAGTCCGAGCGGAGGCCGAGGAGGAGTGGTGGTCACAAGAAGAAGGAGCGAGCGATGGTTGCCGAAGCAAGCGACATCGACTCGAGTTCGTGCTACTCTTCATCGAGCTCAAGTAATGAAGATGAGAACCGACAGAAGGGCAAGCGGTCGAGCAAGAACATCAACGGCCTGTGCTTCGCCACCCAAGGCTTTTGCGGCATGGCACATAGCTTCGCAAGCAAGAAGAGCGACAAGGATGACTCAGACTCCGACTCCGAGGATGAGGTAAACAATGATCCATCCTTCTTGGTAGCGAAGAATGCTAGGTTGAATGAATTGCTTGACAACCGTGACGATGTGCTTCGAAAGACCAACAAGGAGAAGAGGGAGTATAGGTCTTTGCTTGGAGAGGCTAAGGAGAAGGTGGTTGAACTAGAGTCTTTGCTTGTTGATGCTAGGGCTCAAATAAAATCTCTTAAGTCTGCTCCTATTGTGACCGATGAAACCGAATGCACTGATTGTTCTACTTTCCTTGGTGATTTGACTGTGCTTAAGGAAAAGTATGCCTCCAAGGTTGAAGAACTAGATGTGCTTAGGGTTGAGCTAGATGAGATGAAATCTAGGCCCTCCTTGCTTGGTGCTTGCACTTCTTGTCCTGTTTTGCATGAGAAACTAGATGAATCGGTTGCTTATGCTAGATCTCTAGAAGCTGCTTTGAAAGCTCCTATTCCCACATCATGCTCTACTTGTGAAATAAATGCTGTGAAGAATTTGGAGCTTGCATACTATGTTGATCATTTGCAGGATGAGAATGATGAGTTGAGGAAGATGATGGGTTGGTTGTCTGGTCATGGGCAAGTGCTTGGGTCGGATAAGGCTGGTGAGGGAAGTGGTGAGAATGAGGGGAAGATCGGAGATATCCCAGAACCACCAAAAACCTACCACAAAAATGCCTATGCTCCTAAGACAAATCGTCTTAGGAACCGACTAGACACAACCCCAGCTCCACCCGTGTTTCCTCCACACACAGACAACTTCCAGAAACCCATCAAGTTCAAGAGTGATTTGGGGAATGAGTTCTTTGGGAAGAAGGGAGAGAAACCGAGTGAGGAGAAGCCAGAGCCCAAGGAGAGCCCAAAGCCAAAGCCAAAACCAAAACCCTTCCATTGTGAGCATTGTGGGAGGGATGGGCACCTAGCTGAGTTTTGCTTCAGGAGGAAGCGTGAGGAGAGGTTTGCGAGGGAGATGGCAAACAAGGACAGGTACCGCCCTTCTCGTGGTGTGCCTGAGCCTAGGATGGTGCCAAGGGGCGAGGGTGTGGTGCGTACCATTTACCCTCGAGAGAGGCGTGAGTTTGTGCCTCGGGTTGAGCCACCACAGAGAGATGGTGGTAGGCGTGTTGGGTTTGAGCGTGGTGAGTTTGCTGGACGTTCCTTCGCTCGTGACCAATACGAGTATGGGGGGAACGATCGCAGTTTTAGGTCCCAGAGGAGCTACGGGCCACGGTCTCCACCTCGTGGTACGTGTAGTCCTCCAAGGGGACGTGTGGGTGTTCCACCTAGGAGAGATAGGATGGATTTTGCTAACCCCACTTTTGAGCAAATGGCATGGCACTGGTTTGATTCATTTTGTACTAACCCCAGTGCTGAGTCATTTGCTCACTCTCGCTCTCGTTTTTTATTTTCAGGTGGGAGGCTTGGAGGGCTTTTGGTTGATCGACTCCGGTTGCTCTCGACACATGACCGGAGATCGAAGGTGGTTCTCCAGCCTCACCCCGGTGATGTCCAAAGAGTACATCACTTTTGGGGATAATAGGAAAGGTAGAGTGCTTTCAGTGGGCACGGTGAATGTGAGTGAGTCTGTGACTCTTAGGCGTGTTGCTCTTGTCAAGTCTTTGGGGTTTAATCTTCTTTCGGTCTCCCAGCTTCTTGATGAGGGTTTTGAGGTCCGTTTCAAAACGGGCGCTTCGCGTGTTTTGGATTCTCGAGGTGATCTTGTGTGCACAATCATCCCCGAGGGTCAGATTTTCAGAGCCGATTTTTCTCAGTGTGTCGGCTCTTCTCGTTGTTTGGTTGCTGGTGTTTCGGCGGAGCTTTGGAAATGGCATAGGAGACTAGGTCACTTGAGTTTTGACTTGTTGTCACGCTTGAGTGGGTTAGGTTTGGTCCGAGGATTGCCTAAGTTGAAATACCAAAAGTATTTGGTATGTGCTCCGTGTAGGCATGGTAAGATGGTCGCCGCCTCTCACCCGCCTCTGACATCCGTTATGACAGAGAGGCCATGCGAGTTGTTCCATATGGACTTGGTTGGTCCTACTCGTGTGTGCTCGGCGGGTGGGAAATGGTATGTCCTGGTGATAGTGGACGACTATTCTCGCTATGTTTGGGTCTTCTTTTTGGCTGACAAGGGGGAGACGTTTGGTTTTGTGCGGGATCTAATCTTGAGGTTGAAGAATGAGAGAAATGGAAATGCTATTCGAGCTATTCGTATCGACAATAGCACTGAATTTAAAAACTCTCGTTTCGAAAGCTTTTGTCGTGATTTGGGTATGGAACATCAATTCTCTTCTCCCTATGTGGCTTGTCAGAATGGTGTGGTTGAGAGGAAAAATCGTTCCCTTTGTGAGATGGCTCGGACGATGCTCGACGAGCATAGAACTACGAGGAGATATTGGGCTGAGGCGGTGAATACCGCGTGTCATGTTGGGAACCGGATTTTTCTTCGGGCCTTCTTGAACAAGACGTGCTATGAGCTCATGCACGGGCGAGCACCTAGAGTGAGCCATTTCAGGGCCTTTGGTTGTCGGTGCTTTATTCTCAAGAAGGGTAGGCTTGATAAGTTTGAGTTGAGGTCTTCCGATGGGATCTTTTTGGGTTATGCGAGTCATTCTCGAGCATTCCGTGTGCTCAACCTTGATACTAACCTAGTCATGGAAACTTGCGAGGTTACCTTCGATGAGACCCAGCCATGTAGTTCGTCTGTCTTTGAGTGTGCAGGTGACGACGAGATTGGCAAGAAGATCTTTGAGGACGAGGAGGATGATGCTGGAGAGGATGGTGGTGATGATGAAGCTCCAGCCGAGCATGTACCCTCTACTTCCACTACGACGACTATGGTGCAGGATGGCCCATCCCCTACACCGACTACGATCCAGCAAAATCAAGTGGAAGCTGCAGCTGAGGGGGAGGTTGTCTCCAGGCGAGAGGCACCGAGGCGCGTTCAAGTTGATCATCTTCCCTCAAGAATCATCGGCGACATCAATGAACGTACGACACGGTCGAGGTCCAGGAATATTTCTCACTTTGCTCATTCGGCTTTTGTTGCAGCCTTTGAGCCGAAAGACATTGGACACGCCCTCTCTGATCCTAATTGGGTAAACGCAATGCATGAGGAGTTAGAGAACTTTGAGAGAAACTAAGTTTTTGAGTTGGTAAAGCCACCACCACATTGCAAACCTATCGAGACAAAATGGGTGTGGAAGAACAGGAGGGTGAGAATGGTGAGGTGGTGAGGAACAAATCGAGGTTGGTTGCTCAAGGCTACAGTCAGAAGGAGGGGATAGACTATGAGGAGACATTTGCTCCTGTAGCCCGTTTGGAGGCGATTAGGATCCTTCTAGCCTTTTTTGTGGCTAAAGGGTTCAAATTGTACCAAATGGATGTGAAGAGTGCCTTCTTAAATGGGTTTTTAGAAGAAGAGATTTATGTGAAGCAACCACCGGGCTTTGAGAGTGTTGAGTTTCCTCACCGGGTGTATAGGCTGAGGAAGGCGTTGTATGGGCTGAAACAAGCTCCCCGTGCTTGGTATGGCCATTTGAGGGGGTTCTTGTTCAGCAAGGGGTTTGAGATGGGCAAAGTAGACAACACTCTTTTTCTCCTCAGGCAGGGCTATAATATCCTAATTGTTCAGGTGTACGTGGATGATATTGTCTTTGGCGGATCATCTCACTCTTTGGTTGTGAGGTTTGCAGAGGACATGAGCAAAGAATTCGAGATGCCTATGATGGGAGAATTGCAGTTATTTCTTGGGCTTCAGATCAAGCAGGCGAAGGAGGGAACCTTTGTGCATCAAGCCAAGTACACGAAGGACATCCTCAAGAAGTGCAAGATGGACGACTCGAAGCCCTTGTCGACACCGATGAGTACGACTACAGTGCTGGACGTGGACGCGGACGGAGAGCCCGTGGACCAGAAGGAGTACCGAAGCATGATCGGCTCCCTCTCGTACTTGACGGCGACGAGGTCGGACATTCAGTTTTCTGTGTGTCTGTGCGCTCGTTTTCAGGCGTCGCCGAGGACTTCACATCGGCAAGCCGTCAAGCGGATCTTCAGGTATCTTTGATACACTCCTGAGCTTGGTCTTTGGTACTCGGTGTCCTCTTTCCTTTCGCTTCTTGGTTTTTCAGATGCCGACTTTGCGGGGTGTCGAGTCGATAGGAAGTCGACTTCGGGGACGTGCCAGTTTTTGGGTTCTTCCCTTGTTTCTTGGTCTTCTCGCAAACAATCTAGTGTAGCTCAGTCTACCACAGAAGCCGAGTATGTTGCTGCCACTAGTTGTTGCTCACAGCTACTTTGGATCACATACACGCTAAGTGACTTTGGTGAGGAGTGTACCAATGTTCCTCTCATGTGTGATAGCACGAGTGCCATTAGTATTGCCAAAAACGCCGTGCTACACTCCAGAACCAAACATATAGAGGTGAGGTACCACTTCCTGAGAGACAATGTTGAGAAGGGAAAGGTAGACCTCATCTATGTACCAACTGAAAAACAGCTCGCCGATATCCTAACAAAGCCTTTGGACCAAGCTACATTTGCTCGTTTGTGAGGAGCGCTTGGAGTGGTTTTTCCGTTTTGAGCTTCGGTTGGGAGTTTGATGTACATATACATGTTGCATTTTCATTCCTGTATCATATCATGCTTGCATCTTTGTATCATAGACTGCATTTGTTCATATGCTTTAGAGATGTGCTTCTCCTATATACTTTGATCACCATGATATGCTGGATATGAGATTATGACTTTGCCAGTGATGCTCATGTGATGTATAGCGATGCTCTAGGTAGCTTTTGGATGTATATGCTTGTGGATGGCTTACTTTTGTAAAAATGCTATATATGATCCTCTCTTGTGAGTTGAATGCCTCTCATGTTCAAATTGTGCACTTATGGCTATTTCTTGCTTAATTTGTGCTTGGGAACCATGTTCTTTTCATTTGGGGTCAAAGACCCATTTATCATCATGAATGTTTAGCCTACATCCTACCTTGTGGAGAAGCCTAAGCTTCTTTTTGCCGCAAAGACACTTCATGTACCATGTCTAATTTGTAAATCATGAAATTGGTATATGAAATGCTTGTGCTTGAATTATATGCTTCCATGTCATTCATGCTTTAAAATTCCTTATCTTGGGTGCTAAACCGTTGCATGATGTTCACCAATGAGAAGTCTCATATTTAGAAGTGGACACATGGCTCGGTGGCTTTGACATGACATGAGATAGCTTGTAGGTGTTTGTGATGATCTTGGGATAAGAATTTGTGACCTTGCATGAAGTTTGTGAGTTATATGTTGTTTGTGCTCATTTTGACCATGTTTAGGTCCTATGCTCATGGGAGGGAAAGTTTTGTTGAAAGATGCTTTATTTTGATCATAGCTATGTCACATGCTTATATGTCCCTATCTATCTTGTTGGCGATGCTTGTACTAAATTTGTGGCTATCTTGCTTGTCTATGTCTCAATTTCAGCATGTTGCAGTGCTCTTTGTCTATTTGAGAAGCACATGCTTGCATTTGTTGACTTGATTCATGCATTACCAACAAGGGGGAGAGTTAGTACCCAATTCTGGCTTTGGGGAGAAAGTTCATACATCCAGGGGAGATTTGCATTGCATCAAGGAGGAGAAAAATTGGGAGAAATGCATTTGTTCAGGGGGAGCTTGCATTCATGTGCTTTGGAGCTCTTTGTCGCCTGATTTTAGTTGTGCTCTTTTGCCGATGGTGTCGAGCCCTTTTGCCTCACCTTGAGGAGTCAACAATTTTGGAGCATTTAATCTCGGTTGTGTTGAGCCGTTGCCCTTGTCTTAGGGGACCGAGATTTTTTTCTCTCACTCAAGTGATCTTGCTTCGGCTTTTGTTTGGCGTTTGATCACTTGTTTGAGTTTTTCATTCGTTTCTTTTCTTTTTCTCTGAATTGGTTACTATGTGTGTTGTCAATGCACTCATCAAGGGGGAGATTGAGGACCGGAGCGTCCGAGGATCGGTGGATGGTCGCTCCCTGGTGTGATAAGTGATTGACAACGTGGTTGGACTGACTCTTGGCCAAGTATTGCAGGTGCAGGTTGCGGCTTGACTCGTGTTGGTGCAGGTGAAGAGCGGGCGCGAAAGGTCTTAGCCTTGGGGGGCCTCCGAGGAGTGGAGAGACAAGTAGGCTCAGCTCGATGTACCCGGTGGCCGAACGGGGTCAAGTCCGGGCCGCATGGTGGCAAGAAAAGTAAGACGAAGTCGTCGACTCGAGCCGGTGCAGGGTAACGGCTCACAACCGGAGTCTGCACGCGGGGTTTGCGGCGGTTCACCACAAAACCGTCGGGTTACTTGGTTGAGCCACAAAACTAAGACCGGAGGCTCAGCGGGCGGAGACGGGATCCGGGCGCGCCGAGAAGCTTCGATGCCAAAGGACACGCGGCGGGATCGCAGGGCTTGCATCGGGAGGATTCGGACTGCGGCAAAGGCGTGGCCGTCTGATGAAGAGGAGTGCTACTTGACCATATTGCCCCTGAGGGGATTGTATCTTAGTTTTAAGTGCTAGGGGTAGCTTGGTCATTTGCCCAACCCAGAGGGACTCATATATATAGCTCTAGGGTTTCTGGGTAAACCATCCTTCCGGACTGCTTCTCATTTCCCTACTCCATAGGTTAAGATTTTCTTCATCGTTTTGTAGAGGATCTGATCTCCGAGTGTATGGAAGTTTTCATGGTTGCGTCGATTTCCTTCTTGTAGCTCGTGTGGTTTTCGTGTCTTTTTCGAGCTATTTTCGTTGGATTTTCATGCGCGGCTTGTTCCTCTGATTCTAGGGTGTTTGAGTTCGGATTTTCTTGTGAGGATCATGGATAGATGCCTTGTGCATCTTTGTGCTTGATCTTGACCCCTCAAACTCCGAATTTGGCCTTGGATTTGAAAATTTCGGTTGGAACCCTAGCTTTTTGGTAGAGCTCGGTTGCGATTCGATTCCCGGCGATTTAGTTCGTTTGAGGTCTCAAGTTTTGGGGTATAGCATCTCCTAGGAACGCTTCACATCTCCCCCAAATCTTGTCTCAAGAGCTTAAGCTGTTTGGGATATCCATGGATGGATAGGAGGGGTTAACCTCGCGTTTTTGTGCTCGGGCTGTTCTGTCTGCACCTGGCGGACCGTCCGTGCCTGGTCGGCGGACCGTCCGCGAGGAGCCCGCCCGCCGGCTGTTCGTCGTGTTCTTTGCGAGTTCTTGCGTCGCTTTGTTTCGATCCGTCGAGTCGGTAGGTTTTGGTTGGAAGAAGTTGGTCGGACCGTCCGCCTGGGGAGGCCGGACAGTCCGCGAGGCTCGGACCGTTCGCGGTGCTCGCCCGGACCGTCCGAATTTCGGAGGGTGCATACTGGAGGCTCAGGGTCGTTTTGCGGACCGTCCGCCAGGTCCACGCGGACCGTCCGCCCGGTCACCTCGGACCGTCCGCCCAGGGCTTCGCAGATTGCCTAAGTCCTTTGCTTCTTGAGTTGCGATTTCGCTTGGGGTTTGTTTGAGACTTGCTCCTAGGGTTGGTAGGTCCGTTGTGACTACGCGACCTTGCCAAGCTCGTGTGGGAATCCTTGGTTGTGAATTTGGGGCATAGGCCGAGTTCATCATTCGGGAAGAATTTTTATTGGCTCCCATTCAAACCCCCCCCTTCTCTGGTCGCCTAATCGGTCCTTCAGCGGCCATGGCGGGGACGACGGCGGCGGTTTAGAGCAAGGGCGCGAGGCCACTGTGGGCCGCGGCAGCAAGATCGTGGTGGGGCCGGCAGTGGATGGAGGAGCCTCTCGATCCCTCTGGATTTAGAGGAGACGGGAGGAGACAGGATTCTCCCGTTGGTTTCGAAGGAGACCGCTGCAACGGTTTTTCCTTCAAAAACTGACGGGAAAAGGGATAGCGCGATTTTGAAGGAGACCGGTGCGGGTGGTCTTACAGTCATGGTCCTGGGTTGCAGTATTTCTCTTTAATATTGCTTTAGGACCCACTTGTCATGGACAAGTAACTTTGGAAATTGATGCAACTGATTTTACAACACCTAATTTACATATATATTATAATGCGTAGTTAATTTCCCATCTCACAAACATTCACAATGGTCCCATAATTCCATTTTGCTCATATTCAGAGCTTGCTATCATCACCTTCATGGGCATACACGTCAACTTATGGTCCTGTTCGTGTGGCTTCTCAGCCACCAGTCAGCAGTAATTTTCTCTCAAAACAAACCAACCACCAGCCAGCAGTACTTCTCTCTCAGAACAAATCAATACCGGCCACCATCCAAACAAACAGGCCTTATATCAAGGACAAACAACCTATCAAATAAAAAAAATTCCTAACAATCTTGCTTCTCTAGGCAGCAGCTTCTCGAAAAAAAGCAGGTTTCAGAAAAGTCGACATATTTTCTATCTAACCTGGAGGCCAAGATGAGACTGGCCTTTGCTCTTATTCTCACTCGCTTCATTTTCTAATCATAATCCAACACTACTTTTTTTTGGTCTATCAAGTTAGGTTTATCATGCTATTTCGGTTTATCCAAGAGACTGGTTCGAAAGGCGGGGGCCGGATATTTGGCATATGGAAATTGGATTAATTTTTCTTGAGTTTGGTGGGTTCCAGCAAGAGCTAAACCTAGCACATGAACTTCTCAATAAGCATGATGTCAATGCTACTTGCTGCTCCTTTTCTAAACCTCCCCCCTGTCTCTCTTGCTACACTTTCTTACGTGGCATGATAAAGCTGAGGTGGAGGGATTGGCTCATTGGCTGCATTGATTTGCAGCCATATGTGCTGTCTGGAGAACACTTGTAATGGTAGTGTTTGTATATGTGGACTTGTTCACCGTCAGGCATTTTATACTGCCATTTGTGTAAGCTGTAGATTATAGACTTGTAGTGTAGCGCGTGGGAGTTTCAGATTCTTGTCATTCCTCCAGCCACTGGAATTGACATACGTAGGATGACACGAACGCCTGGACCGACCTTTAGGTGTATGGATTTTTGTAGGCTTGTGCCCACTTGTACCTTCATCGAGCTGTGGACAATTGGCATTTGAGTAATCAAGGTGCAACGACGACTTATGTAAAAGCTACAGAATTTTCTGCACTATTCCAAATCCTTTTTGCGCTTAAAACAATTTCATGACTCCCGGAGATATTTTATGAATAGCGCTAGCGGTTATTGATTACTTATAAAATTCTCAGGTGCCCAGGAGTTATTTAAAAAATAAATATTGCAATATTTGAAGCTTATGATTTTAAGAAACTTTTTTCATTGGCAAGAAGCTAATATGGTGTCTATGCTTTTGTAAAAAAAACAACATGGTTGAATTTGCATCTAATAGTACCTCCAGAATTTTGCTGCTACAAATAGTAAAGAAACTTACCGAATAAAAATTCGCATTTCCTTGACCGCATCGGCCAAACCACCAATATATAATAGAGTAGGGAGTTGTTCGGAAATGTTTCTCACACTAACATTGTTGCGGTCCATATATCATGGAAAACAGAGTAGGCAACATCTGGGGAAACATTTTCTGATAAAATCCGATGGTAAACCTGAATTTATTTGATTTTCTCAGATATGTCACACAACATGTTTTACCAGTGGCTTAAAAAGAACATTTTCTAAGCAAATCGAGAGAAGAAATTGCGCGCAAACCTCAACTTGTGACAAGAAATCATTATCGAAGCAGATACCGGACTGTATGGTATGGAACTATGGAGTATGGACCACTTGCTCGTCGTTGCGATCTCTTGTGTGTACGCGCCTGCTGGTAGGACGTCGTACCTCGCCTCCGTCGATGTACTGCGCCGCCACCACGCCGGTGTGCTGCGCCGCCGGTCCTGGTGGGTGGCCGTGTGCGCCGTTGGGTGCGGGCGCGGGACCCCTGCCTCGCCCGCCGTGGCTCTCCCCCGGCCGACGGGTTCACGGGTGGGTGCGGGTCGGGGGGCCCTACTTCGCCTGTCGCGCCGGCTCCCTTGGCCGGCTGAGTTCACAGCTGCCGCCGGTGTTGCCCACGGCGGTCTCCTGGTCCGCCTTGCCTTCCCCCTCCTCCCTCTCTTTTCCCCCTCTCCCAAGCCTAGATCTGGCCGCGGACCCCTCCGGCGCTGCTGGCCGCGGGCTCCTTTGGCGCTGCCGGCGGCGGCCTCCGCGGTGGCTCTGGTGCCTACCGTTTGCCCCCCCTCTCAACGCTCGTCTCCCTGCCCACGTTTTGACCACGCCACGCTTTGGCGGCGGCTGCTGCTCCACCTCGCCGACAACTGTCGTTTGCGCTCCCTCCTCGCCGGCCACTCATCTGCGCCCACAGGCTCCTCGCCGTCGGTCGCTGCCCCTCTCGGATGGCCGTGGCTCCCCCTACCGGCGGCCACGGCCTTCCTCCGCCCCGACAGCATCCTCCCCGTCGGCGCTCCCCTCTCCGTGCTGGCGGTCGCGGTCCCTTCCCTGTGCCGGCGACCGCAGCACCCTCCCTTCTGCCGGCGGCCGCGGCCCCTCCTCCGCGCCGGCGGCCGCGGCTCCCTCCCCTGGCTGGCGGCTGCTGCCCCTCCTCTGCGTCGGCGGCCCTAGCTCCTCCCCCTTGTTGAGGCCCGCGGTCCGACGGCTTTCGAGGTCCTCCTTCGGTTGCAGTCGGCGCTCCTGCTGCCAGGGGCCTTGGGCGGTTCCGTTTGGTTGTCGTGGGTCGCTGTTGTCGTTTGTCCTGGTTGCGGCGGTCCTGCGCTGGGCTTGGTCGTTGGGCGTGGCTGCTCCGAGCTGCAGCCCTCCCCCTCCTTGCTAGCAGTGCCTGCATTTGCTCCTCGTTGCCGTCACCTTTGGAGTCTCGTTGCGTTTTCCATCACTTCGACTCTCATCTCGCTTGCGGTGGTCGGCCGTGTGGTTCGGGTCTTGGTGGCCATCGGCGAAAGCTTTTGCCTAGCGTATGCTAGTGCTGACAACGGTTGCACTTCTTTCGTAACTTACCCTGCTGGGGGCGTTGTTGAGGCCTCCAAATCCCTTCGGTTTGCAGGTGAAGACCTGACCTGCCCCTTCGTGGGTGGGCGGACGACGGCGTCGCCATCGTCGCTTCCTTCTCGAGGGCGTCGTCTTGCAAGACCACTTCACTGCCTCCGCGACCTCCGAGATGTTTGGCAAGTGGTGATGTGTGTGCCTCCTTAGTGCCCCTCCTTTGCAGGCACCTGTCGTCTTAGGTCGTTTCTTCAGTAGTGGTGGTGGTGTGGTGTGTGGTGCTCTTCTTTGTACTCCTCTTGTCGTCTTCTGTTTTCTCTTGTTTGGTTTGTCGTTCTTGTCTTCCTGCGCTTTAGAGGTTCTTCTAAAGTCGCGTCATGTAAAACTCTCTTCTCTTAATGAAAAACGTGCTTTGTACGTCTTAAAAAAAAGATTCGTGTGCGCCGGTCAGCGGCCGGTGGTATGGGCGGCGTACGCCACAGCTCCTTCAGGTATGGATCACTCGTTCATCCTTGTCGCTTCTTCGCTTCAAACAAAAGCCGCTGGCCTCGGTTATGGTGAGATGTCCCAATAATTGAGTTCAGGAAAATGCAGGGATCGGACAACCAAACACGACCATGCCCGCTAACCTCCAAGGCCTCCAAACACGACCAGAAGACTGTAGCTTTTCACAGCGTATACACGTAGGACGAATTCGCCCGTAGAATTCTTGCTACGTTTCGAAATACACGTCGGCCGACACGGCAGCTACGGACATGGAAGGTGGCCGTCCGCGCCAGTCGCTAGCCGCAGCCGGCCACGGCCACCGTCCTCGCTCTCGCGGTCTCGCCCGTCACGGTCGCCGCGTTTCTTTCTCAGCGAGACCCCCCATGTCATCAGCCACAGGGCTGTGGAATTAGAGGCGTACGTGCGCGATGCGTGGAGCCAGCTCCTGCGCTGTCGTGCACGACGATGGCGGATGCGTGGTGTTCCTTGCTTTGCCGGGCTACTTCCTGGAGCCTGGAGGTGCTTCTTTTCGTGTCTCTGTTTGCACGGCGCTGCGCCACGGAATTCACTCGTCCTCTGCCCGGCCTTGTACGTGCGCGTTCCCGTCAGGGTACCGTTAGAAAGCCAGAAGATATCCGTCAGGATTGGGTTGGATCAGATCTCGACAACACGGAGGCTCGCCGATTGCAGGTTGCAAGTGCAACTAGAACCTTCTACGCCTATCACTGTCAGGTCATGCCATCTGACGACGTGGTCCAGCTTACTGAGGGTTAAGCTTCGGTATCAAGCTCTCGCCTGCAGTTCCAGCGAAATCATCATACATCTGGTGTTATAAGCTTCGGTATCAAGCTCCCTGCCTGCCCTGCAGTTCCAGCAGAATCATCAAACATCCGGTGCGGCATTGGCACTTAATTAGAACCAAATTTAGAAGAAAATGACACTTCCGAGACGAGACAATTTTGGCCAAACTTTCTCGAATTGTCCTGAGATTCCCGTTTATCCTGCTGCGCGCATCTACATACGCCATCTACTAGCTAGCTTTTCACTTCAGGGGCCAAAGCGGAGCACTGCATCGCTCACTTTATTTCACGTCTCAAATCTCCATCTCTCTGTTTCTTTTCTTTCCCAGGTATAGTATTCCAAATGGGCCGGGCACGATTAGCGGCACGAGGCACGGTCCGAAAAAGCACGGCCGTAGCCTGACTCTAGGCACGATTAATAGTGCTTAGTGCCGGCACGGCCCGACAACGTTTTAGCGCTTGGGCCGCCACCTAGGCCCATAGTGCCGGCCCGAGGCACGGCCCGAAAATGGGCGGCCCGATAGCCGGCCCGACACCGGCCTGCTACTGGCCTATTTTCGAATGGCCCATGTAATCTCCTCTAACCCTAGCTGCCCCCAACCCTCCTCTGTCTCCCAGACTCCCACCTCCCTCCCTCGGTCTCCTCCCACAGCGCCCGGCCGCCCCTTCCTCTGTCTCCTCCCACCTTCCTCCGGCTCCCCCAGACTGAGCGGCAAGGCGGCTAGCGCCCAGCCTCCAGCCGGCCGGCCCCCACCCCATCCCTCCACGCGCCGCCGCCTTCGACCACAGGCTGCGCCGCCGCTCCCAGCCCCTGGCAAGCTACGGCAACGGGCAGCCCCCGCCGGGATCTTCGTTGGCTGCCGCGCCAGCCGCCGTCACAGGGAGGACCTCTGCACCCCGAGTCGGCCTCCCTCACCGTCCCTCCGCCGTCGCGGTCAAATCGGGCGCCGCCCTTGCTCCGACCGCGCTGGCATGGCGGCCCCCGCGCCGGCTTCCTCTGCCGCTTGCCAGCCTCCATGGCGGCCCCTGCTCCGGCCTTCCTCCGCCGCTGGCGGCTCCCCTGCTCCGACCCTCCGCCGCCGACGGCTCGCCTGATCCGGCCCTCCTCCGCTGCCGGCGGCACCCCTGCTCCGGCCTTCCTCCGCCGCCGGTGGTTCCCTGCTTCGGTCGCTGGGCCGACGAGGACCGACGGGCCGGCAACGGGCAGACCGGGCCGTCGTGCCTGCCCGGCCCGAAAAAGAGGCCATAGGGCCGTGACTGGGCCGCCAGTTCGGCCCGACACAAAGAATCCGTCGGGCCTGATAGGGCCGGGCCGCTTAGTGCCGGGCCATTTAGGGCTAGGGCCGGGCGGCCCGTTTGGAATTGTATATTCCCAGGCTTCATCCGTTAAGCTTCTCACCATCTTGCAAAATGGATAGGAAACCCTACCATTGTATGTGTCTGCTTGCATTCCAACTGCAAATGATGGAAAACACTAACCAGTCTTAGCAGTTTATAGTCTAGGTTGACCATTTTGCAAGCCTGTTCACCCTTTTATTAGGTGAAAAGAAAGCTTCCATTTCTGGTGCGAATTTAGCAACGGAAATACACTATTCGGTGGTCAACGACTCATTAACGTCACTGGTTTCGCTCGTTTTTCGCTGGTGCATTTCATAATTAAGAAAATATCGCCACAAATTAAGACCATCCTAGTTACTTTACAATGGTATAATCCGGCCTTCAGTGGTCAGTGCACACCCCTTCTTTACAGTGGAGACCGAGAGGACGTGGAGGTGAGATCGATGAACATGGAGGACGAACTGGCCAGTGGCTCGTTGCTAATGCGGATGGCGACAGTGTAGTGTAGGTTCTACTACCTTAGCTTTCACGTCAGACGGGGAGTGTTAGGAGCAAAGTGGATCACTTCAGGTAAAAGGTGAAAATGGCGTCGAGTAACTCGGCTCCAATTTTACTACTAGAACCTTCGACAAGGAAAAGGAACTGTGGCCTGGGGGTCAATTATACTCAAACAAATTACTGATTTAGATTGACAAGGAAAAGGAACGAGCTGTGGCCTGGGGGTCAATTATACTCAAACAAATTACTGATTTAGATTGACGCACGAGAGGAGTGCCCGAAAGCGTATTTCCAATGTTGCATCGTCAAAATATTGATCCAATGTTCACGTATATAATTTTGGACCTGAATATATTGCATTGATTTTTGGACATCAAGATGGATTGGAATCTAAAAGTTTCAAACTACAAGGTTGTATATATCGTCGAGCTCTACAAATTAAATGTAAATTTTGTGTCCATCCGATTCGAGTGTATGAAAAAGTTATGACTCTCTTTATGATATTCTGTAGTGGAGGGGAGATACATACCGCCAATTCATTTGGCGATAAGGTACCATTTCAAACAGATATATAGATTTGTAATTGGTTTTTATTGAGAAATATGTTTTTTTGCAAATACTAAAAATAAAATATATAGATAAAAATTCTTTTTGGAATAAAAATTCCAAATGACTGACAGAGAAGAATTAGTTTGAGCGGGCTGGGCTGATTATAGATGTTGGGCCGTGGCCAGCCGTCCTTCTATCTATCTAGGAAAAAGTCCATTATATAACCCTCATATATGGGCGTGATCTGTGTTTCAACCTCCAACCACAAAACCAGGTACTGGACACCCACAAACTATCGAAACCGTCTGATTTACACCCCTCGGCGGTTTGTCAGGTGGTTTTCGCATATGTGGCACCACATCAGCTATCCTTGCTGTCAGTGGGGCCCACATGTCATCCCCTCACTCTCCTCTTTATTTCCTTGTTCGCCCCTATTCTCCTTCTTGGCGGCATGAAGAAGAGGCTGATGCCCGGCGTCGTCCAGCCGCGCGGCGCCGCCCCGGCGGCCCTGGCGCTTCCGCGCGCATGCGGCTGTGGTGGTGGGAAGAAGCAGCCCCGGCCGGCCGACAGCTTATGCGGCGGCGAGGCCGGGTCAGGGGCGCCGTGCCGAGGGCGTGTCCCTCCACACGCCCTGCTTCAGCACGGCGCCGTGCCGAGGGCGTGTCCCTCCACACTCTCCCTTTCCACGGCCGCGGATGACTACGCACGGCCGGCCGTGGACTTGGGCCAGCGAGCGGGGGCGGCACTGGGAACGGGCGCGCGAGATCACTGTCGCCCTCGTCAGCGCATAGGAGGTAGCAGCCGGGCTGCGGTCGACAGCATCGCCGACACCGCGTGACTCCGGCGAGTGGTCCGGGCAGGAGCACCGCGACACCGAAGGCCCGGAGGTGGGCCAGCACCGCGGTCGCGACAGGGGCAATGGAGTGCTGCCCGTCCCGCGGGGACGTCGATGCCGACGAGGCGACGAGGGCCCCGCCGCGCGTCGACAGGCGCCGAAGCCTCGCCGCGTGCGCCGTCGGGGTCAGGGCGGCCATCCAGCGGTCTACTCCACGGCCACGCGGGGCGGTGCTAGGCTGCGGCGGCGGCGCGGGCCTGGCCGGCTGACGAGGGCCTGGATTAGGGCCCCTTAAACGGCAAGATAATTACTCCCGAGGTGGAGTCTTCTGACACCATTGACAATGTGAAGGCCAAGATTCAGTATAAGGAGGACTGAGGATCTCTGTCAAGACCATCACTGGCAAGACGTCTTGTTCCGACCAGTTGGAAGCTTCCTCGACAAGTCTCCTGCTAAGAGAAGGTTTCTCCAACAAGTCTCCGCGTCGCACGACAAGTCTCCGTCCCGCACGAGGAGTTTCCGTCCTGCACGAGAAGTCTCCGCCCCGCACGAGGAGTCTCCGCCTCGCCTCCGACAACCTACTCGTTCGCATGAGCAGTTTCCGTCTCCGACAAAGGCGAGGCCCGCACATGAAGGTCGGAGCGAGGAGACTGGGGCCCACACGAACGTGGCGCCATCCCGACGACCGGGCTTCCCCGCAACGACGCGTGGGGCGCCAGTTCCCCACGCCATGCAAATACGCGAGCTGGTGGCTCGCGCGGGCGGCCGGCTCTGACGAGAGCCTTAATGCGGCACTGTTCGGCCGCGCAGCCCTCGACACGCCGTCCCATCCTACCCTGCAGCACGCCAACTCCGTCAGAGGCACTTGAGTGCCCCCTACGATTAGCACTGGCCTACGATTAGGCCCTAACGTGGCAAGCTTATCTCGTGCTCAGGCGGGTTGATTCAGCGCCGAAGAGCTCGGAGGAAGCGCCAGGTACCCAAAATAAACAGCCTCGCCCGGCCACGCAGTGGCCTCGACGACAACGCAGTTCAGCCCCCCTTCAATGCACACTGACGGACAGCGACGTGCGAGAAGACGTCCCAGTGGCTAGGACTGTAGCTTTATTTTGTATTCCCTTTTTGCCCCTCCCCCTTGCGTCTATAAAAGGGAGAGGAGGGCAACCGTCACAAGGGTTGACGAACCGAACTCTCACACTCCCGGGATTTGGGCTCGATGCCCTCTCCCGACAAGTTTGTAACCCCTACTACAAATATCCCTAGCACAAGAACACCGCAGCTCGATACTGGACGTAGGGTATTACTCCTCGGAGGCCCGAACCAGTCTAAATCCCGGTGTCTCTCGTGCTAACCATCCGGGTCGGACACACGATCGATACAAATTTACTGCTCGACGGTAGAGTACCCTGACAGTTGGCGCGCCAGGTAGGAGCACATCGTGTGTCTCGCCGAACTTCACCAACGACTCGGATGGAGGGCCGCAGGGTTTCGCTAACCCCAGGGGCCACCATGCGTTTCGGCTCCCTCGGCTTCGTCTACACCGGGCCGGCGGAGTCCGTCGTCGGGCGCACCTTCGCCCGGCCAGCTCGCCCCAACGCCTTGACGACGTCAGCGGGGCGCGCGGCGTTCGTCCGAGGCTTCTCAGACGAGACGATCATGGCCATGTTGGGGCTTAACCCGACACAGGAGCGTTTTAGGCTCGCCGCCTACTACCTCACCGACCTCGCCTTCCAGGCCAGCGGAGACGAGCCGCTTGCCTGGGGCGAGTTCATGGAGCGGTACACCGCCATGTACCCCCGTGGACAGCAAGGCCTCCCGGACGACCCGATGACGGCCTACGTGGATGCGCTACGAGCATCCTACACTGCCCCGGGCTCCGCGACAGCCCGGAGGGCACCTCCGACACCCGTGTGCGACCCCACACGCGAGTGTTTCGTCTGCGTGGCTGCGAGCTCAAGCAGCTCCACCGACGCGGAGCCGGCACCGCGTCATCGCACCACGGACGCCCAGCGCAGGGCGCGTCTCGACGAGCTCGCCGAGGCCAGGCGCCAGCTCGACGAGGAGCTGGCCAACCTCCACTGAGAGCTCGGGGAGGATCAGCCGCGGAACCCGCAGCAGGTCCCGGTGCGGGAGCAGCGCCGTGAAGGAGACGACGAGCGGCAGGAGCGCCGACCTGCCGCCGAGCAGTCTAGGGCCCGTGCTCCGACACTGCGCGGCTCAAGGACGTGCACACGACTACAACCGACGCGCCAATAAGGGCGCGAACATCGACGGCGACGCCCCGCCACTCTTCAGGCGGGCGTCGCAGAACCTGGCTGCAGCCGCCATGCTTCTGCGTGGTTGCCCAGAGGCGGCTACCCCCGAGGAGAGGAGGGTGCGGCAGCAGCTCAAGGCCCTCCTCGACGCGGCAGCAGCACAGCAAGCGGAGAGCTCCGCGTCACGCCAACGGTCGGCGCACGACGGGAGAGCGGCACCCTCCGCGAACCGCCAGAACTCGTCCTCCTCGCGGCATCGGAGCCGCGGGGACGGAGCTGGCAGGTCGGCGGTCAAGCAACGTCTTGGGCCCGACCGTGACGCCCGGGGCACCATCGAAGCTCGCCGCCAGCGTCGACAACTGCGGCGACGGCGACAACCGCGATCTCCGCGACGAGCGCCGCCCGCGCCGACAAGACGACCGGGGACGCGGACGACGCTACGATAGCGATGACGATCGTGATCGCAGCTGGTCGCCAGACCAGAGGGGTCCGCGGGCCTTTGGGCAGAACGTGAGGGATGCCAAGTTCCCCTCGCGTTTCCGGGCTCTGACCAACGTCCCCAGATACGACGGGGAGACTAACCCAGCGTGTGGCTGGAGGACTACCGGCTTGCGTGCCACACGGGCGGAGCGACAGACGACCTCTTCATCATCAAGAATCTGCCGCTCTACCTCGGCGACTCTGCGCGGACATGGCTCGAGCACCTGCCCCGCGGCAAGATCAACAATTGGACGGAGTTGCACTGTACCTTCGTCGGCAACTTCCAGGGCACGTACGCCCATCCCGGCAAGCAGTGGGAGCTACGCAACTGCAAACAGCAGCCGGGAGAGAGTCTGCGCGACTACATCCGGCGTTTCTCCAAGCGTTGCACCGAACTCCCCGGTGCGACGGACAACGACGCCATTTCGGCGTTCCAAAATGGCACGACCTGCACCACCCTCATCCATCGACTAGGGCGCCGAACCCCCCGAACCACTCGGGAACTCCTCGACATCGCGACCAACCACGCGGACGGCGAGGAGGCGGTCGCGGTGACCCTCAACACCCCTCAGGGCAAGGGGAAACAGGTCGTAGACCACGGCGAGGGGCCGTCCTCGCACCCCAAGAAGAAGAAGAAGAACGACAAGCGTCGTCGTGACGACAACTTCGTCGCGGCGGTCGAGCGCAAGGCCTCGCGCCCCAAGAGCAACCCACCCAAGGTTGGTCCCCCGAAGGACCACTTCGAGAAGCTCTTGGAGGCGCCGTGCACCTACCACGAGGTTCCCGTCAAGCACGCGCTCAAAGACTGTCGCCTGATGAAGAATTACGTCAATGGCACACTCAAGACAAGGGTAGCAGATCCGCAGAAGAAGGCCGCGCCCCTCCCCGACAACGACGACGACGACGCGGGAGCCCAGTACCCGGGTGAGGATGGGGCAGTCCACATGATCTTCGGCGGATCCCCGGCACGACCCTCAAGACGCCAAGAGAAGCTGATCCGACGTGGGGTCTACAACGTCGAGTCCTCGACGCCATCGTACCTCAAGTGGTCGGAGGTTCCGATAACCTTCGACCGCAAGGACCATCCCGACCGTGTGCCACAGCCGGGAGCCTACCCACTAGTGGTAGCTCCCCTGTTCAGGTCCAAATGGATCCACAAGGTCCTGATGGATGGAGGGAGCGGCATCAACGTGCTCTACGTGTCGACGCTCGACGACATGGGCATCCCGCGGTCCAAGCTACGGCCATCGACCGCGCCATTCCATGGGGTCGTCCCTAGGATGGAGGCACTCCCTATCGGGCAGATCGATCTGCCCGTCACGTTTGGGACGCTGCAAAACTTTCGCACAGAAACCCTCACCTTCGAAGTGGTGGGGTTCTTGGGGACGTACCACGCCATCCTCGAGAGGCCAGCTTACGCGAAGTTTATGGCCGTGCCCAACTATACGTACCTCAAGCTGAAGATTCCCGGTCCGAAGGGGATCCTCACAGTGGGGACTACGTTCCAGCGCGCATTCGAATGCGACGCTGAGTGCTTCCAGTTTGTGGAGGCACTGATCCGGTCCGAGAGGCTCCACGCCGAGCCTCCCTCCAAGGACCAAGACATCCTCGAGTCGTCCAAGCGAGCGGCCTGCTCTTTCGAGCCCGCCAAGGATGTCAAGGATGCGGCCGTCTCCGACGATGGCCGCACGCTCCGTATCGGGACGGCGCTCGATCCTAAATAGGAAAGCGCGCTCGTCGACTTCCTCAAAGCGAACCTCGATGTGTTTGCATGGAAACCCTCCGACATGAAGGGGATCCCGAGGGAGATTGCCGAGCACAAACTGAACATCAAGCCGGGATCGAAACCGGTGAAGCAACACCTCCGCCGCTTCAACGACGAGAAGTGCAAGGCGATCGGCGAGGAGATCAAGAAGCTCCTTAGTTCAGGGTTCATCCGAGAAGTATTCCACCCCGAGTGGCTTGCTAACCCTGTACTTGTAAAGAAGAAGAATAAAAAATGGAGGATGTGTGTTGACTACACGGGCCTTAACAAGGCATGTCCCAAGGATCCGTTTCCTTTGCCTCGCATAGATCAGGTAGTCGATTCGACAGCTGGGTGCGAAACCCTCTGTTTTCTCGATGCGTACTCCGGGTACCACCAGATAGCGATGTGCATAGCGGACCAACTCGCGACTTCATTCATCACTTCGTTCAGCGCCGACTGTTACAAGACGATGCCCTTCGGGCTCAAAAACGCGGGCGCTACATTCCAGAGATGCATGCGACGCGTCTTTGGAGACCTTATAGGACGAATCATCGAGGCGTATGTTGATGATATCGTGGTCAAATCGAAAAAGACCGGCGATCTAGTCCCAGACCTCACGGAGGTATTTGCGAAGCTGAGAGAGCACGGGGTGAAGCTTAACCCCGAGAAGTGCGTTTTTGGGGTCCTGAGGGGTATGCTCCTCGGCTTTGTCGTGTCGGAACGCGGCATTGAAGCCAACCCCGAGAAGACTCAGCCATCACAGACATGGGGCCGATCCAAAATCTAAAGGGCGTACAACGCGTCACGGGCTGCCTTGCGGCTCTCAGCCGTTTCATAGCGCGACTCGGGGAGCGTAGCCTACCGCTGTATCGACTAATGAAGAAGTCTGACCACTTCGCGTGGACGCCCGAGGCTCAGGAAGCCCTCGACTCCCTCAAGAACCTCCTGAAGAGCCCACCGATCCTCACAGCTCTGGCGCTAGAAGAACCAATGCTCCTATATATCGCTGCGACGACCCAGGTGGTCAGCGCCGCGCTGGTGGTCGAACGAGAAGAACCCGGGAGGTCACTCAAGGTGCAGCGCCCGGTCTATTTCGTGAGCGAGGTACTCTCCGACTCGAAGACTCGTTACTCGCAAATGCAAAAGCTCGTGTGCGCTGTCTTGTTCACCAAACGCAAGCTCCGCCACTACTTCGACGCGCACCCCATCACGGTGGTGTCCAAGTACCCGCTCGGAGAGGTGATCTAGAACCCCGAGGCCGAAGAGAGAATAACCAAGTGGGCACTCGAGCTGATGGGGCAAAACATTTCGTACGCGTCGCGAAGCGCCATCAAGTCACAGGTGCTGGCGGACTTTGTCGCTGAGTGGACGGAGATCCAAACTCCGCCGGCGCCCATCGAGCACGAGACGTGGACGATGTACTTCGACGGCTCGGTCATGAAGGAGGAAGCCGGAGTAGGCCTTGTCTTCATCTCGCCTCTGGGCGGGATCAGAGGAGACTCAGAGCTTGTCGTGGATCAAGTCATGAAAGAGAAAAATTGTGTTGATCCGAGGATGGCGGCGTACTGCCAGGCCGTGCGCGAGTTGGAAGGCAAGTTCCATGGGCTCGAGCTTCATCACGTACTGCGCGACTACAACAAGGCCGTAGACGTCCTTGCCAAGACTGCCTCAAGCCGCAAGCCAGTACCGCACGGAGTGTTCACGAGCGACCAGCACGAGCCATCCGTGTGCATCGAAGGGGAGAAGCCACAAGAACCCGAAGGGCCGGAAGTCATGGAGATCCACCAGCCGCCTGAGCTGAACCTCGAGGACCCTGATTGGCGCTTTCCCATCCTCGAGTGGCTTGTCGAAGGCAAACTTCCCTCCGACCAGACGGAGGCACGCCGCATTGCGCGACGAGCTAAAGCGTTAGTCCTCATCGAGGGTGAGCTGTACAAGTGGGGTGCGGCCGGCATACTCATGCGATGCATCTTAGGAGATCAGGGCAAGGAGCTACTTCGCGAGATCCACGCCGGCACATACGGACATCACGCCGGTCCGAGAACTCTTGTCGGAAAGCTTTCCGACAAGGTTTTTACTAGCCCACAGTAGTGGCCGACTCCAAGGACATCGTACGACGTTGCGAAGGATGCCAGTTCTACGCTCGACAAACTCATCTCCCGGCGCAAGCGCTTCAAACCATCCCTATCACATGGCCCTTCGCTGTGTGGCACCTCGACATGGTGGGGCCGCTCCGACAAGCGCCCGGGGGTTTCACGCACCTGCTCGTAGCTGTCGACAAGTTCTCCAAGTGGATCGAGGCTCGACCCATCATGAATGTTCGCTCCGAGGAAGCCGTAGCGTTCTTCACCGATATCATCTATTGCTTCGGCATACCTAACACGATCATCACCGACTACAGCACCCAGTTCACGGGGAAGAAATTCCTCAACTTTTGCGACGACAACAACATTCGCGTGGACTGGTCCGCCGTGGCGCACCCGAAGACGAACGGGCAAGTCGAGAGGGCCAACGGCATGCTCCTACAAGGGCTAAAGCCTCGCATCTTCAAACGCCTCGAGAAGTTCCGAGTGAGATGGGTAGCCGAGCTACCATCCGTTCTCTAGAGCCTGCGCACCACACCTTGCCGAGCGACCGGCTTCACGCCGTTCTTCATGGTGCATGGGTCGGAAGCAGTCCTCCCCACGGACATCGACTACGGCAGTCCCAGGGTACGAGCCTACACCGAGGAAGGCAACCAAGTCGCGCTCGAGGATGCAATCGACCAGCTCGACGAGGCACGTGACGTGGCACTGCTACACTCGGCAAAGTACCAACAAGTCTTGCGACGCTACCACGAGCGCAATGTGCGCGCCCGCGAGTTCCAGGTCGGGGACCTGGTCCTCCGACGGGTTCAAGGCAGCAAAGATCGACACAAACTCGCGCCCCCGTGGGAGGGGCCATTCATCATCGACCAAGTACTCCGACTCGAAACATTCAAGATCCGATACGAGGACGGTCGAGTCATCTCCAACGCGTGGAACATCGAACACCTGCGGCCATTTTACCCTTGAGTAAATGTTCATATCTTGTGAATCAGTGAATAAGTGCCGCATGCTTTGTTCATACGTCTTTGAGTTCATAAGCTTTTTAGTTGCCATGTTTCTACGTGTTGCAACTTCTCCAAAGGCTGAGCGGCAAGCGTCTCTGCACCTGTGCAGAAACGCTCTCCGCTTGGGGGCTACCCAGGGCACGATGCCCTCCTTTCGTTTTTCCATTTTTAAAACAAAAATCGACAACTATGTCGCAACCAATCGCGCGTGCGAGAGGTTTTTTGGCGGAAAGCTCAACCTTGCGAGAAGTAAAGGTGGCGGCCCGCGGGGGCTTGGTGCTGTTGCTCGTTCAACGCTCCTAGCACCTACGCCTCCGTGGCTACGGTGCGAAGGCTTGCGAGCACACTCCGAGTTCACAGGCTTCCATCCGACCTCTTTTCAAAAGCGCTCGAGCGACCGCTCCGGCTCTGGCCTAAAAGGTTTCTAACGAAAAATACGCGTGTTACTTTTCAAATTCTCCCGAGTGCTCGGGGGCTGCAAACGCATAGCACCTCTTAATGGCTTGAGATGGCTGGGCTTTCCGACTCCTACGCCCCCGCGACTCCAGAGTAAAGCTCAGTCAGCTCAAGTTCCTTAGTCCTACTACTCGTTGCCGTGGTCGTCCCTTGGTGCTCGAGAACGTTTGAGCCGTAACAGAACTAAGCAAGTTTTAAACAGAATAAAACTGTTCAAGGCTTTACAAGCATATCTTGTCCTTAATAGCCTACGAAAAAAATGATACATCTAATGTGAAGGCCTGGAGCTCTCTTGGTCTTCTGGTGTGTCTCGTGGAATCAGGTCCAGGTCCTTCATCGCGACGTCGGCCATGGCGCGGGCGAAGGAGGCACAATCTTCCTCGAGCTGGTCGCAGTGATCGTCGAAGCTGCCAGGGGCCCAGCCGCCGCTCAGCGCCATGCGGTCCAGTCCTTGATAATGCGAGTCGAACATGGCGAGAACCCGATGCACCACCCTCCGAGCAGTTGATAGCTCCCGTCCCTTGACGACTTCTGGGAGGCGCTCGACTTGCTTCGCAAGTGTGTCGGGGAGCATCGGCCCGGTGTGAACGCCGAGTTCCGACAGGACCTGGCCAAGGAGTCTCCCGAGCTTGGCGTGTTCCATGATGCTCGCCCGTCGGGACGTCTCCGACTCGCGCTGGGCGTTCTTGACCTCTTTGAGCTCCATCCTGACCTGCTCCTAGGCCATCTGGGACTGCTCAAGCTCGGTCTTGATCTCTGAAAAGGGTCGACAAGTTGCAATGAACAAATATGGCGTGGCCGAGCGAAAAAGAAGAACGAGGCAGCATCAAGAGGACTTACTCTCAAGATGCTCTGACAACCGCTTGATCGACCCGTCCTTCTCGATGATTTTGAGCTCGGCGGCGTTCACTTCTTGCGATTTTTCCGTGAGCTTCACGATCATCGCAGCACGATGCACGCGCAGCCCTATGATCGCGAAAAGATGAGTCAACACCGACAAAAATCAACGAAAAGAAAGAAACCCACAGCAGCATTCGAAGCCCACTCACCATCGATATCCTGCGCCAACTGGGAGTTGGCGTTCCAAAGCCGGGTCACCTCGTCGGTGGTGTCCTGGAGTTTGTTGACCACCTCCGAGAATTGCTTGTTGGCCGTCCGGAGGTTCGCGCCGGCGGTGGCCAAGTCTTGCTCCAGCCCGACCACCGTCGATTCGAGCGCCGTCTTCTCCTGGGTGGCGGCTTGGGCAGTGGTCTGGGCAGCGGTCTCAGCGGCGGCGACAGCGGCTGTGGCTTTCTCGGTGGCCTCGTTGGCAGTCGCCACTGCGGCCCGCAGCTCTTCAGCCGTCGCCTCCGCCTGGGCCAACTTCGCCCCAAGGGCATCCCGCTCCGTCGCGGCATCGGTAGCCACGGCCTGTGCGGCAGTGGCACGGTCCTCCACGGCCTTCACGGCGGCCTCGAGCGTCGCCTTCAACGAGGCCTCATTCGCCACCGCCTCGGCGGCGGCCAGACGAGCGACCGCCAGCTGCATCTTCAGCTGAGACCGCTCCGCCTGGAGCTCCCTGATGGTGCGCGCCTTCCTCGTGCCGCACTCCGCGAGCGTCTGTTCCGGGCAAGGGAGCATCAATTACAAGACTTGCAAGAATGGAAAAGCAAGGTTAAGCTCCCGGTTCAAAGGGACTTACCGTCGTCGCGGGAAGGATAAGCTCGTCGAATGCACGACGCGCCCATCCGAGACCTCCTCTTCGTCGTCAAACGCGCCAGCCTCGTAAGCGGCCGCCCACGTGGAGCGCACGAGGTCAGTAATCCGCGCGTTGTTCTCCTAGGCTCCGGCAGTAGCCCTGCACCTGAGCCCTCCCCGACCTCCTGGATCTCCGGGGAGGCGCCTCTCACAGCGTTCCCGAGGGCATCGTGTTCCTGCGGGACTGGGCGGGTCGGGCTTGCGATGGGCGCCGCTTCGATGACGGGGGTGGCGAGCCGGGGTGGCGACGGCTCCGGCGCGCTCACCACGGTCGATCCTGCGACCACGATAGGGGACGAGGATGCGGCGGCAGCCAGCTCCGTGTCGGCTGCGAGCTCTCCGAGGACCCCCTCGGCTGCCTCGAATGTGACTAGGGCTTCAGGGGCCCGCTGGCTCCGACCGGGCCCGGCACTAGCTGCTCGGCTTCGGCCGCGTCAAGCGCGGGCTCCTTGTCACCGGGCTCCACCGCTCCGGCTATGGTTGCAGCCTCGAGCACGGCCGGCTCGGAAGCCTCGACCCCCAACTCCTCCAGACATGCCAGCAACTGCTCCAACACGGCCTCGAAGCTAGTTGGATCGCCGCCCGAGAGGTCGGGCCCGTCAAGGTCGATGATCTCCCGAGGGCGGACAGCCGCGGCGTCGGCTGCCAGGGCCTCCACTGCGTCCCCACCCGCCTGCAACGCCGCGGGTGCCGAAGCTTCAACCGCCGCCGACATCTCGGCCTCGTGTCCGCCGGCTGATGGCGGCGGGGGCACGATCTTCTCGGAAGGCGCCGTCGGGGCGTCGACGCCACCCGCGACGGCCTCGACCAGCGGCTCGGTCATCGCCTGGATGACGTCCGCCTCAGGGACCACCCGCCCCTCGGCCAAGTTGCCGGCGCCTGATGCCGGCGTAGGTGCTGCCATCTCGACGACCTCGGTCGCCACGACCAGCCCGCTCACGGCCTGCACTGCTAACGGTTCGGCGTAGGGAGGCGATGGGCCGGGCTCGGGCTGCGGGTCGTGTGCCCCCAGCACTGCGCGTTTCAGCGGCGCAAGGCTGAGCACGCCGGTATCGGCGCGGCTGAGGCAAGTACGAGTTAAAGGCAAGAAGCAAAGTGAGGATGAAGAATAGTAGAACAACGAGAAAAAGCGAGCAAGGGCTTACATGGTGGACCGGACGCGAACCCGCTTCACCGGCCTGTCCGATGAGCCCTGCTCGGGGGCTAACCTCTTGGCCCCCACCAGCTCGGAGACCGGCTCCCGGCGCTCCGCCGGCGCGGGGGCTGGCCCGTCATTCCCCGACGACTTGGGGGCGGCGCTTCGGTCCCTCAACGGCTCGGGGGCTGCCTTCCCGACCTCCGCCGCGCCAGGGGATGGCTCCTGACTCCCACTAGTGGAGAGGGGAACCTGCACAGCCGGGACGCCGCCGCCTCGGATGATTAGAGATTGGAGGCGCCGCTGGGGGATGCTCGTGTCCTCTCCTTGCGGCGCGCTCGATGCAGACGCCGGCGGGGTCGACCTCGCCTTGGACAACGAACGCCTTTTCAAGGAGTCCGAATCCGGACGATCGGAGCCGTCGAAGGAGTGGCGGGAGGAAGGATCTCGCTCCGCCAGCCACTTCGGCGGATCGTCCCGACGTGGGGGATCTCTCCGTCCCTCGGAGGCGCGTGAACCCCCAGGGGCCGCCTGAGAGTGGGTCACCCTTTGATCTTCTCGGGCGGGGCGGGTCCCCGACTGCGAGCCGGAACCCGCGCCCTTTTCGCGAGTGACCGGCTCCGACCGCCATGTTGAACTCACCTCCGCCGCCCGGTGCGGTGAAGATAGGGGCGACCCCGACATGCCGCTCCAATCAACCTCCACGCTCGGCTCGTCCCCACTCCACGGCGGCGACGGCGATGGATCCTCGTTGGAGGAGACATTGCGCTCCCCCGCCTTGCGGCGCTTGATGCGATCGTCATTCTGATCGCGCGTTGTGATCTTCTTCTCCTTGTGCCGCTCCTTGCGCTCGGCCCTCCGCCTGTCCGCGGCCGCCTGGTTGCGCTTGAAAATCGCCTCCTCCGGGAGAGGGGGCTTCGCGGGAACAAGGTGGGGGCTCCTCAGCTGAAAGCAAAGAGAAGCGAAGGGAGCCAACGACCATCAGAAATTTCTGAGAAGATCCAAACCAGACGAAGATCTCGAAGTAATCGGAAAACTTATCGGAAGAAGAAACGACTTACGAGCTTTTCAGTCCCCTCATTGGGGAGCATGGGCAAGAGCCACGACGGCGGCCACGAGTAGGACGCCTTCCCGATGGCCACCGACACGCGGCGCTGGACCTCTTCCAGCGAAGGCAGCACAGGCGCGGTCACGGTCCCTGCCCAAGGGGCCCTCTTGGCCATCATTTCACAGAGACGGAGAGGCCGCCTCTGGAGCGGGACGACCCCTCAGGAGTGGTACTGACCGATGACGGCCACCAGGTCGACTCCGGCCTTGCGAAGGCGGGCCAGCGCCGCCCAGTGCTCCTTGAGCAGCTTCTCCTGCTCCGCCTTCGGAGGCCCGTCGCTCTAGCTTCTCGGCGCTTGGGCGATGGAGACTCCGGTGAACTCCGGCAGCGCGTGCTCGGGGTCGTTCTTGAGATAGAACCACCCCTTGTGCCAACCGCTGTTGGAGCTCGTCAGCGAGAAAGGAATGTACTTCTCGCCTCGGCCCTGCTTCATCCGGAGGTTGGCGCAGCCGATGGTCACCGGGAGGGGGCCGCCCTTCAAGCATGCGAACATGAAGAAGTACTTGAAGAGGTGCCTGTGGGCACCGATCCCCAAATACCTCTCGCACACTGCCTTAAACACCGCCATTTGCTGGAAACTGTTCGGGTTGAGGTGCTGGAGCTGGAGCCCGTACTCGAAAAGTACGGCCCGGATGAATCACCCGACGGGGATGGAGAAGCCGCATTCATGGAATGCTACGAACGAGACGACGTACCCCCTCGGCGGGCGCGGCACAGACTCGTCCTCGGGCACCCTCCACTCTTCGGTGTCGGTGAGCGCGGGGAGCTGCCCGGCGGTGACGAGGCGGTGCAGCATCGAGCGAGACACGTTGGAGCGCGACCAGTTCGACATGGTGGCGGCGGGCTCTCACGCGCAGCTCGGGTGAAGGAGGCGGCGGCACTGTGGGCGTGAATGGCAAAGGAAACGGGCGACGATGGCGGCAGAGAAGGCAGAAGGGTAAAAGTTTCGAATCCCCAACCGGCGCATAGTTTTTAAGGAAGGGGCGTGGCCACCGGCCTTAAATGCTGGGCCCACCACGACCGGAAAGATGCCTGCGCACACGCGCGCCCCCCGGGGTAACTGGCGCCCGCCTGCGCGACACCCCCCCGGGGTAACTGACACCCCACGTGGAGCGCACGAGGTCGGTAATCCGTGCATCGTTCTCCTCCGGCTCCGGCAGCAGCCCTGCGCCTGAGCCCTCCCCGACCTCTTGGATCTCCGGGGAGGCGCCTCTCACAGCGTTCCCGAGGGCATCGTGTTCCTGCGGGACTGGGCGGGTCTGGCTTGCGATGGGCGCCGCTTCGATGACGGGGGCGGCGAGCCGGGGTGGAGACGGCTGCAGCGCGCTCACCACGGTCGATCCCGTGACCACGGCAGGGGACGAGGATGCGGCGGCAGCCAGCTCCGTGTCAGCTGCAGCTCTCCGAGGACCCCCTCAGCTGCCTCGAATGTGACTGGGGCTTCAGGGGCCCCGCCGGCTCCGACCGGGCCCGGCTCCAGCTGCTCGGCTTCGGCCTCGTCAAGCGCGGGCTCCTTGTCACAGGGCTCCACCGCTCCGGCTATGGTTGCAACCTCGAGCACGGCCGGCTCGGAAGCCTCGACCCCCGACTCCTCCGGACCTGCCAGCAACCGCTCCAGCATGGCCTCGAAGCTAGTTGGATTGCCGCCCGAGAGGTCGGGCCCGTCAAGGTCGATGATCTCCCGAGGGCGGACAGCCACGGCGTCGGCTGCCGGGGCCTCCACTGCGTCCCCACCCGCCTGCAACGCTGCGGGCGCCGAAGCTTCAACCGCCGCCGGCATCTCGGCCTTGTGTCCGCCGGCTGATGGCGGCGGGGGCAAGATCTTCTCGGAAGACGCCGCCAGGGCGTCGCCGCCTCCCGCGGTGGCCTCGATCGGCGGCTCGATCGCCGCCTAGATGTCGCTCGCCTCAGGGGCCACCCGCCCCTCGGTCAAGTTGTCGGCATCCGACGCCGGCAGAGGCGCCGCTATCTCGACAACCTCGGGCGCCGCAGTAGGCCCTCTCCCGACCTGCCCCGTCGACGCTTTAGCAGGACGAGGCATCGGGCGGGGATCGGGCTGAGGGTTACGCGCACCCAGCGCAGCGCATTTTTGTGGCGCGAGGCTGAGCACGCCGGTGTCGGCGTGGCTGAGGCAAGGACGAGTTTAAAAAAAGAAGCAAACAAAGACGAGGAACAGTAAAACAATAAAGGGTAGCGAGCAAGCGCTTACATGGTGGACCGAACGCGGGCCCGCTTGACAGGCCTGTCTGATGGACCCAGCTCGGGGGCTGGCCTTTTGGCCCCCGCCGGCTCGGAAACCGGTTCCCGACGCTCCGACAGCTCGGGGGCTGGCCCATCGCCCCCCGATGGCTTGGCAGTGGCACTCCGATCCCCCGACGACTCGGGGGCTGCCCTCCCGGCCTCCGCTGCACTGGAGGTCGGCTCCCGACTCCCGCCAGAACAAAGGGGCACCTGCACGGCCGGGCCGCCGCCGCGGATGACTAGAGATTGGAGGCGCCGCTGAGGAATGCTCGTGCTCCCTCCTTGCGGCGCGCTCGGTGCAGGCGCCGGCGGGGTCGACCTCACCTTGGCCGACGAACGCCTACTCAAGGAATCTGAGTTCGGTCGCTCGGCGTCGACAGAGGAATGGCAGGAGGAAGAGTCTCCATCCGCCGACCGACTGGGCGGATCATCCTGACCTGGGGGGTCCCTCCGCCCCTCGGTGGCACGTGAACCACCAGGGGCCGCATGAGAGCGGGTTACCCGTTGATCTTCTCAGGAGGGGCGGGCCCCCGGCCGCGAGCTAGAACCCGCACCTTTCTCACGGACGACCGGCTCTGACCGCCGCATCGAGCTCATTTCTGCGGCCCACCACGGTGAATACAGGGGCGACCCGGACCTGCCGCTCCAGTCGACGTCCACGCTCGGCTCGTCCCCGCTCCACGGCGGTGACGGCGACGGATCTTCGTTGGAGGAGACGTTGGCCTCTCCCACTTTACGGCGCTTGATGCGGTCGTCGTTCTGATAGCGCTTGGCGATCTCCTTCTCCTTGTGCCGCGTCTTGCGCTCACCCCTCCGTCTCTCCGCGGCCGCCTTGTTGCGGTTGAAGATCACCTCCTGAGGGAGAGGGGGCTTCGCGGGCACAAGGTGGGAGCTCCTCAGCTACAAGTAAAGGAAGCGAAGGAAGTCAGCGGCCATCAAGAGTTTCCGAGAAGATCCAAATTAGATGAAGACCTCGAACTAGTCGGAAAACTTATCGAAAGAAGAAACCACTTACAAGCTTTTCGGTCCCCTCGTTGGGGAGCATCGGCAAGAGCTGCGACGGCGGCCAAGAGTAGGATGCCTTCCCAATGGCCACCGACACGCGGCACTGGACCTCGTCCAGCGAAGGTGGCTCGGGCGCGGTCACGGTCCCTGCCCCAAGGGGCCCTTTTGGCCGTCATTTCACAGAGACGAAGAGGCCGCCTCCAGAGTGGGACTTCCCCCCGGGTGTGGTACTGGCCGATGACGGCCGCCAGGTCGACTCCGGCCTTGCGAAGGCGGGCCAGTGCCGCCCAGTGCTCCTTGAGCAGTTTCTCCTGCTCCGCCTTCGGAGGCCCGTCGCTCCAACTTCTCGGCGCCTGGGCGATCGAGACTCCGGTGAACTCCGGCAGCGCGTGCTCAGGGTCGTTCTTGAGATAGAACCAACCCTTGTGCCAACCGCTGTTGGAGCTCGTCAGTGAGAAAGGAATGTACTTCTCGCCCCTACCCTGCTTCATCCGGAGGTTGGCGCAGCCGATGGTCGCCGGAAGGGGGCCGTCCTTCAAGTAGGCGAACATGAAGAAATACTTGAAGAGGTGCCAGTGGGCACCGATCCCCAAGTACCCCTCGCACAACGCCTCGAACGCCGCCATTTGCTGGACGTTGCTCGGATTGAGGTGTTGGAGTTAAAGCCCGTACTCGAAAAGTACAGCCCGGATGAATTGCCCGGCGGGGATGGAGAAGCCACGCTCGTGGAATGCCACGAACGAGATGACGTACCCCCTCGGCGGGCGCAGCACGGACTCGTCCTCGGGCACCCTCCACTCCTCGGCGTCAGTGAGCGCAGGGAGCTGCCTGGCGGCGACCAGACGGTGCAGCATTGAGCGGGACACGTTGGAACGCGACCAGTTCGACATGGCGACGGCGGGTTCTCGCGCACGGCTCAGGTGGAAGAGGCGGCGGCGCTGTGGGCGTGAAGGGTGAAAGAAGCAGGCGGCAATGGCAGTGGAGAAGGCAGGAGAGGTAAAAGTTTCGAATCCTCCGCCGGTTCACAGTTAATAAGGAAGGGGCGTGGCCACCGGCTTTAAATGCTGGGCCCACCACGCCGAAAAGACGCCTGCGCACGTGCGCGCCCCGGGCCGTCACATCCGCCACGTCGGCCACGACCTCCACGACGCCCATGACCGCCACGACTACCTCGGTCAAGGGCCCCGGAACCATGACAACATCTCTGAAGATAAAAACTCCACAAGCGAGTCTACAACTCACTCGTGGGCTACATCCGGCGGATGCACTTGCGTGCATCCACCGAGAAAACCAATAACGAAGATCATCGCGACGCTTCTCATCTGAGCCTGTGAGCGAGTCCTTGACTCCCACTCAGGCTCGGGAGCTACTGACGAGAGCCTGGATTAGGGCCCCTTAAACGGCAAGATAATTACTCCTGAGGTGGAGTCTTGTGACACCATTGACAATGTGAAGGCCAAGATTCAGTATAAGGAGGACTGAGGATCTCTGTCAAGACCATCACTGGCAAGACGTCTTGTTTCCGACCAGTTGGAAGCTTCCTCGACAAGTCTCCTGCTAAAAGAAGGCTTCTCCGACAAGTCTCCGCGTCGCACGACAAGTCTCCGTCCCGCACGAGGAGTTTCCATCCTGCACGAGAAGTCTCCGCCCCGCACGAGGAGTCTCCGCCTCGCCTCCGACAACCTGCTCGTTCGCACGAGCAGTTTCCATCTCCGACTAAGGCGAGGCCCGCACATGAAGGTCGGAGCGAGGAGACCGGGGCCCACACGAACGTGGCGCCATCCCGACGACCGGGCTTCCCCGCAACGACGCGTGGGGCGCCAGTTCCCCACGCCATGCAAATACGCCAGCTGGTGGCTCGCGTGGGCGGCCGGCTCTGACGAGAGCCTTAATGCGGCACTGTTCGGCCGCGCAGCCCTCGACGTGCCGTCCCATCCGACCCTGCAGCACGCCAACTCCGTCAGAGGCACTCGAGTGCCCCCTACGATTAGCGCTGGCCTACGATTAGGCCCTAACGTGGCAAGCTTATCCCGTGCTCAGGCGGGTTGAGTCAGCGTCGAAGAGCTCGGAGGAAGCGCCAGGTGCCCAAAATAAACAGCCCCGCCCGGCCACGCGGCGGCCTCGACGACAACGCAGTTCAGCCCCCCTTCAATGCACACTGACAGACAGCGACGTGCGAGAAGACGTCCCAGCGGCTAGGACTGTAGCTTTATTTTGTATTCCCCTTTTGCCCCTCCCCCTTGCGTCTATAAAAGGGAGAGGAGGGCAACCGTCACAAGGGTTGACGAACCGAACTCTCACACTCCAGGGACTTGGGCTCGATACCCTCTCCCGACAAGTTTGTAACCCCTACTACAAACATCCCTAGCACAAGAACACCGCAGCTCGATACTGGACGTAGGGTATTACTCCTCGGAGGCCCGAACCAGTCTAAATCCCGGCGTCTCTCGTGCTAACCATCCGGGTCGGACACACGATCGATACAAATTTACTGCTCGGCGGTAGAGTACCCCGACACCGGCCTTCACTTCAACTCACTTGGCTACTGATGTGGCACTCGAATCCACGCGCCACGTACGCTGAAATAGCTTAGGAAACCGTCGAGGGGTGTATATTAGATGGTTTTGATAGTTTGTGGGTGTCCAATACATGGTTTTGTGATTAGAGGTTGAAATTCATATCACATCCATAGATGAGGGTTATAGAGTAGACTTTTTCCATCTATCTACAGCTCGGTCAGTTTGAAACGCCATTGGGCTGGGCTGACAAACAATTTTTTTTATTGCACGGAGTCCGCTAAAAACGGATTGAAGTGCCCATCCTGCCCCGGTCATTTTGCAAATGGGAAAAATCCATATTACCTCCCTCAACTTCTGTAATAATCAGATTTCCTCCTTCAACTAGAAATCTGATGTTTGTGCTCCTGGAACTATTGAAACCGGTCGATTTACCTCCTTAAGCGGTTTCAAAGCGGTTTTTGCTGACGTGGCGACGTGTCAGCTGGCGTACGTGATGCCACGTCAGCCATCAGGGAGGTAAATTGAATTTTCATGATAGTTCAGAGAGGTTAATTACACTTTATAAAAAATATATAAATATTTCTTTTAAAACCCAAATATTTTTCCTGGAATAAATGTACACTTACACATAGTAAAATGATATTTAATGTTTTACAAATCATAAAAAGTTTGTTTTAAGTAGAAAATATCATAGTTATTCCTTTCTATTCCTTCCTTCATTACATGTTTTTGGATAATGGAAAAAGTATTTAGACTTCACACCTTCAAAAGAGAGGCACAGACCGCTAGAAAGTATTTATATTTTCCATGTCCAACCGCGGACAATTCGTCCATTTGCTTCCTATGGGTTTTCATAATCGATACGGAAATCAATTGAATCTTCTGTTCCTTTAATCGAGAAAGAGTATTTCTATTTTTCATGTCCAATCACAGATCCCGAAATTTCTACAGTAAATTAGATAAGTAGCTAAGCTAATCTATAGTTTCCTATACACGAGTTTGTTGCCACTCTACTGGAATGATGAATACCTTGAGCAGGTAGAAATAGAAAGAATAACATGCGTATAGAATAACAAGAAAATTACAAACAAAAATAATGAAAATTAGCTTGTTAGAGCCTACTTAAAATTGTTGTAGACCCGATGAATTAGTAGTTCGCAACCGCGGGTGAAGTGAAATCCAACAAAAATACCAGTTCAAAAATGAGGTGCCCATCCTGTTCCGGTCAATTTGCAAACCAAACCCATTAAAATCCATCGCCGCGTATTGCGCTCGTGCGAATCCACCTCTCTCCCACACTCCCTCGGCGCGCCTTCTGCCCTGCTCAATCAAGTGCGACCAGAAAGCCAAGCAAGCAGACACCGGCACCGCACGAAAAAGCGCCCGGCCCTCTCCATGCATGCACGCCCAGGCCGAAAAGCTCATCAGTGCGCCAGCGAGAGAAAAAGCGCCTGCGCCGCACACTGCCGCCGAGCTGACCAACACGCCGGGCGGGGAGTGAAAAAGCGTGTCAGCCACCCATTCGCTCGCATTCCGTCAACCAAGCGTGCGAGCGACGAGAGCCCAGCCCTTGCCGCCTTTGCCGCGCCGTGCGCCCCGCCGGCCAAATGGCCGAACGAGAACGAACAGCGCCGGCGCCGTGGGGGGCGATCGAGACCACCGGATCATGGGTGCCGATAGGCTGCCGAGTTTATTCAATTTATTCTTCTTCCGTCAACCTGCGCGCCCGGGGCCCGGCTGCCGCTTGGTCGCCTCTGCTCAACTTCTCATCATGCAACGACGCGTCGTCGTCCAAATGGAGGGCGTCCGTTAGTCGCCAGGGCATTAGATTAGTTTAAAACCTCCCCGGCACGGCAGTGTCAGCGCGGCACGACGTACCTGCTGTGCTGCTGTGTCATGTCTTACTGCATGTACGTACGTTTTAGGTGACACCAGCGATCATTGAGGCGCCAAAAAAGCTTCCCACCCCTTCCCTTTTCGTTCGTTTGTTTATGGGCTTCCCGGACGGGTTCACGCGCAATCGATTGGACACGGCCTCGTCGGTCGGTGGTGTCGTTGTTTCGTCGGCATGATTATTCCAACGGCGGCAACGGTGCCGGGATTATAATATGTGCACACTTGCGTAAAGCTTCCCCTGATTAGTAATAGTAGATGAACTCAGTGTGCAGAATACGTTGGGCAGTGTGGCAGGACAGTCCATTTCTGTCCACCCACTGGCACACACACTACAGCCGCCAAAAAAAAAAAAAGCTCCATCAGCGACAACTAACGGCGACCAACTAACCACCACCAAGGCGCCAAATTTGCATCAACATCTCATTCGCCGCCGTGCCATTGACAGCACCGCGCCGCCGATCCAGAGCGGTTTTCCCGATCGTGATTGAGTTCGACTTGGATCGAGCGGTGTAGTAGATTCCATCCAAAAGCAATCCTGATGACCATCAATTAATCAATCGTGACCCGTGAACAACTAAAAATTCACTGCACAGTGTACACACCACCATGTACGTACACACTCTTTCAGTGTCACGTGTGGGTCGCGCGTGTTCGTGTCTTGCTCGATCGACGTGACTGCCCATGTCGGAGTTCAAATGCAAACGGACAAGTGAGCAAATTGAATAATATGCAGCTTAATTATTTAGGGCTTCTCCAAAACTTAAAAAACATCTCAACCTGCTACGATGGTGTGGCAATTATCATCGATCAGGATGCCTATATACTAACATCATTGGCACAGAAACAAGGCAAGCCAACGTATGTGGTGGCATTACCGGCCGCATGTTTAGGGGGCCGGCCGGGGGCACCTGTTCATGCAAACGTTAACATATGTGCTTATTTTCTGTTGAGAGAAGTAACTTTGTGCCGCAGGAAGTAATCTAGGAGGGCTCTCCATGTATGACTAAAAGTTACTTCCTCTTATGCTTTTTTCTGTTGAGAGAAGTAACTTTGTGTCGCGGGAACTAACTCTGTGTCGCAGGAAGTAACTTTGTGTCGCGGGAAGTAACTTTATGTCGCAAGAAGTAACTTCGGAGGGCTCTCCATTTAAGCCTAAATGGAGAGCCCTCTCCGTTTAGATTTTGCGATATTTAAATGGAGTAGGAGTATTTGATTAAGATAACACAACACTCCAATCCTTTCAAACCCAAAGGGGTGCCTAATGACACCCTACCTAGCGCGATGGAAATGTGTCAACGGCTGCGGATGGGACAAAGCCGCTCTAGCTAGCCTAGTCCGGCCTAGCGTGCTGTTTCTTTCCAAAAGGCATCCCACATCAATGTTTATGTGTATAATAGGCCAACGGATGGAGTGTGTAAACAAGATGATTCGTACCGCTTGGTAGGGTCTTCTGATTCCAAAAGCATAGCTACCCTAACCACACACACACACTTTTTCTTCATTCCAATGCAATTAGCATAAATGCAGGTTTAAGAAATGTCAACTCTTTGTGGTACGTGCAGTGTGGCACTTTTCTTCACCAGTAATCTTTTTTTCTTTGTTTTTCTTTTCCGAAGATGAGAGTATATGATGAATATATTTTTTTTTTTGCTGACAATTACCATATTAGGACTTCTAGAGGCTACCATCTGTGTTCACAGCCCTAAGGACTTCCAGGATATTACCACATTAGGCTTGCCTTACCAATTTAGTGTGTCTTCAAATCCATCCTTGTACAAATTCGATTGATTATGTGTATACCAAATAACCAAACTTGTAACTCAGGAGTTGGTTATTTGTATTCTATAGTCTATACAACCAAAACTTGGAGATCGATGCATGAGCATTTAAGAATTAAGATCGGTCCTTCTCGTTAGAGTACGGTGCAAATCTATTCTGATTTTGGCAAATACAATCTACCTGCGACGTAAAAAAAGTAAAGGAAAAAACTAATATAGCCGTTTGACTTTGCATGGCTGCTGGCTGATCCCGATCCTGTGTCCTCCGGCTGCACCAAACGTGGCGCTCCCTCTTTTTAAGGCCGCTCCATTTCTCGCCTGCAGCAACACACCTCCCCCTCCTCCTGTCCTCAATCTCCTCATCACGCCGTTTCCTTTTCCTTCCAGCACGCCACACCACACAGTACGCGTACGCGAGCACACCCTCCGGCGCGCCGCCTCTCTCAGCTAACCACCGCCCACTGCGCGCTCCTCCCGTCGTCGGATCAGAGAGAAGCCGGCCTTTTCCATGAAGGTCCTGATGATATCGCGCCGGCGCGGCGGGCTGCGCATCAAGAGGAATGCCCGCGGCTTCATGTGCGGCTGCGGCGGCGCCAAGGCCGTCTCCATCTCCGACGGCTCCGACAAGCAGTCGCCCATGGCCACGCCGCAGACCGCCGCGTCGACCACCCCTCTGGTGTCCACCGTGACGACGGTGACGGCGACGGCGAAGGCGAAGGCGAGGAGAGGTAGCAGAGCGGGTCCGGACAGGCCGGCCGCGGAGGCTCCCTCCTCGTTCTCGTCCTCGTCGTTCTACGCCGACACGACCACCACCGACGACGGGCCCAGCAGCATGGAGAGCACGCCCAGCCTGTCCGCGCTCCTGCGCCAGCTCGGCGAGCTGGAGCGCAGCGTCCGGTTCCTCCACGCCGGCGCCAATAACGCCGCCGGGGCCGGGGCGCCCGCCGGCGACGGCGTCGCTGGAGCTGCGGAAGCCGGCGGAGGGGGCCGGCGGCGGCACCGGCGTACCGTGAGCGAGGGCGGGTCCGGGCGCGTGGAGGAGAGCGTGGCGGTGGTGAAGGAGTCGGCAGACCCTCTGGGCGACTTCCGGCGGTCGATGCTCCAGATGATCGTGGAGAATGAGATCGTGGGCGGCGCGGAGCTCCGGGAGCTGCTGCACCGGTTCCTGTCGCTGAACTCGCCGCACCACCACCACCTGATCCTCCGCGCCTTCGCCGAGATCTGGGAGGAGGTCTTCGCCGGGTACGAGCGCACGCCGGACTTCCTCGTCGCCCACCGCAGGAAGCAGCAGCAGCTGGCGACGGCGACGGCGACGCGCGGCGGCGCTTGATCTCGCTCGATCCATCCGTCCCGGTTGTTCGATCGATTGTTGCGTTTTATCCCGTGTTTGACGAGTGAGGCGAGGTTTGCGCGCGTGTAGTGGTAGGGTTTTTGTTTGTTGATTTCGATCTTGACGCATCGGTTTCGCCGGTTGTGGTGGTTGTGTACAAACGATTGAACGGACGGGCCAAGCAGGAACACCGTACCGATGGCTCCAAGTGCCTTGTTTTCCTAAAAGCTGCTGCGTCCAGGCTGAAAATCGAGAGACTTGCCAGTGCAGAACTGGAGGTAGTGGTACTAGGTGCACTTGCGCTATCCCTCATCCCATCTACGACGTCGCTTTTAGCCGCTGGTGTGGTGAGGAATTGATGGATCGCGACGCACCGGCACACCGCACGGCGCGGGGGGAGATGGCCGGACGGGAAAGGCGCCGCCCGTGATCCCCGGGGCACTTGACCGCTTTGTTTGTTGCTGCTGGTGGTGGGGTTTTTCGTTAGATGCTACGGGCTGCGCGCGGGGGCGAAATGATGGCGCTGGCTTTTGGCGTGCGCGGCAACCGCGGGCGGGCGGGCGCGAGGGGGATCCGTCAAGCGCGCACGGGCACGGGCACACGAGGGCATATCCTGTACTCCCACCATTTCATATACTCCCGTACTCCCGCACAAAAAATACTAACGAAAATATGCATGTAAAATTCAAATAAAAATATATATCGATAGATGATGAAAGTATCTAAGCTCATACAAAATTTGAGGTGCAAAAAAAATCTGTGCAAGGAAATAAAAAAAAGTGAAATCAGCACTTCAATAGTGTGGGTTGCTCTTGTTCATCTCTAGACCCGCACCCGTTACTGTTGATATGCTGATTTCTCTTTTTTGTTTCCTCTTGCACAGATGTTTGTCCATCTTCATTTTTCCTATGATGCTAGAAGATAAGAAGATGCCTCCATTTGTATTTTTGGATGAATTTTTGATGCACTTTTAAAAGTGCATCCACAGGTTGGGAGTACCCAACCCGCGGGAGCACGAGATACATTCTCACGGGCACACGTCCGTGGCGTGCCGTGCCCTGCGCATGGTGGAAAGAAGAGATGAGAGATGCGTTGGTTGCATCGTCGGTGACTCGGTGGCGCCGCACGGACGCTCGGCGGGCAGGGGTGGAGATGATTCCAGATGGGGTTCTTTTGGAATTTGGAGTCAGACCACGGCCGAGCGCGGCTCGCGCACGTTTGGAGCTGGAGCGGATGAGCTGCTTCTTTCGGCGGATTCGAGAATGAATGGCCGGTCGCTAAATCCGAGTTCCCAGCCCAGTGCAGGTTTGCGCTCATGCAGAGACGCGTAATTAAAAAATACATCTGTCAATACGAACGACACATATATACCTTTTTAGCAAGGAACAAATCCATTTTTGGCCATTCAACTCTTGCTCGAGTTTGATTTTGACCATTGAACCGCAAAACCGGGAATCTTCGACCATCTAACTCTTGAAACCATTCATTTTTGACCATCCGGCGGTTTTCGTAGGCGGTTTTGCTGACGTGGCTGCCACGTGGCGGCGGGGCCCACACGTCAGCCAATCCACGTCAGCGAGCAGGCCCAGGTCACCCCTTCTCCCCTGCTCCTCTACCGGTGCCTCTCCTGCTCCTCTGCCTGCATTGATCTGCTCCATTCCCCAGGCGCGGCGCGGCCCATGTCGGCGGATCCAGGAGCTCGAGGCTCGGCTCTGCCCACCACCACCTCCTTCCCCGATTCGGAGCTCGACCGGAGGCGGAGAAGAAGGGGTTGTGGCGTGGCGGCGGAGGAGAAGGAGCAGCGGCTCCTCGCGGCGGCGGCCTTGCCGGACGGAGGAGGCTCGATCTGCTCGAGGAGCCCGACAATGGCGACGGCGAGCGTATTTTCTGCTCCGTCTCGGGGGTCCAGCCGTCCAGGCGGCGGCAGAGTCATCAAGGGGAGCACAGGCGTGCGGGTCCAAGCGGCGACCAACCACACCTCGATCTGAGCGTGGAGACGGCGTGCAGTGGCGGCTCCAAGGATGTTGGCGGCGGTTCTGCGGCGGGTCCCCTGCTCCGGCACCGCCCCTCCTCTCCCTTACCGAGTTGGTTGGGGATGGCTGCCGAGCACCATCACCGGCCTCGCCAACCTGTAGTGGATGCTCAAGACGACACGACGCAGCTGTGCAAGGCGACGAGGCGCGGCGGTGGCAGCGATGTGGCGCTGTCGCGGCTTCGGTCGGCGATCCTGGCCGTGCTGACGCGCGCACGGTGCGGGCGCGGGTGAGGACGCCGGGCCATGGGCTCTTCCGTCACCGACACCATCTTCGGCCGCCGCCGCGGGCATGTGTACCTGGTGCTGCAGTGTACCTGGTGCTGCAGACCAACCCGCGCGCCCTGCCTGCGCTCCTGGTGGAGCTCGCCGCCTACTCCACCGGCGCGGCCATCCAGGCGAGCTCGAGCTCTGCCGCGGCCGCCATTGACTCCGTTGCTGCTCTCCGCCCGCCGCCGAGGATCCGCCTTCACGCGCCACCCTAGCTCGTGGTGAGGAGGGGAATCGGTCCCTCTCGTCTCCCTCTCCATTCCCCCCTCCCCGACCGCCGCTGTGCCTGGAAGCGCCGGCGAACGCCGCCACTGCCGGCCAGGCCGCCTCCGTCCGCCCTGTTTCCCGTGAGAGAGAGAGAGGGGAGAGAGAGAGGAGGCTGACATGTGGGCCCGCCGCCACATGGCAGCCACGTCAGCAAAACCGCTTGCGAAAACCGTCGGATGGTCAAAAATGAACGGTTTCGAGAGTTGGATGGTCGAAAATTCCCGGTTTTGCGGTTCGATAGTCAAAACCAAACTCAGGCAAGAGTTGGATGGCCAAAAATGGACTTGTTCCTTTTAGCAAACCACCCTGGTTCAATTACAAATGTCTTGCGGTGGATTTAGATGCCAAACTTGCCTACTAACTTCAAAATAAGCAGAACTATGAGTTATATTCAGTGTGTTCGTTTAGCTGGTAGCTGGTGTTCTGATTTGTTCTGAGAGAAAAGTACTGCTGACTGGTGGTTGATAAGCCAGACGAACAGGACGATTATATTATAAACATCTATGTTTGACGCTCTCCCCTCGTGGACGACCTCGCAGACCTCGAATTATCTAGCGAGAGCCTTAATTTCTTGGACAAGCTGTCCATAAGGCTCCTTCACTTCTCCGCTGACATTCCTCACGACATTCACACTGTCAGAGGCCAATCTGATTTTCCGCACCATCAGATCACTGGCCAGAGCTAACTCTTCTCAAAAGTGGGTTTCGCTACTTTGCCATCACGCAAAAGTGATTCGCAAAAATGTCATTATCAAACACAACCACGTCGCTGCAATGCCTTTCGTGACGATAATGCCCTCACCTTCTTCCTCAACCCACCCACCCGCCGCGCCACACCCTGCTCCTCCAGTCCTCCTTATTCGCCGCGCCACCCCATCCCCCCCTCTCTCACTCTCTACCTCTCCCCAAGCCGGCGTCCGCGAGGCACGGTGACGGCCCTCCTCCCCGCCGCGACCCTCCTCCTCCCCGGCCGGAGCGAGGCGAGGCGGGCATGGCCGGAGCTCGACGAGGCTGGAGCCGGAGCGGGAGCGGCGCACTGACGGTGGAGCAACACCAGGCGGCGGCAGGCCGGCTCCATCCAGGCGGCGGAGGAGCACATCCTCCCGCCCCAGCCACACACCACCGCCCCTGCTCCCCTTCTCCCTTCTCGCGGCCGGCGCATCCGCCGCGTCCATAGACGGCGGGCGCAGGCGCAGGCGCGGACCCTCCGGCTAGCCGGCAGAGCTCCCCTGCCTGCACGCGGGCAAACACCAGGCGGCGGCGGGCGTCGCGGCCGTTGGGAGAGGGCGAGGTAGGCGTGCGGCGCTCGATTCCCTTGCTTGCAGAGATCGAGAGGGGAGGCGGTGGAGCTCCGTGGGGCGGCCGGCGACCCGGTGTAGAGCGCTCAGCCGGCGGAGGGAGAGAAAGAGGATGTGGCGGCGCGGCGCAGCGTGTGGGTGGGCTGAGGAAAGAGAAGGGCGAGGGTATCACCGTCACAGAAGGCATTATAGCGGTGCACCTCCATTTCATAATGGCATTTTTGCGAATCCATTTTGTGGAATGGCAAAGTAGCGAAGTCCGTTTTGTTACTGGCATAATCGCAAATATCTCACAGCCCAGCTCGTCCGGCCAGTTTTTCTCCACCAGCCCATCCCCTTTCGTTGGCCCAGTACACAGTTCACCCCTTCTCCTCCCTCTTTGTCTCGCCGATAGCCGGGTCCCGCCTGTCAGGCCTATCTCCCACCTCCTCCGTACGGATCGAGTCCACCCCGCGCCGGCACCCGCACATCTCGCCTCTGAATTTTTTTATATATTTTTTAATCATTTTGCAAAATTATACGACCGTTTGAGAATTTATCAGATTTGACCACCAACCGCCGTGCACCACGGCGGTTGCACGTCCAACCGCCGTAGCCCACGGCGGTTGGGCCAACGGCCGCGGGCCCCACGAGCGGGAAGGCCAGCCGCCGTGGTCCACGGTGGTTGAGGCCTATGCGCTGTGCGCTATGGCGGCAGGCCCAACCGCCGTGGGCCACGGCGGTAGGGGTTGTGCAACCGCCGTGGCCCATGGCGGCAGGTCGGCTGACCCCTATAAGAGCCGAAAATTACCTCGGAAATGTCATAAAAATTCGAAAAAAAAGAAAGAGAGGGTTGGGAACGAGAAGAGAGTGAGGGGGCGGAGCAGCGAAGCTCTGCCGGTTCTTCGCTTCATTGTAAGTATTTCGTCGATTTGAACCAATTTAGCACCTTTACTTAGAAAACGTAATTAGTGATTCACTGCGTTTCTTTAGATCTGTAGTATTAAAAATATCCTGTTTGTAGAGTTTAGGGTTGAGAAGGAGAATTGAGGGAGGTGGAGGGTGTGGAGCAATGAAGCTCTGCTGCTGCTTCTTCGCTTCATTGCAGGTATTTCACTGATTTCACTAATTACTATTTCGGTGTACTGTAGATTTCTGTATGGTATAGATTTCTGGAGTATAGATCTGTAGTTATAGTTTATATTACGTAACATATTTACTGTTAAGTGTGTAGATTGCGACTGATTAGTTTGCTAATTTAGTTTAGATATTAGTCTATTTGTTTCTTAGTCCCTGGATGTAGTATTTGATAGTAGTTATTGCTTTTTATTATGAATCAGACATATCGGAGACAGTCACAATCAAATTGTATTATGAAATTGGAGAAATTATATATAGTCCACAAGGAGTTGACTTGTCAAATTATAGTTCAATTGAGAAAAATGTTAAAAGAGCAGCAGAAAGAACTTGGGAGGGTATAACCAACTGGCTGGTCAAGGCATTTGCGGTAGATTTAGAACACCAATACCTGTCGGTGATGGCACTAATCAACAGAAGTGAACATGTGTATTGGGAGCTCGTGCCACTTGAAGGGACTCCACGATGGAGGAGTTTTATCAGAAATGGATGCCGAGTTGGTTTGCCCGTGATTTTGTTTGTCCAAGTTTTCCAGAAGGGTGGGTCATGCAGTCAAGTGCATGAGGAAGCTGAGGATATGGACGAGGGGGGAGGTGGTGAAGAAGGGGAAGTTGCTGAAGAAGGGGAACAACAAGAGGAGGAACAAGGGGATTCTGAGGGTGAGCAGACATCTAGAGGTTATGTTGTCACTGGTGTTATTGATGAGGGAGAAGGAAACCCAGAGGTGATGAGACAATATCAGAGAGAGTTAGAAGCTGATGAACGTGCATTGGAAGAGGACTCTTTAGGTGATGATTATGATGATGATGATGATGATGATCAGTCTGAGGATCATGTGCCCTGGGATTGACAGAACTACGATTTCTCACAGTGTACTGTTAATAGTGGTGAGAATGTGCCATTAGAGTACACGGAGAATGAGGTTACAGTAGGTGCTATGTACCCCAGTACTGCACATGTGAAGGATGCAGTGAAGCAGTGGTCCACCTTGACTCTACACAGGGAGTTCAGGGTAGTGAAGAGCTCTCCGAGGATATATGATGTGTGTTGCAAGAATGAGGATTGTTCTTTTCGAGTGTATGCTTATATGGGAAAGTGGGATAATTACTTACAGGTGAAAGAAGTGAGGGGTCACACTTGTACCCTTGATCGTATTGATACAAGGTACCGAAACATTTCGGCCGATTTTGTTGCAAGCCACATGTACCCTACCATTGTGAAATGCACTACTTATGAGCCGAAGGCAATTATCGGTGCAATTGAGGAAAAATTTGGGTACACCATCAGTTACGGCAAGGCATACCAAGCTAAGAAGAAGGTATTGGAGCATAGGTGGGGTACTTATGAAGCATCCTACTACAATTTGCCTAGCTTGCTACACACAATAGTTCAGATGAATCCTGGCAGCTACTATGATATCAAGGACTATCCTTGTGAGGAGAAATCAGGCAAGCTTGTGCTTCAGCGGTCATTCTTGGCATTGGGTACCTGCATTGAGGCTTTCAAAGTGTGTCGATCGGTCATTTGCATAGATGGCACTTTTCTCACAAGCAAATACAAAGGAACAATACTGACAGCTGTGGCAGCTGATAGTAACAATCAGTTGCTTCCTTTGGCCATTGCATTTACGGAGGGGGAGAACGGTGACAGTCGGTACTGGTTCCTTGAGAGGTTGAAGAACATGGTGGTCCAGGATGTGTAGGATGTGTGTGTCATAAACGATAGGCACAAAGGTATTTTGCAAGTAATCAATGACATGAAAGAGGGCAGCCAAGAGCGAAACAGAGTTCCATTGTGGCCAGATGTTAAGAGCAGGCGGTGCATTAGGCTCATGAAAGCAAACTTCCACAGCCAGTTCAAGAACAAGACCCTATCTAAATTGTTTGAGCGGTTGTGTGAGCAGACTCAGCAGAAGAAGTTCGATGCCATCTGGAAGAAATTAGATGACATGACAAAGAAGGTATCAGAGGAGATAGCAAAGAGGCCAGTGAATCCCAAACCTGGAGAGGAGCCAATTTCTCTCGAGGATGTTGGATTAGATGGCCCTCAAGTTAGGCGCAGAAGAGGGCGTGCTGTGAAGACCTTCAGCCAGTGGATTCAGAATGAGCCTAAGGAAAAGTGGTGTCTCATGTTTGACGAGGGCAGAGCAAGACATGGGATAAGGACCACTAATTTTGCTGAGGTCTACAATTGTGTGCTTCGCGGTTCAAGACCTCTTCCTCTAGTTGGCATCATTGAGTTCTTTATGTATCGTACAATGCTGTATTTTCACCAAAGGAGCAAGATAGCGGATGAGGTTCTGAGGAACACTCAAATGAGATACTGCAACAAAATGACTGAGTATTTGACCAAGGCTCAGAGAAAAGCACTTCTTCACAATGTCACAGCACAGCCTTTGTACCAGTCTGCTGACAATGAAATTATGTGGAGCTATGAGGTTGAGTGCAAAGAGAAAATACGCCTAGACCCTTCGCGTGAAAAGGCGCAACAAGTTGCTAAACTTGGCAACCAAATATGCAGATGTACATGCCGGAAGCCGCAGCTACTACACATCCCCTGCTCACATGTGATCGCCGTATGCTATGAACTTCAACAATTCAGCTACCATAGGTACGTGCCATGGTACTACGCCAAGGAACTGTTCGGAACATTTGGAACCGAACAATTCAGGGCTACCTGGTGCAGGGTACTTTTACTGAGAACCCCAAAGAAAATGCTGTGCACATACTGTGCACATACCAAATCCAGATCCTCAGGTGTGCCAAGGTGTTGGAAGACGGAAGAAGAAGAGGATTAGGAACAACATGGACGAAGCAGAAGCTGGAGCTGCAGTAGTGATGTGCTACAAGTGCCACAACATGGGCCACACGTACAAGAGGTGCACAGCCACAAGTTATGCGTGCAACGCACCAGCTACGGCCGGTGTGGGCTCATCAGCAACTTCAAGACCATCCCAACCCCCATCCGGACGTGGACGCGGACGTGGACGTGGGCGTAGGACCAACGCAGGATTCAGATGATCATAGTTGCTTGTAATGTTAGGACTTGTAATTTCAGAATTTGTAATATTTGAACTATTATTTCTTGTACGAACTTATGCATGGTATTGTATTGTAATAATTGAACTTCTATTTCGTGTCGTCTTAATTATGTCGATTCATTTGTATTTTTTTGCCTATGATTGTTCTCATCTTGTTTTGCAGATTTGCAATGGCCTCCTCAGGTCCTGAGTTGGACTTGGAGTTTCTCACGAAGGGGAAGGACAATGTCGAGGTGCCACAGGGGATCGACACTTCTATGTGCTTCTGTGGTGACAATTGCAAGCTTGTCAGGTGCACGGTCCTGGGTACGCCTACGGGATGAGGTTCTTCATGTGCGCCAACTATGCGCACGACCCGATCCAGCCATTCGACCGCAACCTTAGAGCCAAAGTAAGGACTTACTACATTTCTCGGTTATTCATTAGTCATTTGTGTTTTATTATTTGCTGACATGTCTTTGAAAAAAGACTCCACCTCCTCTTTGTGATTTCATGCAGTGGCTAGATACCAAGCAGTCTGACTTCGACAAGAGGTATGTCGAGGGAGCTGCCCGTGATGCTAGGGAGAGGTGGTTGCGCATGGTTGAGTGGGAAAAGAGAGAGGAGAAAAAGAAGGAGTAGCAGAAGGAAATGCGTCATCGCTAGGAGATGAGAGAACGTGAAGCGGCCCAGGCCCGTGAAGCGGATAGAGAGAGGAAGAGGGAGAGGGCTCGCCGGGCCAAGGAAGCCGGGCCGGATGCCATCAGGATGGGGAAATACCCCCGTTGCACTCAGTAGACCTAGAGTATTAGTCGGACTGTATCAAATAAATCCGGATTTCATGACATCATCAACTACATTAGTCCTCGGTTTGTATCATTAAGAACTTTAATCGAACTGCATTAGAGTGTGTTTTATCCGTTACGTGTGTTTCGTTACATTGATTGTCATATGCAGATTCGGTGTGTTTCCTCCGAGTCGCTGACACGTTCCCCTCCCACGGATCGACTGGCCCACAATGCGACAGTGCCCTAGTACTAGGGTGTGTTTTCTCTGAGTCTCTGAGTCACTGCTTTGTTTCTCTGAGTCACCACCCAGCCAGCCTCCTTCTTCTACCTATATGTTGCACCATTCACTCCATTGCCATCTTCTCACAGCATTAAGCAATAGCTTCGTGGAGTGGGGATGAACACGGTTTCAGTCCTGAGTTGTGGCATCAGCAATCAGAAGATTTCGTAGACAATTTCCCACTGAAAGGCAAGAGTGACTACAGATCGATGCGTGATGTTAGAAGCTACGCACCGAAGCAAACGGTGTTGTGGCCTAGGTGTTCACACGGCGAGTTTTGCGTGATGCAAGTGTACCAGGGATGGAACAACTCCGGTCGTCACTTCTGGCACTGCCCATATGCATGGGTAAGCAATGTCCACAAATTTGTTTATCATGTTTGTTTAGTTTGCTAACGTTTTCTTGCCTCTTGCAGTACTCCACCCAACCAGAGAACTACGGTTTCTCGCAATGGGTGGATCCACCAGCTATTGATCCCTATCAACAGTACATCAACTACCTAGAGGACGTCATCATCTACAACCTGAAGCAGGAGCTGTCGGAGGCACTGGCTTCTCCAGATCCATCGTCTAGCGCAGGAGACGACCGGTGCTGCAAATGTTCGACCTGCACTTGTGAATGCCACAAGAAGAACCCCTCCCCTCCCAAAGATTGGTCCCCTCCACCTTCACCACCTCCACCCCCAGCAGGGTACTATTACATGCCGTCCCAGCACTCTGGTGGCTCTATGCTCTCCGGGCAGTTCTCGTATAACTAGATGAATTAGGAATGTTGTAATCAAATTTCTAAATTCCCTAAGGCATGTTATCAGTACTGTCGGGGTTCTCTACCGCCGGACAGTAAATTTGTATCGATCGTGTGTCGGACTCGGATGGTTAGCACAAGAGACGCCGGGGTTTATACTGGTTTGGGCCTCCGAGGAGTAATACCCTACGTCTAGTGTCGAGCTGCTATGTTCCCGTGCTAGGGTTGTTTGTAGTAGGGGTTACAAACTGGTCGGGAGAGGGTGTCGAGCCCAAGTCCCTGGAGTGTAAGTGTTTAGTTCCTCAGCCTTTGTGACGGTTGCCCTCCTCTCCTTTTTATAGGTGCAAGGGAGAGAGGCAGAAAGGGAAACAAAATAGAAGCTACAGTGCCAGCCGCTGAGACGTCTTCTCGCACATCGCTGTCCGTCAGGGAGCTTTGAAGGCGGCTGAGCTGTGTTTGTCGTCGAAGCCGCCGCGTGTTGGGGCGGGGCTGTTCATTTTGGTTGCCTGGCGCCTCCTCCGAGCACTTCGGTGCTGACTCAACCCGTCTGAATACGGTGTGAGCTTGCCACGTTAGGGCCTAATCGTAGGCCGACGCTAAGCGTAGAGGGTGCTTGAGTGCCTCGGTCGGAGTTGGCGTGCTGCAGGATCGGATGGGACGGCGTGTTGATGGCCACGCGGCTGAACAGAGCTGCATTAAGGCTCTTGTCAGAGCCGGCCGCCCGCGCGTGCCGCCAGCTGGTGTGCTTGTATGGCATGGGGAACTGGCGCCCCACGTGTCGTAGCAGAGGAGTCCGTGCATCGGTGCGGCGCCACGTCGCATGGACCGAGCCTTGGTCGGAGACGGAGACTGCTCGTGCGAACTAGCGGGTTGTCGGAGGCGAGGACTCCTCGTGCGAGGCGGAGACTCCTCGTGAGAGGTGGAGACTTGTCGTGCGAGGCGGAGACTTGTCGGAGAAGCTTTTTCTAGTAGGAGACTTGTCGAGGAAGCTCCTAACTAGTCGGAAATGAGACGACTTGCCAGTGATGGTCTTAACAATGATCCTCAGTCCTCCTTGTCCTGAATCTTGGCCTTCACGCTGTTGATTGTGTCAGAAAACTCCACCTCAAGAGTGATTATCTCGCCGTCAAAGGGGGCCCTAATCTGGGCCCTCGTCAGTAGCCCCCGAGCCCGAGAGGGAGTCAGGGACTCGCGCACGGGCTTAGACGAAAGGCTTTGTGTTGGATATTCGCTCTTTGATCTTCTCAGTGGATGCGCGCGAGCGCAACCACCGGATGTAGCCCCCGAGCCCACGAGTGAGTTGTAGACTCGCTTGTGGGGTTTTAATTCTTCAGTGGCGTTGTCATGGTTCCGGTATTTTTTGTCGAGGTTGTCGTGGCGGTCGTGGGAGACATGGAGGTTGCGGGAGTCACGGGAGTTGTGGAGATCATGGCCGACGTGGCGGATGAGACGGTTTGAGAAGGCGGAGTGGGGGGCGGTTCAGGTACCTGGGCCCAGTGAGGATCGAGGCGTCACGCAGGCGGGTGTCAGTTACACCGGGGCGCGTTTGCGTGGGCAGGCGTCTCTTCGGCGTGGCGGGCCTAGCATTCAAGGCCGCTAGCCGCGCCCCTTCCTTTCTAACCGCAGGCCGGCGGAGAGTTTGGAACTTTTTACTCTCCTGCCTTTTCCACTGCCGTCGCCGTTCGCCTCCTTCGCCCCTCTCGCCCACAGAGCCGCCGCCTCTTTCGCCGGAGCCATACGCGAGAGCTCGCCGCCGCCATGTCGAATTGGTCGCACTCCAACGTGTCCCGTTCGATGCTGCATCGCCTGGTTGCCGCCGGGCAGCTCCCTCCGCTCACCGACGCCGTAGAGTGGAAAGTGCCCGAGGAGGAGTCCGTGCCGCGCCCATCGAAGGGGTACGTCATCTCGTTCGTGGTCTTCCACGAGCGCGGCTTCTCCATTCCCACCGGGCGGTTCATCCGGGCGGTCCTCTTTAAGTACGGGCTTTAGCTTCAGCACCTGAACCCGAACAGCATCCAACAGATGGCGGCGTTCGAAGCGCTGTGCGAGAGGTACTTGGGGATCGGGGCCCACAGGCACCTCTTCAGGTACTTCTTCATGTTCGCGTGCTTGAAGGACGGCCCCATCGCGGCGACCATAGGCTGCGCCAACCTCCGAATGAAGCAAGGCCGGGGCAGCAAGTACATCCCCTTCTCGCTGACCAGTTCCAAAAGCGGCTGGCACAAGGGGTGGTTCTATCTCAAGAACGACCCCGAGCACGTGCTGCCGGAGTTCACCGGAAACTCCATCGCCCAGGTGCCGAGAAGCTGGACCGATGGACCCCTGAAGGCGGAGCAGGAGAAGATGTTCAAGGAGCACTGGGCAGTGCTGACTCGCCTCTGCGATGCTGGGGTCGACCTGGCCGCCGTCATTGGCCAGTACCATGCTCGGGGAGTCCTTCCGCTACGGAGGCGACTTCTTCGTCTATGCGAGATGACGGCCAAGAGGGCCCCCTGGACATGGACCGTGACCACGCCCGCGCCGCCGTCATTGGACGAGATCCAGCGCCGTGTGTCGGTGGCCATCGGGAAGGCGACCTACGTGTGGCCGCCGTCGCGGCTTCTTCCGATGCTCCCCAACGAGAGGACTGAAAAGCTCGTAAGTGACTTCTTCTTCCGATAAGTTTTCCGACTAGTTTGGTATCTCCTCTTGGTTTGGATCTTCTCGAGAACTTGTTGACCCCCTTTGCTTCGACGTCTTTTAGCTGAAGAGCTCCCATCTTGTGCCCGCGAAGGCGCCTCTCCCGGAGGTGGCGATCCTGAAACGTAACCAGGCGGCCACGGACAAGCGGAGGGCCGAGCGCAAGGAGCGGCACAAGGAGAAGGAAATTGCCAAGCGCGATCGGAATGATGACCGCATAAAGCGCCGCAAGGTGGGGGAGCGCAACGTCTCCTCCAACGAAGATTTGTCGCCGTCGCCGCCATGGAGTGGGGACGAGCCGAGCGCGGAGGTTGACTGGAGCGGCATATCTGGGTCGCCCCTTCCTTCGCCGCGCTGGGCGGCGGAGGTGAGCTCGTCGCGGCGGTCGGAGCAGGGCGCCCGTGAGAAGGGCACAAGTTCCAGCTCGCGGCCGGGGACCCGCCCCGCCCGAGAAGATCAGAGGGTGACCCGCTCACAGGCGGCCCCTGGTGGCTCGCGCGCCTCCGAGGGGCGGAGGGATCCCCCACGCCGGGAAGATCCATCCATGCGACCGGCGGAGCAAGGGCCTTCCTCCCGCCACCTCTTCGATGGCTCCGACCGCCCGGACTCGGACTCCCTACGGAGGCACTCGTCATCCAAGGCGAGGTCGACCCCGCCGGCGTCTGTTCCGGCCGCACCGCAAGAGGGGGACATGAGTGTCCCCCAGCGACGCCTCCAATCCCTCGTCATCTATGGCGGCGGCGCCCCAGCCGTGCAAGTCTCCCTCTCCGCTGGTGGGAGTCAGGGGCCGGCCTCTGGCGCGGCAGAGGTCGGGAGGACAACCCCCGAGCCGTCGAGGGCTCGAAGCACTGCCCCCAAGCCGTCGGGGGGGGTCAAAGCGCCGCCCCCAAGTCGTCGGGGGGCGACAAACCAATTCCTGCGCCAGCGGAGCATCAGGAGCCAGCTTCCGAGCTGGCGGGGGCCAAGGGGTCAGCCCTCGAGTCAGGCTATCGGATAGGCCCGCGAAGCGGGTTCGCGTGCGATCTTCCATGTGAGTCCTCGCTCGCCGTTCCTCGTTGTTTCATTGTTCTTCGTCCCCGTTTCGCGTCTTATCTTCAATTCACGTTTTCCTCAGCCGCGCTGACACCGGTGTGCACAGCCTTGCGCCTCTAAAATGTGCAGCGCTGGGCGCGCGCGGCCCGCAGTCCGAGCCCCGCCCGTCGCTTCCCTACGTCGAACCGTTGGAGGAGCAGGACGGGAGCGGGCTGGTCGTGGCAACCGAGGTGGTCGAGTCTGTGGTGCCTCCGCCAGCGTCGAACGTCGGCAATCTGGATGAGGGGCAGGTGGCCCCAGGAGCGGACGTTGCCCAGGCGACGACCAAGCTGCTGGTCGAGGGCACCGCGGGAGGCGGTGATGTCGGGACGGCGCCTTTCGAGGAGGTCGTGCTACCACCGCCATCGGGCGCTGAGCGCAATGTCGAGATGCTGGCGGCGGCGGAAACTTCGGTGCCTGCGATGTCGCAGGCGGGCGGGGACGTGATGGAGGCGCCGGCAGTCGACGCCGTGGCCGCCCATTCCCGAGAAGTCATCGACCTCGACGAGCCCGACCTCCCGGGCATCGACACGGCCATCTTCGAAGCCGCACTGGAGCGGTTGTTGTCGGAGGCGGAGGAGCCGCAGGCTGAGGCCTCTGAGTCGGCCGCGCCCGAGGTGGCGACCGCAACTGGAGCGGCGGAGGTCGTCGAGAAGGAGCCCGCGCTTGATGCGGCCGTGATGATGCAGCCGGAGGCGGGCCTGGTCGGAGCTGCCGGGGCCCTCGAGGCCTCAGCCACGTTGGAGGCGACCCAGGAGGTCCTCGGAGAACCTGCGGCCGGCGCAGAGATTGCTCGCGCCGCATCCTCGCCCCTTGCCGCGACTGCGGAATCGACCGCAGTGAGCGCGCCGGAGTCGCCGTCACTCCGGACTGCCGCCCCTGCCTCCGAAGCGGTGCTCATCGTGAGCCCGGCCCGCCCAGCCCCGCAGGAACACGACGTTCCCGGGAGCACCTTGGGTGCCGCCTCCCCAGAGATCCAGGAGGTCGGGGAGGGCTCAGGTGCAGGTCTGCAGCTAGAGCCTGAGGTGGACGACGCGCGGATCACCGACCTTGCTCACTCCACCTGGGCGACCGCTTTCGAGGTGGACACGTCCGACGACGAGGATGAGTAGGCCGCGGCGTGCCACAGCCTCGAGCGGGGTCTCTTATGGGCGCGTCGTGCGTTCGACGAGCTCATCCTCCCCGCGACGACGGTAAGTCCCTTCAAACCGATGGCTTGCTCTTATCTTTTCTGTTATTGCGAATCTTGTGATTGAAGTACTCTTGCCCGGAGCAGGCGCTCGCGGGGTCCGGCAGAAGGAGGGCGTGCGCCATCGACGAGCTTCGAGCGGAGAAGGCCCAGCTGGAGATGCAGCTGGTGGTCGCCCGCGTGGCCGCCACCGGGGCGGTGGCGAGCGAGGCGTCGTCGAGGGCCGCGCTCGAGGCCGCCCGGAAATCCGCGGAAGACCGTGCCACGGCTGCGCAAGCTGCGGCCGCCGCCACCATGACAGAGCGGGAGTCCCTCGAAGCGAGGTTGGTCCAGGCGGAGGCAAAGATCGAGGAGTTGCGGGCTGTCGCGGCGACCGCCAACGACGCTGCTGAGAAGGCCACAACCACCACCGCTGCTGCCGAGGCCGCCGCTCAGGCCGCCGCCCAGGAGAAAGCGGCACTTGAGGCAAAGGTGACGGAACTGGGGCAAGAGTTGGTCGTCATCGGAACGGACCTCAGGACGGCCAACCGGCAGTTCTCCGAGGTGACCAACAAGCTCCAGGAGATCACCGAGGAAGCGACCCGGCTCCAGGACACCAACTCCAAACTGGCGCAGGACATTGAGGGTGAGTCGGCCTCGCACGCCTCCAGTTCCGAGTTTGTTTCTAATCGTTGGTTTTTGTCGACGTTGATTTGTCCTCTCGTGGCCTCAGGGATGCGCACGTACCGCGCTTAAATGACCGTGAAGCTCACGGAGAAGACGCAGGAGGTGAACGCAGCCACGCTCAAGATCCTCGAGAAGGACGGCTCGATCAAGAGGCTGTCGGAGCAGCTTGAGAGTAAGTTTCTTCAACTCCGCCTCACTCTCCTCTTGAATTGGGCATGCCACATTTGTTGACTTCGGCTTGTTGGCCTTTTCAGAGTCCAGGGCCGAGCTCGAGCAGTCCCGGATGGCTCGGGAGCAGGTCACGGTCGAGCTTGAGCGGACTAAGAACTCCCGGCGCAAGACGGAGGCGTCACGCCGACAGAACATCTTGGAGTACGCCGCCCTTGCGAGGGCTATCGGCAGGGTCCTGTCAGGGCTCGACATCCCCTTCGGGCTGATGCTCCCTGACAGGCTTCTTGAAGAGGTCGGGCGCCTCCCGGAAGTGATCAAGGAACGTGAGCTGTCGACTGCTCGGAGGGTGGTGCACCGGGTGCTCGCCATGTTCGACTCGCACTACCAGGGGTTGGACCGCACGGTGCTGAGCGGCGGCTGGGCCCCTGGCATCTCCGACGCGCACTGCGACCAGCTCGAGGAAGACTGCGCCGCCTTCGCCCGCGACATGGCCGACACCGCCATGAAGGACCTGGACCTGCTGCCAAGAGATGCACCAGAAGACCCAGAGAGCTCCAGGTCTTCCTCTTAGATGTATCATGCTTAGATGTAGGTAACTAAGAACAGTTCGTATGTGTAACACCACGAACAGCATTATGTTATCGAAAACTTGTTCATAGAGGTTACGGCTCGAACGTTCTCGAGTACCCAGGGATGACTGCAGCAACGTGTAGCAGGACTTAGGAATTATGAGATGACCAGACTCTACTCCGGAGCCGCGGGGGCGTAAGAGTCGGAGAGCCTAGCCACCCCAAACCACTAAGGGGTGCCACACGTTCGCAGCCCCCGAGCTCTCGGGGATACTTCGAAAAGTAACTCGCGAGATTTGTCGTCAAAATCATTTTAGACCGGAGTCTGGGCGGTTACTCGAACGCTTTTGAAAAGAGGTCGGATGGAAGCCTGTGGACTCGTGCTGTGCTCTTTAAGCCTTCGCACCATAGCCACGGAGGCGTAGGTGCTAGGAGCGTTGAACGAGCAGCGGCGCCAAGCCCCACGCAGGCCGCTATCTTTACTTCTCGCAAGGTTGAGCCACCCGCCAAAAAACCTCTCGCACGTGCGATCGGTCGCGACGTAGATGTCGGAATTTGTTTTGATAAAATGTAGAAAACGAAAGGAAGGCATCGTGCCCTGGGTAGCCCCCGAGCGGGGAGCGTTTCTGTGGAGGCACAGAGATGCTCGCCGCTCAGCCCTTAGACAAGTTGCAACCCATCGAAGCATAGCAACCGAGAAGTTTGCGAACTTATAGATATATGAACAAAGCAAGCGGCATTCATTCACTGATTTATGAGATTTGAACAGTTACTCAAGGGTAAAATGGCCGCAGATGTTCGATGTTCCATGCGTTGGAAACGACCCGACCATCCTCGTATCGGATCTTGAATGTTCCGGGTCGGAGTACTTGGTCGACGATGAACGGCCCCTCCCACGGGGGTGAGAGCTTGTGGCGGTCCTTGTTGCCTTGAACTCGTCAGAGGACCAGGTCCCCGACCTGGAACTCGCAAACGCGCACGTTGCGCTCGTGGTAGCGCCGCAAGGCTTGCTGGTACTTGGCGGAGTGTAGCAGCGCCACGTCGCGCGCCTTGTCGATCTGATCGATCGCATCCTCGAGTGCGACTTGATTGCCTTCCTCGGTATAAGCTCATACTCGCGGACTGCCGTAGTCGATGTCCGTAGGTAGGACCACTTCCGACCCGTGAACCATGAAGAAAGGCGTGAAGCCAGTGGCTCGACAAGGCATGGTACGCAGACTCCAGAGAACGGATGGCAGCTCGGCCACCCACCTCGCTCGGAACTTCTCGAGGCACTTGATGATGTGAGGCTTCAAGCCATTCGCCCTCTCGACCTGTCTGTTCGTCTTCGGGTGCGCCACGGCTGACCAGTCCACACGAATGTTGTTGTCATCGCAGAAGTTGAGGAATTTCTTCCCCGTCAACTGGGTGCCGTTGTTGGTGATGATCGTGTTGGGAATGCCGAAGTGGTAGATGATGTCGGTGAAGAATGTTACGGCCTCCTCGGAGCAGACGTTCACGATGGGTCGAGCTTCGATCCACATCCACTTGGAGAACTTGTCGACCGCTACGAGGAGATGCGTGAAGCCCCCGGGCGCTTGTCGGAGCGGCCTCACCATGTCGAGGTGCCACACAGCAAAGGGCCATGTGATGGGGATAGTTTGAAGCACTTGCGCCGGGAGGTGAGTTTGTCGAGCGTAGAACTGGCACTCCTCGCAACGATGCACGATGTCCCTGGAGTCCGCCACTGCAGTTGGCCAGTAGAACCCTTATCGGAAAGCCTTCCTGACAAGAGTCCTCGGGCCGGCGTGATGCCCGCACGTGCCGGCGTGGATCTCGCGAAGTAGTTCCTTGCCTTGATCTCCGAGGATGCACCGCATGAGTATGCCCACCGCACCATGCCTGTAGAGCTCGCCCTTGATTAGGACGAACATTTTAGCTTGTCTTGCGATGCGGCGTGCCTCCGTCTGGTCGGAGGGAAGCTTACCCTCGACAAGCCATTCGAGGATGGGAAAGCGCCAATCTGGGTCCTCGAGGTTCAGCTCGGGCGGCTGATCGATCTCCATGACTTTCAGACCTTCGAGCTCTGGCGGCCTTTCCCCTTCGATGCGCATAGAGGGTGCGTGCTGGTTGCTCGCGAAGACCCCATGCGGTACTGGCTTGCGGCTCGATGCAGTCTTGGTGAGGATGTCAGCAGCCTTGTTGTAGTCGCGCAACACGTGATGAAGCTTGAGCCCGCAGAACTTGTCTTCTAGCTCACGGACGGTCTGGCAATACTCCGCCATCTTCGGATCAACACCGTTTTTCTCTTTCATGACTTGATCCACGACAAGCTCTGAGTCTCCTCTGATCTCGAGACGGCGGATCCTGAGCTCGACCACGATTCGGAGGCCGTTGATGAGCGCCTCGTACTCGGCGATGTTGTTGGAGGCCGGGAAATGTAGTCGAACCATGTACTCCATGCGCACGCCCAGAGGCGAGATGAAAACAAGGCCTACTCCCGCTCCTTCTTTCATGACCGAGCCGTCGAAGTACATCATCCACGTCTCGTGCTCGATGGGTGCTGGCGGTGTTTGGATCTCCGTCCACTCCGCGACAAAGTCCGCCAGCACTTGGGACTTGATGGCACTGCGGGGTGCATACGAGATGTTCTGCCCCATCAACTCTAGTGCCCACTTGGCTATCCTCCCTTCGGCCTCGGGGTTCTAGATAACCTCTCCGAGCGGATACTTGGACACCACCGTGATGGGATGCGCGTCGAAGTAGTGGCGGAGCTTGCGCTTGGTCATCAAGACAGCATATACGAGCTTTTGCATTTGTGAGTAGCGAGTCTTCGAGTCGGAAAGTACCTCGCTCACGAAGTAGACCGGGCGCTGCACCTTAAGTGACCTTCCGGGTTCTTCTCGTTCGACTACCAGCGCAGCACTGACCACTTGTGTTGTCGCAGTGATGTATAGGAGCATCAGCTCCTTGGGCGCCGGAGCCGTGAGGATGGGTGGACTCTTTAGCATGTTCTTGAGGGAGTCGAGCGCTTCCTGAGCTTCGGGAGTCCACACGCAGTGGTCAGATTTCTTCATTAGGCGGTACAGCGGCAGGCTGCGCTCTCCGAGTCGCGCTATGAAACGGCTAAGAGCTGCGAGGCAGCCCGTGACGCGTTGTACGCCCTTCAGATGTCGGATCGGCCCCATGTCCGTGATGGCCGGGATCTTCTCGGGGTTAGCTTCAATGCCGCGTTCCGACACGACAAAGCCGAGGAGCATGCCCCTTGGAACCCCGAAAACGCACTTCTCGGGGTTAAGATTTACCCCGTGCTCTCTCAGTTCCGCGAACACCTCCGTGAGGTCTGGGACTAGATCACCGGTCTTTTTCGACTTGACCACGATATCGTCGACGTACGCCTTGATGATGCGTCCTATGAGTTCTCTGAAGACGCGTCGCATGCATCTTTGGAACGTGGCGCCTGCATTTTTGAGCCCGAAGGACATCGTCTTGTAGCAGTAAGCACCGAACGGAGTAATGAATGAGGTTGCGAGTTGGTCCGCTATGCACATCGCTATCTGGTGGTACCCGTAGTACGCATCGAGAAAACAGAGGGTTTCGCACCCAGCTATCGAATCGACTACCTGATCTATGCGAGGCAAAGAAAACGGATCCTTGGGACATGCCTTGTTAAGGCCCGTGTAGTCAACACACATCCTCAATTTCTTATTCTTCTTCTTTACAAGTACAGGGTTAGCAAGCCACTCGGGGTGGAATACTTCTCGGATGAACCCTGAACTAAGGAGCTTCTTGATCTCCTCGCCAATCGCTTTGCACTTCTCGTTGTTGAAGCGGCGGAGGCGTTGCTTCACCGGTTTCGATCCCAGTTTGATGTTCAGTTTGTGCTCGGCAACCTCTCTCGGGATTCCCTTCATGTCGGAGGGTTTCCACGCGAACATGTCGAGGTTCACTTTGAGGAAGTCGACGAGCGCGCTTTCCTATTTAGGATCGAGCGTCGTCCCGATACGGAGCGTACGGCCATCGTCGGAGACGGCCGCATCCTTGACGTCCTTGGCGGGCTCTGAAAGTGCATCTAGGCCCCTAAGAGGATTTTGGTGAATTGAATGACAAGGCGATTAAAGGACTAATGTATTTGTCTAAGATTGTGAGTAGGTTTTATTTATATATTCATGAGCAATTATTGAAGTATTTATTTATGGATGAATATTATATCGCTCACATTGGAAAAGACAAATATATGGAAGATCCTAATGCATAAGTGACAAATATCAAGCAATAAATGAAGATAAGTATTGGGATAATTTGAGAAGGTCAATTCATGGTCTCCCATATGAAGACGTAGCTTGATTAAAATTACAAGGATCATAAAAGAAAAGATGGTAATTCTCTAAGTCAAGTGCAAGGCTTCATGTGTTTATTGAAAGAGGACATAAGGATGAGTGTACACATTATGGTTCTAATTTGGAAGCTTGCACATTCGTTGTCAATCAAGATCAAGCATTTGAAGCGGGTTTTCAAATGAAGGTTAATTGTGTATGAAGCAAAGTGGAACTCAAAAGTGGATTGGGTAAGTGATGAAGAGATCAACCGAGATGTCTAGGGTGAGGGACTAAGCAATCTTTGGGGCCCTAGCTAAGCCGCCATTTCGTGTTTTGCTAAGGTGAAGTTCTAGCATCCGTGGGGTCTCCAAGTATCATATCCAAACCTTAACTGAGGGAAGCAATGCAAGTCATCAACATGTTAAGATTGGCAATATGGAGTGACTTATGGATCCAAATATGCATTCCTATGCTAGATGGAAAGATCCTAAGTCATTAGCTCAAGTATGGACGTGCTCAAGTCAAAGGCTATGTTGAAAGCCCTCAAGTGAATATTGATCAAGTATGGCAAGATTGAAGATGTTCAAGCTCAAGAGATCAACAAAGTATTTTTATTTGTTCTTGAGTATAGGTATGCCGTACTATTAAGAAGGATGCAACTTAGCGAGTTGACCAAGTCAAAGTGCTCATCAGTTGACCTAAGTGAGATCTAGCCTTGAGAGGCTTAGAGTGTGCTAACAAACCCTCCTAACCTAACCTAAGCCATTTCATCTCGGTGGTGAAGTGCTAGTTTCTTAGAAAGGGTTTTGGGGGTATCTCGGGCCTGACCGGTCTGACCGGTCAGGGGCACCGGTCTGACCGGTGTGGGGCACCGGTCTGACCGGTGCCGCCCGAGGACCAACGGCTAGTTTTCTCCTTTGAGGGGTATAAATACCCCAAGCCTTCTTCAAGTGAGGGTTGCTGTTTCTAGTGATATTGCTGAGGTCCCAAGCCATTTCTAACAAGCTCCAAGCCTTAGTGGCTCTCCCCAACCCTCTCTTTGTGAGATTTGTGGATTCAAGCCATATCCTTGGTGTTGGGTTGAGAGAGTGAGCTCAAGAGTGACCTTGTGAGCTAACAAGAGCATTTCCATAGCTTGAGCACTTTGGTTTTGCGTCTACAAGCTTTGAAGCGTTTGTTACTCTTGGAGGTTTGCCTCCTAGACGGCTAGGCGTCGCCGGCTAGCTCCCAAGGTTGTGGTGAGCAGCGGGAAGTTTGTAAGGGCTGCGATCTTGCCTCTTCGTGGAAAAGATCCACTTAGTGGAAAGGAGGAAAGTGGTTGAAAGAGACCTGGCTTGTTGTGGGAATTGTCCCTTACAAGCTCCTCAACGGAGACGTAGCCATTCCTTAGTGGGTGGTGAACTTCGAGAAACAAATCCTTTGCTTCTTCGTGTGGTTTGACTCTCTAAGTTGTTTTTCTAGCATATTTGTTTTGCTTCCGCTTCGATCTACTTGGGTGTGCTACTTGTGTGTGCAGGGCTCATTACCTTGCTTGTGATCATCTACAAAGGCCACTCACCAAGTTTGGTTCGTGCTAGAAGTCAAGAGGTGCTTGAAGTTGTTTTTGCAGGTGCTCTGTGCTACACTGGTCTGACCGGTGAGGTGCACCGGTCTGACCGGTGCCTCCTGTGAAGTCTAGTGCTTGACCGGTCTGACCGGTCATCACCACCGGTCTGACCGGTGGAACACTGTCAGCTCAAGTGTTCGGGGAAGAAGAGTTTAATTTGGTCGTCAAGCCTATTCACCCCCCCTCTAGGCGACATCAAGGTCCTTTCAATTGGTATCAGAGCTTGGTGCTCCGATTTGAGCCTAACCGCTTGGAGTTCTTCGATGTCGACAACTCGTGAGGTACCGTTTGAGCCTCTAGCTCTAGATGGCTCAAATTATGCATCTTGGTCAATTCATGTGCTCAATTGCATTATGACCATGGGTCCACTTGCCGAGAAGATTGTTGTTGCTAGCATTCTACCTCCTCACCTTAGGGAAACCAAAATTGACTTGTCAAAATCATCCCTAGAGGACTTAGAATGTTGGCAATGCAACTCTCGAGTATTTAACTATATTTGTAGTGCTTTGAGTGATGATGTGCAGGACTTCATCTATGAGAAACTTGAGATTGATGCACACATCATTTGGGAGATTCTTCGTGAAGAATATGAAAAGCCCAAATGGATTGATCAAGAGCAAACCATGATGAAGGCACTTGAGGAGAGCTCTATGTCGTCATCCAACATCACTGAGCCTCAAGTGTCACTACCCAAGAAAGGAGAAGGCCAAAGAAGCGAAGACCCAGTCCCTCTGCAGGGACCGGTCAGACCGGTGGCATCCACCGGTCAGACCGGTGCCGGCAGAGGCACAACCATTTGCTTGATGGCCAAGAAGGAAAAGAAGAAAAGGACCAAGGGAGGAAAGATTGAGAAGAATGAAGCTTCAAGCTCCTTGGCCAAGGAACTTGAGGCTCTCAAATCCGAGAATGCCTCCTTGGTTTGTAAGTATGATTCACTCGCTAGACAATATGATAAGGTTATCAAATCCTTTGCATGTGTAGCTGCAGTGGATCAAGAAAATGAAAGGCTTGAAGAAAAGCTAGGAAAGCTCACTAGTGAGCATATGGCTCTACAAGCCAATCACAAGGGACTTGAGTGCTCCTATGAGAAGCTTGTCGATTCTTATGCAACACTAGAGATAGCCCATGAGGTTGTGCTTTCATCGGTAAAATTTATGCAACCTCTATCTCACACATGCACATGCTCACAAGTTCAAATCGATTTAACTTGCGCTAATGATTGTTTGTCTCGAGCAAGCCAATCTAGCATTGAGCATGTACTTGTAGAATCTTGTGATGACCTCATTGCTAAAGAAAATGATAAACTCAAGCAAGAGGTTGAAAAGCTTCAAAAAGACTTGTATGTGTTGAAGGAGAAGAGCAAAGTGCAACCTTCTCAAGATAACCGTGATGACATGGTGAAGAAGCTTGAGAAGGAATCAACCGTCACTAGCTCAACCCCTCTACAACATACAAGGACCCACAAGCACAAGATTCAAGAAAAGAGCAAGGTTGGGTAAGTCAAGTCCCAATATCGCCCAACCAAGCACAAAGCACAAGAATCGCTCTCCAAGAAGCCTAGAAGCTTAAACAAGTGGAGAGTGTGCTACAAGTGCAGAGAGAAGGGTCACTTTGCCGACTCTTGCCCAAGTACTACAACGGGTGGTGCCACTGACCGTGACCGGTCAGACCGGTGCATGCCACCGGTCAGACCGGTGCCAGCCAGGGCAGCCCCACCTCAAGCAAACAAGGCGAGGAAGACTTCTTCTCCAAGTACAAGGCTCAGAAGCAAGCATGGACAAGAAACTATAAGGAATGATGTGACCAACAAGAACAAGAGCCGCATTTGCTATGAATGCCGTCAAAAGGGTCACATGGGCAAAGATTGTCCAAATGGTAACATTCCTATATCAAACCTAGTCCATTATGATTTCCGTAAGCTTAGGAACGATAAGAGTGGGACTTATGCTATGAGGGAGATTAGTTCACCTCAAACTAGCATGAGAGCCATTTGGGTTCCTAAGCACCTTGTGGCTAACCCCATAGGACCCAACAAGCGTTGGGTACCAAGAAATGCTTGCTGAGTTTGCAGGTTGAAAGAGATGCATTGAACACATGGTTAGAAGGCATGGAAATCACGTTTGATCAATTGGCCATGTGAAGGGCAAATTCATATAAATCTTGAGTTCAATGACATCTCGGTAACTAGTGCTCTTTGTTGAGTCTTAGTCACTCTTAGTTCTTCGTGAACACTCATGTGACACTTATCTTGTACGAGTGAAACATGAGGTAGTGACTTTGACATCTTTATGAAAATATACTCTCTCATGCCATTCGATGCTTTTAATGGCTCTCTAGAAGAGCATTACCTTGTCTCTGTTGCAGGTTTCAAATTAGTGATGTGTTCACTCAATCAAGGGACAAGAAATTGAAAATCACCAAAGGAGTGACCACTGGGGGTCACCGGTCTGACCGGTGACAAGAACCGGTCTGACTGGTGCCGACCCAGTGAGGCTGTTGGCCGGGTGACCTGGGAATAACCCAACTTTCAAGAAAAAGGGTGATTTGGCATCAAAGGTTATGAGAGACTCGACACATTTCAATTAACAAATCATTTATGTGTCATGACCAATTTTGGAATGAGCCTCACCAAGTTCTTAATTGAATAAAGTGCTTTGTTCGAGAAATTCAAATATCTCTAGCACTATTTAAGGGGGAGCTCATTGCCATACTTGAGTCACTTGTGGGACTAACAATTTCTTCTAGTGACCTTGTAGTCTCACTCTTTTGTGCATCCCTAAGCAAGCTCTTGATAAGTATAACTCCCAAAAGAACAAGTAAGAGCTAGCACCGTTCAAAATTTAAATGTATGCACAAATAAAATGGTCTTAAGGCAAAGGTATGTTCCCATGAACCTCATTGAATACCGTAATGCATCTAGGCCATAATACCATGCTAGTGTGTCATCCTTAGCATGTAATTGCTTCAAGTGAATTTTTGTGTGCCTCTCTAGATATTTGGTTGATACCTTTGCTTTCCCTCGTCTTTGTGTCTCGAGGTTGAAGGTATGAGTCAAATATTCTTGAAAAGCCATTCATTTGAAGTGGATGCATGCACTTTGTGACATAGGATAGACTTCTCGAAAAATCAACTAGCATGTGTAGGAAGAGTGCTCATTTTGAAAAATATTTGATTCTTGGTCTTTGTGACCCAATCAACTTGGTTGTGACTATGGTTCCCCTTGTTTGATTGATGGCTAGTCACAATTAAGAAGATTTTCTCAAGTCCATAAAATCCATCTTTATCTCTCTCTCTTGGAAGAATCAAGAATTATCAAAATAAATTAGATTTTCCTCCATTCTTTCAAGACTTGATGAATTTTGGATCAAGATCAACTCTTCATCTTCTATCCCAAAAAAATCTGAAAAAGTTGGGATGAAAATCTCTCATTTTGGTTCAAAGTCATTTTCTCAGGGGAGCACCAGTCTGACCGGTGCACGCCACCGGTCTGACCGGTGGTACCCTTGAAGTCACATCTTCTTCCTTCTGAGACCTAAGTGGATGCAAAATGTCTTATAAATTACCAGAAGATGTCTTAAGGAGCAAAATCTCAAAAGTGGAAGAGAAGGACCGGAACTTCCGAGGCTAGGTCGGTTCTACCGATATGGTTTCTCTGTTGAAATTATCAAAATCTTCGGTACTACCGAGCACGGGTCGGAAATACCGCTAAAGGCTCACTGGCTCGACCAAGTGTAGTCACCGGTCTGACCGGTGGCTCGCACCGGTCTGACCGGTGGTGCCCGGCTGCAACCCGTGGGCCTACAGTAAAAAGAATCTACTCTTTTACCCCCTTCCCTCTCTCTCCTCCATTATTCACCAGGACTCATTTCCTCCAAACCGTGAAGACCATCTCTCCTCTCTCCTTCCACCTCTCTCTTCTCCCATGGAGAACTAAGGATTCAACCAAAGAAAAGCCTCAAGATTGGAAGCAAAAGGATCTCCCAAGGCTCCTCCTTTGATTCCCCTTCGAGTTCTTTAGATTCCTCTCAAGTTCTTCTCTCCAAAGGTATTCAAATCTTCGTTTTGCCTGATCTCTTTACTTCGTGCAAAGATTTGAATTTCCTATGGTATATCATCTCCTGAGAACCCCTAGAAGACATTCCTATAGATCCATAGCGTTTCGTTGGACACATTGTGAGAACCCAAGATTTGGGGTCGGACGACCTTCACCGGTCTGACCGGTGGGCGTCACCGGTCTGACCGGTGGCGCATGGCCAACCCCAAATTTTGTTTTCTTCATGTTTTTCAACACATATCTGTGTAGGATTGTCTCATGAACATCTAGATCAAATCTTAGATTCATAGCTACTCAGATTGAAGATTAGGGCCATTGGCTCTGTTCTGGGTGGCACCGGTCTGACCGGTGCCTCTCGCCGGTCTGACCGGTGTGGCCCAGAGCAGACCCAATTGTTCTGAACTTTCAAGAATCTTTTTCCGTTTCGATTCAATCTGGTTCCTAGAGTCTTATGCACTCTTGTCATCCTTTTTGTGACTCAGCACAGCAGCTATGGTCAGGGAAAAGGAGGGTGCTAAGAAGAGAAGAGAAGAGATATATGCTCGCGGAGAGACTGCTCCCGGTGACTTTGGGGAAGGGGGCAGCACTGTCAATGTCAGCGGCAAGAGATTGAGACGTCGTTCAGCTCAAAAGAGTGCAGAGGCACCTGACCTTGGAGGTGACACCGGTACTAGCAGCGATGACAATGTTGAGGATGAGACCTTTCAGGGTCAGTTTGAGCTGAGGAAGCACCAGGAGGCTGGTTCTGATGATGGTGAGTCCGACGAGGCAGAGTATCAGGATGAGGAGGAAGAGGAAGAAGAAGAGGATGTGGATGCCATGGATGAGGATGATAATGATCAGGGTAGGTTGAGAATCATGCCACCTACTTATATCTATCCTGACAGGCCAGTGAAGTACCATGGTTCGGGCATGACTAAAGCCCTAAAGAAGTTGAGGGACAAGAACCCTTATGAGGAGGCAAGGACCGCATCCGATCCAAGGTTTTGGGCTAAGTTTCAGCAGGATTATTATGCTACGGTGATCATCAAAAAGCCCAAAATCACTCATAAGGCACAATATGTGGATTGGGGGCATATGGCTAGGAAGAATGACCCCATTTTTAATGAAGTCATAAGCAACTGTGAGAGGCAAAGGGTCAAGGAGCTTATGGGTTTCCGACAAGATTGGAACAAGGAGATAATAGCCCAGTTTTATGCCACCGTGCACTTTGGACACATTGGTACTGAGAGGGCTATGATTTGGATGACCAATGCCCAGAGGTATTCCATCACTTTCCCCAGGTTCTTGAGGTGCTTTGGGATCATGGCGCGAGACAAGGATTTAAGGCAGCTCCATGATGAAGGGGAGCTCGACAAGAGCGCCTTGCACCTTATGTACCCGAGAGGTGACCATGCTTATTATGGGAAGGTGAAGAATCTCTATACCTACTATGCTGCACTTAATAGACTCCTTAGGGTGTCTATTACACCGAGAGATGGGAATCCCTCTGAGATCACAAAATTTCAAAAAAACTTGATGGTTGCTTTAAGGCCGGGAGCTCCGGAATTTGGTGTTGGGGATTTCATTTGGCAAGAAATCAAGCATCTATCCGAGGACCCCAAAAAGATTTGTAGCTACAGTCCCTATATCATGTATATGATTGAAAAGGTTGCAAAGACGGAGTTTCCCAAAAATGTGACACACAAGCTGTTGAAGCTCAATCCTAGCAAGAGTCCAAGGTTTCCATCTCCTCGAGCAGAGCAAGCACCTGGCCATGAGGAAGGAATCACAGAAGAGGGCACTACTCAGTCAGATCAGCCACAGACAGGGCCTCAGGCTGTCACCGGTCTGACCGGTGCTGAGCACCGGTCTGACCGGTGGAGAGGCTGGGAGCAGCACAGGCCCCGCAGATCCACTTCTCCATTGAGGAAGTTCCTTAATTTCATATTTGGCATGTGTAGGAGTCAGCATGACATCCAGGTGGAGCAACAAAGGTCTAGGAGGGCAAACAAGCAAATGAGGGACACGATAAAGTTGATGCACAACGCTCAAGGGTTTGAACCGCCTCGCTCTCCTCCCTCTCCTGAGTCTCCACAGGTTGAGATACCCTCCTTTGAGGATAGGATGAGAGGTTGGGTCAACTCCGACATGCTTAATCAATATGGGCCTATGTTTTTTGAGTCCGGGCAAGAACAAGGGTCTTCATCATCGGCTCCTCCTCCACCTCCACCGTTTGTACCCCCTCACCCGGATGTACCTGGTTCTTCTCACTCCATGGAACAAGAACAAGCTCCTCCACCTCCTCCACCTCCCGAGCAAGATTGGGGCGCTCGCTTCTCCGCCGAGATCTTTGGATATAATCCATATTACTATGGAGGGAACTCTCAGCCAGGAGACGGATCTCAGGGACAGTGATCGACGGCTACTACTTCTCCAGGCCCTTCTTGGATGCTTGATGACAAAGGGGGAGAAGATTTGGATTAAAGACTTAAACTCAGTGTTGCTGTCTGTGTTGCACCGGTCTGACCGGTGCAGGGCACCGGTCTGACCGGTGCTGGCTGGCTGTTGAGAGCAGCTGTGTAATAAGCTAGAACCTTATCTTAGTGGACTTGAGAACATTTGTGTGAGTGCTACTGTGTGTTTGAACCTTTATTGTAATAATTAAGCGACTTTATTGCTAGATTGTGATGCTTGTGTTGATTGGTGTATTGTCTGTGTTGGCTAAATGGTGCAAAGTGATCTAAGCCGGCTTGCAACCCCGGCCTGATCACTTTGGACCAAATAGCACGCACACCTTTTGCTTTGTGCTCTGGCTGGACCTGACCGGTCTGACCGGTCAGGGGCACCGGTCTGACCGGTGCCGCCTAGTCAGGCGTGCTGGTTGGACCTGACCGGTCTGACCGGTGCTGCCTAGTCAGTACTCTTGTTCTTTGCTTTGTGCATAACCTGTCATACGCATCACGGATTTTCATTTGTCGCTCACACATGTTGCACTCCACTGATTCTAAGATATAGGGGGAGCTCACATGTGTTTTCTCCCAAATTTGTGCTATTGGCATTTGAGGCTAAATTTTTGAAATTTAAGACAAAGCACAAATTAAGGGGGAGCTCTAGCTATATCTAAGAATCTAAATGTGCTCTAATGTTTTATTTTGTAAGCTTTAATCGAGTTGTCATCAATCACCAAAAAGGGGAGATTGAAAGTGCATCTAGGCCCCTAAGAGGATTTTGGTGAATTGAATGACAAGGCGATTAAAGGACTAATGTATTTGTCTAAGATTGTGAGCAGGTTTTATTTATATATTCATGAGCAATTATTGAAGTATTTATTTATGGATGAATATTATATCGCTCACATTGGAAAAGACAAATATATGGAAGGTCCTAATGCATAAGTGACAAATATCAAGTAATAAATGAAGATAAATATTAGGATAATTTGAGAAGGTCAATTCATGGTCTCCCATATGAAGACGTAGCTTGATTAAAATTACAAGGATCATAAAAGAAAAGATGGTAATTCTCTAAGTCAAGTGCAAGGCTTCATGTGTTTATTGAAAGAGGACATAAGGATGAGTGTACACATTATGGTTCTAATTTGGAAGCTTGCACATTCGTTGTCAATCAAGATCAAGCATTTGAAGCGGGTTTTCAAATGAAGGTTAATTGTGTATGAAGCAAAGTGGAACTCAAAAGTGGATTGGGTAAGTGATGAAGAGATCAACCGAGATGTCTAGGGTGAGGGACTAAGCAATCTTTGGGGCCCTAGCTAAGCCGCCATTTCGTGTTTTGCTAAGGTGAAGTTCTAGCATCCGTGGGGTCTCCAAGTATCATATCCAAACCTTAACTGAGGGAAGCAATGCAAGTCATCAACATGTTAAGATTGGCAATATGGAGTGACTTATGGATCCAAGTATGCATTCCTATGCTAGATGGAAAGATCCTAAGTCATTAGCTCAAGTATGGACGTGCTCAAGTCAAAGGCTATGTTGAAAGCCCTCAAGTGAATATTGATCAAGTATGGCAAGATTGAAGATGTTCAAGCTCAAGAGATCAACAAAGTATTTTTATTTGTTCTTGAGTATAGGTATGCCGTACTATTAAGAGGGATGCAACTTAACGAGTTGACCAAGTCAAAGTGCTCATCAGTTGACCTAAGTGAGATCTAGCCTTGAGAGTCTTAGAGTGTGCTAACAAACCCTCCTAACCTAACCTAAGCCATTTCATCTCGGTGGTGAAGTGCTAGTTTCTTAGAAAGGGTTTTGGGGGTATCTCGGGCCTGACCGGTCTGACCGGTCAGGGGCACCGGTCTGACCGGTGCCGCTAGCCCCAACGGCTAGTTTTTCAAACACCGGTCTGACCGGTGTGGGGCACCGGTCTGACCGATGCCGCCCGAGGACCAACGGCTAGTTTTCTCCTTTGAGGGGTATAAATACCCCAAGCCTTCTTCAAGTGAGGGTTGCTGTTTCTAGTGACATTGCTGAGGTCCCAAGCCATTTCTAACAAGCTCCAAGCCTTAGTGGCTCTCCCCAACCCTCTCTTTGTGAGATTTGTGGATTCAAGCCATATCCTTGGTGTTGGGTTGAGAGAGTGAGCTCAAGAGTGACCTTGTGAGCTAACAAGAGCATTTCCATAACTTGAGCACTTTGGTTTCGCGTCTACAAGCTTTGAAGCGTTTGTTACTCTTGGAGGTTTGCCTCCTAGACGGCTAGGCGTCGCCGGCTAGCTCCCAAGGTTGTGGTGAGCAGCGGGAAGTTTGTAAGGGCTGCGATCTTGCCTCTTCGTGGAAAAGATCCCCTTAGCGGAAAGGGGGAAAGTGGTTGAAAGAGACCCGGCTTGTTATGGGAATTGTCCCTTACAAGCTCCTCAACGGAGACGTAGCCATTCCTTAGTGGTGGTGAACTTCGAGAAACAAATCCTTTGCTTCTTCGTGTGGTTTGACTCTCTAAGTTGTTTTTCTAGCATATTTGTATTGCTTCCGCTTCGATCTACTTGGGTGTGCTACTTGTGTGTGCAGGGCTCATTACCTTGCTTGTGATCATCTACAAAGTCCACTCACCAAGTTTGGTTCGTGCTAGAAGTCAAGAGGTGCTTGAAGTTGTTTTTGCAGGTGCTCTGTGCTACACCGGTCTGACCGGTGAGGTGCACCGGTCTGACCGGTGCCTCCTGTGAAGTCCAGTGCTTGACCGGTCTGACCGATCATCACCACCGGTCTGACGGGTGGAACACTGTCAGCTCAAGTGTTCGGGGAAGAAGAGTTTAATTTGGTCGTCAAGCCTATTCACCCCCCCTCTAGGCGACATCAAGGTCCTTTCAGGCTCGAAATAGCATGCCGCTCGCTTGGACGACTCGGGGATGTCCCGGTCCTCGGAAGAAGGCTCGGTGCGGCGCTTCTCGAACCGGATCTGTGCCTCCGCAAATTGGAAGCACTCAGCGTCGCACTCGAATGCACGCTGGTACGTAGTCCCTACTGTGATGATCCCCTTCGGGCAGGGAATCTTCAGCTTTAGGTACGTGTAGTTGGGCACGGCCATGAACTTGGCGTAAGCTGGCCTCCCAAGGATAGCGTGGTACGTCCTCGAGAACCCCACCACCTCGAAGGTGAGGGTTTCTGTGTGAAAATTTTGCAGGTCCCCGAACGTGACGGGCAGATCGATCTGCCCGATCAGGAGAGCCTCCATCCCAGGGATGACCCCATGGAATGGTGCGGTCGACGGCCGCAGCTTGGATCGAGGGATGCCCATGTCGTCAAGCGTTGACGCATAGAGCACGTTGATGCCGCTTCCCCCGTCCATTAGGACCTTGTGGATCCGCTTGGACCTGAACAGGGGGGCCACCACTAGTGGGTAGGCTCCCGACTGTGGTACTAGGACGGGGTGGTCCTTGCGGTCGAAGGTTATCGGAACCTCCGACCACTTCAGGTAGGACGGTGTCGGGGACTCGGCGTTGAAGACTTCGCGTCGGATCAGCTTCTCCCGGTGCCTTGAGGGTCGTGCTGGGGACCCGCCAAAAATCATGTGGACTGCGCCGTCCTCGCATGGGTACTGAGGTCCCAAGTCGTCGTCGTGGTTGTCGGGGACGGGCGCAGCCTTCTTCTGCGGTTCGGCCACCTTAGGCTTGACCGTGCTGTTGACGTAGTTCTTCATCAGACGGCAGTCCTTAAGCGCATGCTTGACAGGGACCTCGTGGTGGGTACACGGTGCCTCCAGCAGCCGCTCAAAGTGGTCCTTCGGGGGACCGGCTTTGGTCGGGTTGCTCTTGGGGCGTGAAGCCTTGCGCTCGACCGCCGCGACCAAGTTGTCGTCGCGGCGACACTTGTCGTTCTTCTTCTTCTTCTTGAAGCGCGAGGACGACCCCTCGCCGTGGTCCACGACTTGTTTCCCCTTGCCCGGAGGGGTGTTGAGGGTCGCCGCCACCGCCTCCTCACCGTCTGCGTGGTTGCTCGCAACGTCGAGGAGTTCCCGAGTCGTTCGGGGTATACGGCGCCCTAGCCGGTGGTTGAGGGAGGTGCAGGTCGTGCCGTTCTGAAACACCGAGATGACGTCGTTGTCCGTCGCGCCGGGGAGCTCGGTGCAACGCTTGGAGAAGCGCCGGATGTAGTCGCGCAGGCTCTCCCCCGGCTGCTGCTTGCAGTTGCGCAGCTCCCACTGCTTGCCGAGGCAGGCGTAAGTGCCCTGGAAGTTGCCGACGAAGACCCGGCGCAGGTCCGTCCAGTCGTTGATCTTGTCGTGAGGCAAGTGCTTGAGCCACGTCCGCGCGGAGTCACCGAGGTAGAGCGGCAGGTTCTTGATGATGAAGAGGTCGTCCGTCGCTCCACCCGCGTGGCACGGGAGCCGGTAATCCTCCAGCCACACGCTGGGGTTGGTGTCCCCGTCGTATCTTGGGATGTTGGTCAGGGCTCGGAAACGCGAGGGGAACATCGCATCCCGCACGCCCTGCCCGAAAGCTCGTGGGCCCCTCTGGTTCGGCGACCAGCTGCGGTCGTGGTCGTCGTCGCTGTCGTAGCGTCGTCCGCGCCCCCGGTCGTCGTGTCGGTGCGGGCGGTGCTCGTCACGGCGGTTGTGGTTGTCACCGTCACGGTTGTTGTCGACGCTCGCGGCCCGTCAGCGAGCTTCGATGGTGTCCCGTGCGTCGCGGTTGGGCCCGAGACGATTCTTGACCGCCGATGCTGCGGCCCTGGCCCCATCTCCATGGTCCTGATGCCGGGAGGGGGTGGGTTTGGGCGATGCGCGGAAGGCGCCGCTCCTCGGTCTTGCGATGACCGCTGGCGCGAGGCTGAACTCTCCGCCTGCTGCGCCGCCGCCGCCTCGAGTAGCGCCTTGAGCTGTTGGCGCACTCGTCTCTCCTCGGAGGTTGCTGCCTCCGGGCAGCCGCGCAGCAGCATAGCCACAGCGGCCAGGTTCTGCGACGCCTGCCTGAAGAGCGGCGGGGCGTCACCGTCGGCGTTAACGTCGACGTTCGTGCCCTCGTTGGCGCATTGGTTGTTGTCGCGTGCGCGTCCTCGAGCCGGCGGCGTCAGGGCGTGGGCTCTGGACTGCTCGGCGGCGGGACGACGTTCCTGCCGCTCGCCGTTTCCCTCACGGTGTTGCTCTTGTACCGGGACCTGCTGCGGGGTAGGTTGCGGGTTGCGGGGCCTGCGGTCTTCCCCGAGCTCCCGGTGGAGGTTGGCCAGCTCCTCATCAAGCTGGCGCCTGGCCTCGGTGAGCTCGTCGAGGCGCACCCTGCGTTGGGCGTCAGTAGCGCGGTGCCGGCTCCAGGTTGGTGGAGCTGCTCGAGTCCGACGCCACGCAGACGAAGCACTCGCGCGTGGGGTCGCACGCGGGTGTTGGTGGTGCCCTCCGAGCTGTTGCGGAGCCCGGGGCGACGTAGGTCGCTCGTAGCTCGTTCACGTAGGCCGTCACCGGGTCGTCCGGGAGGCCTGGTTGTCCACGGGGGTACATGGTGGTGTACCGCTCCATGAACTCCCCCCAGGTGAGCGGCTCGGCTCCGCTGGCCTGGAAGGCGAGGTCGGTGAGGTAGTAGGCGGCGAGCCTAAAACGCTCCTGTGTTGGGTTAGGCCCCAACATGGCCATGATTGTCTCGTCTGTCAGGGCGTTGGGGCGGGCTGGTCGGGCGAAGGTTCGCCCGACGACGGACTCCGCCGGCCCGGCGTAGACGAAGCCGAGGGGTTAGCGAAACCCTGCGGCCCTCCATCCGAGTCGTAGGTGAAGTTCGGCGAGACACACGATGTGCCCCTACCTGGCGCGCCAACTGTCGGGGTTCTCTATCGCCGGACAGTAAATTTGTATCGATCGTGTGTCGAACTCGGATGGTTAGCACAAAAGACGCCGGTGTTTATACTGGTTCAGGCCTCCGAGGAGTAATACCCTACGTCCAGTGTCGAGCTGCCGTGTTCCCGTGCTAGGGTTGTTTGTAGTAGGGGTTACAAACTGATCGGGAGAGGGTGTCGAGCCCAAGTCCCTGGAGTGTAAGTGTTCAGTTCCTCAGCCTTTGTGACGGTTGCCCTCCTCTCCCTTTTATAGACGCAAGGGAGAGGGGCAGAAAGGGAAACAAAATAGAAGCTACAGTGCCAGCCGCTGAGACGTCTTCTCGCATGTCGCTATCCGTCAGGGAGCTTTGAAGGCGGCTGAGCTGTGTTTGTCGTCGAAGCCGCCGCGTGTTGGGGCGGGGCTGTTCATTTTGGTTGCCTGGCACCTCCTCCGAGCACTTCGGTGCTGACTCAACCCGTCTGAATACGGTGTGAGCTTGCCACGTTAGGGCCTAATCGTAGGCCGGCGCTAAGCGTAGAGGGTGCTTGAGTGCCTCGGTCGGAGTTGGCGTGTTGCAGGGTCGGATGGGACGGCGTATTGATGGCCGCGCGGCTGAACAGAGCTGCATTAAGGCTCCTGTCAGAGCCGGCCGCCCGCGCGTGCCGCCAGCTGGTGTGCTTGCATGGCATGGGGAACTGGCGCCCCACGTGTCGTAGCGGAGGAGTCCGTACATCGGTGCGGCGCCACGTCGCATGGACCGAGCCTTGGTCGGAGACGGAGACTGCTCGTGCGAACGAGCGGGTTGTCGGAGGCGAGGACTCCTCGTGCGAGGCGGAGACTTGTCGTGCGAGGCGGAGACTTGTCGGAGAAGCTTTTTCTAGTAGGAGACTTGTCGAGGAAGCTCCCAACTAGTCGGAAATGAGACGTCTTGCCAGTGATGGTCTTAACAATGATCCTCAGTCCTCCTTGTCCTGAATCTTAGCCTTCACGCTGTTGATTGTGTCAGAAGACTCCACCTCAAGAGTGATTATCTCGCTGTCAGAGGGGGCCATAATCTGGGCCCTCGTCAAGTACGTAAGGCGCTTTGTTAGGGTTGTACAAGCGCCGTACATACCATTGCAAAGGTGTGTGTTTTCTCTTCTAAATATTAAAAAAAACCAACCGCCGTGGCCCACGGCGGTTGGGCTCATGCAACCGCCGTGGCTGCGCCGCCGTGCGGCTCCTGCAACCGCCGTCTACAACCAGGAGATCCCCTCGCCAAACCTCGTGCATCACCGCCGGTCTTCGTCGCTTTCGCCGTCCAGGAGCCCTCTCCGAGCAAGACTGCACCACCACGGGCTCCGCGACACCAAGCTGCGGCCGTTTTGCCGGTTGCCGCCGTCGTCTCGCTGCCGGAGAACTTCCAAACCACCACACCGAGCCGTGCACCAGCATGTCGTCTTCGTCCAGCCACCAGAGAAGCTCTCCCCATGTGAAGGCCAAGCCGATGCCGCCAAGAGGACCACGACGCCGAGCCGCACGCTCGCCGCCTGTCGCTGTGAGCATCTTGTCGCCGGAACGCTGTTCCTCAAGGATCCCGAGCTGCCGGCTGCCGTCTCTTCCGTCCGCCGTGTGCGCCAAATCTCGACCATCCCGAGCATCTTCCCTCGTCGAACTCCGGCGATTGGAGTGCCAGAAACCACCGGAGCTTCGCCTGGACGGCAGCACCAGAACCGCGCCAGCCGCTGCGTTCTCTGTTCTCTGTCCACTTCTGTCTTCTTCCGCCCCCTGGTGAGCACATCGCTGTACAGAGCCAGAGATCCCCCTCTATTTATCATACTCTCTGTTTTGAGTTCGCCGTTTTCCTCGATTCCATGTGAGCAGAGTCGTCGCCGCCGTGCTCCGGCAAGGACGATGGCCTCTAAAGCTTGTTCGCTGGGACTGAAGCCGCTGCCATCCAATGACACAATAAATAGCTATCGGCACTGATCTAGAAGACCAGAACACATCGCAGCTACTATCTTGATCTTCGTCATCGACTCTCATTTACCCATCTTGCGTCACTGGCAACTATCAGACTGGTAAGAAGCATCGTCTCCATGCTCCTGACTCTGCTTTCTTTCCATTTGTTTAATCCTGGTCACCATCAAATGCATCTTTCAAGTTAAGTGTCTTTCAGTATATATCTTATTTCAATATATGTACTCAGCCAAAAATCACGTGTAATACTTGCTAGCTTTCTATCTTTGTTGAAGTTAGTCTGTCTATACTACAATATCTATCTATACTACAATACTCATTTTCTCTCACAAGAATATATCTGTCTAGCAGTTCAATATCTATCTAGCTGGTAATCTAAACCATGTCTCTATCCACTCTTTGCTTTGTAAATCTCCCTTCCAATCTACCGTCAATCATGATTAGATCTCTAATCTTTGTTTAATCTATAGATCCCAGGTTCTGCTAAAAAAAATCCATAGATCCCAGGTTCTAGCCCGTTTAAGTGCGTTCTTGTTGCGTTAGTTTCATCTCACAATAAAATATACGCTAGTGCTAATGTTTACCCTAAAATGTGTTTAAAGAATTTTATCTCAAATTAATTTGATTATGCTTTTCTTAATAATAATTGATTAGGACCTAATAACAATTTTCTTATTTAAATATTAAATTGGTTAATACCTAGTAACATTGTTTTCTAATAAAATCTATTTAGAGCTACCTTTCGGCTTTTCATAATATAAATGTTAAATTGGTTATTATTTATTCAATCTGCTTTCTAAATAAAAGCAATATAGGCTATCTCGCCTTAATTTAAATATTAATTTGACTAATATGAATATAAATGTATTTTTGAATTATAATTTGATTAGTTCAACTCGAAAAAAATAAAGATATACATATTGAATTATAATTTGATTAGTTCAACTCGAAAAAATAAAGATATACGTTTAGATGCTTTACATGCTTCTTTCTAATCTTAAATGTTTAATTTGCATAAATCATACTTGAATATTTATAAATAAAATTGGACTAGGTATACATCGTCTTTTTAAAATAAATATAACTTGCTTAATTTAAAATAGGGTATTTCTCTGAAATAAACTATACACACTACTTTATTCAATTAGAATATACCAAGCACATAGCTTTGTGTATTATAATTCAAATCCCTCGATAGTTCCGCTCTTAGCGTTTCTTGCGTTCGCGATCCTAGAACCATACCTGTTCTCTTTTTAAGCCTTTCTTGATTGGTGTATTGTTCTTAGTTGTTCTCGTTTGTTGCTTTGCATGTGTTGTGCCCGATGTTTGATTCGTGTAAATGTTGATCGGAAGTCTTGAAGTTTAAGAGTTTCAAGTGAGCAAGAGCAAAAGAGTAGCTTTACGTTGGATAAAGGCAAGTGACCTTAACCATCCTTCTACCTATGCTTTAAACAAGAATACTATGAATTAATTGAAACATGAAGAAACACCTAGGAAAACAGTACAACCACAAGACATATGACTCTGTCTTGGTCAATTAATTAGGGAAGTCTTGTGTGGTCATTAGTCATGGTAACTTGGCATACAGAGGAATGCTTTTATGACTCTTCTACTCTGGACAGGTATTGGAACGGAAGTGCTCTTCTAGGCTGACCTGGTCCGAGGGTAGCAGGGTACGAAAGATAGCCTTAGGACGTGCTACTATGGACTAATACACATAGGACGACTCTTTGTAAAGGCCTCGTAGCGTCTCTATGCAACCACACCTCGGAAGTGTGGTATTGTGCTTACTTTCGCACAGCATGGTTGGGTTCAAAGTTCTTCGAATTTTTTACGCGACTTGTGGTGAAAGTGTACAACCTCTGCAGAGTGTAAAACTTTTATAACAGCCGTGCTCACGGTCAAGAGCGGCCTGGACCCTCACATGATTAATAAACTTAAAGATGAACTTAAATTGCTTTTTGGTTAACTTTTGTGGTCTTGCTGAGTACCAACCATAAGTGTACTCACTCTTGCTAAACCGCTGCTCAGAAGAAGAAGGTGTATGAAGTCCAGAAGATGGTGCTAGGCGTACACAACCCCCAGTCGATTGCCGGTGAAGTTTGGAGCCTTTGCTTCCCAGGGTTCTGTTGTAAATCTCTAACAATCTCTCTTTCTTTACGTGATATTGTTTCTGTTATTCACTAATGATGTCACTGTATGTATGGAATTAGATCCTGGCATACATATAGGTAGCACTTGGTTTTGTTTTGGAAATCAGGTGTGACAGAGACGAGGCGGCGGCGGCTCCCGAAGGGGAGAGGAAAGGCGACGGTGTGGCGGCGGCGGCTCACGAAGGGGGATAGGCAAGGCGGCGGTGGGCCGACGGTTGGAAGGTCGCCCATCGACGTCGCGCGGTGAGTCCCCATTTCTTGTTTCGATTTCCCTCATTTATGTTTGATTTTTTTATTTTGATTTTTTGTTTGCCTTGGCATTGGATTAGTATATCCAATTGATAGTACCAAACATGTCATTGGATCTCATCTAGATGTTGGTTTGCCACAGTGTTTAGGGTTTTTTTATTTAGTACAGTTCATCTAATCTCATATGGAGCTATAGATCTTGCGCTTTGTGGGTCATGTTTACGGGGCTCTTTTTGTTTATAATTGACTGATAACATTTGTTTGTGTACCTTTTGATGGACTTTTGTTGTTTTTTATGTCTATATAGCCCCTTGTTTAGATGCTTTCAGCTTTCATTATCTACATTAGCAAACTCCCATGACTGCTCATTATTTGGCTAAAATCTTACTGAAGTTCTATGGCACTAGGTTTCCTATAGCTGTCCCAGGTTCAAATGCTTTGTTTACGCCTGTGTTTGTATATTATCTTTTCGAACTAGGTTCAATTGGTGGAATTAGATCTCAATTTGGCAGCAGGTCCTCATTTAGTACAGTTGCATTAGATGGGGTGTGTCACACCAAATTGATCGCATCAAGTCCAATCCTAATTTTTTAGTGTGTTAATTTTAGCAGGTCATTTCTTTTTCTATTTTGAGTTAGTAGATACTTTGTCACTACAAATAAGAGGTAGGAAGTAACTTATCTTGATATGTATGACATTTCAAAGTAACTAATCACTAATCGTCTTGAGATTGAAGTAACATCACCATGCTTTTTGACACATTGAGGATGCAACTTACCCATGATTTTTATGCAAGTAACTGATTCTTTATTTATATTACTTAGGAAGTATCTAAGCATATATTTGTTGACACAAAAAAGTAACTAGTTCTATATTTATAGAAAACATTTTTAATTATTGCACAACTAATGCATGAAAGAAATAGCCCAAAGCTGCCTATGCTGAGATGTGTGGTTTTTGTGTCCATTTGTGATGCCTTTTTTGTGCGCAACTATAACATCTAGTGATTGCCATTCTTGTTTGTTAGATTACATTATTACAGTACATATCCATTTTAGCAACTGTTCAACAAGAGTTTCTGAATGCTGAAATGTTTTCACTAAAGGTTGTTTTTGTACATATGTATACCTTTGGTTGTTTCCGTTTCTGCTATTTCAATAATTTGTTCTCATATTTTATTGCTATCTATTTCCAAGTTGCATCCAAGTCTTCACGACATCCATATTGGTTCTTTTTCAGAAGAAAGGATAGAGAAGCAGTGATAAAAGAAAGGGCTATAGATGTCCAAAAACCCCGCAGCCCGCCAGAATGCACAGTTTTTTAGCCCGGTCCGAACACGGCTCGGTCCGACAACCTTCGGGGCTGGCCCGGCCCGCACGCAGTTGAAGGTCTGGCCCGGCTACGGCCCGGCTCCCCTTCCCCACAAACAGGCCGAACCCCCATCCACGAATTCCCCATCCACCTTATCCTTTTCTACTGCGAGCCGAACCCCATCTGAAATCCCCCAATCCTTCCTGTGACCCCCAGTCCCCGCCCATCTCGGCGGCTCCACACTACCCGGGGGGTGCTGCCGCCGCCTGCCTTGCTCCATAGCAGAGCCGGTCCGACATGGCCGCCCCCTCTCGACGGTGCCCTGCCCCTGCCCTGCAGCTGCGGCGGATCTGCGGCCACCGCCCCGGCCGGCGTCGCCCCTGCCCCACGGTGGATCCGCGGCCACCACCACGGCCGCCGCCACCCCTGCCCCGCGGTGGATTCACGGCCACCACCACGGCCGACGCCACCCCTGCCCCACACGGATGCCGACACTGCCGGTGTCACCCCATGGAGTCGACGCGCCCAGCGCCATCCCTGCATCACATTCCCCGACACGGCAAGCACCGACCCTGGCCTGCCTCTCCTTCCCTGTCGAGCTGCCCCGCGGCGGAGCCGGCACGAGCGATGCCTGCGTCACGCCTCCTCCTTTAGCCTTCCCCTCCACACACCCTACCCCACCGCCGCCTCTGTTTGTAGCGCAGCTGGCGTCGGGCCGCGTCCCTCTCCACGGCGGGCGGCGCGGCTGGGAGAGCTACTGGCCTGCTGCGGGCTTCGATCCGCCTGCGTGCATGTGTAGGGCCGGGCTATTCGGGCTAGCCCAGCACGAAACAGGCCCACGGGCCTGGGCCTGGGCCGTCGCCGCAACCCATGGGCTGGCACGATACAGTCCAGTGAGACGTAGTGTCGGGCTGGTACGGTACGAAGTTGAGCGGGCCACCCTAGGCCTGGGCCAAGGCCGGGTCGGGCGGCCCGAATGGACATCTATAGAAAGGGCTTTCCTGCTGCTGTTTTGCTACTACTTCTGCTACTATCAAGAGGCCGGTGTTAGTACTTTCTTCTTCTTGCTTCATTTTGTTAGATAAGGTTCACATGAAAAATATGCTGATACACCATGATATATCTATTATAAACCTGAAATTGCGTATGTAGTCGTCTTTTTTTCATAGAATACCACAATACTGTAATGGAAGCTTGCAACTTTTGTTGAGTGCATGCTTTATCTTTTTTTTAGCTTTCTCTATAATTTTTAGAGTAAGTCCCCATATTGTAACACCCTGATTTCAGGATGTTAATAGGAAGAATAATAAAATAATAATTTCTCATAATTTTTAAAAATTTGCCCAACATTTATCTTCTTTACAGGAAATTTAGAATAGGAAAAATAATTATTTGTTTTTTCGAAATTAAATAAAATGGATCTGTGTGTTGCATTCATATTCGTTTGCATGGTTTTTTTTTGATGAGTGTGGTTTTCAAAATCATAGAAGTCTCAAAACACACCTCAAACACCTCTGTCTCTTTCTTTTCTTTTAGTCCAACAACCTCCCTACTCTTTCAGCCTAGCTTGCCTCGCTGGCTCATCTTGGCCCATCGGCGACCCGGTCAATCTCCTCTTCCCTCTCTCTCTCAATGCCAGCCCGGGCCCACTCGTCAGCTCCTCTTTCTACCTCCAACCACCTATCTTCACCAACTCCACCCAGCGCCGCTCGCCTCCCGCGCTGCCTCCTCTCCCCTCCACTGAGCACGCCTTGAATGGGCAGTGGCGCACTCCCGCCATCCTCTCATTTCCTCTCCTGAAAAGCCTCCACCACCACCATGCCTTAATGGCCAAGCTCCACCATTGTACTGCCCCCTCCCCTGCCCCTCCTCAAGTATAAAAGAAGGAGCCCGAGCCCCTATCTCCCCGCACCTCCCCTCGCTTAACCTCTCCTCACCTCGCGCCCTCCTCTCTATGCGCAGTGCCGCCCCGCTCGAGCTGGAACAGAGCCGGCCGCCCACGGAGCTTGGCTGCCCGTTTTGCCATGGCCGTCGATCCACGGAGAAAGCTGGCACCGCCACGGGTTTCCCCTCGTCAAGAAGAAGCTCCGAGGCCGAGCTTGAAGCCCCTCAACGCCCGAGGCGCCTCCCGTCCGTCCGTTTACCACCGACGGGACAAATCCCGGACACTGCAGCACCTCCCCATCGTCGGTGAGCGCATCCCTGAGCTCTCCTCCTCTTCCTCTTTTCGTTCTGCTGCCCACCAAAATCCCTAGCTCTCCTAACCACCGCCAATTTTGGCCGGCCAGGTCTTCTGTCTGCCGGCCATGGCGTTCAGGAGCAAGCCTCGTCAGAACAGAGTAGATAAGGTAGTTTTTCCTTTTGGTCCTCGATGAATATCTAAATCAAAGCCTCATAGTTTGTGTCTTGCATCTCTTTTAGGAAATCCCTACAGAAATCCCACATTTTACACATAAATCCCACCCATGGCTCTTTTTCCCTTCTAGCCCCTGCCTCTTTGCTTTATCGCGAGCACTATTTATAGTGTCTTGCAAAAGTTATCAGCTGGCCCTTCTGATCTTTATCTAATCGCGTTTAGATCCTTCCAACCTTGTTTAGTCCATAGATCTCGTGTTTTAGTTCCGTTTCGATCGTTTCAAGTTGTGCTAGGTTCCTATCAACTCAAAGTACGCGTTAGGAGCAATGTTGAACAAGTTCTTTGTCTTATAACCTTTTTAAATGCTTAAATATGATTACGTATTTATATACATGTTTTTCTAATTAAAATCTAATTAGAGTTCAACAAGTGTTTTCATAAGAATGTTAATTTGATTAATACTTATTTAAATAATCTTTCCAATTAAAATCTAATTAGAGTTGTTATTGAGTTGCATGCATCAACCAGTTCAACCCAAAAGCTTAAGCTTATGAGGAAAGGTGGGCAATTCACTTATACTCCAACACTCCCCCACACGTGCAGGCTCCCCCAGGCCGCATATGTGGATATTGGAGTGGGCTATAATTATTTTAATTAACACGTCCGCCGGGATTCGAACTCAAGACCTCCGGCTTTGATACCATATTGAGTTGCATGCACCAACCAGTTCAACCCAAAAGCTTAAGCTTATGAGGAAAGGTGGGCAATTCACTTATACTCCAACATAGTGTTAGCGTGATGTATAGATGGCCCTATGGGCCCTGGGTATATCTGCCGCCAGCCCCCTGTTGGGCTGTGCGCCTGCCCTTAGGGGCTTGTATAGATCGATGTGGATAGGCAAGGATCACCGTAGGATTATTGTAGTCTAGGTCATCCTTGCCTATATATGTACACGAGCCTCTGGCTCTCTATTCATCAATCTATTATTTCCCAGCCATATTGCTTTCATGGTATCAAGAGTTAGGGTTCCGATCCCTCTCTCCCTTCCGCAACCCTAGCGCTCCTACCGGCTGCGCGGCGCGCCTCCCGGCTGCGCCCTCCCTGTGCGCCCTCGCGGCTGCGCGGCGCGCCTCCCGGTTGCGCCCTCCCTGCGTGCCCTCACGGCTGTGCTGCGCACCCCCGCGCCCGCGCCCTTGCGCGCCATCCCAGGCCGCGCCTCCCTCTTGGCCGCGTGCCCTCACTCCGAGGCCGCCGCCGCCCATGGCCGGGTCCCTGACCCCCTCCAAATCCGCCGCCGCTGCCCTCAAGAAGGGCAAGCACCTGACGGTGGAGGAGCTCCAGGCCAGGCGTGATTCCGCCCTCGCCCAGGCCAAGCAGGCTGAAGACGAGGCCGCCGCTGCCGCTGCAGACCGTGACGCCGCCGCCAATCGAGCCTGCGATGCCCTCAAGCGTGCCGCCGCGGCGCGCGCCGAGGCCGCCCTTGGCGACCCGGATGCTGATGCCTTGAGGGACGATGCACCCGACGACCTGAAGGACGACGCGCCCGACGCGTCCAATCGGGGACACCCTGACCACGACCTCCACCAGGCCATGCTGCTTCATGAGGCCGCCGCCGTCGTCAACCTGCATCACCATGCCGCCGGCGTCCAGAACATCCGCAACCTGGTGCACGTCATCCTCGATCTCACCGACGACAACTACAAGTGCTGGCGCGACCACCTCCTTCTCGTCGTCGGCAAGTATTCCCTGGAGGACCATATCCTCCAAGACACCATGGCGCCCAACTTCCCAGGCTGGCGCCGCATGGATTGCGTCGTCAAATTGTGGATTTCCGGCACCATCTCCACCGACCTGCAGGAGTCTGTCATGTCCCGTGACGCCACCGCCCGAACTATCTGGCTCGCTCTCGAGGACCAGTTCCTCGGCAACCAGGAGATTCGCACCCTCCACCTCGACGCCAAGTTCCGGCACTTCAGCCAGGGCGACCTGTCCATCACGGAGTACTGCCGCCGCTTCAAGAACATGGCGGACGCGCTGGGCGACCTCGGCGAGCCCGTCACCGACCGCACACTGGTGCTCAACGTCATTCGCGGTCTCGCAGATCGTTTTGACGGTGTTGGGCGCCATCTCCGCCTCGCTCAGGACTTCCCGACGTTCCTCGAAGCCCGTTCCGCCCTGATTCTGGAGGAAATCACCATGGGTGAGCGCCCCTCCTCAACCTCCACCGCCCTCCTTGCTTCCAGTGGCAAGCCCCCTGGCGGTGGGAACCCGCCCTCTGACCGCTCACCTGCCAAGCATCAGGCTGGTTGCGCTGGCGCCAACAACAAGAGCTCCAACTCCAGGAACTCCTCGCAGCGCTCATCCTCCGATCGTCACAGCAAGTGCGCCGGTAAAGGCAGCCAGCAGCAAGGCGGCCAGCCGTCCACTGGCGGTGCTTCCCCTGGCGCCCCATCCTCCACCGTTAGCCCAGGCGGGGCTGGCAGTCCGTGGCCCTCTCTGCAGTACCCCTGGACCGGTGCCATCCACATGTGGCCGGGCCAAAGGGGCCCGTCATTGACGCCACAGCAGCAGCAGGCCCTCGTCGCTCACCAGCAGGCCCTCTTGGTTCAACAGGCGCAACAGCAGGCTGCATATGCTAACCCTGCTGCCATTGCCCAACACCAGGCGCTCCTGGCTCATCAGCAGGCATTGCAGGCCAACATGATGCAGGCGCCGGGCGGCGCCCCCGGCCAGTACACTCCGGTACACGGTTGGGATCAGCAGAGTCTCGCCTCCGCTTTCAGTACGGTGTCCCTGAACCAACCTCAGAACTCCGATTGGTACTTCGACTCAGGTGCGACCTCTCATATGACCTCCGATGCCGGTACCCTTTCTTCCACATCCACTCCTTGTTTTTCAGCTCCTTCATCCATTGTTGTCGGTAATGGTTCCTATCTGCCCGTCACGGCCACTGGCGCTACTGCTTTGACTCCGTCTTTACGTCTTAATAATGTTCTTGTTTCACCACACCTTATTAAGAATCTCATCTCAGTTCGCCAATTTACCATTGACAACAATTGTTCTGTCGAGTTTGACCCATTTGGTTGCTCTGTGAAGGATCTGCTGACACGGACCGAGATCGCAAGGTGTAATAGTTTCGGACCCTTGTACCCCCTGCGTCTCCCTGCTGCCGCCCACTCCCTAGTCGCCGGTTCCACGTCCTCACTCTGGCATCGTCGTCTGGGTCACCCCGGTCATGAAGCTTTCTCCAAGCTGTCATATGTGCTCCATTTGTGTAATAAAGACAATAGTCCTTCTGTGTGTCATGCGTGTCAGTTAGGACGACACATTCGTCTTCCTTTTCATGCTTCAGGGTCTCGTGCTAGTAGTGCTTTTGATCTCATTCACTGTGATTTGTGGACCTCACCAGTCATTAGTGTTTCTGGATACAAGTATTACTTAGTCATTGTTGATGATTACTCCCATTTTCTATGGACGTTTCCCCTAAAGCTGAAATCTGACACCTTTTCGACTTTGTCTAACTTTTTCGCCTATGCACGTACTCAGTTCGGCGCCTCCATCAAGGCCATTCAGTGCGACAACGGCCGTGAGTTTGACAACTCCAGTGCTCGCACTTTCTTCCTCACCCATGGCGCCCAACTCCGTATGTCTTGCCCCTACACCTCCGCCCAAAATGGTAAAGAAGAGCGCATCATCCGTTCCACCAACAATATGATCTGCTCTCTTCTTTTCCAGGCTCATGTTCCGACAGCTTACTGGGCTGAGGCCCTCCACACGGCGACACATCTTCTCAACATGCTCCCAACCAAGACCCTAAAATTTTCTACACTGCACTTTGCCCTCTTTGGCATTGCGCCTGTGTACGATCATCTCCGAGTCTTTGGTTGTGCATGCTATCCAAACCTGTCTGCCACAGCCCCCCATAAACTAGCTCCCCGGTCTGCCTTGTGTGTCTTCCTTGGATACTCCACCCACCACAAAGGGTACCGGTGTCTTGATCTGTCTAGCAATCGGATAATCATCTCTCGTCATGTCACATTCGACGAGTCCACTTTTCCCTTCGCTCAGACATCTCCGGCTGTCGCGGACCTTGATTTTTTGGATATTGACACTAGTAGTGAGCTGCCACCCATTGGCGCCCCACTGCCTCTCTCTGCAGGTTTTATCCCTGGCGCTCACCCGACGTTGCCGTCTCCCTCCGTGCCACGCACGGCTCCGGCGACCTCACCGCTCTCCGCACCACGCGTGGCTCCGACGACCTCGCCACTCTCCGCACCACGTGCGGCACCGGTCACCTCGCCGCCCTCCGCACCACACACGGCCCCGGCGACATCACCGCTCTCCGCACCACGCGCGGCTCCGATGACCTCGACGTCCTCCGCGCCATGCGTGGCTCCGTCAGCCTCGACGCCCCCCGCGCCAAGCACGGCCCCGACTCATCCGCTCGGGTTTCCTCTACGCTCGGCCAACGCTTTTGGGTGTGTGTTCAGCCGCCAGGTCCCGCTCACTGCGACCCCGTCAGCTCCTTCAGCTCCCTCTCCTTCGGTACCCGTAGTCCCGCTGCCCCGCGGCGCTATCCGGATCACCCCAGTAGTCAATCAGCACACCATGACTACTCGGGCCAAGCAAGGTCTTCGGTTTCCGGCAGCATATGTTGCTGCCCCGCTCTCACCGATCCCGAAGAGTTATCGTGCTGCCCTTGCCGACCCAAATTGGCGTGCTGCCATGGAGGAGGAGTACGGTGCCCTGATCACCAACAACACTTGGGACCTTGTTGCTCGGCCGCCAGGGACTAATGTCGTTTCTGGCAAATGGATCTTCAAGCACAAGTTCAACGCCGACTGTACCCTGGAGCGTTACAAGGCCCGTTGGGTTGTTCGTGGATTCACTCAATGACCAGGCATTGACTTTGATGAGACCTTCAGCCCTGTTGTGAAGCCTACCACGGTTCGCACAGTGCCCTCCCTCGCCTTGTCCTGCCAGTGGCCTGTTCATCAGCTCGATGTGAAGAACGACTTGTTAGAGTGGCGCAGTGGAATCCGTCCCAGCCCGCTATACCCACGAGCCGATGCCCTATCAGTCCTAGGTCCACCGGAGCCCACAACAACAAGGCTCTGGGCCTAACTCAACCCAAAAGACTAGCCTGATGGGTGAGGACTGCCCCCACCTTTATGTTGTGCTCCCCCACCATCAATTTCCGATGTGGGACTAAACCCAACAATCTCCCCCGTCACACATTGGGCCCAACTCTTCTATCACAATCATCCGTGTGATCTCCCGAAGACGTTATCCAGGCCCCGAGTCCAACTCTCCAGTCACAACCATCCGTGCGACCCTTTAGAGACGTTCACAGGCTCCCCCGTCACCATGTGACCCGAAGATGTTTTCCTAGGTTTTTCTGACCTTCGGCTCTGATACCACTTGTTAAAGTGGCGCAGTGGAATCCGGCCCGGCCCGTTATACCCACGAGCTGATGCCCCATCAGGCCTAGGCCCACCAGAGCCCACAACAACAAGGCTCTGGGCCTAACTCACCCCAAAAGACTAGCCTGATGGGTGAGGACTGCCCTCACCTTTATGTTGTGCTCCCCCACCATCAATTTTCGATGTGGGACTAAACCCGTTGCAGTGGGAGTTCTCCATGAAGGATCTTGGACAGCTTCACCACTTCCTGAGCATGCATGTTCAGCGCCAGTCAGATGGATTTCTTCTCTCACAGCGACGGTATATGATTGACATCTTGGATCGGGCTGGCATGGCTGCCTGTAAGCCCTGCTCCACCCCTGTTGACGTCAACCCGAAGTTGTCTGCTACTGATGGCGAACTGCTCCCAGTCGCTGATGCCACTGACTTTCGTCGACTGGTAGGTGCTCTGCAGTACCTCACCTTCACTCAGCCGGATATTGCTTATGCTGTTCAGCAGGTCTGCCTCTACATGCACGCTCCACTGGCTTCTCACTTGGCTGCTCTGAAGAGGATTCTTCGCTACATCCAGGGCACTTTACATCTTGGCCTTCACCTGCGACCGTCCAGTGTTGAGGACTTGGTTGTCTACTCAGATGCTGACTGGGCCGGCTGCCCCGACACCCGCAGATCTACGTCTGGCTACGCTGTGTTTCTCGTTGCAAACCTCATCTCCTGGTCATCCAAACGCCAGGTGACAGTCTCCCGCTCCAGTGCTGAGGCTGAATACCGTGCCGTCGCAAATGCAGTCGCTGAGGTCTCCTGGCTTCGCCAGCTCCTTCTCGAGCTTCACGCACCTCTCCGTCGGGCTACTGTGGTTTTCTGTGACAATGACAGCGTCGTATACATGTCCAGCAATCTGGTTCAGCACCAACGCACAAAGCACATTGAGATTGATCTTCACTTTGTGCGCGATCAGGTTGCTCTTGGTCATATCAAGGTCCTGCATGTCCCCACCACCTCACAGTATGCCGACATCTTCACCAAAGGACTTCCGTCCACGGTCTTCAAGGAGTTTCGGTCCAGCCTGAACGTCGATGGCAACGACGATCAGACTGTGGGGGGGTGTTAGCGTGATGTATAGATGGCCCTATGGGCCCTGGGTTTATCTGCCGCCAGCCCCCTGTTGGGCTGTGCGCCTGCCCTTAGGGGCTTGTATAGATCGATGTGGATAGGCAAGGATCACCATAGGATTATTGTAGTGTAGGTCATCCTTGCCTATATATGTACACGAGCCTCTGGCTCTCTATTCATCAATCTATTATTTTCCAGCCATATTGCTTTCAGTTGTATCTTGGTTTTCATAATCAAAAATTAAACTGGTTCTATCCCGAGTTTTCCTAATTAAATGTTAATTTGACTAAATCAAACATAAATGTGTTCCTAATATAATTTGTTTGATTCAACTCAAAATATAAACATATGCGTTTAGATGCTTCACATGCTTCTTTCTAAACTTAAATGTTTAATTTGCATAAATCATATTTGAATATTTATAAATAAAATTTGACTAAGTTTACAATCTTGCACCAATCAACTTTACCTATCGATTCCAAGTCCTCAGCATAACCCGTGACACCAGAAGAAATATACGGTGAAGAGTGGGGCATCAGCAGCCCATTGAACAGAAGCAAGAAGAAGCACTTGACTTCAACGTCCACATCACCACAATCCCGAGCAAACTTTGCTGCATCAAAGATGTGACCTGTAGTCATATGCTCTTCCGGACCTAGGTCAAACACTTTCACGCAGCAGTTCATCCAACTTTGCCGCATTAGACGTTGAAGGCGTTGCATTGCTATCCATGCCTTTTGGAGCACCAAGGATTACACCTACTGTCTCAGGCGTCATGTAGTACGGGTTCTCAGGGTCCATATCAAACAGGATATAAGCTTGGCCATTGAACCTCACGACTATGCATTTGCTGTGCACCTCTCGGATGAGATCTCTTCACCCTAGGTCAAACAAAGATATCTCCAAACAGTCGTCAAAGCCAAGCTTTTTGATCTTATTCACTACCGCTTTTGACAGTGTAGCCCTCAGTTCCATTACATCTCTTGTATTGAATCTCATGTCACCACCTCCTCTCTCCTTTTTGACATTTAGTTTGCTTGAACCCTCCATTCCCTCCTGTTCGTCCTGAAATCATTCCTTTGCACAATCAGTTCATCTATAAATTAAAATCAGAAATAATAAGCATTCACATCCCAACGAAGTAGGCCTAACACTTATACATAAAGACATTGCTACGATTATAATGCACTCAAATATTCATTAAAAATGATATGGCTTCACTGCCAATTTGACAAGGCTGCTTACTTAGTTTCATATTCTTTTCTTACTACCTTAATGACAATTATTAAGTATACAAATCTGAAATGCTAAATCCTAATTCATGTGGGCATGAACCCAGCTACATTTGCAACAAACCCTAGCCCATCTACATTTGCAACAAACCCTAGCAACAATCAACAATATTTGAGAAAACATTTGGAGGCCCACGCAAAATCAAACACGAAGAGAGTAAAATCAGGGCGACATACCTGCTCACCGCCGATTGGAGGCACCTGCTGCCAGCTTCACCGCTGGCAACTACTAGGGTTTCCAGCAGACTTAACATTTACTTTCCGCTGAGCGCTTCAACTGCTGGGTGTTTTTACCCTATTTTATCTTCTGGGCCCAAGCAAGACTTCTCGACCCCGGCCCAGCAGAGCCCAACGGGCCACTCTAGTGACAAGCTCTCTCCTCCAGCGCGCGCCGCCGCCAGAAAGGGCCAGTACTCACCGCCGGAGGAGGAAATCTGAGTGGCGAAGCCAGCAGCAGGTGCCTCTAATCGGCGGTGAGCAGGTATGTCGTCATGATCTTAATCTCTTCGTGTTTGATTTTACGTGGGCCTCCAAATGTTTTCTCAACTATTGTTGATTGCTGCTAGGGTTTGTTGCAAATGTAGATGGGCTAGGTTTTGTTGCAAATGTAGATGGGTTCATGCCCACATGAATTAGGATTTAGCATTTCAGGTTTGTATACTGAATAATTATCATTAAGGAAGTAGGAAAAGAATGTGAAACTAAGTAAGCAGCCTTGTCAAATTCGCAGTGAAGCCATATCATTTTTATGAATATTTGAGTGCATTATAATCGTAGCAATGTCTTTATGTATAGGTGTTAGGCCTACTTCGTTGGGATGTGAATGCTTATTATTTTTTATTTTAATTTATAGATGAACTGATTGTGCAAAGGAATGATTTTAGGGCGAACGGGAGGGAATGGAGGGTTCAAGCAAACTAAATGTCAAAAAGGCGAGAGGAGGTGGTGACATGAGATTCAATACAAGAGATGTAATGGAACTGAGGGCTACACTGTCAAAAGCGGCAATGAATAAGATCAAAAAGCTTGGTTTTGATGACTGTTTGGAGATATCTTTGTTTGACCTAGGGTGCAGAGATCTCATCCGAGAGGTGCACAGCAAATGCAAAGTCATGAGGTTCAATGCCCAAGCTTATATCCTGTTTGATATGGACCCTGAGAACCCGTACTACATGACGCCTGAGACAGTAGGTGTGATCCTTGGTGCTCCAAAAGGCATGGATAGCAATACAATGCCTTCAACGTCCAATGCGGCAAAGTTGGATGAACTGTTGCATGAAGTGTTTGACCTAGGTTCGAACGAGCATATTACTACAGGTCACATCTTTGATGCGACAAAGTTTGCTCAGGATTGTGGTGATGTGGATGTTGAAGTCAAGTGCTTCTTCTTGCTTCTGTTCAATGGGCTGCTGATGCCCCACTCTTCACCGTATATTTCTTCCGGTGTCATGGGTTATGCTGAGGACTTGGAATCGATAGGTAAAGTTGACTTGTGCAAGCTTGTATTGAGCAGTTGATATAGTCCTTTGCTTTTGGTTGATGTTTAGGAATATAACTTCATACTAGAACTTTGAAAGATGAGATAACATAAACACATTCACTATTATACATCAAGGATCAAATTGTGCCAGCAGAAAGCAAAGAATCTTTCTGAATTGGATGTTGACATTAACACCTTGTAATATATTAGGTTTCATTTATTCTTGTCATATCTCATCACATGGGAGAATGCAACATTTTATTTAGGAGTAGGATACATCAATGGTATTTGGATGTGGTATGAAACTTATAGGTGACTTGGGTCAGCCTGCATATCTGACTCTTTGCCATAACCGATATAAAGGAATTTTTAGCAAGTCCTTACAATTTGACTAAATTGAATTTTGTTGGCTTGTGGCAAACCATAGGAGGTTGGGTGGATTTTCTAAAGCACAATATTTCTTTTTTGTTGGTAATTGAAGTGCACTAATGATCACTAAGTAGAATGTTTCATACTTTTGAGCAAGTCAAATCTGACTAAAATAATCTACACGTGACCGACTCATTTTAAAGTTTGAGGTGAGCATATGAAACTTTAAAACACACCTATCTAGTGTAATTTCCTACTCATGTTTCAATACCACATAGGAAGTAGATTTCATTTGATTTCTACCTACTCAGGAAGTACCTAGTCATGCATTTAATTTAGATATGAAGTAACTTGCTGTGATTTTGAAGCCATAGGAAGGAACTAAAATGGTTATAATCTATATTGTGATGTATTATGCTCTAAAGTTACAAAATTCAACTTAATTTTTCTACCTATTGTTTTTTTTTGTGTGTTGGTGCTGAATTCATAAGTCTTTATTTGGGGCCATAAAAAACCAACAGAGCTAGTTTCTAGAGTGAGTTATCTCGGTTTGGATACCCTGTAATCCCTAGTTGATGCATATCCAACCTAAGAACATGCTTTTCAGTACTCCATGCCTTGTGTCTATTTTCAGTTTTTGTGTTTTAGTTTTTCAGTTGGTCATCAATTTCAGTTGATCAGGTTAACTCTGCCAGTCAGGTCCTAGTCTTTAGTACATAGAATCAGCCATAGTCAATCATTTTCATCAGGTCGTGTATTGTTTCTTAAGGCCATGGTGCTCATTAGTTTTACCATTTAATCTAAGAATGATATGAACAGAAAAGCTGCATTTGCAGCACAAAATACTCACCTTTGAGAAAAGCATATGGTTGTACATTCTCTATTATGTGTGTCCTGTTTTTAGTTGGGATTGTGACAATGATGATCTCCATGAGATGTCATGGTTGATTCTGAATCTGTAGGTATATTTGTATCTTCAAATGCAGTGCGTTTTACAATTGTGTTGTTTTTTGGTCTCTCTAGTTTTTAGCTCCCCAATAATACTTTTGGTCTGGCGATCACCTTACCTCATATGCAGTCTCATAAGAAGTAACTAATTCTTTACTTATATTCCATTTAAAGAAACTAGACATATATTCAATGACACAAGAAGTAACTAAGTCTTAATTATTATTCGTTAGGATGTAACACATGTTGTTGTTGCCTTCTTAATGCAATCATATTAATAACATGCTTATAGCACAATGTACTTCTATGTTCACATTACTGTCTACATGTTGTCATGATGTGACCCATAGCTTCTTTTTTCGATGTACCATATGTCTGCACATTATCAAAGCAACCCATAACTTCTTACTGTTGTTCATTATCAGCAACTCCCCTGACTAGGAAGTACCTTCTCATGTTACTTATTTGACTCGGAAGTACCTTCTCATGCTGCTTATCTGCCTAGGAAGTAACTTTAACATATTTTCCCACCAACACAAAGTAACAATATAAAGCATAGTTACAATAGGAAAAATTGTACATAACATGGAAGTAATAAGTTTTACAAAGATGTAACATATGTCCTCTGCGAAGCAACAATTATAAGGTGAGTCATAGCACCCTTCTCTGTGCCTATCCTCACAGTCTCTCATGTATGCATCCTTTCTTTTTCTACTTCTTACACAACCTATCATCACACTTGTCAGTTATTTATTCTGCTGAACCACAAACTTCACAAATCCTATTATCTGGCACCCCTTCCAGACTGAATCCTGACTTTCTTGTTGAAATGGGTCACCCCTTTGGTTTAGATACTAAGCGTCATTCACCATTCTATCTGATCCCTGACTTTGTTCAGGAAATAACTAATCATTGTTTACATTTATATAGAAAGTAACATTCCCTTGATTTGGAAATAACTAGGCATCTATTCACATTAGATAGGTAGTAACGTTTTGCCCCTAGTTGAAACACATAAAATGTATTGCAACATTTCCAAATGTAGTTAAGACTATATAATTTGCATATGAATTTTTGTAGATAAGAAATATGTGCTTCCATGACCAGTTGAGTGGCATGAAAACTTGTGTGCAATGAGTTTGGGATCATACTAATCTTTATCTCCTTGTCGCAAAGCCATGCCAGAAGGGGTTTTATTTGTGTACGAGAAAAACCATGTGGTTTTGCTAGTAGACATAGCACTATATTTGGTGTGTTTTCTTTACACTGACCTTTTCTTTCATGTGCTTAGAATGCATCACATGAATATATGTTATTCAAACACTAATAAGAACCTGAAAGTTCTTACCACCTTTTGTGTTATTATTTAGTCCATATCTTGCATGTAACATATGCCGGTAATTTATTCATTTTGCATTATTATTTAATCCTTATATGCAGCCCCTAATCTGACCATTTTAGGAAGTAACTAGGCATGGATTTAAATCGCATCAAAAGTAACCTGATTTTAGTTTCAATGCTGTAAAAAGTTACTGAGATGTTGTGCTGATTTGAATATTCAGGAAGTATCTAGGCATGCATTTGAATAATATTGAAAGTAACTTGATTTCACTTTGAATGTTGTATAAACTAACTAGGGCGCTTATCTGAACATTTAGGAAGTAACTAGACATGCGTTTGAATTATATCGGTAGTAACTTGATCTCAAGTTTGAATGTTGTAGAAAGTAAATAAGGCTTTGATCTAAATAATTAGGAAGTAACTAGGCATGCATCTGAATCTTATTGGAAGTAACTTGATCTTAGTTTGAATGTTGTGGAAAGTAACTAAGTATTGTTGTGGATTATATATCATTAGCCTTTGCACATGCCAACATACTTGATTGTCTTAAAGGACTTCTACTGCTTTAGCTAAGTGCTCTCATTCTTGACACGGTTTTATCCTTGCATTTGTGCTTCATTTCCAGCTTGTGGAGTGGGTGTCCCCTATATATGGTAATTGTGTGTTGCATTGTGCTTCCTGTGTTGCACAAGCACATACACACTCAGGAGGAAGAAACTTTAGATCACTAGCTTCTTCTCAGCTAACCTTCTGCTTCCCAATCAAGCTCCGGTGGTACTAGATTGAGATCAAACTTGCTTGACTTGTATAAAACAAAGTAGGGATCAACACACATGCTACCTTAGCCAACATAGATACATACACAACAGACCAACTACAAGTAATTGTTTTTTTCTATAGGAGATATGTACAACGAATTTAGTCTTATCCGGAGAACCCTTTCCCTTTAGTCTTATCCCGAGACCCCTCTTCATCTCCATTTGTTTGAGATCCTCCCCCTACCCCTCGACCTCTCCTGTTCACACCGCCCTAGCTGTTAGTCTCCAATGGACGCGAGTAGCCATCCAAACTCTTTTGAATTTGTGGGGTCGCGTTGGAGAGAGAAAATCTCTTCCCTTCCGTGACTTTTCCTCATCATTTCTTCCATTTTGCCCCGCCGAGAGGTGATCAAAGATGTCGAGGTGATGAGTCAGGATGAGTGGTGACGATGATTTTACTCGCATCTAGGCATGCAGCGGTGCCTTAGTCGGCCCTTAGGCATCAACAAGAGGAGCTTGCTGTTAGGTGCTCAATGTGTTTTTATTCATTTTGTTACTTTGTGATAATTTTTTATACAATTTAGTAGTCCTAGACTTGAAACACATAGAAGGTAATTTTTGTTGTGAGTTATTTTGTTCAGTAATATACTAAGAACTAATGTGTTATATTCAAAGACTTGGCCTTGATAGTCTATACTTTCAGAAAGTAACTTTATTGTCATATAATATAATTACATTAGAAGTAACTACCTATAGTTTTCCATGTGATAGGAAGTAATGAAATCTTGCATTACATTATGTAGTAAGTAATTTTTCTGTCGAGGTTATCTTATATAAGTAAAAGTATCTTATTTTGCTTCAGTATTGTTTAATGCTTTTAGTAGGTAATTTGTCATATTTTGCTAGTCCATAGGAAGTAGCTTCACATAGTTTGGCGCAAATAGGAAGTAATTGTTCCCATCATTGTACTTCCTGCTGAGAATGTAGTTGCGTGAAGTAACACTAGCTTCATCTTGTGACTGAGTTTGTTTCATCTCCTCTAACAACTTGTACTTCCCAATCAACATCTAGAGCTACTTCATTTAGGTCAAACAATGTCGCACCTAAAACTGTAAAGATCAAATAGCAATCATAAACTTGCTACATTTTTCTTAATTTTCATTAGTTACTTTAGCCAAACCATATGCATGCAGCAGATAGCATGGATAACATATTCATGTAGTTATCCTCATTGTTACCTTTTTCCTAGTTATTTACAATTCATATGATGATAATGGGATCTTAACTATGAATCAGTTTTTTTTGCTTTCAGTGAAAGAGACGAGAATACAATAATCAGGGAGTCAAACATTCATGTTGTAGGGCTTAATTTGTCTTTTGTTTTTTGTTACATAACACAACAGGATGCAAATGCTTCATGTTGAAGGAAGTAAGACATGATGTTAATGTCGGCATGTTGCTGGGGGGTAAATATGTTATGTACATAGATACTGCTCCCTCCTTCGTTTTATATATGACGTTGGTTAGCTCAAAATTGAACTAACCAACGCCATATATAAAAGGAAGGAGGGAGCATGTTGCAAAAAAAATATGTTTGGCATGTTGCCGGGGAAGAAATAAGCTACGTACATAGATACCGTGCTGCGAGAAATATGGTTTTAGGACATGAATCATCTGTGAGATGTAACTATTTACCGTCCAAACTAAGAGGATCAACCGCTGGAGTAATCTCTCAGTACAAATTGGTATGTTGTAGGATGTAAAGTTTGTATATCTAGATAACCTTGTTGTGAATTGGATGAACCTTTTATCTACTCATTTCCTCATTTCCGTCTCTGTTTTCCATTTAATTTGTCTTCTCTCCCCTCCCCCCCGGAATCGTGTCTGTATTTGATCATGGATCATGTTTTGCTCGAGCAGCAATAGCAGATAGGGAACAACACCACGGTTGTTTTGTTACTTTTTTGGGCTATAAACAGTGTTTGCAAGCAAACTTGGGTTTCTGTTATTTTTTTGGGCTATAAACTCTGGCTTTTGTTACTTCACCTTGGCTGGCCTTTTGTTTTTGCAATACTAGTTCTCTTTCCCGTTTTTTTTCTGACGCAATGAACCAAGGACGCCTACTTTTTCCACTGCGCGGTTCCTGTTTGTGCAGTCATACTACGATGCACTACAATGTATGTCCTTTCCATAAATGGAAATATGCCAAAAAATTGGGGTCTCTCCACCTAAGACAAATTGGAGAGGGCTCTCTGTATAGTCGCCTCCAAAGCCAAAAGCTCCTCCAAACGAGGTCAACTGGTCAGAAAAGCAAAAGTTGGAAAAGCCAGTTTAACACTACACGCGGAGAAGCAAGTCCCGAGCAGCTTCCCGAGCTTTTGCTGGTGCGCCCGTTCTTTTCCCTCACCTCCGTGCAGATCCCTACAGCCGCCCTTCCCCTACACACCGGATACCGCCGTCCCTCCCCTCTGCTCAGACCGCCGCCGCGGCCCCCAACTCCTCCCCCGCCAGTCGCAGCCCCCGACCCCTGCACTCGCCTCCACCGCGGCCGCAGCTCGGGGTCAGCGGGAGACGTGCTCCCTTGGGCGGGACGGCAGGGACGAGGTCCCAAACGGCACGGCCAGGGTCCGAGGCCGGCGATGGAGAGGTTCTAGGTGACTCGGTCGGGGCCCAAGGTCGGTGGGGGTGACCTCCTCGCCACTCCATCTGAAGACCGTCGGGTGGTCTGGCCTCGTTTTCCTCAACGGCGGCCGTCGCTCCGACCTCCATTTCCTCAACGATGGTTGCTAGTCCAACCTCCCTCCCCTCCTCCTATTTCCTCAACTCCCACTTTCTCTTGCCGCCGCTCGGAGCTCATCGTCTTCCTCTGTCCTCACATCGACAATGGTGAAAAGCAAGGCTGCCAAACAGACCGTTTTCACTTCCTTGCTTTTCTGCAGGAAGCGCTGCTAGACCAGCGAGATGAGCTTTTCTCGGTAGTAGCTTTTCGAAAGAGTGAAATGCTCAGGCGGCCCCTCAACTTGGCAGCAGGTGTCATATGGGTCCCTGAACTTTCAAAATGCACATCCACCTCCCTAAACTTGGTAATCAACTCACCTAAGGTCCAAAGCTTCCCAACCTAACTTAATCTACACACGTGGCATATGCTGAATATGCAATGACATGGACCTCAGGCCCACCATTCTCAGCCCTTCCTCATATCCCCAGCGACCTCGTCAGTGGTGCCGCCGGTCATGGCTCGGCTCGATGGTGCCACCGGCCATGGCGTCCGGCAAGGGTCCCGCGCATGAAGCGGCCTCCAGCCAGCGAAGCAAGGCCGGATTCACGAGGAGATGAGTAGGGCGGCAGCAGAGGTGCGCATGGGCCCGTCTTGGTGGTGCCGACGACCAAGGTGCACGGCAAGCGCGTGGCGGCCTCCAGCCGGCGAAGCTAGATCGAGCGCGCGAGGACACGGGAGCAGGGCGGCTCCTCAGCAATGTGGCCTTGGCCAGCGTGGCCCACGCGGACGCGGACGGCCTTGAATGGTGCGCGGCTTCGCCCTGTCTGCGATGCCGCAGGCGCTGGCTTTGTCGTCCCCGCGCTGGGGACTCCCTCGTGCTTCGTGGCCCCACACTCGATCCCCCGCCTGGACGTCGCCCTCTCCCTATCTCGCTCCAGCACGTCGCTCTCCGCTAGCACCACCGCCTCCGCCACAGCCACCGGCGGCACCGACGCTGATGCCGCCCGGCGACACTCTACGCGGCACGCACCCTCCCCGCTGATTCGACCTCCGCAGGCGCCGCCGGCGGGAGCGCGTGGCCATAGAGCGCCACCGCAGCGCCGTAGATCGTCGAGAGGTAGACGAGCATGAGCTCCGCGGGGGGCGAGGCGGTCGGAAGGAGGAGAAGCGGAGAAGCCCCTGGCGTGGAGATCAGAAGAGAGTGGCGGACCTTACATGTGGGGCCCACATGTCAGGTCCACATCATTGCATAGTCAACATGCCACGTGTGTAGATTAAGTTAGGTTGGGAAGATTTGGACCTTAGGTGAGCTGATTACCAAGTTTATGGAGGTGGATATGCATTTTGAAAGTTCGGGACCCAGATGACACCTACTGCCAAGTTGAGAGGCCGCCTGTGCATTTCACTTTTTTGGAAAAGCTATCGCTACCCCCAAACAGGGCCAAAGATAGAGAGGTAGAATCCGGACCGTGTGAACCTCACAATTGGTCTCAGCTTTACACAGGCCGTCAGCTTTACTCAGCGGCGGTGGCCCAGACCCCAGACTGACCTTCGTTGTGGGCTTGTGGCTGCTCCGCCCGGTAGTCAGTCTGTCACCTAGGCTGGGGGCGTCTATCTCCCTTCCGAAAGATAGTTAACTTGGAACCTATAAGCCCATTTAGGCCTATTTATTCTTCTTCTTCTTCTTCCCCAACAGCCCCTCACCCGCCGCCGCCTCCTCCACCAGCTCCGGTCGGCGGCTACCGCGCCGCCGCCCGCCCGCCCACCGTCCACCACCACCCTCCACCCCCGCCCTTCCTAATCCGACCATTCTCTCTGCCACCGCCGCCGGTCCCTGGCCCACTGGCCGTCCGACCCCGCCCGGTCGAGCGCCGCCGGTCAAACCTCAGCCGCCGCCCCGACCTCCTCCCTTTCAAGGTCCGTCGGACATGGCAGCCCCGAAACTCGGACACCCGAACCCAAAACCCTAACCCTAAGTCCCCGCCGACCTCGACCGCCACCCACGGCCGGCGGTGACCCACCGCCGGCCGCCCCGACCCACCACCCGCCCCTCCGTGCACGACGACCTCCCAGCGGCGGCGGCGGCGTAACTGGAGTCGAGCAGAGGAGCAAGATGACTGTTGGCGAGATGGACCGTTATGGGCATCTAATGGGCTAGGGTTGTAGATGGTTAGGAGTAGGTAGATATCTTCCGGAAGAGATAGAGCCGGCCGGGCGCACCGAGTCCAACAAAAATCAATCACTCACGGTCACGCAAAACGTAACGTCTGCGGTAGCTTTCACTGTATCGTGCCCGCCGCACAGTACTCCAGAATTGCGACGCACGGTCAACTCTCCTCGGCCCCGCCGCGGCGACCAACTGTCTCTCTCTCTGCTGCAGCCTGCCAGTGCTGCTGCTGCAGCGCAGCTGAAGGGCCCAGAAAATGCTGCACGGCCCGGCCCACCCTGCGTCGCCGGCGGCAGCCGCCGCCGCCCTCGCCGGCGGCGGGCACCCGCAGCAGCCGCTGGTGGTGACGCTCAACTGCCTCGAGGAACCGTCCCTGGAGCAGGACGCCCTGTCGGGCGCCGCGGCCGTGGAGCACGCGCCGCTATCGGCGCTCTCCGCGGGCCGCGTCGAGTCCGCCGCCGCCGTCCTGCTCCCCTCGCTCGCCTTCCTCCCGCGCGCTGCGCAGCGCAGGCTCCGCCCCTGGCAGCTCCTGCTCTGCCTCGGCTCCCCGGACCGCGCCGCGGACGCCGCTGCGGCCGCCGAGCTCGGCCTCCGCCTCGTCCACGTCGACGCCAACCGCGCCGAGGAGGTCGCCGACACCGTCATGGCGCTCTTCCTGGGCCTCCTCCGCCGCACGCACCTCCTCTCCCGCCACGCCTCCTCCTCGTCCCCTGCCGCCGGGTGGCTCGGCTCCGTCCAGCCGCTGTGCCGGGGAATGCGCCGGTGCCGGGGGCTCGTGCTGGGCATCGTCGGCGTCAACGCCGCCGCGCGGTGCCTCGCCACTCGCAGCCTTGCCTTCCGCATGCGCGTCCTCTACTTCGATCCGCTGTACGAGGTACCGGATCCGCCACTATTACACTTTCAGCCAGTGATCTGCTCTGTGTAGTTTCCGGTTTTGATGTTCTAGGATTGAAATGCTGCTGTGTCCCTGTGTGTTGTTAGTTTAGGTGATTTCAAAACTTCTCAAGTGTGTTCTGCATGATTAGCAGATAAATGGTCACTACTTTGCTAAGATCCTTTCATGTAAAGGTGATCTGATTTTGGCATCTAGTGTATTATCGCCTGCCTACTTGTAGATTTAGTGGTCCTATTTGTGTTTGTTGCCTCATGGCCTCGTGGGTGGCGTTAGTTGAAATCATATTATGTCTGGCAAAAATATGTTTGTACTGGAATAAATACCTCGGAACCAGTTTATGTTGGAGCTTTAGTACCTTTACATAAGATGAAGATCTGATTGTGCATGCTGCCTAGGGTTTGCCTGAACTCCGAGTCAATCATTTTTTAGAGTGTTGACCATTTTTCTGCCTTTCCACAAGATTTTATCTAGAAAACTTTGCATTCAAATTATCCAGTTTGATTTGGTTTCAAAAATACAACCATTTTAGTTATACACCCTCAGTTCTAGTACATTTTACTGCAAATTTCAGAATATCGCTGCACTTGTATCATGGTGTCTCTGGATTACATGGCAATAAAGTTAGTGCGTGATGTAGATCTGACCCTGTTAATTTGTATGACACTACATGAAGGCTACTGGGAAAGTAAGGCGTCCTTCTATTGTATTTCCTTCTGCTGCCAGAAGAATGGATACTCTCAATGATTTATTGGCAGCAAGTGATCTTGTTTCGCTTCATTGTGCATTGACAAATGATACAACACACATACTTAACGCCGAGCGCTTGCAGCACATAAAGCCTGGTAAGATCTTAGATGGTTCCTTCTCTACTTCCTTTTTTTCTGTTTTAGCACCTCTTTTGGGCACTCCCATGCTGTGTGAATTATGAATTTGTTTATCTGTTTTGTTTCTTCATGCCATAACACAACTGTGGACTGCTACATTTTGAGCAATGCAGGAGCTTTCATAGTCAATACTGGTAGCTGTCAGCTCATAGATGATTGTGCCCTCAAACAACTCTTGATTGATGGCACCATAGCTGGATGTGCATTAGATGGCGCTGAAGGTCCACAGTGGATGGAAGCATGGGTACAGAACTTACTTTTGTCACAATTATTTTTTATTTGGATATTCATATACACTAACTATAGCCATACAGTATCATCTGATGGACTGCTTTGTTCTTCCAAATAGGTTTCCTTTGAAATATATGTTTCATTTCATCATGCATTGTGTAGCAGTGTATGCTACAACATCCAGTTCATTCTATTGTGAGATGTGCTCCCTTTTAACGTACACTACTAGCTCAGTTGGGGTGTGGGTAGGGAAAATCAGGCGGTATATCAATAGGAAACTTGATCCTTATACTCTAAGGAGTTTTTCGAGTCATATACAACCAGCTTCTCTTAGTACCAAAATAATGGAAGAAGGACAAATGGTATCCTATTAGAGATAAGGACTTTGTAGTTTTCTTGCTCTGCACTTGTGATGGTCACTTTACTCATTATATCCCGACAGACAAGTCAACTTTTGAACAAATGATTTAAAATACTAATTATGCCTTTATTGGTCACTCACAGGTGCGGGAGATGCCAAACATGTTAATTCTTCCTCGAAGTGCAGACTACAGTGAAGAGGTGTGGATGGAGATAAGAGAGAAAGCCATAGCAATATTGCAGTCCTTTCTCTATGATGGTATTGTTCCAAACAATGTTATTTCTGATGAAGATGAAGAGATAAGCGAAGTCGGATGTGAAGATGATCAACTTGGTAAACAAGAAAAAGAACATGCTTTACAGGTTGGTGATGGTGAGCAGCAGACAGAAGAAAGCCAATTAACTACAGATTATGACAAGAGAAGAGCTATTTCGCAGCCTGAAGAGCCTCAGGCTTCTGCACAATCTCATAGTATTGGCTCCAGATCTGAAGGGAGACGCAGCCGATCCGGAAAGAAAGGGAAAAAGAGACCTGCTCGCCGCAGGTCACAACAGAAAATGGATGAAATGTTAACTGTAGAAGGAGGAAGTAACTATTCTTCACGCAGAGATGATGATAACCAAGTGTTAAGTTCTAGCTCACGATTTGCATCACCCGAGGACTCCAAAAATAAGCAGAAATCTTCTGCTGAATCTCCAATGGAGATAATTTCTGAAAATAAGTTGCCTGCTGTGCTTGGCAGACGACCTCCTGAGAAGCTAAAAGAAGGTTTTGTTGTTGCTCTAAAGACAAGAGATAATGGAGGTTTTTATGTTTCAAGAGAGAGGATGGCTGGTGGTGTCTGGTATCTTGATGTGATACCAAATGCTACAAAGAGGGACCCTGCTGCCCAGTTCCTAGTCACTTTCAGAAATAAGGTGACATTTTTGTTGTTTCCTTCTTTTTCTAAAGTTCTATTTTTGCTTCCCTGTTCCTTAAATTGCCAGGCAATTTTCCTTAAATTGCCAGGCAATTTGGATACTGTTAATATGTTTTGCACTCATCAGGACACTATGGGATTACGATCTTTTGTTGCTGGAGGCAAACTGTTGCAGGTATCACCATTTATTAGTATTTTTACCTGATAAAGTGAGATCTGAATATTCATATTCCTAGTATGTTAGTGAAGTAAAGAGGATCCTAGGCAAGCAACTATGCACTGTTTGAACGTTTGGTAGTAATTGGTACTCCTAAATTTCATTGGGGGTATGTGCTCACATCCATCTTGATGCTATGGTTAATGGTCCATTTGCCTGTTCCTTGGTAACAGTTATCTACTTGATTTCAAGCTTCATTCAAAAGGGGTACTCTTGCTATGTGTTAGACTGTTCATTGGACATATACATCTTGGATGTAGAGGCTGGGATAATGTTTATTCCATCACCTAAAAATCGGTTAAACTGCTCTTTGTTTCAACCTTCTATTTGTTTTGAATTATTTGCATGCACTTTTCACATGTCCAATGCATAGCAGCAAGTTTGAATGGTTGATAAATTAAATTTCCTGGTTTGGTTTGCAACCCATGATCCCTATATTCTGTCAATCTTTTTTGTTTGATATGTTGGACCCTAAGTGAAAAGATCTGTAGCTCGATTCATCTCAGTGTTCCCATATCTTATCAGTATTTATTGTACGCTACATTTTACAAGACACGATATCATTGTTCAATTGGTGGCCATGGTTAAAATGGTGTAACTTCAGGAAATGAGCAATTTAATGTGGCAACACATGCAAAAATAATAGGGGTATGTAGTCATCTTAATGCTTTTACTTGTAGTGCTGAAAGTCTAAGTTGTCAAATAAAAGAAAGGAATGAGGGGGAGATAAAGTGAAATGTTTGATCAATGTTGGTGTTTCTATATGTTTTGACTCTGGCTTTCATTACATTGTCAGGCTAATAATAAGATGGAGTTCGTCTTCGCAAATCATTCTTTTGATGTTTGTGAGAGCTGGACGCTGGAAGGGCCCCTTTCAGAATGCTGCAAACTGGTCAATCGCAAAAATTCTTCTGTATGTCCATTTGTCATCACCGTTCGAAATACATAACAGCAAAATGCACAAATGTTGCTATCAATATGTTGAGCTGAAATATACACACTGATGCCTTTCTTGATGGCTAATTTTTCTGCAGGCTGTACTGGAGGTCTATTTTGAGATCCTCGGAGCTCCGAGTGAAGAAGATGGTGTCATCAGGTGGCTTGATTAATATATCTGATTTAGGGCTATGATGTTTTTAGAGAACAAAAAATAGGGCTATGCTGCCAAAGCAACTGACCCAATGTTGTCCTCGGGTTAGGTCTGCGCTGTATTTTCCTATTGCCAATTGTTCAGTTTTGGCTGTTCTAGACTTCTAGTGCATGCGCCCAGCATAGTGACTGAATTTTTTTAGCAGCCTGCTTGTTTTAGGTCGCATCTGTATTTTAATTCTTCAGTATGATTACATTACTGCAGACTGCAGAGTATCTCGCACGCAAAATTTAATAAAACTAAAGTGTGAATTACTCAACAACTACATTTTATTGCGTTTGGGTTTACTGAAAGGTCGGGTGAAACTATTCCACACTGAATATTACATGATCATTAACAATTAACATTGTGCCCAGGATTTTCACTGTGCAGGACGCTTGTCCAGCTCAAGGCCACTCATTTCTTCCTCTGCTTCGCCTTGGCCTTCTCCTTCTCGATCTCTTCCTGCCACAGCACGGGCCAGTTGGCCCGGACCTCGTCGATGCCGAGCAGCGACCCTTCCTTGTCGGGGTCCCAGCTCGCCGACAGCGTGCCGTAGGCGATGCCCAGCGCCGACGTGCCGAAGGCGAGGAGGATGGTCAGCAGCGGCACCCACGTCGGCACCTCCACCCCCTGCCCGCGCTTGAGCGCGTCGTACCCGTTGAGCAGCGCCACGCCCGACGCCATCGGCACGCCCACCGCGAACATGATCCGGCGCAGGATGCGGTCGAACACGGGCTGCGGCAGCTCCTCCTCGTCGCCCCCGCCGCCGGCGGCCTGCTTCTCGCCACTGCGACGGCCGCTGTTGCTGCTGCCGTCGGGCTTCGTCGTCGCTCGGAGCGACGACGCCGCCTCTTCCATCATCATCAGCTGCTCCTGCCGGTTCTGCAGGTCCTGCTGCCGCCGCCGCTCATGCTGCTTCTCCTTCCGTGTGGTCTTCTTATTATCGGACGGCCCCGCGCCGGCGCCGGTGCCGACGCTGCTGTCCGTGGCCGCCGAGCGGATGGCTGGGGCGCGTCGTCGTCGCCTGGACAGCGGTGGGAGGCTGAGGCGGGGCGTCGGGTTGAGCGCCCATGGGTGGTGCGGTTTTGCGGCCGGGAGAGCCGATTGGTGGAGCAAGGCGGCCATGCCTACCGCCACCGTGGTCTCACCGTTGTAGAAGACGACGACGACGAGCTCACTCGTGGTTTGGCGTTTCGGTGCGTGGTCTGTTCTGTCGATGATAAATGGCCTTATCGCCTTGAGCGAGTGGTGGCGCGTAGTTCGTGTGGGTTGGAGATACGCGCGCTTTTGGTAATCTGGATGAGACAGCGGCCGGCGCCACAGAAAATCCCGAGTGGACAAAGGGGCCCACAGAAAATATCCCATGTCAGCAGGCGCAGGCGCACCTGGTAGTGAAGTGGCCGCTGTCAACCTGGCATTCGCAAGCTCGGGCGCGCGCGATTCTCAAAAAGAAAAAAAGCTCGGGCGCGCGCCCCGCTGCCGATCACCCACAAAGGTCTGATTCGCGCGGGCTTCTGGCAGAGCTTCGCAAAAATGTTCCGTGTACCGTGTACTTGTAAAGGAAGTTATCCTGTTTTTACAATTCGTCTCGAGATGCGTTCGATTATGTCATATTCTTCGGTATTGCACTTTGTATTTCCATTATTCGTGACTCTTACCCGCTGGCGGAGCCAAGTGTTGGCCAAGGTGGGCCATGCCCCCCCCCCCCCTTGCTTTGTGCCAATCTGTCAATATTTAATAGCATTTACTGTTGTGCTGTACTCCTAACACCTATTCAGAGCAGAGCATGCAGCCTGAACAGCAATCAACATTCAGCAAGGCAATAATAAGCAACAACAAATTGAAACTTTTCATGCGCCTGAGCTTGAGCACCCACAAAGGCCGTGAAAGACAGTGCAGCAACACTTGGCACATGTCCAAAGTATGTCCAAAAATCTACAAATCTAGCTATTTGTTTAGACTTTCATGCATTGACATTAAGAAAGACAATAATAATTCATGAATGATACAATTATTAACGATATTTTTTAAAGTCACCCAAAATGAAGATTGAAATGTCCTTAAAAACTAAAAAATGTTAGTTTTTCATCTCATCTTTAATATGATTTTTTTCCTTTTTTAGATCAATCAAATGTTGATGTTTAAGCTATGAAAACTTAATGCACGAATGTATGGTGAAAAGTTGATAACAACACAATCAATATTTGTCATTTTTGATACATGTATAATGTAACATATTTCGGCCCCCTCTTGGTACAAATCCTGGCTCCGCCACTGCTCTTACCTCTTCTCGTTCTGTCATTCATGATGTCCGGAGAAAAAGTCACTTTAAGGCAGTCCCACTGGGACATTAATTGGAGTTTCTATCTCTCTTAATTGCGTTGACAACTCACCAATTTGCTGATGTGGCGAACAAATTAATGAAGAGAGAGAGAGGAGGAAAGCAAGAAATCGTTTCCTGAGGAGGAAACGGCGTCTACACAAGAATCGAAGCACGAAGAAACGATACAAATCGCATTGGGAAGAAACTGCCTCGTTTCCATGGGCTTCCTCCAGATCCTGTGCGCACACCCACGCTTGACCGCCGTCGTTACCTGCAGGAGCCGCAGCTCGCCACGACCCGCGCGGCCGCGCCCGCTCCCGGCAGGGAAGCTCGGCCAGGGCCACCGCCGGATCTACACAGGTCGCGGCCTCTGGTCCGGTGCGATGCAGCCGCGCGTACACCCGCATGCCGTCGCGCTCACGTTGGCCACCGGCTCTCGCGCACGCATCCGCACGCCGCTGTCGAGCATAGAGGAGGAGGCGGGAGGAGGGAGGAGAAGGCCAAAAGGGCACCTACATCGCCGCGCCTCCGAGGTGGGGAGGACAACACGTCGCCGAGCAGAGGAGGAGGCGGGAGGAGGAGAGCTCGCCGGGGGCTAGCTGCCACCCCTCTGGACTGGGCCGCGCGCCCACGCCGGCGGTCGGCCGCCACTTCTGCTGACCGCGCCGGAGAGGGAGGGCCGGTCTGGGAGAGACGGTAGAGAGTGAGAGTGAGATAGAGATAAGGTTCGGATTTTCTTGTTTTGGCCCCTTTATCTTTTTCAATAATTATAATTTAGTCCCTAGAATTTTGTTTTCTCACATTCTAATCTTTGAAACTTTTATTTCCTCACATTTTAATCTCTACAAAAATTGTGTTGTTCTAGAGACTACATAGCTGATTGCCACAGTTGATCCATCCTCCTTTTGTGTTGCATTTAATTTATCCTTTGTATTAATTTCGCTATAGAAACCATGGGTTGGGAGAGATAGTTTCTATGGGTAATAAATACTCTTGGAATCTACACACTAGAAACTCCCATTGGGACTGCCCTTATGTCTCATCCGTTTGTTTCTTCTGTACCGGCGTCCCCACCTTTTTCACTGTTTCGGTCACTCCTCCCACCGGAGTATTAAGGCCCTGTTTGGGAGGGCTTCGGCTCCTTGCAAAAAGGGTGGAGCCGAAGCTGGAGCCTTCGGAGCTGGATTTTGTGGCTCCACCGGCTCCACCTCCTCGCAGGCAAAGCTGCAGTTCCACCTTCTCACATGCTACAGTAGGGAGCCGCTCCACTTTTGAAGTGTTTGGTAGGGCTTCAGCAGGAGCCGCCGAAGAAGCCGGAGCTGGAGCCCTGCCAAACAGGGCCTAAGTCTTCATGATGTTCTGTGCACCAACAGTGCTAGTTCAGACTACTTTTTAACTTTTTTGCCACATTGTGTACCGCACACTCCACCCACCGGAACACGTGCCTGTGTTGCCATTGGCTTCACGACCATTGATTTTCCCGTCTCCTCTCTGACATCTTCAGCTTTACCGGGCCATACAAATCCATCCAAATGCTCATTTTGGTCGTGCACAAGTCATGTACCCCGCCATACATTCATAGTTCGACCGATGTACCGTGCAGATGGGCCTCATAAACCCTCCCCCTTCCCCTGCAGTGCAAACCTCTCCCTTCCATTTTCTTAACCATGGCAGGCCAGAGGCCTTCTAGTTCAGCCCAATCTGCACCGCCCGGGAGACAAGTTCGTTCCCCGATTCAACAAAAATTTCCGCTAAATCCAGTGATGACGAAGCCAACTCCAGTTCTACTATCACCAATCGTTGCTCACCCAAAGCTGTTTATCTACTTGTGTCCAAGTTCAGTGAATACAAGAAGGAGTTGGTTAGGCAAGAAGGTTTTGGTGATATACTAGATCTACCGTGCATCTCGAAGGTAAATCTAAAGCTCTCTGCATGGTTGCTTACCAAGCTTGACACCGAAGACAGTTGTTTGGTTTTTTTCAGAATCAAAGCGGATCTATGTACACGAAAAAGATGTCAGTAAAGTTTTTGGGATCCCTTGTGGGGATCGACAAGCTTAGATCTTCACTTGGATTAAATACTAGGGATCTGCGTAGTTTCAAGGATCTAGAACATGTGTTGAAGAAACATCTAGATGACAAGGCAATCCGCCTAGAGGAAGATCGTTTCCTTTGTCATTTTTGTTATGGGTCATCTTCTAGTTCCCCCAGCCAAGTATGACCATGGAAGCACTGATTTATGGGGTGCTTTCAAGAACCCTGATGCACTTGATCGTTTTAATTGGTGTCGTTACGTTTATCAAAATCTTTTCGACTCAGCCTAGAAGTCTAGGGAAGAATGCATCCGCAAGGGTCGGGTTATGTCTGTGACTGGTTGCCACTTGTTCTTGCAGGTACTTTTTCACTTGTTCTTGCAGGTTCATTTCTGAGAAATTCCCAAACCCAATCTTTTATAATTTCCTGCTCCTTGTGTTCAGGTTTTCTTCCAGGACAATGTTGATTTAGGACAGATGAACAAGAGTCACATGATTCTTCCTCGCGTGAAGGTTTTTGATCAGGAATCGCTGAAACGGATGATCACCATAGCAGAACCTGTCCCAACCTGCCCCCGCGAAAGGAGGAAGAAACAGAGGATGGGGCTCCGGGGTTGTTCGAATTTCGAACTGAGGTACTGTATCGGCGAGTGGAGGAAGAAAGCAAGGGACAGGCTTTTATGCCGAGCACCTAGTATTCCTCGGTTCTAGCGCTTCGTATTGTATTCGAGGGACAGTTATTGCTATACGCGACGGGACATAATCCTCAGTATTACAACCCGACACAGATCTCTAGGAAAGGGGGGCCTAGAATCCGGCGGCCAGGATAGCTGCCCTCGTAACTGCACGATACATAGAATCTTAGTTCCCGTGTTCGTGTAAGCATCAAGGCACGCCCAACTGAGATTTGCATCAACCAGCCATGGAAAACTCCCAACTTAATAACCTCTTCACCTGAAACCTGTTCGCTCCCTTGCACATGAATGATTGTCCAGAAATCGTTGGCCCAAAATGATGGCATTTGGCGCTATAGGTCTGCATTGAGCTGGAGTGACGTGCCGTTCATAGCAGGGAACGATCAATATATATAGGCCAGAAAACGATTCATGCAAGTACGGCGCAGCGCCATGTGATGGCTCGTAAAGTGTAGCGGCGGTTGGATCAGGAGGCGTGTAAAGGCGCTAGTTTCTTCCTTCAGAGAGTGGCAAGGCAGAATGCGGTTTGTTAGGTTAAAAGTTTAAATCATGCAGAGAAAAGGTGCGGATCCAGGATTAGCTGGTGGCAGGGTTGGGTTGGTTGCCTTTGTTGGTTTCAAGAACACCGTCTGTATACTTGTGTTATTAAACCATCTCGCTGTCACGGAATAGACAGCCGTACAAGAGAGATCGCAACTCTCAACTGGTAACATTTCTCTATTTTCCATGACCGTGCACCAAACCTCGCGTTCGCGTAACCTCCCTTCACCTGCAGTCGCGCTCGTAGCTGTCTGACTCCCGAGGAGACAGATCCCGGGCGAGCTTGAATTCCTGCATTTTTCAGAGATTATCGCTATCAGACCCCCCAAAAACTGTGAAAGCTAGTAAAACTGATGTCGCAATTGGCGTACGTCTCGTTGTATCTGGTCGTCTTCGAGCATGTGAACCACATGCGCCATGGTGGGTCGCTGGCTGCCGTCCGGGTCGACGCACCGGAGCGCGGCAAGGATCGCCCGCTTCAGGGCCTTGGACGGAGGCGGCTCCGGCAGCCTTGGGTCCAGCACCTCCTCCACCCTCCGCTCGGCGACCATTTGCTTCAGCCACTCCACCAGGTTCACCTGAACAGAGAGCAGCAATTTCACAATGCCACAGAATAGAATTGTTCAGAACGTTCAGCTCCTCAACCGCAGCGATCCAGAGCTAAGTGCTCTAGGACCTGGCAGTTGGTACTGGTAGCTCACCTCATCGGCTGGTCTTGTGTAGTCCACCGGAGTCCTGCCGGTTATGACCTCCATGACCAGCACTCCGAAGCTGTAGACGTCGCTCCTCTCGGTCAGCATTCCGGTTTTCGCGTACTCTGGTGCCACATACCTGCAATACAAAAGTTTAGCTAGCCAATGTTGAACTAGAACAACGGCTGCCCCTGCAAAAACAGAGAACACTCACCCGAACGTTCCCATAACACGTGTGTCGACGTAGGATCTCTCAGAGCAAAGAACCTTGGCGAGCCCGAAATCCGACACCTTGGCGTTCCACTGCTTGTCGAGAAGAATGTTGCTGGATTTGATGTCGCGGTGAACAATCTTGGGCTCCAGCCCTTCGTGAAGGTAGGCCAACCTGCATACCACAGAAAGTGCACACGAGCGACCGGCACAATTCAGTTTTCGACAGGTGTGACAATATGGTACAGAGTACAGACAATGTTGCTTTCAGGCGCAACTCACAACTTTCCTAATCATGGCCATTAAAGAGCATTACTGGTGTACCGTGTCAACTGTCAAGAAAGTTTTAATGTTTTCGGCTACTCTTAATTTCAGTCCGGACATTAGAAGGCAAGCTGGTACGGATAAATAAAGCGAGTAAAAACCGGTACCCTTTAGCCGTTCCAAGGAGTATGCGCATCCTGATGTCCCAGGTCAGTGGACTGATTTCACTGTCATCGTGGTGCAGCCACTTGTCCAGATTTCTGTTCTCCATGTACTGGTAAACAAGCATCCTGATGGAGTGGCCACAACAATGGTTTGGGTACTCAAAATACTGTCAATTAGGTTCAGGCATGTACACTGAATGGTAATTGCACTGTACCTGCAAGCTCCCTCGCTGCAGTAGCCGAGCAAACTGACCAGATTCTTGTGCCGGACACGCCCGATCGTCTGAACCTCCATCCTGAAATCTTTTTCTGCTTGGCCCCTGATGAAACATTCAAATATTACTGATCTTTTTGTTCTTTTTTTTCTATCTTCACCATGGCAAATTGGTAAGGCAGCATCAGTCAGTAGACACGATTTGAACTCTTTTTGGTCCCAAGAGGAAGAGGAATTTATTACCTCTGACACAAAATTCAAATGAGATTATTGGTTATTGGTCAATGAGATTATCTTTTCTGAAATTCGAAAACTTTCAGTATGAGATCCAGTAAATAGAGAATCGGTGACAGAAGCCCGGCAACTGAACGACTCCAGAAAGTTTTGCGTGTAAAATCTGCTCGCGCTTCGAATCTATAACCGCAAATCCAAACGGACAAATCCGGAAGCGGAGGTACGAAGTTTACCTGTTGTTGTGGAGGTTTTTGACGGCGACGGCGGTGCCGTCCCGGAGCACGCCCCTGTACACGACGCCGTAGCAGCCCTCCCCCATCACGTTCGCTGCGGCGAGCCCGCCCGTGGCCTCCTCCATCTCCCGGCGCGTGTACCGCCGGCCCCACCCGCGCCGCGCCGCCTCGGGAACCTCCGCGTCGCTGCCGCCGCCGGTGTCGGTGCTTCCGCCATCGCCGCTCCTGCTCGTCGCCGACTCGCCGCTCGTCCTCGCGAAATGCTCCGCCAGGATCAGCGGCGCCTTCTGCTCCGCCTTGATGACCTCGATCGGCGGCTCGAACGGCGGCGGGCGCCACGGGGCGGAGGCCTCCTCGACGTCCTTGCCCGGCGGCATTCCCACCGCCTCATGATGCGCGTGCACGCGGTGCCTGAGTGACCTGCTGGCGCCGGGGCGGTGCGCGCTCGGGGCGAGGCGAGGGGGGCGGTGATGTCGGCGGCAGCGGCGGCAGAGGCAGACGACGAGGCAGAGCAGGGCGAGCGCGGCCGCCGCGGCGCCGGCGACGACGAGGACCCATGCGCGGAGGCCGAGGACGGGGGTGCGCTGCGAGAGCCAGGCGTTCGGGACGCCGACGCCCAGCACGGACGTCGTGGTGGCGCCCTGCTGCTTGTGCTGCGGGTGGAGGTGCTGGCGCGGCGCGGGCGGGGGGCGGGGGTGGCGGTGCGGGGAGCCGCCCGCCACGGACCGCGCGGCGGGCGGGGGTGGCGTCCTCGGCGGAGCAGTCATGGCTGCGCGCCGACGCTGAGCCGTGGAAGCTCTCAGTTTTGGTTCGGTTGCCTATTTAAATTAGGGTTTCTTTTCTAGTCTAGTTATAAAAGGACTTTAGTACTAGTGTTCTGCGGTGTTGCTGTGTGGTGGATGGGACCAGGATGTGGGTTTTGTTTTAACAAAATAATTAGCCGTTTAGATCTACCTGAAACCTTTTTTTAAAGAAGAGATCTACCTGAAACTGTATTTCGAAATTGAGGACACAAGTATGATATAGGTCATATTTTTCAAAAAAGATATAGGTCTTTGGATAAAACTATTCTCACCCGTTAATCTACAAGTTATACTCCTACTACTAATCATGGAGGTTAACCATCAAGTGATTTGCTTGGTAGGCTTTTTCGGTAACAGCTCATCTTCTGAAATTCCAATAAGAGCAGTCGCGTTTTTCAGGTGATCGTCTGTGCTCGTACGACCAAGCCGTTGTAGTATTTCTGTTGACCTCCACGAGCGGCACACGTCTCACTGCGAACCGTGGCGGTTGGTCCGGCCGGCACAACGCTAACACGAGCGAAGCGGCAAACTTTGCTTTGGAGTTTGGACAAAGCCATGGAAAGAGATTCAGTTTCGAGAAAAAGGGAAATCATTTCCCTTCAAAAAAAAAGAAAAAGGGAAATCATTATCGCAAGGATATTAGGTAAAAAAAAAAGTCCGGTTTGGTTCAGTTTAGGTGTAGCTAAGCTAGTGCGCCTCTGCTAGGCGATGTTGGTGATGCGCGAGCCGAGCTGATCAAACCGTCGGTGCTGAAATGCCGAGCGGAGCTGCTGCCTGCTGGTGATCAACTGCTGCTTTAGGGGACCATGACACTCCAACTGATCCACCGCATGTTCGTTTGGCTGGTGGCTCATAGCCAGTGCTGATTTGTTAAGAGCAACTATTATAAGGTCATGTCAGCTGGCTAAATGGTAGGACACATCAGCAAATTTGAGTGGAGGAGTGAGATAGTAGGAGAGAGAAAAAAGTAGGTGCCTCATCAGTCGCCGACGCAAAGTGGGCGGAGAGTAGTTGGCCACTGCTGCCCCCACTCAAACTGATCCACCGCATGTTCGTTTGGTTGGTGGCTGATAGCTGATGCTGATTGTTAAGAGAGAATAATAACGCATTAACACTAACTGGTTGGTAGCTGTTGGCTGATTCTGATTTGTTGTGAAAACATACTGAATTACTGATAACTGATAAACTAAGCAACCAAGACGCTAATGAAAAGCGCAGGGCCACGGCTAGGCCCGTCGATGGGCAGGAGCGGAGTGAGCGACTGCTCAGGGGCCTCCATTCCAACAAAAAAAAAAGACTGATCAAGGGCCTCTGAATTTTCCATCCCAAAGCGGCAAGGCCTGGTACTCACGTTCTATTGTTTTTCAGCATCATAGCCAGCGCCATTTGCGATCCGCACCCTTTGCGCTTTTCAAGTCACAATGATCATATAGGTGAATAACTAGGGTAGGGTTGAAAACAGTTACGGAAATTCCCGATCGACCGAGTTTCGTTTCTGAAAAATATGAGAAATAATGAAACGGAAATGGTAGGAGTTGGAAATGGTAGAAAACGTTGGTGGAAATGAAAACATAAATGATAGTGACTTTGTTCCGCCGAATACTTGTATCGACCGTTTTTACTCGGAAAATTCGGTCGGAATTCTGAATTGTCAACGGATGGTCCATAAGCCTGAGTAACACTGAGGCCCAACGTGGCCCAATAACACAACCATACGTATATAACTTTCGTCTCCACTCGTAGTCCCTAGCTCGTGGACACGACCGTCGCATGCAGGCTAGCCGGCCGCCAGGTTGGTTGCTGTGATAGAAACTTGTTGGCTGCAGAATTTAGTTGTTGTGAGTAACATGTGGTTATAGTATGGGCATATAGCGTAGTAATATTCATGTTGGATTATTAGTCACTCATTTGGTTGTGAACATGTTGCATATATGTCCATTCATGGTTTCGGTATTTTCGATTTGAGGTACCGTTATCGATCGATATCTGCATATTTTCGATCCGATGATTTCATTTACAATGTATCGATTTTTCGTAATAAGTATCATTTTCGAGCGTATCATTTCTGTATCGTTTCCGAGTAAAAAAAAGTATGATAGGAAATGATAATGAATATTTTCGATCGTTTCCGACCGATTTCATCCCTGTGAATAACAATCGGCCCGCAATTATGTCATCCGTCGCCGTTGCCGACAAGAAGCCTTTGGCTTGACTGAGGCGGTTCTGAGATCTCAAACTCTGCGTCTCACAAGATTGGTGCCCGGGAAGCAACGAGGCGGCAACACCCAACGGCTAACGTGATGCGAGTTTGCGAGCATAATTTCTTGGTTTTTGAATTTTGGCCATCCGTAATTCCGTAGCTCCGACCAAAACTGCTAATTCTTGTATATATATTATATACAGGTTTCAACTAGTTTAATTTAAATTATTTTTCTTTGATTCATGAAACAAACATTACTAACTACATACATTAGAAAGTGCGATTGTTGTTCTGAAAATCAAAACAAAGACTAGAGGTTGTTGATGTATCACAAAACGTCTCATTAGAAAATTTCGCACATGGACCTCAAATTTATGGAGACAACCCTAGCCACGGCCGTTCGCTCGCTGGGCTTGTTAACAGTGCGGCTATTTTTTCTGCTCTACTATTTCACGAGAGAAGATGAGGGGCTACTCTCTCCGTCCAAAAAAAATGTCATTTTTAGGATTCAAAATTTGTCAAAAAAACGTGTCGCCTTCACTTAATTTGATATGTGTAATACATATGTGGACATGCAACGGTCAATTGGCACCAAATATGGTAAATAAATAGCGACAATTGATGTCATTTTACATTCTTAATAATTTGTTTTAAAATTTCTAAAATGACATGGTTTTTGAGACGAAGGGAGTATGCACGATCGTTGGGCATTTCCTTTAACAGTGTTTCGCAGACCAAGAACAGTGACAGACAAGAGACAAGAACACTGGCACGATTAGGCTGGGCTGATTGACTGGCATGTTCTGAACTATGTTTTTCACAGCATTAATATGTGTGTTCGGGGCTTCAGCTATGCGTAAGTTGAGTGCATCAATGGAGCAGACATCGGACATGGAGAGGTCTGTGACGAACAGACAAGTTTGTGTGGTGTTTATCTCTCCGGTTCTCCCAAATCCACTCCTAACGCGACAACAAGATGCTGAGTTTCTGATACAATGCTGGATCTTTAGGCTATTCGCACTCGTATACTCTATTTCTATTATTTGAAAAAAATATTTTGCTCCGATCATTTATATTTTTTTATACTCATTTCTTTCGCACCCGTTGTACTTTTATATCACCACGGCATCGGGACGCAGCCGGCCAAAGTCCTCTTCCTCTTCTCCATTCCTCTCCATCGCCACCATCTCGGCCATGGTACTTCAGGTTCTGAAAGTCATCAGCCGAGTGCTAGTGGCAACTGGCAACCACTAGCCATGCTCTTAGGTCTTCTGATGCTCTGATCTTTTTTGAAGTAAAATAGACCCAGGCAACAGTACTGCTTCTCTAGATCTCTAGTTAACTTTCGACAGGCACGGTGAGGCAGCAAAATGTCCTCTGTCATTGAAGTAATCAATCAATTGGTTTGGCAATGGTAGTACCAAAGTGATACCGAGTCATGCTTCAAAGCGAACAGCTGTGGGCTTTTGCTGGTAGACTCGTTAATGACTAAGGACTGAGCGTTGCTTGGTTTGTTCCAGTGGCAGTGCTGGAAGACATGAAGATTGGAAATTAGTCTGACACTACTCTTTGTCAAAGTTGGAAATGGAAGTCTGCACTGCTGCTTCTTCCACTTTGGGAACGTGGACCGGGGGAATCTGAACTCTGAGGTTGTCCAGGTCTCTATTTCGTCGCAATTTTTCTCTTCATGACCAACTCTCAAGGTGGACTGTGAAGATCATCAGAAGCAAGGTCAAGCAATGGCAAGCGTGGCCGAGCTCGGATTTAGGTTTCCAATTCAATTCTTGCCCTGCAGTTGAAGAGAGCAAAGTGTTTGTTACACAATCATTTTCGTTTCTTCCACGGCTGTATGCGCAGCCCAAGCATAGAGAAACTTCCAAGGATTTCCCATGGTTTTTACAGGAAATAATTAGTACTCTGTTTAAATAAGGCAAAGTGGCATTAAATTCCCGTGCTCCAAACACCGTCGTGTGGACTGGTTATGAGTAGCAATCAAAATACAGTCGTTCAAAAGAAAAAGCAATCAAAATACAGTATCTTTACAAGACCTAAAACGGGGGGAATTTTGCCCCACCATTGCGCCACATCATCAAGAAATCCACGGCCGTCAGATCACGCGTTGATGGCTCAGATCATCCACAGATACTGTTCATGCGGGACCCAGTCCGTTTAGGTGGGGACCCACGTGCGGGACCCACGCGGATTCAAGTGATATTCGTGTGGGACCCACATATATTAGTTTGTGGGACCCACAATTCTATTGTGTGAGATTCATGATTTTGCCCCACCATTGCGCCACATCATCAAGAAATCCACGGCCGTCGGATCACGTGTTGATAGCTCGGATCATCCACAGATACTGTTCATGCGGGACCCAGTCCGTTTAGGTGGGACCACGTGCGGGACCCACGTGGATTCAAGTGATATTCGTGTGGGACCCACATCTGGTGGGACCCACATATATTAGTTTGTGGGACCCACAATTCTATTGAGTGAGATCCATGAATAAAAATTTATGTTTTTCTCATCCAGTCCTCACTCAGGTAATTTCACAAAGACCTCCTTGAACTTTGCAGAAATAGTATTTGCTCAAAACACATCTCAGGTTTCTTTAAAAGAACTAAAGTGGAGAGGATTTTTGCCACCCCATTGAGCCACACCATCAAGAAAAGGAGAGTCGTCCGATCGCACATGGATGGCTCGGATCATCCATAAGGCTCGGCGGTACCACTCGTGCGTTGTCGAAATTAATATGTAGTTCAGCCCTCACTTACATAATTTTACAAAGACTCTTTCGAACTTTGCAGAAATAGTATTCGCTCAAACCACCTCTTAGGTTTTGTGTAATGCCGTGAGGGCAGCCAAATTTACAAAATCTTCTCAAATTTTATCAAAATTAATATGTAGTCCAACCCACAGAGATAATTTCATGGAAACCCCTCAAACTTTGCAAAAATATAATTTTATTCTGATCGCTTCTCACACAGCTTTAAAAAAACCCCTCGAGCTTTGAATGAATGCCAAGAGGGCTGCCAATTATATAAAAATCCTATCAAGCTTTATCAAAAATAAATAGTAGCCCAACCACTGCTTATACATTTTAATGAAGCCCCCTCAAACCTTACAAAACTACCATTTACATAAGCCACCTATAAGACAATTTGACGACATCTACCTCGATCGAGCCACCTCTCATGTAATTTTATTATAATAATCAACCCACTATCCATGCATCTCCCACAATACATGGTCCAAAGACTTCTACAGAAAAAGACTCCAAACTTTCTGCAAATCTACCCACAACTCAAAATTTTGCGAAAAAATCTCCTAACTCTATCACAATGAATTCACGGTCCATGCTTTTTAACTAAGAAATACTCTAAAGTCTTATGTAATTAATCCGTCACCTAAAATCTGTAAAATATCTCCAACCTTCTTACCATCCCTAGACTGCATGTCAATGTCAAGATGCGGTAACGCCACGCCGGTCTTTCTGGTCAAACCTAGGACTGGCTAGCCATTGTTCGTCTTCCCCACCTTCGCCCCCAAAACCCGCATCGCGAACCGTCCAATCGTTGATTCCACCACACGACCGAGCAGAGCGAGCAAAGCATGGCGGCGCCTCCGCCGCACCCGTTCGTGTACATCGACGCGGCGGCGCTCCACTCGCTCCTCCCGTTCCCGTCCCTGATCCCGCACCTCCGCGCGGGGCTCGCCCACCCCGAGCTCTCCGCGGGCATCCAGTGCCCGCAGCGCGTCTCGTTCCCGGTCCCCACCGCGCCGTCCGCCGCGCTCCTCCTCATGCCCTCCTGGTGCGCGCACCCCTCGCTCCCGTACCTCGCCCTCAAGGCCGTCACCTCCTTCCCTTCCAACTCCCCGCGCCTCCCATCCGTCCACGCCGCCGTCTCCCTCTTCAGCTCCGCCACGGGGGCCCCGCTCGCCTCCATCGAGGGCTCCGCGCTCACGCTCCTCCGCACCGCCGCCGTCTCCGCGCTCGCCGCCTCACTCCTCACCTCCCCCACCCGCCCGCCCTCGGTCCTCGCCCTCGCCGGCGCCGGCGCGCTCGCGCCCTACCTCGCGGAGGCCCACATCGCCGCCCACCCCTCCATCTCCCGCGTCCTCGTCTGGAACCGCACCAGGTCCAAGTCCGCCGCGCTCGTCGCCAGGCTCCGGGACGCGCACCCGGGGCTCGCCGTCGAGGAGGTGGGAGGCGTGGACGAGGCGGTGGCCGCGGCGGACATCGTGAGCTGCGCCACGGGGTCGCGGGAGCCGATCGTACGCGGGGAGCTGCTGCGCCCCGGCGCGCACCTGGACCTGGTGGGGTCGTTCACGCCGGAGATGCGGGAGTGCGACGACGAGGCGCTGCGCCGCGGGAGGGTGTTCATCGACTTTGAGGCCGCCATGGAGGAGGCCGGGGAGCTGGTGGGCGCGGTCCGGCGCGGCGTGCTGCGGAGGAGCGGTGTGGCCGGGACTCTCGCGGAGCTGGCCGCCGGGGCCGTGGAGGGGAGGCGTAGCGACGACGAGATCACCGTGTTCAAGTCCGTCGGCACCGCCGTGGTCGATCTCTTGGCCGCGCAGCTGGCCTACGAGACGCACATTGCTACAACCAAGAACGCTTGAGTTCGAGCTGTATTGACGGGCTGTTTTGCCTGCTTGTATCCGAAGAGTCATGAAGATGGTGTACAAATAAACTGATCAGATGAATGCTTATGCATTTTGATCAACTGATCATCAGAGTGTCACTTGCCGCATTCAGTTAGTAATGGGTATCAATAAGAATGCATCATACCTCAGTGTGTTTCTTTATGCTCAATCAGAATTTGATGCTTGTTGCTAAACAAGTAAAGAGAATGTTAACTGAAGCTTCCGTAGTTAACTGGAATTCAGTCCATCAAAAGACCGTGTTCTTTCCACCTCTCTTAATTTTTGAAGACTTGCTGCACATTTGAGAACTCTGGATTGAAGGCTGGGAGCAATGCACTGTGTACTCCGTAGACCTTGAGACGGAATATTACCAAAACCCAGCGCTTCTCCATGAGATTGCGGTTTCCTTACTCCTTTCTATTCCTATTCTTTAGCCTCGCATCGTCCTTCTCCCAAACATTCAAAAGAAAGATATGCCTGTTCACTGAGGGCTCTCTTATTTCAAGTTAGAATCGAATAAGGTTAGTGATCTGCACATTAGCAGTGCCATGTTCAGGATTTCATTATTAGAATCGAATGAACTGTTTTCACATCTGCTTGGGAAGAAGCAGGTTCACTCGGGCCTTGTGCTGAGCAGAAAGAAAAGAGACCGCAGCTGTTCGACGGCCGCGATAAGCCTGTCCCGCGAGCGCTGAATTTTCGAATTAAAAAAAGAATAAATGGAGACGGACAAAAAATTGGCCAAAAAAGAATGTGGCTGCTGGGATTCGAGCCCAGGTCTCCACGGCCACAACGTGGAATTCTCACCACTAAACTACAGCCACAACCGTGCTTGAAGATTGATAGGATACTATAAAAGTTAAGGGAATCATAGATCAGGTTTCAAGGACAAAGAAATGCAGAGAAGTAGAATAGGATCTTCCCGGAATCCATTTACAGGTGAACAGAGTAAACAGCGGCATCATCTACGGCTAGGGGCGCGCGAGGAGGGCACAGGGCGAGTTAGCGGCGACGGTGCTGAGGAGCGGCTGTGGAGCCGTCCATTGAGGCCAGCGGGCCGGGGGCTGAAGAGGGGGAGACGGGAAAGAGACGCGTTGCGAGCACTGGATGCCGGACCGGCAGAAAGATCGGATGTGGGTGCGTGATCAGGGACGGAAAGGGGAGGAGCGAGTGGAGCGCCCGCCGCGTCGATGTACACCAACGGGTCGCCGTGTTCACTTTTCTGTAAAGAACCAAAAGTGAGAAGCAGCAGCTAACTGTACCTCTGTACGTGTCATTCCGATGTAGTATGTCCAACTTGGAAGCATGAGAAGAAGCAGCTAATAACCGTACTGAATGTTGCCACTTGCCAAGCCTGGCTAGCTAATCTATGGGCATTTGTGTTTGCACGCCTTGGAATTGCTTGGCACAGTAGTTAGTTGTTGGCAAAGTATTCAGCCAAGAGAGGCTTTTACTCTCCAGTCGACGGCATTCGATATTGGGTCTTATTGCTGCACTCCATATGTTTGAAGCCTGCGAGAGATAGTAATATGAACATTTAAGAGCTTGACCAGCAGATATGCCAAGTGCTGAAATGCAGAGCTTGCCTGAGATACTTCAGCATGATAGTCTTGTGCTTGCTGGGCAGCTGCGTGAATGATGATCCCTTTCTGCAGAATCTCCGTTGCGTCGCCAGCTTTCCTCCCTTTGTGTTCGTCAGGTGCTATATGGTAGCATCAGTACATGCATCTCACTGTAGCCGGAGAGTTACTCGGTTTTCACAAAGAAGCCCCACAGCAAGTGGAAGTTCAACAAAATATGATAGAAGCATTTTGGAGTGCAATTTCGGGAGAAGAAATATGCAAAGAAATACCATCCGGAATCCTATCATTAGTGTTTTTCACTCATGATTAGAGGGAGGTAATTGAGTTCACCTAACCACACAAGCACCATGATGCATCACGGCCCCTCCATTATTTAACATCATGGCACATGCAAAAGACAAGCATGGGGTGGGAGGGAGTCAAGACATTGTTTTTGCAGGATTCCCATGGAGGCATGTGAGGTAAGGAGGCATGGAAGTGATGCAAAGCAAAGTAATCAAGTTGGAGACTCAATTATGAGTGGACGAGAGAGTTTTGGGCGGTGCAACCCCGTGGAGCACGCGTGCACAAAGACCTAAAGGAGCCAGGAGCATCTCGAGGAAAACTGGAGGCACACGGGGCAGAGAGGCCCCTAGGCCGGCTGGCCTGGACCCCTTTTAAGCCCCCTGGTGCTCCCCTTCGACAGGTAAGTCTCTCGTCTAATTCTCAGTTCATGTTCTTGAGCTCCAAGTCCAAAACCTCCAGAAACTTTGCAGAAAATTCGAGCTTCAATTCATCCACTAAAAATCACCGAAAATTCACTATAAGTCCACCCTTCCATTCCTTGTATGCTTTCCACCACCAACCAAAACCCTTGTAGTATTAGTTTAGGATTAGTGCAGCAACTATGTGGAAGAAAACCACTGGTCTTTTCTCCAAGAAGAAGAGTTCATCGTCATCCAAAGCGTCATCAACAAGTTCTTCGAGGAGGCACTCAATCTCCGAGTCTCCCCGAATCATGGAGGAGGACGTGGTACCACAAGGAGCGATACGTTGCTTCTCGGCGGCATGAGGGCCACACGAAGCTCGTCCATGAGGTTCACTGAACCGCAAGGACACACGAAGGAGCCACCCGTTCGACCTCGACGATCGACTCGTTCATCCGCTCCACCTCCATACGTCACACGGTATTCCAAGTTCGGGTTCATCATGAGGACAAAGGAGGAGGAGGAAAGGCTCACGAACAGGGGTCAGATCGCCGGGATGTTGGACTTCAGCACGTCCCCCGCGATGCCCCTCGCCGTCCTCCCGGAATACGCGCGCACCGGAATCCATGCCGTCGCCGGGCTCCATCTCCTCCTGCGGGGTGGCTGTGGTGCCTCGCGATTATGGCGGCGCTGTCGATTAGGAAGGGGCGGCGGCGTCGTAATAACGAACGAAGGGCGCGAGTCGTAGGGGCGGCGGCGTCGGCGTAACTTCGGGAAGGAAAACGGCGTGCGGTACTGGGTCGCAGGGGGTGCTACAGTAAGCAGGGGTTGATTTGCAAAAAATCTGGATTAGGGAGGGGGGTAAATTGCACCCACCTCTCTCCTCAGCCTTTGGATCTGGATCATGTGTTCCTGATTTGAGTTTCTATAGTTTGCACAGGATGGTTGGTTTGCATACGATACGCTCCCATACTTAAATAGCAATAGCAACAGAGTCTAGGACTCCAATTAGCTAAACAATGATAACATGTGTTAGAATAAAACATGAAAAGATGTACAATTATTCATAATTATCAGTAAAACTAAGATAATACCGTGGGAATCAGACCAATAGCTTGGGCAATAGCTATCTTCTTTTTTGGATATAAAATGCTCATACAGTTTTGGTCCGTCTATCTGGACAAAAAAAGAAAATGAAATTTCACTTCAGTATCTTTAAAACAAGCTTGTAGACGAAAATATATAAAGCGAAGTACCACCTTTTTAACTGTTTCTGCAATCAACTCACGAGCTTGATCCTCTGTAACCTAAAGTAGACAAGTGTGTCATCAAATACAATTATACAAGCACATATTTCAATAGACTCAACCTGCGTGTTTGATATACAAGACATAACTTACTTCACTGGTAACACTTGTCGTGCAAGTACGAAATTGAAAATGAACAAAAGACAAGAGAATAGCATATAAACCCAAATAGCAATCTGAATATACGCTATAAATTTGCAAAATTATATGCAATGAACAGTTTACCTCGTCTTCCATTTCGGAACAGTCAATATCAAGCGCATATTTCATTCTTTCTTGCCTCAATGGAAACATTTCCAATTCGTAAACTTCCTCCAAAGCATCTCTAAAACTTCTGAGCATTGTTGGAGAAATAACTACTAAGGATATTGTTATAAACGATGACGCAAAACGAACTAGAAGTAAAGAGATCAAACCGCAGGAGACACGAGATTTAACGTGGAAAACCCCCTCAACACGAGAGGGAAAAACCACGGGCGCCAGCCAGCAAGCAACTTCACTATGATCGGAGTCCGGTTACAAACGCCAACGGCGGCGGCTTACAAGAAGTAGAATGAATCAATCTCCAATGGAAAACCCTAACGGGTTTATATGACCCGTACTGTACCGCGGGGGGCCTCCGCCCCCCCCAGCACCCCCAGTCGCGACCTGGCCAAACGGGCCTCGGCTACGCTTCGTCAGAAGTTGGCATCTATCTTGTGCACAATGAATTTGGATCATCAATCAACAGATATGTCATATGTGGTACATATAAACAAAAGCAAAAGGTTGCGTAACAGTGCCGAGTACTAACCATTTGCTTAGTTACCCGCAGCCAGACCTCAAAATAAATACGATCTAAGCCATCAAGCCAACAAGCATCAAACTGCAACTTTTTCACCCAGTCCTGGGTCAAATGGTGGTGTTAGACACAAGGCAACTAAATTAAATTAGAGTCTGAGAAGGATCGTACATAATAGCCCGTATAAGCCAACTCCCCTGTGATCTTGGAAAAGCATGTTGCGATCTTAATTACTTGATAGGCTCCTCGGGTGCTTACTAAACAACATAATTAATACAGTAGTAAAAAAATGCATATACTCTTCTTGTGTAGTCATGCTTACCCTAAGAGATGTCTTCTCAATCAGGACATAATCTTCCATCCACTGTCACCAGATAAAAAGGGTGTTAGCCTAGAAAAAAGTCAAAGGTATTGCACTAATACTAAGCTTTGCTTGAATTAAGCATACTTTCAGTTTTTTTGATAATTCCTCGCAGTAATTGATATATTCTTGTTCAATCTCGTAACTGTACAAAAATTGTGGTACTTAGCCCAACCAGCGTACTCACAACCATCCTACATCAAAAGGAAGAGAAGGCCCACTGGCCCAGAATTATTAAGATGTAGAGAATGATAAAGTAGAAAACTTAAATAACATAACCGAACAAGGACTTTGAATATACAAAAACATTTTATGTTTTAAACATGACTTTTAGGAGAGGCAAAAGTATACAGGAACCCTAGACAATAGATGCATAATCATACAAAAAAATCAATTTGTTTATAGGTAACCACAGTACCATTCTTTGCTGGAATGTCTAAGTTTCACAATGGAAATGCAAGCAACTAGAGGATTAGGAACCAGAAAGGTGTCTGGGTTGTCAATATTTTTCTTATTAATCAAACCACCCAGTTTCACACAGAAAATCAGAGATTAAATTTTCTAGCATATAACATCATGCTTCTTCTATGGAAAAGCTAATTAAATTTCAGCACACCTGGTATGAACTAATCCATAAACATTATAAACTGGTCTAACGTCTGGACTCTGGGTCCTTATATAAATAGACATATTTTTACCTTTAGTAAAATCAGACTGACAGAGAAATTTTCACCATTTATTAAGGAAAAACTAAAATGGTCAAGGAATCAAATTCAGACTATGTGTGATTGTACCTAACAGCCATCATATTGACACAATTGAACATAAAAAAAAATATAGTTGCAGAACTATGCATACATGATTTCGAGGTACAAGACGTTGATAGTCATCCAGGGCTTCAAGCCTGCAGAGATCAGGGTGGAAGAACCAATCTAAGGTGTCATCTTTCTCATAGTAGTGCTTAAGGTATCTCATCTTAGCAAGAAGCTTTCCAGGTAAGTCCTCCTCGAGAAGGTCCATAGCATGGTGCTGCTTCAGTTCAGCATTCAGCTTATCCATGGACTACGTCGGTGACAACTGTAGAAAAATATAGGGTAAAGTCCGATTTACAACCTTGAACTAGCACACAAGTCTGGTTTTCAACCTTAAACGACAAAACCAGACATAAAAGGCCATCCAACTATCAAAACCGTGCAAGTTTCAACCTTTGAGCGGTTTTGGAGGTGGTTTTTCCATTTTGTGAAAATGTTAAAAAAAAATGGTTTCATCTAAAAAATCATAACTAATTCATTTTAAATCAGAAAAATATGGAACTAATACCCAAAGTTTTATAAAAATGTCACCTATCTATTGGTGCACTATTTGGAGTTTTTTTAAATATTATATGTTCAAGTTTCTAGTTTTTATTGCTTTTTCTAAAAATACTAGGAATATGAATAATAAGATGCAGATGACTCCAAATAGTTCACCAATAGATAGGTGACATTTTTATAAAACTTTGGGTATAAGTTCCATATTTTTCTGATTTAAAATGAATTAGTTATGATTTTTTAGATGAAACCATTTTTTTAACATTTTCACAAAATGGAAAACCACCTCCAAAACCGCTCAAAGGTTGAAACTTGCACGGTTTTGATAGTTGGATGGCATTTTATGTCTGGTTTTGTCGTTTAAGGTTGAAAACCAGACTTGTGTGCTAGTTCAAGGTTGTAAATCGGACTTTACCCAAAAATATATCACACATAACATTATATACTGCACTGGGAACAAAAATGTAAATAATGCATGATTTTGTTGTGATTGATAAGCAATGGGAGGAACCTTAAAATATCTTATGTGATAACGTGGATGGTGCTCATGGAGTGGAGTGGGGCAGTGAGCTTCTCATGGTCCAGTTCAGCGTAAGTATCAACATCAGGATTAGCGGGCAGCTGCTTGAAGTATTCAAGGAACTCGTCAGAGCTGATATCCTCTCCCAAGCCCAATTCATTCAGCCTCTGTATCTCATCATCTGCCTCTTGTAAGTCTTCGCCATCCGTAACATGCACAATGGTATTCTTGTCTGCAGCAGATTCTTTACAATCATCCACGGTACTTTTGCCAACCAAGGAATGACAAGCTTTGGCATTGGGACATTTGGAGCTGCCTATTGTTCTGCGCTGTTGGTTAGATGTGCACTGTGAAGAATTCCTTGGCAATTGTTTGTTTTTGTTCCTTTTGGTGTGCATCTCTCCAGTAATGCTCCATGGATGACATCGGAGCCTCCCTAGCATCTTTCCACTCAAGCCACCCTTCTTCGCGCTCTGCTTTGGCAGTATTTTAACAACTGAGCTCCTGCCGGCCTGCTCCTTCCACTACTAGAGAATTGAGCATTTGTCCCCGGCCTGATTTTTCATTTGTACCGGGTATTTTTGCCCCGGTACAAATGAAGGCATTTGTATCGGTTGGAGCCACTGCCCGGTATAAATGTCTCCTCACCAGGGCGCGTCGGGGCCTCCTCCTCTCCACCCGGTACAAATGTAAAGTTATTTGTACCGGGGCTAGCTTTCCCCCAGTACAAACGCCGGCCGCCGTCACGCTCCGTCTGCATCTCCTATATTCTACACCCACCGGCCTTCTCTCTCTCCCTCATCTCTTTCTTTCATTCATCTCTATCTCTTATTCTCACCTCTGACCTCTCTCTCCTGCTGCAGACGCGGGGGACTTCCGGGGCCCAGCGCGGACGCCGGGGCGGCGGCCGACGTGGAGGCCGAGGCGGCGACGCCCTTGGCCGACGCAGCCTGGCGGCGCGGGTGCGGGGGCCTCCCCGGCGGCGCGGGCGCGGGGGCCGCGGGGCCCCCCGATGGCGCGGGTGCGAGGGCCGCGGGGGCCTCCCCGGCGGCGCGGGTGCGGGGGCCTCCCGGCGGCCGTCCTGCAAGCTTAAGATTGGTTCTTGTAGTATTTTTTTGTTCTTGTTCATACGTTTTTTTGCTTGTGATCCATGTGGTTGTGAATGATTTGCGATTCTTGTAAATCTGTGATTCATGGACTATGAGGCGTGTGATTGTTTATGTCCTGTGAATGTATTCATGTGATTGATTCTTGATGATTGAAAATAATGTGTGATGTGAAATATGTGATTGAGATTGAGAAGTGGGAAAAGAAAAAGAAAAAGAAAAGAAGGGGACAAACGGGGGAGATGACGGAAAAGGAGGGAACGGAGGGAGGCAGACGGCGTGACAGAGAGAAGGCATTTGTACCTGGTATCTCGCCCGGTACAAATGATTCACCTCATTTGTACCAGATGGTTTGTACTGGTACAAATGAGGGTTGCCAACCGGTACAAATGAGTGTTTTTCCAGTAGTGTTCGCAAATTGCTTGGCAACAGATTCTCCAATATCCTGGGCAGTACTGCTGTGACGAGGTGCATTCATGGAAGTGATGGCATGGGCTGCATTGTTTATATCCAACGACGACGCGAAACGGCGGGAGATATCACTGTTGAGAGTAGATGTTTTATTCTTCGTGTGTTCTTCTCTCCACCTTGTGTATGTGCGATGGCGGTTCTTGGTAGCCGAGAGGTCCTCCGGTGCACTACCCCTCCACCGCGCGAGACCGTGTCGGCCTGCTTCTCGCCCCCTGGCGAAGCTTCTGCGGCCGGCGGCGTCATCTCTTCGTCGTTAACCAAGCCCGCCGTCTCCTTCGCCCGCTGCTGCTTCTGTGACACCCCGCCGCTGATCGAGCCGGTAACCCCTTTCGCGCGGTGGTGATGCTTCGACGACGCCGACAGTGTCCCGCCACCCGAGCTCGCATCAGCTGCGCCGCAGCGCTGCTGCTTCTACAGCGGCATCCACCCAAACCGAAGTTTTCATAGTTTACACGGAGAAGTTAGTTTCCACCATATATGTGTTACAACAAAATTCAACGGCAAAGACGGCTCAATATTTAGCTGGAGACGTGAAGTGGAGAGGATGCTAGGTATGTGAGCAGATTTTTACGAATTTCTGTTTTGACTCTACTTTTATGTGAGTAACTATGGTACTAATACCGTCGGGGTTTGTTAGAATCTTCAGCAAATTCCAAAATTCATGTACCAGCACATGTTCAAGACTTCGTTTGAATCTTTATATAGGAAACAAAACTCTGGCTCGACGTGGATCATCATCGTCTTTATATTTTTTTTCGAGAATACATAGGAGAGCTGCCTTTCATCTGAGCGAAGTGATTCCTCAAGGTCAGGTTAAACAAGTGAATCATCGGTTGCAAGCACGAGAGCAAGCGATCGAAGAGGAGGAGAAAGAAACACGATAACCAGATGTCGAAGCCAGCTTGAGATGAACATTAGGAATGAAAAACAGTGATTCAACGTTATGAGTAAATAAATAGAATAGGGGCCAAACAATTTCCTTCAATTTGAGTAGAGTGGGTTGGCTGGAAAGTAGTAAAGTCGAAGTGAACCTCTATTTAGGAGAGATAACCCCGAACTTGAGCTACTTCATTCTCTAATAGGCTTGTTGTACCCGGTCTTGCTATTGACTCCCTAGCTAGCTCAGAAGGAATGCCTAACTTTGTTGGGACAGATTGGATTGTTGGAGCAGTCGATAAATCAGCCACAACAGAAACAGAATGACTAGTTTCAACAAGGCGAGTAGGAGAAGCTACTCTCGTTTTAGTCGCATCCGTGGAAGGAAAGAAGGATCAGATCGTAAGCGAACAGTACAGTGGGAAGAGCGTAAGCGAGTTCAGTTAATGCAATTAAGGGTAGGAGAAATCTCGCTCAGGAAGATAGGTCTAGGAAGATGTCACTGGAAGGGAAGATAGTTGAGGATCATTGCATTAAGAAGAAAAGTTGTCACATTTTACAACGCGGGCCATTAACCGAGCACACACACACGGTGTACAGAACGTCATCACCCTAAGAGAAATGAAGAAGAAAAACACGCTACCCCGGCAAGAGTCCACATCTGACCTTCTTCGACAATAAGGGCAACAACCTGGGCTGCGGAATTTCCTTAGTACGCGTTGAACACTCTTCCATTCCCTTCCTTCCAAATGCGCCATGAAATCAACATGAAAGCGGAGTCCAAACCTCTTTGTTGTAGCTTGTTCAAACCACTTCGCTTGTTGATCCACCAGTCAACAAGTTGCATGGCCGGAGCTGGCGGTTGGTTAAGCAGGGTGATCGTCGCGCTGATAGTGTGCTACACCTCGGAGGTGAAAGGCAGCGACTGAATAGATGCTTGGCTGTTTCAGTAGCTTGTCTGCACATGTTGCAAGTGTCGTTCCTGCAATCATCTTCGCTGGCGTCTGTCAGCTGTCCAAAGTCGCTCATGGGCCGGCAGCCACATGAAGAACTTCACCTTCATAAGAACGCAGGCCTTCCAGATGCATTTCGCCCTCAAACCGTGTTGCTCCTTAGAAGAACATTTTGTAGGCTGAGCAATGCCAAGTACTCGCCCGTCGGAGACCAACTCCAAGTGACGATGTCCTCCGTGCCCGACAGAGCTGAATGGCGTCTGTATAGTGCCAAAGCTCAACACACTCAGCAATGGCATCACCGTCCTTTATAGTTGGGTTGACTCACAGTCTACGGAACAGTGAGTATGCATTGACAAATTTGGCAATGCGCAACTTTACGCCACGCGTTGGCATCATCGAGATAATAAGAAAAACATCCCAAAGAAGATCCATCCAACAAGCTTCCTTTTTATAAAGAAAAAAACACAGTCGGTATTGTTATCTTCTTTCGTAAATTTGACCTACCACCAGCACCTCCTAATTTAACTCCAATGCCGATGCTACAATCGAATCGTTCAAACACGTCACACGAAAATTCAGCCACGTACTACTCCAGTTCCATGGTCCGTACGATGACCGTTCACCGGAAAGCTTCACTCACGTTGACCTGGGCTGCTAATAGCGGTCCAGCGCAAGCTCGTGGTTTCAGATTGTTGCTTGAGTTTTCGGCTGCTTGAGCTTTCACACAAAAACCCCTCCGTTGCGCACACATCACTTTGAAGCCTCTGATGCTGACCGTGTGGAAGAAACGTCTGGGGAGGTTGCAAGGCATATAGGAGTCCTCTATGCCAACTACTTGGAAGATGGAATTTAATAAGGCCATAGCTGAAGTCGGATTGACCATTCTGGCTGGTGATTTTGACATCATGCTGACGAGGACACTGTCTGTAACGCGAAAGTTGTTTTATGGAACAATTTTTAGTCCTTGCAATATCGTGAAAAATCTCATGCTGTTCTGTGCAAACAAAAACAAAAACTCGAATCCTGATGCCTATTTCACGTGGATTAATGTTCCGTAGCTAGCTTCATTGCCACGTAGGAAATGCAAAAATGCAGAATAATAGAAAAAAAGAAGGAAATTCTTTTCCCCAACAGTGCTACACGGCAAGTCGGCAACACCGCCGCCCCCACCGGCCACCGCTCCCTCTCCTTCCTCGTCCCGCTCCCCCCATCCATCCATCCGGACCATCCCCACATTCCCCCCAAGTCAAAAAGAGGGAAGCTTCTTTCCACCGGAGTCCCTCCAGCCCACCAACGACTAGACGCTGGTCAAGCAGCACCAATCCAAGCGGCCACACAACCCTAGCCTTCCTCCCCCTTCCCCCCTCCTCATCCCGCATCGCGGGCGGCGGCGAGGAAGAAGCCATGGATACCTCCGGCGGCGGCGGCGGAGGCGGTGGTGCGCAGATCAAGGGGATGGCGACGCACGGCGGGCGCTACGTGCTCTACAACGTGTACGGGAACCTCTTCGAGGTCTCCTCCAAGTACGCCCCGCCCATCCGCCCCATCGGCCGCGGCGCCTACGGCATTGTCTGGTGCGTCCCCCCTCCCTCTCGCTCCCCGGGTCGCGGCGCGGGTGGTGTCGAATCGAGTTGCTGCCTAGGTCCGTTCGACCTACGCCGCGTGGTTGGGCGCGTCTTGTAGATTTCGCTTCGCCGTGACGCTTTAGGCAAAGGATTTTATAGGGTGACACGATGTGCGGCGGCCAAGTATTTTGCCGTGGATGTGCTTATTTCGTACTACTTCCCCTTTCCCTTCCACGCTTTAGGCATGAACTTTTTTTTTTTTTTGAAACGAAGTGGGCGGACGCCTGAGTGTTTCGCCGTGGATGTGCTTATGTATTATCCTTTTCGCCTTCTGTGTTTTTAGCGCGGCTGTTAACTCGGAGTCAGGGGAGGAGGTTGCGATCAAGAAGGTTGGCAATGCATTCGACAACCACATCGACGCCAAGCGGACGCTGAGGGAGATCAAGCTTCTCCGCCACATGGACCACGAGAATGTATGTATGCATGATAACTGCCTTTAGAGTTTGGACATGTCCGGTGTGGTGATGCTGGGCTTTAGAGCTTACCCTTGTTTGTTCGTCCAAAATCTTATAGGTGCGTGATTTTATAGCAAGCTTGCAGTTCTGCTGGTCTTTTGAGTTGTATATAGGTATATGTTGCCAATTTACTAAAAATTGCAACAGCATTTAGTGCTTTTTGTTACTAATAAAAAAGCACAGTAATTGCTCTTGCTAGTTGCAATTCAATGTATCAATTCCATCCAATGCAAACTGTTACATGAGACTATAAACTTCAGTGTTCAAGTAGACTTCTATAAATAGAAAAGAAAGTAGACTTCTATAAATAGAAAAGAGGACAAAGCTCCATGTTCAGCTTTTCATGGTGTAAAGGGAAATGGGAATGTACCATTGATTCTACCTGCTTTTGTTTACATCGCTTGAAGTAGCAGTGAAGTTTGATTTATTCACAAATTCTATATATATGTGTCCTAACCATGTAGTACACTCTACTCAGCAATGAATTTCCCATTATCTAATTTTTATGATTATGATTTTAACATCTGGTCACAGATCCTTGCCTTAAAGGACGTCGTACGCCCGCCAAGTAGAGAGAACTTTAATGATGTGTACATTGTTACTGAGTTAATGGATACAGATCTCCATCAGATCATTCGCTCAAATCAGTCATTGACTGATGATCATTGCCAGGTCTGTTCCTTCAGCTTGTGCCAAAGTTATGTCATATCAAATAATAAAAATCCAATACCTAAATAAAAAAGTGCTTCCCCCAATTCAGAAATGATTACTGCATGCTGTCTTGCTATTTTGTTGAAATGATGCCCTGAATGTTTGTTTCCTACATTTCAGCTTAGCAGCTATTCTATGGTTTTCCTTTTTCCTTGCAGTACTTCCTGTATCAGTTGCTACGAGGGCTAAAATATGTGCACTCAGCAAATATATTGCACCGGGATCTAAAGCCAAGCAATTTGTTCCTAAATGCAAATTGCGACCTCAAGATAGCAGATTTTGGGCTTGCAAGAACCACTTCAGAGACAGATCTCATGACAGAGTATGTGGTCACTCGTTGGTACCGGGCACCAGAGCTGCTGTTGAACTGTTCACAGTACACTGCTGCCATTGATGTCTGGTCAGTTGGATGTATACTAGGTGAAATTGTTACTCGGCAACCCCTGTTTCCTGGACGGGATTATATCCAGCAATTAAAATTGATCACTGAGGTAAACTCATCCGATGGAATTCTTTAGTTTATCATTTCTCAATATAATACATTGATTGGATGATTGGTTTGCTCAGGAAACCTATACATTTACTTGTTTTCTTCATATAAGAGTGATGTTTTGTTGTAACTTAAATAGAAATTTGTTTTGAGTAACTACAACTTACAGTCTTTATCAGATCTGAAATCAAATTTCCCTTGTACCTTCTTATTTATGTGAACTTTCCTATCTTCGTACATTACAATTTACAGTCTGTACCAGATTTGACCTTTTTCCATTACGTTATTATTTCTGTGAACTTTCCTACCTTCTATGATCTTTGAACTTATTCTAATCTCATAATCCAACAACTCATAACCCATGTTCCTGATTGATAATTGTAGGATCCATTGTTAACTTTTATTATTATACACCATTTCGTGCCTTTTTCCTTCGTTAAAACACACCGCTCTAATCTGAGTATCAATATTATTGAGTTCTTTTTCCTCCCAAAAGCTCATAGGCTCACCAGATGATGCAAGCCTGGGATTCCTTCGAAGTGATAATGCAAAAAGGTACATGAAACAACTACCGCAGTTTCCAAGGCAGGACTTCCGCTTGCGTTTCCGCAACATGTCAGCCGGTGCAGTAGATTTGTTGGAGAGAATGCTTGTGTTTGATCCAAGCAGACGGATCACAGGTATCTGGCTTCACGAAAATCCACTTTGTTAGTGGCGGCTTCACTATAAACTCAAATACATTTTTTCTTGTGCAGTTGATGAGGCTCTGCATCACCCATACTTGGCTTCTCTTCATGACATCAATGAAGAACCTACGTGCCCTGCACCTTTCAGCTTTGATTTTGAGCAACCATCCTTTACAGAAGCACATATAAAAGAACTCATCTGGAGGGAATCTTTAGCCTTTAACCCGGATCCTCCCTACTAAGAGCAAAGGTCTGTATTGTTTTTGTTGAGGCTTGAGAATGGCTTGTCCAAAAGAATGAATTCACCTAGATGAATATAGTTTAACTTAAACAGTCTAGATCCGAGATGAATGTAGTTTAAGACACCAATCTAGATCCTGCCTATGTTTTTGCAGACTGCTTATGGAGGAATTTCTGTTATCTGCCAAGCTTGCTAATTTAGACTACACATAGCATTTTGAAAGAAAAGAATTGCTTATATGCCATGAACTAACAGAAGCTGCTGGTGTACCTTTGCTTTAGACAAGTTCCTCATGCTAACTCTCTAGTTTCACTTCACCATTTGGAGTGTGGGGTATTTTCGTAGACCAAGACTGATATATGTATTGTAGATTTTTCAAATCAGTACATTTCTATTCCTGATGTTGTTGAGTCCTCAGTTCTAACCTTCCCCTTTCTTTGGTTTTGTGTGAGTGCAGGATAAGTTATCTGCAAGGCATCTGAAGATCTCTAGCTCCAGCGGATGCACAAACTTATGTCTGTGTGCATATATTATTTTCAGCTGCTTGTTGGGCAAACGGGCATGGGTTGTTGCTGCAATAGCAATTCTCTTAAAGGCTTGTGACTTGGTGAGAACAAACGATGTTTGGATTTCTTCTCAGATGCCTGAATCTAGGCTTGTATTATACCGGTTGATTTCATAAACTATTCTTATGTATCTACGATTGTAATTTTGTAGACGAACTTGAACAACCCCTGTATATCTGAGTTGACAGAGCTTCCCAACTGTATTATCACAAATACATTACATTATGATCTTACTGTTCTAGATCGTCTTTGCTAATCTGGTATATCTTATTATCTGAAGCCGGGGTTTACCCAAAGGGTTGATCGAACAGGTTTGTTCATCTACCACCCTGCAGCGAGCTTGCTGATACTGTCGCACACGATGACCATGTCAGGGACGCCTGCGAGCCGAACTCGACGGGATCTTCGTCTGCAAACACGATCATGGGCTCCTCCTGCATGCTCACCTCGCCATCCAGGTACTGGCAGACCTGCCTCATGGTAGGCCGCGCCTCCGGCCTTGTCTGGCTGCACACGAGACCCAGCCACAGCACCAGCTTCGCTTCCTCAGCGTCGTACCACCCTTCAAGCCTTTCATCCACGGCGTGCACGAGGTCGCCCTTGACGCCGAGCTCGCGGACCCAGCGCACTAGGTTGATGCCGGTGACGGGGTCGATGGGCCGGCACCCGCACGCCACCTCGAGGAGCAGCACGCCGAAGGCGAACACGTCGGTGGCCGTGGTGGCCCTGCCGGTGACGACGATCTCGGGCGACATGTAGCCCAGCGTCCCGACGACGCGCGTCGTGGCGGGGTCCGCACCGTGCTCGTACAGGCGCGCGAGGCCGAAGTCCCCCAGCCGCGCGCCCATGTCGGCGCCGAGCAGGACGTTGCTGGCTTTGACGTCGCGGTGCACCACCACCTGCTCCCACTCCTCGTGCAGGTACACCAGCCCGGACGCGACGCCTCTCAGGATCCTGACGCGCTGCACCCACGACAGCGGCGGCCGGGCCTCGCCGGCGGCGGCGCGGCGGCCGAACAGGTGCGCGTCGAGGCTGCCGTTGGGCATGAACTCGTAGACCAGCAGCAGGTCCTGCCCGCGCTTGCACCACCCGCGCAGCTCGACCAGGTTCCGGTGCCGCATGCGCCCGAGGCTGGCGACCTCGGCCACGAACTCGCGCATCCCCTGGGACCCGTTGCTCGAGATCCGCTTGATGGCCACCACGTCGCCGGAGTGCCGGAGCACGCCTCTGTACACCTCGCCGAAGCCGCCGGCGCCGAGGAGCTCACTGTTCCTGAACCCCTTCGTCGCCTTATAGAGCTCCTTGTACGGGAACCGGTGAGGGTGGTCCAGCTCCCACTCCTCTAGCGTGTCGGCGAGGGCCGCCCTCTGCCGCAGCCAGAGTGCAGCAACGATTGCCGCGACGATCGCAAGAAGAGTGGCCACGCAGGACATTGCGGCGATCATGATTGCGGCGGATATGCTACCGGAATTGGAAAGCGAAGGAGGAGGTGGTGGTTTTGGAACTTCCGGCAGCTGCGAGAGATCGATGGACCGTGCGACTCCTCCTCCAGATCGGAAACTCCATGAGAGGACGTAATGTGAGCTCGCCAGCTTCCCGGTTGCCGCCGAGAAGCCGATGTACATGTCCTGCTTAAAGATCGGCGAGAGGTCAATCGGCTGCGAGATGAGAGGACGGCGAGGCCGACTTGCGACGGACACGGGAGCTATGGTCACGTTGAGGATCTTGGAGCGGCCGTCGTAGTCCACCCACGCCTGGATCGGCTGCCGGCTCTCGAGCGGCACCGGGACCTTCCTGCCGTCGTCGTCAGCGAAGTACCCCGCCGGCTCCGACACGTTGGACACGAGGCTGTTCAGGTCGACGCCGACGTGGTTGTCGTTGATCTCGTTGAGGATCCCGGGCGCCTGCGCCGTGTCGAACTCGACGGCGAAGACGTGGTTGGACGCGTTGCCCATTGTGTCCTTGCCGAGGAGGCCGAGGTAGAGGCTGGGGCTCGCTCCGGGCAGCACCTTCGACGCCGCGGCGACGAACGCCAGGCCGGCGCCGCCGCCCCTGCCGGCGGCGGTCACGATGTCGAACACGAAGGCCGTGCTGAAGGAGGCGACGGCGTCGCCGCCGCCGAGCACCATGCGCACCGGCGGGCCGAAGAAGGCGTGGCCCATGAGGTAGTTCCCGTCGGTGGTGAGGCGGATCGCGCCGCCGCGCAGGACCGACGCCGAGCCGTCCACGGTCAGGTTCGCGGCGCCGCGGAAGCCGTTGTAGACGAAGTCGACATCGGCGGGGGAGCAGAGGAGGCAGCGAGCGAGCAGGGAGAGCACGGCGAGGCGGACACGGAACGCCATGGACGACGTATGTATGTCAGTTCAATAGCGGAGTAGCTCGGCACGTTCCATAAATATAAGTAGTGTCTACTGTTCCTCAAGACTACAAAGTCGTGAAAGGATTTCCCCCCTTCGTAGTTCGTATGATCGGCAGGGGAAAGTGACACGAGTGTCGTCAGGGGTCTTCTACTCTGACGTGTCAGTCAGACTCGGAGGCACAACTGCACTGTACTAACCAACACAGAAGGATGTAGTACGGAGTAGTGCATATCGCAAAGTTTGGTGACAAAACAGAGGCTACCTTCTCCCGGAGGACGTGCGAGACAAAATTGACCCGATTTCCTGCGTGGCTTTGGTAGCCACAGACAGCTGCGGTGGTCGACCCGATCAATTGCATATCCTCGGTCGTGGCAGGGCGGTGTAGTGATACATTTGAGTTCAAACAACAAACTTACACTTTCAAATTTGAAGATGATGGAATTACCAATTTATGTCTATTCATTCATTTTTAGTCTGACACTTTTCGCTAATCCGGCGCATCACAATGAACCAGGGACGAAGCTAAATTCAAATGACAAATTTGAAGACTAGATTTATCATCCAGAATGCAGAGGTGAATTCGTGCATGAGACGAAACTCGAACAATCAGATCGCCTATTCAGAAATATAAAATATCTGCTCTGCATCGTGTCCTGTGAAAATTATTTTTTATTTTTAAACATAGTGTAAAATTTATTTTTTTATTTGAAACATCCTGTGAAATTTGTTGCTGGACAGGCTGTCTGCTCACTAGGTTCTAGCACAGTACTCCCGGTCCCGGGGTGCTCGGCACGCGGCCTGGATCAAACGCAACGCCAATCAGAAAAGGAAACCGGTTGTTCCGGGCCCAGTCGTCAGTGACCCATCATCACGAGATCCCCGAGGCCCGATAAGAGCAAACCGACCCAACCCCGCGTCCGCCACCACCACCACTACCGGCAGCTCCTCTCCTGCAAGGCTGCAACTGCAAGCGACCGCCCACCCACTCGCTTCGATCCCCTCCCTCCCATCTCCCCAAACCCCATCGCGCGGCTGCAGGCCGCAGCAGCAGCAACCTCCACCGCCGCCGCTGCCGCTGCCGCTGCCGCCGAAGGGCCGGGCCGGGCCGTGGGGGTGCTGATATGAAGGAGGTGGTGCTCCACGTGTACGACGTGACCAACAGCGACTCCGAGAAGACGAACAACACCATCCTCCAGATCAACCGCATCTTCAAGGACCGCATCGGCCTCGGCGGCATCTTCCACAGCGCCATCCAGGTACCGGCTCCGCTCCCCCCTCTCCCCTCGCCGCCCCGCCCAGATCCCAGCGGGGCGACGCTTGCGTTGCGTGCCCGCTTACGCCCCAGATCCCTAAATCTCACGCGATTTCCCCGACTCCCCCGCCGCGACGCAGGTCTATGGCGAGGATGAGTGGTCGTTCGGGTTCTGCGAGACCGGCAGCGGCGTCTTCAGCTGCCCCGTCGGGAAGAACCCCATGTACACCTACCGGGAGCGCATCGTGCTCGGGGAGACGGAGTGCGGCATCGCCGCCGTGAACCGGATCCTGCGTGAGCTCAGCCGCGAGTGGCCGGGCCACTCCTACGACCTCCTCTCCAGGAACTGCAACCATTTCTGCGACGTGCTCTGCGGGAGGCTCAGCGTCCCCAAGCTCCCAGGTAAGGGGCTGACGAAATGGAGCTACTCTCTTCGGCTCCTTTGTTCTTCTGAATTGCCGCAGGCTGTGTAATGCCTAGCATTCTATATGATTCTCGAGTTTTAAAAAATGGTATGAAGGAAGGTTGCATAATACAATTTAGATAGAGATTTACATGCTTGGCTAGGAAAATAAAGTACAAACTGAGGCCTCGTCTGGAATGGAGGATTTTCGAAGGAAAATCGTAGGAATCGTGAAACGGAGGAAAGGAAGCTGGAGCCAGCGTTTGGAAATGGAGGCAATGATGGTTCCTTTCCTCTGGAGGCTCATTTCAAAGGCATGAAAAAATCCACTCCAATCCCTTGTTTTCTCTTCCTTTGCGCTTGTCCGAGGTAAATCGAGTGAAAAGGAGAGAGAATTAGGCAAAGCACCGCTCGAAGAACCTGCTAATCCCTTTCGTTACCCTCGCCCTGCCATGGCTCCTGTTGCAGCTGCTGCCATTGCTAGCTGCGTCAATCTGCTCCTGCTGAGCTGGTTGGCGTCGATCCCACTCCTGCCAAGCCAGTTCTGCATGCTGCTACCTCGCCCTCACCTGCTAGTTCTTGCTCGTTGGGACCTGATATGGAGCGATGCAGATCAAACTTGGATGAGAATGGCAGGAGGCAAGAAAGAACAGTCAGAACGATGAAGAAAAAAAGAAAGGGATAAGAGTAACAGAGAAGAAAGGGATAAGAATGTGAGGGGCAACACGTTTCACTCCTTGTTTGTCTAAGACTATCGCTGTTGTTGGGACCCATCGTGCTGTTGGTCTGCATGTCAGTGGCTAGAAGCAAATGACGAAGGTTGAGAAAAAAGTGTCAACGCTAAATAGCTGCTGCAATTTTTGCGTTCAGGGACCCACTTCAGTCAAGTTTCCTGCGTTTCTATTCCTGCATTCCAAACACCTTCTTTCATATATTCCTACGTTTTTTCATTCCTCTGTTTTGCTATAACATTCCTATCACATTCCTACGTTTTCTTCAATTCCTCTGTTTTCTAATCCTCCGTTCCAAACAGCCCTGAACCCTAAAATCATGTGAACTGAATATTGTAAAGAGTTCACTATCGCATAGACTTGTTATAAAAGAAAGAGAAATGTGAAAAACGATGTCCATATCTGCCACACATCCTACTACTCAACTGCTATCCATTCTTGGCGAAAACCTCCATGATCTCCAAAACTGCTGGAATGTTATGGTTAATGTATGAAACTGAATGCCACTAGCTGTAAAACTCAGCTTTGGAGCTTAATGCACTAGCTCATGTGGCAATTTTAAGCAAGGTTGAAATTTTCCCTCGGTCAAGTAGGTGCTAATCATTTAGATCTTACTGTTGGATTAGCAGAAATTTTTCCTATGTTGCTAATAGACTAGCATGGTAGCGTTACTTAAGTTTGAAACGGCATAGTTAGCTAACCTTTTATTCTATGTCTGCCTAACCTTGCAGGTTGGGTTAATCGCTTTGCCAATGCTGGTGATACTGCCGTTGTTGTTGCTGAGAACACAGCAGTTAAGGTACATATAATCGATTTGATTATGGCTGTGCCTTTTCCTTTATTTTCAATAGCAAGATCACCTTGTGGCATGGACCGCATGGCTGTTTATTGTATTATTAACAGCTGCTGTGTTACACTACATTGTATGCTATGTACTGACTGTTATCTGTTAAGTCAGATGTTGATGCATTGCATCATCAAAATTTTCTTGAGCGCGCCATATTGTTATCAGAGCTCAGTAAAGCAGTTAGTGCCATATTGAGTTGCATAGGAAGTTATGAGCTCAGTAAAGCAGCTTGTAGCTTTTCATGAATCGTGATTGCTCCGTGCTTTTATTACTTCACTAGTCTTTTATTCATGTTTTGTATCTCCATTTTTCACACCAATGCAAATACCATTTATATTCGTGTTTGTAGTGTTGATTATGTAAAATGCTGTTATAGTCTCATGCGTCATTACAATTAGACGAAGTATGTTCTTTATAAGACTGTTTTTTTTATACATCTCTGTGTAGGCTCCTTTCTTTGAGTATTGACAGTATGTGACATCTTGGATTACTTTACTTAATATGATTTTTTTTCTGGTTGTGAATTTGTGTCTTGCAGTTCAGGCAGGCTAAAACAGAAATTGTGAATGCCAGTAGAGTAGCATACAGATTTATGGCAGGCTTGGCTTCAAAAAATCAAGCCTCACCGGAGTCTCCAGGTAACAACCAAAACAGAGGCAGCCCTACTTTCCAGGGAGCTTGGTTCAAGAACATCGTATCAGCTGGAGCTAAGCCATCTTCGAGTGGATCAACTCCCTCGCAGGACACTGACGATGGATCCCCTCTGCGGCGCCAAAATTCAACAGAACAATCAACACGGTTGTAGCCACTTTTCCCGGCTGTTGAATTGAATCTGTAGTGTAACATTAGCTAATATTTGTTCAAAACCTGTTGTTAAGTTGGATCAGTAGTGTGACAGTCGCTGATATTTGTTCAAAACCTGCTATTTGCCCGTGAATCAATATTCTTTCCAGCATTGTTTGAACGCCCGATGGCTGCGTATATGCAATTTGGTTTGTTGGGAGCGTTCGTACAACAACTCAACAAGCAGCGCAAACCCCCTGGCCTGCCCATCGCTGATTAATCCATTCAAATTTGCAAGGCCTGATGAGAGAGACCCATTGCAAATTTGCACATGGGAAATAAAAACCATTCCAGCAGCAAGCAGACTTGTGCAGCATCACACTCGGCCTGAATGGATCCAGTGTTAGTTTTCTAACACCTCCTTTGACCGCTAATTAAAGGTATTAAATAAAGTTAGTTTACAAAACTACCTCCATAACCCCCGGCTTAAATCGCGAGACGAATCTAATGAGGCCTTTGACCGAATGATTAGAAGATGATTACTGTAGCATTACTATAGTAAATCATAGATTAATTAGACTCATTAGATTCGTCACGCAAAGTTGCACTCATCTGTGAAAAGCTTTTATAAATAGACTTCATTTGATACTCCATGCATGCAAGATTATCAGGTGTTAGAAAACTAACACCTGGATCCATTCAGGGCGACTATCTCCGTCCTGACTCCTGACCCTTCCCAAAAAAAAGTGTCTGTCCTGACAGGTCTTCTTTCAGACTTTTTTTAAAGAAACACCCAAAAGGGTGTACTCATATCTGATTCATATCAAGGAAAACAATTGGCAGTACAAGGGAATGACAGCTTGACACACAATGACGCAAAGAAAATAAAATTACATTGAAGAACACTCTGGTCGTCTTCTTCCTTCCAAAGTTCGTCGTCCACCGGAGCTTGAAAAATGCACTGGAAAGGCAACAAGGGAAAAGAGCACCTGCAAACGCCATCGCCACACAAGGCTTTGAAGACCGCAAAAACCACCCGCTGCTTACAACGAGATCTAGCAAACACTGAAAGAATATCGGCTGGGGCAACACCCCAAGCAACGCAGGCTTGCAATCCGTCATCACCAAACCAGCGGGTTGAAGAAACCGGAACTTGACGAAGAACAGATCGAAGAAAGAGATCAAAACCGCCCCAACAAAGGACAGCCAACTGCATCTCCTGACGAACACACCAATTGCAAAGATCTGAAGATAATCTACAGATCTGACAGAACCAACTCTCACTGGCCCTTCGTCGGCGCCGGAAAGAACGTCGTCGAGGTAGGGAGAGGCCGGAGAGACCTTATTGCATAGCGTCATCTTCACCACCACCTTGTTGATGTCGCTGGAAACCAAACCTAGAAGGAAAAAACTAAACCTACGAAAGGAAACTGGTCCCCGCTGCTCTCCCTACCGGCACCGGCGAGGCCACCGGAGGGCAGAGGAGGGGGACCGTCGGGGACGGGCGTGGGCGGCGGCGAGAGGGCAGGCGGCGGCAGCGGCTATTAGGGTTCCCCTTCTGAATCAAAATTAGTTCCTCAAATCTTCTTTCAGACTGGCTTCTAGGTAGACAGAAATACAGTCGTCTTGCTTGACATCAAAGTGCATTTAGCACATAGAGCTTGTATTTTTTTTTCATTTGCAGCATCAATCTTGGATGGACCTCCTGCAGTCGTAGGCCCAGAGAACATGACAGGTGGGCCGTCTACATTACTTTTTTTTTTGTCTTGATGCAACTGCATCTTGCGGCCCAGCCGCGGCCGATACAAAACCACAGAAATGGCCCATGTTCATCCGCTCGTGGCCCAAACAGCCTGTAACTTCCTCACCGCATCTATACCTGATCATGGCCGCCCGACCTGATAAACCCGACCTGCTAAAAAAAACTCGACTCGACTGTGCGACGGGTCAGATGTGGGCTGAAACTTTCACCTCAATCAAGAAAAAACACGACCCAACCCGAAATACAACCCAAAAAAGCTGAACCCGACCCAACAGTGTGACGGGTCGGGCGCGGGCCAAACATTTTGACCGGGTAACCCGACACACCCGACTCATGATCAGATATACCGCATATGACTGTTGCCAGTTGGCTCCTGACACGTGTGGTCCATCGGGAGCTCGATCTACTAGGGTTTTTCTTCGTCTCGCTCCCTCCGCTCATATAACTAGGAATGGACACTTTTAAACTGAAAAAATACCAAACCGAGCCAAATCAAAGTCGGTTTTTCGATTCGGTGTCGGTTTTCAATTTTGTAAAGTTTCGATCATCCGTGTCGGCTTCAGTTTCAGCTCCACCAGCGCGCATGCAGCCCGCACCCGCAGGCCACAGACGACAATAGGCATACAGCCTCAGTAATTTTGGCCCACATCGGCCCATGTTCACGAGCAAATATAAGACGCACGCACCCTCAATCCCCAAACCCTAGCAGTCTAGCACAATCCTTTCCTGCCAGGCGGCGGCGGCGGCTCCACTGGTATAACACCCGGCGCCGCCACTTCCCCCGCTTCTCTCCCTCTCCCTCTCGGCGCCCGCCAGTCCCTGACGAAGGTATCGACCCCCCATCCCCGGCCGTCCCCTCCCTGCTTGCGCGTCGATTCGCAGCGTTTCGTGCCCTCCATTTCATCAAATCTGACCCCGCTTTCTTCCTTATTGTTCTTCCTGCAGGGAGCTGAGTGACCGGTTGCAGCCATGAGGTACTGCTGATTTCTCTCGTCGCATCATCTCTTGTGTTGCGCATGGATTACTTGCGATTAGTGTCATTGTCTTGTCGATTGCCATGTTATGGTTTGGTCCTTTAGGAGATGTTTTTTTAATCTGAAAAATGGTCATGTAGTTAGGAGATCGCTGGCTTGTTTAGGTATAGTTGGTTGCTTACTTGCTTTGGTTCAAAATTATGAGATGAGGCTGAAGAGATGCTAAGTTTCTTCAATCTGTCCGAGTCAGGGAAATTGCGCTTGTGGTCTTTCACGTAACGAAGTCACATCGGGTTCAGCTAGTTTGCTTGTCTTATGATGGACTATTGTGTTGACTGTGCCTTCTAGAAATCTTCGTAATGAAAGGGGTAATTATACTATAGAGAATAGAAATTCAAAGGTGCTTGAATACTTTTCATGAAAGTGCCTTTCTTGTAATTCTCTTGTTTGTGTGTTAGGAGATCCGTTTAGATGTAATTTTCCTTTACAGATAGCTTGCTCGCCTTGATTAGATAGTTGTTCTCCTGCTTGCTTTGATCCAAAGTTATGAGAAATGAGGATAACATTGAAATTGGAGCATATTTTTTATCAGTATAATGAAGTTACATGTGACATAGGATTAAGTATCTTTGCTTTTGTTATGATAAACTTAGTTGTCCCTTAGTCTGGAGTTTCCTTATTTGAAGGGATAATTGCATGTTGGATCCTGAATGATTGGGAGGAATTGTGGTCCAGGGCTTGAAAACATGTCCTCACATTATAAGTTCTGTGCACTTATGTTATTTTGAATCTGCTGCAGTAAGTTGCAAACTGAGGTTCTCAAAGAAGCCATCTCTCAGATCGTTGTGGCTTCCAAGGAGAAGAATAGGAAGTTCACTGAGACAGTTGAGCTTCAGATTGGCCTGAAGAACTATGACCCACAGAAGGACAAGCGTTTCAGTGGCTCTGTTAAGCTGCCCCACATCCCCCGCCCCAAGATGAAGGTGTGCATGCTTGGTGATGCCCAGCATGTTGAGGAGGTAAGATACAGTTAATTTATCTGTGTATCTATGTTGTGCATGCTTATGTTAAACAGAACTGAACCCAACACACTTTGAACAGCTTTCTTTGACTGACTATGAAATGCTAGCCAAATATCATGTGCTTTCTGTAAAACTTCCTTGGATAATTTATCAGACCCTATTTTCTCTAAAGCAAATATGCTGTGCTAACCATTTTTTACTATATGTTCAGGCTGAGAAGCTTGGACTTGACTACATGGATGTCGAGTCTCTGAAGAAAATGAACAAGAACAAGAAGCTTGTCAAGAAGCTTGCCAAGAAGTACCATGCTTTCTTGGCGTCAGAGGCCATCATCAAGCAGATCCCCCGTCTCCTTGGTCCTGGTCTCAACAAGGCAGGCAAGTACCCATTTTCTGTTTCTTTTGAGAACAAAAAAACCTGTGGACTGTTTCATCTAATCGCAATGTCTGTGGGATGTATGCTAGTTTCATATTTCTCTGTGGATTTGCATGATTTTGTCATTAACATTCATTCATGATGTGCATTGAAAGCTGTTCTTAAAAATGTTGTCCTACCTGCACTGATTTGAAATTAATCAAATTGCTACACATTTGTTGCAAGGCTATGTCGTCTCATTATGGAAATACTAGCAGAGATCTAAGGAGTATATTTCATTACAGTATCCCTGTTAACTTAGATGTGCATCCGACTCTGTACCTTTTGTTTTGGCCATGTATTGTCATCCTTGACTACCTGCTGATTGGATCATGCTTATTATGGCAGGCAAGTTTCCTACTCTGGTTTCTCACCAGGAGTCTCTTGAAGCCAAGGTGAACGAGACGAAAGCTACAGTCAAGTTCCAGCTAAAGAAGGTTCTTTGCATGGGTGTTGCTGTTGGTAACCTGTCCATGGAGGAGAAGCAGATTCAGCAGAACATCCAGATGAGCGTCAACTTCCTTGTGTCCCTTCTGAAGAAGAATTGGCAGAACGTGGGTGATCTGTTTCTAAATATTTTTGCAGCCTAACTGTCCATATTCTAGATGAAAATTTGGAACGCAAAATAAAATACCAGATAACAACATGTTGCTGTCTATGCTTTGCAGGTGAGGTGCCTGTACGTTAAGAGCACCATGGGGAAGCCGTACAGGGTGTTCTAAGTCTTGCAGCTATCCTTGAAGGACCTCGAACTGGGCTTTGCCATAAACTTAGATATGTACCCATCAGTTTTGTGCCTGACAATGAGACTGTCGAAATATCTGGTCCTTAATTTTTTTCGCTTAATAGAACCTCTGGAGGAATGCTTTTGGAATTATGGAGTCGCATCTTTGTGTTACGGTTCCTTTTTCCTGCCCCTTGTCTCGTGTTTGCTGCTCTGCAGTTTTGGTATCGTTGGCATTAGGGCTGGACCGTGAGCCAGAAACTCGTGAGTTGGCTTGACTCGTTCATAGCTTAGCTCGACTAGACTCGGCTCGATCAATTTTTTTAACGAGCAGAGCAACTATTTTTGTTTATTTTGTTAGCAAGACGGCTCGTAAGCTATTCGCGAGTCAAACAAGCTAGAAAGTTTTAATTTCAACATAAAAAACTAAGCTATCAAAATTGAGTTGAGTCATTGAAGTTATGCTAAACTTTCCTAAGTGCTTCATGTGTAACTAATTTTATCATTTATAACTTTATAATTATTATTTTAAAATTTTTTACATATGCTCAGATGTTAATTTCAAATTTACATATAGCTCCCAAGCTTAACGAGCTAGCTCGAGCTACTAACAAACGACGAATTTTTTTTTATATTTTTTCTGCTTTGATTTTCGAAAAATAAATGGTGAACCAAAAATTTCGACAAATATACATCTGCCGCTAAACCTCACGGCGGTAAGAGTTCCTACCGCCATGGGGCACGGCGTTAGGGGTGGCCCCAACGGTCGGCTCTACTGCCAGGTGGGGCCAGATTCCTGCCGTCGTGGGGCACGGCGGCAGGAATCCTAGCGCCGCGGCCCACGGCGTCAGGAGCCCTAGCGCTGTGCCCCACGGCGGCAGGGTTCTGGCGCCGTGGGGTTTGGCGGCAGCGTCACCCCTATAAAGAGGGCGACCGCTGCCGCCGCCGGCCCCCTCCCTCCCTCCCTCCATCCTCTAAACCTTCGGCTTTCAACCCTTCGGAACACTACTGACTGAGGTATGTTTCTAAATTTAGTCTAGTGTAGTTAGTATAGTTAGTTAGTTTAGTTTAGAAATTTAGTTTAGTTAACTTAAGTTAGTTAAATTTAGTTTAGTTAACTTAGTTTAGTTAACTTAGGTTAGTTAAATTGATATAAAATTTGTAGAAAATTATTTAAATTGATTAAATTGATATAAAATTCGTAGAAAATTATTTAAATTTACATAATTCGTTTAAATTGGTTTAAAACTTCTAAAAAATGGTTATAATTCACGTAATTAGATTAAATTGATATAAAATTCGTAGAAAATAGTTTAAATTCACATAATTCGTTTAAATTGGTTTTAAACTTGTAGCAAATTATTATAATTCACATAATTAGATTAAATTGATGTAAAATTCGTAGAAAATGGTTTAAATTCACATAATTCGTTTCAATTCATTTAAATTTCCTAGAAGACGGTTATAATTCACGTAATTAGATTAAATTAATATAAAATTCGTAGAAAATGGGAAAATTCACATAATTCGTTTCAATTCATTTAAAATTCCTAGAAAATGGTTATAATTCACATAATTAGATTAAATTGAAATAAAAATCGTAGAAAATGTATATATTCACAAAATTTGTTTTAATTAGTATAATTCAAATAATTGATTCAATTATGTTATTTTTTTGCAGTTATGGCTGCACCGCTGGAGTACGTACGGCCGGAGTTGTTCGACGAGGCGGTGGACCGGCACCACCGCTCGTACGTGTCGGCTGTTCTCGGACGTTCGCCTGGCAACATACGTTGCCGGACGACCCGCACGTTGATGCCGATACACCAGCGGTGGATTCCGAAGTACGTAATTCATATTTATTATTTATTTCTGTTTCTTTACAATAGTAATTACGTTAACTAAATTAATATTTTTTCAGGCTACGCGCTGCAGGACTTCTCCCTATTGCGCGGTTGGTCGAGGGGGACAGGCTACGAGCTGAGGTTCCCCGGGCGGAGCGGTTGACGCGGTTCAGCTACGACGCCCCGCTGATCGCCGCGTTCATGGACCGGTGGCGACCAGAGACACACACGTTCCACTTCCCCGTCGGCGAGATGACGCTCAGTCTAGAGGACGCCGCGATGTTGGGAGGACTACCGTGTGCTGGCGAGGCAATGGGGCCGATCGACATCCCCGCGACGTGGCACGCTGACTTCCTTGCTCGGTTCGCGAACGTTCCTCGGAACGATCACGCGCCAGCGCCGTACGTGCCCTTCGCCGACACCCACGGGCCCACCTGGACTTGGATCCAGCAGTTCAGCGTACGTGATTCTAACTCTTATTTTCAACGTTTCTATGCATTTTAAATGAATGTGACGATGGACCTTTGTGTGTGTGCAGGCTGACTACATGGCGGACGATGCCGACGACCCGACGTCAGACAGGTTTTTGGAGGTCTACCTGCTCTGGCTATTCGGGTGGGTGCTGTTCTGTGAGTCAGCGGGAGACTCGGTGTCGCGGTACCTGCTCCCCTAGGCTCAGAGGATCGCCGACGCACCCCTCGAGCAGATGCCCCAGATCAGCTGGGGAAGCGCTGTTCTGGCAGCTACCTACAGGGGGCTGTGTTCGGCAGTGTCGAGGCCGGCGAGTAGGGAGGGGATCCTCCTGGGGTGCCCTCTCCTGCTGCAGATGTGGATCCACGAGCGGTTCGACATCGGTCGGCCCAAGGCCGACCTCTCGGAGTACCAGCCGCTGCCCGAAGACACCGACCCAGCGGACCTCCCCACCATGGGTTCTCTGTGGTGCCTCCGGAAGGTAATGGCCTCCCTTATCGTTTTCTTCGCGTTATGAGTTCTTTAGTTCGATTCACTTAACTTTTCATGTTCTTTGCAGCACATTTGGGCTGGTGAGCAGCCGAAGAAGGCGTACAAGGACTTCGTTGGTCAGATCGACCGGATGGTCGATGGCCAGGTCCGGTGGACGTCGTACGCTCCTGCCATGGTCGCTGCCCGCGCACCACAGGGGCTCTCGTCCCTGTGCTCCCGAGACCAGGCGTACTGGATGACGCGGTGACGACTGGTCTTCGACGTCTACGTCGAGGAGTACGCCGTCCACCGGGTGATGAGGCAGTTCGGCCTCTTCCAGGAGGCGCCAGTACCCGCTGCGCCACGTCTGCCGCCTACAGTGCACAGGTGAGCTACCATTTGCTAGGTATAATTATTTTCCGTTACAAATATTCAGTTGCCAATAATTTTATATTTCATCTATGCTAGGTGGACGCGTAAGGGCGTGGCTGCGGCGACGTCGTTCGTCGACAAGCTGCAGCCGTACGTGGCCGACTGGGCGTCCGCGGCGCACGAGCAGAACGTCGTCACCGAGCACCGCCTTCACGACGGCGCGGCCTGGGTAGCGTACCTTCAGTGGTACCTCCCGAGGACGCGGACGCGGGTGATGTACGTGCCTGCTACCCCGCCACCGCCACCTGTCCCGGACCACGACAGGATTCTGCCGGACGCGACGTACCCGGTGCGCCGAGACCAGACTGCCGACACAGCGGCAAGCTACGATACTGCAAACATATTACATTCATATGACTTTTCATTATAACATGTGTTTCTAATTTTCTGAGCAGCACGACGTGCTTGCTGAGATCGTGCGGCTCGCATCGGCCGCGAGGGAGCAGTGCTTTACCTGGGGGCCTCAGCAGCACCAGAGCACGTACGACAGGATCGTCGCTGCTGCCATGAGGTACTCCGTCGTCGTGAACTACGCCGGGGCCGTAGAGATTCCTCTCCTTCCGCGCCACCCAGCGTCGTCCTCGAGCTCCGCCTCGACAGCGGCTTCGCAGCAGGCGCCTTCCACCTTTGCCGGCGGCTTCTCGGCTCCGACGGCACAGCAGCAGCCACAGGCGCAGGGCCCGCACACCTACGTGCAGCGGCCGTTTGTTCCCCCCGGCGCAGGTACTTTCAGTGGACCTTATTTTCAAGTAATGCACGCAATTATTGTGTGTTTGTGGTTATACTATATTCTAATCGTACAGGGCGACCGCCGCTCTTTCCGACAGCCGGGCCTCGACAGCAGGAGACGACGGCACCTAGAGCGCCGATCTTTCCGCCAGGAGGTTTCAGACCGCCGGCCTTTCAGTTTGCAGCGGCAGATATTCCTTCCTCGTCCACGTCCACTCCGCCTATGTTCCAGCCTGCTTTCGACGCGACCACCGAGGACCAGCTGGGCTGGGATCAGATGGAGTTCAACGACGTTCTCGCGGCCCTGGATGCCCCGCAGCAGATCGAGGAGTTTGGCCCGTCACAGTTGACACAGGCACCGGTTGGGACTCAGCCGACACAGCCACAGGGCGGAGCGACCCCGGCGGCCGGCGGAGCGACCCCGGCGGCCGGCGGAGCGACACCGGTCGGCGGAGGGACACCGGCGGGAGGAGGGACACCGACAGGCGGAGCGACACCGGATGCTGCAGGCTCGTCGCAGGCCGCCATGGCGACACCGTCTCCTGACCAGTTCGGACCACGGGTGGTCAGGGCACCTGACCCCTGGACGTACGACCGGGACCACACCTGGGCTGGCGCTAGAGCTGTTAGGCCGAAAAGACACCGGTGCATTTAGATGTAGTACTACTTTTACCATGATTTTGTATAAACTATTTGCATCTACTCGTTGATTATGATATTCCCTTGTGATTATGCTTACACTTATCAGTTTGTTGTTTTTAAGAAGGTTAAAAGTGTTTTAAAAATGAAAAATTTTAAAAAAAATAAAAAAAGGTCCTAACGCCACGTGGCACGGCGGTAGGGGCCTGCCGCCGTGGCGCTGGGCGGCAGGGTCCTGGCGCCGTGCCGCGCGGCTCTGCCGCCAGAGGTACTCTCCTGCCGCCGTACCCCACGGCGGCAGGGACTTAACGCCGTGGGGCACGGCGGCGGGTTTGGCGGCAGATGTATATTTCTCGAAATTTTTGGTTCGTCCATTTATTTTTCGAAAATCAAAGAAAAAAATATATATAAAAAATTCCCACCGACCGGTGTGAGAGTGAATCTGATGCCGCAGCACAAACTTTGGTGGCGTTTGAGCAGTAATAACATATATGTGACTGCTCAAACGCCACAAACCTATATGTTAAGCATTTGGCTTTCCATGCACCGTAGTTAACTGAACACATCTGATGTTTAACTTTAATTAAACAATGAGTTTAAGATAATTTAATGGTGTTTAAAGCAAAATCACACACAAACTATCAAAGCACTATAAGACACCAAATCTTGGTCTGAACTTAATCTCAAATTTCATATAAAAACTCAAATTTTTGTCAATATAAAAGTTGCCACAAAGTTTCTGAACAGAACTTCGTCATTTGGAACCTTTTGAAATTCGAATTGGAAAGGGGTTGAAAACTCAGTCAAAGCAGTACGGATTTTCTTTTTAGTAAATGCACCAGCGGACCTCGAACTTGCACGGGTGTGTCATCCCGGTCCATGAATTCAAAAAGTGTGTCACTGAGGTCCCTAAACGCTGTTTGGGTCTCACTAAGATCCAAACGGGTCTCATTAAGGTCCAATGACTGACATGGAACGCCAGCATGAACAGTGACATGGACAACAAATGGAGTCCCCCTCGTCCATCTCTCCCCCACCCTGGCGTCTGTTCGTTCTCCTTCGGAGTCGCCACCGCCTTCATGGCCGCAACTGCGACCTGTAGCTCCATGGACCCCTCTCGACCTCGTCGCCCCGGTGTCGCTAGCACGACCAGCTGCAGCTGCGGCGGCTCCGCTCGCCGCCTCTGCGCTGAGGCCGCCCAGGAAGACGATGATGAGGTGGAGGAGGCCGCCGCGATGAGCACGCTCAGTGCTGTTGGAGGGAGGAGGGGCGCGCCGGCGAGCATCGCGGCGAGGGAGGGGAGGCCTTTTCGCAGCGGCGTCGGAGGTGGCCTCGGATTCGTGGTGCCGCCGGGCCGGCTGGCCTCCTCTCTCCACATGACACGGAGGAGCTCGACCGGGTTTGAGTTGGGGGCCGACGCGGAGCAAGGCCGGCCTCCTCTTCCGGTTCTTCGTGCGCGGCGGCGAGCGCGTCCTCTTCCTCCGGCACGACCTCCGACGCGCCGACTGCTCCCTCCCCTTCTCTCCCTCTCGGCGGCTGCAGGTGCTTGTGATTTGCCGGCGGCGAGACGGGACCTGTAGCAATGGCACGGCGTTGCGGACTTGGGGTCCCACGACGACAGCACTGGCGACGGCACCACGCCGGGGAGCAGCGACCATAGCACCTTGCCGTCCAACGATAGCGCCGTGGCCGGCAGCGCCGCGAGTGCAGTAGCGAGGACGACGACGGCCACCATGGGGAGCAACCGGGCCCGCCGGTAGACTCCCGCGCGGTCCTGCACTTCGCCGTCAAGCTCCCCAGATGCTCTCACGGGCGCGGCGGCACCACCACCAGCAGCAAGCGGAGGCCGCCGGGGGGTTGTTCCCGCGCTCCGGGAGGTGCGGCGTTGCTCGATGGAGGACGTCGGCGGCGTGCGCTGGAGCTCCCGCAGCAAGTTGATGAACCGGAAGGTGCCCGGTGAGGAGAGCTGCTACCCGAAGCTCGCAACGCACGACGGACAGCTCTCTCTCGTCGATGAACGACAGCATATCTGTGTTCAGCGAGCCCGAGTACGTGTTGACGTCGATGCTCCGGCGGCGCCATCTGCGACTTCAACGGGCCGGCGTAGACGCGGACGGAGGGGTGCCTGTAGATGGAGTTGAATGCCACGTGTGTATGCCACGTGGTCACGGGTCACGGGTTTAGACCCGTTTGGACCTGCAGTGAGACCCGAACAGTGATTAGGGACCTCAGTGGCACACTTTTTGAATTCATGGACCGGGATGACACACCAGTGCAAGTTCGAGGTCCGCTGGTGCATTTTACTCTTTTCTTTTTAAGTCCAGTTTTTCTCCAATGTTCAGATCACTTTCCAGCAAAATATGGGCAATATCTCATATGTCGCCCTCTACAGAATTTGAAGCCCTGTATACCAGCTCCAACTTTTATTTTTTGAGTTTTTGAAGTTGTGTTCAAAAATCTAGAGTTATGGACGGTCAAACGTGGAGCTGACCTACAAACCACGCCGCCACACGCGCCCAGCACTCCGGCGCCGTCATCCTTCTGCCACGGACCAAGTCATGGGCCTCCTCTCTGGCGACTTTGTCCGCCAGCGTGAACAGCTCCACCACCAACTCCACTTGGTACGTGGCCATCTTGCCGACAAGGCGTTTGTTCTTGACGCCGTGCCGGAAGGTTGCAATCACGACAGCGGGAGATACGCGGGGAATGGTGTTCCGGACCTAACTCAAGCGTTGGATGAACTGTCGGAGCGATTCGTCGGGGCATAAGACAATGTTGTGGAGGTCATTCTCCACTCCAGGGCGTGTGTACGTTCCGGCGAAGTTGGACACGAACTGCCGGCTGAGGTCGGCCCAAGAGTGGATCGACCCCTCCGGCAGGTTCATCAGCCATGAGCGCCCCATTTTGTGGAGCGCCACGTGGAAGTAGTTTGCCATCACCTTCGGACCTCCTCCGGCAGCCTGGGTGCCCGTCGTGTATATCTGAAGGAACTCCTCGGGTTGGTCAGAACCATCATACTTCTCTTGGATGTCAGGACGGAACTTGGGTGGCCAAGTCACGTTCCTCAGCCCCGCTGAGAATGCTTGACAGTCGGCGCCGAACGGGCCGAGACTCTCTATATCTTGAGCGGGCGACGCCGGTGCCTGGACTGTAGACCCAGATGTCGACTGCCCTACGGTCGTGACTTCTCTTGATGGTGACGCGGGCGTCCTCCCCAGCTCGGTTTCGATCAATGACCTGCCTGAGGTCATTGATCAAGCCCTGGGGGGAGGCGACCGTTGCCTGAGTCTTGCGAGACGACGCTTGTAGGGCGGAGCTTGGACCGCTTCGCCGTTGCGCCGTCAATACTTCAGCACTACCTGGGGCGCACCCTGGGGGTCGTACGCTCGCCCAACTAGCTTGGTAAGCTTGTCAATCCACCGCTGGCCTGGGGTGCCAGCCCCCGGCTCGATGGGTGGATGTCGGAGGAGGGCTTGTGCGGCGGCCAACGCTCCCTCTGGAGGAATGCTGCGGAAGTCGAGACATCGTCGAGCGCGTCCCAGACAGCGCGACGCTCTCTCCGCACGCTTGTAAGCTTTTTCTTGGAAAGCCCCCAGCCGATCGTCGACGGATGTGGTACCGTCAGAGGCCGGGTGTGGGGTGTTGATACATGGAGGTGCCGAGGTTGTAGCTCAACTGTGAGGATGAGGGGTGCAACCTACTGCCCGTGCAAGTCGAGTGGGCGTGTTGTTTCCGCTGCTTCCTTCGCCCTCGGACCTTGCAGTTGAGGCCCTACGGTGACGGAGGCGGATACTCATGGTTTCTCGCTGGGATTTGTGGAAATCCCACTCGAACACATCATGGCCCCCATACCTGGCGCGCCAGCTGTCGTTTTTCACCTAGAGCAGGGGTTCGAGGGAACCCCCATTTAGAGATTCGGCCAGGGTAAAGTCCGTGTGTAAAAATGTGATTTCAAATTTATTGCATACTTGATACAAAGTTTTTTATGTATGGCTTAAGAGTTCATAACTATGAGTTAAAAGAGTTCCAAAATTCAAATCTAAGTACATGGTTATGTATTATGAGATAGATTTCTTAGTTCACTGTATAGTATTTAGTCTGTGGGTATAAAGTTCAGTAAATTTCATGGTTTTGTCATGGATGGAGCATGTAACACACCTTTTGTCCAGTGATATGTGCTTTTTTGCTTTTTTTTTTGAACCACATAGTTTGGAATTATTTCAAATTTAATAATATGCATGTTGGAAGTTCCTAATTTTGGAGTGATAAGTTTTGAATTACAAATTTTTTGAATGAGTGATACAAAGTTCGTAACATACTAGTAGAAAGTTTCTAAATTCTGAATTTGAGGTTTGAAAGGTAGAGGTACAAAGTTTAGGATCCGGGAGTGCAAAGTTTGAAACATGCTAGTAGAAAGTTCCTAATGTCATAGTGCATAATTGAAAATTAGAGGTTTAAAGCGTTTTTAGTATGATTTCAGATTTCTTGTATTTTCGTTACGAAGTATTTGGTGCATGATTTGAAAGTTTTTATGCATGTGTAATGATTTTTTTATATCGATATAAATATTCTAATACAGTCTCAAATTTTCAATGTAGAATTTGTTTATAGCACTTGAAGTTTTCAAATATCTATATAATAATATTCTGACCTACAAGATAATATACAAACTTTTCATTAAGCATTGGTTATAAGAGCCCAAAGGATTGAATTTGTGAATAAAAAGTATTAGATCAAAGAGTATGAAGTGTGAAATGTGCTAGTAGAAGGTTCTAGATTTTAGAATGTAAAGTTTGAAATTACGAAGTTTTGGATCTAGTTGTACAAAATTTATAATAAGTAAGTAGAAAGTTCCCAAAATCGAAGTGCAAACTTTGACATTAAAATTTTTGGATCTACAAGTATAAATGTGTTATTGAAAAGTTCATGAATCCATCACGTGAAGCCCATAGTTATTTAGTAACAAGTTTTTAACTAGTGACTTCAAAGATCTTAAATTCAAAGTCTGGAGTTATTGAATTTGGAGTTAAATATCTTTCATTTGTGTAGAAAGTTTTAAATGTGTGTGTGAAAAGTTTAAGATATCTGTGTATAAAGTTTTCATTTACAAAGTTTTTAAACCCGAGTTGGTGAAACAATAAGTTGTTAGATAAAATATTTAATGGAAACCAAAAGATTTTTGTAGAAACGAACATAGTATTAGCTATTATGCATTTAATTCTGTCACTCTTCTTAATTGAAATCAAGTTTATATGGTCTCCTTTTCCTTTTGGTTTGGAGTTGACATCAATTTTGAGGTGACGCGGTGGATTCATGTCATTGAAGATGCAACCTTTCTCCTATATGCCAAATGTGTGACTTGCTGTTCGACAAAAAATGTCAGTTTTGTTATCAATATGCTAATTGATGAATATGTGAATACTTTGAATACAAAGTATTAGATCCGAGGGTACAAAGTATAAAATATGGTGATATAAAGTACCATAATCCTCCGTTCAAAGTCTGGAGCTACAAAGTTTCAGATATGAGAATATTAAGTTTACAATGTAGTAGTCTTAAGTTCTTAGATTTGGTGTACAAATGCTAGAATTGCAAAGGTACGGACCTATGACTATGAGTAGAATGTTTGAAATATGCTAGTAACAAACTCATTATTTGGAGTGAAAAGCTTAGAATTGCAAAGCTAATGTTAACTGAGTATAAAGTTTTGAATATATATGTATACATTTTTAAATATATATATATATATATATGTATAAAGTTTTGAATATGTACCAAATAGGAATTCTGCTCATTTGTATTTTGGTAAATACAAATTGAATATTAACTGGTTTATCTTCCTTTTCTTCACATAGCCTGCGAGTGCAATGTTCATATTTTACTGAACTTTAGTTTTCATATAGTTATTTGACATTGCAATTGTTCTTTGCTTTTGCAGGGTAGTCACCGTTGACTTCATTCTTAAAGCTTTTGTTTTCTCTTCATTTCGTAGCCAAAATTTGTAATTAGAGTATCTTTTCTATCAAGATGTATATTTAATTTATTTGTTTGTGCTATCAAGATGTCTTTGACGCACCAGTCAAAAATTGTGATGAGATATTAGTGTGTAGACCAATGTTCTCTTTTGCAAACAAGCGTTATTTTTTGTTAATGCCTTTTTCTGTGATAATGATATAAAGATAATGTTACTGTGGCAACGGCTTCCACATCCATATGTATGTAAGATATGCTCCCCCGCACGTTTCATCACCCTCGCACCTGCTATCCCGAAAAGTGAAAATTAATGCCACGGCCCGCCAGAAAGCGCGGCAAAAAAAAGATGCATGCATAAATCTAGACTCGAGAAACGGGAAATAGTGGGATTTGTCATGCGCATTGCAAGTTGGTAGTTATGCCCCCGCACCGCTATCTAGTTGTAGCTTTCATTCGCTGCTAATCCGTCCTAGCGAACGATCGCCGAATAGCGACCCCGCCCAAAAAAAAAAGTAGGCCTGATTGTTTACTCGCCAGTCGCCATTCAATCGACATCTCTGGTGAGGCTCACATCCAGGAACTAGCTTAGTTTCTACCAGAGCTCAGACCCAAAATGGTACAACAGTCCTCTCTAGACCATGACAATTCTATCCACTGGACCAAAAAGGGGCAGGAAGGGGAAGAGGAAGGCTCATTTACAAGAACGTAATACAATTCAATTTACACGCGGGCCTGCACAGAGTGGAAAAATACGACGGGGTAAGAAGCTCCTGGCTCACTAGACGAGGCGGTTCTCAGATGGAGATGGTCGTGGTGAGGAACACAAGTGGCAGCAAAACACCAATCCCGGTTCTTGAAGTACCTGCTGTCATGAAGGGATCTTGTTTCAGTTTTGCAGATGGAAGGATGGAAGACAGTAAATGGTGTCTCGGCAGCAAATGTAAATTAAGTACCTGAGCTTCCAGATTTTGGTGACACAGGCAATGCAGGCAATGACATTTCTGAAACCAAAAGTGAAATGGCAACGTGATCAGGAGAGAAAAGGAGTAATACCATATGGCAATTTCGAAAAGGCGCCGTACAATATTGACCCAAATAAGAGCTTCACCAGTTGCCACTGCTTACCGGGCGCACAAAGTGACAAGGATTGGACAGAAGATGAGGAGGGCCATGGTGCCGCAATATTGTCACTCAAATCACATGTAAAGCTAATGCCAGTAGTGTTGTCAAACTCAATATCTGTAGGTAAGCTCCGAAGTAGACAGCCTACAATAGTGAACATGGGAATCAGCACAGAACTACAGAAGTCCCTGGATCAAACCAGATAAAGACGATCGATTTGACACTGACCTTGCTGTCCAAAAGCTGCTCCAATTTCGTGGTGCCAAGGAAAGTACACAGAGTTATAATGAGTTCCAAAATCAACAAGCATTTAAGATAAGTTTTTATGGATTCAATGCCATACCTTGCAGGCTGAAATCTTTCAAGTCAATATCACAAAGCCCATAAATATCCTCCACTACACCAGCCTTTTGTAGCATTGATCCAAACATAGTTGCACAGTTAATTGCTTGCAAATTTGTGACAAATATTTGCTTCTGCCTAGTTCCAATGTAAGAGTGCAATGCTGCACAGCATGAGGGTGTTGCCAAAGATGCCTTTCCACATGCCTTAACGACTGAAGATGGTTCGTCAAACTCCAGTGGACAAACTACATCATTCAGTAAAAGAGTCAGCCAATTCACTTAGTGTCATGCATGATAATAATGGAACAGACAGCACTGAACACTTAGTAGTCATGACACATCAGAGGAATTTGACAAAAATAGTAGCTACTTATAATTTAATTAATGGCAAACATGGTGATATTCTGGTCCAAGCAACCCAAGGACCGAAATATGAAATACCCATGCACAGGTCAACCAAAGTCAAACAAGAGTGTGATACCACATACCTTTGTTCACCTTGCAACCAGATAATACTCTGAAAGCACTGTTTGCCTCTTCTGATGAAAGCTTCATAGATAACCATGAGTGAACTACCCCTTTACAGTCACTAACAACATCAATCCCAGCAACATTCCCGGTTATGCTAGAACTTCCAAACATGTTTGACCCACTTGAGGATATGTGAATAGCTGCTTCAGCTATAGCAGGTTGGCAGACAGGCCTACAGCACTCTTTCAGCGGGTCAACACTACTACATGCGTCTATGAGTTTACTGACGTTAACTATTTTCTCAAATGAGGTAATATCCTTCACAGGACAAGCAGCATCAGTAAGATTTGATGGCCTCAGAGTACATAACTCAGGGATGTTGGTATTTGCCCCTTTGCTTGCAAGTATGCTCATGATATCAGAGAAACAAGCATTTGCTGAAGCCTGGTTAAGAACTAGAGTATCATTTCCACTACCATATGCAGCTTGAAAAATGTTCATCAAACTATTGACTTGGGGGCAACATATAACATCAGCAACTAGTGGTGCTAAAGGAATGGAGCAATCAGATGCTGTCTTGTCGATAGTATAGGAGAGTGCAGAGAAATTTACATGGCATTTCCCAGTCAAGACTGGATCATAGGATGTGTAATTGGGATACATAGGTGACAGTGGCTCAACTGGGTTGGGGTTGTGTGGAAGAACAGATGGTGAAATCTCTATTGGATCAAAGAGACCAATAGGCGGATCAGACAGAAGAAATTTGTCTTTTGGTTCAAGTGTAGTTTTCTGAGACAGAACATGCTGGCTGCCACAAAGCCAAACTGCGAACAGCACAACCCAATGATACACTGTACCTGCAATGCGATGTTCTTCTCAGAATAACATATCAAAGACAGTAATCATAGCAATCATCAAATGCACGATGGATTTGCTAGAAAGAGAACGTAATACCTAGCACATCTAGTATTTCCATTAATCCAACAAATTGTAACTCGTTTTCCCCCATGAAAGGAGTTATTTTCTATGTGATTATATCAATTCAATTAGTAGGAATATCACTATCTATAACATCAAGTTATTATACCAGCTTCAGTAACTCCTAACTTGCAGCATGTTGAACCGTTCTGATGGCAGTGCCAAAACCACAAACCTCATTTAAAATGTATCGTTGTGAAAATCAGTTCAAATTATGAACAGAACATTAGTGCATTCCAAATTAATATCAATATGTAACAAGGTACAGCTAAGCACAAGGCTACAATGAAATTACATGTTTAGTATCAAACAAGAACCTAAACTAACCTAAACTAGAGACAGCATCAATAGATTCAAGCAGAAATCCAAATTTTACTGTTAACACAATTGAACTTATTTCTGATTTAACGTCTACATTTATATGTGTGCAAACAGCACCTCCAAACAACATAATGGGTAATAATACTCACCCTGGACACAAGAACCAGAGCTGGAACTCTCCATTTCTTCTAGCCTGAAGAAGTAAGTGCATGCGTGAGGTAATGCGTACAATCCACAGTTCAATCAAAAGTAAGGGATCGCCAGAGAGAGTAACACCGCACCAGAGAAGGCAACAAAAACAACCTAGAGATATAAGTAAAATCAATGCTAATCCACAAGTGGGAAGATGAATTTCAAGCAAGTAGTCAAGTACAGGTGAGAACAGCATTTTAGCGAACCTAATTAAGTGCCCAATCATAGTATTTCGAGATAAGCACCACAACATAGCAATGGGTTTCCTAATTTCTAGACACATTATGCAAGCTCTGGTACTATCCATATTATCCAAAATATTAAAATACAGAAAAAAGAACATCTTATGTATCTGCTACACTGTTATAATTTTATCCTTAGACATCCAGTCTTTAAAAAATGTAGGCTTTCGCTATCGAATGAAAGCTGCGAAAGCTAGATAGATGGTTAAGCATGGAACAGCTGCCAAATGTGTAAAATAATCAAGATTTACTATTAGGATCATGATGGAGGATTCACAGGTTTAAAGAAGGCCAGGGACAGGGTGACATGTAGTGGCAACTGGAAAGTGGTGGTGGCAGTGGCACCGCTGGCCACAGGAAGGTAAGAAGGCAGTGGTGGTTTCTGTGGGCCGACAGCAACAGTGGTAAGATTCAGGAAGCACAGCTAGCAATGGTGGAAAAGGCCAGTGGAAACAAAGCAGGCAGCTGTGAAGCTAATGCATTAGAGCAGGCACCAATGGACACAGGTGCAAGAGGGTTCAGCAAAGTAAAGAGGCAGCGATAACGATTTGCATAGGAGAGTCATTCGTACTAAGGAAAAAAGAAGGGGGTGTGTAGGAGGAAGTGGCATTCGCTAATTTTGGTATTGAGGAACAATGCTGTCTCTTGTTAACACACTAGGAAACGTCAATGTGCAGGTTGCACTAGGAATCTCTCACAAGACATTGAATCATCTGCAGATGTCATGCATCTCTTTCTAGAATTACTACTATTCTACTTAGATAGGAGGCAAATAAATGGACGCTATGTTGGCCTTCACATCCCTCGTGTAGATATTGTGCCAGAAACAAGTACAAGTTTCTTGCTAGTCAAACAAAGCCTACCCTATGAAGTACTGAGAAACAAATGTTCCATTCAACACGGTTCCTCAAAACCGCCCGTGTCAGCACGGAGGCATGGGGTTTTAGCTTAAATCCCCAAGAAATTGGAAAATACACTACATCTACGCCTTAATTGGTTGCCAAGAAGCACTACGGTTGCAACAAGTGTCGATCCTGGCATCTCGCAATCTGAAGAAGAACATAAGTGAGCCACGGGCACTACTGGGCAGCAGCATCACAATAACTCCCAACTAGCTGAATGGAGCGCAGAGGTCTGACTGCGAACAAACCAGCTCCTAAAGCAAAAAAAAAACATCCAAGCAAAGCTAGGATTACTGCTTACCAGCGAGAAAAACGGAACCAATCCGCTTCGGGGGCGGATCTCAGCTCCACTGGAGCGAGAAACGGGGAGGCGCTGCGGTAGCTGCCGCAGACCGAGGAGCGGCTCAGTAGGTGGCGGCGGCGAGATGTGCTGCCACTGGATGGCGAAAGGAGCAACAGGTGTGTGCGCGCGGGGGGAGGGGGGGGCGACGACCACGGGCGGCCGGCGGAGGGAACGAGTGGCGGGGGAGACCACCTGTGGAGGACGGGCTCGCCGGCGGGCGGGGATGGGGGCTCCGGCGCGGGCCAACTCGATCTCCGCGGCTGCTGGCGGGCCAGCTCCGCCGCGGACGCCGCGCGAGCTGGAGCGCCGCGGCCGGCGGCGGGGGCGAGCTCGGGTGGCAGCGGAGGGCGGGAGGGGCAAGCTTGGCCGGCGCGGATGTGCAGAAAGGCAGCCACAGGAAGAAGAGCTAGGCCGACGGAAGAATACGCTGTGTGGCCGTGTGGGGAAGAAGTGAAAAGGTGGATGAGTGAATGACATGCCGGTCCCACAACTGACAAATTGTTCCATACAACACTGTACCCAATCATGTCAAATGAGCATCCATATCATCATTTTCGTCCCTTGTTAACTCGAATAAATTCATCCGTCTCAACTTAACACAAAACGAGACGATGTCATCCATTAATCCCTTTATTCCGTTGGGATTTCGCGGCCTCTCAGATCATCTCAGAGTCTTTTTTTTTATTTTACTCTTTAAATCATCAATTAGAGAGTTTTCTATATCTTTTCACTTTCCAACAGCTTTTCTATTTTATGCGCACTCTAGAGAGTTTTCTATATCTTTTCACTTTTCAACAGCTTTTCTATTTTATGCGCACTCTAGAGAGTCATTAACGTCTGCTATATTTGACTAACAAAAAATCCGGAATAGAAGATGGTTATATTTAGATGGCCATTTAGATAGGGAGCGTATCAGGTGGAAACCACCCTACCGGTGGAAACTATGGAAACCACGATCTGGAGCGCCGGATCTCCATCCGATGGACCGCGAGTGAGGTGTGGCAATTTTTCACAAACACGCCCGCCAGGGGCCTCCGCGTCCCAGGTGTTTTTTGCAAAACCACCCCTCCCCTCTATCCCCACGCCCCCTCCCTAATTCCAGTGGCGCCCCCCACCCCCCACTCGCGAGATGCCCCTGCCTCCCGTAGCGCCGCCGCCCCTAAGTGGAAACCACCACCGCCCCTGGGGCCCCTCCCGCCGCCGCCCCTGGGGCCCCTCCCGTCGCCGGCCCTGGGGCCCTTCCCGCCGCCGCCCTTGGGGCCCCTCCTGCCGCCGGCCTAGGTGCCGTTGCCATCGGCGTCCATGGCGTCTGGGCGTGTGGATCTCGTCGCCCCGCGGCCGGGCGGAGGCCCAGGGAGCTTCGTGAGGAACAGCTCGTGGAGCTGCCGCAGGTGCTGGTCGCGGAGCCTCGAGCGCCCGCCGCCCACCGCCGGTGGAGGGTCCCGTCCCGCCCCTTCGCAGGGCCGCCGCCGCAAGTCTTGACGAGGAGGGCTGCCGCGCCGGCCCCCACTCTCCTTGCTCTTCCCTGACTGTGGCCTTGTGGAGACGACGGGTAAGTGTGCCAGCACTGACAGGGTATTGCAGGAAGACGACAGCCGTAAATTGCTGTTGTTGTGCTTGCAGGAAGACGGCCGGCGGCAATTGCTGTTGTTGTGCCAATTGCAGGAAGACGGCGACCGGCAATTGCTGTTGTTGTGCTTGCAGGAAGACGGCACCCGGCAATTGGTGTTGTTGTGCCAATTGCAGTAAGACGGCGGCCGGCAATTGCTGTTGTTGTGGTTGCAGGAAGGCGGCGGCCGGCAATTCCTGTTGTTGTGCCAATTGGCTCACTTCTCTGCCAATTGCAGGAAGACGGCGGCCGACAATTGTTGTGTTGTTGCAGGAAGGGAAAGCAGCTGCAGGAAGGGCGCGCCGGCAATTTGTGTGCTGCTGATGTGCCAATTGCTAATCTCTGAAATGCATGTGCTCCTGTCTGTAGCTTTATTTGTGTGTGAACTGCATGAGTTTTTGTTATACCAATTGTAATGGTTGGAATGGCAATGGCAATTGTGCCTCCTATGTAATGTTATTGTGTGTGGAGCTTGAAAATGAATGAAATGAAGATTGTTCAATTGTGTGTGGAGCCTAAAAATGCATGAGGTTTTTGTTGTTCAATTGTGTGTGAACATGCCTATAACAACATTTATATTGCAGTGTTGTGGAAAATAACCTGACATTTTGGTATTGAATTTGCTGAGTTCATGAGTGAAAACTGAATTTGCACACACCATTCAGTCAAACAAATGAAGGGACCCTCCATGTGGTTCCATCTTCATGCAGCAGTCTTCAGTTTGATCAGAGATACATTTTATTTCTACAGATGCCTGAGTGCAGCTAGGGCTGGACCGTGAGCCAGAAACTCGTGAGCTGGCTCGACTCGTTCATAGATTGGCTCGACTCGGCTCGGCTCGATCAATTTTTTAACGAGCCGAGCAACTGTTTTTGCTCGTTTCGTTAACAAGCTGGCTCGAGCCAGCTTGCAAGCTACTTGCGAGCCAAACTAGCTAGAAAGTTCTAATTTCAACATAGAAAACCGAGCTATCAAAGTTGAGCCGAGTCATTGAAGCTATGCTAAACTTTCCTAAGTACTCCATGTGTGACTAATTTTATCATTTACAACTTTATAATTATTATTTTTAAAATTTTACATATGCTCAGATGTTAATTTCAAATTTACATACAGCTCACAAGCCTAACGAGCTAGCTCGAGCTACTAACGAGCCAAGCCGAGCCAACATTTTTGCTCGTTTTGTTAACAAGCCGAGCCGAGCTGGCTCGTTACCTTAACGAGCCAGACCAAGCCGAGCCGAGCCAAGCCGAGCTGGCTCGGCGTCCAGCCCTAAGTGCAGCAGAGAACAGAGATGCATGGCTGCACATCTCACTGATCTGCAGCCTGCAGCCTGGAGTAAACTGAATTTTAATTTTATCATCCTCTCAAACAAATGAAGGGAAAACTGAATGTAAAAAATACTTTCATCATTAATGGCAAATGAATGGGAAAACTAAATTGAAAATGAGGAGACACAAATGACCATGAATGTCAGATCTGAAAATGATTTTGCTACCAAGGAATGATTCAAACTACGACTCTAGTACACACATCTCTAGTGTACAATAATTCACTGACACTGAAAATAATCCTTTCACAGAAAAAACACTAAAAAAGGTGTTTACAATCAGGCAACACCAACACGGTTCAGTGGGCAATTTCGTGCGTCATGATCCACCATTTGCTTGCATCGTGAACACTTCTTTTTTTGGTTCCTTCTTCTCCTTGCTCTTCCTGATTCTTTTGCATCGCCCTTTGGACACGATGTCAGTTGGTGGATGTATCTCGACTTCATTTGAAATTTTGCTACCTAGGAATGATTCAAACTCATCCTGTTTATTAACTGTAGCAGCAGGAATTATTTTTTTAGAGGTTCTTCAAGGTTGCATAAACTAGAATATAAGCTGTTGGAAGACATTTTTTCACTAAAATCTCTATTTTTACCATTTAGAAAGAATATAAAGAGTCTCTTGGATATGCTCTCAGACGCGCTACGTCGCCCGACTTTTGTGTGTGGCCGGAGCTCCTCAAGGATTGTCACTGTATGTTAATCAAATGAGAATCATATGTATCTAAACGTTATATTGTATTAATTATGATCAAGTAACCATGACCAAATGAAATGGCAAATGCATATAATTAAACCTTAGAAATAACCCATGCTAAATAGATGGTTCAAGGAAAGTATTATGAAACATGGCACATACATGAATGAAAATTGTCTAGTGTCTGCCGCCCAATATCAGCTGTAAGCAGACGGACTGTTCGTTTGGCTTATCAGCCACCAACCAGCAGTATTTTTCTCTCACAACGAACCAGCCACCAGCAACCAGCCAGCAGTAGTTTTCTCTCAAAATAAATCAGCACCAGCCACCAACCAAACGAACAAGCTGCTTCAGTCAGAAAACACATGATGAACTATTTTACTAATTCAATCACTCTGTTTAGCATTATTAGTTGTTATTAGTTTATATGTACTGGATGAAATTAAATAAGACACAACATGACAAAGGTAATGGTAGATGAACATAAAATGCATAGTATTTCTACCAAAATTCCTCACAATGTTAGATAGGGAATTCAAGGTATTAGCCGTAATCACTCAATATCTCATGTCAAATACTCCAACCTAGCCCTACAATTTCACAATAACCAAATCACAAACGTCAATAATCACCCAGATATGTCCAAAATAGAAGAAGAAAGCGTTATTGGAAGCCACCTTTATTTTCTCATTTGGTTCAAATTAATATTCATATTGTATTCTCATCAAGAAAAGCCATGTGGTAAACCTGTCGTCTCCGAGGGTTTAAGTACAGCATAACCTTGCAAAGCCCTATTAAAACAAGGGTTAATTAGATCTGTGTCATTATAATTTTCACATTTTTGAAGAACGTCATTAAAATGATCTTGATGTCACCTAGAGGGTGGTGAATAGGCGTAACGACCAACTTAAGCTTTTCTTCCCGAAAACTTAAACTGTCTGTGTCCACCGCTCAGACCGGTGGTGATGACCGGTCAGACCGGTCACTGACTATGCTTCACAGGAGGCACCGGTCAGACCGTTGCCTAGCACCGGTCAGACCGGTATAGCACAGAGCACCTGCAAAAACAGTTTCAAGCTCCTCTTGACTTCTAGCACGAACCAAACTTGGTGAGTGGCCTTGGTAGATAATCACAAGTAGGGTAATGATCCCTGCACACACAAATAGCACACCCAAGTAGATCGAAGCGAAAGCAAATCAAATATGCTAGAAATCAACTTAGAAATGGCAAACCACAAAGAGACGCAAGGATATGTTTCCCGAAGTTCACCTTCCACTAAGGAAAGGCTACGTCTCCATTGAGGAGCTTGTAAGGGAATTTTCCCACAACAAGTCGGGTCTTTTTCAACCACTTTCCTCCTTTCCACTACGGCGATCTTTTCCACGAAGAGGCAAGATCACAGCCCTCACAAACTTGCCGCTGCTCACCACAACCTTGGGAGTTAGTCAGCGACGCCTAGCCGTCTAGGAGGCAAACCTCCAAGAGCAAAAAATGTTTCAATGCTTGTAGACGCGAAATAGAAGTGCTCAAGCTATGGGAAGACTCTTATTAGCTCACAAAGGCTCTCTAGAGCTCACTCTCTCAACCCAACTTAAAGATATGGCTTGAATCCACAAATCTCACAAAGAGAGACTGGGGAGAGCCACTAAGACTTAGGCTTGCAAAGAATGGCTTAGGAGCTCAACAAAGTCATCAAGAATAGCAGCCCTCCACTGTAGGAGGCTTGGGGTATTTATACCCCTCAGGGGAGAAAACTAGCCGTTAGCTGTCAGGCGGCACCGGTCAGATCGGTCAGGCCCTATGCACCCCAAAACCCTTTCCTTCACTCCAACACTTCACCAAAGAGATGAAGTGGCTCATGTTAGGTTAGGAGGGTTAGTTAGCACACTCTAAGGCTCTCAAAGCTATTTCTCACAAGGTTTTTCTAAGAGCACTTTGACTTGGTCATTAAGCTAAAGTTGCATCCCTCTTGATAGTACGACATACTTAAACTCAAGAATAAATAAAAACATTGTGTAAACCTTTTGAGTTTGAATGTCTTCAATCTTGCCATACTTGAACAATTTCCACTTGATGGCTTTCAACTTTGCTAATGTCTTGAGCACGTCCATACTTGAGCTAGTGACTTAGGATCTTTCCATCTAGCATAAGAATGCACACTTGGATCCACAAGTCACTCCATATTGTCAACCATACCATTTAGATGAGTCGCATTGCTTCCCTCGGTTAAGGCTTGGATATGATACTACGAGACCCCACGGATACTAGAACTTCACCTTAGCAAAACACCAATGGCGACCTAGTTAGGACCCCAAAGATTGCTTAGTCCCTCACCCTAGTCATCTTGGTTGATCTCTTCATCACTTACCCAATCCACGTTGAGTTTGGTTTTGCTTCATCCACAATTATCCTTTATTTGATATCCCGTTTCAAATGCTTGTTCTTGATTGACAACGAATATGCAAGTTTTCAATTAAGGACCATAAAGTCTACACTCATTCTTGTGTCCTCTTTCATTTACCGCATGAAGCCTTGCATTTAATTTAGAGAGAATTACTATCTTCTCTTTCTATGATCCTTGTACTTTAATCAAACTACCATATTTACCAGAGACAATGAATTGACTTTCTCAAAATATATCCCCAATATTTATCTTCCTTTGTTGCTTGATATTTGTCACTATGCCTTCGAATCATCCTTTTGTTTGTCCTCTTTATTATGAGCCAAATAATATTCATTTGTAAACACATGTCAACAATAGCTCATGAATAGTTAAATAAAAACATGGTCGTAATCTTAGACAAATGAGTTAGTCCTTTAATCGCTTTGTCATTCAATTCACCAAAATCAACTTAGGGGCCTAGACGCACTTTCAGTCATTACTATTCAACTTACTATGTCAGTACCATTACAATTTTGCACTTGTTTGAAGAACGTCATTATGTACGCCCGACGCCGTCCATGGCCCACCTGCAGGCGTATTGGAGGGGGTTGTATATTCGTATGGACAAGATTGCCCTTGCTCATCCCACCTCTCTCATTTCACTGACGTGCGTGTCCCACATGTCAGGGCCTTCTTCAACCTCCTGTCGCTTCCCGTCCTCCCTCCCTTCCCAACCGCCCAGAACTCCTGCTGCTGCCCGCGGTGCAGATGCCCTGCTGCTCCCTCCGCCGCCCTCCTGCTCCCTCCGGCAGGCGCCCTGCTCCTCCCTCCCGCAGGGTCATCTGCGCGGCCGAGGGGGACGGCCCGCCGAACCTATCGCGCCAGGGTAAACTTCTTGCTGGCCCCTAGTCGATCTCGTCGGCGCGGGAGGGCGTGTTGAGATCCGAGCTCCTGCTCGGGCCCTGATGGTCCTCGTCGTTGAACCTGGCGCGACGCTCTCCTTCTCCGCCGCCGTCACCTCCGGTGTCGTAGGAGCGGGCACCGCAGTCGGCCACACATGCGGGGCAGTGAAGGCCGCCGCGCGAGCCTCCTCTGGCCCCGGCTCCACCTCTGCACTGTGGGCCCGTTGCCCGGACAACTGGGATGGTAGGCAGGACAGAGAGGCGGCTCGAGCCCTCGGCAAGCGCCGGCCACAGGGGCAGCAACAGCGGGAGGTTGAAGAAGACCCCTGATGTGTGGGTCCCGCATAGGGCTGGACGTCGAGCCAGCTCGGCTCGGCTCGGCTCGGCTCGGCTTGGTCTGGCTCGTTAAGGTAACGAGCCAGCTCGGCTCGGCTTGTTAACAAAACGAACAAAAAAGTTGGCTCGGCTTGGCTTGTTAGTAGCTCGAGCTAGCTCGTTAGGCTTGCGAGCTGTATGTAAATTTGAAATTAACATCTGAGCATATGTAAAATTTTTAAAAATAATAATTATAAAATTGTAAATGATAAAATTAGTCACACATGGAGTACTTAGGAAAATTTAACATAGGTTCAATGACTCGGCTCAACTTTAATAGCTCAGTTTTCTATGTTGAAATTATAACTTTCTAGCTCGTTTGGCTCGCGAGTAGCTTGCGAGCTGGCTCGAGCCAGCTTGTTAACAAAACGAGCAAAAATAGTTGCTCGGCTCGTTAAAAAATTGATCGAGCCGAGCCGAGCCGAGCTATGGACGAGTCGAGCCAGCTCACGAGTTTCTGGCTCACGGTCCAGCCCTAGTCCCGCACGTCGAAATGAGAGAGAGGGAATGAGCAAGGGCAATCTTGTCCATACAAATACATAAGACCCATCTATACACCTGACCGTGGGCCCAAGTCGTCTCCAAACGTATATAATGACATATCTCAAACATATGCAAAATCGTAATGGCAATGGCATAGTTTCTTGAATAGTAATAATGTGTTTCAACTCTAGTGAAATTATAATGGCATAGATCTAATTAACCCTCAAAACAATGCATAACCCGCAGGCTGCAAATATACAGTGCCTCAGTAATTTTGGCCCACCTCGGCCCATGTTCACGAGCAAATATAAGACACACGCACCCTCAATGCCCAAACCCTAACACAATCCTTTCCTCCCAGGCGGCGGCGGCTCCACGGTATAACACCCGGCGCCGCCACTTCCCCCGCTTCTCTCCCTCTCCCCCTCGGCGCCCGCCAGTCCCTGACGAAGGTATCGATACCCACCCCTGGCCGTCCCCTCCCCTGCTTGCGCGTCGATTCGCAACGTTTCGTGCCCTCCATTTCAACATATCTGACCCCGCTTTCTTCCATATTGTTCTTCCTGCAGGGGAGCTGAGTGACCGGTTGCAGCCATGAGGTACTGTTGTCGATTGCCATGTTATGGTTTGGTCCTTTAGGAGATGTTTTTTTAATCTGAAATGGTCATGTATAGTCGATTGCTTACTTGCTTTGGTTCAAAATTATGAGATCCGGCTGAGGATGATGTGAAATTTCGGCGCACCCCTGTATCACGTGGTTTCGTAAGTTTTTTCAATCTGTCCGAGTCAGGTTGTTAACATCAGGGAAATATTGCTTGTGGTCTTTCACGTAATGAAGTCACATGTCACACCGGGTTCCGCAATTGCTTGCGTTATGATGGACTATTGTGTTTCTGTGCTTTCTATAAATCTTCGTAATGAAAGGGATAATGAAACTATAGAGAATAGTTCAATTCAATGGTGCTTGAATACTTTTCATGAAAGTGCCTTTCTTGTAAATCTATTGTTTCCGTGTTAGGAGATCCGTTTGGATTGAATTTTCCTTTACGTGATAGCTTGCTCGTCTTGATTAGATAGTTGTACTCCTGCTTGCTTTGATCCAAAGTTACGAGATTGTAATGAGGATAAGGAGCATGTTTTTTATCCGTACAATGAAGTTACATGTGACATAGGATTAAGTGTCTTTGCTTTTGTTATGATTAACTTAGTTGTCCCTTAGTCTGCAGTTTCCTTATCAGAAGGGATAATTGCATGTTGGATCATGATTCATGAATGATTGGAAGGAATTGTGGTCCATGGCTTGGAAAAATGTCCTCGCATTATAAATTATGTGCATTTATGTTATTTTGAATCTGCTGCAGTAAGTTGCAAACTGAGGTTCTCAAAGAAGCCATCTCTCAGATCGTTGTGGCTTCCAAGGAGAAGAATAGGAAGTTCACTGAGACAGTTGAGCTTCAGATTGGCCTGAAGAACTATGACCCACAGAAGGACAAGCGTTTCAGTGGCTCTGTTAAGCTGCCCCACATCCCCCGCCCCAAGATGAAGGTGTGCATGCTTGGTGATGCCCAGCACGTTGAGGAGGTAAGATACAGTTAATTTACTTAGTCTGTGTATCTATGTTGTGCATGCTTATGTTAAACAGAACTGAACCAACACACTTTGAACAGCTTTCTTTGACTGCACTATGAAATGCTAGCCAAATATCATGTGCTTTCTGTAAAACTTCCTAATTTATCAGTCCCTATTTTCTCTAAAGCAAATATGCGGCGCTAACCATTTTTTACTATATGTTCAGGCTGAGAAGCTCGGACTTGACTACATGGATGTCGAGTCTCTGAAGAAAATGAACAAGAACAAGAAGCTTGTCAAGAAGCTTGCCAAGAAGTACCATGCTTTCTTGGCGTCAGAGGCCATCATCAAGCAGATTCCCCGTCTCCTTGGTCCTGGTCTCAACAAGGCAGGCAAGTACCCATTTTCTGTTTCTTTTGAGAACAAAAAAAAACCTGTGGGCTGTTTGTTTCATCTAATTGCAATGTCTGTGGGATGTATGCTAGTTTCATATTTCTCTGTGGATTTGCATGATTTTGTCATTAACATTCATTCATATTGTGCATTGAAAGCTGTTCTTCAAATTGTTGTCCTACCTGCACTGATTTGAAATTAATCAAAGCGCTACACATCTGTTGCAAGGCTATGTCGTCTCATTATGGAAATAGTAGCAGAGATCTAAGGAGTATATTTCATTACAGTATCCCTGTTAACTGAGTTGTGCATCCGTCTCTGCACCTTTTGTTTTGGCCATGTATTGTCATCCCTGATTACCTGCTGATTGTATCATGCTTATTATGGCAGGCAAGTTTCCTACACTGGTTTCTCACCAGGAGTCTCTTGAAGCCAAGGTGAACGAGACGAAAGCTACAGTCAAGTTCCAGCTAAAGAAGGTCCTATGCATGGGTGTTGCTGTTGGTAACCTGTCCATGGAGGAGAAGCAGATCCAGCAGAACATCCAGATGAGCGTCAACTTCCTTGTGTCCCTTCTGAAGAAGAATTGGCAGAACGTGGGTGATCTGTTTCTAAACATCTTTGTAGCCTAACTGTCCGTATTCTAGATGAAAATTTGGAACGCAAAATGAAATACCAGATAACAACATGTTGCTGTCTATGCTTTGCAGGTGAGGTGCCTGTACGTCAAGAGCACCATGGGGAAGCCGTACAGGGTGTTCTAAGTCTTGCCGCTATCCTTGTGAAGGACCTCGAACTGGGCTTGCCATAAACTTAGATTGTACCCATCAGTTTTGTGCCTGTCAATGAGACTGTTGAAATATCTTGTCCTTAAATTTAGTGTTTCGCTTAATAGAACCTGTGGAGGGATGCTTTTGGAATTATGGTGTTGCATCTTGTGTTATGGTTCTTTTTTCTGCCCCGTCTCTTGTTTGCTGCTCTGCAGTTTCGGTATCGTTGGCATACCGACTGGTGTGAGATCATCGGTTGGTTTGTGAGCATGGTTTAATCTGAAAACAAACCATTAGTTCTGAAATTATTTGATTTGTGGATTAATTGGCTTTGCTGAATCTGATTCCGCAGCACAAACCGCTATAAAATTGGTGCACATTCCTTAGCCTAACCTGTTTTGGAACTTAACATTTCTAAGCTCTGATGAGCAGGCTGAGTTACCTTGCAGTTGCAAGCGAAGGCACTGCAGTTCAAGTGTAACTTGATAAGCTACTGATCCATTCTAACTACAAAGTGAGAATATTATCTTGGTGAGCACGCTCTGAAAAAGGGAAGTGTCTGAAAAAGGGAAGTGTCTAATTGTACAGAGACCCTTGACAATCCCTTCAACCTGTAGCTTAAGCTGCAAAAGAGTAAATGTTTAACCCGTAGAGTGCAATGCATCTCATGTCAACATGTACCCTTCTAAAGCTTTTGACCAGATGATTGGTTAGTAGATGGAACACAAGTATTCAAGAATTAGGCTGGTGGCCGCCCCACGGGTTTTCATTAAGAAGGAACCTTCTTCCAGCCTAGAAAATCACCGAACCCCAGTTTCAATAATTCGCTCTTATGAGAAATCGAACATGGGTCTCGTGATTACGACCATACCTCAACCCCTCAACTAGGCTAGAGGAACTTTGGTACACACAAGGATTCAAGAGACGGTGCTTCTCAGTCGAATACGAAATTGGTTAGTAGGGATGGAAAATAGAATGGGTGAGCATTTGAAACTGAAACACACACCTGAATTTAGTTTGATTCAACATCTTGTGCCTTGAAATTTGGTTGAAAAAAATGCTGAAATCTGCTGACTTTTGTTGATATCACACAATCTGACACATCTGGTACATATCCAACAATGCATTAGGGAAAAGATCATTGGACAGCTTCAGCCTGAAAGGTCCCTACAGGCACCACAAGCAGAAATAAATTACTGACATCACCATCACTACAACAAAACACTTGCCACCCATCATCTTGGTTTCATCAGCAATATAACTAGAATGATTTATTCTACGAGGCATGTAGGTAGTATACGATGAATCGACCATGTATGCTCTGCATCTTGGTCATCAATGTGGCAAGCTGGCGGCTGTACCGCAGAGGGCGTGTTTGATTTCTTGCCCCTGGGCGGCTCGGCTGGCGGGCCTGGCTCTGGCCAGCCATGGCCAGGTCTTCTTGAGCAACATCTCTTGTTTGATTCACATATATTTAATGAGCCAGGTCAGATGAGGATTGTGTTTGATTTGAGCTATGTTTAAATAGGATGACCCTGCATGTGGATTATGGTGACCTTACCCCTCTCCTTTCTCTTTGGCATTTCATCAAACACTCTGCTGGCGTGCTGCTAGCCATGGCTGCTGCTCCTCCTCGTGCCATGGCGGCTGCTGCTCCTCCTCCTCGCGCCTCTCCCATCCGGTGCTCTCCATCTCCAGCCGCCGCGAGCGTAGCGCAGGCGCGAGGGAGCTCTGCCCCCGGCCACTGCCGCCACGCGCGGGCGCGGGAGAGCACTGCCCCCGGCCGCCGCCGCCGCGAGCGCGGGCTCGGGGGAGCTCGCCCCGGCCACCACCGCCGTGCGCGGGCCCCTCGTCATCTTCGCCATCTGCGGCGTCTCTATCAAGAAAGGGACCGTAGCGGCCTCCTCCATGGACGGTCGCTCACCAACCGGAGAGTCGCCGTGCGACATCGCCCAAGTGTGCCCGCGGCCACGCCCGGCGCAACTCACACCCTGCTGACGAGACCGCGACGGGAGAGGCGGCCACGCTCGCCCTGCCGCGCTCGTGCTCGCCGGCGTCCACTGTCCCCTCGAGCTCGGCGGCGGCGTCCATGGCCCCGCTCGCGTCCCGTCCTCGATCCGTGCGCAGGAGATCCCGCGGTGAGCAGGTGGATGCGCCGGCGACGAGCACTCCCTCCGCCTCCGCCGGCTGCTCCAGTGGCTCGCGGCCCACTCGGCGATGAGGGTGAGGGAGGTGAGACGAATCGAGCGGGAGCTCGGCCACGACCTGGCTCTGGAAAAACGGTACTCTGGCCAAGAGAGAAGAGTTTTTACATCTAAGGGACCAGGCCGGTGAACAGGCAAAGCAAATCAAACACGCACACCTGCACATAACGGGCTTGGCCGGCGATTTTTGGCCCATATCAAACACGCCCAATGGGATTGGTCGGGACGCTGTACTTGTTGGCGAAGCTCTGCTCCGGCGTCCAGACCCTAAGGTAGAGCTGCTGGCCAAGGTACACCGTACACCTGATGCCAGCAAACGATTGCAAAGGCTCGATTCAGTTTTCTGAACACGATGTTCAGCACTCCAAGGACTCCAATTTTCAGTTGAAAAATTTCAAGATAGATTCAGAGACATGTTGTTGAGCAATCTAATCCCAAGCTACAATACCTGAACTGTATGTCTTGCTTGCGCGTCGACCAAGTTGTAGGTCTGCTGTTGCATCTCAGTCCACTGGCCATTGCCGTACCTGAATACCGTCCCAGTGCATGACGTTGGCGAGGTTCTACGGCTCCGTTCGGCGGGATCTGTGCTGATTTGTACAACAAATTTTTTTAGAGAAAAGTATTGTGAATTGAATTCTATGGTAAATTTGTTATCTACTAGTAAAATGCACGTGCTGCACGCACGTGTTAAGATAAATATTGTAATTATTTTTGAATCTAAAATCTTTAAAATACACTATAGTGATACAAATGCTAAATATGGAGAGACCACCTGTAATCCTTTATTATTAAGAACAAGCACATACAAATTGTTTCAAAACATAGATTTTTGCATACATCTTTGCAAAGTTGGTGCATTTGGTCTAGAAGATTATTGACATCGCCTTGAAACTCTTGGAAAGTACAAAATCATATGTTTCTTGTTTCCAATAAACTTATCCACAAGAATAGGCCACGTTCATCCTGAAGAGGTAGAGCCTTCCAGCTGGACCATGAAGCGTATCACTGTCTAGCACCTAAGATTAACAACATGTTGTGAATGTCTAATGACATTATATTGCTCTGAAATATCCAAGCGCAATCAACCCACTCAAGCAAAGTAGCAAACAACAGTGCATGAAACAAACTTGACAGGGATCCAAAGCTTGTTGGAGATAGTTAATATAGAGCATGAATTCGAGCTCCTTGTAGAACCCGATGATGCCGATTGAAGATCGCGAATATATGCCTTCAAAGAGGCCAACAGATTTCCAACTACTCTTCATTAGCCACTTGCTTTTCAGAGCAATTGCCACCAAACTGTGAATTTCTTCCTCAGATTGTACTGCATACAGGGGGAGACAGATGCTATATAAATTTATAAATTTGCTTTACAACAGCAATTGAACACAACTTAGTGGCAAAGATAAGCCCTTACCAAGTCGTTTGAACTCTGAATTGGAATTTTAAAAATAACTTGATACTGTAAAAAACAAAATACTATGTATCAATCATTCTATTATAGCTTTTTTTTGCAATTGTACCATTCTTACATGACTACATTTTCCATGTTATGTTTGTATGCATTATGGAATTGCAGTGAATTTCTTCCAACTGATAGCCTAACATCGACATGGCTCCTGGGCTTTCCGCATCTAGTTCAGGTAACATCAGTTTACTTGACATGACCAACATATAAAAAAAAATCTCTAACCAGGTAACATCAGGTATCAATCAATCAGCTAACCCATGATAGTTTTACTGGTAGATTAAAAAGATATAAGCATAACAAATTAACATTAACAATACAGATGCCAAGTTAGTATAGTGTAAATTCAGAACATCAATAAATATGCAGTCCGAAACATGCAAATAAATAAATCCGTTTTATCTAAAGCTAATTGAATATAAGATGAGATTAGACAAATAAAGGCATGGGACAGTCGAGATTTTCTAGAGGCAATAGAGGGTGAAGTTGTTACAGATAACATCAATCATGTGTGCCTATTGCATCCATCCAGAAGCTAGATATCAGCTCAAAACATGTGAGGCATCAATGGTACATGTTCCAACAGGTAATTTCTTTTTTGAATTTTAATTATAGCAATAATGCCATATTTATTGAATTCAATACTATTTTCCTTTAATGCTATCAGCACGCAACAATGAAACATACCTATGCGTTCGATCTATAATAAAACACAACACAAAAATCATCTTTACCTTGGGCACAAACTGCAAGCAGCGAACTTAAATGGCTCTACATGATTCGTAATTATCCATACTACATTTGATAATGAACCATCCACAATTTATGCTTGAATCTTAATTATCAGTGCAAGAATCTTCACCCATTTTGCATCTTTTCATCCAGCGGAAACATAAAAAAATCAGGAGAATTACAAGAATCTCACAATTTTTAACCACTCATGAGATAACAGGAATTTGAAAGAAAAATTCAGAAGCTCTGGAGCAGCAGCAGCAAAAAAAAAAATCTCTGCTGAATTTTGAACACTTTATGGAGTAACGGTTGTAGAAGAGGGGTAGGTGAATATGGAGACCTAACCTGATTGTCATATTGTAGTTCCTTCCTGCATGCGTAGAGAAGCATTCCATCGGATACAGATAGACAAGATGTTGTTTTGCTGAATGCAAGCCCTATAAAAGAATGAGAAACTTTGTTCGGAAAAAAGTGATTAAGAAAGGGGATAACTGCATAACGAAATCGATCAGTTGTAAGATTACCATTCCCCACAAAACTTCATGCTGCTTGCCAACTGCAGTTAGAATCCTGCAAATTTTCAGGAGGTGTGCACATATTCATACACGCTTATTCTCTGAAGGTACAACTATCTCCATGCTTGTGATATCGGGAACTGGTTCATCTTCAGTAACGCCGGAATGCCTTATGTAATTTTTCTTGAGCTATTATATTTCCATGTGAGCTAGGGTAAGCTACTCAGCTCAGTACTGTATGTTGCTTTGACCAGACCACCCTGCAGGTGTTGGACCTCACAATGCTCTATAGGAACAATCTCTGGTTCTCTGTCTCGCCATGATTGGGTGTTTGAACACTGCTTAGCAACCCGGCGACGATGGCAATGGCTAACCTGATGATGGAGTTCCAAAGCTCCGGTACGCCAATCTGAACCTGAACTGTTGTGTGCTGACATGTCAGCCGGAACAATCTTCTGTTCTGCGTTGACAGAGTGACCGACAGTGTGGTCGGAGCCCCAAGGGGCCGTCGGGTCGGGATTCCAGCTGACAACAAACGCCTATGTGCTTCATTTGTTGCCTTGTTGGATGGACGATGAGGAGGTGAATTTGAGCACCGAGGTAGAAATGCAGGGCGGAGTGGAGCACCAGACGGCCGGTGTTGACGGGTTCGACCCGACGGAGGACAAGCTGGTGCTCTACTTCCTGCGCTCGCAGCTGCGCGGGTTCCCACCGCGGATCCTGGGCGCCGTGCTGGAGGCGAAGCCCTGCGACGTGGCGTCAGGCGAGCTGCTGGCCCGGTAAGTTCGGCGCAAGCAGGGCTTACTCCGCAGAACGCAGGTGCTGGTGTCCCTTCGTGCGGCGCGCCGTGGCGGGCGCCCGCCGGCCGGTCGGTGACGGACCTCCGCGTCGTGGTTCGGTGGGCATGAACAAATGGTCTTCTCGGGCAATCTGAAAGAAGAAGAGAATCAATTGTACGGCCGGCGACTTCACCTTGGCCGGCCCCCACGTCGCCGGTGACACGTCCAACGCGTTCGGCTCCAATGTGACCCTCGTGGACGCGCGCGTTGTGCTGGGGCTCAACTCGCTGGCCGCCATGGCACGCTTTGACTTGGCGCCCGGCGGAATCAAATCGCCGCACACGCACCCGCGCACCGCTGATCCAGGGTGAGATGCGCGCAGGCTTCCTTGCCGCCGACGGGACGCTCTTCGCCAGGGTGCTAGGCGATCTGTTCGTGTTCCACAACGCGGGTGCAGCGTGGGTGCGGCGTGGGGCGCTGACCCGACACGGGGTGGGCCCGGCATGGGTATGGAGGGCGGGCGGGTACAGTGGACGTGGGTGATAAAAAAATTATGTTTTTTGGCAGAAACGCTCCCCAAATTGCGATTTTTATGGTCGTTCCACCTTTTTGGTCATCATACAACCTTACGGGTGGGTCCGACGTGAGGGGTAAGGTGGGGCCTGAATTTGGTGAGAAAAATTTCAATTGTCTTCGCTCCTTATAGTATAGATACTATAAGGAGCGAAAACAATTGAAAACTTTTCTCACCCAATTCGGACCCGCCTTACCCCTCACGTCGGACCCACCCGTTATCTAATTGTTAGACCGAAAAGGTGGAACGACAATAGAAATCGCAATTTAGAGAGCGTTTCTACCAAAAAGCTAATGTTTTTGTTACCTAACGTCGTCTTACCCACCCACCTGTACCCACGGGCCCACCGGTGCACCCCGCGGCCCTTGGCTGTCCCGTTCTATCCGCACACGCGTGTAAGTCACCGTTTCGATCCTCCTCCGAGAGTCCGGACACCAGCCGAATCGTCTATTTTTTCCGTCCAGAACTCATAACGGCATCGCAAAACAAAACCATCAATCTGTAAACATGTCGCCATTATATATTCTATTAGTTACTCTCAGCACCACACCATCACCATCGCGCCGTGACCTTAATTACTACTAGAAGTTGTCTGAGCATGATTATTAGGGTTGAGAAGGTAAAGCTCGATGCACAAAAAGTTCAATTTGGATTGTGCTGAGCTCACATACGGTGTCAAAGAAGGTCACAACGTGATGTTAATTTGGGTGGAATCTTGATTTGGATTGTTGCGAGTCTGCGGCCCCGATTCTTACTGTACGATTTTGATTTGGGTGGTTCATTGTGCGGGATCTCAGTTTTGGAGAGAATGAGTTTGATTCCTTCTATGGGAGATCTTAATTTAGGTCTTGTTTAGATCGCAAAGTTTTTATTATTTACCTCTTACATAGGATGTTCGGACACTAATTAGAAGTACTAAATGTGAATTAATGACAAAATTTATTTCATGATCCGGGTAAAATCATGAGATGAATCTATTAAGACCGATTAGGTCATGATTTCACAATGTCGTGCTACATTAAACAATCTCTAATAAAATCTTAATTAGACTTAAAAAATTCGTCTCGCGAAAACCAATTTTGCAGAAGTAATAATTTTTTTATTAGTATCCTAATATCCTTTCGACGTCCCATTTCGATTCACAAAGTTTTTCAACGCTGCAACCTAAATAAAGCCTTAGGCGGAAATCGACAAGTTGGTACGTGGCATTTTAGTCAGCTATGTCGAGCAGGGTTCACAAAACTGTTGCTACCGGACCAGAATACCGCGAAAACAGGTCTTACCGATCCGGTCCGGTAGCAAAATCGACCAGTTTTCTGACCCCTGACCGAACCTAACAAAATCTCTGCTTCGGTTAACCGGCCAGCCAATGACTTATCAAGCTGCGAGGTGTGAATTTGGGTTGTCTTGGCTATAGCAGGGAAGCGAATCAGTGACTTACATATGTGCGGAGACACGGATCGGGATATGCAAGGGAGACATGCAAGTTGCAGCCCCACGTGTCGTCGCGCCACGGCCCTCGCCTTCGCCGCGCGACTGCCCCCGCGCACCGCGGCCCCTGCCGCTCGCCAAGAGCTGCATCGCGGGAGAGCAATAACGGAGGTGGAGGTTGTGATGTGTTGTGGTTCGTCCAAAGAGGACACGAAGAACGACACGATGGTGTGGTGTTGGGAGAAGAAGCACTTGTTGCGTGCCGCTGTGCAAGTGTGTCATGTGATGGCGAGGGCAAACGTGGGGTATGTTGCCACACTCCGCAACGTCGGGGCCGCACTCTCCGACTATGCAGGAACTTGCAAACGAGTCTCATAAATATGTGAATCAAAAATAATTTCATTATATTAAATTTTTAATTATTATCATATATAAACATGTAACACGCGCGAGCATTGTTGGTTTAATAAAAAATCTTATTTTTTAGCTATATAAATCTTTGTTTAATAGGTTGTTTTCCATGAATCTGAAGTTCTTTTTGTATGCATTTTTTAAACACCTAGGCTACTTAAAAAGCAAGCATAGTGGTTTTATTCATCTATAAGTGCACTTTGGCCACCGAGTTTTAACTTTGATTCGATAGCTCCTGCCTGCAAGGTTGCATTCACTCATTCCGTCATGCATCACGTTTCAAGAAATCTTATCCATCTTCCGAAAAATAGAAACATAAACATCTATAACCCATCAGAAGTCCAATAGCTGCCCATAACGCCCAAGCCCAACGCTCTTGAGCGCACCGTCGAGCTTGACGGAGGTGCAGCCGCGCTTGTCGAAGGTGCTGTCGTGGGGCCTTTAGGGTTCGGGGTTGAGGAGTTGGGGGTTTTCTGGTGTCTCAGGCCTTAAAAAGGAGGTCGAGTGCGTGACCAGTTGGCTCGACAATGCTGGTAGGCGAGATGGTGGTGGGAGACAACCAGATGGGCATGGTTGGTGGTAGGGGGCGACTCGGTGTCTCTGTGTTGAAGGTGACGTATGTTCAGGCGATGCGGCGGCGGGGACGCCACCGGCCGTGGACGGTGGAGGATAGTAGCGGATGCGTCACATCGCGGCTTGGTCACTATGGCAGGGCAGCGGTGGCAGCCGTAGAAGATGGTGCGGTTGGCTGGTAGGGCGGGGGAGAGGTGTCGGAGAAGAGCTGGCGGGGATAGCGGCGGCAAGCGGGCACGTCAGGAGGAAGAAGATGACTGTTGGGCAGTGTTAGGCTGTGTATAGGAGCCCCCTACACAGATTTGAAAACCTGTCCTAAAGTGTGAACTAAAAATTTCTTCCGTTATTATCGAGTGCATGAAGGTGACTGGTGATTATCATACTTTATCTAGCAGCTACACCACCATGCATGCACAAAATCAAGTCCTTTCTTTACTTTTTATTTATTATATACGATATATATGCACCTTCTAATATATGATGAGGTTGTGCTCTGCTAAATGACTGAACCTGCCAACTCATATTTTTTAATATAATTATTAGTTGATTTGTTATATATTTTTATTTTTTCAAAAAACACATGCATATGTACGTTTTTTAACAAATTTCTTAATTTAATATATTTTTAAAACACGTGCGTGTCGCACGTGCATTTTACTAGTGAGAGAGAAGTACTGCAGACGAAGCCGAAACAAGAGCAGCCGAACGGAGCCGTAGTTGTCAGCGAGCTTGAGCGGTGTGTTGGAGACGACGAACGACACGCCGTTAGCAGTGCACCGCCGCCGGCCGGTGTGCACAGCGGACGACGAGCTCGCCAGTTTTTAGTTATCTTTGTTTTAGAAGATAAAATTTCCAAAAATACCCTATACCACCTATGTATACCACTTTATACCATAGGTGCAAGTTGTGGTGATATACAATTAATTTCAACCGTCGAGTCCTTTCATATTGGTCTTTTTCCAACAACGGTACAAGTGTATGGTCCACTTAGTTCGATCCTCCGGATCTTATGTCCATATTATCTATCAAAATATATGAGTGTTAAGCTTGTGCGTGTTGTTATTTTCTGATTACGTGAGGCAGATTAATCTTGAACTTCTTCGTTTCGTTGGTAGAAACCAATGACGACCAAAATCCAAGTCTCCTTTTCTCTTTTGGGAGCAGAGCTAAAAAAATGATGAGAAATATTGGAAATTTTAATAATTTTCGCTCATGACCGTCGATTCCTCACTATCGGAAACGAATGTACATTTTTGTAAATTCGAGTCAAACTTGGGGTGCTTCTCTCCCCCGCGTCGCTCCTGCGAGTGGGCGACACGGGCGGGCGACGCCGCCGGCCCCCACCCCTCGCACCTACCTCCCCCTTCGCATGCGCCGTCGCCGAAGCTGGCCGCCGGAAGTCCGGACGGCCGGCAAGGATGGCGGCGGCGGGGCGGAATCTCTCCCTCTCCTCGGTCCAGGCGGGCACGACCGCTCAGGTAGTCGGAGGATTGGCGGCGCCGGCGGGCCGGGGACGGCCGGATCCGGGGCCGAGCGTGGCGGCGGAGCTCCCTGCGTGGTGGGCGGACGACAGACACTGGGAGGCGCGACGGCGGCGCCTCGGCACCTCGTCTTGGGGTCGCCTCGCCTTGGGGTTGGGGCGCGGCCCCAACGGCGAGCGGAGGGGCTTCGAGCCCCGCAGCGTGGAGACAGCGCCGGGTCTCGCGGCCCTGCAGTGTGGGGCGTGGGGCGCGGCGTGGAGACGGCTGCAGTTGGTGTTGGGGGATTCGGAATCGAGGTTGGCAAAGTCAAAGTATTTGAGTCGCCGAGGCAGTCACGGGCAATCCAAAAGCCAATGACGAAACCCCTAAAGCCAATCGATTTCTCCTCACTTTTAATATCCCAGCTTTCGCTGAGTACCTTTCGTCGTTCGAAAGATATAGCGATGCGAAAGGCATCAGTTCTTCAACCCTTGACTTGACGCTATTGGTTTTTCCACGACGAAACCCGAAACCCTGGAGTCGAATCTTCCATGCACCAGAGGCTTCAGCCATTCTTTCGCTCGGGGTATCATCACTATTAACAATTTGTTTCCTGATGTTTTGTTTGATGAATGCTTTCAGGTAACAGGATTGACTAGGCGAAGGGTGTCTCCAATTCAAAGGTCTTCACCCGACAGACGCGCGTGCTTATGCCGGAAAAAGCGCCGTGATATGCGGCACGAAATCAGGAAAGCGCCGATTACGTGAAGACCCAACAGAGAATTCTCAAAATCAGCCTAGTACATTCTAGTTAGATTCTTTTTACACAAGGTCAATTTCGGAATGTAAAGAGTCCGCTCGTCTCCCTATAAAAGGAGGCCGACCGGCACTTATACAGGGGATCGACTTTTGAGAATTACACTGTTGAGAGTTTTACTTTCCCACCTTTCGTGTTCATTATTCGAGTCTTTACTTTTCATTGTTCGTGTTAGGCTTTGCCATAGCACAACAATTGGCGCTCACCGTTTGTGTTTGGCTCGAGTAAGAAACCCAAGATGTCCACAAGGAAGAAGAGGACCACTGCCAATTCAAGTAAGGGGGCTTCGTCTTCCCTTGAGGAGGAGTTGACTCCGTCAAATTTACTCACTCAGGGGGAGGAGCTCCCAGATCCGAACGTTAACCAGCCGAGGCCAAACCATGATGCTACCACGGCCACGGCCAAAGCAGCATACGAGGCCGAGCTGGCTAGATTGCGAAAGGAGGCCGATGAGCTGGCCAAAACTAAAAAGAGGCTCTTGGCAGTGCAACAAGAGGCCGACGCAGCTAAAGAAATCCAAAGGCAAAAGGCCAAAATCGCTGAATTGCAAGAAAAATTGCGTCTCATAAAAGTCAAGCAGTCCCTAAACTTCAACCAGCCTTCGCCTGAATATTCCGTACCGATTCATTCCACACACACGGAGGGTAACATGCCATTCACTCAACCCCCTCCATACACCACTTTCAGCTGTAACCCTTTCCATAACCCTTTCGAGTCTGGCCCATCGAACCAGGATACTCGCACCATCCGCACGAGATCTTGGGACCCAAAATCGCCATTATCTCAGGAGATTCAAATCACTCCATGGCCGCAGTCTTACAGACCTGTGCCACTCCCCAGGTTTTCAGGTCAGTCGGATCCTATTTAATTTCTAATGAGCTACGGCCGCTATCCTTTCGGCCGGAGGTGATGACTCTGTGCTTGCAAAGTCGTTCATTATCGCTGCCGACGAGGTTGCGGCGCAATGGTATTCTCTCTTGAGCCCCAGAGTGATTTATTGCTGGGAAGATTTGAAACAACGGATCCTTTCGAACTTCCAAGATTTCCAGCGTCCAGAGCTTACAGAGAGCGATCTTTTCTCTTGTAAGCAGAAGGACAAAGGGCCTCTCCAAAATTTCTTCAGAAGATTTGTCCATCTCAGGGCTCAGGCACCTAATGTAATGGACGCCGTCGCTATCAATGCCGCAATTGTGGGTCTGAGAGCTGGGCAGTTTCGTTCGCATCTCATGTGCGAAAGGCCCAAAACAATCCAACGCTTGTACGAGGAATTCGAGAAGTATTGTCGCTCAGACAATGACTTCAGAATGTGTATGGAGGAGCAATCTCAGCAAATGAAATCTGCCAAAGCCAACCAGTCCAACGAAAGGGATTGGTCCAATCCCAGAAATACCTCACACGCTAATCCCAGAAATGTTTTTGGCCTAGAAGGGGAAGTGGTTCAGGAAAGCTGCAATCCCCAAATCGATACCCCAAACCAAAACAATAGCCCTCCCAGCCCTCCACAGCAAAATCAAGGCGGTGGCCGCAGAGGCGGGAGGAGCGACGGCAGAGGTAGAGGCCGTGGCAGAGGCCGAGGCTACCAAGAGAAAAGAAAGTGGTACTGCATTTTTCACAAAGAGAATGATGACCATAGTTCAAACTATTACCCAGACAAGAAATGGTTTGAGGCCATCCTAGAGGAAGAGAAAAAAAGAGAAAGAGAGAAACAACTCAGTCAACCATTCCGCTCCGGCTTGGCAAAACCCAAACTTTGGGAGGAACGCTTTCGCCAATCCTTTCCAACCACTTCACTTCCTACCACCTATCCCAAATTACACCCAGCCACCACCCTGGCAATCCCAGGTCTTCCAAGCTCAAAACGTCGAGCGTAGGCCCATTGATCAACACCCCATCACTCCTCCTCCTCCCCCGTACAAAGGCCCAACCGCTCCACCTTTACCCCCAAAAGTCGAGGGCCAGAACGACCCGCTCCCTTCTGTCGGAACCATTCTCGCCATTTCGGGTGGTTCTGCTTTGGAATTTGACTACAAGAAGGCTAGGATAAATTACTTCCACGAGGTCCGTAACATCAGTGTGAGGGAAGAGTAGAAAGAACTAGATGGTCGCACATCCCGATCACCTTTTCCGAGGAGGATGTGAAACTCCAAGGTTTTCCTCACAACGATGCCCTCGTGATCGAAGCCAACATAGCAAGTTGGACTTTGGGAAAGCTTTTGGTTGACAATGGCTCGTCGGCAGACATAATCTTTGCAGATGCGTATGACAAAATGGGGTTGAGCAGAAATCTGTTACAGCCTCCCGACACACCGTTGTACGGTTTTGGAGGGCGTGTCATTCATGCAGTGGGGAAGGTTTCACTCCCAATATCTTTCGGCACCGTCCAGAATGCCAGGACAGAGTATTTGTCTTTCGACATGGTGGAAATGTATTACCCTTACAACGGAATCCTTGGGAGAGGTTTTCTCAACAAGTTTGAAGCTATCATTCGTCAAGCCTACTTGTGCGTGAAGATACCAGCGACACAAGGGCTCATCACAATCTGGGGCCACCAAAATGATGGCCGAAACCTAGAGAGGGGCAGAACTCCAGGCCAAAGAAATGTCAATGCTCTCGACGAGACGGCCAAGGCCAAATCTGTGGAGAAGCAGCCGAAAGTGGACAGGGAAAAAATCAATGTGCAGTCAGACTGCGACACTAAGAAGGTTTTGTTGGACGAAATGGTTTGGGATCAGACCGTCGTCATTGGGTCGGATCTCGCATCAAGCGAAGAGGCGGAGCTTATCCAATTCCTCCAAAAGAATAAAGATGTGTTTGCCTGGTCCGCCAAAGATTTGACAGGCGTGGACCACAACTTTATCGAGCACAAGTTGAACATCGATGCAGCCGTCAAGCCTCGAAGGCAAAAAACTCAGAAAGATGTCTGATGACAAGGTGGTAGCGGTCAAGTCTGAAGTCCAAAGATTGCTTGATGCCAGTGTCATCCGCGAGGTCATGTACCCAAAGTGGTTGGCCAACACCGTACCAGTCAAAAAGAAAAACGGAAAGTGGAGGATGTGCATAGATTTCACGGACCTGAATAAGACTACACCCAAAGATAACTTTCCGCTTCCAAGAATGGATCAGGTCATTGATTCAGCTGCCAGTGCCGCCATCATGTCTCTCCTGGATTATTTCTCTGGTTATCATCAATGCAGGATGGCGAAGGAGGATGAGGAAAAGACTAGTTTCATCACACCCTTTGGTACTTTCTGTTTTGTTCGAATGCCCGAGGGCTTGAAGAACGCCGGCCCAACTTTCACCAGAATGACAGGGGAGGTGTTCAAACCTCAAATTGGCATAAACATACAAGCATACGTCGACGACCTTATAGTCAAGAGCGACGAAAGGTCCAATCACATCAGCGATTTGGCGGAAACTTTCGCCAACATGAGAAGGGCGGGGTTGAAACTGAACCCAGAGAAGTGTGTGTTCGGAGTTACCAAGGGCAAAGTTTTGGGTTGTTTGATTTCGGCCAAGAAAATCGAAGCGAATCCTGACAAGATAAAGGCAATCAGGGAGATGGAGGAACCAAAAACCAAAAAAGATATTCAGAAGTTGAACGGTCGGATCGCGGCTTTGAACAGATTCATTTCCAAGTCCGCAGAGCGAAGCCTTCCATTCTTCAAAGCACTGAAGGGAAAAGGCAGAGTCGAATGGGCCCAGAGCAGAGCAAGGCTTTCACCGACCTAAAGGCTTACATTGAGAAGATGGCAGTATTGTCACCACCTCTCCCGTCAGAACCGCTATTCCTATACGTGGCCGCATCCAAAGTAGCGGTCAGTGCAACTCTCGTTCGCGAGGTCAATGGCGACAAGGGGAAATATCAAAGTCCAGTGTACTTCGTCTCGGAGGCTCTTTCGGGTTCCAAATTGTTATACTCGGAATTGGAGAAGATTACATATGCAGTGGTCATGGCCACGAGAAAACTCAGGCATTATTTCGAAGCCCACAAAGTCACTGTGCTCACTGATCAGCCTCTCAACGATCTCTTTATCAACAAAGAAGCTTCGTCCAGAATTGCCAAATGGGCGACCGAGCTATCGGAGCACACAATTGATTTCGGGAAAAGATCAGCTATCAAATCCCAAGTTCTGGCAGACTTTGTGGTAGATTGGACCTCACCTGGCAACAGCACCGGAGATGAGGAGTTGGTTCCTGTGTGGGAAATTAGGTGTGACGGAGCCTGGGGGCGCAAAGGCGCTGGAATCGCAGCTATCATCACTTCGCCGGCGGGAGTTAAGCTAAGATATGCAGCCAGGTTGGATTACTCAGATCCATCCGACAGGTGCACAAACAACACTACCGAGTACGAAGCGCTCCTTTTGGGCCTCAGAAAAGTGCGAGCCTTGGGAGCGAGCAATTTCCTGGTCAAATGCGATGCTGAAGTCATCAAGGATCATGTCGAAAAGGAAAGCGAGGCCAAAGAGCCAGAGCTTATCAAGTACCTCGCCGAGGTGCGAAGGATGGAAAGGCATTTCCGGGGTTTTACTATCGAGCACCTGCCGAGGAAGAAGAATGGTGAAGCCGACGACTTGGCAAAAAAGGCCGCAAAAAAGGAGCCGATGCCTCCAGATGTATTCTTCGAGATCCTCACTGCTCCCTCAATCAAACCAGACAAGCAACCCCTTCGTACAGTCAATGCAATCGCGAGCATAGATTGGAGATCTCCTATCATCGCTTTCCTTCGTGGGCATTATGAGCCAGTCGAAGCTCACGATATGAAGAGGATGCAAGCTTGGGTGAAAGGATACGTCCTTAAAGATGACAACCTTTCCAAGTTAGGCGTATGTGCACCGTTGCTGAAATGCATTCCACAAGAGCAAGGCATTGAGCTCATGAAAGAAATCCACAGTGGAATGTGCGGATCACACATCGCAGCCAGAGCTTTAGCTGGAAAGGCTTTCAGGCAGGGTTTCTATTGGCCAATGGCAATCAGAGACGCTGAACAGATAGTCAAGACTTGCAAGGCTTGTCAATTTGCAGCAAAGCATCAGCGAAGGCCAGGGGCTCTTTCGCAACTCATCACACCTACTTGGCCATTACAACGTTGGGGCATGGACATTGTAGGGCCATTGCCTACAGTTCAAGGCAACTTCAAGTTCGCCGTGGTAGCAGTTGAGTATTTCACCAAGTGGATCGAGGCAAGACCTGTCGCCACTATCACATCAGCTACCATCAGAAAGTTTTTCTGGCAACAAATCAGCTGCAGATTCGGTGTCCCTAGAGAACTCACAGTTGACAATGGGAAGCAGTTTGATTGCCAGGATTTCAGAGAATACTGTTGCATGATTGGAACGAACCTCCGTTTCGCCTCCGTGTATCACCCTCAATCCAATGGCGCAGTCGAAAGGGCCAATGTCCAAATCTTTTCAGCCATAAAGAAGTGTCTCTTCGACCAGAAGAAGGGAAAGTGGGCCGACGAGTTATCCATAGTCATTTGGTCGCACAACACCACCGAATCCAGAGCCACTAAGTTCACGCCATTCAGATTGTTGTATGGAGTTGAGGCTATGTGTCCAGAAGAACTAGCTAACGAAAGAGCCAGGGTTTTGGTGTTGCTCTCGTGAGAACGAGGAAGTGGACAAGGACTTTGTGGAAATCGATAGGCTTGATGCGGTTTCAAATCTGCTAAAGTATCAAGAAGAAACCCGGAACTGGAGGAACAAAAAGGTATCTTTGAAGAACATTCAGGTCGGGGATTTCGTCCTGAAGAGAAAAAAGAATGCCGATTCAGTGGGCAAATTGCAATTCGCATGGGAAGGGCCTTACATCGTCGTGAGCAGTGTTAGAGACGGAGCCTTTCGTCTCAAGGATGAGGAAGGTGTCGAGTTACCACATTCGTGGAATGTGGATAACTTGTGCAAGTTTTCCCCATAACTGAAAGATTGTAGCAGTGGTTCGCATGGAACTATAAATGCGGACGACTCGTAAGCTTTACCTTTCGTTTTAGTTTTTTTACTTTCGCACAGTTTAAATTCAATAACAAGGTTGTACTCTTTTCCTCACAAAGGGGGACTCCATCCTAGAGCGTGAGGTTTTTAACAAGGCAACCTTGATGTAAAATTTCCCTTCCAATATGAATGAAATAATTTCCCCCTACGGTTCTCGCTCTTTACTTTCATGCATGTTTTAAGTGCTGTCTAAGATAGCCCACTCTAAATGAGTGAATTGAAGTGCTGTGCGAAAGCAACCCACCCACAAGTGGTGAAACATAAACGATTCACAAGAATCAATAACCCTTAAAGAGCTATTTTCGAAACAGCCCATCCACAATGGATGCATCAAAAGCGGTTCATTTTGAATCGAAGCAACGTCAAGAAAAAGTTGCTAACTCGCAATTCTTTATCAAGATCTAAAATAGTGAGGCTTAGTTTTGCATCATGATCCCGAAACAAAGTAGCACTAAACTTTCGTTGTCGAAAAACAGCTTCAGAGCTGCAATATTCGACACATTTGCTTAGTCTCTAGTCCTACAATGCGTTTCATGCCCAGGGGTCGCATAGTAGGCTAGTTTTTTCTTTTTCAAAGGGACACTCATAAGAGCAAGAAAATTCATACAATATCTTTTTCAGGCTGTCAAGCTTGTTTATTCCACAAACTGGGGCTTCCTCAGAAAGAGTTCTTGATTACAAATATAACAAATAAAATTCAAAGTTCGAAGCTTCGCAATGGAAAACACTTAGTTTACATTCTCCTAGTTTCCGAAGGGGGGGGAGACGTTTTCTTTCAGAAACTTAAATCGAAACCCGCGAGAATGTCAACTTAAATACACCACATTCACGAGAAAGGCAGCTCTACACAGCTACCATCCGAGTACCACCCTCCGCGGGTTTTAGCCATGTCGTACACAAAGCAGTGATCCGTTTCTCCTTCACAATACGATTCCTCTTTCATGACTGGGGCTTCGGTCGCCCTTGGTTCAACTAGCGTGATCTTGCTGTTATCGTTCATAGTCATGAAGAAGCGAAGGGGATAATTGTGCAAGGAATAGTACGAAGTGCAAATTTCCCAAAATTCATCGAAAGTTTTCATAGGGAATCGGCACTGAAAAACCTTCCAAGATGCACCGCTGACGCAGGTGTTGGCACGGTTAAAAGTCTTAGGCGTCACATCCAACACTATATCTTCGTTCGTTGTCTGCGAAAACAATTCGCACAAAGCTTTACATCATTCTTCTCAAACATAAGCAAATTTACGCTAAGTAATCCTTAAGAACATTCGTTGCTCTACACCTTAGAGGTGAGATCCAAAGCAGGATTCGGCGTCGGTCCTTCGTGCTGCAGCGGAGCGAGGGTCTCGCCAGTGATCGGATCCTCGTTATCTCTTTTTGCGTCAGTCGCATCGCGAACGGGAGCCCCAGGGACGACATCCTCGCCTTCGTCACCACCAACTTACGGCGGCCAATCGCGGTATGGCCCGTAGGGTCCAAGCGTCGCTTCCGTGCCGTGTATTGCCCGGTGCTCCCGAAGCTCCAAAGCTTGTTTCGCCTGGCCAAAGTAGAGCTATGAGAAAGGAAACATATCACGAATCAGAAATACGAAAAGATAAAGAATTAGCGAAATCAGTTAAGAGAATTGAGAGTTATAAGGATTAAGACCTTAGCTAGTCGATCGGCCGCTTTCTTTCGAGCATGCTCACGACCACTTTTTGCCCAGAAATTGCGAAGTACGATCTTGGTAATCGTATCTACTGTTTTACTAGGGGCTGGCAACTCCTCCGAAGACGGGAACTCGAATCCACGAGTCCCGAAAGCTTTGAAATGCTCGCAGCCGCGCGCCTCCAGCAGGTGAAAGATAGCCTCAGAGCTCGTCACCGCCCCATAGTCACCAACCTTCGACATTGTGTCGGGCAGCATTTTCAGCTCGCTATTCATCCACGTATAATAACTGGCGATGTTGTCAGTAACCCGAAAGGTTTGGGTTTCAGCACCATATCGCTCTAACACTCGGCGATAAGTTTGAGCCAAATGTACCCCCCATTGATGGCAATACGATTCGTTCTTGTCCAGGGTCTGTTCCAAATCAACCTTTACTTTCTTGAGCTCATCAATCAGGGCATCGCGAGTCTGTATTTGCAGTTGATTGGCGTCGTTCTGATCAACAGTGTCGCGAAGCTCAGTACGGCATTCTTCGTAGCACTGCAGGCTTTTTTCTAGCTCTTCCTTCAAAGGGTCCATTGCAGTCTTCTGTTTAGAGCATTGCTCCGTCAGATCCTGAACTTGACCAGAGAGATGCTTTGATTCATCTTTCAATTTCTCATTTTCTTCTCGCAACTTCCGGTTCTCTTCCGTCAAGCGTAATCTCTCATTGCGAGAATCACTTGCGATTCTCTCATAACCCTTTCGGCCAGCAGCTATCCCTTTAGAAAGGAAGGATTGCATAGCGTCCAGCAATTGCTTGCCGTCGAGACTTTCCAGAGAATTCAGAAAATCTGCACTCGCAAAGCAAAGTAAGTCATCAGTCAATGCTCAAAGGCAAGGCATAGTTTATCCAAATAGCTAAGGATAAGTTTAAGTTCTCATAAGCAGCGAGGCAGGAGGCGCGAAGCAAAAAGTCTTACTAGGCTCCAAGGTCGAAGGGTCTGTGCCCAATCCAAGCGTCTCGTTTCTTTTTTTTTGAGGGCTCTTGCCTTTGGTTCCCATCGTAACCAAAGTGGTCACGGCTGAAAAGTTGTGAATCGGGTAAGTCAATCTTCGAAAGCAAGACTTCTGCTAAAAAAAAGGGGGAAGAAAAAGTTTGAAAAGGCGTGATACCTGTAGATTCGAGCAGAAGGGGGTCGTCGTTCTTGAGTCCCAATTCACCGCCACTTCCGCTTAATGCTTTAGCATTTCATTCAACCTTGTCGAAGGTTGAGGGTGGTGACCGGGATAAGTTTCCTTCAAGTGCCTCGGGGTCATTTGAGCCCAAGTCAATAGGATCATCCGCTTTCGAGCCCTTCGTCGGATCAATGCTGTCTGGCAAACTGGCATTGCCCTTTTCTGACACCGAAGCCTGCGGGCCAGTGTTATCAGTTTCCATCACGACGTCTTCGTCGATGTAAGACAATTCCTCATCACCGTCGATGATGTCCATTAAACCAACAACTGCTTTTTCCGGCGCGTATACTGGGATATTCGGGCCGGAAAGATCACCGGTTCGCTCATAATGCTCCCAGAATCTTTTGCCGGCAGCTTCTTCTTCAGGGTCTGTTTCAGGCGCTCCCCAGGATCGCAAGTGGCAGAAAAGTATGCTTGGGCACGGTCAGTCCTAGCCTGATCTCCGCCAGATCTGGATCGATCAGAGCAATTTCAGGCTGATGTTTCGACTCCTGAGTTTCCTTGGCTTTCGGGGGATAGGTTCTCGCCAGCTGAATTTTCGGTGTGGCCAGAACATCCACATTGTCATCCTTCTCCGTCGACGGATCAATCCGCGGCCTTTTCTCATGAGGTTTAACAGTTTCAAGTTGCCTTTCTTCGATGCGAATTCCTTTATTCTTCTCGGTGTTGTCCGGGGCTCTTCTCTTGGAAGATGTTTTCTTTTCAAGACCAACAGTCGGCGCCACGTCGTGAACTTTTTTCTTTTCTTTCTCTGTGGCTGCCACTTTCGCAGCCTCTGTTTTCCGCCGAATCAAATTTTCACTGACCTTCATCAGCTTGGTGGATTTCTCTGCAACGGGCGGCAATGTGGTTTTGGCAGCCTCCGCTTTCCGCCGCGCCAAAACCTCAATCGCTTTCGCAGGTTTAGAAGTGCCTTCTGTCGCAACAACAGCCTTAGTCGCCTTGCCTTTCTTCGAAGTTTCCGCCGGCTCAGATCCAATATTGCCAGGCGGTTGCATTTTCTTGCCAGGTGCTGTCGGCTTTGGGCGCGGCGGGCATGGAACTTTCATTTCCTCCAAGACGCAATTAACACGACCTTGGTGCTTCAAAATCTTCTGGGCAGCCTCCCACTCCTTGTGAGTGTAGTTGCCAATCATCTGAATGACTTTTTTCTCAACGTCAGCCAGTATTTCGTCGTCAGTCTTTCCCTCAGGGCGCTTGACGTTGAATTTTGGGGCTACGTATCTCGTAGTCAAGTCCGGGCAGTTGCTTCATTGTGAAACCCCAGGAACCCCACCGAGGCCTGCTGGGCCAAATGTCTGCCGCCACAAATTCTTCAAGAGCGTCTCGCGTCGTAATCACGTGAGTGGCTTGAAAGAAAGCGCTGGTACTAGCGGAGCTACGACTTCCTTTCGTAAGCTCTGGAGCCAGGTCAACTTCTAAATCCACCATACGACTAGCCAGGTCGTAGCTCACCACCTCTTCGCGCTGTGCATTCAGCCCAATCACCGGAATAGTGGCGTAAAACCAGTAAGAATTCCATTTATTAACCCACTTGTTCTTGTAAGCTAGGGCTAATTCCACCAGAGGCTGATTTTTGTTAATCCAATGAGTCTGGAAGGTACAGCAGCCATACTGAGCCTCTTTGTCTTCATCATCGACGGTGACAGTTTTCTTGGCCCAATGAATTTCAAAATGACGGACGAAAGTGTCCTCTTCATTCGTCCCGGCAAAAGAGCGGCATGCCCACAGGAACTTCAGAATTTGGGGGATTGAGTTGGGCGTCAGTTGATGAATCTGAACATTATAAGCCGCCAATATCTCAGCGAATCATTTTGACACTGGCAGTCGAAGACCCACTGTGAAAAAGTCACGAAACACAACACTTTCATTTTTCCGGGGCTTCGGAGTCCTTTCCCTTCCAGGAGGCCGACAGTCATCCGGTGAAAAACAGCCTTCTGAAACCAGGATATCCAATTCCGCCTGCGTCATCAAGGACCGGCCCATGAAGCACGTGCTAGGATTAACCAAATCTTCGGGCCCGGCGTTCACGCCGGCTAGATTCTCCCCTGACTCCTCGGCAGCAGTAGTACCGATTCCTCCAGCGATTTCGCCCTCCTCAATACCAGCATCTGTTTTCTTAGCATCTGTGTCGCTCAATGTTATTTCCACATCGCCCCCACTATCGGAATCACTACTTTCATCGCTATCAGAAGTGGATGAAGAACTGTCGCTCCCGCGAGAGCTGACAGACCCATCCAAACCAGAAATCTTACCAGATTCCGAGTTGGACGACGACGAGGAAGACGCCACGGCAGCCTCCGCATCCTCGGGTGAAGCAGGGCGCTCTTCGCGATTTGACGGAGAGCCTTCGCCTTCCATCGCTTTCGCTGTATGCCTGACGCAGGCCATTTTTCTATAAAGTCTCAATCTCAAAACACATCGCTATGGAAAATAAACAAATTCGACGCATCCTAACCCAGGATTGAAGCTAACCTCTTAGCGCAATTAGTCTTCGACGAACGGAGTTTTGGAAGCGCGAAGCCTCAGAGTTCAATCGGGAATTTCAAAAGAGGGGAGAGGGTTGTGAAAGTGACAGCAGTGTGAAAGTGTCGCCGACCCCCTCTATTTATAGGCAGGAGACGGTAACGGTCGAATTTTTGAACCTAACGGCTAAAAACGAGGGCAAAACAGTAATTCGCCTTGCTTTTCGGGAGTCGGCGCCGCAGAAGACGTTTTCTTTCGCCTCGATTCTCGAATCTTGGGTTTCGGTGGCTCAAGTTCTTGGTTCCGCAAACGTTTCGCCTCCGAGGGGCTTCTGTTGGGGGATTCGGAATCGAGGTTGGCAAAGCCAAAGTTTTTGAGTCACCGAGGCAGTCACGGGCAATCCAAAAGCCAATGACGAAACCCCTAAAGCCAATCGATTTCTCCTCACTTTTAATATCCCAGCTTTCGCTGAGTACCTTTCGTCGTCCGAAAGATATAGCGATGCGAAAGGCATTAGTTCTTCAACCCTTGACTTGATGCTATTGGTTTTTCCACGACGAAACCCTGGAGTCGAATCTTCCATGCACCAGAGGCTTCAGCCATTCTTTCGCTCGGGGTATCATCGCTATTAACAATTTGTTTCCTGATGTTTTGTTTGACGAATGCTTTCAGGTAATTTGATTGACTAGGCGAAGGGTGTCTCCAATTCAAAGGTCTTCACCCGACAGGCGCACGTGCTTATGCCGGAAAAAGCGCCGTGATATGCGGCGCGAAATCAGGAAAGCGTCGATTACGTGAAGACCCAACGGAGAATTCCCAAAATCAGCCTAGTACATTTTAGTTAGATTCTTTTTACACAAGGTCAATTTCGGAATGTAAAAAGTCCGCTCGTCTCCCTATAAAAGGAGGCCGACCGGCACTTGTAAAGGGGATCGACTTTTGAGAATTACGCTATTGAGAGTTTTGCTTTCCCACCTTTCGTGTTCATTATTCGAGTCTTTACTTTTCATTGTTCGTGTTAGGCTTTGCCGTAGCACAACAGCTGACAGTCGGGCGGCAACGAGGTGTTGAGCACTGCAGCAGAGGAGGGCGGCGTGCGGCGCAGGGCGGCACAGTTGGCGGCTTCTTCTCCGATTGGGCTTCCTTGACCGTTTTCGAGAGTGCCGGGTCGAGTGCGTGCAGTGGGTCGCTGGATGCTCAGGGCGAAAGCCATAGCTGACATACTTGCTGGTGGTGATGGCGGCGCTCAAGGGCGTCGTTCTCCCCGTTGGGGGCATCACCTTAGAGCTCCATCCCTACTGCACTGGGTTCTCTGGGCGAAAGCCTTGTCCAGTATGGACGTGTGACGGCGGCGCTTTTCTAGCGTCGTCCCCTCCTTGGAGGCGTCGTATCTCGAGACCCTACTTGACTTTGGCTTTCTTGGTGAAGGTTGTTTATGGGAGGTTTCATTCGGCGGCAAGTTTCGAGGGCGGCGAGCTTCACGGGAGATGCTACGACCACTCGCCGGTGACTGCTTCTTTGTTGGTGGCCAAGGGTTGTCGCATCATGTCGGGTGGCGGCTTGCAGCGGCTCACGGCGGCTGGTGTTGCTTAGCAACTGTCAGTGCGGTGGGGGACATCGTCGGAGGACGGCGCTTGCGGCAACGACATCGTGCGATGACTTGGCTTGCAGCGGATTGTGGTGGGTGGCTCAACTTTGCTGGGCTTCTCCGGTACGGTTCATCGTCGGAAGCCGGCGCAAGCGACTTCCTTGGTGTGCTGGCTTGGTAGTGGAGGCCTTGTGCGTGGTGCAGCTTCGAGGTGAGGTCGACTTTCTGCGTTGGCCTTGCGGTTCGCTGGAGGCTCTTAGAAGCAGGGCAATACCACACATCTCTCTGATGGTGATTTTTGAGACGGATCCATGACGAGGAGTGCTGTGGCGGAAGTGGCGAGGCCCCCGCGTGCGGTGTTTCGAGGAGGGCGCGGAGTCCAACTGCGGGCGAGGCGAGGCCCCCGCGCGTTGTGAGGTCCAGATTCGGTGGTTTCACTCCATTGGGTGGTGAGTGGTGTGGCAGCGGCACTGTGGCGATGGGTCCCGCATGGCGGCGGCCTTCTTGGTGTGGTGCGGTCTGTTTCTCTTAGGGCTCTATCGTCGCAAGGTCACCGTGGGTTCTCGATGAGTACTTAAGAGTGTTTTGTCGGTGGGCGCCGCACTTAGTCTTCCCTTCTACTTCGGTTTTTGTTGCCTCTTTGAGTGGAGTGTCGTGACCGTGTTGATGTCTCAATCCAACCAGTCTGCACTTTGTGTGGTTATCCGTGTTGATATCCCAACCAACCGGGCGAGTTTATTTTATGTTTCCTTTTCTTTTCCCGTCTACGATCTCCCAGGGTTGTAGTCTTCTATTTTTCTACTATATCATTGCAACATGCACTGTGTGGTTCGTTAAAAAAATAATATAAATATATAAAAATATCGTAAAAAATATCGTGCAGTGGTCCCCGGACCCGCCGTACCCGGACCGCCGGACGTACCTCCCACAGGCCACAGCCCGCGGCGCGTTCTTTTTCGGCGCTCGCGACGACACGATCCGTCCTCCGGCCGGCATCCGCTCCCCGCACGCACGACGACCACACCCCCGCCGCGCCCACGCACTGCACACAGAAAACAGCCGACCTCACGTGTGCTGATGCGCGTGGTGCCGTCCGGTCCCTGACGGATCCGTGGCCGGGAAAGGAAGCAGAGCTGGCTTCTCTGTCTTCGTTTGAGAACACGGTCGCCGGCCGGTCGGGAGCTCGATCGGGGCGATACGCTACGGACAACCCGGCTCTCACGTCGAGTGGATCGCCCTCTCCCGGCTGTAGGTCCCCCGCCCGCCCGGACGTACGCCAACGTGTTGACGCCGAGCCAACCCCGCACAGTGCGCACGGGGTCCGGCTGGTTGGATCGGACGTCCTCTCACGCCGGGTTGCCTGCCGGAGATCTATCATGCGTTTTCCCTGCTCCTGCGCATTCCAAGCGGCAACCCTTCGCGATCGACTTGGTGTAGCAGGCTAACCAGCCGCGTGGTTGGTGCTTCGCGGCGGCGGCGGCAGCAGGCGCCGGTGCAGATTGACACGGCTGATCGGAGGGGGTGGTGGCCCGGCCGGGGTGCGTGCCCCAGCTCCGACCGGCACAATGATTTTCCGCGGCAAGGCTGCGTATGCTCTCGTCGGAGCGGTGTGGAGTCGTGACAGGTCACCTGCCAAGCCCACAGCCAGCTGAGCTGATGCGGTCGCCGAAGGCAATGTAACCAATCAGTGCCCGTACGGATCAGCATCGGCACACTACTGTTCACTCGCTTCGGAAGTTGGGATCACAGCTCCACCCAGGTCACCTGATGTGATCGTGTCCATCAGGACGCCGTCGCATCCCATCCTATGTTTGCCTACAAAAGGAGTACTCTTATCCATGGAGTAGGTTAGGTTGATTGCACGGCCGCATGGGTTTTCTTGGTCTGATCAGGCGAGAAATTCTGGAGCTCTAGCGCGCATCTAGCTAGGGTTTAGGTGGCGTAATAGTAACGCTAGCTTGCAAGATGGTGGCATGGGTGCCAAATCGTCTTTGAACACTCAACGTTCCCCTTGACCGCTGAAGTGTTTGATTGGAAACGTTTTAAGTCATCAGCAAGCTTTCCGAACACTGAACCGGGAGATGCAGCTCGTGTTACACCCGCAAGCCGCTTCTTCGGTGGCGGGTGCTGATTTGTTGAGGGGAGAATATTGATGTGGCAGGTGGTTGGTGTTAATTTAGTGTCACAGGAAAATATTGTTGTATGATGGTCAAAAAGCCAGACGAGCACGTCAAAGGAACGAAATTTCAGGTCAATTAATTTCATCAGGTTATGAAGCTAACAACAACCTAAAGTGATCACACCAGATTCTGACCAAAGTTCAGCTAGTTTCGCGGTTGATCCTCTCCGCCAGAGTTGATTTGCGTTGAGCTCTTCCGTGGAACATACTTGCATTTCGCTCCTTTCACAAAATCTAGACGGTCAGTACGTGCGAACGTCGTGTCAAAATTGGCTTTCGGCACCATCGATGTGATCTGAATTCTGAACAGTGTTGTGTTCGGCGCAAACGAGATGTTCATCGGATTAATTATAGTTACCACAAGTTGCTACTGTTAATCACCTAACAATGCTTCCCTCCAGCTTTTTGGCTTGGCCTTATGCATGCACAGTTGCATAGAGCCATGGCAAAAGCAGAGCACAGAGAACACCTCTACGATTACACAGTAACTAAATCGCCTCACAAGGTCAAACTCCCTTGGGCACAATTCATCAGCGTATACACTGTACTGCATGTACATACTCAAAATTAAGTGAAAGGAAAACGATATATCCTTCTTTTCCTTGAATCTTGCTTGGCTTCGCCAAAAAGTGTTCTTGCAATAGCCCATTCCTGATTCCCTGCACGTCCTCTCCCGGAGCGGTGTACCGTACCGAACGTTTCAGCAGTTCACTTCAGCATTCCGTGCGAGCGGTCAGCAAAGACTTCTTGCAGTGAAGGATGGCGTCGCGCACGGCGGTGTCGGCGTTGCCGTGGCACCAGTACTCCGCCGCGCTCGTGGCGCTGGACGTGGACCGGCGCGCCGGGGTCGCGGCCACCGACCTGGACCGCGGCACCGAGAAGGCCCGCGCCGGCACCCGCAGCGCCCTCGCCTTGCGGCACAGCGGCACGAGGAAGCGCAGGTACCTCAGCAGCAGCCTCCGCGTCGCTAGCAGCGGCTGCTTGGCGCCGCCGCCGGCCGGGCGCCGCGAGGAGCCGATCACGGAGGCCGGCGTGCTCCGCGCCGTGTGGAACGCCGGGGAAGAGCCCGCCGACACGCTGGCAATGCCGGTCGGCTCGCAGGTGGGAAGGAAGCCGCCGTCGTCGGAGAAGACGAGCCCGGCAGTGGCGAGCAGCGTGGAGCACGACCCGGCGCACGGCGGCGGGCCGAAGTCCAGGGCGCCATCGTCGTCCATCGTCCACCGCATCGAGAACAGCTCCTCGGGGTCCATGTCGATGAAGGACGCCGTGGAGCTGTTGAACGATTCGCCGAGGCCGACGCCGTGGACGTCGAGGCGTTCCAAGGACGACGGCGCGCACCGCGCCTTGCACCTCGGCCACCCGCCGCGGGAGAAGCTGTCGCTGCGAGACGGCGAGGCCTCCATGTCCATGGCGGAGCGAGCGAGCAAAGGGAAGCTTTGGTTCGTGTGTGTGTGAGCAGCCGAGGCGAAACGAGGAGAGAGGCGAGCTGGGACTGCGAGTGAGTGGCGCGCCGAGGATGATATAGGGGGTAGGTGGGTCGCCGGTGTGGCGGCGCGAGCCGGTGCGTGGGAACAAACGAGTTGACGTCTGGGGACAAGGCGTTTGGTGCCGTGTCCATGTTGTTCCCCGCGCTCGCTCGGCTTGCTCCTCCACACAGTGCTTTTCACGGTCACAAACCGTAGATTCTGCACTCTGTATTCGTTCAGGGTTTCAGGGTTTGTACCAACTCAAGCACACAAATTTCGGCATAACTCGTGCGTTCTAGGCATTGCCAGGTCTACACAAGTGAAATGCACGCAATTCAGACTGAAGCTTTGACATGTTAAATCAGTGAATTTGGTCCAGAATTATAATTACCTGCTATACGTAGTACTAGAAGTTTGGTCGTGATGAAAGATCAGTCGGATGAACACCCGGAACATGTGTGGTTGGTATGTTGCGTCGTGCTGGACCAGTGTACCAGACAAATGACAAAATTGTTGTACTAATAAGCAGTGCTCTTCCAGCCCGTCAGAGACAAGGTCATCAATGTTGGCAGCAATAATACGTATACCTGGTAATGGATTAACAATAATCCATATCCAATTGGATTTTAGTAGTAGGATATCATTGGATTTGGATTTAGTTGGGTCATGAATTTCATAGGATAAAAAAAGTAGGATAATCCAATTCATCCTGGATTTAACGAAAGAGGGGAAAAAAACGAATAGGCCAGCTACTTTCGTACTCCGTCGCCGGCCAAGCTCCTGCACATCTCGCATTGGCTGCCTCCCGAGCTCGCCCCGCCGCCGGCCGCGGCGCTCCGGCTCGCGCGGCGTCTGCAGATATCGAACTAGCCCGCGCCGGAGCCCCCATCCTCGCCGGCGAGCGCGGCCCCCACGAGCTCCGCCCACCGCGGCATGCCGCCCTCCCCTCGTGCAGTCGTGCTCCGCCGGCCACGGGCTCGTTGCGTCCGGCCGCCCCCATCCTCGCCGGCGAGGGCGCCTCCACAGAGCTTCGCCCGCCGCACCACGCCCGTGCTCCGCCGGCCATGAGCTCCTTGTGCCGGATCGCGGACCACCCCCACCCTACAGTGAGCTCTGGCACCGCGGCCGCCCGGGGCAGGTCGACCCTGCTGTCCTGGTCCCCGGCCAGACCGCCGGAGGAGCTTGCTGCTCGCTCGCCAGGGGTAGCTCCGTCCTCCTGCTTTGCCTGCTTGGGGGTCAGCAAGCGGAAGACGAAGATGCAATGCTGCAACGAGCTCTGTCCTCCTCCTTTGCCTGCTTAGTAGGATTCGATTGGATGGATTTGGATGTAAGACCATCCGCACCGGTAACTTTATCCGCCTCCTCCAGGAGACGGATAACGTTTTCATCCCCGCAGCGATGCCCTGCAAACCCGACGGCAAAATCCCGTGCTTCCCGACCGACGCCAAATACAACGGTATCCGGGGGCAGAATGAAGGAGACCGTACGCGCACGGGGCCCGCGCATCCCAACGCCTCGCGCCGTCTCTCGGAGCACCTGGCCGTCGGAGAGAGAGCAGGGGAGTGGAGGACGCCCCCAGGTCGCCGCCGGAGAGGGAGAAAAGGAGGAGCCGAGGCGGTGCGCGGCCGGCGTCGCCCGCCCGTCGCGGAGGAGCTCCGCCGAGCGCCATCGCTGCCGGCCGGGAGCGGGAGGGAGCCGACCACGAGCGCCCGCCGCCTCTGGAGGAGGAGCAGGGTAGCCGTGGAGCCGTGGTGGATCCGCGCCCGCGCCACCGCCGTCCGCCTCGAGCCGGCATCCGCGGAGTAAGCGAGGTGGGAAGGGATCCTGCCGCCGACCAGCCGCCGTCGAAACCTTCTAGATCCGCGCGCGGCGGCCGTCTCGACCTCCCCCGCGCGCGGCGGCCGTCTCCGTGGCCGTCGAATCCCGCTCGCCGAAGGCTGCCCCGCCCCGCCACCGAGTCCGACCGGCTGCAGCAGATGGTTGCCGTGGCCACCGAGGAGAGCTCCGTCGGCGCGAGCTCGAGGCCGGGCGCTGGATCCGCCGCGCGCTGCCGCCGGCCGAATCCGCCGCGCGCGCGCCGCCGCCTGCCCTCGCGCGCGGCCGCGAGTCACTGCTACGCCACCGCATCGGTGCGTCGGAGTTGCGGAGTAGAGAGGAGAGAAGGAGGGCCGCCGGGGAGGAAGGAGCAGGGGAGGCGACGCCGCGTCTGCGAGGTGGGAGGGTATAATTTTTGCATTTTGGTCCCTTTTGAGTAAGAATTCTACATTTGAACCCCTGTGGGAAAGAATCCCAAAAATGGACCCATAGCACGGCGCCACAAGCCACGGCGCCGTTGTAGAACAGCACGGCACCAAGGGGCATGGCGTCGTGCTGCCCTACAACGGCGTCGTGGTTTGTGGCGCCGTTCTGTGACACGTCGACGCCACCGTCATCCGAAATCACCTAAAAAAATAGCACGGCGCCAAAAGTCACGGCGCCGTTGTATAACAGCACGGCGTCATGCCTTTTGGCGCCGTGCTGTTATACAACGGCGTCGTGGCTTTTGGCGCCGTGCTATGGGTCCATTTTTGAAATTCTTTCCCCCAAAGGTCCATATGTAAAATTCTTACTAAAAAAGTCTAAAATGCAAAAATTATACGGTGGGAGGAGGGAGGGGGTAGGTGGGGGTGATAAGTGGGGTGAGGCTAACATGTGGGCCCCACGAGCTAGTGGTTGGGATGGAGGAGAAATATAAAGGAAGATGAGTGGAGGAAAACAGAGAATAAAGGAGAGAAGATTGATGACGAGGACGGAATATTTCGTTTTGAAGGAGGAAATAAAGGACGACGAGTGTGGATGGTCTAAGACTAATTGGTACTCCCTCCGTTCCTTTATATAAGCATTCCAAGGGTTCAAATTCAACAAACAACATTGGAAGGAAATGACATCTATACCCCTCATTTTACACTACTCACAAACTCTTCACCCACCCACCAACCACATTCAACTTTGTCCTATCCCTATGAATGCTTATATTTAGACAAAAATTTTGAACCCTAGAAGTGCTTATATATAGGAACAGAGGGAGTAGGATTGGATTGGATGAGGTGTGTTTGTAGTTGGACTTTTGTTGGATTTCCTTCAATTGGATTTGGATCTTAATCCATTCCCAGGTCTAATAATACGGGATTAGTCGGGTGGGTGAGATAATCCTGACAAAAAGCCGGGGCAGCATTTCAGCAGGCAGCATCCGCCCCATGCCATGTCCTACATGTGATGCCCAGCCGAGCCCCAGCCTCCCAGCCGCGCTCGGCGCTCTTCAACCTTCACATCACAGATCTAACAATTCGGGGAAGATAATCTATGGTTCCGGGGCAGGATCCGAGCAAGATCTGCGGTCCTCACATGCGAACCCGGTCTCTTCGAGCCGCTCTGCGAGGCATCTTTTAGGGTGCGTTTGGCGCAGCTTCGCACCGCGCCGCTTCAACTTCGTGCTACAGTAAAATGTTGTTGTCCGAATTGTGCAGCAACTGTAGCGCGAAGCAAAACAAAGCGCTCCATGCTACAGCTAACTGCGCGGGGGAGGAACTGGCGAAGCGGCCGAGAGGCAGCTTCCCCCGCTTCACGCTACAGTCACGAAGCTGAAATGATGTGAAGCGGTGCCAAACGTACCCTTTACGCGGTTATCGTCGTCGTGTCGCCCGATTCCTAGCCACACCTGCAATATTCAAACCATGGGAGCAGGAAGAGTGTAAGCTGACCGGGGAAACAGGTTCAGATTCTGAAGGGGGAAATCAGACGGAGTTCCATGAACCTGGACCGGGGGGAGACAAGGTTGGAGACCCTTGAACAGGGGACAATGGTCTCTGTAAGCAGCCAGGGGAACTGCAATAACGACATGGAGCTACGGCAGTCAGTAGGTCACTGGTCTAGTAGACCTCAAAGGTGTGTTGATATGCTCTTCCATTTGTTAATAGGGTTTAGTTAGTTAGCGTCGTAGACCCGCATAGAACAAGCACTGGTTTTGACTCCTCGATCGAGTAGGCACATGGTCTCATTTTATTGTGGATGAGAATTCACTAAGCGAAATAAAGATCACAAGCGTAGAAAGTGCTAAGTTAAGCAACATCAAATAGTCCCTAAATCAAACCAATTGCATCCCTGTGACCGTGAATGAAGCATTAAAAAAGCTACATGAAAAATGTGTAGGAATGTACGAGGAAAATAGACTCGTTTCAGACCAGGGCACCAGGCTAATTTTTAACTGAAGAAGAAAAATACTAGTTTGTTAATAGTTCAAGTTGGAACTAGTATGAATATAGCCATCCAAAGTCGTCAGATGCTTCATGCAAAATTTACAAGGTAAAAACTATTGTTAGTACCTCCATATTCTTTTCTTAAACTACAATAATCTTTTCTTTTTAAAAAAGATTCAATATTCTTTTCTCTCAGCCTAAGGAAAAGCCAGAAACTCTTATTCTTTACTATCAGCATCCCAGTTGCCTACTCTAGTACGTAATGTTTAGGACACTTTATGTTAACTCTAAGCATAAAAAAGATATTTGGTAAAGACACCTCCGAGGATTTTATGGAGCAAGAACTGGTTGAAATTGGAAGGAACCTTAGCAGAACAACAGTACTCTGGAAATGGAAAGGGAATTCTCTACACTCTCTAGCTTGGCATGGAATGTAAGTTACCTCAAATATACTGATTATGAATAGTAAACAGGGCGATCTTCTCAATATTTCATTTCTGTACACGTCACAATTTTGAAGGCAGACTTCCTAAACGAAAAAAGAACAATAATATTAATAATTCAGCGGTGATGCAATTGTTTTTATGCTCCAGCGAAATAGAGATGCACATGGTATCATAAAACCAAAATGAGACTATCTATCTAAATGATTTCATCATAAGTTCATAACTGGTACAAAAATGACAGCTTTGCCAGGTAGAGACATGAATGACATTGCTGTTGTTCTGTCATTGATCTACTGGTCCCTTGTTCCAAAACTTAGGAACAGACTAGACAGAGCAGCTATGTATCAATTACTGTCGACCATAATATGACAGATTCTGAACTTCTGAATATACTTTGTCGAACATCACAGTATATTTTGTCCCCACCAATTCTAGCTTTCCAGCAACACAGATTTGGACTCTTTTACTCAAAGAATGCATCATCGTTCAGAATATGACCCTGGATTACATGGATGTCAATGATGCCATCATTATACCATATCAAACAAAAACCAGAACAACAAAGCTAAGGATAGCTTCAACTACTCCAACCTTTGCAAACATATCAACAGTTTTTGTTCAGACTGCCAAGTTTCAATATATTGAAAAATATCTCAGTTGACAAAGTTGACAAATATGAAATTGGTGTCACACTATGACTAAGATTCTTCATGAAAAGTGATTCAATAATCTGTAACTGTTTTAACTTGTAAAGGAATAGTGGTCAAAGTGTTACCTTGTATTTCCAAACAACTTATCTAGTTGTGACTGCAATAGTAGGTAGTAATAGCTAAATTATACCTGGATGCTTTCAATAAAATGACCATATTTCAGGAGAGATTCTATAGCATACAAACTGAATGCATAAGAGTTTTTCACCTGATGCTACTCCACATTTACATTTGTTATTGATATGTATACAGCTTTTCATATCATCTGCCTGGTGTCAAATAGTGTTTAATCATTAAGATTGTATATTTGAATCCAAGCAGATGACATAAAAAGCTGAACACATATCCATATCAAATACCATGTATTAGTGTGTACTTTGAGCAAGTACCAAAATTAAATCAGTAGTAATAAAGAAACAGTACAGTACATGTCAGCTTTTGAATCTTTGTTCTACTTTCATGTAGTTGTGTGTAATAAGCATTTCATTTATGCAGGTACATGTTAAAAGTTTTTTTTCTCAAGATAATGCTAGGTGATTTGAATGGAAATAAACGCAGAAAAATGTTATGCAAAAAAATATTATTACTTGTTTAAATAATGTTGAAACATATCTACAAATGCTGATGTGTCCAAAAATATGTTAAAAGAAAATTTTTGCCTTTGTTGATTGCACACGAACACAAATGATGCAAGATATATATTTTTTCGAATGCGGTAATGGACTAGTCCAACAAATATTGAATTAGTTAAACTAAATGTTTTATGTTAGTATGTGTCAATGAAATGTTAGATAGTATTAAAAACTAAGTTCAGGAAAACTGTAAATAAAAAACTATTGATAATGGACAACTATAATGTTGGAGATTGTGAAATATTTTCGACAATTGTCAATAAATGTTGATTTTTGGGGGAAATGTTGAGAAATGTAAAGAAATTGTTGGAGATGTGTTCAAAACTAGTTAAATATTTTCAGCATATAAGTAGCATACTTTTCATGCTAGATAATGACATGATTAAAAAGAGAGTCCCAAAAGGAACAAATAAGAACATGGTATGGACAAAAATCTGTCAACTTTTCCCTTATACTATGCTAGTTCTTAATATTTTACACAAAGGAACAAGAAAGATTTGGATGTGAAAAGTATAATCAATGTACATAGTGGGCATGGTCTAATCACACCTATTTCATTAAGTCTGCTTACATGCTACACGTCAATACTAAATCATTATGCCTGCAACTTTAAATCCAGAACCATCACTAGAATAAGTACGAGGAGCAACACCAAATGTTTTGTGGCATATGAAAATATATGAGACCTATTCGAGTTAGGAATGCATTGGTAAAAAAATTCTGGCCACATAGGTGTTCTGAAAAAGATTAAAGGATTTTGGTGTTGCGCTTTTTCTAGATCTAGTATAAGAAAAATAGAGATCAAACCTTAGTTTGCTAGGGCCACTTCAAATTTCGGCGAGCAAAAATTTTCTTCCTTGGGGCCAATATCAAAATGACTTGAAAACCATGGAAAGGTTAACGTCAAAACACTTAGTTTGCTAACCCCATCTTTGTTGCTCACTCTGTATGATGCAGCATTGAACATCATGAATTAGTAACATCATTTAAAATTATAATTAATTGGTAATGACTTAAGTACAATACTAATATACAAGGAAAAATGAATATTAGACAGCAATAACATAAGGTCACTGTCATAGCAAAGGGGCACATGCTGAACAACTAATCCTATGTTCCTAACAGGAATATAGATATTGATAGTTGATCATAGCCTACACAAAAAGTAGTCAAATACTCACATTTAGGTTAGCATCTCTACTATACACAGTTAACAGTTTACCATATGAGAAGTATGACAACTGACATTGAAATCCCTTCAGTTTGGCATGGAACAACATGCATCTGCAATCATGAACATGCCTATAGCTGAGTTTTGTTTTTTTATAAAGTGCCTATAGCTGAGCTAGGACATCCATAGGCAATCCAACTAATTTGAAAATTGAATATCAAGTAGTGCAGTTAAAATAGGATTTGATGATATTATAACAGTCAAAAAGCCATACTAGAAGTCCACAACTAAAGTTCAGCAATCCAGAACTAAGGTTCACCAATCGATTTCATGTGTTCCCTCAAAATACAAGTCAAAATCTGAAAATATCATTGTTTTATGAGCAACATAGCAAAGGGGCTCCGGACGGTTCAAAATCACACACATATCTGTTGGTTGCAAGTTTCAATAGCCTCATGATCAGAAAATCAGTTCTTCCTTCGCCATTAAATACCAACATAATAAACACGAGATTGTTTTGCAGAAAAGTAGTAGGGATCCCAAAGTAGTATCTATTCCAATTTCCAATTATATCCCGTTTGATCGACTTCCATTGTAATCCAATCTACTGTATTCAATCAGATTATCAATCGATTTATCCTACTGCCATCACTTCTTAACAAATTAGCAGTAGCAATTTGCTCCTTCACCAATCTAATCATTGTTCTCCAACTGTAACACATTGTAGTGCAATTCTGAACCAAAAAACAAAAAGAGTATGGGAGGCATCAGTTGAGGGGGTGGTCACCGTGAAGGCCAGCATCATTGACTACCGGAAAACTCTCATATTTTTTGAGCACTTATATGAAATTATTACTAAAATAATGTGCACTCCAAGTTCTTGCCACAATGTGCAATGTGGTACAATCCTACGCTCCTAGCTTCCTGCATAGCGGAGTGCAAAGCTGCAAGCTAACCCAAACAAGTTAAGAATAATTGAAATCGATGAGCTACCTTGCCGCTTGCCTGCCAGCTTGCTGCTAGGTGTTGGCTGCCTCGCTGCGCTCCTAGCTGCAGTGTAACAGGCAGTCGGCCGATAGCACCGCTGCAAGCTGCACCAGCGAGTCAACCATCTGTCAGATCTCCTCCGCGCGACCGCACCTCCCTTGCCAGATGTCGGCTCGTTCTTCCTGTCCTTCCTCCATCGATGCGTCACTCGAGTTGCCAACTGCCCGGATCTTCCACTCCCACCAAGGTAGGGAGGAGCCAGCGGCCCCAGCCCAAGGCGTGAGCAGGAGGAAGAAGCCACCAGCCTTGGTGAAGAAGATGCCACCGCTGGGCTTGAGGGAGAACCTACCACTTAGGACTTGAGGGAGGAGGAGAAGAGCTGCCGACTTTGAGGAAGATCCGCGCGCGAAGGCAAGAGGCAGCTTGAGCGGTGTTTGCCATGACGATGGTGGAGGCCTCTGAGCAAATTGCGATGGTGGTGGAATGGATCCTCGTCAACCCGAGCGGAGCGAGCCGGCGGCGGAGCAAGCTGGTAGTGGCGAACCGCATGCTCGCCTCCTCGAAGCCCCGAGGAAGATAAGGTTGGGATCGCAACGGAACGGGAAAAATTGAAATGAACGGAAAAAAAAGTCTAGGCAGTTGAACCTACAGATCGGGCGGTGGAGAAAAACTACACCAATCTCAAACATTGGAAGATGAGATGGAAAAAAACTTCCAGAAGATATATAGGATTTCCGCAGGCTGCAAGTAGTAGGAGCATAGAGCCTCAGTAAATTTGGCCCACCACGGCCCATGTTCACGAGCAAATATAAGACGCACGCACCCTCAATCCCCAAACCCTAACACAATCCTTTCCTCCCAGTCCCAGGCGGCGGCGGCTCCACGGTATAACACCCGGCGCCGCCACTTCCCCCGCTACTCTCCCTCTCGGCGCCCGCCAGTCCCTGACGAAGGTATCGACCCCCCACCCCCCGGCCGTCCGTGGAGGCCGTCCCCTCCCCTGCTTGCGCGTCGATTTGCAGCGTTTCGTGCCTTCCATTTTATCATATCTGACCCGTCTTTTCTTCCTGCAGGGAGCTGAGTGACCGGTTGCAGCCATGAGGTACTGCTGATTTCTCTCGTCGCATCATCTCTTGTGTTGCGCATGGATTACTTGCGATGAAAAAATGTCTCTTATTGTCATTGTCGGTTTGGTCCTCTAGGAGATGTTTTTTTTAAATCTGAAATGGTCATGTAGTTAGGAGATCGCTGGCTTGTTTAGGTATAGTTAATTGCTTACTTGCTTTGGTTCAACATTATGAGATCCGGTTGAGGATGGTGTGAAATTTCGGCGCACCCCTGTATTACGTGGTTTCCTAAGTTTTTTTAATCTGTCCGAGTCAGGGAAATATTGCTTGTGGTCTTTCACGTAATGAAGTCACATGTCACACCAGGTTCAGCTATTGCTTGCGTTATGATGGACTATTGTGTTTCTATGCTTTCTATAAATCTTCGTAATGAAAGGGATAATGAAACTATAGAGAATAGATCAATTCAAAGGTGCTTGAATACTTTTCATGAAAGTACCTTTCTTGTAATTCTCTTGTTTCCGTGTTAGGAGATCCCGTTTAGATTGAATTTTTCTTTAAGAGATAGCTTGCTTGTCTTTGATTAGATAGTTGTACTCCTGCTTGCTTTGATCCGTAGTTATGAGATTGTAATGAGGATAAGGAGCATGTTTTTGATCCGTACAGTGAAGTTACATGTGACGTAAGATTAAGTGTCTTTGCTTTTGTTATGATTAACTTAGCTGTCCTTAGTCTACAGTTTCCTTATCAGAAGGGATAATTGCATGTTCGATCATGAATGATTGGAAGGAATTGTGGTCCAGGGCTTGGAAAAATGCCCTCGCATTATAAATTCTGTGCATTTATGTTATTTTGAATCTGCTGCAGTAAGTTGCAAACTGAGGTTCTCAAAGAAGCCATCTCTCAGATCGTTGTGGCTTCTAAGGAGAAGAATAGGAAGTTCACTGAGACAGTTGAGCTTCAGATTGGCCTGAAGAACTATGACCCACAGAAGGACAAGCGTTTCAGTGGCTCTGTTAAGCTGCCCCACATCCCCCGCCCCAAGATGAAGGTGTGCATGCTTGGTGATGCCCAGCACGTTGAGGAGGTAAGATACAGTTAATTTACTTAGTCTGTGTATCTATGTTGTGCATGCTTATGTTAAACAGAACTGAACCAACACACTTTGAACAGCTTTCTTTAACTGCACTATGAAATGCTAGCCAAATATCATGTTCTTTCTGTAAAACTTCCTTGGATAATTTATCAGTCCCTATTTTCTCTAAAGCAAATATGCGGCGCTAACCAATTTTTACTATATGTTCAGGCTGAGAAGCTCGGACTTGACTACATGGATGTTGAGTCTCTGAAGAAAATGAACAAGAACAAGAAGCTTGTCAAGAAGCTTGCCAAGAAGTACCATGCTTTCTTGGCGTCAGAGGCCATCATCAAGCAGATTCCCCGTCTCCTTGGTCCTGGTCTCAACAAGGCAGGCAAGTACCCATTTTCTGTTTCTTTTGAGAACAACAAAAAAAAAACCTGTGGGCTGTTTGTTTCATCTAATTGCAATGTCTGTGGGATGTATGCTGGTTTCATATTTCTCTGTGGATTTGCATGATTTTGTCATTAACATTCATTCATGATGTGCATTGAAAGCTGTTCTTCAAATTGTTGTCCTACCTGCACTGATTTGAAATTAATCAAAGCGCTACACATCTGTTGCAAGGCTATGTCGTCTCATTATGGAAATAGTAGCACAGATCTGAGGAGTATATTTCATTACAGTATCCCTGTTAACTGAGTTGTGCATCCGTCTCTGCACCTTTTGTTTTGGCCATGTATTGTCATCCCTGATAACCTGCTGATTGTATCATGCTTATTATGGCAGGCAAGTTTCCTACACTGGTTTCTCACCAGGAGTCTCTTGAAGCCAAGGTGAACGAGACGAAAGCTACAGTCAAGTTCCAGCTGAAGAAGGTCCTATGCATGGGTGTTGCTGTTGGTAACCTGTCCATGGAGGAGAAGCAGATCCAGCAGAACATCCAGATGAGCGTCAACTTCCTTGTGTCCCTTCTGAAGAAGAATTGGCAGAACGTGCGTTTTCTATTTCTAAATATCTTTGTAGCCTAACTGTCCGTATTCTAGATGAAAATTTGGAATGCAAAATGAAATACCAGATAACAACATGTTGCTGTCTATGCTTTGCAGGTGAGGTGCCTGTACGTCAAGAGCACCATGGGGAAGCCGTACAGGGTGTTCTAAGTCTTGCCGCTATCCTTGTGAAGGACCTCGAACTGGGCTTGCCATAAACTTAGATTGTACCCATCAGTTTTGTGCCTGTCAATGAGACTGTTGAAATATCTTGTCCTTAAATTTAGTGTTTCGCTTAATAGAACCTGTGGAGGGATGCTTTTGGAATTATGGAGTTGCATCTTGTGTTATGTTCTTTTTTCTGCCCCGTCTCTTGTTTGCTGCTCTGCAGTTTCAGTATCGTTGGCGTATCGACTGGTGTGACATCATCGGTTGGTTTGTGGGCATGGTTTTATCTGAAAACAGACCTTTAGTTCTGAAATTATTTGATTTGTGGATTAATTGGCTTTGCTGAATCTGATGCCGCAGCACAAACCGCTATAAAATTGCTGCACATTCCTTATCCTAACCTGTTTTGGAACTTAACATTTCTAAGCTCTGATGATCAGGCTGAGTTACCTTGCAGTTGCAAGCGAAGGCACTGCATTTCTAGTGTAACTTGATAAGCTACTGATCCATTCTAACAAGTAACAAAGTGAGAATATTATCTTGGTGAGCATGCTCTGAAAAAGGGAAGTGTCTAATTGTATATGACCCTTGAAATAAAATACAAAGACCCTTGACAATCCCTTCAACCTGTAGCTTAAGCTGCAAAAGAGTAAGTGTTTAACCCGTAGAGTGCAATGCATCTCATGTCAACATGTACCCTTCTAAAGCTTTTGACCAGATGACTGGTTAGTAGATGGAACACAAGTATTCAAGAACTAGGCCGGTGGCCGCCCCACGGGTTTTCATTAAGAAGGAATCTTCTTCCAGCCTAAAAAATCACCGAACCCCAGTTTCAATAATTCGCTCTTATGAAAAATCGAACACGGGTCTCGTGGTTGCGACCATACCTCAACCCCTCAACTAGGCTAGAGGAACTTTGGTACACACAAGGATTCAAGAGACGGTGCTTCTCAGTCGAAGAGGAAATTGTTTTTTTTTTGACAACTAAGAGGAAATTGGTTAGTAGGGATGGAAAATAGAATGGGTGAGCATTTGAAACTGAAACACACACCTGAATTTAGTTTGATTCAACATCTTGTGCCTTGAAATTTGGTTGCAAAAAAAAAAGCTGAAATCTGCTGACTTTTGTTGATATCACACAATCTGGCACATCTGGTACATATCCAACAATGCATTAGGGAAAAGATCATTGGACAGCTTCAGCCTGAAAGGTCCCTACAGGCACCACAAGCAGAAATAAATTACTGACATCACCATCAAAGAATAGCAAGTTCAGATTCTGAGCTTTCAGCTACAACAAAACACTTGCCACCCATCATCGTGGTTTCATCAGCAATATAACCAGAATGATTTATTCTACGAGGCACGTAGGTAGTATAGGATGAATCGACCATGTGTGCTCTGCATCTTGGTCATCAATGTGGAAGCTGGCGGCTGTACCGCAGAGTATGGGTGTGTTTGATTTCTTGCCCCTGGGTGGCTCGGCTGGCGGGCCTGACTGTGGCCAGTCATGGCTAGGTCCTCTTGAGCAACATCTTTTGTTTGATTCACATGTATTTAATGAGCCAGGTCAGATGAGGATCGTGTTTGATTTGAGCTATGTTTGAATAGGATAACCCTGCATGTGGATTATGGTGACCTTGCCCCTCTCCTTTCTCTTTGGCATTTCATCAAACATTCTGTTGACGTGCTGCTAGCCATGGCTGCTGCTCCTCCTCGTGCCATGGCGGCTGCTGGTGCTCCTCGCGCCTCTCCCATCCGGTGCTCTTCATCTCCGGCCGCCGCGAGCGTAGCGCAGGCGCGAGGGAGCTCTGCCCCCGGCCACTGCCGCCACGCGCGGGCGTGGGAGAGCACTGCCCCCGGCCGCCGCCGCCGCGAGCGCGGGCTCGGGGGAGCTCGCCCCGGCCACCACCGCCGTGCGCGGGCCCCTCGTCATCTTCGCCATCTGCGGCGTCTCCATCAAGAAAGGGACCGCATCGGCCTCCTCCAAGGACGGTCGCTCACCAACCGGAGAGTCGCCGTGCGACATCGCCCAAGTGTGCCCGCGGCCGCGCCTGGCGCAACTCACGCCCTGCCGACGAGACCGCAACGAGAGCAGGTGCAGAGAGGCGGCCACGCTCGCCCTGCCGCGCTCGTGCTCGCCGGCGTTCACTGTCCCCTCGAGCTCGGCGGCGGCATCCATGGCCCCGCTCGCGGCCCGTCCTCGATCCGTGCGCAGGAGATCCTGCAGTGAGCAGGTGGATGCGTCGGCGACGAGCGCCCCCTCCGCCTCCGCCGGCACGCGCCTGCTGCTCCGGTGGCTCGCGGCCCACTCAGCGACGAGGGTGAGGGAGGTGAGACAAATCGAGCGGGAGCTCGGCCACGACCTGGCTCTGGAAAAACGGTACTCTGGAGCGTGCGGCCAGAGCCAAGAGAGATAAGAGTTTTTACATACGAGGGATCAGGCCGGTGAACAGGCAAAGCAAATCAAACACGCGCACCTGCACACGACGGGCTTGGCCGGCGATTTTCGGCCCATATCAAACACGCCCAATGGCATTGGTCGGGATGCTGTACTCGTTGGCGAAGCTCTGCTCCGGCGTGCAGACCCTAAGGTAGAGCTGCTGGCCAAGGTACACCGTACACCTGATGCCAACAAACGATTGCAAAGGCTCAGTTCAGTTTTCTGAACACGATGTTCAGCACTCCAAGGACTCCAATTTTCAGTTGAAAAATTTCAAGATAGATTCAGAGACATGTTGTTGAGCAATCTAGTCCCAAGCTACAATACCTGAACTGTATGTCTTGCTTGCGCGTCGACCAAGTTGTAGGTCTGCTGTTGCATCTCAGTCCACTGGCCATTGCCGTACCTGAATGCCGTCTCAGTGCATGACGTTGGCGAGGTTCTCCGGCTCCGTTCGGCAGGATCTGCGCTGATTTGTACAACAAATTTTTTCAAGAGAAAAGTATTGTGAATTGAATTCTATGGTAGATTTGTTACGAGAGAAAGGTACTGCAGACGAAGCTGAAACAAGAGCAGCCAAACGGAGCCGTAGTTGTCAGCGAGCTTGAGCGGCGTGTTGGAGACGACGAACGACATGCCGTTAACAGTGCACCGCCGCCGGCCGGTGTGCACGGCGGACGACGAGCTCGCCAGCATGAGCGTCCTCGACGTCGGGTTGGGCCGCGCGCGCGCTGGCGGTGAAGTTCCACCGGAACGACCGCGCCTGGTTGAGGGACCAGTCAAACTGCCCCGGCGGCGGCGGCAGCAGCGGGCCCGACGCCTTGGTCATGGCGTTGATGTAGTGCAGCGTGCTCACTCACGACGGTGAAGCGCGTGGAGACGATGACGCCGTGACGAGGAGCGCGAGCGACAGGCCGGCATGGACTGTAGCATATTTGAGTGCGAAGATGATTTCAAATGAAGTGGACTGACGGGGTACAATTTTTATGTACCGTTAATGGCATATAATCAAATAAAAGATGGCATATAATCAATGTTATTGTACTGTTGCTTGAGGACTCACTTGTCAATGACATGCATTTTGATTATGAAAAAGGTGAGGAACGCTTTTGCCAAACAACAAGAAACAATGTCAAGACGAGCTGATACTTAACTCGGTGGAATTACAACCAAATAAAAGAAAGTTTCATAGGTAATACTTAACTACGTAATTGTTGCAAATTTACTAATTTTGGCAGCCTTCTAATTCCACAACCCCCTCTCTCACCGCCCGCGCTGTTACCGCCGCCGCCGCGAAGATAAAATTTCCAAAAATACCCTATACCACTTATGAATACCACCTTATACCACAAGTGCAAGTTGTGGTGGTATACAATTAATTTCAACCGTCGAGTCCTTTCATATTGGTCTTTTTCCAACAACGGTATAGGGTGTACTAGAAAGACTGGCGCGGCGTTGCTGCGCCATGACATGTAGCCCAATGATTGGTAGGAAGATTGTGAATATTTTACAGGATTTTAGGATGTGGATTAATTCCTTAAGAGTTTATGGTATTTCTTAGTTAAAAATCAGGGATTGTGGATTCATTATGATAGAGTTAGGGGACTTTTCCGCAAAATTTTCGAGTTGTGGTTAGATTTGTAGAAAGTTTATGGTCTTTTCCATAAAAGTTTGTGGATCATGTATTAGTTCCTGTAAAGTTCAAGTTTGTTGGAGATGCATAGATCGCAGGTTAATTATTATAATAAAATTATATGAGAGGTGGCTTGATCGAGGTTGATGCCGTCAAATTTTCTGAAATGTGGCTTAAAGAAATGTTAGTTTTTTAAACTTGAGGGGGCTTAATTAAATTGTCGGAGTAGTGTTTGGATTACTATTTGTTTTCGAGAAAGTTTGAGTGGGTTCTATATAATTGGCAGCCCTCTTGGCATTCCTTCGAAGCTCTAAGGGGTTATCGTAAAGCTGTCGGAGAGACGGTTGGAATGAAAATATATTTTTTCAAAGTTTGAGGGGGTTTCCATAAAATTATCTTTGTGGGTTGGACTACATTATATTAATTTTGATAAAGTTTTAGGGTGACTTTGTAAAAGTGGCAGCCTTGTTGGCATTTCTTCAAAACTCGAGGTGAACTCGAGGTGCTTTCCACAAAACCTGAGAGGTGGTTTGATCAAATGTTATTTTCACAAAGTTCGAGTAATTACCTGAGTGATGACACATACAACATAGGCTGATACACACGCTGATTTACATCATAATTTTATGTAAATAAAATAAATAGGAAGTTTGTAAAATATTATATATAATTACGTAAATATATAGTTTTGAGAGCATTGTTTTTTAAGAAGTTAGAACACAAATTCGATGGATATTGAATAATATAATTTGAGAAGTCGTTTGTAACTGAACACAATCTGAGGGAAAATATTGAATAATATAATTTAGAAATGAAATTATGAATACATAATTTAAAAAATCATTGTTAAGGTCTGAAAATATAAATTTTTAATCATGAACCCCACAATAGAATTGTGGGTCCCACAAAAAAAAATGTGTGGGTCTCACCTAATGTAGGTCCCGTACGAATATCTCATGAATCCACGTGGGTCCCGCACGTGGGTCCCACCTAAACATACTGTGGGTCCCGTATGAACAAAATCTATGCATGATCCGAGCCATCCACGCGCGATCAGACGGCTCTTCCTTTCTTGATGACGTGGCTCGATGGGGTGGCAAAAATCTTTCCCACTTTAGGTCTCGTAAAGATGGTCCACTTAGTTCGATCCTCTGGATCTTATGTTATTTATCAAAATATATGAGTGTTAAGCTTGTGCGTGCTGTTATTTTCTGATTACGTGAGGCAGATTAATCTTAAACTTCTTCGTTTCGTTGGTAGAAACCAACGACGACCAAAATCCAAGTCTCCTTTTCTCTTTTGGGAGCAGAGCTAAAAAAAAAGAGAAATATTGGAAATTTTAATAATTTTCGCTCATGAACGTCGATTCCTCACTATCGGAAACGAATGTATATTTTTGTAATTTCGTAAAAAATAATATAAATATATAAAAAATCGTGCAGTGGTCCCCGGATGATGCGCGTGGTGCCGTCCGGTCCCTGACGGATCCGTGGCCGGGAAAGGAAGCAGAGCTGGCTTCTCTGTCTTCGTTTGAGAACACGGTCGCCGGCCGGTCGGGAGCTCGATCGGGGCGATACGCTACGGACAACCCGGCGGCTCGTCACGTCGAGTGGATCGCCCTCTCCCGGCTGCTGGTCCCCCGCCCGCCCGGACGTACGCCAACGTGTTGACGCCGAGCCAACCCCGCACAGTGCGCACGGGGTCCGGCTGGTTGGATCGGACGTCCTCTCACGCCGGGTTGCCTGCCGGAGATCTATCATGCGTTTTCCCTGCTCCTGCGCATTCCAAGCGGCAACCCTTCGCGATCGACTTGGTTAGCAGGCTAACCAGCCGCGTGGTTGGTGCTTCGCGGCGGCGGCGGCAGCAGGCGCCGGTGCAGATTGACACGGCTGATCGGAGGGGGTGGTGGCCCGGCCGGGGTGCGTGCCCCAGCTCCGACCGGCACAATGATTTTCCGCGGCAAGCCTCTGCGTATGCTCTCGTGGGATGGGAGCGGTGTGGAGTCGTGACAGGTCACCAGCCATCAGCTACCTGCCATTGCCAAGCCCACAGCCAGCTGAGCTGATGCGGTCGCCGAAGGCAATGTAACCAATCAATGCCCGTACGGATCAGCATCGGCACACTACTGTTCACTCGCTCCGGAAGTTGGGATCACAGCTCCACACCCAAGTCACCTGATGTGATCGTGTCGATCAGGACGCCGTCGCATCCCGTCCTATGTTTGCCTACAAAAGTAACTCCTTTATCCATGGAGTAGGTTAGGTTGATTGCACGGCAGCATGGGTTTTCTTGGTCTCATCAGGCGAGAAATTCTGGAGCTCTAGCGCGCATCTAGCTAGGGTTTAGGTGGCGTAATCGTAAGGCTAGCTTGCAAGATGGTGGCATGGGTGCCAATCGTCTTTGAACACTCAACGTTCGCCTTGACCGCTGAAGTGTTTGATTGGAAACGTTTTAAGTCATCAGCAAGCTTTCCGAACACTGAACCGGGAGATGCAGCTCGTGTTACTCCCGCAAGCCGCTTCTTCGGTGGCGGGTGCTGATTTGATGTGAGGGGAAAATATTGATGTGGCAAGTGGTTGATGCTAATTTGGTATGAAAGAAAAATATTATTGTCTGATTGCTGAAAAGCCTGCCGAACAAGGCGGCGTGCCAAAGGAACGAAATTTCAGGTCAATTAATTTCATCAGGTTATGAAGCTAACAGCAACCTAAAGTGATCACCACCAGATTCTGACCAAAGTTCAGCTAGTAGTTTCGCGGTTGATCCTCTCCACCAGTTGATTTGCGTTGAGCTCTTGACCGTGTAACATACTTGCATTTCGCTCCTTTCACAAAATCTAGACTGTCAGTACGTGCGAACAGCGTGTCAAAACCTTTGGCTTCCGGCACATCTGATCTGAATTCTGAACAGTGTTGTATTCGGCGCAAACGAGATGTTCAACGGATTAATTATAGTTACCACAATTGCTACTGTTAATCACCTAACAATGCTTTCCTCCAGCTTTTTAGCTTGGCCTTATGCATGCACAGTTGCATAGAGCCATGGCAAAAGCAGAGCACAGAGAACACCTCTACGATTACACAGTAACTAAATCGCCTCACAAGGTCAAACTCCCTTGGGCACAATTCATCAGCGTATACACTGTACTGCATGTACATACTCAAAATTAAGTGAAAGGAAAACGATGCATCCTTCTTTTCCTTGAATCTTGCTCGGCTTCGCCAAAAAGTGTTCTTGCAATAGAGCGGTGTACTGTACCGAACGTTTCAGCAGTTCACTTCAGCATTCCGTGCGAGCGGTCAGCAAAGACTTCTTGCAGTGAAGGATGGCGTCGCGCACGGCGGTGTCGGCGTTGCCGTGGCACCAGTACTCCGCCGCGCTCGTGGCGCTGGACGTCGACCGGCGCGCCGGGGTCACGGCCACCGACCTGGACCGCGGCACCGAGAACGCCCGCGCCGGCACCCGCAGTGCCCTCGCCTTGCGGCACAGCGGCACGAGGAAGCGCAGGTACCTCAGCAGCAGCCTCCGCGTCGCCAGCAGCGGCTGCTTGGCGCCGCCGCCGGCCGGGCGCCGCGAGGAGCCGATCACGGAGGCCGGCGTGCTCCGCGCCGTGTGGAACGCCGGGGACGAGCCCGCCGACGCGCTGGCAATGCCGGTCGGCTCGCAGGTGGGAAGGAAGCCGCCGTCGTCGGAGAAGGCGAGCCCGGCAGTGGCGAGCAGCGTGGAGCACGACCCGGCGCACGGCGGCGGGCCGAAGTCCAGGGCGCCGTCGTCGTCCGTCGTCCACCGCATCGAGAACAGCTCCTCGGGGTCCATGTCGATGAAGGACGCCGTGGAGCTGTTGAACGATTCGCCGAGGCCGACGCCGTGGACGTCGAGGCGCTCCAAGGACGACGGCGCGCACCGCGCCTTGCACCTCGGCCACCCGCCGCGGGAGAAGCTGTCGCTGCGAGACGGCGAGGCCTCCATGTCCATGGCGGAGCGAGCGAGCAAAGGGAAGCTTTGGTTCGTGCGGGTGTGTGTGTGAGCAGCCGAGGCGAAACGAGGAGAGAGGCGAGCTGCGACTGCGAGTGAGTGGCGCGCCGAGGATGATATAGGGGGTAGGCGGGTCGCCGGTGTGGCGGCGCGAGCCGGTGCGTGGGAACAAACGAGTTGACGTCTGGGGACAAGGCGTTTGGTGCCGTGTCCATGTTGTTCCCCGCGCTCGCTCGGCTTGCTCCTCCACACAGTGCTTTTCACGGTCACAAACCGTAGATTCTGCACTCTGTATTCGTTCAGGGTTTGTACCAACTCAAGCACACAAATTTCGGCATAACTCGTGCGTTCTAGGCATTGCCAGGTCTACACAATCGAAACGCACGCAATTCAGACTGAAGCTTTGACATGTTAAATCAGTGGATTTGGTCCAGAATTATAATTACCTGATATACGTAGTAGAAGTTTGGTTGTGATCGTGATGAAAGATCAGTCGGATGAACACCCGGAACATGTGTGGTTGGTATGTTGCGTCGTGCTGGACCAGTGTACCAGACAAATGACAAAATTGCTGTACTAATAAGCAGTGCTCTTCCAGACCCGTCAGAGACAAGGTCATCAATGTTGGCAGCAATAATACGGGATTAGTCGGGTGGGTGAGATAATCCTGACAAAAAGCCGGGGCAGCATTTCAGCAGGCAGCATCCGCCCCATGCCATGTCCTACATGTGATGCCCAGCCGAGCCCCAGCCTCCCAGCCGCGCTCGGCGCTCTTCGGCCTTCACATCACAGATCTAACAAATTCAGGGAAGATAATCTATGGTTCCGGGGCAGGATCCGAGCAAGATCTGCGGTCCTCACATGCGAACCCGGTCTCTTCGAGCCGCTCTGTGAGGCATCTTTTATGCAGTTATCGTCGTCGTGTCGCCCGATTCCTAGCCACACCTGCAATATTCAAACCATGGGAGCAGGAAGAGTGTAAGCTGACCGGGGAAACAGGTTCAGATTCTGAAGGAGGAAATCAGACGGAGTTCCATGAACCTGGACCGGGGGGAGACAAGGTTGGAGACCCTTGAACAGGGGACAATGGTCTCTGTAAGCAGCCAGGGGAGCTGCAATAACGACATGGAGCTACGGCAGCCAGTAGGTCTCTGGTCTAGTAGACCTCAAAGGTGTGTTGATATGCTCTTCCATTTGTTAATAGGGTTTAGTTAGTTAGCGTTGTAGACCCGCATAGAACAAGCACTGGTTTTGACTCCCCGATCGAGTAGGCACATGGTCTCATTTTAATGCGGATGAGAGTTCACTAGGCGAAATAAAGATCACAAGCGTAGAAAGTGCTAAGTTAAGCAACATCAAATAGTCCCTAAATCAAACCAATTGCATCCCTGTGACCGTGAATGAAGCATTAAAAAAGCTACATGAAAAATGTGTAGGAATGTACTTGAGGAAAATTGACTCGTTTCAGACCAGGGCACCAGGCTAATTTTTAACTGAAGAAGCAAATACTAGTTTGTTAATAATTCAAGTTGGAACTAGTATGAATATAGCCATCCAAAGGTCACATGCTTTGTGCAAAATTTACAAGGTAAAAACTATTGTTAGTACCTCCATATTCTTTTCTTAAACTACAATAATCTTTTCTTTTTAAAAAAGATTCAATATTCTTTTCTCTCAGCCTAAGGAAATGCCAGAAACTCTTATTCTTTACTATCAGCATCCCAGTTTCCTACTATAGTACGTAATGTTTAGGACACTTCACGTTAACTCTAAGCATAAAAAAAATTGGTAAAGACAACTCCGAGGATTTTATGGAGCAAGAACTGGTTGAAATTGGAAGGAACATTAGCAGAACAACAGTACTCTGGAAATGGATAGGGGATTATCTACACAGTCTAGCTTGGCATGGAATGTAAGTTACCTCAAATATACTGATTATGAATAGTAAACGGGGCGATCTTCTCAATATTTCATTTCTGTACACGTCACAATTTTGAAGGCAGACTTCCTAAACGAAAAAAGAACAATAATGTTAATAATTCAGCGGTGATGCAATTTTTTATGCTCCAGCAAAATAGAGATGCACATGGTATCATAAAACCAAAATGAGACTATCTATCTAAATGATTTCATCATAAGTTCATAACTGGTACAGAAATGACAGCTTTGCCAGGTAGAGACATGAATGACATTGCTGTTGTTCTGTCATTGATCTACTTGTCCCTTGTTCCAAAACTTAGGAACAGACTAGACAGAGCAGCTATGTATCAATTACTGTCGACCATAATATGACAGATTCTGAACTTCTGAATATACTTTGTGGAACATCACAGTACATTTTGTCCCCACCAATTCTAGCTTTCCAGCAACACAGATTTGGAGACTCTTTTACTCAAAGAATGCATCATCATTCAGAATATGACCCTGGATTACATGGATGTCAATGATGCCATCATTATACCATATCAAACAAAAACCAGAACAACAAAGCTAAGGATAGCTTCAACTACTCCAACCTTTGCAAACATATCAACAGTATTTGTTCAGACTGCCAAGTTTCAATATATTGAAAAATATCTCAGTTGACAAAGTTGACAAATATGAAATTGGTGTCACACTATGACTAAGATTCTTCATGAAAAGTGATTCAATAATCTATAACTATTTTAACTTGTAAAGGAATAGTGGTCAAAGTGTTACCTTGTATTTCCCAACAAGTTATCTAGTTGCGACCGCAATAGTAGGTAGTAATAGCTAAGTTATACCTGGATGCTTTCAATAAAATGACCATATTTCAGGAGAGATTATATGGCATACAAACTGAATGCATAAGAGTTTTTCACCTGATGCTACTCCACATTTACATTTGTTATATTTCAGGAGAGATTATATGGCATACAAACTGAATGCATAAGAGTTTTTCACCTGATGCTACTCCACATTTACATTTGTTATTGATATGTATACACCTTTTCATATCATCTGCCTGGTGTCAAATAGTGTTTAAATCATTAAGATTGTATATTTGAATCCAAGCAGATGACATAAAAAGCTGAACACATATTCATATCAAATACCATGTATTAGTGTGTACCTTTGAGCAAGTACCAAAATTAAGTCAGTAGTAATAAAGAAACAGTACAGTACATGTCAGCTTTTGAATCTTTGTTCTACTTTCATGTAGTTGTGTGTAATAAGCATTTCATTTATGCAGGTACATGTTCTTTTTTTTTTCTCAGAGAACAGAGGTATGTATGCAACAAAAAATACAACTGACACTCAGACAGCACAGTATCAATGCCAACGCAACATATTGCCACGCTGATTCCCATATCAAAATGACAAATTGATTCAGAAACAGGTAACTGGTACAATCTGTTGTACATATATCCAAAACAGTGCAATGTTACACATATGGTGTGGCTAACTTCCTAAAGCTAAAATCATATAGAATGGCAGCAGCTTTAGAAGTGTCACCAGCGTGAGAGGGCACAAGCTCCCAACATTCTGAAGGACTCGAGAACTCATTTCAAAACTTCTTTTGAGAGTGTTCCATGGTGCCTGTCAAGTCATTTGGTGTGAGTCTTGGTCTTTTTGTGCTGCACCCTTCTTCCTCCAGAGATTTTAACTTGCTTTTTATGGCAGATATCTGCGCAGCACGATCAGTTTGTATTGATCTGCTTGCTGAACCACCTGTTGGTTTCTTGTATTTGAGTACTCTTTGTGAAGAACTAGAGTCTAGAGTGCTTTTCTCACTAGCCAGGTGAACCACCACTGGACGTCCGCAGACTAACTTGCCATTCATCTTTTCCTTTGCTAACTGAGCTTCCTGCATGCTTACTTCAGGTGGCAAAGGTGAGAACTGAGAACATGATAACCGATTGTCATTTGCCACAGGAAATAAATACTACTTACCTCCTTGGTGGTGTATTGAACAAAGGCATAGCCCCGGGGTTCACCTTGCTTTGGGCCACGTGTGTGCCACAAGAAATCCTCAGCCGTAATCTTTCCAAAGGGGGAAAACATCTTGATAACATCAGACCTAAAAAAAATTATCACTACAAATGTCGGTATGCAGAACACAAGGGTGAGAGTCAACCATGAAACGGACATGCAACTAGATACACAAAGAAATAAGTAACCCACTCTGATACCCTGAAGTCCAGATTCCCAACATAAAGCCTACTCTCCAGCTTATTTCCCTCAAGACCTTTAACATCCTGCAACTCAATCCGGTTAGAAGCTTAGCATCCACCCAAGCTTTACAATCAACTATCTTCTGATTAAGCCCGGACAACATACCATTGGTTCTTGCAGCCAAGATTTTCAATTCAGAGAAGGTCGATCGTTTATCAGAGCAGATCAAATCACAAGGAGGACGTAACTTGGGGAATTAATCTACAGCAGCAACTCGGGCGGATTGATCTTGAACATCGAAGAACAATAACCTGCAGAATCGGGCGCGGACCAGCTTAAGACATGGGTGTAAACTAAAATTTGAAGCTAGTAGGTAGATGCTCATACTTGTAACAGGGTCAGATCCGAATAGAAATAGCTCAGTTAGGGTTCGGGTGATCCGTTTCGCACAAGAGGAAGGGAGGAGAAAGGGCGTCATACCTGGCGGGTGCTCGCCGCCGACGAAGGGCTGGCTAAGACGGGCGCAGGGCGCCGCCGCAACCGCTCGCCCAGTCGCCGCCGCTAGGATTCTAGGAAAGGAACGCGCGAGGGGTAAAGAGTCGGAGAGAGGACAGAGAAGGGGATATTTAACCTTTTACCATTATAGTGTGTGGCACCTCTCCAGATAGCATCTTGCCGGTTGTCACAACTTTTTTAGCACATGAGAGAGAAAAAGCATACACATTTACCACATTTGCTCGCGTGGCACGCCAGCTCGTCTGTCCACCTCAGATCCGAGTCAGCAGGGGTAGGGGAAAAGACCGTGCTGCCCCTGCCGGTCTTGTAAGCCGCCGCACTCCCGCCTCTCTCCCTCATCCGCTCATTTCCCTTCCCCCTTCTCGCAGTTGCTTCCCCACGGCGCCGCCGCCGCCCGCCCGCCCGCCGCCGTCCTCCATGTCGTCCATGTCTCATTTCGCGGAGTCGTCTGGAGGTGCACGAGTGAGGAGTGCCGTGAGGAGTAGGCTGGAAGCAAGCCGCGGGAGCCCTGCTTCGGATCCAGTTGGTGACCTGAGCGGGTTCCCACTGATTCCCTGCCCGGATTGCGGTAGTGCTCGGGTGGTGGAGGGGCGTACCAAGAAGGATGGTCAGAACCACGGCCGACTCTACTTCAAGTGTGCTAGGAATGCTGTGAGTTAACTGCATTGTTTCCCTCCCCCCCACATTTTTGCTCAGTTAGGGTTCTAATTAGTGAATGTTTTGCAATTTCCTAAGTTGTGTGGCTACTACCGGTTTGAGAAGGAGTACTTCTTGCATTTGAAGGAGCAAGGCATCATAAAGGTTTGCCAGCCCATGGGGGCACTGCAGGTGGATGAAGAAGAAGAAGAAGAAGGGTCTGTCGGCTGTGGAAATGTTGAGACAAAGATGAATATGTTGGAGCAGAAGATGGAGGTCATGTTGTGGAAGATGAACATGCTTAGTGTGTGTGTTGTATGTGGTGTTGTTGGTGTACTGATCTACTTTTTTAAGTGACAAATGAATGAATTGTTGAATGCAAATGAATGAATGGATGCATGCATGAATGCAAATGAATGAATGGATACATGCATGAATGCAAATGGTTGAATGGATGCAACTGAATCATATCTTCAATGAGTGAAAATGCACTTGAAACCATATCAGATCATAACAGCCACATAATTCAGTGGACTTGAAAACATATGTTGCACAAGCACATAATGGACTTGAAATCATACATTGCACAACCACATAGTTTAAGGTTCACACATCACACATAAGGTTCAAGATTCAACCAACAAAAGGTTCACATCACATGTCAGCCACAACAGATACAAGTTTGCTTACAGAATTACACAAAAGGACTCTTCTTGGCTGGAACTGATACAAGCCACATTCAGTTCATCCCCTTTTTCTTAGCTGGACTCTTCTTGGCTGGAGCTTTCCTTGGAGTCTTCCTTATCTTGCTAGCTAGTTGCTTTCTGATGGGTGTGCACTTCTTTGGAGCAGCAGCAGCAGTAGGAGCAGGCACCTCACCCATCTGGTTAACAATCTGCAACTCAAGGCAGTTGTTCCTATGTGCAAAGGAAGGTAATGATTAAGTGTCACAAATATTGAGAAAGACTGAACTGAATTGAACAAGTTTTAGGATAGTACCTTGGAGGTGTTCTTGGGCTTGTTGGTGTTCTTGGGCTTGGAGGTGGTTCTGTCTCCAGAGGTTCAGGCTCTGCATATGCTGCTGCTGCTTCAGCTTGAGCTGCTGACTTTGCTGCTGCATCAGCTTCAGCTGCAGCCTTTGCTGCTGCTACTTCAGCTTGTGTTGCTACCTCTCTAGCCACTGCTGCTCGTGTTCTTGGAGTCCCTTGTTCAGGTGGGGTGTTGTCCTTCTTCGACTTCTTCCTTCCAGTTTTGGGGGCTGTTTTCTTTGCACGCTTTCTTTTCTTTGTCCCAGTCAGAGCACACCGCCAGCTTCCACTTCTATGTCCAAACTCTTTGCAACCTTGACATTGAACCTGCCTAGTTCTTTTCCCAATTCTCTCTGATGCTGAAAGGAACCTATTCTTCTTTTGCCTTCCTGGCCCTTTCTCCTTGTCTGACACAGGTGGTAGCAACTTGAAGCCCTTATCTACTTCAGGCCATTGGTCTCTGTCAGTTATGTTGGGGATAATACCATGGTAGGCAGCCTGTAACTTGGAAACAGAGTAGTATTTGGACACATATTGCTCCATGTTGGGCTGCCTCCTTGTGGTTATGGCTGCCAATGCATGTGGGCATGGCTTTCCTGTCACCTGCCATTCTCTGCATGAGCAGATATGTTGTGAAAGGTACACAACATGCCTCCTCACCTCTTCACCCTTGTATCTTTCTGTCACTTCAGCTTCATCTGGATGAGCCTTTGTCACTTGAAGATGTCCTAGACCTCTGGATGCTGCATTCAGTTGATGTATGACAGCAGGTAAGATGCCATGACTCAATGCAAGTGATATAGCCCTTCTCTTAGCAAACATGACCATTGTTTTCTCTCTGATAGCATCAGCCAGGCAATGCACAGGTAGGTCTTTCATCTCTTTGATCCAGGCATTCCAACTCTCTGCCAAGTTGTTGTTGATGTAGTCACATTTGCTCTCTGTACCAAACTTGCTCCTTGCCCACAGTAGGCTATGGTCTTTTTTCAGCCAAGCAAGGATGCTAGGGCTAGCTGCCACAACCTTGTTAAAGAAATAGTTGAACTTGTATGTACTGTATGCCCTAGCTGCAGGCCACATATTCTTTCCAAACACTTCTCCTGTGTAATATTTCTTCAGATTCTCCATCAAATGCCTGAAGCATTCTCTCTTCTCAGCATGGGGCCAAACCTTAGCCATTGCTGCCTCCAGACCCTTGCAAGCATCAGTGTAGACTGCTAAATTGTCCATAGGGCCAATTGCTTTGCTTAGTTGCTCCATAAACCACACCCAGTTTGGCTTTGTTTCTGACTGAAAGAACCCAAAGGCTAATGGAAACATCCAATTATGACCATCCAAGGCTTGGGCTGCAGGCATGTGGCCATTCCACTGCCCATTAAGGGCAGTGGAGTCTATACTGATGTAAGGCCTACAACCATTCCTAAATCCATCTATTGCAGCCTTGAAACAACAAAAAAACCTAGTGAAATGAATATGTCCATCAATCTCCTCAGTGTCAATCTCTACAATGCTACCAGGTGATCTCATCTCAACCTCTGCCTTGAATCTGTACAACCAGTCAAATGAATCATCCCATTTGCCAAATAACTTGTTGGCTGCTCTCATTCTGCCATACACTACAGTCTGGTATGCTATCTCAATGTTGTATTTGTACTCCAGCTCCTTCTGCACTTCCCTTGGCCCCATGTTGGGCTTCCTCTTGAGTAGTGGAATTGCCCTCTCTGCAACCCAGGCTTGTGATGCCATTCTGCCAACCACTCTGGATGTAGAGGCACATGTATGTTTTTCATTAAATATCTGGATCTGCAGCAACATAAAACAGACAAAAGTAAGTAAGCATGCAAAACAATAATAGGTATGCAGTACTCATGAAATAGAAATGTACATAAAAAAATACCCTGACAGTCCCATCATGTTGTGTTCTAGCTCTAATCATCCATGGACAACCATTAGCAGAGCAGTTCCCCCGAAACCTAGATCTATCTGAGTGTATTGTATCAAGCTCAAATTCATGCAGAACTGCATACTGCCTAACTGCTAATCTGAAATCAGGCATTGAAGGGTAACAAATCCCCACAGATAGATCTGGATTATCCCTATCCCAATCATACAAGGGCTCCTCATCTGCATTGTCATCAACTGGAACTGCTGCTTCATCCATCTGGTCAGTCATTTCAGCTGTCATGGTAGGGATAGGGACATATTCCCTATCCTCATCAGCACCTGCTTCATCCTGAGCTCTCTCATCTGCTGCTTCAAATCCCATTGCCTCATAAACCATATCCTCATCAACAGCTGGCCTGGCATCTCCATCCTCATCAGCACCTATTAAGATAGTCAAATGATCCCAATCAACTTCCTGTGCTGCTTGAACTGGCACAGATGGAGGTGGAGAGCTGCAAGTGTCACCAACTCCTTCACTAGCTGCATTACCACCTGCACCACTGCCTTGTTCATTTGCCCCAGCAGCACTACCTTCTGCATTTGCACCAGCAGCACTGCCTTTTGCATTTGCCCCAGCAGCACTGCCTTGTGCAGAAGTGGCACCAGAAGCATAAGTAACACCACTGCTGTCATAACCAGTTTGATTGTACTTGTTCAGAACATCCACTGAAAGCACTGCAAATCCATCATTGCATCTCTCATTTAACAACTGCTCAAAATGTTCATCCCTCCTTACTTTCCACTTTGATTCACTGTCAGCATCAATCACCCAAATGTCCAGTGTCTGTGCAGGTCCCCAGATTATCTTAGTAGCCATGTCATCATGAAATTTTTCAATACTATACTGAAGAGACCTATCCAGCCATATCACATGAACTTGCTCATCCATTTGTGCTGTCTCATACACACCTTCAGCAACATATTTCGAAACCTTAACATCTAATCTAAACGCGTTGCCAAGATCAATCCTAGCACAATAACGAATACAAACAGTTAGACGCAGTTAGACGAATCCGTGTGCACAAGAACCCCAACCCTGTCTGCATATCACCACCCTTCACCAAAAATGCAAAGCGAAAATGAGCTCTAGTTTAACTTACCAAAATGGGCAACCAGTTGAATCCATTGTCTCTGCTCCTACCACCACCGCCTACATCCACTGCAAGGGCAACACATCCCAAATCAACCCATAACCCTAACCTCCAGTCACAACAAAATGAGCCCCCAAAACCCCGGGTAATGAGAATGGCGTTCAGCACATACCTTAATCCTTGAGGGGAGGGGGGGGGAGTGAAGCGGGGACGGCGGAGGGCGGCGGGCGGGCGGGCGGCGGCGGCGCCGTGGGGAAGCAACTGCGCGAAGGGGGAAGGGAAATGAGCGGATGAGGGAGAGAGGCGGGAGTGCGGCGGCTTACAAGACCGGCAGGGGCAGCACGGTCTTTTCCCCTACCCCTGCTGACTCGGATCTGAGGTGGACAGACGAGCTGGCGTGCCACGCGAGCAAATGTGGTAAATGTGTATGCTTTTTCTCTCTTATGTGCTAAAAGAGTTGTGGCAACCGGCAAGATGCTATCTGGAGAGGCGCCACCCACTATAATGGTAAAAGGTTAAATATCCCACAGAGAAGGGACGGTAGATGGTGAGGCCGTGAGGGGTGAAACCAACTCCTGATACAATCATACAATAGAGGATGGGGAATTTCAAATTTTGATTTCGAAAGTGTGTAGTGCTAATTTCTGATTTTAATAGACGAAACTAATTCAAGTGATCAACTTCTTCCTTCACTAAATCAATACTACGATATGTAGTCGGCCATTAATTTAAATAAATTGTGACCAAGTGTTGCCTTATATCATTCTCCTATACATAACGGTAATTTTTGCGATCTAATAATTAGATAATTTTTCATTGATTTAATTCTCAAACATTAAATGACCAAACCTATTCTGATATTTTGAATATTTTAATGAAGAATAATTTATTATTATTTATTTTATTTCAATTCCTTCAAGAAAAATAGCAGCAAATTTAGTGAATTAGAACAAAAAAAATCTTTTTTTTCTAATAAGAGACATTTTAGATCGGGTGGTTGAACAACAAAACATGACCAATGGTTCAGATATAAAAGAGTAAACCCATCTTATTAGAAATCTAAATCAGCATGAGGACGCATATATGCAAAATGAAGGATATAATTAGACCCAGAGAAAAACCCGTCTTGTATAGTAGGAACATGCAGCATATGTAAAAAGGTGAAAATGTCGGGGAATCAAGCAACTATATACGTTGTAGATGCGAAATGTACGAAGAAAATATTTCAGATGTCAATATGCGAACAACATGTTAGAGATGTCAACATAGCAATTTTCTCACCCATCCACGAGGTGTAATGGCAAGAGGATAGTGACCAATCCGTACGAATGAGGAACAACTCATGGCAAGGAGGGTGTTGATCTGCGAAGCCAGATCCACGCGGAAATTTGGCAACACGGAATGATACCGCACTTCAGGTATAGCATCACAGAGCGACTACGGTCCATTTATATCACGTACACCATCGTTTTTTAGGAATTATTAGGAGCCATTTCAAGAACCTTGCTTCTTCTTTGATGGCATGGCAGGGTTGAAGAGAAAACGTCACTTCATCCTTACACATCCTTTGAAAAAAGGAGGGATGAGTGCGAGTGGTTGGACACCTCCTTGACGGATCCAGCGGTGGGGCGGGTGGGGCTCAAGCCCCCCCCCACCACCGCTGGAAACTCTATGGATCCCCTCCTACAATTTTCGATCATGGGTGAAGGGAGAGAAGGAAGAAAAGAGAGAGAGAGGAGGAAGAAGAGGGTCCGTCACTGTTGGAGCCCACATGTTGCCGACCATATTACCATTCAAAATTATATTACTTTTGACTCTTTATAAAGTGCTAGAAACCTCATTCCAAATCAACAGCATAATATTGTTCATCCGGTGAAAATGAAAAATGTTGGTCGTCTATTTCAAAAGTATCTAATAATATGAGTATCATGAAACAAGACCAATTAGTAACAATAAATGCTAACATCATATCAAAATTGCAATCTACCATATTATTATGAAGCATGATCATGTCTGACAAGGTATTTAGGTTGCATAATAAGATTATAACAGATATGTGCGAAAGGGCATGTAGCCTAGCAGTTACAAGAGCCCCAGTAGCACCTCTAGTCCTGAGTTCGACTCCTCGTGAGAGGGAATTTATCAAGATTTAACGGCATTTGTGCTTTCAGTGGTAGGCGACGTTCCTGTCGACAGCGAGGCGCCTGTGGTGACTTCGTCAATCTTAAGAATTTGTCAGCCCAGTCTTTGAAGATGCTCCTAGGGTAGGGTTTGCGCGCGTGTGTTCATAGGGATGAGTGTGCATGCGTTGTGAGTGTCTCCGATGTACTGTGTAATTCGGAAAAAAAGATTATAATAGATATGTATGCTTCATCAATTGTGTCGAGCAATTAGTGGACAAGCTTCGACCCCGAGTGTTAACCCATGTCATTTGAGGGGCATGCCAAGTCGCTCCTTTAGAGTTGCACAAACCGATCGAGTGTGAGCCTAGAAAGGCACAATCTACTATGTAATGGCGGAGATTGGGTATTTCGTTACCAACTCCGAAAAAAAATTTATAAACAGGTTGCTACAATTTAGTTTAGGGAGAAGGGGTGTTGTGGATTTTTCTTATAAGCAACAATGGGTCGCTGCGAGAAAATTGATTCCCTAATAATCCAACACTTTAGCAAAAAGAAACTGGCCACATGAACCCTTATGTTTACAATTTGCAAAAATAATCCCTGTAACGCTTGCCCAGAGACGCCTGTACACTCGTAAAATTTGGACCCATTTGACCACTAACATTGGCAGGCAAGACCTACAGGTCTCTCCACCACGCTCCCTACAGGGATGGTGGAAGCGGCTACGTCGAAACTTCAACAAAGATCAGAAACTTTTCGTTGATGGCCTAATTATCTACTTTTGGTGGAATATTTGAAAAGAAAGAAATAGAAGAATTTTTCAGCAGGAGTGTTTAGAACGCTACAACAAGAGTCAGAACTTAAGCCGTCTTGTGGAGGTGTTTCATGTTAGTGGCAAAGCTGTAGTAGCCTGAGTTGGTTTGTTTTCGTTTTTTGACCCCTTTTTTTGGTCTTTATGCTGTTTGTTATACCTCTTTTCTTCTAACAAAATTACGGCAACTCTCTTATCGTTCCTTTCAAAAAAAATAATAATCCAACCCGAATTGGGTCTTTTTCGGGGCGGGGAGTGTTTTGTTTTGTCCCTTCCCCCCTCTGCACGAATTGGGTACGATAACACAAACAATGATATTGCTTTAGTATATCTTTCTAAAAAAGCTACGATATATCTTTAGTATATCTTTAATTTGGCACTGTTGTACATACATGTGTTTAGAAGTTGTATGAAAATTAATATCACTTCGGGTCTTTGTTTCCTACTACTAACATGGTCGACATTAGAAGTTTGACACGGTCGATCGTCTGTTTTTTTAAGCACCAACCATCCTTGTCGCATGGCATCAAGCATTTGGGTACACAAAGTACACTCAAGTTAAGCATCATCAAGTGTCCTTACACTATAGCGGTTACTAACTCAAAAATGGAGCGAGCATTTGTCACATCCGTCGACACGCACAGGCACGATGGACACGTCCTGACCAGCCCGATCCGCCGAGACTAACAGCAACTCCAACAGTTTGGCAAATCAACTTGGCATCCATCTAATTTTGGCAAAACAAGAAAAAATGACATCCAACAGTTTGGCAAACCAACATAGCAAAAATGGAAACTTGGCAAAACTCATCTCTCCGCACGCATATATGCGCGCGCGGATCGTGGTTGCCATCGTCGTTTCCCTGTAGGTGGGAGGGCGAAAAAAGAAATAAAGAATAGAGAAAGATTCCTGATGTAAATTTTCAAAAGGTGAAAGGGCACAAACATAATTTTATTTCTCTCAGGATTCCTGATGTAAGTTAGATCTGAGTTTGGCAAGTGAATTATGCCAAATCGCTGCGAGAAAATTGATTCCCTTAAAATCCAATACGAATTGGGTCTTTTTCGGGGCGTGGAGTGTTTTGTTTTGTCTCTAAAAATCACTAGCTAAAACTCTGATTTGGCTAGTATGTAAAATGAAATAGCTAGCAAAAAGTTGATGAGATCCAACAGACTAGCCAAAATTAACTCTCCATATGCTCCATTGCAAGTGGGTTCCGCCTGTCATACTTATGTACGAGGGGATAGCTAGCAAGACTGGCTAGCCAAAGATGGCTAGCGAAACCCCTGGTTTAGCTAGCGGAGGATATCGATGGCATGTTTAGCTAGTCTGTTGGATTGAGTTTTTGGACAAATTTTCCATTTTTTAGCTAGTTAAGCCAAAATAGCTAGTCTCTTGGAGTTGCTAGAATTGGGTACGATATGATAACACAAACAAAGATATTGCTTTAGTATATCTTTCTAAAAAAGCTACGATATATCTTTAGTATATCTTTAATTTGGCACTGTGTTATGTCCCTAGACCGCCAATCTCAATCAGTAGAGTATAAATGGTGAACTGGATACATGTTTGGGTACAAATCAGAGAGGAATCGAGAATCTAGACAGGGAAGAGCAAGGATTCAGGGGAAGGAGCAAGAACACTAGGAGGGGATTCCGGGACGGAGGAACGGAGGAAGAAGACGATACGCTTCTGGTTCTGTTCGATGGCCTCCTCTGCTGTTCCCCTCCCTCCTTTATCTGTTGTTGATTGCCCTTTCTCTCCTGTCCGGCCCATTGGGCAAATGATGGCCCAGCTAGCGGCCCAGTCCATGACATTCCCCACCGCTTGAAATGCGGCTTGCCCTCAAGCCGCTGTGGAAAACCACCAGGATCTCATAGCTTCTCGCGAGCACTTTTACATTCTTCAGATGCTTCCTCCAGGATCCCAGCAATCCTCTTGTTCACTTCTTGTATTGTAATATGTGCTGAAGGATAGCTCTTCTCTGCAATTTGTACAACCTGCAAATCTTTTGAGGACTTTGAGAGCTTCACTTTTGTCTTGCTGAGGAAGGCAGGTGGTAAAACATAAACCAGATCTGGTATGTCAACAGCCAAATCAATCCAACAGTTTGTAGCCACACAATTGATCACCTCCTTGTCATCACTGCATGCATATGACTGAAAATCCTCCACACTTATACTAAGCTGCACTTGTGAACATGGAACCTTGACGCACATAATTCCAGTAACTTGGTCAGCAAGAGTAAATAGGTTGAAGTGACTAAACTGTTGCACATCTTGGAGCAGTTCAAACAATGAGCAACACTGAGAGTTGTTGGTTCTTGACAGAAATAGTTTGCTCATGAATGCATAACATCTGAGTATATAGCTATGAGTATTCGGCCTGAACTTCTGCTCAGTCTGGAGCACTTCTGCAAAGTGAATAATCTTTTGTATTAACTTGGTATCCACTAGCAAGGTGAACCTCGCAACATCAATATAGTGCTGATCTGTATTGCCCCATTTTGAAATCCATGCCCAAACAGGTAGTGGCCAATGGGTTTCCTGACACATCAAACTGAATAGCTGCCATGGTGGCCTTTGCTGCAGCAGAGTCCACCCACAAATGAATAGCTGCTGAAAATTAAAGCATTGCCAAGTGGTTTCAGAAAGCAAAGTGTTGTAAGCTTGTCTAAGTGGTGGCCAAGGCATTGCTGAACTTGGCTCAGGCAGGTCCCCAAGCACTTTGCATGCTTCTCCCCATGAGAGCAATTTGATTTGTCAATTCTTGTTGAAGGCAAAACAAATCATCAACAAAATGACGCACTCAAAGGATGTGTTCAAGGGAGGTGCTTGTGACATCTGCAAGGGATCCTGTATAACATCCTTGCTTTGCCAGACACATCGCAGTTCAGAAGAACCAACTTCCAAGAGCTCAAATGATTTCTCCACAACTCTGAGTATATAGCAACAGATCTTGGTTCGGTTGTCATGTTGTTTCTGATGCAAACCACCACCAACCCAAGCCAATATGTTGCATAATGGAATGTGCAGAATTTTCTGATTGCACTGAAACCTGAAAAAATAAACTCCTTGTGCAGCTTGTAATGGATCAAAATTAGAGGCGACACCTTCATTATGCTTGCAAATCTCACTCCACACTAGCACTTGTACACCAGTATTCAACTCATATGCAGTACCATCAAGATCATGCCAATCAGCATTCTCCAATTCTGAACTCCATGCAAAAACTGATGGTGGCCACAGAATTTGCAATGGCATCTGAATACATATAGTACAAAAGCTGTGTATATTTTGAATCACAATCACCAATAAGCCAGTAGCAAGAACTCCACTCATCCTCTGATCTTGACTGTACTTTTGCACATTTTGGAACACTTCAGCTCCCAATCTGAACAAACCCATAAAGCTGTACAGACTATAGCCCAACTCCAATTTTCTTTCAGGCAACTTGAAAGCTTCAGTATCATTACTCTCGAGGACCCCAAACTTTCCATCAAGTAGTATCATTCCAGTACCATAGAAACAAAACTGCAGAAAGATATTGGAGTTCCACGGACTGTAGAGCGCATCACCCAACTCAAGCTTGGACACCACTGTATCAGGAGCACTTCTCACCAGCACAAATCTCTGGAACGGCATAACATCGAGCATCTTCTGGGCACTATTGGAGGGATTGGAGCACTTACTTGAAACGGCCACAAGACTTGGCACGGTTGCATCCGGAGGTGGAGAACAGGTCGATGCAGCTGAGGCGGCTGACGAGGTGGTCAATGTTGGGGGAGGCAAGGCGCGACCGGCACACGGCCTGCTCTCCAGCGGCGACGGCGGCAGTTGCAGTGGTGCGAACCTCAGACGCGGCCGCGGCTCTCGCAGCCCCCAGCGCTGGCGCACCTGCTTCGCGTCGACGGATGCGGAAGTGTCCGCGGGCTCTGGTGGTCGTGGTCCGGCCTCATGCAGTTCCCGGCGTCGGCGCGCCTTTCTCGCGCGGGCGGACGCGGCTGTAGCCCCGGCGTGGGTGCGCCATCCTTGCTCAGGTGGAAACGAGCCCGCCTCTTGTGGCTCCCGACGCGGGTGGACGCGGCACCAGCGTGGCGCACGGGCGCGGGCGGACGTAGCCCCTCCTCGCGCGGCCACCGGTGCGAGCACACCTGTCTTGCGCACGCGGATGTGGCCCCGATGCGACGGACGCAGCTTGGGCACGCTCTGGCGCAGGCGGGCGCGACCGAAGCGGTTGCAGCTCCCGGGCGCGGGCGGACGCAGCCCGGGCGTGGCGCGTGGGCGCTGACGAACGCGGCTGACGCGGCACCCGGACGTGGGCGCGGCACCCCGGCGCGGTCGAGCGCAGCCGGCGGTCGCGGGCGAGCGCCACGAGTCGGTGGAGGTGGTCGAAGGAGCTGCGACCGGGGCACCCTTCAGCGGCAGCGGCGGCGACGTGAGCCTCGGACATGTAGTCGATGGAGGCGATGTAGTGGTCGATGATGCTGAAGCGGTCGGTGCATCCCCGGTTGGCGGCGTCGGCGACTCGAGCTTTGTACATGGCTCAGGCGCGTGCGGCTCGAGAACAACAACCTCCTGCGCACGCGGCTCTGGAACCTCAGCCTCCTGGAAGAGTCCCCACTTGATCTCCATGTGACAGCATCCATCATAGATGTTCCGACCATGGACATTACTGAAAGCTTCTGCGGCTTGATGCTTTGATTGGAACAGCACATGAGCTTCTATGCAATTCAAACCCTCGCGGACATACACATCCTCCACCACTCCAAATCGGTCAAAAACTTGATGAAGTACAGATTCAGTGATGGGGTACCACGCCTTGTAGATAGCAATCTCAAGGGCGCGGCTCGGTGGCCTCCAGTCGCCGAACTCGCTCTTCCGCATTTCATCGAGCACCTGGTGGTCGTCATGGAAGAGGTTGGGCAGCTTGCCGGAATCGGCCACCAAACTCGGCGAGGACGCGTGGTCGCTGGGAGCACGGAGATTCCTGACCCCGGCCATGGTAGGATTCGATTTGGGGAAGAAATTTTTCGGGGAAAAATTGGGGAAGGCTCTGAATACCAACTGTTATGTCCCTAGACCGCCAATCTCAATCAGTAGAGTATAAATGGTGAACTGGATACATGTTTGGGTACAAATCAGAGAGGAATCGAGAATCTAGACAGGGAAGAGCAAGGATTCAGGGGAAGGAGCAAGAACACTAGGAGGGGATTCCGGGACGGAGGAACGGAGGAAGAAGACGATACGCTTCTGGTTCTGTTCAATGGCCTCCTCTGCTGTTCCCCTCCCTCCTTTATCTGTTGTTGATTGCCCTTTCTCTCCTGTCCGGCCCATTGGGCAAATGATGGCCCAGCTAGCGGCCCAGTCCGTGACACACTGTTGTACATACATGTGTTTAGAAGTTGTATGAAAATTAATATCACTTCGGGTCTTTGTTTCCTACTACTAACATGGTCGACATTAGAAGTTTGACACGGTCGATCGTCTGTTTTTTTAAGCACCAACCATCCTTGTCGCATGGCATCAAGCATTTGGGTACACAAAATACACTCAAGTTAAGCATCATCCAAAGTGTCCTTACACTATAGCGGTTACTAACTCAAAAATGGAGCGAGCATTTGTCACATCCGTCGACACGCACAGGCACGATGGAGTACGTCGCCGTGGTGATCATGCGGACCTGACCAGCCCGATCCGCCGAGACTAACGAGCTATTAGCCGGCCCGGTACCCACAGGATGGATACACTGGAGCTCCGACTGGGCCCTCTTGCTAATTCCTCTCCTAATCCACCCCCCTGCAAAATTATGCCGGGTTAGGCGCTAGCGCTAGGCTGAACAATGAAAGAATCCATGTGGGATTGTAATGAAGCTTATTACCTAGCCAATTAGACCTTGGCGAACTCGCCTTCCCCGCAAACTCCGACGTCGATGGTCATCGACCGGTTCCCCTTCTTCGGCGACGACACCACCCTGCAGCAGTTCCTCCTCGGCGACTGCACATAGCACACGCGGTCGACCGTGTCAGCAAACGAAACCTTGCCGCGCCAACGTGTTGCGAGACAAGGCACGTACCCTCTTCCAGAGGTCGGGGTCGGGCTTCTTGAGCACGACGACGGTGTCGAGCAGCGCGCCGGGGTCGGCGATGCGCCACCGGCAGGCGGGGTGCTTCACCCGGTGCCGCTCGTACTCCGTCACAGTCACGTTCCGGCGCCGGTCCATCCGGCTCCCCCGCATGTAGTAGACGTGCGGCTTCTGGCACGGCTGCCGCGCCACGGGCCGCGTGTTGAAGGAGTAGGCCGTGTAGTCGGCGCGCTTGTACCAGTTGAGGAAGCTCCGCATCGGCGTCTCCATCTCCCGCGGCGACAGCACCCCGCGCACCACCAGCACCGCGAACCCCCACGACACGGACACCGTCCACTGGTGCGCGCGGTCGTAGCAGACCGACTGCTGCGCCACCGCCGCCGAGTCCAGCCGCACGGGCCCGTCGAACAGCCTCCGCAGCGACGCCGCCCTCGACGGCGTCGCCGGGAACACCGGCTCCAGGAAGTCGAGGTGGTGCAGCGTCACCAGCGGCGCCACCGGGTGCGCGCCCAGCAGTCCCAGCACGTCGCCCCACAGGTCGCATTGGTGGAACCCCGGGTGGCGTGTCAGCGGCACCCCCAGCTCCGACATGCACGCGTGGATGCGGTCGTCGCTGCCGTACAGCGCCGGGTACCGGTGCAGGCAACCGTCCTGCATCTTGGCCAGCTCCTCCGCCAGCGCGCGGCTGATGGCGAACCCGCCGCCGCCGAACGCCATGCCGTACGAGAAGATGAGGTTCTGGATGTGGCTCTCCGACGGCGACCCGATGTAGTACGGCTGCCGGTGGTCGTACTGCGACAGCACGTGCACCAGGTTCTCCGGCAGGAACACCGTGTCGTCGTCGCCCATCACGAACCACCGCACGCCGGGGAGCCCCAGCCGGAACGTCTCGGACACGATGCGCGAGATCCGGAGCGCCGACCGGCTGCCCGCGCCGTGGGTGTAGGGGAACTTGGACGTGTCCGAGCTCACCATGATCGCCGGGAGCCCCGTGCGGGAGCTCTTGGAGTAGAACTCGTGGACGGGCCTGTCCATCCACACGAACCCGCGCATCCGCCCCGGACGCCACCAAAGCTTGATGTACTCCTTCCGGCTCTGCCACAGCGACGCCGACGCTCCGATGCCGAACACGATGTGGCGCAGCCCCGTGGGCGCTTCCTCCGCCGTAAGCCTCGGCTTGGCCACAGGAGGCGGTGGGGGAGGAGGCGAAGACGACGAAGCATTCAGCGATCTGGCCAACGAAACGTTGGGCTTGGCCACCATGAAATGGGCCGCAGCGGCGACGCTGCCCTCCGGCGAGCACCGCGGGTTATAGAACTGCGCGGCAGCGATGACGACGAAGTACAGGACAAGCACCGGCAGGACGACGTAGAGGAGGAGGCCGTAGAGGAAGGAGGACTTTGCCCCCCTTCCCTGCGCCGCCGTACACGGCGGCGCTGTGCGCGACATTGGCCTCCTTGTGGTGGAGCTTCTCTCCAGCTCCGCCTCCCCTCATGCCAATGCCCCGGCGGATCAAGGCTAGCAGATCGCAATGGCAGATTGATTAGTTTCTAAAAAAAGGTTAGAATGCTAATCGCCATGGCGTTTAATATAACGAGATGGTTAATTGTGTGGCTGGTCGTTTTGTTCGTTGTGGAAACCACAGGCATGTCTGCATGCATATATTTCTTCGGTCAAGGGGCGCACCACCTTTCTTGGATCTTCCTTCACCGGAGCCGCGTCACCTCTCTTGGATGTTCCTCCTCCGGAACTTGTAGTGTTGACCAGGTCCATACTCCATAGTGTTGCTGCTGCTGCTGTGTGTTCGGATCTCTTTTGTAAATAATACCTGCCGTGTTTTTAATTTCTGTTTATCTTTTTACGCAATTTCTATTATGCATATATATATATATAATGTCTAGACACATACAATATATGTATGTTATAAAATCAAAATGATTTACCAATTAGAATATAAGAAGCAATTTATATGTGTCACTTAAGTGAAAATGTAGTCTTCCTCGGTCAAAATTTCAACCATCCAACGAACATCCAGCCACTCTCCACCATCTTTAACCTCAAGACACCTGTGCCTTTTTAATTCACTGCCACTGTCCCGCATGCTCCACACCCTACAACACGTGCAGATCTCCGAAGAGACCCTAGGGCGTCCGCGACAGACAACGTCATCTTTCGTTCCACCCCTGAAGGACCGATTAGAGGACCAGAGAGGGGGTGTGAATGAGAACCGATAAAAATTCTTTTCCGAAGAGATGAACTCGACTACGTCTCAAAATCACAAGCAAGGGTACCCGTACGAACTTGCCAAGGTCACGTAGTCACAACATACCTACCAACCCTAGGAACAAGTTCCAAACCAAACCAAAGCGGAGGCACAACACAAGAAGCAAAGAACTTAGCCAATCTGCAGAGCTCCAGACGGACGGTCCGCAAGGACTCGGCGGACTGTCCGACGGGTGAGCACGGATGGTCCGTATTGATGGACAGAACCTCCAGTAGCTCCCCGGAAAATATGGACGGTTCGTACTGGACCCGCAGACGGTTCGACCAGGGCGGACGGTCGGCAAACTTCACGCAACAAAAATCATGACCTTTCCCGGATCGAAACGTCCCGTGTTCACGAACAGCAAGAACACGCGACGAACCCTAGGGGGCGCGGACGGTCCGCAGGGCACGCTCGGACGGTCCGTCCCCTACACAGGACGCGAACAGCAGCTCGAAAACGCAAGTCAACCCTCCTAATCCTTCCACGGATCTCCCAAACGGCTGCACGGTTTGAGGCAAGATTTTGGGGAAAAGAGAAGCGTCCCTAGGGGATGCTATACCAAAAAACTTGGAGCCTCAAACACCCTAAATCGCCGGGAATCGATCATGAACCGAGCTCAAGAACAAAGCTAGGGAACCACCCGAAATCCTCGAATCGGAGGCCAAATCCGGAGTTTGAGGGGTCATGATCAAAACACAAAGATGCACAAGACATCTATCCATGATCCCCACAAAGAAATCCGAACACAAACGCCTCAGAATCGAAGGAACAATTCGCACACGAAAATCCAACGAAAATAGCCTGAAAAAAGACACGAAAATCACTCGAGCCACAAGTAGAAAATTAACGCAACCATGAATGCTTCCATACACTCGGAGGTCAGATTCTCTACAAACAGTGAAGAAAATCTAGCCTAAAGAGCAGGGAAATGAGCAGCAGTCCGGATGGATGGGTTGCCCTGAAACCCTAGAGCTATATATATGATGTCTCTCCGGGTGGGGCAAATGACCAAGCTACCCCTAGAACATAAAGGAAGATACACACCCCTCAGGGGCAATATGGTCAAGACTTGAGCATCTTCAATGGTCGACCACGTCTTCGCCGCAGTCCGCGTCCTCCCGACGCAAATCATGCGATCCCGTCGTGTGTCCCCCGGCATCGAAGTTTCTCGGCGCGCCCGGATCCCGTCTCCGCCTGCCGAGCCTCCGGTCTTGGTTTTGTGGCTCAACCAAGTAACCAGCGGCTTTGTGGTAAATCGCCGCAAACCCCGCGTGCAGACTCCGGTCATGAGCCGCTACTCTGCACCGGCTCATGTCCACGACTTCGTCTTGCTTTTCTTGCCACCATGCGGCCCGCACTTGATCCCGTTCGGCCACCAGGTCCATCGAGCTGAGCCTACTTGTCTCTCCACTCCTCGGAGGCCCTGCAAGGCTAAGACCTTTCGCGCCCGCTCTTCACCTGCACCAACGCAAATCAAGCCGCAACCTGCACCTGCAATACTCGGCCAAGAGTCAATCCACACCACGTTGTTAATCACTCATCACACCAAGGAGCGACCATCCATCGGTCCTCAAATGCTCCGGTCCTCACCCGCCACTACCATCATCACCATCGTCACCCCCTACGGTTCTACCCAACCAGCCTCCTCCACTACCCGGCCGACAACAACATCACCGTCGGCCTTCACTCTACTGAGCTCCCAACCCCAGAAATCTGAACCTCTTGTCGGGGACAGCCACGGGGGTCCCCTAATGATGGGGGAAATCACCCCTTTTTCGAAAAATAACGAAAGCAAACGAGCAAACCACACCACGCACGACAGCGGCCCAGGGCAGGGCCCACGGCCCAAAAAGCATCACCGGCCCAACGAACAGTCGACCCCCGGCGCTCCTCGAGCAAACCTCCGACCCGCTCGAGGGCCGGGCGCTGCGTCGCGAATCTTCCGCCTCGCTCGAGGGCCTGACGCCCCCTCGGGCGAGTGTCCGCCTCGCTCGAGGGCTTAATCCCCCTCGAGCGTGTTTACGCCTCGCTTGATGCCTCCTCTGATCCGCGACACCGTGCCTGCTCCCACGACCGGAGCATTAAATGCTCTGGCGTGTCGCGGGAGCCCGGGTCAAAGGCAAATCCACGCCACGCCGGCCCTCTGACACCGCCTGGGAATCAGATCCCGGCGCTGTTCGGCCAACCCGCACTGTGCAGCCATCCCCGGCGCTGTGCGGGTGCCGCGCGGGATGGCCGGTGTCATTCCGAGATACTGTGCCGCCTACTCCCGTACCTCCTCCACGTCGCGCCCCTCGAAAGAGGACGGCGGCACCCTCGAGAGGGGTACGGCCCCCAATTCCCCGCCCGCCTGGGGCGACGCCGTGGCGCAAGGCCGGCGAGGCGTGTCACCTCCGTCACCTCCGAGTGCTGTGCAGCCATCCCCAGCGCTGTGCAGCCATCCCCGGCGCTGTGGAGCCCTGTTACGATGGGACGCCACCACGCCGGCCCCTGTACGGCATAGGCGCACCCGCCATCGAGACCCTCGAAAGAGCATGGATCAGCCTCGAAGGGTGTACGGGCAGCGACTTGGTGCGCACACCGACCGGCGCCGCCGTACGAGCGACATGCGCCGCGTCCCCTCCGCTAGCTGCGGCGCCGCCCGGCCATCCCGGGCGCTGTGCGACTCGCCCAGAGTCCGTGCGATCAGCACCAGCGCTGTGCGGACATCCCTGACCCTGTGGCACCATCCCGGGTGCTATGCTGCCATCCCCCGGTGCTGTGCGACCATGCTTCGATGGGATGCCGCCACGCCGGGCCCTGTACAGCACCGGGCGCCCCCGTCAGCAAGACCCTCGAACGGGTGCACAAACGGCAGTTGGACGCGCACGCCGAGCAAGCTACCCTCGAAGCTATTCCCCGACCATCGGATAGCCACCACGACACCGGCAAGTGTTGAGACGCCAGGACACCATCAAATCGCGAACACTGTGCACCAGTACCACGATACTGTGTAAAACCCCGTGCAGCATATTTGTAAGCCGCCTCCCCTTGGTCTATAAAAGGAGGAGGCGGTCACCCGGCCGCCGGGGGGGAGGACGACATCATCGCTTCACACTCACTCTCACTCGCATTCTCGTTCCCATCGATATTGGCATTTTGCCTCAATCACTTAGCAGGGACTTGGAGGCCTCTCCTCCTCTCCCGCCTTGCTTGTAGCCCCCTTCTACAGGCACCACCGGTGCGAGTCAATACAGCGCGCACGCGCCAATCTGCTGGACGTACGACCCCACGGTCGGAACCAGGATAAACTCGTGTCCCCTGTGTTGTCATTTGCACCGACCATCGAGAAGCTGATCACAGCGTAACTTACTAGTTAGTGTCGGGACTAATCCTAACACCGACAGTTGGCGCGCCTGGTAGGGGGCCCTCGCGCTGTGATCGACCCCTCACCAGCATTCTCGATGGTGATTCGTACCGAGATGACATCCCAGAGGTACGCCATGGGCAGCTCGGACCCTCTCCCTGCTGGATTCGAAATCTGGTTTGGGAGCCTGAACTTTCAGGCCACAGGGAACGGCTACCTCATGCGCCTCACCAACTTCGACGAACTTCACCCGTGGCGGTCGACTGGGCCGGGCCCAATGCCTGTGACGCCTGCTACTGACGCTCCGGCACCCACCCGGGTGGCTGCCACGAGCGCCTCGACATCCCGACGCCGCAAACACCCAGGTCAGCGCTCGCGCCAGGCGCGCACGGAGCGACGCCGGGCAACACGCGAGGCGGCCCGGAATGACGCGCCCCCGCCGAGCGACACGGCGGCGCACCCTGCGGGGGAGCACGCGGCCGCGGGGCCGCAGTTTCCCCACGGGATGCGCAACCCTGCTGCGGCGTACGCCTCATCCGTCAGCACCGACATGGCCGCGTACGAGGATCTCCCGGGCCATCACTTGCTGTCAGTCCGGAACCTCATCGCCACCACCAACGACGAGTCGTACCACGGCTCGCCCAGCGAACTGCCGCCCTCAACCTCGCATGGCTACGCAGAGTGGGACTTCTCCGGCGTACCGGACCCTGTGGTCTTCCGGCGGTTCCTTGACGCCGCGGACTACTGGTTCGGTTGCTCCGACGACTCCAGCGAAGGGAGCTATGATCCCTCGCGCGAGTGCTTCGTTGTCGCCGCCAACGAGCAAACTGACGGCGCAAACGGAGCGGGCGACGGGAACGCGGCCCAGCATCCAGAGCCGAACCCGCCACCTAAAAGGGGTGCAGAAGGTGTTGGGCTGCCTGGCTGCCTTGAGCCGTTTCATCTCTCGGCTTGGCGAGAAGGGACTGCCCCTCTACCGACTCCTGAAGAAGCACGAACACTTCTCCTGGACGGTTGAGGCCCAGGAGGCACTCGACAAGCTCAAGGCGACGCTCGCACACGCACCAATCCTCACGCCACCTCAAGGAGGCGAGCCTCTGTACCTCTACGTCGCGGTAACCACCCAGGTGGTCAGCGCGGTCATCGTCGTAGAGCGAGCAGAGGAAGGGCACGCCCTACCAGTTCAAAGACCGGTGTACTATATCAGCGAAGTGCTGTCCGAGACCAAGGCGCGGTATCCCCAGATCCAGAAGCTGCTCTAGGCAGTGGTGCTCGCGCGGCGCAAGCTGCGGTACTACTTCGAAGCCCATCCGGTCACAGCGGTCTCATCATTCCCGTTGGGAGAGATCATCCGTAACCCGGACGCTGCGGGCAGGGTCGCAAAATGGTCCGTAGAGCTCATGGGCGAGACGCTCACCTACGCGCCGCGCAAGGCAATCAAGTCTTTGATCCTCACGGATTTCGTCGCCGAGTGGACGGACACACAGCTGCCCCCATTGCAGATCCAGGTCGAATGCTGGACCCTCTATTTCGACGGGTCGGTGATGAAAACCGGAGCTGGCGCGGGCCTGCTCTTCATCTCGCCCCTCAGGGAACACATGAGGTATGCAGTGCGCTTGCATTTCCCCGCATCAAACAACATGGCGGAGTACGAGGCCCTCCTCTGTGGCCTCCGAATCGCCATCGAGACCGGCATCAAGCGCCTCGACATCAGAGGAGACTCGCAGCTCGTAATCGATCAGGTCATGAAGAATGCGAGCTGCCACGACGAGAAGATGGAGGCTTATTGCAACGCCGTACGCACCCTCGAGGACAAGTTCTACGGCATCGAGCTCAATCACATCCCCCGCAAGTACAACGAGGAGGCGGACGAGCTCGCTAAGATCGTGTCGGGGCGAATCACCGTTCCCCCGAATATTTTCGCGCGAGATATCGCCAAACCATCCGTCGACCTCAGTCCAGCCCCCTCGAATCAGGAGGAACCCTCGGGGGCTCCCTCGAGTCCAGCGGGTGCGGAACCCATGGACGAGGACCCCTCGAACGAGGCGTTCGTACTCTCCCTACTCGAGGGGTACGGTGCGGACGAAGCCGAGGCCATGGAAATCGAGCCGACCCCCCCGAGCGGAGGATTGGCGAGCCAAGTACCTCGCCTGGATCGATCGAGGGGAACTCCCCTCAGATCGAACCGAAGCTAGGCGCATCGCCAGGAAAGCCAAGTCGTTCGCCGTGATTGATGGCGAGCTATACAAGCGCGCCGCGTCCGGCATCCTGCAGCGGTGCATTCCCATTCCCCACGGCCGGGAACTCATCCGTGACATCCACGCAGGCGTGTGCGGCCATCACGCGGCACCGCGCACCCTCGTGGGCAACGCGTTCCGTCAGGGCTTCTACTGGCCCACAGCGGTTGCCGATGCCAGCGAGGTCGTGCGCACCTGCGAGGGGTGCCAGTTCTACGCGCGTAGGACCCTTCTCCCAGCTCACACCCTACAGACCATACCCGTCACATGGCCCTTTGCCGTGTGGGGATTAGACATTGTCGGGCCCTTGCGAAAGGCGCCCGGGGGCTATACCCGCCTGCTGGTTGCCGTGGACAAGTTCTCCAAATGGATCGAGGCACGCCCGATCACCAACCTTAGATCGGAGCAAGCCGTAACATTCTTCACCGATATCATCCACAGGTTCGGAGTGCCGAACTCCATCATCACCGACAATGGCTCCCAATTCACCGGCAGGAAATTCCTGTAGTTCTGCGACAACCACCACATCCGCGTGGACTGGGCGGCTGTCGCACACCCACAGACTAACGGCCAGGTGGAACGTGCCAATGGCATGATTTTACAAGGCCTCAAGCCCAGGATCTTCGACAGACTGAACAAGTCCGGCCGAAAATGGCTTCAGGAGCTCCCAGCGGTCATTTGGAGCCTCAGGACCACTCCGAGCAGAGCCACGGGATTCACGCCGTTTTTCCTAGTCTATGGTGCAGAGGCCGTTCTCCCCGCGGACTTGGAATACGGATCGCCCAAGATTAAGGGCTACGATGAAGGTTCGAACCAGCGAGCTCGCGAAGACTCGCTGGATCAAATAGACGAAGCCCGTGACGTGGCCATGATGCAATCGGCAAGATACCAGCAGGCGCTAAGGTGATATCAAGCTCAGAAAGTCCAGCGCCGAGACCTCAACGAGGGCGACCTAGTGCTAAGGCTGCGTCAGGACAACCGAGGCCGCCACAAGCTGTCACCAACATGGGAGGGGCCCTACATCGTCGCCAAGGTGCTCAAGCCCGGCACGTACAAACTGGCGAACGAGCAAGGCGAAGTCTTCACCAACGCTTGGAACATCCAACAGCTACGTCGCTTCTACCCTTAGAAAGGATTTCCAAGTCTTTTTGCGCATATCCAACGCCCCAGTCGGCTGTACAAATGTAAAGTTTTCTTTGCGATAAAGTCAAGGGCGACTCGGTTTTCCCCCCGAAAACCAAGTCCCCCTCGGGGGCTACTACGGGGGGAACCCCCCCTAAAACGGTCCCATTTTTTCACAATTTTCGCAAAAAACCTTTACTTCGAAAGCGCCAAGTACGTCTCGACCCGGAAGTTTGAGCGAAATGACGCAGGACGCGAATGGCCAAAGGGCGAAGACGGGTGAGTCGGGGATAGCCTACGCCTCGCGGTAGGATACGGCCCTTCCCCCTCACCACTTTGCCTAAGCGCTACTCGTGAAAACGAACGATTCCAGCTGAAATTCGCCTAAACGACAGGGAGAGACGGAACGGCGCAATCACAAAAAACGAAATGGCACTTAAGCTTACAAGTACTTTAAGCAAATTGTGTTTATTACATAAAGCCACGAGGCTCGATTCCTAACTACAATCTAAGGGCCTGAGTGCCCAGCTGCTTTCAGGGCTCAAGGGGCCCGGCGGGAGGAGCTTCCGGGAAGAGGATTTCTGCGAAGTCGTCGGTGAGGATGTCGGCGGCAGAAGCAGCAAGCGCGTCCAGGCGGCTCGCCTCGGCCTCAGCACCATCATCGTCAAGGTCGTCAGCGACAATGTAGCCCATAGCCAGCGCCGCAAGGTTAACCCGGTAGTGCGACTGCACCACGCCAAGGGTCTTCTGGATCCCCAGGCGGAGCGCACCTCGCATACGCCGGGCGACGTGGCCGCCTAAGGCTCAGAGGCGACTTGCCACCGTGCTCCCGGCTTGTCCGTTGCCCTCGTCGATACTCTGGCATGCCTCGAGGGCTGCCTCCTGCAGGACCCCCAACTCCTGCTGGGAGGAATTGTAAGCCGCCTGGAGCACCTCCGCCTGCGTCGCTGATGTCCCGAGAGCAGCCCGTAAGCCTGAAAAAACGGAAGACGAATAAGTTGAGAGCGGATCTCGACGAACCCAAGCAACAAACGAAGAATCCGAGAGAGGCGACTTACCCTCGACCTGCTTCTTCTCTGTATCGAGGGCCGCGCGCACGGTCTCGGCCGCCTGCTGCAGCTCGAGGATAGTGGCGTCCTTCTCCTCGGTAGCCTGCCGCAGCTCCTCGAACGACACGGCCTCCTGGACCAACTCCCCTTTAAGCCGCGTGACCTCTGAATCCTGGAGCTGGAGCGCGGCTCGAACCTCCCCCAGCGTGGTGCGCTCCCGCTGGAGCTGGCCTTGCGCTTCCTCACGAGCCGAGCGCTCGCGCTGGAGGGCGGCCTGAGCCTCCGCGAGGGCGGACCGCTCTTGCTGGAGCTGGCCCTCTGCCTGCTGACGCGCACTCCGCTCTTGACGAAGCTGATCCTCCACCGCGGCAAGCGACGTGACCTTCTCCTGCAGATCAGCGCTCAGCTTTTCGGCCTCCTGGGCCTTCTGCTCGGCCTGAGCCTGCCAGGATCTCGCCCCCTCGAGGGTGGTGTGGTCTTGCCGGAGCTAGGTCTGCGCCTCGACGAGGGCAGTCTCTTTCTGCGCCAGTAAGGTCTGCGCCTCGGCCAGGGCAGCGCGCGCCTTCTGCAGCTCGTCGTTCGCTGTCGTCAGCACCCCCTCCTTCTCTAGGAGCACGGCCTTCACTCTGTCGACCGCGGTGGCGCCCTCCGCGGTCAGAGCACGCTGGTCCAGGAGCGCGTCCTGCACGACCATTAGCCGGTACTCCAGCCGGCCGTTGTCCGTCTGCAGGGCCTCCACCAGGGCGTCCAAGGCCTCGTACTGCCCCCGGTACCAGTCAAGGCTCGAGCTCAACTGGGAGAGGCGGCTGTACTTCTCGCGTGCCTGGCCCTGCAGCTCCTGCGAGCATCAACCGAAGGGCGGAGAGAGGAATCAGAACGTGAAACACTCGAACATGAAACAAACGAGAAAATGAACTCCAACCAAGCAAAGACGCTCACCTCGAAGAGCTGGAACGACCGGCCCTCGTGGAGACGGAGCGCCTCGGCCAGCGCGGCATTGAGGGAGGCGCCGTGCTCGCGAAACTCCTGCCACAGCGCCTGCTCGGCCTGGGCCTCGTCGATCAAGGTACGCGGCACCCCGGGGGGACGCAACCCCTGTTCCGACTGCGACGCGGCGGCGTTAGATGCTGGCGGCGCAGCACGAGACGTCGACGCCCCGGCGTCGTGCGCCGGCCGCTGCGACATCACGCAGCCGTTAGCCCGCATCACCAGCACCTCGGTCGTAGGCCCGGGGGCTGGCCCGGACGACCTCCTCGACCGGCCCCTCGTAGGGGCACCACCATCAGGGGCCCCGGCCGCCTTGCGGCCCCTGATGGACCGGCTCTCCGAATGAGCCAGCCCGCGCCCTTGGTGAGGGTGCGGAGCACCAGCGCCTGCTACGGCGTCACGGCCGCCACCGCCACCTCCTGCTGCGACCCCGCGGCCGCGGTCGGGGTGCGTGATGGATCGCCCGCCGTTGCCATGCTCGCCGCCGCCCGTGGCACCCTCTCCGAGCGCCGCCCAGTCGTCAAAGACGTCCTCAATTTGAGCGCCTTGGTGGGCGCGAGATCGGGGACGGCCGACGACGCCCTGACGACGAAATGAAAAGGGGGGATGAGCGGCTGTTTCTCGAAATCGAGGGCATGTGGAAAACGTTGCTACTTACCTCAAACTGGAGAAGCCCCGCTTCCTCTTCCTCGAGGACTGGGGGGGCACCTCCACTGCGCTCACCGGCGCCTCCACGGTGCCCGCTGGCACCTCCACCGACGACCCGGTGACGGGCGGCACCGTGCCCGCCTCGAGGGTCGATTCCGCGGACGCCCCCTCGACCCGCGGGGACGGGGGCGCCGCGGGTTCCCACCTACTAGAGATGGGCCGCTCCCCGTCGCTCTCCTCCTCGTCCGAGGACGAGTTCTCCAGCACCGGTGGGGGAGAGAGACCTTGCTGCTCACGCAGCCGGTATTCCTCGTTGTACTGATCAAGGCGCTCCTGCCGCCTGATCCTTCTCTCCTTCGCGAGGGCCGCCCGGTCCCGCTCCCGCTGCTACGTGGCGCGACCGGCGGCCTGAGACCGAAGTGTTGGCGGGTCCGATCGGGAGGCCTGGACGGTCACCAGCTGTGGGCAGGAATTGTCAGGACGAAGAAAAAACGCGAAACAAGAATCAAAGAAGAAAAAACGGTGCTCACCGGCTCGGCGTCGGGGAGCATCGCGAACGACCAAAGGTCGTCGTCGGTATGCGGCACCACCTTGAGGTTGATTGCGCGCCTCGCCCGCGTGGCCGCATACCCCTTGGGGAGAGGCTCCTGCAGCAGCCGTGAGCGCGCCAGCGACGTGGGGTTGGCCGCATCACTCATCTCGAAGATGCAGAGCTCCCTCTCCATGAGGGGAATGACCCGCCGGCGGTGGAAGTTGGCGATGATCGAAGCCACCCCCAGCCCGGCGTCCGCCAGCTGGCGCAGGGCGGAGGTGAGGGACTCCAACCTTCGTTGTCGCGACGGGGGCGGCACGCCGTGAAACCAGGCGTCGGACTTCCCCATCAGCACCTTCCCGGTGTACGGTGGAAGGCCAACGCCGTCGTTGCGAAGGTAGAACCACCCCTTCTCCCAGTCCGCGTTGTTGGAGGTCATGGTGCACAGCGGGTACAGCTCCTTGCGCGCGTCCCGCAGTGCGAGCGTAAGGCCGCCGGCGCGAACCGCCCGCCGCATCCCCTTCTCGGCCGTAGCAAGGGTGTGGAGCTCGCCGCGAAAGAGGTGGACCCAGAGGTCCCAGTTCGCCGGGATCCCTAGAAATCCCTCGCAGACGGCGACGAAGGCAGCCGCCTGCGAGATGGCGTTGGGGGCGAAGTTGTGCAGCTCCACCCCGTAGTGGTGGCACAGCCCCCGCATAAACCGGCTCGCCGGGGCGGCGAATCCGCGCTCGTGGAGACGGGCGAAGCTGACAACGTAGCCGTGCGGAGGGTTGGGCTCCCTATCCGACGCCAGCGGGACCATCCACGCCGGGTATGGGCCGTCGCCGGCAGGCATCAACTGCCCACCGTTCACCAGCTCGTTCAGCGCCAGCGGCGTCACCGTCGACCGGGGCCACGGGAAAGGCTCCACCACTCAAACCGGAGGGGCCATGGAGGACGAGAGCGAGAAGCAAGGGTGGCGACGGAAGCGCAAAGAACGCGAGCAGATCCGAAGCGGCGGAGCGCACGGCCGAGAGGAAGACGAGCTGCGTGCGGGGCTAGATGCGAATGGCAAGGTAAGGGACCTCGCCCCTACCTCCCCCCACGATTTATAGAATCTAGGGGAGCAACGCCCCCGAAAACTCCGCACACAGCGCCGATTAATGCGAACAGCGCCCCGCGTCGCTGACGTGCGGGGCCCGCCGCGCCGAAACGGTCGTACGAACGCGCGCCCGCTATCACTACGACACAATAACCGAAGGGGCGCGGCGTCCCGTCCCGTCCGCCCCCCACGTCGCCCACGACGACTGCGGTGCGCCGCCTGAAAAGGCGCGCCCGCTTCGCACGATCGGCGCCCACGATCTGCGCCCATTAAATGGCTGGGTTTCCTTCCCGAGCAAGGATGACCCACTCACGAGACTAGAGCCAAGAGCTCGAGGACCGACCCCTCGCGGGTGCGATCGATGCCCCGATCTAAAAAGGGCAGAGCCACGGCCCACCGAATGAACTCGAGGGCCGAGCCCCCCGAACGCTGCGTTTACTGATCAGCGGTTCCAAGACCTGCCCGTCGAGGGTGGGCGCCGCAGATGCCCCTCGAGCGGGGATTTACTGATCAGCGGTCCCAAAACTGCCCGTCGAGGGTAGGCGCCGCAGATGTCCCTCAAGCGGGGATTTACTTATCAGTGGCTCAAGGGTCGGCTCAACCACTGCCCAGCAGGCTCCACAGATCAAGCCAAGACGGGGGCATTTTAGTGCCACCCCGCAAAGGCCCTACTAATCAGAGGTTCGAAGCCTGACCCTCGAAGGGTTCGAACAGGCACCTCAGATTGACAGAGTCAGGGACGACCAGGGCGCCCTATAGTTCGTGTTCAAGGCTAACGAGGGCAGCTAGTCGAGGGATCCCACCGAGGGAGAGCTTCCGCTCCCTCGGTCCCAATCGAACGGGACCGAGCCCTGCCTAGCACACCCGCGTGAGTGCTTTTATGGACGTGTCTCCGGACCACGACCCGACCCTTATCGAACGGGGCACGGACGTCCACTTGAACTACCCGCTAACAGCTCGACGAGGAACCCATGATTCGCGACCCGTTCGATGGGAGTCATGAGCACCTCACCCCTCTGCCCCGCGAAGGGGCGGCAAAAGGGCGCACAGACAAGTCAAAGAGCTCGCCCCGATCGCCTTGAGTGGGCCCAGGCTCGGGGGCTCAACGCACGGCTACACCTCCTGGACGTACCCGAATGCAAGCAAATACCGGTACACGCGCATGGCACCGCCGAGGCCGGCTGAAATAAACACCTCGCGCACCGGCCGCACGCTGCGAAAAAACCTTGCAGGAATGCACACACTCCTCCAAGGCTTCGGGGGCTACACCCGCGGGTGCGCTAGCGCGCCCCCACGGAACATCACAACGCCCAGGTGGGAAGAAAGTCCCATCAGAAAGCACCAGCCTTTGTAAGTTCCTGCGGATACTGTTGCAAAGGCTCGGGGCTACTGTCGGGGACAGCCACGGGGGTCCCCTAATGATGGGGGAAATCACCCCCTTTTCGAAAAATAACGAAAGCAAACGAGCAAACCACACCACGCACGACAGCGGCCCAGGGCAGGGCCCACGGCCCAAAAAGCCTTTCAAGCCTCGCTCGAGGCCTCCTCTGATCCGCGACACCGTGCCTGCTCCCACGACCGGAGCATTAAATGCTCTGGCGCGTCGCGGGAGCCCGGGTCAAAGGCAAATCCACGCCACGCCGGCCCTCTGACACCGCCTGGGAATCAGATCCCGGCGCTGTTCGGCCAACCCGCACTGTGCAGCCATCCCCGGCGCTGTGCGGGTGCCGCGCGGGATGGCCGGTGTCATTCCGAGATACTGTGCCGCCTACTCCCGTACCTCCTCCACGTCGCGCCCCTCGAAAGAGGACGGCGGCACCCTCCAGAGGGGTACGGACCCCAATTCCCCGCCCGCCTGGGGTGACGCCGTGGCGCAAGGCCGGCGAGGCGCGTCACCTCCGTCACCTCCCAGTGCTGTGCAGCCATCCCCAGCGCTGTGCAGCCATCCCCGGCGCTGTGGAGCCCTGTTACGATGGGACGCCACCACGCCGGCCCCTGTACGGCATGGGCGCTCCCGCCATCGAGACCCTCGAAAGAGCATGGATCATCCTCGAAGGGTGTACGGGTAGCGACTTGGTGCGCACACCGACCGGCGCCGCCGTACGAGCGACGTGCGCCGCGTCCCCTCCGCTAGCTGCGGCGCCGCCCGGCCATCCCTGGCGCTGTGCGACTCGCGCAGAGTCCGTGCGATCAGCACCAGCGCTGTGCGGACATCCCTGACCCTGTGGCACCATCCCGGGCGCTATGCTGCCATCCCCCGGTGCTGTGCGGCCATGCTTCGATGGGATGCCGCCACGCCGGGCCCTGTACAGCACCGCGCACCCCCGTCAGCAAGACCCTCGAACGGGTGCACAAACGGCAGTTGGACGCGCACGCCGAGCAAGCTACCCTCGAAGCTATTCCCCGACCATCGGATAGCCACCACGACACCGGCAAGTGTTGAGACGCCGGGACATCATCAAATCGCAAATACTGTGCACCAGTACCACGATACTGTGTAAAACCCCGTGCGACACATTTGTAAGCCGCCTCCCCTTGGTCTATAAAAGGAGGAGGCGGTCACCCGGCCGCCGGGGGGGAGGACGACATCATCGCTTCACACTCACTCTCACTCGCATTCTCGTTCCCATCGATATTGGCATTTTGCCTCAATCACTTAGCAGGGACTTGGAGGCCTCTCCTCCTCTCCCGCCTTGCTTGTAGCCCCCCTCTACAGGCACCACCGGTGCGAGTCAATACAGCGCGCACGCGCCAATCTGCTGGACGTACGACCCCACGGTCGGAACCAGGATAAACTCGTGTCCCCTGTGTTGTCATTTGCACCGACCATCGAGAAGCTGATCACAGCGTAACTTACTAGTTAGTGTCGGGACTAATCCTAACACCGACACCTCTAAACCCCAAACTCCTAATCTTGCCAGAGCTACTTGCCCGCTTCGGAGCTCGAATCTATCCTTTAGCTATGTTCGACTAAAATTGAGTAAGGAGCATCTTCAAATTGCTCAAGTGAGGGATAGCTTTTCCTTAAAATAAAGTATATCCTAACATTGCCATCTAAAGATATTCATGTTGGGAAAGGATCTCTAACCTAGTGGTTAGAACACCTGAGTAGCATCGAGCAGGCTCGGGTTCGACTCCTCGTGGGAGTGAATTAAACGGGGCTAAAATAAAAAATAGGTAGAGGCTTTCCCTAATGACTTCGGTCAAAAGGAAAGATATTCATGTTACCCTTGCACGAAACAAAAATCCTTATCGCTTTAGGTACCGCGAAGCAGAAATTAATGCAAAGTTGTCCAAGGTTGACGAACAAATCTAGAGCACCTTCTCAGATTGTGGAGATCAGAAGGCTAACATGCAGAGGTTAAAAAAGTACGATAAAAAGTAACATGTAGAGGTTGCAAAAGTACCATAAAAAAGAAAGGCATGATAAAATCGAAGATTAGGTTCGATGGGATGATGTTTCATTTGGATGCAAATAATACCCCCATTGAGCTGGTCTATACTCACCATTGCAAAAACGGGATTTACTGTAGTTTCTAAGGGTTTGTACCATATTTCTTACTGAAATTGCATTTATAACCGTCTAAGTCTGACTGTACAAAATTGTTAGTTCCGTCGTTTCATGCTCATATCGTCAACGGTACAAAAATGTTAGTGTCGCAGGCTCATTGCACATCCAGCCTTGAACCAATGGTACAAGCCTCAACTCCATCGTCAGTGCAAAAAGAGATCCCACAATATAGGTTCAAACTACCACTAATAGTGGAGACACATTATTTTGCTTTTAGGTTCAAGCAACGGAATGCCTATTAAGTACTCCCTCGGTCCCAATTACTCATCGTTCTGAATTTTTTAGATGTATTTATTTTGTTGGGTATCTAGGCAAAAGAATATATCTAGGTGAATAACAAAAGAAATGTATCTAGAAAAGCTAAAACGAAAAGTAATTTGGGACGGAGGAGTAGAAAACAATTTACTTGAACCCTCAAAATACATTAAAAATGAGGGAAAAAAAGAAGCTCGAAGAAATAGGAAAGGAATGAAGAGAACAATCAGACTAAAAATTTATGTATCGAAGTTATATGAAGGAGGGAGGAAGCTGTGGGAATCGAGGAGGGAGGAAGCTGGGAATCGAGCGCTCGGATATCCTCCAGCGCAGCCCGTTAGCAGGCCTCCTCCATTCGGAATGTGAGCCCAGAGTTCAGGCCCATCAAAACTATTTTTTTTCTGAAATGTTATAATGCATGTCGTTAAATAAATTTGTTGTAGCACCATTAAATTTGTTGTAGCAACATTAAATTTGTTGTAGCAATTGCTAATGTTTTCCGCCTCTGCGAACAGACGATCAAACTTTTGCACAGTCATCAGCTTATTATCAACCTATGAAATGCAATGGAAAAAATGCATACGAGCAAGAGCAATTAACCAAAAGCAAACTGTATATTATTGCACGCGCTACATATATACTCCATTCATCATTTTGTCATATTTTTTTACTATTTTGGTATGTGGAGACGCATAATAGTATATTTTAATTTAAAAACCAGAATGGCATACAATTCGAAAGGAATGAGGGAGTCTCTATTGCAATTCCAAGGATTAACAACAGAATTTTTCTTTGTATCACTACGGGAAAATTGAAGTTTGTCATGAGCTCAGCTCTTTGCCGTGGGCTTTCTGTGGAGCTCACGGCAAAATACTATTTTGCCGACGGCCATGTCGAAAGCCCATGGCAAGAAGCGGGCTCAAGGCAAAATCGAACTTTGTCGTGAGCTTCGAGGCCGGCTCACGGTAAAATTGCCGTGAGCTCGACCTAAGTCCCGCTCACGGACTTTGCCGTGAGCTTTAAGGTCGGCACACGGTAAATATTTGTTTTACCGTGACCTTTTGTTTAAGCCAATGGCAAAAAACCCTATTCCCACCTCAAAATGTTTCCATAGCTTTTTCATACAACTTCTGATGAAGAAAAATCTTATATCACACAATTATAGATCTCGAAAATATCTACAACTAACTTTAGTAATGAAGTATTTCAAAAATTTCAATGTAAATATGTGTTTCTTTTTTCGATTGAATATAGAAGGGACACTTGTGAAGCAATCCATAGCTATATTTGTCTTATGTACTCTAAAATTTTTGTACTCTCTCCATACAACATGTGGTACTCCATGTTAAAATTTGGTATATTTTTGTATTTTTCTATATTTAACTAATTAATTACATTTCAAATAATTTTTTGAGTCAAGTAAAATTTGAACGACAAGTGATTAAAATAATAGAAGAAATGGAGTGGAAAAATTATATTCATGTTTTTAACCAAATTTGAGACCTTAATTATAAAATAAAAAGAAATTTCTAACATCTTATCCAGGAAACACGATTACAAGAGGGCCGTCATATCCGGTTGAGACATGGTGGTGTTATTGCCGGCTGGGGCGTCGCGTCGGGCTGTCGGGATAAAAGGAGAGAATGGTGTGGATCTGAAACAGTGATCGACTCGTCGGGCTCTCCTTAACAGGAGCACCGAAGAGGAAGAAAATCGATGGACGATCACGCCCAAATTAAAGTGTCAGAAAAGCGCGGTGTGTTCGCGCGAGCGTGCAACAGTAGTAAGTGTGCGCGGAGCAAGGGTGTCCGCGGCCAACAATGTCAATGGCAATCGCTGATGATCTAAGCACCAGAGCGATAAACCGATACACACATGTAGACAGACAGAGACACCCTGCCAAGAATTGAAGGGAGAGGAATCTAAACCCTACAAAAATCCAAAGCGCCCTAGCTAGCTACACAAGAGGCGCACAAGCTGCGCGCGCGTGCGCCCGTGCCAATGCTGCCATCCGCTAGCTGCTGCCGTTGGCACATCCCCGTCAACCATCGCATGAACCTCCAAAGCAAAATGAAAGCACTCCGCTCTGACGTCCTCCGATCCTGTGATCGATACCAACGCGTTCAGCCGGCTAGGTCGTGCAGGAGCTGGAACCCGGTGGCGGCGCCGTTGAGGCCCCGGTGGTAGTGGGAGGTGGCCACGGCGTCGCCCTCATGCATTCCGGCGCCGAACTGGCCCTGCTGGTGACCGTGGACGCCGCCGCCACCCGCGACCACCATCTGCTGCTGGTGCTCGCCGCCCGCCATGAACAGGAACTCGTGCGCCCCGGACGGCGCCGCGGCGAACGCGACGTTCACGCCGCCGTGCGGGTCTTCGCCGGCGTGCTGCTGCAGGCCGAGCGTCAGGGAGACGCCGCCGCCGCCGAAGCCGTGCCCGGCGGCCCCCGCGGCGTGGCCGTCGTTGTACGCGCCGAAGTCGAGGTGGTGGCCGCCGTCCATCATGCCGAAGTTGATGTTCAGCGGGTCCCTGCTGCTGCTGCTGCCGATGCTCACGACGGAGGCCAGGGACCCGGCGTCGTGGACCAGCTGCGCCCGCGTCGGCTTCCGCTCGCCGCCGTCCTCCCCGCCGCCGCGGCCCTGCCCTAGGTCGGAGGCGCCGCCGTAGGTGCTAGGGTTATTAGCGTTGCTGCAGGCGCCGCCCTCCAGCTGCTGCTGCGGGTCCTTCATCTCCTCCGTGTACATCTCCTCCACCATTGGCTTCCACAGCCTCACCCTCGCGTTGATGAACCAGTTGGAGACCTGCCAGCAGAGTGCAACAACAACCCAACGCCCACGCGGTGGGCGCGCGGGAGACGTTAGCGGTTGAAAAAGATTCCTTCGTTCTTGAGCACGAGAGGACACCGACACGCTGTCGACTCCGACGTGGTACCCGACGCCGGCCGGCCGGGCACGGCCGGCGCCGGCCGATGCGTGTGGAATCAGTTTTAGCTTTGTGGGGGCATAGAGAGCTATTAGCTAGCTCAGCCACATGATTATATGCTTATTATGCAAATAAGTACGTTAGCTTAGCGAAGCAAATAAGGCAAAAATGATTGACATATATGCGACCGTGATCGGCATCCGATTGTTGGATAGGAATTGGTTAGCAAAGTATGTACGGATTTTGTTGGAGCTGATCGATCAGATCAGGTGTGATTAATAAGGAGTTGAGGTAGAGGCAACCGTACGCACTTGGCTGCGTGATAGGCCTGTCTGCCGCGCCAGGATGTGCTTATCCACGTCGCTTGGATACCTGGATGAGAGGATATATAGCAAAGCAAATTAAGCAACTAGGGTTTTAGTTTGCCTTCCATGTCATCATCTACAGGATATACTACGGAGTGCAGCTGGAAATTAAACATGAAGAAAAAAAATCTATGCAATGCATGAACATGTAACACATGTGTAGACATGTTTTAGGATACCTAAAGATATTGGTGTAAACTGTTCATTCATGGGTGTAGTGCTACATGGAACATTCGTACGAGACAATTGTGGTATATATTTGATGTAGACGTTGCAACAGTACTGGAAGAGACGAACAATATTCATTGGCAACTGGCGAGTGCTACTTGACAAGCCAGTTTGATCAGTGATAGGGGAACCTAAACGCATTAGTAGATTCACAAAAAAAGAAGTTTATTTTTGATAGATATTATAGAGTTATATATTCGATTCTTTTCTTTAGACTCTTCTTTCTGCATCTCTTAATTGAATATTGCATTTTTACAATCCATTGATATTGCAATTTGGCCAAAGCACCAAAATTAAACCATGATGCAATGTGACATCTTATTTACCGCTAGGGCATTTCTCAGATAGCTAGTCAGAATTGACTTGAGCAAGTATGCATATATATGGAGCTAACTACCAACAGCTAGCTATCATATAAGCAAATAGAAAAAACATGCATCTAGATAGATTTACATTTCACATATACCAGCGGTGTTAAAGAAATTACTAAAAACGGTAATTTTTGTATTAGAACACAGTAACGTAAAATACCTCTATATATGACCGTATCTGAAGGAAAAGATCAAAGTAAATATGGTTCGTAAAAAACAGAGAATACTGCCACATAATACAGAACACGGGCAAAAGAACGTCAAGACGAATAAGAATCACAGTTGATGACCGGCAAACATTCTTTTTTTCAAGTAGATGGTGGCATGGTGCACATGTATGATTCTTAGCCTTAGTTTTGTTAGGTTATGACTCTACATCTGTTACTACTTTTTGAGCAATTGCTTTTTTCTCTTTTCATGTAGAAAATTAATCATTACTAGATTGGAATGTAGACATCAGGAGCATATAATTTGTGCATCAACCCCACAAAAAAAAGCATGCAAAAATAATTAACTGCAATGGAATTGACTAGAGTTTGGAGAAGATCGTATTACGGATGCAGGAAGTGTTCGAACAGCCAGGCCCGGAGGATGGAGACGGCGCGCTCCGGCAGCCCGCGCTGCGGCCTCCACGGCTGGCTCTCGAGCACGCCGGCCTGGTACGCCCTGTGCTGCCTCAGGCACTGGTCAAGCACCCGCAGCCTGGGCGTCGTCTCCCCCTTGACCATCCCGGCCGCCGGGCCGCCGCCGTCCGCGTCCTTCTCGCCGAGCGCCCGGCGCACCGCCAGCATCTGCGCCGCCACCCCGTCCCTCAGGCTCCGGAAGTGCTTGGATATCGTCCGAGACGCCAGCCTCGTGTACGGCGCCGCCGCCCGCTCCCCGGCCACCGCCTCGAAGGACCCCGCCACCGCCTTCATCTGCTCGCGGTACCTCCGGTACCTCCTCTCCACCTGCACCGCAGTTAAAATTCAGCATCAGCAAAAAATCAGACACCATGCGACTATGCAAGTAACAAAGCTCGATCGCAGATGGAGATGGCAATGTAACAGTAGCTGCAAGGTAGTAGCCTGCAACAGCAACAGCTTCCCGGATTGATGACACTGTAGCTTACTGTTGGTACTGATGTACTTGACTTTGACTGGTGCAATGGTACATACCCTATAGAACTACTGTACTCTGCACCTACACCAGCCAATGAATCACACTGTGGAGCATGCACAAGAACGGCAGGCAGGGAGTAAATGTGCACTGAGGGGTTAAGACGAAGATGCAGCAGGAGATGGGCAAGGAGCCAAGGACCGAGGGTAAAAGAGGAGAAAGAGCAAACTAAGCACAACTAAGCAGGGCTAGTAGCTCTGCAGAGATGATCTTTGCTGCCGCTGCGCGGTGATGGGCTCCTGGTCCTACTGATCTGCAGCAGCTACAGGTTACCCTGCACAGACATCTGCGTCGAGGACGAAGCAGGATGGAGGACTGGAGGTTGTTTCCAAAGGCAGAAGGTGCCCCAGAACGGCATCTGCTTGTCCCAGGAGGTCTCTTCAGACAAGCCATAATTGAACTCCCACCTGTCTGCAGCTTTTTAGATTTCCAAGGACAGGCAAGAGCTCCTGATCCTGCTGGCGTGGTGGTGGACCTGTGCTGTGTGGTGCGATGGTTCACGGGAGTGATGAGAGAGTGATTAGGGAGGACGCGACCTCTTGGAGCATGGAGTAGAGCTTGGCCTTGAGCCGCTGCAGCTCGGCGGCGTCCATGGCCTGGATCAGCGCCGACGGGGCCGGGGACGACGACGTCGTCCCCTCCCCGGCGCCGTCCTCGCTCGCCGGCTTGGGAGCGGCGGTCTCCACGGGGAGGCCGCAGAACTCCTGCAGGAGCTCCTGTGTCGGGCGCAGGAACCTGGAGCCGCGCAGGTGCCACGCGCCCTGCTGCTGCGGCGGCGGCGGCCACGCCACCGCCAGCTGGTGCTGCTGCCTGAGCGCGCCGCCGAGCTGGTGGTGGTGGTGCAGCGCGAGGGACGCTTCCTCAGCGGGCCCGTGCAGCGACAGCGACGTCAGGGGCGGCTGGCCGTGGCCCCCGAGGCGGTGGTGGTGCTCGCCGAGGCCGGCGGCGAAGTCGCCGAGAGCGGCCTTGCCGTGCGCGTCGGCGGCGGCCATCGCGCCTCCGAACACGTCGAGCCCGTGGTGGTGCGCGTGCACGCCGCCGCCGTAGAGGTGGTGGTGGCCCTCGTCCTCCCCCGCGTCCACCTCCGGGACCAGCGTGCCCACGCCGCCGCCCGCCGCGAAGTAGTCCGCGTACGCGAGGCTCGGATCGTGCGCCATCTATCCTTCGTCGTCGCTAGCTAGCTGCACGCGCGCGCTGCACTGGGACGACTACTCTCGCTCTCGCGCGCCGAGCGAGCTAGTAGGATGGCCTCGTTACACTGGAAGATTGGAAAATCACAGGCTTATTATTAGCTCGGAGAAACCCGGAGGAGAGAAGCGATGGTAGTAGTTGGGGGGAGAAAAGGGATGGGGGCGAGCGAGAGGAGACGCGCAGGCAGCAGCGTCGGCAGCGAGGACGACGCACCTCGGAGACTTGGACAGCAGGGAGGGCGCAGGGCCATAGCTTTTGGGCGAGGCGAGATGTGATGAGGAGTCACTCGGGGAGGGATGGGAGGGTGATATCTCATATACTCCGCGTGCTCTCTGCGGTCGGTGATGAGATAGTTCCCTCCCACTTGGCTTGGAGAGACGACGCTAGCTAGTGCGCCCGCGGACTACTCGGACTAGCTACTAGCAGCAAGTCATCAGCACGACGTCGTGCTGTGGCGCAAGAGCCGAGCGAGCGAGAGGCCCCGGCCGGGCGCCGGGCATATGCCATGCCGGCCGGCCGATCCGAGCGGGAGCTCCGGCAGCTGCAGCTCGCGTCGGCCGCAGGCCGCAGCATTTCGATCGCGTGCGCGCGAGCGAGCGGAGCCGGTGGTGGTTGCGGCGTCACGCTTTCGATCGTTATGCCCCGACAGATTCTCCTCGCGCACACTTGCGCAGGTGTGCTCCCGCCGCACGCCCTGCTATACGTTCGGCTCGGCTAGACGGCTACCAGAGGCACCAGGGGGGCAGTGGCATACTGGCATCGGACTGGTCAGCAGTTGCGCGAGCCCGTCCGGGTCCGGAGGGAGCTCGGCCGCGCCGGCCGCGAACCGCCGACGGTGTGGGGCCCGGGAGACGATCGACTAGTGGTACTACGTCCGTGGTCCACGGCTGCCAACTAACAACCGCCATTAAAAAAAATGGGCATGTTGGAGGCAACGGCGGGGCCCGCCAGGGCCCCACATCAATCCGTGGGGGGAGCGTCCACGTCACTGTCATGCGTCTCCACTTGATTGCTTCTTCAATGGGTTTGAGTGCGCCAGTGTCCCGAGCTATTTTATTTTCGGCAAAATAGGCATACTCGTCCTCGAACTTTTGGCAAAGAGTCGAGTTCGTCCCTGAACTCTTGAGATGGTCAATTTAGTCCTTGAACTTTTGGTTTTCGCTTCAGTTACATCCTTCCGTCTGGAGGACGTCGACGCCGTCAGCCAACTCCGTCGGCTCCTCCTTGGCGCGTGTGGGCCCCGCCGGTTTTCCGTCAGCTACCGCGCCGCTCGTGGCCGTAAGCTACTATAACTTGCCCCTCCCCTGCTTCTCCACCGACGGCGAGCGAGGCGGAGCGGAGCCGGGCGGAGCCAGGCGTGTCGTCGTTAGTCGACGGCGGCGGCAGTGAGGATCCGCGTGCAGACGTCTTGAACGGCCCCAGCATGGCGTAGGACGCGAGCGCAGCAGCGAGCGCCGAGGCGTACATGACGAGCATCCCGACGCGGCTCGACGGGAGGAGCCAGCCGCGCGCGCAGCGAGCATGGTCGTCGTGGTCCACCCCGTCACACTCCAGATCCACCTGGTCCTGTGCCGACGGTCGCGGAATCGTTCTCCGGTCGGTCCTGGCCCCGCCGCCTGCGTCCCCCCGCCCACTCTACACACCAGGTCGTCACCTCCGTCTCCACCGCCGCCCCCGACGGTGATGCCGGAGCCTAGCAGTAGGCCCGCGAGCGGCGCCGCGCGGTGGCTGTCTTCGGAGACCTCCTCCCCATCTCGTTTTCTCTCTGTGCAAGGCCAGCGTCTAGATGCGCGAGCACGGCGGCGGCGCGGCCTCCATAACCGCGGAGGCGCTCTGCAATAATGAATCCCAGCGGTCTGCCCCTGCGCCTGTGACCACGTCGGCCGCCGCGCCGCTTTAGGCTCGCCGGCGCTGTGGCTGGTGCCGCTCACGCGGCCGCATCGTGGCCCCCGCCGGCTCGATGGTGGACCAGTGATCCCCCAACACCCCTGCGCAGCTCGGTCATGATCGAGATCCGCCCAAACTCTGTCATCCTCCACCCGCGGTGCCCTCAGTGTCCTAACGGCGGTGCTCCTAGCCGGCGGACCAGCTGTTGCGCCTCCGTCTGTCGATCTGTGACAGCCCTCTCTGCCATCGGCCTAGCTTTACCTCTTCCTCGCCAGTGGTGCTGCGCTGCTCCTTTTCCTCGTCAGCGCCGGCGCCCGAGGATCGACGGTGGCCGAGCTCCGCACCGTTGTTGTCTCCCTCGCCGGCGGTGGCACCCGGCCATCCTGCGCTGTTGGCAGATCAAGCCGCAGCTTAGGGAGAAGGATGGCCAACTGGCTGGGGTCCAGCGCGGTCCGCGACGCCCCGGGAGGCCGCCACCATGCCGCGGCTCCGGGGGAGCTCCGGGAAGCAAGGCCGCCGCCACTCGCCTGAGGAGGAAGAACACCGGTGGAGCAAGGCTGGCGTCCCCTCGTGCCGGCGGGCCCGCGCACCGGCGGAGGAGTTTTGGGGAGGACCGGGGAGGAAAATCGGCGGGGCCCACGTGCCAAGGGAGGAGCCAGTTGAGTTAGCTGACGGTGTTGACGTCCTGCGAACGGCAGGATGTAACTGGACCCGAAACCAAAAATTTGAGGACTAAACTGGTCATCTCAAGAGTTTAGGGACGAACTTGACTTTTAGTCAAAAGTTTGGGGACGAATCTGCCTATTTTGCCTTTATTTTCTATGCAGGGGAAAAAACCATTTCACAACCCACTGAGAGTTCAGTATTAGCCAGCCATCGGCTGCAAGATCTCTTCTTTTTTTTTGCCTTCTAATTCTCCCAACCATATCGAAATTGTTCACTAAACACCACCTGTATTTAGGTTCTCGACAAATCTTATGGAGGGAGTATATTTTCAGTTATAGATTGGTAAATTATCTTAAAGAAACATTTGAATTCAACTCTCTAACTATATAGAACAAAATACTCATATGTGAATGAGAGAGTCTTTCAGAAGTATCAAAGAGCAATATATTAATTTCCTAAGCTACTCGTGGTTTTCCAACTCCAAGGTAATTCGTAAGTAACATTCTCTTTTCTTAGAAAAGTTCGGTTGTTTTGTTTTTTAGATACATAGTTAGTAATATGCGTCTAAATATATATATATAGTGTTTAGTTAAAAAATTATGCATCTAGAAAACTAAAAGGAGTAGTAATTTAGGGCGGACGCGTATATATTAGCCCTGGCCATATGGTCATGTTAGCTACGCATCGCCCGCCCAAACGCGCGGCAAATTGCATCGCCGTCGTGACTACACACATGAGCATCTCCAAGAATATCCATTTTTTTCCTCCTAAAAATATGAAGTTTTACGACTCCTAAAAAATTATTGGAAGAAATAAAGAAGGCCATTTCCAAGATTTCCTAATAATCAACTCCTAAAATATACATAAGACAATTTTATATCTAAAATTCTATACTATTTTTAAATTATGCTAACTACTTTTACATATATATTCTTTCTCTCTTGTACATTTACATCAGGAGCTCTTACCTACTATTTAGTCTTTATTCTTTCCGCACCCTTTCACATTTTGATTAGTCACGACTCAGAAGCGTGTTTACCCGGAATGAGGTGATTTTTCTGAAATGCTAAAAATTAGGAGGATGTATTGGGAGTTGTTGGAGAGCGATTCTTTCTCACCTTACTAAAAATCAAGGCGTGCACTAATCTCAAAGACTACAAGTAGTAGAGAGCCAAAAAGAAAAGAAAAGCAAACCAGCAAAAGAAAAAAAAACATTGCATGTGTGTAGTCGCTTTTCTGCTTCATGCCCGTCCTTTTTAACTTTTGTGATTCATGTTGGGGACATGCATGAATCTAGTATAGGCTCTGAAAGCAAATGAAAAAGGGGAGAAAGAAACGTCTGATGTCCATACTCCATATAGCAAGGTTAGCTGCTTCCAGCTTTACCAACGTCAACATTCAGCACACACACACAACACAATTTTCTAATCTCTGTTGGCAGATCATGACATCTTCTAGCGTATATAGTATATATGATATTTGGATTGGACACACCGGCAGGTTCAAACACAGGTCTATCATATCAGTCCTCGTCAACAAATACCAACCTCCCTCAGTTCCTACACGGCAAAACGTAAAACACCTCCAAGCAGTTCACAGCTCAGTCCAAACGGATCGATCGCTCCCTGCATATAAGAAAAAACGCCATGCTGGGCAAATTAACTACCTACTCGATTATATAGGTAAACAATTAACCCTAATAGCTAGTGTGTCATTTTCACCAAAATTTCCGTTTACATTTTCCTAGCCATCGCCAGATCTCTTCTTGTTCATTCCACGAACACCTTCTACTCTCTGTCCAATCAATCATTTGCGAGATTTGGCATCGTACTGGACCCTGATTCTTTCATCGGCTTCACACGTCACTCTCGGCATTTTGCATTGTTGCCTGAACTTGTAACTGCTAGCGAGGAGGGAGAGGAGGGGGAAGGATTTAAGAAACCTTAATTGGAGCTTAATCTATGCCAAAATCTAGTCACCCAGACGTATAAGGTCAAAATTAGTTGGTTCCTATTTTGGTTCTTTGCAAAGTTCGCTGTGCCTACTTTATAACGTTGGTTTTACACTGAGCGATGGTTTTTGGCTGGGTACGGTTAATGTTGTGTGACAGTAGTGTACGCCCTTGCATTCACATGCATATCATATGTGGTACGGTGACGCTGACGTGCGTGCTGGCAATAGCACGCTACGCTCATGCCTACGCTACATGTGTCGTCATACTACGGTACCTGCGTATGCATGAGTTTTAGCTCCTCCCAGCATGTGCATCAGCTATGAGTTTTAGCTTTTCATAACCCACAAAAAAAAAAGTTCCAGCTGCAGACTGAACTGTGTGGCCTTTTGCGTGCGCCGAAAAATCTCATGTTTCTAGACTTCAGAGAACCGGATAAGGCGACACAAACACCGCAGGTTACCTGTCCATTCAGCGTCGATCAATCAAGTTGGTAGATACCGGGAATTTTTGTCAAAGAACGTGCCGTTTACCCTCTCTCCCTCGAGTCGTCCTCGCTCTCTGGTGATTTTTCTGTGGGACTTCATCCGGGCAATAATATTGATTCTCCTCAGACAGGGAATCTGCTGTGACATCACATAGTACTGTACATGGGTAGTCGTCAGTCCATACCGGATTACCGGTCGTCTTTGGGGAAAAAAAGGATTGGTGCATCATTATTAGGTGTAGAAAAGTAGTAGAATCGAAGGCGCAGTTTCGATAGCAAAGAACTGAAAAGTCCTCCAAAAGTTATGGCGAGACCATGACGCTGCCAATTGGACGGAAGCTAGCTATCCACTGTATTCTCAGCTTGCCAGTGGGTCGATTTCTCGCACCTCGATTAGCTGCGATGGCGTTCGTTTTCTCGACGGAACTTTCAGCATATATTTTAGCTAGCCGGTCGATATACGATGAAACTTGCTACCTATAGCAGCTGCTTGCATTGTTGCGACGACGTGTCTTAGTTTCAGTCCGCACAGGCAACGGTTAGGAGAGCTAGGTGATGGATGGAGCAAAGGCATCTCCCCGCCAACTGCACCACAGCGCGCGCGTCCACGTCAAGGAATTGAAGGGGAAGCCAGGCCTTGTTTAGTTGTTAGAAAAATTTGCCTTTCTAACACACTGTAGTAAAAGGTAAGTTTCGGCTTTTTTTGGTAAATATTGTCCTACCATGGCTTAACTAGGCTCAAAAGATTCGTGTCGCAAAGGCCATCAAAACTGTGTAATTAGTTTTTGATTTCATCTACATTTAGTATTCCGAACATATGTCTTTTGACGTATTTAATGTGGTGAAGAGAGTGGAAAGGAGGAAAAATAGCCAACTAAACAAGGCTCATTACTGATTTCCTGGAAGCTCGCGAGATCCATAAACTATATACTGTCGAGATGGGCGGAGGCCGTGCGGCCAATGAAACACAGATTGTCCAGACCAGTTCATTAGGGCATCACAGCACAGCTGTATGTGCCACTAGGCAGAGCCACCATTTGTAAGCCAACGCTAGCTGTTGTCTCTCTAATAAGGAGCAGCTAGGAGGAGGAAGAAGAGAACCAAGGCTGTGTTTAGTTGGTAGAAAAATTTGTCTTTTCAACACACTGTAGCAAAAGGTATGTTTCGACTTTTTGTGGTAAATATTGTCCTACCATGGCCTAATTAGGCTCAAAAGATCCGTGTCGCAAAGGCCATCCAAACTGTGTAATTAGTTTTTGATTTCATCTACATTTAGTACTCCGAACATATATCTTTTGGTGTATTTAATGTGGCGAGAGAGAGTGGAAAGGAGGAAATTTTGCCTAACTAAACACGGCCCACGGCCGCCGTTGTTCGCTCACCGGCGATCGACGACGACGTACGACGTTGCTGTCGGTCACGGATCAGACATCAGAGCCGTGATCACGCGCACGTACGTACGACGGGAAGAAGCGGGGAAGGTTCCCCGCGCCTCCCGTCGCCGGAAAACAGATGCAGGCGCGCGCGGGGGAGGAGGGACATGGAGAGCGCTCGGCGCCTCGGCCGTTGGGACGGGGCTTTCGAGGCGGATGGCCGGTCGTCGCCGGCGCGGTCGGCGCTCGCTTGGCTTCCAAGTTGCAAATTGCATTGCCAAGCTATAAGCTACCGTGTCTGTCGTTGCATCAGGTACAGTACAACACGCGTCTGTGCGTGCCCTGACCTAGTGACCTGCGGCCCAGGCGCCCAGCTGTGCTGTGCACACCGGGATTACCACACCACATGCTTCTCGTGCTGAAAACTGACATCAAGCCTGAAGGCGATGGCCACTGATGGTAGCAGTAGCTGGTGCCTTCATGTATGGCGGTATGGGCCGGCCGGGCTAGGGAAAGAATGGGTCATCCTACGAACCGGGGGCGGAGCCCGACAAGAGACAGGTGATGGATGAGCCGTGGTCCGTGGACGATGGCGCACGACCGACCGCACACGAGACGAGGTCACACCACCTCAAAATCATGTCCCGATGAGGGCAACGACTGTAGTAGGACCTGCGCTACCGCGCCTACCGGGCACCGGCGACTGTAGATGTACTCGTGTACCTGTAGCCGAAGGGCGCATCCCACCAGTTATACGATGAAACCTGCTGTTCATCACGAGTAAAAACCAAAGCGTGTAACAGCGATATGAGACCCGGCCGGGCTCGGCAACGTAACGTGCGCGCGTCCGTATCGGCCGCGCGCGGCGTCGCTGGTGGCCGGCCGGGAACAGCGGCGGCGTGCCCCCTTCCCGGAATCAACTCGGCGCATGCGAATGGCTGCGTGAGACGGGGATCGGCGGGCGGGAGGGATCGTCGGAGAGATGCGCCTTTCGTGCTCCAGGAACCCGTCCGCGCGTGCGTGCTTTGCGGAGGACAGCGAGCGATGTGATCTCGTTGTCACGGAACAGTTGTGATTGACCGGTTGCCGTACAGCCACGTGGGCGTTTATTAGGCGCCTAATACAGATAGTGAGATAGTCCAGTTGTAAACAGTGCGGTTTGCCGACATGTACTGTTTTCGTTTTTCTTTTTGGGTAGTACTTCCACCTCCGATCCGAGAGAATCTGATTTTTTACACCTGTGCTTCAATTTACAGCAGCTCAAGTGTCTATGACCACGAATTATAGAATCTAGCAATTGCAGTTTAGCTAGGGTACATTTATTTCCCTTACAAACTGCTAGATTATTTGCATTCATATGGATTTGAGGGGGTTGAATCCTAGACAATCATCTGTGTCAAACTGTCAATCTGTGCATTCATCCATCATCCCGGCAGGGTATATTGGGCTAAATGTTTCTGATAGATACTGTTGAAATTGTGGACTGACCTTCTCTCTATTGGCTCCGTTCTCAATACAGCCCAATAAGACCAATTCCCCTGCTCTGGCCCACCAAGCAAGGTTTCCCACAAACAAATTTGCAATTTCTTTGGCAATCGTTTGGATCATGCCTGCGCAATGTTTTAGAGCGGGAATTTCATTAAATATAATCACTGCCACAACTGAGATCTCAACATAAAACAAAATTACATCTCAGTTGCAAGTTTGCGACGTGCCTGCCAATCGACGGCCACTTCCTCTTTCGCTCTGCTGCTATCTTCGCAGGCCTGTAGGCAGCAGCACGTCCTAAAAAAAAAATCTGCTGGGCGTGCGTGCATGCCCTGATCACTGCAACTCCAACTGAGGCAGGCTCTTCACGTCAATGGATGCCTGCTACCTTGGCCAGCAGATTTTTCACAGACTCTACGGTCTGCTGCTTCTGTCTGAACGGTGTGAACTACCATGTCCAAACTGACGGCTCTGAATCCATTCGTTTCAGATACTTGTAAAAAACTCAGACCGCTAGCCTGACGAAAGACTTCTCCAAAGCGTCCAGAATCCGGGCATTCCAGGTTTTCAGAACAAGACCGTTCCCTTTACTATTTGTCCTGACCTGGCTTTGGTCTGAAACGTTAGGAGAAGACGGTGGAACAACATTGACCCGGGCGGCGTCTCATCCTGAAACTTCTTCGGCGAAAACCAAGTTTCTCAGAATTTGATTGGTACAACAGAAAACTTCTCTTCCTGTCACTTTGAAAACCAAGTTTCTCTCAATTTGTTGGTACAGCGTGGAACCGTCCAGCATGTGTTCTCTCCATTTTCCTTCACATTCCTTTTTTTTTGCTTCATTGATTAGTACAGCTTCTGAATGGGTCAACTTCTACTATACTTTCAAGGTCACTGCAGCCAGTGCAGCGGCAACGATTAAACATATATATGGGACACAGTAAGCAGAAAGGAACCGGGCGTTGAACACAGCGCGTCCTGCGTCTGCATCGCAGGAGGCCGGGTAACTTACCACTGCTAGCTGTTTCGTATTTACAGTATGTTCACTTGCGAAATTACACAAGTGACGAGCGCATTTTTTTGTACACACATGACGAAGAGGAACTCAACCAAAATTTTGGGCCTAAAGGAAACTAGTGATCATCTTCCGGTGGCGCCTACGTACGTACGTGCATTTTGATGTGGACGCTAATGGAGATCGAACAGAGTGTCAGACGCTAAACTGCTTCAGCCCTTTGGGTGTCTGATGGCCTCCTTTTAACCTCACCTGCATAGGTAAGTCAACTGGCAGATCAGTATACAAAAAGAAAGCGCTTACATGTTCGTTCAAAAAAAAAAAGAAGCGCTTACATTTTCTACTAGGTTAAAACGACATGATGGTAAAAATTCCCTTTTGTGTTGAGCTTATTATCTGGATGAGTAAGGCATCCGTCGGAGTTTAAGATGCTTGCAAATGCAGCAGATGTCCCTATCTAGCTAGTCTGGCATGAATGCAAGGATGCAACTGGCATGTGTAAACCTTTTGGCCTAAACTATGCAACGCGTTAATGACTATGCATGAGAATCTGATTATGCTCCTCTTTGTCACCGAAAGCAGAGGCGATTGGGTGTCCACAGCAAAATGCCTGGATTATTCGTGGGAATCATGCCTTCCACTATGCCAGTCATGGGCTCAACCCTGCGAGCCTGCACTGAAACTGCGCGCAATTTTTTTTTTTTTTGACTTGCGAGTAAAAGGTAGAATTTTTTTTCTTCTATCGCGTTGCGCAGACGTGAAGTGTTGGGCAAGAAGCGCGTGCAATCCAATTCGCAGGGCGGGCGGGAGGCAGGTGAGGAATTGCCGAATTGGTTGTGGTGGCTGGTACTGGTACTCACCGCGCCTTCGACGTCGATCCTGTAGACGAGCATGCGGCGGCGCTCGCGGCAGCTGGTCCGGTACGCCGCGGCGAGGTGCGCGGCGGCGAGCGCCAGGGAGAGCAGGATCATGGCCCCCGGGCCGGGCGCGGTCACGTCCTGCAGCGCGGCGCCGCGGGGGAGCACGGCGGCGGCCTTGGCCAGCACGTAGGACACGGACCCGGCCGCGCACGCCACGACCACCCAGAGGTACGCGCCGCCTCCGCCGCACACCACGTACGCGCCTGTGCGTCGGTCGAGCACCACATCTCGGTCAGTTTCGGCTGGATCAAGCTAGCTAGTAACGGGGGACGAGACGAATTCGCAAACCAATCTGGCGGGTGGAGAGATACTCACAGAGGATGAGCAGCGCGCGCGCGGCGGAGACGGCGGGCAGGTCGACGAGCGAGGACCGGAAGTCGAACGCCCGCGCCTGCGCCAGCACCGCCGACGCGAACGAGGCGTACCCGTCGCCGGCGCCGGCGCGGAGGCTCGCCGAGAGGAGCGCCGGCGGGAGCGCGAGGTCGAGGAGCACGACTAGCAGCGGCGGCGCGCAGACGAGCAGGAGCGAGGCGAGCATGGCGGCGAGGAAGAAGGCGGTCTTGGCCCACCGCCACGGCCGCGCCCACACGCGCTCCCCGTGCGCGTGCTTGTGCGCCGCCACCGACATCGGCAGCAACAGCTTCTTCTCCATACCGCCAGCGCTGATCGATCGCTGAGACGCTGACGAAACCCCAGGTGGAATTCCGGGTTGGGGGTTCGCGCGGGTTGCGATATGTGATAGATGATCAGGCTGTGCGGGGGATCGGGTGCCGGAGTCTTTTAAGGGAAGCGGATGCGGACGGGGGAGGCAGGCAGAGGCAGCTAGCTAGCTCTGGCTGCTCATCTGTTTTTTTGCTTCGCCGCGTTGAGGCCGACGGAGACGGAGGACGGACGGTTGAGGACGGGGACGTGGCGTGTCGTGGCGCGGTACGTACGGGGGCGGCGTTGGCGTTGGCGTCGCGAGTTGGGATTGGTTTGGTTTGACCTGTCCCCTGCGCGCGCAGCTGCGACAGCAACTAAAACTGCTCAACAGGGGGCTAAGATCCGGCTCGTTTACGGGAGGGTAAACTGTAAACGGGTAGGCTAGGGTGGGTAACTTGCAAGCCGGTAGCACTGTAGCAGAGACGGAAACACGCACGATCCTGAGGTTTTCCGACCTCTCGATATCATCAATCATCATCATACGTTGGAGCCGGAACCGTTTCCCGTCCTGGTCGGACTCGTGGTCGCCGCCAGGTCTTCGGACTCGCCCAACTCCGATCCTCCGGCAGGTTGGTGCAGGTGAGAAACTGCCGACGTATCAAGGAGTGCAGTCTCCCGATTCGCAACGGTTTCTCAAGGGCCGATGGTGTGAACAATCTGCAATCATGCATCACTCTCTTGTTTCGTCGTGTGCTGGTGATATCATGACGACGGCAAAGCTAGGTAGCGCGATTTTGGCTGGCCGGTGCTATGGCGGGCGGACACACGGCGGCCGTGTGGTGCGTCCCGCGGCGCCGCGAGCCCGCGACGACAGGGCCGGAAGCCAATCACCAAGGCCGCTAGCTGTGGGGGCTCGGGGCTCCGACCACATGGCGCGCGCGCGGCGCGACGGACCTGCGTCTGCGTCCCTGCCGGGCCAGCACCAATCAATCGCGTAGCCATCGTAGCGTGGGCACGCACGCACGGCGGGCGGCACCGTCCCGCGAGTGTCTGCTCTGCTCCCATCGATCTGCAGCATCTAGAACCCGGAATCGATAGCCATCAGCCATGTGGAAGTGCCCCAGGCACCAGCAAACCCCCCGCAGCCGATTAATTATTCCAACTACTCATAGTACTATTTTGAGTACAAGAGGCAAGTGTCTATTGGTTTTGTTTATATATATATAAACTAGAAGTAATCTGGCAGCTATTCGTTCCTCGTTAAAATTAAGCCTGCTGGCATAGGAAGCATCTGCGGATCCGCACGGCGTATCCAATGGGCCCGGAGCGATGCGTACGGACGGTCGCCGCACGCGTCAAGCGCTCCGGAACCAAATCCAAAACCCAGCTGCCGGACTGAACTGCCACTCCAGCTCAGGTGAGGTCGTCACGCACTAGAAACCGCAGATGGGGTCAGTAGTAGAGCTGGCGCACGGATAAGCAAAGCTTTCAGACGACGTTTTCGTGTGCGTAAACTAGGATTTCCCGTCCAGTGACAGTACACTTCGATACGTTTTGTTTACTTCGAACCCACGAGGACAGATAATGAAAGAATACATTTTCTATTTAAAAATTGGTGACGTTTTTTACCGAAATTCTAAAAGTTTTTCGTGGAAACGGATCGTCGGAGTCAACCCGCTTCCCCGAGGGGCTAGTGTTGGGGAATTGGGTAAAAACCTTTCACCCTCGAAACTTCGGAGATCTCATGACTCTTGCGAATTCGGAGGTGCAGACGGAAAGGAATCAAGCGGAGCGCTCATTTTCATGATTCTTAGGAAAATCGCTAATCCTTAACTCTCAGGCGAAAAGATCGCTGAGAGAAACCAATTTCGCAGGTATGATTGTCATTTCAGGACGATAGAAACTTCGGGGAACTGAGTGGCTCGGAAAACTCTACTTCGGCGATGGCTTCGGCGCATGGAAACTTCGGAGATCTGAGCGGCTCGGGAAACTCTATTTCGGCGATTCGGAGCGGGAATCTGTGCACCTAATGATCTTCGTGAATGAAGAGTCGAAAGCCGGGGGGAAACCAAGTCAAAGGCGAAGTATCAAAAGTCCGGGTTCAAGGTGTGAACAAGTGGCCGGCTTGTATATGTATGAAATTAGCTCTGCGAATCACGGGATGTAAAAGACATTTATGTGCACGTTCACATTTGGAATATTCTTTAGATCCGAGGGCAATCTCGGAATGTAAAAGTCCCTTCGTCTCCCTATAAAAGGGGTCCGAGGGCACGTATAAAGGTATTCACGTCTTTTGAGATTCCTTGTCTCTCTGTTCCTGAGTTCTTTCGCTTGTTTATTCGTGAATCTCTCACTACCTGTGTTTGGTGCCCTAACCGATTTTCTAACCCCCAACAGTTGGGTTTTTATTATATTATTATAGTTGGGCCAGCAACTCTGCAACTCTGTACTGTACGCCACGACTCGACGCCCATTGTCGTCGTAACGCCAAGTCCTCAAAAGAAAACTACAGTACAAAGTTGAGAAAAGATACAAATCAGCCGTGTTTTTCTGTTTAGCTGGAATGCGGCTGCTGTCTGTGCGTTCGTCCGATCTGCAGATTTCTGCGCGGCAAAGATTTTTCCTGGGAACAGACAACACGCATGTTTTCTTCTTTTTTTTGAGCGAAACGCATGTTTTCTTCTGTGTTCCAATTTCCAAGGTCTGTAACTTTCTTCCACTACACTGTGTGGATAGCTACGTCGTGGGCCGTTGAGCCGGTGTGCCAATTGGGCTGTACGAACTTCCGCTTAGCTTCAGATTCAGCCCAACCAAATACTTCCGACGACTGGGCAGTGGGGAAAAGGAGTTGATAACTTTCCCCATTTTTCAAAGAAAATTACAATTTTCCTATGGAAGAAAATTTTAATAATAACACGTAGTTAGTAATATAAAATATCATGAGATCATAAAAAATTGAAAAATCTGCATTTCCGCTTGGCCACAAGATCAGCAAAAAAAACATTTTTTTATATGTCTCACAAAACCACATCATGTGGTTATTTTATCACATGAGAGTAGTACTCATCACATAAGTACACTTTCTTTGCAACAAATCTTGTGAGAGTCCAAGTGTCCAACCAAATGCTTGAACCAACGTGCATGCTTCGGATTCACTCAACCAAATGTTCCGAAAAAAAGAGATGATAATTCTCTAATTTTTAAAGAAAATGATAATTTTCTGTAATGAAGGGGGAAAATATGATAACACAAAAGGGTAATAGAAAATATCATAAAGCCGCTATAGAAAATGGCAAATAGCCACTTGTTGGTCAAACGAACACAAAGGTACATTTTCTTTGATTGTATTTCGCAAATGCACATTTTTTGTAAAACCCTAGTATGTCCCAATGTAAGCAATGTCGCTCAGCTCTGGGGGGGGGGGGGGGGGGGGGGCAAAGGACTTCTGTGTCTTGACTCAGCGAAACGCCGGCGGGCGAGCAGAGTTGAGTGGGTGGCCCTTTACACAATTGTCTGCCACTTGGAACAAGGATCATGCACGAGCCGGCCAACCAACCAAAACCTTCCGGCCACCGGAGGGAAAAGACGACAGTGATAACCAATCCATGCTCCATGGCCACGCCTCGCCCTTCAATTCGGCTCTGCCTACATGCTTGGCGCTTGCTTACCGTGGTGCCACTAGAAGCCATCCGCAGCGACCAATTCCCTTGGTGCTCGATGCCGCCGGCTTCGGGACGCGCAATTGCACGGAATTTTCCTGCTAAACTCCTGCAATCCAAGCAAACTAGTCAAACTTCCAGTGCCCCACTCCCTCCAAGTCTCCCATCCGTTCCTCGCCCGCCAACCTTTTGGTCGTCGCGTTGGACCGGTCGAAGCTTCCGACGACCGCCGGCCCGGCCTGCGACGTCACGCAACCCATTACTAGAGCATACTCCTATTTGGTAGTTTAGATATATTCCTATCATAGAGTGCATATGTATCCGAGAGTTACCTTATCTCCTAAATGTGTGTGCTCCATATATACCGGCAAAATACGCAATCGATTCTCTTCCACGTTAATAAAGCCCCTTATTAAGCAAACCATCCCTGCCTGTGCGGTCGTCGTCTCCCTCTAGCTTCCGAGTGCTCTCGCCGGCCGGGGGTCGCATCGCAGCGCGCGGCTGATCGAGCGGCGAGATGGCGGGGCAATCGGATGCCATGATCGAGAAGATGCAGTTGCGGCAGAGCTACCGCAACGTCTGGCACACCGACCTCACCAACGCCGTCGTCGCGGACGTCCCGTGTGCGTATTCGACATCCTGCGACTCATACTTTTCCCTTTTCCTTTTCGTTTCCCCCCTTTTCCTTCCTTCTTTTGCATATGATCTTGATCTGCTATCTGGTTTCCTGGGACTCAGGAACTGATGCGAATTTCCCTTCCTTTCCTCCTGCAGGGTGCTGCCTGTCGCTATGGTGGTGAGTGGGGCGGGCGCACTTGTTCTGAATTTCTGCTTTGGTTTGTTGCTCTGAACTCTGTAACTCGCAGCATAATCTGACTCTGTTTCGCCCCTCATCTGCAGCGGCCCATGCGTGTCCTACATGCTGCGCAGGCGCGCGCTCTACAATGACATGTCAAGGTAGAACCGAATCATGATCGTCAATCTTATCTTTCTTGGTCGTCTGTCATCGAGCAGCCGCGCAGTTAACTCCGTGATCCTACCGCGCTTGTTTCAGGTACGTGTGCTGCGCCGGGTACATGCCGTGCAGCGGCAAGTGCGGCGAGAGCCAGTGCCCGGAACTCTGCCTCGCCACCGAGGTGTTCTGCTGCTTCGGCAACTCGGTGGCCTCCACCCGGTTCCTGCTGCAGGACGAGTTCAACATCCAGACGACGCAGTGCGACAACTGCATCATCGTGCGTACTGCTAGCGCATAATCGCTCTCAGCTGTTCCGGACAACGGAGTATAACTCTGCTTCCTCATCGCTGCAGGCCTTCATGTTCTTCCTGCAGCAGCTCGCTTGCATCTGCTCCCTCGTCGCCTGCATCGTCGGCAACAGCGAGCTCTCGGAGGTCGCCAACATCATCTCCTGCATGTCCAACTTGGTCTACTGGACGTAAGGATCTCGATCTCACTCTCTCTCCCAGGCTCTTGCTCTAATCCATCGTTGCTTATTCAAATTGACATGGTCCTCCTGCTAACCTCGTGCCGGTTCTGCTCTTTTTGTGCGCAGGGTTTGCTCGTGTATGCAGGTAATTGCACATTAATTTTCATGTCAGCTCAAGTAATATTCCACTCTTTCGCGATTAAGAGTTCTTTTAATTAATATATAATGGCATTGCAATGTATCTTCAGACACAGCACAAGGTCGAGATGGACAAGAGGGACGGCACGCTGGGCACCATGTCTGTGCCTCCGATGCAGCAGATGTCACGCTGGTAAAGATGGACATGGAGATAGTCAAATAGTTAGCCATCCTTTTGGAGGCTATGAACCATCCCATCCGGTTAGAAGGAGGATTCATTTTTCAGAGAGAGAAATTAGACAAGCTACATAGCTATGGATACTGTCGTCTGCTGTAGTGTCTGGGTGATTTTCTTGTTTAAGTGAGGTATTTCTGAACATTGATCCTCGTCTTTCTGTTTCTGAGACATGCTTCATAACAAGAAGATTTGGTAATGAGAGTCCGTTTTGCAGTTAAACAAAAGTAAAATTTCTTGCTTATTCATCCGTCGTAGTTTCAGTGTTGATGCTTGTTCATCCTTTTGGAGGCTACGAACCATTAGAACGGGGATGTTCGGTTGCATGATCTAGTGTTTTAAGTGAGCTGTGACCTCTTGCTCTTGCTCCTCGTCTTTCTGTTTTCTGAGACATACTTCATAACAAAATGAGAGTCCGTTTGCAGTTAAACAAAAGTAAAATTGCTTGCTATTCATCTGTCGTAGTTTCAGTGTTGATGCTTCTTCATCCTTTTGGAGGCTATGAACTATTAGAATTGAGGATGTTTGTTTGCGTGATTTAGTGTTTTAAGTGAGCTCTGACTTCTGAGTTGTGATTTCTGAACATTCAAATCCTTGTCATTCTGTTCTTGACACATACTTAATAGAATGCTTTTGTTTCTCCCTCCATCCGTCACATCGAATGCTTGACACTAATTAAAAGCATTAAACGTGGATTAATGACAAAATCCATTACATAATCCCACCTCAAAACTAAAAATAAATCTAACGAGGCTAATTATGTCATGATTAGACAATGTCATGCTACAGTAAACAATCTCTAATGACAGATTAATTAGACTTAATTGATTCGTCTTGCAATTTTCCGTCCATATGTGTAATTAGTTTTGTAATTAGTTTATGATTAGTCCTTCTAATAGAGTTTGGTTTAGGTCCAAAAAACTATTTCCATAAATTTCTCTTCATAAATTTCTCCTAACTAAATGTGCCCTAAGATGAGGCTCAAACCCCGGTACCGGAAGGCGTTGCTTGACAATTTCTTTTACGAACGGGCACGAGATTGGCAATCCATTATGTATAGCTGAGCATCTTCAGCAGTTTGACAAATCGAGTGTCATTTTTGATTTTTGGCAAAATCGTTAAAAATACTTCTCCAACAGTTTGGCAAAACCTTACCAATTTTTGACAACTTGAGAAAAACCAGCCTCAAGTGCGTAAATATACTCGTCCGCGCTTGGCATCCTGGTTTCTAGACATGTGGGAGGTTGAAAAAAGAAATAAATAACAGAGAAGTGTTCTTGATGTAAGTTTTTCAGAGGTGGAAGGGGATGAACATAATTTTGTTTCTCTCTCACGGTTCCTTGTAAGTTAGATCTGAGTTTGGCAAGTGAATTATGTCAAACGGTTAGAGATGGACTTTTTTTATTACTTATAGCATATCTTTTTACAAGTTGGCAAAATTTGGCAAACTCTTGAAGATGCTGTCAGTGTTTTTCCCCCCCTTCTTTTCCCAGCGTTCATGGGCTGCGTTTATTACTCTCCGGCTTTATTATGAGTATCAGTTGTTCACGATAAAATTGCTTGCTTGTTCACCATTCCTAGTTTCAGTTTTTCTGGGAATGCAGAGCATGTGCATACCTTTGATCATCATTTTCAGTTGATGCTAAAGCACTCGGATGAAATCCATCTTATTCAATATCCTCGACGATGTGTCTGGAGTCTGGACACGAATGAATGCAAATTTGTGGGGGAAACAAGATCACAATAGTTCAGATGATCACAACCGTTGGTGCACAGCAGGTGCTGCATCTCGGGGATGTTGAATCCTCACTGATACGAAGCCGACACAACAACACATTGACCATTTGTGAGTGCTAAAAAAAATTAACCACTTCAACAAAAAGTCGAATAATTTCGAGACATTATTGGCCGGCGTGATCACCATATTATACACTATAATGTCTTGCAACAAAAGTATGCTCACATTCTGGCCAATAATTCTTGGATAAAAGGGATTTTTTTATTCGATCCGGCTTCTCAAGTAACCCAGAGATTCCGAACCAAATGTCAACCAAATACAAGCAAAAACATTCTCCCCAATCTAAAAGGACGCAATAAGTTGAACTGTCTTGATCAGAAGACACACTTCTGATATCCAATCCGCCGTACCGGCAAAAAGGGATACAATAACAGAGTACAGCTCGGTTTCTTGCCCGCACGTATGCCTAGCAAGCCGTACCAATGTCCACGCCCCCGCCGGTGTGCGCGCACGTCGTCCCCGCGAAGTCGTGAACGATGTGTTCGTCCCAATCATCAGCAACTACCTCTGCGGTTGTTCCGGCGCAAGCTATAAGTACACAGCAGTAGCCCTTGGCCATTGCAGAGTTAAGCTGCTCAAGCAAGAACACCACGAGCAGAAACAAAAAAAACCCAGAGCCATGGCTTCTCCATCCACAGCCGTATTGTTGGCCCTCGTCGTCGCATTGGCCTGTGCGGCCACCACGGCGGAGGCGAGGTTCACGGCGCTGCAGTGGACTCCGGCGCACGCCACGTTCTACGGCGACGAGACCGCAGCTGAGACCATGGGTACGTCGCTTGTTACGATGCCGCCGAGCTGGCTTCCGCGCTCATTTGTTTGTGTGCCATTTGTCTTATCGGGTACCGAAACGTCTTTGCTCAGGTGGGGCGTGCGGGTACGGCAACCTGTACGCGACCGGGTACGGCACGGACACGGCGGCGCTGAGCACGACGCTGTTCAAGGACGGGTACGGGTGCGGGACGTGCTACCAGATCCGGTGCGCGGGGTCCCCCTGGTGCTACCGGGGCTCCCCGGTGACGGCCACCAACCTGTGCCCGCCCAACTGGGCGCAGGACACCAACAACGGCGGGTGGTGCAACCCGCCGCGCACCCACTTCGACCTCTCCAAGCCGGCCTTCATGAAGATGGCGCAGAGGCGCGCCGGGATCGTGCCGGTGATGTACCGCTGGGTGCCGTGCGTCAGGCGGGGCGGCCTCCGGTTCGCGCTCCAGGGGAACCCCTACTGGCTGCTGGCCTACGTCATGAACGTTGCCGGCGCCGGCGACGTCGCGGAGATGTGGGTGAGGAGCGGCGGCGGCGCGTGGGTGCGCATGAGCCACAACTGGGGAGCGTCGTACCAGGCGTTCGCGCAGCTCGGCGGACGGGCACTCAGCTTCAAGGTCACCTCCTACACCACCCGCCAGACCGTCGTCGCCACCGACGTCGCGCCGGCCAACTGGTGCCTCGGGCTCACGTACCAGGCCCGCGTCAACTTCTCCTGAGCCGAGAGAGGCCGCTGGAGCACGACGTTGCGTAGCAGAAGTTTGCAGGAGCTGTGATACTGAGAGCGCTCCGCCCTGCTATGGCGTTTCCATGTTTTCCTGAATTTCCTTTGTTTCTCTAGTTCATTCAGATTTCAGTGTGGGACGTTGCCCCCGTCCAATGAGGAGCAGTGGGTTTGACGCCAGCATTGCTGATGTGGAACTTTGTTTAAATTCAAATGCAACACTAAAATTCCGTTTTACTATATCCAAATCTCCCTGAATAGCACAAGTAGTACATCAAAATACTTCGATGGAAGGACAGAAATGATTATCCGGAAGACCTGATTGGCACAAATCATGACATTAATTTGAAGTGGTGAGTCATTATTCACGAGTCACGAGGGTGGATTTCTGGAAGCAGAAGTTAGGCTGCAGAAAATCAATAGGAACATGGGCAGTCACGACTACCAGAAGCAAAAGCATTACTGATACTTATGATAACCGACAAATCTCTTCACCTTCAATAATGCAATGGGAGATAACTACAGCCATTTCATGAAAAAACATTCTTAGCACACGGATGGTAGCGTGCATCATGAAATTCTAGGACAGTGGTGGATGTAGGAACTGCTTGGACTAAAATGTTGGAAATGGCAACATCAAACAGAGCACAAAACCAAAAGGTACACACTCCCAAACACAGAATCTCTTTAACAATATGCAAAATCCCAAGTGAGATTACAGATTGTTGAATGTCATGAAAATTTAATCACTCCAGCACTTACAGCAGTTAAGTAAACGATTTTGTTTGAAGCCAATGCCGGATCTACAGATCACAAAAGGTTCATGTTTACACTGGGCAATACTCCAGAGAACTTATATCTTGTCAAATCCATATTCAGATGCATAATTGAAGATGTCGTTGCTACTATGCGGATGTGCAGGATGGGTCATGGATCTTTAGCATCCCAACATCCTCACACCAGAGCAGGATACTGCTTGGCCTGCAGACGAACACGCCTCTTATATTCTGGTGGATCCTGGAATTTTTTTGTGGGAAAAATCGTTAATCTTGTGAGAAAATAGTAACAATGAACAGCAGAATCTTGTCCATTGTTTCTTTCTTACCTGGATGAAAAGGTGATAACCATCAGTTTGAGCAGGATCAGCTGGATTAGGCTGATCAAGCAAGTCCTGTATTCCAACTAGAATCTGCTTAACAGTGATTGCAGGTCTCCAGCCCTGAAATACAGTGGGCACTGAGAATTTTGGAACAAACTTGGATGCAATTTTAACATGGAAATAACTTGGCTTACACTATCCTCGTTGAGAATTGAGAGGCAGACTGTCCCTGAAGGATAGACATTTGGGTGGAAAAAACCCTGTGGAAACTTGCATTTGGGAGGTTTGCTAGGGTAGTCCTCACTGAAATGAAGGGTAAGAGGGTAGTAACCACCTTCCCAGTCAGTCTGCATAGAAGCAAGAGGGTAGTTAAAACAAAAAATAGTACCGGAGAGTGGAGACAATCTCATCACACAAGGGGACGCGGTGTGGGGGTGATACAAAACAATGAAATGGGGAGGTTAGATACCACAGTGATACATAAGTCAAAACACTGGACCCCAACATGTTCAAGAATGCTGAGAAGTGATCAGCAAAAAAGAAGGGGTCCACCAAAGGATTAATGCATATCAAGAGGCATGTTTACAAACATTAAAGAGAAATATGCAACAAAACAGAAACAAACAAACATTTTGACAGGAACATTGTATTCTGAGCTACAACACAGTAATCAGCATGCTAATTCGACAAAATATTTGTGGAGAGGCACATAGTCCCTAAATCCTTCCAGTCAGGACACTGTCATGAAACACCAGAAGAAAAGAAATGGTACTCATCATTGCTGAGCAGCTTCACCAGATGTCTAGCCATGCAGAAACAATTCTATAGTTGCAAACTGGTACTTCCAGATAATAGTTGAACACATAACCCAAATCGCGTGACAAGAGCTGCCTATCCTTATTATGTGGATAGTAGGAACTATGGGTAGTCCTAGTAAGTGTCCTAGATTGCAGTAAAGCAAAGAACATGTGGAACCCATATTAACAAATCAACAGGCAGCACAGTTAATAAATGATAAAATACATAGACCACATGTGTTCACAAAATAAAATAAAATAAAATTCACCATAGAACAGAACTGAAAAAGGGGTACAAATCTCTGCAACACTCCACCTACAGTGATTTAGCACAGGACAGAGCTGTTTTCCTAAATTCCCGACCTACCGTGATTACCAACACAACCTAACCTATTCCTGTCGAATCGAACCGGATCAAATCTAATCGAATGGAACGGGTGTTTCCCCGTGCTTACCCCCTGTTTGCCGGGGATGGTGCAGTTCCAGATCATGAGGTTCGCCGACCCGTCGGCGAGCGTCTCCGGCCTCGCCACGAACCCCTGCAGAACGGGAAGAGGATCAGATCGAGACTCGAATCGGGCGGCGGCGCGAGCCGCGTTAGGGAAGGGGGAGGGGGGCCGAGAGAGGCAGGCACGGACGTGGGGGTGGTTCTTGCGCCAGGCCTTGCGCTCCTCGGCAAGGCGGCCGCGCGCGATCCCTCCCGACATGGCGGCTGCGGCGGCGGTGGCGGCTACCAGCTCTGCTCGCTCCCCCGGAAGGGTTTGGTTGGGTTGGGGACTTGGGAGTCTTCGACGACGAACCGCCTCTTTACTTTCCCCTTTTATGCAATAAAAAATTCATCAATTTATTATTTTTCGTTATCCTTTTATTATTTATTAATTGTTCGTGGTGTTGACGATTGACCAAGACAGTGGCCCCGCATGTCAGAGAGTACATGAGGAAGGCCCAGCCGCCCAGTGCCCCAGTCCGAGTGCAGGGGCTGAAAAAAGTTGCAGGCTGAGCATCAGATTCGTGTGCATTTTCTCATCAAATTCGCGTGCATTTCCTTGTGGACTTGTGGTGTAAACTCTTTCGGCTGCTTGCCTTTTGGCGGTGTATGCAGGCGCATTTGTTCTGCTATCCAAAGCCGGACAAGAATCACAACACAGGCACCTGATGAAATTGGCCCGAAATTTCCTGTATTCCAAGAAGATACTCGAACGTTTTCCTTTTCGAGCCAACTTGGTTAGTCTTATCTATACTATAAGGAGCGAAGACAATTGAAAATTTTTCTCACCTAAATCGGGTCCATCTTACCCCTCATGCCAGACCCACCCATCATATGTTTTTGAGAGTGGATAGGGTGGAAGGACTATGAAGTACCGAAAAATCACAATTTGAGGAGCGTTTCTGCCAAAATCGAATTGTTTTTTTCACCCACCCCGTGCATACCCACCCACCCGTACCCGCCATGGACCCACCCGACCCCGCACTCGCACCCCCGCCCGCGACGCGCTTATAAGAAAAAAAGATTCGTTTATTTCTTTCCAGGCAGCGCCGCCGGCCGTCGGGATGGCGCGCTGCGCACAGCCGGAGCGCCCCCTTCCTCCGAGCTCGGTGGCGGCCATGACGATCCATGCGCTGGCCTCCCTCTCTCTCTCCCGGCGGCGTAGACAGGGTCACCTCGCGCCCCCACCCGCGCACGGCTCCCGCAAGTGGTGCTGCGCCACCTCGTCGTCGGCTCCCGCACGTGCCGCCGGCCAACAGCACGGCACGACCCCGCCGCCAGCGCCACCCACTGCGCCACCGCTGCCGTCCAACACATCCTGCTCCCCTCGCCTCCGGCTCAGGAGCCTGTCCACTGTGCGATGAATTATTGATAGATGCTGTTCGTCAGTGCGATTGATTATTGATAGATGGGCGGTCGGTCTGATTCGATGACTCCATTGTTGCAGAGCAGAAGGTGAAGGTCCCCTCTGCTCACTGCGACTCGCGGGTCAGGACGGTCTGTGCAGATGTCATGACTCTGATGAAGCAGCAGGCTTGGGCAATGTCGCCACAGGTTCGATTGTTTGTTTGCTTATTACGTCTGCTTGTATTTGTCCACTATGCTTAGTCTGGAACACTGGCTACACCAATGAATGGTGTCATGCTTGCATATTGCTCAATTAAGTTTTAATTGGACTGAATCTGAGATTTACCTAGGCTACTTTCAGTTTGTGGAAGTGATGTTAGCACTTAGGTTAGATATATAATAATGCTTCATAGTTGGAAAGACAAGCATTCCTAGACTTCGAATATGATTCAAAGAGGCAATGTACTGTATGGTGTAGAAACTAGAGATACAAGAAATTGATAATCTGAATATTGAACATAGAGCTAACTGTGATGTTGCAAATTTTGAAGGCACTTATGTACTTATTCAGCGTTTAGTCCTGAAATGAAAAGCATGATTGTTAGTTGTTATAATGAGAGCATTATCATTTTGAGTGAGCTCACTTGTTTTTGTTCAGCCCTCTGTATGGTGTACATTAAGCCAAACATCTGTCCTTTGTACGTAGCTCTTAGGAGGATTCATCAATTGAAAAGCCAAACATCAGTCAGGTATGCTGCTCCGCCAGGCTAATCTACGGCCAAAGATACGAATTTGGGTCTTCTGCTGCACAGAAGTAGGGAATAGGGAAATTTTGAGGTGTCAGCAGTTACTGACTGAACTACTGAAGTAGTGAAACTAAACTAGATACATTCTGGTTGGTACGAGTGATTCAGCAACCTAATATCTGATGAACATTGTTGTTAGTAAGGATGGTTTTATGGCATATAATTAAATGTTTCCTATTGAAGCTTCAAACCATACAGGATTTTCAGACTTTCATCTTCTCAAACTGTACCAAACTCTAGAGAAAACACAGCTATATGTGCTTTCAGTGTTATGCTTACCTTTTCTAACTTATGTATTTATATGAATACATAATCATTATTTTGTCAACTTCCTAAATGCTACCCCATTGTGGTCCACCTTAGAGCGTAAAGCTTATTTTATTTAGTTAACTTGCCACTTGGACTAAGTGGTTTCTGTGTGAAATAGGTATCACATTTTTCTTTTGGTTTAAGATTGGCTTCATTTTTTTTTTTGACAACTAGATTGGCTTCATTGAAATTTCTGGAAGACTGTGTATATAACTAGATGGGTCGGAGTGGCGTCACAGGTTGAAGTCGGGCAAGTGCGGCACCGTTGATGTCGTGGCGGAAGGGGGCGAGGCCATGGGTGCTGGTCGCCAAATGAGAGGATTTAGCTGAGTTAACCAAGACGATTGAGAGGATTCTGGTGGTGGAGGGAGAGAACTGCAGTGGAGGACATGGATATTACTGACAAAACATATACATCTCAGGGGTTGGAAGTTTTAGTGAGTTAATGATGTGATGTACTGCATAATTTTCTTTGTTCTTTACAAATTACAATGGTTAATTTGAAGGATAAATGTGATTGGTTTGAAGTCTCTTTGTGATATGCAGATGGAACTCATGAGGAAGTCAATGCACGTTGGCTTCTTGGGTAAGGTCTTGTGATAAGATAAGTCCACTGTGGCTGTTTGGTCTTTAACTGCAGCAGCAACTTGAGTTCATCAATAATTTTGCAACTAATCATAGTTCCAGTTCACTGATCAGCATTTTTTTATTCCATTATTTTGATCCAAGTATGCTCAGCAGTCCTTTTGGTATCTCGTTACTCATATGGTTGCCGATTTTTGGGTATGCTTTGCAGGTCATAAGGAATGAAGCGTTGTTGCTTCTTACTTATCTTACCCGGGATGCAGAGGTTAAAACTACCAATTGCCTTTTGTAATGCTTCTTTGTTTTACTATTTTTTTTGCCTTCAACAGGTGGATTGGGAAACTTTGTCCGAATATAGGTTGTAATGTATGCTTGTGTTTTCACCACATGGGAATTTTCACTTTGCAGTTGCCTGCCTTTTTTTTTTCTTTCCATGTCAGGTTTATTTCATCCATGAAATTGGCCAGTGTGTCTCTAAGAAATCAAACCTTAAATTTTATGCCTCAAATGAGTGGGCTGTGATCGATCACGCATGCGTGAAGGCATGGAGCGGATGGAAAAGGGGAGATACCAACTTCAAGAAAAGCTGAAAAGGTGATGTCAAAATTATTTGGGACCTCAAAGATGACACAATACCCAGATTCTTCAATAGGATATCTATTTTTTCTGTTGGGTGATTTCGTTTTTTTGAATAGAACTGATATGTCTCCTCAGATAAAGAAAGTCATTTTCCAAAGCTATTTCCTCATGTATTTGTCTATCAGGGAATGAAACACCACAGTTGTTGGCACATATGTGCCAAAGGGCACGATGGATGGTAAAGATGACACTGGTGATGTCATAGCAAAAATAATAAGAGAAAGGATACATGATGACGACTGAATACTATCATATCAACCTGTTTTTCAGAAAAAAGATAAGTATTTCCCTCGAAAACTAATCAGCGTGTGTAGTTAGTTATATGAATATGCAAATACAACTTCCTTTTATAAATTTAATTTTTTTATAATAACTTTTTAGATACGCGTGTGCGCGCGTGCATTTTACTAGTCACAAGAAAATTACGAGCAAAAGTCCTAGGAAAAAAATTTCAGCTTCCCAAGCAGTAACAACATGCGCCTTTATTTGGCTTATCTAAGTCCAAGGATATTTTCACAGTTTAAAGGTATGACAATAAATATCACACATTCGCAAATATATCATTATAATGCTTACCCATTTTGTATGTCATTGATTTCTTTAGACCCATATTTGATTCAGTTGGACCCATCCGCACGCCTCTGTATATGGTCCAAAATGCCCCTGCTTCCTCTCTTCTGTCTACTCGTTGACGTGTGGACCTCATGTCATCTTCTTCCTCCCTCCTTTCTTCCCCAACCGGGAGTGCATCCATCTTCCTCCAATGGAGGATATCCGTCGGTCCACCCTTCCCGCCTTGGCTTCTGCATGGCAATGAACGGCACCTCCATTGCAACCTCCAGAGTGCGTCCCTCACGGCTTCCCCCTCGCTGCATGTTGGCGCAGTGCCCGCCGCCACCGCCGCTACCAAAACGCCCCTGCAGCAGGAAGGGGGTGGCCGCGGAGGCAGAGGAGGTCGGCGCCATAGTGGGCTCGAGCTCCAGCACCGGACTACCGGCAACTCCATGGTGGGGGCGTTGATGGATGGGAGAACGGAGGATGGGGATGACAAGTGGGACTCGTACGTCGGTGAGAATGGGAAGAGATGATGCAGGGGCATTTTGGTTCATACGTAAATACTAGAGCCAACATGCGGGTGTAAGAGCATCAATTACGTTCAAAATGGCACATCTTCTTGTAATGGTATATTTGTGAGTAGGTGATTTTTAATGGTATATGTCCAAATCATGAACATTGTAATGGCATATATCCAAACTCAAAGATTTTTGGCTCTAAATCATCGTTTAATAGATAGGTCCATACTTAAACATGTACTCCCTTCATCTCACAAAGAGTGTTCGTTTAGAAAATTTATGACATTAGTAGTGGTAACAAATGACCATTCTACTCCTAATTACCCGTATTAGTTGAGGTTGAAAGTTGTGCAGTCTCCTTGGATTTATGGTCCTAAATAAATGCATGTGCATTGGAAGTAGAGAAAAAACATAAATTGATCATTTCATTGGCTCTACGCATTTCTGAGTGCCCTTTTTTGTTGTTGTGAGTGTTACTTTAATTAAATTAGTTTTGCTAGGAGCTAAATAAATACTCATTGCGAGACAAAATTTGAAAGTTAAATGATTATTCTTTATGAGGCGGAAGGAGTAGTGTTTAGACAATTTCATAGACAATGTGCAGTTGTATGTAATGGGTTTTCTAAGTTAATTCATTAGTTTACACATAAAAACAATATTATGAGTTGCATGATAACACTTATTCGTATGATGTGGTTGGTTGGCAAAACTAACCCGTGGAGAGGCCTTTAGTACCGAGTAATAACACGGTCTGGTATGCCGATTGGTATTATTGTTCGGTACTGGTCTTGTTACCCCCATACTAAATGTTCCAAACCGTTTAGTAGCAGGTCATAACACCAACTTGTGCTAAAGATGGTACCGGTTGGTGTTATTGCCCCATACTAAAATGTCTACTCAGTACTAATTTCATGTTAGTACGGGATGAAAAGTTGTTCAATGCTAAAGTTAAGGGCGAGTGCTAATATTTATAGTAGTGAGGTCTTTTCTTAGTTCGAATCACACTGTAATAACCACTTTTGTGCACCTTCGGCAATTGTGATTGGCATTGGCGGAACTACGTATTCGTCAGGGTGGGGCTACCCCAGATCCATGCAAAATTGTAATCACTAGTGTAGAAGTGCAAATTCCTGAGTTATATGAGAACATATATATCAGGTGCAAACCAGATATCATGTGTAAATTTAGAAACTTTCAATCAAACCCACAAGATGATGCTTAATTGCTCAATTGAAGATGTCAACTATAAGGGCACCTTCTCTCTGGACACCAACTATGAGGAACGTGGTGTGTATGGAGTTTCACCAGAGCTGTCAGTTCCGCATTACTGCAAAGTGCAGTTGGATCGATAACACAGATTTGAATCCACCTGCTAGTGACTCAAAACTACTCGTGTTGCTGGAGCTCGGTTCGGTCATTAGCCTCACCCAAAGAGATTAATTCTTGTGCTCGTATAATTGAACCGGAGGACGGATTCCAATTCTGCTCGTCTCGCGGAGAATGGAGAGAAGCGCTTCATGCCAGTCCTTGGGTTTGGGAGTAAGTGGTCATTTAGCGTACCTGGGCAATGGCAGGTTCTGTATGTGCAGGGGCAGTGGCGAATTCACCGGTGGGCTGGGGCGGGGGAGGGGGTCTGGAGCTCCTCCTACCACCGGTGCCTCCATGGGAGCCCCTCCTAAGCCCCTCCTCCCTAAAAATTGGAGGAGGAAGAAGAGGGAAAGGGGGTTGAAGGAGGAAGAAAAGCAGCAGCAACCCCTCCTATGCTCCATTCCTGATTTCACCACTGTGCAGGTGCAAGCATGCTCATGGAGGTGGAGCGCAGCCTCGAGTGGTCGAGTGTTCCGATGCTGTTAGCACGAGGTCTGCTCCTGTCGGAGTGTTGGTGCTGGACGGATGTGACGCGCTTGCCTGAAAGGGATTTCGATGTCTACAAGCATGGTAGAATGATCGAACTACCATGGCATGCAGCCGGCAGGCCTGTCTTAAGGGGGTGGGCAGCCACTGCGATGGCTGGGGGCCCATGAGTCCACATATCTATGAGACTTATATACCTGCAATTCCCAAATCCCGACCGATCTATCGCTTCGCTTTGAGCCTTCAACGCTTTGTATTCGCGGTGTCGGCGGGTGACGGTGCGCTAAGGCCTAGGGCGCGAGCGACCACGCAAGCGTAACGCACAACCAGGAATCACGAGATTGTGCGGCCAGTGACCATCCGCATTTGGGGAGGCGACGAGCCGACGAGTCTCCTCTTTGTCAGTCTAGACATTGAGAAGAATCTGCACGAGCTCTGATCAGTGTTCTTCGCCTGTTCGCCATTAGTTAATCTTGTCATCTAATCATTGATCACGCAACATCTCATTCCTGGACTCAGACTGATTGGTCATGCACGGCAGCGACCGGTGTTGTTCATTCTTGTCTATTGTCTTCTTGATTGTTGGCATCGGCACACCGCACGATAAGTGATTTATTGCTTGATTTTATTGCAGTTCAGTGCAAAGTGTTATAATTTGATTTCTAATTTAATATTTAATTGTAGTTGAAGAATTAAACTTCTAATTTCTTTGATGTACTGTTACTTTTTTCATAAACTAAATATATGTTGCGCGTTATGCCTTATTAACAGTACTATGTACTTCAATCGTCATATTAAAGTATTAGATTGCAAGACCCTTGGTGACTTAGTGTCTTGCTCATCCAAGGGCCCTTGAAATTTTGTGAGACGACACTGGCAGCCGAAACTTCCTTATTATTAGTCCCAAAATGACTTGCAGTACTTTGTGTGTTGAAAAAGTTAATAAAAATGAATAGTAATTTAAAATGAAGTGAGTATCCAGTTAAGAGCCGAGGAGCTTTTTGCTTATATAAGTTAAGTAGTCAGGTTGTATTTAGGGACTGTTATTTTCACTCCAATTCCACTTCAATTCACTATTTATCTCATCACATCTCCACCACTTTTCATTCATGTAAACACCTTCATCTCTAGCTACCTCTTTTCACCCATCCAAATATTCACTATTCTCAATGATTTCACGTATCGCATCCTCACATCTTCTCTCATAAAAAATACTATTTCATCACTATTCATACACATTTTTCACCCGTTTTCACCCATCCAATTTTTACTACTCTCCCATCACATCTCACCAATCTCATGTGTCGTGTCATTTGTTCGGAATTATTTTGAACACAAATCTCATGTGCTGCAGGCGACGGAAATCGTTGTTTCATTCATGTCCACGAGGCCGTCAACACATTTTCTGCAAAGGGCCCAAGAACACACGTCGTCTTCCCGGTCCGGCCTGCTTTGTTTTGCGGCTGACCACGGCCTGCTAACGGTGAGTCATCCGTCCGATCCTGTGTAGTTTGATCCTGATATGTCTGGAGTCAATGGTTCATCTAATCTGATTTGATTTTTTAGAACTACTACTGTTCTCGCTGTGAAAGAAAGAAAGAAATATACTGTACTGGACACATCTGAAAATAGCTATGTATGTCCTCAAATTACTATGTAAAAATTGTAAGTTTACTAATTTTTATTACTTATTAAAGTAATTATAGACAGTAAAGCAAACATTATCGTCTGAGAGGGATAGGATGGGAATATGGAATGGCCGTCGATATTAAATTCAATATATGGCCCCGAAACAAAGCTATCAGCCAGGTGGGGCCTGTGAGTATGACAAATACGTAGTCCGTCCTAGGTTGAATAGTCCACCGGCCCAGAGAAAAACTCCAATACAGGATGATAACCACCCCGGTCACCTGTCAGGTCAATTCAACATGTACTATCATGCATGTGAATGCATTGATCCAGCATGGTAATTCCTACTCCTTCCTTCCCCGTATATAAGCACTCCTAGCCTCCCAGGGATTGAACAAAATAAAATGAGTTGGTGGGTCGGTAGAGAGCTGATGCGTAGTGTAAAATGAGAGATATAGGTCTTTTAGCAGTTCTGTTATTTCTTGAGTTTGAATGTTAGTAATGATTGCATTCAGAGACAGAGAGAGTACTGTACATATTGTAGACGGTTACCGAGTGCTTTATTGTTTGCCGAGTTCCAGGTTGCCGTAGTGGCGAAGCCAGGGGGGCTCCTGTTCTTCTTCCACCTCTTGCTCCCCTTTCCTTTCTTCTGCCTCCAAAAAATCGCAGCGGGGTTGAGGGGGGCCCACCGCTAGCTCTGCTGCTGGGTTGCCGAGTCAGGTTCGTAGAGTGCAACACTCGGCAAACACTTTGTCGAGTGTATATAGGCATTCACCGAGTGGTTCTGGCACTCGGCATCTTCAGGGGGTTCTTGTAGTGTGTGACTTGCGAGGTAGGACCCGCCACTTGTCACTTCGACACGTACAAGTCCTTCTAAGACGTGCAAAACACGTTTTCCATTCTAAGGAGAGAGAGAGAGATATGAGTATCTTATATGAGGCCAACTAACGATGTGATTTTGTTCAACCAACGATGTGACTTTGTTTAAATTGACAAATTTGTACTATTCATCCATCGCATCAGATGTTTTTATGATAATTAGAAGTATTAAATGTAGAATAATGACAAAATCAATTTCATAACTCGGGTAAATTCGCTAATGAGCCTAATAATGGGGTGCTATAGTAAACATCTCCTAATGACGACCTAATAGATTCGTCTAGTGAATTTCAGTCCATGTGTAGAAACCTACATGGCTGAATCGAGGCCTTTGCTTGTTCACAAATATCGCATTTATTTGACCGCTCTCGACCGCTCCATTGGCAACCGATCAGGCACCATTCGTTTTGCTGAGGTTGCAAGGTCACGTATCCATCCATGTCAAAAAGAAAAGGGGGAAACATTAACATGTCGGCAGCCGAAAAAAGAGGGCACACAGAGAGGTACATAAAATGGGGGCCAAGGCCATAAATTAAATGTGTAGGTCCTGTTTTGGAAGGCAGGTTTCCTATAAAACATGGGTTGGCGACTTGGCGTGACAGCAATGACCATTTGCACCCCTTTATTAAGGTCTGTTCGGCGCTAGCTGGAGTATTTCTGTATATGGTTAGGGTGTATTAATCAACCTAGGACATATGTCAATTTAGGGTACCATGAGTAGTTGTAAGCTGATATACAAGTTGCTTGATAGCTCCGCGCGTTTAAGGACCATTCTAATTTTTAGGTACTGCCTGCCCCTAATTATTGGGGCCGTTTTCGCAATTTCCTGTGACCAAATGAAATCTGAATTTGTTGGCATAAACATATTTTTGTTTTATTGACGTAATGCTAAGTTTGTTAGCAGAATCCCGTGGTTATTACATTTGGTTTAAACTCTCGAGATAATATGCATCAAATTGTATCCAAACTCTTATTGCTTTCAATAAAAGCAGAGGGAACTCTTTTCAAAAAAAAAATGCATCAAATTGTTCCAAATTTTAATGGAGGTTTAGCATTTGATCCTGCCATGCAAGGGTCCTCCAACAATAAACCAAACAAATTAAAGCCGCCAACGAAAGTTTGCCAAAATGGGGGCGCCAACTAGCTAGCTAGACATGCATGCACGTAACCATGCGTTGGCTCACAAAAGGGAGCATCATGTTGGCGACCAAAAGATTCATAAGGGATAAGGGCCATAAAAAGATCACATCTCAGTTGGCAGCTGCAGGTGTCTACCCGTACAAACCACCTGCATAGTTCATACACGCATTTGCTTGCGCAATGGAGCCTCCGACGCACTGCAGAATCCTCTTGGCCGTCAACTTTGAATCGATGCCGTTCTCGATCTACTGGTGCTATTCTCTATTCATGCAGCGCAGACGACCGGACCCCTGAGGCTTGGGCAGAATAGGCACTCCTTTTTTTCAACAAAGGCACTCCGAGTACACTAGAGATCTGGGATATCATATATCTATCCATATCAGCATCTGCACGCAGTTAGCGCACGATCAACAGTTTGCCGATTCGCTTGGGCTCCGCCGGATCGCAGTACTCGGCTACTCGCTCGATCCCTTTCCCTTTGCACCATTCCCTTGTTTTGGCGACCGCACGCGTCCGCTTGCTCCGGTCTCGCCCGACGACGTCGTCTCGACGTGCCGCTAGCGCGGAGGAGACGACCTCGCCGAGGCCGGTCGCTGATAGATGGAGCTGTGCGGATCGAGGACCCGGCCGGGGCGCACCCCGGCCGTCGTAGAGCGTGTTAGTTCCAAAAATTCCAAGGTTTTTCCTCCCCCGGTGTCCACGTCCGTCGCTGTGGGCGCTTTATTCCGCTTCCAAGTTGAGATTTGGAGGAGGAAGACAGGATCTTAACGGATTGTCAAGACAGTGATAGCCCAAGTGTGCCTATTCGGGAATATTTATTACTGTCGGTGGTTCATATTATCTTCATTTTAAATTATAATTGATTTTAGTTTTTGATAAGTCAATGCAAACTTTTAATTCAACAGAGTTTGTATTTTAACATCTATGATAAAAAAGAAATGTATAATCAAGATATATCTCAATGATGGGTTCAATTAAATTAAACTAATTTCATGCAATAGACTGTCAAATTATTTATCGTTTTGACTTTTCTAGATGCATGTTTTTTTCTTTATGCACCTAAATACTTATACAAATTGTATAATTTCACGACTAAACAAATGTTGCTACTCATTCGTTAGTTACTTCCCAGAGATTCATATGGAGTACACAGCCCATGGCCCAAGTGCCACTGTACCCGTGCTCTTCATAAATCATGACCACTATTGTTGCTGCTATTGCCTGTCCCATCTGATATACGGAGCACACTGAAATATACGGATGCCATTTTTGCTTGGATTCATCCGAGAAAGATAGGCAGGCAGGCTAGCTTTACCTCTGCGCAATGCCAGCCGGTCGGTCACTCAGACAGACGCCTCAAAATGCAGCAGTTTCAGGCTTTCAGCTAGCGTTTGAACCATCAAAGTGGGAGGTCACCACACAAGTTACAGCGAAAAGACCAATCACTTGCTCAGTCCGATTCAGCAAGCCGCAACAGGGGCTTCAAAAGGTACGAGCTGCCCAGTCAGGTACCAGGAAAAACCCTTTAATTACTGGATAAAGAACAAGACTTACCATAATTGCATGGACCACAAAACCACTCACAGCTATTCTAAGCTTCCAGGTACAAATCTCAAAAGAAGGTATCCTTTGAGGTATTTTCAGGGTCGGTCCCACGCGCAAGCTCATGAACCTGGCCAAAGGAGGAAAACCAAACATGTAATGTGTTGAGGAGTGTGAGATTGATATGGTAATGTCGTAGTGTTACACCACTGACTGGCGGGTAAGGCGCGGCGTGGACGACGAATGTGGGCTTATATGTCAATACCAGTTATCTTATAACCATTGTGCAACTAGAGATCTACTGGTCGTAAAGGTGTGAGGATCGATGCACGATCCGGTAAAAGAATAGAGATTTACTTTTGTACTAGGAGGGGGACTTGTGATGTTTATCATTTGACAACTATGAATATATCTGCTTCATAATACACCTACAACTGGATACTACTAATTTATTATTATATATTAATATGACCCCACTGGATAAACTTGTAAGTGACGCATCTGTATATTTTTATGCACGGGAATCTCGAGATCGTATTGATTATGCAACAAGTACACTGCTTGATTCACTCGAAAATGATCCCCAACCTAGTAAATTTTCTTTGAACCTAGGCAATGGTCTGAAAACGCAGCACTTTCAGCTAGCTGTCAAACCATCAAAGTGAGAGGTCACCACACGTTACACAGCGAAAAGACCAAATCACTTGCACACGTACTATTGAGCAAACCCAGGGGCTTCAAAAGGTACGAACTGCCCATTAAGGTACCAGGAAAAAACTTTTGATTACTAGATAAAGAACGTGACTTACCATAATTGCATGGACCACAAAACCACTCACTGCTGTCCTAAGCTGCCAGGTACAAATCGCAAAAGAAGATATTCTCTGAGGTTTTTACATGCTCCCACGCACAAGCTCAAGAACCTAGCCAAACGGAATGTAATGTTTAGGAGTTGAGGTTGGCCGTAGTATGGTGGCCACTATCACATGTCTTGGTGTTAATTCACTGACAAGTAGGTCTAAGCGATTGCGGGCTCACATGTCAGTGACAGTTATCTTATAACCACTTCGCAGCCAAGTTCTATTACTAGTAAAGGTATGAAGATCGATGCGCGATCTGGTGAACGGTTGCATTTTAACTATGTATACTAGGAGAAAGGACCTATGTGGTGTTCATCATTTGACAACCATGAATCAATATGCTACTCTAAAATAACACACCTACGACTGGATATTGCTAATTTATTATTAAATATTAATATATCCCAGGTAAACTTACAAGTAACGCATTCGCATATTTTCATGCACATAGATCTCTAGATCGTACCTACACTACTAGATTTATGGCGGTCGAAATATATATATCCCCAACCTAGTAGATTTTCTTTTGAAACTATGCATAACAATAAGTAATTAAGTTGCCTCAACAATGATATGGCTTATCATGTTTTAAGCTTTTGCAAGCAACATTATGATGCTATGAAAACTTTTTCATCCATAGATACCATGAAAAGAGAGCAATTGACATATTTGACAAAGGAATAAAAACATGGCGGAGACAAAAAAAAGTGTACAAAAGTGACTTACCATCACGCAAAGATCACTAGGAAGAGGCAAAATTCCCGGAATATTTACTAGCGGGGGGCCGGTTTGCTTTGGCTGCCTTTATTTTAAGGATTAGCATCTGCTTTGTGGCTAGGGTGGCATCTGTTGATGTGTTGGGGGGTAATGCTGTCTTCTTTGCTTACCGATTATTGTTGCCGCCCTAGGAGCCAAAAGTAGTCCATTCCGCAATTAGGCAGCTTGGCCCAAGCAAACCAAGAAAGTAGGGACGTCAAACAGAATTTTAATAAAGATTACTTTATGAATTAATATACTGACGACAAGCCAGGGATGGCTAGTGCCCTTTTCAGAGAAGTGCAGCTGAACTTGCATTGGCATGCATCTTGGTTGCTACTTGCTTTGTATAGTTAAGTTGTAACCAAGGGAGCTCAGAATAAGATACGAGTACACATGGTTTTGGCAGTGAAAGTTAATTCAATCCTGCTACGGCCATACGGCTTTTCCGGACCAATCAATATGCCTTGCACCTGCATGCTGTGTTGTACAGTACGCGTTGCAAGTGTGCCTGTATATAACTATATATAGCCACGGAAGACAGAAACAGAACATACCAGAGCCACAAGCAACTTACATTCAGAACCTGATAGCCATAAACATTATTATGCGAAGGCTGATAGATATTCTCTATGCTTCATATTATTTGTCACTGTTGACTTTTGATCACAACGTTTGACCATTCGTTTTATTTAAAAAATTAGTGCAAATATGCAAAATGTCAAATTATACTTAAAATACGTTTGATAAAGAAGTAAGTCACAAAAAAAAACAAATGATATATACATAGTTTTTGAGTAAGATGAACGATCAAATGTTGTGATCAAAAGTCAACAATGACAAGTAATTTGGAACGGAGGGAGTACTATATATCCGGTATGTATACTCTTAAAATATAGTAGAGCCATTGCATTTCATCAGAAAATACGTAAATAAGGGCCATTTTTAGACCTAGATCGACATCCAAGGAAACTACTACCTTTGTTCTAAATTGTACCAAATTGTAGATTGTTTATTCATTTCTAGACCCATAACATTCACTATGTATCTAGACAGTATATATTTAAGTGCATAGAAAAAGCTACAACTCTCGAAATGCCAAAATGACTTACAATTTGAAACGGGTATGTATCTCAACCTATATTACTGTATTTGCTCCCCAAGCGTAAAATAGAATCATGAGTCCATTGTAGCTTCAATTTGCAAGTGCCTCCTATATAGGATCTGAGGGTTATGACATTACGTACCATACTTAGTGACCGCATATAAACCTCATAATTTCTATATGCGGAAAAGATACTGTCAAAGACTAGAGCTGGGCCAATAAACAAAGCGCTATGCAGAGTTAATCAGAGAGCACTAGAGAACTTGAACTAAATAAAAAATAAATATTAAACATCCACCTTTAACTTTTAAATACGGCATCTAGACATGCTCTGTAAAGTCCTTTACTGTTTGGACAATATCCAGTGTAAAAAGGATAAAATTTTGCAGATTTCTTTAATAAGGACAAAAGAAACAAGTTTATATCACCCCTCACCTATGGGGGTGGACTAAATAACCCCTAACCTATGAAATGGTCTATGTCACCCCTGAAAACTTTTCAAAACCAGTCAAATTACCGCTAAAGCAGTTTTTAAAAATCATAGTCAATCACGGAAAAATCATAGAGTGGAAAATTCAATTGTGTTGGACTCCAAATGAGTAGATCTACACAGTGAACATATAATATGATATGCTTTAGTACATTTTTCATCTATGAAGAAAAGCTTAGATCTAAAGTTACAACAACAAAATATACTAAAGCATTTCATATTGTTCACTGTGTAGATCTACTCATTTGGAGTCCAACACAGTTGTATTTTCCATTTTATGATTTTATTGTGATTTACTATGATTTTTCAAAACTATTTTAGGGATAATTTGACCGATTTTGGAAAGTTCGGATGTGATATAGATCCTTTCACAAGTTAGGGTTATGTAATCCACATATATACTTTTGACAAGAACAAAACACACAAAAAGTTTGTCCAATAAAAAGTGTGCGTGTTCGATACGCGACCTGTGGACCACGTCTATCCCACTCACCTGCTATCAGCCTATCACAGCACACTCAACCAGCCTTATTAAGGCATCCACAACACCAACAAAACAACGATAATATTCTTTCTCAATCTCTATCATTGCCGCTGGCTGAAATGGACGCCCGTGTTTCCGTTCACTCTTTCATCGGACTTTTCATCGGTTCTCCGGGGGGCAAAAAACCAGCCCAATTATGGCAATTTCCTATTGGCTAGGTGTCACGCCCTCGTACCGTGCCGGCACGTGAAAAGGCTCGGGGGTCCCCACCCCACGCCCCTCGGCAGCGACAGCGAGCGGCCCGAACGGCGAGGCGCGTCCTCCCGTCGACGTGTCGCCCTCGGAAAGGCCTAGTCCGTACGACGCGCGCGGGCCCGGGGAGACCGACCTGCACTGGCTGGCTCGCGCGAGTCCTCCCCCACCCTCGTACGCCCCCTGTGGGGCCCGCGTTTCCTGGGATCGGCAACATGGTCCAGGGTCCCACGACCCCAACTTGGTGCGGAAGGCCGGAACTGAAGCCACAATAATGCATCTCGACTTTGCACACTGACTGGGATTAGCGAGTAGACTATGACATGCGGTCCCAAATTAGTTTGGGCCCACCTGTCGGTGTGCTGTCTAGCTGTGCGTAGCGCACGTTGCAGAGGTTGACGGCGATGAGACGGAACTGCAGCAGGAATCAGCACCGGCACACGGCGATTCGGCAAGCAAGCGGTTTACCGTTTTCTGCGTTCTCTACTGTACAGTACTACAGTGTACAGTCACGAGAGCAACATTCGAATCACTACAGCACCCAATAAGCTTGAGCTACCGTTGCACTCGGTCGGTACAAGTACAACCACGATTATTACACTTTAGGGTTTTTTTTCAAATAATTTGATTGCAAAAAGGAGAACTAATTAAAATATTTGATTTTCCCCCATTCTCATCACCTTTATACCCTTCTAATCAACTTGAAATTGAATTCTGGGCATTTCTGAATCACGTCTAAGGACAAATACATTGATTTGTGCTAAAGTTACCTTCTAAGTTATCCCAAAATTATTATGCTTGATCTCTGTGCACATGAAAGTAACCAACATTATCATTTACATGGCAACAACTTCTACAATAGTGAGGGAATGGTCTCATACTCCTAAATTTTTGGTTACTCCTAGGTCATTCTCTGCAAGTGTTAGATACCTAGTAAGCAAAATCAATAATGTAAGGACGAACTTTTGAGAAGAGAGAGGAAGCCAGGATTCATTTAGATAAAACCCTTGTGCATAGTGCTTCCAATCTATTGAAAATTGAGTGGGACTCCACCGAGAGAATTTGCACCACATGTGTAAGTTAGAAACCGAATAAAAACTAAGACTGTCCACAGCAAGGTACCCCATCCCCATAGGCAAAAACCTGTTATGTGGAGATGAAAGAGAAGCAATCTTCACTCAAAAAGAGCAGGTCTCCCAGCAGTGCTGCTCAACCCCGTCCCCATCCTCCCACGCGCGGTCGCGGCCGTTGGCTCCCTCGTTCCCGGAAGGAGGAGGAGAGACAGGGGAACCCGCGGCGGAGAAGGACCGGCGGGAGGCACGGAAGGCGAGGAGGAAGTGGGCGGCGTCCGGGGCGAGCACGGCGAGGGCGGCGTCCGGCATCGAGCGCGGCGGTCTCCCAGAGCAGATCCGGCGACGCGGCGGCCGGCATCGAGATCCGGCGGCGCGGCGGTCTACCAGAGCAGATCCGGCGGCGCGACGGCTCTCCCACAGGTGGCTCGAGCGGCGGCACGGTGTTGACCCACAGGAGGCGGCGAGATCCAGGTAGAAGAGGTGGCGGAGAAGGAGCGCATGCGGGAGGAGCAGGCCTCCTCGCCGGCGAGGGTGGGCGCCGCCCCCCGAGGCCGCGCCGGGGAGGCCGTCTCCAGCTCCGCCGAAGGCCCTCGTCGGGGAGGCCGCCGCGGACCGCAGCCTCCAGTGTCGTGCTCCCTTGATGCCGCAGGGGAGATGCCGTAGGGGAGGCGGCCGCTGGGTGTAGAGCCGTGGGCGGCGGTTGGGATGAGGGAGAGGAGAGAGAAATTTGAATATGAGTGTTGGGAGGCCTGTGATCTGAATATGAGGATGGGGGTGAGGTGATTGTTGGAGGTACAACAGTGCTATTTGGTCACTCATTTTTGGGTTTGAGGGAAGGGATGGGTGGATTGTTGGGTCAGTCTAAGGATTCGTTTTCACAATGACATGCATCATTTAAAAGCTAGTATATATAAACCTGCGGAGTCATGGAATGAAACCTTTGTGTTGCACGAATAATTTCATTCATAGTTGTAGACTACTATAAATGATGTGGCAGTCTTCGAAAACATTGAAATGAATCAACCACTTGTCTTTTCACACCCCTTGTTTTTCTCACATCACTCTCCCTTCTACTCGCTCCGTCCCATAGAGGAGTGCAATTTTAGTTTTTTAGGACAAATTAGTGGAGGAATGAAAAGACTCTAATACCCTCATTTTGTTTGCCAAACGTAGTAAGTTTTGCTATGTAAATCAGATCTGACCACTTGATTATGAAGGTAATTAGATCTATTTTCTAGAATTGTATTCTTTGTGAATTTTTTTTCAAAAGATAGGATTGCATTTTTTATGGGATGGAGGGAGTACTTATGTGCATATGATTTTTTTTAAAAAATGCACGAGAGAACCTATAAGACGACTTATGTTCATTTTTAAAATTACTGCAGTCTGCAGTAGATCTACTCCCTCTTTTCCCGGCCTGCACTCCCAGTCGCAGCGTAGGTGTAGCCACACGCGAGAGCCCGGGCCAACCGCCAGCGTGTCAATTTCCGCTCACCGACGGCGACGGCCAATGGCGACCGCGCACTCGCGCCCCCGCGGCCGGGCGGGACGGGACGGGTCCCCATCGAGTTTGCCCAGGAGGGTAATCCCCTCGCGCGATCGCATTCTGTATTTGGCCCCTCCTCTCCCAGTCCCTCTCTCTGGTAGTGGTGGCCTTGGCCTGGTCCCCTCCTCGTTTTTTTACCTCGCCTTGCGCGGTTGCGCCCCGTCCACCTCTGCCTCCACCCACCTCTGCGCCGACGCCGTCAGTCCACCTCCTAGCTCCGGCCCTCCTGGCCTCCTCCTCCCGGTATCCCCGCCCCGCCCTTATAAATCCTCCCCACCCCCACCGCGCGTCTACAGTTCCACGCACGCGTGCGCGCCGGTGCGGGTAAGCGCTAGAAAGGAAAGCCGAGGCGGCGCGGGCAGGGGCAGCCAAGCCCACCACGACCGCCTGCCTGCCTCTTTCGCTTTGCCATTTTTGGTGAGCGCCCAGCTCCTCCCCCCCTCTGGAGATCTGCTGCATAGTTTTTGTCTCGTCGTCCCGTGTCCTCTGATCAATCAGCTCGGTTTGTATTAAATTCCTCAGCTAAACTGTTTGGTTCGCGTTGTAGCTTGGGAGCTAGCGACGAGCGGAGGGGTCGATCGACCGGGCGGCCAGGATGGTGAGGGGGAAGACGGAGATGAAGCGGATAGAGAACGCGACGAGCCGGCAGGTGACCTTCTCCAAGCGCCGCAACGGGCTGCTCAAGAAGGCGTTCGAGCTCTCCGTGCTCTGCGACGCCGAGGTCGGCCTCATCGTCTTCTCCCCGCGCGGCAAGGTCTACGAGTTCGCCAGCGCCGCCAGGTGCGTGGTTTTGGTTTTCCCCCTCCTCCTCATCCTGCGGCTTCTCCCGCCGAGACGAATCTGTAGAAACCCCGTTCCCGACCGTCCTCTAGCTCGCTGCAGCTGCTTCATTTTCTAGCTAGTTTTTCAGCTTGGGATTATTGTCGATGGGGATTTGACTTGATTTTGGAATTTGAGAGTTTTATTCCTCCTTGCTTCTTGAGCTGTTTGAACTGGGTTTTTTCCTCTCCTCCTTGAGTCTTCCTCGAATGCTTGGCCGCTTGGGCGACGACGCGGCGTCGCAGTAGTGTCAATGACGCGGTTGCTATTATTGGAAGCAGCGAACTCCTGTAGCGCATGCTCCACTCTCCCCGAAAATATCTGTACGGCGTCGATGCACATCACGCATCCTCTCTCTCTCCCTTTTGCCTCTATCTCTCTCTCATGTCCCCTTTGATGCTGTTCTGTGTTCTGTTCCCCCCGTCGCGCGTCGCCCACCACTTGCAGGCTCGCACAGGCTCCTCCCTGCGCCATCTCTCCTCCCATTCGATGTCGGACTGCAAACAGCACCACAGGCAGGAGAAAAGCCAAGTCTGAAGGAAAACCAGGACAGCATAGTACACGGGGACGGGGGGCAACCCCAATGCGATGCGCAAGTCGAGATTTGCGGCAGCCAATAGGAGCAAGAGTGAGTGGAAAAAGAGGCAGGCGTGCCCAGAAATTGCGTGGAAGGAATGCCACTGCCCACAAGAACGGAGTAGCTAGACTTAATTACCGCAGCTTGGCTTCCTTCCTAGTACTCCGGCAAGCCAAAGGCATGATGATAGGCTTGTTTGCTTCAGACCCTGGAAAAGCTGCCTGCGCCAGGCAGCTGATCCAGACGCTCGATTTCGTGCGCCTGCGGCCACGATCGCTGCCTGAGCCAGGTTACCATCCAAACAAGCCCTATTTGCTTGGTTTGGGTTTTGGAAACAATCTTTTTTTGGTATATGCATGCAGTGGCGATGTCCGTTGACTTTTCCTTCTCCGTTTCTCCAGTCACGGGTCAGCTGGTATGGGCTTCCGGCCGGTCATTCATTCAGCTGTGACGTTGGATGCAGTTCGTACGTATACGGGGTCGTAGCTAGCGTGAGCTGGTTTATTGTGTGGTCGGTTGCGTGTGCTTCTTGCTATGGATTTATTGGTTTCATCTTGAAGGTAAAAAATACATGCGATATTGTAGTCTCATAAAGATCTGTACGTTTGATTGCATGACCAATAGGGGGACCTGAGCGTCTTAGCTTCTGACGAGTTTTCAATTTGCTTCTCCTGTTTTTACTTGGGGAGTATTCCTCTTAATCCTTATTTGGTTAGGCTTAATAGGGGTTTTCTTTGTGCTTAACATGAAAAACTGACTGACTTCCATAAGGCCTTTTATTTATCTGAAATCACGGTATATATCAGCCTGCTTAGATCCTTATGAATGGATGGCATCTCTATTTGAACCTAAACTGTATTTGCATTGGCTTATTACATTATGAGGAAGATTTTATGCAAGATACGCTAGGTGATGTTTAATTTAATAATTAATCTTCAAGCTATGCTGCAATTGGTATCCATGGCCTTGCCAAATCAAACCAAGTTTAAACGTTTCTCCATATCACAATTCGTAAAATCAGTCCACAGCCTTATTACAAACCTTTCAGATTTGGTCAGTGTTAACAACCTATTGCTTCAAGTGATGTAAGTTAAAAAATTTACCTTTTACTGGCGACCATAAAACGTACATGGCATATACTCCCTTTAGTTCATTCCAAGTTTCTTTTAACCATGATGGAACATTTATTTCCTTTGATTTTTTTTCTGACAAACAATATTGTCCACATCTTGGAGCTAGTATATGTCACTACCATAGGTTTACAGGGAACAGGTTTACTTTAGCCAGACCACCAGTTATGGTTTCTCATCAAGCTAGCTATGGCTATGAATTTTCGCAAGCCAATTATTGTTAGATCTAGTTCTGTTTGAATTTACTCACATCCTTGATTATTGATGACAACTCTAATAAAAATTGATATAACTCGACAGATACGAGGGATGAAATCCTAGCAAATTTTGCTCATGGACACTTATAATGTGTTGCTTTTCCACGGGATGTGATTTTTTTATTTCTTACTGTTTTTTGAGAATTTTTACTAATTACTGTTAATCACTCTATAAATGTGGTTATTTAAGATTAAGAAGAGCAATTAAAGATCTAAATTGTCCTTCATGTACCATGTCTTGCTACATGTGCAATTAAATATCGCTACCAAACAGTGGCGGAGATGGGCCTAAGGCCACCCCGGCCATGGCCTTAGGCATGGGCCAAATTTCACACGGTAAAATACTGTAGCGACCAGACACAGTAAAGAAAATTTAAAACGGCCCATGGAGTGGCCTTAGTCGCTGGGCCGGCCCAGCTCCGCCCCTGCTACCAAATGTATTTACATGCAATTCAAATTAAACTTGTATGGTAACATGGAGATGCTTACAGATGGGAATGATATTCTATAGATCATGGCTCAAAATACCCCAAGGAATTCATAAATAGCTATGATTTAGAACAAAATTTAATGTATATCTAGCTACATTTTTTACAGAGGGACTAGAACATATATAACTCATTAGAATATTGAAATCTAGCATACACTTTGATGTTTCCATAGGGCCCAACAGGGTGGAGCATGACATGGAACTAGGGGCATTTGGCAAAGCCTTCTACTGCCCACATTGGTTCAATTTAGGGTCCACATTTAGCAATCCTAATACAATGACTATTATTGAGAATAAAAGAAAACAAATACAACAAATGGAGGTCTTGTAGTGGTAGAAGCAATGTGAGAACCGTGAGCCTTGTGGTTGCGTAGCACCTCTCGATCATGGTGATGGCGGCATTAATGCGTTAGGCCAAGCTAGATAATGCAATATATATTTGTTTGTGATGGATTAGAAGGAACAACTAGCAATATGGTTTGATTATGCTAGATGTATCGTCTGGCAGACACCATTATATGCGAGGAAGAAAGCCAATAGAAGTGCTCAATTAGACGAAGACTAAAGAGAGACGTGACTGAGTTTTTTTTTTGAAAGGGTACAACTTAGAACACACACACACATGTGCATGTCCATACACATGCTAGATAAGAGATTGAAGAGACTACCGCCCTCATTGCACGGGAAACACACATTACCACTAAACATACGTGTGTGTATCCATAGAAACCTAGGAATAAATCATGGAAAATCCACCAGAATTAAATATGTGAGTCAGTTGAACATGTAGTCAGCTAAATTAGAGGCATGCAACATATATGTGTTGGCCATTGGGTGCTTCAAAATTTGAGGAACGGGGCACGACCATAACATAGCTCTGCAAGTGGGCCCAAATATCACGTCTATCATCTACCTTTCGTGTGTCAACATCTAGGGACAATGACTGCATGAACCAACCAACACGAGTATTGCACCTACATTTTGTGGCCCCACAACTCTAGATTCTATTGGGAAAATGATATTTTTATACCGAGTGTCATATTTTAATGGGATTGGTGTGTTCTAGCAATTGACTACATTTATAGAGTATCAAGTAGCATTTTTTTTAAAAAAAACTATGTCTCCAGGCAAAAGGCACATTTCAAAAAAGCCTATGAACAAAATCTACATAAAGTTAGTTAGAGCATTAGAGTCATGTGAGTCGTGTAGTTTGCCAAAGCAACACTTTTGTTCAAGCTATCTTGTATCACTGTTTGGATTTATAGATAATTTCCACATTTCAAAATAAATCATATAATGTAAATGTAATCTTCAATTGATCTAATCTAATATAAGATATTGAAAATGGAAAAATGCAACTTTTGTTTGAATCTAGCATGTGATAATGACAATCACCACTATGGCCACCATAGATGTTGTCGTAGGGCCATCAACGACGATGGCCACGGCTAGTGTTCTAGATCCACCCAAGCCCCCATCATCACACAAGGCGCTGCTAGGGCCACAACATGGGCCCAAGCCTCCATCACTTGTGCCATTGTAGTGCCTTCCTAGGCACTAGTTTTTGCAAACGACCAAGGCATGCAGGATGGCCTCTCTCATCTTCACCTCCACAATTGGGTGTTGTTGCGGAGGCCACCACGTGCACTACTATCTCTATAGCTTGTGCCACCACCTTCTCACATGGCACCACAATAGTTGTTGCTTCTAGAAGATGTGGTGGCGACAACATTGGAGGAGGATTAGAGGGAAGAGGAAGATGTGGTAGTGTATATGATAGGTTTCAAGATAAGTGAGGGAAAACCATAACAAGTGGAGAGAGATAGGTTGAGATGAACTTGAATAGAGATATATGTGCTAACATAGTATATGGGCCAATATCGATAGATACTTATTTGTGCTGGCCCTCATACTGTGCCGACATAGAGAGCTACTTATCCATGCCAGCCTTTGGACTACACTAGTACAGATACTATAAACATAGCAAAAAAATAGCAAACAATAGTACAACATAAGCATTACAATCATACATCATAGTTGACCATCAATACCTCAAACATATGATCACCAAATAACATAATTACATGTCTCTGTGATCTTCAACATAATAACTCCCTAGATCATCCTAGTTCCTCCTAGTCATATTCATTGATGGTGAGATTCTTGACATGATGGAAAAGTTGAACCTTTCATTGCACCAACATCTAGGAGTGCCCATATAAGCCTACCAACATCAACCAAAAAAGGAATAACAATGAAATGAAAGACCTTACCTCACCATCTTTCACAAACCCGAAATGATAGTGTTTAAGCTCGCCAATGTAGAAAATATTATCATTTCTAGAATCAAAGTCTTTCTTGTACTCATATGCTACCATCGTCCTGTCATGCCTACCTACCGTACCACATGGCAAGGTGGTAAGGCATGCGGCTATAGATGGTAACATCTTTATTTGGATGGTTTGTTGCAGCCATGACCTATGTTCATCATTATAGGGTGGGAAGTTGACTTCTTCTGAAAAGAAAGTGAGGAAGTTGTACATATATGCATACACTAATACACACATGGTGAAAATAGTACTGTGATTCAACTTCCATTCTAAGTAATTGCACATGTGCACACGCTTTGACTTCTTCTTGAAGGATAATTGTCATTGCTTGGCATTCATGCGTATTGGGGATTCTTTGGAGCCAACATGGATACAAAGAGTATATGTGGTGGTGCAAATGGGGTACTAACAAATATATCATCCATGCTAGTTTTTTTTTGTTGAGAATCAATCCTTGTGCCTGCCCTTCGGACCGATGTTCTTTGGGTCAACTTGGATGGCCCGACAAGGGTAAGGTGTTTTGCAATAGTGTTTCATTTGACATTAAGCTATCATATTTTAGATGGGGTCCCCACCATTACCATCGACAAGGACTCTAAAAGGAACCCAAAGAGGACACAATGTTGGAGCACTAGGTCTAACCGAGTCTCTTGAGCCTTTAACTTGATTTTTGGTCCACAAATTATTGCTAACGAACATATTTAACTAGTGATAGTTAGGGAGGCATAACTTTTGTTTCAAACAAAAAAATCTCTAAGATATTGTGGTTCAATTCATACATCTCATTAGTTGTTGATTATGAAGTTTGACATTGGCAAATAATGAGATCTTAGTCCTGTATGGATTTTACCACTATGGACTGACTGACAATAAGAAACTCTCGAAACTAACGAAGTGGAAAAATGTTGTCCCTCCGTATTGCTATTAGAAGACGTTTTGGACAAAGTTTGGGTCAAACATTGGGATTATAAATCTTGACTAACTTTTAAGTTGTTAAATTTTAAAATATGAAAATCATATCAATAGATTTGTCTTGAAAACTATTTTCATAAAAATGTATATATATAACTTTCCAATAAATATTTTTATAGAAAATATAAGTCAAAGTTATGATTTGGAGACTGTGTCACTACCCTAAACATCATCTAATTGCAATACGGAGGGAGTACTACCCAATCTAAGAAAACGACTCATGCTAGGACCACACCTACACTACAACCTGCTTACACTTTCATCATCTCTTTATGTAAAAAGGTTAATCCAAGGTCGTAATGCTTCTTAGAGCTAGCTATTTAAGTTGCGCTCATTATTCTACACTTCCAATATGGGACTAAAGTCCTCAACTACCATGCCACATGCATGCTACTCCAAATTGTTAATCCAACTGGCCCATGGGTTGAATGTTACAAAAATTTTATATACCAATCTTGGGAGAGCTGTATAGCGCTAGTTCAAGCTGCAGTTTAGTTACTACATTTCAACAATGGATGCCAGATCTACTGATGAAATACAATTGTATATACCATATAGAGTAATTTAGTGTGAAACTAAAAAGCTAGTATGAGCCAAAGCCTTTGGGTATGCCTCTTTATTATTCTTTAACCAGAATAGTTCTCCTATTTTTGTAGTTACATGATTACATGATCTGTCCAATTCTCAAACATCTTCATCAACAAATATTAATTTTAATAGCTTTGTTACGGTACTTGGAAGTACCATGTATTATGATTTCCCCACCAGCTGATTTTAGTGAAAGGATTAAGTTAATAATAAATAAAGATGGTGGCTGGTCCCACTATTTTGGTACTTGTTCCCACCAAATTGGTACTTTCTTGGTACTTCATTTCTACCGTTCGATTTGACCAGATGGACAGTTCTCATTAATTTCAAGAACACTAATAAGTATCTAAACCTATGCAGCATGCAAGTTTGTTTTTTACCAAATGACTTACCTATTGCCTATATGTTCTTTTAAGAATATAATTCAATAATGCCAAAAACTACAATCCATGAAGCTTTTGAAAGTACTTTTGGAAGAAAAAAATCCTATTTTGTTCATTTGGATTACAATTGGTTTTGAATGAAAATTTTCAAATAAATTCATAGACATTGTATCAAGAGATATTTTCTTTATATGGTTCTCTCTAGTTTATATCGAATGTTTGATTATGACAGGGATTAGTATACTATCAGTGTTGTGTTTAGGATGATGTGTAATGGCCATGCATCAATCAATGGGGTTCACCTGATTAGCATAAACAACTTTGATCCCCTTCCTTTTGCTCTTATCATTACTTCAGCAACAAAAAGAATTTAATGGGTTAATTTTGAATTCTAATTAGAGAATTTTAATGTTTGAATTATAACACAGGAAACTGAAAAAAATCCTGCTCCTCATAGCATCAAGGCTTCTTTGTCAAGTGATGCTTATTATCTAATATAAATATTCGCTCATTAACAGTAGAAGTAGTACCCCTTCCATTTCATGTGTTTTACCAATTTGTACTGACAAGAAATATTGTCCAGTTAATCCTTCAGACAGTGGACTCCTTGTTACTCTCCCGATATCACTCAAAATGGAAAACTCATGCATCTGATGTAGCTTATTAGCAGTTTAGCACTACAGTACTTAAGGGCATATGTATAGCAAAAATAGACACTTAAGTTTTGTGTCCAAAATGACTTTAGCTTTATTCTTATTAAAATTTACCAAGCTGGAAAAATATATTTCCCCTGGATCTTGACAAATTTCCCTACCCAGTGCTCATGCAATTTGCCCCCTTAAATGTGAACCAACTAGTCCTCTATTATCTCGTTCTCAGGTTAAGTCCACTGCTGGTCTAATAGTGAATCGAGAATGTTTTATAATTTTTGCATATGAACAGGGATTTTACAGCGTCAAGTTTCCTATTTATTTTTTTGTTTTTTTTGAGTTCCATATCTAATATGTGCATTCAATTCGTTGTTTTTATCCTAATTATCACTAAAAATGTTACTTTCTACGAATTATAAGATTGAAATTAGAACAATGTTTATCTATCTTCATTGACATGTCCTGTGAAGCTTTCGTGCGGAACTTTTAAATTATTGTTGTTAGAGATCGGATGGCTAGATTCAGTATTAACATTTTTAAATAAAAACTGTCAAGGCTTCTGTTGATGTGGCCACTTTATTCTTCTAACAGTGGTATGGTTAGAACTTGGAATAGTTTTTCTAATGCTGTTACTGGAAAAATTTGTTCAGAGAAAACTGTGGAAACACATCATATCGTATCCGCCCTCTGGAAATACAACATATTACTCTATGTCGATATTGTCCATTTGTTTGCTAAACTGTACCCATTCTGTCAAAATGGAATCTATTATGGTCTTGCTTGATCCATGTTTTGGCATATCATGGGAATTGGGCTTTGAGTTCGTAGCAGATCATAATATGCATCAATTGTTTAAGGCAGATCTTAGAATTAATCTCTTTTTATTGGTGTTGTGTGTCCAAAGAAAGTACATATTGGTGATTAAGCTACTGAGTCATTTCCATGATTTCTCGATGTGCACTCCTCACACTCTACATAAGCCACTGAATATATCAGCATTCAATCAAATTGTGACCTTTCTTAAGTAATTTGTTTTCTGATTTACAGTTTTCTTATTACATATGCAGCCTCCAGAAAACGATTGACCGCTATAAGGCATATACAAGGGAAAATGTCAATAACAAGTCTGTACAACAGGATATACAGGTGAAGTTCTACAGACCCTCCTTTTTTAATCAAGAAAAGACATGAATTGCACCTGCTGCTTATATGAATATCTGATGGCAAGTGATATAGATGGGTATTTTTCGTAACTTTTCTATGGAGTTTTTTTTTGTTTAGAAGATACTAAATTTGCTCGTTTCAGATTCTATTAGTTTGTATGTGGCTGGTGTATCTCCTGAACACATCTTTGACTACTGCATCTTCAGTTAATACAGCTAAGCTAAAATTAAATCTACATATACACTAACCCAATAAAACGCTTTGTTGAAAAAATCAATATTTTTCCAAGATGATTTACCTTGGCATTGAAGTGCATTAACAGCATCACATAGAAACATGAGTATAACAAATATCTTTTAGAGGTTAGTCCAGTGTTTTTCAATATAAAATAGGACTTGCTGTAAATATATTCGGGCACTTACTCTCTTCACAGTGCATGCATCTGATGGTACACCTCAATGATATGAACTGCAGCAAGTCAAAGCAGATGCCTTAAGCTTGGCAAATAGACTTGAGGCCCTTGAAAAGTCCAAGCGGTAAGCAGTCGTATATTCTACTCAAGATCAAGTATATTCTTCATACAGAAAAAAGGTTAGCAGTCATTTCAATTACATGAGTGGCAGGAAGTTTTTGGGTGAAAATTTAGAAGATTGTTCCGTTGAAGAACTGCATAGTTTGGAGGTTAAACTGGAGAAGAGTCTCCACGTCATCAGAGGAAAGAAGGTTACCGCTAGTTACTACCTAAACTTTCTGCAATACCCTTCTGAAAAAAAAAACAGAGAGAGGCCTGCTTTGATGATGAATTGAAGATGCAGTTGTGAAGCTGATATGCATCCTACATTTTTCCTGACAGACCCAGCTGCTGGAGCAGCAGATATCCAAGCTGAAGGAGAAGGTAATGCATCCGCCCAGCAGAGTATCGCGAATTACTACTCCACAGCAACCACTTCCTGACTCCCTCTGTTATTTCTTTCTCTTATCTCTACCAGGAGAGGACCCTGCTTAAAGAAAACAAAGAGTTACGTGAGCAGGTAAATGCAGTCGAACCACTTGGTATCAGTAAAAGATTTGCTAAGTGTGTAATATCCAATATCTTATGTGTTGTGTCGAAGCAATCATGGTTCATGTATATAGCAGATTACTAAACATATCGAGTTCTCACTCTCTGCACTTGTCGATCCCTGCAGCAACGCAACGTTCAGCCTCCGCCGCCGCCGCTGGCGGTGGCTCCCGCCCTGAACCCCCGCTGCCTCCCTCCGTGGCCGCGTAACCTGCCGGCGCCGTGCAACGACGACGCGGACGTTGAGACGGAGCTCTACATTGGATTGCCCGGCAGGGAGCGCTCCTCCAACAACCGGGACTCAGGGTGAAGTACATGATCCGATGCAGCCGCCGGCGACGCCAGCGGCCGACGAACCCATAGGAATAAGCTCTCTCTACAAGCACCAACGAATGAACCCCAGCGAGATCTGCTCAGAGGTTTTAATACTTCCGTCTATAATATCTCTATATACAAGTTTGTCTAAAAAAATTACCGCAAAAAAAAAGTTTGTCTAAAAAAAAAACGAAGTCAAGCAGTATGTGTATTGCAAAGGTGGATGAAACTAACGTGGAAGCCTTCCGAAACCTGAAAATCCGACCCAGTTTGTGGTCTCTTTTCACCTGAGGGCTTATTTAGTTCGCGAACTGAAACTTTTGGGTCCCCTTTCGAAGTCTATTAGGAGTATTAAACGTAGATTATTTACAAAAATAATTACACGAATGGATCGGAAATTGCGAGACGAATCCATTAAGTCTAATTAATATGTCATTAGAGATTGTTTACTGTAGCATGATATTGTCTAATCATGACATAATTAGGCTCGTTAGATTCGTCTTGAAAATTAAGGTAGGGACCGTGGAATGAGTTTTGTCATTAATCTACTTTTAATACTTCAAATTAGTAGAAAAAAGATTGATGTGACGGGTTGTTAGTGAAAATTTAGTGAACTAAACTGGCCCTGGGGATCGAATTACCGGACTTTGGTTGCCTCGTCTTGGAATTCCTTCCGTAGGCATGGTTCGTGTTGCTGGTTGGAAAGCTCATCGTCATCGATGTGCTGCTACCTGCCTTTATACTCCATGTCGAAGTCTCTAGGGTTTACGAGGCGTCCTTAGTGCTGCAGTAGCGCACACGTGTACGGTGTTCCTGTGTTTACCTGGGGCTGGGGGGGCCACCAGGGACTGGGACCTGGTCACCTTTTTTTTTTAGGGGAACCTGGTGACCTGGGTCACGGGGATGTAGCGGCGGCTGCGTGGAGTCCTCGTTGTGGGCCATGTGGCTGTTTCCACGATTAGGTGTGGGCCGAATTGTTGTTAAAGAAGAGTACTATGGGCCTATCTGGAGAGCAATATGGGACTGTGTGGTCTTCATAGCCCAACTGTGACCTAGTCTGACTGAGCCGATGATGATTGAGCCTCAAGTTCTGTTTGCTGTGTGTTGGGCCGAATTTCGTCTGATGAATGAAGGTCTGATGGGACTGTCTGGTCTTCATAGCCCAACTGTGAACTACTGTCTGAAGAAGAACGAAAAGAAACAAATCTGAAGTCTAACGAGTCCTACTGGCTACTGTCCTAGGGCTCCTCCACTGGCCGGAGAGCTAATGAATCGGTCAATCGGATCATGACCACTAGAATGAGCCGACTCATGGGGAAGAGAAAAATACGTACTCCCTCCGTCCGGAAATACAAGGCATTCAAGAGTTCAAAATTTATCTCCAAATATAAGAGTATCTTCAAGAGTTTACTAAATTTTACTTGACAAATCTTGTGTTTTGCCAACTTCTAAAAAGATATGCCAACTAAAAAAAGAGTTCATCTCCAACAATTTAGCATAATTCACTTGCCAAACCCAGATCTAACTTACATCAGGAATCCTGAGAGAAACAAAATTATGTTTATGTCCTTCCACCTCTTGAAAAACTTACATCAGGAATCCTTCTCTATTCTTTATTTTTTTTCACCCTCCCACCTATAGGGAAATGCTGATGGCAACCACGATCCGCGCGCGCATATATGCACGTGGGGAGGTGAGTTTTGCCAAAGTTCTATTTTTGCCAAGTTGGTTTGTCAAACTTTTGGAGGCTAATTTTTTTTGTTTTGCCAAAATTAGATGGATGTCAAGTTGGTTTGCCAAACTGTTGGAGTTGCTCTAAGTCATTCTAAGAGTTTTTTTTGAATTACACAGTACAACGCAGACGCTCACAACACGCACGCACACTCACCCCTATGAATACACGTACGCAAACCCTACCCCTATGAGCACCTCCGAAGGACTGAGCACCGACAGATCTGGAGATTCTCGAAGTCACCACTGGCGCCTCGTCGTCGACGGGAACGTCGCTTACCACTTAACTCATAACGCCGGAAATCCCAGAATAAATCCAGGAAAATGTGCGAGCACCAGGATTTGAACCCTGGTGGGTAGCGTCCCACTGGACCGTCCTACCATTGGACTATAAGCCCATTCGCAGGCATTCTTAGAGTTTTTGTAAGTACTCAATCAACTCAATTAAAGACTTGTCAAATATGTGCTTAAAAAAAGACTTGTCAAATATTACACTTGTTAACTAGAAAACTTACCTTTAATCATCACCTCTTTAATCTGTCCTAAAAATTCTAAGATGCCTTATATTTCAGGACGGAGGGACTACCTATCATACTTGTGGATTTTTTTAATATATTCATTTTTTATGATTTTAAAAAATATATAGCTCAGCAAAAATTTTGCAAAACTATACCGATACCGCCGTTTCAAATGGCAGTAGCTCCTAATCATGACTGAAACGGCGGTTGCAATACTACCGTCATTTAAAATGACAGTAGTGAACAGTACCTTCGTGGCAGTATTGTAGGACTCCCAAGTCCCAACCACCGTTTCAAACGACGGTAGGGGACAATCTATTTTCAAAAAATCATAACTTTTTGTATGTACTCGGATGTGGATAAACTTTATACAAAAATTATAACTTTTGTCGAGATCTACAACTTTGTAGTTCATATAAAGTTTATCTCCATCCGAATTAACACAAAAAAATATGATTTTTTTGAAAACTGACAGACCCCTACCACCGTTTGAAATGACATTTGAGCGTGGCGGGATTACTGTTTACTATCGTCGTTTCAAATGGCCGTAGCTCCCAACCGCCATTTGAAATGGCTGTGCTGCCACTATTTGAAACGGCGGCATCGGTATAGTTTTTTTTGTTGGGCTATATATTTTTGAAAAATTGTAAAAAAAAATAAATGTATTAAAAAAGTTCATATTTGTGAGCCGATTCATTCTGAATAAAGAAAGAAGGAAAAAAAGACGTTTGCTGGTATGCCTGGGAGAAGGATGTGGTCAGAAGGAAAACAGTTTATTTTTATTTTGTAACGGGTAGATTAATGGTGATATGTATCGGAGTGACAAAATATGCCTGGAGAGATTAATCGATTCAGCGGGATGCTGCCACAGGTCCCAAGTGATGCAAGCTAAGCAGAGGTGGCACTGCTTTTTTTTTTTGAACGAACAGGCACAAGCTTGTGCCTATTTCATTAATATAGAAGAGAGTACAGGAAACGCGGCAGCGCCGCAAAACGAAAACAAACAAAGACTACTCTCGCGATATCAGTAAGGCCAAATCCTTGGCCCCTGCAATCATCCAGGCTGACCCCTCATCTCTAATTTTCGCTAAGAGTGTAGCTGTGGAGGACTCCCGCCTGTCGAAAGTTCTCGCGTTCCGCTCTTTCCGGATCTCCCAGCTGACAAGAAGGGCCAAACTTCTCAGTGCCCGACGAGGTGCGTGTGGGACCGTGGTGATCATTGACCACCACTGCAGGGTGTCGTGAGTTAGCGTCCAAACGGTCGGGTTCAAATCCGGAAGCGCCGTCCAAGTTGCCACAAGTTCCCAAATCTGTCTTGTGTATCTGCAGTCTGCTAGAAGATGGTGCGCAGTTTCCGGAAGTCATCTGCATAAAACGCAACGGTCGTTGTGCGGCCACCCCCGTGTGGCGAGTCGATCCGCCGACCAAACACGATTCTGAGTGATGAGCCAAGCAAAGAATTTACATTTCGGTGGCGCCCAGGACTTCCAGATGGAGCTTATGGTAGGTGTTGCAGTGCAGCCTAAGAACTGTGCTTTGTAGGCCGAAGCAGCAGTATATTGCCCAGAGGTGGTTAGTTTCCAAGAAATGGTGTCCTCCTGTTGCGGTCTTAACTCTGTTTCGCTGACCAAGGTCCAGAGTTGCACGAAGGATTGGAGGAGCTCATTGGTTATGTGTCCGGTCAAGACGAGGTCGCGGATCCAGTTGTCGTTGTTTAACGCGTCGTAGACGGATCTTTTCTTTTTTCTCGAGAGCTGGAACAGGTCCGGTGCAATATCCTTCGGTCGGCATCCTTGTAGCCAACCGGAGTCCCAGAAGGTAGCCTTTTTGCCGTCTCCTATGGTGATAGTGGTACAAGCTGCGAAGAGTAATTTGTCATCGTTGTCGCAAGGCGTTTCAGTGCCTACCCAGGGCTTGTCGGTGGAAACCCATTGATGCCAGAGCCATCGCAGCCCTAGCGCCCTAGCGAATTTGTCCAAATTGGGAATGCCCAGACCTCCGCTTTCCTTCCGCAGGCAACAACGTGTCCAGTTCACCTTGCACTTTCCTCCTGTTAGTTGTTTGTCACCCGCCCAGAGGAAGCGCCTACGAATTTTGTCGAGATCCTGTAGCACTTCTTTGTTCGGCCGAATCGCTGTAAGGAAGTAGACCGGCTGTGAGGACAAGACGGATTTGGTCAGGCAGACTCTCCCTGCTTGAGTTAGGTTACGCCCCGCCCAAACTGAGAGCTTTCCTGTCGCTTTGTCCAAGAGTGGCTGATAGTCCACTTTCTTCAGCCCTTTGACTGAAAGAGGGAGGCCCAGGTAGCGTATCGGGAACGACGTTCGGGAAACAGGTAGGTCTGAAAGCAGGCTGTCGAGGTCCAAGTGTTGGCATCTTATCGGAATTAGCTGCATTTTTTGTAGGTTTGTGCGAAGGCCGGAAGCATCCCCAAATTTTTGAAGAAGAAGCGCCAAGTTTGTGATGTCCTTGCGAGTCGGTTTGATGAAGATCGCGGCATCATCAGCATAAAGCGAGGCCCTGAATCTAGCCACCTTGCTGCCGAGCTTAGAAAGGAGGTTCCTGGCAGTTGCTTGTTCAAGAAGCTTCTGAAGAGGGTCGATAGCCAGGACAAAGAGTAGGGGAGACAACGGGTCCCCTTGCCTGAGGCCTCTGCCATGCTGGATCGGCGAAAGTGGCGTGCCATTGAGAAGCACCCTTGAAGTGGAGGTGGAAAGAATAGCCGTGATCCAGTTGCACCATCTCGATGGAAACCCCCTCTGCTGTAATAAGGATAACAGATAGTCCCATCTCACAGAGTCGAAAGCTTTGGATATGTCTAACTTCAAAAAAAGTGTCGGTGTCTTGTTGCGGTGAAACCGTCTGGCAATGTTGTGGACGTAGAGAAAGTTGTCATGGATGCTTCTTCTCTTAATGAAAGCACTTTGGCAAGGCGAAATAAGGGCGCCCATATGCGGGGCTAGCCGAAGGGCCAGAGCCTTGGTACTGCTGACGCCCTCGGCAATAAAAAGAACTGCAATCATGCAAGGGATATGTGTTATACAACGATGCAATCATGCAGCGCTACGGCTTGATTGACTCGCCCTCGTCAACTCCTCAAACAAACCGGTACGATACGATACGAATCGAATCGGTCGATGGTATACCTTGGTGTCAGCTCGCGTGTATAATCTCTCATCGCGCCAACACGTACGATACCCACGCCGCACGCGCCCCAAGCTTTGCATGAGCAATTAAGATATTTCAAGGGGGATCAGCATCAGGCCACTCAACAATCCTGTTAATTAGACAGCCTCTCGGCCTGGGTTTCGGATTTTCCTCTTTACCGTGTTTTGGATCTTGCAAGAGTTGCTTACTTGTCATATGGGGTTTACGTTTACTCGTCCGCCGGCATGATTTGCGCAACGAATGGTACAAGGACGCCTAAGCCGGTGGGGGTAAGACCGCCTCACAGTTTTTATTAAGAGAAGAAAGACTCCTCCCGACTTAGAAAACCTCTGAACCCCGACTTTACCGGCGATGGGATTTTTTTCGAGGATAAACCCCGGTGAGATAAACCTACATCCGAGGGGATTCGAACCCAGGCTGGTGGCATACCCAGCTGCGATGCCTACCAACCGAGCTAATGCTCATTCTCATAGTACAAGGACGACTCCCAGTGATTGAGGTCGTTCCAAATAACGCCAAAAATCTTGTGTAAACCTGGTCGCACATGCTGCACCTGCAAACACATCTCTACAGGGGTGGGGCTTAAACACGCATGGCTACACTCGATAGATCTGTAGTTTCATCTGCAAAGCAACTACCAGCAGCGGCTTCCTCCCGCGGTAGCCCTACGCACACGAGATCGTCATCCCCGTGGAGGTCACCACCTCCCAGCCGGCGACCGCGGTCGCGGCCCCTCCTCCCCGCCTCCCACCTTTGAGGATTCCTCCCCTACTTCTTCAAGGCCAGTCGAGGCTTCAGTGCATTCGCCGCCGGCGAGACAAGCGTCCGGCAGGGTGCAGCGGCCATGGAAGACGGCGAGGCGAGTGCAGAGGAGGACAACGGCGCCTACTCCTCCCCGTGACCGTCGCCCGCTCCTACCCACTCCGACCACCACCTCCTCTCCACCACCCCTCTCCTTTTTCTCTCTCTAGATCTGGCGCTGGGCCTCTTCGGTGCGGCAGTCTCTCCGATGCAGGGGCCAGCCGCTCCGAGACTCCAACGCAGCGGCTTCTAGGAGCGGGAGCGGGCGACCTCCCGACTTCTCCATGTTCCCGCCTCATCCCGGTGCGGACGCAGACAGGCGGGCGGGCGCGGCTGCACGACGGACGCGGATGGGCTAGCGTGCGCGACGACTTCCTTCTACGGCGCGATGGTCTGCCACCTTGGATGCAGATGGCCGGCGAGCCGCTGTGACCTCCTCTTCGTCGTCGCCGCCGGTGCGACCTCGTCCTCGGGGTTGCCTCTCTCCCGCACGCGAGGCAGAGTTCTCCCATGGCCGCGAGGTGGATCTCCTCCGTGTCAGCCTCCTCTGCGCCGGCCTCCTTGTGCTGTAGCTCGTGGGATCCTCTGCGCCGCCGGCCACAGGCTCCTCTGCGCCGTCCACCCTGACCTCGCGCTGTCGGCCGAGGCCTCCCTCCTCCTTCCCCAAGATGGCGCGAGAGGGCGTGGCGCGGGATAGCGGTCGTGTGTCAGACCTCTAGGTTTGGCAATTAACTGTAGCGAACGGAGCCTTTCAGGTGTGGATGCAGATCAACGGTGCGAGGGTGAAATCGGTAAATTTGGAGTTGAGGTGCTTATGCAGGTCTGCGGTGCGACCAACCTAACGGATTCATGGCTGTCAGTGTGCATGTGCAGGAAACAAGAGACTACCCGGTCCAGACTAGTCCAGTTTGAGTCAAATAATCAAGCTGCGTTATAATTCAAGACTCCATTTGCCGTTTCTTAACGAACCACAGGTATTGCAGCACTCTATCCTTCCAACGCGATTGGCGACAGTAACAGGGCAGACTGTTAGCGGCCTTAGACTATCTCCAACAGAGCAGGCAAACCACAACCTAAACCCAAAATGGATCATGAATAGTGGTTTTGCGTCCCAAAACCATCCTCCAACGGAAGACCCAGAAGCAGCACGCATTCTGCCTCGCGTGCAAACCGGAAGGCAAAAATGCAGCTTCTTGCTCCTCACAACTCATTTCTCCCCCGCCTCTCCCACCACACGGGTGTGCACCACCGGCGGACGGGCTCCCCATGGCCGGCGGGGTCGAGCAGCCAGGGCTCCTTGCCGTTGAATTGAGCTGGAGCTGACCCGAATCGGTCACTCCACCGTTGAATTAAGCACTCCACCGCCGAATCAGAGTTGGGCGAGCCGGCGGCCCGAGCTCTCCACCTGGCGGCGGCCCCTCACCGGATGGAGCTCCCTAGCGGCGGCCCCTACCCCAGCGCGGGCTCCCCCGGCGCTGGCCCCTCCCCGCTTTGATGGAGCGGCACAGGAGATAGAGGATGACGAGAGGATTGCATGGAAGGGCTCACTGGTGGTGGAGAGGAACGACGGCGGTCGGAATTTTGCCCCGCGGCGGACGCGCTCTGACCGCCCTTGCCGCCGCCGCCGCCGGTCGGGGAGGCCACCGCCTCTGGTCGGGGAGAGATAGGGAGGAAAGGGCAGGGAGAGAGGAGGCGGCGGAAGAGGAGGACGGCCGCGCCAGCGCCGCCTGCCGCCGCGCGCCTACTCCGGCGACAAGGTGGGCCGGCACGCGGTGGCCGGCCCGGCGACGAGGACGAGGATGGCGGCGGGGAGGAGGTTGACGGGGATTTTGGGTGGGTGGGTGGTGTTGTTGGAGACGAGGTGTTTTTGGGTCCGGACCTTTCCCCTGTGCGCGATGCAAAGGAGCAATTGCCTCTCCGGTTTAGGTACTGGCTGTTGGAGTCAGTCTTAGTACGTTGGAATTTGGATCACTATTCAGTTAGGGTCGACCTGTGCAACCGCCATGTTCGGTGGGCTGGACAGGGTAGCAGGTCACTATTTTTCTCTATATTCCACTTTATGAAGATTCCTCTTCATAAGTTAGCTCAATCTAGTTCATTCTTTGTTTTTCACTTTTTAAATCTCAACAACTCTTTTGATACTACTTCACACACTGACACGTGAGTCCCACGCGTCATCCCCTCTCCTTCTACTTGTAACACCCTAAATTTCCATCATTAAAATAATGTAAGCAACATGGTGTTTTAGATTTTATTTACTAAGAAATAATAATTTATCAAATAAATTATGCTCTAAAATATTTAAACATCATTTTGAATAATTTTAGAAGCAATAAGTGCTTGTGCATCATCTTTTGTTTGCATGGTTTATGTGTGATGGAGTGAAGTTTTAAAAGTTTTAAAGTTTGTTTGAATGTTTGAAAAAGTGTTTGAAAGTGTTTAAGTTTGAAAAAGTTTGAAAAGAAGAAGAGGTTTTGGGAAAAAAACAAACCTCCCAAACCCTCTCTCTCCCTCCCTTTCCTTTTTCAGCCCGAGGCCCATCTCCCGCTCTCTTATCGCGCGGCCCAGCTTCTTTTCCTCCGGCCCAAACACCCCGCCGGCCCACTCTACCTCCCCTTCCCTCTTCTCTCACCGCCAACCGGGCCCCGCGCGCCAGAACCTCCCCCAACCTTCAGTCCTCTCCCCTGTCTCGCCCTGCCGCGCCTGCTTTGAAGGCCGCCGGCCGTTACGGCGCTTCTCCCGCGCCCCTTCGCCTTCAAGCCGTCAATCATGAGGCATTTGTGCTCGGCCTTCACTCACCCGCCATCAACTCCCTCCGTTTCATTCTAATCAAGGGCGCCTCCTTGATTGCAATCCACCCGCTGGCCGCCATGGCCATTGATGGCCAATTGGCCCTGGTCGCCGCTCCCTCCCCCTCCCTTGCCCTATAAAACCTGTGATCGAGCCCCTGCCTCGCCCTTTTCGCACCCGAGCACGCCCCGCACCTCTCCTCCCTCACGCACGCGCCGTCGCAGATCGAATTCCGGCCGCCGCACCATTGTTGGTCGCCCGAGCTTTTCCGCCGACGGTGAAGTGCCTCTGCTTCTCTTCTTTCTTCTTCGCTTTTGTCGCTCACCGAGCCTTCCTCTGTCCCAGGTCCGCTCTCCGTCGCCGGACCGAGCAGCATCGTGCGCCGCCCGTAGCCGAACCGCACACCGTCGGACCCGCCATTCTCGATCTTCCTCACCAACGTCCCCTCGTCGCCGGTGTGCACCTCCTCGGGTCCTCCTCGTCCTCGCTCGACGTCCGCGCCGTTCGCACGAAGACCCGGCGCCCCGGAACCCTTCTTCTCCCCGCCAACCGAGCCGCACGAGTACACCGCCGCCGCCGAGGTGAAGCGCTCTGCCACCGCCACCTTTTGCCGATGTCCGTCCTGATCTCACCCTCCTCTTTCTTCCGTGGCACTCGCGGGACTACCAGGACCTCACCGCGACGCCCAGGAGCACGCAGCCGAGGCCGCAACCCCCTCCCCTGCGAGCGTCCGAGCCGCCGTCCGCCTCCAGCCGCTGCACGTCATCTCCGCCGCTCCACTGCCGTCAACGAGCCCCTGGTGAGCTCCCCGCCGTCCTTCTCTTTCTCCCGGTTCAAACCACGTCGCAAATGGTGCACCATAGCTCGAGAACGCCTTCTCCGGCGATGCTCCGGCGAGCTTCCCGCTCGGCGCCGCCGCAAGCCGGCCGTGCGCCGCCGTCTCTCGCGTGCACGCGTCCGCAGCCGCCCGATCCGCAATGAACGGCTGAGATCGCGTACCCCTTCGTTTGATGAGTCTGGTCCACCGTGCACCCGTGGACCAGGTCCACGGTGCGGTCCACAGCCGCGTCAGCGCCACGTCAGCCGCCCCGGCCAGTCACAGCGTGCCACATAGCGCCGCGTCAGCGTCTCCCCGCCTGTCAGCCGCAGTTTTGCGCTTAGGCCCCTGTTCTTTTCCTTTTTACATGCCGGTCCTTCCACCATTAAAGATCCTTTCATATAGGTCCCTGTTTTTATGATCTAGCCCCTGGTTTTCCTAGATTCCTTCATCAGAGGTCCTTTTCATTCCTTTTTGCATATAAACCCCTCTGTTTATATGTATAATTATGTTTCTAGTCCCTGGAATCTTTCATAAACACCCTGTACACCCTGTTTCTTCACAGAAAAGCCCCTGAACCTTGTTTTAACCATATCTTTTCCGTCTTTTATCCGTTTTAAGTGTTCTTAGTGTCCATGCGACCGTCTTTTCAAGCCCGTCAGTTTTAGAATCTTGTTTTGGCTGTATCTTTTACGTTTTAGCTCTGTTTCCACCGTTTCAAGTTGCGTTAGGTTCATATCAACTCAAACTACGTGTTAGGACCAATGTTGAACATGTTCTTTGTTTTATGATTTGTTTAAATATTAAAATATGATTAAATCCTTATACACATGTTTTTCTAATTAAAATCTAATTAGAGTTCAACACGTGTTTTCATAAGAAAGTTAATATGATTAATACTAGTTAAATAATTCTTTCAATTAAAAGCTAATTAGATATATACCTTGGTTTTCATAATCAAACTTAATTTGATTAATGTTTATGCAATTTGCTTCCTAAATAAAAGCAACATAGGCTATATCTCGAGTTTTCATAATTAAATGTTAATTTGATTAATATGAACATAAATGTGTTTTTGAATTATAATTTGATTAGTTGAACTCAAAATATAAAGATGAACGCCTAGATGCTTTTACATGCTTCTTTTAAATTAAATGTTTAAATTGCATAAATCATACTTGAATATTTATAAATAAAATTGGACTAAGTTTACATCGTCTTTTAAATACAAATATAACTTGCTTAATTATAAATAGGGTATTTCTCTGAAATAACCTATGCACATCTTTATTCAATTAAAATATACCAAGTACATAGCTAGCTTTTGTTTGTGATCATCCAAATCTCCCGATAGTTCCGTGTGTTTTTGAGTTCGTGTTCCTAGAGCTAAACCTTGTTCTCCCTTTAAGCTTTTCATGCTTGGTGTGTTGTTTTGTTTATTGTATGCTTTCTTGTGTGCTCGTAGACATCGTGCCAGTTTCAAGTGAGCAGCCAGTTGAAGTGGATCAAGAGCAAGTTTTTGAAGAAGAACCCCAGTGTTTAAGCAAGGAAGGCTAGTGGACTTCTCCCCCTGCATAATCTATTTTGTCCCACACAACTTGCATGATAACTAAGTTTACTTTTAATTGTTGTATTGCATTAAATTGATGGGAAAATCACCTTTTTAAGGACATGACTAGATTTTATCCCTTTACCTTGGACAACCCTTTTAAATAAATGTTTTGGGTAGAAATGCTTAGTTGCTATACTTTGGGTTGGTTAAAATGAATCTTTTACAATATGATGAATGTTGATCATGATAACTTTGGTGATATATATATGTGTGTGCTTATGGTTAATAACAAGATCATATGGTTTAATCGGAACATGGAGAACCACCCAGAAAAATAGTGCAACCACAGTCCATATGGCTCTGGCTTAGCCAATTAATTAGGATTGTGGAATTATCTGACAGCCTTATCCGAAAGGAGCACAGGGGGCCGGAATTGAAGGGGTATAGCCCGGTCCTCTTGGCCGCAGCCTTTGCTAAGGTGTTGTCCACTAGGGAGGGTTATGGTCCGCTCCGCTGCTGTAACTGTCGCGGGTTGTTGGTCTTCTGCATACCTTTGTAAAGGCTTCGTAGCGTCCCTATGCAATCACACCTCGGAAGTGTGGTATTGTGCCTGATCAGCACATGCGTGGTTGGGTTCAAAGTTCTTCGGAACTTTTACGCGAGCTGTGGTGAAAGTGTACAACCTCTGCAGAGTGTAAAACTGATCGATCAGCCGTGCTCACGGTCAAGAGCGGCCTGGACCCTCACATGATAATCAGATATAAAGATGGAATTAAATCATGGTTCTTGTGGTTCTGAGATGAGATGCTTTCCTAAATGCTTAAGTGGGTTGGTATAAACTTACACCTAGTAAATAGGTGCTTGCTAATAAAATTTGACAAACATTAAAATGCTAACCGCTGCAAAACATTAGCCTGTCCTTGATAGCCTTGCATCTTCCCCCACTTGCTGAGCTCCAACCATAAGTGTGCTCACCCTTGCTTACCCGCTGTTCAGAGGAGAACACTGGAGAAGAGTGCTTCAGCGACTACGATGAGTTCTGAGGCTTGCGTGCCCCCAGTCATGTGCCTGTGGAAGATGAAGATGAAGATGGAGTCGCGTCTTCATAGTTATCGTTTGATCGTTGTAAAGACCTTCGAGTCTAACGTCTGAGTGTAATAAAGAGATAATGTAATGGTTTAACCCTTGTACGTTTTTATTGCTGTTTATTGATATTTCACTCATGACGTCTATCATATGTGTGTAAACTTGATCCTGGCGCACATATGAGATGCATTTGATTTTCTTCGGAAAATCAGGTGTGACACTACTTCTGTATCCTCCCTCTCCTCTCCTCTCCTCTCCAACCATCCATCCATCCAGGGGCAGAGCTAGAGAAGATCGAAGAGGGGTGCGACGGATTCAATTTAACATGGTGAAAATTTAGAAGTGATAAAGTATTATGATCTTTTTCGTGAGTACGGCCGCACCTGGTGCGCTCAACCTAGCCCCGCCCCCTAATTCTATCTTCTCTGGTCTCTGCCGGCCACTCCCTCCCCGACCACCGACCGGTTCCTTCCCACCGCCTGGTCCACCCCACTGGCAATGGATCTGAGCGCCTCCTCCTCCCCTTTCCGCCTCAGGTGGCGCCCCTCCTCCTCCTCTCCCAACCTCGGCCCAGTTGACTGCATACGGCCTCACCCTCTTCCTCTCCGCTTCCCCCGGCGACTATAGTTATGCAAGTGTCCCTCCCCGTCAACCCCTCCCTACCAGCAAGAGGAGATCTTGGGCCCGCACCCAGCGCCTCCTCTTCGCGCGCGCTGACCATTGGTTGTCTGCCGGCTAGTGGGACCGGCACTTGGCGAGCCAGTTTGGCTAGCACCACTAGCTTACCAAGTTTGGCCAGCAGCGGGAGCAATTTGGCGAGCTGATAAATTTGGAGAACTGCGTACCAAGTATGTTGGAGGTAATTTTTCTCAGGAGATGGTTAGCTATGGCGAGTGGAATAGCTCCTCTCTTGGAGTTGCTCTAACATGCACTACTTAGAATGCTAAAATCAGCTAATTTTACGTAGTGCAAGTGCGTATGGGTACATAGACAAGAGGCTGAGCGAGCCTTCCACCATATTTTGAGCCGGCTAGAGTTACTTCCCATCGTAATATAGCGGTTCCGCTCCACTCTCCTCTTTCCTCGTTTTTACTACTCTTCCTTTCCTCTCCTCTCCTCTCATCAAGGGTTCAGGCGGAGATAGTAACAGCGCAACCGGTGGTGGTGTGGCTGCTTGGAAGGTATCCATGTTCGCCACCATCAGTGGTCGTGGAGTCTTCGGCTCTATTTGGTTTCTCTTATTCGACTTCTTATGTAGTATTTTCCTCTCAAAATAAATTTATCGTAAAAATGTGTATATATTATTTTTCTCTCGTAATAAATCTACATTACAAATCTCCATCCCAATTAACATCTTTGCACCTCATAGGCGAGAACCACGTGCCATTTACGTGAGGGTACGAGCGCTTTCTCTCTCTGTGGATCCCTGCTAGCTGCTCCTGGTGATAGGCAGCAAGCCGTGCTGTCAGTCTGTCACGGACACTCGATCCTATCCCGTCCCGCACGTCGACGCTAGCTAGTGGCAGAGGCGATATATGCAAGTGAGCTCCACGTCGATACCTGATCAGCACTCGCCTGCTGAGTGCTGACCAAAGATCAGCATCGTCGACGTGGCCCGCCGCCGCCGTGCGCGCCCGGCCCGCATGCAGCCGCTACCAGCCGTGTGTGCCGGACTGCCGGTCCACCGCCGCGTACACCCACAGCCGCCCGGCCACTAGCCTCGAATCCGTGACTCGTTCAACCGGAACCATCCATCCACTGGCAGATTTCGCACGACCGCGTCGCACCTCTGGAGCCCGCCGCCGCCGTGCCCGCACGTCTTCCTCCCGGTTCATTCCGCGTGGCCCGCACGCCGGCGCGGTTGTCCCAGCGCGGCGCGACTGACCGGCCAGGTCCGGTAAACGGCAGCAACAGCTCCGCATTTTGTCTACCGGCGGCGCCGTCGCCGACGGGCCTGATCGAGGAAACGTCCGTGGAACGGCGCGCGGCGTGGGGTAGTGCAGCCAGGTTCATGTATTTGGGATCGCACAGGACGCCAGGACCTGACTATACAGTTGCTACAAGACGAAATGGACTAAGTTTGGACCAAGGCCGCCGGTTTATTTTCGGCCTTGCGCACGCCGTGGACTGACTATGCACAGACTTACGCTGTTGGAAACAGGAGCGCACAGACTCTTGTCCAGAAAAAGAAAACACAGTAACCGGCACAAGCCGTAGTGACAAAGGTTCGAGTTTTGGTTGATAGCCTGTTGAACTCTGTTTCTTGTCGCCTGATGCATAAAACTAGTACGTATGGCTTCAGTTCCACATATACTACCTACCTCCACTGAGATGACCAGAAAACGCCAGGCTCGGGCCACTTTAAACTTCAGTGGCAGGTCCCGATACGTTAGGTGGAGCCTGAACACAGTCTGTGATCCGGCCGCCGGCTGCGCGCGAATCATGCCGATGCCACAGCGCGTCATCGTATTAGATGCATGACCGTGTGTTGCAAATCACGTCATGCCAAGCCCTATTCGTTTGGCTTATCAGCCACCAGCCAGCAGTACTTTTCTCTCAGAACAAATCAGCCATCAGCAATCAGCTAGCAGTACTTTTCTCTCAGAACAAATCAACACCAACCACCAGCTAACTGATTCGCTAGATGCTCCGTGGGCGGGCGCGTCCATGCCATGCTACCTTTTCTATATTTTAGTAAATAAAGTACTCCATACGTTTTTAAATGTACAACACACATATATTTAGAAGAGCAAAGTGTACCGGTGGTATCAAAGTATATATCTTTGATTAGTGTGTTAACATATCTACTTTGCATATAGAAGGTGTTGCTTTTCCATGTGGGCACTGCCTGCTTTATGCATGGAAGATGAGGAGATATATGCCGGCCGCGCGCGAAACATATCTTCTTGGAGGCATCATCCTTCTGCCGGCCCCCCTCCCCGTGGTATTATTCCGGTCAGGTGACAATAGTGATAATGGTGTCGACCCCTTCCTAGAGGCGTTGTCTTCGAAGCTCACCCCATATTGCAGTGTCATCGTGGTGGCCATCGTCACCTCTCCACGAGGATCTTTTCTTTTGCGCCTACCTTTGTTTTGATTTGCCCATCGCCTCTATCTTCTCGTGGATGCTTTGTCGTCACTGTTGTGATGCTCGTTCTTACTTTGGGTGGATGCTTTGTCGCCTAGATTTTGATCTTTTGATGGATGCGTTGCCGCCCATGTTGTGATCGTTGGGGTGGATGCTTTGCCACCGTTCTTGGTTGAGGTGGATGTTGTGCCATCGTGTGCTTGGACGGATGCTTTGTCGCTATTCTTATACTCTGGCGGATGCTTTGCTGCTGTGGTCATGATGTTCGGTGGATGCTTTGCCTCCGTGCCTTTATATGCTTTGAGTTTGCTCTCTCGACACTTTCTTGGTGATGGTGTGTTCGTTTTGCAAGCTCGATTATGAAGGTAGCCTAGTTAGGGTGGTAGGGTTGAGTGTGTCCTCCCCTAGTTCTTCTTCAAATGTGTTATGGTGTTGTGTGTTTGGTTGCATTATTCTTCTGTGTTTCTTTATTTTTAGTCCTTTGTGCTCTTGTGTTGTCCAAGCTCTATTTGGTTGCATCAAGATCTGTTTGTAAGTTTTCTTCTTAATGAAATCCGTGCCAAGGCACGGTCGCAAAAAATGAAGAGAGAAGATCATAAGACACAGTAGGGAGATGAGGCCATTCCAAATGGAAGTTTAATAGGATTTTATTCTCATTTAAAATGGTGCCACGTAAGCATTTAGATGACCTGTCAAAACTTTAAAGAAGGGAGAGGAGTTTCATCATTTGCTAAAATGGCAGTATTGGAAACATAGAAATAGAACTTTTCATTGGGATTGGCTTGACGAGTCATTGCCACGTGGGTTGTTAGTATGTCCGGCCTGTTCGTTTGGCTGGTGGCTGGTTGCTGATGCTGATTTGTTCTGAGAGAAAAATATTGTTGACTGGTTGCTGGTGGATGGTTTGTTCTGAGAGAAAAATATTGTTGCCTGGTGGCTGATAAGTCAGACAATACGGTGTCGTTACGTACTTGTCTCCCTACATCTTATTCTCACAGTGTTGACCATTCATCTATTCAAAACAATTGCAAATATATGAAAAGGGTAATCTTGATGATGAAGTAAGTCACAAACATAATAACCCATACTAATTGTATCATTGTTGGATAAGATGAACTTTCAAACATTGTGAGCAAAAATTATAGCAGATAGTGATATGGAATGAAGATAATAATAATTAGCAAAGTTTGGTACTCAAATGACATACATGACAAACTTAGCGATGTGAAATTGCATATGGTCCTATGACATCGAACAAGTCTACACGTCAAGACGTGTGGATAGAACACGTTTAGCCTACAATCCTCTCCCTCGTACATTACTATCCCTTCACTTGTGGGCACGAACCCACACATTTGTGACTTAATTATAAGAGCAACTCCGACAGTCTCTTTATTTTTGCTAGCTAAATTTGAAAATTTAGCCCTGTGTAAAAATAGAAAACTACAAAATTCTACTGAGTAATCCAACAGACTAGCTATTTTTCATTTTCCAAATCCCCACCCACTACTCACTAACACACGGGACCCACCTGTCATAGTCTCTCTTCCCCACCTTATCCTTTCTCCTGATTCTAACGCCCGACGCCCTCCCTCGCCGCCGACGGCGCCTCTCTGCGCAGCGACCAGCTCCTTCCGCCGCCGGCCCCTCTTTGGGCGGCGGCCAGCCCCAACTCCCCCAGCCGGCGGCCCCTCTCCGGCGGTCAGCCCTGCTCCGCATCCCCCTCTACACGAGATCTCCTCTCCGTGCCAGGGTCCGTCGTACATGTCGTCGTTGGTGTACGCCTGCGTGCTGTGGCCGTGCGTGTAGCCGCTGGCAAAGTTGTCCTCGTAGGTGGCGCCGAACGTCCACAAGAACTTGTCGTGGCCGGCCGCGCGACCGCGCCACCATGACCCCTCGTACATGCTGTCGTCGGTCCAAATGTACTTGTCGGCGCCATGTGCGAGGTCCCCGCGCAGGTCGCCCTGGTGGAATGCTCCATTAGGAAGCAGCTGCTTGGCGTGGGTGGTCGGCTCAGCATCCTCGTCGCTAATGCCGGCGTCCGAGTCGTCGTTGTTGCCGCCAACGGTGACCTCCGCCGCGTTCGGTGCTACGGCGGGCGCCTGCGGCGACTGCGCAAGGGCGAAAAGGCGGAGCTGTGCGTGCATGGCTTGATTTGGCGCGAGATTCCGGGGGGGGTGGATTTAGCGCGGGATGCCGAGGCAGATTGCGAGAATGTATTTTGACGAAGCTGTTGGAACGAGGTTTTCTCCATTTTCTTTATTTTTTTACAAAGATAAAATGATTTAGAGAGGTTGTTGGAGTTGCTCTAAGGATGGTAAATTAGTAAGTTAGAGTAGGATCGCCGGAGCTCCGTGCCTTTCGCCGCTGGCGCTCACCTTCAACGGACCCTAACCCGTCGGCACTAATAGCCTCCTACACCTCCTGTTGTCGCCCATGTTCACCGCCATCGTCGCCTGTCAACTCCCCCGTCGTGACGCCGGCCCAACCAATGGTCTCCCACTGCCTGACCGGTGGCGCCAAAGCGCCCACCTCTCTCAATGGCCGTCAGTGAGCACACAACCCCCGGCGACCCCAAACTCTTAATCTCGTCGGAGTTGAAGATGAAGGTGAGGATGGAGAAGAAGAAATTTTAGGTAAGAAAAGCCTCCAAATCACACAGCTGGTATAGCTTTCCCTTATCTGTATCGTGAACTCGATGTCCGCTTTTTCTTGTTTGGCCTGCCCAACCCTCCCTTAACAGAACCAAGTCCATCCAAGACTTATGGTGTCACACGGTGGCAATCCATGGCTGGCGAAGGAAGACGACTCGAAGAAAGCTGTCACAACTCACAACTCAAGCGTGGCACGGGGTGTGCGGAAGGTGGCTTCGGGTAGCATACGTGGACTCAACGATTGCCGATTTGTAATGTAGATCACGATGCACGACCTGCATTGACTCATCTGTTTTGATGCGTCGGAGCTGATTCAGCTGACGGACTGAAAAGGCTGAAAAAAGGAACGGAGGAACGGAAATCAAACAAATAAGGATCATAATATTCTGTGGTTCGCCGCAGGGAGCTACGAACCCCCGTGATGCAAAGGAAAACGAAGAACATGTGCTTGTGGGCTTGTGGCTCTCCAAAGCAGAGGAAAATTCTACAAGCTTGGAATGGACGGGGCACTTCGACTCTTGCACAGACATGACAACTCAGGTCGTGAGCCACACATTGGGTAGAAGAAGACTCTTCTTGGAGCTCCCACTTCTCAACTCCCGAACTCCACATGCGCGCACTAACGCTAACGCAGAACCGCAGATCCATGTCCTCCGCGGACCACCGCATGCAAACGGTTGGGGTCTGCTGCTCGACACAATGCAGATCTGCTTTGAACAAAGAAAACCCCGACCTGTCGACGGCAGAGCACGTGGACGTGGATCTGATTTGGGCTGCGCTCCGTCGTCCACCACCACCGATCGTCTGGCGGTGGCGGCCAGCAGACATCCCCTTCCACGAGGACGAGGCATCTGCTCTGGCAACTCTGTCATCTGGCCCTTGGATCCTGCGATCCGCTGCTACGGGCACTAACCAGTCAACCACCGTCCACATGGTGCTGGTACATGCTGGGTCACCGATAGATCTCGGCAACAAGAAAAAGATCGTTCGGTCTGTCTACCAGCCGCCACGGCCACGGCACGAGCGCGACGCCGCGACGTGATGTCACTAGCCGCCGCGGCCATGACGCGACCCCAACGACCGCGGGGGTCGCGTCAGCGTCCCGGCCTCGCGCGCGCCCAGTCACGGCGCGGTCACACCACACCACACGCGTCGACGACCGGCCGCTATAAGAGCGCGTGATGAACCCGCCGCCCGGAGAGCCCCATGCCGAAGGCCACCACCAGCCGCCCGGCTCCTCCTCCTCCTCCTCCCCGCTTCGCGCACGCACGCAAGAGCTCCGTAGGCTCGCGGTGAACACACAGACAGGGTCCGGCCGGCCGGCGGCGCCAAATTAACATGGCGGAGCACCTCCTCTCCACGACCGTGCACCACACCATGCCGGGGAACTACGTCCGGCCGGAGGCACAGCGCCCGCGCCTCACGGAGGTCGTCTCCGGCGCGCGCATCCCCGTCGTCGACCTCGCGAGCCCCGACCGCGCCGCCGTCGTCGCTGCCATCGGCGGCGCCTGCCGCACGCACGGCTTCTTCCAGGTGATGACTGATGATCAACGCTCCCACCGGGGCCGTAACGTCATATGAAGTGCCAATTGGCAGAACGCGCGCCGGCGCTTCGAATTGTTTGATCAATTTCCTATATGCGCAGGTCCTGAACCACGGGATAGACGCGGGACTGATCGCGGACGTGATGGCCGTGGCGCGCGCGTTCTTCCGGCTGCCGGCGGAGGAGAAGGCGAAGCTGTACTCCGACGATCCGGCCAGGAAGATTCGGCTGTCCACGAGCTTCAACGTGCGCAAGGAGACGGTGCACAACTGGCGCGACTACCTCCGGCTGCACTGCCACCCCCTCGACCAGTTCGTGCCCGACTGGCCGTCCAACCCGCCCGACTTCAAGTAAGTCCATTGCTTTGCCTGCCTCCTTAAACTAATCACACTCTATTCAATTGTTACTCTGTCGCGTCTACCTGCTACTTGAAGCTAGCAGAGGTTGCAAATGCAAAATCTGGGTGGAAGAGGCCTGAACCATTTCTCTATTCGAGGAGAGTAGTTCGGGGGCATTTCAAATGCGTTGTACCTGAAAATTCTCAAAAAAAAAAAAAGCGTTGTACCTGAAATAGAAAACACCTCATTCCTAAAATGCGAAAGCTGACGACTGCGGGCCCAGTGGTCATTTGTACGGGCACAAGCGCCCTCCTTTTAAAACAAAAAATTGAAAAGAGTACTTTTTGAACAATAGAAAAGAAATAATAACTGAATCTTACATATATGGGTCCACAGCAGCCCAAATGAAAAAACATGTAATGTTGTTGGTCTAAACAACTGTTAGACTATCCACACTCGTCATTAAAAAATATTCCGTACAGGTCATCGAGTTATATCTAGTTTCTCCGCACTCGTCATCATGTAAATTTCTACTCTATACTAACCACCCGCTGTGGGGCCCACAGACCAAATTTTTTTACCCCACCCCGCCGGCCTCCCTCCTCGCCCACTTTGTCACGAATCTTTCTCCACTCCGTCCACCCGCGATAGCGCCGGCCTTTCCCTCCCCACGTCAGCTCCCCAACGCGGCGACCAGAGGCAGGGGTGGAGCGAGGCTAGCGGCTCACGGCCCCTCTACTGATCCCATCTGCCGTTGAGCTGCGCGCCCCTCGTTGCTGTCAGCCTCATATAATTTACAATAGATTTTGAGTGCGTGCGGAGATCACTCTTTTGTCTCTTAGTTGGACTATTGCTTCCATATAAGAATAGGAAAAAAAAGAAAGCTTCTTCATCTATGTCCAAATTCAGATTAGCTAGAAAATTGGACACCATTTAAAATGACTGATATACTTTTGACTTTACTATCCAATGTTTGCCTCCCGTAAATGTTATGTAGATTTTTTTGCGAGGAAAATATTACGCAGATGGAAATAAAAGTCATGCTTAAAATATTCTTGAGAGCAATATTCAACCACATATTATTCATAAAACTTTAAATAGCAAAAACCAGTTATAACTCTGCAAAGTACAAACTAGTTCGTCTGGGTTATCAGCCACCAGCCAGCAATACTTTTCTCTCAGAACAAATCAGCCATTAGCAACCAACCAATGATAATTTTCTCTCACAACAAATCAGCACTAGCCATCAGCCAAACGAACAGGCTGGTGGATGATCTAAAGAAATGTTTTGTGTGTGCTCATCTGCCTTAGAAAGGAAATAGTTATAACTTTGCAAAGTACAAAGGGGGATTGTTATTGAGTAGTCCGTCTACCTTATTAGTTTGTCCCTAGCTAGATGGTTGTGCTAGGAATGAGAAAAGTCAAAATGAACAACTTAAAACAAATAAAGAAAACCACTTAGATGTCACCAAAACTCCGGTGTGAGTTAATATTGTAACCTCGAGTTGGATCATGATGATGCTGCGGCCACCAGCTGGCCATTGTTCATTACAACGATAACACCACAAGCATGTGTGACTAGACGCCATCTCATCAATTCCGATGGGCTACCACCAACTTGGTTGCTATTGGACACTACATTGCCTCCAGTTGGATAGCACCTTTTTCATTCATGCTCCCCTCCACCTAGGCTTTTGCCAGCCCTTCTTCTTTTTCAATGTCATACCACCAACCAGTAGGAGGGGGAGAGGAGGAATATAGAGGATAATTCTCCTTTGTGATGCCTCCAAGAAATGATATAATGCACATAGATGCCACCAACACAACCGAAAATCCGCTTTATAGGTTTTTCAACTCGAGAATCCTATGGCACTTGAGGTATTACTAGGAATAAAAAGCCACACCATTCATAATGGCAATGTCCCTAAGGTATATTGTGGCCTCAAATCTATCCATGAACTACATTGACCCAACCTCTAGGCACTAACCTAGAACAAGGGTTGCATCTAGCTACTAAATTTGCTGAATCAACGTTGTGGTGGCCGATGTGCGCCATGGCATGTTGTGCCTGCATATGGCATGTGTTAGAATTGCAACCCCCCCCCCCCCCCCCACACACACACACACATTTCTTGTGTTTTGGGGCTTCTAGCCTCTAGCTCGATCGATGGTAAGGAAGTAAACAGTGGCTTTATGGTGGTTTGGTATGGAAGTACGTCGTTGTTAGAGCGGGAAACCCCAACAATAAATATATATACACTTACTTTTTTCGAAACAATGAGTATTTCATAGTTTGAATCTTGCTTCTGTGGAGACGGAAGTAAAGTGTTTAGACTGTTCAGGAAACTAGTGATGTTTGGCAAACGAGGCCTTGTTTAGTTTGGCAAATTACCACTATCCATCCATCACATAGAAGTGTACGGCTCTCTCTATGCATGCAGTCTAAATGCGGTAAATTATCACTATTCATCCATCATATCGAAGGCAATTTGCTGAACTAAACAAGGTCTCCTTTACCAGCCCAAAGTTACACGCAAATCAGGCATTGTTGCATGCCTTCTTTTCTGGGTACACATCACAGATGAGGCCTTCATCCGTTCCTGAATGTGCCCACAAAGATGCAGACATCCAACAAGTTGTGGCGCACAGCAACGGAACAAACAACTTTTGATGGCCTGAATTGGGGCGATGCTGTCGAGTGCAAATGGACGACAGCCAGCTTACATAAAACCAGCTTGAATCTGTCATCCCTTTCCCTTTCACGTACACAGTGCAAGGATATGCAGCTAGACCAAACAACGTGATTCATGGCCCAGGTGATGCACATCAAGCTGATGAGCAGTGTTTTTGCCTTTGGCAGTTCGCGGCTGTCATCGATCAGCCTCATCCAGTCGATCAGAGCGAGCCGTTGTGTAAGGCCGAGGCCGAGAATGCGGCAAGCACGTCGTGCTTGCAACTTGGCTTCTATATAAGTGAACGGCACGGCAATGCTCCCACGCTTTCGGTCTCCGGTTCCAACGGAAGGTTTTTAGCACTAGTTTTTTTACAAAACTTAGCACAACGCTTAAATACACACATTAATAACATTCACGTCTAAGAATACAATGACCCACGTAATTCTGTCTCTGTGGCATTGTGGGGTGTTTAAGCCGGTAGATCTTAAGATTGACAAAATCACCACATGTCTCGCTATCAAAATAAATTAGTGCTGGTTAATTCTCGAAATAAATTTAGAAAATAACCATATTCGCATTAGCATTAGCAAGTATAGGGAAAAACTGGTTCGCAGGTCTAGAAAAAACCGTATGAATTGATGATCTAATGGATTCGATTCAACAAGAACGACCATGCAATTGAACCGGTTGAATTAGCGAGATTTTCATTGAACACCAAACCAGTCGATTTTTTTCATTTAACAAATAAACTGGTTTCTTAGAGTACCACAATAATTAGTTTGGTGTTTGGATGTCAGTTTGCTACTTGGACAATAAATTATTAATTTGTTGCTATTGTTTCTTTATCAAAGGAAACTTGGGCAAGTGCCGTAGTGCTTGGCTGTTCTTTGTCAATGCACGAGGACGCGCGAGCTAGCTAGTATAGAAGTAACTAGCAAGGTAGCCCGCGCTAATAGCGCGGCTAGATTTGATAAATCATATTTTTTAAAATAATGTTAGCATTGTATTTTCTGTATCCATCTTAATTCATTATCCATCCTTTTGAAATCACTAATACCGATGTAAATATTGGAGTTAAAATTCAGAACTGATATTGATACATTTGAATTTTGTTATTTGGATGGTGTTTTAATTGGTGGATGGAACCTGACATGATAACGAATGCCATTCGACTCTCTGTTGCACCTCTGCATACAGTGTCAACCTCCGAGCTCTGTATTGGACAGAAATTGTTGTTCACCCTCTCATCACTTAGTCCTCGCCTCAACCGACTAAGCCTCTTACTCCTCACTCTCGATGGTCGAACTCTGCCATGTTAATTCTATGGCTCCTGAGTTTGGCTCGGTTGTTGACCTCACGTAGAGTGTGGGTTCTCCAGCGAGCTCGTCGTATCTCGTGTCACCATTGGTTGTCGACGTAGGTGACCTTGAAGCTTGATCTGGGGTGGGCTCAAGCAACGGTAGCGTAGGTCCTCCTCTCTTTCCATATGGGTACACCCCCTTCTTTATCTCATCCAATGGTACCTTCTTCCTCTCGTTCAAAAGTCTCTCTTCCTTACGATCGACGGTCGATGCCCCTTTTGTTTTCTTCTTCCTCTTCGTCGATGGCCCCTCCTTCGTTGATGGTAAATAGCGGCCGGTTCTCTCTCTTCTAACTTGTGATCCCGACAAATATATAGGATGTTTCTTATATATACATATTGTATCGTGTCTCCTAGGATATATATTTATTGCTTGAAATGCTATGTCCTTAGTCGTTGTTGAATATACCTTATGTCTTCTAAAATGTAACCATTATGTTTGACAATACTTTTATAACTTCCAAGATAACTACTGATCATCAATAGTAGGTAACATTATTCATTGTGGGCATACTTGTGTTCATCATCGTGTTCATTGTGTTGTTTGGTTCTTCACACATCACATACCAATCTAATTCCAAAAGTTTCAAAAAGATTAGAAGATATACGACAAATTAACTTGATATCATCACTTTCATTCTTGTTTGGAAGCTTACTATGCTTATAGATGTGTGTAGTCGAAAAAATTATTCCTCTTTATTTATTATAGAGGATCTCATGTCACTAACAGGTGGCCTATTCGCAAGCAAGCCCATGTTCTAGGGACATAAAGTCCCTCTACTGCAGAGCATGCTTATCCTAAATGGTGACATCATACTGATAATTCAATTTATCTTCCTCATGTCTATTGTGCAAGATAGATATTTGCATTGGGTAGCTTAAATTTCTTCGCACATCGTGCTAGCTTCTCCGATGTATCACAATATTTGTTCATATCACAATGCTTATGTTTTCTCTTGTTGTCTTCCCTCTTTTGTCAACTTTACACCTTCTTATTTTTTCGAGCATTTTGCCAATTTGTTGTAGCCATTTATGGCCACCAGCTTTGCCCACCATTGTTGTCTACTACCTCAGTTCTTCGCTGACCAAAGCAGTCGTATCGCGTTGGTCGCTATCTAGGAAGCCATTGTCTCGCTTTTGATCTCCAAACCCCATATGGTTGATGCCAAACCATACTTAACATCTTCTTTGTCAAATTACTGCTATGCAAACCTACATGAATTGGTCATCAAATCTATCTTATCTTATCATCTCCTGTGGCATCTGATTTTTTTTGTCTCTATCACAGTTGTAGGTTTGTATGTGCCAGAATCAAGTATTTTCTCTCCCTAGCCTTCTACTCATGTTGTATTTTTCAGTGTCTATCTCAAAAAAAATCGAAGAGACTTAGAGCATGCTTGGTACACTTGTTGCCACTTGTACGTCTTGTTTGCTTGCCTCACGTTGTTAGGAAAATTAAGGTGAGCTCCCATGGGAGTGCTTGCTTTCCTTGCTGTTGCTCGCCTTGTAGCTCGATCCAGCAGTGTCATAGACGCTCGATCGATAGCAGCAAAGGTCCATCCGACCATGGTGGAGGTTAATCCAACAACAGTGGAGGTCGAATCGACGACATTAGATGTCAAATTGACAGTAGTGGAGGACGATTCAGTGGCCGAAGAGTTTGATTCAGTAGCTAAAGAGCTTGATTTGGTTCTCGTGCACCTGAATTTTACGACGACAAAGCTTGTTTCGGTAGATGTGGTGTTAATTCAACGGTCAGTCCACGTCAGTTACAATCTGAAGTATATCTAGATCAGATTACAAACAGTATCTCGTGATATCCGGACTGATTGGCGTTGTGTCTGGTGGCTTGACTTTTGCACGCCAAATCTCCCATCATTTCGGACTCGCTTGCCAGGATGGGTGGGCCCACCATCAAGACTTAACTTCAACCCTTTGAACAAAATTCCCCCATCTTCATGTCCTTGAGCGACGGCCCAGTTAAACAATGGCTAATGTGCAATTGACTGTGTATACAAACAAAATCTCACATCTTCATCTCCTCGAGCGATTACACAGTCTCTCGTCGCTATCTCTCCATACCCATAGTTGCTTTCTCTAAATAGTCTACCTAGTTCGTGCTCTAAACATCTCTTGTCGCGCTTTATGCTCTGCTCGTGTCTTCTTCTCCGACTTTCGGCATTGAGTGAATTAAACTACTGGATGAAAATAAATAAACAAAGCAGTACATCAATTACGCTCTGTCCTTCTTGCACCCTCTTTTTCGCATGAAGATGTTGCCGATTAGATTATTTGATCGCCTGCTCGAGGGCACCGCACTATAATCCCTTACTTTGGGAGGGAACAACAGACTATATCCAACTCCCGTATGTATTTTCATCTAGCGGTTTTTTACATATATGAGTGGTTTTCTACGAAGTATAGTTTAGGGAAGAGCTTTTTGATTGTCACTAAAATCATCATGAGGCCAAACTTGGGGTCACATGTCCTCTCTTCTTTATTTGAGAAGCAATTTTATTTCCATCTCATATATATATATATAGAGTCATGTGAGGCTCAACAAAGAGATTGATTTTTATTTCCTAACAAAAATTAATTTTCATCATGTGCCATGTCTTATCAATGTTGGCATTTAGAGCCTTGCAAGGCTACATGCCTATGCGGATAAATATTTCACGAGCTTCCTAATTAGTACTTCAGCAGGGACAAAGAACTAATTTAATGTCCATCGTGCGAAACTTTCTAAATTATAATTGTATTTGTTATTTACTCTTCAATTAGTTATTTTTTTGCATTTCCTAATCTGTGTAAACATTAACTACTATTTTTCTTATTTTTAATTTCGAATTTATGTATTTATTAATTGTATTTGTATTGAATATGGACTCTTTGGATTTCTTTATTTTAATTCCGAATTTATGTATTTTTTTAAACATTAACTACTATTTTTCTTATTTTTAATTTCGAATTTATGTATTTATTAATTGTATTTGTATTGAATATGGACTCTTTGGATTTCTTTATTTTAATTCTGAATTTATGTATTTTTTGGATTAATCTAGACCTTCAGATCTTCATAAAATCCAACGGTGTATATTCTTCTCTTTTTTGGATTAACGTGGGAATTTCTAGGCCCTCTCGGCGAACGTGGTGGCTTGTTTTAACACTCAAGTATAAAGATAATAATAGATAGATTAGCAGCATAGTACTGTGGCAATTATGTGTATACCTTTGCTGATTCGTTGGTGTTCTTGGATTGTTGAAAGAACGAAGTAGTAGATGTATTTCTGATACTGATGATGGCGCGGACGCACGTTCAGGGAGACGATGAGCAGCTACTGCAAGGAGGTCCGGGAGCTCGGATTCCGGCTGTACGCGGCGATCTCGGAGAGCCTGGGTCTGGAGCCCAGCTACATGAAGGAGACGCTGGGCGAGCAGGAGCAGCACATGGCCGTTAACTTCTACCCGCCTTGCCCCTCGCCGGAGCTCACCTACGGCCTCCCCGCCCACACCGACCCCAACGCGCTCACCATCCTGCTCATGGACGAGGACGTCGCCGGCCTGCAGGTCCTCCACGGCAGCAAGTGGGTCGCCGTCAACCCCCATCCCGGCGCGCTCATCATCAACATCGGCGATCAGCTGCAGGTGGTTAATTAATAATCTCCCCGATCAACATCCATTTTATTTCAGGCACTTGTGACCTGCGAACGAACGAACGAACGAACGCCGGAGCTTAAAATTTGTGTTGGGATCACGCGTGCAGGCGCTGAGCAACGGGCAGTACCGGAGCGTGTGGCACCGGGCGGTGGTGAACTCGGACCGGGAGCGGCTGTCGGTGGCGTCGTTCCTGTGCCCGTGCAACGACGTGGAGCTGGGACCCGCGCGGAAGCTGGTGACGGAAGAGACGCCCGCCGTGTACAGGAACTACACGTATGACGAGTACTACAAGAAGTTCTGGAGCAGGAACCTGGACCAGGAGCACTGCCTCGAGCTCTTCAGGACCTGCTGAATTGGAATCATTTTTTTTGAGGGGCACTTCAGTTCGTTTGGTTTATCAGCCACCAACCAACAATATTTTTCTCTCAGAACAAATCAGTCACCAACAAACAGCTAGCACTACTTTTCTCTCAGAACAAATCAGTATCAGCCACCAGCCACCAATCAAACGAATAGACTGTGGCTCATCGGGGCTAGTTTCTCTTGACAGGTGCCCAAGAATAATGAATGGCAGGCTTAGTTTACGGGCCGCTCGGCTCTAATATGTTTTTGTCCCAACTTTTTTTAGGTTAGTTTTATCCGAACTATTTATATACATATATTTTGGTCTGGGCTCAAAAGTGAGAGATACAAGCGACGGGTTCCCAGTAACAGTCCAATAAGAGCCCAGTCTCTCGCTTGCCCGCACAAATACGTGGCCCACGCACGCTCCTCTCGTTTCCTCTCGACTCTTCCCCCAGCTACAGTTCATCCAGGCGGAAGAAGGGTGATTTTCTTCCCGGTGTCGATCTTGCCGGCTCCTCTTCGCCTCCGGCGGCCGCTTAGGCGTCGGATATGGAGGGGAGATGGTGGATCGATGTCCGTTGTACATACCCTATCCTATTAGTCTCGGTTTGTATAGTCTAGGGTTAGGTCTACCAGTGGTGCTTCGGTCGCCGCCGGTTCTTTTGCTTGTCTGGATCGGCGACGGGAGGGGCGGATGCGACGGCTCCGGCGGCGGTGTTGGCGAAGCTGAAGCTTCTTCCTTTCGTGCTGGTCCATGGAGAATAAAAGGCACCCATGCCGGATCTGGTGCCTGGGTTGGCCTTTTGGATCTTGGCGGGTTCTTCTGTCCCTCCATCGTCTCCGTCGTTGCCGGCACCGGATTTTGCGGCGGAAATGTTGGGAGGTACGTCTACCAACTTGAGAGATCAGGTTGGTCTTTAGATCCCACCTATTCTGGTGGTTTGCATCCTTTTCTGGGCGTCTTCATCTCCGACGTTCTGGGGCTGGTGCTGTTACTGGCGTCAGATCCCTTCTACACCGGCGATGTGATGGCCGTTGGCCATCTTGCTTGGCCTGCGCGTTCAACGACTACACGGTATGTCGGTTGCTCCGGCGTGCTTCTTGTGGTGCCACTACTAAACTTTGAAGCATCTTCGTCGGGAGGGTGGTCGGCTACAAGATGCCTGCTCCGGTCGCCGTTGACGGAGATGACCGGGAGCTTCTTACAAGGGCGTGGTTGTAATTTTCATTTCTGTCAAGAGTGTTCTTGTAAGATGTGTGATGTAAACTATCAGAATATGTGAAATATAATCCCGGTTTCTCTAAAAAAAAACGTGGCCCACGCGCTTTGTTTCAGTTAATCCGTCGCCGCCGGCGGTAGCGCAACAACCGGCGGCACGGCTCGAGCATCGCTGCCACCGCGCCGGTTGGAGAAGTCGCTGCGCGCGCGGCCGCGGACAAAGACGCAGCGCAGAGCCGTTACGTACGTTAGACTGTCCGCACTGGGAGCTGCGATATCCCCGCTATTCCTGCCCCGTTGTACTATCAAGGAGAAACACCCCGCGGCGGGGGGGGGGGGGGGGCTGGATCGCTTACGCGATTTTTCTGTCAGCTCCCATTTCCTCCATATCTAGAGGGATGGAGCCTCCGCTAGCTGCGCCCGCCCCACCACGCACTGCCGCCCGGGAGAGACAAAGGGAGTCGGCGACTTGACGACGACGAGCTGCGGCGTCGGTGGGGCCCTGCTGCTCCGCCTTCCCCTCTGCCTATAGATCTGCGCCGCCTCCTCCCGGACGGACAAGCTGCGCCGCCTCCACCGCGGGGAAGTAGGGAGGCGCGTCGGGCCGGGGAGCAGAGGAGAGCCCCGAGCGCTCGTGCTTCGCCTGCCGCCACCATGGAGGGACCGACGGAACAGGGGAGCCCTGGACGCCGTGCAGCAAGGGAGGTACGGCCGTGGGGATCTTGGGCGCATATCCTGGCCACGACGACGACCAGGGAGAGCTGACGCACGAGCTGGAGGCCGCCCACCGCGACTGGTCGTGCAGGACGCCACTGAAGGCCACGCAATGGGTCGGCGCCGACGCGCGCCTCTCCCAGCTGTGGCCGACACGCGTCCCCCCAGCCAGGCTCTGCCGTGGTGTAGGGAAGGGAGCGCGCGGCCACGCGTCTCGTCGACACAGGGAAGAGGGGGGAGGGTCGGTGGAGGAGGAGGATGCAGACGCGCGCGTAGGCAAAGGGTGAGCTCGAGGCCGGTGGAGATGTCGAGGTTTAGGCCGCCGTCCCCGCAGCGGCCGCCAAGTCCCAGGTGGCCGTCCCCTGCTGGAGCTCCACCGCCAACGAATCGAGCGCCGCACTCATCACACGTCGAGGAGGAAGGCGCCCGTGTCGTCGCGTCGTGCCTCTGTCGTGGCATCCCTGCGCTTCGCGTATGGACAAGGCGTAGAGATCCGAGAGAGAAGTCGGCAGGGGATGGGGCGGATGCGCGAATCTCGGCGACAAGAACTTGAGGGAGGCTCGTCACCGCACCGTCCCTTGCTCAGCGCGGCCCCTGCTTCGCGCGCGACCCTTGATCTACACGGCCCCTGCTCGGCGTGCCCACGACGACGAGGTCCATGCACCGCGCTGCTGCATGGGCCACCAGCGACGGTTGGATGAAGATATGGGGCCCGTTCGGTAGACTGGCCTGGCTCAGCCAGGCCCATGAGCCAGGCCGGAGCCCGATGGGCCAGCCTCATGAGATGCAAAAAATTTGTTTGGCAATTTTGCATCCCGTGATGATGGCTGGGCCTAGATGGTGTTAGATGGGCTACATGAAGTGATATCGGTACCTTGCATATGGGCCTAAGGTATGCTTACCCCACCTCCCATCCCTATCTCCCAACTCACCTCCCTCTTCTCCATCGTCGCCGGCGCCGACGCTCATCCGCGTCGGGTCCCCGCGCATCCTCCTCCGGGGCCGCCAAACCCTCCTCTGGGGCTCATCGGGGCAGCCTCTGCTCACGCGTCTGAGCCGCCGCCGCTCCCGCACCGGAGCCACCGCCTCTTCCTCGACTTTCCCGCTGCATCTGCGGGCTCGACCATGGGGGCTGCCGCCTCCACTCCCGCACTGAAGCTGCCGCATCTCCACCGCACGATCGTCGATATCCCCGGTCTCCACCGCAGCCAAGAAGCAGCCGGCAGCCGGCGCGCCACCCCACCTCTGCATCGGCGTACCTGCGTGCCACCCCTTCTCCAAGCTGGCGCGGCCACCGCGCGTTGTCCCTGCTCCACGCCGGCGCAGCCCCCTGCGCGCCGCCTCTCCTCCAGGCCGACCCGCCATCCCTCCGTTTCGCGTCGGCGCGGTCCCCGGGGCGCCGCCCCTTTTCACGCCGATGCGGCCCTTGCGCGCCGCCTCTCCTGCACGCCAGCGCGGCCTCCTGCGCGCCGCTCTGACTTCGCGGACCCCACCGCCACCGCGGGCCACTGCTCCTCCTCACCTTCCACGTCTCCGCCGCGCGCTATGCTCGTTCGGGGCGCTGTCGCGGCCACCGGCAGCTCGGCCCCTCCCCGCGATGTCCTTCTTCCGCGCGGCTGCCGGCAGCTCGGTCATCCCCCGCGCTCCGCCCCGTGCAGCACCGCCCCGACCCGGGCAACGAGCGCGCCCGCGTCCAACTCCAGCCCGATGGCGGTGACCACGCCGTCGTGCCCCTCCATCTCCCGCGATAGCGCGTCGTCCTCGGCCACCATGCGCCGCTGCAGGGCATCGACCCGCGCCAGCTGCGCGGGGCCGAGTTTCTCGGGCCACCGCACGCCCAGCAGCAGGTCGCGCCTGGACTCGGTGTAGAGAAGGTGGACCAGCGTGGTGGGGCGCCACCCGGCGAGCCATTAGGTGGCGGCGCGCTCCGCGGTGACGGTGACGGGTCGCGGCGGCGGGACCTTCCTCTCCCTTCATCTGCCTCCGGTTAACGCGCGAAAGAAACTGTCGCCCTCTTCCTCTAGTTCGCGCGTGGAAGAAGATGGGAGGTGACGAGAACGAGCTGGGGAACGACCCCCTCGGGCGTTTCCTCGGATGCAGGCTCACCGGCCTCTTTTGCACCCTCAGGGCCTGGCTCCACAGGCAGTGCAGGCCTCCAAACGGGGGCAAATCCACCCTGCGAGCCTGGCCACCAGCCCAGTGTGGCTACCGAATGCGCCCATGCTACTTCTACGGGGCTAGTCGCGCAAGGGATTGGAGAGGCCGAGCGGTCGTGCGCCGCAGCTCGCCCCCCTCCCCCCCAGTCGCCGCCCGGGCAGCAGACACCGTGCCGGAGCAGTGAGGGAGGAGGGTCGGGTGCGCCGGAGCAGAAAGGAAGGAGGGTCGGGCGCTCCGCCGGGGAGGAGGAGAGGCAGGCACAGTGGAGAAGAAGATGGGGGAGGCGGAGGAGGAATAAAATAATTGGTAGTTGAGATAGGGGAAAGATGTAAAAGATGATGATGAGTGCAGGAGAAAGTTTTCACGGAGGAGAGGCAGGCCGGTCACACGAGGACAAGTTCCCCCGCTAATCCACGGCCCATCCATCAGCTTCGCCAGACATCGATCCCCCCGGCGGCGACGGCCTTACGCAAAACCCAACCCAACCCCAATCTTATCAGTTTCCCCGGGAACGTGTGGCGCGCGGCCGTCCGGCGCTTGCCCCCACTCTATCCGTGGCGCGCCGAGAGCCCACCGACCTCAGAGGCTCATACACCCCCTGCTGGTGCGCCCCGTGTTATCAGCCTTAGCCGCCGACGTGCCCCCCTCGCCTAACGCCCGCGCCGCGACGTCACCCGACCCCCGAGTGACACCGACCAGTTCGCACGCAGCTCACCGCGCGCGCCGCCGTGCGACACACCATGGCCCCGACCGCCCCAGCTGCCACGGGCGCGGCGAGCCCCGCCGCGCGGGCCGTCGCCAAGGGCGAGGCCAAGGCCGCCGCGCGCTCCGTCGTCGGACTCCGGCTGCCCGCGCAGCCGCCGCTACCAGGCCTCGGCCTCGCAGCGCAGGGACAGACCCGCGCCGCCGCCGTCTGTGAGTGTGACACGACACGATGGCATCCGTGGCGTGCTTGAGTGGCATTGGTAAAGACGCCCTGCTCTTTGATTTCCAGGCAAGCGGCTGGCGAGGAACGTGGTGGCCATGGCCGCGGGGGAGCCGGCGGCGCCGGATGCCGCCAACGAGGAGTTCACCGAGTTCGTCAACGACCTGAAACAGGAGGTGAGTATACGTGAGCCGTGAGCGACATGGCACGTCCTGCTTCCACTCTGCATCAGTCTGTATAGGCTGGTTGCGGGCTTGCAGTTGCAGCACGATGACATGTGTATCTTTGCTGGTCTGCAGTGGGACAGGATCGAGGACAAGTACGCGGTGACCACGCTCGGCGTCGCGGCCACGCTCGGCATGTGGGGCGCCGGCGGAGTAGTATTGGTACTGAACCGTCACCTCTTTCTTTATGCTTTTGACGAAGGAGGTTTCTGAATCTTCTATGCATGATTCATTCAAACTAATGGTGCGACCTTGCAGGCGATTGACAGGCTCCCCGTGGTTCCCGGCCTGATGGAGGCTGTTGGGATTGGATACAGTGGGGTAAGACCTGCGTCTGAGTAAAAACGTCAGATTATACGTTTTTGTCACAACATAGGTGTTACAGTTTTGTATGGAGGCCTAAAGGCTAAAGTGTTCAGGATTAGAGTTTTGTTACTGCTGCCGTTTTTCTGCTGAGTTCTGTTCTGCTTCTCTCATGCAGTGGTTCGCGTATCGGAACCTGCTATTTAAGCCTGACAGGTAAATGAGACAGTACATCAGCTACCTTATCCAGCCTGCAAAATTCTGCAATATGCATAGGACAGAACAAATGAACTAAGTAATGATTCCCCATTGATCAATATGTATAGGCAAATCCGGAATATTTCCAGGTTCAAGAAAAATAATATCAACCATATGATAAAACGAAAAAACAACACTACTAATGTAAAGTAAAGTTCAGTATGATAGTATCAGAAATTAAGAATTCCAAGTTGATGATGTTGTTGTTGTTGTTTTGACCTTTTGAGTTAGCTGTATTTGACATTCCCATTTTAGGCTTTTATCAACATTTTCTGATTTCCTTGGTTAAAGATGTTTAGATGCTCAAACCACTGAGGTGCATTGTAGGGACGCTTTCTTTGCAAAGGTCAGGGAGGTCTATGAGGATATAATCAGCAGCAAATAGGCGGAGCACTAATGCAAGCTCAACCAAACTAAGTTCCCTCTACGAGGACCTATTAGTCTGCCGCTTTCAGTTTTGTTGTCCCTGTATATTTTCAGTAGAGCATCCAATTTGATCCTTACTCAATTTATGGATAAATAATTTGGATGTTACTCGTACATAACATTTAATCATTTTAGTCATTTGTTTCTTTGAATTTTGCCATGGCCGAAGAATTTCAGCTGTAAATCAATACAACATTTCGAATATGCAGTCATCTATAATCTATTCCATGTGAAATTGCATCTTAACCCCTTCACGAAAATAAGCAAGTTGGAAAATGACATCCATTTGGGATCTGGTCCTATGTCATTATCATAGTTAGTGATATTTTTCAATCTATAACTCTTTCAACGACAATGGACAAGTTTTCTCTTATTAGTTTTAGGTAGTTACATGGCCCAAAAGTGGAAAATAAAATTACTCAAAAAACACGAAGCACTGGTGGTAAAGAAATCACTTGCAGTCAATGTTTTAAATAGCGAGCTAAAATATTCACTGCCAACCTTTTGCAAAAGCTACAGGGGATATAGCGGAAGCTATTTTATTTAGTTGTTTAAGAAAAAAGTATTAAGTTAATTATGCATATAAACAAGGATCTAAGAAAAAAATTATGAAGTCGATGTGTCTACCACTTCAAAATTAAAGATTATGTTACGATTTTTTACTGGTATCAAATTTTTTGAGCAACTAATAGGCTTTTGGGCCTCTGCTATGGAGAAAATGAAGCATCATCAACCCGTATACCTGAAAATAAGATTAGTGGTGCTAATAAGTAGATTTTGTGGGTAAGCCAAATAGCCGCAGAGTTAAAGTATCCTTAATGGTCATAGCGGAACAATTGTCAATAACGTAGTGTCAGGTCTCTAAGAAAAGCTATAGTGAGGCTATAGTAGGCTACTTAGAACTATGCTTGCACTGTAGGGGAAATTATTTAAAAATAAAAAAGAAATATACATAATAAAAAATGGAAGATCGCAAAAAAAAATCTCTTGATCCCTCTTCTCCTCTTTTGCTACCTTCACTTTCATCTAGAAATGGCAAGAAAAATATAACAGAGAGAAAACTAGTTAACGATTTGACACAATGCTTTTACATAAAAATATCTAGAAAAATTCCTTAGAAAAAATGTAGGAAAATTCTTTCTCAAGGTTATCTAAAAAGTATACATATTTTTTGGAAACTTTTTCTACCAAACTCATATAATGATTTTTCTCAAAGTCAACAACAAATAACTTTTAAAACAAAGTTTTATACCTAGCTAACCTGGCTAAAAAAGTATTTGCAAAATTATTCTTTTTCCACAAAAAAGCTAAACTAAAAACTTTGCACATTGAAAAAGGTAATAAAATTCAAATAAAAATAACTAAAATTGCAAAAATAATTCTAGCCAAAGTTTATAAAAAGTTGTGTGATGGAATTTTAAAGCAATTTTGTAATTTTGAAATTATTTTAAAACAATTTGTAATTTTAAACTTAAAATTTAAAAGAATTTTGTAATTTTAAAGCAATTTTGTAATTTCTAGTTTTGTAATCTTGAAGTTTAAAAATTTTGTATTGTTTTTAAAAAATTGTGTAACCAATTTTAAATCAATATTTTATAAAAGAAATTGTGTAACAAAATTTTGAAAGAAATCTTTTTAAATTATATAACGTACGGTTGAATTCATTTTTGTGTGATCTCTTTCTTTTTTTTCTATCATTGCTGTTTTGGACATGTAACAAACATCATATTTTTGCACGTATTTGTCAATTGGGGGTATCCTCAATATCTGTGTTTTTTTAACTTTTAAGAATCAAAGGATGTACCTCACCAAACTCACAGTTGACAATTGAGTGAATAGTGAATGGTATCTGTTTCTTATAGAAAAAAGTTTAAAGAGAAGAAGCATATGTGTTCTGTACTCTAAAATTTTGGGGGATGTTGTCTATGAATTTTTTTATCTTTAATGGATGACATGTTTTCCCAAGAGTAAAATACATGAACAGTACCTATACACTTATCATGGGATGTCAGTTAGATTTTTAAACACTCAAAATGCATTTTTAAATCAATGAACTTGTCCAAGATGCCAGCGAGGTCCCTACATTTGTCATGTGACAATTGAAGGAGGAATTGAATATTACTACTTGCAGGTAATCACCATATAATAGCCTAAGTGTTTACCTGGTTTTCTCAAAATTAACAGAGTGCTTCTTGATAAGTTTTTGCTTCTCATACTTCATCCGTTGTCTGTCAAAGAACCTGCTCTTCTTTCTTGAACAATCCATAAAAAAATGAAAGTAGAAGTATATGAACAAAAATTAAAGGAGCAATAATCTAGAAAATGTTTTAGTAAGTAGTTCAAAAGAACATGTATATGGTGGATAGAAAATAAATTGAAAAAGAAAAAGGATAAATCTGAAAAATGTACATACCTTTGTTTTATAGAATGCAACAAATTCCTTCATCAAATTTATGTGTGCGGTTGAATGTATATCATGCTAAAAGATTACCTATAAAATATAAATGATTGAAACTGAACCAACAAATAAAAAATATTAATTATAAAAAGAAGATTGCACATTGCTATTAAGTTGCACAATTTGAGATCTGGGAGGACTGTACATATGCTTAACTCCAGTAGTTTTATAACAGTAAAATCACAGATAATGCACGTGCGACACGCACGTGTTCTTTTAAGGAGTAATATGAACTAATTCTCTGCATAAATTGCTATCCTCCAAGTATACAAAATTATAGTCCAGTGCACAACATTTTAATTTAAAACAAAAGAAAGATTGAATATCTAAATGCGAAAAGAATTATAATCCAGAGCAGCTGAGCAAAGGTGACATTCCGTTTTCATGCAGGAAGCAATGACTGCGCTGAGGCCTTTTTCCTATGTAATATCTAAAACAATTAGAATGCTTAGGCTTTAAAATCTGCTGGATAAGGGGAAAAAGCCTGAATGACATAATTGACCTATTTTATGAACTGACCTTCAAATTTTTGTGGAAGCATAACCTGAATTTTTTTAACTAAGCCTTTCTTACAAAATTTATGATGAGACCTAGAAATATGTTTAAGCTGAGCATCTAATAAGGAATCAAGCAAATACGTCAACCTGCACCAAATGAAAATCGTGCTAAATCAACATCTAGGAAGAAAGCAAATCGAAGAAACTAAAGCTCCCTGTGCAAAATGGGTGTGAAGCTAAATCTCCATCCGGTCCATTTTGTCAGTTCATTAAGAAGAAGAAAATCTAGAATTTTTCTATTGCCTTGAAGTCCATATTATAGTTACATCCTAACACCTCAAAAACCTCACAACATATTTTTGTTTGCTACAACACAGTAAAAAATAGAGGGTACAAAAGAATTAAACAAGTGGCACATGCCTTGTATAAGGCAGGTAGTAACCCTATAATTTGTTCAGACAAAGCATTTCAAGAACTTAGAAACTATACAATTTTTGTACATGGTACCACATTTTGTTAATGCTTAAACTAATTATAGTGAGGGTTATGCTATTGTTTTCTCACAAAATACTAACCTGCTTACTGACAATCTACATTCTGCTCTGAAAGGGGCGAAACTAGAGCAAGTTAGAGGGGGGTGCCTTTCTTTTATATGTGAAAATTTGATCATCAAATATGGTGAAAATTTGTTTTTCATAATGGTTTTTCAAAATTTTGTGGGTGCCTGGGCACCCACAACTACCAACGTGGCTCCACCCCTGGCTCTGATAATGCATCTCTAGCACTCAAAAGTGTCCTACTATAATACCAACCTGCTTACTGACAATCTACATTATGCTCTGATAATGCATCTCTAGCACTCAAAAGTGTCCTACTTTTGCTGGGATTGATCACAAAGAATCAATTTGAGATAACACAGTAAAAGAAGTGAAACTCACAGTGTCTCTCATGCACAAGAAGAATCTGTGCGCCCTTCCACTTTGCCTCGGAATCATGTCATGCAATCGCCATTTGATGTGAGTATTTGACAATGTTGCAGCTTCGGGATCACAACTTCTTTGTATTAAATAAGAGTTATTCCGACATGTATATAATTGGTTGATGGCCCCCAAAAACACAATTAACCCATCAAAAAATAAATAAGGATTGCCTATAAATCTATACTATAAGGAGTGAAGACAATTGAAAACTTTTCTCATCCAAATCGGGTTTGCCTTACCCCTCACGCCGGACCCACCCGTCATATATTTTTGGAAGTGGATAGGGTGGAAGGACTATGGAAGGACCAAAAATTCGCAATTTGGAGAGCATTCCTGCCAAAAACGAATTGTTTTTCTCACACACCCGACACATACCCGCCCTGTACCCACATTGGGCCCACTTTTCCTTCTGATCCCCTTCCCCCGTACGGAAGAAAAAAAACTCCTCCTCGCCTCCTCGCGCCGCTGGCCGCCAGCTTGCCCCTCCCCACGCCACTGGCCGCCAGCTTGCCCCTCCTCCCTCCTCGGCTCGACCGCCAGCGCGCTCCTCCTCCCTTCCTTCCCTCGCCGCAGTCGCCTCGTTCCCAATGTTGCCCTCCATGGCCTCTCCAGCGGCGCCTGCAGAGGTCGACCTCGACTTCTCACCGTCCAGGACATGGGAGGAGAGAGGGGAGGGGCCTGCCTGAGCGCCCCCGACCAACCGCTGCACAGGCCGCCGGCGGAGAAGGTGTAGGGGCCGGGGACCGAGCTTGGTCGTCGCGCCGCCGACCATGGATGCGGCAGAACCGCTGCCGACGAGTGCACTGAGATTTCCGCCTTCCCCATCGTCCCGGCCCTCTGACCCCGTGAGGAGGTTGCTGCCCCTGCCTCGCGCCACTTTAGCACCACCTGGGACGCACTTCTCACCACGCCGATGTCGTCGTGCCGATGACGCGCAGTGGGGAAACTCGGCAGCGGTGCCATGCTGGGACGCCTAGAGGATTAAGCATTCAGTTCATGCCGGCGAGGTGTTCGATGGAATGTGTGTGTGTGTGTGTGTGTGTGTGTGTGTGTGTGTGTGTGTGTGTGTGTGTGTGTGATATACCACTGGATCATCAGCTGGTGTCTCAACAATGAGCTAAGAGCCTAAGACACATTTGTTTCATAGATTTTGTTGTTATTTTGGCAACTAATTTCAATTTCGAATTTGGAATTTTTGTACTTGTTCAGCAACAATGAAGCAACGTGCTTAGTGCGAACTGAATTGGGTACTACCTATAGAGGCTTCATGCACTCCGATTCAACTTGCAAGTTGTATGTAAAGGTAAATCAACAATTCTACCTGTCTTTACAATGCTGCCATTTGTGCTTTCCATTGATTAATCAGACTATGTTAGCTAACGACAGTGCACGAGTTCTGTTACTGGCCCCTACCGATGGATCAATGCAGGTATGAAATGGAATTTTCTTTTTGCCGTCCTTCTCAAGTTGGGATTTCATGTCATCATGTGGTGACTATTAGTCTGATTTACTCCATATCATTTGTTTAAAGAATGCAACCATGGTTCCTGTAACTACTAGAAAAATATATATAAACAAATAATATTATGTGTGTTCTTTGTTTAGCAGAGTTAGATGACACGATTAGAAATAAAATATCATAAGCTATGTATTAGCAGACGACCATTAAATTCCCATCAGGAACTATACATTGGAAATATTTATTCGGGAGGGTCAGGAATGCAGTAGTTAGACATTAGTGCATTAATAAGAAATGAAACAGTTACTCGGGAGGTGCAGGAATGCAGCAGTTAGACATTAGTGCATTAATGACATGTTTTTTTTGTCCTGAAGGTTTTCTCCTTTTCCACGTGCATTGCTTTCTTTTGATTACTTGATTTACACGCAAAGATAACAATGCTACTGGTTTGCATGTTCAGATGCATATAATCTCGAGACTATATCCTTGCAATGAATATGCTGATCACGTCAAAGAAGTTTTGAAGTAAGCAACGCTCGCCAACATCTTGGATGATTGCAATTCCTATTTGATAGCCTTTTTATTCCTTGAAGTGGTTATGTGCATTATGAAACGTTTTCACTGATTCCTTGACAGTTTCTTGTTTTATGATGTGATCTAAAGGCATCACATAATAACTGTGAACCCATGCTAATGCTATATGAAAATCTGTTCTGAACTTGGATTCTGACGCTCTGAATCTGTTGCCTTGGCTGAACTCTCTATTCATTCAGTGCTAAAATGGGATGATCTAACAGTTGTAGGCAGCGAATGTCAGATCGGTTGTCTGAAGTTATAAACATATCAATAAATGCATTCATATCTTTTAGCTTTAATGTGTGCATAAACAAGCTGTCATGTGCATTTGGTCATTTCTTTTTCCGGTGCAAAGCAAAAGGCAGATTTAGAATTACCTAATGATATATTTGTATCTTTCAGTTATAAATGTGACCATGTGGTGTCATGTTTCATATTGAGAATTAAGTCACATTTGGTAACTGGATGCCTGATTCCATGGTCCAGGTGGTTTTACGGTCAGCTAACACAAATGCATGGAGGAAGTTTTTACTTCAGTATTTAGGCCATGTGGGTTCTAACTCAGGTACCTCCATTTTGTCACAGCTTTGTTTTGCTCTGATGTCCTCAAAATTTTACTTCTGTTAAAATAAAGATGGCTCAGATTATAACATTTTCAGATGGTTTCTTCAAGCTCCTTTATGGAGTTTCTGTTAGTGCCATCAAGCTTATGATGGAAGCCACATATATGAAAATGATACTTTAATAGAAATTTATAAAGTAGGGGCTGGTTGCCTGGTCCATCAGTGTGTATGTGTATGCTGTGTTTTTGTGTTGATACAATACTTCTAATTTAATGATAGCTCCATATTCTATATTGTCAAATTAATTATTACAAATATCTTGTACCATTTCAGCTGCAACTCTAAGTTGTTGGTTATAGAGAAGACTATGGGAGTACCCAGAAACTGAAATTGTTTCTTTACAGTATGTATTTAATTATTGGTAAACCTATTAAGCAGGGGCTCTTCTGACTTCTAATCCAACACCTATTGTTTCTTTACAGTATGTATTTAATTATTGGTAAATGACACTTCGGATCATAGGTTGAAATTTACATGTGGTTTCTTTATGTATTTATTTCAAATTGTTGGAATTGCCATCTTAATAGAATTTTAGGTGAACTGACGGAAGTATAAGACAATAAGAGAGAACTAATTAAAACTTGTGAAAGGAAAATGACTTTTTTTGCAAAAGAAAAACATAAAAGATTACATACATGGTGGCGTTAGTAGTGTGTTAAGACAAGTTTTGTTGTTCCTCTATTTACCATGAATCAATAAAATGTAGTTGGTTTTCTATACATATAAAGTTCTTTTATAAATATTTTTCAAAGGAAAAATTATGTGTCTTTGCCATTTACAACATTTGAATAAAAAAATTGTACTATCACGTACGAGCTATGAGTATAAAATACATATTCAATGTTTTAATGCTTGCAACTATTTAGTTCTTAATACATCACATATAACATCTGAAAAAACTTAATGAAAAACAAAAAAGTAATTACCATTACATACCTTCATTAGAACAAATGATAACAAAATCACATAAAAGAATCCTTACCAACAGAAAAGAAAGAAGTAACAGTGAGAAACTTTAGGATAATATTGTTTTAGCTCTCAAAAATAATATTTGTTGAACACCAACTTTGGGGACTGCAAACGACATGTCTTGCACTCAACCACTAATAACACAAAATCCTACGAGGCTGTTGTCATCTAATGTCAAGCAGTCATACAAAAAAGAACAAATGAAGTTTAAATAAAAGGGGTCCTAAAAAGTTGTGTGAAAGAAGCAGTACTATATATATGGTGAAGCCACATATAGTTTAATAGCATGACAAAAAAAAGAGAAAAACACTACTTCTCCCAGACCCCACCTACAGTATGAAGATCTGCACCTAAAACTAATTTTTATAAACATACCACTGTCATGTGCACCAATATCGTAAAATTAGTTGCATAAATCAGATTATAAATTGATAGATTAAAACACAATTCGAATGAAAATAGATTGGATGAGAACCTTGGGATGTGAGGGACGATTGAGCTGCTCTAGATCGAACGGAGCGAGCTGGGAGAGAACGTCTAGAGGTTTGCTGGTGTCACAATCCGCAGAAATCACTACCCCTCCATCACCCCGCGTCTTGCATCCTCATCATTCACTATCTATCATTGTCACTCGCCATCGTGCATGGAGCTTAGGAAGAAAAGAAATGCTATTGAAACTCTCCCTCTTGAGAGACCACGAAGGAGGATAGGAGGATATATCGTGTGATATGGGCCAACCTAAATGCGCCAGAAAAAACAGATAACAAATCAAAAGAAATTGTTGTACAAATCTTGAGGTAATTACATCCACAAATATGTTTATGAAGTAAAGGAAGGAAAACACCCCATAGAAGTTTAGGAATTGTTTAAAGAGAAAGGAAGCTTTGACATCAGCTACACTTCAGAAGTCACGACTGTAATTGTTGGGCGGTTGGGCCTGCATTGTGGCCTAAACAAAACCGGCCCATAGATGATGCACGAACGGGCCAAAATACAACTCATTCATTTCTTATCTCGCCTACACTACACTGGAACCTTTTATATTTTTGTTTTTACTTTTACGATTGTGTGTCTACTAAGTTTTAAAAAATAGCACCCAACCACCTATGAACTAGTGGTAGCAACTTGCCGTCAGTTCATCCGACAATTTTGGTAATCTTACTATTACTAATTGGAGGCTCCTTTTGAGGCCTCCACGTGAAGCCACCTAGGATCCTAGGTGGACAGTCTAGAAAAAAAAATTAAAGAAGCCTCCACATGAAGCCACCTAGGATCCTAGGTGCTTAAAAAGAGAATAAAATTACCCACATTTGGCATTATGCATACTTAACTAAAATAACACCTTATATCTATGTCAAAATTACCTAAAATCTGCATTTTATAAAATTAATCTAAATCAGACCTCTGAACTATCCATCTATTATATCTATGTCAAAATTACCTAAAATCTGCATTTTATAAAATTAATCTAAATCAGCACTCTGAACTATCCATCTATTCAATTATTAAAACATATAAATTTGATGTCCGCCCGCCTATAATCTTCATATGCAATCTCCGACTCCCAAGATACGTCCCACGCACAAAATCGACCTTCTTAAACCTCAGTAGTTTTTAAATGAGCATGAAAGGAGCCGCATCCCATAGTACGTAGTAATCCACAAGGCTGCCACAGACCGAGCAGACCACAAGCAGTCAAGCAAGGACAGAGCGCAGGCCGCAAGCGAGGGTGCTATCCATGGCACAAGCAGCAGGAAGGAGTCAGACGATGCTCTAGGACGTGTTGTCGTTTAGCGTGCAGCAAATGGCAATGATCGAGAAGAATGTAGCCAGCTGTTATGTTTGAGATTGGGAGAAAACATGCATGCCTATTGATGGAGAAAAGTACACGATCGAGGGATGTATTCCTGCATATTTTCACCGGTGACCAGACAAAACTGATTTTACTAACCAAAATATCAAGTTTTTATGTCCTATGATGATAGGGCATGACGGACATAGGTGGTGGTAAAGTAGTTGGCACAGTTAGGATCTAAAAAAGAATACACTATAGATTGATGACATCTTGATTTTAGGATTATGCTGAGTTGATGACATGTGAGTAGCAGTATATGTTCGTTAGCCGCTAGAAATTAAAGATCTTATTACCTCTGTATAGATACAACTCATTCTGACCTATCTTTTTACATTTTTTTTACATAATTTCCATGAAGCAGGCAATATTAGTACAAACAACTTTGCATGGTCGATTGATTCTTACTTAATTAAATATATTAATGGGGCACCAGTAGTTACATACTGACATAACAATTCCTTGCATTTGGGAAAAGTGATGAAACAATACGCATTTACATCGAGGTGATTATTGAAAATATAGCAACATCTATGATACTAGATTTGTATCATCAAATTCACCATGGAGTATGATTTGATAATGCATATATTTGGTAGAATAATATTTATATCTATAAACTTGGTCAAAGTTGGTCATATTTGATTTGTTATAAAGCAATTGTGATATGTAAAAAAGAGGATGTACTAGATCTTCAATATTAAGTCATTTTATTTAAATATTCTACTACTCACTCTACAACAAAATGATCACATTTTATGGTAGCTTAAATCCGAATGATTGGTGCAAGCTGTTAGATAAAATGCTGGATATATGAAAACTTAATGACATTTTTAGGTAATAAACTAAATGTGTGGTCATTTATATTTATGTAATGTTACCCCTGTTTGACTGGCTGGTGCTTGATAAACCAAACAAACAATTATGTTAAAGTTGCTAGCCCGTGCAGTGGCACGGGTCAATAGACTAGTGTTGCAAAAAGTTATCATTTCGTTCAGTGGTTACTGTAGTAACGTTACGTTAGAAAAATCACCAATTGAACCGGCGATAACTCCCCAACATATTCCAAAAAATTATAACTATGTTATATAAACTCGGATGGAGATAAGCTTTATCTAAAAATTGTAGATCTCTATGAGATCTACAACTATGTAGTTCAAATATTTTGCATTTGGAATCATCTTTTTAGAGCATCTCCAACAGTTTGTTAAATCGGGTTGGCATCTTTGATTTCTTTTTAGCGAAAATGCTGAAAACATCCCTCTAACAATTTGGCAAAGGACTTGGCATCTCCAAGAACCGAACTAAAAGAACTAGAAACCGGAACCGAGAAAATCGATTTCTATTCCATTTCTGATTCTCTGTAACCGAATACCCAGGTTCTTTCCTCGGTTAACCGAGAGAACCGAAGAAATAGCCCAACAACACATTGAGCCCAATAATCCTATGGCCCAACTGATCAAAAGCCTAATAAAAATCACAAACCCTACCTCACACCTCCCCTAACCACCACCGACACCCACCCAGTCCCAATCGCGCCGCTTGGAGCTCGCCCTCTCGGGAATTTTTTTAATCATTTTGCAAAATTATACGACCGTTTGAAAATTTATCAGATTTGACCACCATCCGCCGTGCGCCACGGCGGTTGGGCCAACGGCCGCGGGCCCAACGGGCGGGAAGGCCAGCCGCCGTGACCCACGGCGGTTGAGGCCTATTCGCCGTGTGCTACGGCGGCAGGTCGGCCGGTACCTATAAGAGCCGAAAATTAGCCCGGAAATGTCATAATAATTCGGAAAAAAAGAAAGAGAGGGTTGGGAAGGAGAAGAGAGTGAGGGGGCGGAGCAGCGAAGCTCTGCCGGTTCTTCGCTTCATTGTAAGTATTTCGTCGATTTCAACCCTTTTAGCACCTATACTTAGAAAGCGTAATTAGTGATTCACTGCATTTTTTTAGATCTGTAGTATTAAATATGTCCTGTTTGTAGGGTTTAGGGTTGAGAAGGAGAAGAGAGGGAGGTGGAGGGTGCGGAGCAGTGAAGCTCTGCTGCTTCTTCGCTTCATTGCAGGTATTTCGCTGATTTCAACTCTTTTAGTAATTTTGCTTAGATATAATTACTATTTCGGTTTACTATAGATTTATGTATGATATAGATTTCTGGAGTATAGATCTATAGTTGTAGTTTATATTACGTAACATATGTACTGTTAGGTGTAGATTGCGGCGGATTAGTTTGCAATTTTAGTTTAGATATTAGTCTATTTGTTTCTTAGTCCCTGGATGTAGTATTTGATAGCAGTTATTGTTTTTTTATTATGAATCAGACATGTCGGAGATAGTCACAGTCAAATTGTATTATGGAATTGGAGAAATTATATATGGTTCATAAGGAGTTGACTTGTCAAATTTTAGTTCAATTTAGAAAAATGTTAAAAGAGCAGCGGAAAGAACTTGGGAGGGTACAACCAACTGGCTGGTCAAGGCATTTGCAGTAGATTTAGAGCACCAATGCCTGTCGGTGATGACACTAATCAACAGAAGTGAACATGTGTATTGGGAGCTTATGCCACTTGAAGGGACTCCATGATGGAGGAGTTATATCAGAAATGCATGCCGAGTTGGTATGCCCGTGATTTTGTTTGTCCAAGTTTTCCAGAAGGGTGGGTCTAGCAGTCAAGTGCATGAGGAAGCTGAGGATGTGGACGAGGGGGGAGGTGGTGAAGGGGAAGGTGGTGAAGAAGGGGAACAACAAGAGGAGGAAAAAGGGAATTCTGAGGGTGAGCAGACATCTAGAGGTTATGTTGTCACTGGTTTTATTGATGAGGGAGAAGGAAACCCAGAGGTGATGAGACAATATCAAAGAGAGCTAGAAGCTGATGAACGTGCATTGGAAGAGGACTCTTCAGATGATGATGATGATGATGATGATGACGACGATGACGATCAGTCTGAGGATCATGTGCCTTGGGATTGGCAGAACTACGATTTCTCACAGTGTACTGTTAATTGTGGTGAGAATGTGCCCTGGGAGTACACGGAGAATGAGGTTACAGTAGGCGCTATGTACCCCAGTACTGCACATGTGAAGGATGCAGTGAAGCAGTGGTCCACCTTGACTCTACACTTGGAGTTCAGGGTAGTGAAGAGCTCTCCGAGGATATATGATGTGTGTTGCGAGAAGGAGGATTGTTCTTTTCGAGTGTATGCATATATGGGGAAGTGGGATAATTACTTAGAGGTGAAAGAAGTGAGGGGTCACACTTGTACCCTTGATCGTATTGATGCAAGGCACCGAAACATTTCAGCCGATTTTGTTGCAAGCCACATGTACCCTACCATTGTGTAATGTACTACTTATGAGCCGAAGGCAATTATCAGTGCAATTGAGGAAAAATTTGGGTACACCATCAGCTAGGGCAAGGCATACCAAGCAAAGAAGAAGGTATTGGAGCATAGGTGGGGTACTTCTGAAGCATCCTACCACAATTTGCCTAACTTGCTGCACACAATAGTTCAGATGAATCCTGGCAGCTACTATGATATCAAGGACTATCCTTGTGAGGAGAAACCAGGCAATCTTGTGCTTCAGCGGTCATTCTTGGCATTGGGTGCCTGCATTGAGGCTTTCAAAGTGTGTCGACCGGTCATTTGCATAGATGGCACTTTTCTCACAGGCAAATACAAAGGAACAATCCTAACAGCTGTGGCAGCTGATAGTAACAATCAGTTGCTTCATTTGGCCATTGCATTTGCGGAGGGGGAAAACGGTGACAGTTGGTACTGGTTCCTTGAGAGGTTGAAGAACATGGTGGTGCAGGATGTGCAGGATGTGTGTGTCATACACGATAGGCACAAAGGTATTTTGCAAGTAATGAACGACATGAAAGAGGGCAGCCAAGAGCGATACAGAGTTCCATTGTGGCCAGATGTTAAGAGCAGGTGGTGCATTAGGCACATGAAAGCAAACTTCCACAGCCAGTTCAAGAACAAGACCCTGTCTAAATTGTTTGAGCGGTTGTGTGAGCAGACTCAGTAGAAGAAGTTCGATGCCATCTGGAAGAAATTAGATGACCTAACAAAGAAGGCATCAGAGGAGATAGCAAAGAGGCCAGTGAATCCCGAACCTGGAGAGGAGCCAATTTCTCTCGAGGATGTGGGATTAGATGGCTCTCAAGCTAGGCGCAGAAGAGGGCGTGCTGTGAAGACCTTCAGCTAGTGGATTCAGAATGAGCCTAAGGAAAAGTGGTGTCTCATGTTTGATGAGGGCGGAGCAAGACATGGGATAAGGACCACTAATTTTGCTGAGGTCTACAACTGTGTGCTTTGCGGTTCAAGACCTCTTCCTCTAGTTGGCATCATTGAGTTCTTTATGTATCGTACAATGCAATATTTTTATCAAAGGAGCAAGATAGCGGATGAGGTTCTGAGGAACACTCAAATGAGATACTGCACCAAAATGACTGAGTATTTGGACAAGGCTCAGGGAAAAGCACTTCTTCACAAGGTCACAGCGCAGCCTTTGTACCAGTCTGCTGAGAATGAAATTATGTGGAGATATGAGGTTGAGTGCAAAGGGAAAACGCGCCTAGTGAAAGGACCTTGTAATGCCTAGAGGGGGGTGAATATGATCACTTCAAATTTCTGAAACAAATGCAGCGGTTAAAACTACTATCGGTACTACCGGCGTTGTGCCGGAACTACCGAGGGGTCTCGGTACTTCCGGTACAGGGTCGGTACTACCGACAGAACAGAGAATTCTAAAATGAAATTTGAAATGCACGACGATTCTAGCAAATCTACTTGAATCAAAGGTTAGGTATAGATGCTAAGAACCTCCTGCAACCACAGATACGAGTTGAAACACAACAAGTAGATAGATCGGGCACAAACAAGTTCTAGGGTTACTGAAAAGCAAAGAACTCAAGCAAACAAATGAGACACAAGATTTAATCCGAAGTTCACTCCCACAAAGGAAGCTACATCTCCGTTGAGGATCCCACAAAGGGAGGGCTTTCACCAAGAGCCTCTTTGCCTCACTCAATCCCCACAAAGGAAGATTGGTGCTCACTAAGAATTCTCCACCAAGGAGAGGGTAATACAAACGATCCCGGGTGCTCCACACCAAGAGGACACTCAACGGGAGACGCCTAACCGTCTAGAAGCAAGCTTCAAGAGTAACAAACGCGAATCGATGCCCGGAGATGCTTCAAGTGCTCTTGAGATGAGGGAATTCAAAGGGGCTCTCAAAGCTTCTCTTTCTCACACTAGAAATCACTCCTCCAACCAAACCCTAGCTCAAAGGAATCAAGTCTTGGCTCTAGGAGGGAGGGGAGAAGTGAAGTGAATGCTCAAGTGTGTTTTTGTCCCGTGGTTGGTCAGCAATGAGTGAAGGAGAAGAGAGGGACTATTTATACTTAAGCCTGAAAACTAGCCGTTACTGTGCAAAACTCGGGATCCTCGGTACTTCCGACCCCGGGTCGGTACTACCGAGGGGTGCCGAGAAACTCAACAGTGGAGCTTTATCGGTACTACCGACCCAGGGTCGGTACTACCGAGGGTCTGGCAAAAACTCGCCAGTGAACCCATATCGGTACTACCGACCCTAGGTCGGTACTACCGACAAAAGCTGAAAGATTGAGGTAAGATTAGCAAACGTGTTCGTGTCGACTCGGGTTTCCTCTCACTCACTTAGGTCATCTCCTTAAGCAATTTTAGCATCTCTTGGCGGTCAATTCGCATCCCCCTTTATAGTATGGTGTTTCCTATACTCAAATTCAAAATCAAAATAAATTTAAGCCTTGACTTGAGTTGAAAACGCCGATTTGGAGTTGGGGGCCTTCTTTTGGTCAAATCCATGATTTTCAATAAAGTAAATCCTGCACACATCTTATTCATCGATTAATTATAACAAATTGTGTTTGTCACCATCACCAAAACAATTAGGGGCCAAGATGCACTTTCAATCTTCCCCTTTTTGGTGATTGATGACAACACAATTCATTTTCAAATAAAGATGTGTGTATCCAACAATTTTGAGAGATACTCCCCCTAAATGTGTGCTTGATCTTTTGTGGGGGCCTCAAATGCCCATCACACATTTAGAAAGGGTATCACTCGCAATTTGCATACACAAGTGCATAAGTGTGATTTAATAACCGTGATGCATATGACATGATATCCAAATCAACAAAGTGACAAATAACAACCACCATTCAACACATAGCATCACAAATAGATAAAAGAGGTTTCACACTAGCACGATTAAGTCTTACAAATTTTAAAGCGGTTCTAAGTTCACCACATCACCATCCATCACACCACACAATAAGTTCTTACATGTCCACAAGCTAAGATAGATAGATAAAGCGAGGAGCGAGCGAGCGAGCGATACACACCACCACCACCACCACATGGATAATTGTGAGCTCACTCCCCCTTTGACATCAAGCGCCAAAAAGGAGGAGGCCCTTCAACCATCGCTGCCATGTGGAGAGTGGACATTCGGAGGAGAGTCTTCTTCGTCGGTCTCACAACCACCAAAGTCCTCATCATCAATGTCGGCCGGAGGTGCTCCATACATCATCGATGTGTTGCCATACACCTCCCAAGGGTTGTAGAAGACCGGTGGAGGAGGGAAGTCCATAGGCTCGCGAACGGGAGAGTGCTCGATGTTGTGTTGAGCGAGTATGGCCTTCTGACGGGTCTCCAACTTAAGAAGCTGCTCATCCACATGCTGCCTGTGGGCACGTATCTCCTGTGCATTGTGCTTCCCAACACTGAAGCACGCGAAGAGGCCCTGAGATAAGAAGTTGAAGATGCTCTTCTTCTTGCCGGGGGGAAGGTTGCCTCTGGATGATGAAGGTCCATGAGAGGAGGAGGGAGCCTCATAAGTGGAAGGACCACCGGAAGAAGGTCCAGCTGAGGAAGGAGCTCTAGGAGGGGCATGCTTGCCCAACTTGAGAAGACGCTTGAGGTTGCCCTTGTTTGGCTTGTACCATGTGTGAGTCTTGTCGGTGAGAATGTTTACTTCGGCGACCTCACATATCATCTGAAAGATCCAAGGGGCATATTGGCAACTCTTGTTTGCGGACACGGAGCACACAATGATTTCTTCCCAAATGAAGTCAAACACACTAAAGGGCTCTTGATCCGGCCCCATCCTAACAAGAACATCCTTGGCAATGTTGGAGATATTGTAGTTGTCGCCTATCTTAGGAGTGACAGTGTACTGGAAGAGTTGGTTCAACATCCTATAGACGGGCTTCATCCCATGAGTTGTCCCAAACTCAATCTTGCCAAAGGCGGTGTAATACATGAATGCCATCTCACTATCCAATAAGATCTCTCCACCATGAAGCTTAGGACGACCAAGATCTTCTTCACCAAAACCAAGAATATGAGCGAACCTCTCATAAGAGACCGAGAGGGGTTTTCCTTGCAAAAGCCAATGAAAAGTCTTGGTTTCACGTCGGACATAGATATTTGCATAGAATTGAGCTACCACTTCCTCATTCCAATCACAATTCATAGCCATAATGGAGGTCAACCCCTTTGCATGGCAAATATCTATGGCCTCATTGATGGCCGGAATGTTGAATGACCTCAAGCCTTCCCAATTGATGGACTTCATATCAATAGTCATGTGCTCCTTGCATAAGATGATCGATTCATACCAATCGGCATTGAACTTGAGCCAAAAATGGATATCTGCATCAAACTCCTTTTGCCATTGAGCCGGATCGGTATACCTTTCCTTGTACACATTGTGAGTCCCGCTCTTGTAGTCCACCATCTTCATGATACCCATGGTTGTGGCTGGACGAGGAGGACGGGATGGCCTTAGTACAAACTGAGCAAGAGAAGCCAAGGAGATGTCTTCGTAGTCGTCATAGTGGTCATCCGGTTCATGAGCTTGCTTGGTGCGTGCACGGTGACCTTGACTAGTGGAGCGACGAGGTGCAGCTGGAGAAACGGTGCGGCCTCTACCGCGTGGGCGTTGAGCACTTGTGCCCACCTTCCTCTTCCTTTGAGCGAGAGGGGCATCGTCTTCATCGGAACCCTCTTGAACCACTTGCTTGCCAACACGACCCATCTGAGAGGATGTGGAAAGATTGCATAAGATAGTTGAAAGGATTCGAGAAGAATCGACCCATAACTTGAACTTCAGCCCCTGCAACAGGCACCTGTCGGTACTACCGACCAGGGGTCGGTAATACCGCCAGCGCTCGTGCTACAGTGACATTGATCTAAGGAGAGAAGGATTCAACCAACAAAAGTTCACAAGATCATGGGCATGAGTTCTAGGATGGATAAGAAGATGATTCCCTAAAGCATTGCACCTAGAAACTATTCCATTGAGAGATCGAGCAACATGGATTTTGAATGAGATACCTTGACTCTTCCCACGTGAAACGAGGAACTCCCGGCGAGGATCGGATGTTTCGAGGGATGGAGAATCCAATGGAATGCCTAGCTTGAAGTTCCCACGGTTGATCTTGAAGAACCCTTCGAGGATTTGAGAGAGAGGATGAGAGAGAGGTGGCAACGGTCTGAAGATAGAAACCCTAGAACAGCTGAGTTCGGGGTGTTTTTGTACCCACATGGGCTTTCTCGGTAGTACCGATGGGGGGTCGGTACTACCGGGGTTCTCGAGAAATATAGCCAGTGAGTGCTTATCGGTAGTACCGATGGTGTGTCGGTACTACCGCTGAGTTCCAGAAATCTAACAGTGAGCCAATATCGGTACTTCCGACCTCGTGCCGGTAGTACCGTGAAGTTTCGAAATTTCAACAGTGGAACCATACCGGTACTTTCGACCTTGTGTCGGTAGTACCGAGAGTTTAGAGATTCTTTTGAAAAACTTGGAATGTTTAGCAGAAATAGATAGAGAGATGAAGCTAGGGACATGTAGAACAACCACAATGTTTGGTGATTAGGCACAATCAATCAAGCGAAGCTATAATCACCAAAAATCATGGAAAGAACCAAGTTTTGTAAGACACACACAAAATAAAGAAAACAAAACATTTTTCTCTCTATCTAGGCATCAAACAATTTGTGTGCAACAAGTCAAGCCAAGTTACGAGAATCCAAGATGTTTAGCTCACTTCTCAAAGCACAAAACCTTTGCTCGTCTAGAGGCTTAGTGAAGATATCGACAAGTTGCCTCTCGGTGCTCACATGACGTAGAGCAATATCCCCCTTAGCCTCATGATCCCTTAAGAAATGATGTCAAATATCTATGTGCTTTGTTCTAGAGTGTTGGACCGGATTGTTTGCTAGCTTGATGGCACTCTCATTGTCACACAAGAGTGTAATCTTACTAAACTCACAACCGTAATCACTCAACGTTTGCTTCATCCACACAACACGCACCGGCCGCCACATACTCGGCTTCGGCCGTGGACAAAGCAACCGAATTTTGCTTCTTTGAGCTCCACGACACCAAAGACCTACCAAGAAATTGGTAAGTCCCGGTAGTGCTCTTTCGATCTACTTTGCAACTGGCATAGTCCGAATCGGAGTAGCCAAGTAAATCAAAAGTGGAGCCCTTGGGATACCACAAGCCAAGGTTAGGAGTGTGTACCAAATATCTAAAGATTCTCTTAACGGCCATTAGATGACACTCCTTAGGATTAGCTTGAAATCTTGCACACATGCACACACTAAGCATTATATCGGGCCTAGATGCACAAAGGTAAAGGAGGGAGCCAATCATAGAGCGAAATACCTTTTGGTCGACCGACTTCCCTTCTTCATTGAGATCAAGATGTCTATTTAATGCCATGGGAGTCTTGATGGGCTTGGAATCGGCCATGTCAAACCTCTTGAGCATATCCTTCACATACTTGGTTTGACATAAGAAAGTCCCTTCCTTCAATTGCTTGATTTGAAATCCAAGGAAGAACTTCAATTCACCCATCATAGACATCTCGAATCTCTTGGTCATTATCCTACTAAACTCTTCACAAAATTTATCATTAGTAAACCCAAAGATAATGTCATCAACATAAATTTGGCATACAAAGATATCATTTCCATTTCTTTGAATGAAGAGAGTAGAATCGACTTTGCCTATCTCAAAACCGTTCTTGAGAAGAAAATCCTTAAGGCATTCATACCATGCTCAAGGAGCTTGCTTAAGCCCATAGAGCGCCTTATGGAGCTTGTACACATGGTTGGGGAAGTTTGGATCTTCGAAGCCCGGTGGTTGATCAACATACACTTCTTCTTGGAGAGGTCCATTCAAGAATGCACTCTTGACGTCCATTTGATGAAGCTTGAAGTCATGATGAGTAGCATAGGCCAAAAGGATACGAATTGACTCAAGCCTTCCTACCGGAGCATAAGTCTCTCCAAAGTCCAAGCCTTCAACTTGAGTGTAGCCTTTGCCAACGAGCCTTGCCTTGTTCTTTGTGACGATACCAAATTCATCTTGCTTGTTCCAAAAAACCCATTTTGTGCCGATCACATTTTGCTTGGGTCTTGGCACCAACTCCCAAACTTCATTTCTCTTGAAGTTGTTCAACTCTTCCTCCATGGCAATAATCCAATCCGGATCCTCAAGAGCTTGTTCCACACTAAGAGGTTCCAAAGAGGAAATAAACGAGTAAAATGCACAAAAATTTGACAATCTTGAGCGAGTTGTTACCCCTCTTTGGATACTCCCAAGTATGTTGTCGACGGGATGATCCCGTTGAACCATTTGATGTACTCTTGGGTGTGGTGCTTGAGATTGACGTTGAATTGGTCCATCATCAACATCTTCAACTTGTGGAGCTTCTTCTTGAGCTTCACCACCTTGTTCTCCCCCTTGATCAAAGCCCCATCCATGATCGTCACCATGAACTTGACTATCTTCTTGATGAACTTGAGAACTTGGTGGTTCCACTCTAGTTGATGATGATGGATCTTGATTGCTTGTGTCAACCGGAGCTTGAACTTGAACCTCACGAGGCATCACTTCACCGGTCCCCATTCTAAAGATTGATACACTTGGGGGCTCTTCATCATCTACAAGGTTTTCACTAACTTGCTCTCCTTGAGAGCCGTTGGATTCATCAAATTTCACGTCTACCGTGGTCTCAACACAACCGGTGGTTTTGTTGAAAACACGATAGTCATGTTCGTTAGTTCCATAACCAATGAGAAAACCTTCATCAACCTTGGATGTAAACTTTGAGGCTTTGGGTTTCTTGTTAAGTATGAAACACTTACACCCAAAGACCCTAAAGTAGTGCACACTAGGCTTCTTACTGGTGATGATCTCATAGGGAGTCTTGTTCAAGTACTTGTGGAGGTAGAGGCGGTTGGCGGCATGGCATGCGGTGTTGATGGCTTCCGCCCAAAATGAGTCCGGAGTCTTGTACTCATCAAGTATTGTTCTTGCCGCTTCAATCAACGTACGGTTCTTCCTCTCTACAATGCCATTTTGTTGAGGAGTGTATGGAGCGGAGAGTTCATGCTTGATGCCTTCTTCATCAAGGAATTCTTCAACTTGAGTGTTCCTAAACTCCGAGCCATTGTCACTTCTTATGTTCTTGACCTTGAGCTCGAACTCATTTTGAACTCTTCTTATGAACTTCTTGACAACTCCCTTTGCTTCACTTTTATCTTGCAAAAAGAATACCCAAGTGAAACGGGAAAAGTCATCAACAATTACTAGACCATATTTGTTACCACCGATGCTTATGTAGGCAATTGATCCAAATAAGTCCATGTGTAGAAGCTTCAATGGTCTTCATGAGGATAGGATGTTCTTGGCGGGATGATGCGCTCCAACTTGCTTCCCGGCTTGACAAGCACTACACAACCTATTTTTCTCAAAAACAACATTTGTTAGTCCAAGGATGTGCTCATCTTTTTGAAGTTTGGCCAAGTTCCTCATGCCAACATGGGCTAGTCGGCGATGCCATAGCCAACCCAAGTCGGATTTTGCCACTAAGCAAACCTTAGGGTCCACCTTCACTTTTGTGAAATCCACATAGTAAAGCTTTCCCCGTAGGTGACCCGCAAAGACAATAGAGGAATCCTCCCTTCTAGAGACGGTCACACCCTCATGGGTAAAGAGACAATTGTAGCCTTTCTCACAAAGTTGTGAAACCGACAATAAATTGTATCCTAACCCTTCAATGTGATAAACATCTTCAATTGAATTTGTTGTTGAGATAGCAATTTTACCTAGACCGACCACATCTCCTTGACCATTATCTCCATAGATGATTGTTTCCGTAGGGTTGTCATAATGATCAAGGGATGCAAATAAGCCTTCATCTCCGGTCATATGATTAGTGGCACCACTATCAATCAACCAAGCGCTTCCACCGGAGGAGTAGGCCTACAAAATAAGTTTAAGCTTTTGGTTTAGGTACCCAAAAAGATTTGGGTCCTTGGAGGTTAGAAGCATAAACTTTTGGAACCCACACACTCTTCCTCATAGCCTTCTTGGTGTAGGCCCCAACATACTTGACCACCATTTTACCATTGTGGTCCAAGGTCACAACATAGTCACAAGTGTAGTTGGGTGAGGGCTTGTGTTCCACCACATTCTTTGATGCCTTAGGTGGAGGATTAACCCCACCATATCCTTTTGTGGTGCTCACAACCTTCGGTTTGTCCTTTGTTGTGGTAGAAGTGGTGACTCCATGGGCAATGTCCATGATAGTGTTGAGGTAGCCTCCCTTGTTCCACAAGGGGATCTCATGCCCTTTCACCACCACCCTACCATTGACCTTGTTGTTCTTGTAGTGCCCAAGTCCTTGCTTGTCAACCACCTTAGATATGGACTTGACACCGTTCTTGCCTTGAGTGATCAACATGTTCAATCGGGCTATCTCTTTGTCTTTACTCTTGATTGTCTCCTCAAGCCTTGCATGGTTAGTCTTGAGAGCATTTATATCAATATTAGAGCAAATAGAACAACCTTTGCTAGTGGAGGCACTAGAGTCAAGTGTTACCTTAGGATTGGCTTTGGTGCTTTCCCAAAGGGTACTATAGTTTGCTTCAAGATTTTTATGTTTATCCATCAAGCATGAAAAGCTTGATTGAAGCTCACCATGAGTAGCCTTTAGGGAAGCTAGAGATTCATTTGCCAAAGTGTAATCCTTTGACATCCTCTTGTTGGAGTTATTGGCCAAAGATAAGTCCGTGGTCAACTTCTCCACCTTAGCCGCCTCTTCGGCAAGGCGTCTCTCTAGAGCAAGGTTTCTTTCCTTCTCAAGGATAAGCAAGTCTTCTTGCTCATGGAGAGACACTTTCCTTTTCTCTAGTTTCTCCAAAAGCCTTTTTATTTCCTTATAGCCCTTTTTACTAAATTTCCTTATCATGTTGGCCTTAATTTCTTCTTCATTGTCTAGATCATCTATGTCACTAGGTGTGGATGAAGAAGAGGTGAGAGAGGATGAGGTGGTAGTTTCTTGTACCTTGATCCCCCTTACCATGAGGCAAAAGTGAGAGTGGTCCTCATCGTCGGAGAAGTTGTTGAAGAGGCGTGGTGAAGATGGTCCTTGTGCCATGGCGATGGTTGCCATGCCTTGCTTCTTTGGTTCTTCATCTTCATCACTTGAGTCCCATTGTTGACCCACGTGAGCACGCCCTTGGTACTTGTTTTTGTATTCTTTGCTCTTCTCTTTGTATTTCTTCTCTTCCTCATTCTTGTTCTTGGGACACTCGGCAATGAAGTGTCCATACTCTCCACACTCATAGCATTTGCGTTGAGACTTCTTCTTCCTTTCGTCACCGCCTTTCCTTGATGCCCTTGACTTCAAGAATTTCTTGTACTTTCTTATGGCAAAGGCGGTTTCTTCATCCGTGCTTCCTTCTTCACTTGTATCTTCATTCTTGGTCTTGGAGGACTTTGGCTTAGCTTCCACCGCTTCGCTAGAGCTAGCATTGAGGGCTAAGCTCTTGTTCACCTTCAAGCTTAACGACTTCTCCACATCTTGATCAACTAGCTCTTGATGCAAGATCTCACCAAGAAGTTGATTGGGGGTCATCTTGTAGTAGTTTGGATCTCTTCTTATCATGGTTGCTAAGTTTGTGTTCTTCGGGGTGAAAGCTCTTAGCAACTTCTTTTTGACCTTGGAGTCTTCCCAATCATCACTTCCTAGTACTCTAATATCCGAGACGAGGAGCATGAGCCTATCATACATTTCTCTCACGGTTTCTCCATCCTTCATGATGAATAGCTCAAGCTCTCCATTGATCAAATCAATCTTCCCTTGTCTCACATGCTCGGTCCCCTCATGTGCTTCCTTGAGAGTATCCCAAATCACCTTGGCAATTTGGATGTTCCAGACCTTGTTGAATTCTTGAGCACACAAGGATCCCGTGATGACTCTTGTCGCTTGTACGTTGCGGTGGAGGTCTTGCTCATGCTCGATTGTGAGGGCTTCTCCTTCGGCGGGGATTGTCACACCTACAACCACAATCTTCCAAAGAGAAGGGTGAAGCCCGTAAAGGTGCATTTGCATGTCATAAGCCCATTTGGGATAGTCTTTCCCATCGAAATGAGGAGGCTTTCCCAAATGCACGGAATAGAATTTTTTGTTAGGATGGTTGCCCGGAAATTGTGCGTAGTTGTGGGGCACTTCGTAGAAGCCGGAGTGAGTGTACTTGGTTTGCTCCTTCTTGATCATCTTCTTGAGGAACTTCTTGTCCATCTTCTTGGCCTTCTTCTTCTTCTTAGCCTTTCTTCTCTTCTTTGCCGCCTTCTTTGCCGCATCATCATCATCTTTGACATCTTCATCACTTGAGTCAGAGTCCGAGTCGGAATCGGATGAAGAGTCACCGGAGCTCTCAATGTTGGATGATGTACGGCTTGGAGCCTTGCCGGTGAGGTCACCGACTTTGGCTGCCTTGAGCTCTCTCTCTTGAGCTTCCTTGGCGGCGATCTCATCGGCGGTTTGATTGCCTCCACTCCCCGACATCTTGATCCCTTAGCGGTTAAGCCTAAATCAAGGGATTAGGCTCTGATACCAATTGAAAGGACCTTGTGATGCCTAGAGGGGGGTGAATAGGATCACTTCAAATTTCTGAAACAAATGCAGCGGTTAAAACTACTGTCGGTACTACCGGCGCTGTGCCGAAACTACCGAGGGGTCTCGGTACTTCCGGTACAGGGTCGGTACTACCGACAGAACAGAGAATTCTAAAACGAAATTTGAAATGCACAACAATTCTAGCAAATCTACTTGAATCAAAGGTTAGGTATATATGCTAAGAACCTCCTGCAACCACAGATTCGAGTTGAAACACAACAAGTAGATAGATCGGGCACAAACAAGTTCTAGGGTTAGTGAAAAGCAAAGAACTCAAGCAAATAAAGGAGACACAAGATTTAATCCGAAGTTCACTCCCACAAAGGAAGCTACGTCTCTGTTGAGGATCCCACAACGGGAGGGCTTTCACCAAGAGCCTCTTTGCCTCACCCAATCCCCACAAAGGAAGATTGGTGCTCACTAAGAATTCTCCACCAAGGAGAGGGTAATACAAACGATCCCGGGTGCTCCACACCAAGAGGGCACTCAACGGGAGACGCCTAACCGTCTAGAAGCAAGCTTCAAGAGTAACAAACGCGAATCGATGCCCGGAGATGCTTCAAGTGCTCTTGAGATGAGGGGATTCGAAGAGGCTCTTAAAGCTTCTCTTTCTCACACTAGAAATCACTCCTCCAACCAAACCCTAGCTCAAAGGAATCAAGTCTTGGCTCTAGGAGGGAGGGGAGAAGTGAAGTGAATGCTCAAGTGTATTTTTGTCCCGTGGTTGGTCAGCAATGAGTGAGGGAGAAGAGAGGGGCTATTTATACTTAAGCCTGAAAACTAGCCGTTACTGTGCAAAACTCGGGACCCTCGGTACTTCCGACCCCAGGTCGGTACTACCGAGGGGTGTCGAGAAACTCAACAGTGGAGCTTTATCGGTACTACCGACCCAAGGTCGGTACTACCGAGGGTCTGGCAAAAACTCGCCAGTGAACCCATATCGGTACTACCGACCCTAGGTCAGTACTACCGACAAAAGCTGAAAGATTGAGGTAAGATTAGCAAACGTGTTCGTGTCGACTTGGGTTTCCTCTCACTCACTTAGGTCATCTCCTTAAGCACTTTTAGCATCTCTTGGCGGTCAATTCGCATCCCCCTTTATAGTACGGTGTTTCCTATACTCAAATTCAAAATCAAAATAAATTTAAGCCATGACTTGAGTTGAAAACACCGATTTGGAGTTGGGGGCCTTCTTTTGGTCAAAACCATGATTTTCAATAAAGTAAATCCTGCACACATCTTATTCACCGATTAATTATAACAAATTGTGTTTGTCACCATCACGAAAACAATTAGGGGCCAAGATGCACTTTCACCTAGGCCAATCGCGTGAAAAGACGCAACAAGTTGCTGAACTTGGCAACCAAATATGCAGACGTTCATGCCGGAAGCCGCAACTACTACACATCTCCTGCTCACATGTGATCGCTGTATGCTATGAACTTCAACAATTCAGCTACCATAGGTACGTACCATGGTACTACGCCAAGGAATCTGTTCAGAACACTTAGAACCGAACAATTCAAGGTTACCTCGTGCAGGGTACTTTTACTAAGAACCCCAAAGAAAATGTTGTGCACATACCAAATCCAAATCCTGAGTTGTGCCAAGGTGTTGGAAGACGGAAGAAGAAGAGGATTAGGAACAACATGGACGAAGCAGAAGCTGGACCTCCAGTAGTGATGTGCTACAAGTGCCACAACACGGGCCACACGTACAAGAGGTGCACAGCTCCAAATTATGCTTGCAACGCACCAACTACGGCCAGTGTGAGCTCATCAGCAACTTCAGGACCATCCCAACCCCCATCCGAACGTGGACACGGACGTGGACGAGGGCGTAGGACCAATGCAGGATTCAGATGATCATAGTTGCTTATAATGTGAGGACATTTAATTTCGGAATTTGTAATATTTGAACTATTAATTCTTGTACGAACTTATGCATGGTATTGTATTGTAATAATTGAACTTCTATTTTGTGTCATCTTAAATATGTCGATTCATTTGTATTATTTTGCCTATGATTGTTCTCATCTTGTTTTGCAGATTTGCAATGGCCTCCTCAGGTCCTGAGTTGGATTTGGAGTTCCTCACGAAGAGGAAGGACAATGTCGAGGTGCCACAGGGGATCGACACTCCTATGTGCTTCTGCGGTGACAATTGCAAGCTTGTCAGGTGCACGGTCCTGGGGTACGCCTACGAGATGAGGTTCTTCATGTGCGCCAACTATGCGCACGACCCGATCCAGCCATTCGACCGCAACCTTAGAGCCAAAGTAAGGACTTACTACATTTCTCGATTATTTATTAGTCATTTGTGTTTTATTATTTGCTGACATGTCTTTGAAAAAATACTCCACCTCCTCTTTGTGATTTCATGTAGTGGCTAGATACCGAGCAGTCCGACTTCGACAAGAGGTATGTCGAGGGAGCTGCCCGTGATGCTAGGGAGAGGTGGTTGCGTATGGTTGAGTGGGAAAAGAGAGAGGAGAAAAACAAGGAGGAGCAGAAGGAAATGCGCCATCACCAGGAGATGAGAGAACGTGAAGCGGCCCAGGCCCGTAAAGCCGATAGAGAGAGGAAGAGGGAGAGGGCTCGCCGGGCCAAGGAAGCTGAGCCGGATGCCATCAGGAAGGGGAAATACCCACATTGCACTCAGTAGACCTAGAGTATTAGTCGGACTGTATCAAATAATTCCAGATATCATGACATCGTCAACTAGGGTCCTCGGTTTGTATCCTTAAGAACTTTAATCGAACTGCATTAGAGTGTGTTTTATCCGTTATGTGTGTTTCATTACAGTAACTGTCATATGCAGATTCGGTGTGTTTCCTCCGAGTCACTGACGCGTTCCCTTCCCACGGATCAACTACCCACAATGCGACAGTGCCCTAGTACTAGGGTGTGTTTTCTCCGAGTCACTGCTTTGTTTCCCTTCCCACGGATCGAAGGGCCCACCACCCAGCCAGCCTCCTTCTTCTGCCTATATGTAGCACCATTCACTCTATTGCCTTCATTTCACAGCATTCAACAATGTCTTCGTGGAGTGGGGATGAACACGGTTTCGGTCCTGAGTTGTGGCATCAGCAATCAGAAGATTTCGAAGCCAATTTCCCACTGAAAGGCAAGAGTGACTTCAGATCGATGCGTGATGTTAGAAGCTACGCACCGAAGCAAACGGTGTTGTGGCCTAGGTGTTCACACGGTGAGTTTTGCGTGATGCAAGTGTACCAGGGATGGAACAACTCCGGTCGTCGCTTCTGGCACTGCCCACATGCATGTGTAAGCAATGTCCACAAATTTGTTCATCATGTTTCTTTGGTTTGCTAACATTTTCTTGCCTTTGGCAGTACTCCACCCAATCAGAGAACTACGGTTTCTCGCAATGGGTGGATCCACCAGCTATTGATCCCTATCAACAGTACGTCGACTACCTCGAGGACGTCGTCATCTACAACCTGAAGCGGGAGCTGTCGGAGGCACTGGCTTCTCCAGATCCATCGTCTAGCGCAGGAGACGACCGGTGCTGCAAATGTTCGACCTGCACTTATGAATGCCACAAGAAGAACCCCTCCCCCCCAAAGATTGGTCCCCTCCACCTTCACCACCTCCACCCCCAGTTGGGTACTATTACGTGCCGTTCCAGCACTCCGGTGGCTCTATGCTCTCCGGGCAGTTCTCGTACAACTAGATTAATTAGGAATGTTGTAATCAAATTTCTAAATTCCCTAAGGCATGTTATCAGTACGTAAGGCGCTTTGTTAGGGTTGTACAAGCATCGTACATGCCATTGCAAATGTGTGTGTTTTCTCTTCTAAATATTAAAAAAAAAGCCAACCGCCGTGGGCCACGGCGGTTGGGCTCATGGAATCGCCGTGGCCCACGGCGGTTGCATGGCCGCTGCCTGCCGCCGTGCGGCTCCTGCAACCGCCGTCTACAACCGCCGTGGCCCACGGCGTTAAGGCCAATCGCCGTGGGCTACGGCGGTTGGACCTGCAACCGCCGTGGCCCACAGCGGCCGCCGTGCGCCACAGCGTTTGGTGGTCAAATCTGATAAATTTCGAAACGGTCGTATAATTTTGCAAAATGATTCAAAAAATATAAAAAATTCCCCTCTCGGGGTCTCGCCTGTCTCCGTCGTCACCCGCGCCCAACGCCAGAGCGCCCCCAGGCCTCGCCCCCGGCCGGCCACGAGACCATTCACCCACCTCCTCCCGCCGACCGCCGCCGTCCCCAGCCCGCTGTTCGCCGTCCGTCCTCCATCCCCAGCTGGCGCCGCCGTTCCCTCCTCTCACCTCCCTCCGTCGTCCCTCAGATATAGAGGCCAAAGCACGCGAAGGCAGTCAATCTGGTGGTGAGCCGCCGCCTTCCTCCGGTGCTCCCCAGTCTGATAGGTGGCGTCGTGGTGAGAGTTGAGTCCTCCCTCAAATCTAGAGGCCAGAGCACGCGGAGGCGGTCAGGCCACCCTCCTCCGGTGCTCCCTAGTCCGACGGGTGGTGTCGTGGCGAGAGCTGGCAGCCGGCGGCTGACGGCCGACAACTCTTCCTCAGTTCCTCTTCAATCTCATCGATTTGGGGCCATCAACTCACTCTGCTTTGATTTTTTTTTGTTGATTTGTGTTTTATGTTGTTGATTTGTGCTCGAATTTTCCACTAAGTTCATGATTTTGCATTTCTATTCCATGCTTGACTATTATACCTCGGTTCACTCAATTAGAATCGGAACCGAACCGAAAGAACCGAAACCAAATGGTTCTCTCTTCGGTACTGACTTTCTGGGAAGCAAATTTTTGAGATAACCGAAGAACGGAACGCCCAGGGCTAATTTTTAGCAACTTGGAAAAACCCAACCTCCAGCGCGCAGAGATACGCGCGGGTACTCGACTTGACATCAGTGTTTCTCCCACGCGCCAATCTAGGTGGGAGGGTGAAAAAAATAAAGAATACGGAAAGGTTCTGATGCAAATGTACAAGAGAGAAATATTTTGGTAAGTTAAAAATATCAAACTCTTGGAGATGTGTTCTTGTTTTACTTAGCAAATCTTTTTAGGAGTTGGAAAATCACAAGATTTGCCAAGTAAAAAAAAACAAACTCTTGGAGATGCTTACTCAAATAATTGACACAATCTTAAATTTAAATTTTAGATCTGAAAATTACGTTAATTATTTAACCACTAAGATGATTTCCAATAAAAAAATGTTTGAAATGCAAAGTTGTATATCACGTCGAGGTCTACAAGTTTTGTATAAATTTATTTCCATTCGAATTCTATAAAGATGTTATATTTTTTTGAAAATGTGCTCTTCAGAGAAGCGATATTCATCTGGTTCATTAGATCTGAAATATTATGTTGATTACCACCAGTTCATGGCAGTTGAGTGCTATTTTTGTAAAATTTCGTTAAACACAATTATTTTTGCAAAATCGTAAAAAATTAATAAAAAAACACTACACTGCTACAGTCGGCGGCGGCGGATCATCTCGTTCGCCGGATAACCGTGTGAACAAGAACAGGCATGCTCAGGCAGTCAGGCTGGTGGTTTTCCAAGGCCAGCAACACCCAGTGCTGTTGCTCCTGGCCAATGGCCGGCCATAGGTCAGGCGGTCGCTTTGGCCGCTGGACCACATCGCCCGGACGCGCGTCTCGCGCTTTTGGCATGTGCGAGGTGCCCGAGCGCGCGCGCGAGCAGGCTGTCCCGTCGATACAACAAGCTAAGCCCGGCCCCGAGTCTTTCGATTTCGCTCCGTACAAAGCGAGCCGATGCCAGGTTGCAAGGGTGGTTCTGGAAGGAGAGATAAAGGAAAAGGTTGGTCACAATCAGTTCGAAAGAAGAAGAAAAAGGGAGGCATGTCGATGGATCAAAGGCAGCCCTAGCTGTACTGAAAGAAGATTACAGGACTCCCCAATGGACACAGCAAGGCTGCAAGCTAGCTTGATAGCCAATAATTCGAGCAGAGACGCGGTTCATATTGCTTTTGGACCGGACCAGCAGAGAGTTGCTAGAGTTCTCCGGTTTTGGCTGCTGCTGTATGTGTGGGTGTGGCTGAATCTGACAGCGGATTCACCGTGCCGCAAAATGGTGCCATTTCTGCCACTGCATAGAGTATAGTATGTGTGGCCGGAGTACATACCACACTTGGGCCGAATTGTTAATTGCAGGGAACCAGATCCCTCTGATCCATCCCCTTGCAACGATTGATTCCCTGTCTTCACCTTTCCTAGAGGTCAAACCCAGACGACAGGGGTCCTCAGCACCGGCGGATCTTGTCACGGCTCCAGCTCTACCAAACACGATCAGTACCATGTGCAGCTTCAGTATTTCAGTGAGCCTGTTCAGAGTTCAGACGCCACTAGCCCTGGAACCCAGCACCCAGGGGTCAGTAGCTAGTTTAGCCGTTAATCCTGGATCAGCGCCTGTCGTTGTCGAACAAAAGTTTACTCCCACTTGACTCAAATAACTGCATTATCTCTCTGCAAATGCGGCTAAAACTTACCGATTTTCGGTTACACTAATCACTCCGGAGCTGGTCTGAAATGTGAAATCTGAGCTCGTGGCCGGCGCTTAGAAGCCGGGAACGTGGAACGTGGCCACGTTCCTCGTTCCACGTTCCTTCGTTCCGGACCGGGAACGTGAACGTTCCGGGAATAATTTAGTGTAAAAATCTTTCGTAAGTGTTGTTCCTCGTTCCGGGAACGTTCCGGTTCCGGGGACGGGAACATGGCTACTAAGGGCCGGCGTCACCAGCGGCAAAAAACAAAGCTCCAGCTCGGCAGCAATGCGGCGAGGAATCTTCCTTGACTTATCGCCGCCCCGCCAGCCAAACCGAGCCTTTCCGGCCCCGTTGTCAATTTTCGAGCAACGAGCGGCAGCATCTTCGCTTTGGCGGTGGACGTCATGAGAGCTAGAGATCATTTCGAATTAGCACCGAGCCAGCCTTTCATGAACCAGGCAACGCGAGGGGTCAATCATGCATGCTCTGCAAATCCTATCCTCCCCGGATTCTTTCAAGCTGTGAAGCATTTGCAGCTACAGTGCCTGGAGAATAGCTGTCAGGAACATCAGTATCTGATGCCCTCAGTGCATGCATTCAGAAAACAAACATATCGCAAAACTGGAAACAGTGGAAAGGTGCTAATTGGACCATTCTACGTCTCATATAAGATCAGCTGGATGGACCAGATCGGATTCAGACTAATGGCAACAATTATCACTTCATTAGAACAATAAGATTACCAGCTCAGATTCAGACTACTGGTCGCGCCAACTGTAGTAACTGAACGATGCCGATCTCCAGTCGATCTTCAGTCGATATCCAGTCATATCAGAAAATGTTACTGAACGAGACAAAGAAGAAGGGCGAACATCACAGTCCATCATGGTAACGTCGGCCTGTATCACCACATGCATAAATACTCAAGTACAAGACCAATGACGAGTCGACGGCGACGTCCTGCGAATACGCAAGATGCGACCATGAGTTCATCACAAAAGGAACCGACGCCTCGCGTCGCTCTCGCGCGAGCGGCGCTAGGCGGCCAAACCCTAGCGCCGCCGCCGCCCCTCCCCCTACCTCCTTCCCTGTCGCGCCGCCGCCTGAGGGTGCCTCCGGAAGTCCGTGAGGCCCCGATGAAGGCAGCGGCGCGGCTCTCTTCCCCCTCCACGGATGCTCCGCGGCGGGCGCGGCTGCCCGAGCACCCGAGGACCTCGTCGGCGGCGGGAGGCCATGGATCCGGGCGGCCCCTGGCCGGATCTGGTGGCCCGTGCGGAAGGGGGCGCATTTGCCCTGTGTGTGGTGCAGAAGGGGGCGGAGGATGGCGGCAATGGAGGACGGCGACCTGCGGCTGCCTCGGGCGGCAGCAACCTTCGGCCTCAGACGGAGGCTTGCTGCGGCCGGCGGTGGCCACGGACGGCCTGGCTGTGGCTGGCTGTGGCCGTGGCCGGCCGTGCCTGGCCGGGACTGGCCGGGGCCGGCTGTGGCTGGCCGTGGCCTGGCTGTGGCTGGGCAGCGGCTTCTCCTTTTTCGTCAACGCTGCCAGTCTGGTGTCGCCTTGGTGGTGGGGCCAGAGGGGCTGGCTGGTGCTTGTTGCGGCGCCGAGGTGGTGCTTCGGGATGCGTCAGGCCTCTTCTGGTGGTGTTGTTGTGGAGGAGACGGGGAGCGGGCTACTACTATGACCATGAGCGGGCGGCAGGCGTGGTGCTTTCGGGCGAAAGTTTTCACCGGTTGACGGTGGGCATGATGGCAGCGCCCTTGGGTCGTCGGTCTCCCCGCTGGGGTCATCATGGTGAGGCACCGTGCTCTCGTCGTGTGGGGCTCTTAGGGTGAAGACCTTGTCCATCTGGACGTGCGGCAGTGGCGCTCGGCGTCGTGACCTTCTTGGAGGCGTCGTAGTTGGAGACCTGCCGTTTGTGCTATTGGTGGTGGTGGCTGGCTGGAGGTGCTGCGGGGTGTGCGCTTGGTCCGAGTTGTTGCCAGGGTGCAAAGGATCCATGGAGTTGGAATGCTTGAGCTGTCATGCAAGGTGCAGTGGTGATCTCGGTGACAGTTGGGCGGAGGAGATGCTCTCATTGCAGTCTTAGTTATCTGAGTCCTTGGCAGAGGAGTGTGAGGCGGTGGATGTGACGGGGCCCCCACGCAGAGTGACCAGGATCAGTGGTTGCCATGGTACTGAGATGGGAGTATGTGCTGAGGTTTCTTTGGATCTGAGGGATCGACGATCTTGTATGTGCAGTTTGAGTCTGACAGTTCCATGGTGGAGGAGCTCATGGGGCCGTTTGAGTCTGCAGCGGGCTGCGTCTCGGCGTGGCACAGCGTTGGTGACGACGGCGCAGGTGTCGGCGGCTTGTTTCGGTCTTCTCTCCCATGTGGTTAAGGATGGTGGTGTGTCGGGTGCGTTTATTTATGTTTTGGGGTTTGTTCGTGTGGTGGTATCTGCTTCGGCCCGTTATGTACCAATGTTGTTCCTTCTTATATGACATAGCAGTGCTCCTGCTTTAATTTCAAAAAAGTTCATCACAAAACACAAATGGCGCCCCTGCCAAACACCTAGTGGATGCGGATGCAGTTTCAGAAGTTCAGAGCTCCGCGCTCTTTACTCGACAGTGATCATCTGTACGTACCGCAGGTAAAAGAACACCTCGGAGAGCCCTGCAGATCTCATTGTCTCTCGCCTTTCGCCCTCCAATCATGGACGAAAAGCCCGGCTCCCCGGCCCCAATTGGCGGGGCGCCACAGCCCACAGCTCTCTGCTCTCTACCAACCTATCCCCTCCGCACATGCCCGGCATATGGCACACTCACTCGCTGCTGGTCCGGCCCCTATCACAACGCTCGAGATCCCCTAAACCCTCCAGGCCTCCGCATTGTTAAATACTTAGATTAGACTACACTACACTAGACACACTTCGCTCGAGCTCGGTGCCTAAATGCCTTTGCCTTCCTTAACCAAGAAGCATATAGCTAGCTACTGATTGGCGTGTGTGCCTCTCCCTGCTCTCAATCTCAGTGCGTGTATAAAAAGCGCAGGCACCTTCTAGCAGCAGCCATAAAGAGCTGGAACGAGTGCCGTGGCTGATAGGGATAGCGGCCATGGCGGTGCGGAGGATGGCACTGTACTTGCAGGTGGTGGCGGTGGCGGCGCTGCTGACGGCGACGGGGCTCCGCGCGCAGCTCCGGGTGGGGTTCTACGACAACTCCTGCCCGGCGGTGGAGATCATCGCGCAGCAGGAGGTGAGCAAGGCGGTCGGCGGCAACCCGGGCCTCGCCGCCGGCCTGCTCCGGCTCCACTTCCACGACTGCTTCGTCGCGGTCAGTAGCTGGTGTCCCACGCATCTTCTTCCTTCCGATTGCAAGCGAGTGCGGCGAGACAGTGCTGCATCGTTTCGTCTGCTGATGAGAGAGCAAATCGCATGACGCGTGCGGATTCTGCTGCTGCAGGGGTGCGACGCGTCGGTGCTCATCGACTCCACCGCGGGCAACACGGCGGAGAAGGACGCCGGGCCCAACAAAAGCCTGCGGGGCTTCGAGGTCGTCGACCGCATCAAGGCGCGCGTCGAGCAGGCCTGCCCCGGCGTCGTCTCCTGCGCGGACATACTCGCCTTCGCCGCCAGGGACAGCGTCGCGCTGGTAAGATTTCCCCCATTAGACATTAGTTTAAGCTCGCACTTAGGAGGATGGAGTGCCCTGCAAAGCTGCATTTGTCAATACTAAACTGCGCCTCGCTTTGGTATTGTCACACTCACACACACTGTCAGTAGTGGACGGTGGCTGTGTCTCGCCCTGCTTCAGTGATAGCGAGACTTTTTAAACCAGACATGGCCATATGAACTCGGAATCTAAGGCTGGTCTCGCACGCAGGATTAGACCGTAGTATAAAGAAAAGCTAATCTGACCCATGTCCCCGACTTTTTTTTTTTGCGCCCCCACCAAATGATGCCGCCGCGCGCGGCGCGGCGCGCAGCAGGGCGCAGGCAAGGCAGAGAGGCAGCTGCCCGCACGCCAGAAAGAACTCGATGCCGGCATGGGGCCAGCCGCACCACGCTTAGCACGCACGCCATTGTCGCGTCCCTTTCCTCAGGAATCATCCGGCCCATGCATCCGTGGTGTACTCACATGCTTGTGGTGCAGGCCGGCGGGAACGCGTACCAGGTGCCGGCGGGCCGGCGGGACGGCGCCGTGTCGCGCGCGTCGGACACGGGCGGCAACCTGCCGCCGCCGACGGCGAACGTGGCGCAGCTGACGCAGATCTTCGGCACCAAGGGCCTGACGCAGAAGGACATGGTGATCCTCTCGGGCGCGCACACCATCGGCTCCTCGCACTGCAGCTCCTTCAGCAGCCGGCTGTCGCGGTCGGGCACCACGGCGGGGCAGGACCCCACCATGGACCCGGCCTACGTGGCGCAGCTGGCGAGGCAGTGCCCGCAGGGAGGGGACCCGCTGGTGGCCATGGACTACGTGTCCCCCAACGCCTTCGACGAAGGGTTCTACAAGGGCGTCATGGCCAACCGCGGCCTGCTGTCGTCGGACCAGGCGCTGCTCAGCGACAAGAACACGGCCGTGCAGGTCGTCACCTACGCCAACGACCCGGCCACGTTCCAGAGCGACTTCGCCGCGGCAATGGTGAAGATGGGATACGTCGGCGTGCTCACCGGAAGCAGCGGCAAGATCAGGGGCAACTGCAGGGTCGCCTGATCGTATCGCTATAGCTCGTGTGGAGTGGATCGGAGTTTGTAGATTGATTGATTTGTTTTGGGCCGGGACGACGTACGTGATAGCATAGCTTGGTTGTAACTTGTATGTACGCTATGTACTTGTCCGTGTATGGCTGTGCAACACCTCTGTATTCTTTGGCTGATTCACCTGCATTCTTTTGTCCCCCTTTTCCCACTTGAGTGAGGTGTGTCTCTTATGAGAAAAGACCTGTAACTAGCAGAAACTGCTCATGTACCAAATGGTGCTTAATAAAAGGGCTAAATGTTTAGTAACAATTAATTCAAAAAAATGTTTAGTAACAAAAGAAGTATCTCGAATCAACTGCAGATGTGTTTCGGTTTCGAAAAAAGTTTGATTTATTTTGATAGAAAAATATCCCTTCAGGTCAACAAGAGATCAACAATGTATTTCTCAATCAATCTACTCCCCCAAATTATGAACAATGTAACTCACAATGGCATAAAATTCTCAAATCAAGCTTTGGATTTTTTTATATATTTTTTCTTCGATTTCACGAAAATAAATAGTCGGATTCAACATTGGCAGAAATAGCCTCGAACCGCCGTCTGCCACGGCGGTTGGGAATAGGTATCTACCGCCGCGGTAAATGGCGGCAGGGTCCTGCTAACCGCCGTGGCAGACGGCGGTTCGATGTCCCGCTACGTGGCACACGGGAGAGCCACCTACCGCCACGGCCAAGGGCGGCAGGTGGCCAACCGCCGCGCCACACGGCGGTTGACCGGTCGTTGCTGACCTACCGCCGCTTCAAGCGGCAGTAGGCCCTACCTTCTTTGGTGTGATTCTCCATCAGGTATGTCTCCAATACTTTCCTCATATAGTTAGTTTCAATATTCTAGAAATAGTTTAGAAATCCTAGATATAGTTTAGAAATTCTAGAAATAGTTTAGAAAACTAGATATAGTTTAGAAATTCGTAGAAATACTTTAGAAATTGTCAAAATTCCTAGAAATACTTTAGAAATTCTAGAAATACTTTGGAAATCCTAGAAAATTCTTTAGAAATTCATAGAAATACTTTAGAAATTGTAGAAATACTTTGGAAATCCTAGAAATTCTTTAGAAATTCGTAGAAATACTTTCGAAATTGTAGAAATACTTTCGAAATTGTAGAAATTCCTAGAAATACTTTGGAAATCCTAGAAAATTCTTTAGAAATTCATAGAAATACTTTAGAAATTGTAGAAATACTTTGGAAATCCTAGAAATTCTTTAGAAATTCGTAGAAATACTTTAGAAATTGTAGATATTATTTGGAAATTCATAGAAATACTTTAGAAATTGTAGAAATACTTTGGAAATCCTAGAAATTCATTACAAATTTGTAGAAATACTTTAGAAATTGTAGAAATTCTTTGTAAATTCGTAGAAATACTTTAGAAATTGTAGAAATACTCTGGAAATCCTAGAAATACTTTAGAAATTTGTAGAAATACTTTAGAAATTGTAGAGATACTTTGGAAATTCCTAAAAATACTTTAGAAATTGTAGAAATACTTTGGAAATTCCTAGAAATACTTTAGAAATTATGTGTGACTTTATATTTTATTTTTTTCAGCTATGGCTCAGCAGCAGGCGCCGCCGTCGCTTCCACAGCCGCCTGTTGGTGGTGTTCATCCTCCTCGGGAGCCGCTGCCGTACGTGCTGCCCGAGCTCTTCGACGAGGCCACAGACAGGGCGCACCGGTCCTACCACTCCGCGATCTGCGGGGCAGAGCTAGGCACCGTGCGTTTTAGAGGCCCGGGGTACTACATGCCGCTTCACCCCGGTTGGTGTCTGAAGTATGTAATACGATACCTTGGTTTCTTTGTATTTCCTCATATAATTTGGTAATTAATATTTATTTTCATTTTGTGGTGCAGGCTACGCGTAGCAGGGCTTCTTCCCCTAGTGCGTTTGGTCGAGGGGGACCTCATGCGGGCCGCTTTGCGCCTGGCGGAGCGCAGATCGCGCTTTGGGTTCGAGTACCAGCTGGTCTGCGTGCTCCTGGACCGGTGGCGCCCCGAGACGCACAGCTTCCATTTCCCCTGTGGGGAGATGGCGGTGATTTTGGAGGACGTGGCCCTCCTCTTCAGGCTACCGTGTCAGGAGAGCACATGGGGCTGTGGACCCCCCCGACGCGTGGCGCGACGATATCCTCGCGAGGTTCGCCGGAGTGGTGCGCCGTCCCGACGCGTCAAAGGTGCCTGACTTCACCAACTCCCACGGCCCCACGAGCGCTTGGTTGCGCAAGTACAGCATACGTACCTCGATCTATCATTTTTTCATAGTATCGTTTTTCAGCCCCTGACTGAATTTTGAATTTTTGCAGGCCTCGTACATGAGAGACGACGCCGACGAGCCGACGAGCAACAGGCACTTGGAGGCGTACCTGTTGTGGTTGTTCGGTTACGTGATGTTTTGTGGGTCCCAGGGGGACGCAGTGTCGAGGTTCCTGATCCCCCACGCGCGGAGGATCGCCGACGCGACCGTGGAGGAGATGCCCCAGATCAACTGGGGCGCTGCAGTTTTGGCCGCGACTTACAGGGGCCTGTGCGTCGGGTGCACCAAGACGGGCACCCAGTCGATCCTCCTCGGATGCCCGCTTCTGCCGCACCTGTGGAGCTACAAGCGGCTTCCCGTCGGTCGGCCATCGGTCAACCGATCGGCGTACCGGGCGCTCGAGGAGGGGCACGACCCAGCAGACAGGCCGACCATGGGGTCGATGTGGTGCCACTACCAGGTTCGTACTTCGAGCTAACTTCATTCGTTAGCTATCAGCAAGTAATGCAATTCGTCGAGCTTACTTATTCTCTTGTTTGCAGCTCTCTTGGACGGATCAGACCAGGAGGTCGTACCTGGACTTCGTCGGGCAGATCGACAACCTCATAGACTGCGAGGTTATCCGGCAGCCGTTCACCGACGCCTTGGTCTCCGCGCGTGCACCGCAGGGTCTCTCGTCCCTGTGCTTTCGAGATCGTGACTTCTGGATGACGAAGACCCCGCTCGTCCACGACATGTACGTCGAGGAGTACCACGTCGAGTGCGTGATGAGGCACTTCGGCCTCTACCAGGCTTCGCCTATGCCCGTCACACACACCGTCGACCCGTCCGTGCACTAGTAAGTTCATTCAAAACTTCATTAGTTTCTGTTGACGAGTAACGAAAGTTAGTTTGCTGACCAATTGCCTGTTTCTTATTGTAGGTGGACGAGGAAGGGGTCGAAGACTTCTGCCCCTTTTTTGGTGAAGCTGCAATAGTACCTGGACGCGTGGGCGGACGCCACCGCCCCCGAGCACGTCGACGTCGAGCCGCGCTTACACGACGACGACGCCTGGAGAGTGTACCTACAGTGGTACACGGCGAGGACCCGGACGCGCGTGACGTACGTCTCGCCGAACCCTCGCCTCGACCTCGTACCAGCGTCGACGTACCCCTACCGACGGGATCAGACCCACAACATCTTAGTAAGTTCTTTTTCATTACATCAAATTAAGTCACATTCGCTAACGTTTGGTTGTACTAATAATCCGCCCGATCTTGACAGTACAACACAGCTCGAGAGATGTACCTGCTGGCCCAGCATGTGGGCACGACGATGGACCACATGACGTTGGACGGGATACGGACAAAGATGCAGAAGATGGTGGGCCTGAGCCGGCGGTTGATGCACGTGGTGAACTTCCGCGACGACGAGGGGTACCTCCTTCCACGCAACCCCTCGTCCTCCAGCAGCTGTGCCTCCACCTCAGCTTCGTACCAGGCACCCTCGTCCTCGACACGTCCACCGTTCGTGCCCTCGTTCTCGACACGTCCACAGTTCGCGCCCACTGCGTCCGCTCCGTACGTGCCGCGGCCGAGTGCTTTCTATGCCACAGGTACATGTTTTTTCTTCCTAGTTTTCAAGACATATTTTTTTGGTCCATGCTCGACTTATATTTTTATAGAGAGACCACTGATACCTACGAGACCGGGGTCTTCGTCGTGGGCAGCTTCACCGGTTCAGCAGCCAATGTTTGACCCACCTCCTTCGGACTACAACAGTGGTGAGACACCACCACTGGAGTTTTAGTTGGACGACTTGTTCCGTGACACCGCCGACGAGATCGGTGCTACACAACTGACATGAGCACCGCCCGTCGGGACCCAGCCGGCGCAGGAGCAGAAGCACGCGATGATGGCGGACTTCCACGACACAGCACAGCGTGCAGGGGAGGCATTGGCGGCGGCAGCATCGGTGGAGGCGGAGGTGCGGTCGACCGGAGGGGGGTGTCCCGTGTGGATCGGTGATGAGGGCCCGAATTAGGCCCCCCTTAAACGGCGAGATAATCACTCTTGAGATAGAGTCATCTGACACCATTGACAATGTGAAGGCCAAGATCCAGCATAAGGAGGACTGCAGATCTCTGTCAAGACCTTCACTGACAAGACGCCTTGTCTCCGACCAATGGAAGTCTTCTCCGACAAGTATCCGACTAGGGGGTGTCTTCTCCGACAAGTCTCCGCCTCGCACGAGGAGTCTTCGCCTCGCACAAGGAGTTTCCGCCTCGCCTCTGACAACTTACTCGTTCGCACGAGTAGTTTCCGTCTCCGACCAAGGCGAGGCCCACACGCGAAGATTGGAGCAAGGGGACCGGGGCCCACACGAACGTGGTTGCATCCCGACGCTCGGGCTCCTCCGCGACGACGCGTGGGACGCCAGTTCCCCACGCTATGCAAATGCACCAGCTGACGACACACGTGGGCGGCCAGCTCTGACAAGAGCCGTAATGCGGCACTGTTTGGCCGCGCGGCCCCCGACGCGCCGTCCCGTCCGACTCTGCGACACGCCAACTCCGTCAGAGGCACTCGAGTGCCCCCTATAATTAGCACTGGCCTACGTTTAGGTCCTAACGTGGCGGACTCAACTCGCACTCAGGCGGGTCGAGTCATCACAAAAGAACTCGGAGGAAGCGCCAGGTGCCCGGAATGAACAACGCCACCTGGCCACGCGGCGGCCTCGAACACCAACACAGCTCAGCCTCCCTTCAATGCACACCGGCAAACGGCGACGTGCGAGAAGACTTCCCGGCTGCGTAGGACTGTAGCACAATCTGATTCTCCCTTTTTGCCCCTCCCCCTTGCGTCTATAAAAGGGAGAGGAGGGCAACCGTCACAAGGCTGACGAACCGAATACTCATATCTCAGGGACTTGGGCTCGACACCTCTCCCGACAAGTTTATAACCCCTACTACAGACATTCCTAGCGCAAGAACCCGACAGCTCGATACTGGACGTAGGGTATTACTCCTCGGAGGCCCAAACCAGTCTAAATCCCGGCATCTCTCACGCTAACCATCCGGGTCGGACACACGATTCGATACAAATTTACTGATCGGCGGTAGAGACCCCCGACAGTTGGCGCGCTAGGTAGGCGCACGTCGTGTGTCTCGCCGAACTTCACCAATGACTCGAATGGAGGGCCGCGGGATTTCGCTAACTCCCGGGGCCACCATGCGTTTTGGCTCCCTCAGCTTCATCTACTGGGCCGTCAGAGTCCATCGTCGGGCGCACCTTCGCCCGACCTGCTCGCCCCAACGCCTTGACGGCGGCGGCGGGGCGCGCAGCGTTCGTCCGAGGCTTCTCGGACGAGACGATCATGGCCATGTTACGGCCAAACCCGACACAGGAGCGTTTTAGGCTCGCCGCCTACTACCTCACCGACCTCGCCTTCCAGGCCAGCGGAGCCGAGCCGCTCGCCTGGGGCGAGTTCATGGAGCGGTACACCGCCATGTACCCCCGTGGGCAGCAAGGCCTCCCGAACGACCCGGTGACGGCCTACGTGGACGCACTGCGAGCGTCCTACGCCGCCCCGGGCTCTACGATGACCCGACGGGCACCACCAGCACCCGCGCACGACTTCACGCGCGAGTGTTTCGTCTGCGTAGCGTCGAGCTCTACCAGCTCCACGGACGCGGAACCAGCACCACGCCACCGCGCCACGGACGCCCAGCGCCGGGCGCGCCTCGACGACCTCACCGAGGCCAGACGCCAGCTCGACGAGGAGCTGGCCAACCTTCACCAGGAGCTCGGGGAGGACCGCGGGCCGCGTAACCCGCAACCAGCCCCGCAGCTAGTCCCGGTGCGGGAACAACGTCGTGAAGGAGACGGCGAGCGGCAGGAGCGCCGTTCAGCCGCCGAGCAGTCTAGGGCCCGCGCTCTGACACTGCCGACTCGAGGACACGCGCGCGACAACCACAGACGCGTCAACGAGGACGCCAACATCAACGGTGTTGCACCGCCACTCTTCAGGTGGGCGTTGCAGAACTTGGCAGCTGCTGCCATGCTGCTGCGCAGCTGCCCAGAGGCGGCCACCCCCGAGTAGAGGAGGGTGCGACAGCAGCTCAAAGCCCTCCTCGAGACGACGGCGGCGCAGCAGGCGGAAAGCTCCTCATGCCAGCGGTCGGCACGTGACGGGAGAGCAGCACCCTCCGCGCACCGCCAGAACCCGTCCCCCTCGCGGCATCGGAGCCACGGGAAAGGAGCCGGGGGGGTCAGCGGTCAAGTAGCGCCTCGGACCCAATCGCGACGCACGCGATACCATTGAGGCTCGCCGCCGAGCCGCTAGCGTCGACAACTACGGCTGTGGCGATAACCGCGACCACCGCGACGAGCGCCGCCCGCGCTGACAAGACGACCGGCGGCGCCGAGGGCGCTACGACAGTGACGACGACCGTGATCGCAGCTGGTCGCCGAACCAGAGGGGCCCGCGAGCCTTTGGTCAGAATGTGCAGGATGCGAAGTTCCCCTCACGCTTCTGAGCTCCGACAAATGTCCGCAGGTACGACGGGGAAACCAACCCCAGCGTATGGTTGGAGGACTACCGACTCGCATGTCACGCGGGCAGAGCGACAGATGATCTCTTCATCATCAAGAACCTGCCGCTCTACCTCAGCGACTCCGCGCGGACATGGCTCGAGCACTTGCCCCGCGGCAAGATCAACGACTGGACGGAGTTGCGCCGAACCTTGGTCGGCAACTTCCAGGGCACGTACGCCCGTCCCGACAAGCAGTGGGAACTGCACAACTACAAGTAGCAACCGGGGGAAAGTCTGTGCGACTACATCCGGCACTTCTCCAAGCGTTGCACCGAGCTCCCCGGCGCGACGGACAACGACGCCATCTCGGGGTTCCAAAACGGCACGACCTGCACCACCCTCATCCATCGACTAGGGCACCGGACCCCCCGGACTACTCGGGAACTCCTCAACATCGCGACCAACCACGCGGACGGTGAGGAAGCGGTCGCGACGACTCTTAACACCCCAAGGGCAAGGGGAAACAGGTTGTGGACCACGGCGAGGGGTCGTCCTCGCACCCCAAAAAGAAGAAGAAGAGCGATAAGCGTCGCTGTGACGATAACTTAGTCGCGGCGGTCGAGCGCAAGGCCTCACATCCCAAGAGCAACCCAACCAAGGCCGGTCCCCCCAAGGACCACTTCGAGAAGCTCTTGGAGGCATCGTGTACCCACCACGAGGTGCCCGTCAAGCATGCACTCAAGGACTGCCGTTTAATGAAGAACTACGTCAATGGCACGCTGAAGCCAAAGGTGGCAGATCCACAGAAGAAGGCCGCACTGCTCCCCGACAACGACGACGATGACGCAGTAGCCCAGTACCCGGGCGAGGACGAGGCGGTCCACATGATCTTCGACAGGTCCCTGGCGCGACCCTCGAGGCGCCAAGAGAAGCTCATACGGTGCGGGGTCTACAACACTGAGTCCGCGACGCCATCGTACCTCAAGTGGTTGGAGGTTCCGATCACCTTTGACCGCAAGGACCACCCCGACCGTGTGCCGCAGCCGGGATGCTACCCACTAGTGGTAGCTCTCTTGTTCAGGAACAAGCAGATCCACAAGGTCCTGATGGATGGAGGGAGCAGCATCAACGTGCTCTACTCGTCGACGCTCGACGACATGGGCATCCCGCGGTCCCAGCTGCGGCCATCGACCACGCCATTCCATGGGGTCGTCCCTGGGATGGAGGCACTCCCAATCGGGCAGATCGATCTGCCCGTCACGTTTGGGACGTTGCAGAACTTCCGCACAGAAACCCTCACCTTCGAAGTGGTGGGATTCCCGGGGACGTACCACGCCATTCTCGGGAGGTTGGCCTACGCGAAGTTTATGGCCGTGCCCAACTATACGTACCTCAAGCTGAAGATTCCCGCTCCGAAGGGGATCATCACGGTGGGGACTACGTTCCAGCGCGCATTCGAGTGCGATGCTGAGTGCTTCCAGTTTGCTGAGGCACTGATCCGGTCTGAGAGGCTCCACGCCGAGCCTCCCTCCGAGGACCAGGAGATCCCCGAGTCGTCCAAGTGAGCGGCCTGCTCTTTCAAGCCTGCCAAGGACGTCAAGGATGCGGCCGTCTCCGATGATGGCCGTACGCTCCGTATCGGGTCGGCGCTCGATCCTAATAGGAAAGCACGCTCGTCGACTTCCTCAAAGCTAACCTCGATGTGTTCGCATGGAAACCCTCCGACATGAAGGGGATCCTGAGAGAGGTTGTCGAGAACAAACTAAACATCAAACTGGGATCGAAACCGATAAAACAGCGCCTCCGCCACTTCAATGATGAGAAGTGCAAGGCGATCGGCGAGGAGATCAAGGAGCTCCTTAGTTCAGGGTTCATCCGAGAAGTATTCCGCCCCGAGTGGCTTGCTAACCATGTACTTGTAAAGAAGAAGAATAAGAAATGGAGGAAGTGTGTTGACTATACGAGGCTTAACAAGGCATGTCCCAAGGATCCGTTTCCTTTGCCTCGCATAGATCAGGTAGTCGATTCGACAGCTGGGTGCGAAACCCTCTGTTTTCTCGATGCGTACTCCGGGTACCACCAGATAGCGATGTGCATAGCGGACCAACTCACGACCTCATTCATCACTCCATTCGGCATCGAGGCATACGTTGATGATATCGTGGTCAAGTCGAAAAAGATCGGTGATTTGGTCCCAGACCTCACAGAAGTATTCGCGAAGCTGAGAGAACACGGGGTGAAGCTTAACCCTGAGAAATGTGTTTTCGAGGTCCCGAGGGGTATGCTCCTCGGCTTTGTCGTGTCGGAGCGCGGCATTGAGGCTAATCCCGAGAAGATTTCGGCCACCACGAACATGGGACCGATCCAAAATCTAAAGGGCGTACAGCGCGTCACGGGCTGCCTCGCGGCTCTCAGTCGTTTCATCACGCGACTCGGAGAGCGTAGCCTGCCGCAGTATTGGCTAATGAAGAAGTTTGACCACTTTGCATGGACACCCGAGGCTCAGGAAACGCTCGACTCCCTCAAGAATCTCCTGAAAAGCCCACTGATACTCACGGCCCCAGTGCCGGAAGAACCAATGCTTTTGTACATTGCTGCGACAATCCAAGTGGTCAGCGCTGCATTGGTGGTTGAACGAGAAGAGCCCGGGAGGTCACTCAAGGTGCAGTGCCCGGTCTATTTTTTGAGCGAGGTACTCTCCGATTCGAAAACCCGCTACTCGCAAATGCAAAAGCTCGTGTATGCTGTCCTGATCACCGAGCGCAAGCTCCGCCACTACTTTGACGCGCGCCCCATCACGGTGGTATCCAAGTACCCGCTCAGGGAAGTGATCCAGAACCCCGAGGCTGAAGGGTGGATAGCCAAGTGGGCGCTCGAGCTGATGGGGCAAAACATTTCATACGCACCACGCAGTGCCATCAAGTCACAGGTGCTGGCAGACTTTGTCGCTGAATGGACAAAAATCCAAACTCCGCCGGCACCCATCGAGCACGAAACGTGGACAATGTACTTCGACGGCTCAGTCATGAAAGAAGGAGCGGGAGTAGGCCTTGTTTTCATCTCGCCTCTGGGCGTACGCATGGAGTACATGGTCCGACTACACTTTCCCGCTTCCAACAACATCGCCGAGTACGAAGCACTCATCAATGGCCTCCGAATCGCGATCGAGCTCGGAATCCACCGTCTTGAGATCAGAGGAGACTCAGATCTTGTCGTGGATCAAGTCATGAAAGAGAAACATTGTGTAGATCCAAAGATGGCGGCATACTGTCGGGCCGTGCGCGAGTTGGAAGACAAGTTTCACGGTCTCGAGCTTCATCACGTTCTGCGTGACTGTAACAAGGTCGCGAACGTCCTCACCAAGACCGCATCGAGCCGCAAGCCGGTGCCGCACGGCGTGTTTGCGAGCGACCAACACACGCTGTCCGTTCGTGCCGAAGGGGAGCGCCCACAGGAGCTCGGGGAACCAGAAGTCATGGAGATCGACCAACAACCAGAGCTGAACCTCGAAGATCCGGACTGGCGTTTTCCCCATCCTTGAATGGCTTGTCGAAGAGAAGCTTCCCTCCGACCAGACGGAGGCTCACCACATCGCACGGTGTGCCAAAGCTTTCGTCCTCATCGAGGGCGAGCTCTACAAGCGGGGTGCAGCAGGCATACTTATGCGTTGCGTCTTGAGAGATCAGGGCAAGGAGCTACTTCAGGAGATCCACGCCGGAACGTGCGGACATCATGTCGGCCCGAGAACTCTTGTCGGGAAAGCTTTCCGACAAGGGTTTTACTAGCCCACCGCGGTGGCAGACTCCAAGGACATCGTGCGGCGTTGCGAGGGATGCTAGTTCTACGCTCGACAAAATCACCTCCCGGTGCAGGCGCTTCAGACCATTCCCATCACATGGCCCTTTGCCGTGTGGAACCTCGACATGGTGGGGCCACTCCGACAAGCGCCCGGGGGCTTCACGCATCTACTCGTGGCCGTCGACAAGTTCTCCAAGTGGATCGAGGCTCGACCCATCATAAAGGTCCGCTCCGAGGAGGCCGTAGCGTTCTTCACCGACATCATTTATCGCTTCAGCATACCAAACACGATCATCACCGACAATGGCACCCAGTTCACGGGGAAGAAATTCCTCAACTTTTGTGATGACAACAACATCCAAGTGGACTGGACTGCCGTGGCACACCCGAGGACCAATGGACAGGTCGAAAGAGCCAACGGCATGCTCCTACAAGGATTAAAGCCTCGCATCTTCAAGCGCCTCGAGAAGTTCCGAGCAAGATGGGTAGCCGAGCTACCATCCGTTCTCTGGAGCCTGCGCACCACGCCTAGTCGATCTACCGGCTTCACGCCGTTCTTCATGGTGCACGGGTCGGAAGCTGTCCTTCCCACGGACATCGACTACGGCAGTCCCAGGGTGCGGGCATACACCGAGGAGGGCAACCAGGTCGCCCTCGAGGACGTCATCAACCAGCTCGACGAGGCACGCGACGTAGCACTGCTACACTCGGCAAGATGTCAGCAAGCCTTACTACGCTACCACGAGCGCAACGTGCGTAGCCACGAGTTCCAAGTCAGCGACCTGGTGCTTCGACGAGTCCAAGGCAGCAAGGATAGACACAAGCTCGTGCCCCCATGGGAGGGACCATTCAACATCGATCATGTGCTCCGACCGGGAACATTCAAGATCCGATACGAGGACGGCCGAATCGTCTCCAACGCTTGGAACATAGAACACCTACGGCCGTTTTACCCTTGAGTAATATTTCCCGCTCGTATCTTATGAATCAATGAATAAATGCCACATGCTTTGTTCATACATCTGTGAGTTCATAAGCTCATGTGTTGCCATGTTTTTATGTGTTGCAACGTTTCCGAAGGCTGAGCGGCGAGCATTCCTGCGCCTGTGCAGAAACGCTCCCCGCTCGGGGGCTACCCAGGGCACGATGCCCTCCTTACGATTTTTTGTTTTCAAAACAAAAACCGGCAACTGTGTCGCAACTGATCTCACGTGCGAGAAGATTTTTGGCAGAACGCTCGGCTTTGCGAAAAGTGAAGATGACAGTCTGCGCAGGGCTTGGCGCTGCCGCTCGTTCAAAGCTCCTAGCACCTACGGCTCCGCAGCTACGGTGCGAAGACTTGCGAGCACGGTACAGGTCCACAGGCTTCCATCCGACCTCTTTCAAAAAGCGCTCGGGTAATCGCTCGGGTCCCGACCCAAAACGATTTTGACGAAAAACACGCGAGTTACTTTTCAAATTCTCCCGAGTACTCGGGGGCTGCGAACACGTGGCACCTTTTAGTGACTTGGGTTGGCCGGGCTTTCCGACTCTTACGCCCCCGCGGCTCCAGGGTGAAGCTCGGTCAGCTTGGGTTCCTAAGTTCTGCTACTCGTTATCGCAGTCATCCCCTAGTGCTCGAGAACGATTTGAGCTGTAACAAATCTGAGCAAGTTTTTAACGAAATAAAACTGTTTGAGGCGTTATACACATGATTTGTTCTTGACTGCCTACGAATAAACATGATACATCTAATGGGAAGGCCTAGAGTCATCTTGGACTTCTGGTGTGTCTTGTGGAATCAGGTCCAGGTCGTTCATTGTGACTTCGGCCATGGTGCGGGCGAAGGCAGCGCAGTCTTCTTCGAGCTGGTCGCAGTGGTCATCGGAGCTGCCAGGGGCCCAGCCACCACTCAGTGTTGTGTGGTCCAACCCTTGGTAGTGCGAGTCGAACATGGCAAGCACCCGGTGCACCACCTTCCGAGCGGATGACAATTCTCACTCTTTGACTACTTTCGGGAGGCGCTCAACTTGCTTTGCGAGCGTGTCGGGGAGCATCGGTCCGACAGAAACGCCGAGCTCCGACAAGACCTGGCCAAGAAGCTTTCCGAGCTTGGCGTGCTCTAGGATGCTCTGCCGGCGTGACGTCTCTGACTCATGCCGGGCGTTCTTGACCTCTTTAAGCTCAGTCCTGACCTGCTCCTGAGCCTTCCGGGACTGCTCAAGCTTGGCCTTGACCCCTGAAGAAGGTCAACAAGTTGTAATGGGTGGATACGGCGCAGCCAAGCAAGAAGGAAAGCAAGGCAGGCACGAGGAGACTTACTCTCGAGCTGCTCTGACAACCGCTTGATCGACCCGTCCTTGTCGATGATCCTGAGCTCGGCAGCGTTCACCTCCTTCGACTTCTCCGTGAGCTTCACGGTCATCGCGGCACGAGCCGTACGCAGCCCTATGTCCACAAGAAGACAAGTCAACACCAACGAAAACCGATGAAAAGAAAGAAACCCGCAGCTGGAGGCGTCCGAAGCCCACTCACCATCGACATCCTGTGCCAGTTGGGAGTTGGCGTCCCGAAGTCGGGTCACCTCGTCGGTGACATCTTGGAGCTTGTTGGTCAACTCAGAGAACTGCTTGTTGGCCGTCCTGAGGTCTGCACCGGCGGTCGCCAAGTCTTGCTCCAACTCCGCCACCTTCGACTCGAGCGTCGACTTCTCTCGGGCGGCGGTCTGGGCGGCGGCCTTGGTGGCAGCGGCAGCTGTTGAGGCCTTCTCGGCGGCCTCGCTGGCGGTCACCATGGTAGCTCGCAGCTCCGCGGCCGTCGCCTCCGCTTGGGCCAACTTTGCCTCAAGAGACTCCCGCTCCGTCGCGGTAGTGGCTGCGGCGGCCTGCGCGACCGTGGCGCGGTCCTCCGCGGACTTCACGGCGGCCTTGAGCGCGGCCCTCGATGACGCCTTGTTCGCCACCGCCCCGACGGCGGCCAGACGAGCAACAGCCAGTTGCATCTCCAGCTGAAACCGCTCCGCCCGGAGCTCCTTGATGGTGCGCGCTTTCTTTGCGCCGCACTCCACGAGCGTCTGTTCTAGACGTGAAGTCAACAACTACAATGCTTACAAGAACCGGGAGAACAAGGACGAGGTCTGGACTCAAAAAGACTTACCGACGTCGTGGGGAGGATGAGCTCGTCGAACGTAGGCTGCGCCCACCTGAGACCTCGCTCGAGGCGGTGGCGGGCCGTGACCTCCTCGTCCTCGTCCTCAAGCGCGTCCGCCTCGCGGGCTCTGGCCCACATGGAGCACACGAGATCGGTGATCCATACTTCTCTTTCCGCCGGCCCCGACGACAGCCCTGCACCCGAGGAGAGGCGACCACCCGAGCCTTCCTCGACCTCTTGGATCTCTAGGGAGGCGCCGCCCGTTGCACCCACGGGGGCAACACGTTCTTGTGGGTCTGTGCGGGGCGAGCTTGCGGTGGGTGCTGCTTCGACGACGGGGACGGCGAGCTCCAGCGTGCTTGCAACGGATACCTCCACGACCGCGGCAGGGGACGAGAGCGCGGTGGCGGCCTGCTCCACCTCGACTGCACCAACCACGGATTCCTCGGGGTCGGCCTCGGCTGCCTCAACCGCGGCTGAGTTTTCAAGGGCCCCGGCTACTCAGGCCAAGATCGGCCCCGGCTGCTCCGCCTCGGCACCTTCAGGCGCGAGCTCCTAGTCGCCGGGCTCAGCTGCTCCGGCCATGGTCGCAGCCGCGAGCACGGCCGTCCTAGAAGCCTCGGCCCCTGACTCCTCCGGGTCTGTCAGGAACCGCTCCAGCTCGACCTCAAAGCTGGTCGGGTCGCCGCCCGAGAAGTTGGGGCCGTAAAGGTCGATGATCTCCCGAGGCCGGGCGAACACATCGGCAGCCACCGGCACCTCCACCGCGCCTCCACCCGCCTGCGACACCGTAGGTACGGTAGCCTCGACCGTCGTCGGTGTCTCGGTCTTGTGCCCGCCAGCAGACGGTGCCGGTAGCGCATTCTTCTCGGGAGATGTCGCCAAGGCGTCGCCGCCTCCCACGGTGGCCGCGATCGGGGGCTCGGTCGCCGCCGGGGAATTGTTCGCCTCGGAGGCTGTCTGCCCCCAGCCAAGCCGCCGGTTTCCAATACCGGCGGAGGCACCGCCGTCTCAACAGCTTCAGCCGCAGTAGTGGGCCCGCTTCCGGCCCGCCCCGCCGACGACGCGACGGGAGGAGATGTTGAGCGGGGCCCGGGCTGAGGGTCCCGCGCGCCCAGCACTGCACGCTTCAGCGGTGCGAGGCTGAGCACGCCGGTGTCTGCGCGGCTGAGATAAGAACAAGATAGAAATATGAAGCGGGCGAAGACGAAGAACAGTAAAACGATGAGGAATAGCATGCAAACGCTTACATGGTGGACCTGACGCGGGCCCGCTTGACAGGCCTGTCTGATGGGCCCAACTCAGGGGCTGGCCTTTTAGCCCCCGCCAGCTCGGAAACCGGCTCCCGACGCTCCGCCGGCTCGGGAGTTTGCTTCTCGCCCCCCGACGGCTTGGGGGCAGCGTTCCGATCCCCCGACGGCTCGGGGGCTACCTTCTTGTCCTCTGCCGCGCTGGAAGCCGGCTCCCGGCTTCCGCCAGCGGAGAGGGGAACTTTCACAGCCGGGACTCCGCCGCCCCGGATGACCAAAGATTGAAGGCGCTGCGGGGGAGCACTCGTACTTCCCCTCTGTGGCGCGCTCGGTGTGGACGACGGCAGGGTTGACCTCGCCTTGGGCGACGACCGCCTCTTCGAGGATTCTGGGTCCCGCCGCGAGGCATCATCGGAGGGGTGACGGGAGGAAGAATCTCGGCCCGCCGACCACTTGGGTGGATCGTCCCGGCGCAGAGGATCCCTCCACCCCTCGGAGGCACATGAACCGTCAGGGGCCACCTGAGAGCGGGTCACCCTTTGATCCTCTCGGGCGGGGCGGACCTCCGGATGCGAGCTGGAACTCACGCCCTTCTCGCGGGCGACCGGCTCCGACCGCCGCTTCGAACTAACCTCCACGGCCTGGCGCGGTGAGGATAGGGGCGACCCAGACATGCCGCTCCAATCGACGTCCGCGCTCAGCTCTTCTCCACTCCACGGCGGCGACGACGATGGATCCTCATTGGAGGAGACGACGGCCTCTCCCGTTTTGCAGCGCTTGATGCGGCGGTCGTTCTGCTCGCGCTTCGCAATCTCCTTCTCCTTGTGCTGGGCCTTGCGCTCGGCCCTCCGCCTCTCCGCAGCCGCCCTGTTGCGGTTGAGGATCACGTCCTGCGGGAGAGGGGGCTTCGCGGGGACGAGTGGGAGCTCCTCAGCTGAAAATAAAGGAAGCGAAGGAAATTAGCAACAGTCGAAAGTCTCTGAGGAGATCCGAATTAAGTGAAGACCTTGAACTAGTTGGAAAACTTGCCGGAAGAAGAAAACACTCACAAGTTTTTCAGTCTGCTCGTTGGGAAGCATGGGCAGAAGCAGTGACGGCGGGCACGAGTACGACACCCGCCCGATGGCAACCGACACCCGACGCTGGATCTCGTCCAACGACGGCGGCTCGGGCGTCGTCACAGACCCCACGAAGGGGGCCCTTTTCGCCGTCATCTCGTATATGCGAAGGGGCCGCCTCCGAAGCGGAACGATCCCCCGCGTGTGGTACTGCCCGATGACAGCCGCCAAGTCGATCCCGGCATTACGGAGCCGGGTCAACACCGCCCAGTGCTCCTTCATCAGCCTCTCCTGCTCGACAGTCGGGGGCCCGTCGGTCCAATTCCATGGCGCCTTGGCGATGGAGGAGCCGGTGAACTCCGGCAGCGTGTGGTCAGGGTCGTTCTTGAGGTAGAACCAGCCCTTGTGCCATCCGCTGTTGGAGCTCGTCAATGTGAAGGGGATGTACGCGTCGCCCCTGCCTTGCTTCATCCGGAGGTTGGCGCATCCGATCATTGCCGGAAGCGAGCCGTCCTTCAAGCAGGCGAACATGAAGAAGTACTTGAAGAGATGCCAGTGGGCACCGACCCCCAAGTACCCCTCGCACAGCGCCTCGAACGCCTCCATCTGCTGGACACTGTTTGGGTTGAGATGCTGGAGCTGCAGCCCATACTCGAAGAGCACTGCGCAGATGAATCGCCCAGCGGGGACAGAGAAGCCACACTCGTGGAACGCCACGAATGAGACGACGTAGCCCTTTGGTGGGCGCGGCACGGTCTCATCCATGGGCACCTGTTGACGGTGTATATGCATATCGAATTTCATTTGGACTTGCCAGCGGACAAGTCCTCCATCGTAGTCAAGGGACCCTTCTTCCCTCAAGTGTGAACCCTGGGTATCGAATCCGTGGAACAAATGTGTGATGCAAGAATCAATCTAATAAAGTCGAGAACTTTTAGATCTTCAAGGGGAAACTCTTATGCATCTAATCTAAAGAACATCATAAAAACGAATCTAAACTATGAAAATCGAAGGTAGCAAGAGATAGAGAGGGATAGGTAAAACCAATCTAGAGAGATTGGATCAAGCTCTTGTTGAAGTTCCAAGCAAAGAAGAAATAACCAAGATCAATCTCATAAAAAGCTTCTTCAAATCGCGGCTTCCCGTCCAACTCCGAAGACACCCACCTTTTGGAGCCACCGTTCTGTCACAACGCACTCCTATTCGTGCGGGTTAGCCTAGGGTGAGTCCAATGGATAAGTTGAAATCTCTTGGAAGGTCAGGCATGCACCTCTAGCCACCACGGCTACAAGAACACCCTCTATGATCTATCTCGAGAATAGATCTTAAAGTAAGAAAAGCCAATCGAAATCAAAGTCGTAGAAGAAGCACTTGATCGCTAGAAATCGGATTGCAACTTGATAATTCAACATACTAAATGATACATGGACAAGATCACCACCGGGATCCTACCTTGATCTTGCTCCTAGCTCCTGGAACTCCGACGTGGTCTTCCTTGCAAGGTTCCCACGCTGGCTAGGGAAACCCTAGACAACTAGCTCGACCCTCTCTTCTTCGAAATGGTGTCCCTCTCTTCTCTTCTCCTCGGCGGCGAATGACGAATGAGTTGATGCGTGGCTCTTGGCAGGGGGACTATAAATAGTCCGAGGGGCGTCTAGGTCAAAGGGGGGCACGAATGGGCCTCGAAATGGGTTGGGCCAGCCGGCCTGGGCCCATTTCGGCCCACTTCGTGGCCTCTTTCGTGGACGATGCTTCCCGTGTCTTCTAGAGTGTTCTCCCTTCTGCATGTGGGCCCTTGACGTCAGTTTCTCCGCGGTTTGGATAGAGCTCCTTGTCTCGCAAGATTCAGCATTTTCTGTTCAGGTCCTCGGAGTTTTCCGTCTTCATGGGTTGGTCCTTAGGCTTCTTGGAGTCATGTTCACTTCATTGCTTGACTTGTGCCGGGCTTCATGGTCTTCTCACGAGGTGCTTGATGAACTTTACCCGGAAGTCTTGCTTTTAACGCTAAATTCCTGCATAAATATTAAACTCCAAAACCGACATGCACGAACGAACTTGTTATATCAAGGGGGTTAGTACCAATGGATAAGATATAAAATTCATGCCAACACCGAAGGTAAACTCATGGCTAGGTTGACGGAAATTCACCGTCAACATCTCCCCCATGCTTAAACCTTGCTCGTCCTCGAGTAAGCCTTCGATGGATATCAGCGTTGCCCTTCATTGCTCAAACCCTGCACTTGATCATACACGAGAAAACATAATGCTCTCAAAAATTTAATTTGTTAGAGTTACATATTGTACTAGCCTTCATCCCTACGGAGGGTAGATATTAATTAAGCTCATCCCACAAGTATTAAACATGCTCCCAAAATTCAAATGGATCTCAGAAATTTTTGAAGTAAAGAATGAGATGAAAAAGAGCTAAACCAAGTTCAAAAATTTAAACCACCTTGCATCTTGCTCATGAACTCTCATCTCATCTTGTCTCTCAAGCCTATTTCTTCTACTCCTTTCCCTCTCAAAACATATATATATGTGGTAGGCTTTATATGGAGCTTTTTGGGAAAGTTTAGTCCTTCCAAGATATTATAAATGAGATGTTGTCAAAACAAGACAAACTTCTCATGGTCTTACCGAGACTCGTCAAAAAGGTCATTGGAAAATAATATTATATCAAGGAGGGAGAGAGAAAAATACACACACTTTGAGATAGGTGGACATGTGCAAATGGTAAAGAATGATCCCGAGGCACAAAGGAAGTACTCGATATCGGATTGCACATGGTTGGAAAGATGAGTTTGGATCTTAATCTTGAAACTTCTGAAATTCCTAATGCATTTAGAGAACCGGGGAGTTCACTTTATTTTTTTTCATACATACTCATATTTTTTCTCATATATATTTTTTTCTTTATCTTTTTTCTCTTTCTTTTTTTTCTTTATACATTTTTTTATTTATTTGCTCCCCTTGAACTCTAAATTGCATTGTACCTACCTCCTCCCCCATGCTTAGACGTTTGCTCGTCCTCGGGCAAAGAGGTGATAGAGATAAGGTAGGTACTAGAAATATTTTTCCTTTTGGGGAGATACTTGAAATCTTCAATCTTTGCACCATCTTACGATCTTCCTTGAATTGACGATCCATACTCACATGATAGGTTATGGTAAAGGAGGTAAACACAAAAGATGATATTTTTGGTTTTAAGGGTGGATATCTGGCGAGGTTTGTGAAATCTCCGATGTGGGGATACACAATGCACGGATAGAAAGGCTAGCAAAAAGATAGATACGCAAAAACGGAATGACCAGCTTCTTAGTCTCGGGCCAGAAAAATCAAGCCCTGAAATAACTCACCCAAAAATAAACCTTGTATACTAAGTTTTTGCACTCAAATATATATATGGCTTTGGATAGGTAGAGCAACATGCAAGAGGTATTTATGACAAGGTTTGCATTACTTTTAAGAACAAAAATAAATCATCTTTAACCCATCTAAAACTTGAGAGCATATAAAATACTATGGGTCTTTATATTTATCATAATCTCCGCAAAAGATTAAGCTAGCATTTAGATTAATTTCAGATTTGCATTTTAAGAGAGCATTAGCTTAATCATGCATAAAACAAGTACAAAGATAAACAAAGCGGCAACTATCATCATATATCAACATGGCACAAACTTTCTATCTTTGCCAAAGGTAAAAACAAGGTGGTGATTTTATTCATAGTGAAAATAAAAACTAACACACATGCTGAAAATAAAATAAAAACTTGAAAACACTACGCATACATAGCGCATACAAGCTAAAAATTAAAGAAAAGGGAAAAGGAAAAATTAAACTAAAGCTCCTCCTCTCTCTAATCTTTCGTCGGCGGTTGATATTGATAATCTAAATTGTTATACCCTTGCTCATAATAGGATTGCACCTATTATGAGCAAGGGTATAACAATTTAGATTATCAATATCAATGAATTGCTCCGGCGGTGCTAGGTGAAGACGTCCAAGCTCGAAGGCGATGTTTGCATTTCCTTCACCCATTTGGTTTGCATTGCTTTGGATGGCTGCAATATTTTGCATGTTTCTTGCAGTGTATCCTCCAATGATGGCCACACTTTGTTGTGGTTGAGGAAGGTGTGCATATTGTTCCGCAAAGGCTACGTTGGGTACCGCAAAATTTCGTGGGGGCATGGCTGCACCACTCCCCCATGCTTGCATTGATACACCTCCGTAATATCTTGACGGCGCTGGAATTCCTCCATATGGTGGCGCATAATTTTGGGGCGCACCTCCTTCTTGGGCTGCGAAAGAACCTTCTTCTATAATCCTTTCTCTCTTGTTTTTCTTCGTCAGCACAAGAAGTCCTTCCTCCAACCAATCTTCTTTCCCCTCAAGAAAAAGTCTTAGTCTTGCATCCGGTAGGGGTAAATTCAATTTGGCTAATTTGAAGCCTCCTCTCTCATCTCCACTAATATATTTGCCTTGCTTCAAATAATCAAACCCTAGGGAAGTCCCGACTAGGAGATTCTCCGGGTTTCTTGGAATTCCCGGTCTCAATGAGATAGCCAACATGGAGAGGTAGCACCCCAAACCAATATCTCCCGATCCTGATGTTGCTTCACAACACCACCAGTTGATCATAAGGTTAGTGGGGTCGGTTGGCTGCCCGGCAACCCAAGCCGAGTAAAGCCAATTCACCTCCATGTCGGTTATCTTGGTCTCTTTCATTCTCCCCAAAATCCTCTTGCTCATCCATGAGTGAAACACTTAGATGATGGGGTTCCGGATACTATTTCTTTGCCGGTTAGCCTCTCCCGTGATCATTCCCCAAAAACTTTCCAATGTGCCTCCATGCACATCTACTTGCTCCGGAGCTCCCTTTTGAAAACCAAGCAATTCCCTAATGTACTCATAGGGAACCATTTGCTCATCTCCCTCCAAACAGAATGAGAGACTCGGTACTCCTTCATCAAGTATGGGCGCCATGGTCATGAGAATTTCCAAGGCGAATTCCTTGTGGGTGTTTGCCGACACTCCGTTGGAGAATTGCACCCAACCTAGGTGTCCCAACATGTAATAAATATCCATATGAAAACCCAACACTTGGAGAGCTGGGTCGTCGAGGTCGACGTTCGCCACAAGCCTCTTCTCAAGGCGAGTGAGCTTCTTCTCCTCCTCCTCCGTCTTGATAATAAACCCATACTTGGAATATCGCGGAGTGTATGGAGGTGGAGCGGATGATCGTGTCGAGCGACGAGGTCGGACGGGCGGCTCCTCCGTGCGTCCTTGTGGTTCAGTGAACCACATAGACGAGCTTCATGTGGCCCTCATGTCACCGAGGAGTAGAGTGTCGTCCCTCCTCGGTGGTGCTGTGTCCTCCTCCATACTCCGAGGGGACTCGGAGACCGAGTGCCTCCTCGAAGAGCTTGTCTATGATGGCTTGGACGACGATGATCCCTTCTTCTTGGTGAAAAGACTTGTAGTTTTCTTCCACATGGTTGCTGCACTCTCCCTCACAATTATATACCCGGGGTTTTCAACCGGTAACAAGGCACACAAAAATTATTTGTAGTATAGACTTTGAGTGGATTTAGGATGGATTTTGTTGGACGAAACAAAACTCGAAGTGGAAAGCTAAGTCTATGGTGGTTCTGGACTAAGAGCTCGGGAACATGAACAAAGAACTGGATGAATGACTTACCTGCCGAAGACGGGCACCAGGGGGCTTTAAAGGGGGTGAGGCCGGCCGGCCTAGGCCGACCGGCCTGGGTGGCCTGCAGCTCCTCCCAGCTCCGGCTTTCTCCAGTGCACTCATGCTTGCTTTGTTGCTTTGTGACCGCGTGTTCCACTGGGTTGCACCGCCCAAATGCTCTTGTCCACTCCCTTGCATGCATGATTGATCTTTCCTCTTAATTGTTTTGCTTTGAGTCACTTCCATGCTCCCTTGCCTCACATGCCTCCATGAGATTCCTGCAAGACAAAGCTTTGGCTGCCCCTCCATGCTTGTCCTTTGCATGTGGTTTGATGATAAATGTTGGAGGGGCATCCCGTGATGCATCATGGTGCATGTGTAGTTAAGTTAACTTAGTTGCCTCCCTCTAAGCATGTTTTAATGCTAAGCACTCCTCTAATTTCGAAAAAATAAAATCAAACTCAGAGCTTGCAATGAGTTCAAATATATTTAGAGGAGTTTTTAAAGCATTAAAAACAAATGTAAGTCGAAAATGTTTTCTGACTACTTTTATTTTGGTCTCACCGGTATTGTTTGCTTCCATTAGTTGAGAGCAAGCTTTTCCCAGCTTGATCATAGAGGCATAGGTTTAGGTTCTAATTTTAGTTAAATGAGAGAGATTTTGAATGAAATAAAATTAAATGAGGCTTAGAAAAATTCTAACTCTAGAGAAACCAAGGATATGAATTTTGAACAAACCAAAAATTAAGTTTCTAGGTTCACGCGAGTCCTACCATACGCTGAAATTTAAATATCATCTAGGAATATAGCGTGGCTCTACTCGTGTGTTTTTAACATGTAAAACAAGTCAACCATAACATCATGATGAGGATGAAAGGTTGAGGTAGGTTCTGATTTTTTTTTGGTTTTGGTTTCTCAAAAAGAAGCAAATAACACATAGGATGGCTCATGTAAATGGTTTATGATCCAAATAAAATATCCAAACAAGATTTATAACTCTAAACATTATACAACCACTTTAAGTCTATGAATGTCTTGTGTAGCAAATTTCAAAACTAACTTACTTGAAAGACTCGAAAGATCTTGATCGGGTTGTCCTCCCGGTAGCTTATTCTTGACTCGACGAAACGGGTTGCCTCCCGACTAGCGCTTCGTTTATAGTCCATGGCTAGACTTCTTCACTTGTTTACTTCGGATCAATGCTCTTTGCGAGCGTTGCAATCTTGGGTACCCACTTCCACACCATCTTTGGCGCAGGCTTATTCTCCGGTTTAGTCATCTTTTTGGTCTTCACAGGCGGCTTTTGTTCCTTGATCTTGACGGATGCAACAACTTCTTTGATTTCCTTCGCTCCCTTCTTCTCCGGCTCTTCCTTCTTCCTTGGCTCTTCCTTACTAACGTGACGATGAGGTGGAATATATTTAACTTTGATCATATTGCATACCTCGAAGCGTGGTCAAAACTTGAAAGAACTCCTTTCGCCGTTGATGTCGAACTTGATCTCCCCCTTGCCGACATCAATGGTAGCTCCCACGGTCTTGAGGAAAGGCCTCCCAAGGATGAGTGGCGGCTTCTCCCTCTCTCCCATCTCAAGCACCACGAAGTCGACGGGGATGAAGTGGTGTCCGACCTTCACGGGCACATCCACAACGATGCCCAAAGGATAGCGAATGGAGTTCTCACCCAACTCCAAGCACATGGCCGTAGGCTATAGCTCCGGTAGGCATAGCTTCTCGAACACATCTCTTGGCATGATGCTCACACTTGCTCCAAGGTCGCATAATGCCTTCTCGAACTTGAATGAACCAACAGAACACGTAATCGTCGGGCATCCGGGGTCTCCTTGCTTCTCTAGTCCGTTCGCAATAGCAGTGCTACATTACTCGGACATCTTGACATGATCCACCCTGAGTGTTGCTATCTCATACTTGTTTGCAAGTATATCTTTGAAGTAGCGAGAATATGTAGGAACTTGAAGAGCGTCCAATAGCGGCATGTTGATGCTCAACCTACGCACAACTTCCACAAACTTCTCAAAATGATTATAAAGTTTACCTCAGAAGTAGCGTGGCTTGAGTTGCGGTATCTTCGTGTCTTCTCCTAGCATCTCAAACTCGGGCTCTTCGGTGATGATCTTGGTAACCTTCTCCTTAGCAAATTCCTCTGCCTCGGTAGATGGTTTAGGCTTTCTAGCTCCGGCGGAATGCTCCGGATCTTCGGTCTCCTTCCCCGAACGAGTTTGAATGGCCTTCGCCGTCTCAGGACCTTGAGGTTGCCCCGGAAGCTTCCCTTCATTAGCGGATAGGCGCCCGGCAAGTTGTCCCACTTGTGTCTCGAGCATCTTCATCATGTTGAGCACTTGATGGTTGGAGCTTCCGACCTCCGTCACCTTGCTATCGATGTTCTCCAACACCTTGTCTATGGCCTTGAACTTAGTGACGGTGTCATGTTGATCTTAGCTTGCTTGTCCATGAAGTCCTTCAATTGCATACGAAGAGGAACCGAATTCGGAATGGACGAACTTGCATTAAATTGAGGTCTACCTTGCCCGTAGCGGAAGTTCGGCAAATCTCCCTTCCTCATATAGTCAAGCATCTTGGCTTCCTCCGGGCAATCTTTCTGGACATGGCCATATTCTCCGCACTCTTCACATGTGGATCTTGCTTCGGCAGCCTTTAAGTCTTGAGCTTCTTTCTTCTCTATCTCCATCTTCTCCAACCTCCGCATAAGCGAATCGATCTTGCCTTTGAGTAGATCTTCCTTCTCCACTTGCAAGACTCCTTTGACGTTCCCTGTAGGATGAACCAGAACTAAGCGTCCAGATGACGCCCATGTATCATTGTCCGTGACCTTCTTGAATAAAGTGAATGCTTCAGTCGGTGTAAGCTCGATGATGGATCCTCCCGCCGATGCATCGATGATCGTCATTGACGCCATGGTGAGTCCTTGATAGAACTTTTGAATGAGATCTTCCTTCGGGAACTTGTGATGTGGAACCGCCCGAGTGTACTCATTAAAACGCTCGAATGCTTCCGATATGGTCTCCGTAGGATATTGAGCAATGGTAGCAATCTTATTGCGTACGCTTTGAGTCTTACCCGGCGAGTAGTATTCCTTCATGAAGGCTCTCATCAAGGCATCTCAATTTTGCACCGTCTCCGCCGGTTGAAAGTAGAACCATTGCAAAGCCTTTCCGAGTAGCGAGAATGGAAAGAGTCTTGCCCTCATTTGATCTTGAGTCACCCCGTCCATGTTGAATGTTTGACAAAGTTGAATGAATGCTTGGAGGAGAAGGTTTGGATCCTCTTTACCGGTGAAGGGTGAATGTTGCACCATGCGGATCATTGAGGTCTTGATCTCGAACGGCCTTCCGATCTCCGCGAGGTTCAAGATTGGTAGGTTGATGACATCCGGGGTGCATAGCTCCCCGATCTTGCGCTCCGACTGCAGTTATTCTCCCATCGGTTGCGGTGGAAGTTGATTCTCCCTAGGGCTTGGAGGTGGTGATTTCTTTGAAGACTCCGACGATTCTTCGGCCTCCGCTTTTGGACCAGCAAATTCCAGCTTTTTAGCTTGTGCTTCATGTCTCCTTAGCATGTAAAGTTTTTCTGGATCATCCACAAAATTTTCGGGTTTGCTGGAGAGGTAGCCGTCCATCTCCTGTTAGGGTTAGCAATAAACAAAATATATACAAAAAACAAAAACAAAAATAAATCTAAGAAAACTAGGGCTAGTCAAACTAGATTAAATTGATTTTGAGGATGATCAAAAGTTAGTAGATGCAAAAAGAAAAACCAAAAGAAAACTGAAAATATTCACAAAAAGCAATAAAAGATCGAATCTTGATCACTTGTTCCCCGGCAACGGCGCCAGAAAAAAGGGGCTTGTTGACGGTGTATATGCGTATCGAACTTCGTTTGGACTTGCAAGCGGACAAGTCCTCCGTCGTAGTCAAGGGACCCTTCTTCCCTCAAGTGTGAACCCAAGGTATCGAATCCGTGGAACAAATGTGTGATGCAAGAATCAATCTAATAAAGCCGAGAACTTTTAGATCTTCAAGGGGAAACTCTTATGCATCTAATCTAAAGAACATCATAAAAATGAATCTAATCTATGAAAACCGGAGGTAGCAAGAGATAGAGAGGGATAGGTAAAACCAATCTAGAGAGATTGGATCAAGCTCTTGTTGAAGTTCCAAGCAAAGAAGAAATAATCAAGATCAATCTCATAAAAAGCTTTTTTAAATCGCGGCTTCCCGTCCAACTCCGAAGACGCCCACCTTTTGGAGCCACCGTTCTGTTACAACGCACTCCTATTCATGCGGGTTAGCCTAGGGCGAGTCCAATGGACAAGTTGAAATCTCTTGGAAGGTCAGACATGCACCTCTAGCCACCACGGCTACAAGAACACCCTCTATGATCTATCTCGAGAATAGATCTTAAAGTAAGAAAAGCCAATCGAAATCAAAGTCGTAGAAGAAGCACTTGATCGCTAGAAATCGGAGTGCAACTTGATAATTCAACATAGTAAATGATACATGGACAAGATCACCATCGGGATCCTACCTTGATCTTGCTCCTAGCTCCTGGAACTCCGACGTGGTCTTCCTTGCAAGGTTCCCACGTCGGCTAGGGAAACCCTAGACAACTAGCTCGACCCTCTCCTCTCCGGAATGGTGTCCCTCTCTTCTCTGCTCCTCGGCGGCGAATGATGAATGAGTTGATGCGTGACTCTTGGCAGGGGGACTATAAATAGTCCGAGGGGCGTCTAGGTCAAAGGGGGGCACGAATGGGCCCCGAAATGGGCTGGGCCAGCCGGCCCAGGCCGGCCGGCCTGGGCCCATTTCGGCCCACTTCGTGGCCTCCTTCGTGGACGATGCTTCTAGTGTCTTCTAGAGTGTTCTCCCTTCTGCATATGGACCCTTGACGTCAGTTTCTTAGCGGTTTGGATAGAGCTCCTTGTCTCGCAAGATTCAACATTTTCTGTTCAGGTCCTCGGAGTTTTTCGTCTTCACGGGTTGGTCCTTGGGCTTCTTGGAGTCATGTTCACTTCATTGCTTGACTTGTGCCTGGCTTCATGGTCTTCTCACGAGGTGCTTGATGAACTTTACCCGGAAGTCTTGCTTTTAACGCTAAATTCCTGCATAAACATTAAACTCCAAAACCGACATGCACGAACGAACTTGTTATATCAAGAGGGTTAGTACCAATAGATAAGATATAAAATTCATGCCAACACCGAAGGTAAACTCATGGCTAGGTTGATGGAAATTCACCATCAACAGCACCCTCCACTCCTCGGCGTCGGTGAGTGCGGGCAGCTGACCGGCGGCGACGAGGCGGCGAAGGACCGTCTGGGACATGCTGGAGCGCGACCAGTTCGACATGGTGACGGAAAGCTCTCACGCACGGCGCGGGTGAATGAGGCGGTGGCACTGAGGGCGTGAAGCGCAAAGGGAGCGAGCGGCGATGGCAATGGAGAAGGCTGGGAAGCGAAAAGATTCGAGTCCTTAGCCGGCGCACGGTTAAAAGGGGAAGGGCGTGGCCTCCGGCCTTAAATGCCGGCCCCACCACGCTGGAAGGACGCCTGTGCGAGCGCGTGCGCCCCGGGGTAACTGACACCCGGCCGCGACGTTTCGACGCCCGGTGGGCCTGAGAATCTGAACCGATTGCGCACCATCTCTTCAAACCGTCACATCCACCACGTCGGCCACGATCTCCACGACGAACACAGCGCCCACGACCGCCACGACCATCTCAACCAAGGATCCCAGAGCGATGACAACATCTCTGAAAATTAAAACCCCACGAGCGAGTTCACAACTCACTCGCGGGCTCGGGGGCTACATCCGGCGGATGCACTCGCGCGCACCCACCGGGAAAACCAAGAGCAAAGATCATCATGACACCTCTCATCTGAGCCTGCGGGTGAGTCCTTGACTCCCACCCAGGCTCGGGGGCTACTGACGAGGGCCCGGATTAGGCCCCCCTTAAACGGTGAGATAATCACTCTTGAGATGGAGTCATCTGACACCATTGACAATGTGAAGGCCAAGATCCAGCATAAGGAGGACTGCAGATCTCTGTCAAAACCTTCACTGACAAGACGCCTTGTCTCCGACCAATGGAAGTCTTCTCCGACAAGTATCCGACTAGGGGGTGGCTTCTCCGACAAGTCTCCGCCTCGCACGAGAAGTCTCTGTCTCGCCTCCGACAACTTACTCGTTCGCACGAGTAGTTTTCGTCTCCGACTAAGGCGAGGCCCGCACGCGAAGATCGGAGCAAGGGGACCGGGGCCCACACGAACGTGGCGCCATCCCGACGCCTGGGCTCCTCCGTGACGACGCGTGGGACGCCAGTTCCCCACGCCATGCAAATGCACCAGCTGGCGGCACACGCGGGCGGCCGGCTCTGACAATAGCTGTAATGCGGCACTGTTTGGCCGCGCGGCCCCCGACGTGCCGTCCCGTCCGACTCTGCGGCACGCCAACTCCGTCAGAGGCACTCAAGTGCCCCCTATAATTAGCACTGGCCTACGTTTAGGTCCTAACGTGGCGGACTCAACTCGCACTCAGGCGGGTCGAGTCATCACAAAAGAACACGGAGGAAGCGCCAGGTGCTCGGAATGAACAGTGCCACCTGGCCACGCGGCGGTCTCGAACACCAACACAGCTCAGCCTCCCTTCAATGCACCCTGGCAGACGGCGACGTGCGAGAAGACCTCCCGGCTGCGTAGTACTGTAGCACAATCTGATTTTCCCTTTTTGCCCCTCCCCCTTGTGTCTATAAAAGGGAGAGGAGGGCAACCGTCACAAGGGCTGACGAACCGAATACTCATATCTCAGGGACTTGGGCTCGACACCCTCTCCCGACAAGTTTGTAACCCCTACTACAGACATTCCTAGCGCAAGAACCCGGCAGCTCGATACTGGACGTAGGGTATTACTTCTCGGAGGCCTGAACCAGTCTAAATCCTGGCGTCTCTCGCGCTAACCATCCGGGTCGGACACACGATTCGATACAAATTTACTGATCGGCGGTAGAGACCCCCGACAATCGGCTACTCCAGAGGCAGCAACCGGAGGGGGGGCCGTCCCGTCGGGCTCAGGTGCTCCCTTAGCGACACCGCCCCCGAGCCGGCGGCCGGAGGACGCGATCGCCACCCACGAGACCCCCTCACGTACCCCACCCACCACACGAGGGCTGCACGGAGGGCGATGGCAGCGGCGAGGAGGAAGGAGCACCAGGGCCCGCCACGACCGACGAAGCGCGGTCGTATTTAGATTTGTTTTCTGGACACTTGTCGTGTAAACTACTTTTATTTGTTGTAATTAAATTATTTTTTTCGTATTCAGTTTCCTGCTATTTCGCATTTATAGTATTAGGGATATAACCAACTGAAAAACATAAAAAAACCAAAAAAAACCACCGCCTATTCAAGTGGCGGTTGGCTGCACCCAGCCGCCGTTTCAACTGGCGGCAGCTGCCAGGCAGCCAGCCGCCACCCAACCCGGGTCGGCCGCCACTGTTGCAAACCTGCCGCCCTTTGCTGTGGCGGTAGGTACTTACCGCCATTTGCCACGGCGGTAGGTCCCTACCGCCCCGCCGCTTCAAACGGCGGCAGGATCCCAACTGCCCTGGCAAACGGCAGTTCGAGGCTATTTCTGCCAATGTTGAATCCGACTATTTATTTTCGTAAAATCGAAGAAAAAATATATAAAAAAATTCCAAGCTTTGCCCGTTTCGGTGGGCTCATTGACTGAATATTACTTGGCCTTCCAGACGTAGGCCAATGGGCTTCTCTAGGTTTGACAGACGTAATAGAGGCCCAAAACCTCAATGGGCCTCCAGGTTAGACATATTTACCCAATTGGCTCTTTTAGAGGGCGCCCATAAGCCTTTGACGGTTGACGGGCCTCCATCCAGGCGGGACAGTTTTCCAACCAAGAATTATGTTTATTCTAACCTGACTAATGCAATTTGCAAACGCCACAGCCCAGTATTTTTGTTGATCCCATAACGATATCACTTATCAGCAATGGCCATAGAGTCCAAGATCATGAGAATGTAGCATACATATAACTTTGCAGGCAGTGCGGCTGAGCATCCATACAACAACTTCTGAATTACTCCATTCTTTCAACATTACAAGACATTTTTAGTTTCCCCTCGGTCTTCAAAGCTTCGACAACTGTTTTCTCATAGTGTACAATTACTCATTTTATAGCTGCATCCAAAACTAATATAGTATGAAACCATTTTCGGATGTGAGTGTACTCCCTCCAGTTTCTTATTAGAAGTCGTTTAGAACAGCGACACGGTCATCAAAGCACAACTTTGACTTCTCTTTTCTATAAAAATATTTATTGAAAAGTTATATATGTATATTCTTATGAAAGTAATTTTCAAGACAAATATATTTATATGATTTTCACATTTTTAAACTCAACGACTTAAAAGTTATTCATGATTTATATTCCCAATGTTTGACTCAAACCTTGTCTAAAACGACTTCTAATAGGGAACCGAAGGGAGTATAGCTTTTAAACAACACTTAACAGAGCAACATACTTTACAATTTGACTAAGTGTTGGTCAAAATATAGTACAGAGCTCGTCGTTCAAAAATAAATTAGGCGTGAGGTAGTAGAAGATATATAATCTTTAGTAATTGAAGCGATTTTAACAAAGGATAATTTGATTAAACCTAAATGGAAGTCGGCATAGAAGTAGTGGTTTGAAAAACTAAAATAACATCATTTTCAGAAAATACTACCAGAAGATTGTCATGTACCGTGACCATCAAAACAACCAATCATTACGTGCAAAACAGCATTATGTCAAGGCAACACGTTGGACGTGCTTATCCTCGCTTTATATAATAGGAAGTTAGTTAGGCAAAGATGAAGCTTGGGGTGTCATACTCTTGAAAAAAATGGTCATGAAAATCTCTGCTAGTCGTCGTGGATGGATGTCTATTAATTGGTTGTGCGCTTAGTTTCATTCACTCGTCCAAACAGTCAGCCCGTTCGTTTGGTTGGTGGCTGGTGCTGATTTGTTCTGAGAGAAAAGTACTCCTGGATGGTAGCTAGTAGCCAGTGGCGAATCTACCAGGGGGGCTAGTGGGGCTCTAGCCCCCCTACTGCCCAAAAACACCATTAAAATCAAGGGAGAAAGAGAAGGAGAATAAGGAAAATGATGAAGAAAATGGTTAAGAAAGAATGAAAATTGACTTGGAAGAAGAACTAAGCCCCCTAACTTCCAATCTTGGCTTCGCCACTGCTAGTAGCTGGTTTGTTGTGAGAGAGAAGTACTGCTGACTGATGGCTGATAAGCCAGATGAACAGGGGGAGTGGCTGTGGAAAAAGTCAATTGTATCATTTCACTTTTTTGAGAAATATTTGACTTCTTGGCTTCCTTATTAATAATGCCTTAAGGCTGTGAATGCCATCACGGATGATTGACCGGTACATCGCGTACCACTAGAAGAGCAAATAGCTGAAAAAGCGAGTACGACGACCGGTGCTAAGTTGAAGACACAAACCCAGGTAGATTTATGTTGTCCACCACAAGTAACCTAAAAAATTAAAGTTAACTATAGCTATACCCAATTCATAAACCTTTCATCTGTTGACATTTGGATTTATTGCCATGTGCACTCACCTTGCTAACTGAACCATGTTCCTTTGTTCTTGAATTACTGCCATGTACTCTCACTTGCTACAGGAAAACACACGTATGCAATAGTGAAACGACAACGTGTATGGCCCATTGCATGTGAGGTACCACGCATGCAATAATGCCAGAGTACGCGCTCCTTTTGTGTTCGAATAGTTTAATTTAATTTGCAGTGTAATTAATCCTGCCAAAACACATAGTTTTAATTAAGTGTGTGCACACTACAGTGCGCTATGGGTGCCTGTAAACAACAAGGCAATCTATGGGAAAATCAGCAGGGCTCTGGCTATGGAAACATAGGATGGCACCCAATCGGTCGATATTCGTACAAGCATGCTGCTGCCGTTTTAGGTCGTAGGACCGCGGGACCATTGCTCTCATTGTACTGATCGGAGGGGTAACAGTAATAAACCCCTTGTTCGGATGGACCCAAACTATCTGTACTGCGTAAATCAACATAGAAAAAATACTTTAAAAATTAACCAAATTTTGAAATGTAGTAGTGATGAGCACTCGTGTCATCAGAAATTAAAGAGTTGGGGAAGCAGAGCTGTTTTATCGTGTAATTAGACTTCACGGGGTTATACCTGCAATTTGATTGGAACAGAAGAATTATATGCTTCATTCCCCATCACGGTAAAGTTTGTAGTTCCTGCAGGCTTCCGGGCGATGCACACAACATATAGTATAGCCGTCTGATCGATGCCTTGGTTGTAGACATATGTACCAGCTCATATCTTGTGCATGCATATCATGCGTCATAACGAACGGTAAAGATCTTGCAGCCTTTCCATGATGCATATGCCTGTCATGCATGCTTCCTTAATTCCTTGTTGGCGTGCAGCAAATTTAATTTTCTTTGGTCCAGTCTATATAAGTATGGTGGTCTCCCCTCCATCATTTTTTTTAAAACGCCATATATCAGTAATCAAAGATACTTATTAAGCTTATAACTTATTCTTTTTGTTGCAAATAGGCGGCATATTAATGTCGCCACCACATGCACAAGACACTTATACGCACAACACCATCTTTTTACAAATAAAATTGCTAGTATTTATATGTATGAATCATGACGATCAAGGTTCAAATCATGGTGGATGGAGTCAATTATCTATCTCACACCTCCATCAAAATTAATGTCCATGGAACTACATACTTCCATTTGCAAAGATGGTCAAAATTTCCAAACTACCTCTGCCCGCTTAATTTCTAGTTCTAGAAAAATAAATAAATGAGATGTAGACACGTAGTAAGCTACACAAAACTTCTTCGATAAACCCTGAGGTGACCGATGGCGTATCTCTTCACTTGCCCTGACAGAGTCACAGGGTCGGAATTTAATAATGCACAGTGAATGCCCTGACCTGCACGTAACGTAGCCACCGCCGTCGGTCCTGACTCTCTGGTCACCTCGAGGTAGATAGCGCGTGAACCACTTTAGTAGAGGCTCACGGGAACTACGCATAAATGTAACCACTGTGGCTTTTGTAGACGAGATCCGGATGCAACATGTTATTAAACGATCATAATTGACTTGTCGCGATTCGTAGCATATCCCCATTGCCTATAGCTATAGTTTTCATCCCCACTCCTCAAAACCTCTAGGGCCAAACATATATGATGAAGACTTGAAGAGGATATGAAGAGCCGTGCGGTGATGAGGCAGGTTATGTCTCAGCATCGTCTCAGCCACCGGCCGGGGAGAGGACCTCTAGGGCCAAGCTATCATGCACGCGCATATGCATATGCGTATGGCCGAACCGCCCTCCCTATATCACTATACGCCTGCGGGGAGCACGCAAGCATGCCATGCCGGCTCTGCCAGAGAGCGCAGCGATGCACACGTAGAGTTCTCTCCCTTCTCGGGGAGGGAGCCGATGCAGCAGGGCGGGTGGGTCGTCTCTGACATGTGGTCCGGAGGGAATTGGAGCCCACGTCGATCTCGCGTGGTTGTGCAGCAGTAATGACAAAGGTCTCAGTCGCAGGGATCCGCATCGCACCCTCCCGCTCTCTGCGCACTGCGTAACGGCGCCTCGTTTTGTCTCCACTTAAACCCTCGTCTACTCATCTTACTGTGCTCCTGCACAATGACATGTGAGACCGAGTGGTTGCTTGGCCTACATGGCAGCGACACGGGGGGAGTGGCTTCTCCTATACCAACAGGGTGGCGGAATTCATGGCGTCGCACAGGTGACAGGGTGGGTGTGTGGAAAAGGGAATGAGAGCCTGCGCCGATGCAGCCTGCCAACGACTGCCCTCCACTGCATGCATGCCTGCTGCTGAGCCGAGCCGAGCGTGCTGCCGCTGCCAGATGGGACCACGGCTACTGCTGGCCTGGACCTTAGAACATTGCTCTGGGACCCCACCGGCCACCGTGTAGTATATCGTATGGTCCTGATGTTGTCTTTGGGGAGAGTGGGGACTGCAGCATGGTTAGAAATTAGAATTGGAGCCTCGCTCTGTTCCTAATCTTTTTCATTATAAATGAAATGATAACGTTCCAAACCAGATCTAAACTTGACAAGATCGGCATGATGTCATAAGTAAAAAAAAAATCATTACTTCCTAATAATGCGAGCATTCGGAGCCGAGCGTAGCTCGGATGGCAAAGCCTCCACGGTGGTGGGGCTGTCCACTCAAGCTCAATTCCCAGGAATTGCACCTATGCGTGTCCTACCAGAGGAATTAAATTCCCCAGCAGACGCATATATGTGCGGTGGTTGAGTGGCCGGATAGCCATCCCAGTAGTCTGCTGTTGTAAAAAAATCTTCTCGGCTGTCCCACACCAAAGCACAGGTCTAAGGCCAGCCTTATCTCACGTGTGCTATGGTGCCGCTGTGTATGTCTTCTTCTTAATACAATACCGTGGGGGTGGTCTTACTCCCCACAGGCCGAGTTTTTTTAATAATGCGAGCGTTCATGTGTTTGGACTTAAATTATCCGGCCAAGGAATTAATAGACAGATACAACACACCAAGTGGTCTCTTTCAACGTAAATGATATGGCCAAAGTTGATCTTTTGTCAATTACCAAAATATGCATGTTTATGCTTTTTTTTCTTTTACTAGACATTTTATTGATATAATAATTGAGGTGTGTGGTCCTTGAGAAACAGCCTGTAATTGGCACAGAGACCGTGTTGATCCTAGCATATTAAGGCACTGCTGCTGGTTGACGAGCATGTGAGGCTGCTACTCCAAGAGTATCCTAGCTCGGCCAAAATCTAGGGCTCGATCATGTGTGTGGTGATTGATCGAGTAGAGCAATAAGCACAGGAGCAGCAAGTTGTTCACTTCTGGTTTGTGTTTGTATCATTTGGTTTGTTCTAGAATGCATCTGCAGTATGTTTAACGTTCATATTCCACTTTTGTCATAAGCGGCATATGCATAACGCTGGCATTGGTCTTATTTTTCTGATTAAGATACTGTCATTTGAAACTGATGGATTAAGATTAGCCTTATCAGGTTGACAGGTTATCTAAATAAGTAACTAATTAAAATAAACTGAATTATCTAAATAAGTGGGTAGGCGCACAATTCCGATCCACAACTAGTATATGTGTACGTTAATTGTTGTATCATCATGCCTTTATCATAAATTTATGCTTTACATTATTAAAACACTTTTATTTCTCCCACCACTATCATCTGGGCCTACCGCAATAATGTTTTTAGTTGTTTGGACACCATCATCAATTTGGTCTAATTCACGTAGATCCTACTCTACATGCACTTATTACTAATTATTTTCTTTGCTATTCAAATCAAATAACTTATGTTTGGGTTGGAAGGCCATGCTCTATCATCGTTTCATTGTCACCTTCTTAATGGGCGACTGGCTGGGGCCTAAAGCTACACATTTTAAATCATGTACAACAATGCATGCCCTCTCCTACCTCTTGTGCAGCTCTGTCAACCAAAGGATTAGATCTTCTAGCATCCTCAATAGTGAAAATCGCATTTGCACCATCTACCTAATTTTGTATACGCATCTACCTAGTCACTTGCTACTCTTCACGGGGCATGATTGGTTGGAGTTTGCTCCTCAGTTCAGAATGATCACGTTGTATAGGACCAAAGCAACCAAGCCGAGTTTGTACAAGTGGTTGCGTTTGGCTATCTTGCGCAATCATCCTATATGAGACAAGTTTTTGTTTGGATGCATGCAAGTACCAAAGCTCGATGACTAACACATGGGCCCTACACCAAGTCATCCCGGCTCGAGACGGAAGCTCAAAATCACGTATGAGAGGAACCAGGACGGATGGGCTAAAGTGAATGGCAAGATGCGGTAAAAATGTACAGGCAAGACAACCAAACAAACGGTCGGTGCACCATTTTGTGCTGGATTACGAATCTAATGGCCTTGTTTGGGCAACGAATCACGCCCCTATGGTATTAGAACTCCCTAGGTTCCCTAGAGAACCAAAATCTTAGGGTGGAAAACGGTAGGGAACCTAGTTCCATACAAACAAACATTTCGTAGAGAACAATTCCTAGGAGGGGTTTCGAAGAGAAAGGAGAATGTACCCTACTAGACACCGTAGGGAAAGATTCTTTCTCAAGGAGTTTGATTTGTAGGGGAACTTTGTGACATGGCACCATGTGTCAGGCTAGTATCCTACATGGAAAGGTAATTTCCCTAGGAGTTCATATTGTAGGGAAAGTTGTTAACATGGCAGTGCCTCTTTGCATCAGAAATCCTTCAAATATGACATTTATATTTCAATTCAAACACAAATTTGTATTTTGATTCAAATGCAAAACATGAATAGTATACTTTAGTATTGGTTAAGTTCCATCCAATAGGCATTAATAATTGATCCATAAATAAATGGTCTAGAGAAATATCATCTACAAATATTTTTTTGTCACACAACAAAAGAACATATATATCCTTGCAACCCACAAAAGAACCACCACTAAAAGCACAACTCTATAATGCATGGTCGAGAGTAGCCCTAAAGTAATAAATCCTACTTATTCTTGCATCCAACAAATAAGTTAACAACTCTAAAAGAATATAGCCCTTGCAGGCCAATCAAAATGATGGAAATTCTTGTGTGAACAAGGAGAGTAGTTGCCACTGCCAGTTATTGATGGCAACAAGTTGGATTTGGGGCGGATATCCGCGGATTTTGGGTTTGCAGGTTTCATATTTGGTTCCAGATTTTCACCCACAGATTTTCGGATTCGAATACCCGAAACACTGCGGGTTTGGAGAGGATTCAAGATTTCACTCGTGGAGCCCCAATGGAGCACCCCAAAAAATGAGCCCAACAAGGACCACATAGGAACCCTAAGTATATAACCTAGAAATCCCAAGTGCAGCACTGCCTTGCCTCATCTTGTCGGTTGTCCTAATTCATCTAGTCATCCCTCTCCCTCACTCCCACCGTACCCGACCCGCACGCAGTCATGCACACCGCCATGCGCCCAAGCCAACTCCACGCCGACTTACCGCCCGTCCCGTCTTGTCCCTAGTGCCCTGTAGTCTGGACGCCGCCCGTCCCCACCTCTCTGGAGTCTAGCATCATCAGCACGTCACTGCAAGGCTACCACTCCAACGTGGGGGTGCTCAGCAGCCTGCTCCCCCACGTGACTTGCGTCTAGCCTCTGGTCCCCTGAGCCGCCACACAACCCCATCCTTGATTCTCTAGCAAGTATGGCATCATATCCCATCCCTTCCCTGGATCTCAAACTTCATTCATCATCTAAGTGTTTGCCTTTTTGATTTTCAGGAAGCAAGCAATGTCGACTCCTAGTGCTTCAAGTGGATCTCAAGCTGCTACCACATCGCAATCTGTGGAATCTCAATTTTGAATAATGTAACTTTGTGCCGATTTGTGAATTTTTTTCGGATTTTGGATTATCCATTGGGTTTCGGGGATCCGCGGGTTTTGGTTTCGGAGCTGAATTTATACCCGAACAGGTGTTTGGGTTGGATTTGGGTTTTAGGTTCAGATTTCAGTTTTGGGTGCCCAAACACTCCACCCAATCCAAATCTGACCCGTTGCCATCCTTACCGCCACTTGTAGTTGCATTTGCATGGCTACTGAATACAACCCATTATAGCACTCAATCGAGCCCCTATTCCTTTAGAGCAAAGCCAATGAAGATTTTAGGGTTTCTACATTGACCATTTGTCTAGAAGTCCTCCAACTAACTTGGAGATTTTTACAAATACCCCATGGATATTAGGCACATGAAGGGGGTTCGATATTCGTCACATTATCAACATTCCACCGCTGCCACAAGATAAGAAATAGAGAGAAATTCAGATCTACATGAGAAGCATTGTGAGAGACCTCGGGAAGAGGTGAAAATGGCAAAATAGAGAGATAAAGTTTTATTCTTTTTATCACCTTATTAGCAGATCAATGTCCTCCAGTATTACCCTATTAGGCCATATCTCCTTTTGTTTCTCCATAAACCTATATATGTTTCTTTTTTATTCACAATTAGATACCTTTATTTGAGCTTATTTATCTAATTTCACATGACTATGCTTTGTGACCTCCTTATTGTAGAGAGAAGTTTTAATTTTAATCTTAGTGGTCGAGTTGATGCTTGTTTTCTTTTTCATAATCACAATAGGACAGCCATCCTCTAGTGATAGGTCTTATCTCCTTTTCTTTGTTTTCAAATCTACCTATAAGTTTCTATTACATTTAAATGTCAAACTATATTAAAATACAATTTTCATTTCTAAAAAAATAAATGGACATAGTGTGCAACAAACTTGTGCATGCATTGAGTTATATTGCAATTTTTGGCACTTGGCTTTAGTTATTGGTAAGGTGGGAATAGGCGCAAGCCTATCTTCAGTTAAGTTTTCAATATAATGGTTATGCATGGTAGATAAACTATTGATCAGCATGTGGGTGTTTCAGGTTCATTTATATAATAACGGCGATGGTGATTATTTTATAAATATATAGAATATGGGTACTACCATTTTTTCTCTCTTTTCAAAATGTGGCAACTTTTTTTTGTCTTGAGAGCAAATGTGATCACACTTTCTGACAATTATACTAGGGGCTATTGCGTTCTTGCCCCAACTTTGAATGTCAATTGTGATTTTACCCTCACTTTGTTCCTCAGTGCATTTTTACCCTCACCTTTTGAAAACGAAGCTCCCGTTTACCCTCATTCTTGACTCCGTTAGTGACTGGTTGATTAAAAGACCGAAAAAAAATAAAAGAACTCTTCCCAACTTGGCGAAAAGACATAAATACCCCTTATCCATTTCATCCCACTACTATCTGTTGCACCTCTCCACCAACCACCTGAGCAGGCGGACGGTGAGCGGCGGCGGCAGGCGAGAGAACCCCGGGCCCCTCTGTGGATGGGCGCGGTTTCCTTGGATGGATGCGGGTAGCGTGGACCAGCGTAGGTGGTGTCCGCTCTTCGATTCCTCTGGGACCGGGACACTGCGCCTCCTCCTCACCAGCCGCTGTGAGCATCAGGTGAGGCCGCTCGCAAACAAGCAGCTCTGGTGCCAAGTAGTAATAAATCTTGCCAGCAATTCATTCTAGAATGCATCGATTCATGCAATCGGGTTCAATTTGTTAGGCATCACTTCCATCGGAGAATAGCTTGCATGCAGAGCAATGCCACTAGGGCCTAGGCCAATTGCTTGGGTGCATCCGGGATGGCGCCTGGAGGTGATGGTCCAAGGTAGGGGCGGCGCGGCGGTAGTGACCGGCGACTCGGTGTCCATGGCGGCCATGCTCGGTGAGCTGCTGCGGTGCCTGGAGCGTGGTGACGTCCCAACGGGCAAGCTCGTCCGTAGCCACCGCGGGCGAGCTCGACATCCTCCACGCCGTCGCACGGGACAGGGAGGACCAGCGCGCACTGGAGTCCGTCGTGGACGTTCTCCTCCACCAGCGTCGAGGAAGAAGACGACACACAGTCGGCCGCCGAGAAGGCCCGCTCGCAGGCCCGGGCAGATGCATCACCGGTGTGGGAGAACGAGGTGCTGCAGTTGGAGCTGGCGCGGATGCGGGCGTACGTGTCGGGGGTGCAGCCCAGCAGGTGGAGCGGGTCGCCGCCGGGGTCATCGCCGGTGGCGGCGGCGAAGAAGACGAGGTGGTCGCGGTGCGCCGGGCGCGGGGAAGGAGGAGGGGCATACCCGCGCCTCGTCCAGTGCCCCTGCTCCGACCGCTGGAGGGCCAAGCCCCGGCACGGGGAAACTCAGTGCCGGACGGTTGGTGAGAAAGAAGGGGGTGAGAGGTGGAAGACGAAAATGACATGTGGGTCCGTATGTCAGCGTCAGCGGCAAGCTTGTCCATGTAAAGGTGGTCCCACACGTCAAGACTCCTAATCTTAACTCTCGACGGGAAACTCCCAATCTTAACTCTTAATTGTGGAAATGCACCAAATATTATTTTGCAAGTTTCAGTTAATATGTTGAATTGTATCTAAATACATGTGGTCAAGTAGGGGTAAAATCACAATGTTCTAATAAAAGTAGAGGCATATTCGCAAGGGCAAATATGTCTTTTGTCAACATTTTTAACACCGTTACATGCTCTTCACGGAGTAGGGGTAAACTGAAGCTTCGTTTTCAAAAAGTAGGGGTAAAAATGCACTGACGAACAAAGTGGGGGTAAAATCACAATTGGCATTCAAAGTTGGGGCAAGAACGCAATAGCCCCATTATACTAAGTTAATAGGTATATTCAACTCCCCATGTGTAAGTAAACCACAACCAATGCAAAATGTAAAGGCCTAGGATCAAATATTCTTGGAAAAAGAACAAACTACTCCCCTTAGGTATAGAAAAAAGCACATGCAACCCCTAATTTATTTTATAGGTTCAATTTACCCTCTAAACTATGTCATTTGCCATTTACCCATAATGCTTTTTTTTGGCTTTCTCCATGCACAAATGCAGTCCTAATTTTTAACTTCATGAGATGATAACGGACATCATAGTATATGTTAAAAAATACATAATAAATTTTCGTCATTATTTTGATAGAGTAGGACAATTAAAAATAAATTAATGCTTGGGATAGAAAAATATACAAAAAAATAATAATTAAAAATTTATAATATAGTTTTTCACATACATTGTGATGTGTACTATACCATCCTGATTTTTTTAAATTAAAACTCAACTTTTGTGTGGAGGAACAAAAAAAAGATAAATTACAATAAGGGGATAAATTGAACTGAATGGCATATTCTAAGGAGTAAATAAAACAAAAAAAACTTAGGTGCTTATGAACCTTATTCAATAATTTTTACATGCACACAGATATTATTTTGGTTTTATCAACTTCTATTTACTTTTCTGGATGAAAATAGTTGTGACCCACCAAGAGTGGGCCGTCATTATCTAGCAACTTATGCTTTTTCTTATTTTCTTTATTATACTTTGCGGCCTGCTCATATGCATTGAACTAGAAAACGATTTGCATGTCTATCTGTGCGCGTACCATCTGTTGCCATCAAAATGATCCTTGAAATGTCTCTTTTCGCTGTTCCATTTAATTATGTTTGGCCAAGGGAAGAACAATAATGCCAGCTTAATTATATTTACTAAAATGAAGGAATTGGGGATATGTCAGCAATTTGTAACTAGGTAGACATTTTCTAAAAAAATTACATGTGTGAGGTAGACAGCACTCAGAAATATAGCAAAGACAATACAACATTATACTTATATAGCGTCATTCTTATGTCACACGTGATGGATCCCTATTTGGATAGATGTGACATCTAGAAGAGCTTATTTAATTTTTGAGGCACGGTAATTTTGTATAAAACAAACAGTTCCCAAAGGGCTAAATAAATCCCATGAGTTTAACATGATATATGAACGTAAGCGATTTTCGCATAGTTTAACAAGAAAGAGCAAACAGTGGCCTCTTAAGAGATCAAAATGTGTATATATGTAGACACACACACACACACACATGTTAATTACTATTTTGATTATAGCTAACAAAAATATTATTTATGTATCACTTGTAATACTTGAAATAAGCACGATTTTTGAACCTAACACATCAACGTGTCTCCATTTGATTCTGATCGACCTGCTGTACGCAAGAAAGATATAGGTTGTATGCTGGACAAAGTATTATCAGTTCAAATCAAAAAATGATGTTCAAAGTTAAAACCATTTATTTTGTTATGCAATGGTCATGTCCATTTAATTTTTATTACTAAACATGACTGAACACAATGAAAGTAACTGGAACTTAATTAGGAGTCTTACAAAATATATGCTTAAGAGACTGATAAAATAGTAGGAAAAATTCTGAAATCTTGGCTGCATGTCTAGAAATCTAGTTTTAAATGGAAATAAACTGAAAATATTGTGGCCTCATTGAGGGGTTATTCTCCCGTTTAGTTTGAAATGATAATGTTGAGCATTTTCAGTTGCACTTTTAAATTACATACTGTCAAAATTCATATTGGAACACAGTGAGCACGAAGAAGTAAATAGGGGTGCAACCCCTGTGATTCTTTGATACTTTTCATTGAAGACTCAGTTTCTTATACTATCTGCTGTTTTTATATGGATTTATATATAGGATGGTCCATACCCACACAAACATGTTGACAAGATAATAATGACACTCTAGCTACAAAATATATTACACAACTGTCCTTCTTATGGTGGTTAGGAGCAATTAAATTTGATCATAATCGGTTGTCTCCATTGGAAGTTGCTGTTTGCTCACTATATTAACATGATTAAGCTCCCAATTTGTGATGATGTACACGAGGCTACTATGCAGGCAGCCCTATGTAAGGCAATCTGAACAAGAGCTGTACCTATATATATTTGGGGACCAGCAACCTTTATGCACTGTGTTGGTGCAACCTAAAGTATAAAAGATGGTAAAACTAGAGCATGCACGCATTTATAGTTCTATACAAAAATATATGCAGAGTTGGATAAAACTGGATCGATCACAGAGTTCCCTAGCACTGGAATACAAGCAGTAGTGTGTTCCTGTGTTTACTTTCTTAGTGTGGGCATGGTTTAGAGTAGAGGCCCATCTTCATAATGTTTAGGAAAAGAATATTTACTTTTTTCAGCAGCTAGAAGATCAGAGGTAGGAACATAAATTTCTTATGCAGTTTTGAAGTGAGATATATGGCACAATGGATTGATGTGGCCATAAATATCAACCGACAATTTAACTCAAGCATTTCTCTTATGCTATTTTCTTCTGCAGAAATGATCTTTTATAATTGTTTAAGGATTGACACGACAAAAAAAAGTTTCAGAATCAACATATATAAGTGCAAATTCCAACTGTTTATACATGTACATAGAAGTATCAAATAAAGATAAGTTGTGTGATATATAGACAAAATACCGGCACTTATTTGTTATTGCTACACAGATAGCTAGTGAACACTGAAAGTTCCTATAGTATTCCTAAATTTGCTGCACACTGTTTCATTTAATCTTTTATGTATTTGTATTCAACTATATTTGATGTGTTCTCTCCTCGGTTTCAAAACAGTACGTGTGTGATTCCCTAACTTTAATCCGCCTAAGCACAACAGTGTATGTCATATGTCAAATACACTCCGCCTTGCCTAATTTTAGATACTGGAGTACTTGATCTGAAACATATATGCATGCATTAGCAGAAAATTTAATGTTCAAGAACTGAGCCCCGCAGCAGGGGTCTCTCTTGAATGCAGCAATAGAAGCAGAAGCGGATCAGAATACCAGATGCAGCAGGAACAGAGAATTGCACAAGAACCGAGCCAAGAAGGATAATACGAAGGGCCTGTTTAGTTGGCTAAAAAGTAACAAAAAGCTACTGTTTCAACTCCTGTAGCACTCCTGTAGCACTTTCGTTTGTTTGTGGTAAATATTGTCCAATCATGGACTAACTAGGCTCAAAAGATTCGTCTCGTGATGTACAACAGAACTGTGTGATTAGTTAATTTTTTTACCTACATTTACTGCTCCGAACATATATTTTTTGGTGTATTTAATGTGATGTGATGGAGAGAGAGTTGAAAAAGTAGCAAAATTTTGGCTAAATTTTAGCCAACTAAACAGGGCCGAAGAAGGATAATATGTACACAGTTGCAGAGATGAGGATACAGGAGTATAGATATGCATGAAAAGCATCTGATGTACAGAGATGAGGATACAGGAGAAAGACTAGAGTCTGACGGACCTGACCTGATCCAGTCATCCAATAACTGCCTCTGCTACCTTGCTTTGGGAGGAGAGCCTTGTGAACTTGCCCAAAGGGTGCTTCAAGGTACTAAACTAAAAATTTACATAATCCAAACGGTAAGATACACACACATTAGGGACTGATTTGTTATCATATGCAGAGTGCACAGTGCAGTTCTTAATTAACTGAACTCGGTCAGAGATTCAGAATATATGTACAATTACAAAGAGCAAGATACCATATTCTCCCCAAATAAGCCTCGAAGAAAAGAGACGAAGAACACATATTAGTTAAGGAAAGCGAGTGAATTAATATGAGCAAGATATCATCAAGAAATAGTAATTAATCCATCAACAATTATACATGCATAGATGAGTACTGAAGCTATATATACCAGCTGCTCCAACCATTGCCTGTTCTTGATCAGTTCGCGTGTCAGTGCCTCGGTGCTAGTCTCTCAATTTCTCCCCTTCTGCTAGCTGTTGGTTGTCTTCATCACAGCCCAAGATCCAAAGAGCACGCATCCTTCCCTGCAGTCGAGGAGGATGTTGACGATGATGGCGAGGGCAGCTGTAGCAGCGTCGACGCAGCCCGGGTGACACCGTCTTCGCCGTCCGGCGGGGAGTCAAGGTTCACCCCGAACAGCCGGACGCGCTTCGACTTTGTCGCCTCCACCGCGGATGTGGCGACGCTCACGGGCACAGACGCGAGTACCACGGCGGCCGGCACCTGCGGCCGCAAGAACAGCACGTGGTGGCTGCTGGGCACTGGAGCGGAGGCGCCGTACCTGCCGTAGCCGTAGTCCTGCCACGGGCAGATGGGCACGGACGGGAGCGGGACGAAGCGCTGTGCCGCCGCCAGCGGCGGCTGCAGGAACGCGAGGTCCTGGCGGCGGCGGCGGAAGTCGATGAAGAGGCGGGCGCGCGCGGGGCCATGGCCGGCGCCGCGCGAGAAGAGGACTGTGTCCCCGGCACCGAGGCGCTTCTCCTTGACGAAGCGGCTCCACCCCTTGGTCATCACGTAGCTCTGGCTGCTGTTCCAGTACGAGTACCGGAACCGCCACGCCTTCCCCGACCGGTCCTCGAAGCTGAGCACCAGCCCCTTGCCGCCAGCGCCCGCCGCCGTCGACGCGTCCAGCGCCGGGAAGTAGCGCTCCGCGTGCTGCTTGGGGATGACCAGGCGGTTGAGCTTCCCCACGTCGCTCGGGGTCACCACCTTCTCGAACATGTGCTCCTTCTCCACCCACGCCGCGCCGCCGCCGCCGCGGGCCCTCTCGGAATCCTCGACCTCGCCGTGCGCGGGCGCGAACTCCATGGGGGCTCCCGCGCGCGCTCTCGACCTCCGGCTGCTGTAGCTAGCTGCTGTTGACTTTGACTAGTATGCTACTACTTCAGGCAGGGATCTGGCGGTATGTAACAGTACTATATGCGTATGCCGCTGCAACTATTATTTAGGTTAGATTAGCCCAATATTATATGGGGATACGGCTGATCTGCTGAACTAACCATGTCGGACGGCAGATGATTGGCTGCTACTGCTAAGATATGGATTGCTATATCGAGAGAGGATTGGTGATCAAAGATAAGGGAGGGGATGGAAATGGGATCGAGCTCGAGCGGGAGCACTTGTTGGAGATCAGGTTGTTGCCTTTGTTTCGGTGTATGCGTGATCTGCGAGATTTTCAGCAAAGGCGCGCTCTACTGTGCGCGTAGATCAGTGGGCATCATGCGTGCATGAGATAGGGAGCGAGGGGAAAGGAGGTTGGGAAGAGCAACACAGAGCAGCACCACGCACCAGGAAAGCTTTCTTAAGGAGGAAGAAGATGAAGAGGACGGGGGGGCATCTAGCATAGTGCTAGCTGAGGCCGGTGGTGGATCGGAAGAGGAGGAAGAGCTAGAGAGATGGACCGGTCGATGTGAGAGGGGGTGGGTGGGGCCCACGGGCCGACGAATGATAGGGCTCGAGCTCATGTGAGCATGCAAGTCGCTCTCAGCCCACTGGGATCCCGCCTAGCTCAGGCTCAGCAGCTCCTCCTCCGCGGATGGACGGATGGGAGAATATGATCTCTCTCGATCGGCCGTAGTCGGCCATGAGCAATTGGCCGGGTGTTGACACTTGACGGCATGACCAGCATCAATAATGGGAACGAGGAGGAAATATCTCTACTCCGGCCTGATGGATCGGCCGTCATCGTCGTCGTGGCAGAATAATGGACAGGATTTTCACACTATTTTTTTTCGTTCGCCGTCGACGCTTTGATCGTCTCTCGTACCCATTGATCGAGAGGTTGCGCAGCTGAGGAGGTCTGCCATGCCCAGATGCCCTGCACCTTCCGTGCTGCTGCTAGCACTACCGGATTCAGGGCCTTCACCGAGAGCGGGGTTCCTCTCGGTGAAGGGCCCTTTCCTCTCGGTGAAGGCATCACCGAGAGTAAACTCTCGGCGAAGGCCTCTCGGCACCGTGCTACCGGCGAAGGCCTCTTCGACGAGAGCTGCCGGTCCTCCTCACGGTGGATGTTCGCCGAGAGGCTAATATGGCTCTCGGTGAAGAAAATTTCATAAAACAAAAAAAAAGAAATGGTCAGGGCACTGCGGGCCCACCGACCGGCCCACAGTGCCCTCCGCCGCCGCCACCTTCACCACCGGCCGCCGCCGCCTTCACCACACCCCACAGCCCGCCGCCACCTTCACCACCGGCCGCCCGCCACCTTCACCACCGGCCGCCGCCGCCTTCACCACACCACCACCCGCCGCCGCCAGCACCACCACCACCCGCCAGATCTGAGAGAGAGAGAGAGAGAGTGAGAAAGGAAGGGAGTGGAGGCCGCGCCCGCCGATCCGCCGCCCGAAGAAGTGGAAGCCGCGCCCGCCGTAGTTCTTCCCGCCGCCGAAGCCACGCCCACCGGATCCGCCACCGGATGAAGAGGAGGGCGCGCCCGCCGGATCCGCTCGCCGGAGGGAGGGGACGCCGCGCCCGTCCCGCCGCCGCGCTCGACACCTGTGGGGATCCGCTCGCCGGAGGGGATCTGCTCGCCGGAGGGTATCCGCTCGACACCTGTGGATCCGCTCGCCGGTGGGGATCCGCTCGCCAGGGGGAGGGAGGCAGGGCTGCGGGGCCGGCCGCCGGTGGGGAACGCGGAGCCGTTCCTCGCCCCGCCGCCCCTCCTCACCTGTCCGGTGAGGGGCGAGCGGAGGGGGGAGGAGAGGAGCCGCGAGAGGCCGGCCTGCCGGCGGCTGCGGGAGGAGGAGGGAGAGGAGAGGTTGGTGGGGCGGCGCCGGGGAGACGGGTGCGGCGCGGATTGGGTTAGGGTTAGGGGAAGGGGGTGGGCGCGGGTTATAAAGGTGGCGTGATGGGCCGGCTCTACTTGGGCCGCTGCTGGGCCGGCTGGCGGTTCTTCGCCGAGAGCCCAATATCTAGCTCTCGGCGAAGATTTCATTTAAATCAAAAAAAATACTATAATTACTAAATAAATGCAAAAAATTGCAAAAACTTGACATGACACTAGATATATTGTGTATTGCTTATAAAAAAGCTGTTGTGGTCAAACTCAAATTTAAATTTCTCTAATGTACCAAACCTAGTGACATCAGTTCAAATTCGCTGAAACTTCTCGTGAGATGTTCCGGTTTCTAAACAACGTACGTGTCAAAGTGCTCAAAATGTTCTCAACTTTTTACCACAACCTCGACATATGATATAATGAGCGCTCGACAAAATTCGTGATTTTCAAACTTTATTTGAATTTTATACAATTTTAAAACCTTTCTACGACACGATCTTCATCATGATCAGAGAACAAAATGTTTGAAATTTAGTTTCATTTAGTGTATATGGTCTTAGAGATGTCTCATGAACATTAATCTCATTTTTCTAACAACTTTACTCTATGATTTCATGTACTTGCAGTTCATATCGGACGTCTTCGAAAAAATTACCTAGAATGAAGTAAAAATTTTAAATATAGCAAACAGAGATAAAATGGTGTCAAATTTGAACATATCCTTTGTATAAGTGCATGTTGATGATAAAAAAAATTTGAAGGTGAAAAAATGATTTTTTTAAAATTTCTTCGCCGAGAGCAAAGAAAATACTCTCGGCGAAGAATTTCTTCGCCGAGAGCCAGTCGGTTGACTCTCGGCGAAGAATTCTTCGCCGAGAGTTTTTTTTTTTGCTCTCGGCGAAGAAATTCTTCGCCGAGAATATTATTTTTTACTCTCGCCAAAGAGATCTTCGCCGAGAGCACGAGATTAAGCTCTCGCCGAAGAATATTGCTCTCGGCGAAGCCTCGGTTTCCCGTAGTGTAGCAAGAAGAAGCAATAAACTGCAGCAGGTCGGCTGCTGTACGCCGTGTGTCTAGCTTCTCTAGCTAGCTGCTGATGATGATGATGATGGGCTCCGGGCCGATTTGCAGCAACTGTGGCTTGACACAAATGTGCAAGTGCATTGCAGTGATGTGTTCGCCGGCGGCGAGGACGACGACACCGATTGGTGTCGCACGCACATGCAGCATATGCTCGATTTTGACTGCCTCTCGTTGTGCAATTAATGGATCAAAGTACCTTTTACTGTTACTGATATGACACATTATTGTTCGGATTATCATACTGATCATACTTTTCTAAAAGAAAACAGTAGGGGTACTGTACCCACGGCACAAATTTTAAAGAAATGGCGTCGCACTTAGGATTTGAACTCTGGGTGGGAATCCCCCAGCCACTCAAACTTGTGAGCCCCTTAACATACTGATCATACTCTTCCCTACTCACATGATGCGTAATCAGATCATCAGTTCTACAATTCTCTCGATCTGGTATATATTGCTTCTTGGAGAATTTATTTAACGCGGTTATTAGCTAGCTATATGCGTCAACCGCCAGAGATATCATATATCATTGCAACTGCTGCTGAAGACGATTTTCTGATGTTGTGGTGCCAGCAACATGTCCATTTCAAAAAAAAAAGCATGTCCATTTCGACCTTGGCCTGTCAAACACAACGTTGTTTATGACGCCAGTTCCATATTTCGGGACGACCTAGCTTGGTTAGTATACCAGATCGATCCACTAGGTCTCTATACCCTTTGCGCGCCCACCACGTACGTACGTATGTACGTGTCTATACATGTGGTAAATACGATTAAAAAATATACACACACCTTGATTCTTCAATTCCCATGGATTGAGAAACATTGTATTTTTTTTTGCGGATTATACAGTACAACGGAGACACTCACAACGCATGCATATTCATCTCTAAGAACACACGCGCGCAAACCCTACCCCTAGGAGCATCTTCGAAGATTGAGAGTAGAAGCCGGTCGTTTGTATTCACCAAAATTGCCAATGTATATGTACGTACTCCCAATGTCCTTTTGGCAAGTCGTATTATTTGTTTTGTGAGAACGATGATTACACAGAAATTACTGCACTAATATTACATTTATGTGACGATGACACTGCACAAAATTATAATCATAAAAAAGTATATTATGAAAAAGGATCTAAGAAAAAGCCAGGTGTGACAAAAAAATATTAATAAAGAAATTGTTAGTCAAATCACTACCGGCAACTATGAGTTTGCCGTGAACCCCGTCTTTGTCATGAGCCAAAAGTCAGGATCATGGCAAAATACCTTTTTACCGACGGCCAAGAAGCAAACTCAAAGCAAAAATCTTGGCTCACGGCAAAATAGTGAGCTGGATGCCAGGCTCACGACAAACCCTAATTTTGCCGTGAGTACTTCTTTGGCCGACGGCAAAAGGCTTTTTGTCATCTCAAAAAAAAAAACTTGGAGGACATAAACTTTTTATATATGTGAATGTTTCTTGGCCACTTCTTTTTCCAAGAAAAAAGAAAGGGAAAGAAAAAGGCTAGCTACTAGGTTCTTGGCCTAGCTAACCCCACCAGTTGCATGATAGAATCACCTATACTGATGAAGGGGATGTATGTAGTAATGTATGTGTGCAATGGTCAAATACTGCTGAATTGCTTGCGCTTTTGGGCACTTGCAAACCAATGCAAATGGGTCTCTAGATGCATGCACTGGGCCACTGGGTAGAGAGAGATCCTCCATACAGATTGCTCTTCTTTCAGATTGGTCGAGCACTCGAGATACTTTGACCGCCGGCGCAGAGAGGTAGCAGCAAGCAGTCGCAGATGGAGCATGCATGGGCGCGTGATTTGCACAAGTGGGCCTTGCATGCGCATAGAGGTCCCAAGATTAAAGATAGACAGTTTCTTTTTCATATATAAATCATCATCTGCCCCGCGTGTGTGGAGATAAGATCATGTGGCATGCATATTTTCATAACCCTAACCGGGCCTGGCCTCGCACATTCCAAGAGCGCAGCAGATTCCGTGGGGGGACCGGCCGGAGTGCGCGTACGAGCATATGATATTATTGGCACACCAGCTGAAGCGCTCTGATGATGGAGTTAATTTGATGCGGACAAAATGTGCAGATGAAGCAAACAGTGCTTAACTGTATGTTCATGCATGCTACTCATTCCTGCAGTATCTCAAGCTAAGCAAGAGTTTCGAATCATCCTGATTACATACTTTAGGGTTCTGACTGCTGATGAGCTTATGATAGTCATATGAAAGTATGAAACATATGCGTGAGCATATGTTTTGGCACCAAGTAGTACAGTCGTCGTTCGTTCAAAAAAAAAAGTAGTACAGTCGTCAGTCAAGATCTCAAGGAAGCTTTTTTTTTATAAAAAAAATAAGCTTCAATTCTTAGTAGCTTGATCTATCGAGACTGATAGATTGAGGCCGGTATACACATCATCATATGTTTTGTTTTGAGGATAGGATGTGTATATGTACACGAATATACTAGGTTATCAACACTGGACACCCACCCATATACCTGCAATCATAATGCACAAAGACGAACCATGCATGAAGCGATCATAGCGTATACACACAATCATATCTATGGGGGTATGTAAACAACGTGTGAAAAGGGAGGGAACGGGAAGACAGGCAGGTGAACAAAGATGGACGGGGGCTAAAACATAGTTTGCACATGTAAAGCAAGGGGAAAGGGAAAGGTACGCAGGAGATACATATGTTTAGAACGAAATGGAAGGTTGCAGCTTTTTTTTCCTTATCTTGCAACACCTTTTGGGCTTCTGTCGATAGATTCAGAACCGAATTTCCCTAATTTGCTCTAACTTCTCAAGTCTCCCACATCAACCATCTTAGTGTCATAGTGTGAATGTCATACTCCTTGCATGTATCAGTCCCAACTCGTAGTGTCCATATGTAGTATCCTATATATACTGCCACATAAGGCACTCTCAACCAAATTAATCATATTTTTAATGTACATATATGTATAGGTAAGGGCTTCTGCCAATTGTACGTATATGTATAATTGAAAAAAGCTTCCTATCTACTTTCATAAAAATTACTTGCATAGACAAAAATATGGTGTGGGAGCAAGTACAATTATGACATATTCACTCCATATGTTCCAAATTTATTTTAAGTCAATTAAACTTTTCTAGCTTTGATCAAGTTTGTCGTAAAATAATATACAAATATGTAAAGCATCACCATCAAATATACATTACCAGTGCGTTATCTGGTATATATTGTAGATACTATACTACTGCATTTTTCTATAAACTTGGTCAAAGATAGATAAATTTAACATATGGCAAAGCTAAAGTGTACTATAATTTCGAATGGAGAGAGTAATAATATAATCCATAACTCGAGAGTATGGAAGAGAAGCACTGGAAGCAACAGATAGCCAATTCGACCGCGATACGGATCATATACACATATGCAACAGCAGGCCCGTATGTTGATTCAGAATTATTCAGATTTGTTGGGTTCTACATGCACATCATGGATCTATGCACATGATGATCCTGTGCTTTACTGTGCGCTACAGTCCTTTTTCCTGATATATGCACATCCTAAATATATGCTACCTTCCAAATATCAACTGTGTACTACAATATGCCGTACTACGTACTGCATGCTGTGCTCACTCATATATAGGATCCCCAGGGTAACAATAAAACACACACCCGTACAAGCATGCGCGGCCTAATTATAATATACTAATTAACGATCGGCAAGACCGATCGAATTGAACGATGCTAATACTAATTAAAAACAGTACTGAATATTGTACCAATTAATCGAGTGATGAGTGAGTGGACGATCCATGCATGCTAGCGTTACAACTTACAATGCGAGATGCACGCTTTTTGTACCAATCTAGCAGCTAGAGCTGGGACTTAAGCTTCAGTAGTGTGCCTCGCTCTGTTACCATAAGTACATTGATACTGTCAACTCGTCCCCATCTCTCTCCTCAAGCACAGAGAGAGGGTGCACGAGATCGAGAGAAATTGGGACTTAAGCTTCAGTAGTGTCCCCGTGATGCGTGCCGCTGAGGGTAGGGCTCACGCGTCATGTAGAGTTGCATGTACCAACCAGTTCAACCCAAAAGGTTAAGCTGATGAGGAAAGGTGGTCAATTCAATACTCCAACACCATGGATGGAGCGCGGCGTACATGGTGGGGGAAGATCTAGCTAGCTATGCCAGCAAGCCAGAGCCACGCCGCTAGCTTAGCTAGGGCACGCATTGAGTAATGGCCGTTGATCAAAGGTGAGTAGGGGACCCCCTTGGTGAAGGCGACAGATCAGTACAACGCATGAGAGAGTGGAGAAAGCGAGATGGAGAACAGGGAGAACCGGAGAAGGTAGTACTGGTGCAGTTGCACATATGTATAGTAGTATATCATATATGGTGCATGCATCCTCCGCAGAGGCATCGACAAGTACTTCCTTCGTGTATTGATGCAAAGCATATAATTTTGGCCATTTATTTTTCTTAAAATGTATTGCCAATTTGCTACTATTTGCATCTTTTCGAATAGTTTATTAAATCACCAGCAGTATAATATACTATTAGTGATTTCTATATATAATATCTTTCTTATTAAGTGTCCGATAATTTTTCTAGCATAACAATTTGCATCATTTTCATTTGTTTACCAAATCACCAAGAACATAATTCTTGCAATCTTATTCCGCCCTGTGCATAGTTATGTGGTAGTTCTTATCCAAATATACTAGAAACAATTAGCCACTTGCAAAAAAGAGGTTGTTAGGAAAAGTTAGTGGTCTTGCAGTGACCAATTTAAAAGCACTTTGTTGATGGGGGTCTATTATATTAATGCAACTTTTATGCACTAAGTACCTGTGTGTTTTGAATAATTGTTGGTCGAAACTTGCAAAATTGACCGTTTATGATTGAAATATATGTCTTACATTTATGAAAAGGAAGTAGTACGACGTAGCTTATACGGTACCAGATAATGTGAACACTACAGATCTAACCTTTTGATGGGTGTGTTTTGGCTGAAGACTTTTTGACATATATTGAAGCTCTTTGCATACGAAAGCTTCACCGGCAAAGAGCACACCATACTGGTGTGTTCTTTTGGCTGATTCTAATGGGTTGGATTTTGCGCTTTGTTTTATGGTTGTTGTTTGTGTTCGTCGTCTCTCGATTGCTCACTCAGATATGATGGATCCGCCCGCCTCGTGTGTTTTCATAAAATTAGCATGCACATGTACAACCTTTGCTTGCATATGGCCCGATGCACATATTTTTTAAGATAATGGATACAATATCCTGCCTCTATGTCTATTACCTCTACATCAATAGACGTACACAGCCTATTATTACAAAGTTTGGTATTAAAAAACACATCATCTCAAAATATAGAGAGAAGAATTAAAGCAAATGATATAAATGCTTCCATCCTCCATTAGCATGTTCTAAAGACACCATCTCTAGCTTTGTGCTCAACGAAGAGAGTAAATTCTCGTTGTGCTCATCACGCTGCAGCTGCGCCCAGAAACGTAGAATCGAGTTATGTTTAATTTTGTGAAAGATAATATCATTACGGGTTTTCCATATTGCCCAGCATAACGCAGCAATCCCCACCCAAATCAAGGCTCTAATCTTGCTATTTTGATTAGAAAGCCAAGAAGCGAACATATGTCGTATAGACTTGGATTGAGTTAAACCTGTAGCTAGATATACCATCCTCCAGACCATTCTCGCATAATGACAGTCCATAAATAAATGTTGGGCCGTCTCGTTAAGGTTACAGCCAACACATTTTTGGCAACCTTTCCAATTTTTCCGAGCGAGATTGTCTTTAGTTAAAACCACTTCCTTTTGTAAAAACCAAAGGATGATTTTAATTTTTAGAGGAACTTTAAACTTCCAGATTTTTTATGTCCGAAAGGTGGATGCGAGTCAAGTAAATGTAGATACATAGATCGAACAGTAAAAAAACCAGAATTGGTTAGGTTCCATCTAAAAGTATCTGAGCCATCCACCAGATTAAAGGGTGATATCTGAGCTACAAGATTCGACCAGTCTATCAGTTTAAACCCCTGCAAAGTCCTCCGAAAAGAGATTTAACAGATGAGTAGCCAAAATTTTTGCCACCGATGCATGAGGGTCCCTTACAATATTATAAAGGAGCCATTTGTAAAGACTTCATCTTTAATTCTCATAAGTCCTCTCAAAAAATGAGAGTCATATGGTTTAGCGTTAACCTGTGGTAGGGATTTGGACCTAGTTATCAGTGTTATCATCATATCTGATATCAGCATGAAATCATGCCAATATTTTAGGCAACGTAAAATCGACAACTTCCCCGTGTATATATCTTACCAAAACATTGACAAGTTTTTTACACAAGTTTTATGCAAGCAACCAATTCAAGCTCTTACTGCACTATGTACCGCCCCCCCACCCCCCACATCCCGATCCCATTCAACAATTCTCGAGACAGTACACCTCGTGGCAGCAGGTAGGGCCTGTTTGGGAGCACTCCACTTCTAAAATAATAACTCTACTCCACCAACTTCACTCCAACAACTCCACTCCACTCCACTCCAAACGTCTATTCTGTTTAGGTATTTTGTGACTCCACTCCACCTCCTCACGTTAGGCCAAAGAATTGAGGAATACGGAGAACTTATGAGCCAGCACGTGCCCAGCCCCCTCCAAATCCCGAATCCCACCGGCCACCGCACCACCGCCACCGCAAAACACCTGGAGCTAAAATCGGTTTGTCAGATCGCGTCGTCGAGCGCCGCCAGGAGCAACCGAGCAATAGGATGGCGAAAACGATGCTACTGCTGCTGCATCCCACAACCATGTCTAACCGTGTGAGCTGCTAGCAAGATATGGAGGGAGAACAGAGCTAATTCGTGCTTCCTTCTTGCCTGGAGCTTCCTTCTTGCCGCCGCGCCTCCGCCTCTGCCCACAGATCACACGCACCGGGCTTCTACCGGAGGTCGTCGTCTCTGATTCCTTGGCGACATTGCCTGTGACCGAGTGCCCCCTTTCCAGCGTCGCGCCTTCGCACCTACTCGCCGTGGAAGCAGAACACCCCGTGCGCACGGCGCAGACCCGTCCCTGGCCCTGGCATGCTCATGTCCCTCCATCCCGTTCTTGTCTTTTGAGGTTCAAGAGGTTCTTCACCACCACGGCGACCCTGGAGTCGCGCTAGCCGGAGGAGGTGCTGGCGCAGGTGACGACGCCCACCCAGCGACATCGGATGGGTGAGGAGAAGCAGGACCACGGGCGAGTATAGTGGACTCGTGGCCATGCAGTGGCTCTGCTCCCTCGCTGCCTCCGCCCGACGTCTTTGGCACCACATTCGACCCCGCCGGCCTCCGCCGAGCTCGACCTCTCCCAGCCTGGCTTCTTCTTCTCTACGCTCGATGCCTGGGTCCACGTCCTCCGCCAGCTTTAGGACCTTGACGTCACATGCTTGCTCCAGTCCGACCTCTTCAAGCCCGCCCATGCTGCCACCCGAACCTCCCGTGCCGCATCAGGCTGCGCTCCTACCGCATCAGCCTACGCCATCCTCGAGCGCATTCGCGACGCCACCCGCCGCATCTGCAGCGCCGACGCACGCCCCGCCTCGCGCGTCCCGGCGTGGCGGCCCAGCTTCTGCTGGGGGACTTCGCCGACCCGCCGCCGCCCGCCTAGGTGCCACCGGAGGACGAGACCGTCCCAGCCGCCGCAGCTGCCGAGCGCTCCGCCCCATAGCCGCAGCCGCTGCCGCCCGCCAGCCTCGACCTGAACGCGGAGCCGGAGGCCGAGGCGCGCATCCCGGCGTAGCACCCCGGCGCATCTCTGAGAGCCAGGTGTGGTTCGAGGACCGGTGGATGGTCGCTTCCTGGTGTGATGAGTGATTGACAACATGGTGTGGACTGATTCTTGGCTAAGTATTGCAGGTGCAGGTTGCGGCTTGACTGGTGCAGGTGCAGGTGAAGAACAAGCGTGAAAGGTCGTTGCCGGTGAGGCCTCCAGGTGTGGAGAAGACAAGTAGGCTTGGTTCGAGGGACCCGGTGGCCAGCGGGGTCAAGTGCGGGCCGCATGGTGGCAAGAACGGCAAGATGAAGTCATGGACGGTTTCTTGGTTGAGCCTCAAAACCAAGGTCGAGCCGGAACTACGTGGGAGCCGAGTCATGAGTGGTGATTGGCGGAGGCTACACCGAGTTCGCGGGGTTTCCGGTGGTTCACCAGAAAACCACTGGGTTCCTTGGTTGATCCACAAAGCCAAGACCGAAGAACCGAAGACGGAGGTGCAGCAGCTCCAGACCGGTCTGACCGGTGGGTCTGACCGGTCTGACCGGTGGGTACCGGTCTGACCGGGGAGGAGCACCGGTCTGACCGGTGTGCGACGACGCAGTCCGAAATCTTCGAAGCGGAGGACACGCATCGGGATCGCAAGGCTTGCGTCGAGGCTAAGCAAGTTTGCGGTCGCTGGGCATCCGTCCGATGGTGCGAAGACAAAGACTTCCAATTTCGCCCTCGAGGGGCATGTATCCCTAGTTAGCTAGTAAGGGTATTTTCGTCTTTCGGTTGCCTCCATATAACCCAAGTGGTGAGAGGATGGCAGCTATCTCTTGGAACCCTAGCTCATTTGGTTTTCCTATTTTCCTTCCTATTTTCTTAGGATTTTCGTAGGACTAGCTTGAGAGCTTCATGGTGAGATCTTGTGAGAGGGAAGGATGATCGGGCGGCAAGCTAGACCTTGTATGAACCTCTTTGGTATGTATAGATGATTCGGCGTGGTTCCTCAAGGCTTGGATGTGTCTTTCCCGTTTCTCCTTTTTGGTGATTTTCGGAGCCCTTTCTTGGTGATTTTCTTGGAGCGATTTCGAGGCCTTTCTCTTTGGGATTTGGTGGGGGGTGTATGCATGAACCCTTCGTGGTTCTTTTCCCTTTGATTCCCCTTCCAAATCTGTGAGCAAAGGGGCTCGATTTTGGGGTTTTCGTGGCTCTAGGGTTAGAGGCGTTCTTGGTGGGATTTCTTCGATTCCTCTTGAATTGACAAGTTTTGGTGGACCAAATCTTGGCTATGGAGTACCCATGAGGTGTTCCTACTATCCCCAAAGTCTTGTGCAAAACCGTGGAGCGGATCGGGAGATCGGGAGTTGGATTTGGAGGAGTTGACTCGCGGGTGCTGTTCATCCCGAGCTGCCCAGGCACGACCGGTCTGACCGGTGCTCTTGACCGGTCTGACCGGTGCTAGCCCTTGGTGGGTTTTTGTCTCGGGGAACAGTCTTGTCCGTGTGGTTTTGTCCCGTGGTCCTGCTGATCAGTTCTTGGCGTGTTTGGAGTTGTTTTGCTAGATTTTGTGAGGGGTTCTTCTTCCTCACAGGTTGTGTTTCGTGGTGGTTTTTGTTCCAGGGCCTAGAGGAGTCACTGAGGCTTCCTGGAACGTTTGCTGTGCGGCTGCTGTAGCCACCGGCCTGACCGGATCTGTCCACCGGTCTGACCGGTGTCACCGGTCTAACCGGCGCAGTCCATCGGTCTGACCGGTGTAGCTCAGGCAGCAAGCCGTGCAAGTTTCCGCTGTGGTTTGGTGAGTTTTGACTCGGAAGGTTGAGTGTTGGTTCCTAGGACCGGTAGCACTCCAGTGGCTGCGTGGTCTTGGCCAACTTGGGTAGTTGGGTCGGAGACGTGAGTTGGAAGCCGTGTTCGTCTTGTTGGAGTTCTCATCTCCTTCGAGAAGAATTTTTATCAGCTCCCATTCACTCTCCCCCTCTCTGGTTCGCCTAATCGGTCCTTCAATTGGTATCAGAGCCGGTTCGGGTCTTTATTGACTCTTACCAGTCTAAGATCCAAAGATGGCGTACCAGGAACGGGGTTCGGGTCCTCCGCACTTCGATGGGAAGAACTACCAGATGTGGCAAAGGCGGATGGCGGCGTTCCTCCGCGGAAAGGGTCAGATCCTTTGGGATGTCACGGTGAACACAGCTTATGTTCATCCGATGAACTTCTTTGCTACAGGATCGAGGGATATGTTCGAAGCCAACAACAAGGCTGTCGACTACTTGTTTCGTGCTCTGTGTCCGCCTGAATTTGATCGGGTTCAGACAGAGGACTTAGCTTGTAGGATTTGGGAGCAGTTGAAGGATGCTCATGCTGGGAATGCTCAGGTTCAGGCTCGGATGTACGCGACTTACCGGAGAGAGTACGAGAACTTCACTCATCTCCCCGGCGAGTCCGTCGATGCCCTTTTCCAGCGATTTACGATCGTTGTGAACAACATGAGAGCCAATGTGGATGTCCTCCCATACAATGATCATGATAGAGCCGTGAAGCTCTTGCACTCGTTGGATCGTACCGTATGGGACGGGAAGTTTGAGGCTATTGTTGAGTCCGAGAAGTATGACACCTTGACGGTGAACGAGCTGTTCTCGAAGCTCAAGTCGGCTGAGTTGGACCGTGGTATGACAGCCAAGATCGAGAGCCCGACTGATTCTCATAGTCTCGCTCTCGTTAGTGGCAGCGGCACCGGTCCAATCAGGCGGCAGCGCGGGGTGAAGCAGGGGGCGGCACCGCGGGGTGAAGCAGGGGGCGGCGCCTGGGACGCGCGATGGGGATGGGTCGCACGGAGGACTGACCGGTCAGTGCGAGAATAGAGATAGCGAATCATTTTTTCTGTGTAATCGATGGCATGGTGGGTAATTTTCCCCCAACTCTTTCAGCTCCAAAAATTGGTGGAGCACCTCTTGAGGAGCTCTAAGGGCGTGTTTGGCAGAACTCCAGCTTTGAAAAAACAGCTCCAGACCTGCAGATCCACGCAACTCCACCATGGAGCAGCTCCAGTGTGGATCTCAGATCCGGAAAAACGTTTGGTACAGCTCCAAATTTCCCTTCATTCCTATGACATGTAGGACCCGCATGCCAAAACAAAAAAATTATTTCTTCCTCCCACGCAACCGGGCAGGCGCGGCCTCGTCACTGGCGCGTAGGCACGCGGCCTCGTCGCCGACAGGCGGACGCGCTCCCTCCGCCGCCGCCCGAATCCCGACAGCGCCGCCTGAATCCCACTACCGCCAGCGACGCCCCAATCCCGCTGCCGCCGCTCGAATCCCGCCAGTGCCGCCGCCCGAATCCGCCCACGTGCTAGCTGTGTCTGTGCGCCGGGTCGTGTCGAGGCCGGAGGGCGAGACGGGCACCGCAGCCTCGCTGGGGCCGCAGGGTGGGGCAGGCATCGTGGCCTCGCCGGGGCAGCAGGGTGGGGCGGCTGCGACCTCTCCGAGTCAGCAGGGCGGGATGGCCGCAGCCTCACCGGGGCAGCAGGGCGGGGCGGGCACTGCGGCCTCGTCGGGGCAGCAGCATGGAGCTGCCGGCGGCGGCGGCTTCGTCCTGAGGCCCGAAGGGATAGGGCACGACTGATGGAGGGATACTTGGGAGGGAAGGAGAGAAAAAGGGAGAAATTGGAGAGGGAGAACGGCAGATCCGGTAGAGGACGACGACGGCGGAGGGCAGGCCGGCGGCCGGTGCCGGGGAGGGCGGCGGCCAGCACATGCACGGAGCGGAGGGCAGGCCGGCGGGAGGAAGAAGTCGCGAGGGGGGAGGGCGCGACGCGGGGCAGAAAGAAAAGAACAATCGTTTTTTCCCATTAATCAGTGGCAGTGGTGGGTAATTTCTCCTAACTCCACCAAATGTGGTGTTGTGGAGCACCCTTTTAGGTACTCCACAAAAACCATGGAGTTGGGGCCTGCTCCACCTTTTTTTTTTGAGCAGATCCACGGTGAAGCTGCTGGAGCTGAGTGCGTTTGGCTGAAAATTTTGGAGCGGAGTTGATTTTTTGGATATGGAGCTGCGTTGAGCTCCGCCAAACACGCCCTAAGAAAAAAGTGAAGTGAAGCTAATTTTTTATGGAGTGGAGTGAAGCTAATTGAGGTGTTTGGATATTTTTTTATGAAGTTGAGCTAAATTTGGTGAAGCGGAGTGCTCACAAACATCTCTTTACTCGAGATCATACACTCGTACCGAATCAGGCCGCATGCATGCAGTCGATCGTAGCGCCGGCTTTGTACCCTAAACCAGGAGGGAATCATCATCGTCAGTCGTCGCAGGCTCAACGGAAATCAAAGAAAATCACAAGAACTTCGTGTCGTAGTGTGATGCCTGCAGCTTTCTCTTGTAAATTTAGCGCGCCCTGATCGATGATCCGATCCTGTGCTACCTTCACATCTCGATCGCTGCGCCCTGCGTCGCCCATTCCCGCCGTCCGCACGATCCACTGCACCGGCACCACCAACTCCAGAGCCGGTCGGTGGTGGTGTACGTGACGCCGCCGCCGCTGCTGCGGCGTCGTCACCACGTACGCGACCAGGGACACGTAGTGCGGGGCGTGGCGCCCCCGCGGCCTACCTTTTTCGCGTGGGGCGCCTGGGCGGTGGGTCCCGGTTCTCGGCCCTCTGCCCCTACGGCTACGGGCGCCCGGGCCGGCCAGCACAGCGGCAGCGGCAGCGGCGCAGCGCCTCGTCATCATCATCGCGACAGCCTGCTCTCTCGTGTTTCTGCAGGGCGCGCAGCGGCTGCGCCTGCTTCTGGCGGCCGGCCCGCCCGCAGGCCGAGAGCTCGCTCCCTCTCCTGCTGCTGTCGCTCGCGAGCTGCTCTCCCAGGCAGCCCGGCTGTCCTGTGCAGATCTCGCAGGCGTTCCGCGGCCTGTGGATCGCTGCACCGGCCGTCACCGGATCTTGTTCTCTTGTGCCGTGCGCTGTATGTACACGCGCGGTACGTACCGCCGGTGTGCCAATACACTGGTAGACATCGTGCTGTGCCAGACAGGCCTGCTGCCTGCTCTTCAAGGCGTGTCCGTGCTTCCGAGCATGCATGCCCGCCCGATCATCATCCATCGATCGATAGGTCCCCCAACCGTACCAGGTCAACGCAGCCCATGCCCGGCCTGCTCCCTCCGGTCCGTCGTCCTTCCTGTCTGGGCTGAACCTGCCAAAGGTAGGTAATCCACGCCGTTGGTTGCGTCGTCGTCCACGTTCATCAGTCCGGCCGGGCCATACTTGGGCTGTGTTTAGTTGGTAGAAAAATTTGTCTTTTCAACACACTGTAGCAAAAGGTATGTTTCGGCTTTTTGTGGTAAATATTGTCCTATCATGGCCTAACTAGGCTCAAAAGATGCGTGTCGCAAAAGCCATCCAAATTGTGTAATTAGTTTTTGATTTCATCTACATTTAGTACTCCGAACATATATCTTTTGGCGTATTTAATGTGGTGAGAGAGAGTGGAAAGGAGGAAATTTTGCCCAACTAAACAGGGCCTTGCCTTTACGTGCTGCCAAGTTCTCGGGGCCATATCGATCAACCGGCCAACTAGTGTGCCCCCAAGCTCTTGAATGCGATGGTTGATGCTGTACCTCTGTGCCAGACCGGGGCAGATCGATCTGGCCTCAACTTGGAGTCCGGAACCACGGTTGCCTGACTGTTTGCGCGCGAGGAGTGGCGAGTGGGCATGCATGTTAAGGACACAAGTGATCGTACCAGTTCTGTAATTTAAAAAAAAATAAACGTACCAGTTCTGTTCTGCTCAGCGAAATTCAAAATGAGTCTCCAGTTAGCGATAGTAAGATAAGATGCTTGTGTTGATCTTAGCAGATGGAAGTTTACATCACATCAACGTATCACCTCGTTGCAGAATCAGGTAAAACATCAACAAGTACTGTGCAGTGTCACACGAGTTATTCACATGCCTGAGGTAGACGGCACAGCAAAGCATATTTTAAAAAGGACGAATCATGATAACGACTGGAGTCCCTTCTGCTGATCAACAGAAGCAGGGCCTCCATGGGCAAGTGAAAAGAGAGTGATAAGAACAGCAATATTATGAATACAAGGAATCAATCGCAACATCCACCACAATCAGCTGGAAAGTAAATATGTACAATAGTTCTTGTCACTCCAGTACATATAAGTATCACTTTAAGTTTAACTTTGTGATACATCCACACAGATATACCAGACGGTGGGTTTACACATCACCGATTATGCAGATTATTGGACATACAGAAAAGGTGGGAAAGCGAGGATTATAATAGCATATTTACAAAAGGTGTCAGCATTTTGAGGCAACATGAGCTCAAACGATAGCTTTTCTGTTTATCGCTTGCTTTTATCGCTTACATCTGCAGCCTATTTGCCTGGATGGAAGAAGTTCTCCTTCAGCACATGCTCCCATTCTGACGGTGTACTGCCATACTGGTGAGCTGGAGAGGTTATTAGGTGCGCTTCATGAGAACCTTCTGTACAAACATGAGAAGCCCCTGCCGTTTCAACCAACAAATGATTTTCACTGTGTACCACCCCTTCAATGTTCACTTCATCAGCTGTAGCTTTGCACCTCTTGGGGGTAGATGCATCTGCAGAACCACCTGTCTCATTGCTCTCCCCAGCACAGGTTCCATCGTCAAATGTGCCTATGCCACCAAGTGGATCTTTTCCTCCCAAGTGATCTGCCAAATCATCAGACTGAATAAACTTCCAGCACTGCTCAGCGGATACTGCAGTGTTGGTAATACCACCATTGGCCATGATATTAAGGTCATCCCCATTCAATCGATCACTACACGATTCCTCCTGCTCCTTGATGGTGCCACCCATTGAGGTTATATTATCAGGCCGGGACTTCAAAATGCTCAGCCTAGCCAGAACAGCATCATCAACCCCACCTTCTCTATGTGTGCTTTCATCGAGTTGTTGCTTGCTGCTTCCGTGGACCAAAAAGGTTGCATTATTAGGACGGGACTCCAAAATTCTCAGCCTAGCCATAACAGCATCACCAGCAATAACTTCTCTGTTTGTGCTTGTATCTAGCTGGTGTTTGACGTTTTCCTGACTTGAAGAGGTTAAAATGTCTGGACGGGACTTCAAAACTTTGAGTCTAGCCATAACAGCATCTTCAACCGCATACGATTTCTTGCTTGCTTCTTGCTGTCCCTCAGAGTTGATCTCACCAAAGGAACTAACATTATCAATTCGGGACTGCAAAACTTTAAACCGGGCTAACACATCAGCGTCAACACCATTGAAAATGCTCGTATTAACAACAGGAGATTTCCTGTCACCAGATTCTCCCCCCTGGCCCTGCAAAGGCGCAGTGCATGTAATTCTTTCTTCCCCATGGTTTTGTGGTTTACTACTGGATAAGGATGAGCTAGAGCCTTTGTTGCTTTCCGATGAGTCAGGAGCTGCATTCACAAAGATTTAAATCTATAAGAAAATTTTGAGCATACACACAATATCCTAAACCATTTGAATACTATTTATAATCCCATCTTGCTACCTTTTAGTGTGCTCTTGTGACCTTTTGCTATCGCGAGCTTCATACGAGCATGTTGAAGCTCATATTTGAGTTTACACGCTGAAGCTTCTGCTTCAACCCACAAGTTTCTGTAGATTGAAGCCTGAGAAACTTCAGTGTCATCAGGCATCTTATCGTCCATGTGACTAGTAAGAACCTGAACAGAAAAGTTCAATGTAAAGTATATACTTGTGATGGTGGTATTAATTCAAAATATGCAGCAGCATGATGTTCCAAATAATGGCTAAATTACCTGTGAAACAGTGGTCTTAAATTCTGAATCAGAATTCTCCCGTGCCGACTGTGCATGCATTGTCATCCAAAAGTTGTTCGCCCCGCAATTAATATTTTTGAATTTCATTTGACTGGAGTTGCTCAAGCCATCATCATTTTTTTGTTCAACCTTGGAGGGGGAAAGTTAAATAGAAACAAGTCAAAGCTAGAAACAAACAGGGTTCATCTATATTTAATGCCTGGGGACTAGAAAGCACAATAATATGCCATTTCTTGATTCATATTATAAGTTTGTGCGACATTACATCATGGAATACTAGTAAATGATACTCAAATTTTAGATGCACCATACAAAAGCCTTTCAAGATCATACCTTGCTTCTTTTGGAACTGGCAGCTGTAAGATTCTGAATCACTGACTGCAGAAGCTCTTCTTCATCTTCCTGTAAAGAAGAGCCACCCTTGCAGGTCGATAGAAGCACTGCCGACAAATTGTGCATTAGTTTCAGAAATATTGCCCGAGTGCTAGAGCTGGTGTCACAAGCCACATTCAGCACATTGCCCTCAACACATGGATAACATTGAGAAGGGTCTTCACTTCTTTTCTGTGTGCTTCCTTCCTTCTCTGCTGCTGCAGAAGAACTATTTCCATGTGGGCTTCCAGTTGTTACATGATCAGCATCAACTCTAGGAGTAGCAGCAACAGGATTGAACACAGTTTTACTCATCACTTCATTTATGCTTGCTGTATGGTTGCCACCATGTTCATCCAGAAGTTTGGGTTTGCTGCCAGAACAAGCACTTTCCCCTTGACTCAAAGGCATCACATTCTTAGAATCTTCTCTAGAATCAAAAGATTTCTGTGTTCTAGCAGGTTCCCTATAAGCCAGATTACTAGCATGAGTAGCCATGTCATTATAAACATTAATAGTGGCCGGTGGTACTTCTTTATGATCTTCGGTGTGTTTACATCTTGCAGGCAACTTGAAGACCTTGTAAGGATCACAATCAGAACCTGATGCTTCCTGGCGTTCAGGGAAGGGCCCTGGATACTCAGAACTCAACTCAGGGATCTTCTGGCTCTGATGTGAACTGATGTAACCTATTGTTCCTATCACATTATGAGGGACATCATTGTTTTCCATGATACCAAATGAAGGCTGGTATGAAGCTGGTGTGCCCTTCCAACAAGGTGAATCAACACTGGTGTTATTAACCTCAAGCAACTCAGATGAAAAATCACGAGGCTGAACAATCCCAACCTCAGGTGAAGAAAGCTTGGAACTGAAACTTCCCAAATCGTGTTTCATTTCAGCAGACTCTTGCATAGGTCTCCCACTCCCTGAATGCTCGGAACCAACATGGTTCTCTCCAAGGGAATTGAGGGGATAGCTACCCACTGTTGCCATATCATTAGAGTTGCTCCATTTTCCATGCTGCCTATCAGCAGTTTGATATCCAAGATCCTTTTGTTCATTCCACACACAATCAAAATAATCAAGATTGATTCTGCAAGGATTCATATATGAAGAAAAGGAGAAGGAATTTTCCCCAATAGTGTCATTCATCAATGGAACTGCTGTTTTAGCCATTTCAGATGAATCGACATATCGTGTAGAAAAGATGTGAGGTCGTGCATCTGTTGAACATGACGAAAGCTGTGTCATGTATTTGTCATATGTAGAACCAAAAGGATATTGAATGAAATCTTGTCGCGGGGGATAACTTGTGTCTTCAGCGCCTGATTGATCAAGCAGTTTACTCACAAAGGCATTCTGTTGCTGATGAAACACTGATGACCCAAAATCATTACTGAGCGCCTCTGAACTTTCTGGGCAGGTTCCTGGCTGCTTCTCACTTACTGAGTTTGAGCTCTCTGATCTCAGGGAACGTACGCCCGCAAAGTTACTGAAGTGGTTCCTTGAGTACATGCCATAGGGACTGCTTTGCAAAGCCTCACCTACAGTATGTTCAACATTGCCAGATATCATGAAACCATCAGAAAAGTGTGCAACCACTGTTTAATTTAAGTCGCATAATTACGCATACCAATCGAATAATCCCCGCAACTTGTATGATGCACATATTAATAATGTTGCATAAATATAAAGCAATCCTCTGCATCTAAAAAGATTTGTTTGTTTACAGTAAAATAAAACATAGTTAGGGATGGCAATTGTACATTTGTACCTTTGGGTGTGGATACTCGCAGGTTTCGTACCCACAGGTAAGGTGCGAGCAAGGCGCGGGCAAGAAACTTTACCCGCAGGTACATGTCGGATTGTCGGTTTACCCAAAACCCGAAGTAGTATGTAAATTACTACTCACCAAGGTCCAATTACATAGATATGGTTCAAGTTCAACAAGAAATTCTAACATTAATGTTGTAGTGTTTATACATGACTAGCGAGACGGTCGGATAAGAAATGCCTCAAGTTGGAACCACCCGACTCGTGTCACCACCCCACCCCACAGTAGTTAATGTGTAGAAATTGTCATGTACAGATGGAAAATATCCAGTTAAAATGTTACTGAAAAGGCTCAACATGATCCTCTCCTGGCACCCATCCACACTAACAGAAAAACAAGCTTAATTTATCCGTACCAAACTGAAAGATTGAAAAGGTGTTAATCTACTCGGGATGGTAGAGTGGTATCCCAAACTGTAAAATTGAAAATGCACTCATATAGCAAGGAAGCTTCAGCTATCCATTCCAAACTGTATTAATACGCCAAACAAATATACTTTGACTACGCCAGTCTATGCAAGTACAAGGCACTAGTTGTGGGAGATCGATCCCGCACAGCAGCACAGATACTGTTACTGTTAGTCTGGTACTACTAACGTTCAGGTCAAGCCACTGCACCGTCTCAGCAAACAATCACATGAATTCCACGCAACACATGAAACAGAAGGCGATATCCAGATGCAAACCCCCCAAGCCATCGCATCTAACACCTACCGCTAACCGATCGCACGTGAACAAGCGAGGGGGGCTAGATACCGACGCGGAGGCAGGGGTTGTCCTGTTACCTTTGTGCCCCAGCGGCGTGGCGGCGGCGGCTGGAGCCATGTAGCTCGCGGGAGGCTCCATCCACGACGCGCCGCCCCAGTCCCCGCCAGCGGCGTAGACGGACGGGGCGGTGGGCAGATCACGGCCGGGGCCCACCGGATCGGCGGCGGGGAAGGGCGCGGCGGAGGGGGAGAGCGAGGAGGAGAAGACCGCGCGCGGCGGCGGGGGCGGTGGCGGGGAGCGCCGGTGGTCGCCGGAATAGGGAAGCATCGCGCCTGCGAGGTGGTGGCGGTGCGGATGGGGAAAGTGGCACGGGGTTTGGTTGGGCAGGGAGGAGTTGGACGATGGAGTGTGGCGTGCGAAGGTGGCGTCTAGCGAGGTGAGGTCTGGTGCGCGACGTGTTCGTTTGCGGGCGGAGCCGTGTGGAATGGAGACTGGTGTGGTTTGGACTTGGGCCGTAGTTGGTGGAGCCCAGCACTTTGGGCTGCCAGCCCAGAGGTTCGTGCACTCTTCCTTTGGGCCAAGCCGTATATGCAGCGTTTTTTAGCCTAGGAAATACAAATTTTTAGCTGAAAAAATTAAAGCTTATGCAAGTATATGTAGAGAAAAGGACACGTTATTTATTCCATTTCTTAGTATGATGGAGAACTGGTGCTTAATTTTACGGGGTGATAGGAACAAATTAGATCATTATCTAAAAGATTAAATAGGCTGCTGGCCAGTTACGAAAAAAAAAGGAGTTTGGGACACATGAGAGAGGAAGGGGTACATGGGATGCAAGCATGCGTGCCGCGTGGACACCAAATTGCTTCGTCGGTAAGTCTGAATTCACGCTGGCTTTTACGCTGTTCTCTCTGGCCTGCTTTTCAATGTACTACTACTATTATATTGCTACCATCCGTCCTTTAGATGTGCAGATTTAAATGCCAAGCACCGTGCTCGTGTTATTTCTCCAAAGGTAGTATTCTCTTTTCCCCTTTTGCAAATCCCCAAATCTAGGGGTGGGCACTTCGAACCCGAAACTCGAAAACCGAACTGAACCGAACCCAAATAACCCGAATTGTTGGTCTATTCGAGTTTTGAAATTTGGGTTCGGTCCAGGTAAATTTATAAGTTGGAGTTCGGGTTCGGTTTCGGTTCTTGTGGTCTATAACCCGAATAGACCGAATAACCCAAAACTCAATATAGTTGCGTATTTTGATTCAAACTATAATGTTGCAACTTTGTGTTTTAAACTACCTTTTGAATTTTTCATGAATTTGTTAGTTATTACTTGCTTTAGTTGAGTAGTCCTTAAATCTATAGACAATGAGCTAGGAATTTGAATTTCTACCAAAGAGTTTTGAGAGGTGACAAGGATACCTATAAAAATTCGGGTAATTCGGTAGACCGAATAGACCGAACTGAAATAATCGGTCTATTTGGGTTTGGTTCCTATTATTCTTTTTAAAATTTCGGTCATCACATTTCCGAAACCCGAAATTCTCAAACACCGAATAGACTGAACCGAAATGACCGAATAGACCGAACGCCCACCCCTACCCAAATCCACCTTTTCATTGTCGGTTCACGTGACGGGAACCAGCGATAAACACTTCGAATTTCACCAGTGGGTCGTCCCAGTCCCACTTGATCAATTTTCAAGGAAAAAGGAGATGTAATTTAACACCGTACCAGAACACACAAATAATCTACCTTTCTTTTTAAAAGAAAATCTCGTGTGAACCTTTCTTATCTTGTTGATCTGTTTACAGAAATGGCGAGACATAAATTCTCTTTAACAACTGTATACTCCATATTGCTGCATGTGAGACCGACGACACTGGAAGCAAAGCACGGTCATGTGCATGCAGAAAAGGAGAAGAACCCCCGCAAATCCACTGTCCGATCGAGCAGGGATGCCATTTCGCGATCATACTCTTGAGCCTATATAAAAGCAGACCGCACGTTCGACCATCTCGTAAGCGCGAGCCGCCGAGAGAGAGGAGAGAGGAGGCCACGCGCATGGCGGACGTGGTCTCCGACCTGGTGCTGTCCTTCTTCTGCTGCTGCTTCTACGCTCCCGGCGACCTCCGCGGCGTCGGCGCGCACCACTACGGCAGCGGCCACCACGGCCACCACCCGACCGGCCGCCATGCGCCGGTGTGCCACCACCGCGGCGCCGGCCGCCGGAGCAGGCACGTGTCCCTGCAGGTACGCGCGGCGCTGACACTGAGATCTGAATCAGTTTCAGTTCAGATCATTTTTTTTTCTTCAGATCATGCGGAAACGTACTCGACCGTGGAATGTGTATTCAGACCGTAGAGCTTAGGGTGCGGATGTGCTGCGAGGGCTGCGAGCGCGTGGTAAGACAAGCTCTCCAGAACCTCCGAGGAGTGGACAGCGTGGAGGTGAACGTGCCCATGGAGAAGGTGACGGTGACGGGGTACGTGGACCGGGCGAAGGTGCTGCGCGAGGTGCGGCGGAGCGGGAGGAAGGCGGAGTTCTGGCCGAGCGGCGCGCCGCTGTGGTTCACGTCCCCGCGGAGCTACTTCCGCGACTACCGCGGCTCGTACCGCCGCGACAGCTACAACTACCGCCGCCACGGGTACAGCGACGGCGACCGGCACGGGCGCATGCGCGAGCCCGCCCGTGGCGCCGGCCCCGCCGGCAACATGTTCAACCACGACGACGTCGACGCCGCCTGCCGGATCATGTGATGAGATGGCGTGTTTCGGGCCTGGATTTTTGGAAACTTCCCTTCTTCTTGTTTTTTTTTTATCATGGGCTCAGCCCATATGATGGTGGATCGTGAGATGATCGAAGTGGTTGTAGATTCTAATGGCCCCCCAGCCGCTAAAATCGTGTGATGCAAATTAACACAGTGGATGGCGACCCACAACGTTGTGGCTATCGTTGCTAGATTTTCTTACCTTTGAGAAAAATTAAAAATGAAGACACCGTTCCTTTGCCCCCGTCAGGCCGTCACTGTCGGGGGTTCGGGGCAAGTAGCCGTTTTCTCCCTTTGCTTCCTCCTACTACAGCGTAAGATGAGTCAATTTGGAATTGTCTTAACGTGTACTGTTTTTTAACTACAAATACCTAAAAGCTCTATATAGATTGACAATACGGGGAGGGGGGGGGGGGGGGTACTACTGTACTGAAAAACTGTCATTAAGATTGTGATTTAGATCCGTAACTCCAAATCAGAATGCTCGAAAACCTCGGAGAAACGACCGTGTACGTGCAACATGTCCGAGGCTCCAGGCAGAGATGAATTGTTTTTTTCTTCTTCCATCGACAGATACTGATCGCACTATTCCCAGACTCCATTCTAGATTTCTAGCCAAAAAAAAAAAAACCTTCTCCACATCCATCCGATACAACATAACAAATTGTATAGAGTACTAGTAAAATGCACGTGCGACACGCACGTGTGTCAAAAATTCAATAAAAATATATATTAATTTATTTAAAACAATGCTTATAAGAAAATATATTTTAAATTCCTCATATCGACTACAATAGTAACTCTAACATCTTGAAAGATCTTTCTATGCCACACACATTATCCGGTTCATTTATCTTATTGGGTATGTCAGGATGGTTGATAAGAAAGAACGCCAATTCAACTCCATCACAATCTTCCAACTTCTGATCTCTGTAACTTTTGATTGACTTGCAACTTGACTTTTTATCAGCTAGCAACTTTTGAATTCTGATCAGCTTGCAACTTCTGACCCCTTTATCTAACAACCTCCCGCTTGATATCCTGGACTGGAATTAATTTTTAAAATTAAGTTCTGGAATTATCAAATCTCTCCCGTCAAATAATTGTGGCGAACATGACCTACAATGTAAGCCAGGAGGCTTGTAACACATAGATAAGAATGATATCATGGGAGTACTTCGAAGACTTAGTACAGGATTGTGTGATACCTTAGATTTAATGTTCTCTATATGCATCCCAACACACTGAATGAAATGCAGAGTGACCTCATTGGAAATCAGTTATGGGCCTGAAATAAAACCCATACGTTGATTTCTATGCTGCATTGCCAGAGTCATTCAGCTTAAATGAATTTACTGCAAGGGGTACCTGATTGAGAAAGCAGTACGCTTTCGCTCCTAAAGTCCCTTGAGGCTACCAATCACCGACGTACATACCGTTCCTTGATGAGCAGGATGGAAGAGAAAAAAGTGACGATCCATCCACAGGAAAGTGCGGCAACTTCTCTCAAGAAAAAGGGAAGACATCGAAATACTTTAATATAAGAATGAAAAGCCTATAGATTATACTTACTGAATAGCAGCAGTTTCAGAAGAATCTGAAGCAGCATTCACCCTGTTAACAGAAACAAAAATAAGAATAATCATGTACAAGGAAATCTATTAGTACTGAATTGGCTAAGTACATAGATACTCAACATGTTGTGCCTGTACATTAGACAACTTATGTCATTTTCTTTTGGGTAAGGAAACAAGGTGAATAGCTCCAAAAATTCAATGAATCATACACACACCTATACTGCAAGTGTAGAATCAATCAGAGTTTACATTGGAATAGTCCGTATGCCCCTACCTTTTTGTAAAGGTTGTGGTTAATTACTTAATTATATCAAGTAACAAATGGATAAGACTTGTACAGTGCAAGATCAGTATATTTTGCATTGATGCGTGCCTCAGTTCTGATGACAGCTAGCAGTAAATTCCTGCTAATAAAGAGTAAAAGTAATGTCTGGCATGCAGCAATGCGATTACAGGAGAAAATGTGCTCCCGAATTTGAGAGTAAGTGATTCATGGTAATGGTTTCACCATCTGAAATCAAGCTGGCCTGTGCTGTCATCGAGCATGAATAACGCATAATCTGCAAAACCCGCCCAAATTTCCCAATCCAAAATTAATTGCTCACTCCACACGAACAAGGCACCACGACAACGAGGGAGGAGGTACATTACATTAGCCGTCTCGACGTCGCTGACGACGAATGGGGTGCCCTTCTCGCCGGTGCCAGATTGCCGACGCGCAGCAATCTGCTTCACGATGAGCGGCCCGCATCTGCGAATCCGCTTGTAGGCGGCGGCGTTGACGCTCGCCGTCCCGCACCACCGCGGACAAAAGCGCGGCAAGAAGGACGTGGTGCCCTCCCTTGCAGCGCCCCTAGCCGGGGCTCCTAGGCAGCTCCGTGCGGAGGGGCCGCTGCGGCGCGAGGGTCGCGCGGGGAATAGCAGGTGCGCAGCAACGGGTCCGGGAAGGTTGTTTTTTTAATACGGAGAAGGGAAACTTGGGCCCAGCACAGCGGGTACACGCGCGCGGGTACACAGACGCCCGGTGAGAAAAGAATTACGTTCTTGGCAGAAACACTTCCCAAATTGCGATTTCTATAATCGTTCCACCTTTTTGGTCATCATGCAACCTTACGAGTAGGTCCGGCGTGAGGGGTAAGGTGGGCCCGAATTTAGTGAGAAAAGTTTTCAATTATCTTCGCTTCTTACACAGTATAAATAATTGATAGATATAAAAAATAAAATGAAAAAATGTTCACCTGACCACGACGCGTCCGAACATGGTCAATCCCAAGGCGACGAGTAGACCTGAGCATTCCACGGGCCGGGCCGGGTTCGGGTCGGGCCGAAAAAAAAATCCGGGTTTTTCGGGCTGAGAAAATCCTGCCCATGACCGTCCCATGGGACGAGTTGGGCCTCAGTTTTCGGGCCGGGCTCGGGCCGGGCCCGGGCTTGGGCGGGCCGCCCGCGCATTTTATAGTGTAAAGTAACTAAAAACAGCATTTCGGGCCGGGCTCGGGCCAAAAAAAATTTTCGCGGGCTTCAAGATCTCTGCCCACGCCCGTCCAGTAAGGTCCGTGGGCGGGCCTGGCGCGGGCCGGGCCAGCGGGCCGGGTCGGGCGGGGCCAAAAATGCTCGGTATAGCGACGAGCCCAGCCACCGCACGGCACACCTGTCGCCGGACCGTGCCAGCGCGGCGGAAAGTTTAAACTAATCTCACCGAGCTGGACGCGAGCGCCCCCCTTCCCTGCCCCGCTCCCTGCGCCCGGTTCATGCACCGCACCCTCACACTTCCCCGCTCGCTTTCGGCGTGCATCCCTGTGGACTCGTCCCACGGAGGGGCGGCCGGGCCCTGCACACGTGTCCCCCGCATTCCTCCCCTCGATCCGGTCACCGCCACGGTGGGCGTCACCCCCCGCCTCGCACGCAATTCGAGGCCCAGCGGCCAGGGCTCGAACCTTCTCTCCTCTTCCGCCTCGGGGATTCGCCTTTCCTTCCTCCTCGCTCGCCTCCACGCGAACGAAACGGAAGCCCCCCGGATCAATCCTCCCACCCGGTTCCAGCCCCTCCCCTCTCGAGGCGCCCTGCGTCGCCGAGCCCGATCCGCCTCCCTCTCCTTGGACGCCGCCTCCTGCCCGCGCTCCCCTCTCCCTCGCTCGTGGGGTCGGTCGGTGACCGATGAGGGGGTTGCTGGCGGTGGAGGCCGCGGGCGCGGCGGCCTCGTCGGCCTCGGTGCTCAACGGCGCCGTCGACTGGTGGCGCGACGTCAACGATTCGCCGCTGTGGCAGGACCGCATCTTCCACTTGCTCGCCGTGCTCTACGGCTTCGTCTCTGCCGTCGCGTTGGTAAGCAACCCCATACGCCCCCTTCCGCTACCACGACACCCCCGTGTGGCCCGATCTATCTGAATTGCGCGATCGGGCGGGATTGCCCGCGCTGGTTTGATCTGTGGGCGTGCAATTTTTAAAGGACCTGGGGGAATTGTGCGAGGAATTGAGAGAGAGGCGGAATATGGAATTTCTGAATTCGCGGTGAATGGTTTCTCTGGCAGGTTCAATTGATCAGAATCGAGTGCAGGGTGCCTGAGTATGGGTGGACGACGCAGAAGGTTTTCCATTTCCTCAACTTCCTCGTGAATGGCGGTGAGCGAAGCATCTCGTCTGCTTTGCTTTCGTTAGCTTCTGTTGTTTGATCTGGTGCACTGATCGATGTGAATGCGTGCGCTCTCTGTTTTGCAGTGCGGTCCGTCGTGTTCGTGCTGCGGCGCAATGTGCAACTCGTACAGCCTGAGGTAAGTTGCTGATATCATGATTATTCTATACTCAGTGTGATGAGTTTGTTGGAGGAGTCGATTAATGGTTCGGAGCAATGCGGTGCCACAGATAATACAACATGTGCTTCTTGATATGCCTGGGCTTGCGTTCTTCACGACGTACGCACTTCTGGTGCTGTTCTGGGCGGAGATTTATTATCAGGTATACTTGTGAGGACTTGTCCCTCCTAACTTTCTGTATTGTTTAATCAATGATTTTTGCGCCTCTTAATTTGTGCTGTTGTTTTCTAGGCACGAGCGATGTCGACTGATGGGCTTAGGCCAACTTTCTATTGGATCAATGGTGTGGTCTATGCAATTCAGGTGACATACCGTACAGGACTTGTCATTGGACTCATAATTTAGGTTGGACTATCAGAATGATACATGCTGTGATGATTTTGTGCAAGATTGCAATGTGCAATTTATAGTGATATAGCTCTGGACATTGACCACAATACCGCATCAAAATATTTGATAGCCTATAAATGCCAAACCTATGAAAGAAAGTGGCTGGCACCACACTGCTTATAGGATTCGTGACACCTGTCCACAGCCTCTATGCCTGTTAGCCTGTGAAACTACCAAATTGTTTTGAAATGACCGTACCTTCACAATATATTAATTGCCTTTAGGGCGCACATGCATTTTTTTAACCTGTTTAGGGCACACATAACTGAATCTGGGCATACAACAAATGGCCGGAATCCTCACGATCTTTTAATTACACCCTATAATTCTCTACTCTCTGATATCTTGGTAAGAACTGAGAAACGGTCACTCTGGGTTGTTGTATATACTTTTTGATCCGAGACAGGCAAAATAGAATTATTCTGGACTCATTTGGTTTCAATGAATTTCAGATAATTCTATGGTTGGTTTTGTGGTGGAAACCAGTTCGAGTTATGGTCATCTTGTCAAAGATGTTCTTTGCAGGTAAGTATTTGTTTCCTTTCCCTTCTGTGTCAAGGAATTTGTATATTTCTATTTAGAAGTAACAAGTCATGGCATCTTGGTATTCATGAAATGTGGTTGATTTTCTTCTCATATAGTAGTATTATATTGAGAATTTACTGAAGTCACTATTGGTAGAACTCTGTTAAGTAAATTTCAGAAGTCATCTTCATAAAACTGTGGTTTGTGGTATCTTTTTTCTTTACTGGCAGGGGCTTACTTGAAGATCACATCTAAAACTGCAGTAGAATTTGTTGACTTAATATTTTCAGCTGACGGCATGTATATGTTTTCAGGTGTATCACTATTTGCAGCTCTTGGGTTTCTTCTCTATGGGGGAAGGTAACATTTTATCTGGATCATCAATGCTCTAATAAATTCATTATATTCACCACTGAAAACCTGGAATCATTATTTGCTCTTTTTAATGGGTTGTGTGCGATTTCATTTATCACGCCATTTCCCTGATAGATTATTTATCGCTTAGATTGTTTAACTGGAGTTCTGTCTGGGCCAACTTGCTACTGAACAATCTAGAATCATACTTTACGATATGTAACAACCATTTATCAAACAGCACCAGGACATATGCTCATGGCCTGAGATGGCATCTGAGCATTCTAAGAATGCATGTAGTACAGCTCAAGTACTTAGCCCTTCACTGACGGAGATGGCATCTGATGTTCTGCTATTTCTCTGCAGGTTATTCCTGATGTTGCAGCGTTTCCCTGTAGAATCGAAAGGAAGGCGTAAGAAATTGCAGGAGGTACACTTCGTATTCTGTTGGTCTGTAGTTTTTTCAGGCATTTCTATACTAAATATGTGCTAATACTGTATGCTTGTATATCTTAATGCAGGTTGGCTATGTGACTACCATCTGCTTTTCTTGTTTCTTGATCAGATGTGTCATGGTAAGCATTTGCATCTTCTTTGCACTGGCTATGCTATTGTTGGTACTTGGTACGTAGGTAAGAGGAACCTGCTAATTTTGTGTATGTATTGCAGATGTGCCTTAACGCATTTGATAAAGCTGCGGATCTTGATGTTCTGAACCATCCAATTCTGAACTTCTTCTATTACTTGGTATGGATATTGACAGTGTAAAGCGCCTTACAGATATATTTTTGCATCAATCAGTCTGCAGATTTTGCTATGACCAAGTGGCATTTAGATATTGCGATATGGACATAACTGAATCATCATCCATGCATGCCATTGTCGAGTTTATATTATTCTTCAAACCAATGATAGATACCATACAATATCGAGATTTTTAGGCGCGTGCTAATGTTAGTGGTCAACAATACTTAGACCAGATCTAATGGTTTATGCTGAGTGTATCTTGAATTTGCATGGCAATTACCTGAGTCATGTATACTAATCAAGTCTGTAATGGCATACACCTTTCGGTCCAGCTATTGGATTCTTTCTCTGTTTTACCCTCTAAATTCACCTATCACTTTGCAGCTGGTTGAGATCGTGCCTTCAGCTCTGGTGCTCTTCATCCTAAGGAAACTGCCTCCAAAACGAGGGATCACGCAGTACCACCCAATCCATTAGAGAGCAATGTTTTCTCATGGATAGTCTATACAGCGTGGTAAATACAGAATTGCAGAGTGAAAAGCTACCACCCCTTGCTCCCGAGCTTGCCCAGCTTTTATACGAGGAAAGGCTTTAGAATCCAGGTTGCTATATTGTGTGTAAAGATGCAATCTCTTCTCGGAATTTAGAAAATGTAACTTATATAACTTTGTTCATCTCTGTGTATCATGTGTCATCATCTGTACACATCACAGGAATTGTTTGCACTGCACTGAACTAAGGCTGCTAATGGTTGAACCGCCCTAAAATTAAACCAAACCAAAAACATATATAAAAGAAAATTAATCGCGAACCGTACCAACCAGTCTATTACTCTTATATATCTAAACTAAACCAACTAAGCAGTCTAAAAAGATCAAAAACTAAATCAAACTCATATCTAAACCACTTCAAATCTATTTTCCATATATATCATCGATGTGGATTTCACGTGGATTCACATCATCTAGCAGTACCAATTCGCACGAAATAATTGAGTGTAATCTTGGGATGCCTCTAACAAATTTCAGTAAAATTCGTTAAAATTTAAAGATGAATGTGAGATTTTAGTTTTAGGATTATGCTTTTAACATGAGACGGCCGATGTGTAGATCTAGACATGCTAATCTGCATGAAGCAGTTTATTGTTGTAAGATATCTTCAACAAATTTCAGTAAAAATTGGTTAAAATTGTAAGGTGTGAATATCATGTTTTAGTTTTAGGGTTAAGATTTGGTTTTCGATGTGGGTCCATGTGTAGATCTAGGCATGCAAATTTGCATAAAGTAGCTCACTCATTCTAAGATATCTCCAATAAATTTCAATCAAATTCGCTGACACTACAAGGTGTGAACGTGATGTTTTTATTTAGGATTCGACTTTTGATGTGGAGCCCACATGTAGATATCTACACAAAATAGTTGATAGTGCTTCTAAATTTCTATGACATCTTGAAAAAAATTAGTTAATTTTGCTAAGACTTTTAGGTGTTAACACGAGATTTAAATTTTAGATCTGATTATTTACTAGACCACACATATAGCCATAATTTTTGCTATTGTTGAATATTTTGAATTAGTTACCATTCCAAACAGCCCATACTATTGCAATTGCTAAATCAAACCAAACTCATGTATATGTCACATAATTATCCACCAAACCAACCAAAACTAATTAAGAAAACTAAACCAAGAAATCAGTTTCACACCAAATCATTCCCAGGCTTATATCGAACAGGTGAATTACACTGAACCGAACGCCAGCAGAAACCAACCTTTCATAGTCTTGCAAGAATAGTCATCTAGCCTACTTGGTCAGAGGGGGTTGAGGTATGGTTGCAACCAGGAGATTCGGGTTCGATTCCTCGTTGTAGTGAATTTACGAGACTGGTTTATAAAACAAATCCCCTCGCCGGTGAAGCCGGGGTTCGGAGGTTTTCTAAGCTCATCCATCCCTGTGTCGCTCCTCTCTCCTCTACTTGTCCTCGGAATTGTGCAAAAGGAATTTGAATTTGATGTCCGATTTAAGAATTATAGCTTTTATTAGATTTGAAAAAAAATCTACATGTGCTCACGTGGGGGGTGAAAGTATAAGGACCTGTCAGTCATTACCTAAAAAAGTACTAAAAATAATGCAATTACATATTTGTAGCTGAAATTTTAGAACAGGGACAGATTTTTACCCCGTCCACAAAAAATTCACTCTTATTACTGCAATTCTACACGCTACTGCTTAGGCACGTTTTAGCCAAGAAAAAAAAACATCTACATGCTTATTATACACAGGTTTTCTGAATGTGAGGATCACAAGATTATAGCCTATACAGAGCAGAAAAAAGAAAGGTAACATATCAAGATTCAAAAGTGTCTAGCTATCTGACTCTAAGGTTTCAGGTTTATTTCTCTGTTGTCCTCCTGGTGTTCTGGCGAAGCTTCTGCTTCGCACAAGTCAGCTTCAGATCCACGCTGCTCAGGAAAAGGCAGTTGTGAAACAGTTCCCGAACTGCCATCCTGAACCTGATATGGTGTATCTGATGGTCTTACTTCACAAAAGTCAGTTCCTATCCCTCGCTGCTCAGTAATAGGCAGCTCGAGGGAACCTTCAGAACAGCCACCCAGTGCCTGAGGTGGCGTATCTGATGCTTCTGCTGCATGCAAGTTTATTTCCACCCCTCCCTCAGGAACAATCGGTCTGTATGAAGCTCCTGTTCCAGAACTGCTATTCTGGAACTGATATGCTGCATCTGATGGACCTACTTCACACAAGTCTGTTTCCATCCGTATCTGCTCAGGAATATGCAGTTCATGTGATGCTTCGGAACTGCCATCCAAAGTCTGACATGGTATATCTGATGTTTCTGCTTCACACAAATCTATTTCCACCCCTCCCTGCTCAGAAACAGGCAGTTCATGAGAAAAGGCACCAGAACTGCCGTCCCACATGGTACAATTAGGTTGCCCTGCACTTTCAGGTGTTGATTTTGAGGGCAAACTTGGCACTTCAGCTTCGCACCCATCTGTTTTCGCACCTCCCTGCTCGAGAACATGCAGTTTGTGGGTGACCTCTCCAGAGCCCCCATTATAATCCTGCCCTCGATCTGCACTTTCAGATCTCATTTTTGTGTTGTCCTGTTGTGGCGAATCTGATGATTCTGCTTCGCACCAGTCCCTCTTTGTCCCTTGCTGCCCAAGAGCTAGTCGTTTGCGTAGTGCAGTTTCAGAAGCACCATTATGTACCTGACAGTGAGGCTCTTCAGTTCGACGGTAAACGTACCTTCCACACCATCCTCCCCTACCTCCCCACTCATGACAAGGTCTTCCTCTGCCTCGACTGCCAATTCGACCATGTGGTGCTCGTCGCTGAAGACTACTGAATTGCCTGTCTCCATTTGTCCTGCCAAATTCAGAATCTGCAACTCCATAAGAGTTCAACCTTTGCTGGAAAGGTCTGTCTCGGTATGGATGAGCTACCATGTTCTGAGACTCCGGATAGACAGCCCTATTCTGAAAATCCCTGTTGCAGTAGCTTCCTGGATGATGCCACGCACCAAGAACACTAATTTCGCCGTGCGATTGTTCCATATGGGCTGATCTAGGGGTATGCCTTCCATTACCTATTTGACAACTACTGCGCAGGGGTTCACAGTACAACCTGCCATGGGGTTGTGGCCCAAGATGCTGCTTGGGCCATCCTCGGTACCCTTCCAGAGAACTATGCCGTTCATTTGAAGTTCTGACTGGAAGCTCATTCCATCTTCTTTGTGGGTTGTTCCTGACAGTCACCACATCACGAGTTGATGACCAAGATGGTGCTCCATTTGCAAGATTTAAGCGGTCATTCCTCTGACAAAGTACACAGTATTTGTAAAGCATAAGAGTCAACACTAACAGAGTTTTGCAAGAAAAATTGTATTAAACTGCAAATCTTAACCTGAATTCCCTCCTTTTCTTTATGTAAATTTTAAGGCGTATTAGGATTTGAAAAAGGTCTTCAAAGGACCCTTTGACCAATAATTTTCCTTACATTACCAATTGTTACAAAAGTCAACATCATACTGTAGATATGTGAAAAGAATACAGAGGTACAACTTTTAGAAACTAAATGTGCATATAATTTGACTAATTGTTTCTAGAGGTACAACTTTTAGAAACTAAATGTGCATATAATTTGACTAATTGTTGGTCAAAGATTGTAAACTTTGACCTTTTCAAACCCTAATACAGCCTACATAGAGAAAGGAGGGATTAGTATATGATAATGTTGCTGAACAATAGCATGTGACTGGACAAGAAAATACTGGAAATAGCATCGTCAGCATAGCATAGCTAGCAAATGCAAACAAGTGATGTCTTCCAAGCATACTATGATACTATTATACACCTGCACAACTAATCCTACATGTATGCTTGAGTAGACACAAAGAGGGGTAGGAACTTATCACAAACTATTATACTGCAGGATGTAACACGTAATTGTAGAGTTCACTCCATATGATTCTGTTAAAGAGGATAGGAAACTGTCACAAACTATCAAGATAGTAAGCACATGCCTAACACACAAAAAAAAAGATAAGGAGGATTTTAGATTTCAGAATACCTGTTGTCTTTGTTTCCATTGCTCGGGCTTAGTTACAAGCATGACTGCTTCTGCTAAGTCCTTATCCCGAAAAGCATCAAAGAAGCATCCACGTCTTTTTGAATCACGGACTAAATCAGCCCATATCGAATTGCTTGCCAGTAAAGTGGTTCCATTTCCAAGGATCCAAAGGCAGTACCTGTGACAGAGGCATAACAATTAGTAAACTGAAATGGTAGTGGCAACGGTGTGTTGAACTCAACATCACAAAACTAGCACGACGTACTTTGCTCTTGTCAAAGCCACATTAATTCTCCCAGCATCAGAGAGAAAGCCTACTTTGCCATCTTTATTGGACCGAACTGTCGAAATCAATATAATGTCCTCCTCACCACCTTGAAATCCATCAATAGATTTTACTGTCACAGATAGAAAGTCATGTTTTGCAAACTTTCTTCCAAGTCTATCTTGCAATGCAATTACTTGGGCTGTATAAGGAGATATTACACCAACACTCGTCCTCTGCCTTTTCTCAGAGCATTCTACAGTTGTTTTAGACAAAAAAACACTAGTTAGCATTATTGTTTCATAATATTGTTCTAATCGAAACAGAAACAAGTTCATCTGATGAAAAACAATTAAAAACATGATGATCTTGGTAGTAAGCAATGAAGCATGGCAACCATACGTCTAGACTAGGAAGCATGTATGGTTGTGTGCTAGTTGAACAAATGTGGGGACTAAAAGGTTATAAATGCACACTTCATTCAAAATATGGCTGCATGGAAATCCAATATTTTGACTCTAGTAAAAGAAGAGGCCACCTCCTATTCTCATCGTATATACCAACACAATAAAATAGGTAAACATAAGGCAAAACTACATAGGTAAAATGATAAAATTGTTGACATGGTAATTACAGATCAGGTGTGACATCATCAATGAGCTAATCCATGCTAAGAGGTTATTGAATAGTCTAGTGTATAAGATCTTTCAAACATACAGAATACTTTGTCAAGCATTAGTAAGTAGGTTTATCATGGCATCAGCCTGGATGCTAGTACTTTAATTCTTCCAGCATGTTATGTGAAGGCAGCCTTGAAACATACCTTTCGCAAGTCTTTCGACTATATTGGCTGCTACAGCGACCTCAGCCATATTTTTGGAACTCTGGCCAAGGCTGTCAAGCATTTCCATGTCATTTTCAATATGAATGAAAGAATAAGCACCATAAATAGGACCAGGGAGATAACTCTTGGCATAGGTTTCCTGCTTGACAACGGGAGCATCTAAAATCTGATTATCATAAAAGCTGGCATTTGGAAATTTACTGATGCAAGGGTGCATTCTATATTGTACTTCCAGCAAGTGTTTGCTGTAACCCATTGCACAGAGTCTCTGATAGAGGCTTCGTCCAAAGTCAGCATCTTTAGCAATCTAGCAAGTCATAGCAAAGAGGCAGTATGAGCAACTGTAGAAATCTAACAAAGATTACAGGTAAAGAAACATCCAGATGATAAAAGAGAATATGATGTTCAAAATAATATAATGACAAGTATGTACCTTGCTCTTTACCAATGAGGATAGCTGGTTTTCATCCCCAATTAGTAAAACATGTTCTATTCCTTGGAGCAATAGAGGAATCAGTGATTCACATTCTTTTAGCTGCGCTGCCTCATCAATAACTAAGATGCTTATAGGCCTCACGCTTTGCAGTCTGAACAACTCAAATGAACTAGAAGCAGTGCAAAATATAAGCTTTGCATGTTTCAAACATAAGTCCCGGATCAAAAGCTCATTGTCTTCACAAGGAAGCCGCATCTTCGAAAGAGACATAAGAGTTTTTATGCAAAGCGCCTTTATGTCCAAAAGGCTATATGTAGAGATATCAAAGTCATGAAAATCATCAGCTGTGTCATCTAAAAGGTCATCTTGAGTACTAGAAGAATCAGGAAGGTCATCAGCAGGCTTAAAGATTGTAAAAAGAAGCTCATCAGAGACATCATCTGCGCCCAGCAACTGCTGCAATTTATCTACCAAGCTTTTGGCGAACATCATTCTATCAAAGTTCTTGCCTAGGGAACCCCTTGGTAGATGGTGATAGAATGTATCGATGCATCCTGCCAATTCCTTGGCTAAATCACTGAATCTACTTGTACAATACATCTTGAAGGTAAGGTTGCATGCATCCCCTCTTCCTTGTTGTATATCTACAGACATTCTGTACCGAGAAATGCAATTTACTAGGAATGTTATGACAGAATCCACACAATGCTTCCACCCATGTTTTCGGTCGAAGCAGGCCAGCAGCTTCTGCACACGATCATCCAAATATATTTCTGATAATAACTCGCCAATTTGCAAACGGTCCTTGTTACCATATAAAATGATGTCACCTAATGGATAGCGTTGTCTTGGAGAGAAGCCAGCAATCAGTTCAAGAAGACGAGAAGCTACTTGCAGGACTGCCATGTTAGTTGGAGCGCATGCAAGAGTCCTCTGTTCCTTCATCAGAAGCATATGTAGCATCACTGAAACTGTTGTAGTTTTACCTGTGCCTGGTGGGCCCCAAACTAGACCCAGAGAAGATCTGTGACTGCACTCACTTGACAAAATACAACTTGCTACTGCATCAAGCTGTGAGTCATTCAGCTTAAATTTGCAGAGATCACCCTTGATTTCATCAAGTGAATTGCTGCAGTATTTACAAAGTCCAGGAGCCTGCAGCACCAATTTGAAAACTTCAAAGTTCAATGAACAAAAGATAACAACATAGGAGTTCCACAAACAAATACGTAAACAAAGCAGAGGACAGCAAATGACACACAACTGTGGAATTGTATGAACAAGGTAGGCGAAACACTCATTATGTGCCATAAGAAGTTAAAACTACTAAAATAAAAGAGTTGGCAATGTCAATGAAGGCCCTTATGTTCAAATTGGTGTTATGTAATATAACAATACGGGATAGATATTGTAGTCGCGTAACTATGGGGAGAAATTCCAATCCACAGCTGCAATATACAGTTAAATTAGACCAATTGGTCGAAAGTATAAAAAGGGGGGATTTTATTTGCATAAGTTATTTCAAATTATTTGAAGTAGTGTGTGAGTGAGACATTTTTGGAATCTTTTATGAAGCAGACACACATCAATAACATAAAGATATCATTCATCGAATAAAATGCATGCAAGTTTGTGAGCAGCAGTGAAACAGAGATTCCAACATACAGTTCAGAATCATGCAAGTATAGAGAGATAAATTCCTTCATTCTTTAAAAAATGCAAACAAGTAAGAACTGTTTCTGAACTTTTATTCACATCACATAAAAAATATTACAGAAAAAGCAAGATACGTGATTATCTAAAGCATACCATCCTCACTAACATATTTCAGGTACAACTATGCAAGCTAACATGGCAAAAGGGAATTTTCTCCTGTACACTGAAAACTAGTCAACGGAGGTAACATTGCAACCAAAAGAACTCACGTAATTGTTTCTGCCCATCATGCTCTGGATGATTTTTGAATCCATTGACAAACCCCTTCGAAGAACAACCCAAACACGATCATATGTAATCATATTAGTTAGAAACATGGCAAAGAAGGACCATCGCCTTGATGAGTCGTGTGTCTCTGTCTCATTTTGTCCAAGCCGACCACTCCAATTTTCAGCTTTGGCTTGTTCTTTCCGGAAATTGTTGTGTGCATACGAGTTTCTAGATTTCGAACATGTTGCTTCTTGATCTAGCATATCCCAAGACCGATCCGAACCTTCAGAATACAACTTATCGTACTTATTAACGCCCATTGGCCGCCTTTCACCTCCTTGTGCCCCAATCTCCATCAACCGTGATGCCTTAACTGTCATCTTATTGCCCTTAACCTTACTGACCCATACAATGACACATGATTTGGACTGTCTGAGAATATCAGATTGATTTGCCGGTCTTGTTTCTGAAATCAGTAGCACATCAGCAGCTTTGGGCTTATAATTATCAATCCCACAGCCATGAGGCGTTCCCCTCCATCTGCCGAGGCTGATCTCGAATGATCCCTTTCCTTTCCTCATTGAATTAACAGAGAGCACCTCTGCATATGGAGCACTGGAGATGTCCTCCATGCTCGAACACATATCATCCCTGACCTCTTCTAAAAGTGGCCCAAAGAACGATGTCATGTACTGCTCCATGCTGCTAAATGTCTCTGGTATCTTCGACACCTGTAGAAACATTCCACTTCCATGAACCATGAATCCACATAAACTTTCTAAGCAGTTTGCAAGAAACAAGCCCGTAAAACCTATTTATTTTTTAAGGTGATTTTTTAGTGTATTCAGTAAACTCAGTCCATAAATCTGCAACAGAATGTAAGAACATCCTATTTGTCAATGCAATGGAAAAAATGGCTACAATGATCCAGTCAATAAATAGCATAGGCAGATATAGGTGACTGAAATGTAGACATTCAGACAACAGGGTTGTTACAGTCTATGCCAGTGACACAGTTTAAATCCAAGCAGAAGACCTAGACGATACCTCTGAAACATAGTTGCAATTCGAACAGCAGACAATGCATAATCAGTAAATAATTCACTGCTGACGACAAAAGAATTAACGGATTCTTCTAAACCAAATTCTCCACCTACGTAAAATGTGCGGCCACCCAAAACGACTCCCACCTAAACTAAAACGGCCCATTGACGCGCAAAACCCCACGCAGTACCTCAGATCCACACGGATCATCCTCTACACACGCCAGGTGCCCAGAACAGAGCGGCCGATCGAGAGAGGGGGAGGGAGAGGCGCGGGCGCGTACAGGCAAGCAGTTCCTCACCTTGTCACGGAGCAGGTCCTTGTCGAGGATTTGGTCCACGGACCACGAGAGCACCAACTCGGAGAGGCCCTGGGTCCGCCACCGCCACAGCGCGTCCCCGGGGCCGTCCTTCACCGGCGGCGGCGCCTGGCGCCACTCCTCCTCCTCGTCCTCGCCGCCCCCGTCGAAGGCGGCGCCCGAGGGGTTGCCGCGATCCTCGTCGCCGTCGCTGGCGTCGCGCGGGCGCCGCATTCCGCACCTCGGCTCGACGCGGCGCACGAGGGGAGGACGGGAGAGGTTGAGACGACGAGTCGCAGCTTCGCGATTGGTGGGGGGATTTGGGGACGGTCTTTTGGTTTCGGCAGGGGATCAGGGCCAGTGATGTCTAGGTTTCGCTACTGATTGTCGTTGGGAGTGAGCCGGTCGGGCGTCTGTGTTTGTGTCAGTCTGTAAAGATTTTTCAGTGTACTCTATGTTTTGTGTTTTTTAACCAACGGGTAAAAAATTATGCCTATTTCAGCGTTTGTTTTGCTGGGGGCATTTAACGCCTCATTACCGTGCAGCAACAAAGCCTTTGTGCAAAAAATTAGCAGTTTTCATTCACAGTTCTCATTCTCTTTTTCTAGTGTTTCTGTTTTTTTTTTCTCTCACAACAAGTCAGCCGTTCAAATCAGAAGAAACCGCTTTATGATCGTTGAGCAATTTCATTGGTTCTTCACAATCCAACTTAGTCTTAATTATTTTAACTCAAATTTATAATATTATAACTTGATCTTTATTGATCTTGATCTTTAAATCTGCTTGACTAAATTAAAAAATTGTTACCACCTCTGCTTCAGCATGGAAAACGAGGAAGATTTCTATGATGTGACTAGTAGGGCGACAAGCAAGCAATTCGAAAGTTTACAATTCTCACTGTCTCTCCACGTGTCGTGATTCTTACTACTCTCCTATTTAAATATTGTTGTACTCCTTCCGTCTAAAAAAATGTTCATTTGGACATTAGTGCAGTGCATTGAAACTAGAGAACAAACATCAATTAATCATCTTATTAGCTCTATGCACTTTTCAATACATTTTTTTATTGAGATGAATGTTGTACTTCACCATGGAAAACGAGGAAGATTTCTATGATGTGACTAGTAGGGTGACAAACAAGCAATTCGAGTGTTTTCTACGACTCTCACAATCTCTCTCCACGTGTCATGATTCTTACTGTCCCTCTCATTTAAATATTGGTGTACTTCCTCTGTTCCAGAATAACTGTCGTTTTTAGAGAAACAATTTTGATTAAATATATATAAAAATATATTAATATTTGTGATATAATTTGATAGATGTTCGAATCTAATTTTTTAACAAAATTATTTGAAGATACAAATATTGTATGTATTTTTTTACAAATTCGGTCAAATTTGTGGCACGAACACAAACGACGAGTCGTCGACTATCATTTTGAGACGAATGGAGTATATAAACTAATTGTTGTTTGGAGTCGTGCTAATTTAGTCGCTGTTGTCAACAGTAATTTTTTTTTTGTCACCTCCACTTACAGATGGCCAGCTTTGCCTCCGGTTTCAGCCATCTCATGTTTGGACAATATTATTGTAGGTGTATATGGGTCTCCGCTAAAATCTTGTTTAGTTTGCAAAAAAAAAAAGAATTGGTATTTTAGGTCATCTTTTTGCAAAATAATCTAAACATCTTTTGCAAACTTGGTCTTGTGCAATTTTTGCAAACTTTTGGTGCGTCTAAACATATCTTCCAAAAGTCAGAAAGTTTGCATTTTTTGTGGTAAAAAATGCAGTTTTTTAAATCCAAGAATGCTAGAGTTGCTTCTTTTGTCAATAGAGGGAGTAGAATTTTTCAAATTTCAACCTTTTTATTTTCACACTGAATAGTAAATAATAATCATGAAAACTAGTAATATAAAAATGATAGTAGATGTATCGTGGAACTAATTTTTTATGTGAAATAAATTACTTTTACAAGTATTGGTTAGCCTTGGTCAGTAAAAACACAAGTGCCCACATTTGCATTGGAACTTCATCAATTGTCGTGCCACGAATTACAATCATTCATTCCATACATATATGTAGGACGTATTTTTTCTCAACAAAGTGATAAATGCATACTGATTAGTTCATAATAGCTGTATTCCAAAGTGATTATAATGTTATGTTAATTTGTCAAAAAATGATAGTGTTTATAAGAGAAACTAAGAATCATATTCTACCCTTGACGACTTTTCATTGCAAAATATACCTTCGGAAGTCCGGCACATCCTCGATCCAACCATGCTACTGAAAGATCCGCTAGTTGGAACTTGGAAGCTAACCGACCAAAATTGGCGACCCAAACGTCATTTCCTGCTGCTATCAACAGACCGATTAGGACTATCCAGGGCACAGCCACATTTGCTTCTCGTTCCTTCTCTTATCATCTTATGCGTGTAGCTATTTCAGCGGCTTCCTCCCAGTCCCACCCACCTGCTGCTGCTCACGCATCTCCTATCTGAAGCAGAGCAACATGACTGTCCTTTTTTATTTCCACAAATCCCTTACAAACTGCCTCAAATAAATCTCTTGACAAACTGCTACAGTGCTACAGCTGATTCGCATTGGACCTTGTAGTGCTCATTGACAACACATGTCTTCACGTTGAGCAATATAGAACAGTCAGCAATGCAGCAAGAGTAGATAATAGCACCGATACCCTCCAATGAATTGGCTTCAAAACTAAGGCATCAAAGCAATGCAATATCATACACAGCATGGTGGAGATATGCCTGAGCCTTCTTCGTTACAGATTGGAGTTTGTCAAAGAAAATTTAGACAGCAGCCTGCAGCAGCAGAAGCGGCAGCACATGTTTCTTCACTGCCGGCTTGCTCAGGCTCATCATCCTGAGTCCTGAGGTCCTGACGGCCTTGTCCTTAGTAAGAGACGGGGCAAAGAGCAGCAACCGACCCTTCTTGCCTCGTGGCACGATAAACTGCGAGTCGAAGATTGCAGGCGCCGGGAATTCCAACGTGGTCATGTCTAGTGGCACAGGAGGGCACGCACGCACTGATATTTCTAGCAGTCTTCCATTCTGAAACAATACAAGCTTGTGTACATGCACATGCTCACAAGAATTCCTTCCACTGAACTGAACAAGCTCGTAGGACGTAATTAGAGACCAGGGAGGTAAACCAAACCTGGAGATCAAACACCAGAAATTGTTAAGCAGCCAAAAAGTACAATATTGTTCATCTTCCATGTCGGTGGGTCTTGGAAACATCAGAAATATTTGTAAATATTACTCAGTTCATCAGTATTAGAAAGAAAATATATAAAGTGTCATACCCCCAGGCCCCAATCCATGGCAAAATGGTAGGGCACTTGATAAATTCAAGATCAAACTCTTAAAAAACAAGATCAAACAATATATCATAGCAGTATAGCACGGACACATCTTAGGGCAACTAAACCATGGATCAACAATTGAAATAGAAGTAAACAATGTTCACTAAAGTAAAGAAACAGTGGCATACTTCGGTGCTCGCTTAGTACTGGCATGACTAGCATTCTCTGATTATCACACATTGTGTCATCCAGGAATATATTGGTTAACTTTACTGATTGAAAGGCCGAGAAAAGTGATTCAAACTAATCAATGAACTAGGTCATCAGTGTGTGAGATTGCTAATAGGACTATATAACACAGAAATAGGTCATCAAAAAAAAGCAAAATACCAATTAAGTTGCTCCTTGATGAACCACTGTAACAAGGACTCATGCACATTGGCATTTTTCTGTAGTACTTTGTTGTGCCAAGAATGGATGAACCATGGAGGCATGGAGCATCTGCTTCAACTAGTTCCAAATTCCAGCATCATTAATTTGCAGCTTACAAGACAAGGCCACTAAATATTTGAATAAAGCAGAAATGAGAAAGAAAGATGCATATTACAAATGTATTAAAGTCCAAGTCCATAAGACATTTTTTTTATCCATTGAAAACTCAGTGTTATCTAGGAGACTGGAGGCATTTAAGGATCTCATCTTAAGCTACTACTGGTAAGTATATAAAGGTGGACACTGGAGACCAGCGACTAAGTGAAGAAAGGCAATAACTACATCTTAGTCCTTCCGAAGAGTACATAGCACGTACTAAATATTATTTCATTTTGAACAGGAACAGTATAGCAGCACATTACAGGTGTGTTAACTATTAAGCATTTCTAGAACCATCAGTTGCACTCTTGTGTCTTGGCATAACCTTTCTATACAGTATGGTTGCTGCAACATAGTGTTCGACTAACATGCATCATGTTCGACTAACATGCATCATGCATGCAGCCTGCAGCAAAACAGTCATAGACTGAGACTCAGAAAAACACAAATGTTAGGATTGGTGACGAAAAGCATTTGACAGTAGAGGGAGTAGCTAGTACAGTCACAGCCCAATTGATCTCAAATTTGCCATGTACATATAGATCCTGCTTTTATCAAAATTGGTTAACTGGATTATTCCATGGATGGCAGCATCATCTGTTCATCAATTATCACAGGCATGATTTAGAGAAGTATTTGAATTTACCACAGGGAAGACACAGGCTCCTGCCAAAATAGAAAGTTGACTATTTCTCAGTATTCCAGAGTCTACATGTCAGAATCACAATCTTAGTTATTTCCCAAGAAAGTATACAATACAACCAGCTCAGTTTGCCATTCAGCAAAAAAGCAGTGTGGTTCTAAGATGTTCCTATTTTACAATCTAAGGTTGAGCAATCCAAGGGTGACTTCTGGCAAGTGACCAAAACATTGAAGTAATCAAAGAACATTCCTAGTTGACAACAATTTCTTACTCGTGTATTGTAACTGACCAAAAGAACAAGGGGTGGGGACAAACCTGTTGAAGAACCCCCACCCACTCAAATCCTTTGTTGTGACTCAATCACCAATGCATTGATCATGATATGCAATACGGCGTCATACACCTCGCCATCATAATGCATTCCATCAGCCGTGCACTGCTGCCCGCACCCCTGGGTGAGCTTTCCCACATCAAGCAGCAAGCATGGGCCGCCGTCACCACGAACAAGACCCCTTTGATCGACCTCGCGGTTATAGGAACGCAGCATCGTGCCGTTCATGTGTGCCCTCTTGGCGTCTGTGTTGAGCATGTGGTTCACTAGGTGCGGCAGGCCGAGCCAGAACATATGCGGCGGCGGCACCGGGAGCGGTGAGCGCAGCGACTTGGCGGCGCCCGCGACAGACGCCAGTGCGTCACCGTAGCTCGCGGCGTCCGTGACGTGGAGCATGTGCCAGAGTCCGGATCCGAGGACGAGCACGTCGGGGACGCGCGGCGCGAGGCGCAGATCCTCGCGGAGCAGCCGCGTTAGGTTGCTCTCGAATGGCGCCCAAACGAAGTCCACGGAGATGCCCCGGGCCGGCACCGCGGCACGGTAGTCGCTGTGGCGGCGGAATAGCTCCGGTTCGGCGGCCGCCGCCGCGGCCGGGTCGAGCAGGAGGCGGAGCAGCGCTAGCACGAGCAGCCGCGCCTGCGAGTCCCCGGCCACCATCACCCAGGACCCGTTGAGCAGCAGCGACGAGTCGTCGCGCGAAAGCCGCGCGAACCCACAGGCCGACGCCAGCGAGGGCGTCCACGCCCACGTCCGCGCCGTCCCGCCTCCCAAGCCATTCGCGGCACCGGCGTCGGCGTCAGACCAGGACACGCGGTGCAGGAACGGGACGCAGGAGGACCCAGAGGAGGCGGCGGCGGACGCGGCGCCGGGGCTGGGGTTGAAGAAGGAGGCGGCAAGGAGGTGGGGCACGGAGGGGAGGTAGGGGGAGAGGTGGACCCCGACGGCGAGCGAGACGAAGAGCGCGCCGGAGAAGAAGAGCACCTTGTTGCGGCTGAGGTGCCACCCGGCCAGCCCCATGGGCACGAACAGCACGACGCACGCCGCGACCACTCCCGCCTGCGCCGCGGCCGAAACCATCGACCGGCCGGCCGGCCGCCTCCGTGAGCGCGCGCGAGAGCGGCGAGCAGCGAGGGCCTCACGAGGCGACACCAGATCTGGGCCGCGGCGCGGGATCGCAGGGTGCACGAGGTTAGGCAAGCAGGCAGCAGGCGGGCGGGCGGCGTGGAGCGGAAGCGATGGAGATTAGAGAGGGGCGCCGCGGCCGCGTCGCGTCGCGTCGCCTGGTGGGTTGGTGGTTGGAGGTGGTAGGGTTGGGGACGGAGAGATTGGGGAGCGGCGGAGCGGGTCGGCGGGATGGGAACAGCGGAACGGCAGAGCGGGTGGGGAGGGGACGGGACGGCGCGCCGGCGCTTTGGCGGTTGCCGCCTGGGGCAGCGGACGTCGGTGCGGCGCGGAGAAGTGGCTGGGCGGGGGCGCGCCGGCGTGGATGTGGGGTCGGGTCGGTTGGTCCCTGCCTGTGTTGTTCCATTTTATTATGCAGTGTGTTGTGTTCCTCTGCTTCGTTCAGAGGGGAACAACAGATTGATGGCGAATCAACTTCGCCAGGTTCTCAATCGGATCTCAAGCTCACTATTCGTCGAGCAAAGCACTGAAAATGGGAGGCATTGAGAGATTTCGCCCTATGAATTTCGGTTACCCTTCCTGCGTTCGAAGTATGGCAAATTTGCCCTGCACGTCATATCTCTCGCCGGATCTCAGCGGGGTCGTGTTCGTGTCCCACCAAAGCAGGCCGTATTTTGAACTAAACAATGCACCGTTGGTGCTAGTGGTGCCGTAGTGGTCACGCGTCTCCTGAGTCCCGACTTCACGACAGGAGTGTCTCAGATGAAGAGATGAATCAGTGCACGCTCTACCAAATCCTGCGCCTAAATTGCTTTCAGCACATCTTCCAGCGGTTTAATTTCTCTGTTAAACCAAACACTCATGTTAAAAGTCCCCAAAATATTCGACGGAGGACCCAAATTTCCAAACATTCCTGCTTGACGGCCACATAAACCATAATTGACCAGTCATCAGAACAAGAACACAGCCAATGGCAATGGGGAAACAAGAACACCAAATTATGGCTAAGAACATCCATTCATTCAATTGATAGGCTTCAAATTCTTCGCTACAACCATAAACATCTATTAAGTTAGACACATGTCAGAACCCAACACAGCAACTCCCCCTAAATCCACCAGGAACCCTAGCTCGAGCCTGCAGGTCGCGGACGCTGACGGGGCTCAGCCGCCGAAGCCGTAGAGGGTGCGGCCCTGGCGCTTGAGCGCGTAGACGACGTCCATGGCGGTGACGGTCTTGCGGCGGGCGTGCTCCGTGTAGGTGACGGCGTCGCGGATGACGTTCTCGAGGAAGATCTTGAGCACGCCGCGGGTCTCCTCGTAGATCAGCCCGGAGATGCGCTTCACGCCGCCCCTCCTAGCCAGCCTACGGATCGCCGGCTTCGTGATGCCCTGGATGTTGTCACGGAGCACCTTCCGGTGGCGCTTGGCGCCGCCCTTGCCCAGGCCCTTGCCTCCCTTGCCGCGGCCCGACATGGCTGCTGCTGCGACGACGACTCGGAGCTCGGAGGAGGCGCGGAGGATTTGTAGGGGGAAGATTTGGGGAATTTCTGCGAGATGGGATCGGGGAGTGACGGGGGCGTGGTTTTATAGGAAGGCGGGGGCAAGGGGACGGATCCGTGGGAAGGTGGTGGGTGGATGCCTATTGGATGAAGTGTCTATGCTCGGATCGGTGACGTGGCTGAGCGGACGGATGGATGTGGATTGATCCGTGGGAGGTGGTGCTGCACCGTTGGATGGAGAGAACTGGCGCTTGTTGGTTTCAAACGGAGAACCGCGGACGATGACGTGGCGGGGTGTTACTTGCTATGCTTGTGGAGTGGGCTTTAACAGGTACAGTACTACCTCCGTCCCAAAATATAAGGTCTTGGAGGGTTCAAACTCATGAAATAACAGTGAGAGGAAATGACCTCTATACCCCTCATTTTACACTATCTACCAACTCTCCACCTACTCACCAACCTCATTCAATTTTGTCATATCCTTCCAAGACTTTATATTTTGGTACAAAATTTGAACCACCTTATATTTTGGGACGGAGGGAGTACGAGTACAGTCTAGTGGGAAAAGAGCCCACGAGCTGTTCAAAACAACAAAACATTGCTCTCAGGCAAAAAAAAAAAAAGCCCAACACAGCAGCACCTTAGTTGCGACTGCGACCCAGAAAAATGTTCCCTCGTTGTTATACAACACTCCTAATTGTAGGTGGTGGTTCTTAAATCACCTGCTCGACTGCCATTATCCAAGTGTTATCCGTTCTATTTTTTTTCAAGCCTCGTTGTTCAACATCATTGGCGCTTGACGTTTAGGATTACTCCCATAACAATTGCCCTCGACAACACGGGGTCCTGGGCTCCTAGTCCTAGCTAGCATATTCAGGTTTACCATCTCGCGACAGAAGAGGTCCCATCACGTCGAGCAAGTTGCGTTAAAAAGAGGCGGTGATCGGCAAAAAAAAATGTTGCTTACCACAATGGAGTACTTTTGGCGACACGAGGGGGTACAACCAAAGGTATATCCTCGTTCTTGCATCCCCGTGATCCATAAGTGACGAGGCCGGATTCCTTTAACGGCGAGTTAATCACTTTTAAGATGGAGTCATCTGACACTATTGACAACGTGAAGGCCAACATCCAGTGTAAGGAGGGTCAAGACCTTCACTGGCAAGACACCTTGTCTCCGACCAGTGGGAGACTTCCCCGACAAGTCTCCGACTGGGGAGTGGTTTATCCGACAAGTCTCCGCCACGCACGACAAGTCTCTGCCTCGCACGACAAGTCCCCGCCTCGTACGAGGAGTTTCCGCTTCGCACGACAAGTCTCCGTCCCGCACGAGGAGTCTCCGCCTCGCCTCCGACAACTTACTCGTTCGCACGAGTAGTTTCCGTCCACGACCAAGGCGAGGCCCGCACGCGAAGGTCGGAACGGGGGGACCGGGGCCCACACGAACGTGGCGCCATCCCCACGCCCGGGCTCCTCCACGACGACGCGTGGGGCGCCAGTTCCCCACGCCATGCAAATGCACCAGCTGGCGGCACGCGCGGGCGGCCGGCTCTGACAAGGTTCGTAATGCGGCACTGTTCGGTCGCGCGGCCCCCAACGCGCCGTCCCGTCCGACTCTGCGGCACGCCAACTCCGTCAGAGGCACTCGAGTGCCCCCTATAATTAGCGTTGGCCTACGTTTAGGTCCAAACGTGGCGGACTCGTCCCACACTCAGGCGGGTCGAGTCAACATAAAAGAGCTCGGAAGAAGCGTCAAGTGCCCGGAATGAACAGCACCACTCAGCCACGCGGCGGCCTCAAACACAAACACAGCTCAGCCTCCCTTCATTGCTCCCTGGCAGGTGGCGACGTGCGAGGAGACCTCTCGGCTGCGTAGGACTGTAGCATTTCCTAGTATTCCTCTTTCACCCCTCCCTCTTGCGTCTATAAAAGGGAGAGGAGGGCAATCGTCACAGAGACTGACGAACCGAACACTCACACGCCAGGGACTTGGGCTCGGTACCCTCTCCCGACCAGTTTGTAACCCCTACTACAAACATCACTAGCGCAAGAATACGGCAGCTCGATACTGGACGTAGGGTATTACTCATTGGAGGCCCGAACCAGTCTAAATCCCGGCGTCTCTCGCGCTAACCATCCGGGTCGGACACACGATCCGATACAAATTTACAGCTCGGTGGTAGAGAACCCCGACAGTTGGCGCGCCAAGTAGGGACACATCGTGTGTCTCGTCGAACTTCCCCAACGACTCGGATGGAGGGCCGCGGGGTTTCGCTAACTCCCAGGGCCACCATGCGTTTTGGCTCCCTCGGCTTCGTCTACACTGGGACGGCAGAGTCCGTCGTCGGGCGCACATTCGCCCGACCTGCTCACCCCAACGCCTTGACGGCGGCGGCGGGGCGCGCAGCGTTCGTCCGAGGCTTCTCGGACGAGACGATCATGACCATGTTGGAGCCAAACCCGACACAGGAGCGTTTTAGGCTCGCCGCCTACTACCTCACCGACCTCGCCTTCCAGGCCGGCGGGGCCGAGCCGCTCGCCTGGGGCGAGTTCATGGAGCGGTACACCGCCATGTACCCCCGCGGACAGCAAGGCCTCCCGGACGACCCGATGACGGCCTACATGGACGCGCTGCGAGCGTCCTACACCGCCCCGGGCTCCACGACGACCCGACGGGCAACATCGGCACCCGCGCACGACTTCACGCACGAGTGTTTCGTTTGCGTGGCGCCAAGCTCAAGCAGCTCCACCGACGCGGAGCCGGCACCACGTCATCGCGCCACGGACACTCAGCGCAGGGCGCGCCTCGACGAGCTCACCGAGGCCAGGCGCCAACTCGACGAGGAGCTAGCGAACCTCCACCGAGAACTCAGGGAGGAGCGGCCACGCAACCCGCAACCGGACCCGCAGCGTGTCCCAGTGCGGGAGCAGCGCCGTGAAGGAGACGGCGAACGGCAAGAGCGCCGCCCGGCCGCCGAACCGTCCAGCGCCCGCGCCCCGACACCGCCGGCTCGTGCACACGCGCGCGACAACAACCGACGCGTCGACGGCGATGCCAACGCCGACGGTGACGCACCACCTCTCTTCAGGCGTGCGTCACAGAACTTGGTCGCGGCAGCCATGCTGCTGCGGGGCTCCCCCGAGGCGGCCACCCCCGAGGAGAGGCGGGTGCGGCAGCAGCTTAAAGCCCTCCTCGAGACGGCAGCACAGCAACAAGTGGAAAGTTCCACGTCGCACCAACGATCAACACGCGACGGCAGGGTGCCACCATCCGATCAGTGCCAGAACCCATCCCCTTCGCGACATCAGAGTCGCGGGGAAGAGGCTGGAGGGTCAGCGGTCAAGCAACGCCTCGGACCCAATCGCGACGCCCGCGATACCATCGAGGCTCGCCGCCAGCGTCGACAACTACGGCTACGGCGATGACCGCGATCACCGCGCCGAGCGCCGTCCGCGCCGACAGGAGGACTGGAGGCGCGGAGGACGCTACGACAGCGACGACGACCGCGATCGCAGCTGGTCGCCGGACCAGAGGGGCCCACGTGCCTTCGGACAGAAGGTACGAGACGCGAAGTTCCCCTCGCGCTTCCAAGCTCTGACAAACGTCCCCAGGTATGACGGGGAGACCAACCCAAGCGTGTGGTTGGAGGACTACCGGCTCGCATGTCACGCGGGAGGGGTGATGGACGACTTGTTCATCATCAAGAACCTGCCGCTCTACCACGGCGACTCCGCGAGGACGTGGCTCGAGCACCTGCCCCGTGGCAGAATTAACAACTGGGCGGAGCTGCGCCGAACGTTCGTCGGCAACTTTCAGGGCACATACGCCCGCCCCGGCAAGCAGTGGGAGCTGCGTAACTGCAAGCAGCAGCCGGGGGAAAGTTTGCGCGACTACATCCGGCGCTTCTCCAAGCGTTGCACCGAGCTCCCGGGCGCGACGGACAACGACGCCATCTCGGCGTTCCAGAACGGCACGACCTGCACCACCCTCATCCATCGACTAGGGCGCCGGACTCCCCGAACTACTTGGGAACTCCTCGATATCACGACCAACCACGCGGACGGTGAGGAGGCGGTCGCGGCGACTCTCAACACCCCTCAGGGCAAAGGGAAACAGGTCGTAGACCATGGCGAGGGGTCGTCCTCACACTTCAAGAAGAAGAAGAAGAAGAACGACAAACGTCGTCGTGACGACAACCTCGTCGCGGCGGTCGAGCGCAAGGCTACACGCCCCAAGAGCAACCCACCCAAGGCCGGTCCCCCGAAGGACCACTTCGAGAAGCTCTTGGAGGCGCCATGCACCCATCACTAGGTCCCCGTCAAGCACGCGCTCAAGGACTGTCGTTTGATGAAGAACTACGTCAACGGCACGCTCAAGCTGAAGGCGGCAGATCCACAGCAGAAGGCCGCACCGCTCCCCGACAACAACGACGACGACGCAGGAGCCCAGTACCCGGGCGAGGACGGGGTGGTCCACATGATCTTCGGCGGGTCCCCCGCGTGACCCTCGAGGCGCCAAGAAAAGCTCATACGGCGTGGGGTCTACAACACCGAGTCCGCGACGCCGTCGTACCTCTAGTGGTCGGAGGTCCCGATCACCTTTGACCGCAAGGACCACCCTGACCGTGTGCCGCAGCCGGGATGCTACCCACTAGTGGTAGCTCCCTTGTTCAGGACCAATCGGATCCACAAGGTCCTGATGGATGGAGGGAGCGGCATCAACGTGCTCTACGCGTCGACGCTCGACGACATGGGCATCCCGCGGTCCCAGCTACGGCCATCGACCACGCCATTCCACGGGGTCGTCCCTGGGATGGAGGCACTCCCAATCGGGCAGATCGATCTGCCCGTCACGTTTGGACGTTGCAGAATTTCTGCACAGAAACCCTCACCTTCGAAGTGGTGGGGTTCCCGGGGACGTACCACGCCATCCTCGGGAGGCCAGCCTACGCGAAGTTTATGGCCGTGCCCAACTATACGTACCTCAAGCTAAAGATCCCCGCTCCGAAGGGGGTCATCACGGTGGGGACTACGTTCTAGCACGCGTTCGAATGCGATGCTGAGCGCTTTCAGTTCGCTGAAGCACTCATCCGGTCCGAGAGGCTCCACGCCGCGCCTCCTTCCGAGGACCAAGACATCCCCGAGTCGTCCAAGCGAGGGGCCTGCTCTTTCGACCCCGCCAAGGTCGTCAAGGATGCGGCTGTCTCCGACGTCAAGCCAGGATCGAAACCGGTGAAACAACGCCTCCGCCGCTTCAACAACGAGAAGTGCAAGGCAATCGGTGAGGAGATCAAGAAGCTCCTTAGTTCAGGGTTCATCCGAGAAGTATTCCACCCCGAGTGGCTTGCTAACCCTGTACTTGTAAAGAAGAAGAATAACAAATGGAGGATGTGTGTTGACTATACGGGCCTTAACAAGGCATGTCCCAAGGATCTGTTTCCTTTGCCTCGCATAGATCAGGTAGTTAATTCGACAGCTGGGTGCGAAACCCTCTGTATTCTCGATGCGTACTCCGGGTACCACCAGATAGCAATGTGCATAGCGAACCAACTCGCGACCTCATTCATCACTCCGTTCGGTGCTTACTATTACAAGACGATGCCCTTCGAGCTCAAAAACGCGGGCGCCACGTTCCAAAGATGCATGTGGCATGTCTTTGGAGACCTCATAGGCCGAATCATTGAGGCGTACGTTGATGATATCGTGGTCAAGTCGAAAAAGACCGGCGATCTGGTCCCAGACCTCACGGAGGTGTTCGCAAAGCTGAGAGAACACAGCGTGAAGCTTAACCCGAGAAATGCGTTTTCGGGGTCCCGAGGGGTATGCTCCTCGGCTTTGTCATGTCGGAACGCGTCATTGAAGCTAATCCCGAGAAGATTTCAGCCATCACAAGTATGGGACCAATCCAGAATCTGAAGGGCGTACAACGCGTCACGGGTTGTCTTGCGGCTCTGAGTCGTTTCATAGCGCGACTCGGAGAGCGCAGGTTGCCGCTGTATCGGCTGATGAAGAAGTCCGACCACTTAGCGTGGACCCCCGAGGCTCAAGAAGCACTCGATTCATTCAAAAACCTCCAGAAAAGCCCACTGATACTCACGGCCCCAGCGCCGGAAGAGCCAATGCTTTTGTACATCACAGCGACAACCCAGGTGGTCAGCGCTGCATTGGTGGTTGAACGAGAAGAGCCTGGGAGGTCACTCAAGGTGCAACGCCCGGTCTATTTTGTGAGCGAGGTACTCTCCGATTCAAAAACCCGCTACTCGCAAATGCAAAAGCTCGTGTACGCTGTCCTGATCACCAAGTGCAAGCTCCGCCACTACTTCGACGTGCACCCCATCACGGTGGTATCCAAGTACCTGCTCGGAGAAGTGATCCAGAACCCCGAGGCCGAAGGGAGGATAGCCAAGTGGGCACTCGAGCTGATGGGGCAAAACATTTCATACGCACCATGCAGTGCCATCAAGTCGCAGGTGCTGGCGGACTTTGTCGCTGAGTGGACGGAGATCCAAACTCCGCCGGCACCCATCGAGCACGAGACATGGACAATGTACTTCGACGGCTCGGTCATGAAAGAAGAAGCGGGAGTAGGCCCTGTCTTCATCTCGCCCCTGGGCGTACGCATGGAGTACATGGTTCGACTACACTTCCCCGCCTCCAACAACGTCGCTGAGTACGAGGCACTCATCAACGGCCTTCGAATAGCGGTCGAGCTCGGAATCCGTCGTCTCGAGATCAGGGGAGACTCAGAGCTTGTCGTGGATCAAGTCATGAAAGAAAAAAATTGTGTGGATCCAAAGGTGGCGGCATATTGTCGAGCTGTGCGCGAGTTGGAAGACAAGTTTCACGGTCTTGAGCTTCATTATGTGCTGCGCGACTACAACAAGGCTGCGGACGTCCTCGCCAAGGCAGCTTCGAGTCGTAAACCGGTGCCACACGGTGTGTTCGCGAGCGATCAACACACGCCGTCTGTTCGTGCCGAAGGGGAGCGCCCACAAGAGCTCGGGGAACCAGAAGTCATGGAGATCGACCAACAACCCGAGCAGAACCTCGAAGATCCGGACTGGCGTTTCCCCATCCTTGAATGGCTTGTCGAAGGGAAGCTTCCCTCCGACCAGACAGAGGCACGCCGCACCGCACGGCGAGCCAAAGCCTTCGTCCTCATCGAGGGCGAGCTCTACAAGCGGGGTGCAGCAGGCATACATATGCGTTGCATCTTGAGAGATCAGGGCAAAGAGCTACTTCAGGAGATCCACGCCGGAACGTGCGGACATCACGCCGGCCCAAGAACTCTTGTCGGCAAAGCTTTCCGACAAGGGTTTTACTGGCCCACTGCGGTGGCGGACTCCAAGGACATCGTGCGGCGTTGCGAGGGATGCCAGTTCTACGCTCGACGAACTCACCTCCCGGCACAGGCGCTTCAGACTATTCCCATCACATGGCCCTTTGCTGTGTGGAATCTCGACATGGTGGGGCCGCTCCGACAAGCGCCCGGGGGCTTCACGCATCTACTCGTGGCCGTCAACAAGTTCTCCAAGTGGATCGAGGCTCGACCCATCGTAAAGGTCCGCTCCGAGGAGGCCGTGGCGTTCTTCACCGACATCATCTATCGCTTCGGCATACCAAATATGATCATTACCGACAACGGCACCCAGTTCCACGGGGAAGAAATTCCTCAACTTCTGCGACAACAACAACATTCGTGTGGACTGGTCAGCCGTGGCGCACCCGAAGACGAATGGGCAAGTCGAGAGGGCGAACGGCATGCTTCTGCAGGGGTTGAAGCCTCGCATCTTCAAACGCCTCGAGAAGTTCCGAGCAAGATGGGTGGCAGAGTTGCCGTCCGTTCTTTGGAGCCTGCGCACCACGCCTAGTCGAGCTACTGGCTTCACGCCTTTCTTCATGGTGCACGGGTCGGAAGCCGTGCTCCCAACGGACATCGACTACGGAAGCCCGAGGGTCTGCGCGTACACCGAGGAGGGCAACCAGGTCGCCCTCGAGGACGCCATCGACCAGCTCGACGAGGCACGAGATGTGGCGCTGCTAGACTCAGCAAGATACCAGCAAGCCTTGCGACGCTACCACGAACGCAACGTGCGTAGCCGCGAGTTCCGAGTCGGCGACTTGGTACTCCGACGAGTCCAAGGCAGCAAGGATTGGCACAAGCTCGCGCCCCCACGGGAGGGGCCATTCATCATCGATCAAGTGCTCCGACCAGGAACATTCAAGATTCGATACGAGGACGGCAGGGTTGTCTCCAACGCAAGGAACATCGAACACCTACGGCCGTTTTACCCTTGAGTAATGTTTCCCGTTTATATCTTATGAATCAATGAATAAATGTCGCATGCTTTGTTCATACATCTGTGAGTTCATAAGCTCTTGTGTTGTCATGTTCTTTATATGTTGCAACGCTTCCAAAGGCTGAGCGGCGAGCGTCCCTGCACATGTGCAGGAACACTCCCCGCTCGGGGGCTACCCAGGACACGATGCCCTCCTTCCGATTTTTTCCGTTTTCAAAAACAAAAATCGACAACTGTGTCGGAACTGATCGCACGTGCGAGAAGTTTTTTGGCGGAACGCTCGGCTTTGCGAAAAGTGAAGATGGCAGTCTGCGCAGGGCTTGGCGCTGCCACTCGTTCAAAGCTCCTAGCACCTACGCCTCCGCGGCTACGGTGCGAAGACTTGCGAGCACGGTCCAGGCCCACAGGCTTCCATCCGACCTCTTCCAAAAAGTGCTCGGGTAACCGCTCGGGTCCCAACCCAAAACGATTTTAACGAAGAACGCGCAAGTTACATTTCAAATTCTCCCGAGTACTCAGGGGCTGCGAACACGTGGCACCATTTTGTGACTTGGGTTGGCCAGGCTTTCCGACTCTTACGCCCCCGCGGCTCTAGAGTGAAGCTCGGTCAGCTTGGGTTCCTAAGTTCTGCTACTCGTTGTCACAGCCGTCCCCTAGCGCTCGAGAACGATTTGAGCTGTAACAAATTTGAGCAAGTTTTTGATGAAATAAAACTGTTCGAGGCGTTATATACACGAATTGTTCTTAACAGCCTACAAATAAACATGATACATCTAATGTGAAGGCCTGGAGTCGTCTTGCTGTGTCTTGTGGAATCAGGTCCAGGTCCTTCATTGTGACATCGGCCATGGCGCGGGCGAAGGCAGCGCAGTCCTCTTCGAGCTAGTCGCAGTGGTCATCGGAACTGTCAGGGGCCCAGCTGCCACTCAGCGCTGTGCGGTCCAACCCTTGGTAGTGCGAGTCGAACATGGCAAGAACCTGGTGCACCACCTTCCAAGCGGTTGACAGTTCTCGCTCTTTGACCACTTCCGGGAGGCGCCCGACTTCTTTCGTGAGCGTGTCGGGGAGCATCGGCCCGACGGAAACGCCTAGCTCTGACAAGACCTGGCTGAGAAGCTTTCCAAGCTTGGCATGTTCCAGGATGCTCTGCTGGCGTGATGCCTCTGACTCGCGCCGGGCGTTCTTGACCCCCTCGAGCTCAGTCCTGACCTGCTCCTGAACCTTCCGGGACTGCTCAAGCTCGGCCTTGACCTCTGAGGAAGGTCGACAAGTTGTAATGGATGGATATTACGCAGCCAAACAGGAAGAAAAGTAAGGCAGGGTCGAGGAGACTTACTCTCGAGCTGCTCCGACAACCGCTTGATCGACCCGTCCTTGTCGATGATCCTGAGTTCGGCGGCGTTCACCTCTTTCGACTTCTCCGTGAGCTTCACGGACATCGCGGCGCGAGCCGTACGCAGCCCTGTGTCCACGAGAAGATGAGTCGACACCAACAAAAACCGAAGAAAAGAAAGAAACCCGCAGCCGGAGGCGTTTGAAGCCCACTCACCATCGACATCCTGTACCAATTGGGAGTTGGCGTCCCAAAGCCGGGTCACCTCGTCGGTGACGTCCTACAGCTTGTTGGTCACCTCGGAGAACTGCTTGTTGGCCGTCCTGAGGTCCGCGCCGGCAGCCGCCAAGTCTTGCTCCAGCTCTGCCACCTTCGACTCGAGCGCCGTCTTCTCTCGGTCGGCGGCTTGGGCGGCAGCCTCAGTGGCAGCGGCGGCGGTTGTGGCCTTCTCGGCGGCCTCGTTGGCGTTCGTCACAGCAGCTCGCAGCTCCGCGGCCGTCGCCTCCGCTTGAACCAACCTTGCCTCAAGGGACTCCCGCTCCGTCACGGCAGTGGCTAAGGCGGCTTGTGCGGCCGTGGCGCAGTCCTCCGCGGACTTCACAGCGGCCTCGAGCGCGGCCCTCGATGATGCTTCGTTCGCCACCCGACAACTTGGGGGCAGCATTCCGATCCCCCGACGGCTCGGGGGCTGCCTTCTCGTCCTTCGTCGCGCTGGAGGCCGGCCTTCGGCTTCCGCCAGCGGAGAGGGGAACTTGCACGGCCGGGGCTCCGCCGCCCCGGATGACCAAAGATTGAAGGCGCCGCGGGGGAGTACTCGAACTCCCCCCCTGCGGCGCACTCGGCGTGGACGACGGCGGGGTTGACATCACCTTGGGCGACGACTGCCTCTTCGAGGAGTCCGGGTCCTGCCTCGGGGCATCGTCGGAGGAGTGACGGGAGGAAGAATCTCGGTCCGCCGACCGCTTGGGTGGATCGTCCCGCCGCGGAGGATCTCTCCGCCCCTCGGAGGCACGTGAACCACCGGGGGCCGCCAGAGAGCGGGTCACCCTCTGATCCTCTCGGGCGGGGCGAATCCCTGGCTGCGAGCTGGAGCTTGCACCCTTCTCGCGAGCGTCCGGCTCCGACTGCTGCTTCGAGATGACCTCCCCAGCCCGGCACGGCGAGGACAAGGGCGACTCGGACAGGCCGCTCCAATCGACGTCTGCGCTCGGCTCGTCTCCACTCCACTGCGGCGGCGGCGACGGGTCTTCGTCGGAGGAGACGCCGGCCTCCCCCGTTTTCCGACGCTTGATGCGGCGGTCGTTCCGCTCGCGCTTCACGATCTCCTTCTCCTTGTGCCGGGCCTTGCGCTCGGCCCTCCGCCTCTCCGCAGCTGCCCTGTTGCGGTTGAGGATCACGTCCTGCGGTAGGGGAGGCTTCACGGGGACGAGGTCGGCGCACTTCAACTAAAAAGGAGGCGGCAAAGGAAATCATCACGACCATCAAAAATCTCCGAGAAGAAATGTTCGGCACAACCTCCGAGTCGGTCAGAAACTAGTCAGAAGAAGAGAAGCACTTACAAAATTCACAGTCCCCTCGTTGGGGAGCATGGGCAGGAGCTGTGGCGGCGGCCACGAGTACGACGCCCGCTCGATGGCAACCGCCACCCGACGCTGGATCTCGTCCAACGACGGTGGCTCGGGCGCGGTCACGGACCCCACGAAGGGAGCCCTGCTCGCCGTGATCTCGTAGATGCGAAAGGGCCGCCTCCGGAGCGGAACGATCCCCCGCGCGTGATACTAACCAATGACGGCCGCCAAGTCGACCCCGGCGTCACGGAGCCGGGTCAGCACCGCCCAGTGCCCCTTCATCAGCTTCTCCTGCTCGACCGTCGGAGGCCCGTCACTCCAATGCCGCGGCGCCTTGGCGATGGAGGAGCCGGTGAACTCCGACAGCGCGTGGTCGGGGTCGTTCTTAAGGTAGAACCAGCCCTTGTGCCACCCGCTGTTGGAGCTCGTCAATGTGGAGGGGATGTACGAGTCGCCCCTGCCTTGCTTCATCCGGAGGTTGGCGCATCCGATGGACGCCGGAAGCGAGCCGTCCTTCAGACAGGCGAACTTGAAGAAGTATTTGAAGAGGTGCCAGTGGGCGCCGACACCCAAGTACCCCTCGCACAGCGCTTCGAACGCCGCCATCTGCTGAACGCTATTCGGGTTGAGATGCTGGAGCTGCAGCCCGTACTCGAAAAGCACCGCACGGATGAATTGTCCGGCGGGGACGGAGAAGCCGCGCTCGTGGAACGGCACAAACGAGACAACGTAGCCCTTTGGCGGGCGCGGCACGGTCTCATCCTTGGGCACCCTCCACTCCTCGGCGTCGGTGAGTGCGGGCAGCTGACCGGCAGCGACGAGGCGGCGGAGGACTGTGCGGGACACGCTGGAGCGCGAACAATTCGACATGGTGGCAGTGGGCTCTCACGCACGGCGCGGGTGAATGAGGCGACGGCGCTGTGGGTGTAAGGCGCAAAGGGAGCGAGCGACAATGGCAATAGAGAAGGCTGGGAAGCGAAAAGATTCGAGTCCTTGGCCGACGCGCGGTCAATAAGGAGAGGGCGTGGCCGCTGGCCTTAAATGATGGTCCCACCATGCCGGAAAGACGCCTGCGCGAGCGCGCGCCTCGGGGAAACTAACACCTGCCTGACGTTTCGATGCACGGTGGGCCCGGGAATCCGAACCGACTGCGCACTATCTCTTCGAACCGTCGCATCCGCCACGACCCCCACGACGGACACGTCGCCCACAACCGCCACGACCGTCTCGACCAAGGATCCCGGAATAATGACAACGTCTATGAAGATTAAAACCCCATGAGCGAGTCTACAACTCACTCATAGGCTCGGGGGCTACATCCAGCGGATGCGCTCGCGCGCACCCACCGGGAAATTCGAGAGTAAAAATCACCACGACACCTCTCATCTGAGCCTGTGAGCGAGTCTTCAACTCCCACCCCAGGCTCGGGGGCTACTGACGAGGGCCCGGATTAGGGCCCCCCTTTAACAGCGAGATAATCACTCTCAAGATGGAGTCATCTGACACTATTGACAATGTGAAGGCCAAGATCCAGCGTAAGGAGGACTGCAGAGCCCTGTCAAGACCTTCACTGGCAAGACGCCTTGTCTCCGACCAGTGGGAGACTTCCCCGACAAGTCTCCGACTGGGGAGTGGTTTATCCGACAAGTCTCCGCCACGCACGACAAGTCTCTGCCTCGCACGACAAGTCCCCGCCTCGTACGAGGAGTTTCCGCCTCGCACGACAAGTCTCCGTCCCGCACGAGGAGTCTCCGCCTCGCCTCCGACAACTTACTCGTTCGCACGAGTAGTTTCCGTCCACGACCAAGGCGAGGCCCGCACGCGAAGGTCGGAACGGGGGGACCGGGGCCCACACGAACGTGGCGCCATCCCCACGCCCGGGCTCCTCCACGACGACGCGTGGGGCGCCAGTTCCCCACGCCATGCAAATGCACCAGCTGGCGGCACGCGCGGGCGGCCGGCTCTGACAAGGGCCGTAATGCGGCACTGTTCGGCCGCGCGGCCCCCGACGCGCCATCCTGTCCGACTCTGCGGCACGCAACTCCGTCAGAGGCACTCGAGTGCCCCCTATAATTAGCGTTGGCCTACGTTTAGGCCCAAACGTGGCGGACTCGTCCCACACTCAGGCGGGTCGAGTCAGCACAAAAGAGCTCGGAAGAAGCGCTAGGTGCCGGGAATGAACAGCACCACTCAGCCACGCGGCGGCCTCAAACACCAACACAGCTCAACCTCCCTTCAATGCTCCCTGGCAGGCGGTGACGTGCAAGGAGACCTCCCGGCTGCGTAGGATTGTAGCATTTCCTGGTAATCCTCTTTTACCCCTCCCCCTTGCGTCTATAAAAGGGAGAGGAGGACAATCGTCACAGAGGCTGACGAACCGAACACTCACACCCCAGGGACTTGGGCTCGATACCCTCTCCCGATCAGTTTGTAACCCTTACTACAGACATCCCTAGCGCAAGAACACGGCAGCTCGATACTGGACGTAGAGTATTACTCCTCGGAGGCCCGAACCAATCTAAATCCCGACATCTCTCGCGCTAACCATCCGGGTCAGACACACGATCCGATACAAAACAATAAGTCTTCGTAATCGACGGCCATGCATATTGACCAAATTTTGAAACGGTTCGAGCCTTTGGCCCGCTGATTCAGCGTATAGTCTGTTAGCTTCTTCCATTTGCTAACAGCGGGTCCCCCATTGAAATAAAGAATAGCTACTCAACAACCATTGACCAATCAAAACACCCCCCTTCTGCTCCCTGACACAGCTGCGGTACCTTTTTTCCTTTGCGCCGAGCGCTCAACTGGGCCACAGGCGCTACGGTAGCGCCCTCAAAATGTTTCGCTCCAGCATATGATCTTCCTTCCAAGCCTTTTTCTCTCCTACTAGCAGCATCTAGAGGGTGTTTGGATATCTTTTAGTCTCATGACTAAAATTAGTCTGAGTAATAGTCTCTAGTCACCTCCCTGTTTGGAAGATGAGACTAAAGTGAGATTTAAAGAGCATTAAAACCCCCTTCTTTCTCCCATGTATGAGGATTAAATGAGGATAGAAAGGACTAAAACAATTTTAGCTACCCCTTCCCTACTAAAGGGTAGTCCCATCTGTTTGGGAATTTAGTCTTTCAAAGTGACTAAATTTAGTCACACTAATTTTAGTCACCCTCATCCAAACACCGCCCTAAATTCACACGCTGGAGATGCTCTTAGGTTCACCAATTCCACCTCTCAAATTTGTATTTACCCTTCACATCAAGTCAAATTTTCTCTCTTAATACGCGGTCCAATACACTATTTCAACACTCAATTTATACTTAATTTGACAATCTAAACAACCTTTAAAGTGTGCGGCATGAGAGGTTTAAGTAGACATTGATGCGACGCAACGCTAAGGTCAGTTTCAGTGGAAGGGGTCATGGGAGAATTTTCAAGAGTGACACATCATCTTTGCTGTATTGGTTTGCGGGATGACACATCCTCTCTCAATGCACAGGGTCATAGCACAGTTTCATAGATCTTGTAAATATTTAATTGTTGCATGTTGGTTGGTCAATTGTACTATAAAAATTGTGTCAACTTGTCTCAGTGGGAGGGTCATGGGGTGTCATTCCTAGGACTCCACGCCGACCCGAGGTCATGAGGATGACCCTGATTTCCTCTCTCTCGTATTAAATATCATGCCATGTCACCTCTTTTGCATATGTGACACCCTATTTAATATCTATGATCCTCCCATTGAAACTGGCCTGACAGGTGACAGCTCCTTCAACAGCCTACCTCTAAACTAGTTGAATTAGTTTTTTTACTTGGTGAACAGTAGCCTAAATAAGAGCTGACGCCTTTTTATTACTTGGTGAATTGGAGTCTAGGAAAGAGATGGTCTCGCACATTTTCCTACACATTTTTCTCTCATGCTGCCTCCGCTTTGTTAATTAAATGAAGCCGTTTATGATAGCGACACACTCTCCAAAGTACAATTTTGACTTTTTATTTTTATAAAAATATTAATTAAAAAACTAACATATATATATATATATATTTATAAAAGTATTTTGCAAGGCAAATCTGTTCACGTAGTTTTCACATTTTTCAAACTCAACAACTTAAAAATTATTAATAATTTATATTTCTAATGTTTGACTCAATACTTGTTCAAAATGATTTCATTTACCAAACCAAAAGGAGTATGCTTCTTTCTTCCTTTCTTAGAGCTACCAGCTATGTCGTATCATTGATTCATTGGACACGGCTTAAGAGTTTGTTCGGCGGATCTTAAAATGACTTCTACTGATTTGTACAATTTATATGTTTTTTTGAAAGAAACAATTTATTTGTTGTAAGAGGCAATATTGTATGCAAAATAGAAATACTACTGATTATTAATCATTTCCATTCTTTTATGCAGTGTGCTCTGTTCCTCTACTTCGTTCAGAGGGGAACAACATATTGATGGCGAGTCAATTTCGCCAGGTTCTCAATCGGATCTCAAGGTCACTATTCGTCGAGCAAGCACTCAAAATGGGAGGCATCGAGACATTTCGCCCTACGAATTTCGGTTTCGTTAACCTCCCCGCGTTCGTAATTTGGCAAATTTGCCCTGCACATCACACCTCTCACCGGATCTCAGTGGGGTCGTGTTTGTGTCCCGCCAACGCAGGCCGTATTTTGAACTAAACAATTCACGTTTGGTGCTAGTGGTGCCGTAGTGCTCCCGCGTCTCCTGAGTCCCGACTTCACGACAGGAGCGTCTCAGATGATGAGATGAATCAGGGTACGCTCTACCCAATCCTGCGCCAAAATTGCTTTTAGCACATCTTCCAGCGGTTTGATTTCTCTGTTAAACCAAACACTCAAATTTCCCAAGTCTTCGACGGAGAACCCAAATTTCCAAACATTCCTGCTTGAGGGCCACATAATGATCAAGTCGTCAGAACAAGAACACAGCCAATGGCAATGGGGAACAAAGAGGTACCAAGAACACCAAATTATGGCCAAGAACATCCATTCATTCAATTGACAGGCTTCCAATTCTTCGCTACCACCATACTAAACATCTATTTTAAGTTAACACCAAGACGCAGCTAGACACATGACAGAACTCAACACAGCAACTCCCCCTAAATCCACCAGGAACGCCAGCTCGCGCCTGCAGGTCGCGGACGTGGACGGGGCCGGGGGGCTCAGCCGCCGAAGCCGTAGAGGGTGCGGCCCTGGCGCTTGAGCGCGTAGACAACGTCCATGGCGGTGACGGTCTTGCGGCGGGCGTGCTCCGTGTAGGTGACGGCGTCGCGGATGACGTTCTCGAGGAAGATCTTGAGCACGCCGCGGGTCTCCTCGTAGATCAGCCCGGAGATGCGCTTCACGCCACCCCTCCTCGCCAGCCTCCGTATCGCCGGCTTCGTGATGCCCTGGATGTTGTCGCGGAGCACCTTCCGGTGGCGCTTGGCGCCGCCCTTGCCAAGGCCCTTGCCTCCCTTGCCGCGGCCCGACATGGCTGCTGCTGCTGCGACGACCCGGAGCTCGAAGGAGGCGCGTTGGATTTGTGCTGAGAAGACTTGGGGATTTTCTGCGAGATGGGGAACGGGGAGTGACGGGGGCGTGGTTTTATAGGAAGGCGGGGCAAGGGGACCAATCCGTGGAAAGGTGGTGGGTGGATGCCGATTGGCTGGAGTGTCTATGCTCGGATCGATGACGTGGCTGAGCGGACGGATGGATGTGGATTGATCCGTGGGAGGTGGTGCTGCACCGTTGGATGGAGAGAACAGGCGCTGGTTGGTTACAAACGGAGGACCGCGGATCGATGACGTACGTGGCGGGGTGTACTTGCTATGCTTGTGGAGTGGGCTTTAACAGTAATAAGTAACTGGGGGCGCTCTTCTTGGTTGGGGAATTTATTTTATTTTTATATTCGATTTTTCAAAAATATATACGCCATCACAGATTTTGCAAAATTATACCATTGTCGTCATGTGGTATGGTGTTTGGCCCCAAACGCTATACCACAAGGCGTTTGGAGGCGTGGGTACTGTAGCGCTGCAAACGGCGTGTGATATGGCGGTAGGGTTCAGTTCGTCGAAAGCTACAATTTTAAACTACAAAGTTATAGATCTCGTCGAAAGCTACAATTTTCATATAAATTTTCTCCATTCTTCATTCAAAAAAGTTACGATTTTTTTGAAAACGAACTGATTCCTACGCCATGCGGTACGGCGGTTGGAGGTGCTACAGTAGCACTGCTCACAAACGGCAATGGTATAGTTTTCCAAAATCGGAGATGGCACATGTATTTTTGAAAAATCGAAGAAAAAGAAATAAAAAAATAAAATAAATTCTTGGTTGGGAGTCGTTGTTTCGGGAGTCTAGTGGTAAAAGAGCCCGCTCGCTTTTCAGCCCAACACAACTTTGCTCTCAGGGGAAAAAAGCCCAACTCAACACCGTAGTTGCGACTGCGACCCAGAAAAATGTTGCATCGTTGTTATACAACACTCCTAAATTATTGTAGGTGGTGTATTCGCAAAAAAAAAATAATGTAGGTGGTGTTCTTAAATCACCTGCTCGACTGCCATTATCCAAGTGTTATCCGTTCTATTTTTTTTTTCAAGCCTCATTGTTCAACATCATTGGCGCTTGACGTTTAGGATTACTCCCATGACAATTGCCCTCGACAACACGGGGTCCTGGGCTCCTAGTCCTGGCTAGCATATTCAGGTTTACCATCACGCGACAGAAGAGGTCCCATCACGTCGAGCAAGTTGCATTAAAAAGAGGCGGTGATCGGCCAAAAAAAAATGTTGCTTACCACAATGGAGTACTTTTGGCGACACGAGGGGTACAACCAAGGTATATCCTCGTTCTTGCAGCCCCGTGATCGATAAATCTTTGTAATCGACGGCCGTGCATATCGACTAAAATTTGAGCCGGTTCAAGCCTTTGGCCCGCGGATTTATGCTGCGTTTTTGCTTTTAGGTTGGCTTAGGTTGACCAATTCCACCTCTCAAATTTGTATTTACCCCGAGTCACATGTTCTCTCTTAGTACGCGGTTCGATACACTATTTCAACAATCAATTTATACTTAATTTGACAATCTAAACAGCCTTTACAATGTGCGGCATCAGAGGTTTAAGTAGACATTGACGCGACGCGACGATAAGAGCTCCTTCAACAGCCTACCTCTAAACTAGTTGAATTAGTTTTTTACTTGGTGAATAGTAGCCTAAATAAGAGCTGACGTCTTTTTTTTACTTGGTGAATTGGCGTCTAGGAAAGATATGGTCTCGCACATTTTCCTACACATTTTTCTCTCATACTCCATCCGCTTTGTTAATTAAATGAAGTCGTTTATGACAGCGACACGCTCTCCAAAGTACAGTTTTGACTTTTTATTTTTATAAAAAAATATTTATTAAAAAAACTAACATATAAATACTTTATGAAAGTATTTTGCATGACAAATCTGTTCATAAAGTTTTCACGTGTCCAAACTCAGCAACTTAAAAGTTATTAATGATTTATATTTTTAATGTTTGACTCAAACCTTGTTCAAAACGACTTCATTTACCAAATCGAAGGGAGTATCCTTCTTTCCTTCTTCTTTCTTAGAGCTACCAGCTATGTCTTATCATTGATTCATTGGACACGGCTTAAGAGTTTGTTCGGCAGATCTTAAAATAACTTCTACTGATTTGTACAATTTATTTGTTTTTTTGAAAGAAACAATTTATTTGTTGTAAGAGTTTAAGAGTATGCAAAATAGAAATACTACGCAAACATAAAACACCGGCGCACGGCGGCGGAACAGCAGCGGCAGGCAAACTCGCACTCCACTTCCGGGATAATCTTACCCCTAACTTGCATTGACCTTTCTTGCGTGAATTTAGCAACCTTTGGTGGATCCATCTGCAAAACGGTACAGGCAACAACCCCAAGTACCCAACGCTGTGCTTCACCTTCACTTCACCTACCCCCGGCCTCGCCCGTCCCCGGTTCAGACAACAAACGCAGGCACGCAGGCACACTACTCTGTCGCCTGCTCGTCGGCTGATCTGCCCTGCGCGGAGAGAGCCGGGCGTCGTCGTGCACCGTGCACGGCTGCATGCGGCACAAGTGTACAGGGAGGGGCCGGAGGGCACCGCGCGTGCATCACCGGGGCCATGCATGCGAGTTGTCTCGCTGCTGGCTGCTGCTGGCTTGGTGTGGTACTCCTCTGTCCTAAAATATAAGAACTTGTTGACTTCTGTCATGTTTGACCGCTCGTCTTATTATAAAAAATTGAAAAATATTATTTATTTTGTTATGACATGTTTTTTCCTCATATATATTTTAAGTATATCATAATTATTTTTATATTTTGATAAATTTTTTGAACAAGACAAGCAGTCAAACATGACCAGCAAAAATTAACAAGTCCTTATATTTTGAGACAGAAGAGTAGCTAGCAGCACTCCTGTGGATACGTACTGTACGACACAACAGTACGAACCCATGCCACGGGCACATGAACTGCCGCCCGACATGCATGTAACACGTGCTGCTGCACATCGGGTTAGCGACTTTCATGCCATTTTGTTTATAGCAAACAAAATGACTACAAATAATGGGTGTTTGAATTCGGAAGCTATTTTCTAGCCCTTCTCTTTTTAAGCTCAAATAGTCCAATAAAAAGTCAAACATGTGGGTTATTTCAGAGCTATTTGGAACTAGCCCACCGAAAAAATTATCACCAAAGAGATGCTAATTGGGCTATTCCAAGTGGGTCCCACCGAAGGCAACCCTCACGTCCTCACTCTCGTCGCCTCCTCCCCCACCCATGCCACGCCGCCTTCCCCACCCGCGTCGCGCCTGTCTCGGCACCGCACCGTGCCACGTCGCCTCCTCCGCAACCCGCACCGCGCCGCATCCCTCTCCACCGGGCTTCACCCGCGCCGCCATCCCCTCCACCGGATCCGGGCTGCCGTTGGCCCCGACCCAACCTGCTCCGCCGCCGAGCATCACCCGTGTCGATGTCAAATCTCCTTCTACTGGATCACCTTCACGATGGGCGGCGACGGAGACGCCACGATGGCCGTCGAAGACCTGTCCGCGGACGTCATGGCGCAGGTGCTCCGCCGCCTCGATGGCGCGTCCCTGGCCGCGGCCGGCTGCGTGTGGTGCTGCCTTCCGCGACCTCGCCGTCGACCCGGACGCCTGGCGCGCGCTCTGGCCATCGCTCTGCGACGTGCCCGTTGCGGACCTTATCAAGGCGGGCCACCGCTAGCTCTTCGTCGTCGCGTTCCCATCCACCGCACCGGCGCTCGACCCAGCGGCCGGCGGACCGCCTCCCCGCGCAGCTCATCTGGGCCACGACGTGCCCAGGGCCACGCGCATGCGTGTCTCCCAACGTCGTCGAGCTCCTCAGCGCACGGCCACCGCCGCCAGGGCAGTTCGACTGGTCCCTCAACCAAGTAGGCGTAGTCGGTCTGGTGGCACCTCACCGCTAGCACGGCGCGGCCTAACCCGGAGGGTCGTTCCACTACGACACCATCTTGACGTTGAGGACGCTCGTGCTGGCGAGCTCGTCGTCCGCCGTGCTCGCCGGGGCCGGCCGGCGTGTCGTTTGTGTCATCTGAATGCATATAGGTACTCCGGAGACGCCGGAGTACGGGAATGGCCTGGGTACTGAGCATTGGCATTTGTTTTTTTTTACAACAGGCAATTGTTTGAAATTAACTGAAATTGACTGAAGTTGTCATCTGAAATTGACTGAAATTGTTTAAATAAAGGTCAAATAGCCTAAATAGCTTTTGGATCCAAACAACTCAAGAACTATTTCATTAGAGTGCTATTTTCTTAAGCTAAACTTTAGCTCTCAAAATAGCTCTTGGCTACTCCCTCCGTTTCAAAATACTTGTCGTTGTTGACTTTTTTTTGCAACTTTGACCATTCGTCTTATTCAAAAAATTATCGCAAACGTGTAAAACGATAAGTCAAGCTTAAAATACATACAACATTAAAACATATAGCAAACAAAAAAAATGTACTTGCACAATTTTTTGAATAAGACGAATGGTCAAAGTTGCAGAAAAAAGTCAATGGCGACAATTATTTTGAAATGGATGGAGTATTTCTCCAAACACGGCCAATGTCGCTACACGCGTACTGTACTGCTATATATTCTCTGTTCTCGTTTAACGAGGAGTCAAACTTTTTTGAAGTTTGACTAAGTATATATAAAATAATATTAATATCTATATCTCTAAATATGTTTATTGTGAAAATATATTCCACAATTAATCTATTGATACTAATTACACATCATAGATATTAGTAGTTTTTAATATATATATATATGATTAAATTTAAAAAATTAACTTCTCGATAAGTGAGCTGTGTCCTTATTTTAGGACAGAGAGTAGTACGTTGTACGACCACAGCAACACACTACAGTGATGACAACCGTGATCTTATTGATCTTAAGATTTATATCGAGTGTATCTCCCACTTCTCGCAAAAACGAGGCAACACCATTAGGGTAAGTACATTGATGTCGTCTGATAGGTCGTCATATGCATTAACACGTAATAGTGGGTCGACTCAATAAAGTATTTGTACAATGAGTTGTCTTATAAGTCCTCTGTTAGAGTAATAAAATCACTTATCTTGTGGATGTAAAAAAAATATTATGAGTTGCATAGCAACAACAACTCATACAATGGTTGTGAAGTTGTCTCATAAGGTAGTTGTTTCGCTCATGAGGTGGTTGTTTCGCGAAATAACGACTTTTTTCTCTCTCCTCGCTCTCTCTCCGCTTCCACATCATCGAAAATCTTATGTGGCATTGCAAGAGACGACCTATGGGACCGCTGATGTGTATCAATGTACTTGCTCTTACAGTATACAATCATACACCAAACCACTTAGGGCAAGTACATTAGTGTCGTCTGATAAGTCGTCCCATGCATTGACACGTAGGGTTGACCCAACAGAGCACTTGTACAGTGAGTTGTCTTATAAGTCGTCTGATAGCGTAATAAAATCCCTTAATTTGTGCATGTAAAAAGGAATATTATGAGTTGCATGGCAACAACAACCCATACAATATTTGTGAAGTTGTCTCATAAGGTGGTTGTTTCGCTCATGAGGGGTTGTTTCGCGAAGCAACGACCTCTTTCTCTCTCCTCTCTCTCTCCTCCACACATCATCAAAAATCTTACGTGGCATTGGATAGAAGGACCTATGGGACCGCTGATGTGTACCAATGTATTTACTCTTTTTGTTGCCAACACTGTTTAATCCCCGATTTTCTTTCTTCTTTTATCAAACAAATCACAAAAAAGTTAATAAAGGGGAACCTGTCCCACAATAAACACATGGTAAAAAGACTGAATTTACCACCGGATAATAATAAAACAATATATTGCAGGCTTTGAGTGGCTCATGAGCTTGGGATTCTTTATTATTAGATGATACTATACGCGTTGCTGCGAGAATTTTTTAAACAAAAATTAAATGTGCAATGTGAAAGTAGGAACACCAAAGTGATTATAAACAACATTGTGCATGGAAGCATGATAATTTTGTTAAGAGAGAACCGTTTTAAATTATTGATACTACATTTTTCTCTACTACGGGAATTTTGTGGCATGCTGCTCAAAAAGACATGATATTAACCACAGAAAATCGGTTGAAGACATAAATATATTATCTACTGGATTGTGACATGGCGTATAGTGGATGGTGACGTGGAATGCTTGCATGTTGAGAGAAATTTATCCATGACTTGTACTGAGTTCTATGATTCCATCTATACAGTTGTATATGATGATGATGCTAAATACTTGTACTTATTTTTAGCAAGGTGAATTTTGCTTACACTCGTTATATTAAAATCTGTAGCAATTTGGACCATAGTCATACTATGTCGTATTGAACCTCACGCACTTAACATGGAAACCACAGACATCACCAAGGGGCGGATCTTTTTTTTTAAGATTACACAGTACAATGCAGACGCTCACAACACGCATGCACACTCACCCCTATGAATACACGTACGTAAACCCTACTCCTATGAGCACATCCGAAGGACTGAGCACCGACAGATCTGGAGATTCTCGAAGTCACCACTTAATGCATAACGTCGGAAAATCTCGGAATAAATTCAGGAAAAGGTGCGAGCACCAGGATTTGAACCCTGGTGGGTAGCGTCCCACTGGACCGTCCTACCATTGGACTACAAGTCCATTCGCACCAAGGGGCGGATCTGTTGGGGCAAGCCATGTACTTCCATGTAGAATTAACCTTTCAATTCTCAATTTTGGCACATAAAACATGATTAGCTTAACTATAAGGGTATCAACACCCCCTTTGATCACAACCTGGATCCACCCCTGGGCATCACAATAATACCAACTTCAAGGAACGAAAAAAATATTGTGGTTATTGCTTCGTACCAACAAGGCAAGTGTAAAATGGTAAACACTTTTACTTTTTTTTTAACAAAGAGAACTTTCCTTGTACTCATTATATTTAAATTGCTAACAGCTTGGACCATAGTCATACCTTATAATGAAACAAATTGAATGTTAATAATCCTTGAGCACTCTCATCTTTTTTTATGAACTCTACTCTTTACATAGTGTACAACTTGATATAAAGTGCGTTGGTCTTGGGCACCTTACGCTCCAAGCGAAAATAACAAGGATCACAATTCACAAAGATATAGGATGCAATTAAACTGTGAACATAATTACATGCAGTTGTCGTTTATGATTTCTATATGTCTCTTAGGGGACGAAAATTCCTCATCAGCATTGCTTCAAGCAAAAAGATAAAAGTTTAGATACTTGTACTCCTTTTAGAGAGAACTTTGCTTGCAACCATTATGCTTAAAATCACTACACAGCTGGTTATATCTTGTCGTGATAACAGATATTCGCATCTTTAGAGATGTATATGATTTGTCTTAAACGTGCAAGGCATCTCGCACCACACGAAAATCATACGCACCGCAAACAATACAACACACAAATACAGATCTAAGTACACAAAATTGTTGTTTAGGAGCAACACTCAACACAGCATTGCTTCTTGTACCAGCAAAAAGATGGCAAGGATGCTATGTTTACCATCAGAGCCGTTGATTTCGGACACTGCGCATCGGAGAGCGGAGGAAAATCCACAACCATTCACGAAGCCACGAAGGCGCCTCCTGGCTCCAGCTCCGTAAAACCTGTCCTCCACGCCGCACGCTGCCGTGGCACTCAACCGGCCCACCCCACCCCGCTGCCCAGTATAAAAGACCCTCCTCCTCCACCCGGCTCCTCGGTGATCTCCTCTCCATTTTTCTCCTCCGCTCGATTTTGCGTTTAGGCCCCTGGGGAAGCTGGGATTCCGCCCCCAGTCCCTCTCCCCGGCCCTCCCGCCTCGGAGCTCCGATCGAGGCTGCAGCGTCAGGTAAGATCCTTCTGAGCCACTTTCTGTTCACATGGACCTGCATTTCACCTCGTTCACGCGCTGTCGGTTTTAGATTTCATCTGTTTCGGCGAGGACTTGAAATAGAAGCTAGAAGGGGTGGGTTGGGGAGTTGCTGTGGCCTCCAGGAGGCATTCCAGGGTAGGATTTGGTGGAAATCTGGGCTTGCCGGGTGAATTTCGGTGCCAAGAACCCTTGGGTTGGGGATCGTGGGCCGCAATAAGCTGAAGCGGAACCATGTTTGGGAGAAGGTCCTAAATTTGGGTGGGGTCTAAGTTTTAAGCTGTAGGGTATGGCGAAACTGATACACCAAGTCGAGGTATTGCTTATCCGAAAATTTCACGGCGGCTCGAAATAGTCGGTAATACTAGTTCTTATTTTGTTAAATTGCGGTAATGTTGAAGTTTTGCTGCTGTCTGTTCTGTTTTATGCTAAATCTGTCTCTAAATTTATTGTGCAATAATTATTACTTGTAATTAGGAGTTCTGATGAGGTACCTCTGTTGGGGTGGGAAAAAATAGATGGCAGTAGGTTTTCTTGCTACATAACTTCTCCAGTACTGTCTCCAGTGCATTTGCTATTTTGTTTAAGTTGCATTTTGTCCTCTATAGTTGCAGGAATGGGAAATCAGTGCCAAAATGGGACCTATGGGAACAAGTACAATAATTACAACCAATTTCAGAATGAGCATTTGGCTTCAAGATTCGATGATGGGGACGATACTGAGGATTGCTACTCGGGGTCATCTAGGTCCAGTATTGCTGTTCTTATGCAGCAAGGACTGAGACGAACATTAACATCCATCTCCGTCCTTGGTCAAAAGACTCCTAATGTAACAGAGCATTATACCCTTGGCCGGAGGCTTGGAGAGGGTGAATATGGGACAACGTATCTCTGCACTGAGATCAGCACTGGGTGTCAGTATGCATGCAAGTCCATCTTGAAGAAGAAGTTTGTCAACATGCAAGATGTTGAGGATGTGCGCCGCGAGATCCAGATAATGCACCATCTTTCAGGCCAAAAGAATATAGTCACCATCAAGGATGCATATGAGGATGAGGAGGCTGTGCACATCGTCATGGAGCTCTGTGAAGGTGGTGAGCTATATAACCGGATTACGGAGGGGAATTATAGTGAGCAGAAGGCTGCAGAGCTTATGAGAGTTATTGTTGGGATCATAGAGAACTGCCACTCACTTGGGGTGATGCACCGGGATCTAAAGCCAGAAAACTTCCTCTTACAGGATAAAGATGATGACTTGTCGATAAAAGTAATCGACTTCGGTCTCTCTGTGTTCTTCAAACCAGGTATTATATTTCATAAATACAAGACATCAGGCTGTGTGTATGCCAAATAATAAACTCGTTAAGTGATACATTACTGATGTTTGAGCTAGGCTGTAAATACCACTAATTCAAACAATCTTTCAGGTAAAGCTAAATAAATAAATAGTAATACAACATTAGATTGTGTGGTCAGCACATGAAGCATTGTTTTGTTGTTGAACAATGTAGACAAATATTTTTTCCCTACTTGTGTAGTTCTTTTTCTGGTTGATTCGACTGTATCCACCTTTTAGTTTACACCTGTTCCAGAGCTCTTTTCTGAACACAGAGTTGCTAAATCTCAGGTGATGTTTTCACTGAAGTAGTGGGAAGCCCATACTACATTGCCCCAGAGGTACTACAGAAGCATTATGGACCGGAGGCTGACATGTGGACAGCTGGAGTGATACTCTATGTATTGCTAAGTGGTGTGCCACCATTTTGGGCAGGTCAGTTATCTGGAAGTATAAGTTTGCTTCACTGCTTTTTTCTGAATGCGCTAAATGTCTGTTTCATTCTGCACTAGATACACGAAGAGGAGTATATGATAAAGTTCGAGATGGGCATTTTGATTTAGAATCAGAACAATGGCACAAGATATCGGACAGCGCAAAGGATCTTATAAGAAAAATGCTCTGCCCTTGTCCATCAGAGCGATTAAAAGCCCATGAAGTTCTAAGTTAGTATTGTTTAGCTCTTGTGTCCATATTACTTTTCCTCATTTCAATGCCTTATATTCGTGTGTCCTGCTTTTCTGTATATTGGTTTGAAACCAATTCCTTCAAAGAAATTTTGCAGTAACTATTGTAAGATTGAACAGTTGCTAGTGTTACTTGTTCACATATTGATATTCTTTTCTTTCTAAATGATCAGAGCATCCCTGGTTATGTGATAATGGAGTGGCTACTGATCAGACTGTAGATCCAACAGTTTCTTGTCTCCGCAAGTTATCTGCAACAAATAATTTAAAGAAATTAGCTCTACAGGTATTTTTTTTCATTGTCACATGCCACGGAGATTTTATTTTTTATTCATTTTATCACCATGGTGCAGCATTATCTAGATTTTTGAAGTATCTGGAGAGGTTGATTTTTCTATTATTTAGTTTTGTCCACCTTGGATTCTTATCGTAACATAATAAAAGTTTCACTAGTGAGAAAGGTTAAAATCAACCTAATTGTTGGAAATCATGGGCAGATTAATTTTCTTGAAAACAGAATTCTGTACCTGGTATCTTAAATCCTTTTTTATCCTACTATTCAGTAATCTATCATCATTATTGTCTGTTTGTGCACATACTGTCATGTATATATTTGTTGATGCTTCAAAGCTCGTATAGTAATTGCTCAGACCACTTCGCGATTTGATTCAATCGATCTGAGCTGCCATTCTTGGTTGATTCAGATATAGTTTCTTATGTAGTATTAGGATGGCGATGCAATATCACATTTCATTTGATTTCTAAATTGTTTTTCGTTTGTAGTAATCTTTCTAATTGCTTCACATTCAGGTTATGGCTGAGCATCTTCCAGAGCAGGAGATCACTAGCTTAAGGGAAATTTTCAAGGCAATGGACACCGAAAACAGAGGGGTGGTTACTTTCAGTGACCTTAAAGAAGGGTTGAGAAGATGCTGCACGGTGTTTAAGCGTGCTGGGATTAATGGCTTAATGGAAGCGGTAAGAAGCTATTGCGTGAAGTAGTAGCAATATATGGGAACATTTGTTGTATCATTTTAGAAACTTAAATAGTGTTTTCAAGTACTAATGGAAGAATTAGATAAAATAGACATCATAGAAGCAATATTAGTACTAATATGCTGTTGAACATCCTATTGAATTGTTTTTGTTAACAAAAATGAAATAGCACATACCTGTCGTCGTTGCTCCATTCTACTGAGCTTGGATTGAGGACTATGATAATCCGTGAACTTAGTGGAAGAAGCAATGAAACATGTCTTTTTAGAATAATCCCTCCATTTTAAATACATGACACTTAGGAGAAAGCTAATCAGTTCAAATGAACTAAATCTTGTCCTAACTGTCATATATTCAGAAGTGGGAGGGAGTGCATCATTGCAATATAGCATAGCATGCATGTATATTAAAATACTGTCAGACTTATATAAATACTCTTTCTATTTAACTTAAAAAATTCTACTTCAGGCTGATAGCGACACCACCACTAGAATCAATTGGGAGGAGTTTATTGCTGCCACAGTAACCCTTAGTAACATTGAAGACAAAGAACACTTGATGCCGTCATTTACATATTTTGATAAAGATGGAAGTGGTTATATCACTGTTGACAAGCTTCAAAAGCCTCCCATGGAAGTGGAACGCGGCATGGAAGATACTTCCCTTGAAGAGATAATCTTGGAGGTTGATCAAAACAATGTAAGTCACCTTCTGATTCCTTCATAAGTTATGAGATTGGTGATTTTTAAGAAGTTTATGGAATAGAATGGTCTTGGATTTTTTTGGATTATTCTTCTTCTGTTTTTTATGTTTGACAAAAGTGCATGGGTGTTCTAAATGATTTCACTTTCATAACTTACTTGGGTGACAGGAGATGAAAAACCATGAGGTCATGTATGACACCTTACAATTTGCACTCCTAGCACCAACACTGAAATGTCGTTTCCACTTTCTTAAAAAAGATGTGTGCTAAGATGCTCCTTCATGGTGTTTTTTGTTTTGGAACGCCCCTTTGTAGTGTTGCAAGGAATCCTGTTCTTTCTCTGTAGGCAGAAAAAACTTCTCATGTGTAAACTTCTATTTCTGTAAATTTCCAGGACGTCCAGATCAACTATTCTGAGTTCATCGCAATGATTCAAAGCAACAGCTCTGGACTTGGGTGGCAAACAATGGAAAGCAGCATGAATGTACCCCTGAGGGAGGCACCCCAAGTATACTGATGTTCTTGTCGAGCAAAGATACCGTTCTCTTTGGCTCCTCATGAGGTTCTTCACAGCCCTTGGGCATTGTTTTGCGGATCAAGGAGAAGGAGCATAGTCTAAATAGTTGATCAGTGGTTGAAGGCTGGCTAATACTCTATAGTCTATAGCATACTGGTAGTATAGGTGTGTGATGTATAAGAACAAAGCTGGGGTCGCATGTATCGGTGATTGGTTTGTTGGGTTGCTATCCTGCTATCTAATAATAGATAGACTTAGTAGTATATATAAGAAATGCATCCTTCTGCTTATTGGCTGTGTTCAACAGAGTGATGGTTAGGATTAGGAGGAGAAAGTGATCAGCAGAGTTCACATCTCTCCAGCCATGCCTGAAGTCCCCAACCTGGTTAACCAGAGGTGGTGACTGGTGAGGTGAGATTCGGATGATTGGAGCCGGTATGTTGAGGACGAGGTGTCTGGGCAGCGCTTGGTGATTTGGATCAAGTGAACTCGGTTGGCTTGATGGTTTCTGAATTCTGTACATATGATACATGGCGCTGCTGCCCAACACGTGAGTGCGACATGGTGGGTGATCGTGATCCATCCTACGGCAGGATCACGGCGTGGCCCAAAGCCGAGGAGTGGAGAGTGTTTCTGTTGAGCCGTTGAGGTCGAACGTACTCGGCGCGGCAATGCCAAGGACGGGGGCATGGAGGCATGGTGGGACGGTAACTAACCTGGAAGGCCTTGCCTTGCCGTTGCGGCGGCCGAGCAGGCGCCGGAGTCTGTAACCTCACGGGACGAGGCGGGTACTCGCCGAGCCGAGCGCGCGCCCTGCTCGATCGTTGCTCTGCTCGCTGCCAGCCAACGGCGAAGCCGCAAAGGAGGGGAACGGTGGGTCGGCAAGGCTTCGTCGGGGGATTGCCTGCTCCTGTCAGTGCTCTTGTGGCTGAAGATGGGACGCCGAGCCGGGCCGGGGTGTGTGGGCGGGAGCAGAGCACCGGCGGAAAAGGAAGGGTGCGCGTGCTGTGCGTGACCGCGACGCCAAGGGCTGGCTAAGCTGTAGCCTGTAGCTGGCCGTGGTGCTGGCTTGGTGTGGGTCACGCCGCGCAACTGTGTGGTCCTCTAGCCCTAGAAAAAGAAAAAACTGTGTTTAAGAGACTAAGTATTTTTTATATTGGAATTCAATTATGAAATACCATTCTAAACTATATCATATATTTATATATGGGGTATATTTGATATATAAATTGATTTAAATAGAAAGCCTTAAAAAATCTTGTCTTATCCACATTTAGACAAAATAAACAAAAAATGAACTTCAGTATCTATCTTCTAAGTATAAATACAAAGAAAAATGAAAAAAAAACAGTGTGCTCCTCCGCTGGGCTTGGGAGAAAACCTAAAGGCCTTATTTGGAGAGAAATAGATTGGCACGTCAATGTTAAGCTGTTAACACTAACTTTCTCGGGTTTTTTTCTGCCACGGTATAAAATTTGATGGTTTCCTTTTGCAAGAAGACAAAACTAACCAGTACATGCGAAAAAGAACATGTGACTTCTTTTGGCTGAATGGGAACGCGGGACAAAAAGACTTCAAGAGTTGGTGTCCACCGCTCAGTATCCTCAAAAGGCAACCAGGGCTTGTGTCAAAGGGATTATTGGAGGAAATCGTTTCCCCTTGTCCGCTTCGAATCAGTTGTCCACGCCTTTTCTTTTTTTTAATTACACAGTACAACGCAGACGCTCACAACACGCACGCACACTCACCCTTATGAATATACGTACGCAAACCCTACCCCTATGAGCACCTCCGAAGGACTGAGCACCGGCAGATCTGGAGATTCTCGAAGTCACCACTGGCGTCTCATCGTCGACGGGAACGTCGCTTACCACTTAACGCATAACGCCGGAAAATCCCGGAATAAATCCAGGAAAAGGTGCTAGCACCAGGATTTGAACTCTGGTGGGTAGCGTCCCACTAGACCGTCCTACCATTGGACTACAAGCCCATTCGCGTCCACGCCTTTTCGGAGAGAGACCCAAGACACGCACGTGTTTATACACATATGAACATGCTACGACACACGAATTATTTAAAAAAATCAGAACCTACCATGATATGGCAAATAGCATATTTGTTGAACACAAATTACTCTCCATCAACATATTACTAATGATTCATGTATGTCTTATTGAATATATTAAGATGTATTTACATTTTAAGCTGCAAGTGAATAAATTCATTTGTTATACTTGACATTTGTTAAGTCCCTATTATTTCATTTTAACAAACACATTTTTCATTAAACAAACATTTAGAATGGTTATTCAAACACAATCACTCTAATTTTAGGTTAGCGAATAATTTAATCGTAAAGAAATGGAGGGAGTGCGAATGTGATATATTGCATAATTTTTTGAATAAAATGAGCGGTCAAACTTGATATTAAAAAAGTCAAACATCTATAATTTAAAATGGATGGAGTATTTTTTTTTTGTTAAGCACTCCAACTGATAATTTGTTAGGTACATAAATCCCAAAAAAATATGTCTATGCAAATTGAAATTTGGAGATAACATAGTATTATCGTTTTTCAAATCGCGTGCGTCACGCACGTGCATCTATGCTAGTGCATAGGAAAAGGAAAAAAAAGGAAAACTGCGAGAGCGGCCTACCATTTCAGGCTTTCAGCACGTCAACCCTCACGTATTTCTCTCTTGATGAAGGCACCGACTCTCCCTCGCCTTTCTCCCGTACCCGTCACGGGGTACGGTGCCGACTGCAGTTTCCCCATATATGTCTCCTGCCTGATCTTTGCGTGCGTCATCTCATTATGAACTCGATTACGATGAACTGGACAACAAACACACACATCTTCTCGACGTGACTCGCGTGAACGGGCCGGGTATAAAAAAAACCGGAGGTCAACAATGGAAGGTTGCACGCATATAGTCTACTGTCGTTATCGCATCGTCGATCTCCCCACGATCGGCTGACCTGTTTCGCTCATCACCCAGACGACTAGCAAACGAACAGCGAAGAAAATTGCGGTTCTAGATCTCAGGTGATGCTGCCTCGCACCAAAGAGACGACGGACACGGTCCCATCAGGTAGCTCGTAGCCGCTCGCTCGAGTACGGACGTGCCGCGGGGCCAGTCCGATTCGCACGGCAAGATCCGGGACGGCGACCGGGACGTTCCCATCTCGATCGCGTGCGCGGGCAAGACGACACGCTCACCGTTCCCATCCCAATAGTTCCCGTCGTGGCAGGAACCCCCTACACGCAGCCCAGAACACAGTAGACGGGAGGGCGGCGGCGCCTTTTGTTGTCTCCTGACCCTCGATCTCCTCTTAGCTTCTTCCGATCGACCCCCGGCGTCATTTTCACCTCCTGCATTTAACGCCGGACGGATCACATCACCTTTGCCTTGCCCTTATGGCCCGATACACACCGATCGATCGATCGAGATCGGTCACAGGAAGCCCGGCCGAGAGAGTCGATGCGTGGTCACCAAAGTCTCGTGGCTTCAATTCCATCACTCGCTCGCCGTGCGGTGCCCGCGCGTGTGGTGTGCTGGTGTGGTGTGGCCACCCTCTCGTCCCGTCGTCTTCGTCGCCTCCCCGCCGTGGATAAGCCACGGCCGAGGGTCACGGCGCCTTCGCCAGCCGTCGATCGGACCAACGACGCGGGGGCGGGCGGGGCCGGAGCCGTCGGATACCCGGCCGCGTGGACTAGTGGTGGCTGCTGCTGCTGGTTGGTAGGCTTTCCGTTTTCAACCCGCGTTCGCGCCAACACGGCAGCGCTAAAAGCTACTCCGAGGAGGCGAGGACGTACGGTACTACCACAAGCTAAGCTAGCTACACACACGGGCCGCGCGGCACGAGTTCCTGGTCCGTCCAACAGCACAAGGAACCCGGCCACGAGCAGACAGCGTACGTACTAGTACAAGCGAGTGTGACCTTGCGAGGTGTTCCGCCGTGTCCGCATGGCAGGATCGGGTGGAGGCGGGGCTCCTCCTCCGGCGAGCTCCGGCACCAGCCTCAGCGACTACCTCGACCGTCCCAACGCCATCCACCGCCGCGCCGCGTCGCTCGCCATCGTGCGCTCCGGCCGCGGCGCGGGGGCGGGAGCGGCGGGCGACGACGACGGCCCGCGCGTCGCCGCCGACGGACCGGGGCGGGAGGACCGGAGGACGCAGTCGACCCGCCGCGTCTCGCTGTCCCTGTGGCGTCCTAAGGCGGCCCCGGCCGCGGAGACGGCGGTGGCTGACTCGCGGACCCCCGTGGGTGGCGGCGGCGGCAAGGGTAGTAGAGGGCCGGCGGCGCCGGCGTGGCGGAGCTGGAGGCCGGTTCGCGCGCTGGCGCACCTCGGGAAGCGCCGCGCGGGGTGCCTGTTCTCGGTCGAGGTCGACGCCGTCCGCGGCGCGCCGGCGTCACTGGAGGGCTTCCGCCTCGCCGTCACGGTACGCAAGGCGGAGACCAGGGACGGCGCCGTGCAGACCATGCCGTGCCGGGTGCGCGGCGGCGCCGCGGACTTCGACGAGACGCTCTTCGTCAGGTGCAACCTCTACTTCACCGGCGGCGCCGGCACCGGGAAGCCGCTCAGGCTCGAACCCCGGAGGTTCGTCGTGTCGGTCGTCGCCATCGAGGCGCGGGGCTACCGCCTTGGCGCGCACACCGTCGACGTCAGCGACCTCGTGCTCGACTCCATCGAGAAGATCGGCTCCGAGGGACGCCGCGTAAGGCGGTTCGACAAGGCGTTCGCGCTCTCCGGAAACGCGGCCGGCGGGGAGCTGCTGCTCAAGCTGGGGTTCCAGCTCATGGAGGACGCGGGGCTCAGCCTCTACACGCAAGCGGAGGAGAAGGCGGCGGACGATGTGTCTCCGGCCTCCTCGCGCGCGAGGGACCACAACAAGAATTCCTTCAGTATCTCAAGCACGCCCAGGCTTTCGCCGTCCGACCCTTCCATCTCGCCTTCCATGAGGGCTTACAAGCAGCTCGTCGATAGGCTTCGCATCGAGGAGAATGGAGATCATGTAAGGTCCGTGATGATACCTCGGAAGCCCGGCGACGACGAGCTCTCCGCGTCCACCACCGACCCCGGGGACGTGTACAGCCTCCCGGAGTACGAGGTCGTGGAGAAGGGCGTTGAAACGGTCAAAGAAGTCGTCCACTACCAGGCTCAGCGCGACGTGCTGCGGGAGCTCGATTCCATTGCCGAGCAGATCGAGGCCATCGAGGCGATGATGGCCAACGGCGGGAAGAAATCGCCGAAGCCGGTGGACCGGCAGCAGCAGCGCCTGGACGCAGACGAAGAAATGGTTACTGTGGAGTTCCTTAGAAAGCTCGAGGCGGACGGTGACGCAAAGAAGCTCAAGCAGCCCGTGACGCCAAGAAGCCAGTCACCGTCGCCAAGGAAGGCGGCGGCGCCTCCGGTCGTGCCGGATTTGGGGCGGGGCATCGGTCCCGCCGTGCAAACGCGTGACGGTGGGTTCCTGGTTTCCATGAATCCGTTCGATCTGCCACTGGCGAACAGAGATGGCCCCCCGAAGCTCGCCATGCAGGTGTCCAGGCCGTTCGTGCTGCCCGGCGGCATGGCGGCGACCGGGTTCGACGTGCTCCAGAAGATGGCGGCGGCGGGCGGCGCCGATGAGGTGCGCGGGAAGTTCGCGTCGCTGGGTGGCATGGATAACATCACGGGGAAGACGCCCGAGCAGGTGGGTTTCGAGGGCATTGCGGAGGCGGTCATCAGCGGGCGGCGCACCGAGGGCGCGAGCTCGAGCGCGGGGCGGTCCGTACAGCTCGTCCGGAAGCTCGCGACGGCCTTGTCCGAGGGCCGGAGCGAGCGCGTTGCCACGGGCATCTGGAGCGCGGGCGACGACCCGGAGACGCCGGAGGAGGTGCTGGCCTTCTCCCTGCAGAAGCTGGAGGCCATGGCCGTGGACGCACTCGCGGTCCAGGCCGAGATGTCCGACGATGACGCGCCATTCGAGGTTGCGGCGGCCGCGGGGGACGCGGACGTGTTCGACGCGCTGGTGCCCACGGACGAGTGGTCCGAGTCTGGCGGCTCGGACGGGCGCGTCACGCTGGTGGCGGCCATCCAGGTGCGCGACCCGTCGCGGCGGTACGAGGCGGTGGGCGCGCCGATGGTCGCCGTCGTGCAGTCGGCGAGGCTGCTGGGCGCGGCCGGCCACGGCGCCGGGAGGTTCAAGGTGCGGAGCCTGCACGTAGGCGGCGTGCAGATGAGGTGCGCCCCGTCGGGAGCCGGCGGGAGCAGCGCGAGCTGGGGCGCGGAGAGGCAGAAGCTGACGGCGATGCAGTGGATGGTCGCGCACGGGCCGGGTCGCGCCGGCAAGAGGGCGACGACGCCAACGGCGCAGGCGAGGGCGAAGGTGCAGCGCCCCGACGTCGTGTGGAGCCTGTCGTCGCGGGTGCTCGCCGGGATGTGGCTCAAGACGGTGCGGAACCCGGACGTGAGGATTGGCGGCAGCAGCACATGAGGCGATCGATCAGTAGTCTGCACTCTGCAGCGTGGGTTCGTATGTACGTGCAGCCGTGCAGGTGCAGCATGAGCGCATCGGTCTAGATTCCATGATGTTATCTCGTAGATTCCAGTGGTTTAAATATGTAGACGTACGTGCGAGACCAGTGTTCGTAGTAGAATCGACAGTTTGTGAGGTAGTGTTACATGTCAGTTTTAGACGTCCACGTTGCTGTGGCTTGGATCAAAACCTGAAAATGCTGCTCTCTCTTTTCTAAGTTATATAACTTTTAGGCGAACTGAACGTTATTTCAAGATTTAACAGGTGTTATTCTTTCAATGGTACATGACATTCCCATTAAAAACAAGACGTTAGTGATGACTTCGTCCATCCCGAGGATTTGTCGGATCAGTTTTTTGGACGTGCTCATAAGAGTAAGGTTGTATGTGCTCGTAAGGGCAAGTGTGCATGCATTTATATGAGCGTCTGTATTGTGTGATTAAAAAAATTGTGTGATTCGAAAAGAAGTTATATAACATTTAGAACAAAAATATTTATTCTAAATGTTATGTACTCCCTCTATTTCAAATTTACCATTTTTTCTATGCACCTTGAAAAACCAACATGACCTAAATTTAAGATTAGAGAAAATATATACTGTCCAAACATTATTTTAACATGAATTAGTAATCTATAATAAAAAAGATTGTATACTTCACACATGTATATATTACCCTCTTCCGCATTCAAAATTTTGACTATTGGATATGCAAAAACCTCTCACCGAATTATTTCTCTTCTTTTATCTTCCTCTAGTCTCTTTCTTCATCTTTCTTCTACACCCACCTCAAATAAAGTCAGCTCCAATGCCTATCATGCCCTTCTCCTGTCTCTAAGTGGCTCCTGCCTCTAGTACCGCCGTCTCCCCACCTCACTTCCATACTAAACGGCTAAACTAAACCTAGCCGAAGTGGGTTTGCCCCTTAGGGCGTGCTTGGTTGCCAGCCAAAGCACGCCACGCCACACTGTGGCTCGCCATAGGTTGTGGCAGCCAAAAGCCTCGCAACACAAATATACTCTAGTTGTTTACTGTAATGCGGCGTGGGCACTGTGGCGATAGCGAAGTGTGGCGGGCAACCAAACATCCCCTAAATTGATTCGCCATACCGCCACTTTCGTCACCAACAGACTCAAATTTCGAGCTTTTCTGTATCTTGTCACTCTACTTGTCGGGGTTCTCTACCGCCAGACAGTAAATTTGTATCGATCGTGTGTCCGTCCCGAATGGTTAGCACGAGAGACGCCGGGATTTAGACTGGTTCGGGCCTCCGAGGAGTAATACCCTACGTCCAGTATCGAGCTGCCGTGTTCTTGTGCTACGATTGTTTGTAGTATGGGTTACAAACTGGTCGGGAGAGGGTGTCGAGCCCAAGTCCCTGGGGTGTGAGTTCTCAGTTCGTCAGCCCTTGTGACGGTTGCCCTCCTCTCCCTTTTATAGGCGCAAGGGGGAAGGGCAAAAAGGGAATTAAAGTAAAAGTTACAGTGCTGGTCGCTGGGATGTCCTCTCGCACGTCGTTGTCCATCAGGGTGCATTGAAGAGGAGCCGAACTGTGTTGTCGTTGAGACCGCCGCGTGGCCGGGCGGGGCTGCTTACTTTGGGCACCTGGCGCTTTCTCCGAGCACTTTGGTGCTGACTCAACCCGCCTGAGCACGGGATGAGCGCGCCACGTTAAGGCCTAACCGTAGGCCAGCGCTAATCATAGGGGGCACTCGAGTGCCTCGGTCGGAGTTGGCGTGTTTGCAGGGTCGAATGGGACGGCACGTTGATGGCTGAGCAGCTGAGCAGTGCCGCATTAAGGCTCTTGTCAGAGCCGGCCGCCCGCGCGTGCCGCCAGCTGGCGTACTTGCATGGCATGGGGAACTGGTGCCCCACGCATCAGGGTGGTGCCACGTTGCGTGGGCCGTGTCTTGGTCGGAGACGATGACTGCTTCGTGCGAACGAGCAAGTTGTCAGAGGCGAGACGGAAACTCCTCGTGCAAGGCGGAGAGTTGTCGTGCGAGGCGGAGACTCCTCGTGCGAGGCGGAGAGTTGTCGTGCGAGGCGGAGACTCCTCGTGCGAGGCGGAGACTTGTCGTGCGAGGCGGAGACTTGTCGGAGAAGCCTCCCCTCATTAGGAGACTTGTCGAGGAAGCTCCCGACTGGTCGGAAGCATGACGTCTTGCCAGTGAGGGTCTTGACAGGGATCCTCAGTCCTCCTTATACTGAATCTTGGCCTTCACATTGTCGATGGTGTCAGAAGACTCCACCTCAAGAGTGATTATCTCGCCGTCAAAGGGGGCCCTAATCAGGGCTCTCGTCAGTAGCCCCCGAGCCTGGGTGGGAGTCAAGGACTCGCACGCAGGCTCAGACGAAAGGTGTCGTGTTGACGTTTGCTCTTTGATTTTCTCGGTGGGTGCGCGCGAGTGCATCCGCCGGATGTAGCCCCCGAGCCCGCGAGTGAGTTGTAGACTCACTCGTGGGGTTTTTGATCTTCGATGGTGTTGTCGTGGTTCCAGGATCTTCTTCCGTGGAAGTTGTGGCAGCTGTGGGCGACGTGGAGGTCGCGGCGGACGTGGGCGTCGTGGAGATCGTGGGGGTTGCGGTCGACATGGCGGACATGACGGCTTGAAAGGACGAAACGGGGCCGGTTTAGATTCCCGGGCCCAGCGGGCATCGAGGCATCACGCAGGTGGGTGTCAGTTACCCCGGGGCACGCGCGTGCGCCGGCGTCCCTTCGACACGGTGGGCCCAGCAGTTAAGGCCGGCGGCCACGCCCTTTCCTTTATAACCGTGAGCCAGCGGAGGGTTCGAAACTTTTACCTCTCCTGCCTTTTCCACCGCCGTCGCCGCCTGCGTCTTTCGCCCTTCACGCCCATTGCGCCGCCGCCTCCTTCACCTTAGTTGTGCGCGAGAGCCCGCCGTCACCATGTCGAACCGGTCACGCTCCAACGTGACCCAGTCGATGTTGCACCGTCTGGTCGCCGCCGGGCAGCTTCCTCCGCTCACCAACGCCGAAGAATGGAGGGTGCCCGAAGGCGAGTCTGTGCCGCGCCCGCTGAGGGGGTACGTCGTCTCGTTCGTGGCGTTCCACGAGCGCGGCTTCTCCGTCCCTGCCGAGCAGTTCATCCGGGCTGTTCTCCATGAGTACGGGCTCCAGCTCCAGCACCTCAACCTGAATAGCGTCCAACAAATGGCGGTGTTCGAGGCGCTGTGCGAGGGGTACTTGGGGATTGGTGCCCACTGGCACCTCTTCAAGTACTTCTTCATGTTCGCCTGCTTGAAGGACGGCCCCCTCCCGGCAACCATCGGTTGCGCCAACCTCCGGATGAAGCAAAGCAGGGGCGAGAAGTAAATTCCTTTCTCGCTGACGAGCTCCAACAGCGGTTGGCACAAGGGTTGGTTCTATCTCAAGAACGACCCCGAGCACGCGCTGCCGGAGTTCACCGGAGCCTCCATCGCCCAAGCGCCGAGAAGCTGGAGCGACGGGCCTCCGAAGGCGGAGCAGGAGAAACGGCTCAAGGAGCACTGGGCGGCGCTGGCCCGCCTGCGTGAAGCCGGGGTCGATCTGGCAGCCGTCATCGGCCAGTACCACACCCGAGGGGTCGTCCCGCTCCGGAGGCGGCCTCTTCGTCTTTTCGAAATGACGGCCTTGAGGGCCCCTTGGACAGGAACAGTGACCGCGCCCGAGCGACCGTCGCTGGATGAGGTCCAGCGCCGCGTGTCGGTGGCCATTGGGAAGGCATCCTACTCGTGGCCGCCGTCACGGCTCCTGCCGATGCTCCCCAACGAGGGGACCGAGAAGCTCATAAGTAGTTTGTTCTTCCGATAAGTTTTCTGACTAGTTCGAGATCTTCATTTGGATCTTCTCGGAATTTTCTAATGATCGTTGACTCCCGCCGCCCCGACTCCTCGTCGACGACCAGCAGCGTCTCCCCTACGCCTCCCCCGCGATTCCAGGCCGGAGAGGAGCAGGGTCCCGGCGGCAGGACGCGCAGAGCAGGCCCGCGGCGATGGGTCTCGGCGGCCGGGCGAACTCGCATTCGCATTTCACTGCGGCGGGCCGACTCCCTCGGGAGAGGCGTCCCTCTTTTTCCTTCTGTTTCCTTTTTGCAGAACTGGTGGTGTTGGGGCGTCATGGCGAGCTGCTCGCAAAGATACTCAGAGAAATTGCTCGGAGGCGGACGTACTTCTCGTGCGAGGCGGAAAGTCCTCGTGCGAGTCGCTCCTACTCGGAGGCGAGAAGTTCTCGTGCGAGGCGGAAACTCCTCGGAAGGGCTTCTCGGAGGAACTTCTCGGAAGGGCTTCTCGTGCGAGGCGGAAACTTCTCGGAAGGGCTTCTCGGAGGAACTCCTCGGAAGGCCTTCTCGTGCGAGGCGGAGAATACTCGTGCGAGGCGGAAGGAAGTCGTGCGAACGAGCCTACTCCGAGAAACTCTTCGGGGACGGGAAAACAGCTTGAACAAGTGAAGTTCCCGCTCGGGAACATCGCCTTTCTGACCTAAAAACATGATTTTCTTGTCAGTACCCAAGTTCTTGTGTGTAGGTAACGAACTGCACCATCGGCCGCTCGCCATCCTGATCAGGACAAAGTCGTTTCGAACAACGCGACGGGTGGCGGCAAGCCGAGACCGACCGCTGCGTCACTGCTCGTCGTCGTACCTCATCTTGCTTCGCATACCTCGCCGCGGCGATCCAGCTCGCACCTTCATCGCTCATGAGCGCACCCCGACTGACCGCGGCGCCGCCATCAACAACAATGGTCAATGGCGCTGGCAGCCATCTGGCAACCGCCTCGAACGAACCCGTGATGTATCCCTCATGAAACCAACGACGACTCCGATAAGTCGCCGACTGCCTCGACAGCCGTCCGCTCGACCGCCACGGGCAACACGTAGCTCGTGGGCTTGTCAGGATGAGCCCGGGAACGACACGCCGACTCCCCTGACGCGAACGTAAATCGAGCTAAGCATACCTCTAGCACCACCGTTTTTCCAGCTATAACACACCCCGGCACGCGTCGCCAGGACACATCAACGCATTTTCTTTTTCCTCTCTCACACAAGTCGCTAAAAGTACTCGGGGAGCACACGCCTTAAATCGTGAAACCTCGACCCCACGCCTACACTTCCCACGCGTGCACGCGGCCACCTCCCTGCGCAACGGATGCGGCTGTCGGGGGTCAGGTGCTTAAACGCAATAGGAACACTGCCCGAGGAAATTAAATAGACTTAAAAGAGTTGGACTTAGAATTCTTGTTGTAAATTGTCAAATGCTTTTTCCTCAGAACTGGTATTTGTCGCACCACGTACTGCTGTCCTCTGTTTTCCTTTTGTAGGAACACGTCCGCAAACTCGACCCTCGCGCTCGAGGGTTGGGAGACGGCGACTGTCACCCCGCCTTCACGCTCGGGGGCTAGACGACCACTCGGCCCTCACGCTCGGGGGCTGGGCGACGACTAATCGGCCGTCACAATGACCACATGACATTCCTCCGATGGCCCCATCGGCTCCTCGCGGCTCTGTACCCGAGGGCCGACGACACACACCGACGACCGGGAGTTCGAAGGCTGGCCCGTCGAAGGGTTCGACAGCCGCTCCTGGACACCCGAGCGAGGGGCGGCGAGGGATGGGCCCCAACGGCCGGAACTCAGGCGCACGAGCGCCATGGGCATCCTAAACTGCGTTCGAGTCTTGATGGAAAATGAGGTCATGGTTTTTCCCCGACGGAGAGGCGACGAGCCGCCGAGTCTGACCGAACGGGCTGGGTAACTAAATGACTTCACCATCAAGAATATGAGGTCGATCACCAGCTGATCCGTTCGGAGCCCGACGAATGGGGCTCTGAGGCTTCACTCGAGGTCACCCGCACGCAGCTCACGGGGTGCCGAGGCTCGGCCAGCGAGGCAAGCTTCGATGTCACCCAGCCCCTCCTTCCTGACGAAAAGGATGCGCGAGGGAGACGCAACGAAAAGGGAAACCGACTCCCCAACTAGTGCCTCGCACCGTGCGAGGTCACCAAAAATTCATCTTCCTCCCGCAAGCTCGGGTGCGATAGCACTCCCGACGAAATGATGTTCAGCTCCAAAATTACTAACCCCGCGAGCGAGTCTCCGACTCCCCCGCGGGCTCGGGGGCTACACCCGGCGGGTGCGCTCGTGCGCCCCCGCCGTACGAATGACGACCTACCTCTCCACTGCGACGACTGAACCTGGGAACGAGTCTACGACTCCCTCCCAGGCTCGGGGGCTACTGACGGGACCCAATATTATGGGAATCCAAAGACAGCGATTACGAACGACTATCACAGCCACAATGGCCCTTGGGGTATTTTTGGTGGCTTCCAGGAATTATTTTTGTGAGGGGAAACGGCCACAAGTCAAGCTATGGCATCACGTAGCCTCCAACGTGCAGCCTCCGACTAGCTGGAAGCCCTCCCGAGTAGTTTTGAGTCCTCATAACCCATGCATGTGCTAGGTGTCAGATGTGCATGGCAGGAGCAATGATCCGTTGTTGTTGATGGCGGCGCCGCGATCGGTCGGGGTGCGCTCGTGAGCGATGAAGGTGCGAGCTGGATCGCCGCGGCGAGGTATGCGAAGCAAGATGAGGTACGACGACGAGCAGTGACGCAGCGGTCGGTCTCGGTTTGCCGCCACCCGTCGCGTTGTTCGAAACGACTTTGTCCTGATCAGGATGGCGAGCGGCCGATGGTGCAGTTCGTTACCTACACACAAGAACTTGGGTACTGATAAGAAAATCATGTTTTTAGGTCAGAAAGGCGATGTTCCCGAGCGGGAACTTCACTTGTTCGAGCTGTTTTCCCGTCCCCGAAGAGTTTCTCGGAGTAGGCTCGTTCGCACGACTTCCTTCCGCCTCGCACGAGTATTCTCCGCCTCGCACGAGAAGGCCTTCCGAGGAGTTCCTCCGAGAAGCCCTTCTGAGAAGTTTCCGCCTCGCACGAGAAACCCTTCTGAGAAGTTCCTCCGAGAAGCCTTTCCGAGGAGTTTCCGCTTCGCACGAGAACTTCCCGCCTCCGAGTAGGAGCGACTCGCACGAGGACTTTCTGCCTCGCACAAGAAGTACGTCCGCCTCCGAGCAGTTTCTCCGAGTAGCTTTGCGAGCAGCTCGCCATGACGCCCCAACACCACCAGTTCTGCAAAAAGGAAACAGAAGGAAAAAGAGGGACGCCTCTCCCGAGGGAGTCAGCCCACCGCAGTGAAATGCGAATGCGAGTTCGCCCGGCCGCCGAGACCCATCGCCGCGGGCCTGCTCTGCGCGTCCTGCCGCCGGGACCCTGCTCCTCTCCGGCCTGGAATCGCGGGGGAGGCGTAGGGGAGACGCTGCTGGTCGTCGACGAGGAGTCGGGGCGGCTGGCACCAGGCTGCGGTGCGTCGTGGAAGCAGAGGCGGACTCCAGGTCGTGATGCTCCGCGGAGGCAGAGGCAGGCGCCGGACTGCGACGCATCGCGGGGGAAGCGGCACAGGTCCACGCTGCTGTGGTAGCCAGTAGAGCCGCGGGAAGCGCGCCGTCGTCGCCACGCGCCGTGCTCCCTTGTTGGCATTGCATTTGTAACGGGGGACAAGAGAAAAATCTAGGGCACCGGTCATAGAGGAGGATTCGGGGCTACGCCAGTCGTGATGGTTGCAGGAGAGACGACGTAGCGCCGCAATGGCCCTGCCTTGCCCGCCGCATGCATGCTGCGGCCGCGTAGTTGCCTGCGACAGGCGGAGAGCCGCGCCGCCGGGCTGCGAGGAGGAGAGAACCGGCTCCGCGTTGAGCAGCCGCGTCGCGAGGAGGCGAAGGTGAGTGCCGAAGTTTCCGCGCGGTGAACCGGTAGAGGCCGGCGCTGGGGCCGCCTTGCCTGCCGCGTCGAGGGAGGAGGCGGAGTCGCGCCTCGCCGCTGCCGAGCGTCGAGGAGGTGGAGCAGGCCGTGGGCGCCGCCGCGGGCGGAGAGTAAGAGGAGGACGGCGTCGAGTCGCCGCGCTGCGTGAAGGAGACGGATGCCGCTGGCCTACCGCATGAGGAGCAGGTACGCGCGTCGGCCCGTTGCGCTGCGTCACTGGGCGAGGAGGGGGCCGGCCTACTGCGCGAGGAGGAGGCGCGCGCGCCGGACCTCGCTGCGATGCGTCGCCAGGCGAGGAAGAAGCCGCGGGCGCCACGCTGCCGCTGTTGGTGGGATCCGGGCCGCGACTCGAGGATGAGGAGGCGGGGGCCGGGTCACAGGCCCGCGTCCCGAGGAGGAGGCGGCGCAGGGCGGCCGCGCCCCGATGAGGCAGAGACAGGCGGCGGGGCTGCCCCGCGATGGAGAGGAGGAGGTGGCGTCGGGCGCTTGCCCGACCGCCGGGGCCGACGGCCGCCATGCTGAGATGAAGGTTGGAGCAGGCCGCCTGCAGTGCCGAGGTTGAAGAAGCAGGCCAGTGCCGTGGCGTCGTGTCAGGCCGAGTCGGGGTGGAGCGCCGCGCCGGGGCCACGCGCTCAGGAGGAGGAGCGGAGCGCCGCGCCCGACCGTACGTCAAGGTGGTGGGCGGAGCTCCGTGTCGCCGTTGTTGGTGAAGCGGAAAAAGGGCCGCCTCGCCTTCCACGCCGAGGGGGAAGGGGCCCGCGTCGGTCCCCGTGCCGATATGGAGAGGAAGACGGGCGGACCCCAGGGTGCAGAGGAGGAAAAGTGGACCGCGGGCGGAGAGCTGGAGGGGCGTGCTGGCCCGTGGTGCCGCGTCGAGGAGGTCGTCCGCCATGTCGCGTCGCCGGGCGAGGAGATGGGGGCCGGTCCCGCGGCACGAGGTGAAGATGACGAGATGGAACCGGGAACACCGTCGTGGGCGTCGAGGTGCGCGGGGCCGCCGCTTGGCGAAGGAGCCGAAGCGCGCGGGGCCGCCGCTTGGCGAGGAAGGGGGAGCGGCGCGGGGCCACTGCCCGGTGGAGAAAATGAAGATGGAGTCGCGCGCAGCCTCGTCTTCCACGCTGAGGAGGAACTGAGCCGAAGGAAGGGGGCCGCCATTTTGCCCGCCGCGCTGAAGGAGGAGGAAGACCAGACCGTTGCGCTTCAAGCCGCGTCGAGGTGAGAGAAGGGGAACGCCGCATCGCCCCCATCTGAGTAGTTTTTTTTGTCCGAGCAGCCGGTTCGCCCGCCTATTTGTCTGTCTGAGTATTTTTCGCTCCAGTCGTCGTCACCGGCGCTGTTGTCGTCGTCGTTGGCCGTCCGAGACATGCAAAAATCGTCGTGACACGCAAAAGTCCCCTACCTGGCGCGCCAACTGTCGGGGTTCTCTACCACCGAGCAGTAAATTTGTATCGGATTGCGTGCCGATCCTCGGACGGTTGCGCAAATGGGGGTACGCAGGATTTATACTGGTTCGGGCCTCCGGAGAGTAACACCCTACGTCCAGTTCGTACTGCTGTGTTATTTGCGCTGATTTGTAGTAGGGGCTACAAATGGGCGAGAGAGGGAGCTTGGTCCCAAGTCTCTGTAGTTTTTGAGCCACGGATGGCTGGAGGTTGAAGAAGCAAGAGAGAGAGCTCCTCCGAGAGGAGATAGGAGAGTAGAAAGTAAAAAGCCAGAGCCTCTCCCTTTGGAGAGCACCCCTGCTCTCGCTTTTATATGCCAAGGGGAGCAGGTTACATGAGTGGAGAGAGAAAGAGAGAGAGTGTGTGTGCATGTTCAACAGGTGTGCGGGAGGAAAACCTTTTCCCATGCAGCGGGTCCTGCATCCCTTGATTTCTGCTGTTGTTGCGTGTAGCTGCCTGTCCCGGTGCCGTGCCTTCCCACGCAAGTGGCAGGAGCAATGAATACATCTGACACCTAGCACATGCATGGGTTATGAGGACTCAAAACTACTCGGGAGGGCTTCCAGCTAGTCGGAGGTTGCACGTTGGAGGCTACGTGATGCCATAGCTTGACTTGTGGCCGTTTTCCCTCACAAAAATAATTCCTGGAAGCCACCAAAAATACCCCAGGGGCCATTGTGGCTGTGATAGTCGTTCGTAATCGCTGTCTTTGGGTACCCATAATATTGGGTCCCGTCACTACTCGCGGCTCACAACCACCTGGCCTACCATCGTCGACGTACAACCTCTCTCTGAACCTAGCAACACCTCAAATCCCAATCCCACCTTTTTTCTCGAATACGTAGGAGAGCTGCGTATCATTGTATTAAGTAGAAAGTAATTGTTGATTACAGTGCACGCAAGCGTACTTTCCTCGTGCGAGCTACTCACAAAACAAACACCCTAATTTCCGCGCTCCCACGGCAATCCACAACTCGGTTTCTGCCTTAATCATATCTATGATGACGACCATGGATGCCTAGCATTGCGTCCCTTCCACAGGTGCCAAGCCACAATCATGAAGAGAGTGGAGGCTCCCTTCCTCCTCCTCGTCGGCTGGATCGTCATGTGGTGCTCCCACCAGCCAAGGATTGTATCATCATTGTCAAAAGTGCAAGCACATCTGGCCCGAGAGAACGCAAGCCAATAGGCTTCCTTGGCAACCGGGCAGGTGACAAGTAGATGATCGGTTGTTTCCGACGCTTGATCACAGAGCCAGCAGGAGTCGTGAGCTTCAAGGCCTCGGCGACGATGGTGATCGGCTATCCATATCCCGCACCAAGCCAAAGGAACAGCTTGACACGAAGTGGCGCCCAGGATTTCCAAAATAGTTCAACTCCTTGAAAAGCGGTGCGACTCTGGTGGATAAATTGGTAAGCCGAGCACGTGCTGTAGCGGCTGTCCGCTATCCAGCGCCAGCACACGACATCCTCCTCTCAGGTTGTAGATGAACTGCTTCGAGGTGATCCCAAAGGTGCAGGTATTCGATGATCACCACAACCGGCAGGCCTCCAGTGATATCATGTACCCATTACCGGTCCAGCAAAGCCTGTTGCAATTGTTCTTGTCTTCTTGATTCTGGGGCTAACGAGCAAGATCAGTGTGGGGCCAGATTGACGATTGCCTCCCCATCGAGCCAGTTATCAGTCTAGAAGAAAGTTTGTGCTTCGTTCCCCACCTGTACGGCGATGGAAGCCTCGAAAAGTTGCTTAATATTCAGCTCAATCTTCATTGGCAGGGACGCCCAAGCTCTATCAGGGTCCGCGCGCTGGAGCCAGAGCCACCTGGTACACAGCGCCATTCCAGCTAGCCTGAGATCGATGATGCCAAGGCCGCCTTGCATTGTCAGGACGCAAATAGTAGCCCATGCTACCAAGCATTTGTCGCGCACCGAGTTATCTGTCCTGCCCAGAAAAACTTCCGCCGGATTTTGTCAATCTCGACAATTGCCCAAGTTGGTAACTACTCTGCCATAAGTGTGTATGTTGGAATTGTTGGCAGCACTGCTTTGGTGAGTACCAGTCGACCGCTCTTGGGCATTAGTGGCCCCTGCCAAGCCGGTAGTCGAGGAGCCACCTTGTCCACCTGGCCTAATGTGCGATCGAGGAATAGCATTGGTAGACAAAGGAGCACTCAAGTAAGTGATAGGGAACAGGCTGAGGCTGATCTTGCACGGGAGCGCTACCTGAATTTGACTTAGCATCTCATCTGCTCCATAGATTGGGGTGATAGAGCACTTGGCGATGTTTGTTCTCAGCCCCGTGGCGTCCCCAAAAATCTTAAAAGCCGTCGAGAGAAGCACTACTACCCAATCACGCTAGCGACTACCAAAACCCCATGCCTGTAGCAGCTCGAAGAGGGATGGCCAGACCACAGTATCAAAAGCTTTAGAAAATGTCGAGCTTCAGCAGTATTTTGGGTATTTTTCGCTTCTTAGGAGCTTAGCTGCACTGTGAACATACTTGAAATTGTCTAGGATAGACCTGCCCTTCACAAAAGCGCTTTGGTTCCGCTGGATGAGATCATCCAATCTGGGCGCCAAGCGGTTTGCCATCAATTTGGAGATCATTTTGGGGAAGCTGTGAATCAGGCTTATAGGCCTATAGTCCTGTGGAGCAGTGACATCAGCCTTCTTAGACCGTCCACAGCAGCCACACCCATAGGCACCTTCAAATCCACCATATGAGGGAGGAGAGAGAGAAGAATCCCATCCCCAAAGAGCAACACCCACAGCAGTCCACACCCATCCCCTCCTCCATCCTACCGTTGGCTCGTGGGACAGGGCCGCGGCAGCCACGCTGGCGCGCTCTTGCTCCGCTCGCCGGCCCTGCTCCGGCGGCCTAGGGCGGCGGAGAAGGAACGAAGGGAGGCACAGAAGTGGGCGGCGGCCGGGGCGAGCACGGAGAAGGCGGCGTCCGGGGCGAGCACGGCGAGGGCGGCGGCCGGCATCGAGTGCGGCGGTCTCCCATGGCGGTCGGCGCGTCTCCCCTGCCTCACCGGCGGCTCTCCCCACGGGCGGATCGAGCGGCGGCACAGCGTTGACCCACATGAGGCCGCCCGCCGTTCGTCGATCCGCCACCCGGGCGAGGAAGGCGAGGAGGAGGTGGTGGCGGGAGGCGCGGAAGGTGAGGAGACGGCCGGGACCTCGGGGGCGACGGGCGCGGGGGTGGATCGAGAGGAGGGAGGTTGGGATGGGGGAGAGGAGAGAGATACCTGGGGATGGGGGAGAGGAGAGCCGGATACCCTAAATGGGGATGGGGGTGAGTAACCTGCTGAAGGTGCTACAGTTGCCAAAGTTCCCTCATTTTGAAGGTGAGGGAGGGGATGGGGGACCTGCTGTGGACGGTCTTAGGCAGCAAAGTAAGGAAAGCCCCATTGAGGTAGTGAAATTTCGTGCGATCCACATCCACCCAGTAGAAGGTGTTGATCGCACGCAGCACATCCGCGTTGATCACCGGCCAAGCAGTTTTGTAAAAAGCGCCGGTCATTCCATGAGGCAGTGAAATTGCCTGCCCAATCCCACCTTACCATTCTTCTTCATGGTGTGGGCGTGTATTCACGCTTTGAGTTAAATTTGTATGGTGTATATAAGCTAAGATAAAAACACTGTGTAAAAACAACTATCTTGAACAATAATTTTTTTGCGAGAATCTTTGAACACTAATCTCTTGTTCAAAGTTCAGGAACTCGTTAAGCTTCGCTGGTTCCTCGATGAATGAAAATAGCCCTTGATTCTCAAGTTTTGTTTGATTGTTTCGCTTCATTCTTTTGTGGCACTGGGCCTCCAGCCCAATAAATAATGGACCACCCAGCTGCATGTCAAACTAACTGTTGCTTTTCCACTGAAAACACGGCAGTTGCGAGAGTGAGCAGTGGTGTCTGGGAAAAAATTGGGAAACACATGACGTCGGCCGGAGCGATGTCACTGTCTGTGCAGTTCCGATCCCTTTGCTCGTCGACCGCCGAGGCGTCACTATTGTGCAGTTACAGCGCCACTTGTAGGCCATTCAGGAGCAGACTATTCAGCAGACTTCCGTTCACGTTGCTTTCAGTTTCAGATGAGATGCCCGGCCCGGCTCTTGGAGAACGACCTCTGTCTGGTTCAGGCGTTCAGCCGCGAGCACATCGCGCCCCGGAAGCGCTATCCAAGATATTCTTCTCGATGGAAATGTTTGTCTGGAGATATTTTGATTTCCTCCCCGTCAGAATCCTTTGGGTTGTTCGTCGTCTCCTTCTACTCCCCTCTTTTTCGAAGAAATTCGGCCTCCTGAAAATGTTGCACCTCCGACGTTCTCCGGATCCGCGCGCAGAAGAAGCAGGAGCTCCGATCAGCGAGCGACGGGCGAAGCGTTCGGCGCTGAACCACGCAACCTTCTCTAGCTCGAATGCTCGATCAAGATATGCAGATGCCTCCAGAGCCGAGGCAAAACCCTGCACGACGCCGTCGCCGTGGCGTTGCGGCGCAGGCCCAGCGCCGCGCGCAAGTCACTCGCCTGGCCAATCCGCGCCTGCCTGATCCGTCGACGTCGCCGCATCTATCATTCGCCGCACGCACACGCGGGCGGCCACCGCCGGTGACTCAGCGGCGAGAGTTCCCAAACCGAGAGCCTGTGCTGACACCTGTCCGTGCCCATTCTTTCTTCACCAGGTTTCCGTTTTCAGGACACGCAAGGTACGGTGGAGACTGAAGAAGTGGAGAGCGGATACCAACCTCCAACCAGCAGCAGCATGAACTTTTACAAAACACAGAAAGGACGTATGGTAAATACGCTCGTTTCTAAGAAAATATACGCGCAAGATGTTGCGCTAAAAGGTTTCAAAAAAGATGTCGCGCTAACTTTATGTTATTCTTCTTGGCGAGAGATATATGCCAGTTATTCTAGATACACTGAAAAAAAATGCAACTTATTCTAAATGAAAGGTATAAAATACATTGTTGTTCATGCAAAAGGCAATTCGGCTGGTTAAGTTACAGTGACGTGCTTAGTCAGCCATGGGCCCAAACTATGGCCAGGGAAAGCTCCAAAAGGCTGATGTGATCTTTGCCCCTGAGAGCAACATGCAGGGATGCGTACAAGTTCTTCTGCGCTGCTGGCACACTATGAAAATCTAGAACGCGGCCACTAAACTAATAGGAGGACTTGCTGAAGCAGAAATCTGGATCTACTCGCAGTAGGCAGTCAGTAGGCAGTAGGCACATGCTGGTCCCTTACATCAAAATTCTTAAAGCCTTATTTGGTTGGGAATCATTTCATTCCATGCCGAGAATGATTTCAGGTATGGATCAAGCGCTGGTTGAATTTCGTTTAAAAAAAAAAACTTGGTAGGGCATGGATTCAGTCCAAGAGCTGAACTAATTAGAGGTGAAGCCATGTTAAGTTTGCATGATGCACAGGCACCAGAGTGCATCAACAATTTTCCATTAATATGACTAATTTTCACCATAAAAACAAGGATTTTTTTTACATTGCTTATAAGTTGTGCACCACCATCATTTTGAAGCTGGCTTCACCTATGGAACTAATTGCAACAAAATAGATTCATGATTGATACACTAAGAGATCGAAAACACCCCTCGACTTGTTGATTGATTTGAGGTTTCAAACCATGGTGGACCGTGGACCTAATCGAACGACCATTCCATGGAATGGTACGAAATTGGTTAGGAATGGTTTGAAATTAGTCTCTTGATCCATGCGTGGAATCGTTCTCGGTCCGAAATGAATCCTATGCAATCGAACAAGGTTTATTCAAAGCAGAAACTGTTTTTTTTTGTTTTGTGAAAATCACAGATAGTAGATGTTTAAGGCTGTTTTTAATGAAACTCCTGTATACGTGTAACGTGTTAGATCCGATGAATAACTAATTGAAACATATGTGATCATCATTCATAAAATAGTGCTCCGAGAAGGCGAGACATCACAAATGTACGCTTTTTTTAATTTTGGATTAATCAACGGAGGCGAAATGCCCACTGAACACTTGTACAAGTTGTACTCCAACTATATCTTTTATTCAACACTGAGCTATCCTCATTATTATATATCTAGAAAATAATGGTCTATTTGACCACAAACTCACATCCTGCTAGATCTAAACTTTCTCGAAAATCCTTGCTGGATCTGAACCGGGGGCAATAATACCACCAGAAGCTTACCTACAATAACATTAAAAAGTGCATGCAAATAGATTTTTGGGCAAGGACGCGAGAGCGACATGTGGACTACTACCTCTGCGTTTTGCTGCTGGAATCAGACGGCACACAATTTGGAATAAAGTAAAGGAATCCATGATGACACATCTGACAGAGAATTGCAATTTGCAAGGCATAATCCAAGCACCTGCAGGTCCAAAAATATCATCTTCATCTCGATAAGCACATCAGATTATGTAGTTTGGACCCCATCAGGTCGCCCACTTTCTCTGATCATTTCTTTGTTACCGCTGGATGCGCAAGGATGGGCCAACTTTGGAGCAACATGGTCCGTTGCCGTCCGTTTCAGAAACTGTTGTACCCATCGTCCTTTCTAGCAGCCTTCTTTATGGAAAAGCTAGATGCCAACAAGCGAGAATCGAGATATTTTGATGTGCATATTTTTCATTTAAATTATCAAAAAAGGTTGAGCGTACCTTAATACCAGTATTAATTAGGATCCACAATACATAACTACATACTATATAGAATGCACTACATCTACCATAGGAAATCTCATTCCTGTACTTCTAAAACAACATCATCCCAGCTTCTGGTTCCTAGTTACTCACTGCGTCTTGAAATACAAAACATTCTAGAGATTTTAAAAGGCGCATTACCCCTTTTTAGTAATAATCCATCAATCAGCCACACTTAGCTTGTTAATTATACTATAGAAAGAATTAAAAGACAATCCTCCAAATGTGCCTACAATACCTTGCATTTGATGGCAAAAATTGAAAGTTCGGATGCCTTGTATAGCAGGATGGAGGAAGTACAAACAAAGGTTTATTCAACAGACAATATGCTATCCATGTTAGTGTTGCAATATATGCGAGTATTGTTACGAGATAGAAGTTATTCATTTTTTTTTGCGTCAAATATGAGCGCACGGTTTTCCCATTTATCAAACTTACAACTTCCTAAAAAATTCATTTTAATTTTGCTCTAAGGCATACTATCTTAAATGTGACCAAGTTTATAGAGAAGCATAAAGACATCAATACTATTAAGAAAATATATTACATGGTGAATCTAGTTATATTTACTATTTTTATCATAAATATTCATACTTTTTAACATAAATCTGATCTTACTTGGGATGGCTTGACTTAGAGCAAAACTAGGATGACTTTCTTTTGGGAACAGAGGGACAATGAGTTCCATTCGTTGATGATGCAATAGTAAGCCCTGTTGGCCCTTTTTTATCTAAAATTTTGGTAAACTTTGGACTTTCAAATGACCTCAAATGCGCCTTTTTTTACTAGAATGTTCCACATATCGAATGCTGCAACTTTTCATATAAAGACCGCCTCCATTTGAATCCATAAAAAGTTATGAACTCTCTAAAGCTGAAATATGAATTAGCATGGAGGAGGAGATGGAGGTATAATTTTGTGTACAAAAACACACCAATTCCAAAAAAAACAAATAAGTCAATAAATACTCTATGCTTTTGTTGATGTTCATGAGATCAAAAGATAATATAAACAGCACCATACCAGTTAAGTTTTATCGGATCCTCACCAAATTTGTTGTGTATTCAAATGGAACATAGCAATGATTATTTTCTCTTTTAAAAATGAAAGTTTGAATTTAACTCCAAACTTTTTTTAGTATAATTTGAGTTCCTTGGTTTAGCTGGTTTAACACATATACCTAAAAAACTTTTTTATAAATACTCCTACAGAAGTGCCAAGTTGTCCCTCACAATGTTTAAGGTTGGATGTCTTGGATCCCGGGTGGTAGTCTCTCTGCCCCCACCCCACACAATAATTCTTCCCTGCGTCTGGCCCCACCTGTCACAATAAACATTCTACACCAAATCGCAACCCAAACACCACACGACCCCTGTCCCCACGTGAGTTGGGGTCCCACCACTCAGAGAACGTAAAGAGTCGCCGCGTGGGTGTGCTGGAGAGAGGAATAAACCAAGCGGTGCGTCTCTCTCGTGTCTACACGCACCAGGAGTCCAGGACCCCCACTCTCCACTCTCATCATCTCACCCCCTCCCTCCGCCCCCGTTGCCTCTGCTGGCGGCAGCTCTGCTCTGCCCCCCTCTCGCTCTCCAATCCCAGCGCACAGCGTGGCAAGACACACCACCGTACCGCCCCCCCCCCCCCCCCCCCCCCCCACACCGGCCACCTCACCGCCTCTCCAGACTCCGCGCCATAGCCCTCCGCGTCGCCTCTTACGGAGGAGGCCCCGTGCCCGATCGGGGATCCCAAATCTCGGCCGCCGGAGCGGTGGGGGTAAGCGAAAGGAGCCCCTCTCCCGCTTCGATTCCTTTGCGTAGGCGGCTTCTTGATTCGGGGCTCGGGTTCCGCCTTTGCTTTTGCTCTTGAAGGATTTCTTCGCTTGCTGATGACTGACTGATGTAAGCTTGTTGCGTGCGGTTGTGCTTGTGCAGGCGTGTAGATTTCGGCGGCCATGGGGGGCGCCGTGCTGGTGGCCATCGCGGCCTCCATCGGCAACTTGCTGCAGGGCTGGGATAATGCGACCATTGCAGGTAAACTCACGGTAGAAAAAAAAAGTTTATTCGATCTTATTATACTGTTGCGCGTAGATGTCTTTTTATGCTGCCGCTAGGGGTCCATGTTAGGTAGCAATTATTGGGATTCCTGTCGAGATCATGATGTGTTTGGTGGAATCGCCTGATGGTAGAAACCATTTTCCTTGTTACTTGTGTTCGATCGCAAGTTTACCGAGCAGTGATTTTCTCAAAGATTTTCAAATCTGTTATTATTCCTAACATGATTAAATAATTAATTGTATGGATCCACCACGTATGATCTCTCTATCTGGGACTTGTTGCCATCCAAGTCAAGATGTTCCGATAATTTCATCTGGTACTGGTAGCCTGATACTGATAGCTTGACTTCGTTCTGACCCTGGTTGACCTGATTTCTGATATCTGCAGGGGCCGTCTTGTACATAAAGAAGGAATTCGATTTGCAGAGCCAGCCCCTAATTGAGGGTCTCATCGTGGCCATGTCCCTGTTCGGGGCAACAGTCGTCACGACATTCTCCGGGGCATTGGCCGACTCCATCGGGAGGCGGCCCATGCTGATCGCCTCGGCTGTCCTCTACTTTGTCAGTGGCTTGGTGATGCTCTGGGCACCAAGCGTGTATGTTCTGCTCCTGGCAAGGCTCATTGATGGACTCGGTATTGGTCTGGCTGTCACATTGGTTCCTTTGTACATCTCCGAGACTGCACCGACGGATATTCGAGGGTTGTTGAACACGCTGCCGCAGTTCAGTGGGTCAGGAGGGATGTTCCTTTCTTATTGCATGGTGTTTGGGATGTCTCTCTTACCAAAACCTGATTGGAGGATCATGCTTGGGGTTCTGTCGATCCCCTCGCTTATATACTTTGCATTGACTGTCTTCTACTTGCCTGAATCACCGAGGTGGCTTGTGAGCAAAGGAAGGATGGCCGAGGCTAAGAGAGTCTTGCAAAGGCTGCGGGGAAGGGAAGATGTCTCAGGTTTGCATGAACTTGCAAAATATATGTAATTCACTGTGATTGTAGTTGCTATCAATTTGTGTCATGATCACTCATTTTGGGTCAACTATACAGGAGAAATGGCTCTTCTAGTCGAGGGCTTGGGGGTTGGGAAAGATACACGTATTGAAGAATACATAATTGGCCCTGATGACGAACTTGCTGATGAAGGGCTGGCTCCAGATCCAGAGAAGATCAAATTATATGGACCTGAAGAAGGCCTATCTTGGGTTGCCCGACCTGTTCGTGGTCAAAGTGCACTTGGAAGTGCATATGGTCTCATTTCTCAGCATGGGAGTATGGTTAGTCAAGGTAAGTCACTTGTGGATCCTGTTGTCACTCTTTTCGGTAGTGTTCACGAGAAGATGCCCGAGATAATGGGGAGCATGCGGAGCACATTGTTTCCCAATTTTGGCAGTATGTTTAGTGTTGCGGAGCAGCAGCAGGCTAAAGCTGACTGGGATGCCGAGAGTCAGAGGGAAGGTGATGAGTATGCTTCAGATCATGGTGGAGATGACATTGAGGATAGCCTCCAAAGCCCACTTATTTCTCGTCAAGCAACAAGTGTGGAAGGAAAGGAGATTGCCGCACCTCATGGTAGTATAATGGGTGCTGTGGGAAGAAGTAGCGGTCTTATTCAGGGAGGGGAGGCAGTAAGCAGCATGGGCATTGGTGGAGGGTGGCAGTTGGCATGGAAATGGACCGAGAGAGAAGGTGCGGATGGGGAAAAGGAAGGTGGTTTCCAACGTATTTACTTGCATGAGGAGGGTGTACAAGGCAACAGAGGTTCTATATTGTCATTACCAGGGGGGGATGTCCCTCCTGGTGGTGAGTTCGTCCAGGCTGCAGCTCTTGTGAGTCAACCGGCTCTTTACTCCAAGGACCTTCTGGAGCAGCGTGCTGCTGGTCCTGCAATGGTGCATCCATCTGAGGCAGTTGCTAAAGGTCCAAAATGGGCCGACCTGCTTGAACCTGGAGTGAAGCATGCACTGTTTGTTGGCATAGGAATACAGATCCTGCAACAGGTAAGAAGATTTTTCCTCTCCAATATACCCTTAAATGTACTTGGTAACCTAGTTTAGCATTTCAGAGACCCCAAAAGAACTTCTTCTAGTGCTTTAATAAACTAAAGCTCTTACTCTTAATAGTTAAAACTAAACACTAAACAGTTAAATTAAAGCGTCTTGCTGCTATGCACTGCACTTCTGCTAATAACTTGTTATAGTTCCTACTTTGGTCATACACTCATACCAGCAAATGTTAGGAGCCTAGTGATTACAGTTGGCAGCTCAGTGGTATTTTCTTGCTGTTCTGAAGAAGGAAATAAAGCTGAAGATAGGATGGATGCTGATCTGGGTAGCATAGTTTTACTGATCTCTTCAGGTGCTACTGATGAATCTTTAGGTCCTAACACGGGTGAAATCAGCTTTGATATCATGCGGTAGTCAATCCGAAAAGAAACACGCTGTGGTGTTCTGTATAGGAAACACATAAAAAGAAGGCAATAATCTTAAAAAAATAAGAAACTGGAGAACTGTTGCAAGTGGGCTGTGGCACTGCTTAATGTAGTTTAGGTGACAACTTGATTAACGGGTATTTATCATAAGCATGTAAATAGTATGTTGATCTAATCCTCCCATTCACTTGCAAGGACATTCATGAATACATTTGCCACATATGGTTGTAGGTTAAAGTCTCAGCACGGTGTTTCATCTCTATAACATTTTTTAAAAACTTTCCACATGTCAATTTGGTGTACAATGTGTTACTATGTTGATCCTTTTATCTTTTTAATATGCAGTTTGCTGGTATCAATGGTGTTCTATACTACACTCCTCAAATTCTTGAGCAAGCAGGCGTTAGTGTTCTTCTTTCCAACATTGGCCTTAGTTCAGCTTCAGCATCTATTCTTATCAGTGCCTTGACAACGTTACTGATGCTCCCTAGCATTGGTATTGCAATGAGGCTCATGGATATGTCTGGAAGGAGGTTAGACTGTGTGTTTCATATGATATTGCTTATTATGCATACATACATTTTTTGGGTAAAAGTAACTAAAGACGGTTGTATTTCTTGACTTGTTTCTCATCCAGGTTTCTTCTCCTTGCGACCATCCCTATCCTGATAGTGGCACTACTTGTCTTGGTGGTGGTCAACATTGTGGATGTGGGAACCATGGTGCATGCTGCGCTCTCCACGATCAGCGTCATAGTCTATTTCTGCTTCTTCGTCATGGGGTTTGGGCCTATTCCCAACATTCTTTGTGCAGAGATCTTCCCCACCACTGTTCGTGGCATCTGCATAGCCATCTGCGCCTTAGCCTTTTGGATCGGTGACATCATCGTGACATACACACTCCCTCTGATGCTGAACGCCATTGGGCTTGCCGGTGTCTTCGGGATATATGCTGTTGTTTGCATCCTGGCTCTTGTATTTGTATACATGAAGGTGCCGGAGACAAAAGGCATGCCTCTCGAGGTTATCACGGAGTTCTTCTCTGTTGGAGCAAAGCAAGCCAGGGAAGCCAGAGAGGATTAATCGCTCAGACCCGGCAATCAGCAATGCTGGCTGTAATTTTGTGGTTTCCAAACCTCACCGTGGTAATTTTGTGGTTTCCAAACCTCACTGTGGTTAGTTAATCCTCAGATGCTGTGTGAAAGATACTTCGACCGACGAAGAATGTGACCGGGGGGACAGTGTGCCTAAAGAGATGGTTTGGCTGTACATCAAGAGGCTTGATACTGTCATAGGCCGGCTTTTGGAACTAGGGTGTGCAGATCGTCATCTGTTATTTCTTCTTTTGCTCGGGGGGCTGTTTGTGCTCGTTGTATTTTTTTTTTTTTTGCTCGGTGTAACTAGTGGTGTACAACAGTTATGTTATTGGTTTCTTTGTCTTGTCAGCTCCTCTCCGTGGTTAGTCTTGATTGAATACCCCAGCAATCATGTGTTATCGTCAGTGCATTTGTTTTTTTTTCTGTTTATTGGGTGCTGGTAAAGCGAGATGGCCTTTATGTTCCGGTTGCTCAGGAAAGGGTTAGTGAATGTTCAGTGGTCACCATCTGTTGAGCCAGAAAGATACTTCATATCATAATCATAATTTATTAAAGTCGTGATATCCTCTGGTGGTCTCCAATGGTGGCAGAAAAAGTAAAACTCTCTAGCTGAACTGCTGAGACCTGAGGCTGAGAGCATCTCCAATGGAGACGGTAAGAAGGATTTCAGCCAGCTGATTATCTCCAAGACTCCAACGGAGGCTCTGGTAAGTTAGTACAGTTCCGGCTCGTCGTCAGAGTATAGGTAATAAATAATAATGATCTTGTTGCTCTGCAGTTCATGGGCCTTTTCATGTTTTTTTCTAGGTTCCTGTGCTATTAGGAACGAATCAATATATTCTCATTTCTAAAAAATAATGAAAACACGGAAAATGTGATGTGTTCAGAGCGGCAAATTGAGGTCCCAAGTTGCTGGGAAGCTTTTTGGGTTGAGGAATATCTTGGGGGAGATCCCTTAACAGCCGGGTTCTGTTTGGCCCTTCGAAGATACTATACACGAGCAGAGCACACCAGAGTGCACGGCACTGGAATGGTATTGGATCTTGGTGACACGGCGCGGGGCGATTTGCCTAGCTTGTTCAGATTGTCTTTCCACTACTGTTGGAGTGTTGGGTAGTGGCAAGGACAGTGGAGGCTTATCCTACTGGAAAATCAGATGTAGACACCGTGTGGTACTAGTAGTAGTGGCGAACTCCAGAACGTGTCATGCTGGTCCTCCCCGTGCAGGGGGCTCGAAATGTCGGACGGACCAATTATCTCATCTTTTTTGAGGGCTTTATCTGAGCATACTTTGGCGCGCAAAGAACGTCACATTGCTTGGTCAGTTTTGAAGACCATTTATTATTCGAGCTCGCTGGTGATTTTTTGGAAACCTGAGACAAACCCTTTGCCAAACAGACCCAAGGAACAATAAAATTACGTGCTTCCAGAAAAAAAGCCATGACGCCACCTGCTGACCGGGGCGAGCACACGTTTCTGAAAACGGGGAAAAGGCGCTTTTGCCTCCGTACAAAATTATATACACAAGCAAAAGCGAGCAAAAAAACAATTTCTTCGGCGCCGTGGCAGTTCGGAGCTGACGCTATGTATAATACTGCAACTGTCTCCTGCTTCTGCTTGCTATACTACTACAACGCCGCTGAAACGCCTGGAGCTGAACGGCAGCGTGTCCTCCCTCTCGTCACGTCGGCAACAACCACACATGGCATGACCCCCGGCGCGCCAGCTCACCCGCGTCGTGATCACGACGCGCGCGGCCGCCGAGGGGGGTGGGTGTCTCGCGGCGAGCCAATCCGAGGTCCCGAGCTGGGGATCCCCGATTCGCCAGGGTTGAACCTGTGCCAATGCCGCCTCGCTGAATTTCGTGTGGGGGAATATCGTGCTCTTTCACCCTTGACCGACCGACTTGGCACATGTTTCGTGGATAGCAAATCCCCAGGTCACAATGTTTCTCGTTCAGATAGCACAAGTTTCTCTTCAGGATTTGCTAATCCAATTTGAGCTGTTGAAGCCACCGATGTCAGGAATAAAGAATCCGCCGGAGTACGGTCTCTTTTTTAGCGCGGTAAGCGACGATGCTTCCAGATTATCTTGATGGGGATCGAAGACAAGAGCCTCGCGCTCAGTCACATGCCTTTGATGATCATCCCGTCCCGTCCCGGTGAGGCAGAGGCAGCGACCTAACCGTGTGTTTGGTTGGAGAGCGGCGGGAGCGGAGCGGAGCCGACCCTCGTTTTGGGGACGGCTCCAACCCTTCACAAGTTTGGTTAGAAATTTTGGGTTGGAGTGACTCCGACCCTCTTTTTTGTTTGGTTGAAGGGATGAGGTATGGAATGGATGGCAGTTTTCACTCCGTTGGTGGGTCCCATATGTCATAGGGTTTAGGGTTCAGTGGGTCCCATATGTCATACATGCCCTCTTCATCCTCATCCTCATCCCCACACGCCCCTCGATCCAGCCACGAGCTTGTCCCGCCGGCCCTCCTCCCGCCGGCCACTCCTCCCGCGTGCGGGCCGCGAGCTCCGGCCGCCCGCGGGTGCGAGCTCCGCCGGCCGCCGGCCGCCCGCGGGCGCAAGCTCCGCCGGCCGCCTGCTGCGAGCGCCGCGGGCCGCGAGCTCCGGCCGGCCGCCTGCTGCGAGCGCCGCCGGCCGCGAGCTCCGGCCGGCCGCGGGCTCCTACGCCCCCGCGGCGGGGTGGGTCGGGGTGTCGGGCGCACGGGGGAGAAGCAGGCCCCTTCGGTGTTGGGACCGGCGACGGGGAGAAGAGGGCCGCCATGGCCTCCACGTGCTCATCTGCAGCACCAGGAGAGAGAAGACGGGAAGCAGACGGGAGAGACACGGGAGACGAAAACAGGAGCGAAGCGGCTCCGTCAGCCGAATTTCAAGGACGGAGCCAACCCACATCTGGAGGGTATATTCCCTCGGGAGCGGCTCCGCTCCCGCCCGCTCCCGCGGCTCTCCAACCAAACACACGGTAAAATGCCGAAGCAGACCGCCCGTCCACTCCACTTCACACACACGCAGCTCCCCTGCCCATCCCTACGACCCTACCAGTATCCAGCTACGCAATGATCCAATGGCCTGTCAACTTCTTAGACCGTCTCCAGCAGCTGCTGAATCAGGATCTGCATCTGCATTTTGCAGATTTTAGGCGCACTGTAGCGGCTCCAGCAGGAGCCGCAACAACTGCTGCATTTTGCAGCAAGGCCACCGGTCACCGCATTCTCGGGGGGTGTTGGGGCCTTTCCCCATCGCAACCGTCTGCGGGCCCCACCGCCTCCCTCTCCCCGGTGACTCCGCCGCCTCCCTCTGCACCGAACGGAGAGGAGCCGCTGCGCTGAGCTCGGAGGCCGCCCTGCTCCTGCGATGAGGAGGCCGCGTGCGAGGGAGGTAGGGGAGACCCGCCGGCCGCCGGATTTGCTCCGGGAGGCCGCGGTGCTCCTCCTCCCTCGATCGATTCGGGGCCGTCGGCGGAGGGAAGAGACGAGGAGGAGCCGAGGAGGCGGGGATTCGGTGGAGGGAAGAGACGCACCATGACGGTGGTCGCCGGTCGCCCTCCCTCTCCGGCGCAGCACCGACGGCGGCGAGGCGGAGTAGAAGCGGCGGCTCCAGGATGGCGGACGAGATGCGGCGGCTCGAGCTCGACGGAGGCCACCGGCGGCGCAGATGGAGCGCCTCCTCTGCGCCCCTGCACGGCGAGCTCGGTCTCGGCGCCGGCCCGAATCGAGCAGCGGCGGGGGCAGTTCGCCCTTCCTCACTCCTTCGCGGGAACCGGCGGCGGATCTTGCTGCGGCTCCTCTCCCGTGGCGACGACGAGCTCCCCTCGGCGCGGCAGCTCCCCTTGCCTCGCCGCGAACCGCGCCTCCGCCATGCTCCCCCGCCGTCGGTGGTTCGCCCGCGCCTCCGTCTTCGCGCCACCGCGGGTGTTCCGCGCGGTGCGTTGACCTTCAGGCGTCCGCCTCGTCGTCGTCGCCGGATCTGCTCCCCAGCTCGCCGGCCGCCGGATCTGCTCCGGGACGCCGCGCCTCCCTCCGCGCGCGGGAGCCAACGACCCGAGAGGATGCAGCAGGGGAAGCGGGAGGACTGCTGGAGGCGCTCTCACCGGATCCTCTCTCTCCTTTGCGGAAGTGTCGATTTTGCAGATGGGGAAGGGCTGAACTGCTGGAGACGGTCTTAAGAACACAGCAATGATCTGCTGAAAATAAATTACCCTTGCTTCTAATCCTGTCTAGTGTTCTACAAGCTCTATACAGTACAAATACACTCCATATTTTTACCCCCCGCAATTCACATGTTTTTACAGTTTACAGCGATCGCAAGATGCCAGCACAGCAGGCCCCCAAGCAAAGCTCAAGCGGAGAACTCCAAAAGGTTCGTACAAAAAGAATCACATTTCTAGTTATTCGTCGCTCTTTCTTTTTTCCATTGCTTTAGAAGGGGATCTTCGCTGTGAAACTGACATGTGGGCCACGGGAAGATGGGGGCAGCTCAACTACCGGGACCGTGTAGGGCCCGCCCGTCAGGCAATCATCCGGACAACTACTGCTGCATGCTACGGCAAGAACCCGCCGCCGCCGCGGCCCCGGCCGGCGCTGCCGCTGCCGCCGACGCCGCCGGCGGTGGCCGCGGCGGAGGACGAGGAGGAGGCGAGGACGGCCTCCAGGACGACGGCCTCGCACTTGCGGCACCGCTTGGGCGGCGGGTTCGGGTCGTCGAGCACGATGGGGCGGCGGCAGGAGGGGCAGGAGGAGTTGGAGCGCAGCCATGTGTCGACGCACGCGACGTGGAACCCGTGCCCGCACTGCGGCATCACGCGCACCTCCTCCCGCTCGCCGAACTCCGCCAGGCAGATGGCGCACTCCGCCAGCAGCTCCTCCGCCTTCGCCTCCTCCTCCCCCTCCGCGGTCGGCGCCGCGCCTCGCGCCGCCGCGGCCGCCGCCACCGCGTCCGCGTACGCCAGCTTCGGCAGCGCCTTGAGCGCCTTCTTCTTCAGCCCCTTGGTCGGGGTGGTGGCCGTCGTCGCGGCCGCCGCGCTCGCGCCGGCGCCGTGGTGCCCGCCGGCGCCGAAGTGCCCCGCGCCGTCGCCCGGGTTGCTCGTGGGGGACGACGGGCCGCCTCCGTCGGCCCCGGCGCCCCTGTTGCGCCGGGAGCGGGCGCAGCGGGCGACGGCCGCGAGGCCCACCACGCAGATGAGCGCGCAGAGCAGGGCGGCGAGGATGACCACGACATCGGAGTTGACGCCCGAGGGCGGGTCGGCCGGCGGGATGCCCGGGATACGGTTGGGGTTGGCGGGGCCGCTGTCGCTGCTGCCCTGGAGGAGGCGCCGCGAATACGACGGCGGCGACGGCCGGGGCATCGCCGGCGCCGGTGGGTGCGGGGGCGTTTTCGTAAAAAAAATGGAGCGGCGAGAGGACGGAAAGGGAGGTCGGAAAGGGAGGTCCCCTGTCTTGGAGGTTGGGATGGTTAATGCGGAGGGGCAAGCGTCCGGGTGAAGCTTTCGGGTGGGGGAGTGGGAGGACGACGGACAGCCTGAGCTGGGCGGAGGGACATTTGACCATTATACCCTTTGTTATTTTTTTTCCTTTTTTTTATTTTTTTGCCGGAGGTTTTAATTTCGATCCAGGAGGAAAATGAGAAAATTCATTGGTCCTACTAATACTTTCTATTTGCCCTTCCATGCCATTAGAATTTAGCAAAGTACATTCATCGAATTGGAAATTTAAATGTGGTGTGAGGGAAGTTTGTTATATCTGAAAAATGTAGTTCAATTTGGGAATTGCGAATACTTCCAAGATATTGTGTTTTGAAAGCATAACTCTAATTGGGTTAGGTAGAAAGCAGAAAAAGCAGGTAGATTGAATATTTGGTTGGGGGTTGGGGATGTAGACTTTTGTACTAGAGCAGTTGTACAATTATACCACCAAGAATCCTAACGGCTGGAAGACAGTGCTTGCTCTGAAGAAGGACCAACTTGGTGCATTGTCTCGGATACCCCAGCAAATTAAAGTGAATTTATATAGAGGCATAAATGGAAATAGATATACAAATAAATAGTTCCCCTCCAAACGTTTGGATATCTCGAGAGCTTTGTGTAGCCATCAGCCCACGGATCATCCACCAGCTGTCTGCTGCGATTACCACAAATAATCAACCACTAGTATTAGTATTAGCAACTGCCAAATAACCTCGTAGTGATGTGATGATCCAATGCTAATTGGCCATTTAAACGTGTTAATAGTCACTTAAGACTGATTGAAGTGGAGAGATAATCTAGAATCCTAAGAAATAACCTTGTCATTACCAGCCATTTTCCTTCTCAATAAAACAACACGACCAATTTCTTTCTAACATTCTTAGTGTTTTTTTTCTAATATTCTTAGTGCAAGTACGGCAGCTCATGCAGTATCACGCAAAAGGAGAAAGAGCAAGAATTTTTAGTCATCAGCTAACCCGGGCCATTTCCACCTGCAGCAACTACCAGTCGAATTCGATGATATACTCCGTGTCATGATGCCAAGCGGGTCAATGCGTCAACTAAGAAGCAGAGGAGATGCCATGCCCCCAATCATCGGCGGCGGCAGAGGCCAAACTTTTTTTTTTTTTTGAAAGAAGCAGAGGCCAAACTTGCCAGGATGTTCAGTTCAGCATCCCAGCCGACGCGGCACAGGCACACGATCCCACATGGCCACATGGGGGAAGGCCGGACGAGAAGGGGCGTGGCAGGTGGAGACGTGCAGTGCAGTTCCGGGTTCGACGCCTCCACCACGGGGGTCGATCGGTCTCGATCCGGACGGCGGACGCGGCAAGCAAAGCGTCTCGCGAGTCGCACACGACTCGAGCAGGCACACCCCAAGGCCCCAACCCGACCCGGAGGCCGGAGGTGAGCGATGGTGCCCGGCCGGCGGCCGCAAAAGTCCAAGGACCGCCGGGTTTTTTTTACCAACCGGTATATTTTTACCGCTACCCAGCGGTAACGGTATACCGCTATTTACCGCTCGAATTCAAAATCCAAACCAAAATGGTCAATACAAACGGTATGCAGCGGCATACCGCGGTATAAAATATTTTTACCGCTCCGGTATGAATTAAAACCGCTACGGATTGCATTAAAACCGTATACAAGAAAAAGGGTCTCCGGCTTGAAAGAAATGAAAATTTTGGCATGAGGTTGGCACAAAGTAGTGTTAAATACCACCCCCAATCACGTAACTAAGTGGCTAATTCACAAACTCACAACTAAATTAAATCCTACCTATAGAAAATATACCTAAATCTGAAACAAATCCTACCTAAAATTGGATCCTACCACAAATCCTACCTAAATCCTAAATCCTAAAATTGGATCCACAAATCCTAAAATCCTAAAGCAAAATAAACTTAAATCCTAACACAAATCATACCTAAATCCAAATGCAAATGGTACCCACATCCTACAGCTAATTTCTACCTAAATCCTAAAGCTACCTACCTAAATCCTTAGTCTCCTACACTCCATAAAAAAAAAACTTACCTCACAGCCGCGGCTACCGCCGCCTCCCGCCGCGGTATACCGCCCGCCCGAGGCGGACTCCCGCTCCTACCGCGCGGGAGCGGGCGGATCCGTCCGCTCCGCGGTATACCGCAGCTCCCACGTGGCTTACCGCCGTCCAGGCACGGTAACCGCCGGCGGCGAAGCGGACGGGGCGGAAGGGCGAGCGGAGGTAAACGCGGGGGAGCGGGCGAAGCGGTCTGGGCGTCGGGGCGACGCGCTGGCTCTAGCTGAGTGTGGATAGGGTTTGCTTGACCTGGTTGGGCCTGATGGGCCTTAACGGGCCGGCGCCCATTTTTTCTTTTTCTTTTTTTCTATAACTTCTAAAGCTCGAAATAAATACTAAATGCATTCAAATTTGAAAACTTTTGACACCATCAGATTCTATAAATCATGAACTATTTTTTTGGATTTTTATAGATTTTTTTTGAATTCAAATTTGAATTAAAAAAACCCTAGCGGTTTTTACCGGCCGGTACAGATACCGCACCGGAGCGGTAAAAACGGTTACCGCGGTAACCGGTGCGGTAACGGTCGGTAAAAAAAAACCGTGAGGACCACTCCCCCCGTCCGCGAGATTCGCCACGCCCGCCACGGCAGAGCGACCCTTTCTTTCCTTTGCTCGCCCGCCACCTTTTCCACCGGGTCGTTTTCCCCGCGACGGAACGCGCCCACGGCCGCGAAAGCTCCACCGCCGGGACGCGCGCGCCTTTCTCGGCCGCCGTCGCTGTCTCTCCGCCGGCCACGGCCACGCACGGCCAGCGTCGCGCGCACGCAGGCCGTGCCGCAGCCGCAGCCCGGCCGGGGATGGCACGGAGTACGCGTGGAGAGGGGGCTCAGAGGGGGGAGACGTGCGCCCGACTCGGCAGCGCCCGTGAGCGGGTGTGCGGGCAGTGCAGGTGACCGGTGTCGCGATCGGTGGTGGCGGGCACCGGACAGGTAGGGTTTGTGGTGGAGTTGGTCCCGGAAATGGCGGGTGGGGGCTCCCATCGATCGACCGTGACACGGCGACTCGCGCGTGCGTGCAGGAATGGCCGCCTACACATGCTATGTTACAGCTCTGTGGGACTGTGACCGTTCCACTGATAGACATGGAGAAAGTTTTACACAGCACGATCAATTATATATGGAACCCTCGGTTCACCGCACACCTGCTAACTTTCTGTTTGCGCCTTTTGCGTTGAAGGAACAAATGGGTCGGTTCAGATCACCACCTTTCATTGTGTCCGTGCGGTTATGGTCGCCTACGCTACAACTCTGACTGTACTGCTTACTGTTTAGCCTCTGCAACATTCTGCAGAACTAATCCATAGGCCCATAGCGAGAAGCTGACAACAATATTTCTGATATCATTCAGTGTTCAAGTTCTAATACAAAGTTCAATGACAGGTAATATTAAAATCATAACAAATAAAAAAACGTTTTCACTGACTGTGCATAGGCTATTCTCAGTGCCAATTTTCGTTTCACTGTTTCCAGAACTAACAGATCATTCGGAGTGAAACGAAACTGTAAATGAAACACACCCTACAATGCAACTTTAATTTTGGTTGTTTCATACTCAAAATGAAACATTCTACTGTCATTCGGAGTATATAAAAGCATGAACTCAAACTGTATATAGGCAGCCGCTATATTTAGTTCATGCATGACGTGGAAGCTTTTAATTGGACACATGATCAAATGAAATGAAATTCTAACTCATTGGAAAGTATGAGTTTCATCCCAAACTCATTTCCTCCCTCTCTTCGTATTCCAACTCTAAATGCCAAACTCAGCACTGATGGAAGTTCACGAAAATCTATAGCAATGAGGGGGGTAAAAAATGCTTCAATGCTAGGGAGGGAAGCTCGCGAAACATTGGGTAAGGTAAGAGTCCCAAGCAAAGGGGTCTCTCAAAACATCTAGGTATGGTGAAGATCCCACTTCCCTGGCAGGCGAAATTCCGCCATAACTTACACTGCCTACTTCACTGGCAGCTGAAAACCCTCCCTGGCTCATATTACGCTCTTCATTGAAAGATGGAATCCCACCGCTATGCTCAAGTACATTGCAGGAACCCCCTCTCGGACAAGTTCCACCGAAATCAAAATCACCCCACGACTCGTCTTCAAGGAAACCCTTTTGCAGTGGTAACAATCCATTACCTGTTAAATCAATAAAAATGAGTGCAAACATCACAACTGCTTCTTAAAAGTTGAGAAGAAACAATATTGGTACAAAGATTAAAAGTCGTTACCTTCAGGTGTCGTGTTATGCTCCCAAGAACATTTTTCCTGTGAACTAGACCCTTCCAAGGTCTTGTTATCCATGGATGAATCCGCCAGAATCTCATTTCCTACGGATGAAACTTGCTGGTTGGCAAATTGGAAGCCCTCAAATTCTTCTGCAGAAAATTCAGGTTAGACTGGAGCACTGGACAGTTAAACACAAGGCATACTACCATGGGGTACAAGTATTTTGTTGGGGATTCAACTTACCTGACACATTTTCCGATGATGCGCCAGATGCTAGCCCATTATATGTAGAAGAAATTTGCTGATGTGCTACTTGGACATCAATTTGTTCTGCAAGATTTTGAGGAAACAGTAAACAGTGATCGGGATATCCAACAACAACAACAAAGCAGTCCCAACCAAATTGAGGTAAGCTAGAGATGAAACACAAGAAGATCCAAAAATAAAAAGGATGAAGAAAAGGAAATAGTAATATTCCATCTTATCGTAAATTTATGTCCATAATACATAATTCACTTAAAAAAGGGCGTACCCTATGCGAAAGCTCCCATACAAGGTGGGTTCTGGGAAAGGGAATTAACACATAATTCGCTTATTAAAATAAATATGTTTTTTTTAGATATTGCTAGCCAAAGTAGTAAAAAAATTGACTTAGGATTGTGATCAGAGTAAGTAGTAAACTTAGCAGTAGACCAGTATAGGAATAATAAAAAGTAGGCAGTTCCTTAGTCATGGTTTGCTGTGAGTGGGATATAAGTTAAGAAAAAAGAAAAATCAGAGAAATGCACAAGCCACAAAGCATCTGAAATAAGTAATTCCAGTAAAAGAAAAATTCTGAAGGAGTGGTGTAACAATCACATTGCTCCAGAGAGACCAGGCCAAACCTACGTTGTATACTTCGACTTCTTTGCACATGTTGATGGGGCACATTCCTCGCTTTAATACAACTAGAGTAAATTCCTGGCCTTGGATTGCACTTGCGAGCATGATTGACGATTGTATCCCAATCTTGGTTAGAAATCTTTCCCATGATCTGTATAGGGCGATATTAGACAGAATATGTCAGTCACATTTTATAGGAGAACAATTAGCAAACAAGAAATTTAAGAATTCACTCTCATACTTTGCGCAGATCTTCTGGGCTCCTGCTGTAGAAACATAAAAAGTCCCCCACCGTCTTGATACCACTCTGCTCTAATAGCTTGTGTCTATCACCGTTCATTGCAATTCTACTCAGTTTATATACAGGATCACGTGGGGATGGATTGCCACTCTTCTTTGTTGCTGTAAAGAAAGATAGAAGACAGAGTTCTTTAAAAGGAGAGGCTGCCTTGCTGCACAAATATGATGCAGTCACCCTGCCTGAATCCTTTAATAAAAGTAATCATGGACATAAAGGTTCTTTGTTTACAAGTTAATAACAATTCAAGTTGCTTTCACATTTACTAATCAACCATTATAATGATGTTTAGTGTCTTACAGCACTGCTCAGTAAATATTGTACTTAGGAGGACTAGGATGCTGAAGTGGCTGGGGTTTTAGGAGAAAGAACAGACCAAAGAATGTGATGATAGAAATTCTGGTTAAAAAACAATCCACGATTCTTCTTGCTGAATGAACAATTCAATAGAAAATATGAAGGATAACAATAAACCATAATTAAACATCTAACTCAGAAACTTGTAATCTTAAAACGTAAGTTGGTGTTGCTGTTGATTCTATTTGTGCCTTTACTAAAGAAATGGATGCCGAGGTAAAGCCATAAAGGCATGTTTTATTTTTTTTAAAAAAGACAACTGACCCAAAGGAATATTAATACTTGAATAAAAGAGGATGAACTCACAAAATCCCCGAATATCCTTCACAGCAAAAGATTCAGTTATTCCTTCTTGAATTCTTCCGGAGATTCTGTCATCGGCAGCCATAACCCCCAACTTGAACCTTTTGCTTGGAACAAAACTGGAATTGTCTTGAAATTTGGCACTATCGAGATGACCCTCACCATTTTGCAGCCTAAAATAAAGATTCCCGGAGAGCAAATGTTCTTTTCCAGGTCTCCCAGTTACTATTTTACTATGAAAATACTCTTGTGTCCATTGTCCTTTATGATCATCATCAAAGTCGCCATGAATGGCTACGATGCGAACTCTCATGGAAGAAAACGGTTCACGTGTTATGATCTCGTTGTTATAATCATATATGGCTACCTTAAGGAGGTTCTTATCATCTGCTTCTATTTTACGCGTTGAGTACTTATCATTACCACATGAATTCAAAAATCTTAATTGTAGATGTATGCTGCAGTTTTTGTCAGACAACATCCTGAAAAGTAATGCAAGGAAATAATACACATAAGATGCTGTTTTTTTTTGTTTCAGATATGATATAGAAATGAGGCAGAGATTATTATACATGACATTAGCATTGAAATTTCTTATGATGCTTGGTAGGTATCAGAGAAGTACCTCCAATAAGAAAAAATTTTAATAACAAAGATCACTATATGAAGTTCTTGTAACTAGAGGCAGTATTTATTTGTAACTTTTTGTCCTCTGAATGAATTGACTTGCTGTGGCATTCAGTGTTCAATCCTTTTCATAGTTAGAGATTCTTTGTAGAACTCTGATATAAAGTAGGCTAGAAATCCAGCTCAACTGACAAACCTTTTCAACCATTTGATATTAATCCTTCATTAGGCATGGAAATTACTCAAGAATTTAAAGCAGGCAGAAGAGGCTAAATGAGTCAAGGTCAATAAAATTATTGAAACTCCAGTGATGAGAGGATATGCAACAGCAACAACTTTGCGGTGAACTTCACCACACTACTTGTTTGCAATAGAAGTTTAAACAATTGAACTTGAACCTTCACAAGTGCTTTCCTTAAATTTTTAAGTTACTACTTATCACACAACTTAAGAAACTCTATATCTGGACCGCAAATCACCATTACAGGTTAGACATCATGAATTCCAAGAAATTTTTTCATTTATACTCAAATTTGGATTTAGTAAAAGAGTTGACATTCTCAGAAAAGATATATACCTTATGTATTCCCATTTAAAGACATGTTAATTTGTAGGTGTAAATTCAACTTAAATTCATGAAATTATACAACTAAAAACTTGAAGGAAATGGGCATCTTCATTTGCTAACGACTTAAACGTTGTAGCATAGTTAAAATAGCTCATAACCTTTTTTGTACTGTATAGTAGTACTGTACAGCTATACAGCTCAAAACATAACAAGTAGGGTCCCTATATCAATTTACAACTTTAAAACCTTAAGAGTAGAAACCTATGCGAAGATTACCAACCTAGTAACAGGGGATTGCTGGAGGTAACCACCAAATCTACTTACATCCTGTCAACAAAATTTCAATAGAGCAAGCAGTTAATGTGAAAAATGGCACCAAGTTTGATGAAAATTCAACAAAGTAGATTTGCATAATTGAACAATCTTAAAGTTCATCAAATATCCTTCTGACTTTCTGAGGTCATGCATGTGTGTGCATTATGCCACTTAAGCACTGAACATTCACATGATACTTTACAATTAGTTACTATCAGATATCCCCAACAAACATCTGATATTTGAAATCAAACCCTACAAACATGCATAGATCATAGACGACTGATTGCACAAAAATATATCCCAATCCTAGGCATACATAAGCTTTTAGGAACCGAAGAACAGCAATCTTACTGCCGTTAGAGAGGAGACTTTTTCACGGAGATCCTGATTCTCCTTATGCATGGATTCAATTTTCTCGTTTTGCCCCTGTAGCATTCTTCGCATCTCCTCGAGCAGCTCCATCTGCCTGTCACTGTCCAGCATTCAAAGAAGAGTAACGAAAATAAAAATGGGCTATTTCGCAACAAATGCAGCATGAAGAACTACTGTTCATACTTAACTACCAAGAACTGGCCAAATCCTGTCCATGCAGATCAACAAATATTGCAAAGCCTAAAGATATGGGGGCAAGGCTGTCGCCTATAGCAAGTAGTAGCTCACTCGAAGCTGCAGGAGCACCGGGGACGCTTTGCAGGTGGTGATCGGGACGATCCTTCACCACCATGGTCGTTCTCCTCCCGATCCTGAGGCTGGGGCAGTGTCATTGCCCTTGCCGGGAGGCGGGATGAAGCAGCAGACAGAGCCGTGTTTTCTTCTTGTGCAGACGGACGGATGGTAGCCTATAAGATGCGGCTAGGACGAGAACATTCTTGACAACTTCCTTTGACTTCTTGACATCACAAACTTCAAAAAGGTGTGTTTTGCGAACGTTCCAAGAAACTTCAGATATAGTAAGGCTATGGTGAAAAAAAGTAAGTGTTGGTGAAAGGGTAAGTGTTGTGTTATGTTTTGGGCATTATTCCCACACGCTTTCAGTTTTGGACGGAAAGCTGAACGGAGGAAAGTAGAACAGTGTGCTCTGTGTGTGTGCGCGCGCATCTCAAATTCAGGCTGTTCGCATGCAGAGTTTCCACTCACATTCCAGATGATCCATTCACAAGGCAGGCTTGGCCCGCTTGCATTTCTGAGGTGAACCACCTGTTTATACAGTGAATCAAAAGATTGCTTGGGGTCAGCAGATTTACTGGGAATACAAAGGTATGCCGGTTCCCAGCAGTCAACTATACCAAAATCAGCACTAGGTGCAGTGAATTTTTTCCTGGTACAAAGCAGACAGGTGGCCCCGACAGTAAGACACAATCACCAGTAATCTCCACAAGAACAGGCTCCATCTTCGAAATGGTGGAACCGCTTTGCATCTCGGACAACAATCTCTCGGTCTGTGACCTTTGAGATATACTTGATGGCATCATGGCAGTTGCCGCAGACCCTGAGGTTCTTGATGATCACAAGCCTCGTTCCTGGGCTGGTGTTCAGCAGACCAAAGGCGATGGCCAGCCTCTCACTGTGGTAGCTGAGAAGCTGCTCCTTTACGTCTTCATCCAGGTCATGGTACACGAACTCTGTTCTTGGAACATAGCCCAGCTTCCTCATCTCAGAGTCAAGCTTTGCGACCATTTTCAGGATCTCCTGGTGCTGAGGGTGGCTCTGGTCTTCCATCACGAACGCATAACGAGTTCCACGCACCTCGACCAAGCTATAGCCAGGTACTTTCTTGCTGCCACTATCCTTCATTAGCTTCCTAACCTCCCTGACCTTGTCCCACTTCTTTGCAGCAGCATAGAGATTTGAAACCAGTGCAAGGGCACCTACGTCTTCAGGTTGCAAGTCAAGAATCTTTTCTGCTATAGTTTCTCCAAGCTCTACCTTCTTGTTATTCAAGCAACCTGAAAGCAGAGCAACCCAAATTGCAATGGTTGGTTCAGTTTGCATTGATGTTACCAGGTCATTGGCTTCTTCCACAAGACCGGAACGTGCTAAAAGATCAACTATACATACATAGTGCTTCTCTGCAGGTTCAATGTCAAACTCCTTAATCATGCGATCAAAACAAAATTTGCCTTCCTCCACAAGACCAGAGTGGCTAAGAGCAGACAGAAGAGAAGCAAATGTGGCATGGTCAGGCCGTATTCCTGTTTCATTCAGTTCTTGGAACAGAGCCAGAGCATCACGACCTCGTCCATGAGCGCCATAACATGCAATCATCGCATTCCAGAAAACCAAGTCTCCCGAGCCAACCCTATTGAAAAGCATTTGGGCACTTGATAGGGAGCCACATTTTGAGTACATGTTAATGACTGCTGTGCCCAAAATACAGTCAAACTCAAGCCTCCTCAGGATAAAAGCATGGATCGACTTCCCTAGCTTCAGGAGTCCCATATCAGCACAAGCTAGCAGCACACTAACAAGTGCTCCTGAATCAGGCTGAAGCCCAGAAACCTGCATCTCTCTGAACAAGTCAAGTGCCTCATCTGCATGCCCATTCTGTGCAAGACCAGAAATCAGCGCGCTCCATGAGACAGCATTCTTGTATGGCATCATTCTAAACACTCGGCGTGCCACATCAAACTGCCTGTTCTTGGCGTACATGTCCACAAGGCTAGTCATTGTAACAACGTCCATCCTCATACCATGCCGCAGTAGATACCCATGAACTGAGGCCCCCATTTGGGCATCCCCGGTTGCCGCACATGCTTGTATAACCCCAACCATGACCACCTCGTCCCCCTCCACACCATCCTCCCTCATCCTCATGTACATACCAAGCGCCTCCAAAGGCCTCCCAGCGCTCACGAACCCAGCAACCATCGTGCTCCACGCTACACGGTCCCTCCTCCGCATTCCATCGAACACCCTGACAGCGTCTCCCATGGCACCGCATCTCGAGTAGAGATGGAGCAGCGCCGAGCAGACAAATACGTCCTTTCTATAACCGGCCTCGAACGCGCGGTCCTTGATGTTTTCCGCGGCGGCGAGGTCCCCGAGGCGCGCGCACGCGGAGAGCGCGAGCGTGAAGGTGGTGCTGTCCGGGCGCGCGGCGGGCGGGAGGGCGCGGAAGACGCGCAGCGCGGTGCCGGGGGAGCCGCCCCGGGAGTGCGCGGCGAGGAGCGCGTTCCAGGCGGCTATTGAGGAAGGGGAGGCGGGGGAGGTCGCGAGGGTGGACTCCGCGGCGTCGAGCGCGCCGGCGCGGGCGTAGGCGGCGGCGAGGGATGCGAGGAGATGGTGGGAGGAGGAGACAACCAGGAGGGCGTGGAGGCGGGTGAGCGCCTCGAGCGTGGCGCTGGAGGAGGAGAGGACGCGGCGGAGGTGGCGCTGGTCGGCGAGCAAGGCGGGAAGGCGCATAGCATTTGGAACGGCGGAGGAAAAAGGATCTCCGACCAGGTGGCCGAAGAGAATAGAAAGACGGTGAAGAGTGTGCAACCCAAATTGGGCTGGACCGCTGGAGTTAGACCTAGTGGAGAAAACAATTTGGCCCAAAATGCTAAAGGCCTGAAGATGATGGTGCCGCAGATTGACAGCCCAATATTTTGTAGTTTTTCTTTAGAAAAAAAATCAGCTCAAAATTTCCGTGGCATCCAGTGGGCTTTATTACCTGCAAGATGCTCCTCTATTTAAATTTCTTTACCTCCTCTGTTTGCATATCACCATTAGTCCATTAGACAGTTTGAGTGTGCAGACGTGCAGTTAAACGTCCCCTGCAAGTGAAGGCTCCATGAGTCCATGGATTTCACTCTGCTGTAGCTTTACTATTCCATGAAATCACTTTGCGTCAGAGCAAATCAACGGATACTAGGCTCTAGCTAACCACAACACTAACACCTGAATTAGCCCCAAAAAACCAGCATTCGCATTCATTAATCCAGGCATCACTTACAGCGCAGGCAGCTATACTACAAAACTGAAATACTAGTAATCTACTACTATCATCTAAAGCACACTCTCATATAGGTTAGCATCAACTACTGCTGGTCTGCTGCTACTACTAAACACTAGCACGCTTGTCCGGCACATGGCGAGGAGGCGGCGGCCTCGGGAACGAGAAGCTATCCTGCAGGACGTCGCGCGGCGGCGGCGGCGCCGCCGTCGCTACAACGTCCACGCGCACGTCCTCCGACCGCCCGGTGTCCAGGCTCCGCTGCTTCGCCGGCGGTATCAGGTGCCTGGTCTGCGACGACGACAGCGGCTCGGCGTCGTCCGTGTCGCTGTAGTCCGAGTCCGACAGCGGGCTTCTCGCGCCGCCGACGTGCGCGATGGTCTTGTAGCGGTGGAGGTGGCGCACCGGCACCTCGTGCGGCCGGCGCCACTCGCTCGCCTCCGTTCCTCCCGTTGTTGTGTGACTTGTGTCCGTGCTTGGGGTCTCGGAAGGGTCATCTGACGACTCCTTGTTGTGCTTCCTCTTCACCACGGCCTTGTGCCACTTCTTCAGGGCCTTCGCCGTCTGCTCGTCGAAAATTGTTCTCTTCATTTGTGACCCCATCTGGAAACAAAGCTCTCCCGAGTTATAGTCTTCTAAGGGACAAATCATCTGAATATGACATATAAAGATTAGACCTGAGCATTTTGAGCCCGGCCCGACCCGGCCCGCTGGCCCGGCCCGCGCCCGGCCCGCCCACGGACCTTACTGGACGGGCGTGGGCAGAGATCTTGAAGCCCGCGAAAAAAAATCTAGGCCCGAACTCGACCCGAAATACTGCTTTTAGCTGTTTTACACTATAAAAAGCGCGGGCAGCCCGCCCAAGCCCGGGCCCGGCCCGAGCCCGGCCCGAAAACTGAGGCCCGACAAGTCCCATGGGACGGTCATGGACAGGATTTTCTCGGCCCTAAAACCCCGGGTTTTTTTTCAGCCCGGCCCGAACCCGGCCCGGCCCGTGAAATGCTCAGGTATAATAAAGATACGCAATGCTCTTCTGAGTTCTGAATGCTACTACGTTTACAGAGTGAAGTAATTCAGTTATCGGGATCTGACGAAACTGTTGGCTGGTGATTAAGAGTGTGTTTGGTTTGGCTGTGACTTTGGGAAAAGCTGTTGTGGGCTGTGACTTTTGGAAAAGTAGCTTTGATAAAGTTGCTGTGGGATGGGTGGAAGCCTGTTTGGTTGAGCTGCTATGACTTTTGGAAAAGTCCCCTCTCTTCCAAGCGGGCCCCACATGTCATGCACACATGTCCCTTTCTTCATCCTCTAGCCAGATCTCCAGCATGCCAAACGAAGGGAGGATGCCGCCGGAGATGGGCCCGCCGCAGGTCGCCGGCCGCCGGAGATGGGCCCGCCGCAGGTCGCCGGCCGCTGGAGTTGCGCCTGCTGCCAGAGCTGCTGCCGCAGGGGATTCGCCCGCGCCCCCCACAGCGGCTCACCATTCCCCCCTTGCCCTAATCCTCACCGGCGGCGGCGGCGGCTCGCCATCTCCTTGCGCTGCCGGCGGCTCGCCATCCCCCTGCCCAATCCTCGCCGGAGCCCTGCCCCGCCACGGAGCTCGCCTGCGGCCTCCCGCTGCGGGATTCGCCAGGAAGGGGACGGGGCTAGACGGCCGGCTACCCGCCGGAGCCGCGCCCGCGCCCGCCGCCGTCGAGTTGCTGCTCCGCCACGGAGCTCGCCTGCGGCCTCCCGCTGCGGGATTCGCCGGCTAGACGGCCGGCTACCCGCCGGAGCCGCGCCCGCCTCCGTCCATGGGAATTTGGGCCCGAATCCTCGCCGGAGCCCTGCCCCCGCCATGGAGCTCGCCGGTCTTGGAGGAGGTCTGCCGGCCATGGTTCGTGCGGGAACAGAGAGGAGGGGAAAAGAACGAAACGTTTTTCTCTGTAACGAGTGGCAGCGCGGGTAATTTTGTTCCCCAAAGTCGGTAAAAGCAGGGGTCTGGGCTGCTTTTGCAATTGAACTAGGTGAAAGCAGCTTTAGGCTGTAGCTTTTCCCACAGCCGCGGGCCTTTGGTTGGCTTCCGGCTTTTGGAGAAAGCCACAGCCGCAGGAAGCCAAACCAAAGGCACCCTAAATGACACTATGTCAGTATACAATGTGAATGTGTGTTCACCTGAGATACAAGCGCATAGAGCGGAAGGGTGATATAGCTGCACATAAATTGGACGACAGCCCTGTAAAAAGAAGGAATACAGATGAATTGGATGGTTGATAGTAAGCAGAAACGTAAATAAACAATAAAACGGCAGAAGCATCTGAAACTTACCCAAGGCAGACTCTTGCGATGATAAGCTCAAAGCTGTCATGGAAGCAGGATCTCAGCCCAAATTCATACTGCATAAAAGTTTGTCATCAGTAAAGTTTCACACAGACTACACTTGTGCCACAGAAAATGATTCCAATCTCGAAAGCCTTACCCAAATCCAAAAGAAATATGTGATCTCAAATGCATTCTGCAAAAAGAAGAACAGTTGTTAGATATAGGCATAAGAACTATTTTCAAGATTTCTTTTTTTCAAAAAAAAAACAGCATGGTTGACTTGAACTTAATTCTTTAAAGTGCATAAGACTAGAGATAAAAAAAGCTAGAGATAAAAGTCAATATCAAATGTTCTTTGCTTTTCATAAGTCATAACAATTATTTTCCCATTTAACCAATTCACACAATGACACAACTGAGGTTTGAGAATGCCATGCATATGTTTGTCAGATGCTTTGAGTTCAAGTTAGCATGCTTGCTGATAAAGTACCTTTCTGCCCTTTACTGACCTGAAATGATGCGAAATGGATGAGATGGAGAACCAGACGAGGCTTCCCGAACCAAAAATGATCATCACTCAGCTTTACCACTGGCATGCCTTGAATAACTGTATGCCTCTCTGTAATTTCAACAGCCATCATGGCAATTATAGCCTGCAGCTTTGTTCCAACTGCTAGAATCACCTACATATAGGAAGGTGTTGTTAGCACCAGCCATACAAAATCTTTTACCACCACAAACAAAGACAAAACACAAACACTCTATGCACTTACTACAAGGGGAATCGTTGAGAACCAGAACAAGTTATGCCATCCTGGTAAAAGAATAATCAAAACAAAAGAAATTAATAGCAGCTCTATAGGACTTCATGGTGTCCTAGAAACTATCCTGCCAAATTGAACATGAAGTACAACCAAGGAGCTATTTTGTTGGTGTACTGGATCTTATTTAGGTGTAACCCAAGTTACATTCAAAGCAGTGTTAAAAAAACATTTGAAGCAGAAAATGTTGTATCAATAGAGGCGTGCTATGAGAATTATGATAGATTATTCGGCAGCATGTAGTTTTCTGGGAATTCAGGGGGTTAGGAAATAAGATAATGACGTACCATGAACATTGAAGAGCATGACAGCAAGAGCAGAGGCCCATAAAGGTGGACTGAACAAATAATTGATGTTACAAATGAGTCATCATGTTATTCAACAAGAATGGATGGAAGATTACTAATAGACTTTTCTTTCCTTAATTAGAATTTAGACATTGTTTTATAATGTAATTTCCCTTTAGTCAGTTGGATAGCAGAGAACTTTGTAAGAAATGAGTTGCCTCATTTTCTAAACAAAATGTTACTAGGCAGATGAAAGAAGCTATAAAAAAAACAAGTGAGCACAATATATTTAGATGTTATTTGTACAAAGCTCTATAAATATGAATACCCTAAATATTCTTCAAATTAAAAACATGAATAAAGAAAAATTTACCTACCATTAACACATTTTATGACTAATACTGTTATCTATCAAGAACGTGAAAGAGACACTTATAAATGCCAGAACTATATTTTCTAATTCCGGTGATATACTTAGAGTAGTGTGTGTGAATTATGAATGTATACATTACATAAGCAAGATTATCGGGCTACTGTACCTAATGCCAACAACTGTCTTGAAATCATCCTCCAATGACCTCTTGATGTACTTTCGAAAATTGAACTTGGTCCCCGGAGATAAATGAGCCTACCCAAACATTTATTAGCAACCAGAACTGAAAGCAGGAGATAACTCAAAATCAGAAGCTACTTACTGCAATGAATCCATGCCGCAAAGTAAGGTAGTCTGTCCTCCGAACAGATCTAAAAAACTGTCTAAAGAAACTCACCTACAATACATCAAGTAGAAGCATATAAAGCAATGAGTTTCAAAGTAACTAAATTCATCTCTGGCTACAGAATATACCGATATACGTATAACATAAGCACTTTAAATTTAGTTAAATCATTTTGTTGCAGTGTTGCATGCACATTATGATTTTATTATGAAATCTTGTGGTTCAATTGGTAATAACTCACCTGTTGAACCACAAGTTTTTGATGTTCAATATTCAGTAATATTACAAGAATCAATTTGAGTATATTAACCAGAGAGGACATTAAATCTGAGGTTAACTGAACGATTGTAGCCAACTAGCCATACAAAGGAGACGTGAAACAACTTACAACATAGAGCATGACTGTGCTTTTGCTCCAACTGCTTGCATGTTGCCTCACAAAAGATGTTTGATGAGTAAGCCTGAACTTTGAGGGATCTGCAAAAGTTTAATATGACAACAAATTTTCAAACAAATGGATAAATCAAATCTGCATGACAGTAAAATAAAAAAGAATTTAACCAACTTACACAGCGTGATAATTTTGGCATATAGGAATATAAATTGCAAGTGAAACAACATCCAACCCCCCAAAAAAATAGTGTAGTACAGTACCGTAATGGAATTCGTAGGTTGGTAAGCACGTTTCCTTTTCCCACACCTTCCATATACGCGTCTGAGTAGAAACAAAAATTCAGAGTGCTTGCAAGTTTGCAACTTTTGTCCATGATCGCTTTCAGAAAAAAAAACAGGACAGCACGAGAGCCCACCATACCTTTGCTCTACCTAGGGACATTGTAAAGAAACTAAACGTGACATGGAAGACGGCCAAGAAGAACACGAAAATATGCAGCTGATGCATCCCGTCGGTTGAAACAAGCGACACCATGCCCTGCCACGTCACTTGGGATTAGCACAGGCGATACCAAACAATTCGAAAATGGCCTGGATCCTCTCAGCAGATAAATAAATCCAAACATAAGGACAAGAACTACTATTTCTTTACCCTGACATCCGGGGGCACTCAACAAATCCTGCCATCGCACAAAGTAAACTACTACTGCACCTTGGGCTCTTTCACTCACTTTGGGGCAGGAAAAGAGGTCGGTCGGATCTTCAGATAGGTGCCGTCGGCCATGACCCTCGGGCTCTTTCGCCTCCGAGTGGCCGGATTGGACGCAGGGCAGCATGGTGTTGGCGGTTCCCTCCGGGATGCAGATGCGCGAAACGTACCTCCCCGTCACCGTCAGCAGCAGCGATATGAACCCCAGAGTCATCAGCTCTGCGCATGCCGAACTCAGAAAACGCGTCAGATTCTCCTTCGCCTGCGGCTGATGATGGGTTCGAAATGAAAGAAAAGGAATGCAACCGCTTACCGGATTTAACCTTCTCGAGAGCGTCGAACAGCGCCTTCTTCCGCTTCTTACTGAGCAACTGGGTGGGGGGCAGAGCAACAGCACGCAAGGAAACAAATCAGAGATTCCATTTAACACCGAAGCGGAGGAGGAGGAGATTAAAAAGCTGATGAACAAATCAAATTGTATCTGAGAACGGAAATTAACAAGCGGAGCCGGAGATGAGATGAGATGGACGAAAATCTGGCCAGAGAGGGCACTGATGGGGGAATGGAAGCCCCAGCAAACCTGGCCGAGGTGGTGGAGGAGGCCCTCGAGCAAGATGGATGCGGCGACGATGACGGCGCAGACGGCGGCCACGGCCCACGTCGGCGTCTGGTCCAGCGACCTCGTGCCGGCGGCGGCGACTCCTCCGCCGGCGCCGCCCATCTCCTCTCTCTCTCTCTCTCCGCTCGCGGCAGCGTTAATGGCTTGGCCGCGCGCCTGAACCCCGGCGTGGAGGAGTGTAGTGTGCGTTAATGGAGCGGACGAGACGAAGGCGATTGCCGGTGCCGCCGCGTGCCTGCCCGGAGACAGGTGGTGTGCGTGTCTATTTAAAAGCAGAGCAGCGCTGAGTTGTGAGTTCGAACGACAGGCTCCGGGAGAAAAGAACCGTGTTCTGCGGCGGATGATTTCAAGATTTAGTCCTTGCCTTTTCCTAAAATGCTTCAGAATGGCCCCTGATCCAGTTATTCCTATCTCTGGTTTTTGTCGTTTGAAATTGAAAGTTGAAACTCTGCACGGTGAAGACGACGTCAAAAAAAAAATAAAAGCGTGAAATGTCAAATGGGAGTACCTTTTAATTTAATTATCGAGGAAGAAGAATAATGGAACACGAAAAGCATAGGAATGGAAATATAGAATGGCTTTATCAAGCCTTTTGAATACAAAATACAACTTGGATCTTCGTATCTGACAACGAAAAATGGTACAACAAAAGTTTAGCTCTACGCCTCTACCTTTTGTATTATTGATGGTGCCTCTTTTTTTTGTGTGTGAGCATTGGTGGTGCCTCTTAATATCTCGTAATGGGCTACTATAATATTCTATGCGATGCAGTATTTTTTCCCCTTCTTCTAAAGTTTTTTTGATACAAACGTTTCTTTTCTATTCGCTCCTGCGCACCAGTAGTTGCATGCATCAGTAGTGGAGACAGCAAGTTATGCTTGGCCGTGTGGGGGCGATGGTACCCGAACGCAAGATCCGTCACGCCTGGCCTCTTCTGATCTTCTCTGTAGCACGACGCGCAACCACACGGTACACAAGTACACGCGGCGGATGCATGGACCAGCAGCCACAGCGTCTGCTGCCATACCACCATGGCACTGGCACATCAGCACATGCATATGATACTCGGCGTCGTACATGCATCAGTAGTAGCGCGCAGATGTACGTGCCCATAGGCATGTCCCCCAAATTGGTTTCACCTGCAACTGTAATGTACGGGAAAGTTCAGCCGGCTTTGTCCAAAGGGAAAGGGGGAAAAGAGGAGCAAGCTGTGCGTATCTTCAACGAACGTACTCCAGTATACGCTACGCGCGCGAGGAAGGGAATGGATCGCCTGTTTCCTGATCATGTGTGAGACGGCTCAGCCACCAGTAAATAGTATTTTTCTATCAGAATAAACTAACCACTGCCTAGTTGGTCACCTACTTTTCTTTCATACAAATCAGCATCAGTAACTAGCCGACAGCTAAATAAACAGTACTATTGGTCATCCATTTCTGTCGTGAATCTAGGAGGAGGCAAGCATTTCTAGTTCTGGGCTCTCTGGAGGATCCGTGTCAGATCAGTTGTCATGATACATGTCACGTCGCTCCACCGCGAAGCTAGCCACTAGCCACTGGCAACTGCCTATTGGCACTGCTAAGTGTTGATGCCAGCCGGAGAACATGGCATGTTAAGAAATCCGAAAACGACGGGACGGTCTGAATCGGAAGAAAAAAATGACCGGTTGATTGCTTTATCATCATCAGTTTCTAGACAGTCCATGCTTCCGTTTTAATCCTAAGCTAGGGTATCATCATGATTGATTAGCAGACTGAAGGTGCAGCAACAGCGGTAAAACTGAAGCAAGAAAGAAACCAATTAAACCAAATTAACGTTCCTTTCTTTCGAAAAGAGAAATGAAAGAAACCACGAAGTGCAGAGCAAGTCAGACGTCATGACAAATTCAGTCGGAACAACTGCAGACTAGTACTGCACTGCAATAGTCGATGCGCAATTTCGTCCGTTCCCTTCAATTTTGGGTGCAGGCGCGTGACTTCGAGCGGTCACCGGCGGGCAAACACAACGGTATTTAAAATTGTCAAATCAGTCTTCATCGTGGTAGCTTTGAACTATAAATTAGGGTTAAGGTGCGCGGAACACCAATGTTTGCTATGTGCTTTTCGTTGCAGAAGATGTGTCAAGACGTTGGGTTAGATGGCAAGTAACACAACTAAGGTTTAGGTTAGACCTTGTACATTTTTGTTGTGATGACAGTCGCATGGAGGTCGAGGCAGTGGTTGTGACAGAACCGCCCAAAATAATTCCGTATTATCGCCTAAGCCGGTCCACGTGGCCATTAAGCAATAATAAAGAACTATTCTGTCGCCTCTGCCGGGACATGCCCGGTAAATCACTTACACAGGATCGATTTATGCGCTAAGCCCACACGAAGGCGGGACCAGAGTACAACATTACATTACATAAAAGTTCATAAGTACTTAAAATTACAAACCAAGTTTTGACTACAAAAAAATAAAGGTGATTCAGAGTTTAAACAGCGGAAATAAAACTAGCGGAAGATACACATGGGAGGCCATCCATGGAGTATCACTCATCAACATCGTTTTCCCACTCAAGTTTCCAACCATCTGGAATAGATCCAGGCCAGATGAAATTACCTGAAAACAACAACAAAAGCAAGGCTGAGTATACTAATACTCAGCAAGACTGACCCGTCAAAAAAAAAGACACATCTAGACATGCAAGGCTTTTTGGCTGGTGGGTTTGTTTTGCCAAAAACATCTAAGAGTTGATCCTTACTTTCATGTTTTAGCTCAAGTTCTAGTATGTTAACCATTCTAGGTGAGCACCTGCACTAAACAAGCATGTTGTGCAAACAATATTAAACAGGTAACAATATTAATCCAAAATGTTCCATAAATAAACATGGGGTAGCCAGTGGTCAAGCCGACTCAGATAACGGCGAGTGACCGACGATCGATCGATTTATATCCTTGCAAGGTAAACCCAAGATACACGGAAGAAGGTAGACCAAGTGCAGTGTCTACCCCAACCAGGCGGTTCCCAACATCCCACAGTTTGGGATCAGACGCTACAAACTCTGGTACACGGTTATCCGGAGGGTCTAACCCGACCAGTCCGGACTCACACACTATACCACGGGTAGCTAGCCCGGAGACGCAACCCAAGCCGGTAGCTAGAAAGATCCCGCCCCGGTTCAGAAGGTACTAGGCTTACCGGTCCCATTCCCGACAAGCACTTGGTACGTTCAATAGCTTAAACCAGCACAATGCTACTCGGTCGAGACCGAACCCATTGCTCTTACCACATGAGCGAGTCATTTTAACCAACTTATGATTCCAACATAAGCATCCTATATCTCGCGAGCAATGAGTCATTACTCGACTTGTACCGTGTCCTTAAAGCATGGCACTAGCGTTTCTAACATACTAGTAAAAGAGCATAGGAGTCCTAAGGATCATGCATCTAGGTTTCAAAGCAACTCCTGAAACTTAAATGCACAAATCATAACATAAATACGAAAAGTAAAGATATGAGTTTAGAAAAAGGGTTAGATGTATCCGGGGCTTGCCTTCCTCTGACTCAACACTAACACTAGCCTTGGGCTCTTCTGGACTTTGGTCCAGGTCTTGCTGCACACTAACTTGATTCAACTCTCCAGTAGCTGCTCCCTCCTCCTCCTGGGTGAGCGTGTATGCCCCGTCGGGAAGATCTACACGTTTACATGCACATGCATTAGATTATGGTGGTGGTGGGAGAATTACCACACAACCAACTCTTGTTGGACACATTCATCCAAACATTATCATTTTCTCACAGAAATTATTAGGGTGTGTGATGATAAGCAAAACACTACTTTGATGGTGATTGTGTGCACATCTAAGCAATTTAAGTTACTTAACTACACCAAACAGCAAGGGGGTGTGTTTAAATTAAAAAAAACAGAAACAAACATGATTTCACAATTTGACACTTTAATTTCCATTTCTTTCTTTAATTGCTCAAAACAAGCCTTTCAACCATAAATCAAAATTAAATCAAAAACACTTCAAATGAGCCTAATCTTTTGCACACAGCAACATATGCTTAATTTAAGCTCTCAAACCAAAATTTGGCTTAAAATCATTTATAAATTAATTTATACGAAAAAGACAAATTTCAGCCTAGTAAATCAACATTAATTCATATAAAAAGATTTAATAAACTTTTTGATCTCAACTTTCTCCTACAGGTCATGTATGCCAAGAATGAGTTTCTGACCAAAGCATGCTTGCAGATTCAAATTATTTTTCAGATTTTGAAATTAAGCTCCTACACAAGATTAAATCCAAAATATCTATTAAACAATTCCCTAAAATCACATCCATCATACCAGAGGTACTACTCAACGAGGCAAAGCCCTATGGTGCACATGTGGTTACAGAAAAGTTCATTAAAGGGGCTATAAAAAGCATCAAACTTAATCTAGCATAAAGATTAAATAAATCATAACTGAAAATATATACATCAAAATCATGCAAACTTTTGCCACAGATCTAGACATGCCATAAAGAGCAACATATCCAAAATTCAAGTTCATAGCATGTGTATATTTTAAACTACACTAAAAACACTTCAAACTCAGTTTGAATTTTCATTCAAAAACTAAACAGAAAAACCCTATACATGCTTTCTAGAAAAGGTAGGTTTCTGCACCAGGAATCCAACAAAATTGGTTTTGCATTTTTATGATTTTTCTACGATTTTTAATAATTTTCCGAAGTTGCTGCTGAAAACCCTAAAACACATTTACACCGGGACCCTTGAACTTTCTTTTCAGAATTACGGATAGGCCCTTACTTCACGGAAAAGACCCTGGAAGGTTTACAAACACCGCAATTGGGTCCCTGGGCGGGACTGAGCTTCGCCGGCGGCGGAATTGACGGCCGGAGGTGGCCGGACTTGGCCGGAGGGGATGTCCCGGGCGTCTACTGACCTTGGTAGGGGTGATTTGAGATGGTTTCCCGGCTCGAGGCAGAGTCGCCGGGCGCTGGCGGCGAGACGCACCTTGCGCGTCCGCTGCGGCCCGCCGCAGGCCGGCGGCGACGCGACCGGGCAGTCCGGCGGTGCTTGGCCGGGTTGAAGGAGCAGCAAGGAGCGTGCACACGTGCTCGAAAAGGAAGGGGGCGCGGCTTTGCCTAGGAGAGCAGCGGACGGCGGCGGTGGTTTGGAGCGGAACGCGGAGTTCGGCGGCCGCACGGCACTGGACGGCGGCGGCGCGGAAAACTGGACGACGGCCGGTTCGGCTTCGCTAAAAAGGAAGGGCGACGCACACGACGTAAACGAGGGCGAGTCACGGTCTTGGCGGCCCGTGGGACGACCAGGTGTCGCGCGGCATGCGCGATGCGCACGCGCGGCCGCTCGGGCACGCGGCGCGTGGGCCGGCCCGGCGCCCTGTGGCGTGGGCGCGGCGCATGATGGGAGGCGCGGCGGAGGGTCCCACGGGGTGCGGCAGGTCCACAGCGAAGTCGTCGAGATGCCGTACGCCGGAGGCGCTTGATGGTTGGCACGTGGTCGCGCAGGAACAGGGAGAGCGCGCGCGCGCACGCGCGGCTTCGGCGCGCCGAGCACACCGTGCCTGCGACAGCGCCCACTTCTATTCTGCTTGACCATTTTTAAAATTCAACTACTCCAAAAAGTGTCAACATACACGAAAATCTCCAAAAAGAAAAGTTGTAGAGGAGCCATAGATCTACAACTTTCCCAAAGGGCGTCATATGTTTTGATCAACCGTTTGCCCGGGAACGTCGACCGAAGTTGCAGATTTTCCACGGCTCGAATTACTGTTCACAGCGCAGTCAAACCGATTTTTGGCCAATTTGCACTCAAAATTGGAATGTCCGCCAATTACGAAAAATGTGTTCCCGGAAATAACGAACAACTTTAGTATTGGCCGATTTTGAACTTCTATAGAGAAATTTGGAGAACGCGTAAGAAAACCATTTCAGCCTTAAAGGAGATCTAGGGTTTGACCGGGAATTTGAACTTCGACCAAGGTCTTCTGTGCAAAAGTGTGCACAATCAAGCAAAACATGCTTAGGGACTAATTAATCTTGATTAACCCAACTAATCGAGTTATTTATCTTTAATAAACACCTGGGGTGTTACAGTCTACCCCCCTTAAAAGAAATCTCGTCCCGAGATTTGACAACAAGATTAGAGGAGACAAAGATAGGGGAGAAGTGGTGTCGGATATGAGATGTACTCGTCGTTGTCGGTGCTCTTTTTGACAGATTTATTGTAGTCGTGACCTTGAGCATGCTCTTCTGAGCTTGGGTGCGAAGTCTCTTGCGCCTATTCTTCTTAGTTCGATTAGTCTTGTCCTTCGGAGGTTTCGGGCACTTCTTGACAAAATGCCCAGGCTGTTTACAACTGTAGCAAAGGCGTGCACTATGATCATGTGTTGTCGTACCAGCATTGTTGCTCTGCTTTTTAGCATGTGAAGGAAATTCGGTGCAGGTGATTTCCCACCCACTTAAATCCATCTCAGGCAAAACTCGCTTGTGACTCTTACTTCTTCTTTCTTCCTCCCTAAGGTCCATAGGAAGTTGTGATGATGATAGGAGTGAATTGAGAAATTGTTGGTTGGAAACTTGGTTCTGTTGATTTTGAGCTTCATGATTCATCAATAGGTTGAATAGATAGACTTGCTTCATAATAGATTCCGATATTGCTTGGGAGAGACTGTCGAATAGACTAGTTTGCGATAGCCCTTGATAACGATCATGGATGACATTTTGCACTAGTTGGCTTAACACCAAATTTTGGCCCTCCAAAATTTCCATGGTGTTGGCAAAGATATCCACCACATACTGTGGTGGTGGAAAGGATGGGGACATTTCTTTGGGTTGAGGATTGACCGGACCTCCTCTAGTGGAGTTCATTGCCCTGAAATTATATGAGGATCCGATCAGTTTCCTTAAGAGAACAAAAATCCAAGTACAGAAACAATTAATAAGGAATCGTAGCAAAAGATCGGGAGGCCAGATAACTCGATCCGGAGATTTCATAAAGATTTCCTTAACTAAAGGATCGTCAATAAACACGTTCTGCAAGGGTGGTTCTCTTAAGAATTCAATAATTTCCTTCTGAGAGTAACCAGAAGTGTGATGGTAACTCAAGGAGTTGAAAGTTAATTTAAAAGAATACTTAAGGAAACCAAAATTTTAGAGAGCAATTAGCAACAAGTTTCTCATGAGTAGCAAAAATAGAAGATAGGAAACTGGCACAGGGAGGCCAAAAATTTCAAAACAAACTTGCTCATAACTTATTGAGTTAGTGATTTAGTGTGATATCCTTCCTGTTATTAAAGGTGCAATGGTTTTATATTTTAGAAATGATGCACCGACGATGTAGGATTGCAATGTTAATGCATATAAATGATTGGTGCAACCATGGGATGGTGCACATGATGATGCTCAATGATGAGTGCATGGGTATGATGTACATGTATATGAGCATATGATGTTGATGAATATGAACTTATGGTGCATATGTCATGATGCATAGTGAGAGATGCACATGATATGTATATGATGAGGTGCATGCATGATGATGCACATGTTTATGAATGCGTGATGCGTATGCTCATGAGATATGGTGCTCATGATGCAGTGTCAGCATGACTTGCTTCACCCATGAGGTTAGTCAAGGTAGAGAGGATAAATATAGAGTTGAGAAGTAATAAGTGCGGTGAGTCGCATTCTCACAAACCAAGATACCTAGCGCGCTCCTAGTGGTAATCACATGGCTGCAGCACACATGATACCCTAGGTTCCGTCGCAGCACCTTCGTTTATGGAACAACAACATCACCAGCAAAAAGGGCGATAGAGTAGAAAGGTGGGAAACTGTCAGGACATATGCAGGTTAGTTCATCCAATGTCCCAAATGCACATGTTGTGCAATGCATTTTCCATGCTCATGATTTATGTCATTAAGGTTGCAAGATATGCATGCGGTGATGATGCTCACGTGCTTACCAACAGATTTTTGATGCCTTGTAACCATGTTCTCATTTATTTGTTTGTGAGCAAGCATAAGGATTTTTAGGTCAAGGCTGAGAATTTATAGTGATCAATGTAGGGATATCGATGCAAAGAAAGTGGAGTGATCACCTTTACATAGCCATAGGAAGTTGGTGGATCGCCTTTAAATTGAAGGAAAAGGTGTATAAGCAATCAGGAGAGTACAACGGGGTTCCACTTGACTCGGCAAGGATATGGGTATGCTTCTATTAGAAACCATCCTAAGAGAAGATGGAGATAGATGGATCTTGCACTGATTGTGTTCATCTGTGGATAGAAACTTCAAAAACATTCGTGGAGCATTCTTCCACCACCTAAATATCATCATTTTTAGGTAGGGGATGTAAAATCTCATGCCTTCCAATATTGGTATTCAACTTAGAGATAATGCTGAGGCTATCATGCCCGAAAATTCATATATCGCTTTGCTGTCAGGGATGTTGGACAGCAGGCCGAGGGTCACTAAAAATTCCATATCTCTCGGCTCAAAATTGCAATGATGCTGAAATTTTACGAGCATGCAGAATATGAAATTCTAAACAACTTTGGTATTCAAGGTTTGCTCTAGATTTCAAAGGAAGATGACTTAAAAATTTGAATTTCAGAGATCACTAGTTCTGAAATTCAGCAGGGCAGAGACCTAATGTTTTGTGCATACCTCCCAAACTAAAAATCTAGTGACCTTGAGATTTCTACAGGAGGTAGATAGATACCTAAGGAGCATTCTTGGTATTCAAGGGTCGAACCAATTCAGATTGGAAAAGGGTCTAACTGATCAATTTTTAGAGTGCTATTGCCCAGAAATTTCAGCAGGACAGTGCTTCACTAAAAAGATCATATCTCAAAAAAATTGAGAACCCTATGACCATGAGGTTTTTACAGCACAAATTAGGCTATATATGGAGCATATTTGTTATAGATTCCCTGGTCAAATTCTTTTTGGAACTAGGTGTAAAAATTCAAGTTTTCAGCTTAACTCAGAAATTGGACAGCATTTCAGCATGACCTTGCCTAGCAAATTTGATCCTAACTTCAGTTTTAAGCATCATAAAATCATGAGAAATTCAGAGAGCAACCTTAACTAGGTGATGAACAATTTTCCTAAAGAGCATCTGGCCAGAAATTTTCTAGATAATTCCTTAGAAGAATTGGACAGCATCTAGTTACAATCTTTGCTTATCACTTCATCAAAGCATCAAACTAGCATGATTGGTCCTTAAGAACACAAATTAAATAAAGCCCAACCAACACATGATTTAAGTTCTGTTTTAATTTGATAGCTTTTACATGATGCAAAAAGCGTCCTAAACTTCCTCACAAAGCTTTTAAGCTCAAAAACGAAGTTAGTGCCGGTGGCAAGGCATACATATACGTCTCTCCTTATAATAGCTAGTCGAAAACTATCCGTTTCTTAAATTACCGTTCCTAACAACCGTGGTTAGTGTACCTGCAGAAAATCACAGATATTCAAGACCTTTTGTGCCAGCACTCACAAAAGCGTCCACATTCATTACCGTTCACTATAGAAACGGTATCCATGCGTCAAGCCGCTGCATGGACAGCGTCCAACCTCGGACACCTCCGTTTGAATGGAGTTGTCCTTTCCGCCTATTGCGGGTTCGCACATGTATGGCAAAACATGGCTAGACACAGACGCGACGTGAGTGCCCATTGGAATAGGCCTCACTCATCCCTCACGGACTTTCCCGTGGTACCATCACGTATGGCAAAACGTGACGAGACGCAGACGCGACGTGGCACCTATTGGAATAGGTCCCACTAGACCCTCACAGGACTTCCCTGTGGTACCACCACGTATGGCAAAACGTGATGAACTAGTATGGTTGTGCATGAATGTAAGTTTTGACAGGAATAAAATGTGCTGGAAGTCAGATTAAATACACCATAGAGTACTAGCCACCTGAAAGAACCCAAAAATTCCCTCTAGGGCCTCTCGGACTAGATTAGACCTTAACGTCTTACGCACTTAGCAAGATTATTAATCTTGGCAAATTTTATTCCAAAAACAAGTTTGTTAAGTTATTTTAATTACTCTGGTGCATAACTCGCTCTGGTACCAGCTGTGACAGAACCGCCCAAAATAATTCCGTATTATCGCCTAAGCCGGTCCACGTGGCCATTAAGCAATAATAAAGAACTATTCTGTCGCCTCTGCCGGGGCATGCCCGGTAAATCACTTACACAGGATCGATTTATGCGCTAAGCCCACACGAAGGCGGGACCAGAGTACAACATTACATTACATAAAAGTTCATAAGTACTTAAAATTACAAACCAAGTTTTGACTACAAAAAAATAAAGGTGATTCAGAGTTTAAACAGCGGAAATAAAACTAGCGGAAGATACACATGGGAGGCCATCCATGGAGTATCACTCATCAACATCGTTTTCCCACTCAAGTTTCCAACCATCTGGAATAGATCCAGGCCAGATGAAATTACCTGAAAACAACAACAAAAGCAAGGCTGAGTATACTAATACTCAGCAAGACTGACCCGTCAAAAAAAAAGACACATCTAGACATGCAAGGCTTTTTGGCTGGTGGGTTTGTTTTGCCAAAAACATCTAAGAGTTGATCCTTACTTTCATGTTTTAGCTCAAGTTCTAGTATGTTAACCATTCTAGGTGAGCACCTGCACTAAACAAGCATGTTGTGCAAACAATATTAAACAGGTAACAATATTAATCCAAAATGTTCCATAAATAAACATGGGGTAGCCAGTGGTCAAGCCGACTCAGATAACGGCGAGTGACCGACGATCGATCGATTTATATCCTTGCAAGGTAAACCCAAGATACACGGAAGAAGGTAGACCAAGTGCAGTGTCTACCCCAACCAGGCGGTTCCCAACATCCCACAGTTTGGGATCAGACGCTACAAACTCTGGTACACGGTTATCCGGAGGGTCTAACCCGACCAGTCCGGACTCACACACTATACCACGGGTAGCTAGCCCGGAGACGCAACCCAAGCCGGTAGCTAGAAAGATCCCGCCCCGGTTCAGAAGGTACTAGGCTTACCGGTCCCATTCCCGACAAGCACTTGGTACGTTCAATAGCTTAAACCAGCACAATGCTACTCGGTCGAGACCGAACCCATTGCTCTTACCACATGAGCGAGTCATTTTAACCAACTTATGATTCCAACATAAGCATCCTATATCTCGCGAGCAATGAGTCATTACTCGACTTGTACCGTGTCCTTAAAGCATGGCACTAGCGTTTCTAACATACTAGTAAAAGAGCATAGGAGTCCTAAGGATCATGCATCTAGGTTTCAAAGCAACTCCTGAAACTTAAATGCACAAATCATAACATAAATACGAAAAGTAAAGATATGAGTTTAGAAAAAGAGTTAGATGTATCCGGGGCTTGCCTTCCTCTGACTCAACACTAACACTAGCCTTGGGCTCTTCTGGACTTTGGTCCAGGTCTTGCTGCACACTAACTTGATTCAACTCTCCAGTAGCTGCTCCCTCCTCCTCCTGGGTGAGCGTGTATGCCCCGTCGGGAAGATCTACACGTTTACATGCACATGCATTAGATTATGGTGGTGGTGGGAGAATTACCACACAACCAACTCTTGTTGGACACATTCATCCAAACATTATCATTTTCTCACAGAAATTATTAGGGTGTGTGATGATAAGCAAAACACTACTTTGATGGTGATTGTGTGCACATCTAAGCAATTTAAGTTACTTAACTACACCAAACAGCAAGGGGGTGTGTTTAAATTAAAAAAAACAGAAACAAACATGATTTCACAATTTGACACTTTAATTTCCATTTCTTTCTTTAATTGCTCAAAACAAGCCTTTCAACCATAAATCAAAATTAAATCAAAAACACTTCAAATGAGCCTAATCTTTTGCACACAGCAACATATGCTTAATTTAAGCTCTCAAACCAAAATTTGGCTTAAAATCATTTATAAATTAATTTATACGAAAAAGACAAATTTCAGCCTAGTAAATCAACATTAATTCATATAAAAAGATTTAATAAACTTTTTGATCTCAACTTTCTCCTACAGGTCATGTATGCCAAGAATGAGTTTCTGACCAAAGCATGCTTGCAGATTCAAATTATTTTTCAGATTTTGAAATTAAGCTCCTACACAAGATTAAATCCAAAATATCTATTAAACAATTCCCTAAAATCACATCCATCATACCAGAGGTACTACTCAACGAGGCAAAGCCCTATGGTGCACATGTGGTTACAGAAAAGTTCATTAAAGGGGCTATAAAAAGCATCAAACTTAATCTAGCATAAAGATTAAATAAATCATAACTGAAAATATATACATCAAAATCATGCAAACTTTTGCCACAGATCTAGACATGCCATAAAGAGCAACATATCCAAAATTCAAGTTCATAGCATGTGTATATTTTAAACTACACTAAAAACACTTCAAACTCAGTTTGAATTTTCATTCAAAAACTAAACAGAAAAACCCTATACATGCTTTCTAGAAAAGGTAGGTTTCTGCACCAGGAATCCAACAAAATTGGTTTTGCATTTTTATGATTTTTCTACGATTTTTAATAATTTTCCGAAGTTGCTGCTGAAAACCCTAAAACACATTTACACCGGGACCCTTGAACTTTCTTTTCAGAATTACGGATAGGCCCTTACTTCACGGAAAAGACCCTGGAAGGTTTACAAACACCGCAATTGGGTCCCTGGGCGGGACTGAGCTTCGCCGGCGGCGGAATTGACGGCCGGAGGTGGCCGGACTTGGCCGGAGGGGATGTCCCGGGCGTCTACTGACCTTGGTAGGGGTGATTTGAGATGGTTTCCCGGCTCGAGGCAGAGTCGCCGGGCGCTGGCGGCGAGACGCACCTTGCGCGTCCGCTGCGGCCCGCCGCAGGCCGGCGGCGACGCGACCGGGCAGTCCGGCGGTGCTTGGCCGGGTTGAAGGAGCAGCAAGGAGCGTGCACACGTGCTCGAAAAGGAAGGGGGCGCGGCTTTGCCTAGGAGAGCAGCGGACGGCGGCGGTGGTTTGGAGCGGAACGCGGAGTTCGGCGGCCGCACGGCACTGGACGGCGGCGGCGCGGAAAACTGGACGACGGCCGGTTCGGCTTCGCTAAAAAGGAAGGGCGACGCACACGACGTAAACAAGGGCGAGTCACGGTCTTGGCGGCCCGTGGGACGACCAGGTGTCGCGCGGCATGCGCGATGCGCACGCGCGGCCGCTCGGGCACGCGGCGCGTGGGCCGGCCCGGCGCCCTGTGGCGTGGGCGCGGCGCATGATGGGAGGCGCGGCGGAGGGTCCCACGGGGTGCGGCAGGTCCACAGCGAAGTCGTCGAGATGCCGTACGCCGGAGGCGCTTGATGGTTGGCACGTGGTCGCGCAGGAACAGGGAGAGCGCGCGCGCGCACGCGCGGCTTCGGCGCGCCGAGCACACCGTGCCTGCGACAGCGCCCACTTCTATTCTGCTTGACCATTTTTAAAATTCAACTACTCCAAAAAGTGTCAACATACACGAAAATCTCCAAAAAGAAAAGTTGTAGAGGAGCCATAGATCTACAACTTTCCCAAAGGGCGTCATATGTTTTGATCAACCGTTTGCCCGGGAACGTCGACCGAAGTTGCAGATTTTCCACGGCTCGAATTACTGTTCACAGCGCAGTCAAACCGATTTTTGGCCAATTTGCACTCAAAATTGGAATGTCCGCCAATTACGAAAAATGTGTTCCCGGAAATAACGAACAACTTTCGTATTGGCCGATTTTGAACTTCTATAGAGAAATTTGGAGAACGCGTAAGAAAACCATTTCAGCCTTAAAGGAGATCTAGGGTTTGACCGGGAATTTGAACTTCGACCAAGGTCTTCTGTGCAAAAGTGTGCACAATCAAGCAAAACATGCTTAGGGACTAATTAATCTTGATTAACCCAACTAATCGAGTTATTTATCTTTAATAAACACCTGGGGTGTTACAGTGGTTCTTCTGGTGGTTACTTTGCTACGGGATAACTGTTTTTTTATTTGCTCTCTTTCCTGTTGTAATTCCTGTTGCAACAATGATAGCTATATGCATATTTCGTTGTAATAATGATAGCTATATGCATATTTTTAGATGCAGATCCTGGAATATCAACATTTTTCAATTTAAAAAACAAACACAACCTGACACGATACGTATGCGAAGTGGTTGTTTCTCTAGTACACACGGCAGGAAGTCGTATGTTGTCGTTATTAGCTGTTGTCACGAAGAAAAATTCTGCACCTTTCTTTCCATCAGGTGATTTGGATTGGAGTGTCGTGGCCTCGTGGCAATCATCATCATCATCACGGGTAGGGACGGATCGGAATGTCCTCCCCGCTCAATGATACCGAGTACTCCTACTCTGTATATTTTGATAATCAGCTCAATGAATACTCCCATCCGACATGTATGGCAATGGCATCCTGGACATGGTATAGTTGCAGTATCACTCGATCTGTATTAGCCATTCCAGGCCATGTCGAAGGAATCAGGACAGTGGGCGCCGGTCAGTGCTCCACCAGCTTTCTGCTCGTAGAGAGTCTAGAGACATCGATGGTCGTCGGCTCGAAAAGAGGAGAAAATCGTACTTCTCCGCGGCCGGAGGAGACGCACGCTATGCGTCCGTGAGTGAAAGCCAGTGGCCGGTGGGAGAGGACACTTCGGTTGTTCATGTTCAGAGCAGGTTGACTACGACTCGGGCCCCGAGAAAAAAAAGTGTCAGATAGGAGTATCCACAGCCGGCCACCGCGCTTTCTGTGCAGAATCTTTAGGCCGCCGCGCCAGTGGTTGGGAGATTGGGGTCAGGCGCCGCTGACCGCTGCTGCACGCCGCACCGCCCCCGTACTCCCGGAAAATCCGAAGTTTTACCTGGGGGCTCGCGTAGTTTACGCAAATGATTGGCATCTGCGCCGTGATTTCCCACCACTCCCCACTCCCCGCGGATATCTCGGGGACATGACGACGGGCACGCGCGCGCGGAACACAGCCGGCGGAGGGCGCGCGCGCGACCGCGCGTGGCAACCGTGGGCCGCATTCACTTGGGCTCGCCTTGGCTTGGACCCTTCGTGCATGGAGCTATCACGGGCTCAATTGTTGTGGCTCAACTCTCACCTGTGCAAAAGCCAGTAAGCCCACAGGCCACGGATGAATTGCCTCCGAAACACAGAAACAATATCTGTACGAGTGTACTTGAACCGATGGCATAGCTCAGTTAATAAGAGTTTTTTATCTCAAAAAAGCTAATAAAAGTTTTTTTAATCGAAAGACGAGTACACTTTCATTATATTAAGAAGAAGAAAAAAAACTAAACAAGAGACAAAATCCAACGCAACACAACACAATACACACAACCTAGCACCCACACACACTCAACCCCGAGGGGTTTTGCCGGAAACCAACACGTCTGTGACAAGGAAAGACGTGCGACCTCAAACATTCTGCCTATTTCACTGATGTAGGGGCCTTTTACAAATGAAATTCCTCGAGTCCCTGCAATTGGCCAAAACCTCCTCTCCTCGTTGGCCATGGTAAGTGCAAGTGCCATGTTAGGAACGACTCCATCAAATACACACTTGTTTCGTTGAGTCCATATCGTACATGCCCCAAGAATTGTAAGGGAGTCGAGACCTTGCAGGAGCTCACTATTTCTATAATTGTTGGCCTTCTCTTACCAATGATAAAGGCTGAGGCGACAGTGTTTGCAAACCAATTTGTGAGAGAAACCGAAATCGCTAGGTGATGGGTCCCGTGCCTTGTTCTGGATGGATCGCTAGCTCAATGGGTGCTCTATACTCTAGTTAGCCCCTGACCTTTGGAGCGCGGTTCCACCTAGAATTAGAAAGTGCCATTCGATGCGGGATGCGCTCTCGGGCCGACGCTGGATTCGGGACATCACCTTCGCTCGCACTGTACTCGTGGTCGTCCAATACTTTCTTATTCGGGATTACCTACAGAACTTCCACATGTCTGAACAGCCCGACAGGTTCATCTGGAAATGGTCGTCTACCAGGGAATTCTCCTCTAGTTCAGCATACCGGACGCTGTTTTTAGGAAGAACCTCGTTGGCTGGTGCTGATCGCATTTGGAAGGTGTAGGCTCCCGGGCGGTGTTGTTTCTTTGGCTGGCTTGTGCTTCACGGTCGTTGTTGGACTTCGAACCGGTTACGTCAGCATGGGATGCGTGACTCAGATATCTGTGCACTCTGTGCACAGGAGGTCGAAACTTTGGACCACCTACTACTGGGGTGTGTCCATAGCCGGGAAACGTGGTTTAGAGTACTGCGTTACTATGGCCTCGATCGGCTGACACCGCAGGAGGAGTTGCCATACTTCGATTGGTGGCTAGGTGTTAGGAAGCGGGTTCACAAGTCCCAGCGTAAAGGCTTCGACTCTCTGGCTCTTCTGGTCGTTATAGAAAGAGAGGAACAGGCGTGTTCATGAGAGAGTTGTGCTCCAGCCAGTGTTGCTGGCGCCACATATCTTGGAGGAAGCACGGAGGTGGGCCCGAGCGGGCTTTGTCGGGATTGGCTCGCTTAGTCGTCGTAGATTGCAGCTTTAGTCTTGTGCCTTGTGTTTTGTACTTTCCACTTTGTTCTGTAACGACTGTGTATCCAGACTTTTCTCCTCTTCTTAATGAAAAATGTGCTATGCACGTCTTAAAAAAAGAGAAACCAAAATCGGAATTTCCTCGCAAAGGTGCAGCCGACAAGGAGATGATTAGTAGTTTCAGGCACCCTGTCGTACATAGGGCAACACTCAGTACGAGAGAGGCCTCGGCGTGCTAGACGATGCGCAGTTCAACAGTTTTTAAATCCTTCCTTTGTTGCTAATATTTTTTTAGAATTTAACTAACGCTATTATTTCAGTAACAAACGACGTGCCTGTCCGTAGTGAGGTTCTACTATTGAGTTCGTCAATTTAAGATATGACACTATAACAGCCTAATATGTCAAAGGTTGTCATAGGAATAAAGTTGGGTGCATCCGTCGATTTCGCAATTTTTTACATGATGTCCGAAGAAAAATTACTATTTCTAAGGTTATCCCCAGCTCCATGGGGGCTCAAGACCCCCTATCGCCGGGAAACCCATGAAGCCCCCTCTTAGCCTCTCCTAAAAAAATCTGCCATGGCCCATGGCAGCGAAGGACAGGAGCAGCCGGAGACGATCCAAAGATTGAAGATGACTTCCTGCGCGAGATGGGCTAAAAAGAGGGAAATTAAATCCGGCCCGAGCTATCAAGCCCATTAATATGTCTAAAAACGCCCCATTACAACAGCCAACCGTCTTTTTTCCCATTTCCTATCTCCCTAGCGCTAGATTCAGCCTCCACATTTTTTCTAGATCTGTCACTGCCCAACTTGGTTGGCTCTGGTGCTTGGCGACGATTGGGAAGCGGTTTCGGCGGCGGTGACGAACGGACCTCCGAAGGCTTCAAGGAAGATGAACAAGAGTTTTGAACTTCTTTGTAATTTTCCTTTTCTTTGAGGTCCTGTTTGTAAAATGACCGGTGTAATAGGCTAAGATCAATGCATTTTCCTTAAAAAAACTCGGTAGGTACTTAGGTGACTGATTTGACACCTAAACGCTACCTAATCACCGCAGCAATTTTGATGCGCTCCACGATCAGCCGATGTCGGCCTACCATTTCTAGGCCACCAAGCCAAACTTCACTCCAGCCAGCTGAAAACCAGGCGGATGCAAGCACTTCCGGTTTCCCCTTCCTGGCACTCCATCTAGCTAGATTCACTGTATTCGCTGCTTCGATTAGCTTCTCCCTTCCCATTGGCGTCAATGGTGATGAAGCCAAAAAAAAAATCCGTGGAGTCGAAGACCGATGCCGACAAGGAGGAAAGCGACCCGTGGACTCGATAAACACAGCCGGTTCATTACCGCCCAGGCCAGGCCAGGCGCTGCTGTACCTATACGCTTGTATCCTTCCGTTTCTTTGCCCAGACAAGAAGGCAAGAGACAACAAAGGGCGCGTTCGGTAGCCGAGCCCGGCTCATCCAGGCCGGCGAGCCAGGCTCGAGCCCGATGGGCCAGGCCCATGGGGTGCTGATTTTGCATTTGGTAAACCTGCACCCCTGGGTGCTGGCTGGGCTGAGTTTGTGTTTGTTGGACTGGGCCAGAACTGGGGCCCAGCCAACTACCACCAACTGCCATCAGGAGATGGCGTTTGGTAGGCTGTGCATGGGTGGACTACCCTCACCGCGTGCGCACACGGGTGTAGGGTTACCCCCATGCTCAGCACACCTAGAATTACAAAGAGCAAGTGTTTGAAGGAAAACGCATCCAATTATACACTAATTAGGGCGGTCATCAGTTGATTTATACATTAAATTTGCTTAGTAAATGTATTACACAAATAGTAATACAATCAGGAGGCATGAATAGTCGGAAAATGAGGGTGTGTATGGAAAGATTGCAGGATCTGAACGCTGGAAGCAATTTGAGATGCAGATGATCACTGGTGTGTCAAAGCTTCATAGCATCCACCTTTGGCACTACCAAAAAAACAAGTACATGAACAAAGCGAAGAACAAGTCAGAGCAACGTTCAAGTGATCAAAACCATGAAAGTAATGAATTGCAAATGGCTCAGATGTAGACTACTTGCCTAGGAAATAAGATGCTTGCAGGAGTTGCCTTCTGGTGAGACAGTCAAGGCACACCCTCACTGCCTCACAAGAAGGCGACACCTGCGTGAATCCTCGTTTGCGAATGCATTACTCAGCGCCTATGATCATCATCGCCATGGATAAGAGAACTTCAAAACTGAACACAGGAGTAACGATGCATCAAAACACATTGCAACAGAAAGAAGATTGCGTCAGTTTGTAGCTTGAGAAAACCCACCAGTGATATTCAGCAAGGTCGAGTGGATGTTGGAAGAGATACCGAGGGCACAAAGACGAAGGTCCACATCGAGCTCGCTGAATACAACGAAAGGGCTCAAGCCACCATCATTCGCCATCGAATGAAAACGTGCGTCAGCATATTTGAAGTACAATAATGTAGTTCTCAGAGGTCTTTGTGAGCAAGGACGAGACGATGTTGGTGGTGCTACCCGAAGGCAACACAAGCAAGGTCGTCATCGCCCTCGCTCGCAATGACCATTGTGATATGTAGTATCATCATTCGCATACAGAAGTAAACAGCAAATATAAGGCGTCAGATGGGATAGTTTGGCATTCTATCCCTTCATCATTCGCAAACTGAAGAAATAGAGCAACAAATCCTCACCAAGTAAGCATTCTCTGGCTGTGAACAAAATGGAGCTGCATTGCAAAGCCGATCCTGAAACAAAAGTGTTTGAACTGCATGACAGGGAGAAATGCAATAGGTCAGAAGAAGAATAGGATGGGTCTGAGCACATGACATGCTCTTCATCCCCAAGCACGACATCATAAAACGCGGTACAAAGATACTGAAATGCAAATGAACATAAGAGAGTAGCACAATAACAGATATGGTTGCCTCAGTTCAAATACATCACAGGCATATATATAAGTAGGAGGAAGCGGCCTCAGATCAAAGGGTTTCATATATCAGCCACAAGTCAGTCATATCAGGCTGGCTCAAAAGTGGAGAGACAACAAGCTTGGAAGAAGAAAAGAACAGACACCAAAGAGACAAAAACAAAAGGCGAAAGAGCGAATAGACCTGTGCCACTTTATCATTGCCAACTTAGTATTCATCATAGGCCAAAAAAACCAAGAAGAAGAAGGCATAAGATAAGTAGGAGGAAGGTAGGCATAAGAGACATCAGGAGGTAATTCAGTAGTCAAATAACTCATCATCTAAGGCAACACTAAATACCAATTAAAATGGCATGTCAAATAGGCAGAGGAAACATACAGAGCTGAAGCAACAGATTGCAAATAACATCAAAAGAAAGGCAAGTATCATGGCAAATAACATGGCAAAAACATTGGAAAATAACATGGCAAATAACATGGCAAAAACATGGCAAGTAACATGGCAAAATAACATGGTAAAGCAGCATCGATGGCATCACAACATATATAGCAGGCTTCTACCAGTTCTAGCTGCATCATATTACAATCCATAACATGCAGTTCATGACACATCACAGGCATATAAAGGTTCCAAGTTCACAGGCATCACAGGCATATTACGGTACATACTTACCATGCAGTTCCGAAGCAAATAGTTAGCATAACTATCTTAACCTTGCCCTGCTGCTCAAAACTAGATTAGTAATTAGCCACCCCCATGTGAGACCAAAAACCACCACAAAAGGCCAGGTGTAAGTGAGGCTACACCCTAGCAAGTCAGACCTACCTATATAGAGATCTGTGCAGAGAAAAGGGAGTGGTCAGGGATGGAGACATATATGCTCAACTGTTTTCCCTGAGCTTATAAGGCTGCAACTACTACATCACATGTAGTAGTGCTTGCCCAGTCAGGTCCTGAGCCAGAGGCAGCGGTGATTCTCACCCATTTTGACAAATGCATTGTCTTGGGACTTGTTGTCCAGCAGGTGGGAGAAGGCCACTATGAGTGCCTCCTCGGAGAAGCTTGGTGTCAACATCACAGCATCGTACAGGTCAGGGTGGACCTGCTCAGGGCCTGTCTCTCTAAGAGCACTAGCGACGTTGTTCACTGCATCAGTCATGTTGGTGAGGACAAGAACCTCCTCCTCAGACATAGAATGCCTCTTCCTCTTACGAGGCAGGCAAGAGGCAGGGGCCTTGGAAGCCTCTGTGGACCCAGGAACCTTGATGACAGCTTCTGGTCAACCTGCTGGTCTGTGCTGGTGAGGTCTATCGGCTGCTGCTTGGTGCAAGAGAGGTCTACCAGGGGCACTTTGGTGGATGAGAGGTCCACCATCTCCATCTTCACACCACTGTCCACAAAGCCACCATAGAGGCCCAGTGCCTCTCCACTACCCTGAGCCCACCTTCCAGTGGCCATGCCACCCCCAAATATCTGCTCCATCTGCTCATAGTGTTGTATTGGCTTGTTCAGCAGCTCTGCATCTTTTGGATGGTCCTGCAACACCAAAGAAACACAAACATAGCAGCTGAGTTAGTAGTAAAACAAATGGATAGAAACTTCAAATTAGAGGGCAATGCTACATTACCTTGCAGTGACCTAGGTAGTGCTCCTGATCCAAGCTGATGCTGCAAGTGAGGGCATCCCAAAGTGCCCCGCTGAGGTCCCTAAGCTTGCACACTCTAGCCCACCTCTGTCGCCACTTGCGCAGATGGTTGTAGACTTGTGTCCCGGTGACATGCTCACCGGTGAACTCCTGCAGTGCCTTGGCCACCTTGTTCACATGCACCTCCTTAAACCCTTTATCTGTCCTCACACCAGTACCCACCAGCTTGCACATACGGCGCAACACAAACCCGGAGGTGGCACTGGTCCACCTCATTGGCGGATGAGGCTGGCCACCTCCACCACCAGCACCACCTCCCCCTGCCTGAAGCACTCCACCACCACCACCACCACCACCTGCACCTCCCTCTGCCTGACCACCACCACCACCACCAACAGCATCACCAAGCAGACCCACAGCAGCAGGCACCGACACAGCACCACGACCAGCGGGAGCAACCCCAGAACCATCAACAGAAGCCACACCCAGAACGGCACCCGTACCAGCAGCACCATGGTCAGCAAGAAGCAGACCAGCAGCAGCAGCAGAAAAGCCAGCACCCGCAGAACCAAAATACATGTCCTCATCACCCATTGGCCTATGTCATCAAGACCAAGTATGCATCCACAGCAAATTAAGAACCACATACATTGTATGACATCATTGCAGCCCATGGGAATCCCCGAGTAAAACGATATACGATAGCGAATCGAAAAATCGATAAGAAAAATACATCAACGATAACATCGAAAGGCAAGGGAAGCACATAAGGCATTAAGCACATCGAATGTTCTCAGATAGTCGCAAACACACACAAACAGCAGCCCATGGTTCCTTACAGTTCCAACTTAGTAAATTTAATGCTACACCCTAGAAGTTCCCTTGTCTGCCCACATCGCTACAGCCCATGCATCCCTCTGAGCTGCCCACTCCCTTGTTTCCTGGGACATTGGTGTTTGACTACCTAAAGTCCCAGGTTGGGGGAGTTCTTCAACGAAATCCTCCCCCGGGATTATTTCATCTACCCCAAAGCCCAAGATCCAGTTATGAAGGATGCAACATGCAATAACAATTTCAACCTGAGACTTGTATGGATGGAATGGCTTGTTGTCTAGTATACGAAACCTGCCCTTCAAAGCACAAAAGCCCTCTCAACTGTTGTGCGGAGGGAGGAGTGCCTCAGGTTGAAAAGTTCTTTGGCATTACTCGGAGTGCGTCTACCCTGGAACTCAGACATATGGTACCTAACAGCCCGGTATGGAGGTAGGAAGCCTGGCTTCAGTGCGTACCCAGCATCAAAGGTAGAATTTGCTTACAAATAGAAATTGGTTTTACACCAAAAACCTAAGGGAATGACAAACTAGTAAGGTCCGCAGTGTACCTTGGGGGACCCTGGGGCCATCGTCCCGCTCTAATGCATCAGCCAGGATCAGGACATCGTGAGCCGATCCTTCCCACCCAGCAAGGACATAGGTTAATTTCATGTCAAAATCAACAGCAGCCATTACATTTTGTGTTGTGCTGCCCTACGGCCTCTGAAAGCGGCCTGCATGTGGTATGGCACTCTAACTAGGATGTGAGTCCCATCTATAGCTCCAATACAGTCCTAAAACAGTTAATAACATGAATGGATCAGTATACCAAGCAGTTGTAAATGGATACACTGCAGCATTAACCAATGACATATGAAATAACCCCACTACCTTGAAGTATGGGTACCATCTATGGCTGCCAAGAATTTTTGGATGTGTACCCCCCGACGGAGCCCGTATCAGCTCAGCTCTCAGCTCCCCAACTGCATGTAGCACCTGGTGGAAGTACCTACTTACAGTCTCAAAGGACCTCCTAAAAGTGTGATGGATGACTCTAAACCTTTGGTTGTGCTCCACAATGTGGAGGAACATAGCAACATGTTCCTCCACGCAGCAGTGCATGGTGTCCTCTAGGAGGCTTCTCTCCCTAAACAGTTTCACTAGATTAAAGAAAGGAGCTTTACGCATTCGAAGCATGCTTACAGACTCAACATCAGTGCAGTTGTATATCTTATCTAGGTTTGTCTGCCTCTCACCATCAGTGACAGCCCTGGGAACCCAATCAGAGGGGCTGTCCTCTTCCTCCTCATCAGGATGGAACCTGCCCACCCTAAGCCTAGAGAGCATGTAGGCCACGCAAACAGAAACAAGCGCTGCAGGTTCAGAAGCCATGCTGCCAACCCCCATCTACAATGCACCAGGCAACAGATGAAATTTAGAACGTATGCACTAAGTTGGAACTGCAAGACATCCAATGGTCAGACATGTGCAAGCAAATATGGAACATTATAGGCATCATCGCCTTGGCTGCTACAAGAGTAGCCTCCCAAAGGCTCCTCCATGACAACATCATCGACCAGAAGCAGTTCAACAAACATGGTAACTGATACAGGAGCTATCATTGGCCCCATTTCTACAAAATGCACGAAAGCAGAGGCTCCTCGTCAACACCCATCTGCTTATAACAGATCTGCACGGCTGCTACCAAAGGCAGCCTCCCAGAGCAGTATTGTACGTCATATCCACGAGAAAACTACAGAAGAATCGAAAAGGAATGCATGAATCTAGTGTGACTAACATGTCAACGCAAAAGGGCAACTGAAAATCAAATGCATGCAGATCCGTCGAGGATCACCCACTGACCGAACACAGATATCATAAACTAGATCGGGAATACCCTAACCCACAGGTATTCCAGCCAACAAATCGCCGTCAATGAACAAGACAGGGGTATGCCCAAGCCAACCAGCATCATGCAACATAGATCCACAACAAATCTTGTTCATCCGCACCGTATCTCAAGCAAGAATGTAAATCGGAAGCAATAAAGTAAATCGCAAAGAAATCTCAGTCGCAGGACGAAAATCCCCATCGGATCCATCACTGTAAAGGTACTTCGGGCACATCCAGCACATACCTACGCGAAGATGAAGACGACGGAGCGGGGGAAGATGAGGTGGTACCGGATGCGGGTCGGGGACGCGGTGTTCGACCGAAGAAGGAAGTAGACGAGGGAGATCTGCTCGGTGCAGCAAAAGAAGCAGATCACGCCGGGGACGAACAGGTGCCTCGAGTTGCCGGGGACGACGAGGTAGCAGATCTGCTCGGTGACGACGACTACGAACGGATCCAGGGTTCCAAGCCGAAGAAGCCTCCAATCGCGCTGGTGAAGTCGCACTCGCTGCTGCGCCGCCCTCCGCCGGCGACCACGGAAGCCTCCGGATGAGCCGCACGATCACCACCCGCGCCGTCGCCGCCAAATCGCTCGGGTCACAAGAGGAGAGGGGGGAGGAGACTGCAGTGTGAAAAGGAGGCGAGAGAGGGCAGTGGAGGAGTTGGGGAAGGCGACGAAATGGGGGAGGAAGCGCTGCGGCGGAGGGCAACCTCCCCTTTATACCGCGAACGCCTAGGGAGGTAACCCTAACGAGCCAAAAAAATGGCGTCAGGCCGCCCCCGTCTCCCGCCCTTCCCTCCGCATGCAGCCCGCCGCGCCCCCGCGGGCCTGCACCGCGAGAAACGACCCCCTTGGGCGTTTCCTGGCGTGCAGGCTCGCGGGCCTTTTTGGCACCCCGCCGGCCAGGCTCCACAGGCCGACCAGGCCACCAAACGCGGGCCGCTGCACCCAGCGGGCCTGGCCACCAGGCCGGCGCGGCTACCGAACGCGCCCAAAGGCGTCGACCGCGACTCGCTAAGGGCTCAGTGTCTCACCCTTCCTGCGGCGCACTGCGCATTCCCGTTCATGTCGCTGTCCGAACCCGTGCACTGACTGACACGAGATCGCCGCCGCTTTCCACGCACGGCACGCCGTGCCAGGGGACCAATCCGGCTTCCAACAAAACAAAGATCGGAGGCGCCTTTTGGTCCGTTCTGCTTGTCCCGGGATGGATTGGATCATGGACGATTGGACGGGCACGGCACGAAGGAAACAGGCGCCTTTTGTTCTTTCTTTCGCAGTTCGCTCGGCGCAAAGCCACCCTTTCCCCCCCTTCCCTGCCTGGAGTTTTACACATCGGCAGAGCACATCGGGACGCAGGAACTTGCTGAGCCACCCGGGCGAATGGAACTAGTGAACTAGTACACCGTAGTGCCCGTGCAGGTAGAAAGCAGCTCGGGCAGGTCACTACGCTCACGCCGATAGGCTTTTGCCTGTGCGGCTTCCACTCTTTCGGATACAGGATGACTGACTTCATAGGAAAAAGGAAGTAAGTACGTGCAATGGAGATTTTTTTTTTTGCTAATGCGTTCTGACACCATTTTTGTTTTTGCTAATACGGTTTCTGACAAGAACAAACAATATCCGAGCCAAAAGCAAATGCAAAAAAAAAACAGAGACAGGTACTGAGGTACTACAATTAATATCTATTTGGACGCAAAAGCACGTACCGACATGGTCACATCCACTGGGAACGAGGAAGAAGCAAGCACCCAGAATGAAAAAGGAGACGAGTTGTGGGCTTTGTGGTTGGAGCTGAAAAGGGCAATGGGGAGTTTTTTTTTTTTTTTTTGATTCCGCAATGGGGAGTTGGGGACGAGACGAACGAGAGAACCCGACAAGGCCACGGAAGGCGCAACGGCGAGCCGCACACCGGGCGCCGCCGCGGGCCCACCCCACCGATCCGCGGGCCCCCCGCCCCGCCCGTGGTGAGCGCACACCCGCATCCAGCCGTGGGTGAGCAGCTGCTGCTAGAAGCAGATGGGATCACGATCACACGATCCAGCACGCACAGCAAGTCCACCACCAAAACCAACCCAACCCACCCGCTACCCCCTTCCCGTTCCGTCCCCAACCGGACTCGGAAATCCACGAACTCCTCCTCCCCCTTCGTCCTCGCGCTCCCCGCCCCTGCCCTGCTCTCCGCCCCTCCCCTTCGCCACCCACCAGCATCCTCCCCGGCGACCCCACCCACCGACCTCCCCGGTGCGGTAGCGGCCTCCACCCGGCGTCTCCTCGCGGCGACGGCGCGCGACCGTTCCGTTCCCCACGGCGGTGAGCGCCCCTCTCTGATCCAATCTTGCTCTGCCGCTCTGCAATCGCTCGTTCGTTCGTTCGGCTGGGTGTCATTTGGTCGCTGGAGGAACTGGATCCTTTTCTTGGCTCGCCGCAGAGGGCTTGGAGCGGCGGAAATGTCATCGTTTTGGCCCCCCTTTTAATGGTTCCCATCGTTGCACGGGAGTTTTTTTTTATATATTTTAAAAAATTCGTTCCTGCTATTGGCGTTCATGGTATTCCATGCTCCCTCGATTTCGTTGCAGTAGATGCTCGAGACCTCAGCGGATTGAAAGAACTGGATTTACCTCTCAGAAATTTTAGATTTCCCCCCGTTCTAACCGTTCTTCTCGCGCACAGGGACGAACGACCGTACCCAACGCAAAAAAACTTGCGCCCTCTGTTGTTTCTGAAATGCTTTCGTTTCCCTGTGCTCTCTCTCTCGTCGCCAACAGAGTAACGGAGGGCCGGCGGAGCCATGAGCGGGGGAGTGGAGCCGGAGACCCCGCCGGGTAGCACCAGCAGGAGCGGGGGCACCACGCCGGTGGGCGGGAAGCCGCCGCGGCACCACCTCACGTCCATCCGCCACTGCGCCAGCAGCGCCCGCATCGCCGCGGCCTCCGCGGAATTTGTAAGCAAGCTTTGCTACCAGCCCAAACCATATGACCCCAGACGAAAACGGATTTGACGTTTGCCCTTTTTTGTTCTCCTCCAGGAGCTGGATTCGGGGACACTGAGCTTGATCTCGCCCACAGACATCCGGCCGGGCTTCTTGCCTGTGTTCCGGTCGGGGAGCTACGCGGATATCGGGCCCAAATCGTACATGGAGGACGAGCACGTCTGTGTTGACAACCTCGTCGAGCACCTCGGACTGCGCGGCCTGGGCATCCCTGCACCGGGTGCCTTCTACGGGGTGAGTTGGAATTGCATTTGCCATCAAATCTTGCTAAAGTGCTCACTAACTGCTCTACTAGTTTAATAGCTAGCAATGTGGACTCATTATGGATCTATGATTTGTTCTGGTGTGAGTGGCAATAATGTTGCTATAATAGCTTCTAGGCTTGCTTGTTTATTCTGCTCCAGATGCACTGATGCACGATTAGTGGTAGTGTGTTCATGAATCATGATGGTAGAAATGATTGGACTGGGGAGGAATCGGTTTCACATGGTCAATAATAAATGCCTTGGATCAAAAAGGGGAAAAAGTTCCCGATAATCAAATTATTTCCTTTCTATTCTTGACCTTTTGGTACCACATACTGCAGACATAATTTTCCGCAAGAGAGAGAGAAATTTAAATGGGTCTCACACTGCAGATGTTTACTGTTTTGTTTGCGGAAAATTTAGGTGTTTGATGGCCATGGTGGTACAGATGCCGCCTGTTTTGTTCGGAAGAATATACTGAAGTTCATAACTGAAGATTGCCACTTTCCCAACAGCATGGAGAAGGCAATCAGAAGTGCATTTGTGAAGGCTGACCATGCAATTGCAGATTCCCATTCTCTTGACCGCAATTCTGGGACCACAGCATTGACTGTCCTTATATTTGGCAGGTAAATTCTGATGTTAATAAATCAAAATATTATTATGCTTTAGCAATTTATTGCCACTTCAATAACTGATTGTTCAATATTATTATGCTGCTATACTGCTATGGAGCTAATATTCGCTATCCACCACTAGCATATTACAACATAATACTTTTAAGTTGATGCCATGCAAGTAAATCATTTGCAATTATTGGTTTCCTGTAATATTTTTTGTTAGATAGGCTACTGAGTTGATGACAACTTACCTTTTACAAGAGCAACTAATAATTAAACCCAGTTTCACCGATCTATAAACCAGTAGATGTGCTTCACATTTATTGCCTCAACCTCCATATCACATCTGCATATGAGGTTCTTTGCTGTACTGAGCTGTTCTTGGGGCTTTATGACCTTTATTGGTTGATAAATTACAACATTACAGCCTGTGTACTGTTCACAGTCTTTGTATTAAATATGTATACTGTGGCATCTCAAAGTATGTCCTCACCAACATCATTCAAATTGCAGGACATTGCTAGTTGCAAATGCTGGTGACTGTCGAGCGGTATTAGGAAAGAGAGGCCGAGCTGTTGAACTCTCTAGAGACCACAAACCCAACTGTACAGTTGAAAAGCTCAGAATTGAGAACCTTGGCGGTACTGTCTTTGATGGCTACCTCAATGGTCAGCTGGCTGTAGCAAGGGCGATTGGTGATTGGCACATGAAAGGTTCCAAAGGCTCTATATGCCCTCTTACACCAGAACCTGAGTTTCGGGAGATCAGACTTACCGAGGAAGACGAGTTCTTGATAATAGGCTGTGATGGCCTTTGGGATGTGATGAGCAGCCAGTGTGCTGTGTCCATGGTAAGGAAAGAGCTGATGGCACACAATGACCCACAACGGTGCTCGCGAGAGCTTGTCCAGGAAGCGCTGAGGCGGGACTGTTGTGATAACCTAACTGTAGTTGTCGTGTGCTTCTCAGCAGATCCACCCCCTCAAATCGAGGTCCCAAGATTCCGGGTGCGGAGAAGCATCTCAATGGAAGGGCTGCATACGCTGAAGGGAGCTCTTGACAGTAATATATGAGTTCTTACACTATACCCTTTACCTGCAACTCTTGTTGTATGATGCTTGATTTTCCTTTTTTTTTGTTGTTGGTCTATTAAAGTTTTGGTCTGCCCATTGGGTTTTGAGATATAGATCTCGGAATAAGTCTTGTAGAAATATTTCGAAAGAAATTTTGTTGAGGTGTAGGCTAATTAATCATTTTGTTGAGGCAATGATTTATCTGTACCGGCTGCCATTTGGTTGTTGATTGTTCACAATGTAATCGAGCAATTAACCGATATTGTTACCCTGGTACAAGTGAGAGCTAAAGCGGTTGATCAGTTCCCCTTTTGTTCAGAATTCAACTTGTCTGATTGGATGGGGTTCTTGTTTACTACCAGAAACAAATGATTATGATGGATCTTATCTATTTACCTGTATAATTCTTGTCTGTTCATCATTGTGCATATGGAAACAAGCTGACCAAAAGTATAATTCGCTTCATGTAGATGTAGACTCCATTTGAGTATCTACTAGTACATATAAACTCTATACAAAGGCTTGAAATTGTAATGCAAGGCTTAATATGGTGATGTTCTCTTATCGTGTTCATCATTCATGTGCACATTGTCGCCTTGTTGATTTGTTGTTGTCATTCAATGAGTTGGAGCCTTGAAGGCTGAGGATAAAGGATCGTGACCCATGTACCTGCGACGCGACTATCACTGACACCAGTAGCAACATGGGGTCGGAATGTTGGATCTTCAGTATGTAGGTTATCTCCTTCTACGCTCATGTAATATCTTGAAATATCGGTGTGACTGTGAGTCTGTCAAGCTACAAAGTCTTCTACTTGTCTTCACATCTATGTTGGACGCGTCTCCAACTTCGAATCATGTGGTTTCCGTTGATTCCATCCATCCGCACATGCGCACACGTCTCATATGACATGTCGACTCCATGACGAGAAAAAAATTAGAATCAAGGATTATTTGTGCATTGAACTATTGTACCTAGCATGTAGCATGCACAACTACCAAATTTGAAACAAATGCAACCCTAACTATTTTTGAAGTTTTGCATGAACGTGTGTGCATAGTGTACTAGATGTACAAAATAACATATGAGCAGTATTAACTAGTGTTCTCAAAATAGACATACTCTCTCTGTCACACTATAATTGCCACTTTAGATTTTGAACAAGAAATTAGTGGAGCTAGGAAATGACCTTATTGTCCCTAGATAGGAACAAACTGGAATAGCATAGCGAAGGGACGTAGCAAATAATGGTGGCGTGAAGCGTGCAAGCAGTTGCAAACGAGCACATCAGTGCCTTCCAAACCTCCAGATCAAACCCTAGTGCTCCATTACTTTATCCAAAACTGTGTATATGTTGGCATATAGTACTAATTGGGCTGCAAACCGCAGTGTAACCATCCCAATCCATATTGTGTGCTGGAAGAACACAACTCACCCCAAATCAATCCATCATAATAAAAATGGCAAACTAACCCAACTTGTTTTCCAACCAACCAAACAAACAAACTATTAGGCGAACTATGGATTTAGCCCATTAACAAACTGTTTTCCAACCATTAGCGAAGGTTTGGTGGCGTCGAGAGGGTGGAGCCATGGCCAGCGGCCGGCGGGGGAACACCGGAACGGGCGCTCGAAGGACCGAAGGAGTGGCGGCGCTGAAAGGAGGGCGAGTGGCGGCCCAGGCTGCCTGAGAGGGAGAACCCGTGAGGGTTATCGGGTTATAACTTGTAGGCTGAATGGCGTTGCAATCCAAAATAAAACAATACAACCCAATCATCCTCCAACCTATTTCCTCTTGAAGTCCAATTCAATCACAACCATATGATACGATAGCCCAGTAGAAACCAATCTGAACCAGCCCAAAGCAAAACCCAATCTAATAAAACCATTAAACCCAAACTGATTAGTAGGGCTATTGGCATATGAAGACAAAATATTATATTAATGTTGTGTGTTTATTCTGGGGCAAAATTTAAACTTCAGAAGTGCATTTAAAATGGAACGGAGGGAGTACTATATATTGTTAACGTATATTAATGAAATAAGAAATCATATAGAAATATATTAGTTTATTTAGTGTTGAGCCGTTACTGTTTATCACTTACGTGTGCTTGTATATTGTTAAAAGCATTAGTGTACATGTGATGCGCTCCCTCTGTCCCAATTTAAATGCAATTGTGACATTCAAAAGTATTCTCAAATTAAATGCACAATAGCCCACCGTTCTGAAGTTGCAACAGTCATGATCTGTTTCCTATCTGAACACTTGTGCACGTGGAGTCATCTGGCATACTCTACCAAAAAATCACAGCGAACCCATTGACCATACTTCGAGGGGAAAATTCTAAAAATTTCTCAGTCCTTCCACCACCACTCATATCGCTCAGTCTACAACAATTACTGACGTATTGCTACTCTCGACCAGTTCTTCCCTATAAGAGCAATTATGCCATTTCCTATCCACTCTAATTTCACGTTCAACTCCTAGAATTGTACTTAAAATGAGACATAGGGATTAGATAGATAAAAGTTTTGATGTGCAGATAGTGTACCATAAACAAGATAGTCAGAGCATATAATGTACATTTTATGTACGTACAAGGCTAAAAACTAATAACTCTTACTCCATCTGTCCTAATATAAATACATTTCTAAATTTGAACATCAAATAAGTATTGACAGAAAATTACATTATTGTCTCTATGTATAGAAAATAGTTAGCGTAATAATCACAGTCATCAAGCTCCTTCCAATGGGGTTGATCTTGAGTCAGCTCATACAATACATTTTTACTCTATGAACAATTGCTAAATAGTGGGTGAATGAAGTGCTTACCGTGGAGCCAAACGCTAGATGTGGAGGAGTCTTCCCTCTCATGCACGACCTCCAAAGGCGTCAGTTTTCACTGTATACAACTATGTTGATGTTAATTGGCACAACCTTCAAAAACATCAGTTTCCACTGTACATAATTGTGCGTATGAGCTATGTTGACGTTAATTGTTGGAGAGAACCTCATTGCAAATTCAACTTGTTTTTATTATAAGAGATTGAGTGGTGTCCATAAACTTCCAGACCTTTCAGTTTTCAGACAAATTTGAACCGCACAAGTGCATTTAAAATGGGACAGAGGAAGTACAACACATTATTAAATGGACTTGTATAACGATTACTTTTAAGTCTTTAAAAGATGCTAGACAGAGGATCACATGTGGTGCGGTTGTAAAGGTTTTCAGACAAATTTGAACCGCACAAGTGCATTTAAAATGGGACAGAGGAAGTACAACACATTATTAAATGGACATGTATAACGATTACTTTTAAGTCTTTAAAAGATGCTAGACAGAGATCACATGTGGTGCGGTTGTAAAGGTTATCAATTTGTATTTAAAAATTATGTACACATACATGTAAATGTTCTTTTTGTCCTTTGCATTGGTACCAAATGATAGTTTATGACATGTCATCTCACAAACTCTGTTTTTTTGTTTCGTACTTTTAAGAAAAAAAATACACTTGTAACACGGATGAATGAGATACAATTACGTGAACCTAAAATGTACCGTTAGGACTGAAACACCTAGAGGTGCAGGTAATGCAAATGAATTTCTGAACCAATAAAGCTAGCCACGACGAACTGCGAACCACCCAAGCCTCGCAGCTGACCTCGCTTTCAACCTCGGCCAGTCGACACAAAAGCGTGTGCAGACCAGTCTATGCAGAATCATAGGTTGATAAGCGCTGACTGGCTGAGAGCTCCAAGTGTACCCGTTAAAATGTAGTTCAAGGAATTGCTGCGGTACGTTAGTACAGACGTTAGATGTATAAGTGGGACGAAATGACACGATACTGCGTCAAGAGTTTTGCATCACACAGTACCAAGCTCGATCTGTCTGCACAAGATTGTATTTGCTCTACTGTATTGTGCCCTATCGAGCGGCAACAAATATGCTATCAACAAACACACATCGTTATCAGAACCCGATCATCGAGATCAACTATTCAAGTTGAAGCAGTAGCAATGGAAGGGGCATACATATGGTGGCCTAGCACAGGCAGTGACAAGCCAGACTTGCGTCCTCCGCTTTACCTCTCATACTCATATCGCCAACTCATTCTTTCCGTTTTCTGTTTCATCATGCCATTTAATCGTCGTATTTGCCGTCCCCGCCATTTGGGAGCCGTGGGTGGATTTGATGGATTGATTGGTTGCAATAAACCCTGAGGAGAGGGTAAAGCAGAGGATGCAAACTCGTGGGTGGATTTACCCTAGCCCTATCTTCGGCCTAAATTCGTCATTCGTTTTTCTCCAAAGGCCACAACTTGTTCACCTAGACAAAAAGAAGCCACACACGTGACCTGACAACGAGAAGCACAATCTTTCCTTTTTTTATACCCTGTCTCGGGCCTCTCCGAATCAGATGGAGATCCGGTGCAGTCGTAACTATGACGGCGCGATAAGAACTAGATGCAACATGGTGTGTCTATTTTTCAGATGAACGGATGAGATCTAGTGCTACGATAGAAAACAATGAACCGTGAACAGGGCGAGTACTGTGATGTGGATGTACAGTGCTAAACATTGACTTATCTCACACCCGACGACTGAATCCCCCCCAGCTCTCTGTTCTACTGGTTGTACATGGGCATGGACAGTGAGAGGTCCAAGCTGATCCTACTTCGTCCGCCGTGCTGTCCCGAGCAACCGCGCCCATAACCCGTCGACGGGGAGGAAACGAAGCTGCTGCCCTGCCTGTTGCGTCGGCCGCTGCCGTTGCTCCTCCTGCTGCAACACCCGGAGTCCAGCGTTAAGGAGAGCGACGGCGAGGTTTCGTCCCTGTCCTCGGCGCCGCGTTCATTCACGGCCGTCGCCCACCGGTTGTTTGGCGCCGTTGCATTGTGGCCGCGGATCTCTTCTCCTTCCCGCTGCTGTATGTAAAATTGAACAAACACAAATCAGAGAGAAATGCATGCAGTCCCATATGGCCATATGCATCATTCCCAGTACGGGCCCAACTCTTTTCAGGGTGGCGCCGGCGTCTCACCAGGAAGCACAGCGGCCTGGGCGGCATGTCGGGAGCAGCAGCGTGCTGTTCGCCACCATCTGCGGCGGCTGTGGAAATGGGGCCGCCGCGCATCCCAAAGGACACTCCTTGGCGTCTGAGAAACCCCTCCTGATCTTGGTCTTGGAGTTGGAGGCGTGCCTTCTGTGTCGTCTCCACCATCTGAGAGATTACAGACCTGCGCGGGAGAAATGCTTCTTCAGGCTCTAGCACTAACCGTTGGTTAAAAACGATATTTGCTCATTGCTTGATGGCTCCAAGGAGGCAAGTAAGATGTTCTAAAAAAACATTACTTACGAGTTACGACCAGTAGTGCACTTGCAACTTCTATGTGACCGAAATTTCGGTAACTTTTCACACTGACAAACAAGCCATCAAAATTTGCATGAAGCTTTTAACTAACCTATTAGCCTAGCTACCAGTCTACCACTAGTGGGTAGGAATATCTGATGGAGCCCTCACTCTCTGCAAGCAAAGAGCAATCTCCATAGCTCCATACTGCTATCATATCACCATGTGGAAAGTGAATGAAATAGTTCATGACGTGACTGATGAGCCTTGGAGTCTTGGAGATGACCGAAACAAACATACAGTAGTACATGCCACACACAACAATAAAAGGGAAAAGGGAGTGACCTTTTCAGTTGCAGGTCGTGGAGCAGTATTTCCTTTTGAGAATAGCAGCACCAGCAACAGCAGTAGCCATGATGATCTTGCTCCATATCTGTCCAAACTTGGACGCCTCCTGCAAACATTTGCGTCGGATTCACCACTACTTGCTGCATCTCTGGTCACAAGAATGGTAAGACTTCAGCTAGCTCCTTGCTGCATGCTCCGAAAGGAAATAAATGATACCTCCTTTTAAATAGGTCCTCCCATTTCTTTGTTTGTCATATTTTGGAAAAAATAAATCTTTGTTTGACAACAATTAATTGTAAGGTTATATATGCATGATTAGCTAAAGTGCAGCTCTCATCATAGATGATAGATAGACAAGTAGAAGTGTAGAACCTTTCATGTCAAGATCGTCAGTTCTCATGTTCCTGAACATCTGTCAAAGTGCAGAGAAGGTCTCAGTGAAAAAACTAACATGCCGAACTATCAGTGAAAACTGAAATATTCAGACTAAGCTCAGTAAAATGCATGCTGTCTTGACATACCTGTAGGTGGCTCTTGACATGGGATATGGTGAGACCTCCCACGCCCATCAGCTGCAGGACTCGCTTGGGTGTGGCCCCTGAAGCACGCAAACCGATCACACGCAAAATGCAAATGAAGTCAACATTAGAACCTGCATGCAGAGTCAAAAGATGGCAAGTATAAAGGTGAAGAAAATGCAGTACTGTGTTGGCCTCCAAGCCTGTGTATGGCGTCGACAAAGCGGCGGTGGAGGTCAGGCGTCCATCTCAGGCGAGGGACCTTGGACCGGTTGTACTGCCTCACCGCTCCATCAACTACCCTCTCCCTCCCGGCCATTGCTCTCTCCATCGTCGTCCCAAGAGATCGGTCGCTCAAGCTTCACCCTAGGAAGGTGTTTTCAGGCTTCAGAACAGCTAAAATCTCCACGACAAGCCTCTCTCAAAAGCACATAACATCTGGGTGTCTGATGACCGACTGACTAGGACTAGGATACACGGCGACACGGCGGCCGGTGGCCAATAAATAGCCTCTCTGCATCGTGCAATCCGTTCTTGGGAGCACTACGACGAGGTGAGACTGAGAGCGAGGCATGCGGCGCCAGTGCAGGAAGGGACAAGAGGTTGGAGACAAAGGAGCTGTGCTCAGACGTCCTCAGAGAGGCGATCACGCCGTTTGCCGGAGGCGGCGGCCAGGTGATTATGGAGTTGGAGCAGCCACGTTGACCCCAAGCGAGGATAGGACACGAAGAACGGGAGGAACAAGCATACTACTATGCTACTCCCTCCGTTCCTTTATATAAGCATTCTAAGCATTCAAACTCAACAAACAACAATAGAAGAAAATGACATCTATACCCCTCATTTTACACTACCCACCAACTCTCCACCCACCCACCAACTTCATTTGCTTTTGTTCTATCCCTAGAAATACTTATATTTTGACACAAATTTTGAACCCTAAGAATGCTTATACAGAGGAACAGAGGGAGTAGTAACAAAGTACTACGCCGCCTGCATCTGCATGCCTCGCTGCTGCCTCTGACACTCACCTGGCCTGTCCGGCGTTTTTGCAGCACGTACAGTTAGCAATAGTCCGAGATTAGCTTAACATGCCTACTATCCTATCTGACATCCAGTACCCATGACGAATTGGTGAAATAAGCAAGGTCAAAGTAGACGGACACAAATCTAACTTTACTGAAGAAAACAAGTATATATTCTTCTTTCAGAAACAAGCCAACAGCATGGTACAAATGGTGATGCATGTTTTTGGCAGTGCTGCAAGGGACACGCTCCCAAGAGGCCAAGAGCATGTATCATGTACATATATGTATGTACTTATTGAGTTCAGCCTCGTTTAGTTGGATGGAGAAATTTGTCGAAAATGTCACATCCAGTTTACTGATGTTAATTAAAAGCACTAAATATGATCTAATTATAAAATTAATGACACAGATGGACTGGAAATCACGTACGAATCTATTAAGTCTAATTAAGACATCTTAAAAGATGTTTATTGTAGCATCACAATGTATAATTAGACTCAATAAATTCGTCTCCCGAATTGATCAGTTATATGAATTTTGTTATTAATCTACATTTAGTACTTTTAATTAATGGGTGAATATTAGAAACTCCCCGTCGGCACCAGCACTATCGATAGACCCAGTACGACACCAGCTATTTCTTTTTCTCATCATGACATGCAGGTGCAGAGAGGGCAAAGCGAGCGGATCAAGCGGTGCATCATGGCCTGCGAGCCTGCGACCTTACGGCCCTGCGATTATTTATGCCGCTGGCCTTGTAACAAAACTTGCACATATATTCTTTTCTATGAATTATGTTATATATCTAAGGGGCAAATATGTCGAAATAATGATCTCTTATCCCGCGAGGATATTTGTGCTGGATCTCCGTCTCCGGTGAACTTCATGAGCTATGGTGAGATTTTGGTTCCGGTTTTAAATTAATGGTTCCAGGATAATATTTTGGGGATTTATAGGTAGTATAATTTCATAGATAAATTAGGACCCTACAGTGGCGAATCCACCAGTGTGTGTGGGGGGGGGGGGGTGGGGGGGAGGGGGGTGGTCTGGAGTCCCTCCTGCCACCGGTGCCTCAATGGGAGACCCTCCTAGAAATTGGAGGAGGAAGAAGAGGGAAAGGGGTTGAAGGAGGAAGAAGCAGCCCCTCCTATGCTTCATTCCTGGCTTCGCCACTGGACCCTACCTTAAACACTTTACCTTATGCTTTCTCTTATTTGTTAAATATTATGAAACCATATATACTAATATAGATATATGGTTTCATCCACATTCATAGTAAGCAGTTGCACCCTTATTTTGAGCCAAGTCTATTTTACTTCACCACGTATTCACTTTGTCAGCTTAACCTTCAATTTGGTCCAATCTACCTCCATTATATATTTCTTGGCATACAAGTTGAGTTTCAATTTTAGATTTTTGTTACTGGACTTATAACATGATGTACTATGTTAGAAAACTAAATTAGAATTTTTCAGGATTACTTTTCATATTGTTTTGTATATATAAGATCAACTTTGTATTAAATGTTTCTAAGCTATGAAAATAATCATCCAAATTTTTAGTGTATTTTTTAAGAAAGGAGCTGATCATACTTAAGTTGGACTTTGAAAAGCCTTTGATAGAACAGAACATCAAACCATGCTGCAGATTATGAAGTATAAAGGTTTTAATCATACTTGGCTGCAATGGATGGAAACCATCTTCAACTCTGGAATCTCATTTGTCCTCATAAATGGTGTACCTTGGAAAACTTTTCATTGTAAAAGAGGAGTAAGACAAGGTGATTGAAGAGTATCTTGGCCCCCTAAGTGGGTTTTGGTGATTTAATGACACACGGTTAAGTGGCTAATGATTTATCTAGTGTATGAGCAGGAATTAAAATTGTGTTGTGGCATCTTGTGTTATTCATCGACATGCAAAAAGGAAGTGATGCTACAAAGGGTTCCTATGAAGGCTTATTTATTTTATATTTTGAATTTGAGTCCTAGGAATGCCGTACTATAAAGAGGGACAGGAAATGTGTCTTCCAAGAGTTGAAGAAGTGCTCTAGTTGTCAAAACAAAACCTATGAGAGACACCTTTGCACCAACACGTTCACGGGGTTAACTTTTTGGGTGCTGACCTTGGAAGGCTGAAATCTCCGGGGTTTTTCCCGGAGTCTCCGGACTTCCCAGAGTTTCCGGGGTTTTCCCGGATATTCCGGGTCTTAGAGCTGCAACGGCTCTTTTCTGTGTGAGGGGGTATAAAAGCCCCCTCCACCCTTTCCTATCTTCCTCTCTTGCCCATTTCGACCTGCAACACTCAGAACTCATTCACTCACCCTCTTTACTCCCCTTGGCCTTGGTTTGGTGAGATTTGTTGGGGATTTAAGGAGAGATTGTGAGCAAGAGCTTGGAGAGTGCTAGTGAGCTGTTTTCCCATCTCTAGAGCACCTCGTTCTTCGCTTGGTTGGCACATTTCGTGTTTGTTACTCTTGGAGCTTTGAGCTCCTAGCCGGCTAGGCGTTGCCTTGGAGCATCCAAAGGTTTGTGGCTGCCCAAGGAAGTTTGTATCACCCCGAAGTTGAGTAAGTAACTCTAGCTCGATCTTTGTGGTCGCTAGAGGGAGGAAAGTGACCTAGGTGTAAAGGTCCACCCTTTGTGGGTTCCTCAACGGAGACGTAGACCTCAAGGTGTGAGGTTGAACTCCGGTAACAAATCCTTGTGTTTCTACTTTGATTGTTGCTCATGTTGTATGCTTGTATATCTCTTGAGCTCATTTCTAGGGTTTGGTGCCGATCTACTCCGTGTCGAGGTTTCTGGAGGTTCTAGGTGGATAAACAGGCTTGTCTCATCCCTTTATATAACCTATTTTCGTAGATCTATGTTTGAGCAAGTTTGATTTCTGTCGATTTGAATCCCCTCTCGCAGGCCCGGACAATCCGGACATTTTCCCGGATTCTCCGGATTTCCCGGAGTATCCGGAAAAATATCCGGAAACTCCGGACCTGATTTAACACCTCTTGAAAAGTTTGTAAATTTCAAGTTCGACTATTCACCCCCCTCCCTCTAGTCGACATCTTGATCCTTTCAGTGATCCACTCTCTCCATTACTTTTTGTGCTAACAACAGATTTCCTTCAAACTCTCATGAATAAGGCAAAAGACCAGAACCTATTATAACTGCCAGTCGCCCTGTTCATCTGGATTATCAACCATCAGCCAGCAATACTTTTCTCTCAGAACAAATCAGCACCAGCCACCAGCTAGTCAGCAGTACTTTTCTCTCAGAACAGATCCGCACCATCCACCAGTCACCAGCCAGCCGAACAGACTGAGTGTCTATGGAATACAGTTCAGACTTCCCAATCATACGATATGTAGATGACACTCTAATTATAATGGAGGGATGTGCAAGGCAACTGATTTTTTTTAAGAGGTTACTCCAAACTTTTGCAACATCCACTGGGTTAAAAGTCAATTATTCCAAGTCCATGATGGTTCTCATCAATATCGACAACCAAAAAACGGAACTCCTAGCCCAAACCTTTGGTTGTTCGATAGGGGCTATGCCCTTTACTTATTTGGGCCTACCTTTAGGAACAACAAATCCTATAGTTAAGGATTTCCTTCCTCTCATTTCAAAGTGTGAAAGGAGGTTGGTCATCACATCTACTTCTCTTTCTCAAGCAGGCATATTACAGATGGCAAATGCAGTTTTTTCAGTTGGTCCAACATTGCATCTATGCACCTTCAATTTGCATAGGACAATTATCAAGCAAAAAAGACAAGTACCGAAAACACTGCCTTTGGAGAGGAGCAGACATTAATGCTAAAACACCCCCTAAAGCAGTTTGGGAAATGGTTTGTTTGCCTGAATCAGAGGTAGGTCTAGGTGTTATTCAACATGACACTCACAATGAAGCCCTTCTACTCAAAAACTTGCATAAGTTCTTCAACGAAGCTGACATACCATGGGTTCACTTGGTGTGGGAGTGTTACTATAGAAATGGAAAACTGCCAAATCGTCATACTCTGGAAGGGTCCTTCTGGTGGAGGGATATTCTCAGGTTACTTGATAAATTTAAAGGATTAGCAACAATTTTAGTCAATACAGGGGACACCTATTTTCTCTAGCATGATCTTTGGGGAGGTGTTGTTCACAGTCAAGTCCTTCCGGAGTTGTTCTCGTTTGCAAGGGCTAAAAACATTACAGTTTGCAAGGCCAGAGAAGTTTCAGGCAGCCTTTTTAACCTACCAATTTCTATAGGGGCTTATGATCAGCTCCTAGCACTTGCACAAGGTTTGGAAGACATTCCTGCTAACAGACAGAATGGCATTTGAAAAAACATTTGGGTATTACCTTTCTTCTCTTTAACAAAGGCCTACAAACATCAAGTTGGGGCCAGGCAGATACACCCAAGTTTCAAATGGTTATGGAAATCCTCAATTCAAAAGAAACATAAAGTCTTCTTCTGACTGTTCCTAAAAGACCGCCTCAGTACTCGCAACATCCTAAGAAGAAAGAACATGACCTTGCCTTCATATGAATGTGTCATATGTCAGCTTCAAGTGGAAGAAACTTTACAACATTTGCTCCTTAGATGCATTTTTGCTCAAAGCTGCTGGTCTTTACTGCATCTACACATCCCAATTGGGGATCCCTTTAATGTCCTTGTCTCACTGCATGGTCAACTGCACTTCCCTTTCTTCATGGACATAATAATCTTAATGAGCTAGAGCATTTGGATAACAAGAAATGACCTTATCTTTCAAGGACAATTACTAGACCTACAATCTATCAAGATCAGATTCAAGAAGAAATTTGCTCTAGTTATCCTAAGAGCAAAAACAATTTAAAGGATGAAATGTCTTCATGGATAGTCACAACCCTGTAATAGACATGATTTTTTCCTTTTCTTTTTTGTTGAGATCTTTTACGGTGCACAATACTACCCAATGGTAGTACGGTAGCATAACCGGTTTTTTGGTATGGGTAAAATGGTAATTTGCTTGAAATATAAAAATGATAATTTGCTCGATGTGGAGCGGCAACGATACTTTCCCCTGCCGGCGACGGAGGAGCGATGACATGCAACTTCCTGCTGTCCCCTCTGAATCTCCGACCATCACAGTGGCGACGAGCATCCCTCGACCAGCGAGCAGTCTCCTCGGCGCGCGGCTCCCTCTAGGCTCTTGTCGTGGGGGCCAGGAAGCACCCCGCATGCTGCGCAGCTTCTAGCACTGGGGGCGACGAGCACCCTGAGAGCAGCTCCAGCGTGTATGTTTTGGTACTGCTAAGATGAGAGAGTGTGAGCTGAGGGTAGCGCCACACACTGGAGCGAATTTTTTTGCTGGTGGCTTCCCGGCACCTAAAGCTTAGTTGAGCGCCCATAGCCAAGGAATAGAAAAAAGCAAGCGTGTCAGATATGCGCAGGACATTGCTTGGGCGTCCACACACATCCAGACAGGTGCTCCCAAAGAGAGTTGCTGAAGAATATTTTAACACAAGTTGTGGGACCCACTTTAGATAAAATGAAGGCACATACGTTGGAGAGAAATTAAAAATTTAGCGCCCCCTGCTGTGGCAGTATGTAGCGTCCTCTGAACAAATCATACGCTGCCCTTGCTCTAATGCGGCTCCTCTCTGTCCGTCGCGACGGTCCGATATTTTTTTATTTTTGTCTTTGCTAATATTTTTTATTTTTATTTGTATTTTCAATTATTCTTTTAATGCAAAAGCTTTTTAACAACTTTTTATCCATTTTTTTAAAATTTTTCTTTTCAATTCTTTTGAGCATAACTTTTTTCAAGAAGTTTTTATTCCTAAGTTTTGCCTAATAAATTTTGTGTCCGGATTTTTGCTCTAGGTATTTTTTTTGCTAATTTTTCGTTTCATATTATCTTACTATTACTAATTGAAGGCTCCTTTTGAGGCTTTTACGTGAAGCCACCTAGGATCTTAGGTGGACAGTCTAGAAAAAGAGAAAAATTAAATAAGCCTCCACATGAAGCCACTTAGGATTCTAGGTGGACACTTTAAAAGAGAATAAAATTACCCACCTTTGCCATTATGCATACTGAACTAAAATAACCCCTTATATCTATGTCAATATTACCTAAAATCTGCATTTTATAAAATTAATCGAAATCAACTCTCTAACTATCCATCTGTTCAATTATTAAAGCATATAAATTTGATGTCCGCCCACCTATAATCTTCGTATGCAATCTCCGACTCCCAAGATGCAACCCACACACAAAATCAACCTTCTTAAACCTTAGTGGTTTCCGGATGAGAATGAAAGCAGCCGCAACCCATAGTACGTAGTAATCCACAAGGCTGCCACAGACCGAGCAGACCACAAGCAGTCAAGCAAGGACAGAGCGCAGACCGCAAGCGAGGGTGCTATCCATGGCACAACATGCTCTAGGATGCGTTGTCGTTCAGCGTGCAGCAAATGGCAATGATCGAGAAGAATGTAGCCAGCTGTTATGTTTGAGATTGGAAGAAAGCATGCATGCCTATTGATGCAGAAAAGTACACAATCGAGAGATGTATTCCTGCATATTTTCACTGGTGACCAGATAAAATTGATTTTATTATACTAACAAAAAACATCAAGTTTTTATGTCTTATGATGATAGAGATTGACGGACATAGGTGGTGGAAAAGTAGTTGACGCAGTTAAGATCTAAAAAAATATACTATAGATTGATGATATTTTGATTTTAGGATTATGCTAAGTTGATGACATGTGAGTAGCAGTATATATTCGCTAGCCGCTAGAAATTAAAGATCTTATTGCCTCTGTACAGATACAACTCATTCTTACCTCTCTTTTTACATTTTTTTACATAATTTCCATGAAGCAAGGAATATTAGTACAAACAACTTTGCATGGTCGATTGATTCTTAATTAATGGGGCACCAACAGTTACATACTTACATAACAATTTCTTGCATTTGGGAAAAGTGATGAAACAATACGCATTTACATCTATGTAAAAAAGGAGGATGTATACTAGATCTTCAATATTAAGTCATTTTATTTAAATACTCTATTACTCGCTCTACAACAAAATGATCACATTTTGTGGTAGCTTAAATCAGATTGATTGGTGCAAGATGTTAGATAAAATGTTGGATATGTGGAAAATTAATGACATTTTTAAGTAATAAACTAAATGTGTGGTCATTTATATTTATGTAATATTACCCTGTTCGACTGGTTGGTGATTGATAAACCAAATGAACAATTATATTAAAGTTGCTAGCCCGTGCAGTGGCACGGGTTGATGGACTAGTTTTACAAAATTTTGGTGGTAAAATTTTCTATGAAATTTTGTTCCAATATGTTTGCTATATCAATTGTTGTGTTGTGTTTGGTGGGGATCACGTGCATGTGTCAGCAATGGAAGAAACCGACACAGTTTCCATAGCATAATAAATCGTCTATAGAAACTATCTTCTCCAATGGAGATATCTCTGAGTAATAATTATTTTCTCTTTCTCTCTCAACTCTATCTCCTTCCTCCAATGAGAAGGTGACATGAGTCCCTTACGAACTAGTAGTTTCTCCCCGATAGTGACTTATGGTTTGTGTAATGCTGGCTTTGTGGTCATACTCATGCATAATACTGTAACAAGGAAGGCGCTAGCGATTTTCAGTCGACAAATACAGCTTGGGTGTGATGAGAAGAAAGACGTTTCGGATTATTTTTCCTTGACACACTATCACAGCACTGTTTCATTCCAAGAACACACTGACAGAACAATCTTGCACGATACCCATGCACGGATGATCACTGCTGCTTCTTTATTCGGTAGCGCGTCCGCGTTCCTTGAGACAACACACATTTCCTAAATTCCTAAAACGGCTTGGAGGGCAGGTCCGTGTTGGCCAGGAAGTGCTTGAAGAGCTCAAGCGCTTGCGCTGGCTGCGTCGACGGGACCATGTGGCCGGCACCTCTCACGGTGACAAATGTCAGGCCGCCGTCGTACACCACGGTCCAGCCGCCAACCTACAACAGCACAGAGAAACACAATATTAGTATACGGTATGCAAAGGATGTGTGAGACAGCGACAGGGAACCGATCAGTTTCAGGCTTTCAGCAATCTTCGTTTTTGTCACTTTCAGGTTGCCAAGAGCATGCATGTTTTCTACTCAGGGGGCCAAAATGATTGGAAGGAGCTGGACCTGTTCAGCGGCGCTACGTTTGATTTGCTTACCTGCTTGTGATGGAACCACGGCGACCAGTCCTCTTTGATTGGCAGGCCGAGCTTCTTGAGCGTGTACCGGGTTGACGTGGTTGGGACTCTTGCGTCTGTGTCGCCGCTGCTCATCACAAAAAGAGCATGAGAAAAATCACACAAAAAGAGCATGAGAAGAACCACAGCGATTGTACATCGTATTCTATCTTGACAAGTGTGGCATTGGCTAAACACCATTTGGGGTTATGTTTCAGATCGCATCGAAATTTTACCTGAAAATCCATATCCTTAGCCCTGCCTCCACCAGCTTCTTGACTACCGGAACGACTGTCAGGTCAGAATCTTTCCATGCGTTGCTGATCGAATTACTGAAATAAAAAAGATCCATTACGGTCATCTGTCAAGGTAAAATCCGGGCCGGCAAAACAGTAGTAGTAGGGTTTTTTTTTTGCACCCATAAAACATGATTCTGAATCCAGGTAAGGCAGAGCAATTACCGGCAAAGCGAAAAGGCTTGCGGCATTCCTGTGACATCTGCGTGCAGAGCCTTCCGCACATCCTTGCGGTTGAAATATTCGGTTGCGTACGTTTGCGTGCACGGATCGTACCCCATCGGCATCTTCATAAGATCGAGCTGAGAAAAAAAAAAGAAACTGAGATGAGCTGGAAAAGAGGAAAACTGAGACTGCAACTCATGCTGGCACTGAAGTTCAGGGGGCTCTTACACGGCCGCTACTTGTAACAAACGACGAGTTGAAATCCGGGTACCCGAGCTCGCACCGATCAGTGTACAAGCTGTAGATGTCGATGATGTTGTTGAGAGCGGTGTACTGGCCGATGTCCGCGGAGCACTCCGGGGACAGGTCAACCAAGCTGAAGTCGCAGTTCTTCTTGAAGTCGTCGTAGAGTTTGTCCGAGATGATGGCGTGGTGCCACGCGGAGTCCACGATCCCCCAGAGGTCAGTGTCCCCGTCCATGTAGGCGTTGCCAATCTGGGATCCAAGTTCAGGCAAAGCATCTTACTTCTGAAGAAAAGTTCAGCGATAACTAGTGGCTCAGGGCATCAGACACTGTAATGAAGTTACCAGGATGCCTTTGAAGTTGATGTAATTTTCTTTGGAGGCCTTCTTGTTCTCCTCCAAAATGACGTTTGCAAGCTGGGGAACGTAGTGTCCTGGAAGGTAGAATGGCAAGTGAAACACACACGTGTGTATATATGAGCTGACTCTACCTCTGACAGCAAATAAATCGATCAAATTTTAGTATGGATGAGTAAGTTGTTCAGTAGCTTCACCAGCGTAGCTCTCTCCAGCGATGTAGAACTCCTTGGCTTTGTGCTGGGGAAACCTCTGGAACCACCTGACGAGGAAAGTGTATGAACCATGTGCTGCAGTAGACAGCGATTCGGTTATTGCTTATCATGCTTGCTACTTTCCTTTCATTGTTACAGTGAACAGATACATTATCTATCAGCAAGATACCTGTGGAATTGTCACCCGGTGGATCCTTCTCAAAGGACGTCTTCGTGTACGAAAATCCAACGCCCGCTGGAGAGTCCAGGAACAGCAAATTGGCAGCTGAAAATACCATCAGACGGTCAGTTACATGCTTCCATTTTTACAGGTAAAGACAAGACTACGGCATGCGGATTCTGCCGGCCTTTTCACTTGCCTTGATTCCAAGCATACGGGTTGAGCTCAAGCTCAGGCACATCTTTCTTCACCAGGAATGGCCCAAGCTCCTGTGACTGTCCAAACCCAATGGAAGAACAGCCAGGCCCTTAAAATGCAAGAACACAAGCACGAAAATCTTCAGTTTACAGAGTTATCTGAATCTCAGTTTCTTTAGAAATAAAAGAATAGATGTCAGAACAGATGCTGTCAGTTAGCAAGTTCAACCTCCATTCAGCCATAGGACAAGTGGCTTCTCGTCAGGCTTGTCCGTGGCCTCGAAGAACCAATAGAACAGTGCCTTGCCTAGGTACTCATCGGTCGTGACGTACCCGGAGTACTGCTTGAATGCAGGCGAGTAGCTCGGCTGCCCCGGCAGCGACAGAACACGATCGAGCTCTTGCACGGCTATCGTGGCTGCATCGAGGCTGCCTGCGTCTGGCCGTGCTGCCACTGCCAGTGAAAGAGTGCTGAGGAGCAAGCAGGCTAAGGTGTAACCCTTCATTGCTTAAGGTTTCCTTTAGTTGCCGTTGCAAGAACGTTATGGAAGAGGGTTCAGTATTTATAGTACTGAAGCATTGTGCAGGAAGTAGGGACAAATATATCATGCTTGGCCCTTGGCCGGCTTGTGAAAATGACTCAAAAACTTTAGTTCTTTGATCATGTGTTCTAGCCCAAAGGATCAACCCAAGCATTTTTTGTTAAGCTATGAATGTAAACTCAATATTTCATTTAGAAACACGGATGTGTATCGACCTAGGTTTATATCAAGCTGAAAGTTTCGGCAAAGTCGAATGCAATCAGATACTAGTACCTGACTGGGTAAAAAACTGAAGACCGGCAACTGCAAATAGTTTATCAGGTGTAACCGCGTTGAGAATGGCAACCAGTTCCAAGTTTGTGCATCTCACAAGATTAATGAAACAAACAGCTTGATCTGAAGGAAAGTATCAAGAAGGCATTATCCCTCAAAGCATCATCATCATCTGAAAAGGACAGTTTTTATGGAATACAAATACCGAGTCTCCGATAGTAATAAAATCAAAGATAATACCATAGGAGTAAGAGGACGCAGCATAAGTGTCCAACTCAGCAGATCGAGTGGTCCATCGCAAATGATACATTGACATTGAGTTGCTAATTTCCTATTCACCTTCCATGGCTTGATTTGTAGATTGCTAATGAAAATGCCGAGCTTCTGCAGCACCAGAATCATTCCAGAATTTGAGGTCGAATCAAACTTGAAAAGTGTCTTTTTAAAGATCATTCAATCTCCCACTGCCGGAAAAGTATCTATTAATATTGGACGCGATACTGCACATTCTGAGCTAAAAGTCCCGATCTTTAGTACCAAATCATTAAATAATACTTTAATACTGGTTGGTAATTAGCATTAACATATTTTAATTCCTTGTGAGTCACAAGTCACACAGATTTTTCACACAAAATACTATGTGTGGAATTCAAACTCAAAAGTACTTGACATTTGTGTACATTTTTTACCATTTTACTTATACACGGCACATGTGATGGGGTAAGAGATATTTTTTTCTTTTGAACTATCCCATGAATCATGATGGACCCTTTAATACTGATTGGTGTTACCACCCACAATAGTAAAAGTTTCCAAGATCTATCAAATTTGGATCTGCTATATTAGCATTAATACCGGGACCAAATTTGTTCGGTGTCTGTGGAGGTGGAAAGCCTTTTTTTCTGTTAGTATCCAGTTTGTTAACAATTCTGTATAGAAGGGTCCTCATTATCACTATCATCATCATTAGATCTAGAATGAAACAATTATTTTCTGTTCGCACCCAAAATTGGCAGGTCTAGTCTGACCGGTCTGACCGGTGTGGTCAAAGTCCGCAAAATACAATTTGGACTTCACCATTGGATAGGTCTCGTCGAGTAGATCAAGATTCGTATGTGGTACGTCCAAATCGGAGTCCGAATGAGGGAGATATGACTTATAGTAGATCTGCACGTTGAGTGCACCGGTCTAACCGGTACCCCTGACCGGTCTGACCGGTAGGGAGATATGACTTATACAAATTTTGCACGTCGAGTGCACCGGCCTGACCGGTGCCCCCCGATTCCGAGTCAAATCAATGAGTCCTAACAAATTAGGTTTGTAAAAGGATTTCCTTACGGGACAAGACCTCCCCACCTTATAAATATAAATAGCCACGACCGTTTGAGGGATCATAACACAATCAAATCTATCAATTACACTTTTTATCGTTTTATCTTTCTCTTTACTTTTCCAATCTACGTTGTTTCTCTCTCATCTCCATGGCGTTTGAGGACGTTCTAGGTGGCCCGCCGATCCTAGAGCAACCCAAGGTGCGCCTGCCCCAACGGGGTCCCTCCCGGGCAGGCGTTCGTGGTCTACCGCCGGATTCTCCGGCGATCGGTCTGACCGGTGCCTGTGGGGAGGTGCTGCAAGGAGCTCCTCCGCGTGTTGTTGACTCCGAAAAGGCATTAACATTTTCACTCTTTGTATTGCTCTATCACTCGATTCTAAACACTTAGTAAATTTATGAAAATGGTTGAATTTTACCTGTTATAACACCTCTAAAAGGATTGACTATAAAGTTATAATGCCAATATGTAGCAACTTCATAATACAAACTAATTCAACTCAACCTCACAAGCTCCATAGTGGAAAAAAATGAGAGTGAATTGTGAAATATCTGATTCTATTGTAATAGCCTCAAAGGACAAAATATATTGTTCTTTTTTTGTGATCATACCCCTACTATGAAGTGCAATTGTGTTTTTAACCTCATTTTTAACTGTAGGATTTTACCCTCAATTATCCACAATTCATTGTGATTTTTCCCTTGGTCTTTGCATATTTACCCCTATTTTGACCATTGACTAAGAGTAAATCACATTGATTTACTCAATAATTGAGGGTAAAGCATAACTACGCTCCAAAGTAGATGGAAGAACATAAATGCTCCAAATATATTACAAAGAGACACATCGAGGCGGAAAAGTCCATCAAAAGTTGTCCAAATCAAATTGAAGGCTCAACATATAGCAAGTTTAAGTCCCCACCTCATAATTGAGGAGCACTCGCATTAAATTCGTCAACGGTATAGACTATTTTGAACATTCTACATATATATAGAAAAAGTTGAGAATTGACACATTTTTCAATAATCGGTCTCATGTAAAAATTCCTTCCGACTCGACATGAATCTAGTAAAGGTGTTGTGTCACCGCTCATCGAGCCTCATGTTGTGTAATTTTTCTGGGGACTTAGGACCAAGTTGGTGTAATGTCTGAGGGTGCCTAGGTCATCCTTTCCCTTGGCTATCACCTCTTGGCTATTTATACTCAGTAGCCGCTACTCTAGACGCTCGAGGTTTTGCATAGATTAATCTGACTTTGAATAGTTTCATCATTTATCGGTTTGTGAGATCCCAACTCGTATGCTTCATATTTTTAGCAATATTTGCATAACTTGATCTTGCTTGTGTTCTTCAATTTGCAAGTATGGATAAGCTTTTATGGTAATGGCGAGGTCAACTGGACAATGCATGGTTGATAACCACATGAGAAGTGGTGCTTCGATTACAGGGTTCGAATGTTGATGATTGAAAACCTTGACCTTGCTTGTGTTCTTCAATTTGCAAGTATGGATAAGCCTTTATGGTAATGGCAAGGTCAACTGAACAATGCATGGTTGATAACCACATGAGAAGTGGTGCTTCGATTACAGGGTTCGAATGTTGATGATTGAAAACCTTGACCTTGCTTGTGTTCTTCAATTTGCAAGTATGGATAAGCCTTTATGGTAATGGCAAGGTCAACTGGACAATGCATGGTTGATAACCACATGAGAAGTGGTGCTTCGATTACAGGATTAGAATGTTGATGATTGAAAACCTTGGTCTTGCTTGTGTTCTTCAATTTGCAAGTATGGATAAGCCTTTATGGTAATGGCAAGGTCAACTGGACAATGCAAGATTGATAACCACATGAGAAGTGTGCTTCAATTACAGGTTTCGAATGTTTGATGATCGAAAGTCTGATATTTGTGTTGTTTCTCCACCAAATTAAGATTTATCTTTACTTGACTGAAGATCGAGCACCTATTTTCAATCGCATTAAAATCGTGGTGTCGTTTAATTCACTGAAATCGGCGAAATAACCATTTACGTCTTTGAACTAACGTCTGAGGCTCAGTTTCGTCCCTAGACTACCACAACATCCGTTTTTCATCCCTAAACTTTTCGAGTCGACTCATTTTCGTCCTTGATCCGATGTGGTGATCCATGTTAGTGTTCTTCGTCAGCACCCAATCCGCTAAGGTTACTATTTGTCTCAAACTGACCCTTTTGCCATTCTATATCTTCGGCTTCCTACGGGCGTGTTTGGTAGAGCTCTAACTCTAAAAAAACAGCTCCGGAGTTGCAGATCCACGGATCTCCACCATGGAGTAGCTCCACCGTGGAGTTGAGATCCCGACAAGTGTTTGGTACAACTCCAAATTTTTCGTCATCTCTATGACATCTATGGCCCACATGTAAGGACAATAAAAAAAATCCTTCTTCCCCGATGGGCACTATGCAGGTCCTTCCCATCTCTGGGCTTCCGCGGCGCGCTGTTGAGCTCCACGTACCGGAGGAACTCGGCGGCGCCGTCGGCGAGCCTCTCGAACCTCAGGACCGCGGTGCGGGTGCGGGAGGCCTCGCCGCCGCCACCGCGGGCGAGCACGAGGAGCGCCGAGACGAAGCACAGGACGGCGTGCGCGACGCGTGTCAGGAGCGGCGCCCGCGCCAGGCGGTCTCGGTCCTCGTCCTCCTGGAGCTCCCGGAGCTTCCACCGGTGCAGCGCGGCGTCGCACTCGTCCGCGGCGCGCCGCAGCCGCCGGCGCCACCGGAGCAGGGGCGCGTCGGCGGCGCGCGGCCACCAAGCGGACACCTCCAACGCGGCCTCCATCTTGATGTGCGCCATCTCCAGGCGCTCGACGCCCTCCCGCGTGCTCAGATGGTCCCGGTGCCTGCTGATGAGGTAGGAGGAGGCCCGGTTGACCACCTCACCGGAGCTCCGCCGCGGCCCCGCGCGAGCTCCGCCGCGGGAGCCGGCAAGCTCCGCCGCGGCCCCGCGCGTGCTCCGTCGCGGGAGCCGGCGAGCTCCGCCGCTCCTTCGCACGTGCTCCGCCGCGGAAGCCATTGGCAGTCGAGAGGAGAGGTGTGCGCGGGCGGCGCGGGAAGGGGAGGTGCGGGCATCACAACACGAGGAGGGGAGGTGCGGGCGGCGGCACGGCCTCGCCGCCGGCCGGTCGGGCACGACCTCGCCGGGGAGGAGAAGCGCACAGGCGGCGGCTTAGCACGGGGAGGGGAGGGCAGGTGCGAGCGGCGGGGGAAAGAAAAAAAAAAAGAAAGAACCGTTTTTTTTTAACCAGTGGCAGTGGTGGGTAATTTCGCTCAACTCCAGAAAACTTGGATTTGGTGGAGTACCTCTTGAGGTACTCCATGAAAACCATGAAGTTGGGGCCTACTCCACTATTTTTTGAGCAGATCCACGGTGAAGTTGCTGGAGCTGAGTGTGTTTGGCTGAGAAAATTTGGAGCGGAGTTGTTTTTTTATCCGGAGCTGCGTAGAGCTATGCCAAACACGCCCTACACCAGATCAGTAGCTCCAAGAAAAAGCAGTTGCACTTTTTGCACGAAGCAACAGAGCAAAATATCTCAGCATGTGCTTTGCGCCTGCGCGCGCGACACACACGGAAGAAAGGATCCTTGTACTACCGCGGTGGAGTGCAGCTAGCCGCGACCGTCGTGATCGAGCAATGAACGCAACCAACCACCCCCCCAATCGTGGTCCATCCATGCGAGGCGAGGGTACGGCGCCCCGCCGGCCGCTGTCCCACACCTCTGGATCGGACTCAGGGCAGAGGAGTAGAGGACACGCCCCTCGGCCCTCCTCTCCTTCTTCGTCGCTTTCCCGGACAGTGGCGACCAAACACTGTAGCATAGCAGCAAATGAGCAGGGCAATCCCAGCTGGACCCGGTTCACTGAATCAGCTGCACCGCAGGAAAAAAACATGCACAGTTCTCAGCTTCGTTCATCGATCATCAGCTGCTCGCGAGTAGCCGGCCAGACACCGGAGATGTGCCCAACGAAACCGACGAATTTTTTAAAAAAACAATTCGAATTTTCGCCTAGTTCTGTTCCCTCCGAGCTCACGTTGGTTTGAATTTTGTGAAGGGGCTTCGTCGATCGTCGTGCGTCACGTATCGATACCTCGCTGCGGCGCTGCCCATTGTTCAGGCACCGCAGCATGACTCCGCGTCTCCGCCACCACGGGCCACGACCATCACGGCATCACTCCCCCCATCACCCTCTCCGGCGTCCATGCGCCGACCTCACTCAGCAACCGCGCGATTGCATGCATGCAGCTGTCTCCAGCTCCGACGACGACCTCCAATCCCATCGGTGCCAGTTGCCAGCCCACCCTGCCTCCCCACCACCGCTAGCTCTCCACTCCTTTAAACACTCGCTCCCCATTCTCCTCTCCCCTCACTCACTCACTCACTCACTCACAGGCAGGTCGGAATAATGGCGCTCGCCGCCGCCGTACTCCTCCTCCTGCTCCCTGGCATTCTCCTCACGGCGATGGCGGCCACGCCGTACCCTCACGGCCGCGGCGACCCGGTCCTCGGCGCTTCCAAGAAGTACGAGGGCAGCTCCGACCTGGTGGACCTCCGCTACCACATGGGCCCCGTCCTCTCCGCCGCGCCGCTCCGCCTCTACGTGCTCTGGTACGGCCGCTGGGACCCCGCGCACCAGGCCACCGTCCGCGACTTCCTCCTCTCCATCTCTGACCCGTCCCCGCCGCGCCCCTCCGTCGCCGACTGGTGGGCCACCGCCACGCTCTACGCCGACCAGACCCTCGCCAACGTCACCCGCCGCGTCGCGCTCGCGGGGGAGGCCGCCGACGAGCCCGCCTCGCTCGGCCGCTCCCTCTCCCGCCTCGACATCCAGCGGGTGCTCGCCTCCGCCGTCGCCGCGGGGCGCCTCCCCGCGGACACCCGCGGCGGCGCCTACCTCGTCCTCACGGCGCCCGGCGTCGGCGTCCAGGACTTCTGCCGCGCCGTCTGCGGCTTCCACTACTTCACCTTCCCGTCGCTCGTCGGCCACACGCTCCCCTACGCGTGGGTCGGACACAGCGGGGGCCGCTGCGCCGACGTCTGCGCCTACCCGTTCGCGCTGCCTTCGTACATGTCCCGGAGCGGCATGGCGGCGCTGCGCCCGCCCAACGGCGACGCGGGCGTCGACGGCATGGTCAGCGTCATCGCGCACGAGCTGGCCGAGCTCGCCACCAACCCGCTCATCAACGCGTGGTACGCGGGGGAGGACCCAACGGCGCCCACCGAGATCGCCGACCTCTGCGAGGGCGTGTACGGGACGGGCGGCGGCGGCGGGTACGCCGGGAAGGTGGCGGTGGACGCGCAGGGGAGGAGCTGGAATGTGAACGGCAGCAAGGGGAGGAAGTTCTTGGTGCAGTGGCTCTGGAGCCCAGAGGCTAAGGCCTGCGTGGGGCCCAACGCCAGTGACTAGGCTGCATATAGAATTAGAATATTATAGGAGTATTATATATTTTGGGGACGTAATAGTATTTTTTTCAGTTTATAAAGCTATTAATTTATTATTCTTTGGGCTTAGTCAACGAAATAGAGCTCAGTGTTGACTAGGCTTTGTTTTCGGCCCAGTACAATTCCGGGCTACTCCGCGCGTGACAAACAAGATCGATCACGCCCCACCAACCGGCCCAGATGACAGAGTCTGTCTGTGTACCGATGGAGGGAGCTTGGCGGAATCGGAGTCCGGTCCGATCTCGACTCGATCGATGATGAATTGATGATGTAAAGACGTCGAAACCATCCATAAATCGACCCAACCCTCCACGAAGAACATGTTGTGACACGCAGCTACTTGCCGGCGAAGCCGTCTGAGAGGAATCGATCATCCGGCGTCCGTCGGCGTCGTAGTGACCAACAAACCCAGCGTGTCGTAGTCCTCGCGCAGATGCAGGGCAGGTTGGGCATCCCGGCGGCGTTCTTCGCCGGCAAGCAGCAGGTGGCCGGCTGCGAGGTCGGCGCGCTCGCGGAGAAGCTAAACGCGATCGGCGTCGTCGACGACGGCGGCGAGCCGCCCGCGGTGGGCATGACGGTGGACGAGTGGGTCGTCGCCGCCGCCCCGAGGACGATCAAGGTCAAGACGCTCGCGGGCCGGGCGATCGACGTGGACGTGGAGCCCACGGACCCCGTGAGCAGGATCAAGGAGCGCGTCCAGGAGCTGGAGGGCATCCCGCCCGAGCAGCAGCGGCTCATCTTCGAGGGCAAGCTGCTCGCCGACGGCAAGACCGTGCGGGAGAGCAAGGTCACGCCCGGTTGCGTCATCCACCTCGTCCTCGCGTTAAGAGGCGGCGGCGGCGGCGGTCGTTGTAATACTAGTAGTTTTTTTTAATGGAATTACTAGTAGTTGTTGCTACTGTTGAGATTGATGCTGAATTGCTGATGTTGTAAAAACTAAGAGAAACTGGGACTATGCTATTGGATCTTACATCCAACGATCGATCATACTCGATGACTTGTGGATCTTTTTTTTAGCCTATTGCGATGCATTGTGATCTGTGTTTATGCTTTTATAAATCCATTAGTAGAATTAATTAATAATATAAAAAGGGTAATCGAATTACATGAGGTAAGAAAGGTAATCAGGTTACACGGGACGTACAAAGGAGGAAAACGCAAAATAAACTTGGAAGGGATCTCATGCGACAAATTTGAGTAAATGTCACTAAAACCTATTAACATTTGGTTCCTGAGTTCTCGCGAATCCACAAACTATTGTGTGTCCGTTCCACAGCCACACCAACACTCATGAAAGACCAGGATTACTCTGGAAACCAATCCAAAAAATACTCTGGAAACCGTGAAATGAATTAAGTCTAATTAATCAATCATTAACACATATTTAATGTAGCACACATTATCATATTATGAATTAATTATGTTTAAAAATTTTATCTCAACAAAGTTATCACAAGCTGTACAATTAGTTTTTTTAATCTACATTTAATACTTCATATATGTGTGCAAACATTCGCTATGATTTTATTTTTAAAAAAACATTCACTATAGGTGGAAAAATTTTGGTGCGGAAACTGAACAGGACCAAGGATCCTAGAATTTGCAAGTTAAAAAGGGGCCTTAGCTTGGTACATTGGAGATTTTGAAAATGCAATCTCTTGAGATTGAAGGTTTTTTCTTATCTATTCAAAAATAATATAAAAGTCTATGATTTTCATCAAGAGATAGCTCATATGACTTTCGGGGTATAATCTCTGCAAGTGCACTATTTTTACAAGCAACTAAACAATCACAATGATTCATAGTTTATCGAAAAACTATTTCAATCTTGCAGCAACGCGCGGGAATCACCTAGTACTTTGTAAATGGTTGCACTATAGCACCTCTACGTGCGGGAGCACTGAAACTTCCCACTTGATACTCCCTCCCTTCGCAAATCTTGTGCATGCCTGCATGCAAAACTTAAGTGCACATTTTCCAACAGTCCGCGTGCAGATTTTAGTGCATCGGTAACATGGAAGCGCCTTATCTATGCGAAAAAACAAAAAATTGGCACACGCCCTATAAACGAGAGGGGAGGGAGTAACGATGAGAATGACGAGGTGCATGTTAGCACCTATGCACGTGCTAACACCACCGATAATAACAGACCATAAATCTATAAAAATTCTCTTAAAAATCAACATATGCAGGCTATAATTCAGGCAAAGGTCTAGCACTGCTGCTCAAAACTACAATTTGCAGACGAATACATTTTCAGGAATTGCATGACAATAAGGAAAAATGCACGGTTGCTGTTTGCAGTTGGGCAAGATGCCAACTTATACTCAAGTCATATGTGCATGTCTTATATAAACTCTATGTATATGCTATTGGAAATTCCAACAAATTATTCCCTTGTAGTTTGGTTGATGCCGTATTTGTTCTGTATATTAAAAAAAATAGAAATTTTAGTGTGTTTGGGGGAACAATCAGTTAAAACTGGACTCAGTGAAATGCAGATTTACACTTCAAATCAGCAATTTAACAGTTGATAGAAGGATAGAGCAATCTGCTCAAAGTGGATATCGATACAAGAAAATCAGAAGCAGATTTCCAAACTTGAAACAAATTATTCTACAGTGAGAGAGCTATTCTTTTTGAAAACTTTAGAGAGCTATTTTTCCCTAGCAAGCAAATGACCTGCAGATCCAATAAGAAATATATGCATCAATCATGCATTGCTCTTTCAAAATTCTTTTAATTCTCACAATAAGAGTATAGTAAAAGCACAATATTAGGTCTATGCCCAATATGAAGCTACAGATATCAGGTCAAAGAGCATTCAAAAGCACAATATGCAGTCTATGCACAGAAGAAATAAAACGTTAGTTATTTCAGTATGAAGGTTTTACATGAAAGGGAGAAAACGGCAAGGGGAAAGGACAACTAAAGATCTTTTAGTTGGGGGACACTGGGATCAATCCTCTGGATTTCTTCAAAATTGAACTGAATCCTTGAACTTCTGAGAGCAATTCCCCTCTTCCAAACACGCTGATATGGACTAACTGGGGATAAGCCCAAAGAACCTATCCGTCGCCCTCTCTTGGAGGCTCTGCCTACTTTTAGGGTTCTTCTAGCTTGCCTCAGTTGATACAATATGATCTCCTTATGTAGAGATCCCTGACTTGACCCTTAAGAAGTATCCATCTAATTTTATCTCTATTCTTATCCTAACAAACCATCTAATTCTATCCCTACTCGCGGGTACTGGTCACGCTACAGTACCCGACCAACTGACCATATCACAGGCACTTAGGAAAAACTCTACAATCCTTAGCATATATAAGAAGCAGCATCTCTGTACGCAATCATTTTTTAATCTTGACCAATAATGGCAGCAGTTAGGAAATGATACGAGTATGTAGTGGCAATTTTTAATTAGATTTACAAAACATATTACAACAAATTTGTGATAATATTTATTTAAGTGACATATTTTCGTGACTTAGTACTTTTGTCTCCAATATGTTGAAATCATTAATGGTGAATGTTATGCCATAGAAGTACAGGAATTTGAAAATAGAAGTATAGAACAATATATTTCTGTCACAAACCTTGCAATATTCGCTAGTGCTCTTTGTAAACTGTATGATCATTTCAATCAGAGCTCCTACGTCCAATATTACTGCTATCTTTTCTCATCCAATGTCTTAACATGACTGGCCATATGCCCAGGGATGACTTTCGATGAAGTACCAGTATCATGATCTTCACTGCAGAGCTGCTGAGCAGAAAAGACAATCAAGTTATCAAATACCATATGTATTTGGGACCCCCACAAAAATATATTTAAATATTAACATGTTTGTTTCTGATGTAGTGATGTACAGTCATTAGGAGGTGTCACTGTCATGCCTGTACAAGAAACCGAGTAAGACACAGGAATGGTTCTGGCATGATCCATCAATAAATGGTCATGCTTATCTTTCAGAAGAGCATGTCCTGTGTCCTACCTGTGCGAAGAGCATGAATGCTTCTTCTATCTGTAATGGACAAAGAACACCAATATGGTGTGAGATTAGTCAGACTAACGAAAAAAATCATGACTAATGAACACAGGATACAACTATGATGTGAGATTATTCAATCTAAAGAAAAAACAGCTCGGCTGAGATTATTCAGTCTAAAGATAAAAACCGGCAAAACTTCAAGAACAAAAATTTAGACAGTCCATTGCAAACCAACTAAAGAAAATCAGAAGCAAAACACATCGCTCCAGTGAAGCTGTATCTTCCGCAGCATATGCAACCACCAATAAACAAAAACCCTGATCCCTCAATAGTAAAAAGCAATTCCATAATTTCAACTCTTGAAAAACTGGTAAATATATCCCAGCAAAAATCTAAAAAAAGGTTACTCTTCATCAACTCTTCATGTGCCCATCATGTCAAGTACACTTACAACTTACTTCCAAATGCACAACATTTGCTATGTAAATGCCTTGTCATAACTGGTGATAAAACTAAAGTTTGGTTAATTCAACACAAATTGCAGTAAAAACACACAGACAATATCAAAGCAATATCTTGGCCATCATATTACACAGCTAGTAAACAACATACCATATTACACAGCTTACAGCTAAAGACCAGATGCAACTGATGTGAGCATACACCATCAAATATCTCACTGGGCTAATTTGCAACGGAGCAGATAAACAGATAGTATCATATTTCAAGCCTTTTTATGTAATGTAAAGTAAACAGATATTATCAGACATACATTTTAATGCAAGACACAGCTATTCTGTCCCTGGCTAAACTAACATGAATATCTATACGACACTTTTACAGACACATAGCTATAATAGTTCAATGTACAGTGTAAAACTAGACACCAAACAGTCAAGACAAGCACTGCAAGGGCAAAAAAGATAACATGGGAAGTCAGGAACATTCTAAGAAAGATAAATGTACAACATCTGAATATCTGCCAGACAAAAATCACCTGATCACGTTGAACATTAATAGTTTAAAGTCACCTTATAACATTTATGTGGTTAAAGACCAAACGCAGTTCATGTGGAGGTATACCGCTGAAAATTTCTGACCAAACCATAGCTCAGAACAGAATATACAAACAAATAATACCATATTCTCAGGCTTTCTTATATAACATAAAGTAAAGCAATCACGCCTCATCTTACATTGTTCAGAGTTTGTAACCATATGAATACTCTGCAAACCAGAGAAAAGAAAAGACACTACTAGTACATTCAATTTCAGTGCAATAAAACAGCTTGTTCTACATAGAACAAGCAGAGGACAACTCAGTCGGAGCAGCATTATTCTTCAACTTCCTTCTTAATTTCTTCCATAAGTTCATCCTTATAATCCTCAAACATGCCATCGTATTTCTTCACAGTGCCTTCCTCCACCACCCATATCTCGCTCCTTTGCTCATCCTCACAAACACGTGATATCAATCTTGAGTCATGGCTAACCAAGACAACTCCTCCAGTGAACTCATCAAGTGCATCTGCCAATGCATCAATACTTTGCATGTCCAAGTGATTTGTTGGCTCGTCGAGCAGGAGAATGTGAGGGTTAGACATCGATATAGAAGTGAACACAACACGAGCCTTTTGACCGCCCGACAATTTAACAATTGGGGTGAGGTGGTTGTGCCCAGGTAACCCAAATTTCCCAAGCTTAGCACGGACAGCCTCCGCTTTGCTCATTCCCTCCTGATCTGGGTGAAGCCTCAACAAATATTGAACTGCATTTTCCTCCATTGTCAACAAGTCAACAAAATGCTGCGAGTATCTCCCAATCCTCAGCTTCTGGCTCCTCCTAACCTCCCCTTCTGTAGGGGTAAGATCACCAGCGAGTAAATTAAGCAGGGTAGACTTCCCTGCTCCATTGGGACCAACAATAGCTACACGAGTGCCCATATCAATGCCAACATCAACATCAGACAGCTTGAAATCTGGCCTGCCAGGGTAGCTGAACCCTACCTCAATGAGCTGAAGGAGAGGTGGTGTAAGCTCCGTAGGCTCTGGGAAATGGAACTCAACACTATAGTCACGCCACTTCTGTGGCACAGCCAACTGTTTCTGATCATCGTCATCATCTGCTGCATTCTTCCCCTTACCCTTGTTCTTGGCGGCCTCTTTAGCAGCCTTTGACAGGGCCTGGCCTTTAACCTTATCCTGTGCAGCCTTGCTCCCAGACTTCCTAGCTGCTTTCATCTGCTTTTCGTACACCTCAAACTTTCGGTTCATCTCCTTTCTCTTCTGCTCATAGCCACTCTCAAAATCATCAAAATTGCCACGGTAGACATGCAAACTCTTATCATGCAGATGTATGATCTCATTGCACACTGTATTCAGGAAGTCCCGGTCATGGGACACAACAATAAGTGTCTTCTTCCACTGCGAGCACAAGTATTCCTCCAACCATAGCACAGCTCGGAGATCCAGATGGTTAGTCGGCTCATCCAGGAGGAGGAGCGTTGGCTGCATGAAGAGTGCACGGGCAAGTGATATGCGCATCCTCCAGCCACCACTGAAGGACTTTGTGGATCTTGCCTGCATCGACTGATCAAACCCCAGCCCTGCCAGGATCTTGGATGCACGGGCACGGGCAGCGTCTGAGTCCCGGAGATTCAGCTTCTCATACACCTCAGCAAGCCGCTCATCATCATCAGCATTAGTGGACGCCTCAAGTCTGGCCTGCTCAGCACGGAGAGCTGTGAGCTCCTCATCAGCAGCAACCACAGCCTCGAGGGCCGATCGTTCATCACCAATAATCTCCTGCTCCACCAGCAAGACATCAATGTTCCGGGGCACAGGGACCTGGCGCCAGGCCAGGAGCTTGAGCAGGGTGGACTTCCCCATGCCGTTGGGCCCGACGAGGCCGTACCTCCGGCCGTGCGAGATCCGGAGGGAGGCGCTCTTGAGCAGCTCCTTGCCGCGCGCGGAGACGGAGAAGTTCTCCAGCACGATATCCTTGATGTTGTCGTCGACGGCGCCGTCATCGGCCGAGGCGGATCCGGGGACGCGCGCGCCGATGACGACGGAGAAGGCGTCGCGGTCGTCGCGGAGCGCCTCCTGCTTGGCGGCCTCGGCGGCCGCGGCGGCCATGGCCTCACGCTTGTCCTTCTTCTTCGCGTCCTTCTGGGTCGGCGCGACGCCGGAGCTGAGGTCGACGGCGGCGGCGCGGGACGGCTTGGGCTTGGCGGCGGCGGCGGCGAGCTCGGCCTCGTCCTCCTCCTCATCGGAGGGGGGCAGGTCGATGTCGCCCATGTAGGAGGAGGCCGGCGCCTTGGATGGCTTGCCCTTGGGCTTGGACGGCGCCGCCGACTTGGCGGACTTGCCCTTGGCCGCGGGCGCGTCCATGGAGGCGAGCATGGCGGAGACAGACATGGGCTTTTCCTTCTTCCCGCCGCCGGCGGCGGCGGAGGACGACGAGGAGTCTTTGCGTCCCATCGATGTCGATGCCGATGCGGATGCGGTGGTGGCGGCGGAGGAGGCAGCGTGGGTTGGGGATTTTTAGGTTTGGGCGGAGGAGACCGGATTCGTTTATTCCTGTGGATTGTAATGACTGATGAGGGAGAGATTTTACGGCCCGTCTCCGCCCGCGAGTTCGAGTCGGTTTAGGTTTAGCCCGGGGTTTCGTGTCCGGCCCGTTTCTGCTTTTACAGAATCACACTAGAAATAGGGCACGCCTTTGACATGCAATTAGAACCTATTAATTATGTACAAATAGCATTAGATTTGAGGGACATTATTTATTATATTGGAACTTTCTGGTGTGTGTGAAGATGTTTTTCTTGAGTTTGATTTGTCCACAATCTCTTGATTTTTTTTAGAGTGATTTTAGTTTCTATGAGAATTTGATAGATAGAGAAAGAGTTTATTTTTTTATGTTTGTTGTGTACGTGTAGTATTTTTTTTGTTATGTACAGTGCGTAAACAGTGCCAAGACGGTGACATGAGGAGTGGTTTGAGCCGTTCGATCGAGATCCAATGGTCGAGGATTTGCAGGAGTACGTTTCCCGTGTGCGTTTAGCTGGTTTTTTTCGAACAGTGTACGAACAGTGCATGCACAGTGTGTGAACAGTGAATGAACAGTAGCATTGAATGGGACCTCAGGAATGACCCGTGCCGTTCGATCTAGATCCGACGGCTAATATTTTTTTTGCTTACGTGGCTTCCTGACGTGCGGCGGAATGCACCGGCTCTAAAGTTTAAAAAAGATTCGACCACGTCTTCTTTAAGTTCCTCACAAAAAAAGTCGTCTTGGATGATGCACTGGCAGCGCTGCGGCACCGCCACCGCGCGACACCACTTCTTTTTGCGCCGACGAGATTCCGACTTTCTGGCAGTTAACGACTTCAGAATCGTACTTATATGAGTATAGTATGTTTTTTTTTAAAAAAAATCGTTTCGAAAAAAAGAGTATGCTATTTTTGAAAATCGTATAAAAAGAGTATGTTTTTAAAAGAATTGTATAAGTAAATTGCACCAATATATGATGACTTTAGCAGATGCATGCGGTTTTGTACAATAACGTGTATACAGGGTAATTGTAGATTGATCCAACGTTGCACTTCACCCAGCCCATCGCTGGTCTCGTCCAGTGCTTTCTGTTTATTACTTTCTCCGCGTGTACCAGATGCCCAAAAGGGTCGAAGGCAGTATCTCGCACCCATTCAACAGCTTTCCTCTGATGCCAGCCTCTCCATGTCTTCTGTTATTTCTTTGCATCCACAAAGGCCACATACCATACATGATGATCGCTGCATTCTTCCTTGGACAGATATCAGGCTGGAGCAAATCTCGAGCCCAAGTGGATTCATTAAGACTCGGTAACTTAACCCCAGTTAGCTCTTTTGTGCTGCCCCAAAACTGTCTTGCCACCGTACAGTCCATGAGCACATGTTTTATTGTTTCTTCCTGTGCTCCACATGTCTCACAGTTTGCAATCCTCTCAATATGCCTTCGATAAAGCACTTGCCACCAGAAAACCCAGACTTCGGGGGGGGGGGGGGGGGGCTCAATTTTCCAGAGTGTCTTCCTGTCTCTATCATTCGAGCTCCCCGGTACATTATTATCTTCAATCTGCCTCTTCTATTCCTCAGTATTTTGTATGCTGACCGTACGAGTACACCCCATGCTTCTTTTCCCAAGACCAGAAGTCCTCACCAATTATTCTAGGATTTATTCATAGAATTGCTTCCACATCAAAAGAACAGAAAATTCCCCGTATTAACTCCTCATTCCAATCCCCACTTGTTGTTCGAATATCAGCTACAGTCATTACCTGGTGCTCACCCTGCTGAGTTAACGGTTTACCTCTAGGGTGATTTGTATCCATCTGTCCCCAACAACGCCTTGTTGAACAAAGGCAGGTCACGAAAGCCCATACCTCCATTGTCCTTTGGGGTCGTGAGTCGCTCCCATCGCATCCAATGCATATGCCTGTTATCAGCCGAACCTCCCCACCAATATTTAGCAATCGTGCTCCTCATCTTGTTACAGGTAGATGCTGGTAGAAGGAAGCAACTCATCTGGTATGTTGGAACTGACTGTGCCACTGATTTTAGCAGCACCTCCCTCCCTGCACAGCTCGCTTCCCGGACACTCCACGTCCCCACGAGGCTCTTAAATCTCGAGGGCATATATTCAAAGGCCTCTTTTGTCGAGCGCCCAAGTGCTGTAGGCAAGCCCAGGTACTTCTCAGCCAGGGAAATGTTCTGAATATTCAAGGTTGTTAGGTTCCTTCTTTGAAAATTGACTCGCGTGATGTTCAATTTTGAGGCCCTGCAAAAAAAGACGTACCCAGTGCCGTAGGCTCCCGCACTGTGCGGGGTCTGGGGGAGGTTATTAGCAGGAGGTCTTTCCCACACATCGTGCAATGTGTAGAGGTCGCCGCTCCAACCTGTGACCTCTCGGTTCACAGGCGGCAAGCACTACCACTTGCACTAGACCGCCCTTTTTCTGAGGCCCTGCACATCCAAAAATAATAGACCTAGTGAAAAAAGGGATTTTCTGTTACACCCTAACTTCTCTCATCATTACCAAGCTTATGCTGACATCCTTAAATTGCTTTGCAGCTTCGCTATGGGCTTTAACTGACACCTCTTTCTGCCTCTAGAGATGCCTACACACACACACACACACAAAAAAAAAAAAAATCAAAATATCAAATACATCAAAGTGAAAAATCTGGTGCAAATCAATCAGTAGCAAGGTGTATGCAAACCACATATTTTAGCAACAGATCAACTCATAAAATTCTAAATAAATGGCAAGTTGTGGAAACTTTAAAGGCACCAGTAGGGCCTGTCAGTCATGCTGTGTTACTGCAAGTAAATGGCACGATTTGGTCAAAGAGGATATGGCAGTCTCAATCTCAGTGGACTAACTTGGCTGAATAGGACAACTGAGGAGATTAACACTACACTTATGAGTATCATCAATAACATAACTATTTTTATCCACGTATGAGCAGTATATTGCATGAGAAACTGGAAATTCAAAGCATAACTACATAGGTCCTGATGAAATACCTGGCAGCTAAGTTTCATCATTTCATAGGTCAAAACTGAAATGAACAACAATGCATTATGATGTTCAGTGTCCCAGATAATGTGTATCTTACAAGACAAGTGAAAGGAATTAAAATAACACAATTGAATACGAATTATTATTTATCACGGATAAAGACCTTATGCTTTAAAATTACAATGTAGTTCAAAGTTGAGGTTCCCACCATCAGATTGAACACTTTTCTTTAAAAGAAATGTCTGAAGTTGCAGTCTCTGTAAGAAAGAACACCATGGAATTTTAGAATAACCCAAAAGAAAATAGGTAGACATTGGAAAATTACAACAGTGGTAAGGGATTTTCGTATATACTCAACAGTTCATTAAGATCGCAATATTAAATAGCACAGCAGTCCTTCTAGATCCAACCAGTTCACAACCTAAGAGTGCTGCAAGAAGAAAAGACAGCAATATTAGATAAATACAATGTGGGCATAGTAATGTAGCAATTTTCGTAAACACGCCAGATTACCAATAAGGCAACAGATCCATAAGGCAACTGTCTCCCAATGATTCTGATAAAACACACAAATATCCAAGAATTATGTCTTAGGACAACCAAAGTAATGAACTGTTGTAAATTAAACTACCTCCAGCCACAAAAGAGCAAGTAATGTTTGCTATGGTTTTATTTCAAGCTACCTCAACATCCAACAACGATGATAGCTATATGAAACCGAATTACAAATATGTTAAGGGACAGAAGAGTATGAATGATCTTGAATACTTGGATAAAATTATACCATCTGCATTTAGTTATATTTAGAGCTGGCCAATGCTTTGCACTGGAACATTTAGCAAAAACCATAGCATCTAAAGATGCTGAGAAACAGTGAGCAATCAATAAGATTTTAATCAAACAGCAGCAGCATTTTTTTGTGTGTAAAGAAAGAACATGGGGGATTGCATTTACACTTGTGCCAATTTTATTCAATTCCAGTAGTGAATATAACCATAACCGCCTTATCCACCAGATGTGGTCAGCTTGACTTCTTTTGCTAGCATATTTTCTGCATCCAGTCCTCATCAGTCATGACGCCAAAACTGTACGCATGGTCATAACTTGTTTTAATGTAAACAGTTGTCAGTCACATGCATCCTGAGATCAACATGAACATGCTTACATGGCATGACCAGGTAGAAAGCTTTTGAGTTTCTGCCTCGGCGTTGTTTTTTGTATCACTATCTGTGCTGGAGAAATTTGCCAAATTTAAATACGAGGGCTCAAACCTTCAAAAATGGTTGACATCCTCAACACAAAACAGATTAATCACCAACTATTCCAAGCAATTCATCTTGATCAGATGCGCTCCCCTCCTCATCAACCTCAGCAAAAAAGGCTGAAGCAGGCTCATATCCAGAGAGTTTCATCTCACCAATCAAATCATTCAACATCTCATACACCTCCCTCGATCTCGGATGGACCTTATCGCCTACAAGGAAACCATGCATCTCAGATTGTACCTCAATCCAGCTACAGCCAGGTTCCTTTTTCAGTCGTCCCTGCCTCATTAGCCTTCTAGTCCTAGAAACATCAACCCACTTCCCTGATTCAGCATATACATTTGAGAGAAGAATGTAAACTGATGGATCATCCGGATCTAGCTGTAGAACATTGCTAGCAGCAATTTCAGCCACTTCAACATCTTGACGGATCTTACAAATGCTTAGCAAAGTCTTCCATATGACTGCATCTGCTTCAAAAGGCATGTTTCTGATAAATTTCAGAGCTTCCTGCGGTCCCTTTGAGCGTCCTAGTATATCCACCATGCAAGCAAAGTGTTCCAGTTGAGGTTCTAACTTGTAGCAGGTGGTCATCAGATGAAAGTAGCGGCATCCATCATCTAGCAGACCAACATGGCTGCATGCCCGAAGAACTGCAACAAAAGTTGCATGATTTGGCAGAACATTTGCTTTCTGCATCCTCTCAAACATCTCTAGGGCTTGCAATCCCTGACCATGGAGCGCATAGCCACATATCATAGCATTCCATGACACGAAATCCAGTTTTTGTGCCTTCTCGAACACTAGCAGTGAGTCTGGCATGTCCCCGCACTTGGCATACATGTCTACAAGAGTGCTAGAGATATATTCATCTCCAAGCATTTCCTGCTTGATAATCTGACCATGGATCTGTTTTCCCAACTCAATGGTAGCCAGATTAGCACAAGTGTCAAGAACCGTGGCATAAGTAAAATGATCAGGCTTTATCCCCATATCTAGCATCTCCAAGAAGAACTTCTGTGCTTCTTCACTCTGTTTGTTCAGTGAAAATCCTGATATGATAGAGTTCCACGAAATAAGCTCTTGCCGCCCAATTCTGTCATGAAGTTTCTGAGCCTCTGTGATCATGCTACATTTGCAGTACATGTCAACAACAGTGCTTGCAACAAAAGCATGTAAACCAAGTCCCGACTTGATAACCTTGTTATGAACCATCAATCCATATTCCAAAGATTGTAAACCTGCACAAGCCTTAAGGACACTACCATAAGTAAAATCATCAGGTTCCATACCAGAGCGCAGCATATCATTTAAGTGAGATATAGTATCTTCATAGCATTCATTTTGCTCAAGAGCAGCAATAATAGCATTCCAAGAGACCGAATCTCTTTGCTCCATCTCTTGGAATATAAGGTATGCTTCTACCAATGCTTTGCACTTCCCATATAGATCAAGAATGGCATTTCTGACACAAACATCCAAGTCAAAACCTGATTTAATTGATAAGCAGTGGACTTGCAACCCCTGAAAGTATCCCTTAACCTCGGCACAACCACTGAAAACGCCTGACAAGCTAACTGCGTCAAAACCAATACCAGACTTAGTCATGAATTGAAAAAGTTGCATGGCCTCAGCTCCCAGCCCTGTGCGCACAAGCCCAACCATCATGGCATTGCATGTCTGCACAGTATGGTTGGGCAAACCAAAGAATGCCCTTCGAGCATCAACCAAGCTATCAGCCTTAGCATACACATCCACAATTGCTGTGCCAACAACACGGTCAGAACTAAACTTATTCTTTATGGCATGCGCGTGTAACTGCCGAGCGGTGCTCAGACATGACATTGCTGCACACGACCTAAAGACACTGGCATAAGCCGGCTGGCTCACCCCAAGTCCCAGCCTCTGCATCTGCACGAAAAGATCCAGCCCTCGCTTGTACTGCTCATTCTGAACACATCCTGCGATTGCTGCGCCCCAAGAGACCCAGTTCCTCTCACCCATTCCATGAAAGATGCACAGCGCATCTTCCAACCTCCTGCACTTGCCATACATGTCCACAAGAGCACTCCCAGTTCGGACATCAGCCTCTAGGCCCGTCTTTACTGCCAACGCATGGATTTGAACACCAAGTGCCAAGTCTTCCAAACCACTGCACGCCTTCAGCAAAACAGCAAACGTTGTCCTGTCAGGGGCAACACCACGGCGATCCATCTCCAGAAACAGACCTACTGACTCCCAAAACATGCCGCGCTGGCAGTAGCTGGAGAGCAGCGTGTTCCATGACACGACGTCCGGATCCGGCATCGCGTCGAACAGCGATACGGCCGTGTCGATGTCTCCCGCGTGAGTGTAGGCCGTGAGCATGGTGTTCCACGAGACCGTGTCCCGGTGGGGCATCGCGTCGAACACCCTGCGAGCGCCGGCGGCGTCGGCGCAGCGGGCGTACATCTGGAGGAGGCAATTGGCGACAAATGCGGTGGGCACGAACCCGGACACGAGCATCCTCGCGTGCGCGGCGCGGCCCGCGCCGAGGGCCGCGCGTCCGGCGTGGGCGCAGAGCTGGAAGAGGTGGGAGAAGTTGGCGTTGGCGAGGGCCCCCGCCTGCGCGGGGGGCGGCCGGGACATCGGGAGCTCGGGGAGCGCGCCGCGCTACAGGTTGCGCTCATGTACTATTGGCGGGAGACGGCGTGACTGGTGGAATGGTAGAAGCTGTCACTGCCGCGCAACGCCATTGGCGGGCAGCCGAGCACACGACCTTGTTCTTGCGAACAGCGCAGGCGATTGAGCGGCTCGTGGCCTTGCGGGGTTTCGTTGCTGAACTCGTTGGCGAAACACTATAGGCCGCGTGGGGGAGCGACAGGGTTGCGTGGAGCAGAAATCCGGCGGCTGCGCTTGGTGTAGCCTAGGGGCGAGCGGCGGCGCGCTGGACAGGGGGCGACGGTGAGGAAGGGGCTGGTTGAGCGGCAGCGCGTTTTCTTTTAAGGCCTCGTTTAGTTGGTTGAAAATTTTACCTTTTTAACTTCTGGAACTCCTGTAGCACAATGTAACACGTTTCGTTTGTTTGTGGTAAATATTATCCTACCATAGCCTAACTAGGTTCAAAAGATTCGTGTCGCAAAGGACATTCAAACTGTGTAATTAGTTATTTTTTACCTATATTTAATACTTCGAACATATGTCTTTTGACGTATTTAATGTGATGTGATGGAGAGGGAGTGGAGAAAAGATTAGAAATTTTAGCCAATTAAACAAGGCCTAAATCAGAGGCAGCGCGTTTTGCAATGGTCGGATCTTCAGGTTGGAGTTTCTGGATTTTTTTACTTTTATATTTTTTTCTTCGATTTTTTAAAAATATATGTTCATCTCAAACTTTGCAAAACTGGGCGATTATGTGCCCGCGTCCACAACCGTCTAATCGAACAACGGTGGGGTCAGTTCGTTTTAAAAAATTCATAACTTTTTTTACAAACTCGGATGGAGGTTCGTCCTGTTCGTATGGTTTATCAGCCACCAGACAACAGTATTTTCCTCTCACAACAAACCAGCCACCAACAATCAGCCGAAAGTACTTCTCTCAGAACAAATCAACACCGGCCCCCAGCCAAACGAACAGGCTGAAACTTTATATGAAAATTGTACCTTTCGACGAGATCTACAACTTTGTAGTTCAAACTTTTTCCATTTGAAGTCATCTTCAAACTCAAATAATCTTCAAATGAAAAAAATTGAACTATAAAGTTGTAGATCTCGTCAAAAGCTACAATTTTCATATAAAGTTTATCTTCATCCGAGTTCATAAAAAAATTATGATTTTTTGAAAATAAACTAACCCCTACTGCCGTTTGATACGGCGGGTGCAGGTGCTACAATACCCGTGTCGGGGTACTGTCACAACTGTCGTGTGATAACCGCCGTACCATATGGCGGTTGGACTCAAACATCATATCATACAGCGGTGGTGGTATAGATTTGCAAAATTTGAAATGAGACATATATTTTTAAAAAATCGTAAAAAGATAAATATAAAAATAAAAATAATTGAGTTTCTGATTTCATAATTCTCTCAGAATAAACTCGACTTGTTCGTTTGGCTTATCAGCCATCAGTCAGCAGCACTTTTCTCTCAGAATAAACCAACACCAACCACTAGTCAACAGTACTTCTTTCTCATAACAAATCAGCACCAGCCACCAGCCAAACGAACAGACCGTGATGGTACCTCAATTGTTTTTTTCGACTTCCTGAAATTTAATAATTTTCTAGGTGACCGAGTGCGACATAGAAAAAATGAATGCATGGAACATAATGCACCAATATGGAAGCTATACCATTTTCTTTTCTATTCGTCCACAACATCGAAGAGCAATATCTACAACATTGGATAATACTTACAATCGGCTTGTTCGTTTGGCTGGTGGCTGGTGCTGGTTTGTTCTGAGATAAAAGTACTGCTGGTTGGTTGTTGGTGACTGGTGTTCTGAGAGAAAATTAATGTTGACTGGTGCCTGATAATCCAAACGAACAAGGTAAATATCTGCAATTGTTTTTTTTTCTTGCAGTAAAGGACCTTTGTGGTTTCGATTTGTCTACCATGTACATGAGCGTGTATGTACCTCAATTACTTGAGATTTGTATCCCCTATTTTGTTCCTAGCTAAATTATGGTTGACCGATGCAACTAGAGACACCAAAAGTCCTCTAGCCTACTTGATTAAACGTGATTGAGGTATAGTCGCAACCAAAAGATACGGTTTAATTCCTTGTTGGAGCAAAAATAATTTAATGTGAAAAATTTTCATTGAGATGAAACAAATATTCAAAAAAGAGAAAAAATTCATTGAAAAGAAATAAATATTCAAAGCAAAAAATATATATATATAATGGAAATAGAAAAAAACAGAAATAAAAATAAGTAAGTAAATAAATAAATAAATAAATAAATAGGAAATAATGAAAGGACCTTAATGTCGCCTAGAGGGGGTGAATAGGCGTGACGACCAACTTTAACTTTTCGTCCCTGAAAACTTGAGCTGTCAGTGTCCACCGGTCAGACCGGTGGGCGTCACCGGTCAGACCGGTGTCGTACTTCACTTCACAGGAGGCACCGGTCAGACCGTTGCCTAGCACCGGTCAGACTGTTGTAGCACAGAGCACCTGCAAAAACAACTTCAAGCACCTCTTGACTTCTAGCACGAACCAAACTTGGTGAGTAGCCTTTGTAGATGATCACGCAATGACCCCTGCACACACAAGTAGCACACCCAAGTAGATCGAAGCGGAAGCAAATCAAATATGCTAGAAAAACAACTTAGAGAGGCAAACCACACGAAGATGCAAGGATTTGTTTCCCGAAGTTCACCGCCCACTAAGGGACGGCTACGTCTCTGTTGAGGAGCTTGTAAGGGAGAATTCCCACAACAAGCCGGGTCTCTTTCAACCTTTTTCCTCCTTTCCACTAAGGCGATCTTTTTCACGAAGAGGCAAGATCACAGCCCTCACAAACTTCCTGCTGCTCACCACAACCTTGGGAGCTAGCCGGCGACGCCTAGCCGTCTAGAAGGCAAACCTCCCAGAGTAACAAATGCTTCAAAGTTTGTAGACACGAAACCGAAGTGCTCAAGCTATGGGGCTCTTGTTAGCTCACAAAGACGCTCTCGAGCTCACTCTCTCAACCCAACACAAAGAATATGGTTTGAATCCACAAATCTCACAAAGAGAGGGTTGGGGAGAGCCACTAAGGCTTAGAGCTAACAAGGATTCGCTTAGGACCTCAGCACAACCACTAGAAACAACAGCCTTCAACAGAAGAAGGCTTGGGGTATTTATACCCCTCAAAGGAGAAAACTAGCCGTTAGCCCTCGGGCGGCACCGGTCAGACCGGTGCCTCACACCTGTCAGATCGGTGTTTGAAAAACTAGCCGTTGAGGCTAGCGGCACCTGTCAGACCGACGCCCCTGACCGGTCAGACCGGTCAGGCCCGAGGCACCCTCAAAACCCTTTCTATGAAACTAACACTTCACCAAAGAGATGAAGAGGTTCAGGTTAGGTTAGGAGGGTTTGTTAGCACACTCTAAGGCTCTCAAGACTAGATCTCACTTAGGTCAACTAATGAGCACTTTGACTTGTTCAACTTGATAAGGTTGCATCCCTCTTGATAGTACGACATACCTATACTCAAGATTAAATACAAACACCTTGTTAACCTCTTGAGCTTGAATGTCTTCAATCTTGCCATACTTGAACAATATTCACTTGAGGGCTTTCCACTTTAGCCTTTGTCTTGAGCACGTCCATACTTGAGCTAGTGACTTAGGATCTTTCCATCTAGCATAGGAATGCACACTTGGATCCATAAGTCACTCCATATTGCCAATCATAACATGTTGATGAGTTCCATTGCTTCCCTCGATAAGGCTTTGGATATGATACTTGAAGACCCCACGGATGCTAGAACTTCACCTTAGCAAAACACTAATGGCGGCTTAGCTACGGCCCCAAAGATTGCTTAGTCCCTCACCCTAGTCATCTCGGTTGACCTCTTCATCACTTACCCAATCCACTTTGAGTTCCACTTTACTTCATCCATAATTAAACTCCATTTGAAATCCCGCTTCAAATGCTTGATCTTGATTGACAACGAATATGCAAGCTTCCAATTAAGAACCATAACGTTTACACTCATCCTTGTGTCCTTTCTCAATTACCACATGAAGCTTTGCACTTGGTTTAGAGAATTACCATCTTCTCTTTTTATGATCCTTGCAATTTTAACCAAGCCATGTCTACTATGGGAGACTATGAATTGACCTTCTCAAATTATCCCAATATTTATCTTCCTTTATTGCTTGATATTTGTCACTTATTGTCGGGGTTCTCTACCGCCGGACAGTAAATTTGTATCGATCGTGTGCCGGACCCGGATGGTTAGCGCGAGAGACAACGGGATTTATACTGGTTCGGACCTCCGAGGAGTAATACCATACGTCCAGTGTCGAGCTGCCATGTTCCCACGCTAGGGTTGTTTGTAGTAGGGGTTACAAACTGGTCGGGAGTGGGTGTCGAGCCCAAGTCCCTGAGTATGGGTGTTCGGTTCGTCAGATCGTCAGCCCCCGCGACGGTTACCCTCCTCTCCCTTTTATAGATGTAAGGGGAGGGGCAAAGGGGGAAAGAAAGAAAACGCTACAATGTCGGCCATTGGATTGTCTTCTCGTGCGTCGCTGTCCGTCAGGAGGCATTGAAGAGGAGCCACTCCATGTTGTCGTAGAGGCTACCGCGCGGCCGGGCGGAGCTGTTCAGTTTGGGACGTCTGGCGCTTCCTCCGAGTAGCTTGGTGGTGACTCAACATGTCCGAGCACCGGGTGAGTCCGCCACGTTAATGCCTAATTGTAGGCCTGCGCTCGTCGTAGGGGGTACTCGAGTGCCTCGGGTGGAGTTTGCGTGCTGCAGGGCCGGACGTGATGGCGATTTGACGGCATTAAGGCTTCTGTCGGGGCCGGCTGCCCGCGCGGGCTGCCAGCTGGTACGCTTGCATGGCATGGGGAACCAGCGCCCCACGCGTCATAGCAGGTGGGTTCACGTGCTGGGGTCGCGCCACGTGGTACGGCTTGTGTCCTGGTCGGAGACGGAGAGTGCTCGTGCGAATGAGAAACTTGTCGTGCGAGGCGGAGACTTGTCGTGCGAGGCGGAGACTTGTCGTGCGAGGGGGAGACTTGTCGGAGGGGTTCCTTTAGTAGGTGTCGGTGTTTTAGACCGGCAACCTACTAAGGGGAGTACCCGAAGTAGATGAATGTGGCCTCGCCGAGATCGGTAACTCGAAGGAAGAAACACGTGGCACACAATTTAGACAGGTTCGGGCCGCGAGGTGCAGAGAAGGCAGGGAAGCCGTCGTTGTCGCCTGACGTGGAAGCCTTCTTGCGCCGTAGTTCTTCAATCTTCTGGCAGACGTCGAAGCCGCCCTGAGAGGCTCCGGAGGCGTGGCTATTCGCGTGGCGTCGGCCGCCGCGGTCGCCTCCGCCACCGGCCCTTCTATTGGCCCCATGGTTGGAGCTTCCGCCATCGCTGCCTCCGCCGCCAGGGTCGCGATGAGGGACGAACTCACGGTCGCCGCCAGCAGCTGCAGCGCTGTTGCCACCTTGAGAGGGTCCGCCGGCCGTTGCACGAGTACGGTTGGGATTGGCCGGCAGCTCAGCTCGAGTACGGTTACGACCGAGGTCCACGCTGCGACTTGTGGCTTCGTTATCGCGATTCCTGGCGGGGGGCGGCTGAGCGACCCTGTTGTCAGCTTGCATGAAGTAAGCGTCTTCTGCAAGCTTGGCGATGACTTCTCCTGCACGCATCCCCTGAGCTTGGCGTGCGATCGCTGTGATCGACATGAGGCATTGCTCCGGGGTAGTGTGTACCCTACTCTCGACTTGGTCGAGAGCCTCTGCGAGGTTGCGGATGGGGAGGTTGTCTCGAAGACGCCGGCGTCGTTCGTTCCGCTTTCTGTTACGCTCACGTCGAGCGTCCCTGTTGGCGTCAGTCTCATCCGCGGGTGCGTCGGCAGACAGCTCGTCTGCGGAGATGTCTTCGAGGTATCGGTCGCTTGCTGTCCCTGAGGGTCCTGGCGTGTTGCCGGCAGCCATGAAGACTTGGCGGTCGGGGTTGCCAAGACTGGAGTCAGAACTCGCCACCTCCGTTGGGGTGTACTCCTCAGCTCGAGCGAGTGACGTTCCCTCCTGGAAGGGAAGCGAGTCGAGGTAGGCGACGTAGCGTGAGTTCCCGTTTGTCAGGTCAGCAGGCTTGCGGTCTGGCCAGTAGACAAATCTCCCGGCGTGTGTAGATGTTATGACCAAGCCGGCGGCGGGTCCTGACAGGGGTTGCTCTGTGGAGTTGTTCTCGGACTCGGGATCCTCAGGGTCCGACCCGAAGTTGAACTCGTACGCGGAGTCCGAGTAGAAGCCGAAGAGGAGGTTGGAGTCCGAGGCGTGGCCGGGAGCGGTGTCGGAGTCCGAGTTGTACTCGGGTACGGGCTCCTTGCCGGCCCGGCGTGTAGTGGGAGCCTTCATGTGGGCCCTGCTGACGTTGCGGGGGCCACGCGTGAAGTGCTCGCGGGGTGGGGAGTCCACATGCGATGGCTGAGTTGCCGGCTCGCATACGATAGCCCACGGGGACGTCGAGCCCGAGTTGGAGGCGGATCCAAGCTCGAAGTCGGCGTGTTGGTCGAAAAGCGAAATTTCGCCGAATTTGCCGGCGAGTTCGCCCGTGACTACTTCGGGAAGTGTCACGAGACCGGTCTCCGGGTTGGGCGGCATGGTGAGGCGGCGTTGGAAAGATCCGGCGCCGTCAGCAGTGCAGACCCAGGCACCGAAGACGAAGGTGTCGCCGCGGTTGAGGGCGACGGTTGGCTTGATGTAGACGGAAGCCGTCGAGTTCGCCATGAGATCTTCGGCGAGATCCCCTACCTGGCGCGCCAGCTGTCGGTGTTTTAGACCGGCAACCTACTAAGGGGAGTACCCGAAGTAGATGAATGTGGCCTCGCCGAGATCGGTAACTCGAAGGAAGAGACACGTGGCACACAATTTAGACAGGTTCGGGCCGCGAGGTGCGTAATACCCTACGTCCTGTATGCTGCGTGGCTCTGGATTGATTGGGTGCGATTACAAGATGATGCAATCTTAAGCCGTGAGAGAGAGGGGGTCCCTGCCTCGCCTTATATAGTCCGGGAGGCAGGGTTACAAGTCGGTTCAGGGAGAGAGTACTAGTCGGGTACGTCTAGGAGTCCTCTATACAGTGCGGGACATGTACAGCTTCCTATCCGGGTACTCCTCCTCTGTAGCCCTTGTGCTTCACGCCATCAGGTGCCGTGCAGCGCAAGTCAAGTAGTCCTAGGGGCCCACCGAGTAGTCGGTCCTGGTACCCACCGAGGTAGTGGGCCCAGGGAGGTCCATACGACAAGCCCCCGAGTACTTTGTAGTCGAGAAGGATAGCTTCGAGTAGTCTTGACGGCCTTAACGAGTAGTCCTCAAGCGTCCCTGAGCGCTACAAGTCAAAAGTCCTCAAGAGTAGTCGAAGCATCCCGAGGCTGGAATGTACTCCAGCTGTTATTTGAGCAATCCTGAAGTCTTCTCGAGTAGTCCCAAACGTCCTCGAGTGCTGCTCTTGAAGGTCTTCAACAATGCCCGTGTTGTCTTGAAGCCGAAACTGATATGGAAGTGCGATTGCAAAATCGCACTCCATATGGAGTAGCCCCCGAGCCTTAGGTTGAGTTGCAGACTCTGGCTGAGGGTCCATCTGAAGTTTTGGCAAGAATATCCCGTGAAATCCGGAGAAAAAACCGAAGGACACGTGGCACGGAGCCCCCGAGCCTTGAGTCGAGTACTTCCTCTTGAATTGAAGGGTCATCTTGTAGAATGTGTCCTGAGTTGCTCTTTGAATCTTGTCGCTACCCAGGTAGTTGAGTAGAAGTAGCCGAGCCCCCGAGACGATGCGTGTCGACTAGTAGAAGTTGGAGAGTCAAGCACCGCCGCTGAGTCAGCCGTGTACAGACTTATCCATCCGGCCGTTGGAGGGGCCGCTGTTGACTTATAAATAGAAGCCGAAACCCTTAGGGTTTTTCACCCACGCATTCGCTGCCATTCCTAGCAGATCGATCCAGAAATCACCGCCAGTGCGCACTGCCGCCGTTGAGAGGATTGTAGATCCGAACGCGCCGCCGTAGAAAGCCACCGCCGTAGCCCCCGAGCGAATGCGATTGAAGACACCGTGCACTTGGAGAATGAAGCCCTCACCATCGAAGACCTCGAAGGCTGCCGGTGGGAAGAAAAGGGCTCGCGAGGAGGCCGCCGGATCCGCCGCGGGGACATCGCCGCCGGTGTCTCCGCCGCGACCAAATCCGAATCAAGAATGGAAGAAATCCAAGGCCAAGACCGAAGATCTGCTGGCGCTTCTCAACAGTGGATTCTTGCGGGAGAAGGAGGTTGACATGTGGAGAGCCGCTGCAGGGGATCCGTACCCCATGGAGAAAAGCCCGGAGGAGATCCCTATGTTCACCCGGTTTGCGGAGCGAGGGCTGTCTCTTCCGGCCAGCGACTTCTTCAAGGGGCTGCTGGGGTACTACGGCATCGAGTACCTCAACCTCAACCCCAACGGTATCTTCCACACCTCAGTCTTCGTACACTTCTGCGAAGCTTTCTTGGGGATCAAGCCCCATTGGATCCTTTTCCGAAAATTCTTCCGAGTCAAGCCCCAGCCCAGCGCCAACAATCCTCGAGTAGTGGGGGGAGCCGGCATCCAGATGCGAGAAGACGCCGCGGAGCAGTACCTCTCGTACAAGCTTATCGACTCCAACCAAGATTGGAAGTCGAAATGGTTTTACATCACCAACCACCACTCGGAGCTGCCGAAGCCAAGCGGGAAGCAGCCGAAGCACCGGCCATGGTGGAACTCGGAGCCAACAATGCAGGAAGGTATCCAGTTGCCCGAGCTGCTGGCGAAAATCAAGGCTTTGAGAGAAGCCGGGCTGAGGGCCGAACATGTGGCCTTCAGCTTCATGAAGCGAAGGGTGCAGCCGCTGATGGCCCGCGACACCCTAGGGTACCAGTACACCGGCGACGACGACACGTCGCGGATGCTCGGTGATGAAGTCGATGACGACGACATCATTGATAGGCTGGGCAGGATCTTCAAAGACATGCCGGCGTACACGCCGTGCCCTGTGCCGGAGTACTCCGCCGCGCGCCCGCCAAATGAGGTCGGTAGCCGTACCCCTTGTCGAGTACTCATTACGTAAGAGTAGTCGTGCTGACGTATTGTGCTTCTTTGCAGGATGACTTGGTGAAGTTCGTCTCTGAGCCGGCGTCGCCTCCTCAACTTGTCGAGGTCCCAGATGAAGGGAAAGCCAAGGCCAAGGAGCGGCGCGAGGTTGGTGAGGGAGACAACACAGTAGTCGTCGAAGACACGTCCGAAGAGGACGACGATGAGGAGACGCTGCAGGAGCGCTTCCAGCTGCGGTCGAAATTCAGCCGCCCTGGATTGCCTCATATTCCTCTCGTTCAGGATCCGCCGACTAGCCTGGAGGCTAGTTTGCCCGCGTCGCCAAGGAGGCCGCGGAACGTGACCCGCAAGCGCGTGGCCAAGAAGTTGAAGGTCACGGAGACCACGTCCCAGGAGGTAAGCCGTCTTGAATAGGGTAGTCGAGTACTTATGTCTCGATGTTGTACATTGACGACGAAATTCCCTTGCTTGCAGGAGATGCCGCCTTCTGACCCCGTAGAGCAGGGGGACGAAGGCAACTGGGATACGGTGGAGGAGCCAGCTGGGGGTAGTCGTAGCCCAGCCCCCACCGTAGAGGAGCTCTTGGCGCAGTTGTCGCGCCAGCCCCCAGTTGCTGAGGGGAGCACAGAACCGACCGCTGTTATTGTTGAAGAAGCGGCGGCTACTGAGGTGCAAGAGGAAACGCCTTCCGAAGCTGGACTGGTAGATATTGCCAGCATCCTCGGCGCTCCAACCGTGACGGTAGTCCGGTCAAATTTGTAAGCGGTGATCCTTCCCGAGTAGTACATTAGATTTGGTAGTCGTACCGGGTTGACAACCAGCTTGTGCACTCTGCAGGAAATCGACGGACTTGACCTGGGAGGGAGATGAACCCACCACAGCGGTGGCTGGAGAGGAAACCGCGCCGCCCGCTGAGGAGTCCGCTCCCGCCCCGCAGGCAGAATCCGGGGCGCCGGCCGTGGAAGCTACCTTGCCTGAGGCCAGCATCGTAGAGGGTGAGTACTTTGCTCAAGTGCAAGTAATCCCGAAGAGTAGTCGTAACCGCCATGTATGACTGATCCAGTTGTCCTTTTATTGACAGGTGCCGAAGCCGAGGGAAGTGCTATCCCGTCGGCGGTGCCCGTTGAAGATTTGGCACCAGAGACCCAGGGAGCTGCCGAAGGAGCCCCCGAGCAAATGGAGGTGACGGTTGAAGAAGCCACCGCGACATGTGGAGGGGGGCGCAACGACGTGCATCCAGAACCGGCTCTGGAAGTAGTCGTTCGCTCGCCAGAGATCCAAGATGCGGAGCCAATCCGCTCGGCGCCAATGTCCGAAACCGCGACGAGTAGTCGTGGCGGGATCGAGCTGCTGGCGGATGACCTAGTCGATCCAGCGACGGTAGCTCGGCACATGGAGGCAATGCGCCAGGCCGAGCAATGGATGAAGGTGAGTAGTCGACACCCTTGAGTAGTCAATCCTTTAGTGTTGAGTACCCATTTGACATGTGTTGTCTGTGGCAGGACGTCGCGGAGCGGTCTCGGCAGAAGTCTGACATGCTTCAAGGGTACGGCGACACGGTGCTCCGGGCCGAGGCCTTAGAAGAACAGCTCGTGAAGGCCCGGAAGCACGCCGCCGCGATGCAGTCGAAACTGGACACCGCCTTCGCCCAGTATCACAACGAAATCCAAGATATGCAGACGAAGAGCGACGAGCTGGTGCGGAAGAACAAGTCTCTCCGCAACAAGAATAAAGGTACGCCGTTGCCATGCTGAGTACCCATTGGTAGTGTCTTGGAGGAGTCTGACCCGCTTTGCCTTGTTGATTGCAGAGCTTGAGACCCGCGTCGACCAGCTGAAGGCTTCAGAGACCGACCTGAAGAACCTCTTCTACCGAGAGCAAGAGGCCCGCGAGGTACTGGAGTATGATTATAAGCAGCTTGCTTACGAGTGCGACAAGCACATGGAGCTTCGCATTGCGTCGGATCGTGACCTCGTCAACTGCTACAAATCTTTGCAGAAGCTGAACGAGGACTGCGAGAAGCTGCGGGCCCAGCTGAAGGAACTCGAGGAGGCCGCGCTTCCCATCGCGAGGCTACTGGTGCCTCACCCCGGGGGACCGAAGATAGCCCCATTGGTGGACCTGCTGAAGGAAGCCCCGAGCCGCCTGACGACGTACGTGAAGCACCTGGCGAAGTCGATCCCCAACCAGGTCCTGGCGTATATGAAGTCGTACTTCCCAAAAGCTCCGGTTGACGTAGTCGCCGGCGGACTAGCCGCCAACTGCACGGACGATCAGTACGCGGAGCTGCTGGAGCAGATGGCGCCCATTGCCGAACAAGTCGCCGAGAAGCTCAACCTCCAGTAGTCCTGTAGGGTTAGCTCGTAGCAGTAGTTGTGTATAAACAAAGTTGTAATGAACTTGTTTAAGTATGAATGAAGGAAACTTCCATAAATGAGTACTCGTTATCCCGATCTGTGAGTGCGGAGTCCCATCATGGAGTCGTCGCGAGTAATCATACTCGCCAGTGGTCCCGTTGAGGAAAAGGGACAGTAAAGCAGTTGATAGGTAATCAAACTTTATTACTGAAGAAGTACGCCTGGATGGCCAGGGCCATTGTTACAGGGTAGTCGCCAGGACCCGGAGGCCGCCTACGGCTAAGTAGTGCTAGGGCGTATGGCCGCTTACAGCAGTAGATCCGTTAGTAGCCGCATGGGCTGGATCTAGGAGTGTTTGGTCTCTTAGTAGACCGCTGCTGGAGTCCTTTGTCGCTCGTCGCAGCCCAAGATCCGTTAGTAGCCGCGTGGGCTGGATCCTGGAGAGGAGTAGTCCGGAGACTAGGGCCTGGACCTGGAGGCCGCTTACGGCGAAGGGGTCTTTGAGTAGTCGTATAGACTGGAGCCCCCGGTGTAGACTAGGCGTAGAATCGACAGAGTTGGTCGATGTTCCACGAGTTGTTGATGTCTTCGCCTTCAAGCGTCTGGAGGCGGTAGGAGCCCGGTCCGGTCACCTTTGCAATTGTGAAGGGACCTTCCCAGGGCGAGCTGAGCTTGTGTAGTCCTTCCGTGTTCTGGATGCGGCGGAGGACAAGATCACCAACGTTGAAGGAGCGTTCCTTAACGTTGCGATCGTGGTAGCGTCGGATACCCTCTAGGTACCTTGCTGATTGGACGAGGGCGGCACAGCGAGCTTCTTCGAGTCCGTCGATGTCAACTCGTCTGCTGTCTTCAGAGATGCCTTCGTCGTATTGCTCCACTGCTGGTGAATCCCACATGACATCAGCAGGGAGGATTGCTTCGGAGCCGTAGACCAGGAAGTACGGGGATTGTCCCGTTGGCTTGGAAGGTTGAGTACGCAGCCCCCAGAGAGCATTGGGTAGTTCCTTGATCCACTTGCCTCCTTTGGAGTTGGCAGCGTCGTGTAGCCGCTTTTTGAGAGCGTCGAGCACCATCCCATTGGCGCGCTCGACTTGTCCATTGGCCCGAGGATGGGCAACTGAGACATATCGGACGTCGATCCCGCTGTTCTCGTAGTACTCCCAGAACTGGTGATTGTTGAAGTTGGAGCCCAGGTCTGTGATGATGCGGTGGGGTAGTCCGTAGCGATGCACGAGTTCATCCAGGAAGTCGAGTACTCTGTCGGCCTTGGGGCATGTAACCGGCTTGACCTCGATCCACTTGGTGAACTTGTCGATGGCCACCAATACTCGGTTGAATCCACCTGGCGCAGTTGGAAGTGGCCCAATCATGTCGAGCCCCAAGCAGGCGAAAGGCCAGGTTGGCGGTATGGTGACTAGCTTGTAGGCCGGGACGTGTTGTTGCTTGGCGAAGTATTGGCACCCTTGGCACCTTCTGACGAGTTCTTCGGCGTCGCCCAGAGCTGTGGGCCAATAGAAAGCCCGTCGGAAGGCCTTGCTGACCAGTGTGCGTGAGGACGCGTGGTTGCCGCAGACGCCTTTATGAATCTCCTCCAAGATGTCCTTGCCTTCTTGTCTGGGAACGCACTTCATGAGTACTCCGGAAGATGCGCCCCGCCTGTAGAGCTTGTCTCCGACGAGAACGTAGGACTTGGCACGGCGAATGAGTTGCTCGGCCAAGTTCTTGTCTGAGGGAACCTTCTGCTCGCTGAGGTAGTCGATGAAGGGCTGCCTCCAGTCCACGTCGATCATCATGACCTCCTGGCCAGCCGGGGGATGCGCTGGGTCAATGGTCGGTGGCGCCGGCTCCGGGATGGATGGCGCGTGAAGCTCGTGGATGAAGACACCCGCTGGTACTTGAGCGCGAGTAGAACCAAGCTTCGACAGGACGTCCGCTGCAACGTTGTTGTCGCGGACGACGTGGTGGAACTCGAGACCATAGAACTCGTTCTCGAGCTTGCGGACTTCTAGGCAGTAGGCGTCCATGTTCTCCTTGTTGCGGTCCCAGGACTTGTTGACTTGGTTGATGACCACTGCGGAGTCGCCGTAGACTAGTAGCCGCTTGATGCCCAGTGAAGCCGCGAGGCGGAGCCCGTGTAGCAGAGCTTCGTACTCGGCTTCGTTGTTTGAGACCTTCCAGAAGATCTGCAGGACGTACTTGAGTTGTTCGCCCATTGGAGAGATCAAGAGTACTCCTGCACCTGCGCCCTCGAGGTTGAGTGAGCCGTCGAAGTACATCACCCAGTGCTCTGGGCGCTTGGTTGGAGTAGGTAGCTGATTCTCCCGCCACTCCGCCATGAAGTCGACTAGTGCCTGCGACTTGATGGCTGTGCGTGACTTGAAGTCGATGTTGAGGGCGCCGAGTTCGACTGCCCATTTGGAGATTCTTCCAGTAGTATCTTGGTTTCGCAAGATGTCACCGAGCGGGTAGTCGGTGACGACGGAGATCGAGTACTCCTGGAAGTAGTGTCGTAGCTTCCGCGAGGTGATGAGCACTGCGTACAGAAGCTTCCGTACTGGCTGGTAGCGTGCCTTGGATTCTGATAGGACCTCGCTGACGAAGTAGACTGGACGCTGGACTGGATAGGCGTGGCCGTCTTCCTGCCGCTCGATGATGATGGCAGTACTGACCACGTGAGTAGTCGCAGCGAGGTAGAGCAGTAGCTGCTCGCCTTTACGAGGAGCTGTGAGGACTGGTGGCTTCGATAGGAAGTCCTTGAGCTGGGCAAGGGCTTGGTCCGCCTCTGGAGTCCACACGAACTTCTCTTGGTGTTTGAGTAATTTGAAGAAGGGGAGCCCCCGTTCTCCAAGCTTCGAGATGAATCTGTTCAAGGCCGCCATACACCCGGTCAGCTTCTGCACGTCTTTGATGCACGTGGGAGCTTTCATGCTGGTGATGGCGGAGATCTTCTCGGGATTGGCTTCGATGCCGCGATGGCTGATGATGAAGCCGAGTAGTTTGCCCGACGGCACGCCGAAGACGCACTTGTTCGGGTTGAGCTTCCAGCGGTACTCGCGCAGGGATGCGAAAGTCTCTTCAAGATCGTCGATGAGCGTGCTGGAGTTTCTGGTCTTGATGACCACGTCATCCACGTAGGCTTCGACGTTCTTGTTGAGTTGCCTCTTGAAGCAGGCCTGGATAGCTCGTTGGTATGTAGCGCCGGCGTTCTTCAACCCAAAGGACATGGTCGTGTAGCAATACGCGCCAAACGGGGTGATGAACGCGGTCTTCTCCTGGGCTTCTTCCTTGATCGCGATCTGGTGGTACCCGGAGTAGCAGTCGAGGAAGCAGAGCAGGTCGCAGCCCGCCGTGGAGTCGATGACTTGGTCAATCCGCGGCAACCTGAAGGGGTCCTTGGGGCAGTGCTTGTTGAGGTCGGTGTAGTCGACGCACATCCTCCACTCGTTCGAGTTCTTCTTGCGGACGAGGACGGGGTTGGCGAGCCACTCAGGATGGAAAACTTCTCTGATGAAGCCAGCCGCAAGTAGTTTGGCGAGTTCCTTCTTGATGGCGTCCCGTCTGTCGTTGGCGAAGCGGCGGAGGTGTTGTCGCTTCAGGGTAGCTTTAGGATCGACGTTGAGTGAATGCTCAATCAACTCCCTGGGCACCCCTGGCATGTCCGCTGGTTTCCACGCGAAGATGTCGCGGTTAGCCCGGAGGAAGTTGATGAGCGCGTCTTCCTATTTGGGGTCGAGGCCCGCCCCGATGGTGGTGGTCTTGCTGCTGTCGCCTGTCCCGAGGTCAATTGTCTTGACCAGAACCTCCTCGGCTGGCTGAGGCTTGCTAGCTTTATCCGACTTCTCTGGGATGTCGAGTTCGCTTGGGGCAAGCTTCTTCGACGCAGCGTAGATCTCCATCATTGCATTGGGTACTTGATTTGTGGAGGCGATCTCCACAGCTTCCGTGTCGCAGTCGTGCGATATCTTCAAGTCCCCCTCCAGCGAGAGTACACCTGCTGGACTCGGCATCTTGAGTACTAGGTAGGTGTAGTGGGGTACCGCCATGAACTTGGCGATGGCCGGTCTGCCGAGGATGGCATGGTAGGACGTCTCGAAGTCTGCGACTTCGAACTTGATGTACTCGGTACGATAGTTGTCCCGAGATTCCCCGAAGGTAACTGGCAGGACCACTGAGCCCAGTGGAATAGCCGCGTTTCCGGGGACGATGCCGTAGAAGGGCGAGGTGCTCTTGGTGAGCATGTGGGTGATGTCGAGCTTCATCTTCTTCAAGGTCTTGGTGAAAAGGACGTTAAGCCCGCTTCCGCCGTCGATGAGGACCTTGTTGAGCTTGGAGCCCGCGACCACCGGCTTCAGGACGAGTGGGAACCGCCCTGGTTCGGAGAAGCTAGTCCATTGATCCGCGTGGGAGAAGGTAATGGGTACCTCCGACCACCTGAGGGGGGTCGGGACCGCTGGTTCAATGCTCATGACTTCTCGACGGGTAGCCTTTTGGACCCGTCTGCTGGGTAGCCCGCCGAAGAGGACGTTCACCGTCTTGTCGGGTTCCTGGAAGTCGCCATTGCCTTCGTCGATCTTCTTCTTGCCTTTCTTGTCATGAGGGTGCCGTGGCTCCGGAGTATCCTTGAGTGCTCGCCTGAGTTGGTAGCACTGCTCGGTGGTGTGGTTGCCGTCCAGATGCCACAGGCACTTCTCCTTCAGCAAGTCTTTGAAGCCGCCGGAGGTCTTCTTCGAGTTCTCCTTCGCAGGGCACTGGATAGCCGCGACAGTGTTGTCTGGCTTGCGCTTGCGGTTGGGACCCGAGTAGTTGTTGTTGTTGCGACCGCCTTGGTTCCCGTTGTTGCTGCTGCCGCCGCCCGTGTTCTGCTTGCTCTTGCCATGGATGGCATCATACTTGGCGTTGGCCTTGTCTTCTTCATCAGCCCAGGACGTGATCATGTCCTTGAGGTGGGTGATGGAGCTTGGGCGGCGACGGCCGAAGTCTTCGAAAGTGCGACGGAGGTAGAGACCGTCTTGGAAGAGGTCGATGACTTCTTTGTCAGAGACATCGACTACTGTGGCGCGCTTGTCGAAGAAACGCCGCATGTACTTGCGAAAGGTCTCGCCTTGTTCCTGCTTCACCATAGCTAGGTCCATGCGAGTACCCGAGCGGCCCATAGCGCCCGCGAAGTTGCTGGTGAACTGCTCCTTCAGCTGGTCCCACTTGTCGATCGAGTACTTCTCAAGTGACTCGAGCCATGTAAGCGGTGCCTGGTCCAGACAGAAGGGGAAATATAGGCACTTGGTGTCGTTGTTGCCACCAGCGTTCTCGATGGAGAGGGCATAGCATCTGAGCCACTGCACAGGATCTTGCTTCGTGTCGTACTTGGTGATTCCCAGAGGCTTGAATTTCTCTGGGAGGAGGAGGTTGCGAAGTCGCGCAGAGAAGGCAGGGAAGCCGTCGTTGTCGCCTGACGTGGAAGCCTTCTTGCGCCGTAGTTCTTCAATCTTCTGGCGGACGTCGAAGCCGCCCTGAGAGGCTCCGGAGGCGTGGCTATTCGCGTGGCGTCGGCCGCCGCGGTCGCCTCCGCCACCGGCCCTTCTATTGGCCCCATGGTTGGAGCTTCCGCCGTCGCTGCCTCCGCCGCCAGGGTCGCGATGAGGGACGAACTCACGGTCGCCGCCAGCAGCTGCAGCGCTGTTGCCACCTTGAGAGGGTCCGCCGGCCGTTGCACGAGTACGGTTGGGATTGGCCGGCAGCTCAGCTCGAGTACGGTTACGACCGAGGTCCACGCTGCGACTTGTGGCTTCGTTATCGCGATTCCTGGCGGGGGGCGGCTGAGCGACCCTGTTGTCAGCTTGCATGAAGTAAGCGTCTTCTGCAAGCTTGGCGATGACTTCTCCTGCACGCATCCCCTGAGCTTGGCGTGCGATCGCTGTGATCGACATGAGGCATTGCTCCGGGGTAGTGTGTACCCTACTCTCGACTTGGTCGAGAGCCTCTGCGAGGTTGCGGATGGGGAGGTTGTCTCGAAGACGCCGGCGTCGTTCGTTCCGCTTTCTGTTACGCTCACGTCGAGCGTCCCTGTTGGCGTCAGTCTCATCCGCGGGTGCGTCGGCAGACAGCTCGTCTGCGGAGATGTCTTCGAGGTATCGGTCGCTTGCTGTCCCTGAGGGTCCTGGCGTGTTGCCGGCAGCCATGAAGACTTGGCGGTCGGGGTTGCCAAGACTGGAGTCAGAACTCGCCACCTCCGTTGGGGTGTACTCCTCAGCTCGAGCGAGTGACGTTCCCTCCTGGAAGGGAAGCGAGTCGAGGTAGGCGACGTAGCGTGAGTTCCCGTTTGTCAGGTCAGCAGGCTTGCGGTCTGGCCAGTAGACAAATCTCCCGGCGTGTGTAGATGTTATGACCAAGCCGGCGGCGGGTCCTGACAGGGGTTGCTCTGTGGAGTTGTTCTCGGACTCGGGATCCTCAGGGTCCGACCCGAAGTTGAACTCGTACGCGGAGTCCGAGTAGAAGCCGAAGAGGAGGTTGGAGTCCGAGGCGTGGCCGGGAGCGGTGTCGGAGTCCGAGTTGTACTCGGGTACGGGCTCCTTGCCGGCCCGGCGTGTAGTGGGAGCCTTCATGTGGGCCCTGCTGACGTTGCGGGGGCCACGCGTGAAGTGCTCGCGGGGTGGGGAGTCCACATGCGATGGCTGAGTTGCCGGCTCGCATACGATAGCCCACGGGGACGTCGAGCCCGAGTTGGAGGCGGATCCAAGCTCGAAGTCGGCGTGTTGGTCGAAAAGCGAAATTTCGCCGAATTTGCCGGCGAGTTCGCCCGTGACTACTCCGGGAAGTGTCACGAGACCGGTCTCCGGGTTGGGCGGCATGGTGAGGCGGCGTTGGAAAGATCCGGCGCCGTCAGCAGTGCAGACCCAGGCACCGAAGACGAAGGTGTCGCCGCGGTTGAGGGCGACGGTTGGCTTGATGTAGACGGAAGCCGTCGAGTTCGCCATGAGATCTTCAGCGAGATCCCCTACCTGGCGCGCCAGCTGTCGGTATTTTAGACTGGCAACCTACTAAGGGGAGTACCCGAAGTAGATGAATGTGGCCTCGCCGAGATCGGTAACTCGAAGGAAGAGACACGTGGCACACAATTTAGACAGGTTCGGGCCGCGAGGTGCGTAATACCCTACGTCCTGTATGCTGCGTGGCTCTGGATTGATTGGGTGCGATTACAAGATGATGCAATCTTAAGCCGTGCGAGAGAGGGGGGTCCCTGCCTCGCCTTATATAGTCCGGGAGGCAGGGTTACAAGTCGGTTCAGGGAGAGAGTACTAGTCGGGTACGTCTAGGAGTCCTCTATACAGTGCGGGACATGTACAGCTTCCTATCCGGGTACTCCTCCTCTGTAGCCCTTGTGCTTCACGCCATCAGGTGCCGTGCAGCGCAAGTCGAGTAGTCCCAGGGGCCCACCGAGTAGTCGGTCTTGGTACCCACCGAGGTAGTGGGCCCAGGGAGGTCCATACGACAGTAGGGAACTTGTCGTGGAAGCTCCCAACTAGTCGGAAACAAGACGTCTTGCCAGTGAGGGTCTTGACAGGGGTCCTAAGTCCTCCTCCTCTTGAATCTGGGCATTCACGTTGTCAATCTTAGCCTTCACATTGTCAATAGTGTCAGAAGACTCTATCTCGAAAGTGATTATCTCGCCGTCAAAGGGGGCCCTAATCTGGGCCCTCGTCAGTAGCCCCCGAGCCTGAGAGGGAGTCAAGGACTCGCGCACAGGCTCAATCGAAAAGGCTTTTCATTGGTCTTCATTCTTGATCGTCCCGGTGGGTGCGCACGAGCGCGTCCGCCGGATGTAGCCCACGAGTGAGTTGTAGACTCGCTTGTGGGGTTTTAAGCTTTAGTAGTGTTGTTGTGGCCATAGATGGTTCTGTTGAGGCAGTCGTAGCAGTCGTGGTCGTCGTGGGCGTCATGGGCGTTGTGGGCGTCGTGGGCATCACGGCCGACGTGGCGGATGAGACGGTTTGAAAGGACAGGACGGGGGCGGTTCAGGCTTCCAGACCCGGCGAGAATCGAGGCGTCGTGCGGGCGAGTGCCTGTCACGCCGGGACACGCGCACGCGGGCGAGCGTTCCGTCGACGTGGTGGGCCCGGCATTTAGGGCTGGTGGCCGCGGCTCCTCCTTTTTAACCGCGCGCCGTCCAAAGGTTCAGGACTTTTACTCCCTTGCCTTTTCCCACTGCCTTTGTCGCCCGTCTCTTCCGCTCCTCACGCCCGCAGCGCCGCCACCACTTTCGCCGGAGTCGCGCACGAAAGCTCGCCGTCGCTATGTCGAACTGGACGCGCTCCAACGTGACCCGCTCGATGCTGCGCCGCCTCGTCGAAGCCGGGCAGCTCCCTCCGCTCACCGACACCGTCGAGTGGAAGGTGCCCGGCGAGGAGTCCGTGCCGCGCCCGCCCAAGGGGTACGTCGTGTCGTTCGTGGCCTTCCGCGAGCGCGGCTTCTCCGTTCCTGCCGGACGGTTCATCCGAGCGGTCCTCTACGAGTGCGGGATCCAGTTGCAGCACCTTAACCCGAACAGCATCCAGCAGATGGCGGCGTTCGAGGCGCTGTGCGAGGGGTACATGGGGATCAGTGCCCATTGGCACCTATTCAAGTACTTCTTCATGTTCGCGTGCCTGAAGGACGGCTCCAAGGCGGCGACGATCGGTTGCGCCAACCTTCGGATGAAGCAAGGCCGGGGTGACAACTACATCCCATCCTCGTTGACCAGCTCGAACAGCGGCTGGCACAAGGGGTGGTTCTATCTCAGGAATGACCCTGAGTTCGCGCTGCCGGCGTTCACCGGGAAGTCCATCGCGCAGGGGCTGAGGAATTGGACCGATGCCCCCCCGAAGGCGGAGCAGGAGAAGATGCTCAAGGACCACTGGGCGGCGCTGACCCACCTCCGAGAGGTCGGGGTCAACCTGGCGACCGTCATTGGCCAGTATCACACCCGGGGAGTCGTCCCGCTCCGGAGGCGGCCGCTGCGCCTCTGCGAGATGACAGCCGACAGGGCCCCATGGGAAGGGACCGTAACCGCGCCTGAGCTCCCGTCGCTGAACGAGATCTAGCGCCGCGTGGCGCTGGCGATCGGGAAGTCGACCTTCGTGTGGCCGCCAACGCGGCTTCTTCCAATGCTCCCCAACGAGGGGACCGAAAAACTTGTAACTGATTTCTTCTTCTGATAAGCTTCCCGACGAGCTCGGTGTCTTGAATTGACTGTTGACCTTCTCGGAGATCCTTGATGATCACTAACTCTCTCACTCCTTGCCTTTCTAGTTGAAGAGCTCCCACCTTGTGCCTGCGAAGGCGCCTCTCCCGGAGGAGGCGATCTTCAAGCGCAACCAGGCGGCCGCGAAAAAGTGACAGGCCGCGCGCAAGGCGCAGCACAAGGAGAAAGAGATCGTGAAATGCGATCGGAATGACAACCGCATCAAGCGCCGCAAGGCGGGGGAGCGCAACGTCTCCTCCGACGAAGATCCGTCACCGCCGCCGGCGTGGAGTGGAAACGAGCCCAGCGCCGTGGTTGACTGGAGCGACATGTCCGAGTCGCCCTCGCCTTCGCCACACCGGGCGGCAGGACGTACTTGAGTTGTTCGCCCGTTGGAGAGATCAGTAGTACCCCTGCACCTGCGCCTTCGAGCTTGAGTGAGCCGTCAAAGTACATCACCCAGTGTTCTGGCCGCTCGGTTGGAGTTGGTAGCTGATTCTCCCGCCACTCTGCCATGAAGTCGACTAGTGCTTGAGACTTGATAGCGGTGCGTGGCTTGAAGTCGATGTTAAGGGCACCGAGTTCGACTGCCCACTTGGAGATTCTTCCAGTAGCATCCTGATTGCGGAGTATGTCACCGAGCGGGTAGTCGGTGATGACGACAATCGAGTACTCCTGGAAGTAGTGTCGTAGCTTCCGCGAGGTGATGAGCACTGCGTAGAGTAGCTTCTGGACCGGCTGGTACCGTGCCTTTGACTCTGACAGAACCTCGCTGACGAAGTAGACTGGTCGCTGGACTGGGTAGGGGTGGCCTTCTTCCTGCTGCTCGACTACGATGGCAGTACTGACCACATGAGTAGTCGCAGCAAGGTAGAGCAATAGCTGCTCCTTTTTGCGAGGAGCCGTGAGGACCGGTGGCTTTGACAGGAAGTCTTTGAGCTGCGCCAGAGCTTGATCAGCCTCCGCAGTCCACGCGAACTTCTCTTGGTGCTTGAGTAGTTTGAAGAAAGGTAGTCCCCGTTCTCCAAGCTTTGAGATAAATCTGTTTAGGGCCGCCATGCACCCGGTCAGCTTCTGGACATCCTTGATGCAGGTTGGAGCTTTCATGTTGGTGATGGCGGAGATCTTCTCGGGATTGGCTTCGATGCCACGATGGCTGATGATGAAGCCGAGTAGTTTCCCAGATGGTACGCCGAAGACGCAGTTGTTGGGATTGAGCTTCCATTGGTACTCTCGCAGAGACGCGAAAGTCTCTTCAAGATCAGCGATGAGCGTATCGGAGTTTCTAGTCTTGACGACCATGTCATCCACATAGGCTTCGACATTCTTGTTGAGCTGCTTCTTGAAGCAGGCCTGGATAGCTCGCTGGTATGTAGCGCCGGCGTTCTTCAACCCGAACGACATTGTCGTGTAGCAGTAGGCGCCGAACGGGGTGATGAACGCGGTCTTCTCCTGGTCTTCTTCCTTGATAGCGATTTGGTGATACCCGGAGTAGCAGTCGAGGAAGCAGAGCAGGTCACAGCCCGCCGTGGAGTCGACGACTTGATCAATCCGCGGCAACCCGAAAGGGTCCTTGGGGCAGTGCTTGTTGAGGTCGGTGTAGTTGACGCACATCCTCCACTCGTTCGTGTTCTTCTTGCGGACGAGGACGGGGTTGGCGAGCCACTCAGGATGGAAAACTTCACGGATGAAACCCGCCGTGAGTAGTTTGGCGAGTTCCTTCTTGATGGCATCCCGTCGGTTGTCGGTGAAATGGCGAAGGTGTTGTCATTTAGGGGTAGCTTTAGGGTCGACGTTGAGTGAGTGCTCGATCAGTCTCCTGGGCACCCCTGGCATGTCTGCTGGCTTCCACGCGAAGATGTCTCGGTTAGCCCGAAGGAAGCTGACGAGCGCGTCTTCCTATTTCGGGTCGAGCCCTGCCCCAATCATGGTAGTCTTGCTGCTATCGCCCGTCCCGAGGTCAATGGCCTTCACTTGAACTTCCTCTGATGGCTGAGGCTTGTTCGCGGTGTCAGTCTTCTCGGGAATCTTGAGTTCGGTTGGGGCGAGCCTTTTGGACGCAGCGAAGATTTCCATCATTGCATTGGGTACTTGATTGGTTGCTGCGAGTTCTACAGCTTCGGTGTTGCAGTCGAACGAGATCTTCAAGTCCCCTTGCAGTGTGAGTACTCCGGCAGGACTTGGCATCTTGAGTACCAAGTAGGTGTAGTGTGGCACCGCCATGAACTTGGCGATAGCTGGTCTGCCGAGAATGGCATGGTAGGAGGTTTCGAAGTCCGCCACCTCGAACTTGATGTACTCGGTGCGGTAGTTCTCCCTTGTCTCCCCAAAGGTAACTGGCAGGACCACTGAGCCCAGTGGAATAGCCGCGTTTCCGGGGACAATGCCGTAGAAAGGTGACGCGCTCTTGGTGAGCATGTCGGTGATGTCGAGCTTCATCTTCTTCAAGGTCTTGGTGAAGAGGACGTTGAGTCCGCTCCCGCCGTCGATGAGTACCTTGTTGAGTCTGGAGCCCGCGACTACAGGTTTCAGGACAAGTGGAAAATGTCCTAGTTCGGAGAAGCTTGTCCATTGATCCGCGCGGGAGAAGGTGATGGGTACCTCCGACCACCTTAGAGGTGTCGGCGCCGCTGGTTCGATGTTCAAGACTTCCCGTCGGGTGGCCTTCTGAGACCGTTTGGTGGGTAGTCCGCCGAAGAGGACATTCACCATCTTGTCGGGTTCCTGGAAGTCGCCGTTGCCCTCGTCGACTTTTTTCTTGCCCTTCTTGTCGTGAGGAGGCCGTGGGTCGGGAGTATCGTTGAGTGCTCGCCGGAGCTGGTAGCACTGCTCAGTGGTGTGATTACCGTCCATATGCCACGGGCACTTCTCTTTGAGCAAGTCTCTGTAGCCGCCTGAGGTCTTCTTCGAGTTGTCCTTCGCAGGGCGCTGTATAGCCGCGACTGTGTTGTCTGGCTTGTGCTTGAGGTTGGAGCTCGAGTAGTTGTTGTTGTGGCGACCCCCTTGATCTTTGTTGTTGTTGTTATTGTTGTGGCCGCCCGTGTTGTTCTTGCTCTTGCCGCGAATGGAGTCGTACTTGGCATTCGCCTTGTCCTCTTCGTCGGCCCGTGATGTGATCATGTCCTTGAGCTTAGTGATGTAACTCGGGCGGCGGCGACCGAAGTCTTCAAAGGTGCGACGGTGGTAGAGCCCGTCTTGGAAGAGGTCGATGACTTCTTTGTCGGTGACGTCGACTACGGTCGCGCGCTTGTCGAAGAAGCACCGTATGTACTGGCGGAGCGTCTCGCCTTGTTCCTGCTTGACCATCGCCAGGTCCATGCGTGTACCCGAGCGCCCCATGGCGCCCGCGAAGTTGCTGGTGAACTGAGCCTTCAGCTGGTCCCACTGGTCGATCGAGTTCTTGTCGAGCGACTCGAGCCAGGTAAGTGGAGCTTGATCCAGGCAGAAGGGGAAGAAGAGGCACTTTGCGTCATTATTGCCACCAGCGTTTTCGATGGCCAGGGCATAGCACCTGAGCCACTGAACTGGGTCTTGCTTCGCGTCGTACTTGGTGATCCCGAGAGGTTTGAATTTCTCAGGAAGGAGTAGGTTGCGAAGTCGTGCAGAGTAGGCGGGGAAGCCATCGCTGTCGCTTGCTTCAGTAGTCTTCTTACGACGGATCTCATCGATCCTATGGCGGGCGTCGTAGCCTCCACGTGAGTTGCCGGTGGCGTGGCTGTTCGGGTGGCCTCGGCCTGCGGTCGCCGCCGCCACCAGCTCTTCTGCCGGCGCCATGGGATGAGCTTCCGCCGCTGCTGCCACCACCGCCGCCGTCGCCGCGACTACCACCAGCGCCACCGCGGCTACCACTGGCGCCGCTTTGGCTATTGCCGGCCTGTGAGGGTCCTCCAGCTGAGGCCCTAGAGCGGTTGGGGTTTGGCTGGTGTTCTCCACGGACACGGTTGCGTCCGGCATCTGCCAGGCGTGACTAGTGGCTTCGTGGTGTCTGGCTTCTTGATTTCTGACGGGGGGTACTTGAGCAACCCTGTTGTCGACCCGCATGAAGTAGGCATCTTCAACGAGCTTGGCGATGACGTCGCCTGCGCGGATCCCCTGGGCCTGCCGTGCTATCGTGGTGATAGACATGAGGCACTGCTCAAGAGTAGTGTGTACCCGGTTGGCGACTTGATCCAGAGCCTCATTGAGGTTCCGGATGGGGAGAGTTTCCCGGAGACGTCTACGTCGATCGTTCCGCTTCCTGTTGCAGTCACGCCGGGCGTTCTTGTCTTCGGGGGTCTCGTTCGGAGGTGTGTTGGCAGACAACTCATCCTCTGAGATGTCGTCAAGGTACCGGTCGGGTCGATTTTCCGAGGTCCCAGCATCTGCAGTTGTCATGAAGACTTCACGGTCGGGAGTGCAGAGACTGGAGTCAGTGGTCGCCACCTCGGTGGGGGTGTGCTCGCCGTTGGGAGCCAGCGGGGTCCCCTCCTGGAAGGGGAGTGAATCAAGGTAGGTGACGCAGCGTGAGTTGTCGTCCTTCAGGTCTGCAGGCTTGCGGTCGGGCCAGTAGACGAATCTGTCAGCAGGAGTAGATGTAATGACCAAGCCGGTAGCAAGGCCTGACAGCGGTTCCTCGGTCGTGTTGGGCTCGGACTCGGACTTGATTGGGTCCGATCCGAAGTCGAACTCGTATGAAGAGTCCGAGTAGTAGCCGGATGCGGTGTTGGAGTCCGAGGAGTACTCGGAGGCGATCTCCTTGCCGGCCCGGCGTGCTGCGAGAGCTTCCGCGTGGGCCTTGCTAGAGTTGCAGAGACCGTATGGGAAGTGCCCGTGAAGGGGGGCCGCTTCACACGATGGCTCAGGAGTCGGCTCGCATGAGGCGATCCAGGGTGACGTCGAGTTCGAGTTGGAGGCGGATCCAAACTCGAAGTCGGCGACTTGGTTGTAGAGCGAAAATTCGCCGAATTTTTCGGCGAGTTTGCCCGTGACGACTTCGGGAAGTGTCACGAGCCCGGTCTCCGGGTCCGGGGTCATGGTGAGGTAGCGCTGGAACGATCCCGCGCCGTCAGCAGTGCAGACCCAGGAGCCAAAGACGAAGGTGTCGCCACGGTTGAAGGCGGCGGTTGGCTTGATGACGATTGAAGCCGTCGAGTTCGCCATGTGATCTTCGGCGAGATCCCCTACCTGGCGCGCTAGCTGTCAGTGTTTTAGACCGGCAACCTACCAAGGGTAGTACCCGAGGTAGATGAATGTGGCACACAATTTAGACAGGTTCGGGCCGCGAGGTGCGTAATTGAGAGCCAGGTGTGGTTCGAGGACCGGTGGGTGGTCGCTTCCTGGTGTGATGAGTGATTGACAACGTGGTGTGGACTGATTCTTGGCTAAGTATTGCAGGTGCAGGTTGCGGCTTGACTGGTGCAGGTGCAGGTGAAGAACAAGCGTGAAAGGTCGTTGCCGGTGAGGCCTCCAGGTGTGGAGAAGACAAGTAGGCTTGGTTCGAGGGACCCGGTGGCCAGCGGGGTCAAGTGCGGGCCGCATGGTGGTAAGAACGGCAAGATGAAGTCATGGACGGTTTCTTGGTTGAGCCTCAAAACCAAGGTCGAGCCGGGACTACGTGGGAGCCGAGTCATGAGTGGTGATTGGCGGAGGCTACACCTAGTTCGCGGGGTTTCCGGTGGTTCACCAGAAAACCACTGGGTTCCTTGGTTGATCCACAAAGCCAAGACCGAAGAACCGAAGACGGAGGTGCAGCAGCTCCAGACCGGTCTGACCGGTGGGTCTGACCGGTCTGACCGGTGGGTACCGGTCTGACCGGTGAGGAGCACCGGTCTGACCGGTGTGCGACGACGCAGTCCGGAATCTTCGAAGCGGAGGACACGCGTCGGGATCGCAAGGCTTGCGTCGAGGCTAAGCAAGTTTGCGGTTGCTGGGCATCCGTCCGATGGTGCGAAGACAAAGACTTCCAATTTCGCCCTCGAGGGGCATGTATCCCTAGTTAGCTAGTAAGGGTATTTTAGTCTTTCGGTTGCCTCCATATAACCCAAGTGGTGAGAGGATGGCAGCCATCTCTTGGAACCCTAGCTCATTTGGTTTTCCTATTTTCCTTCCTATTTTCTTAGGATTTTCGTAGGACTAGCTTGAGAGCTTCATGGTGAGATCTTGTGAGAGGGAAGGATGATCGGGCGGCAAGCTAGACCTTGTATGAACCTCTTTGGTATGTATAGATGATTCAGCGTGGTTCCTCAAGGCTTGGATGTGTCTTTCCCGTTTCTCCTTTTTGGTGATTTTCGGAGCCTTTTCTTGGCGATTTTCTTGGAGCGATTTCGAGGCCTTTCTCTTTGGGATTTGGTGGGGGATGTATGCATGAACCCTTCGTGGTTCTTTTCCCTTTGATTCCCCTTCCAAATCCGTGAGCAAAGGGGCTCGATTTTGGGGTTTTCGTGGCTCTAGGGTTAGAGGCGTTCTTGGTGGGATTTCTTCGATTCCTCTTGATTTGACAAGTTTTGGTGGACCAAATCTTGGCTATGGAGTACCCATGAGGTGTTCCTACTATCCCCAAAGTCTTGTGCAAAACCGTGGAGCGAATCGGGAGACCGGGAGTTGGATTTGGAGGAGTTGACTCGCGGGCGCTGTTCATCCCGAGCTGCCCAGGCACGACCGGTCTGACCGGTGCTCTTGACCGGTCTGACCGGTGCTAGCCCTTGGTGGGTTTTTGTCTCGGGGAACAGCCTTGTCCGTGTGGTTTTGTCCCGTGATCCTGCTGTTCAGTTCTTGGAGTGTTTGGAGTTGTTTTGCTAGGATTTGTGAGGGGTTCTTCTTCCTCACAGGTTGTGTTTCGTGGTGGTTTTTGTTCCAGGGCCTAGAGGATTCACTGAGGCTTCCTGAAACGTTTGCTGTGCGGCTGCTGTAGCCACCGGCCTGACCGGCTCTGTCCACCGGTCTAACCGGTGTCACCGGTCTGACCGGCGCAGGCCATCGGTCTGACCGGTGTAGCACAGGCAGCAAGCCGTGCAAGTTTCCGCTGTGTGTTTTGGTGAGTTTTGGCTAGGAAGGTTGAGTGTTGGTTCCTAGGACCAGTAGCACTCCAGTGGCTGCGTGGTCTTGACCAACTTGGGTAGTTGGGTCGGAGACGTGAGTTGGAAGCCGTGTTCGTCTTGTTGGAGTTCTCATCTCCTTCGAGAAGAATTTTTATCGGCTCCCATTCACTCCCCCCCTCTCTGGTTCGCCTAATCGGTCCTTCAGTAATACCCTACGTCCTGTATGCTGTGTAATTCTGGATTGATTGGGTGTGTTTACAAGATGATACGGATGAAGAGATAGGAGTCCCTGCCTCGCCTTATATAGTCTGGGAGACAGGGTTACAAGTCGGTTTGCCAGAGGAGTACTAGTCGTGTGCGGCTAGGAGTACTCTACATGGATCCGGACATGTATAGCTTCCTAACCGAGTACTAATCCTCCGTTTGCCTTGCGCTTCACGCCATCAGGTGCTGTGCAGCCCAAGTCGGGTAGTCCCAGGGGCCTACGGAGTAGTCGGTCCCAGTACCCACCTGAGTAGTGGGCCCAGGGATGTCTGTACGACAGGGTGCGGGCTCGAGCTCGCGGCCGGGGGCCCGCCCCGTCCGAGAAGATCAGAGAGTTACCTGTTCTCACACGGCGCCTAGCGGCCCTGGTGCCTCCGAGGGGCGGAAGGATCCTCCTCGCCGGGACGATCCGCCCAGGCGGCCGGCGGAGCACGAGCCCTCGCCCCGTCACCTCTTCGACGGCTCCGACCGCCCAGATGCGGACTCCCTGAAGAGGCGTTCATCAAAGGCGAGGTCGACGACGCCGATGCCTGCACCGAGTGCGCCGCAGGGGGCAGATACGAGCGCTCCCCCGCGGCGCCTACAGTCTTTGATCATCCGGGGCTGCGGGGCCCTGGACGTGCATGTTCCCCTCTCCGTCGGCGGGAGCCAGGGGCCAGCCTCCGACGCGGCGGAGGTCGGGAGGACAGTCCCCGAGCCGCCAAGGGGGCGAAGCGCCGCCCTCGAGCCGGAGGGGAGGAGTGGGCCAGCCCCCGAGTCGACGGAGCGTCGGGGGCCGGCTTCTGAGACGGCCGGGGCCAAGCGATCAGCCCCCGAGCAGGGCACGTCGGACAGGCCAGTAAAACGGGCCCGCGTCCGCTCCAGCATGTAAGCTCCTGCCCGCTGTCTTCTGCCGTTCTTGACTATCATCTTGTTCATTTCTTGATTTTGGTTCGTGTTTGCCTCAGCCGCACCGATACCGGCGTGCTCAGCCTCGCGCCTCTGAAGCGCGCGGTGTTGGGCGCGCGTGGCCGACAGTCCGAGCCCCACTCGCTGCCCCCTACGCCGAGCTGCTGGCAGGGCAGACCCAGAGCGGGCTGACCGTGGCCACCGAGGTGGTTGAGCCGGCGGTGCCACCGCCTCCTTCGGGCGTCGACAATTTGAGTGGGGAGCGGACGGCTCCAGAAGCAGTCGTGACCCGAGCGGCGACAGAGCCGCTGGTCGTAGCCACCTCGGGAGGTGGGGGTGTCGTGGCGGCGCCCACCGAGCAGATCGCGCCCCCGCCACCGCCGGCCGGGGGACACGAAATCGAGGCGGCGGCGGCGGCGGAAACTCCAGCATCTGCGGCGGCGCAGGCGGGTGGGTGCGTGGCAGAGGCGTCGACGACCAACGTCATGTCCGCCGGCACCCACGGGATCATTGATCTCGACGCTCCCAACCTACCGAGCAACGACCAGGACATTTACGAGGCCGTGCTGGAGCGCATGCTGGGTGAGACGGAGGGGTCGGAGGTCATGGCCCCCAAGTCTGCCGCCCCCACGGTCGCAGCTTCGGCCGAGGTGGTGGAGCCGGTCGGTGAGGAGCCCGCGGCTGATGCAGCTGCAGCAGGCCAGCCAGAGGCTGGCCCGACAGGAGTTGTCGAGGCTCCCGAGCCTTCAATCGCGGCGGAGGCGACTGAGGAGGGCCTCGGGGAACCTGCTGTCGGGGCGGAGCTGATCCCCGCCGCGTCCTCGCCCTCGGCCGCGGTCACGGATCCGGCTGCAGCAAGCGCACCGGAGCTGCCGTCACTTTAGCTCGCCGCCCCTGTCGATGAGGCGGTGCCCACGACGAGCCCGATCCTCCCGACCCCGCAAGGACTCGAAGCCCCCGGGAGCGCGGCGAGAGCCGCCTCCCCGGAGATCCAAGAGATCGAGGAAGGCTCCGACGCGGGCCTGTTGCCAGAGTTTGAGGAGGGTGGCGCTCGGATCTCCGATCTTGTGCGCTTCCCGTGGACGGCCTCCTACGAGGCGGGGGTGTCCGACGACGAGGACGAGGAGTTCGAGGCGCGCGGACGTCTCGAGCGGGCGCGCCGCACGTTCGACGAGCTCATCCTTCCCGCAACAACGGTAAGTGTCCTCGAACCGGGATTTCGGTTTTGTCTCCTATGTTTCCGTGAATCTTACGATCTGCATCTTCTCGTCCTGTGCAGGTACTCGCGAGGTGCGGCAAGAAGAAGGCGCGCACCATTGTCGAGCTTCAGGCGGAGAAGACCCAGCTGGAGATGCAGCTGGCGGTTGCTCGCCTCGCCGCCGCCGGTGCAGTGGCGCACGAGGCGTCGTCGAGAGTCGTGCTTGAGTCCGTCGCGAAGTCCGCGGAAGACCGCGCCACGGCCGCGGAAGGCCGTGCCACGACGGCAGAGGCCGCGGACGCCAGGGCGGCGACGGAGCAGGAGTCCCTGGAGACGAGGCTGGCCCAGGCGGAGGCGGAGGCGAAGGTCGAGGAGTTGCGGGCCACCGTGGTGACCGCTAACGACACCACCGACAAGGCCACGGCCGCCGCCGCCGCGTCAGAGACTGCCGCCCAGGCAGCCGCCCGGGCGGTCGCCCAGGAGAAAGCGGCGCTCGAGTCGAAGGTGTCGGAGCTGGGGGAGGAGCTGGTCGCGGCAAGAGCGGACCTCAGGACGGCCAATCGCCAGTTCACCGAGGTGACCAACAAACACCAGGAGGTCACCGAGGAGGTGACCCGGCTCCGCGAGGACAACTCCAAGTTGTCACAGGATGTCAACGGTAAGGATCGAGACACCCAGCTGTACACCCCTGCTCCTCTTGTTTTCTTCTTGGTCGGTGTTGATTCATCTTCTCGGGGCATCAGGGCTGCGTGTATATCGCGCCGGGATGATCGTGAAGCTCGCGGAGAAGACGCAAGAGCTGAACGCCGTCGCGCTCAAGAACCCCGAGAAGGACAGCTTGATCAAGCGGCTGTCGGAGCAACTTGAGAGTAAGCCCCTCGCTTCGATCCTGATTTTGCCTCTCGTTCAAGCTGGTGATGACATGTTCGTTGACCTCGATGTGTTGGCTTTCTCAGAATCTAGGGCCGAGCTCGAGCAGTCTCGGATGGCTCGGGAGCAGGTCACGGCCGAGCTGGGGCAGGCCAAGACCGCGCAGCGCGAGACGGAGGAGTCCCATCAAGCGAGCATCCTGGATCATGCCAAGCTCGGGAGGGCCATTGGTGTGGTCTTGTCGGAGTTCGGTATCCCCGGTGGACCGACGCTCGCCGAGAGGCTCCTGGAAGAGGTCGGCCGTCTTCCGGAGATGATCAAGGAGCGGGAGTTGTCGACGGCTCGGAGGGCGGTGCACCGGGTGCTCGCCATGTTCGAGTCGCACTACTAGGGGTTGGACCGCATGGCTCTCAGCAGCGGCAGGGCCCCCGGCATCTCCGACACTCAGTGCGACGAGCTCGAGGACGACTGCGCCGCCTTCGCCCGCGACATGGCCGACGCCGCCTTGAAGGACCTGGACCTGCTGCCAAGAGATGCACCAGAAGACCCAGAAAGCTCCAGGCCTTCACTTTAGATGTATCATTCTTAGGTGTATGTCATTTAAGAACAGTTTGCATGTGTTACACCGTGAAACAGTATTATGCTGGCGAGGACTTGTTCAAAAATTTGTTACAGCTCGAACGCTCCTAAGCACCCAGGGTCGACCACCACAACGCGTAGTAGTCCTTAGGAATTCGAGATGACCAAGCTCTACTCTGGAGCCGCGAGGGCGTAGGAGTCGTGAAGCTCGGCCTTCTCGAACCACTAAGGGGCGCTACACGTTCGCAGCCTCCGAGTACATAGGGAGTTCGAGAAGTAACTCACGAGATTTGTCGTGAAAATCGTTTTAGACCGGAGTCTGGGCGGTTGCTCAAACGCTCTTGGAAAGAGGTCGGGTGAAGGCCTGAGGACTCAAGCTGTGCTCGCAAGTCTTCGCACCATAGCCGCAGAGGCGTAGGTGCTAGGATCTTTGAACGAGCAGCAACGCCGCGCCCCACGTAGGCCACCACCCTTACTTCTCGCGAGACCGAGCCTTTCGCTAAAAAACCTTTCGCCCGTGCGATCGGTTGCGACATAGAAGTCGGATTTTGTTTCGAAAAATCGTGAAAAACGAGAGGAGGGCATCGTGCCCTGGGTAGCCCCCGAGCGGGGAGCGTTCTGGCACGGGTGCGGGGACGCTCGCCGCTCAGCCTTTAGAAAAGTTGCGACATATTGAAACATGGCAACCAAGAAGTTTTTACGAACAAAGCATGCGGCATTTATTCATTGATGTATAAGATTTAACAGTTACTCAAGGGTAAAATGACCGCAGGTGTTCGATGTTCCATGCGTTGGAGATGACCCGCCCGTCCTCATATCAGATCTTGTATGTTCGGGGTCGGAGCACCTGGTCGACGATGAACGGCCCCTCCCAAGGGGGCGAGAGCTTGTGTCGATCCTTGCTGCCTTGAACTCGTCAGAGGACCAGATCCCCGACTTGGAACTCGCGAGGGCGCACGTTGCGCTCGTGATAGCGTCGTAGAGCTTGTTGGTACTTGGCGCAGCGTAGGAGCGCCACGTCTCGCGCCTCGTCGAGCTGGTCGATCGCGTCTTCAAGCGCAACTTGGTTTCCTTCCTCGGTGTAGGCACGTACTCGCGGGCTGCCGTAGTCGATGTCCGTTGGTAGGACCGCTTCCGACCCGTGCACCATGAAGAAAGGCGTGAAGCCAGTCGCCCGACACGGCGTGGTGCGCAGGCTCCACAGCACGGACGGCAGCTCGGCTACCCATCTTGCTCGGAACTTCTCGAGGCGCTTGAAGATGCGAGGTTTTAACCCTTGTAGGATCATGTCGTTCGCTCTCTCGACTTGCCCGTTCGTCTTTGGGTGCGCCACGGCAGACCAGTCCACGCGAATGTTGTTGTCGTCGCAGAAGTTGAGGAATTTCTTCCCCGTGAACTGGGTGCCGTTGTCGGTGATGATCGTGCTGGGTATGCCGAAGCGGTAGATGATGTCGGTGAAGAATGCAACGGCTTCCTCGGAGCAGACGTTCACAATAGGTCGGGCTTCAATCCATTTGGAGAACTTGTCGACCGCCACGAGGAGGTGCGTGAAGCCCCCGGGCGCTTGTCGGAGTGGACCCACTATGTCGAGGTGCCACACAGCGAAAGGCCACGTGATGGGGATGGTTTGAAGCGCTTGCGCCGGGAGGTGAGTTTGTCGAGCGTAGAACTGACACCCCTCGCAACGACGTACGATGTCCTTGGAGTCCGCCCCCACAGTAGGCCAGTAGAACCCTTGTCGGAAAGCTTTCCCGTCAAGAGTCCTCGGACCGGCGTGGTGCCCGCACGTGCCGGCGTGGATCTCGCGGAGTAGTTCCCTTCCTTGATCTCCGAGGATGCACCGCATGAGTATGCCGGCCGCGCCCTTCTTGTAGAGCTCGCCTTCGATGAGGACGAACGCTTTGGCTCACCGTGCGATGCGGCGTGCCTCTGTCTGGTCGGAGGGCAGCTTCCCTTCGATAAGCCACTCGAGGATGGGAAAGCACCAATCCGGGTCTTCGAGGTTCGGCTCGGGCGGCTGGTCGATCTCCATGACTTCTGCTCCTTCAGCCTCTGGCGGCTTCTCCCCTTCAGCTTGCACAGAGGGCGCGTGTTGGTCACTCGCGAAGACCCTGTGTGGGACCAGCTTGCGACTCGATGCAGTCTTGGCAAGGACATCGGCCGCTTTGTTGTAGTCGCGCAGCACGTGATGAAGCTCGAGCCCATGAAACTTGCCTTCCAAGTCACAAACGGCTTGGCAGTACGCCGCCTTCTTCGGGTCTACACAGTTCTTCTCCTTCATGACTTGGTCCACGACGAGCTCTGAATCTCCTCTGATCTCGAGACGTCGGATCCCGAGCTCGACCGCTATTCGAAGGCCGTTGATGAGCGCTTCGTACTCAGTGACATTGTTGGAGGCTGGGAAGTGTAGTCGGACCATGTACTCCATGCGTACGCCCAGAGGCGAGATGAAGACAAGGCCTACACCCGCTCCTTCCTTCATGACCGAGTCGTCGAAGTACATAGTCCACGTCTCGTGCGCGATTGGTGCCGGCGGAGTTTGGATCTCTGTCCACTCAGCAACGAAGTCTGCCAGCACTTGGGACTTGATGGCACTGCGGGGTGCATACGAGATGTTCTGCCCCATCAGCTCGAGCCACTTGGCTATCCTCCCTTCGGCCTCGGGGTTCTGGATGACTTCTCCGAGCGGATACTTGGACACCACAGTGATGGGATGTGCGTCGAAGTAGTGGCGGAGCTTGCGCTTGGTCATCAAGACAGCATACACAAGTTTTTGCATTTGCGAGTAGCGGGTCTTTGAGTTGGAAAGGACCTCGCTCACGAAGTACACGGGGCGCTGCACCTTGAGTGACCTTCCGGGCTCTTCTCGTTCGACGACCAACACGGCACTGACCACCTGGGTTGTCGCGACGATGTACAGAAGCATCGGTTCTTCAGGCGTCGGAGCCGTGAGGATCGGCGGACTCTTCAGCATGTTCTTGAGGGAGTCGAGCGCTTCCTGAGCCTCGGGTGTCCACGCGAAGTGGTCGGATTTCTACATCATACGGTACAGTGGTAGGCTGCGCTCCCCGAGTCGTGCTATGAAACGGCTCAGAGCTGCGAGGCAGCCTGTGACACGATGTACGCCCTTCAAGTTCTGGATCAGCCCCATGTATGTGATAGCCGAGATCTTCTCGGGGTTAGCCTCAATGCCGCGTTCCGACACGACAAAGCCGAGGAGCATGCCCCTTGGAAACCCGAAAACGTACTTCTCGGGGTTTAGTTTTACCCCGTGCTCTCTCAGCTTCGCGAATACCTCCGTGAGGTCTGGGACCAGATCGCCGGTCTTTTTCGACTTGACTACGATGTCGTCGACGTACGCCTCGATGATGCGTCCTATGAGTTCCCCGAAGACGCGTCGCATGCATCTTTAGAACGTAGCACCCGCATTCTTGAGCCCGAACGGCATCATCTTATAGCAGTAAGCGCCGAACGGAGTGATGAACGAGGTTGCGAGTTGGTCCGCTATGCACATCGCTATCTGGTGGTACCCGGAGTACGCATCGAGAAAACAGAGGATTTCGCACCCAGCTGTCGAATCAACTATATGATCTATGCGAGGCAAAGGAAACAGATCCTTGGGACATACCTTGTTAAGGCCCGTATAGTCAACACACATCCTCCATTTCTTATTCTTCTTCTTTACAAGTACAGGGTTAGCAAGCCACTCGGGGTGGAATACTTCTCGGATGAACCCTGAACTAAGGAGCTTCTTGATCTCCTCGCCAATCGCCTTGCACTTCTCGTCGTTGAAGCGGCGAAGGCGTTGCTTTACCGGTTTCGATCCCGGCTTGATGTTCAGTTTGTGCTCGGCAACCTCTCTCGGGATCCCCTTTATGCCGGAAGGTTTCCACACGAACACATCGAGGTTCGCTTCGAGGAAGTCGACGAGCGCGCTTTCCTATTTAGGATCGAGCGCCGTCCCGATACGGAGTGTACGGCCATCGTCGGAGACGGCCGCATCCTTGACGTCCTTGGCGGGCTCGAAAGAGCAGGCCGCTCGCTTGGACGACTCGGGGATATCCTGGTCCTCTGATGGAGGCTCGGCGTGGAGCCTCTCAGACCGGATTACCGCCTCCGCAAACTGGAAGCACTCAGTGTCGCACTCGAATGCGCGCTGGTACGTGGTCCCTACTGTGATGATCCCCTTCGGGCCGGGAATCTTCAGCTTCAGGTACGTATAGTTGGGCACGGCCATGAACTTCGCGTAGGCCGGCCTCCCGAGGATGGCGTGGTACGTCCCCGAGAACCCCACCACTTCGAAGGTGAGGGTTTCTGTGCGAAAGTTTCGTAGGTCCCCGAACGTGACGGGCAGATCGATCTGCCTGATCGTGAGAGCCTCCATTCCAGGGACGACCCCGTGGAACGGTGCAGTCGACGGCCGCAGTTTGGATCGCGGGATGCCCATGTCGTCAAGTGTTGACGCATAGAGCACGTTGATCCCGCTTTCTCCATCCATCAGGACCTTGTGGATCCGTTTGGATTTGAACAGAGGAGCTACCACTAGTGGGTAGGATCCCGGCTGCGGCACATGGTTGGGATGGTCCTTGCGGTCGAAGGTTATCGGAACCTCCGACCACTTTAGGTAGGACGGCTTCGCGGAGTCGGCGTTGAGGACTTCTCGTCGGATCAGCTTCTCTTGCCGCCTCGAGGGCCGCGCCGGTGACCCGCCGAAGATCATGTGAACAACGCCATTCTCGCCCGGGTACTAAGCCCCCATGTCGTCGTCGTCGTTGTCGGGAGGTGGCGCGGCCTTCTTCGGTGGATTCGCCGCCCTTGGCTTGAGGGTGCGGTTGACGTAGTTCTTGATTAGACGGCAGTCCTTGAGCGCGTGCTTCATGGGCACCTCGTGGTGGGGGCATGGCGCGTCCAGGAGCTTCTCGAAGTGGTCCTTGGGAAGACCGGCCTTGGCCGGATTGCCCTTAGGGCGCGACGACTTGCGCTCGACCGCCGCGACCAGGTGGTCATCGCGACGGCGCTTGTCGTTCTTCTGCTTCTTCTTGAAGCGCGAGGACGTCCCCTCGCCATGGTCCACGACTTGTTTTCCCTTTCCCTGGGGAGTGTTGAGGGTAGCCGCCACCGCCTCCTCGCCATCCGCATGGTTGCTCGTGATGTCGAGGAGCTCTCGCGTAGTTCTGGGCGTGCGGCGCCCGAGTCGATGGATGAGGGAGGTGCAGGTCGTGCCATTCTGGAACGCCGAGATGGCGTCGTTGTCCGTCGCACCGGGAAGCTCGGTGCAGCGCTTGGAGAAGTGCCGGATGTACTCGCGCAAGCTCTCCCCCGGCTTCTGCTTGCAGTTGCGCAGCTCCCACTGCTTGCCGAGGCGAGTGTACGTGCCTTGGAAGTTGCCGACGAAGACCCGACGTAGGTCGGTCCAGTCGTTGATCTTGTCGCGGGGCAGATGCTCGAGCCACGTCTGCGCGGAGTTGCCGAGGTAGAGCGGCAGGTTCTTGATGATGAAGAGGTCGTCTGTCGCTCCTCCCGCGTGGCACGCGAGCCGGTAGTCCTCCAGCCATACGCTGGGGTTGGTGTCCCCGTCGTACCGGGGAATGTTGGTTGGAGCTCGGAAACGCGAGGGGAACCTCGCATCTCATACGCCCTGGCCGAAAGCTCGCGGGCCCCTCTGGTTCGGCGACCAGCTGCGGTCGCAGTCGTCGTCGCTGTCGTAGCGTCGTCCATGTCCTCAATCGTCGTGGTGGCGCGAACGGTGCTCGTCGCGGCGGTCTCGATCGTCGCGGTCGCGGTGGTTGTCGACACTTGCAGCCCGTCGACGAGCCTCGATGGTGTCCCGGGCGTCGCGGTTGGGCCCGAGCCGGCTCTTGATCGCCGATGCCGCGGCTCCGGCCCCACCTCCACGATCCTGATTTCGGGAGGGGGGCGGGTTCGGGCGATGCGCGGAAGGCGGCGTGCCTCGGTCACGTTCCGACCGCTGACGTGAGGCGGAGCTCTCCGCCTGCTGCGCCGCCGCCGCTTCGAGTAGCGCCTTGAGTTGTTGGCGTACTCGTCTCTCCTCGGAGGTTGCTGCCTCCGGGCAGCCGCGCAGCAGCATGGCTGCGGCGGCCAGGTTCTGCGACACCCGCGTAAAGAGCGGCGGGGCGTCACCGTCGGGGCTGGCGTTGGCGTTGATGTTCGCGCCTTCGTTGGCGCGTCGGTCGTTGTCGCGCGTGCGTCCACGAGCCGACGGCGTCGGGGCGTGGGCTCGAGGTTGTTCGGTAGCAGGACGGCGCTCCTGCCGCTCGCCGTCCCCCTCACGGCATTGCTCCTGCACCGGGACCAACTGCGCGGGCGGCAATGGGGCGGGTTGCCGGTTACGGGGCTCGTGGTCCTCCCCAAGCTCCCGGTAGAGGTTGGCCAGCTCGTCATCAAGCTAGCGCCTGGCCTCGGCGAGCTCGTCGAGGCGCGCCCTGCGTTGGGCGTCGGTGGCGTGGCGCTGGCTCCGGGTCGGAGCTGCTCGAGGCCGACACCACGCAAACGAAGCACTCGCGCGTGGAGTCGTGCGCGAGCGCCCGAGGTTCCCTCCGGGCCGTAGGAGTGCCGGAGGTGATGCGGGTCGCCCGCAGGTTGTTCATGTAGGCCGTCACCGGGTCGTCCGGGAGGCCTGGCTGTCCACGGGGGTACATGGTGGTGTACCGCTCCATGAACTCTCCCCAGGCGAGCGGCTCGGCTCCGCTGGCCTGGAAGGCGAGGTCGGTGAGGTAGTAAGCGGCGAGCCTAAAACGCTCCTGTGTTGGGTTTGGCCCCAACATGGCCATGATCGTCTCGTCCGAGAAGCCTCGCACAAACGACGCGCGTCCTGCTGCCCCCGTCAGGACGTTGGGACGGGCCGGCCGGGCGAAGGTGTGCCCGGCGACGGGCTCTGCCGGCCCGGTGTAGACGAAGCCGAGGGAGCCGAAGCGCATGGTGGCCCCAGGGGTTAGCGAAACCCTGCGGCCCTCCATCCGAGTCGTTGGTGAAGTTCGTCGAGACACACGATGTGCCCCTACCTGGCGCGCCAACTGTCGGGTTCTCTACCGCCGGACAGTAATTTGTATCGATCGTGTGCCGGACCCGGATGGTTAGCGCGAGAGACAACGAGATTTATACTGGTTCGGACCTCCGAGGAGTAATACCCTACGTCCAGTGTCGAGCTGTCGTGTTCCCACGCTAGGGTTGTTTGTAGTAGGGGTTACAAACTGGTCGGGAGAGGGTGTCGAGCCCAAGTCCCTGAGTATAGGTGTTCGGTTCGTCAGATCGTCAGCCCCCGCGACGGTTGCCCTCCTCTCCCTTTTATAGATGCAAGGGGGAGGGGCAAAGGGGGAAAGAAAGAAAAAGCTACAGTGTCGGCCATTGGATTGTCTTCTCGTGCGTCGCTGTCCGTCAGGAGGCATTGAAGAGGAGCCGCTCCATGTTGTCGTAGAGGCTACCGTGCGGCCGGGCGGAGCTGTTCACTTTGGGACGCCTGGCGCTTCCTCCGAGTAGCTTGGTGGCGACTCAACATGTCCGAGCACCGGGTGAGTCCGCCACGTTAATGCCTAATTGTAGGCCTGCGCTCATCGTAGGGGTACTCGAGTGCCTCGAGTGGAGTTTGCGTGCTGCAGGGCCGGACGTGATGGCGATTTGACGGCTGCGCGGCTGATCAGAGCCGCATTAAGGCTTCTGTCGGGGCCGGCTGCCCGCGCGGGCTGCCAGCTGGTGCGCTTGCATGGCATGAGGAACCAGCGCCCCACGCGTCGTAGCGGGTGAGTTCACGTGCCGGGGTCGCACCACGTGGTACGGCTTGTGTCCTAGTCAGAGACGGAGAGTGCTCGTGGGAATGAGCAACTTGTCGTGCGAGGGGGAGACTTGTCGGAGGGGTTCCTTTAGTAGGGAATTTGTCGTGGAAGCTCCCAACTAGTCGGGAACAAGACGTCTTGCCAGTGAGGGTCTTGACAGGGGTCCTAAGTCCTCCTCCTCTTGAATCTTGGCATTCACGTTGTCAATCTTAACCTTCACATTGTCAATGGTGTCAGAAGACTCTATCTCGAAAGTGATTATCTCGCCGTCAAAGGGGGCCCTAATCTGGGCCCTCGTCACTTATGTATTAGGATCATCCATATATTTGTTTTCACCAATGTGAGCCATATAATATTCATCCATAAATAAATATTTTAATAATAGCTCACGAATATAAATAAAATATGTTCACAATCTTAGACAAATACATTAGTCCTCTAATCGCTTTGTCATTCAATTCACCAAAATCCACTTAGGGGCCTAGATGCACTTTTAAATAAGAAGGCTATGGGGTGTCGATCTACTACCCGGCGACGACTTCTTCAACCCTATCTTTGGTTTGCCAGCGTTGAAACTTCACGACGCCGCCCTCAACCTCTTCAAGCCTTCGTACGGCGAGGCCCTTCCGCACTTGCTCCAAGCGCCTGTGACGCCTCTGGAGGCAACCGTCAGCGAGCTGCTCATCAGTGTAGGTTCTGATCCGAGTCCTTTAGGGATCATGATGTAAATGGTTCTTTTGTCAAAGATTATTTTTAAGGTTGCTGTTTTAATATAATATATATAGTTGTTGTAAAAAAAATATCCCTTCGCAAGGATGCCAATTTTATATCCTGCTGACTCCGATCACCATCTAATTCCACTGCTCCGCACCCTCGTGACGATCCGAGGATACGAATACGACGACGGAGGGGGACGCCGCGCGACGAAGAAGGGGCACGCGCACCGAGGGACGCTCGGGCTGCTGCACGTATCACTCCACCCGCGCCCGCGTGTCCGGTCACCTGCCCACCTGTGGGCCACCCGTCGCGCGTAGCCGTCCCCCCGGCCGCTCTACGCTTTTTGATCGAGCTCCTTTATATAGGCGTCAGTGGAGCTCTCATCCCCCGCGCTACTGCAGTCTGCAGCTCACCCCCTGCATCACCCGGTTTCTTATCCTCGTGCCGTGTAGAGCTCGCGCGAGAGGGCGGAGAGGCGCCACGCCATGGGGTGCGACGACAAGTGCGGGTGCGCCGTGCCGTGCCCCGGCGGCAAGGGCTGCAGGTGCACGTCGGGGAGCGGCGGCGGCGGCGGGCAGCGGGAGCACACGACGTGCACGTGCGGGGCGCACTGCGAGTGCAGCCCCTGCACCTGCGGCCGGGCTGTGCTGCCGTCGGGCCGGGAGAACAGGAGGGCCAACTGCTCCTGCGGGCCCAGCTGCAACTGCTCCTCCTGCAGCGCCACCGCCTGATCCATGGGCAGCCCGAAGCCGAGACGCTCGCAGCCTGCAGCTCGTATAGTAAATAAAGGGCTTATGCGAGTTCAGTTCAGGGTGGCTTATGTTCGCAGCCCGCATCATGCGATGCGGCGTGGTGATGTACGAGAACAATGAAGGCTGGCATGTAAAATATAAATAAAAGTTTGTAAATATATGGGCATGTTTGGTTGCCCGCCACAGGTCGCCACCGCCACAGTTGCTTCACCACGCTACAGTCGCGCCACGGAACAGTAACGGTGGGAGAGAAGCTGGACTGCGGCGGGCAAAACATCCGCCACAGCCCGTGGCTCGCCACAGCGCGGCGTGGCAGGGAGTGGCGGGGAAGCAAACAGCCTCTATGTGAAATAAATGAGTGAATAGAAGGTAAAGTCTGTCGTGTTGAATAGATGCGCCGTTGCTGCAACTGCAAGCCTGCAACAACAGCTTAACATGTTTGATCTTAGCGCATCAACGCCTCTGGTTGCCATGGGTCCATGACCCCTTTGGAGTTCCGATTAGAGGAGACTTCCGCACGCACGGCGTTGCCCATGCGCCCCATGCCCAACTGTCTATATCAGTTATTCTATAAAAAAACTCTGTAGGAAGCCTCTGTAGTTGGTAGCTGACATGTGGGCTCCACCACGGTGGGGCGCACAAGTGACCCAACTGCAGAGGAGTCACTGCAGGCAGAGGCCACGACAACTGCAGAGGATCTCAGTGAACCCAGGCGCCAGTGTCTACCGCTTGCAGGAGCCAGCGCCACCGCGCCAACAAGAAAATCATCCTTTTTACCAGATCGTGGGCAATACACTACTGCGGGTTCGCGGACTGATCATCCTAAATGAGTCCCTATGTGATTCCAGGTTGCAGAATTCCTAAGCCTTTACCGGAGAGGGGATAGCTTTTCCTAATTCCGAGATCGGATTGCATAATTATTTAACTTTCGACATGTCGGTGCGGAAAGTAGTCCCGACACTAACTAGTAAGTTACGCTGTGATCAGCTTCTCGATGGTCGGTGCCAACGACAACACAGGGGACACAAGTTTATCCTGGTTCCGGCCGGGCCGTACGTCCAGCAGTGGTGTGCTTGAGGCACTGTATTGCGTTGCACCGTGGTGCTTGCAGAGGGGAGCTACAAGCGGGGCGGGAGAGGAGGCTGGGCCTCCAGGTCCCTGAGGTTTTGATTGAGGCGAGTGCCAATATCGTGGTGAAGGCAGAAAGCGTGTAGGCCAGTGCTCTCCGTCGTCCCCCTGCGGCCAGGGGACTGCCCCTCCTTTTATAGGCCAAGGAGGAGGCAGTTTACAGGCGTGCCGCACTGTTCTAGCTACGTGTGATGGCATGGCGGACAGTGCAACGGAGTGGACGGCCGTTCTGGCGAATCTTGCTTCTGGCGAAGCGTCGTGGCGTGCCCTATATCCGTCCAGGAGCGGCTTCGAGGGTGGCGGCGTAGGAACTTCCTGTGTGGTCGTCGTCCGTACGCTGACTCGAGGGTGCGGCTGACGGGAGGTCGTAAGGGGCACAGCCGCGGTCGTGGCGGTGTCTTGTCGCCCCGCACTCCCACAGCGTCAGGGATGGTGCTGCAGTGCCCGGGATGGCGTCGTGATGGCGGGGATGGCCGCGCAGGACCGACGGTGACGGAGGTGACGCACCTCACTGGTCCGGCGTCATGGTGTGGCGCGGAGCAGGCGTCCGTCCCCGTTTCGAGGGTTCTGCGGTCCTCTTTCGAGGGTGTGGCGCGTTGGCCGTACGAGAGTGGGTGGCGCAGTGTCGCAGAGCTGACACCGGCCTTGCCGCGCAGTGGTGGGGATGGCCTCACCGGGAGAGTTGGCAGTACGGCGCCGGGATATGATTCCCGGGCGTGTCAGAGGGACGGCATGGCGCGGATTCGTCTTTGACCCGGGCGCCTGCAAGTGTTAGAACATTAAACGCCCCTGTCGGGGGAGCAGGTGCGGGGGCGGCGAGCCCGTGAGGGCCTCGAGCGAGGCGGAATCCCATCCGAGGGGGGGACCGACCCTCGAGCGAGGCGGAGTCTCACCCGAGGGGGGGACCGACCCTCGAGCGAGGCGGGGTCTCGTTAGCGTGGCGCTGCGCCCCTCGAGCGAAGCGGAGTTTCGCCCGGGGGTGGCTGGGCCGACTGTTCTGGTGGGCCGCTGGGGCCACCAGGGCTGTGGGCCCTGGCCGCAGGGCCGTGACTATCTTGAGTGTGTTTTAGGTTTATGAATTCGTTTGTGTTTTAGTTTTTGCGAAAGTGAATGGGTTTCCCCCGGTTTTTTAGGGGACCCTTATGGCTGTCCCTGACAGTAGCCCCTGAGCATCTGCGGGTGTATCCGTTAGGATCCCGCAGGTGCTGACGCTTGCTGATGGGACCTTCTTCCCTCCTGATTGCTGTGCTATTCCGTGGGGGCGCGCTACCGGACCCGCGGGTCTAACCCCCGAAGCCTTGGAGGAGTGTGTGTACTCCTTCAAGGTTTTTTCGCAGCGTCGTCATTGTGCGAGGCGTTTATTTCAGCCGGCCTCGGCGGTGTTTCAGCCGGCCTTGGCGGTGCCGTACGCATGTGCCGACGTTCGCGTGCGTTCGGTGCATATCCAGGAGGTGTAGCCACGCGTCGAGCCCCCGAGCCTGGGCCCGTTCGAGGCGACCGGGGCGGGCTCTCCGACTTGTTTGTACGTTCCCTTGCCGTCCCTCCGCGGGACGGGGGGTGAGGTGTCCACAACTCCCATCGAGCGGGTCGCGAATTGCGGGTTCCTCTTCGAGCTGTTATCGGGTGATTCAAGTGGACGCCCATGCCCCGTTCGATAAGGGTTGGCTCGTGGTCCGGAGACTCGTCCATGAAAGCGCTTACGTGGGTTTGCTAGGCAGGGCTCGGTCCCGTTCGCTGGGGACCGAGGGCGCGGAAGCTCTCCCTCGATGGGATCCCTCGACTAGCTGCCCTCGTTGGCTCTTGAATACGACATGTGGGGCGCCCTCGAGCTGGTGAGCTCGAGGACAGGCTCGAATGCGCGCGCCCTCGTCGTCCCTGACTCTATTGATCTGGGGCGCCTGTTCGAACCCTTCGAGGGTCAGTGCTTCGAACCCCTGATCAGTAGGGCCGTTGCGGGGTGGCAGCTAAGTGCCCCCGTCTCGATTGCATCTGCAGGATTCGTGGGTTCGCGGTCGAGGCGACCCCCGAGCTGCTGATCAGTAATCCTCTAGAATCGAGGGCACCTGTGGCGCCCGCTTTCACCGAGCGGGTCTCGAGGCCACTGGTCAGTAATCGCACCCTTCGAGGGTCTGGTTTTTCGAGCACTGGGCTCAGGCCGCGCGTGGGTCACGCTTACTTAGTAAGGGACCAGGCCGTTTAAATGCCCACAGTTGTGCCTTCAGTCGTGCGTCGCGGGCGCGCCTTTTCAGGCGTCGCGGCCGCGCGCGTAGTGGGCGACGTGGGGGGCGGACGTGACGGGCCGCCGCGACTCTTCGGTTGCCGCGCCGTAATGATCGCGCATGCGCACGCGGCCGGCCGTTTCGGTGCGGTGGGCCCCGCTTGTCAGTGGCAGATGCAGCCTCCTGCAGTTAATGCGCGCGACGCGCGGTTTGGGGAGCGTGGCTCCCTTAGATCTATAAATCCAAGTAGAGGGAGGCGGAAGCTCCTTACCTCGTTACTTAGCACCGCCGCCCTTGGCTCCTTGTCTTCGCTTCTCGGCTGTGCGCCCTTTCGTTTCGCCCGCCGCTAGCTTCGTCTTCGTGCGCCGCTGTCAACCGCAATGGCTCCCCCCAGCCGATCACGGTGCTGGATCCGCTGCCGTGGAGCCGCTCGACGGTGACGAAGCTCGCCCTGAGCGAGCTCGTGAACAGCGGCCAGCTGGCGCCGAACGTGGAGGGGCAGCCCCCGGCGTGGATCGTTCCGCCGGCGACGGATCGGGAGCCCAACCCGCCGTACGGCTACGTCGTCAGCTTCATCCGGCACCATGAGCGCGGCTTCGCCGCGCCGGCGAGCCGCTTCATGCGCGGACTGTGCCACCACTACGGGGTGGAGCTGCACAACTTCGCCCCCAATGCGATTTCGCAGGCGGCCACCTTCGTTGGCGTCTGCGAGGGATTCCTGGGGATCCCAGTGAACTGGGATCTCTGGGTCCACCTCTTCCGCGCGGAGCTGCACACGCTCGCTACGCCCGAGGCACGGGTGCGCCGGGCGGTGCGCGCCGGCGGCCTGTCGGTCTCGTTGCGGGATTCGCGCAAGGAGTTATACATCCCCTGCACGATGACATCCAACAACACGGAATGGGAGCAGGGGTGGTTCTACCTCCGCAACGACGGCGCCGGCCTCCCCCCTACACCGGCAAGGTGCTGAAGGAGAAGGCCGACTCCTGGCATCACGGCGTGTCCCCCTCCTCGCACCAGGCGCGGTTGGATTCGCTCCTAACCGCGTTGAACAGCCTGGCGGACGCCGGGTTGGGGGCGGCTTCGGTCCTCGCGAACCTCCACCACCGGCGGATCGTTCCCCTCATGGAGAGGGAGCTCCGTATTTACGAGATGAGCGAGGCGGCCAACCCTACGTCGTTAGCGCGCTCGCGGTTCTTGAATGAGCGCCTCGCTCGGGAATACGCGGCCACGAGGGCGAGGCGCGCCATCAGCCTCAAGGCCGGCCGACACAGCAACGACGACCTCTGGTCGTTCGTTATGCTCCCCGACGCCCCGGCGGTGAGTAGGCCTTCCTCCCTTTCTCGTTCCGTTGCAACGTACCAGCATGGTTTTGATAGTCGCCTTTTAGCAGAGGGTGACCGTGGATGCCTCGCGGTCTGACCCGCCCACGCCCCGAGCTCGAGCGGTTGCCCGTGCCACGCAGCGGCGGGAGCAGGAGCGGGCGGCGCGCAGGAAGGAGAAGAGAATCCGGCGGCGGGAGCGTCAGGAGCAGAGGGACGAGGAGTATCGGCTGCGCGAGCAGCAGGGACTCTCTTCCCCGGCGACTCCGGGGAACTCGTCGTCGGGAGAGGAGGAAGAAGAGGAAAGCGACGGGGGGCGGCACCCCCCCGAGAGGTGGAATCCCTCGACCCTCTCACCGAGAGCTGCGGAGGCGGCAGAGGATCAGGCGCCCGTGGTGGGCGCGGAAGCGCCCGCCGCCGGGCGGTCCGTGGAAGAGGCGTCGCGCGTCGCGGAAGCGCCAGCGCGTGCCGCGGAAGCGTCTGGGAGCGCCGTGGTGGCGACGATGAGCGCCACAGCAGCGCCTGCCGAACCCTCGAGGAAGAGGAAGCGAGGTTTCTCCACCTTGAGGTAAGCAGTCCCTCCTCCAGACGTTCCGGTTTCGAGGGGCTGGAGCTCAGTTGTTTGTCTCCGTGTTCGCAGGGTGGCGCCGACCGTTCCCGCCCTCGCGCCTGCTAAAGCGCTCAGGTCGGATGCGTCCGTACCCACGAGGCGGCGCTCGTCGAGGGCGCCACGGGCGGCCGGGAGCGCGGCGATGACGGGCGAGCCACCATGCAGCGCGGCCGTGGCCACGGAGCCGCAGCAGGAGGCGACGGCCGCGGCGGCGGCTACGACAGCGGCAATCGCCGCGCCGACGGTTCGACCTCTGCCTGTCCCGGCGGCGGGTGGTCAGGCGGCCGTGGTGGAGATCCACGACGACGACGCGCCGCCGCCTGGATGGGGCCAATGGGAGAACTGGCCCGCGCCAGCCCCCGAGCCCGCGGCGGGGGTGTTAGTGATGCGGGAGGATGGCTGCGTGATGCCGCAGCCCTCGGCGCATGGCGCCGAGGCCTCGTCGTCTCGTGCCGGCCCTCCCGCCCCCGATGGCGCCGTGACGCGTGTGGATCGGGAGCGGGAGCAAGCCAGCGCGCCGTCAGCCCTCTGCATTGAGGCCCAGGCCGAGCAGGCGTTGTGGCAAGAGTTCCGCGACCACGGCGCCTCGCTCAACGACGCGCTGGACGAGGCGCTGCGGATCCACGGGGGTCCTGCGTGGCGGATTTTCCAGGTACGCGTCCCTTATGTTGGATTTTGGAGTTTCTTCCCCCCTCGTCTCTCCCGCGTTCGCGCTTTTTCCGACTCAAACTCTCTTCTACCTTGTCTGCCGGTGGCAGGAATTGGAGGGTCGAGCCCGGGAGAAGTACGGCCGCCTCGACCGGCTGAGCTCCGAGCGTAACTGGTACCGGGACCAATACGACGCTCTTGACGCCCTTGTCGAGGCCCTGCGGACTGACAACGGGTGGCTGGAGTACCGGCTCCAGGCAGTGCGGGATGAGCTCCTGGAGCAGGATGCCCAGGCTGCGGAAGGTGTCTCTGCAGTCGCGAAGGTGCGGACAGCGCTCCTGGAGCGGGACGAGGCGCTGCGGAAGGCGCGCGAGGACGCAGCCGCAATGCAGACCGTGGCGGCGGAGTGGGAGACGGAGGTGGCCTCGATTCGCGCCCAGCTCGAACAGGACCGTCCAACCCTCGAGGGAGCACGGTCTTGGCAGAGCCAGGCCGAGGAAAGGGCCAAGGAGGCCGAGCAGCTGAGGGCCAGCCTGGCGGACCAGGCCGCCTCCCTCGCCTCGACGGGAGAGCAGCTTCAGCGGGAGCGGGACGCGCGCCAACAGGCGGACGCTCAGCTCCAGCAGGAGCGAAACGCCCTTGCTGAGGCTCGGGCCGCCCTCGAGCGCGAGCGCCTGGCGCGAGAAGAGGCGCAGGGTCTCCTTCAGCAGGAGCGCGCCGCACTCGAGGGGGCGCAGGCAACCCTCAAGCGACGAGACGAAGAAGTCTCGCGGCTTGACGGGGAGCTGAACCAGCTCAGCGTCTCCCACGAGGATCTGCGCCAGGCTGTCGTGGAGCAGGAAGCTACGGTCCTTAGCCTGCAGTAGGAGGCCGAGGTCGCGCGCAAGGCCCTCGATACGGAGAAGAAACAGGTCGAAGGTGAGTCGCCTCTCTTCGCATTTTGCTTGTCGATTTGGTTCGCTTGGGATCCGCTCCCAATTTTTGTTTTTCGTTCACGGGTTTCAAGCCTGCGGAACGCTCTTGGGAACTCGACGACCCAGGCAGAGTCCCTCCAGGCGGCCTAAAACTCCTCACAGCAGGAGCTGGAGGAGCTGCGGGCCGCCGCCCTCGAGGCGTGCCAGGGGGTCGAAGAGGGCGAAGTGCAGGCTGGGAGCTCGATGGCGAGTCGCCTCCGCGCCCTCGGCAGGCATGTTACCCAGCGCGTGCGCCGCGCCCTTCACCTGGGAGTTCAGAAAGCTCTTGGCGTGGTGGCTTCCCACTACCACGTCGACCTCGAGGCCATCTCCACGGGCTACGTCGTTCTCGTCGGCGTCGACGACGAGGTGGCGATGAACCGTGCGGATGCGCTCGCTGCTCCTGCCGCCGACATCCTCGCCGAGGACTTCATGGACTTCCTCTTCCCGGACGCTCCCCCGGCTGGCGGCCCCCAAGCCTGAAGACCATTGGGCGTTTGTGCCCTTTATGTTTTTGATGTTAGAATTCGAGCCGCGCGGCTGTTGTAATAAACATTCGCTGTTTAAAACACTTCAACGTTTGTAAGTTGAAAAACTCGTTGTTTATTTCGGTAATTGTGTTGTTCTGCCTCCCCGCTTTCTTAGGCGAACCTTGGCTGGGAAGGTTTTCGTTCGCACGAGTAGCTTATAGGCAAAGTGGTGAGGGGGAAGGGCCGTATCCTGCCGGAGGCGTGGGCTATCCCCGACTCGCGCGTCTTCGCCCTTTGGCCACTCGCGTCCCGCGTGGGTCCACCCAAAGTTTGGGTCGAGGCATACTTAGCACATTTGCGGCGAATTTTGCGAAAAAATGGGACCATTTTTTTGGGGGGGACGCCCCCCGCAGTAGCCCCCGAGGGGGATTTGGTTTTCGGGAGAAAACCAAGTCGCCCTTCAGCTTTATTAATTTGATGAAAATTACAGCCAACTGGGGTGTTGGGTATGTAATGATAAGAAAAACTTGGAAATCCTTTCTAAGGGTAGAAGCGACGTAGCTGTTGGATGTTCCAAGCGTTGGTGAGTTCCTCGCCGTCCTCGTTGGCCAGCTTGTAGGTGCCGGGCTTGAGCACTTTGACAACGATGTAGGGTCCCTCCCATGGGGGCGATAGCTTGTGGCGGCCTCGATTGTCTTGGCGCAGCCTTAGGACTAGGTCCCCTTCGTCGAAGTCTCGGCGTCGTATCTTCCGGGCCTGGTGCCGCCTCAGAGCCTGCTGGTATGTTGCTGAATGCATCAGGGCCACAGTGCGGGCTTCGTCCAACTGATCCAGTGAGTCCTCGCGGGCTCGCTGGTTGGTGCCCTCGTCGTAGCTCTTGACTCTGGGCGACCCGTATTCCAGATCCGTGGGGAGGACGGCCTCCGCGCCATAGACGAGGAAGACGGGGTGAATCCCGTGGCCCTGCTCGGAGTGGTTCTGAGGCTCCACACGACCGCCGGCAGCTCCTGGAGCCATTTCCGGCCAGACTTGTTCAGTCTGTCGAAAATCCTGGGCTTGAGGCCTTGTAGGATCATGCCATTGGCCCGCTCCACTTGACCATTGGTCTGTGGGTGCGCGACGGCCGCCCAGTCCACGCGGATGTGGTGCTTGTCGCAGAATTCCAGGAACTTCCTGCCGGTGAACTGGGGCCCGTTGTCGGTGATGATGGAGTTAGGCACCCCAAACCGGTGGATGATGTCGGTGAAGAATATTACGGCCTGCTCTGCCCTGAGATTCGTGATTGGGCGCGTTTCGACCCACTTGGAGAACTTGTTAATGGCGACTAGCAGGTGCGTGTAGCCCCCGGGCGCCCTTCGCAGGGGCCCGACAATGTCCAGCCCCCACACGGCAAAAGGCCACGTGATGGGGATCGTCTGGAGGGCATGCGCCGGGAGATTGGTCTTGCGGGCGTAAAACTGGCACCCTTCGCAGGTGCGCACGATCTCGCTGGCATCAGCAACCGCGGTAGGCTAATAGAAGCCCTGGCGAAACGCGTTGCCCACGAGGGTGCGTGGCGCCGCGTGGTGGCCACACACGCCCGCGTGGATGTCCCGGAGGAGCTCGCGCCCCTGGGGGATGGGTATGCACCGCTGCAGGACGCCTGACGCAGCGCACTTGTACAGCTCGCCGTCGACGAGGGTGAACGACTTGGCCTTCCTGGCGATGCGTCTGGCCTCGGACCGACCCGAGGGAAGCTCCCCTTGCTCCATCCAGGCGAGGTACTTGGCCCGCCAGTCCTCCGCGCGGGGGGCTGGCTCCGTGTCCATGGCCTCGGCCGCACCGTAGCCCTCGAGCAAGGAGAGCACAAACGCCTTGTTCGAGGGGTCTTCATCCATGGGCTCCGCGCCCGCTGGGTTCGAGGGAGCCCCCGAGGGTTCCTCTTGACTCGAGGGTGTCGATTCGAGGTTGACGGACGGCCTGGCGACGTCTCGTGCAAAAACGTTCGGGGGGACGGTGATTCGCCCCGACGCGATTTTTGCGAGTTCGTCCGCCTCCTCGTTGTACCTGCGGGGTACGTGGTTAAGCTCGAGGCCGTAGAACTTGTCTTCGAGAGCTCGTACGGCGTTGCAGTAGGCCTCCATTTTGTCGTCGTGACAACTCGCATTCTTCATAACTTGGTCAATCACGAGCTGCGAGTCCCCCCTGACGTCGAGGCGTTTGATGCCTGTCTCGATGGCGATTCGGAGGCCGCAAAGAAGGGCCTCGTACTCCGCCATGTTGTTCGACGCGGGGAAATGCAGGCGTACCGCGTATCTCATGTGCTCCCCGAGGGGTGAGATGAAGAGCAGGCCCGCGCCTGCCCCTGTTTTCATCACCGACCCGTCGAAGTAGAGGGTCCAGCATTCGGCCTGGATTTGCGGCGGCGGCAGTTGTGTGTCCGTCCATTCGGCGACGAAATCCGCCAGGATTTGGGACTTGATTGCCTTGCGCGGCGCATAGGCGAGCGTCTCGCCCATCAATTCCACAGACCACTTGGCGATTCTGCCCGCCGCGTCCGGGTTGCGGATGATCTCACCCAACGGGAACGAGGAGACCACCGTGACTGGGTGGGCCTCGAAGTAGTGCCGGAGCTTGCGCCGCGCGAGCACTACTGCGTAGAGCAGCTTCTGGATCTGTGGGTACCGTGCCTTGGTCTCGGATAGCACTTCGCTGATGTAGTACACGGGCCTCTGGACTGGCAGGGCGTGCCCCTCCTCTGTACGCTCCACCACGATGACGGCGCTGACCACCTGAGTAGTCGCGGCGACGTAGAGGTACAGAGGCTCGCCGTCCTGGGGCGGCGTTAAGATTAGCGCCTGGGCGAGCGTCGCCTTGAGTTTGTCAAGCGCCTCCTGGGCCTCGACGGTCCAGGAGAAGCGCTCGTGTTTCTTCAGGAGTCGGTAGAGGGGTAATCCCTTCTCGCCGAGCCGCGAGATGAAGCGGCTTAAGGCGGCGAGGCACCCCAACACCTTCTGGACCCCCTTGAGGTCTCGAATCGCGCCCATCCGTTCGAGGGCCGCGACCTTCTCGGGGTTGGGCTCGATGCCCCGCTGGGAAACTATGTATCCCAGCAGCATGCCCCGCGGCACTCCGAAGACGCACTTCTCGGGGTTCAGCTTCACCCCGTTGGCTCGCAGGCAATTGAATGCCACGCGCAGGTCGCTAACCAGGTCGTCCGCCTTCCTGGTTTTCACGACTATGTCGTCTACGTAAGCCTCAACGGTTCGCCCGATGTGGTCTCCGAAAACGTGCTGCATACATCACTGGTATGTAGCGCCCGCGTTTCGAAGGACAAACGGCATCGTTACGTAGCAGAACATTCCGAACGGCGTGATGAACGAAGTCGCAAGCTGGTCGGACTCCTTCATCTTTATTTGGTGGTACCTGGAATAGGCATCGAGGAAACACAATAGTTCACACCCTGCAGTTGAGTCAACGATTTGATCGATTCGTGGCAAAGGAAAAGGAACTTTGGGACATACTTTATTCAAACCAGTGTAATCTACACACATCCGCCACTTCCCATTCTTTTTCATAACTAGTACAGGATTAGCTAGCCACGTAGGGTGAAAAACTTCCTTGATGAACCCGGCCTCGAGGAGCTTCCGCAGCTCTACTCCGATCGCCCGGCGCCGCTCTTCGTCAAAGCGGCGCAGCCGTTGTTGCACGGCTCGGGAGTGAGGTAGGATATCAAGGGAGTGCTCGGCGACCTCCCTCGGGATGCCTGGCATATCCGAGGGGCTCCACGCGAAGATATCGGCGTTGGCGCGGAGCAAGTCGACGAGCACTACTTCCTATTTCGGGTCGAGGGTGGAACTGACCCTCAACACCTTGCCCTCGGGGGCTGTAGGGTCGAGGGGCACCTCCTTCGTTTGTTCGGCAGCCTCGAAACTGCCCGCGTGCTTGGCGGAGGAGTCGGGGCCCTCGTTGGCCAGCTTCTCCATGTCCGCGACAAACGTTTCGTCGAGCGCCAGGGCCTCAGCGTGCTCGACGCACTCGATGTCGCAGTCGAATGCGTGCTCGATCGACGAGCCCACGGTGATTACGCCTTTTGGCCCCGGCATCTTCATCTTGAGGTAAGTGTAGTTCGGGACCGCCATAAACTTGGCATAGCACGGACGGCCAAGGATGGCGTGGTACGCGCCCCGGAACCCCAGTACCTCAAAGGTGAGGACCTCCTTGCGGAAGTTGTCCGGTGTGCCGAACCAGACCGGCAGGTCGATCTGCCTGAGGGACTGGACGCGCTTGCCTGGCGCGACGCCATGGAACGGCGCCGTGCTGGGCCGCAGCTGGTCCAACCCAATCCCCATCAGCCGTAGGGTGTGGGCGTAGAGGATGTTGAGGCTGCTGCCGCCGTCCATCAGCACCTTGGAAAACCGCGCGTTGCCGATGATGGGATCGACGACCAACGGGTACTGGCCCGGGTTGGGGATGCGGTTCGGGTGGTCCTCGCGGCTGAAGGTGATGGCGTCCTCCGACTAATCGAGGAAGGAAGGAGGTGCCCTCTCCGCGGCGAGGACCTCGTGCCGCTCTCGCTTGCGCCGGTTGGTGGACATGTCCACCGTCGGTCCCCCGAAGATGAAGAAGACGTTTTCCACTGCAGGGAAGCCATCAGCGTCTCCGCCACCCCCGTCCTTCTTGGCCTCGTCTTCCTTCGCGGCGACGCGGCGGTAGTACTTCTTGAGCATGTCACACTGCTCAAGTGTGTGGTTGACTGGGGTCTTGTGGTACGGGCAGGGCTTCTTCAACATATCGTCGAATACGCCGGGGCCTCGAGGGGCTCCTCGAGGGCCCTTTCGAGCCGGGTCAACTGCGAGGGCCTCGTCCCCGCCGTTGTCGTGCCACTGCGCGCGCGCCTCGTGGCGCGGCTTCTTGCCCTTCTTGCCCCGCTTGTGTTTGTGCTGGGGCTCCTTGGACTTGCTGCCCTCCGCGGGCGCGTCGTCCACGCGCTTGCCCTTCTTGCCGTCGAAAATGGCACCCACTGCCTCCTCTCCGGAGGTGAAGCTGGTGGCGATGTCGAACAGCTCGTTGGAGTCGACCGGCGGGCTCCTCCCGAGCTCGCGCACGAGGTCCCGACAGGTCGTGCCTTCAAGGAAGGCGTGCACGATCTCGGACTGAGCAACGCTCGGGAGCTCAGTACAGTGCTTTGAAAAGCGCCGTATGAAGTCCCGGAGCGACTCGCCGGGCTTCTGGGTGCACGCTCGTAGGTCCCAGGAGTTCCCAGGGCGCACATATGTGCCCTGGAAGTTCCCCACGAACGTGCGGACTAAGTCATCCCAGCTGTGGATCTGGCTGGGCGGTAGGTGCTCGAGCCATGTTCTGGCCGAGTCCGCAAGGTGCAGCGGCAGATTGCGGATGATCACCGCATCGGTGGTGGCTCCGCCCAGCTGACAAGCCAGACGGTAGTCGTTGAGCCACACACGAGGGTCCGTTTCCCCCGTGTACTTGTCGATGGTGGTGGGCTGGCGGAAACGCTGGGGGAAACTCGCCGCACGGATTTCCCGACTGAACACTCGGGTTCCCGGGGGTTCCGGCGTTGGCGAGCGGTCCTCCCGGCTGTCGTAGCGACCACCTCGTCGAGGGTGGTAGCCCGCCGCCGCTCGCGCCTCTGCGTCGCCCTTTCGCTTGGCGTTCAGGACGTTGCGGGCGTCTCCGTCGTGGGCCTCGCCGCGCGTGTCAAGGATCCGCTCCTTGGCAGGCGCTCTGTCCCGGTTTGGCGGCTGCTCCGCCGCGCCGTCCGCGTGGACGGATGCCTCCTGGTCCTTCTGAAGCGTCCCCTCGTCCGAGGTGACTAAATGTGACACAAATACCAGTCCCAGGAGGCTGGCAACACATTTATTACAACAGGTGGATCAGTCTTTTACATCACGGCGACACAGAGGGCACGGAAGTGCCAACGCTACAAGAAGCAACACGAACGCTAACGACCACACTACGATAGCAAAGGCTTCCATAGCCTCATCAGAGTACCACACCATGGAAGCTTTCTGTGGCGTCCCTGAGTCCACAGGCATGGTTGGGTGTAGGGCAACGACCTACTCGACGTCTTCGGGAACGAAGTCGGGATCCTCCTCTGAAAAACAGTTAGTTAAGCAAGGGTGAGTACATACGTACTCAACAAGTTCAACCCCACCTACGGAGGGGCTTATAAGCAGGTCATGCACGGGATATATCAAGGATCAGGATAAGGTTTATTTTACAAACACATTTACTCATGCAGGGGTTTGCTTTCGAAAAGGTTTTCGCAAACAATTTTTTTTATAACTCAGTTGTTTTGTGAAAACCAAATGAAGACTACCGGACTCCCCGTCCGCAGTAGCCCAGGCACACAGCCACACACTTTGCCAGAAAACAACTCACGCCATGAAAACATCCAAACCCAAACACTAGTTTTGTGACCCCACCGTGACTCGTCCAATACCGTGGACACGGCTATTCGAATAGGTTTTACACTCTGCAGAGGTTGTACATCTTTACCCACAAGTAGGGTACCGCCACACGAACACCTTAGTGCCGGTGCGGATCCTATCAAAGCCATTACCCACCTTAGCTAACCCTACGAGCCACCACGGGAGCAACCAAGGGGTTATCTCACGTAACCAGGGCGTACCTCACACAGATCGTACCCCTACTCCTTGGTCTCCCGCTGCTCACCCGCACTCCTGATGGCAAGTAGATTAACTATTGGGATTTATGCTAAGCCGTTGCCACATACAACGGTCGAGTGGTAGTACGATAATTGGGTCAGGTGAGATGTCACGCAACCCGGTCCTTAACGACAAGATGGACACCTCCAACATGCTCAACCACAAAGGTACGAGCTCACCCATACTCCTGACACACGCGTCCATCCCGTCTACTCATTTTCCAAACATATCCCATTTCCATTTTTAAAGCACTCACACATTTTGAAAGCACTCACATATATTTTTAAAGCAATCATTTAGGCCAAAACAAGATTCAATCATAGCAATCAAGGGTGGCTATCCTACCATGTTTTTGCAGAAAAACAATATGCAGTTTATAAAACGGGTATAGGGTTGTGTTTATAAAACTAGGATCAAAGCATGCATCAAAGGATGAGATTGAACTTGCCGTCTTCGAAGTCTTCGGGGAGTGCCGGCTCGGCGTTCGGGGCTTCGGGCTCCTGCTCGCAGTAGTCGGCTTCGATCTCCGGCTCGGGGTACCTTCCTCCGTCTACTCCGTCGGCTATAGTGCACACATAGGCAAGCAAGCAATATTAGCACACATATTTCCGGCCGAGCTCGAGGAGGGAAAAATGAGCGGAGAGGGGGTATATATAAGTCCTAGGAAGGGGTTTGGTTCGGGGGGGTACTACTGGGAAAGGTGTGGTGAAATTTGGATTTAATCGGGACACGAATCGAGAGGTTAAAGGGCTAAGGACCTATCAGTAATTTATATTAATGGAGACAGGGGTGTTTATGGTAATATAAATTTGGTTAGGGCTTGGTTGTAAGTTGTTTAGGGTTTGACGGTATTTAATCTATATTTAATTATTAATCCAGGGGCTATTTGAAAAGAATAAAGAGAGAGAGGATAGAAGCAGGGGCTCTTTGGGAAAAAGAAAAGGAGGCAGGGGGTTTTTGGCCTAAAGGCCATCTCCTTCCTCCCCTCACGGTTCAGAACAGAGAGAGGAGGGGGATCGGGCGGCGGCCGGCCTGGAGGGAGGGGGCGCCGGCGGCCCTGGCCACGGCGGCGGCCGGGAAATGGGGCTACGCGGAGAGGGGAACGAGGGGATCTCATCCCCGTGCTTACCCTGGGCTAGGGCGCGCTGTGGAGGCGGCTCCGCGGGAGGGCAGTGGCGCGGCGGCGGTGCTAGGGGGGCGACGGCGCGGTGGAGCTCGGGGAAGAGAGGAGGAGTTGCTGTGAGACGGCCGTGGTGAGGTGCGGCGACCTGGGGAGCCGTCGGCCCCTTTTATAGGCGGCGAAGGGCGGTTCGGGAAGGGGAGATTTTTTCCCGGCGAGCTCAACTCCGGCGAGCTTGAGCGGCTTCTCGACGGCGTCCGATGACACGACGGCTCGGCAGCGGCGTCAGGTCAACTCGTGCAGGGGAGGGTTAGGCCGGCCATGGTGGCAGCGGCGTCACCCGTCGGTGTTGCCCGATGCGACAGCTCGGGCAGAGGATTAATGGCGGCCGGCCGCGTCCTGGTGGCCGGCTGGCACCGACGACCCGGCCAGGCGCGGGCCCGCGGTGGCGTGAGGAGGAGGGTGGGCTTGCCGGCTTGGAGGCGTGCTGAGGAGGGCGGCGTCGCAGGCGCGCGGGCCCGGGGTCAACGGCGCGCCGGCGTGCGCAGGCGCCAGGCAGGGCCGGCTGCGGGAGGAGGAAAGGAGGAGGGGAAAAGGGAAGGGAGAAAAGAAAAGAAGAGAAAGGAGAAAAAGAAAAAGAGAAAAAGAAAAGGAAGGGGAGGAAAATAGGAAAAGGGAAGGGAAAAGAAATAAGGAAAAGTTTAGAAAATTAGGAAAATTGTTAGGAAATTAGGGGAAGGGTTTTTTTTTTGCGGGGTTTTATGATTTCCCGGGCGTCGGCGTGATTTTTGGGACGGCGGTGATGGCGAGGCGGACCGGCCGGCGGGGACCGCGGTGTGCGCGGGATTCCCGGCACGGTGGCCGACCGCGGCGTTGGGAAGGCACGCGTGGGTGCTGGCCCGGGTGCGGGCGGTGCCGGCGGGATTCGCGGCACTCGCGCGCCGGGGTGAGAGGGAGGGATAGTGACTAGGGTTTGGAGGGGTAATTGAGCTCGGCTGGACAGTTTTGAAAATACGCATGATTTATTAGGTGATTTATTTGGGGCTAAAAACGCGGGCGTTACAAACCTACCCCACTTAAAATGAATCTCGTCCTCGAGATTCGACTAGGTTTCGAATAGGTGGGGAAACTCCTTCTTCAATGCGTCCTCTCGTTCCCACGTAGCTTCTTCCACCCCGTGTCTGCTCCATTGGACTCTGCACACCCGTACTTCTGACGTCCTTGTCCGCTTGACCACAGTGTCTAAGATCTTGACGGGCACCTCCTGGTACCTAAGGTCTGGCTGTAGATCGATGGTCTCCACCGGTACTCGCTTCTCTTCCAGGACCTTCAAACATCGGCGTAGCTGGGAGATGTGGAACACTGGGTGTATATCTGACATTTCTTCGGGTAGCTCCAACCGGTATGCTACTGCTCCGACTCTCTTTAGCACTTTATACGGTCCGATGTACCGAGGGGCCAACTTCCCGTGTACTTGAAATCTCCGAGTCCCCCGGATGGGTGAAACCTTGAGGTAGACGAAGTCTCCCGGATTGAAGCTCGCTTCACGCCTTTTCTTGTCTGCGTAGCTCTTCTGTCGGGACTGGGCGGCTCTCAATTTTTCTCGGATATCGGCTACTCGCTCCTCGGCTTCCTTTATGAGTGCGGGCCCAACCAGGGCACGTTCTCCTACTTCTGACCACATTAAAGGTGTTCTGCATTTTCTCCCATATAGGGCTTCAAATGGTGACATGCCTAGGCTGGCTTGATAACTGTTGTTGTACGAAAACTCTGCATATGGTAGGCTCTGTTCCCAATCTTTGCCATAGGTAAGAACACATGCTCTCAACATGTCTTCCATAATCTGATTCACCCTCTCAGTCTGTCCGTCCGTCTGCGGGTGATAAGCCGAACTAAAATCCAACTTGGTTCCCATAGATTTATGCAAACTTTCCCAAAACCTAGAGGTGAACTGAGTCCCTCTATCTGAAACTATCCTGCTAGGTACTCCATGCAGCTTCACTATGTTTGCGATATACAGCTTGGCCAACTTCTCTCCGTCATAATTATTTCGTACGGGTATGAAGTGAGCGACTTTAGTGAGTCGGTCTACTATTACCCATATGGAATCATGTCCCTTCTGAGTCCTTGACAAGCCTACTACAAAGTCCATGCCTATCTCATCCCACTTCCATACTGGGATGGGTAAGGGTTGCAACAGTCCAGCGGGCTTCTGGTGTTCCGCCTTAATCCTCTGACAAGTGTCACAGTGGGCGACGAACTGTGCAATGTCTGCTTTCATCCCATTCCACCAATACTTCTGTTTTACGTCCATGTACATCTTGGTGGATCCCGGGTGAATGGAGTATGCTGAGTTGTGTGCCTCATCCATGATGGTCTGTCGAAAATCTCCACCTTCGGGCACGCATATCCTGTTTTTGTACCACAGGGTGCCTTGGTCATCTACCCTGAAGTCAGGGGCCTTGTTCTCTCCGGTATGCTTGCGGATCTTCATCAGATTTTCATCGGTCTCTTGGGCTTTCCGGATCTTTTCCTCTAGGGTAGGCTGAACACTCAGCTGGCGGACGTAGCCTTGGGGGACGATGTGTACGTTGAGCCGTGCCATCTCCTCTTGCAATTGGGCACTCTTGGGTGCTGCCTTCTCGTAGGTTTTCCGGCTTAGGGCATCTGCTACTACATTGGCCTTCCCTGGGTGGTAGTGAATCTCTAGGTTATAGTCCTTGACTAGCTCTAGCCACCTTCTTTGCCTTAGGTTCAGGTCGGGCTGGGTGAAGATGTACTTTAGACTCTTGTGGTCTGTGTAGATTTCACACTTGTTCCCGATCAGGTAGTGTCTCCAGATCTTCAGGGCATGCACTACGGCTGCAAACTCCAGATCATGGGTGGGGTAATTCTGCTCATGGGGTTTGAGCTGACGGGAGGCATATGCCACTACCTTCCCATCTTGCATGAGAACACATCCCAACCCTTGTCGGGAGGCGTCGCAATACACGACAAAGTCCCGTTGAATGTCTGGCAGGGTCAGCACTGGGGCTGTGGTCAACCTCTTCTTCAACTCTTGGAAACTTCTCTCGCAGGCCTCGGTCCAGTTGAACTTCTTCTCCTTCTTGAGCAGCTCTGTCATGGGCCGGGCGATCTTGGAGAATCCCTCGATAAATCTCCGGTAGTACCCTGCTAAACCTAGGAAACTCCTGATCTCGCTCACGTTGGTCGGTTGCTGCCAGTTGGAGACTATCTCAACTTTCCCGGGGTCTACAGCTACTCCTTCTGCAGTCAGAATATGCCCAAGGAAGGATATTTTCTCTAGCCAAAATTCACACTTGCTGAACTTGGCGTATAGCTTGTGTGCCCTCAACTTTCCCAGCACTACTCGAAGGTGTTGTTCATGTTCCTCCACACTTTTGGAGTAAACAAGTATGTCGTCGATGAACACCACGACAAACTTGTCTAGCTCTTCCATAAACACCTTATTCATGAGATTCATAAAATACGCTGGTGCGTTGGTGAGTCCGAAGGACATCACTGTGAACTCATACTGTCCATAACGGGTGACGAAGGCGGTCTTTGGGATGTCACTCTCCCTAATCTTGAGTTGGTGGTATCCTGACCTTAAGTCGACCTTCGAGAAATATTTGGCTCCCTTTAGTTGGTCAAATAAATCATCTATTCTGGGGAGAGGATACTTGTTCTTGATAGTGACCTCGTTTAGTGAGCGATAGTCCACGCACATCCTCAGGCTTTTATCCTTCTTTTCGACGAAAAGCACTGGGGCTCCCCACGGTGACGAGCTTGGTCTGATGAACCCATTTCGCTGAAGTTCTCTCAGCTGCTTCTTTAACTCTGCCAATTCAGGGGCTGCCATCCTATAGGGCCTCTTGGCTATGGGAGAGGTTCCGGGGATGAGGTCGATAACAAACTCTATATCCCTATCTGGTGGCATTCCGGGGAGTTCTTCGGGAAATACGTCTGGGTACTCTCGTACTACTGGGATTTCTTCTAGGGACTTGGCCTCCATGCTAAAAACCATTATGTCTGGTCTGCTTCCTCGGGTACGGCAGGTTACTTGCACTCCATCTGGGTTGGTTAGGTGTACTACCTTATCAGCACAACTTATAAGGCCGTGGTGAAGGCTTAACCAGTCCATCCCAAGAATCACATCTATCCCTCTGGACTTCAGTACTACCAGGTCCGCTAGGAACTCTACCCCACTTAAAATTATTCTCACCCGGGAGCAACCCAGTTGACACTTAATGTCACCTCCGGGCGTTCGAGTTAATAGGGGTGTTTTTAGTAGTACTGTAGGTATGTTGTGTTTTTCCACAAAACTTGAGGATATGAATGAATGTGATGCTCCTGAATCAAATAATATAGTTGCCAAGACTGAGCTGACCAGGAACTCACCGAGCACTACGCCTTGTGCTTCTTGAGCCTCTTGTGCGTTGATGTGGTTGACGCGGGCTCGTCCATAAGACTGCTGGGGCTGCCTCATCTGCTGGTTGTTATTGCCAAAGTTGTTGTTGCTGCGAACTGGCACGCGGTTGGCTCCAGATGCAACCGGTCTCGGCCCATTCACGGAGTTGGAGAAGGCTGAAACTGTTGGCTTTTTGGCATATGGGCAGTTGGCGATGAAGTGTCCGGTCTCACGGCAGTTGAAACACACTTTGGAGTTGTTGTTGTTGTGGTTGTTGGCAGTGACCTGGCTAGTGTTGCTCTGTGGAGGCTTCATGGTGTTCTGGTTGTTGTACTGTTTAAACTGGGTTCTGGGGCCTTGAGAGCTCGTGGCTTGGGATTGGGTTCTGTACTGCATAGGAGCTTGGAACCTGGACATGGGGTGTCCAAAGTTTCTCGGCCTCTGGGACCGCTCTTGCTGCTTGGCCTTGTGTTCCATGAACTTGCGCTTGTTTTCCTTCTTTTCTTCGGCCCTTGCTCTCTCCGTGAGTATTGCCATGTTCATGAGGGTGTTAAAGTCCGGGTAGATCTGAGGAGTCAGCAGTGTCCTCAGTTCCGGAGTCAGCCCCTTCTTGAACATTTCTTGCTTTTTGGAATCTTTATCCACTTCCTCGGGGGCATAGTGTGCCAGCTCTATGAACTGGTACGTGTATTCCTCCACAGACATGTTGCCTTGGCGGAGTTCGCGGAACTCGTCTGCCTTCCGCTTCAGTGTGGCCTCCGGGATGTGGTAGCGACGGAACTCCTCCACGAATTCGTCCCATGTGATGGCGGAGGGATCTTTGGCCGCTGCACAGTAGTTTTCCCACCAGGCTAAGGCTGTTCCAGTGAGCTGGTGGGTGGCCAAAAGAACTTTGTCTCGATCCTCACAGTTGAATGGCTCTAGTTCCCTTAGGATGGCCCTCAGCCAGTCATCTGCATCCAAGGGATTCACGGACCCGCCAAACGTGGGTGGCTTTGTCCGGAGAAATTCTATCAGTTTCTCATTCATGCCCAGAACACGGGGCTTTGGGCGGGTGATGGCATTGGCTATGGCTTCCAGCAACAGGGTCTGGTTAGCCAATACTTGCGCCAGGTCTACGGCAGGTGGTGGCGGTGGCGGAACCATGTTTTCTCCTCCATCTTCATTTTGGTTAACTTCCTGGTCGTGGAGACGCTCCCTCCGATCGGCTTGCGAGCCTTCAGCGTCCGATCGGTGGGTCCTTACAGGGCGCCTGGACACCATCTGTAAAGAAGCGGGTTTTCTAAGAGATCTAGTTTTATGTGATGTTTAAGTTGATTAAGACGGGTTTTTGAAAAGACAGGATCTGATTCCTGCCGTCAAGCACACAACAAGCACACATGACAAACAAGCACAAACAACTTTATCTCAGCCATGAGAGGAGGATACATCCCGAACTACTCGACTGATACAACGCTGGTACACTACACGACTTGGTACCATGACAAAAGCTAAGAGGGCGACTCTAAGCTTGGACCAACACGGCTTCATTCCTTGGCAAGGGCCTCTGGGGCATGCTACTCGCGGGGCGAGCCATCTTCTGGGGCGGAGTGTGCTTCCAGGGGAATGAGCAGCTCATCACCGTCATCATCCTGGGGGTTCCCGTCTTCTTGGGGCTGGGCGGAAGTTCCTTCTTCGACGGTTGATGTTGGTTGCTCGGCGGCTACAGTCGGTGTTGGAGTCTCAGGAACTCCTCCCCATCCTATGAGGGGTGTCCCAATTAGGACTTGTGCTTCTCCCACAGCCGGAACGGGTGTTCCACTGTTGGTCCATTCCTGTATGCGTTGGTCCTGGATCCGCCTGAGGCTCTCATGGGCAACAGCTTCACTGCTTATGGCGACTGCGGTCCTTGCTTCTGCTTGGGCCACTCGGACTTGATGCATCCTCACTGTGACTTCAGCTTGCTCGGCCCGACTGATTTGCTCCCTCAAGTGCTTGGCTTGGTCATCGAAGAGCTTATCCAGGGAGACAAGGTAGGCAACTACGTGGTACAGCAGGTCTTCTTGGTGGCGGCGTCGTTCCAGGTTTCTCATGCGGGCCTGCCAAACTGGGGTTCTGATGGCGGGAGGAAAATACCTCATCGGTGTAGGGACGAGGTGTTCCTCGTAGATCCTGCACAGGTAACGGAGAGTTTTCCGGAGGGCCAAGGGATAGGTATCCCGATGTCGAAAACCTGTGGCGGTCACGCGCCACGGCTCGACGTTGGGGTAGCGGGTGCTTCTGGCGATGGAGAGGACCACCCTACAGCGAAGAGTGCCGAGTTGCTCATACTCTCTACTGTAGTACCTTGGGCGCTCAGTGATACCGAGGCGCTCCAGGGAGTTGGTAAGAAGGCGAGCAAAACCAGGCTCCTCCTGGCACACGCCTTGGGTCCATCCATCTTCGGCCATCTGAAAACAAGGGTAGAGTTGAACAAGTTGTGCAAAGGGTACAAAAGATAGATAGTTTTATTTATTCACAAAGGTTGGGTACACTCCTCAGGGGTACACTTATTATTATGACGATAGTTCTAGCCTAGGCGTTCCATACTCTTCTTATGGGGATTCTTCCTCAGGCTGAAAGCGACGCTTCTTCGGTGGAAGATCTTGTTCCAACATCACATCCTCGGTCTGGGTTCCCTTATCCCAGTGGGTTTCTTCGGGTTCATCCTCCATCAACCCAGCTTCTTCTCTTCTCCTACGTTCCTTGTGGAGCTCATCCCATAGGTTCTTGTGGAATACTTCAGAGCGTTCCCTTTCTCTGGCGTAGTCCCGCTCCATGTTGCGTAGCTCAACTTCCGCCATGGTTGTCTTAATCCTTTCCAGCTCTATCCTTTGCTCCGCTCTTTCCGCTCTGTCAATCTGTTGCTTCAGTTGCTGGGCTTGCTCCTGGTAGAGGTGGTCTAGGCCTCTGAGGTAGATGGTCAGGTGAGAAATCGTATCTTCTAGGTCTTCTTCTTCTCTTCCGAGTCCTCTCATCCGGGCGATCCATGAGCGTCCTCTTCCTCCAGAGGGTGGGAAAAATCCCATCGGGGTCCGTCGAAGGTGTTGCCTATAGACCACTCGTAGGCGTCGCAGGGCTTTTCGAGCAGCCTTTGGGTAGGTGTCGGCGAAGCGAAACCCAGTGGCGGAGACGAACCAAGGTTCTGTGTCGGGGTAGAGTGTGCTTCTTCCCACGAAGATCAGCAGCTTACACCGAAGGGTGCCGTAGCGTTCGTACTCCCGATAGACGAACTCCGGCGGATCCCTTACTCCGACGCGTTCTAAGCTGAGTAGCAGCAGGTTAGGGAGACCAGGCTGGACAGGGCAGACTCCTCCGTTCCATTCGGGGTTAGCCATCTGGAATCAGGCAAGGATCAAGGTAAAGATTTGGGAAAAGATGAGCTTAGCAAAGGAAAGATTAAAGAGGGGCCAGAGGAGATCTCGTATCCTAGGGGTCGCGTCCTACGGCCAACCTACGGCTCTGATACCACCTGAAGCGTCCCCTCGTCCGAGGTGACTAAATGTGACACAAATACCAGTCCCAGGAGGCTGGCAACACATTTATTACAACAGGTGGATCAGTCTTTTACATCACGACGACACAGAGGGCACGGAAGTGCCAACGCTACAAGAAGCAACACGAACGCTAACGACCACACTACGATAGCAAAGGCTTCCATAGCCTCATCAGAGTACCACACCATGGAAGCTTTCTGTGGCGTCCCTGAGTCCACAGGCATGGTTGGGTGTAGGGCAACGACCTACTCGACGTCTTCGGGAACGAAGTCGGGATCCTCCTCTGAAAAACAGTTAGTTAAGCAAGGGTGAGTACATACGTACTCAACAAGTTCAACCCCACCTACGGAGGGGCTTATAAGCAGGTCATGCACGGGATATATCAAGGATCAGGATAAGGTTTATTTTACAAACACATTTACTCATGCAGGGGTTTGCTTTCGAAAAGGTTTTCGCAAACAATTTTTTTTATAACTCAGTTGTTTTGTGAAAACCAAATGAAGACTACCGGACTCCCCGTCCGCAGTAGCCCAGGCACACAGCCACACACTTTGCCAGAAAACAACTCACGCCATGAAAACATCCAAACCCAAACACTAGTTTTGTGACCCCACCGTGACTCGTCCAATACCGTGGACACGGCTATTCGAATAAGTTTTACACTCTGCAGAGGTTGTACATCTTTACCCACAAGTAGGGTACCGCCACACGAACACCTTAGTGCCGGTGCGGATCCTATCAAAGCCATTACCCACCTTAGCTAACCCTACGAGCCACCACGGGAGCAACCAAGGGGTTATCTCACGTAACCAGGGCGTACCTCACACAGATCGTACCCCTACTCCTTGGTCTCCCGCTGCTCACCCGCACTCCTGATGGCAAGTAGATTAACTATTGGGATTTATGCTAAGCCGTTGCCACATACAACGGTCGAGTGGTAGTACGATAATTGGGTCAGGTGAGATGTCACGCAACCCGGTCCTTAACGACAAGATGGACACCTCCAACATGCTCAACCACAAAGGTACGAGCTCACCCATACTCCTGACACACGCGTCCATCCCGTCTACTCATTTTCCAAACATATCCCATTTCCATTTTTAAAGCACTCACACATTTTGAAAGCACTCACATATATTTTTAAAGCAATCATTTAGGCCAAAACAAGATTCAATCATAGCAATCAAGGGTGGCTATCCTACCATGTTTTTGCAGAAAAACAATATGCAGTTTATAAAACGGGTATAGGGTTGTGTTTATAAAACTAGGATCAAAGCATGCATCAAAGGATGAGATTGAACTTGCCGTCTTCGAAGTCTTCGGGGAGTGCCGGCTCGGCGTTCGGGGCTTCGGGCTCCTGCTCGCAGTAGTCGGCTTCGATCTCCGGCTCGGGGTACCTTCCTCCGTCTACTCCGTCGGCTATAGTGCACACATAGGCAAGCAAGCAATATTAGCACACATATTTCCGGCCGAGCTCGAGGAGGGAAAATGAGCGGAGAGGGGTATATATAAGTCCTAGGAAGGGGTTTGGTTCGGGGGGGGGTACTACTGGGAAAGGTGTGGTGAAATTTGGATTTAGTCGGGAAATGAATCGAGAGGTTAAAGGGCTAAGGACCTATCAGTAATTTATATTAATGGAGACAGGGGTGTTTATGGTAATATAAATTTGGTTAGGGCTTGGTTGTAAGTTGTTTAGGGTTTGACGGTATTTAATCTATATTTAATTATTAATCCAGGGGCTATTTGAAAAGAATAAAGAGAGAGAGGATAGAAGCAGGGGCTCTTTGGGAAAAAGAAAAGGAGGCAGGGGGTTTTTGGCCTAAAGGCCATCTCCTTCCTCCCCTCACGGTTCAGAACAGAGAGAGGAGGGGGATCGGGCGGCGGCCGGCCTGGAGGGAGGGGGCGCCGGCGGCCCTGGCCACGGCGGCGGCCGGGAAATGGGGCTACGCGGAGAGGGGAACGAGGGGATCTCATCCCCGTGCTTACCCTGGGCTAGGGCGCGCTGTGGAGGCGGCTCCGCGGGAGGGCAGTGGCGCGGCGGCGGTGCTAGGGGGGCGACGGCGCGGTGGAGCTCGGGGAAGAGAGGAGGAGTTGCTGTGAGACGGCCGTGGTGAGGTGCGGCGACCTGGGGAGCCGTCGGCCCCTTTTATAGGCGGCGAAGGGCGGTTCGGGAAGGGGAGATTTTTTCCCGGCGAGCTCAACTCCGGCGAGCTTGAGCGGCTTCTCGACGGCGTCCGATGACACGACGGCTCGGCAGCGGCGTCAGGTCAACTCGTGCAGGGGAGGGTTAGGCCGGCCATGGTGGCAGCGGCGTCACCCGTCGGTGTTGCCCGATGCGACAGCTCGGGCAGAGGATTAATGGCGGCCGGCCGCGTCCTGGTGGCCGGCTGGCACCGACGACCCGGCCAGGCGCGGGCCCGCGGTGGCGTGAGGAGGAGGGTGGGCTTGCCGGCTTGGAGGCGTGCTGAGGAGGGCGGCGTCGCAGGCGCGCGGGCCCGGGGTCAACGGCGCGCCGGCGTGCGCAGGCGCCAGGCAGGGCCGGCTGCGGGAGGAGGAAAGGAGGAGGGGAAAAGGGAAGGGAGAAAAGAAAAGAAGAGAAAGGAGAAAAAGAAAAAGAGAAAAAGAAAAGGAAGGGGAGGAAAATAGGAAAAGGGAAGGGAAAAGAAATAAGGAAAAGTTTAGAAAATTAGGAAAATTGTTAGGAAATTAGGGGAAGGGTTTTTTTTTTGCGGGGTTTTATGATTTCCCGGGCGTCGGCGTGATTTTTGGGACGGCGGTGATGGCGAGGCGGACCGGCCGACGGGGACCGCGGTGTGCGCGGGATTCCCGGCACGGTGGCCGACCGCGGCGTTGGGAAGGCACGCGTGGGTGCTGGCCCGGGTGCGGGCGGTGCCGGCGGGATTCGCGGCACTCGCGCGCCGGGGTGAGAGGGAGGGATAGTGACTAGGGTTTGGAGGGGTAATTGAGCTCGGCTGGACAGTTTTGAAAATACGCATGATTTATTAGGTGATTTATTTGGGGCTAAAAACGCGGGCGTTACACCTTCGCGCCGCCGTCGCCCCGCGCGCTGGACTGGTTGCGCATGCGGGACGCGGAGCTCTCGGCCTGCTGCACGGCCGCTTGCTCAATGAGAGTCTGCGCCTCGCGGCGCAGGTTACGTGCTTCGGGTGTCGATGGCTCGGGCATGGCCCGAAGTAGTGTTGCCGCCGCGATGAGTTTTTGGCTGGCACGAAGTGGCGTGTGTGGGTCGTCCACGTTGAAGTTGGCATTGATGCGCTCGCAGGCTTGCTTCCCGGCGTCTCGGGCGCGTTCGCCGCGCGCCGAGGCTTCCCCTGCGATAGTTGCACGCAGGAGCCGCACCTGCCGGTACTCTTCCGCGAGCTTCGCCTCGAGCTCGCGTGCCTGGGCCAGCTGCGCATTGATGTCCGCATTGCCCGCTGGTGGGGCCGGTGGCGGGTTCGGCTCCGGATGCTGGGCCGCGTTCCCGTCGCCCGCTCCGTTTGCGCCGTCTTGCTCGTTGGCGGCGACAACGAAGCACTCGCGCGAGGGGTCATAACTCCCCTCGCTGGAGTCGTCGGAGCAACCGAACCAGTAGTCCGCGGCATCAAGGAATCGCCGGAAGACCACAGGGTCCGGTACGCCGGAGAAGTCCCACTCTGCGTAGCCATGCGAAGTTGAGGGCGGCAGTTCGCTGGGCGAGCCGTGGTATGACTCGTCGTTGGTGGTGGCGATGATGTTCCGGATTGACAGCAAGTGATGGCCCGGGAGATCCTCGTACGCGGCCATATCGGTGCTGACGGATGAAGCGTACGCCGCAGCAGGGTTGCGCATCCCGTGGGGAAACTGCGGCCCCGCGGCCACGTGCTCCCCCGCAGGGTGCGCCACCGTGTCGCTTGGCGGGGCGCGTCGTTCCGGGCCGCCTCGCGTGTTGCCCGGCGTCGCTCCGTGCGCGCCTGGCGCGAGCGCTGACCGGGGCGTTTGCGGCGTCGGGGCGTCGAGGCGCTCGCGGCAGCCACCCGGGTGGGTGCCGGAGCGTCAGTAGCAGTCGTGACGGGCATTGGGCCCGGCCCAGTCGACCGCCACGGGTGGAGCTCGTCGAAGTTGGTGAGGCGCATGAGGTAGCCGTTCCCTGTGGCCTGAAAGTTCAGGCTCCCAAACCGGATTTCGAATCCAGCGGGGAGAGGGTCCGAGCTGCCCATGGCGTACCTTTGGGACGTCATCTTGGTACGAATCACCATCGAGAATGCTGGTGAGGGGTCGATCACAGCGCGAGAGTCCCCCTACCTGGCGCGCCAACTGTCGGTGCGGAAAGTAGTCCCGACACTAACTAGTAAGTTACGCTGTGATCAGCTTCTCGATGGTCGGTGCCAACGACAACACAGGGAACACAAGTTTATCCTGGTTCCGGCCGGGGCCGTACGTCCAGCAGTGGTGTGCTCGAGGCACTGTATTGCGTTGCACCGTGGTGCTTGCAGAGGGGAGCTACAAGCGGGGCGGGAGAGGAGGCCGGGCCTCCAGGTCCCTGAGGTTTTGATTGAGGCGAGTGCCAATATCGTGGTGAAGGCAGAAAGCGTGTAGGCCAGTGCTCTCCGTCGTCCCCCTGCGGCCAGGGGACTGCCCCTCCTTTTATAGGCCAAGGAGGAGGCAGTTTACAGGCGTGCCGCACTGTTCTAGGTACGTGTGATGGCATGGCGGACAGTGCAACGGAGTGGACGGCCGTTCTGGCGAATCTTGCTTCTGGCGGAGCGTCGTGGCGTGCCCTGTATCCGTCCAGGAGCGGCTTCGAGGGTGGCGGCGTAGGAACTTCCCGTGTGGTCGTCGTCCGTACGCTGACTCGAGGGTGCAGCTGACGGGAGGTCGTAAGGGGCACAGCCGCGGTCGTGGCGGTGTCTTGTCGCCCCGCACTCCCACAGCGTCAGGGATGGCGCTGCAGTGCCCGGGATGGCGTCGTGATGGCGGGGATGGCCGCGCAGGACCGACGGTGACGGAGGTGACGCACCTCACTGGTCCGGCGTCATGGTGTGGCGCGGAGCAGGCGTCCGTCCCCGTTTCGAGGGTTCTGCGGTCCTCTTTCGAGGGTGTGGTGCGTTGGCCGTACGAGAGTGGGTGGCGCAGTGTCGCGGAGCTGACACCGGCCTTGCCGCACAGTGGTGGGGATGGCCTCACCGGGAGAGTTGGCAGTACGGCGCCGGGATATGATTCCCGGGCGTGTCAGAGGGACGGCATGGCGCGGATTCGTCTTTGACCCGGGCGCCTGCAAGTGTTAGAACATTAAACGCCCCTGTCGGGGGAGTAGGTGCGGGGGCGGCGAGCCCGTGAGGGCCTCGAGCGAGGCGGAATCCCATCCGAGGGGGGGGACTGACCCTCGAGCGAGGCGGAGTCTCACCCGAGGGGGGGACCGACCCTCGAGCGAGGCGGGGTCTCGTTAGCGTGGCGCTGCGCCCCTCGAGCGAAGCGGAGTTTCGCCCGGAGGTGGCTGGGCCGACTGTTCTGGTGGGCCGCTGGGGCCACCAGGGCTGTGGGCCCTGGCCGCTGGGCCGTGACTATCTTGAGTGTGTTTTAGGTTTATGAATTCATTTGTGTTTTAGTTTTCGCGAAAGTGAATGGGTTTCCCCCGGTTTTTTAGGGGACCCTTATGGCTGTCCCCGACACGACAAGCAGTGGGGTTCCTAAGCCTTTACCGGAGAGGGGATAGCTTTTCCTAATTCCGAGATCGGATTGCATAATTATTTAACTTTCGACAAGCAGTGGGGCCTAAGCCTTTACCGGAGAGGGGATAGCTTTTCCTAATTCCGAGATCGGATTGCATAATTATTTAACTTTCGACAAGCAGTGGGGATAGCTCTGCCACTCTGCTCTCTACCATCAGGAGTTCAGGACGATCATTGCTGACTTCCAAGGTCAGCAACTTCAGTAACAGATCATTATGCTAATGGCACATGGTTGGTAACTCTACAACTACAACCATCACAAAGCCCAGAATTCACATGCATGCCAGCAGCGACATGTATCAAACATCCCTGATCCTGAATATCCGGATGCCACCACGATCAACACACGGTAACGCATCAACACATTTTCCATTGAAAACCACCCCGCGATCAACGCATCAACACATTTTCCATTGAAAACCGCCACGGTTGGATCAGATAGATGGATGGGGAATCAACAGTTGGAAAGACTACAGGCATACTCTATGGGGGTAACATCTATGGGGGTAACATCCGACCGATATGTATGTACACCAATCCAAATTGCAAATACAACACTGTAAAGCAAAGACACGACGACCATGTATGACAAAAGTTAATGGCTGGCTGACTTCCTTTTTATTTTGTTTTCCGGACTATGGACACCGCCTTCAAGTTCTTGGGCTTCAAAAACAGTAAGCCGAACATTCCTGCAGATACGCAAATTTTTGAGATTATGGGCAGCGTCTGACTCGCTTTATCTACTGGCCAAGATTCCCAAGGAGGCGCTCCACCGCAGCATGTACATTCCCTGCAGTAGCAACCAGTGCTTGGATGTTCTCCGCATTGTCAATGAAACCCATTTCTCGGAGCTGGGTAAGCTGTGTCGCATAGAGCTCCTCCGGTGGAACTGAAATAAAAACATTGTTTATGATCACAAATCGAAAAATGTAATAGTCGATTGTCAATATATATAAGCATGCAAGCTTTCAATAGTAGTCTATGCTCACCATTGGAATTATTTGGAACACCTAGGCCGCCACCTGATCCAAGCCCGCTGAGCATGCTCATCAAGGTGTCAATGCTAGGGTTTCCTCGCGTACCTGTAAATATTCCGCTGCAGGTGCTCAACTAGAGTACTCTCACATAAATATATCAAGTAGGAACTTAAGATCAGTGTACAGCTGCAATCTAATATTGCTCCAGAATGGGGAACTCATTGCAGTTAGCTTAAAGCTCATTTCTCCATTGGAAAATTTAAAGATCATATGCTACACAGCCTCAGCAGTTGTCATGGTACAATTTATACAATTTATGCCTAAATCATGGCATGACCAGAACATTGAGGAATACAGTCAATCAAGCACCATATGCAAAGCAAAGTTAACAAAGTTGCTGCACAAGCAAAACAACATAAATAACCAGTCCCTCTTCTAAATGACATAGTGATACACTAATTGACTAATCCAAGTGAAAGAAAACATACTGTGCGAAAGTAACCAGAAACCAGAAATTTACCTGTGGCACCGCCTGAATTGTTGCCATCCCTGAATCAAATCAAACAATCAGAATAACTCCAAACAACATAATATGAACACTGCTGATTCTATTTTACAAAACAAGTGTAAAAAATTAAACTAAGATATATGAAATCATTTACGGTGGAACTATAAACACTCACTGGCTAGATTGATTTGGACCAAGCTGTCCTAATAAAGTCTGCTGAAATGAGAGTAATTGCTGAAAAAAGGAGCAAAAGATGTAGGCTTAGTAACAGATAGAAATAGCTAATGTCTTATTATATGATAACGTACCTGCAAAGTCTCTGGAGATGTCAATTGGCGAAGAAATTCCGGATTCTGAAACATTTCCCTCAGCTGAGTGTTTGATTCCATCAGGTTTCGTGCATTCGGGTTGAAATTAAGCAACTGTGGACAAGGAGAGATTACAAAACGACTCAATGATGGGATCCATCATCTACAAAAGAACACAAGAAAACATGGGCTCAAGTTGAAATCTACTATACCTGGTTCATGGTCTGTGGGTCAGACATAAGGCTCTGCATCATTTGCATCATTGCGGGGTTTTGCAACATCTGATTCAGAAAAGAAGCATCAGGTGCACCGCCAAGCATACTCCCCAGGTCTGGTGATCCCAACCCTCCTAGGCCACCAGCAGCACCAGATCTTGGATTGGCAGCAAGACCACTGAGCAAGCTAGTCAAATCTGGCGAACCCAACCCTCCCAGACCACCAGTGGCACCAGTTCTTGCATTCCCAGTAGGAACAGACCGTGCTGCTCCTTGTGTAGTCCCAGCTAGAGATTTAAGTAGGCAAACAAAAAATATTAAAAACATGTAAACATCAATAAGAAACCCCCAAAAAAAACATAGGCACTCAAAACTAAAGTATTCAAGACCTACCATTGCTGCTCCAGGGATTTGGAAGTGGATTGGTATTTGGAGCAGGGGTTCCTGTTGTCGACTCAGAACCTGGAGTTGGAGCATTTGTTGCAGGTTGACCAGGTTGATTAGACCCCTGATTGCCAAGAAGAGCTGCAAATGGGTTTGAGGCTGTGCTGCCTTCTCCACCCATTGTGGTTGCATTCAGGAAAGGCTCCTGCACAGTTTCATACATGCGTCGGAGCATATTAAACCCTTCAGGAGAAGCTTCAATGTTGCTCATAGCTCTGTCTGTGTTCCGCATCATCTCTCTCATGATTTCAGGGTTTCTAGCAGCTTCAAGAGTTTGGCGGAGGACACTTGGGTCATTAAGCACATGGGCAAGATCTGGATTCCGATCCATTATCTCGCGCAATTGTGGGTTGCTCATGATCATATTGCGTATTAAATCTGGGTTGTTCATGAGATTTTGCATTGCTGGCATGTTCATTATCTCCCTCATCAAGTTGGGATTCTGGCTTAAATGCTGCTCAACTTGCTCTAATTCCGGAAATCCAGGCCCAAATACACCTGATGGCCTGCCACCTCTTGGAGCACCAACACCCGGAAATAGGCCTCCCAGGCCACCTGCTGGACCACTGCTAGGAGTAGATGAAGCAAGGGGACTGGCAGCAGCAGCAGCAGGGGAACCTGATGCAGCGGATGGGGCAACACCACGCACCAAGTGAATTGTGTGATCTGTCTCAACACCTACAACATATAAGAAGCATGTGCAAAATGATTAATAATCCGAATTTAAATTGTACATACTAAATTGACAAAGAAAGAATGAGAATGTTCCAATATCTGATGTAAATAAAACCAAAACAACACTCGCTTCAAATACCTACAGAATCTTACATATGTGCAAAAGGCATTCACCTTGCGAGTACACCACAAATCTATACTATAATTAAATATGAAGTTGCCACGAGTACAACAGCACATAAATGTACTATAATAGTAATAAATCTATAAACAGCACTAAGGGTGTATTTGGATCCAGGCATGGAGCCCATATTGACGTGCCAAAATCATCGGCCGGCAAAAAGTTGGCTGCCAAATTGGCTGCTTTGGGCGCTAAAAATGAACTGTGCCGTGGACAGGGAACCGGGTACTGCCAAATAGCGGTTATATCCGAACGGCAGACTTTCCTGCAGTCAACGGCCAAAATTTAGCCTAGGCAACGCAGGCAGGCATCCAAACAGGACCTAAACAATACAGCTTCCATACACTGAACAACACAATAATTTAGTGCACAGTAGTAACATTACATCTTACATGATCAGAAGTAGACATGACAGAGCCATTCAATGGAAAGAAGACTATAGGTAATATCAACCCCTCATTTTCTTTTTATAAATAGTATTTCATCAATCAACTACTAAGAAATGAATTCAATCACATAATTGATGCCTAACTGAATTTTGGTTCCAATGACCAATAAACCAAACACCTTCAGGATAGCTGAGAAGTTTACAGTAATATGATTGAGTATATTTAACTACTCATCCAATGGTAAATTAAAATAAAATGAATTACCACATTCAATTGATATCAAAATCTTGCATTTACACACACAAAATATATTAAAGAATCAAGTGCACTCTAGCCAAAAAAATACAAATGATGATAATGTATCACCCTAGACGCCAATCATAAGATAATAATATACAAAATTTTACTTGACCTCCCAAGTCCATCCAAGGGAATAACATAAGTGTTTCTGTGAATACACAAAAGACATGCGCAACCAAATTTTTGAAACTCTGCATAACATTTTGAATCATATGTGAAACGCAACAAGAGAAGCTGTGTTTCTACCTCATCTAATCACATCAATCAAGTTAATGGTATACGTCACAATCCGAGACACTACACAGTACCTAACATAACAGTATACGTTACTTACACCAACAAATCAAACGTGTCAGCTAGCTCGTACATGGTAAATCTACTAAAAGTTAGCATTCATAGCATGGAAAAACGAAATGCAGAATCTAGCCACCATTAATACACTACAAACATAAACAGGCATTTCGCCAACAACCCGAACCACGCAGAATTCACAACCCCCACAGCCGAATTCACGCGCCCAACCGGCCAATCCCACCGCACGAGGCTAAATCGCGAGCTATTTCACTGTAGCAAAACAGTGGATTCGGCGTGGCACGCACCGTAGCTTTCTAGGGTTTGCTCGTCCTTGAGGATGCGGCCCTTGTAGATCAGGCGCTGCTGCGGCGCCGGCACGTCGCAGCTCCCGGCCACGACCTCCTTGAACGCGCCCACCGTGGCGCCAAGGTCGGCCCGCACCGTGAACTTGGAGCCGTTGGCGCACCGGATGTTGAGCGTCGCCCCCGCCGACGCCGCCTCCCCCGCGGCAGCAGGCGGGGACTCGCCGCTCCCGGCGCCTTCGCCTCCGCTCGCCATGGCCCCGAGACCTTGCTCCGATCCGGTCGGCGTCGGCGGCCGCGGCTCCGATTGGGGTTTGTTTGGCGTGTGCGCGTCAGCTGCGAGGTCTCCCTTTCTCTCTTTTTCCTCCCCTCTACTTGCAAGGGAAGAAGAACTGAAAGAAGAACAAACAGTGGTGTGACGCGTGGGATTTAACGGCGGAGAGCGGCGCGTGGTAGAGGCGATGGACGGCCTGGATGCGTCCCGTGACGTGGAGGTTCGTGTCTCTGTGCGGTGGGGCCGGGATGGGGCATGGACCGGGCGCGTGATGGCTGGCCGGTGTCATTGTGTCATCAGAAGGTTCTAGGCGTAGGCGTAGGCGTGACGGCGTGAGCTATACTTGGCGTACAGACCCGTTCCACAAATGGAAGGACGAACGGGTCCTATACTTCGGCATGTTGGGTGCTCGAGTATGGTTTATGCGAATATGATTTATGGAATCTACAGGGTGGCTTTGGTGTGTGGGTTGTGGTAGATAAACGTTGCCTCCTCGCTTAAAGTCCAAAAAATTTTGTCTATATCAATCAAATGAACATGTGTCCATGTATAATATCATTTACAAAAGTTGTCTTGCAATCATTTTACTTTTCTACTTTCAAAGTTCACCTTCAACTGTTTGCTTTAAAAATTATCACATTAAGGCGCGGGACATCACTATTAAACTTAAGCTTGTGTCATTTTGTGATCGTAAAGTTCTCTCAAATCTCGCAGCAACGCACGGTGAATCACCTAGTAACCTATATAGATACACTCCACTAAAGGACTTCTCTCAGCATGCAAGTTATCCACATCACCGTCCACTGGAACCATCAATTTATGTCTTCTACTGATTTTCTGAAGCTGATAGCATTCAAGCATACAATGTGTTAGTCTTTGTGAGTATCATGATACAAAATTCTCAAGTCTTTCTCTCTCAATTAATTGAACGTGTTTTCATGTATAATGTTATTTGCAAAAGATGTTGTGTTACAATCATCTTAATGTTTCTACTTTTAAATTTTATCTTTAAATTTGTAGAAATTCACGCAGCAACGCACGAGTAACACCAATGGGCGACAAGGTCTTGAAGCCCCTTCGAGCGGGATTTTTTTTATTTATATTTTTTTACGATTTGAAAAAGGTATATGGTCGGTGCAAACTTTTGCAAAACTAACCCTTTAATGTCGGATGAAATGGCAGTTTGATGCTAGTGCCCGGACCGCCATTTGATTCCGTAGGTACTGTAGCGCGAATACTGTAGCATATACTACAGTTAAACATAAACAGTGTTAACACCCTTCACGTTTTTTTAATAATCATAACTATTTCATATGAACTCGGATGGAAAAAAAAGCTTTATACAAAAATTTGTAGATCTCCATGCAATCTACAACTTTGCAGTTCAAATATTTTTTATTTAAAATAATCTTCGTGTACAAATAATCGATGCAAAGAGTGAAAAAAAATGGCAAGGTGAGAAAGGGAGTGAGGGGAAGAAGCAAAGAAGATGTTCGTTTGTGTCTATACGGTGTGCACTTCTAAGTAAGAGAAACTTTTACAAAATCCAAGAATGTTGTACCAAACCGATTTGTGCTTTTCCCACAACAGCTTCTCACGACAACTTTTTCAAAAATCACAACGTACAACGGTTTTTTTTCAAAAGTCATAGCTCAACCAAACACACTTTGAATTGAATTGATATGGATTGAACTCCAACCTCGCAATGGCTCCAGCCCGCCATAACTACTACTAGCAAGTAGCAATGTTTGCAGAGCTTGATTGGTTGAGTTTCAATTTTTGCGTTGTTCATCGTCAAGAATTTGGCATGCCAGTGTTTTTAGTCAAATCCATAATAAGTTACTAGAAAGTTTCATAAAGGAAAAAGTATAGGTTATTACATTTTGGTACTAAACCATCTAAATTTTCTTTACCCTAATCTTGACAGTCTCATTTTGGCATGCTCTCATTTTGACACACCCTCATTTTGGTTTGGTATGGTAAAAATTAGAATCAAACCAAAGAATTTATTATTTTATTATTTTATTTTTATGATTTTGCAAAAATATATGACTCCACGATTTTTTTCCAAAACTAGCCCTGTACCGCCATATGAAATGGCAGTTGGGCACCCACCACCATTTCATATGGCATATGGCGGTACAGGGCTAGTTTGGAAAAATCATAGCTATTTTATATGAGCTCAGATGGAGAAAATATTTATACAACTTTGTGTTTGAGATCTCCAACCTTCGTATAAAGTTTTTCTCCATCCGAGTTTATATGAAAAGTTATGATTTTGTTTTAATGTGAAGGAAGTTACCGTCGTTTGAAACAGCGGTACCGCCATATCAAATGGCGGTGGGAGGTGCTACAGTACACACCGCCATTTCATGGCGGTATAAGGTTAGTTTTGAACATTTTTGTAAAGGTTATATATTTTTTTGCAAAATCGTAGAAAATAAAATATAAAAATAAAAGAATTCCAGACCAAGCACGCTATGGGAAACACAAATCCTTTTGGCCCCACTCCGGACGCGGACGACGTGGCCTCTCCCTCGCCGCAACTGCCACGCACCCATTTGTTCCCCTTCCCCCGACCCGGCCTATGCGCCATCGCCCCCTCCATCCAACCGCCGTCCCGTAAAGTAGTCTCTAGCCTTCCAACACCGCGCTCACCATCCAAACCACGCGCCCCTTCCTCTCCTCCGCGCCGCCGCGATGCCGCCGGCCACCGCGCCGGCGTGCCCCGCCCCGGTACATCCGTCCCGCGTGCATGTCCTCCAACCGGGAGGGGGCCGTACGACGGGGCCAGTGGTGTACTGGATGCTGCGGGACCAGCGTCTCGCGGACAACTGGGCCCTCCTCCACGCCGCCAGCCTCGCCGCTGCGTCCGCCCCAGCTGCTCCGATCGCCATCGCCTTCGCTCTGTTCCCGCGTCCCTTCCTCCTCGGCGCGCGTCGCCGCCAGTTGGGTTTCCTCCTCCGCGGCCTCCAGCGTCTCGCCACCGACGCGCGCGCCCGCGGCCTCCCGTTCTTTCTCCTCGACGGCGGGCCTGCGGAGGTGCCGGCGCTGGTTCGGCGGCTTGGAGCATCCGCACTTGTTGCCGACTTCTCGCCGCTGCGCCAGGTGCGGGAGGCACTGGACGCCGTCGTCAGCGAGTTGCGGCGCGACGCCGGCGACATGGCCGTGCACCAGGTGAGTGCACTGTGCACTGGAACTTTTTAAAGGCCTTCCCTTTTTTGGGCGAGATGGAATCCTCGAAAGTTGGAATGGGCTGATACGTGGTTAAAGTGCTGTGACGTTCACGCAGGTGGACGCACACAACGTGGTGCCCGTCTGGGCGGCGTCGGGGAAGCTGGAGTACTCGGCCAAAACCTTCAGAGGCAAGGTGAGCAAGGTGATGGACGAGTACCTGGTGGAGTACCCAGAGTTGCCGGCATTGATGCCATGGGTTGGTGAGCAGCCGGAGGATATTGACTGGGATGCACTGATCGACAGGGTTTGCAGGTGCGGCAGGGTTTTTGCTGTGAATTGGGGGAACACTTTCACCAGGAATGTATAGTAGCATTGATAATGAGGGTTCTATGATTCTGCATTCATGTAATAGTGAGGCGGAGAATGTGCCAGAGATTGATTGGTGCGAGCCGGGGGAGGCAGCAGCGCTGGAGGTGCTTCTGGGGAGTAAGGATGGGTTCTTGACGAAGAGGATCAAGAACTATGACATGGGCCGGAATGATCCTACAAAGCCACGTGCACTGTCGTGTCTTTCGCCATACTTGCATTTTGGGCACATTTCAGCACAGCGTTGTGCTCTGGAGGCAAAAAAGCACCGCCAACTTAGTCCAAAGGTGCACTTGCCAAAAACCATATTCGATGGCTAACAATATCTTTCTAGGACCCAGGCCGCAAACCTGAACACCAGTGATAGAGCTTAATTCATCTGTCTCTCACAGTGAACTAATAGCATTATGAAATACCTCATCATTTGTTTCAGTCAGTGGATGCATTCTTGGAGGAACTGATAATAAGGAGGGAACTAGCTGACAACTTCTGCTATTACCAGCCTCACTATGATTCATTGGCTGGTGCATGGGAGTGGGCTAGAAAGACATTGATGGATCACGCTGCTGATAAAAGAGAGCATATCTACACGTGAGTAAGTTGTATGAGCTAATTCCATTTATCTGCTTGCCATGACTAAGGAAAAAGGCTCATGCTTGATTGGCATTTATTTGTTAATTGGCATTTTGTTTTGACTTACAGGCGGGAGCAGCTCGAGAACGCAAAAACATCTGATCCTGTATGTATTAGCATTTTACTTGTGCTCTACTACAAATGTTGAAGTCATCCCGTTCTACTTTCTGATTGATAATCTGTTCTTAATTTTCCAACCTTTATCAGCTGTGGAATGCATCGCAGTTGGAGATGGTGCACCATGGAAAAATGCATGGATTCATGCGGTAACATAATTTGTACCTACTTTAATTTGTCATGGTTTAGCACGTTTATGTGTTGTTTGTTATTTTGGTGCTGTTACGATAGTATTGTAATTGCTTGATTTTCATGTCATCTTGCTGGACAAATAAACAAATTGAACATTGTTTCGGCTTTGTTTATTTACTTCGTAGCAGAATTAGCTTATAATGCAGTCAATTTCAATGTCATGGCCCCCATTAGCTAATAGGCCTTACAAAATAGCTGATTGGTGACAATTGCATTTGTTAAGTTTGTTTGTTGTTAAGTCTAGTAGCTTAGCCACCGAGGTACTCTCAACTACTGGGTTATTGTCCCTGTGGTGAATGAAAGGGATCCATTTGGGCTATCAAAGTTTTCTCATATTGTATTCATAATGCTTGTTTAGTTCAAACTTCAAAGGCAGATGAATAAATAAAGGTTTATGTTCCTATTTCAACAATATATTCCTTCAATTGTAGTTGACGTAAATGTGGGCTACCTTACAGTGATTTTTGTAATACTTGTTTGTGCCAAGTAAGAGCATCTCCACCAGCCCCCCCTTTCCCCAGAAAACTAACAGGATTGGAAAATGTTTTCTGGAAAAAACTTACTCCAGCAAACCAAAAACTTACTCCCTTTCCCTAATTTTTTTTTTGGTTTGTCCCAATAGTTCCCCCCAACTCTCCTCAAATAGAGGGAGAGTCCACCCTCCCGAAAATGTCTGGTACTGTTTGCACTACAGTTTTTTTCCCGTTGCGTTTCCTCCCTTGTGTCGTTGTGCAAATGCTGCTCCCAGTTTGCTGCGGACCTGCCGGTGATCAACACCGGCTCTACCTCGGCTGGCACCCCTCCTGTCCACTCCACCTGTGCTGCCACTTCTCTGGCCAACGCGCCACCCTTGCATGGATGATGGAGTTCTTGATCAATGTGTGGTTAAGGTTAACGGAAGATTTTTTATGAAAATCTTGATTTCCATTAACTCACGGTTCTTAGTGCTAGCTAGCACTTAAATTTTTCTATAGATTGATGGAGTATGATTTATATTCGGCAACAGAGCTTGATTGCATATGGTGGTGGCGCCACTCCAATCACCTACGCTCCGTCAATTTGGATGTACTGCGTGAAGAGAGTGGGTGGGGAAAAATGTTAGATGTGGACCGCACGTAACTTCTCCAATAATTCTAAAACTTGTACTGGGATATGTCCCAAATCCCAATATCAGTTATTGAGAAAGAATTATTGGGAGACTGATGAAGATGCTCTATAATTCACCATGATTTGTGTTGATTTGGATGGAGTTTACTACCGATTTATTAACCTTTTGTATACAGATTTATGTGCCACTTTTTTCGAAACAAGACTTTGTTTCTGTATCATTGATGTTTTATTTCTTCATTAATATTATCTGTATATGAGATTAGTTTCTGTTGAGACAATTTTTTTCTGCAGAATGTATTGGGCCAAAAAGATTCTAGAATGGACTAGTGGACCTGAAGAAGCACTTTCGGTGGCAATATATTTGAATGACAAGGTAAAATTATAATAATGTTCGAGATGCCCCATCTTCTATCTTTTTTTCTTGTTCATGAAAAATTGCCTTTATTCACCAACACAAGAAATTATGGGGTAAACAGAAGCACTTTGCAAGAACCTGCAATTGATGACAACTTTTATTGTAATAATATCAATTACACTCACTTTGGGTGTGTTTGGTTTGAGGAATGAGGTGATCCATCATCTTCTCTTTTTTTTATCGAACACACAGGAGAACTGTGTATCTTTGTATTAAGACAAAGATAGTTCAATTACAGTAACACCTCCTCACCTTGAACTAGAGTAAGAGATACGGGTTTTAAACAGAGAGATAAATCTTACAGAAAAACGAATTAAAAGGGCCTGACCAAGAAAAAAGCTGACCCAAACACCACCACAATCCTATCCAAAGCTGCCAGCCCCTTGGCTCCGGCTGATAACCACCATAGATTCATCCTTGAAGGCCTGTGCCCTGTAGAGCTCCTGGATGCCAGGAGCAGATCCATCAAAAACACGCAAGAATGGCACAGAATTGTCCATGCTCCAAGAATGACACAGAATTAAAACCCTTTTTGTGCCGCTTCTGAACTTTCTTCAAGGATTTGCCCCACCAGGCAGAAAAAGAAATGTCCCTGTGATTAGGTACCACACTGGACAAGTTCAAAGGCCCTAGGATGCTACCAGAATTGCCTTGCAAACACGCAAGACGTAAGAATGTGCTGAGCCTTCTCATTCTCCTGGTCAGAGAGACTGTATTGCTTTGGGTGAGGGCGTCCTCTTTTCTCCAAGCGATCAGCTGTCCAGCAATGATTTTGGATGGCCAACCAAATAAACAATTTGCATTTACCTGGGGCCCAAAGATTTCCTTATCCGCTTCCAAGATTCAAAGGAGATAGAGCCGACAAAGAAAGCTCTGTAAGCCGATTGGGTAGAAAATTGACCTGAAGCTTAGAACTTCCACTAGTGCTGATCATCAGATTGGTTCAACACTATGTCTGCTAAAACATCCCACAGTTGAAGATACTCTCGGTTAAACCAACCAGATTGAGCGACCCTCTAATGTCTGCTACCCAAGCATGATCCATAAGGGCTTGGGCCACTATTCTCATCTTTCTCAATCTCGGAGGGAGACACTTGTGAATTCAGTGCTAATTCTTCTAGAGAACAACCGTGCAGCCATCTATCAGATCAAAATAATGTGCTTGTCCCATTACCAACAGATGTCACCACTCACCACCGAGATAGCAAACATGGCCAAATTATTGGAGTGCACTGGTATTTCTAGACCAGTCCGCGGACGGTTGGGTCGAGTCTTATCTAATCAAAACTATCGCAGTTGCAATGAGCAACCCATGAATTCCCAGGTCCCTGAGATGAATGGGTCTGCGGACCTTTTCCCAAACTATCAGGCAGCAGCCACCATCTCCTTTCTTCCTTTCCACAGAAATATCTTTCAGATTTTATCGATTGCTTTAATAGTTGTCATATCCATCATCTTCTCACTCAGCACTTTTTTTGTTTAGTTTGTGGAATGGAATGGGTTGGTTCATCACATTGAGAAATGGAGTCATCCCACTAAACCTTAAGATAGACTCATGATGGATGCCCTGGTCCCTCAAACCAAACAGCCAGTTCATTACCAATTAAAGTATACTTTCAGCTGCCACATTTAGGAACACAGAAGTTTGAAAAATTACTGTTTCTGTAAGCTTCTGGTTCCTGAAGTTGTTCTAGTCCAAATTCTGCACCTTTGCCTCTTGTGATTTGACAATTTTTAGGATGCCAAAATTACGGAAGAGTTGTCTCAGGTGCAGTTAAGATTAGTTGTTTGTAGTACTACTACATATGCTGAGAGAAAAGACAGTATCAGTTCTAACAATGAATAGAATCAGCATTCTTTTCAAAGTGTGCGCCTGACCTTCCACAAAAGAGTAGTCTCAGATGTATAACTTGAAGATATACCCATACTGCACATACCTAACTGAATAGAATTGATTCTGTAATAGCAGTTTGCCTTAAGGTATTCAAGTTGTTTTTAGAGTATGTTATGAAATATGCTAACCAAATAATCTTTTGCAGTATCACATAGACGGCAGGGACCCCAATGGCTATGTTGGTTGCATGTGGTCTATATGTGGCCTTCATGATCAGGTTGATGAACTTGGGTGGGTTACTTCGTAGGAGAAATGGCAAAAGATGAGTTGCTTTTCACAAGCGCAGAAATATATTATGGATTCCATATTGCTCACATTCTTAAATTTTACAAGTTATTTTGCACTCCTATTTTTTAGGGTTGGAAGGAGCGTCCAGTATTTGGAAAGATACGTTACATGAATTATGCTGGCTGCAAGAGAAAATTCGACGTTGATGCTTACATTTCATATGTTAAAAGATTGGTTGCTCAGGCCAAGAGGAGGAAAGCTGAGGAATCTCCAGATACAGGGAGGGTCAAAGCATTCAAAGTCTAAAGCATTTCATATGTTAAGCAGTTGAACAAGTCTAAAACTTCTATATGATTCGAACTTGTCTGGTAGGTATTAACATGGCAAACTGAAGAATTGCTAATAGGAAAACATTTACAAAGATTTATGCTCACTGATATTTGACTTCTGAGGATTGAAACTTAATTAGCATTAACTAAGACCGGTCAAATTCAAGTGTATGATTGATTGTGAACGTTATTACTGATTTGAATGTTAACTAGTAGTGTTGTACTTTTGAACAACATATGTGACTTTGCTAAATTGAAGAGGGAGATGCATTATGGAAAGCTTGTATGCTGGGATCTCGTGTAGTATACAATCATTTAATACATTTTTTTCGCTAGGATGGAACTTTATGTCCTCATCCGAAATTTGTGCAACATGGATTTCCACAGGATCAATACTATTTGCTTATAAGAGCATCTCCAAGAATTTCTAAAATCCTTTCCTAATACTTGATTTTTAGGTAGATGGCAAAAAATACCTCTCCAACAACTTCTAATCCACACTCCTAATCTTTTAGGACGGGAAAAAACAGTTTGTTCAGCGTAAAGTTAGGCGGTTTTGGTTGATGCGTATTCTCTCATAAAACAAGGTAGGAGGACTCAGAAACAATAAAGAGTAGGAAAGCAGAATACACAAAAGTGGTTAGAATAATTTAAGAATACTATAGGATTCCTGATGCAAAATTGTCTTTTATGTTTTAGGAGTAGATTATTAGGAACTATTAGAGATGACTTTCTTTATTCTATCCAATACATTTTAGAAGCACTAAAACTTCATATTTTTAGGAAGAAAATATTAGATACTCTAGGAGATGCTCTAAGGTCAATACTATTTGCGCCTTGTAACAGCATTTTCAAGAGTACTTAATATTTTCTTACCAAAAATATGAAGTTTTACAATTCCTTAGAAAATTGGAAGGAATGAAGAAGGCTATCTTCAAGAATTTCTAATGATGGATGGTCATTGTACTTGCCGACGGGTTTCAATTTGTTCATCCTACTTAGAAAAGTGTGAATCACAGACACTGTCGGTACTTAAATCACAGTCATTGAGGTTGGGCAACGCTATTGATATGGCCATTGGCTCTCTAATGATAAGTATTCGGATGACATATGCATTTGTAATTTTTCCTTATACCCTCTCCTCTCTTAATTCTCTCGATTCCATATGTACATACGTCAGAGAATGCGCAGACACCGTTGTGTAGCACCGAAAGGTCGCGATCTCCGTAAAATACCACTGAAAGACATCGGCCCCGTAAAATACCACCGAATGGTGCAAATGTTAACTGAAAATAGCATTCCGTCTCATTTTCCGACTGAAAACTTATTTTTGGCACTTTTTATCACATAACTTGAATGTGAAATGACTAGACTACCCTTCCTTACTTGTGGACCAAAACAAAAAACAAGCAATCCTCCTCCCAGGCTTATCCGTCGCCTCCTCCGCTCGCAGGTGCCCGCACGAGCCCCTCCGCTCGCACGCACGGCGCCCTCCCCTCGCACGCCGGCGGCGCCGCCCCTCCCTCCCAGCACCTACGACGCCGCCTCTCCCTCCCAGCCCTTGCGACGCCGCCCCTGCTGATGGGAAACCTGGCGCCCAGGTGCTCTCAGGTGGCCGCCGTCGAGCAGACCCGCCACTGGGTGCGGTCGGCCCGCCTGGCGCCCACCCTCCCTCTCGTGTGCCCGCCGCCCACCGTCTGCTGCCCAGACTGGCGTCCCTAGACATCCCGGTGTCCTCGGATGCATCCAATGGATATCCCCGAAGGGTAAGATCGAAACCCTAGCTCGTCCTATTCCTGTTACTGCTCATTGTTCCTCGTATGCTTCTAGGAGATTAGTTTTATTATGCAAATTAGGAGATTAGTTGTCAGATATGTGGACCGATTTTGGTATGCGATTGGAACTAAACAATATTGTTTCAATGGAATTGCAACGAACGAGTCAGATGGATTTGAAGTGTTGTTAATTCCTGCACTGCTACTATTTTCAGGATGGATGAGAACAATGCTTGTAGAGTAGTGATTGATGTCTCCTTGTTCTCAACTGTTGAAGATGGTCGAGCGGTGTATCGAAAGGGCAGATGTTTGGAGTGGTGGGTAGATGCAGAGGAGTACTCTATCATTGACATGGAGAAGGATGTTTTAAAACACTTTACTTGGGCAAGCAATCAGGAGGCAAATTTCTGGTTTGCAAATCAAAAAGGTCAAACAACTCGCCTTGCTACTGATCAAGAGCTTCTTACCTTGCTGCGGGTTTCAAAAATGGTGAAGTTCATCATGACTGTTGATAGGTGTGAGCATATTGATGTTGCTTTGAATTTCACCCAGATGGAGGCTCAAAGTCAGATCACAGATGAGGATAATGGGCTGCAAATACAAGTTGTGGTCAGTGGCAGCAATGATGCGGAGTTGCGACAAGCCTTTGGTAAAGTTGTAGCTGCAGAATTTGAAGATCAAGAATGGGCAGATGAACCAGAACTTGGGATTTCAGCTGCTGGTCCCGCTAGAGTAGAAGAGGAGGAGGAGAAGGAGAACTATATGGACCATGGTTTTGACCCTGAGGGAGATGATCCAACTGGAGCAGATGAAGAATGAAGGTATTTCAAGAAGCCACAAAAGGAAAAGAAGAAAGTGGAGAAGAAAGGGAGGGTATATGAAGGTACAGATCCTGATGTTGTACCAAGTGATGAAGCCACTATGATGAAAGATGTTGTCTATGCTGCACACACTACATATGATAGAGACAACCCTGAGATAAAGAAAGGATCCACATTTGTTGACAAAGATGCTTTTGTCGGGGACAGCCACGGGGGTCCCCTAATAATGGGGGAAATCACCCCTTTTTTCGAAAAATAACGAAAGCGAACGAGCAAACCACAGCACGCACGGCAGCGGCCCAGGGCAGGGCCCACGGCCCAAAAAGCCTCACCGGCCCAACGAACAGTCGACCCCCGGCGCTCCTCGAGCAAACCCCCGACCCGCTCGAGGGCCGGGCGCTGCGCCGTGAATCTTCCGCCTCGCTCGAGGGCCTGACGCCCCCTCGGGCGAGTGTCCGCCTCGCTCGAGGGCTTGACGCCCCTCGAGCGTGTTTACACCTCGCTCGAGGTCTCCTCTGACCCGCGACACCGTGCCTGCTCCCATGACCGGAGCATTAAATGCTCTGGCACGTCGCGGGAGCCCGGGCCAAAGGCAAATCCACATCACGCCGGCCCTCTGACACCGCCTGGGAATCAGATCCCGACGCTGTTCGGCCAACCCGCACTGTGCAGCCATCCCCGGCGCTGTGCGGGTGCCGAGCGGGATGGCCGGTGTCATTCTGTGACACTGTGCCGCCTACTCCCGTACCTCCTCCACGTCGCGCCCCTCGAAAGAGGACGGCGGCACCCTCGAGAGGGGTACGACCCCCAATTCCCCGCCCGCCAGGGGCGACGCCGTGGCGCAAGGCCAGCGAGGCGCGTCACTTCCGTCACCTCCCAGCGCTGTGCAGCCATCCCCAGCGCTGTGCAGCCATCCCCGGCGCCGTGGAGCCCTGTTACGATGGGATGCCACCACGCCGGCCCCTGTACGGCATGGGCGCTCCCGCCATCGAGGCCCTCGAAAGAGCATGGATCATCCTCGAAGGGTGTACGGGCAGCGACTTGGTGCGCACACTGACCGGCGCCGCCGTACGAGCGACGTGCGCCGCGTTCCCTCCGCTAGCTGCTGCGCCGCCTGGCCATCCCGGGCGCTGTGCGACTCGCCCAGGGTCCGTGCGATCAGCACCAGCGCTGTGCGGACATCCCTGACCCTGTGGCACCATCCCGCGCGCTATGCCGCCATCCCCGGTGCTGTGCGGCCATGCTTCGATGGGACGCCGCCGTGCCGGCCCCTATACAGCGCCGGGTGCCCTCGTCAGCAAGACCCTCGAACGGGTGGACGAACGGCAGTCAGACGTGCACGCCGAGCAAGCTACCCTCGAAGCTTTTCCCAGACCAGCATATAGCCACCACGACACCGGCAAGTGTTGAGACGTCAGGACGCCATCAAATCGCAAACACTGTGTGCCAGTACCACGATACTGTGTAAAACCCCGAGCAGCACGTTTGTAAGCCGCCTCCCCTTGGTCTATAAAAGGAGGAGGCGGTCGCCCGGCCGCCGGGGGACGAGATCATCGCTTCACACTCACTCTCACTCGCATACTCGTTCCCATCGATATTGGCACTTTGCCTCAATCACTTAGCAGGGACTTGGAGGCCTCTCCTCCTCTCCCGCCTTGCTTGTAGCCCCCCTCTACAGGCACCACCGGTGCGAGTCAATACAGCGCGCACGCGCCAATCTGCTAGACGTACGACCCCGCGGTCGGAACCAGGATAAACTCGTGTCCCCTGTGTTGTCATTTGCACCGACCATCGAGAAGCTGATCACAGCGTAACTTACTAGTTAGTGTCGGGACTAATCCTAACACCGACAGTTGGCGCGCCAGGTAGGGGGACTCGCGCTGTGATTGACCCCTCACCAGCATTCTCGATGGTGATTCGTACCGAGATGACGTCCCAGAGGTACGCCATGGGCAGCTCGGACCCTCTCCCCGCTGGATTCGAAATCCGGTTTGGGAGCCTGAACTTTCAGGCCACAGGGAACGGCTACCTCATGCGCCTCACCAACTTCGACGAACTCCACCCGTGGCGGTCGACTGGGCCGGGCCCAATGCCCGCCACGCCTGCTACTGACGCTCCGGCACCCACCTAGGCGGCTGCTGCGAGTACCTCGACGCCCCGGCGCCGCAAACGCCCAGGTCAGCGCTCGCGTCAGGCGCGCGCGGAGCGACACCGGGCAGCACGCGAGGCGGCCCGGAACGACGTGCCCCCACCGAGCAACACGGCGGCGCACCCTGCGGGGGAGCACGCGGCCGCAGGGCCGCAGTTCCCCTACGGGATGCGCAACCCTGCTGCGGCGTACGCCTCATCCGTCAGCACTGACATGGCTGCATATGAGGATCTCCCGGGCCATCACCTGCTGTCAGTCCGGAACCTCATCGCCACCACCAACGACGAGTCGTATCACGGCTCGCCCAGCGAGCTGCCGCCCTCGACCTCGCACGGCTACGCGGAGTGGGACTTCTCCGGCGTACCGGACCCTGTGGTCTTCCGGCGGTTCCTTGACGCCGCGGACTACTGGTTCGGTTACTCCGACGACTCCAGCGAAGGGAGCTACGATCCCTCGTGCGAGTGCTTCATTGTCGCCGCCAACGAGCATGCTGACGGCGCGAACGGAGCGGGCGACGGGAACGCGGCCCAGCATCCGGAGCCGAACCCACCACCGGCCCCACCAGCGGGCAATGCAGATATTAATGCGCAGCTGGCCCAGGCGTGCGAGCTCGAGGCAAAGCTCGCGGAAGAGTACCGGCAGGTGCGGCTCCTGCGTGCAACCATCGCAGGGGAAGCCTCGGCGCGCGGCGAACGCGCCCGAGAAGCCGGGAAGCAGGCCTGCGAGCGCATCAACACCGACTTCAACGTGGACGACCCACACACGTCACTTCGTGCCAGCCAAAAACTCATCGCGGCGGCAACACTACTTCGGGCCATGCCCGAGCCATCGACACCCGAGGCACGTAACCTGCGCCGCGAGGCGCAGACTCTCATCGAGCAAGCGGCCGTGCAGCAGGCCGAGAGCTCCGCGTCCCGCATGCGCAACCAGTCCAGTGCGCGGGGCGACGGCGGCGCGAAGGACCAGGTGGCATCCGTCCACACGGACGGTGCGGCGGAGCAGCCGCCAAACCGGGACAGGACGCCTGTCAAGGAGCGGATCCTCGACACGCGCGGCCAGGCCCACGACGGAGACGCCCGCAACGTCCTGAACGCCAAGAGAAAGGGCGACGCGGAGGCGCGAGCGGCGGCGGGCTACCACCCTCGACGAGGTGGTCGCTACGACAGCCGGGAGGACCGCTCGCCAACACCGGAACCCCCGGGAACCCGAGTGTTCAGTCGGGAGATCCGTGCGGCGAGTTTCCCCCAGCGTTTCCGCCAGCCCACCACCATCAACAAGTACACGGGGGTGACGGACCCTCGTGTGTGGCTCAACGACTACCATCTGGCTTGCCAGCTGGGCGGAGCTACCACCGATGCGGTGATCATCCGCAATCTGCCGCTGCACCTTGCAGACTCAGCCAGAACGTGGCTCGAGCACCTACCGCCCAGCCAGATCCACAGCTGGGATGACTTAGTCCGCACGTTCGTAGGGAACTTCCAGGGCACATATGTGCACCCTGGGAACTCCTGGGACCTGCGAGCGTGCACCCAGAAGCTCGGTGAGTCGCTCCGGGACTTCATACGGCGCTTTTCAAAGCGCTGTACTGAGCTCCCGAGCGTTGCTCAGTCCGAGATCGTGCACGCCTTCCTCGAAGGCACGACCTGTCGGGACCTCGTGCGCGAGCTCGGGAGGAGCCCGCCGGTCGACTCCAACGAGCTGTTCGACATCACCACCAGCTTCGCCTCCGGAGAGGAGGCAGTGGGGGCCATTTTCGACGGCAAGAAAGGAAAGCGCTTGGACGACGCGCCCGCGGAGGGCAGCAAGTCCAAGGAGCCCGCGAAGAAGTAGAAGCGGGGCAAGAAGGGCAAGAAGCCCCACCATGACGCACGTGCGCACGGGCGCGGTGAGGACGACGAGGCCCTCGCCATTGACCCTGCCCGTAAGGGTCCTCGAGGGGCCACTCGAGGCCCCGGCGTATTCGACGATATGCTGAAGAAGCCCTGCCCGTACCACAAGACCCCAGTCAACCACACCCTCGAGCAGTGCGACATGCTCAAGAAGTACTACCGCCGTGTCGCCGCGAAGGAGGACGAGGCCAAGAAGGACGGGGGTGATGGAGACGCTGACGACTTCCCCGCGGTGGAGAACGTCTTCTTCATCTTCGGGGGACCGACGGTGGACATGTCCACCAGCCGGCGCAAGCGAGAGCGGCACGAGGTCCTCGCCGCGGAGAGGGCTCCTCCTTCCTTCCTCGATTGGTCGGAGGACGCCATCACCTTCAGCCGCGAGGATCACCCAAACCGCATCCCCAACCCGGGCCAATACCCGTTGGTCGTCGATCCCGTCATCGGCAACACGCGGTTCTCCAAGGTGCTGATGGACGGCGGCAGCAGCCTCAACATCCTCTACGTTCACACCCTACGGCTGATGGGGATTGGGTTGGACCAGCTGCGGCCCAGCACGGCGTCGTTCCATGGCGTCGCGCCGGGCAAGCGCGTCCAGCCCCTCGGGCAGATCGACCTGCCGGTCTGGTTCGGCACACCGGACAACTTCCGCAAGGAGGTCCTCACCTTTGAGGTGGTGGGGTTCCGGGGCGCGTACCACGCCATCCTTGGGCGTCCGTGCTATGCCAAGTTCATGGCGGTCCCGAACTACACTTACCTCAAGATGAAGATGCCGGGGCCAAAAGGCGTAATCACCGTGGGCTCGTCGATCGAGCACGCATTCGATTGCGACGTCGAGTGCGTCGAGCACGCTGAGGCCCTGGCGCTCGACGAAACGCTTGTCGCGGACATGGAGAAGCTGGCCAACGAGGGCCCCGATTCCTCTGCCAAACACGTGGGCAGTTTCGAGGCTGCCGAACAAACGAAGGAGGTGCCCCTCGACCCTGCAGCCCCCGAGGGCAAGGTGTTGAGGGTCAGTTCCACCCTCGACCCGAAATAGGAAGTGGTGCTCGTCGACTTTCTCCGCACCAACGCTGACATCTTCGCGTGGAGCCCCTCGGATATGCCAGGCATCCCGAGGGAGGTCGCCGAGCACTCCCTTGATATCCTACCTCACTCCAGAGCCGTGCAGCAGCGGCTGCGGCGCTTTGATGAAGAAAGGCGCCGCGCGATCGGAGTGGAGCTGCGGAAGCTCCTCGAGGCCGGATTCATCAAGGAAGTTTTCCACCCTGCGTGGCTAGCTAATCCAGTACTAGTTAAGAAAAAGAATGGGAAGTGGAGGATGTGTGTGGATTACACCGGTTTAAATAAAGCATGTCCCAAAGTTCCTTTTCCTTTGCCACGAATCGATCAAATTGTAGATTCCACTGCGAGGTGTGAACTCTTATGTTTCCTTGATGCCTATTCGGGTTACCACCAAATAAAGATGAAGGAGTCCGATCAACTCGCGACCTCTTTCATCACACCGTTCGGCATGTTTTGCTACGTAACAATGCCTTTTGGCCTCCGAAACGTGGGCGCTACGTACCAGCGATGTATGCAGCACGTTTTCGGGGACCACATCGGGCGAACCGTAGAGGCATACGTAGATGACATTGTCGTCAAAACCAGGAAGGCGGACGACCTAGTTACCGATTTGCGCGTTGTGTTCGATTGCCTGCGGGCAAACGGGGTTAAACTCAACCCCGAGAAGTGCGTCTTCGGGGTGCCGCGTGGCATGCTGTTGGGATACATTGTTTCTCAGCGGGGCATCGAGCCCAACCCCGAGAAGGTCTCCGCCCTTGACCGAATGGGCTCGATTCGAGACCTAAAAGGGGTGCAGAAGGTGTTGGGCTGCCTGGCCGCCTTGAGCCGTTTCATCTCACGGCTCGGCGAGAAGGGACTGCCCCTCTACCGACTCCTGAAGAAGCACGAACGTTTCTCCTGGACCGTCGAGGCCCAGGAGGCACTCGACAAGCTCAAGGCGACGCTCGCACACAAACCAATCCTCACGCCGCCTCGAGGCGGCGAGCCTCTGTACCTCTACGTCGCGGCAACCACCCAGGTGGTCAGCGCGGTCATCGTCGTGGAGCGAGCAGAGGAAGGGCACGCCCTACCAGTTCAAAGGCCGGTGTACTATATCAGTGAAGTGCTGTCCGAGACCAAGGTGCGGTATCCCCAGATCCAGAAGCTGCTTTACGCGGTGGTGCTCGCGCGGCGCAAGCTGCGGCACTACTTCGAGGCCCATCCGGTCACGGTGGTCTCATCATTCCCGTTGGGAGAGATCATCCGTAACCCAGACGCTGCGGGCAGGATCGCAAAATGGTCCGTAGAGCTCATGGGTGAGACGCTCACCTACGCGCCGCGCAAGGCAATCAAGTCTCAGATCCTCACGGATTTCGTCGCCGAGTGGACGGATACACAGCTGCCCCCGTTGCAGATCCAGGCCGAGTGCTGGACCCTCTATTTCGACGGGTCGGTGATGAAGACCGGAGCGGGCGCAGGCCTGCTCTTCATCTCACCCCTCGGGGAACACATGAGGTACGCAGTGCGCTTGCACTTCCCCGCATCAAACAACATGGCGGAATACGAGGCCCTCCTCTGCGGCCTCCGAATCGCCATCGAGACCGGCATCAAGCGCCTCGACATCAGGGGAGACTCGCAGCTCGTAATCGATCAGGTCATGAAGAATGCGAGCTGCCACGATGAGAAGGTGGAAGCCTATTGCAACGCCGTACGCGCCCTCTAGGACAAGTTCTACGGCATCGAGCTCAATCACATCCCCCGCAAGTATAACGAGGAGGCGGACGAGCTCGCGAAGCTCGCGTCGGGGCGAATCACCGTTCCCCCGAACGTTTTCGCGCGAGACGTCGCCAAACCGTCCGTCGACCTCAGTCCAGCCCCCTCGAATCAGGAGGAACCCTCGGGGGCTCCCTCGAGTCCAGCGGGTGCGGAACCCATGGACGAGGACCCCTCGAACGAGGCGTTCGTACTCTCCCTACTCGAGGGGTACGGCGCGGACGAAGCTGAGGCCATGGAAATCGAGCCGACTCCTCGCGCAGAGGATTGGCGGGCCAAGTACCTCGCCTGGATCGATCGAGGGGAACTCCCCTCAGATCGGACCGAAGCTAGGCGCATCGCCAGGAAAGCCAAGTCGTTCGCCGTGATTGATGGCGAGCTGTACAAACGCGCCGCGTCCGGCATCCTGCAGCGGTGCATTCCCATTCCCCACGGCCGGGAACTCATCCGTGACATCCACGCAGGCGTGTGCGGCCATCACGCGGCACCGCGCACCCTCGTGGGCAACGCGTTCCGTCAGGGCTTCTACTGGCCCACAGCGGTTGCCGACGCCAACGAGGTCATGCGCACCTGCGAGGGGTGCCAGTTCTACGCGCGTAGGACCCTTCTCCCAGCTCACGCCCTACAGACCATACCCGTCACATGGCCCTTTGCCGTGTGGGGGTTAGATATTGTCGGGCCCTTGCGAAAGGCGCCCGGGGGCTATACCCGCCTGCTGGTTGCCGTGGACAAGTTCTCCAAATGGATCGAGGCACGCCCGATCACCAACCTCAGATCGGAGCAGGCCGTAACATTCTTCACCGATATCATCCACAGGTTTGGAGTGCCGAACTCCATCATCACCGACAATGGCTCCCAATTCACCGGCAGGAAATTCCTGGAGTTTTGCGACAACCACCACATCCGCGTGGACTGGGCGGCTGTCACACACCCACAGACTAACGGCCAGGTGGAACGTGCCAATGGCATGATTTTACAAGGCCTCAAGCCCAGGATCTTCGACAGACTGAACAAGTCCGGCCGGAAATGGCTTCAGGAGCTCGCAGCGGTCATTTGGAGCCTCAGGACCACTCTGAGCAGAGCCACGGGATTCACGCTGTTTTTCCTAATCTATGGTGCAGAGGCCGTTCTCCCCACGGACTTGGAATACGGATCGCCCAAGGTTAAGGGATACGGTGAAGATTTGAACCAGCAAGCTCGCGAAGACTCGCTGGATCAAATAGACGAAGCCCGTGATGTGGCCATGATGCAATCGGCAAGATACCAGCAGGCGCTGAGGCGGTATCAAGCTCAGAAAGTCCGGCGCCGAGACCTCAACGAGGGCGACCTAGTGTTAAGGCTGCGTCAGGACAACCGAGGGCGCCACAAGCTGTCACCACCATGGGAGGGACCCTACATCGTCGCCAAGGTGCTCAAGCCCGGCATGTACAAGCTGGCGAACGAGCAAGGCGAAGTCTTCACCAACGCTTGGAACATCCAACAGCTACGTCGCTTCTACCCTTAGAAAGGATTTCCAAGTCTTTTTGCACATATCCGACACCCCAGTCGGCTGTACAAATGTGAAGTTTTCTGTTCGATAAAGTCAAGGGCGACTCAGCTTTCTCCCCGAAAACCAAGTCCCCCTCGGGGGCTATTGCGGGGGGCACCCCCCTAAACGGTCCCATTTTTTCGCAATTTTCGCAAAAAACCTTTACTTCGAAAGCGCCAAGTACGTCTCGACCCGGAAGTTTGAGCAAAATGATGCAGGACGCAAATGGCCAAAGGGCGAAGACGGGTGAGTCGGGGATAGCCTACGCCTCGCGGTAGGATACGGCCCTTCCCCCTCACCACTTTGCCTAAGCGCTACTCGTGAAAATGAACGATTCCAGCTGAAATTCGCCTAAACGACAGGGAGAGACGGAACAACACAATCACAAAAAACGAAATGGCACTTAAGCTTACAAGTACTTTAAGCAAATTGTGTTTATTACATAAAGCCACGAGTCTCGATTCATAACTACAATCTAAGGGCCTGAGTGCCCAGCTGCTTTCAGGGCTCGAGGGGCCCGGCGGGAGGAGCTTCCGGGAAGAGGATTTCTGCGAAGTCGTCGGCGAGGATGTCGGCGGCAGAAGCAGCAAGCGCGTCCAGGCGGCTCGCCTCGGCCTCAGCACCATCGTCGTCGAGGTCGTCAGCGACAATGTAGCCCGTAGCCAGCGCCGCAAGGTTAACCCGGTAGTGTGACTGCACCACACCAAGGGTCTTCTGGATTCCCAGGCGGAGCGCACCTCGCATACGCCGGGCGACGTGGCCGCCTAAGGCTCGGAGGCGACTCGCCACCGTGCTCCCGGCTTGTCCGTTGCCCTCGTCGATGCTCTGGCACGCCTCGAGGGCTGCCTCCTGCAGGACCCCCAACTCCTGCTGGGAGGAATTGTAAGCCGCCTGGAGCACCTCCGCCTGCGTCGCTGATGTCCCGAGAGCAGCCCGCAAGCCTGAAAAAACGGAAGACGAATAAGTTGAGAGCGGATCTCGACGAACCCAAGCAACAAACGAAGAATCCAAGAGAGGCGACTTACCCTCGACCTGCTTCTTCTCTGTCTCGAGGGCCGCGCGCACGGTCTCGGCCGCCTGCTGCAGCTCGAGGATAGTGGCGTCCTTCTCCTCGCTAGTCTGCCGCAGCTCCTCGAACGACACGGCCTCCTGGACCAACTCCCCTTTGAGCTGCATGACCTCTGAATCCTGGAGCTGGAGCGCGGCTTGAACCTCCCCTAGCGTGGTGCGCTCCCGCTGGAGCTGGCCTTGCGCTTCCTCCTGAGCCGAGCGCTCGCGCTGGAGGGCGGCCTGAGCCTCCGTGAGGGCGGACCGCTCTTGCTGGAGCTGGCCCTCTGCCTGCTGACGCGCGCTCCGCTCTTGACGAAGCTGATCCTCCACCGCGGCGAGCGACGTGACCTTCTCCTGCAGATCAGCGCTCAGCTTTTCGGCCTCCTGGGCCTTCTGCTCGGCCTGAGCCTGCCAGGATCTCGCCCCCTCGAGGGTGGTGCGGTCTTGCTGGAGCTGGGTCTGTGCCTCGACGAGGGCAGTCTCTTTCTACACCAGTAAGGTCTGCGCCTCGGCCAGGGCAGCGCGCGCCTTCTGCAGCTCGCCGTTCGCTGTCGTCAGCACCCCCTCCTTCTCTAGGAGCACAGCCTTCACTCTGTCGACCGCGGTGGCGCCCTCCGCGGTCAGAGCATGCTGGTCCAGGAGCGCGTCCTGCACGGCCATTAGCCGGTACTCCAGCCAGCCGTTGTCCGTCTGCAGGGCCTCCACCAGGGCGTCCAAGGCTTCGTACTGCCCCCGGTACCAGTCGAGGCTCGAGCTCAACTGGGAGAGGCGGTTGTACTTCTCACGCGCCTGGCCCTGCAGCTCCTGCGAGCATCAACCAAAGGGCGGAGAGAGGAATCAGAACGTGAAACACTCGTACGGGAAACAAACGAGAAAATGAACTCCAACCAAGCAAAGACGCTCACCTCGAAGAGCTGGAACGACCGGCCCTCGTGGAGACGGAGCGCCTCGGCCAGCGTAGCGTTGAGGGAGGCGACGTGCTCGCGGAACTCCTGCCACAGCGCCTGCTCGGCCTGGGCCTCGTCGATCAAGGTACGCGGCACCCCGGGGGGACGCAACCCCTGTTCCGACTGCGACGCGGCGGCGTTAGATGCTGGCGGCGCGGCACGAGACGTCGACGCCCCGGCGTCGTGCGCCGGCCGCTGCGACATCACGCGGTCGTAGGCCCGGGGGCTGGCCCGGACGACCTCCTCGACCGGCCCCTCGTGGGGGCACCACCAGCAGGGGCCCCGGCCGCCTCGCGGCCCCTGATGGACCGGCTCTCCGAATGAGCCAGCCCGCGCCCTTGGTGAGGGTCGCGGAGCACCAGCGCCTGCTGCGGCATCGCGGCCGCCACCGCCACCTCCTGCTGCGACCCCGCGGCCGCGGTCGGGGTGCGTGATGGATCGCCCGCCGCTACCATGCTCACCGCCGCCCGTGGCACCCTCTCCGAGCGCCGCCCAGTCGTCAAAGACGTCCTCAACTTGAGCGCCTTGGCGGGCGCAAGATCGGGGACGGCTGGCGACGTCCTGACAACAAAATGAAAAGGGGGGATGAGCGGCTGTTTCTCGAAATCGAGGGCATGTGGGAAACGTTGCTACTTACCTCAAACTGGAGAAGCCTCGCTTCCTCTTCCTCGAGGACTGGGGGGGCACCTCCACTGCGCCCACCGGCGCCTCCGCGGTGCCCGCTGGCACCTCCACCAACGACCCGGTGACGGGCGGCACCGTGCCCGCCTCGAGGGTCGATTCCGCGGCCGCCCCCTCGACCCGCGGGGACGGGGGCGCCGCGGGTTCCCACCTACCAGAGATGGGCCGCTCCCCGTCGCTCTCCTCCTCGTCTGAGGACGAGTTCTCCAGCACCGGTGGGGGGGAGAGACCTTGCTGCTCACGCAGCCGGTACTCCTCGTTGTACTGATCAAGGCGCTCCTGCCGCCTGATCCTTCTCTCCTTCGCAAGGGCCGCCCGGTCCCGCTCCCGCTGCTGCATGGCGCGACCGGCGGCCTGAGACCGAGGCGTTGGCGGGTCCGATCGGGAGGCCTGGACGGTCACCAGCTGTGGGCAGGGATTGTCAGGACGAAGAAAAAAATGCGAAACAAGAATCAAAGAAGAAAAAACGGTGCTCACCGGCTCGGCGTCGGGGAGCATCGCGAACGACCAAAGGTCGTCGTCGGTATGCGGCACCACCTTGAGGTTGATTGCACGCCTCGCCCGCGTGGCCGCATACCCCTTGGGGAGAGGCTCCTGCAGCAGCCGTGAGCGCGCCAGCGACGTGGGGTTGGCCGCATCACTCATCTCGAAGATGCAGAGCTCCCTCTCCATGAGCGGAATGACCCGCCGGTGGTGGAAGTTGGCGATGATCGAAGCCACCCCCAGCCCGGTGTCCGCCAGCTGGCGCAGGGCGGAGGTGAGGGACTCCAACCTTCGTTGTCACGACGGGGGCGACACGCCGTGAAACTAGGCGTCGGACTTCCCCATCAGCACCTTCCCGGTGTACGGTGGAAGGCCAACGCCGTCGTTGCGGAGGTAGAACCACCCCTTCTCCCAGTCCACGTTGTTGGAGGTCATGGTGCACAGCGGGTACAGCTCCTTGCGTGCGTCCCGCAGTGCGAGCGTAAGACCGTCGGCGCGAACCGCCCGGCGCGTCCCCTTCTCGGCCGTGGCAAGGGTGTGGAGCTCGCCGCGAAAGAGGTGGACCCAGAGGTCCCAGTTCGCCGGGATCCCCAAAAATCCCTCGCAGACGGCGACGAAGGCAGCCGCCTGCGAGATGGCGTTGGGGGCGAAGTTGTGCAGCTCCACCCCGTAGTGGTGGCACAGCCCCCGCATAAACCGGCTCGCCGGGGCGGCGAAGCCGCGCTCGTGGAGACGGGCGAAGCTGACGACGTAGTCGTGCGGAGGGTTGGGCTCCCTATCCGACGCCGGCGAGACCATCCACACCGGGTATGGGCCGTCGCCGGCCGGCATCAACTGCCTACCGTTCACCAGCTCGTTCAGTGCCAGCGGCGTCACCGTCGACCGGGGCCACGGGAAAGGCTCCACCACTCGAACCGGAGGGGCCATGGAGGACGAGAGCGAGAAGCAAGGGTGGCGGCGGAAGCGTAAAGAACGCGAGCAGATCCGAAGCGGCGGAGCGCACGGCCGAGAGGAAGACGAGCTGCGTGCGGGGCTGGATGCGAATGGCAAGGTAAGGGACCTCGCCCCTGCCTCCCCCCGCGATTTATAGAATCTAGGGGAGCAACGCCCCCCGAAAACTCCGCACACAGCGCCGATTAATGCGAACGGCGCCCTGCGTCGCTGACGAGCGGGGCCCGCCGCGCCGAAACGGTCGTACGCACGCGCGCCCGCTATCATTACGACACAATAACCGAAGGGGCGCGGCGTCCCGTCCCGTCCGCCCCCCACGTCGCCCACGACGACTGCGGTGCGCCGCCTGAAAAGGCGCGCCCGCTTCGCACGATCGGCGCCCACGATCTGCACCCATTAAATGGCTGGGTTCCTTCCCGAGTAAGGATGACCCCCTCACGAGACTAGAGCCAAGAGCTCGAGGACCGACCCCTCGTGGGTGCGATCGATGTCCCGATCTAGAAAGGGCGGAGCCACGGCTCACCGAACGAACTCGAGGGCCGAGCCCCTCGAACGCTGCATTTACTGATCAGCGGTTCCAAGACCTGCCCGTCGAGAGTAGGCGCCGCAGATGCCCCTCGAGCGGGGATTTACTGATCAGTGGCTCAAGGGTCGGCTCGACCACGGCCCAGCAAGCTCCACAGATCAAGCCAAGACGGGGGCACGTTAGTGCCACCCCGCAGAGGCCCTACTGATCAGAGGTTCGAAGCCTGACCCTCAAAGGGTTCGAACAGGCGCCTCAGATTGACAGAGTCAGGGACGACCAGGGCGCGCGCATTCGAGCCTGACCCCGAGCTCGCAGGCTCGGGGGCGCCCCATAGTTCGTGTACAAGGCCAACGGGGGCAGCTAGTCGAGGGATCCCACCGAGGGAGAGCTTCCGCGCCCTCGGTCCCAATCGAACGGGACCGAGCCCTGCCTAGCACACCCGCGTAAGTGCTCTTATGGACGTGTCTCCGGACCACAAGCCGACCCTTATCGAACGGGGCACGGACGTCCACTTGAACTACCCGCTAACAGCTCGACGAGGAACCCATGATTCCCGACCCGTTCGATGGGAGTCATGAGCACCTCACCCCTCCGCCCCGCGAAGGGGCGGCGAAGGGGCGCACAGACAAGTCGGAGAGCTCGCCCCGATCGCCTTGAGTGGGCCCAGGCTCGGGGGCTCGACGCACGGCTACACCTCCTGAACGTACCCGAACGCAAGCAAATACCGGTACGCGCGCATGGTACTGCCGAGGCCGGCTGAAATAAACACCTCGCGCACTGGCCGCACGCTGCGAAAAAACCTTGCAGGAATGCACACACTCCTCCAAGGCTTCGGGGGCTACACCCGCGGGTGCGCTAGCGCGCCCCCACGGAACGTCACAACGCCCAGGAGGGAAGAAAGTCCCATCAGAAAGCACTAGCCTTTGCAAGTTCCTACGGATACTGTTGCAAAGGCTCGGGGGCTACTGTCGTGGACAGCCACGGGGGTCCCCTAATAATGGGGGAAATCACCCCTTTTTTCGAAAAATAACGAAAGCGAACGAGCAAACCACACCACGTACGGCAGCGGCCCAGGGCAGGGCCCACGGCCCAAAAAGCATCACCGGCCCAACGAACAGTCGACCCCCGGCGCTCCTCGAGCAAACCCCCGACCCGCTCGAGGGCCGGGCGCTGCGCCGCGAATCTTCCGCCTCGCTCGAGGGCCTGACGCCCCCTCGGGCGAGTGTCCGCCTCGCTTGAGGGCTTGACGCCCCTCGAGCGTGTTTACGCCTCGCTCGAGGTCTCCTCTGACCCGCGACACCGTGCCTGCTCCCACGACCGGAGCATTAAATGCTCTGGCACGTCGCGGGAGCCCGGGCCAAAGGCAAATCCATGCCACGCCGGCCCTCTGACACCGCCTGGGAATCAGATCCCGGCGCTGTTCGGCCAACCCGCACTGTGCAGCCATCCCCGGCGCTGTACGGGTGCTGAGCGGGATGGCCGGTGTCATTCCGTGACACTGTGCCGCCTACTCTCGTACCTCCTCCACGTCGCGCCCCTCGAAAGAGGACGGCGGCACCCTCGAGAGGGGTACGGCCCCCAATTCCCCGCCCGCCAGGGGCGACGCCGTGGCGCAAGGCCAGCGAGGCGCGTCACCTCCCGGTGCTGTGCAGCCATCCCCAGCGCTGTGCAGCCATCCCCAGCGCTGTGGAGCCATCCCCGGCGCTGTGGAGCCCTGTTACGATGGGATGCCACCACGCCGGCCCCTGTACGGCATGGGCGCTCCCGCCATCGAGGCCCTCGAAAGAGCATGGATCATCCTCGAAGGGTGTACGGGCAGCGACTTGGTGCGCACACTGACCGGCGCCGCCGTACGAGCGACGTGCGCCGCGTCCCCTCCGCTAGCTGCTGCGCCGCCCGGCCATCCCGGGCGCTGTGCGACTCGCCCAGGGTCCGTGCGATCAGCACCAGCGCTGTGCGGACATCCCTGACCCTGTGGCACCATCCCGCGCGCTATGCCGCCATCCCTGGTGCTGTGCGGCCTTGCTTCGATGGGACGCCACCGTGCCGGCCCCTGTACAGCGTCGGGTGCCCTCGTCAGCAAGACCCTCGAACGGGTGCACGAACGGCAGTCAGACGTGCACGCCGAGCAAGCTACCCTCGAAGCTTTTTCCAGACCAGCATATAGCCACCACGACACCGGCAAGTGTTGAGATGTCAGGACGCCATCAAATCGCAAACACTGTGTGCCAGTACCACGATACTATGTAAAACCCCGAGCAGCACGTGTGTAAGCCGCCTCCCCTTGGTCTATAAAAGGAGGAGGCGGTCGCCCGGCCGCCGGGGGACGAGATCATCGCTTCACACTCACTCTCACTCGCATACTCGTTCCCATCGATATTGGCACTTTGCCTCAATCACTTAGCAGGGACTTGGAGGCCTCTCCTCCTCTCCCGCCTTGCTTGTAGCCCCCCTCTACAGGCACCACCGGTGCGAGTCAATACAGCGCGCACGCGCCAATCTGCTGGACGTACGACCCCGCGGTCGGAACCAGGATAAACTCGTGTCCCCTGTGTTGTCATTTGCACCGACCATCGAGAAGCTGATCACAGCGTAACTTACTAGTTAGTGTCGGGACTAATCCTAACACCGACAGCTTTCATCTTGGTAGTCAAGCAATATGCAATTAAAAGGGAGTTCCAGACATTTGTTGAGCATAGTGACACAATAAGGTACATGGCCAGATGTGCCGATCCAGCTTGTGAATGGAAAATATATGCAAAGAAACTTCTCGGCTGCCCTACTTTCATGGTATGCCATGTTTTCATAACACTTCAGATGTGTGTATACATGTTTTATCTATACGTTCGTAATGGTTCAGATCTGTTATATACATGATTTCTTCTCACTTTCATATTGCTGATCATGTGTTTTTCATTTTCAGATTGTCTCCATTTCAGAAGGGCATACATGTGCAAGCACAAGCCAATTGAAGGGTAAGGAAGCTAGTAAAGGTTGGATCGCCGACAGGGCAAAAGAGATACTTAGGTCAAATCCATTCATGGGAGCAAGAAAGGTGAAGGATCATCTTGAAGAACAATTCCCAGTCAAACTATCATATAACAAGGTGTGGGAAGGAAGACAACGTGCAGTTGAAGGACTCCATGGCACATGGGAGGACAACTTCAAAACATTGTGGAGTTTCAAAGCAGAGTTAGAAGCTACATGTCCTGGAAGAATAGTAGAGATCGATTGCAAAAAGAAGAAAGATGGAAAAGTCTACTTCTCGAGGATGTTTGTGGCTATCAAAGCATGTGTGGATGGATTCCTTACTGGATGTAGGCCATACCTTGGAGTTGACTCTACTCACCTCACCGGAAAATATAATGGACAGCTAGCTGCAGCAACAACAATTGATGGGCATAATTGGATGTATCCAATGGCATACGGGATTTTTGCCTCCAAAGTTAGAAAGAGCCGCAGGTAGACCAAGAGTGAAAAGAATCAAGAGTATAGGTGAACCAGGGAAAAGGGGACCTTACCAATGCAAGAGATGTTTCCAGTTTGGGCATATTGAAAAGGGTTGTCGTGAGCCCCCTACTGAACTTGCTACTGAATTACCACCATCACTTCCTACCAAATCTAGGTAAGTTCACCCTCAAGCTGTAGGTTTTTGTTAATATGGTTTCTTTTTGTTTCACATGCAAAAATGACTTGATTTCATTGCTGTTTTGTGGTAAAAGAAAGGGAGGAGGTGGTACTTCGAAATGCAAGAATGCTTCCAAAAAGTCTAAGAAGAATGATACAGGAGCAACCTCTACTTCTGTTGAGCCCCCTACTGAGCTTGTTGTTGAATTACCACCACCACTTCCTGCCAAATCTAGGCTAGTTCACCCTCAAGCTGCATGTTTTTGCTAAATGGTTTTTTTTCATGCAAAATGACTTGATTATATTGTTGTTTTGTAGTAAAAGAAAGAGAGGAGAAGGTGATGGTACAGGAACAACCTCCAATTCTTTACTCACTCAAGCACCTGGTGCAGCTACATCCTTAGACATTGAAGCACCAGTTAGTCCAGGACCAACAACAAGAAGGATGTCAGCTTCTGTTTCTACACCAACAAGAGCACCAGGCACACCAGGTCAGTCCAGGGCCAACAAGAAGAAGAATGGCAGCACAAATAGATATATCACCAGGAGGCATTGAAAGGACCTTGATGTCGCCTAGAGGGGGGTGAATAGGCTTGACGACCAAATTAAACTCTTCTTCCCCGAACACTTGAGCTGACAGTGTTCCACCAGTCAGACCGGTGGTGATGACCGGTCAGACCGGTCAAGCACTGGACTTCACAGGAGGCACCGGTCAGACCGGTGCGCCTCACCGGTCAGACCGGTGTAGCACAGAGCACCTGCAAAAACAACTTCAAGCACCTCTTGACTTCTAGCACAAACCAAACTTGGTGAGTGGCCTTTGTAGATGATCACAAGCAAGGTAATGAGCCCTGCACACACAAGTAGCACACCCAAGTAGATTGAAGCGGAAGCAAATCAAATATGCTAGAAAAATAACTTAGAGAGTCAAACCACACAAAGAAGCAAGGATTTGTTTCCCGAAGTTCACCACCCACTAAGGAATGGCTACGTCTCCGTTGAGGAGCTTGTAAGGGACAATTCCCACAACAAGCCGAGTCTCTTTCAACCACTTTCCTCCTTTCCACTAAGGGGATCTTTTCCACGAAGAGGCAAGATCGCAGCCCTTACAAACTTCCCGCTGCTCACCACAACGTTGGGAGCTAACCGGCGACGCCTAGCCGTCTAGGAGGCAAACCTCCAAGAGTAACAAACGCTTCAAAGCTTGTAGACGCGAAACCAAAGTGCTCAAGCTATGGAAATGCTCTTGTTAGCTCACAAGGTCGCTCTTGAGCTCACTCTCTCAACCCAACACCAAGGATATGGCTTGAATCCACAAATCTCACAAAGAGAGGGTTGGGGAGAGCCACTAAGGCTTGGAGCTTGTTAGAAATGGCTTGGGACCTCAGCAAAGTCACTAGAAACAGCAACCCTCACTTGAAGAAGGCTTGGGGTATTTATACCCCTCAAAGGAGAAAACTAGCCGTTGGTCCTCGGGCGGCACCAGTCAGACCGGTGCCCTACACCGGTCAGACCGGTGTTTGAAAAACTAGCCGTTAGGGCTAGCGGCACCGGTCAGACCGGTGCCCCTGACCGGTCAGGCCCGAGACACCCCCAAAACCCTTTCTATGATTCTAACACTTCACCAAAGAGATGAAGTGACTTAGGTTAGGTTAGGAGGGTTTGTTAGCACACTCTAAGGCTCTCAAGGCTAGGTCTCACTTAGGTCAACTAATGAGCACTTTGACTTGGTCAACTCGCTAAGTTGCATCCCTCTTGATAGTACGGCATACCTATACTCAAGAATAAATAAAAATACTTTGTTGATCTCTTGAGCTTGAATGTCTTCAATCTTGCCATACTTGATCAATATCCACTTGAGGGCTTTCAACATAGCCTTTGACTTGAGCACGTCCATACTTGAGCTAATGACTTAGGATCTTTCCATCTAGCATATGAATGCACACTTGGATCCATAAGTCACTCCATATTGCCAATCTTAACATGTTGATAACTTGCATTGCTTCCCTCGGTTAAGGTTTGGATATGATACTTGGAGACCCCACGGATGCTAGAACTTCACCTTAGCAAAACACTAATGGCGGCTTAGCTACGGCCCCAAAGATTGCTTAGTCCCTCACCCTAGACATCTCGGTTGATCTCTTCATCACTTATCCAATCCACTTTTGAGTTCCACTTGCTTCATACACAATTAACCTTCATTTGAAAACCCGCTTCAAATGCTTGATCTTGATTGACAACGAATGTGCAAGCTTCCAAATTAGGACCATAATGTGTACACTCATCCTTATGTCCTCTTTCAATAAACACATGAACCCTTGCACTTGACTTAGAGAATTACCATCTTCTCTTATGTGATCCTTGTGATTTTAACCAAGCTATATTTAGCTATGGGAGACTATGAATTGACCTTCTCAAATTATCCCAATATTTATCTTCCTTTATTGCTTGATATTTGTCACTTGTGCATTAGGATCACCCATATATTTGTCTTCTCCAATGTGAGCTATATAATATAAATAAAACCTGCTCACAATCTTAGACAAATACATTAGTCCTTTAATCGCCTTGTCATTCAATTCACCAAAATCCACTTAGGGGCCTAGATGCACTTTCAGGCATTGCTAGAAGGGTCATCATAAGCTAGGCTAGTAGTGTGATCGAGAATCATTTTGTTGAACTATTGATGTATTAAACAGGCATGTGTTGAACCTGTGTTAGGTTTATGTTGTTCTGTATGTGTGTTGGACGAGAGCACATTGTTGGCTCCTATGTGTGTTGGACCATTGCAAGATGTGCTGCTCCATCTTAGTCTGTGTTGGATAATATTTTTCATGTGTTTGATCACTATTTAGTGCATGTGTTCAACCAGATTACTAGAATCATATTTTTCCATGTGTGTTTGATCAATATTTTGTGCATGTGTTGACTTGTTTAGTGAGGAGGTGTTAAAATATTGCCGGATGATGCCCTGTTCTTGTTTCTTATGTTTTTAGATGTCAGATACCGGTTTGGGGGTATTTGTGTCCAATTTAACAGAGGTAACACTGAAATCTAACGGAATGCCTAACGGAATGCTATTTTCAGTTCGCGTTTGCACCTTTCAGTGGTATTTTACGGGGCCAATGTCTTTCAGTGGTATTTTACGGAGATCGCGACCTTTCAGTGCTACAGAACCAATTTTCCCTTTGCAAATTGGTCGGTGTGTTCTAAATTGGATCTGTTAGTGACTATTCAGTGCCACCTCCGTACTTGCAAAGTTAAAGGCTCAGAGGATAAGGCAAAGGCAAGTATTCATGCATTCCAAAGTATAGGTCGTTTTGACTTTATTATATTTATAGATGATGTTGTGCAATTAGATATGCACTATATCTAGATGCACAATAACATATATGAATCTAGAAAACTAAAACGATCTACAATTTAGAACGAAGCGAGTAGGCAATGAGGCACGAGCAAGGAAGGCGCATGCTGCAGAAAAGAAAGCAACTTTGGTACAAGGAACAAGGAAGGTTGAGGCTGCACGAAAGAGAGCGGCAATTTTGGAGGCAAAAAAGATTGCAGCTTAAGAGAAAAAAGCATTTGCTCTTGAAAAAAAAATCAAGCAGCAACTAAAAGGGCAGCCGATGCTCATGCGATGCAGGCACGAGCTGCAAAGAAAGTAAAGAAAAATTATTTTTCTATGTACTTAGTGTCTTAATTTTATTGTCTTCCATAGCTATTTTTTAACAATATTTTCATTTTGAACCGAACTTTATGTGATATAAAATGCTACATATACATACTTTTAGTCAAAATTAAACTGTAATTGTTAAGTATAGTTTAAACATACTAATTCACGACGATCTTACTCGCATAATAAGGAAATATGGTGTCGGAGTTGTATATCCGGCAAACTCCTAAAGGGGTACTCGTCGGAGGGTAGATTGTGGGGGGATTGTGGGGGATCTCGTGATCTGGAACTCAAAGGTGAACACGTGGACACAATACACAAATTTATACTGGTTCAGACCACCAGAGTAGCGTAATATCCTACGTCTTGTTTGGGGTGTTGTGTATTGCGCCCTGCGCTTGAGGTGTTGGCCTCATGGTGCGTGCCGATCTATGTACCTGGCCCTCTTTATATAGTCCAGGGGTGGGTTATTAGTCGGTTATAAGGTAGTAGTCCTAGTAGTATTACATGGTACGAGTCCTAGTAGGGGGATTCTAGTAGGAGTTCACCTTCTTCCTTCCTTGTAGATAATCGGGATGTATGCTCAACACATTGGCACATAATGCATCTGTGGGCACGTAATATATCTGTGAGCCAATGGAGAACATATAAAGATGGAATCAAGAGGATCAAAAAGAGGAGGGGGTAAAAGGAAAAAAATACAAGTGTATACGTCATCCGAATATGTATCGTTAGAGGGACATGACCGTATAGACAAAGTCAACCAATTTTAATAACCATGATTTACATTTTTTTTAAGTATGATAGCCAATTTGAAACATACCGACAAGTACAATGGCCATCCATACATTTTACTCTTTCTAGCTAAATTATCCTAATCGCTTTTATATATTCTTTCTTTTTTACATTGGTACGAGAAATCCTTTTCTACTCTTTATTCTTTCCACGTCCTTCCACCTTGGATTAGGAGAAGACACGTGCGACTCATAAGTGTGTAACTTTACGCGGAATATGGTGACTTTTCCCAAGTTCTAAAAGGTTAGGCAGATGGATTAAAAGTTTTTGGAGATGTGTTTTTCTCGTCTTGTTAAAAAACTAAGGATTATAAAGGGATTTAGATAACTCTTGAAGATGCTCTAAACCACAGAGTTACGCATAAAGATGGACGTGGGTGATCCATGGAGTGAACTTGGATGCTCCACACAAACCATTCAAAAATTTAGAGCTAAGGTTCGATCCATTTGGTTAAACGTTGAAAATTATATGAATTGAAATAATTTGTGAAATAGTGAAAGGATCTTGATGTCGCCTAGATGGGGGGTGAATAGGCGAGACGACCGACTTAAACTTTTCGTCCCCGAAAACATGAACTGCCAGGCGTCACCGGTCAGACCGGTGAGGCTGACCGGTCAGACCGATCCTTGGAGTTGCTCAGCAGGTGGCACCGGTCAGACCGATGCCCTTCACCGGTCAGACCGGTGAGCCACAGAGAACCTGCAAAAACAACTTCAAGCTCCTCTTGACTTTTAGCACGAACCAAACTTGGTGAGTTGCCTTGGTAGATGATCACAAGCAGGGTAATGAGCCCTGCACACACAAGTAGCACACCCAAGTAGATCGAAGCGGAAGCAAATCAAATATGCTAGTAAAAACAACTTAGAGAGGCAAACCACAAGGAGATGCAAGGATTTGTTTCTCGAAGTTCACCGCCCACTAAGGAACGGCTACGTCTCCGTTGAGGAGCTTGTAAGGGAGAATTCCCACAACAAGCCGGGTCTCTTTCAACCACTTTCCTCCTTTCCACTAAGGCGATCTTTTTCACGAAGAGGCAAGATCACAGCCCTCACAAACTTGCCGCTGCTCACCACAACCTTGGGAGCTAGCCGGCGACGCCTAGCCGTCTAGGGGCAAACCTCCAAGAGTAACAAATGCTTCAAAGCTTGTAGACGCGAAATCGAAGTGCTCAAGCTATGGAAAAGCTCTTGTTAGCTCACAAAGACACTCTTGATCTCACTCTCTCAACCCAACACAAAGAATGTGGCTTGAATCCACAAATCTCATGAAGAGAGGTTTGGAGAGAGCCACTAAGGCTTAGGACTTGCAAGAAATGGCTTAGGAACTCAGCACAACCACTAGGAACAGCAGCCCTCCACAAAAGAGGACTTGGGGGTATTTATACCCCTCAAAGGAGAAAACTAGCCGTTAGCTGTCGGGTGGCATCGGTCAGACCGGTGACTCACACCGGTCAGACCGGTGTTTGAAAAACTAGCCGTTGGAGTTAGCAGCACCGGTCAGACCGGTGCCCCTGACCGGTCAGACCGGTCAGGCCCGAGCACCCCAAAACCCTTTCTATGAAACTAACACTTCACCAAAGAGATGAAATGGCTCAGGTTAGGTTAGGAGGGTTTGTTAGCACAATCTAAGGCTCTCAAGGCTAGATCTCACTTAGGTCAACTAATGAGCACTTTGACTTTGGTCAACTCGCTAATGTTGCATCCCTCTTGATAGTACGGCATACCTATACTCAAGAATAAATAAAAACACCTTGTCAACCTCTTGAGCTTGAATGTCTTCAATCTTGCCATACTTGAACAATATCCACTTGAGGGCTTTCAACTTAGCCTTTGTCTTGAGCACGTCCATACTTGAGCTAGTGACTTAGGATCTTTCCATCTAGCATAAGAATGCCCACTTGGATTCATAAATCACTCCATATTGTCAATCACAACATGTTGATGAGTTGCATTGCTTCCCTCGGTTAAGGTTTGGATATGATACTTGAAGACCCCACGGATGCTAGAACTTCACCTTAGCAAAACACTAATGGCGGCTTAGCTACGACCCCAAAAGATTGCTTAGTCCCTCACCCTAGACATCTCGGTTGATCTCTTTATCACTTACCCAATCCACTTTGAGTTCCACTTTGCTTCATCCATAATTAAATTCCATTTGAAAATCCCGTTTCAAATGCTTGTTCTTGATTTACAACAAATATGCAAGCTTCCAATTAAGAACCATAATGTTTACACTCATCTTTGTGTCCTCTTTCAATTACCACATGAAGCCTTGCACTTGGTCTAGAGAATTACCATCTTCTCTTTTTATGATCCTTCTCATTTTATCCCAATATTTATCTTCCTTTATTGCTTGATATTTGTCACTTATGCATTAGGATCATCCATATATTTGTCTTCTCCAATATGAGCCATAAAATATCCATTCACCAATACATATTCCAATAATAGATCATGAATATCTAAATAAAATCTGCTCACAATCTTAGACAAATATATTAGTCATTTAATCGCTTTGTCATTCAAATTCACCAAAATCCACTTAGGGACCTAGATGCACTTTCAAATAGTAGATTGGATTGATTGAAAGATAGGAGTTACAATATATAGAGGGAGGAGATCGTAGACGTACAGAAACAGAGTCGGAGACGATCTCCTCTTATATCTAGTCAATCCTAATCAGAGCCGGCTGGGCTCTAGGCCCGAGGTGCAGCCCAATACACATATACCACAAATACAGTCTAACACGCCCCCACAATTTTAAAAAGATATAGTTTTTGGAACAAATGATAAGATATTGTGTAAGTTCCATTTACACCTCTATTGTTAGCTTTCATCTTGCATTTTAGTAGTAGTTCTACCTCCTATTATTAAGTTTCTTTCATCTTGCATTTTAGCTGTACCTCCTATGACCAAGTTTCTTTTTCGATCCAGACTATTTTAAATGTTCATCTTTGGTGCTTTGGTGGTGGATGGCAGAAATAGCATGGGCATCATCCCTTGTCAGTGGGTTCAAGCGTCCTCCTCCATCCAAACACGTTTCTGTTGGGAATCTTGACGTACATAGCATGGCCACCAAGTTAGATTTCAATTCACTGATTCAAACAAAAAAATGTAGCATTTTGCAAAGTATAGGGCACCTGATGAATTTGGATAATCTAATTAATTGGTTTGGACAGTGCAGAATAGATGCCTTGCATACCTGTGGGCATTACGATAATCTTGAGGCCCTGAAGTTTGTTCTCTGCAATTACGCTCTGTTTAGTTTGGCAAATTATCACTATTCAGTATTCACCCATCACATTGAAACATTGAACTATTCACACTATTTAGGAGTATTAAATGTAAAGTAATGACAAAATTCATTCCATAACCTCCTGCGGCTGATTCGCGAGCCCAATCTAATGAGCTTAATTAGATTATGATTTGACAACGTCATGCTACGTAAAAAAAATCTTGGTTGATTCGTCTCGTGATTACCCGGCCATTCATGTAATTAGTTGTATCATTTGGTCCTCTTAATTAGAAGTTTTATACTTGACATGACATTTTTGCTACAGTGCTTTTGAACCAACTAATAAACAAGGCTGACGTCTGTCTTGGTTCAACACACTCAAGTAGGCCTGGATGGCTGGATCCCATTTGATTAGTCCAGTAGGGCGTAATTACTTGTTGCTTTGGTTTTGCTAGTGGCATGCATATGCATGCAACTAATATTGGTTCAGCTAATAATGACGTGCAACTAGTATTGGTTTTGCTAATGACGTGCAACTGATATTGGTTTTGCTGATGTTGTTCAACTAATATTCTGTTGTCAGTTAAGGCCTGATTTTCGATGGCCTAACCTGATCCATCACTGTTAAATCAGGCTTTATGTCTCCGTTGGTAGCCGCAGGCCTTTCTGACCGTGTCCATGTCAAAGGTCAGGGATTACCTTTCCTTCCAGGCGAACGCAAAGCAAACACCCGGGGGAAGAAGGAGACGCGCGACATGGCAACCGCCGCGGCCGCCGATCGACCGACCCACCCACCGGCCGCGCGGCGCCCCAACGGCGGGCCGCCTGCCGCCGCGTCGGGCTCTACACCACCACGGCCTACTGCTAGCTAGCGCCCCCCGCGCTAGCTGCCGCGCATGCAGCGAGCCAACAGGAAAGCCTTTTTTACCAGACGTGACGCGCGCCTCACGGGGTCGGTCGCGGACGGGCGCGCGGCGTGGAGCGGAAGGGTCTTGCACAAGTTGACGAGCCGTTACGCGCGCGCGCACGGGCACGGCGCGCCGGTCGCCGTTATCCGCGTCGGCGCCGCCCCCGCACAGCGAAGTGTCGTTGCGGCGGAGAAGCCGTGGCACTTGCAGGGATAGGAGTAGGATACGAACAGCAGGCGCCGCGCCGAGCCGGATCGCGGAGGTCACCTAGCAGCCAGAGAGTCAAACGGGCAGTGAATGGCCGTGGTGGCGCGTGGTGTGGGACGGTTGATCTTGCGCGCTTCAGCGCTTGGCGTCAACGCATTTTTTTTATAAAAAAAAAGGCTCGGCTGACTGACCGTGACCGAGGGTACGGGGTCAGCGGCGGCCGTTTCACGATTCGTGAACCGGGTGTCGTCGCTGCTCTTACTACAGCCAGAGCATGGAGCGGCAGCCAGTGTACGAGTAATTGTGATGTCGTTACTGCTTGTTGCGCGCTAACGGTTAGTGGTTGACTTGCCACTTGGGCTTCACTCGCTACCGCGCGATGCCCGAGCGCGTCTCGGTCAACGAAGGTCAGAATCGTAGTGCCAGGACAGTATCGTACAAGCACTCCCTACCAGTAATCTGTCGCCCGGTTGCTTCGTGCGCCGCATCATCTTATCTTTGCTCGAATAATAATGTACGTATATGATTATTGCTACGATACGAATGATTCGAGCCCCGAAGGAGACCCAACAAGAGGATGTTGATCCAGAATTCAATCATGGTGCAGTGGGAGACTACGGTCCGGATCCGGTCACTTTCGCAATAAGATTTCGAAAGGGACCCCCGAAGGCCTCGAATAACCATGATGATGGGGTCAAGCATGATTGACAGAGCACCGCGATGAGCATTATCACATACTAGTAGCATGGCACCGCGCCGCCACGGCGTTCCCAACTCGTGCTCTCTTCGATTCTTGAATCGATGGATAAGATGAGATCGGGACATAGGGTTGAGAACGGGACCCCAAAAACCTTGCAAGCTCTAAGCAAGTGCTGCTCTGCTCGGTCTTTGAGCCATCCTCGCTCCGGGCGTGTAAGAAATCCCCCATTTGCATGACTCTCCCTAGTTCTAGTTGCCTCCTGCCAGTAATGCAGTCTTGCGCGGAAAGGGAACGCCGGAGGCATGTGCCGATGTGCGGCATCAGGGACGACGGCCTTCCAAAACCGGGAGAATTGGAGAAACGATGAATTGATAAATCCTCCGTGCTAGGCATCCCCAGCCGAGCCGCTCCCAGTTGGGTACGCACATGCCTTTCACGACGTGGCCTACTGCCACTGTTTGACAGGGTTAATGAAACGAAAAAGCTCTGATCCAACTCGAACACATCCATGCACGCACGGTGGTTATCCGGAACGGCCCTGGGGTTGGACACGTCCGACGTGTCGTGATCAGGGGCCAGCCGCCCAGGCCGGGACCCCCCGCGGCGGCCGTGGTGGACTTGGTTACTCGCAATGGCTGTTGGCTGGGCAATAAAACGAGGCGGCGCTGCCCTATCCACCGTAACAGGGGCCCTGAAGGAGACCGGAGTAGTAATCGGTGAGGTGAACGGTGGTGCGGCGGCGCGGGCGCCCGGCCGGCGGCCGCCGACGCACTGGGGGACACAGGGAAGGAAGCAGCGGGCCGGCGGGCGAACGTTGGCGGTGGTGGCCCGTATCATGCGATAAGCCTTGACGCCCTGTCCCCCTTGCTCGCTTCCCTAATCATCGGCCACTCCCGTTCTTATCCCCTCGAATCAAATCCCACTCATCATCCGCTGCCCTTTTCTTTCTCCCCTACTAGTCTCATTCCTCGTCCTCGAACCCCCTTAATTCCAGGGCTTCCAGCAGCAACTTCATTTTCTTCCCCGTAGCTGGATTACTACGGCTGTCAGGTGTTCAATCATTGCCATAACTAAAAAAATCACGGTGAGATCGAGTGCAAATCAACAGGATCGATTGTATACAGACAGACAGACCGGTAACGGACGTGCCAGCGGATTACGGCGATCAGCACCAGGTCACTTACCGGCGGCCACGTGCCAGGCTGCCGGGAACGGGTATTGTGCCAGCCCAAGCTTTCTATCCGACGCCTCGCTGACGCGCCCCCGCGCCGCGGCACGCGTGTCCTCGTCCCCCGGGGGGTCGGTGGCCGCCCCCCGGACCTCACCGTCCCGCGGCGCCGCGCTTCGCTCCCAACCGCGTCGCGTGTCCAAAACATTCTGCGGCCTGTTGGAGCGCAGCACACAAGTATCATCAGTTCTAGGGCCTACTCTGTAGTTTTACTGGACACTCTAGAAGGAAAGGAATACTCGCAGGCAGGCACCAGCTAGCTTCCGCACCGCGGGCCGGAGCCAAAGAAACCAGAGCGGCAGCCTTGCGGCGCCCCGCGTGGAGACGTGGAGCTAGTATCATAAAGCTAGCATTCGTGCTGCTGGCAGCCATCCAATTTCCTTCCAATCCCCTGTTCTGCTCTGTTCTCCCAAGTAGACAAGCAATCTAATCATTCTCCGACCCCGATCGAGCTCGGTCGTCCATGGCCGCCGTCATGAGGAGCGCCGCGTCCCTGTCCCTCGTCTTCCTCCTCCTGGTCTTCCTCGCCGCCCCGTCTCCGGCTCGCGGCTGCGACCGCTGCGTGCGCCGGTCCAAGGCAACCTACCAGGCCTCCTCGCTCGCCCTCAACGGTAATCACTAATCAGGCATCCACTCCACCGGCTTCCTGCCCTTTCGCAATTTGTTCGTGGCCTGAAAGATTGGTCTGGCCGACGTTGCTGTTGCTGAATTTGTACGCCCGTGCAGCCGGTTCTTGCGGGTATGGCTCCATGGCCGCGTCCTTCAACGGCGGCTTCCTCGCCGCCGCCAGCCCCGACCTCTACAGGGGCGGCGTCGGGTGCGGCGCCTGCTTCCAGGTACTGGGTTCTTCCGGCGCTGGCCGGGCTGTCACTAGTCATCCCCCGATTCCGCTTTGATGAGCAATTAATTATAGTGGGGGTGGATTGCCATTGCCAGGTGCGGTGCAGGGACGGAGAGCTGTGCAGCGCCGCCGGCGCCAAGGTGGTGGTGACGGACCAGGCGCGATCCTCCTCCTCGAACCGTACGGGCCTGGTGCTGAGCGCCGCGGCGTACGCGGCCATGGCCCGCCCCGGCGAGGCCGCGCGGCTCCGGGCGCAGCGCGTCGTGGACGTCGAGTACAAGAGGTAGGTACTGGGCAGCTGCCCCTGCCCTGCTGCTCCCTCCTCTTGTCGCCGCTCGCCCGCCCGCGCGGTGCCGTGCGCGAGGACGGACGGTGTCGGTAGTGGTGCGTCATTTCGGTTTCGCTCGCACGTTTCGACGATGCTGAGCACCTGAGTTTTTTTTGTGCGGGCAGGATCCCGTGCGAGTACGCGAACCGCAACCTGTCGATCCGCGTGGAGGAGAATAGCCAGCCGCCGGCCCAACTGTCCATCAGGTTCCTGTTCCAGGGCGGCCAGACCGACATCGTCGCCGTCGACGTCGCCACGGTAAGCAAGCAACGTTCGATCGGCGCGTGCGCCGTCGGAGTTCCGAGTTCACCGGCGGTTGATTTGACTTTTGTTGGCATTCAACAGGTCGGGTCGTCCAACTGGCGGTTCATGACGCGGGAGCACGGGCCGGCGTGGAGCACGGCGCAGGCGCCGGCGGGGCCCCTGCAGTTCCGGCTGGTGGTGACGGGCGGGTACGACGGCAAGTGGGTGTGGGCGGAGTCGGAGGTGCTGCCGCGGCGGTGGGAGGCCGGCCGCGTCTACGACACCGGGGTGCAGGTCGCCGACGTCGCGCAGGAAGGCTGCAACCCCTGCGACACGCACGAGTGGCAGTGACGACGCGCGCGGCGGCTGAGCTGTGTGAAAAACTGTACAGTTCTTTTTTGCCTTTTTTTTTTCTCTGCTTCTTTTGCCCGATACCGTCCATTTTTGGATGGATGGGCGGATGGAAAAATATGAAGAGAGGGAGTCAAACGTGCCGTTGCAACTTGGTTCTGTTCGGCCTTTCTGTGCCCCCCACTTCGATCGATGTGCGGCGGAGTTGGAGCGCACGATGCGATGGCTTTGGCCGTCAACGACGACGGCTTCCACTCGCCGGCTCGCCCACAGGGCCGTTCGTTCCGAACGGCATGAACAGATGCCGTCGTCGCGACGGGGAGGTGATGTCACGCGGACGTAGGAACGAAATGTTCGGCAGGATTCGACCGGCGCGGGCAACATTCCACACTGGCGTAACGGCTCCCTTGTGTAAGATTAATTTTAAAAAACTCGCCCTGAGCCGCCCCGGTATTACACGGAAGAATTCTCACGCAGGCTAAGAAAAAATCATCGAAACCTGGCCCCGTCCTGACACCAGAAATGTAGACTTCTGCCTGGGCCACACACGGTCCTCATACCGACCTGAACCGCCTCTTAACCAATGCTTTGGCACACGGGACCGACGAGGGGATTTTTTATTTTCTACAAATAGAGGATACAAAGCATTTTTACCTCAACGGAGTCTGACCTTATTCGTCTGGCTTATCAGCTACCAATAATTTTCTCTCGGAACAAACTAGCTACCAACCACCAGTCAGTAGTACTTATCTCTCAGAACAAATCAGCACTAACAACCAGTCAAACAAACAGACCGAGAGCAAGCAACCGTGTAGGAGAGAGGCGATGCAAAAATTTCACTACCTCTCTCGAATGCACGTGAGTCGCCTGTAGGGAGCCCACGGCGAGGAGCCGAGCAACCTTCATATTCCTCCCCCGCAACGTACAGCCCGCACAGAGGAACTCCCTTCCCTTCTCTCCCTTGACCCGCGTGACGACGCGGAGGAGCAGGGGAGGCCGGGCCTCCTCCTCTCCAACGGTGGGGCTGTCTCGTCACGGGAGCAGGGGCGCTCGCACATGGGAGTGGGAGCGCGCGACGGGGCCGCATCGCCGCAGGGAGCTGGCGGGCATGGCCGACCCTGCCTCTCTTCCAAATCCACCACGTTGGTGGAGGAGCTCGAGGCGGAGCGCGACCCTGGCGGGGCTCAGAGGGGACGGGGGAGCGGCGTTCGAGGCATGTTGATCAGGGGCTGTTGGCCCCTCCTCCATGGAGCATCGTCTGCCTCCACGCACCGCTACCCCTTCCGAGCACGAGGCGATGTGGGCACGGTGAGGAGGAGCATCGTCATCGTGCGCGAGGCGAGGCGAGCGGATGAGCTTTTTGTGTCACCTATTGGAGACAAAGAATTTTGCGTGGAGAATGCATCTACATCTACTGTACTCGTCTGTACATGATGCAGATGAGGGACAGCGGCGGAGCCAGCGGTGGGGTGGGCCCCCTCCCCCCCGGAGCCCCTACAGGCCGGAGGTGGAAGAAGAAGAGGGGAAGGGGAGCTGGAGGAAGAAGACGGCAGCGGGAGCCCCCCTAGGCTCCGGTGCTGGCTTCGCCGCTGATGAGGGAGGATGCATCTGCTGTAGCAAACATTTCATTGTTGTACGCCCTGTTCGTCTGGCTTATCAGCCACCAGCCAGCAGTACTTTTCTCTCAGAAAAAATCAGCCATCAGCAACCAGCCAACAGTACTTTTCTCTCAGAAAAAACCAGCACCAGTCACCAGCAATCAGCCAAGCGAACAGGCCGGTAGTCGGTCTAAGAAGACATCGGTGATGCTGTCCGTCCGGTGAGTAGTGCGGTTGTTGAGTCGAGTCTATGACGTGAGCTGGAACAAAGTAACTAGCATTTGGAATCCTGCCGTTTGAAGACTTGCAGCAAGTATCGGGCGGATTAGGTGCGCGTGCTTTCAGTGGTTTCGAAACGATCTAGTAGTCCGTTTGTTTGGCTGGTGACTGGTGCTGATTTGTTCTGAGAGAAAAGTACTACAGCTGGTTTGTTGTAAGAGAAAAGTACTGCTGAAAGTACTGCTGACACGAGGCTTCAAGCTCTCCCCACGAGGGCGCACGTTTGCTTCCTTTTTTCTGCTGGAGCGCTACGCTCACGGAAACACGGAGCGCGCCGAGGAGCCCCGAGCCCACGATTCGACTGATTCGTATATGCGCAGAGCGCGGGTGCGTCTCTCTTCTTCTTCTTCACCGCGAACAACGTGATGGCGTGCTCCATCTGTTCCGTACGGGGACGTTCGTCGGATGCTGTCATGCTGATACGACGAGGGCGCTTCGGCATCTTTTGTACTGATAGTGGAGCTCGTCCCCATTTTTGGGTTCAGTCGTAGGCGCTTGACTCTACTCCCTTGGCACACCATCATCATCAGAGCAGCGGTCTGGCTCAGCCTTCATCGGACGTGAGCGCTTCGTCCTCCTAACGCGCGACGCGATGGCATGCGCCGTCTGCCTCGTTAGTCGTTACCGTGTCATCACATCATGCTATAACTGCCATGCTACCACGCGCCTGATTGTTGGTGTGCGAGCTGAGAAGAACCCGCGCTCGCGTTCGGGACGTACTTGGGATCCGGTGCACGTCAGAGTTCGGCGGTGCGCGGGCGTGCATCGTCGGGGACGTGAACGGATCTTCTGCTCACGATGGCACAAGTCGTCGGCACCGGCACGGCCGAGAGCCCCGAGACATCGCGCGGCCAGCTGTCACCAATGTAAATCGGTTCCATTGTATAAGGATCACTCCACAACTTGAAGTGGTAACTTCGCTCGCTCGCTGCAGGATGGGATTCAGAGAAGGTACAGAGCAGGGGGGTGTCACAGAAGTTTTCGAGAAGCAGCACTAGAGAGAGCGCCAAGGGCCGAGCGGAGCTTTTATATGGGTTCCGCTGGATAAGTAAAATGGCTTTAAATCTCATTAGGTCCAACTAAATTCAACATTTCGAAATTTATATTCAACATTTTCTGAAAAATAAATCAACATTTCCAAATAAACTATATAACATTTTTTTTCTAACCGTGAACATTTTTCAATACCTATTTCAACATTTGATCAAACAAGATTCAATATCTATTTTTTCTCCATCTTCTTCCTTAACGGCTGGCCAGCCCGTCGACGGCGACACACGGGGGCTGCGTGGCCACGGTGCGCCGGAGCTGTGGCAGCGCGCACTCCGGTGGCGATGACACACGGATGCCGTAGTGGCGGCGGCGTGCGGTGCTGACGCTCCGATGGTGGTGGCACTGCGCACGAGCATAGGTTGGGGAGGAGAAGGTGGGGGCTTGGGAGGAAATTAGGGTTGAGATCCAATGTTTATTATTATGTGTACAAATCCCAAACATCATATGGGAAAAATTCCGAAAGTAAATCTGATTTTTTTAGACTATAAGCCCTGGGGCCGAGGTCCCGAGGTGGCCCTTACCTATCGACCAGGCCCATGGTTGCTCGGCCTGTTCATCCTCTGTCCCTTGGTGGATCTAGAAAGGCCTTATTCATCCAGCCCATTTTATTTGCAAACTAAGGCCCACCGTCGAAACCTGTCAACAGTGGTTTCATTTGGAACAGAGAAATTCACGTGGCGCTGGACGATTGTCAGCATATCATCGTGACCGTCTTTCGCGTCGTCGTCGTCCTCCCCGGCGTGGCCCTCCGCATTGCATGGTACAGTCGCGAAAAGGGGCAGTAATGGCAGACCTCGATCGAGCTGTTCGGAGCTGTAGTTGTAGCGCTGGAGTAATAGCCCTTTTGCGGTTGCGGGATTCTCGGTTCGAAGAGGTTGACTCGGTAGCGATGTGCCACTGCCAGCTCTCTCTGTCCTCGGCGTCACATTGATCAGCAGCGTCCTCCCGCTGTACCACTGCACTGCTGTCTCGAGTCTCGTCTGGCAAAAGGCAGAAGATGAGAGGCATCGTCAAAGCTGGGACAGGGACGGTTGACTCCATGACTTATTCTAGAAGCTGCGCAACAGGGATGCAAGTTTCTTGCTCTGCGAATTCGCAGCTAGCCGTCGTCGACTCGTCGTCCCGGTCCCGTTGACACTTCACACTTCCACGTACTGGAGTCAGAGAGTGTGGACGTTGCAACTTGGCGCCCGGCCGGGCGTCGTCAACGCGCGCGACGCGTACGTCCAAGGCCCACGAGCGGCGCTGTACCTTGTCACGAGTCACGACGAGTGCATTCGCGCGCCCGTGACCTGCCCGTGAACTGTGTGAAGACATCGACTTGAACATGTACTGTGATCTCTTTACAGTACGGTTTTTTATATGCATGTTCTTGTTTCCGGTGACGGCTAAGCAGGAGGGGCTCGTCCACCCTTCTTCTTCCTTCTCCCCCTCTTCTTCCTCTTTCTCATCCTTCCCATGATCAAAACTGGTAGGAGAGGCTAGTGGCTCCGAAAACAACATAAACAAGCATATGCATATGAACCCAACTATACCCGTTGATGAACGCCTCAGAACTATATCTATTTATTTTACATATTAGCTTTGAGCCTTTGATCTTGTGAGAGGGTGAGTCCAAATCCAAGCTCCTCACGTGCTACCTTGCTCCCTATTGATGCAAAAGGCTATGTGCAATATGCAAATCTTAATTCTGTGCCTGCGTTGACTCGGGATGGGAATGGGTCAACCTAGACCCGGCCTTGGACCTGGCCCTATGGTCTTATGGTCAATTTTAAAGGGCACGGGTCGACATATTTTGTTTGTAGCTTCATTGGTCCAATGGGTAGTGTGGGTCGGCTCACCTCAACATCTTGTTGTATCTAATGCAAGCATTTTAGTTTGAGACACATGATATATGATAATATGAAAGCAAATGTCAAATTAATTTTTTTTAAAAATATATCGCTACAACCACGCAAATAACATAAAGAGTTTGAGGCAGAAACACCACCCCATGTGTTAGCCGCGACATCAAATTAAGACTCAGAAATAGTTTTGCCCGGAGAAACAGCGAGGCTACGAATCGAAGACGGCGCAAGCAAGTGAATAAGTGCACTAAAAGTTGGGATGGGCCAATAGGTGAGTGGATGCATAAATGCTCATTTGATATTGTGCGTGAGCTACCAAATGGCCAGATTGCACAATGTCAAATTCCGCAATGCAGTGTCTCCTCTTGCATCAAGATTTTCACCATAGATGTCGCTGATCAAAGAAACATCGAGGTTTCACGAACAACCGGTTTGACATCTAGACATACAGGACCTACTATGGCTATGTACTGACCAGGCTTAGCTATGGCTCCACCAGTGCCTTGAATCATTATTCAGGCTATCAGCTTGAGTACGTGTGACATATGAAGTTAAGCTATCATCTTATATATGGTTTTGTAAAAAAAAATGCACACAACGCTCTCGTATATTTTCATGAAGTGTGAATTTGGGTCGACCTATCTTACCCACTGGGTCAGTAGACTCCAACTCTACATACTCATTTTTTATTTTGAGCCGACTCATATGACTCGTTAGCCCTGGACTTTTGGTTCAGGCCAACTATCCAATAGGTCCACCCGACCTATTTTCTTCCCACGTACCGGAACCGGGGATACGGCGGGCAACTTGGCACCTTAGGATGGGAATGGGATATTGGGATGAATGCAAACATGACACGTCCCACTAACACTGTAGTGGTATTATCTTTCTGTACGAGAAAGAGAAGTCTACGCATCGTGCGCCCGTGGTGGCTTGCTCTGAACGGATGTGGACGTGGAATCGCCTGAGACGTTAATTTGGATGCAAATAGCTTTCAGGATTCAGGCGCTGAGGCACTAATTGAGAACGTGCCTGCTTGACTGGAGGTCTGGTCGTCTGGAACACCCTCCTGAACTAATCCTGTAATACATGACGCATATTCAGAGTATGTTTCACAGTATTGACTGGGAGATGGATCGATGGATGCGGCCGGGTTGTTTAATTAAGCTGCCGGTTTGATTACTGGCCGATCTACTCTGGTCTTGAGACGTACTACATGGGATTATGAGTAAAATGCACCCCGGGTACTCAAACTATTGGTCTCCTCCCATTTAGGTACTCGAACTATCAAAACGATTATGTGGGTACCTGAACTATTGCCCATGCACACCAAAGGTCTAAAACATGCCACATCAGGGACATTTTTTCAAAAAGAACCCTATATGTTTTTCCTTCTCGCAAACAGCTCCTTCCTCTCCCTCCGCCCGGCCGCTGCGAGCGTGAGCCGCGGGGTGTTCCGCACGGCCGCCGCGGACGTTCTCCCCTATATAAAACCACTCGCCCGTCTTGCTCTGCTTGGAGCGGCTCGTCGTCCTCCACGGCGTGGACGCCGCGGTCCACGTCCTCCTCGCGCTCGTCGTCGCGGGGCGGTTTCACGTGGGCCCTGGCGGCGGTCGAGGTCCTGCTCCGGGTGGTCGCGTGACGACCTCTCCTCGCTCCCCGCCACGCCGCCTCCCCGCTCCCCGGCTGCACCGCCTCCCCTCTCCTCGCCGGCAGCGGCGGCGGCGGCTCCACGCCCTTGCGCCCGTGGATGCGTCGGCGGCTACCGCGGTCACACATTGGTGCAGAGTCGCGCGCCAAGCCGGGGCGTTGGCAAGCGCGTCGGCTGGAGGAGGTCCGCGAGATGGCACCCGCCACCGTCACGTGCAAGGCCGACGCCGCCGTGCTCTACGCCACCTGCGATGCCGACATCCACGACGCCAACCCGCTGGCGCACCGCCACGCGCGGGTCCCCGTCGCGCCCATCGGCTTCGAGGCCGCCGCCCCGGCCGTAGAGGCCATGCTATTCGGGACCGGCGAGGCGTCCGAGGAGCAGAACCACGCGGCGGTGGCCGAGCATCAGCAACACGTGCACCACCACACGTACGCAGACGGGCGCGAGCGCGAGGGAGACCGGCCTGGCCGCAGCATGGCAGCGTCGTGGCTCCTCCCGGATGGGGACTCCGGCGTCGTGGCTCCTCCTGGATGGGGACTCTAGTGGCCACTGCGCCGCCTGGATGGAGGCCGAGCGTCGCCTCCTGGCCCGCGCCAACGCTGCCGTGGACGAGGCCGCCTCCCTCCGCGTGCACGTCGCCGACGCCGCGGTGCGCGCGCGTGCCGAGCGGCTCGAGCGCGAGGCCACCAACTCGCGCGCTGGGGACTCCGGGAGCGGGCCCCTGCTCCCCAGTGCTGCTGGTGACTGGTTGTCGAGGCCGAGTGCGGCCACCGCGCCGTGCAGGAACTGCATCGCCGGGAGGAGGGTGCGCGACAGCGAGGAACTGTTGGCGCCGGTGAGCACCTCGTTGCCGACAGCGAGCACGGCGATCTTCGTGTCCTGCAGGAAGGGCACGACGCTCTGCTTCACTGCTTGAGCCACTGCGCTGCGCCGCCCGGGTCGGCCACGGAGGCAGAGGAAGGAGTTGTTTGCGAGAAGGAGAAAATAGATAGGGTTTCTTTTGAAAAAATGTCCCTGACGTGGCATGTTTTAGACCTTTGGTGTGCATCGGCAATAGTTCAGGTACCCAGATAGTCGTTTTGATAGTTCGAGTACCCAGATGGGAGGAGGCCAATAGTTTGAGTACCCTGTGTGCATTTTACTATGGGATTATTACATAACTTGTCTAGTACTCCTCTTGCATTATACTCCATCCGGTTCCATATTAGAAGTCGTTTAGGACAGCGACACGGTCACCAAAGCACAACTTTGACTTCGCTTTTCTATAAAAATCTATTCTTATGAAAGTAATTTTCAAGGCAAATCTATTTATATGATTTTCATATTTTCAAACTCAACAACTTATAAGTTATTCGTGATTTATATTCCTAATGTTTGACTCAAATCTTGTCCAAAACGACTTCTAATAGAGAACCAGAGGGAGTATACTGCCTGTCAGCTGTGACCTCTCGAAAAGGTTTATTCTTGATCGCCACATGTCGACGTCCACCTCAGGGAAAAATATAAACCGGTCCGCCCGGCCGGTCGGTTTGGAATGGTACTCCGCCGCGGCAAATCAACATGGATAGCAGCTACCGTTAGACGTTACGCACCTGCTGACGCAGATTTGCCCTGCTCCGATGTTGTTCACTCTTCGCTGCTGCTCTGTTGTCCGTTAAGCGACAGCGACTTGAACCGGCCGTCTCGCACTCACACAGAGTACTCTCTCTCTCTCTCGCAGTACGTCGTCTCGATGGTGCCAGACAAGACTTGGAGAGAGCGGTTCCCTACGTGCACACTGAAGGAAGAAGGCCCGTTAAAATTAACACATCGCTAACCAAAATGCATGCACCCGCGGCCGCGCGCCATGCTGCATGCGCGCACCAAAAAGCTCCTGCGGTTCGTGCATGGATCCGGCCGGCCCCCAGGCGCACATATAGATAGCCGGAGATGCTTTGCCTCCTCAGACGCACGAAAACACGCGCACCGAAAACACGTGACGGATGGATCCATCCACCGATCGACGGCCGACCGGGCGCCTAACGACGACGGATATCCAAGCGCCCCGGCCGCGGCCCCGCGCACTCGCGTCGCCATCGCTTTGCCGGGTCCCATCCCATCGGCGTCCAACCGATCTGGAGGCGAAGCGAAACCCCAGCGCCAGCGGATGGCGGATCAATCATTTGTTCTGATGGGTGCAGCGCACCCGTCCGTCGCCGAACCGGGCGGGCGGGGACGAGCCAATGCAAAAGGCGATCCGATCGATCGGGAGCAGCGCGCCGCGCATTCAAGGCGCGCAGGCCTACGAACAGCGCACAACACAAGGTCGCCGGGCGGGCGCGATCGGGTTCGGTCCGGACCGAACTGGGGCGCCAATCAGTGAGAGGTGCGGTGGGCACGGCACGGGCACGGCGGGTGGGCGCGGAGGCAGGGGCCCGGCGGCCGGACGTGCCCATGTGAGCGGAGATCGCCTCCGACGCCGGGCACCCCCCCTACCCGCGGCGGCACCGGCACTGTGCCCGCCTCGATGCATTCCCTCTCTGATGCCTGATGAGCCACGTGTCCGCACCTGGATGGGGGATACGAATGCTGTGTCTGTGTGGGGGGAGGAAATTTGTTGACGCACCGACCTCGATGCCAAGCTGGCTTATTTACGACTCTGCGATTTGGGGAGCATGTGTAGAGTCAGAGCACCTGGTCATCTTGAGATTTCCTAAACTGAGCTGAATCTATGGAACCAAATGACACCTGAGCTGAATCTAAGTTACTACTCCCTCCGTTCGTTAATCACCTTCGTATTGGCTTCGGAAAAGTAGTCGTATTTCATCTTCGTATTTCTCCCGCTCGCGTGCTGCATCCTTTCGTTTTCTGCGCGCGCGTTAATGCCTCGCTGCCGCGCGTGACGGCGGCCGTTTATGGCAGAAACTCCCGTTACCGGGGCGTTCCGTCTTCGTGGAGTTTCCTTCGCATACGTCTGTTTCTTCCATCTCTACGGGCTACGGTCTGCATCCTGTACATCGACTCTTCTTCCTTGTTTCTACTACTACTAGCAGGAAAAAGAAACAACAAGCTAGCAGATCAATATTCATGCACGTGTACGTGCATGCTGCTAGTACTAACAGTAAAAAAACAAGAAGCTAACGGATCGATATTCATGTACGTGTACATGCATGCTGCTACTATTAACAGTAAAAAAACAAGAAGCTAATCATCAATACTCATGTAAGTGTACGTGCATGCTGGTACTCCAGTCGAGCAGATTGCACTCGTTCTGAAGCGGCAGATACTCCTTATCTTGCAGGGACCTCGCCGTTGTCGTCTTCGGCTTCCTCCTCATCTTCAGGATTAGCGTCTCCTTCACCACCAGCCCCCTGTCCTTGTCCATCTCGTTCTGATACACAAAGAAGAAAAGCCAAGAAGAAAAACAAATCAGTGTCATTTGAATCGACAGAAACCGTAAGCACTCTTTGAATCAGACAACACTCACCTTCATCTCCACCATGCCACACACAAGGTTGTAGTCGAGCTCATGGACAGGACCATCACACTCGACCTTCAGTGCCATCCCAATCGATGTGATCGTTTTGGTCTAAATCATCTGATGGTGGCTCAAGATTCAGGTCTGAGTTCTCGTCCTACCATGGATCGGTGGCTGTATAGAAGATTGGTGAACTGATGATTGATGGATTCCCTTGATCACATCCGTGGGGGGTATATATAGGGTCTTGGGACGACGGAGAGGACGATGAGCAGTCCGCGGGCTTTCCAAATTTTGAGCGGTTCAAATCGATTTCAGTTGGATCGATCTGGCACGAGATGAGGTGGGATGAAATTTTTGGATCCGTTTTGGGAGGAAACGGCGCCATGGATGGAAAGAATTGAGTTTTGGCGCGAGCTGGGGAGAGGGGCGAGAGTTTAGACAGGTCATGGCACGTCCAGAATTTTCGGCGGAGGGATTTTAGCGAGGAGAGGCGGCCGCGCGCGCGGGAAAGAGGAGACGGAAGGAAACGGAAGTTTTGCTGGCCCCGTGTGAGCAGACAGAAGGATCATGGAGAGTTGGTTTTGGGCGGCCCATCGCGAAGAAGCCGAAGCGAACGAGCGATGCCGATTTAATGCAGCGAGCTGTTCGCCCTCCCCTCCTTGGTCTCGGTGAAGTGGTCAAATACGAAGGTGATTAATGAACGGAGGGAGTATTATATGGACCTACACCACGAATTAAGTTTAGAGAGTCAGAAATACATTTTTAATCAAGGCATCCCACACCACGAATTTGAACATTGAGATGTTAGCTTGGGTATGTGATGCTGATTATAGGTTAAGGGGAGTGGGAAGGTTGAAGGATTTCTACCACTATCATTGAAACATTTTTTTACGGAATCTTCCATATACATTTTGTCATTTTTCACATGCATTCAATTTTTTCATCCCATGAAAACCATCGGTTTCCACATACTTTTGATCAGAAGATAGGCAAGGGAACGCATGTGCAAATATACCACATGAATATACCACAAATAAACCACATGTTCGTCAAAACGATTTTTGTAGCAGCTACAAGTATGTATGTATAAATGAGTTACAAATCCTAATAAGTTCACTACGCAAATAGATCAATAATGAGGCATTGTCATCTCAATTAAATTGATAAAAATTAATTTTGCTCATATATAATTTAACTATAGTAAAATAAAATGTGTTTCAAATCACTGTATGTGTAGAATATTGATATGATGAATTCAGAAAGATTGATATTCTTTTACTTTGGAGGTAATATCATATCATATAGGCACACATGCTCAATTATTTTTTGAAAGATTGTTCAAATTTGAATACCTCGTGGTTGCACATTACTAAACTTAAATTATGGATTTTAAAGTAAATTACTACTAGTAAGGGTGAAGCTAAAGAGGCAATAAAACAAGTAAGAAAATATGCCGATGAAAATGATGACTTGCTTTAAAACATATATTTTGATCTTATCATTTTAATTATATTAGTGGGATGACAATGTGTTTCAAGTTTAGAGACCTATATGACACTTGAAGGCGAGTTTAGGGAGTTAGATCTGTACTTTGAGAGTATATGGACCTAAATGACACCCGAGCTCAAGTTTAGGGAGTCAAAATTGCATTTTAAGAGCGTGAGAACCTAAGTGATAGGGCCAAACAAGTATAGGGACTATTTATAAAATTATAGCATGCGTGGGAGCACGGACTGATGGACTAGTGAACCCTAACATCAGACAAGATGATGGCTTGCTTTAAAACATAAATTTTGATCTTATCATTTTAATTATATCAGTGGGATGTCAATGCATTTCAAGTTTAGGTACCTATATGACACTTGAAGGCGGGTTAGATCTGCACTTTGAGAGTATATGGACCTAAATGACACCCGAGCTCAAGTTTATGGAGTCAAAAATGCATTTTAAGAGTGTGAGGACCTAAGTGATAGGACCAGACAAGTGTATGGACTATTTATAAAATTATAGCATGCGTGGGAGCACGGACTGATGGACTAGTGAACCCTAACATCGTTTTCGAAAAGAGGTTCACCTCTGGTTCAAATATACAACCCCAATCCGATTGGTTGTTTCATGACCTTTATATTTCAAAGTCGACTCAAAAGCAACATTTTGAAAGCTATACTACTACTATATGCATTCGTAGGGAATATATATTGTATGATGTTTTGGGGGACTAGTATTATTATATGACTTTACTTGACCAACAATCCATTGGTACACTATTCCCCACGATGTTGAAATTACTATTCCCTCCACATGGAGATCCCGGAGCAGTACAGTGGACAGCGTGTTTGCAGCCAGGGTATTTACACGTCATCACAGTGTCCAGCTGCGCAAAAGTGATGTTCCAGGTCAGAAAACAACCCTCACCAATGTTCCAGGTCTTTTTAGTTGCCGCAAGTTTTCAGCTGTTATATCGAATTTACGAACACTAATTAGAGGTATTAATGTTGATAAATGACAAACACTCATTCCATAACCCGGTGAAATTGGGAGACGAATCTATTGAGCCTAATTATGTCATGTTTAGACAATGTCATGCTACAGTAAACAATCTCTAATTTCAAATTGATTAGGCTTAATAGATTCGTCTCACGATTTCTCGTCCATCCATTTGATTAGTTTTATAATTAAATCATGTTTAGTTATCTTAATCTTCGATTTACAATTGCTGCTACTACACATTTTATCAACAACTACAAACTTTATATATATTAAACAGACACGTTACAAAAAGTCCTCCAAAGAAGACGAAATTACAAGTAGGTCCAAAGACCGGATACGCACAAGCACAACCAATGCGGTTGCGATGACGAGCTCACCGACGAGGGCCGTGGGGGTGTCGGAGGCGCTTACACTCGGGTGGAAGGACTGCTCGAGGCAGTTGTAGACGAGACGACCGAGCCGATGGAGCACATTCCAGAAACCGAAGGATAAGCTTTGCTTAAGCCGGCTATCTTTTCCGGTTCCGGCACTTTTCCCGTAGCTGGGCTGTAGAGTACTAGGGAGTATCAGTATCTTGTCCAATAAGATAGCTGGCTTTGCAAGCATCTTCCTTCGGCCTCAAGCCAACTAACCATCCGATTGCGAGCGAAGCCAAGCCCCGGTCAAACGTGTTCCACTCACCACCCACCCGTGCGGGCTCCGCCGCTCCGCTCTCCCTCTCGTCCATCTCCTACCAGTCTACCGCGCGCTGGGGATCCATCCACCCCCATCGTCCACGTCACAATACCCATACGCCCATATAAAACACCGCCCGCCTCCCCCCCGCTCACCACCCACACACCCCGAGTCACCACCGCATCCGAGCCCAGCGGCCGGCCTCTTCGACCAAAGCAAGCAAGCAAGCAGAGCAAGAGCACAGCCAAGGCGGAAGCAGGATTGCAAAGAAGCCGGGCGCGATGGCAGTCGGGTTCCGTCGGACGCTCACCACGCTGGCGTCGCCCAAGTCGATGGCGCCGTCGTTCCTCCTGGACTGCGCGCGGCCCAAGAAGCTGTCGTACGCGCGGGTGCGGTCCACCAGCCTCCCCGTGCGCCTCCACCCGCTGGCGGCGGCGCTGCACGACTCGGCGCGCGCGCTGCTGGCGTGGGCGGACGCCCCGGCCCAGACGGGCCCCGCGTGGGTCGCCGACGGCGCCGGCCGCGCCGGGCGCGTCCTGGCGGGGCTCGCGGACCTCCTCCACCACCCGCAGGCCCGTGACGCGCTCCGGCGGCACCCCTGGACGGAGCAGCTCCTCGACGACCTCCTCCTCCTCGCCGACCTCCACGGCTGCTTCCGCGAGTCGCTCGTCGCGCTCAAGCAGCTCCTCGCCGAGACGCACGCCGCGCTGCGCAGGCGCGACGGGGCCCGCCTCTCCGCCGCGCTGCGGGCGCAGCGGCGGTCGGCGCGGGAGGTGTCCCGCCTCGCCTCCTCCGCGCGGGACCTCTCCCACCGCGCCGCGCCCGACGACGAGGCCGCGCTCGCCGACGCCTTCGCGGCCGCCACGGCCGCCGTGTCCGCCGCCTCGTCCGCGGTCTTCGCCGGCGTGTCCACGGCCTCGGCCGAGTCCGCCGCCAGCGCCGCGCCGTCGCCGAGGACCCCGACGCCCTACTCCCCGGCGCGCACCCCCGCCAGCCCCATGTGGCTGGTGACCGACCTGCTCCGGCGGCGGCGGACCGTGTCGTTCGAGGACTCGTGCAACGAGGAGGAGGAGGAGCGGAAGGCGGCCATGGGCAGGGTGCGCGGGCTCGAGGAGTGCGTCGACGCCGCAGAGGCCGGCTGCGAGGAGGTGTACCGCGCGCTCGTGAACGCCAGAGTCTCCCTGCTTAACCTGCTCACGCCCACGTTCTGACGCCCCCTGCTTCTTCTTCTTCTTTAGCTTCTTCATCATCAGAGATCAATGCCCAGGACTCCATTTTGGTTCGTTTGCGGTGTGTAAATGCTGTAAATACTCCCTCCTCCTCCTCCGGATTGTAAATCCAAAGGAGCTGCAGTTAGCTGAGAAGAACACTCTGGATTTTTGCGCTTGCCACCTGCCCGTCCTCTGCTTCAAATTTTGAGTGTTCCCCCCCACAACCACAAGTGAAGTGAGCAATGCACCATTGTTTCAATTCGATTCGACATTGTATTTCTGAAATCTGGCTTGTAAAGAGAAGATTGTTGTTCCACTCCACCTCTTGGGATCGGCAAAACTGTGAAACCACTCGTACCTGGATCGTTGACGCTGTCTTGATCCAATGATCCATCTCCCTGTCGCTCTTTCACTTTTTCAGACGCCACGCCACGGGCGGCAGCAAAGCATGCAGGGGAATCGGAACGGAGAGTCTCGCCGCCGAGCATGGAACAAGGAACATTGCCGTGCGGGGGAGGCATTGATCTGGCGGAAATCTTTGCGGGGTCGGTCGGTTCGGCGTCACATGGACTTGTATCTCGGGAGTTAATGTGCCACGCTGGGGTGATGAGTGGCCGGCCAAACCCCTTTTTCCCCAGTGATGCAGCCGCCCTGTAGCGAGCGAGGTTGACGTGTATCCTCCCGAATTAAGCCTCGCTTCGCTTGCATTTTCCGCCGATCAAACCCGGTCCTCGCCGATGCCAGCGAGTTCCAGACTCCCGCAAGCCAGAACGACCCTGAACTGTTTGCCGGTAATGTGGCTTTCATTGGCACGTCACATTCACATAAACCACATCTGCTACTGATCTACTCACTAGTCACTACTCATGCGAAAGAACTCTCAAGTATCAGATTGCAGGAACTTTCTTCACATTTTTCGTCCATGCGAAAGAACTCCCCCGCCGTTTTCTGAATACATGCATGTGTATCAGACATGCAGACTTGAGACTTGTTGTACCTAGTTTTAGACTTTCAGATCGACTGGACCATCACCATCAGTTGGCCCGGCCAGCGGCCACCACAAGCCCACAACAAAGCTCGCCGTACTTTAGGAGCTAAAAAGGCGAAAGCAACCCATTACCGGGTTCGTCAGTTTGAACAACACTAGATTGCCCAACAAGAGAGAAAGTGGCAGCTCGCTTTTGGAGTAGGGTCTCTCTAGCTTCAGCTCCGTTCTTCTGATCTCTCGAGTCCTGGCTCAACTACCCAACCGATCATGCAGCTAGCGGTACAGGCGTACAGCAGTCGTCAGTGGGCAGCGGCTCGCTCGCGCGCGCGCGTCGTCGGTGCGGTTGGCTCGCATGCATGCGAGCTGAGGGTGATCGAGGGCGATCACACGAACCGAATCAATGTAGCCTGGGGAAATAATTGAGCTCCTCGCGATTGGGCCGGGTGATGGCAATAATTGGGGGATCGGAGGAGAGGTGGCTGCTGGTCGATGGGTTCGATCATATGATATGGCTAGTTGGGATGTTGCAAGCCCTGATCATTGGGTGTTTGGGAGAGGAGGCTTTGGACGCATCCGTCCAAGTACGCACTCCCATGCTCTCGCGGACGAACCAACAGGGGAAAATCTCAATCTATGACGAGCGTATAATATAATGGAGTGTACATGGTAGTGGCGAGCGCGTCTTGGACTGGATGACTGAATCATCAGTGAATCTAATGCGCGATCGATCATTGGGTGTGGGTGGTGGTTGCGCTGGACGGTAGAATCGAAGACCATTTGCTGTCTGATTTTGGCCTGGATTTCGTCCGTCCGGTCGGACGGATTCCTCGGCCTTGATCCGGTACGGTGCCGCGTGTGCGTCCAACTTACCAGGGGCATCGCTGTCGAGTTGTTGACGACGACGACGACCGGGACGACGGTGTACGGCCGCTGTGCGTTAGGAACTGGTAGCGGTAGGCGTAGTTCTCCGTTCGTTCATGCGTGAGCTCGTGCGCGCTCGTGCTGATCAGGTGAGGATTATATTGTATTGCTTCCTGCCGAGAAGTGTGGCGCTTCGATGGCGACGCCGACGCGCTTGGCGAGCGTAGAATAGAGCATTCCGAGTACGCTAGAGTTGGTGGATACATTCGATCTTGTTGGTGTTGGCTTGCATCAACCACGTCGAACGCCGGCGATTTCCTTTGCTTTTTTTTCAAGTGGCTAGTGTGTACTGTGTATACTAGGATAATGTGGAGAAGAATCTTTAGAATTCTTGGCCAATCAGTTAGTTTGTCAGTGTGAAGAGACAGAGAGGGGATAAAAAGACGGATCAAAAAATTGAAAAAGTGGCGAAAGAATTCTTAGCTTTTTTCCCCTTAGCAGATTGTGCCACCACCACTTGTGTGCTTTTGTGTGTGCATGCATCATGGATCATCCCTTTTTTTTTCGTCGTGGTGCTTTGGCCCTAACGTGATTGAACGGGGGGAATGGACTGCCAACTCGCGCTCCACCTTTTCAGGGGCTTTTGATGAATGCTAGAGCCCACCCGCGATCCGCACCGCGCGGATGGATGATGGATCCACACCCGTCCAAGCCGGTACCATTTGGCACGTGATGAACGTTTGTCAGTGGATGTAGCTGTGGGGTGACAATGACTGGGAATCAATTTTAACTTCGTCTATTCGGCAGATCTTAAAGCAGTTTCTACTGATTCGGAGTACGTCCGATTTGTTATGAGAGAAAACACTACGTAAAAAGTTAACATTGCGGAGGAAGGTGGGATGAGATGAGATGAGCGCGCCTCGCGCTCACGCTCCCGAGGGGGCTCCCGCCGGCGGCGAGCCTCCAGCTCCCCCGTCGAGGACCATCCCCTCTCCTCCTCTTCTGCTTAAACTCCGGTGCCGGGCGCTGAGTCGTACCCTCGTCTCTTCTCCGGCCTCCCTCCTCTGCTCCAACCACCGACTGGCGTCCTCCCCTGCTTCGTTCCCCTGGGCGCCACGGTGCCCCTCCCCTGCCACGTGCGCCATGTGGGCAGCAAGACGGCGCATTCCGTGATTGGACCGGCCCCGCCACCTCGGCGACCTGGGAAGGGGTCCTCCTCCTCCTCCCCCCGCCCCAATCCCCGGCGGAGCAAAAGTTCGGCCACTTCCCTCACCCGCCTGGAGCCCTGCGCCATCCGCCCGCCAGGTATGTCCTTCTGTCGCACTGCTCTACGTTGCTACTATGCGTTGTCCGTCCCGGCGACCTCTCTCTCCTCCGCCGCCGCGGATGATTTCTTCTGGTTGCGACCTGTCCCGGGTTCCTGTGCGCCCTCTCTTGGTGAGGTAGAGGATGCGCTGAACTTCTGTTTCTCCACTCCCCCCTTCGGCTTCCGGGCCCAGCATGCTGGCTCAGGAGTGTTCTCTGCGGCCGCCTCGGACTCCAATCTAGCGAAAGTTATCGTCGCTACGGGGCGATGCCGTTTGGGCCAGACCTCTTTACTCCTCTTCCCTTCTCTTGCGACGGCCATCGCCGGCGGCGGCCTGCCGCCGGAACCGCTGGTCACGCTGCGCGCCGACGTCACCCTTGCGTCTGCGGCTGTTCAAACTCGCGAAGGCGGGAAACGGGCCGGGCCGCGCGTTCCTAAAAGGCCGGATGCCTCGCTCGGCCCAGCTGCGCGTGCGGAGAGCCTGCTCTGGGTTCGCAGAACTCCCGCCTCCGCCGACGCGCCTACTCCAGCTACTCCCGCGCCGCCCGCGTCGCGCAGCATTCATGGCGACGGCCCCCACGAAAATCCGCTCCGCTCTGATCACCTGGATTGCAGGGAGGGATTGAGGAACGTGGAGCTCTCACCTCTGGCTCCCGTCCGGTCGCGTCGGGCGCCGAACGCTTACCTGACAGAGCGCGCTGATCAGAGCGCCACCACTGCGCCGCGGCGCAGTGAGGCCATTACTCCGGGTGCCGCCTCCCCGGTTATCCGCCCCATCTCTGTGCTCCCCAAATCCTGCTCCTCCTTTGTGCACCAGGATATCAGGGAGTCCTTTTGCAGCGAGGCACATTCAACCCTCAGTCCCGGCGTGGAACTCCCTGACCTACAGTTCGTGCTTTCAAAGCCGGGGGTCTGCGCCACCGTGCAGTCCCATCCGTTTGCGGTAGTGGCGAAGCTGCAGCCCAGGCCTCCCAGGCCTTGGCCCTAGTCATTAGGGTCAAATTTTGCATACTGTAGCAAACTGTAGAAGAAAATTGTAGCACAAAATTGGCCTAATTTCTATACTGTAGCACTAGTAGGCCTTAGTCGCTTGCCCAGCCCAGCTCCGCCTCTGGTTTGCGGCGCGGCCATACCTCCAGGCGCTCCTCTCCCCCCCCGCCCCCCTATAAAGAAGGTGGCCATGCATAAGCTTCGACGCACCCGCTCCTCGCCTTCTTTCCACTCCCAGTGCTTCAGGTGTTTAGCTACTGACCACTTGGTCGCTGACTGTCGGGACCCGGTCCGGTGCCGGACCTGCCTTCGCAACGGCCACCGGAGCATCCACTGCGCGATGGCGGGCGCGTTCTCACGCGCGCTCTGGCCGCGCTCGGCGCGCCGCTCTTCGGCCGAGGAGGGATCTGCGTCACCTCCTCAACGAACGCCGCGCTCGCCGACGCCCGATGCGGGCTTTTGGCGCTCACCCATCGTCGACGGGCGCCACACCCTTGCGCCACCTCCAGCTCGCCTCCGCTCTCGCTCCCCCGTCCCCCCGCCACCGCCTGGGGCGCGGACTCTCCCCAACAGTTCACTTTCACCCCTCCACCACCTTTCCTCCCTCTGCATCAGCTCGCCGCCCCTCTGCTTGGCGCGCCGCCACCCCCTTCCTCCCCGCTCATGCTACTCTCCCACCCGCAGATGCTCCACCCTTCAGGCATGGTGTCACCGAGGTCCATATGCCAACCGTGGACATGGGGCCCACTCGCCGCCTCGCCTACGCCTTCGTGGAGCCTCCCTGCTCCGACCCAGGGCGGCTCATCAGGATGGCCCTTGCACAGCGTGGCGGCGATCCTCCCTGCCAGCTGGCCGCATCCTCCCACGGGGCCATGATGGTGGTGTTCAAACACACCTACTTCCGCGAGACCTCCATCCGTCGCGGCCCCATTGACTTCGGGGGTTTCCGTTTGACCCTCATCCGCCACGAGGAAGCGGAGTTCCGGGTCATCTGCCCGTACCGGCGCTTGGTGGAGGTCGCTGCCACCAACTACCCCCCGAGCACTGGAACGAGGCGGGCATCCGCAGATCCTTTGAGGTCTTTGGGCAGGTGTGCTGCGTCGACAAACACTGTCTTCGCAGGGTGACGGACGTCCACGGCGACGACAACATTGCGGACTTCTCGGCAGTCCGGGTGCTGCTGCTCCTGGATGAGGACGCGGTGATCACGTCGCAGCTCCTTGTCCGCAACCCCAGGGGTGAGGTTTCGGGCCTCGCCAAGCTCCGCCTTGTCGACTGGTGGGAGCACCCCGCTGATACCCCGCCCCCGAGCGACCACGAATTCCCCGGCGACCTCCGCGACAACGACGACGATAGCGACAGCGACGACGACGACTCCCGTGCCGGCCGCTACTCCCCGGGCTGGTCCAGCCCCCTCGCTAGGCTTGGGTGCCGGCATGCCCCGCTTTCCCGTCCTTCCGGGCGATCGGAGGGTCGAGCTCCAGAGGCGGCGGCCGCGCCTGTCGCACCGTGGGGGTCCCGCTGTTCCCCTCGGTGCCCCTTTGGTCCTTCGCTACTGGTGCCTTTTTCGCTCTTTCCCGTGCTCTATCCCTTGGAGGTGTGCCCCGTGTGGTGATCCGCGACCTGCCGACTCCTGCCCGCCCACGTACCCCTACGCCTGCTCCTCCACCGTCCCTTGTCTGCGAGGTGGAGGAGGTGGCGCGCTCCAGCTGTCGCGGGCATTCCCCCATGCCCTCGCTCAGCGACCTGCTCGCGGAAGAAGAGCACGAGGTCACCATCCGGCGTCGGCGGGTGCGACGCCGTTGCGCCACCGAGAGCGCGTCCAAGGTGCGGCGTAGCCACCGCCTGGCGGCCAAGGAAGACCCACTCTACACTGACGCCACTTCCAAGGCCATGCGCGTCAAGGCCGCTCAGCTCGACCTGTCCAAGGCGTCTGAGCGCATGAAGAAGGCGTTGGAGGAGTCGGGCGTCCTCGAGCGTCCCCCACCTGCGCGGGTCCCCTCTGCCCGGTTGCGCTGTCTGGGGCGCGTCTGTGGTCTGGCCCACCTCTCTGAGGTGGAAGATGGTGTCTGATGTTGGCTCGATCGTCCTGCTGTTCGGGGCGGGATATCCCAGGAGGTGTGTGGTCTCCTCGGGATGTCTCTCCTCTGCTATTTAGGTGTAGTCGGTGTGTTGGTCGGCTTGTTCAAGCTGCTGCATTGCGTAGGGTGTTCCGCGCAAATGCCTTCCCTCACTTGTGTTTTTTGGGGGCCTGTGAGTCCGTAGTTGTGTCCTCCCTTACCTGTAGCCGGAGGGTACATAGGTCCTTGTGGTCTTTGTTCCGGTTCTGCAGTGGCCGGCGTAGTGTGTTCATCTGCATTTTGTTCTTGTGCTGTGATTGTTATAAAGTTCAGTTCTGTTACCTGGTGTTCTCCCCCTCTCATGATACATAAGCTCATCTCATTTTTTTCCTGGAATGTTCGGGGTCTGGGGCAAGATAGCAGGTGCGAGGATGTTCTGGCCGAACTCATTGCAGTCCGTCCTACTTTCGCCTGTCTACAAGAGACAAAGCTCGAACACATCCCAGCTGCAAAACGCAAGAATTTCCTCCCTGTGCGACTCTCCTCCTTCTCTGCCAATCCCTCAGTTGGGGCTTGGGGGGGGTTCTCACTGCCTGGGATAGCTCGGTCTGCTCCATGACCGGCGAGAGGATCCACACCTTCTTCAGAACTACGACCTTCCACCTGAATGCCGATGGGACGGTTCTGCATCTCACAAATGTGTATGCTCCCACTGAACGGGCTGATAAACCCCTCTTCCTCTCCGACCTTGCGTCTGTAGCGCAAACCATGTCGGGGCCTTGGCTTATTATTGTTGATTTTAACCTCACTCGCTCTCCGGATGACAAAAACTCTGAGAACTTCTGCCTCTCTGAAGCAGACATGTTCAACTCAACCATCCACGACCTTGCCCTCATTGAACTTCCTCTTGTTGATCGGGCCTACACGTGGAGCAACAGACGGGAGGATCCTACTCTGGTCCGGCTTTACCGCTGCTTCGTTAACACTGAATGGGATGCGGCTTTCCCCAACACCTCGCTCTCCTCTAGAGCCCGCTTCACCTCCGACCATGTCCCCCTTGTGGTCTCGGCTTCAACCAAAATCCCCTGGAGCTCTAGTTTTCACTTCGAGAACGCGTGGCTGCAGTGCCCCAGTTTTATCTCCATGATCAATTCGGCTCTTCTCCTTCCGGCCACTTCCTTCAGCCATTATCTCAAAAACTGCCGGAAGGAATGTCGCAGCTGGGCTCGACGGCAAACCCCCCTGGAACAGAGAGATGATGACACCCGCGTCCTTGTTAATGCTCTGGACCTCCTGGAGGAATCACGCCCCCTGACCAGTGAAGAACTATCCCTCCGTCGCTTGGCCGCTCAAGCAATCCAAGACAACAACCGTGAACGCCTGTCCTTCTGGCGCCAACGCTTCCACAGCAAAATTGCTGTTGAGTGGGATGAAAATTCCAGGTTCTTCCACTCTGCTGCCTCTAGCCGCCGGAGGAAAAATCTCATCCATTGTCTTGAACACGATGGACAGACGTTCCAATCCCACAACGCCAAAGCACTGATCCTGCAAAACTTCTACAACAACTTGCTGAGTTCCAGTTGTGCCACTGTATGGCGCTTTTCTCTCTCTGAACTTTATCCGACAACAGGCGTTGCCGGGCTGGACCTGTCGCGCCCTTTCTGCATGGATGAAATCTCCAGTGCCCTCTTCTCCATGGACATGAACGCCAGCCCTGGCCCTGATGGTTTCGGTCCATCTTTCTACAAAAAATTCTGGCACACCCTCCGCGACAAAGTCCTCTCCCTTTTCGAGAGCTTCTACGATGGTTCTCTGGACTTAGATGGCTTAAACAGAGCTCACCTTATCCTCATCCCCAAAAAAAAGTGGTGTGTGTACTGCAGACGCCTTCAGACCGATCTCCCTTCAGAATTACCCCATGAAACTCTTTACCAAAGTTTTGGCAAACCGCCTCCATGCAGCAATTCCAAGACGACGCTGATCAAACTGGTTTCATCCATGGCCGTGGTATCTCTGAAAATTTTGTCTACGTCGCTGATCTGCTGAGCTGCTGCCACAAAAGAAAAGTCCCCACTGCTGTCCTCAAATTGGATTTTAAAAAAGCTTTCGATTCTGTTGAATGGGGAAGTTTGGATGCAATCCTTCGTACTCGGGGGTTCGATGACAGATGGTGTCACTGGGTCAACAGAGTCCTCTCGACTGGAAAAACTGCCATCATGCTCAATGGTGTCCCTGGACAATGGATGAACTGTCGCCGTGGGCTTCGTCAGGGCGATCCGATCTCTCCCTACCTCTTCATCATAGTTGCAGATGTCCTGCATCGTCTGATCCGTCGTGCCTGTGCTAGCGGGGATCTGTGCCACCCGGTGGACCCCCTTCTCCCTTGCCCGGTCCTACAATATGCCGATGATACGCTGATCTTCTCAAAAGGGGATGTTCACTCGATGCGGGTCCTGAAACGCATCCTTGACGACTTCTCGGCGGCAACGGGGCTGTCTATCAATTTCCACAAATCTACCTTTGTCCCTCTGCATACCTCTGATTCGGATGCAGCTGCCATGGCTGATGCTATTGGGTGTTCTATCTCAAGTTTTCCCCAGACTTATCTTGGTCTGCCTCTCTCCCCCCATAAGCTCCGAGTAGCCGATTACAAACCTCTGATTGATAGCTTTGACAAGTATCTCTCGGGCTGGAAAGCAAAATTGCTCTCCTATGGGGGCCGTCTCGTCTTGGTCAATGCTGTCTTGGGAGGCCTCACGGTGTACTTCATGTCGTCCCATCTTCTCCCGAAAACTGTGATCGAACGCCTGGATGCCCGGCGTCGCGCCTTCCTCTGGACGGGGGAGGATAAGTGCAACGGCGCGCAATGCCTGTTGAAATGGGATAAACTCTGCAAGAGCAAACGTTGTGGCGGCCTCGGGATTAAAAACCTTGAGGACCAAAACCACTGTCTGCTCCTGAAATTTGTGCACAAGTTACATGATCGCATCGCGCTTCCTTAGAAGAATTGGTACCACCGCCAGACACGGGCCGACAGCGACTCCTTCTTGCACCGCCTTGTGGATGCAGAACTCCCTCGGTACCGCTCCGTCACAACGGTCCAGGTTGGTGACGGGCGCCGCACTTCCTTCTGGCACGACAAATGGATGCTCAGTGACCCTCTGGCTCGCACCTTCCCTGCGCTTTTCTCCCATCTCATGAACACGGATGGCTCTGTGCGCGACATTCTTGCCCACGGGTTCGCTCAGCACCTCAGACCACGTCTGACGACTGCGGCCGCAGATGAACTTGGCCTCCTCCAGAACTGCTTGCTTTTCACTCAGCTCGCTCCCCAGGAGGATAACCGGGTGCTCGACAGATCTCCCGAGCAGATCTCCCCGCACGTTTTTCAGCTCTAGAGGCGCCTATCTCCTGATGCACGAGAAGGATACTCCAGCCCCAGACGCAAAGCGAGTTTGGAACACACACCTCCCGGGGAAGGTCAGATTTTTTGGTTGGCTGCTTGTCCATGGGCGTCTAAACACCAAAGCAAACTTGCACCATAAAAACCTCCGGCGCCGGGAGGATGCAAACTGTGACTACTGCAGCCTCGTCCTTGAAACTGACTACCATATTTTTGTTCACTGCACTCGTGCCCAACAAGTTTGGGCCTCTCTGGGCATCTCGCCTGAGGGCGTGTCACACAAACAACCCTGGCTCCTTGGCGCCAACCTGCCGCTCCCTGATCAAGTCCGAACCGACGTGGCCCTGGTGCTGCTCTGGCATATCTGTAAGGCGAGAAACGCGAAGATTTTCGATCGGCAAGACCTCCCTGCTCATGAAGTAGTCCGTAGGGCTTTACATGATTTAGAAGTTTGGGAGGTGAGGTACAAGGCTCATTCGATTTACATCAAAGCTTGGTGTGCTCACCTCTCCTCTTGTATCTAATCATCTCACCCCCTCTCCCCTTGTAATTTCTCTCCTGGTATGCCGGGAGTAGTGATGTACAATTGCGCTTCGTTCAATATATAGTAGGTGGGGATTGCTCCCCCCCGAATTGTTCGAAAAAAAAAGAAGTTAACATTGCAGAAGAAGCCGAACAAGCTAGGCATATTCTCCTTTATGATCAATGCACCGATCTTAGTTTGTCCAGCATGAACGTAAAGATGAACTGATCTTGTTATAACCTCTCTCTTTTTTTTTTGAGAATATCTTGTTATAACCTCTAAGCAAACTGATATATCTTTGATAGGCATGTTACTCAGTTACGCAGAATTCGATCAGAAGCATGTTTGGAACATTTCTTCTCTTTGCAAGAAGAATGTTCAGGCTCGCAACAATAAGAAGAGCAACAATTAATGATGTACAGCTGCAAAGATCAAAGCAAAGATGTACTGGATGAGAATGAACATCTTTACAATCAATAAACACCATGTCAATGTCTTTGCCAGCGGGGCAGTGAATGTGATGCAAAGCAATGAAGGCAATATGAACAAGATATGTCTGGAAAAAAATTGAGCTAGATAACGTTAGAGAAGCTAACCATTAGTTGCATCCAATCGACATATATGCACAACTGTGTGCCAAGTAGTGGATACATTGCATCTACATGGGCAATGAACAGAAGATATACTCAAATGTGACCTGGATGTGAATTAACATTACAAACAAAGGGAGGGTGTATTTGACAGTCAGCTCCATCAGTTTTTTCATGTGTGTGTCAGAGATCCTATGTTGGCATGTACAACCAAATATCTGAATTGGTGTATCACTATCTCACCAAAAATCTGAACAAGAGCATGATCCGTCTTTGAATTTGTGGAACCTGTATGGATCTCTCAGAACGACTTCCCTATGATAAACCATGCTAACCAGCTTGAATACCAGATGGCAGTCTGCACAGACCCTAAGGTTCTTGAATATCCTTATTGTAGATCCTTCTGGCACAGCAATAAGCCCATATGCCAATGCAAGCTTCTCACTGTGGTTCCACAGGTTCTGCTCTTTTTGCTCTTCATCCGTATCATGTAGTGCAGATGAAGTATCAGCAACATAGCCCACTTCCCTGAGCTTTAGCAAGATTTCATCCAACTTTGCATAGATCTTTTCTGCATGGATATGACTCCGGTCACCTATGCCAAAGGTGCTCACCTCATTCTTCAACTTAAGCCAGCTGCAGGCGGGTCTTTTGTTCAATTTTATGGTCTTCATGTGGCTTCTTAAATTGTCAACATCTGCCCATCTCGCATTTGTAGCATATAAGTTTGACAAAAGAACATAAGCAGAATCATCAAATGGATCCAATTCCAGGAGATTCTTGGCGGCTTTCCTCCCGATATCCAGATTTTTGTAAGTTCTACTAGAGGACAGCAAACTCCTCCATATTAGATCATTTGGCAAGACTGGCATTTCATCAATAAATTTCTCTGCATCTGCAAATCGCCCTAAACGACCAAGGAGATCCACTATGCAAACACAATGTTTTATCCCAGGAGAGACACCAAATGTAGATGCCATAGAGTTATAGTAATCGATGCCCTTGTCTACCAGACCAGCATGACTGCAAGCTGAGAGAAGAGCAACAAATGTCACATAGTCTGGCTTTTGCCCCATTGAGACCATTTGCTTGAATGTATCCTCAGCTTCCTTAAAATAGCCATATTTTGCATATCCTGATATCAATGTATTCCAGCATTGCGTAGGCCGACTAGCAGGATCAGGCAGCATTTTCAACATATCATCCATATTTCCACATTTCCCATACATGTCCATTGCAGCATTAACAACATGACTATCAGAATCCAATCCACATTTCACACTAAGACCATGTAGCTGCATGCCTTCTTCTAATGATGCCAAGCTTGCACTGGACGACAAACATTCAGCTACACAAAAACGATCTAGTTTGTTTCCAGCATGCCGCAAATCCATGAAGAGCTTTAGAGCTTCCTCTCCACGGCCATGCCGTACATTGGCAGCTACAATAGCATTCCAGGAAATGGCACTTTTATTCTTGATTCTGCAGAATATATCAGTACTAGATTCCAAATCTCCACAGGTTGCATACATTGTTATCAATGAGTTTGTAATGTACTCATCTGATAATAATCCTGTCTGTGTTATGTATGCATGTAGTGCCATTCCATAACTGTGCAAATGATCTGATGATTTGAGAGACCCCTGGAGATTTATCATTGTGATATAATTTGGTTTTATTCCAGCACCTCTCATCCAAGAAAACACACGCATTCCTTTGGTAGCATCTTCAAGCGCTGCACATCCCCCAATAAGCACATTGCAGCTTACAACATCAACAATGGGCATTGACTGAAATACTATCTCTGCATCTTCCAGCGAATTACATTTACAGTACATTGTGAGGAGAGAATTACTAACCAATAGGTTGTCGTGAATATTTCGCTGCAATATCATGGCATGAACTGTTCTGCCATCCATCAAGGCTTTTGGAGTTGAACATGCTCCTAGAGCACTGGAAAATGTCATGTGGTTTGGTGGACTTTCACCAATCTGAAGTAACTGATTCAATGTCTCCAATGCTTCAATACGGCTATCATTCTGAACATAAGATGAAATCATAGTGTTCCATGATATTACATCCTGTCTACTCATGTTCCAGAACAGAGACTCAGCCTCATCCAGTTTCCCAGCAGCAGAATACATATTAACCAGAGCATTACCAACCAGAACAGAAGAATGCAGACCACTCCTGAGACACAGGGAATGAATCCCGCTTCCTTGGGCAACATGATCCGGCGAGGCACAGACAGATAACAAGCTGCACAGAGTTGTCACATCGGGCCTCACTCCACCATGAAGACGCATATCTGAAAGTAGCGCAAGACATTTGCTGCAGACTCCTTCATGTGAATACATGGATATCATCGCATTCCAAGATATGCGGTCCCGCTCCTCCATTCCATCAAAAAGCCTCTCAGCATCCTGCACCATCCCGAGGTTCCCAAACATGGTGATCAGAGAATTTGCCACTGAAACATGTGTCTGCAAGCCAGAGAGCACGACATGGGCAGCGACCTGAAGCCCAGGCGCCTCATCCTCCAGTGACCCACACAAGCTGACCACCGTGGCAAAGGCATTCGCGTTGCATGGAACACCTTCCCTCCTCATCCGGCGATAAGCTGCCAATGCCTCGTCCAAGTACCCATTCGACGACAAGGTCACCATCAGTGCCGTCCACGACACAACGTTCCGCTCAGGCATTTCCCAGAACAGTCGTTGGGCCTCCGGTACCAGCCCACGGGAGCCATAGAGGTGCAGGAGCGCAGTCCCAATGTAGACGTTCCCCATGAGTCCGGCCCTGTGAGTGAGCGCGTGGATGGCGGCGCCGCACACCGCGCCTTCCTCCCAGCCCCGGCGCTCGCAGGCCGTGACTAGGCTGGCAAGCGCAAAGCCGCTGAGCGGGATGTCATGCTCCCGCATGTCCCTCAGCAGGCCGAACGCGGCGCCGTAGAGGACGCAGCGCACGCATCCGGAGACGGCGGTGTACCAGGAGGAAGACGTCCGGTGCGGCATCTCGTCGAACAGGTGGAGGGCGGCCGCGGGGGATGAGCGTTGGCGGAACCAGAAGGCGAGGAGGGTGTTGCGGTGGAAGGCGCTGAGCGGGAGAGCGCGGCGGAGGGCGAGGCCGTGGACGGCGCGCGCGAGGAGCGGGTGGTCGGCGAGGCCGGAGAAGCCGGCGTGCGGGAACGCGGCGACGGCCGGGTGCGGGTGGGTAACGAGGATGTCGAAGGGCGACGCGGCATGTGGAGCGGGAGGCTGCGGTGGTGGTTCGAAGGGACATGGCGCCGCGGCGGCGGCGAGGCGTGGCCGCGGCCGCGTGGTGGCGTAGAGGTGGGAGCAATGCCTTGCCAGTTTCGTTTTTTCCTATTTTTTTCTTCTACAGAGAAAAGGAAGAAACTGCAGGCAGGTACTTTAAGAATTTGGATCATAAAAAGGATCAGCCCAGCCCAGCGTAGAAATCATCGGAGCGATGCGGGCCCCGAGCATCTCACGGCAGCTGTGTGGGCCAGTGGGCGTGTGGCCCAGATTTTATGCGGGCTGGCAGCGCATTCTTTAACCTACCGGCCCAGATCAGCATCACGTTCTTTTTGCTCGTTGCGTCGGAACCGACACGCATTCTTTTTTATTTACTTTCTTTCACGAGAACTTCGAACCAATCTCTCCATTCAAATGTGCAAATTTCTAATCAGAGTCGTATGATGTTGATCCAAAGGGACACATAAGAAAGTGGGAGGATATTTTGCAAAAGTGTGATCAGGTGTGGTTAAGTATAAAATTACCTAATCCACGCACTCTCTTAGATCAACATCATGTATTCATGTGACTTAGATTGGTAGTCTGCATCTTTGCACACAGAAATTGATTTGCACCTCATACGTTGCCTTCTTTCAGTGCGTCTCGTGACAAACAAACCTTAATATGTACTCTCTTGTCTTGTGTTGTGTGGGGTTGTTGTAAAATTGATGAACTTCATGTGTTGTAGCACTTTGGCTTGCCAAAAGCCTTTTAATGAAAATTCAGATGGGGATGCTCTCCCCCGGTGACCGTCAAAAAAAAATATGTACTCTCTCGTCTCAAATTGTTATTCATTTTAACCTGTTAGGTAGATAACTTTCATTATGTATCTAGATATAATACATCAAAAAGATATCTATCTAGAAAAGTGAAAATGAATAATAATTTTGAACGGGGGGAGAGAGAGAGTAATCACTAATTTTACCATTAAAAAAGAATTACCGATTGCTGGTTGCAATTCATGTCTCCTGCGGTTTGATCGATGCATCATCTCCAATAATTCTATGCTCCTGCAGTTTTTTCTTTTTGGCTTTGAATAATTGCGTAACACATGAATTTGTGTCTGTTCAGCAGATTTATACTGATTTATTATATTGTGCATGATTTACGGCTGATTTGTTTTGAGAGAAAAATATTACATAAGAAGCAGAAAAAAATTGAAGCTGAGAACAAAGCCTTTGATATATTTTTTCCTCCAAGAACATTTGGGCTTCACGGAGGAAGCCAACAGGCAACAGCCAAGAAAGATGAATGGTAGCCGGTTGCCAATTGGTAGGAGTCGTCATGTCAACATTGTGCAATGCTGCCAATTGGTAGGATTGTAGGAGTACCAGTGCTGCCCCTGTATTATTGGTGTTCGACTGTACGCCTCAAAGTGTTCATCCAGGCCATGTAACCCGACTGCCAGTCAAGAAGTCGTCGTCGTTTCAAACCGAGTCAAATCAACTAGTCAACTCTTTGTCAGTTTGGTTAGTTTGTTGATGCATGGTTATTGCGATAACCCCTCGTTCACGACTCTTGACAAAATTCTCCCAGTTCCTCAACCGCTCCCTGAAAATTTACAATACTCCGCTCCGCCGAGGCTCTGTTGAGCAACTTCAAGAGACTAGTTATCTTGGTTTGACTACCTTAAAAAATGAAAAAATAACAAAAACATCATTCCAATAAACTAGCCAAACACCCCGCTAGTTATTCTCGGTAGCTAAATTTGTGCTTTCCCTAATCAAAGATGGCTAGCGCCCTCTGCCAGTTATCCTTCGTGGCCCCACCACCTCCCGTGCGGTCCTCTTCTACTCTCACCTCCCTCACGCAGCTGACACGTGGATCTAGTTGTGGGATAGCTAGTCATTTTAGCTAGCCTGTTGGCAGAAGAGGAAATATAGAGGAAGAATATTAGTTAAATGTGAATTATGCTAGTCTAATTTAGTGAGTCTCTTGGAGTTGCTCTTAGGCAGATCTTCTGCTGATTTGTACGTCAGATTTGTTCTGAGAGAAAAGTACTGCGCATTGATTTATGCGACAGATTTGTTATGAGAGAAAAAACACCACACAAGAAGTCAAAAGGAAAGAAATCGAATGAGCCCCGGAATGCTGGAATTTCTTTTTAAGTTTCTTTGAGGACCTTTCTAACCGTTTTCAGGAAAATCACTATCCTCCAAAAGGCCTGTAACTTTGATTTCTCCGACGGAAATCATTTATGTGGTCGTGATCTTGAATCGAACCACAACTTTGAATCGTTATCCTCATTGTCCTCATCTTCATTGCCCTTGTGCTACGAGGTGAGGATCAGGTCGGTTACCTTATGTTCAAGGCAGTTGTTGTACCTTACTGTCCACTCGTAATAATTTGGCTTCGCACATTTCGTTTAGTTCGGTGAGAATTTTGGGATAAATTTTTTGATCTCCTTTCAAGACCTATCAGGAGTACTGACTAACTACAAAACTAATTATACAGATAGACATGAAATCGCAATACAAATCCATTGAGTTTATTTAATTCGTTCTTAAAGATTGTTTACTGTAGCACGACGTTGTCTAATCATAACATAATTAGACTCGTTAGATTCGTCTCACGATTTGAGGCAGGGGTATGAAATGAGTTTTGTCATTCATCTACGTTTAATACTCCTAATAAGTGTACAAAGTTATAGTTGGATAAATTTTTTCGAATAGTTGTCAAAAAGTTTTGGCAAAATATTCGGGCAACATTTACAAGGCTTACCAGGAGCATTAGACATTGACGAATTATAAAACTAATTAGACGAAGGGATAAGAAATCACAAGATGTTCTATTAAGATTAATTAATTCATCATTAGAGATTGTTTACTGTAGCACGACATTGTCTAAACATGACATAATTAGGCTCATTAGATTTGTCTCGTGATTTTACCTGAAGGTTATGAAATATTTCATATTTAACACTCATAATTAGTGTGTTCACATTCGATGTTACGAGTGAATAGTAGACTTTTCTACCAAAGGTCATCTAGCCTAGTTGGTAAGAGGGGGTTGAGCTATGGTCGCTACCAGAGACCCGGGTTCGATTTTTCGTTAGAGCGAATTTATGGCACTGGTTAAAAAAGTTCCTCGTCTATGAAACCGGAGTTCCTGAAATGAAATTATGTTCTCGTAATGAAAACCATAGGATGATCTTAACTTCATCGACTTAGGGTATGTACAGCCCTTAGACAACCTCAAACTTAACGTACATATATCGTTGTTCACAAAAATATTTTTTAAAAAGATATGATCACAAATTTGAACTACACCTTTTTTTACACAAGAAATTTGAACTACACTACATATAGGGGGTAAGCCATAGGAGAGAACCTGTGAAAAGATCACCTTACCCTAAAAAAATCATATCCCTTTGATCCTTTCATGCCAACCTCTCTTCCGCCTTGTGGCTATCATCTCTTGTGCTCGTCTCTCTCTTCTCCGGCTCTACCTCCAACCTCCCCAAAGCTTCCGCTGCGTGCCCACAGCGGCCACCGGCCGGAGCACGCGCTCGCAACCGCGGATCCCACGCGCGGCGGAGCTCTCGTGCTCGCGGATCCGCGCGGCGGCGGGGCTCGCCCGAGGCCGGAGCGATTGGGGCGGTGGCGGAGCTCTCACCACCGCTCCTCCCAACGCCATCGGCCCCGATCCTAGTCGCCTCCACCCCTGCCGCCCTGTGCCGCGGTAGAGCAGAGCAACTCCTCCGCCTCCCTCTGTCTCAGATCCGGCGGAGGTTGAGGAGAGCAGCGACGACGGCAACATCCGAGCAGTGCTGCGGCGAGCTCCACCAAGCGCAGCGGCGGAGCTCTGGCACCACCGTCTTCCCCAACCTCCGCCGCACTGACCCCCCTCATGCATCCTCTGCTTCTTCCACGCCCGCAAAGTTGGCGCGAAAATCTCCCCCACACGCGCGCCCCGCGCGGGATCTGAGCGCGGCGTCGGTTCTGGGCGACGACGCCCTCGTCTAGTGCGCCTGGAACAACGGGCCGCCCCCGTCACCTCGCCAGACGACACGGCAGGGCGTCGCTACGTCGCATGGTTGTTTTTGCAAAAAAAAAGGCTTACTGACGCGTCTTACCGACACGCTCTACATGTCCTTAGTAAACAATAGACTTTTCTAAGTAAAGTGGAACTCAAATGAGTGTTGCGTGGTGCGGGCTCCTAGCTCGGTTGGTGCGGCAGCTGGGTGTAGCGCCCACCGTCCCGCGTTCGACACCCCGTCGGCGCAGGATCTCCTCTCCGGGGATTTATTTCAAAAAATCACCTCACCAGTGAAATCAGGGTTCGAGGGTTTCTAAGCCGGGAGTTGGCTTTCTTTTCTTAATGAAAATCGTGGGAGGGGTCTTACCTCACCTCACCTGCTTAGTTTCAAATGAGTGCCGCGTAGACACACCGGCGCAGCAACTGATTCATAGCCTCGTAGCCTTGCGCCCTTGCCTTCTACTCCCTCCGTCCCACAAAGACTGTTCATATAGACTCCAAAATTTGTCCCACAAAGACTGTTCATATAGCTTTCAAACCTAATAATAAGAAGTCTCATAATAGCTGTCGGCTCAGTTAACGAAACAACTCATTAATCATCTTATTGAACCACGAGCCTGAGAAGGAATTCATTGCCCCGTCCTCCACTCCTCTTTCAGTATCAGCTTCACCCACCGTGCATGCACAATTAAGAGTGCTTGGTATTCCATCCGGTGGCATAATTACACAGACTAATTAAACATATTTATTAGAGGTACTTTGGTCATCAGTTATTGCTACTATTCTGTAAAAAAAAGTCTATATGAACAGTTTTTGTGGGACAGAGGGAGTATTTATTTATGTGAGCATTGACTGACCGACGAGTGCCGTGTCTAACGGCCTTGCCTTCTGTTTATGTGAGCATTGACTGACCGATGTGTGCCGTGTCTAACGGGGACTAGTCCAAACCAACTCCGACCAGCACAGTCACGAATCTGTGCCAACATCAATCCATCGCTGTTCACTCATTGACTCATTGTAGTCTTGCCCCCAGAGACTCGGAAACGCTTCTATCTTTTTTCTTGTAGTACAGGTGTCGATATTTGGTTAGTCCAATTGGCCTTATAATTGGATGGATGAATAGCGAAACTTTAGATTAGTATGGTAACAGGTTTATTGGTCACAGAAAACAAAGTTTGATTCTCACAGCAGCTGCATATCATGGATTCATGGGACACATGGATTCTCTTAGTGTTAATCCTTTGACGTGTTTGATATCTCTACCCCTTAAAAGCGCTTAATGGCAACGTCGACACCCGTGGTTCCGCCGGTTCTGCCCAGAACCACGGGCGTCTCCGCGCGCTGACAGGTGAGGGCCTCCCTCATCCACCCAAGCCCCGAGTCCGTCCCCCAACCGCCGTCCGTGCGCCGCGAGGCCTGCCAGGGAACACAGAGAGAGGAGAGGAAGATGGCACCCCGAGCATCCGACTCACCATGGCAGCGGGGGAGGAGCTCCGCAGCCCCGCGCGTCCAGCCTGACATGACCGGCCGCGCGCGAGATCCGCCTCCAGTGCCAGGGGCTGCCGCCGGAGGAGCCGAGCTTCGTCGGCGGAGGAATGGAGAGAGAAGGGGGTGGTCGGGAGGAGGAGAGAGAAGGGGATGTCGCGAGCTGGGGAGGAGGGAGATCCAGCGCGGCGGTGCAGTAAGGGAGGGAGGACGCCGCTGCCTGCTCCTCTGCAGCTCCGCCCCCAGCCTGTCCTCGACGTCGACGGAGGGAGTGAGAGAGGGAGGAGGACGCCGCCTGGCAAGCCAAGCTCCGTCTGGGTCTGCGCTCTGTCAGTGACGAGCTCGAGGCGCTGCGCTCCACTGCTAGCCGTGCCACCGCCGGAGGAACCGAGCTTCGTCGGCGCCGGGGAGGAGGGCCGCACCGAAGAGGGCGAGTCTGCTGCCTCCTCTCCGCCCCTACCGCCGGCGGAGGGAGCCGAGAGAGAGAACGGGGAGGATGGGGAGGACGGAGGAGAGGGAGAAGAGCGGCTGGGGCCGCCGCCCTCGGAGGAGAGAAGGGGAGGGACCGGCGGCGCTGCTATGCCCCTCCGCCTCCATCCTCTTTGTAGTCGGCCCGCGCGGCCGTCGAGCTCGGCGGCGCCGCCCCAAGTCACCGGAGAGGGAGGGGTCGCGGCCGGGGAGGAGGGGCTGCGCCACGCCGGGCGGCCGGAGAATGAGGAGCCGCGCGGCGCCAGCCGGAGAGGGATCCCGCAGCCAAGGTAGGGAGGGAGGTCGCCGATCGGGAAGGGGCACCAGTCGCCGGAGCAGAGAGGAGAGTGAGATAGAGTAGCAGGACGGACTTACTCTTACATTTTGACTATTTTATACATCAAGTGTTGCTGCCGAAATTTTTTAAACAAAATTTTAAGATATAATGTAAAAGTAGGAACACCAAAGTGATTGCATGACAACATTCTTTTATAAAGAACATTATACATGGAAGCATGATAATTTTATTGAGAGAGAATCATTTTATTCTACATTTTTTTTATTACGGGAATTTTGTGACATTCTACTCACAAAGAAATAATATTAACCACAAAAAATCTGTAAAAGACATAAATATATGATGTAGGTGACGTAGAGTGGATAGTGAAATTAAATATTTACATGTTGAGAGAAATTTATTCATGATTTGTACTAGATTCCATTTGTACAGTTATACATGATTATTAAAGAGATCAACAGAGCCGGATAGACGGATGGAGTATTTATTGACCCCATGGAACCAGAGCTCCAGAGACCACAGGCCACAGCCAAACTTGACACCTTTAAGTTCGTTCAAGTTTCATCCATGTCCCCATCTTGCATTTGCCTTATTGCCTACCTCGCCGTGATCTGCCTCCTTCAGAGCTGCCTTCTCTGCTCTGTTACTGCTGATGTCGACTTCCTCTACAACGGCTTCAAGCACGCCGCCGACCTGAGCCTAGACGGCTCGGCGTCGATCTTGAGCGGCGGCGCGCTCCAGCTTACCAACGACAGCAACAACCTCATGGGCCACGCCTTCGTCGATTCGCCGGCGCAAGTTGTCAGCGGCAACGCCGTCGTCTCCTTCAGCACGGCCTTCGTATTCGACATCGTGACCGTTGGCTCCGGCGGTGGCCACGGGCTGGCCTTCGTGGTCGCGGCCTCGAAGGTGCTGCCCGGTGCGACTGCCGAGCAGTATCTTGGCCTCCTCGGCAAGAACAATCTGGGCAACTCCAGCAACCACGTCTTCGCCGTGGAGTTCGACACGGTGCAGGCGAACGGGCTGCTGAACGAGACGAACGGCAACCACGTCGGCGTCGACCTGAACAGCCTCGTGTCTAACGTGTCGGAGCCGGCCGGGTACTTCACCGACGACGGTAAGAACATCTCCGTGAAGCTCGAGAGTGCACAACCAATTCAGGCCTGGGTAGACTACGACGGCAGCTCCAAGATCCTCAATGTGACCATAGCTCCGGTGTCCGTGACAAGCCGGCCTCACCGGCCGCTCATATCCCACGCCATTGACCTCCTGCCGATCTTTAAGCAAGACATGTATGTCGGCTTCTCGGCGGCGACCGGGAAGTTGGCGAGCTCACATTACATCCTCGCATGGAGCTTCCGTACCGGAGGAGCTGCGGAAGCCATCGATCTGTCCTGTCTCCCGAAAGTTCCAAAGCCTCCATCTCCCCCACCTTCCATGTCCACCGTCATCAAGATCGTGGCTGTATCTTGCGTGGTCACGCTCACCACGATCGTCTTGGCAATTGCTCTTGCACTTTGGCTTCGGCGGAGGGCCGTCCTCGCCGAGACGCTCGAGGAGTGGGAGCTGGACCACCCTCACAGGTTGCCGTACAAACAACTGTACAAGGCCACCAAGGGGTTCAAGGACAGCGAGCTCCTTGGCGCCGGTGGCTTCGGCCAAGTGTACAAAGGCGTCCTCCGGCGCTCCGGCGACGTCGTAGCCATCAAGCGGATCTCGAGCAACGGCACGCAGGGGATGCGCGAGTTCGTGGCCGAGGTCGCGAGCCTCGGGCGCATGCGGCACCGGAACCTGGTCGAGCTGCGCGGGTGGTGCAAGCGCGGGCAGGACCTGCTGCTGGTCTACGAGTTCATGCCCAACGGCAGCCTCGACACGCACCTGTTCGGGGTCCGCGCCGCCACCGACACCGGCAAGCCCCGGGTACCATCACCGGCGGCACCGCTGCTGACATGGGGGCAGCGAGCCACGATCCTCAGGGGCGTCGCATCCGGGCTGGTGTACCTGCACGAGGAGTGGGAGCAGGTTGTGGTGCACCGCGACGTCAAGGCCAGCAACGTCCTCCTCGGCGCGGACATGGGCCCGCGGCTCGGCGACTTCGGGCTCGCGCGCCTCTACGAGCACGGCGCGGACCCCGCCACGACGCGCATCGTCGGGACGCTGGGCTACATGGCGTCGGAGCTCACCGTGACCGCCAAGGCCACCAAGGAAACCGACGTGTTTGCGTTCGGCGCGCTGCTGCTCGAGGTCGCCTGCGGCCGCCGGCCCATCGACCCCGCCACCGGCGTGAACCTACTGCACTGGGTCCGAGACCACGGCGCCAAGGGCGACCTGGTGCGCGCCGTGGACGAGAGGCTCGACGGGCGCTACGACAAGGAGGAGGCGAGGCTGGTGCTGTGGCTGGGCCTCATGTGCAGCCAGTCGCGGCCGGAAGCGAGGCCCAGCATGCGGCAGGTCTGCCAGTACCTGGACGGCGAGCTGGAGGTGCAGGAGGAGGCCGTCCTCGTCTTCTCGGACGCCGGCTCCTTCGACTTCGGGTCGCTGCCGTCCCTGACTTGGTCGTCGTGCTCGTGCAGTACAATGTCAGTGGGTTCACTTCTACTAGGTGGCAGGTGATCACGCTCGGTGACCAGATCCTCCGTTGGCGTCTCCTACAGTTTTGCTTCCGCTGATGTTAATTTCGAACGAAATTGGCGGTGCTAAGTGTGTATGTGTAAGTACCACGAGTATACTAGAAAACTTGGGGCGCGGCTTTGCCGCGCCATCTGCTAGTGGGACATGGGTGAACCTGCACATATATTTATGCCGCAGCTGGTAACATGAAGCATAAAGAATTGAGAATATCATATTATCCATAAACCACCTCGCAAGCTGCTTTGCTGAATACATAGCACAACACAGTGCTGTCTCGTTTTCCATAGCAGATTTGGCCTCTGCTGTCCTGTTGGTTTTGACTTTTGAGTGATGTAATACCATTATCAGAGCAGCAATAACCTGAAACCTTAGGCACCCATGACCGCAATGGTGGGTCTGCTCCTTGCGCACATTCCATCGAACACATGTAGGGCATTTCAGTTGAATTATAATATCTGATCGCAAAAATAACTGACCGAGTATCATCAATCAAGCTAGTGGCACTCCTTAGCCCACACAATGGAGCTGCGCCAGATGCCCTAATGACGGAGGACGAGGACCCCTCAAGATGGAGTGCTTGATCGTTAACTGCAAGAGAACGAGGACGTTGATGTACGTGGAACTGGGATGGGGGATCGATTTGTACTGGGGAAAGGGAAGTGGTGTTCTGAGGTAACCACGACTGCGTCGCTGAGAGAAGAAACAGACTGAGAAGATTCTTTTTTTTGCCACGACGTTTACGGAGGAGGGGGTGACCTGCTGGCTGCTGGTCTCTTCTGGATAACGCCAGGACCTGAGCAGGCTCAAAGATGACGGTTCGATCTAAATAGGACTCAGTCTGGCGGTTGGGACTAACCAGTGACGTGACTCAATCTATCGCGAGAGCCTGAACCCTGAGTTCGGTATTTAAAAGAAAAGATGCCCTGTATCCTGGTCCTGGCTACAAATTACAGACTGGAACTTGAAGTTTCAGGTGCTCAAAAAAAAAAAAAGAACTTGAAGCTTCAGAACCCGGAACATTCTGAAACTCGACAGTCGACACGCGTGCCTTCCCTCCTTCAAATTCTCAGTAAGTTTCACGCAACCCTGAAAAAGTACTATTCACTGGAAAAGCGATTACCAATTGCCGCCGCAGATTAGGATCCACGGGGTTTGCCACTGCACTGCCATTGCTAGGTGCGAGCGTGGCGTGGCCTTCCCCTTCCCCACGGAAGAAGTGGGTCAGGTTCCCGGGGACGAGGAGGCCGGCTGCCTGGCCCGGCGAGGGCGGCGCTGGCGCGCGCGTTTGTGCAGGAGCCTGGAGGTCGGCGTCTCTCTTTCTCGCAGCTTGTTCCTGATTGGAGATAACCGGCAGATGCTGATTTGTTAGAAAAGAAAAGTATTGCCGGCTAGAACAGGTGGTTGATGTTGATTTGGTGTGAAAAAAAATAATGATGGCTACCAAGTGCAACAACTCGTTCTATTGGCAGTTGGATACGAGGAAGTTCATAGAAGGTTCTTCAGTTCCAAAAAGTGTTGTGATCACCTCTACTGAAGACAAGACGTAGACCTCTGTGAAGCGTATGTGAGTGGGCCACGATGGGCCGAGCCGGCCCAAGGCCCAGCTGCTGTATTTCCGATGACGGTAGTGTGCGTGTGGGAATATAAGCGCGTGTGAGGCTCGGTTGTAACAGACAGGAATGAAGCAAACTCTGAAACGCTGCCCCTGTCCCCTGCCTTCCTCCTCTGCTCTTCCTAGTTCTCCCCCCTTTGCTTCAATTCTTGCTGATCTACCCCCAAATCTCCATTTCTGTGTATCTGCCCTCTGTATAAAAAATTAACGCACATCCCAATTTCCGTCTTCCCGACAAAACAAATTTTTAAATTTGATCAGAACTTATAAAAAAAATGAACTACTACTATTTAATTATTCATGATGTATAATAGGAGTAAGTACTATTAGACTGAACACTGAGTATATAATTTCAATAAATTTATTTGGAGTTAGAAATGTTTGATACACTTTTTGGAGGCTATTTTTAGTTAAAATTAAAATTGACTTCTTTCTCGAGAAGCGAAATGGGCACATATTTTGAGGTGGAGGAGGAGAGAGTACCTACGGTGATTCTCACAAATAAAAGAAGACGGCCCGTCCCCTACGGTAACGGGGAGTGTCGTTCTCGCAGTTCACGTGCTCGCTTGGACACCAATCGATGTGTGAGTCTCCAGGATCAATTGGGCCCGCTGCCGTGTTGCGACGGCTCCCAGTCCATTTTATTTTTGTATTGACTCCGAAGATGCCGAATTGTCAATGCTTTCGTTCTTCAGATACTCTCAAGTTAGTAAGAGATACGGAATGGCACGTGTAAAAGGGAGCTGGTGGAGTTCGGTAGGGGGGAGATTTGCATCGCCCATTTGTGTTAGGTTATCGTGTTGGTGTGAAGTAGACCTGAGCATTTCACGGGCCGGGTCGGGTTCGGGCCGGGTCGAAAAAAAATCAATTTTTTCGGGTCGAGAAAATCCTGTCCATGACCGTCCCATGGGACGTGTCGGGCCTCAGTTTTCGGGCCGGGCTCGGGCCGGGCCCAGGCTTGGGCGGGCCGCCCGCGTATTTTACACTGTAAAATAGCTAAAAAATAGCATGTCGGGCCGGGCTCGGGCCAAGATTTTTTTTCGCGGGCTTCAAGATCTCTGCCCACGCCCGTCCAGTATGATCCATAAGCGGGCCTGTCGCGGGCCGGGCCAAAAATGCTCAGGTATAGTGTGAAGCTATTTGGGCAGGAGATTGGTAAACCCCTTGGAACCTTCCACCCTTACCACATGGCCAATTGGCCAAAATCCCACCAATACCCCCAAGCTTCGTGCCACACGGGTCAGTCCACAAACACGAACCGCGCACGGGCGGGCGTCCGTGGAAACCCCCAAGGAAAAAGTCTCTTTTTTCTCCCTGGACACAGGGCCGAGTCCACAATTCCTCCCTAGACTGCAAAACCGGCCAAATCACCTCCCTCAACTTTACAAACCGTTCATTTTACCTCCCTGGAACGGTTTTGAAGGCGGTTTTGCTACAGTACACGCGGGTTTGCAACAGTAACAGTGGTTTTGCCTTTTCTTTTTTATTTATTTCGTCTGAATATTTGGAAAATCATAGTAAATCACAGAAAAATCATAAAATAGAAAATCCAATTTTGTTGGACTCCATATGAGTAGATCCACACAGTGAACATATAATATGGTATGCTTCAATACAAAGTTTTTCTATGAAGGTTTTGTCTTTTTCTTTTTTATTTATTTGGCTGAATCTTTGAAAAATCATAGTAAATCACAGAAAAATCATAAAATAGAAAATCCAATTTCGTTAGACTTCATATTAGTAGATCTACACAGTGAACATATAATATTGTATTCTTTAGTATAAAATTTTTGTTGTAGCTTTAGGTCTATGCTTTTCTGTAATTAATTGAAATAATTCATAGCTGCAGCTTCTATAATTATTTTATTGGACCCAAGCATACCATATTATATATTCACTGTGTAGATCAACTAATGTTAAGTCCAACAAAATTAGATTTTTTATTTTATGATTTTTCTGTGATTTATTATGATTTTTTAAAAGATTCAGCCAAATAAATAAAAAAAAGACAAAACCTTCATAGAAAAACTTTGTACTGAAGCATACCATATTATATATTCACTGTGTAGATCTACTTATGTGGAGTCCAACAAAATTGGATTTTCCATTTTATTATTTTTCTGTGATTTACTATGATTTTCCAAATATTCAGGCGAAATAAATAAAAAAGAAAAGGCAAAACCACTGTTACTGTTGCAATCCGCGTGTACTGTAGCAAAACCGTCTTCAAAACCATCCCCGGGAGGTAAACTGAACGGTTTGTAAAGTTGAGGGAGGTGATTTGACCGGTTTTGCAGTCTAGGGAGGAATTGTGGACTCAGCCCTGTGTCCAGGGAGGTAAAAGGGACTTTTTCCAACCCCCAACCCCGGACCCAACAAACCACGCCAGGCCCAAAGAAAGCGGAGCAAAAAAAAACTTGTCTCTCCTCGCCCCCAATTCCTCCCCACGCGCACAACCAGCAAGCGAGTGCGCCGCAAGGCCGCACACCTTTCACACTTGATGGGTTGCTGCCGCTCCTCGCTGCGGGCGGGGGCGGGTGCCGGGGGGACTGGGACCCATGCGGCGCCGGAGAAGCCGCCCCGCCACCGCACGCCGCCGTCACCGACGAACCGCGCCCCGCCCTCCTTCTCCCTCAACGCGCACCAGGCCGCGCCGCCCTCGGCCCGCGCCGGCGCCGGCGGCGGGGATGCCCCGGCGTTCGCGGAGTTCTCCCTGGCGGAGCTCCGCGCTGCCACGGGCGGGTTCGCGGCGGCGAACATCGTCTCCGAGAGCGGCGAGAAGGCGCCCAACCTCGTCTACAGGGGCCAGCTGAAGGGCCCCGGCGGCGGCGGCGCCCCGCCGCGCGCGATTGCCGTGAAGAAGTTCGCCAAGCTCGCGTGGCCCGACCCCAAGCAGTTCGCGGTAGGGAGGCGAGCAAGGCCGACTGCCTTTCTTTGGGTTCGCGGCGTGCGACGCGGAATTGGGGCCTCGCCCTCGGGGTGCGTGTGGGGGGGTTTTTGACGGGTTGTTGATTTGGCTGCTGCAGGAGGAGGCCAAGGGGGTGGGGGGCCTGCGGCACCGGAGGATGGCGAACCTGATCGGCTACTGCTGCGATGGCGACGAGCGGCTGCTTGTCGCCGAGTTCATGCCCAACGACACCCTTGCCAAGCACCTGTTTCACTGTGAGTCCCTCTGGTCCTACGCAATTCCTTACCCGTTGAATTTGACCATTTCCCTAAGTTTGGGACTCGTTACTAAGCTATGGGTTGTGCAATTTTGGGTTCTGGTGAATGGTAAATTAACAAAAGACAGGCAAAATGTTCTGCTTTAATTTGTTGTGTTGTACTCTCACTGCAGTTGTCTATGCCCATCGTTCAGATTCTGATTATTGCATCAGTTCAAATGTGAAACAGAATTGAAATTCATGAGTTAGCCCGTAACCAGATGTCTTTACTTAAAAAACATAGAAATAAACATTGAACAAGGTATTGAGAACAACAATTAACTTTTTTTTTATTCGTCACCGTGATTTTTCTCATGTGCAGGGGAAAACCAGACTATAGAATGGGCTATGCGCCTGAGAGTTGCATACTACATTTCTCAAGCATTGGAATATTGTAGTACCAAGGGGCGGCCTTTATATCATGACTTAAATGCATACCGGGTCCTCTTTGATGAGGTAAATGTGCAATCTGTGAAGTTTGTTTGAACATAGAGTACTGCAAGTGGTGTATAAAACTGATTATTGTGTTGTGCTGATGACTATGGCATATGCCCTTGATAATTTTACTGATGACTTTTTAACACGTTGTGTCTGGCAATATCACTAGTATTATACGCGATGTCGACTTGCAAGTCTGGACCTCTGCCTCTTACTAAATCAAGAATTAAAAGTCGAGGGCCACTAGTCATTTTTGCCATTTGCTTGCTCCAGTTGTTGGAAGAATGGGTTAACAGTTAAAAATGCCACCTAACTTGTCCGCTGTGCTGACTAAACACCTAAAGGAACTTATATGAGATTGCCTTGCAGAACTTATACTGGACTTCATAACATGGCATGTATTATGTTTTATAAGATGGTAATTGCTTCCAGCAGTTGAATACAACAATACGTCATTTTATGCAGATTATCTTATATTTAAACAAAAGCTTATAGTTATAATAATCTTCCTGATTGCAGAATGGTGACCCTCGTTTGTCATGCTTTGGTCTGATGAAAAATAGCAGGGATGGGAAAAGCTATAGCACTAACCTAGCATATACACCTCCAGAATATCTGAGAAATGGTACCTATCTCTTCACTTTGAAGCCTTTTTGTGCAAGATCTTTTCAGTTTCATGTATTTCATTGGTTTCTCTTAAACTTAGTTTTTTTATGGTACTGTTTTTCTGACTACAATATTTTTGCTACACTCACAAGGGGAATTGTTTTTTTCTCTGCTTGCTCAACACTCAGTAGATTTGATAGATTCTAGCAGACAAACCTTATCTTTGTTGTTGTTTCTATCACATCAACAAGATTTTCCAAAGTTTAGTTCTATAAATTAGTATTTATATTTTTCTTCTGAAATACAAACTATAGTGTGCATCTGGAATTTAGCAAGACAAAGTATAATGTATATATGGAATTTAGCTTTTTAGAAGGACCATGACTGGGTTTGTGGGTTTCTGATTCATTTCATAAGTGCTATTTAAATATTATGCCCTTGATAAAGCAATTACCAAGTTCTGTGAGATGGTATGTTCGGTGGGCTATATATATTATTTTCGTTTGTTATTGAAGTACAAAAAAGTAATGATAAAATAAAAAAGCAAGAAACACTTGAAGTGTAGTTTTTTGAGGCAAGTTATGTTTTTTCAGGAAGGGTTACTCCAGAAAGTGTCATATTCAGTTTTGGCACTGTTCTCCTCGACCTTCTTAGTGGAAAACGTATACCTCCTTCACATGTAAGTTTCTTGCCAGAAATGTATTACACTATCTTAGATAGAAGGCCTGTTTTGGCAAATACAGGAATACACATGCTGGTTGGATACCATCGAATAGACGAACACCCATGCTCGCACATTGCAGTGATTTTTTTTCTCTCAAACTGAATCTCTAGCACATCTTAGGTCATATAACTTGAGCACAACCTGCACTGTGGATATGGGACCCTGCATAATTCTTAATCCAAGCATAAAATTGAAAACAAGTACATCAGATGTATGCCACTGGTAATAATGTATATGTATGCATTTCTTGCACACAGGCACTTGATATCATGAGAGGCAGAAACATCCAAGCAGTAATGGATTCACATTTGGAGGGGAACTACTCAATAGAGGTGGCTACTCCACTGGTGAACCTTGCTTCTCAATGTCTACAGTATGAGCCGAGAGATCGGCCTGACATTAAAAAGTTAGTTTCCATTCTGGAGCCTTTGCAGATAAAATTAGAGGTAACCATATTTATTCTTCTTTATTTCATATTTGACCATTTTTTGTGAAGAAGTATATAATGTCCTAGCATCACACATAGGCATGGCTCATGCTAATGAATGTAAATTCCACAACTACTATGTGATATTGCTTCATTCTTGCCCTGCAAAGCAATAACTTAATACTTGGCATGATATAGCATTGAAAGTTAATACAGAACAGAAAAATACTTACTATGTGTCCAGTTTGGACTGTGTATAGTAGATGTTTTCCTGTACTACTACACAGATAGGTTATGTTACCAACTTGTTTTCGTAAGCTATATTTGCAAAATATATAGATCAAAATGTTCAAATAGTTGTTTTACTATTATTGTTTGGTATACTATGTCTCTTAGAAAAAGTGTAAGGTTTACCATAAAGTTTCAATGCCCCTGATGATTGCTTCTGTTTCCTTTGCAAAACATGGAACAGGTACCATCATATGTTATGCTTGGAATTCCAAAACCTGTGGAGGAACCACAGGCTTCTCCTACTCCACAGCGCCCTCTTTCTGCCATGGGAGAAGCCTGTTCCAGGATGGACCTAACTGCCATCCATCAGATCCTATTCACAACACATTATAGAGATGATGAAGGGAGCAATGAGGTAAACAAAATTAGTGCGTTTTGGTTTCCATCCTCCTGTTCTGTTTGATCTCACACCCTCTGTCATTCTCCATGTGGCAGCTATCTTTTCAAGAATGGACACAGCAGATGAGGGATATGCTGGATGCAAGGAAACGTGGCGACTTTGCCTTCAAAGACAAAGATTTTAAGGCAGCGATCGATTGCTACACTCAGGTGGGCATGTATTTATTGTTCATGAAAGCCCTTATCAATGTCCTCAGAATATCACCCCAATGTAGCTGACCCAGCCTTTCCCTTTGTTTCACAGTTTGTTGATGTGGGGACAATGGTGTCACCAACTGTATTTGCCAGACGAAGCTTGTGCTACCTCATGTGCGACCAACCTGATGCTGCCCTCCGTGATGCGATGCAAGCACAGATCGTCTATCCAGATTGGCCCACAGCTTTCTATATGCAGGCAGTTGCCCTGTCCAAGCTAAACATGCAGAGCGATGCTGTGGACATGCTGAACGAGGCGTCACAGCTAGAAGAGAAGAGGCAAAAGAGCACAAAGGGTCCTTGAATGACATCTTCAACTCAGAGAAGTAGCCTCTTGTGCTACATTACTACATACAGTAGTATATTCCCCGACCTTTTCTCCTGTAGAAAGTGCTTACTATATCGTGCGGTTATAACTTAGATGGTTAAAATTAAAAGTTAGGAAACTCTCCGGATAAGAGGCTCTCTAGAGATGAACCTTGGGGGTCAGAACAGCTCATTTGGTTTGTCAGCATTTCCATTATAGGTGCTGCATTTTTTGGGCCCATGTATATAAGATCTGTTGCATGAGGGTTTGAAACTTGATATAGTCATATAGGTGCTGATCATATAGGTGCTGGTCGTTGAGGTGGTCCCCTGTAGCCGAAGCTAATAAACATGTCTTTGTTTGTGCAAAACTGTTTATCTGTGAATCTATTCCATTAATACAGATTCTACTAAGTTGCTCACGAAAAGCTGATTGCCAAAGGGATTTGTGACAGTGAGTTGTGGAGTTGCGGTATTACGGATACACCGGAGTGATATAAAAGGGCACTTGATGTGTTTGTTAGCTGCTTGCCTGCATCAGGATGTGAGACTAAGCTTGATGGGGTGTTATTTAGACCTGATTGGAAATTTTGATTGAAACAAACTGCTTAACCCACGAAGGGGATTGGGCCTAATCTCTGTACACCTAAAGATGGCTTTAGCGGGCCTTTGTAGTTGGGCTGGGGCTCTCAGCTTGGACCAACAAATTTGAGGAAATCTTCTTGTTCTCTTTTGAACCAAATTTGAGTAAGTCGGTAGCTCCTTCTCAATAAAAATACCAAGGATCTGTCCGACATGACTTTAACTCCATCAGTCTAAAATCTAAATGGAGTGTTTGGCTAGAAGGGACAAGGGACAAGCCCGTCCGTGCTTTTTACTCTCTCCATTCCAAATTGCTTGTCGTTTTGACTTTTCTAGATACATCCTTTTTGTTATATATGCACCTAAATATAATTTTTGTCTAGATACTCCCTCCGTTTCAAAATACTTGTCGCTGTTGACTTTTCTTTACAACTTTGACCATTCGTCTTATTCAAAAAATTATCGCAAACATGTAAAACGACAAGTCAAGCTTAAAATACATACAATATTAAAATATATAGCAAACAAAACAAATTGTACTTGCACAATTTTTTGAATAAGACGAATGGTCAAAGTTGCAGAAAAAAGTCAATGGCGATAAATATTTTGAAATGGAGGAAGTACATAACAAACCAAAATGACATGTGATTTAACTCCGAAGGCACATGGCGTAGCATTCCCGGTTCCCACGCCATGTGACGTGATGGTGATTTTTTTTTAAAAATAAGGGCTGATATGTGTGATGGGGGATGCGTTGAATAGATGCGGATTTGATCAGGAAAAAAAACTTTTATTTCATCCTAATGGCGACCGAAGCGAAGAAGGATCCATGCGCTGCGCAAATATGACCATGACCCAACTCAACACCATCTTTATAAAAAAAACACTCAATACTGTACCATAAAAAAGATTAAGAACAACAACAAAGAATCCCTTTAGCCGCCGCCGATCTGCTAGCTCTCATGTCCACCGCAACGCGCGCTGCCCATGTCGCTGGAGATTCTGAAATGCTGCTTGCTTGGAAGCCTCTCCGAGCGTAAGCGAGTCAAGCACGCCACAACTTGTGTTTGTGTAGTACGTGGCGTGATCACAAGCGTTATCAACCACGGCGGAGGGGTTGTGGTGGAGCTCGCCAAACGGACCATGGGGCCCGGCCGACATCTCCGGCGACGGCGACCGACCGGATCAACTCCTCCAAGGCTCCAAGAAGTTACTGCATGTGTGATATGTGTCGATCGCGATCGTCCAGGAATAAGCGGTGTGCTGCTCAATGGGAGTCCTAGATTCATAATAGCATCTTCGATCGTCAGGCCGTGACTTTATATATGCGGTCTTCTTCGGCACATTATTACTGTGTTCTAAGCTTCTAGTCTAGCTTCCCAATTGCAAGTTTTTTCAGCCTCTGAGTAAATTCTCACACGAGACAATACTAAAGAAACGATTTACCTCAAAAAATAATTATCAAAAACTAACATATGTATACTTTTCTGAAAGTATTTTGCAAGACAAAACTATCCATTTAGTTTTCGCATTTTCAAACTTAACAACTTATAAGTTATTCATGATTTATATTCTCAATGTTTGACTGAAATCTTGTCCAAAACGACTTGCTTTATAGATATACTGTTGTGTTAGTATATTTAGCAATGATAGGGATAAGATAAATATTTTTTATTATTACGTATAGGCCCTAGCTAGGTGCGACCAAAGCTCATTTCTTCCTTATGCAGACATCTCTAAAAACATCTAGAAATCCTTCAACTATTTTTGACATATATATGTTTCAGAAAACTATAGTGACACTTATTTACCCATTGCATGAATAAACCACTATTTTGTAAAAAAAAAGGTGTATCATAATGGACTCACCAGTTATCTTTTGTGGCATGTTATAGTTAGGCCTGTGTCTGCCTCTATGCTGCTTTTTTTTCCCCATTGTAGAGTCAATTTTGTAGGTTTCTCCACAATATATAGTAAGCCCCAAATGTTGTAGTTTTCTTCAACTAGCTAGTACTGCTTGTTAAAGAGTTGTAGACAAGGTTTACTCCAAAACAGAAGTTAGGCCAGTCAACTATATGTTCAAGGAAAAGGTCTCATTTTAGATATAGGAGGAGTATGTGGTGGGACCGGTGACCGGGTCAGCAGGATCTAGACAGAAATTAACGATTAATCGAGCACATACCAAAACATGCATCGTCATCCATCCAGTGCACACGGAAAACTTGCGAAGCTTATCTCACAATCGATGCGCCGGCCGTGCAAGACTGATCAAAACATGCACGTACGTACGTATAGTACGCCACCAGTGAGAACTCAATAATCGGCCGGCCTCCGCAAGGAGCGCACTCACATGAAAATTAAGAAGTCCATGCCCGGCCCATCAATCGGGAAGTCTTCAAGCGTACTACTCCAAACGCTGTGGAAAAATCCAGCATTTGTTGTTTGTGCTGAGGACTTTTGTTGGTTGTGTGCAGAGAAAACCTCATGCGATGCCGCCGTACGTACGCTGCATCGATGTCTCGCCCTCATCCGCCAAAAACATCACTCTCGCGATCCGCGCTGTTGGTCAGAGAAGAGTCAGAAATGATCCGAAAAAAATGCTTACGTATTTTAGGCGGTGTAGAAATTTCTGGTTGACTACCAGGTAAACCCGCCCGAGAAAAAACCCCACCAAAAAATTGTTGCGTACGCGGCGGCGAAGCTAGTCTGACGGGAAAGCACGCGGCAACCGGGATCATGCAACGTACTCTTGCCGCGTCCTGCGCGCGAAGAAGTCCTGTGCCTCGTCGTCGACGCGCGGCTATAAATGCCTTGGCAAGCCAAGCAGCTTGGGCATCCAGATTCCAGACCACCAAGCGTTCCAAGCTACTACTAGAACGATCGAACCGAGAGCGCAAGCAAGAGCTAGCATAGGTGTTGCACACTTGGCCACAAGCCCACAGCTAGCTAGCTAGCATGGCGAGGCTCGCGCTGGTGGCGTGCGCCGCGGCCGCAATGGCGGCGGCGGTGCTGCTCGGCGTGGCGGCGGCGGACGTGGGGTCCATCATCACGCAGGACGTGTACAACAACATGCTGCCCAACCGCGACAACGGACAGTGCCCCGCCAACGGGTTCTACACCTACGACGCCTTCATCCAGGCCGCCAGCTCCTTCCCGGGGTTCGGCACCAGCAGCAGTGACGAGGCCAACAAGCGCGAGCTCGCCGCTTTCTTCGGCCAGACCTCCCACGAGACCAACGGCGGTGCTGCCGGCCAGTACACCTGGGGCTACTGCTACAAGGAAGAGATCACCAAGGGGACTTCTCCTCCCTACTACGGACGGGGACCCATCCAATTGACAGGGTAAGTGCGTGATCGATCGATCCATCTTATATTAGCGCCACCGGCCGATTTCCACCTGATGGTCCGCCGGCCATGGTCGATCTCGTTTTCTTCCGTGGTCGCAGGCAGGTGAACTACCAGCAGGCTGGGGACGCGATCGGCGCCGACCTGGTGGGCAACCCGGACCTGGTGTCGACGGACCCGGTGATCTCGTTCAAGACGGCCATCTGGTTCTGGATGACGGCGCAGTCGCCCAAGCCGTCGTGCCACGACGTCATCCTGGGCAACTGGACGCCGACGAGCGACGACACCGCCGCGGGGAGGGTGCCCGGGTACGGCGCGATCACCAACATCATCAACGGCGGGATCGAGTGCGGCATGGGGCCCAACGACGCCAACGTCAACCGCATCGGCTACTACCAGCACTACTGCGACATGCTCGGCGTCGGATACGGCGACAACCTCGACTGCTACTCCCAGCAGCATTTCTGATCAGCCGTGTGGTGGGAGACGTTGCTATATCATATTAGCATCTGTACGAATAACGGAATAAGTGGCCTATGCGCCATTTTCATTTAATAAATTGTTACTGTTAGGCCGTTACAGGATTTCATCTGTTGATTTGATATCACAGAATTACCGATCACGTCAGCTTCTCAGTTATGACACAATCGGATGATCGTGAGCATAAAAGTTGGCACGGGGCGAACTGTATGCTGAAGTGCAGAGAACAATCGGAACGAAACGAATGCACTTAACATCCAAAGCATTTTTTTCAAGGAACCGGGATTATTAAATCCAAAGCATTTTTTTATTATAAACTAAAATCCAAAAGATTTATTCCATGGTCGCCGTTAGTTTTAGTACCACAAGTTTAACCAAATTTATAAAAAATACGTGAAACATTTGTATCTTCAAATAAATTTATTAAAAAATTAGATTCAAATATCTATCTAATAATATTAATTTTATACATAAATATTAATATATATTTTTATATATTAAATAAAAAATATTTTTTCAAGAAGCGAAAATGACAGCCTTTCACGAGAGAGAGGGAGTAGCATTCTACTACATCCCACACAACAAAGGCCATCAGACATCACAGCATCGTACTGGCCAAATCTCGGGCAAGGGAGATGATGGCCCAGTTCGGCCCGGTGTGACTCCAAATCCATCAAAAACCTCGCCGGCCCGTTCCGGCCCCCGGTTTTGCATCGGCATTGGCGACGCCGCCGTTAGTTAATTGCTGATGAACGAGCTCGTCGGGAACGACTACAGCATGCTATCCGTTCTTTCTTAATTGTGGATTCTTGGATATGCAAATGAACGAGCTCGTCGGGAACGATTCGATTCTTGGACATGCAAATTAAAACCCTCAAAATATATTTGCAGGCTGGATTGTAAAAAATAAAAATCTAAAATTAGCTCTCAACTTCTGAGAAATCAGCCCGAGCTCCTATTTTCCTGTAGACTCCTGCCGCGCTCGCCGCTCAGGCTGCTCCTGCGCGCCCGCCGCTCGGACCGCGACGTGTGGCCATCGTTCCCACGACCATGTCGCCGCTGCTGCCTGGCCGCCGTGCTCGCTGTGGACGCTCCTGATCCGCGAAGCCGCGCTCGCGCCGCTCGGACGCTCTGCTCCACGCTCCGAACTACGGTTGTCGTGCCTACCGCGCCTCAAACGCCCGTCTCACACGAGAGCTCCACGCCTCCACCGCTTCTCCGCTCTTCCATTTCCTCTAGTTCTAAGCCCCGTGCCCCCATCTCTCCCTGGAGGCCTGGACATCCTGTGATTCGGATCGACGCAAGCCAACACCCGGTGGGATCTGGTGCCGTCGTCGTCCGGGCGGCCGACGTCGAGTTCACGGCCACGCCGGCCGTCATCCCCCACAAAGCGCGTCTCTATTTGCAGTTTTGTCTGGCATGGCATTTTCGCGTGGACAGGTAGATGATGACGGTGCCTTCCCGACACATATAAAGGTTAAAGAAAACTTTCGTTAGATCTGGACTTGACTTGATCGTTGACGGACTGACTATGAATCTCACATGCTTCTACACCCCTTTGCCAGTGTAAAAAACATAGAAAAAATATGCCCCTTTGGTAACATGTCCATGCTGATAACAAAAACAATCTTCGGCTCTTTGCCGATCATGACAAAAGCAATGTCAGGCATGTCTTAGTCAAAAGTTCCCACTACCATCCAACAATAAAAGAAGAACAAGGCTTGACACTCAAAGGCATCGCAACTGGCAAATCCATCCAATTCATCTCCTCGTCCTTACTCCTGACAAACCAAATGCATTTGTGAACCTGCACCACCCGCGCCCTCTGGTTCGCTGTGGTCGCAGCCTTTACTTGCCAGGCTACTCGGGTCGCGAACACTGGATAACATCCTCTGAACACAAACAATTTCAAGGTATCCTTTTTGGTTTGCGATCTTTTTTCTTGTCTCATTGGCTTTACAGTTTAGCATATGCAATGTACCTTTGTCGTCTCTCTCTCTCTCTCACTCTTGTTAGCAATACCGCCCTTTTCATCAAACAAAAAAGACGCTATTTCTAGCAAGTTGTGTAAACCCAAAAGCATTTGCTTCGATCATTCTCAGGGGGCAGGGGGAGTGATGGACTAAATTTAGTTCATTATTAGGAGAGTGAATCTTTTGTTTCTGTCCTCCATCAATACCACACACCAAAAAACACTTCATACGTTCTTCTTTCCATTTCATCTCTTTATCCTAGTATATCAAATCATCTCGCCGATTAGAGCCTGTTTGGAAGTCTGGTTTTACATAAAAACTGGTGTAATATATCAGCTACAACCATACTATCTCTCAATATTTGCTTCTATGAGCTGTAAAATAAACCAGTCTACGGTGGTATTGAGTTTCTTACTCCTGAAATTTTTTTTGTCTCTTCAACAAATCAACCTGTGGTCGGACTGCTGTCTCACTCGACCTGGCCTATACATGGCCAAACGAGTCGCCCGGCCCGACACTGTCATGGGCGTGGCCAGACACCGCACTATGTTGCACGATAATTAATTGTATCGTGTCTGTTAGCGCCTCCGTGCCAAATCACAGGCACATGCACTACCCTAAACTTCTTCAAGCGGTGCTGTGTCACAGGGCACGGCGGCACGTCAGTGCTAGTGCGGACGCTGGCATTATAGTGGTGAAGCACTTCAATGTGCTCAAAACCACAAGGAGATAACATAAATCGCTAGCAGATAACAAGAAAAAAAAAACAGAATCACACAAAACACAAATAAGAGATAGCAAAATGATATTTTAAAGGGTGCTTTAGTGCAATGGTTGCCTTATTAAAAATCTACCTAGGCAAAACTCATCCTTGTGAGAAACCCTAGGCATGAAAAAAGAGTGCAGCCTAACTCCATACAAAAGTTCATAGTTTAGTTCTATATATTACAGTTCGGTGTTTAGTTCTATATATTACAGTCCCATTACATAAATGATAATAAATCAAGGTAAAGGTCTTCAAATGCTTCTTCAAGTTCCTTGTCCTCCACCATCTGCTGCATCCTTGCTTCTGCAGCTTTTCAATCCTTGATGCAGGTCAACATCTCCATCATTTCAGGCTTCAGCTTCCTCCGCCGCTCCTCGATGATCCTGCCAGTCATGCTAAAAGTGGATTATGAAGATATGGTAGAAACAGGAAAAATTAAAATATCTTTAACCATGATTGACAGAACTGGATATGTATTTAATTTTGTGCTGACGATGCCACCAGCTGATAATGTTAAATTCATCGGTTAACTGATTCACAATGTCACAGTCCAAGTAGGATACAAGTTACTCCCTCCGGTTCCCTATTAGAAGTCGTTTTGGACAAGGTTTGAGTCAAACATTAGGAACATAAATCATGAATAACTTTTAAGTCGTTGAGTTTGAAAATGTGAAAATCATATAAATAGATTTGTTTACTTTCATAATAATATACATATATAACTTTCCAATAAAGATTTTTATAGAAAAGAGGAGTCAAAGTTGTGCTTTGGTGACCGTGTCACTGTCCTAAACGACTTCTAATATGGAACCAAAGGGAGTAAGCATTAGTAGCTGAAGAACTTCCAGCCTGCAACAGTGCAGTTGCAGAGGTATATATCTCTAGACATGCTTAGAGTAGCAACTAGAGGTTGCATGCCACTAGCATTACACTCACCTTCATCATCATCATAAATTTCATCCCAAGTAGATCTTTTCTTACCGGACAGGTTAGGAGGGACAACCCTCCTCAACCTAACACCTCCATATTTCTCCTCATACTTGTTGTACACATATGTAAGACGAGTTCTAGTGGTAACCAAGTAAGCAACATAGTCTGTATGAGTAAGGTTGCCTAACCTCCTAATAAGCATTCTAGTAAAACCTTTCATTTCAGCTATAAGGTCCAAGCTAAGTGCAAAAGAATAAAGCAATGGTATATCCCTCTAATACTCGTTATACTTGTTTATCATAGGTTGAACCACAGATCTGATGTGAGGATCATTAGCATAATCTTTAGGTGTATAACAATCTTAACTAGATAAATGAATCATAAGTGAAGATGTAGGATAGTAAACACCTGACAAAGTAACAATTGCATCATAAAACAGGCCAATAAATTTTAGCACTTTTTCAATTTTGTCTTCCATCAATACCACACACAAAAAACACTACATACTTTTTTTGCTTTCCATTTCATCTTTTTTATCCTAGCATATCAAATAATCTCGGCGATTAAAGTCTGTTTGGAAGTCTGATTTTACATAAAAACCGTTGTAATATATCAGCTCATAAAATTTTTAACCATACTAATCCTTTTATTTTTAAATATATTAAGACAAATAAATTAATTTATTTTCGAACTAACTCACTTGTCCTAAATACGATACAGTAAAGGATGGAGGTAGTTTCTCTCAATGCCTGCTTGTATGAGCTGTAAAATAATAAAAAAAAAATCGTCTCATCGGCAAATCAACCTGTGGTCGGGCTGCCGTCTCGCTCGGCATGGCCGCTCTTGTGTCTCGTCCCCGCAGGCCGCAGCTAGTTCGTCTTCTGGTCATGGCGTCCACCCTTCCCACACTCCCCCTCCTCCCCCTACCCGGATTTCCCCCGGATCCCTATTCCCCAGCCTCGATTCACGTTGGCGACACAGTTAATGCCACGATTCGTGCCGGCAACCTTGATCCACACCACTCCTGGCATGGATCCAAATGGACCACATCTAGCCCGTGCATTGGAGACAAGGATGCGCGGCCGTGCAGTACTGGAGCTTGTAGCTTGCGTCTTGAATGATGAGATATTGGAGCGGGCCAGCAGTTAGCTGTTGGGGAGGCCACATGGTCAGGTACTCAGGTGACGGCAACGACGAGGTCGCCAAACATGTCAGGCCGTCGATCCCGTGCAGCCGCCGCCGGCGAGATCGCATGGGGATGACGAGCTCATTGGGCTGTCGATCCCATGGCGCCGCCGGTGGCGAGGGCGTCTAGCAGCGAGCCAGCTGCAGCACGTCATCCTCCTCTGGCGCCTGGCGGCCCCCTTCTTCTCTGTTTTTGTTTTCTTTTCCCCCCTTTAGCAGTTTATTTGATTTCCCCGTAGACAATCAGATTCAACGAGTAGCAACAGACTACGTTTTGCCAATCTCTGGCAGCGGCAGCAATGGAGAATCAACCAATCCTTTTGTTGTTGATTTATTTCTACACCCAGATCTATTCGGCTTGTGCTGTTCATTTTAGTTTAGAAGCTTGTTTCAGGTTGGGTTCCAGTGTTCATTTCTAACCAAACAGCAAAATACAAACAGGAACAGATACAGAGGGTTTCTTGGTGCACAGGGGAGTACAGGTGTTAAAATTCACGTCTGTAAAAATTTGCTAAGTTGCCAAACAGGCCCTTATTATTCTTGTTCCCTAATTGGCTATCCCATCTTAGCACCTATGAAAATTAACTTAACTATGGTAATGGCATTAATCGATTTAATTTTGTTACAGCAAGAACCACAAAGCAATGGCGATCGTCCTGGATGCCTTTGCGTCCTATGTCGCTAGCTTGCTGACGGAGATGGCGCAGGAAGAGCTGGCAATGCTGCGCGGTGTTGCTGGCGAGATTGATAAGCTGGGCGCCAAACTAAGGGACCTGAAGAACTTACTCTCTGATGCTGACAGGAGGAACATTACTGATCGGAGTGTGCAGGGGTGGGTGAGGGAGCTCAAGGATGCCATGTACGATGCCACCAACATCCTTGACCTGTGTCAACTCATGGCGATTGAGCATGGCATGTTAGCTGTGAACACATCTGGTTGCTGCAACCCATTGCTCTTCTGCCTGCGGAATCCCCTCTTCGCCCACAACATTGGCAGCCGCATTAGGCTGCTCAACCGGAGGCTGGATGGCATCAAGGAGAGGAGTACTCAGTTCATGTTCATCAACCTCAGTTCCTACATGGAGCATAACAGCAAGGTGGCCTCTCACCCAGCTGCCAACCGTGAAACGACTGGGGAGCCTGTCCGTGCAGATGTGGTGATTGGTGAGAAGATCAAAGAAGACACAAGAGAACTGGTTGATATGCTAACAGAAAAGGAGGGCAGCAACAGAGGCATCATGGTTGCTGCCATCGTGGGTGTTGGCGGCATTGGCAAGACCACACTCGCTCGGGAAATCTTCAATGATGGTACCATCAAGGATAAGTTCGACAAGAGGATATGGCTGAGCGTCAATCAAGACTTTGACAAGTCTGAGCTACTCCGGACCACCATCACTCTTGCTGGGGGAGACCACCGTGGTGAGAAAGCAATGGCTGTGCTCCGGCCAGCCCTTGCTGCTGCCTTGACAGGGAAGAAGCTCTTGCTGGTCATGGATGACATGTGGAGCCACAAGGCATGGGAGGATGTACTTGAAACTCCCTTGGGCAATGCGGCGCTTAGAGAAGGTAGCAGAGTCATCATCACCACAAGAGATGAAAGAGTTGCTCGAGCAATGAAAGCAGTGCAGCCCTACCACCATGTTGACAAACTGGGACCTGAAGATGCCTGGTCATTACTCAAGAAGCAGGTATGCAGAATGTTTGTTGTCTATTAATATCTTTTGTGCCTGCAATTATACAATCTGCCTTACTATGTATAAAAGGATATAATAAACTATTGACCTTGACATTTGAAATGTTGATCAAAGATATATCATCACTAACTCCTTTGTTAAAGAAATATCTGTACAAACTCACAGAAGTAGCACAACGTATACCATAAATTCAAGCCTGCCATTTTTTTTGGGGGGGGGGGGGGGTATATATTGGCCCATATGCGCTAAACTGTTCTGAACTATGGCTGCAATGTTTATACAATGTGAAACTGCTTTAGCAATTAACCAACAGAGCCCCTTAAATATCTAATTCAATCGACCTGTTAGCATATGAAATTCTGATATGAAGTAAGAATGATATTCATTTTAGCTCTCCAGAAGGAACTATAAATCCATTTAGCATGGTGTTGTGCACAAATTGAGATCAATACTGAGTTTCATGAAAGTGGAATCAAAATCCGGTGTTTTTATTTAAAAAATAAAAAAACTGGTGGTTCTACTCACACTGTTCTGGGACAGTAACTAATATTTTCCAAAATACTACTTGACAGTGCTACTAAAGGTAAAATTTATCTACAAGTGCTTGACAGATGTAAAAAAAATAAAACAGAAAAGGTAGCATCATAATCAAATTAACAGTGATGAATCAGTAATTACATTACAATTGCTCTAATGTGCCTTGTCAACTGCCAATTACATCGGCTTGAACTGCCTGCAGGTAGTTTTAAATGACATACATGAAGCTGATATTGATATGCTAAAGGATGTCGGAATGGAAATTATAGCAAAATGTGATGGCTTGCCACTTGCAGTGAAAGTGATGGGAGGACTCTTGTGCCAGAAAGAGAGAAATAGAAGTGATTGGGAGAAAGTTCTGAATGATTCCGCATGGTCCATTACTGGAATGCCAGAAGAACTAAACTATGTTGTATACCTAAGCTATGAGGATTTGTCTCCTTGTTTGAAGCAATGCTTTCTGCACTACTCCCTTCTCCCTAAAAATATAGTGTTTGGCTATGATATAATTGTTGGAATGTGGATCAGTGAAGGGTTTGTTCATGGAAGTGCATTAGGCGAACTGGAAGAATCAGGAATACAGTACTACAAGGAGTTAATCATGCGGAACCTCATAGAGCCAGACAAAGAGTATATCGATCAATATCATTGCACCATGCATGATGTTGTTCGCTCATTTGGTCAATACGTGTCGGGAGATGAATCACTAGTAGTTCACCATGATGACATTGGTATCATTAGCAAACTCAATTCACATAAGTTTCTCCGGCTGTGTATAGAAACAAGAGGGTACGAATCAGGTAAATTACATTGGAGTGTGTTACAACCACAGAGATATCTGAGAACACTGATATCATTTGGCCAATTCAATATTAAGCCTGGTGATTCGTTGATTGCCTTTTCAAGCCTACGGACCTTGCATATACAATCTTCAAATGTTGCAGCACTGGTTGACTCTCTGTATCAACTGAAGCACTTGAGGTATTTGTCCATACGGTATTGTGATATATCTAGACTTCCAGAAAATATTGGTAAAATGAAATTCTTGCAGCTCATTAGCCTTAGAGGATGTGAAAATATGACAAGACTTCCTGATAGCATTGTAAAGTTAGGGCAGCTGAGGTATCTTAGTCTTACTGGCACCAGTATAAATGCTGGCATACCTAGGGGGTTTGGTGGCCTAACAAATTTGAGGAAACTATATGGGTTTCCAGCCCACATGCGTGGTGATTGGTGTAGTTTGGAAGAGTTAGGCCCCCTTTCCCGGCTCAGGGATCTTGCAATAAAGGGCCTCGAGAATGTATCTGCCACCTCATTTGCTGCAAAGGCCAGGCTTGGTGCCAAGGAGCATCTTACCTACATGACTTTAGGGTGCAGCAGTAGAGTGGGAGATGATGGGTTGGTCACCAAAGAAGGAAGCGCCTCCGAGGAGGAGCAGCGACTAATCGAGGAGGTATTTGACGAGCTTCACCCTCCACCCTGGTTAGAGAGTCTTGATATCGGAGGATATTTTGGTCAGCGGCTCCCTAGGTGGATGATGTCGTCGATGGCAATGGTGGCCCTCAAGTTCCTGAGGTTTCTAACAATGGATGACCTGGCCTTCTGTACCCAGCTTCCTGATGGTTTGTGTCAGCTCCCCTGTTTGCAGCTCCTGCAGGTTGACCATGCTCCAGCCATCAAGCATGTGGGGCCTGATTTCCAGCGGCCCTACCATCATCACCGCCATGGTCATCCATCTCAGGCTGGGATCGCGTTTCCTAGATTACATAGGCTGGAATTCATTGGGATGGTGGAATGGGAGGAGTGGGACTGGGAGGAGCAACCTGAGGTGCAAGCCATGCCTGTTTTGGAGCTGCTCCTGCTAAAGAAGTGTAAGTTGAGGTGTGTTCCGCCTGGCCTTGCACACTATGCAAGGGCCCTGAAGAAGCTTTGTGTATATGAGGTCCAGCACCTCAGTTCTCTGGACAACTTGGCTTCTGTTGTTGAGCTTGATGTGTTTCACAACCCCAACCTGGAGAAGATCGTTTACCTCCCCAAATTGCAAAAACTTACAATTGTTAAGTGCCCAAAGATGAAAGTACTACATGGAGTACCAGCAACCCAGAGACTGGGGTTGGAGGATTACAGCTTGGATACACTCCCAATGTACTTGCAGAATGTGAACCCCAGTCACCTCCAACTAGACTGTAGCCTAGCACTGCTCACGGCCATTGCCGCTGGAAAATCTGGCACTGAGTGGGACAAGGTGAGCCATATCGAGCACGTCAGTGCTTATGCATGTGGTGAAAACAGTCCAAGGAAATGGTATGTGCTGTACACAGGACAACCTGAAAACTTTGAGACCAATATTGTTGACAGCTCTTCCAAACCTGGAGGTGACTTAACACAGCCACTTGATCAATGGTTCCTTATTCTCCTTGTTTCCGTCATTCCTTCAAATGTATTGTTTAGTCTTAACTTTGTCTTCAATTTATTGTACTGATGACTCAGGTAATGAAGAGGATCAACAGGTTGGTACAATAATACCATCTCAAGCGAAAAAGAAAGTATGCAGAACAAGATATGGAGGGAAGAATATTCATTGAGACCCCACTTTGAGTAGGGGTGTGTACTTCGAACTTTCAGGATTACGTTTGGATGCGGAGTTACATGCCTGGGTCCATGGAGAAAATTACTAGGATTTTTTTTTTGAAAAAAGGAGCAGAGCGCTGCTATGTCATTTAAGAAGAGGAAGAATGCGGTTTGTTACAGGGGTTGTATTACATGAAACAGAAGAAAACTCAACTCTTATGAAGATGTCTAACATTATGAATCTACCGGATGCACACGAACCTCACAGGCGGCAGTCCTCATTGCCATTTCATCCTTAACTAGTTGCAGTACTCGATTTGGTGTAGAGGACACCCCATCAAAGATTCTCCTATTTCGCTCTTTCCAAATGTTTCACGCCGTGTAGATCATCACAGTTGCTCGCCTGTTTTTAACAGTAGTTGAATCTCCTACCCTGCTCGAGTTCCACCAAAGTTCCAAGGTGTCATGACGTCCAGGTACTTGCACTACAACATCAGACCATGCCGCAACAAGAACCCAAACCTCCTGAGCAAACACACATTGCAGGCAAAGGTGCTCGGCTGTTTCAAATTCTTGGTCACATAGGGAGCAGGTGGGGTTGCAAGGCCAATTCCTCACTAGGAGCTTATCTGCAGTTAGGATTTTGCCTTGTACTAGGAGCCACGTGAAGAACCGATGCTTGCCTTCAGTTTTGGCCTTCCAGATAGCCAATGCATCAAAAGTGCAGTAGGAGCCATTTAATTGCGCTTTGTATGCAGACCGAGCTGTGTAGTGCCCATTAGATGTCCATCTCCATCGTATTTCATCCTCGTTCTCCGTTAGTACTACTTCGCTAACTAGTGCCCAAAGCGAGATAAATTCCACCATTTCAGTTGCAGAAGTCATACGCCAAAGACCCCTAGTCCAATTGTAGTTATGTAAATCATCCAGCACGGTTTGGTTCATCCTCCATGCTAACCTGTACAGATTAGGTGCTAGGTCCCTTGGTGCATGCCCGGATAGCCATGTAGACTCCCAGAACTTGGCCCTGCGTCCGTTGCCTAAAAACACCTCTGTGCTAGCTCTGAAAAACTGCTTGTCAATGTCATTGCAAGGAACTTCAGTACCCACCCAAGGTCTATCAGGTTCCGTCCACTCATACCACAGCCATCTTAGGCGCAACGCCCTTCCAAAGAGCTCCAAATCCAACACCCCCAATCCACCTAAATGTTTTGGCTTCTGTACTTTAGCTCACTTGACCAGACAGTGCCCACCTTTTGCATCCTCAGATCCTTTCCACAAGAAACCTCGCCTGATTTTATCAATTTTCTTTATGGCCCATTTCTTCAAAGGAAATGGCGTGATGAAATAAGTTGGCATGGAGAAAATTACTAGGATTGTTCTTGCATTTTCATTTGGATGCAGATTTTCCAGTAGGTATTTTGTGTGAGCCAAGTCTAAACCCTAAAAGAGTGAAGTAGCCTAAGAACTTCAGATGGGTTCGGTGCAACTTCCTGGACGCATCGGAGCCTGTACTCAACAGTCAACACAGTGCGACAGATAAATATAGTGAACTAAGTCTACAAGTAAATTCTCATATATCGGTCTTGTGTGTTTTAAATGGAAAAGCTGTTAAGAGCCAAAACAAATTTGTATAGGTTTACATAGTAACATAGGTCTTCAGTGGTGCTTGTAGATTCGTAATTAGTTTAGAGTGGGCAAAGTGTATCCGTTGCAGCCATGTGTCGTATCATTTTATGCCTCTTCCTATGTGGTTAAGGTAGGTGATAGTTTGGTCAGCTCAAACGTCATGTAATATGATTACTGAAGGTAACGGATCATATTACACTTTTTAGCAAAAAAGACACAGCGCTGGCGGGTTGCTGGCCGTCGGATGGGCGCGATCGGACGGACGGGAATTGCCGATGACGTAGAGGGTGTCCCTGGCCGCCGCAGACGACACAGAATATAGAGGTTTGGATGTCTGATTGTGGTGGTTTGTAATCAATTGACACTGTAATAGAATCCTTACCTAGTAATATCTATACCCCTCCTCTCACTGTAATAAGTTATAACACCCACAATGTAATGTGACTATGACTATGTTATCTGAGTGCAACAAAACAAAGAGGGTAAATCACTCATTTCTTCACCAAATACTCCCTCCGTATCGAAATACTTGTCGCCATGATTTTTTCTTACAACTTTGACCACTCATCTTATTCAAAAAATTATGGCAAATATGTAAAAGGATAATGCAAGCTTAAAATACCTATACAATAATAAAGCATACAACAAACAAAATATGTGGTACTCGCATAATTTTTTGAATAAAACGAATGGTCAAAGTTGTAAGAAACAATCAACAACGACAAATATTTCGATAAAGAGGGAGTATATTGTATCTAATTCCTTTTGCATTTACGTCATCTTAACATGAATCAAACACTGTCCTATTGCTTTGGGTCGCACTTATTCACACGATCAAACACACAGAAGATGGCTAACACACGTCATGTTCGCCTGGCTTATCAACCACCATACAACAGTATTTTTCTCTCAGAACAAATCAACATCAAACACCAGTTAGTCAGCAACACTTTTCTCTCGGAATAAATCAGCACCAGCCAACAGCCGGCCGAACAGAGTTTGACACTTCATATTTTATTATTTTAAACCTTTTCTAAAGATATTTTTAAAAACTCTCCAACTTTATTTGCATGGTTCGACCCTTTTGGTCGCGTCATGGGCTGTGGGATATGGCGTTGCAATTAGCCTCTGCCGCGCGATGCGGCTACGTAGCTGCGCGAGCATGGAGCTGATGGGGTCAAGATCTGCCGTGTCTCATGCACTGCTAGGTGGTGTTTAGCTCGCCAAATTTGCGTGAATGAATAGTATTGGAATAGTATATAGTGAAAAGTTGTGAAAAAAATACAATTAGAGTGCGTGTTGTGAAAAAAGATATGACTCGTTGCGATAGATGTATATTGAATATTTGTAAGGCCTATGACAAGGTTGACGCGACGACGATCTGCCAGGGTAGCACGCTCCCATCTTCTGTCTCGCTCCTTTCTTCCAGCCTGAGTTGATGCCCTTGCTCGCGGTCGGCCGCCGTGCCCTCTGGCCTCTGCTGGGCCTCGGCCCCTTCCCCACCCCAAATCTGGTGTTTTGGGAAAAGCATTTCGTACATATTCGAAGATCTACGTCCTGTTCGCTTGGCTTATCAGCCACCAGCCAGTAATACTTTTCTCTCAGACCAAACCAGCCACCAGCAACCAGCCAACAATACTTCTCTCTCAAAACAAATCAGCATCAACCACCAGCCAAACGAACAAGGTGCTTGGTTAGACTAGGGTTAGGGTATTGTTAACGTGAAAATCGAACGGTATCCTTTCGGAATGACAATTAGGATTTGGGTGTGCTCAAGGTCTCTTATCCACAGCTGTTTTCTTTTGCTAAGAAAAGGACTTGTTCAGTGAGCCAATTTGTTTCCTGGGAGGATGGCAGATCTTTTTTCCTCCCTTTCTCTCAAATAGCTCTTGGACAATTCTTAGAGCTCAAAGAGGCCATCACTGACTTGCAGCTCCAACCTCACTTGGATGATATCTGGACTTATATTTGGAATGGAGGAGCTTTCTCCAGCAAACAGGTTTATTGCTTTCTTCAAGGAACTCATCAAGCACCCCCTTTGTTCAAATGGATGTGGGCTTCTAAGGTGCAAAATAAGCACAAATTCTTTTTCTGGCTATTCCTCAAGGACAGAATTAATACCAGAAACTTGCTTCATCACAAGAATATGTTCTTGCCATCCTATATTTGTGTGCTTTGTGTGGAAAATGTGGAGGAGGACGTCAGGCACTTATTTTTTTCGTGCCCCTTCAGTGATGCTTGTTGGACCTATCTAGGGAACCAGTGGGATCTCTCCCTGGAATTTCAAGCTATGGTTCTCAACGCCAGATTGAACTTTAATTCAGTCATTTTCAGAGAGATTTTTATCATTGGTGCCTAGAGCCTGTGGTGTCATAGAAATGACATTATTTTTTATGGAGCTTCCCTGCCTTTTTCCACTTGGAAGGCTTCTTTTCTTAGAGAAATGAATTTGATTTTGCTTAGGGCTAAACCAAGACTGGCTGATAAACTCAAGTTGTGGCTGAGTAGTCTTTTGTAATCTTCCCTTTTCCAGTTTAGGCCTGAGGCCTTGTAAGCTGTAAATATTTTTTACATATATAAAAAATAGGGTAGGGGCCTCCCCTGCCGATTCCCGTAAAAAAATCGAACGGTTGAGCTTCATGTCGGCAACATGTAAAGGTATGAGAGATTTGCTTTACTCCGGCATAGGTCATGTATCTTGAGGTTCATGGCACGCCTTGTACTTGACAAGGAATAAGATTTTAATAAATTTTAAAACAACGAATTGGCTTGTAGTCCAATAGTGGTAGGACCATTACTAGAAAAACACTCATTTGTACCGGTTGGTAACCCTCATTTGTACCGGGTATCTAACCGGTACAAAGCATCCGATACAAATGAGGTTGAGCATTTGTACCGGGTGAGATTAAGCCCCGGTACAAATGCCGAATGCCCCCTACGCCTGTTTCCTCTCCTCTCCTCTTTTCCTTTTCCTTTTCTTTTATTTTCTCATCTCATTCATTCATTCATTCATTCATTCATTCATTCATTCATTCATTCACAACACAAATCACTATAAGAATATTCATAAGATTCATCGATATCTCACTTATCTCATCTCATCTCATTCACAAAACAAATAGGATTTACAATCATAAGTTCACAAGAAACACATGAACAAGACCGCGAGAAACAACATCAAGAACCAACATCAACAACACTGCCACTGCCATTGCCGCAAGCTAAAGTAGAGAAAATTTCTCACTGCGCGCCGACAGGGGCCGCGCCGGGCCCTCTACGGCCGCGCCCGCCCGCGCTCGCCTGCACCGCGCCGCCACGTGCCCCGCCCTGGGGCCACGCCCGCCCTGGGGCCACGCCCGCCCCGCCCTGGAGCCGCCGCGTGCCTCGCCCGCCCCGCCCGGAGCTGGCGGCCGTGCCCCGCTTGGAGCCGCCCGCGCGCCTCGCCCGGAGTCGCGCGCGCATGCCTCGCCCGCTCGCCTGGTTGGGCGCTCCTGCGAGAGGAGAGAGAGGGAGAGAAATTAGACGGGGATCGATCGGAATAAAAGAGAAGAGAAGGAGAGGATGAGGACGACGGGGGTGGAGGGGGTTGGATATTTCTAAGTGTTGGTGTTGGGTGAAAAAAATTAGCTAAGAGACGAGAGGTCTACATTTGTACCAGACTAGATCACGCCCCCGGTACCGGGTGGTGGCTCTGACCGGTATAAATGTGAGGTCAGCACATTTGTACCGGGCGGAGCCACCACCCGGTATAAATGTGAGGTATTTGTACCGGGTGGGTTGGAGGAGGCCCCGACGCGCCCCTGTGAAGGGACATTTGTACCGGGTGGTGGCTCCAACCGATACAAATGCCCTCATTTGTATCGGGGGCAAAAATACCCGGTACAAATGAAAAATCAGACCAGGGACAAATGCCCAATTCTCTAGTAGTGGACAGTCTAGTGGGACGCTACCTGCCACGACTCAAATCCTAGTGCTCACACATTTTTCTATAATTTTTTAGGGATTTACCAGCGTCGTTAAGTGGTATAAGCGAGGCGCCAACGGTGACTTCAGGAATCTCCAGATCTGTCGGATGCTCGGTCCTTCAGAGGTGCTCATAGGGGTAGGTTTTGCATATGTGTGTTCATAGGGGTGAGTGTGCGTGTTGTGAGCGTCTGTGTGTTGCAAAAAAATAAATTTTAAAACGTGTCGGAGATTTTGTAGTGCGTATTTCTAAACAAAAATTAAAATGTGTTGGTTGAGATTTTTGAACCGTCCTGCAGAGAGTATCCGCCTAAGCCTTGACGCCATCAAGTCTGCTCATAGGGGTAGGGTTTACGTACGTATGTTCATAGGGGTGAGTGTGCGTGCGTGTTGTGAGCGTCTGTGTTGTAAAAAAATAAATTTTAAACTGTGTCGGAGATTTTGTACTGCATATTTGTAAAAAAAATTAAAACGTGTCAGTTGAGATTTTGAACCGTCCTGCAGAGAGTATCCGCCTAAGCCTTGACGCCATCAAGTCTTTCATTCTGCCGGATGCTCAGTCATTCGGAGGTACTCATAGGGGTAAGGTTTATGTACGTGTATTCATAAGGGTGAGTGTGCGTGTCTGTTATTGTGAACGTCTGTGTTGTACTGCGTATTTCTAAAAAATAAATTTTTAAAATGCGTCAGTTGAGATTTCGAACCGTCCTGCAGAGAGTATCCGTCTAAGCCTTGACGCCATCAAGTCTTTCGTTCTCGCTCTGGACCTTCTACTGGACTTGACCATCCTGCTTGACTCGACCGACGCCGTCTTCATCACCAGTGTATTCTTGCTCTTCCTGCACCATGTGGACCACTCATGACTCCGCCCGAGCCTTCGGGTCTCTCAGTCCAAGTCTACTTGTGTCCACCCTTCACCACCCTCAGTTCGTCAGCATGGACCTTTCGCTTGACCTTCACCAATGCACGTTCCGTCAACCGCCATGTCGCATCTTACACCTGCACATCACAAGTCAAGAGACACCAATCTACAAAATCTGTTTTACACAAACACCACAACACAATACATCCAGTTAGCCATTAGCATAATCATACACATATGAAATATTGACTTAACCGGTAAAACATCAAATCATATAGTCAATCATTCATCATAAATATATATATCAAGGCACACCTCAACTTGATGTCTCATAAACACATTAGCATACACAAATTATCTTTTCAAAAGGAATTAACGAGGATCATTTGCAGTGGAGGTACCTAGTTGTTGTGGATGGATATCTCCTCGGGTGGTTTAACAAAGTCAGCAACGTTGACGCACCACTTGACCAGAAATGAACTGCAACATGCAAGACTGATGAGAAATCGCGGGAAATTAACACTAGACCACAAACGATTTGTATTGGCGGGTAAAAGGGGTCTTTGTTGGCGGGTGGAGCGACCGTCAGCGATCTTGTGCCAACACAAATCGTCTCAGTGCTGGCGGTGGTCCGCGCGCCAGCACAGAGACCTAGTGCCAACACTGAGGTTTTCGGGCCGGTGCTTAAAAACCCCAAAATAAATAGAAAAAAATTCTTTTTAGGGGAGGGACCCACCCGTCGCAAGTCGCGCATTTTTCGCGTAAAGTCGTACTGCTACGCGGTAGGTGGGGTTCGAACCTGCAACCTGCAACCTCACGCGCAACCTTCTCTACTACTGCACCACACACTCATATGCATCTATATTCAGTTTTCATTCTACTCATATTATACCATACGGAGTGTAAATCATTTTTTAAGGCTCTAAACAGATTCAAATTAAAAACTTGTCAACTACAAAGTTTCCTAACTTTCTGAGATCTACAACTTTCATGTTGGGAGTTTTTTCATTTGAGATCGTTTACAAAATTTGAATTTCATTGACAATATGATTTCAAATAAAAAAGTTGTGAACTACAAAGTTTCATAACTTCTCAGGATCTACAACTTTCATGTTGAGAGTGTCTCCATTTGAGGTCGTTTGAAAAATTCAAATTTTCAAGTGACTGTGCATCTCTGCTGGCGGATGGCTTATGTTGACCGCCAGCACTATGCCTTCATTGCTGGCGGGCGACATAAGTCACCCGCCAACACAAATCAAATGAGACCATTTGTGCTGGCGGGTGCAGAGCCGACGCCCCTGTGCACCACTGTACTGGCGGGTGTTAATTGCACCCGCTAGCACGCTAATTTTTATGTGCTAGTACAAATCATTTTTGGTGTAGTGTAAGGAAGAGCGTGGACAGGAAAGGATCGAAGTCCTAACACTACCGATAAAATTCAGCTTATATATATACAGAACGGAACGAAATATGTAGAACACTGCTGAGAGAGAAGCATGAGTGGAGGAAAGCCAACTAGTTTTGGGGCCAGCAGGATGATTCCGAAAGACCAAAACGCCTGAAATTCCGAATCCATCTGAGCTTTTATATATCTGATCTTTCCTCGCCGCCTACTGTGTCCTGCGTGCTGATCTCTTTACTTCCCTGCAAGGCTGCAAGCCTGAAAAGGATCTAAAGAGAGCTAGCCCAACAGCAAAGAAACACCAACAATCACTATATCCATTCTACTGCTAGATACAGATCGCTCAACTGGTTGCCTCCCCTCGGTGCCACCCGGAGCCGAGGCGCGATCGATCACCACCACCAGCCGTAGGAGGAGGTCGAGAGGAGGAAGGGGGACGGGATCACGGACGGGACGACCAAACGAGGTGGAGTATATATAGAGACAAAGCTAGAATGACGTTTGTCTATTGGCTATATTATTGCCGACTTCCCGATTTGGAGTTCACAAGGGCTCGCTCATTGACCCATCCCGCTCGAGCCACTTCCACCAAGATCCCGTCCGTCCGATGGCGCGCGCGCGGAGGCGGAGGCGATCGGGCGGCGCCCTCGCGGCAACGCCAACGTTCCATGGACTTTTTCTATGTTTGCGAAACACGGTGCATGGACTTGGTCTTGGTGAACACAGATCAGACCACATGCATGCATGGCCGAGATCCCACCTCGGACGGAGGCTATCCCGGCCCATGCACGCCTCACGCGGCCTTTTCTCATCGTTCACGAAACCTTACTCCTTTTCGCTAAATTCACGAAACATATATACGCAGAACATGACGACGTGGCTGTGATTCTGTGAATTAAAAAATATAATGCGTGCACACAAAACAGCAAAAGCTAGACGAGAACAAAGCTATAAAAAGGCTTTCGCAGCTTGCAACACCCCTTCAAGAACAGCAAAAAACACCGATGCTAATTGCTAACTATAGGCACCATCCGTCACTATCGGAGCGAAATCCCTCAATTCACTGTCCTAGAGATCCGATAGCAACAGAGGGAAACAATTATCCATGGCCTCCTCCTCCACCTCCGCCTCCGCCGCTCAGCCGGACCACAACGCAACGGCCGGCGGCGCGGACATTCCTCGCGGCGCCAAGCATCGGCGACCCTTACTCGACCACCTCCACATCCAGGTCCCCGCCGTTCCGGCCAGCTCCGGCTGGTTCGGCCGCCCCTCCGGCCCTGCCACAGCTCCCTGCGGCGCACATGATGCCAACGTCAATGGTCACCACGGACACGGGGACCGGCCGGCCTCGCCGTCCCTGCTCCGGTCTCCATCGGCGTGGATCCGAGCGAAAGGCCACAGCCTCGGGTCGAGCAAGCACGCGCACCGTCGCCCCGGAAATTTCCACTACGACGCGCGCAGCTACGCGCAGAACTTCGACGAGGGACACCACGACGAGGATGCGCCCAAGCACCAGTGCTTCTCGATTCCCACGCCGCCGCAGCAGGTTGCCTCACCGTCGTCCGGTCTGTGAGCTAGGGGCGAGGGCGACAATGGCAATAGCCACGGGGCCCAGGAGCCAGCAGCGCGCGAAATTGCAGGACGTACGTGACTTGCATTTTTTATCACTAAGGGTGTGGGTGGTTACTGGTTAGTCAATCTCAATTTGTACGTGACTTGCGAAATCGAGTTTGCTTGAACAACTGTCAACTGGTACCGGCGGCGTGCAGTACCATCACCTGAAGGCTGAAGCCGCATAAGGGCTCATTCGGTTCCACCGGATCTAATCTGGACGGAATTGATAGATATAATAAGAAAATTATGATAAGTATTATAATAGGTTCGGATTTATTTCAGATTGGGAGCTAATTTATTCATGCTAGGTACACTAAGAGACTCGGATTGATTCCACACCTCTTGACTAGTGGATTAAATTCGAGTGGAAATGAATATCTATCATGAGTAAATTAGTTTTCAACACGGAACAAATCCAGGTCTCTTATAATATCTATTGTGATTTGCTTATTATATATATCAATTCCGGTTGGAACCCAATCCGATGGAAGCGAACGAGGCCTAAGGGCTTGTTCGTTTCCATGGGATTCAATCCGGACGAGAATGAAAAATACTATAGAAAAGTTACTATAGAGACCCGGATTTATTCCGGTTCGAGAACTAATTTACCCATCGTGGTAAGTATAACAAGGAACCAAAGAGCCGGATTGATTCCACACCTCTTGACTAGCAAACATTTGCTAGTCAAGAGGTGTGGAATCAATCCGGCTCTTTGTTTCCTTGTTATACTTATCATGATGAGTAAATTAGTTCTTGAACCAGAATAAATCTGAGTCTCTATAGTATCTATATTGATTTTTTCTATAGTATTTGTTATTTCCATCCGGATTGAATCCCATGGAAACAAACAAGCCCTAGCAGAAGGAAAATTTTGTTTTTATTCCTCTCTATTTGTGAAAATAAGGGTCTGCCATGCTCGGCAGATTGCATATGATCACCCGTATGGATGCAGTTGAGATCATAACTTCTTCCACTTGCATATAAATAGGGCCAGAGCTAGGATTAAGCTATTCTCTTCTTCAACCTCTCCTTCCCTTCTTCCTCAAATTTGTAAGGGTTTTATGGAATTCTGGCCTATAGGGGGCTTGAGCCCCACTCCCACTGCTGGATCTGTCACTGGCTCTCTGCATATGAACATTTGGTCATTGTATTGTAAGCAACATTACATTAAGATGAATGATTCTAAGTGAGCTTTCTCGGAGACCTCCTAAGGGCTTGTTCCCATTCCTGGCCGGGAATGAGGCCCAACTATACCTGAGCATTTTTCGGGTCGGGCCGTGTTCGGGCTGGGCCGAAAAAAATCCCAATTATTTCAGGCTGAAAAAAATCTTGCCCATGACATCCCACTGGGCAAGTCGCGCCTAGTATTTTCGGGCCGGGCTCGGGCCGTGCCCAGGATTGGGCGGGCCGCCCGCGTAATTTACACTACAAAATAGCTAAAAATGAATATCGGGCTGCGTCGGGCCAAAAGTAATTTTATCGGGCTATGAAATCTCTGCCCAGGCCCTGTCCATTAAGGTTCGTGGGCGGGCCAAAACCCGTCGGGCTCGGGCTCGAGTCGGGCCTGCGGCGGGCCGGGTCGGGCCGGGCTAGTTTTGCTCAGGTATAGGCCCAACCGATGGGGGTCAACTGGTGAGGAATCCTATATATCTTCCGGAAGGTGGGATGAGGTTGAAACTATAACCCAATATAAGCTCAATAACAACCCAAAAGTTGCAAACCCTATCTCCTCCACGCTCACCTCTGACCTCTCTCACTCTTCACTCCACCCTCCCCTGGACGCCTGCCGCCACCACCCCGAGAGGCCACCCCCGGCCTCCTCCGGCATGCCTCCCCGACCACCTACACCACCTTGGCTACCGGCGCCCCTATCCCTACCGCCATCCATGTGCCCCTCCTTGTGCTGCCCCTCCCTGTGTCGTCGGCTTCCCCCGGCCGGCGCCCTTGACCCCGCCGCACTCCCTGCGCCACCGACCACCGCGACTGGACGGCCTCGGCGGCGGCCTCCCTGCGCCTCGTCCACAGCCCCTGTGCTGCCAGGGATTGCCCGACCTCCCTACAACGCTGCGCCATCAGGGCTGACCTACCCAGAGCGCCGTTTGGGGCCGTGGCTAGCTCCTCGCGACCTGTCGGCACCCCGCGCGATGGTGCGCCGCTGACTGTCGGCCTCCAAAAAGGAGGAGAAATAAAAAAATGTTGAGATTTTTTTAAATGTTGAAATAGTTTTTAATGAAAAATGTTAGCTCGACTGTTTCGAAAAATGTTGGATCCAACATTTTCTAAAGAAATGTTTAAACAACTCTTGCTAAAAAATGTTGGTCCAATCTTTTCTGAAAAATGTCGAAAAAATTGTCGGGTGACAAATTTTTGATCCAACTTTTTCTGAAAAGATGTTGGTCCAACACTGATGGAAAAATGTTGTGTCAACATACCGAAATTTTTTTGGTTCAATATTTTTCAAAAATGTTGAAATATGTTTGTTTGAAAAATGTTGGTCCAACATTTATCGAGAAATGTTGAAAAAATATTGGTCCATAAAACGTTGACAACATTTTTAAAAATGTTGGTCAACATTTTCTTAATCGGTTAAAAATGTATTATTGGCTGGATATTGGTGGGCTGGTGCCTTTGGTGGGCTGAGTGGGTTTATAGTTTCAATGGTTATCCACCTTCAGGTAGATATATAAGAGCCCCCAGCTAGACTAAGACGAATACCGACCCAACAAAAAGGTATGTGTTTGTTTAACCAGGAATCCTATATATCTTCCAAAAGGTAGATAATAGTTGAAACTATTATCCAATAATAACCCAATAACGACCCACGACGGCCCAACATCATAGAACCCTAGTTTTTTCCCATACCCTCCCCTGCCCTGCCTGCCGCCCCTATCCTGTTGCAATGCCGCCCCCTGCCCTACTGCACTGTCCGACCACCGTCACCGACCGATCGTCGTCGTGCCATGGGGCCACTGTCGTCGGTCGACTCAGCCTCACCGTCCCTGCCATGCTGCGTCGCCGCCCCCGTGCCTGCCTCGCGCCTCTTCTTTGCTACATCACTATGGCCCGTGCCGCTAGCCGGCTCAACCCCGACGCCTCTGCAGACTACCCCGTCGCTCTCCTTTGCTACGTGCTGACGCTTGTTAAGTACCCATTTTATTAAGGGCATCAACTCAGGCATTTCCATATGTAAAACATGCATCCACACTAGAATATGAGGTTAAACTAACAAATTCCACTAGTGTCGATGTTTATTTGAATGTAGGGATTCAGCACAAGAAATGCACAGAAAACACATGCCTTGAGACAAGCATTCCAGGTTCAGCTATAAAGAGTCTACCACATGGGATCCACCTAGATCCCATGCACCTATGCCACATCATCGATCCAAGGGAGGCAAGCCCTGGCGAATCAGAATGTGCCACATGGACGTCACAGGGATCCAAGGGCCACTTGGCGCCCAAACCGCCTCAAAATGTTACACACACCTGGAATGTACCTAAGGGCCCACATGTCAGCTACCAGGAAGAAGGAGGGGACCAGTCGAGCCCACAAGGGATCGGCCGAACTGTGGGTTCGCCCGAACCGCCTTAGGCTCGGTTGATCCTGGCCTTCCACGTGGAGCTTCCTCATTGGTCCCTGTTAGATGTTTAGATCTGCACAGCCCACAGGGGTGTCAACCCCGGTGGTTTATTTGTTCAGCAGGGTGAAATCTAGGGCTAAGAACTCGAAGGTTGCGCACGAGCACATGGAACACAAAGGACACGACGAGTTTATACTGGTTCAGGCCTCCGGAGAGTAAAACCCTACGTCTAGTTCTTGATTGTATTGATGTGGATGACTTGGGGCGACTTTATCTGGGGTTCGGCCTTGCTCGCCTTATACTGGCTGACGGACAAGGTCGGTGGACCCAGAGTTCAGGTCGGTTACAACAGGGAAACCAATCTGAGGAAAGTTACAATATAATCCCACAAACTTTGGACTGTCTGGAGGCGCAACCCACGTCTTCTGCCTTGTCTTGCACGCCAAGTTACCCGATCGGATCGGATAAGGTCACCTGGGGAATCTTCTGGAAGGTCTTCAGGAGGTCGTGTGGGCCACCAACCAGGTGGGTTGGGGCCACTGTCAGGTCGGCAGGTCTTCTAGTAGGCCAAACCCAGTTGTCGGGGACGGCTGTGAGCCTGGTTGGTGGGGACCCTGGGATACCCATGTCTCACAAGCCCCCGAGCGATGTGTAGGCGCATCGACCTCGAGAGGGTCATGACGAAGTCTTGAAGCTATCGACAGGTCAAATAGCGTGCACGTCGGCCCAAAAAAGAAGAAAGAAAATTAGCTTAGCAGCCGACCTGTTTGAAGTCTGGCCGAACGAAGAGAGGTTAAGTGACGACCTATGGGAAGCAGGCTTCCGATAGATCGAAACGACGATGAAAAAATTTCAGAGGGCATCAAGGATGCACTCATAGAGTAGTATCCGAGCATCGTGGCGGGCAGGATGGCCGGTATGATGATACAAAAAAAAGAAAGACCAAAAAAAGAAAGAGAAGAAAAAATAGGTCGAGTAACGACTTGATGAGAAACAGGTTTCTCAACATGTCGGTACGACGAATAAAACAAGAGGGCGTCTTTGACGCTCTCGTAGAGTAGTCCCCGAGCATTGAAGCATGCAGCATGACTGGTTTGATGCTCAAAAAGAGAAGGAAACTGAGTCATGGTCTTGAACGAATTGTAGAGACACCCATATCTCCCAGCATGGCTGCAAGGAGTCTGGCATGGCCGACCTCTGGGAGGCCTTGTAGGCGTGCCGACCTCAAGGAGGCCTCAAATCAACAATGCCCAGTATCTGAGAATACCCAGCAAGATCTTTAAACCCACGTCGCATGAAGAGGTCTTCTATGGTGGTCGAACCGGCAACAATGAAGCTGTAGAAAAATGTTGATTTTCGGACAAATGGAGTGTAGAGACACCCAGATATCCTGCATAGCTGCAAAGAGTCTGGCAGGGACACTCGAGGCATGCCGACCTTAGGAAGGTCTCACGCTAGCAGCGCCCAAGCGTCCGGAAACACTTGGCAGGGCCAATTAGGCACGCACCCCACAGGGAGGCCTTCAATCCCTACGCAAAATCCTGGGTGTCCAGAGCAGGCTGGCAGAGCTATACAAAGCACACCGACCTCAGGAAGGTCACGCATCCAGGGCGCCCAACTAGGTTGACAGAGCCGTAGACATACCGAGGTATTGTAAGACCTAGGTATTAAGGCACACCGACCTCAAGGAGGTCGTTTTGGTGCCCAGACGACGAGCATAGCTGCTAGCCATCCAGCAGAGCCATGGTACTAAGGTATGGACGACCTCAGCAATAGGCACACCGACCACAGGGGCCCGACGAAATTGTAGACGTGAAGCTTCTAACCTCCAACCGCCCAGACGGATCTGGTAGAGCAGCGAGGCACGCCTACCTCGGAAGGTCTTCAATCGAACCTACGACCATTCTGCTCAGGAAACAGAAATATAGGCTGATTGGAATAGGTCCGTTTACGTGCAGAGCCATAGCGGGTGCACCAGGACGCAGAGCCTAGCGGGTGCAATTAATCATCGTCGCCGTCCGTAGATGTAGCGAGGCGCGGGGCCATCTGACCTAGAGTCAGTCTTGTCGTTTTCGTAGACTGCAGGGTCACGGGTCAATAGTGGTCGGAGATTCTCTTGCCACCCAGAAAACGACAAACTGCCCACTGACCAAAAGGTGTACTGTAGCCATGTGATGCTGCAGCGGCCTCGGGCATCATTGATGTACAAATGACAAATTCGTCGTGAGATAGGAGAAAAGAACATCGCTTTTAATTGTCCACATGTCTACAGTACCTCTTGATCACGTGGTAATAGTGTCATTACTTCACCGACTGCACAAGGCCTGGTTCTGGCTATAAATAGCACTATAAAACTGAAGGAGGCAAGCACCGAGCATTGCTGAGCTATGAAGCCACAAAGTAGAATTTTAGCCATGCCGTGGGCATGTGTCCGTCCACTAGATCATAGGGTGCAAAATTAGAAGCTTGGAGCTAGAAGAATACTTGCGAAGTATAGGTGTCTCCACCAATCTCTGCGCCCTCCCCCAGCGAGGAATCCAGAAGAGTTTGGAGGTGATGTTGTAGAGGCCTGAGGTGATACTGCAGGTTCTTGGTGAGTAGTAGATGCTCATCGAGGGCTTGCGACACCCACCCCCTGGGAAGACTGTGTCTGCATTCCATAGTCAGGCACAAAGCACGACCTGCTAGGCGCAGCGTTGTGTTGAAGTTCACCGCGAGGCCGCCATTGGGGGTCTGAAGCTAGAAGAATTCTTGCGACGTGCTCTGCTATGGCAGAGAACATGGCAAAGATTGCTCTAGGTAGACCAGGTCTTCAAATATGTTTGTATCTTGTAATAGAATCTGTATCCAATGAGGTCGCATGCGACCTGTGTACCTTCGAAGTTCTCATATAATGTTCGCTCTCTTCTGTCATGTATTGGTCGCTTTGAGGAAATTATTCATCAAAGACCTAACATATAGTGGTTTGGGGGCTTGTTGACCTCATGGAGATTGAGTTGACTATCAGGATGACCTGGTAGGGCTGATATACTTACGACCTAAACTCGGGGTGTTAGGTCGCCAATCTATCCGTTGCACATGTAGCCGTTGGCGTGAAATCCGGCGAGATCGTCTCGCGAGATTAGCGGCACAGAGCCGTTGTGGCAGATCCGTTGCGGCGATACATCCGCAACGGGCGTCCGTGGTGGGGCCCATATAAATACGGCCGCGGGGACGGGCGTTGACCCTCCCCTGCCATCGTCTTCTTCCTTCCGCCGCCTCCGCTGAAACCCTCCTTGCCATAACCACCGCGCTTGCGCGTCCACCCCACCGCATTCGGAGCCGGAGCTCACCGCCGCCTACAGCAATCCATTCGCCGCCACCAAGGGCCCAGATCCGCGCCGCTCTGCATGCGCGTGAAAACCCTAGTGACATTTAGATCCAAATCCGTAGATCCCAAAGAAATGGCGGCCGCGACTTCCCAAATCCCTGATCCGCAGACGGTCTGGGATCCCTCGGTGATGACCGAGGAGAAGATCCAGGCACTGGTGGAGCGCGGGCTACTGAGGTCTAAGGCGGAAGTTGAGTGGAAGGCGCCCACCAGCGAGGCGTTCCCGACGGAGGACGACAAGGAGCAGGTCAGCTTCGCGTCCTTCTTCGAGCGCGGGTTCAATGTGCCCGCTGGCGACTTCTTCAGAGGTCTTCTGTACTACTACAAGCTGGAGCTGGTACACCTCGTTCCCAATTCCATCACCATAGTATCGTCGTTCATCCACTTGTGCGAGGCATATCTGGGGATACCGCCCCATTTTTTGTTGTGGCGCTACTTCTTCAACGTCAAGACCACCGGCAAGCGTACTGGTGTTGTAGGCTCGGTGATGTTCTGCTTAAGACCAGGTCTTAAGGCAGAATGGATTGACATGGACCTGCCGGACAACACCTCCGGGTGGAGGTCGGAGTGGTTCTACATCGCTGACCAGAAGCCGGCGCTCCCGAAGCGAACTGGGCACAGGCCCGAGAAGATAACCGAGTGGGATATGCCCCTCTCCTCCCGTGAGACGGAAGACCTCAAGGAGTTGCTTGCCCTCCTCGCCGACCTCAAGAAGAAAGGTCTGACGGGGGGCTCGGTGGTGATGTCTTTTTGTTGTCGCCTGATTCAGCCGATCAAGGATCGGGTGCATCCAGCCTACGAGTACTGGGGTCAGTCAGACCCTACTCGCGAAGTCAATCGCAAGGTCTCCAGAGATGAAATGGCGATCAGAGTCACTCAACTTTACACCGGGTGGATCCGGAGCAAGAAGTGCCCAAAGGCACACTCCCTGACCCGACCGGCTGATCCAGTAAGTCCTAAGACAACTAGCTCGTTTTGAAGTATTTACCTTTATTGTGCCTTAGAGGAAGACATCTTAGACCTTGTTTCTTGTCTTTGCAGGCTCGCGAAATGCAGTACTAGTGTCCTGCACCTCTGCCAACCGGCGAGGAGCCACGTTGGAAGTTGAGGTCGCAGGACTACCAGCCTCCAGTAGCTTCTCTGCTGGAGAATTATTTGTTGGATTCGTCTGTGGGGGTGGATGAGGACAGCGACCCAGAGGTCGGTGACGATGTAACAAGCTGGCCTGAAGCATCAAGAGCCGCGAAGCCAGGACGCCGGACACGGGCGACGACTGCGAAGCAGTCAAGGTCGAGGGCTAAGAACTCGAAGGTTGCACATGAGCACACAAAACACAAAGGACACAGCGAGTTTATACTGGTTCAGGCCTCCGGAGAGTAAAACCCTACGTCCAGTTCTTGATTGTATTGATGTGGATGACTTGGGGCGACTTTATCTGGGGTTCGGCCTTGCCCGCCTTATATTGGCTGACGGACAAGGTCGGTGGACCCAGAGTTCAGGTCAATTACAACAGAGAAACCAATCTGAGGAAAGTTACAACATAATCCCACAAACTTCGGACTGTCTGGAGGCGCAGCCCACGTCTTCTGCCTTGTCTTGCATGCCAAGTTACCCAATCGGATCAGATAAGGTCACCTGGGGAATCTTCTGGAAGGTCTTCAGGAGGTCGTGTGGGCCACCAACCAGGTTGGTTGGGCCCACTGTCAGGTCGGCGGGTCTTCTAGTAGGCCGGACTCACTTGTCGGGGACAGCCGTGAGCCTGGTCGGTGGGGACCCAGGGATACCCATGTCTCACAGTCCCTCACTACATTCCCGGGGTGCTTCTGGCGATCCTCTGTGACCCTCCCCACCTATAAATAAAAGGGGAGATGGCTCACCTATGAATCACACTTGAAGCCAACACTTCTCTCCTTTTTTTTGAAGGGGACAGCGGGGGAGGCCCCTACTGGTATTTTATATATATATATACAAAAAGAAGTATGTACATGGGGTGGGTCACAAACCCAAATAAAAAGGCAACAGAAAAGTCATCTAAAATTACAAAACCAATTCTCCAGCTCCAACTTCAAGGAGGGCTTAGCTCTCAAGAGAACCAGCTTGAATTCTTCCTTGAACATAAACTTCCACCGCAGAAGAGACACACTAACTCCATCAAAGATGACTTCATTTCTATGTTTCCATATCGCCCAACAAGCCACCATGAGCACCTCTCTGAAGATCTTTCTGCCAAAGGATTGGCGAGCATCCACAATCCTATCAAATAGGTCAAGATGTAAATTCCACAGAACATGCAAGAACCTCCAGCACCAGGCACTGAAAGTGCATGAGAAGAAGAGGTGTTCGAGGGTTTCTTCCACTGGGCTGGTACACATGGGGCAGCTGTAGTCATCAAGAACCCTGTTCTTCCTTCGTAGTATGTTTCTGGTATTGAGACGATCTCTCAAAAACAGCCAGAAAGTGAACTTGTGCCGGCCCCTGCAGCATGATTTCCAAACCCAAGCATAAACTGGGTTAGCATCAGATAAGCCTTTCACCTGCACATAGGCTTTACCAACAGTGAAAATGCCAGAACCCCAAACATATGACCATTGATCATGTTGCGCAGGGTTTACAGGATAGTCATCAAACAGATCATGAAGCTCTTGAAGTTGTTGTGCTCCAACCGGTGATAGCGGAGTGAAAAAGTTTGAAAAGTCATCCTGTTGCACAAACCTCACAGCTGAAATAGATTTCTTTTTAGCAAAAGAAAAAAGGTGGGGAAAATGGAGCTTCAGAATTCCAGGCCCCCAGTCATCTAACCAAAGAGAGACTGACAAGCCACTGTGAAGGGCGCAAGAAGCAACTTTGAAATAATCATCCGAAACTGACATTACATCACACCACCAAAAAGAGCCAACAAATTTTTTCATGTGAGGGGGGCTGCTGCTGATGAAAGCAAATGATCCCAAGTTAAGGAGACCCATGGAAGATCCTCTCTATTGTAAAACTTATGAAGAAATTTGAGGAGGAGTGCCTTATTGTGTGCCTTGAGATCAATGATACCCAGGCCTCCATCCTTCTTGGCTTGGCATGCATCAGACCAAGCCACAAGACATCCACCCTTTCTGTTTACATCTCCTCTATCCCAAAGGCAATGCTTTCTATGAACATCAATTTGCTCAATAACCGTCAAGTGGATTTTCAGGGTGCACAAGTAAAAAGTTGGCAATGCTGAGAGAACGAAATTAACAAGGATCAGACGGCCTGCATATGAGAGAAAAGGAGTGATGCCCATCATCCTTCTTTCAACCTTGGACACCAAAGGCAGGTAATCCTGAACTGTTGGTGGAGTTGTGCCAAGGGGTAACCCCAAGTAAGTGAAGGGCATTTGTCCAACTTGGCAGCCAAAAGATTGGGCCAGAAAGGCTGTTTTAACTGGGTCAACATTGATGGGCACAATGGATGACTTCGAGAAATTAACCTTGAGGCCAGTTGATGAGGCAAAATCATGAAGAATATGCTGCAAAGAGATTAATTGTTCTTCCTCAGCTGGCATGATTAAAAGAGTGTCATCAGCATATTGAATCACTGGATATTCCCCACCAAAAGAGGAGCCTAAAGGGTGTTGGAGCTGTCCAGCTTGGGAAGCTTGATTAATAATGGATTGCAATAGATCTGCAGCCATAACAAAAAGAAGAGGAGACAGGGGTCTCCTTGTCTAACACCTCTCTTGCATTTAAATGGTTTACCAGGCACACCATTCAAAAGAACAGAGGAGGAACCAGAGCTGAGGATTAAATGAATCCAGTGGATCCATTTTTCAGAGAAGCCCTTATGTCTGAACATCTGAAGGACAACCTGATGCTCTACTTTGTCAAAAGCTTTCTCAAAGTCCAATTTGACAATAAGAATTTCTCTTTTACTTTGATGGCAGATGTGAAGGAACTGAAAGGCCCAAGCTAGGCAATCTTGAATTGTCCTTCCTTTGATAAATCCATATGGGTTCTGATGAATAACTGAAGTGATAACCCTTTGCAGTCTATTGGCAAGAATTTTAGTTATGAGCTTCAGTGAATAATTTAGTAGGGATATAGGTCTATAATCATTAACAGTCACAAGAGAATCCTTCTTGGGGATGGGAGTGATGAAAGAGCCATTGATGCATTCCAAATCAATTGTTCCAGAGCAGAAACATTCACAGAGCCTGTAAAAGTCCTCAGCTATAATATGCCAACAGAGTTTCATGAAGAAACCATTAAAACCAGCAGGACCAGGAGCATGGTCTGGTGGCAATTCTTTCACAGCAGCATCAATTTCATCCTTTGAGAAGGGTTCATCCAGCACTGGAAGAGGCACAGCAGAAATAAGAGCTGAGAGGTCAAAAAGGATGCTTGTGAATTCAGATACCCCCAGTATATTTTTAAACGAATTCCAAAGCATACTAGCCTTAAGCTCATGATTAGTAACCAGGGACCCATCCTTTGCCTGCAGAGTTGATATTGCATTCCTTCTAAAGGAATGGGTGGCCATAGCTTGAAAAAGCTTAGAATTTTCATCACCAAATTGGACCCATCGAACTGTAGACCTTTGTTTCCCTCTCTCATTCTCTCTTTGTGGGTGAAATTCCCACATGAGGTGTGTGTTTAGTAGTGATTAGCCTAGGGGTGTGCTAGGTGGAGAGGGGTGAGGGAGAGATGGAGGCTTGAGAATGATGATTTGTTCATCGTTCATCAAGCTTTGTTCCTCTGCAGATGCTTCTGTTCATCATTTAGAATAAAGTGAGTATTCTTGCATTTTCTATTTAAACTAAAGTAATATTCATGCATAGGTGATATGTTCTTGTGTTCTTCACCTATTCATCATTTAGAGGCTCGTGTTCTTCGCTAACACGACTCTTTGATCCAGATGAATGTGTGCATAAGTTTGTATCCCATTTGTGTGATTAACTCATTTCGATCTATCTGGATTGCTTGATTATGTTAGCATTTGTTCTTACCGGTTGCATCATAGTTCTTGAGTAAGGTTTAGTGCCTATCTTGCGGGTTCGTCGCTTTGTATTTATACAGAGTGTTGTAGTGTTGTTACGGGTCAACATACGTAACTGTGCTGCAGTAGTGATCGGTGGTGTAGACGTGGTGTCTAGACTACGAGTTATCCTTCGTTTGCCATGTATCCCACGTTTAGATAGAGGCAGGCCGCGGTAGTGACAACCATTGGAATCTTTGTATTCCTCCGCGTTCGGATACGATGTAGATCCAAATACCGGAACCAACTGTTAGAGCCAGGCGGGGTCGGTGCTCGAAGCAAGACTTTATATACTTGGCTAATCTTTGTTCTAGAACCTATACCTTCAGGAAGACCCTCCGTTATCTAATCTACCTCAGCAGGGTTGGGTGTCCTTCGACAGTCAGTCATCAAATCCTCTCCCCCATCCTTGGATTCGATACCCTTGGAAATACTCCTTAGGGAGAAGTGCTACAACGATGTATCCGTGCGCTTGCGGACTCGTTCTCACCCATCAGTGTACCCAGGTGATTCTTACATGCTCACGCTAACCCGACGCCTAGTGGTGAGGTTAAGAAATACCAACACTACACCGCCACCGTCCCACATCGCTACCTGCCACCAGCTGGCCCTGAGTGCTCCCACCTCAACCGTTCCCGCGGACTGGCCCGCCACCACAACCGGCCACTATGGCTCCTCGCGAGCACACCACCGCCGGAACCGAAGGGGAAGACGCGACCGCCCGGGGAAAAAATCAAGACTGTTTTAGAGAAAATGCTGAAATGTTTTTTAAAATATTGGTCCATCATTTCTGTAGAAAAAATGTTAAAAAGTGTTGCTCCAGCCTTTTCTTTAAAAATGTTGAAAAATATTAATCCAATATTTTTTTGAAAAATGTTGAAAAAAAATTACTCAAACATTTCCTAAAAATGTTGAAAAATATTGATTCAACATTTCAAAAAAAAAAGTTGGTCCAGAAAATGTTGACAACATTTGTGGTTTTCAGAAAATGTTTGTCCACCATTTTCGAAAATTGTTGGTTGAACATTTAAAAAAAAATTATGATCAACATTGTTTAATCTCTTAAAAACATTTAATGGTTATTACTAGTTGAATCTCGGTGGGTTTATAGTTACATTGCTTATCCATCTTCCGGTAGGTATATAGGAGCCCCCACCGTTTAACCCTCTCATGAGGTTGGTTCCCGATCGAAACCCGTCAGGGTGAGCAGGAGGAGGACGTATGGGTGACGTCTAGGGTACGATGACCCTCCCGGTGGCAGTGGTGGATAATTGCAAGTCATACAACTGGTTGGCGATGGTGACGCCAGTGCGGCCTTCTCCACTCAACTGCCCATCCCATCCGGTGGTTGTTTTCTCGCCGATGAGCCACCCATACTCTCCCTTCACCTCTTCTTTCCTATACAGGCTAGGGTTCTTGTTGCACATGCCTAGATACTGAATCCAATTGCTAGGATCCATTTCTTGATTCTCGATTTATCACTCGTGCTCATGGGGGTCGGTGGTGATGCAATTACTATGTGCTTAGCTGCTAGTTGCGGTGTTCATCATCAACCGTCTATGCAGGTGAAGTGTTGTATATTCCCTGTGTTCGAGTCATGAGCACTTGGTTATAAGCATTGAAATTGCTTCAGTAACCACATTGTGGAGGTCACATCTTGATACTTGATTAGCTATATTAGGATTAGGATAAGAATGTCCTGGTCAAACTATCTGGCCCTTGTAGAGTAGTTAGCCCCTTGTAGACTGAAATTTGCAGTTTTTAGTTACTTCAGCATCTCAATAAGTCTATTAGTTTTTTCTTCAGTATGTACATATAGGTGTAGGGGGTATGAGAATTTTGGTTTGTGATGCCATTTTTTGTTTCCTAAATTCATTTGTATCTGCCAGAAGCACTCCTTGTTATCAGAAGATGATTTGAGAGTGTTGGCTTCTAATTAAGTTTAAAATGAAGTTTTATGATTCATTACTTATCTGCAATGTTACTTAATTCTCTAATTATGCACGCTACTTAAATCTCAAAACAATATTGTTGTGTTGTACAATCTATGCTCAAGTTTGCTTACGGAAAGGCTTATATCAGCACTTGGTTCAGTTCAGTATATTACTGCATCACGGAGGGTTCAGTTTATTCTAGGAGAAGGTTCAGTATAGGGGGGAGGGGGTATTCTTCCCCTCCTCGCTAATTTGTTGCTTAGTAATCAATATGTTTCTACAAGTTTTACTACCAATCAAGATGATTTAAAATTATTTTCACTCTACATGTTAAGCTGATCATGAATTCTCTATCAATATATATGAAACATGTGCCTTATCTTAAGTGATTGTTGCTCACAATACCTAAAGGAACACCTTATTTCTGCTATCAATACTCTTCAGAATTCAGAGTTAGGCACATAATTCAATTGCATTATTGTTGCTCGTTATTATTTTTATTCCTATCACAGTTTTTCTTGAAAAAGTGTTTCTTGTCCACTATTTTTAATTTTGTCTTTCAATTCCATTTTCTTTTGGCAGAGTTTAAGTTTCTCTAGTATCTATTTGTGCTAGCTATTTCACCTATCAATATATGATACTAGTAAAGTGCACGTGTGGCACACACGTGTTTATGAATTAAGTTTTTGAAACTGAAACAAGATTTGTCGTATATTTTCATTAATATATCAAAACGAGAACACAATAATTCAAACAGACTGCGACCCTAATTCTTTCAATTCCTTGTTTTTTCTTTTGCGTCCTTGCAAGTTCTGGATTGGGTCTAGTTGACGACTCAGATCAACAAACTCTTGATTTCGATATCTCTTTGACTTATGGAACCACTATACTTGTTAGCCAAGATGTGGATATCTTTTATAGCTTCACATGCCTAATCTAGTAATCTTCGTATGCTCCGGCACCGTTAGCCGAATGAACAAGCTCTGCTTTTGATTGACTTCTCTTTCTTTGATGCATAATTGTTTGGATATACGATGTTCAAACCATATGTGTGTGTCAGGAATCCAATTGCATTTTTTGTCACTGCAGAGATGACATCGCGCTTGTCTGAATCAATACAATCAATACTGCTCTCAAAAATTTCTTTGTAACCAGACGCCAAGTGTGTAGCTCAACTCTTCCTATGTAAGAGAGCCTCCATTAAGTTACTAAGTTGTGATGACCGGCATCTGAAACCAACCTTTAATGCCACTTCCTCTGGAACAATTGTTAGGACACTGATGACTTTTTTTGCTCCCACCTTTCAACATAAATTTAATTTGTTAATGTAATATTTTCTGTAGCATACGTAACTTGGAACCATGGTTATGTACATATATTAATAACTTTTTGAAATTTTCTTATCAACCTTGAAGTATAATTCATTACATTCAACGTGTGGCCTTTTTAGTTTGTTTGTTGCCATATGTTGTAACATTTTTGTGAGTTTATCTTGGATGTCCAACTGCACCCTTGATCTTTGGCTTATTTCTCATAGTTCTGTTGCACAATCTCTTAGAACAGTAGCCATGTCTTCTTGGGCAGGGATTTTCTAAAAGCATTGTCTTCTTTGTGGACTTTATTAATGAAAATGTCAAAAACGAACTCTATACCATCTACCACCATGACACTCTTGGAATGTATGAAATCATAAATATATTTGTTCTCATCATGTAACTTCTCTAGCAGAGCAACACATCTCCCTCGAATTTGTGTAGGCTCAATCCAATTATAATTTTGGATGTTAATGCCATGTTCATGTTGGAGCAACTCCAAAGCATCATGTGCAATATCTTCACATGCATCCTCCTTAGTAGTTTTCCCTGGCATCATCCCACATATTACAAATTTTGCCATACCTTCCACTCCAACCTTTGATGGAATGTAGAATTTAACTTCATAGTTTACGTGTGAAAAATGCATCAAGATAGATACATTTTTATAAATTGGTTGAGATCGTCCTATTTCTTGAACAACTGCCTTCAAAATTTCAGTGGCCTAAATGTGCACATCACATGTTTTCTGCGCTTGCAGTTATAATTGAACTATTATTACACAGATCTTTTGGATTTTACGTAATTTTTGTTGTATTACCATAATAAACAAAGAGATAAATATAAATGTTTGCGATAGTAGTATTTTAATTGTTTATAGTGAACGTTTCATGAATTTTTTATTTTAGCACCCTTGAGCAATCATGTTATTGTATTCCATATGCACTATATAATGTCTTCATTATTTTATTTGCACGGTTGATCTGTAATCCAAATTAAGCTTGTAATTTAAAGAAAACAATATCACTCTTATTATGCTAGCTATCTCGTAGTGTGATAACATATTTTCCCCCAAAAATATCAATGGGAAGTGACAGGTAGATGTACAGATCGACACATGCGAGTACCCGCACATGTAAGGAGAGCATTCGATGAAAAAAATGTATTTTTTGGCAGAATCATCCTCCAAATTGCAATTTATATGGGTCTTTCTCCCTATCCTTTTCTCAAATAGATGACAAGTGAGTCTAGTGTGAGGGGTACGGTGGACCCGATATGGGTGAGAAACGTTTTCAATTGTTTTAGATCTTTATAGTACAGATATGAGCTAGCTAGTGAGTGGTGATGTTGTTATGTTGTACAATCTTAGGGCTTATGACCATAGTAAAATATAAGATTTAGATTTTAACTTTGCTATTAAGCATTAGCACATATTCCTGATGATTGATCATTACATTCAACAACAATTTCTTTCCAAATTCTTTATGTCATATGTACATACCACTTTCTTTTTGTAGATTATCTTGCACCAGTAGTTGCACTAGTAGGGATGTTGTCATGGATGGCGTTCACCTAATGTCACTAAAGACGCCAGAATGGTCACAAATGTTCATTTGTGATGATGTTGTAACGATATGGATTTGGTCACAATGGTCGCATCACATTTGTCCATCTGTGACGAAATGTATATTTTCGTCACAGATGTGTCTCCAATCTGTGACGAACTGTGTGACATCATGGAATTGAATTCAATCTATGACGAACGTTGTTGGTCATGGATGAAACCCCGTTTTCATCATAATCTCCCGTCTGCCTGGCATGCTAACGGCGCCGTTAACGACGTTTGTGTTGTGTGACGATCCGGTTTGGTCACAGATGTTCTTATGTTTTGGTCATATCCCGCTGTATGCCAAGCTGGCAGCTGATGTGGCAGTGACGTTGCAATGACGTGGTAGCTGACGTCATCATTTTGGAATCGTCATAGAATACATGTTTAAATCATCACAGAATACATTTTTTCCATTGTCACACTTTGATATAAAATGGTCACGGTTTTGCCATAACTATGGTCACAGATTTGCCATCATTTGGGTCACAAATGTAACATCATTTTGGTCACAGATTTACCATCACTTTGGTCACCAATTTAACATCACTTTGATCACAGATATACCATCACTGTGGTCACAGAATTGCAGATAATAATGTAATTTGAATTTGCAAATTATACTATAATGGGCACACAATTTCACATAAGATTTAAACGAGTATTCAAGTGTGCATACAACCGAGTGGACAACACTGAACTCAGTTCACAGCGTCACCACTAGACATCGCATTTCACTAAAGAGTTTGTGCAAACAGTACCAAATATAATAAAAAGTAGCACACACGACCAAATCAAGTTACTGAGTACCCAAAATGAACATCCAATTCAAAGCAGAACTGAGCAACAGCTTTGTTCATGTTGATGAAGAAGCATTTCCATGGAGGGACAAGAGCTTCTTGAGGAGCAAATTGGTCTCCGCCATCTCCTTGTTGTTCCGCTCTGTAATCTTCTTGTACTCCTCCAGCTCCTTTTGTGTCCTTGCCCGCTCTTCCTCAGCATCTTGAATTTTCTTCTTGAGGTCATCAAGTTCACCTTGAACAGCTGCCACCGCTTCAGCTGCAAGTTGCTCCTGAAGCTCACTTTCATTTGATGATCCTGACTTGGAGGATGTTGGTGTTTGGAAGCAACGCTGTTCAGGAATTGGTTTGAGCTGTTCTGGGAGAGCACCTTGGACACGACCTGCACACTGGATGCTGGCGTATCACCTTCAGGAACATGTTAAGCCCTCAAAGCTTCCATATCAGACTGAAATATCACGAAGATAAAACAGTTACATGTAAATGCCTTTGACCAACAACAAGATGAGAATTGATGATTATTGCAATAATTAGAGGTAGGCATATGTCACAAGATATTTGGCAATTTTGGAATGCAACACTAGATGTCAGACAATTTGATTTATAAGCAGGTCCACAAACACCAAATTATTGCAGCTCAGCCTATTTTAGAAATTCATGTGCAAAACCAGAACCATATGTTTGCCCCAGGTGTTGTACACTAAACAGTGAAAAACTGCAAATAGTAAAATATGGCACCCTCTCCACAAAGCCCAAAGAACTAGATCATTCAAATCCAACCAATATGGCATACCTTGATATTTGACATTGTTTGTGTAATCTGTATGCATATAATCCACATATGCTTAATGCTAAAATCATGTAACCAGTAACCACACACACTCGTTGAAACAAAAGTGTTATAAAATGGCAACGATTATATAATCCTAACATGAATATATGAGATAAGTCCAACATCCAATGCCATTAAAATTAAATAGAAACTAGCTAGCAGGCATACAATTTTTGCACTTACAAGTGCCTCTCTTGCCGGGTCACTCAGGCCACGTTTGGAGCTGGTATGGCAAGTCTTGAAGGCCTCCACCGCATGAAATGGAAAATAATTTGTTCATTGCAAATGTGCATGTAAGTGAACAAGGTAATGTTTTACTTACATATGCTTGTAAGTGTGCCACATAGCAGCGAGAACCCGTAGCCTGATGATACTTGACTTGATTGCGGTTGTGCTTGTTCTTTTCACATGTTTCCTACTAGAGATCGAACATGTTAGATGATATCACAGGTTCAAAATAAGATCCTTTGGAAACTGAATGTGAATGAAGAATATATGACATGATACCAAGATTATGTGCATCACATCAAGATTATGTGGAAGCTTCAAATGTTTCCAATAAGGCAATCTCCACAACGCAGATTTGCGGCTATAAATCTTTGGACCCACATTATGCTTTCTTTTTTTCTAGTGATTTCAGGTTTCTTCACTTGCTTCCCTGGCCTAAAAACTTTCACCTTCTCTAGCTCCTCTAGGACCTCAGCCAAAGTAAACTTCTGTGGTGCATCTTTGTTTTCGTGTTTACCATCGAAAGCCAAGCTTCTCCACCATGCATGTGTCTTTAGAAGGTACCGACGATGTCCAATGTAACATATCTTATTCCTTATTGCCCGAGACAACGGATCTTTGTTGCAGTAAATACATGCATAATACCCTTTTGTTGTTCGCCCAGACAACGTACTCAACGCTGGATATCATGTATACACCATAGCACGGCAGCACGAAGGTCAAACTTCCTACCAGTACATGCATCATAGGTATTGACACCCTTCCATAGCTCTAGCAGTTCTTCAATTAGGGGCTCAAGGAACACATCAAAATCCTTTCCTGGAGATTTTGGACCTGGGATGAGTAAAGACATTAAGCAATTTGTTGGATTCACACATTCCCATGGTGGGAGATTCAATGGAGTCAGAAGCACTGGCCACATACTGTACTGGGTACTCATGTTGCCAAATGGATTGAACCCATCTGTAGCTAAGGCAAGTCTCAAGTTCCTTGGGTCAGCTGTAAAGGATTTTTCCTTACTATCAAAGTACTTCCATGCATCCCCATCAGCTGGATGGCTCATTACATTGTCCACCGGCGTCCTCACTTTCTTGTTCCATTAAGTTTTCTCAGAAGTACGCTTTGAAGCATATATTCTCTTCAACCTTGGCAAAAGTGGAAAATGCCTCAATACCTTTTGTGGAACCTGCTTGGTCCAAGTTTCGTCTTTCCATCTGGACTCCTTGCATACTAGGCACACATTCAACTTAGCATACTTGGATGTTTTCGAATCCCGAAACAACACACAATTGTTCATGCACACATGTATGTTTTCGTATCCAAGGCCCAACACACAATTTCTTTGCCTCATCATAAGAATTTGGCAAACTGGTCAATGTCGGTGTTTTAACCCGGCAACCTACCAAGGGGAGTACCCGAGGTAGACGTTTGTGGCCTCGCTGAGATCGGGAACTCGAAGGAGAGACACGTGGCACACAATTTAGACAGGTTCGGGCTGCGAGATGCGTAATACCCTACGTCCTGTATGCTGTGTAGCTCTGGATTGATCGGGTGAGTTTACAAGATGATGCAGATAGATAGATAGGGGTCCCTGCCTCGCCTTATATAGTCTGGGAGGCAGGGTTACAAGTCGGTTTGAGGAAGAGAGTTTTAGTCGTACACGGCTAGGAGTACTCTACATGGATCCGGACATGTCCAGCTTCCTAACCGAGTACTAGTCCTCTGGATGCCTTGTGCTTCACGCCGTCTTGTGCCGTGCAGCCCAAGTCGAGTAGTCCCAGGGGCCCATGTAGTAGTCGGTCCTGGTACCCACCTGAGTAGTGGGCCCAGGGATGTCCATACGACAAGCCCCCGAGTACTTTGTAGTCGAGCAGGATGTTTTCGAGTAGTCTTGATGGCCTTGGTGAGTAGTCCTTGAGCGTTCCCGAGTTCCACAAGCCGAAAGTCCTCAAGCGCACTTGAATCATCCCGAGGCTGGAAGGTACTCCAGCTGATCTTTGAGTAGTCTCGAAGTCTTCTCGAGTAGTCCCCAAGCGTCCCCGAGTGCTTCTCTCGAAGGTCTTCAATAGTACTCGCGATGTCTTGATGAAAAACCATATGGAAAATGCGATTCGAAGAATCGCATTCCATATGGAATGTAGCCCCCGAGCCTTAGGTCGAATTGTAGATTCAAGCTGAGGGTCAATCTGAAGTTCTGTCAATCTTATCCCAAAAAATCCGGAGAAAAAACCGAAGGACACGTGGCACAGAGCCCCCGAGCCTTGAGTCGAGTACTTTCTCTCGAATTGAAGGGTCATCTTGACTGTAGAATGTGTCCGGAGTGGGATCTTGATCAGGTTTATCCCACTGAATCCGTCGATTGAAGTCGAGCCCCCGAGATTGAAAGCGTCGAGTACTGGAATACGAAGAGTCAGTCCGCCGCCGCTGAGTCAGCCGCCTGAAACTTAGCCGCCCGTTGAGCCGGTTGGTGGCTTATAAATAGCAGGGCAACTCCTTAGGGGTTTTCACTTCCAACAGTTGCATTTCCTCACGATTAGATCGAAAGAGTCACCCCCCTTCACTACCGCTGCTAAGTAGATTAGATCTACTTCCGCGGCGCCGCCGTAGTCCGCCCTCTACCGCAGCCCTCGAGCGAATGCGAGTGAAAACACTCGTGACCGGAAGGATGAAGGCGTCTCCGTCGAAGAGCACCAAGACCGGTGTGTCGAAGAAGAGGAGCCGCGATGAGGCTGATGATGCCAGCCAATCGTCGTCGTCGCCGCCCCCTTCCGCTCCGCCGAATCCAGCAAAGGAGTGGAAGAAGGCGAAACTGAAGACCGAGGACCTCCTTGCCCTGGTCAACAGCGGATTCCACCACGAGAAGGAGATGGATCTGTGGTGTGTCACCACTGGAGATCTGTACCCGATGGAGAAGAACCCGGATGAGATCCCGATGTTCGCGCGGTTCGTAGAGTGCGGACTTGCATTGCCGGCGAGTGATTTCTTCAAGGGGATGCTCAGGTACTACGGGATCGAGTACCTCAACCTCAACCCCAACGGTATCTTCCACGTCTCCATCTTTGTGCACTTCTGCAAAGCGTTTGTGGGGATCAAGCCCCACTGGATCCTGTTCCGGAAGTTCTTCCGGTTGAAGCCGCAGCCGAGCACGGACGACCCCCGAGTAGTTGGAGGCGCTGGGGTGCAGATGCGTGAAGACACCGCCGGGCAGTACTTGCCGTACAAGCTCATCGACTCCAACCAAGATTGGAAGTCGAAGTGGTTCTACATCAGCAACCACCACTAGAGCTGCCGAAGCCGAGTGGTCGCCAACCGAAGCATGCACCTGGTGGAACTCGGAGCCCACCATGCAAGAGGGCCTCCAGCTGCCTGCGTTGCTGGAGAAGATCAGGGCCCTGAGGGAGGCCGGACTGAGGGCTGAACATGTAGCCTTCAGTTTCATGAAGAGGAGAGTACAACCGCTGATGGCACAGGACCATCTCGGCTATGAGTACACCGGCGACGAAGACTCTTCCCAGATGCCCGGTGAAGAAATTGAAGACGACGTGATCATCGAACGGCTGGGGAAGATCTTCAAAGACATGCCCGCCTACACGCCATGCCCCGTGCCGGAGTACTACGCGGCACAGCCGCCGAATGAGGTTAGTAGTCGTGGCCGTAGCCCCCGAGTACTAATAGCCTCTGTAGTCATACTTATGCTTGCTTGGTCTTGTAGGATGATCTGAAGAAGTACATCTCCATCCCGCCCTCCCCCCCGCAGCTTGAGAAACAAACTGTTCGCACCCAAAATTGGCACAAAGCCGATCAGGCTGACGCCACCGGTCAGACCGGTGTCCCTAGATGGTCTGACCAGTCGGGCGTCCTGTAGCCGATCCGGCAACGGCCACACCGGTCTGACCAGTGGGCCTGACCGGTTTGACCGGTGGACCCCGAGTCCGAGTAGAATTGAGAAGTCCTAGCGAATTTCGACTTGTAAAAGGATTCCTTGCGGGGCAAGACCTCCCCACCCTATAAATATAAAGGGCCACGGCCGTTTGAGGTGGAATCACCTAATCGAACATTACTTTCTATAACTTTTATCTCTCAAACCCTACCTTTTCCAACCTCGTGCTTTCCTTGTTTGTCTCGACGACGATCAGGGACGTTCTGAGTGGCCTTGCCGACCTCAGAGCAACCCTAGGCGCGCCACCTCTGACGGGGTCCCTCCCGAGGTGGTGATCTTAGGTCTTCACCGCGCCTCTGCGGCCACCGGTTAGACTGGTGCCCCTGACCAGTCAGACCGGTCCGGGCAGGAGCTCGACGAGTTCAGCGTTTCGACGTTCCGCGCAATCTAGCGCTCGTGTGTGTTGACTAGAAAAGCGTCAACATACTTTTGGCGACTCCGCTAGGGAAGAAAGATCAGGTTTCTAAGACCGTTCAATCTAACACTAGTATGATGTCTCGGTGTGAACTCGACATGAACAACATCGTCACCGCATCGCTGGAAGATCTCTCTCCAGAAGAGCAACAGAAGTTCAAGGCGCTACAAGAGTACATGCAAGTTCAATTCCTAGCTGGCGTCAAGAAGGATCGATCCGGCAAGGTGGCAAGATTGAAAGAGTTCGAGCTGCTGGCGATCAGGCTAAACGACAACAACGTTGAGGTAATTCCCACTGTAAGTAAGAAACCCCCGCCTGAAACTCCTCCTATGAAATCTACAGTGGAAAGTGATGAATTGCTTGCTTCGTACATTGCTTGTTTAGAACGCTTAGAGGATCTTGAAAAAGATAGGAGTCTAGGTTTTAATAATAATGAAACTAATAGTAGTACTCCTAAAGCTAATTCTCAAGGGTCTTATCCTAGCTTAGCACCTTTGCCTGTAAATAATGGTAATCATACATATGGTTTGACACCAAATCCAGCATCTGGTCAGTACCCTCAGTTTCAACCGCACAGGCCAAACATGGCCGCACCGGTTGAACCGATGCAGGGTACCGGTCAGACCAGTGCTATGGATTTGGTGCCCGATCAGCCTTTGCCACTTTCTGTCGTGCCAAATCAGATGGTCCCTGCTTTTCCTAATACAATTAGTAATGTTGGACCTCAGTATAGTACGACAATGAATACATCAGCCCCCAAAAACATTATTCTAGACGATGTGTTTGAAAGTTACAGGCTAGCTCAAGCTAAGATAGCTCTTTATTTAAATAAGATGAATTTGGAGAATCCTCAGCCACCACAGCCAAATAATCCTAATTGGGCGGAATTTAATAAATTTAAGGAAGATTTGGCTAATGTGGTTAAAACTAAACTTGGTGTTGATATTGGTAATACTAATTTGTATAAAAAAACCATATGATCCCGAGTTTGATAGATTTCCTCTCCCACGTGGTTGGCGTATGCCTGATTTGATTAAATTTAGTGGTGATGATGACCGAACCACATGGGAGCATATTAGTCAATACACTGCACAACTAGGTGAAGCTGGTGTCTATAATGCTTTAAAAGTGCGCTTGTTTTCTTTATCTTTAACTGGCACCGCTTTTGCTTGGTTTTCTTCGCTTGCTCCCGGTTCTATTATATCTTGGGATATGTTAGAGCGTAAGTTTCATGATCACTTTTATAGTGGGAGCATGCAATTAAAATTGACAGACTTAACATCGGTTAGACAAGGAAGAGATGAGACTATCTCTGCCTACATTAAAAGGTTTAAAGAAACTAAAAACCGGTGCTTTAATTTGTCAATAACTGATATGGACCTTGCAGACATTTGTCTGAAAGGTTTAAGGTCATCTATTAGGGATAAAATAGAGGGCACTGACTTTCTTTCGGTTGCACAAGTTCAAGTAAGAGCTTTAGTTGTTGAGAACCGAATGAATAAAGAGAAGGATAATTTTAAGTCACGTCATTCTAATGTTCATATTATTGATTATGATTCTGATAGCTCGAACAATAGTGATAAAGAAGTTTATGCTGCTGAATTTGTTTGGCCCTCTAAAGAAAAAGCTTATTCTTGTTCATCTCTTAAGCCGGCTAGTAAAGGTCGGCAAGAAGAAATTAAATTTACTTTTGATGTTTCCAAATGTGATCGTATATTTGATGAATTACTTAAATATGGAAATATCAAGTTAACTCATACTATTCCTCCACTTGAAGAGTTGAAAAGACGTGCATATTGCAAGTATCATAATTCATTTTCTCATGCCACTAATGATTGCAATGTGTTTCGTCGACAGGTTCAATCGGCCATAAATGAAGGTCGTTTGACTTTTCATGAGATGCAAGTGGATAAGGCTCCTTTTCCAATCAACACCATGGATTTACAGCAGCCTAAGGTACTGGTTCGGCCACATCAAGCTGAAGCAACTAAAGGCAAGAATGTGGTAATCGGGGAGGCTAAGCCCGATTTGAGAGGAAAGGAGCTGGTTCGCAAAGTTGAGTATGAGAAGACTCCTGATGGCAAAGAGACCTTCAAGGTTACAGTGAGTGCCTCTGGACATGGGGGGCAAGGGTCATCCACACCCGCTGATCAGCGACCGTCTGAGCCGTCTCTGGCCAGACCGGTCAGACCGGTGGAGGTGACCAGTCAGACCGGTGCACCCCCAGGCCGTCCGAGGATGATCAAACCAAGCCGTCTGGAGATTGGTAACTAGAAACTTAATGTAGCAAAGAACCAGGGGAGTGGTCCTAAGCCAAAGGTCACATTCGACATGCTATTTGATAAGTATTCCAAGCAAAAGGCCGTTACAAGTGACCAGCCGTTTAAAAAAATGATGAGGTCACCAACACACCAAGGAGGGTCATCTTCACCTCCAAGGGATGCTACAAGACTCAAGGGTGAATCATCGCAGCAAGGGCAACGCATTACTCCACCATGGGCGTCATCAAGTTCAAATGCACCACGCCCGATATATGATGACAATGGAGTGATGTGGGTACCATATCAACAAGCCTTTCATTCTGGATGGGGAGGACAGAAATCAGCTTTCGACAGAATCTCAAGGCCTGTCCAAGACCGATTGGCTCCTCGCCGTTCTGGTCAGGGTCACCAGACCCGACCGGTCAGACCGGTCGCTACCACCGATCAGACTGGTGCGGCCAGGCAGACTGCGCCACCTCCAGTGAAGCAAGTTTACAAGCCGAAGCAAAAGGAGGAGGTGCAGAAGATGGAAATTGATCTAGAGAGGACCACAAGTCAAGATATTATTCAGATTGGATCAATGGATGTTCCTATTGGAGAGGATGGCAAAAGACTGATTGTTCCAAACAATAAGGTTGTGACATCAACTCCAGGAGTGTTTGCTGCTGCTAATGACCATGAGGCCAGTGGAAGTGGTTCCAACTCCAAGTACTTCTTGCCAAGGTGGTGTCGTCCCTGTTTGACTTGCACGCAAAGGAGGAAGCTTCAACGCCTCAGGTTTCAAGAGAAGAGGGAGAAAGAGCTAGAGAAGCAAAGGGATGAAGCTTTCAACCAGTACAGGCCCATGGTACCTCAGGGAAAAGAGTGGAGAGTCAAGACCAGCTCCCAGCCAGCACCGGTCAGACCGGTGGAGGGGTCGGTCAGACCGGTCACACTGGTCAGACCGGTGGAGGTCGACGGTCAGACCGATGACCCAGAGGCGCCACCAAGTTTCTCTTCTTCGGTCCCCATGGTTTGAGATGACAAGTCCGCATCGGGTCCTGCACCAGAAGACGATGAGGAGCTTGTTGACTACAGTTCTTCGCTCGAGCGCATGAATTTGGACATCAACGTGATCCATATGTCTATGGATGGCTATGTGCTCTCGGAGGAGGATATTGCGCATCTCGAGTTTGGGCCAAAGGAAGCTATTTTCCAGAAGCCTAAAGCTACTGAAAATCATCTGAAGGCTTTGTACATGAAGGGACACATCAATGGGAAGCCTATCTCTCGCATGCTGGTGGACGGAGGAGCGATCATCAACTTGATGCCATATTCTTTGTTCAAGAAGCTGGGAGGTTCAGATGATGAGCTGATCAAGACCAACATGACCGTCAGCGGTGTAGGAGGAGGCGAGCCGATGGGAGCTAAAGGCGTCGTCTCTATGGAGCTCACCGTTGGGAGCAAGACGTTGGCTACGGCATTCTTCGTCGCTGAGACACAAGGTAACTTCAGTCTCATCCTTGGTCGTGATTGGTGTGTGCCTTCTACCTTGAATCAATTTTTAATCCAATGGGTAGGCGACGAGGTAGAAGTTGTTCATGGTGATACGTCGGCTTGTGTTGCAGTGGCCGATAGCTCTACTATGGATAATCATGAGAATCTTAAGTGCTTAACTGGTTTAGATTTATCTAATTTAAGGCTTATTGATTCTACCAAAGATGGCTTTGCTACTGTTGTCATGAAGCCGATCATTGATCAGGCTAGAACCTCTCTGTCGATTTGATGGATGCAAATCTGGAGTGGTTGCAACAAAGGCGAGAGCACTATCGGGCGCATAAGAACGATATGTGTGAGGCTATCGAAGACTTTGATGATTTGAGCAAGTTAGGACAAGGGTTTACGTCGGCTGATCCTTTAGAGGAGGTTGATATTGGTGATGGCACTATACCTAGGCCGACATTTGTAAACAAGAATCTTGATCCTTTGTTTAAATCTGAGTTAATAAAGTTGTTAAGGGAATATGTTGATTGCTTTGCATGGCACTACAATGAAATGCCTGGTTTAAGTCGTGATTTAGTTGAACATCGTTTACCTATTAAACCTAGTTTTAGGCCTTATAAACAACCTCGTAGAAACTTTAATCCTGATATTTATGACCGAGTGAAAGAGGAAGTCAATCGGTTACTTGATGCAAAGTTTATTAGGCCTTGTCGTTATGCTGATTGGATCTCTAATATTGTGCCTATTGAGAAAAAAGGAACAAAAAAGCTTTGTGTTTGCATTGATTTTAGAGATCTTAATAGAGCTACTCCTAAAGATAAATATCCTATGCCTATAGCCGATTTTCTTGTTAATGCTGCATCCGGACATAGAATTCTTAGCTTTCTTGATGGTAATGCTGGTTACAATCAAATCTTTATGGCCGAAGAGGATAATCCAAAACGGCTTTCATTTGTCCGGGTTTTGTTGGCTTATTTGAGTGGGTTGTTATGACTTTTGGATTGAAAAATGCGGGTGCTACTTATCAAAGGGCTATGAATTTAATCTTTCATGATTTGCTTGGCATCATAGTAGAAGTTTATATCGACAATATTGTTGTCAAATCGGCTGGAGATGATTCTCATTTAGCTGATTTAAGACTTGCATTTGAAAAAATGCGTCGGTATAAATTAAAGATGAACTCACTCAAATGTGCTTTTGGTGTATCGGCTGGGAAGTTTTTGGGCTTCATTGTGCATGAGAAAGGCATAGAGATAGATCCTAAAAAGATTGAGGCAATCCGGAGTGTTAAAGCACCTACTTGTAAAAAGGATTTGCAAAAGTTCTTGGGCAAGGTAAATTACTTGAGGAGGTTCATTTGTAACTTGTCCGGGAAGGTGAATGCTTTTACTCCTTTACTTCGGTTGAAAAATGATACTGACTTCACTTGGGGGGCAAAGCAACAAGAGGCATTCGATGAGATTAAGAACTATTTGACTTCGCCACCCATTCTTCAAGCATCCAAGAGTGGTATTCCTTTCAAGTTGTTTGTAGCAGCTGAGAAGGATGTCATTGGAGGTGTTTTGACTCAAGAGACCGAAGGCAAGGAGTACATTGTTGCATATGAGAGTAGAAGATTGTTGGACGCCGAAACAAGGTACACTTTTATTGAAAAGTTGTGTTTATCGCTATATCATACTTGTACCAAGTTAAGACATTATTTATTACCTAGTACTTGCATAGTAGCATGTCAAACCGACATAATCAAATACATGTTGCATAAACCAATTTTAAGTGGTAGAGTCGGCAAATGGGCTTATGCTTTAGTTGAATATGATTTACATTGTGAGCCATTAAGTGCTATGAAAGGTCAAATTGTTGCCGACTTTATTGTTGGACATAGAGTAGATAAGCAACTTGATTTGAATGTCGGTTATGTTACTTTTACTCTATGGAAGTTGCATTTTGATGGATCAGTTTGCAAAGATGGTTGTGGTGTTGGAGTTGTCATTATCTCGCCAAGTGGGGCTGTTTTTGAAGCTTTTAACCGATTGGATCATGATTGTACTAATAACCAAACCGAATATGAGGCTCTTCTATTTGGCTTGGAGATTTTGCATGACATGGGAGTAAAACATGTGGAAGCATATGGAGATTCTTTATTAGTGGTGCAGCAAGTTTCCAAGGTATGTCAATGTCTAAATGGCTTTTTAAATGTTTATCTTGATAAATGTTTAGACATCATATCTTGTATGGATGAATTTGTTATTTATCATGTACAACGTGAGAAAAATCCTAGAGCTAATGCTCTGGCTCAGCAAGCATCTGGTTATAATGTTCGAAAAAGAAATTTTCAAGAACACAAACCGTTGCTTACAGCGGAGTGTTTTGCTCTGGAGGCACCGGTCAGGCCGACGCAGCCGACCGGTCTAACCGGTGACACCGGTCTGACCGATGTCACCGACCGGTCCCCTGGTTCTGGGTCGACTGACGCCACCGGTCTGACCGTTGCCCACGACCGGTCTGACTGGTCCCCTGGTAAAAGTTCCTCCTCAGTTTTTTATGACAAAGATGAGGTGTAGGATTGGAGGAAGCCTCTGGTTGATTATTTGCAAAATCCTAGCAGTTCAGTTGATAGAAAAGTCCGACGATGGGCTCTTAAGTTTGTTCTTGATAATGGTGAATTGTATCGTCAGACTGCGGATGATTTGCTTTTAAAGTGCTTGGGTCCTGATCAAGCTAGGTTGGCTATGGCAGAGGTTCATGAAGGGATTTGTGGTACTCATCACTCGGCTCCCAAGATGAAGTGGCTCCTGAGGCGAGCTGGCTTTTATTGGCCTACCATGATAGCCGATTGTTTTAGGTACTACAAAGGTTGTGAAGAGTGTCAAAAACATGGAGATGTTCAGTTGGTGTCTGCTGCGTTGATGCATCCGATTATCAAGCCTTGGCCCTTTAGAGGATGGAGTTTGGATTTTATTGGCAAGATTCATCCTTCGTCGTCAAAGGGGCATTGTTTTGTGATCGTGGCTACTGATTACTTCACCAAGTGGACTGAGGCTATTCCTTTAAAGAATATGACACATAGAGAGGTGATTGAGTTCATTACTGGGCATATTATACATAGTTTTGGCATTCCACAAACTTTGACTACGGATCAAGGGACTTCGTTCATATCTAAAGAGGTGCGTGAGTTTGTTGATTCTTATGGTATTAAATTGCTCAATTCATCTCCATATTATGCTCAAGCCAATGGTCAAGCCGAGTCTAGCAACAAGACATTAGTGAAGCTCATCAAGAAGAAGATAGAAGACAATCCTAGAAGATGGCATGAGGTATTATCTGAAGCTTTATGGGCTCATCGTATTTCTAGACATGGTGCTACTAAAGTTACTCCTTTTGAGCTTGTGTATGGTCAAGAGGCCGTTTTGCCCATTGAGGTGAATCTAGGCGCATATAGACTTGCAAAGCAAAATAATCTTGATGTTGAGATATATTATGCTTTGATGATGGATAATATTGATGAGGTGACCGACAAGCACATGGAGGCTTTGGAGGAAATCTAGAAGGACAAAAGGTGAGTTGCTAGAGCATACAACAAAAAGGTAAAAGCCAAATCTTTTCAGGTAGGTGATTTGATTTGGAAGACGATTTTACCTCTTGGGACTAAGAGTAACAAGTTCGGCAAGTGGTCTCCAAGTTGGGAAGGTCCGTACAAGGTTATCAAGGTTTGTTCTGGGAATTCTTATATGGTGGAAACTTTGCAAGGACAGTGACTTCCAAGGGCTCTCAACGGGAGATACTTGAAGAAGTTTCATCCAAGTGTTTGGCAAGACGCTTGATAGGATATGGCCGATTTAAAGCAAAAATTGCCCTTAGACCAAAAAATGGCCGGTGAAGTGTCACATCGACCTTAGAATTATTTTTTAGACAGCAAGCTTTACTAAAAACAGGGGGGCATATGTTCGCACCCAAAATTGGCACAAAGCCGATCAGGCTGATGCCACCGGTCAGACCGGTGTCCCTGGACGGTCTGACCGGTCGGGCGTCCTGTAGCCGATCCGGCAACGGCCACACCGGTCTGATCGGTGGACCCCGAGTCCGAGTAGAATTGAGGAGTCCTAGCGAATTTCGACTTGTAAAAGGATTCCTTGCGGGGCAAGACCTCCCCACCCTATAAATATAAAGGGCCACGGCCGTTTGAGGTGGAATCACCCAATCGAACATTACTTTCTACAACTTTTATCTCTCAAACCCTAGCTTTTCCAACCTCATGCTTTCCTTGTTTGTCTCGACGACGATCAGGGACGTTCTGAGTGGCCTTGCCGACCTCAGAGCAACCCTAGGCGCGCCACCTCCGACGGGGTCCCTCCCGAGGTGGCGATCTTAGGTCTTCACCGCGCCTCTGCAGCCACCGGTCAGACCGGTGCCCCTGACCGGTCAGACCGGTCTGGGCAGGAGCTCGGCGAGTTCAGCGTTTCGACGTTCCGCACGATCTAGTGCTCGTGTGTGTTGATCAGAAAAGCATCAACACAAACTCAGGGGAAGGCAGAGCCTAAAGCGAAGGAGCATCGAGAGGTCGGCGAGGGTGATGATGCCGTCGTCATCGAAGACACCTTCGATGACGAGGATGAGGAGACGCTGCAGCAGCGTTTCCAACTCTGCTCTAGGTTCAGCTGAGCTGGAATGCCACACATTCCAATAGTTGAGAAGTCGTCCAGTCTTGAGGAGAGCTTGCCAGCTCCGCCAAGGAAGCCCCGCAACGTGGCGCGCAAACACACCGTGAAGAAATTGAAGGTATCGGAAGCCACCAGACAAGAGGTGAGCACCACGACTAGAGTACTCGAGTACTCATGATGAGTAGTCCGTTGTTGACTGCTTGACTTGTATTGTTACATGACATCCCTTCCTCGGACCCTGCAGCCCAGGATGAGGAAGAAGTCTAGGAGACTGTGGGGGCGACGGCTGAGAGAAATACCAGCCTGCCTCCAGCTACTGAAGTCGTTGTGCCAGAAGAGGCACGAGAACAAGCCACGACTATGGAGAGCCATCCACAGCCGTCAACTGGAGAAGTACATGGTCCTCCTCCTGCTACGGCCGTGGCCGTTGGGCAGCCAGAGGAGAGAGTAGAGGAGCCTCCTGTCGAGGCAGGAGCCGCAAGCGAGCCTGGCATTGTCGATATCGCCAGGATACTAGGCGCCCCGACCGTCACTGTGGTGCGGTCAACATTGTAAGTATATGAAACCCTTGAGTAGTCATTGCTCGTCAAGGTCGTGTTATTTGACTGGATAATCCGTGATGCAGGAAATCCACTGACTTGTTGTGGGATGAGGCGGAGACTAGCATGCCTGCCGATGGTGAGAACCGCTCGGCGGAGACATGAGAGCCCACGCCGCCACCACAAGCTGAAGTCGTGACAGAACCGAGGCTTGAAGAAGCCACCCTGGTGGAAGGTACACATCCTGTTGCCCCGGGTACTTGTCGTGTGGAGTAGTCGTAGCTGCCGCTGTTGCTGAATTGATCTGAACAGGGCCACAAGCCGAAGGAGTGGTGATCCCTGAAGCAGTAGCCATGGAGACGGCTACTGTTGAAGCGACGACTACTGAGCCAGTTGCCGAGCCGACGACTTCGACAGCCCCCGAGCCAATGGCGGAGACACGAGTTGACCTGCAGCCCGAAGCCGGGACTGAAGTCGTCGTCCGTGAGGCTATTGTGGAGGACGCGGCGCTGCTTCGCTCGGCGCGAATGCCAGAGACTGGGACCTCGAGCCGTGGAGGTCTCGAGTTGCTGGACGATGAACTGATGGACCCGGCCTTCGTGTCTCTGAGCATGGAGTCGTGGCGTTGCACGGAACAGTGGATCAAGGTACGTTGCGAGTACCCTGAGTAGTCTTGCATCATTGAGTGCTGAGTACTGATTGAACTTGTGATCTTGCACAGGGCCTGGTGGAGAGGTCCCGTCACAAGACCGAACTCTTGAAAGGGTACGGTGACAAGGTCATCCGGGCTGAAACTCTGGAGAAGGAACTGAACAAGTTGAAGAAGCACTCAGCGCTGCTCCAATCCAAACTTGACAGCGCCTTCGCCCAGTACCATAACGAGGTACAAGAGATGCAGGCAAAAAGGGATGACTTGATCAAGAAGAACAAGACTCTGCACCAGAAAAACAAAGGTATGCCTTCCGCCGCGATCACTGAGTACTTGTTGTAGAGCTTATGTGTAGTCTAAGACTGTTGACGAGTTGTCTGCAGATCTTGAAGCGAGGGTCGACCAGCTGAAGGCTTCCGAGACGGACCTCAAGAACATTGTGTATCGGGAGACCGACCGCTGAGAGGTAGTCGAGTACGAGTATGCACAGTTGCGCCATGAGTGCATCAAGCACATGGAGCTCCGTGAAGCCTCCGATCTTGACCTTGTGTGCTGTTGCAAATCTCTGTAGAAGCTCAATGAAGATTGCGAGAAGCTGTAGGCGCAACTGAAGGAACTTGAAGAAGCCGAACTTCCAATCGCGAGGATGTTGGTTCCTCATCCAGGCGGTCCCAAGATAGCTCCTCTCGTGGATAGACTGAAGGAAGCTCTCAGGCGCCTGGCGACGTACGTCAAGCACTTGGTGAAGTCGATACCGAACCAGGTACTCGCCTTCATGAAGTCATACTTCCCAAAGGTGCCGGTGGATGTAGTGGTCGGGGGTCTTGCGGCGAACTACACGGACGAGCAGTACAAGACCCTGCTGGAGGAGATGGCGCCTATCGCGAAACAAGTCGCGGACAAGCTGAACCTTCAGTAGATGTACCTGTAGAAGTAGCTCATGTACAAGGTAGTTGGTGCAAGACAAACAAATTAGTTAGAAACTTGTTTGAATATGAATGAAGTTGGTCCACTTCTATGCGGTGATGAGTACTCGTTGCCGCAGCTTGCATTGAAGCGTGCGGAGTACCAAGCCGTTGAAGAGGTAGTGAGTAGTAGTACTCAGTAGAATCCGCCTAGTTAGGAGGCACAATAAACAAGTTGAGTAGATTCGAACTTTATTGCTGATGAAGAAGTACACCTGGATGGCCAGGGCCGTTAAAAATAGGAAGTCGCCCGGACCCGAAGGCCGCCTACGGCTAAGTAGTTGCTAGGGTCCTTGGACCGCTTACAGCTGGAGATCTGTTAATAGCCATTGTAGCTAGATCAAAGAAGTACATGGTATGTAGACCGCCGCGCAAGCCCGTAGGCTATGAGCAGCCCAGGATCCGTTAGTAGCCATTAACGCTGGATCTTGGATAGAGGTAGTCCGTAGACTAGTGCTAGGACCAAGAGGCCGCTTACAGCGAGGAGTCCGTGAGTAGCCGTATAGGCTGGACTCGTAGATAGGTAGTCGAGCGACTACGCGTAGAAGCGACACAGCTGGTCGACGTTCCACGAGTTGCTAATGTCATCGCCTTCAAGTGTCTGAAGACGATAGGAGCCATGTCCGGTCACCTTAGAGACTGAGAAGGGACCTTCCCATGACGAGCTGAGCTTGTGTAGTCCGTCCGTGTTCTGGATGCGACGGAGGACTAGATCGCTGACATTGAAGGAGCGTTCCTTGACGTTGCGATCATGGTAGCGTCAGATTCCCTCTAGGTACCTTGCTGACTGGACGAGAGCAGCACAGCGGGCTTCTTCGAGGCTGTCGATGTCAACCCGTCGACTGTCTTCTGAGATTCCTTCGTCGTATTATTCTACTACCGGGGATTCCCACATCACGTCGGCGGGTAGAATAGCTTCGGAGCCGTAGACTAGGAAGTAGGGCGACTGCCCTATTGGCTTGGTAGGTTGAGTACGAAGCCCCCAGAGTGCATTGGGTAGTTCCTTGATCCACTTGCCTCCTTTGGTGTTAGCTGCGTCGTGCAACCGCTACTTGAGGGCGTCGAGTACCATCCCGATGGCGCGCTCCACCTGGCCGTTAGCGCGATGGTGGGTGACTGAGACATATCGGACGTCGATCCCACTGTTCTCGCAGTACTCTCAGAACTGATGGTTGTTGAAATTGGAACCCGGGTCTGTGATGATGCGATTGGGGAGCCCATAGCGATGCACGAGTTCATCCAAGAAGTCGAGTACTCTGTCAGCCTTGGGGCAGGTAACCGGCTTGACTTCGATCCACTTGGTGAACTTGTCGATGGCCACCAGAACTCTATTGAATCCTCCTGGCGCAGTTGGCAGAGGCCCAATCATGTCGAGCCCCCAGCAGGCAAAGGGCCAGGTCGGTGGTATGGTAACTAGCTTGTAGGCCGGGACGTGTTGCTGCTTGGCGAAGAATTGGCATCTGGGCGCTTGTTGTGCTATGGCGAAGCCTAACATGAACAATGAATCGATGGACTCAAGTAGAAAACACTTGGAAGACAAAAAGGCTAACTTTCAACAGTGTAATTCTCAAAAGACAATCCCCTTTACAAGTGCCGGTCGGCCTCCTTTTATAGGGAAACGAACGGACTTTTTACATATCGAAATTGTCCTTGTGTAAAACGGATCAAACAGGAATGTACTAGGCTAATTTTGGGAATTCTCCATTGGGTCTTCACGTAATCGGCGCTTTCCCGAGATCGCGCCGCATATCACGGCGCTTTCTCCGGCATCAGCACGTGCGCCTGTCGGGTGAAGACCTTCGATCTTTGGAGATGTCCCTTTCGCCCAATGAATTCCTGCACCTGAAACACACACCAAACCAAATGTGAACGGATAAGTTGTTAGTGGCGACAAAACCCCCGGGCGATATACGGGCTAGCACTCATTGGACAGAGAGGATTCGGCCCTAAGGTTTTGTCCTGGGTAATACCGAAAGCATCAAGCTCAAAGTTTGCGAAATTGAACTCTTCACCCTACGCTGGGGCTTTCGAACGACGAAGGGTGTCAGGCGAAAGCTAACATAAAAAGAATAAAAAGGTGTTGATTAGCTTTAGGGGTTTCGCTGTTTAGACTTTCGAATTGCCCCCGCTGAGTCGTGGCAATCTCATGGTATTAACCTTATTAGACTCGATTCCGAATCCCCCAACAGAAGCCCCTCGGAGGCGAGATGTTTGCGAAACTGAAAACTCGAGCCGCCGAAACCTAAGGATCGAAAATCGAGGCAAAAGAAAACGTCTTCCACGGTGTCGACTCCCGAGAAAACCGTGCAAATTACTGATATGCCCTCGCTTTTAGCCGTTAGGTTCAAAATTTCGACCATTACCGTCCGCTGCCTATAAATAGAGGGGGGTCGACGCCATATTCACACTGCTGTCACTTTCACCACCTCCTTTCTCCTTTAGATTTTGCGATTGAACTCTTGGGCTTCGTCTCTTATGAGCCGTATTCCGCGAAAGTTGACCATCTTTAAATGTTAGTTCCTATTTTTGATGGACGATCTTTTCAATCACCTACCTTTCGTCGTGGTGTATTTTGAGATTAGGGCTTTATAGACACATGGCTCGTGTTAGGCACACGGCGAAAGCAATGGAAGGCGACGACTCCCTGTCAAATCAAGAGGAGCGTCCTGCCTCACCCGCGGCTGCGGATGCTGCCGCGGCTTCCTCATCTTCGTCATCTAGCTCGGAATCTGGTAAGATTTCTGGCTTGGATGGGTCTGCCAGCTCTCGCGAGAGTGGCAGTTCCTCATCCACCTCGAATAGAGATGAAAGTAATGATTCCGATAGCGGGGGTGATGTGGAAATAATGTTGAGCGACACAGATGCCAAGAAACCCGCTGCTGGCGTTGAGGAAGGCGAAATTTCTAAGGGAAGTGGCGCAGCGGCTGCTGAGGAGTCGGGGGAAAACCTGGCCGGTGAAAGTGCTGGTCCAGAAGATTTGGTTAAGCCCAGCGCCTGCTTTATGGGTCGGTCATTGATGAAGCAATCAGATTTGGACGCCCTGGTTTCAGAGGGCTATTTTACACTTGATGACTGTCGTCTGCCCAGCAAAGAGACCACACCGAAGCCCAGAAAGAATGAGAGCGTCGTGTTTCACAACATTTTCACTGCGGGTTTTCGGTTGCTAGTGTCGAAAAGGTTTGCTGATATTCTGGTTGCCTACAAGGTGCAAATTCATCAACTGACCCCCAACTCGTTCCCCCAAGCCCTGAAGTTTTTGTGGGCTTGTCGAACTTTCGCTGGCGACAACGACGTAGAAACTTTCATTCGCCACTTTGAGATTCACTAGGCTAAGAGAATAGTGACTGTTGATGATGAAGACAAAGAAGCTCAATATGGCTGCTGCACTTTCCAGACTCGCCGGGTCAATAAGAATCAGGCTCCGGTGGAATTAGCCCCGGCTTACAAGAACAAATGGGCCAACAGATGGAATTCTTATTGGTTTTATGTCACCATTCCTGTGATCGGTCTGGATACAAAGCATGAAGAAGTGACAACCTTTGACTTAGCCAGTCGCATGGTTGATTTAGATGTTGATTTGGCCCCGAAGCTCATGAAAGCAAGCCGCAGCTCTGCAAGCACCAGCGCTTTTTTCCAGGCCACCCACGTGATCACCACACGAGACGCTCTTGAAGAATTCGTGGCAGCTGATATTTGGCCCTGCAGGCCTCGGTGGGGTTCATGGGCTTTCAGGATGAAACAATTGCCCGGGCTGGACTTTGAGACACGAAGCCCCAAGTTCAATGTTTAAACGCCCTGAAGGAAAAACTGATGAAGAGATCCTAACCGAAATTGAGAAGAAAGTTGTTCTGATGATCGGGAACTACACTCACAAGGAGTGGGAGTGCGCCCAGAAAATTTTGAAACACCAAGGCCGTGTCAATCGCGTCCTGGAAGAAATGAAGGTTTCGTGCCCGCCGTGACTGAAACCCGTAGCCCCAGGCAAGAAAATGCAACTGCCCGGCAATGTTGGATCTGAGTCGGCGGAAACCTCTAAGAAGGGCAAGACAACCAAGACGGCTGTTGCGATGGAGGGCACCTCCAAAAGTGCGAAAGCTACTGAGGTCTTGGCACAGCGCAAAGCTGAAGCCGCCAATACTACGCTGCCTCCACTTGTAGAGAAACCTTCGAAGCTGATGAAGGTTAGCCAAAATTTGATTCGTCGGAAGACTGAGGCAGCGAAAGTGGCTGCCGCGGAAAAGGAAAAGAAGAAAATTCACGATGTGCCTCCGGTTGTTAATCTTGAGAAGAAAACGTCTTCCAAGAGAAAAGCCCTGAGCGCCTCTGAGAAAGACAAGGGGGTTGTCGTCGAAGGACAGCAGCCTGAGGCTGCGAAACCTAGCGATAAAAAACCGTGGATTGATTCAACTGCGGAAAAGGATGAAGATGTGAATGTTATAGCCACGCCGCAAGTTCAGCTATCAAGTTTTTATCCCCCGAAGGCTAAAGAAATTGAAGAACCAAAAGATCAACCCGTGATTGCTCCAATTGATCCGGCCGAGGCAGCAGAGATCGAAGCCAAGAGTGAACGTGCACGAATATATTTCTCCTCCTCTTGTCCTCCTGGGGAACGCATGAAACAGACTCCAGAGGAGGAGGCTGCCGGTAAAAGATACTGGGAACATTATGAGCGGACTGGGGAATTTCTGATGACCGATCCTGTGCCGGAGAAACATGTTGCCGGCTTGATGGATGTGATTGATGAAACTGAAGAGCTGTGCTACATTGACGACGGTACCCCCAATGGAAACCTCAGAGAGGAATCCATCTGCCTCAGTGCCTGACAAGGCCAAGATCAAGCCTATACCAGATGAAGGACAAGGCTCTGGCTTGAAAGCGAGTGACCCCATCGACTTGGGCTCATCCGAAGTTGAAAAACTCAAGGAGAACCTGTCTCGTTCTCCACCTCCCACATTTGATGAGGCTGAAAAACAAGCCGAGGAAACAGCTGGAGGTGATGCCGTTCTGCATTCCAAAGGCGACGACACCCTTCTGCTTGAAAACGCTGGTGCGTTTCTTCGCATTACTTTCTCTCTGACTTTAGTGAAAGTTTCTGTTAATGGAAGCTTACCACTTTTCTTGTTTTTTCAGTGGCTACAACTTTGATTAAAATGAGTGGCAAGGAAAAAGACCCACTCAAACAACAGAGCGCCTCGCATTCATTTGGATTGAACATCGACCCTTCGGAGTTGGAACCTGGTATGCGTTGCTCCTTGATTGATTGATTGAGAGCCATGTGTGGTTCGAGGACCGGTGGATGGTCGCTTCCTGGTGTGATGAGTGATTGACAACGTTGTGTGGACTGATTCTTGGCTAAGTATTGCAGGTGCAGGTTGCGGCTTGACTGATGTTGGTGCAGGTGAAGAACAAGCGCAAAAGGTTGTTGCCAGTGAGGCCTCTAGGTGTGGAGAAGACAAGTAGGCTTGGTTCGAGGGACCCGGTGGCCAGCGGGGTCAAGTGCGGGCCGCATGGTGGCAAGAACGGCAAGATGAAGTCATGGACGGTTTCTTGGTTGAGCCTCAAAACCAAGGTCGAGCCGAGACTACGTGGGAGCCGAGTCATGAGTGGTGATTGGCGGAGGCTACACCGAGTTTGCGGGGTTTCCGGTGGTTCACCAGAAAACCACTGGGTTCCTTGGTTGATCCACAAAGCCAAGACCGAAGAACCGAAGACGGAGGAGCAGCAGCATCGGACCGGTCTGACCGGTGGGTCTGACCGGTCTGACCAGTGGGTACCGGTCTGACCAGTGAGGAGCACCGGTCTGACCGGTGTGTGACGACGCAGTCCGGAATCTTCGAAGCGGAGGACACGCGTTGGGATCGCAAGGCTTGCGTTGAGGCTAAGCAAGTTTGCGGTCGCTGGGCATCCGTCCGATGGTGTGACGACAAAGACTTCCAAATTCGCCCTTGAGGGGCATGTATCCCTAGTTAGCTAGTAAGGGTATTTTAATCTTTCGGTTGCCTCCATGTATCCCAAGTGGTGAGAGGTTGGCAGCCATCTCTTGGAACCCTAGCTCATTTTATTTTCCTATTTTCCCTTCCTATTTTCCCTAGGATTTTCATAGGACTAGCTTGAGAGCTTCATGGTGAGATCTTGTGAGAGGGAAGGATGATCGGGCGGCAAGCTAGACCTTGTATGAACCTCTTTGGTATGTATAGATGATTCGGCGTGGTTTCTCAAGGCTTGGATGAGTCTTTCCCGTTTCTCCTTTTTGGTGATTTTCGGAGCCCTTTCTTGACGATTTTCTTGGAGCGATTTCGAGGCCTTTCTCTTTGGGATTTGGTGAGGGATGTATGCTTGAACCCTTCGTGGTTCTGTGTTCCTACTATCCCCAAAGTCTTGCACAAATCCGTGGAGCGATTTGGGAGATCGGGAGTTGGATTTGGGGGAGTTGACCCACGGGCGCTGTTCATCCTGAGCTGCCCAGGCGTGACCGGTCTGACCGGTGCTCTTGACCGGTCTGACCGGTGCAAGCCCCTGGTGGGTTTTGTCTCGGGGAACTGCCGTGTTCATGTGGTTTTGTCCCGTGGTCCTGCTGGTCAGTTCTTAGCTTGTTTGGAGTTGTTTTTCTAGGCTTTGTGAAGGGTTATTCTTTCTTGCAGGTTGTGTTTTGGAGGTGGTTTTTGTTCCAGGGCCTAGAGGAGTCACTGAGGCCTCCTGGAGCGTTTGTTGTGCGGCTGCTGTAGCCACCGGCCTGACCGGCACTGTCCACCGGTCTGACCGGTGTCACCGGTCTGACCGGCGCAAGCCATCGGTCTGACCGGTGTAGCACAGGCAGCTAGCCGTGCAAGTTTCCGCTGTGCGTGTTGCGTGTTGGTGGGTTTTGATTCGAAAAGCTGTGTGTTGGTTCCTAGGACCAGTAGCACTCCAGTGGCTATGTGGTCTTGACCAACTTGGGTAGTTGAGTCGGAGACGTGCTTGGTTGCCGTGTTCGTCTTGTTGGAGTGTCCATCTCCTTCGAGAAGAATTTTTATCGGCTCCCATTCACTCCCCTCCTCTCTGGTTGCCAGTTTCGGTCCTTCAATTGGTATCAGAGCCGGTTCGGGTCTTCATTGACTCTAGCCAGTCTAAGATCCAAAGATGGCGTACCAAGAACGGGGTTTCGGTCCTCCGCACTTCGAGGGGAAGAACTACCAGATGTGGCAGAGGCGGATGGCGGCGTTCCTCCGCGGAAAGGGTCAGATCCTTTGGGATGTTACGGTGAACGCAACTTATGTTCATCCGGTTAACTTCCTAGCTCCTGGATCGAGGGATATGCACGACGCCAACAACAAGGAGGTCGACTACTTGTTTCGTGCTCTGTGTCAGTCTGAATTTGATCGGGTTCAGACAGAGGACTTAGCTTGTAGGATTTGGTTGGAGCTGAAGAATGCTCATGCTAGGAATGCTGAGGTTCAGGCACGGTTGTATGCGACTTACCGGAGAGAGTACGAGAACTTCACTCATCTCCCCGGTGAGTCTATTGATGCCTTGTTCCAGCGGTTCATAGTGGTTGTGAACAACATGAGGGCCAACGTCGACGTCCTCCCGTACGATGACCATGATAGAGCTGTGAAGCTCTTACATGCGCTGGATCGTACCGTGTGGGATGGAAAGGTCGAGGCCATTCTTGAGTCCGAGAAGTACACCACTCTGACGGTGAACGAGCTGTTCTCGAAGCTCAAGTCTGCTGAGGTTGATCGTCGTTTGACAGCCCGTCTTGAGAGCCTGACTGACTCCCATAGTCTTGCTCTCGTCGGTGGCAAAGTGGCTAAGTCTAACGCTAATGCATCCTCCAGGATGTACTCTCTGTCTTCTTTGATGTCTTTGCCAGATGAGGAGTTCGACGTGCTTGGAGAGGACGAGCTGGCGTTGCTGACCAGGCGGTTCGAGAGGCTGCACGAGAACCGGGTGAACACGAGGAGGACAGCACGGACGTGCTTTCAGTGCGGCAAGCCAGGACACTTCGTAGCCGACTGCCCGGAGAAGACGGAGAACAAGGACGGCTACAAGGACGGCTACAAGCACCAGTCGAGCAAGGATGGCAAGTACCGATCGAGGCGCGATCACAAGCACAAGAACAAGCACAAGGACGAGCGACGGTCGAGGAAGAAGGACGGCCGCGGCAGGAAAGCCCGAGCGATGGTCGGAGCGAGCGACGTCGACTCCAGCTCCGCCTACTCTTCCTCGAGCTTGAGTAGCAGCGAAGATGAAGGTGATCGGCGCAAGAACAAGAAGGCATCCAAGAACTTGAGCGGGTTGAGCTGTTTCGCGGGAGATGGCTTCTGCGGCATGGCTCGTAGCTCCGGCAGCAAAAAGAGTCACCAGAGCGACTCGGACTCTGACTCTGAGGATGAGGTACGTGACGAGCTTCCCTTCTTGCGTGAGGAGAACGAGCGTCTTGGCAAGTTGCTTGATAATCGTGATGACATGCTTAGAGAGGCTAAGAAGATGAGGAAAGAACTTAGGGCCTCACTAGAAGATGCTAGGAACCATGTGGCTGAGCTAGAAACCCAGAACCTAGACTCTAAGCTTGAGATTGATTCGCTTAAGGCTTCTCCTGTGGTTTCTGATGAGATTGATTGCTGTGATTGCTCTGTGTACTTAGCTGATCTTACTGCTCTTAAGGATAAGCATGCCTCTACCTGTGATGAACTAGATGTGCTTAGGATTGAAGTGGCTGAGCTTAAGTCTAGACCTGCTTTGCTAGGTGCTTGCACTTCTTACCCTGTTTTGCATGGAAAGATTGATGAGATGCATGCTTACACTATTTCACTTGAGGCTAAGTTGAAAGAGCCTATTCCTACTTCTTGCTCTACTTGTGAAGTGCATGCTGTGAAAAATCTGGAACTTGCACACTATGTGGATCGCTTGTAGGATGAGAATGATGAGTTGAGGAAAATGATGGGTTGGTTGTCGAGGTATGAACCTCAGCTTAGGATGATGATAGAGACATACAAGAGCTATGATGGGCAAGCGCTTGGTTCGGAGAAGGTTGGAGAGTGCAGTGGTGAGGGAGGAGAGAAGATTGGTGATATCCAAGATCCACCAAAAACCTTCCACAAAAATGCCTATGCTCCTAAACCCAACCCACTGAGAAACAAACTTGACACAAACCCAGATCCTCCCATATTTTCCCACTCCACAAATGATTTCCAAAAACCCATCAAGTTCAAGAGCAACTTGGGGAATGTGTTCTTTGGGAAAGAAGGTGTGAAGCCTAGTGAGGAGAAGCCGGTTGAGAAGCCGAGTGAAGAGAAACCAAGTGAGCAGCCCCATCCCAAGCCTAAACCTAAGCCCGTGCGGTTTCATTGTGACTATTGTGGGAGAGATGGTCACAAGGACGAGTTTTGCTTCAAGAGGAAGCGTGAGGAGAGAATGGCAAAGGAGTGGGCTAACAAGGACAAGTACCACCCTTCCAATGGTGTACTTGAGCCTCGTATGCAGATGCCCAGGGCCAAGGTGATTGTGAGGACGGTTCCGGCTTGGGGAGATCGGAAGGTTGCAGGTGGTGCTGCTGGCCGAGCTACACCGGTCAGACCGGTGCACTACACCAGTCAGACCGGTGCAGGTCTGGGCAGACAGGGGTCTGGTTTTCGTGCTCGTGAGGAGGCTCGGTTTGGTTCAGGTGGTCGTGGTTCTGGTGGTTGGTATGGAAAGTCTGCAGGTGGTCAGTTTGCTAGACGTTCTCCACCTCGTGCTCAATACGAGGGTGGGAGGAGTCGTAGCTTTGAGATGGAGAGGAGGAACGGTCCACGGTCTTCCTTTCGTAGCTTTCGTCCTCCTCCAGCTAGAGAGGGTTGGTTCCCTCGTAGTGGTTACCATGGTGGTGTTCGTGGAGGTAGCTTTGATAGGAGAGATGCTTTGGATTGTGCTAACCCCACTTTGGAGCAAATGGCTCGGCACTGGTTTTACTCTTTTGGTACTAACCCCAGTGCTGAGTCGTTTGTTCACTCACGTGCTCGCTTTTGAATTTCAGGTGGGAGACTTGAGGAACGTTAGGTTGATTGACTCCGGTTGCTCGAGGCATATGACCGGAGACAAGGGGTGGTTCTCAAGTCTCGTTCCGTTGGTGTCCAAGACATACATCACCTTTGGGGACAATGGGCGAGGGCGTGTGCTTTCAGAAGGTGAGATCAAGGTAAGTGACAAGGTCACTCTCAGGCGTGTTGCTCTTGTTCAATCGCTGGGGTTCAATTTGCTTTCTGTGTCCCAGTTGTTGGATGAGTGCTTTGAGGTGTTGTTTCGGCCTGGTGGTTCTCGGATTTTAGATTCTCGAGGGGACCTAGTTTGCATGGTCGTTCCCGAGGGTCAAGTGTTTCGAGCTGATTTCTCTCAGTCTTCTGGTGTGGAGCGTTGCTTTTTGGCTGGTTCTTTGAGTGAGTTGTGGAAGTGGCATAGGAAGTTGGGTCACTTGAGCTTTGACCTTTTGTCTCGCTTGAGTAAACTCAATTTGGTCCGAGGATTGCCACGGTTCAGATTTGAGAAAGAGTTGGTTTGTGCGCCGTGTAGGCATGCCAAGATGGTAGCCTCTTCTCACCCGCCTCTCACCGATGTGATGACTGAGCGTCCATGCGAGCTGCTCTATATGGACCTTGTTGGCCCAGCTCATGTGCGATCTGCAGGTGGGAAGTGGTACGTCCTAGTTGTGGTGGACGACTACTCTCGGTATGCGTGGGTGTTCTTTCTTGAAGAGAAAGGGGAGATGTTTGGTTTTGTTCGAGATCTTGTCTTGAGGTTAAGAAACGAGAGGCACGGAGATGCCATACGAGCGATCCGCAGTGACAATGGCTCGGAATTCAAAAACTCTCGCTTCGAAACCTTTTGCCATGACTTGGGTCTTGAACATCAGTTTTCGAGTCCGTATACACCTCCCCAGAATGGCGTGGTGGAAAGGAAAAACGGGACCTTGTGTGAGATGGCTCGGACGATGCTCGACGAGCATAGGACTCCGAGAAGGTTCTGGGCTGAGGCGGTCAATACCGCGTGCTATGTGTCAAACAGGATTTACCTCAGAGTTCACAAGAAGAAAACCTGTTACGAGTTGATGCACGGGCGCACACCCAAGGTGAGTCACTTCCATGTCTTTGGATGTAAATGCTTTATCTTGAAGAAAGGGAAGAAGTTGGACAAGTTCGAGGCTAGGTCTGTCGATGGCATTCTCTTCGGTTACGCATCCCATTCTAGAGCATTTCGTGTGCTCAATCTTGAAACTAACCAAATCGTGGAGACTTGCGAGGTAACCTTCGACGAGACACAGCCACGTAGTCAGCTTGTTTTTGAGTGTGCAGGTGACGACGAACTTGGCGAGGAGATTTTCCAGGAGGAGGAGCATGTACATGGAGATGATGAAGATGGCGGTGTGGTGCCCGCGGCTGAGCATGTACCTACTACTTCGACGACGATCGAGAACGGGCCCTCTCCCACACCTACAACGACAAACCTAGATCAAGGCAAAGCTGCTGTTGAGGGGGAGGTAGCATCAAGGCGAGAACCTCCCCGGCGAGTGCAAGTGGATCACCCAGCTTCGAGGATCATCGGCGACATGAATGAACGTACTACATGGTCGAGGGTTCGGAACAATTCTCATTTCGCTCATGCTGCTTTTGTTGCCACTTTTGAGCCTAAAGACATTGGACACACGCTATCTGATCGTAATTGGGTTAATTCGATGCATGAGGAGTTGGAGAATTTTGAGAGGAACCAAGTTTGGGAATTGGTTGACCCTCCCCCAGGGTGTAAGCCGATTGGGACAAAATGGGTGTGGAAGAACAAGGAGGGAGAGAAAGGAGAAGTGGTGAGAAACAAGTCAAGGCTTGTTGCTCAGGGGTATAGTCAGAAAGAGGGGATCGACTACGAGGAGACCTTTGCTCCTATAGCTCGTTTGGAGGCGATTAGGATCCTTCTAGCCTTTTCTGTGGCTAAAGGGTTCAAGTTGCACCAAATGGATGTGAAGAGTTCTTTCCTGAACGGTGTGTTGGAAGAAGAAGTGTATGTGAGGCAACCACCGGGGTTTGAGAGTGAGAAGTACCCCCACCGGGTGTACAAGTTGAGGAAGGCGCTGTATGGGTTGAAGTAGGCGCCTAGAGCTTGGTATGGTAGGTTGAGGGGGTTCCTGTTTGAGCGAGGCTTTGAGATGGGGAAGGTCGATCAGACCTTGTTTCTCCTCAGGCAGGGCAGAGATATCCTGATTGTGCAGGTGTACGTGGATGATATTGTCTTTGGTGGCTCGTCTAACTCTCTTGTTGCAAGGTTTGCAGAAGACATGAGCAGGGAATTTGAGATGAGCATGATGGGTGAGTTGCAGTTCTTCCTCGGGCTACAGATCAAGCAATCAAAGGAAGGAACATTCGTGCACCAAGCTAAGTATACCAAGGACATTGTGAGGAAGTTCATGATGGAGGACTCCAAGGCCATGGCGACGCCTATGAGTACGACTACAACTCTTGATGCGGACGAGAAAGGTGAGCACGTGGAGCAGAAGGAGTACCGGAGCATGATCGGGTCACTCCTCTACTTGACGGCGACGAGGCCGGACATCCAGTTCTCGGTATGTCTGTGCGCTCGTTTTCAAGCATCTCCAAGGACTTCGCATCGGCAAGCGGTCAAGCACATTTTCAGGTATTTGCGTCATACTCCCGACTTCGGCCTTTGGTACTCCGCGTCTTCTTCTTTGGCTCTTCATGGATTTTCGGACGCGGATTTTACCAGGTGTCGGTTGGATAGGAAGTCCACTTCTGGGACTTACCAGTTCTTGGGATCTTCTTTGGTGTCTTGGTCTTCCCGCAAACAGTCGTGTTGCTCAATCCACTACCGAGGCAGAGTATGTGGCCGCAGCTAGTTGTTGCTCTCAGCTCCTTTGGATCACATACACCATGAGTGATTTTGGTGAGGAGTATACCCATGTTCCACTTCAATGTGACAGCACCGGTGCCATAAGTGTAGCAAAGAATCCAGTTCTTCACTCCAAAACCAAGCACATAGAAGTGAGGTATCATTTCCTGAGAGACAACGTAGAGAAAGGAAAAATCTCTTTGATCCATGTACCCACACATGACCAGCTAGCCGATATTTTCACCAAACCCCTAGATCAAGCAACTTTCACTCGTTTGCGGGGGGAGCTTGGTGTTTGTTTGATTTCTTAAGTTGGTGTGTGGGAGCTCCTTTGTAGCATATGTGTAGCTTTCCTTTATGGATTTCTTGCATTTGGCATGGCATATGTAACATGATGTATATGCATCTTTGTATCTTAGGTTGCATGCATTTTGTATCATATGCATTGTTTAGGAAAAGCTTCTCCTATATACATTGTTCACAATGGTATGATATATATGTCCTTGTGAGCTAGTTTGGTAAGCTATGGTTAGTTTGACTTAGCTCTTGATGATCTTGATTTATATCCATCTGCCTCAGTGCCTGACAAGGCCAAGATCAAGCCTATACCAGATGAAGGACAAGGCTCTGGCTTGAAAGCGAGTGACCCCATCGACTTGGGCTCGTCCGAAGTTGAAAAACTCAAGGAGAACCTGTCTCGTTCTCCACCTCCCACATTTGATGAGGCTGAAAAACAAGCCGAGGAAACAGCTGGAGGTGATGCCGTTCTGCATTCCAAAGGCGACGACACCCTTCTGCTTGAAAACGCTGGTGCGTTTCTTCGCATTACTTTCTCTCTGACTTTAGTGAAAGTTTCTGTTAATGGAAGCTTACCACTTTTCTTGTTTTTTCAGTGGCTACAACTTTGATTAAAATGAGTGGCAAGGAAAAAGACCCACTCAAACAACAGAGCGCCTCACATTCATTTGGATTGAACGTCGACCCTTCGGAGTTGGAACCTGGTATGCGTTGCTCCTTGATTGATTGATTGAGAGCCATGTGTGGTTCGAGGACCGGTGGATGGTCGCTTCCTGGTGTGATGAGTGATTGACAACGTTGTGTGGACTGATTCTTGGCTAAGTATTGCAGGTGCAGGTTGCGGCTTGACTGGTGTTGGTGCAGGTGAAGAACAAGCGTGAAAGGTCGTTGCCGGTGAGGCCTCCAGGTGTGGAGAAGACAAGTAGGCTTGGTTCGAGGGACCCGGTGACCAGCGGGGTCAAGTGCGGGCCGCATGGTGGCAAGAACGGCAAGATGAAGTCATGGAAGGTTTCTTGGTTGAGCCTCAAAACCAAGGTCGAGCCGGGACTACGTGGGAGCCGAGTCATGAGTGGTGATTGGCGGAGGCTACACCGAGTTCGCGGGGTTTCCGGTGGTTCACCAGAAAACCACTGGGTTCCTTGGTTGATCCACAAAGCCAAGACCGAAGAACCGAAGACGGAGGTGCAGCAGCATCGGACCGGTCTGACCGGTGGGTCTGACCGGTGAGGAGCACCGGTCTGACCGGTGTGCGACGACGCAGTCCGGAATCTTCGAAGCGGAGGACACGCGTCGGGATCGCAAGGCTTGCGTCGAGGCTAAGCAAGTTTGCGGTCGCTGGGCATCCGTCCGATGGTGCGAGGACAAAGACTTCCAAATTCGCCCTTGAGGGGCATGTATCCCTAGTTAGCTAGTAAGGGTATTTTAGTCTTTCGGTTGCCTCCATATATCCCAAGTGGTGAGAGGATGGCAGCCACTTGGAACCCTAGCTCATTTTGTTTTCCTAATTTCTTGTCGGTGTTGAGATTAGTCCCGACACTAACTAGTGAAATGCGCTGTGATCGGTCTCTCGATGGCCGGTGCTAAGCAATGAGAGGACATGGGTTTATCCTGGTTCCGGCCGCAGGGCCGTACGTCCAGCAGGTTGCGCTCGTGGCGCTGTATTGCAATGCACCGTGGTGCCTGTAGAGGGGGGCTACAAGCTAGGTGGGAGAGGAGGAAAAGCCTCCAAGTCCCTGCTGAATGATTGAGGCAAGTGCCAATATCAGGGGAACAAGTGCGCGGGTGAGTGCGGATGAAGATGCTCGTTCCCTGCGGCCGGGCGTCCGCCTCCTCCCTTTATAGACCAAGGGGAGGCGGCTCACAAACGTGCCGCATGGGGTTTTTACATAGTATCGTCGTACTGGTGTACAGCGCTTGTGATTTGATGGTGTCCTGACGAGTCTCGGCTCTTGCGGGAGTCGTGGCAGCCTTGTACTCGCTGGGGAGCAGCTTCGAGGGTCTTGCTGATGGAGGCGCTTGTGCCGCACAGGGCCCGTCGTGGCGGCGCCCCATCGGAATAGGGCTCTACAGCGCCGGGGATGGCTCCACAGCGCCCGGGATGATGGCACAGGGCTGGGGATGGCCGCACAGGGTCAGAGGTGACGGAGAGGACGTGCTCCGCTCACCCCGCGTCATGGCACTGTCCTGGGCGCGCGTCGGGCCAGTGGGCGTGCGCTCTTCGAGGGCGTCGTCGTCCCTTTTCGAGGGGTGCGGCGTGGAGGAAGGACGGGAGTTGGCGGCGCGGGGCCGCGGGATGCTACTGACCTGTCCGCATAGTGCCGTGCGGCCCGTCGCACAGCGGCCGGGATGGCGGCACAGCACCAGGGATGGCCGCATAGTGCTAAAGATGGCCGCGCGGCGTCGGAGTTGGCGGAGGGGACGCGGCCCGTACTGCGGTGCCGGTCAGTGCGTGCGTCCGCACGCCGCTGGTACACCCTTCGAGGGTATCCCCAGGCCCGTTCGAGGGTCTTGCCGCAGGGGAAGGACGGGAGTAGGTAGCATAGTGTTGAGGAATGATACCGGCCACTCCGCACAGTGCCCGCACAGCGCCGGGGATGGCCGCATAGTGGCGGGTTGTCCGCACAGCGCCGGGATCGGATTCCCAGGCGGTGTCAGAGGATCGGCGTGGTGGAGATTTCCCCTTTGACCCGGGCGCCCGCGGTGTGTCGGGGCATTCAATGCTCCGGTCAGGGGAGCGGGTGAGGTGCCGTGAGTCAAGGGGAAGTCTCGAGCGGGGCGGAGACCGCTCGAGGGGCCGGAAGCCTCGAGCGAGGCGGAGATTCACTCGTGGGGCCGGAGACCCTCGAACGAGACGGAAACCCGCTCGAGGGGGTGCCAGGCCCCCGAGCGGGGCGGGGGTTCACCGCGTGGCGTCCCCCCCTGCGAGCGAAGTGGAGATTCGCTCGTGGGCGGCTGGGGATGGCCGTTTGATGGGCCATGGAGGTTGTTGGGCCGCAGCGGACCGTGGGCCCTCTTCATATTTGGGCCATGGTTGGTTTGGGTGATGTCATTGCGATTTGTGTCAATTTTTTAGGAGGGGTAATCTCCCCCATAGTTAGGGGACCCCTACGGCTGTCCCCGACAGTAGCCCCCAAGCCTTTGCAGGGATATCCAGAGGGATCCGCAAAGGCTGAAGCTTTCTGTTTGGACTTTCTTCCCTCCTGGACGTTATGACGTTCCGTGGGGGCGCGCTGGCGTACCCGCGGGTGTAGCCCTCGAAGCCTTGGAGGAGTGCGCACACTCATGCAAGGTTTTGATGCTGAGCTACCGATCCGTGGGGCGTTTATTTCAGCCGGCTTCGGCGATATTTCAGCCGGCCTCGGCGATCTTACGCGTGCGGAACGGCGTTGATCCTACCCGAGACGAGTCCTGGGAGGTTCGCTCGCTGCTCTTGAAGGAGCGGGGGGCATGTGACCTTAGTCGGGTGCGTCCAAGAGGTGTAGCCGTGCGACGAGCCCCTGAGCCTGGGCCCACTCGAGGCGATCGGGGTGAGCTCTTTGACTTGTTCGTGCGCCCCTCGCCACCCTTTCGCAGGGCGGAGGGGTGAGGTGGTCCATGCTTCCCATCGAACGGGCTGCGAGTCATGGACCCATCGTTGAGCTGTTAACGGGTAATTCAAGTGGACGTCCGTGCCCCATTCGATAAGGGTCGGCTCATGGTCCGGAGACACGTCCATAAGAGCTCTTTACGTGGGTATGCTAGGCAGGGCTCGGTCCCGTTCGATTAGGACCGAGGGCGCGGAAGCTCTCCCTCGATGGGATCCCTCAACTAGCTGCCCTCGTTCGGCCTTGAATACGAACTATGGGGCGCCCTCGAACCCTTGAGTTCGAGGACCGGCTCGATCACGCGCCCTGGTCGTCCCTGACTCTGTTAATCTGAGGTGCCTGTTCGAACCCGTCGGGGGTCAGGCCCCGTACCTCTGATTAGTGGGGCCTTTGCGGGGTGGCACTAGGTGCCCCCGTCTTGGTCAATCTGTGGCGCTTGCCGAACTGTTATCGAGTTAGGCCTCGAGCCACTGATCAGTAAATCCCCAGATCGAGGGGCATCTGCGGCGCCCACCGTTCCCTCTGCGGGTTGGGCCTCAAACCGCTGATCGGTATATCCCCAGACAGAGGGGCATCTGCGGCGCCTACCGTTCCCTCTGCGGGCTGGGCCTCGAATCGCTGATCAGTATATCCCCAGATAGAGGGGCATCTGCGGCGCACACCGTTCCCTCTGCGGGCTGGGCCTCGAACCGCTGATCAGTATAGCCGCGCGGGCCTGGACCTTGGGAGTCCTTGAGTTCGTTCTTCGAGGGCGTACCAGCAGGCCGTGACCTTGCGGCCGCAACCTACTTTAGATCAGGGCGTTGATCACGTGCCCTCGAGGGGTCAGCCCTCGTGATCCCGGCTCTGGTTTTTCCGGGGGCTATCCTTATGCGAGAAGGAACCCCCGTTATTGACGAACGGTCGACGTGGCGCGGGTCGTGCGGAGCGGTCGCTCCTTTTTAGGCGGCGCGACGTGGGCGACGTGGGAAGGTGATGAGACTGGGTGCTGCGTCCCCTGGGTTACTGCGCGGTAATCATAGTGCGTGCGCGTGCGCGCGGCCGTTTCAGCACGGCGGGGCCCGGCCGTCAGCGACGTGGGGTGCCAGCCGCATTAACTACCGCCGCGCGCGGTGTTCCCAGGGACTCCGCCCCTTCCGATTCTATAAAATGCGGGGAGAACAGGGGAGGGGCTCCTTACCTCTGCCATTCACACGCATCTCCCACTCTTCATCTTCCTCTGCGCCGCGCGTCTCGCCGCTCTGGATCCGTCTGCGCCTTTCCGTTCCCGTCGTTGCTCGCGCTCCCCCGCCCCTTCCGCCATGGCTCCGGTTCGAGTGTGGGACGCGTTCCCGTAGCACCGGTCAACGGCGGATCGGCGGTTGCTGGAGGCGCTGGTGCTCAGCGGTCAGTTGACGCCGGCCGGCGACGGCCCGAATTCGGCGTGGATGGTCCCACCGCCATCAGATAGGGAGCCGAACCCTCCGCCGGGCTATGTCGTCAGCTTTCTGTGGCTGCACGAGCACGGCTTCAACGCCCCCGCGAGCAAGTTCATGCGGGGGCTGTGCCATCATTACGGGGTGGAGCTTCACAACTTCGCCCCCAACGCCATCTCGCAGGCGGCCTATGTCGTCGCCGTCTGCGAGGGATTCTTGGGGATTCCGGCGCACTAGGACCTGTGGGTCCATCTCTTCCGCGGCGAGCTCCACACACTCGCTACGGGGGAGAGGAAGACGCGCCAAGCGGTTCGCGCTGGCGGCCTCACACTCTCGGTGCGCGACTCCCAGAGGGTGTTGTACCTGCCGTGCACAATGACGTCGAACAACTCCGACTGGGAGAAGGGGTGGTTCTACCTCCGCAACGACGGCGCCGGCCTCCCACCGTATACTGGGAAAGTGTTGAAGGAGAGGCCCGACGCGTGGACGTACGGGGTGTCACCCCCGCCGAGGCAAAGGAGGCTCGAGCCTCTCACCAGTGCCATAAGCCAGTTGGCAAACACCGGGCTGGCGGTGGCGTCTGACATCGCCAATTTCCATCACCGGTGGATCATCCCCCTCATGGAGGGGAACTCCTCATCTTTGAGATGAGTGATGCGGCAAACCCCGTGTCCTTAGCGCGTTCGCGGCTGCTAGAGGAGCCGCTCGCCTGGGGGTACGCGGCCACTCGGGCGAGGCGCGCAATAAACCCCAAGGCGGTGCAGAACAGCGACGACGACCTGTGGTCGTTCACGATGCTCCCCGACGCCGGCCAAGTGAGTATCGTCCCTTCACCCTTTGCTTTCTTTACTTCCGTGTTTGGCCTGACAGTGGTTGCTCGGCGGCAGGGAGTGGGTGTCGGTGCCCCCACGTCGGATCCGTTGACGCCTCGGTCGCAAGCCGACAGCCGCGCCGGGCAGCAGAGGGAGCGGGACCAAGCAGCCCGGGCGAAGGAGAGGAGGATCCGGAGGCAGGAGCGCCTCAACAGATATAACGAGGACTACCGGCTGCGGGAGCAGCAGGGCCTCTCCCCTCCGCCAGAGCTGGTGAACTCGTCGTCGGACGAGGAGGAGAGCGAGGGGGAGCGGACCACCTCCGATAGGTGGGAAGCCGCGCCGCCCCCATCGCCAGGTGTCGAGGGGGTCGTCACGGAGGCGACCCCCGAGGCAGGCGCGGTGCCGCCCGTCGTCGGATTGCCATCAGGGGCGTCAGCAGGCGCCGAGGAGGCGCCTCCCGAGCCCTCGAGGAAGCGTAAGCGGGGTTTCTCCAATTTGAGGTGAGTGATGTGCCTCCCTCCGTGTTCTTGATTTCGTGGCGTGGTCGCTCACCCTCCCCTTCTCCCCTGTTGTCAGGACGTCGCCTGCTACCCCCGCCCTCGCGCCCGTTAAGGCGCTCAAGCTGGGGACGTCGCTGGTGACAAGGCCTCGCTCGGAGAGAACACCGCGGGCGGCGGCGGGCACGGTGACGATAGGTGAGCCGTCGCGCATCACGACCGCAGTCGCGAGGCCGCGGTAGCGGGAGGATGTGGCGGCGGCGGCCGCGCGGGCGACGGCTACCTGCGATCCCCACCAAGGGCGCGAGCGGACTCGCGCGGAGAGCCGGGGCGTCGGGGAGCGCGGGGCGGCCGAGACCCCTGCTGGTGGTGATCCCGCCGCCAGAGGGGGCCGAGCGGGGGTAGAAGGCGAGTCAGCCCCCGGGCCCGCCGCCAGGGTACTGGTGATGCGGTCCGACGGCTGCATGATGTCGCAGCAGCCGGCGCCTGATGCCGGGGTGTCGACGTCCCGTGCCGCGGCCCCGGCGCCTGATGCCGACGTGCCGCAGTGGGAGCGAGGGCTCCGTCGCCCCGGGGTGCCGCGGAGTCTGCTCGAGGAGGCGAGGACGGAGAGGGCGCTGTGGAAGGAATTTCGTGCCAATGGCGCCTCTCTTAACGTCGCCCTGATCGAGGCGCTCCGGCTCCACAGAAGCAGGTCGCTCCAAATCTTTCAGGTAAGAAACTCCATCCGACCGTCACTTGCTTCCCTGCTTTTCTTGCTCGGGCGTCTCTTGCTTGATTCCTTCCTTTGCTTTCCCTTTACTACCCGCAGGAGCTGCAGGGCCAGGCGGGCGAGAAGTTCAGTCGCCTCGCCGAGCTGAGCTCCGACCTCGATTGGTACCGGGAGCAGTACGACTCCCTGGATGCCATGGTGGAGGCCTTGCGGGAAGACAACGGCTGGCTGGAGTACAAGCTCATGGGTGTGGAGGACGCCTACACCGACCAACGCACCCTGGCGGCAGAAAAAGCCAAGGAGGTTGAGGAGGTGAAGGCGGCTCTCCAGGAGAAGGAGGGGGCGCTGGCGACGGCGTGCAGCGAGCTGCAGAAGGCGCGCGACGCCTTGGCCGAGGCACAGACCTTGCTGGCGCAGAAGGAGACAGCCCTCGCCGAGGCGTAGTCCCAACTCCTGCAGGACCGCACGACCCTCGAGGGGGCGCGGTCCTGGTAGACCCAGGTTGAGCAAAAGGCTCAGGAGGTCAAAAAGCTGGGTGCTGCCCTGCAGGAGAAGGTTACGGCGCTCGCTGGGGTGGAGGACCAACTCCGACAGGAGCGCAGCGTGCGGGCGCAGGTGGAAACTCAGCTCCAGCAGGAGCGAGCCACGCTTGAGGATGCTCGGTCCGCCCTCCAGCCTGAGCGCTCGGCGCGGGAGGAGGCACAGTCCCAGCTCCACCAGGAGCGTACCGCGCTGACGGAGGCCAGGGCCACGCTTCAGCTCCGAGAGGCGGAGATCGAGCGGCTCACCGGGGAGTTGGTCGAGGGGGGCGTCACCGTCGAGGCCCTGCGAACTACCGGCGTGGAGAAAGATGCCTCGGTCCTGCAGCTGCAGCAGGAGGCCGAAGTCGTGCGCACAGATCTCGAGAAGGAGAGGAAGCAGGTTGAGGGTGAGTTGCAGCCCCCGGCCCTTCGTTTGTTGATTAGGTTCACCGAGATTCGCTCTCGACTTACCCCTTTTTCTCCCAGGCTTGCGGAAAGCTCTGGGGGGAGTCGGCGACGCAGGTGGGAGTGCTCCAGGTGGCCTACAACTCCTCCCAGCAGGATTTGGGGCTTCTGGAGCAGGCAGCCCTCGAAGTGTGCCAGAACATTGACGAGGGTGCTGGTCACTCGGGGAGCTCGGTGGCGAGTCGCCTTCGGGCTCTGGGCGGTCGCGTCGCCGAGCGTATGAAAGGCGCCCTTCGCCTCGGCATCCAGAAGACCCTTGGCGTGGTGACGTCGCACTACGTCATCTACCTTGCGGCGCTGGCCACGGGCTACATCGTCGCGGACGATCTTGATGATGACGGGGCACAGGCCGTCGTGAACCGTCTTGACGCTGCTGCCGCGGACGCCGCTGCGGACCTCGCCTACGCCTTTGAGGAGGACCTCTTCCCGAACGCTCCTCCCGCGGGACCCCTCGAGCCCAGAAAGTAGCCGGGCGCTGAGGCCCTTAGATTGTAATTAAGATTTGAGCCGGGTGGCTTTTGTAATAAGGCAATTTTCTTTTGAAGTTTGTAAGTTAAGTACGATTCGTTTTGTTTATGTTGTTTTGTCCCTTTCCTGTTGCCTAGGCAAATTTCGGCTGGGATTGATCGTTTTCGCGAGTAGCCCGTAGGCGAAGTGGTGAGGAGGAGAAGCCGTATCCTGCTGGAGGTGTAGGCCGTCCCTAACTCACCCGTCTTTGCCTTTTGGCTGCTCGCGCCCTACTTCTGTCTGCTCGAGCTCTCGGGTTAGGACATACTTAGCATTTTTGGGAACAGAGATTTTGGCGAAAAAATGGGACCGTTTAGGGGGGGTGCCCCCCGTAGTAGCCCCCGAGGGGGACTTGGTTTTTTGGGGGAAAAGCCAAGTCACCCTTGACTTTATTCACGATCTTAACGTATATACAACCGACTGGGGCGTCGGGTACGCATACAAATCAACTTGGAATTTTTAAGGGTAAAAGCGACGTAGCTGTTGGATGTTCCAAGTGTTGGTGAGGACTTCGCCCTGCTCGTTTGCAAGCTTGTATGTGTCGGGCTTGAGCACCTTGACGACGATGAAAGGCCCTTCCCGTGGTGGTGACAGCTTGTGTCGGTCTCGATTGTCTTGTCGTAGCCTTAGCACTAGGTCGCCTTCACTGAGGTCTCGGCACCGGATCTTCTGAGCTTGGTATCGCCGGAGTGCTTGCTGGTATCTCGCCGAGTGCATCATTGCCACGTCGCGGGCTTCATCTACTTGATCCAACGAGTCTTCGCGAGCCCGCTGGTTCGAGCTTTCTTGGTAGGCCCTGAGTCTAGGAGATCCGTACTCCAGGTCCGTGGGGAGGACGGCCTCCGCGCTGTAGACGAGGAAGAACGGCGTAAATCCCGTGGCTCTGCTCGGGGTGGTCCTGAGACTCCAAACGACCGACGGTAGCTCTTGGGTCCATTTCCGACCGGACTTGCTCAGTCTGTCGAAGATCCTAGGCTTGAGGCTTTGTAAAATCATGCCGTTGGCACGTTCTACCTGGCCGTTGGTCTGTGGATGTGCGACGGCCGCCCAATCCACGCGAATGTGGTAGTTGTCGCAGAACTCCAGGAATTTCCTGCCGGTGAACTGGGTGCCGTTGTCGGTGATGATGGAGTTCGTGTAACACCCGCGTTTTAACCCCTTATAAATCACCTGCTAAATCACGCGTGTTTTTCAAAATCTTTTCCGCTGAGCTCGATCATCTCCCCAAAAACCCCGATCATAATTTCTCCTCGGCGCGCACACCGTGAATCCCGCCGGCACCACCAGTCCCGCACGCCACCACTCGCATCCTACCGCGGTCGGCCACCGCACCGGAAATCCTGGGCAAGCCACGGTCCCGCCGACCGGCCCGCCTCGCCATCACCGCCGTCCCGGAAACTCCACCGACACCCGAAAAACCCAGAAATCCCACCAAAAATCATTTCCCTAATTTCCCTGTTTTTCCCAAAAATTTTCCCAATTTTCCTCTTTCCCTTTTTCCTTCTCTTTTCCTTTTTCTCCCTTCTCTTTTTCTTTTTCCTTCCCTTTTCCTATTTTCTTTCTTTTCCTTCCTTTTTTCATTTCCCTCCTTTCTCTTTTTCCCTTCCCACTTTCTTCTTCCTTCGGCGCCGCGCCCCTGCTTCCGGCCCTGCGCCTCTGCTCCGCGGCACGCCCCCGCGCTGCTGTTCCGACCTCCTCTGCCCCTTGCTCGCCGCGCCAAGCCACCGACCGGCGCCACAGCACCGCGCGCGGCCCGACGCACGCGCCGCACGCGCGCGCACCGCGCCAAGCCACCGGCCGCACCAGCCACAGACGCGCCGGGCCCCGCCCTGCCGCGCTGCGACGCCGGCACAACGCGCCCGCGCCGGTCCTTCACCCCAGACCGCGGGGCCGCCGCGTTCCTCGCCCACGCCTGTGCCTCGGCTGCCGCTGCCGTCACGTCGCCGACCCCGCGGCCGCGGATCGCTGGACACCACCGCCGTGCCTGCCCGACGCGTCGCGTTGTCGACCCAGCACGGTTGCACGAGCCATCGCATCACTGCTGCCGTGCCGACCCCACGAGGTGACCACGCGCTGCTGCTCGACGCCACGGCGGGCATTCACTCCGCCTGCCCGAGCCGTCGCCTCCGAGCACCATCGCCACCGCAATCCGCCGCTCGCCTCGCGACACCGTCTGAGCCTGTCGCCGCCCAGTTCGCACGCCACTGCGTGCGTCACTGCTCGCCACGTCGTGTCCACAGCACCGCCTTAACTCCGCCCGAGCCCCGCCGCAGCACCGAGCCGTCGCGCCTCCGGACGCCGAGCGGCATTAATGTCGCCGCCCTGTGACAACCGCCGCAAGCCGCCACCCACTCCGCGTCGCCGACCACTGCTGCCACGGTCGGCTCACCCCCTGCGCGACGGGTCTCGTCCACAGCACCACCGCGTCGCGACCGCCATAAATTCGTCGCTCACGTCCCGTCGCCGGCAGAGCCAAACCGACCTCGCCGCCGGCCGCGCGAGGACCGCGTGCTCGGCTCCCGGCCGAGCCACCGCCTTCCCGCGCCTATAAAGGGGCCTGCGCAGCTCCCTACCCTGCCTCGCACCGCCACAGCAGCCTCCCTCTCTCTCTCCCGAGCCCACACCGCACCGCCGCCGCTCACCTTCGCCACCACGAGCCGCCGCCCGCGGAGCCGCCTCCACAAGCCACCACCCCACAAGGTGAGCACGGGGTTGAGACCCCCTCACTCTCCTCTCCGCTTTGCCCTACCTCCCGGCCGTCGCCGCGCGTTGGGCCGCCGGCGAGTGCCGCCCCTCCACCGGCCGGCCGCCCAGTCAACCCTCCCTCCTCTATTCTGTTCGAGAGGGAGGGGATGGCCATTTAACCAAAGACCCCCTGCCTTTTTCCTTTATACCGAGCCCCCCATTCCTCTATTCCCTCTCTCTATTTCTTCTTTCAAATAAAACCCTATCCAATAAACCAATTCACGAACCAGCCCCTGCTATTCCAAAGTCCATAACCAATAGGTCCTTAGGCCATTCTAATTAAACCTCACCTTATTTATATATTGCAATTGAGTCCCTTTTCTATTAAACCTATTTACAACTAAGTCCTTAATCCTTCCTAATGACACCTTTAACGCATCATGTTCATATTTTCGCCCGATCAATCCCAGCTCTTGCCCCGGCCCTTCAATTATTTTTCTGCCCAGCTATATACCCCTAAATAATATTTACTCCCTCATCATCTATTTATTTAATTATTTTTCCCCTCGAGCTCAGCCGGTAAAACTTGTGTGCTTGTTTTAATTGCATGCTTGTTTATGTGTGCGCTATAGCCAACGGAGTAAATGAGGAGGAGTACCGCGAGCCGGAGCTTGGAGCCGAGTACTACCAGCAGGAGACCGAGGTCCCGAACCGTGAGCAAGAACTTCCCGAGGACTTCGAAGACGGCAAGTTCAATCTCATCGTTTGATGCATGCTTTGATCCCAGTTTTATAAAAACAATCCTATGACCCGTTTTATAAATTGCATATTGTTTTACTGTTAAAACCTGGTAGAATAGCCACCCTTGATTGCTATGATTGATCTTTGATTGGCCTAAATGATTGCTTTAAAAATGTGTGAGTACTTTAAAAATGGGAATGGGATATTTTGGAAAATGAGTAAAAGAACTGGGTGGACGAGATGGACGTGTGTGTCAGGAGTTGGGGAAGCTCGTACCTTTGTGGTTGAGCTTGTTGGGAGACGTCCATCTTGTCGTTAAGGACCGGGTTGCGTGACATCTCACCTGGCCCAATTATCGTACTACCACTCGACCGTTGTATGTGGCAACGGCTTAGCATAAATCCCACTAGTTAATCTACTTGCCATCAGGAGTGCGGGTGAGCAGCGGGAGATCAAGGAGTAGGGGTACGATCTGTGTGAGGTACGCCCTGGTTATGTGAGATAACCCCTTGGTTGCTTCCGTGGTGGCTCGTAGGGTTAGCTAAGGTGGGTAATGGCTTTGATAGGATCCGTGCCGACACTAAGGTGTTCGTGTGGCGGTACCCTACTTGTGGGTAAAGATGTACAACCTCTGCAGAGTGTAAAACCTATTCGAATAGCCGTGTCCACGGTATTGGACGAGTCACAGTGGGGTCACAAAGCCAGTGTTTGGGTTTGGGATGATTTTTATGGCGTGAGTTGATTTCTGGAAAAGTGTGTGGCTGTTTGCCTAGGCTACTGCGGACGGGGAGTCCGGTAGTCCTCATTTGGTTTTCACGAAACAACAGAGTTACTTGAGTTAGGAAATCTGTGTGCGAAAACCTTTTCGAAAACAAACCCCTGCATGGGTAAATGTGTTTGCAAAATAAACCTTATCCTGCTCCTTGATATATCCTGTGCATGATCTGCTTATTAGCCCCTCCGTGGGTGGGGTTGAACTTGTTGAGTACGTATGTACTCACCCTTGCTTGATTAACTGTTTTTCAGAGGAGGATCCCGACTTCGTACCCGAAGACGTCGAGTAGGTTGCTGTCCTGCACCCAACCCGTGCCTGTGGATTCAGGGTCTCCACAGGAAGCTTCCATGGCGCCAGACTCTGAAGATATCTTAGATGCTGTTGCTATCGTAGTTTGGTCTGTAGTTCTCATGTTGCTTCTCGTGGCAGTGGCGCTCCCATGCCCATAGCCCCGACGTGTTGTACGGTAATGAACCATCTGATGTAATAAATGTGGTACCAGCCTCCTGGGACTGGTATTTGCATCACATTTAGTCACCTCTGATGAGGGGACGCTTCAGGTGGTATCAGAGCCGTAGGTTGGCCGTAGGACGCGACCCCTAGGACCCGAGACCTTTCTAAAGTCTTCTCCTAAAGTCTTCTCCCTGCTTAGCTCACCTTTCCACAAATCTCTTACCTTAACCCTTGCCTGGTTCCAGATGGCTAACTTGGAATGGAGTGGAGGCGTCTGCCCCGCAGAGCCTGGCCTCCCTAAGTTACTGCTACTCAGCCTAGAGCGCATCGAAGTAAGGGACCCACCGGAGTACATCTATCGGGAATACGAACACAGTGACACCCTTTGGTGTAAAGTGATGATCTTCGTGGGAAGGAGCACACTCTACCCCGACATAGATCCTTGGTTCATCTCCAGCACTGGGTTTCGCTTCACCGACACATACCCAAAAGCCGCCCGAAAAGCCCTACGACACCTACGAGTGGTCTATAGGCAACACCTTCGACGGACTCCAATGGGATTTTTCCCACCCTCTGGAGGAAGAGGACGCTCATGGATCACCCGGATGAGAGGACTTGGAAGAGAAGAAGAAGACCTAGAAGATACGGTTTCTCACCTGTCCATTTACCTCAATGTCTTAGACCACCTTTTTCATGAACAGGCCGAGCAGCTGAAGCACCAAATCGACAGGGCAGAAAGAGCAGAACAAAGGATAGAATTAGAAAGGATAAAGGCGAGAACGGCGGAGGTTTCCCTAGCTAACCTGCAGCGAGATTACGCCAGGGAAAGGGAACGTTCTGAAATATTCCACAAGGACCTATGGGATGAGCTCCACAAGGAGCGCAGGAGAAGAGAAGAAGCTGGGTTGATGGTGTAACATCCCTGATGTTTAAGTGTGCTAATGACATTACTTAGCTATGTTAATCAAGGTTAATTACCTCTTAAGCATGTTTGACATGATTTGTTACACTTTTGCACAAATGACCTTGGTCAAAGTTACAAATTCCCGGTCAAACCCCTTTGATCCTAAATGGCTGATTTGGTTTTCTTCCGCGTTCTCCAAATTTTGCTATAGAAGTTCAAAATCGGCCAATATAAAAGTTCTTCGTTATTTCCGGGGACACATTTTTCGTAATTGGCGGACATTCCAATTTTGAGTGCAAAGCCGCGTAAACTCGAGATGAAGATCCTGTCAACAGTGGGCCAAGGCCGAGTTTTGCAGCGACTTTGCCACGTTTTTCCCGTCAATCCTTTCATCAAAACATAGGTCTCCCTTTGGGAAAGTTGTAGTGCTATAGTTTCTCTGTAACTTTTGTTTTTGTAGATTTTCAACTTGCATTTGAAAATCTGGAGTTTCACGGAGTCAAAGGGTCGCAAACGAAATCGGACAGGCGCTCTGCGCCGGCGCGCTCGCGCTCCTGCGCTCCCGAGCGTCGCGCCGTTCGCGCCGGCCACGTGCCGCGCACGCGTAGCTCCGGCGTACGGACGCACAGGCGTCTCCGCTGTGGACCCGCCCGTGCCTCGACCACTCCGCATCTTCCCTCCGCGCTATGAGCCACGCCCAGGAGCGCATACGCGAACGGACGCGGGCCCGGCCGGTCACGCGCCGTCGCCCGGTCATGCCGCGTCACGCGCCCTGCGCATGCAGTGCGCCAAGTGGCCGTGCACGCGCCAGATGCCTCGTCTCGACTTCGTCGTGCGCATCGCCATCTGCATAAGCCAAGCCAAGTCATCGCCGTTTCTTTTTCCACACGTCGCCGCTCCAGACTCGCAGAGCAGGCGCCGCCGCCGTCCCGTGCCGTGTCGCCGCCGAGCAGGCCGTCCCGCGCCAGCCCAGCGCCGCCCGGCCGCTCCTGCACCTTCCCCAACCCTCCTTGCTTCTTCTCCGCTCCTCCCCGCCACCACATTGCGCCGCCGTCGCCGGGTACACCAGCTCCGGCGGGCGCCGCTCCTGGACGCCGCCGTCGGAGCTCGCCGGCTGCTCCGCCCGCCAGGCCGGTCACCCCTACGGAACCGGTTGGGCCCGCTGGTGCCTCCAAGCCGCTCGCCCGCCCCGCTCCGGTCCTCCTCCGGCCGCCGGCGAAGTGCCCTGCGCCGGCAGGGGCACATTGCGAGGTTTGAAAAAGGTCCAGGGGTGTTTCCGTAAAATAGGGACCTTTGTGTAATTACAAAAACTTATTCCAGGGACCCGGCTGTAAAGTTGTTTAGGGTTTTCAGCTGCAACTTTGAAAATTCATAGAAAATTGTATAAAAATCAGAAAAATGCAAATCCAATTTTGTTGGGTTCCTGGTGAAGAAACCTATCTTTTCTAGAAAGCATGTATAGGGTTTTTCTGTGTAGTTTTTGAATGAAAATTCAAACTCAGTTTGAGGTGTTTTTAGTGTAGTTTAAAATATACACATGCTATGGACTTGAATTTTGGATATGTTTCTCTGTATGACATGTTTAGTTTTGTGACCAAAGTTGACATGATTTTGATGTGTAGATTTTCAGTTATGATTTATGCAAGCTTTATGCTAGATTAAGCTTGATGCTTTTTATAGCCCCTTTAATAAACTTTTCTTTAAGCACCAGTGCACCCTAGGGCTTTTCCTTGATGAGTAGTACCTCTGGTAGAATGGATGTGATTTTATGATATGTTTTGACGTGTGTTTTGGAATTAATCTTGTGTAGGAGTTTAAATTCAAATTTTCAAAAATAATTTGAATCTGAAATCATGCTTTGGCCAGAGGCTTATTTTTGGTCTAAATGACTTGTAGGAGAAAGTTGAGATCAAAAAGTTTAGTAAATCTTTTTATATGAATTAATGGTGATTTACTAGGCTGAAATTTGTCTTTTTCGTATAAATTAATTTATAAATGTTCTTAATGTAAATTTTGGTGTGTGATCTTAGAATAGGTATATGATGATGTGTGCAGAAGCTTAGATTTATTTGAAGTGTTTTTGATTTAATATGGATTTATGGTTGAAATGCTTGTTTTATGTATTTAAATAAAGAAATGGAAATTAAGGTGTCAAATTGTGAAAACATGTTATGTTTCTGTTTTTAAATTGTTAATCACATTCCCTTGCTGTTTTGTGAAGTTAAATACTTTAGTTTGCTTTAATATGTACACAGTCACCATCAAGGTTAACCTTAGCTAATGCATGTGCATAAACGTGTAGATTTACCAGACGGGACGTACACGTTCACTCAGGAGGAGGGATCCGCTAGTGGTGAGCTGAACCAAGTTAGTGGGCAGCAAGACCTGGACCAAAGTCCAGAAGAGCCCAAGGCTGTGTTTGAGTCAGAGGAAGGCAAGCACCGGTTGCATATAACCTTTTTGGATAAAATCTTACTTTATTTTACTTTTCAGTATTTAATGTTACTTTGTGCATTTAAGTTTCAGGAGTTGCTTTGAAACCTAGATGCATGATCCTTAGGACTCCTATGCTCTTTTACTAGTATGTTAGGAACGCTAGTGCCATGCTCTAAGGATACGGTAGAAGTCGAGTAATGACTCATTGCTCGCGAGATATAGGATGCTTATGTTGGAATCATAAGTTGGTTAAATTGACTCGCTCATGTGGTAAGAGCAATGGGTTCGGTCTCGACCGAGTAGCATGGTGCTGGTCTAAGCTATTGAACGTACCAAGTGCTTGTCGGGAATGGGACCGGTAAGCCTAGTACCTAATGAACCAGTGCGGGAATTTTATCGCTACTAATCTTGAGATTCGTCTCCCGGTTTGATTCCGGTAGTGCAAGTGTGAGTATGGGCGTGCCGTGTGAGGGCGACCCAGTAACCTTGTACTTAGGACTGTGGCATCTTTTCCTAATCTGGGGAGTGACGGGAACCGCCTGGTCGGGGTAGACTCCGCATTTGCTTTTCTTTGGATTCTTTGGGGTCTACCTTCCTCCGTGTATCTTGGGTTTACCTTGCAAGGATATAAATCGATCGATCGTCGGTCACTCGCCGTTATCTGAGTCGGCTTGACCACTGGCTACCCCATGTTTATTTATGAAACATTTCGGATTAATATTGTTGGATGATTAATCTTGTTTGTACAACCATGCTTGCTTAGCTAGGTGCTTACCTAGAATGGTTAACATACTAGAACTTGAGCTAAAATTTGAAAGTAAGGATCAACTCTTAGTTGCTTTTGGCAAAACAAACCCACCAGCCAAAAAGCCTTGCATGTCTAGCTGTGTCTTTTATTTTGTCGGGTAAGTCTTGCTGAGTATTAGTATACTCAGCCTTGCTTTTGTTGTTGTTTTCAGGTAATCCCATCTGGCCTGGTTCCATCCCAGATGGTTGGGAACTTGAATGGGAGAACGATGATGAGGAGTGATATGCATGGATGGCCTCCTGTGTGTATCATGCGTTTAGTTTAGTTTACTTTCCGCTGTTTAAACTCTGAACCATGTTTACTTTTATGTACTCAAAACCTGGTTTGTAATTTTAAGTACTTATGGACCTTTTATGTAATGTAATGTTGTACTCTGGTCCCGCCTTCGTGTGGGCTTAGCGCATAATCCGATCCTGTGTAAGTGATTTACCGGGCATGACCCGGCAGAGGCGACAGAATAGTTCTTTATTATCGCTTAATGGCCACGTGGACAGGCTTAGGCGATAATACGGAATTATTTTGGGCGGTTCTGTCACAGCTGGCATCAGAGCGAGTTATGCACCAGAGTAATTAAAATAACTTAACAAACTTGTTTTTGGAATAAAATTTGCCAAGATTAATAATCTTGCTAAGTGAGTAGGACGTTAAGGTCTTATCTAGTCCGAGAGGCCCTAGAGGGAATTTTGGGTTCTTTCAGGTGGCTAGTACTCTATGGTGTATTTAATCTGACTTCCAGCACATTTTATTCCTGTCAAAACTTACTTTCATGCACAACCATACTAGTTCATCACGTTTTGCCATACGTGGTGGTACCACAGGGAAGTCCTGTGAGGGACTAGTGGGACCTATTCCAATGGGTGCCACGTCGCGTCTGCGTCTCGTCACGTTTTGCCATACGTGATGGTACCACGGGAAAGTCCGTGAGGGATGAGTGAGGCCTATTCCAATGGGCACTCACGTCGCGTCTGTGTCTAGCCATGTTTTGCCATACATGTGCGAACCCGCAATAGGCGGAAAGGACAACTCCATTCAAACGGAGGTGTCCGAGGTTGGACGCTGTCCATGCAGCGGCTTTACGCATGGATACCGTTTCTATATTGAACGGTAATGAATGTGGACGCTTTTGTGAGTGCTGGCACAAAAGGTCTTGGATATCTGTGATTTTCTGCAGGTACACTAACCACGGTTGTTAGGTACGGTAATGTAAGAAACGAATAGCTTTCGACTAGCTATTATAAGGAGAGACGTATTTATGCCTTGCCACCGGCACTAACTTCGTTTTTGAGCTTAAAAGCTTTGTGAGGAAGTTAAGGACGCTTTTTGCATCATGTAAAAGCTATCAAACCAAAACTGAACTTAAATCATGTGTTGCTTGGTCTCTACTTAATTTGTGTTTCTTAAGGACCAATCATGATAGTTTGATGCTTTGATGAAGTGTTAAGCAAAGATTGTAACTAGTTGCTGTCCAAATTTTTCTAAGGATTATCTAGAAAATTTCTGGCTAGGTGCTCTTTAGGGAAATTGTTCATCACCTAGTTAAGAATGCTCTTTGAATTTCTCATGATTTTAGGATGCTTAAAACTGAAGTTAGGATCAATTTTGCTAGGCAAGGTCATGCTGAAATGCTGTTGAAATTCTGAGTTAGTCTGAAACTCGAATTTTTACACATAGTTCCTAAATGAATTTGACCAGAGAATCTATAGCAAAAATGTTCAGTATCCAGCTTAGATCATGCTGTAAAAATCTCATGGTAATTGGGTACTCAATTTTTGAGTTATGGTCTTTTTAGTGAAGCTCTGTCCTGCTGAAATTTCTGGGCAACAGCACTCTGAAAATGGATCTTTTGCACCCTTTTACAATCTGATTTAATTCAACCATTGAATACCAAAAATGTGAGTTAGAATGTTTCTGAACTACTCACAAAAATTTGGAATTTTTGGGGTACTGGTTTTTCAGTTATGAATTTTTGTTCTAAACTGCCAGTTTTTGCCATATGCATGTTAAACTCATCTTTGTGGGTCTAACGTGCGCTTGTAAATTATTTTTACAGATGGCTGCCCCTGGTTTCGTTGCAGTGGGCGCTGATGGCACGTTCTCCACCACTGGCTTGCAGTGGGAGGGCTTCACACGCATTGCGTGGAGAGCCTTGTGTGCTGTCGGCTACACCACCCCTCCTTTCTACGAGGGGGTGGAATACGAGGAGATGGGCGTACCTAGCTGCCGAGTACGAGTGACCGTGCTCCCCCACCCGGGCCACCCCGAGTGGGCGGACTTGAGCATGGAGCTCCTGTGCTACCGCTCCTTCGAGGCAGTGGAGTCGGCAGCCTTGATGGTGCTCCACACCCTCTCTACCCACCGACCGCAGGAGATGCTTCAGACACCGTTGGGGTTGATTCCGGCTTTGGACCCCAACGATCCTTTGTGGCTAGGTCGGATGGCCAATATAGCCACACTTCTCGAGATTGTGCCACCGTATGACACCGTGCAGACTTTGAGCACGTGTTTGAGGGCTTTGTACGCTCTCCAAGACGTTCGCCGAGTTATCGCGGATGACTTGGCTAGCCGCCTCACTGGAGCCACTTGGTACATCCACTGGGTTGTCAGTCTCTTCACAGAGCAGCACGGTGCGTACACTCAGGCCATGCAGGCTATTGCTGACCTCCAGGGTCAGCTACAGCAGCTCCAGGGTCAGGCACACCAGTTTCTGATTGAGCGTGGCGACCACTTGCAGCAGATTCTGGACTTACAGGCTGGGCAGCAAGAGCTGCAGGCTCAGCTGGCTGACAGGGATGCCGAGAGGCTTGTGCACCTTGAGCACATCCAGGATTTGCAGGAGCAGGTTGGGGACCTCGAGCTCGATATACAGGCCTTGGAGGGTGTTGTGGTTATGCTCCAGCAGGTGCACCACCCACCGGCTATTGTTGACGATGAGCAGATGGAGATCCAGCTGGACCCAGAGGAGGTTCAGGACGTTCCCGGACTCGACTAGAGGAGCTTGGTGCTCTATTTCTACTTGTCGCGGGGAACTCTCCATAGTTTGTACATAGGACCTAGATCCTAGATGTTGTAGTAGAAAACTTGACATGTACTCTTTGTTAGCCCTTTTGGTTGGATTTTGGTGCTAGGCTGACTTAGAGTATTCTTTTGTGTAGCTAGAAGCTACATAGTGACCCCTATGTAATGGTGATCCACCAAATTTTGTAATCTTGTAATTATGGTGGAAAAACACCTTTCCGGCAGCAATCTGCCTAAGAAATGAAATGAAGAAAGTTATGGTCATTTCTGGATTTTGCAATGACTACCAAAGTTGTTTGAAATTTTATAATGGTCATGCTCACCAAAATTCAGCATTTTTGCATGTGTAGTTTAAGAAATATTGAAATTTTAGTAAGTTGCTGGCTGCTGTCCAAACTGCTAGACAGAACTTTGGAAACTGAATTTTTCGACCCCTGTAAAGGATGAATCTGATCTGGAGTTGAATACCAAAGTTGAAGCTTATAAAATTCTACACATGCTGACCAAATTTTATGAATTTTTGACTTCTGTACAGAGAGTTATGATTTATTTACTCAGGACTGTGATGCTGTCTGAATTCTGAAAATTTCTATAAGTCTGAATTTTCGTATACATATTCTTCTTGTATTCTTTTAAGCAAGCTTTGAATATGTATCTAATGAAAGTTCAACTTTTCAGATGTCTGATAACACACAGAATGACTCTCGGGGTGCGGGAGGCAGTGGGGATGCTCCTCTTCCTCCACCTCCACCCATGACACCCGCAGAAGCTTTTATTGCTGCGCAGACCGAAGTGTTGCGCCAAATTCTTCAGACTCAACAGCAAATTGCTCAAAGATTGCAGCAGCCTGTGCACAATCAAGGCCATAATCAGGATGGGCCTAATGCAGTCATGTCCTATGAAAAATTCAGGGCAATGAGGCCACCCCTCTTCACTAAGGCAGAGGAGCCCCTAGAGGCCGATGCCTTCGTCAGGGCCCTAGAGGCCATGTTTTCCATCTTTACACTGCCCTGCTCAGAAGAAAATAAGGCAGGCTTCGCCGCTCAGCAACTGAGGGGTGAAGCATTAATCTGGTGGGAGCATTTCAAATCCATGCAGCCACAGGGTCACCAGATTACTTGGGCAGAATTCAAGAAAGCTTTCAAAGAGCATTATATTCCTAAGGGGCTTATTGATAGAAAAATGAGGGAATTGATGCACCTCAAGCAAGGCTCTGACTCAGTTTATCAGTATGCCCAGAAGTTTAATAGTCTCTGTCAGTATGGGGACTATCATGTTGATACTGATAAGAAAAAGATGGAGCGATTCCGTGAAGGACTTGATGGAGAGCTCTATGAAAGGTTGAACTTAATCAAAATTGAGAGCTATCCTGAACTGGTGAATTTGGCTATCTCTCAGGAGGACGCCATGAAAAGAGCTCAACAGGATAGGAAGAGGAAGTTCAATCAAACTTCAGGCAGTGGCCAAGGCAAGAAATTTAAGTTTGTGAAGAAGAATGTGCAGGGTGCCACCCAGCCATCTTCATCTGGACGCTGGGTGATGAAGCAATCTCAGTCTAAGCCGTCTGGCAACTTTGGCTATCGCAGCACCCAGCAGACTGCTCCTAGGCCTAATGCACCCCCACCTGCCCGCAACAATGATGATCGTCGTTGCTATAATTGTGGACAGCTGGGGCATTATGCTAACAAGTGTACACGCCCTAGGCAGCAGAATCAGCAAAATCAAGGGCAAGGTTCCAAGTCTGGAAATCAGGGAAAGAAACAAACTGTGCAAGTGAAGCAAGGCCGTTTAAACTTCACCACAATGGTTGATCTGCCTGAGGGAGCACCAGTCTTGACGGGTACATTTTCTATCCGTGGTCGTCCAGTTACTATATTATTTGATTCTGGTGCTACCCATAGTTTTGTTAATGTGAAAACCATGAATAATTGGGATTTGAAGTGGTGTCATACTAATCAGGCCTATATGATTGCCACACCGGGTGGAAAGGTTGCTTCAAATCAAGTAGCCTTAAGGGTACCGCTTGAAATAGGTAGCAAGACTTTTCCAACAAATCTTGTCACATTAAGTCTGGATGGGGTAGATGTTATCCTAGGCATGAATTGGATGACTCAGCACAAAGTTGTCCTGGATATTTCAGAGAGAATGTTAGAAATCAACTCACCTTTTGTTGGGAATTCAATTCTTTACCTTCCTCCCAAAGGCCATACAGGCTCATGTGTTTATGCAGCCATAACTACTCAACTTGAGGACATTCCAGTGGTATGCGAGTACATGGATGTCTTTCCTGATGATTTGCCTGGCTTGCCACCAGACAGAGAGGTTGAATTTGTCATTGAGCTACAGCCTGGCACCGCTCCTATTTCTAAGCGATCTTATAGAATGCCACCCAAAGAACTTGTTGAATTAAAGAAACAACTTCAAGAGTTGCTTGATAAGGGCTATATCCGTCCCAGCTCTTCTCCTTGGGGTTGTCCCGCCCTCTTTGTGAAAAAGAAAGATGGTAGCCTGAGGTTGTGTGTGGACTACCGACCTCTCAATGCGGTGACTATCAAAAATAAATATCCATTGCCCCGCATTGACGTGCTATTTGATCAATTGGCTGGAGCTAAGGTCTTTTCTAAGATCGATCTTCGGTCTGGGTATCATCAAATAAAAATCCGACCTTGTGATATTCCCAAGACGGCTTTCTCTACTCGTTATGGACTTTATGAATTCTTGGTCATGTCCTTCGGTCTTACAAATGCCCCAGCTTACTTCATGTATCTTATGAATTCCGTATTTATGACGGAGTTGGATAAATTTGTGGTGGTATTCATTGATGACATACTTATTTATTCCAAGAATGGGGAAGAACATGCGGAGCATCTTCGCATTGTCTTGCAACGCTTAAGAGAGCACAAACTTTATGCTAAGCTCTCCAAGTGTGAATTTTGGCTAGATAGTGTTAAATTTCTGGGGCACACTATTTCTAGCAAGGGTATATCTGTCGATCCAAGCAAAGTGCAAGAAGTAATGGATTGGCAACCCCCTAAATCCGCTCATCAAATCCGCAGCTTCCTAGGCTTGGCTGGATATTATCGCCGCTTTATTCCGGATTTCTCTAGGATTGCTAAGCCTATGACTGAGCTGCTAAAGAAAGGTGTGAAATTTGTGTGGAGTGAGGCTTGTGATAAGGCTTTCCGAAAATTAAGAGAACTTTTAACTTCAGCCCCAGTGCTAGCGCAGCCGGACAATTCAAAGCCATATGAAGTTTATTGTGATGCTTCAGGCACGGGTCTTGGCTGTGTTCTTATGCAAGAGAATCGGGTTATTGCCTATGCCTCACGGGCGCTTCGCCCTCATGAAAAGAATTACCCCACACATGACTTAGAGCTAGCAGCGGTTGTTCATGCTTTGAAAATGTGGAGGCATTACCTTATGGGAACCCGCTGTAATATCTTCACTGACCACAAAAGCCTCAAATATATTTTCACTCAGTCTGATTTAAACATGAGGCAAAGAAGATGGTTAGAGTTGATAAAAGATTATGATCTTGAGGTCCATTATCATCCTGGAAAGGCGAATGTAGTTGCAGATGCTCTTAGCCGCAAGGCTCACTGCAATTGCCTATCAATGGAACCTTATAATGACACTCTATGTGAGGATTTGAGAAGGCTAAACTTGGAAATTGTTGAACAAGGAAGCCTAAATGCTATTTCTGTGGAGTCTGACTTATTTGATAGAATTGTTAAGGCTCAACTTCAAGATGAGGGTATTCTTTTAATCAAACAAAAATTGTTAGAAAAAGATCCTAAGTATGATTGCTTCAGGAAGGATGAGAAAGACATAGTCTGGTTTGGGCAACGCCTTGTTGTTCCAGATAATTGGGAGCTGAAAAAGGAAATCTTTGATGAAGGTCATCTCTCTAAATTCTCTATCCATCCAGGGAGTAGTAAAATGTACCAAGATTTAAAGGAGAATTTTTGGTGGTCCAATATGAAGGTGGACATAGCCAAATATGTGTCGGAATGCGATACTTGTCAAAGAATTAAAGCAAGTCATTTGAAACCTTCCGGTACTCTTCAACCTCTACCCATACCTTCATGGAAGTGGGATGACATAAGTATGGACTTTGTGTCCGGATTGCCACTCACATCTTGGAAGCATGATTCCATCTGGGTTATCGTGGATAGACTGACAAAAACAGCTCACTTTATTCCAGTCCACACTACATATGATGCCAAAGATTATGCACGTCTTTATATTGAGCACATTGTTCGCTTGCATGGTGTTCCTAAAACCATCATTTCAGATAGGGGATCTCTCTTTGTGGCACGTTTTTGGGAACAGTTACATAAGTCTCTTGGCACAAAAATCATACGCAGTTCAGCTTATCGTCCTCAGACTGATGGTCAAACTGAAAGAGTAAACCAGATTCTAGAGGACATGTTGCGAGCATGTGTGATTCATTTTGATAAGAGTTGGGACAAGTGTCTCGCCTTGGCTGAATTTTCTTACAACAATAGTTATCAAGCCAGCTTGAAAATGGCACCTTTTGAGGCTCTTTACGGACGGAGATGTCGTACTCCCTTGAACTGGTCACAGACCGGGGAGAGGAAATTCTTTGGTCCAGCCCTAGTTGAGGATGCCGAAGAAAAAGTGAGGGTAATCAAGGAAAATTTGAGAATTGCTCAAGAAAGACAAAAGAGTCATTATGACAAGGGAAAGGCACCTAGAGAATACAAAGTTGGTGACTTTGTGTATTTAAAAGTTTCGCCAACCAAGGGTGTCCAAAGATTCAGTGTGAAAGGGAAGTTAGCTCCTCGCTACATTGGCCCTTATGAGATCATTCAAGTCTGTGGGCCAGTGGCATACCGTATTCGGCTGCCCGAACGATTCTCTGCCGTGCACAATGTGTTTCATGTATCACAATTGAGGAAATGTGCACATGAACCGGCTAGGGAAGTAATTGAAGAAGCTAATGCTTGGATTGAACCGGATCTCTCTGTTGTGGAACATCCTTTGAGAATTCTTGATGTAAAAGAAAGAAAAACTCGAAGGCAATCCGTAAAGATGTATAAAATCCAATGGAGTCATCATACCGTAGAAGAAGCTACATGGGAAACTGAACATTATCTCAATGAGAATTATCCGGGTTTTCTTGAATCAAGGCAACGTAAGTTCCTTCCCCCTACTTTCATCTTTTAAATCCTAATCTCGGGACGAGATTTCTTTTAAGGGGGGTAGGCTGTAACATCCCTGATGTTTAAGTGTGCTAATGACATTACTTAGCTATGTTAATCAAGGTTAATTACCTCTTAAGCATGTTTGACATGATTTGTTACACTTTTGCACAAATGACCTTGGTCAAAGTTACAAATTCCCGGTCAAACCCCTTTGATCCTAAATGGCTGATTTGGTTTTCTTCCGCGTTCTCCAAATTTTGCTATAGAAGTTCAAAATCGGCCAATATAAAAGTTCTTCGTTATTTCCGGGGACACATTTTTCGTAATTGGCGGACATTCCAATTTTGAGTGCAAAGCCGCGTAAACTCGAGATGAAGATCCTGTCAACAGTGGGCCAAGGCCGAGTTTTGCAGCGACTTTGCCACGTTTTTCCCGTCAATCCTTTCATCAAAACATATGTCGCCCTTTGTAAAAGTTGTAGTGCTATAGTTTCTCTGCAACTTTTGTTTTTGTAGAATTTCAACTTACATTTGAAAATCTGGAGTTTCACGGAGTCAAAGGGTCGCAAACGAAATCGGACAGGCGCTCTGCGCCGGCGCGCTCGCGCTCCTGCGCTCCCGAGCGTCGCGCCGTTCGCGCCGGCCACGTGCCGCGCACGCGTAGCTCCGGCGTACGGACGCACAGGCGTCTCCGCTGTGGACCCGCCCGTGCCTCGACCACTCCGCATCTTCCCTCCGCGCTATGAGCCACGCCCAGGAGCGCATACGCGAACGGACGCGGGCCCGGCCGGTCACGCGCCGTCGCCCGGTCATGCCGCGTCACGCGCCCTGCGCATGCAGTGCGCCAAGTGGCCGTGCACGCGCCAGATGCCTCGTCTCGACTTCGTCGTGCGCATCGCCATCTGCATAAGCCAAGCCAAGTCATCGCCGTTTCTTTTTCCACACGTCGCCGCTCCAGACTCGCAGAGCAGGCGCCGCCGCCGTCCCGTGCCGTGTCGCCGCCGAGCAGGCCGTCCCGCGCCAGCCCAGCGCCGCCCGGCCGCTCCTGCACCTTCCCCAACCCTCCTTGCTTCTTCTCCGCTCCTCCCCGCCACCACATTGCGCCGCCGTCGCCGGGTACACCAGCTCCGGCGGGCGCCGCTCCTGGACGCCGCCGTCGGAGCTCGCCGGCTGCTCCGCCCGCCAGGCCGGTCACCCCTACGGAACCGGTTGGGCCCGCTGGTGCCTCCAAGCCGCTCGCCCGCCCCGCTCCGGTCCTCCTCCGGCCGCCGGCGAAGTGCCCTGCGCCGGCAGGGGCACATTGCGAGGTCTGAAAAAGGTCCAGGGGTGTTTCCGTAAAATAGGGACCTTTGTGTAATTACAAAAACTTATTCCAGGGACCCGGCTGTAAAGTTGTTTAGGGTATTCAGCTGCAACTTTGAAAATTCATAGAAAATTGTAGAAAAATCAGAAAAATGCAAATCCAATTTTGTTGGATTCCTGGTGAAGAAACCTATCTTTTCTAGAAAGCATGTATGGGGTTTTTCTGTGTAGTTTTTGAATGAAAATTCAAACTCAGTTTGAGGTGTTTTTAGTGTAGTTTAAAATATACACATGCTATGGACTTGAATTTTGGATATGTTGCTCTGTATGACATGTTTAGTTTTGTGACCAAAGTTGACATGATTTTGATGTGTAGATTTTCAGTTATGATTTATGCAAGCTTTATGCTAGATTAAGCTTGATGCTTTTTATAGCCCCTTTAGTAAACTTTTCTTTAAGCACCAGTGCACCCTAGGGCTTTACCTTGATGAGTAGTACCTCTGGTAGAATGGATGTGATTTTATGATATGTTTTGACATGTGTTTTGGAATTAATCTTGTGTAGGAGTTTAAATTCAAATTTTGAAAAATAGTTTGAATCTGCACCTATGCTTTGGCCAGAGGCTTACATTTGACATGTATGACTTGTAGGAGAAAGTTGAGATCAAAAAGTTTAGTAAATCTTTTTATATGAATTAATGGTGATTTACTAGGATGAAATTTGTCTTTTTCGTATAAATTAATTTATAAAGGTTCTTAAGGTAAATTTTGGTGTGTGATCTCAGAATAGGTATATGATGATGTGTGCAGAAGCTTAGATTTATTTGAAGTGTTTTTGATTTAATATGGATTTATGGTTGAAATGCTTGTTTTATGTATTTAAATAAAGAAATGGAAATTAAGGTGTCAAATTGTGAAAACATGTTATGTTTCTGTTTTTAAATTGTTAATCACATTCCCTTGCTGTTTTGTGAAGTTAAATACTTTAGTTTGCTTTAATATGTACACAGTCACCATCAAGGTTAACCTTAGCTAATGCATGTGCATAAACGTGTAGATTTACCAGACGGGACGTACACGTTGACCCAGGAGGGAGACAGGGCTGTAGAGGGTGAAGTGAACAAGTTGAGTGTTCAGCAAGACCTGGACCAAAGTCCAGAAGAGCCCAAGGCTATGTTTGAGTCAGAGGAAGGCAAGCACCGGAGTTCCATATAACCTTTTTGATTAAAACTCATGCTCTTTTACTTTTCAGCAATTAATGTTACTTTGTGCATTTAAGTTTCAGGAGTTGCTTTGAAACCTAGATGCATGATCCTTAGGACTCCTATGCTCTTTTACTAGTATGTTAGGAACGCTAGTGCCATGCTCTAAGGATACGGTAGAAGTCGAGTAATGACTCATTGCTCGCGAGATATAGGATGCTTATGTTGGAATCATAAGTTGGTTAAATTGACTCGCTCATGTGGTAAGAGCAATGGGTTCGGTCTCGACCGAGTAGCATGGTGCTGGTCTAAGCTATTGAACGTACCAAGTGCTTGTCGGGAATGGGACCGGTAAGCCTAGTACCTAATGAACCAGTGCGGGAATTTTATCGCTACTAATCTTGAGATTCGTCTCCCGGTTTGATTCCGGTAGTGCAAGTGTGAGTATGGGCGTGCCGTGTGAGGGCGTTCCAGTAACCTTGTACTTAGGACTGTGGCATCTTTTCCTAATCTGGGGAGTGACGGGAACCGCCTGGTCGGGGTAGACCCCGCATTTGCTTTTCTTTGGATTCTTTGGGGTCTACCTTCCTCCGTGTATCTTGGGTTTACCTTGCAAGGATATAAATCGATCGATCGTCGGTCACTCGCCGTTATCTGAGTCGGCTTGACCACTGGCTACCCCATGTTTATTTATGAAACATTTCGGATTAATATTGTTGGATGATTAATCTTGTTTGTACAACCATGCTTGCTTAGCTAGGTGCTTACCTAGAATGGTTAACATACTAGAACTTGAGCTAAAATTTGAAAGTAAGGATCAACTCTTAGTTGCTTTTGGCAAAACAAACCCACCAGCCAAAAAGCCTTGCATGTCTAGCTGTGTCTTTTATTTTGTCGGGTAAGTCTTGCTGAGTATTAGTATACTCAGCCTTGCTTTTGTTGTTGTTTTCAGGTAATCCCATCTGGCCTGGTTCCATCCCAGATGGTTGGGAACTTGAATGGGAGAACGATGATGAGGAGTGATATGCATGGATGGCCTCCTGTGTGTATCATGCGTTTAGTTTAGTTTACTTTCCGCTGTTTAAACTCTGAACCATGTTTACTTTTATGTACTCAAAACCTGGTTTGTAATTTTAAGTACTTATGGACCTTTTATGTAATGTAATGTTGTACTCTGGTCCCGCCTTCGTGTGGGCTTAGCGCATAATCCGATCCTGTGTAAGTGATTTACCGGGCATGACCCGGCAGAGGCGACAGAATAGTTCTTTATTATCGCTTAATGGCCACGTGGACAGGCTTAGGCGATAATACGGAATTATTTTGGGTGGTTCTGTCACAGATGGATGATGAACCCGAAGAAACCCACTGGGATAAGGGAACCCAGACCGAGGATGTGATGTTGGAACAAGACCTCCCACCAAAGAAGCGCCGCATTCAGCCTGAGGAGGAATCCCCATGAGAAGAAAATAGAGTGCCTAGGCTAGAGCTATCATCCTAATAATAATAAGTGTACTCCTGAGGAGTGTACCCAACCTTGTGAATAAATAAAACTATCTATCTTTTGTACCCTACCTTTGCACAACTTGTTCAACTCTACCCTTGCTTTCAGATGGCCGAAGATGGATGGACCCAAGGCGTGTGCCAGGAGGAGCCTGGTTTCGCTCGCCTTCTTATCAACTCCCTGGTGCGCCTCGGTATCACTGAGCGCCCAAGGTACTACAGTAGAGAGTACGAGCAACTCGGCACTCTTCGCTGTAGGGTGGTCCTCTCCATCACCAGAAGCACCCGCTACCTCAACATCGAGCCGTGGCGCGTGACCGCCACAGGTTTTCGACATCGGGATACCTATCCCTTGGCCCTCCGGAAAACTCTCCGTTACCTGTGCAGGATCTACGAGGAGCACCTTGTCTCCACACCGATGAGGCTTTATCCTCCCGCCATCCGGACTCCAGTCTGGCAAGCCCGCATGAGAAACCTGGAACGGCGCCGTCACCAAGAAGATCTTTTGTACCATGTAGTTGCCTACCTCGTCTCCCTGGATAAACTCATTGATGATCAGGCCAAGTTCCTAAGAGAGCAAATTGGTCGGGCTGAGCAAGCGGAAGTCACAGTAAGGATGCACCAAGTTCGAGTTGCCCAAGCTGAAGCAAGGACCGCGGCCGCCATAAGCAGTGAAGCTGTCGCCCATGAGAGCCTCAGGCAGATCCAGGATCAGCGCATACAGGAATGGACCAACAGTGGAACACCCGTTCCGGCTGTGGGAGAAGCACAAGTCCTAGTTGGGACGCCCCTCATAGGATGGGGAGGAGTTCCTGAGACTCCAACACCGTCTGTAGCCGCCGAGCAACCAACATCAACCGTCGAAGAAGGAACTTCCACCCTACCCCAAGAGAACGGGAACCCCCAGGATGATGAAGGTGATGAGCTGCTCATTCCACTGGAAGCACACTCCACCCCAGAAGATGGCTCGCCCCGCGAGTAGCATGCCCCAGAAGCCCTTGCCAAGGAATGAAGCCGTAATGGTCCAAGCTTAGAGTCGCACCCTTAGCTTTTGTCGTGGTACCAAGTCATGTAGTGTACCAGCGTTGTACCAGTCGAGTAGCTCGGGATGTATCCTCCTCTCATGGTTGAAATAAAGTTGTTTGTGCTTGTTTGTCATGTGTGCTTGTTGTGTGCTTGACGGCAGGAGTCAGATCCTGTCTTTTCAAAAGCCCATCTTAATCAACTTAAACATCACATAAAATCTCATAGAAACCCGCTCCTCTACAGATGGTTTCAAGGCGTCCCGCCAGGAGCTTCCAAGGCACCGGTCGTATGGACCCAAATGCGGAAGGATCGCATGCTGAACGAAGGGAGCGCCCTAACGACCAAGAAGTGAATCAGGACGAAAATGGAGGAGAAAACATGGTTCCGCCACCGCCACCACCTGCCGTAGACCTGGCGTAGGTATTGGCTAACCAGACCCTGTTGCTGGAAGCCATAGCCAATGCCATCACCCGCCCAAAGCCCCGTGTTCTGGGCATGAATGAGAAACTGATAGAATTTCTCCGGACAAAGCCACCCACGTTTGGCGGATCCGTGAATCCCTTGGATGCAGATGACTGGATAAGGGCCATCCTAAGGGAACTAGAGCCATTCAACTGTGAGGATCGGGACAAGGTTCTTTTGGCCACTCACCAGCTCACTGGAACAGCCTTAGCCTGGTGGGAAAACTACTGTGCAGCGACCAAAGATCCCTCCACCATCACTTGGGATGAGTTTGTGGAAGAGTTTTGTCGCTACCACATCCCAGAAGCCACACTGAAGTGCAAGGCAGATGAGTTCCGTGAACTTCGCTAAGGCAACAAGTCCGTGGAGGAATACACCTACCAGTTCATAGAGTTAGCCCGCTATGCCCCTGAAGAAGTGGACAAGGACTCGAAGAAGCAGGACATGTTCAAGAAGGGCTTGACTCCGGAACTGAGGACTCTGCTTACCCCTCAGATCTATCCGGATTTCAATACCCTCATGAACATGGCCATCCTCACCGAGAGAGCCAAGGCAGAAGAGAAGAAAGAAAACAAGCGCAAATTCATGGAGAACATGGCCCAGCAGCAAGAACGTTCCCAGAGATAGAGAAGCTTCGGTCACCCCATGTCCAGGTTCCATGCCCCCATGCAGTACAAAACCCAGTCACAAGCCATGAGCTCTCAGGGCCCCAGAACCCAGTTTAAATAGTACAACAACCAGAACACCATGAAGCCTCCACAAAACAATACTAGCCAGGTCACTGCCAACAACAGCAACACCCGAGTATGTTTCAACTGCCGTGAGACTGGACACTTCATTACCAACTGCCCATACGCCAAAAAGCCAGCAACCTCAGCCTTCTCCAACTCAGTGCATGGGCCGAGACCGGTTGTATCTGGAGCCAACCGCGTGCCAGTTCACAGCAACAACAACTTCGGCAATAACAACCAGCAGATGAGGCAGCCCCAGCAGTCTTATGGATGAGCCCGCATCAACCATATCAACGCACAAGAGGCTCAAGAAGCACAAGGCGTAGTGCTCGGTGAGTTTCTGGTCAGCTCAGTCTTGGCAACTATTTTATTCGATTCAGGAGCATCGCATTCGTTCATATCTTTAAGTTTTGTGGAAAAGCATAATATACCTACAGTACTACTAAAAGCACCCCTGTTAACCCGAACACCCGGAGGTGACATCAAGTGTCAACTGGGTTGCTCCCGGGTGAGAATCATTTTAAGTGGGGTAGAGTTCCTAGCGGACCTGGTAGTACTGAAGTCCAAAGGGATAGATGTGATTCTTGGGATGGACTGGTTAAGCCTTCACCACGGCCTTATAAGTTGTGCCGATAAGGTAGTACACCTAACCAACCCAGACGGAGTGCAAGTAACCTGCCGTACCCGAGGAAGCAGACCAGACATAATGGTTTTTAGTATGGAGGTCAAGTCCTTAGAAGAAATCCCAGTAGTACGGGAATATCCAGATGTATTTCCCGAAGAACTCCCCGAAATGCCACCAGATAGGGATATAGAGTTTGTCATCGACCTCATCCCCAGAACCTCTCCCATAGCCAAGAGACCCTATAGGATGGCAGCCCCTGAGTTGGCAGAGTTAAAGAAGCAGCTAAGAGAACTTCAGCGAAGTGGGTTCATCAGACCAAGCTCGTCACCATGGGGAGCCCCAGTGCTCTTCGTCGAAAAGAAGGATAAAAGCCTGAGGATGTGCGTGGACTATCGCTCACTAAACGAAGTCACTATCAAGAACAAGTATCCTCTCCCCAGGATAGATGATTTATTTGACCAACTGAAGGGAGCCAAATATTTCTCGAAGGTCGACTTAAGGGCAGGATACCATCAACTCAAGATTAGGGAGAGTGACATCCCAATGACCGCCTTCGTCACCCGTTATGGACAATACGAGTTCACCGTGATGTCCTTTGGACTCACTAACGCACCGGCATACTTTATGAACCTCATGAATAAGGTGTTTATGGAGGAACTAGACAAGTTTGTCGTAGTTTTCATTGACGACATACTTGTTTACTCCAAAAGTGTGGAGGAACATGAGCAACACCTTCGAGTGGTACTGGAGAAACTGAGGGCACACAAGCTGTACGCTAAGTTCAGCAAGTGTGAATTCTGGTTGGAGAAAATATCTTTCCTTGGACATATTCTGACAGCAGAAGGGGTAGCAGTAGACCATGGGAAAGTCGAAACAGTTTCCAACTGGCGACAACCCACCAATGTGAGTGAAATCAGAAGCTTTCTTGGTTTAGCAGGATACTACCGGAGGTTAATTGAAGGATTCTCCAAGATTGCCCGACCCATGACAGAGTTGCTCAAGAAGGAGAAGAAGTTCGTCTGGACCGAGTCGTGTGAGAAGAATTTTCAGGAATTGAAAAGAAGACTGACAACCGCCCCAGTCCTAACCTTGCCAGACATTCAACGGGATTTTGTCGTCTATTGCGATGCATCCCGACAAGGGCTAGGATGTGTCCTTATGCAAGATGGGAAAGTTGGCGTATGCTTCCCGCCAACTCAAACCCCACGAGCAGAACTATCCAACCCATGATTTGGAGTTTGCAGCCGTAGTGCATGCCCTTAAGATTTGGAGACATTACCTGATTGGAAATAAGTGCGAGATCTACACGGACCACAAGAGCTTGAAGTACATTTTCACCCAGCCTGACCTGAACCTAAGACAAAGAAGGTGGTTGGAATTAGTCAAAGACTATAACCTAGAAATCCATTACCACCCGGGAAAAGCCAACGTAGTGGCAGATGCCTTAAGCAGAAAGTCCTATGGAAAAGCAGTACCTAAGAGTGCCCGATTGCAAGAGGAAATGGCACGACTCAATGTGCACATTGTTCCCCAGGGCTACGTCCGCCAACTAAGTGTCCAGCCCACCCTGGAAGACAATATCAGAAAAGCCCAAGGGTCCGATAAGGAGTTGATGAAGATCCGCAAGCACACGGGGGAGAATAAGGCCCCAGACTTTAGGGTGGACAGTCACGGTACACTATGGTATAAGAACAGGATATGCGTACCTGAAGACGGAGATTTCCGGCAGACCATCATGGATGAGGCACACAACTCAGCGTATTCCATCCACCCGAGATCCACTAAGATGTATATGGATTTAAAGCAGAAGTATTGGTGGAATGGAATGAAAGCAGACATTGCACAGTTCGTCGCCCACTGTGATACTTGTCAGAGGATTAAGGCAGAACACCAGAAGCCCGCAGGACTAATGCAACCCTTACCCATCCCAGTATGGAAATGGGATGAGATAGGCATGGACTTTGTAGTAGGCTTGCCCAAGACATAGAAAGGATATAATTCCATATGGGTAATAGTAGACCGACTCACTAAAGTCGCTCACTTCATACCCATACGCAATAATTATGACGGAGAGAAGTTGGCCAAGCTGTATATAGCAAACATAGTGAAGCTGCATGGAGTACCTAGCAGGATAGTTTCAGATAGAGGGACCCAGTTCACCTCTAGGTTTTGGGAAAGTTTGCATAAAGCCATGGGTACCAAGTTGGATTTTAGTTCGGCTTATCACCCGCAGACGGACGGACAGACTGAGAGGGTGAATCAGATTATGGAAGACATGTTGAGAGCGTGTGTCCTTACCTATGGCAAAGATTGGGAACAGAGCCTACCATATGCAGAGTTTTCGTACAACAACAGTTATCAAGCCAGCCTAGGCATGTCACCATTTGAAGCCCTATGCGGGAGGAAATGCAGAACACCTTTAATGTGGTCAGAAGTAGGAGAACGTGCCTTGGTTGGGCCCGCACTCATTAAAGAAGCCGAGGAACGAGTAGCTGAGATCCGAGAAAAATTGAAGGCTGCCCAATCCCGGCAGAAGAGCTATGCAGATAGGAAGAGGCGAGAAGTAAGCTTCAGTCCAGGAGACTTTGCTTATCTCAAGGTTTCACCTATCCGAGGGACTCGAAGATTTCAAGTGCACGGGAAATTGGCCCCTCGGTACATTGGACCGTACAAAGTGCTGAAGAGAGTTGGGGCAGTAGCATACCGGTTGAACCTACCAGAGGAAATGGCAGATATACATCTAGTGTTCCACGTTTCTCAGCTGCGGAGGTGTTTGAAAGTGATCGAAGAGAAACGAGTGCCGGTAGAAACAATTGATTTGCAGCCAGATCTTAGGTACCAGGAGGTGTCCGTCAAGATTTTGGACACGGTGGTAACAAGGACAAGGACATCAGAAGTACGGGTGTGCAGAGTCTAATGGAGCAGACACGGAGTGGAAGAAGCCACGTGGGAGCGAGAGGACGCACTGAAGAAAGAGTTTCCCCACTTGTTTAAGAACTAGCCGAATCTCGAGGACGAGATTCATTTTAAGTGGGGTAGGTTTGTAACGCCCGCGTTTTAACCCCTTATAAATCACCTGCTAAATCACGCGTGTTTTTCAAAATCTTTTCCGCTGAGCTCGATCATCTCCCCAAAAACCCCGATCATAATTTCTCCTCGGCGCGCACGCCGTGAATCCCGCCGGCACCACCAGTCCCGCACGCCACCACTCGCATCCTACCGCGGTCGGCCACCGCACCGGGAATCCCGGGCCAGCCACGGTCCCGCCGACCGGCCCGCCTCGCCATCACCGCCGTCCCGGAAACTCCGCCGACACCCGAAAAACCCGGAAATCCCACCAAAAATCATTTCCCTAATTTCCCTGTTTTTCCCAAAAATTTTCCCAATTTTCCTCTTTCCCTTTTTCCTTCTCTTTTCCTTTTTCTCCCTTCTCTTTTTCTTTTTCCTTTCCTTTTCCTATTTTCTTTCTTTTCCTTCCTTTTTTCTTTTCCCTCCTTTCTCTTTTTCCCTTCCCACTTTCTTCTTCCTTCGGCGCCGCGCCCCTGCTTCCGGCCCTGCGCCTCTGCTCCGCGGCACGCCCCCGCGCCGCTGTTCCGGCCTCCTCTACCCCTTGCTCGCCGCGCCAAGCCACCGACCGGCGCCACAGCACCACGCGCGGCCCGATGCACGCGCCGTAGGCGCGCGCACCGCGCCAAGCCACCGGTCGCACCAGCCGCAGCCGCGCCGGGCCCCGCCCTGCCGCGCTGCGACGCCGGCACACCGCGGCCGCACCGGTCCTTCACCCCAGACCGCGGGGCCACCGTGTTCCTCGCCCACGCATGTGCCTCGGCTGCCGCTGCCGTCACGTCGCCGACCCCGCGGCCGCGGACTGCTGGACACCGCCGCCGCGCCTGCCCGACGCGTCGCGTCGTCGACCCAGCACGGTTGCACGAGCCATCGCATCACCACTGCTACGCTGACCCCACGAGGTGACCACGCGCTGCTGCTCGACGCCACGGCGGGCATTCACTCCGCCTGCCCAAGCCGTCGCCTCCGAGCACCATCGCCACCGCAATCCGCCCGGGCAAGTTCAATCTCATCCTTTGATGCATGCTTTGATCCCAGTTTTATAGAAACAATCCAATGACCCGTTTTATAAATTGCATATTGTTTTACTGTTAAAACCTGGTAGGATAGCCACCCTTGATTGCTATGATTGATCTTTGATTGGCCTAAATGATTGCTTTAAAAATGTGTGAGTACTTTAAAAATGGGAATGGGATATTTTGGAAAATGAGTAAAAGAACTGGGTGGACGAGATGGACGTGTGTGTCAGGAGTTGGGGAAGCTCGTACCTTTGTGGTTGAGCTTGTTGGGAGACGTCCATCTTGTCGTTAAGGACCGGGTTGCGTGACATCTCACCTGGCCCAATTATCGTACTACCACTCGACCGTTGTATGTGGCAACGGCTTAGCATAAATCCCACTAGTTAATCTACTTGCCATCAGGAGTGCGGGTGAGCAGCGGGAGATCAAGGAGTAGGGGTACGATCTGTGTGAGGTACGCCCTGGTTATGTGAGATAACCCCTTGGTTGCTTCCGTGGTGGCTCGTAGGGTTAGCTAAGGTGGGTAATGGCTTTGATAGGATCTGCGCCGACACTAAGGTGTTCGTATGGCGGTACCCTACTTGTGGGTAAAGATGTACAACCTCTGCAGAGTGTAAAACCTATTCGAATAGCCGTGTCCACGGTATTGGATGAGTCACGGTGGGGTCACAAAGCTAGTGTTTGGGTTTGGGATGATTTTTATGGCGTGAGTTGATTTCTGGAAAAGTGTGTGGCTGTGTGCCTAGGCTACTGCGGACGGGGAGTCCGGTAGTCCTCATTTGGTTTTCACGAAACAACAGAGTTACTTGAGTTAGGAAATCTGTGTGCGAAAACCTTTTCGAAAACAAACCCCTGCATGGGTAAATGTGTTTGCAAAATAAACCTTATCCTGCTCCTTGATATATCCTGTGCATGATCTGCTTATTAGCCCCTCCGTGGGTGGGGTTGAACTTGTTGAGTATGTATGTACTCACCCTTGCTTGATTAACTATTTTTCAGAGGAGGATCCCGACTTCGTACCCGAAGACGTCGAGTAGGTTGCTGTCCTGCACCCAACCCGTGCCTGTGGATTCAGGGTCTCCACAGGAAGCTTCCATGGCGCCAGACTCTGAAGATATCTTAGATGCTGTTGCTATCGTAGTTTGGTCTATAGTTCTCATGTTGCTTCTCGTGGCAGTGGCGCTCCCATGCCCACAGCCCCGACATGTTGTATGGTAATGAACCATCTGATGTAATAAATGTGGTACCAGCCTCCTGGGACTGGTATTTGCATCACATTTAGTCACCTCTGATGAGGGGACGCTTCAGTTCGGCACCCCGAACCTGTGAACGATGTCTGTGAAGAACGACACAGCCTGTTCGGATCTAAGGTTGGTAATAGGGCGTGCCTCGATCCACTTCGAGAACTTGTCGATTGCGACCAACAGGTGCGTGTAGCCCCCGGGCGCCTTCCGCAGGGGCCCGACGATGTCTAATCCCCACACGGCAAACGGCCATGTGATGGGTATGGTCTGGAGGGCGTGAACCGGGAGGTGGGTCTTGCGGGCGTAGAACTGGCATCCCTCGCAGGTGCGTACGACCTCGTTGGCGTCGGCGACCGGCGTGGGCCAGTAGAAGCCTTGGCGGAATGCGTTGCCCACGAGGGTGCGCGGCGCTGCGTGATGGCCACACACGCCCGCGTAGATGCCCCGGATCAACTCGCGGCCCTCGGGGATGGGGACGCATCGCTGCAGGATTCCAGACGCGGCACGCTTGTACAGCTCGCCGCCAATCACGGTGAATGACTTGGCCTTTCTGGCGATGCGCCTCGCCTCGGTCCGATCCGAGGGTAGCTCCCCTCGATCGATCCAGGCAAGGTACTTGCTCCGCCAGTCCATCGCGTGGAGGGCCGTATCGATCTCCATGGCCTCGGCCTCGTCGGCCCCGTACCTCTCGAGTAGGGAGAGGACAAACGCCTCATTCGAAGGGTCCTCGTCCATGGGTTCCGCACCCGCTGGATTCGAGGGAGCCCCCGAGGGTTCTTCCGGACTCGGGGAGGTCTTGCTAAGGTCGACAGAGGGTTTGGCAAGGTCGCGCGCAAAGACGTTTGGAGGAACGGTGATCCGCCCCGAAGCGATCTTCGCGAGCTTGTCTGCCTCCCCGTTGTACTTGCGTGGGACGTGGTTGAGCTCGACTCCGTAGAACTTGTCCTCGAGTGCGCGCACGGCGTCGCAGTACGCCTCCATCTTCCCGTCGTGGCAGCTCGCGTTTTTCATGACTTGATCGATCACAAGCTGTGAATCCCCCCTGACGTCGAGGCGCTTGATGCCGATTTCGATGGCGATCCGGAGGCCACAGAGGAGGGCCACGTATTCCGCCATGTTGTTCGACGCGGGGAAGTGTAAGCGCACCATGTACCTCATGAGCTCTCCGAGGGGCGAAACGAAAAGCAGACCTGCGCCCACTCCGGTTTTCATCACTGACCCGTCGAAGTAGAGGGTCCAACACTCGGCTTGGATCTGTAATGGGGGCAATTGAGTGTCTGTCCATTCAGCGACGAAGTCCGCAAGGATTTGGGATTTGATCACCTTGCGTGGCGCATAGGTAAGCGTTTCACCCATGAGTTCCACGGACCACTTCGCGATTCTACCCGAGGCATCCGGGTTGCGGATTATCTCCCCTAGCGGGAACGATGAGACCACAGTGACCGGGTGGGCCTCGAAGTAGTGCCGCAGCTTGCACCGTCCGAGTACCACCGTGTAAAGCAGCTTCTGGATTTGTGGGTACCGCGCTTTGGTCTCGGATAGCACCTCGCTGATGTAGTACACCGACCTTTGGACTAGCAGGGCATGGCCTTCCTCTGTTCTCTCACCCATGATGACCGCACTGACCACCTGGGTGGTTGCCACGAAGTAGAGATAAAGAGGTTCGCCGTCTCGGGGCGGCGTGAGGATCGGCGCGTGTGCTAGCGTCGCCTTCAGTTTGTCGAGAGCTTCCTGGGCCTCGTCGGTCCAGGAAAAGCGTTCGTGCTTCTTCAGGAGTTGGTAAAGGGGCAAGCCCTTCTCGCCGAGGCCTGGTATGAAGCGGCTCAGAGCCGCCAGGCAACCCAAAACCTTCTGCACCCCCTTCAGGTCCCGGATTGGCCCCATCCGCTCAAGGGCCGAAACCTTCTCGGGGTTGGGCTCGATGCCCCGTTGGGAGACAATGAAACCCAACAGCATGCCACACGGCACCCCAAAGACGCACTTTTCAGGGTTCAACTTGACCCCGTTCGCCCGCAGGCAGTCGAATGTCACGCGCAAATCGTTGACCAGGTCGTCCGCCTTCCTGGTTTTGACGACAATGTCATCTACGTACGCCTCCACGGTCCGCCCGATGTGATCTCCGAAAACGTGTTGCATACATCGCTGGTATGTGGCTCCAGCATTTCGAAGACCAAATGGCATTGTCACGTAGCAAAACATGCCGAATGGTGTGATGAAAGAGGTCGCGAGTTGATCGGACTCCTTCATCTTTATTTGGTGGTAACCCGAATAGGCATCAAGGAAACACAAGAGCTCGCACCCCGCGGTGGAATCCACAATTTGATCAATTCGTGGCAAAGGAAAGGGAACCTTGGGACATGCTTTATTCAAACCAGTGTAATCTACACACATCCGCCACTTCCCATTCTTTTTCTTAACTAGTATGGGATTAGCTAACCACGTGGGATGGAACACTTCCTTGATGAACCCGGCCTCGAGGAGCCTTCGTAGGTCCACTCCAATCGCCCGGCGCCTATCTTCGTCAAAGCGTCGTAGGCGCTGTTGCACAGCTCTGGAGTGAGGTAGGATGTCAAGGGAGTGCTCGGCGACCTCCCTCGGAATGCCCGGCATGTCCGAGGGGCTCCACGCGAAGATGTCTGCGTTGGCGCGGAGAAAGTCGACGAGCACCACTTCCTATTTTGGGTTGAGGGTAGAACTGACCCTCAACACCCTGCCCTCGAGGGCAGTGGTGTCGAGGGGAACCTCCTTGATCTGCTCGGCAGCCTCGAAGCTGCCCGCGTGCTTGGTGGGGGAGTCGGGGCCCTCGTTGGCCAGCTTCTCCATGTCCGCAACGAGCGACTCGTCCAGCGCGAGCGCCTCGGCGTGCTCGACGCACTCGACGTCGTAGTCGAACGCGTGCTCAATCGACGAGCCCACCGTGATGACGCCCTTTGGCCCCGGTATCTTCATCTTGAGGTACGTGTAGTTCGGGAGCGCCATGAATCTGGCGTAGCATGGACGCCCAAGAATGGCGTGGTACGCGCCCCGAAACCCCACCACCTCGAAGGTGAGGGTCTCCTTGTGGAAGTTGTCCGGTGTGCCGAACCAAACTGGCAGGTCGATCTGCCCGAGGGGCTGGACGCGCTTGCCCGGCGCAACGCCGTGGAACGGCGTCGTGCTGGGCCGCAGCTGATCCAGACCGATCCCCATCAGTCGTAGAGTGTGAGCGTAGAGGATGTTGAGGCTGCTGCCGCCATCCATCAGCACCTTGGAGAATCGCGAATTGCCGATGACGGGGTCGACAACCAACGGGTATTGGCCCGGATTGGGGATGCGGTTGGGGTGATCCTTGCGGCTGAAGGTGATGGCCTCCTCCGACCAGTCGAGGAAGGAGGGAGGGGCCTTCTCAGCGGCGAGAACTTCGTGCCGCTCGTGCTTGCGCTGGCTGGTGGACATGTCCACCGTCGGTCCCCCGAAGATGAGGAAAACGTTCTCCACGACGGGGAAACCGTCGGCGCCCCCGTCACCCCCATCCTTCTTGGCCTCGTCCTCCTTCGCGGCGACGCGGCGGTAGTACTTCTTGAGCATGTCGCATTGCTCGAGGGTGTGACTGACCGGGGTCTTGTGGTACGGGCATGGCTTCTTCAGCATGTCATCAAACACGCCAGGGCCTCGAGGGGGGCCTCGAGGGCCCTTACGGGCAGGGTCGACTGCGAGGGCCTCGTCATCATCCTCGGCGCGTCCCTGCGCGGGCACGTCGTGCTGAGGCTTCTTGCCCTTCTTGCCCCGCTTTTGCTTCTTCGCGGGCTCCCTGGACTTGCTGCCCTCCGTGGGCGCATCGTCCACGCGCTTGCCTTTCTTGCCATCGAAAATGGCCCCCACCGCCTCCTCTCCAGAGGCGAAGCTGGTGGCGATGTCGAACAGCTCGTTGGAGTCGACCGGCGGGCTCCTCCCAAGCTCGCGCACGAGGTCCCGGCAGGTCGTGCCCTCAAGGAAGGCATGCACGATTTCTGACTGGGCAACGCTCGGAAGCTCGGTGCAGCGCTTGGAAAAGCGCCGTATGAAGTCTCGGAGCGATTCGTCGGGTTTCTGGGTGCACCCCCGCAGGTCCCAGGAGTTCCCGGGGTGCACGTACGTGCCCTGGAAGTTCCCCACGAACGTGCGGACCAGGTCGTCCCAGCCATGGATCTGGCTAGCCAGCAGGTGTTCGAGCCACGTCCGGGCTGAATCCACAAGATGTAGCGGTAGGTTGTGGATGATCACCGCATCGTTGGTGGCGCCGCCCAGCAGGCAGGCCAGGCGATAGTCGTTGAGCCAGACTCGAGGGTCTGTTTCCCCTGAGTATTTGGTGATGGTGGTGGGTTGGCGGAAGCGTTGGGGGATGTTCGCCGTGCGGATCTCCCGGCTGAACACGCGGGTCCCCGGGGGTTCCGGCGTCGGTGAGCGGTCCTCCCGGCTGTCGTAGCGACCACCTCGTCGAGGGTGGTAGCCCGCTGCCGTTCGTGCCTCCGCGTCGCCCCTCCTCTTGGCGTTCAGGACGTTGCGAGCATCACCGTCTTGGGCCTGGCCGCGCGTGTCAAGGATCCACTCCCTGGCAGGTGTCCTGCCCTGGTTCGCCAGCTGTCCCGCCGCACCACCCGCATGGACGGATGCTTCTTGGTCCTGCGTGCTGCCGCCGGCTCGTGCACTAGACTGGTTGCGCATGCGGGATGCGGAGCTCTCGGCCTGTTGCATAGCCGCCAGCTCAATGAGGGCCTGCGCCTCACGGTGTAGATTGCGCACCTCGGCGTCGACGGCTCAGGCATGGCCCGAAGCAGCGTCACTGCCGCGATGAGCTTTTGGCTGGCTCGGGGTGGCGTGTGCGGGTTGTCGATGTTGAAGTCGGCGTTGATGCGCTCGCGGGCCTGCCTGCCAGCTTATCGCACGCGTTCGCCGCGTGCCGAGGCCTCCCTGGCGATGGTGGCACGCAAGAGCCGTACCTGCCGGTACTCCTCCGGGAGCTTTGCCTCGAGCTCGCGCGCCTGGGCCAGCTGCGCGGTGATGTCCGCGCGTCCCACCGGCGGGGCGGGTGGTGGGTTCGGCTCCGGGTCCTGGGGTGCGTCTCCGTCGCCCGCCCCGTCCGCCCCGTCGGCGTGCTCATTGATGGCGACCACAAAGCATTCACGTGCAGGGTCATAGCTCCCAACACTGGAATCGTCGGAGCAACCAAACCAGTAGTCCGCGGCGTCGAGGAATCGCCGGAACACCACTGGGTCCGGCACGCCAGAAAAGTCCCACTCCGCGTAGCCGTGCGAGGTCGCAGGTGGCAGTTCACTGGCGGAGCCGTGGTACGACTCGTCATTGGTGGTAGCGATGAGGTTCCGGGTCGACAGCAGTTGGTGGCCCGGGAGATCCTCATATGCGGCCATGTCCGTGCTGACGGACGAGGCATACGTCGCGGCAGAGTTTCGCATCCCGTGGGGGAACTGCGGCCCCGCGGCCGCGCGCAACCCCTCGGGAAGTGTCACCGCATCAGTTGGTGGTGGCGCGTCCCTCTGTGCTGCGGCGCGTGCCGCCTGGCGCCTCTCCGTGCGTGCCTGGCGCGAGCGCTGACCTGAGCGCTTGCGGCGTCGGGACGTCGAGGCGGTTGCTGCCGTCGCTGGTTCCGGCGCCGGGGCGTCGGTTGCTGGCGTGGCGGGTATCGGGCCAGGCTCGGTTGACCGCCACGGGTGGAGTTCATCCCGGTTGGTAAGGCGCATGAGGTAGCCGTTACCTGTGGCCTGAAAGTTCAGGCTCCCGAACCGGATTTCGAATCCGGCTGGGAAAGGGTCAGAGCTGCCCATGGCGTACCTCTGGGACGTCATCTCGGTGCGAATCACCATCGAGACTGCTGGTGAGGGGTTGATCACAGCGACACCCCCTACCTGGGGCGCCAACTGTCGGTGTTGAGATTAGTCCCGACACTAACTAGTGAAATGCGCTGTGATCGGTCTCTTGATGGCCGGTGCTAATTAATGAGGGGACACGGGTTTATCCTGGTTCCGGCCACGGGGCTGTACGTCCAGCAGGTTGCGCTCGTGGCGCTGTATTGCAATGCACCGTGGTGCCTGTAGAGGGGGCTACAAGCTAGGCGGGAGAGGAGGAAAAGCCTCCAAGTCCCTGCTGAATGATTGAGGCAAGTGCCAATATCAGGGGAACAAGTGCGCGGGTGAGTGCGGATGAAGATGCTCGTTCCCTGCGGCCGGGCGTCCGCCTCCTCCTTTTATAGACCAAGGGGAGGCGGCTCACAAACGTGCCGCATGGGGTTTTTACATAGTATCGTCGTACTGGTGTACAACGCTTGTGATTTGATGGTGTCCTGACGAGTCTCGGCTCTTGCGGGAGTCGTGGCAGCCTTGTACTCACTGGGGAGCAGCTTCGAGGGTCTTGCTGATGGAGGCGCTTGTGCCGCACAGGGCCCGGCGTAGCGGCGCCCCATCGGAACAGGCTCTACAGCGCCGGGGATAGCTCCACAGCACCCGGGATGATGGCACAGGGCTGGGGATGGCCGCACAGGGTCGGAGGTGACGGAGAGGACGTGCTCCGCTCACCCCGCGTGATGGCACTGTCCTGGGCGTGCGTCGGGCCGGTGGGCGTGCGCTCTTCGAGGACGTCATCGTCCCTTTTCGAGGGGTGCGGCGTGGAGGAAGGACGGGAGTTGGCGGCGCGGGGCCGCGGGATGCTTCTGACCTGTCCGCACAGTGCCGTGCGGCCCGTCGCACAGCGGCCGGGATGGCGGCATAGCACCAAGGATGGCCGCACAGTGCTAGAGATGGCCGCGCGGCGTCGGCGTTGGCAGAGGGGACGCAGCCCGTACTGCGGCGCCGGTCAGCGTATGCGTCCGCTCGCCGCTGGTACACCCTTCGAGGGTGTCCCCAGGCCCGTTCGAGGGTCTTGCCGCAGGGGAAGGACGGGAGTAGGTAGCACAGTGTTGAGGAATGACACCGGCCACTCCGCACAGTGCCCGCACAGCGCCGGGGTGGCTGCATAGTGGCGGGTTGTCCGCACAGCATCGGGATCGGATTGCCAGGCAGTGTCAGAGGATCGGCGTGGTGGAGATTTCCCCTTTGACCCGGGCGCCCGCGGTGTGTCAGGGCATTCAATGCTCCGGTCGGGGGAGCGGGTGAGGTGCCGTGAGTCAAGGGGAAGTCTCGAGAGGGGCGAAGACTGCTCGAGGGGCCGGAAGCCTCGAGCGAGGCGGAGATTCGCTCGAGGGGCCGGAGACCCTCGAACGAGACGGAAACCCGCTCGAGGGGGCGCCGGGCCCCCGAGCGGGGCGGGGGTTCACCGCGTGGCATTCCCCCCCTCGAGCGAAGCGGAGATTCGCTCGAGGGCGGCTGGGGATGGCCGTTTGATGGGCCATGGAGGTTGTTGGGCCGCAGCGGACCGTGGGCCCTCTTCATATTTGGGCCGTGGTTGGTTTGGGTGATGTCATTGCGATTTGTGTCAATTTTGTAGGAGGGGTAATCTCCCCCATAGTTAGGGGACCCCTATGGCTGTCCCCGACATTTCTCTTCCTATTTTCTCTAGGATTTTCATAGGACTACCTTGAGAGCTTCATGGTGAGATCTTGTGAGAGGGAAGGATGATCGGGCGGCAAGCTAGACCTTGTATGAACCTCTTTGGTATGTATAGATGATTTGGCGTGGTTTCTCAAGGCTTGGATGTGTCTTTCCCATTTCTCCTTTTTGGTGATTTTCGGAGCCCTTTCTTGACGATTTTCTTGGAGTGATTTTGAGGCCTTTCTCTTTGGGGTTTGGTGGGGGATGTATGCTTGAACCCTTCATGGTTCTTTTCCCTTTGATTCCCTTCCCAAATCCGTGAGCAAAGGGGCTCGATTTTGGGGTTTTCTTGGCTCTAGGGTTAGAGGCGTTCTTGGTGGGATTTCTTTGATTCCTCTCGATTTAGCAAGTTTTGGTGGACCAAATCTTGGCTATGGAGTGCCCATGAGGTGTTCCTACTATCCCCAAAGTCTTGCACAAATCCGTGGAGCGATTCGGGAGATCGGGAGTTGGATTTGGGGGAGTTGACCCGCGGGCGCTGTTCATCCTGAGCTGCCCAGGCGTGACCGGTCTGACCGGTGCTCTTGACCGATCTGACCGGTGCAAGCCCCTGGTGGGTTTTGTCTCGGGGAACAGCCGTGTTCGTGTGGTTTTGTCCCGTGGTCCTGCTGGTCAGTTCTTGGCTTGTTTGGAGTTGTTTTGCTAGGCTTTGTGAAGGGTTCTTCTTCCTTGCAGGTTGTGTTTTGGAGGTGGTTTTTGTTCCAGGGCCTAGAGGAGTCACTGAGGCCTCCCGGAACATTTGTCGTGCGGCTGCTGTAGCCACCGGCCTGACCGGCGCTGTCCACCGGTCTGACCGGCGCAAGCCATCGGTCTGACCGGTGTAGCACAGGCAGCTAGCCGTGCAAGTTTCCGCTGTGCGTGTTGCGTGTTGGTGGGTTTTGATTCGGAAAGCTGTGTGTCGGTTCCTAGGACCAGTAGCACTCCAGTGGCTACGTGGTCTTGACCAACTTGGGTAGTTGAGTCGGAGACGTGCTTGGTTGCCGTGTTTGTCTTGTTGGAGTGTCCATCTCCTTCGAGAACAATTTTTATCAGCTCCCATTCACTCCCCCCCTCTCTGGTCACCAGTTTCGGTCCTTCATTGATTTCCTGAATAGATTTTTGGTTAACTTTTTTCTACTGAATGCTCGATGTTTCTGATTTGTGGTTTTAACTGACAACCCTTCGTCGCTCTGCAAATGCAGATTTCCTCAATTCCTTGGAAGGCCTTGACGGAACTCAGCTGCTAAGGATGATGCAATCCTTTCTTTCGAAAGGCATAACTGCAGGCCGAAAAGGGTTTGAGCAAATCGCAAATGAAGCGAAAACCTCTCGTGATGAAAAGATTCTCCTAGAAGAAGAAAATCGCAAGTTGCATGAGGAGAACGACAGGTTGAAAAACCGTTCCAAGCAACTTACCAGCCAAGTCCAAACCTTGACAGAACAGTGCTCAAATCAGAAAGCGGCAATGGATGCACTGAAACAAGAGTTGGAGAAAAGCATGCAGTGCTACGAGGAATGCCGCGTCGAGCTTCGCGACGCTGTTACACAGAACGATGCCCACTGGTGCAAATAGAGACTCGCGACAATCTGATCGTGGAACTAAAGAGGGTAAAAGGCAAGTTGGAGGATACCTTGGAAAAGAATGAAACTTACTGTCATCAATAGGGGGTACATCTGGCCTCAGCCTATCGTCGAGCACTTGAACGCTATGGTGCCGAAACCCAAGAGTTCAAGGTTACTGATAATATTGCTAGTTACTGCTTGTGGATGAACAGCGAGCTCAAGCTTTTGCCTGAGACTATGTCTAAGGTTGGAGATTATGGAGCGGCGACGTGTTCTGAAACGATTTTCCAGTTACTAGAGAAACGTGGTTGCGAACACTTTAAGGCCTTCGGTGCTCCAAGATTTGAATTTCCTTCTTCGGAAGCCATGCCAGCCCCTAGCAAAACCGTCGACGCAATCACCAAGATTGTACTTCGTAATTTCTGGATGAAGAGTGGTCGAGAAAATGCTCGGAAAAAAGTTGTGGGCCGTTTGACTAAGGTTAGACCCTTCGCATTGCTTTGCGTAGTTTTGGTTGGTTTTGTGTACTCTTGACCCTCCTATTTGGTGTTCTTGATACGTTTCCTTTCTCATAGTTCTATTTTGGCCAGGCGAAATAGGCCTTGGAACTTCGGGAGCATCGAGCAACGCATGGCGCGGAGGCAACCCTTGGACCTTATGGGCCATACCGAGATTGGCCATCGAAGCCTGATGCTGATGAAGGCGAAACCGTCGTCCCCGGAGCCCCTGTTCGTGAGGCGGTCAGTACCGAAGGGGAGCATATTGACCTGGTTACCGGCGAAGCCCTAGCTCCACTGCAGCATGAAGGGCCACCTCCAAATCCAACTGCTGACCCAACCTCGGAGGTGTAGAACAAACGAAACTCTTAGGGAATTGATCAGTGTAACCTTGTTTAGGTTCTCAAAACGGTGATGTAAATTTTGTGTGAATTGTATTCACAGACGTCGAACGAAGGTGTAGTGTTGGATGTGATGCCTAAGACTTTCAGTCGTGCCAACACCTGCGTCAGCGGTGCATCTTGGAAGGTTTTCCAACGCCGATACCCTAATAAAACTTTCAAAGAATTTTGGGAATTTTGCTGTCAATACCACTCGTTGCACAGTTATCCCCTTCGCTTTTTTATGACCATGAACGACACTAGCAAGGTTGCTCTGGTGGAACCGAAAGCTCACGAAGCCCCGGAGGTGAAAGAAGAGCCATATGAAGAGGAAGACACGAATCATTGCTTCGTGTATGACATGGCTAAGAGTCGCGGAGGTTGGTATTCAGATGGTAGTTGCATAGAACTACCTTTCTCGTGAAGGTGATGTACTTAGATTAACATTCTCGCTGGTTTCGATTGATGTTTCTGAAAGAAAACGTCTTCCCCCCTTCGAAAACTGGGAGAATGCAAACTAAAAAATTTTATGTACCACCGGGCGAAACCTCGGTCTTTAAATTCTGTTCATTGGTCTGTAATAAATAATACTTCGCTTGAGAATTTTTATGTTGACGAAAGGTGTTGCATGAATTCATTTATTTTTCGATTGCTTCTTTCGTCATGGAAAGGCTAGCCTACAATGCGACGCCTAGGTGTGAAACGCATTGTAGGACTAGGATCTGAACAAAAAATGTCGAATATTGCAGCCCCGAAGCTGTTTTTCGACCAGGCTTCGGTGTGAGACCAGGCTTCGCTTACACGAAAACTAAAAACTGTTTTGAGACTCGGCAACTTTTCGCTGCTGTTTCGATTCAAAATTGAATCGCTTTTGATGCATCCTTTGCGGATGGGCCGTTGCCAGAACAGCTCTTTAAAAATATTGATTCTTGTGAATCGTTTATGTTTCACCAGTTGTGGGTGGGCTACTTTCGCGTAGCACTTCAATTCACTCGCTTTTGGAGTGGGCTATTCGTAGATAGCACTTTAAAATATGCATGAAGGTAAAAAGCAGGAAATGTAGGGAGGAATTATTCCATTCATTGAGGAAAGGAAATTTTACATCAAGGTTGCCTCGTTAAAAACCTCACGCTCCAGGATGGAGTCCCCCCTATGTGAGGAAAAGAGTACAACCTTGTTATTAAATTTAAATTGCGCGAAAGTAAAAACTAGAAAAAGTAAAACTTACGAGTCGTTCGCATTTATAGCTCCATGTGATCGACTCCTACCAATTTACATTACGGAAAGAACTTCCACAAGTTATCCACATTCCACGAATGCAGTAACTCCTTGCCCTCCTCGTCCTTGAGACGAAAGGCTCCATCTCTAACACTGCTCGCGACAATGTAAGGCCCTTCCCATGCGAATTGCAATTTGCCTACTGAGTCGGCGTTCTTTTCCTTTTCAAGACAAAGTCTCCGACTTGAATGTTCTTCAAAGAAACCTTCTTGTTTCCCCATTTTCGGGTTTCCTCCTGATATTTTAGCAGGTTTGCCACAGCGTCAAGCCTGTCGATCTCTACCAAGTCCTTGTCCACTTCTTCGTTCTCACGAGAGCTCCCCATCAAAACCATGGCGCTTTCATTTGCTACCTCTTCTGGGCACATAGCTTCGGCTCCGTACAACAACCTGAATGGGGTGAATTTGCACTACAAGAAAAACGCCGACTAGTGACGCAAAAAAGGCCGTTTCTCATCATAAACCGCGATTAATGACGCGGTTGTTACGAAAACGCGCCGTCATTAATCGAGCGTCACAAACCGCGATTAATGACGAGACCTTATTTCCCGGCGTCATGAGTTTAATGATGTGTGGAAATTCGTCTATACAATGCGTCATAACTTCGTTCCTGCAGCTTTGCCACGCTGGACAGAATCTGATGTGGCATCCGATGTGGCAGGCCAATTGTGACAAATCGTATGCGTCATAAAACGAATTTGGCCCGTTTGTAGCTGGGTTGAGCCCAAAACTGTTCCTGTAGGCTGGCGTTGTTCATATAGCCCAAAAAAGATTTTGTTGGGCCCAATTGTAGCTTTTTCAGATGAAATTTGATTAGGGTGGGCCTGTTTTGGTTGGGTCGAGTCCAACAAGTGCGCACATTGTTGCGGCCTTCTGTGTCATGTTAATTTGACAAAAAATGACTTTTGGCCCAATTAAAAGTGGGCTAAGCCCACGGAAGGACAATATAAAATTAACTAATCATGCATCAGTATTAATGGATTTAATTTCAATTCTGATCCTTTTTTTGAATAATTCCGATCTGGTTGGCAAAATAGTAATCATCACATATTTCTTTATACAATAAAGCAAACTATTGTTTATTATCAAGCACGACCACATTGTTCATCACATATCACAAACTATTACAAGATAACAGTATCACAAGGAACATTGATTAACAAAGCTAAATCCAGTTCATAATCACAAGAGAAAGTGGTGATTTGATCTAATGATCTTAACCTCTTCATCTTTTACTGCTAAGCAGTAGACGAAGGAGGTCCTCACTGTCTTCGGTTAGCTTCTGCAACCTCTTAATCTCAGCAAACTACATTTTCAGAGTTGATTCTGATTCTTCGGTCTTCTTCTTCAAGCAACATAACTCTTTCTGATGAGCAACAAACCGTTGTCGAAGTTGTACCCCATCCTGATTGGGAGCGTCAACTCGCTCTTCATCAACACTACTACATAAGGATTTGGTACCCATTCTTGAGTACTCGGCTGCCTCTGTTTAAATTTGTTCGGGAAGAAGCATCTTTGACTTGGTAGCTTCCATCTAGCAACAGTGGATCCCAAGTCAGATTAGGACCTTGAAATTGATTCGAACTAAGGAAACAAAGGTGTTAAGTTTGTTACCTTGGAGCAGATTTGAACAGGAGTGACTTCAGATGTTGACCCTTTGGCCCGCTGAAACAAGTACAAGAACAAGAGGTAAGGGTTGAGATCATTCGCAATCGGAAACAAAGGTGTTAAGTTTGTTATCTTGGAGCAGGTCTGAACAGGAGCGACTTCAGACGTTGACCCTTTTGCCTGCTGAAACAAGTACATGAACAAGAGGTTAGGGTTGAGATCATTCCCAATTGGAAACAAAGAAGGTGTTGAGTTTGTTACCTTGGAGCAGGTCTGAACAGGAGCGACTACAGATGTTGACCCTTTGGCCCGCTGAAACAAGTACAAGAACAAGAGATAAGGGTTGAGATCAATAGCAATCAGAAGCAATTTCATTTATTAAGTTCAATGCGGTACATGAACGATCACACCCAATCCATCATCACCCAAGCATGCAACAAAAATATGGAAAGCCAAAGAACATGGGTAAGCAATATAATAATTTCATCCTTTAATTTCTATAAACCTCAAGTAAGTTGACTTGGAACAATCTCTTGCAATAGGGAACAGAAGATCCACAATCACCCAAGCATGCAACAACAATATTCAAAGGCAAAGAGCATGGGGAAGCAGTCCAATAATTTCATCTACAAATTTCTATAAACCTCAAATAAAATGACTTCGAACAAATTCTTGCGATAGGGTACAGTAGATACACAATCACCCAAGCATGCAACAACAATATTCAAAGGCAAAGAGCATGGGGAAGTAGTCCAACAATTTCATCTACAAATTTCTACAAACCTCAAATAAAATGACTTCTAACAAACTCTTGCAATAGGGTACAGTAGATCCACAATCACCCAAACATGAAAGAATATTATAGAAAGCCAAAGAGCATGCGGAAGCAGTCCAATAATTTCATCTACAAATTTCTACAAACCTCAAATAAAATGACTTCGAACAAATTCTTGCGATAGGGTACAGTAGATACACAATCACCCAAGCATGCAACAACAATATTCAAAGGCAAAGAGCATAGGGAACCAGTCCAATAATTTCATCTGTAAATTTCTACAAACCTCAAATAAAATGACTTTTAACAAACTCTTGCGATAGGGTACAGTAGATCCACAATCAGCCAAACATGAAAGAATATTATAGAAAGCCAAAGAGCATGGGGAAGCAATCTAATTCAATCGATCAATACAGGGAGGAGACCGCAGACCTGAAGAATACGATGGGAAGAAGGTGCCGAATGCCGTCTCGATTTAGCAGCCTGACCTTGCGCCTTCAGCACGATGTTCTGCGCAACTGTTGCAGATCTGCGGCCGCCAGGGTGAGCCTCGGGGGAGCCGACGGAGCAACGAGTTTGAACCATCTTGCAGCTTCAAGGACGTTGCCGAGGAAGGTCGCCGCTCGTAGAAGAGGAAGGCCGCCGCTCGTAGAAGAGGAAGGCCGCCGCTCGTAGCAGAGGAAGCCGTCGTCGGTAGCTAGGCCTCCGTTGCTGCTTCCGCCGCAGATCTATGTCTCTTCGGCGGTCGAGGAGAAGATCCCCTGATTTTGGAAAATGACCAGGAGGGAATTGGGAGATCTGGTTTCCCTCTTTGTTTTATATATAAACGAGGAGGACCAGAAGGAGGAACGGGGAATTCAAATTTTCAAGTCCCGCCTTTGTGGTCCAGAGCGGGAAACGAAAGACTTTGGATCATGGACCCAAACGTCAGTGACCCAAACGAAAGACCGCTTGGGTGTCGGACCCAAACGTTAGTGACCTTACGCAGAGAGGCAAGTTGTTGACTGGGTTGTCCGTGCCACCATGGATCATGGAATGGACAAACACACACAGGACTATACTCTACTTCATATTCACGTAAGACGGATGATCCGATATTCGCATTACAAATGTACTCACTACAACAAAATAACGTACCGTTTCAACTGTTTCTTACATCACTACAAACACTTAAATAAAACATTAAAACTACAGGGGACCCTGGTACAACCCTTCAGGTAATCTTCTACGGAGATATTGCATAAATTCGGGATGATCAGTGCATACAACTACCCAATCATATGTGAGTATTCCGTGAGGAAAGATTCGCTCTAAGAGAGACATGCACTTGTCCTGCAATTGTGTGCAGTTAGCCTGAATTGCCCATCGTAGAAATGAAGTCACAGTTTCCTCGCTTGCCATGTCCCACATCTTTGACGCACAGTGCAGCTTCAACCTTTCAACTTGGTATATGTCGGCGACCGAGAGTAAATAAGGCCAGGCATTGGCAGGAGCGTCCCATAAATCAGCCTCCTCCGGGAGTGATCCTTCACTAGCATATTTGATCAGGACCAAGAAGCCATCAGGGTGTGTGTCAATAATTGTAACAGTTTCAGAGCTAGACTCCACTCCTGGGCCGTAGAGTATTGCCTCCATCACACAAGATACTTTCGCCACATCGGCACGTATCGCTCGTATCACCCGGCATTCCGCACCTACGTGGAACACAACTTCCATAGGGGCTTGGGCTGCAACGGTGTGGCATATGCTTCTTTCCACTGATGGAGGAGGAACTTCAATGCAGTCGTCCTCCAGTACTGAAACAACACATGATATGTGTATGCGATCTTCACTGGATGTCACGCGCTCAATGTCATGATGCTCCACCAGACATTCAAATCCTCTTGCTTCTAGATCTCGATTCATGAACCCAACTTCTTTTGTATCTTGAACTCGAAACGTATCATCTTCATCGTTTGGGCCTCCAGCCTTCGCACGCAACAATACTCGCACCTACGTAGAAGCAGTCACAGGTTTGACAAACAATAACATAAATCGACCGTATCGCCATGTGTGAGTGTGTGTCTTCATAGCAGCAACGAGACACGCACCATTTGGGATTTGTGCAGAGGAATGAGGACGACGGCAATGCCGTCTGGAACATGCATCCACTGATGATCTTTCATACTTGTAGGATAGCAACGTAGTTTCCATTGACGGCCTCCCACCATGAACGTACCGGATTCCTTGAAGTTGCCCACGGTTCCTTCGGCTTTCGCTTCCTGGCTTGAGACTGAGAAGTCGACTTGCATGGAAGGAATCATTTTAGCGTCTAAAGCCATTAACACAAATGGCCTACATTGATCGTCTCGTGCCTAAAGTGTCTCTTATTATAGTGGGCTGGGAGTGAATGTGTCATTCCGAAACGTCTGTTCGTGGACATCAGTTACCACTCGGAATGGACGCGTCCCTTCAGAGCGGGTGTGGCCATGTTCGGGTCATGAACTTCCTAGTTCTAGTCCTTAAGTGCGATTCACAATGATCGACACGTCCGTTCAGAGGGGGTGTGCTGCGTGTGCACACAAGTTCGTCGGTTAATGTCTGGTGCCAGTGCTTAACTGCAATTCTCAATGATCGACACGTGGATCAACTTGTGAGAGCGTGTCGTTCCCAAACGCCCATTCGATATGCCCTTCTGTGCTTATATGCATGTTAATATTACACACACACACAAACAAAAAAAAGATATATTGCTATTCCAATTCCAGCTTATTCTGTTTTGGTCTTGTCGCGTCAACAAGTTCATCACGTTTCTCAGTCTCCAAGGCTAGCGGGAATCATCAAGTGCGAATCCTGACCATTCATAGACCTTTACAGTCACGACTCACGCAGCGTACCTGATCGAGGACTTGTCACGTCATCCCGCACACTGCGTGTTGCAATGCAAGGACCATCCGGTCCATCTGATTACAGCGCCCAATCTTGTTCTCCAGATGCAATTGACACCTAAACCATTACATAAATAAACGGTAGAGAGTTGTCTCATTGTTGATGCGGCATGAGCTGACCCAGTGAGACAGCCATTAGATGCAGCTGATGCGGTGTGATTTGTCCGCATGACTTTCTTGTGCTCTACAGAGAGGAAAGTCCGGAAGTAAACACATACCTAGACACGTCGGGCTCATCCCGTGATACCCATCGTCCACACATGTAATCGATGCACGCCACTGAAGATTCTGACCTAGATAGATTCTTATCACGCGTAGGCCTGACTATATTCCGAGCATCTCACGTTTTCCTTAGTAACTTTAGCAATGCTACACCGAGCTCACGTGACCGCTGTAGTCCTCAATAAATAGGCGAGTGCAGCAGAGCGTTCTTGAAAGGAAAGGCCAACACTTATCGGTTCCCCGTCTTGCATTTCTCTACTTCAGTAGGATACAAGGGTGAGATCATTTTGTTGGCTAATCTTGTTTACTTTATGTATGCATGGTATCGAGACGGTCACATTGTTAGCTTATGTAGGGTTTGTTCTTCCTTTGTGTATGCAGTACGTGGGGAATGGCAGGGTAAGGAAGGGACGGAGCATGGAACTTGGAGGAGTCGGGGAAGGGGGAGTTGTCGGGCACAATAGCACCTCACCGCCACCTGGTTCAGCCGCTGCCATCGGCACCGCAGCAGCACCCAGCCCTAATGGCACCTCCACTTCCACTGGTATCGGCACCTCAGCAGCACCCGGCCCCAATGGCACCTCCACTTCCGCTGGCATCGGCACCTCAGCAACACCCGGGGGTGATGCCACCTCCAGTTCAGCCGCTGGCAACGGTAGCTCAGGATCAGCTGAACCTCATGGCACCACCTTTTCACCCACGGCCCAGGCCGCCAGCTCTGCTGTTGCCTGTTGAAATGCCACCCCCGCGGCCAGTGCTCATTGAACAAGATGAATCGCATGACCTGAAATGGTCTGTGTTGCTTTGGCTTCAGCAGGGCGGGCCCGCCCGTGTTTATCACGAAGGAATGTGGGTGTGCCCTTTTTGCCACAGGGGTCACAGGCAATGGACCATTCGTGACCTGCTATTACACGCGCATAACATCGCCATTTCGCCTTCCTGGATTTGGGATGCAAGGGCGAGGCATCGCGCTTTGGAGGAGTATCTAATCCAGGAGAAACATTTTGCTGCACTCCGTGCAGCGGCTGTATTTCCATGAGCCCGTGATGGTAGTAGTATGAGCCGTGATGGTAGATGCTAGTAGTATGTGGTGATGGTAGTAGTATGAGAAGTGATGGTAGATGCTAGTAGTAAGTGGTGATGGTAGTAGTATATGAGCCGTGATGGTAGATGCTAGTAGTATGTGGTGATGGTAGTAGTATGAGCCGTGATGGTAGATGCTAGTAGTATGTCATTCAGAGTATGTCGCTGTAGTTCGAACTATGGTGGATCCATCCATCCTCATGTGTAATCAATGCGTATGCATGCATTTGTGTCGTTTGTATTTGGATTGTGTTGTTTCTAATAAAAATGGTATTGTGTGTGTACTCCCTCGGTATAAATTCGTTGTATATGGAAACTCCGTTCCATTGATTTCTTAAATACCGGAAGAACACAGACGAAAGTCCGGTTTGTAGTTTTCAGTCGGACCGGATTAAACTGTCACTGCTACGCAATGAGAAAACCAACATCTTACAAGGAAAAAACAGTAGTAGTAGTATTCAATCAGACCAGATGAACAGAAGGCGAATCTTCATTCTGCTTCTTCTACTCCTACTTCTACTAGTAGCAGTTACCACTAATCCACTAATCAAGGCGCCGCTTCTTTGTTGATGGTGCACCCGGCGCCTTGTTGCAGCTGCTCACGGACGAGGATGTCGCTCTGTTGTCGCCGCCCGTGGAAGATGGTGGCGGACCTCCCAGGGCACCGCCCGCGGATGAGGCCGTCCCTCTAATGCCGCCGCCAGAGGATGATGTCACCGCTCCATGGCGGCCGGTCGAGCACGGCCTTGGCGCCACTCCATGGTGGATGATGACGGCCGGTCGATGATGGCCTTTGCTCGGCGAGGATGGCAGAGATCCACTGCCGCCGACCGATGAGGATGAGAGAGGACGACGGTGCTTGGAGACGACAGTTCCCCGGCGAGTGGCGGTGCTTCTGCGTCCCTGACCACTGGCACCTCTTGCTGACTTGCGTGGGGTGCGATGTTTCAGAGGCACATGATCTTGGATTTCGTTTTGTTCCACAAACTCCGAATCATCAGAGGATGTGTCAACCACCACCCCAATGGGCCTCCGCTCTGCCTCCTCTTCATCAGACCACTGGAGATCCTCCCTTTCATCAGAAGAGGAGGAGGATGTGGCTTGTGCTGCACCTCTAGGAGACAATGGCTCCATGGGGAGAGGAAGAGAGCGTTGTGCGAGGATGGGGTTTTTTTGTTGGTTGCAAGAGTTGGGAGAGGAAGAGGGTGCTGTGCGAGAATGGGGTTTTTTGTTGGTTGCAAGAGTGGGGAGGGGAAGAGGGCACTGGGAGGAAGGGGGATATTTATGGCCAGAGGAACCCATTCAGTCATTATTGAAAAAACTGCTCCTGAAAAGATTAGAGTAATTGTGGGATCCATTCAGTTCAAACTAATTCAATTTTGACCAAATTTACACTTATATCTACTTATCAGGAAGTGAGAATTGCATTCTTTTGTGGATGGAGGGAGGACGTTCTGAGGAAGGGGGAAAGACCGTTCAGCAGAATGTTAAGGGACCGGAAGAAATAATTGTAGTCCAGAAGGTCCTTTTAGCAAGACATCAGTATACCGGACCTTATGGACTACCTTTTCCACTCATTTGTCTTTGTTGGAGCTGTAACTCCTCCATTGTTCTCCCACAACCTTGTTCTTTGGCTATCCTGTCAATGATGCCTCGTCCCTGGGCAAATCTTATTCCTGACATTATTGTGAGCATCGCCAATAAGATCAGTGATGCAAAAGATTTCATCATGTTCAAAGCTGTCTGCAAGGGTTGGAACTGCGCTCGTTCAGGTGAGGCACGCCAGTTTGACCCTTGGATTCTGAAATCTGAATTTATCGGTGAATCTGGAGCAGTGACATTCGCATCCGTCGCTGATATGGGGCTTTTTGAGGTCTCCTTTCCAGCATTGGCTGGGAAAAGTACCAGATTGATTGGTTGCGGCGGATCTGGAAGCCTAGTCGCCTTAGATTGCAGAGATTGGTGCAACGCACTCATGCTGAATCCTTTGTCTCCTCGGAAGCACATTCGCCTTCCTCGACTTCCGAAATGGAGCCAAATGGCTACTCTCCAAGCTTGTATCTTGTGCCTTGAAACAGCAACTGGTGCAGAGTCATTTGTCGTGATTACTTTCTTTTGGCCAGAGAAATCTTTTGCAGCGCTTGAGTCATTGCCTGTTTCCATGTGGCATTTGGGTAGCCAATCCGACTGGACTACACTTCCTTCGGAAGATTTCTGGTGCAGTTCTTCTGAACACATGCGGATCTACTTGGGGCAGGATCTTCCGCCACCTCCCCATCCCGTTGGACTTCGGTTGTCATGGGTTATTGGCATGGGCAACTCTTCTCTACTCGAAGGTGAAGACCGATTGTTCTTTGTTGTTCTGGAGGAGAAAGAAGCTGAGGTGGTAGAATTAACTTTGCATTCATTCGTGGGGGACATTTGGCAGCCTATTCCCTGGGAGAGAGCTCCTGAGTTCCGGAATAAGATCATCTTGTTTGGTCCTGGCAAGTGCATTGTTACAGAAGAGCATGCCATTTCTGGTTTGGCTGACCTGAGGGCAAATCACATTTACTTCCTACGAACTTATCATCACGATGAAAAGAATGAGTACTGGATCTACCAGCAGGGAATAGGTATTGTTCCAGGCGTCAACACTACTCCGGCGATCCGCATTAAGCAGGTTCGTGGGGACTGGATTTAGTCGAGAGGAACATGGCTGTTGCCTAGCTATTCGTAATGAGGAACTTCGATTGTGTACCACCTGTAATACAATTCAATGTACAAATATCTATATTATCATCCTTCATCAATTATTCCGCGCATATGTATGAGTTTCTACCACAATCACTGTAGGGAACAAGCAGTTAACATTCGATAATCAGGAAGCTCCTTCCCGCAAAACATCAACAGAGAGGACAAGTATCAAACATCATAAGATGGCATCTCACAGCTACTCATCACCATAAAGTTCACACCACTAACAAGTAGCAAATACCAAAATACAAGCATGATTAGCACCTCTAAACCGTCTACCTAGCAATAACACCACGATTCACATTATTCCTCATTGTTGTCCTTGCTGAGCGACCTCTTATATGAGGCCTGTCTCAGCAATTCCCTCACCTTCTTCACCACAAGTGTTGCAGAATCCAGGAGCTGCTTGACCATCTGCAGCTCAGCGGCAGTTTCTTGAATCTCCCTCTTAGCCTTTGCACATTCTTCCTTCCACACCCTTGCCTCCCTTTCAGCTTTTAGGTACCTGTTGGCTTCACCCTTTTCTGTAGGAGACAACAGAGCATCGTTTCTCATTTTCTTTCTCGTCTCAAACAGGTTATGGGTTACCTCCCCGTAGTATCACGTTATCGTCTGCAGCTCAGCTGCTTTGACATTGGCCTCCTCCTTAGCAGTTGCACATGCTTCTTTCCACGACCTTGCTTCCTCTTCTGCTTTTCCCTTCATTTCCATCAGTTTCTCTAGAACTTTTAGAGTCCTAATATCCCATTCAGGATCTATCCACCTAAACAACGCGCACTTCATGCCATCAATCTGCAGTCACCGATTTCGTTCATATAATTAGCGATTGACCACCCCAACATCAAACGCAGAAGCAACATTTATTAGAAGTGATACAGGTTATCGTTTACCTCGCAGCAGCATACATATCGGCGCCCAGGGTTGGCGCCTGTCCAGTCATACTTCAGATGGACAGGCAACCCATCCTTGCACTTGTTTTCATTAGGATCTATAACGATGACTTCACGAGGACCAGGCATCGGTGATCTGGAGCTTTCGGAGTCTACTCCAAACACCTTTAAAATACATGAATATAGTCTGTTAACCTAGATCCCCAAATCCAGAATTCCCCTTAACTAGTATGACAGATCAAAGTAGCATGGCTAAACAGAGCACTGACCTGACCGGAGCAAGTCCTGCTTCTCCGTTCGCCGCTAGGGTCGCTACGATTCGCCATTCCCGCCACGGGCAACAGCAGATCTAAGCACCGACGCTAGCTCTAGTCTTTACCACAAGGAAAAGGAGCGTGGTGCCGGTGAGTCTCTTGCAGAGTTGCAGTAGTGTACGCCGCGTCGTCGAGAGAAATGAGATATATACACTTGTCTGCGGGAAAACTTTTTTTTGGCTGTCGCGCGCGCTTTTCTCCCGCCAACTTACCAGAACCGCTCCGTGCTTTGTTGGGGCAGTTACACAATTGTTTCTCAGGAAGGTCCTTCCTGCAAACCATCAAAAGGACGGACGATCCGATTCTGGATCAATCCAAACAAACAGCATCTTAGCTTTTCCTCCCTTTTTACCACTAGGAAGGTCCTCCTTGCGAAACATCAACAGGCCGGAGTTTCCTCAATCAAAACTTCCCCCTTCTCTATCAATTACCACCATACCTCCATTGTTCTTTCTCTACCTCCATTGCAACGCATATGAATTCTGAATGGTGAGTATGCTCGAAACGAATGAGTTTGGATCTTCTAAGAGAGATTGCGTGAGTATTCCGTGAGGAAAGATTCGCTCTAAGAGAGACATGCACTTGTCCTGCAATTGTGTGCAGTTAGCCTGAATTGCCCATCGTAGAAATGAAGTCACAGTTTCCTCGCTTGCCATGTCCCACATCTTTGACGCACAGTACAGCTTCAACCTTTCGACTTGGTACATGTCGGCGACCGAGAGTAAATAAGGCCAGGCATTGCGATTCACAATGATCGACACGTCCGTTCAGAGGGGGTGTGTACACAAGTTCGTCGGTTAACGCCCAGTGCCAGTCGTTAACTACAATTCTCAATGACCTCCATTGCAATGCGTATGAATTCTGAATGGTGAGTATGCTCGAATCAATTTGGAATCGATAAAACCAAATCGGCATAATAAGATGACATCTCATAGCAACTCATCACCACAAAGTTCACACCACCAGTCCACCAACAAGTAGCAAACATCATACGATGATCTGGTAGCCAACACCAAAACACAATCATGATACAAGTTTCACAATAATCATCACTACTCATTCATAATCATAACTCCATCTCATGTTTGGCCTCCTGCAGTTGTTCCTTCACCTTCTGCACCTCCTACCGTGAATTTTGTGGCCTTGCGGGACTCTCTTGCATTTCTTAATGTTCTTTCAGAAGATCTGGATGTCTCATCTCAGGGCGAGGACTCTATAGGATCTCGAAAGAGATCGAAAACATCATAGAACAATAAGCAGAAAAAGAGAAAGAGATTCAGTACACACCTAAGGACAAGACAACTGAGGGCGGAGATCATTCTTCTTACCATATACATTGGAATAAAAGCGACAATGAATGGGTAGGATATTGAGTTTTTTTGGTCAGTCTTTTCTTTTAAATTTTCAAGAAGTTCGTTGTCTGTTGGACTGAAACGGGTACTAATAGGCAAGGGTACCCATTTTAGTCCAACTGACAACGAACTTCTTGAACATCTAAAAGAAAAGACGGACCAAACAAACTCAATGTCCTACCCATTTATTGATGCTTTTATTCCAATGTCTATGGTAAGAAGAATAATCTCCGCCCTTAGTTTTCTTGTTCTTAGGTGTGTACTGAAGCTGTTTCTCTCTTTCAGCTAGTTGTTCTATCATGTTTTGGATCTCTTTGGAGATCCTAATAGAGTTCTCCCCCGAGATAAGGCATCCAGATCTTCTAAAATAACATTAAGATGTTCTTGTAGAACTAAACTAATCCTTGGAGAAATCTCATCTCGATCTGAAAAATAAACTCATCTCAGTCTATAAAAAACCTGAATCCCTTGAACCCATTTGTATGAGTACAGTAAAACAACCACCACACGCCACAAAACCTGGTTGTTTGCTACCTACATAAACTCAGTTGTGCACCTCCACAAAAATCCATAAAACGAGTGGCTTGAAGCACATCTAGAAGCTACTAAAATACAAAACCTACTGTAAGACGATGCAAATTGAAAACTAACTGAATCTAACATGAATTGTCTATAGCCTATCAACTTCTAACACCTATCGAAGTGCAAATCTAAAGGTACGATAATGCAATCTAAATCTGCCAAATATGCTCATCAATCCTCCAGATCCCCAAATCTAGATATCCTCAACCCTAGTAAGATAGGGGAAAATATAGCGGCTCAAACCAGAGGACCAACCTCGTCTTGCTGTCTCATCCTCTTGTTGCTGGGATGTGGCGGCGCATCCATCTTCCCCTCACCGCTAGGATCTGCCATTCCTACCACGAACTATCGCAAATCTGCGTAGCGAAAGTCAAAAGTCTTTGCGAAGTCTGAGTGAAGTGTCTCACCAGCCATTCGATAAGTAATTATAGACTCAACTGAAACTTACATGTGGCACCTGGTCACAGTAAAGAATTCACATGAACTATTAGAAGAGTTTCCCATGTTCTTATCACAACCAACGACTGGTGCAGTGGTAAACAGCACAACCTTGTTCCTTCAGGTCCCTGGTTCGAACCCATGCCATGGCAAATTATTTTTGCAACATTTCGTGACATATGCTTACACGTGGGACCCTGGAACTATTTATGACGACTTGGAACACTCTATTTTAAAATAATGCTTACATATGGGACCAAAGTTGGTTTATGACGCCGCTGACATGGCGAAAATGCTTACATGTGGGACCCTGGAAAATTTTATGACGACTTGGAACACTCTATTTTCGAAAAAATGCTTACATGTGGGACCCTACTGAATTTTATGACGACTTGGAACAATCTGTTTTTAAAATAATGCTTACATGTGGGACCGATGTTGGTTTATGATGTTTTTTCAGAGCTTATGGCGTCACAAAACAGCATGGAACAGGGAACGCCCGGCTACAGTGTCAACCGTAATGACAAAAAAAATTTTGTCACTAAATTTGCTCGGAAGTGAAATATTATGATGAGATCAGCCAGGAACGTCATAAATCAATGACGCTAAAATGTGGTTGCGTCACTAGTCAATGATTTTCTTGTAGTGTTGGTAGCTCTAGACTCAGTGGTGTTATGCGACCAAATCACTCTAGACAACTCATCGGCCCATTTTCCTTTTTTCTGATCAAAGAGACATTTCTTTACGGCTGAGAAAATTTGGCCGTTGGCCCTTTCGACTGCGCCGTTGGATTGAGGATGATACACGGAAGCGAAACGGAGCTTCGTCCCAATCATGCGGCAATACTCTCTGAAATCCTGACAATCAAATTGTTTCCCATTGTCAACTGTGAGTTCTTTGGGTACGCCGAATCTGCAGATGATTTGCTGCCAGAAGAATTTTCTGATGGTGGCTGAAGTGATAGTAGCGACAGGCCTTGCTTCAATCCACTTGGTGAAGTACTCGACCACTACCACGGCGAACTTGAAATTGCCTTGAGCCGTAGGTAATGGTCCCACAATGTCAATGCCCCAGCGCTGCAACGGCCAAGTAGGTGTGATGAGCTGCGAAAGAGCCCCTGGCCTTCGCTGATGCTTTGCTGCAAACTGGCAAGCCTTGCATGTCTTAACAATCTGTTCAGCATCTCTTATTGCCATTGGCCAATAGAAACCTTGCCTGAAAGCCTTTCCAGCTAAAGCTCTCACTGCAATGTGAGATCCACACATTCCACTGTGAATTTCTTTCATGAGCTCAATGCCTTGATCTTGTGTAATGCACTTTAGCAGCGGTGCACACACTCCCAACTTGAAAAGGTTGTCATCTTTGAGGACGTAGCCCTTCGCTCGAGCTTGCATCCTTTTCATATCGTGAGCTTCGACCGGCTCATAGTGCCCACGAAGGAAAGCAATGATGGGAGCTCTCCAATCTATACTTGCGATTGCATTGACCGTACTGAGGGGTTGCTTATCCGGTTTGATAGATGGGGCAGTGAGGATCTCGAAGAATACATCTGGAGGCATCGCCTCCCTTTTCGCGGCTTTCTTTGCCAATTCATCAGCTTCCCCATTCCTCTTTCTCGGCAGGTGCTCAATAGTGAAACCCCGAAAATGCCTTTCCATCTTTCGTACCTCTGCAAGGTACTTGACAAGCTCCGGCTCTTTGGCCTCACTCTCCTTTTCGACATGATCCTTGATGACCTCAGCATCGCACTTGACCAGAAAATTGCTTGCTCCCAAGGCTCGCACCTTTCTGAGGCCTAAAAGGAGTGCCTCATACTCGGTGGTATTGTTGGTGCACCTGTCGGATGGATCTGAATAATCCAGCCTAGCAGCGTATCTCAGCTTGACTCCTGCTGGTGAAGTAATAACAGTTGCAATTCCAGTGCCTTTGCGCCCCTATGCTCCGTCGCATCTGATTTCCCATACAGGAACCAGCTCCTCATCCCCAGTGCTGTTGCAAGGTGAGGTCCAATCCGCCACAAAATCTGCCAAGACTTGAGATTTGATTGCTGATCTTTTCCCGAAATCGATAGTGTGCTCCGATAGCTCTGCTGCCCATTTGGCGATTCTAGACGAAGCTTCTTTGTTGATGAAAAGATCATTGAGAGGCTGGTCGGTGAGCACGGTGACTTTGTGAGCTTCGAAGTAATGCCTGAGCTTTCTCGTGGCCATAACTACCGCATATGCAATTTTCTCTAGTTCCGAGTATAACAGTTTGGAACCTGATAGAGCCTCTGAGACAAAGTATACTAGGCTTTGATATTTCCCTTTTTCACCATCAACCTCTCGCACAAGGGCTGCGCTGACTGCTGCTTTGGATGCAGCCACGTACAGAAAGAGTGGTTCAGATGGGAGAGGCGGTGACAATATTGCCATCTCCTCGATGTAAGCCTTTAGCTAAGCGAAAGCTTTGCTCTGCTCTGGTCCCCATTCAATCTTGCCTTTGCCTTTCAATGCCTTGAAGAATGGAAGGCTTCGCTCGGCAGATCTGGAGACGAATCTATCCAAAGCCGCAACCCGACCATTCAACTTCTGAATGTCCTTCTACATTTTTGGCTCTTCCGTTTCCCTGATAGCCTTTATTTTGTCCGGATTTGCCTCAATCTTCTTGGTTGAGATCAGGCATCCCAATATCTTTCCCTTTGTGACTCTGAATACACACTTTTCCGGATTCAATTTCAATCCCGCTCTTCTCATGTTGGCGAAAGTTTCAGCCAAGTCACTGATATGATTGGACCTCTCCCCGCTTTTGACTATGAGGTCATCGACGTAGGCCTGTATGTTCCTGCCGATTTGTGCTTGAATACTTCCCCTGTCATTCTGGTGAAAGTTGGGCCGGCATTCTTCAAGCCTTCGGGCATTCGCACGAAACAGAAGGTACCAAAAGGCGTGATGAAGCTAGTCTTTTCCTCATCCTCTTTCGCCATCCAGCATTGATGGTAGCCAGAGAAACAATCCAAAAGAGACATAATAGCGGCACTGGCAGCTGAATCAATGACCTGGTCCATTCTCGGGAGTGGGTAATTGTCTTTGGGCGTGGCCTTGTTGAGGTCTGTGAAATCTATGCACATCCTACATTTTCCATTTTTCTTTTTTACTGGCACGGTGTTAGCTAGCCATTTTGGATACATGACCTCGCGAATGACACTGGCGTCTAGCAATCTCTGGACTTCAGACTTGACTGCTACCACTTTGTCATCAGACATCTTTCTGAGCTTTTGCCTTCGTGGCTTGACAATAGCATCGATGTTCAATTTGTGCTCGATAAAATTGCGATCCACGCCTGTCAAATCTTTGGCGGACCAGGCGAAAACATCCCTATTCTTCTGAAGGAAATGGATTAACTCCACCTCTTCGGCTGGTGCTAGGTCTGACACAATGACGACGGCCTGATCCCAAACCATTTCATCCAGCAGGACCTTCTTGGTGTCGCAGTCTGGATGCACATTGATTTCCTCTTTGTCAAATTTCGGCTGCTACTCCACTGATTTGGCCTTGGCTGCCTCGTCGAGAGCATTGACATTTCTTTGGCCTGGGGTTCTACCCCTTTCTAGGTTTCGGCCGTCGTTTTGGTGGCCCCAGATTGTGATAACCCCCTGCGTAGCTGGTATCTTCACGCACAAATAAGCTTGGTGTATGATGGCTTCAAACTTGTTGAGGAAACCTCTACCCAGGATTCCATTGTAAGGATAATACATTTCCACCACATCGAAAGACAAATACTCCGCCCTAGCATTTTGGATGGTGCCAAAAGAAACTGGTAGCGAAACCTTCCCCACTGCGTGGATGACACGGCCTCCAAAACCATACAACGGTGTGTCGGGAGGTTGCAGTAAGTTTCTGCTCAGGCCCATTTTGTCGTATGCATCTGCAAAGATTATATCTGCGAATGAGCCGTTGTCAACCAAAAGCTTTCCCAAAGTCCAGCTTGCTATGTTGGCTTCGATCACGAGGGCATCGTTGTGGGGAAAACCTTGGAGCTTCACATCATCCTCGGAGAAGGTAATTGGGATGTGCGACCATCTAGTTCTCTCTACCCTCCCCTCCACACTGATGTTACGGACTTCACGTAAGTAATCTTTCCTGGCCTTCTTGCAATCAAATTCCAAAGCGGAGCCACCCGAAATGGGGAGAATGGTTCCGACGGAAGGAAGTGAGTCGTTTTGGCCCTCGACTTTCACGGGTAAAGGTGGAACGGTTGGGCCTTTGTATGGGGGAGGAGGTAGAGCGATGGGGTGCTGGTCAATAGGCCTACGCTCAACGTTTTGAGCTTAGAAAACCTGGGATTGCCAGGGCGGTGGTTGGGTGTAATTTGTGACAGGTGGTAGGAATTGAGGTGGGTGGAAAGGATTGGCGAAAGCGCTTCTCCCAAAGTTTGGGTTTTGCCAAGCTGGAGCGGAATGGTTGACTGAACTATTCCTCTCTTTTTCTTTCTTCTCTTCTTCGAGAATGGCTTCGAACCTTTTCTTGTCTGGGCAATAATTTGAATTGTGGTCATCATTCTCCTTGTGAAAAATACAATACCACTTTCTTTTCTCTTGGTAGCCTCGTCCTCTACCACGGCCTCTTCCTCTGCCGCCTCTTCCGCCTCTGCGGCCGCCCCCTTGGCTTTGCTGTGGGGGACTTGGTGGATTGTGGTTCTGGCTTGGAGTGTCGCTCTGAGGATTGTAGTTTTCCTTAGCAGTTTCTCTCTATAGGCCAAATACATTTCTGGGATTTGCGTGCGAGGTATTCCTGGGATTGGGCCATTCCCTTTCGCTGGAGTGGTTAGCTTTGGCAGATTTCTTTTGCTAAGACTGCTCCTCCATACACATTCTGAAGTCATTGTCTGAGCGACAATACTTCTCGAATTCCTCGTACAGGCGCTGGATTGTTTTGGGCCTTTCGCGCATGAGATGTGAGCGAAATTGTCCTGCCCTCAAACCCACGATTGTAGCATTGATAGCGACGGCGTCCAGCACATTTGGTGCCTGGGCTCTGAGATGAACGAATCTTCTGAAGTAGTTTTGAAGAGGCTCTTTATCCTTTTGCTTACAAGAGAACAGATCGCTCTCGGTAAGCTCTGGACGCTGAAAACCCTGGAAATTCGAGAGGGTCCGCTGTTTCAAATCTTCCCATCCATGTATCACTCCAGGACTCAGGAGAGAATACCACTGCGCTGCCGCTTCGTCAGCAGCGATAATGAATGACTTTGCTAGCACTGAATCATCACCCCCGACCGAAAGGATGGCAGCCTCATAACCCATTAAGAATTGCCTAGGGTCTGATTGGCCCGAAAACCTAGGGAGTGGTACAGGCCTGTAAGACTGTGGCCACGGAGTGATTTGGATCTCCTGAGACAAAGGCGATTTAGGGTCCCAAGATCTCATGCAGATGGTGCGAGTATCTTGGTTCGAAGGGCCAGACTCGAAAGGGTTAAAGAAAGGGTTACGGCTGAAAGTGGTGTGCGGAGGGGGTTGATTGAAAGGCATGTTGCCCTCCGCGTATGTGGACTGGATAGGTACGGAATATTCAGGCGAAGGATGGTTAAAACTTGAGGACTGTTTCGCTTTTATGATGCACAACTCTTCTTGCAATTTGGAAATTTCGGCCTTGTGCCTTTGGATTTCCTTGGCTGCTTCAGCCTCTTGTTGCACTGCCAAAAGCCTCTTTTTAGTTTTGGCCAGCTCATCGGCCTCCTTGCGCAATTTAGCCAGCTCGGCTTCGTACACTGCCTTGGCCGTGGCCGCAGTAGCATCCTGGTTTGGCCTAGGCTGAGTAGCATTCGATTCTAGGAGCTCCTCTCCCTGAGTGAGCAAGTTGGACGGATGCAACTCCTCGTCAAGGGATGACGAATCCCCCTTGCTGGAATTAGCGGTAGTCCTCTTCTTCCTTGTGGACATTTTGGGTTTCTTACTCGAGCCAAACACAAATGGTGGGCACCAATTGTTGTGCTATGGCGAAGCCTAACACGAACAATGAATCGATGGACTCAAGTAGAAAACACTTGGAAGACAAAAAGGCTAACTTTCAACACTGTAATTCTCAAAAGACGATCCCCATTACAAGTGTCGGTCGGCCTCCTTTTATAGGGACACGAACGGACTTTTTACATACCGAAATTGTCCTTGTGTAAAACGGATCAAACAGGAATGTACTAGGCTAATTTTGGGAATTCTCCATTGGGTCTTCACGTAATCGGCGCTTTCCCGAGATCGCACCGCATATCACGGCGCTTTCTCCGGCATCAGCACGTGCGCCTGTCGGGTGAAGACCTTCGATCTTTGGAGATGTCCCTTTCGCCTAATGAATTCCCGCACCTGAAACACACACCAAACCAAATGCGAACAGATAAGTTGTTAGTGGCGACGAAACCCCCGGGCGATATACGGGATAGCACTCACTGGACAGAGAGGATTCGGCCCTGAGGTTTCGTCCTGGGTAAAACTGAAAGCATCAAGCTCAAAGTTTGGGAAATTGAACTCTTCGCCCTACGCTGGGGCTTTCGGACGACGAAGGGTGTCGGGCGAAAGCTAACATAAAAAGAATAAAAAGGTGTTGATTGGCTTTAGGGGTTTCGCTGTTTAGACTTTCAAATTGCCCCCGTCGAGTCGTGGCAATCTCATGGTATTAACCTTATTAGACTCGATTCCAAATCCCCCAACAGCACTTCCTGACGAGTTCTTCAGCATTGCCCAGAGCTGTGGGCCAGTAGAAAGCTCGTCGGAAAGCTTTGGTTACCAGCGTGTGGGAGGATACATGGTTGCCGCAGACACCCTTGTGAATCTCCTCCAAGATGTCCTTGCCTTCTTCCCGGGGAATGCACTTCATGAGTACTCCAGAAGTGGCACCCCGCCTGTAGAGCTTGTCTCTGACTAGTACGTAGGTCTTGGCTCGGCGGACGAGTTGTTCGGCCTCGTTCTTGTCGGAAGGAACCTTCTGCTCGCGGATGTAGTCAATGAAGGGTTGTCTCCAGTCCACGTCTATCATCATGACCTCCTGATTGGGCTGTGATGGCCCAGGGTCAGTGGTCATTGGCGCCGGCTCCGGGATGGATGGCGTGTGAAGGTCGTGGACGAAGACTCCAGTAGGTACTTGAGCGCGAGTAGAACCAAGCTTCGACAGGACGTCCGCTGCAACATTGTTGTCGCGGACGACGTGGTAGAACTCGAGACCATAGAACTTGTTCTTGAGCTTGCGGACTTCCAGACAATAGGCGTCCATGTTCTCCTTGTTGCGATCCCAAGAGTTGTTGACTTGGTTGATGACCACTGCGGAGTCGCCGTAGACTAGTAGTCGCTTGATGCCTAGTGAGATTGCGAGTCGGAGCCCATGCAGCAGAGCTTCGTACTCGGCTTCATTGTTTGAGACCTTCAAAAAGATCTGTAGGACGTACTTGAGTTGTTCGCCCTTTGGAGAAATCAGAAGTACCCCTGCGCCTGCGCCCTCAAGCTTGAGTGAGCCATCGAAGTACATGACCCAATGCTCTGGTCGCTCTGTTGGTGTGGGTAGTTAATTCTCCCGCCACTCTGCCATGAAGTCGACTAGTGCTTGAGACTTGATAGCGGTGCGTGGCTTGAGGTCGATGTTGAGGGCCGCCAAGCTCGACCGCCTACTTGGAGATTCTCCCAGTTGCATCTTGAATGCGGAGTATATCGCTGAGCGGATAGTCAGTGATGACGGTGATCGGGTACTCCTGGAAGTAGTGTTATAGCTTCCGCGAGGTGATGAGTACTGCGTAGAGTTGCTTCTGGACCGGTTGATGCCGTGCCTTGGACTCGGACAGGACCTCGCTAACGAAGTAGACTGGTCGCTGGACTGGGTAGGCGTGGCCTTCTTCTTGTTGCTCGACAACGATGGCAGTACTGACCACATGAGTAGTCGCAGCGAGGTAGAGCAGTAGCTGCTCCTATTTGCGAGGAGCCGTGAGGACTGGTGGCTTGGACAGAAAGTCTTTAAGCTGTGTCACAGCTTGATCGGCCTCCGCAGTCCACACGAACTTCTCTTGGTGCTTGAGTAGCTTGAAGAAGGGTAGTCCCCGCTCTCCGAGCTTCGAGATAAATCTGTTCAGAGCCGCCGTGCACCCGGTCAGCTTCTGAACATCCTTGATGCAGGTTGGAGCTTTCATGTTGGTGATGGCAGAGATCTTCTCAGGATTGGCTTCGATGCCGCGATGGCTGATGATGAAGCCAAGTAGTTTCCTCGAGGGTACGCCGAAGACGCACTTGTTGGGGTTGAGCTTCCACTGGTACTCTCACAGGGATGCGAAAGTCTCTTCAAGATCGGCGATGAGCGTGTCAGAGTTTCTGGTCTTGACGACCACGTCATCCACATAGGCTTCGACGTTCTTGTTGAGCTGCTCCTTGAAGTAGGCCTGGATAGCTCGTTGGTAAGTAGCGCCGGCGTTCTTCAACCCGAACGACATCGTCATGTAGCAGTAGGCGCCGAACAGGGTGATGAACGCGGTCTTCTCCTGGTCTTCTTCCTTGATTGCGATCTGGTGGTACCCGGAGTAGCAGTCGAGGAAGCAGAGCAGGTCGCAGCCCGTCGTGGAGTCAATGACTTGATCAATCCACGGCAACTCGAAGGGGTCCTTGGGGCAGTGCTTGTTGAGGTCGGTGTAGTCGACGCACATCCTCCATTCGTTGGTGTTCTTCTTGCAGACGAGGATAGGGTTGGCGAGCCACTCAGGATGGAAGACTTCTCGGATGAAGCTGGCCGCGAGTAGTTTGGCGAGTTCCTTCTTGATGGCATCCCTCGGTCGTCAGCAAAACGGCGGAGATGTTGTCGCTTCGGGGTAGCTTTAGGATCGACGTTGAGTGAGTGCTCGATCAGCCTCCTGGGTACACCTGGCATGTCCGCTGGCTTCCACGCGAAGATGTCTCGGTTAGCCCGGAAGAAGCTGACGAGCGCGTCTTCCTAATTAGGATCGAGCCCTGCGCTGATCATGGTAGTCTTGCTGCTGTCGCCGGTCCCGAGGTCGATGGCCTTCACCTGTACTTCCTCTGTTGGCAGAGGTTTGTTGGAGGTGTTGGTCTTCTCAGGTATCTGGAGTTCGGTAGGCGCAAGCTTCCACTACAAGAAAAACACCGACTAGTGACGCAAAAAAGGTCGTTTCTCATCATAAACCACGATTAATGACGCCGGTTGTTACGAAAATGTTCCGTCATTAATCGAGCGTCACAAACCGTGATTAATGACGAGACCTTATTTCCCAGCGTCATGAGTTTAATGACGCGTGGAAATTCGTCTATACAATGCGTCATAACTTCGTTCATGCAGCTTTGCCACGCTGGACAGAATCTGAGGTGGCATCCGATGTGGCAGGCCAATTGTGACAAATCGTATGCGTCATAAAACGAATTTGGCCCGTTTGTAGCTGGGTTGAGCCCAAAACTGTTCCTGTAGGCTGGCATTGTTCATATAGCCCAAAAAAGATTTTATTGGGCCCAATTGTAGCTTTTTCAGATGAAATTTGATTAGTGTGGGCCCGTTTTAGTTGGGTCGAGTCCAACGAGTGCGCACATTGTTGCGGCCTTCTATGTCATGTTAATTTGAAAAAAAATGACTTTTGGCCCAATTAAAAGTGGGCTAAGCCCACTGAAGGACAATATAAAATTAACTAATAATGCATCAGTATTAATGGATTTAATTTCAATTCTGATCCTTTTTTTTGAATAATTCTGATCTGGTTGGCAAAATAGTAATCAGCACATATTTCTTTATACAATAAAGCAAACAGTTGTTTATTATCAAGCACGACCATATTGTTCATCACATATCACAAACTATTACAACATAACAGTATCACAAGGAACATTGATTAACAAAGCTAAATCCAGTTCATAATCACAAGAGAAAGTGGAGATTTGCTCTAATGATCTTAACCTCTTCATCTTTTGCTGCTAAGCAGTAGACGAAGGAGGTCCTCACTGTCTTCGGTTAGCTTCTGCAACCTCTTAATCTCAGCCGACTGCATTTTCAGAGTTGATTCTGATTCTTCGGTCTTTTTCTTCAAGCTACATAACTCTTTCTGGTGAGCAATAGACCGTTGTCGTAGTTGTACCCCATCCTGATTGGGAGCGTCAACTCGCTCTTCATCAACACTACTACATAAGGATTTGGTACCCATTCTTGAGTACTCGACTGCCTCTGTTTTAATTTGTTCGGGAAGAAGCATCATTGACTTGGTAGCTTCCATCTAGCAACAGTGGATCCCAAGTCAGATTAGGACCTTGTAATTGATTCGAACTAAGGAAACAAAGGTGTTAAGTTTGTTACCTTGGAGCAGATCTGAACAAGAGCGACTTCAGATGTTGACCCTTTGGCCCGCTGAAACAAGTACAAGAACAACAGGTAAGGGTTGAGATCATTCGCAATCGGAAACAAAGGTGTTAAGTTTGTTACCTTAGAGCAGGTCTGAACAGGAGCGACTTCAGACGTTGACCCTTTTGCCCGCTGAAACAGGTACATGAACAAGAGGTAAGGGTTGAGATCATTCGCAATCGGAAACAAAGAAGGTGTTGAGTTTGTTACCTTGGAGCAGGTCTGAACAGGAGCGACTACAGATGTTGACCCTTTGGCCCGCTGAAACAAGTACAAGAACAAGAGATAAGGGTTGAGATCATTAGCAATCAGAAGCAATTTCATCTATTAAGTTCAATGCGGTACATGAACGATCACACCCAATCCATCATCACCCAAGCATGCAACAAAAATATGGAAAGCCAAAGAACATGGGTAAGCAATATAATAATTTCATCCTTTAATTTCTACAAATCTCAAATAAGTTGACTTGGAACAATCTCTTGCAATAGGGAACAGAAGATCCACAATCACCCAAGCATGCAACAACAATATTCAAAGGCAAAGAGCATGGGGAAGCAGTCCAATAATTTCATCTACAAATTTCTACAAACCTCAAATAAAATGACTTCGAACAAAGTCTTACGATAGGGTACAGTAGATACACAATCACCCAAGCATGCAACAACAATATTCAAAGGCAAAGAGCATGAGGAAGCAGTCCAACAATTTCATCTACAAATTTCTACAAACCTCAAATAAAATGACTTCTAACAAACTCTTGCAATAGGGTACAGTAGATCCACAATCACCAAAACATGAAAGAATATTATAGAAAGCCAAAGAGCATGGGGAAGCAATCTAATTCAATCGATCAATACAGGGAGGAGATCGCAGATCTGACGAATAGGACGGGAAGAAGGTGCCGAATGCCATCTCAATTTAGCAGTCCGACCTTGCGCCTTCAGCACGATGTTCTGCGCAACTGTTGCAGATCTGCGGCCGCCAGGGTGAGCCTCGAGGGAGCCGACGGAGCAACGAGTTTGAACCATCTTGCAGCTTCAAGGACGTTGTCGAGGAAGGCCGCCGCTCGTAGAAGATGAAGGCCGCCGCTCGTAGCAGAGGAAGCCGTCGTCGGTAGCTAGGCCTCCGTTGCTGCTTCTGCCGCAGATCTAGGTCTCTTCGGCGATCGAGGAGAAGATCCCCTGATTTTGGAAAATTACCAGGAGGGAATTGGGAGACCTGGTTTCTCTCTTTGTTATATATATATATATATAAACGAGGAGGACCAGAAGGAGGAGCGGAGAATTCAAAATTTCAAGTCCCGCCATTGTGGTCCAGAGCGGGAAACGAAAGACTTTGGATCATGGACCCAAACGTCAGTGACCTTACGCAGAGAGGCAAGTTGTTGACTGGGTTGTCCGTGCCACCATGGACCATGGAATGGACAAACACACACAGGACTATACTCTACTTCATATTCAAGTTAGACGGATGATCCGATTTTCGCATTACAAATGTACTCACTGCAACAAAATAACGTACCATTTCAACTGTTTATTACATGACTACAAACACTTAAATAAAACATTAAAACTACAGGGGACCCTGGTACAACCCTTCTGGTAATCTTCTACGGAGATTGTGCATAAATTCGGGATGATCAGTGCATACAACCGCCCAATCATATGTGAGTGTTCCGTGAGGAAAGATTCGCTCTAAAAGAGACATGCACTTGTCCTGCAAATTGTGTGCAGTTAGCCTGAATTGCCCATCGTAGAAATGAAGTCACAGTTTCCTCGCTTGCCATGTCCCACATCTTTGACGCACAGTGCAGCTTCAACCTTTCGACTTGGTACATGTCGGCGACCGAGAGTAAATAAGGCCAGGCATTGCGATTCACAATGATCGACACGTCCGTTCACAGGGGGTGTGCACACAAGTTCGTTGGTTAACGCCCGGTGCCAGTCCTTAACTACAATTCTCAATGACCTCCATTGCATTGCGCATTAATTCTGAATGGTGAGTATGCTCGAATCAATTTGGAGTAGATTAAACCAAATCGGCATAATAAGATGACATCTCATAGCAACTCATCACCACAAAGTTCACACCACCAGTCCACCAACAAGTAGCAAACATCATACGATGATCCGGTAGCCAACACCAAAACACAATCATGATACAAGTTTCACAATAATCATCACTACTCATTCATAATCATAACTCCATCTCATGTTTGGCCTCTTGCAGCTGTTCCTTCACCTTCTGCACCTCCTACCGTGAATTTTTGGTCTTGCGGGACTCTCTTGCATTTCTTAAAGTTCTTTCAGAAGATCTGGATGTCTCATCTCAGGGCGAGGACTCTATAGGATCTCGAAAGAGATCGAAAGCATGATACAACAACTAGTAGAGAAAGAGAAAGAGTTTCAGTACACACCTAAGGACAAGACAACTGAGGGCGGAGATGATTCTTCTTACCATATACATTGGAATAAATGCGTCAATGAATGGGTAGGATAATGAGTTTGTTTGGTCAGTCTTTTCTTTTAAATGTTCAAGAAGTTCATTGTCAGTTGGACTGAAACGGGTACTAATAGGCAAGGGTACCCATTTCAGTCCAACTGACAACGAACTTCTTGAACATTTAAAAGAAAAGACGGACCAAACAAACTCAATGTCCTACCCATTTATTGACGCTTTTATTCCAATGTCTATGGTAAGAAGAATAATCTCTGCCCTCAGTTTTCTTGTTCTTAGGTGTGTACTGAAGCTGTTTCTCTCTGTCAGCTAGTTGTTCTATCATGTTTTGGATCTCTTTGGAGATCCTAATAGAGTTCTCCCCCGAGACGAGGTATCCAGATCTTCTAAAATAACATTAAGATGTTCTTGTAGAAATAAACTCATCCTTTGAGAAAACTCATCTCGATCTGAAAAATAAACTCAACTCAGTCTATAAAAAACCTGAATCCCTTGAACCCAATTGTATGAGTACAGTAAAACAACCACCACACGCCACAAAACCTGGTTGTTTGCTACCTACATAAACTCAACAAGGGCATGGTTGTACTAACTGAACCTATCGATCCATCGAACGATGCAAATTGGAAACTAACTGAATCTAACACCTATGAATTATGCAAACGCTAACAATCGTGGCAGAATCCAGATGTCCCTTCAACGGTCTGCAGCTCCGAAATAGTATCTTCAATCTACCAATTCATAAAATGATGGACCTATCAATCCTATCAATTGTGCACCTCGACAAAAATCCATAAAATGAGTGGCTTGAAGTACATCTAGAAGCTACTAAAATACAAAACCTACTGTAAGACGATGCAAATTGAAAACTAACTGAATCTAACATGAATTGTCTATAGCCTATCAACTTCTAACACCTATCGAAGTGCAAATCTAAAGGTACGATAATGAAATCTATATCTACCAAATATGCTCATCAATCCTCCAGATCCCCAAATCTAGATATCCCCAACCCTAGTAAGATAGGGGAAAATATAGCGGCTCAAACCAGAGGACCAACCTCGTCTTGCTGTCTCATCCTCTTATTGCTGGGATGTGGCAGCGCAACCATCTTCCCCTCACCGCTAGGATCCGCCATTCCTACCACGAACTATTACAGATCTGCGTATCGGAAGTCAAAAGTCTTTGCGAAGTCTGAGTGAAGTGTCTCGCCAGCCATTCGATACGTAATTATAGACTCAACTAAAACTTACATGTGGGACCTGGTCACAGTAAAGAATTCGCATGAACTATTAGTAGAGTTTCCCATATACCTATCACAACCAACAAGTGGTGTAGTGGTAAACAGCACAACCTTGTTCCTTCAGGTCCCTGGTTCGAACCCATATCATGGCATATTATTTTTGCAACATTTCGTGACCTATACTTACCGTGGGACCCTGGAACTAATTATGACGACTTGGAACACTCTATTTTCGAAAAAATGCTTACATGTGGGACCCAACTGAATTTTATGACGACTTGGAACACTCTATTTTAAAATAATGCTTACATGTGGGACCAAAGTTGGTTTATGACACCGCTAACATGGCTAAAATACTTACATGTGGGACCCTGGAAAATTTTATAACGACTTGGAACACTCTATTTTCGAAAAAATGCTTACATGTGGGACCCTACTGAATTTTATGACGACTTGGAACACTTTGTTTTTAAAATAATACTTACATGTGGGACTGATGTTGGTTTATGACATTTTTTCAGAGCTTATGGCATCACAAAACAGCATGGAACAGGGATCGCCCGGCTACAGTACCAACTGTAATGACGAAAAAAAATTTTGTCACTAAATTTGCTCGGGAGTGAAATATTATGACGAGATCAGCCGGGAACATCATAAATCAATGACGCTAAAATGTGGTTGCGTCACTAGTCAACGATTTTCTTATAGTGTTCTTGGATGCAGCGAAGATCTCCATCATTGCGTTGGGTACTTGATTGGTTGCTGCAAGTTCCACGGCTTCGGTGTCGCAGTCGTAGGAAATCTTCAAGTCCCCTTGCAGCGCGAGTACTCCAGCAGGACTTGGCATTTTGAGTACCAAGTACACGTAGTGAGGAATCGAAATGAACTTGGCAAGAGCTGGTCTGTTGAGGATGGCGTGGTAGGAGGTTTCGAAGTCCGCAACCTCGAACTTGATGTACTCGGTGCGGTAGTTCTCCCTTGTCCCGAAGGTAACTGGCAGAACCACTGAGCCAAGTGGTATAGCCGCGTTGCCTGGGACGATGCCGTAGAAGGGCGACGTGCTCTTGGTGAGCATGCCAGTGATGTCGAGCTTCATCTTCTTCAAGGTCTTGGTGAAGAGGACATTGAGTCCGCTTCCACCATCGATGAGTACCTTGTTGAGTCTCGAGCCCGCGACCACTGGTTTCAGGACGAGTGGAAAACGTCCCGGTTCAGAGAAACTTGTCCATTGATCCGTGCGGGAGAAGGTGATGAGTACTTCCGACCACCTTAGAGGTGTCGGCACCGCTGGCTCAATGTTCAAGACTTCCCGGAGGGTAAGCTTCTGAGATCGCTTGGTGGGTAGTCCGCCGAAGAGGACATTCACCGTCTTGTCGGGTTCTTGGAAGTCGTCGTTGCCTTCGTCGACCTTTTTCTTGCCCTTCTTGTCGTGAGGGTGTCGTGGCTCAGAGACATCTTTGAGTGCTCGCCGGAGCTGTTAGCACTGATCGGTTGTGTGATTGCCGTCCAGATGCCACGGACACTTCTCTTTAAGCAAGTCTCTAGAGCCGCCGGAGGTCTTCTTGGAGTTGTCCTTTGCAGGGTGCTGTACAGCTGCGACTGTGTTGTCTGGCTTGCACTTGCGGTTGGGACCCGAGTAGTTGTTATTATTGTTGTTGTTGCGACCCCCTTGATCCTTGTTAGTGTTGTTGCCGCCCGTGTTGTTTTTGCTCTTGCCGCGAATGGAGTCGTACTTGGCGTTCGCCTTGTCCTCTTCGTCGGCCCACGAAATGATCATGTCCTTGAGCTTGGGCGACGGCGATCGAAGTCTTTGAAGGTGCGACGGTGGTAGAGACCGTCTTGGAAGCAGTCGATGACTTCTTTGTCGATGACGTCGACTACGGTCGCACGCTTATTGAAGAAGCGGCGCATGTACTGGCGGAGCATCTCGCCTTGCTCCTGCTTGACCATCACCAGGTCCATGCGAGTACCCGAGCGTCCCATGGCGCCCGCGAAGTTGCTGGTGAACTGGGCCTTCAGCTGGTCCCACTCGTCGATCGAGTTCTTGTCGAGCGACTCGAGCCATGTGAGTGGAGCCTAGTCCAGACAGAAGGGGAAGTAGAGGCACTTGGTGTCATTGTCGCCACTAGCGTTCCCAATGGCCAGGGCATAGCACCTGAGCCACTGAACTGGATCTTGCTTCGCGTCGTACTTGGAGATCCCGAGAGGCTTGAACTTCTGTGGAAGAACCAGCGCGCGAAGTCGTGAAGAGTAGGTGGGGAAGCCGTCACTGTCACTGACGGCGGTAGTCTTCTTGGCGCGGCGTATCTCGTAGATCCTGTGGTGGGCGTTGTAGCCGCCATGTTCGTTGTCGGTGACGTGGCTGTTCGCGTGGCCTCGGCCTCCGCGATCGCCGCCGCCGCCGCCGCCATAGGAGGAACTACCGCTGCTGCCACCGCCACCACCGCCGCCGCTGCTAGCGCCACCATGTGAAGGTCCTCCCCCAGAGCCTCTAGAGTGATTGGGGGTCGGTTGGTGTTCACCACGGACGCGGTTAGGTCCGACTTCTGCTGGAGTGCGGCTGCGACTAGTGGCTTCGTGATTTCCGGCTCCGGCAACCCAGTTGTTGATCCGCATGAAGTAGGCATCCTCGGCGAGTTTGGCTATAAGTTCGCTTGCACGGTGCCCTTGAGCTGTTCAAGCTATCGTAGTGATGGACATGAGGCATTGCTCAGGGGTTGTGTGGACTCGGTTGGCGACTTGGTCCAGAGCCTCGTTGAGGTTCCGGATGGGGAGAGCTTCTCAGAGCCGCCGACGTCGGTCTGCTCGCTTTCTGTTGCGGTCGCTCCGGGCGTTCTTGGCTTCGGTAGTCTCGTCTGCGGGTGCATTGGCTGATTCCTCGTCCGCTGAGATGTCGTCAAGGTACCGATCGGGTCGGGCCTCTGAGGTTCCAGCTTCCCCAGTTGCCATGAATACTTCGCGGTCAGGCGTGCACAGCCCGGAGTCGGTACTTGCCACCTCGGTTGGCGAGTACTCCTCTGCATTTGGAGTCAACTGTGTCCCCTCCTGGAAGGGGAGTGTCTCGAGGTATGCGACGCAGCGTGAGTTGTCGTCAGTCAGGTCTGCGGGCTTGCGGTCGGACCAGTAGACGAATCTGTAGGCGGGAGTAGACATGATGACCAAGCCAGCGGCAGGACCTGACAAGGGCTCCTCGATAGTGTTGAGCTCGGACTCGGGCTCGATCGGATCAAGACCGAAGTCAAACTCGTAGGAGGAGTCCGAGTTGTAGTCGGGGACGGCGTTGGAGTCCGAGGAGTACTCGGAGACGACCTCCTTACCGGCCCGACGCGGGACGAGCGCATCCTCGTAGGCCGCAGTAGCGTTGCGGAGGCCGTACGGGAAGTGCTCGTGGGGAAGAACCGGTCCGCACGATGGCTCGGGAGCCAGCTCGCGCGGTTCGATCCATGGTGACGTCGAGTTCGAGTTGGAAGTGGGTCCAATCTCGAAGTCGGCGACTTGGTTGTGGAGCGAAAATTCATCGAATTTTTCGACGAGTCGACCCGTGATGGCTTCGGGAAGCGTCACGAGTCCGGTCTCTGGGTCCGGGGTCATGGTGAGGTAGCGCTAGAACGATCCAGCGCCGTCAGCGGTGCAGACTCAGGAGCCGAAGACGAAGGTGTCGCCGCGATTGAAGGCGACGGTTGGCTTGATAACGATTGAAGCCATCGAGTTCGCCATGAGATCTTCGGTGAGATCCCCTACCTGGCACGCCAGCTGTCGGTGTTTTAACCCAGCAACCTACCAAGGGGAGTACCCGAGGTAGACGTTTGTGGCCTCGCCGAGATCGGGAACTCGAAGGAGAGACACGTGGCACACAATTTAGATAGGTTCGGGCCGCGAGATGCATAATACCCTACGTCCTGTATGCTGCGTAGCTCTGGATTGATCGGGTGAGTTTATAAGATGATGCGGATAGATAGATAGGGGTCCCTGCCTCGCCTTGTATAGTCCGGGAGGCAGGGTTACAAGTCGATTTGAGGAAGAGAGTTCTAGTCGTACACGGCTAGGAGTACTCTACATGGATCCGGACATGTCCAGCTTCCTAACCGAGTACTAGTCCTCTGGATGCCTTGTGCTTCACGTCGTCTTGTGCCGTGCAGCCCAAGTCGAGTAGTCCCAGGGGCCCATGTAGTAGTCGGTCCTGGTACCCACCTGAGTAGTGGGCCCAGGGATGTCCATACGACAGTCAAACCTATCAAACCCTTCATTAACTCACTCTTAGGGTATGCTGACGAGATCAAGTTCATCATCGTGGAAAATCCTGCATTGCTGATTCGATAACGAGACTTGATATACAACATCCTCACCATAAAAGAGAATTTCGAATGGCTAGATCCCGGGCTACGTGCCTTCTTCGCATCTTTAAGGACTCTTGCAAACCTTGGCTGTTCTCCATCAGCCTCTGCTTGAGCATACAAATCTCCAATCATCTCTGGTACTCCAAGATCCTGATCAAGATCACCATCATCGTCCACATCCACATGTATCCCATAGTCATGATCACCTTCCACATCCTGGTGCTCTGTATTCTCAACTTCATTAGTATCTGCTGACTCCCCATGATGAATCCACCTGGTATATGTAGTTGATATTCCAAAGATGTGTATATGGTTTTCTACATTATTTTGGTGTTGCACTCTTTGATTAATACAATTGCGGCAAGGACAACGTATCTCGGTGTCTTCGGGGTATCTTTCTCTAACAAATTTCATAACCTCTTCAACTCCTTTCAAATATGCAAGTGTGAAGTGTTTCCCAAAAATCCAGTTTCTATCCATCTGTTTTGACAAACAAAACAAATATTTTACAAACACCCAAACAGAGATTAAACTGAACAAAATACACAAAATTGCATATTTGAACAATTAATTGATAATCAGATGCATATACGATCAAAAAATTCAATACATTGATGCATATATGAACAAACCCTTCAAACACATATGCATATCTGAACAAATAGTTTAAACACCAAATTCATCAAATCTTGCAACCGCTACCGCCGTTCTGACCACACCCGACACTGCTCTCGTCACGATGACGCCTCCTGTGCCCTTGACTCGCGATGGTTTTTGAGCGCCGCGCGCCGCGATGGATTCTGGATGCGGTGTTGGTTTCTGGCGCCGTGATGGTTTCTGGCACCTCGAAAGAAACCTGGCCGCGATCAACTGGATGAGCATGTGATCCCTCGTGCCGGCCAAAGAAACAGAGGTCGCCTCGTGCCGGCGACGTCCGTCCATGGGTTGGCCGGCCCATAACATCTGATTTCTTATCTATGCAATTAAAGTCCACGATTCATTATTAAAGTTACAAATAAAAAACCTGCATACACACAACACGAATGGACATGTTCTGCAGTGGTAGAGCTCCTATATGTGTCCCGCCTGGTCCCTGGTTTGATGCTCTGCGGGGGCAGTTTTTTTTGCCAAATAAAATTAACAAAAACTACTGTGGAGTGAGCCGACTGGGCAAGGCCCGAGCAGCTGGGGAGCGGTAGTTGTGGCCCACTTGCAAAAAAAGGAAGCGGGCCGTGTGGAAGACGCACTGATGTGTGACCAATTTGTTTCATCATTAGGTGTGACAAACGATGCAAATAAATGATGACAATATCAAAGCTAATTTGTAACCACTACGATTCATCATTACAATATGCCATACCAAACATAATCTATGACGATATCCTTTTAGTGTTCTGTGACATTGTTTTCATTTTTGTCATTATTCTTCAAGCCAAATTTTCGTCACTTGCCACTTATGACGAAGATGGACATTTCGTCATAGAAGACATATCATTCTGTGACCAAAGTAAGCAGCGTCACGGGTAGATCGTCACTGATGATAACTTTTCTAGTAGTGTTGGAGAGGACCAACCTCTATCATCTTGGACCCCAATACCATCTGCTATGGGCACTACTTACAACTTGATACCCTCTTACATTTTTTCAATGAGTTCGAGCTCAAGGAATCGCATTAGAAAGAGGAGGGAAGAGGAGTACCTTGATCATGACAATGATCTAGGCTATAGTTTGAGAGATATGACAGAACAGTAAATGTGGCATGATTACCAATAGAGTAAAAATTAAATTAGTGTCACTATTATGAATGTTTGTGGATTTTAATAAATTAAACCTAATATGAATGTTTTGTGGGCTGTAATAAATTAGATTCTACTTTGTTGTGAATGTTTTATGCATAATATTATATTCCTATTCAGTTACCGTGCTTGGAAGAGATTCTCTGAGGATGAACATTCTTTTATCAAAAAGTGCACAAAAGAAGCCCTCCCCAAACCAAGAAGACCTGAAGGTTCTCCAAAAGGTATAAGTTGACTTGTTTACATGCTAAATTGTACAAATGACTTGTTCACCAAAATGTGAAGAGGGGTGTTTTTATCCAAAAAGTGATGCAGTCTTTCGTCCATCTACCATGTACATGGTTTTCAGCTTTGTCGTTGATTCTATGAAGGTGAAAACGAGTACAATACACAGTTGATTCTCAAGCTTGTCAAGGTGTCTCATTCTGGTCCCTAAACTTATAAAATCACGAATCCGAGTCTTTAAATTTGCATGGTGTGTCATATCGGTTCCTAAATTTATAAAGCTAGGAATTCGGGTCCTCCAACTAGCCAGAGGGTGTCGTCTTGATCTATGCAACAATTAAAAGTTGGTTTCGAATCACATTTTTAGTTAAAAACAAATCTAACAAATGTTGGATACAATTCTTAAACCATAAAATATCTCTAAGCCTCCCAAAAATCTAGAAATTCTAGAAAAGATACTAGAGAAACATCAAAGCAAGGGGAGCCCTGTTCTCAATAAAAAAGCAAGGGGAGCCTAAATAAAACAATTGGATATCAAGAAAATATCTCATGAAATATATTTTTACAATTCTTGTAGAGTTAAATCTAATTTTTAGAACCTTACAAAAATATGTTCATGAGCTTCAGTTATTTTGAGGCTTCCATTGCTCCAATATATCACAACCATCTTTTTGAATTTTTTTATGCTTAGAGATATTTTTATGGTTTAAAAATCATATCCAGCGTTTGTTGGAATTGTTTAACTAAAAAAGGAATTACAACAAACAATGGATATGGTTTTTCATGGCTCAAAATTACTTTCAACTATTGCATGGACCAGAATAACACACTCTAACAAGTTTGAGGATCCGAATTTCTAGTTTTATAAGTTCAGGAATGGGGATGAGACACCCTAACAAGTCCTCATGGATTTGGTGAGGAACTATATTGCTAGTATTGGTATTAACTATGGTACAGGCAAAAGGTCGAACACCTGACGGGCATCCACACGAAGGTATAAATCTCTCAAGTATTCGGAAGCTCCTTTCATTGCTCTGCATGCATAATCTAGCTCCGCCTTCACAGCGTGCCGTCGTCTCAGCTGGTTGCCCAAGATCGTGCTCCGCTGTCAACGTGTCATCGGGGACTCGGGGAGAGTGCGTCTTCTCCAGTGAAGAGACTCGCGTCGGGGCTTCTTCTGGTGAGGAACTTGCTCATCAAGGTTGTGGTTCTTCTTTGCCGGGGTTCTTCTTTGCCGACAGTTGCGGAGACTCTAGTGCTTTGGGTCCTGAATTAAATGGTTATTTTACGGTGAATCATACCATGTTATCCATTGTTTCAAAAGGATTAGTATGATTGTATAAAAAGATCCAACAATTGAGATTAATTGTATACCACCACAACTTGCACCTATGATATAGGGTGGTATACATAAGTATAGGTGATATAGAGGTATTATTGGAAATTTTTTCTTGGTGACATAAATGAAATATATGATTTCTTATCATAATAGTCATATATAAGGGGAGGGTACACAAAAATATATGTTTTCTTATAAAAATTATCTATTTATCCTTATAAAAAATAATAATATACTGCATAACACCACTGGTGGTATAGTCCACTGTAAAAGAGCTCAAACTAAATTGCCAAATAGGACTGGTTCGAGATTCAAAAGTAGCCAACGACAGTATACAAAAGTAGCAATATACAGATGCTGGCTTTGATGCAGTCCACCGCCTGCTGCGCGTCGTCCTCCGAGAGGATTAACCGCCCGGCCAGCCAAATCTAAACTCGAATTGCTCGTAGAAGATTAATTGCTCTAGCCAAAAAAGCAACAAAAAACAGAGCAAGCGCGATGTAGATAGCTGAATTCGGATGCGAGAAAACATAGCAGAGAGAGAATGCAGGTGGGCAGGATCGATTACTCACAAGCAGGCGCGCAGACGAGCGCGATGTCCCCGTCGCCGGCGGCGAGGAAGAGCGGCGAGACGTTGGCGCGGATCTTCTCGTGCACGGCCCTCACATCGGCGGCGGTGCCCTCCCGTGGCTCCGCCTCCACCTCCTCAACGCGCCGCCCCCTGAGCCACACCACCCCGGCGCAGTTCACGTCTGCACCCCCTGCCGCCAGGATCTCGCCAGCCTCCCTCACTTCTCCTCGTGCCACGACCTTCACCAGCCGCTGCGGAGCCGCCTTGTCCTCCGCCTTCGCCACCGGCCACACCTGCCTGCCGTCAGCGATCACCGTCGAGCGCAGCAGCACCGCCATTCCCGAAGTTCTCCCTGAGGACGCTGCGGGGTTCGCGGCCTCTGGCCTCGCGCTGCTGGAGCAGGTCGCGGCGGCGCGACGTGGCGGCCCAACACAGGTGAGAGAGAGAGGAGAGAGATGAGAAGAAGGATGTTGATGGAGAAGAAGATAAAAATTAAGGATCTTTTTGCATATATGCATATCCACCGAAGGGGTATGGACTCAAGTGACAAAACTTAACAAGTTTGGGGTGTTGAATTTCGATTTTGCAACTTTGTGGACCTAAGTGGCACAAGGTGACAAGTTCAAGAATGTATAGTGTATTTAACTCTTGAAAAAACCACAGATTAATTTGATATTGGAAAAACACAGATTAATTTAAGATTGGAAATTTAGGAACAGGCAATGCCATGCTCTGTGTTGAAGAGATAATTGCCGCGTCTTCGATCATCAGTAGCATTTCATCATACATGTTAGCTGCACGGACATGGCTCGGAGCTGCCGGAAGAGCATCAATGCTCGGACTCATCAGCAACTTGGTGACTTGGTGAGGCTCAAACTATTTCTGCAAACAATTGGCTGGAACTCGATTTTCTGGTTGGGTAAAGCTTCAGTTAGCAACAAGGAACTTGATCCTCATTCCAAGGAGTGGCCACCATATTAGGTTAAGCAGATAAAAGATGCAGACAAGGTTACCAGATCTAACAAATTATGGGAAGTTCCTAGCATGAGGATAGTTTCACAATGCAAAGTAGCAAAAAGTTTAAAACACACAGGCCTTGACAGGTATGCATAAACTGTCCAAGCTTATAAGACCATCCGCACCGGAGACGGTAAAAAGTCCCTGGAGGGAAAAGATAAAGGAGAAGGGGTTGCAGCGGCTCCCTGCAGGACGACAGGAAAACAGCGGCGGCCTCCAATTCACGCCAGATTCAGCGCGATGGAGGGCTTCCTCCAGGAGGTGACGGGCCCACCACGCGCGGTCCTCCCAACGACTTCGCGCGCCATGGATGCAGCCTCCGCATCCGCCCGCCCGCCCGCCATGGTCGCCGGGAGCAGGGGAGCGCCGCCGCGGCCCTGCTCCGCTGGGGAAGGACGCCGAGCTCTATGCGACGCCGTCCGGCAGCAGAGGAGCTGGAGCGGCGCCCGCAGCAGAGGAGGCGGAGACCGCTCCGCCCCGTCGTGCTCTAGGTCCGAGCTCCCGCCACTGGAACGGAAGGGAGCGCTGTCGAGCCTCGCCCCTCCCGCCCAAGATCCCGCGTGGAGCCGGTGGATCTCGTCGTCGTCGCTGTGGGTGGAGGCCTGCCGCCGCCATCACTGTGGATGGAGGCCCGCCACCACCGTCTCCCGAGCACCTCCAGCACCGCCGACGCCCCGCCGAGCTCTGAATCGAGCTCCGCCGGGAGATCCGGCCGCCACCGCAGCTCCTCGCGCCGGCAGGGGAGCGGGGTGGGCGGAGGAGGGGCCCGCTGTCGTCGTCCCGCCTTCTCCTGCCTCCACGCGCCGTCGCCGCTGATCTGCACCGCTGCAGCCCTGCTCCGCATGCCGCCGCTGCGCGCCTCCTCGTGAGCTCCGCCGGCCGGCCATCGGGGAGAGGGAGAGGCGTCGAGGCCATGCTCGCCGGCGCTGGAGCTGCAGGACGGGTCCTGGCCGTCCTCCGCCCCAGATCAAGGCCCGCCGTGCCCCGTGCCCCGCGACAGAGAGGAGAGAGGGAGGAGCACCGGGGAGGAAGGAGCAGGGAGAGCCAGGCGGAAGGAGCGAGGTGGGGGGAGGGGTAGGTGGTGGGGTGATAAAGGAGGGTGTGAGGCTGATGTGTGGGTCCCGCCGAATGGTAGTTGGGATAAAGTGGAGATATAAAGGATGATGGATGCGGGAGAAGTGAATATAAAAGAGAGAATCTCGATGAGTAGGATGGCATATTCCGTTTTGAAGGAGGAAATAAAGAACGATGAGTGTGGATGGACTAACGCACAACAAATAAGCTCCTTTCGAACTTGTGCCCCGCAGGATATTCTAAGCAAATGACACGAATAAGATTTGCATGAAAGTGAGAAGAGTCTGGCGAAATAGCAGGTAGTCTAGTGGTTACAAGAGCCTCTGTAGCATCTTAGGTTCTGGGTTCGATTCCCCGTGAGAGCGAATTTCTCAGGATTTAACGGCGTTTGTGCTTTCAGTGGTAAGCGACGTTCCCGTCGATAGCGAGGCGTCTGTGGTGACTTCGTCAATCTTGAGGATTTAGCGACTCAGACTTTGAAGATGCTCATAGAAGTAGGGTTTGAGCGCGTATATTCATAAAGATGAGTGCGTGTGCGTTGTGAGTGTTTCCGTTGTACCGTGTAATTCGGAAAAAAAATAAGTCCGCAAGTCAGTTGGAACCGTGGCAAGCGACTAACAGAGCGTAATTTGACAGTCTTACCCAAACAGCCAGCAGTAGGAGATTTCCTTAAATCTTACGCCGAGGGCTAAGATATTTTGATAGTCAACGAGTCTGGTCATCGGTGGTGTCAGCATGTCACGAGGTGGTCTGAATGTCTGATGGCCGCGCCTCTGGTCATTGGTGGTGTCAGTATGTCACGAGGTGGTCTGATGGCCGCGCCTGATCTCTGATCTTGGGAAAGGGTGCGGACTGACGACTCAATCCACTCATCCTTCGGTCGTGTTTAGATTCTCTCTAAAATTTTTCCGGAGAAAAGAATCTTGTATGCATGAAGTATTAAATGAAATTTATTTGCAAAACCTTTTCACATATGAGTGCAACTTTGCATGATAAATCTAGTAGTATAATTAATTTAATAATTTGCTGCAGTAATGCTACAGTAATCATTCTCTAATCGTGTGTCAAAGCCCTCATTAGATTGCTCTCAGAGATTTACATTGAGGTGTGAAAGTAATTTTATAAACTACTTTATTTAATACCTTTAATTAGTAGTCAAAAGGGGTTGAAAAAATTTTCAACTCCTATGTAAACACGCGTATCTTACTGTAAAAACGAATATATGATCTCGGTCATCGAGATTCTCTTCTTTACCTTCATTTCTCGTACATCTATCTTCTTTTATATCTCTTTTTTATCCCAACAATTGAGCCCAATCGAAAATTTTTATCCCCTTCATCTCCCATCCCACCCGCCTACCCCTCTCCCTGCCTTGTCTCTCTCTCCTCTCTGCTCTCTCACGCCGACGCCCCTTCTTCTCCACTCCTCCCTCCGGCGGCACCGCCCCTCCTCCGCCAGCGCGGGGCACGCCTCGGTTCCTCCGCCGCGGTCGCCTCGGCTCCTCCATCGTGCCCGCCTCCTCGAGCAGCTGCGAGGCGGAGCCCCCATCCTCAGGTGGCGCAGGTGAGGACGGGCGAGAGGGTTCAGGCGGCGACGCATCCTCACCTGGCCGGCCTCCTATCTAACTCGCACACATGGCCGCTGGGCGAGGCCAGCGCGGCTGCCGGGTCGAGACAGCACCAGGTGAGGCCACCATGGAGCAGGGGCAGCTCGCTCCGACGGAGCAGGGGTGGCCGACGGTTTTGCAGAGCTCGCGCTGGGGTGGATCCATGGCGGGGCCTAGTTCGGGAGCAGGGACAGCTCCCCCCGATGGATCCATGGCGGAGCCCGAGCCCAGGATGGATTCAGGGCGGGAGCGGAGCTCCACCATGGTGGCGGCGGCCGGAGCTGGTGCAAGGAATGGCGCCGGAGCGGCCTGGGCCCTGGTCGATGCCGCTCCTGTCGGCTGCGCTGGATCCAAGCGGTGGCGAGGTTCGATGAACGACTCAACAAGTTTATGAACCCAGAAATGGATTTTTAGAGTTAATAGACCTAACTGACACGCCCTTACAAATTGATAAACCTTCGATGCATTTTACACTTATCTAATCATGATCTAATTAAACTCGTTGGAGATCCGCTTAGGCCAGTCTCAGTGAAGGTTTCACGGACTCAGTTACCTAGACTGCCATGTCAGCTTTTCGACGTAATGAAACAATCACTCTCAGTGCACAGTTTCATTGCACAATTTCATAGACATAGTGAAGCATTTATGTTTTGAATTGTGTTGTGATCAATTGTGTCATTGCCACTATGTAGCTTCATGTATAGTAACATGATTTGGTCACAATAATAAGCATATGTTTAACATATCCAAATAATAGAATACCTAAGTTTGTACATTAACAAAGTAACACATTTACTATTCTATAAAGAATTGCAATGTATTTTTCATTTCATATCCTTTTTCCTTTCAAAAGGACCTATATGTGATTTCTATCTCTAATAATGACCATACTGTGAAAAGTGAAAGGATATTTTGAGAAGAGGATAGAATCGCATCTCATCCTCATCCTCTTCTTTCCATCACCTGTCCGCTCTCTCTCTCTCTCTCTCTCTTGCAAATTACTGCAGCGACTAGGCCGCCCAGGAGCTTCCAGCGGGGGTGTGGCCTTGTGACGGCGCTCGCTGCGGACTCGTGCGGGTGAGGCCGCCGGCAGCAGGCCGTGGCGCGGGGCTCCCTTCGCCGCATGCGCGGTTGGCCCCTGATCTGCGTGCTGGTGGGCAGCAGGCTGCTACAGGCGTGCGCGTGCGCGGGCAAGGTAGCTGACGGGAGAACTCTTTGCCCCGACGGGACACCTTTGCTAAGCAGAAGGGGGAGACGAAGAACCAGGTCACTGCCGCCGTCCCTGCGAAGGCGAGCATGAGCTTGTGGCGCGCGATTTGCAGAGGGAAGCAGATGATTTCACGCGCACGGAGCTGTGCGGGTGTGGGAGGCAGAGCACGGTAGATTGGGGTGCAGGAGATTCACCGGTGAAACGCCGGAGCCCTCAGTGCGGGTTTCGTTCCATTTCATCAGTCTAGGTACTCAAGCCGAGTGCGTGTCGTGGCCATGAAACGGGTAGCTTCTCTCTCCTATTAAAGCTTGTGCCAAATCAGCAAAGTTGGTGATGTGTCCTGCTAATTAATACTTATGAAACTCCTCACGAAACTGCACTGAGACCGGCCTTATGCGTTTCGCGAATTAGTGGATCCATATGATACTACTAGTACTGATTAGTGTTCCTATAGTCAATGTGACTGGTGAATTATTGTAATTTGCCGACAGGTTGCACGGGGCGCATGCGCCGTCGTCCTGCCTTCTGCGGCGCGCTAGTACGATGTGCGCACGCTTCCCCGTGGCAGTGGTGCGCCTCGGTTTCTTGAAGAGCGTGTCACGCCGATGCTGCAATCGGGGGTGGTGCTCGCCGTCGCTCTGTACATCCCCATGGCTCCTCGCCGGCGCCGCAGTTGGGTTGAAGCTTGAGGCTGAGGGTATTCAACTGGACGTATTCAGTAGCCAAATACACGTCTCTGGACTCTGGCTCTACTTGTAAAGTTGTAAGCTTGCATGTTGCAATGGAGCTTGGCTAGTTCGCTACACGTCTCTGGACTGTTCAGCTGTTGCCTCGCGCGCGCAACATGACGACACACGGACAAATGTGCTAGTGCCTCATCTCGGGCGTCGAAGGAGATAAAAGCGGATCACACGCGACGGGGCTCGCCTGCCGTTGGCCCTCTGGCATTGAGCTACTGCCATGTGAGGCCGGATCCACCTGCAAGTGACCCAACGGCAGAGGGACCAAAGGCAGAGGATCCATCACACGGGGGCACGGGGCACGTGTGGATCGTGCTCGCCGAGAGCAAGTGCTCCAAGAAGTCACGCGCGGGCGTGGGTCGGCGCCTCCGTGTGGAGCTGGAGCACACCACACAACACACGCTGCTCGGTTGTTCTCGCCGCTGGGGGTGCAGTCCAACCATGGCGGCGGGGCTCGGTTTATTGAAGGCCGTGGCGCTCGTGCTGGCGCCGGTGGTGTTCGCCGTCGCGCTGTACAGCCCGAGGGACTTCTCGCCGGCGCCTATGCCGCCGGAGTACTCGTACGGGCCCGTCGTGTCCGCGCCGCGGCATGAGGCGCGCGCTCTGGAGCACAGCGAGCGCGTCGGCGAGGGGCGGCTCCCGGGGCCGGAGGACCTGGCGTTCGACGCCGCCGGCGGGTGGCTGTACACCGGGTGCGCCGACGGATGGGTCAGGAGAGTGAGCGTGCCTGACGGGGACATCGAGGACTGGGTACGCACCGGCGGCCGCCCTCTCGGCGTCGTGCTCGCCGCCGACGGCGGCCTCATCGTGGCCGACGCGGACATTGTGAGTTGTTCTCTGTGTTACTATACTACTCCACTGTTCCACTGCTCAGTGTTCTTGAGGCCTGTGCTCGAGACACAGTACTGTAATCTTGGATCTTGACAGGGGCTCCTCAAGGTGAGCCCGGAGAGGAAGGTGGAGCTGCTGACGGACGCTGCGGAGGGCCTCAAGTTCGCTCTGACCGACGGCGTGGACGTCGCCGCCGATGGCACCATCTACTTCACGGACGCGTCGTACAAGTACAACCTCGCCAACCACATGACGGACGTCCTCGAGGCGCGGCCGCACGGGCGCCTCCTGAGCTTCGACCCATCCACGGGGCGGACGGCCGTGCTCGTGCGCGACCTCTACATAGCCAACGGCGTCGCGGTCTCGCCGGACCAGAGCTCCCTCGTCTACTGCGAGACGCTGATGTGAGTGCGGAGTGCCCGACTGATGTGCCCGATGCCCCGATGGACTGACTTGCCATTCGTGTCATGTCACAATACGATGTGCTGCTGGGTGCTGCAGGAGGAGGTGCTCGAGGTACCACATCGCCGGCGACAGGAAAGGCACGGTGGAGAAGTTCATTGACAACCTACCGGGATTCCCTGACAACATCCGCTACGACGGAGAAGGCCGGTACTGGATTGCATTGTCCGCGGTAACATCACAAATCTCCTCTCATCATCAATCATACCATTGCAAAAATTGCTTTTGCATAAGATTTGCTAGGAGCATAGGCAGTTTGATCGATCGTTTGGACCTGCAGGGGAGAACTCTTCAGTGGGACTTGCTGACAAAGTATCCGTTCGTCCGGAAGCTGGTGTACCTCGTCGAGAAGTTCGTGTCTGTTCCGCACGGGCTGAAGAATTCGGGGGCGATGAGCGTGACGCTGGACGGAGAGCCGGTGTCCATGTACAGCGACCCGGGGCTCGCCGTCGCCACCGGCTGGCTCAAGGTCGGCAAACATCTGTACTATGGCTCACTGACGGAGACATACCTCAGCAGGATAGACCTGACTAAGTCCTCAGCTGAATTCCACGAGTGATCTCTGCTGGTTCTTTTCTGCAGATTATTCGCTATGGTAGTACCTATCTATACCATTTCAGAATGGTCATAAGCATTAAATATCATGTCATATCAGAGTAAATTTATAAAGAGAGAGGAGGGAGAGTATCATGAAACGAGAGATAGTTCTTAAGATTAGGCCAGTCTTAGTGGAGTTTCATGAAGAGTTTCATTACATTAAATATGCTAATGTGACGAAGAGAGAATGTGAGAGTTTCATGTGATGTGAGGAGAGTTTCGTCACCATAAAACTCCACTGACACAGTTACCTACTCCCTCCGTCCATGAATCTCTGTCGTTCCAGGAGTCCATTTCGATGTCTAGATTCATCAAATGTTCCAAGCATCTACGCTGCCTTGTGTCTAGGTTCAGAGAATCTTTGCTGCATGTGGTACAGAGCTAAAACGACAGACATAGCGGGACAAAGGGAGTAGTTTTCAGTCTACACCCTCCGTCCCAGAAAGAGTGTCGCTAGAAAACCGTGTTTGTGTCGCTAGAAAACCGTGTTTGTCTCACAAACACGCTTCCCGAACGACACTCTTTCTGGGACGGAGTAGTAGGTAATTGTGCTCATAAAATTTGCACTGACACTGGCCTTACAATCTTCGTAACTGTGTGACACTTTCCACTAAGACTGGTCTAATATTGTTTTCTTTGTTTGAAATCATGTGAACTAGCGGAGTTCAAGGAAATGCACAACCATTAATTTAATACGGAATCCAGGGTGTGATATCTAGACGAAGATGTGGATATGTCCTCAAGTCAAAATGCTAATTTGGAATGGACGGAGTATTATGTCATCACGAATCTATTATTATTACTACTCCATTCTGAATTATAGGTTGTTTTAATATTTGCATAATTTTTTATATGCGTCTGGATTAGTCTATATCTAAATGCATAATAATATTTATAAACCTAGATAGTCTAAAGTAACTTATAATTTGAAACGAAGTGAGCAGCAAGGTAGCTTGGGGAACTGCATTGCACCTCTTTTTTTTTTAATCTTCACACTACGAACACACGCACGCTTGCCCCTACGAACACACGCACGCAACCTTATATTTATGAACACCTCTGAAAAACTGATGAGACGACAAAATTCTCGAGACTGATGAAGTCACCACTGACGTCTCGGTTTCGAGGAGCGTGTATGGGTAAAGACGGTAGACATATCCTACAGATTATCAATACACATTTTGTAGATATACCCTGTAGCTTATTAAAGCATATTTTGTTTTGTTAGACAGACTTTACATTCTCTTCATCTTAAAATATGAACCATGTTTTAGTTTGTTATGACAACGCTTTGACCAAAACACAATTCTTCCTATAGTGTGGTTTACTGATGGTTATTTTACTTGATGAGTACTTCTTAGGAATATGACATACAAGGAAGTAACTGGTACATATCAAAGCACTTCATTTAAATTTGTTTCAAGCAGATGCGTACATTTTTTGAATCTTCCAAATGCTCAGGCCGAATCCAGTAATAAAATTTTAATAAAACACACCAAGGAAAAAGTTATAAGATATATAACCAAAAAAGGGTAAAACAAGTCGTTAGAAGGTCAGCAAGTGGATGACAATTTCACAAGTTGGGAAAAGGACGGTAAGCCTAAAAAGTGTTTTTTTCAAACATTCTATCTAAAAAAACTCTAAAAGATGAATGTTTTTTTCAACTAATGATGCTTAATTGTTTGTCGGTACCATGTGCACACTTGAAATCGCATGGCCGATAGCATGATTTTTTTTTAATTAAGGATTAAAATTCGGCCTCTATATCCAAAGGTGGATATACACGGCCAAATAATACACCAGAGCGCTTAGACTCTAAACCTCGCACCGAGAAAAAGAAAGGAACAAGAAAAGAAAAACACTACGACACAAAAAATGAAGACTAAGCTTCAATCTTCTTCTCCAACCAAGCTTCAAATCTTCCAACGGCGGTCAAGCCAAACCGCCACAGGAGAAGCAGGTCACATGACTTCCAAAGCGACGCCCACAAGAAGGAAACGACGTGGAAGCCGCCGTCATCGCTCCTCCGAAGAACCGGAGAAAGATTTTCACCTAGAAGACAAAGACCAAGCAGGAAGCATCCCAACAAAACGCCTCCAAGGAGGACCACGACACCCGAAGACGTCGTCGCTGTTGACACCGACACCATAGCCGGGAAGGCTTTCACCCGAAGCTTCGTCAAATGCCGACCCGACGACGAAGGAAAAGATGAACCGGAACACCAGCCGCGATCATCAGAAACGTGAGGGGCGAGCGCTTAGGCTCTCCTCAACCAAACCGACGACCAACGACACGAGAGTCGCGACACCTTGCCCAACTCACCAGAGGACCGACACCGACTGGAAGGGCCCAGATCCTCTCCAGGGGACGTCGAAGGATGGAGGCCTCCCGCATCAGCCGCCAACCCCCACTGACACTGCGCTACACAACGGCGAACCTCCATTGCACTTAGGGCACGAGATAGGTCCGCATACGAGCGTGAGGCCGGTCGAGGTCACCAACCGCCACAGGCCGCCGCCAAACTCACATCGTGGGCGGCTATGTTACACGGATACTCCAAGAGGGGTGACGTATCCATATCCGATACTCGTCGGATACGCGGACACGGATACTCAGATACATCATTTTAGTGGATTTTCTTTTGACAAAGTGTGTATCCGCGTATCCGATACGTATTGTATCGGATACCTGTACCCGTACTCGTGTAACATAGCTGGGCGGCCACGGGAGACCAAACCCCTGGCACTTAGTCTGAGCAAGGTAGGCTCCGAGGACCGACACCCATCAGCAAGCCACCGCCGTCCATGTCGCTGCCCACCAGGATGCAGGCCACGACCCCGCCGATCCGAGGAGCCCGACCACTACCTTCTCCACCCATGAGACAGACTGCCAGGCGCCGGTGGCCACCAGACCCCGTCGCCGGCAACCACGCCGCCGCGAGAGTCGCGACACAAGCGGCTACCGACCGTCCCTACCATGAGGAATAGCTTCACAAGTCGCCGGACACCTCCAATGCAGGGTGCCACCCGCCGACCGCCGAGCCCCCATCACGGGAAGCCACCGCCGGCCGTCGAGCCACCACCACGGGGACCGTGTCGCAGGCCGAAGGCCGGTGACTGCCCCGCGCCGGCCGCGCCGCCGTCACACCATCCGGAGTGCCATCACCACCGCCCGGGTCCGGCCTCCATCCAAACGGAGTGCGTCCAGACCACAGATCCGGCCAAGGCACCGGCGGATCCGGGGGCTCCACCACTCGCCGCCGCGGAGGACGTCCTGCCCCGGCGAGCCACGCCGTCGAGCTCGGGCGGCCGCGTCCGCCCCAGCCCTCCGGCGAGAAGAGGAGAAGAGGCCACGCCGCCACCTTCCTCGCGGTCGCGCGGTATCCCGACGGCCCGCTCGGGCGGCGGTGCGGCGGGATTGCAGGCTGGAAGTGGCGGCGGCTAGGGTTTGGAAGGGAGGTCGCCCGCCGCCCACGCGGGGGAGACGAGCGAACCGTCACGGCCGATAGCATGATTACATACCACCCTTCGTAATGTTGCCAATGAATTACATTCTAAAATAAAAATGTTGCCAATGAATTATTGTTAACCATTGTTTTAGATTAGTCCATCAATCCGTGCTCCCTCGTAGGTTAATATTTTTAAAAATTATATTTCGAAATTAGTAAAAAAAATCAAACTCCTAGCTAATAGTAATCAAAATTATTTAACTACTACTCTCTCGATTTTTTCAATACTTCAATATAATACTAACTTCTAAATAATTTTGAACGCAAGATTTCTAAAAACATTAGCAAGTGCACTAGTATACTACATCTAAGTGTATAACAAAATTTTTTTTAGATAATGGATACAATATCTGGCCTCTACGTCCATAGACGTACACAACCCATTATTACAAAGTTTGGTATAAAAAAGCACATCATCTCAAAATATAGAGACAAGAATTAAAACAAACGATATAAATGCTTCCATCCTCCGTTGGCCTGTTCTAAAGACACCATCTCTAGCTTTGTGCTCAACGAAGAGAGTAAGTTCTTGTTGTGCTCATCACGCTGCAGCTGCGCCAAAAAACGTAGCCAATACGCCCCCCTGAAAATAACCTGCAGAATCGAGTTATATTTAATTTTGTGAAAGATAATATCATTACGGGTTTTCCATATTGCCCATCATAACGCCGCAATCCCCACCCAAATCAAGGCTCTAATCTTGCTATTTTGATTAGAAAGCCAAGAACCGAACATATGTCGTATCGACTTGGGTTGAGTTAAATCTGTAGCTAGATATACCATCCTCCAGACCATTCTCGCATAATGACAGTCCATAAATAAATGTTGGACCGTCTCATTAAGGTTACAGCCAACGCATTTTTGGCTACCTTTCCAATTTTTCCGAGCGAGATTGTCTTTAGTTAAAACCACTTCCTTTTGTAAAAACCAAAGGAAGATTTTAATTTTTAGAGGAAATTTAAACTTCCAGATTTTTTATGTCTGAAAGGTGGATGCGAGTCAAGTAAATGTAGATACATAGATCGAACAGTAAATAAATCAGAATTGGTTAGGTTCCATCTAAAAGTATTTGAACCATCCACCAGACTAAAGGGTGATATCTGAGCTACGAGATTCGACCAGTCTGTCAGTTTAGACCCCGGCAAAGTCCTCCGAAAAGAGATATTTAACGGATGAGTAGCCAAAATTTTTGCCACCGATGCATGAGGGTCCCTTACAATATTAAAAAGTGAAGGATATCTTTCCCTGAGACACATTACCTGCCCACTTGTCCTCCCAGAAACGCGTTGTACTCCCATCTCTAATTATAAAGGAGCCATTTGTCAAGACTTCATCTTTAATTTTCATAAGTCCTCTCCAAAACTGAGAGTCATATGGTTTAGCCTTAACCTGCGTTAGGGATTTGGACCTGAGATACTTGTTTTTAAGCAAATCTTGCCACATGCCATCAATATTTAGCAGGTTAACTATCCATTTAGCTAACAGACATTTATTTTGTAACTCCAGGTCCAGAATACCCAATCCACCCTGATCTTTGGGTCGACAAAGGATGTCCCATTTGGTTAGTCTGTACTTATGTTTATTTGAAGACCCGTGCCAAAAAAATCTAGAACAGAACTGGTCTAGATTTTTAATGACTCCTTTCGGAATTTCAAAAAAGGACATCATGAACATGGGTAGACTGCTAAGCACTGAATTTAGAAGGACTAATCTTCCTCCATATGACAGGTGTTTAGCTTTCCAACAAGAGAGTTTTCTTTCAAATCTTTCTTCTACCTTGTGCCACTCAGAATTTAGTAGCTGTCTATGATGCATAGGAATGCCGAGATAACAAAATGGGTATTCCCCAGCATTACAACCAAGGAGACATGTATATTCATGTTCCATCTCCTTAGCCTCTCCATAGCAGAAGATTTCACTCTTATGGAAATTGATCTTCAAACCAGATAACTGCTCAAAAGCAGTAAGCAAAAGTTTCATATTTTTTGCTTGTTCTAGATCATGATCCAGGAAGATGATAGTGTCATCGGCATATTGTAAAATTGATAAGCCGTCATCCACTAAATGAGGAATCACACCACTTATTTGTCCATCGGCTTTCGCTCTGTTTATAATGAGAGCAAGCATATCAGCGGCGATGTTAAATAAGATTGGAGACATTGGATCTCCCTGGCGTAAACCCCTTTTAGTTTGGAAATAGGGACCAATGTCATCATTGACTTTAATCCCCACACTACCACCCGTGACCATTCCTTCAATCCACCTACACCACTTTGGCGAAAAGCCTTTCATGCGCAGAGTTTGTTGAAGGAAAGACCACTTAACTTTATCATAGGCCTTTTCAAAATCAATTTTGAAAATAACCCCATTCCTTTTTTTGGTATGTAACTCATGGATAGTCTCATGTAAAATAACAACGCCTTCCATGATGTTCTTGCCTTGCATAAAGGCTGTTTGAGTCAGACTTACAATTGTTTGAGCTACTTTATTGAGCCTATTTGTGCCAACTTTTGTAAAAATCTTAAAGCTGACATTAAGAACACAAATAGGTCGGTACTATTGTATTTTAGTAGCTTCATCAGTTTTCGGGATAAGAGTTATTATCCCAAAATTCAAGCTAAAGAGATTTAAATCCTCTTTATGAAAGTCCGAAAATAAAGCCATAATGTCCTCTTTAATTATAGACCAAAAGACTTGATAGAATTCAGCAGGAAAGCCATCTGGTCCGGGTGCCTTATTATGTTCCATTTGGAACACCGCCTCACGAACCTCTGTCTCTGTGAATTCTGCCACTAACACATCATTCTCCTCTTGGGACACTTGAGGATTATCATGGGTTTGATGTTCCATGAGAGAGATATGAGTCTCCTCTGGTGTCCCAAAAAGATTTTTGTAGTATTGAGTGATATGGGTTTTGAGCTGCTCATCTCCAACTATCACACCTTGATCGTTTTCAAGTTGGTAGATGTGTTGCTTCCTATGTTTGCCATTCGCTACTAGATGGAAAAATCTGGTATTATCATCTCCTTCTAGTAATGTATTGACTTTAGCTCTTTCATACCATTTTAGCTCTTCCTCCCTTAAGAGGAGTGCCAACCTCCCTCTTAGAAAGTGTTTAAAATTAATCTCTTGATCGGAAAGAGCAACACTTTCAGCCTTTTTATCTAGGCCTTCTAAAAGAGATAACAATTTCTTCTTTTCTTTTCGATAGGTCCCAGAGATATGTTGGGCCCATCCACGAAGATATTGTCTAAGTCTGCGAATTTTATTCTGCCATCTCTCCAATGGTGTGCTACCCTCAGTGACTGATTGCCATAAATGAGCAACCATATCGTAGAAACCATCACGGATTAACCATCCTCTTTCAAATTTGAAAGGTCTCTGGTTATTGTGATGCGTATTCGAACCCGTGTTCAGAATAAGGGGAGTATGATCAGAAGTATTCCTATCTCTAGCCTCTACATATGACAAAGGGAACTTATCTTCCCAGTCCGTACTAACTAGAACCCGATCAAGCTTTTCTAGTAAAGGATCATCACCTGGACCAGTCCACGTGTATCTACGTCCAGACATGACAATCTCCTTAAGGTCTAGAGATTCAATTACAGAGTTAAACAGATTTGGTCATTTGAAATCAAAAGTCCCAGAACTCTTGTCCTGTGGATGTCGCATAATATTGAACTCTCCACCAATTAAATAAGGTAGAGACTCCCGCAAACAAGTATTAGCCATTTCTGCTAAAAATTCTTGTTTATGATCATGTTGCGCTGGTCCATAAACCACAAATAGCGCAAATTTGAAGCCATCAGATTTGCATCGCAAGGTAAACTTGACATAATAGTCTCCTTCCTCAATGGCCCCAATGTCAAAAACAAGAAGGTCAACCCCAAGCAGGATTCCCCCAGATCTACCATGTGGTGCCATACTGTGCCAGATAAAATCCCGGCCAGCACACAGGTTCTTTAGAATATGATCTGGAAAGGACTCCCTACCAGTCTCAGAAAGAGCTATAAAATTTATCTGCTCTTCTCTGACCAGGTCTGCCAAATGTCTGTGTTTAGCCAAGTCTGCAAGACCTCTGCTATTCCAGAATATCCCTTTCATCGCATAACAATTTTTGGAAGGGGTTTTTGGTTTTTTAGTGAGCTGGCCTGTTTTGGTATTTTTGGCTTTACTCGCTTTCTTGCGTCGGTGAACCGGTGACAGATCTATCAATTGATCTATCTCCTGTTCATGCGTATTCTCATTTAGATTACCACTAATGTGGCCGAGAACCGCATCAAGACGAGACTCTCTTTCCTCATCACTCACTTCTAAAGGTTTAGGATTATTTTTAGAAGTTTTCTTTTGTTTAGCACACACAACCATCCTATCAATTTCTAAATTCTTGATAGCAACAGTGGAAGCTAAAACAGAGGAATAGTCACTACCTAGGTTGATGCCTACCCTATTCAGGTTTGAAGAAATGCGGGAATCTGAAAAGGTAGTAAAAGATTTACCTAGAACTTCTAGATTCTTTTTAGCCGCCATTCTCGCAGTTTTCTCCAAAGTATGATCATCATTCTTGGCTTGTGACCGAGAGCTCCGCCTAAGAACTCTAGGCTCTAGCTCCTTCTTACGCATCTGCTTTTGCACCACTTCAACCTCTTTATTTAGCGAACTGGATTGCACAGGCTTCTCAGTATCCGGGAGTGGTGAAGAAGAAACAGCAGCTTGTAGTTCAGCGTGAGCCTTCGTGTAACATTGAATCGAAGCTGCAGTATTCGCAGCCTTTTCTAGGGGCGCAACTGTAATTGTACGCACCACACCCACACGCTCGATTGCCGATCGCCGTGAGGAAAGCCACGCTTCACCTGCCAAATTGTGCATCATGATAGCTTTAGCACCTGCACACACCAGGTTGTTGTTTGCCCTCTCAAGGCCTTCAACATCCCATTCTGCTTGTTCCCACTCACCAGCCACCTTTGAACTAGTGTCGTCCACAGCTATTGCATGATTCATTTGCATTTCAAGTTCAGCATGTGCACTACCTTTTGGAGCATGATCAGATTGTGGGACATCCTTGGGATTGGCTTCTGAAGTGGAAGAATTAGACCCTTCCTTGCTTTGTTTCTCTGCATCCTCCATCTCATAGTCTCTTTCCTTATTTTTCTCCTCTGGATCTAAATCGTCATCCTCATCAAACTCATTTTGGTCCCCGTTATTATCAGAGACCAGTTGATCAACCTTGAAAAAGATTTCATATAGGCAGTCATCCACAACAATGTCAGCATCATCTGGAATGCAATTTGCATCCAAGACTGCAACCATAAGTCAGACTACTCCTGTCTTCTTCATGGACCTCATATCTACCTTTTGCGTTGCACCGAGGATAGATCCTACTGCCCAGAGAGGTAAAAAGGATCTAATTTCATAAGGTACGCCATAAACATGAACCCATACCTTTTGCAGCTTCTGTTTTGGCTTAATCTCACTGTTCCATTCTTCAAAAAGCATAACCCCCTCATTATTATCTGTGCGGAGGCGTCTCATGCTTATCATCCTCTGAAGCTCGACTTGACATGGGAATGGCACTATAAAAGAATTGTTACCATGCTCTCGGACCACCCAATCCCACTTCACTGGTATTGCTCGTGCAAGTTCTTTCTTGACAAGCTCTGCCGGTACATGGCCTTCAACAATTTTAATCAATGCCGTGGCAGAAACCTTACGAGGTGCCTTTGCTGCAGAGGTGTAAGGAATATGGAAAAAGCCAAGACCATCACCAGCGAGCCCACAATATGTGGCTGCCGGTTTAGGTCCATGAAGTAATGGACATTGATTAGTGAAATGCTCTTCCTCACATATCTCACAACAAAGAGCAGACTTCTTCTTCTTTTTCTGCACAGGTTCACCAGCAGGCTGTGCACCTTTGTGCTTTCCTATCTGAGATCCTGTGGCTTCTTCCTTCTCTTTACCTCTACTGTTTTGGTCCTTGACTTGATCACCTCCTGTGCTTTTGCCATGGTAGCTAGCATCTCGACCTTCATGATCACGATTGCGGCCACCGCCCCGGCCCCGGCCCCGGCCATATGGCCTTGGTGGACGGCCACCTTGTGGGGCAACACGAAATTGGTTGCCGTAGTTGCGCCCTTGCCGCTGATCACCTCCACCACTTCCAGAGCCACCAGGACCCCCTGCCACCGCCATGCCTCCAGCCATGAGCACCTGTGCGTAGGTTTTTTTCTACTACTCGATCTGCCTGATAGACGCCGGCACAGGAACGCAAGACCTGGATTACGGCTGCTCCACGTATCTTTTGGGCCTAGTTCAGAATCCGGCCCAGCAGAGGGCCCAACAGCAGGTTTCTTTGAATTTTGAACACGCTGTGATTGCGGATCTGAATGACGAACACGACGAGAAATTACAGGCACCGGTGAAGAACCTGATTGTTGTCCTCTAGTTCCTGCAATTTTGGGCTCCAAAAATCCCCCAGTGTCCTCAACGGTGAACACCTAGGTTTAGGCAAGGGACCTTTCCATCCCTTTGAATTATCCCATGGCCAGCAGCCCTTCCCTTGCCGGAGTTTTGGATGTTGTCGTTTCCCAGATTGCTGGATAGATTCTGGTATTGTAGGATCTTTAATCGAACCTGCAATCACAGATGGACATACCTGAGCGGCAGCGTCGATGTTGCCGAGACCTTCATCCACATCCGAGTATGCGTCACTCCAGAATTTTCCCACGGGATGCGTCTCTGAGTAGATCACTTTTGGCCTCCAAGATGACTCGGTAATCTCGTCAATCGATGCAGACAACCGACGACGCGCGGCTGCTTCATCCTCCAGCGGATTCCGTTCCATTTTGTTCGAGATGATTCTCTCCTTGAGCGCAGATCGGATGGATCGCGAGAGTGCGCCATGCCGTCGCTTCATCGCCTCATGATTCAGAACGTCGCATCAGCTTTTCGTATAACAAAATTTATGCACCTACCAAAGCCAAAATGATTTATAACTTGAGATAAAAGAGTATAATACCAGCTTGACTTAAACTATTTGTAAGAGTTTTGAATTCTAGACTTCCGTATAGTAGAGGCACCATTGAATCGATGAATGGAATATTGTCGCGCCTGCATAGGAAGCCTGCATGTGGCATTTGTGAATGTGATCGGATCCGTTGCTCGCGGCGGGAAGTATATTCCTTTCGGTATTGTTTCTATTGGTGGCAAATTAAATCATATTCAAATTCCTTTCGATATTGAACAAAAGCGGGAAGATGATCTGCAAGTCGAAGGCTTGATTTTAATTTGGGTCCGGGAACGGAGGCATCGAGTGGGGCAGGGGGACTCAAGCCCCCTACCGCCATGATCTCCATTGAAGTGAGAGGGAAGAATGAGGGAGAAGAAGAGGAAAATGAGGGAGAGGAAGAATAAGAGGAAGCTATAGCACCAATCCTATATACCTTCCGGAAGATTTTTAGTTAACCAACTATAACCCACAACAAGCCCCGTAACGGCCCACACAGCCCAACTACGTGAAACCCTAGCCACCAGTTTCCTCCACCTGTTGCCGCCGCTGCGCCCTCCCCGCGTCCCCGCGTCGGCCGCGCGAGCTCACCGGCACCGCAACCGGTCGCGCCTGCTCCGCCGTCCGCTGTGGCCACCCGCGTCCTCTAGCTCCACCGCCGCCACCGCCGGTGCCAGAGGAGAGGGTGAAGAACCTCCAAATTGTTGGTTCCAAAAATGTTGGTCCAAAAAATATTGCAACATTTTGCAAAATATTGATAAAAAATAGTTAACGAAACCAACATTTATTAAAAATGTTGTAACATTTCTGAAAAATGTTGGAAGAAGCCTTAAAAATATGGAGAAAAATGTTGTCCAACATTTCTAAAAAATATTGCAACAGTTTGCAAAATATTGACAAAAAATAGTTGATGAAACCAACATTTCTTAAAAATGTTGGAACATTTCTGAAAAATGTTGGAAGAAGAAAAAAATGTTAATTACAAAAATGTTGGTCCCAAAAATGTTGCAGCATTTTGTAAAATGTTAATGAAAAATTACTAGAAATGTTGAAGAAAAAAATGTTCTAACATTTTTGAAAAATGTTGGAACATTTTTAATTTAATAGTCATGAAGTGGGTTGGTGAAAAAATAAAAAACATCATTTAGATGGGCTTTAGTAGGTTGGAAGTTCATAGGCTTATCCATCTTCCGAAACGGAACTGCTGGCGCTCGGACGTCCGTTCCGGGCGCTAGCATCGGACGCCTCCGTGGGCGTTGGATTTAAAGCAACTCAGCCCATCAGCCGTCGGATCGAAAGTGCAGCGACCAATGTTGCGAGCCATTGCGAGCCATGTTGCGAGCATGTTGCGTGCAATATCCAAACATCAGAGGACCTCCTCCCTCCTCCCCCTTGGCACAACACACAAGCGACCCATGTTGCGACCCGTGTTGCGTGCAACATCCAACATCACGAGTCTCCTCCTCGACACAACACCAACATCACATGTCTGCAACATCGAAACTCAACATCCGCAACATCGAAAATTAATGTTTGCAATGTCAAAAAATTGTTAATAATGAACTGTTGAAAAATGGGGAAAACCCCCCGCAACATCTACTTCATGTTGGCTGGAACATCTCCTTGTTGAAAATGCAACATTCAAATAAAACACTTGCAACACGAGCGTGAAACATTCGCAACATCATGATTCTCTTTGCAACATCCATACGAAACATTTGAAACACTCGCATGAAACATCCGGAACACTGGAACCCTAAGCTTGCAACATGCAAATAAATCAGAAAAAAAAGAGATGTTGTACAGGTGGGGAGGGAGATGCAATGCAAAGTCAACAGGGGAACGCCCCTGGCCGCGGGGAGCGGCGGCGTGCTTCCGGCCATGCCCCGACGACCGAGGAGTGGGCAACACTCGTCGAAGTTGCAGCTGGGGAGGGGACGCTCGCCGGAGGCTGGGGGATGGGCTTGCGCATCGGCAGTGCGGCTGGGGAGAAGCGCGCTCGTGGAAGCGCGCGGCCGGGGAGGGGCGGCACTCACCGGAGGCGCCCCTAGTCACGAGCGCTAGAACATCATCATCATATAATGAAACATGCAAACAACACTGATGTAACATTAGGAGATAATTATTGCAACATATGTAGATAATTATTGCAACATCGGTAGACAACGCTGATGCAACATTGCCAGAAAGTTAATCCAAAAAATGCGAGAAGTGGAGCAGGTTGGGGGACGCAGCCCTCGCGGCCACGGGGAACCTTGGCCAGCGGGCGGAGGAGAAATGAGGAGGGCGCAGGCGACCATGGATGTGCCGTCCTCAGGAGCTTGCCCACCTTCTGACCGCGAGGAGCCCGCCCTCGAGCTTGCAGGAGCAGCGGCACCCGCGGCGTGCTTGCCTGCCCTCCGGCCGCGGGGAGCGGCGGCGCGTCCAACGCGGCTGACCTACCCTCCCGCAGGGGGGAGCGGCGGCGCACCCTCCCGCCGCTCACCGACGGAGTTCCTCCCACCCCAAAGAGCGGCGCACCCTCCCGCCGCTCGCAGCGGGGAGTGTTGGGTATTTTCACACGAAATAAATCCGCAAGCGCACGGACACCGTTGTAGCTTTCACCTCAGAGTATTCCAAGGGTATCGAATCCAAGGGAACGTGTGTGTACTAACTTCGTTCTAATGGTCCAAGGACACACCACGATATGAGGCACTGGGAGAGAGGATTCCTATGGATAGCTCTACAGATGAGGTTAAAGGTCGATCTCTCGAGAACTTGCTTCGGGCACCGGCTAACCCCTGATCTGTCAAGAGACTCCGACCTATGGATCTAAGACAAACCTCAACCTGCACTATATCCGAACATGGAGGATTTCAAAGGATCAACAGGGCTGTCACCACCTGCGATCTACCTCTACCAATTCGTGGGGTATAGGGCAAACGAAGGATAACCCTTAGCCTAGACACTACGTCTATGCTACTGATTACTACCGTAGCCTGATTACGCTATCCCGCGGTGCGTAGCAACCTACGACACTCTATATTAAATATAGAGCAATGAACCCACAAGGAGGAGAACGGATCTCAGTCAACTATAGAAGCTATGAGCAAAAGGAATCACGAATGCCACTTTAGTCTAATTGAACATGCATGAATATCCACTTTATTCTAAAAGATGAACGCGCATACAAACGAGTATGAAAGCTTATGAACCTATGCAACAGGATCAAAGGGGTGTGTTCACGAAGAACACAAGCCTCTAAATCAAGAACGCATGAAGAACACAAGAACATATCATAAAAGTATGAACACACTTTAGTCTAAATAGAAAATACAAAGATACTCACTTTAGTCTAAATGAAGAACAATGACATGGAGAAGCACATGCCTCTCCCTCTCCCTCTCTACTCTAGCACTCTCTCTAGGAGAGGAGGCTTGGATGGGTGGTGAAGTGTGTCCTATTCTCTACCCCTCCCCTCATATTTATAGGCAAGGGACAACTTGGTTCTCCCCTTCTTCCCTTCTTCCCCATGCGCCACCTGGCAGCCTCCCACGCAGGAACAGTACGGGGCACGCTTCCCCAGGCCGGTGGAGCAGAAAACCGGAGGAAAACCGGATCCTAGGGGCTTGAATCGGACCCGAACCGGGCTCTGGGTCACTGAAACGCTGTAAAAAAGGAGAAAACCGCCGGCTCAGGGGGCAAACCGCGGGCCAGCCGGGCGGACCGGCCGCGGACCGCGCCACTGCCTCGCGCGCGCCAACGCGGGCGTGACACACGTCCCGCCCGGGCGACCCACGCGCGCGCCGCGGTGGCCAGCCGGGCTCCGACACGTGGCCCGCCCGGGATCCTCCCGCGCGCGTGCGGCGCTGTGCTGTGGAGCGGCGGATGGCCATTCACGTTCCGCCACGTGGCCTGCAAGCAGACGTCGCCTGGCCTACGTGGGTCCCGTGATGACATCATCCTTTGTTTATTTCATATCTTTTGCGTCCGAACTCCAAAGTAGTCAAGTAATATATCCATTTTGATCGTCTCGACGAGCCGGTCGCAGTGGTGCAATCTAATTTGGCATTTGAGATTGTTTATAATGACATCCTATATAAGCCATTGATTTGCTTGCTCTCAACTGCACCATTTAACACGTATTTCGGTGTGCCCTACAACAAAAGCTAGAAACACCAACACTTGTGGAATTTATCAGTGTAAAGACCTATTCAAGTGTTGATGATCACTTTTCATTTATTTTATGCAGGAGTTGATGGCATAAAAGTGGTACTTAACAGCCGTCAACAACACCCCCACACTTGACCTTTGCTCGTCCTCGAGTGAAGGGAGAACAAATCAAGTGGGACATGATATCCAAAGGTATGAAGTGAGCATAAGAGATATTCCAAACCATACCTTGTACTTGTGAACTCTGTGGAGTGTCTATCATGTTATCTTGGGTAGTTGAGGAATGGAATGGTCATGAATCAAATCACTTCTGCTCATCATGTCAAGTAACTTGGGGTTTTGCAATAAATTTTCAAAACAAACATTTGCTTAGCTCCTCATTTGATTCTCTTAGATCGCTCAATGTGTATATGTCCTCACCAAGGCATTAGACTTGCCTTTCTTTCATCCTACTTCTCATGATGGCTACATGTGGAGCTCAGGGTAGGATAAAGGATAAAGCATACTTGCATCACATATATTGCAGAGTCAAAAACCGGATCCAAGGAGAAAATCAAATCGTACAATCAGATCAAGATGTGCACATGTATGGATGTGATGGATATGGTAAGGTGGATACTAGGCCCGGAACGAGTACTAGTTATTGCCATCAAATTTATTGGAACTCCTTTTTGCGTGATTCCATCTCTCCCCTTTTTCTTCTTTCTTTTGGACATGGGTTATCTTTTTTTTATATCATGCCTTGAGCATGTGTCCCTTCCCTTTTCTTTTTTTTCTTCTTTCCCTTTTTTTTCATAGCCCATGTCTCTTTCAAGGATAGTTCTGGAGAGAGATGTCACATAAGGGAGCTTTATTTTGTGGAATGGATGGATGATACAATGCCAACTTCTAGTGTAGAAGCATAGCAAGGGGAAAACAGAGTGCACATGAATCTTGATCGTGAAAGCATGAAAAGAATTCTCACAAGGGTCACAACAATTTGACAAAGCTCAATGCAATGACAAGCAGCATAAGAGTATAAGGTTTTCAAGATAACTCATCTTATGGCTTTGGTAGGACTTTGGAATATCAAAGAGGAGCTTTGCAAAGTGTTTTCAATTTTTTTTTCAAATAAAATTCCCAAGCACTCAAACAATTAAAGAGAAGATCATATCATCAAACCATATCACAAACACCAACTACTTAGATGAGCATGAGTTCCCTAATGATATTTGTTCACAAGCATCAAGATAAAAAGCATGGAATAAAACATATGCAAGCCAACCATAGGAAACATGTAAAGCAGGTAGAGCACGATTCCACGAGTTTGATTTTAGCAGATAGAATTGAAACTCATTCAAACTCATGAACTAGAGAGAGTTAGAGGGGTAGCGCACCTTTGCTTTTTATTCGATGATCTGGGAGTTGGAGACTCCCCCACACTTATTTCTCGCCTACATTATTAGGAAACAAACAAAAAAACGAAAATGGAAACTAGAGAGAAAGGTTACCTAGCCTAACTATAACTAGAGTTGAATTTTTTTAGGGCTAGGTTTCTTCAATGAGATTGATCACATCATACTCTTTATTATCAGGTTCCAGGAAGATTTTTAGGCGGTGACCATTTACCTTGAAAATATTACCTCCATCGTCTTGTTGTGTGATCGCTCCATGGGGTGAGGCATGAACTACGAGGTATGGTCCTTCACATTTGCTCCGAAGCTTCCCATGTCCAAACAATTTGACCCTGGAATTAAGGAGTAGTACCTTATCTCCTGGCTTGAATTCTTTTGTCTTGATCCTCTTGTCATGCCATTTCTTAGTCTTCTCTTTGTAAATCTTGGCACTGCGGTATGCCTTTTCCCTCCATTCTTCCAACTCTGACAATTGTTGTTTCCTTCATTTCCCAGCACTTTCAAAGTTCATGTTGAATCTTCGGATGGCCCAGTGAGCTCTGTGCTCCAGCTCGACAGGTAAGTGGCATGTTTTCCCGTACACCAACTGATAGGGTGACATGCCTAATGGTGTCTTGTAAGCAGTTCGATATGCCCAAAGTGCATCGGGCAACTTTGTCTTCCATGCCATCCCCATCTCATTTACGGTCTTCTGCAAAATGTTCTTGATTTGCTTGTTCGATGTTTCAGCTTGACCATTTGTTTGGGGATGATACGGAGTGGCAATATTGTGTTGTGCTCCAAGCTCTTTCAGGAAATGTCGGAATTTCTTGTCGATGAAGTGGGATCCTCCGTCACTAATGACCATCCTTGGCATCCCGAAGCGGGGGAAGATGATTTCATGAAACATCTTCCGAGCATGCTTGGAGTCAGCAGCAGTACATGGTATTGCCTCCACCCACTTGGACACATAATCGACTGCTACAAGGATGTACTCACATCCATAGGACTTTGGGAAAGGTCCCATGAAGTCAGTGCCCCACACATCAAACAGTTCCACTTGCTGGTCATTTTGTAGAGGCATTGCATCTCGTGCGGTGATTCCTCCATGCATTTGGCACCTTCGGCATTTCCGAATGAAATCTCTGGTATCATAATACATGGTGGGCCAAAAGAACCCACTCTGCCAGATCTTCGCATGAGTACAAAATGTACCATAATGTCCCCCATATGGTGCTGCATGGCATTTCTCGATGATCTTCATTCCTTCGGCTGTGGATACACATCTTCTCAACAAGCCATCAGAACAAACGCTGTACAGGTACGGATCATCCCACAAGTGGCTTCTACTGTCATGGATCAATTTCCTCTTGCTTACCCCTGGTGGTACATATCCTGCAACTATAAAATTAACGATATCTGCATACCAGGGTGTGGAGTCTGTGATCTTTTGCAGCATGTCATCCCGGAGGAAGTTATTTATCGGTATCTCCTGCATGTTAGTGTAACGCATACGCGACAAATGATCCGCTACAGAGTTTTCTACTCCTTTCTTATCTCTTATTTCAATGTCAAATTCTTGGAGTAGAAGGATCCAACGTATCAAGCTAGGTTTAGCATCTTTCTTAGTGAGTAAGTATTTTAAAGCAGCATGATCCGTGTAAACAATGATCTTAGCTCCTACTAAGTAAGATCTAAACTTGTCTATAGCAAAGACAACAGTAAGGAGCTCTTTTTCAGTAGTAGCATAATTAAGCTGAGCTCCTGACAGTGTCTTGCTGGCATAAGCGATCGCATGATGCTTCTTATCCTTAGTTTGGCCTAGGACGGCCCCTACGGCATAATCACTAGCATCACACATGATCTCGAAAGGCAGCTTCCAATCTGGGGGTTGAATGATTGGAGCTGAGATGAGTGCCTTTTTAAGAGTATTAAAGGCAGCCATGCACTCATCATTGAAGTCAAAGGGGGCATCCTTGGCTAAGAGGCTTGTAAGGGGTCTCGCGATTTGAGAGAAATCCTTGATAAAGCGGCGGTAGAATCCGGTGTGGCCTAGGAAGCTACAGATTCCCTTGACATTGATTGGAGGTGGAAGCTTCTCTATTACTTCAATCTTGGCTCGATCCACCTCTATTCCTCGCTCAGAAATTCGATGCCCTAAGACAATGCCCTCGCGGACCATGAAATGGCACTTTTACCAATTAAGCACCAACTCCTTTTCGTGACATCGTTGCAAGACCTTATCTAGGTTCTCAAGATAATGATCGAATGTTTTTCCATAGACGGTGAAGTCGTCCATGAAAACTTCCATGATTTCCTCAATCATGTCTGAGAAGATAGACATCATGCATCTTTGGAATGAGGCGGGCGCATTGCACAACCCGAAGGGCATTCTACGATAGGCGTACGTTCCATAAGGGCATGTGAAGGTGGTCTTGCTTTGGTCATCAGGATGGATGGGTATTTGATGAAAACCGGAACACCCATCGAGGAAACAAAAGAAAGAATGGTTTGCAAGCCGCTCCAACATTTCATCAATGAAAGGCAGCGGAAAGTGATCCTTCTTTGTGGCCTTGTTGAGTTTCCTATAGTCAATGCACATCCTCCATCCAGTGGGGGGACGTTGGGCGATCGGCTCACCATGCTCATTAGGAACAACTGTCATCCCTCCCTTCTTGGGCACAACTTGAACGAGGCTAACCCACTCACTGTACGGCACAGGGCATATGATCCCAGCGTGCAGGAGTTTCAGGACTTCCTTCTTGACAACCTCCCTCATCGCATTGTTTAACCTCCTCTGAGGCTCTCTCGAAGGTGGGATTGTGGAATCAGTAGGAATGCGATGGGTACAAAGAGTTGGGCTTATTCCCTTGAGGTCTTCAAGGGAATATCCAAGAACAGATCGATGTTTCTCTAAGACGGTGATGAGTCTTGCGGATTCTTCATCTAAAAGTTTGTCACTAATGATCACAGGAGACTCAGTATCACCGTGGAGGAAGGCGTAACGGAGGCCTGCGGGTAAAGGTTTTAACTCAATCGGAGGCCTAGGGGGAGTTTCAGACTCATATAGATCTTCAGGTTCGACGGAATCGTCTACTTCCTCGATGAAATCTACTGCATATGTTTCAAGGAGGGATTCCGGTGAGTCAAAAAGGAGAACTCCTTTCACCTCTTCGATTGGTTCAGAGTCACAGGGAGGTTTGTCATGGTGTTTTGGGCTCTAGCAATCTTGACAGAATAGACTTCCTTCCCTAGACGGACGTCAAGCTTCCCTTGAGTCGGGCATCTAAGAGCAATTTCTCGATGGGATGCCCGATCATGAGATCGAAATCTCGGACGTCAAAAACATGAAAGTCAAGGATTATATCAACATCTTCGTGTTTGACAGACACGTTTTGCAAAATCCCACATCCTTTTAGGAGTTCTCCATCGGAAGTCCAAAGGATTTTGTGGGTCGGAGCCAAAGGCATATCTATTAAAAATTTGTATGCATATTCACCAGAGACAATGTTGGCTCCAATAGTGGGATTATAAAGGGCTTCCACCGGGGTCCCTCCTATGACATAGGGAATGACTGAGGAAGGGGAGCTAATTCGAAGATCCTCTGGCGATAGCTCCAACTCTTGTGACCATTCTCTAGTCATAATGGATGTTAACTCCTTCATATTTTCTCTAAGTATAGTGGTTTCTAAGGGATCTGGAGGAGACGTGGGGACCAACGGTTTCCTTATGCGGTCGTGATTCGAGGTGTTTCCAAAATCTTCAAAAATATCATCCTCGGATTTTAGTAGGGGTTCCAAAGGTCGAATTTCTTCTTCCTTTGGGACTTGTGGTTCAGGAGAGGGTCCTGGGGCTGAATCTAAAAATGCCAGAGATAAAGGTTCAGGTTCAGCTACCGGGATGTCCTCTTGTCTCAAATTGTGCTCTTCTCAGAGAGGCTCTACCTTGGCAACCAAGGAGGTGGTTTCGGTGATATTATCTAAGATTTTCATCCCCTCGTTTGGAGTTTTGTAGAAGAACGACCCTCCGGATGAATTGTTGAGAGATTGGGTGGAGTCCTGATCGAGACCTAAGTAAAAGTGCTGAAGCAACATAGCATCGGGTATCAATAGGACAGGGCAGGATTCCACCAAGGGTGAAAATCTAGCCCAGGCCGCACCTAAAGATTCCTTCTCATTCTGCTGGAAGAATAAGATATCCTTTCGTAGAGCAGCGACACGGGTTAGGGGGAAGTACTTAAGACAAAATTTGCCAACAAGGATATCCCAACTGCCGTTTACCTTACCTACGGTTTTCATGTACCATTGTTTAGCCTCTCCTATAAGAGAAAAGGGAAATAACTTCCACTTGAGGGTATCAGGTGACACGCCTACGAGAGTAATGCATGAACACACTTACCCGAACTCCCGCAGATGATGGTAAGGGTTCTCGCTGCCTAACCCAGAGAAGGGAGTTTCCTGAACCTTGGTGAGATAACCGGAAGGGATTTCATAGCCAGTTGTGAGAATTGGGTACTCAGATGATGGTGGCTCAAAGTGTTCCCCTCTCGGAGCGGAGAAGCTTAAAAGGATAGGCTGCTCCATGGGTAACGGGGGTAAAGGTAGAAATAAAGAAAAATAAAAGATACGAGGACCACTGGGTACGAAGATAGATACAGCAACCGTTCCCCGGCAACGGCGCCAGAAAGCTTGTTGGGTATTTTAGCGACACACGAAATAAATCTGCAAGCGCACGGATACCGTTGTAGCTTTCACCTCAGAGTATTCCAAGGGTATCGAATCCAAAGGAACGTGTGTGTACTAACTTCGTTCTAATGGTCCAAGGACACACAACGATATGAGGCACTGGGAGAGAGGATTCCTATGGATAGCTCTACATATGAGGTTAAAGGTCGATCTCTCAAGAACTTGCTTCGGGCACCGGCTAACCCCTGATCTGTCAGGAGACTTCGGCCTACGGATCTAAGATGAACCTCAACCTGCACTATATCCAAACGTGGAGGATTTCAAAGGATCAACAGGGTTGTCACCACCTGCGATCTACCTCTACCAATCCGTAGGGTATAGGGCAAACGAAGGATAACCCTTAGCCTAGACACTACGTCTATGCTACTGATTACTACCGTAGCCTGACTACACTATCCCGCGGTGCGTAGCAACCTACGGCACTCTATATTAAATATAGAGCGACGAACCCACAAGGAGGAGAACTGATCTCACTCAACTACAGAAGCTATGAGCAAAAGGAATCACGAATGCCACTTTAGTCTAATTGAACATGCATGAATATCCACTTTATTCTAAAAGATGAACGCGCATACAAACGAGTATGAAAGCTTATGAACCTATGCAACAGGATCAAAGGGGTGTGTTCACGAAGAACACAAGCCTCTAAATCAAGAACGCATGAAGAACACAAGAACATATCATAAAAGTATGAACACACTTTAGTCTAAATAGAAAATACAAAGATACTCACTTTAGTCTAAATGAAGAACAATGACATGGAGAAGCACATGCCTCTCCCTCTCCCTCTCTACTCTAGCACTCTCTCTAGGAGAGGAGGCTTGGATGGGTGGTGAAGTGTGTCCTATTCTCTACCCCTCCCCTCATATTTATAGGCAAGGGACAACTTGGTTCTCCCCTTCTTCCCTTCTTCCCCACGCGCCACCTGGCAGCCTCCCGCACAGGAACAGTATGGGGCACGCTTCCCCATGTCGGTGGAGCAGACAACCGGAGGAAAACCGGATCCTAGGGGCCTGAACTGGACCCGAACCGAGCTCTGGGTCACTGAAACGCTATAAAAAAAAGGAGAAAACCGCCGGCTCAGGGGGCAAACCGCGGGCCAGCCGGGCGGACCAGTCGCGGACCGCGCCACCGCCTCGCGCGCGCCAACGCGGGCGTGACACGCGTCCCGGACGGGCGACCCGCGCGCCCGCGTGAGCGCCGCGGTGGCCAGCCGGGCCCCGACACGTGGCCCGCCCGGGATCCTCCCGTGCGCGTGCGGCGCTGTGCTGTGGAGCGGCGGCTGGCCATTCACGTTCCGCCACGTGGCCTGCATGCAGACGTCGCCTGGCCTACGTGGGTCCCGCGATGACATCATCCTTTGTTTATTTCATATTTTTTGCGTCCGAACTCCAAAGTAGTCAAGTAATATATCCAGTTTGATCGTCTCGACGAGCCGGTCGCAGTGGTTCAATCTAATTTGGCATTTGAGATTGTTTATAATGACGTTCTATATAAGTCATTGATTTGCTTGCTCTCAACTGCACCATTTAACACATATTTCGGTGTGCCCTGCAACAAAAGCTAGAAACACCAACACTTGTGGAATTTATCAATGTGTAGACCTATTCTAGTGTTGATGATCACTTTTCATTTATTTTATGCAGGAGTTGACGGCATAAAAGTGGTACTTAACAGCCGTCAACAGGGAGCGGCAGCAACAGCACCTGGCGGGAGGGCGCGGGGTGTGTCCGGCGCGGCTTCGCATGGCGAAGCTCCTCCCCGCCCGGTGGAGCCGCACGGAGGGCGTCGGAGTTAGAAGAAAGAGAGGGAGAGGCTCACCAGAACCCCAGCCACCGCCGCCGCAGTCTTCGTCTCGGGTGGGCCCAGATCCAGTAGGAGGAGGAGGAGGAAGGGAGCGGCGGCCGGCGACGGGGCGGCTCGACAGGATCAAAAAGGAGGGCGCACGGCGGCGTGCGGTGTCCAACGTCCCTGGCGACAGGAGGCGGAGGATGGGCCGGAGAGGGGGCGGCGGCCGCGCATGCGGTAGGGACAAGGCGGCGGCGGCCGGCAACGGGGTAGCGCGGAGCAGGGCGAGGAGGCGCGCGGTGGCTGGGAGCTCCGACTTCCGAGCGACGGGAGCGGAGATAAGATTGCAGTTTTTCTTCTTTCGCAGACGGATGGTGGGGAAGGCGTCCGATGCGCGTCCGACGCATCGGACGCCCGAGCCCCAGCATTATCGCTTCCGAAAGCCATAGAGGAGCCCCCAAGCTATAGGAAGGGGAAGGGGAATGAGCCTGCCATCCTAACTCCGTCACTCCCCTCGTCTTTTTAGAGCAACTCCAACAGAGTGGCCAAATGAAATTGGATCGGTAAAAATAAAGATAACGGCTTGGAACAGCGATCCAACAGACTCGGTATCCGGGATCGCTCGCAATCCGGTTCGCTATACCATCCCTCTCGCTCGGTACCTTTGGCGAGCTGCGGGCTGCGGCAGCTCGTCATCTCGCGCTCCCACGCGCGGCGCGCCCCCCTCCTACTTCCCGCACTCCCTCCGTCCGTCCCGCGCATTGTCGTCGCCCGGCTCCGTCGACCGCCGCACGCCCGCACGCGCGCAGCCACATTCGGGCCCCGCCCATCCCAGATGCCGCCGCCTGGTTCAATCGCCGCCGGAGGAAGCTGCTGATGGCGGCGGTGTCCGGGGCCGGGAGGAGCGGATGCCGCATTGCCCGCCGTGCGCCAGATGACGGTGAGGGGCACCGAGCGGAGCTGCTACGCAAGTAAGACCATATGGAGCTCAACGGCGGCGGCATGGACCACGCTTTCGATCCGACCCATCGCCTCCGCTGCCTCGTCGCAGTCGAGGTCACTCCACCATTGGTGGGACTCCTAGCTCGTCAGGCAGCGCAGGCGTCCGCGCGAGTCATATGGTACGAATCGCTAGCCCTCTCCGCCCAAGCTCGAGCGCTTCCAGCTCCCCCGCTATCTGTTGGAGGATTCTCAGATCGAGCCTTGTCGTTCCGGCTACTGGTGTTCTGAACTTCTGATGCGTGTGTGATTATGTGGTGCTGGTATTGTTACAGACGCAGTTTGCCCCCGCCGCGTTGGTGGCTGAGCTCATCTGCGACAGTAGCGTTGCCATAGCTGCTGATTATGATTGGGAGCAAGAAGCAGAGGAAAAAACAGAGTATGCCAATCAGCCAATCTCGGAGAAGAAAGCTGATGATTCTACAGGATTCTTCTTTTCCTTTTGTTTCTTGGATTCTCGTCTGTATAGCTGTAGATGCATTGAGGATTTTGCGTCTGTGACTGAGAATTGCGAGCAGCTCTAGGCGGCGCCGCGACGGAGCTGGTGGAGCTTGACAGCGGGAGGAGGTCAGTGGGTGGCGGAGTGTGCTGCGAATGGACGGAGTGGGTAAAGTTAAAAATATATAATTGTAGTTGAAATAGTAGATGGTAAATCTGTTATAGAAAGGAAATCTTAGCTAAATGAATAGCTAAATAGAAATATGAAGAGTGAGATTTAGCTAGTTTTTTGGAGTTGCTCCTAGTTTGCGGTTCGTGTAAACATGACTTACGTGCTCCCAAACATGTGGCGCCGGCAGTGCCGTCCGGGGTACGAATTGCCGTCCCGAGCTGGCAGAAGAAAATCGATTCTCGCGGCCGCGACGACGCGAACGTCGTTGGACTCTCCTGCCTCCTGGTCTGATTTGATTTCTACGAAAGGGACACGGACGAGGAGCAACGCCGTGCACGCGCGCGCTGCTTCGTCGCCATGTCCAGGTGTGCCCCAAGCCCACGGGCCACGGAGTAGATGAGAGACGTGATGCGTGTCGCCCTGTGTTCTCGCGGCCACCGGGGCGGCGGGGAGCGAGTTCTTGAAGGCCGCTGGCCGTGGCGTCGCTGCTGGCACCGGTGGGCGTTGGTGGTCGCCGTCGCACTGTAGAGGCCCAATGGCCCATGCAGCGCCGCAGGCCTGGGAACTGGGAAATGACGAAGCCGCGGAGATCGATCCATTCCTCTACCACACAGGCACGAATTTTTTTTAAAATATATTTATTTTTTCACAATTTTTCGAAAATATATAGCGGATCCAAAAATTTGCAAAAGTAGCCACCAACCGCCGTGGTAAATGACGGTAGGGACCTACCACCACCAGGAACTGCAGGGGGGTACTGTAGCATCCCCTACCGACATTTCAATTGACGGTTCCTACGGTAACCCCGCGCGCGGGTACTGTAGCGGGGTTACCGTCGCCGTTTCTCGTGGCGGCATGCACAACTTCTCTTAAAAAAATCATAACTTTCTGGTATGAATTTGGATGGGGATAAAATTTATATGAAAATTGTAGCTTTTGACGAGATCTACAACTTTGTAGTTCAAACTTTTTTCATTTGAAGTCATCTTAGAACTCAAAAAATCGATATACTATCCAGATCTGGATACCGTAAACTGAGATCTGGATAGTATATCGAGTTTTTGAATCCAAAGATGACTTAAAATGAAAAATGTTTGAACTACAAAGTTGTAGATCTCGTCGAATGCTACAATTTTCGTATAAATTTTATCCTCATCCGAATTCATACCAAAAAGTTATGATTTTTTAAAGCGAAGTTGTCCCTGCCGTCACGGGAAACGGCGGCAGGAACCCACTACAGTACCCGCGGGGGTTACTGTAGCAATCGCCAATTGAAACGGCGTTAGGTCCCTGCCGTCATTTACCACAGCGGTTCGAAGCTACTTTTGCAAATATTTGAATCCGCTATTTATTTTCGAAAAATCGTGAAAAAAATAATAATAAAATCCCACTGGCACACTGCTGAGATGTTGCTGGCTCGATCGCGCGCGCGACAAGCCGAGACGGATGCCCCTGCCACGGCCAGATGCTCGGCGGCCCCCCCCCCGCGCCCCCCAAGCTTTTTTTCCTTGGTTTGCGGCCCTGCTCTGTCTGAGGGCCTGATCTCTATCGAAAAAAGAAACAAAAATAACATGGGGGCACGAGTGCCTCAGCGCTCCGTGTCGAGCTTCTATAAACAAACCCGCTCGAGGTGTGCTCGGTTCTCGCAGGTGTCCAGTCTCGAAGTCAAAACCATATGGCGATCGGGCTCGGTTTCTTGAAGGCCGTGGCGCTGGTGCTGGCGCCGGTGGCGCTCGCCGTGGCGCTGTACAGTCCCCGTGACTTCTCGCCGGCGCCGTTGCCGCCGGAGTACTCGTACGGGCCCGACGTGTCCGCGCCGCGGCACGAGGCGCGCGCGCTGGAGCTGAGCGAGCGGGTGGGCGAGGGGCGCCTACTGGGGCCGGAGGACCTGGCGTACGACGCCGCCGGCGGGTGGCTGTACACCGGGTGCGCCGACGGGTGGGTCAGGAGGGTGAGCGTGCCCGGCGGGGACGTCGAGGATTGGGTGCGCACCGGCGGCCGCCCGCTCGGCGTCGTGCTCGCCGCCGACGGCGGCCTGATCGTGGCCGACGCGGACATCGTGAGTTAACCGCTCCCCGCCTCTGCTGTTCCACTCTTAACAACTTTTTGGTTGTATCTGCTAGCTGCTCGGTGTAGGATCCATGTGGAATCTGATGCTCGTGACGTGACAGGGATTACTGAAGGTGAGCCCGGAGAGGAAGGTGGAGCTGCTGACGGACGCGGCGGAGGGCGTCAAGTTCGCGCTGACCGACGGCGTGGACGTCGCCGCCGACGGCACCATCTACTTCACGGACGCGTCGTACAAGTACAACCTCGCCAACCACATGACGGACGTCCTCGAGGCGCGGCCGCACGGACGGCTCCTGAGCTTCGACCCGGCCACGGGGCTGACGGCCGTGCTCGTGCGCGACCTCTACTTCGCCAACGGCGTCGCCGTCTCGCCGGACCAGAGCTCCCTCATCTACTGCGAGACGGTGGTGTGAGTGCCCGACTGATGAAAGCTACGGAATATCTTTCGGACGGTGCTGTGAGTGTGACTGCTTGCTGGTCTGGATTATTATGACGGTGTGACCTGTCCTGCTGCAGGAGGAGGTGCTCGAGGTACCACATCGCCGGCGACAAGAAAGGCTCGGTTGAGAAGTTCATCGACAACCTTCCGGGATTCCCCGACAACATACGGTACGACGGAGAAGGCCGGTACTGGATCGCGTTGTCCGCGGTAACGTCAAAATTAAATCTCATCTTCTCATCAATCATCATGCGAAAATTAGCTTTTTTATCTGGTTAGAATTTTGCTACGAGCCTAGCTAGGCACAGGCAGTTTGATCGATCGTTTGAACATGCAGGGGAGAACACTTCAGTGGGACCTGCTGATGAAGTATCCATTCGCCCGGAAGCTGTTGTACCTTGTCGAGAAGTTCATAGCGGTTCCGCACGGGCTGAAGAACTCGGGGACGATGAGCGTGACGCTGGACGGGGAGCCGGTGTCCATGTACAGCGACCCCGGGCTCGTCCTCGCCACCGGCTGGCTCAAGGTCGGCAAGCATCTGTACTACGGGTCACTGACGAAGACATACCTCAGCAGGATCGACCTCACCAAATCTTCAGCTGAATTGAACGAGTGACCCCCCTTATCCTTTTGTGGAAATTATTTGCTCTCACAGTACTTTGTATGAAATCATGTGAACTGTAGTCCGAGCAAATGCGCAGCTAGTATGTAATCTAGTGTATATGTATCAATTATCACTTTTCTTTTTGCGACCATGCCTTAGCACGTTTTTCATTAAGAGGAAAAGTATCAATTATCATATCATCCTTCACCCGTTTTATTTGTGTCCTGAAGTAAACAGGCAAGCGCCATTATTGGTGAATAAGCAAAGAATTGCACTGACACAGCATTTTAATGACAACGGAAGCCATTAATTAAATCAAGCACGTGATGTCAACTTATTCACGAAGGGTATACAATATACATGGTTGTAAATAGCACGCTATACCTTCGGTATAGCTCCGCTATAGCTTTTTGAGACAGATGTCGCGATGATACTGCAAATATTATCGCTAATACCGCTAATTCCGCTATATCATGAAATAGCCTCGCTAAATTAATAGCCTAGCACCCCTAACACCCAGTGTCGTGCCGGCCCTGTGGGGGTGGGGGGGGGGGGGGCGTTTGGCAAGGGCTCTACCCCTCTACGTTATTGCGCATAGGAATATGAGTCGACAGAACAAAATCGAGTGAAACGAGAAGACGCCGCATACACGTATCGGCAAAAACGCAACCCTTTTCTATTTTCCCTTTCCAAAATGCCGACCGGATCATTCCGGCCTCCAGGTCCGGCATTCGAGACTTCCACGACGCGTCGACTCCGCTATGCTAGCCTCTTCAGTGAGCAGGCCAGGCGACGCCGTTGGACGCCGACGTCGGCCTGACTGTAGACTGAGAGTCTGTTCGTTTGGCTGGTGGCTGATGCTGATTTGTCATGAGAGAAAAATATTACTGGCTGGTTGCTGGTGGCTGGTTCGGTCTGAGAGGACTGGTGGCTGATAAGCAACTCCAAGAGTTTGCCAAATTTTACTTGGCAAATCTTATGTTTTGCCAACTTGTAAAAAGATATGCCAAGTAAAAAAAGTCAAACTCCAACAGTTTGGCATAATCCACTTGCCAAACTCAGATCTAACTTACATCAGGAACTCTGAGAGAGAAACAAAATTATGTTTCTACCCTTCCACCTCTTGAAAACTTAAATCAGGAATCCTGAGAAAAAACAAAATTATTTTTATACCCTTCCACCTCTTCTAATACGGGAAGATGCGCCGCGGATCGCTGCGCGCATATATGCGCGCGGAGTCGGTTTTTCCCAACTTAGGATAAATGACAACCTGAGATGGGGAACTGTTGGAGAAGGTTTTTTCTGTTTTTGCCCCAAAAAAATAACAATGATAACTTGAGATGGGAAACTGTTGAAGTTGCTAAGCCAAACGAACAGGGCACCAACACTCATGCCGGCCTCCAGCGCAGCGGACTACACATCTGCAGGCCCTGTTCGGCTGGCTGGTGGCTGATGGCTGGTGCTGATTTGTTCTGAGAGAAAAGTACCGCTGGCTGGTGGCTGATTTGTTCTGAGAGAATAGTACTGCTGGCTGGTAGCTGATAAGCCAAACGAACAGGCCGGCAATCTGTAATCTATTCATCAATGATTAGTGGATGATAGCCCCCCTCCTGCGTCACCCTCTCGCTCGAGCAGCCGGAATCCGTGCGACCCCCTAGCACGAAGCACCAAAATATTACGATTTTCAGAACAGTTGAAACAAACAGGATCATAAACTTGTTTTTAGTAAAAATTCCAATTCTTTGTGGTTGTAGATAATCAATCCTCGCAGGAGTAGGGCGCTCGTTTGGCTTGTGCTGTGGAGTAACACATAAAGTTGGTTCCTTAGTTTCTTCGGAAAATAATTAATTTGCGAACTTCTCCATCGGAGGAGCAGCGACTTTCTCTGCACAGAAAGTGGAGTACCACGCTCTCAGTGATTTTTTTATGAAAAGTTTCATGAGAATTTTTCGTGATCATTAATTTTCATGTCATATTATCATTTTTCTGATTTGACAAAGTATTTATAAGAAATAATGATATATTTTCATCATATGTGAGAGAAGTTTTATCTCATGAAACTTGGACGACATAGTTATCCACTTTTCAGTCTTAGTAGCTATACAATAAAATTGTGCACTAGCCTAATAAAATGTCACCGTCGGATAGTGAGGTATGGTCGTATGGACATATATGTGGATGGATCCAGCGACACTCTCCAAACGACATCTTTAAAGTCTCCGGTGGAGCATCACCGTCACCAAAATATTTTCAGTCTATCTTGACCCTTTCAAAACAACAAAGTCTTCTCGCTGATACCTTAGCCTAGAATCTAGATCCATGGACTGGTTCACTGCCCAACTGATTCTGAACAAACAGAACTCGACACTTAGGTGCCGTCCGGGATGGAACAAAACACCTCAGCCAAATAACGTCAATTCTATTTTTATTTTTAATTATTAAAAGTAGAACACATTTTTGTTCTATCCAACGACTGTCCAATACGACGAGAAGATAATGTAGCAACACCATTGTTTCGTCCAAGTCCAATATTGCCATGAGCTCTTTTACGTTAAACAATAGTATAACTTAGACATACAATATGTATATAAAAATAATATTTTAATTGGAATGATCTTTTAAACTTTATTATGCTAGTGTTAACAATAAAATGACAATGATACCATTTGCGTGTCTTTTACCATGATATCCTTATGCTATTTATATATACTACTTATTTATACTAACATACTAATGTGAATGATCTCAGTGGTATACAATTAATCTTAACCATCAAATAATATTTATACTAATTCTTTCTAATGTCAGTATAGTTTAATATTATGTATCATAAAAACAACATGTCATGACGTGGAAAGTAGGAAAGGGTCCAGAACGAGCAGCACCTATCGTGCACCGAGCAGGGTTAAATTTACCGACCGGTAACGGTAACGGTCGGTTACCAACTGGTCAAATTCAAAACTTGAAACTTGAATTTTTAAAAAAATAAAAATAAAAATACTTCAAGGTGCGTAGAATTTAATGGTGTCAAAATTTTTTAAATACTAGTGTATTTAGTATCTTTTGCAGGCATTAGAAGTTCAACCAAAAAAAGAAAAATAAAAAAATTTTGGTCGGTTGAATTTCTAATACCCGCAAAAAATACTAAATGCAATAATATTTGAAAAATTTTGAGACACCATTAAATTCTACGCACCTTGAAATATTTTTAGGAATTTTTCTTTTATTTTTCAATTTTTAATTAAATTTGAAAACATATCAAATTCTTCATTGATTCGCAACCGGTCGGCTAACTGTTGCAACCGGTCAGCTTACCGGTCTTACCAACTGGTTGACCGGTGGCGACCAAATGAACCACTAGTTTGATTTGAAATTTGAACATCTGGTTTCTACCGGTATTCGCGGTTACCGGACCGGTTAGCCGCTACAGCTGCCGACACACAAGTTTGCTGTCGTGTGTCCGTGCTACATGGCCGCCACGTGGACGGGTCAAAGCTCATGAGCTACCCGTGGGGCCGCATCTCGAGGACGTCTGCCAGCCATATGGTTGGCGAGGTTCTACTTGTACGGCGCGTGTGTGTGCCGTCGGCGGCGACATCCACGCCTGTCGGTCAGCGCGCGAACTTGAGGCCCTCAGCCGCTGCATCCGCATTCCCCACTTCTGGGCTCACCCTCCGCAACCCCTGTCAAGATACTTCCTCTATCTTTAAATATATGACATTTAGGACAACAAAATTAGTTTACTTAAAATAATTTTGGTGTCCTAAACGTCATATATTTAAGGACAGAGAGGGAGTATAATTCTACTTCAGTTCACAGTAGACATGATCATGGGCCGCCCGACCTGATAAATCTGACCTGACCCGACCATGCGACGGGTCGGGCACGGGTCAAAATTTTCACCCGAACTAAGAAAAAACCCGACCCAACCCAACCTAGCCCGAAAATTAGAACTAAAAAAATCCGAACCCCCTTTATGAAGAGGATCGAAATCATCCAACATCAGTTCAAATCATATGCTTTATGTTCAAACAGCACTGAACGGTATATTGAAGAAAATGCTTGACATTGCACATGAGCATCAAACTAAGTATTATCAACCGAGATAGAGCAGACGAACTGACCTAGATTAAACAATTTCCAAGTATAGTGCCCTAGTGCAGTTCCCTTAAACCATAATATTATGTATGAATATACCACAAGAAAACTACATAAATGGAAGGCATACCCTTTTCTATCAAAGTCCTTCAATTGCTCCAGAATTATATGTCTCGGTAGATAAGGAGTTCTTTTCGCATCATAGAAGTTCATGCCAATGAAATACCCACAAAGATCAATAAGAGGGCCTCCAATCCCAGCCTTTTAAAAAAAGAATATAAATTAACACACGTGAGGATGACATTTTTACTGCAATAAATATGTAATGTATTAAATTACTCAAAATTTGATGCAACAACTAATTCCAACACAAGGGTAATTTAATACATTATTGTTGCATCAAGAATATAAACTAACACATGTGTTGGAATTAGTTGTTGCATCAAAATTTGAGTAATTTAATACATTATTACATCTTTATTGCACTACAAATGTCATCCTCACGTGTGTTAGTTTATATTCTTTTTTTAAAGGCTGGGATTGGAGGTATACCTGAGCATTTTTGGCCCGGCCCGACCCGGCCCGCTGACCCGGCCCGGGCCCGGCCCGCCCACGGACTTTACTGGACGGGCGTGGGCAGAGATCTTGAAGCCTGCGAAAAATTTTAGTTACTTTACAATATAAAATGTGCGAGCGGCCCGCCCAAGCCCGGGCCCGGCCCGAGCCCGGCCCGAAAACTGAGGCACGACACGTCTCATGGGATGGTCATGGGCAGGATTTTCTCAGCCCGAAAAACCCGGGTATTTTTTCGGCCCGGCCCGTGGAATGCTCAGGTCTAATTGGAGGCCCTCTTATTGATTTTTGTGGGTATTTCATTGGCATGAACTTCTATGATGCGAAAAGAACTCCTTATCTACCAAGACATATAATTCTGGAGCAATTGAAGGACTTTGATAGAAAAGGGTATGCCTTCCATTTATGTTGTTTTTCTTGTGGTATATTCATCATGTACATAATATTATGGTTTAAGGGAACTGCACTAGTGCACTATACTTATCGACGAGTTGTGACCGTTCCCGTTATTTTCTACTTGAATTTTGGCATTAGTACCATGAACTGGAAATTGTTTAATCTAGGTCAGTTCGTCTGCTCTATCTTGGTTGATAATACTTAGTTTGATGCTCATGTGCAATAATGTCAAGCATTTTCTTCAATATACCGTTCAGTGCTGTTTGAACATAAAGCATATGAGTTGGATGATTTCGATCCTCTTCATAAAGGGGGGTTTGTTGATATCCATACTCTTGCTGTAAATTCTCCCAAAGCTTATGATGTTGGCTTAATAACTGAGCATCATCAGCCACATTAGCCATATCCTTCTAGTTAAGTCGAAATGCTAAGCTACTTCATTGAGTGACCAAATCTATATGTTTTGGTTAAGCAAGTATTTGAATTATTTGATGAAACTATATTTTTTTTTGTTTATTCGTAGGTCTGCTGCTGCTAAGATTAACGAAGACGTTGATCCAAATAGGTAAGTAATATTATTTGACACGTCAATACCATTTTCTTGGTTTGTTTCACACAGATAATTCGGTGATTTTCATTAATACATTTTATTCCACAACAGATTTTCTGTGCCTGTGCCATATTGGTGGTATCCTTCCCTTGCCCCACGCGGCCACGCTTTATATTTGAACGCAGGAGAAAGCATTGAATTATCATCGATGCACAAGTCCTGATCCTCCTGAGCTGGTTGTCAGGGTCCTAGCGTGGATTATTGAATTGCTTGCTATATTTCAACTCCCTTGTGAAAGATGTAATAACATGGTTCGACCTCTACCCATGTTTCAACTGGTCTGCGTGAATTGCACGTGACAATGTGACATACATCCTGAGTCAGCACATACTTTCTGGGAAAGGGATGCGACCTGAATGTTTTTTCCCCTGCGGAGGACTTCAATCGCCTTACTTGTGGTTCTATTATTAGTTCGTTTGTCTGTAAATATAAATCTGAGAATGGTGCGCGTGAGAGAACCCAGTAATGGTGGTAGTCCTAATTGATTGATTCTGATAACTCTGAAAAAAATTATTCATGTCTTGTGTTTGTGACTGTATGCACAATATTTGCTGATCATCTTTTTAATGATGCCGTGAAATAGATTGGTAGTATAAGACCACGTTTGTTTCCAATGCATCACCATGTCATATAGAAATCCACTACATTAGACGTCACATCACCATCCAATAGGATCTTTCATGGATTTTCTGTGGCTAAGAACGTGTTACGAAATTTCTACAGTAGAAATACATAGAGGATAAATAATTTAAGAACAGTTCTTTTTTGAAAAATGAACATGCTTTCATGTAACTTGATTCTCCACGACTTGTTTACATGATTAATAGGCATACATGGTTTACAGAGCTCACACGCTCACAAAAAATCTACTGAATGAGCTTCACTCAGATTACAGTCTACAGCAACGAACATGACATCTCAAAATGCAGTATCTACAAGCATGGTAGAGGACCAGCTATAGAATACAGTGAACAGATTTTCTGCTGAGGACTACCAAAATGGAATCTGCTTGGAAGAATGAGACTCAAATAGTTTGTCATCCTTCCACCCCTAAGGTTCCACTAAGCAGAAGGTTGCATCTGCAGATCCTCAGATTTCCAGACAACGTCCTTTAAGGTCTTGGAAAGATTCTTGAAGAACTGCACAAAGTCACAGCTTACACATAAGTAAACTACTGGTGAATCTGTTGAAGAACAAAATATAGATTATGAATCTCTCTAATCCAAACTACTGGAACTGATCCACTTCTCCAACTACCAGTTCAGATTCATGAATAGATATTTTTATATTATAAGCATGATCATTGCGTGTATGGTAGTTACCTTATGAAATTCTAGAGTGTCACCTTTTGTTTTTCGGACTTCTACCATATGAAGAGAGGGTGCAACTTGCAGGATCTGAACCAAAATGCCCAATAAATGTAAGTAGATGAATTTTACATTTAAAAAGATTGCAGTTCAGGATGTTTCTTTCTAGCACTACCTCAGTAGCAACATTGAGGTTTCCTTTCCTCCCTGCTTTCAACTTTTCGAGTCTCAACTGGTCACACAAAGAAAGAGAATTTCAGCATGCAGATAAATCTATTTAAAGTTTGTATACATTATTAAGAAGTTTGAAAAATAAAGGAAAATATTCAGATAATTAGATATCAGAGTTGTTGGGAGCAACCTTGTAATTTTTCTTCTGAACATCGAATCCTAGAGGTTTTGCAGCTTCCTCAATCTTGTGGACAATTTCCTTGGGTGGACATTTTGAGGTGAACCTTGTTTCTCTTTTGAATTCCTGCAAATACAAATTATTACAAATATAAATAGAAAGTATAGAAGAATTATAATCCTAAAATGCAAAAAATGTAAAAATTTACAAAAATGTTCTAATCACATAGGCATTGCAAAATGCATTATACTTGTGTAATCAACTTGACCTGCACTAGCTATTCCAGAGGAAATTCAAGTGCATGACACAATTATGAGGCAATGTCCTTGGAAAATCATGATGATTTAAGTTATCACACATTGCATTTTCAATGTTCTAGGCTACTACAGGGTCAGGAACATCCAGTACCTGCTCTGAGTCGAATAAGTTTCCAAGATTTAGGCCTGCTGACATTGAAATCAGTTCAAATGCATTCAGAGCCACTGGCACTTCTTCTTTATTTTCTGTCACGTGGTGCACCTGAATTATTGCAAATAGCATTAGTAAAACTAGATGGTAACTAAAATATGTGACCTTATGCATGAGACTGAAAATAGCAATGCACCAATTATTTACTTCTGAATCATTGAAGACGGCATCCACATCATCCAATGTGGTGTCATATTTTTCGTCAAACTCCGGGTGCTTGTATCCCCTTTTGAACCACTCATCCTCTAATATTTCAGGGAATGTTATTCTCTGCCATGGTTTACCAAAACATGAGCCTAATGTTATGGAGCAAGAGAGAATTATGAAGGCCTATTCATTTTGAAACCAGACTTTGCACACGCTCAAGATAAAGATGAATCACAATCCAGTTTCACCTCTTCTTTTTTGTCTGGAAGTTGCAATTCTTTACTACAAAGGGTTTCATTTTGAAATGTGAAGTGCCTATACCTTTTCCTAAAGTTAAAAATGAACTAAGCTTTTTTCCTCAACTGGATCTCATAGTGGTCATGTGCGTACTAGTAAGTACATTAGGAACTTCAGTGATCTTATCAGCCTACTATTGGTAGGGGATACATTGTATGGTGAGTAAAGATCTATTCTATTACTCGCTATTATTTTTCTTTTAAAGCAGTTTTTGTGCTCAGGCATACCGTCATTGGATTTGGATCAAGGATTCTTGTTAACAACCTCTTGGCAGGAAAAGATGTCCACAGTGGAAATGTAAATTCTGCATTCGATATCTGCCACGAATATAAGGTAAAGTCATAAGCATGAATAAGCCTCCTCTGGCCGACTGGTTAGAGGAGTGCAAGGCACCCCTCTAGGTCCCGAGTTCGACTCCCGGTGGGAGCGGATTTTCAGGCTAGAGGGAAAAAAAATCCCCTCGCCTACCACCAATTCCCAAAGCACGTAGTAGGTCCCGGCCCGTGCTCATAGGGTTACGGTGCCTCCGTGTAAGGGTGGGGTAGGGGTTTTCTTGGCTTGCGAAGGTCTTCTTCTTATCAGAATGCTCGGGGGGGGGGGGGGGGGAGTTTTTTTATAAGCAAGACTGCAGCTACTAATCTAAAAGTTGTGCAATGCTCACTTTCTTATACAATGCCATAAGATTAGAGTCCTCAAAAGGCAAATACCCTGCAAGCAGAACAAACAGGATAACTCCACATGACCACAAATCAGCCATTGCACCATCATAGCCTTGATCTTCAAGGACCTAAAGCAAAGTTGGTAGAAATATTTAAACCATTGCATTCCTGGCATCCATCATTTGTTCAGTTTGTACAGTTTCCTGGCATTACCTCTGGTGCAACATAATTTGGAGTTCCACAAGTTGTGTGCAGCAATCCATCATCCTGAACAAAGATACAAGAGAGAGGAAATGCATAAAACATGTTGAGGGGTCTCAAAATTTTCAAACATAAACGGCTATGGTTAATTGCAGATTAAAAGAATTGCCCTCTCATAGTGAAGTGTATTGGTAACTTAGATGCATATAGGCGAGAAGTCATTACCTTGATTTGCTGAGATAGCGCGCTCAGCCCAAAGTCAGAGACCTTCAGGTTTCCATGTGAATCGAGCAGTAAATTTTCAGGCTGCGAGTACCATAGTTTATATTCATAAATAGATTCTTGATCACAGAAAAAAAGCACACAAGGAAAATGAACTCACTTTTAAATCCCGGTGGTACACACCCCTACTATGACAATAATCAACCGCGTTGATTAATTGTTGGAAGTACCTCCTTGCCTCATCTTCCCTCATTCTACCCTGGTTAACCTTTATGAGAGAAACAAAAAGTTTACCGTAAATGAAAATTGTCAGTGACAAATTGACTTTGTGGACACTGAAATAGTAAAGTAGGCAGAGGCAGAGGGTATGGCAGAAACTGCATAAACTGGAAAGGATGTCCATATCGCTTACAATTTTGTCAAAAAGCTCGCCACCTGTAGCATATTCTAACACAATGTAGATCTTTGTTTTACTTCCCATCACCTAAAGATGAATGACAACATTGAATTTGTCAAAGATCAGCAATTGCCTGTTTTATGTAAAGAGAAAATAGGCATGCTGAATGATAATGCTAGGAATTTCTGAGTTTGGCTCTTTTTCTGATCAACTACTGTCTTACAAGATTAACTAGAAGATTGAGTAAGGTACCTCATATATGCGAACAACGTTAGGATGCTTAATCAACTTCATCGTCGAAATTTCCCGCTTAATCTGCATTCAACCACGCAGTTTTTTCATCAACAAAATTACTTCCACCAGGAGCTATCAATTCATCGCTGACCAAGTTGCCAAGCTCATTGACTATTCAAAAGTAAAGACACTAAAGTTGGTGCAGTGCGGAATCTGATGGAATGGGCCACAAAAATACATGATGTGAAATATCACCAAACATTACGAAAATGCAGCAATAATTCAAAGGTGCAATTTAAAGTGACCTGCTCGACCATCTTGTGCTTGAGGAGCTTCTCCTTATCTAGGATCTTGATGGCTACCGGTTCACCAGTCTCCGTGTTCTTGGCGAACCTGACCTTTGCGAATGTGCCTTCGCCTATGGTCCGGCCGAGCTCATACTTCCCCACATGTCTCTTCACCTTGGTTGCACTCATTCCCTGCCTTATCTCCCCTCTGAAATATCAGGAAGCTTCTCCGCACAGTCTGATGGTTCCACCGCCCTTGTCCTGTGGAAAATTTACCCGTATTGTTACAGCTCACGTTGAAAAAAGAGGACATGCTGATACTTATCTAACAGCCTATCAAATGGGCGTGGGCAAATGCAAACATAATCCACTGACTGGTGAACAGCCGTTGGTTCAGTATCTTTGTTATTTCGCACCAGAAGCTAAGTCAGAACTAAAAATTGGTGAAGGGCTCCAATCAGTGGGGTTGGCTAAGTAGAAAAATATGAGATCTAAAAACTACTCCACTGAACAGGAATACTGATTCGGGACTTTGGGGGTCAAAGGGAAGTTAGATCGTCCTTGGGATCTGAAGAGAATAAATGTCATTCCGCCAGTAGAGGGCTGCAGAAAAGATAGGAATTAAATATTCAGTCATCCAATTCAGAAAAGCATAACACCACATGCGAGGGGTGCCCATAGGCAATTGGGCATACTCCAAAATTCCATTCCTCCAGCAATCCAAGAACATGAAGCTTGCAGTGCTCCTCTTAAACAGTGAAGGAATGGATTTAACGATGGGGAGAAAAGGGAACTGGTAGGAACAATGGAGGCTGATTTGCTGGAAAGGATGAATCAACTGTACACGTGACATTCAGCAAAAAGAAGCTCGATTTGAGGCGTGGGCTGAAGCAAGACACCAACCAACTTGGATTGCAAAAGGAGCAGATCACATCGCTGCATGTCAGAAACAGAAAGAAAACGCAGAGACAGGAGTGAAGAGGCAGGAGGAGCTTACACTGTCTCGGTTGTACTGGATCAGGAGAAGAAATGCAGAGTAGGAGGCGACGTCGCTGTGCTCCGTTGGCGCTGAAAAAAGATCTCGGAAAATTGACTGTTGGGGGCGAGGAAGAGCTGCTAATCTTCGGAGGAGGCAGCTGCTGATTCTGATCAGGGGACGGACTGAGGGAGGGAGGTTGAGGACGACACCAACCAACCAAGCCGGGTGGGTATTATAGCGGCGGACAGGCAGCAGGAAGGAGAGGACAGGGGCTGTTTGGAAATTTGGAATTTCCCTGCCTGGCCTTGAGCAACTGAAGCCTCGGCGGCTGCTGCCAGGGATGGGCCCCACGGGGGACGCGGGCGAGAGGTACGGATCCCACGCCGGCGTACTGCCTGTGCGTGGTGTGCAGCCCTGATGCTGCCTCTGCATGTCAAGGTGCGCTGCTTCGGCTCCAGCTCCGTGTGTGGGCACTGGGCAGGCTGAAGCTGTGCCAAATGGTACACCGAGGAACAGCTCCGGCGCAGGAGCCCCAAAATCCCGCTGATTGGAGCCATTCGGAGGAGAGGGAGCTGGGGCGCGACCTGCGATGAGGTAGCCGGGGGTGGTCGTAGGGGCGACGGTGCCGTGGAGGAGGTGGCCGGCGGTGGTCACAGGGGAGCGTCTCGCCGGGAGCGGGAGGAGGTTGCCGGCGGCGTCCGCAGGGCCGTAGTCGGCGGTGGCGTGGTGGATACGGAGAAGGGAGAAGGGCGGCGCGGCACGGGATGGAGTTGGGCGACCGCGGGGGAGGGGAGGGGAGCGCTAGCGGCGAGGTTGAGGTTGGAGCGCTACGACAACGAAGAAAGAGAAGGGAAAAGAAATAGAGAGAGAATGAAGGGAAAAGTGAAGAAAATAGGAAAGAAAAAGGAAATAAAAAGAAGACTATTATGAATATTTCATCTCTTATTTGTGTTATTATATAATTATTAGGAGAAGTTGTTTTATCAAATATCTTTCAATTGGACAAAGCACATCTATTAAAAGCTCCTTCACCAACATAGTTAGACTGAGCCCAACAGTCAATGCAAATATATTTTTGCATCTCCGTTCGGCACTGTGCCTCACAAATTCCCTCTCCAACGGCATAGGCAAAAGCGCAAGGCATTTTTCCTCTCTCCGCAAATGCATTTGGCGACCGGCGGCGCGAGGCTAGCGCGGCACGGCAGAGGTAAGCCGATGCGGCAGAGGAGTGCCGGTGGGAGTCAAGCGCCGGCGGGAGTCGAGCACCGCGCGACGGAGGGGTTGTCGACGAGGACGCGGGCATCGAGGCCCCGGATGGCCTCCTTGAGCGCCTCGACGCCCGCGGCGAGCCCCGGTGGTGGGCAGGGGAGGCCTGGCGCGGGGACCGCCTCCCGAGTGGCAACGAGCGAGGAGGTCGGGTCTTCCTCCTCTCCAGCGCGGAGCTGCTGCCTCCCTCCTTCCTCGTCGTCTTCCTCGCAATCGGAGCTGGGGAGTCCTGGCGCGGGGCTGGCCGGCGCCGCTTCTTGCCGCTGAGGCCGACGCGGAGGAGGACGAGGCCACCCGTGCTGCGCCGCCACGCTGGAGGAGGACGGGGCCACCCGCACCTGCTGCTCCTTGTGCATCGTCCGTCCCTCTCTTCGATCCGCCGGTCCGCACGCGAGGAGATCCGACGGCGGCGAGATCCGACCACGCCGTTCCTCCCTGATGTCGCGGCGCTGTGCTCCCCTCCTTTTGCGGCGGTGGGTCTCCCTCTCTTCTGGCGGGCTGGTGCTCGATTCGTGGTGGAATCGAGGTCGTGGTGGCGGAATCGAGCCCGGGCGTGACGGCCTCGAGGTGGGATCCGGCGATGGCAACCTTCCTCCTCCACACCCTTCGTCCTCTTCGCCCTCGAGCAGCCATAGAGGGCCGACAAGGCGGCCCAACTAGATTCCTCCTCCTCCGGCTCTCTCTCACCTCCCTCCCTTCACTTCACAGGCGGCGCGCGAGAGGAGCGGGCTGCGGGCGATTTTGCCTCTGCAGCTCTGCTGTTGGAGATGAGGAATTTTGCATCGGAGGGGCATCCACTGTGTCAAGGCAAAAGGGCGAATGCCTCTCCCATTTTGCCATCCCTTGTTGGACTCTATACCCGAAGTCGTTTCAGCCACAAAATGCGATTGTGCCAAACGAGTATGATTGATCTTGCCTCACATTCACCATCGAGATCCGTCTGATCGTTTGGCTGGTTGGTTGTTGATGATTTATTCTAAGAGAAAAAATACTATTGGCTGGTAGTTGGTAGCTAGTTTGTTCAGAGAGAAAAATGTTGCTGACTGCAAGACTCCAAGCAACCGAGAATCTGTCGTTAACGAAGATTGTACACAATCAAATTACAGGTTTCACGTGTGTGCTCTTTTTGTCAAATTATAGGTTTACCTTGTGCCGTTAGGTAGTCCCGATGGTGCATTAATAGTGATTTCTATCCCTATTGATTACCTGCTACGTAAGCAAAAATTTAATGTGCTAGTCTTATTAACGAAGAAAGAGAACACAATTTGAAGAAACTATTTCCTACTTAGAAACCACCTCCTCACGTGGACCAATGCACAAAGAAACTGCAAAATCACCATTGGGAGAAAACAAGTACTCCATCCGTTACGAAATGATTGTTGTTTTCGCTTCTCAAGAAATGACTTAGGCTAAATATATATAAATATATTAGTATTTATTATACAAAATTAATATTATTAGATAGATATTTGAATCTGATATTTTAACAAAATTATTTGGAGATACAAATGTTGCACGAATTTTCTACAAATTCGATCAAATTGTGTCACGAATACCAACGACAACTATCATTCCGGAATGGAGGGAGTAGTTTCTATATGCTCTGTGCTTTGTGTCGCAGCAATAGGTGATTGAGATTGAAAACTCTGATATGTATTACGTAAAGACTTTGCTATTGTGTGAGATGGAGGGAGTATTACCATTGACTGTCTTTATTTTCTTTATAGTTGTCGTAGGTAGTCAATGATGTTACTGATGCACCTCTTATCATTAATCACGCCATGTCTGAGATTATTTTAGTTTGTACCAAACTACATGAGCATCGCCGCCTGTTATTTTTAAAAATATATAAAATAAAAGCTCGTTTCTTAGATAGAGGGAACCAAACAAAACTCTTTCTTTTAACTTTTAGTAATTAGTAATTTTGAGCTTCCCAGGAAAAACTATGGCTGTCATTTTGAGTTTTCCGGCCGACCCAATTACATAATTAGGCAGCTAGCAGGTGAATATTAATTTTGAATCAAAAAGTAGCGACAAATGGCATATAAAAATCGTTGTGTCTACGTATAGCTGTGTGAGCTTTATTAAAATTTGTGTCGACGGATAGCTTGCGCACGGCCGGGAACGATTACGAGCATTGCTTACTACTAGTTTAAAATACTATAGCATGTACTCCCTCCATCTAAAATTACTTATCATTGATATTTTTATAGATACAATCCTTTTGTTATGCACTTAGAATATTTAGGTGTATAACAAAAGAAATATATCTCGAAAAGTCAATTTGAAACGAAGGCGCCGCGGTATAATCTAGGTTTACCTTGCCTGCAACTCCATCATCTGCCCACCACAATTTGAGTAGTGTCCAAGTCACCTGTCCGTTCATTCATGCGTGGTGGATAGATCGACACGTACGTACGTATGACCATTATTTATTACATCATGGATTGCGCTAAGTACCAATCACATCTTCATCCAATCATGCCTACCCACCTTTAATCCGGGTTGGTAAAGATATAAGTCTCTAAAGGTCAACCGGGACTAATAGTGAGAGACAAAACGCCTTCTTTAGTCTAAAAGGGGCCTTTAGTCTCATGTGGTAATATCACGCGGGACTAAAGGGGTTAAAAAAAACAAAACAAAAAAAAACTCTCGGAGCTGCCGTTCCTGGCGCCAGCTCTTTCTCTGTTAGCTTCAGCTTCGCCACCACCATATCCAACTCGAACTCGAACTCCAACTCCAACAAATTCAACACCACAAGCACAAGTTCGATGAACAAACTTTCACAAATCATGAACAACAATTTTCACCATCACACAAATTCGATTTGATACACAACTCATTACAACAAGAAATCAACAACATAATCTTTCAATTCACCACTCATTCACACAAGAAAAATAAAAAACCCACACAAGTTCATAAGACCGCACCGGCGACGTCCCACGCCGGAGGCCCGTGTCGCTTGCCTCCCGCGGCTGTGATGGAGTCCTGCGCCGCGCCGGAGGTGACGGCTCGCCGCGGACGCGCCGGCGGCTCGTCGCACCCGCGCCGGAGGCCCGCGGCCTCGCCGCTCCCGCTTGCGAATAGAGAAGAAGAGGAACAGATTAGAGAAGAGATAGAGAAGATAAAAAGAAGAGAGAGGAGAGGAGGAACTTGTGGTTGTGGGAGACAGTGGGAGGCAGTCGGTGGTGGGATATGGCTTTTGTTCCGGGTGGTGTTTGCACCCGAGACTAAAGGTCCCCTTTAGTATCGGGTGGAAACACCACCTGGGAAAATAGTAGTTCGACGCCCTCCCCTTTAGTCCCTGTTGGTATATTACCAACAGGGACTAAAGGGGTGGCTCCCGCAGCCATTTTGAGCCAGAACGATAGAGAACAAATAACATGTACAGCAAGCGGTGGGAGCTGCTCCAGGTGGTCTCAACGCGCCCAGCCGGTACGGTGCTCACCTGACGATCTCACCTATGGGCAAGTAGCTCGGACTCTTATGCACGTGCGGCACGCACGTGTCCACTGTGCCGCACGTGTCTGCTAAAAAAATTAAGTAACCGCTACTGCAAGTTAGTTTAGAATACTGTAGTTCAACAAATTCAATAACCAACAAATTTTCAGAATTTAATTACTTTTTAAATAATATTCATGTTAACAAAGAATTGTCAATTTGTGCATGTAATTTATATAATTTTTATGGAGACTAAAAACTTTCACCCAAATTAATATAGATTGTGCATACTGCTTACATATAATGGAAGCAAACACCATAAACCATCTGATCATTTTTATTTTAGTTGCTTACAACAACTATATAGTTGATCCCAACAACCTTAGATTTGATGAAAAAAAGGATTGTCCAATTCAAATAGGTGATTATAATTGTGTTGACAATAATTGTAAGAAGATTACTAATAACACTTGCAAATACATAATTGTACCAGTACCACGATCATCTAATTAAATCCATGTCAAGCACATGTTCAGAAAAGTAAAGCAAAAGCATCAACATTTACCAAAGGTAAGCATTGTCCACACATGAAATGGTGAGATCAAACTTTCACAGATAATGAAAGGCTACATTTTAGATAATGAATCCATCCAAAATAATTTTTAAAAAATTGTATTTATTGTTAATTGATACCTATGATTGCTCATCATCAGCTTGTCAATATGGTCATTTGACCTTTCTTAAAGCTTATTTCCGATAAAAAAACTTGTAAATGCAAGTGAACAAAATACCAGGAGAGAAATCATCCCGCTTTTTATGTCCATATAAAAGAAAACAAAATCAATGAAAGTACTTTTTTGTCCGATGCGAACTTGGTGGGCCCAGCGGGTACGCACCGGTGGGTACTTGAGCCGAACTAAACAAGGCCAATCTCATTCTGTCATTACTACTCCCACAGCAGCAGCAATCTCTTTCTCCTGTCTGTCAAATTACCCAGTGTAAGTCAAATTTACAGCCAAGCCATGGCAAACAGATTTAGTCTTACAGCAGAATTAACGACAAAAATTACTTCCTCCGTCCCAAATTACTTCATTTTGGCTTTTCTAGGTACTTTCCTTTTGTTATATATTTAGACATAATGGAGAGAGTAGGAAACATCTCAACTTGAAAATAAACAGAAGGAAAAGTTAGAAAATAAGTGACCAAAAAGGGCTATTCAAAAAACACAAAGCAGTAATATTCAATCTAAACATCAAACTTTCTGCTGAGCAGTAAAATAAATGTGGGCTCAGCTTCGCCTTTGCTCGATCATATAACTGTATCCACACCATCTCTTATCATCAAATTAACCCATTCTGATACATGGTGCTGCCCTGGTTATCACTCATCACCCGTGAAGAATGGCATGACCATCCAAGGACAAAGCCACTATCATTAGAGCATGGTTGAAAAGGATTTCAAGAAAGGAGGGAAGGTTCCAGTTTGATACCACAACAGCCATGATTGCTCAAAGGTGGTTGTGTTCAGCCATGGTTATTGATCCTCGCCCCTTTAGATGTTTTCTCTCTTTAAGGGAACTGAGGCCAGAACTGGTAAGATGGAACTAACACAACTTATCAGTCCCACTAACATTAACCCATATCCCAGGTTCAAATTCAGCAGGAGGGCAAGTGAAGGACATTCCTTGAGACAGGTTCAGCAACACAAAAAAAGAGATTGGTATTGAGCACCAACAGGACATGCAAAAGAGCATAAAGAAGTAAGCAGATAAGAGCTCAAAGGAGTACGAAACGGAATAAAAGTTACAAGTAGTTCAATGGGCATCTTAGCTGCCATATAAGATGCAACAGCGACAAAACCACCCTTCAAATCCACCAGGGCGTTAACTAAAATATTTTGCATAGTTCATAGGGTGGTTTAGCCGGTTTTAGATTTCCAAACCTATTGCAAGGTCAATCCATGACGCATCTCAATGTGATCTGTAATTGAAAGAATCCGGAAAGTCAAGGGGTTATTAGACAAGGGTTCAATATATATAGAAAAAAGACACTTGAATGGCTCAGATTTACCCATTATCAGCACAGCAACTTACAGTGAAAGTTTTCTTCTTCATATAATGATGTGCAGCTGGGAGAACTTATAGTGGAAGCACAATTCCCACCCTTCCCAAATATAAATAAACAAATAGCATTGTCCATTAAAACAGGGCATTTGAGATACGCAGGTCGGCTAGCCTGACGATCTCACCTATGGGCAAGTAGCTCGGACTCTTAATTAACCATTAGACTCATTTAGCTAGCATTCTTTTTCTATATCTCTTCTTCTTCTAACAGATTAGCTAAAATTGAATAGCCATCTGCTAAGCCCACAACTAGACTCACCAGTCAAAAGCAAATAAAAAACTATGGACTCCCCCTGTGCAACCTTACCTGCTGCATGCCTGCTCCTTGCGCACCCCGTCCATGGTGGCCAGAGCACCCTGCTGCTGAGCTGCCGCCTGCTCCACCGCCCAACGCCGGCCCGCGGAGGACCTCAGCCTCGCGGCCACGGCGGAGCTCCGCTCTTACAGCCTGTGGCGCGGCTACCGGCGGAGCTCTACTTGCCAGCCCCGTCCTCCCTGTGGCCCCTCCTCCCCGCGCCTTCTCATCGTCGAGGCCGTCCTCCCCGCCGGCACGCACCCACGCCCAGGCGAGCTCCTTCGCTCCTGGCCGGCGGCGCCTCGATGTCGGTGCCTCCTTCTCCGGCCACCTCCTCCCCGCCCTCCGCCACGGGCAGCTGATCCTCCACTACGGCGAGCTCCTCCGTCCCAGGCCCCCGGCGAGGGAAGGTGCGAGGGAGAGAGGCAGGATGAGGGCGCGAGCGGAGGATACCGAGCCGAGGTGCTAGCCAAAGATGGCTAGCACACATCCATGAATAGCTAGTGGGGATAGCGAGGGGAGTGTTTGAAGAGTCTATTTGATCCAATTTTCTGAGAAGTTTTTCATTTCTTTAGCTAATAAGTTCAAGATAGCTAGGCTCTTGGAGTTGCTCTAATAACGGATCGGCAAGTTGTAAATGGAATAATATAGCTCGATCATCAATATGATTATATGAACGAATTAAATGTTAATTTGTGACATGTACGTAGTCCCTTCATACTCATAAAGCAAGTCGTTTAGGACAGCGACACGGTCTCGGAATCATAACTTTGACTTCTTATTTTTATAAAAATATTTATTAAAAACTGACACATGTATACTTTTATGAAATTATTTTGCAAGACAAATCTATTCATATAGTTTTCATATTTCCAAACTCAACAACTTAAAAGCTATTCATGATTTATGTTCTTAATGTTTGATTGAAATATTTCGAATGACTTGTTTTTATGAGTACGAAGGGAGTACTTGTAAATCCTCTTGTCGCTGGTCATGGTCCTCGATCAGCATCCTGCCCTAAATACGACCGCTGATATAGGTATTAGGGTTCAAGAATTATGGCCGGCTACACAGCTAGATGCTCCATCCAAAATAAGTAACTTAGATTTGGTTTCAACGGGGGTGCGGTCCAAATTAATTAAGAGATTTACTTTAGATTATTCATGTAATGGCATATGTGTACAAACTTAGGTGGTTAATCCTAATCATTATTTTATATAGGTGTGTAATTTAGATGACATTTTAGGATTATTTTAGGTTATAATTTTCATAACACACATGTGTTTTTTTAAAAAAAACATGTTGCGTACTTCCCTATATGACGAAAATGGGGGAAAAATACTAACATGCATGATGCTTGTCCTATGTCACATGTCGTTCAATCACATGAGTTGCACACGTATAATTTACTAATCGACTACAGCAGTCATAAATTCATAACTAATCGCAACTAGTGTATCGTAGTGAATCATAAGTTCCCTGTCTTAATCAATAATTGGCTGTTTCTGAATTTTGTTTTTTATAGTTTCTGAATTTTTCCTTTATTCATTCTCGAATTTTTTTATTCCAATTTGCAAATTTATACGACCCTTTTGAAATTTATCAAAACTATACACCAACCGCCGTGGGCCACGACGGTAGCAAGGTAACTGCCGTGGCGTACGGCGGTTAGTCTCAGCCGCCGTACACCACGGTGGTTACCTTGCTACTGCCGTGGCCCACGACGATTGGTGGGCGTCCACAGCGGTTAGGGGGCCTCCACGGCGGATAGACTTAACCGCCGTGGGCCACGGCGGCTGGGCCTAACCGCTGTGGCCCACGACGGTTAGGCTCATTTTTTTAACTTTATTAAATTATAAATCCAATAGGAAAGTTAAAAAAAGAGAAATTAAGGAACGCTGGTTCGATTATTACAACACAATCACAAGAGGATCTAGTTCTTATATTACAGTACCATGATTCAAACGAAATAGTAATTCAAATATTACAGCACGACAAAAAAGACTACAACATCATACAAAATGGCAAACTTCAGCCATTCTTGCGATGTGACGACGAAGGTTTATCTTTCTTAGTAGTTTTTTTATTTGGTGGATTAGCAACACACGGGTCTGCTGGTGGAGCATAAAGACCACCCGGAGTATAAAGGCCACCCCAAGGAGGTTCCCTCCTCTTGCAATGGCATCTGCAGTTTTTCTTTGCAAATAATGATGTATGTCTGGTGGAGCATAAATAGCATCTCAAGGAGGTTCCTCTCCTCTTGCAATGACATCTGCAGTTATTCCTTGCAAATGACGAAGCATGCCTCTTTCGAACGTGCTCATTTTCTTTGGATCAGGTGGTGCATTTGTGTTTTTCCCCTTGTAGTGTGAGGAACCACGGTCACCACCACCATTACCATCCTTACCCCCTCCGGCAGCAGCAGTAGACATCTCTAGTTACTGTTACACAAATAACTAATTTTACTAATTACACTATTCTAAAATAATTTAACTAATTACATAAAATAAATAAAAGAGAGGAAACTTACCTAAGAGAGAGGAGCAGCCCTTGGGGAGAGTGAGGCGGCGGCAGGGTCGGCCAGGACGGCTGGTGCCGTAGCTCTATATATAAGCGCGACAGCCGCCGTCCGCCACAATAAACTAATTTTCTACATACTGTACAATTTGTAAAACGCATAAAGTAATTTTCTAGACTTTCTACACAAGATAAATTAATTTTCTATAATTTCTAGAACATGGAAACTATTTCTAAATTTCTAAACTAAAAAACTAATTTTCTAAATCTAAACTAATTAAATTAACTAATTTCTAAATTTTCTAATCTAAAAACTAATTTTCTACACTAATTACAATATCCTAAACTAATTAAACTAATTAAATAAAGAGGAAGAAGACTTACATGAGAAGAGGGGGCGGCGGCAGGGAAGAGGGGGCGGCGGCAAGGGGTGGGGACGGCGGTCGCCGTCGCCCTTTATATAGGGGATAGGTCTTACCGCCGTGGGCCACGGCCGTGGCGCACGACGGTAAGCTGCCGCGGGGCCCACACCCAGGACCCGACCGTTGGCGGTACCCTTACCGCCGTGGGTCACGGCGGTTGGACGTGCTGCCGCCGTGGCCTATGGCGGTAGGCTCTATCCGTCGTGGCCTACGGCGGTGGTTGTATAGTTTAGATAAATTTCAAAACGGTCGTATAAATTTGCAAATTGGAACAAACATATATAAAAAATTCTTCATTCTCGTCTCCCTAGCTGGGCTTGTTTTGCTCCCGAGTTGGGCCTTTATTTGGGCTAAGCCTTCCATAGGACTGAAGTTGAAAAGTGCAGCAGCCATTGGATCAAAAAAGTGTGGCATCGAATCCACGCCGGGAGACAGCCGCTCGAGTGGGCCCGCATGGAGCAGAAGGCAGAACCGAATCGGAGTAGGAAGGAGCCGACTCTCGAGTCGGATAGATGCGAGCAACTTGCTACATTATATTGCGACCGGTCTCGAGCATTAGCATACGAGTCTAGATTGAATATTTGCATTTGATTACTTCTCCAAACTATTCGATTGATCGTCGCGGCACGGCAATGGATGCCCGGTCCACCATGAATTTTACGACAATGGGGAGCGCAAGGACGACGGTGCCACCGCCTTCTCGCGTCCGGCAGATACTCGACGAGCACCGCCCTCGGGAGATGGTGGACAACATGGCCCTGATCATCATGGACCAGACGTACAACGCCTTGCTTGAGATCCTGGGAGCCGAGGCGCCGCGTTCCGGCGACGGGCACGTCGAGGTCACCAGGCCCGTCGACCCCGCCGACCCTGCCTCGCCGCTGCTCAGCGTGAACGCCAGCGCCGCGCACTGCTGCATCACCCTGATCAACGGCTTACACGGCGGCGCCACCGACCCTGATTACGGCCACAACCACAATACCTCGGCGGAGCACGAGAGGAAGCCGCAGCAGTACCGCCTCCCCCGCGCGACCATCACCGCCTCGCCCGGCACGCTTCACCTAGCCCGAGTAGCCACCGGCGGCGGCCACTGGACGTGTGCGGACGTCTGGCCGGACATCTCCGGCAAGGGCTTGTTCGGGGTGCTGGGCGCGATCAAGGCGCGCGTGGGCGCCGCGATACGGCTGGAGGCCTCGCTGCTGAGGATGGCGAGAGATAGCGGCTGCTGCCAGGACAGCCCCAAGGTCAGGGAGATCTGCGAGGTGCGGGTGGCGCTGGAGAAGATGAGGGCGGCGGTGGACATCGACACAATCATGCGCAGGCAGCGCCGCCGCCAGCTCATCCAAGAGGAGATCACCTGCGGGCTGGATGTCCATCAGGCTTGCGACGCGGAGGCGGCGCTGGCGATGAGTTTGAGCGCGCTGAACGTAGGTCAGAAGCGCGGCCGCCGGCCTGTTCAGGAGATCAGATGCCGGCAGGCCGACGACGCACACGAGCTGGCGAAGAGGCTCAGGACGATGCATGTGTGACACGGTGTAACTTGATGGTTGATGCATGCAGAACCGCAGGGTCTCGCAGATGAGCGACAGAGCGAGCAGGAGCGACAGATGAACCAGGATGGACCCGGCCGGTTCTACACGCGGTCGACGACGAAAGGGTTCCGTTAGTCGCGACACGTTTTAGCGCCGGGCTGCTGGCAACTGTTCGGCTGATTGGGTTCAGTGAATGCCGGAGGCTAGACGAGATTATTGGACAATGTTTGGCTCTTGTCATTGTCACTCTGGTACTCGTAAATCCTGGGAAGGTCCCGTTGGCACACATCGCAGTGGCGGCTGGCTAATCTCACGGGGCAGGAGGTGCCCAGTGTGACTGTGATTGTCCTGGCACGCGTGTCATCGATGTTTGTTCAGCTGACTTAATGGTTGGTGGTTGATACTAATGTGTTACAAGAGAAAAACTGACTGGTTGTTTGCTGCCAAATAGATGATGCTGATTTGTTGTGAGCGAAACCGGCTCGCTCGGTTTCATCCGATTCTGATCTCCACGGCGACACGGGCACTTGTCTTTCTTCACAAGAGGCTCTTGTCTTCGCCATCGTCCTGTCCCGCCACCTCCTGCTTCGCTCAGGACTCGATGATTGCAACTAGGCAGAAGCCTTTTCCCGTCCCCCGCGTCGCTCCCCTTCGGAGTGGCACGGGCGGAAGCCCAACCCCTCGCGCTGCCACCCCTCCTCCTCGCCGCCGCCGGAGCGGCCGCCGGTGGCCCGCACGGCCGCAAGGAAGGCCGCGGCGGGGCACCACCCCCTCCTCTTCTCCTTTTCCCTCTCCCCCTCGCCCTCCTACAGTTGCATTCATGGCGACGGCAACCTCACCGTGGTGGCTGCTGCCGGCTGGCCGCGGCCAAATCCGCCATGGGCTCGGCCTGATCTACTGCCTCGGCCGCCGGATCTGGCCCCCAACGTCCTCAGTGTGTTCGGGTCTCGCGGTTTGCGGCGGCTTCCTGCGACAGCGGCGGTGGGGCCTGCCCGGCGTCTGCGGTCCTTCTGCGGCTTGGCGCAGAGGTGGGCCGGTTTCAGCGGCTTCAACGGAGGAGGGCCGGCGGTGTGGAGATGTGTTGGTGGCATCGCGGTGGCGTGACCAGCGGTGGCTAGCTTGGACGGTTGCTAGTTGCGCCACGGTGGTGTGGCTGGCGACGGTCAAGCGACGGCGCACCAAAGACGTCATGGTGGCGTACCTGGTTGCTCCGGGCTGCCTATCTCCGACTGTCGTGTGTCGGCAATGTCGTGGTGGCATGGCCGATGACGGTTTGCGCGGGCGTTTGCTAGTGGCGCTGTGGTGGTGTCACTGGCTGCGTTCGTGCGGCGGCTCACTAGCAGCACCATGGCGGTGTGGTGGGTGATGCCGACTGTCTCCTTCGCGACGACGATGCGGGTGAAAACCCATCCCTTCTTGGGACGGCGTCGTTGGCGTCTGTGGCGTCATCTCCTTCTTGAAGGCGACGTCGTGCATCTCCGGTGTGGGTCTGCTCTTCTAATGGTTTGCTTCTGTGATGGTGCTTTCTTTCTTCCTTTTCTTTGTTTTCTTTGTTTTTTTTCGAATCCCAAAAAGAAAAGAAAAAATGGTTAAGTGAGCGGAGAAGAAGAGAGGTTTTAGTTCATGGCAGTAGTGTGTGGTGGCTTGTGTCGACGTCCCAATCCGACCGAGCGGAGTTGGCTCGTGTCATCACTGACCGAGCAGAGTTGTTTAGAGCGGTGCATGTTGATGTCCCAATCCAACCCACCGGGTCCTTTCAGTTGAGTTGTGCGGAGTTGGTTGATGTCCCAATCCAACCCTCTAGAGTTGTTTGGTCTGCGAGCTGGAGTTGTTCGGGGGGTTTCTACTCCTCTTGAGTTGTACGGTCTTTTGATCGGAGTTGTACGGTCCTCTCGGACCGGAGTTGTATGGTTTTCGGGTCCGATTTTCCTTATAAACTGAGTCAACTCTTTTCTTCTAATAAAAATTCGGGAAAACGTAAGCTTTCGCCGTCCGTAAAAAAAAAAAAAGACTCGATCGAGCTTTCGGTCGAGGCGTCGAGCACATGGCGAAGTCGGAACAGAGGAGGAGAGGAAACATTGTAAGAATTTCTTGACCGGATTGCCCGTTGGAATTTACAGATCGATGCCATCTTACTGCTGTGCAACAGAAGCTGGTGAACATGGCCATGGGGAAATTGTTCTCGCGAACTCCACGACATTGTGCCGTAAAATTGTACTGTGGCACATTAGAGCCCACAACTACAGCAGCACACTCTAAATTCCATTGCTGATTTGAGTTGAGGGCTGCTAGGCTCTAGCTTGGGATATTTGCGCCAGTGTCCGTTGATTTAGCCTTACTAAATCCAATCATCGTCGTACCTCTGATACATGTTGTGCGTATATTCAATTCGATGCTTTCTACTGTGATTCAAGGCTGAAATACACCTCTGTGGAACTGGAACACGAGGACTCTTTTCATGACTTGTACTTGAATTCAGGTGTATTGTGTGATATTTCCGGTTGAAAACAGCTCCTTAACATGCGTGAATTGAACTTAGTAAACATGCTGGCGAAGATGTTGAGCGCGGTGTATGACACGGTGATGGCGGAGTTGGTACGGAGCACGAGCGGAAACGTTACAGGAATCCTTTGTTTGTAGTAACAGCATAGCATCTTATTCTGACAACAGATGGTGGAAAGTGGGTGAAAGTGGTGTATAAATAGTGCTGGAATAGTGTTTTTGTGAGAGAAGGTGTAATGGATGCGATGTGATGAATAGAAAACTTTGAAGCGAAGTGAACGGGGCTGACAACAGAAGGTGGTGAACACATGGGCAACTTGTTGTCGTCGAACGGCACCACATCCTGCTCTTGTATTGTAGCCCATTATTATTTGGGAGATTGGTGATTCTACCCCTTTACTTAAGTTCAATGGTGATTTTACCCCTGTTTTTTCAATTTGGTGGTTTTGCCCCTACTTTTTTCGAAATGAAGTTTGAGTTTGCCCCTATTCTATTAGAAGGACTTAACGGTGTCATTTTATTTATGAAATGACAACTTTGCCCATATGGATTTGTCCTTTCTTTTCAAAGAATTTATGTGTGACCCCTCCACTATCTATTTCTTCACAACACTCCCTTGCCCCTTTCTTCTTCCACGGTTGTGGGCAGACCTGACGGCGGTGATGGCGCGGAGGCGCGCCTTCCCACCCTAGCGACTACTCCAAAGTGCTTCCCACTGCCTAGAGCATCTCCTCCCTCTTCAATGTCTGCGAAACCTAGCCCTAGCATAGGCTGCGAAGGACGCGCACGACCAGTGACCTCCCTTAAATCGAGCATGGAAACACAACTATAGATGCGAGAGAGCGAGCGCACGGGCACGTGGTTGAGGATGAGGATGGCCAGAGAGGGGTCGTCCGCGTGCAGGTGGAGCTTTGGCTCGGCGCAGCACTGGTGGTCGGGAAAATGACGGTTCCCAGTCGTAGGGAGGGTGGTGGACGACATTGGTGGGTCGACGTTCCGGAGGGGAGAGTTGGCTTGGGACTAGTGCGAGGAATCGGTGGTGTGAGGACGGAGAATCAGGCCGACAATTCAACACATGTTGTCGTCGCTAACTTGGACGACGTTCTGCCTGGCTGAGCCTGCCTGCTCAAGCACCTACTAGGATACCGCAGTGGCGCAACAACAACCAGCACACCCCACCAATTTGGGTGCGGCACACCCTACCGCCGGCTAGCCTGAATTGCAACCTCACCGACTCGCCGGGATTTCCTGTGGAAAAGCGCGGCATGGGAGCCTGGCGTCCCAAATTGTGTCGCTGCGACATCGATTGCGCCAGCAGTGGCTCTCAATTTGGCCCTACCGCCATCTCTCAGCCGCTCAGGTTTCCCCACGCCTCATTGAACAAGTCTGAAGCGGAGGAGATTCACCGCCGCAAGATGTTGGGCACGGGAGGGTCGCTGGACGCCTGGACTGATCAGATAAGGGAAGGGCAGTTATGTCTTTTACATATGCTAGGAATGGTTTATTTCTTTTTCTAATTTGTTTAATCGGGTTGTATTATCTAACAGAACTCCAAACGAAGGGCAAACGACAGCTTCAAACTGAAAAAGAAGGGGTAAAATCACAAAGTTGAAAACAGAGGGGTAAAATCACCGTTGAACTTAAGTATAGGGGTAGAATCACCAATCTCCCTCATTATTTTTAGGTCGTATTCTCTTAGACAAATTCCACTTCAATTCGCTATTCACTTCATCACATTTTTACCACTCTTTTCAAACTAAACACTCTCAATCCAAATATTATATTCACCATCCTCACCCATCACATTATTCCTCACATCACGTCGTCTAATGCATTGTGCTCCCATCACATTCTACTGCATTTTCCAAACTGAACACATTCAATCCAAATTTTCATTATTCACCTACTACTCATTTCATTCAATTCTCCAAACCAAACACACCCGACGGTTCAACATTAGACTCCATACTCCAACAGTGCCCTGTATAATGCTACATTGCTCATGTGTCGAGGCCTCGAGGGGGACTGCTAACTAGCTTGAGATATCTGAACCAGTGTATGTTGATTTATCGGTACTAGATCCGATCTTCACACCTCTAATATATGTTGTTGGTAGATTCAATGATTTCTGCTATAGTTTATGGCCCAAATATACCTTCCTAGATTTGGAACACGAGAACTTTATTCAAACTATCCCACCTACCAAACAAAAAATTAGGAAGGACATATCCCATCTCAACCAAACACTAAACAAGATCGATCATATCACATTCCACAAAACTAGCTCACAAAAGTAGGACAGAATCGTCCCATACCACTTGAACTTGTAAACAAAACACACACTTAGAACATAGCTTTATGATCACACTCACACTCTCGCCGAGTGGAGGGAAAAGATCATGAACATTAGATTGCGTCGAACGCCACGGCCGCCACACAGCGTGTATCTTGGTTGTTGTATTGCTCAAAGGACTCGGGCTAGAATAAACACAATGATTACTTGGCCTTTATAGCCTCTCGACGATGCAGCACCCACGTGCAACAGACTATGTCAAGAACTTCACGTGCAAATACACACTTTGTTAGCGACCCTGCCAATGTCAGGAGCCACGAAGTCCTCCTTGAGAATCTGTCTCCAGTGCTATCCTTGTTGCGCTCCTCCACCACCACTGAGCTCCACATCTTGGCCATCCCTGCACCATAACACACCTACCAACATACACCTCAAAACATGTTGGACTCGACCTAGACCAGGGAGACGACCGCGAGTAGCCGAGCACAAACTCACTACAAAACCACGCACACGCACACACATACCACCGCCATGAACACATGGCGTAGTTTGTTTAAACAAACTTCCCCTAAACAACGACACCATTACGTGTGTCCTGCCCTACAAGAGCATTGGTTCATTCTAAACATTGGCATCGGTGAGCAACACCTCCCCCTTCCTTTGGCTTGGTGCACTCTGAAAATGCATCTTGGCCCCTAATTGTTTTGGTGATGGTGACAAACATAATTTGTTGTATTTAATCGTTAAATAAGATGTGTGCAGGATTTACTTTATTGAAAATCTTGGTTTTGACCAAAAGAAGGCCCCCAACTCCAAATCGGCGTTTTCAACTCAAGTCTAGGCTTAAATTTATTTTGATTTTGAATTTGAGTATAGGAAACACCGTACTATAAAGGGGGATGCGAATTGACCGCCAAGAGATGCTAAAAGTGCTTAAGGAGATGACCTAAGTGAGGGAGAAGCAACCCGAGTCGACACGAGCACGTTTGCTAATATTTCCTTAAACTCTCAGCCATTGTCGGTAGTACCGACCTAGGGTCGGTAGTACCGATATGGCTTCACTGGCGAGTTTTAGCCAGACCCTCTGTAGTACCGACCCTGGGTCGGTAGTACCGATAAGGCTTCACTGTTGGGTTTCTCGGCACCCCTCGGTAGTACTGACCCGGGGTCGGAAGTACCGAGGGTCCTGAGTTTTGCACAGTAACAGCTAGTTTTCAGGGCTTAGTATATATACCCCTTTCTTCTTCCTCACTTATTACTGACCAACCATGGGACAAACACACACTTGAGCATTCACTCCACTTCTCCCCTCCCTCCTAGAGCCAAGACTTGATTCTTTTGAGCTAGGGTTTGGTTGGAGGAGTGATTCCTAGTGTGAGATTGAGAAGCTTTGAGAGCCCCTTCGAATTCCCTCATCTCAAGAGCACTTGAAGCATCTCCGGGCATCGATTCGCGTTTGTTACTCTTGAAGCTTGCTTCTAGACGGTTAGGCGTCTCCCGTTGAGTGCCCTCTTGGTGTGGAGCACCCGGGATCGTTTGTATTACCCTCTCCTTGGTGGAGAATTCTTAGTGAGCACCAATTTTCCTTTGTGGGGATTGGATGAGGCAAAGAGGCTCTTGGTGATAGCCCTCCCTTTGTGGGATCCTCAACGGAGACGTAGCTTCCTTTGTGGGAGTGAACTTCGGATTAAATCTTGTGTCTCCTTTGCTTGCTTGAGTTCTTTGCTTTTCTCTAACCCTAGAACTTGTTTGTGCCCGATCTACCTCTTGGTTGTGTTCCAACTCATATCTGTGGTTGCAGGAGGTTCTTAGCTTCTAAACTTAACTCTTGATTCAAGTAGAATTGCTAGAATCGTCTCGCATTTCAAATTTCGTTTTAGAAACCTCTGTTCTGTCGGTAGTACCGACCCTGTACCGGAAGTACCGAGCCCTCGGTAGTTCCGGCACAGTGTCGGTAGTACCGACAGTTGTTTTAACCGCTGCATTTGTTTCAGAAATTTGAAGTGATCCTATTCACCCTCCCTCTAGGCATCACAAGGTCCTTTCAATTGGTATCAGAGCCTAATCCCTTGATTTAGGCTTAACCGCTAAGGGATCAAGATGTCGGGAAGTGGAGACAACCAATCCGCCGAAGAAATCGCCGCCAAGGAAGCTCAAGAAAGAGAGCTTAAGGCAGTCCAAGAAATCACCGGGAAACCTCCAAGCCGCTCCAACGGCGAGAGCTCCGACGACTCTTCATCCGACTCCGACTCGGACTTCGACTCAAGCAATGAAGACGTCAAGGATGATGATGATGCGGCAAGGAAGGCGGTGAAGAAAAGGAGAAAAGCCAAGAAGAAGAAGAAGGCAAAGAAGTTGGCTAAGAAGCTCCTCAAGAAGATGATCAAGAAGGAGCAGGCCAAGTACACTCACTCCGGCTTCTACGAAGTGCCCCACCACTACACACAATTTTCGGGCAACAATTCTAATGATAAATTCTATTCCGTGCATTTGGGAAAGCCTCCTCATTTCGATGGGAAAGACTATCCCAAATGGGCTTATGATATGCAAATGCATCTTTACGGGCTTCACCCTTATCTTTGGAAGATTGTGGTTGTAGGTATGCATGAAAGTGGGTACCCAATGGGTCAACCAGTGGCTGACCCAATATACCCATCCCATTATGTTTGGGGTTTTGGGTTCCACTAACCCAATAGGATAAGAAAACCAGTTAACCCAGTTCGTACCCAAAACGTGGATTTCCATTATTATGCCGGCGCTAGTACAGTAGTAGATCGAGCTGTGCTGAATAAACAAATACTTAACCATCCATGACGCCGTCGCTTGTTTGTGTGCTACCCGTGCACTTGCCGGCACAGTAGCAACTACTTCATGAATGAAGAAACAATTTTATCTCAAAGTTGTTCTTTCGAAAAAAAATCCCAAAGTTTCAAGATTACAGTGGCAAGATTCATGACATCGAAAGATTACATGTCAACAGTATAGACTGCTTGCCATGAACTAGAACTAGAACTTGAACTTGAAGTCTGGACTGCTTGCCTTGAACTGGAACTTGAAGTCACAAAGCAAAGTCTGAATCTTTTTTTTCCATCACCAACACCCATGCTTCTTCAGACTCAATCTGTATCATGGATTGATCAGAGAATCGAGTGAGGACTATACAATATGTAGAACGACATGAAGCAATTAGAAGTTACAGAACACTCATAATGCAGTGCAGAGCACACTGCACCAAAACTACATAACCAAGACAGTCTGATCTATCTGCAGCAATGGGACCAAAAATTCCAATATATCTGTGATTAACACAGCAACCAAACACCATTTTAACTATTCAATCCAGAATATAAATTTACAGGTTAGAAGCTTATTGTGGAACCTAAAATGACAATCAGTATAACTATGCAACTAGCATTTTTTAGCAGTTCACACTTATCAATTAGTAAAGATCATAATACTGCATAGATTTATGAAACTGTAGCATAAAGTAAGGCAATATCAGTTTATAGCAGTAATGTTCTTTGCAAAATACATGTGCTCCAAGGGGCTCTATGTCTCTAATGCAGCATTGGGTTGTAGTACTCTTTAGGGCACAAGCTTGAGAACATAAGAAAATAACCTCTCTAGAAGGAATCCTTGTGCTTTAGAGGGCTGCAGAGTTACAGGTCAGCAAAAAGGAAAACCTAAGTTATCAAACTTGACAGATAATTCTACATTCACATTTGCATGCATTCATGGAATTATAAGTTATGACTGTACCAAACAAAGCTTAATTCATGAAAACATTTGCATGGTACAGATCTTACCTTGACAAGTAAAGATGATTGTTATGCCACTAAAAGAAGGTCCAAGTAATCTTCTACATTATCCACTATATCATCACTCCCTAGGAGGGTATTTATTGAAATTTTATAAACCTAAAAATGCAAGTATCAGTAACAGAAGAAACAAAAAAGGAAAAAGATCATTCTAATCAACATTTCACTGTTACTAACCGGTTGTGCTACCACTTCTAGTGCTAGCTTCTCTGGTGAAGGGGCTGCTGCTCGCATCCAATCCTGAAGGCAAATCAACGCTTCGACTGTATCAGTGGTCAATCTGCTACGGAAATCACTCACAACCCTCTCGCCGATACTAAATGCTGATTCAGACGGTACAGTTGATGCTGGTGTTGATAGCACATCACAAGCCATGCGAGCAAGAACTGGGTATAGCGTAGAATTTGATTTCCACCAGCCCAAGATATCAAGCTCATTGGTTCTTGGAATAGTATGTTCCACTAGATATGCATCGAGCTCACTAGAAGACTGAGTCCATAGCTGAGTTTGCTGGTATTGGTCCCAATCATCAAACGCATCATCTTTCTGAGTATTGACTTGAGCACAATCTGTTTCAAGTGCTGAACTTGAATTAGCAGAACTTGTTTGAGAATATTCACTGAAAAGCTTCCTAATTGTGCTCATGACTCTATCCAACTTTGGTACCGCATGTGCCCCAAAAAAATTTTTCAACCGAAATTCCACAAAAGAATATTTGAACCTCGGATCAAGAATGACAGGAATGGAGAATGATAAATATGAAATGTTCAAATACTGTATGAACTTCTTCTGCATCTCCTTTACCATAGCTGCAATGTCTTGATCTGGATTAAGTACCTCCTTATCCATTGCTAATTTGATCTTCCAAAGTTGTTGAAAATATAAATTTGCTGTAGGATAAGAGGACCCAGACAGCATAACAGTGGCATCATAAAATGTCTCCAAGAATTTACGAACAACTTTTGACCTTTCCCATTCTTCCAATGTCGGTGTTGTGTTGAAACTACTGCCTTGATTATGCAATTCATCAAAAACAGTCCTAAATGGATATGCTGATTCAAGCATGAGGTAGGTTGAGTTCCATCTTGTAGAGACATCAAGAGTGGGCTGTTTTGTGGTTGATATTCCCATTTGTACAGCAACTTCCTCAAATTTCTCTTTGTGAGCTTGTGAACTTTTGATATACTTAACACTTTCTCTTATATTTCTCACTATGCTACTGATTTTTCTTAACCCATATTGAACTACCAGGTTTATAACATGGGCACCACAATGAACATGAAAAAGGTTCCCTTCACATGGTAGCATTTTCTTCATCAGCAAATTAGCTCTCAACAAGTCCATCATTGAATTGTTGACTTGGGCGTTGTCCAAAGTTATACTAAAAAGCTTGTCCTCGATATTCCATTCTTGAATGCCCTTTAGTACAGCATTAAACATGGCTTGTGCATTATGTGGTGATTCCATCATCAAGAATTTGATGATCCATTTATTCATTTCCCAGTCACTTGTTATCCAATGACAGGTTACACATAAATACCCCAAATTTTGATTAGAAGTCCACATATCAGCAGTTAGTGACACTTTTGAATTGGAATTTTTGAAAACCTCCCTTAATTCCAATTTTGCGTCTTCAAATGTCCTCATGCAATCTAACTTAATAGTGGTCCTTGATACCATTTTGAATAAGGGGTTCAAACAGGAAACAAATTCTCTAAATCCATCATACTCAACTATAGAGAAAGGAAGTTCATGCAGCACAATCATGCGAACTAATGCTTTACGTGCTAGGTCTGAATCATAAACCCAGTTTTCCAAACGATCAATATCAGCAAGAGAAGCACCGACACGCAATTTTTCTGCCAGTTCAGTGACTCTAAGCTTTAGCTTGCACCGTTCCAAATGCTTTTTCAAGTGACTGGTTCCTATGCTTTGCTTACCACTAAGAAATTCGTGGCAATGCTTACATTGGGCTTGAACAATCTCACCATTTTCAGTGATAGGATTGAACTCCTTCCAATAAACTAACCTCAGTTGCCTAGATGCCTGTTTATTAGTTCGAGAGCCTGCATAATTAAAACATAAATCAGTACTACTACAATTTGACATCTTGCACAGAATAAATTGCAGGATATATGTAATTGCCATCTTACCATGTCGGTGTTGAGCTCCAGACATTGTAGGTGTAGATACTTGTATCTGATTGATTATCCTTACTGTTGGAGAGCCCACCATGCACCTTGCTCGCTTTGCTCGGTCAATTCTTGCTGAGCTTGTTGTTGAAACTCTTGTTCGCTTGGCTCTTGGATAACTTGTGAGACTTGGTGGCATTATGACCTCGACTGCTGAAGTTCTAGCTGACGGAGAACCATCAGAAAGCCATTCTTCAATTTCTGAAGGATTAGCCCCAGGAGATATCTCTGTTGTGGGTGTAACCTACAAGTAAACTCCATTAGATAGATAGAGATTAGTTAGTTCAGGTTTTTACTACAGTTTACAATCTGCCCCTGCCCCATAAAAAACTGTACCTAGCAAATGCTCAGAACAAGATAAAGAAAATGGTGACACAATATATAGTACTGTCATAATAGTATCCAAATTGTCTATCACTGTCTATCACGGATGGCAGGGACAGAAGCAAATATATAGTACTGTCATAACTATAATGATGCAAATGCTACTTAGCATTTACTTGTAGTAGTAGTAGTTGGCACTGTTAATCACATATCATCCGATACAACATGCATGACAGTGAGCAATATATGCAAAATGAATTGTTTCGATGCAGCATGTGTGCTCAAGATAATAATGGTTCACCAATACAGCCACACACTCAAGCAAGCAAGTAAGCACCCCTAGCTGCGATGGCATTTACTGGAGCACACACATCGGCAGATTCACATCGACGGAGAAAGAGAAAAAAGAAAGAATCACTTGGATGCGGCGACGTTCGACGGCATCCTGGATAGATGCGGAGACTAGTGCGAACGTCGCGGGCCGTGACGCCGGCGGAGGGACGAGTGCAGACGGCACGGAGCCGAGCGGCGCAGAACCCGCGCCCTCGGGCGGCGCAAGTTCGGTGGCGGACATGGCCGCGCCGCCACACCGAGCCGCGAGGTCGGGATCCATTGAAGGGGAAGGAGGGGATCGATTTTGCGCTGGGCTACCCGATTTCGGCACAAGTTAGGCGGCGAGGAGCTGCCACTGCCGCGCTCCCATGAGTCCCCGACCCCGCCCACCTTCCTCCTCCCACGAGTTCAGCGACTGGGACGGAGGGGAGGGGCGGCGGCGAGCTCGATCTCCTCCCGATTGGGTTACCCAAGTGACCCAAAATATTATGCACCACTTGACACTAATGTTTTATGGGTCGGCCCATTGGGTTTTTCCACCAATTTTTTTTTGGGTAACGGGTCATTGGGTCGACCCATGAAAACCTGCATCGTTAGTTGTAGGTGTGACAATCCCCACCGAAAGAGAAACTCTCACAATCAAGCATGAGCAAGACCTCCACCGCAATGTACAAGCGACAAGAGTCATCACGGGATCCTTGTGTGCTCAAGAATTCAACAAGGTTCGGAACATCCAAATTGCCAAGGTGATTTGGGACACTCTCAAGGAAGCACATGAGGGGACCGAGCATGTGAGACAAGGGAAGATGGACTTGATCAACGGAGAGCTTGAGCTATTCTTCATGAAGGATGGAGAAACCGTGAGAGAAATGTATGATAGACTCATGCTCCTTGTCTCGGATATTAGAGCACTTGTAAGTGATGATTGGGATGACTCCAAGGTCACAAAGAAGTTTCTAAGAGCTTTCGCCCTGAAGGACAAGAACCTAGCGGCCATGATAAGAAGGGATCCAAACTACTATAAGATGACCCCCAATCAACTTCTTGGAGAGATTTTGCATCAAGAGCTAGTTGACCAAGATGTGGAGAAGTCTCTAAGCTTGAAGATGAACAAGAGCTTAGCCCTCAATGCTAGCTCTAGTGAAGTGGTGGAAGTGAAGCCAAAGACTTCCAAGACCAAGAAGGAAGATACTAGTGAAGAAGGAAGCACGGATGAAGAAACCGCCTTTGCCATAAGGAAGTACAAGAAATTCTTGAAGTCAAGAGCATCAAGGAAAGGCGGTGATGAAAGGAAAAAGAAGTCTCAACGCAAATGCTATGAGTGTGGAGAGTATGGACACTTCATTGCCGAGTGTCCCAAGAACAAGAACAAGAATGAGGAAGAGAAGAAATACAAGGAGAAGAGCAAAGAGTACAAGAACAAGTACCAAGGGCGTGCTCACGTGGGTCAACAATGGGACTCAAGTGACGAAGATGAAGAACCAAAGAAGCAAGGCATGGCAACTATAGCCATGGCACAAGGACCATCTTCACCACGCCTCTTCAACAACTTCTCTGACGATGAGGACCACTCTCACTTTTGCCTCATGGCAAGGGGGAGCAAGGTACAAGAAACCACCACCTCATCCTCTCTTACCTCTTCTTCATCCACACCTAGTGACATAGATGAACTAGAAAATGATGAAGAAGAACTTGAGGCCAACATGATAAAGCAATTTAGTAAAAAGGGCTATAAGGAAATAAAAAGGCTTTTGGAGAAACTAGAGAAAAAGAAAGTGTCTCTCCATGAGCAAAAAGACTTGCTTATCCTTGAGAAGGAAAGAAACCTTGCTCTAGAGAGACGCCTTGCCGAAGAGGCGGCTAAGGTGGAGAAGTTGACCACAGACTTGTCCTTGGCCAATGACTCCAACAAGAGGATGTCAAAGGACAACACTTTGGTAAATGAATCTCTAGCTTCCCTAAAGGCTACTCATAGTGAGCTTCAATCAAGCTTTTCATGTTTGATGGATAAATATAAAAATCTTGAGGCAAACTATAGTACTCTTTGGGAAAGCACCAAAGTCAATCCTAAGGCAACACTTGACTCTAGTGCCTCCACTTGCAAAGGTTGTTCTATTTGCTCAAATGTTGATATAAATGCTCTCAAGACTAACCATGCAAGGCTTGAAGAGACCATCAAGAGCAAAGACAAAGAAATAGCCCGATTGAATATGTTGATCACTCAAGGCAAGAACAGTGCCAAGTCCATTCCTAAGGTGGTTGACAAGAAAGGACTTGGGCACTACAAGAACAACAAGGTCAATGGTAGAGTGGTGGTGAAAGGGCATGAGATCCCCTTGTGGAACAAGGGAGGCTACCTCAACACTATCATGGACATCGCCCATGGAGTCACCACCTCTACCACAACAAAGGACAAGCCAAAGGTTGTGCGCACCACAAAAGGATATGGTGGGGCTAATTCTCCACCTAAGGCATCGAAGAATGTGGTGGAACACAAGCCCTCTCCCAACTACACTTGTGACTATGTTGTGACCTTGGACCACAATGGTAAAATGGTGGTCAAGTATGTTGGGGCCTACACCAAGAAGGCTATGAGGAAGAGTGTGTGGGTTCCAAAAGTTTATGCTTCTAACCTCCAAGGACCCAAATCTTTTTGGGTACCTAAACCAAAAGCTTAAACTTATTTTGTAGGCCTACTCCTCCGGTGGAAGCGCATGGTTGATTGATAGTGGTGCCACTAATCATATGACCGGAGATGAAGGCTTATTTGCATCCCTTGATCATTATGACACCCCTACGGAAACTATCATCTATGGAGATAATGGTCAAGGAGATGTGGTCAGACTGGGTAAAATTGCTATCTCAACAACTAATTCAATTGAAGATGTATATCATGTTCAAGGGTTAGGATACAACTTGTTGTCGGTTTCACAACTTTGTGAGAAAGGCTACAATTGTCTCTTTACCCATGAGGGTGTGACCGTCTCTAGAAGGGAGGATTCCTCTATTGTCTTTGCGGGTCACCTACGGGGAAAATTTTACTATGTGGATTTCACAAAAGTGAAGGTGGACCCTAAGGCTTGCTTAGTGGCAAAATCCGACTTGGGTTGGCTATGGCATCGCCGACTAGCCTATGTTGGCATGAGGAACTTGGCTAAACTTCAAAAGGACGAGCACATCCTAGGACTAACGAATGTTGTTTTTGAGAAAGATAGGTTGTGTAGCGCTTGTCAAGCCGGGAAGCAAGTTGGAGCGCATCATCCCGCCATGAACATCCTATCTTCATCAAGACCGTTGAAGCTACTACACATGGATTTGTTTGGACCAATTGCCTACATAAGCATCGGTGGTAACAAATATAGTCTAGTAATTGTTGAAGACTTTTCCGGTTTCACTTGGGTATTCTTTTTGCAAGATAAGAGTGAAGCAAAGGGAGTAGTCAAGAAGTTCATTAGGAGAGTACAAAATGAGTTCGAGCTCAAGGTCAAGAACATAAGAAGTGACAACGGCTCGGAGTTTAGGAACACTCAAGTTGAAGAGTTTCTCGATGAAGAAGGCATCAAGCATGAACTCTCCGCTCCATACACTCCTCAACAAAATGGCATTGTTGAGAGGAAGAACCGTACGTTGATTGAAGCGGCAAGAACAATGCTTGATGAGTACAAGACTCCGGACTCATTTTGGGTGGAAGCCATCAACACCGCTTGCCATGCCGCCAACCGCCTCTATCTCCACAAGTACTTGAACAAGACTCCCTACGAGATCATCACCGGTAAGAAGCCTAGTGTGCACAACTTTAGGGTTTTTGGGTGTAAGTGTTTCATACTTAACAAGAAACCCAAAGCCTCAAAGTTTGCATCCAAGGTTGATGAAGGTTTTCTCATTGGTTATGGAACTAAAGAACATGCCTATCGTGTTTTCAACAAAACCACCGGTTGTGTTGAGACCACGGTAGATGTGAAATTTGATGAATCCAACGGCTCTCAAAGAGAGCAAGTTAGTGAAAACCTTGTAGATGATGAAGAACCCCCAAGTGTATCAATCTTTAGAATGGGGACCGGTGAAGTGATGCCTCATGAGGTTCACGTTCAAGTTCCGGTGGACACAAACATTCAAGATCCACCATCATCAACAAGAGTGGAACCATCAAGTTCTCAAGTTCATCAAGAAGAAAGTCAAGTTCATGGTGACGATCATGGACGGGGCTTTGATCAAGGGGGAGAACAAGGTGGTGAAGCCCAAGAAGAAGCTCCACAAGTTGAAGATGATGATGATGGACCTATTCAACATCAATCTCAAGCACCACACCCAAGAGTGCATCAAATGGTTCAATGGGATCATCCCGTCGACAATATACTTGGGAGCATCCAAAGAGGGGTAACAACTCGCTCAAGATTGTCAAATTTTTGTGCATTTTACTCATTTGTTTCCTCTTTGGAACCTCTTAGTGTGGAACAAGCTCTTGAGGACCCGGATTGAATTATTTCCATGGAGGAAGAGTTGAACAACTTCAAGAGAAATGAAGTTTGGGAGTTGGTGCCAAGACCCAAGCAAAATGTGATCGGCACCAAATGGGTTTTTAGGAACAAGCAAGATGAATTTGGTGTCGTCACAAAGAACAAGGCAAGGCACGTTGGCAAAAGCTACACTCAAGTTGAAGGCTTGGACTTTGGAGAGACCTATGCACCGGTAGCAAGGCTTGAATCAATTCGCATCCTCTTGGCCTATGCCACTCACCATGACTTCAAGCTTCATCAAGTGGATGTCAAGAGTGCATTCTTGAATGGACCTCTCTAAGAAGAAGTGTATGTTGATCAACCACCGGGCTTCGAAGATCCAAACTTCCCAAACCATGTGTACAAGCTCCATAAGGCGCTCTATGGGCTCAAGCAAGCTCCTAGAGCATGATATGAATGCCTTAAGAATTTTCTTCTCAAGAACGGCTTTGAGAGATAGGCAAAGTCGATTCTACTCTCTTCATTCAAAGAAATGGAAATGATATCTTTGTATGCCAAATTTATGTTGATGACATTATCTTTGGGTCTACTAATGATAAATTTTGTGAAGAGTTTAGTAGGATCATGACCAAGAGATTCGAGATGTCTATGATGGGTGAATTGAAGTTCTTCCTTGGGTTTCAAATCAAACAATTGAAGGAAGGGACTTTCTTATGTCAAACCAAGTATGTGAAGGATATGCTCAAGAGGTTTGACATGGCCGATTCCAAGCCCATCAAGACCCCCATGGCATTAAATGGACATCTTGATCTCAATGAAGAAGGGAAGTCGGTCGACCAAAAGGTATTTCACTTCATGATTGGCACCCTCCTTTACCTTTGTGCATCTAGGCCCGATATAATGCTTAGTGTGTGCATGTGTGCAAGATTTCAAGCTAATCCTAAGGAGTGTCATCTAATGGCCGTTAAGGGAATCTTTAGATATTTGGTACACACTCCTAACCTTGGCTTGTGGTATCCCAAGGGCTCCACTTTTGATTTACTTGGCTACTCCGATTCGGACTATGCCGGTTGCAAAGTAGATCGAAAGAGCACTACCGGGACTTGCCAATTTCTTGGTAGATCTTTGGTGTCGTGGAGCTCAAAGAAGCAAAATTCGGTTGCTTTGTCCACGGCCGAAGCCGAGTATGTGGCGGCCGGTGCTTGTTGTGCACAACTTTTGTGGACGAAGCAAATGTTGAGTGATTACGGTTGTGAGTTTAGTAAGATTCCACTCTTATGTGACAATGAGAGTGCCATCAAGCTAGCAAACAATCTGGTCCAACACTCTAGAACAAAGCACATAGATATTCGACATCATTTCTTAAGGGATCTTGAGGCTAAGGGAGATATTGCTCTACGTCATGTGAGCACCGAGAGGTAACTTGCCGATATCTTCACTAAGCCTCTAGACGAGCAAAGGTTTTGTGCTTTGAGAAGTGAGCTAAACATCTTGGATTCTCGTAACTTGGCTTGACTTATTGCACACAAATTGGTTGATGCCTAGATAGAGAGAAAAATGTTTTATTTTCTTAATTTTGTGTGTGTCTTACAAAACTTGGTTCTTTCCATGATTTTTGGTGATTATTGCTTTGCTTGATTGATTATGCCTAATCACCAAATATTGTGGTTGTTCTACATGTCCCTAGCTTTATCTCTCTATCTATCTCTGCTGAATTTCCCATCTTTTCAACAAGAATCTCAAATTCCACGGTTCTACCGACACAAGGTCGGAAGTACCGATATGCTTCCACAGTTGGAATTTCGAAACTCCACGGTACTACCGGCACAAGGCCGGAAGTTCCGGTATGTGCTTACTGTTGGATTTCTGCAAATCAGCGGTAGTACTGACCCCCCATCGGTACTACCGGTAGGACCCTCAGTAGTACCGAGGCAGGGCCGGTACTACCGATATGGACTCACGGGTTGAATTTATCTGAACCCCCGGTAGTACCGATCCCCCATCGGTACTACCGAGAAATCCCGTGGGGGTATAAAAACCCCCCGAACCCAGCCAGTTCTAGGGTTCCTCCTTCTATACCGTTGCCGCCCCTCCTCTCTCCTCTCTCTCAAATCCTCGAGGGGAACTTCAAAATCGACTGTGGGAACTTCAAGCTAGGCACTCCATTGGATTCTCCATCTCTCGGAACATCCGATCCTCACCGGGAGTTCCTCGATTCGCGCGGGAAGAACTCAAGGTATCTCATTCAAAATCCCGTCGCTCGATCTCTCAATGCAGTAGGTTCTAGGAGCAATGCTTTAGGGAATTGTTGGGTAATTTAGCAACACACGAATAAATCCGCAAGCGCATGGATACCGTTGTAGCTTTCACCTCAGAGTATTCCAAGGGTATCGAATCCAAGGGAACGTGTGTGTACTACCTTCGTACAGTGGTCCAAGGACACCAAGCCCCTGCTTGGGTAGAGAGATGATGGGGTGCTCGGTTCTAGGGGTACAAGCTGCAAAGGATCTCGGTTCGGACACCAGACCCTCCTGGCTATAACAGTCGGTTCACGGCAAATGGTTGCCTACACCTGTATCCGAACGTGGGGGATTCCATAAGGGTCCAACGGTTGTCACTACCACGGCCTACCCCAAGACAAATTGTGGGATATAGGGCAATCGAAGGATAACCCGTAGTCTAGACACCACGTCTACACCACCGATTACTACTATAATACGACTACATCTAGGCACTCCCGTAGCATACTATAGCACTCCGTATAAATACGGAGCGACGAACCCGCGAGAAAGGCCAGACCTTGCCCATCATTGAACCAAGGTGGCGCGAGGTCAAACGACTAAGCACCAATCAATGTATTCCAACAAGATCTAATGAGATAACTCACACAAACGGAATGCAGAATTATTCATCTAATCAACAAGATCAAAGGATCGTGTCACGAAGAACACGAGCCTCTAAATGATGAACAGACGAAGAACTCAAGAACATATCACTCATACATGAATATCACTTTAGTCTAAAAGGGAAATACAGAAATACTCACTTTGCTCTAAATGAAGAACAAATGGGAGTCTCACCCACACCACCACCTACATAGCACCTACACCCAACTACACATGGAGAGGTGAGGACTCACCTCTCCAAGTGAGGAAATGAGAGAGGGGAGAACTTGGGATGTGTCTTCATTCTTACCCCCTCCCCTTCTATTTATAGACCCGGGTCACCGCACGAGAACACCCCAAGCACCACGGGAATGCCCTTAGGATCCAATGGGGAGACGACACGTGGAAGATGGAGGCGAACCGCCTCAAGGTGGGGTCGGCCGACCTGGGGATCGGCCGACCTGGGCCCACCACGTTTTGCACTGTGCTTTCTCCCAGTGACTGATATGTGGCCCCTTATGACGGTTCCAGGTGCCCACGCGGTTTGGAGGCGGTTAGCTCGGGTTGTGGGCCCTTGAATCCTTGTGCTGAACACGTGGCGGCGTCTGATTCGTCGAGAAGTGCTTCTCTTGGATTGATGAGGTGTCATGGACACATGGCATCCTGTGTGCCAGCACATCGCCACATGGCCTGCTGTGGGTCCCACCGGGCCCACATGATGTCCTGTGCATATCTCTCTCATCCGGGCTCTGATGTATGCAAATGATATATCCATTTCGATCGTCTCGACGAGCCTGTCACAATGGTGCAGACCAATTTGGCATTTGAGGTTGTTTATGATGATGCCATATTCATGCCATTAATTTGCTTGCTCTCAATTGCATCATTCCATGTGCATTTCGATGTGTACTACAACAAAAGATAGAAACACCAACACTTGTGAAAATTGTCAGTATAAACCCCTATTCTAGTGTTGATGATCACTTTCTGTTTATTCTATGCAGGTATTGACGGCCTAAAAGTGGTACTTAACATCCGTCAACAACTCCCCACACTTGACCTTTGCTCGTCCCGAGTAAAGGGAGTCAGATCAAGGTGGTACATGATATCCAAAGGTATGAAGCTAGCATAAGAGATATTCCAAACCATACCTTGCACTTGTGAACTATGTGGAGTGTGTCTATCATGCCATCTTGGGTAGTTGAAGAATGGAACGGTCATGAATCAAGTCACTCATACTCATCATGTCAAGTAACTTGGGGTTTTTTGCAATAATTTTCAAAACAAACCTTGCTTAGCTCCTCATTTGGTTCTCTCAGATCGCTCAAAGTGTATAAGTCCTCACCAAGGCATTAGAAGTTCCTTTCTTCATCCTACTTCTAATGATAGCTTATGTGGAGCTCAAGGTAGGTATGAAAGATAAGGCATACTTGCATCACATGTATTGCAAAGTCAAAAACTGGATCCAAGGAGAAAATCAAATCATACAATCAGATCAAGATGTGCACGTGTATGGATATGATAGGTATGATAAGGTGTATACTAGGCCCGGAATGGGTTCTAGATATTACCATACATGATGAAATACTGTGGTGATGGTAAGGTGGACATTAGCCCCGGAGTAGGTACTAGTTATTACCATCATATGATGAATGAGCTGAATGACTCCATTGCATGATTCTCTCTCTCTTATATATATAAAGTCTTATAAGAACATGGCTATCCTCTTCTCTTTTTTATGGACCTTCATAAGCCCACATTTTTTCTTCTTCTTTTTTTTCATAACTGAGGGACCTTCATGTGTCCCTTTTTTTAGATAGCCATGCCTCTTTACAAAATACTTGCGGAGAGAGAGATCAATACATACGATGGAGCATTTATGTAGGTGAATAAACGAATGATACAATGCTAACTTCCAGAGTAGAAGCATAGCAAGAGGGAAATGATGGTTGAAGGACCGATTAGGCGACCAGAGAGGGGGGGAGTGAATGGGAGCCGATAAAAAAATTCTTCTCGAATGGGATGACTTCCCAAACAAGATGAACTCGGTCGGACACCCAAAATCACACGCTCCCCATGCAACCTTCCGTTTGCCAAAACCACGTAGCCACTGAAGTGCTACTGGTCCTAGGAACAAACACTACCAGCAGCCTCAACTCCTACACGCACACGGCAGCGGAAACGACTTGGGAGCAGGTTGTCTGGAGGGGGCGGTTAGACCGGGTATGGGGAGCGGTTAGACCGCCTCCACCTGGTAACCGAGAAATCCTCCGAAACATCTCTTCCGAGCACCAAAACGCACCACGGTTTCACCAACAGAAATCTCTGGTCAAGGCTAAGCTAGCTATCAGGAAATCTTGGTGAAAACCAAAACTTCACCCAGGGGCCTAGGGGCGGTTAGACCGGCTACCACGGGCGGTCTAACCTCATGTACCCAGCAACGAACTCAAGGCAAGAACTCCTAGCAAACTGCACCGAAACGAACCGAGATTTCACCAGAAGGCTCCTCTGATCAAGGCGAACGAACTCACAGAGGAAAACCTGGCAAAATCAAAACCTTCACCTGGAAGACCCAGGGCGGTTAGACTGCACCCCTACGGCGGTTAGACCGCCCTACCCAGAAAATCTGGCCGCGGGTCAACCCTCAACTTCCCATCGCCCGATCTCCCGATTCACCCCACGGATTGCGGTGAAACTTCGGGGATAGCTGGGTTACCTCCTGGGCAACCTCTCCCTCAAAGGAATCGAACCGAAACGCCCACAATCAAAGGGAATCACAGATTTAGGCCCTCTAGGTCAAGAACTCGAGCAACTCGAAAAACCACCAAATCGAGGTCGATTCAAGGAAGTTCTTGGGGCAAAGTCACCAGCCAAAGAGGCACAAGGTCCTCATACGTGACACCCAACAAGAATCCCACAAGAAATCGCCCTCAAAACTCCCCCAAGAAAATCACAAGAAAGGGCTCCGAAAATCACCAAAAAGGAGAACGGGAGAAACAACACAAGGCCTTGAGGAACCACGCCGAATCATCTATACATGCCATGACGGTTCATACAAGGTCTAGCTTGCCACCCGATCATCCATCCCCCTCTCTAGATCTCACATGAAGCTCTCAAGCTAGTCCTAGAAAACTAGAGGAAAAATAGAAACGAAAATAGGAAAACAAATGGGCTAGGGTTCCAAGAGTTGGCTGCCATCCATCCCCTCAAGTGTTTATATGGAGGCACCCAAAAGACTAAACTACCCTTACTAGATAACTAGGGATACACGCCCCCCAAGGGCGAATTTGGAAGTCTTCAGATTTTCTCCATCGGACGGATGCTCAGCGACCGCAACCTTGCTTAGCCTCGACGCAAGCCTTGCGATCCCGACGCATGTCCTCCGCTTCGAAGCTTCTCGGCGGCTGCGACCCGGGCGGTCAGACCGCCCCCCTGGGCGGTTAGACCAGCCCAGGCGGTCTGACCGCCCCTCCTGGGCGGTTGAACCGGCCTGGGTGGCCGCACCTCCTCGTCGAGTCTTCGGCCTCGGTTTTGTGGCTCAACCGAGTAACCCAGTGGTTTTCTGGTGAACCACTGCAAACCCCGCGAACTCGGTGTAGCCTCCGCCAATCACCACTCATGACTCGGCTCCCACGTAGTCCCGGCTTGACCTTGGTTTTGAGGCTCAACCAAGAAACCGTCCATGACTTCATCCCGCTGTTCTTGCCACCATGCGGCCCGCACTTGACTCCGCTGGCCACCGGGTCCCTCGAACCAAGCCTACTTGTCTTCTCCACACCTGGAGGCCTCACCGGCAACGACCTTTCGCACTTATTCTTCATCTGCACCAACACCAGTCAAGTCGTAACCTGCACCTGCAATACTTAGCCAAGAGTTAGTCCACACCACGTTGTCAATCACTCATCACACCAGGAAGCGACCATCCACCGGTCCTCGAACCACATATGGTCCTCAATGGTGTGCACATGAATCTTGATCATGAAAGCATGGAAAGAATTCTCATAGGGTCACAGAATTTGACAAAGCTCAATGCAAAAACAAGCAGCATATGAGTATAAGGTTTTCAACTGGAATATCATATGGCTTTGGTATGACTGTGACAAATCAAAGAGGAGCTTTGCAAAGGGTTTTCATGTTTGTAAATAAATTCCCAAGCACTTCAACATTTAGAGCGAAGATCATATCATCAAACCATATCACAAACATCAACTACTTAGATGAGCATGAGTTGCCTAATGATATTTGTTCACAAGCATCAAGACAGTGAGTAAGGAATAAAACATATGCAAGCCAACCACAGGAATCATGTAGAGCAAGCTGAGCACCATTATTTGAGTTTGATTTACTGGATAAGAATTGAACATCATTCAAACTCATGGGTAGAGAGAGTGAGATAAGGGTGCACATACCATCGCTCCTGAAGGATATAGGAAACAAGGAAGACTAGTGGTGGTTTGGCTGACCTGAGGGATAGCCAGCTCACTCTAGTTTACCTTGTTCTCGTCATGAAGGTGTAGTCGATGTCGTGCAATGCCTGTGTGGGAGTTCTCGAGTGGATATGTTGATGATGAGCTCGAGAGAACTCCCCCACACTGGTGGTTGTACTGGTGTGTTCTTCGAGCAAAAAGTGGAAACAAAAGATGGACTCTACTGGTTTGAGAACCATAGAGCCTTTATTCAAAGCAAATATTTTTTTGTTGTTTTTGTTTTATTTTATTTTCACCATGTCATTTGCTCGAACAAGGTTAGATCAAGATTACACTTCATACGCAAAGGGGAATATACTTACCTTGGACCTTTGAGAGGTCATATGTACCACCTTTGCATGTTGTGAAATATGAATCTGACGCCTTACCTTACCTTCCCATTTGAATTTAGCTCAATGACTTACCCATTCAAATTTGACAATTTCCTGCAGGGGTTAGTCCACAAACATGCAACCAAAATCTATGAAATTATAACTCCAAGGTTCATCAATCAAAACTCGACACCATGTCTTGTTTTGACTGAAGAAGACAGTTTTAACCTAAGCACCATGCTTAATTTAAAACAACCTACGAATGTAGATGCGCATAAACATTCAAACCAGAGCATATGAACAAAGATAAATGAAGCATGCAGGCATAATTAAGCTATTTTCAGAGGGAAAATAAGCATGAACATATGATGGTGAACCTCGGGCAACCTCCCGGAAGGGCTTTGTTTAAAGTCAAAAGCAGAACTTACCTAGCTAATCAGCAAGATGAGAGAGCTTACATCTTCCCCTCATTAGGATAAGGTTTGGCATGAAAGGAAATTTACTCGGGATGCTCACATACCTCCCCCACACTTAGAGTTTGCATTGCCAGGCAACAAAACTTAAGTGTGCGAAGATCAAGCTTCCTTTTGCAAATATTCCCTCACCAAAACTTACCAAGATGCTACAGCCGATGTAACTCACATGTTATTAGGCATCACTTGTTCGTCGTTCTTTTCAATCTCCACCTGAAAGGTTAGTGACCAAAAATATCCGAAGGACAACTTATGCGAAAAACATGTTCTTGCTTTTATTCGAAAGGGAAATAAAACCTATGCTAATCCAGGCTATCTCCTGGTAGTGCTTTGTTTATCACGGTCATAAGATCGACCATGGGAGATTTCTCTTGCAGCCACATTGGTGGTGTCCTTCCCATCTCACCACCAATCATTGATGAAGCAGTGAAGCTCTAGCTGCAAAGTTAGTGCCACATACGAACATGAGTCCAAAAGATAGCAAAGCTTAAAAGCAGACATGATCATTCCAGGGAGGCTACGACAGCTCCTGGGGTGATCATGGGACTCGAGAAGCTATAGCACCAGGGTGAACCTCGGAGACGGAAGGTTGAGCACTGAGGCTAGCGCTCTCGCAACTGATCTCCGACTGAACTCAGCTCAGGAAAATACTCGGCCTCCAAAAGAGGATAGAGTAGAAACTCGAACGGCCGGCGTACGTTCAGGAGCTAGAGTTCGGGTGAAGGGTGAGGTTAAGCTCATCCTTCCTTAGGTAGATGGACCGATGTTCTCAACAAAACGATGAGCCATCCCGGGTCTAGCCTAAGCTTCCAATAGGAGGTTATGGATAAGCTGGAAAGTGCAACTCCTATTGGGCATCGATCAAGTCAAGCATAAAGTATGAAGTTTAAGCTTCTCCTGACTGATCGGCATCAATCGATGGGCTTAATATATGAAGTGAATGTACTCCATTCGATCGGTAAATGATCGTGCTCCTTCGGTCTGATAAATGAATCCACTGGATTATAGAGCTGAGACCGATGTCTTGGTTTATACGAAACTTCAGTGCAAGGCACTTCAGCTCAAACCTCAACGTAGGAACATGATAGGCCAATCATACTCTCCTTAGGAGATCATAACTAGGATCAGACAAGTCATCCCGACCGAGAATGATTCATCCTTTCCTAACTACTCTCTCCATACTCCCATGAGACAAGGCCTCGGGGAGAAGGTCTAAGAAGAGGTACGAGAGGGGAACCCAAGGGTAGACTCTGCGCTAAGCAATCTTTCCCTTAGATTCCTACTATTCAGGAATGGTATCTTCAGCCAGAGCTTAAAGCCTCAGCTCGGCCGATGATGGATCTAGGGGGCTCAACATTTCCTCTGACGGGCACCTCATCGACCAGGATGCAAAGGGAGTGAAATCCCGGAGATATTCCATGATCTCTTTTCCCTCAACAGCGTCCAAGTGCATAAAGAGCCTTCAGAGAGAGCATTAAGCCGCATGGCATCATCCTTCCGTAACCCACACCAGAAGTGCTGAAGCAGCTTCCGATCAGGTACGTGGAGGACTGGGCAATCTTCCGCCAAAAAGGCGAAGTGATCCCATACCATTCCTAGCGATTCCTCCTCACCTTGCTTGAGACCAAGAACCCTTATCCTCCACAAGATGACACATCGTAAATAACGGTGCCAATCCCGTGCTTCCCCAGAGAGGAATAGCGGGAAAGATTCCCTTTTCCGAGCATTCAATGATTCTTTGATTTCACTCAAAGTTTCAATCAGACGCTCGTAGTCTCTCACATGATCGAAGGGGTTCTCATGAATTGACCCCGAGAAGGAAAGATCCTGAATTAGCTTCATGAGAGAGGGGCAAATCCGATAGCCAGATGAAAGAATGAGTTCTGATAAGGGTGGCTCTGAGGGTTCACTCCTCGAAGGTGGAAGGTGTTTACAAGGATAACCTTCCATGGATAATGGGGGTAAAGGTAGAAGTAAAGAAAACGGAAAAGGATATCTCAAAGGGTAACGAAGGTAGGGGTAGAAGAAAACGAAAAAAAGATACATACGAGGACCACTAAGTTCGAAGATAGATACAGCAACCATTCCCCGGCAACGGCGCCAGAAAGCTTGTTGGGTATTTTAGCGACACACGAATAAATCTGCAAGCGCACGGATACTGTTGTAGCTTCCACCTCAGAGTATTCCAAGGGTATCGAATCCAAGGGAACGTGTGTGTACTACCTTTGTACAGTGGTCCAAGGACACCAAGCCCCTGCTTGGGTAGAGAGATGATGGGGTGCTCGGTTCTAGGGGGTACAAGCTGCAAAGGATCTCGCTTCGGACACCAGACCCTCCTGGCTATAACAGTCGGTTCACGGCAAATGGTTGCCTACACCTGTATCCGAACGTGGGGGATTCCATAAGGGTCCAACGGCTGTCACTACCGCGGCCTACCCCAAGACAAACTGTGGGATATAGGGCAATCGAAGGATAACCCGTAGTCTAGACACCACGTCTACACCACCGATTACTACTATAATACGACTACGTCTAGGCACTCCCGTAGCATACTATAGCACTCCGTATAAATACGGAGCGACAAACCCGCGAGAAAGGCCAGACCTTGCCCATCATTGAACCAAGGTGGCGCGAGGTCAAACGACTAAGCACCAATCAATGTATTCCAACAAGATCTAATGAGATAACTCACACAAACGGAATGCAGAATTATTCATCTAATCAACAAGATCAAAGGATCGTGTCACGAAGAACACGAGCCTCTAAATAATGAACAGACGAAGAACTCAAGAACATATCACTCATGCATGAATATCACTTTAGTCTAAAAGGGAAATACAGAAATACTCACTTTGCTCTAAATGAAGAACAAATGGGAGTCTCGCCCACACCACCACCTACATAGCACCTACACCCAACTACACATGGAGAGGTGAGGACTCACCTCTCTAAGTGAGGAAATGAGAGAGGGGAGAACTTGGGATGTGTCTTCATTCTTACCCCCTCCCCTTCTATTTATAGGCACGGGTCACCGCGCGAGAACACCCCAAGCACCACGGGAATGCCCTTAGGATCCAATGGGGAGACGACACGTGAAAGATGGAGACGAACCGCCTCAAGGTGGGGTCGGCCGACCAGGGGATCGGCCGACCTGGGCCCACCACGTTTTGCGCTGTGCTTTCTCCCAGTGACTGATATGTGACCCCTTATGACGGTTCCAGGTGCCCACGCGGTTTGGAGGCAGTTAGCTCGGGTTGTGGGCCCTTGAATCCTTGTGCTGAACACGTGGCGGCGTTTGATTAGTCGGGAAGTGCTTCTCTTGGATTGATGAGGTGTCATGGACACATGGCATCCTGTGTGCCAGCACATCGCCACGTGGCCTGGTGTGGGTCCCACCGGGCCCACATGATGTCTTGTGCATATCTCTCTCATCCGGGCTCCGATGTATGCAAATGATATATCCATTTCGATCGTCTTGACGAGCCCGTCACAATGGTGCAGACCAATTTGGCATTTGAGGTTGTTTATGATGATGCCATATTCATGCCATTAATTTACTTGCTCTCAATTGCATCATTCCATGTGCATTTCGATGTGTACTGCAACAAAAGATAGAAACACCAACACTTGTGGAAATTGTCAGTATAAACTCCTATTCTAGTGTTGATGATCACTTTCTATTTATTCTATGCAGGTATTGACGGCCTAAAAGTGGTACTTAACAGCCGTCAACAGGAATCATCTTCTTATCTATCCTAGAACACATGCCCTTGATCTTGTGAACTTTTGTTGGTTGAATCCATCACTCCTTGGATCAATGTCACTGTAGCTCGAGCGCTGATGGTATTACCGACCCCTGGTCGGTAGTACCGACAGGCGCCTGTCACAGGGGCTGAGGTTCAAGGTTTGAGTCGATTCGTTTCAAACCTTTTCATCCATCTTATGCAACCTTTCCACATAATCTCAGATGGGTTGTGCTGGCAAGGAAGTGATTCAAGAGGGCTCCGATAAAGACGACGTCCCTCTCGCTCAAAGGAAGAGGAAGGTGGGCACAAGTGCTCAACGCCCACGTGGTCGTGGCCGCACAAATCCTCCAGCTGCTCCTCGTCGCTCCACTAGTCAAGGTCACCGTGCACGCACCAAGCAAGCTCATGAACTGGATGACCACTATGACGACTATGAAGACATCTCCTTAGCCACTCTTGCGGAGTTTGTGCTTAGGCCATCCCGTCCTCCACGTCCAGCCACACAAATGGGCATCATGAAGATGGTCGACTACAAGAGCGGGACACATGATGTGTATAAGCAGAGGTACTCCGATCCGGCTCAATGGCAAAAGGAGTTTAATGCAGATATCCGTTTCTCACTCAAGTTCAATGCTGATTGGTATAAATCGGTCATCTTATGCAAGGAGCAGATGACTATTGATATGAAGTCCATCAATTGGGAAGGCTTGAGGTCATTCAACATCCCGGACGTCAATGAGGCTATAGATATTTGCCATGCAAAGGGGATGACCTCTATTATGGCTATGAACTGTGATTGGAATGAGGAAGTGATAGCTCAATTCTATGTCAATCTCCATGTCCGACGTGAAACCAAGATTTTCCATTGGCTCTTGCAAGGAAAGCCTCTCTTGGTCTCTTATGAGAGGTTTGCTCAAATTCTTGGCTTTGGTGAAGATGATCTTGGTTGTCCAAAGATTCATGGTGGAGAGATCCCACTTGACAGTGAGATGGCATTCATGTATGACGCCGCTTATGGCAAGGTTGAGTTTGGCACTACTCATGGTATGAAGCCCGTCTATAGGATGTTGAACCAACTTTTCCAGTACACTCTCACTCCTAAGATAGGCGACAACTATAACATCTCCAACATTGCCAAAGATATTCTTGTGAGGATGGGACCGGATCGAGAGGAATTTAGTGTGTTTGACTTCATTTGGGAAGAAATCATTGTGTGCTCCGTGTCCGCAAACAAGAGTTGCCAATATGCCCCTTGGATCTTTCAAATGATATGTGAGGTCGCCGAAGTCAACATTCTCACCGACAAGACTCACACATGGTACAAGCCAAACAAGGGCAATATCGAGCGCCTTCTCAAGTTGGGCAAGCATGCCCCTCCTAGAGCTCCTTCCTCAGCTAGACCTTCTTCAGGTGGTCCTTCCTCCTATGAGGCTCCCTCATCTTCTCATGGACCTTCATCATCCAGAGGCAACCTTCCCCCCGGCAAGAAGAAGAGCATCTTCAACTTCTTATCTCAGGGCCTCTTCGCTTGCTTCAATGTTGGGAAGCACAATGCTCAGGAGATTCGTGCCCACAGGCATTATGTGGATGAGCAGCTCATCAAATTGGAGACTCGCCAGAAGACCTTGCTCACTCAAGCCAACATCGAGCATTCTCCCGTTCGTGAGCCCATGGACTTCCCTCCTCCACCGATCTTTTACAACCCTTGGGAGGTGTATGGCGGCACATCCATGATGTATGGAGCACCTCCAGCCGACATTGATGATGAAGACTTTGGTGGCGGTGAGACCGATGAAGAAGACTCTCCTCCGGCTGCCCACTCCCCACATGGCAGTGACGATTGAAGGGCCTCCTCCTTTTTGGCGCTTGATGCCAAAGGGGGAGTGAGCTCACAATTATCCATGTGGTGTGGTAGTGTGTATCTTAGCTCGCTCGCTCGCTCGCTTTATCTATCTATCTATCTTAGCTTGTGGACATGTAAGAACTTATTGTGTGGTGTGATGGATGATGGTGTGGTGAACCTAGAACCGCTTTAAAATTTGTAAGACTTAATCATGCTAGTGTGGAACCTCTTTTATATATTCGTGATGCTATGTGTTGAATGGTGGTTGTTATTTGTCACTTTGTTGATTTGGATATCATGTCATATGCATCACGGTTATTAAATCACACTTAAGCACTTGTGTATGCAAATTGCGAGTGATACTCTTTCTAAATGTGTGATGGGCATTTGAGGCCCCCATAAAAAGATCAAGCACACATTTAGGGGGAGCATCTCTCAAAATTGTTGGATACACACATCTTTATTTGAAAATAAATTGTGTTGTCATCAATCACCAAAAAGGGAGAGATTGAAAGTGCATCTTGGCCCCTAATTGTTTTGGTGATGGTGACAAACACAATTTGTTGTATTTAATCGTTAAATAAGATGTGTGCAGGATTTACTTTATTGAAAATCTTGGTTTTGACCAAAAGAAGGCCCCCAACTCCAAATCGGTGTTTTCAACTCAAGTCAAGGCTTAAATTTATTTTGATTTTGAATTTGAGTATAGGAAACACCGTACTATAAAGGGGGATGCGAATTGACCGCCAAGAGATGCTAAAAGTGCTTAAGGAGATGACCTAAGTGAGGGAGAAGCAACCCGAGTCGACACGAGCACGTTTGCTAATCTTTCCTTAAACTCTCAGCCAATGTCAGTAGTACCGACCTAGGGTCGGTAGTACCGATATGGCTTCACTGGCGAGTTTTAGCCAGACCCTCGGTAGTACCGACCCTGGGTCGGTAGTACTGATAAGGCTTCACTGTTAGGTTTCTCGGCACCCCTCGGTAGTACCGACCCGGGGTCAGAAGTACCGAGGGTCCCAAGTTTTGCACAATAACGGCTAGTTTTCAGGGCTTAGTATATGTACCCCTTTCTTCTTCCTCACTTATTGCTGACCAACCATGGGTCAAACACACACTTGAACATTCACTCCACTTCTCCCCTCCCTCCTAGAGCCAAGACTTGATTCCTTTGAGCTAGGGTTTGGTTGGAGGAGTGATTCCTAGTGTGAGATTGAGAAGCTTTGAGAGCCCCTTCGAATTCCCTCATCTCAAGAGCACTTGAAGCATCTCCGGGCATCGATTCACGTTTGTTACTCTTGAAGCTTGCTTCTAGATGGTTAGGCGTCTCACGTTGAGTGCCCTCTTGGTGTGGAGCACCCGGGATCGTTTGTATTACCCTCTCCTTGGTGGAGAATTATTAGTGAGCACCAATTTTCCTTTGTGGGGATTGGATGAGGCAAAGAGGCTCTTGGTGATAGCCCTTCCTTTATGGGATCCTCAACGGAGACGTAGCTTCCTTTGTGGGAGTGAACTTCGGATTAAATCTTGTGTCTCCTTTGCTTGCTTGAGTTCTTTGTTTTTCTCTAACCCTAGAACTTGTTTGTGCCCGATCTACCCCTTGGTTGTGTTCCAACTCATATCTGTGGTTGCAGGAGGTTCTTAGCTTCTAAACTTAACACTTGATTCAAGTAGAATTGCTAGAATCGTCTCGCATTTCAAATTTTGTTTTAGAAACCTCTGTTCTATCGGTAGTACCGACCCTGTACCGGAAGTACCGAGCCCCTCGATAGTTCCGACACAGCGTCGGTAGTACCGACAGTTGTTTTAACCGCTGCATTTGTTTCAGAAATTTGAAGTGGTCCTATTCACCCCTCCCCCTCTAGGCATCACAAGGTCCTTTCACACTCCCTTAAGAAGTGGTCGCTAGGCCACAGTTGAAGCACCTAGCTTGCTAGAGTTGTGTTAGTTCCTGCTTGACACTGCTTCCTCATTATGATTGACATTGTCTTCTTGGTCACCGCATGGCCCCTTCCGATCATCGTCATCTTGGCGCGCACCGCTGCTGCGCGCGCTCCTTCTCACGATGCTAACACTAGTGCACCTCCCATTGATCTTTGGTGAGCAAAAGGTGCCCACCACGACCCGTGATCACCTCCACTTAGGCTCGATCCTTCGATACATAAAGTCTTCCGACAAGTTCTCAACAACATGTTTGGATCAAGAAGCATCTCAATAGACATCATGATTTGGTGGCACGGCGGCACAATATGCATAAACTTCTTGACGACACGCATGTCCTGCATTGATTCCCCCAACTCATGAAGTTTGATTACAAAGGTGTTCGAGCGGCTCATGAAGTTGTCCATTGATCCTTCTTCCTTGAATGTGACGAGCTTGATCTCCTTCATTAGCTTCTTCGTGTTCGCCTCCATCATGCGCTTAACATTGAGCGCATCTTCTCCACCACCTCCCATAATTCCATCTCACTCTTCTTGGCTCGAGTGCATGTCTGTTTGCATCACATGAATGATGGCGGCCAATGCGAGCTAATCCTCATGGCACTCGACCCTACTTGACTCCACGATGTAACATCCCTGATGTTTAGTTAATCTAAGCACATTAATTAGTCTTGTTAATCAAGTGTGATTAGTCCCAAAGCATGCTTAGCATAGTTCTGATCAATTTTGCAAAAGGAACCTTGGTCAAAGCCCAAAATTTTCTTGGTCAAAACCCTTTTCACCCTAGACCTCTCTCTAGAACTCTTGCACGTTCTCAAAATTTCATATAACAACTTCAAAATCGACCCTTATAGAAGTTGTAGATCTTTTCCGGGAACACAACTTTCCTAATTGGCGGACATTCAAATTTTGAGTGCAAATTGACCAAAAATCGAGTTGAAGTCCCTGTGAACAGTAACTTGGGGCCGAGAAAATCAGCGACTTTGCCACGATTTTCTCGTCAATCTATTCATCAAAACATAGGTCGCTCTTTGTGAAAAATATACTCCTATAGTTGCTCTACAACTTTTGTATTTGTGTATTTTCGAGTTGTATTCAAGAATTTGGAGTTTCGCAATTTTGAAAAGGGCTAAACCAAACAAAACGGCGCTGGTCGCCGGCCGGCCTGCACGCTGCAGAGCGTCGCCGCGCCCAAGCCGATCGAGGGCGCCACGTGCCACGCGCCCCCTCCTCCGGTGTACGGCCCCTCGGGGGCTCCGCGGTGGACCCACGCCTCCGCGAGTGCTCCGCCCGACCCCGGGTCTCGTGCGTCGCGCCTAGGGACGCACCGCGGTTCACGGGCCAACTGGCCGCACCACGCGCCGTGCCGGCGCGAGCGCCAACCCACGCCGCGCGTGCAACCGTCGCCTCGCTAGCACCGACGCGCCTCGGCAACACCTCCTAAACCCTTTAGACCTCACGGTACTCGCCTTTCACATCCCCGTCGCGCCGTCGCATCGAAACAACGCAGAAACGGGCCGCCCGTACCGCCGTCGTTCTCCCTGGCCGCCACCACCGCCTAGCTTCACCCCCACTCGATCTCTACCGCCATCCTCGAGCTCTACCCCTTCCCTGACCCTTCGAAGCCAACCTCCGTCGCCCGTGCACCATCTGGACGCGCCGCCGCCGGCCAATCGGAGCCGCGGCGGGCGCTCCCAGTCCGCCCCGCCGCCGGCGCCCGGCGAGGCCTCCTCCGGCCCGAGCTCCACCGCCAATCGAACCAGGCGAGGTGCACGCGCAACCCTAGGGTGCTCCCCGGCCGGGCCCGACCGAAACCCACCACCGGTGTCCCAAGGCCGGCCAGGGGCTGCATTGCATCTTCCCCAATAGTTCCAAGGGCTTTTCCGTGAACTAAGGACCTGTTTGTAATTTAGAAAAGTTGGTCCAAGGGTCTAAGCATAAAAGTTGTTTTAGGTTTTGGCAGCAACTTTGAAAATTCATTAAAAATCGTAGAAAACTCAAAAAAATGCAAAACCAGTTGGGTTAGTTTCCTTATGCAGAGATCTACCTTTTCTAGAAAGGTTGTATAGGGTTTTTCTGTTTAGTTTTTGAAATAAAAATTCAAACTGAGTTTGAAGTGTTTTTGTTATAAAAATATACTCATGCTATGGAGTTGAATTTTGGATATGTTGTTCCTTATGGCATGTTTAGTTTTGTGACCAAAGTTGACAGTAGTTTGATGTGTAGATATTCATTTATGATTTATGTAAGCTTTATGCTAGATTAATCTTGATGCTTTTTATAGCCCCTTTAAATAAATTTTCTCTAAGTATAAATGAACCTCATGGCTTTGTCATGGCTAGGAGCACCCCTGGTAAAGTAGATGGGATTTTAGGATGTGTTTTGGTATATGTTTTCGATTTAATCTTGTGTAGGAGTTTAAATTCAAAATTTGAAACATAATTTGAATCTGCACCTATGCTTTGGTCTGAGGCTTTGATTTGACATATATGGCTTGTAGGAGAAAGTTGAGATCAAAAAGATTATTAAATCTTTTTATAAGATTTAATTAAGTGAAGCCAGGCTGAATTTTGTCTTTTTCATATAAATTAATTTATATGTGATCTGGAGCTAAATTTTGGCATGTGAGCTTAGTTTAGATATATGTTGCTGTGTACCAAACTTTAGGACCAATGGATGTGTATTTAATTTTATATGAATTTTTGAATGAATGGCTAGCTAGGAGTGGAATAAATAGGTTTATGTTTATTGTTTAAGTTTAATTAAGTATTTCATGAAGTAATTCTGTTTGTCATCCTTAAACACACTCCCATACTGTTTGGTGAAGTTAAGTAACTTAATTTGCTTAGTGCACACAATCACCTTCAAAGTTGACTTTTAAGTAACCACTCACACCCTCACCATAACCTAATGCATATGCATGTATACGTGTAGATTTGCCAGACAATACATACACGCTCACCCAGGAGGGAGACAGGACGGACATCAAGACCTGGACCAAAGTCCAGAAGAGCCCAAGACTGTAGCTGAAGTAGAAGAAGGCAAGCACCGGAGTGCATATAACCTTTTTTTGGGATAACTCATATCTTTTACTTTTCAGTATTTATGTTTTGTTTTGTGCATTTAAGTTTCAGGAGTTGTTTTTGAAACCTAAATGCATGATCCTTAGGTTCCTATGCTCTTATACTAGTATGATAGGCTCGATAGATGCCATGCTTTAAGAACATGGTAGAAGTCGAGTGATGTATCATTGCTCGCGAGATATAGGGTTCTTATGTTGGAATCATGAGATATGATTAAATGGACTCGCTCATGTGGTAAGAGCAATGGGATCGGTCTCGACCGAGTAGTATGTGTTGGTTAAGCTTTTGAACGTACCAAGCACTTGTCGGGAATGGGACCGGTAAGCCTAGTACCTTCTGAACCGGGGCAGGATCTTTCTAGCTACCCGCTTGGTTGCGTCTCCGGGCTAGCGGACTGGTCGGGATAGACCCTCCGGATAACCGTGTACCAGAGTTTGTAGCGTCTGATCTCAAACTGTGGGACGCTGGGAACCGCCTGGTCGAGGTATACCCCGCATTCGATTTTATTTGGCTTCTTGGGGTGTGCTTTATTCCGTGTGTTTGGGTTTGCCTTGCAAGTGATTCACCGGGCATGACCCGGCAGAGGCGACAAAATAGTTTATTTATTATTGCTTAATGGCCATGTGGACAGGCTTAGACGATAATACGGAATTATTTTGGGCGGTTCTGTTACACACGACACCCCAACAACCCAATCGCCTCCAAAATTACTTGCATCATGAGCACCCACTCATGATAATTGGTGCACGACAACATCGGGAACATGTGCGATGAACTCGTTTTCTTAGCACAGTCCACCATGACCTCACATGGTGAGAGCTCCTATCACTAGACTTCATGCACACATGGGCTCTGATGCAAATTATTGGAACATAGTCCTTAGATCTCTCACACTCTCTCACCATATGAAAGTAGAAGATGATGAGCAGTGGATTGCACTGAACACTACGACTGCCACACGTCATGTATCTTGTCTATTCTATCGCTCAAAGGACTTGTTTCAACGATTCTTGTTGACTCAGATGAAACTTTGACATGAAACCGGTGGCAGTGCAAAGTGTATCGTCTCAGCTTTGCGTGCATACATATACAAGTGTTGCCCTCACAGAAAATGCCTCTGAGGTTGTGCAACTTTCCTTGTCCCACTCATTTGTTCCTCAACTCAATCAGTAAATTGTCCTTTAGAATCAATTCAGCCCAAACTGCTTGGGAGAAGGCCAAATATTCTTTGCGCCAGATTAAACTACTCGAGAGAAGGCCAAATCTTATTTGCACCGGATCAAGGGATCTACATTTTTGTGCATATCAAAGAGGCCAAACATTTCATGATGTCACTGGGCATCCCCTGCTCACATCCTAACATTCGATTTATGTTGCTAAATATATATAATTCTAGTGATACTTAGTATTTTAAATCTATGAAGACCTGTTTTATTATCCATTTCACACAATTCAATTAAGAAACAAATGATTCCTAGCATGAACTGGTGCAGAGCATGTGGTGTTACTTTTATTATGAGAAGGAAGAAGTCAAAACACATGCTACTCTATTCCATTGTATCTCCTTTCCAAAAAATATAGAGACTAAGTCATAAGCAACCATTCCTTTTTATTATTTTGTTCATGCATGAGTAAAAATGGGTTTTACTAGGAAAATGGTTGACTAAGAGATGCCATCCCTTGAAATAAGAAACATGGATTATAGCAATGCAACGAAACTAGGTCCTTCATAACAAATTAATTGTGCTCTATATGATGAAATCCCAAACTTCATTTATTAGTTAGTGTATCATTACTATATAACAACGTTGTTTTATTTTGGAATAAAATATCTTCTATCTAGAAGCACATTTAAAAGTATCAAGTTGTAGAGGATTTTCTGTACTATGAATGCCATGAACCACCTCCTATTGTGGTAAAGATGTATGAATATGACTCCATCCATGAGGATACTAATCTTGACTTCTACACCACCAAAGCATTTCGTTCAATCTTTTTAGTTGTAGTTGCCATAGAAATAGGTGTGCACATCTGGGTATAGTGTAATTTACATGACTTTAAAAATATTGTATATGTTGTATTTATAATATATAGATGTTAAAGGTGAGAATGAAGTATAATTGCAATAATAAATGTTGGAATGAAAGAAAAAATTACTATTACAGTTTTTGTAAAATTATGGTATGATGAGGTTCTTTTGTAAATATGTGTAATGTACTATAGATTGTTCCCTCGAACAAACAAAATTTTGAAATTATAAAAAATATTCGCTTATAATGAGTTAAGATACTTAAATAAACATCTAAAGAATATAAGTATGTATATTATTACTAGTTGTGAAAAAAGGTCCACTAATAGTTGTAGCAGTATCCATATTTTGATAAACTACTTAAATAAATAATTTACAATTGTAACAATTCTACTAACTCTAGCTATATTACAAACACAAGTAATTGTCGTCAAGAATATGTCTCCTAGTAACTAGTAACTTTGAGTACTCCGTTGTTGCTTACGTGAGTACTTGACGTGTGTGATATCTGATATGTCAAACTCCCTACATCCCAAATTAATATTCCCTCCGTACCAAAAAGAATGGTGTTTAAGGATTGTTTTAAGTCAAACTTTCTCAACTTTGACTAAATTTATAAAGAAAAATATCAATATTTATGACATTAAACATATATATTATAAAAACAGATCTCACGATGAATCTAATGATATTTATTTATGATATAATAATATGTATTTTTTCTATAATCTTGATCAAAGTAAAAAAGGTTTGACTTAAGACAATCATAAACGAAATTATTTTTGGGACAGAGGGAGTATTCGTTTTGGGTTTTTTGGATACATAGCATGTGCATACAGATATATGGTATGTCTAGATAAGTAGTAATTAAATGTTATGCATCTAAAAAAATAAAACAAATAGTAATTTGAGAGGGATGGAGTACCTTACAAGGCTTAAGTGTTTATTGACATGTTTAAATTAGCATCCGAACAAGGCTATATGAATATTTATTCGCTTGACAACATGCATGTCTTGAATTCGATCACAAGCGCAATTTCACGAAAAGGGCAAGCATCCTCTTGTACGATTTATTACATGATGATGAATAAGAACAACGGCCACTGGGGCAAGGCCAGGCGGTGTTTATTCATTCAGAACAACGGGAATAATAATATACCAGAAACCAGCAACGACAGCAGAAACACGATGAGCAATGGCCACGCCGACCGGCGCCACCTCCTGCGGTCGAGCTCAGAACGGCGCCTCCGCGGACGGCGGGCGCTGCAGCTCCTTGACCCTCTTCCAGGATTCGCGGCTGGAGATGGTGTACCACCACTTGCTGACGTTCCTGCGCGACTCGATGAGGCGCGCCGAGCGCGGGTCCGCGGCGAGGCGGTCGGCGTTGGGCAGGTGCGACAGGTCGGCGAGCGTGAACTTGCTGCCCGCCAGGAAGTCCTCCTCGCCGAGGCGCTGCTCGTAGATGTCCAGCAGCTTGCCCAGGTCCTTGCGGCTCTTCTCGAACAGCTGCGTCATCTCCTCCACCTTCTGCCGGTGCGACGGGTGCATCCCGCCGGCCGCGGCGCCCCTGCCGTCGAGCGGCATGTCGGGCGGCAGGTAGGCGAGGCTGTAGACCAAGTCGGCGCTGGGGATGTCGAAGCTGTGCGCCTCCGTCTGCAGCCACTGCTCGATGGAGGCCCGCTCCAGCGCGCCCGGGCCGAACAGGTCCTTGTTGCCCTGGTTCTTGTACTTGTCCGCGATGTGGCGCAGGATCTTCCTCGACTCTGCGTTCATCGTCGCATTGTATTTGTATACTTATAGTGTAGAAACTAATCATCGACGTGTAAAATCAAATGCTTTTACCGACGAGAGTGACGTTGCTGTCCTCGAAGGTGAGCGCCTCGCCGTGCGGCTGCAGCATTTCGCATTCGCACGTCAGAAATGAACACTGTTCTTGAGTGTGCGTTCGAATACACTGATTTTTGCAGAAGTAAATTACCTGGAGCTTGAGGTACTGAGGCATGCGCTGGGAGCCGCGGAAGGAGTCGACGCGGATGAGCTGGAACTCGACGTCCTTCTCGAACAGGCAGGTCAGGACGCGCGCGACCTCCGCCGACGCCGGCGACCCGAACACCTTCACCGGCATCTTCTCAGGCGCCGGTGGATCTGCCGCGGCTAAAGGTTTGCGAAAAAGATCAACAAAGAACCTGCTGGGCTGCTGGCTGCTGGGTACGTGGCCAATGCTGTGTGAAGGTCTGGATGTTCTGGTGGCTATATATACGCATCCGAAAGCGAGAGAGGGGGGATCAGAATGCCTTAGCACCCGCTTGCTTATCCCCCAACAGCTGGTTCATGAGCGCAAAAGCGAAAGGGAGGTAAAGAGGCAAAGCGCCGATTCAAAGAGGGGGTCTCAGGTTTGCCGCGATGCTGTCTGCGTATCATAGCGTCCACAAGCAATCGAGAGCGAAGAATTTCTTTTGTTAACCTATGTATCAAATTAAAGCTTTCAACGACATAAAGGAAACAATTGGTGGAAGCAGGGCTGGCAGCGATCTAGTCGTGCATGGAATTTCATTGTTACCGACGATGTGAAGACCATAAGTACTCCCTCAGTATCGAAATATTTGTCACTGTTGATTTTTTCTTAAAACTTTGCTCATTCGTCTTATTCAAAAAAATATGCGAGTACCACATATTTTGTTTGCTATATGCTTTATTATTGTAGGTATTTTAAGTTTGCATTGTCCTTTTACATATTTGCAACAATACTGGCAATACTGGCGCCTCGTCGTCGACGGGAACGTCGCTTAATACTTAATGACATAACACCGAAAAATCTCGGAATAAATTCAGAAAAAAATACGAGCATCAGGATTTGAATTCTGATGGATAGCGTCGCAATGAACCGTCCTACCATTAGACTACGAGCCCATTCACCGTGTAAACACACGTTAACTTACAACATGCCATCTCTGCTACATACCATCGAATAAACTAGAAAGCACGTATGCTCATAGCTTGCTATCGACACTACAGCCTGATTGCTGCTGGAAGCTCAGGATATGTTCTTTCCCTTGTCTTGCCACCAACTTTGCAGCATCGTCAGAAGCAGTTCACCTTTATATCGAGGTAAAGTATCAACTAAGCTCTACGTTTTTCACGCACCCGTCGCTCCATTCTTTGCCAAAAAAGAGGGGAGGAATAATTATTCCTAGTTCTTAGTATAAAAAAGGTATATCTGCTGTTTACGACATACTATTAAAGTAGATGGTAAACAAATACCTTAGGAGTAGAGAATTGGCGAATATCAAATAAACTAGAAAGCACGTATGCTCATAGCTATATCGACACTACTAGCCTGATTCCTGCTGGAAGTTCAGGATATGTTCTTTCCCTCGTCTTGCCACCAACTTTGCAGCATCGTCAGAAGCAGTCCCCCTTTATATCGAGGTAGAGTATCAACTAAGTTTTACATTTGTGACGCACCAGTTGTATTACTACTTTTTTGTATAAAAAAGAATTGTCTGCTGTTTATTACCACATATTACAGTAGATGATGAACAAATAGTTAGGCCATTAATAATTCATTTTTAAAGAAAATGGAACGGTATCAGGTTAACAAGGGACTGATGGTTGGGGTGGGCCTATTAGTGACTATAATTAATGAATTTGATAAGTTAGTTCAACAAAGTTGGGCTACAAACGTGTGAAAGCAAGCCCACAAGCAAAACCCAATAACTCATGGGCTGCAAAACGTACATCAGCCCCAAAAAAAGAATTTTTTTATTTGTTTATTTTTATTTACGATTTTGCAGAAATATATGGCCTTCACAAAATTTTGCAAAACTAACCCTCTAACAACGACTGATAATAGTGGTCGGGTGCTACTTAGCACCTCCCACAGCCATGTCATTCTGCGGGTACTATAACGGGGTACTGTAGCGAAACGACGGTAGTCCCTTTCATTTTCAAAAAAAAAATCATAACTATTTCGTATAAATTCGGATGGAGAAAAAACTTTATATGAAAATTGTAGAACTCGGATGGCGAGATCTACAACTTTGTAGTTCAAATGTTTTCCATTTGGAATCATATTCGTGATCAAATAATTGACATAACGCTCAAATCTAAAATTCAAATTTTAGATATCAAGAGCATATCGATTATTTGAGCATGACGAAGATTTCAAATGAAAAATATTTGAACTACAAACTTCTATATCCCATCGTGGTCTGCAATTTTAGTATAAAGCTTTTCTCCGTCGGAGTTCATATGAAATAATTATGAATTTTGAAAAATATGTTGTCTAGAGAAGTGAAATTTTTTTGTTCATTAGATCTGAAATGTCAGTAGCTCATTACAATACCTACCGAATGAAATGGCAGTTGGAGGTGGTACAGTACCGCATCGCCGGATGAAATGGCGGTTCGGGTAGCACCCCAACTATTGTTTCTTCCCGCGGTAGAGAGCTAGTTTAGCAAAAAAAAAGTTTTGACGACCAATATTTTTGCAAAATCATAAAAGATATATATAAATAAATAAAGCGGACCCAAGCAAAGCGCCGCCACGTTGCGGCGTGCATATTTTGGACCAGCCCATTACACGAAGATAGCAATAAAACAGTAAGCCGCAGCAGAGACCATCCGAAGCAGAAGCAGAATATTGTCAGGATCGGATTGGCTGAGATGAGCTCTCACAGCTGCGAGGGAAGTGATTACGTGGTTAAAAGTGATTTTTTTATTTTCTAGCATAAATTTTTAAAATAAGAATGGAAAATCATTTCACAAAATAAAGAGAAGCTACTTCAGCTCCCAACCTTTTAGTTAATTTCAAATAATCACTTCACAGAATTAGCCGATGGTCACTTCTTGGAAAACCGTTTGGCACTCAGATCTGGAAACTAGGGTTCTACTCTCAAGTACACAGGAAAAGTAAGCGAATGAATGGAATATGGATTTGTATTCGGTTGCCTTTTTCTTCGTTGCTTTTCGCTTCAGTTTTCGGAATATGCCTATTTCGCCATTGGGCTCTGACAAATACATTTACACATGTGGCATACATCATTGTCATCTGTTTTTTCTAAATACACAATACAACAGACACACTCTCAACACACGCACACTCACCCCTATGAATGCACGCGTGCAAACCTTACCTCTATGAGCATTTTCGAATACTGGACCGGCTCCCAAGTATGCAGGAAAAGTAAGCGAATGAATGGAATATGGGTTTGTCTCTGGTTGCCTTTCCCTTTGCTGCTTTCCGCCTACCTCTAGGAGTATCTTCGAAGACTGGCTGGTAAATCCTCAAGTACGCAGGAAAAAGTAAGCAAATGAATGGAATATGTGTTTGTCTCCGGTTGCTTTTCCCTTCACTGCTTTCCGCCTACCTCTAGGAGCATCTTCGAAGATATTGCCTACCGTCGCCAAATCCTCATTGACAAAGTCACGTCTCACTATCCACGAGAATGTTGCCTACCACTGAAAACATAAATGTCGTCTTGTAACCACTAAGCTATTTGCACTTTCGACAACCAATCAGAATTCACCAAAAAGCAAAGACTCCAAACACATACGCACGCGGACGCACCCAATGTCTACATTTCCAAATTTAAGCATTTGTGTATAAGCACAAACACAACTACACGCAGCATGCGCCATACGGCACGGACACGTTACGGCAATGCACTGCATGCAGAGAGCAAGCTAGATCGTTTGCACGCAGATCTCAGACACCGCCGCTTCGGTGGGCGCCGCGGCCTCCTCCGGCGCCACGACCACGCTCGGGCCGTGCGCGCTCTGGCCCTGCACCATGACCACCTGCCTCCACGCCGGGCGCCCGCGCTGACCGCGTACCACCGCGCCACGTTCGCCCTGGACGCCAGCAGCGCCCGGCCCCTCGCGGAGCGCGCCACGCGGTGCGCGCTCGGGAGGTGGGACAGGTCCGCCAGCGTGAACTCGTCGCCGGCCAGGTACGCGCTCCTGCCAAGCGCGTCGTCGTACACGTCCAGCACGCGCAGCAGCTGCCGCTCGCTCTCGGCGACGGCGGCGGCGCGCCGTGCCTCCTCATTCTCTTCGTCGTCGTAATCATCTGGCGCGGCGCGCGGAGATGGTGACGGCACCCGGACCGGCCGCGGCGCGAACGCGAGGTGGAACGCCAGCGCGGCGCTCGGCGCGTCGAAGCTCTGCGCCTCCGCCTGCATCCACTTCTCGATGGACGCGCGCTCTAGCGCGCCAGCGCCGTAGAGGTCCCTGGTGCACCACCGCGGGAACTCAGTGCACACGTACCGGCATATGTCCCTGGAATCTACAAGCACAAAGGAGAGAAGAAAATTGGCAGGAACAGAGACCAACAGTGAGCCACAGGATAACAGGCCATGGCCATGCATCGATAAGCTGCTTCTCAGAGTTCAAAATTTGCGTGGCAAGCATGCAGTTACCGCTGAGGGTGATTCCGCCATGCTTGAGCACCACCTTGCCGCTGGGATCCTGTACGCAGGTAGTACAAATTAAAGGGAGTTCGAGATCGATCACGAGCAGATCGAGCATGGTGTACATGTGCCATTAGTGTTGATGCAGAGAGAACCAATTGAGAATCACTGATGACTGATAAAACGTGCCCTCATCTTGACGAGCTCGGGGAGCTTGTGCCCGCGCCTGAACGCGTCGGTGCGGACCAGCTCGAACTCGATCTTCCGCTCGAGGAGGCACGCCATGACCCTCGCCACGTCCGTGGACGCCGGCTGCCCGAACACCTGCACCACCGCGGAAGCCATCTCGATCGTCAACTAGAAAAATGCTAGCGGTAGCTTGCTTGCATGGATGGTGGTGAGTGGGTGACCCGGTCACCTGCACGGCATTTTATAGAGCAGATGATGCTGCCACTGCCCAGTGCCCAGGCATGTCGTTGCAACATGATCACATGCATGAGGCGAAAAAGAGAAAGCAAAAGTGATCGAGCAAGCCACTGGGCTACAGGAGCTAGACGCCTAGACATTGTCGAAACTCTCGCAACTCGCAGCACTTCGATTCCTTGCTTGGCGCGATCGAACTCGATACGATCGAGCTGGTTCCCTGAGCCAAAAACATGGCGACGATGATACTGTTCCCTGAGCGGCACTCTTTGATCCACATGGGGATTAAAGCAAGCCACGCTTAAGCTGCATCGTTTGGTGGCTTCGTCGAGCTCGTGACGATCGAAGCCTGCATTGCATTGTTTCGATCGAGATGCTCATGCGCATGCATGAAAGCAGGGAAAGCTGCTTCCTTGCTTGTTTGTCAGTTACACGACACAAGCTAAGACATATAAACTACATGTGCAGAAATGATGTGCATGCTTAGCTCGGAGAGCTTTTGTCTACTTGGCAATGGGATTAATAAGCCTAGCGTGCGTTGGTCCATGTAACCAAAATGTAGCCTGTAGGTGAACTGAAACCATCAAACCAAGACTGTCAAACTGATGAAGGCATGAAGCCACGAACAAAAACAAGAGAGCAATGGATCGACATGTACTAGGAAGATGAATTGAGAATCACAAACGCATTGGCATCGATGGAGTGGCCATAGCAGGGATCGACAGGCCGGGATGCGCGACGACGACGAGGCATTGAAGCTGCCTGCCCTCGAGAGTGGAAAGGGGGTTCGCGCATTGAACCGAGAGTTGGGTGAGCGTGGCAGGAGGAGATTCCCTCGCATTGAACCCGGACTGCGCCGCGGAGGCAGAGCGCGCGCGCGAGCTGCCTGCAGCAGAGCCGCGCCGACGGGCGCCGGCCACCCGGCCCTGCCACCCATGCCCGGCCCTTGTCTCTTTTTGTCTCGCCGGCCAGGCCATCGATCCAACCAACCTCACGGCTCACGGTCACGGGCTCGGTGCAGTTTGTAGTTGTACCCAGCGCGTGCATGCGTCGATTTGAAGAGTGCATGTACCTGCCCGATCCGCTCTTCCTACCGTGTACTCGGCCCCTAGCGACACCCGAGCGGTCCAACGTTAGAGTACTAGCAGAGTAGCAGTCTACTTTTTTTTTTCAGAAAAGAGTTTGTAGGAATCACACATGATAATATTGGGATTGGATTCTGAAACGGATACATAGCCCCTCCCCCCGCCCTGCCCCACACACACCTCTCTCGTTACTCACGACAGGGCGACTCGAGCGGGCGACTCGTCCCCTGCACCGTCGTGCTCCCCCCTCCCTCTTGTGCTCCGCCACCGCGGGAACTACGTGTCGGAAGCCCGTCAGCTGGCAAGGATGGTGGCGGCGGGGCTCTACCGTGCTCTGGTGTCGCAGTCCTGCTACCTCTCCTCCCATGTTTCCCATCTGAGCAATCCTAGAGCTGCCGCCACCTCCATCTCCGGCGACACCACCTCATCCCCAACGTCGGTGCCTTGATCGGCCCCTGTGCTGCCGCCCTTTCCCCTTCGCCAGCGTCTGCCCTGCGGCTGCGGGCGCTTGCCCGCGCATACGCCCTCTTCGTCGCCGTCGGAAGGGGGCTTCTAGCTTCACTGCGGGGGACGCTACACATCCTCCACACCACCCCCACTCCAGTCATCGTCCTGCCTATTGAACCGGAGATCCGCTCCACCTCGGCCATCTCCATGGTCAGAACCGGCATCCTCAAAGGACTGAGGCCTAGGCGAAAGCCGCCGGCCGCCCACGCGGGCCAATGGGAACGACAACATCCTCGGACGTTGTCTTCCTTCATGAGGGCGTCATCGAATGGCCTCCTCTCCTTCGTGCTTTCGCCGCTGGTGACGACCATCCCCGTCACCGTCTTCCACAGATGTCCACTGTTGGCACCTCTTCTTCGTCGGCGCTCTCCTTGTTGATGGAGATATCATATCAAATGTTGGGCATCGTCTTTGCCGACCCTCCCTCCTTTTGGGTTTCCTTCCCTCGAAGGGCGTTGGATGATGGTAAGCGGCGTTTGGATGTGCCTCAATTGGTGTCACCATCAGCTCGAAGGGTGGTCATCATTTTCGGTGACCTTTGGTCAAGGTGCTTCTTGCACCCTTAAGCCCCCACTTTGTTGGCAAGCCCTCCTGATTCATTGGAGGGTGGCCATAGAGTGGCATAGCTACGAGGGGTGCAGGGTGACACTTTGGCTTCGGTGAACCTGGCAGAATCATATGTCGGGCGTCACCTTGCCGACCCTCCCTCCTCTGGGGCTTCCTCCACCCAAAGGGCATTGGATGGCGTCATGTGGCACCTGGATGCACCATCAACTAGTGTTACCCTCAACTCGATGGGAAGATCGTCGTTTCGGTGAACCTGGCAGAATCATATGTCGTTTCTAGGGTGACACTTTTAAACCAAGTCAAATCAATACATGTGGAATGTATCCTGGTGGTTTCGAGAAAACCGAACCGAATAGGGCCTACCGGGAAACTAGAGATAATATAATCAAAATGGCATCCGAATTTTTGTCTTTCCCCTCTTCTTTTTGCCATCATTTCCAATGGGCACCGAATTTCCGACCGTATATCTGAGCTTTGATCTCAATTTTCGTCATCTTGAGGTTAAAGGATGAGATTATTTCATATCATATCATCATCATACAAAACCATATAAGAGCTCCCTCTCAACCCTCAGCGTGCCACGTCACCATACACTATGTCTTCTCTCAACATGCAAGGTGTCCACATCACTATCCACTAAAATCATCAATTTATTTCTTCTATCGATTTTCTACGGCTAATAGCATCCATGTATGCAATGTGTTGTTTGTAGTAGAATGTTGCGAAGCAACCACTTTAGTTTCTACTTTTATATTTTATCTTTAAAATTTGTTGATATTCCTGCAGCAGCACGTAGGGTATCACCTAGTATAACTATATAGGAGCACCCCACTAAGGATTTCTCTCAACTCTCATGGAGCCACGTCATCACCTTCCACTAAGATGCATTAATACTCTCACTAAGATGCATTAATTGTTATTTCTCTCTTACATGATGCACACCATCTTGAATTCTGCAAGTTTTTTCTTATATATTCAAAACTAACATAAAAGTTTATGATTTTCAGCAAAAGATAGCTCATATGACTCTCGGGGTATAATCTATATAAGTGTACTATTTTTAGGAGCAACTAAACAATCACAATGATTCATAGTTTATCAAAAAAACTCTTTCAATCCTACAGCGACGCGTGGGAATCACCTAGTAGGATAGTAACATTGGAGACATATGTCCATGGTGGTTGGCCCTTCCCCTTCGTGGCCGTTGGTGACCGGGTAGTGTGCCGATCAGCAGGAACTGATAGTGTGTAGTGCAGGCATCCACAATCAGGATCAGGTGGTGCGTGGTAGTAACTACAGGTAACTTCGTGCTCCTAGGGCCTTGTTTAGTTGGCTAAAATTTCTAATCTTTTCTCCACTCTCTCTCCATCACATCACATTAAATACGTCAAAAGACATATGTTCGGAGTATTAAATATAGGTAAAAAAATTACTAATTACACAGTTTGGATGTCCTTTGTGACACGAATCTTTTAAGCCTAGTTAGGTCATGGTAGGATAATATTTACCACAAACAAACGAAACATACTACAGGGTGCTACAGGAGTTCCAGGAGTTAAAAAGACAAATTTTTCAACTAACTAAACAAGACCTAGCAATTCCATGTTGCGCGCGAATGGACGTGCATCGCCCAGCAAAAAAGATGGGGAATCTCAGTTATGTCTTTGCACCAACATACTATACGCATGCATCATGCATGAGATCAGAGAGCGCTTGTTGGCAGGGAGAGGCAGCGCGCGGGCTGCTTGGTGTTTCAATTCTATTAATGCTGCAGCCTGTCTTAGCCGGGAGGAGTTAAATGCCAGCAACAACACGCAGGGAGTAGGGAATCAGAGAAACCCATAAGATGGGGGGTCTCGTCGCCCCAAAGGCCCAAACGCATTCCTCCACACCAGCCAGACAACCCTAGCTACCTAGCAACTGGCGGAGGGCTCCTCCCTCTATGACTCGCTCGCCATGGATACCTTGGAGCTCAGAGATCCGATCCATGGCGAGTCCTTCTTCCACGTACCTCCACCCTGTCGTCCTTCAGTCATCAGATTATCTAGCTAGCCGGAAGAACAAGAAATGGAAGTGTAGCTATGGTGTTGGCTCGTCTCACTCAGAAGCTGAAGGAGCCATGGCCCCCATGGATCTAGCTGGCGTTTCTGATTGAGCCGTGCCAATATCTTAGTACCCTTTCATGTTCGCGCTGCACCGCGCCGCGCCGCGCCATCTCCTGGATGCCTCGTCGTTACCGCGGTTACCATGCTCTCTGTCTCTTTGAATTCGCTTTTGAAAATATTTGCATACATGGACTTGCATGCATTTTCTAGTTGTTCCATAATTTTTTTGGGAGAACCGTGTGACTAATTAACCAGTAAACATTTGCCTGCCTGGCTGCCTTGCAGGTATTGCGCGCGCGTTGCGCCTTGCACCAGTTAGGTCATGCAGAAATCACTCGGCAGATCAAGCAAGAGAAGTAGTATAGTAGGCTGCAGGCGCATTGCCACCAGCATCTATGCATGTTCAGTTCATGCTCTGCTCTTCAGATGCATCATGGGCGTAGTTGAACACGCCTAGTTTGAATGCATTTTGTGCTTTTGGGGCATATGCCCTTCTTCCAGGCTTTCTATTTTTGCAGTGGTGCATGCAGTATATTTTCCGCCTCACAAGTTTCCAGATTATTTGTTGCTCTCATCAGCCAAGCTAGATTTTTTTTTTCTTGCGAAAGCCAAGCTAGCTATTATACTCCATGGAATATATGAAACAGTACTTGAAGCAGATTGAAGCGCACATTAATCGTACTTCTCTGTTCTTTTCAGGAAGGACATGTATATGATCTAGCATGCATAGTAGTCATTGGTTAGTATGTGTATATATAACCACTGTGTGTGTGTGCCCGTCTCCTTCATGAGTAAGAGAAAGGGGAGAAAATATGCATGTGGGCATATATGCCCTTTGTACATTTCATGTAACAGATGTGACCATGTGTTTTCTTGATCCCTCTCTCATGTATCGCCTGCAGTAATCATACTCCAGAAAGACAGAATTCAGCAGAATAGAGTTGCATTGGTTGACAGTATATCCAAATGCAGTTCTTGTCTCCAATGTCAAATTTTCTCTACTAGCAACACTCATCTGACCTTGTTGTGCTCTTTTTTTTTTGTCTCGAGAAAACTAAACTTAGTTTACAGTTTACACTGAATGTTCTCTTTTAAATTCGTACCAATGCGATTAGCTGATTACTCCTACAGATATATGCAATCTGCCGCCGTTCGTGTACTGTGAAATTCAAAACTGTGGCATCGTCTAACCAAAGATCGAAAATGAACCAGCTAGCGAGTACACCGAGAGATATTCAGACGTTGTTCTTGAATCTTGATATGATCTGTATGGCACTACGCCTACATGATTCATAGATTCAGAAGAGAAAAACATATCATGTGCCGGCGCCTCATCTTTATGACCCACTTTCATAGGGGTTCATCATAGCATGTACATCCGGCCGGCCGCGGCGAACGCAAAAATTGATTCCACGCACGGCACTGTCGCTGCAGCTTCCAACTTCCATAACTGTTAATGCAAACGCAGACATTTACGCCGACAATGATGCCTCCATGCTCTACTGCAATTTATCATCCCATTCGATAGAAGAAGCCTGAACCGAAGATGAAATGAAGGAGAGAGAACCCCAGATTTATCTTGGCATTGCTGTCTGTCCAACGCTCATACTCCTCCGGTTTGGTAAATGAAGTCGTTTAGAACAACAACACAGTCTCCAAAGTACAATTTTGACTTATTATTTTTATTAAAATATTTATTAAAAACTAACATATGAAAGTATTTTGCAAGAATCTATTCATGTTTCACATTTCCAAACTCAATGACTTAAAAGTTATTCATGATTTATATTCCAAATGTTTTACTCAAAAGTTGTTCAAAACGACTTCATTTATCAAATTCGAGGGAGTAATTAATCTTTAATTTGGTCAAGAAGAGCCTTTGAGCGCAACCTTTATCAAGAAGGAATTTTTTTTCATCCAACAACCTGATTTCTCAAACCATGTGTAAACACACACTCTGAATACTGCAACCCAGCAGCTGTCTGTCCAAGGCTCGTACTCCTCCGGTTTGGTAAATAAAGCCGTTTAAAACAACGACACCGTCTCTAATAAAGTACAACTTTGAATTCTTATTTTTATAAAAATATTTATTAAAAACTGACATATGAAAGTATTTTGCAGAAATCTATTCATGTAGTTTTCACATTTTCAAACTCAACGACTTAAAAGTTATTTATGATTTATATTCTCAATGTTTGACTCAAAACTTGTTCAAAACGAGTTCATTTACCAAATGGGGGGAGTAATCTTTAATTTGGTCAAGAAGAGCCTTTGAGCGCAACCTTTATCAAGAAGGAAAAAAATCCTTTTCATCCAAAAACCTGATTTCTCAAACCATGTGTAAACACGCACTCTGAATACTGCAACCCAGCAGCTGTTTCTGAATTTGCCACGACGAGTTCTCACGCCGGCGACCATGCAACGGCCACGGCCAGTTGTAGAGCGAACTCGCGCGACAGTTCTGAACAAAACCAGCAGAGATCGAAGGGCTAGGTTTGGGGAGGACGGTGGTTGGGGATTTGTGAGGGTGAAGTAACTGTGGCACGAGCATGCGTAAATGAGGTGCAGGCCAAAGGCATGCATGGATGCATTGCATCGATCGGAGGAAGCGGAGGGAGAGAATGGGAGGGGCAGCCTTGCATTTACCACAACATGGAGGCATGGATGAACGGACGGAGGGAGACGACGAATGGCATCGTCGTCAGACAAAGATTCCCCGCACTCACTCACCCGCGCAGCTCCAGAACTGCAGCGGCAGCTCTGCGTGCCTGCAGGCAGCCAGGCACCCATCCCCATGCGTTTGGTAGCTGTAGCTTTGATCGCACACCGTCTCGTCAGTGGTCACCATCCTCCTCCGTCCTCTCTCGTCTCTCCGCCATTGCCTTCTGTCCCTCGTGCTTCCGCTTCCTGTTGTGTTTGAATTGTGTTTGGTGCCTTTTCACTTGCAAAATGGCGAAATTTACTGGATTCCTTCTTGAGTTGAGAGGCGCAGCAAAGGAAAATTTCAGATAACTTTGGTTCTCAAAACCAAGTTCAGAAGATCTTCTGAAAAAAAGGACATGTATATAAGGCTGTTATGTACGTACTGAATCGGGGCTGACAATATGACCAGGGTAGGTGGAGGCTGGTATGATCGTTGGGCGCTTTGTTCTGCATAGTGCGAGCAAAAGGAATTCAAAATTGATGCAAGAAGTGCGGTCGTCCCGGAGCCCGAACGTTGCAGGAGGACGCACGGACGGTGGCCGGCTGCATGGATGGACCAGAGAAATGGTCCAGACATCCAGGGTCAACACACGATGGCCTGCTATTTACAACGAGCCAAACGGTTGCCCCAATTTTCTACCGCAGCAGAATCTGCAGCCTCTTGGCGCGTGTTTGATATGGGCCAAAAATCACCGGCCAGGTCCGTCGCGTGCATGTGTTTGATTTCCTTCCACTGCTCCTCGACTAGGCTACGACGAAAAAAAAACCTTATCTCTCCTGGCTCCTGTCTGATGCTCTCGGCTTTCGTTTTTCTGGAGCTAAGCGCGTCCCATGCTCGCGCGAGGCACGGGAGAGGATAGCGCTATACCTTAGCATTTTTAGCTCGGCCCGGGTCCGGCCCGAACCCGGCCTGCCCACGAACCTTACTGGGCGGGCGTGGGCACAGATCTTGTAGCCCGCGAAAAATAATCTTGGCTCGAGCCCGGCCCGAAATGCTGTTTTTAGTTACTTTACACTACAAAAGGCGCGGGCGGCCTGCCCAAGCCCGGGCCCGGCCCGAAAATTGAGGCCCGACGTGCCCAGTGGGACGGTCATGGGCAGGATTTTCTCGGCCCGAAATAACCGGGTTTTTTTCGACCCGGCCCGAACCCGGCCCGGCCCGCTAAATGCTCAGGTCTAGATAGCGCCACCTCCCCTCTCACCCACCGCCTCCTTGAACACGGTGCCTCCGCGCCTCCTCGTCGTCGTGCCCGACGCAGCGAGGATCCCGACCAACCCGCGGTGAGGTCGATCCGCGCGGAGCTCCCGTTGAGGAGGATGCCGTGGTGCTCGCGCTCGCGACAGCGGTGCCAGGGGCGGAGCTCCCCGCACCCGCGCGCGGCGGCGGGGGCCGGGGCGAGCTCCCCAGCCTGCGCTCGCGGCAGCGGTGGCCGGGGACGGAGCTCCCCCGCGCCCGCAGTCGCGCTCGCGCGTGGCGACGCTGGCCGGGGCGAGCTCCACGCCTCCACCGAGCTCGTGCTCGCGGCGGCGGCGGCCGGGGGTGGAGCTCCCTCGCGGCGGCGCTACGCTCGCGGTGGCCGGAGATGGAGAGCACCGGACGGGAGAGGTGCGGGAGGAGGAGCAGTAGCAAGAACCATGGCGCGAGGAGGAGCAGCAGCCATGGCTAGCAGCACGCCAGCATAGTGTTTGATGAAATGCCAAAGAGAAAGGAGAGGGGTAATGTCACCATAATCCAGATGCAGGGTCATCCTATTCAAACAAGTGATGTTGCTCAAGAGGACCTGGCCATGGCTAGCCACAGCCACAGCCACGCCTGCCGGCCGAGCCGCCCAGGGGGCAAGAAATCAAAGGCCCTAAGAAGCTATACGGATTAGTGGCTTGTGGCTTCAAGAAACAGCAAGAAGCTGATCACGTCTGGGTTAATTTGGCGTTGAATCTGTCGCAGTTTTTTCTGTTTGTGGCGGGTGATTTGATTTGACTGACGATTTGTGTAGAAAAGTTAAAGGAACGAGATGTTTAGCATTTGCTCGGCACTACTTGCTTGGAGGCAAAATCAAGCAGCGCTTTCCCTCAGAGATGTCTCGGGACAGTTATCGACGGCTACCGAGTGCTCAAACAGTACGACATGTATGTATGAGTATATCCATAACGCTGTCGGTAATCTTTCAAACTGTTGGCTAGCTTATGAATTCCCAACAGGGCGGACTAAATAAACAAGAAACGGAGAGCCTGGAAATTATGCCCTCTTCCAGTGTAGCTAAAACCACACTGATCGACTTGCATGGAACGTTTGGAGAGAAATATGTACAGTACAGGACAAAGATTATAGTGTATTGGTCCGCTCTCAGATCTTCTTGTACTTGTGCCAGCAGACGAGCATGGCGACGCAGCGCCGGAAGATGTAGAACCGGGACCGCTGCTCCCGCGCCACCGCCAGGCACCCCCTCCGCCCCTCCCCGCCTCCGCCGGCGGCCGCCGACCCCTGCCGCGACGCGCACTGCCCCATATGCCGCCGTGCCGATGTCTCTCGCTCCTGACTGACCGATCCAACCACCCTCCGTGCGCGACGAGGGAGGGGATCGCAGGCCGCGGGGGGCGGAGCAATCGAATCGAGCGCGGAAGAGGACGTGAGCCGCGCGCGCGCGCCCCTAGTTCTCGCCGCCGCATCACGCGCGGACGACGCGGCCCTCGTGCCACACTGGCACGTCGTGGCGGGTGCCTGGCCCCGGATTGGATGGATAAACCGTGTACGCGGGTGGGGCCGGCGGGGACGCGGCGTTCCGGTTTGACTGCGCGTTGGGCCCGGTGGTGCCTCGACGGACGGTTGCCTTTTGGCGTGGCGGAGGGGGGCTGAACAGAAATACTGCTTCTACTACTCCCGAGTAGGAAGAGAACGAGAAGCGGTTGCCAAGGCTAGGGCGCTAGGCCTAGGCTTGTTCCGAGGTGACGTGGGCAGGGACGGCTTCCGAGTCCCCACCTCTCTCTCATCGTGCTCGTGCCTGAAACGGGACGGTTTTGAAGAAGGGGCCGAGTACGTCTCCAGCCTGATTAAGGTGATGGATTAATCTGGACCTATGTTCTGAATTTTGATCTTTTTTTTTTGAAATAGCTGAATTTTGATCTTTGATGTCACGTTCGGTTTCAAGTTTTTTGGTCCACCTGCACGAGTGTTGCGTGAGTCGTGTTGGGCCGAGGCGGGATAATGCGTCTTCCGGCCCAGCAAGAAACCCAGCATTTTCGCTTGAGCAGCGCTCTCCCATTGTCGTCTGTGTCTCCCTCTGTGGCTCTGTGCGCATCCAACGTCCGGGCACAGCTCGTCACCGACCGAAGGCACGAAGCGACGATGCTCCCTTCAGCTTCCGAGCTCGCCAGCCTCCTGCTTCGGTGCTTCCCTAGCCGGCGCGCGTGTGCTCCTCCCAAATCCTTGATGAACCTGTGCTTGCTTTCCGGCTAAGGTGCAGCAGACAGAAGGCGTAGAGATCCTGGCACTCTGCAGAATGCGCCATATGCTACTAATAAACCTTTGTAAATGATTTAAACAAAACGGGGATGTAGCTCAGATGGTAGAGCGCTCGCTTAGCATGCGCGAGGTACGGGGATCGATACCCCGCATCTCCATTATTTTTTCATCTTTGTTGTTTTTGTTGTTTTCAGCATCCTTCCTTTTCCCTTTTTTAGACATCTCCAGTATTTTTTCATCTTTTTTGTTTTTGTTGTTTTCAGCATCCTTCCTTTTCCGTTTTTTAGACTGTGCCATTGACACTCTGATTCTGCAGCCTTTTTTTTTTGTTTTTGTTGTTTTCAGCATCCTTCCTTTTCCGTTTTTTAGACTGTGCCATTGGCACTCTGATTCTGCAGCTTGTCGCTGCTTTCCGTGCTGCAGTCTCTGGTGGCGTCCGGTATCGATCATTTTGTAGTACAAACAAGCAAAGGCGAACCAGCATTATACATCCTGCCCACATTCGATGACTTAAACTGTTAAAAGAAACTAAGTAGTTTGGACTGTGAAGCTGCCGGCACTGTTGAAAATAATATACAAATTTGCTTTTGTTCCTGGTGTTTTTCCATTGGAAACTTACAAGTTACAAAACCTATACTATATGAGCTTTACTTGTACACTATTGTTAATTTATTTACTGCATGTGCTCTTTTGGTTTTGGTGTTTTCCCATAGTGGCTGTTTGTAATATTAGTTATGAAGGAAACACCTTTAAAATATGGCCCCGATTTTTATTTCACAAGATAAAAGCTCAGAAAATATGTTTAGAAGTATGTGACCTGGTAGGTTGATGGAGATTGTTGGATGTGAAAGAAAAATTCACATCATTATATGTTTGTTGTGCACAGATAAATAGCAAGCCTGCTTCCAGGAATTTCCAAATAAAACAGCTGAGCTAGAAAGTGTTCGACTACATAGACAATATAACACAGTGTTAGAAAGTAATTTAAGAGGTTGCAGATGATTAAGTTGGAATTAAAAATTCTGCTAAGACTGATCTTCTCACGATGAAAAAAAATCAGAGGAAAAGAGACTGACCTGAACCTAAGCGTTGAACTGTCCATGAAGCTGTCTACACGATGGTTTCAACTTGTTAAGCCAGTTACAATTCAGTATTGACAGCGCAGCACCATCACGATATGCATTGGGCCCGCTTGGAAGTTGGAACACCGTGATGTACTCCCTCTGTCCCAAAATATAAGGACATGAAGGGTTCAAATTTTATACCAAAATATAAGGATTTGGAGGGATAAGACAAAACTGAATGGGTAGGTGGGTGGGTTGGTGAGTTGGTAGGTGGTGTAAAATGAGGGGTATATAAGGTCATTTCCTCCCCGTGTTGTTTCATGAGTTTGAACCGTTCAAGTCCTTATATTATGGGACGGAGGGAGTAGCATTCACCGCGAAATTCTCTCTCGGTAACTTGGGGGCTAATCTCATTCTGGTCCCACCATGTCATCGACGGCGAGCATAACCGTAGCCCGTAGACAACCCCGTCTCATGGACACGTGTACGTATCATCGGCAGCGGGTAACCTTTCGGATTGCGGCAGCATCATCCTTCGCCTTCGCCCTTCGGTTCCTCCCCATGGGATAATTAACCAGTTGTCATTATGTTGGGGTAAGTGGCAACAGATTTGCCACCCATGAGAGATGAGTGAATGTGAGAGAGATTAAGGGTCCGTTTGTTAAAGCTTCTCCTGCGGCTCCCGGAGCCGTTTTTGGTGAAGCTGTAACAAACGCGGCAAAAAAACCGCTCCGGAGGAGAAGCACCCTGAAATCACGCTTGTCGGGGACAGCCATAAGGGTCCCTAAAAAACCGGGGGAAACCCATTCACTTTCGCAAAAAATAAAACACAAACGAATTCACAAACCTAAAACACGCTCAAGATAGTCACGGCCCAGCGGCCGGGCCCACAGCCCTGGTGGCCCCAGCGGCCCACCAGAACAGTCGGACCAGCCACCCCCGGGCGAAACTCCGCTTCGCTCGAGGGGCGCAGCGCCGCGCTAACGAGACTCCGCCTCGCTCGAGGGCCGGTCGCCCCCTCGGGTGAGACTCCGCCTCGCTCGAGGGCCGGTCGCCCCCTCGGATGGGACTCCGCCTCGCTCGAGACCCTCACGGGCTCGCCGCCCCCGCACCTGCTCCCCCGACAGGGGCGTTTAATGTTCTGACACTTGCAGGCGCCCGGGTCAGAGACGAATCCACGCCGTGCCGTTCCTCTGACACGCTCGGGAATCATATTCCGACGCTGTTCTGCCAACTCTCCCGGTGAGGCCATCCCCACCACTGTGCGGCAAGGCCAGTGTCAGCTCCGTGACACTGCGCCACCCACTCTCGTACGGCCAACGCGCCGCACCCTCGAAAGAGGACGGCGGAACCCTCGAAAAGGGGACGGACGCCTGCTCCGCGCCTGCCCGGGGCCACGCCATGACGTCGGACCAGTGAGGTGCGTCACCTCCGTCACCGTCGGTCCTGCGCGGCCATCCCCGCCATCACGACGCCATTCCGGGCACTGCAGCGCCATCCCTGACGCTGTGGGAGTGCGGGGCGACAAGACACCGCCACGCCCGCGGCTGTGCCCCTTACGACCTCCCGTCAGCCGCACCCTCGAGTCAGCGTACGGACGACGACCACACGGGAAGCTCCTACGCCGCCACCCTCGAAGCCGCTCCTGGACGGATACAGGGCACGCCATGACGCTCCGCCAGAAGCAAGATTCGCCAGGATGGCCGTCCACTCCGTTGCACTGTCCGCCATGCCATCACACGTAGCTAGAACAGTGCGGCACGCCTGTAAACTGCCTCCTCCTTGGCCTATAAAAGGAGGGGCAGTCCCCTGGCCGCAGGGGGACGACGGAGAGCACTGACCCACACGCTTTCTGCCTTCACCACGATATTGGCACTCGCCTCAATCAAAACCTCAGGGACCTGGAGGTCCGGCCTCCTCTCCCGCCCCGCTTGTAGCTCCCCTCTGCAAGCACCACGGTGCAACGCAATATAGTGCCTCGAGCACACCACTGCTGGACGTACGGCCCCGGCCAGAACCAGGATAAACTTGTGTCCCCTGTGTTGTCATTTGCACCGACCATCGAGAAGCTGATCACAGCGTAACTTACTAGTTAGTGTCGGGACTACTTTCCACACCGACAGTTGGCGCGCCAGGTAGGGGAGCTCGCGCTGTGATCGACCCCTCACCAGCATTCTCGATGGTGATTCGTACCGAGATGACGTCCCAGAGGTACGCCATGGGCAGATCGGACCCTTTCCCCGCTGGATTCGAAATCCGGTTTGGGAGCCTGAACTTTCAGGCCACAGGGAACGGCTACCTCATGCGCCTCACCAACTTCGACGAACTCCACCCGTGGCGGCCGACTGGGCCGGGCCCAATGCCCGTCACGCCTGCTGCTGACGCTCCGGCACCCACCCGGGTGGCTGCCGCGAGCTCCTCGACATCCCGACGCCGCAAACGCCTAGGTCAGCGCTCGCGCCAGGCGCGCACGGAGCGACGCCGGGCAACACGCGAGGCAGCCCGGAACGACGCGCCCCCGCCGAGCGACACGGTGGTGCACCCTGCGGGGGAGCACGTGGCCGCGGGGCCGCAGTTTCCCCACGGGATGCGCAACCCTGCTGCGGCGTACGCCTCATCCGTCAGCACCGACATGGCCGCGTACGAGGATCTCCCGGGCCATCACTTGCTGTCAGTCCGGAACCTCATCGCCACCACCAACGACGAGTCGTACCACGGCTCGCCCAGCGAACTACCGCCCTCAACCTCGCATGGCTACGCAGAGTGGGACTTCTCCGGCGTACCGGACCCTGTGGTCTTCCGGCGATTCCTTGATGCCGCGGACTACTGGTTCGGTTGCTCCGATGACTCCAGCAAGGGGAGCTATGATCCCTCGCGTGAGTGCTTCGTTGTCGCCGTCAACGAGCAAGCTGACGGCGCAAACGGAGCGGGCGACGGGAACGCGGCCCAGCATCCGGAGCCGAACCCGCCACCGGCCCCACCAGCGGGCAATGCGGATATCAATGCGCAGCTGGCCCAGGCACGCGAGCTCGAGGCGAAGCTCGCGGAAGAGTACCGGCAGGTGCGGCTCCTGCGTGCAACTATCGCAGGGGAAGCCTCGGCGCGCGGCGAACGCGCCCGAGAAGCCGGGAAGCAAGCCTGCGAGCGCATCAATGCCAACTTCAACGTGGACGACCCACACACGCCACTTTGTGCCAGCCAAAAACTCATCGCGGCGGCAACACTACTTCGGGCCATGCCCGAGCCATCGACACCCGAGGCACGTAACCTGCGCCGCGAGGCGCAGACTCTCATCGAGCAAGCGGCCGTGCAGCAGGCCGAGAGCTCCGCGTCCCGCATGCGCAACCAGTCCAGCGCGCGGGGCGACGGCGGCGCGAAGGACCAGGAGGCATCCGTCCACGCGGACGGCGCGGCGGAGCAGCCGCCAAACCGGGGCAGGACGCCTGTCAAGGAGCGGATCCTTGACACGCGCGGCGAGGCCCACGACGGAGACGCCCGCAACGTCCTGAACGCCAAGAGAAAGGGCGACGCGGAGGCGCGAGTGGCGGCGGGCTACCACCCTCGACGAGGTGGTCGCTACGACAGCCGGGAGGACCGCTCGCCAACACCGGAACCCCCGGGAACCCGAGTGTTCAGCCGGGAAATCCGTGCGGCGAGTTTCCCCCAGCGTTTCCGCCAGCCCACCACCATCGACAAGTACATGGGGGAGACGGACCCTCGTGTGTGGCTCAACGACTACCGTCTGGCTTGCCAGCTGGGCGGAGCCACCACCGATGCGGTGATCATCCGCAATCTGCCGCTGCACCTTGCGGACTCGGCCAGAACGTGGCTCGAGCACCTACCGCCCAGCCAGATCCACAGCTGGGATGACTTAGTCCGCACGTTCGTGGGGAACTTCCAGGGCACATATGTGCGCCCTGGGAACTCCTGGGAGCTGCGAGCGTGCACCCAGAAGCCCGGCGAGTCGCTCCGGGACTTCATACGGCGCTTTTCAAAGCGCCGTACTGAGCTCCCGAGCGTTGCTCAGTCCGAGATCGTGCACGCCTTCCTCGAAGGCACGACCTGTCGGGACCTCGTGCGCGAGCTCGGGAGGAGCCCGCCGGTCGACTCCAATGAGCTGTTCGACATCGCCACCAGCTTCGCCTCCGGAGAGGAGGCAGTGGGAGCCATTTTCGACGGCAAGAAAGGAAAGCACTTGGACGATGTGCCCACGGAGGGCAGCAAGTCCAAGGAGCCCGTGAAGAAACAGAAGCGGGGCAAGAAGGGCAAGAAGCCCCACCATGACGCACGTACGCACGGGCGCGGCGTGGACGACGAGGCCCTCGCCGTTGACCCTGCCCGTAAGGGCCCTCGAGGGGCCCCTCGAGGCCCCGGCGTATTCGACGATATGTTGAAGAAGCCCTGCCCGTACCACAAGACCCTAGTCAACCACACCCTCGAGCAGTGCGACATGCTCAAGAAGTACTACCGCCGCGTCACCGCGAAGGAGGACGAGGCTAAGAAGGACGGGGGTGGCGGAGACGCTGATGGCTTCCCCGCGGTGGAGAACGTCTTCTTCATCTTCGGGGGACCGACGGTGGACATGTCCACCAACCGGCGCAAGCGAGAGCGGCACGAGGTCCTTGCCGCGGAGAGGGCACCTCCTTCCTTCCTCGATTGGTCGGAGGACGCCATCACCTTCAGCCGCGAGGACCACCCGAACCGCATCCCCAACCCGGGCCAGTACCCGTTGGTCGTCGATCCCATCATCGGCAACGCGTGATTTTCCAAGATGCTGATGGACGGCGACAACAGCCTCAACATCCTCTACGCCCACACACTACGGCTGATGGGGATTGGGTTGGACCAGCTGCGGCCCAGCACGGCGCCGTTCCATGGCGTCGCGCCAGGCAAGCGCGTCCAGCCCCTCGGGCAGATCGACCTGCCGGTCTGGTTCGGCACACCGGACAACTTCCGCAAGGAGATCCTCACCTTTGAGGTAGTGGGGTTCCGGGGCGCGTACCACGCCATCCTTGGCCGTCCGTGCTATGCCAAGTTCATGGCGGTCCCGAACTACACTTACCTCAAGATGAAGATGCCGGGGCCAAAAGGCGTAATCACCGTGGGCTCGTCGATCGAGCACGCATTCGACTGCGACGTCGAGTGCGTCGAGCACGCTGAGGCCCTGGCGCTCGACGAAACGCTTGTCGCGGACATGGAGAAGCTGGCCAACGAGGGCCCCGACTCCTCCGCCAAGCACGCGGGCAGTTTCGAGGCTGCCGAACAAACGAAGGAGGTGCCCCTCGACCCTGCAGCCCCCGAGGGCAAGGTGTTGAGGGTCAGTTCTACCCTCGACCCGAAATAGGAAGTGGTGCTCGTCGACTTTCTCCGCGCCAACGCCGATATCTTCGCGTGGAGCCCCTCGGATATGCCAGGCATCCCGAGGGAGGTCGCCGAGCACTCCCTTGATATCCTACCTCACTCCCGAGTCGTGCAACAACGGCTGCGCCCCTTTGACGAAGAGCGGCGCCGGGCGATCGGAGTAGAGCTGCGGAAGCTCCTCGAGGCCGGGTTCATCAAGGAAGTTTTTCACCCTACGTGGCTAGCTAATCCTGTACTAGTTAAGAAAAAGAATGGGAAGTGGCGGATGTGTGTAGATTACACTAGTTTGAATAAAGCATGTCCCAAAGTTCCTTTTCCTTTGCCACGAATCGATCAAATCGTTGACTCAACTGCAGGGTGTGAACTATTGTGTTTCCTCGATGCCTATTCCGGGTACCACCAAATAAAGATGAAGGAGTCCGACCAGCTTGCGACTTCGTTCATCACGCCGTTCAGAATGTTCTGCTACGTAACGATGCCGTTTGGCCTCCGAAACGCGGGCGCTACATACCAGCGATGTATGCAGCACGTCTTCGGAGACCACATCGGGCGAACCGTTGAGGCTTACGTAGACGACATAGTCGTGAAAATCAGGAAGGCGGACGACCTGGTTAGCGACCTGCGCGTGGCATTCGATTGCCTGCGAGCCAACGGGGTGAAGCTGAACCCCGAGAAGTGCGTCTTCGGAGTGCCGCGAGGCATGCTGCTGGGATACATAGTTTCCCAGCGGGGCATCGAGAAGCTGATCACAGCGTAACTTACTAGTTAGTGTCGGGACTACTTTCCACACCGACAGCGCTCTCTGGAGCAAATAGCGGGAGACGGAGCTGAAAAATGTCGCTCCGCCCGCTCCCCCTGCAGCTTTGCCTCCCCGTTTCCATCCTTAGCCCTCGGGAGGGGCCCACCGACGGACGACGCGGGTGGAGGTGGCCGGCCGGCGAGCGTGGTGGCGGCCGGCGCGACGGAGCAGAGGAAGATGGAGGAGGTGGAGGCGATCGCGGTGGCGGCCCACGGACGGACGGACGGCCGGTGGCGGAGGAGGAGGTCCCAGGGCACCGCGGGGGAGGCGCTCGAAGGAGGTTGCAGGGCGGCGGCGTGGTGAGTCCGCGGCGGCGGTGGACGGCAAGGGGGCGAGGGCGTAGAGCTGGGGGCACCGGGCGCGGTGGGGCTGGAGAAGCTCGATCCCCCACCTAGAGGTCGACGAGGAGCAGAGGAGGCCCTCCCTCGGGGTCGCCGCCGCGCTCAGAGGAGGCCGCCGGCGAGCGCGATGGAGCCGGGCCGTCGGTGGGGAGGAGGCCGCGGTGGGCGAGGCCGGTGGCAGCCACCGCCGAGCTTCTCCCGAACCGCCTACATGGCGACGGGCGCGGGGAGGAGGCCGCGGCGGGCGAGGCCGGAGGCAGCCGCCGGCGAGCTTCTCCCGGACCGCCTCCATGGGCGACGAGTGTGGACCGCGAGGGCGAGCGTGGGGGGGGCAGTGCGTGGATAAGGATGAAGAAGAGGAAAAGGAAAAGAAGGGAGAGAGAAAAAAAATAAGGAGAAAAAAGAGAAAAAATAATTAGAATGAAAAAGAAAATAGAAAAAGGGAAATAAAAAAGGAGGGGTATTATAGACATTTCACTCTCTTATCCACCTTGCACAGCCGGAAGAAGCTGTTTTGCCAAACGTTTTTTCAAAACGGTTACAGCTTCACCACAGAATCCGCTCCACCAGCACCGCCACAGCCGGAGCTGACACAGCCGCAGCCACAACTCTACCAAACACACCCTAATTAACTATAGTTAAAAGTGGCAAATAGTTAAATATCCCCCTCCCCATTCCTCTGCGTCTGCGGGCTCGGCCTCCCTGCCTTCCAAAAGGACTCGTGTGCTCGCCCAGCGCAACACTTCGCCCCGTCGCCACCATGCGGCGCCCGTGGAGGCACCCGGCCCCAGCGGCGGCCGCCGTCGCGGGGCGCCACGGCGCGGCGGACCTCTGCCTCCGCGAGGTCGGGGACCTCCTCCCCCGCAGCTTCGCCCGCCGCGCGGCCGGCTCCGAGGTCCGGTTCCCCAGCCTCCCTCCCCACTCTCATCTCGCGATTGCAGTTTTCACTCCCCTTCTCTCTCCTGCCGCTCCCCGCGTCTCGATCCGTTTCGCGGGGGCGGCGGATCGGCGCGCGCATCGATCGGGCTGGATGGCTGGTCGTCTGTCCAATGACGCGGCGTGGCCTCGGGCCTGGGCTCCGTACTGCTAATTGGGGCGTGTGCTGAACTTCGTTTTGCTCGGATTTAGCATTGTGTGTGCTGGTTGATGTGATTCGCGTGTAGCCTTGATGTTTGGTTGACGCATTGCGATATTGGTTTGGTAGCAGCACGGTCCTGAATTTCGAGCTCATTGCTAGCGTGTTCTCTAGTAACTTAATCAGGGTAAGTGAATATTGGATGCGCGCGTTGCTGACTGAATTAACTCCTTGCAGGACCTTGTGATGAGGCTCCAGCTTCACAGGAAGCTTGAGAGGCACACGGGCTGTGTCAACACAGTGGGCTTCAATGATGCTGGTGACACCCTCATATCAGGGTCTGACGACCAGATGGTGGTGCTGTGGGACTGGGCCACTGGCGCCATCAAATTGGAGTTCCATTCAGGCCATGGTAGCAACGTGTTCCAGGCACGCTTCATGCCCGGTACAGATGATCGGACCATTGTCACTTGCGGCGCTGATGGCGAGGTTGGCGTGATAGCTTCTGCTCTCATGTACAGATTTAGTTTATCCCATTATTTATATCATCGGTAATGATCTTTGTGCCACTATCAGGTGAGACTTGCCAAGATACTGGATGGTGGAGATGTGTCCACTACGTTGCTTGGTGAACATGAGGGAAGGGCTCATAATTTGGCTGTAGAGCCTGGTAGCCCTTATATCTTTTACAGCTGTGGTGAGGATGGCCTTGTTCAACATGTAAGCCATTAGTCAAGTGCAGTGTTTCAGGTGTTTTATAAACCGACATACGACCAGGTATAATTAGCCATTTTCTTTTTGCAGTTCGATCTCAGAACAAACACGGCCACAAAACTACTACTCTGCAGAAGCTCTGTGCGTAAATCAGGATTATCTTGTGTTCAACTTAATGCCATTGCGATAGATCCAAGGAACCCAAATCTTTTTGCTGTTGGAGGAACCAATGCATATGCTCGTGTGTATGACATCCGCAAGCACAAGTGGGATGGGTCGTCTGATTTCGGTCACCCATCTGATTGCTATTGTCCATCACATCTTGTTGGCGATAAACATATTGGGATAACAGGGTTAGCTTTCTCTCACCTGAGTGAGCTGCTTGTATCTTATAATGAAGAGAATATTTACCTATTCCCCAAAAATGGAGGGCTGGGATCTGATCCAAAGTCATCTATAAAGATTGGAGCGAATGAAGGTTGCAAATCAGCAATGGCTGCATCTGGACAAGGTACTGCTCAACCTGCACCTCAGGTATATGTCGGTCATCGCAATCGTGAAACCGTGAAGCGCGTGACTTTTATTGGGCCAAATGATGAATATGTTGCCAGTGGGTCAGACTGTGGTCGGATATTTATTTGGAGAAAGAGAGATGGGAAATTTTTACGAGCCATGGAAGCTGATGAGTGTGTTGTGAATTGCATTGAGCCTCATCCTCATGATATGACAATTGCAAGTAGTGGAATTGATAATGATGTAAAAATGTGGACTCCCTCTGCCATCGAGCGGGCACCTGTGGTAAATGTTGAGGAGGTAATATCTCCTTATCATCTCTATTTCAGTCAACCTAATAACCTATACTCTCCACGTGGATATGGTATTAAGCATTACTTTTAGATATAGATATAGTCGGTAGCAGGCTATCTGTGTATTTCTTGATCTATTGGGGCCATCTGTATATCACTTCTTCCTCAACTCATTACAGTTCAGCATCATCCATTTTCCTTTGATATGTGAAATTTAAATATTTACTATTTACTGGAGTGCATTCCTTGTTTGGCTGCTCCAGTTGAGACCTCGCAAGAGAAGAGCCAAGCTCTGGCAGTTTGAGTTACCAGAGCTGTTGATCCGACACTTATTGGCATCACAGCGTAGGCAACAATCAGCTGAAGAAGAAGATTCATCAGAGGACCTTGTGGACACCACAGGATTAATTAATCTAGTACTACGTGCTGCTGATAGAAGTTCGTCATCAGATGATGATGAAGAGAGCTCTGATGGCTCTGAGGAGTGTACTCTCAACTGATCTATTGTCCACCTTTCAGAGCTGTTTCAAAATTGTACATATACAGTAATAAGTTATCATGTTCTTATGGATGATATAACAGCACAAGTGTCATTTAGTATCTTGTCATTTCTATGTTATAGATATGTGTTCCTGAAGCCATTTACCATGGTGTTGCGTCATCCATATTTAATTTTTCCTGGCAAAAAATTATTTGGTTTGTTTTTGTCAATCTTACCTTGATGTATGTTCTTGCATGTAGTAGTACATTTGCTTAATGTCAATGTCCTGTGCTGATTTGAGGGACCTTTTTAGCTTCATTTCTACTTTGCTGGTTTATACAACTTATATGCGATGGTGTAAAATTGTTGGTGTGTGAGAAATGTTTTCAGCCCCTGCAAATAGTTGATGTAGTGGGACTTGGAGGTACATAAAGAGCCAATAGTTTTCTGTTTCTTATTCTTCTGAACTGCAATATTCTGGTTGTGTTGTTTGACATTGTAACCTGGATTACTGCATAGACAAGGGTGTTTGTTTATTTAACCCGAAACAAAGTCTCAATGACATTCGTCTGAATAAGAGCCTTGGATTGGAATATTTTATGGGGGCTTAATCACATCACTTCATTGGATCAATCTGTTTGCAGCATGTATTCCATGTGCTGATCACTTCTGATTAGGATGAAAAAATTGCAAGTTGATTAGTTCTTCAGTATTATTGGGTTGAGCAAGGATAATTGTAAGAGGAACAATGATGAACTTTTAGAGTCATGGATTGTGTAAATGAACGAGGAATCACAGAAGCACATGGGAGATCAAGAAAAAAACAAAAGGTCAGCAGCAACAGAGGTCAGCACTTCTCATCAATTTCTCAGTATTATTCTTAGTCATGCTTTCAGGACGCATTGTATATGACAAAACATAACATTACTAAAATCCGGGCACAGTATTCTGTGGAACACCTGAGCTTGGAAGGTTTTTATTATTTTTCTAAAAATCTGCTGCATTTTATCTACTGATTATTTATTAAGTGTTAAGATCAAGACATCTGAAATAGTGGAACTGTTTCGTAGAATCTTTAAAAACTTTGCTAAGGTATTTCAGCCTTATGTTCCCAACAAGGTAACAACAAATATGAATGTACTGAAGCATCATAATTTGTTTCTGATATTTTTCATCGCTGCCCACTGTCATGTTAATCAACTAACAATTATGGAATAGCGTGCAAGTTATATAATGCTCACTACTGAACCTAACCTTCACAACGGCTATTGACAGTGGTTAGTAGATGATCGTATAGCAGTATAAACTATGTACATGCATGTATCCACCTCCTTTTACCTATAGTGGTCAATAGCTCGTCTATTTCCTATCTGGCTGTACTTCAGCTGGCCTCATACTTATGCTTGTTGCAAGCGCTACCAGCTGCAAGGACCACAGTAGAACAAAATTTAACGAGTGATTATGAGTTATATCGAGAAGAAAACAGCTTTATTGCAATAAACATATTCAACTATGGTGCCTACCATTGCAAATCCAGCACAGGCAAGGCTGAAACCTTTTAAGTAGAATGGTGTAGCTTCAGAAAGACACCAGGCTGTCAAGCCAAATGGAGACAAATTATGTCTAGAAATAATTGGCCACGCTCACTGTTCATGAGTAAGAAACTAGATGGAAAACAAAATCTGAAGATTGTTCTTGGTTGAGATGTACTAGTAAAGACAATGACCTGTAAGAGGAGTAAAAATGAGAGGAGATATCACGTTTGCAGTTGAGCTTATTCCAGTGATGCACCCTTGGACCATTCCCTTGAATAGAAGTAAAAAATTAACTCATGCAAAAGGAGCCAGTAGTATGTTTTGGAAAATAAGCAGCTTCCATTTGATTTCGAAAGAAACTCCATTTGTGTCAAGTATATACTCGGACATTTACATAAGCTGCCAGTGCTTGACTCGTGACTAGTACCTGCTCAAAAGGTCCCACTTCCTTTGATATGATGCTCCTTATCTGTTGAAAAATAGACGATAAAGAGACTTCTTCATATAGTTTAATGGACCGAAACATTTGACGGGGGAGAGGATATTAAGAAGTACTACTGGTTACTTACACATGGGGTGACCAACATGCTTAATATTACACAGCTTGCAGCAAGATAAGGGACCTTCAAAAGCCACACACAACATGAAAGTTAGCATAACTAATGTTTATCAAAATTTCACGGAAAAAGTACACTTGCATACCCAAGACGACCATGCGATGCTGTATAGGAATGCCTGCAGCATCAAAGCCAGAACCAAGCAAACAAGTTATCACTGGAGTTTATCTAGAAACAAATATGACATAGGTTGAACAAAGCAACACTCTTACGTGCCCACAGCTTGCGACAAGTGATATGATAAGTAGCTTCTGTTCACCTAGCTTTGGCACTAGGAGGGGCATCACAGCTAGCTGCATCACAATTCTTAAACGGCTTTAGACACAGCTAAGTAAAATTTGAGCACAGTTTTAGTCACAAATAAAGTTGTTGTGAATACAAGGATAAATTGTACCTGTGAGAAACTTCCTGTAATACCAATAATTAGTAGCAAATTGGCATACTGGTTCTTGCTGTAATGGAATTTTGCCTTGAGAAAGTACTGCATTTGCACCCCCAAAGTTAGAAGAGTTGGAAGCAACTTTCAAAAACAACCGTCATTTGTATATGCAATACCAAATTTTCAAGTTCTGTTCATGAATTCATGCAGATTTCCAGGAGAACTGCATAGTATTTACATCCTGATAATTTACATATTCATTTGTAGTGTCGTGTATTTTGTACAAGAGGAAAGGAGATGTACCAATAGTGTAGTTAGTACGCCTGTCTCACCAAGGCCGTAGAAAAATGTGACAACCGCCGCTTTCGAGAAGGTTGAGCTGCAAGGTGTTTGGAGCATTCAGGAGTAAATTGATATTAAAAAATGTTATCTTGCATTCTTATTTAATCATGTATTTGTGGCTTTGGCAATATAGGATAGATGTCAGTATCACTGCCATTCCTTTTTGTTGGAAGGGTATCACTTGCTTTATTATTTAATGGAGATGTCTTATTTAATCTTGCATTCTTTTTCCGAGAGACTTTCACTGACATTCATTAGGTGCATCAGTATCTTAAAAGTTCAGTAGGTGCATCATTGAAGTAGTATTCATCAGGTGCACGGAGTTGGTAAGGACAGAGCAAATGACTCGAAATTTTAACATCTGCATGTTGATGCTGTAGGCTTGCTGGGAAGGTTATATAAGCTTATAGTTATAGCTAGAGTGGACTTTGCCTGCAGTACTGGTTCTGCTACTAATTTGCTTTGCAATGCAGGAACCCCCTACAGCCTTCAGAAAGTTTCAGAGTCCCATCAGGAGTTGAAACAATGGAAGGCTCAAATTAACAAACGTCACCTGCTGGTAAGGAGGCCAGCTATCTCCGACATTGACGGTGCTTTCCGAAGTGGCGGGAGCATGGGAGACGACTCCTCGCTGCTGGAGGAGGGGAGGCAGAGGGGCCGTGAGGCCTCCTCGTCGCAGCTGCACGAGGAGGCGGCTCCACCGTCCGTCTCCTGGAGGAAGGCCTTCATGTACACGGCCGTCACCACCGCCGCCAACGCGGAGACCTGCAGCGAGTTCTCACTTCTCAGACCTGACACTCGGTTTGCCGGGTGCCGAAGATCAGGGCAATGCTCTCGGACGCAGACCTGGCACGTGGTCGAGACGGGGAGGAAGCGGGCCGCGACGGTGCTGGCGACGAAGCCGGCGCTACAGACGCCGGTGAACACGCCGAAGGCCGCCGCGCGCCGCGCCTCCGGCACCCTGTCAGCCTGCAGCAGATGGGAAAAGGTTCAGTCAGGTTCAGCGCATCAGTGATGTGCGTTGAGATGAGAAAGTGAGAAATTCAGATACCCTACCACGTAAGCGAGCGAGAGGCACATCATGCTGCCATCGGAGACCATCGCCGTCAGCGTCTTGGTCACGTAGTACGCGTACAAGTAGCCCTTGGTCCGGCCGTACGCCAGGATGCCTTTTATCAGAATCAGACGGACACAGATGGGGAAAAGGAAACATCTGTCAGAGTCCACATATAACACCTGACTCTACTGCAGCGTGTTCAGAGAAGAATGTTCAGCTGTGTGTGTAGTGTACTACGAGCAGTACCCAGTGGGACGATGGACGCCGTCGCCGGGAGCGCCAGCAGCGCCTTCCGGCCGTACCTGTCGGACAGGTTGCCGACGACCGGCGTCAGCACCAGCGCGCCCAGGCCCGTAACCTGCAGGAACACGGTCGTGCACGACGACTTAGAACGGCTCATGCATCTATGAGATTGTGGCATCGCGGCGGACATGCCCCGACGTGCGTGGAAGCACGCGTACGTGTTACTCTACCTCTGCGCTGGCCGTCGAGTGCCCGCTTGGCGACCTCGCCGGCGCCGCACCCGCGTGGTGGTGCGCGTCGGCGTCGCGCGGCACAGTGCGCGGTTCTGTCAATGCAACTTTCTCTCTCTCTCTCTCTATCTCTCCCTGTGACACGCATGATGGAAGTGGAGACGTGCCATGGTGGTGTCGCCGGCACGCCTGTGTGTGTGGTCCGAGTCCGAGAGCAATTGGACAGAGGAGCTTGCTGGAATGCTGGTGTCCGGTCCGTGGATGCGTCGCCGTCTCGCCTCGCTTTGCCGGCCGATTTAACAGGCATTATACCACCACCGTGTAGCTAGTAAATTAAGTCCCACTGCGATCGGGCACTTTTTTTTTTTTGGGAAAAGGTCCGATTTACAACCTTGAACTAGCACACAAGTCTGGTTTTCAACCTTAAACTACAAAACCAGACATAAAAGGCCATCCAACTATCAAAACCGTGCAAGTTTCAACCTTTGAGCGGTTTTGGAGGTGGTTTTCCATTTTGTGAAAATATTAAAAAAAATAGTTTCATCTAAAAAATCATAACTAATTCATTTTAAATCAGAAAAATATGGAACTAATACCCAAAGTTTTATAAAAATGTCACCTATCTATTGGTGCACTATTTGGAGTTTTTTTAAATATTATATGTTCAAGTTTCTAGTTTTTATTGCTTTTTCTAAAAATACTAGGAATATGAATAATAAGATGCAGATGACTCCAAATAGTTCACCAATAGATAGGTGACATTTTTATAAAACTTTGGGTATAAGTTCCATATTTTTCTGATTTAAAATGAATTAGTTATGATTTTTTAGATGGAACCATTTCTTTTAACATTTTCACAAAATGGAAAACCACCTCCAAAACCGCTCAAAGGTTGAAACTTGCACGATTTTGATAGTTGGATGGCCTTTTATGTCTGGTTTTGTAGTTTAAGGTTGAAAACCAGACTTGTGTGCTAGTTCAAGGTTGTAAATCGGACTTTTCCCTTTTTTTTTTTGCATTCGTTTTCAGTCTTTTTACGCCGTGGACTGCTGTTAACTTTGCCAACTTGGGGATACGGTGAATCAGTTGGTGATGCTTCTTTGCTTTTGACATATCGGGCGAAGTGAACATGGTCGGTGCGACGTTGGTCGCAAAGGAAGCCGCTTGCTTCAGAACGTCGACAGAATCTGGTGCGTGCCGCGTGCGTGGTAGATATCGCCGGGGTGACGTATGGCGACCAGCCGACCACGACTGGAGTGTGCATGCGTGCGTGGTAGAAATCCGGTGCGTGCTGCTTCTTGACAGTGAAGTTACCAGGACTCGACTCGAAAGAAGGAATATTCAGTCTCAAAAAATCTTCGACCCTCAACTTCAACGGTGAGGATTTTTTTTAAAACCAGTCTTAATTAGTAAATTCTCTCACACGAGGATTCGAGTTCAGATCTACTGAATGTTGTTCGGGTGCTCTAACTAATAGAACTAATAGACTAGGTGTCCCTTCACAGAGAAGGAAAACTTTTTTTACCTTCAGGCCGGGTTTGGTTGGGGTGAAAATAGAACTTTTCACCCCACGTTTTGACCGCCAATTAATTATATTAAATAAAGTCAGTTTTCAAAATTACCGTCACAACCTTAGGGTAAAATCGTTAGACGAATCTAATGAGATATCTGACCGTACAATTATAAGACGGTCACTGTAGCATTACTGTAGCAAATTATAGATTAATTATACACATTAGATTCGTCGCGTAAAGTTACACTCATATGTAAAAAAATTTTGCAAATAGATTTCATTTAATACTCCATGTATGGAAGATTCTCACTTTCCTACCGTGAAATTTTTTTCACCCATGTTCCAAACACGGTCTGTATGCAACAGGCCGGGCGGCTCCCCAAGGTGACTGACGACATGGCCGTTACATTGTCATCGTCAAGCTAGACAGCAATCGTCACCGGCGCGACGTCCCCGTCGCCCCGAGAATTCGCCGGGAGGCCGGGGAAATGGCGCCGGGCAACTGCCGTGATCTCGCTTTATTTCCGCTCGCGGTGGTGAAAGTAAACATTGCATAGTACCACGTCATGTCACGAAAATTCGCTTTTGAGCTGTTAATACAGGGTGCTACTGTGGCGCTGAGCGGGATCGGAGAGCGGTGGTTAACACTGAAGAACAGATGGATCGGAGGCAATAATAAGGAACTGCAACTGGGAGCTCTCAGTGGAGCTCCCACTTTCTCCATGCCACCGTCTGTCCGTCTAGCTCCGTGCATGTATGTGTTCTCGGACACGAAACGAATCTCCTCTGGACAATCTCACTCCAGACTCCAAGAACAGGAAGCTAATTAAGCGCAAGCTTAAAACTGCTCGAATTGAAGAGGGTTTCAGGAACACGAGCATGCAAGCACATGTTTCTGCGCCATATATACCTTCATCAGGTAATAGCCAGACATGTATGTGTAAGCAAATGGCGGCTTGCGAACAAAAAGACAGGCGTCGATGAGTGGCTAGCTACTGTAGAGAGGTTGCTTGAGAACTGGATTGAAGTGCACGCATGATGCATATGTATGTAGGGGAGAAATTAAAATTGACAGGATCTGAGAGCTTAAATAATTAGCTAGTATATGTAGCTTACAGCTTGCTGGAGTCCGGTGAGGTAGATGGCGAGGGAGCACTCGTCGCGGCCGGGGCAGAGCGCCCCCATGGTGATGTCGGTGATCACCGACCCGACCATGAAGCTGGAGAAGAAGAAGAGGAAGGCGAACACCAGCAGGTGCCCCAGCTCCGTGGCCAACTCCATTCTGTAGCTCCTCCTCCTCCTCCTCCTCTTCCTCCGTCCTAGTAAAAAAAGCAAGCCGACACCCTTCTTTCGTTCCTGCTACGCTAGCTCTCGCCCACGATCTCACTGGCCCCCCTTGGGCCTATATTTGTGCCCCTCCGATCTCTCCCAGCAGCTAGCTACTATATGTGTGTGTGCGCGTGATGTCGCAAGCAGCAGGCCGGGTGGACATGGTAACTGCTTGGCCGGTAACGTCCCCCGAATTGAATGGTTACGGACGGAGGTCGATGGGTCAGTCGGTGTGCTTAACCCAACAGGCTAAGCAAGGTTGTAACTTGTAAAGTCCATCGTTGCCCAAAGATAAAGTAAACAAAGGTGAACGCTTCCTGGAATAGCATCGGAGACGAAGATTATTAGCTATACAAAAAATTAAAAAGGTGTGCGCCATTACCCATTAGTGGGTTCAAAAAGCAGCTAGCAGCTACGATTGAAAATTGGTGTGTGTCAGTGTGTGTATTTGCCCACGAGGAAACTAAAGAAATGCGAGCCAGGTGTGTATATGGCTTTCACCTTGGCCTTTCTTTTTTTTCCATGTACGTATTTAATAACTTGATATTCTCCGTCAGATTCCCATGCTCTATGTGAGTTGATTATGTAAAAGAAGTGGTTTGTGGCTGAAAGTGATTCTTTTGATTTATTAGCATAAACTTTTAAACTCAGGACAATGGAGAATCACTTCATACAATCAGACGAAACTATTTTTGCAGCTCTCAGTCTCTTAGTTCATTTCAGAGAATTACTTCACCGAATCATTAGCTGAAAAATTGTTTGTCTGAACTTCTGCTAGAATCATCAGAGAATCACTCAAGGAGCTCTGCACACTACAATAGCAGTCTCCTGACATACAGCATCCATGTGGACAGCGTGTACGAGCTTGTGAATAAACTAGCGAGAAATAAAGGATCGTATCAGTACGGGTGTTTTTATAATTTAATTTTGTAAAGAAGGTGCAGTGAGTGCGCTTAGGTGTGCCCACGTCAGTACGTATCAGTAGTTTTTTTTTTTTACGATTGGAATCTGAAAAGAAAAAAAAAGATTTTGTTTGCGTGTGCTAGTTGGGAGCTTTTGATTTGTACTGTACCGGCTGCCGGGCATTAGGAGTTGAGAGCCATTCCTTTCGGGAGGCGCGGGCAAAGCACCAGGCTTTAGGCTAGAGCTTTCGCTAATTCGCTTGGTCACTGCATGGTTGCCGGTTCACTGGCGTGCTGTCCTCGTTTTGGCTGAAATAATAATGCTCCAGAGCTGCTCGTGCTCGCACTGCTAGCTAGCCGCCAATGAGCAAAGCGCCATGTGAGTCGACTCGAGGAAACGAACGGAGGGACCGACGAGAAATGTGAAGTGAAGATCAGGACAGGTCTCGTTGGCGCGCGTTCAAGTCACACTCTCTCACGGTCTCACCCCTCCATCATCCGGGAGGAAAATTCTCTGGGCACGGAGCCACGGACCACGGAGCACGCACGGCAAGTGCGACCTGAAGTCAAAATTGAGTGAGGGCATGCCTTTACAAAACTTAAATCTATAGAGTTTTTATATGGTGAAAATTTACATTTTGCCTTTGCTTCCAGAAATTGAGTGAGGGCACACTGGGGTCTTCTTGGGTCCGCCTCTGCGCGCGCGACTCCCGAAGGTCGCAACGAGGTGGGAGATGGATGCTTGCAACGTTTTTTATCTCCTCCTTTTTCTTTTTTTCTGCTCCTTTTATTTCATTTTCCTTTGCCTTTAATCCGTTCATTATTTATTTTGTTTATTTAATTTATCTTCTAACCCTCCTATAGATATTCTGGTTTGCAGTCCTCTTCCTTTTCACTATATATTCCAGTCGTCCGTTTGTATTTATATTTCTATTTATTTCCCCATTGCTAAAAACAATTTCTATATTTGTTGAAGCATTTTTTCATGTTTAGGACGTTTTTCTCATGAAACTAAGATATATTGACAAATCATGTGTGCAAAACATGATTATTTAAACCACAATATTTTTCTTGTAAAGCTAGAACATATTTTTGTGGAACAAACTACATATGGTTTTGGATTTTTTTTATTTAAACTGAAATGATCGATACACGTATAGTTATAGAAACTTTTTTGTGGAAATGAAACATTTTCATGTTATTACTTTTTTTGAAACTAAAGAACAAGTCTAATGTGTCGCCGATTCATCTTGGCTAAGCCGGATAGATTTTTTTTTAACCTAAAGAGTATGTGCCAACCGAGCCGTGATGTTCCTAAAAAACACTGCAAAGACTTTACATCTTCCCCAACTGTTTTCTACGAGTGCATGGCCTGCGTACAATGTATCCATTATTAGTATTTTTGTTTCCAGCATCGAATATTTCTGAAGAATCAACTTTCTGGTTTTTGCAAAGATAATGGCCGGGCTTTCCTAAAGACAGAGTCGGTGAGATTGGGTGTGGGGGGCGGGTGGGTATTTTACACTGGCACGTCAGAAAAATCACGTACGGCCACTTTGGACGATCGACAGGGACCACTACCACTATTGCGATCGAGCCAGGGACACAAAGGCAAGCCGCAAGCGCACCAGCTTTCGCATGGCCAATGGCTGTGCCCAGTGCCCTACTGGTGTTGTTGTATCCGTCGCGGCAGGCAGCTGGCTGAGCTCCGGTACGGTTGCGTCGCATGTGCCACGACACTACACAATGCAACATATATGGCAGCACGGAGCTTATGTGATGTGAGTATGTGACTGAATGGATGTTTTTTTTTTTTTTTGAGAATGAATGGATGATTTGTTGGCAGTAGTGCTATCGCCTAATCGCCTTCCACGCACTCGTGCTGCTCCTTCCTGTAGTCCTGTCCAACACGATTTGTTGAATTGTGGGCTACACGGTTGGGAGCCCGGCCCATTTCCGTAGTAGGAAAAATTGGTTCGGCCTGCCAAGACAAGGGCTCGATCCTCAATAGTTGACTCTCATCCTGCGACTTTGCTTTTTTTTTTGAAAAATTTAAAATCTCATAAATTTTTATTTTTAGAATATCATAACATATACGCATAACTTCAATGCATAACTATAATATAAATTTTATAAGATAAGTTTTTAACACAACTTTAATAGCGTGTAGATGTTACGTGTACAAGTTTTACATAATGTCGATGCATAATTTGGTGTCAACAACATTTTACCAGATATGATTGTATGCAAATCTGTGCGTACGTACAGTTTATACATACAACTTCTAAATTTATAGCTCGTACACACGATTTATACATATAATTTTTTCCAACAACAACTTCATGAAAAATTTGTAGTACAATTTTCATGACCTACACAACTTAGAAATGATTTCTACTATAACTTTACAAGGATGTTGTTAAAAAATTTATGCACGTACATAACTTACCTGCAAACGATATTTGCTTAATATAAATAATATGAATTTTTTGGATATAGAAGAAAAAAGCCACAATTTTTCAGTAGTACCAAGGGGGAAATGACCTAAAAATTGGATGGGGCTACCTATTGTTCGTAGGCGGTACATACGGTGCATGCAGTGATGCAGGGCTAGTGCAAAGTTTTCTACGAACTGAGTAAAATGTTCCTTTTTCCAGTAGCAACCATTGCTAATAGTTGGTTCCTTTCCCAATGATACCGTCAACCGATACACCCGCAATGTTGAGTTTGCGGTCGACCGCCCGTTCCATCCTCATGGTCGGTCCTCCCATTACAAGCGGGCCTACTCCACTTTCCTTTTTTTCCGTCATGCGCTCACTCTCCTCTCCATTTCCCTTCTTGTCCTTCTCTTTCTTCTTTCTCCACGAAAACCACGGCGTGCAACGACGACGGGTCTACCGGCGAGAGGTGGGGGAGCAGCGAGGTCCGCCCGACGGGGGAGCACAGGCGGACACACGCGGCGACGAGCTCCTCTAGGGGGCCAGCCTCAACAACAACGTTTTCCTCTTTTTTTCTTTTTGATAATTTTTATGCAAAAGTTTTTACACAACTTTTTATTTTTATTTTTTAAAAACTTTTCCCATTTTGCATGATTTTTCAAAGAAATTTTCCCGTAAAGTTTTTCTTAATTATTTTGAGATAAGTTTTGCTTAAAAAAATTTTGTGTCCGAAGTTTTGTTCTAAAATTTTTTGATAAATGTTTGTTTCAAAATTTCTGACAAAATCTTTGTCCCTCAATTTAAAACAATTTTTTTCCCAATTTTTTCCAAACTCTTTTAATCCTGTTGTTTTCTAGATCTTCCTGACTGCAAAGTTTTTTCACGCTTTTCTCTGATTTATTTCTTACGGGGGACCATGCCCACGTGGGCAGGTCAACCAATCAGGACATTTTTTTTGAAATTAAGGGCAGACGCACTGTCATATCATAGAAGAAGATGCAATTTTACATAATCGCCAAAGTGTACACCCCACACAAACAAACGCACACAACACAACACTACACCACCACCACCTAGGAGAGAAGCTGGAAGCAAGCCGTTGAGTTGCGCTGCCGTCAGCTCAGGTAGTTGCTTGGGTTTGCAGCGGGCCGTGCTTTGGTGAACCAATCGGGACATCACCCGGTGGGAAACCTCCCACCGGGCACCCATAAACTTGACTTTCCCTATTAAACCTTTGCTAATGGTGGAAGCGCTGCTTGGCCTCGCGCCAACAAGTGCACCGACTCATGTGTAGGCTAAACCAACCTTACAATTTTTTATCTATCTTCTTTGATAGATAAATAAACATATATGGCATAGCACTATCCTAAGAACTAGCCCACAATGATATATCCAACGAGCTATATCAAGATTTTAGAGTAATGATATTAATATTTTTACCCAAAAAAAGTTGGTGAATGTCAAAAAATATTAAGCAAAGAAATGTTCGCAAGTGCAATAAAAAAGTTAGTGCACGTAAAAAAAGGAATAATAAAAAAGAGCAACAATGTTGTTAGTGAATGTAAACTTATAAGAAAAAAAATTGTATATATAAAAATATTTGTCAGCATCAAGAAATGAAGGTGATATTAAACCGTGCTTCTCTAAGCAAATGTTAAATGTTGTATATATAAATTTAGGACTTGACTACACGGAGAGGCCTCTCCTTTTAGTCTTAGGTGGAGAGCCCCCCTTATTTGGCATTTATTCCATTTATGGTAAAAAAGTGCATGCGAGACCGGCCCAAGGAACAGGGTCCCGAATCCAGACTTCCAGCTAGCTGCGTGCAAAAAAAAAAGGTGGCCGAGAGGATCCGTCAAATCTGGAGCAAAAGAAAATACAGGAAGAAATAAAAGAATGTGGGCCAGCACAAAAGAAGTAACAAAACATCTCATCCTAAAGATAAAATAATGTCTGGTTTTACATCCTTCTCGTCCCAAACACAAACACAGCTGATTATTTTACGAAATTAGTTTAGAAACAACACTACAAGTGCCAATGTGCCATGGTTACTGCACACACTGGAGTACCAAATTACCGTGGCACACACTACAAGCATCCGACAAGGAAGAACAAGCTATTACATACAAGCATGCTTGTCAACCAATGGAAAAAAAAGAGAACAGGCTACTACATACATGCATACTTGTCAATCAATAGAAAGAAGCTTCTTGCACACGGTCAAGACATGACGTGCATAATTCAGATAAATTAACTAGTAATTACAAGAGCACGAGTGATGCATTTGCATATCCTATACAACAAGTTAAACACTACGTGCATCTGCCTTCCCCCAATCGGTAGACTTGATGAGCTCTGCATGATCTCTTAACTGCAACTTGCAACAAGAAAAAATAAGTCCTGCATCTTGGGCATATGGATCCTTCTGATCTTCTCAGGTACAAAAAAACAAGTAATAGTTTGAGTCATAGATTGTTTGACTTTGTAAAAAAAAAAGTAACTTGAATCAATATAAATGTTAGTATCATGTAAAAAATGTGTGAATTACAACAAAAAATAGCTAACACAGTTTACTTGTTATGTCATCTGAATCAATGACTAGCTACTTTATATGTGTTTCAAATCATGGAGAAGTTACTTCCTATCTCATGTAAATTAGTGATTAGGTACTTCCTATGTGTTCCAAACAAGGGACAAGTTACTTCCTATATGACATAAACAAATGGTTAGGTACTTCCTACGTGTCAAATCAGGGATAAGATACTTCCTAACTCATGACAACAAATGATTAGTTACTTCCTACGTGTTACTTCCTATCTCATGTAAATCAATGATTATTTATTTCCTATGTGTTCCCAATAAGGGACAAGTTGCTTCCTATCTGATATGAATCAATGATTAGGTCCTTCCTCTGTGAAATCAGGGATAAGATACTTCCTAGCTCATGTCAATAAATGATTAGTTACTTCCTACGTATTTCAAATAAAGGACATGTTACCTCCTATATGATGTAAATGAGTAAATACAAGGTTGCAGAAATGGACTGATCAAGAGCAGGATCATATGTCTAATCCAGTAAAATACATCATGAAGTCACTATGAGAACAACAAAAGATGAAGGAACACTCCTAGCTCTTAGTTCTATAACAAATATGCAATCTAGATGAAGGAACGCTCATAGCTTTTACTTACCAGCTCAATTATATGTAAAATATGCAAAACTCAATTCCTAGTAGTGGCAAGCAATATGATAGTAAAACATAATGGACTAGATGTTGTAGACATGATTGTCCCTACTCCTACTGCACATACTTCCATGTCTTGATTTTTCTAGTACAACTCAGCATTGTTGACTTGTTGTTGCTAATTTTTTGGTCCTACAATACCAAACAGGAGATTATGAGAAATAAAACAGAATAATAGGTTGACAGTAAGGAATATCAAACTCATCTAAATGATCTCATAGGCATCTCTGCAAGCTGTAAGTCCATATCAACATCAAACAATGAACAGTAATAGATGTACAAGAGTGAAACAGAAAACAACCACACATATTAACAGAAATTGTTAGTGCCAGAGGAGGAGCCAAAGGGCCTGAGGCGCATACATCGAGGGAGCCACCATGCTGGTGAATTTTTGTGGCTCAGGACAAGACTCACGCAAATTAGGACCCTTGACTTTGCTTTGTGACACTTAGGTGAAAATGTACATATTAAAAAATAACTATTATGTGCATCGTATTAGGAACAGAAAGCAATCATGACTTAAGGGTAAGTGTTTGGATGTGTACCTGATCAATGGAGTATATGGCAATCACGTGCAAAGACACCACCGCACATACACACAGAAAAAAGTTTAACTAGATATTCAGAGAGTAACCCACTAGAAAACCATTATTTAGTTTTTCCACATCAGAGGATGCCATTACCAGTTCTGCATGAAGTTTTTTTTCATGAAATTGGAAAAAAGAGTACTCACTCTTGGGTATCTGAATCCTTTTATTGTTGACCTGGTAAACAATGATTAATCACATCCTAAATTTTGTATAAATCAGCGACAACGTCATATTGTGCAATGCAAATAAAGGAAAGTTACTTCCTGTATCATTTATATTAATCATGAGTTACTTACTAAGTCACTTAAAATTGGTTATTAATCACGAGTCACTTAGTAAGTCATGTAAAATTGGTTACAGTTACTTCCTATGATGGGAAATGGTCATAAGTTGATGAAGACTTTTGGCGCTAACAATGCCTCAGTGGTACCTGCAAAAATTAGTGAAAAATTAGAAATTATGTCATTTGAGATAGACCCAAGCGTACTGAGAAGTTACTTCTCAAGGTCAGCATAGATTCAAGCAAATATTTAATCACTATATACATGAACTATATAGTGCTGCATATCCTACAGAACTAATCGATCACTGTATACATGATATTAGCATCTTCAGATGTACTACAAGTTCCATTGTGAACTAAAAATTGCTCTTCACTTCGGCGCATTCAAGCTGTGCACTCATAGCAAAGACCTGAACTAAAAACCAACATAGCCTGTGTTGCTTATTTTACCTTACAACTCACTGCAACGCATGTCATGCCAAAGTTACCTCCTATGTTGCGTAGATTAGAGGCAAGTTACCTTTTCACATGTAAACTATTGATAAAAGTTATTTCCTCATTCACATAAATATTTTCAAGTTACTTCCTTAGTTCACTAAAATACTCAGAAGGTTACTTTCTATGTTGTTCCTCAGTTCACTAAAGTATTCAAAAAGTTAATTCCTAATTCATATAAATAGTGTCAAGTTACTTCCGTTAGGGCCCGTTTAGTTCGCGAACTGAAACTTTTGGGTCCCCTTTCAAGGTCTATTAGGAGTATTAAACGTAGATTATTTACAAAAATAATTACACGAATGGACCGAAAATTGCGAGACGAATTCATTAAGTCTAATTAATCCGTCATTAGAGATTGTTTACTGTAGCACGACATTGTCTAATCATGACATAATTAGGCTCGTTAGATTCGTCTCGAAAATTAAGGTAGGGGTCGTGGAATGGGTTTTGTCATTAATCTACATTTAATACTCCAAATTAGTGGAAAGAAAATTGATGTGACGGGTTGTTGGTGAAACTTTTGGGAACTAAACTGGCCCTTAATTAAAATGTTGAGAAAAGTTACCTCCATTTTATCCAAATTAATGGCAAGTTACTTACTATCTCGTGTATAAATCACATAAATAGTGACAAGTTACTTCCTTTGTTAAAAATGAAATCACCAACACTGTTTGTTTGGTTTTTTATTTTTAAGCACACATAAATCAATAGTTATAAGAGAAAGTAATAGATGTAACATTATAAGGTCTAATCCAGTGGAAATAATAATATGCTGTGTAATAAAAATATCAATAGTAATACGAATATTGCATCATATTAACAGTAATAAGAGAAAGTAAAACGAAATAACATTATAAGGTCTAAAACGGTGGTAAATAATCCAAGGGTGGAAATAATATGATGCAGCCAGCTAGATATAACTGCCACTTACAATTATAGCAACACTATATAGTCATTTTCAGGTAAAAATACTAAAACTGAATCATAGTAAAAATTCACATGATACAAAATCATTGTCACTTTATTTACCATCAAAGTAAATTCTATGGTAAAATTAAACAATACTTGCCTGCTATTCTGTCGATGGATCAACTAGAATCAACATATGAATGTCCCCTATCAAATGTACACCATAAGGTAGCCTCTTACAAAAAAGAGTAGTTTAAAGCCAATCATGAGAACGCTGTCGTAAATGGAATTGCCATTTCTTCTGTAGAAACATAAGCCACGTGCTAAGAATGTATACCTTCTTAGATCCCCAAAATAACAAGCATGCAATAGCTTTACCAACATCTGGATAACCACTTCTTATTGCTATATGAATGAAAAAATTGTTCACCCTTCGTTACTGGCGAATTAGAATGAGATAAAAATGTTTGCCAGGTCTGCACCATTTCTACACACAATTTAGTCTGCCATTATTGCTGAGTTAACTAGATTTATTGAAGTGATTCCTAACTAGTATACATAGTCAGTATGTTTCAGTCTAAAATGTCCAATATATGTATCTCTATTAAAATGAAAACACAACAAGGAAGCCCACCACCCCCACCCCAGTTTACACAACGAAAGCTCTGATGTGTACTACTGGTGAGAGAAACTGCTCTAATAGACTATAGTAGTATCCAAACCAAAATCAAATGTGGATCGTGTTCTATTTTCAGTACTGCTAACCATACTCCAACCCAAACGAAACCAAATCATTTAGAAGGCACGGATTCAAAAACCCTAGACAAGTCAGTATAGCAGATCAATCCTAAATGCTAGGGGAGAAGAGCACTAAGCTGTTGGATATATGATAGTATTGGACGGAGATATGGTGACAACAAATCAAAATTGAAATCAAAAGCATGTATATAGATAGCCCCCTGTTTCCTGGCCGTCTCGAGTTGTCTCGTCTCCGGGACGACGGACGAGAGAGCCCCCATCATCCCCAACGTGTCGGCGCTAATGCGCCCTCGAGATCTAGCGCGTGACATGGATACGCTGCACCCACCATGCGTGAATGCATCACCGTCGCTGCCTGCTTTGCTTCCCTTGTTACGTGTGCGTTGACGGTGGCCTTGCTGCCTCAGGCGCGAGCGCGGGGTGCAGGTGCTGGCCCGGTGCGCGTCCTCGCACTTGCCCACACCGGTGGCCATGGATGGATTGCGCCATGCCGCCACAGCACCAGGGCCCCTCCGCTCGCCGCTCATCACGACCCTTTGCTCACCGCGTGATGCCTGTAGCCGGACTGCCGGAGATTTGCGGCGTGTGGCCTCCCTCCTCGCCGACCGTCGACCGGAATCGGTGACAGCGCCCACAGAGGAAGAAGGACCCGATGTTGAGTTTCCAGCGCCCGCTAGCTCGGCTTCTCCCGGTCGACGCGGACGCATGCAGCATGCTGACCCCACCACGTTCCCTGGAATCCTGGATAACCTCCTATTCCTTTCTCTTTCCTTCGTCTCCGGTCTCCCAGACTCCGTCCAACTCTTCTAAAAAAAAGGACTCCCAGTCCGACTCCCATCACCTCCATTTCCTTTTCTCCAGATCCAGCAGAGAGGCCGGCGTCCTTGGCTCCGAGCAGGTGAGGGGGCGCGTCGGGGCTGCTCGGAGGCGACCGGCGGGGCGGCGGCGCTGGGGCAGCGGGGAAGCTCCCCCGCGGTGAGCGGCGGCGTGCGGTCCGGATCCCGGTGGCAGCAGATCCCGGCGGCTCCTCCAAAGCGAATCTAGGCGGCGGGGAGCACGGCGAGCTTCGCCGCCGTGGGGCGCAGCGGAGGACCTCGGCAAAGTCCTCCAAGTCGGATCTCGGCGGCGGTTTGATTATTTTTTTTAAAAAAATTGTTCTGATTTTCTGTCAGGATTTTTCAAAAACTTTTTGTTTTTAATTTTCTTTCAAAAACGTTTTTGTTGTGATTTTCTTTCTACATTTTTTTGTGTCAAAAACATTTTTATTTTTATTCAAAAACTTTTCTAATTTTTTGTTCAAAAACTTTTTGTTCTAATTTTATGTTCAAAAACTTTTCTGTTTTAATTTTTGAAGGAAAAAAGTTTTCCCTGATTCTTTTCTAGATTTTTATCCAAAAAAAAACTTTTGTTCTGATTTTATTCACAAAGGTTTGTTCTAACCTTCTTTTCTGGATTCTTTTGTTTCGATTTTTATTCAAAAACTTTTTGTTCTAATTTTTCTTTGTAGATTTTTATTCAAAAACTTTTCTGTTTTATTTTTTTCTTCAAAAAGTTTTGTTCTGATTTTTTTCAAAAAAATTTTGTTCTCATTTTCTTCACTAAAAGTTTGTTCTAATATTCTTTTTCTAGATTTTTTTCTGTTAAAAACTTTTTTCTAAAGTTTACGTAAAGTTTTTATTCGTTTAATGTTTTTCAAAAACTTTTCTAACCTGATCCAAAAATTTTAATCAAAATTTTTTTGCACCTGACTGGCACCGAGGAGCACGCTCACAACGTGAAAAAACAGACGGGGGCCACGTGTGGGACCGGAGGTTACTTCCGGTCGGAAATTAACCGCAAGGAAGGATCCTTGCGGGCGCCCGCAAATTTGGCATCCCCGAAGAAGGACAGGAGAAAAGGGGAAAGGAGGAGGATGAGATTTCTGCGAAGAAGAATCGTCGGTGCCCCTTATCCACTCGTTTCCAGCACGGCCGTCTGATGTTAAACAGACGTATATGAGAAGGGGTCTCTGTGTAAGGCTATCGGGAGAGCCCTCTCCATGTAGGATTCGTGATAAATTTAATATGGGTCTTAAAGATCAGTTGCTTATCAACCTTCTGCCAAGTACGTAGCAGCCCCCGGCGCGGCAATCCGTGGTGCGAGATGCTCAATGATCTCACAAAAATCAGACCGAGTACAAGTAAAAATGGAGTGAATTTGCAGTTGTGCAGATATATTTTCCCACGGTGCATGTTTTAACGGGTCGATCACCATGGAGAGCTGATAGGCGCTACATTTTCTTTTGCGCCAACGGACAAGAATATGCATGATAGGCTTCCAAAATTCAATAATGCAGAGCAAATGAGCAATCAGTTGGCTCTAGCAGTTTTAGCATGTACGTACGCGCAATCATGACTGATCACGAGAGGGAGTATCCTGCACAAGCATGATCATCAGGTAATAAGACCATGGCGCGGCGTCGTCGCAAATCATTGCGCGAGAACGGCGCCAACTTGTCGTGGCACCACGTCTCCGGCGGAATACTGGAACCATCGAACCATGTGGAATCGAATTCAGAATTCAGATACCCCCCCTCATTGACTTGCACCGAACTAAATTCCAATCCCCGGGTCAACCGATCAACGAACCAAGCCGCCGGCCGGATCATGATGCAGCAGCTGAGCTCAACTCGATGATAAACAAGTTGGTGGACACATGAGCAAGCGATCGCGCCATGGCCAACTCTATATATATGCTCGAGCGATTGCGCCACGGCCAATTGCTCGGCCACAGGCACACACACACTAACCGATCGGCATTCTCCACCAGCATGCACAGCTGCTTCCTCGGCTTCGGTAGCCCGCGGCGACACCAGGCGCTCCACGGCGGCGGCGGCGTCACCGTCGTGTCACGCGGCGACGGCGGAGGCGGTGTCCGCTTCAAGATCGTGGTGAGCGGCGCCGAGCTGGAGCGCATCGCCGCGGCCGTCGCGCGGAGGCAGCGCGGCGGCGGTGCCGCGGCGGCCTGCCGCCGACGCATCACGGCTGCGCCGCCGACGCGGTCCGAGCCGGAGGAGGAGGGGGAGGCCGGGAGCGTGTCGCGGCGCGGCGAGTGGCGACCCGCGCTGGACGGCATACCGGAGGAGGTGTAGGGCGTGGCGGCGATCCCGCACTTCATCGACGAATAAATCACTCGAGTTAACCGAGCTCGGGGTTGGGATTTCGGAGAAGTCTGTGTTTTGTGCTTGTGTCCGTGCAGGCTGCAGGGTGCGCGCGTCTTTGTTTACCTGGAAGTGCTACTGCTCTGCACTCCTGATGCTTGTTTCCACTACTTTTAAGAGTTTCTACAAATTTTACCATTTTTTCTAGATAACTATTCTTAAGATAATCTCTGCAATGTTCAGATTCCATTTGCCCGTTAACACATTGCCACGATGCAGATTGTCGTGTTACAAGTTTGCCGTTCAGATTGTGGTTGTGATCCGGTGATTATTAGGGTGCGATCCACAGAAACAAAATAAGAAGGCTAGAAGCACATATTGGAGGGAGAGGACCGGCAGAATCTAATGTGCGTTCACTATCAATGAAATAGGCACGGTTTTGTAGCTGTTCGTTCAAAAAAAAAGTGCGTTCACAGTCAACCATGATCTGATGGTCACCGGCCAACCAGCAGCGAGCCCCCTGACATGGTATTGCACGACGACCACGTCAGGAACGCCGACGACCCGACGTCGACGGAATCCACGTCCGAGAACACGAGAACGGCCTCCTCCTGCATCTCCAGCTCGCCGTCCAGGTACTGGCAGGCCTGCCGCATGCTCGGCCGGGCCTCCGGCCGCGACTGGCTGCACATGAGGCCCAGCCACAGCACCAGCCTCGCCTCCTCCTTGTCGTAGCATCCGTCGAGCCTCTCGTCCACGGCGCGCACCAGGTCGCCGCTGACGCCGTGGCCTCGCACCCTCCGGAGCAGGCTCTCACCGGTGACGGGGTCGATGGGCCGGCACCCGCACGCCACCTCGAGGAGCAGCACGCCGAAGGCGAACACGTCGGTGGCCGTGGTGGCCCTGGCCGTCACGGTGAGCTCCGGCGCCATGTACCCCAGCGTCCCGACGATGCGTGTCGTGGCGGGGTCCGCGCCGCGCTCGTAGAGCCGCGCGAGGCCGAAGTCCCCCAGCCGCGGGGCCATGTCGGCGCCGAGCAGGACGTTGCTGGCCTTGACGTCGCGGTGCACCACCACCTGCTCCCACTCCTCGTGCAGGTACACCAGCCCGGACGCGACGCCTCTGAGGATGCCGACGCGCTGCCCCCATGTGAGCAGTGACTTTGGTGGCATGACGGCGCCTCCGCGGCCGAACAGGTGCTCGTCCAGGCTGCCGTTGGGCATGAACTCGTAGACTAGCAGCAGGTCCCGCCCGCGCTTGCACCACCCGCGCAGCTCGACAAGGTTCCGGTGCCGCATGCGCCCGAGGCTCGCGACCTCGGCGACGAACTCGCGCATCCCCTGCGTCCCGCTGCTCGAGATCCGCTTGATGGCCACCACGTCGCCGGAGCGCCGGAGCACGCCTTTGTACACCTGTCCGAAGCCGCCGGCGCCGAGGAGCTCGCTAGCCTCGAACCCCTTGGTCGCAGTGTAGAGCTCTTTGTACGGCAGCCTCTGCGGGTGGTCCAGCTCCCAGTCCTCGAGCATCTCGGTGAGGGCCGCCCTCCGCCGAATCCAGAGTACCAAAACGATCGCCGCGGCGATCACAACGAGCGTGGCCACGCAAGACGAAGCGGTTATCTCGATGACGGTGGATAGGGAAGCTGGAGGAGCCGCGTGCTTCGGAACTTCAGGCAGCCGGGACAGATCGATGGCTTTCGCAGCTCCCTCGGTACTGAAACTCCACGCGAGGATGTAATGCGAGCTTGCCAGCTTCTCTCCCGTCGACGACGAGAAGCCGACGTACATCTCTCGCTTGAAGACCGGCAGGAGGTCGATGGCGCGCGATATCAGCGGCCTGCGAGGCCGGCTTGGCACGGACACCGGTGCGATGGTCACGTTGAGAACCTTGGTGCGGCCGTCGTAGTCCACCCACGCCTGAATTGGTTGCGCACTCTCGAGCGGCACGGAGACGTTCTTGCCGTCGTCGTCGGTGAAGTACCCGGCCGGCTCGGACACGCTCGACACGACGCTGTTCAGGTCGACGCCGACGTGGTTGCTGTCCGTCTCGTTCAGCCGCCGGACCTGCATCGTGTCGAACTCGACCGCGAAGACGTGGTTGCTGGAGTTGCCGTTGGTGTCCTCCCCGAGGAGGCCGAGGTAGATGCCGTTGGCTGCACCGGGGAGCGCCTTGGAGGCCGCGACCACGAAGGCCAGCCCGTGGCCTCCGCCGTGGTCGACGGTCACGATGTCGAAGACGAAGGCCGTGCTGAAGGAGACGACGGAGCTGCCCCTGACAACCTGCACGGGCGAGTCGAAGAAGGCGTGGCCCATGAGGTTGTTGCTGTCGTTGGTGAGCCGGAGCGCGCCGCCGCGCAGGACCGACGCCGAGCCGTCCAGGGTCAGGTTGTTGGCGGCGTGGTTGAAGCCGTTGTAGACGAAGTCGACGCCGGCAAGAGAAGGGACAAGGCAGCGAGGAAGTAGGGAGATGAGCGCGGCGAGGTAGCCAAGAAGTGCGGTGCGAGTTGCAGGTTGAGCCATGGAGGACGATGGTTTTTCTCCCGTCGTCGCTGTGTTTTTCACCGCGTCTTGGCCCCGATGTATTCACAGCACGGAGCCGTGTGGATCGGACGAGCACATGCGCGTCCTCCTGTGGTGGCAGAGAAATCAGAGACCGTACTCTGGCCTCTGGGGGCACTGCCTCGACAATAAACAGCAGCAGTGTACATCGAGCATTCGATTGGCCCAAAGCATTCGGATGGAGCTGGCTGTGCCGGAACGGGGGTGGATGAGCCAGTGAAGCACTTGCCAGTTGCCACCTCGGCGAAGGACAGCTGAACATAAGGTCTTGTTTAGTTGGCTAAAATTTCTAACTTTTTCTCCATTCTTTCTCCATCACATCACATTAAATACGTCAAATTAAAAGACATATGTTCCAAGTATTAAATATAGGTAAAAAAATAATTAATTACACAGTTTGGCTGTCCTTTGCGACACGAATCTTTTGAGCCTAGTTAGGTCATGGTATGATAATATTTACCACAAACAAACGAAACGTGCTACAGTGTGCTACAGTGTACCTGCAGTTAAAAAGGCAAAATTTTCAACCAAGGCCTAAGTTCGAGCCAGCTCGATTTTGGCTCGTGAGGTGAACTACTGCACGTCCGCGAGGGAGATGTCCGTGGGACTGGATATGGATGCCAAAAATCGAAGCAAAGAACTTCACCGGAAATTTGAAGAACGCAAGATCATAGTGAGCTGCATCACCGATTCAGCGCCAGGAGAGCTCTCCGAGTTGATTCTTTGCTGAATCCGATTATCCGACAGGAGCTCTACCAAACAATTTTTCAAAGAGAAGTGGTTCTCCGTCCTCATTTTGAGAGTTTATTTAAGCTAGAGACTCACAGAATCACTTCTCTCATAAAATCAGCTTTCATAGAAAATCAGAATTATCAAAAGCAAAATTAGAAATATCGTGCGTGAGCTGCTGACTCCAGGTGCAAGCGTGTGCTAATGGGCTGATTCTGCCGGCTGCTGCTTATTTGCGGATGTTGGAGCCCAGCTCGAGCTCGCTAGTTACAATCAGTTGCGTCTGGCCCAACTAGGGGTGGCAAAAGCCTTCCAATTTAGCTTAGTAAATTTAAGGATCGGGTCAAGGATCAGACTATATTAATATACAATTTTAAGTTAGAAAGTAGTAGGTCTTTGTTAGATTGTGAAGAATGTATTAAGGTCATAGCCTATTAGCACCCCTAGTCCCAACAGAAAAACGTGATGGTCTTTGTTACCGTATAAAATAAATTCACCGATCCTGTTGCACTGAAGCAGTCAACACGACAAAAACTAAGTTTAAGTCGGTTTAGTTCCTTCAATTTAGACTTTAATTTACTATTCATCTGTCATATTCTCATCAAGTTGAGTCACATCTCATCTCACCGTACACGTCGAAACACACATTTTTTAGGAAAAGCTACAGATCACTCGCGCAGTTTAGAGCTCTCTGTCACTCGATTTGTTGACCGTCGGATCTGATCTTCTGGCGCTCCCTGCTCTGTGCGTCATCTGTTTGACTGGTTTGATTTTGTATCCTTCCTGATATCTCTGCATTTGGGTCCCGCTAGTCAGTCCTCCCCACGAGTTCCTCGTCTCCAGCTCGCCATTTCACTTTCCCCTCCCACGAGTTCCTCGTCTCTCGATCTCCGCCCACCATTCTTCCGAGCTCATCCAGGTGAAGCGATTTGATCTGTATCTGGTGTAAATCGACGGCATCTTCTCCCTCCAACACCGGCTTCTCCTCCACTATCGTGCCGATCGACGGCAACGGCGGACCCTCATTGACGCTGTGCTTCCTCCATCGACGAGATCTGCATGAGTTGGCAGTGGCACAGGAGCAGAAGGACGCAGAGTCGACGCCACTACGCCAGATCGAAGCGGGTGGCGGTGAGATCTCACGATGGAGTTGTCTGCATCCTTCACCAACGTGTGTGCTTGGTAATACATCTGCCCTCTGAGAAATTTGGCTGAGCTTCTCTGAGAAATTTGACTGAGCTCTTCTGAGAAAGTAGCGATTACTCCTCTGAGAAAGTAGGTCGTACAACTAAAAATTTTTCAAGTGGCTTGTATTCATTTTGTTCACTCTGCTCGTCTATGCTCCATAGGGTTGGTACCGAGTGGCTCCTGCTAGTGCCACTAGCATTTTTGCACAATTATAATGAAACTCATGTATTGTGCTTGCTCTGAACTGATTAGACTAAACTGATAATTCTACAAAAAGAGTTAAACATTTTAGTTGGCTTTCTGAAATTTTGATGATTCACAGGATGCTTCTGACGCCACAATCTAACACTTCATTGTTGAAATTTCTCACCACTAAACAATGTCTACCTTGTTCTCAGCTGAAAATAGGCATCAAAATTCAGCATGTATGTGTCTGACAGAGTATGGTCTCCATGTGGCCGTAGATGTATTGCAATTCTACAAATATAGCACATATTTTGCTTATTTCCTCTAGTGGATTGTAAACCATGGACATGTGTTAGTCATCGAAAACTGATTTTGCTATGGCTGAACAGTAGCTGAGTTTTCAGTGGAATAGCAAGCTGTTTGGCCTCTGTCACTTCAATTGATTATTTCACAACTGATTGTTTGATTGCTTTTCCTTGGCTCCTTAAGCATGTATTAATTGGAGATACAATTTATTGTTTTCCTTATGTATCCATCTTAATTATAATTATTAAATCTTCATCCCATCTTATTGTAGTCCCTATAAGCAACCATATCAGCTATGTGTAACTAATCCTGCAACTATGTTTGTCTCTAAGGTAATGTTTTGTCCAAGCTGTACGTAGCTAATTGGGTCTATGAAATATGAATCTTACTATTTCTATTTCTGTTATTTCTATATATTATGCTGCAGGGGGTGATAGCATGTTGGTTAGCTTATCCTAGTGTGCAAAGTCTTGTTCACTAGTGGTTAGATCTCTTGTCTCTCTTCAGCTGAGAGAACTCTGGGTGTTCCTCTCAGATGAAGTGCTGGTAATTTCGCGTTTTGTAACCCGTCTGTATTACCATTTACGTCGAACCTTCCGAACTCTGTAATTTCGTTACTTCGGTAATGAATTTCGGGCGTAGCCCTTTGCGGAAAAAAATATTATGATGTTAGCCAATGTATTAATCAGTTCCCTGTTCCTTTTGTTAGGGCTCTAATGGTTGGGGTCTTCCCTTTTCGATGCATAATACCTACACATTGGCATCTTTGCTTCTATCCTCCTTTTAATTCCTAATATGTTCCTTGAGCAGCCATTTGCATCCCCTTTGATCATGAAAACATGTTTTTATTTTAATCAAGGAGACTTTACTCTTAATTATGCAAGATTTCATATTTTTTAGAACATGTTACCTTACCTGAGTTTGCTCTGAATAATTGTGTTAACGATTTGGTCGGATTTGTTATTTTTTCATCTCATATGCAAATGGCAGTTAGAGTGATGGTTTTCATGATTCTAGTTGATGTTAGGTGTTATCCTTTTTTCCCTGTTCTGTTATCTTGAAATTTTAAAATTATCCCTTTACCTAAATTAGTTGACTAGGTTAAGTTACATGAAAAATTTATTGTTATGACACTAGTTATTTAGGTGTTATTTGTATGTCCGTTTCATGTAATTTCTATGAATTCAAGATTTATACTCTTTTGTGTCAATTCCACTATTCTTTCCATGTTATAGGTCTATGATTTAAAAGCTCACCCGCTTTATTTTTCATTGTCTATATGCCACCCGAAATCTTGTAATATTTATATGCTTATGTGTTAGTTAAATATGGTTTTGGAGGTTAAAGTGCCACCCCAAATTAAAAACTTAATGTGCATTCTTTAGAAATAATCTGAGTCATTTTGACTAATTTGAATTAAAATGTTTTTTGGATTTTGGTACGTTTGATCATTCTGTCTTTGGGGGTTATGTTGACAACCCAAATGTGAGTAATATCTGAAGCTGAACCAACCCATTTAATCTGACATCACTTTATATTTGGATTAGACATGGCGGATTTGGTGGGTGGCTCTCCCGGCTGTCTTTCGCAAGTCTGCGAGGCAAGAATCGCTCGCCGTCGCCCGCGTCGCTGAGACTCGTGCGGTGATCCAACTCGCTGCGCCGGCATTTGTTAGTCGATTGTCAGATATTTTTTGGTGCCTCTTTCCTGATTCGATTGGGACCTCCCCCTCCACCTCCTTGTTGAGATTAGAATTTTTTTAAGTCTGTAGGCTGGTAGTGTATTGTTGATTGGAGTTGGTCTAGGTGATTGTGTTGACGCCCAGGTCGAGGTCAAGTTTGTCAGTCGATTGCCTGATATTTACTGGTGCCCCTTTCCTGATTCGATTGGGACCTCCCCCTCCACCTCTTTGTTGAGATTAGAATTTTTTAAGTCACTTCTGGTTGGATGGGTGATGTTTTCTATGAAGGGGGGGTCTATTTGGATTTGGATCTCTTTAATTTGTTTCTGATCTCTGATGGCTAGTCAAATTTACTCCTTCGCACCTCCTGTTAATTAACTGTTAGTACTATTGCTTTTGCTTATGGATTTAGTTCAATGCCCTTGCTAGGATTCAGCCTATGTTTCATGTACGGGAGGCCATTTTTCATACGTTCATACATTTCTTGCTGGGATTTTGATTTTTCTTTTGAAAAAAAGAGAAACTATGTTGTACGATTTGAGAGGGGTAGGAAGCAGAATGCGAGACTTTAGTGCAGCCAGGGGGTACGGGGTTCATATCCTTGTTTTTCTATTTTGTGTTTAGTAGTTAACACAAGAGCCACAAGCATCCTTGGATGTATAGGTCTGCAAGTTGTCTTTTGTTTTAAATATGTTTTCTTGACCTTTCGTTTCTTCAGTGCTTAAAGTATTATCTTGATTTGGTCCAATGGTACTTGTACATATCATCATTCAAAGTCTAACAATCTAAAATTTTCTAATACATTAAATCTTATCATCCCTAGAGTACTTACAGCTTATTGGTTCTAAATTTCCAGCACTCATTGTACCGTAGTTCCTATGGAATCTAGGTGTAAATCCAGCATACTGAAGATAACTACTTGTTATTTAGGTTAATTGGTTACCCTATTGCCTATAATTTTCCTTGTTAGATTCCACTTTGAACTGTATGCAAATTGGTCAATTCAATTTTGCAGCTACTTAATGGTGTTGAGTTTTGGATTGAGGCCAAAAGGGATTAGTTATTATACTTTAGTGGTCCAGTGCAGTCTGTTCTGTGTCAATGTTTGTGTAACTGTTGAGATGGGTGATTAAACAATAATATATTGGGAGTCTGATTATAAGTTTGACATCATTGGTTTTTTCCCCAAGGTACTTATGGGGTACACAATTTCTAAGTTTTTACAGTGCATACTGCTCATTTTGACAGCCTAATTTGCATTGTCATTTGTATGATGTGTCGCTGTCATTTTCAATATTACTATGTGTATGATCTGACAGTTTTATAACATTAATGCATTTTCGGTTAGGCTAACAGGGAAATTTGTTTTGAATCACATTAGTTAATGTGGTGTTATTAGTGAGGAGGAAGTCCCCCCTAACATAGCTGATTCTGCATATCTGTATATAGGCTGTCATTTTCTCTCAATGTGTCTGTTAATCCATTTGACCTTGTGCTTTTTTCTTTTTATGGACTATTGTGCTTTTCTTATATGCATCTTTTTCTAAAATGTTCTATATTCCTTTTTATAAATGCAGTGCAATAAAATTATATAGTAAAACCTATATCTGATAGGTTTCTTTGTTATAATGTTATCCCATCTCACACATGTCATTCGTCCCGTGTCTATATCTGATCGGTTTCTTTTGCAGGGTTGTTGTTCTCCGAAAAGATTCAAGGTATTCTATCACTCAAGCACTCATTATTTTCAGGTCCGAATTTTTTACCATGGTGCTCATTCCAGGTTGTGTTGCTGATATCTCTTCTTTTTCCTAGGATTTGCAATTCTAGACCTCCACTCTCTCTCTCCACTACTAAATTGTTGGAAACCAATAGGAATCCTGGTTTTGTAGCATTTCCATTTGTGGGGGTTCCACTAGACTTTGTATTTTGGCATATATGATACAATACCCCCTCCTTGAATTTACACTGGCATAGGTACTGTCAAATCAACGTGTTTATAATGTAAATATGTAATATATAAATAGCATTTGCATTTTCAAATCTATTTTTTCTATTTTTAATGTATATGTGTATCTATCACAATTAGATCTCATTTTTCGCTGCTAGGGAGTGGATCTTGCTTAATTAGGATTGGCATGGGCCATGGCCCCTTTTGCCCGATGTGATGACCATTAGACATTGTACTTTTTACCAGTTATTAGGATTAATTTTTCTATCCAATTTCTTGGTTCATATGTATGGGCCTTCCTGCATTTTGGGCATGCACTAAAGTTATGCAAGTTTCCTGACATGTGCATGTTTCTGTTTCTAATAGTTATCTCAAAGGTGTGGTTCTATTTCCAAGCATCTGGTTGTACCACATATGCATTGCAATGTAATATTCAGGTTTGTTTTCTAATGTGATTGTGCATACTGCTTAGTCTGATAGTTCACATTGCACTTTCATGTGTGTGATGTGTTACTGTCATTGTTGTATTTATGTTAAGAATGTTCCTGTTTCACTTTTGAGACTGTAGGAAAGTGCCCTTTGTGAAGCACCAGCCCCCTGCTGATGTTGACAGGTTTCATATGAAAGTGAAAGTCTGTTAACACATTGTGGTCTGTGCTCTTATTTGTGTTTATATTACTGCATAAGTTCTGAAAATCTTGTCTACATGAAGTTTTTTTAACTAATCTGACAATATTTGATTTGGTATCCTTTTTTTAAGTAATCTGACAATATTTGATTTTAGGCAATTTTAAGGGTTTTCATTTTCATTTTTGTGCAGATCACAAATTATGATCATGATTTAGAAAGGTACCTATTGTCTCATATACTCAAATTCATTTTCCGCTATCATCTTGTTCTTCCATCCCTCACTGTGCTCATCGATTCCTCTGCAGCTATGCTCCCTTCGATAATGATGGCAATCAGGTCCCAAAGGAGACAGTTGATAAAGTCGGAGAAATATTGAAAGAATTCTTGAAGAGGTACAGAGGGAACCCAATTTGTGTGTAGCACTTTTTGGTGCTTCTTTGAGAGCATTTTATCTCGCTCTATCTGTGATGTGTTCTGTTACAGACGAATAAAGTGCGTGATGAGCAGGAACAAGACATGCCCCTTCTACAAGCAATTTCCATTGTGTTCGAGAATCGAGAGGCACCCCGAGTTGAAGTAATTTTTTCTTGTGCCACACTGCCATTATTGTTATTAAATTTGTACAGATCACAAAATCTGCTTTGATAGTACCTGACTAACTTGGTTGCCACTTTTGTAGGCTAGAAGGGCTATATGATCAGGTCTTGCAATGGTGTGTCTGCCGGCTTGAGGCATCATTTGCTGCAGATGCAGATGAAATATCCCTGAAAACTTGGGATCAGGTTAGTGCAATGCCCTGGAGCACAGTTCTAGTCAACCATTTAGCTGATTGTAGAGATCTATTTTGTACTCGAGTTGTCTCAGTCTGACTAACCTTTCCTTTTATCGATCTGCAGGAGCATGTTCTTACTGGGGGCCATGGACTGATGGTAAATGGATACTATCCTGTTATTGAGGCTCTTGCTCAAGGCCTTGACATCAGGCTTAAGCAAAGGTTTGTTTTCCCCCTGATCTTTGGATTTTAGTCTTGCCAAACATGGTTCCAGGATATTTATTGTTTGTCACCAGAATACTAGCAAAAATAGTGGTATGGAGAAATCATGATGATGTAGTGTTCTAATATAAATGCACTGAATAATCATTTGAATCTTCATTCTGTAGTGTGTCTGAAAGGAATGACCCAGTGATCAATAAATTTGCTCACACTAATTGAATGATGATATTCCAGGGTCACCAAAATTACCCGCCACTACAAATGGAGTTAAGGTCACTACTGAAGATGGCACGAACTACTTTGCATAATCTGAACTTGATGTTTTTGGTAGTTCTGCTAGTATGTGCATTGTGCTTATCACACTTCCGAACCCAATTTTTGATTATATGTTCATCCTGATTATTATAGTTACTTGGTACAATTATTACTTGCTATTATTACTCCAATTTGGTCGATGTAAATTATTCATCTATCATATGTAGATTGTTATGTATGTTTGTGTAACTTATATGCAATGGGAAAATCAAACAAATTTGGCTTCGGTGATATTTCTGCCTGATTTGCTTCTCATTTAATCTGACAATTTGTGGATCTTTGTCATACCCCAAAATCATAGGTTAATAACTTGCATTCATAGATCGAAATTATGAGAAGCTATGTTTACTTATTCAGCATAGCATAACTTGAATTCCTATTGCAATATACATTTCTGAGTTTCCTTTTGTATTACAATAGGTACTTGTTAATATTACTTTCTCTATACCAAAGTAAAATTTCGAACATTTAGGTGTAACTGATGGTAGTGTATTTGCAGTGACCCTTTTTATAGCTGTAGAAATTCCTGGTAATATGGTTTTGGCTTATCCATTTCTAGTTTGATGTTGAATTTCTATTTTAGTGAATCTGGGTATATATTGATTCATAGTCCTGTCCATTTAAATATCTCTCTCTAAGTTGAGCTAGTAACCTTTGCTAAATCTGTTGTCTCTGAAATTTTGTGAAATCACTTGAGTGCATTCTAGTCTATATGAACCTATTATAGTGTTCGAAATAAGGATAGATCCATTTTACAGTGTTCATCAATAGCCAGATGTTACTTTTCCTTATCTGAATAGTGAATTCCATATAATCTGATCTCTGTTGGCTTCCAGATGATTTCAGCTACATCTCGTTTTTCATATATTTCTGTGTGTTTGATTGGTTTAGTTGTATGTTTTAGCTGCCTATGTTCCTCTTGTATCTTTTTTTTGAAAGAAAGAGTACACCACAGCGCAAATGTGTTTGGTTGTATCTTGTGCTCACATTTGCTCATATTTTGTGTTTTGGGGTGCTTCATGATAATCTGTGTTCAGCAGTAGCTTGTGCTCTTTTTTTTTTTTTTTTGATGAAACAGGAGGGGGTAAGCCCCCTACTGCTTATACATTGAAGCAAAAGTGAACTTATACAAGTAAACCAGAAGCATAAGAAAAAAAGAAAATTACAACAAGGACTGCAGCCATAAGCCAAGTGGTGGCTGATAGGTAGCCTAGATAATCATGTAGCTTCAGATCTATTTTTTAGCTTGTTTTGTATCTTGTTTTCAAGCAAATGCACTTATGCAGCATGCTCTTTTACAGTGTTTCTGTGGTTATCATGGTCATTTCAATTCAGTTATTTGTTGCACATTTATTTCTTGGTATTATTATTCTAAATTTGTTCATGTATTTTGTTCATATAGCATATGTAAATTCAATATGCACAAACAGATATTTCTAGATTTTTTTGGTCCAGATATTTTTATATTTACTTTATTTCTGGGATATCTGCTTTCTATAGATATCTGTTTTGTATAGGTATCTGTTTGAAAACCGTGTGATGACAATCTGAAAATCACACAGATTTTTTTTCCAACCAGATTTAGCTGATTTGGCGTCTTAAATAATTTGTGTGAGAGCACCCATTGGATTACACGAATTTTTTTTCACATAGATCTGGGTGATATGTCCACCCAAATCACTCAGGTGACAACAGACCCAAAATCACACGAGTGATGCATAGACAGACCCCATTTTTTTCATAACTACCCACCTCAATGAATTATTCATCTTCATGCCTACACTTGAGAAGGCCAAGTCAGAAAAGTCCAGCTGCAAAAACAAAAATAACAGAACACTAGAGTTCGAAGGGGCGCATGACATGGAACAAGTGCTGAACTCGGTTCCTGCCAAGGTCATCGTTGAGATGAACGAAGCACTGATTGCCCCTTTCGTGGAGAAGGAGATAAAGATGCACTTTTTCAGATGTTCCCTACCAAGGCCCCTAGGCATGATGGCTTCCCCGCGCATTTTTTCCAACGTCACTGGGACTTGTGCAGGGAGGAAGTGACTATTGTGGTTCTCCGTGTTTTGAGAGAAGACAGCCCTGCTGCGATTAATGACACATTGATAGTTCTTATCCCAAAGGTGGCTAATGCAGAGGAGCTGGGCCAATACAGACACATTAGTCTGTGCAATGCCATTTACAAGATAGCCAATAGACTAAAAGGCATCCTACCTCAGACTATTTCCGAGGAACAATCGGCCCTTTGTCCCAGGACGATTGATCACAGATAATATCATATCAGCGTATGAATGTCTCCATTTTACGAAGCGCAAGAAGGCTCAAGAGCTGAGGTGTTGCGCCCTGAAGCTAGATATGAGGAAGGCGTATGACCACGTGGAGTGGAGCTACGTACGGGCGATCATGCTCCACCTGGGCTTCCACCAGTTATGGGTGGAGACGGTAATGAGACTAGTCTCAACTGTGTCTTTTTCCGTTCTTTTTTAATGGTGAATGTCTAGAGAAGTTTAACCCTTCGAGAAGTATCCGTCAAGGAGACCCTATTTCTCCCTACTTGTTCTTGTTGGCAGCAGAGGGCCTGTCGTGCCTTTTGAAAGCAAGAATTCAATCATCGAACCTCAGTGGAATCAAGCTGGCGCCTACCGCTCCGGAGGTTAGTCACCTACTCTTCGCAGGATGATAGCTTGTTGTTTTTCAAAGCAAATAGAGAGAATGCACAGGAGATCCTTGACATACTACAAGTTTACTACCGGGCGTCGAGACAGCAGATAAATGTGGACAAATCATCAATTCACTTTGCAAAAGGTGTGTCTATGTCCATAAGAGGAGAGATTAAAGATTTACCTGATGTCCTGAACGAGGCTTTAAGCGAGAAGTACCTCGGTGTGCCAACTTATGTGGGTAGTTCGATCAATGATTCTTTTAAGTACCTGAAAGACAGAGTTTGGAAAAGAGTACATGGATGGATGGAACAAACTCTTTGAGCAGGCGGTAAAGACGTTTTGATAAAGGCAGTTGCTCAAGCAGTGCCCACTTACTCTATGTCATGCTTCAAGCTTCCGCGAGGGCTATGCAAACATATAGATGGTGTCTTGTGCAGCTTCTGCTGGGGAAGCAAGGAGGGGAAGAGAAAGACGTGTTGGGTTGCATGGATTGAGTTAATCAAGCCAAAATATCTTGGTGGAATTGGCTTCCGTGATATTGAGCTCTTCAACCTAGTGTTGCTAGCGAGACAGGCATGGCGCCTCGTGCAGGATCCGAATTCCCTCAGTGGCCATATCCTCAAAGCTGTCTACTACCCCGAAAGCAATTTTTTGGGGGCTAAAATTGGACCATCGCCATCACAAGTATGGCGGTCGATTATGGAAGGGAAGGAGGTCTTGCTTCAAGGCCCGATTCGACGTGTGGGCACCGGAGAGGACACAAACACCTGGTGCATGAATTGGCTCCCTAGGAACAGCATGCTGCGACCAATGGCGAGCTCACGACCAGATCGACCGGAGTTGGTGAGTGAGCTCATTGACACTACACGAGCGTGTTGGGACCGTTAGAAGCTGCTGGAATTCTTCCATCCTATGGATGTGGAGGTAATTAGCAATATACCCTTGAGCACACGAAGACAAACAGATTTCTTGGCTTGGCATTACGAGAAGAACGACATCTTCTCGGTGCGGTCGGCTTATCGGATGCTTGTAAGCAACAGAGAGAAAAATTGTGCCTACTATGAGGGGTGTACTGGCACATCTAATTTCAAGGCCAAGGAAAAGGAGTGGACACGTCTCTGGCAGGTGAAGGTACCGGCAAAAATCAAGTTTTTCCTATGGTTCTTTACCTTCGGGGGATGTTCTACACCATAGGAACATGGCTCAAACTGATGCATGTGCTATATGTGGTTCAAAGGATTCATGGAAACATTCACTCATCGAATGTAACATGTCCAAGTGTGTTTGGGCTTTGGAAAAGGAAGATATCACTGACTTCATTGGGGGTCTACAGGAAGAGGATGCTAGAGCTTGGTTAGCTAAGATCCTCTATTCTCTTCCCCAGGAGGATATGGTGCGAGTTGTGGTGACCATGTGGGCGATTTGGCATGCGAGGAGAAAGGCGATCCATGAAAACCTCTATCAGGGACCTCTGTCGACGCATGCCTTCATCGACAAATTTGTTACTGAGCTTCGAGAGGCTCCGGTTGTGCGGAGCAAGGAGAGACAACATGGGTCTTTAGCCCCGAGGTGGATCCCTCCCCCCAAGGTTTGGTCAAGATCAATGTGGACACTGCTGTTTCGAAGAACTCAGAACGAGCGTCAGTGGCAGCTATAGCCTGGGACTCTGATGGTAATTTTATTGATGCGTCTTCTGTGGTGTCCTACGAGATCACAAACCCGGAATCTTTGGAAGCAATGGCATGTCGGGAAGGCCAGGCTCTAGCCAGCAACACCCTGCTCAGCAATGTGCGAGTTGCAAGTGATTGATCCAACGTGATCCTGAGCATCCACAATGGTACGATGGGCATCTACGGCCACATCTTTCAGGAGATCAAAGTTGGGAAGGGGAGTTTCCAACTGATGGAGTTTGTTCATGAGCGACGAGAAACAAATCGAGATGCTCATAACCTTGCCAGAAGCTCCCTCGCCAACCCAGTTGGTAGGCGTGTTTGTAACACCTTAGTTCTCTAGAGTGTGTTTTACGTCTAAAAAAACATAGTAGTCGCGCAGACGCGAAGCGGCGGTGAGATGGCCCGCCCAACACATTCATCATGACCCGGCCGAAATCAAAACAATAGCCAGCATTTCGACTCCTCACCGCGTACAAACATTGGTATATAGCCTTTAGATCTTGGAGCGTGCTCAACCCACAATTTGTTTTGGGGTCATGTTAGTGTCAGAGGTTTAGGTCTGAGCAGTCCATAGGGGGGTCAACCCCGATGGTTTATTTGTTCGGTGGAGGAGATCGGGAACTAAAAACGTGATGGTTATGCTAGCGTAGCACACGGAAATCACGGCGAGACACAAGGGACAAGACGATTTTATACTGATTCGGGCATCAAGAGAGTAAAACCCTACGCCCAGTTCTTGATGTTGTATTGCTGGCGTGGCGAGATTACATGGTGACCTGTCCCCGGGAGGATGCCCTTGGCCGCCTTATATTCGCCGGCGGACAAGGTCGGTGGACCGGAATCCAGGTCGGTTGCAACAGGGAAACCTATCTCTAGTCAGTTACAATATGGAAGGCTTATCCGAGTTGCCTTAATCCGTCTAGACTGCCTTGGCTTGCACGCCAAGCTGTCTTCTCATCTTTGGGCCCACATGTCAGGTCGGGCAGGCCTACCGACAGGTCGGCGGGTCTTCTGGTGGGCCGGACCCACTTGTCGGGGACAGCTATGAGCCTGGTCGGTGGGGACCAGGGGTACCCATGTCTCACAGTTAGCTGAAATTCCCAAGCCATTGCTCATTGCCATCTTGTGTAAAAATTCTTTGGACTTTGGACTGTTAAGGTGTTGCCACTTTTCTGTCGCCAAAAATGAAAAAAAAATGGTGTCATATTTTCTTTTACATAAGAAAAAGCAGAGCTCTTGTGTTAGATTACATGGACCTAGACCAATTAAGCTAATTAATTAATCCCTAGATCTTAAAAATGATGGTAGTTTCACTTGTAAGAAACCACATCAGAAGTTGAGAGAATCACCAACTTATAAGGTGCAACCCTACAGCACTGTTGAGAGAAGGATAGAAGAATGCCAAGCTTGCTCCCTCACCAAGTTATATGCTGGGAGCTTGGGATACGATCAACTCAGCTCTAATTCAAAAAAAAAAAACTCAGCTCTAATTTTTTTTTCAAAATTGTATAATATTATGATCCGACTCTTACCGCTAAATTAGAGGATCCTGATGGACATGGTTGGATTTTATAATTTTTTAATCACGAGTTGGTGCCTAATACTTGCTGATCATTATAGATGTGCAGAAATGATATTATCTTCAAAAGTAAACAAAAAAATTTTCCGCTGCAGATTATCTACTCGATTATACACATACTCCGTACATAAGCTATTAGGCCCTGCTTAGACTGATTCTAGCAGCTTCTGCAACCCTCGCCGCATCTTCATTTTGCAGCTGCAGCGGCTTCTGCAGCGCTTGCTGCAAAATGCAGTAGCCCTCCGCCGTCGCGCAATCCTGGGGACACTGCATCCCAACCGCCCCGCTGCCCCCTCTCTCTCCCTGTCCTCGACTCCTTCGCCCGCCCCTGCTCCCCGTGCGCGGTAGAGGAGGAGGCCGCCGCTGCTCCCCGTGCGTGGCAGCGCCGCTGCTCCCCATCCTCGCCGCTGCTCTCCCCATCCACGCCGGCACCGCTGCTCCCCATCCTCGCCGCCGCTGCTCCCCATCCACGCCGGCCAGCGGATGCGGGCGGGGCGGCTTGGGGACGAAAGCCCGGACGTGGACCTCGAGGTCGCCGCCGGCTTGGAGCGGAGCGAGGCGGAGGACGGCGAGGAGAAGCTGCTCGCCACGGTGCAGCACATCGTGCAGACGCTGGGGAGCAGCGACACCATGACGGAGGACATCCTCAAGGTCTTCTCCAACTACGACACCATGCGGCGGCCGCGGTGGCCGGCGGCGGAGGAGGAGTAGGAGCGGGAGGGATCAGAGGGGAGCACTCAATGCCCGCGTCGCCGCCGCTTCCCCCGCTTCCCGAGGTGGCGGCGGCGGTGTCGACCGCGGGGACGAGGCTGACGTCCATGGAGCGAACCGTGCGCACGCTGGACCGCCAGATCTCGCAGTTCATGGCCATGGACCGGCTGATTTGGGCGGACTCGGGCGACGCCGACGCGTTCCTGGAGGCGGTCGACGACCTCATCGGCACCGTGCAGGAGCTCAACGTCGCGGGGACCAACCGCGCCCTGCTCGAGCCGCCTCGCTCCTCCCCAAGCCGGCGGCGACCTCAAGGTCCACGGCCGGGCTTTCGTCCCCAAGCCGCGCCCGCCCGCATCCGCTGGCCGGCGCTGAGGGAGGATAAAAATCCGCCGCGGCCGCCTCCACCCACCGCGAAGCTCGCTTCTTCCGAATCCTTCCCCGGCCTCCGACCGCCCGCGGGAGGCAACTGCCGCGAGGGGAGCGCTCCACCGCTGGTGGCCGTGCTCCTTTGCGCGACGGGGGCGTCTGCATACTGCTGTTTTTTGCAGATGCGCGTCGGCAATCCCTGGAGACAGTCTTACAACACAAAGGTAGAGAGGTAGGTATGGTTCCAGTGTCTAGTAGTTGTCCATGAGATACTCCATCAGATATGTCATATCTGCTCTACAGTATCCTCCACTACTTGTTTCCAAGCGTCCCAGTCCCTCACACATCAAAGACGGCGCAAGTTCGGTTAACCTGGCCTCCGACAAGTAGTCCAACCTTCCGGCCACTCCAAATAACCCATAGATACATCTGAAGAATATTACCATAAAAGGAAGCCAGGTCCACGGGCACCACTTGGGCATCATGGAGATGGAGGAGTACTCTACGAAAACTCATCAGATCATCGGATCCTTCTCCCCGAGTCCGGAGATCCATACGGAAATGTGTTATCCCGCTGTACACACACGTGATGACTCTCTTCCTCTTTTTGAAAACAAGTGGTGACGCTCTTACTCATCTCTGAACTCTGAAGCGGGCGATAAACAGGCACTCACCAGAACACACGAGGACCTGGAGATGTTCACGTCACGCGCGCCATGACGATGACGACCAGGCAACAGTGACGCAGACGGAGTACTAGCTACTCTAGTTCCCAACGCCAGTTTGATTGCAAAACTGTGCCTTCGGCGGAGCGATCTGCGTTGTCCATGGTGCGCGAGCTGCAGCCTAATAATTTTTGTTTTGAAACGATCTGTAGCCTAATAGCAGAGCAAACAGTAGTCGCCATTGCCGAGCGTTTCGCCTATTGATGCTGCTGTTCTGGTTGATGGATCCTCTGCCAGCCGGCGGCGCTGTTCGATAATTATCGCCGGCGTTGGAGCCCGGCCAAGGCCGGCGGTCGCCGTCGCGAGGGCAGCGGCGCCGGGGCCGCGCCCCCCAGATGTTGTGGGTGGCCTGGCCTGACGACGTATCACCTGCCGACTAAGAGGTAGGTTTGACATTTATGTATGATCATGGACCATAACGCATTTGATCCCAGTAGTCTTCAGCAGGCCCGTGCCATACGCCGCATCGGCGCGGCCTCGTTTGTCTTAATCGTCCTCGATTTTTCTACCGGCCGACCAAACAACTCTTCACGCCATGTGTCGTGACGATAAGTCGGAGACCAAATGGTCCGTAATCCCATCTGCTCCGATCCCTATCCGGCACACTGCCTGCGCGGCGCGCGCGCGTTTCCAGTTGATTTTGACCTGCAGCTAGCTCGTCTGCCCCAACCCCCTTGCCCATGCGGCTGCGGCGATGCTGGCCGTGGCCGGCCTGCAAATTGTCTTGGCGTCCTGCCGCTGACGGGCAGGGTTCGGTGAGCCAGTGGCAGCGTGCGGTGAGGTACGCGCGAGTTCGAGGTTATCGTTGGGCTTGTGCTGTCGTCCTCTTCGACGGCCGACGTACGGCCGCGTGTCCTCTCGATCCTGGTGTCGATCGCGGGGCGCTTGCACTTGTCGCCGTCGGATGTTGATCGGGATTAGTGGATTACTCATCATGCACGTACTGCGCATGGACGCCGATTTGGACGTCGCGCTTCCACTGTATCTCGCCGGAATCAATAGCTATCTAGCACCGTACTTCGCCTTCGACTACTCCGATCCACACATTCAGTGGCTTTTACTTGAGCTGTGAGAGTTTTTTTTTTCTTTTACTTGCTTGAGCTGTGAGACAGTGAGAGTTCGTTGAGGAGCTGCCCAGTAGTTTACGCTACCCAGAGCCTAGAGGCGGCGGTTCGGATTTGTCAGCAAACCGCTGCACCCTAGGACAGAAATCCAGCCGATCGAAACAGTGTGCTACTACGCCATATTATATATACCAAAACGCGTACTAGCTGCTATACGTAGCTCGATCGGTGCCAGACCCAGACAGTCGCTCTCTTGCCGATGATGGCAACGCATCGCGAGCTCCGTCCAGGCGTCCATCAATCCTCACGCCGGCCGCTGTCGTACGCCGCCGGCGACGCCGCGCTTAATTGCCGGCAGTTGGGACGGCCTTGCCACATCATCCGGCCGCCGGAATCCACCACACCCACAAACACCCACATCGTGAAACTACTCGCTCGATCAAACCACGGGCACGCATTGCATGCAAGAGAACGAGCTGAGCGTCCCTTTCGCTTTCGGTGGCCATGCTAGCTACAGTATGTAGTAGGCTAGGATTGAAGCCGCGAGGGCAGTCCAGTACGTCTCCGTTCGTTCCGCCGCGAGATATTTCGCGTGCGCCGGCCATTACTGGATCGTCGGACTGGGGTCGGTCGGATCGCGAAGTTATTGCAGCGCGTAGTGCCGGTAGCTAGCACGGGGAGAGGAGGCGGGGACGCAGCCGCTCCTGCCCAGCGCGCCCATGTCAGCGTTGTCGCGCTCCGTCGACCCTCCCGACTACTCTGTGGGCTTGGGGCTTGGGCAATGGCGGTATTGGCGGATTGCAGGACGTGTGAGTACTTGCCCTGTTTGGAGGCGCGATCGTGCGTCGTGTTGCAGGGCCTAGGCACCAAAGTCCGCTAGTTCATAATTGAAACTGCCGATGCTGACAGGAGCCAAACGGTTGGAAGAATTAGGCAGAGAGATAGTAGGGTACTATAGTCCATAGTCGATCGTGCTTAAGCGCATTCTTGCGTCTAATGCCTGGTGTCAGCAGCCTCAGGAGTACACGATGTAACAAACGTCCTGTTTACTGTTCTCTTTAGGGTATTTCCGATCCAGACTCTATGGTAGAATCCATAGTTATTAATTATACTGTCGATGATGACAGGAGCCAAACGGTTGGAAGGATTAGGCAGATTTGCTCAAAAAAGATTAGGCAGAGAGTATACTAGGGTACTATAGTCGGTCATGCTCCTTAGTTCTTAGCGCATTCTTGCGTAGTTGCGTCTAATGCCTGGTGTCAGCCTCAGAGTAGGGAAAAAAATTCGCACATATCACGAAAAATCCGAAATTTCGCTTTTATCGGCAGAGTTCGAAAAATATTTTATCAGTCGAAATTATTATTTTATTAGTTTTTTATCAAAAATAAATTCTAAATAACTAAGAAAATTGAAAATAAAATTAAAAATCTCTGAAATTCCCGATATATCGTTGTTATCGCTACGGTCCGAAAAAAATTTCCTACCGAAATTTAAAACCCCAGACTACACGATGTAACAATCGTCCCGTTTATTCTTCTTAGTGACACTTATTACAATGCAGACTCTACGTGAAGTTTATAATTATTTATTTATTTCCTCGAAGGTATCGTAAAGTTGAAGTCTAAATAAGATTTAGAGTCTTAGTTTTTCTTCCTCTCTTCCATATATATACTGCTACATAAACGTCACTTCAGCAAAGTACAATAAATATGAAGTAATAAATAAGTTTAGACTATGGTAGAATCTGCATTGTATACATAACCCTCCTGTGTATTCAAGAGGAAAAGGTGCATGTGTTGGCGCAAGTTTTTTTTAACAGAAAGATCTGTCCGGCTTCTCTTCTTTCGATTTTTTTGCACAATATTTCTCTCTCAAAACAAATCTATTGTACAAATCACCACTCAGGACTTTTCTCTCACAACAAATTTGCTATACAAATCTGCCCAATATCTGCCCAAACAGAGCCTAATATGGTTTGCTATGTTTAGAGAGGTTTCTTCTTCTTTCTTTCTTTCTTTCTTTCTTTAATGGAGTCAAGTCTGTTCGGCATATCTTAAAGCGGCTTCTACTTTATTTGTAGAGTTGATTTGTTGTGAGAGAAAAGTACTGCGCAAGAAGCAGAAACATTCTCATTTACTTTTTTTAATACAATGATACGTAGTATGTGTATTTGAGAGAAAAAACTGCCAGTGCTGACAGGAACTTGGTCCTGCGTGTTTTTGTTTTTGTTTTTTGCAAAAAAGATTAATACGGTTTGCTCATGTTTAGAGAGGCCTGGATTTCTTCTTTTTCCTTTTGTGAACATTCTTCTATCCGCGGAAAGGGGGGGGGGGGGGGTGCTCTGGACTTCTGCAATTCTACATTTTAGCACTTTTCCCTACATGGTCATGTCAGTCCAAACAGATGTTTAAGGGGGGCAAAAACAGGGAGAACGACTGAACGAGAGACCTCGTGTGGCATTGTATTATGTGAGCAGTTGATGACTCAATTACTCAAACACCAGTACAATTACAAGGTTGAGCTGCTGGCATTCAGCGGTCAAAATCATACGCCACACACATGCACCGTGCATGTTGATGAACAAAGCCGGGCGGGGTCCAAGGCATGGATGTCGCCGGGCACTCGTGCATGGATTCCGCAGGAATAAATGAATGATTTTTTTAAATAAAGGAATAAATGAATAAGCACACCCATACCCATTCGTAGGCCACACTAGGTTTTCCACTGGCAATTCTTATTGTGGACAACTTTTCTTTACAATTTCTGGGGTCACAACACAAGGAAAGTGTTGACCTAACTGAACTGTAAACAAAGAATTGACCACACCTCTCCTGCATTATTGTATTCCCTTATCTAATTGACACCCTTCTTAACTGCTCAGTTTAGCGATGAAAACGGACCGAGAAAATCCCGTTACCGCCCGTCCGTTTTCCCGTATTTGTCCCATATTTTGAATAATACGAAAACGGTACGGTAAGGTCCGGTAACGGGACGGGAATATCCGGGAGCGGGACGGGATACGGTTGAGGGGTTATCCCGCCCGTATTTACGGGATCCCGTTTTAGGCCGGGATATCCCGTATTCATCCCGTTTTTTACTGTGCCGGGATATACCAACCCACCAAGCCCAATAGACCGAGCAGGCCCAGGACGAATAGAACAATCCCTCCGTATTCCCCTTCATCCACCGCCGGCTGCTCGGCGGCTCTGTCGCACGCCCATCGCCCTGGCCGCGGGGCCGCGCCGTCGTGGCCTGCTTCCCTGCTGACCTTCTGCGGGGGCACCACGACTGCAGGCGGCGGCGCTGCTGCTGCTTTGGCCGGCCGCAAGGGTGCCGGGCTGTGCCACTGTCCAGTCGCCGGACGCTGGGGCTGCAACTCTGCAAGCTGGGTGTCTGGTGCATCCACGATTCCATGGCCAGCACCTTCCTATCCTGGGTGACAACGCCGCGGACGGCAGGAGTGTCGACCTCCAGGACCGAGCTCGCCGCCATCGGGTGCTTCAGCCACCAAATTTCCAAGCCAGACGATATGGCGCCGTGAAGGCAGGTTTTTTTTTTTTGCGAGTAGTGAAGGCAGGTTCTTCGGCTTCCATTTTCTTTCTCTCTCAGTCAATCTCACAAGGATAGATGTGCTCCTGTAACTAATTTATCTAGCACAGCGGTAGAGCTCATCTAAATCCAAAACAACACAAGCAGAGATTGATTGTACATGCATGCTTCTGCTTGCCATGTTCTTCCGAGCATTTGGTTCAAATAGCAACAACGACTAAGGACTGCCACTCTGCCTGTGTAGTTTGGATCGTGCCATCCCGGTGTATTGTTCCGGTTCCCGTCCGTTTTCATTGTATTTTCGTTCATATTTGTTCGTTTTCGTATACCCGTTTATCCCGCTTCCCGTCCCGCTCCCGGCTATCCCGCTTCCGTTTCCGTTTCCGGTGAAAAAATATGAGACGGGACACGGTTAAGAGATTTTCCGTCCGTTCCCGTCCGTTTTCATCGCTAGCTCAGTTTCCCCCAAAGTAATCCCAGTTTAATCCCCTACAGCGCGACGTAATAACCACCCTAGACTCCCTCGCGTCGCCCCCAAGGTAACGCGGGCGGAGCGCCCTGCCCCCACGCGAGAGCCCGCCGGCCGCCGCCGCCGATGCCGGTGCTGGTCCCCGTTTCCCCTCATCTCCGTCCTTCCAGCCGGTGGTAGGGAGACAGGCAGTCCATCATGTTCTAGATCTGCTGCTGCATTGTTAGGTTTTCTTCTAATAAACTTTCCTCCATAATAGTTAGGTTAGTTTTTTATCGTCTTTTCGATGTTTTCGATCTGACTTTCTATTTTGTTCTGGATTTCTTCTGCGGGGTGTGTCGTTCTCTTAGGTACGACATGTTCTTCATCAAGTGATCGAGATACGTTGACTTAATCCACTTTGAGAAGGAATTGGATATGTTTTCCTCCCTGGTGGGATCGTCTTTCCGGTTGTTGGTGCTACTGCTGACGGCGGCGGATCTGCTCTTTCGGTCGTTGTTGATGATGGCTACCAGCAGTGACGGATTTTATGTTCGGTTCAACCTTCAGAAGATATGGTCGATGTGCTTTCGGCGCCTTTTACTCCCTATAATGGTTGAGCATACATCGCCTCTTTTGCGACCTTCACGTCTGTGAAGTCTTCTGGTGATTGGGACTGCAGTTCTCGTGTTCGGATCTGGTGCTGTTACATGGCGATGGAGTTTCCCGAAGTAATGGATGGCGCCAATTTCAAAGAAAACAAAGTGTAGAGATAGATCTAGTGGTATGGTTAAATGTAATTTCACTTTGTGTTGAGATATCTATTATACAAAATGTTATATTTTAATGAAATTTGATCTCTTGCCACGACATGACGACTTCACCACCGCACCTCTCCCTCCTCTCCGTCTCGGTGGCGGCTACCATCGTCGCCGTGTCCGTCACCACAGCCGTCCACCACCGTCTTGCAGATTGCAGTAGGTACGTACATTTGCCATCCTAACTCAGCTTGATTTGGCCGATTGCGGCGCGTCATGGAGAAGCTGTTTATTAATGTTTAATAGTAATCACAATTCACAAACCAACGGTGAAGGATGGATATGGATCGTTTATGTTATATATAAATCCAACCCCTGCCGATGTTGATGGGGACTTGATTAATTAATAAATTGATGTTCGCAGCCGCATGTTTTTATCCTTGAAGTGGCCGAGGATAATTCCAGTTCGGTTGCGCTTAAGGTCAAGTGGCCCGTTGATTTGGGAGTTTCAAATTGTTTCCCTCGAGTTTTTTTTTTCTAAAGAAATGTTTTCCTCGAGCCCAAGGGTGGTGTGACGCGTGTCTTTTGTGTGGAAGTAAACATCAATCGAGAGACTCTGAGCTTGGAGTTCCAATTCCTATTTGGCGGTTAGCACTTTCTCCCTACCTGTTCATGTCCGTCCAAAAGGATGCATGATAACAACTGAGACGAAGAAGAATGGGAGAAATGTACGTATATACAGGCAGAGAGCCTGCAGAATTATTGTTATATGGAAGCGCGGACACAATGATGGCGCCTCGGGCGCGCGGCCGACCGGCCGGGGGACCCGAACGCCGAGGGGGGGGGGGGGGGGCGGCGGTACGCCGGCTGCCGCGTGGCGCGACGCGCCGGTGCGCGCGCGCTCTGGACCCGATGGCCCAAGTTCAATTTGAACTGCACATGTTTGAACGCTCCAAACTTTAAATTTCAAACATAAACTCAAGAACCTATAGATAGGACTTCTGTAGTTGGATCAATGCTCTACACAATAGGCCCTAGCCGAGCTCAAATTGATTTCGAATTGGGAAAGAAATCTGGATGCCAAGGTGGGAGAAAACTCGGCCCCGAGGAACAGTAGCTAGCAGGTTTGACTTGAATTTTTGGGGTATTTTTACTCCGAATTTCAAATGCCAACCTGAAGATGAAATGTGTCCCTCCCAATTCTACACAACTTTTACATTGGCAGAATTTTGAGTGTTTAGACAAAAATTGGAGAACGTGGCCAAAGTTCCAGGGTGACATATTGACATCAAGGGGTTTGACCCACTTAGCTAGGGTTTTGACCAATGTAGTTAGTGTTGACTTGTCAAAGGTGCTCAAGGGTGAGTGTTAGGGAGGTTTTCAAGGTGATGGCCCAGGTTGACCATGATTTGACCACAGTCAACTGCTTTGATAAGCAATTAGGGTTAATTAAAAACCTGGGACGTCACAGCGCACTCGCGCTTCGTCGCCGTGCACGCTCCCGTCGTCAGTGCCGATCGGTGGCGGCCCAAATCCGGTGTCTGGAGCTGGGTGTCGTTCCGGAAGCCACCGCCGCCGACGACTAACGTCGCAGCGGGGTGCAAGGATGTGGAGCAGGAGTACGACGACGCGGTGGCATTGGCGAAGTCGAGTTCGGTGTCGATCTGTTTTCGAGTTGGCCCCACATTGAGGGGGTGGAGGAGAGATCCCCTCTATAGAGGGGATGGAGAGGGGTTTTTTGTCAACGGAGGAAAAATGGAGGCTATAGAGAATCTGCTGGAGATGATTTTTGGTCATTTGATCCCTATATGACTATTTTTTTGGTATTGGGAGGGGATAGGGAAGCTGCTGAAGTTGCTCTTAACTGCTCAATCTCTCCCAAAGTAGCCGCCGCCACGGCGCCACCCCTCTAGCGAGCTCAGCGACGACACGACGAGTCCACCACCGTACCGCACCACGCCCCTCCTCTCAGTCTCGTCGGCGGCTACTATCGTCGTCGTGTCCGTCACCACAGCCGCCCACCACCGTCTTGCAGATTGCAGTAGGCTCATTTGCCTTCCTAACTCGGCTTGGTTTGGCCCATTGCGGCGCGTCATGGAGAAGCAGTTTGTTAATGTTTAATAGTAATCACAATTCACAAACCAACGATGAAGGATATGGATATGGATCGTTTATGTTGTGCTATAAATCCAACCCCTGCCGATGTTGATGGGGACTTGATTAATTAATTGATGTACGCAGCCGCATGTTTTTATCCTTCAAGTGGCCGAGGATAATTCCAGTTCGGTTGCGCTTAAGGTCAAGTGGCCCGTTGATTTGGGAGTTTCAAATTGTTTCCCTCGAGTTTTTTTTTCTAAAGAAATGTTTTCCTCGAGCCCAAGGGTGGTGTGACGCGTGTCTTTTGTGTGGAAGTAAACATCAATCGAGAGACTCTGAGCTTGGAGTTCCAATTCCTATTTGGCGGTTAGCACTTTCTCCCTACCTGTTCATGTCCGTCCAAAAGGATGCATGATAACAACTGAGACGAAGAAGAATGGGAGAAATGTACGTATTTACAGGCAGAGAGCCTGCAGAATTATTGTTATATGGAAGCAGGTGAGATGACTGGAACGTCATTGTCATTGCCAAATTTTTACAAACGGGGGCGTCGTTTTCAGACTCAACTGAATTCTGGAATCGGACCGTCGGTTGTGGCTGCTGGCGTTCAGCAGCAGTCACAGATAGCTAGTACACTACACAAAAGAAAGCTCGGCAAACCATTGTGCTTGCTGATACACCAAACCGGCGGGGGCCATAGGAGGAGGAATTGAATTGAAGAGCCCATTCCTGCAAGTGCTCTACTGTATATCGGAAGGAAACTCTTGAGAAAATGCACGCCCATACTCATTGACAACCCCCGATAGGTTTTCTCTGATTTTTCCCTCCACCGGACTACCGCCTACCGGTAGGTCATCCTTTCCGAGAAGAAGCAACAGAACCGCTGCACTCCACCACCACGCTGTGAGTGCCCAGCTGCCCAACATCTCCGGAAATTTTGAAGCCATTTTCGGTTTCCAGACGGCTTAGCACTGCTCGGCTGAAATACGGTGGTGGTCAGGACTCGGGACTCAGGAGAGAGGTGAACCCGGTGACACCGTGAACAGCCTCACGGTGGCGCGTGGCGAGCCAGCAGGCACAGCATCCAGCCAGCCAGGTCGTCTCCAGGGGCGGACGCGACGGGCAGAAGCGGCTAGCGGACAAGGCAAGGCCGGGCGTGCGTGGGCAGGGACAAAACCAGCGGCACACCAGACCACAGTTTTCATATTCCCCGCCACTATTTATACGCGCCCGCGGCCTCGCCTCCCTTTCCAGTCACTCACCTTCGGTAGTTCGGTGTGCCTGCCTCTGCGTCACCAGACCGCGTGCCGCGTCACGCCGAGGAGGGAGGGAGCGGTTTGCCAGTGCGGCGTCGTTCTTCTTCGTCGCCTGGCCGGATGGACCTGCCGCACAGCCCGAGCAGCTCGTCGCCGGGGGAGGAGCCGTGCCAGTGGGCCGGCGCCGCCGGCCTCGGCTCCGCGGCGTGCGGCCTGGCCGGGAGGGTGCTCTGCGTCGTCGCCACCTGCGTCTTCGCGGCCGGTGCGTGCTCTGTTCTGCTCTGCTCTGCTCGCGCGAGGGTACACGTACACCTAGCTGCTGGCTGGCCGCGAGCTGAGCTGCTCTCCGCACCACCGTGCGATGGCTTCTTGCAGTGGGGTCCGTGGTCGGGGCGGTGACGGGGTCCATGATCGGGCTGGCGACGGAGAGCGGGATGCTGCGCGGCGCCGGCATTGGGGCCATCTCCGGCGCCGTGTTCTCCATCGAGGTCGCCGAGGCCTCCCGCGACCTCTGGCACTCGAGCGACTCTGGCGTCTGGACCGTCCTCAACATGGTACGCGCATTCATTAGCCATTACTATTCCTTCAACCTCTCCCTTCTGCCTCCTACTCCTGTCAAATTAATCGCTGCCAAGAAGTGGCACGAGCGCACTTCTCGTTCTTGTGCTTCAAAAATCCTCAGCCAAACCCTTGCGATCCAAGGCCAAAGCTGCAAATTCCAACCCGCACGGCCCCTGATTCCCTCACGATCGTTGTCTGTCATCCGATCACCATTGACAGGATCGGGGTAACGACATGGACGTCCTTGGCCAATCGTAAAACTGCGGAAGCACACCACTCTCGTTTTCGCGGCCTGATGGGGCTTGATGTTGACGAAGACTGATTAGGTGTGCCCCATGGACTCCGTGGGGCGAGGTTGCTGATGCTGATGCTGATGCTACCCCTATATGGCACATCTCACCATCCTTATTTATTCTTTGGTTCACAATTCGAATGCATGTGAATCCCATTCCCGTTGCATGTTTTTTCACCTGCAGTGGTGGCAGTTATTTCCTCTCCTTTTTTTCTTCTTGATTGAGAAAAAAAGAGGAACGAGCCAGTTCCCTGTCGAATCAAAGGCCCCTGCTAACTGCATGTATTTCCGATGAAACTTGTCTGTCTGTCTGTCTGTCTTAAGTGTTCGTGCTCTGCTACTGTGCACGCAGGTGGACATCATCTCCAGCCTCCTGAGCGGCAGGCTGGTCCGGGAGAAGGTGGGGCCGGCGGTCCAGAGCGCCGTGCAGAGTCAGGTAGCCACTCAACCTCAAATCACTGAAGATCACGATGCGTTTTAGTATTTGTCACTCTGAGAGCTACACGATACGACGCGTCCACTGTTTGCTGTCCTCTCTTTCTTTTCTTTTTTTGAAATTAAGGGCAGGAACACTGTCATATCATTTAAGAAGAAGAGCCAGCCGAAGCTAACAATACCACCACAAGAACAACGCACTCAAACAAACGCACCTAACAAAACGCTACACCACCTCTTCCTGGAAGATAAGCCAAATGTAAGCCACCAAGATCTGCGCCGCTGTCGCCAACGATGTGCCATGCCAAAGCCGCGGCACGCTGCAAGACTGAGTGACCACTCAAACTCCTCCGCCACGGGGTAACCATCCTCAAGCCACAAACACACGACCGTCGATCCCCCGACTCCAGCCTTGCATAAGAGGAAACTCCCAACGTAACTCCGGTGCAGTCAACTTTAACGCTCCACACGTGGGGGTCTTGCCACATCCACCTCCTCAAACTCGAATTCTCTTCATGCTCCTCGGAAACAACCACCTTAAAGTGTATGGGGGCCTCTCCGCCCATCACACTGGACACTGCACCAAGGATTCTTGCCACTGAAACGGTGATGAGAGCATCACCTACACCAAGCCAAAGTCAGGATCACCACCGCACCATGTGCACCAGCCCAAGCTTGCCAACACCCCTGGTCCCTCTGCACCTCCCCGGCAACACGGCCCGAGTGCACCTCCTCAGCTGCTGAACACAGGCAACACCACGAGCTGACCACAACCACTGCCATGAACCGAGATAGGTCTCCAATGCGGCGCCTCCAAGGAGGGCACGACGCCGTCGTCGCACATCCAAAAAGGATACGGTTTTCACCCGGAGAACCTCGTGCTGCAAGGCCATGGTAACTCGTAATGGTGCCCCCAACAGGGATAGGGACGCCCAATGGCGCCGCCACCATCACCACCAACAACAAAGTCAGCGAAAGCTTTCGCTCAGCACCATGCCTGCCACACACTCCCGACCATGACAGCAGCCTGCTCCCCGCCGCATCCACAACGCCTCAGCCGGAAGAGGCACGACACTGCCCGAAGCACCACCTCAGCACCTCCGGCAAGAAACCGCAAGCCCCCCAGACCCACCACCAAGGTGACACCGGACCAGACTCGTCGTCGAGGGAGGAAGGGAGCAGTAGCCACCTCGCCGTCGCATCACCCGAGCCCAAAAGACATCCGGCCCCACCAACTCCAGGCCAAGGCCTGGAACAGGCAGAACCGGCGGCAGCCACCGCCGTCGCCGCGCGCCGGCCGCAGCCACCTCCCTGCACCGCACACCGGTCGACGCCACCGCCGCCAACTCACCAGTCGCCGCCGCCAACGCCACCCGTGGAGCCTATGAAGCCGTAGCCGCCGTCGCCACCACCCTGCTCCGGCCGCCGCTCCTCCCACGCACCAGCGCGCCCCACAACGCGCGGCCACCAGATCCGGCTAGGGCGGCGCCGGATCTGGGAGGCCCAGCCACCGCCGCCGCAGGAGTGGCCCACGCCGGCGAGCTGCCCTCTGCGGGATCTCGGACGGCCGCGCCTGCCAAAACCGCCGGAGAGAATGGGAGATGCCCCGCCGCCGCCATCCCCACGGGCCGCGCGAGCTTCCGGCAGCCCGCTCAGGCGGCGGCGCGGCAGGAGGAGTCAGGAGGAGGGAGCGGCGGCGGCTAGGGTTGGGCGCTCGGGTCGCCCCGCGCGAGAGGCGACCGCGAGCGCGTTTTTTTTTTCCGGCTGGCCTATTATTTTGAGCTCTGCTGTTCAACCAAATCCAAGCAGCCAAGCGATGCAAAATCCCAAGTCAAAAGCATATGTGGTGCCACCATCTGGTGCCATGGAGACTAGAGAACAACCTGTCCAGCTAGCGTCCGCACGTTGAGACGTCGAGTTAGCAGTTAGCCACAGTCCACACTGCACGTTGCCCGGAAGCCAACGCAAACCATCTAACGCCACTACTACTTGTATTTTTCTTCCAAGAACACACGCACAAGTCATCCCTTTAATAGCATGGTTAGTTACGGCAGATGCTGGCTGCCTTGAAGGAAAATCTGTCGCCTGCTAAGATCACTCTCTCAGTGCGGTGAGGTCATCGCCGCCGGCCCGCAAGTAAAAGAAAAGAAGCTTTTGCTTGCATCAATGGCGAACCATCAACTAACCCCGCGCGGCCGCGGGTGGCTGAATGTTTGGTAGCGTAGAGATAGTGTGTTTCTAGGTGCTCAGAGATCAGCTGGTCTTCAGATTGTTGGCTCTTCCTGATGTTTTTCTTGGTTGTTTTTGTGCACGCGTGCAGATCAGCGCCATCAGCTCGCCGTTCGCGGAGACGAGCGACCTGTTCGAGACGGGGGGAAGCAGGAGGGGCATCACGGCGGACGCGCTGCGGCGGCTGCCGGCGATGGAGATCGCGGCGGACAGCGCCGTGGACGCGGCGGGGGAGGCGGTCTGCTGCCCGGTGTGCCTGCAGGACTTCCGGGTGGGGGAGTCCGCGCGGAGGCTCCCAGGGTGCCGCCACGTGTTCCACGCGCCCTGCATCGACTGCTGGCTCGTCAGGCATGGCTCCTGCCCGCTCTGCCGGCGAGACATCTGATCTCCGGCGCCCGCTCGCGCTTCCGTATGTAGATCGCCGTCGTGGCCATCTGCTTGGACTGAGTGAACGGTGGGTTTTAGCGGAGTAGGGTTTGTAGGACGGCACCTGATGCCCGTAAGGGAAATGGTGCTCTCTGATGGTGAGCAAAAGAAAGCATCTGCCTAATAAAAATCAAAAAAAGATGAAGAAAAATGGGAGGGGAAAACAAGAGATGGGTTGGGTTCAAGCGTGGATAAGAGTGGTTCAAGCAAAGATCGTGTGTAGAAAGTCTGTCTTTTACTCTGATCTGGCTTTGATTCCGTGCCTGAGTACCTTGCAAAGCAGCAGGTTTCAGGTCGTGCTTTATTCGCGCATGCACACTGTGAGAATACAGAGGATCGCAGCCAGAGCCCCCGTGAGCACATGGGTTTTGGAAGCAAAGGCCTGCTCAAAATTGGTCCCAACATTTGCTTCTTCAGTGAACATCAGAACATGCAATTGGCGTATTCGGATTTCAGCAGGCAGGCCCGAGGCCCCACATACTAAAACTAAAACGTGCAGGTGCAGTGCGTGCCAATGTGCCATCACTACTACGCGTTGCGGCGCATGCCGTGTTTTTCCGGCCGCCCATCCTGATTCCTGATCTCGGCGTCACGCGAGACCATCTTGAGAAGCCAAAAATTCGGGTCGCACCTAACTTAAAACAGATGGGCCGCAATGCGCTAAGGCCCGAGGACCCTGTAAAAAAAAGTAGATTTGTCAAGAGCTCTATGGGCCCAATTTTGAGCCCAATTTGAACGAGTCTTTTGGATTTATTTTTTTTATTTTACCATTTTGCAAAACAATATGGCATCCACAAAGTTTTGCAAAACTAACCCTATACTGCCGAATGAAACAGCGGTTGGGTCCTTCTCCTCTTTCCAAACTAATTACGGTAATGCGGGGACTCTGACATCCGAAGGCATCCGACGGTGTCGTAGAAAATATCTAGTGTGGGGGCCTCTAACTCACCACAACCACTCAAATCGATTTTTCTCAATTTTTTATCTCTTCACTATGCAGTTGTCGGTATGTGCCTCTCATCCTTATCTATTCACCTGTCTTTCCCTCCTCCTGTCCTCTTTCTCGGCAGGACCGTCCCTGAGGGTGTGCAGAGTGAGCGACCGATCAAGGTCTCCAAATATGTAGTAGTTCATTACCCACATTAGTATATATGTATATAGCTAAGTTGTTGCCTGCAAGTATTAAGAAAAGGAAGCAGTCTGGTTGGCCCATTATCAATAACGTCATTGCCCATTTATACAAACCAAGTATTGCATATAGAGTTCTACTGACCATCCCCGTGACTGTTGCATCAACGAAGCAAAGCTTTTCAAAATTGAAGCTGTTGAGGACCTATTTGCGTTCTACAATGACACGAAAAAGACTTAATGATTTGGCTATAATAGCACTTGAGAGCAGAATATTGGAGAAGATTGATTATGAGCGTATTATTGAAGATTTCATTTCAAAAAAACACTAAAAGGAATGAAGATATTCAAGTAAAGATTATGCAACATAGGTACAATTCTTAACAAGGGCTCATTACAATGTAATATATTATACTGTACAATTTATTTTCGTTCTATTTTCTTCGAGCTAGTAGGCCTCATTTATTAGTTTCGTACAAGGCCTCGGATTTATCTGGGACGGCCCTGTTTCTCGGTTCTCTCTCTTGCTTGCACACAATGGATGCGCTCCACTGGGAGGAGCTCCTCTGATGCTTGCTGCTCCACCGGATTGTGTCCCTGAGCGTGGGGTGTTCCCTACGCTAGCCGCCAGCAAGGAGTTCCTCCGTTGTTAGTGGCGAAGCCAGCGCCGGAGCTCAGGGGGGCTCCCACTGCCGTCTTCTTACTCCAGCCCCCCATCCCCTCTTCTTCTTCCACCTCCGGCCTAGGGGGGCTCAAGGGGGGCTTCGGGGGGGGGGGGGGCTGGAGCCCCTCGGCTCCAGCCCCCCCCCCCCCCGCCCCACCGCTGGCTCCGTCGTTGTCCGTTGTGCCGCACTTCCCCGGGCAAGTGCGAGGGGCCGGGCCAGCCGTCGCACCAGCACTGCTCCCCGCGCCGACCCTCGCTCGCTCCCATGGTTAGGAGGGACGGGCGAGCCATGGCGTCGGCCGCTTGCCGTGCGGCCAGGGGCGGACGAGCTGCACTAACGGGGGCCAACTAGCCACCCGGCGGAGGTTGCTCCGGCGGCGGTGCATCCTAGGCAGAGTCTGCTTCAGCGGCGCCCCGTCCGTGGCCCGACGAGCAGGCGCCCCCTGCCATGTTGCGATAGGTATCTCATGATGTCTCAGTAGAGCTTTTTGGATGTTGCAAGAGCTATAAATGCGCATACAGGGTGTTGGAGATGAATGCATCTTTTGCGATGTTGCATTGTTGATTTTCTCATATGTTTCGATGTTGCAACTGCTAAGAATCGATGTTTCAACTATTCGATGTTGCAACAATGTTATCTGGATGTTGCAAGAGTTTTATCTTCATGTCGCGAATGTTTTGCAATGGATTTCATTACATTGTAATAGTATTACACTGTTGTCGGGGTTCTCTACCGTTGGACAGTAAATTTGTATCGATCGTGTGTCGGACCCGGATGGTCAGCACAGGAGACACCGGGATTTATACTGGTTCGGGCCTCCGAGGAGTAATACCCTACGTCCAGTGTCGAGCTGCCGTGTTCCCGTGCTGGGGTTGTTTGTAGTAGGGGTTACAAACTGGTCGGGAGAGGGTGTCGAGCCCAAGTCCCTGAGTATGAGTGTTCGGTTCATCAGCCCTTGTGACGGTTGCCCTCCTCTCCCTTTTATAAACGCAAGGGGGAAGGGCACAAAGGGAAATAAAAGAAACGTTACAGTGTCGGCTGCTGGGACGTCCTCTCGTGCGTTGCAGTCCGTCAGGGTGCATTGAAGAGGAGCCGCGCTATGTTGTTTGTCGAGGCCGCCGCGTGGCCGGACGGGGCTGTTCACTTTGGGACGCCTGGCGCTTCCTTCGAGTAGTTTGGTGCTGACTCAACCCGTCTGAGCATGGGATGAGCCCACCACGTTAGGGCCTAATCGTAGGCCAGTGTTAATCGTAGGGGGCACTCGAGTGCCTCGGTCGGAGTTGGCGTGCTGCATGGTCGGATGTGACGGCGAGTTGATGGCCGCACGGCTGAGCAGAGCTGCATTAAGACTCTTGTCAGAGTCGTCCGCCCGCGCATGCCGCCAGCTGGTGTGCTTGCAAGGCATGGGGAACTGGCGCCCCACGCGTCGCGGCGGAAGAGTTCGTGCGCTGAGACTGCGCCACGTGGTATGGGCCGCGTCTTGGTCGGAGACGGAGAGTGCTCGTGCGGACGAGCTGGTTGTCGTGCGAGGCGGAGACTTGTTGTGCGAGGCGGAGATTTGTCGTGCGAGGCAGAGACTTGTCGTGTGAGACGGAGACTTGACGTGCGAGGCTTCCTCTAGTAGGGAACTTGTCGGAGAAGTTCCCAACTAGTCGGAAACAAGACGTCTTGCCCGTGATGGTCTTGACAGGGGTCCTTAGTCCTCCTCATCTTGAATCTTGGCCTTCACGTTGTCAGTGGTGTCAGAAGACTCCACCTCAAGAGTGATTATCTCGCCGTCAAAGGGGGCCCTAATCTGGGCCCTCATCAGTAGCCCCCGAGCCTGAGAGGGAGTCAAGGACTCGCACACAGGCTCAAATGAGAAGGCATTGCGCTGATTCTTGCTCTTGATCTTCTCGGTGGGTGCGCGCGAGCGCATCCGCCCGATGTAGCCCCCGAGCACACGAGTGAGTTGTAGACTCGCTTGTGGGGTTTTGATTTTCAGTAGCGTTGCTGTGGTTCTGGAACTTTTTGTCGAGGTAGTCATAGCAGTCGTGGGAGATGTGGAGGTTTCGGGAGCCGCGGGAATCGTGGAGGTCGTGGCCGACGTGGCGGATGAGACAGTTTGAAAAGACGGAGTGGGGGGTGGTTCGGGTACCTGGGCCCAGCATGGATCGAGGCGTCGTGCAGGCGGGCGTCAGTTACGCCGGGGTGCGTGCGCGTGGGCAGGCGTCTCTTCGGCGCGGCGGGCCCAACATTCAAGGCCGCTGGCCGCACCCCTTCCTTTTTAACCGTGGGCCGGCAGAGAGTCCGGAACTTTTACTCCCCCGCCTTTTCCTTTGCCCTCGCCATCTGCCTCTTTCGCTCCTCACGCCTGCAGCGCCGCCACCACTTTTGCCGGAGTCGCGTGCGGAAGCTCGTCGTCGCCATGTCGAACTGGTCGCGCTCCAACGTGTCCCGCACAATGCTGCACCACCTCGTCGCCGCCGGGCAGCTCCCTCCGCTCACCGATGCCGTGGAGTGGAAGGTGCCCGGGAAGGAGTCCGTGTCGCGCCCGCTGAAGGGGTACGTCGTCTCGTTCGTGGCCTTCCACGAGTGCGGCTTCTCCGTTCCTGCCGGGCGGTTCATCCAGGCGGTCCTCTTCGAGTACGGGCTCCAGCTGCAGCACCTTAACCCGAACAGCGTCCAGGAGATGGCAGCGTTTGAGGCGCTGTGCGAGGGGTACCTGGGGATAAGTGCCCATTGGCACCTCTTCAGGTACTTCTTCATGTTCGCGTGTTTGAAGGACGGCCCCATCGCGGCGACCATCGGCTGCGCCAATCTCCGGATGAAGCAGGGCCGGGGCAGCAAGTACATCCCCTCCTCGCTGACCAGCTCCAACAACGGCTGGCACAAGGGGTGGTTCTACCTCAGGAATGACCCCGAGCACGGGCTGCCGGAGTTCACCGGGAACTCCATCACCCAAGCGCCGAGAAGCTGGACCGATGGGCAACCGAAGGGGGAGAAGGAGAAGCTGCTCAAGGAGCACTGGGCGGTGCTGGCACGCCTTCACGACGCCGGGGTCGACCTGGCGGCGGTCATCGGCCAGTACCAAGCCCGAGGGGTCGTTCCGCTACGGAGGCGACCTCTTCGCCTTTGCGAGATGACAGCCAGGAGGGCCCCCTGGACAGGAACTGTGACCGCGCCTGAGCTGCCGTCACCTACCGAGATCCAGCGCCGCGTGTCGGTGGCCATCGGGAGTCGACCTACGAGTGGCCGCCGTCGCAGCTCCTGCCGATGCTCCCCAACGAGGGGACTGAAATGCTCGTAAGTGATTTCTTCCTCCGATAAGTTTCCGACTAGTTCGGTGTCTTCTCTTAGTTCGGATCTTCCCGAGAACTCGTTGGTAGTTGTTGACTCCTTTTGCCCTGACCTTTTTAAGCTGAAGTGCTCTCACCTCGTGCCCGAGAAGGCGCCTCTCCCGGAGGAGGCGATCTTCAAGCGCAACCAGGCGGCCGCGGACAGGCGGAGGGCCGAGCGCAAAGAGCGGCACAAGGAGAAAGAGATCGCCAAGTGTGACAACCCGCCCAGGAAAGTACCGTACTATCGCCTAAACCAATCCACTTTGGTCATTCAGCAATAATAAGGTATCATCATGTCGTTAGTTGCCGGGTTAACGCCCGGTAAATCACTTACAAAGCAACAAGGATCGACATATATGCATTAAAACTCACGCGAAGGCGAGTCCAGAGAACAACATACGATTAACATCCGAAATTACCCCGAAGGGCTTAATTATTACAAACCGGAGTCTTTGACATGACAGCGAAGTTCAGAGTTTTGAAAACAGCGGAATTAAACTAACGGCATGAGGAAACATCACGGGAGGCCTGCCATGATGCCTTCATTCATCGTCTTCAACCCACTCCAGCTCCCAGCCAGGCGGGATCTCTCCAGGCCACACATCAGCAAAGGCATTACCTGAAGCAACAGATTATAGCAAGGCTGAGTATACTAATACTCAGCAAGACTTACCCGTCGGTGACAACTACATCACCAACTCTAGACATGAAAGGCTTTTTGGCCAATGGGGTTTCTTTTGCTAAAAAGCAACAAAGAGTATGTCCTTACTTTCAATATTTTAGCACAAGTTCTAGTTGATTATTCCTTTCTAAATTAGCAAGCTAGTGCAAGCATAAGTTGTGCAAACAATTAATCAAGCATAATATTCATCAACTTCCATCATTAGGGATCTCATGGCCAGTGGAGTAAGTAGTCTCAGATAACGGTGAGAGGCCGACAATCGATTGATTTAAATCTTGCAAGGTAGACCTAAACACACGGTAGGGTGCCCCCGCGAGGACAACCACCAGGCGGTTCCCAAAAATCTTCGGATTGGGATCAGATGTTACAGTCTTATGTACAAGGCTTGCTAGGCTACACCACCAAGGTCACCTAGCCTCACACATGTACTCAGGTGGCGAGCCCGGGGCCGCAACCCTAAGATTAGTAGCGCAAAGTTCCCGCACCGCCTCATTTAGGTACTAGGCTTACCGTACCTATTTCCGACATGTGTTTAGTACGTTCAAACACTTAACCCACGAAAGCCATTGGACCGGAGCCCACATCCCATGCTCTTACCACGTGAGCAATTCATTTATAAAGATCTTATGATTCCAACATAAGAACCTATTCTCGCGAGTGACAAGCATCACTCGACTTGTAATGGTCCTATAGCATAGCAGCTATCGACCTAACATACTAGTAAGGACATAGGTACCTAGGAATCATGCATCTAGGGTTCCATTCAACTCCTGAACGTAAATGCACAATCATAGTAAGGATAATTGCATAATTTTAAAAGGAAAGGTTAATGATCCGGGGCTTGCCTTCGCTGGCAAGGTTGGCCTTGGGCCCTCCTGGACTTTGGTTCAGGTCTTGAGCTACGAACACGTGCTGCAGCTCACGGACAACACCTTCGTTTCCTCCTCCCGGCACGCGCGTACAGCTACCGTCGGGAAGATCTACACGAGGATGCAAATGCAAGACTTAATTGACGATTTGGTTTAATTAATTACAAAACAACACATGACAACCATGGGGTGCATGGTTGACCACATTCACCTAGATAATAATACATTCAGCATACTCTTCCAATAAAAGAACAATATGCAATGCTTTATTATCTACTCTTTTTAATAGTGACTGTGTACATATATATAAGTAAATTAATTTAATTACCACAAACAGCAAAGGGTTGGTTATAAACTTGTTAGCAAGTTCCACATCACATGCACATGGTCTTTAGGTGTGGAGTGTGGTTTTCCAATTTACTTTCACTATTAAACCTACAATGGCTTCTCCATTTTATTCAACCAAATAAATCATAAAACACCATGTGGGATGTTCACTTAGCTCATTAAGTCTAATACAAGCCACTGATCACACATGCACTCTTGCTTAAGCTATAAAAATAAATATATCAAATATAGCATTTCTATTTACTACAAACAAGATAAATGCATATAAAAATAAATAAAGCACTTCTGGAGCCAAACTTTCTCTCACTGTTTCTCTGGTCCAAAACAAGGCTAACAACTAACATGTACACCTAGGGCTATTATAGAACTGGAGATATGCAATTACTTATAAAACTAAGCATAATTCAAGGATAAATATTTCTGGCAGAGATAAAATCATGGTAAATTCACCAGAGGTGCATTTCAACATAAGAAGACAATAGCCAGAAGTTGGGCACAAAAATAAATTGATTTTAAGCTATAGAATTCATCTAGGCAGATTCATCATAAATAGAAGATAAATCATATAAAAAGATTTACTCAGTACCTTTCTGCAAATTTTGGTGTGGTGACTAAACATGGCATGAAGCACAACATATCCAAAAATCAGCTCATGAACACATGTAGATTTTGCAGTACAATAGATCTAGGGTAAATGGATTTCAATTTTTTTCATGCAAAATTTATCACACAAAAGTATATACCTCCTTTACAAAAGTTGTAGTACTCTTCACAAGGAAACTGACAAAATTGGTTTCACATTTTTCTGATTTTTCCTTGAATTTCCACAGATTTTACAAGTTACAGGCAAAACACACTAAAAGAGAAGAATCTTTTTACACACGGGTCCCTGGAACTTTTCAAATCCTCACAGAAATGCCCTCGGCACCAATTCCTTCACAGATTGGTCCCCGGCGGCGGAGGTGAGCTCGCCGCCGGTGCTGTGGGGCCGGGGCAGGCAACAAATGGCACTGAGCTGCAATTGGGCTCACCCGTGATTGATTGGCGGGCTTGGTGAGGCCGGAGACATCGCCGGTGAGCGGCGGCGACGAAGTAGTGGCGGCGCGGCCGCGGTGGTTCAAGGTCCGGCGAAGGGGGAGGCACGGCTGGGCAATGCGCAGCGCATAGAGCTTCAGTGTGCCCCAGAGGAGATGCTAGGAGGGTCGGCTGGCTCGTGGATCAAGCGGGGGAACGAGCTCGTCGGCGGCTGCTCGGCGGCGGCCGCTGGCACTCGTGCTCCGCCGAGCAGGCAGTCCGGCCAGGGCAACACGCAGGTGTGTAGGCTCTATTGGTGTGGGGAGAAGAGCTAGGCGTGCTCAGACGGCAACGGAAAATAGCGGAGCAGGGAGGTCACCAAGGAGGTGCCAATGGCGGCGGCGGCGGCGTTCGGTGTTCACGCGCGAGGGGAGGGACAGCGGCCCCTTTATAGGCGAGCTAGGGACGTAGTCTTCGTGGCTAAGTCTTCCCCGGCCATTAAGCCGCGGGTACGGCGGCCAGGCCTCGGCAGGCGCGCACGACAGGGAGAACGCGGGCGATCCGGCGGACAAACGGCGGGGTGGTCGGCTTGGCGCGTGAGGGAGCTCCCCGTGGCAGGGGGATACGTCACGAGAAGCACGGCGCACTGACCGGCGGTCGCAGGCCCACCTCAGCGTGCGGGTACGACGGCGCGTCGACGTGGCGGCGCGCGCGCGGGCGCGCTCTGGAACGCAGCCACGACGTCGTGGCGCGGCACACCTCTGTTCAATTCGGTTTAGGCCCTTTTGATCACGATTATCTCCCGAATTTTGAACTGAAGTGCACTAAGTGGTAAATAGAAAAGTTGTAGAACAAAGATCCCTCTACAACTTTTACAAAGGCCGACAGGTGCTTTGATCAACGGTTTTTGCAGAAATAGCTTGCCAACTTGGGGTTTTTCTTGGCGCCGGTGAACAGGAGCTGCTGCAGTTGACCAAGTTTTCCACCCTTTTCCACTCAAAATTTGAAATGCCATCCAACATGAAAGTTGTGTCCCTCGAAAAACTAAACAACTTTTATATCGGGAGATTTTGAAGTGTTTAGGTGAAATTTGGAGAACGCGGCAAAAGTTCCGGAGGAAGTTCAAAGACATTAGGGTTTAAGTAGGGTTTGACCGTGCCTTTGACCAAGGTTTGACCACAAGTGTGTGTTGACTTGATCAAGAGGGTCATTAGGGATTGTCGGCTCGGTTTTCGAGGTGATGACCCAGGTTGACCATGGTTTGACTGGCGTCAATACGTTTGACTCGGTCATTAGCACTAATAATGCTAATCAAAAACCTGGGGCGTCACACCAAGCGCGATCGGAACGACAACCACATCAAGCGCCGCAAGGCGGGGGAGCGCCACGTCTCCTCCAATGAAGATCTGTCGCCGTCGCCGCCGTGGAGCGGGGACGAGCCGAGCGCGGAGGTTGACTGGAGCAGCATATCGGGGTCACCCCTCCCTGCGCCGCGCCGAGCGGCGGAGGTGAGCTCGTCGCGGCGGTCGGAGAAGGGCGCCCGCGAGAAGGGCATGAGCTCCAGCTCGCGGCCGGCGAGCCACTCCGCCCGAGAAGATCAGAGGGTGACCCGCTCGCAGGCGGCCCCTGGGGGCTCGCGCGCCTCCGAGGGGCGGAGGGATCCCCCGCGCCGGGAAGATCCACCCAAGCGACCGGCGGAGCAGGAGCCTTCCTCCCGCCATCTCTTTGACGGCTCCGACCGCCCGGACTCGGACTCCCTGCGGAGGCGTTCATCGTCCAAGGTGAGGTCGACCCCGCCGGCGCCTGTTCCGGCCGCACCGCAGGAGGGGGACACGAGCGCCCCCAGTGACGCCTCCAATCCCTCGTCATCCGCGGTGGCGGCACCCCAGCCGTGCAAGTTCCTTTGTCCACCGGTGGGAGTCGAGGGCCGGCCTCTGGTGCAGCGGAGGTCGAGAAGACAGCCGCCGAGCCGTCGAGGGCTCGAAACACTACCCCCAAGCTGTCGGGGGATCGAAGTGCCGCCCCCAAGTCGTCGGGGGGCGACAAGTCAACTCCTGCACCAACGGAGCGTCGGGAGCCAGCCCCCGAGCTGGCGGGGGGCCAAGAGGTCCACCCCCGAGTCGGGCCCATCGGATAGGCCCGCGAAGCGGGTTCGCATGCGATCCTCCATGTAAGTTCTCGTTCGCCATCCTTTGTTGTTTCATCGTTCTTCATTCTCGTCTTGCTTCTTATCCTCAACTCGCGTTTTCCTCAGCCGCGCTGACACCGGCGTGCTCAGCCTTGCGCCCCTGAAACGCGCTGCGCTGGGCGCGCGCGGCCCGCAGTTTGAGCCTCGCCCGTCGCCTCCCTACGCCGAACCGTTGGCGGAGCAGGACGGGAGCGGGTTGGTCGTGGCGACCGAGGTGGTCTAGTCCGCGGCACCTCCGCCGGCACCAGGTGCCGACAACTCGGCCAAGGGGACGGTGGCCCCAGGAGCGGACGTTATCCAGGCAGTGGCCGAGCCACAAGTCGAGGGCACCGCCGGAGGCGGTGATGTCGGGACGGCACCTTCCGAGAAGATCGTGCTCCCGCCGCCATCGGCCGTCAAGCGCAAGGTCGAGGCGCTGGTGGCGGCAGAAACTTTGGTGCCGGAGGCGCCGCGGGCAGGCGGGGATGCGGCGGAGGCGTTGGCAGCTGACGCCGCGGCTGCCCACCTTCGTGAAGCCATTGACCTCGACGAGCCTGACCTCCCGGGCAACGACACGGCCATCTTTGAAGCCGCACTGGAGCGGTTGTTGTCGGATCCGGAGGAGTCGCAAGCCGAGGCCTCTGGATCTGCCGCGCCCGGGGCGGCAACCACAACAAGTGCGGCGGAAGCCGTCGAGAAGGAGCCCGCGCTCGATGCGGCCGCGACGGCGCAGCCGGAGCCGGGCTTGATCAGAGCTGCTAGGGCCGCCGAGGCCTCAGCCACGTTGGAGGCGACCGAGGAGGTCCTCGGTGAGCCAGCGGCCGGCGCAGAGCTAGCTCGCGCCGCATCTCCGTCCCCTGCCGCGGTCACGGATTCGGCCGCAGCAAGCGCGTCAGAGTCGTCGCCACCCCGGCCTGCTACCCCCGCCACCGAGACGGCAGCCGTCGTAAGCCCAACTCGCCCAGCCTCCTGGGAACACGACGTTCCCGGGAGCTCTGTGGGAGCCGCCTCCCTGGAGATCCAAGAGGTCGGGGAAGGCTCGGGTGCAGGTCTGCTGCCAGAGCCCGAGGTGGATGACGCGCGGATCACCAACCTTGCTCGCTCTACCTGGGCGGCCGCTTTCGAGGCGGGCGCGTCCGACGACGAGGACGAGGAGACCGAGGCCCGCGGCAACCTCGAGCGGGGTCTCTTGTGGGCACGTCGTGCGTTTGACGAGCTCATCCTTCCCGTGACAACGGTAAGTCTTCTCGATGCAGCAGCCTACTCTTGCTTCTTCTGTTCCTCCGAAATTTGTGATCGATGTACTCTTGCCCGGAACAGACGCTCGCGGAGTCCGGCAGAATGAGAGCGCGCACCGTCAAGGAGCTCCGAGCAGAGAGGGCCCAGCTGGAGATGCAGCTGGTGGTCGCCTGCGTGGCCGCCGCCGGGGCAGTGGCGAGCGAAGCGTCGTCGAGGGCCGCGCTCGAGGCCGCCAGGCAGTCCTGTGACGTCCCAGGATTTTAATTAACCCCTAAGTATTAGTCAACACAGTTGACTATGGTCAAATCATGGTCAACCTGGGCCATCACCTTGAAAACCTCCCTAACACACCCCCTTGAGCACCTTAGACAAGCCAACACAAGTCCCGTTGATCAAAACCCTAGCTAAGGGGGACAAACCCCTTGATGTCAACATGTCATTCTGGAACTTTGGCCACGTTCTCCAAATTTTGTCTAAACACTCAAAATTCTACCAATATGAAAGTTGTGTGGAATTGTGAGGGACACATTTCATCTTCAGGTTGGCATTTTAAATTCGGAGGAAAAATGGCTCAAAAACTCAAGTCAACCCTGTCGGCTACTGTTCCTCAGGGCCGAGAATTACTGCAGATTGGCATCCAATTTTCTCCCTTTATTCAAAACCAATTCAAGGTCTGTTGGTGCCTATGGTGTAGAGCTTTGATCAGTCTACAATAGTCCTATCTATAGATTTTTGAGTGCAGTTCGAAATTCAAGAGTTTGAAGCATTCAAACTTGGGCAGTTTGAATGGGATCGGGGCCAGAGCGCGCGCGCGCCGGCGCGTCGCGCCACGCGGCGCCCGGCGTACCGCCGCCCTGCCCTCGGTGTCCGGGCCCCCCGACCGGTCGGCCGCGCGCCCGAGACGTCATCATGGTGTCCGCGCGTCCCCCGAGCGGACCCCCCTCGGGCCGCGCCCAAAACCCCGCGTGGCCGCCCGCCGACCCTGCCGGCCGGACCCCCCGCCGTGTTCCCCGCTGGCGATGCCCTGTGCGCGTTGGTCGACGCGCGCCGCCCCTTAACTCACCTCCCCGGGCACCGAGGTAGCACCCCGCTCACCCCCGTGCGCATGCCCGCCTATAAAAGGCCGCCCCTCTTCCTCCCCGCGCGCGCACACCGCTCCGCCTCCCGCCATTGCCGCCGCCACGGTGAGCACGCTCCTCCGCCCACTTCCACAGTCGGCCAAGCCACCAAGCGCCTCCCCTAGGACATAGAGAAGCTCCCAAGGCCGCGTGTTCATCCGCATTTTGCCGCCGTTCGCCAGAACCCGAGCCGAGGCGGGAGCGCCGCTGCGGTCTCGCCGACGCCGCTCGCCGGCATCACCTCCGGTCGCGCCACCACCGCCAATCGGTCCGTGGTAAGTCGAATCGACTCCTAGTGCCATTTGTTCATCCCCTCCGGCCACCGTTCGCCGCCGGCGAGTTCACCCCGCCGCCGGAGGGCACAATGGTGAAAGCCGAGGGTATGGTTGTGAAACCAAGGACCTAGATGCAAGGATTTGAAACTTAGTTTTCTAGCAGATTGGTCCAGTGACTTAGGAAAATCCTAGAAATTCGTAGAAAAAATAGAAAAATGCAAAACCAATTTTGTTGGGTTTAGTCAGACTAGACCTACAACTTTTGCAAAGCATGACCATAGTTTTGACTTGCAGATTTTGAATAGAAATTCAAATTTAGTTTGACATCATTTTGTTGTAGTTCAAAATCTAGAAAGACTATGGAGCTAAGCTTTGGATATGTTGCTAGTTATATCATTTGTAGGGTCTAGCCAAACCTTTGAACAAAGTTACTGTGTAGATCTTTTTATATGAATTACTTTGTATTTATTCTATTTCTGTCTAAATGATTTTTGTAGCTAAAAGTAATTAGGGTTTTGTACTTAGCTTGTGGCTATGTTCATGTTATGCCTAGATGCAACTTTCCTGAATTTATCATGATTTTATCTCTGCTAGAAATATTTAATCTTGATTTATGCTTAGATTTACATTTAAATGCATAGTTCAAATTTCAAATGTGTTTGTGATGAACATGCTGGTTTCCTAGACTTGTTTTAGGTCAGAGAAGCTGTAGGGTTGAGTTTGGGTGCAGGAGCACTTTATTTATTTAATTATGCTTTTCTCATATTTTTGGTAGCTAGGAAATGTTATTTTGAGTATAATTAATTTGTGGCTCTTTTAAACTTGGAGTTTGGTCCAGTGGCATGTTTAGAATCTTTTGGGCCAGTAAGGACCCTTGTCCTTGTTTTTATAGTTTGTTTTGCATTTAAAGGTTAGAGTGCACATAAGCTTCCTATTAAAAATTAATTAGGAAAAATCATCCTTGTTTCCTTGTTCCTTCTAAATTTGTTGCCTAGCTTAATTAGAGGCTATAAGTACACCCATGTTGTTTGGTGTGATTTAATAATGTTATTTGCATAGATGTGTACACAATCACTATTAAAATGATTAAAAGAATAAGCCTTCACATATAATAACTTAAATGAACAGAATTAGTAAATAAATGTTTGTTAAGGTGAATATGGCCAACAAGAGTTGGATAAAATAAATAACCTTTCACTCCACCTGAACCTTGCATTGCATACCGTGTAGAGCTCCCTGACGGTAACTACGCTCTCGTGCCGGAAGCCGAGGAAGGAGGAGCTGACGCGGAGCTGCAGTACGTGGGAGTGAGCGAGGACACCGAGGACCCTCAGGCTAACTGTGCTGACGAAGGCAAGCCCCGGTGCATTGTCCCCTGTGTTTTTGAAAAGTTACATAACTATCTATGGATGTTTGCGCATTTACGTTCAGGAGTTGAATGGAACCCTAGATGCATGATCCCTAGGTACCTATGCCTTTAATAGTATGATAGGTCGGTAGCTGCTATGCTATAGGACCGTTACAAGTCGAGTGATACTTGTCACTCGCGAGAATAGGTTCTTATGTTGGAATCAGAAGCTCTTTATAAATGGATTGCTCACGTGGTAAGAGCATGGGATTTGGGCTCCGATCCAATGGCTTTCGTGGGGTAAGTGTTTGAACGTACTAAGCACTTGTCGGAAATGGGTATGGTAAGCCTAGTACCTTAACGACGTGGTGAGGGATCTTACTATTACTCATCTTGGGATGCGTCTCACGGCTAGCTACCGGTGGTGCATGGTGATTCTGGGTGCCTTGCGGGGTATACCAGATAGCCTGTACCAAAGACTGTGAGATTCGATCCTGATCCGAAGAGTTTCGGGAACCGCCTGGTGGTTGTCCTCTCGGGGGCATCCTACCGTGTGTTTAGGTCTACCTTGCAAGGTTTAAATCAATCGATTGTCGGCCTCTCACCGTTATCTGAGACTACTTATCCTGCTGGCCATGAGATCCCTAATGATGGAAGTTGATGAATATTTATGCTTGATTAATTGTTTTGCACAACTTATGCTTGCAATAGCTTGCTAATCTAGAACAGAATAATCAACTAGAACTTGTGCTAAAATCTTGAAAGTAAGGACATACTCTTTGTTGCTTTTCAGCCAAAGAAACCCCAGTGGCCAAAAAGCCTCTCATGTCTAGAATTGGTGATGTAATTGTCACCGACGGGTAAGTCTTGCTGAGTATTAGTATACTCAGCCTTGTTGTAATCTGTTGTTCCAGGTAATGCTTTCAGTGATGTGTGGCCTGGAGAGATCCCGCCTGGCTGGGAGCTAGAGTGGGTGGAAGACGATGAATGAAGGCATCATGGCAGACCTCCTGTGATGTTCCTCGCACCGTTTAGTTTAATTCCGCTATTTTCAAAACTCTGAACTTCGTTATCATGTCAAAAACTTCGGTTTGAAATAATTAAACCCTTCGGGGTAGTTTGGATGTTAATCATGTGATGTTCTCTGGACTCGCCTTCGCGTGAGTTTTAATGCATATATGTCGATCCTTGTTGCTATGTAAGTGATTTCACCGGGCGTTAACCCGGCAACTAACGACAGGATGATACTTTACTGTCGCTTAATGGCCAAAGTGGATTGGTTTAGGCGATAGTACGGTATTTTCCTGGGCGGGTTGTCACAAGTCCGCGGAAGACCGCGCCACAGCCGCGCAAGCCGCTGCTGCCACCGCCACGACGGAGTGGGAACGCCTCGAGGCGAGGCTGGCCCACGAAGACTGCAAACGACGCCGCCGAGAAGGCCACAGCTGCTGCGGCCGCTGCCGAGACCGCCGCCCGGGACGCCGCCCAGGCTGCCGCCCAGCAGAAAACGGCGCTCGAGGCGAAGGTGGCGGAGCTGGAGCAAGACTTGGCCACCGCCGGAGCGGACCTCAGGACAGCCGATCGACAGTTCTCCGAGGTGACCAACAAACTCCAGGAGGTCACTGAAGAGGCGACCCGGCTTCGACACGCCAACTCCAAGTTGTCGCAAGACATCGATGGTGAGCGGGCCTTGATGCTTCCACCTGCGACCTGTTTTCCTTTTGTTCATTCTGGTCAGTGTTGACTCATCTTCTCGCGGTGTCAGGGCTGCGCGCATATCGCGCCGGGATGACCGTGAAGCTCACGGAGAAGACGCAGGAGGTGAACGCCGCCCTGCTCAAAATCCTCGAGAAGGACGACTCGATCAAGCGGCTGTCGGAGCAGCTTGAGAGTAAGCCCTTTCTCCCGATCTCGATCTTGCTTCTCCCGGATGTGATCAGGGAGCGGGAGTTGTCGACTGCTCGGAGGGTGGTGCACCGGGTGCTCGCCATGTTCGAGTCGCACTACCAGGGGTTGGACCGCGTGGCGCTGAGCGGCGGCTGGGCCCCTGGCATCCCTGACGCTCACTGTGACCAGCTCGAGGAAGACTGCGCCGCCTTCGCCCGCGACATGGCCGACTCTGCCTTGAAGGACCTGGACCTGCTACCAAGAGACGCACCAGAAGACCCAGAGAGCTCCAGGCCTTCATCTTAGATGTACCATGCTTAGGCGTAGGTAGTCAGGAAACAATTCGTATGTGTGATCTTATGAACAGTTTCATTTTATCGAGACTTGCCCAAAAAGTGTTACAGCTCGAGCGCTCCCGAGCGCTCGGGGTCGACCACAAGAACGTGTAGTAAACCTTAGGAGTTTGAGATGACCAAGCTCTACTCTGGAGCCGCAGGGGCGTAGGAGTGCCACACGTTTGCAGCCCTCGAGCACTTGGGGGAATTCGAGAAGTAACTCGCGAGATTTTGTCGTCAAAATCGTTTTAGACCGGAGTCTAGGCGGTCGCTCGAGCGCTTTTGAAAAGAGGTCGGATGGAGACCTGTGAACTCAGGCTATGCTCGCAAGCCTTCGCACCGTAGCCATGGAGGCGTAGGTACTAGGAGTGTTGAATGAGCAGCAGCACCAAGCCCCGAGCAGGCCGCCATCTTTACTTCTCGCAAGGTCGAGCCTTCCGTCGAAAAACCTCTCGCACGTGCGATCGGTTACGACATAGATGTCGGATTTTATTTTGAAAAATCATGAAAAACGGAAGGAGGGCATCGTGCCCTGGGTAGCCCCCGAGCGGGGAGCGTTCCGGCACGGGTGCGGGGACGCTCGCCGCTCAGCCTTTAGAAAAGTTGCGACATACGAAAACATGGCAACCAAGAAGTTTTCGAACTTATAGACATATGAACAAAGCATGCGGCATTTATTCACTGATTTATAAGATTTAAACAGTTACTCAAGGGTAAAATGGCCGCAGATGTTCGATGTTCCATGCATTGGAGACGACCCGTCCGTCCTCGTATCGGATCTTGAATGTTCCGGGTTGGAGCACTTGGTGGACGATGAATGGCCCCTCCCAAGGGGACGAGAGCTTGTGTCGATCCTTGCTGCCTTGAACTCGTCGGAGGACTAGGTCCCCGACTTGGAACTCGCGGGCGCGTACGTTACGCTCGTGGTAGCACCACAGGGCTTGCTGATACCTGGCGGATCGTAGGAGCGCCACGTCATGCGCCTCATCGAGCTGGTCGATCGCGTCCTCGAGTGCGACTTGGTTGCCTTCCTCAGTGTAAGCTCGTACTCGTGTACTGCCGTAGTCGATGTCCGTAGGTAATACCGCCTCCGACCTGTGCACCATGAAGAAAGGCGTGAAGCCAGTCGCCCGACAAGGCGTGGTGCACAGGCTCCATAGAACGGACGGTAGCTCAGTTACCCATCTTGCTCGGAATTTCTCGAGGCGCTTGAAGATGCGAGGTTTTAGCCCTTGTAGGATCATGCCGTTCGCCCTCTCGACTTGTCCGTTCGTCTTCGGGTGCGCCACGGCCGACCAGTCCACACGAATGTTGTTGTCGTCGCAGAAGTTGAGGAATTTCTTCCCCGTGAACTGGGTGCCGTTGTCAGTGATGATCGTGTTGGGTATGCCGAAGCGATAGATGATGTCGGTGAAGAATGCTACGGACTCCTCGGAGCGGACATTCACGATGGGTCGGGCTTCGATCCACTTGGAAAACTTGTCGATCGCTACGAGGAGATGCGTGAAGCCCCCGGGCGCTTGTCGGAGCGGCCCCACCATGTCGAGGTGCCACACAGCAAAAGGCCATGTGATGGGGATGGTTTGAAGCGCTTGCGCCGGGAGGTGAGTTTGTCGGGCGTAGAACTGACACCTCTCGCAACGACGCACGATGTCCTTGGAGTCCGCCACTGCTGTGGGCCAGTAGAAACCTTGTCGGAAAGCTTTTCCGACAAGAGTCCTCGGGCCGGCGTGGTGTCCGCACGTGCCAGCATGGATCTCGCGAAGCAGTTCCTTGCCTTGATCTCCGAGGATGCACCGCATAAGTATGCCTGCTGCGCCTCATTTGTAGAGCTCGCCCTCAATGAGGACGAACGCTTTAGCTCATCGCGCGATGCGGCGTGCCTCCATCTGGTCGGAGGGTAGCTTCCCCTCGACAAGCCACTCAAGGATGGGAAAGCACCAATCCGGGTCCTCAAGGTTCAGCTCGGGCGCCTGGTCGATCTCCATGACTTCTGGTCCTTCAGGCTCCGGTGGATTCCCCCCTTCAACACGTACAGAGGGTGTGTGTTGGTTGCTTGCGAAGACTCCATGTGGCACCGGTTTGCGACTTGACGCAGTCTTGGCGAGGACGTCAACAGCTTTGTTGTAGTCGCGCAGCACATGATGAAGCTCGAGCCCATGGAACTTGCCTTCCAGCTCGCGCACGGCCTGGCAGTATGCCGCCATCTTCGGATCAACACAGTTTTTCTCTTTCATGACTTGATCCACGACAAGTTCCGAGTCTCCTCTGATCTCGAGACGGCGGATCCCGAGCTCGACCGCTATTCGGAGGCTGTTGATGAGCGCCTCGTACTTAGCGACGTTGTTGGAGGCCGGGAAGTGTAGTCGAACCATGTACTCCATGCGCACGCCCAGAGGCGAGATGAAGACAAGGCCTACTCCTGCTCCTTCCTTCATGACCAAGCCATCGAAGTACATCGTCCATGTCTCATGCTCGATAGGCGCCGGCGGAGTTTGGATCTCCGTCCACTCGGCAACAAAGTCCGCCAGCACTTGGGACTTGATGGCACTGCGGGGTGCATACGAGATGTTCTGCCCCATCAGCTCGAGTGCCCATTTGGCTATCCTTCCTTCGGCCTCAGGGTTCTGGATAACTTCTCCGAGTGGGTACTTGGACACCACCGTGATGGGGTGTGCATCGAAGTAGTGGCGGAGCTTGCGCTTGGTCATCAAGACAACGCACATGAGTTTTTGCATTTGTGAGTAGCGAGTCTTGGAGTCGGATAATACCTCGCTCACGAAGTATACTGGGTGCTGCACCTTGAGGGACCTTCCGGGTTCTTCTCGCTCGACCACCAGCGCAGCACTGACCACTTGGGTTGTCACGACGATGTACAGGAGCGTCAGTTCTTCAGGCGCCGGAGCCGTGAGGATCGGTGGACTCTTCAGCATGTTCTTGAGGGAGTTGAGCGCTTCCTGAGCCTCGTGAGTCCACGCAAAGTGGTCGGACTTTTTCATTAAGCGGTACAGCGGCAGGCTGCGCTCTCCGAGTCGTGCTATGAAATGGCTAAGAGCTGCGAGACAGCCCGTGACACGCTGTACGCCTTTCAAGTTCTGGATCGGCCCCATGTCTGTGATGGCCGAGATCTTCTCGGGGTTAGCTTCAATGCCGCGTTCTGACACGACAAAGCCGAGGAGCATGCCCCTCGGAACCCCGAAAACGCACTTCTCGGGGTTAAGCTTCACTCCGTGCTCTCTCAGCTTCGCGAACACCTCCGTGAGGTCTGGGACTAGATCGCCGGTCTTTTTCGACTTGACCACGATATCGTCGACGTACGCCTCGATGATGCGTCCTATGAGTTCTCCGAAGACGCGCCGCATGCATCTTTGGAACGTGGCGCCCGCGTTTTTGAGCCCGAAGGGCATCGTCTTGTAGCAGTAAGCGCCGAACGGAGTGATGAACGAGGTTGCAAGTTGGTCCGCTATGCACATCGCTATCTGGTGGTACCCGGAGTACGCATCGAGAAAACAGAGGGTTTCACACCCAGCTGTCGAATCGACTACCTGATCTATGCGAGGCAAAGAAAACGGATCCTTGGGACATGCCTTGTTAAGGCCCGTGTAGTCAAGACACATCCTCCATTTCTTATTCTTCTTCTTTACAAGTACAGGGTTAGCAAGCCACTCGGGATGGAATACTTCTCGGATGAACCCTGAACTAAGGAGCTTCTTGATCTCCTCGCCAATCGCCTTGCACTTCTCGTCGTTGAAGCGGCGGAGGCGTTGCTTCACCGGTTTCAATACCGGCTTGATGTTCAACTTGTGCTCGGCAACCTCTCTCGGGATTCCCTTCATGTCGGAGGGTTTCCACGTGAACACATCGAGGTTCGCTTTGAGGAAGTCGACGAGCACGCTTTCCTATTTAGGATTGAGCGCCGTCCCGATACGGAGCGTACGGCCATCGTCGGAGACGGCCGCATACTTGACGTCCTTAGCGGGCTCGAAAGAGCATGCCGCTCGCTTGGACGACTCGGGGATCTCTTGGTCCTCGGAGGGAGGCTCGGCGCGGAGCCTCCCGGACCGGATCAGTGCCTCCGCAAATTGGAAGCACTCAGCGTCGCACTCGAATGCGCGCTGGTACGTGGTCCCTACTGTGATGATCCCCTTCGGACCGGGAATCTTCAGCTTCAGGTACGTATAGTTGGGCACGGCCATGAACTTCGCGTAAGCTGGCCTCCCGAGGATGGCGTGGTACGTCCCCGAGAACCCCACCACTTCGAAGGTGAGGATTTCTGTGCGAAAATTTTGCAGGTCCCCGAACGTGACGGGCAGATCGATCTGCCCGATCGGGAGAGCCTCCATCCCGGGGACGACCCCATGGAATGGTGCTGTCGACGGCCGCAGCTTGGATCGGGGGATGCCCATGTCGACGAGCGTTGACACATAGAGCACGTTGATGCCGCTTCCCCAGTCCATCAGGACCTTGTGGATCCGCTTGGACCTGAACAGGAGAGCCACCACTAGTGGGTAGGCTCCCGGCTGTGGTACGCGGTCGGGGTGGTCCTTGCGGTCGAAGGTTATCGGAACCTCTGACCACTTTAGGTAGGACGGCGTCGAGGACTCAGCGTTGAGGACTTCACGCCGGATCAGCTTCTCTCGACGCCTTGAAGGTCGTGCCGGGGACACGCCAAAGATCATGTGGACCGCGCCGTCCTCGCCTGGGTATCGAGCCTCTGCGTCGTCGTCGTCGTTGTCGGGAGGCGGCGCGGCCTTCTTCGACGGGTCTGCCGTTCTTTGCTTTAGGGTGTCGTTGACGTAGTTCTTGATCAAACGGCAGTCCTTGAGCGCGTGCTTCACGGGGATCTCATGGTGGGGACACGGTGCATCCAGGAGCTTCTCGAAATGGTCCTTCGGAAGACCAGCCTTGGCCGGGTTGCTCTTGGGCCGCGTCGCCTTGCGCTCAACTGCTGCGACGAGGTTGTTGTCACGCCGTCGCTTGTCGCTCTTCTTCTTCTTCTTGAAACGCGAGGTCGTCCCCTCGCCATGGTCCACGACTTGTTTTCCCTTTCCTTGGGGGGTGTTGAGGGTCGCCGCCACCGCCTCCTCACCGTCCGCGTGGTTGCTCGCGATGTCGAGGAGCTCCCGGGTAGTTCAGGGCGTGCGGCGCCCGAGTCGATGAATGAGGGAGGTGCAGGTCGTGCCGTTCTGAAACGCCGAGATGGCGTCGTTGTCCGTCGCGCCGGGGAGTTCGGTGCAACGCTTGGAGAAGCGCCGGATGTACTCGCGCAGGCTCTCCCCCGGCTTCTGCTTGTAATTGCGCAGCTCTCACTGCTTGCCGGGGCGGGTGTACGTGCCCTGGAAGTTGCCGACGAAGACCCGGCGCAGGTCCGTCCAATCGTTGATCTTGTCGCGAGGCAAGTGCTCGAGCCACGTTCGCGCAGAGTCGCCGAGGTAGAGCGGCAGGTTCTTGATGATGAAGAGGTCGTCTGTCGCTCCACCCGCGTGGCACGCGAGCCGGTAGTCCTCCAGCCACACGCTGGGGTTGGTGTCCCCGTCGTACCTGGGGATGTTGGTCGGAGCTCGAAAGCGCGAGGGGAACCTCGCGTCCCGCACGCCTTGCCCGAAAGCTCGTGGGCCCCTCTGGTTCGGCGACCAGCTGCGGTCACGGTCGTCGTCGCTGTCGTAGCGCCGTCCGCGTCCCCGGTCGTCGTGTCGGCGCGAGCGGTGCTCGTCGCGGCGGTCGCGGTTGTCGCCGTCGCGGTGGTTGTCGACGCTCGCAGCCCGTCAGCGAGCTTCGATGGTGTCCCGGGCGTCGCGGTTGGGCCTAAGACGACTCTTGACTGCCGATGCTGCAACCCCGGCCCCATCTCCACGGTCCTGATGTCGGGAAGGGGGCGGGTTCGGGCGATGCGCGGAGGGCGCCGCTCCTCGGTCTCGCGCCGACCGCTGGCGCGAGGCGGAACTCTCCGCCTGCTGTGCTGCCGCCGCTTCGAGTAGCACCTTGAGCTGCTGGCGCACTCGTCTCTCCTCGGAGGTTGCTGCCTCCGGGCAGCCGCGCAGCAGCATGGCCGCAGCGGCTAGGTTCTGCGACGCCCGCCTAAAGAGCGGCGGGGCGTCACTGTCGGCGTTGGCGTCGACGTTCGCGCCCTCGTTGGCGCGTCGGTCGTTGTCGCGTGCACGTCCTCGAGCCGGCGGCGTCGGGGCACGGGCTTTGGATTGCTCGGCGGCAGGACGGCGTTCCTGCCGCTCGCCGTTTCCCTCACGGCGTTGCTCCTGCACCGGGACCTGCTGCGGGGCCGGCGGTAGGTTACGGGGCCCGCCGTCCTCCCCGAGCTCCTGGTGGAGGTTGGCCAGCTCCTCGTCAAGCTGGCGCCTGGCCTCGGCGAGCTCGTCGAGGCGCGCCCTGCGTTGGGCATCGGTGGCGCGGTGCCGGCTCCGGGTCGGTGGAGCTGCTCGAGTCCGTCGCCACGCAGACGAAGCACTCGCGCGTGGGGTCGCGCGCCCGCGTCGATGGCGCCCTCTGAGCTGCCGCGGAGCCCGAAGCGGCGTTGGTCGCTCGTAGGTCGTTCACGTAGGCCGTCACCGGGTCGTCCGGGAGGCCTGGCTGTCCACGGGGGTACATGGCGGTGTACCGCTCCATGAACTCCCCCCAGGCGAGCGGCTCGGCTCCGCTGGCCTGGAAGGCGAGGTCGGTGAGGTAGTAGGCGGCGAGCCTAAAACGCTCTTGTGTTGGGTTTAGCCCCAACATAGTCATGATCGTCTCGTCCGATCGCGGGTGTCCGTCCGGACGTCCGGCCGCTAGCAACTCCTAACTAATTAAGGCACATGTTCCTTCTCTTTTCAAACTAATTATGACACCTGATCTTCCGGTCATTACACATGGCGCATTGAACTTGGTCGTTCATGTCCTGAACTTCACAGTGGGCATGCATGCATTGACCCTTTAGCATGGCTCCGCCGGATACAATCCAAATGCATGACATCATGAACGAATATACAAACAAATAAAACGTGCAGCGTGTATAGTACTACTCCATATGATTTGCACGGCAGGGACTCAGCGATCAGTACATTAGCTAATGCTTTGCCGTCGTCCATTTATATCCAAAGGTTACTGCGCTATCACATTTGACCTTGTTACCGGTCGGTGTTGCTTTCATGGGCCGGCAATCTGGCTGGCTGGATTGACTTGTTATTTCAGCCCGGTGTATGGCGGCGGACGACTCTTATCTTTTCCTAGCTAGTATATTTAGCCTAGCTATAAGAAAAGATAATGAGCTACTCGATAATATGCGGGAGTATTATCTTACACGCAGAAAATCTAGCGGTGGGTTTTCAAGCTGGATCCCGTTGCGTCGGCAGTTACGTATCAAGAACAGCTAGCAAAAACAACAGCCTCATACGTGTAGTCAGCAGATCATAAAGGATTGAATAGATCAGACAGTCACACATCATCGTCATCAGTTCATATCGTCCCGCTTGTCGCCTGCACAGCCAGCTCACGCAAAGCCATATACGGTGTGGCACGGTGTGCCCTTTGCCATCCAGCAATATGCTCGAGCCGTGTCGTGTGACCGGTCGAGCGAGGAGACAAGTGGAGAAAGGAATCTCACCATGCGCTTCCCCTGCAGCTCACACTCTCCAATCTCTGAAGCAAAGAGAGAATCTTCCGAGATAGTTCCCTGTACCCTACTCAACTGTACGTGCGTGCGTGCGTACGTTCCGTCTCCGGCGGGCGGCGGCTCAACCAGCACGGCTGCCACCGCTTACACGCCGGTCGTGGTTTGACTATCCATTATATTGACAGGCGTCAATTTTGGCGCCGCTCCTTCACGCGCTCCTCCATCGTCACTCGCCACTTCCAGCGTCGCAGACGTAGTAGCGACATGGTATATCCGTTGATCTATCCGTTTTGCTGTGATTTTTCGTGATCTACGCCCTTTTGCCGCTTAGTTTGCAACTACATCGTCGCTAGCTTCATAACCGCACCAACGAGAAGTGGTGTAGCCGGCTGGGAAGGCCCATGCCCCCCCCACCCCCACCCCCACCCCACACACACACCCAAATGTTTGATCAACCGCTAACCATATACTTAATACTAATCAATTTTTAATAGATAAAAGCACAAATACTAGTGACTACTCTCTCCGGTTTGGTAAAAGAAGTCGTTTTGGACAAGATTTTGATCAAACATTGGGAATATAGATGATGGATAACTTTTAAGTCATTGAGTTTACAAATGTGAAAATCATATCAATAGATTTGTTTTGAAAACCATTTTCATAAAAGTATACATATACAACTTTTTAATAAATATTTTTATAGAAAAAAATCAAAGTTGTATTTTGGAGACCGTGTCGCTGTCCTAAACGACTTCTTTTACCAAACCGGAGGGAGTAATGAATGATGATGATTATTATTTTATTTGTGAGTTCGGTTTCCTATTGTAATTACGTGGTGAATTCGTTACCCGAAAAGTAATGAAGTTCGGGCATGAGCCCTTAGTGGAAAAAATTAAATGATTGTTGATTGTTAATCTATTTATGCCTTGTGAAACTGACATTAATCATTTTGTGCGCGAGATAAAATATATTAACCCTCAAAAAATTAGGCACTCATATTATTGACATGGCCTCATGTCAAAATTCAGGCTACGCCCCTGCCCGCGACGACAGTCACTGGGCTTCACAATGACGCGGGGGGGGGGGTGGGTTCGGTGTGGCGGCAAGCGTGGTGGGATGGCAGGCTGGTGGCTGGGCTGACGGTTCCGCGACGAGGGGCAACGCGTGAGGGTACGGTGCTGAGAACATGCGGGGTACCCAACGTTTTACATGTTGTAGCCAACCAGCTTGGGAGGTGCGAATGAGCTTGTAGTCCAATAGTAGGATGGTCCAGTGGGACGCTGAATCCTGGTGCTCGCACCTTTTCTTGAATTTTTCAGGATTTACCGGCATTATGCGTTAAGTGGTAAGCGACGTTCCTGTCGACGATGAGACGCTAATGGTGACTTCGGGAATCTCCAGATCTGCCGGTGCTCAGTCATTCGGAGGTGCTCATAGAGATAGGGTTTGCGTACGTGTATTCATAGGGGTGAGTGTGCGTGTGTTGTGAGCGTCTGACGTTGTACTGTGTAATTAAAAAAACAGCTTGGGAGGTCGCCAGGGCAGAATGCCATGGATCCGCGCGTGTTGGCCACGGGACGGGGCGCCGTGGATACCAGCGGAGGCACATCTTCATCAGCATCAAAAGCGCGGAGCCCAAGGCGCGCACGGACGCCGCCGTCGTCGGACACGCCAAGGCCAGCCAAGCACCCACCACCCCACGCCGCGGAGCGCGCACGAGGGGTCCCAGCTCGATCCTCCCGGCGCCCGCGCACGGACCACGCCGTGCCGCCGCCATGGATGGCACGCGCACGGCCCCCGAATAATAATCTTTTCCTGCCACGGTGCCACCCCGTTCATCATCTCCCCGTCAACAAGCGACGCCGCAAACGCGGGCGGCCGCCGGCCGGAAACCAGAGGAGGCGAGATGTCAATACCGGCGGCCGTCCGACCGCTCCGATCCGCCGCTGCAGCGTCTGCCCGCTGCTGATTCGGGAGGCTGGAGCAGCAACGATCAGTCCCTTTGGGCTCGGTCTGAATGCACTCCTGGCCTGCGCAGCCGCACCGCACCACATCCGCATACAGGCCATGAGCACGAGCGCAAAAATCCAAAAGGAAGTACTGTAGAGCCAACCGGAAGACACGGCGCGCGGCGCACACACCACACACCGCCGCTCGGTTCAGCGCCAAGACTTTCCGGTCGCGGTCGCTCTCGCTCGCGCGCGCGCGGGGGGCAGGGACTGCCAAAAGGCAGCGCCAGGTCGCTTCTGCCGCCGAGCGACGTGGACGGTGGAGGACGGCCCCGCCACGCACGCACGGGTTGGGCTGTCCGCGGTGCGCGCCATTTGGCGACCACGAGTCGCGCGTGCGCGCCGAGCCGTTTCGGCGCCACGGGCGCGCGCGCGCAGGGCAGCGCCCGGTGCCCAGGATTTTTCCCGGAACGACTCGCCGTGCCGCGGTGCCCTGTGGTTTGGTTTGGTCAGGGGAGCAAATGAAATCCATCAAACTGGACGCGCTTAGTTTAGTTCTGTAGGTTGGTTTCGTTACGCGCGAGTGGCATTTAGCGGCTGCAATACGTGTACACGTCGATCGGCTCTGAAGTGTCTGATTGGAAAAACTCAGGATGTCAGGATCGATCTCGTGTTGAAATCTCGTGCAGCTGCTTATCTCAGCATTGGGCACCAGTCGATCGGGTCAAAAGGCAAAGCAGTTGTTAATTTAATACTGTATAACTATAGCAACGTTTAAGGTGAAGCCGTTAAGAGCGATCTGGTTAGATTTCTTTTCTCCGAGCAAGAAAACATCGTTTTCCATAGCTGCAACATCACACGCGGACACGCGCGATGGACGGACCCATGTAGCATTTTCTGACCTGAGCAATATCGATGACATCAGCAGCTGATTTACCACATACTACACACTACTTTCGCTTTGTGCTTCCTACCTATCACATTGGATATTTGGACAAATTAGAAGTATTGAACATAGTTTAATTACAAAACTAATTATAGAGATGGAGCGTAAATCGCGAGATGAATCTATTAAACCTAATTAACTCATGATTAGCACATATTTACTATATCACTACATTGCCAATTCACGAACTAATTAAGTTTAATAGATTCGTCTCACATTTTAACTCCATCAGTGTAATCAGTTTTAATACTCTTACTTAATGTCCAACATCCAATGAGACAAGTACAAAATTTCATCCGAGAATCCAGATATTTGAGCTTCTAGAAAAAAAAATACCTAGACATTTCACCCATGCGTGAAAAAATGGTGACACATAATACTTTCTCCACTGTCTCTTAACAGTCCCATTTTATCTTGGCACAGTGAGCTAGGATTAATAATTCAACTTATCATTCATTCAACCATGTTATTATTTGCTTCTATTCCCTTTGTTTCAAAATAATAGTTGTTGTAGCCTAAAATAAGGTGCATCATCAATTAGATGAATATGGACATGTGTACAATATTTTGTGCTTTGACTTCTATGTGAATCTAGACATTTATAAACAATGCTAGAATGTCATCTAATATGGGACAGAGGGAGCAGTAAACAAGCTATTCATTAAAATCAAAACTTCTTGACATGCACATAGCAAATCTCGTGTGGAGGATTGAAAAGTTGTGTGTCAAGACTGAGATAGCTATCACGAGCATCTCCAATGGTATAAGTTAGCTGATAGTTCATAGTTGATGTGGTTATATGTACAAGGCGGCTTTGAAGATCCTGTTATGTGGGAGAGAGTTGGATCGCAAAGTGAGTGAGACTGACTCTTCTCTTCACGTTAGTCTCACATATTTATCACTAGAAGTTTTATCAACACGATAATCTAAACATAATTGAAACTGTAATGAAATATATCCCCTCATTGCATAATTCAACTATTGTTGTTTCTTAGTTTAATGCTAGACAAAGTTGTCTGGGTAACAATGTACACACAGTTTTATCACGAAAATTAACTAATTTCATCTTTTTTTCATTAATACTATATTACCACATCGTAAGAAATGTTAACATGACAGTCCATTTAATACTCATGAGACTTCCGTTGAGAATGGTCCCATACTTATGTATTGTTCAATAAGTAAAAAGTTAATTAATGTAACCTTAAACTAGATCACTAGAGACACTGATGGGCAATTGGATGAAAAGATAGCTGAGTCGAGCAAACGGCACAAAGCTGAGCAGAACCCCAAAATCTCTCTTGTGAAAAACTAGGATCCGGTAGTCTAGTCGGTACTCGGTGGAGCCAATCTGAGCGCTCTCTGTGAGCGCTGCCTTGCTGGCCCTGCCTCGGCTCCCCCTCTCGGCCCTCTTCTCTGGATTAGTTGGCTGCGTCTCCCGTAATTTTGTTCTCTCTGGCTTTGCTTCTGCTCTCCATATATCCTATATGGAGCGGAGATGCTCTGATCTGTCTGTCTGTTTTTCGATCGAGTCTGGGATACTTGGAGCGAGGAAGGGGAGGCAAAACGAAAGAGCCCGGCCTTTTGTAGTCTTTTCGGTTCGGTTTCCTGGTTGCTTCTTTTGGATCCCGCAGAGGAGCCCACCGTTTCTACAAAAACCCAATCTTTGCTGACTTCTCCGCGGCCGAGATCGATAGGTTTCCATATCTACGAGCGCCCCCTCCCCTCTGGCTGTGAGATCGCGGGCGCAGCAATCCGGCGCGCAGCAACTAGGGAAAATATCCAAGAAAAGGTAATTCCTTTTTTGCTTCTCCTCCCAATCCAAAGGAAAGTATGGCGGACCTGGTGGCCTTCCCCCCCTTCGATCATGCAATTTGGGTGCTATAGATGCGCGGCGGCTGATCTTCATATGCATCCCCTTTGATTCCAATTGCAGATTTCGCGGGTTCGACGGGGCAGGAAGAAGATATTGGAGATCACGAGGGTAAAGAAATGGTCTTCGTGACGATGTGGGCGATGGGGTGGTGGCGGAGATGAGGGATGCTATCGGCTGTGATGGAATACTTGAGATCTTGCTGGGCACCGTCGCCGCCGGCCGGGCGCCCCCGCAGAGGATCGGACGCCGCCGGCCGCCAGGACGGGCTCCTATGGTACAAGGACGGCGGGCGGGTCGTCGACGGTGAGTTCTCCATGGCCGTGGTCCAGGCCAACAACCTGCTGGAGGACCATAGCCAGGTGGAATCCGGGCCGCTGAGCGCAACGGAGCCTGACCTCCAAGGTACCTTCGTTGGCGTCTATGATGGGCATGGTGGCCCGGAGACGGCACGATACATCAATGATCATCTCTTCAACCACCTGAGGAGTAAGGCCTCTAGTGCTGCTGAAGTTCACGCTTTAGTTCAAAATAACAACCAGGCTACACAATCAGATTTATGATCGGTGGATCCAATTTTGTGATATGCAATTGTGTATAGTTGATGCTAATAGCTACCAAATAAAAATGTTTGCCATTCGGTGGATCTCGATTGTATGCTTGCATTGCATAGAATGTTGTTCTATCTAGAGTGATACTGAAAAGCGCGCACAAATTTAAATGCAATTTATGTTGGGCCAATGTTATCCTTGATTCAATCTTGATATAATTGGAGCAGAATGGAAGCAAATTCATTGCATGGAATAGTGTGATAACCATAAAACTGCTAACAGAATGGATTCAATCATTGCATGGAAGCAAATCAAAAGTTATTGATGATTGCAAAAGGATTGTCTCTTCTCACATCTTCTAATTATATATCATAGATATGTTTGCTTATTTTCATTTGTGCCTTTGCATGACAAACTTTGTTTTTCAGGATTTGCATCTGAACAGAAGTGCATGTCAGCAGATGTGATTCTAAAGGCTTTCCAAGCGACTGAGGAGGGGTTTGTTTCTGTAGTTAGTAGCCAATGGTCATTCAGTCCTCAATTAGCAGCAGTTGGTTCTTGCTGTCTAGTTGGTGTGGTTTGCAGTGGAACTCTATATGTTGCAAACCTTGGGGATTCCCGTGCTGTTCTTGGGAGACTCGTCAAGGGAACTGGAGAGGTATTGGCAATGCAGCTCTCAGCAGAACACAATGCATCCTATGAGGAGGTTAGACGGGAGCTGCAGGCCTCACATCCTGATGATCCCCATGTTGTAATCCTAAAGCACAATGCTTGGCGTGTGAAGGGTATCATCCAGGTAAAAAACTCATTGTAATTTTTTGTAAAAGTTGCTAGTTTTTGACTTTTTGTTCATTCATTCTGACTATCAAAATATTTTGAACAGTCCAAAAATTCCTCGTGAACTTGTATGAGAACTGAAATTTCGCAGATGAGATTTCTTTTTCGCTTGATGTTATGTAGTTCCATTCACAGAGTCATATTTATGTGTTTATGATTATTCTGTAGTCATGGACAAACATATTTTCCTTTCTAAAAAACCGACATGGGTGCATTAATATGACAGTGTTGTTGTGAACCACAACCAAGACATTGTAAGGTATTGAAATTTTCTTATTGCAATTTCCTGAAGTGCACTTATTGTGAATGTTGTGCCCGAAATGGATGTTGGTGTGCGAGTCACACAAGATATGAACATTATTTTTTTGTAGATGATCTTGGACAGTAACTATTAAGTCAATTTTTATTCAAATGGCATACCACTTACTTCTGATGCTTAGTATGTAAAGACTTCTGTCATGCAATGTTGCTTGTTGAACTGCTCTGCTTCCTGGCATCTCATATGATATGATGATGTTTTGCAGATAACAAGGTCAATTGGAGATGTATATCTGAAGAAACCGGAGTTCAATAAGGCACCTTTGCACAGCAAGTTTCGCCTCCAGGGAACTTTCAGGAGGCCATTTCTTAGCTCTGATCCAGCAATTACTGTACACCAAATACAGTCCACTGATAAGTTCATCATTTTTGCCTCTGACGGACTCTGGGAGCAACTTAGTAATCAGGAAGCAGTTGACATGGTCCAAAGTAGCCCTCGAAATGTGCGTATTCTTATCTTATGTTTATCTTTCTATATCTTTGTTCTTTGGAGGTGCAATGTTAGTTTATTTTATTGTTTGTCTGATCAAAACTACAAAAAATGCACTTTTGTAATAGTTTAACCATGCTTTGACTGATGGTCCTGTTGAGGTACATGGATATTCCGTGTTGTCTAGGAATTTGAGAGTATACATATTATCTGTATGTTTTAGAAGCTTCTGTTCTAAGTTTCTAAAGATATATTGAATTCTACGATAGTGCAGTAGATGTAATCTATATGAAGGTGATTAGACATTGTTGAATATGAGAATTATACCAGAATAAAATTTCCTCAGTTCTAGATCTTTAAGCATTCAGGTCCATATGGACCAATTGCAGTATTGGTGATTATTGTGTGCAGCAAAATGCAATACAAGGAAACTGCTCCTTGTCTTAGTCCCTGAAAATTTGTGTTCATCTCGTAGAGGACTAGACCATCTCCATTCTCCAGTATAATCTGGAATGTGTTATCTTCATCTTCTACACCATTTTTTGTGTGGCTATATCTTTGGTGACCGAGTATCTACTTGTAATAATCTTGATTATTGACGGTACAAATATGTCAGTTTGTTGACTTCGTAAGAGTTTAAGTTGGTGAATACTCCTGACAATGACAGTCTCCAAAATGCAATGTTGACCGCAGATTTTGTGTGGTTTACCTAGAAAATCAAATAAATTATTAAAATACTTCCTGACACAAATCCCCACATGATTTGAATGTTACAGATCTGACAAATGAAATATAGTTTTTCTGTGTGTATGCCAAAAAGGCATGTTTTTTTTTTTGCTTGTCCCTGGGAGTCTCATGTCTAAATTTGGCAATTTGCATTCATTGAAATAAAAATGATCTATTTTGTGACTGCATTGTCTATATTTCTCATGCCTCCCCAAAGCTACAGATTTGTTTTCATAGCAATCACATTAGTTTTTCAAAACTTGTGGATACTAGTCTAACTAAATAAATGTCATTATTGAAGGCATTAGGCATGGCATTCCTACAAACCCTGACCGCTAACATACATTTTATCAGTCACATTGAAATTCTATCAAAAGCTTCCCCATCATGTACTTTTATACTCTTTAAGTTTTTTATGTGTGATAATTTTGCTACTAATAATTAGGGCAAGAAAGAGTCAAAGTGTAAATTGCGTACAGTGTAGATTTCGTAATAAACAAGTCTGGAAGTATTTTTACAGGCAGGACAGTGGAACCAGTAGTCCACAACTTAATTACAATTTTTTTGTTGCCTTATTGCTCTTACAAAAAGATATCACTTTTATATTCTTGACATCGATCTTACTTTTATGCCCCAGGGAATTGCTCGGAGATTGGTAAAGGCTGCAATGCGGGAAGCAGCGAAGAAGAGAGAGATGAGGTATTCAGACCTCAAGAAAATTGATCGTGGGGTGAGGCGGCACTTCCATGATGATATTACCGTCATCGTGGTCTTCTTTGATTCAAATGACATGGCAACTGCTGCCTGGAGCAGACCCACTGTCTCTATCCGTGGGGGTGGTGTTCCAATCCGTTCGAACACCCTTGCTCCATTCTCAGTTCCCCCAGAGCTAAACAGCTCTGACTGAAACCATACTGGAGGTGAAGGGGCCAGACAAGAAGACCGAAAGAAAGGAAAGGAAAGGAAAAGAAAAGAAAAGGAAAAGAATAAAGAATAGCAGTTGTGATCAGCTGTAGTGTATTTTGGTCTGCGGTGTTCTTGTAAAACCTTCTTTTAGATTCTCAACCTGGTGACTAGGTCCTAATAGCAAGGTACAAGATTAGATTATTCTTAGCTCCCCCTCTTATCTTTCTTTTTACCCTTTAGATTCACTCATGGGATATCAGGTGGCTGTACATTCTCCAGATCAACTTGTGATAATAGTTCATAGCTCCCTTCTTTTGTGCAGTAAAATGTTCATCATGCCATCCCAGGATGTCTGGTTGCCCGACAGACTGTTGATCTGATGATGCGTGCTCTCCCTCTCCATGCATGCTGTTAGGTGCAGCTCAGGTTCGTGGGCAAGGTCAGAGTGTTTTGGTGGAGGGTTCTGCATGGGTTCTTACCAGCTAAGCATACCCTCCATAAGAGACACATCGAAAGGATTCCTAATTGCGACACATGTGGAGCTTCAGAGGAGTCCATTAAACATGTCTTGCTAGATTGCACGGTGGCAAAGCTCTTCTGGAGTATCACGCGTACTGCTACGGGTGTTAAAATTCCAAAACTGAATGAATCAACTTGGGCACATGATCTACTGCAAGGTGATGTGTGTCCTAATAAAGATGCTGCGATCATCCTATGTGGTATGTGGTCGATATGGATGCAGCGGAACAAACGACGGCATGGAGAATCTGGCCTTCCAATTCACAAAGCAGTAGAATGGATACGTGACACTGCGACAGATCTTTGGCACAAAATGCATACGGGTGCAAAGAAACAAGTGGAGCCAGCGCGATGGTGTCCGCCAAGACCAGGATGGATCAAATGTAATGTTGATGGGGCGTTCTATGCCGAGGAAAATGCAGGTGCTATGGTGTCTTGAGGGATCAAAATGGAAATTTCCTGCAAGGCAAAGCTGTTTGGCAAGATCACATAGCAGATGCCATGACGATTGAAGTGCTAGCACTTAAGGAAGGCTTGGCCCTTGCACGACAGAGAGGAGCACTTCGAGTCTGTGCGGAGACAGATTGCTTGGAGGTAGTTCAACTTTGGGATAGTTTCAGTACACAGAGATCAGTGATCACTCCCATCCTTGGTGACATCAAGGAGATCTCCAGGAGCTTCGATGAGTTTTCCCTTTCGTTTTCGAGTAGAACATGTAATAGGGTGGCTCATGAGTGTGTGAAGGAGTGGCTTGTGCCTCCACCGGTTCTGATTGACCTGTTAGCCAATGATTGTAACCAAACACGATATAATCAATGAAGCTCCTTTTCCAAAAAAAAAGGGTTCCTGGGCAAGGTGTCTCCACATACGCTTGGCAGATTTATCATTTTTGAAAACAAAAGGATGTGTAAGATCTTGCCACAGCAGGGGAACACTTTCGGTGCAGTAGCCAAAATCTGAGCCCTTCACCTCAAAGGGGTGGTGTTGTTTGTCCACTCTTTACATATATTACTTTCTAAAATTGTGTCATGAGTCTATAACGTAAATAAATACGTAGTATCAGATACTCAGCAAGTCACATGGTATGGTGGGAGAGATCGATAAGTACACTGGGGACAGTATGCTGCTATATAGTGAGGAAAACAACCATCAAGTGCCGGCTGCCGATTACCCAAAAGACTGAAGCACAAAAGAAAGATGTGTAGCTCCAGAACAGAGAGGAATAAAAATCTTTATACAAAGCAATCCTTTGGGCATACCATTAACTTCATGGCAACATTTTTTTTTCATTGCCAGAAAATGCTACATCTACTGATGTCAACATGAAAGCCTTTTTTCCCAATTGTAAAATGAAAGCATATTGACCACTACATCATCTCGCCGTGTAGTTTATGCCAATGAGAAATTACAGTATACTCATCTTATTGACTACTCGTGAGACATTATATACGATTTACTTATCCTTAGAATCCCTGATTCCTTCGTGCAACAAGGGCAAGGCTCTCCCTTGGCTTTCCTTAGCGTTCAAGGACCCAGCAACTTCTTCCACCAGGCATACCCTAACAAGAGGATGACGACTACAAAGCAGCCCGATGAGGTGCCCCCAACAAATGGCCAGAAGAGGCTGCCGTCGGTGATGCTGTACAGAGCGCTCGGGATGTTCATTGCGAAAGCCCCAACTATGTATGTGTTGGCAGCTATGCCAAAGGATGCAATGGTCAGTGTAAGCTGGAGCTGAATGAGTTCATTACGCTGGTTGTCTAGTTGAATGTTGACATAGTCTTCCGTGTCATCAATATACTCCCGGACCTGTTTATTTTTAAGAAGAAATCAATGTCCACATAGCGATAGATATGGAACAGAGCACTGAATAATTCTGCCCAAACACCAACGCATATGGATTCTTCACTAGAAATCAGAACTAATCCAACAACTGATATTTTGTACTATATATAAACTGAGCTTTATTGTTTGCAGAACATGAAATCAAGTTGTATAATTGCAACTAAATTCTCTCAAGTATCATAAGCCACTACCGAATAATTACAGAAATAACAATACAGAAAACAACTACAACATTAATTCAATATGGATAAAAGGGACTGACCGACAAAATTCTGTTGCGAATTCCATCCAGCTGCATGAAATATGCCTCAAGCAACATCTCTAGATCTTCCACATCATTATCCAAATGCATGCTGGTAGCAATGCTCACACTTCGCCTAAAGCTAGAGTTCAGCCTGGCCACACCTGTTCCGGCAAGAACAATGCTGTTGGAAGCAGCAGATGACATTATAGCCTCAACCTGCTGGTTTTGTACTTGCTTCCTTGTTAGATACAGATGTTCCATGTCTTCATTATCATCTAGAAGATGTTCTATTTCATCCCTCACCTGATAAGACAATAAAATACGTAACAGATCCCAATATAGCAGCATATGAGATATTATTAAAATTCTCATGAGCACAACAGAGCTCAAAACAATCTAATTTAAACAGTAAGAATATTAAGCTTAAGAATGAACAAAAGAAACCCTGCAATGTACTGCCAAAAGAATATCGAACAGCTGGTGACCCTTTTTATTTGTACTTGTCTTCCCTGCAACTAAAGTTATTAAATTAATCACCTTTTTTTTTTGCCAATACAAAGTGCAAACACAACTGCAAGTGCATCAAGCAGCCACTTTGCATCAGCAGAATGCATAAGCGCAAATGAGAAGAACACATCAGAGGAAAACGTCTAGCTGGGTAGGTTTGTGACTCTATGCACAAGCAACTACAACTACTAAAAGTATGAGGCAATATAAGGAGAATCCAATCTAAGCTGCACTGTCATAAACTTTTCAGGGTTGTTTGAAAAACTCAGTGATATCTCCACTGTTGCAAATAGAATAGGCTGCAAACCAATTAATTAAAATCGTCTCAGCAGAAATATATTCCAATGGGTATTTGATCTACAAAATTGATATGCATAATAATAAACAGTCAGATGGTCAAAGTTGTTTTAAGTTTGGATAGACTGAGAAATTTAGCACACATGATGTCTGTTTAATGTTACCTTCTGCACACGGGCAAGTAAACGGGTAAGATGACTCTTAAGGCTCCGCACTCGCTCAAGGTTCCTCGTGCTCACATTCTTGGTCAGCTCATCTAGCACAGGAGTAGCATGCCTCTCAAGTTCAGACACGCTCAAGTCCAGCGACGAGCACACAATCTCGAGTGCGACCTCTAGCACCTGGAACTCGAATGGCAGCTCATGCTCTGCCCCGGTCGCCTCATTAAGACAGGGCACCTGACCTCCAGGCGAGCCATCCTGCTTTTCCCCATTGCCATCAGGGGCACATTCCCCATTCCCACCCACCAAGCTCTTGAGAGGGAGATGCTGCCTCAATTGGTCAACGAAAGGGAGCACCTCGTGCGCAAGAGGGTCCAACAGGAGCACCTCCTCGGCAGTAACTATCGCCCTGATGAATTCGAGGTTGATCACCATCGCCTTCTCCCTAGCTGCATAATTTAATCGTTGTAAATTACTAGTACGACACCACAGTTTGGGTCTTCTTGGTTTTGTCACCACCAAAAGCGATCGGGTATAAATGGGGGAAAGGCGCTCACCGAGGATGCTTGAGGAGTGGGAGAAGACAGGGCCAAGGATGCGGAGGTCCCGCGGAGGCAGGCCGGCGCGGCGAATGATGGTGGCCTTGTCGAGCTCGACGATCTCGGAAGAGCCCCATCGGTCCAGCCGCATCCAAAGGCGTGCGCCGGCCTTCTTCTTGCCTACCTTACCCGACACGGCACCGCCGGCGCCCGCGGCGGCGGAGAGAGGAGAGGGCCGCTGTGTGGTCTGCGCCGCTGCGGCGGTAGGCGGGGTCGCGGACGGTGAGGCGTCGGAGGGGGATGTAAGAAGAGCCCTCGCCGGGTTGTCCTGCTTGGGGAGGGAAGGGAGGCGGCGCGCGGAGCGATTCCTCTTGGAGGAGGACGAGGAAGAGGATCTCGTGAAGAACGGCAGCTTCCTGCCGCCGGATCGCTTCCCCATGGCGTCGCGGCGCCCGGTACGGCACGGGGATGGGTCGGCGGATTCGGTCGTTGCGGTCCACGTCCAAGTCCGAACTGACGTAGCCGAGTGGGCTGGGCCGGGGCCGCGACGCAAGCCCCCGGAATATATATATATATATATATATATATATATATATATATATATATATATATATATATATATATATATATATATATATATATATATTGATGACTTTCCGAAAATAAATAGCCGTTTCAAACTTTATCAAAAGTAGTCTCGAACCGCCGTTTGAACTGGCGGCAGGAATTTGCCGCCGTTTTACACGGCGGCAGGTCCTGTAACCGCCGTTTGAAACGGCGGTAGTGACGTGGCCCTAGAGCGCGTCAACCAGCTGCCAGGTGAAAGGGCGGTTGGCGCAGCCGCCAGAGGAAAGGGCGGTTGACCGACCAACCGCCGTTTGACAGGGTGGCAGGTCCAACCGCCCTTTGGGCGGGCGGCAGCGCAGGCCTACCGCCGTTACAAATGGCGGTAGGTGTCCCCCCTCCTATAAAAGCAGCTGCACCCCGGGGTGGAGCTCCCAGCAGCATCAGACGACGGAGTTGTCCGGTAGAGAAGGAGGTGACCACATCGAATCTCTTCCGTTCCACTGGTAATATTTCTAGAACTTCTGAAAATATATTAGAAATTTAGAAAATAGTTTAAAAATACTAGAATTAGCATAGAAATTTAGAAAATAGTTTAGAATTTTAGAAAATAGTTTAGAAATACTAGAATTAGCGTAGAAATTCAGAAAATAGTTTAGAAATTCAGAAAATAGTTTATAAATAGTAGAAGTACCGTAGAAATTCAGAAAATAGTTTAGAAATTAAGAAAATACTAGCGTAGAAATTCAGAAAATAGTTTAGAAATAGTAGAATTAGCGTAGAAATTCAGAAAATAGTTTAGAAATTAAGAAAATAGTTTAGAAATAGTAGAATTAGCGTAGAAATTCAGAAAATAGCGTAGAAATTCAGAAAATAGTTTAGAAATACTATAATTAGTGTAGAAATTCAGGAAGTAGTACTATTAGTAGTTAATTTAGAAACACCTTATTGCTCACAACTACTTTAATTACTTGCAAAATACCTGATAGTACTATTAGTTCGTCAAACGCGGATGATGCTGCCCAACCTTCGGCTAGTGAAACTGCACCTTCGGGACGTGGACGTTGTAGCCGCATTGAGTTTAGTTATCTTATTTCTGAGTTGTTTGTAATAATGTCTTATTTGCCGTAGTCGGACGTGTTGTAATAATTGAACTAGTATTTCCTTAGATTATGTTCTGTAACAACTTATTTATGCTATCATATTTATTTGTCATGTTGAATTTATGTAACAGTAAATAGAGATGGCGTCTGCTGCTGTCGGAGGTGGTGAAGATGGCAATGGTGGTGGTAATCGTGATTCCTCACATCACAGGGGGAAAACACATTCGAAACACCATCTGATCTGAAGAAAATAAGCACGTTCGAAAGAGGCATGATTCGTCATTTGCAAGAAAAAACTGCATATGCCATTGCAAGAGGAGAGGAACCTCCATGGAATGGTATTTATACTCCAAAAGAAATGCATCATTATTTGCAACGGAAAACTGCCGATGTCATTGCAAGAGGAGAGGAACCTCCTTATGGTGGTCTTTATGCTCCGGGTGGTCCTTATGCTCCACCAGCACACCCGTGTGTTGCTAATCCACCAACTACAAAACCTACTAAGGAAGCTAAACCTTCGTCGTCACGTCGCAGGAAGGGCTGAAGTCTGTCATGTTGTGCCATGTTGTAGTGTTTCATCCTGCAGTGGTGTAATGTCGGGGTTCTCAACCGCCGAGCAGTAAATTTGTATCGGATCGTGTGTCCGACCCGGATGGTTAGCGCGAGAGACGCCGGGATTTAGACTGGTTCGGACCTCCGAGGAGTAATACCCTATGTCCAGTGTCGAGCTGCCGTGTTCTTGCGCTAGGGATGTCTGTAGTAGGGGTTACAAACTTGTCGGGAGAGGGTGTCGAGCCCAAGTCCCTGGGGTGTGAGAGTTCAGTTCGTCAGCCCTTGTGACGGTTGCCCTCCTCTCCCTTTTATAGACGTAAGGGGAGGGGCAAAAAGGGAATACAAGTAAAGCTACAGTCCTACGCCACTGGGATGTCTTCTCACACGTCGCTGTCAGTCAGGGTGCATTGAAGAAGGGCTGAGCTGTGTTGACGCTTGGGGTCGCCGCGTGGCCGGGCAGCGTTGTTCATTCCGGGCACTTGGCGTTTCCTCCGAGCACTTTGGTGCTGATTCGGCCCGCCTGAGTACGGGATGAGCCAGCCACGTTATGGCCTAATCGTAGGCCAGCGCTAGTTATAGGGGGCACTTGAGTGCCTCTGACGGGGTTGGCGTGCTGCAGGGTCGGATGGGACGGCGCGTTGGGGGCTGCGCGACGGAACAGCGCCGCGTTACAGCCCTTGTCAGAGCCGGCCGCCCGCGCGTGCTGCCAGCTGGTGCGTTTGCATGGTATGGGGAACTGGCGCCCCACGTGTCGTTGCGGAGGAGCCCAGTCGTCGGGAGGGCGCCACGTTCGTGTGTACCCCGGTCTTCTCGTTCCGACCTTCTCGCGCGAGCCTCGCCTTTGTCGAAGACGGAGACTACTCGTGCGAACGAGTAAGTTGTCAGAGGCGAGGCGGGAACTCCTCGTGTGAGGCAGAGACTTGTCGTGCGAGGCGGAGACTTGTCGGAGAAGCCACCCCTTAGTTGGAGACTTGTCGGGGAAACCTCCAACCGGTCGGAGACAAGGCGTCTTGCCAGCGAGGGTCTTGACAGGGATCTGCAGCTCTCCTTGTTCTGGATCTTGGCCTTCACATTGTCAATGGTGTCAGAAGACTCCACCTCAGGAGTAATTATCTCGCCGTTTAAGGGGCCCTAATCCAGACCCTCGTCAGTAGCCCCCGAGCCTGAGTGGGAGTCAAGGACTCGCTCACAGGCTCAGATGAAAGGCGTCGTGATGATCTTTGTTCTTGGTTTTCTCGGTGGATGCGCGTGAGCGCATCCGCCGGATGTAGCTCCCGAGCCCACGAGTGAGTTGTAGACTCGCTTGTGGGGTGTTGATCTTCAGTGACGTTGTCGTGGTTCCGGGACCCTTGACCGAGGTGGTCGTGGCGGTCGTGGGCGTCGTGGAGGTCGTGGTCGACGTGGTGGACGTGACGGCTTGAAAGGACGGCGCGTAGTCGGTTCAGATTCTTGGGCCCAACGGGCATCGAGGCGTCACGCAGGCGGGTGTCAGTTACCCCAGGGCGCGCGCGCGTACACAGGCGTCTTTTCGGTGTGGTGGGCCCAGCATTTAAGGCCGGCGGCCACGATTCTTCCTTTTTAACCGTGCGCCGGCTGAGGGTTCGAAACTTTTATCTCCCTGCCTTCTCCACTGCCATCGCCGCTCGCATCCTTTGCCCTTCACGCCCACAGCGCCGCCGCCTCGTTTGCCTGCGCCGCGTGTGAGAGCTCGCCGTAGCCATGTCGAACTGGTCGCGCTCCAACGTGTCCCGCTCGATGCTGCACCACCTCGTCGCCGCCGGGCAGCTCCCCGCGCTCACCGACGCCGAAGAATGGAGGGTGCCCGAGGACGAGTCCGTGCCGCGCCCGCCGAAGGGGTACGTCGTCTCGTTCGTGGCGTTCCACGAGCGCGGCTTCTCCATTCCCGCCGGGCGGTTCATCCGGGCCGTACTTTTCGAGTACGGGCTCCAGCTTCAGCACCTCAACCCGAACAGCGTCCAGCAGATGGCGGTGTTCGAGGCGCTATGCGAGGGGTACCTGGGGGTCGGTGCCCATTGGCACCTCTTCAAGTATTTCTTCATGTTCGCCTGCCTGAAGGACGGCTCCCTTCCGGCGACCATCGGCTGCGCGAATCTCCGGATGAAGCAAGGCAGGGGCGACATGTACATCCCCTTCTCGCTGACGAGCTCCAACAGCAGATGGCACAAGGGTTGGTTCTACCTCAAGAACGACCCTGAGCATGTGCTGCCGGAGTTCACCGGAGTCTCCATCGCCAAGGCGCCGAGAAGTTGGAGCGACGGGCCTCCGAAGGCGGGGCAGGAGAAGCTGCTCAAAGAGCACTGGGCAGCACTGGCCCAACTTCGCAAGGCCGGAGTCGACCTGGCGGCCGTCATCGGCCAGTACCACACCCGGGGGGTCGTCCCGCTCCGGAGGCGGCCTCTCCGCCTCTGTGAAATGACAGCCAGCAGGGCCCCTTTCGTAGGGACCGTGACAGCGCCCGAGCCACCCTCGCAGAACGAGGTCCAGCGCCGCGTGGCATTGGCCATCGCTGGAGCGGTTGCTGGCGGGCCCGGAGGAGTCAGGGGTCGAGGCTTCCGAGTCGGCCGTGCTCGAGGCTGCGACCATGGCCGGAGCGGCAGAGCCCGGCGACAAGGAGCCCACGCTTGGAGCGACCGAGGTAGGGCAACCGGAGCCGGGCCTGGGCGGTGCAGCCGGGGGCCCAGAGACCTCAGCTACAGTTGAGGCAGCCAGGGAGCTCCTCGGAGAACCCGCGGCTGACGCAGCGCTGGCCGCCGCTGCATCCTCATCCCCCACCGTAGTCGCGGAAACGCCCGTCGTGAGCGCGCCAGAGCCGTCGTCGCCCCGGCTCGCCGCCCCCATCGTTGAAATGGCGCCCGTCGTGAGCCCGACCCGCCCAGCCCCGCGGGAGCACGATGTCCCCATGAGTGCCGCGGGAGGTGCCTCCCCGGAGATCCAGGAGGTCAGAGAGGGCTCAGGCGCAGGGCTGCTGCCGAAGCCGGAGGTGGGCGACGCGCGGATTACGGACCTTGTGCGCTCCACGTGGGCGGCTGCTTGCGAGGCAGACGCGCCTGATGACGAGAACGAGGAGGCCGCAGCCTGCCACTGCCTCGAGCGAGGTCTCGGGTGGGCGGGTCGTGCGTTCGACGAGCTCATCCTTCCTGCGACGAAGGTAAGTCCCTTCAAATCGGGAGCTTAACCTTGTTTTCCCCATTCTTGCAAGTCTTGTAGTTGATGATCTCTTGCCCGGAACAGACGCTCGCGGAGTGCGGCACGAGGAAGGCACGCGCCATCAAGGAGCTCCGGGCGGAGCGGTCCCAGCTGGAGATGCAGCTGGCGGTCGCTCGGCTGGCCGCCGCCGGGGCGGTGGCGAACGAGGCCTCGTCGAAGGCAACGCTCGAGGCTGCCGTGAAGACCGCGGAGGATCGTGCCATGGCCGCACAGGCCGCAGCTGCCAACGCCGCGACGGAGTGGGAGTCCCTCGAGGTGAAGCTGGCCCAAGCGGAGGTGACAGCTGCGGAGCTGCGGGCTGCAGTGACGACCGCCAACGAGGCCACCGAGAAGGCCGCCGCCGCCGCCGCTGAGACCACCGCCCAGACCACCGCCCAGGAGAAGACGGTGCTCGAGTCGAAGGTGGCGGAGCTGGAGCAAGACTTGGCCACCGCCGGCGCGGACCTCTGGACGGTCAACAAGCAGTTCTCCGAGGTGGCCAACAAGCTCCAGGACGCCACTGACGAGGTGACCCGGCTTCAGAACGCCAACTCCCAATTGGTGCGGGATGTCGATGGTGAGTGGGCTTCGAATGCGGCCGGCCGTGGGTTTCTTTCTTTTCATTGATTTTTGTCGGTGTTGATTCATCTTCTTGCGGACACAGGGCTGCGCACGACTCGCGCCGCGATGACCATGAAACTCACAGAAAAGTCGAAGGAGGTGAACGCCGCCGAGCTCAGGATCATCGAGAAAGACGGGTCGATCAAGCGGTTGTCGGAGCAGCTCGAGAGTAAGTCCCTTTGATCATGTCTCGCTTTTATTTCCGCTTGGCTGCGTCATATCCATTCATTGCGATTCGTCAACCTTCTTCAGAGACCAAGGCCGAGCTTGAGTAGTCTCGGAATGCCCAGGAGCAGGTCAGGACGGAGCTTGAACAAGTCAAGAACGCCCAGCGTGAATCGGAGACGTCGCGCCGGCAGAGTGTCCTGGAACACGCCAAGCTCGGGAAACTCCTTGGCCAGGTCTTGTCGGGGCTCGATGTTGCCATCGGACCGATGCTCCCCGACACGCTCGTGAAGCTAGTTGAACACCTCCCGGAAGTTGTCAAGGAGCGGGAGCTGTCAACTTCTCGGAAGGTGGTGCATCGGGTGCTCGCCATGTTCGACTCGCACTACCAAGGGTTGGACCGCACAGCACTGAGCGGCGGCTGGGCCCCGGGCTGCTCTGACGACCACTGCGACCAGCTTGAAGAAGACTACACAGCCTTTGCCCGCGTCATGGCCGATGTCACGATGAAGGACCTGGACCTGATTCCAGAAGACGTACCAGAAGTCCAAGACGACTCCAGGCCTTCACATTAGATGTATCATGTGTATATTTAGGCAGTTAAGAACAACTCGTATGTGTGGTGCCTTAAACAGTTTTATTTTGTTTAAAACCTGCTCGGAACTGTTGCAGCTCAAACGTTCCCGAGCGCCAAGGGACGACCACAGCAACGAGTAGCAGAACTTAGGAATTTTAGCTGACCGAGCTTCACTCCGGAGCTGCGGGGGGCGTAGGAGTCGGAAAGCGCAGCCATCCCAAGTCATTAAGAAGTGCTACGCATTCGCAGCCCCTGAGTACTCGGGAGAATTTGAAAAGTAACTCGCGTTTTTTCGTAAAAATCGTTTCTAGACCGAAGCCTGAGCGGTTACTCGAGTGCTTTTGAAAAGGGTCGGATGAAAACTCGTGAACTCAGACTGTGCTCGTAAGCCTTCGCACCGTAGCCATGGAGGCGTAGGTGCTAGGAGCATTGAACGAGCAGCAGTACCGAGCCCCGCGTGGGCCGTCATCTTCACTTCTCGCAAGGTTGAGCCTTCCGCCAAAAAACCTCTCGCACGTGCGATCAGTCGCGACATAGATGTCGATTTTTGTTTTCAAAACGAAAAATCGAAAGGAGGGCATCGTGCCCTGGGTAGGCCCCGAGCGGTGAGCATTTCTGCACAGGTGCAGGAGTGCTTGCCGCTCAGCCTTTGGAAAAGTTGCAACACATAGAACATGGCAACTAAGAAGTTTACGAACTCATAGATGTATGAACAAAGCATGCGGCATTTATTCATTGATTCATAAGATATGAACATTTACTCAAGGGTAAAATGGCCACAGGTGTTTGATGTTCCAAGCGTTGGAGACGACTCAACCGTCCTCGTAACAGATCTTGAATGTTCCGGGTCGGAGTACTTGGTCGACGATGAACGGCCCCTCCCATGGAGGTGCAAGCTTGTGCCGATCCTTGCTGCCTTGGACTCATCGGAGCACCAAGTCCCCGACCTGGAACTCGTGGGTTCGCACGTTGCGCTCGTGGTAGCGCCGCAAGGCTTGTTGGTATTTTGCCGAGTGGAGGAGTGCTACATCACGCGCCTCGTCGAGCTGGTCGATCGCGTCCCCGAGTGCGACTTGGTTGCCCTCCTCGTTGTATGCCCGTACTCTGGGACTGCCGTAGTCAATGTCTGTGGGGAGGACAGCCTCTGACCCGAGCACCATAAAGAACGGTGTGAAGCCGGTCGCTCGACTAGGCGTGGTGCGCAGACTCCAGAGTACGGATGGTAGCTCGGCTACCCATCTCGCTCCAAACTTCTCGAGGCGCTTGAAGATGCGAGGCTTCAATCCCTGCAGTAGCATGCCATTCACCCTTTCGACTTGCCCGTTCGTCTTCAGGTGTGCCACGGCGGACCAGTCCATGCGAATGTTGTTGTCGTCGCAGAAGTTGAGGAATTTCTTCCCCGTGAACTGGGTGCCATTGTCGGTGATGATCGTATTTGGAATGCCGAAGTGATAGATGATGTCGGTGAAGAACGCTACAGCTTCCTCGGAGCGGACGTTCATGATGGGTCGAGCCTCGATCCACTTGGAGAACTTGTCGACGGCCACGAGCAGATGCGTGAAGCCCCTGGGCGCTTGTCGGAGTGGCCCCACCATGTCGAGGTGCCACACAGCAAAAGGCCATGTGATGGGGATGGTCTGAAGCGCTTGAGCGGGGAGGTGAGTTTGTCGAGCGTAGAACTGGCATCCCTCGCAACGCCGCACGATGTCCTTGGAGTCGGCCACTGCTGTGGGCCAGTAAAATCCTTGTCGGAAGGCCTTTTCGACAAGAGTTCTCGGACCGACGTGATGTCCGCATGTGCCGGCATGGATCTCGTGAAGTAGCTCCTTGCCCTGATCTCCTAAGATGCATCGCATGAGTATGCCCACCGCACCCCGCTTGTACAGCTCGCCCTCAATGAGAACGAACGCTTTAGCCCGTCGCTCGATGCGGCGTGCCTCCGTCTGGTCGGAGGGCAGCTTCCCTTCGACAAGCCACTCGAGGATGGGGAAGCGCCAATCCAGGTCCTTAAGGTTCAGCTCGGGCGGCTGGTCGATCTCCATGACTTCCGGCCCTTCGGGTTCTCATGGCTTTTCCCCTTCGACTCGTACGGATGGTGTGTGTTGGTCGCTTGCGAACACTCCGTGCGGTACTGGCTTGCGGCTCGATACAGTCTTGGTGAGGACGTCCGCGGCCTTGTTGTAGTCGTGTAGTATGTGATGAAGTTCGAGCCCATGGAACTTGTCTTCTAGCTCGCGCACGGCCTGACAGTATGGCGCCATCTTCGGATCAACACAAATTTTCTCTTTCATGACTTGGTCCACGACAAGCTCTGAGTCTCCTCTGATCTCGAGACGGTGGATCCCAAGCTCGACTGCGATTCGAAGGCCGTTGACGAGCGCCTCGTACTCGGCGATGTTGTTGGAGGCGGGGAAGTGTAGTCGAACCATGTACTCCATACGCACGCCCAGAGGCGAGATGAAGACAAGGCCTACTCCCGCCCCCTCCTTCATGACCGAGCCGTCGAAGTACATCGTTCATGTCTCGTGCTCGATGGGCGCCGACGGAGTTTGGATCTCCGTCCACTCAGCGACAAAGTCCACCAGCACCTGCGACTTGATGGCACTGCGTGGCACATATGAAATGTTTTGCCCCATCAGCTCGAGTGCCCACTTGGCTATCCTCCCTTCGGCTTCGGGGTTCTGGATCACCTCTCCAAGCGGGTACTTGGAGACCACCGTGATGGGATGCGCGTCGAAGTAGTGGCGGAGCTTGCGCTTGGTGATCAAGACAGCGTACACAAGCTTTTGCATTTGCGAGTAGCGAGTTTTCGAGTCGGAGAGTACCTCGCTCACGAAATAGACCGGGCGTTGCACCTTGAGTGACCTCCCGGGTTCTTCTCGTTCAACCACCAGCGCAGCGCTGACCACTTGGGTTGTTGCAGCGATGTATAGAAGCATCGGTTCTTCTGGCGCCGGAGCGGTGAGTATCGGTGGGCTCTTCAGGAGGTTCTTGAGGGAATCGAGCGCTTCCTGAGCCTCGGGTGTCCACGTAAAGTGGTCGGACTTCTTCATTAGCCAATACAGTGGCAGGCTGCGCTCTCCGAGTCGCGCTATGAAACGGCTGAGGGCCGCGAGGCAGCCCGTGACACGCTGTACGCCTTTAAGATTTTGGATTGGTCCCATGTCCGTGATGGCCGAGATCTTCTCAAGATTTGCCTCGATGCCGTGTTCCAATATGACAAAGCCAAGGAGCATGCCCCATGGGACCCCGAAAACACACTTCTCGGGGTTAAGCTTCACCCCGTGCTCCCTCAGCTTTGCGAACACCTCCGTGAGGTCTGGGACTAGATCGCCGGTCTTTTTCGATTTGACCACAATGTCATCAACATACACCTCGATGATTCGTCCTATAAGGTCTCCAAAGACACGTCGCATGCATCTCTGGAAAGTAGCGCCCGCGTTTTTTAGCCCAAAGGGCATCGTTTTATAACAGTAGGCGCCGAACGGTGTGATGAAAGAGGTCGCGAGTTGGTCTGCTATGCACATCGCTATCTGGTGGTACCCGGAGTACGCATCAAGAAAACAGAGGGTTTTGCACCCAGCTGTAGAATCGACTACCTCATCTATGCGAGGCAAAGGAAACAGATCCTTGGGACATGCCTTGTTAAGGCCCGTGTAGTCAACACACATCCTCCATTTCTTATTCTTCTTCTTTACAAGTACAGGGTTAGCAAGCCACTCGGGGTGGAATACTTCTCGGATGAACCCTGAACTAAGGAGCTTCTTGATCTCCTCGCCAATCGCCTTGCACTTCTCGTCATTGAAGCGGCGGAGGCGTTGTTTCACCGGTTTTGATCCCGTCTTGATGTTCAATTTGTGCTTGGCAACCTCCCTCGGGATCCCCTTCATGTCGGAGGGTTTTCATGCAAACACGTCGAGGTTCGCTTTGAGGAAGTCGACGAGCGTGCTTTCCTATTTAGGATGGAGCACCGTCCCGATACGGAGCGTGCGGCCATCGTGGGAGACAGCCGCATCCTTGACGTCCTTGGCGGGCTCGAAAGAGCAGGCCGCTAGCTTAGACGACTCAGGGATGTCCTGGTCCTCGGAGCGAGGCTCAGTGTGGAGCCTCTCAGACCGAATCAGTGCCTCCGCAAACTGGAAGCACTCAGCGTCGCACTCGAATGCGCGCTGGAACGTAGTCCCCACCGTGATGATCCCCTTCGGACCGGGAATCTTCAACTTGAGGTACGTATAGTTGGGCACGGCCATAAACTTCGCGTATGCCGGCCTCCCGAGGATGGCGTGGTACGTCCCCGAGAACCCCACCACTTCGAAGGTGAGGGTTTCTGTGCGAAAGTTCTGCAACGTCCCAAACGTGACGGGCAGATCGATCTGCCCGATTGGGAGTGCCTCCATCCCAGGGACGACCCCATGGAATGGCGCGGTCGATGGCCGCAGCTTGGACCGTGGGATGCCCATGTCATCGAGCGTCGACGCGTAGAGTACGTTGATGCCACTCCCTCCATCCATCAAGACCTTGTGGATCTGCTTGGACCTGAACAAGGGAGCTACAACTAGTGGGTAGCATCCTGGCTGCGGCACACGGTCGGGGTGGTCCTTGCGGTCGAAGGTTTTCGGAACCTCCGACCACTTGAGGTACGACGACGTCGAGGACTCGACGTTGTAGACCCCGCGCCGTATGAGCTTTTCTTGGCGCCTCGAAGGTCGCACCGGGGATCCACCGAAGATCATGTGGACCGCCCCGTCCTCGCCCGGGTACTGGGCTTCCGCGTCATCGTCGTCGGGGAGTGGAGCGGCCTTCTTCTGTGGATCCGTCGCCTTTGGCTTGAGCGTGCAGTTGACATAGTTCTTCATGAGGCGGCAGTCCTTGAGCGTGTGCTTGACGGGGACCTCATGGTGGGTGCATGGCGCCTCCAAGAGCTTCTTGAAATGGTCCTTAGGAGGACCGGCCTTGAGTGGGTTGCTCTTGGGGCGTGTAGCATTGCGCTCGACTGCCGCGACGAGGTTGTCGTCACGACGACGCTTGTCGTTCTTCTTCTTCTTCTTTTTGAAGCGCGAGGACGACCCCTCGCTGCGGTCTACGACCTGTTTCCCCTTGCCCTGAGGGGTGTTGAGGGTCGCCGCAACCACCCCCTCGCCGTCCGCGTGGTTGGTCGCGATGTCGAGGAGTTCCCGAGTAGTTCGGGGGGTCCGGCGCCCCAATCGGTGGATGAGGGTGGTGCAGGTCGTGCCGTTTTGGAACGTCGAGATGGCATCGTTGTCCGTCGCGCCGGGGAGCTCGGTGCAACGCTTGGAGAAACGCCGGATGTAGTCGCGCAGGCTTTCTCCCGGCTGCTGCTTGCAGTTGCGCAGTTCCCACTGCTTGCGGGGTCGAGCGTAAGTGCCCTGGAAGTTGCCGACGAAAGTTCGGCGCAACTCCGTCCAGTCATTGATTTTGCCGCGGGGCAAGTGCTCGAGCCACGTCCGCACGGAGTTGCCGAGGTAGAGCGGCAGGTTCTTGATGATGAAGAGGTCGTCTGTCGCTCCGCCCGCGTGGCACGCGAGCCGGTAGTCCTCCAACCACACGCTCGGGTTGGTCTCCCCGTCGTATCTGGGGATGTTGGTTGGAGCTCAGAAACGCGAGGGGAACCTCGCATCCCGCACGTTCTATCCAAAGGCCCGCGGGCCCCTCTGGTCGGGCGACCAGCTGTGATCGCGGTCGTCGTCACTGTCGTAGCGCCCACCGCGCCTTCGGTCGTCTTGTCGGCGCAGGCGGCGCTCGTCGCGGTGGTCACGGTTGTCGCTGTTGCCATAGTTGTCGACGCTGGCGGCTCGGCGGCGAGCCTCGATGGTGTCCCGGGCGTCACGGTTGGGCCCGAGACGTTGCTTGACCGCCAATCCTCCAGCTCCGTGTTGACGGTGTATTTTGGTACACCAAACATGTTCATTACACTTTGGTTTGGACTTGATTATGAAACTAACCTGCCACTAGGCACACTAATGATATAACAAGTTCGTCTTTGTATGTGCATTTGGAAGTGCTATGTTTTTGCAGGAAAACATGGACATAAAGGACGGAGTCACAACAAGTTCAAAGGAGCAAATGAGGAGTCCCGTTCGTGTTCGTGAGCATGATGAAATCACTCCCAAAGGTGGCAAGGACCAAGGTGTTACAAGGGAACATCCCCGAGGATTAAAGCATAAAAGACCGAACTTCATGCGAGAAGACCCTCCATCTTGGGCGAGGATGACATCGTCAAATTGATGCAATTGGAGGGGGCAAAGTGCAAAATGTCAAGAGGACCCACGGGAGCGAAGGGGCGACCGAACCGAGCCGGGATGGGCCTGGGCCGGTCAGCCCAAGCCGGCCGACCTGGCCCACTCCCGAGGCGGTTCGCCCCCCCTTTCTTCAGCCTGAAGATGATGCAACCCTAAGTACGTGGAGGCGCCGCCATTCGCAAGGGGAGAGCCATTCGCCCGAGAGGCCATCCAGAAGCTAGAGAGGAAGGAGAGGAGGGAGATCATTCGCGAGGAGGATCGCTCTACTCGAAGGAAGCAACCACAAGTGGTGGAGGACGTCGAGGCCCTGCAAAGACACCCCTGGAGGAGAAGGAAGACACCGTCGGAAGCGTCACCATGATCAACGGTGCTATGCCTAGCACCTTGATGGGGTAATCTTCTCATTTGTCCATGGGGCAACCCCATTTGGAGGGATGAAGATGGAGAACCCGTATAGACACATAAAGCATTTCACGACGCTATGCAACACGGTGCGTCAAGAAGGAGTTCCCGACGAATGGTTCAAGTGGAACCTCTTTCCCTACTCAATTGCCGGCGAAGCAAAGACGTGGTACTCGTTTGCGTCCTTTGAAGTTGAAGGCAATTGGAACAAGTTGACGAAGAAATTTTGGGAGAAGTTTTCTCCAATAAGCAAGGTTCAACATCTAAAGAGGCAAGTGATCACCTTCACGCAAGGAGAAGAGGAAGGGATAGACCAAGCTTGGAATAGATTTAATGAGTTGATTGAACAAGGACCAAGACTCGGCTTCTCCAGTGACGTACTCTTGCATACATTTTTCTTTTCTCTAACCCCTAGTTCCATGGAACATGTTCAAATGTGTGCAGGTGGGGATCTCATGGAGAAAACACTCACGGAAGCCGCTCAACTTCTACAAAAGATTAGCAAAGCGGCGGCCATGCGAAGAGATTGGGAAACAAGACTTTCGGGAGAGTCGGAACACAATTCAAGGATAAAGACATGTGCTGAAATTTCCAAAAAGGCAACCCCGGAAGACAAGAAAGAGGAGCCAATCCCGGAAAAGCTTGAAGAAGTACACACCGAGACAAAAACTACCCCAAACGTTGACTTCGCCAAGTCAAGTGAAACAAATAAAAGGAGTATGTCAAGCGCGAAGCCATTAAGGGAGTTCAAGCAAATGGATTAGGTTCCAATTGATTATGGATAAGTATTCGACAAGAGAAGACCGTTCCCTAACCAAAAGGGGATGGCGAGAGCGTTAGAAGTGGATTTCCCACCGGAAAAGCAAGCGGAAAATTCGTACGATCTTGAAACCGCCGGTGAGGTCTTTCGAAAGCTCTTTAGTGATGATGAAGTGGATCTGGATCACATAGCCGAGGTGAAAAGAATCATGGGGATCAAGCCCGAAGCATCGCCATACGCTCGCCTCACCGAAATTTATGCAATAGGATCCGACCAAGAGGAGAAGACAACACCACACTTGAGTTGCGAGATTAACGGAGTTCAATGCAAGGCTTTATGCGACATCGGAGCTCAAGTAAGTGTCCTATCCTCTAATATTTACGATAAAGTTCAAGACCACAACCTAGACTTAGCTCCAACTTCAACAAAGTTAGTCATGGGAGATGGTAGAACTATTAAACCTCTAGGTATTGCTTGCAACATTAATGTAATCATCTCTGGAAAGTGCATACCAACCGATTTCTTTGTTATAGACGCCTACTACAATAATCATGATCACATAATCTTAGGTAGGCCTTTTATTAAGTTGGTAGATGCCGTGTTGGATGTCGGAGAAGGCAGAGTAATAATAAATCTTAATGGAGATAAGTACACATATAGTTTTCTTCGCGCTTCTAGTCATCCTTCACCTTTTCCTCCCAAAGATAAAGAAGTAGAGGAGGTAGGTAGTCTTTGTTTTGTTGAAACCCTTAGAGACCCGCTGCAAAGAGCGATGGAGAATCAATCCAATGATCAACAAGATGAGGAACTAGAGGAAGCAACGAAGGGATTAGAACCACAAGATAGAAGCGTGGAGGAAGAAAAATTCGAAGACATAGGAGACATTAAACCTGAAGAGCCACAAGTGCCTGATGTGGATGTCAAACCTTTGCCCAAAGGATTAAAGTACAAATTTTTGGGCCCAGACAAGACTTATCCAGTCATTGTGAGCGACGAGTTGAGTCCCGAAGAAAATGAGAAGTTGCTGAATTTATTGAAAAAGCACAAGAAATTGATTGGATATTCGATCAATGATCTCAAAGGACTTAGCCCAGCCTTTTGCACTCATCGTATACCTATGGAAGACCAATGTAGGCCCGTAGTGGACCATCAAAGGAGGTTAACCCATGTCATGCGAGAGGTAGTAAAGAAGGAGGTCATCAAGTTACTTGATGCCGGAATCATCTACCCGGTGCCGCATAGCGAGTGGGTGAGCCCGGTACATTATGTACCGAAGAAAGGAGGTTTGACCGTGGTGAAGAATGAGAAAAATGAATTAATACCGCAAAGAATCGTGACCGGATGGCAGATGTGTATCGATTATCGAAAGCTAAACAAAGCAACGAAGAAAGATCACTTCCCCCTACTGTTCATTGACGAGATGCTCGAGAGGTTAGCAAACCACGCTTATTTTTGCTTTCTCGATGGATACTCGGGGTTCATGCAAATTCCCATTCACCCGGATGATCAACACAAGATAACGTTTACTTGCCCTTACGAAACGTTTGCATATAGAAGGATGCCCTTCGGTTTATGCAACGCTCCGGCCTCTTTTCAACGTTGCATGATGGCAGTGTTCTCGAAATTTATCGAGGAAATTGTCGAGGTGTTCATGGATGATTTTTCTGTTTATGGGAAAACATTCGTGGATTGCTTGGCAAACTTAGACAAGGTTCTCACGAGGTGTGCGGAGGTCGATCTAGTGCTAAATTGGGAGAAGTGTCACTGTCGGGCATACACCCCGGGTACTCATGCAAGGAAGGAAGAAGACGGACTTCTACTAGAACCCCCCTGTAATCCTATTAGGACTCATTCCGTGTAATCCTACTAGGACTCCTGCCTTGTAACTGACTAGGAACCCGCCCCCTAGACTATATAAAGGAGGGTCGGGTACCTAGCCGGACATCTCAACCAACCCAACACCAAGCGCAGGGCGCCATACTTGATCCCCCAAACAGGACGTAGGGTTCGCCACCACGGCGGCCCGAACCTGTATAAATCTTGTCCCGTGTCCTTGCGCACACCTTCGAGTTCCAGGTCTGGCGATCCCCACCACAATCATCTACCTCGGGTACCCCCTTGGTAGGCTTGCCAGTCTAAAACACCGACAGTCACTTCATGGTAAAGCAAGGCATAGTGCTCGGACATGTTATATCCGAGAGAGGGATTGAAGTGGACAAAGCTAAAGTGGAGACGGTTGAGCAACTCCCACCTCCAACGGATGTTAAGTCTTTGAGGAGCTTCCTAGGTCATGCCGGATTCTATAGAAGATTTATTAAGGACTTCTCAAGGATCACCAAGCCTTTAACACAACTTCTTCAAAAAGATGTGGCTTTTGACTTTGATGAGAAGTGCTTAGCGGCATTCCGGACCTTGAAAAATGCTTTGGTGAGTGCTCCCATCATTCAACCTCCGGATTGGAGTCAACCTTTCGAGATCATGTGCGATGCAAGTGATTACGCCGTAGGGGCGGTTTTAGGTCAAAGAAAGGAAGGCTGAGTTCACGCCGTATACTACGCTAGTAAAACTCTAAGTGAGGCACAATTAAATTATGCCACTACGGAAAAAGAGTTGCTAGCGGTGGTGTTTGTCTTCGAAAAATTCAGATCTTACATCGTGAACTCGAAGGTCATTGTTTACACCGATCACGCAGCCATCAAGTATCTTTTGGCTAAGAAGGATGCTAAACCATGATTGATTCGTTGGATCCTTCTTCTCCAAGAGTTCGATGTTGAAATTCGTGATAAAAAGGGGTTGGAAAATGTTGTGGCCGATCATTTGTCTAGGATGAACCGTGGACAAGATGACAAAGAGCCCATAGAGGATAAGATGAGAGATGACCACCTCTACCGAATACTCGACAAGGATACTTGGATGATCGATATCATTCGAGCAATTTGGAGAATGCCTCTTGATGACTTAGATAAAAACACTCAAAGGAGGATAATCTCCGAAAGCTGGAAATATTTTTGGGATTCACCTTATCTCTTCAAACTTGGGAATGATGGAGTTATGAGAAGATGTGTACCAAGAGAAGAAAGGCAAGAAATTTTGAGGAAGTGTCATTCGGCGGAGTACGGTGGACACTATAGTCATTTTCGGACCCAAGCAAAGGTATGGTCCAGCGGATTCTTTTGGCCGGAGATGCATGAAGATACTAAAAGATATGTTGCATCATGCCCTGAATGCCAAAGGACCGGAAACATATCTCAAAGGAATGCTATGCCCTTGAATTACAATTTACAAATCGATTTATTCGATGTTTGGGGAATTGACTTCATGGGGCCTTTCAAAAACTCACATGGATTTGAGCACATCCTAGTTATGGTTGATTACGTATCCAAGTGGGTAGAGGCCATGCCATGTCATAAAGCTTCCACGGAAGAATCCATTGCGATGATTAAGAGTGTGATTTTCTCTCGCTTCGGTACTCCGAGAATTTGATAAGCGATGGAGGAACTCACTTCACCGGGAAGAACTTTAAGAAGTGCTTGTCCAAGTTGGGAATCGAACATAGAGTCTCTACGGCCTATCACTCACAAACCAACAGACAAGCGGAAACATCGAATAGGCAACTAAAGAGCATCCTTAACAAGACTATAGAGAAGGGAGGCAAGGATTGGTCAAAGAAGTTGGATGGAGCCTTATGGGCATATCGAACGGCGTTCAAGACACCGATAGGTATGACCCCATATCAATTTGTTTATGGCAAAGCTTGTCACCTTCCGGTTGAGTTAGAACATAAAGCATATTGGGCAATTAAAGAGATGAACCTTGATCTAGACGCCGCGGTAGTAAAACGAAGAATCCAAATAAGCGAGTTAGAGGAGATGAGGTTGAAAGCTTATGAAAACGCAAGCATATACAAAGAGAGAATCAAAAGATGGTACGACAAAAGATTAAAGAAGAAGGAGTTTAAAGAAGGAGATAAGATCCTCCTCTATAATTCGAGATTCAAAACTTTCAGAAAGGGGAAATTGCAAAGCAAATGGGATGGACCTTACATTGTTCATTCGGTGCTCTCCAATGGAGCGGTTACCATCATGGATATGAAAGGAGATCAATTCATGGTGAATGGTCAACGGCTTAAGGTTTATTTTGAACCCGACGTTGTGCCCCTTCACCATATTGATATTTTCATCATTGAGGATGAGATCGAACGTCGAGCCTAGGATGTAAAACAAGGTGAGCTTTTTGTAAATAGCTCTTCTTTTATTTTTCTGGAGTTTCTCGCGAAGTTTTACCAGGCCAACTTTTCCACATGGGCTAGAAATTAAAAAATAGTAGAGCACGCGAAAAACTGGACCGAACTGACCTGCGAACCAGGGCAGGCCGGCCGGCCCAGTCGGATCGGCCCAGGGGCCCAGGGCGGTGGTTTGCCCCCGTTTTCCTCTGGGACGCGCGTCTTCGACTTCCTTGTTTGGTCAGAGAATTTTAGGGAAGTCAAGAAAAGGAAAAAATGGGTTCTAGGGCATTCCTTCTCGGACTATTTAAAGGGACGAGATTGGAGCTCGGGAATCCATCCCAATTCACATCCTTTTGCACCCAAGCAGCAGCCATGACGTCCCCAAGGAGCATGGAGATCAAGCTAGGCGCCGAGAAGCCTTTGAAGCCAGAGGAGGCGAAGCGATGCGAGCTCAAGCCATCAATGGAGATCAAGAGGACCGCCCGCATCCGTTGCGGAGGGCGTGTCCCGACCGGGCCGATCGCATCTCGCCACCATGTCAAGGAGGAGAGGGTCTCTACTCCCGTCCGTAGATCGGAGCGACTCCGAGGCATGAAGAGGAAAGACTACAAGGAGGAGTCGCCCGAGCCGAAAGATTACGGGGGGAGTGACTACTCCGACGACCGCAGCCCGAGCTCGTGGGCAGCCGCCGGAAGGGACGACAACGACCTCTTCTATTGGGAGGAGGTGCCTAAAGAGAAGACTCCCAAAGGTCCAAACGGCGGCGGTGATCCCGACGACGGCGGCGACGGCGACCCCGGCGACGACGACCCATTCGGGATGCATCCATTATGTTGTGCGGCTTGCCGTCACTCCATCTCGGACCTCTACGCGTCGGTTGAGGAGTGTTTCCAGGCTATGAAGACGATGAGGCAAAGAATGGAGGATTTGGAACGAGTAGTCGATGACGACTACAAGTTCCTTAATCGGAACGTGAGGAAGTTATTTGGGATGGTAGGCAACATGAAGAAAAGGTGGTGCAAGAGTTGTGGGAAGTTCCACTAGAAAGTTAGGGTTTCCCCCCCTTAGGATTTTTGTAAGATACGACGAGGACGTCGTATGGTTTTAGCGTGGGGGAGAGCTAGCTAGCTAGGTCTTAAAACTTTTTTGCCTTAGTGAGTTTAGTTTGGTTTGGTTTAGATTTTGCGAGAGTTTTAAATTTTTAGGTGTGCTTTTTAATTTTCAAGTTTAAAGTGTGTTAATTTAGTGTTCGAGTCAAAAAATCAAATAAAAAGTGTCTTTTAAATTTTTGTCTCATGCAATGCTTTTTATTTCTTTACTCGTATGTTTATCCTTAATTTTTGGTATATGAGCATGAGCATTTGGTTTGAAACGTTTACCATGGTGCTTAGTGGAGTTTTTACCTTTAAAAGTGCTCGCACCATACTTTGATCTAGAACCTTGTTTCGGTTGTGCTAAGTTTGATGCTAATGTTGGAGGAATTTAATTCTGAAAATTATATGAAAAATTCTTGTAATAAAGGTTAGCAAACTCTCTTTTTCCAAGTTGAGAGACAAAGAAAAATCCTATAGAAGGCCAACTCAATATCCGTTCCACCATAAGTGCGGTTAGCATGATGAGTTGGGCTAGGATCCTTCTCTCTTGGAAGTTTTAATTTCGAGCAATGATCATGTCCTTGTGTATATCTTTTATTGCTAGTCTCGTCATGTATTCGGTAACGAGACTCTCACATCGGAAGTCCCGTACATCGCCGAATTCCATACCCAAACCATAATATCTCTTTTGTACATCGTATTCCTTGAACACAACCTATGTTCGAAGTTTCGTCTCGTCTCTAGCATGGTTTTTATTTAAAATTCAGATTGTGTTTATGCAAGAAAAGATGAGCAAAGAGCTTCGGAAGAGAGGTAAAGATGTCAAGAGAGAGAGAGAGAAGTAAAAAAATATGTGTATGGAAAAGAAAAAAAGAGACAAAGAAAAGAAGAAGAAAAGAGAAAGAAAAAAAGAGAGAAAGAAAGAAAGAAAGAGGAAAAGCAAGAAAGATATGAAGAGGGATGAATCAAGTGAAGATTAAATAAAGTGTAAGGAAGAATGCCACGTTGTTGTTAAGAGACGAAACTTCCATTCTTTTTCCAACCATGTGCAATCCGACAATGAGGACGTCGTCGGTGCCTCATAGTCTTATTTTCTTTTGCCCTTGCACATGTCCACCATTCTATATCTTCTTACCCTTGACATCCCCACATCATGGTTTAATTCTCATGATCATTAGCTTTGAAAGGTAAACAACCATTAGAGGAAGTTCTTAGCTCAACAATACTTGTGTTAGTTGTACTAGCCATACCTAAAGCTCCACTTTACATGATATATGAGAGACTTATGGGAGGTGAGAGTTTATGAATTATTTAGGATTACCACTTCATATGAGCGACATGTGAGAACTTGGAGAAAGGTTTTTGTCTAATACTTGTTGCAGGAATTTTATTTTTGAAAAAATCATGAAAACCCTCCAATGGAAGTAAAGAAGTAAGCATGGCTGGAATTGAGGACCTCGAGTGAAAGGTGTGAGTTGTGGGGTAAATCTCGACTTGGTAAAAATTCTAAACGCCCATGTTTATGTATGATGACCATTGCCTTGTGTTTATTATATTAAAGATAAAGGATTGACTAACTTGTGAAGGAAGAATTAGTAGAGCACGTTTTCAACACCTTGGACAAAAGTTCTTTTGCGAGAAACTTGCTCGAGGACAAGCAAGATCTAAGCGTGGGGGAGATATTGACGGTGTATTTTGGTACACCAAACATGTTCATTACACTTTGGTTTGGACTTGATTATGAAACTAACCTGCCACTAGGCACACTAATGACATAACAAGTTCCTCTTTGTATGTGCATTTGGAAGTGTTATGTTTTTGCAGGAAAACATGGACATAAAGGACGGAGTCACAACAAGTTCAAAGGAGCAAATGAGGAGTCCCGTTCATGTTAGTGAGCATGATGAAATCACTCCCAAAGGTGGCAAGGACCAAGGTGTTACAAGGGAACATCCCCGAGGATTAAAGCGTAAAAGACCGAACTTCATGCGAGAAGACCCTCCATCTTGTACGCGAGGATGACATCATCAAATTGATGCACTTGGAGGGGGCAAAGTGCAAAATGTCAAGAGGACCCACGGGAGTGAAGGGGCGACCGAACCGGGCTAGGATCGGCCCAGGCCGGCCGGCCTGGCCCACTCTCGAGGCGGTTCGGCCCCCCCTTTCTTGAGCCTGAAGATGATGCAACCCTAAGTACGTGGAGGCGCCGCCATTCGCAAGGGGAGAGCCATTCGCCCGAGAGGCCATCTAGAAGCTAGAGAGGAAGGAGAGGAGAGAGATCATTCGCGAGGAGGATCGCTCTACTCGAAGGAAGCAACCACAAGTGGTGGAGGACGTCGAGGCCCTGCCAAGACACCCCTGGAGGAGAAGGAAGACACCGTCGGAAGCGTCACCATGATCAACGGTGCTATGCCTAGCACCTTGATGGGGTAATCTTCTCATTTGTCCACGGGTTGTAAACGATCTTGAGATGTAATCGCAGCTTTTATGGTTTCAATCTATCATCTAGTGTTGAAGATGCTTTCATGTTTAAGGTTAGCTACCATGCCATGTTGGGAGTATAGATCTCACTTCTCCCTTAGAACCCTTCAATACGCCGTGATCATCATAGGTCTAGTCACGAATACCTCCGCGTAGTGACAGTACGGGGGGAGGGAAAGGGCGAAACCGTGGTCACAACCCCCGGTAGATTAGATCGGCTTTGTATCTCTTAGCGGTTGCACGTTCAAGTATCGTAGACCCTTGGGCAAGTGTCTTTTACATATCTTGTGAGTTCAATCGTTCTCTCTAGTGTAGCATAGTAGTTCTCTAGATTAACCTTAGATTAGGGTTTGGATAAGTTAGTTAGTAGTGCTAGATCAAACGCTTGTAATCCCCTTGCTCCGCGGATTGATAAGAACCTAGGGAATCCCCGTGGTGAAAAAGTTGTAGGTCCGTACGCTTGCGGATCGTATGTGGATACGAGTTTTATCCGTCAACACTCCGTCCCCGTGGCTCCGATGCCGCGAGGGGGACGGGTTCTGGCGGTGCGCAGAGGGTGCTGCTCCCCCATCACGTGCTGTTCGCTGGCGTGACGCGGAACTCTCCGCTTGCTGTGCCGCCGCTGTCTCGAGGAGGGCCTTGAGCTACTGTCGCACCCTCCTCTCCTCGAGGGTGGCCGCCTCTGGGCAGCCGCACAACAGCATTGCCGCGACTGCTAAGTTCTGCGACACTCACCTGAAGAGCGGCGGGGCGTCGCCGTCGACGTTCGCACCCTTGTTGGCGCGTCGGTTGTTGTCGTGTGCACGTCCTCGAGCCGGCGGTGTCGGAGCACGGGCCCTGGACTGCTCGGCGGCAGGGCAACGCTCCTGCTGTTCGCCGTCTCCTTCGCGGCGTTGTTCTCGCACTGGGACCTGCTGCGGGGCGGCCTGCGGGTCGCGCAGCCTGTGGTCCTCCCCGAGCTCCTGGTGAAGGTTGGCCAGCTCTTCATCGAGCTGGCATCTGGCCTCGGCAATCTCATCGAGGCGCGCCCTTCGCTGGGCATCCGTGGCGCGGTGGCGCGGTGCCGGCTCCGCATCGGTGGAGCTACTCGAGCTCGGCGCCACGCAGATGAAGCATTCATGCGTGAAGTCATGCGCAGGTGCCGAAGGTGCTCTCCGGGCTGTTGAGGTCCCCGAGGCGGCATAGGACGCTCGCAGCGCGTCCACGTAGGCCGTCACCGGGTCGTCCGGGAGGCCTTGCTGTCCACGGGGGTACATGGTGGTGTACCGCTCCATGAACTCACCCCAGGCGAGTGGCTCGGTTCCGCTGGCCTGGAAGGCGAGGTCGGTGAGGTAGTAGGCGGCGAGCCTAAAACGCTCCTGTGTCGGGTTAGGCCCCAACATGGCCATGATCGTCTTGTCCGAGAAGCCTCGGACGAACGCCGCGCGCCCCGCCGCCGCCGTCAAGGCGTTGGGGCGAGCAGGTCGGGCGAAGGTGCGCCCGACGACGGACTCCGCCGACCCGGTGTAGACGAAACCGAGGGAGCCAAAACGCATGGTGGCCCCAGGGGTTAGTGAAACCCTGCGGCCCTCCATCCAGATCGTTGGTGAAGTTCGGCGAGACACACGATGTGCCCCTACCTGGCGCGCCAACTGTCGGGGTTCTCAACCACCGAGCAGTAAATTTGTATCGGATCGTGTGTCTGACCCGGATGGTTAGCGCGAGAGACGCCGGGATTTAGACTGGTTCGGGCCTCCGAGGAGTAATACCCTACGTCCAGTGTCGAGCTGCCGTGTTCTTGCGCTAGGGATGTCTATAGTAGGGGTTACAAACTTGTCGGGAGAGGGTGTCGAGCCCAAGTCCCTGGGGTGTGTGAGTTCAGTTCGTCAGCCCTTGTGACGGTTGCCTTCCTCTCCCTTTTATAGACGTAAGGGGAGGGGCAAAAAGGGAATACAAGTAAAGCTACAGTCCTACGCCGCTGGGATGTCTATTCGCACGTCGTTGTCGGTCAGGGTGCATTGAAGAAGGGCTGAGCTGTGTTGACGCTTGGGGTCGCCGCGTGGCCGGGCAGCGCTATTCATTCTGGGCACTTGGCGTTTCCTCCGAGCACTTTGGTGCTGATTCGGCCCGCCTGAGTACGAGATGAGCCAGCCACGTTATGGCCTAATCGTAGGCCAGCGCTAGTTATAGGGGGCACTCGAGTGCCTCTGACGGGGTTGGCGTGCTGCAGGGTCGGACGGGACGGCGCGTCGGGGGCTGTGCGACGAAACAGCGCCGCGTTACAGCCCTTGTCAGAGCCGGCCGCCCGCACGTGCTGCCAGCTGGTGCGTTTGCATGGTATGGGGAACTGGCGCCCCACGTGTCGTTGCGGAGGAGCCCAGTCGTTCGGGAGGGCGCCACGTTCGTGTGGACCCTGGTCTCCTCGTTCTGACCTTCTCGTGCGAGCCTCGCCTTTGTCGGAGACGGAGACTACTCGTGCGAACGAATAAGTCATCGGAGGCGAGGCGGGAACTCCTCGTGCGAGGCGGAGACTTGTCGGAGAAGCCACCCCTTAGTTGGAGACTTGCCGGGGAAACCTCCAACCGGTCGGAGACAAGGCGTCTTGCCAGCGAGGGTCTTGACAGGGATCTGCAGCTCTCCTTGTTCTGGAGCTTGGCCTTCACATTGTCAATGGTGTCAGAAGACTCCACCTCAGGAGTAATTATCTCACCATTTAAGGGGTCCTAATCCAGGCCCTCGTCATGTAATATCTGAAATACTATTTCGTTTGAATCATGGTGTTGTAATAATAGTGTAATATTGTTCTGTACGAACTAGATCCTATTTTAATTGTGTTGTAATAATTGAACCAGTATTCCTTAATATCTTTTTTTCACTTTTTACTGCATTTTTATAATTTCGTTGAAATATTTGGATTTCCTCATGTGCTAACATCTAAATAATACCTTGTTTTGCAGGTTCCGAATGGCTGCCTCAGGTCCTGAGTTGGACTTGGAGTTGCTCACTACAAATAAAGAGGTGGTTGCGGTGCCTAAGGGTATCGACACTCCTATGTGCTACTGAGGTGACAATTGCAAGGTTGTCAAGTGCAAGGCTCTCGGGCACGCTTACGGAATGCGGTTCTTCATGTGCGCCAACTATGCACACGACCCGATCAAGTCATTGAACCGCAATGATCGACCCAAAGTAAGAATTTGGTGCGATTCTCGATTATTCATTTGTCAATTTTTTTTATTTTTTACTAATATGTTTTTGCAAAAAGAGTCCACCTCCTCTTTGTGATTTCATGCAGTGGCTGGATACCGAGCAGTCTGACGACGACAAGAGTTACGTCGAGTCAACGACCCGTGCTGCAAGAGAGAGGTGGTTCCGCATGATTGAGGCGGAAAAACAAGAGGAAAAACGCAAACAACAACAGGAGGAAATTCGCGTTCGCCAGCAGATGAGGGAGCGTGAAGAGGCCCAGGCCCGCGAAGCAGATAGAGAGAGGAAGAGGGAGAGGGCTCGACGGGCCAAGGAAGCTGGACCCGATGCCATTAGGAAGGGGAAATACCCTCGTTGTACTCAGTAGACCTAGAGTAGTAGCAGCGGAGTCGGATTGTATGAATTGTAAACCACGAATTAATTTCGTCGTCAATTAGAGTCGGTTAGGGGTGTGCTTCCTGTCAGTGACTGGAACATATAGGGTACCGTGTGTTTCCTCTGAGTCACTGAAAATTTCCTCTCCACGGATCAAAGGGCCCACAACGCTACAGTACCTGCTAGGGTGTGTTTCCTTAGAGTCACTGCTTCGATTCCCTTCCCACGGATCGAAGGACCCACCACTCACCCTTCTTCTACATATATCACCCTTCTCTACGATGCCTCTCCACAACAAACCGCAATGGCTTCCGGGAGTGGAGGTGAATATGGGTGTGGTCCTGAGTTCTGGGAGGAGCAAGATCTAGAGTTTAAGGGGGAATTTCCAGTCCTGCACAAGAGGGACTTCCGTTCCATGCGTGAAGTTAGAAGCTACGCACCTAACAAACTGGTGTTGTGGCCAACATGTTCACACGGTGAGCGTTGCGTGATGCAAGTCTACGAGGGCTGGGGCAACTACGGTCGTCGGTTCTGGCACTGCCCACTAGCAAGGGTAAGCTATGGAAATGATATTTGTTCATCAACCATGCTTGGTTTGTTAACATTTTTTTGGGTATTTTTCAGTTCTCCGACGATGATGACAATTGTGGCTTCTCGCAATGGGTGGATCCCCCAGCCATTGACCCCTATCAGGATTACATCAACTACCTCCACGACATCGTCATCTACAACCTGAAGCGGCGCCTGGACGAAGCACTTGCTTCCCCAGGTCGTCCCGCCGACAACCAGTGCTGCCCTTGTGCGACTTGCACTTGTGAATGCCACGCGAAGATGAGAGATTGGTCCCCTCCTCCTTCACCTCCACCACCACCACCGGGGTACTACATGCCGTCTCAGCAGTCCTCAGGCGCCGGCTCCTTGCTCTCTGGCCAGTTCTCGTACAACTAGTTTTCGAATGTAATCCAATATCTAAATTCCCTAAGGCATGTTAGGATTAGAGTTGTGTCGTGCATGCCATTGCAATTTCGTCGGTGATTTAACTTTAATTTAAATGATGTCATTTCCATTTCATTAAAAAAAACTTCCCGCCGTTTTGCGCGGCGGTAGGCCCTGACCTACCGCCACGTGATATGGCGGTTGACCGCCAACCCTAGCCGCCAACGGCGGCTACCTGCCGCCCGCTACCTTAAGAGAAACCGCCGTATTGTTTGGCGGCTAGTGTTGCCGCCATTTGGCCTGGCGGTAAGCCCTTACCGACGTTTGAAACGGCGGCAGGAACTTACCGCCATTTCAAACGGCGGTTCGAGGCTACTTTTGATAAAGTTTGAAACGGCTATTTATTTTCGGAAAATCGTCGAAAAAAATATTTAAAAAATTCAAGCCCCCGGCACGAAGCAACCGCCCGCGAGGCGATAGCCCTACGATGCTGATCGGACGGTCAGCGTTGCGCGGCAGCGGCACCTCACCAACGAGCCGCGCTGGCAAAAGCGCTAGCGAAAGGGAGGCCACAAGCGAAGAGGATTAGCTTTCCCCGTTCCTCGCCGCCGGCGCCGAGATGGCCGCAACACCCGCTGCCGCCGTTCTCCTCCCCCGCGTGCTCGTCACAGGCCCCGCTGCCGCGTACCCTCTACATTGCGCGCCGGTACCGCGCGGCCCCGCCTCCATCTCGGTGGCGCCGCCGAGGAGACGGCGGTGGCCCGGTCCGCTCCGATCGCTGCCTCCCGAAGGTAAGATGCTTGGCGTGGCGCTGGAACTGCGCACTTCAGGTGGTTTTGATACTGCGTTTCGGTCCATTCATGTGACGCGCGTGCGTTACAGGAGCTCCCGCCGAGCTGATGGAAGATGACTCCAAGTTCGTGCCGTTGAACGCGGATGATCCCATGTACGGCCCACCGGTGAGTCACGGCTCGCGGTTGTTCACCTGTTCGTCCACATCGTTGCGTTCTTGCGGTGCGTTTACTTGGAAATACTGACATTGCACTATGTTATGTGTGAATTTCAGGCACTATTGCTCATCGGATTTGAGAAAGGCGAAACTGACACGGTAATCAGTGATATCTTTTTTTTTTACGAACGTGCACAAGAAAGTGCCTATTTCATCGATAAAGAAGAGAAAACAATCGGGTAGCCGTACAAGTCAAAATAAAAAACACTCAAGTGCCGAACTCTCCCGGTGTAACACACAGTAATCAGCGATGTCAATGTGCAGAGGATTGGTACTCTTACATTTAAAATAACGGAGCACTTCACAGATGATTCTCAGCTGTCCCCACTTCAGGGAAAAACGATAATACTTAGTAGTAAGTTAAAAATGATCATGCATAAGGCTGTGCTTTGTCAGATTACACCAAGCACATAGGACATGTCTACTAAATAATACATCTTGTACCTGAGCAGTGGTGGAGCTTGAGCACCAAATCAGGGGAGTGGGGGCATCCATGTTAATTACTACCACCATCCTCAAGTGTATGATGTTTAGGACAAGAAATTTAGTTCAAAATGAACTAAATTCTTTGTCCTAAACGTCATCTATTTGAGGATGGAGGGAGTAGTTCCAAAAATCAACGAATAGTGCCACAATAAGTGTCATGGGCAGTAGTAAATAATACTTTGTGGGGCACTGCAGATTTGAACTAACGTCAGTTCCACAATCTGTGCAGATTCAGGCCTTCCTGAAAGAGCTTGAAGGTGAATTCCTCAAGGCAAGTTCTGCATCTGACATATGCAATAATACCTTAATTTTCCAGTCGCATGGCAGCTCTATCGGTTCACATTTTGGTTAAAGCCTTAAAGGGATGCAGTCGCTTGTTTATTCCGTAATCCATACACTGACAGCAGACCGTAGTAACCTTTTGCTATTTTACCGTTGATAACGAACTATTCTGAGGTTAGCTACCAATTTGTTTGCTGAAGAGAAAGTAGTTCTGCTACATTTTATTTCAGATGGAACTGGAACTGAACCAATATACATACTCTCCAGTAAGAAAAGAAAAAAAATATAAATTTGAGTGGAATTCAGGGATAATGATTTGCTCTATTTTAATTAGCACAATCATTGGAGGTGAAACTCTGAAGAAAAAATCTTATCTGTGCTGTGTTGTCAAAACATGTCAAGAATGGTAAAGTTATTAGCAATTCCTTTCTTTAGTTTATAATGCCTTTCCCTTGTTGCTCCGCTCGTAGTTGGTACATACAATCCTGAAACTCTACACGAGTTCGTTGGATTTTGTTCTCACAATGCTTTCGACTTGTTGAGTCAGGTGATTCATTGTACGGAGGAGATGACAAAGCAAACTTTGTGGGATGCGATGCACACCGAGCAGCCTAATTTAGGAGCTGTGAAGGTTTTCACTAAAGACATTTGTAAAATTATTTTTTCGTACAATATTTATTGAGTTCCTATTTCCTACCCTTAAATTTGTATACAGCACTCTAGCTAAGATGCATGTCCAATTCACAGATTGCAGAATCACTGCCAAGGATATGCATATTTTCTGGTCTGACCGGTGAGGAGATGATGATGTTCATCAATGCCTTCCCAGAAACCGGTAATTCAAAACTTCTATCTTAAAATATGAAATGGTGAAATAGATTCGGTGAAACTCTTTGATAAAGTAAACTGAGCCTTAATGCTTTGAGGCCATGTCTCGTAAAAATAAATTGATGGTAACGAACCAGGGTTAGAACCAGCTGCTTTTGCTGCACTTGTTCAAAATTCCTCTCTTTTTTTCAGGGTTAGAACCAGCTGCTTTTGCTGCACTTGTTCCTAACAGTGCAGAGAAGGTTCTCGGTGAGGTGATTGGGGAAATAATGGGTGACCATGAGATGCTGGTTAGTTCTTATTTGCACTATATCAGTGTAATTCTTCTCTCTTTCCTTTTTATGGGATATCAGGTCAAAGTCCTCCCGTATGCTTGCAGACAGGAAAGAACACGGAATGAAGAGAATGTAAAGTAGCAAATGGGCAAAGCAGAATGACAAGGCCTATGGAGAAAATTCAGGCAACACTGGAGAAACCATGAAACCATCTCCTGAAATCAAAAAGTCCAAGTTTTAGGATTCTAGGATTTTTAATGGAGACTGGTAACTCTTTTATGGTATGAGCAGAACTACAGGTAAGGATATGAATTAGTGGCATATTTTGTGGTCACTTTTCAGTCTGATACCGTGATACGTCTATAATTTTTATTCTTGACTCAAATTATTGCAGGAAGCAGGGCATGGACAAAGATTCGAGGTAGTAGAGCTGTAGAAGTAGAAACGCATCAGTTTAAACTCCTCCTGATATATGTACCAACCCTTCCAGAATTTGAGCTCCTAATTTCTGCATCTTGTACGTACATAGAAGAGTGTTCAGTGACCAATGGGCAGGAGCTTATGACAAACCAATGAGATATGTTCTCTTTTAAAACTAATGATGAAAATATGGTTTTGGAGACTTCCCTTGCATGCCTTGATGATTGATGTACCTAAAATCATGCCCCCCTTTTCTCGGGCCATTTATTGAGGAAATTATTTTAGGCCACAGAATACCCCCAGAATCACTACCCACACAACATTATTTCGGACGGGGCCATTCTGTGTGCATATATATGAAAAGCAACATATACATTGTAGCCACCTGTTCAACTGCTATTATTTTGTTCATTTCGAGAGGCTGATGTAATATACGCGTGCTCAGTGAACCCTGAAGGGATGGATGGAGCAGCTCGAATATTCCGAGGCTTTGCTTTCTTTATAAGCATCAGTGGGAGTCAAGCCAGCTTGTGCTATGAGTTGCGCTTGCGCGGTGAGGATTTGCTTCCTCTTCATACAAGAGACATGTCTAGTAGTAGGCATTATGATATTATCCGGTCGTCCGGTTCGCATCTGGACTGGACGACAGATCAAACAAGAGACAAAGGAAGCAGGTCGTGTGACCTGTGGATGTCATTATATTAGTTGGACTCACGTGCCGGACAAGCCGACGAGATCAGAGAAGCAACTTGCCATCCTAACCTATTCCATTCGTATAGAATGCAGATTTAATTAGGGCCAGTGTTAGGGTGCATTGCATTAGCATTATACATACGGGTATGGAGACAATTTTCCCTACACACATAGCAACGGGTAAATGGGAGCATTATTGAGCTTGACTTGGCTGTCATTGATGAGGGTTTTTCCCGTACACATGCATGAAGAAGATTCATCAAGATTTTTCGACAGGGTGCAGGAAGTGCTCTCGTGACATCAAGAAGAACAAAACCGGTCAGATTCTGGTCTGGTGCTGGATCGGATTCACCCTGAAACTATGTGCTCTGTTACTAACGGCACCCTAGTTCGGTAGCGGTTCAGTGAGAGTTGCGTTGCGTGAGTTTGCTCGGTGATACTGGCACCCATGCATTTTTTCTCCCTCCCCAAACAGTCTGTGTGCAACTTGTGGACTACCACGTATATATATATATACTATACTAAAGCACGAATCCGCACCATTGCGTCCAGCTGGGTGTGGCTAGAGCCTATTTACAGATTGTGGATTGTGATGAAAGCCACCTGTTTGGCAATTTGAATTGTAGATTATAACAACTTTCTCCTCTCTTTTTTTTTTCTCTCACTTAAACGGCCATGGTATGTTCCCTCTTCCTGCTACATATAAAGCTTTCTCCAATAGTTGGGAAAACGTCCTCAATGCTTTGAATGGGTGAGCAGCAGGCCATTAAGGGGAAAGAGCACGCCGCTTACTAGCAATACTATACATTCGTACAACATAGTGATACTAGAATTTTCTGGTTCTTTTCTTTTGTATATAGGTACATTCAATTCACGTGAGAACAATGAAACATCCATGTTTAACTCATGCAAGGTTTGTGCAAAACTCTCAGTCACCCTCACTGAAACATTCGTGTTTTACTATATTTATTTTTTTCGAAATTATATTACTATATATATTTATTTTGATTGATTGAGGAGGGGAATTTCGATACGGAAAAAGGAGAGGCTGACAGCTCAGAGCTGTCCGAACGTGCGGTGTGTGTGTGTCAGTGTGTGGAGATCAGGAACAGTAGACCACCGGTCCACTGCTCTCAAATTCTGAAAGGGGTCCACCAATAACATATTTGATCATAAAAGTTTCTCCTCTTTACAAAGTTATATATAATTTTGCCTTGTCTGACAACACAAAAATTCCTTCATGGACGACACATCAGTGATGCTGACATGTACTCCGTATGTGCGTCGTGAGGCTCCATACCGCCCTTGTGTACAGTGTACTCCAACGCTATCCGCACGAGTAAATGCATGCAATGCAACGACGACGATCCCCGTCCCATGCACGCAATCCATTCCCACAATTCGCAAAATACACCTTCCATACATGTAAATGCCGTGACATTCTAGTTCTAGAATTTAAAAAAGGCATTGATAAATTCACAAATCCATTGGATAAATCGTGCGCCTGCAAAAAAACAATTCTCTTCCCAAAGATTGATCCTAAATGTTCCGCAGCAATTACATGACTAGACCCCTTAAACTGAAACTCTTATCATTCGCCAAATACACCTTCCATACATGTAAATGTCATGACATTCTACTCTTTGTTCGTATGCTTATCAGCCACCGGCTACTGGTACTTTTCCCTCAGAACAAATCAGCCACCAGCTACCGGTAATATTTTTCCCTCAGAACAAGTTAGCACCAACCACTAGTCAAATGAACATGGTCTTAGTTCTAGAATTACAAAAAGTCAATGATAAATTCACAAATCCATCGGATAATTCTTGCCTGCACTTTTTTTCCTCCCTAGAAAAAGCTCTTGAAAAAGCAGATGATCCTAATGATCCGCATCATCAGATGACTAAACCCCTTAAACTGAAACTCTCATGCATCCACAGATTGCACTTATCTCTAATCTCTCCAGATCCGTCTCTGACCCCAAAAAAAAAAACTCTGCTGATCCGGAGCATCTCTCCCAGCCATCCAAACTGTTCGTGTCACACACCACGCCAAGGCGGCAAGGCCGCACCGCGGGCAGTCCACACTTCCCGGCCCCACCCGCCAGATACTGAAGCTGGGCAGCTGGCTGGCATAAAGCGGGGGCGCTCGGTCTCTCCGCCGGCGGCCCACCACTCTCGCTCTCTCCCTCGTCTCCTTCCTTCCAGAGCAGGGAGGGAGGAAAGGCGCCGGCGAACGGAACCGCCTCGAAAGCGGGAGCTGCTCGGCGGCGGCGGCCGCCGCGCTACGGTTGGGGAGCCATCCATCTCTCCCGCGACCGGGGTCCCTCCCATCGCCTCGCCGGAGATGCTGCCCTACGCGACGGCGGCGGAGGCGGAGGCGGCGCTGGGGCGGGCCATGACGCCCGCCGAGGCGCTGTGGTTCCGCTACACCGCGGGGGTGTCGGACTACCACCTCTACTGCCTCAACATCCTCTTCCTCTTCGTCGTCTTCACGGTGGCCCCGCTCCCCGTCGCGCTCCTCGAGCTCCGGGCCCCCGCCGCCGTCTCGCCGTACAAGCTGCAGCCCCGGGTGCGGCTCTCCAGGGCCGAGTTCGTCCGCTGCTACAAGGACGTCCTCCGCGTCTTCTTTCTCGTCATCGGCCCCCTCCAGCTCGTCTCCTACCCGGCCGTGAAGGTCCGCCCACCTGCGCCCGTCCTACTGCTCTCGTTCGGTGAATCTACGCAATGTGTCTGGTTACTGCGTGAGATTTGGGGGTCTGTGTGCGTGTTCTGTGCACGAGATCGCGTTTCCTTACTGAATTTGAACTCCGCGTGATCGATCTTCTGTTCTTAGATGCAAGAATTTCGATTACATCTCATCTCTCTGCATGTTTTCATTTTCTTCGAGGAATTTCTGATCTGGGTTTTGCTCAAAGATTCCCCTTACTCTTGGCAAGCAGAAGAAATTAACTCGGATGCTCCCTCATTTCTTTTACCGTGGCAAAATTGTATACTCATAAAAAAAGACTTTATTTATTATCAATGCAGATGGTGGGAATTCACACACAGCTGCCATTGCCGTCCCTGGGGGAGATGGCGGCGCAGCTGCTGGTGTACTTCCTTGTTGAGGATTACCTCAACTACTGGTTCCATCGGCTCCTCCATGGGGAATGGGGGTACCAGAAGATCCACCGCGTCCACCATGAGTTCACGGCACCTGTTGGCTTTGCAGCTCCATACGCACACTGGGCTGAGGTTCTGATACTTGGCATCCCCTCCTTTACCGGGCCAGCAATCGCTCCGGGCCACATGATCACATTCTGGCTCTGGATTATACTCCGTCAGGTGGAGGCTATCGAGACACACAGTGGGTAAGGAGTTTATGGTTTTTCCCCAAATCTTTGAAACACTTCAAGGACGTACAACTATCGATTTGATTTGACGTGCTTTTGTAATAGTACTGTAGACTGTAGTGTCACGTTGCATTGCCTTTGGTGTGGAATAGTCTTGTTGAAGTGATGGATGGTGGGTGCTTGTTGTGCATGGGCGGGCGCATGGTACTGATAATGACGTGCTGGTACGAGTGAACAGAGTTTGCCACTAAATTCGAAGCTGAATTGGACTGATGTTAATGTCTGCACAACTGATTGAGTTTCCTGAGAGTTCTTAGCCAGCTGACATTAAGGTTCCTAATAGTGTGATTTTTCTAGTCATACTTCTTCCGTTTCAAAATACATGTCATGCTGGCCTTTTTTTCATACATTCCCTTTATTATGTATGTGGACATAATATATATCTAGGTGCATAACAAAGTTATTGTATCTAGAAAAGCCAGAATGACAAGTATTTTGAAACGGAGGGAGTACTTCTTTGGGGAGCACCTGGCGATGAAGAAGGTATATAGCATGGATAGAACTGGCTGATGCCCTTTGTTGGTTAATAAAAGCAAAATTACACTTCCAATTTTTGAAGCTGTTGGTTAAAATTTTCTAAATCTAAATGCTCGGTTTAGTCTTTGTTACTTACAGTTTTTCTCTACTAACATAGGATATGATCTATGAATCCTTAACGGAATGTTTGAAATGATTTTTCTACTACGGAGCTTAGAAAAATGTGAATAATAACGTTCTTCGCAATCGTGCCAAAAACTCAAGTTCCTTTTGGATTTCATCAAAGAATGTACTAGAAACCCAGGGCGCGTCGTTGACGCGCTGCCTTGAGCTGACCGGTATTGATAGTGCTTGTATTTGAAGGAGGATAATTACCATTTGATTAATTTTGAGAGCTGCCTTTGAGCTAACCAGTATTGATCCTGTGCTTATATTTGAAAGAGAATAATTGCCATTTGATTAATTTTGAGAATCTGAACAGTTTGCAGTGTGGTAGTGTCTTTATTTCAAATAAGAAAACAAGCTTCAGATCGGTAATGTGGTGACACTGGGCTTTCCTATAAGCAAACTTCTGTGTTCCACTTGAAATCTGTATTTTTTTATAGTATATCAATGAAGCAAATAGCAACAAGATTTGCAATAAATTAGTAAGCTATAGAGATATGTAAGAATAAATAATTGATGTAACAAGTGTACAGTAGTCATACAGTTGGGTATATAATGGATTCATTATCTTTTTGCATTCAGTCAATGAAGTGATGTTGTCTGGCCACCTTTCCTTTACCTCAAGTTTTTGGCTACCATTGTTCTTGATGTAATGGACTTTGATTTTCTTCACTGGTTTCTTTTTTTTTTTGTGCCTCTTCTTCCTTGGAGTCTTTCACTTTGGATGTAAGTCATTGTTGATCTTATAGAAATTTTGGATGTATGCCTTTTAATGAAGGCTATTTTCTGCTGTCTTTGATGATCACCACAAAAACATGATTGTATAAAATACCTAGATTTCGTGGTCCTATACACTCTCACTAATATCTGTCAACACTACCATTACGATATGCATACTCGCTCCACAGCATGACCAACTAATGTACAATTTAGTTTAGCAGAGATCAGAAATCATAACTTTCCTTGTTTTAATATTGAAAACGGATCTATAACTATGGTCTATAGGCAGGAAACATATGCCAAAATTGCACATGTATATAGCGTTTAAAATCAAGTTACACAAGGTTTTGACATGTTAAAGTCAAATAGCAGAGTCAGCCTTCTGTATATTTATAATAGAATCAGCACCTCACTGGTATATGGAAAATGACAATGGTGGATGAACAAAGGATAGTTTGATATATAAATAATTGTGAAGAAGCCAATTGATGATTACAAAAGGTTCTGCAAACTTAAATTTCAATGCAAAGAATCAGAGTTCTGGGGCCAAATTTTATAAATCTGAGCAGTTGTGTTATAACATATACCTTTCATCACTTGCAGTTTCTCTGTTAGTTGGTGATTCTAGAACAAGAGAATTAACAATCTTTTTCTTTTTACAATAGAATTATCAATCTTTCTTGTGAGATCAAGCATGCGCCATAGGTAATTATATGCTGAGTAACAATTGGTACTTTGTAGCTATATAAGGATAATACTGAATGTGTAGCTGGATAACCACTGGCAAGTGAATTGAAAGTATTTCCAATCTATTGTGTACATACAGGAATATATATGTCAGAAGTTGAAAAGGGTCAATATCTGCTAACATATTTATGAAGTCACAATTAAAGATTTTAACCATGTCAAAGAATTCTCAAGAGTTAACAACATAACAATCAGTTTGGGTTTAGAGTAAACATACTTTATCAAATGGAAAATTGGAAACCTATTATCACCATACAGTATGAACTTTAGACAAGGTAATGGCAACCTTTGTTCATGTTTGCATTGGAACATGAAAATAAGTATATAAGCCAATCAGTACAACCATTAAATCATTTTAAGTATATAATCAAATCAGTAAACAGATGCATTTTTATCTCAAGTTCAATCCTAGGAACACATATAATAAATGCAGATAAAGCAGGGAGTGTATACGGCCATACTCCTATCAGTGAGTAGAATAATAGTGAGACCATGGGTAAATGGATATAGGACAGAGCAGAAATCAGTTTGCAGGTGACGGATGGTCCAGAGGATAACACTAAAGCTGGCTTCCCTGAAGCTAATCAAGTTGAGGGAAATCGCGAGAGAGGGGCGGCAGGAATCAGGAGTGTAGGAGGACCTAATGATGATGGACAATGGCTGGCTTTCATGAAGCTAATCAAGTTAAGGGAAATCGAGAGAGAGGGGCGGCACAATCAGGAGTGTAGGGGCGCCTAATGATGATGGACTGGGAAGATGGGGAGGAAGCCAAGGTGTTGTGCTCGTCACGCTTGTCAGACGCCCGACTCAGCTGCCATACATCCCGTCGGTGGTGGGGGAGGCAGAGCTGCAGAGGTCGTGGAATGGCAGGCGGTGGCTGAGGACGGCAACTGGCGGGGCATGCAGAGGGAGGCGCAGGCGGCGCAGCAGGCGAAGGGGATAAGCTCGGGCGGGATGGCGGGTTGACGAGGCCGGCGCGGTGCGGGACGGTGGTGCGGATCGAGAACGGCGTGGACGGCGCACGGGTGCGAGGCGCGCAGCGACGGCTATGGCGCGGCGCGGCGCGCGGCTGATGTGCGCAGGCGCGGGAGTGCGGCAGCGGCACACGAGTGGGGTAGGCAGCGCGTCGGGCGGCCGACGGCGGAGGGGCGCGCCGCCAGCGCGGGCTGGGCTGGAGACGGAGGGCCGCGCGGTAGGCCGAGCCTGGAAGGGGCGGACGACGATTCGCGCTCGGTGCACGGTTTAACAGGCGAGGGATCCGCAATTAGATGGTTGACATCGCGAGTTGGGAGGATCCGACGGCTTGGTTGCTACTGGGCGACGTGGCGCTATCGGGTGCCCGAGCTTGGACTCAGGATTCGTTATTTAGAGATTTTGTTTCTTTCGTAACGGATTATCAACTATTCAATTTTCTATTTATTAGATATCATTTTAAGGTTTATTCTTGCTACTATATAGTAAAGGAATTGACACGTACTCCCTCCGTCCCTATTTATCTGTCGTCGGAAGGGCTGGGCATGTAACCAATACGCTGGCAAAAGATCCTAACTCCCCCTATGGAGCAATGATTTGTGAGCTGACCCATCATCAACTGTTTTTACACTAAACAAATAGTGTGTGGTTGAGTGAGGCTGTGAGGGGTAAGGCCGTGTGGTTTTGTGTGTATTGTGCGGTGCAGGCATAGGCTTGCAGGTACGGTCTGCTGGACAAGAGTAGGGAATGACGGTTATTGCGGGACATGTTCACCTAGTAAGAGAAAAATGTAGTATGCTTAGTTGCATCTTGGCAAATTGAGGATTCACTGATTCATTATTTTGGTTCAACTCCATTCGACTGACATGGTAGGTTTATCACTAACAATGGGTCATGTAGGAACAAATTATGTTGCTTGATTTGTACTATGTCCATAACGTTTTATTTGATGTTGGTTAATTCAATTTTGAACTAACCTATGTCTAATATTATGGATTGAAGGGAGTATTTTAACAGATGGGAAATTGCTTTTTCTTAGTATTATGACCTTGCAATGCATTGCATTTGGGTTTTCCTCTTATGGACTTTTGTGGTATTGGAACATTTCTTGTCCTTTGTTTTAAGTGTTGTCAATGAAAAAAATCTAGTCTCTCTAGTATGATTGAAATTAACTACCTTAGTAGCATATTACCAGAGTCTATAGTAGTAACTCATTGGATTGAAATCTACTAATATCAATATCATATATACCACCACATGGGTTCTTTCTGTCTGCTCCACCTTTGTATACAATCCATTTATAACCACAAAAATGTTTTCCCCTGTATGATACATTGATACCATCTTTGCTAGTACGAACAGTTTGTACTATTTTATAGCGGGTACTGCTGCTTATATTTCGATGCAGCCAATAAAACTGTCTATGACTGCTACTGTGTTTCTGATCCTTCTAAAAGGCGAAACATGACTGGTTTTGTTATTTTGCAGCTTTGATTTCCCATTCACCCCAACAAAGTATATTCCATTCTATGGAGGAGCAGAATACCATGACTATCATCATTATGTAGGAGGCCAAAGCCAAAGCAATTTTGCTTCTGTTTTCACATACTGCGATTATCTGTATGGGACTGATAGAGTAAGTTTCTCCTTTTTGCAAAAGGCCAAAAGGCAGTACAAAGAAGTGATGGGAAGTGTCAGAGTTCTAATATTGAGCTGTTTTTTTTTCAGGGTTACAGATTCCACAAGGCATACCTAGCTAAGGTATTTTTCTACTGTTGACTGCTTTTCCAAATATTTTTCCATTCTACTCCCTCCGTCCCAAATTGTAGGTTGTTTTAGCTTTTCTAGGTTCATAGCTAAGGCTGATTGGTTAGCTGCATCGGGTACGGCCAGGCCCACTGGATGCAAATTTCATATGATTGGTCGCCTGCATTGGAATCTCAGCCTGGTTTGTCAGGTGCAAAATGTGCCCCTCAGCCTGGCTCCGCGGAAATGATAATGGATTCCGTTTTCTCGCGAGTCAGGCTGTCTCGGTGCTTCGCGCCTGATGGTTTTATTTGTACGCAATTCAGTCCGGAAGCAGGGCAACCAATCATCAGCACATGCAGCTTGGCCTGAGCACATACACAAACCAAGCACCAGTTGCCTACACACGCACAGACAGGCTACGCTGAGCCTGGTTCTGCTCAGCAGCCAGATGCATGCAGATCCCTCAACCTAAAAAAGTCAAAACAACCTAAAATTTGAAATGGAGGGGATAGAAATAACAAGGAAGTTTCAAATGTTTTAGATTACTAAATGCTAAATAAACTATTGAGTTGACCAAGTAGCTGATTTTTTTTTATTTTATTGTCCTCCCTGATCCTGATGTAGCTGAAGGATCTTGGGCAAAATGATGGTGAGAAAGGGGATGGCAATGGACTCAGCTATGCAAAATTGGACTAGATGGCTCAATACAGCGCATCCCCAGTGGTCTCCATTATCAATTGGAGTTCACTGTGACATCATGAAATGGAAGATCTGACGAGTTGGGCTGGGCATGTGTGGTGTTCTGATTTCTGAAATAGGCATGGAGCTTTCAGCTGCATTGCCCTGTGTTTCCCAGTGTTTGTGAACTTCTATGGTACTTGTACGCTGACCAATAACAATGCAACACTCTGATAGTCTGTCATCGGCTCATGCTTTGATTATTATTTTTTTTATCAATTGGTGTATAGTTTTTCAGAAACCTTGCCTTGGTGTCCCGTGTTCCAAGTTTTAACTAATTACTCATCAGTCAGCTAATTTCTGATGAACCATAGCAAATCAAAATATTCTAAGGTAAAACTTGGTAAACATTTACAGTAATGCACTTGATTTTATTCGAGTTCCACTTTTCACTTGCCCAGATGTGCACAGTAAGAAAAAAGAAACCATCAAGGGAGCTTACAGCACTGATAGGCTTAAGAGTATAATAAATTCAGGGCACACACGTCCTTTGATATTTCAAGTTAGAATAAGATTAAACTCAGGGGATGAATTCAGAATTCACAAGTACTCCAATCTGCAAACATTATCCTCACTCAGCAGAGCATCAGTCAAATAGCACATCCCAGAATTACAACTAAATATAGAAGTTATGAATCTGAAATAGCTGGAATCCGTTATAGCTCAGAAACATAAAGCAAAACAAAAACAATTGTTCTTGACGCAGAAGACAGGAAGTAAGTCATCTGAACAGCCCTTGGACGTCCTTCAGAAACGGCGAGGGGGGAAGGGGTCCATGAGACTCACAGAGGGGCACTCATAAGCCATATGGCCACGGCCACCACAGTTGCGGCAGATCGTGAAGGCACCAGCCATGCAGTCACGGCTCATATGGCCAACCTGGTTGCAGACCCGACAGATGATGTCATTGAAGCCAAAGCCGCCACGGAAGGGAGCACCACCCCCATGCGGTGCTCCACGGAAGGGAGGTGGCGGCCCACCCCGCTCACCCAATGTATCAGACTTGGGGCACTGACGGGCCAGATGGCCAGCAACATTGCACAGGTTGCAAACAGGATCATTGGTGCAGTTGCGAGCAATATGGCCACTCTGCCGACAGTTGTTGCAGGCTTTCTCATTGGTGCATTCCTCACGAAAATGTCCTGGTTTGTAACAGTTGCTGCAAAGGATCACTTCTCCAGGCGGCACTGGCGGAGCAGTGCAATCTCTTGCAATGTGGCCAGACTTGCCACAGTTACGGCATATCCCTTCATTTGGGCAGCTGTTAGCCATGTGGCCAGGTTCTTTGCAGTTCCAGCAGATACCTTTGGAAGAACACTCAGCTGCAATGTGCCTGCAAGAATTTTTAAAAAAAATTAGAGTTGGTGCGTGGCCACAGTGGACATGTATGGCTTAAGCTTCAAAGTCATCATAATTAATCATCTCACAAATTAAAAAAAATCAAACCAGAGATACGGTCTAATGCAATAAGAGCCTAAGGCAACAATGATTTGCTTACAGATCCATTAAACTTCAGTAAAAAAAAATGATGCTAGAAGTACAATCCATGATGACAAGAATATGGAAACAATATGATGAGGCAGAACATGCACCAGTTGTCCTGTTGTCCACACTGCTGATTATACACACTAGGGATCCTTCAACTTTTTCACAATTTTCAACCTAGGTCTATAAACTCTCAAAAGGGGCATCTGAATTGGAGAAAAGTTTTAAGGACCTCAGGTGCAGTTCACTCTAATTAAAAGCATGGGTATGTAATACAAGTAACGTGCAGTTGCTAGTGAATGAATGACAGATTGCGGGAAAAACTTAACAATGACAGTATGTAAGGGCATGAATCTTTGTAAGCAGAACAACACAGAGTTCTTACCCAGGAAGCCCACAGGTATGGCAGACAGCCACACTAGGACACTCTCTTGCAAAATGCCCAGGACGCTTACAGTTGTTGCACAAATCATTACGAAACCTGCACAATAGAAAGAGAAATAACCAAAAGGATACATAATCTTGCAAACTTCTAATGATTATACATACAGCTTCACATAAATTGATTTGTAATCACACTATTCTTTTCATGACTCATGTCTAATTACACTCTCACACAGAGGTTGTTTCCCCATAAACTGCGCAAAAACATGAATATCTCAAACCACTGTTACCATACGTCGTCGTACTTTTCTTTACCAGACCTGCAGACAAATTAGATTGCTATAATGACCTAATACGGTAATACCAAGTGCCGTTTATTTATGCTGCATGCAGTAATTATATCGGGATAACCCAAACCGTTTACATATACATATATCTAAATGGAAAAAACAATCATGGTTATTCTATCACAAGCACAGACTTAAATGTTGTGTGAAATCTGTTAACATAGCGTTTAGGCCTATTATACATGACAACGAGAGGAAGCAGTAATGTTTCGATGAACAATGTCAAACACTCGTCCTGTTTGACTTAGGTAAGCTCAAACCTGCTCGAACCCCGGTGGCTGTCCCTCCGATATGGTGCGTCACGGTACGAGGTGCGTTCAGTACGCATCCTGCGGTCCTTTGGCGGTGGGCTGCGGCTCCTCATCATCAAATCTTCCCTCTAAACTCCAAGCTCCAACCAAACTGAACCACCACGCCAATCACCACCTTCGACACTCCAACAAACACCACAACCTCTGCTCTTCTTCCTTCCTGTCCACAGCAAAACGCCAAAACCAGACTGAGATCCAAGTATCCAACCCTGTGAGTCCCACGACAACCACCAGCCTTCCGATGGGCATGCTCAAGTTCCAACTTCGCACAACTCACTCGATTCCCTACTCCTACCACCCTCGCTCGAGTCATAACATCATGCAAGCGCTTTGAGTCATACCCTACTCCCACGAAATATCCTATTTTTCCAACACACTACGACATGCCATCAGATTTTACTGTATTTCTTCCGTAATTCCTCCCGCTCTACCATCACACAAGGCGATTCCTTCCCGAATAGTGCTTCTGCAAGTCCACACCACTCCCGTCGAAAAAAAAGTTCACCACTACAATCCTCTACGCACAAACAGACGCACGCGTTCGGGAAAGAAACCTAGGGCCGCGAAACTACTTAGGGCATAACAGCGATAGCAGCCGCAGTTTCGCATCTAATCCGACTAATAAAAGCAAAACAATGGAGTCTAGCCGCAGGATTCAATTCCTCCGCGCATACTATGGACGCAAGCGAAATCGACCGAGGCTAGGGCTTACCGAGACGAGGACGGATCTCCAGCAGAGAGACGCAGAAGTAGGACAGATTCAACGCAGAGAGTGCTCCGGAGCAGGTCGCCGGAGGAGCACGGCGGCGGCGTCGGAGGCGAGTCCGGATTGGGGAGATTGGTCCGAACGGAGCGTTGCGACCCGGGCGAGAAGAAGGCGCAGATCCAGGATATCCATAGAGCGCACGTGTTTTATCGACCGTCCGATCGGCAATCGATGATCCAGTGATAGCGGCCGCTTGTGCGAAGAGATAACAAATACTACACGGGCCACGAAACATCTAAAAAACGGGCCCCGAAAGCAGATATCTCCTGGGCTTTGGGCTTGGGCCGAACGGAACAGAGATGCCTCTCGCCAGGTGCACCACCACCGGCGGTGACGGCGGCGCGGCGGCGACTTGGACGCCGCCGTTCTGCACCATCGTGGCGGCCGACACGTCCGACTTCTCCTACCTCTCCTGCCCCCGCTGCGAACTCGCGCTCCCGGAAGGCGCTGCCTCCTGCTTCGCCTGTGGCGGCGGCGGTGGCGGCCAACCCGCCCCCGCGCGCGTCTACCGCCTGCTCCTCTCCATCGCCACGCACGACCGCGTCGTCCCCGTCGTCCTCTTCGACCGCGCCGCGCGCGTCCTGATGGGCTGCCCCGCCGACGACCTCGCGCGCTTCTTCGCCGCCCACCCGGGCTCGGACCGCGCCGCCGCGGATGCCCTGCGCGGGGAGATGTGCCGGGTGGTGCTGCGCGCGCCTACCAAGAACAAAAGGAGCGCCGGCGCCGCAGTTGAGCGATTGCGCGCCGTCTCCATCGTCCCGCTTCGCGATGGGTTCCGCCCGATCGTGGACACCCTCAGGACGCTGTACCCGCGCGGCTGATGCTTCCCGTTGCCGTGGTGCCACCATGGCGTTAGGATCTAGAGGTTGGGCCGCATTCTGTTCGACGAAATTCCGGTTTGCAATGGCAGTACATGACCAGTTGCACAGCGGCACAGGCATTTCAACGACTACGCATTCTACTGTAAGTTGTAGCCTATTGGTGATCTTAGTAAAACTCTCCTTTTGTCTTGGATTATGAACAACTTTCAAGTGCGTTTACTTGTCTGATTAAATCGCTAGCTTCGTCTCCCTAAGACCCTAACATTAGTCCGAGCAATTACCAGGTCTTTTTCCAATGGAAATCGTTGTTGCAACATCCTGAATTTTGGAAGTAGTTTAGCTTGTTTGGCCAGGTGTGCGGAAAAACCTTTTTACTTCCAGCAATGGCTCATGTTTTTAATCTATCTCACTGAGATATATCATGTGTCTAAACTTGCATTTGCATCCAAGACTTGCAATGCTACTTTAAGTAATGCAATCCTAGCTCGCTGTTGCTATGACTTCTTGACAACCATTTGTCATTTCCATTAGCGCCCACGAATCCACAATGGTACAGTTATGTGTAGTGACTCTGATATGATTACCGTGAGATCTAATCATACTTTCCTATTTGTTCCCTTGTTTCTCTGATAGGATTTTCGTGAAAGATCTAATCAAAGCTCCCTGTGGTTCAAATGTTCAAAGAAAACTGAAACTGAAACCCAGAACTGACATTACTTTGCTGACTATTCTTTGCTCAAGTCCTTATCAGACTTTCAGGGCGAGGGCAAGTGGAGAGAAATGTGTCAACACAAGTAAGCAGGCATATGTAACGACAAGTCATTAAGACGATTTATCGCTCACTTTTATCAATCGGAATTTTAAAAACAAATGTGTGACAGGTCGACTACTGAACAGATACCCAATCTCAGAGAAAGACTATGCACAAACTGATGTACTGTGATCCCTTGAGGGCTTGAGGCCACATGATTGCCTCTTTCAATAACTCTATGCAATGGTGAATGCTAATCTGAGGTCAACATTACTGCAGAATTTCTCTTGAAACTGAAAAAGTGGGAGTTTAGGTAGGAATTTTTACATTATTTTCTTTCCAGGAAGGATCATGTGCTATATTTCAACATGTAGATGGGCTGTGTGTTTTTCCTCTGTTTCACAGTTTATTCATTAGTGTCGGCAAGTGAAGCCAAATAAAAGGGGTCCGGTGTTCTGCTGTATATGTCAAGTACCATGGAGGGGCCCAAGTATGATTTATGAAAGGTGCATGTACCTTATAGTTTATATATACCTATAATTGTTTTTGAAGGGCAAATTGTTGGGGAGTTCCCCACAGCAATTCAGATTATATTAAAGTTAGGTTTTATACCTATAATTGTTGCTCAAGATTATGAGCATTTTAACTTTTTAAGCATGGGTCCACAAAAAATTCATTAGGTTAGGTCGTTCATAGGTCCATCTGATTTTGTTCTGAATTCTGAGAGTGCAGGAGCAGTGTCCACATGGACGCATCTACAGGAAGCTAGATTCTCTAAATCTAGCTCTCCTGCATACTAATCCAATAGGCAAGCGTTGCAGTTTAACAACATTCCAGAACTTTCTTCACCAGTTACCATCTGCAGAGGAGATGCTGTTCAACAGTAGATAGTAGTGAACCTTAAAGAAAGAGGCTACCGAAAGGCACAAATTTTGTTTTAACAGTTATCTTGTTTAAGCAGTGCAGATTGCAGAATCAAGCGTGATCGGTCCAATTCAATCAGACCAACCAAACACCAGTTTCGTCCGGGGAATTCAGGCCATCGCAAGGAGTTGAACAGTCAGAAACTGAAGCTGAGCATTGGCCTTCAGAGTTCAGAAAGGCAATTTTCTGGGCGGCATCCCAGAACAGGCGGTTGCGTTGCGACGATGAGCTTTGAATCTAATGATTGCCCACTCCTGTGCTGCCTGTGACGACGACGAGGACGACGCAATGTAGCAGCCGTGCAGATGCATGAGCTTCAAGAGTTTGTCCTCGTCTTTAAAGTTCCGCCGCTTTCAGCACAATCCATGTCAGCATCAGTCCAACTTGTACACTGGTGAAGATTTAGCTCCTGCAATGCATATCTTTGAAATTTTTGCATTGCTACTGATGAGCTTGCTGATTACGGATTACCGAAATGTTGATCCAAGACACGAGCTACCACAAAAAAGGAAGGTTATCATTCAAAGCCTAGGCGATCAGTGGTGCATCATTTTCAGTTTGTTCAAAGCGTGTGTGTGTCGGTAGTGATTGTGAAGGAGCAGCCATGTGTATGGCTTAAATTGTACAGAACATGGTATTGCGTGTATTTTTGTTCAGCAAATTAAGTTTTTCGGTGATGAAACCGTCTTTATACATACTGTACAGTCGCTCTCGCCGAATTAGTGTGCAGTTAGTTGCCCGATATTTTGGACCGACGGGGGGCGAAATGCCAAGCCTGGTTAATGCAGGAAAGAACATTTTTTACTTGGGTCAAAAGGAAGGAGTGACAAAAAAAAATACTGGATAACCATCAGTCCCATCTGTTTTATTCTTTGCTGCTGGCGGGTAATAAACCCAAAGCGCGGTGGCATAGCATACTTGGCGGCCAATGGGAAGAATAAACCAAGGAATATATGGTGGCGTTTGCAGTTGCAACCAAATGTTGCTGCTACATGTTCTAGTTACTCGGTATTCACACGATCAGATTGTGTGAATAACTCGGGCCAAAAAGGTGTAGGATACACATTCCTTGTGTGAGAGGGGACAGTATCTCCAAGTCCTTTGCATTTGCTTTCGGGTCCAAGAGATCATGCTCACTCGTAGCACACTGTCACTTGCTCTGTTTGCCCATCATGGACCCCTAACCTCACAAATCTGTCCCTACTCTACTCTTAAAAATGAATTATTTTCTTTAGAATTCTTAAAAATGAATTCTTAACAGCATTTTCCTACTCTGCAGTGGGCCAGTGGGCCCATCAGTCCATCACTACACTGGCCTGATCTCGCCTGCCTATAAAGAAACCTCTCGCAAACTGAAATTTTATCACAAGCACACAGGATCACGATTCACTAATCACTAGACACATATATAGCACTGTTAGTGGATCACCAACTGATCAGCGGATGGCGGCAAGGCTTGGTGATCTGCCGCTGCCGGTGCAGCTCCTCCTGGCATGCGCGCTTGCTCTGCTCACCTACGTTGCACCGATACGTCACCCGGGTGCCGAATCCCCGTATGGATACGCGGGGACACGGGGATACGGCCGATACGGCAGGGATACGCGTGTCCCTCCGTACCCCGTTTTTCCCGTCAAAAAAAATGAAAAAAAAACGAGATACGGATGAGATACGTCTCCTACAAATACTGACTCGCGGCAGAACCCTAAATCGCTTCGCATTCGCCTCTGCGGCGGCGGCGTGACTCCTCGTTCGTCGGCCTCCGCAAGACCGGAAGCCTCCGGCTGCCTCCGGCTCCGCGGCCCGCCGTCCGCCAGCGCCGGTAATCACCTGCGCATGCCGTTCGACGTCCTCGTCTGGCTCCTGTTACTTCGACTGCTTGTGTAGTCTTCTGTCTTGTCTGTATGGCTCGCAAAGGGTGATGGATCTCCAACTAGCAGGCTGCTGTTCGCCAGGCCGTGGTTGGCTGGTTGCTGATCGGATTACAGATTACCTACTAGTTACAGTCTTACAGATTAGTGCTACTAGTTTTACTATTCACTATCAACTATTTATTATATTTATCTATTCTATGACTATGAAATTTTTGGTTAGCCGTATCCCTGTATTGCTGTTTTTTGAAAATAACGTATCGCCGTATCTCCGTATCCGTATCCCCGTACTGTGCAACATAGCTGCTCACGACGCTGCCGCCGCAGCCCTGCGCCGCGCAGCAGCAGCCTCCCTCCCCCGGCTACTACCCGAGCGCCACGCTCCGGTCGCTGGCCTTCTCCGAGGCCTACCGCACCCTGTGGGGCCCGCAGCACCAGACCCTGTCGCCGGACGGCAGGTCCCTGACGCTGTGGATGGACCGCAGCTCCGGCAGCGGGTTCAAGTCGGCGCGGGCGTACCGGAGCGGCTACTTCGGCGCGTCGGTCAGGGTGCAGCCGGGCTACACCGCCGGCGTCAACACCGCCTTCTACGTGAGTTGAATCTTCTATTGCATATTTGCATTGCCGGTGTTGCTCTGCACTCTGCTGAGATGTGGCAATGCATGCAGCTGTCGAACAGCGAAGAGTACCCGGGGCACCACGACGAGGTGGACATGGAGCTGCTGGGGACGGTGCCGGGGGAGCCGTACACGCTGCAGACCAACGTGTACGTGCGCGGCAGCGGCGACGGCACCATCGTCGGCCGGGAGATGAGGTTCCACCTCTGGTTCGACCCCACCCCCGACTTCCACCACTACGCCATCATCTGGAACCCCGACCAGATCCTGTAAGAAGCCAGCTAGTCACATTGATCGATCTGGAGCTCTTTTACTGGTACAGTGATCACATGAACGAACGGTGGTTGCTGATGGTTGTGCAGGTTCCTGGTGGACGACGTGCCGATCCGGCGGTACGAGAGGAAGACGGAGGCCACGTTCCCGGACAGGGAGATGTGGGCGTACGGCTCCATCTGGGACGCCTCCGACTGGGCCACCGACGGCGGCCGCTACCGCGCCGACTACCGCTACCAGCCGTTCGTGTCGCGGTTCGCCGACCTCAAGGTCGCCGGGTGCGCGCCGGACGCCCAGGGATGCCGACCGCCCGTGCCGGCGTCGCCGTCGGGGTCGGGGGCGGCGCTCAGCCCGCAGCAGGAGGCCGCCATGCGGTGGGCGCAGCGGAACTCCATGGTGTACTACTACTGCCTCGACTCGTCCAGGGACCGCGCGCTCTACCCCGAGTGCTGAAACCACTCCACTGCTACGCTGAGGGAGAGGGTCGTTGCAAATTTGCAATATGCAATAATTGCAACTCCCATTCCAAATCAAACACGTGTTTGGGCCCAACATAGACGAAAAATGATACTACTAGTTGAGAAGGATGGAAAATTTGCTTCAATGCGAAAGAAATCATCAAGGTATGTTCTAGCTAGGAAAACGAAACATGAAATTGGTCGAAAGAATTATCAGGAAGAACAAGTACATGCCACATGCTACATGTTATAGTGATGTGCAATGATGATATACTGGTACAAACCGGAAATATTAGCGGGTGAAAGCATATGAAGTGTGACAGATTGCTACCCATTTGTCTCCTTGATTTATGACACAGTGCAGCTAGCATCAGTACAACTCTAAAACATGTTCAATCCTGCACTCAGCCGGTTAATTCATTGGAGCCTCCTATGAAAATGCACAACATGGTTTTACACACCATTTAGTGAAAACTGTACCGAACAATGTGGTCTGTACTTGTACAACAAAGTTAGTGAATCACTAACTGTGAACTATTAGCATGCACAGCTACCAGAAACAAAGCTAAAGAATTAATGAAGTCAATGGTACTCTCTGTTGTGCTACCTAACTGTGAAAACCTGCAGCTTCTCGGCGCTTAAGCACCCAAGGTACCTCTCCCCAGTCGGACTTTCAGCGAACCTTAGATCAAGGATGGGTTGTCTGTGGGGCCTGAGATCGGTGTATGTCTGAAACGAGGGCAGCCGCCAAGTCCGAACTCCGTACAGAGACTCATCACCACAGGCAAAGAGATGCTGATTGCCTCCACATGGTATGATTGCAGACTTCAACATTCGCAAGTCGCTTACGTTACCGCTGCATGTTTGGTCCGTGGCAAAGGACGTTGTGGCGGTCCTCCTCAGGAGTGTGTGGTGTCCTAGCTTTCCTGAACCAATGGGTGCTTGTGATTGTGGTGTAATCGCTTGAGGTGTGACACTATCATCCAGCACCTCAACTTTTGGGCGGTAGGAAGCCACAAGGAGATCACTTGATGGAGTGGTGCATGCAAGAGAAATGCAGACCCCTTGGTTTTCCATCCCGCTTAGCAAATTCGGCCTGAAAAAAGAGCCCAAACTAGAACATGGGAACCACAAATAACCAAATTCAACATTTCAAAGACACTGAGAAGCACATCAATAGGTAATGTGTAGGGACTTTTCAAACTACAGCATACCTGTCTTCACTGCCATCAACATCCCAAATGCAGGGTCCTATAGAAGAAGCAGAAATAACCTTTCTGGAACCAGTGCCATCTACAGCAGAGTGGATTGTATGGACTGGGTGTGTTGATAAACCCATCATAGAATGCAAAGGAGCTGATGTTTGACGAATATCAAAGACCAATACCATGCCATTCTGAAAGAAAAATGATAGAAGAATTTCTATTCAACCCTCCAAAGTGCACAAAAAGCTTAATAAGAATCACAAGAAATACTGAAAAGTAAACCTGTAATCCAGCATAAAGGTGAATCGGACTTGTATGATCCCCTGAACAGGACCAGCCAGGAGCCTGCAATATATTGAAACACAGAAGATTAACAGGTCAGCATAAATAATTTCACATTTTCAGTTTTTCACTTATTCGTCTACTTAAAAGATTTCATATTTTCCAGTTTAATTTAAAGATTATACATGTCTCTGTCAAAAAACAAGTGATCTGATTACCAAGCACTTTAAATCTTCTAATGTTAAAGTGTACAGTACGCTACAGTGATTTTCCAATATCCAAGAGCTAGAGGTACAGTTCGAAAAAAAAAAGAAAAAAGAAAAAGAGCTAGAGGTACAAGAGAACAAACAGAAATGAAACAGACTTGCAGACACCCAGCCCTAAGTAACATAAAGGACAATCTATAGTATTTAAATACTCTATAGGAAGAAATATATGCAGGAATAAACTTTTCGTAGCAGTTTTTTAATCAACACACGAAAAGCATAAAAATACTTGCAATTTCTGTGAAATTGGAAGGTCAAAGAATCACCGGTAGATTGTATTGAAGGACAACATTGTTAGTTGCCACGCTGGGACATAGAACACAAGCACAAAGGTCAGATATCAGACTAAATGTTACGAAGACTAGTGAGATATAAAACTAGCACACTTTCTTTACAGACCTGAAAAGAGACAATTTCCTGCCTAGTGAAGCAAAAGCAGCGCAGCCCCTAGGCAGTATACAGATGTCCCTAATAGCTTTAGTATCAGGAGGGAGGTGGATTTTCTGCATTCCCTGTCTAGCATTCATGCTGATCTGTTGAAATAAAGAATCAAATTGCAAAAGGTCAATAAGCAAACCAAATATTGCAGTAAAAAGCATAACTCACCTGAAATGATCAAGCAAAAGCATCTGTTTAGGCATGTACCTTTGTAAGGATGTGTTCAGCACCAACTCCAGGCCCCCTTCCAGAAGTGAATATAATCTGGCTCGATGCATCTATTCCCATGACTCGAGCTCCGTCAACCAAAAACTCATTCTACAAAACATAGCTGTTGATTGTGAGTCAGTGAATGATAAGGTCCCTTCATAATTCTACATTTATAGCTTGTGTGACTAAAGTTGGCATAGTGGTATGCATCAAAACTAATGGTACACAGCTATAGTTTAAACTAGTCCGCACAATCAAATGGAATCAGAAAATAAATCTCATCATAGCAAGAAGTATAACAGAAAGTGGTAATAAGATAGCACTAAAAACATACCTGGAGAACAAAATTGCACAGATTTCTACGATCGATGCCCTCTGTAACTAAGGCAATTGGCTCAGCATCTGGCGTTCTATTTGATGTCTGCTCAGTCATTTTCTTCACAATTGATTGTAAAAAATGTAAACATCGAAGCTTTTATAACTATGACTAATCATTAAAATTAGCAAAACTAGTGCTCTACCTGTCTCTTTGAGCTTGACTCATATATCACATTTTGTTGCAACATAATCTGCCTCTGCAGGTAATGTAAAGAAGCATAAAAGGATTAATTATGACACTCTATTGGGCATGTAAAGGTTTATGCACAGAAAATATTGCTCAGTTTAATCTATAAAATACATCAGTAAGGGTAAGCATATTTTTTTCTTCAAAAAAGTCAATTTGTTTAGCGAAAACAAATAGCTCATTTGTGCAAGTACCTCCGTTCAAAAAAAATTGTGCAAGTACCTTATGTACTTTTATCTCCTCAAGTAATTTTGCTTGCTGCATGAGAACATAAAGAATGCATAAGCTTTGGGAAAAGAATATGCAACTCATGGTAATTGCTTTGGGACAGATTCATTCTAACATCAGGTTCAAGTAAAAATGCAGATTGTATTAAAAAAAGGGAGCTTACTTGCTTCTCAAGAGAGTCATTTTTCTCTCTCAACAATAATACTTGCTGCATAAATCAAATAAGCATCACTAGAAGGTCACATATACCTTCAACAAAAAGTACAGAAGCATAACTTACCTTTTCAAGATCATTATTGGGAACAGCAATCTCTGGTACATAGAGGTTGATAATGTTGTTTTGTTTATATCTCTTGCCACATTGAGGACACTGAGTAGGTATAAAATAACAGATCAGATCAATCAGAAGGATTCCACCAAATAACACTATTATTCTAATATACAACTAAATAGTCAGCATACCGGTGCTTTTTTCTTGCCGCACTGTTGTAGCCACTTCTCTAGGCAATATCTGCCATAGACATGCCCACAGGGAATGCAACTAGATGAGGAATATCACACAATTAGCAATTTAAGATCATGCGATCATAATGATTTGAAAATAAACAGGTATGTGCCACCAAATCATCAAAGTGCAAAATTCCAACACATAATAAGTGCACCTTTTGGATCCTTAACAATTTTCTAAATGCAATAACAATAAAGAAAATACTACAGTCCATGGCACTTAACTATGAATCACATCCAGGCTGGTGATGGACCCAGGAACATACAGTTCCATAATCCATACTAGCAGTCATATACATATACTTACACTTTTCTGGCATAACACTTACTATTACAGATCGTAAAATTAATATTGTTTCTCTTGTCATAACTCCTAGGATTTGCATATCAGGAAGATGACAAGCTCAAATAATTCCCAGCGAATCAATGCACTTATAGTCAGATCCAGAGATTTTTAAACACATATCATCAGACTATGGTTTCAGCTAACCTATAGCATTATAAGATCGGTGAATTATGAGAGGTTCAGGACCACACGAGCCAGCGGATTTGTTCACAAATCCACAAAATTAGTCTAATGCACAATTCGTCCTCACCTCACGCGATGCGCGCCGTCGGCAGTCCACGCGGTCAATCACCAGCCTCACAAACTCATAGTCAGATTTCTAAACACATGCGATCCGATTGAAATAATTCCCAGCGAATCAATGCACTCATAGTCAGATCCAGAGATTTCTAAACACATACATTCATAGAAATCCTCTAGTACTACACCCAATTGCAGAACTCATGAGACAAAAGTGGCCACTCGCAAAACATCACCAGATAAATAACAACTGATTTTTTTTTTTGGGTTATTTGGATCTAGGCCACTGCAATTTCTCGGAGTTGGAGAAACGCCATTACTATTCGCGTATTTTGAATCGTGCCATTGCAATTCTTAACTTCCCTCGAATATGCCACGAAATACGTATGAAGACGACTCAGGCCCATTTGCAGGCGTATGCGAAGACGTACACCTCATTGCATTTGCACTTTCTTGTCAATGACATGCGGGTCCCACTTGTCAGCATCTTCTTCCTCCTCCCATCCACCTCCAACCCCTCAACCGCTGACGAGCTCGCTCCTTCGATCGATTCGGTTCGGGTCGGGGAGCTCAAAAGGGGCCGCCAAGGCGAGGGATCCCGGATCCGCCCGCGGCTACTGGTAGCCGGCTGCGGCACTCGTCGGGGGCGCCTGCGCGATTGGCGGGGGGCGGCGGCGGCGCCGTGGGAGCAGGAGGGGACGGGGCCGCGGGTGCCGATGGCGGCGGCGGCGCCACGGGAGGAGGACGGGACGGGGCCGCGGGTGCCGATGGCGGCGACGGCGTGGGGTCCCGGGCGCCCGCGGGAGCTTGCTCGCCTGGGTCGTCGTCGAGGCGGGCAGCACCACCAACGCCACAGAGACCCTGCTTGCGCGCCGCGGGCGAGCTCAGCCTCACGCCCACGAGCTCGGCCTCTCATCAATGGTTGCTCGCAAGATAAGATGAGAGGAGGAAGAAGATGCTGACAGATCGGGCCCGCATGTCATTGAGAGGAAAGTGCAAATACAATGAGCTATACGTCTTCGTATACGCCTGCAGCTGGGCCCGAGTCGTCTTCATACGTATTTCATGGCATATTCAAGGGAAGTCAAGAATTGCAATGGCATGGTTCAAAATACACGAATAGTAATGACGTTTCTCCAACTCTGAGAAATTGTAGTGGCCTAGATCCAAATAACCCTTTTTTTTTGAAGGAACAACTGATTAGAAGCTACATCAAGCCGATTCCAGAAATTACGGTTTCAGCTAACCTACAGTAGTATAAGATCAGCGAATTATGAGAGGTTCAGGACCACGCGAGGCAGCGACCTTGTTCACAAACTCACAAAATTAGTCTAATGCACAATTCGTCCTCACCTCACGCGATGCGCGCCGTCGGCAGTCCACGCGACCATACAAATGGGGCAGCTGGGAAGGTTCAGCCCCTCCGCGTCGCCTCCGCTCGCCTCTGCCTTACCCTCGGTCGCCGAAACCCTAGCTCTCCCACCGCCACCACCCCGCCTCCTCGCCCCCTCACTGGATCCCTCGCTCTCCTCCTCCTCCTCCTCCTCCGACGGGCCCTCTTCCTCACCCGAGCCGGACGAGCTCGCTTGTACCACAGGAGGAGCAACCCGCCGCGGCCGCCTGCCCCGGGAGCCCGACCCCGACGGCATTGAGTCGCCGAGCTTCGCTGAGACCGGATTGGAGAGCGGCAGAGTGAAAGAGCGGGGAAATGAGAGGGGGGGAATTTTGGGGGCTCCTATGCGGCTTCCGCAAGGTGTCTAAGCAACGAAACTTTCAGCCCACCACCGACCCACCACCCACCTTTTCTTCCTCCTCACCTCTTCTTCTCCACGACCGGCCACCACCCCCGCCGCCTCCTCCACCAACCCGGCCGGCGGCTGCCCCGCCGCCGCGCCGCCCGCCCGCCGTCCACCCCCGCCGGCGACCCCGCCCTTCCTAACCCGGCGCTCCTCGTCACCCCCGCCGCCGGTCGCCGGCCCACCGGCCGTCCAGCCCCGCCCGGCCGGCGGCGCTACCGCGCCGCCTCGCCTCTACCGCCGGCCGATCCGCCACCACCGCCGGTCCTCCGGCTGCCCCCCCCCCCCGGCCTCCCCCTTTCTAGGTCCGCCGGCCATGGAGGCGCCGGACCCCCGAACCCGAACCCCGGAAACCCTAACCCTAAGGCCGCCGCCTCGACCACCGCCCCCGGCCGGCGGCGACGCGCCGCCGACCGCCACCTCCCACCCCTCCGGCGAGGTCACTGCGGCGGCGGCGAAGCCCGCTCGGGCGGCGGCGTGAGGGAGGTAGGAGAAAGAGAGAAGAGGCGCTAGGGTTAGGAGTGGAATCCGGTGGTTGTGGTAGCTCGCACGAATCTTGATGAATTGGAAGGTTCAACCTGTTACTAGCTTCCGGAAGACAGATAGGATTCCCGGGAATTTTGGATGTGGTCGTCGGTGAGAGCCCGAAAAGGTTGGCGCGCGCACGAGTCCGAAAATTTTATGGGCTCTCCTCATGGGCCGCAGAATTAGCCCACGGAAATAACGAATTGACTCCGCCCGCGCTGCCTCCCGCAGCACGGGCACCAGCGCCGCGTTTCGTTTAGTACCACCTCGCTACCTCATGCAGGATGAGACGAGGGAGGAGGCTACATAACCAGCGCCCCTGCCCACCTTGCAACATACTCCCTCCGTCCCGGTAAGATTGTCGTTTTCGCTTCCCGAGAAAAAAACTTTGACTAATTATATAAAAATTATATTACTATTTATGATACAAAATTAATATTATTAGATAGATATTTGAATCTAGTTTTTTAACAAAATTGTTTGAAGACACAAATGTTGCACATATTTTCTACAAATTCGGTCAAACTTGTGTTACGAACACCAATAACGACTATCATTTTGAGACGGAGAGAGTACTTACCTGGACGGGGTCGACGGGCGATCAAGAAGGCCCGTGGCCTAGGTCAATGGCCCACATTGCACTTGGTGGGTGCGTTGGCTTACCATCTCCCCAAGTGGGAGAGTGGACGTCATAATTTGTGGCAGAGGGGGTACGCGTTCGCGCGCCCCCCGCCAATTCTCAAATTAAATTTTGGTCCACTTCAATACAGGTTGTTTGATGGGCCTTATTTTGTTTGCAATTGGTTTTACTAGTAGGTTGCAAGTAACTGGGCTTTTCTCATGGGCCTCTGAACTAGCCAACTCCGTTTATATGCGCGGCATCCCCCCTCCTGCCAAAAAAAATCTGCGGACCACGTCTTTCCTGATTCTTCTTCACCTGAACAAAACCACACCGGCCGCAGACGACGCACGGCGAGCCGGGATGGCGCGGAGCGTCTCGTACGTGTCGGCGGCGAAGCTGGTGTCTATGGCGCGCGGCAACCCCCGCGTCGCCATCATCGACGTCAGGTACGTCCGCGGGCCGACGCCCGTGCTGCGCCGCCCTACGCCGCGCCGATTTGGAAATTGGAGCGCAGAATCCTGACTTTTGCCCTCTCCGTGTTGGTGTTGCTGGGGAATTCGATTGGAAATGGAAGGGATGAGGAGAGGAGCTACCAGGCGCACATCGCGGGGTCGCACCACTTCGCCAGCGGCAGCTTCGCGGCGCGGATGCCGGAGCTGGTGAAGGCCGCCAGCGGCAAGGACACCCTCGTCTTCCACTGCGCTCTCAGCCAGGTCTCAGATCTGCCGCTCTCGTTTCTCTCACTTCTATCGGAAGCTCCGCACCCCTGCAACTACTCTGTCCCGTTCCCTATACATACATGGGAATGCAAATGGAAACATTAACATGTATGTGTTGGCTTGAGGCACAGATGATTGTCAGCTCAGTAGAGGTGTTGCATCTTCATGTGGAAACTGATAATTTGCACAATGCACATCGTATTAGCATTTGACCTTATGTTTAGATTATCACCAGCAAGACTATGCAAGGCAATGCCAATTTGTTAAATTGACTGCCCTACCCTTGTAATTTCGTTAGCTTGATTATACTGGTGGCCTGCATAGTAGACCTGTATATGCACTTCTCTGTCCTGCATAGTAGACTTGTATATGTAATGCTCTGTTCAGGCTTTCATGTTTGGGTCAAAATTTAGTATGAAACAAAAAAGTTCAGGCTGTTTTAGCAAGGAATGATGATGCATGTTCAGCTAAGGAACTTTCATGATTGATTTGATTAGGATTCAGCTATCCAAAGGCGTTCCTTTCCTTTTTCCACTGGATGGTTGTTGCAAATGACGCAATAAATATTTTCCCTTGGAGAAAAGCACATAGGAAGTTTGTTTTGTTATATTGACAAGCCACACAGGAAGTTAGAATCAACATGTCACATCAAATTGTAACTTCTTTCTTTTCTTATTAAGAAATGCTTGTGAAAATGCAGATAAAGGCTTGCTTTTGACTTAAGTGAAATATATGCTGTTATGCTTTGGTGGTGCCAGACAGTTTATTTGTGCTCTGGAGTCTTAGTACTCTTGTGCTGATTTGGAGTCTAAGTACTCTTGTAACTTTTGGTCGTATATATCCACTTGTGGATATAGAGATCGGATTTTCATCCTTCATCTAAAAAAATGCTGTGATGCTGTTTTAACTTCTGTACAGATTGCAAGACCTATGATGTTTCGCTTGCCTGTGATTGCTGATTATTATGCTCATGGCTTTGGCTTTGCTAAACGCTTAAACATCCAGTAACTTCCAAACATTATCTGATGAAATAGATGACCGATTGAACAGTCTTATCTAAATCTCATAATCTAGATCTACTTCCACCTGTAGTTCATAGGTTTTTTTTTTTTTTTTGGCGAGGGCCTGTAGTTGATAGCTATGAGTTGTACCCACTCGATATTTCTTCTGGAACAGAGGCCTTTTACAATTTTACTCTCTAATGAATAGTGGTCATATATCATCCTCTGTTACTATCACAAACTGTGTTAGTTCGGCAGCAGCATTTGCTCTTATCTGATGGCACAAACAGCAATGCAGCAAATCATGTTTCCTCTGTTTTGTCTGTGTCCTTTGATCTTAATCTCCATTTTATATCCAAACCTTATCTGTGAGTCCAGTATATAAGTGTATCGATTATATGTAAATAATTTTGTTTTTTCCTTCCTAACTGTTGTATGTATCACTGCCCTCCAGGTGCGAGGTCCAACATGTGCTCGGATGTTCTCTGAATATCTATCTGAGACAAAGGAGGATTCAGAGATAAAGAACATCATGGTACTGGAGCTCGGGTATAACGGATGGGAGGCTTCAGGGCAGCCTGTTTGCCGCTGCACCGACGCTCCTTGCAAAGGGACGTGCTGCTGATTGCTGAACACATGAGCTCCATGTCAGGCCTTCAACAACCAGCGATCGGCATGGTCTCCGTTTCTGCTCTCGCTCACATCGCCTCGTTACACTACAGTTCATTGGGTTAACTGGCAATGCTATTTTGTGGAAACTTCGTTGCATAACTACCACTGTACTGTCAGATACAAATACCACGGTGCTGATACATTTCAGATTGGCTGCAAAAGAGGATACTTTGTTATGCTTGTGCCTGTCTGTGCCCTGTAGTTCTTTGCATCAAATTTGTTTACCACAACTCTACACTTCAACACTCAAGGAGAGGAAATTTTAAAGGGAATGTCGAACAAAACTAAACAGATTTTCGGCGTGCAGTATCAAAATGCGCCAAAAACACCTCTTCTACATGAAACAATTCCCCTCCCCGTCTCCCCGAAACGGTGACCTCGCTCGGAGCAGCCGCTGACCACACGACTGCGAGACCGAGACCCCAGCCCGGCGCGGCCCACGCCGGCGTGCGCCGTGCCGTGCCGTGCCGTGCCGTGCGCAACAAGCAGATTGGCAGCCGACCATCCCGGCCACGCCTTTCCCCTTCCGCCTCCGCACGCTCCAGATCCCACCAGTCCCCCCCGACCCGACCCCATGGCCTTCTCGCGCCTCCTCCCCTCCCGCAGCCGCCTCCTCTCCGCCCTCCTCCACACCCCGGGCCCCGTCCCCACCCCGAGCGCCGCCGCCGCCGCGACCCCGGCCTCCGCCCCGCTCGCCCCCTTCCTCCGCTCCTTCGCCTCCGCGACGCGGCGGGCGGGGCCCTCCTCCCGCGCCCGCACCGTGGACATCGGGGCGCGCGCGCGGCAGCTCCAGACCCGCCGCCTCTGGTCCTATGGGCTCGCCTTCGCGTGCACCGGCGGGTTCGTGGTGGCCGTGCTCGCCACGTTCCAGGACCAGCTCGTCTTCTACGTCACGCCCACCGACGCGCTCGCCAAGTTCACCACCGACCCCTCCAAGTCCCGCGTCCGCCTCGGCGGGCTCGTCCTCGAGGGCTCCGTCGCGCACCCCTCGCCGTCCTCCCCCGAGATCGAGTTCGTCGTCACGGACCTCATCACCGACTTGCTCGTCCGCTACGACGGCGCCCTGCCCGACCTCTTCCGCGAGGGCCACTCCGTCGTCGTCGAGGGGTTCCTCAAGCCCTTCACCGACGACCTCCGCCGCGACGACGGGAGGAAGGTGGCCGAGAAGGCGCGGGAGTGCGCGTGCTTCCTGCGCGGCACCGAGGTGCTCGCCAAGCACGACGAGAAGTACATGCCCAAGGAGGTCGCTGAGGCGCTCGAGCGAAACAAGAAGCAGCTCGAGGCCGACGCCGAGGCGGCCGCCGCTCAGGCGACGACTGTAGCGGCCGCGGCGGAGGGAGCAAAGGCAACCTCGTAAGATTTTTGTTTGCCTTACGGTTTGAGATTTACTGGATCTTAGAGTGTGAGGCATCAGGCATAGGTAGATTTGAATTTGATTTCGCAACTGAGCTGAGGGATATCTGCAGCGTGATTTGATTTGATTCTAAGCTGATATGATTGTAGTATTGTGAGCTCGGGATCAGGCAAATTTTGTTAGGGGAATAATGACAGATCATGATTGGACACAGCTATACGGATTCCTTCTGATGTAATGCTATTGGTATACTCCTTTCACAGAGTAATACTATTGATTTACTAGTTTTTGTGTGAGGAATAAGTAGATCTGAATTCAATTTCCCACTGGAATTGGGAGATATCTGCAGCACGATTAAACAATTGTAATTGTAGTATTTTTGGCCTGGGGACAAGGCAGTTTTTGTTAGAGGGTTAATCATTTGGATGATCAAACAGATGCTATATGTATTCATTTTTAAACAAAACAATATTATCAATGTACTCTTTCCATTGAGTAATATGTGTCTTTTTACTGTGTAGTTCTTGGGCGTTTTGTGATGGGAACCAAGTACCCAATTCTGTTTATCTTGATAGATGTGGTTTAGTTTCAATTGATATCATTATTGGTTATGTATTTTTCAATCCCTGGTGTGTTTGTGTCTTATCCCAAACCCCTCACCCAAAAATATGCCGTGACATTGGCTAGTATGAAAAGTGAAACCTGATTTTGAGTTATGAGCATGTGATAGATGGAAGTAGTACAATCCCTAGGATTTGTTTATGGTAGCTGAGTCATCTAACTGGAGTTCATATTTCTAGTGCATAAGAGCTTGTAATAATTATCAGGTGATAGTCAATTAGTCGTGCTGTGTATCTTGTATATATGTCAGGCATATTGCTCTCGTTCTCACTAATTAAACATATTACTTCTGTTCTCAAATTGATTTTTTTGGGAAACAAAGGGTTTAGAAACTGGACAGCAGTAAGGATTTTTAATATTGTTTAATTGATTAAGGTCCAAGTTTGAAACTGTTATTAACTAACATATCTTGTGTTTGCTTCCCTGAGCACTACTGCTGCCCAAAGAAGCTATGTTGAACATTTTAACATCACAAGCCACATGTGAGTAATTTAAATTATACAGGATCAGCAGGTATGAGAAAAATTGGGACACTGGTCTGGTATCACCTGTTTGACTTGAAAGATTTTGATTTTGAAAACCTGTGCAGATGCAATTATAACACTGTGGAAATGTAAGATTTTACCTGCCAATCTAGGTTGTAACCAATGCCATTAGGCTCTCTTTGCTGCTAAGCAACAGCATCAATACTGATTAAAATATACAAGTATCTATATCTTGGAATGGCTATTCATAAGTTGGGCAGACAGAATCTGCTTTCAATTATTGTTCATAAGTTGGGCAGACAGAATCTGCTTTCCATTATTGCTTTGTGAAGTTTCTCAGTGGATGCTATGTTTATTATTTTTTGGATCTTGATGTCATTTGTTATGTTTTGAAGTAACACTATTGATATACTCCTTCAAATGAGTTATACTATTGATTTACTAGATCTTATATGTGAGCAGTAGACTTTGCTTCGATTCCCCACTGGAATTGGGAGATATCCGCAGCAGGATTCCATTCAAACTATTGTGATTGTAGGATATTTGACCTTGGAGATAAGGCAGTTTTTTTGGGAATAAAGAACTGATGGTTGAACACGGCTAGATTTATTCTTTTTAAAATGTTACCGGTATACTCCTCCCATTGAGTAACATGAATTTTTTTTATTGTGTATTTGTGGGGGTTTTGCAGTGGAATCCAAAGTACCCAATTCTATCGGTGTTAATAGACATGTGGTTTAGTTTCTATTGGGTTCATATTGGTTGTGTATTGTTCGATCTCTGGTGTGTTTGTGTTTTACTTTATTTTCAGTTGCTGCCATTTGACTCTGTTTTCAAGTTGTAAAGTTCACTCTATGCAAATATATTTTGATGTCGTTTTAGCGCTTGGACGGAAAAAATACAACTAAATCTATCTTGAACCCCTGGTTCAATATATGGCCTAGCATTGACTGGTATGCAGATTGAGCCCTGATTTTAAGTTCTGAGCATGTGACCTGGCACTTGAAAGATTGTTTGGACGTGAAAACCTGTGCAAATACAATTTTAATGCTGTAGGAATGAAGGCCCATACAGGTGGTAGCCAATGGCATTAGGCTCTTTTTGCTTGAGGAACAGCACTTGTTTGTTGATATATGGGGTGATGCTGATTAAAAGATAATAAGTATCTATATTGTGGAAAAGTTTGCCAGACAGCAATCTACTTTGAATGATTATATGCTTGTGAAGTTTCTCAGTTTTGGTCATGTCTCTTGGATGTTAATGGCATTAGTTTTTTTTCTTTCGGAAAAGATGTGCTCAGGACTACCAATCTACAAGACTCTTGCTCAGGCCTTGTTAAGCTAGTATCCATATAACCTGCTAGCTTGCACCCTCTTGAAGATTGAGTTCAGATGGCTTTTAATTGTCGTTGCTGTTTACATTTGGGTATCTGTTGATGTTTTAGCAGCACCACATTCTGAGTTTTCCTCGTGCATACATATTTGTTTTCTCTTGAGATTTCCAAATTTCATTTCATGAGTAAGCTCTGTGGGCGCACAATGCTGCGATGGTTGGATGTCTTTGTAACGATGTGCTGTGCTGCCTGCGCTGATTGTTTGTACCTGGATTGAATCTGTCAGGAAAAAAATGTTGTACTTTCCTATTGAATCGTGTGGTTGTTTCTTTCCTTGCAAAGGAATCACCAGCTTTTGGTTGCTCTGAGAGTTGAAAATTGCCGCCACCTGCATATCTACTCTGCTTGTTATGAACAAATTCTCAGTGCCAAGTGCCAGATTAACCCAATTGGCATCCTCAGCAATGCAGAAAGGAGGATAAGCCTACTCTGCTTCAATGACATGGCTGTGTCTTGTGTGCAATCTGAATCTGGAATTCACCTGTCAACCGAAGCAAAACCTAAGCCAGTCAGTTTTCCCTTTTTCAAAGTAAGGGCATATGTACATCCCGATGCTTGCCATGACTTCCCTTTCTCGTTTCCTGGGAGTGGATTACTGGAGTAATTCTGTTTTGCCTTGCTTCCTCTCTCTCACTACCTGAGATTTGGATTCTGATTCTGTAGCTGTGGAATTGGTTGAGAATATATCTTGTTTCGTTTTTTTTTTAATTTTCAGCTCCAATTGTTTCAACTCAATTCTGAACTTTGATATGAAATTTCTTGTATTTTCGCTCTAATTCGATCAGAAATTTCTTCTATTTTGGTTGTTATTCGATTCAAAAAACACTTGTACGTCTGGAATCTGACAACCTTGAGAGCTTGCATGATTTTTTAATCAAATCGAGGCATCTGGGCATCTGGCAGAAAGGGAATTGGAAGCGTTATGCTCAGATCCTAGTCTGATATATCACTCTCTCGATCAGCTTCCTGATCGAAACCCCAGTTCATAGAGTAAAAGCCAGATGAACACCACCCTGTCGCACACATGACACATTAATGATTAAAAAAAAATAAATGCTAAGATCACACTATCCAAATATTGACTCACTTTATAATAAGAGATAATAACCATTTCAGCTACTCCTCTGCTCCGCCCCTCCCGTCTCTTCTACCAAACGGATCATTAATGGATGATTAGAAAATGTACTAGCGAATCATTACTTTTAATAATCTCTCTGTTTTTAAATATAAGCATTCTTCGACCGTGGTGCAGATTTTACCATTCGTTCGATTCCCGTGGTGCAGATTTTACCATTCGTCTTATTAAAAAATTTATGAAAATGTAAAAATAAATATGTTATACTTAAAATATATACGATGATAAAATCATAACAAAATAAATAATATTATAATAATTTTTTTAATAAGATGAAACAAACGTGCTCAGTAAAAGTAACAGAAGCTGGTCGTCTGAGTCCTGGATCTCTACTTCATCAGCACACAAATGATGATGAGAGAACTCAACCTGCTACGCTGCTGGTCATCACGCCTCTGGTTGTGAGTGGTGACAGAACACTGAACACCCTTCTACAGTTCTACTCAACCTGCTTCGCTGCCCTCTCCTCTCCTCGGCTCCTCCGCGCCTGCTCTGCTGCCCTCTCCTCGGCTCCTCCGTGCTTGCTCCGCTGCTGGTCCCTCCGGTCTCCTCTGCTGCTGGCTCCAATCCAGCCCTCTCCTCGGCTCCTCCCCACCCAGCACGACGCCATGGAGGTTGATGCGCCACCGCCGGAGCAGCATGACCCTGCCGCCACATCGGACGCCGGCGGGGGTGGGCGCATCCCTTGCGGAGCGGAGGAGGTTGGGGGGATGAACTTCTCGCACGACGACACTGAAGAGATGCTCCTGAGCTTTTGCCGCAAGTACGGCGTCGGGGAGGACTACAAGCCGCTCCTCGCCGAGGACGGGTGGGAGCCCTGGAAGACGATGCCGGAGCGCTCCAGGATCATCTGCGTGTTCGACAGCATGCTCAAGGCCGGCGTGCAGTTCCCGCTCCACGACTTCTACGTCGACTACCTCCTCCACTACGGCATCGCGCCGAGCCAGCTCACCCCGAACGTGTTGCGCTACCTCGTCGGCTTCGTGAAGTTGTGCAATGTCGTCCGCGTCCCGCCGATGGTGGCCGTGTTCCAGTACTATTTCAGCTTCAAGATGTGCCCGAACAACAGCGGCGAGAGGTGGTACTACATCGTTCCTTCCCCGAGCCGCCACCTCTTCAAGCCCGACGCCAATCTTCCCTCTAACGACGGGTGGAAGAAGAGGTTCTTCTTCCTCAAGTCCACGTCGGCGCCTTGGCGCTGCCCGGAGAAGTGGGGGACGCCCAAGCCGGCCAGCTTCGCCGATCCCGAGCTCACGGATGCCGAGAAGAAGGCCACACAAAGGCTGGAGTCGTGGAAAGAGAAAAACGTTTCTCTCATGGAGCTCCTCCACGACGCGGAGCCCGACGCCGACGATGCCACGAGCATGCCCCCGCCGAAGAAGAAGTACAGATCACTGGGCCCCATCGCCATGGAATCATCACCACCACGGGACCTGGTCCCTCCCGGGAGACTGTCTCATCATTGCGACGGCGGCGACCACTACTCCGCGTCGCGGATACTAATGGATGCGTTCAATGCGGTGCCGAAGACCGAGGAGGAGCTCGAGCCAAGCACGTCGCGGAGGTCGCCCAGATGAAGGAGGCGCTTGGGGCCGCCAAAGCCGAGCACACGGCCGACGTTGCCCAACTCAAGGAGAAGCTCCAGGCACTGGAAGCAGAGCACGCCAAAGACTCTTCAGGTGGCCACAACAAAGGAGCGCGAGGTGGCGGAAGCCGAGGCCAAGGTCCGCCGGTTGATGGATGAGGTTCAGAAGGAGAAAGCCAAGCGCCTGGCCAAGGTCGACCAGTTTTCCGAGGACCTACGCGCGGCGAAAGCATAGCACGACAAGAAGCTCCAGGCGGAGAGAAACAAGCGCGCGGCCGAGGTGACAGCCATCAGGGCCGAGTGCCAGCGCAAGGTCATCCAAGAGAAACACACGAGGAGCACCGAGATGGGCGAGATGCTGAGGAAGAAGTACAATATAGATGCCCAGATGGGGCCGCACGACACTACACGACGCTAACACGACTAAACACGACACGAGTGAGCACAACTACTTAATCATGTCGTGGCGTGCTGGCACGCCGTGCCAGCTCCTTGGCCCAGACACGACACGGAACACTCTTAGCCGTGTCGTGCCGGCACGGAGGCACGGCGTGCTAGCGCCGGCTCGAGGACTAGCAGCTTCCGGCGATTCAAGAAGAGAAGCAAATCGAATGAAAGAATAGATCAAGAAATTCATCACAAAGAATCAATCACATACACAGAACAAATCAAAAAAAAATCAAGTCCAAAGACCCTCATGGTCACACCCCACCGCGCCCGACGGCGGATACCGAGCTCGCGAGTTCGTCTCCTGACCGCGTCCGGCCGCCCGACCGCGCCCAGCGGCGGCGCGTGCCCGTCTCCCGGCTGCGCCGAGACGGCCGCATGCAGGAGGGCACGACGCCGGGGAGGGCCGGCGGCGGGAGGGAGCGGATGCCAGGGAGGGCCGCCGGCCGGAGGCCATGGTCGCTGGAGGAGGGCGCGGCACCTGGACGGTGGGAGCGGCTCAGCGGCGGCTGCGAATTGAATGAAGGGAAGTGATGGAAATTAGGGTTTGAACTCTATATATACGAGTTGGATTCGTGGGCCGAGCAGGCTAGTGGGATGGCAAGCTCGTGCTTAGATGGGCCACCATCGTGTTTAGTTGGGCCGCTCTTTTCGTGTCGTGTTCGTGCTGGCACTGCGTGTCGAGATCGCGGCCCAGACACGGCCCGTCATCATGTCGTGTCAACAATGACACTACGACCGTCGTGTTAGTGTCGTGTTTTTTAGTGTCGTGCGTCGTGCCGCCCGTCGTGTCGGACCCATTTGGACATCTATAAAGTACAACGATGCGTGCATCTTTTGTCTTCTGTAAGCTGGTCATCTTACTCTTGTTCTTCGTCATGCATGCATAAGTCCTCTCCTAGATTTATTTTTAATTAGCTGTGTAATTTTGTGTTGCCATAATGCCATTGCCATGCTAGTGTTGCCTCACAAATGCTGATTGTTTGGACAGTGGTGGGGAAATGCCACCAGTTCAGTTTTTTTCAACTCTTGAATATCAGTTATGTTTGATTTCATTTATAGGGAGCTTCCTTATCCAATTGTGCTGTTTTAATGTACAGGCATGCTCTTCTTTGCATACACCAGACAGTAATCTGCTTTCATTCTTCAGTTAGCACTTAACAGGCCCGGCTGTTAATCATTTCCATGTACAGATATGTTGTCATCGTGCTCAAATTGCTCTGTTACTCTGTTCTGTTATGTTGCCCAAATTAAAGAATGCATATAGAAAATGTCCTCCTGTGGTTTACTAGAACTTACTATCTTTTTGTGCTCGTACTTCGCTCTGATTTACATGCCTTCCGTTGTTGCAGCTTCCATCCAACAAGCAATGGAGAGGAAGAAGCAAAGGAGTACCCTGAAGGATCAAAATTGGGATCTGAAATCTACTTTCTGCTTGTTGATTAGGACTAATCTAACTAATTCAAAACTGTCTAATGTAAATATCGTTGCAGTGGATTGGGTTAGTTGTTACTTGTTACTAAGGACATGTATGCAGCATACAGTATTCACGTTGACAATTCTGTATGTCTATTATGCACTTCGGATATTCTAAGTAGTTCATGTCTTCATGATGGCGTTGTGTAAGAACATGGGTGTTTAAGACCTAAAGATAGCCAACATTAAGTTAATGAGAAAAATTGGGCTTAAAAGGAGGATAATTGAGAAAAGTAAAATTGGAGTCAAATTTGACCAAAAGTCAAGTTTTGAGTTGCAAATTTGGAAATTTTTGACAAAAATATAGAACTAGTTTGAATTGTTTGAAACTTAGAGGAAATTCGGGATCAAACTCAGGTTATAAACACCTCAATTTGCCAATCATAGATATGGATTGGAAGGCTACTGTTCATTATCTAAAAATAATGTCTAAAACAGTGAGAGTTGGCCTATTTTGAAATTAGATTCTGAAGTATCTTTCATTTAAACTCTGGAAAGTTGTTGGTCAGGGGGTGGACTAGAAGCTCCAGCGAATGGTTTGAGCATGGTTTTGTACAGGAATGGAAGAGGTTTCGAATTTTACTTGAAGTGCAAAATTTGAAAGTTGTCAAGGTGAGGTGCTTAATGAGGCTATCCGCACCGGGGTACTGGGCGTGGTCCGGAACGCGTACTGCAGTACTACTTTAGCGTCGATTTTGCTGCACCGGGGTACTGGAGAAGCGCGCTACGTCCCGTTCGCGTTCCGTTCACCCTATTCCTGGCGCTCTCCCCGGGCGCGCTACGGCAACCTCCGTCCGGGCCCCACCTCGCTTCCCGCCGCCTTCTCCAACCACCCCGGCGGTCGGGGAGAGCAGGGGAGGCGCCATGGCCACGCCGTCGGAGAGGAACAAGGGAGGGAGGGAGGGGAGGCGCCATGGTCACCACCACGCTGTGCCGTGACCCGAGCCGCCGGTCCAATCCGGAGGTAGGGGAGGTCGGCGCCGGTGCTGCTGCCGCCCAAGCTCGAGCCGCCTGCAGCGCGAGACCGTGGCGCGGGGAGGGGCTCGCCGTCATCCACCTTGCTGGATCCGCTGGCTGGGAAGAGAGGCGCAGGGAGGAGTAGCGCCGAGGAAGAGTAACGTCGGGCCTCCTCCTGCGCCGCATCAGCACCGACACGACTGCCTCGCCGCCGCCCGTCCCGCCGCCCCTGCTCCACCTCCACCTCGGCGCCCGCCTCCGTCGTCTCTTGCGCGTGCGGCCGGGCCGGGCATTCTGGCCGGAGGTGCTGATGCGGCCGGGCTTAGTGGCGCTGGATCCGAGCGAGGGAGGGAGAGCCCTGCCGTGGCGCGCGCGCTCGCCCGTGGCCCTGCGCCGCCGGCCATGGATGCGGCGGAGGGAGCCCGACCCGCTCCCTGTCGTCGTCGTCGCGGATCTCGTCGGCTTCCTCCTCCTGCGTCGATTCGAGGCCCCCCTCGATCTCTCCGCCGCCCACCACCTCCTCTGCGGTCTGCCGGCGTGTGCGCCGCTGGCCACGCGTGGGAGCTCCGCCGCCGGGGGGCAGGGGCGCGCGCACGGAGGCCGCGAGCTGGACAGAGCGAAGCCGCCGGCGCCATGGCCGATGGAGAGGGCGGGGACGCTGGCAGAGGAAGACGAGTCGATCCCGGGGCCACCGCGCCCATCCCGCCGTCCCTCGCTGCGCCCGCGCCAGTGGAGGGGAAGGGGAACCACTACCACCGCCTGCCCAGTCATCGATGAGGAAAAGCAGGGGATGGGGAGGAGTGAGGCAGAGGAGGATGCCGACCGGGGGTAGGTGGGGAAGGAGAGAGAGTCGAGGGAGAGAGGGGGAGTATGACGTGTGGGCCCCGCGGCTGTTAGTTGGTATGGAGTACGAGATATAGGGGATGACGGGTGCGGGAAAATTGGTACTGGACTGTAAAATTTTGATGACTGGACAGGAATATTACTTTTAGGGGATGAATTTGAAGTATGACGAGTGCGGATAGCCTGACAGACTGAATGGCCAATGCCATTAGGTCTGTAAAATAGTTGTGAGCAAAAAAAAAAAGTATTAGCACCTTGGGCAAGCTCATGAAAAATGAGATCTCTAATCTGTGGCCTTGCGGGCAACTAGTGACATTAGTTCTTGGGCAAGAAAAGGAAGGTTTGGACATCTAAATATGGGTTGAATGATTGGAGCTGTGCTGTTGAGCTTGACTAACAGACTGAAAGAAAGGACATAAGTCCAGGAACACTTAAAATCAGTTTTATGAGATCAGTTTTGAGCCCTTTTTCAAACATAAAAAAAAGAAATATCAGTTTTTAGCCTAGGTTTTGGTAAGATTATTAATTGAGTTCTTGAAGTTTATCACAAATAAACTTGAATGTCCGGTGTGCATTTTAGTTCCCAAAAATTTCACCAACTACCTGTCACATCAATCTCCAGACACTAATTAGGAGTATTAAATGTGAATTAATGACAAAACTCATTACACAACCCCTACCTTAATTTTCGAGACGAATCTAACGAACCTAATTATGTCATGATTAGACAACGTCGTGCTATAGGAATCAATCTCTAATGACATATTCATTAGGTTTAATTGATTCATCTCGTAATTTCCGATCCATTCGTGTAATTATTTTTTTAACTGGTCTACGTTCATCATTCCAACTAAACGGGGCCTGGGCTACGTGCCAACGATGCCGGTCTGTTGGGGTTTGGTTGGCCTAGGCAATTTGTCTGGGTGGGCCATGAATGAGCTGCCTGCTTTAGAATTCGTGCAAATCTCATGGAAAAGACCACCGAGTATTTCTCTTTTTTCTGAGCACTGAAGAACATAGGAAACGGAAACGGGTAAAGGTGCCTGAACTGAGGTTGGAGGCTCTGTGCTCGTCACTCTAGGGACGGAGGCAGTGGGCGGGGCTGAGGGGGCTCCAGCCCCCCCCCCCCCCCCCCCCCCCACCCCCACCCCCACCAATCAAATTTACGGGTGTGCGTCAGGATAGCTGCGTGCGGTCGATTTCAGACAGTCTGTACCCCAGCACCACGTGCGGGCCCGCACCGTAGGCGTAGGGAGCGCTCCGCTCGATCTCCCGCGTGGGAAAAATGAGATTTTTTTTTTGAAATTTTTGAGAACAAAAGTCTGATGCTAATTTTTTAGAAAACTTTGAATCAAAAGTTTGAGGATATTTTTTTTGAAAATTTTAAATAAAAAGTTCGTGAACAAAAGATTGATGAAAAAAATTTGCACGAAAAAAATGTAAAAATTAACTCAGAAAAATACAGAGACAAAACTTTGCAAAATTTTTTAAAAAAAACTGAAAAAACTTTAAGGAAAACTTATGCAAAAATTATTGACAAATTTTTGTGCACAAAATGTTTTCAGGAGAAATTTTAGCAAAAATATTTAACAAAAAATTGAGCAAAAGATTTGAAGCGAGAACATAACAAAAAGTTTTTTTAAAAAAAATCTAAAAAACGGAAACGAAAAAGTTGTGAAAACTCTATACAAAATTTTACACCGAACTTTTGCATAAAAATCACAGGAAAAAAAGAAAATCATAAAAAAAAAGAAAAAAATTTGCATCTCCTCCGCCGGCCGACGCAGGGGAGCCCGCTCCCGCGCCGCAGCTTCGGCGGGCGGCCGGTTGCTGGCGAGGCCGCTTCCGCACCGCCGGTGGCCAAGGCGGCCACTCCCACGGGTCGACGGGGCCGCTCCTGAGGGCCGCCGGTCTCCGTAGCTTCGGCGGGCGCTGGTCGTCGGGAGGCCACCTGCGCGCCGGTGGCCGAGGAGGCCGCTCCTGAAGGCCGCGGGCCGCCGGTCGTCGTGGACGGGAGGTCGCCGAGCTTCTGGATTGGATTCGAAAGAAAGAGAAAAAAGAACGGGAGAGAGAGTGTGTGAGACACGGCAGCTGTAGGAAAAGTGATAATGGCTTTGGGTGAAGAGCAGCGGGGCCACCATGTGCTGCTGCTGTTTGCTTGTGCACGCGTCGACCGGACGGGAACAAGGCTCCGGTCGAGCTGAAACTCAACATCGACCCCCCCCCCCCCCACCGACTGTCGTTCCGTTTTGGAAAAAAAAAAGGGAAGAAAGAGAGAGATGAGAGTGTGTTATTTTGGCAACAATAAATGGACGCAACCCGGCCAAATCCCCGGTTCATGGGCAATGAATGTCACGAGCCTTTTGTAGCGAGGGGAGGGGGCAGACAAAGGGCTCGAACAGGTCGGGCCACTCAGGCACTCCGCCATGTCGAATCCGAAGATCGGTGTGGTGGGTTTGACTTTTGGAGTTCGTCCCCTCAACTTTGTCTCGCGCGCTTGGGAGGGGAAGACCAGAGAGAGAGTGTGTGTGTCGTGGCTCCACCATTGCCGCTGACCTGTATGTTGTTCGGTGGTGGTCAACATGTCGGTTGGGTCCGTGCGCATGCTAGGCCGCGGTGGTGCCTGTGCTCCCGCGGCCGCGCGCGCGGTGTCTGCTGCGTCCGGAGCCTACGTGGGTGGCCTCCACGATGGACGGACGGACGGACGGACGGGTGGCCGCGCCTCCGCGCCTGAGGCTAGCTACCGACCGGCCACGACAGAAACTGGCGCGCACGTCGACACACACGGCCGAATCCATGGAAGAGTTGGGCTCACGTCGTGCGCCAGGAGCGAGAAACCCCTACCCGATAAAAAGCGACGGCCGCATTGCTGCCTGGCTCTCAGTAACCAACCGGCCACGCGCTCTAGCTTGCTCGGAAGCCAAAAACCACCACCTGTCTGGTCTTCTCCCGGGGCGAGCGCGCGCGGCAGGGATCGGATGGCTCGGATCAGCATGCTCGCGCTGGTGGCGGCGGCCGCCGTGGTCATCGCGGCGGCGTCGCGCGCCGCGGAGGCGCGGGTGCCGGACTACCGCTACCACCCGTCGACGTTCACGGTGACGGGCAAGGTCCAGTGCCAGGACTGCACCAAGAACTGGAACACCTACGCCTACAACGCCAGGCCGATCCCTGGTTCGTTCACCTTCACCTCCTCCGTTCCCCATGTCAACAGCATGCCGCTGAATCTGATACACACCATCGATTGATCCGACGGTCTCCCCGGCCGGCTAACCCGATCGGCGTGCGTACGTGTGGTGTGCAGGCAGCGTGGTGGGCATCACGTGCGTGGACGACAGAGGGCGGGTGGTGTACCACGGCTCGGACAAGACGGACGGCCAGGGCGTGTTCAACGTCGAGGTGCCCAGCAAGGTGAACGGCTGCGACCTCGCCGCGTCACGGTGCCTCGTCCGCCTCGCCTCCTCGGGCGACGCCGGCTGCGCCGTCCCCACCGACTTCAACGGCGGCAGGTCCGGCGCGAGGCCGTCCCGCCTCACGCACTACTCCCCCGACAGGGCCACCTACGCCGTCGGGCCCTACTACTACACCCTGCCGCGGTGCGACGTCAAGGACGACGACGACGAGGCCTGCAAGACTGGCAGCAGCTACTGATGACATGATGACTACCCGTCGCTGGCCCGGTCGATCGCCGCCGTACGTTCGTTTTCGCGGTGGTTTATGCTAGCTTTTCGAAATCTTTTGTTTTGTTCTTCCCTTTTGATGAGTTCAAGACCGTTTGGAAAAGTGGGTCGATGCGTTGAATTGCTATACTGTGTTGGTTTCCTCAGGATGTCCTGTATGGCTGTATGTAACATGCTCTTTTATCTGCTCTGCATACTGGTTGGTTGCTGCTTTGATTTGACCCCGAACGAATTGTGCTTTGGCTGAACTTTTATAGTCCAATCTCTGCCACTTACTACATGTCTATTGATATACTGTGAGGATTCAAAGTGCGAGTGAAGTCACGATGACAATAAATTTCAATAACTTGGAAGGAAGCAATTGGCTATGTAAATTTTACACGCACTACTTCCGGCATATGCAAATCATCATATTATCCCAGGCCATTGCGTGCCCGGCGTCCCGTACTTTTTTCACAAAGTTGCAAGTATTTTTATGAATGTTAAAAATGCATTGCACTTAGCATTCTTTTTTCCTTCCTTTTTTATTTTTGCAAAATTGTAAGTAATCAACTGTAAAATTGTTCGATTTTTTTTAGCAAAAACCGTGTGGCAAAGCCCCTGGCAACAAGATAATAAATTAAACAAACGAACGAAAACGTTACAAGAAGGGATCGGCAGGAACAAACTAACTAGCCATCTAGATAGGGGAGAGGAGGAGAGATGAAAGGGAAAAGGCAAAACATAGAGCTATACATCCAAAGCAAAGGAAAAGGTTACAGGGATTTGAGCCAGAGAATGATGGACTAATGCAGATGTCTCTTGATTATTAGTGCGTGCTATTACTTGGATAGGAAGGTTAGTTAAATTACCCTCCTTATTTCTTATTTATGTATATAGTGCTTTGGCGAAATACCCAGATATGTCCCTCAACTTTAATCTAAGGGTCACTTTAGTCCCTGAAGTATCAAATAGTCCATTTTAGTCCTTCATCTTTTCATTTTGGCTCAAAATAGTCCTTGAGCTGATGTGGCATGCCACGTGTTCATGCCATGTCACCTTTGATCGCTCTTGGATGAGTCAACATCTTATAATTATCAAATGTACTCCTTGTTTCACCTAAATATAAATGATACTTGATGTGATTTTCATACAAAGAAATTCAGGTGAAACTAAATATAGCAACATCATGGTGTGTTGTGCTTGTGCTGACGGACGCATGAACAATGGGCTGGGGGGGGGGGGGGGCTCGTTTCGCTTCTTCTTCCTCCAACCCCCTTCTTCATTCTCTTCCCTTTTTTCCCCTCTTCTTCCTCCTCTTGTAGTGAACATGGTCTCGTAAGTCATTTGTTTGAGTTTGATTTTGGTGATTAATGACAACATGATGAATGGGACTAACCAAATTGTTGAGCATGTCTTTGTAGGCATTCTTAGGTCCCATGAATATTACCACAACTTTACATACCATGCCCAAGTTAACACCTCATACCACAAGTTAAGCGAAGTTAACATATCATGCGCAAGTTAACATGTGCATAGCAAAAATGAGGACTTAGTATATATTTTGAGGCTAAAGTGACAAGAAGAAAACGAAGGGAAAAGACACCGTCAGATGAACCGACAGTACCCTAGAAGCTAGTGTCGGTGAATGTGTCGGAGTACTTGGTACACTGTGTGAATGACTCAAGTCAACTGGCACCGTCGGATGAACCGACAGTCCAATCTCTACATGCGTCGGATGAATGGAAGAAACGAAGCAACAAAAGACAGTAGCATCGGATGAACCGACGGTTCATTGGCAAGAGCCGTCAGTCTATCTGATGGTCAGTTTGAACGAGACAGAGAGTAGCGAGTCGGCGGCCTTCAGCACCGGATGAACCGATGGTTGCAAGGGTTTGAGCAGCGGTTCATCCGATGGCCTTGAAATTGCTAACACTAAGGTTTTGGCCACGAAGTCTTCAGCACCAGATGAACCGACGGTGCGTCGGTTGAAGTGTCGAATGATTTGTGTTAACAGTCATGTGCAGTGGAGGGCAATGGCTAGCTGACGTGGAGGGGCACCGGATGAACCGACAGTAGGGAAAGGGACCATCGGTTCATCCGACGGTATGAGTTCCTGCAGCTTTTAGCCAACAGCTCTTTGGACACCTTGGGCTATTTATACCCCCCACTCACCCATTTGAGGTTGCTGGATTGTGTGGAAGTGCAGAGGAGTGTGAGACACATACAAGATCATATCCAGGCCATACAAGTGCTAAATTGCTCATCCTTAGTCTTGCACATGCTTTGTGTGTGTGCTTAGTGCTAGGCTTAGTTTAGAGCTGAGTGAGTCCAAGGTGTGCCTACCTTGTGAGGTGATTTTTGAGTGAATCAAGTTGTACAAGGTGTGCCGGAAGCCTTGGGGCCTAAGTGGCTCACCGGCAATCGTCTTCGACCCTCCGGCTTGGTGTGGAGCGGCGAGGACACTTTGTGCGGGGGACGTGGAGACCCCCTTTCTTGGTGGAGAAGCTCCTTAGTGGAGGCGGCATCAAGGTGACCAAGGGAGCTTGACGGGTGCCTTAGTGGCGAGTCAAGTGGTGCTCTTGGGAGAGACTTGGTGACCGAGAAGCAATACTCTTGTGTGAGTGCTTCAACAACATAGACTAGGGGGGTGTCTAAGTGCCTACCGATACCACGGGATAAATCACGTGTCAAGAATTTGCTTCCTCTCATCCCTCCTTACGTTTCCGCATTACTCTATTGCATCCTTACTTGCCTTTACTTTCCTAAAGTAGTATCATACTAGGATTGGCTATAGGTTGCAAAACTTGTTTTGGGATGAGGGTTTCGCACTAAATCAACTTTAGATTGCACATCTAGATAAAAATGATCTAGTTTTTTTATGCAAAGTAGTGGAAGGCATAGGTTAAGTTTTTAAGTCGCCTAATTTACCCCCTCTCAATCTAGGCTACGAGCATCTAATTCCTTACACTCCTTCTCCCCTCTTGTTTCCATGGAGTTTCCGGCGGTAGGGGGGCTTGAGCCCCACCCGCCCCATCACCAGATTTGTCCCTGCTTGTGCCATGTTTTTAATATATCTCTTTCAAAATGAATTTGATAAAATGTGCTGACTAGAGCTTAAACAATGTCATATGTTAGACATTAAAGTTCAAAAAAACTAAAACTAGATGCATGAATGAAGGATAAAAAATGACGCCATGATTTTATAGCCTCATTGCGACAGTTTTATACACAATCATTACAATGGTCATGGTGAATTAAAGGGGTAAAAAGGGACCTAACTCATCCAAATGTTGCCCTACACTAACATGGTAATGCCACATGGCATGCCAAGTCAGCATAGGGATCAGTTTGATCCAAAATTAAAACTTGAGGGACTTATATGGCCTATTTGATAGTTCAAGGACCAAAGTGATCCTTTGAGCAAAGTTGAGGGGACACATTTGGCTATTTTGCCTAGTGCTTTTATAATTTTTTTCAGATTTAGTTCCATCAAACAAGTTAGTTGTGTTTACGACATGGAAAGCAAGTCATCGGATGGAAGACCACGATGTAATTTTTTTGTATTTTAAAATTTTGCATTTTCAAAATAATTCTTGTGTTCATTATTGTTTTCCCAATACTGTAATGAAGTTGTTACTAAAAATGACCTATTTGTGTACCAAATATAATTGTTCACATGTGATATTTTAATTCTTTTGGTACAAAATTCTCCAAGCATCAATGATGAAGCCAAGTTGACTGGATTAGATTATGATGTCATTGCATATCGTATCTCCTCAAAGGAGGGCATTTAATAATACCTTTCTATTATACCATTGTTCGTGTTTTGTATCGCTAGAGTGTTAGGTTTGAGATATCTAATAATTTATATATGATCGTGATTGTCAGAGAACTTGCCTTGCTTGTTGCTAAACTCGATAAAATAAGACTCAAAAGTCAAATGGTACTCTTTGATACTTATCAAGACAAAGAGTTAAATCTCGTGTAACTCATATTGATTCACGAGGTAGGGGAACATGGTTGGGGGGGGGCATTGGCCCCTATTGCCCAGTGAGCTGGTGTTATTAGTGTCTGTTGTGTCCATGGTGTTAGGCATAATAATATATTATGCTTGTGTGTGACCATGGTTATAACAATAAGATTACATTTTTATACACATATCGATTGGTTCACAATCACTAAAAAATTATAATTTTGTTTTCAAAACTTCATAACGTTCGGTTTTGTCGCGTGAGTTAGTAACAAACTCGGTTGCAAACTTGGCTCATGATGCTCACGTGTCAACGACACGTGTGACAAGTTTGTCCTTTTTCTCCTATCCTCTCCTCTCCACTTCATCTGTCTAGATGACACACTGGTGCCTACTCTGGCAATTTTATTAGCTTTTCTAGTGATTATGACATGTGTAAACATGATTTAGAATAGTTTGAACTCGACCAATATGAGACATAGTGGCGGAGCCAAGGCCTTTTTATTGCTGTCAGCTGACAGCCATAAATTCATGTAAAACCGGTGTTAAATCACGGTTTGACACCGGAAAATAAAGGATTTGACACCTGTCTTCAAGAGGCATGACATCGGCAGCTCAATGGTCTGGCTCCGCCTAAGACATGGTGTAAGTCACAAATAAAAAATACTCGTGAACTTTTGTGATTATACGACACGCAAATCTAAGTATTTTCAACTAACGAAATATATTGATCTCCCCTTTCGGTTTTTTTATAGGATGTAGTTTGACTACAAATTGAACTTCGATGGCAATTTTTCCTATAATATTTTATTTATAACTAGCAATGACGCACGTGCGGCACACACGTGTCTATCAAATATTTCAGTATTTAACAATTTAAAATCAACAAGTTTTCAAAAATTTAAAATTAAGAAGTTTTTTGAAATCACAAATTGTGAAGTTATTATGTATGTTTGTTGACGGTGCAAAACCGTGCTCAAGTTCACCCCAAGCGTACAGGTGACTTGGTACCTTTTTCACCAAGGAGGGTTCTCCCTAGATTTGTCAATCCAAGTATCGGAAGCAAACTCCTAAGGCTATCCATCTGATCTAATGATCTAACTTATCATGAAGCGCTGATTGCATAAAGGTAACATACAAACACGAAGGGATGTATGGATCTCATCCACCTAGCCATAAAGGTAAACACCAAAGGGTAACTCTAGCCTATCATCTTCTTGTTGCCGTTCCGGCCAAGGTGACAAACCAATCTAAACCTATACTATGATAAGGAGTACACTCGATATGGAGTAACCCGATATGGAGTGGTCCGATACACGTTCATTCGTCGCTTTCTCCTCCACCGTACTGTCACTACGCAAGGATATTCATCACCGAACGACAACCTTGGTCCGTACACTACAACGATGTATCCGCAAGACAAGACTAATCACCATGATTCGATCTAATCCTACTAAAAGCATATGGTAGCTACACATATGAATAAGCACAACTCGTAGTAGATCAAAGTAAGGACAAGGATTGATTTATATCACCATCGAATGTCGAAAGTACAAATGCCTTGATGGATCCAAGACATGGCTCCGGAACTCCACCATGGCTTCACCACGCAGGGCCAACCATGGCGGCTAGGGCATGGCCTAAGCCATCTCCTAGGCAACTCGAGGACTTGCAGCGGCCGTCGGCTTCCTCCCGGTGCTTCTCCTTCGTGTCGGCGGCTCTCTGATGAATGGATCGATGTGGCGGCCGGCGGAGGCAGAGGCAATTTATAGAGGAGCACCTAGGTCAAAGGGCGTCGCGAACCGCCACAAAAAGGGGCTGGGCCGACCGGCCTGGGCCCGTTTCGGCCCCGGTTCGCTCCCCGACGCTTCTCGGTCAATTGTTGACTTGCTCCCTTATGCATGTGGGCCCTTGACATCATCTTCTCCACAGTTTAGATATAGCTCCTTGTTGCGCAAGGTTCAGCATCTTCTGTTCAGGTCCCTGGAGTTTTACGGCTTCATGCTTCGGTCCCTAGGCTATTTGGAGTCATGTTCATGATGTGTCTTGACTTGTGCCGGGCTTCATGATCTTCTCTTGAAGTGCTTGATGAGCTTATCCCGAAAGTCTCCCTTCAAGCGCTAGTTTCCTACGTAAACAACAAACTCCAAAATCGACATGCAAGAGTGAACTTGATACCTCCGGGGGGTTAGTACCATTAGTTAGAATATCAAATACGTGCAAATGTTGACGGTAAACTCATAGCTAGGTGTACCAAAATCGACAGTCAACATACCCCCATCCTTAAACCTTGCTCGTCCTCGAGCAAGTCCAAGATCTTTGCTTAATTTGGAAATCCGTGTTGCACTTCAATGTCTTCCCTGCACTTAGTTATACACAACAAGACATATTGCTCTCTCAAGTATTTAGCATTTAAGGTTCAAGTTTTGACCGGCTACTTCATTATGGAAGATAGACTATTATTAAAGAACATGCCACAATAAAACAAATATAGTGCTCTCAAACTTAAGCAAACTTCAAACCTTTACCTTGTTGCGTCGTGAAGAGTTTTCAAAAAGTTGCACATCTAACATAAGTGAGGTTCTCTTGCAAAAGCTCATGGAAACACTCATCTCGTCAAGTCACTCAAGCCTACACTAGATTATTCTTAACCTATTCTACTCATATATGAAGGTGGAAAGCTTATGTGGAGCTTGGTAGGTAAAAACAATCCTAGCAAAACATTATACTTGAAATATTGTCAAACTAAGAGAGATCTATTAGAATTACCGAGACTAGTCAAAAAGACTATGGAAAATAAATGTTGGAAAGAGAGAGAGATGGAACACACGCATTTAAAAAGGTGGACCTGTGCAAGTGGCAAATGGGTGATCCCGAGTAGGGATGGAAGCGGTCGGGAACGGTCGGGAAAACACCTTAACCATTACTATTACTGTATTTTTTAGCCGGGAACGAATGCGGGAGCGGGAAGGCCGGACGGGAAAACGAATTCGATATTACGGGATATCGGGAGCGGAAAATTACGATCGGGAACGTGTCGATTACGATCGGGAATCGATAACAAAAACGGGAATATTAATACATACATCATACATGTAACCAATTCAAACAATTAGCTCGACACAACCATTGCAGCTATGCTGTATGAAATGCTTCAGATTCAGTCAATCACAGATTCACACCAGTAGACCGTACACCGTAGTAGCTAGCTTAGCATAGCTGCCCCTTGGCTTTTTTATGCTGATAGCCAGCAGCACAAGCCGAAGCATCTCGAATCAGTTGCGTCATCAGCCCGCGGCCCAGTGCAGCAGTTCGCTGCCTGGGGACGGCAGTTGGTGGTGGAGGTGCCTGGCCGCCTGGGGGCGATCGGCGAGCGGCGGAGGTACCTAGCCTGGGGGTAGCGGTGGCGTGGACCGGCCGGCGGCGGAGGGGTTTGGCCGCGTCTGGAGCAGACCGTCTGGCGGCAGACAGCATGGGCCTGGCTTGGGGACGGGGATGGCGGTGGTTTGAGATTGAGAACAGAGTCACAGAGAGGAGAGAGAGAGGGAGAGTGGCGGCGGCGTAGGGTTTGGCTGGGAGTCATGGGAAGTCATTGGAGCCGGGGCGCTGGGTTTCGTCGGTGGGCTAGGCTGAAATAGACTGTGGGCTAAAACAGAGGTTTGGACCCCTGAATACAGGAAATACCGCGGGATTTTTCCCGGCTAAATACGGGAACCGACGATACAGTCGGGAAAACGTCTAAACCGATTTCGCTCCCGTTTCGCCGGATTTTCCCCTTTTTTCTCGGTTTTCCTATTTTTCCTGGCAATACGATATACGATCAGTCTATACGGGATACGGTACCGGTCGGGACGGGATTTTCCCGCCCCGTTTTCATCCCTAATCCCGAGACACAAATGAAGTTCTCGTTATCGGATTGCACATGGTTGGAAAAGATTGAGTATGGACTTGTCTTCAAAGCTCTCTAAGATTTAAATGAAGCTAAAAAGAACCGAGGAGCATTTTTATTTTTCTCTCTTTTGTATTTTTCTTTTCTTATTATTTTTTTTCTTTCTTCTTCTTTTTTTCTTTTTTTTCTTCATTCATTTTTCTCTTCTCTTTTTTTTCATTCATCATTTTTATGCTCCTCCAAACTTTTAAGCAACATAGTACTTGCTATAGCAGTCCCCCCCCATGCTTAAATGATTGCTCGTCCTCGAGCATAGAAGTGAGGGGACCTATGGCTGCTAGAGAAGTACAAAATCCTTGTATTCCTTTATAAATCTTTTGAAATCTTCAAGGGCATCCTCCATGTCAAAACTCACATGATCATTGATAAGTCCCTCCATATGTTACATGTCTTGAAATTTTGCCAGAAAATCTTCAGAAAATTCGTCGAAAGATCATCCATACTCCACTTGGGTTGTGGTCAAGGAGGTAATCACAAAAAGATGTTTTGGGTTTAGGGTGGATGCCCAGCGAAGTTTGTGAAATTTCCAATGTAGAAACTCACAATGCATAGACAAAAATGTCTAGCATGAAAAAGATACGCAAAGGAATGACCAGCTTCTTAGTCTCGTACCACAGAAACCAATCCTAATCCAACTCATCAAGATATAAGTTTGCAAACTAAAAGGTTACATCATGAAAGTACTTGTATGTGTATAGACTTTGGTAGGTAGAGCCTTGCAAGAGATTCACAAATGTAGATAGCATAATGATTTTAAATAAAACATGTACAAAGCATAGGTCATCGGTAAACTTAAATCAAAGAGCAACAAAAAGTATGTGGGTCTAGAATTTAGTCACTTAACCTCCACAAATGAAAGAGCCGGTATTTAATCAATTTAAGTTCCTTTTAATAGAGAGCAAAAAGTCATGTCATATAAAACATCATGCAAGTAGAACAAAGCGGCAACTTTCATCACTTTTCCATAAGCAAGGCATACAAATGATATCATCATGGTAAGCTCAAAAGAGATGATGATTCATTTATTGAAAAGTAAAACTAACAAACCTAGGTTGTCCTCCTAGTAGCCATGTTATTGATCGAGAGATAAATACAAAGTTTGTTTATGGTTGAAAGCATATATGTGCAAGCATTTAAAAGGTGATGAACAAAGATAAAGTTAAGGGCGAGTTACCGTCCTTTTCGATGCTCGTAGTGAAGTGCAGCGTGGCCTCCCCCATGCTTAAGCATTGTGCTTGGCGTGGAAAAAGAATGATGAGCATCTTGTGGTGAAGGTGATCCTTGAACTCCATGTGGCCTTTTTCCCCTTCGTCCTTCAAATCCTCCCCCATGCTTAGCATGTTGCTAAGTGTGGAAGAACTTGAATCGCTCGTAATCCCTTATAGCCATGTGTTTGAGAATCATCTTCACTTCCTTGCCTTTGTTAACTCAGTTGTCCTTCAACTTCTTCTTATCATCATCAAGCCATGGTTCCAATCCTTCATCATATCGTCATCACCGACTTCCATCCCGTCCTTGTCGCTGCCTCATCTTCCACAGTTTTTCTTTTACTTCCAGAACAGAACATGTACTGAAACACCCCTCCAAGTTGAAGTTCATGAAATTATCTTTCCAACGAGCCATCATACGCATGAAACGGGTTCCGAACAAGAGAGTTGTGCCTATTTTACTCCGGCGATGCAATCTGTCCAAAGCTGATTTCAGACGCGCAGCGCTCAATGTTTCTGCCATATCTCCTTGTACGGGTCTTCAAAATTGATGATTCTTGATGCGTTGGAAAAAAGGTTTGAAGGAGCTTTCGAATATTAAATTTTCTTCCATTGTACATCTCTGAACACGTGCTCAAATCTTGATGGAAACAGCGACTTCCTTCTCAAGCCTTGTAGATGACTAACGATCTTGATTGCAATTGGTCAAGAACTCATGGGAACACTTCGTCATGCCTGCAAAGCAAATCAAATGCACATTCTACCCCCGGGGTGATGGTCGGGAGTAGAAACAATTACCAACAAGCCAAATACATCCCAAAAATCTTAACTTGTGGCATAGCTTACCTAGTAAAAAGAAAAGTAAGAACCTAATGAGTGTACGTGCGTGTAGGTGAAAAATGCAAATGAAAGGAAGGGACATAAACAAAACAATGTTTACACCAAATTCTAAGCTCTATGCTTACAAAGTGGTTGCCAAACTTCTCCACCGCCATAAAGATTTATTAACCAATGTCAAAACACCATGTTTATCCCAAGATTAACAATTCTTTATAGTGTAAGAGAGGTAGGGCGCATTGTGAAGTTTATAAACCAACCAATGCAATATAAATCAACAAGGCTTTAAAAACTCAAATGATGATTGTCTGCAATCAAGTCTAAACACCACGTTTACACAAGATTACAAAAGAAAATGCCTCGCGAAGCATTATCATGAAAATAAAGCAATTCATCAAAAAATTTTGCGAAGAAGCCAAACTAACATATGCATGATAGAATAAAGGGGGTCGATGCAAAAATGCAAATGCAAAGGAGTTAGTAAAAAAAGGGTCAGCAATGTTTGAAAAAGACTTTCGATGTTGTTCCTCAAAAATGACAAGCAAGTCACTTATGAGAGGTAGAGTCTTGTCAACAAAATCTTTTATCAAAAGACCTAATGAAACATGCCAACAAGGTTTTAAGGTAAGGCTTATGGGCATCCTATATTTTTGGCTTAAGACAAGAATTTTGAAAAGTGAAAGTCAAGTATAGAAATTCTAACTAAGGTGGTTTTGGAAGAGAAGAAAAGAAAACAAGGGTTAGATTTTCGGATGGAAAACAAACCTATGATTTTAGGATTACTAAAGGTATGAGAGGTTTTCCCTAAGGGTTTAGGATGAGGCTAGTCAAAATTTTAATTAAAAAAGGGATAGAGATAGACTTTGTCGACATGACATAAGTCGATTCCCCCTTTTATTGGCTTGGGTTAGGTGTGGTTTGATAGGAAGGTTTAGGCAAAGATGAGATTTTTTTTCACAAAAAGGGTTTTAAATATGGTATGCATCATGCAACAAAATGCAAGGGTGGAGAGCAATGTGGAATGAAGTGCAACATGATATGAATGAACAAAATGATATGACATGATATGGTGGTGATCTAAACCAAAAGCAAAGTTAGCCTAAGTTAACTAGCCGCAAGTTTATAATCAAAAGGGATCATGCTTCATATTTCTCTCTAAAAAGAAACAAATAAAAAGACTCTAAACACTAATAAGCACACAAAAAAAGTGGTCTACAAGTTTTCCAAAATCAAGTAGCATAGTGCTCACTCAATATCTATTTAAGGCATACAACATGTGGTTGTGACATTTATTAGAGCATGGTACGATGTTACTTGAAGTTTTCAAATAAAGAACACAATGTAGATTTGTCATATATATATATATATATATATATATATATATATATATATATATATATATATATATATATATATATATATATATATATATATATATATATATATATATATAGATATATAAAAAGATCGGGTTGCCTCCCGCAAAGCGCTTCATTTAAAGTCATAGAGCTCGACTTTCTCACGTACCTTTTTATTGTTGTGAAGCCATGGTTCTTTGTGCGAGAATCCAAAGCATCCATGCAGCTTGATGTTGCCTTATGAAATCGGTAGCGGTTCGCTTCCAACATCATTATGTGTTGAGTGGCGCCTCTTGTGTCTTCATTCATCCATGCTCCGAAGGGTTTTGTTTCTATCCTTAGCTTCTGAATTTCATCATGTACGTGTTGTGGAACCGTTGCCCCATCTTCTCTTTATTGTCATCGTGTCCATCTCCTCTATCTTGTCGTCATCGCCTTGTTACTGCCTCTTCTTCGTGGATTTACCCCTGCATCCAGAACAGAACATATACCACAATATAGTTCTATTGAAAAACTTATAAAATTACCTTTCCAACGGGTACTCATTCATCTTAATCGGAGTCCGAATGAGGGAGCTATGACTGTTTCACTTCAACACTGCTCGCTGTCCAGAATTTCAGCACGTGCAACCTTCGGTGATTCGGCCATATCCGCTTGTAGGAACCTCCTATTGCCTTGCCACTTGATTCGTTGGAATGTAGACTTCATGGGGCTTCTGAAAATCCAAATATATCTTGTTGTTTCCTGCTGAGGTTGTGCAAATATCTCGATGACATCGTTATCTTTTGTCCATCGATCCGGAGATGTACGTGTGGTCTTCATCTTGTAGCCTTCTAGGGCACCATGTCACGCACCCCTTGGCTTCAAAAGTCATTGCCATCACTGCATGAACACGATGGTAATGGAATCCTTCTCCATCGTGCTTGACATGGTCGTTTCCGAAACCGATAGCTCGAACATACAAATCTCCAAAAGAAATTAGTCTTAAAAACTTAATTGACACACGTAGGTATACCTTATTCATCTTCGTTTGCCTTGGGTGGGGGCTCAATAGCGGATGTTGGGCCACTAACCAAGGTTAGCACCTACCACTAAAGAGCAAATCTTTGTGTAGCCATCAACTTGGTTGAGCGAGGTTGGACTTGTTGAAGTCCGAATGTCGAAAACTTCTCGATCGCTTTGTGTCTAGGGTTTTACCTGCATTCAAGGACACAAACAAGAAACACAGGGTATATGCAATAATAAAATTAGGGTTAGTTAAAAGAAAGATAGATCGCCCTAGGGTTCGAGTTGCTGATCCCCGGCAACGGCGCCAGAAAAAGGGGCTTGTTGACGGTGCAAAACCGTGCTCAAGTTCACCGCAAACGTACGGGTGACTTGGTGCCTTTTTCACCAAGGAGGGTCCTCCCTAGATTTGTCAATCCAAGGATCAGAAGCAAACTCCTAAGTCTATCCATCTAATCTAATGATCTAACCTATCATGAAGCGTTGATTGCATAAAGGTAACATACAAACACGAAGGGATGTATGGATCTCATCCACCTAGCCATAAAGGTAAACACCAAAGGGTAACTCTAGCCAATCGTCTTTTTGTTGCCGTTCCGGTCAAGGTTACAAACCAATCTAAACCTATACTATGATAAGGAGTACACTCGATATGGAGTAACCCGATATGGAGTGGTCCGATACTCATTCATTCGTCACTTTCTCCTCCACCGTACTGTCACTACGCAAGGATATTCATCACCGAATGACAACCTTGGTCCGTGCACTACAACGATGTATCCGCAAGACAAGACTAATCACCATGATTCGATCTAATCCTACTAAAAGCATATGGTAGCTACACATATGAATAAGCACAACTCGTAGTAGATCAAAGTAAGGACAAGGATTGATTTATATCACCATCGAATGTCGAAAGTACAAATGCCTTGATGGATCCAAGACATGGCTCCGGAACTCCACCATGGCTTCACCACGCAGGGCCAACCATGGCGGCTAGGGCATGGCCGAAGCCATCTCCTAGGCAACTCGAGGACTTGCGGCGGCCGTCGGCTTCCTCCCGGTGCTTCTCCTTCGTGTCGGCGGCTCTCTGATGAATGGATCGATGTGGCGTTCGGCGGAGGCAGAGGCAATTTATAGAGGAGCACCTAGGTCAAAGGGCGTCGCGAACCGCCACAAAAAGGGGCTGGGCCGACCGTCCTGGGCCGACCGGCCTGGGCCGGGTTCGGCCCCGGTTCGCTCCCCGACGCTTCTCGGTCAATTGTTGACTTGCTCCCTTATGCATGTGGGCCCTTGACGTCGTCTTCTCCACGGTTTAGATAGAGCTCCTTGTCGCGCAAGCTTCAACATCTTCTGTTCAGGTCCCTGGAGTTTTACGGCTTCATGCTTCGGTCCCTGGGCCATTTGGAGTCATGTTCATGATGTGTCTTGACTTGTGCCGGGCTTCATGATCTTCTATTGAAGTGCTTGATGAACTTATCCCGAAAGTCTCCCTTTAAGCGCTAGTTTCCTACGTAAACAACAAACTCCAAAATCGACATGCAAAAGTGAACTTGATACCTCCGGGGTTAGTACCATTAGTTAGAATATCAAATACGTGCAAATGTTGACGGTAAACTCATAGTTAGGTGTACCAAAATCGACCGTCAACAATGTTCATGTTTCAATCAGATTTGAATGACAATATTGAGATGATTGAGAAAAACTAAATATGTTTGGACCAAGTAAATTACATTATATACAAACATGAACAGTTTAGGGTTGGGTTCAAGCGGTGGTTGCTAGCTCCGGTGATGGTGATGAGGTCCACGCCATGGGAAAAAAAATCCATTTTCTACCTACACTATGGATCAAATCATCGAATCCATCTGCGCACCTTACCCACGAACAGATACAAACCAACAGCTCCAGCTCCGATCCTACACAAGCTCCAGCGAGGCTTGGGCACGGGCCGGTGAGGCGCGCAACACAAGCTCTTGTGGGGTGTCCAGGGCACTGTCCCTCTCCCCCATCGCATCCATCGTGTTGGAGCAGAGCATCGTGTTGGAGCAGAGCATCGCGATGGCCGTGTGGAGCTGCGGCGGTTGAAGTTGTGCGGCAAAAGGAACCTGCGGGCTCCTTCCTTGTGCTGGACGCCGCGACGCTGTCGTGGGCGGAGGCCAGCCGCGACCGCCACCCATGGCTGGCGCTCCACGTGGGTCCGCTGCTGCCCATCATGGCTAGCGCTCGTCGTCGGTCCAGTGCACCCCCTGGCTAGCGCTCTCGTGGATGGGTCGCCACCGCCGCTGCCAGCCGTGGCTGGCGCTCGCCGGGGGGCCAGACGCCGACGCCATGAGTGGCCGATGCTACCCGTGGGCAAGCTGCCGCCGCCGCCCATCGTGGTTGGCCCTCCCCAAGCCTTGCCCCTTGCCCCTGCAGTCGTCTCGTCGGAAACAGAGGAGGCGGCGACTCTCGCAGAAAAAGAGGAGGTGGAGTCTGAGGAATAATCGAACGAGGAAGAGAGAGGAGAAGTGGATAAGGCCGGTCCGATGCGGAGTCCGGGATTAATACGAACGTCGCTATACCGTGTTTGCGACGTGAGATGCCACATGCAAACTTGGGTGGGCCCAGCGGGTAAGGTGGGCGGGTACGACGGGCACGGGTGAAAAAAGAAATAGCTTTTTGGCAGAAACGCTCTCCAAAATGCGATTTTATGGGTCTTCCACCTTATCCACTCCCACAATTAGATGACATATGGGTCCTGCGTGAGGGGTAATGTGGAATCAATTTGGGTGAGAAAGATTTTTCAAATTATTCGATCTTTATAGTATAGATAAAAAAACCATAGTGATGAGAAATGCCATCTAAAAGCTTAACTATATCAATAACTCTGTCGGAGCGTGAAGTTGGAGAGTTGTTATGAAAATAATCAGATGAAGTATACACAAATCTTCACATATCGTCACGATGAAAAGCTTATGTGCTTATCCAAGGTTGGCATCTCTCCACTACCGTCTCCGTCCTCCTGTGTAAGATCACACCATAGGCCCGTAGATCCATAGACGTGGCGACATTGGTCATTTGATGATCCTCTCAGCCTTACTATACGCTATACACTACGGAGGGAGGTATACGTAATACCTGTGTCCGTAATACCTGTGTCCGTATACTGTACACACGCCTCCGGCTGAGCTCCTGTACATCCGCACCGGTCGCTTTTGCGCCTTTGCCTGATCCCAACACGCCTGCTCACTCCTCCGGTCCTCCCCTCCTCCCTCGGCCACCTCGCCCAACCCGACCGAACGACTCGACCACCGCGCCGCGCCCGCGGCTCGCATCGGGATGCGTTCCATTCCATGTAAAACAGCAGCAACTCCCCACCGCACTGACACCCTTAGCCACTCCGATCACCGCCGCCGCCGCCGCCCGCGGTCTTCCATTCCAATGTGGCGGCGCGGGGCGCACGCCGACGCCGCGCACCACCTCCCCACCGCGGGCCCGGGCGCCTCGGCCGCGCCTTCCTCGTCGTCGTCCCCCGCCGCCGCCGCCGCCGCCGCCGCCGCGGGCGCGGCGCGGAGGCGGCGGCGCCCGGGGCTGTCGTGCCGGCCGAGCCACCTCTTCTTCGCGCTCCTCGTCGCGCTCTTCACGGCCTCCCTGCTCGTCGTGTGGCAGCTGCTCCCCATAGGCGACGGCGACGGCGACGCGGCGGCGGAGGGGGACGGGGAGCCGCCGCCGCTGCCAGAGGGAGGCGACGCCGGGGTGATGCAGTTCTCGTCCTCGCGCGTGGCGCTGCGCGCGTTCGACGGCGAGAGCCGGCTCGAGGCCGCGAGATCCGAGCGCCGGCGGTGGGCCAGCCTCGCGCCCGTCAGGGTAGCCCTCGTGAGTGCTCCACTACTTACCTGCGCGGTTTCCCCTAAACCCTGATAAAATCGCTCGCCACCTACCATTTCGCTGCAGGAGTTGTGAATTTCGGTTCCACTGAAAAATGTCTGGTTTTTTAATGGTCTGGTAGAGGTCTCCTTGGATTTACTAATGAAATGTGGTGTCCTGGTCAGAGTTTAGTATTCGAGGGAGGATCAGACATGCTTACCTAGATATATGCACTTCATGTATAGTATTGTTTTGCGTGTTCCTCTGTTTCTTTATTAGTCAGGACTGATGCTTATTATTCGTTTTTAATACTGAACTTCCTGTCATGATAGTTGACTTGGCTCTGGTTGTTTCAGGCTGTTGGAAATATGAACATAGATGCACAATCTCTGATGCTTGCAACTGTTGCAAAAAGTCTTGTGGGTCTGGGTTATGAGGTCGAGGTGAGCTTCCATGCAGCACAGTTTTGTACAGATTGCAAAAGTAGTAGATTGGGTGAATATGCCATTAGGTTGGTACTTGAACTGCAACATGTACTTGTTTGGTGGTTCTTCTTGATTCTTTTATGTTGAGAATGCTTCATATCCCATTCCACTAACTGTGTTGCTATGAATTAGGTCTTAGCATTTACGGATGAGAAAGCTCGTGATATTTGGGAAAATATTTGCCTTGTAAATATTGTGAACATCAATACTTTGAAATCAGTTGACTGGTCAAAGTGAGTCCCTAATACTTTAATAGTGGAGTGCTTCCACTGCTATTCTTGGGTCTTGTCTTATTAATCTATTATACTTATATTCTCTGTTTCTAATTTTGTAGGTACAATGCTGTGGTATTAAGCTCTCTTGAAGGAAAAAAGGTTGTTTCGATGTGAGTATTCTGCTACTACATGCTTTGCGCTCCAGGGTTGGCATATAATAAAAGCAATTTGCTAAAGTAAAAATCGGTTGGCTAATAGCATTCCAATCGGGCAAAAAAAAAAAACTGATGTACTGTTGTTTTGCAACATTATTTATTTCATTAAATGACCTGCCATTTTCTTCATGTCATTTCCCATTCTTGGAATTTATTTCCCTTTTCTTTCTGTACCATTTATTTGTTCGGCACTTAGCAAATTCATATTGTATTCAGTCTTATGCAGGAACCTTTTCGACTTATACCAGTGGTATGGCTTATACATGAAGACACTCTTGGACAACATCTTAGAAGCTCTGCAGAGTTACAGGAGCCCATTCCAAAAGTCATTGAGGATTGGAGGGCTCATTTTCATGCATGCGCTTATGTTGTGTTTCCAGATAGCTACCTTCCTGTATGTACCACCTGGAACTCAAGACTTTAGAATAATTGATGAAATGGAGTTTCTGTCTGACCTTTAGATATATTATTTCAGTTCTTATACTCGCCTCTTGATTCTGGGAACTTTTTGGTCATTTCTGGTTCTCCAGTTGATATCTGGGCTGCTAAAAGATTTGGCTCATCACATTCTGAAGAGACTATAAGGAAGCAGCATGGGATTAAAGAAGACGACGTTGTTATTTTGGTCATTGGAAGCTACTTGTTTTTTGATGACTTACCGTGGGATTATGCTACAGTCATGCGTGCGTCAGCACCACACATTTTGGATATAGCCAAAACTAAAAATCTGAGAGTGCAGTTTATTTTTTTCTGTGGAAATGGCTCTGATGCCTACAACTCTGCTTTCCAGGTAATGAATATTCCACAAGATAGCCAGTGACCTTTGGGAGAAATGCCATCTCTATCTCAGAGATGGGTTTTTTTCTTTATCGTATCTGCTTAGGCTGGTTTGTCCAGCCAATATCTGTACCATGTTGTGCCAAGTCAACAGAATTGCAGTTAACTCAACTAGGCCTTCTTAATTTTCCTTTTCTCCTTCACATTTTCTTGGTATTTAGAGTAACTATGCATTGCATCTCTTAACTTTGCTAAAGAAAGTTCTCTGAACTTCTAAGCCTTTGTTTCATTGGGCGTGCTTTTGCTTTGCTATTTATTGCTAATGAGTATCCTAATTAGATAATTTAATTTCCATTAACCTTGTTAGATGTATATGTACCTTTCTGTATTTTCCCCATTGTATAAGGGGTTTTGTGTATATTTACTCACATCTATACATGCATATTCGTAAGCCATAACAAACCTTTCATGCTCTTTTTGAAACATGTTAGAACAGGAACTGCTGTATCTGTTGAGTAATTCATTGTTCTTGTGTTTACAAAGTCACGTGCTAATATCGTCATAATTTTTTGTCGTATAGGAACTTGCCTCGAGCATGGGGTTACCTGATGGCTCCATAAAGCAATTTTCCATGACTCATGATATTAGGAATCTGTTAATGTTTGTGGATATTGTTCTCTACGGATCTTTAAAACAGGAACCTGGTTTCCCTCCTCTGTTATTGCGGTCCATGTCCTCTGAGATTCCGATTGTTGCACCAAATCTTACTGTTATAACAAAATATGTATGCCACTTCAACCTGTTCATAATATGCTATTCACCTGTAAATCTTTAACACTACTTTTCACAATGTGTTGTTGTTCCAGGTCACTGATGGTGTCCATGGCTTCCTTTTCGATTCTGCTAACCCAAGTACAGTTTCTTCAGCTTTCATACAGATTTTGGGAGAAAAAAAACTTTTGGATACTGCCTATTCTGTTGCTTTGGAAGGGAAGCTACTTTCCAAGAACATGTTAGCACATGATTGCATTACAGCTCATATTAAGCTTCTCGAAAGTGTTATTCATTTTCCTTCATATGCAAAGTTACCATCTTCTGCTTCTAAAGTTCAAGAAAGAACATGGTTATGGGATCCTTTCGAGATGAAAGCTGCACTAGAAAATAGTTTGTTGGAAGATGAAAGCCATACCAGCATAAAGACTCCTGATATTCTTAGAGACTTCCCTCAAAGTAACCAAACAACTTATTCTGATACCAATGATACTTTATATGATTACCCTAGTTTATCCGATTGGAATGATTTAAGTGAAATTGAAATCTATGAAGACATTGAAAGGAGAGAAATGGAGGAGGCAAGTATTTCCCCTTGTGGCATGCTCCTATCTTCTGCAATGAAACTTTTTTTTCTAAATAGGCAAAAGAAATCAAATTCGCCTTTTCTTTTTTTGCAATGTAGATTGATGAAAGGGTGGAAAGACCTTTGCTATCATGGGATGAAGTATACAGAACTGCTCGTAAATCAGAAAGGCTAAAGCCAGAAGGAAATGAACGTGACGAAGGTGAACTAGAAAGGACTGGGCAACCTGTGTGTATATATGAGATTTATAATGGAGAGGGAGCATGGCCATTTTTACACCATGGATCTTTATATCGTGGTGTTACATTAGTAAGTCTTGTTAAATTTGCTTTACTGCGTGTATTATCTGGAAGTTTGCCATTTTCCACTTTCCATGTGGTGCTCTATAATATTGTCCATCACTTATTTTTCTTCATCTGTATCACTATACACAACGTTTGAGATACTCATACTTTGTACTGGGAAGCACTAGAGTACCCAGTTTAGTATGTCTGCATTGTTGAACATATACCGGTGTCCTCTATTTATATATATTTCCAGCAAATTGCAAATCACCCTGATCCAGCATGAATTTATTTTTGGACTGATACACTGAATGATTGGTAGTTAGTATTGCCTGGAATACTTTTGCATTTATTAGTACACATAGGAAAGATGGAATTCATTACAACTGTTACCCTCCACAGCAGTTAAATTCTCTGTTTTCATGTGAGTTTGTGAACATGTGTTTGATGCTTGTGCCTATTTTTGTGTGTTGTCTCAAGTCAAAAGGAGGCAGGCGACCGAGATCAGATGACGTTGATGCTGTTACCAGGCTTTCAGTTCTAGACAACCCATACTATCGTGATATTCTTTGTGAATTTGGTGCTATGTTTGCCATTGCAAACAGAGTCGATACTGTACATAAGTTACCATGGATAGGTTTCCAGTCATGGCAGGCTGCTGGAAGAAAGGTATGAAATTCTAGATTTTTATGTCAGTTTTGATCGTATTGGTTATGTTGGCTTGTTGAGAATGTACTCTTTGAGATAAAGAACATGGTAATTCCCTTGAACTCTTCAAGTTCTGAATTCACACTGACTTGAACAAACCGTATCTTGGCATATCTGAACAATCAAAACTAGAGAGTAACCCCTGAGCCCATCTCACATCCCATCTCTTGCTTCCTTTGCTATGTTGCTGCTCCCTCTAATAAGATCAGCAGAGAATTTGCAATGAGGGCCTCCTGTAGCGAAGCTTGCCATCAGCAACTTGACTGTCTCTAGCAGACTCCCTCTACTCTCCGCCCTTTGCCATATTTGTAACGTAAGCACCGTGTTGACATGAATGCAGCTCCGCAAGGCAAGCTTATGCTGCTCTCCCTCCTCACCAAACTTCTTCTAACCTGACACAGCGGCACTTCCTCCCAATCTGTTCAAGCTGGTGATCCGTTGAGTATCCTACAATCTTTTGTGCTGATGCATATCCCAGGTTCAGTGTGTTTCATATGCAAGAATTCATGACAACCTGAATTCAATTGTGCTGGGTGCTGTTGAGTCTCCATCTCATGTGACACTTGTAGGCATCAGACTTCGATGATTTTGCCATGTTCATCAGACTTCGGCGATCTTTCCATGTTTGCCCTTGACAATTTGTAGATCTTTGTCAAGTTTAATTGAATCAATCTATCTAGAGTCCTGATGCTCATCTGATGAAATCAACTTTTGTCCTGCAACCAAGTTAGTAGAAAGATTCTAAAGGTGCATATGGCGGCTAAAACCTGGCCACATCCCAAAACCAGACTATATAGCAAAACTGTTCTCACAACAACAACAATAACATATTACATGTTATTTGCACCCGTAAATTTGTTGGTGTGTGAAGGATGATTTGGATGATTAGACTCGAGATTGTTTTTTAAGAGACTAGATTGGGAATATACATATTTTGAAACAAACTTTTGAACTATTGATTCTGAATTGCTGTATATGTGGATGGTAATAATGGCCAGATCTTAATTACTTTGTGCTAAAACATATTGCTCCACTATGAATTGATAACTGATTAAATCTCAATAAAGTTGGTATTTCAGTTTACCTCTATTTGTAATATCTTTCTTTAATACCCTCTATTTGGAATATCAATACTAAAAATTGATCTGTAGATCTATAATTAAAAAGACCAGTCAACCATTTCTTAGGCAAGCACTTAACTCAACAATGAGCGCACGAAATGGGATATATTTAGCAGTGCCACTCATCCTGTAGTCAAATGGCGCATCACCTGAACCCTTGTTAATATGTGGAAAACATTTTTGCATTTCCCCACATGTATTGGATCTGCTAAGCCTGGCACAAACAATGAAGTTGTTTTTTGTTCAGAAGGATATAGATAAATGCCTTTTTTTGTCTCCTCTTATCAGGTATCCTTGTCTGAAAGTGCTGAAGAAACCTTAGAGGAAATTACGACTGGAAAAAATAATGGGGATGTTGTATACTACTGGTCACCAATGGACATTGACAAAACTTCGGACTTTTGGTCGATGTGCGATTCTCTAAATGCAGGCAATTGCAGGTGCTGTTTGAGTGCTGGCATGTTCCTTTCTATTTTATTACTGTTATCTTCCTTGAACTATGTGTTTAGGGAATAGGCTTAAGGATGACTCAATCACTGTCACTCATGTTCAGGACCTTATCAATCATTCTTTGTTGTACTTGTGCAATTCCTATGGTGCACTGCACGAGGCCACTATTCCGTCTTAATTGCTTGGATCATTATCTTCAACATTATTTTCTTGTCACAGATCTCTTTTTGAAGATGCATTTAGGACTATGTATGGACTGCCAGAGAACGTCGCCACCCTTCCACCAATGCCCAGTGACGGCGATCATTGGTCTACTTTCCATAGCTGGTTGATGCCCACCCCATCATTTTTGAAATTTGTCATGTTCTCAAGGTAACTTCCAAGTTCTCTCATTTTGATTATCATTTTTAGGAGACAATTCACTTTCTGTTAATAATTTCGATTTTGGGTTGCATTTTGCAGAATGTTTGTCGATTCACTTCATAGTTTGAATGTGAACAGTACTGCCTCATGTTTGCTTGGAGCATCAGAACCTGAGGTGGTCTTATTTTTTTTATAGTACTATCGATATGCTTTGATGAAATTTTAGCTAAATTGGATACTCCTTTTTTTTTACGTCAGATAAGGCATTGCTATTGTCGAATCCTGGAAGTCCTTGTAAATGTCTGGGCTTATCATAGTGGAAGGAAGATGGTCTACCTTGACCCTGTCACTGGGGATACCAGAGAGCAGCATCCACTTGGTGGAAGGAATGAGATGTGGGTAAAGTTCTTCAATTTCACCCTTCTTAAGAGCATGGATGAGGATCTAGCAGAAGAAGCGGACGATGGCATGCATCCTGGAAATGATCAATGGCTGTGGCCATTAACAGGTCAGGTGTTCTGGTCTGGCATTGCTGACCGGGAAAGGGAGGAGAAATATATAAAAAAGCTGGACAAAAAGCTGAAGAACAAGGTGAAATTGCTTGAAAGGCAGAAGTCTGGTTACAAGCAGAAGCCCCTGGGACAATGACACTGACAGAAGCTAACAATCAGAGATCTCAAATGATCCACCATTGGGTGCACCCTCTGTCCGACAGTTTTCTGATGCAGCAGTTCATCATGATCTCGCGGAAGAAGAGGTAAATCATAAAAGGCACCATTGTTGTGAATAGCATTCTTTTTACGCCTCCTTGATCTCCCTCTCCGAAGGAGCTTGGTGAAGCTGGAGGATATTGGCAGGATGGGAATAGCTGATCGATTTTTTGTCCTGTTCGCATCGACAGACTATAAATTGCACCATGTAGTTGCACTGATTCATATTCTTTTTTCGTCTTCCCCAACTGCCATGGAAGGGTCGGATGAGAAGCAAAATTTTGGTAGGATTCATACTGACCATCGTTGTACATCAGTGCATGTAAATTCCCAGAAGAGAGGGAGGCACGACACAGAAGTTAATCAGGTTTCTTGAGAAATCATGCTGATCGTATCTTCAGTTCTGCACTGCTTTTGCTGTCGATTTCTGTCCTTCCTGCTGCTTTCGAGTTTCGATGACTTGCATAGGCGTCCTCGCGTCAGCGCGCGAGCAGAGGATCCGCGCGATCATGTAAAAAAGTTGGTCGGGAAAGATAGTGACGGACAGGCGGACAGCGATGTGGGAGTTGTGGAGGTGTCAAACTGTCAATGCGGCGCCTAGAATATTTCAAACTATATCAGTCTAAATTCTAAGATATAATATATTTTAGTTTTCATAAGTCAGATTTATCTAATTTTTACCGAATGTATAGAAAAACATCATTCTAAAATATAATGTTTTAGTTTTTAAAGTCAAATTTATCAAATTTTGACTCAATATATAGAAAAACATCATAACAAATGAACAACTATAGTATCAACTTAGTTTATTAAATCCATCATGAAGTAGGTTTTAATATTGGATTTATGTTATATTATAAATGTATTTTTTATGAATTTGATGAAAGTTAGTTGAAGAAGTTTGAATTATGGCCAAACTAAGACAATTTACATTTTTGAATGGAAATTGTAAAAAAAAATACCGTGAAACAAATTCTAAAACGAAAGACCATGGTGCAAGTGCAAATGCAGTACTCGTGCAGTTGCTGCACAAGCAGCTGTCACTGATGTGTGGACGCTGCGCTCTACTGCCCACACGTCAGTGGCAGTACTGCACGAGTCAAAAGGAACTATGGTGATTTGATTACCTTGAGCAGTCGATGTTTTCAATAGAAGGATAATATTAAAACCATAGAGTGCCTTTTAGCCTTTTTTTCCTTCTCTAACTATTTCAGCGAGCTCTAGCACCATCACAATTTGTAGCAGCATCCATTGGAGCTGGCCAAAACACACAAACATGAGGTAGCCTTTTTAGAAGCTACTTCCTCCATCCAAACTACTCTTAAGGGTTAATTAGAAATATATCATTATAATTTTTAAGGATGGGAGACCTGCCATTAAAGATTAATTGAAAATTTGACATTGCAATTCAACCACACACTGAAACTTGTCATTGCAATTCAGAGTGATATTGGAAACTTGTCATTACAATTCGGAGCGATATTGGAAATTTGCCATTCAATTTCGGCATCTGGTTGAACTACAATGACATATATCCAATTTCACGAATTGTAATGGCATATCTCAAAACGGTAAAAATTGTAATGGCATAACTAGATACTGTGCAGTCTTAGGCCAGTCTCAATGGGAGTTTCATGAAAGATTTCATTAGTATTAATTATCATGCCACACACCAGTTTTGCTTGTGTGAAAAAGTATTTATGAGGAGAAAGAAGAGATAGTTTCATCATATGTGAGAGGAGTTTCATCACCATGAAACTCCTGTGGCACAGTTACCTAATTCCCAATCTAGATACCCGTACAATGAAACTGTGCACTGGTACTGACCTTAGAAATTATTTGCATCTCTACGTACATATTGTAGTTTTTACTGTACAGTCTTCATGAATAGATGCTTTTTAAGCACTTTTGATTCGTGGTAATCCAATATTGGAGTATTGAAAATGCCATTGAACAAGTTCTTTGGAAAAACGAATGAGCGTACTCTCGCATATGGATTGCCGTGGAAGCGCGTAGGCTAGGCAGTTTATTTTGCAATTAGTCGTATACGTGCATTCTAACCATTTTTTCTAACTAGGAGCGTGCCCGTGCGTTGCTACGAGCAGTTGTGCAATTTTTTAATAAGCATCAATTTTCAAGTATGAAATATTGTAATGACATAAAAATATGTGCATACAATATATCATTTAAAATATTAATATTTCAGTGTACATATTCCAAAGTATGCAGCAGGATTGAATGACACAACATGACATAGCCTTGTCCTCCCGTCAGTTTTAACTGCCTCGTCTAAGTTATTTGGTATTATGTGGTCTACGTTATCCTCATTTGTCAGTGGAGGGTGATTATTCCCAGGAGAATGGTAATTAGCTGGAGCAGGCATTTCTGTACAATGAAACGGCTCTTTTATTACCGGAGAACAATTGCTTTTGCGCTGTAGATCCCAACACCTGGAGGCCCGACCATAATCCTTACCCTGGTCTTCACCATGTGTGTCCACGCTCTGTTCAGATTCACAGATTTTGGCATAAGGCTGATGATCATTTGATGGTGAATTATTCCAAATTATATCATTTTCCAAATTATCATGCTCAAGTGGATAAAAATCAGGAAAAACTGGAGATCGCTGGACGGTATGTGCATCTTTCATTGGTTGTTCAGAAAGACACGAGTCCTTCAGCCTTAAAGTGACATCAGCAATAATCATCTATCAGCAAAATTATGCCGCAACCAGATCAACCGAAAAAATATAAGTCAAATAGATCAGATTAGGTTCACATATTCGTACTTCTCTTAATACTAATCAATTAGAAGGTGTGTAAGCAATAGCTAATAAAATGCTTGTATATCCATATAATTGCCCATTTCGATCAGCTAAATCTTTTACAGTAATCAGAAAGAGAATGTGCTTAGTCCTCACATGCAGCATTTGTTTTAGCTTAATCTTTTATAAAACTGAAGTTCCATCAAATTAGATACTTGCTCTCAGACACAATGAACATAATCGAAAATCAGACTGGCAATGACAAGTATCTAGACTCTGGCAATTAATTTTTTTCATCTTGAATTGAACAACCTGAAAGCCGTAAGGATAAACTATGTTTCAAGTAACCATTGCTTTCAGGTAACACCATCCAGCTACCCACTATCTATCCAGTCTTTGGTTATATGGGGGAGGATGGTGCATTTTGGATCTTTTTGTTACAGCCAACATGCAGAATACCTTTATTCACTGTATGTTTGTGGTGATCAGTCTTCACTTTTCTTACAGGCTCCTGGATACCAAAAATTTCAGAGAACCTCAGGATCACCTTCCCATCGTCTATGCATAAAACAGGGAGGGAAGTTACAGTTTCAGGCTCAAGTTGACCTTCATCGATCCCCATTTCATTCTGCTTAATTAGAGACATTAAGTGATGTTAAGACATTTATAGTGCAATATGTAAATAATGATAATGGACAAATGCCATGAAACGCTAATTTCACAGTTCACGCTTCAGCATATACCTCCAAAACTTCATATTCAAAGTCCATACTTTCTTCTGGATGTTATCGCTTGAGGTTGCCATATCTGCCTGCTCACTTGAAACTATATCAAAATAATGGGAAATGAGAATCATGTCAGTTAGCAAAAAGAAATATAAAATTAAGATTAAAACTTTGATATAGCTCTGACAGATGACTGCTCTATTTATTCTCAAACATGAACTCAGCAACCAAAATCAATCGTGCTTTGCGGCGATGCCCACAGACGGTGGGAGGAGAGGAGAGGCGGCGTCCATGGGTGTCGGCGGAGTCCATGAACGGCGGCGTTTCCCTGGCGGCGACGAAGATCTGTTCGGAGGCAGAGGCAAAATTTGGCCCGCAGAATACGACGATGGCAGCGTCCACGGACGGCGGGGGAGATGGCGGCGGCATGCATGGGTGCCGGGTCCACGAAATCAAAGGGTTCTCTACCCTATGTGCTACTGCACCTTGTTTGCCTAAAAGGATTAGTTCAAAATAGGAGTGGTCTCTGGCCTGCATACACGAGGAGGAATCATGGAGCTCGGCGACTATACTGGACATAGGATAGGCCGGTGCGAGAGGTGCTGCAGAGTCCTCGCCGTCCTTGCCCTTCTTCCATCTCGGACCTGGTGCATCCATAAGCTGACGACACATCACGAGATTAGATTTGCGTTCGTAGTAGCAACAAACAATCTATCTAAGAGCGCGCGATAGTAAACGGGGATGGCATTGGCAATTTCGAATTACGATCCGTCAGAAATCAAATTGGAGTCAGCAGAAACCAAGGTTGCCGAATCACATGAAATCTATGGAGAGTGGGAGGGGGACCTCACCTGGAGGCGGAGGAGCGGAGGTCGCAGTGGTATGCCTGTGGGTCGGCGAGAGCGGCGCAAGAGGCGGCCGCCAAGGACCTGGGTCACCAGGCAGGCGGGTGGTGGCGACTTGGGTGGTAGTGGGGAACTGGGGATCCGTTTCTACCGGCAAGAGGCACGGGAGGAAGGGATCGGCAGCGACCTGGAGTTGGATCCCACGGCCGCCGGATCTGAGAGCGCGCCGCCGTCCCTAGTTGCGGCTGCTCCTCACCGAGCAGGGCGCCGTCTCGGAAAAGACGGAGGCGGACGCGCGGAAGCAGGGCGGACCGACGGACGCACGACGTACCACGGAGGCATGGCGGAGAAGGTGAAGGGGAGGGACGGTGCTTGAGAGGCGGAGGCGCGGATCCGAGCGGAGGCGAGGTGGTGGCGGAGATGGAGAGCGGCGGCAGGGAAGTGAGGGCGCTAGGGTTTGGACGGGAGGAGGAGGCGGAGCCGCGAGGGGGAGCGGAGACGCGCGGAGCAGGTGGAGGAAGCGGACGGTGGGGATCGGAGGGCTGAGGTGGAAGTGGAGTTCGAGAGGAGGACGCGCGGACGCGGACGCGCGGGGTGGAGGCGGACGCACGGAGGACCGGAGAAACGACGTACCGGTTTTTTCTCCACTTCATACTTTTTAAAAGTAGAGATAGAGATAGAGATTAATAAAATGATATGCAGCTCTCCGTTTATTGGAGAAAAAGTATACAATCACATGACGAAAATCGCAGAGCAGTGGTGGCAAATGGTAATTGCTGAAAAAAAACAACACGAGACAAGTCATCAGTCCCGCGCCACGACACGAGTGGAGAGTAGAGAGACGGACTGGTCGTCCCCTTCCTTGGCCGGTTGGCCCCGTGCGTGTGACCTCACCGCTCTAACTCCTCCTCTCTTCCAGTCTCCTCCCCGCTTTATTGCACACACACTTCGCGAATTCCCAGACCCAACGCGACCAACCACCTTGTCCAGTCATCCCCTCCCCCGCGCGATCCAGCCGAACCGCGGCACCGCCGACGCGCCCCGACCCTAATCGCCGCCCGGATCTGGGAGTCGTCGCCGGCGCTCCCTCTCATGGTCCCCGGCGGCGGCCGGCGGCGCTTCTGAGATGCGAGGCGACGCGCCGCCGCCACCCACCGCCCACGCAGCCTCCTCCTCGTCCTCCTCGCCATCCCTCTTCGGCGGCGAGCAGCTGTTCGAGTCCGGGCCCAGCCCGCTCGTCTTCCTGCCCCTGCTCCTGATCCAGGGAGGCGGCATGGACCTCTCCCGCGTCGGCGAGAAGCTCCTCAGCTCCGTCCGCTCCGCTCGCTCCCTCGGCCTCATCCCCCCGATCCCCGCCGCGCCCCCTCCCCGCCCGGAGGTCCCTCACACTCTGTCCCTCTCTCTCTCTTACCGCGTCGGATCAATGAGGCAGCTAGAGGTTGCTCACATTTTCGTCGAACCTTATGTAGGTTCCAGAACGAGCTGCTGCGGCGGCGGCAGCTGCACGTGCGATCGCGGGGTTGCCACCGCATGAGAGGATCAACCTGCCGTCCAATTCGGAGGACTTGGTATCCATCTACGGGAGCAACCCGCAGGGAGAGCCTGTAGAGGAGCTCGAGGAGGTGTTTTATGAGGAGGTGGGTGCTGCATTTGCATGGATGTTGTTGCCTGCCCCTGCTAGGATTGGTGTGTTTTTGAGTTTGAAATCTGAATCATTTGCAGGAGTTCGATCCAATAAATTACATTCTGCAAAGTATTCCAGAAGAAGGCGGTGATGCCACCTATTTCGATAAGCAGGTTAGTGGGGGAAAGCTTACGTTTTTCTGTCTAGGGCATTATTTATGATGCATTGATGCTTATCTACCATACTTTTGAGTGACGTGCGCTATGTTTGTAATGGTTTAGTGACGGTTTCAACAATGGTAGGTACGGCCTCTGTAGAAGAAACCAATCCCCTTTTGTCGTTTAGTAGCATTCCAGTTATCCATGATCGTAATTTGTAACAAACGTCCTGCTTTTTAACCAAATTAATGTGCTTCATTTTGGTTATGTGATGTGATTTTCCTTTTTGCAGTCTACATTGAGATTAGCGCAGCTTGACAAGATCGCAGAACGGCTGTCACATCATGTTATGGGCCACCATGAAGAAATGGGTATGTCTCACCAGAGTATATAAGAGGTTCAGTTTTTGGTTATCTTTTTCTCTGCACATGATAGTATAGTTTTCAATTGCATATATTTCCTTTTTTGTTTCCATTTTGTTCAACATGTTCAGACTTCAGTTCCTTTTAGCTATGAAAAATGAAGATAGCTATTGCTGGTTTTGGTTCAGTTATATTACCAAAATGTGACCTTTGTTGACTCCCTTTTAAGGACATTTCATACTACTGATATTTAGTTTTGGTCAGTGAAGGGGATGCAGTTAGTGATGGAACTAGAGCAAGACTTAAAGGTTGCAAATGTAATATGCATGGTAATACCTTGTGAAACTTCGTCCTTTCTGGCTTTGCTTGATACCTTCTTGGATATCTAGGGCACCTTACACTTAAATCAATATTTCAGAATGGACGAAGGCATATAACCTCTTCCAAGAATGAGGTGTCAAGGGATCTAGTTGTCAATGTAAAATCAAAGAAGAAACAAGCTTTGTTGGTAGGTGCTTGCTCTTATATATTGTGTTAATTTGCATAATTTACTTGAAAGCTTGGTGACTGTTCCCAAATCCTTCCTTGTAGACTACTAAACTAACATCCTATTATGAATTAATGTCTTAAGGAGGAAATTATTAGTGACACAGTAAATTCAAATATTTTTATTTTCCACCGTCACTAGCTTCGGGTACATCAAATTGAAGATATATAAATAAATAAGTTAGTTTTTATGTAATGCAGGATGTTCTTCCTATTCTTACAGAACTTCGTCATGCACTAGACATGCAGATGGAACTTGAAACTTTTGTTGAGAAAGAAAATTACTTTCAGGTGAGCTTAATTTAGATATTGTTATTTTTTCTCTCGCTTCATTAGTATACTTCTTTTCTCTAAGGTGTTCATTTTAATTGTACCATGATAAATTTCAAACCCATAAATCACATCTAGGAATATGGATTTGTTGCCTTTTGACTAGAATAAGTATAGTATATGTGTTCTCTATGTTATTAAATACTAATTTTCCTCCAATAATTATGTTGGATCTCTAATGATAATGATATCTTATTAATGTTTGTAGGCATTCCAATTATTGCCAGAATATTTGCAAATTTTGGAGAATTATTCAGGCCTTTCTGCTGTACAAGAAATGGGGCGTGGGATTGAGGTGATTTTTTTCTTTTTTTTGCTCACCTCCTATAACAATTTATCTATTGAGATGTTTACCTCCCTAGATCTTAAAAGTTTAAGTTGTCTTAATCTATCAGAACTTCTGGTGGTACTAATTAAATGCCTGTGTTTTGCTACGGAACATCTGATACACCAAATTGTTACAATTATCTAGTTAAGTATCCATGCATTGCTATGGTCATTGTGTGTATGAATACTGTTAGGTTATAAATCATGTACCCTACCTGAGTTACTTTTTATCGATATCCTTGTTCTCCTACTCTATGCTGCTATTTAGTGGATAGGTGCTAAATAAAAGTGAAGCTAGCTAACGGTATCCAGTTGCAACAAGATACTCCCTCCATTTTTAAATGCATGATGTTTATGAACTAATTGACTTGTCCAAAACATCATATATTTTCAAACATCATTTTTTTTGCCCACAAATGTGAAGCTTTGTGCAATTATTGTTTATAAGCAGCTTTTGTGCAACTCTGATAGAGGTTTCATGCAAAATAAGGAAAAACTATCCGTCGTCCTTTCACACACTCCAAAAATGAATTAGTGAAGAGATAATGGAGAAAAAGATTAAACGGGCTGCCATTTCCTGGTCCACTTATTCCCCTGCTCCAGTCCTCACAAGTCACAATGCCGCCTCCTTCCCCACTCTCTGTTTCTTCTCTGGCACAGGTAGCATTGCCAGCTTGCCGCCTCCATAGACACTTTGCCCCAGACCAATTTCTCACGGTGGCAGAAAAAATGATTGCCATAACCCTCATCTCTCCAGTGCTCAATTTCTTCAGAGACGCCACATCTGCTACCCCAGGTTGTCATTGCATCATCACATCTGGTGATCCTCGATGACAACGCCTGCCTCTCAGGGAGTCAGCAGCAGTTTATGAGACTGATTGATACGCCCACCCCATCCCATCGCTGCCGCTGGCGATACATCGAGCAACACAGTTGGCACCGTCAGCTGTACATGGGCCTCTATATGGGCTATACACACAGACCATATGGGCCACACACATACACTAACAGAATAGATCCAGAAGCCACAGAGCAGCACTTGATGGTACTAGAGTCCCATCGAAAGGATAAACACAGAGGCCATAGAAGCTGCAGACTGGGGAAAAATAGCATGAGAAAAGTCATGTCTCCTGACTGCCTGGGCTCACCTTTCTGAGTGGTCGGATGGGAGACATACCAATATACCATCACCACCTATTTGTTTTTTTATTTAATAGTAGTATATAGATGTATTCAAACAGAGAAAATTCTTCTGGACCTTCAAATTTTATCTAGGTATATGCATTGTTCATTTCAGCTGATCTGATTCATGTTTATCCTTGTGGTAATATTTCTTCTCTGACTACATTGCAGGCATGGTTAGCTCGGACAATCCAAAAGTTGGACACCCATTTACTTGGTGTTTGTCAGATTTTCAATGAAGAAAGCTATATAACTGTGAGTGTTCTCAAGATCATTTTTTATTGATTCATGGATTGACATGGTAATTCTGCTGTGTCTAATTTGCTAGAATAACATTATTAATACCAGTATTTAAAAATTAATTACGGGTGTAGGTTGTTGATGCATATGCGTTGATGGGTGATGTTAGTGGCATGGCTGAAAAGATGCAGAGTTTCTTCTTACAGGAAGTACTCTCTCGGACACATTATGTCCTGAAAGAAATGTTGGAAGAGGTATTAGATTTGCTTTATGTATGCTCTGTCTTGTTTTACTTTTTCTTATGATTGTCCATACCACTATCTTGATGCATTATGTTCTCAGTATTCTAATTGTGAAGTAATTGCAGGAAGTTGGAAATAATACGCAGAAAAATAGGTGTGTATTCAGCCCCTTATCTTCAGCTCTCTGGCTGCATTCTAAGCTTAAATAGAATTATAGTGCTTTGGATGATATAAATATTGCATGGAATATAGATATGTTAGTTTTTTGTCAGACAGTTTCATAGTTGAATTTTATCAGTGGTTGATCCAGTTTCTTTTTTTGTCTGTGTGGCAAATTGTTTTTGGGCCCCAAAATGGCTTTATTTTTTCTCTAGACGATTATGAGTTTGGAATGGACACTAGAAGCAGGCCCCGAAGAGATTCTATCATATATCCCCAGTTTAAAGCACTCGCATAACCATACTTATTTTTCCTGCAGGTTTACATATAGTGATCTTTGTGTTCAAGTTCCTGAGCCCAAACTTCGCCCCTGCTTGTTGAAAACCCTTGAGAGCTTATTTTCATTGATGTGCTCATATTATGCTATTATGAGTTTTTCCCCAGGAGATAAGGTAACATTTATTGTTGACATCTTCATCATGTATCTCTGATTAATAGACATGAACTGAGCGGCATATGCTTCCGATGCTTGTCATGCCAAAATAAACTAATATGAGAAACTACAAAGTTTATTTTCTGCCTCATTGAACATATGAACTATTTAGTCACATTCGGAAGCCAAAAATAAGATAAAATAATTAAATGAGTAAGATACAGTTCAGTATCCTTCTTATATCCCCCTGATTCAAAATATTTATATTTAGGACATGCACATGGTCTACGAGGTGACACTTGGACCAGCAATTTATACGAAAAATTTGACATCTGAAATTAAGATGATAAGAAATTATGTATGTACTTTTCATGTTGAATCTAGCAACACCTATCTTAGTCTACACAATTCTGTATATATTTATGGTGAAAGGTTGAAAAGATGTCGAATGCTATCAGTTTTAAAGCTGCACTGTATATTGGATGCATGATGAATAATTTTCTGTTTTCCGTATGAAATAAATCAAGTTAATTTCACCTCTCTTTGGATCCAATAATCTATATATATGCGTGTGTTTGATGCAATATATGCTTCTAATTTTACGTACCAGGCTTATGCGCTTATGATTTGTTTGTTCTCTTCAGAATATTGAGTCCAAGGGCCCAGATCTAGCAGACAAGAATGAGACATTTCAGAATAATGATGAAACTTTAGTTGATTCAGGAGGGGGTCAGTCAAGTGCAGCAGTCATTCAGGATGGTTCTGCTGCTGAAATAAGTGACAGAGCATCATCATCTGAGGTCAGCAATCCTGACGCTAGTACATCAGGAACGGATTCTCCATTCTATCAGCTGAGGACAGATGCTACAAAACTTGTTGCGCAAACATTTCAAAGAGGTCGAAGAAATCTTTGGCAGCTGGCAACAAGTCGCTTATCTGTTTTATTATCTAGTTCAGCTGTTTGTTCAACTAGCATATACCAATTCCTGAAGAACTATGAAGATCTCACAATTTTCATTTTGGCGGGTGAAGCATTTTGTGGGTTTGAAGCTAGTGAGTTCCGCCAGAAGTTGAAGACTGTCTGTTTGAACTACGTAGTGTCCTTTCACCGGCAAAATATATATGTACGTCAAATAACTCATATTTTATTTAAACATTATCATAACTGTAGCCATAACCATAACTTAAAAGCATATGCAGTGCATGAGGTGTCTATAGTCATCTATAGTCTTTAGGAGCATTTTCAGACTTCTTTTTTCTTACATTGGTATTGCAGGAATCACTGTGTCTTTCGCATGCAGCATTCTTAACTTGCCGTGTTTTGTCATTCTTCTGGCAGGCACTTAAGATGGTACTGGAAAAGGAATCTTGGACAATAATGTCTGCCGAAGCTTCGCAGATAATTAGTTTAGCTGGCCTAACTGGTGACGGTGCTGCACTGTGCTCTCCTACCAGTAGAAGTTCCAAGTTGCCAATAAATTCTTACCATGGGAATTCAACAGCCAATCCGGGAAAGCAAAAGCTTGGATTTGCTTCTTGGCTTAAGATCGAAAATCTGTTTTCTTTTAAGTTAGAAAATGGCTCTGCCGAATCCCCAAAGTCCAATATGCCTTTTGATTCATCAGTCAGCAATAATCATGGCAATAGGAATAATTCATCTCTTGATGAAGAGAATGAAGACCTTCTGGCGGATTTCATTGATGAAGATAGTCAGTTGCCTAGTAGAATACTAAAAGCAAAAATTGTAAAAGGCAATTCTTCACATTGGAAAGATGGAGATATTTCATCGCAGACAGGCTCATCACTTTCTCTGTTAAGGTATTAACTGCTTGTGTTAACTTAAGAATGTTTTTATGCACCACTTCCTAAGCTAAATTGCCACTGGAATCAGGATGATGGACAAATATGCCAGGCTAATGCAGAAGCTGGATATTGTCAATGTTGAGCTTTTTAAGGTTAGTTGTCATTCAACATCAGTAGGTTTATATGTAGTGACTGCAGGGCAAAGAAGTTTGTTGAATATCTTCTTTACATGCTCGGCAAAATTTTCAGGGTATCTCCCAATTATTTGGCATCTTTTATCACTACGTATACGAGACATTTGGGCACCAAGACAGGAGTCAAAGCGGCAAGCATTTACCAGATCATCAATCATGTAAGAATTTAGAGTTCTCGAAAAAAAATCTCATGGACTTTAGTAATTGTCCTTATTAATTCTTATTCTGTATTCAGCCCAGCTTAAAGCCGCTTTATCAAAAATAACACAAGACTCTGATCAGTGGACAAAACCACATAACATTTCATATTCACCTTCATCCCCTTTGTCATTGAATTCAACTTTTGGTCAAAAAATGGATGTGATGCCTACTGCACCTCCCAGTTCAATGTTCACTTCCTACGGGTTAAAGGTAACTGCTTATTTTTAATGATTATGCTTGCATAATCATATCTAATTCCAACTTGTTTGTTGATTTAACATGTTTTCTTGTATGTGGAACTTAGCTGTGATATTTAGTTATTTACTATGCAGAATCCCTGTCGTAGACAAACTTTCCTTACTTATTTGACTTTGAGATTACCTCATTAGAGTTCAAGTACGCTAACTCCTATGGTCTTATACTCTAAAATTCGAATGTGTACCATTAAGTCTGCTGGAGGTATATTTTGTTCAAGAAAAAAGTCCACTGCAGATATTATTCATCTGCTCTCACTATTTTCTCAATAGTATTAGCAACTTATCAAGCATCATTTATTGTCTTTATCATGTTAACTGTTCCAAAGTAATACAAGCCAAAAATATCTGGTAGCTGTGCAGCTTTTGGTATATACGCTTTTCACATGTCTGTTAGACCATTCCTATTTTGTTTGAAACATTCTGTTTAGTAATTAATTTGTATGTTGTGGCTTCCATGTTGCCATAACTGAAGTCAGTACTAGCTTATTATGATCGTTTGGCGACAAATATTGCATGCAGGCCTATAGCCTCGCAAGTTGTCGGGATGGCAAAATTTTGGCATGCAATGTGGAAGGGGTTAGTGAGTGTCTAGCCTTTGGAGGTTATTTGTGGACTTGCAATTAGATTAGCATATTTCTAGAATAAGAGTGGCAGAGAGTGGAAGGCAAAAGTAGGCATATAACGAATTTCTTCAGCAAATGGTGTGTAAAATAGTTACAAGGGAAAATCTAGATGGATATCTGTGGGTAAGTAACGAAGTGCAGGCACAAGATTTTGGGTCCTTTTGGCTATTTATTTTCTTTAAGCTATTTATGATAATATCCCTATTTCTTGTAAAGCCATTACCATTCTGCTTGATATGTGTTTAAGAAGGCATAGCATTGTGTATGCTAGAATACCTTTTTATTTACACTTGTTTGGAAAGATAGCTTCCTCATGTATGTGACTCCCTAGTTTAGATTGTCCTCATTTTAAAAAGTGCATGCCAACTTATTTTTCATACAGGAGAGATGTGCAGCTGCTGAAACAGTATCGTTGGTTGCTCGAGTTTTGAACAGATCTAAAGCCCATCTACAGTCAGTGCTGTCTAAAAATAACACTAATGCTGTTGAAGAGTTCTATAGAACACTGGTACGTCTCTTTACTTTGGGTGGCTTTGCAGTACTTCCTTTTCCTGTGGGATCCCGGTGAACACCCTTTGGCAGTCTGTAAATCCAAAAGATGCAATATAATTTCAAACTTTGCCCTTTATTGTGGTAGGTGGATTCTGTTCCAGATTTGACTGAGCACATTCACAGAATGAGTGCACGGATGCTTTTGCATATTGATGGGTATGCTAAATCATCCAGTCCTCTTTTTTCTATTTGGCTGTATAGAATCTGTACGGGATTTGCATCATCATGGATAATGACATGGTGTTTGGTTTTAGATCAATATGCTCAGCCACACATTGATATTTCGAGTCACCTCACCTCACATGCATGCTCAATTGAATAGTCTACTGAATGTGTTTTCAGGTATCCAGATAAGATTGCAAATGCTAAATGGGAGGTGAAGGAGCTTGGAATAGAGCACAATGGGTATGTTTATGTTTTAAATCTTCTCGGTGTGAACAATTTGAATATTTGTTTGTTTAGGTATCTGTTTTTTTTTTTGCTACTGCTGTTAACTTATTATGCTTCCTTTGAACCCTCCTTTGGTACCTTTAATAATCATCTGTACATCGATTTTGTAGTAATTCTCCATGTCTAAATCTAATCTTGGAACTTTGGAAGCCTTAATGCCTTTGCTGTATTATTACTGTAGGAAAGTGATTTGTGCTCATTTTTCTTCAGCAGTTGATGAACAGCAACAGACCATCTAGCATGTACCATTGAATTTGTAAATAATCCATCAATTTGCAGCATTTGGTGTTCAGTGTTTCCTGTATATATCTCTCCATACTTGCTGAGAAAGTTGCACCTTTCTGGCCCTGTGCTAACAAATTCGCATCTGAAGTATTCAGCTGACCATGATGTAACTGAATGCATTGCAAGTTGTGATAATGTATAGCAAATTCTGCAATCTAATGCACATGGACTAAGTGTGCCTGATTCTACGTATAGGAGGCTTTATGAAATTGATTGCTATTATCATATTCAGAGTAAAGAGCACAACTACTGGTGTGTTTTTAGTTGCGGTACTGACTAGGTGTTTATTATTTGCAGATATGTTGATTTGTTATTGGGTGAGTTCAAACACTACAAAACAAGATTAGACCATGGAGGAATTTCTAAGGAGGTAAGTGTGTTAGAATTGACTAATATTTCCTTCTCTTTTGTCTTTTCCTTCCCCTTTCTTTACTTGTATGCTGGTGCCAAGTCGTTTGAACTCAATAGAGTTTGTTCTGCATTGTGTCTAGAAAAGAATGTTCAGCTTTCTTACTTTGATTTGTTTGATGATAAATTCACTGACATCCAGAGTGAATTAACTTGTGTGCTTCCCAGCTTCAACACCTGTTGATGGAGTACGGTATAGATAGCATAGCGGAAGTCTTAGTCGAAGGTCTCTCTAGAGTGAAACGGTGCACTGACGAAGGGCGTGCATTGATGTCGCTTGACCTGCAGGTTTTATTCTATTGATTCAGATCTATCACATATTCGTTATGAAGTCGATACCATGGAAAAAAATCATTAGTGAGTGCTTTTATGTGCTTTCAGGTACTAATTAATGGGTTGCAGCACATTGTATCAGCAAATGTAAGGCCAAAACTGCAAACTGTGGATACTTTCATAAAGGTAAGCAGAGCGAATCAGTAGTAGGTAGCTTGTACTGTACCAATTACTTAATGGTGGTGCTCCCTAATTGCCTCGAGCATCCGTCAATCTGTAGTTCTAATGCCCTCCACCAACAGCAGCTTCATTTCATGTTCATTTTGTTCTTACATTATTGAAATCCTGGCAAAGGGAATTTTTGCTAACAATTTTTGTGCTGATCAAACAGGCCTACTATTTGCCAGAGACTGAGTATGTTCACTGGGCACGGTCTCATCCAGTAAGAACTCTGAAACTTCATCGCCCATTGATACGATGTGATTGCTTTACTTGAGACTCAAATAAACCTAAGCACCTGCTGCCTCTAAACTTTACAGGAATATAGCAAAAGCCAGGTGGTTGGGTTGGTTAACCTTGTCGCCACCATGAAAGGATGGAAACGGAAGACGAGGCTAGAAACGGTCGAGAGGATCGAGGCGTCTTCGTAGACCCGGCGGAAGGTTCTGCTGCGATTGATTTTGATCTGTTTGCTTCACAACTGCTGCACATAGAGCTGTATCTTCTTCTCCCTTTCTTTTTTCCTCATTTTTGTCGATTCATTCACCTGCTGGCCATTTTGATTGCTAACCCCATCACCATCAAGGCCATCACCCCGCTCACCCATGCTGTACATTTAAGCGATGACGCCCTGTATCATACCAAAGCAAGTCGGGGGGCGAGTTGTCATTTTACCAAAAGGAAAAAAACGTGTACTGAACCTTTACATGGAGCATTGGCTCGATAAATATGATGAATGGCTCATAAATACCATCCTCACTCTCACAGATGGCTAGATGCCATCGCTGTAGCAGCGTTCCGCAGATGGCTGGCCTGAATGGTGGCACGAATGCGTCGCAGATGCGTAGTAAAAGCAATGGTATTCATTGATCCAATCAGTGGTGCTGTAAATGGATTCTTGTACTCCGTATCCTTGGATCGTGCTGAACCTTTGGTATCGGACTCTGGTCTCGCACGTACGTGCAGTACAGGAGCTTTAAGGCCGTCTCAGCTCTGCTCCGTCGTCGTACTACCTGCGTGTGCAACGAAACCTCCGACTTTTCGCAGGGCTTTAAAAGCGAGCTCCGGTAGGTCTGCTTGCATCCAACGCTGTGGGAAGAGAAGATGCAGCAGCGAGAAGGATTAAGACCAGTCTCAATGGAGGGGGTCATCGCACAGATATCAAGATTGGAATCTTAAGAACTGTGTCACTAGAGGGTCATGGTGATGACTCTTGGATCATGGTGATGACCCTCTTATCTCATTTCATGACATTCCCCATCTTCTCTCCTCATAAATTTGCTGATGTGACAAAAAATTTAATGCTCATGACCCTCTCATGACACTTACCACTGAGACTGACCCTAAGGATACGCTGATTGATTTGGTGACCACGGTGAGAGGCTTCGCGTGGTGTCGTGGCCATTGCCCGATCCAACAGGCAACAGCCAGTTGGCTCCATTCTCCTTCGGGCCTCCTGAGGAGCCATCGCAACAGAGCTCAAGATTTGAGGCTGGGGTGTTTAGATTGGCAAATTGCTAGCATGAATAGTGAAATTCGCTAACAATTTGTTAGTAAAATTGTCACATTGGACCGTGTACCGTTTGTATAAAAAAAGAAATACGTTTCGATGTGACACATTGCCAACCTAAACAGTCCAAAACAGGACTTGGCTCTGGTTGGATGGGCAGAAACTTTTATTAGCGGCTCTGGCTCCTTCGTACACGCGATCGAAGCCGCAGGATTCCTCTGAAAGTTTTAAGACAGACTCAGGTCTCGGGACTGGGTCATCGTCCGTGTTTCCAGTTGACCCCTTCCGTCTTCCTCGCTCGGCCCTGCATACTACCGTGCGTGCCCAGGGCCGTAAGGCCGTTAGCCCAGCCCGCTGCCGTCCCGGCTAAATCCAAGGCCTAAACTAAAAAGATGAGGCCTACTAACTGAAAAGATTAAAAGAACAAAACTTAGAGATCGACTAATTGCTTCCTACAGTTTGGTGTGATTGTGATGGACAACGGATTGAATTAAAATAAAATATGAGGGATTAGTATTACCTTTAGAGTCTCGCCCGTCCGTCGCCTGGAATCTGGGCGCCTCCGCCCTCGCCGATCACTGTCGCAGCCGTTAGATAGATAAAACGACGTGAGATAAAATGAGTCGACGCCGGCGCCCAGGAGTCAGGGCTCATTTTCTTTTGGGCTATTGACTTGCTAAATGGGCAATGACAGTTATTGATAATGGACCAACCAGGTTGCTTCCTTTTCTAAATAACTAGAACATTTGGCGCGCGATGCGCGCCCTATCATGTTAACAATCAAATGCAAATAAATATTAGAGCAACAATCACTTGTTCCGGCTCAAGCTCAAATGACAGATGCATAAACATCCTATCACAATTGTCAACTCATGAGTATGAATTTTCCCCACGTGTGACAAGATGTCAATTATGTTCACATAGTTGTCCAGAAATGAAGATTATCATTCAAAGGTTTACACATTATCATTCCAAGGCTTTTATCCAACAGACGGAGTTTCTTACACCAAGAAATGAAGATTTCTAATTTTGCACATAACTTTCTATACTGCACATGGTAAGAAAAAATGTGAATTATAGTCTTCAGCCTTCTTTCTTCAGAATCAGTTGTGCATTGCTTCCTTCCAATGCTTGCGAACCCACAACCAAAAAAAATATTTTAAGCATAAAAATGGGATTACTGTTCCACATAAGAGAAATGTACCTTACAAATTGGGATATATCCACTGCAAGGCTTGCACAACTACACTCAACAAACTAAGCTCTCACCAAATGACTATTTCAAACTCCACACCAGTCTCTCAACGTTTACACCGCTCCTCTTTGTAAATAACAGATCCTGTGAGAAAATGGAACAATACAATTAGATTTAGGAACTAAGTGGCTGAACATACCACCATGTCTGCTGCAGGAAAATAAGAAGATAGGACATAGTTCCATAAGAAACAGGCAATGCACATCGAATTTTAAACTAAACAATAAGAGACTCAGTTTATCTTAATTAATTACCCTCATCCAACAAATGTATATCTGTACGTCCATGTAACAAAAGAAGTAAAAGAACACACAAGTTTGTTCAAGTCTGTAATGCGACATAGAGCAGCAGCAGAATATCCATTGAATTTTGTAAGAAAAAAGTCAATTGATAGCAATTCTTCCCTTCTCTTTATATGAGTCTGCTGGCAGGGCTGCTTGAGCTAGCAGTAATTAAAATGATTGCTAGTAGCAAATGGACTAAAAATTAGTTAATCAAGATCCAAAGGACTCGCAACAGTTCTGGATTGATTTACCTTACTGATGCACCTCTTGAGCTGCGGATGAGCAGCAGCCGCAGTTCATGTTCTCGACAACGTGAATTTTGGGCTTGTCATTTGTGCTCCATTATTATGTGGTGCGATCTTCATATTATGTAAGAAATCCAAAGAGAAAGTCGGACTGCGGATATGTGAATGCACTCATGCAATTTCTTAAACACATTGAAAAATTCAATTTTGCCTCCAGCATACCATCAAGCAAAGTGGCACATGTATAATTACATTCATTTTCAGATATATTATTGCTCTATGGTGCTTCTTAAGAGGGATTGTTGATATTGCTTTCTTGGTTTGCAAGCAAAGCCTATAAAACATAGGCAGGAAATTTTAAGGCTTATACACTAAGTTTCTCAAATTTTACCTCTGATAACATAACATTTCAATTGGATTTTTCGGCTCAGACTGCAATCCTACACAAAACCAACCTTTCAATGTCATCAAACTCAGTTCTGAACTAACTTGAGGCCCCTCAAGAAACTGACCTTTCAATGCCCTCTTACAGTTCACCTCTAGCACAACGGAATGCAGGAAGCTCACTGCATGCCACCAATTGAAGTCCTGTAATTCAACATTAAGTCTGACAGGGAGAAGAACAAGTCTAAAAATGCACTAAACTAACATATATATAAGACAATACTACAAAATGTGAAGCTTTTAGGGATATAGAGAAACTGTTTACACAAAGAATGCAAAAAGGAGCTTCCGAGACACCTGCTCAAACCACAACATCACAAGGCAAGCATGATGTCGATCAAGGAAAAAAAATCCAAAGTACAACAAGGGCTCCTGCTGTCTGTAGCTACCCAACCAAGAAGCAGGACCCTATGCACAGAATGTATAAGGTGATTATCTTTGGGAGCACATCAGTTGCCTCCTTATGTTGCCCCTACTTGCGGGCATCAAGAAGAGCCTCTTGCTAACTGCAAAGCTAAAGCTAAGTCAATAAATTCCACATCGCATACTGTTAATCTACCATATGAATTAGATTCATATTCAGTAGTAGATAGCTAGAGCTTGCAACCTTGTTGCCTAGTAATTAATAAATAGATAAAGCTAGATGAATAAATCCCACATCACATTATATTAAACCACACGCACAGGCTGAAGCTAGCTAGGCACACCTCTTGTCAAGGGTTTGAAATGCTGGCGCCACAAGCTAGTTCAGAAGGGTAGATTGTAGAGGTACATTTGGATTCGGATGCCCTGCTTCGTATACACCTCCACCTGGAAGTCGTCCCCAACAGCACGAAATCAGCGCCTAGAACAGAGCTAAACTCTAATGGAAGGAGAGGAAGGCGTGGAAGAAGAGGAAGGTACCTGCTCGATGTGTCCTTGCGGAAAAACAGAAGACAAGGTCGCCGATGAGCGCGCCCCCTTCATGGATCGATGGGGAAGGCTAGAGTCAGGGCCGTCGGTTACTCGGTTGGCCTGGCCAAGAGGTTGCCTACACCAGAATCGGTGAGGTAGGAGCCTACCTTGCCGGATGACGCCGCAAGCCGTGCCCGCAGCCGCCGACCGAGAGCGGATCGACGGAGTGGCAGAGCTCCTTCGCCGGGAGGCGGTACAGGATGTCGCACAACACATTCAGAGGCAGCGCGCCGGCGTTGCAGGAGGCGGCAGGCGTTCATCACCTCATGAATCTGCTGGCTGGAGGGGAGGACGGCCACGACGACGCCATCGATGAAGCTACAGATCTGCAGGTGTCCAAAATACAAATTGGAAGCGAGGATTAACGGAGAAGGGAGACAGCTGCGGGAAGAATGAAAAGGCCAAAGCTTACCTTGTGACCGGCACGTGCCTCCCTCAGCCGCCGGAGAAGCGCCGCGCGGTGGGCTCTCAATGTCCGGCCACTGTTGTCCCGCAGCCGGCCGGAGGAGCGGCGCGCCGTGGATATTCAGGAGAGGCGGAGCAGGGGGTGGTGGATTAGACCGGGGTTACCGCTGGATCTGGTGGCGTCGGGGGAGGAGAGGTTGGCGTGAGGCCGTGAGGGAAGGCGCGGCGGCGAGGAGAAGGGATGCTGGCTAGGGTTTCGGGGTCCGGGCGAGAGCCGAGAGACTCGGAGCGGGCCAGCGGGGGAAGGATAAGGCGAATCCCCCGCACGCGATTCTGAACTCACCAACTCCTGACCGTGGCTTTTGAATGAACACAGGCCCAGGGAGGGATAAGCCCCACTGCTCAGGGATCCATCGCTTGCCGGACAGTCGGTGGATCAAGGAACGGGCACCCCCGCGGGTCTCCGTCGCCCTCCCGCGAGCGCTGGACGCAGCGCAGCGCGACACGGAGGTCGTGAATCGCGGGGAGCGGAGGAAACCGGGGTAGCTTTTCATTTCCCCGATTGGGAGCTGCAGCTTAGCTATATATGTATATACTTCCATGGGTAATGAACTACGGAAGAGTACTAATACATATTTGGAGGCTTATACAATTTGGAGGCCTTGTTCGGTCGCTCCCCCTGCACACCCTCGGGGACGGCCAGGCGCTGAGGAGCATCGCCCGACTGCAGCCTGCAGGAGTGACCGAGTGAGCCGCCCCTGCTGGGGCTCGTCGTGGCAGCGGGGCTCGCGGCCGGCCTCGGTCTCGGTGTCCCCCACTAACACCTCGCTTCCCTCGTGCGCCCGCCGCCGCCTGCCGATGATCCATCCGACCCGACCGCCCCCTGGACGCGGCACAGCGGCCGCAACCGGCAACTACTGCTTGCTCGTGACGTGATCTCCTAAGGCTGAGCTCGCTTCTCTCCCCCACACGCAGCAACAGTCCCGGAAATTATTCCGCCGCGCACGCTGCCGCCGCACCTGCGCGCACAGCGCTTGCAGGGACGCCGGGCAATTGGCCGGAACTGCTGCAGGTTTCGGTTAACTTCGCTCTGGCGCATGATTACCCGCCTTGGATCGCTCCGCTTGTCGCCTCACAGTCACAGATTCCTCTCCTTTGCTGGGGATTGGTTGGACGAAGGCCTCTATTTTTGCACAGCGGTTGTGCGTCAGCTCCGTCATATTGTTTGTGTTGTGCCAAGTCCTAGTGCGACAAGGATTCTTCATCAGTTTTATAACAAGAAGACACAAGAGTGGTGCGTGGTTGAGCTAGCAGCACGAGCTGTCGATCTCCTCTCCCCTACCAGAATCCCCGTTTGCTGGTCTGCCGCCTTCGTTCTCACCCTTCTACACAAGCAATAGTAGGTCGTCGATAGCAGGAAATTAAACAAGCTTAGAGCAACTCCAGCAGATGGAGTAAAATTGATCCCCTATATAAAGTTATTAGGGGTGGAGTAAAAATATTTTCATCCCTAAAACACAATTTACTTCAGCAGTTTCCCTATTCTCCTTCCCAACTCGTGGGTCCCACCGCGCCACGTCATCTTCTCCTTCCCCTTCCCAAATCTTCAATCTTTGCAAACTGCGGCGGCGGACGCGCAGCTCGCCAGAGAGAAAAATTCCTGGGCTGCGTTGGCCGTCCCCGTGGTGCTGCTCCATTCCGTCGGCGCCGCACCCACCGTCCAATGCCGCCGCGGCAGTGCGACCGCGCATCCGCACCCGCGCCGCGGCCCTCATCCACCTCACCGCGCCCGCCACCGCTGGTGGCGAGGCCCGCGGGAGCGTGGGGGGACGGAGAGCTACGAAGGTCGATTCGTCGCCTACGGAGGTCGAATTGGCGGCGGCGGAGCTCCTCCAGCGGCCCGCGCAAGCACGCGAGCAGGCGAGCCAACCTTGTTCGTCGGCAAGGACTGCCGGTGCAAAGAGGCTGTGGATCCGTCACCCCCCGCACGCCAGCTAGGGACAAGGAAGAAAAATTCCCCCGGCACACCGCCGCCACGATGTCGCCCGCCACCGGCGCTGTCGCATCATCCGCCGCGTCGGGAGACGAATCTCCCGCCGCCGCCGCCGGGACTGCGCTCCTCGGCAGGTACGAGCTCGGCGGCCTCCTCGAGACACCACTGGTCAGCGCAGCGCATCGTCGAGCGAGCTGGCAAGCCTCCCTCCCACCCTGGTGTCGGACTCCGCGGTGACCGCGCCGTGCACCTCCGCCGCGGGCATCCACACGCGGCTCCGGCGGAGGATTTGGAGGACGTGCTGCTTCCTGATCTGCTGCACACACGCGCGCGACGGCCGGCACGCATGTCCTCGCGCCCTCACGTAGGGCCGCTCGCCATGGCCCATCCTGCCGGCGGCCGGGCCCATCCCACGCTCAGCGGCTGCAGCAGCGGGGCGGCGGGGCTGCGCGACCTGCTCCGCCGCGTGCTGCACCCGAACCCGGACGCCCGCATTGACGCGGACGGCATCGTGGCGCACCCGTGGTTCCGCGACGGCGCGAGCGACGAGGAGCTGGAGCGGCTGACGGGCCGCGGCGGGCACGAGGAGGAGGAGGAGGCGTGGTTCAAGGCCGAGTTCAAGGAGGACACGGCGAGGGAGATGACGGCGTTCGACATCCTGAGCTTCTCGACGGGGTCGGACCTGTCGGCGCTGGTGGGCGCCGGGCCGGGCAAGGAGCGGGTGTTCGTGGGCGAGGCCGCGGGCGCCGTGGTGAGGCGCTGGAGGCGCGGCTGGGCGGAAGGAAGGGTACCGGGTGCGGAGGGGAGAGGGGAGGAAGCAGCAGGGCGGCGGGCCGGTGTACCTGGAGAAGGAGAGCAGCGGCATCGTGGCGAAGGTGAGCGTGTTGAAGGGATTTTCGAGTGGGTCCCACATATAGGGGGTGGAGGAGAGGTTCCCTCTATAGAGGGGATGGAGAGGGGGTTTTAGTCCATGGAGAAAAAAAGGGGAGCTATAGGAAATCTGCTGGAGAAGATTTCATCCCATATATGACTATTTTTTTGCTATTGGGGAGGGGATAGGGAAGGTGCTGAAGTTGCTCTTAGCCTATCGATATCTTGTCGGAGGAAACCAAGCACAGAGGCATGCCATTGCGTGTATGTAAGAACTAATAGTAATAAGAAAGAATCATTGAGAACTCGGAAGAAGGTTGATACACTGATACTGTATGATGCTAGCTAGTGGTGTGGTACAATGCAACTGATCGAGCTTTTCTCATTACACAGCCTATCACACTAAACCTTGAAGCCATAACAACTACATTATCATCATCACATACACTAAACCTTGACGCCATAACAATACTATCACCACATACACAAAACCACTAAATTAAACCAGTACAAGTATATGTAGAACTAGCTATAGGGATCGAGAGAGATATAGTAGTACAAGTACAGCAGTAAAAACGCAGTACTCCTAATAACATCCTACCACCATGCACCTCCTAAACTGAACCAGCTCGATCGATCTGCACAAGCCAAAACCACTTGGCTTGCTCGAGCTGCTGCTACTCTAGTACTACATACTAGCTTCGCGAGCTGCTATACTCTACTGCTAGCTAGCTAGCTACCTCTTCTTCTTGTTGGGCTCCGGGCAGGCCACCCTCCGGCGCTTCTTCTGGGCGGGCGGGGGCGTCGGGTGCGGGCGCCAGAAGAGCCGCTCCAGCTCCTCCAGCCGCAGGCTGAACACCTCCACCTCGAACAGCCGCTTCCGGCACGGCGCGGCGGCCGGGGGCGCCCGCGGCTTCCGCGGCGCCGGCGGGCACGTCCCTGGCGGCTTCACCTGGCTCTCCCCGCTCGTCGGTGTCCGGCACCGGTAGTCTTCCTCCTGCTGCTGCCACGCGGTTGCCGCCGCCGCGGCGCTCTCCTCCGGCGGCGCCACCACTCCCGCTCCCGCCCCTGCTGCGCCTCCGTGCAGGATGAGCGGCGAGCTGCACGGCGAGAACGCCGGCGGCGCGGGCTTGTAGAACTCCGGCGATGCAGACATGGCGGCGGCTATCTATCGGTTGCTTGGGCTCCTGTCTGTGATGCTTCTTTCTTGGAAAGAAGAGTAGTAGCTAGAGGCAGACAGGCAGTGGTGGTGTGGCGGGATGAGTGTGAAATGGAGGAAACGAGTTGCTTGGGGCACTTGCCTACTTCTTGCTGCTCGATCTTGCTTGCTTGGGGATATGTTGTGCTTTTGGGGGAAAGGGCCCTTTGTATCGGCCCTTTTGTATCGGGCGGGTGTCCTTTTCTACCCAGCACGTTTGAATGTTTCTGTTATTGCGTTTAGGTCCCTGATATATAGCCCCCACCCGAAATCGTGCCCATCTCATACCCCCACTCGCTTCAATCATTATGTTCGAGCTCAATCTCACTCCACTAAAAAAATACTAGGAATGGAGCACGTCCGAACCATGATTCATCAGCCCCTTCGAGGGGATGAACCGTCGTCCACACACTCCACTCCAGGCGCCTAAAATTAAAAGGGCCATCCGGATCGTGGCCCTTCATCATCACACCTTTGTTATCGATATCATGGCTGTTCCTTCCTGCTCGCTTGAGTTGATCGGCTCACAGAAGTCTGAATAGATTTAGGCGATTTTCCGAAGAATTTTCTCCCACAACACAATTACTTTTGCTCGTTGTTGTAGTTCTTTTTCCTTGAGTTGCCCGGCTCACGCAGAGACCAGACCGTGCTTATTAGACCTGTTCACATAGGATTCCTTTCGAGCCGAAAATAAAATTATAACAAGAGATTTATGATAGATACAACTAGAAACCGGGATTTGTTTCAAGTCGAAAATTAATCTACTCGCGAAAGATACACTAAAAGACTAGGATAAATTACACACCTCCGGACTCATGGATTGATTCCCGGTGTCATGTTGTATCTATCATGAGTAAATTAGTTATCGATCCGGAATAAAACCCGATCTTTTATTATATCTATCATGAATTAGTGCTTAAATCCTGGTGTCATATTGTATATATCATGAATTAGTGCTTGAATAAAACCGGGTCTTTTATTCCCGGTGTCCAGCCGGATTGAATCCTACTTAACCGAACAAGCCCTTAATCTTCTTCGCACTCTAAATTAGTGCTTGTAAAAGTTCAGTGGGTTTGACCACGCGCGGGGAGAAGTATACGTGTGAAATAATCGCCGCTCCGCGCCTGGGATTCCATAGAGGAGAGCCGCCGCGAATTTCCGGCTAGGCGCAGTGGCTCGCTGCCCTCGCTCCCCCGGCCCTTGTCCCTGTCACCGCTCCTCTGACGGGCGCGCGTGCCTCACGTACTTGGCTGCTGCCTGCGCCGCAGCGGCCGGGCGCGGGCCGCATCATCGGATGCCGCCGCGGCGCCGCCCGTGCGCGTTGATTTATTCGCCCGGGCCACGTTCCGCCTGTCGCGGCCTCGCCGCGGATGCGCTAGCCGGCCGCGCCCCCCGGCCGTCGACGTGTCCCCCCTCGCCGTCGACGCGCGCCGCAGACAGCGCCGACTCGCCGAGGGAATCCCACAGCGAGCTTTGCTCTTTGATTGAATTAACTTTTTTTTCTTTTGAGAAGAAATTCGTGACAGGTACTACTCGTCGTTAATTAGGGAGGTGTTGTACGTACTAGACGACCAGAGGGCAGTGAATTTTTTGAATACTGACGCCGTGTAAAAAAAAAAAGAAAATACGAGGAGGGTGCGTTGTTGGGTCAATCGGGTAAAGCTTGTCCTAGGACTATATGATAATATGAGCCCTAGAAAGTTAATTTGGCTGAAACTTACTGCGGCTGAATTTACCAGCTTGATGATGAGTTCACTAGGATTATATTTTTGTATGGTGAAAATAAATGTATAAGCTTTTACAGTACGTACGTGTACGTACGCCTCAAACCTTTAAAATCTACTTTCACATTGAACGGATCGGAGCGTCTACTTTCACATTGAACGGAGCGTTTTAGGCTTTTACGTAGCTTCATGGAGTATAGTACTACCTCAAAGCCTGCGCAGCTACACGCTCGGACGATCAATCCGGTACCAAGCTCGAGGCTGGTTGAACAACGAAAAAATCTCTTAGCTAAACGTACGTACAGCGCGTGCGGCTCGATGTCGCTCGTGCCTCTTGATGCTCCTGTCCGTGAGCTGCTAGCCAACTTTCACCTCGTGAAAATCCTTGCCACCTCCGATCGGTAGTACTTTATTCCCAGGTCCTGCCGCAAGTGCTAACCTAAGCTAAGCTAGTTAAGCTAGACGCGCCCCTGTTACTACCACCAGGATTATTTGTTTTTGAAGGAAACTACCACCAGGATTATCATGTGTCGGGATCTGTAAACAGTAACTTTGTTCGAGTGTGTGGGGTAAACTTCCAGGTCGGCAGTTTTAACTGCCACAGTGCCACTGCACGTGTGGATGTGGAAAGGGTCGAGGAGCGCCGCGCCTCGGATGCGGCTCCACGCGCGCATGGGTTTCGGCGCCCGAATCCGCAGCTGGCACGGTCTGTGGTGTGGGTTGGGCTGGTCAGGTCAGCTTCCATTTACTACTACTCCAGCAGGAGGAGCCGAGGAGGGCCACCAGTTGGGCTTCGGATTCACCTCGTCTCGTCGGATCCACTCACTCTCCAGGGGCCTGCCCTGCAGTGGAAGTGGAAGCGCGGACCACGGCGACACCACCACGCACGCGATCGAGCGAGCGAGGGCGAGGCCCGCGCGCGGCCAGAGCCGGCCACCGTCGCGTCGTCGTCGCCATGCTCGCGCGTCGTCGTTGCATTGCCCTGCGCCGCGCGGCGTCAGCAGTCTTTGAAAACGACGCATCCGCAGCTCTGTTTTCTCTCTGCCGCGCGGCCGCGGGCTACCTCGCACCACCACGCGCGCCCATACTCGGCTGCGCCTCACGCCTCCGATCCACCGCGGCGGCGGACGCGCGAGCTGCTATAGCCTCGGATGCCGGCGGCCGCCCACGCTCGCTCACGTCCCCTGTCGTGGCGACGTGGCCTCGCCGTCGCGGCAAGTAGCTAGCGGGTTGCGCGCCGGATGTCGACGTGACTTACGTGCATGTGCCTAAAAGCTCCCGCATCGCCGCGCCGGCTTCTACCATATATATCCATCGTTTTTTTTTTGTGTGTGGATAAAGTTGTGGAGGTTCTCTCGTGATAAGTTTTCTCTATATGAAAGAACTATGACTAACCGATAATTAGTCTTTTTAAAAATATTTTCTTACCAAAACCTCTGAAAAAAAGAAAGTATGACTTCATGCCGTTTTAAAAAAAGGTAAAAAACATAAGTACAATATTACATTCGACCGACACAACACACAATTATTAGCTCCTATGTGATCCTCACTAGTGCCATGACCGTGCACATCATGTTTCGAATCACTACGACAAACAAGATTGTCACGCCTCACACTCACATGACATTGAAGGAGGCCGAGACCAAACGAAATACGCATTTAGTCCACAAGCCTATGGATTTAGGCCAAGAGGAGGTGAAACTATTGGCATGAGGAAGTAGGGAGGGGGAAGTTTGGAGGAGCTAATAAAACCCCTTTCTCATGACCATGGATGCGTCCAGGGCAATTTCAGCGGTGGGGTGGGTGGGGCTCAAGCCCCCTTGCCACTAGGAACCCCATGTCCCCCTCCCTCACCCCCCACCCACAAAACCCCTATATATTTTGTTATCATGGATGAAGGAGATGTTGGAGATATGCCCTAGAGTCAACAATAGATATATTTGTAACCCATTATATACATGATTCATATTATGTTCATTGAATATACATTAAAGCCTACTTGTATTGATTGACAATTATGTGAATTGTTTGTGAAACTCTTTTACTTGTATGGTTGTTCTAAAAGTAGTCCCCCACCCCTACCCACCCACCCATCCACAAAGCCCCTATATATTTTGTTATCATGGATGAAAGAGAGAAGAAAGAGGGAGAAGAAGATGGGTGGGTAAGCCCCATGCCTCCCAGCTTGTTTTCCACTGGATGTGTCAATTTTCAGGTGTCGCACTTCAACCACTATTTAGGCGAATAGTGTAAGGTGCGGGAGAGTTGTGACAATGCAATAGTGTATTCTGCCCGTGCATCACTTGGTAAATATCACACCTTTTGATATTTAAATGCTTTCTTAAGCTGTTCTCGCAAGTTGAGCTTCTGGGGAATTAAGCTCGAGGTGGGTTAAGCTTGGACAGTGGCAGAGCTACAAGGTGGTCCCTGTGGGCCTGAAATCCACCGAAATACTTATTACTCCTTATTTGATCAATGAAACAAAGATTTTTTCACCCCTTATATTGCTCTCTCCGTCGTTATTTCTTCCCCTGAGGAGATGGTATGACCTGATCGAAGCATGGAGCATCAGAAATGAAGGTCCAGCCACTGACAACGATCACGGCCACCAAGCAGGAGCAACACTGCATCAACCGTCAATGGCTGAGCTTGGAGTCTAGACCAAAACTAATCCAAGCGTATCGAGTCTATCTAGCATCGGCCATGACGAGTTTCACTCAAAACAGACTTTTACGGAGCTTGTTTTAGTTATGTCACTTGATCCTTCGTCCGACTCAATTTTGGCACCAAATGTGCCCATATCATTATAAAATAATGAGCTTATCTTGATCTTAAGTGCTAGCACACAGTAGCATCTTCTAATTTAGCCTAATAAATTTAAGAATCGATCTCAATAATAATCAGGCTATAATACTATACAGTTTTGAGCATTGAGCTGAAGTGTGTGGAATGAATGAGGATTATAATCCATTAGCATCCTAAGCACATCCATATTACTATCAATACGACTAGTATTTGTTCTGCTACACAATACAAGAAGTATATGCAAAGATCAGGCATAAGAGGAGGTAGTTTCCAATCTCGATGATTACAACACACGACGTCAGGCTTTAGCTTGGTTCGAGCTAAGGAATATCTCGAACCTCAACCCTTGGAATCGCTGGAGGACGGGGGACGGCTGGAGGTCATGGAGCTCGAGGCTGGACTGGTTGACAACCCCAGACTGCGCGTGCGGCTCGATGCCACGTACCCAAAGGCCAAAGCCACAAATGATATGATTCTTCTCCTCGTGAGCACTGCCTCCACCTCACCACCCGTCCCGTGCAAAAAAAAGAACCTGCCACGTCACTCTCGCGCAAGCACCCTATTCCCAGCAGGTCCTGCGACTGCTTGCTTTTTCACATCTTGTTGGGATCGGTAAACAGTAGGTAGCCTCACTTTTGATAGCCCGGTAAATTTCAGTGGGTCGGCAGTAACTGTCACTCGGTGTTGCGCGCGGTCAGTGCAGTGCGTGCATGGCAGTTGGCACCCGTCCGAATCAAAGGGCGCACGTGGGGGGACGGCCGGACGGGAGAGATTGGCATAGGATGCGGGGCTCTCGCTGCATGCGCGCATGGGTTTCAGCGCCCCCGACGGCGGGCTGCTGGCCGCTGCGGCGCATGGGTTTCGGCGCCCGAATCCACAGCCGCAGCTGCAGCTGGCTCGGCGCTCGCTGGTCAGCTTCTTGAGAAAATTCCTTCAATGCCATAGAAAAATACAAGTGATGTGCTACGTGCCATTGAAAAATACAACTTGAGCTCTATGCCATGATTTCTAATTTTCCATTCCCTACATGCCATTCCGCCGTCTGAACCGTTCCCTACCGTTAGCTACTGTTGCGGGCCCCACACGTCAGTGGGTAAGGGGGAAAATCCCCTTCCTCTTCACGCCGCTCCCCCGTGCTCCCTCCCCGCCAGTGACCATGCCTCCCTCCTCCCCGGGCCACCACTATCTCCTCCTCCCGCTCGCGTCTGACGCGCCTGCGCCCGAGGGCGCCTCGCCGCCCGTGACCGGGGCGTCTAGCGCCGACACCGACCCGCGCCCCGCAGCTGGCGAGTCGGCGGCGCCCCCCCCCCCGCGGCAGAGCTACGCACGCGCGGCCGGCGGTGGCCTCCGCGGCGGAGAAGCTCGCATGGCACCGCTCCACCTCCGTCGGCGAGCTCCGACCGTCGCCTACGTCGGCGAGCTAAGTCCACGACGGCGAGCTCCGGCCGCCTATGGAGCGGCGCGCTCGGGCGGGCCGCCCCTCACTTCCTCCCTCTAGCCCCTGACGGCGGCGGCTACCAGATCCGGCGCGAGGAGCAACAGCGCCAAACGAATCCGGTGCCGGCGAGTCCACAACGCCGCACGTGGAGGTCGGCGCGGAGCTCACCGCGCGGCGGCCATATGGCCGCACCCCTCCTCCCTTCGCTCGATTCGCGGTGGTATGCGGCGAAGGAGGCAAGGTGCAGGCCATGGTGGTGGACGTCGGGCTGCCGCCGCTCGAGTGGCCGTTGACGTCGCTGTTGCCGCGTTCCTCCCTCTTCCCCGGTGAGCACGGGGGAGCGGCGTTGACGTCACAGTGTTTTCCCCCCTCACCCACTGACGAGTGGGGCCCGCAATAGCAGCTCACGGCGGGAAACGGTGGAGACGGCGGAATGGCACAGAGGGAATGGAAAATTAGAAACCATGGCATAGAGCTCAAGATGTATTTTTCAATGGCACACAGCACATCACTTGTATTTTTCTATGGCATAGGAGGAATTTTCTCCAGCTTCTTCCATTTACTACACGTACTACTGCCTCGTCACCGCTGGCTGAGCCGGAGCTCCCATCATCCGAGTTCGGTTCAGACTTCATGCACGATTGGGGACTATTGCTGCAACGCTACGCCTCTTTTGCTCTCTCCCCGGCCGTGTGGAACTGTGGACCCATGCCCACGCCGACGCCGACGGGGACCAAGCGTGATACCACGCTTGCGGCCGGCGCCAGCGACACGGCCGCCGAACCCTCTCCGTCCGCCCTTGAAAGAAAGCGACGCGTCGAAACCTTTTCTCTTGCTTTTCTCCCGTGGCAATGGCATAACATGTCCGAAACTGAAAGTGATCCTTTTGTTCTTTTGCAAGAAAAAAACGAGAGAGAGAAAAGGAGGGGAAATGGACCTTTCGTTCGAACGCCTAACCCTCGCGGCTTTAGGGCGAAAATGACGGGCAGGGCATCCTATGTGCTCCCCTAATTTGATTTTGGTGTGTACTAGAAAATTCGCTGTCTCAGAGCGACAGAGGAGAGTTGCCGTTGGGCTGTCGTACTAGTAGACGACAAGTTTTTCTTCACATTATACAAGACAAGCCAACATGTCTGGCTCTGTCATATGATGATGGCATATGCGATTTCCACTTTTTTTAGGAGTCCGAGTTTTTTTTTTTCTGCCTGTGTTGTGTGTGCGCGCGCGCATATTTGAATTGGGCCTCACCGCACAGACGACACGGCCCATGTGATAAGGCCGACGACCAAGGAGCCCGCTGTTACATTTGGCCCACGGTACCCGCAAAAACCCAACGGATTCAAAAACTCACGTGAGCTGACAGTTGCTTCCACCACACACTTCCACGCGGGCCCCACCACATCCCCTTCCCCTTCCCCTCGCGGCCTCGCCCAGTCGCCCCCCTCCTCCGGCCGGCTGCTCCCCACCCCACGACGCCCCCAAAATCCCCCGCGCCCCTCCCCCCTCCCGCCTCTCCCAACCTCGGCAATCCCAATCCCACACCCTTGCCGGAGCCCGGAGGCCTCGGCCGGCGCGCGCGATGTCCGCCATCGCCTTCGCCCCGGCCTCCGTGTCGCCGCCTCCGTGGTCTCTGCGTCCGCCTCCTCGCGGCGCCCGCGCCCGCGTCCGTCTTCCCCCGCCGAGGAGCGGGAGTGGCACCGATGGGGGCGGGGGCGATGAGCCCACGACGGCTACCCCGTGGGTGAGCCCGGACTGGCTCACTTCGCTCTTGCGCGCGGTCGGCAGGGCCGGCGCCGACGACTCGGGGATCCCCGTCGCGTCAGCTAAGCTCGACGACGTGCAGGACCTCCTAGGAGGCGCGCTCTTCCTGCCGCTCTTCAAGTGGTTCCGCGAGGAAGGGCCGGTGTACCGCCTAGCCGCGGGGCCGCGGAACTTCGTCATCGTCAGCGACCCCGCCGTCGCCAAGCACGTGCTTCGCGGGTACGGCTCGCGCTACGAGAAGGGGCTCGTCGCCGAGGTCTCTGAATTCCTCTTTGGGTCCGGTTTCGCCATCGCGGAAGGCGCGCTATGGACCGTAAGCTCTCTCACTCTCTCGCTCTCGCTCTCTGCTTTAGTTGGGTTCCATTGTAGTTGTACTTTTTAGAGAATGTAATGGTCGATCACAGTTTTTTTTAGATAAAGGAAGAATTGCGTTATATCAAAGCTGAGTACAAACTACAAAGTCATGTCACACACAGCACTCTCGAAGAAAATAAAATTACATTGAAGAACAATCAAGTACTGATCTTCATCTTCATTGTACTCACACGTCACGCAGCTCCAAATCTCAATCTCAAACCTGTATAAAGATACATATAGAAGGTCGCACATGCATACTCTCAGCAAACAGGTTGAGAACAAGCACCCAAACAACGTCGACCAACATCACTGTAGGCTGGAGCTGGATCGAGCAAAATCTTCTTCTTCCCTCTTGTGTCTTTCTTATTCCTCTTTCTGCCACCGAAGAAGAAGAAAGAGTGATCCCAATCTACCCAACTCAAGAGTGATCAACATCAGCACGAGGGGCAGAATGTTTCTCCCAAGCCTTTCATCGTGATTTTGGTTTCTCGTAGACAAAGAAGAGAGCCCCTAGTTTGGTGTCTTGCGTTGTTTTTCTTTTTCATTATTTGGCCTATAAGATCTAAGCTGTTTGGATTAGTTTTAAAGTTTTCATTATGGGGTGATGCAGTGTCTCTCTGCTTTTGAACTGTATAGAACTGTGTGGTTTGGTTTCGTTGTTTTGACATGATTTAGCTCTAATCAAGTTTAGATGTTTTTATACATGTAAAGGGAACATACTTCCTGTTGCATGGTTACCTACAAAGTAGTTGGTTCATCATGATGTTCAATAACTTCCAAGGGCAGTACATTAGAAGGGTTCTATCTCTAATCCTGCTGCAGCATATCTTGCATATTTTTTTGCGTTGTATTTGAGATCTAAGTTCAATTGGACTGAAGTTAATCTTCCATCTTACTACAAATTTGTTCTTTATTTTAGGTGAGACGCAGAGCTGTTGTGCCATCCCTGCACAAAAGATTTCTGTCCATCATGGTGGAAAAGGTATTTTGTAAATGTACCGAGAGATTAATAGAGAAACTTGAGCCATATGCTTTGAGTGGGGAATCTGTCAATATGGAAGCGAGGTTTTCTCAGTTGACATTGGATGTGATCGGTTTGTCATTGTTCAACTACAATTTTGATTCCCTCACAACAGATAGTCCTGTCATCGATGCTGTTTATACTGCGCTCAAAGAAGCAGAGCTTCGTTCTACAGATCTTTTGCCATACTGGAAGGTTGGTTCCTCTTTCAATTCATCCTTCTAGTTCCGGACCTCACTTATGTCTTCGTAGTTTACTGGAAGAAAGGATAAATTGTTTGACTGATGTTTCACATAATCCTTGTTTATATGTGACAGATTGATTTTCTGTGCAAAATAATTCCAAGACAGATAAAAGCAGAGAATGCAGTTAAGACCATAAGGAACACTGTTGAAGAACTGATTATGAAGTGTAAAGAAATAGTCGAGGCTGAAAATGAACAGATTGAGGGCGAGGAATATGTAAATGAGGGGGACCCTAGCATTCTACGCTTCCTACTTGCTAGCCGAGAGGAGGTGATTAACCTCTTCCACTTTTTTTTTACAACATTTTGTTTATTTTATCTTTGATTTCCGCTTTTTCACGTGTATAAAGCTACTCACTCATCATGAAAAATAGTTGACATATTACTGCTTGTGAGTTTCCATAACCTTTTTCTGAATATAGCTTTCATTATCCATTCTTCTGCTGGTCCATCAAATTTTCAGTTACCAGGCTTTTAAAACCATGTATTTGATTGATCAGCTCATAAATGTTGCTATTCTTCGCTTTGTTGCCTTGCTATTGTTCTTTTTGTTGGTCATGCAATTTGTGACATGGTATCATTCAGCTCAAAATATCTTCAGGAAACAAAGGATATGTGTAGCATGGAACATATTACTATATGCAGTTGAATAAAAAAAATAGAGTAGCTTTGCGTGACACTTTCCCTCCCTCTGAATGTGCACTTGAAGTCTATATCTACTATTTTTCTTCTCTATAAGTTAGGATTATGATGCTTTACCTATTAGAAGCAGCACACATTTCTTTTGTACAAAGGTGATTGCTAGAAACGTTTACTCCTTTCTTTTCCATCGATTTATGAAAAGCTGTCATAAAAGAGTGAAAACTTCCATATAGTTATTTCGATCCCTTTTGTTTTGCTAAAATTTGACAATGCAAAATATATTTATGCTTTTGTTGCTAAATTGCTCATGATCTATTTGCATGCAGTGTCATATAACCATTTTACATTACATGCATTCCAGGTAAGCAGTGTGCAGTTACGTGACGATCTGTTATCGATGTTAGTTGCTGGTCATGAAACAACAGGCTCTGTATTGACATGGACAATCTATCTTCTAAGTAAGGTACTCTTGGAGTGCTATATTGCTTGCAGTAAACCATCTGTCAACCAAAGTAACAAATATGTTGACTGCTCAGTGTTACACTACTGAAGGATCCGACTGCACTAAGGAGAGCTCAAGATGAGGTAGATAGTGTTCTACAGGGTAGACTCCCCAGATATGAGGATGTAAAGGAGCTGAAGTACTTGATGCGCTGTATAAATGAGTCTATGCGGCTATATCCACACCCTCCAGTACATTTCTTGTGCTTGAGACAAGCAACTTTCTAATTGGTTTTTGTGACTCATGGACGTAAGTATTGGCAGGTGCTGTTGCGGCGTGCAATAGTTGATGACGTGCTTCCTGGAAACTACAAAGTTAAGGCTGGTCAAGATATTATGATTTCTGTGTACAATATACACAGGTCCCCTGAGGTACTTTTCCATCTGAATATGAATCATGTGCGACTGGCAGTCTTTGAGCTCTTTAAGGCAGCTGCTTTGCATAGGATGGCACTATGGAATATCACATAGTGTGTAATTCGATGAATTGTACTGAAATCTTTTTCCAAGTTGGAGGCTTACTAATAAAATATAAATTATCGCTTACTAACAGAAGTTCTCTGTCCTGCCTAGATTGTTCTATCAGATTCCACAATAGAGTGGTAACATGATTTCAGGAAAATTATTTTTATTGTACTGAGTTAGTTTGCTGTTAAATAGTCCTGAAGTTTGAAGTATTATCATATTACATTGTTATCATATTTTGTTATAGTCTGAAGTATGCTGCGCTATGCCTCTCATTGCTAGAGCTCTGTTCATATGCCATTTATAGCAATGCCTAAGTAAGCATTTAGCACTCTTGCATTTTATAATAATTGTTTTTCCTTCTACAAAGGTATGGGATAGAGCAGATGAGTTCATTCCAGAGAGATTTGATTTAGAGGGACCTGTACCAAATGAGTCAAACACTGATTTCAGGTCAGAATACAACCTTGTAATATATTGTTTCTATCCTATCCATATGTCCATTTATCATCTGATTGGTTTTATGCCATCTGGCAAATGTGATTGAACTGTGCCATGCTCCTGCGATGTTTCTTTCCCAGGTTTATCCCGTTCAGTGGAGGTCCTCGGAAATGTGTTGGAGATCAATTTGCTCTCCTAGAAGCAATAGTGGCACTTGCTATTGTGTTGCAGAAGATTGATATTCAGCTTGTGCCAGATCAAAAGATTAACATGACCACTGGAGCTACAATCCATACAACAAATGTAAGGAAACTGCATTAAATTGTGCCAGGTCAAAGTTCCTGGTGTTTCTCTATACTACCCGCAACTGGATGACAACTAAAATTCTGAACACTAATGAATTGATTCAGTTATTAAAACCTGAAAGCATAGCCAAGTTATATTATCAAGTTTCAACAATTTTTTTCTCCAAGAAAGTAAAAAAGAACCAAATGACAGATAAAATTTGAATCAAGAAGCCCTTCCATTTCATTTTTCGGTCTGTTCTAGTCCAAAATTTTGTTTCAAATCTGATAGTACGTCTGAATGGTTTGATAAGATGCTTATTGCTGCAGGGACTGTATATGAATGTAAGCCTGCATAAAGTTCAGCAAGAAGCTGAGCTAGCATTGAGGTAAATTTATATTGTTCTATACTCTTATTTGTTTTTAGAGAACCGATAAAGAACTACAGTTTGCTCCGGTATTTTTTTCCCGTTGAGTCGTGTACTCCTGTCACAAAGATATTTATAGCATTAAGTCATAGTTGATTTTGTGATGATGTTTTAAGATAGCAAATCATTTGTTCCCTGCATCTTATTACTTCCCAAAAAGTGGGATGCTTATTCTCTTTTTCTTCTCCACTTGGCAAAAATTTTGATTGTTGTCCCTCAAATTTTTTTATTGTTCTCTCTCTTTCAGAGAATAGAAATAAATGCAAACGATATCAACTCTCTATCTCGAAAGAAGATTTTTGGCTTTGCCGATTCTTTCGGCTATTTGAACAGAAAACATCAAAACATACATTTAAAGGCCCACTTACAAACTGTGAATGCCCCCCAATTGAGCCTCGTGTGCCCAAACTGTAGCCTGTAGCCCACACATAACCCATTGGGCCTGGTCCGTTCCTGCGCCACACCACCCAAATGGTGTCCAGTATTTTTCCATGTAGCAGCTGTGGGGTGTTGCAAAACATGTTCTTTTTTGAAGGCCGTGGAAGACTCCTGCAAGGAAAGCACCTTAGCATCTAAAAACTGTTAGACATATAATAGGAGTGCTACGATATGCGACATTCTTATTCCCACTGGACGTATATATAGCATGAGGATATGGCAGCGATGGAGACACAAGAATGGCCAAGTAGAGTTATTCAGGTTATCAACTAAACATAGTGGAATCAGCTCGCCACGGCACTCAAGGCAACCGAGGAGCTGTGTCAGCTTAGCCAACGGGAGCTCTCAAGCCCGAGCTGGTGCGGCCGGGTAACGTCACTACTCACCTGTCCCGGTCGTGAGACGGCATGGATTTAAAGAAGCTGGCAATTTCGTCAACTGGGCCAAGGCGCGCCGCTGTCTGACTGCGTCGCCCGTCCCTTACCGCGACTGCGACTGAACTCGAAGGTTTAAGTTGCTGGATAACTACGGCTGTGTCCATGTGGCGCGCTGCAAAGCCATAGATTTGGTGTGGAGTTTTCATAAACGAGCGGCACTTACAACTAGCGCTGGAGCCTAGAGGTATATTAGATCAAGCGAAGCCGGAACAAAGTCATCGTTATTTAAGAGAGAGTTAGGGGATAGAATGCTCTGAGCCGGCATCCAAACTCGAGAAAGTCTCCGAAATGAGTCCCCGGAAAACAACTTAAAGTCAAGCATCTCCAATCCACGTTCTTCCAACGCTTTCTAACATCGTTAACCACTTCGAAAGACGAAATCACAATCACCTCTGAGCCCAAAAGTAGTTCGACGCCTTTATTTTCTTCTTTGAATTGATATGCAAAATCATCACATCTTACTAGACCATGATTTGGATGCGCACTAGGCCCCTAGCACAGCACGAAACCAAGCCAAGCCCAGCAGTTTCAGATACAAACATGCCACGCATGAACCGGGCAAAACTCTCCCTGTCCCCCAACACCTGCCACGCCCACAAACAGAGTCGCCTGTCTGTTTTGCCTGCTGCTACGCGCCTCGCGCACACGCAGCTAGAGAGGCCGGAGGGCATGGCCACGGCGCGCGCCGCGAGTAGGCGCCTCGCCGCTGGCGACGGGCCGCGACCCACGCCGGCGGTCGGCCCGGCGTCCGGCGGCCGGACTCAGTTCAACCTGTCCTCGAGCGCGGCGACGGCCGTGGTGTTCGTCTCCATCCTGCTGTGCTTCATCCTGCTCTGCACCTACTGCCGCTGCGCCCGGCAGCGCGCCATCGCGGGGGCGCGCCGCCGCGTCATGCGCGAGCTCGTCCCGGGCGCGGCGCTCTTCCTCCGGCCCTCCGCCGCCGCGCTCCCTCCCGTGGTGCCCTACGCGGCGGCCGCCAAGAAGGGGCTCCCCGAGGACTGCCCCATCTGCCTCGAGCCCTTCTGCGACGGCGACGGCGTCCGGGTCGTCCCCGCGTGCGGCCACCTCTACCACGCGCCCTGCATCGACCGATGGCTCGACATGCGCAACTCCTGCCCCGTCTGCCGGTGCGCCGTGGCCAGCCTCTACGACGCCGGCCGCGCTAGGGACCCCCCTGCGGTGGCCGTTCGAGACGGCGGCGAGGACGAGGACGCCGACGACGACCAGGAGGCCGTCCTGCAGCGCGTGGTCGCGATGATCGAGGCCATACGAGAGGAACAGAGAGAAGAGGAGGAGGCGGCGGCGGCGGCGCGGCGCGCGCCGGGGCTGCGCGCTGCCGGCGGGGACGGAGGGTCGTGACATGATGGTGACGCGTACATATTCGCGGTGCAGGTGCAGCTAACTTTTAGCGGGTAAATTTGTCTGTAGTTTCGGTGTGACAGCATATAGATAGGACTAGCTGATGTGATTACTGACCAATTTCTGAATGCAAAATTTTCTTAATTGTGTATAATCAAAGTTGTTCTGGCGTGAGACGATTGATGTTTTTTCACTGTATCAAGAAGTGGTTATAACCACCTAAATGCTCTGAAATTAGTGTTCCTACCTACTTTGGCAGTTCATTTCACTAAGGTTCACAAGAGGCAATATTAAATGCAAGCAAGAAACAATGGGGGAAAAAACCCGGAAGTATACAACCCTTTGGTATCTCAGCTTCCACTAATTGTGTAGTGGTTGATCATATTGGGTTTGGGGAATATAGCCAACAGCCCCTTTTAGTTGGACAAATCATAAGCCCAGCGAAGCTTTATTCCCAGGTGTATCAATCAAATCATACAAATTTGCCTGCGAAATCTTAATATTCTGCCGTTGGACATCGGTCCAGAAATTGAGAAAGAGGCCTCCTCCCCGGTGGCAAGAGAGCTGGAGAATCATCGTCGACCCCTCACCTGCCGCCCTTCCATGTTAGAATAAGGCATTGGAGGATGCCAGTTAGGCTGAGTCCAACAACGATATGCAAAAGCATATATGCCTCCCCCGCGGCACTGTGCCTAGTCGAATGAAGCTCCAACAGAAGAGGCAATGGAAGAGGCATTTTGCATTGTGAGGAGAGAGGAGAGGTAAAACTGAATCACCTCTCTCCTGCTATGCATTTGCGAGCGGAGCGGCCACGGGCGAGCCCCTGCTTCACCTCCGGCGGCGCGGCCACGGGCGGGGCCCCTGCTTCACCTCCGGCGGCGCGGCTCCCTCCTCACCTCCAGCGGCGCGGCCACGGGCGAGGCCCCTGCTTCAACTCCGGCGGCGCGCCCCCTCCTCACCTCCGGCGGCGCGGCTCCGCCAGCCTGGAGATCTGGAGCTACTCGATCTGGGCCGGCGCTTGGTCCTCCCGCCGCCGAAGGAGGGAGCCGGCGGAGGGCGCAAGGGAGGGGGCGGCGTGCCGACGGACCCGCTTGTCCCCGCCGGCCTGCTCCGGCCCTTTCCCCTGCGCGGTGGTCTGGAAGGCGGGCGCGGCCTCCTCGCCGGCGGCGGCTTCCCTGGCGCGACATCCTCCTCGACGCAGCCTCCTCGACCTCATCACGCCGTCTCCTCAGCTGCTCCGCCGGCGTCTCCTCTCGGGCGGATCCTGGTCGTCGACTCCTCAGCAGAGGCGTGGAGGAGCAGGGGCGGCGGGGGCGGAGGCCTCCTCCTCCTCCAGCCATCTCGTCTCCCTCCCTTCAGAAGCGGCGCGCGAGAAGAACGGCTGGCGCGAGAGGAACGGCAACTGCTTTTGCCTCTGCTGTTGGAGATGAGGATTTTTGCTTGCTTGATGCATGTACTGTGTAGGAGGCAAATGGAGGAATGCCTCTTCTATTTTGCATCTCCTTGTTGGGCTCAGTCTTAGGTTAGGTGGTGTCTTGGGTTGCATTTTTTGTTTGACAAAATGCCAGGAATAGGATGTGCCAATTCCACTTCGAGAGAAAAAAAAAATAGCCAATTATTACAGGACGTGACAATATGTCACTCGCACGGGTGCAAGCTGACAGACGGTGACAGGTGTGATAGAGTATCTTGTTTTCCCATAGTATTTTCTTTTTTATTTTTCATTTTTGTAAGCGCAGGCACTGAAACATGCTAGCCTCAGTTTCTGAATCTCTGTCTCTGTCTAGCAGCAGCTTGCACGTTTTTACGCGCCACGAATTCACAATTATCGGTACTACTTGTCAACGTCTTTTAATTGAGATCAGGGATCATATGTACGGATCGCTGGATGTAGCACTCCTGTGTCCTGCTCAATCCTAAGCCGGCATCCGTCCATGCTGGGCATCAGACATTCATTTGCCCGATTCTGAATGCAAGTATGCAACAGCAGTACAGCACCCTTCCGTCCCCGGCACAGGCAGCAACGTCCAGGCTGGTGCTGATGGCTAAGTTATCTAAGAAAAGGCTATCACACCAATTAACCGAAGAGTGATCACGCAGCAGCTCAAAAAAGAACTTGGACCCTAGGCACGCGAAGGGATTTTACATATAAACAAAGACGAATCATATGTATACGTCAACGCGGAGTCACCTACAAGTTCTTTGCTGAGTGAGATGAACTACTGTATAACATCTATCTAACCTGTTCTTCAGGAACAGTTCACAGGAGGAGCTACATCAATCTACAGCTATGTTGTCTGTTGTGTAAAAGGCAGGGTGATCCGTGTGGTCATATAAACATGAGTTGTAGTCGCATAGTATTGAACGTTGTTCAGAACGTGACCGATGTGTATCAGAGTCCCAGGTTTTGAGAATAGTCGTGATTCCTTGGTTCTTGGTGCATTTGCCCAGTTAACATGATGGCAGCCCAATTAGACATAGGATTAATGCTATACAGCTGATGCAGAAGAATTTGAAATGATTCCTTGAGCACAAGCTTTTTTTTTTTGCCAAAATAATGTGTAGTGCTGAGTGATGGTGTCCACCAAGTAAACAAGAAGAATCAGCCTGGGTGTCTGAAATGAGGGTTTTGTATTTTGGAAATAATATCTCATTATCTCATGAACCCAAATTGAAACTGATCAATAGAAAAATTGCTTCCTAGGTGAGGTGTCGAGGTTGCGTGTCCATTAATATGACAATATTATGCCTTACCAGGATATGTTTCTTTCCCCTTTTCTGCACGGACTGTTTTCTTGATATGAATGACAGAGCTCCCCTACCCTTGGTTCCGAAAACAAATGGCTTCCTTCAGTTCAACACAAGTAGATGGCATGATACACTTGTTTAAGTGGAATCAAATGCAATCGGCATTCAAAGAAACATAAGACTACGTGGAGCAGGTACCTTCACTGTGCTGTGACCTGTAAGCCCTCATAACTATGGCACCCAGTAGGTTTTGAGCTCTGTCACTAATTGCTAGAACCACCGCCCCCCTTTCTTTGCATTTGCAGTTGCGTTTCTAAGCTCCATCACCAATTCCTCCCGCTGAGCCTCTACTTCCGCATACTGCATGCTTACGTTGAGTAAGCGGTCCTGCATGTCCTTTAGTTCTGACTCCAGTTGTGCTATTTTGTCATCATTATTCTCCTCGCCGCACCTGCTCCCGGATTGCCCCTCTTGCATGGGACTGTACAGAGTAAAAGAATAATATGATATACTGGACAGTAGCCGCAATCAGGCCAGGAAAACATTTTTTTGCGTATTCTGTTAATATGAGAAGAACTTTCATGGTATATGTTGTGTTATTCAGAGACAGTAGTACATGCTTAACAGGACATGACGACAGTCAAGTGAAGCATCGGTCCACAGAAGTATGAAATAGAGACTTGGGTGATTTTATACTGTTTGCTGGAAACAACATGGATAGTGTAAAATACAAGAATTTGCATATTTAGCTGGTGCATATTTCAAATGAGAGTTGGTCATAGTGCGTTTCTTAGTGGTTAGATTATTATTTGCTTTAAGTTCTCTTTCAGTGTCTGAATCTTTATATTAAGAAAGATGATTTTAGTTTTACAATGTGGACCTTAAGAGGTGCATGCACAATGGATTACACATGTGAGGACTATGCGGATCAACTAGAACAACCAAAATCTAGAAACAAGGATCAGCTGATCAGATGATCACGATGCTGTGTCCTGAAGCAATCCCTGCCAGAAGCATTGATCCGGCTTGCAACCACAGACCTCCCTCTTTGATGATCCATTCACCACCTGGGTGTCAGGGGCCTCTGGCTCTGCCCGGTTGAACACCCTAGCCCAGCAAGCTAAAGTATTTTTTTTTCATTACTAGACTTTGTGCCATGACCAACTCAACCCTGATGCAAAGATACACATTTCTCTCGATTGTTCTAGGAAATAAAGTATGGGTTCACAGATAAAATGGTGAGTTTCTGAAGAATGATGCTCTTCCTTGTTGGTAGTTGGTCAATCCTGTTTGTATGCTTAAAAGGATTACCCTCACATTTTATTTTCGTTTACAGAATGTAGGAGCCAACTGAAGACTTTGATATGCATACATAGAAAATTAAATATCGGGCTAGAGTGTATATTCTTGGTATGAAGTTGGGAAAACGAAAAGGTATCTGCTGAATTGCATTACCTCTTCAGCTGTGTCCTATACATGCTATTTTCCTCCAGAACATCAGCAAGTCTACTTTCCAGCGATTTGATCTTTGTTTGCAGGTCTGGTTCCTCATTAACTGGAGAAGAATCTCCGCTGTCAGTAGCTAGATCATTGTTCCCCTAAAAAAAGTAAGGAAATGGCCGGGAGAAACTAGTCAAATTTAATTTAGCATTACACAAGTTCCATGTGTGTCAACGGAGATGAACAAAAAGTTTCTCTACTGAACAAAATACCGGAAAGAATTAGACTTTCCCATTGTTGGATAAGAAATCTAAATGACTCACCTGTTTTATGCTGCTCTCATGCTTTGCTTGAATGGCTGTTTTACTTCGCTTTTCTTCACCGGTGTTGTTGGAAGTATCGTGCATGTGTGCAACTTTGTCCGTTAACACGGCCTTTTGCACCTTTAGTCCATCACATTCTTCAGACAACAATCTAAGTAGCTCTTCGAGTTTTCCCTTTTCAAACTTAGACTCATCAAGGGAACTTTGCAGTCGCAAAAGTTCATCCTGGAGGCCTGCTATTTTCTGGACTTGAATTTTTAGTCCAGAATTTTCTTCCATTATTTGATGTTTCTCATAGTTGCTAGATTTAAACTTCAGTTCTAGTTCATTTGAAGTTGTTCTTAAATTTTCTTCATTGGATTTAGCAGCTTCCATCAACCTTCTCATATCCTCAACATCTGTTTTCAGCATTTCTTCATTCTGTTTTGACGCATTGAGTGAATCAAGGAGGGATTTAATCTTGCTTTTGGACTCCTTACGTATATCTTCCAACTGAGACTCGTGATGTCTCAACTGTTCAATGACATCATGAAGATTAGCCTCAAGTTTTGCCTTGTCTGCTCGAAGGATGGAGGCCTCACGAATAGTATCCAAAGTGGAACTTTCCCGCTCCTCGTGTGTTGAAGACAACTGTGTAGTAAGGCTCATGACCTCCCTCTCAAGATTCTCTACCTCTATTATTTTTTCTTTCTCAATCTTATTTAGAAGGGAATGTGCACGGTTTATCCTTTCTTCATGCTCCTTGTGCTCCTGAAATACATTCTCCAGTTCCAGGAGAAAATATTGCTCTTTTGAAGATATATCTTTCTGTATTGAAGAAAGCTTTGCCTCGAGGAACTCCACGGTTTTGCAAAAATTTGTGGTCTTCCTTTTCGAGTTCTCCAGTTCCTGCTCTAGTTGTGTAGCACAATTATGCAATTCCAGCTTTTGTTTCTTTAGATCAGTCGTCAATGCTTGAAGAGAATTGCATTCCTCAACAAGATTATCAAATTTAGCTTGTAATTTAGCATTCAATCTTTTTAGAGTCTCCGAATCCTCCTGTACTTCTGAAAATCTTTTCTGAAATTCTAGATGTTTTTGCTTCAACTCTACCTTTTGAGCTTCCAACTCTGCTTGCTGCCATTGTACTTTATCCTTGAGATCTATGATAAGTGTCCGAGAATCATCCATTTGCACTATGCATGACTCGTACTCACTTGTCAGATTAGTCAATTCAGCCTCCATTCCAGAAATGGACTCTGACAATTCTATATTTTCATCTTCTAGCCTTGATATATGCAAATCTAGTTCCACTTTGTCATTTTCAAGCTCATGTATCTTCCGTTGAAGAACATTATCTATAAAGGTTTCCATTTCTAGTTTAGAATGTTGCAATCCTTCAATCTCTCTTTCTTTGAGCTGAACTCTATCCTTCAGCAAATTCAACTCAGATTCAGATTCCTCCAGTTCTGTAGCACGGGAATTGTTAAGGTTATCTCTTAGTTCAGATAATTCAAGAGTTCTTTCTTTTAGCTCCTCTTGGCTTTTTTGGAACTTCTCTTCTAGTTCACTGGACTCCGATTGACAATTCAACATCTTCAACTCAAGGTCAGCACATTTTCTTTCTAGGTATTTTACTCTAGATTTTGATGTCCCAGAAAGATCCCCTGCATTCAACATTTCCTGAATATCAGAGATGCAGGAATCTTGTCCTCCCACTCCACTTACTTCTTTCAATTTGTGTATAAGTTCCAGATTTTCCTCTGTTAATTCAGAACAATCATTCTCAAGCTCTTCCATTTTGACCTTCAAATAGTCATTTTCCTTTTCCAGTTCAAGATATATAGCATCACAACCAGCGCCACCTGTATTTTGTATATTGTGTAAACGATCCAATTTCTCCTTCAATTCTACAATTTCATCTTCTTTCAGTGACAACTTCCTTTCCCACTCTGCATCTTCTTGGACTGATAACGCATTTATGGGTAAATCAGGATCAATCGCATTACTCATTTGAGAAATAGTGGAGATTTCTACTCTCTGTGCTTCTACTGTTTCTTCTAGTTCTTGAAGAATAGAAACAAGCTCTATATTTGCATCTTGAGCCTTCTTCAGTTGCATTGTTAAGTTTTCATTTGATTCTCGCAGAATCTGCACCTCATCTTTTAGTTCATTCTGGACATCTATTAAATCACCAGACTTGGCAATTCCTGCAACAGTTTGTCGTGATGTAGCTACTTGAATAGACGATTTCAAATCTTCAATTTCCTGTCTTAACAACTCCTGTTCTGCCTGTGAAGCAGAAAGTTCCAAGAGTAGCTTAGATTGTTTCTCAGATTTTTCATCACGTTCCTTCTGCAATGTCTCTAGGTCGTTTTTCAACTGGCGAGAATGAGCCTCCCACATTTGTGCCTCAGCAAGGAGTTCCTCAATTGTTTCTTCAGCAGCGTCAAGAAGATTTTTGGATGAACCAGATGCCCCTGATGATAAATGAGCAAGACCACTTAAGGATGACTCAGCGGTATTCTCCTGCAGCATGTTTTGACCTGGAGTTTGAGAACTGAAAGATGAATCATCAGATCTAAAAACCAGATCACCAAGATCCAAACTAATATTGTCGATAAAAGAACTAGCAGGATCTTACCTCCCTATGTACAATTGCACATCGGAATCATCCCTAGGGGATGATGTGAAGCTTGCATCCTGAAATACATTTTGCAGTATTTATTGGGTTTGCGCATAGTAATCTTAATAATTATTAATAAAAATGAATTTTGAGCAAGGGAATCATACCCTAATTCCTACTTCATCCTGATGAATAACACCTAAAGAATTTCTTGATGAAAAATGAGCATTCTTGGACATCGTGCTATTAGAATCATCATCTTTGCTATCCATAACATCATCAGTTGGACTATGGCCACTGAAATGAGGAGATAGTTCATTTAATAGTTTCATACCATTGTATAGTGGAGAAAAAAATTAGTTCAATGATCAGCAGTGCAAAAAATATTGTAACAATTAACTCTACGAAGTAGGTGATCACCAAATAAGACATAAAATATAACCAGAGCAACAACAGGAATAATCAAGTACCTTGATTTAGACTTCATGCCAAGACATTGAATCTTAAGCTGCACATAAGAAATATTTACATAGTTATAAGTGAATATATGGGAGAATAACTACATTATCTTCTGTTGGGTTTCTCAAACTCGACAACTCGAGCTAGCGCCCTCTAGAAAGCTACTTGGACCCAACTCACCCCAAGGATAGAAAAGTTGTGTCGCTCAAATGGGAAAACTGCTCAACCGTTACTTGAAATATAAAAACCTACAACGTTTATAATTTTTGTTCACTGGATGGAAAATGCAAACTTTTTGCAAATTATAAGATACACGAACATCTCGGAATCCAAAAGATTTAGTATCAACATTTGTTGCATACAATCAAAGAATCTTCACAAAGACAAAAGGACATGCATACAATCAAAGAATCTTCACAAAGACAAAAAGGACAGAAAGTTGATTCATGAGCTCCTTTGCAGACTTAAATGGTCAAAACAAAATGTCTTGAATACACAAACTGCATGATATTAGTAACACTAGGTTGCACGTAGAGAGTGGCAAACCACAAGCTATAGTATACCATTGTGGCAGTACTCTCTTGCAGCCTACAAACAAATTGCAGGCGATGGAATGACAGATTCGCCCATCAATGAACATCGACAACCAACTAATTCTGATGCCAGGTCACAAGAACAACATAGTTCAGAGAATTGTCAATTGTGCAGGAATGGTAAGACTGCAAAGTAATACAAATTTGATGCAGGTCAAGAGAACATCAAAGTAGTTCGAGTTATTAGAACAACAAGGTAACCTCATGTTTCAACTTTCAAGTCGAAGCAAACATACAAAGAATGGAACTTCAGGAATTTCTAAAACGAGTGAAACATACAAATAAAAATCGACTTTTGGAATTCTCTTATTTGGAAAAAGAAGACAAAGCTATCGAGACCAACCTGTAAAACTGTTCCAGAATTGCATTTCTTCAATGGCAACGAGATTGCAGTTGGGTCTACTGAGCTCAGATAGTTAGTCAGGTTCAAGGAAAGTTCCCCGAGAATACCAGATTTTGTTGATCCCTGTAATAGGAGATGTTTTGCAAGTAGCACGGCAGTATAGTAGACAGACAAAAATCCAATAGACAACTTATAGAAAACACACAACTACTAGCAACAGTACTATACCATGGAAACAACAATCCTGCACTGACAATCCTCAAATTCTTTTGATGCTTCATCTTGAGAAAACCAAAGTGATTCCAGGATGGAGTCAGGCCATTGACAGATTCCATTTCGAGCGGCAGCTTTGCTAGACCTGGCAATTGTTTTTCCTGTGTCGACTGAGATTATGGATATTAACAGCCTGTCAGATACTACTGGCACCTGTAAAGAAAAAAAGTTAGAAACAACATCAACAATGGTACCAGTTGAGCACAAAAAACAGTCACATCAATAAACTTGAGCATTTCTGGACATCACCCAACATTACTACTAGAATACACTGCGAATGAGATATATTTTGGGGGGGGGAGGGAAGCACTAAATTCACAAGCATGAATGTTGTTTAGTTGTCATTGCCATGGAACGATTTGTGCCACCATGCTTAAACTTCCAAGAAGAACGAGTACAACCCTTTGAGTTAAAAAATGTCAAAGCCCATTGTACAATCAAAGTTCCAAATGACCTTCAAACTAGTGCAATGTTTTCATTAGAAGTTCAGAGCTACTGTTTCTAATCTTCATAAAACTAAACTTCATGACCATTACAATTAGCACATTCCTCCCCCACAGAATAGGGAAATTGTGCCACCTACAGATGCCTCCACTATGTTCTATTCTATTCTATTCAAGAGGAGGGGTTGGATATCTCAGAGCGAGTGAAGAGTGATCATTTAAATAGCCTCATGCTTTATAAGTTGTTGTTCTGAATTTTCCACTGATCATTACAACTACCAGTGACCTTTATTACTAAATTGAACCACTCTCGACAAAGCCAAGAGGGAAACTTTTTTTCCCACTGATGGAAGTGCATGTACATTTCCTCATGTCAAGCAATGCATGTTAAGGTTACATTCAATGGACTGTCAATCAATACTCTGATCCATCGCATGATCACCAATCACCGCATACAATTTCTTTAATCAAAAGCCTCTTCGCGATTAACCAATCATGTACAACGGATTTCGTAGCCCAGTATCGGAATTTCTCAAAATCCTCAATGCAGCCACTCTCACGACGGGAACCACCGATCGCACGACCTCACACGAACGGCTGCAACCCATTGCATGACGAGGGAAAAACACAAAATCTCCACGTCACCTGGACAACGCGGAGGTTGGAGAACCTGAACTCCACCCGTTCGCCGAGCCGGTGGTCCGAGGTGCGGCGCTGGCTCGGCCGCGACATCCCTGCCCTTACCTCCTCCGCCGCTCGTCGCTTGAAGGCGTGTGATGGCCGCACTCAATCTGGGCCCCGGTCACTGGACCCTCCTCCGCGCCGCGGCACTGCAGCTGCATGGATCATTGCGAAATGCGGGGAGGAGAAGGATTTGGATGGGAGAACCGAGGCGGGGGATCGTCGGACGACGCGGTGAAGAGGTCGCACTTTTTTTAGCAAATGGGCCGGGAAGAGGACGCGTCTGGCTGTCGCTTCAGCGACAAGGACAATCTATCACGCCAGTCCACGTGCATGCATGAGTGAGTCCGCGCGCATGCAGGAGTGCTGGCATGCTAGTTACATGGCCGGGTCAACTAGATTTTCCATTGCATGCATGCGAATAAGACAAAAAAATATGATGCCATCCTCACATGCCAAGTTTTTTAACTTAAAAAACTATATATGTTAAATTGAGTGTCAAAATAAAATCCTGATTACACCATTGGATTTATGACAATAAAAACTTCGAAACAAGATCTCACTTGACTATATTTTGATAAACCATTTTTATTCATATTTTTTAATTAAGGTTATATATTCTATTATAGTCAGAACAAATAAATGAAGTGTCAGAACAAATGAGAACAACTATTAGAACAAGATCCTATTATAGCCAGAACAAGTTTGTATGTCTTCCAAAAAAAAGTAGTGGCAGAACAATTTAGAACAAGGATCAGAACAAGTTATTATTATAGACAACAAGATATTTTTATAGCTAGAATAACTTATTATTATAACCAGAACAGTTTGTATGTCATCTCAAACAAACAAAATAAAAGTGTCAGAACAAATGAGAACATCTGTCAGAATAAAATCTTATTATGATTATAGTCAGAACAAATTTGAATGTCATCTTGAACAAATAAATAAAGTGTGAGAATAAATAAAAGAAGGGAAGAAAATTAAAAAAGAAAGAAGAAATTGAAAAAAAGAAAGAATAAAAGATAAAGAAAAACAAGAATAGAAAGAAAATAGAAAGAATAAATACAAAAAGAAAATAAAAATAGAAGAAATAATTAAAAAGGAAGAAATTGAAAAAATAATAGATAAACAGAAAATAAAAAATATAAGAAATAAATAAAAAGAAAAGAGTGAATAAAAAAGAGAGGAACAGGAAAAATAAAAATAGAAGGAAAAGGAAATAAGGAAAGAAGAATAAATAAAAAGAAATAAAAAATAAAAAGAAACAAAAAATAGAAAGAAATAAATAAAAACGAAACAAGAAATAAAAAACAGAAAAAAGGAAACACATATCGGGCTCCCGCATGCCGCATCTCCGTCTTGTGCCCACCTCCCGCGCCGGGAAGATCTCCTTCCCGTTTGCGATTTTTGGCTAGTTTTTTTTCCTGACACTGTTGTACTGCTTGCTACTCGAGTCATCATCGAGTGGTACATACTCGGAGTAGAAAATTTGGAGGCTTTTGGTTTTTATGAGCAATAAAATATCTACGATATGCATACATTTATATATAGAGCCATGCTAGTGTTTGGACATCGAAATTTTCCATCATCATTCACTCCGTTGCAATTTTTACCATAAATATTCTCAACATCGAAAATATGATATTGCATATTGAAAAATGTGAAAATTATAGTGCAATCTAAACATCGTACTCAAGGGGGAAATTCCCGATGCAACATCAAACATATGTTTCATGCGATATTTGCCAAGTTGAGCCGGTGAAACACTAAAACACAAAACTGGAACATGAAAAATCAATCGATGAATCATCAAAAAAAAAAACAATCGTTGCCATATTTGGTGTTGCAATTGTGCGAACATCTATAGTAGCTTGCAACATCAAAAAAAAATCTACTGCAAATTCATGGGGTACCTAATGCAATTTATAGTCAAGAGTGCAAAGTGAAGCCTCGTCACCGCCACTTGGGCGGCTGTCCCCGCAAAAATGTGGGTCCTTTACCAAATTCTAGTTTGAACCTTGGCTATAGTTAAAATTTAAATAAAAGTAGCATAAGTGCATAACTATGGTTCATTGCATAGCCACTTCAAATAAACAATACCGTGGGGGTTCATTGCATAGCATAAGTGCATAACTATGGTTCATTGCACATATAGCCAGCGATGCCTAGACCGGTTGGTCCGGGCACTAGCGTGGTATGCCGTCGGCCACGATTTGCTTCGGTGTGTGTGGTGGGGGGGCATTTGTGGTCGCGAGTTGTGCGCATTTAGTGCGTGTCGTAAAAAAATCTCCTCGTCTATTTAACCCTCAAGCATAATGTGAGCCGAATGATAGAATTGCAAGAGATCAAATTTTACTGTTTCAATATCACAAATTTCTCTAATATTTGCTGGGTTGGTGTTCTCATTTTGGGCTGGGCCGTTTAGCGAAGAACGCCCACCCCTTGGCTCTCTCTCTCGATTTTTTTATATTTTTTCTCTATTTTGCAAAAATAAATGGTCCGCCAGAAATTTTGCAAAACTATATATCTGCCGCCGTGACCCACGGCGGTAGGGGTCGTACCGCCGTGCGGCACGGCGGCAGGGGCCGTGGCCCACTGGCAAGGGCACATACCGCCGTGGGCCACGGCGTTAGGGGCCTACCGCCGTGCGGCACGGCGGTAGGAGCCTACCGCCAGGCGGCAGCGTGGCCTCCAGGTAGCGCCGTAGGTCACGGCGGTATGTATGGACCTACCGCTGTGCCCTACGGCGGTAGGATTTTTTTTTTGTAAATTTCAATTTTTTGAAGCATTGATACTTAACGACGAACCATTGATACTTAACGACGAATTACAGAAACAAGCAATGGCACGTACGACACAAGTACCCTAACTTTGTGCCGCTGCTAGTCCTAACGTGCTTTAGGGAATTTAGATAAACGATTACAACATTTGTAGTCTAGTTGTACGAATAGTACCCGGAGAACCCGAACATCATAGACCCGCCGGAGTGCTGGGAGGGCATGTAGTACCCGTACCCCGACGGGGGTGGAGTTGGATCAGACGGTGGCGGGGGTGGAGTTGCTGGTGGAGTGTTGTCCTACTTCTCGTGGCACGGACAGCAGCAGAACTCGTCCTCACACCCGGTGTTCGTCTTCACCACCATTGGTCCGGTCACCGGTCCGTCGTCGTCGTTGGTAGATGTCGGATCTGGAGAAGCCAATGCCGACGCGAGTTCTTGCCTCAGGTTGAAGATGACAACATCCTCGAGGTAGTTGATGTACTGTTGATACGGGTCAATAGCTGGGGGATCCACCCATTGCACGAAACCGCAGTTATCTGGTTGGTCGGAGTACTGCAGAAACCGTGATTACATTAGTAAATCATAAAATGATGAAGGACAGAGGTCAAGGAGTTTTGCTTACCCATGCTCGTGAGCAATGCCAGAAGCGTCGACCAGAGTTGTTCCATCCCTGGTAAACCTGCATCACACAGAACTCACCGTGTGCACACCTTGGCCAGTTCACGGTTTGATTTGGTGCGTACTTTCTAACATCACGCATGGATTTGAAATCCCTCTTATCTAAGACTGGAAAATTACTGTTGAACTCTGGATCTTGCTGGCTCCACAGTGCTGGACCGAGGGAGCCATCATCATCCCAGTCCAGGAACTCATTGGTGCTTGTTGTGTTGTGAAGTAACACTGGAGAAGAGTGCTCACATATATGTAGGCAATAAAGCAGACTGGACGGTGGGCCATTCGATCCGGGGCAAGAAAAACGGGCAGTGACTCGGAGGAAACACACCCTAGTACTAGGTACACTGTTTGGTGCAGTGACTCACAGAAAACACACCCTATGTGTTCACTATTTGGTGCAGTGACTCACAGAAAACACGTCCTAGTACGAGTTTTACTGTTTGCATCTGAAATGCATATGAAATCAAGTTCTTAAAGATACAACCCGACTCTAGAGAATGATGAAATGAAATCATAATTTTTTATTGATACAGTAGCACTCGGCGTCTAGTACTCTACGTCTACTGGGTACAACGGGTGTATTTCCCCTTCCTCATAGCATCCGGCCCAGCTTCCTTAGCCCGGCGAGCTCTCTCCCTCTTCCTCTCTCTATCTGCTTCACGGGCCGCGGCCGCTTCACGTTCTTTGATCTCCCGGCGAATGCGAATTTCCTCCTGCTGCTCCTTACGTTTTTATTCTTGTTTTTCTGCCTCAACCATCCTTTGCCACCTCTCACGTGCTGAATGACCCATCGCCTCGACGTAACGCTTGTCTTGTTCGGACTGCTCACAATCTAGCCACTACATAAAATCACAGAGAGAAGGTGGAGTCTTTTTTCAAAGACAAGTTAGCACATAATAAAATAGCAATGACATATTATTTATTTAGTAATGCAGTTTGTTCTTACTTTTGGTCTAACATTGCGACATGGTGGGAGGGGGTCATGCTCGTAGTTCACGCACATGAAGAACCTCATCCCGTAGCAGTACCCGAGAACGTTGCACTTGACAAGCTTACAGTTGTCACCGCAGTAACACATAGGAGTGTGGATCCCCTTTGGCACCGCAACCTTGTCCTTCCTACTGGTGAGCAACTCCAAGTCCAACTCAGGACCCGAGGAAGCTATTGAAAGCCTACAAAAAAGATGAGAAATATGATAATTCATTACATGTTTCATTTGAAATTAGAGAACAATACATAACAGGATATGATAATAAATTTGACGGCAAGAAGAAAACAACAAGCAAATGAAAAGGTAGTTCAATTATTACAACACGATAACATGCATAAGTTCAAATATTACAAGACCTTGCCAAATGAAATGGTTCAAATATTACAAGACGATAACATGCATAAGTATTTCAAATATTACTACACGGTAGCACAAACAAGTACGATCACTGCATTCCTTCGTTGTAGCGACGGGAACGACGTCCACGTGCACTAGCTGAAGGTGCTGGAGAAGTGGCAGTGGAAAAGTAAGATGCTTCGGTGCATTTCTTGTAGGAGTGTCCTGGATTGTTGCACTTAGAGCATATCTGCACCGGAGGTCCAGCTTCAGCCTCATCCATGTTGTTCCTAATCCTCTTCTTCTTGCGTCGACCGACACCTTGGCACATGGTTGGATCTGGATTTGGTATGTACAACGCACTGTCTTTGGGGTCTTGAGTGAAAGTTCCAAGATGCAGGTAACCCTCAATAGTGTGATTCCAAGTGTCTAGAATGGTTTGCTTCAAAAAGTATTTAGGCACGTAGCGACCCTAATGGTTATTCTTTGTTGCAAGGCATGCAGCGATCACATGTGAGCAGGGGTAGTGTAGCAGCAGTAGCTTCTGGCAAGAGCATGAGCATGTCTGATTCCCAATAACTGTTTGTTGTATTGTTATTTCACCATTCGCTTTTTGTGATTTAGACTGGCAATTTATCTGATATTTCCACTGAACTTCCTCACCGGGATCACGACGTAGAGGTTGTGGGTAAGCTCTGTGAGCAAGAGCAACCTTCTATTTTGTGGTCAAGTACTCAGTCATCCATGTTGAATACACCTTTTGACAGTCCTGCATAGCTGCATGTGCTGCAGTAGCACGCTCAAGAAAGTACTTCATTGTGCGGTACAAGAAGAACTCAATGATACCAACAAGAGGGAGAGCTCTGGCACCACGCAAAACCGTGTTGTAGACCTCAGCAAAATTTGTTGTCATTATCCCATGCCTCACACCTCCCTTATCAAACAGGAGACACCATTTCTCCTTAGGCTCATTCTGAATCCACTGGCTGAAGGTCTTCACAGCACGTCCCCTTCTCCTTCTGACATTTGGAGCATCTAGCCCCACGTCCTCCAGAGAAACTGGCTCTTCCCCGGGTTTAGTACTTATTGGCTTCTTAGCTATCTCTTCTGATGCTTTCTTCGTCAGATCATCTAATTTTTGCCATAGCTCGTAGAACTTTTTCTCCTGATTGGTCGAACATAAGCGCTTGAACAATTGTGTAAGTTCTTTGTTCTTGAACTGGCTATGAAAGTTTGCTCCCATATGCCTGATGCACCACCTGCTATGCACATCTGGCCATTGTGCTGCTCTGTTACGTTCTTCACTACCTTCTTTGATGTCATTAATGGCATGCAAAATACCTTTGTGTCTATCGTGTATCACACACGTCTGACACATCTCCCACCACCATCTGCTTCAATCTCTCCAGAAACCAATACCAACTGTCACCATTCTCTCCCTCTGCAAAAGCAATTGCTTATGGCAACAACTCAGCTGTAAGGATTGTGCCATTGTATTTTCCTGTTAGGAATGTGCCATCTATGCAAATGACTGGTCGACACTGTTTGAAGGCAGCAATAGTTGGACCTAATGTTAAGAATGCCCGCTGCAAGACTTGCTTCCCTGGCCTTGATACAAGATTATAAGTCTTCATATCATAATAACTACCAGGATTGAGCGGGGCAATTGTGTTCAGCAATCGAGGCAGATTGTCGTAGGATGCTTCGTAAGTACCCCACCTCATCTCCAATACCTTCTTCTTCGCCATGTATGCCTTACCATAACTTATTAGGTACCTAAATTTCTCCTCAATTGCCAAGATAATGGACTTGGGCTCATAAGCAGGATTTTCCACAATCTTAGCAAACATCTGGCTGGCCACAAAACCGGCCGACAAATTACGATGGCTTGCATCTAGCTGCTCAAGTACACAAGTGTGATCCACAACAGATCTGATCTCCTAGTAATTTTTCCACTTGCCCTTGGAAGCATACACTCGAAAATGACAGTTGGGCTTCACACATTGTACATCATATATGTGTGGAGAACTCTTCACTACCCTGAACTCTCTCTGCAGAGTAAGGGTGGCCCACCTCTTCACTGCATCCTTCACCTCTACTGCACTCTTATACATGGCGCCAACAGAAACCTGATTGTCTCTGTACTCCCAGGACACATTCTCACCAGGATTGACAGATAGCTGTGAGAAATTGTAACTGTCCCTGTCCCTTGGAATTAGCGGGTCATCCTCATCATCTGAGGAGTCCTCTTCCAACCCACGTTCATCCTCATCAGCCTCCATTTCGTACTGCCTGAGTACTTCTTCATTAACTTCCCCCTCGTCAATTTCACCACGGGCCTCAAAGGGTGTGTCACCATCTCCTTCTTCTGCCTCAGTGGCAGCACCATCTCCTTCTTGTGACTCAGTTGCAGGACCATCTCCTGCTTGTAGTTCAGCCTCACCCTGGTGAGCAGCACTACCCTCCTCATGCACTTGACTACTAGACCCAGCCTTATGAACAACTTGGATAAACAACATCACAGGCAAACCAATTTCACATGCTGTTTTGATATAACTCCTCCAATGTTCAGTGCCTTGAAGTGGCATAAGCTCCCAATATACAGACTCACTCTTGTTGATTAGAGTCATAATGGACAAGTCATGTTGCTCTGCATCTACATGGAATGCCCTATAAAAAAAGTTGGTAATGGACCCCCAAGTTCTTTCGGCTGCTCTTCTAATCACATGGTCAACCGAATTAAATTCTGACAAGTCAACTCCATGTTCACCATATCTAATCTGCCCATTACCGAAATACAACTTGACACTGACTGCATACGACATGTCTGACAGCATGAAAAAAAACGCTATTAACAAGTGGATCTGCAACTACAAAATATATCTACTCAGAGCTACACTAAAACTATAATTTTACGAATCCATCTACACTAAAACTATATTTTTACTATTATCACAGTTCAAACTATTAAGTACCAGAGTATTACCTCTAACGAGACGAAAAACCGGCAGAGCTTCGCACCTTCACCACCTCCTCGTCACTCCCTTCTCCTCTTCCCCCTCTCTTTCTTTTTTTCGAATTATTATGACATTTTCGGCTGAATTTCGGCCTTATATAGGCAGCAGTTCCTAGCGCCGTGAGGCACGGCGGCACCAGGCCTGCTGCCGCCGTGGCCTACGGCGCTAGGACCTGCCGCCGTAGCCCACGGCGGTATGTCCCTACCGCCGTAGCCCACGGCGGTATGTCCGTCACACGCTACGGGCCCACGTCTGGCCGTGGGCCACGGCCCCTGCCGCCGTGCCGCACGGCGGTAGGGTACCGCCGTGGGCCACGGCGGCAGATGTATAGTTTTGCAAAATTTCTGGGGGGTTGCAAAATTTCTAACGGCGGCAGATGGGTCACGGCGGACCATTTATTTTTGCAAAATAGAGAAAAAATATATATATAAAAAATTCCTCTCTCTCTCCCCAAACCCCACCACACTCGGAGGTTGCGCCGTCCAGTGACAATCTCCGCGCCGCCACCCAACCAGTGCGCTCGCCACTGCCAGCCACCCGTTCCCCGCCGCCGCCGACGTTGCGGCGGGGTTGGATTCAACCCAACGTGTATGCAACATCCCCACCGCACACCGGGAACGAGAGGACTCGCTCGCGTCGCGCGCTGCTTCGGCAAGGCGCCGCCGCCGGCGGGGCGGCCACGCGGCACTGACGGCGTACACGTTAGAAGCAGGCAAGTGCACCTCCTCCTGCTCCTCTCACTCCATCGCCTCCTCCGCTTCACCCCCTTCTCGTTCCCCTTCTCATCATTCCCATTTTCTTGTTAGGGTTCGTCAGGCAGCGACGTTTACTGCTGCTACTCCTGCACTGGTTTTGATTCGGACGGCGGCAGCTCCTCCAGGTGCATACCCCTCCATCCCTCCCTCTCTCCTCTTGGTAGGTAAATTCCAATTTCCTGTGCGGTGCTAGATCCTCGAGGAGACAGGAGAGGGCTCTTGCAAATTTCTATTCCTGTAGCTGTTTATTAGTGTGCTGCATAGTTGTGTAGTTATTTCAATGCTCAAGCAAAACAAAATTGGAGAAGTACTGAGAGGTACTGAGATCAACTATCCTTGAGCAAACATATTGAACTACTCATTTCATAGAAAAATCCCTTGTGTGGTTGTTTTTTTAAAGATTCTACAGCTTAACTGCATCAGCTTAATCTCATTTGTTCCCTTTGCATGTGTATCTTTTAATGCATCATGTATGATTTATTGGAACATAATTTCTATGATATACTTCTGTTCTTTAACTACGAAATTTGTGTTGAATGCCGGTAACAGCAAGTGATCTGTGCCTAAATCTAATGAGGATCTCGTTTTGAAAGTTTATCTATACTAGGTAATTCAAGACCCATTCAAGATGGCATTAACATATTAACTATTATGTAAGCACAAAACACAATGGAGAGTCGGACCAATGACGCCTATCTCTTTTGCTAATATTGCTTGTCTCCTTTTCCACCTTATTTCTTGTGATTTCTTAGTAATACTTCTAAATAGGTGCTTCTAGCACTTCCACTTGATCACACGTTCTCTTCTAATTCCACCATTTTAGGTAGGTTAGTAACTTAAGTTTATTTTTAACTGAATGTTGCTCTACCAAGGCAGTGGGTGCACCAGGGGCAACTTTATGTGTCCGAACATTCGCTATGAGAGGTTGTGCTATCCTGCTATCATGTTTCGATCTCATTACTTTTAACCTTTTTTTTCTTTCATATTTCTTGACATAGAGGTATCGAATCACAGCTTCCTTTCTTGCATGGTGTATAACGTGAAGGTACTAGTGATATCATGGGTCAATCCACGTCAATCAAACCATCCCAAATGGTATTATTATGCTAGGGGTTTAAAACTCCAGTCTGGGAGGGATTCAGTGGGATTAGGGGTTCCACCAAATCCTTGCGTGGTTTGTTTCCAACGTGATTTGTGCCCTACCATTGCCTAACGAAGCCTAACTGTTGAATCAGATTATAGGATTGGTTAGGTTGGCGTCCAATTAATTGCCATCTGGTGGACTTTTTGGCCTGGGAAGATTAAGGATTTGCATCAATTTTCACCCTAGTCAGGTCATGGGTTATCTCCTGCTTGAACAAGTGAACCCCTTAATCATTATATTTCCTCCTGCCTTAAGAAAATCATGTATGTTGAAATATCTGTCACTGCTTATCTTTGTAGGCATGTCTCATCAATCAGACACTTCGTCCTGCTCTGATGATTCCGAAGATGGAAACGCCGTCAACCCAACAGGCATATACACTATGGAAGAATTCATTGCTGAGCACTGTATCCTGCAGAATTTACTTGAGCGGATCAGTGTGAAGATTCATGCCAAAATCAAAGCACGGCAAGCTGGTAAAGCTGGTACATCTCGCCGCCGGACTGGTTTTCGTAGGAGAGTCATAGAGAGAGATCATGGAGAGGGTCATCAACGGCTTGTCACTGATTTCTTTTCTGAAGATCCAGTGTATGATGAAAAAGTATTCAGAACAAGGTACCGGATGAGTAGACCCCTCTTTCTACGTATTGTCCGTGCGCTAGGTGAGTGGTCCCCCTATTTCACCAAGAGGACTGATATCTGCTATCGCCAAGGGCTGTCACCTCTGCAGAAGTGCACAGCGGCAATTCGTATGTTAGCTCGTGGCTGCGCGGAAGATGCTGTGGATGAATATGTGCAGATTGGTACGAGCACAGCAATGGAGTGTTTGGAGCGGTTTGCAGAAGGGGTGATTGACAAGTTTGGCAGAGAATATTTGCGGGGTCCAACTAGTGCTGATATGCAGCATCTACTAAAAATTGGTGAGGGCCTTGGCTTCCCTGGCATGTCGGGAAGCATTGGTTGTATGCACTGGGAATGGGAAAATTGCCCTCCTAAATGGATGCGTCGTCTTAATCATAGTGATCATGGCTTTGCCACATTTATTCTTGAAGCTGTTGCTTCACAAGATCTCTGGATATGGCACGCTTCTTTCAATGCTGTTGGGTCCATCAGTGACATCAGTGTTCTCAATCAATCTCCGTTGTTTACTCAAATCTTGGAAGGACAAGCTCCCCCGGTGCAATTCTCCATCAATAAGAATCAATATGATATGGGATACTACCTTGCTGACGAAATTTACCCAGAATGCACTGTATTTGTTAAGACGATACCCTTCCCTCGAACTGAAAAGGAACGATTGTTTGCTAAACATCAAGAAGAAGCAAGGAAGGATGTTCAGCGTGCATTTGCATTCCTGCAATCTCGTTTTCCCATTGTTCGTGGTCCAGTTCGCTTTTTCCAACGAGCAACTTTTGGGAAAATTCTACAAGCTTGTGTCATACTCCATAACATGGCAGTTCAGGATGAGAAAGGCATGGCAAGTACTTATTCTGAACCAAATGAAACTTCAGGTATAACAGCTGTTTTACCATCAAACATCAAAACTGGGCCTGCCAATTACTTAACTAATGTACTCCAGAGGAGTGCCCCAATTTGTATTCAAGAAACACATGGCCAGCTAAGAAGGGATTTAATCGAGCATATCTGGCATCGGTTTGGGCCATTTGGCGACAAGTAAATAAGATCTAGCATTAGTGTACGAGAAGTCATGTTGCTTGGTGGATCACTGGTACGTATCTTGTCCTAGTTCTCTATTTAAAATTCTTTTTCATTTATAAGTAGCCAAGCTATTTTGAGTTTTTACATTAGCATCTTGAAAAAGATTATGGTTGGAAATTAATTCAAACTGGACCTTGAAACTAGATAAATTTAAATAACTTCAATGATGATCATTCTTCAAGGTTTGCTTTCAAGCAAATCAGGTTAAGTTGCTTATGCTCCAAATTGCTCTGTCAGGTCCTCGATCTCTAACTTGAGTGCCCCTTCTCAGATGTAGAGAAACAGTCAACCAAAGCACACTTGCTTATGTTGATATCTTTGATGCTTACAACTGGGGAAAAGGAAGATACATGTTTATATATTATTATTATCTCCTGCAAGGCTAGTAATCCATCAAATTTTTTGACATATATGATGTGCTGCATCATATATAAGATAGAAAAGGCTATATTACTTCTTCAGTAACAATAATAATCTTTTAAAAAGTGTAGCCTTTCACTAGTCTTTCATGTGCTGTTACGAAAAATTTTCAAAGTGCGCAAAAGCGTTATGTTGCTTTTATTATGAAATCGCCACTCATTCGTTGTTAACTTGTCATTGTCATTGGCAGGATACAATGAGACGTGGCATGTGACTGGGAACCATCTATTCTGCTACTGCGAAGTGGGGGGAAAACAAATGTCTTTTTTTTTTAATCTGCTACAGAAGTATATCCTTTCTTCAGCAGCTTCAGTCGTCAGAATAGCGTTTCAGTAATAAACCATGGAAATGCCTTATTCTTGAAAGGAATCTTCAATCTGCACAAGGAACTCTGCACCCTTGCTGTAGATTCTAAAGATTGCACTAAAGCTGTAAAGCATCATGCTTCCAAATCCAAAGTAAAGGATCCTCTTCATCTCCTAGCTGATACAGCTGAACTTTTGGACAAGGCTGAAAGGGTACAGTCTGATTTTGTTCTTTTCTGGAGTAGACACCAAAATTATGCACAATATTTTGTTCATCGCCTGATTTGATGCTCGATATTTGCGAGCGATGTGGCCGTTTTTAGGTTTTCAAGAACTTCAATATTAGCCACCTTTTGACTTAAACATGTTTTAGTGTACGAATTGTAGGTACAAACAACCTCGTGTAGAATAAATAACCCGTGTAATGGCTGCGTGACGGTAGTTTGCATTTTGTTGAAATCTAACAAGTTCTTTTTAAAATGTTGCCTGAGAGGATTTGGTAAGGCAGCGTCGACACTGCGGATGGCTCTACCCCCCGCCCGCGCCGACAACTAGGCTCCACGCCCTTCCTTCGACGCCGCCGAATACCGCAGTCCCCGACCTCTCCATCCCTGCTTTGCCCTCGACCCGACACCGCTCCCTCCCGTGCCGCAGGAGGCTGTGCCCCTAGCTCCCCTGATCGTCACGCCCCACCGCAGGAGGCTGACAGTGAAGCTCCCTGGCCTCGTGCAGTCGTGCTGGCCGGCAGGCCGAGCTCGGCGGCGCGGTCGGTCAGAGCCACGAGCGCCCTCCACCTTCCGCTCCCCAAGATCCTGCTTCATTGGCCCCACCTTGCATCCCCGCCACCGCAACCATCCATGTGTTCCACTCCATCCACTCCATTGGTTTACTCTGCTCCTCCACCACCTCCACTAGCACACAGCTTGCTACTGAGATCTTCTCCTCAGGGGCATCGGCTCCTCCCTCTGCGAATCCAGGCACACAATCAAAACTGGCAAGGAAAAAACAGATTTAGCACAACGGGAATCAGAGAAGAGGAGAGGGGGCATGTTGTGCTCACCGCTAGGGATGGGGTTAGGATCTATCGGCTGGCGCCACGCTGTAATGAGAAGAAGAGGAGTGAAAATGGAAAATGGCTTGCTGTCGTGATCGAGCTCATCGGCGACCCACAAGGACTGTGTACCGAGTCCTCTGAATCCCCATGGCATCGACGCAAGCAATGCTGCAGCTCTGCCGTCTGGAGGAACTGCGGTGGTGGAAAGAGAAATAGTTGTGCCTTCTTCGTCTGGCTGCCAACAATACTTTTCTTTTATACCAAATCAGTACCAATCGTCAATCATCAGCCAGCCAGCGGTATTTTTCTCTCACAACAAATCAACACCAGTCACCAGCTACCAACCAAGCGAGCAGAAAGATCTAGGAAGTGGGCCCCAACTCCCAACACATTAGCCCATCATACTACCACGATCTCATGTGTTGAGAATATTATCTTAAACTAATTGCATAAAGTTTTAGTTGTTTACAAACAATTTTAAATGCAAAGGAAAAAAAAAGAAATGAAGCACATTTGTAATACGTTTCTTCCTTTCAAATGAAATATATGCTCACTGTTCTTTTTTATCTTATTTGACGCATTGGATTTGGCTGTTATTTGGAATTAGTTGCACTCAACCAACTATATTATTTTTATCTTGTGTACTTTTTACTCAATTTATATCTCTGATAATTAAAAAAATGTTATTAGAAGTTTTTTTATTATCCATAGCAAAGCATGAACTCACCAGGACACACCACGACATCCAAAGCTCATGCGAGCATGCACTCTTATATTATGGATGGACTCATGCGAGCAACCATACACATAACACATTGCATGGTACTGGAGAAAGTTATGAATATAAAAGAACTACTAGCAAAAGCTACCGGGTATAATGAATCTCGCCATACACATAACACATTGCATGGTACTGGAGAAAGTTATGAATATGAAAGAACTACTAGAAAAAGCTACCGGGTATAATGAATCTCGCTAACGAGCTTGTTAAGTGTTGGAATTGATAAGTTGTAGGTGCTGGTTTGCCATATAGTGTTTTGCTTGAATTTTTGGAATAGTAATTGTATTTGGTTCAAAATTTGTGCGCCCGTGGCAACACACGTGCTATATAGCCTAGTGTATATGACACGTGGGCCCTTCACATTCACTGATGTTGGTATCTAAGAGATTTCGAATTTAACCAGTGGTATGCAAGAAATTAGACGCTCACATAGACAAATGCACACTCACCCCTGTGGACACACGCACACAACCCCTATCTTTATAAGCACCTCCGAAAGACTGAGCATGTCTCGCCATCCACGGTCACGTCGCCTACCACTAAAAGAATAGTGTCGGTTAAATCTGGAAATAAATCTAGAAAAATGAGAGCACTAGTGTCGAGTCGAGAACTCGGAACCCTGGAGGACAAGTTCCACCACAAGGATTACGAGCTACTTGTTCTGATTGTTTGATATGTAATATTAGTTTTGCCCTAAGTCAAACTAATAAGCCTTGTTTAGTTGGCAAAAAATTTTAGACAATTAAAATAAGACTTGTTAGGAGTATTAAACATATACTAGTTACAAAACTAATTACACATGTGGACGAAAAATCGTGAGACGAATTCATTAAGCCTAATTAATCTATCATTAATTAAAATTGTTTACTGTAGCACGATGTTGTCTAATAACCATGCCACCATGGCATCATTAGGCTCGTTAGATTCGTCTCACGATTTGAGTTGGGGTTATGAAATATGTTTTGTCATTAATCCACATTTAATACTTCTTTAGCGTCCATAGATTTGATGTGATGGGTGAATAACAAAATTTTGAGCAAATTATTTGATCAAGTGCATATATTTGGTAATATAAATGTTATATTTTCTATAAAACTTGATTAAAGTTGAACAAATTCGACTTAGAACAAATGTAAAGTGACATGTAAAAACCTTTTTGGCGTGTGATCTAGGCATGAAGCAAAACCACCTCATGGAAAGGGGCTACCAATAAACAATAGGCCATCACGCTGCAGATACTTTAAAAATACGCCATTTTTCATTATTCTTCAGTCAGCTAAAGATTACGCAAAACGGCCGTGGTAGCCTATCCGTTGAAACTTGAAAGCTTCAGATCTGAGACCACACTTTTGCTCGCCATTAAGCAGGCCGGCCTGAGTGGCAACCTGAGTGGCAAGTACCAGGTGCATCGACGGCGTACGGGGGCAGCCGGAGTGAGAGTGACCGAATCCGTTCCGGGCCGATCCGTCGCAGCTTTATATCTAACCGCAGGTGACACGCTGACGCTAACGCACGCTATTACCCCGGTCCATCAGGTGCGCTAGCTCAGTAGCTTGGCTGCACAAGATAAAACCCAAGAAAAGCTAGCAGCAGCAGCCACCTTCAGGTAGAAACGATGGTATAGGGAGGGCTAGCCAGAGTAGCCACTTGACAGCGCGGCCGGGTGGGTACACTTATTACCCACCCCGGGCATCGCGAGGTTGCCATATCGCGGCATCCGTGCATCGGATCGGAGAGCGAAGCGGTGGTGCGCCGTCGTCGTCGGTGCTGGGGCGGTGGGGCGCAGCGGCGCGTGACCGGGCACGTACGCGCGGCGGCGTTTGGGCGCCGGAGCACGAGACGAGACGCGCGGAACAGGGGCGGAGCACCCGCGTGCTCTTGCTGCCGGTCGCGTCCATCGGTCTATCGGCTGCCTGTCCGCGGCGAGCAACACGTACGCTGGCGACGTGACTCCTGCGTTTATCCACTTGTTGCTCCGCCCGCCTTTCTCGGCTCTTGAGAGTTGTGATGATGAATTCTGACGCACGAGCACGAGGGACGAGGCTCATCGGCTACTCACTTTGACTTCTTGACGAAGAAGAGCAAATGGGAGGGAAAAGAGGCCCTGTTTCAGATTTCAAACTTTCGAGCGGGCCAGATACGGCCTAGCCCTCCTCCCTCGTAGCCGTCCCATATTGGCCCAATTTGAGATAGGCCCCTCCTCCTCCCTGGTTAATGTGCGTGCGTGTCCGAGGCTAATGCATGGCGCATCATGACCACCGTCCATCAATCAACACGTGTAACGATCGCAAAACCAATTCAGCCCCCGCACGGTAGCAGGCGCCCTAGCGCGCGAGGCGAGATAGCGTCTCAGAGAAGCCCCCCTCACGTGCTCTTTTTTCCTTTCTTTTTTCTCTACTCAGATTTTCTATTTGAATAAACATTGTTCATATGTAAGTATATGTCTATATTATTTTAATAACACTACCTCAAAAGTTATGTGCATAACTTTTTGACAACATTTTCTCGAAAATCATGTCCATAATTTTTTGAATAACATTTTCTCAAAAGTTGTGATAAAAAACTATGCATATAAGTTATGTACATCATGGAAAGTTACACACGTAAGTTCTACATGCTACTAAAATTGTGCTGAAAATTTATCTCAACATTATCTCAGAAGTTATGACAAAATATTATGTAAGTTATGTATATTATGAAAAAGTTGTATACATTAGTTATGCACGATTCTGAAATTGTGCTTAAATTCTTGAAGTCATCTCATAAGAAATTATACCATGAAATTATGCATTGTAATTGTGTGTGTAAGTTACAAGATTTAAAAAATTAGAAAGTTGTGGAATTTCAAACTTTTAAAAAAATTCGTCAGGATGACAGTGAGATGTCGGATCCAGCGTCGGTAGGGCTCCTAGCGCGTACGCTCATTAGTAGTGCTGCCAACGCTGAAAGGTTGATGTGTGCTGAATGTTTAAAATGGATAAATTGAACGCTAAAATATAAAAATGAACCTATACAACGTTGATTAGTGGCTGGTAGGCATCGGAGGAACCTCACTGGATAAATTTAAAAAAAAGCACGTGAGGGACCATGTCCATATTTGAGTTGTCCGAATTCGATTGGTGGTAAGCCTCTGAGCAAGCACGCGCTAATTAGCAGTGCCAAAAAAATGAAGGCTTCAAATGTCTTCTGAATTTAGGAATGTCTATACAACAAGCCGGGAGTTTTGGGGATACTATCTAGCATTCAAATTTCAGACGATTTTTTTTTTTTGACATGGGTTAAATCGCTCGCTCTCATCAAAATCTACTTCATACAAAAGAAAATTTGCAACTAACACAACCACTCAGCATTTTGCTTGATGGTGCTGTGGCGAGGAAGGCTGATACACTTTGTTAGAGGTTGGGATTTTGTATATGAATAGAGCTTCCTCCACTAGAGGAATTATTGCCCTCCGATCAAACAAAAAAAAAGTACCATCTCAGTCGTCATCACCGTACCCCCGATTCTTAAAAAATCTCCAAGCTTTTATATGTCACCGCATCATGATCCCATGAACATCCTATACGTAGTGCGAAGCTCGACGACAAGCTGTCGATCGCCCTTTTATTTCAGGCTCCATCCTCAGGGGGAAAAAAAGAAATTCAAGCTGGAGGCATGATGGAAGCTAGAGAAGACAAGAGAGGGATCCCTTCACATGGACTGACTGATGACGGCAATCCGATCCCGTCATGGAGAAAAGAAGCTGAAGAAAAACACATGCACAAGGAGCTAATAACCCAGCCAAGAGGAGGAAACGTTAGTGCTAGCACACGCCCCGGCAACAAGCACTAGCAGGAGCTATAGCCGACTGCTTCTGTGTGTTAAACTCTCCCTCAACAAGAGTGCTGCGTGCGTCAGAACGCATTAGCGTCGTCGTCTATCTGTCTTGCGATCGAGTCAGTTCGAGGCGATCGATGGTGTCGCGGATCACGCACGCGATCGAGGACAGAGTAGTGTTGTACAAGTTGTGAGTGATCAGTGATCGTTCGAGAGCTAGCAAGCTTCAGTTCCTCCGGCCCAGTTGTCTCGCTGTTGCAAAGGCCAAAATCCAAATGCATCGTGCACTATGGGAATCTCCGAATATGCCGAGTGTCCTTTGTTGTGCACTCGGCCACGGAGCTCCCACGCGGGGTGGCCCTAGTGTATAGTAGTCCGGCGGGAGAGGGAGGGGAGAGGGCGGCGCCGGTAGGATAGGGAGGGGAGGAGTAGCGCCGGTAGGAGAGGGAGGGGAGGGACGGCGCCGAGAGGGAAAGGGAGGCGACGGGATCTCGGGTGAGTGGAGGGAGAGAAGATAAGAGAGGAGGAATTGATTGACCAATAAGAGAGGAGTATTTGTGGGAGTTGGATTGATGACGTGAACTTTGTCGAGTGTCTAGAAAAACACTCAGCAAAGAGCTTCTTTGCCGAGTGCTAACTTTAACCACTCGGCAAAGGTTTTTCTATTTTTTCAAGTTTCTCCTCCTTCTTTTCCACAAACATAAATTTAAATTAATATTAATTAATTCAATAATATCTTGTCAAATTTACTCAATAATATGTATTTTATTCTTATAGTCACATAGTTTAATTATTTTGTGCACTTATAGCTCAAATTCAATCTATATCAATAAAAATTCTATAATGGCACTTAATACATTTAAGTTTCCAAATAGTTTTTAAAAAATTACCAAAAAGTAACATGAAGAAATCATTGTCCTCTTTTACCTATAAAAAAGTTTTATTGTCAAATCACAATTCGACTCTAAATCTTATTGAGTCTTGATCAACGCTACGACCATTCCTCTGAGATGCTTTGATTTCTAAACATTGTATGTGACAAAATGTTCAAAATATTCTCAAATTTTTACCACAATCTTCATGTATAATATCATCACATCATGTAAAATTTCATGATTTTCAGACTTTGTTATTTTTTTTAAAAAAAAACTTAAAACCATACGACCACACGTTCATAGTAATGTTTTTTGAAAAGATGTTCAAAATTCCGTTTCATTTTATTGGTTAAGCCTCAAACAGGGATGGATATCAATTTTCTACTCATTTTGTTTTATTATTTAAATAACTTGCAATTAAAATTTGACTTGATTCAACAAATTACTTGAAATGCAATTATTTATTTAAATATAGCAAAAAGATATAAAAATACCAAACTTTTTTTGCGGGGAAAAATTACCAAAACTTTAACCTGGAGTACCACATATGTAGAGAGTAGAAAAAATTTGAGGTGTAGAAAAGAAAAAATATTTATTTGTCGAGTGACAGAAAAACACTAGGCAAACTAACTTCTTTGTCGAGTGCTGGAGAAAAACACTCGGCAAAGAGATTGTTTGTCGAGTGTCAGTTTCCTGAGTGTCAGAAAACACACTCGGCAAACAACCTCTTTGCCTAGTGTTTTTTTACCAAGTGTTTTCCGTGTGACGCTCGACAAAAAGATTGTTTAATTTGCTGAGTGCACGAGGGATGATGACACTCGTCAAACTCAAACGGCCTGTTCGTTTGGCTGGTGGATGCATGGTGGCTGGTGCTGATTTGTGCAATGAAAAGTACTGTTGGGTGGTGGCTGGTTTATTCTGAGAGAAAATTACTACTGGCCGGTGATCGATAAGCCAGACAAACAGGACGGAAAACACTTTGACATCTATCATCTATGAGGTGCCCGTACGACCTTTCATGAGCACCGAGCAGTAGGACGACGTTCAGGTAAGGTATTTAGAGAACACAGACCATGCACAGTAGCCTTTATATGCTATGGCTACGGCGCCGGGCATTCTGGATGAAGAGGCGACAGGTTTCAGCCACCACTCACTACTGAGTACAGTATGTACTACTAGCAACTAGCAAGTGGTGGTGACTGGTGCTCTCTTTTCTAGTATACCTCCCTGCGCTTTACCACAGAAAACTCCAAAGATGCAAGCAACACAAAGCTAAAGGGAGTCTACTTAGTATTTTTTTCACTTTAGGAATTATTAGGACACGAAATCGAAAGCCACACTGGAGGAATGTAGCTTCAAGAGCAGAGGGACGACAGTAGTGGCTAGCTAGACGACCAAAAGTGACAAAAGGCATCGAGTTTGAAATCTATACACTAACAATGCAAGGAGTGCCAAGTGTAACACTTACACTTGAATAGATAAACGAAAAGTGTGAATTGTTTGGGATAAAGGCATGGAGACGAGAGGGGCTAACAATAGCAACTCATCTCTTCCGAATGGGGATGACACTCATCACACTCACAGCAAGCACGATAACATATCAAACATAGCAAAAAGCTCAGCACACACTGATTTGAAGAGGAAGAAGGCAAAAAGCTGATTTACAAGGCACCGCCGCGCGCGGTTGTCAAACATCTAAGCCTAACCAACCCATTCATCCAAAGCCCAAATTAAAGCCTTTTTTTTTCGCAGCACACCACACGCTCAGCTAGTGATCCTGCAACCATGCGTATATGTCGTTGTTGCCTCGCTCACGAGATGGCGACGTCGCACGGCACCTCCTGGAACGACCGCGCCGCCGACGGCGAGAGTCCGACGACCACGGGCGAGCAGAACGACTCCAGGTAGTGGTGCCTGCTCGTGACGCCGGCGACCTTGAACTGGACGCGCGCGCGCATCCGGACGTCGACGCCCACCTTCCCGGCCTCCAGCAGGTCGTGCCGCAGCTCCCGCGCCGCCCGCTCCGCGACGGGCGCCGACCGCGCCACGGCGCGCACGTCCAGCCGCGTCTCGTTGAGGCGCGGCTGCCGGAACGCCGGCGCGTCGGCGACGGCCAGCTGCGCGGAGTCGCCGTAGAGCACGAGGAACTCCACCCACTCGTAGAGGATGGACACGCGCCGGTTCGGGTTGCGCGCCGCAAAGGTGAGGTAGAACGTCGCGTTCGCCGTGGCGTCGGGCGGCGGCGTCACGTTGAAGTGGCGAACCACGGCGCGGGTGACGGCGTAGTCGATGGGCTTCGGCCGGACCGCCAGCCAGAAGATGAGCACGGCGAGACCCGCTAGGAGGACGGTGACCACCACCGACACTACGAGGCACCGGACCACGCCCACCCGCCGGGCGCGCCCGCTCTGCGCGACGCTCCCCCGCGTCGTCGTCGCCGCCGCCGCCGGCATTGCGGCGCTCTTCGTTCGCCGTTCGCTGCTGCTAGCTAGCTGTGCGTGGCGATGTTGTTCATCGATCACGTATTCACGTCCGCGGCGGCTTTGTATACACGACGAGATCATCCGAGGAGGCGCCACCATGTGGAGGCAAAGAATCAAAGATGAAAAGAGATGCCACAGAGCTATGAGGTGGGTGCCTCGAACGCCGTGCTCCGACGCGCTGCTTTTGCTTTCGGTTTGTGCTTTGACTCTTCCATGGAAGGATTCGAATTCCAGTCCTCTCGGCGCACTGCAGGAATTTTACGTACGTGACAGCCTGACAGCTAGCCGTGCTGGGCTCTCCTGACAGCTAGTGGTCATTTTAAAGATGATGTTTTGGCTAACTTGTTCATATGTTTTGTTTGTCTGAAACGTTATCTTTTAATGACTCGAGGTACTAGTGTAGAAATGCAGAACGCTAGGCATGTTGCATTGTGTAACATCACGGACACGCGGTTATGATCTTATCCAAACACAACAAAAATGATACTCACTCCGTCTTGTAAAGAATGTAATCCTAGCATTTGAAAAAATCTCACAAATAGTGCAATCCTAGAAAATAGATCCAATTTCTTACCTGCATGTCAAAACTTACTGCATGTGGCTAAAAAACTAGAATGATACTTTTTATGTGACGGAGGGAGTAGGATTATCTTTTTAGGCTTTTTTGCCCCTCACCTTTGGACCGGGGGTTTCTCCATGAGACCAGGAACCTCATGCAATTCAGAAACCTGTTGAAATGAGAGAATTCAGCAAAAAGAAAAAAAAAGGTATTTTTAGGGCAAAAAATCTATTGAAAAACCCCATTTCGTCATGGCACCCCAAAGGGCTAGGACACCTAATAGGTCGAAATTAAAGGACGACCATCGTTTGTAGAATAAATAGAAAAAAGGCAAGTAATAAATTGTTACACTATCTCCATACGATGAATCAGGATGCCAAAATAAATATGCAACTTTGCCGTCCTGAACAACACCTAACCCACGTTGAGAAATTGTGGGCGCTCTCTAGATTTTACAGCGAATTCTGTTTGGCTACTACCAAAAGAAGTTTGGTTATTGGAGCATGTCTGAAGGTTCTTTAAACATGACAAAGAAAAAGAGGGCAAAAGTGGCATGCATGCTTTCCGGCCACTTTGACAATGTCACGTACTCTAATCCAAACCCAACCTTGAGAATGTGTAGTACCTCTACCTAAATACACTCCAACCATACAGAGGTCACCATGTAAACGGGCAAAGCAAAATTATAAAGGAATTTCATTTTTGGGCTTTATTCTTTTTTAAACTTTGGAAATGGGCTTCGATCTCCATGAAACAAAACAATTCTGGGGAAAAAAAACTATACAATGAGAGAATTTCAGCAACATATTCAATTGCCCCATTTTGCCACGGACCCCTAAAAAGCTGCTGAAAATTAAAGGATCCCTGTTAAATAAATTAAAAAAATTATAGAGTTACTCCATAATGTTTCAATATGGAAATTAAATTTTTATAGTAGTTCATTTGGATAAATGTTAGACAAAACATAATCCTGGTTACATCCAGGGGCGGAGCTAGTAGAGGTGCATGGGTGTACAGCTGTACACCCAATATTTTTGGCAAACAAACTTTAGTTTGTATGCATATACATGTAAGTCTACAACTAACTGCGTCAGACTTTGTATATTGGAGCTCAAACGAACTGCATGGCCTTCTTATTAGCATCTAATTGGGCCCTCGGTTTGCTATCTGTTCGAGAATAAAATTTCTAAAGGTGGAAATAGTTGTGTGGATGGAAGAGTTTAGGCTTTGGAATCAAACAAGTAAATTGGACACAAATGGTACTTGCAAGTTTCACTGTCCAGAAATATGATTTATCTCTAGTAGTGGAATGTCAACAGGCGTGCCTTTTGAGAAACTAACGATAGAAGAAAATGTCACATATTCACTTAAGTGCTTGAGGTTTATTTTGAGACAGGGGTTAGCATGTCGTGGACATGATGAAAGCCAGGAGTCTCCTAACTAACAAAGGAAATTTTCTTTTAGCAAAGTTAAGAGTATTGCAGAGCTTTTAGTCTTGCTTGTTGAGACAGATTTGCATAACAGACTCTCGTATGTCTACATATATATACTTATCATATTAGTGTAGTTGCTACCTGTAGCAATAGCAAGTGTGTTGAAAGGGCATCCTCGACGATGAATTTTGTAACGAACACGCTAAGAAATAGCATGGGCGATCAACACTTGAATAATTGCTTGGTTACATTTATTGAGAAGCTTTTTTTTATAGAAGTTGATGAAGACATTTTCTCCCGTTTCCAAAAGTTGTTGAGTAAATTTGTAATTTTTAATTAGGTAATACTTTCATGATGTTATATAGATAAGGGATTTAAAGACTATATGTATTGTTCATGAACTATTTGTTTTCATGTGTTCTTATTTTGCATATGCTAGAGTTCTTAAGCTCGCACACCCAATCTTGAATTCCTGCCTCCGCCACTGGTTACATCTATCTCTATATATGACGAAGTCTGGATAAATGCTTTTATCATTAGCTAATAAAAAGTTGCTTAATAAAAAGCTGCCGGCTGTTTGGATCCCCAAGCTTGAATTGGATTGATGCAGAGCAGAGCCACTGGGAGCCCAAACAAACGCGCCCAAAGTTCATCATACATGCTTCGCCTTTTTCGTTTTTCATCATCTAAAATGATCCTAGTAGTACCTTGAGACGGAGAGAAGCACAAGACGGAAAAGAAATAAGTGGTGTGCGCACTTGGCTAACAAATGGGATAGTATCACTAAGCCTCAGCTAGAGGGGGGAGTCAAATTTACGGGCGACCGTAGGGAGCGCTCCCTACGGTCGATCCTACCAGTATCCCGCCTGTGGGCCCGCCACATGGTCCCTCACCCGCTGGTCTTCCGCTCCCTTCCCCACTAGTCAAAAGCAAATAGAAAAAAATAGAGAACAAAAGTTTTTTTAGAAAAATTATGAAAATACTAATGAAAATACTCCAGAACGTAAAAGTTTAGAAGAAAAAATTTCGAAACAAAATTCGGAAGAAAAACTTCATAAAATTTTTTGGAACAGAACTTTGTAAAAATTTTGAACAAACTTTTAGAAAAAAAATTCTACAGGAAAAATATGAAGAAAAATAAAAGCGAAAAGGTTTTTGAAGAAAACTTTTCAACCAAACTTAAGGAAAAAATTACACAAAAAATAAAAAAATCAGGAAAAAGTTTTTGAAAAAAAGAAAAATCAGAAAATAAAATTTTGAAGAAAAAGTTTCAAACAAACTTGAGAAAAAAATTATACAGAAAATATTTTGGAATGACCAAAATAATGAACAAAGTTTTTGAAAAAATCATAAACGAAAAGTTTTAAGAGGAAGATTCTGATAAAAAAATTTGGAAAAAAAAGAAAAAGAAAAAAATCAGTCGGCGGCCCCGGCACTTACCTCGCGGGCGAGCTCGCCTCGCGAGCACCGACACTCGCCGGCACGCGAGCTCGCCGCGGCCCAACTCCTCCACTCCCCCGGGCTCGTCGTCGTACTCCACGGCCGCCAGGGATCCGCCAGAGGAGCTCGTCAGGGCCCCGGCGCCGCACCCCGAGGCCGTCCGCCGGCGGATCTCGCAGCACCTCCTAGCCACCGAGCCCGCCGCTGCCTGCTCACCACCGCCGCCGCTTGCTGGCCACTGCTGCCGACGCTCGCAGATCTGAAGAAAAGAGAAGAAAAGGTAATGGAGATGAAGGGGTGGGGAGAATAAATCATGGTGGGACCCGCTCGTGGTGCGTGGTGGCAGGTTAATGCGGGTTGACCGTGAGTACTGTTGCGTGCGGTTGGGTGTGAATTCAACATCGTGCAGCTAGAGCTAATATAGCCTACTGGGCCAACAGAGACCGTAGCGGAAACAAAGTGTGGTAGAAGCAGAATCAGCCGGGTAACATAACTGCACTGTGAAAGCCCGTGCTAATCACATAGACTGTCAGTGGGATAAAAAGTTTTCAACCAAAGGCAGGATAGGGCTTCAGTCCGTGTCAGTGTTGTTTTGCTTGTTTCAAATCGATCACACTGTTCGATCAGTCACTCTGCCCAACGATGCGCGGCCGGCCTTGCAGGTAATTGGCTGCTAGACCTCTCTCACTTAATCTTCGCACTACTACGAGTGATTAGAGCCCTTGCGTCGCTAAACGTTCTGCTTACTCGGTTAGAAACTAATAAGCTGACACGATGGATGGGACTCGTCTTTTGCCCCTTGAAGGACATGGTATATATGGTTGCCTGGGACTGTCAACTCCTTTCATTGTTTCAAATTATAGTTCGTTTAACTTTTTTTAACTTAAGTTTGATCATTCATCTTATTCAAAAAATTATGCAAAATATCATATTTTTTGTGATTTGCTTTGTTAACAAAAAATCTTCAAAAATGACTTAAATTTGACTATATTTGTACAATTTTTTAACAAGACAAGTGGTCAAATTTGAACTTAAACAATCAAATGATCTATAATTTAGAAAGGGAGGAGTAGCTATCTTGAAACTACTCAACATTCTTTTGCATCCAAATTAAAAACTGAATGTTCTAACTCTTCCTACCAGAACAGTTTCATACGTTTACTATAAGTTACGTCGCAGTGATTAGGAACACAAATGTTTGGTTCTCTAGGGTCGACCCAAAACTTATTTAATTGAACTAATCGTGATTTCAAACGAATAAAAGTGGAATAGAAATGAACTAGCCAACTCATTGATATCTTCATCACTTGCATCAACGGAATGGGTCAAACATGCATTGGATTAGATCTTCATCAAGATTTGATGGATGCACCAGGCCAAGCACACGATTTTTCAGTTGGTAGCAAAGTGGAGCATATAATTAATTTGATGAAGAGAACACTGACAGTCTGGCGCCCATTAGCAGCGACATCGCACGTCAAAACTACACAAATAAAGTTACAAGCCGCGCCAAATTTTTCTTGCGAGTAGAGATTAGCAGGTCGCTGTTCTGGCCGTCAGCAACGGCTGTCATTTGCCTGTTTTCCTCTCCCTGCAAATCGACGAGCCCTAAAGAGATCATGTCCTGTGCCCTTTGGTGCTTTGCTCAGTGGCGTGCAACGTGTCGGTGTGACCACCATGCCCCGGATCAGATTGCGGTTGAGATCCGCAGGCACAAAATCAGGGGACCCTGTAATGCCCTGTCGCTTTGCCTGATCAATTTTAACTGATCCGGCCTACTTTTTACACCCTCCCCTTACATTCACAAATTCTTCTGTCAATGTGGAGGAGCATGTGGTCAGGAATTACCTTCTTCAGACTCCAGTAAGCACCGCACTACTTGTTCAAACAAATTTCTGAACGGAAAGAGGATTAACTAGCTGACGGGTTTCCTTTTGGCTGCTGTCTGTCTTCGCTGTCCTCATGCCAGTGGTATTACGAAACAACGCGTGCGGCGAATTTAGACGCAAACGCAACTTTAATCTCTATCCCTTGGGATGTAATCGTGCACTAATCAGCTTTGCATACCTGCGCTGACGGCCGGGCATTGGCCGCTGCTCTGTTCCTGACGTGACGGTGAGCAAGGAGGTGCATCCTGCGGTTGGATACTCGGTCCAATTCAAAAAAAAAAAACGATGTTTAGGCTATGAACATCGTCTATAATAAACTTACACTTGAACTAACAACTTCTGTAAAAATATATGATAGTTTGAATATAGGATATCTTAATATTGTTGAAGTATTTTCAATGATAAATCTAGTAGAATATAAGAATCTATTGTACATTGTCAGTGCTTAAAAAAGAATTATTGTACATTGTCAAAACTCTTTACACACTTTCTTTTCCAAATCAGTACAAACGCAGATGCTCGCATACACGTATATACACTCACCTGTACGAACACACGTATGCAAAATTGAGCTAGCAAATCTTCTAGATTGACTAAGTCACAATTGACGCAATCGAATTAAATTCAGAAAAATATGAGCACTAACGTCGAGTCGAGAACTCGAATCCTAGGTCTTACCAGGTTCCAGTACAAGGTCTTACACTCTTACCAGTTCACACAACTCTTTATACATGTTAACGATCAAAGTACAAACAGCTGTTCAAAGTACAACAAGTTTGACATGTCATTATCCTAAAGCAGCATGTATTTTGAGTTGGATGAAGTGGCTCTGTACCACGTACGGACCACGGTGCCGAGGTGCGCACTAAGTAGCTAGTGCTCGCAGCACCCAACTCTGTCCGATCCCTGAAATGCATAGAGATAGTGCCTCGGAATTAGGCACAGAAGAAAGAATGGGCCTGCTGTATTGGTGTAAATTATGCTACCTCGTCAGTTTACATGGAAAGAGTGAGTGGACATTTGCTTCCTAATATGCTTGTGTCAGAATTAGTGCTACGCACGTACTACGCAGCAGCAACACCCAAATTAGTTACTGGTCCAAACAGAAAAAGTTGGGGATATCATCACCACCTTTTATATTTCTACAATCTCATGTACATATTCTGATCAAAGTCGTGCCACTGGGCTCACTATTTTCTGCAGTTACGTTTTCTTGAGCCAAGTGCCGTTTTCTTCTAATCTAAATTCGAAAATATCTAGGGACTCCTTTTGGGGAAAGGTCACCCGGTTCCCGGCCCATTTTTTGTTTAACATGGAAAGGCCACCTTGGCCTGAACTCTGAATTCAGGGGACACGCACAACCATTTTCTGGTAGTGGAAGTCTGAACAAACTTTTGATATGTATAATACTGAGCGTACTTCAACAAAATGTTGGTATGAAGCTCCCACTGCACATATATAGTGTTCTCTCTTTGCAAAGTGCTTTTGTAGACACAAGCTTTGCAGGGTAGTCAAATAGCTACTTCATTTGTTCCAAACTATAGGCTGTTTTGATATTTCTAAATTCATAATTTTTGCTTATGCATCTAGATATATACACTATGCTAGATACACACTAGGAATCTAGATTTATCAAAACGATTTACTACTATACCTCCTTTCTCTAATAGTTGACGTTGGTTAGCTCAAACTGACTGACGTCAAGTATTAAAGGATGGAGGTAGTATAATTTGGGGCAGATGGAGTACTACTGTACTATGTAGGAATAGCCATACACTCATGTATAGGTTGCTAGAAGCAAAATGTCCAAACAATGAGCCTGGCGACTATTCGGGCCTTCAGCTTCGGGCCAATAAAATCCCTGCAACCCAAAAAGCATCGGCCACTACACATGCGTATCACAGAATCGTTGGCTGCTGTAGCAAGGGCAACCAAAAGCGTGCCTTTGATACCAATCAAGCTTAGATCTTAATCATATCCTGGAACCTACGATGCTGATGCTTGCCTAAAGCAAGAGAGCAGCTTGCACCACCACCACCACAAGTTGATCATTAGCACGCTAATGACACTAGTCCTGACCTGTAATTAGCACTCAGGTTCACTCAGAGTATTATATATCGACAGCGCGATTGCACGAAGCTGATGGTCCACTGACAGGCTCTTCCAAAGGGTATCTGTGTGCACTTGGCAGCCTAGGATTGCAGGGCTCCATCCTCTTGACCGATGACGGCATAAACGTACGGGCCTGTTTAGTTAGGTGTATATGGGGTTAAAAAAAATCAGTCCTTTTGACTGCTAATTAGGGGTATTTAATAAAGAAAGTTTATAAAACTACCTCCACAACCTTGCGTTAATTCGCGAGACGAATCTAATGAGGTCCTCGACCACATGATTAGAGGATGGTTATTGTCGCATTATTGTAGCAAATCATAGATTAATTATGCTTATTAGATTTTTCGTGTAAAGTTGCACTCATTTGTGAAAGGTTGTAATTAAACTTTATTTTAGTACTCTATGCATACAAAATTCTTTTTGTCAAAAAATTTCGAGGGGATCCAAACATTGCTGAGTCATCCAACTTTCCCCAGTTCATCTGTCACATCAAGTCACATTTTTTTCGTGTTGTCCAATGTGACAACCTTTTTTATTTCAGCACTATTCGTACGCGCAATTTGCTGAACTAAAGGAGCCCGTACTGTAAGTCTACGCTGAGACTGACGTGTGGGTCCCACCCGTGGTTGGTTGGGAGAGAGAGAGAGATTGCATGTCGAGCTGGGAATAGTAATTTAGCACGCGTGATGTGAAGTTAGCTAGCTTATATAGGGACTGCGTGCTTACTATATGAAGATAATTTGGTCTCGTTGAATTTGACATGGCTTTCGTCCTGCCGTGTAACCAGCTTGCTGTAGCTATACCTCCCTAGCTAGTAGCTACTCCTCCAAGATATTTGACGTCAGCTGGAAAGCATGCAGCTGCTGGCTCTCTCCCTCTGCTGCTACTTAAACCTCTGGTGAGCCACCCCTCTGCTTCGTCAGAGCAGAGAGCTAGCTGCAGTTGAGAGAGCAAGAGGCCAAGGCGCTAGCCAATAACCAAGGAGGAGAGAGTAGTAGTCAGCGATCGAAACCGACGATCAGCCATGACTGAGCTGGCGCCTCTCCCCAAGGTGTTGATGGGGTCGCTGGCGTTCGGGGTGTTCTGGATGCTGGCGGTGTTCCCGACGGTGCCGTTCCTCCCGATCGGGCGCACGGCGGGGTCGCTGCTGGGCGCCGTGCTCATGATCGTGTTCCACGTGATCAGCCCCGACGACGCGTACGCCTCCATCGACCTCCCGATCCTGGGCCTGCTCTTCGCCACCATGGTGGTCGGCGGCTACCTCAAGGGCGCCGGCATGTTCAAGCACCTGGGCGCGGTGCTGGCGTGGCGGAGCCAGGGCGGGCGCGACCTGCTCTGCCGCGTCTGCGTCGTCACGGCGCTCGCCAGCGCGCTCTTCACCAACGACACCTGCTGCGTCGTGCTCACCGAGTTCGTGCTGGAGCTCGCCGCCGAGCGGGGACTCCCAGCCAAGCCCTTCCTGCTCGCGCTCGCCACCAGCTCCAACATCGGGTCCAGCGCCACCCCCATCGGCAACCCGCAGAACCTGGTCATCGCCTACAACAGCAAGATCACCTTCCTCCAGTTCTTCTTCGGCATCCTCCCGGCCATGCTCGCCGGGATGGCCGTCAACACGGTCATGCTGCTCTGCATGTACTGGAAGGACCTCGAGGGCGCCAGCCCCGACGAGGTCGCCGCCGTCAAGGAAGCCGAGGCCGCCGAGGAGGGCCGGTCGCCGGCCTCGGTGCTGTCGCTCAACAAGTGCAGCAGCCCATCACCAGTCGCCGCCGCCAACGGCGCCGCCCTGCGCCTGCGCCAGAACGGCCACGGCAACAGCGGCCACGACGACGACACGGAGTCGGTGATGTCGGAGAACATCTCGACCAAGCACCGGTGGTTCATGCAGTGCTCGGATCAGCGGCGGAAGCTGTTCCTCAAGAGCTTCGCGTACGTGGTCACCGTCGGCATGCTCGTCGCCTACATGCTCGGGCTCAACATGTCGTGGACGGCCATCACCACCGCCATCGCTCTCGTCGTCGTCGACTTCCGCGACGCCGAGCCGTGCCTGGACAAGGTACAGTGTATATATGATCGTGCTCGATCGTTTAATTTGCCCCATGCATGCATGGCTCAACACTCAACTTGAATTATTGAAGCAAGCTAAGAGTCAGGGGGGCACGCGGTGGGCATGCACGTCTCATGTAGGTGTCGCACGTGTCTGATCTGAATATGTATGTGCAGGTGTCCTACTCGCTGCTGGTCTTCTTCTCGGGGATGTTCGTGACAGTGAGCGGCTTCAACAAGACGGGGCTCCCCGGGGCCATCTGGAACTTCATGGCGCCCTACGCCAAGATCAACCACGTCAGCGGCGTCACCGTGCTCTCCCTCATCATCCTGCTCCTCTCCAACCTCGCCTCCAACGTGCCAACTGGTGAATTGTTAAGCTAGCCCCAAGTTTTTTATTTTAATTATTACACACTGTCTGCCATATCGGCAATTAAGAGTGATATATCTGTACTAGTAGTTTGTCCAAGTGTGTCACGGCCAGCTCGTTAAGCACTATTGCCATTTTCTTTAATTTGATGTACACACGAATGGTACGGTAACTGTATTTAAGCGCCGTTTAATTTGACGTGACAGTTTGATAATAATATATAAAATCACTGGCGCGCGCATGCAGTGCTGCTGATGGGGGACGAGGTGGCGGCGTCGGCGGCGACCATCTCCTTGTCGGCGGTGACGCGGTCGTGGCTGCTGCTGGCGTGGGTGAGCACGGTGGCGGGCAACCTGTCGCTGCTGGGGTCGGCGGCGAACCTGATCGTGTGCGAGCAGGCTCGCCGCGCGCCGCGCAACGCCCACGACCTCACCTTCTGGAGCCACGTCGTGTTCGGCGTCCCCTCCACGCTCGTCGTCACCGCCATCGGCATACCCCTCATCGGCAAGATCGCCGTCTAGCTGATGCTGCTAATAGCTTCGCTCGCTGCTAGTTAATCAGCACGCATGCATGCAGCAGCGTCAACAATTAATGTCGTGCCATGGCGACCGGTCCACGAGCGAGCAAGCTAAGGGAAAATTAAGATCAAGCCCTGCACATGCATGTACGCATGGCTACTCAAGTGTGCGATTATTAACTAATTAATTAATTAGGGCATCCTTTTCAAGTCTCATCAGGTATATATAGCTTTATTTGCCCCTGCTCTGAGACAAACTGTACTACTGTTGTAAGTTGGTCATGACTAGAGCAGTGACGTCAGATGATGTTAAGAAATGAAGATGCAGCAATGTGCTAAATAAGCAGCGCATGTGCATGCAACATCATCTGACCAGGTTTGCAGCTTTGGTTTGGTTGAATCTAGGTATAATGATGTACTACTAGCTATGAGTAGTGCTCTGAAGATAAAATTTGCACCTGCGTTCACTACTATCTTTGCTTCTTGCTGAGGAGGCTTTTCTCTCTCTTTTTTTCAGCTATCATTTTGTTGCAATTTTTTTAAAAGCATGTGTTGTCTCTTTCGGAAAAAAAAGGTATTGGAGATTGTTAAAACAACAATTGGGTAGTACATGTTATACTTCGAATACTCAATCCATCTCAGATTCTCAGAATATGTTTAGATAGAATAAGAAAGCTGATGAAAAGTTTAGTTTTCAACTTTGTAATTGTGGGCATGCCCTTGGATAAAATCTCGGCTCTGCGATTAACTTTCCAAATGGATTGCTTCGTAGTTGCTTGGGGACATGCTTTTCTAGTAGTTGAGGTAAAAAAAAAAAAAACAGACGCATGGTTGTGGATGGGTATATTTGTCGGTTCACCGTTTTAATCTCAACTGAAAACTCAAATGTTATTGTTTCCTAAGACAAATTCAAGTAGTAAATGTAGCTATATTTTGGAATGGAGTGAGTATTATAGCATAGCGCTTTGACCTCGACAATATATAGTGTGGTAGATCCTGTTTTGACCTCCGTCCGAGTTTCAGCTTTGACCCTATTTTCTTACAAAATGTGTTTATTATACCTATAATTAGATACTCTATTTGATCTCTACACTAATCTTCATAGGACATCCAGATAAAAAATATTAATCTGATAAACTCTTTTAAAACTGAAAATAGAAACATCCGGCCACTACCCACTATGCCAAAGTCTCTAATCATCATTGACTTTTATTTTCTAATTACCAACCTACTCAATTATGGAAAGAACATTAAAGTAATCCTCTAAATCACCAACCTCTACCATATGAAAATAATCAACTATATATTAGAAAAAACATGCATTCATTCATGTTCACTATCTGTGCCAATACAATTGGAGCCGACACAGACAAGTCGGCTAAGTGTTATATACCATTACAGACAGCTTGCAGACTATCCATGTCAGCTCTAATTATAAGGTGGCATGAATACTTTCCTTGCGTTCGTAATTTAATTTTCAATTGACTTCAGAAATTTATGACTTTTTATATGAACTTTATAATCTGTTGTAGATTTGATATTTGAATAGGTAAACTAAAGTTTCATACACCAAGCGTAAATAAAAGGGAGCAAAACTCTCATATTCAAATTCTCGTTGAGTACTCCTAGCTATAACAAAACCTGAGTCAAAAGAGATCACAATAAAGATTCTAGATTTAGTTTCAATAATGGTAGATGGGGATAGAGTCTACCCAATTTATGCCATGATGTTTCTAAATTTTGTGAGTAGTGTAGAATATATTTGTTTCTAACATATCTCATGAAAATTATGATGTTCTAAAGTAAATTTTTAATTACAATAGCAAGATAGTGATCATGTAAAATCTTATGGTTTCAAGTTTTAAAATAATCTTCAAAAATATTAATGATATTTTATTTTGCCATACAACCTCTAGGCCACTGTTAACAAATGGGTAACAATCCTCTACAGCCGTCGGAAGCGTCATTAGACCGTCTCCAGCAGTGCAGGGGATCCCCATCTGCAAAATTCCCCTTTGAGCGAAGGACGGAGGAAGAAACGTGCGCTCAAAAAAACTGCTCCTTCCAGCAGCTCTCGCGCATCCCTTTCTTCATCTCAACTGCTCCTCCTCCGCCAGTCCGCCTCGTCCCTGCACTGGCCTCCTCCGCCTCCACCCTGCGCAGATTCGCGGCCCGCCGCCTCCTCCGCGAGATCCGGCGGCGAGGTCCTCCTAGCTCCCCGGTGCCGCTTCCTTCTCCTCCTCTCGGGCACCGCTTCCCCCTCCTCTCAGGCGCCGCCGCCTCCTCCTCCGCCTCGGGCGGCGCGAGATCCGGGGAGTGAGAGCGAGGCCGCGAGGTCGGCGGGGCGTTGGTGGGCTCAGCGAGGCGAGGCAAGGAGCTCGATGGAGGGGAAGGCGAGCGGGTGAGCTTCTGCAGCGCGACGGCCTCGGTGGTGGCGTCGGGGTTCGGATCTCGCGGCCGGATCTCGGGTGGCGGCACGACGACCTCGACTTCCTCCCAGCGGTGTGCTCCTCCCCGGCTATAGGTGGCAAACGGGCCGCCCGGCCCGGCACTGGCACGAGCATGACCAGGCCCGACCCTATGGGGCACGGCGGCCCGCCGTGCTGTGCCACATCAGGTCACCGTGCACAACTCGCAGCCCAGGCACGGCCCTACGTCACCTTAGTCGTGTCGTGCCGTGCTCACAGGCACGACAGCCCGCCATGGCCCGAGGAGCTCGCCGCGAACTGCATCGCCACCGCCGGCCCGCCGCAGATCTGCCGAGGGAAGAGAGGGGTGGCGGCGGGATTGGGGGAGTGGGTGGAGAAGACAGGAGGCGGCGGGACTAAGCAAGGATGAAAAAAATCAAATCCATCACACACAAATCAAGAATCGAAGAAAAACCATCACAAATCATCAAAGTTCATCGATCCATAAACGAATCCATCACACAAATACATATGCACGACCGGCGCGGCGGCCGACGGTGGCTCCAAGTGACGGCGGAGGCAGGCGCGGTCGCCGGCCACGCTTCCGTCGGCGGTGGAGGCAGGCGCGGCCGACGGCTTTGCTCCCGCGGGCGGAGGAGGGCGGCGCGGCCCCTGCCGGCGCTGGATGCGGCCGGTGGAGGGAGCAGAGGCGAGGCGGAGGCTGGAGGGGTGCGGCTCGGAGTCGAGGTCGGAGGGGGCGGCTCGGAGTCGAGGCGGAGGGGGCGGGACAGCCGGTGCGGCGGCGCATAGGGCCAGGAGCCCAGGAGAGTTGCGGCGGCTGGGTGGGGAGAAAATGAGAGGTTAGGGTTTGTGTGTGTGTTTTATATACTATGGCAGTCTATGGGCCTTGAGTAGGCCGGGATGCAGGATTTTAACGGGCCGCTACCGTGCCAGTCCATTAACCGTGTCGTGCCCGTGCCGGCACTACGGGCCGAATTCGCGGCCCAGGCACTGGCACTACGTCGTGCCGTGCCCGGCACTGGCACTATCGTCTTCGTGCCGTGTCGTGCCAGGACCGTGCTTTTTCGGACCGTGCTCGTGCCGGCCCATCGTGCTCGTGCCAAATGGCCATCTATATCCCCGGCCGAGCTCCTCCCCAGTTCGTGCGCCGCCGCCTCCTCCTCCTCCTCTCGGGCCGCCGGATTGGCGTGCCAGGGCCGGCGGAGCTCGCGAGGAGGCCACTGGATCCTGCGGAGGGTGGCGAGGTCGAGGCTGTGGCGGCGGAGTCCCGCCGGGCAGCGGCGAGGTCGAGGTCGTGGCGGCAGGTCTTCCTCCCCGGGCTCCTCCGGCCTCCTGCTGGGCGACCTCCTCGCTGGCGCTCCGTCTTGCCTCCTTCCCTGGGATGGCGCGAGAGAGGATGACGGGTGGGAGAGGGATGAAGAAAGGAGAGAGAACCACCAGATATAGGGTGCCGAGAGCTGCAGCTGCAAAATGCAGAACCGGCTGCAGCAGCAGCTGGAGCTGCTACAGTGTGCATCGGTTTTGCAGCACCCTTTGCGCACACCGCTGGAGACGGTCTTAGGGGACGAGACGTCAATACTTGCCTCATAATATTGGTACGATCCTAAAGCAGGGATCATGTTCAAATCAGGTCCTAATCTTAAACTACAGTTGCCATACGTTTGGTCTTTGCTGTTGATAAAAAATGCATGTGTTATGCCTTTCAGGATTTTTTTTATATTATGCGTCGCCGTGTCTTCGAACAGTTGTTTGTCGTCTATTTTGAAGCAAAAGTATTAATTGAGACTATTGAAGTTACGACTGACGGCTATTTGTTTTTCATGTCCCACTATACTGTCCATCTACCCCTGCTCGTGGACAAGCTAGTAATTTCAAGATATATGATGTTTAGAAATTCATGTATAAAATGTGTGACTTTAGCTAATCCTTTAGTTATACAATTACTCTATGTGATTATCCATTCTTTTTCGTAGTTTTGTTTCCTTTTGCATGGCACCTCCATGTATGTTTCACTACATATGTTTGATTAAAAACTTAGCTTGAGCTATGTGTTTTATAGTGATAAATATGTTTCACTACATATTTATCGCCTACCTCATACAAGTAGTATGTGTGGAACAACCAGATAGAGATTGCACACTATCTATATATATGTATTGCGTTAGAAAATGAGTATGTCCAAGTCGCTCGATCCCCAGTGGGTGGTACGACAAACAAACTTATCCTTCTAGTCAATGCAGCAATGGCTATATATGTGGTATCCTCGTAGGATGGATTGATCACATTGTGGACTTTTGGCGGCCGTACCAGCCATGCTACTTTCATGTTACGGCCTTGCGTGTAATAATTAGTTACTATCGCAGACTTTAGCTTGAAATGGTCCGAGATAATTAATAAGAGATTATCATTACATGTCAAGCTCAGCTACATGCATATGCGCGTACATATGTAGCCACTTAACCATCATTTTCAGTGACTCAATATTCTTCTACTTTGAGTCAAGGTGTACCTGTCAATATATAGTTCCGTAACCACTTAGATATATTATCTTTTGGCGAATTAAGCTACTTATCTACCTAGAATCTAATTTTATGGTTTAGTGATGAATATTCTTTTATACCAACCATTCAATATGGTTTCTAATTAAGAAAATCACTGGATACGAATGATGATTAAGTTTTCATATCAATACACGATGTGCTGCTAGCTAGTACTGTAGCACAAAAGATCAAGAGAGAATGTGCGCAATGATGCATTCTTCATTTATCTAAACCCTACTGTCAAATCCCCGTGATTATACATTTCCAACTTGTCATCAACTTTCTGTTAAGTACATTTGATCTTTTCATTGGGCCCCTTTCAGATAACTAAAGGAGTGCATACTACATGCATGGAACTTACCACTGCACTGACCTGAACCAACTAAATATCTCCCTTCAAGAATCAAACAAAATATCCATGACCACATGCCTCCAACAGGCAGCACTTTATTTTATCCAAAGAAAAAGGTAAAATAAAATACAAGCATTATTTGTGACATGTTCTCATAGGAAACCAAGCTCTACCCCCTTTCTTCTAATTATGTCCACTCCCCTGCAGGGTGTGCCATCCACGATGCAATGACGTGGGTTAGTCCAATAGCCTTCCGACAACCCATTTTCAACTATTAGGCATGGTATTTTGATGGCAATATATGCCAAAATGTTGATCAGTGCAACGTATGTGCGATAACAAATTGCATAATTATTTTTCTAAAAAAGAACTGTAGATGAATACCCACAGTGCAAATGATGTCACACCCAGAATTTGAATATGGGCGGGAGCAGTGGCGGAGTTAGGCTTCTTTGTGTCTGGCAGCTGACATCAATGGAATTTTTGAAAATCAATGCTAAAACACTGTTGCGCATTGTTCATCTATGTAGTTGACATCGGTGTTTAATGCATTTGACATCAGTGACTCAGCTGGTTGGCTCCGCCCCTGAGCGAGAGTACCCCAGCTAGTGGTCTTTACCACTACAACTGTGAGCCCCTTGACAGATTTGATAATTATTGCTAATCCGATCCGCGGGTTGAGCGCTATATATAATGCTATATGCTAACTGTAGACTAAAGTGGGAGTGCGGCAAAAAAAGTGGTAAAATATTTCAGTTAAGATTATGGGATTGTTGTTTTGTCCATCAGCTGCATGGAACCAAATGGAAACTAGTAGTGTTCAACTTTGGTTTCTGTAGATGCTTCAAGCGCAACAAATGTTACATATCTATAAATAACTGCCAGTTAGTTCCTGAGATATAAATTGAAATCTCCTGCCAAGTAATTCAAGTAGCTAGAAAATGTAAGCGTCCCACCCCAGCCTCTCATTACACAGTATTAAAATTTAATAAATCTAATGCGTGCCTTAACTTTTTATTTGAATTTGGTGAGTTTTTTTTTAGAAAAATCACCACTGTTGGACCCTTAACAGCGAAAAAAACGAATTCCTTGCTACGCCTCTGCTCACTGCATCACAATTTTATAATCCACCTATAAAAGTGAAAAAACAAATAGTAATTTGGGATGAATAGAGTAGAAATAGAGGGTTTGAATAACACATTCAAAGATTAGTTGTAAAACAGTCATTCTAAATGATGTTGGCCCACAAGCATCTTACCAAGCAGGCTAACCTAACTAGACATAATATTTGTGACACCATGTGGCCCTATAATTAAAAGGCTGGCTCATGTATATTATTTAGGCCTTCTATTTTGTTAAACACTATTTTGATTTTATTCTTTTACTCAATACCACCATGCAAAACAAATACCACGTGCAATTCAAAATATGTAAATGGCATAAATTGAAATTATGTAATTAACAAGAATAGTTGAAATAGTGATTAAAAATTATTGAGAACAAATATCACTACAAGAAAAACGCCGACTAGTGACGCAAAAAAGGTCGTTTCTCGTCATAAACCGCGATAAATGACGCCGGTTGTTACAAAAACGCTCCGTCATTAATCGAGCGTCACAAACCGCAATTAATGACGAGACCTTATTTCCCGGCATCATGAGTTTAATGACGCGTATAAATTCGTAACACAAAGGCGTCATAAGGTACATGCCACGTCGGACCAAAATCTGATGTGGCAAGGCGTTTTGTGACAAACCGTTTCGTCATTAAGTGAATTCAGCCCATATTTTGACGGGCCAAGGTCCAAATACCTTGTCGTCATAGATTGAATTTGGCCCACTTAATGTTAAGCTGAGCCCAATGTTTCTTTCGTCATAAATTAGTTTTAGGCCTTATTAAGGTTGGATGGAGCCCAATATTGTTTGCGTCATAGAATGTTTAAGACCTAGTTATGGTTGGATGGAGCCCAATAATTGTTGTCGTCATAGACACTTTTAGACCTAATTTTGGTTGGACCGACCCAATAATCGAGGTCGTCATAGAATGTTTTAGGCCCGGTTTTAGTATGACCGAGCCCAATAATTACATTCATCATTAATTTGTTTTGGGTCCAATACTGGTTGGATCGAGTTCAATATTCGATGATGTCATAAAATGATTAAGGCCCAACTGATATTGGACCTAGCTCACCATTTGCTGACGTCATTTTTGATACGGCCCATTTTATTAATAAATCGTTTTTGAATTCGTAAAAAAATAATGGGTCGAGGGGGCAAACCCACATATTTTTTTCCTGTTATTTTGGGCTGCACTCCAGGTAGCGCTTAATTAAATATAATTCAATCTCATATTACATGCTAATCAATTAAGTAATTGACATCACAGATAATATTTCCATACCACTGATACAAATTAATGTTTCGGATCACACATGACACATTATTATCAATGAACACAGAACAACCACAAGCAGATTGTAAGTAGGAGCTCACAAACCAATACACATGATATCTCCATACTCACAAATAAAGCTAGTATTGAAATAGAAACCACTAAGATAACAAAGCTCCGTACTCACAAACCAGCACAACTAGCTGGGAGGACACAAGCAGAAGACTAAGAAACACAGTGGCCTTACCCAAGGCGCGAGCTTAGCAGTTGACGAAGGAGGGTCTCAGTAGTTTCTACTTGTTTCTTCAACCTCTCAATCTCACCAGTCTGCACTTTCATTGCTACATCTGATGCTTCTGCCTTGATCTTCAAGTCTATCAAAACTTGGTCCTGTTCAACAAAGATTTCACCAAGGTCAACAGCTGCATCGAGCCCTCCCAACAAAACTTCAGGTCTTGAGCATGTAGCGAAAGCTAGATAATCTCGAGGTATGTAATCAATGAATGGCTTTGACTTCACATTGGAGGGACGGAAATTTGATATTTGAACCGCAAGGATTGTCCTCAACATTTGAGCCTAAAAATGAAAGGAGAAGTCAAACTTGAACCTTAAACGAAGCAAGCAAATAAACTTAAGAATAATCTTAAGAATAAAATAGCAGGATAATCATGTGTTTTGTTACATACCACGACATGTGATTGAATCTCAGCAATGCAAGAGTGGGATGCTAGGCCCTGCACAAAAAGTTACAAATCAGAAACTGGATCTAGAGCGGTCAAGGTAAGAGAAGGATCTGAAATATAAGACAATAAACAAAGTAAATTACTTTCTAAGCATTGCTCATCTATTAAGTTGTGTTACAAATCAGTAACTGCATCTAGAGCGGCCAAGGTAAGAGAAGAATCTCCAATCTAACACAATACACAAAGCAATTTACTTTCAACGCATGGCTCATCGATTAACTTGTGTTCCAAATCAGTGACTGCATCTAGAGCGGCAAAGTTAAGAGAAGAATCTCAGAACTAACACAATACACGAAGCAATTTACTTTCTAAGCCAACGAAAATACTACTAGGGGACTAGAAAGAAAAGGAAATGAGATTCTCACTTGTGAAGCTCCAAGATTCAGGGGCCCATGGATTGAGGGGGCATCGGGAGCCGGTGCTTGCGCTGTATCCTCGCTCAACTGCTCAGCTTGGCCAGCACAGTAGACGCAAGCAGAACACCGATATCTGCCGCCCACCATCTGCTGAGATACCCCTCCCCCTCCACCGGCGACGGCGAGGGCGGACCGCCACCGCAGATCTAGCTTAGCAGAGTGATGCTTTTTGGAAATGGAAGGCGGGAGTTTAGTGGCGCAACGCGGTAGCAATGGAGTAGAGTATTTATTATTTCGGGGCGGAGAGGGAATACAGATTTTGAAAATCCCGCTTTCGACTTCCTGACCGCGAAATGAAAATTTGGTAAGCTGCACTTGCTTTGGGGCCACTGGCAAGTGAGGCCGTGCAATGGCGGCCCCATATTGTCAGCGAGTTTGGGTGGGATTTCGGTGGCGAACAATATAGGTGGGAGACGAATATCTGGAATAGGCCCACGCTTCAGTGAAGCTGGGTGCGTTTCCAGTCGAAAATCACAAAACCTAACAGCTGCTTCTCCCACTACAATGCCTACACGTCTATTTTTTAAGTCATACGAATATAAGGATCTTCCTTCTGCGTTCTTATCCGGACCAAAGCACACTCGTGTACCTACCAAATATTTTGCATGCCTACCGGGGAAAAAGCCTGCATATTCTGCCCTATACTTGTGACAGGATTCCTCAGCAGTGTAGGCCTTCGTATTCCGAGCATCCCACGTATTTTCATGGCTACTGTAATCCCGTGAGGGCATGATCTGCCACGAGGTGCACGCTGCCTTAGTATCGGTTATGGTTCGATAAATAGGCGTGCCCCCAAGGCCTTTGCTCATCGCCTCTTCATCCTCGACGCATTGTGCTAGCAGACCTCTGTATTTGGTTCTGCGCGCTGTGAAAAGAGGTGAGCTCTTAGCTTCCGCGTCGTGTTTTTATAGGATACAATCATTGTTTCTGGTCAGTGCTTATCATATTTACGTTGTTGGCGAGTGTGTAGGAGGATGGCTTCTGATACGAACGGAGGAACCGCCAACTTCCATGCTGTGCCACCTCCGCAGTGGCTAGGATACATGGATCCATATGATTTGTACGACATGGACGAAGCGGACGAGGAAGAAACGGAGGAGATGAAGAAAGATGCTTTGGCTTGGCTGTAGGAGCAGGGTTACACTTGTGTGCTTCGCCATGGTCGCTGTGTGTGCCCTTACTGCAATCTTGCTAACCGGCAGTGGGGTTTTCGTGACATCCTACAGCATGCTTTTGGCATTGGTCGCTCGGGACGTACCATGAAGTCGAGGGGTAGGCACCGTGCATTGGAGGAATATCTCCGCACGGATCCTCGTTATGCTACATTCCATCGTGCATTAGGTATGGCGGGATAGGCGTGTGCCGTATCCATCTCCATGACCGTGTCTGTTGTCTTTCTCGTTGCCAAGTCCGAAGATTTCGTTGTTGGGTGTGTGTTTGTGCGCGCCAGTGCCAGTGCCACTGTACGGGTATAGGTCTATGGGGATGTATCATGTATGTGCACATTTAAGTTGAATAATTTGGGTAAGGTGACCATCATTTACGTTCTGTATATTCTTGGCAAAACGGTGAATTTAGTCAAACGGTAAATTTGTAAAATCGGTCATCATTTACCTGTGTATCTGCAATACGGTGCGGTGGGATAAGAATAAAATATCACATGACAAGACATTACATCTCAGACTATGGCAACGCATCATGACCAGGGAAATCCACTGAAGCAAGGAAGGCGATCATGGAAAAGAAGAACACCCATGTTCTTCATGGATAACAGGAGATACAGGGGATTTTCCTACCACTACAAGATTCACAGAGCAGGAAAACAGGGGATCGATCTTTTCCATCCAAAAGAAAACATACAATTGATCTTTCCATCCACAAGACCACCTATTTGAAAGTGAAAAAGAAAACTCAAATCCGAGTAATCTAAGACGACCCCTCCGAGGAGTTCCCCGATGACTCTGGTGTCGAGGGAGCTTCAATGGCTGGGAGAGCCACGGGACCGGGATTGGCGGGGCCAGCATTTGAAGGACCAGCGCCGAGGTCCATCTTCTTCTTGGTCCTCTTCGAGTCCACCACCTCCTCCTCCACACCTTTTTTCTTCTTCGCCGACGGAATGTCCTTGAACGAATCAAGCTTACCGGCCTTGTCATCCTTCAAAAGCTGCCTCACAAACGCCTTCGTCTGTTGATTCCTCTTCTTGCCCTCCACCCGCTTCCTCTTCTTGGCCGCCAATCGCTTCTTCTCAATGGCCGCCCATGTCTCTTCCTCATCCTCTTCCTCTTCCTCTTCATCCTCTTCCACGTAGTCGTACTCATCCTCGCTGTCCTCGCTCTCATACCTTTCCATGTCTTCTACATCAGATTCACTCAAGGAGGGCTCGGATGGCTCGCATGCGCTTTGTTGGGGGGAGTCGGGTGGTGTCCCGATGGAGGAGGGGTTGGAAGGGAACAGGGAGGCGGGAAGTCGAATCGGAGAAGAAGGCATGGTGGTTGTGGTTTTCTAGTGGAAGAGAGTTTGAGACAAGGCAATGGAGGGAGTTGGGAGAGTCCGGTATATTAATATATCTTAGTTTTAGGGAAAGTCGGGGTGTCTCTTCGGGAGTTGTATCACGCTAATGCAAGGAGGCGCCTCGATCTCTAATAATGTAACGGTCTTTTGCAAAGAAAAGAACTATGTAAATTTGTAATCTTAGTGAATTTGGAGCAAACTATATTTACAAGCACTTTAACATGCAGAGATGAACTGTTTACTGCCATTAAACCGGATGTTCGGGTATGGGATGCATTAACAGACCGGATGTTTCGGTCTAGAAAAATATATTGAAAACACAAAATTTTCAGGACCTGTAAAAGATGCTTATTTTGATTTTGGGCAAAGGTGATCTATGATTTCATAGTTTATGAGAGTGATAAAATAGGATAACATTTATAGGGAGACAAGGAACAGAGATGGTCAGGGAAGCAAAGCATAAACAACTTCAAACAAGGGGATTGATCAACAAACATACAATAACCAAATTCACAAACATGGTTTGGGTTAGGGATGCATTAGCATTTTGGATGTTTGGCAATAACCGGATGCTTGTTTTGAATTTGGTCAAGGTGAGCAACGATCACATTGCTATTTCTTATTAATCGTCCAATATTGATCTTCAACTTCTCCGGATCATGTGTCAAGCTAGAAAACTGACATTGTCAAGCGATTGGCAGATGTTCATGTAGGTCTGTCTAGTGGTGCTATGTTTTGGGTTGGAAACTTGTGATGATGTTCAGACTTGTTGTCTGGTGATGCTTACTCTCCCTGGGAGTCCTAGGGGCGATCGTTGTCCTAATCTAGCTTTAGTCAAGGTAGGTTAAGGCGAGTCAAGGGCGAGTCAAGGGTACACGGTTGATATAGCCATTGGCCGCGGGTTCGACTCCTGCTATTGACATAGTTATCCTTTTAATCTTCCTCTGTTTTTTTATCAGACTGACTTGTGGGACCTTATTAAATTTTATGACGAGTTGGAACCACAGTAGGAAACAAGCAGTTTCGCGATCGTTCCTCAGGAAGGTCCTTCCAGCAAAACATCAACAGACCGGAACTTTGCCGTCCACCGAGCAGCAAACATCATATTATGATCAGGTAGCAACAAGTTTCTCAACTCATGACCTCAAAGTTCACAACACCAAGTAGCAACAACATCATAGGATGATCATCACACGAAGTAGCAACAAGTTTCTTAACTCATGACCACAAAGTTCACAACACCAAGTAGAAAACATCATAGGATGATCATCATTACAATTTTCAAAATACTCATAACCACCCATTTGTAATCATAACGATAAGAACTTATCATCAATTTACATCTGTAGGTGTTGATTCTCCTTCCATAGCTCCATCCTGCAGATGTCCCTTCACCTTCTGCAGCTCAGCGGCAGTAGCTTCTGAGGATCCTTTCCATTGTTGATCCTTTTTTCGCTTGGCTGACCTAAAGAAAACATAAGCACCAATAAGTTTCATAACACTACGTATTATGATCAGGAGGAACAACAAGTAATTAAACATCAACAAAGAACAAGTTTCATAATAATCAAGCACTACCTATTTTTATCTTTCTCTTGCAGTATCCATTGCCTCTCCTTCTCCATCTGGATAACACTCTGTTGTATCAATTGCTTCTCCTTCTTGATCTCGATAACTAGCTACTCAACCGATTGCTTATACACTTCCATCGCATCGATGGCATGTTTCAGCTTTCCCTTCACGTTTTCCAGCTCAGTGGTAGTTGCTTTAAGCTTGATATTAGCTTTTGCGCATTCTTCCTTTCATGACCTTGCCTCCTCTTCAGGTTTTGCCTTCCTGTCCAGTACCAGGTCTTTCGACTCTTGGTCAAGAATCTCACCTATTTCTTTCAATAAGGCATTGTCCCGGCGTAACATATGGGCACACAACTCCTTATAGTTGTTGGTCTATTGCAATTGTTCATGTAACAATTGGTTAGCCATCTCATTGAATTTCCTCATCTCTTGCATAGTTGTATTTAAAATTTTCTGACATAGCTCCTTGTATTTTACAGCCTGTTGTTGCGTCATGAGTTCTCTGCCTTCTTGTTCTTGCAGGTCTCTCTTCACCTCCTGCAGCCCAGCTTTAGTGGCTTCAAGCACCTCTACAAGCTAGTAAAATACAAGAACCTATCAATTCATCAAACGATGCAAACTGAAAACTAACCGAATCTAACACCTATGAATTGTCTATAGCCTATCAAGTTGTAACACCAAATGAAGTGCAAATATGAGGGTATGATGAAATCTGATTCTAGTGTATATGCTCATCAATCCGTTAGATCCCCAAATCTAGAAATCCCTAGGACGATAGGGGGAAATATAGCGGCTCAAACCAGAGAACTGATCTTGTCGAGCCGTTTCAGCTTCTTGTAGCTGGAAGGTGGCGGCAGAACCATCTTCCCGTCGCCTCTAGGATCCGCCATTCCTACCACGAGCCATTGCAGATCTGTGCGTAGCAAAAGTCGAGAGTCTTTGCAAAGGCAGTGAAGCCTTTCGCCTGTGAATTACTGATTTATATTAAAGATTCACCTTACGCAACCATAAGGAAAGTGTTTCCTGTTAAAATGACAGAACCAAGAAGTGGTGCAGTAGTAAACAATGCAGTCTTGTTCCTATAGGTCTTTAGTTCGAACCCTTGCAATGGTAAGTTGTTTTTGCAACATTTCGTGACCTAGCGAAAATGCTTACATATGGGACCTCCATTTTATGATGACTTGGAACGACAGTAGGAAATAAACAGTTTCGCGATCGTTACTCAGGAAGGTCCTTCCAACAAAACATCAACTCATGACCACAAAGTTCACAACACCAAGTAGCAAACATAATTATGATCAAGTAGCATCAAGTTTCTCAACTCACGACCACAAAATTCACAACACCAAGTAGCAACAAGTTCCATCAACTCATGACCATTCTCAACACTCAAGAACTAAATATCAATTACATTTGTAGGCGTTGATTCTCCTTCCATAGCTCCATCCTGCAGCTTCTGCGGAGAAGTAGCTTCAAGCTTCTTGCGAGCTTCTTGCGATCCTTCCCATTGTTGTTCCCTTTGTCGTTTGCATTATCTGAATTAAACATCAGCAGCAACAAGTTTCATAACACTACATGTCATTTAGGGCCGTTCATCACTATGAAGTGAGCAACAACCAGTAGTTAAACATCAACAAGAAACAAGTTTCATAATAATCGTAACTACCTATTTTTATTTAACTCGCAAAGAATCGATTCCTTCTCCTTCTCAACCCGTTCTAGCTTTGCCTTCACCTTTTTCAACTCAGCGGCAGTAGCTTCAAGCTGCTTGTTAGCAATTTCACAGTCTTCCTTCAAATCACTTGCTTCCTCTCGACCATTTTCAACAACCTTTGTCAGCCTATCCAGAACAGCAGTTAGTCCAAGCATCCCATTGAGGATCAATCCAAATAAACATCCCACATCGTTGTTCTTCAGGCTGTAAACACCAAATACATACATGTTCATACAATTATCCATTTGCAACATTGACATCAAGAGTACATGTACTATAAGTCTACCTGACCGCAGATTCCATACCAACGCCCAAGGCTGCACAAGGGTTCCTTGACAAGGACAGCATACCCATGCTCGCACTTGTTATAGCGATCCACAAGGATAAGATCAGCATCAGGAGGGCCTGATGTAACGAAATCAATGGACCGAACCACCTCCAAAAGCTAGTAAAATACAACAACCTATCAATCTGATGCAAATTGAAAACTAACTGAATCTAACACCTATGAATTGTCAATAGCCTATCAACTTCCAACACCAATCGAAGTGCAAATCTGAGGGTACAAAGAAATCTGAATCAATTGTATTTGTATATGCTCATCAATCCGCAAGATCCCCAAATCTAGAAATCTCCATCCCTAGGTTGTAGGAGAAAATGTAGTGGCTCAAACCAGAAGACTGACCTTGTCGTGCTGACTCAGGTACTGGTAGCCGGGAGGTGCCTCATAACTCACCCTCTCATCGCCGCTAAGATTCTCCATTCCTACCACAAGCCGCCGTTGCAGATCTGCGTAGCGGAAGTTGAAAGTCTTTGCGAAGTCTGATTGAAGCGTCTCGCCAACCATTCGATAGGCAATTATAGACTCAACTGAAACTTACATGTGGGACCTGGTCACAGTAAAAAATTCGCATGAACTATTAGCTGAGTTTCCCATAAAACATGCACAACCAAGAAGTGGCGTAGTGGTAAACAGCACAACCTTGTTCCTTCAGGTCCCTGGTTCGAACCCATGCCATGGCAAATTATTTTTGCAACATTTCGTGACCTAGCCTCCGCTGATCTGACGAAAATGCTTACATGTGGGACCCAACTGAATTTTATGATGACTTGGAACACTCTATTTTAAAATAATGCTTACATGTGGGACCAAAGTTGGTTTATGACGCCGCTGACCTGGCGAAAATGCTTACATGTGGGACCCTGGAAAATTTTATGACGACTTGGAACACTCTAATTTCGAAAGAATGCTTACATGTGGGACCCTACTGAATTTTATGACGACTTAGAACACTCTGTTTTTAAAATAATGCTTACATGTGGGACCGATGTTGGTTTATGACGTTTTTTCAGAGCTTATGGCGTCACAAAACAGCATGGAATAGGGAACGCCCGGCTACAGTACCAACCGTAATGACGAAAATTTTTTTGTCACTAAATTTGCTCGGAAGTGAAATATTATGACGAGATCAGCCAGGAACGTCATAAATCAATGACGCTAAAATGTGGTTGCGTCACTAGTCAACGATTTTCTTGTAGTGTATATTTTGTATTGAAATGATGAATTTTCACCGTTGGAATAATGTACAATATACCATGGAGCACTGAATCGAATATGAACAATCAGCCCAAAACTCCACATGAACAATTTACAGTAACCAAAAGTCCTCTAGCATACTTGGTTAAAGGGGGCTGAGCTACGGTCGTAACTAGAAGACCTGTGTTCAATTCCTCGTTGGAGCGAATTTACGAGACTAGTTTAGAAAAATCCCCTCACCGGTAAAGCTGGGGTTTGAGGGTTTTCTAAGCCGGGATTCGGTTCCCATCTCTTAATGAAAACCGTGGGGCGGTCTTAACCCTACCGACTTAGTTTTTTTTTTTTTGACAATTTACAGTACACCACAACACCAAATTAATGACAGATATCAGTTGGTAAAAATTCAATATTATCAATGGACTGTCCATGGGTACATCTTCCCTAAATATCCGGTTGCGGTGTAGTGTTAAAACATGTAAAGTAAGAAGGACAATTAAAATATATAATGGAAACAATTGAATTGTGTTACAGTAACAATAAATTATAGTAAAAATAACAGTGAGAGTCATTATTGAAAAACACTATAAAAGACCTTAAATATAATAAAAATGAATGAAAATACATAAGAAAACAGATAATAGAAGGAAAGAGTAATAACAAAAGATGAAACTACACAGTAGCCAGTGGAATAATGTTGCATGCATGATCAGATAAAGAAAATGTTAGTTCAGGCAAAAACAATGGTGCAGTACAAGCCAAAAAAAGGGTACGAAATTACAGATAAATCCTCTAGGACCTAAAAAGACAAATCTCTTTTCTTGATAAAAGGGTACCATTTTTTTTGCGAGGGGGATTCTGTACCAATTGATGTTACCTAGGAGTATTCACTAAAATGCTAATGTTGCCTATTATGTTGCCATTTTGTAGTTAGCATAAATAGAAAAAATGCAAACTTTTCAGATCACAAAGGAGCCATGATTATAGCCACGATAAGTCGATAACTATTCATTTCAGTCCTTCAATGAGTCTTCAGACTCAGTTAAAAACTGTAATAATTATATGATGGTCTGAATATCAAACTTGAATCAGCATTGAGACATTTTGATTGATAGTAGTACATACGGCGACAACATACACCCCGAAGAGTAATGTAAGCATTAAATAGAACAATCTGCGCACGGCTAGTTCAGACAAGGACTTGATCAAGAAGACACTACTGTCTGCAAGCTGAACTGCCATAGCTTCTTGGCCAACTCAGCATCTGAAGCTTGCGAGCTCGGGATGGCTATATTACAATTGGCGAAGTACTTTCCACTTATCCCCTTCACTTGAGGATGCATTGCCACATAGCATGTCGTTGCGGCACCCTTTTTAAACGAACATAATAATAGTGGGTTAATTTGGGTCAATCCATGTTCCGCCAACAGGGGGTGGCAGTAAATGTAAAAATAAGAGGTGAAGGCCCACCTGTTGCACGCTTCTATATATGATTTTTCCAATGGAGTTGAAAAACGCTGCAAGAATAGCAGGAACTGTTACAGAATCATTGATAGAAGCCTGAAACTATCTGAGATATTCGGATGAACTGGAAGCATTTTGGTTTTTAAACAGTGAAATCGATCCTCAGATTTCAGGAAAATACCAGCGACAATAGTCCTGCCCCTGAAAAGGTTAGTGGCGATGACACCAGGATGAACTGCATTGGCTGAAATATTCACTCCTTCCTCCTGCTCGTGAAGATGACTTCTTATGCTATCATGCATTCATATTTTAACGACTCCCATTCAGTGTCAAAGAGCTGAGAGATACCTTGAAGATTCGTGATAATTCATTAGAGTGAAGAATGTTGGCAAGCTTGGATTGACCGTAAGCAATGAAGTCGTTCAGGCTGTGTAAGGTCAACAAACAAGTCGGTGTTATTTCTGCAGCACCATGTCCCAGTCCCAATTTTTGGAGACAATTAAGATTGATCTCAGGATGAATTACCCGGAAGGATCATGAATTTTGTCGAAGCATATCCCTTCAGGATAAGTCACAGCATGCCCTGTCGAGGACACATTGACGATCCGTCCCTCGGTGCCGCTCTCCCTACTTGTGTTCTTCATGTTCTCCAGTAGGAGGTTTGTTAGAAGAAAATGGCCTGCATTCAAGTCAAACGCTACTGCAGTATCAGGAACCATTTAGGTCATGATTCAGAGTGAGCAAACAAAAATATGAACACTCAGCAAGGCAGGTAAATTAAACAAGGGATGCTGCAGAAAGAAGATGATTCGCGCAGAGGACGCACCAATGTGATTGGTTGCGAAATGCATTTCCAGGCCGTCGCAGGAACATGTGCAGTTCCTTGTCATGATTCCAGCGTTGTTGCTGCCGCCGAACAGAACGTCAGGTTCAGCAAACACATCCAATCAATGACATGTTCATTTCAGGTTAGCTGCCGTTTGACAATTTTTTATATCGATCTGGAATTAAGTACTAGCATGAGCAGAGATTTGTTCGCTCTTAATTACATGAGAATGTTGAGGGGCAGGTTCAGAGACTCGAACTCGGAGGCGAATCTCCTCACCGAAGCCATGGAGCTCAGGTCCACCTCCAGCACGTCAATCCTTGCGCTGGGGATGCTGGCCACGATGGAGTCCTTGACTGCGAGCCCGGCGGCGACGTTGCGGACGGGCATGACGACGTGCACGCCGCGCAGCGCCAGGACGCGTGCCGTCTCCAGCCCGATGCCGCTCGACGCACCTGTGATGACGGCAACCAGACCTCGGCCGTCGACGCCGGCGGTGACCTCCTCGGCCGTGGAGGCGCCGGAGAAGCCCGAGGGCCCCTTGCGGTAGAACCACCACATCAAGCAGCAGACGGCACTGTGTTACGGGACTAGTAGTTACTACTAAATGCCAATATTTAAACGCAGCATAAACAATGGAGAAAGAGACATACCAGATTAGAGTCGTTGCGGAAGGAACACAAGACGCGTTCACGGTAGGGAGGCGCTCACGTCGATAGCGCTTGCGCCGGCAATATTGGAGGAGGCCAAGATCTGAGCGTGTGCGGGCTTCCTTCCTCTTGCCCTCTTTCTTGGCGTGCGGCCTCTAAGGCCGTTGTAATTCTTGTTTCTAGCTTTGTTCTTTGTTTGTTTCTTTCGGTTGACTTACCCTTGTAAACTCAAATTTTGTTCCCTTTTCTCTTAATGAAAAATGTGTTTTGCACATCTTAAAAAAAAGATTAGAAGGTTAGCGGGTGCAATGATTTTTGTCACTGCACCGGCCACTATCTATCTGTCTGTCTGTCTATCTGTCTGTCTGTCTATCTATTTGTCTATCTATCTATCTAGAAGTTGATCCACAAGAGGCACACGAACAAGACAGAAATCTAGATGGAATTGCAGCTCACAAATTCCTTCTAGTATTCACCAACAATAGTGGTTGTATTATCCATCCTCCTTTGAAACCAAGAGTCTTTACATATATATAGACCACGCTGGTTAATCCAACCAGTAGGTGAAAAGCCTTATCAAAACTGAAACACTAACATAAGACTCATAAGCTCCTTATTTAATAAAATGAATACTTAGGCCATTGGACTTCCTTTTGTGATTGTGGCTGCTCGTCACATCTTCATGAGTGTTTTTATTATCTGCCTGCATCATCCTCCCCGGCTGCTGAAGAACTCGACCACGAGTTCAAGCTATTGTCTTCCAGTATATCCCCCTGATATGGAATTAGGTGCTTCACATTGAACACATCAGACGTCCGCATGTGGCTAGGCAATTGCAGCTGATATGCATTATCATTTATCTTTTTTCAGAATCTTGCATGGCCCAACCTTCCGCTGACTTAACTTATTATATTGTCCAGTGGGAAAACGATCTTTAGTTAAGACAGCCCACACAAAATCTCCAGCGTCGAACACAAGGCGTCGACGATGTTGATCAGCTGCAGCTTTGTATTTAGCATTGCTTTCATGGATTCGCTGTTGAACCAACTTGTGAATCACACCCATCTCAGCGAGCAGTTCATCTGCTCGTTGGTTTTTTTCCCAGCAGAAGGAATAGGTGCTAACTCAAGCACACCTCTTGGTACTCGACCATATACTATTTCGAAAGGACAAAATCCAGTAGAGCGGTTCGGAGTGCGGTTGAAAGAAAATTCAACATATGACAACATTTGATCCCAGTGTTTTGGTTTATCACCAACAAGAGCTCGTAACATATTTCCCAAACTTCGATTCACAACCTCCGTTTGACCATCCGTTTGTGGATGGTAAGCCGTACTGAAATTAAGCATTGTTCCCATTTTCTTCCACAAGGTCCGCCAAAAGTGAGACATGAACTTTGTGTCACGGTCATAAGTAATGCTCTGCGGGGTTCCATGGATACGCACGATCTCACGGAAGAACAGATGAGAAATTTGACTGGTGTCTGATGTCCTTCTATAAGGAATAAAATGGGCCTTCTAAAGATTGAATCCACATGACGTTGTGTTCGTGGAAGGCCCAGGACAAAATCCATATTGATATCAGTCCAAGGTCCGACAGGTGTAGGTAAGGGCATATACAACCCAGCATTAGTAGCAACTCCTTTGGAAACTTGGCAGGTATGACATGTTGCAACAAATCTTTCCATATATCGACGAGCATGAGGCCAAAAGTATTGTCGCAATAATAATGTTATGGATTTGTCCCGTCCACAATGACCTTCATTGTGGATTTCTTTGATGATCATATCTCGGATTGAACAGTCAGGAATACAAAGTTGAGTGCCACAAAACAGAAATGCCTGTTGTACTGTATACTCTACTGATTTCTTTGCTTGGGCTGCTTCATAAATTTTACTGAAGAAAGGATCAGTAGTATACAGTTCAGGAATATTATCAAAACCAACAGCTTGAATTCGTGTTATACTTAGGCAATGCATTCTACGGCTCAATGCATCAGCCACTTTATTTTATGTGCCACACTTGTGTTTCAAAACAAAGTTGTACTCCTCAAGAAAATTAGCCCAGCGTGCATGTTTACGGTTCAGATTAGCTTGACTTCGGATATGTTTCAATGCCTCATGATCACTATAGAGAACAAACTAATGTAACAAGTAATGGCGCCAATATTGCAAAGCTCTAACAATAGCATATAATTCAGTTTCATAAGTGGAATACCGCAGTTGTGCTCCAGTTAATTTTTCACTGAAGAAGGCCACAGGGTGATTCCCTTGACTAAGAACAACACCAATTCCTGTCCCTGATGCATCACAATCGACTTCGAATAATTTGTCAAAATCAGGTAAGGCTAAACAACCCGCTAAAGTAATTTTCATCTTAATCTCTTCAAAAGCTTCAAGTGCATCTTTTGTTAATGTAAAGATGCCACTGCGTTTCATGCAATCAGTAAAAGGTGCCATGATGGTGCTGAAATTTCGAATGAATCGGCGATAGAAAGAAGCAAGTTCATGAAAGCTACGGGCTTCAGTTAGAGTACATGGAGCTTGCCAATTGAAAATTGCTGCTACCTTGCTTGGATCTGGTTATAAGCCATTTTTTGACACAATGAAACCCAAAAAATTGACAGAGGTGGTCATCAACTCGCACTTCTTTGGATTTGAATATAGTTGCTCACGTCTTAGTGCAGACAAGACTTCTCTCAGAAGTTGCAAATGTTGTGACATACTATTATTGTAGACTAGTATATCATCAAAATATACTACAACAAACTTGCTAATGAAAGGTTGCAACACATGATTCCTCAACCTCATGAATGTACTAGGAGCATTAGAAAGGCCAAAAGGCATGACAAGCCACTCGAAAAGACCATCCCTTGTCTTGAAAGCGGTCTTCCACTTGTCGCCTGGATGAATGCGCAATTGATGATAACCGCTTTTTAAATCAATCTTGGAAAATATGAGAGCCCCAGCTAGATTGTCCAACATATCATCCAATCGAGGAATTGGAAACCGATACTTAATGGTGATCTTGTTGATGGCTCGACAATCCACACACATACGCCAAGATCCATCTTTTTTTGGTGTCAACAATACTGGAATAGCACCAGGACTCAAACTTGGGCGAATAAACCCCTTGTCTAGCAATTCTTGCACTTGTGCATTCAGCTCCTTGTACTCTGTTGGATTCATGCGATAAGCTGGACGATCGAGCAAACTAGCTCCTGGTACAAAATCAATGCAGTGTTGAATGTCGCACATAGGAGGTAACACAAATGGGAGCTCTTTGGGGAAAACATCAGAAAATTCTTGGACCAGCTCTTGCACTTCTTCGGGTACTGGAATGTCATCTTTTTGTTCTGCAACTAGCAACAAGTAGATATCTTCTCCATGTGAATCATGCATAAACTGCTTGAAAGATACAAGATTTGCAGTCCCAGATGATTCACCACCACTTGATGAAGATAGATCATCCATGTTTACTGGATTTAACACAAACTTTTTCCCATTCTTCATGACAGTATATGTGTGTTTGTGGCCATCATGTACTGCATGCCGATCATATTGCCATGTTCGCCCCAAAATAAGACGACTGAGTGACATCCATATCAACAACATCACATTCAACCTCATCAAAAAATTTATTACCAATTGAGAAAGATACCAAACAACGAAATTTGACCTTTGATACTTTATCAGATTTGAACCACCTCAAATTATAAGGTTGAGGATGCTTTGTTTTCTGGAGCCCAAGTTTATTAACAACATCTTCAGATATTGTGTTCTCCCCGCTGCCATTATCTATAATGACATGGCATACTTTGCCACCCATGGCACACCTAGTGTGAAATAAACTCCGGCGACGCCAGTCTTCTTGATTTTTTTGACATGTTACCAATGCTCGCTCCATCACAAGCATTGCCCCTGTATCTCCTTCTAACTGAACCTCATCCTCTTGGTCACTAGGATAATTGTCATAGATAGGCTTGCCTTGCTGCTCATTTTCATCATCAAATTCAGCCATTAATCCTTTGCCATCCGCTGTTGTTCTTTGGACAATCCCTTTGCAAATGTTCCGAAGAACCACACTTGAAACAACGACCATTTCTTGGCTTTGATGCTTCTGCAGTACCTTTTTGCTTAGGTGCAGAAGCAATTTGATGTATATCTCTACTTCCTGCAGCCTCTGCTACTGCCCCAGATGGAGAATTATTGGAGCGCCATGTTCTCTGATGTTGTTTTTCAATCGCTACAGCCCGTTGGTATGCTTCTGAAACTGTGAAGTTTATATATAAAGCTAACACATCTTGAATAGATTTACGGAGGCCACTAACATATCTTGCAACTAGCTGACTCTTGAATCACTCAAATTATTACATGAGACTAATTGATAGAATTCATCTGTGTATTCACTCACACTCTTACTGCCTTGACGGAGATTTTGGAGCTGCAAAAACAAGGCCTCCTCGTAGTTAAATGGTAGAAACTCACGCTGCAATTTTTCTTTCATGGCATTCCATGAATCAATCTTCCTCTTGCCACGAACTCTGCGGCTCTTCTCAAGATTCTTCCACCAAACGGATGCACGCCCTTTTAGACGCATTGCCACTGCAGGGACACGCTCCTTATCTGGGATATCTGCATACTCAAATATACACTCGACCTGATCAACCCAATCAACAAAATTTTCAGCAGAGAGACCTTCAGAAAATTCCGGTAAATTAACTCGAAAGCAACGACGTCGATTGTCTCCACATTCACCATCAGCTTGGTTATATACACGGCGATGCCTTGCAAAAGGATTGACTTTAGGACGCCTCGGGTCGCTTTCTGAAGAACCATCACTCTCATGAGAGGAATCTTCATCGTCCTAATCTTCTGGCCTGTCCCTTCGTCGCCTAGTGTTAGCAATTTCAGCCATATGGGTCTACATGGCTGCCATCTATTGTACTAGGGTCTGCACTTGACATCTCAACTCTCGATCTTGATCCCTCAATCTTGCATCGATGTCCCGCAGGTCGCGATGGCGGCGGGGAGTCTCATCATGACACTCTTCTCCCTCAGCGTCACCATCGCAAGCATCTCGCTGGGGTGGACGACCTCGATTCCTTTCGCCCTCCTGCCATGGAATCGAACCTCCTCTCTGAATACCAACTGATGCAGTGGTTAGAACGTGGAGATGATGAATCAAACAAGAGGCACACGAACAAGACAGAAATCTAGATGGAATTGCAACTCACAAATTCCTCTAGTATTCACCAACAATAGTGGCTGTATTATCCATCCTCCTTTGAAGCCAAGAGTCTTTACATATATATAGACCACGCTGGTTAATCAAACCAGTAGGTGAAAAGCCTTATTAAAATTGAAACACTAACATAAGACTCATAGCTCCGTGTCGGGGTTCTATGCCGCCGGCAAGTAAATTTCTATCGATCACGTGTCGGATCCGGATGGTTAGCACGAGAGACACGGGGATGTATACTGGTTTGGGCCTCCGGAGAGTAATACCCTACGTCCAGTCTCGGGGGATAGTGTTCTTATGTCGGGATGTTTGTAGTAGGGGGTACAAACTGGTCGGGAGAGGGAAACGAAGCCCAAGTCCCTAATGCGGGTGGTTCGTGTAGCCTGGGGGCGTACGTGCGTCGTGAGTGTGTGAAATGCTGATGTCTAACCCTTAGAACGGTTGCCCTCCTCCCCCTTTTATAGCCGCAAGGGTGAGGGGTAAAAAGGGAATACAAAGTTACGCTACAGTGCTACAGTGTTGGGGTGTCCTTTCACACGTCGGGCGTCCGTCAGCGGCGTGGCGAACAGCCCCGAACTGTTGTAGAGTTGGTGATGACGGTATGGGCGTCCCGGAGTGGTTGGCCCCGAGTAGTTGCCGCCGCTGGCTTCTCGGGTACTTCTCGAAGTAGCCGATGGCAGCGTAGCAGGTACATGTCTTTCGGGGAGTAGCTGGGTCCCTGTTCCGACGGGACGGTGCGTCCTGTGTCAGACAGGACGGCGTGCGCTGTGGCGTGCGTGGCCTCCACTGTGCCGTTCGTGGCATCAGTCAGCGCTGGCCGCCCACACCGTCTGACACCAGGCGTGCCCTGCCAGTACGGCTTGGCATGGGGAATTGGCGCCTTACGTGGCGCCGTGGGAGCGGTCGCACGCAGAGGTTCTGCCACGCCCGTGGTGGCCCCCCTGCCCCGGGCTTGACTTCCGCGCGGAGGCTTGGCCCTTGTCGGAGACGGAGAACTACTCGTGCGAATGGGTAGTCGGGGGCGAGGCGGAGACTTGTCGTGCGAACGGGTTGTCGTGGCCGAGGCGGAGAAGTAGTCATGCGAACCGTCAAGTACTCGGAGATGGGGGTATCTTGTCGTACGGGCCGTCAGGTGCTCGGACCGTCAGCCGTACGCCCCTTGATTGATGCTTGCCGCTTGGTGGGCCCTAGTCCAGACCCTCGTCACTCCTTATTTAATAAAATAAATACTTAGGCCATTGGGCTTCCTTTTGTGATTGTGGCTGCTCGTTGCATCTTCGTGAGTGTTTTTATTATCTCCCTGCATCACCAATGCAAGAAAGCGCTAAAGGCGATATGATGAACGATGAAGTAGTGTAAGTGGTAACATTTTTTTATAGCTTGGAATAGGGGCAATAGACTTTGAGCTAATTTTTTTTGGGTGGTCCATGGTCCACCTTGACCACCCTCTATAGCTCCGGACCTATGCATTTATCTATCAATCAGATATGGGTTTTTTATCCGTATATCCTCAAATGGTGATTTTGTCGACAACACACTCCACTTCTCTTGATTTAGTGTGATAGGCATTGTAATTTTGTGTTTTTGTCTCCAACGCACTACATCACATAAAAGGGTGTTTTTGCCCTTGCAAAATCAGACCCACACGTCAGCTCTCCCTCTCCTCCTTCCTCTTGTTGGTGGCACATAGGAAAGTCATGAAAAAAGAAATAAAAATAATAGTAAGAGAGGATGAAAATTGAAAAACTAAAGAAGTCGAGAGAAAAATGTTCCATGAATATTAAAGAAGTTTAGTAACCGAAGTTGTAGTACCCCTCCGTTTCAAAATACTTGTCATTCCAAGAATCTTGAAGGGTCAAACTATCTCAAGTTTGACCAAAATTGTAGAGAGAAAATAATAACATTTATGATGTCAACTAAGTAGCATTAGATTCTTCATTACTTATATTTTTATTTTATATTTATTTGATGTCACAAATAATTATAGTTTTTCTATAACTTTGGTCAAACTTGAAAAACTTTGACTCTCCAAGATTCTTGGAATAACAAGTATTTTGAAACGGAGGGAGTACAAGAAAGAAGTTTCATGAATCATGAAGATACTAGCCCACCAAAGTGAGCTTGGCGGGATGGGGTGTGGGTGTAAGGCAGCCTGGCTGGGCTGGGGCATGGGGTTCATGGTTCATGGATCCTATCTAGCTTTCAGATTTTTTTCTTTATATAGCTTTCAATGTCTGAAATTCATGTACACAATAATAGCTCTTGAATCATCATCCTATTAACCCTAATTTCCTTCCCCACATCCTTCTGCCCGGCCCCACGCGCCCCCACGGCCCCGCACATCGCCGTCGCCGGAGCGATGGCCCCGCGCGCGACTGGCTGGCCTGCCGTCTCAAGGAAGAAGACTTAGATGTTGAATTTTTTGATGTCCAAATGTTCAAATACATATTGAAAAATGCTGAATAGTGCATTTCAAAATGTTGATTTGTTTTTTAAAAATGTTGAATGTAAATTTCAAAATGTCGAATTCAGGTAGGTCTATTTAGCTGGACCTGATAGACTTTAAAGACATGACGCTTCTCCAACATCGGAAAGCCACCCCCCACCCCCCTCCCAATGGGATGTTACCTATTCGTCTCATTGCTGACTTTTGACAAAGAAGCCATGATTGCAGACACAACACACAATAACCATTCATTTCAGACCTTTTAAGATCTCTTAAGACTTATAGGGAAAGTGAAATAAATATATGATAGTATGATGCTTTGAATTTCAAATTGTGAATCAAGAATTGAGACACTGATACCAGTAGATATACACCATAACATACATCCGGGCAGCATTTATGCGCACCACTAGTTCAGAGAAGCATGCACTTGATCATGAAGACACGGTCTGCAAGCTGAATTGCCATAGCTTCTTGGCCAACTCAGCATCTGAAGCTTGCGAGGTCGGGCTGGCTATATTACAATCGGCAAAGTATTTCCCACTTATGCCCTTGACTTGCGGATGCGTTGCTACATAGCATGTCGTTGCAGCACCCTTTAACAAAAAAAAAACAAAGTTGGTTTGGAAAAGTTGCATGTTTCACCTATGACTATGAGGTCGTAGTACATGAGGTGATGAAAAGCATACCTGTTCTACATTTCTACAAATGATTCTTCCAATTGAGTTCAATAGGACTGCAAGAGTAGAGGGAACACTGGAGCAGTTACAAATGACATCACAAGTAGAGCTCTATGTAATTGTTTATCAAGGTAGATGCCATCAACTATTTGATATATTTGGATGGGTTAGAAACCCTTTCTTTTTCAAAATAATAAATCTAACGAAAGATTTGAGAAAATACCAGAGACAATAGTCCTGTTCCTAAAAAGGTTTGTTGTGATCACACCAGGATGAACTGCATTAGCAGAAATATTCACTCCTTCCTCCTGTTCATGAGATTATATAACTTCTTCCGTTACTGGCTAGTTCATACACTCACATATAATGACCTTCCATTCAGTGACAAAGAGCAAAGATACCTTGAGGATACGGGACAGTTCGTTAGAATGAAGAATGTTGGCAAGCTTTGATTGGCCATAAGCAATAAAGTCGTTCAAACTGTGTAAGGTCAAAATACAACAAACTTGTTGGTGTTATTTCTGCAGGCAGCGACATGTTCCAATTTTCCGAGAATTCAGATTGACCTCAGAATGGATTACCCAGATGGATCATGAATTTTTCTGAAGCATATCCCTTCAGGATAGGTCATCATATGCCCCGAGGACGTCAGATTGATGATTCTACCCTCAACGCCACTGTCCCTGCAGGCACTCTTCATGTTCTCCAGTAAGAGGTTTGTTAGAAGAAAATGCCCTGTAATCCAAGCCAAGTGCTACTGCATTATCAGGAATCATTGTCACAGTTCATAATCCAGAGGAGCAATTCTAAATCATGGACAATCTGCAAGGTATACTCATACTCTGCTAAAAGTAAACAAGATAGATGCCACGCAAAAACTAATGCTGCAGTGCTAAGGGGACGTACCGATGTGATTTGTTGCGAAATGCAATTCCAGACCGTCACAGGAAAGTGTGCAGTTCCTCGTCATCACTCCGGCGTTGTTGCTGCCGAGAAGAAGAACAAGTTAACCAAGCAGGATCCAAACAAATCCATGCCGAGAAGAAAATCAAATCAACCAAACAAATCCATGTTTTCAGCCAGGTGATATCTGACAGGCAGTACTACTAGCATGAAGTAGCAGGATTCGTTCTTACTTACATGAGAATGTTGAGGGGCAGGTTCAGAGAGCCGAACTTGGCGGCGAATCTCCTGACTGAAGCCATGGAGCTGAGGTCAACCTCCAGCACGTCGATTCTTGCGCCGGGGATCTTGGCCGCGATGGCCTCCTTGGCCGCGAGCCCGGCGGAGACGTTGCGGACGGCCATGACGACGTGCACGCCCCGCAGGGCCAGCACGCGCGCCGTCTCCAGGCCGAGGCCGCTCGACGCGCCTGCGCGGATTGTCTCGAAATTAGGAGTGCGATGCAAAAGGCGAAAATTTCTAACTCCGAAGGTCCGGCCAGCCCGGGTGGCAGTGGTCACCTTTTTGACCGCCGGCACCCAAGGAGGCCTCCGGCGCTCGGCTACTTTCCGGGCGGCACCTCGGCTTTGGAGTGTTGGTCGCCATGGATCCAGCGACCGAGATTCAGGTCGGAGGATGACGCGGGAGCTAGCTGAATGTAACAGCTCAATAGTAACTGAAGCAGAACGGAAGTACGAACCGGTGATGATGGCGACCAGGCCGCGGCCGTCGATGCCGGCGGTGACCTCCTCGGCCGTGGAGGCGCCGGAGAAGCCCGAGGGCCCTTTGCGATAGAACCACCACATCAGGCAGATTCGGACGCCAACTACCAATCTGTAAGCACCGCATAAACAAATGGAGCAAGTGACAACCAGATTATCTAGCACGCAGCAGGCAGCACGGCAGCAGGTGACCCGGGGGTGTTTGGTTCATGGACTAACTTTAGTCCCGTCATATTGGACCTTATACTAATTTAGGGTTTTAAAATAGATTAATCACAAAACTAGTTGTATAGCTAATTTGTGAGGCGAATCTATTAAATCTAATTTGGTCAGCAGCGTAATTTATTAAAATTACCGATCCGCACAGGCTAGTGTTGTTAAGAGCTATTATATTTGAAAATTATTCGGTAATTAAACTTCTAATTCATAATCAAAATTATTTACCTACTGCTCTCTCGTTTTTCAATACTTCAATCATTATATTTATCCAGTTATGATCGAACTGAATTAGTAATTACTACTATATACATTGTGTTTAGTAAAAAATCAATATTTCCTCACATATATGTATAAATTGATTATATGATGACACTTATTATGCCTATATATCTTAACTTAGTATTTCTATATTAATAGTAACTTAAATTGGTATTTTAGAATCATATATTATTTTACTTTTGACATTTCTTGTATGACGCATAGAAGATAATTAAGATTTAGATGCTTACTTTAAGTTATTTTCAGAGTGAATTTCACTGTAGGTTTATGAACTTTTCCGAGATCTTATCTAGGTCCGTAAACTAAAAATGTGGTCATCTAGGTTCGTAAACTTTTTCTAAGGTCTTATCTAGGTTCGCAAACCAAACAAGCGGTCATCTAGGTCTCCATGAACTTGACCGAAGTTTACAGGGGAAGCTACCTATTTTTATATTTTTTTATTTCAATCCCATTAATTCGCTCCCACAGAGAGTCGAGCTTGGGTCTATTGGTGCTACTCAGGTGCTCTAACATCTAAGCTAGAGGTCTATGAACTTTTAAAGAGTGGTCATCTAGGTCCATGAACTTTTAAAGAGCTGACGTCTAGGTACAAGGTGGTGGCGACAAGCCTCCTAACAACGGGTGACACGGAGGTGGTGCTGCTTAAACAGTGGAGGAGCGTGTTGCACTATGCTCTGCCCCGTGGTCCTGCGTGGCTCGTGGCCACTAGTTTGAACTTAGACGATCGCTCTTTAAAAGTTCAAGAACCAAGATGACAACTTATCTAATTTGCAGACCTAGATGAGACTTCGGGGAAGTTTATGGACGTAGATGCCCGCTTTTTTAGTTTGCGGACCTCGATGAGATCTCAGAAAAAGTTCATGAGCCTACAGTGTCGCTCTTATTCTTAATAACAAGATATGTGAATAACTTAGATACAAATTTGGAATAACGTTTTAAAATATATTCTTTAATGATTCATGAGTAAAATGAATGAAGATTATGGTGTTACGATTAATTTTTATAGTAGCATTTAAAAATAATTTTGATATTGGTTTTGGTTTATTTCATACCGATGGCTCACAAAAATTACAAACATCCTAAAATTTCCTCATTTAAATATAGTTAAATATTACCCACCTCTGCCTAACCTCCTAATCTGCATAAAAATTACCCACCACTATCATTAAAAAAATTCAAGTGCATACCTATGATGTAAAGTGAAAATGTAAATATTATAAATGTGGATGAAAACATTATAGAGTACTCTGTAATTACTAACTAAATTCTATCACAATTGATGAAGATAATAAATATATACTCCCTCCGTGTTGCAAATAGAAGACGTTTAAAACAACGACACGGTCTCCAAAGCATAACTTTGACTTCTATTTTCTATAAAAATATTTATTAGAAGGTTATATATGTGCATTTTTATGAAAATAATTTTCAAGACAAATCTATTGATATGATTTTCATATTTTGAAACTCAACAACTTAAAAGTTATTCAAGATCTATAATCCTAATATTTGACCCAAACCTTGTCCAAAACGTCATTTGTTTGCAATACAGAGGGAGTATCTGTATAAGTATCGTGGTTGAATATTTAATAAATGAGATGCAACTCAACGTAATAGTTTGTAGCAATGGGGTCTCTCTCTTTTTCATTGGGGACTTCACATTAGTTATCAGGAGACACGCTAAGAGAAAAAAGATGAATCCTAGGTACTCCCAAAAAAATCAGAATTATCAACACATGAATCATATAAACTCTATTGGTCTATTATATTTTATAAAAAAAATTATCAGTACTATAAAAATTACAAGCATCCTAAAATTTCCCTATTTATATTATTTTACACAGTGGTAGATGTGGTGATTTAGATATAGATGTAAGGGTTACTTTAGGACATTTTCATAATAATATAGGTGTGTAATTATTTAGAAAATATAATACATCCAATGGATATGATACTGATTAATGGTCAGATCCATTGATTTTTGTGAAAATGTCTTCAATTTCTCTTTTTATAAAGTGTCAACCTAGGATCATAGGTACCTTCACTTAGAGGCTCCAAATTAATAGAGCCTTCAATTAGTAATAGTAAGATACACATTGTCTTGAGCTATACTTAATTTACCAATTCTTCTAATGCCTTTGAGTTAAGTTAGGTTGTTCTAATTTCATCCAAAATTCAAATCTTCATTTTTGACTGATTATAGGAAAAAATATATTTACTATTATTTTCTGAAATTTCTCTAATTTAGAAATTTTAGAGTGCTTGAAATTAATAAGAACCGTCCATCCGACCGAAATCTACCAAGAAGTATCAGGAAGTACAAAAAATGACGAGAATTCATTATAATATAATTATTAGCCCGTTCAAGAGGACAGACCGGTCGACTAATTATGAAAAAAATTATTTGTTGTGCCGGCTTGCACAAGATGGACGAGCTGAGACTGACCAGTGAAGAACGGTACGTATATCATATGGTGGAAGCTTGCAATTTGATGGTTTACGTAGGGCTTAAACACTATTATTGCAAAGATCATATCTACGTATGCAAATATATATTTAGTAGACGATTTGGCTCGACCATTTTGCCAAAACGACATGTATTAGTTAAGTGCTCCTTGTATTGGATCATGACACGACGGCCAGCTCGAGCTATAAGAGTAGTGATTTGGTCTCAAAAAAAGTTTAAAGTTTATGCTTTTCCTTAGATCAACAACTATATTCAGTTTCACATACTGTGGGGAAATCGGAAATGAAACGGGATCCATGGGACATGCCGCATGGCTTGCTGCAAACGTGGTACACGGAACACGGTGCTCTAGTTTGCCCGTTTCTTGTCAGCGTCTTGTGCGTGTCAGGTCACTCGTACAGCAAACACTCTAGCAATTCAAACCATTATAAGACTCAACAGAACACACCAATCAAACTTATTTCAAGCATAATTCACTTCATTCACTCCGGAGGCAACCGAAATGTCTGTTCCAATTTCGTAACGCATACAGCAGACGCACATCCAAACGAAACACGGATACAAAACACACAGAGTCTACCCATCCTGACGGTAACTATCCATCGTAACCTGCGGATCACCATGCACGCTGCTCATGAAACGCCATGTCAGGCCATGATGCGCCCCTATACTAGCATACTGTCTGAGAACCAAGCGCTCTGTTGCTGGTATACATGAGTACCATGCTGCAGGAAAACAAGTTCCTAGGCAATCACGTTCAAGCCTCACCTGCCAAAAGGAAACTGATAAACCACTATCCCCAACCCTCTCTTCATGCTGATGCTGCTGTTGCAGACTCATGAGTTGATCCGTTCTCAGGAAAACCTTCAAAGACATAGCAACCATATATTAGTTAAAACATAAGATTATCCTTTGACCTTTCAAAAAAAAAGACACCAAAGTGTAGAGAATATATATGAGGATTGGGGAGCTATTAACATGATGCACAACCAGGAAAAGAAAATCAATCATAAATAGAAACCAAGATAAACATGTAAGAGAACAAACAGCAAGCCCTCATAGATTGTATCTGCGAGGTCACCTACACAAAAGTAGCACTGCAGGAACTATACAACTAACATGTATGTTGATTGAAATGCTGCATCTAGAGATGAACGGGGAGTGCTTGCACGGATAAATAATCACACACCAAGCTCTTACAAAACCACCAAGCTCTGCCCGATTCACACAGAACACGAAAGTGAAACAGCAGCTGGTACTGGGGATTTGATGAGAGAATTAAAGAAAGCAAATTATACCAGCGGGGGGTGCGGTGAGCGCGGGCGGCAGCTCCCAAGCGAGAAGTGAGGACGGAGAGACGCCGATTTCGTGGGCCTGGGACTGGCACTCGATCAGCTTCTTGGCACGCATGTCGACGGCGAAGAGGTAGTCGTCGAGGGAGAAGTAGAGGACGTCGGGGTTGTTGGGGTGGATGAAGGCGAGCACGGGTTCCTTCGCCGGCAGCCCCGCCGCCTTGTAGGTGTGGTCGGCCCAGATGTCGGCGAAGGCCACCTTGTAGTCGAGCGTCCAGTGGGCCGTCTCCGGATCGGCGAGCGTGCGCATGGTGACGTGGCGGGTGCGCGCTCGTGGTCCTTGGGCTCGCCCTTGATCCTGCGGTCATGGTGGACGACGCAGCGGAAGGTGCCGTTGCTGAGCTGGACGCGGCGGCGGGTGGCGATCTGTCTCTCGGAGCAGTAGGTGCAGGCGCAGCCTTTAGCGCCATCATCAGAGTTGTCGTCGTCGTTTTTGGGGAGCGGGACGTAGGCCATGTCCGGGTTGTCGGCGAAGGGGTCGCAGGCGAGGAGCCCGGAGGCGGTGTCGACCCACCAGAGCTTGCCGTTGTGGGAGACGACGTCGTTGAAGGTCCAGATCCAGTGCGGGAGTGGGTTGCGGACGTCCTTCTTGACCCAGGCGCCGATCTGGGACGAGAAGCAGTGGAGCGAGGCCCTGATGCCGCCGACGATGCACCGGAACTCGACGACCATGAAGCCGGCGGCTTTTGCGCCGGGCGCGGTGATGACGCCGACGCATCCGGGGTTGAAGATGCCGTGGTCGGGGAGGGGGTGGGCGGCGGCGGAGGCGACGTCGAGGACGGCGTAGTAGTCCGGGTCGGGGATGCAGCTGATGGTGAAGGTGCGCTCGACGCCGTCGGGGCCGCGGCGGACGCGCTCCGTGGGGGGAGACCTCTTGGAGAGGGGCGGCGGCGTGACGGCGAGGAGGAGGCCGGAGGGGTCGGCGGCGAGGACGTGCGGGGACCTGAGCCTGGCGCTCGGGTCCGGGTCGGCGGGGGAGACGCGCGTGGAGACGGTGAGGTGGGAGAGGCGCGGCGGGGCCGCGAGCGCGAGGGAGAGGTCGGCGCCGTCGGGGAGGGCGTTGGCGGAGACGCGTGGTAAGGTGGAGAGGATGATCCAGGACGGCGGCGCCATGGTTGAAGCCAGGGAGGGGGTGACGAGGGGAACGTGTGAGAGTGGCTTTGTGGTTGTGGCCTTGTGGGTGGGTGTACTATATGGTGATAGTGGTAGCCTGGTAGGGGTTAGGGTTTAATGACGGGCCTGCCCTTTGAATCCCATGCTAAACCTTGTATGCATGAAGTACTAAGTGAAATTTTTTAATGATTTCCGAGGACTCTGTTTAGATTCCCTCTAAAATTTTTTCGGAGAAAGAAATCTTGTAGGCATGAAGTACTAAATGAAATTTATTTGCAAAATCTTTTCACATATGAGTGCAACTTTGCATGATGAATCTAATAGTATAATTAATTTAATGATTTGCTACAGTAATGCTACAGTAATGCAGAGATGCCCTACCCCAGCGATCCTTAACAAGTCACCAGAATCGCCACCGAACGTCGACTTCATCTCGTTGCTTACCCTCGCATGAAGCCACCGTCGTCGAACTAGCAGATCATGGATGTCGCTTGCGCTATCTTCCGACGTTGTACCGCACCGGGAGGGTCCAGCCATGCTGAAACCACCCACCACGATCTGATGCAAGCCAAGTCGTTCCTTGTTGTCGTTGCCGCAAGTGTCGTCCTTCGACGCAGTCCCACACTGCACTGGCCATTGCACAACAACGCCAGCCGTCATGGTCCGCAGCGAGCAGTCGAACGGCAACAAAGTGACGACCCATGACCACCAACAAGAAGCAGCCGCCACAGTCGTAAGGTAGCCAACACCCTTCCTGCCTGTCGTGCGACAGAAGTGCCTACCCCGACCAAGGCCGTCATAGGAAGTGGATCCGCAACACCGAAACTGAGCGGGTCTCTAGAAATGACGCCTCCAAAGAGGGCACTACGTCAATGGCGCCGTTGTTGCTTGTCTAGGAGGTGGACAGGGTTTTCACCGAGAAACCCCGTGTAGCAGGGTTGTAGCTTCAAAATGACGCCCCCAACAAGGAACGCGACGTCCGAGGACGCCGCCGCCATTCCACCAGCTTGAAACTGGCTAAATCTTTCACCTGAAGCATCTAAAACTCCCACTGCATGCGCATGGTGCGGCACTCCGACACCACTTCTGCAGCAATCTAATTAGAAACAAATTTAATTATAACAATAATATAAGTGTCAAGTTTAAGTATACGTGTATGCATTGCAATCTAATTATTCTTACAAATGTATGATAAAATACATTGTTTGTGTATTGAAGATGCCATTAGAAACAAGGTAATACGATGGAGTATGTGATAAGTTCTTCGGTAATTCAAATTTTGTGTTTGTGTTTGTGTTTGTTAAAGGGAGGAGGTGCCAGGATTGCCAGTGCCTTTGCTTTTCATGCGGACCCTTTTTTTTTTAAAATAAATTTCACACGGACCCTGTAGAGGATCATTTCGCAACCGGATTCGATTGAACCAGCAGAGCAGAGCAGAGCAGTCTGAGCAGAGCAGATGCAAGAACAGGACTTGCGGTTGCGGGGAAAGGCAGGCGCCAGGCGTGGCTTCCACGCCACAGCTGCTCAGCCGTTTCAGCGAGCACGCATGCTTTTTGCTTTGGCAGTTTGCCTGCCAGTGCCACGTCCCTTCTCGCTGGTCTCGGCCTGAACCAGCCACATCTTTTTTTTCCCCAGCCATTTTCAAAATCTATGCATAACATGCGTGTCCGTCCATCGAAAATTTGGCTTTGACAACAGATCGCTCATCTGTTCAAAATTCTAATAGACATGCAAGCATTTCATTAATTTAAGAGAGAAGGCCTTGTTCTCTGGGCAAGTTCAGGCAATGCATGCACTACTTCGGTCACTAAAGTTCACACAAAGGAAAGCACAGATACATAATTAACTAGCAAATTTTGGTTTCAACTAGAGCAGCTACCAAATCATGCCCATCCATCAGAAAAGTCTAGTATACTGTGTGCGCCTCATGGAATGCACCGCACTGACGTAATGACTTGAAGAGTATCGCTTCCTCAACCTGCAGGAACAAACCAAAGTATGATGTGTGAGAGAAATATTCAACAAGACAACAATATTGTCCAATGAAACAGCATCAGCCTATCAGGGCAATTCCCGTCAACAATTTATTAGCCTCACCTCACAAAAAGATAACCATTGTTCCCTAATATCGGCTGCTCATATTGAAATATGAGCTGATGCTTTTGCACACACGTCATTTGATCCACTGTCAGTATCCTCCTTAGCTGAACCTTCAAAAACATAATATGTTAGTCGCAAGAGAACATCATTCAAACCTTTATTTTTAAATTTAGGCTTCAATTTAGAAAATACGAACTAGGAATCGAGGATTCATTAGCATGATGACAAATTAACTTGGCTACACAAGATCATTTAATCTATTTTATCATCATTTCATGGAAAACAAGAACAGCAAATTAATCCTATTACAAACTTGCAAAACAAACAGCAATCACTCGTACGGGAGGACATTTTGGGTCACTGGAACAGATTATGCCAGATTATTAAAGAGAATTATACACTGATGTTGCCTAGTGAAAACAGAATCTGAAATGGGCATCTTAGAAAAGTTTTTTGCTTATGTCCAAACTGTATATATGGATTAATTAATAAGAAAGCAATTTATTTCCAACTGGAAATAACTAAGACCATTTGTGGGTCAGCTACCCAAACCTGCCTCCTAGCTAGGAACAAACTTACACTAGTTATTGCATTATGTATCCAACATACAGTGTTCTTCAATCTAAGATCTGATCAAGCTATTTCAGCAAGCATTAAGTGAGAAGAACCTAATTGCAAATATAAGCATATGTGCTATATGATATGAAACAAGTCGGCATATGTGCAAGCAACAAGGAACAAAGTAATTGGGTTCCAGTTGCCAGTTGTAGAACATTAATTTCCAAGTTTGCATCCACAAAAAATTTAGCCAAAGCAGATAAACTGCCACTATCCTTATACCAAATTACAGGAGATCCTAGTACTATAGTACCAGGAAACATTTCCATATATATTTATGTGCCAGTTCTAAAACATCAGGCCAAATCTGAAAGCTTTAGATGATAATAGGCATGTAAAATTGCCTTTCTTTTTTCCTGAAAGATTCAGATCAAGGAAGAAAACTATTACGTTTCGACTAATTGTCTCAGAAAAGAAGTTAAATTTGTATGAAATGCTCATCCATCCATCAATATGCATAAAGCACAATTATTGCAACAAAGAAGAGCAGGCAATCCAAGGAATTCCTCATACAGATCCAGGGTCAGTCAAATTAGCTGAAGCAGACACGATAAAATAACTTGGCATGTAATATATCAGCATTTTTGCCAGGAGCACGAGACTCCATTCATCTTGGAGTGTGAGTGGGAGCAGAGAGTGTACAGCAGCATGCAAATGCAAATGCAAGATATTTAGCGTTGATTACCTGGGGAAGGGGAACGAAGAGCTTGCGGCAGCTGCCAAGCGTGGGCGAAGCGGGCGGAGACGAGATCCCTGGGCGGGTCGACGAGGTGGTAGAGGTCGCAGTCCACGACGGCGTTGTTCCTCAAGTCGACGCCGAACAGGTGGTCGTCGAGGAAGAAGTAGACGACGGCGGGGTGGTCGGGGTGGATGAGCGCGAGGACGGGGATCTTGCTAGGGAGTCCGGCGGCCTTGTAGGTGTGATGATCCCAGATGTGGTGGAAGCTGGCCTGGTGCTCGAGCTCCCACTCGGTGGAGTCGGGATCGGGCAGCGTCCAGACGGTGACCTGGAGAGCGCCGCTGGGGTCGCGGTTTCTGTACATGTCGACGAAGCGCAGCTTGCCCGCGCTGACCCTGACGGCGCGGTACCTTTCGAGCACCGCGGCAGCCTGGCCGTAGCCGAGCGCCATGCCCGGCGGGAGCGGGACGACGGCGAGGTCCGGGTCGTCGGCGAAGGGGTCGCAGGCGACGATGCACCAGGAGAGGTCGATCCACCAGAGCCTGCCGTGGAGCGAGACGACGGCGTCGGAGGAGAGGTAGCGGGCCGGGAGCGGGTAGTTGACGGTCTTGTCGACCCACTCGCCGACGTCGGAGGAGAAGCAGAGGAGGGTGGCGTGGTCGTCGCCGAGGAAGGGCTGGAGCTCGGCGACCATGTAGCCTGAGCCGGTGGGGGAGGCGATGATGCTGACGTGGCCGGCGTTCAGGATGAGCTCGGGCTCGGGGAGGGCGACCGCGGAGGAGTCGGCGGCGTCGAGGACGAAGTAGCCGGCGACGAACTCGCGCCAGCAGAAGGACTGGTGGTTGGGGCGGTCGATGACGGCGAGGGAGGCGGCGCGGCCCTGGTCGGCGTGGAGGAGGAGGAGGCCCGAGGGGTCGGCGGCGAGGAGCCTGGGGAAGTTGCGGGGGGTGACCTCGGCCGGGAAGATGGGCTTGGGGATGGTGAGGAGGGAGACGCGCGGGGGCGCGACGAGGTCGAGGGAGAGGTCGTCGGCGGAGACGCGCGGGATGGCGCCGAGGATGACCCAGGAGGACGGCGGCGGAGGAGGCGAGGTGGACGGGGTCGGCATGTCGTCGGCGGGTCGGCGGAGGAGGATCAGAGAGCAGAGGAAGCACTCACGGCGGCACCGTGCAGTGGGGTTTTGCCTTTGACCGTCCTCGCCAAGGCTTTGAAGACCTGCTGGTTGCTGCCACTGCCTGCCTCTACCCTGTCCTCATCATCCTCTCCTCCGGGGGACGGGGCAGACGGCAGCTTTTCGTACAGCTTTGCCTGCTGCCAGCTTTCTGGCTAGCCGCAGTACACGACGGCTTCGGCCGCTACAGCCCATAGTTTTTGGTGTTTGCTTTTGCTACCTTACATTCCGTGGGCTTCAATCAAACTTGCGCATTCTCTTCGTAAGGGAAATGGGCTCAAAATGCCTTTCATTCACTGTGTAGAATCCTCCATCAGTTCGTGGAGGCCCATTATAATTGAACCCAATACCATCTTATTTTTTGCCCCGCCTTGTTGGCCCCAAATGTGTTTGATAATCAATTCTACGTCGCCATACATCTTATTAACCAGTGATACCCCGCGGGTTGCCGTGAGAATTTCTATAAAATTTGAAGATGCAATTTGAAAATAGAAACACTAAAATGACTGCATCACAATATTTTTTTCAAAAAGAATGTAGATGAAAACACATTCATTTATTGAGAGAACTACTTAAAAATTGGTAGCATGTTACTCGTAAATACCGACACAATACATGCATAATTACTATTAGCAGCAGAAAATCAATAGAAGACATAAATTCATGATTCCAGTGGATAGTGATGTGGACAGATTGCATGTTGGGAGAACATAATGGATGGTGTCATGGATCTTTTGCATGTTGAGAAAAGTCTATCCAGTGAGTTCACTTTGTTATAGGTTTGCTCGAGACTCGAGAGAATGTACGACCACGGAGGTATGACCGAACAATGAATCACAGAGACCGATTTAGGGATCTTTCTTGCCGGTTTTCAGATATCAGAGACAAATACTGGTATTGGAGTTGATGGGCCACAATCTTTTTTTTGAGGCGAATGACAGTTGGGGATTTCTTTTCCCTTCCAAAACTTCGATCTGAGAACTCTTCCCATTTCTGACGAATCACTTTCCCGAATATTTGATCGTAGTAGTATTAGACAAATCTTGATCTGCAATCGTTCTGGTAACATCAAGCAAGAGGTAAACAAAGAACTAGCGTTGATTGATGAAGGCACATACAAAGCTCAAGTCGCAAACATGTGTCCAGCTAATCCTACCAAATCTACGAGTCCTTCTTCCCTTCACCCTCCTGCAGCTGCTTCTGCTGCTGCTCCTTCGCGCGCGTGCGGTCTCCACCATCATCCTCACGGTCGGTGCCGAGGCAGTACCTCCGGAGCGCCTTGGGCAGGTAGAACGGCAGCAGGAAGACGAACAGGTTGAACCCCCAGAACGCCAGGTTGGCCGCCGCGAGTGCCCTGCCGGCCACCACCCGCCGCGGCGCCACGGGCGGGCCGCGCACGAGCTCGCCGCGCTCCTGCAGCTCCTCCCGCAGCCACTCGGACGCCGCGAACATCCTGCGCGCGCTGTACATCACGGGCACCGCCGCCCTGACGGGGAGCGAGAACGTGCCCGGCCACGCCGCGGCGAGGCCCTCGGTGAACACCTGCGCGGAGAGGAGGAACGCGTGCGGGGCGGCCGCGCGGACCCCGGCCGTGTCGCCGGACCGGAGCCCGTCGAGGATGTAGAGCGCCGGGAGCGCGGCGCCGACGACGAACCCCACCGAGGTGTGCACAGCGAGGCGGAGGCGGCCGGCGAGGCCCGGGAACACGGGTGCGGCTGGGTTGGGCTTGCCCGGGTGCTGTGGGAAGGCGACGCGGGAAAGGACGAGGAGGTAGGGGAGGAGCAACACCGCGAACGCGATCTCCGAGAGCGGGACCGTGGTGGAGAAGGCCAGCACGGCGGCGGCGCCCAGCGTGTTGAGCTGCTTGATGGAGAAGAGGTAGTAGTGGTGGTGCGGACGCGCCGTCGGGGACGTGGGCGTCGGGTGCAGCGGCGGCGGTGGCGCGCCCATGGACGGCAGCGTGATGCCGCCCCCCGCCGTCGGGCCGACGCCGCCTGACATGGCCTGTCTGCGTGCGTGAGGGAAGCGAGCAAGGCGGCCGGCGAGAGAGCGCGGTGATCGTGCGGTGCGTGTCGTGCGGCCGGCGAGAGGGCTTTGGCTGGATGCTGGAATGGAAGTGGAAGCGGTGGCGAGGGGAGATGCGTTTGGAGCTCGGGAGAGTTAAGACGGCGGAGCGGGGGACGTGTGGCGCGCGGCGGTGCCACGGCGAGCGGCTGCGTGCCGCGTGGTCTGGCACGGGATTTTGCGTCGGATTATTTTACCGGACAGCGCAACAGCGCGGCGAGAGCTCGACGGCAATGGCGTGACGTGGGCACGTCCTTTGGATTGGTTACACTTGTTTTTTGCGAGCTTGCTCGGGCAAGTCATGCTCAGCTCAGCCAGGCAGTCAGCTCCACTCCGCCGGACCGACAGGACCAAGCGATGAGGGCTACGTGTGCTCGGCGTGTTTTGCTGTGGTTGGGCTCGGCAGGTTCTTCCTTTTGCTTCTAGACAAAGTGCTTCAAGAAAATGTAGACGACTGATCCGAAAATGTAGACAGTAGGTTTCTGTCTGAACCGGATCTAACTGGCTTCTTCATGGAAGCGTGCAGCTTACAGCTCGTAAGACGGTCTGTGCGCCTCAACCATGCACGTCTTCAAAACACAATTATAAAACTAACACGGCCATCGTATACCTAAACATAGGTCAATGTATCATAAAGGCATTCTCTGTATAGCATTTCCTACCACATAAGCAAAATGCTAAAAGATGCAGCGTGTTGAGTCTGCAAGCGAGGCGATATCCATTTCAAAACAATGCTCCCTCAAACTGAAGGTTACATCACTAGAAAAACCAAACATTTAGTCCGAATCTACAACCTCCAGCAGTGGCGAACGAACCCAAAGCAGCATCCATTTACAGCATGCAACAAGTCGCACACTGGTCGGCATCAGTCGCAGCAAATCTATGGGCTACATCTTACAACAACACGCCAGCGGCTCGAATGGCATATGAACAAAACACTTCAGAGACAAAAGGTTACGCGTCCATAAGCTGCATCAGAGCCTTCCAGTACCGGGAGCAGGACGGGTTCAGGTGAATCGCCCGAAGAAGCCAGCTCTCCGGGCTCTGCGTCATCTCTACCAGCTGGTTCTGCTTGGAAGCTGCGGCGGCGGCCGACTGCCTCGCCAGCAGGTGCATCTGGAAGTACCCCTCCGCAGGCCTCAGTTCTGCGCAACAAAAACGAAAACATGTAAAGCAAATGGGATCTCATGCCAGAAACCAAGTAGTGGCTGGAATCCCAGGAGTGTCTGAAGCCTGCTTCAGTTTTGTACCTGGGGGCCATGAGAACCATTCCAGGCGAAGGTTCTTCTCCCACTTGGTTTTGGAGCCAAGACTGCCCTCAGCTTGTGCCAGTAGCAGTGACACCAGAGGTAACGAAGCATGTGATTTCTGTTGGGCCTTTCTGAGGCTGGAAGATGCACGAGATATAAATTGAGGAGCTGCAAACCTCCGGGCAATTTCCATACATGTTGCACCTATCATGGCAATGTTTCATTCAGCACAAAATAAAAAAAACATAAAACAGAAGTATCCAGCAATTACTCAGGCCATAATCTGAACTAAGCATCAACCATACTAAGAAACATAAGAACAAAATTTACAACAGTGCAGTTCACATCGCCTACAGAATGGGTCCATCCAATTTCAGAAATTAATTATCAAGAAATGTAACAGCAAGCACAATGTCTTTTTCCTAATTCATAATCAGCATAACCTAACGGTTTACACCAGTCAATGGGCGGTGCACAAATCGCCAGGTAAAGCATGTTGACTAGATAATGAGCTAGACAACATAACGAAGTTCAGTTAAAAACTGCATATGATAAACACCAAGGGATCTTGGACAACCAGCGATGATTAAAATGAACTATATGAGAAGAAAGTAACTTACCGTTGAAGAATAAGATGCAGCTATCGAGATCTCCTTCAGCGCATGCCTGAGCAAGAGCTTTTTCAGCACTAGCAAAGTTTTCGTCCCATACAAAGCACTGAGCACAGACTAGATTGAAAAGAGACATCCATTTCGATGGGTCACTGCCATTCCTTTTAATGCACTCACGCAGATTTATATCTATTTCATCAGAAGAGGCCTCCAATGAACAGGCAGATTCAAGGTGCTTCAGCATTACCCAACCCATCTCAATATTCGTGTGGTTTTTCAAGCAGTTTATGTACTCATTCCTGGAGTTCAAAAGATCCCCTTGCACTGCATAGGCCCGACACAGTTGCAAGTGTGCAAAGAAAGTATCAACACAGCTAGAGGCAGTCATTCTTAGAGCTTCTTTAGCTTGAGCAATGCAATTCTCGTAGTCTAAATATTGCAAACAGATCTCTGAAGATAAAAGAAGAAGCAAAAACACCTGATACTGCACAACCTTGTTCTCATGTGAATTGCTAATGTGGGATAGCACTTGCAAAATGAGCCTCTTCAGAATGATACAGATATGTTTGGGGTACTTCTCTTCACGTGCTTTTTGGAAAATAGCAAGGACAAGCAGGTAACGTGCATCTTGGTTCCATGGTTCACGATGAACCAACCTTCAGAGAGAGAGAGAAAACACGATTAGCTTACCTACCAAAGACGCAACTTCTCATCAATGTAGAAGGTAGAAGATGTACCTTTGCAGGTGGTGTATTTCATCATGTTCACTTAAGTACTGGTGTTCACATGTTGGGAAAGAGAACTTTGGATAAGAGGTGCAGGTAGCATAGCAACAAACCATTGCACATGCTTGAATCTGGTGTGCAGATCTTAGGCCTATACTGGATGTGTGACCATGTGTTAGAGAAATAACCCTTACTGCTTTATGAGAAGCCATCCAATCTCCACTCCACAGGAGCAGAGATCCAAGTTGGTTTCTGCAGCATGTAACAAAGAGAGCAAACAGGTGACTCAAAGATCAAGTTTAGTACCTTTTTCAACAACTGATATGACCATTCCAAGAAAGAACATTACCTCACTAAACTGCAGTCAGGATACATGTGCAGGACCTTTTTCAGGTAAGACAAACTAGCATCAACCCTCAAAGGCTTGTCCAACTCCCCCCCAATCTACAAGGATTTTTTTATTAATATAAGTATGCCTAGCATATATCCAAAATAAACTGATTTTGGGGTACATACCGCCTTCCCAAGAGCAATATTCGAGTGGACTTCACTCATCACTTCATAGGATGTAAGCCTAGGAGGCATGCTCAACTGAGGCAACTGGAAACGCTTGTTTGGATGCAAAGCATCCAATGCAGAAATAATAAATTTCAACTGGGAGCTATAATTGAGTTGGCCAGGAAGCTTGTGAATGACTGCAGCTGCAGCGTCCTTCCCACAAATTGCATACGTCAATGTGCATACGAATCCCAAAGCCTGAGTTGCACTCTCCTGCTTCATGCCTGATAAATTTTCAGCCAGGTTTCTAGATACAGAAAGAGCTTCCTCACTTCGTCCAATTTTCCAAAGTGCAAGGGCATATATCTGTAATCCATCCATGCTCAGCACTCCTAGAAAATTTGGAAGAACTAGTTAGTTTATAAATTTTGTACCACGAAAATTCGAAAATATCTTAAAAGGGTCTATTGTTTATACTGCAAGGCCAACACAGAGAAATTAGGGATGGAATCCTTCCACTGCTTGAAGCAAAATAAAAGCAATACCTTGAGATATTAACTCTTCACACTCCCGCACTGCATCAGTTGCAAGACCAGCCTACAGTTAGGGATATGGTTAGAGTGCATATGGACAACAAGCATACCCAATCAATCAGCATTCAGAACTACCAGACTAAACACCATATGGTTATCATTGGTGCATTTAACTTCATCAAACCAGATATGAAAGTAACAGTGTAGCACACTTACCTTGCATAACGACCGGGCAAGGTTCACTGAAACATCAGCAAGAGCATATTTATTGTCTGACTTGGAATTGTACATCATGCCTATAGCAAATCTTGCTTGTTGGTAAAATCTGATTGCAGACTGAAAATCTGATCGCACTTCAGAAACCAAGCCATTTATATTGTGAGACTCTGGGTAATGCGGTCCTCGATGAACAGCCTGCCTTACAGCCATCAAGACCTACATAATGGCACCAGGCATAAAGAAATTAGTATTTAAACCATAGTGTGGTTCGATAAGTACCCAAACGCCACTAAGGTATCACATAACTTAGTGAATCAACATGTAGCTCTTGGTGTCAACAGTTTAAATAACCAGATTTAAAAATGAAGATCAAGTAGGGAACCAATTGTTGCCAAAAGCAGGATTTTGTTTCAAGCATGAGATACCCAGTATTTAGCTTGGAAGCTTCAAACCTTAAGATAAAGTTGGATGCATACCTGAGGTGAAAGAAGATTACCAGTACGGGCAGCAATTGTTCCAAGGCCGATCTGGAACTCTGGCAGCTGGTGCAATAGCATAAAAGAATGAAATCAAAGACTTAGCTTTAAGGGGAGAAAACCAGAAAATTGATGTGTTGAAAAGTGAAGAAATTGGCAATATTAAATTGTACTTACAGGTAGGATCTGTGCAGCCCTCAAAGAGCTTTCAAAAGATTCATTTACTGTACCACCCCTTTAAAATTACATCAAATAGAAAATTCAGCTTGAGTAAATAATTATGCAGATCACAGTTAAATCTGTTTATAAAATGTGGGGAGAGAGGTACCCAGATTGGTGATAATTTTCCGCTGACATTCCAGCCCACGGCAAGGCCAATGAAGGATCAATGCTTCGAGCTCGATCAAATGCTTCCTTTGCCAATTGCTTATCACCTGATTGCCTGTAAATCTGAATGTCAAAACTATTAGTTACTGCCGGCTAGTAGCATAATCAATCAGATGTTGCTTTAACAGAAGTACCTTTCCAAGGTATGCCCAAGCTTCAGACAGAGACATATCAAGATGAAGTGCCCTGATAAAAGAATGCTGTTTCAAAGCCAGATCACTTGACACTGAACCCAATGTAACCCAGAAATCCTTATTAACTGGTTCTAGTATCAAGGCACCAAGTGACATTTTCTCTGACAGCTCCCTGTTGCATATAAGAAAATACATCAGTATCAGATAGCTCTTATAAGACCAGCTGTAAAGTAATACGGTATTAGTCTGTGCAACAAAGAAGTTTACCAAATATTTGGGTTCTGTCTGTTATTGCCATCCATGGAATAAATTAGATCAAGACATATAGCAGTATCATTGTGAAAATTAGCTTCCCAGGGTGTAAGATGCAAAGCCCGTTGATATGAGAGTTTTGCACCACTTGCCACTGACACACATGCATTTCTCCACTCCTGAACAGAATTTTTGAACATCTGCGCATCCACACCTCTTTTGATCTTCCCATCCTCCCATGGAAAGCATCTTGCAAGTGCGAGCTGACACAAAGCAGGCAAGGTATATGGTAGAATAAATTATTCAGAATATGAGATGCCAAGATGACTTAAATGATAAGTTAATGATGAAAAGTCAAGTACCTGAACATCTCCATGCAACTTCCAAACACACGAAAGGTTTCCAGTCAATGAAGCACAAATATTGGCAGCTTCAGATGCTTCCTGTAATAATAATAAAAAAAAGATGAAACTCTACAGCTGTTGTCTACTTAACAGGACTATTTAAAAAATAAGTATCACATCGAAATACCTTCAACAGGCTAGCAGCCCAGCCAAAGGCCCCAGTAGTTACACAATTCCTTGCCCATGCAAGCAATGCAGAGGCAAGTCCAAAGTATGCTGAATGATTACGTGGAGCCATTTCCAAAGCAGAACGAAACTGTTCAACTCCCTGGTGTTGTGTATTTCGCAAGGAATTAGTATTAGGATGCATAGATTTTGAAAGGATACAGTGTTATAGCATTTGCTGATAAAATGTACACCAGCAAAACGATAGCCATTTAAAAAGCAGACAAAAAAACTTCCCACCTTTCTGAAAGAGCCAAGCATTAGCTGGATGTTTCCACTTTCTATCAACGCAAAGACCCTGGAACTATCAAGTTCAATAGCTCGCCCATATGACTGCCGGTAAAAACTGAATTAAGCACATTCAGAAGGCTCAATACAGCACACTGCAACACTTATTAATGACGATCAAAACAGAAAACAGCAAACCTTTACTGCTGCAGTGAACATGCCCAAACGGTGGTATGCCAGACCGAGTGCCTGTTGCCATAAATATGGGATGTTTTAATTCAATAAATGATAACTTGAAAACACACCACAGTCACACACCAATTGGATCCAAGAAATTTTGACAAGGAAAACAGCACCCACCTCCCATAAATCTGCACATGTTGGGTAACCTCGTATTGCATGCTGGAGGCTCTGTATGGCATCTGACCATTTCCTCTGATGAACCTAACATTTCACCAACTCATGTCAATACATCTTATGTATGCCTTATCACAGATACAAGCAAATCACAATAACAATATTACCAAAAAACAAAAATGTTAATACTAGCAGTATCTGTATGATGGAGCATTGGAGCACAAAGTTGCTCCTTGTTGCAAGAGAGGGGGAAAACCTTTTCGGCATTTTAAAGAAAATCAAAGGTGGATGCAACAAATTTAATATCCTAAGAGATATTACTGCCACCCTAGACCCTCCAAAAATTTCAAAAACAGCATGATCAAAAGTTTAACTCAATAAAGATATCTCATGGCAACTGATAAACTGACTACTATTGTCCTGCACAATCTCACTTTCCTCCCTCAGATAATTCAAAATCACAGGCACAGATTAAATTCATATCCGCTAGCATTTGAGTAAAGGTATTGTGCGGTGGTCATATCAATGCCATGGTGGATGGGATGTGAACACACTGAATCTTTATGAATTGCAGAAAACATCAACGAGGAGTTGATGAAATTGCTATGGTTAAGTACTAAAAGGGGCTGGATCCAATTGAATTTCAACAGTTTTCATCAGTTTCTACATAACCACAGTCAATGTAACTGATTATTACTGCGAGCCGGAGTGCATCTTAAGTTATTAACCAACCTCTTTGGGCATGCCTTGGACGGGTTTGAAATGGTGGGATTACAACTCAATCCGAAATGAAGCCTTAAGATTCATAAACATACTGCCTAGTTGGGACCTCTTTAATGACACATACTATTGGCATGCTTACTTCAAGTAATAGTCATTCAAGTAACTTGACATACAATTCACCTGCAAGTAGCCAAGCCTCCGAAAGGCCCAGAATGCGCGAGGCGACTTGCCAGATGCCTCATTGCACACAGCAAGCTCCAAGCTCTCCTTCCCCTCTACGTCAAGCAAGTCACAGAGCGCCTCCTGCACCATACCCCAAAAATAAAGGGGGAAACTCATGAGAACCCCATAACAAGCAAACGGACGAACACATCCAAGGCATACTGAGTATTGAGCGTTCCCCACACACACCCCAGCCTCGGCATCGTCAGGGTTGAGCGCCACTGCGCGCTGGTAGCACTTGGCTGCTCGCTGCGTGTCGCCGCCATGAGCGTAGTGGTGGCCGAGGAAGCGGAAGGGGACGCCATCGTTGGGGTTCAGCTTGGCTGCGGCGAGAAAATGCTCCGCGGCCGCCGCGCGGAGCCGCCGCGCCTCGCCCCCATCGCCCTCCTGCTCCACCTCCGCGCGGCCCCATAGGAAGACGCCCTGCACGCACGGAACCAACCAACGGGTGATTAGGCGCGACGGAGAAGCGCGGGAAAAACCACAGCAAGATTTATGCAATGGAGAACGAAGCGCACGAGGTTGTAGTGGTGGAGCGGGCTGGAGGGGTCGGCGGCGAGGGTTTGCTCCAGTTGCCTGCGGAGGTTGGCCTCCGCCGCCTGAGAAGGGGGTGAAGACAGGGTCAGTAAGAGGCGAGGTGAGGGGAGAGGGAGAGTCCGATAGCGATAGAGTAGAGTACAGTTTCGGGCATGTCGCCGACGAGGTGGCGCGGCCGGAGCGGAGACGGCGTGAACCGGAGCGTGGGGGGAAGAAGGACTGAAGGAGAGGTGAAATTTTGCGGCTTAACCCTTGGGACGAGAAGAAATTGTCTCGGCACCATACAGGCACACAGTGGAAACACGAACAATCAGCCATGATTTTTTTTTTTGAAGTAAAAAAAATCCGGCAAGGTAAAATAGAACGGGAGCACTCGGCATAACTGATTTTAACAAAATCCGCCATGATTTTAAAGAAGCAAGTTAGTAATTTTGGTTTTCATAAATCAATTAAATTTATAATTCAAATTATTAGTGTCAATCTCAATTCAAGTGAATTTCAAACATCATAATGAGAACCAGATCTTTAAGATAATAATATGTAGTTGTATTCTACGTGTAGGAGGGAAAAAAGGATAGTTACGGTCTCTGTTTGAGGGTTCTCATTCTGGCATACATGCTTACTTTTTTTTCTTGGGAGATTGGTGATATTGCCCCCGCTATGTAATCTAATGGTGATTTTGCCCTTATTTTTTGAACTTTGCGATTTTGCTCCTGCTATTTCAAATCGAAGAGAGCCTCTACCCTTGTTTTGTGAAGAGGAGTTAACTGTGTCAGATTTGCCATGAAAAGACAAGACTACCCTTTTAAATTTGCCTTTACAATTTTGAGTTCTTTGCGATGTAACCCCAGTTTTGGTAAAAAAACAAAAGTGCAGCACTTCAACAAATTTTTTCATAGTTTGACATATATGCATAAAGAAAAAAAACATTTTGACACTTTATTATACTGCTTATTTTATTTTACATCTATTCTGCAAATCAAAGAACAATAGGATTACATCGAGCAGTGCGTTTTTCCTCACTTTCGGTGTTCTCGTGATTCATGAGCTTCATCTTCATGACTCGGTCCTTGGCCTTGAGGTCTGCCACAACGATTCGGCCGGATGGGTGGTAATGGAGGAACTGAGAGAGGTCGTAGCCGGCCACCGCAAGAGCAGTGGGGTCAGCGGCTAGCATCGGGTCTGCAGGAGGCAGCGCTTCCCGCGCTTGCACCGCGGCCGGCGTCCGGGCTGCTGGAGTTGTTGGCCCGCGGCCGGCGTCAGGGCTGGTGGAGACCGTGCCTCCCAAGCAGCCGGGGCCGCGCCCCCTCGCGCTGCGCCTCCTTGCGCTGCAGTCGGAGATGCACAGGTCTGCCCGCCCTCCTGGATTTAGTCGCCGGCGCCGGCGCCGGCACCTTAACTAGGTTTCGCGGGTGAGACAATGGCGAAGAAACAAGCGAGGGAGGAGGATGCGTTGTGCGTGCGCCTGGCGTCTGGATGGATAAGATGAGCAGGGTAGTTTGGTCTATTCCCATGGTATTTAGTCTTTTCCTATTTCTTTTATTTTTTTCAAGTGCTCATCACATAACAGTGTTACAAAGAGGGGCAGACAGAAGTTTCATCTTCGAAAAGGAGGAGCAAAATCGCAAAGTTCAAAAGATAGGGGTAAAATCACCATTAGACTACATAGTAGGGGTAAGATCACCAATCTCCCTTTTTTCTTTTACTTTTTCGATCCCCACATAAATCTCAAAAGCCCTCTCATAAGAGATGAAGGGAATAAACTCTCAAAGTATCGATTCTCAAAAGCACACGCTCGTCCGTCTTTGCCTCGCCTCAGGCCTCGTTTGTTTCCAACTGATTGATTCCGACCGGAATTGATAAATGTAATAAGAAAATTATGATAGTTATTATAAGAGATTCAAATTTATTTCGGTTCGAAAATTAATTTACTCATGATAAGCACACTATGAGACTCGGAATCAATCTAGTAGTCAAGAAGTGTGGAATCAATCCGGCTCTTCGGTCTCTTGTTCTACCTATCATGATGAGTAAATTAAATCTCGATCCGGAATGAATCCGAGTTTCTATCATAAATTTCTTGATATATCTATTATTCCGACCGGATTGAATCCGATGGAAGCGAACGGGCCCTCACTGGGCTTGGACTCACGCCAAAGAACGTGCTGGTAGGGCTACAATTGGGCCACACATGAGATTCTGATTATGAAGGTATTAAAACACGGGATTCGTGTATTACCCAGTATTGAGTACTCCATTTTGTAGGTTCGGTCATTCAGTTAATTTTAAAACTGGGCTCTTTACAGTTCCAATGACAACATTACTATAATGTTTTTTTTTGAGATCAGACAACATTATATTGTTACAAAGGAATACATCGCACCTTTTTCCTTGAGCAATGTGTCCAGGTAGCTATTCGAAATTTGCTACCAGCTTTCTTAAGCAAAAGAAACGATCAAGTGATAAGGTAATACTTTACTACATAAAATGCACCAATAACACTAAGCAAACAAGAAAATAATTGGGACAAAAAATCACTGGCCATTATGGAAAGCGTACTTGTCAAAACATTAGGTTATCAATTTACAACACAAAACATTTACTACCCGCTTGGGACCTTCCAATGGTCCAGTCCAATCCAGCCTCCTGAGTTGGTGGGAGCTGACCTTGACCGACATTTCACTCCTTTGAGGCATCGCAATCCTCGTTGTTCAGGATCTAGGGCCTATTTAGTTCACAAAATTGGACAGTATGCACCCAGCACATCTGAGTCTCATCTCCTCTCACAAACACACTCTCCAAAGACTCCAATGCACTATTCCAGCACTACTCAACAAGGAAACTTCAGTAAGGCAGTCAGACTTTTCCCTGCTTCAAGTAATGTAAGATCTGTGCAGCCAAGATGTCGACCCATGTGTCTGGCACACCAGGCAGGCACCAATGCATGCAGTCCTGTCCGTAGACGGCCACCGCGTCCTTCTTGCCCAGCCAGATAGCTGGATGGGCGTCAGCACGGAACTCACTCATGTAAGTCAGGTTGAGCAACTGAATGTCTGTGCCTTCTAGGGCTTCCTGGATCGCCGAATTCACCATTCTCACCTCTTTGTTCACTCCCCCAAAACGAGGATCAAACCAAGAGTCAAGCTGCATAAGGTTTTGGATAAAACAATAAGGAATTCACGATTTTGAAATGCATAACCTTTGAAACAGTTTGATTGACCATCAAAATTGCACCTCATGATCTTCAAGGAGTCTATCAGATACACAGCTGCCATTGTGATCCCACTCGCCTCCATAGAAGTGCTTCGGTGATTGTGTGCGCCACAGCTTCAGGGTTTTCCTGGGAACCTCCCTTTCAATGTAAGAGGCCATACTTTTCAGGACTACTTTCAGTCCGTCTTGCATGCCAAGTGGAGGCTCAATTGGCTCTCCTCCTTTGTAGAAAACCAGGGGAGTCTCTTTCGGGAATTTATACGTATCCCACCTGGGAGAAACATGCAAATCATTCCAACAGGAACAATAATTATGAAGTTATGCCTAAACGACGAGGAAGATAAACCTTCATGGGTGTGGGAGAAATCTGTGTGATACACATTGAGATCAATATACAGAATGATGACTTTTAGAGATGTCAGCAAGAGAGTAAAAAGGCTCTGGAAGAATAAAATGATGCTTAAACTGAAGTTTATCCTTACATTTAAGAACAAACTTCAAATTTGGGTTGCCTTGAAAAATAAAAAAAAATAAAATAATTACATTCTTTGCGGAGTTCCTGAAAACGTAGATCATGTCTTTTTCCACTTTCCAGTGTGCCGTGGCCAGATTCATTGGGGCAGCTTCAAGGAAGCACTAGGGCAAGACAAAGTGCCATCTAGCATGAATGAATTCTATGAACGTTGGCTCCCATTGGGGGCGAAGTTTATGACCTGAACATTTCTTATTCATAGTAGTTTGGTCCCTCTGGATCATATGAAATCGTAGACGTGAAGTACCAAATCCTTTTTTTTCTTCTTTTTTTTGCAGAAGTGGGGTGTGCTGTTGAGAGCTGCTGAGTGGCGGAAATCAAGGAACAAGTTACCCAAGTGGGAAGATGGCTGGAAGAGTTCCAGAACCTATCAAGGGAAGATCTGCGAGAAGATATTATGTAGATAGTCATTCAGCTAGCATGGCTAGTGTTTGGTGTGGCTGTGTTAGGCCAGTAGTGGTTCACCTGTTCTGCTGGCCTTTGTTCAGCTTCATTGCTGATCGATCTCTTCTGTAGGCTGGAAACCCCAGCAAACTCGGTTGTAAGACAACTTGTGTAGTTGTGTGCTTTCTATAAGAGCAGGGTATCGTTTCTCTAAAATAATATGATGAAGTAGTATTATTCATGATCAAACTTATCCTTCATTTACCCAAAACAAAACTTCTCCTTCAAGAAAACTGCATTAACAAGTCAAGATAACCGAAGGTTGCTCTTATTCAATAAAGAACCTTTTATGACTAACATGACCTCAAAGTGAAGCTGAGGGCCAGTACCGTACTACTGTAAGAAACATTTGAACAATCTCATCGCCTCCAACTAAATAAGAAATGGTCTTTTCACTTTACTAGTACGCAAAAGAAAACTTAAGGTTTAGGAACGATAAACTCACCAGTGTCCGGTGTTGAAAATTAGCACATCATAGAACTTGGTGACATTTACCCAATCATCAGCAGGGATATCAACATCCACTCTGTAAGTTCCTTTTATTCCATCCTTCTGAAGTTCTTTTGACTTCTCCACAGGCTGCCACCTTTGTATATCAGTTACCACCAAGTGAGCTTCATCATTTTATTATATGAAGCTTACAAAAGTACAATCCTATTTTTCTCAAAAAGAAAAAAACAGGCCAAGAAGTACATGGAGGTTTAACAATTTTGAACTTTATGCAGAAGATAAGTAATATCCTTTGCCTTGTTGGATGTTACAGTACATCTAATCAAAATTTAGTCATCCAACATGCAATGGACAAAGGTTTATTCTTTATGCAACAAAGTGAACTTAAACATGTCAATTTTCATACACTGTGATATAAAATGTACATCACAGCAATAGCATAATTAGTTAAAATCAGCAGATAATACTACAGAGCTGACATTGCTATAGACACTGATGAGCTGACATTGCTATAGACACTGACCATTAGAACAACATTTGCCACATTCATCCTAGTTTCTTCAAGGGAACAAAATTACATAGGAGTTCAGTCCCATACACATCAAATATCCTGAAACCAAGAAAAGATCTTCCAGGCTAACAAAAAGTGCAACTGATCCAAATTCCTATTTATCATTTTAAGAACTTTCTCTCCGGAACACCACCAACTCTTAGCATCACACCCTCAAGTGAATTACACTACATTGCAATCTGAGTGTTTTAATTGTTCCTGATTCTCAGAACTCTCCTCAGTTGCATGTTTGCATCCTACCAAGCCAAGAAAACAGAAATATCTCATCTCAAATATAACTACTACTGCATGGTAGATAAATAATACCATATTGCAAACGTAGATAAACAACCTCAAATCTTCAACCTGCCTCTTACTCACATTCGCAATCATTCTTTCAGCATCCTAGGCAATGCACTAATGCAGGTATGCTACAACCTCTTGTCATCTTGTAGGTACCAATTCAAGGAATCTCATTAAAAGATTGCTCTTTTAATAACTATATTGAAAACTAGACAAACTAAGTAACAGCCATCAGCAGCAAAGAACACTCACTGACGTGTACTTGGCGAGCAGGACGGCGCGGTGGTAGGCAACGACGACGTCCTCCCTGGGAAAGTACCCTCCGCGCCACGCGCCTCGCCGCTTCCACTTGCGCGCCCCGTCGTCCGCCGAGCGGAGCGCGCAGAGCAGCGCGACAACGAGGTTCTCAGACAGGGAGTCCCCCACGAGCCCGACCCGTCGGCCCCTAGCCGCGGCCAGGAACTCCGCGGCGTCGATCCTCGGGACGACGGCGCCGCCGCAGCGGGTGGGTGCCCAGGAGAGCGCCGCGAGCTTGGGGCGGCCGTTGCGGAGGCAGTTCCAGGCGTTGCGGTGGAAGGGGCAGGACGGGGAGTAGAGCGGTGGCGGCGCCGGGGACGGGGTCGGCACCCACCGGCCGTCGGTCGCATCGGAGAGCGCGGCGCCGCAGGGGAGCGGCTGCGGCGCGGGCGGGCGTGGGCGCGGGGAAGACGTGGAGAGGAAGAGGAGGACGGTGAGGGCTATGGGGAGGAGGAGGACCAGAGGGAGGCGGAGGCGCGGCATTGTGCCCGCCTCCGGCGACAACGCGCAGACACCACCTTCTTCCTCCTCTTGGATCTTAACCGTTTTCTTGCCTTTGTAGACTGATGCTATGTGGACTTCTCCGGATCAAGGGATTTGAACACAAATGCAACATTGAGCGATCGCTATCAGAAGTTCAGAACTTGTATCGATTGAAAAATTGGTACTTGTTCATTGTCAGGTCAGAAGAAATAACTTGCAGGCATGAAGTTTCAGGATTTCAGCTTAAGTCATTATTAGATGACAAATAAGCTAAATATAGTAGACGGATATCTGTTCTAGGTAACGTCACAAGCAGCTCTGCTGCAAAAGCTACTTGCAAGCATCCAATCACCAATTATACTATTACTACAAAGATTGTACAGATGATAAATCATCTCAAAACATGGTTTACAAAACGAGCAATTACACAGAAGTGTGGTGTTTTGGTTCTCTGCTTGTGAGATGCCAACACAACAACACTCAAGACTCAATTTTTTTTTTTGAAATTAAACACTCAAGACTCAAGAGAGTCAAGAAGAATGGACATTTCCAATTTCAGACAAGCGTGAGAGCAGCCTCCTGTCCAGTTTCACACCGGCTGACTCAGACTCTCTGATTAGCTGCCGGCACTTGGCCAGCCTCCCCTCCGCCGCATAACCTTCGATCAGACCGTTGTACATGTCGCTGGTTGGGACAAACCCAGACTCCTTCATCCTCAACAAGTACCGGAGTGCCCTCTCTGGGTCATGCAATGACACACACAGCTTGACAATGACCCGGTATGCTGGCAGGTCAAGCAGACAACCAGCCTGTTCCATTTCCCATGCCAGGGACAGGGCCTCGCGGTGCATTCCATCACGGCAGCGGCTGTGGATCACCGTTGTGTACATAACCACAGTGGGGCTCCCACCAGATTCCATGAACCAGCTGAAAAGGCTCTCCACTGCTGTGTACCGTCGGAGTTTTATGCAGACTTTCATGACAGCCGTGCAGTCCTGCGGGGGAAGGTCCAAATCTGACCTCTCACCAAGCTCATCAACCAATGCCGAGGCAAGCCCATATCCTTCAGGAGTCCGGGCTGCTTCCAGCATCAGCTTCACATAGATGCTTGGGTGCAGCGTCCTGTTATTGATCCTTGCAAGTTCCAGGAGTTTGCGTGCAAGGTCTACTTTGCCTGCCCTGATGAACCCACCTGACATGGCTTCCAGAACAGCACGGCTTGCCGTGGGGACGCATTGCTCCAATGCAGACTCCGCTTTAAGCTGGCCAAAGCGCGCCAAGACTTCGATGGTGGAAGCAAGAATCCTGTCGTCAGGGAACAATGGCACATCTTTCTGCCTCTGAGCCCAGCACAATGTCTGCAACGCGCGCTCGGGGAGTCCCATATGCCCGAGTTCACGGATGGTCAGCGACAAGGAGCCTTTTCGGAGGAACCTTGCCCACCGGTCAAGCACTGTGGAGACACCGTGCTCTGCAGGAATCGCGGCGATCTCTCGAGCAATCCTGAGTAGGAACTCCGGATTCTTGCGCACCTGGTCGCTGAAGGAAGCACGAGACGACAGCACCGCTCTTGCGGCAAGCCGGACGTGCTGCTTGGGCGTCGGAGCGACAGGCAGCCTCGTCTTGTGCGGTAGTGGCAATGGGAGCGCCCGCTGCTTCGCAGGATTTGGTGGCTTCAGGGGCTTCTGACGCATTGGCCGATCGAAAAGTGCGGAAATGGCATCAATCTCTTCTTCGCTCCATCCTAAACACTCTCCATCCCCATCAGCTGCATTCTTGGCACATGTCTCACCACTGTACTCGAACGCCCCCGACTCCTTCGCAGAACCTCTATCTGATAACTGTGATGAGCAAGAAATACGAGACGTTGAGGGGAAATGGCCATGACTGTAGAGTCCTTGGGCTCTAGGCTTCACCAATGCGTGTGTGGGGAGCAGCCTGCTCATCAGCGCAGGGGTAGCCTTCACTTGGAGCATCGGATCAGATGAAAACCCAGTTATCTTGGGGGGAAACTGCGCCTCGAATACTGAATCCTGCACTGTAAAAGAAGAATAGCCTAATCAAGAAATAGAGGAGCCATTAGATTAATACACAAGTAAATTGGTTGATAATCCTTCATATCCCAAACCATAGCAGATTTATGATTAAAACCCACCTATGGCAAACCCATGTGTACAATGCACAAGGTATACACAAAACAACAGGATGAGAGTATATTATAGAGAATAAATGTAACATGGAGCTTGAATATCATACTTAAGTGATAAAAAATTGAAACAAAAAACAATTCTGAACATTCAAACATTGAGTATACCACTTTTTGGATGTGGGTATTGGAGGGCTTCACATTGAGTTGGGTCCAATATCACTTCAGCCTACTTTTCGAATTGGTTCACAATACCAAATCGATTGTTTGGGTGTACATGGAATTGCTAGATAAAATTAGAATTTGGCATTGACTATGTTTCTTCTCTCCGACGGAAGAAAACTGGGGAGGGCTGCGGGGGTGGAGATGGAGGAGGGCCGCAGCGGAGGGACGCAGGGGAACAGCGTGCGGTACGGCGGCGAAGGGAGATGGAGAGGGCCCGCCGGGGGGGAAGATGGAGGCGGCCCACAGAAGAGGAGGACGGAGGAGGGCCGCAGCGGAGGTTCGCGCGGCACGCTGGAGGAGGGAGATGGAGGGCCGGCGCGGCTCACGCGAAAGGCGAAGGAGGTGACGGGAGGAAGGAGATGGCGGGGCGGCGCACCTGGCGTGAAGGGGAAGAGGGGCGGCCGGCGGGGGGAGACGGAGGGGGCGTCGCGGCTCGTGCGAAGGGGAAGGAGGCGAACGGGGCGGTGTGAGAGAAGAGATGCGTCCAGCACTCCGGCGCCGATTCCAGCCAATACGGAGGGGGGCTCCTATATGGCTTCCGCAAGGTGGTTAAGCAACGAAACTTTCAGCCCACCACCGGCCCACCACCCACCTTCTTCTTCCTCCTCACCTTTTCTTCTCCACGACCGGCCACCACCCCTGCCGCCTCCTCCACCACCCCGGCCGGCGGCTGCCCCGCCGCCGCGCCGCCCGCCCGCCGTCCACCCCCGCCGGCGACCCCACCCTTCCTAACCCGGCGCTCCTCGTCACCCCCGCCGCCGGTCGCCGGCCCACCGGCCGTCCAGCCCCGCCCGGCCGGCGGTGCTACCGCGCCGCCTCGCCTCCGCCGCCGGCCGATCCGCCCCCGCCGCCGGGCCTCCGGCGGGCCCCCCCCGGCCTCCCCCTTTCTAGGTCCGCCGGCCATGGAGGCGCCGGACCCCCGAACCCGAACCCCGGAAACCCTAACCCTAAGGCCGCCGCCTCGACCACCGCCCCCGGCCGGCGGCGACGCGCCGCCGACCGCCACCGCCCACCTCCCACCTCTCCGGCGAGGTCACTGCGGCGGCGGCGAAGCCCGCTCGGGCGGCGGCGTGAGGGAGGTAGGAGAAAGAGAGAAGAGGCGCTAGGGTTAGGAGTGGAATCCGGTGGCTGTGGTAGCTCGCACGAATCTTGATGAATTGGAAGGTTCAACCTGTTACTAGCTTCCGGAAGACAGATAGGATTCCCGAATACGGAGGGTCGTGCCAGCCCGACGACCGACGCCGGCACGCCCTCGCCCTCCCCGCACAATGGCTTCGAGTTGCCTCGCCGCGCCGGAGCTGCGCTCGCCCTCCCCGTCGATGGAACCGCCAACGAAACGCCACAGGATTTGGGTGGGTCCCTTCTTCTTCTTTTTTTTGAGAATTTGGGGTCCCTTCTTCTGGGCCAGGCCATATGAGCTTGTGGGCTGTGCTGCTTGTGAATGTGTGCTGCAACCCATTCACAATTTGAAGACGATAAACGCTGAGGATGGGCCGGTTGTGTTGGTCTCCTTGGGCTGAAAGGCTGAGGATGTGGGATCGGTCCGTTCGAGACCATTTCCTGTAATCCGATATTATTAATTTCTTCTAGTTATACAGGTAAGGTAATTAATCCAGAGAAAGATGATATTGCTAACAGTGTCTCTCCACGAGGATTCACTTGCGATCCTACATGGAAACTACTGAACACAGACGCCGCAAATACTCCCGGCATTTAATCACCATCGATCGCATTCACCTGCACGGCCGGCCGCTCCGCCGAAACAGTCCCCAAACTACGTGCGTTTGAAACCAGCGGCGCCCGCAAATCGCAAGTCCCGGCGATGTCGGCGGCCGCCTGGCCACCCTGCCCCCGCTCTATAAGTAGTAGAGTCGTCTGTCACAGCTACGCACTGACCAACACAACACACACATTCGAGTCGTAACTCGTAAGAGTAGCAAGATGGGAATGGGATCCCTGCCCAATGCCGTCGTGGCCGCGGCCGCCGTCGTCCTGGCGGCGCTCGTCGCCGGCGGGTCGTGCGACTCATCAGCTCCCAAGGTGCCGCCGGGCCCCAACATCACGACCGACTACTACGGCGGCTGGTGGCTCCCCGCGAAGGCCACCTGGTACGGCCAGCCCGTTGGCGCCGGCCCCGACGACAACGGCGGCGCGTGCGGGATTAAGGACGTGAACCTGCCGCCCTACAGCGGCATGACGGCCTGCGGCAACGTCCCCATCTTCAAGGACGGCAAGGGCTGTGGCTCCTGCTACCAGGTACGCAAGTGTTGCTTGACTTGGGAATGATCGAGATCTTGATTTCTTGACGAACTTGATCAATGCAACGAACTGTTCGATCTCGTTGCTGCGATGCGTGCGTGCAGATCAGATGCAATGCGCCGGAGGAGTGCTCCAACAAGCCGGTGACGGTGTTCATCACCGACATGAACTACGACCCCATCGCCCCCTACCACTTCGACCTCAGCGGCACGGCGTTCGGCTCCATGGCCAAGGCCGGCCTCGGCGACAAGCTCCGCCACCGCGGCATCATCGACCTCCAGTTCAGGAGGTCCGCCATGACCCAATCATCATTTACTTCATTATTACTGCTGCTAGCTAGATCAAATAAAACTTCTTCATGATCTGTGTATGCGCCCGGTATCCCTGCACGCATGCAAAAATAATGACACGGCGCACCTTGCCTGCATGCAGGGTGCGGTGCGAGTACGCGGCCGGGCAGAAGATCGTGTTCCACGTGGAGCATGGCTCGAACCCCTACTACCTTGCGGTGCTGGTGAAGTTCGTCGCGAACGACGGCGACATCGTGCAGATGGATCTCAAGGAGAAGGCATCGCCGGAGTGGAAGCCGATGAAGCTCTCCTGGGGCGCCATCTGGAGGATGGACACGCCCAAGGCGCTCAGGGGGCCCTTCTCCATCCGCCTCACCAGCGAGTCCGGCAAGAAGCTCGTCGCCACCGACGTCATCCCGGAGAACTGGATGCCCAACACCGTCTACAAGTCAAAAATCCAGTTCTAGAACTGATCGAAGTCGAAAATGCAATCAGGGTAGGGCTCACATTTTGTTCGGGGATCACCTTAATTTTGAAAAGGGATTTTCAAAATACATGTAACATTTTTATTTTTAGATGAGATCCGGTTTTTACTTTACTTTCCTCTAGAAATGTAACATCACTCGTGGAAATCATGATTATTCATCCTATTTGATACTCCCTCCATACTCATAAAATAAGTCGTTTAGGACAGCGATACAGTAACCAAAGTATAATTTTGACTTCTTATTTTATAAAAAATATTTATTAAAAATTAACATATGTATACTTTTATAAAAGCATTTTACAAGACAAATCTATTGATGTATTAAAAGTTATTCATGATTTATATTCTCAATGTTTGACTAAAATCTTATCCAAAATGACTTGTTTTATGGGTATAGCTGGAGTAAATGCACATATATCAGAGGACTCTAAACTTCCTCGATACATTTTCTGCCTCTAGATAATTCCTCCATGCTCTACAAATTTTTTTTTTAAAATATGTGTGTGTGGGTTGGTGGGTGGGTTGGGGTGGGGGGGTGGTTGGCCTTCCGCGAGATAATTTTCATTAGAAAATGCGGGGAAAATGTTACCCTAGCAAGGAGCTGGCTAAAAGAAAAGAAGAAACATGAGATAGAAGGGGAAAAATCCATTTTAGTCTCTCACCTATTTAATTTGTCTACTTAATTAACCTCCTAAGCAAAGTTTAAGCTCACTTTACTCTCCGAATTATTTCATTTGGTCCAATCTACCCCTAGTTAGCTCTCTTTTTTGTTCTATGTTAAATTTCAAAATTTGTCGGTTCACTTATAACTGGTTTATTTGCTCTATGTTATGAAATGCATTAGCAGTTTTCCATGAGCTCGTGCAATATGTTTTCAATCAGCATATATATAAGAGCATCTCCAAGAGTATCTAATATTTTCTTCCTAAAAAGATGAAGTTTTAGTGTTTCTAAAAAGGTATTGGAAAGAATAAAGAAGGTCATCTTCAAGAGTTCCTAATAATCTACTCCCAAAATATAGAAGACAATTTTGCTTCAGCAATCCTATACTATTCTTAAATTATCCTAACCACTTTTATGTATTCTCTCTCGTACATTTGCATCAGGAACCCTTTTCTACTCTTTATTGTTTCTGAGCCCTTCCAACTTATTTTAGTAGAGGATACGCGTCGACCAAAACCGCGTAACTTTACGCCTATCCTAAAAGATTAGGAGTGTGAATTCTAGAGAGGTATTTTTTCTATCTTCCTAAAAATCAAAGAGGAAATGATTTAAGGAACTCTCGGAGATGCTCTAATATATGCCCAGGTATCATAAGGAAAACTGACTTATAGCCTCCTTCCATATTGATGATTGCTCCATATGGATAGGGTAATTTCCTACCTTTGTTTTTTTTTTTGACAAGGGATTTCCTACCTTTGTTGGAGTCCTTTCCGATTCGTACGTGTATACTCTGTGTTGCGATCATCGAACCAATATGAGACAACGACCCCAGAGCGCAGGCAGAGACACCGCACCGTGCGAGACCCGGCCCCGTCCGTCTCAATCAATAGCCCCAGATTCATGGCGGCGACGGCCATCCCAGATCGTCCACCAGTTGTGGAGGACAGGAAAGCAGACTGCTACCTGTTCCGATGCGTCTGCTGCTGGAGCGCGTATTGCAGGCCCCACATCCCGCGCTTCGCTCCCGGCCGGGACTACCTCCGCGTGCCGTCCGACGCCGCCGCCGCCGACGACCGCCCTCTCTGGTCGGTCCTCGTCGGCTGCATCTCCATCCAAGAACCGTTCCACAACCTGCGCTTGCACCGCTTCCGCGTCGCCGCGTCCGGCCGGATCACCGGCCACACGGACGACACGCTCCAGCCGCTACTCACCGTGTCCCCGGACGACGAGGAGAATTTTTACGTCTCCTACGCCACGGCCGCGCTGGCCCCCGACGGCCGGCGGCGGCTGTACGGCTTGTGCGTGCACTCGCCCGGAGTCAACGGAGCCATCGCCGGAGGACCGCCCCCCGACCACGCCGCGCTGCTCAGGGGATTCGCTGTGGACCTTGACACCAACAAGAGCCTGTCCCCTCTGCCTCCCCTTCCGAGGTCTCGCGGGACGCACGTCACCGTGTCGGCGCGGGGTAAGCTCTGGGCGCCGTCCGTCGTGGCCGGGAGCAAAGGCGACTGCCGTGGCATGATGCGCCTCGTCGTGCTCCGGCTAGACGACGGTGAGGCTGCCTGGGAGGAGGTTGCCGGCGTCGACATATTGTACCAGGCTATGGTGAACTCCCAATTGAGCGGTTACTATCTCCAGGGCTACGCCGTGATCCGTGACAGATTCATGCTGCTGTCACTTATCGACTCCACTTTCTTCTCCTTCGACTGCACCGCCGGAACCTTGACCCCTGTCAGCACCACTGCCGCCGGCGAATCCCGTTACATCCTCCCCATCTCCGGCAAGGCGGTGCATCTCGGAGGAGACGACGATGATGGCGGCATGGTCTACTTCATCCGCGGCACTAAGCTGTTCGCGTACGAGTTCTCGCCGGAGGAGGGGAAGCTGCTTGCGCCGGTCATGGAGGTTGACAGGCTGTGGCCGTACTACGAGGAAGGGACAGGGTCGGTCGTCCACCTCACCGGCCGCATGCTGTGCGCCGTCTGGATCAACATGCACGAGCCCTGCGGTTGCGCCGAGCGGCACGCGCTGATCACCACCTTCTTGGTCGAAGGCGGCGGCCACGACGGTGACGGCGGCGGCAGCTTCGTGCCTAGCGGCGTCCATGTCCTCCACTCCACCTGCCGCAGGGTAGGCATGCTAAGGAGCAGGGCGGTGCCGCGATGCGAAAGTTTTGACTACTTCTGTTTCTTACAGTGAGTTGATCCACGTGCTTTGCTTAATACTTCTAGTTGCGTTAGTTGATTTTCAAATCTGTTTTATTTTCCGTCAATTCAAGTAACATAAATCTTTAATCATAGGTATCTTTTTTTAATTTGGATATGATAATATCAATTCGTGTTATAGAAATTATGTATTAATCTTTTATTTATCGTAGGCTTTTCCTAAGCAAGTGAAAATCCTTCTAATTTTAAACGGGTAAATTGTTGCGCAGCAATATTACATTAGCATCTACATATGCTTGTCTATTTACTAAAGTTCGTTGTATTTAATTGTGAACTAGGGAATATCAAGATCATTCCGAGATGCTGGACCCCTCGATGCCTGTTAGTTCAACAATGGGAAGGTACAACTTCCTACAAGCCGATGAAGAAACTCTTGAGGAGGACGACGACGATGACGATATGCCTGTTTGCTGCAGGTAGGACCCTGATTTCAAGTGACAAGCTTTGTACACATTTTTTATGGTGGTTAACAATTGTAGCCTTTTGTGTTTACAGGCGGTTTTTAAGCAGAGGTGTCCCTAAACTCAAGGACTGCAAGTCAGCGACCAGGCCGGATTTTTACTTCATCTGCCAGGTTACTGACCGTTCCGTCGTCTATCCTATCAGCACTATAGGAGGCAAGCTAACATGCCATGACAAGCTGCTGGAACCACTCTTGTCTCTGGACACTGTTATGCCCGGAGTGTGTGAAGTGGACGAACCGCGCCCTTCGTGGCATTTTGTCCATCAAGGATCCAAGCTTTACGTCATCCCATCAATCCCAGGGGAAAATCACTACGAAGTTGACGCTAGCAGCAAGCTCTGCAAGCTTATCGAGCAGGAACGGCCAGCCGGTGTGTGTTTCTCCGTGGTTTCTCGAGCTGGTCAGCACATTGTTGCTTTGGGTGAGACTCTGCAGGATGTGTATGTTCTCGACGAACCAAATTTCAAGTGGATTCCCATGGAGATATCTTCGACGAGCTCTGCAAATTTGACAAGGGAAATCAATATTTCTGGATTTGTGGACCTTATCGACGACATGTTCTTGGTGTCGGATGCCGACGCGGTGGAATGCTTCCTGCTTGACCTGAGGAAAAGGGAGTGGTTTGCTGTGAAGTCCCCCTTGCAGAATGTTGGAGGTATACTGTGTGGGAAGTGTTTGTTTGCAGAGGGGTTCATATTTGCCTGCACGGATATTGGATTGAGTGCTTTTGAGCTGTTCAAGGAGGAGGGCTCCTACTGCCTTGGATGTCCGTTCTTGCAGGAATTCCCTTACGTGCACCTCGTCGAAAGAAAATTGGTGTGCTTCGACTCTATTTGCAAGGAGGATAACCCTAGCAGCTTGGTGTTATGCCTAGTTAAAGGATGTGTTGTCACGGCTCCTTTTACGTCCCATCATAGATTGACAACCACAACAGTCGAAGTAAAACTCAAAGAGAGCGCAAACGGAAGGAAAGTGCCCTTTAGGATCGATCACATCGATATTTCAGATTCCACCATTGATCAGGAAGGATGGATCTGGACCAACTTTGCCTTCTCGCTATGAGCAGTTGTAAACTTCAAATCGGAATCATGTGTTGTTCCAGTTACGGTCAGCCAGGAAAGCGGTCTTTATGTGCCTTGGATCAGGGAGGTAGCCAGGTACTCCATCCATCCACAAAACAATGCAATTCTTGTTTTTCGAAGAGTCAAACAATTTTAAATTTGACTACCTTTATATAAAAAAACAATAACATTCATGATACAAAATAAGTACCATTAGATTAGTTATAGAATCTATTTTCATAATAAATTTGTTTGAAGTCATTAAGTGCTAATACTATTTATTTAAAATCTGGTTAAATTTAAACTAGTTTGATTGACATGGTCCCGTAATTGCATTCTTTTGTGAACAGAGGACCGAACCGGCAGTGGGGTGCTTGGTAGGCTTTGGGCTTGCCGGTGGGAGAGATGTGGTGGGAGAGATGTGACGATGGCGACGTGGCCGCCGAGAACTGGTTAATAAGGATAATCACTCACAAATAATCACATGTTTTACTGCAGACACATAAATCACTTGTTAATGATGAGGATATGCCAATATCCATTATTCCCAAATCACTTGTTTTAATGCACACAAATCTCCAACATTCTCCTGATAAATATATTCCAATAACTATTAATGAGGAATGAGGATATCCTAATATCCATTATTTCATTTGTTTTACTAGTCTCCCATTAATCCTATCACAGTACAATTTACCATATTGGAAGAGTCACAATTCCTCTTTTAATTTATTTAGGTAGAATTGCAGTGAATTATTGAACTATCTCAATAATTGTAAGGAAAAGAGAAAAGCAAAAAGAGTCTGCTGGAGCACTATTTTTTTACCAACCCACCCCAAAATGGTATAGTTGAATTGGGGTCTTCTAGACATGTTTTAACACAACTTTTTTTTTTCAAATCGAGGGATCTCTCCCATTTTCATTACATGAACGGAAAAACCAGGAGTCACATACTTAGCATTTAGGTGGACCAAAAAGAAGACCAACATATAGTCTAGATATCTACCTAACCTGACTCAAGCTAAGTAGTCTCCAAAAGATTCCCTTGGGGCTCCCTAGGGATGGGGGAGGAGGACTTAAGAGTATCAAGCATCTCTCACTTATACATACCCAAACTCGCTCTAATAGTTCAAATTTCATACATCACAAGTATCAGCTACTGCTCAAACCACTTTGCACCGTTCTTCCTTACGCGTCATCTCCATCATCAGCTCCTGTGGTGCCGACAACATCTTGATGACTGGAGTTTTGGCCAGCTGTATGCAGACGTGAGCATCATCTCGACTCCATCCGCCACCTGGTTCTGGAGTGCGGTGTTGTAAAGTCCTGCCCAATAAGACATAAAAGCACAAGCATGTACGATGATTTCAGCATGACGCCTGATCAATTTCCCATCAAAGACCGCTTTGTTCCTCCATTTCCATATAGCCCAGCATATGGCATCAAAGCCAAAATAATGTAATGATTTTCCTTCTGGTAAAACACTCTGGATCCACAGCTTGTATTGATGTATATTCCCAGGGATATTATTTGCCCCAAGACAAGAGCCCACAATTCCTCATAAGAAAATATGGTCCACAGTTTCATTTTGTGAACAAAACATACAGGATGGATCGCCTGCCCATTTTCTCTAATCATGTTGTCTTTAGTCAGATGGCATTGTTCTCATGCAGCCATGTGAAAATTTCAATCTGAAATGGAATCCTGGCTTTCCATATGTGCTTGAATGTATATCCACTATCACCATATGCTGATCTAGTGGTAAAAGAGTTTTTCCCTCCCCATTTCCAGCTAACGGTTCATTAGCATTTTGGTACTTAAATTGATATGCCAGATCACAATTTCAAGCCATTGCTCAAAAAGAAAGGGAGGTAACCACCTATTGAATGATAATCGTCCATTCATCAGCAAAAAATGATGTACAATAATGTTTTTATCAACACATGTCAAAGAGTACATGCGAGATCATTAAAACACAACTATTTTTATTTTTGAAACACAAGCACACTATTAAAACACAACCTTGCTAACCCCTTCAAAAGAAAAAAAAACTAACGGCGTATATTAAGATTGCCGAAGTCACCACTTACCATAGGATTCGTGTTGTCAACGTGCATGTAGTGGGGTGGTAATGGGTCATGGCCCTAATGCTTTCTTCACAATCCAACTAGACCTTTTTATTTTTTAGTTCAAAATTGAATAGAATTACGGCCCGATCCTTAAATTTCTTAGTACAAAATGAAAGGTCCGTTACCAAACCACTAAAAAAGATAGCACCATCACTTCCAGAAAGAAATCCAAAGAAATTTGAGAATATCACTGTTCTAATTTATAAAAATAAGAGCACATGTGTAAGTGGAGGAGTTTGTATCATTATCATCCTACTACTCAAAACGGGACCCGGACCCCTTCTCTTGCAAGGCTATGTCCTAGCTAGTTTGGACCGGCATGTCAATTTTCAACTAGTAGCCGAGCTACTCTGGCAGTCGTAGTGTGTCATCGATCCTCGAAATAGATTGCGAATGTCTTGAACTCAATACTCATGCATCCAGACTCCAGAGGCCAGTGTCCCCATCACCATGCATTTATGCCTCCGTTCCAAACTTCAACACGAACGAGGCCGTACACCGGAGCATGGATCGTTCGCGCGGGCGCACAGCCCAACGCCCGCCGGCCGGCCGCTCGCTCCACCAGAACGCGTGGGCAAAACTCCAAACAGCCCAAACCACGCACCGGCCGGCCGAAACCTGCGGCGCTCGCTCTCTCACGCCGTCCGTCCGACGCTAGCGGCCGCGCGCGCCCTCCGCGCGCGGCGTCGCCGTCTCTGCTGCTCCACCCGTCCTCTCCATAAGTAGCCCGTCCCCGCGCACTTGTCTGTCACACAATCACAACTCACACGCACATTTGAATAACACAGTTTGGCAGAGATGGGATCCCTCGCCAACATCGTGGCCGTGGCGGCCGTCCTGGCGGCGCTCGTCGTCGGCGGCGAGTGCGGGCCCAAGAAGTACCCGCCCGGCCCCAACATCACGTGCAGCTATAACGGCAAGTGGCTCCCCGCCAGGGCCACCTGGTACGGCAAGCCCACCGGCGCCGGCCCCGACGACAACGGCGGCGCCTGCGGCATCAAGGACGTCAACCTGCCGCCCTACAGCGGCATGACCGCCTGCGGCAACGTCCCCATCTTCAAGGACGGCAAGGGCTGCGGCTCATGCTACGAGGTGCGCGCATTCGATTCGTTCCTTGCACACTGCATCTGCATTGCGTATTCGCGTGTGTGCACAGCCAGCACACAGGCCGGGCACAGGGCGGTTCTTGATGCAAGGAGACCATGACTGCATGCAGATCAGATGCAAGGAGCCGGTGGAGTGCTCTAACAAGCCGGTGACCGTGTTCATCACCGACATGAACTACGAGCCCATCGCCCCCTACCACTTCGACCTCAGCGGCAAGGCCTTCGGCGCCCTGGCCAAGCCCGGCCTCAACGAAAAGCTCCGCCACGCTGGCATCATCGACTTGGAGTTCAGGAGGGTGCGGTGCAAGTACACCGGCGGGCAGAAGATCGTGTTCCACGTGGAGAAGGGGTGCAACCCCAACTACCTGGCGGTGCTCGTCAAGTTCGTCGCCGACGACGGCGACATCGTGCAGATGGAGATCAAGAACAAGTCATCGGACTGGCAGCCGATGAAGCTCTCCTGGGGCGCCATCTGGAGGATGGACACGGCCAAGGCGCTCAAGGGCCCCTTCTCCATCCGCATCACCAGCGAGTCCGGCAAGAAGCTCGTCGCCACCGACGTCATCCCGGCCAACTGGAAGCCCAACACGGCCTACCAGTCCAACATCCAGTTCTAGATTTTCTACCAATTGCATTGATCCATGCCACAGGAAGTGGTCGATCGCCGATTCTTTAACTTTAATTTTGCATGAGCAATGGGCGGAGCCATGCACCGTTAACCATATTGACATTTCTGAATTCTAATTTGTAATCCGGGCTCAACTTTTGTTCGGGTCCATGAATTCCAAAGTGTGCAAAAGATATATCTCATCAATTCATCATATATTGATAGACACTTGAATAACTTGATACTGCTTAGCATCAAACTTTTCCAGCTTTACTATCGAATGTGAAAAGTGCAGTGCTTCCGTATCCACATAACCAAAGCTTATCACATGGCATGGAAAACGTTAGCTGTATCTGGTGAAATGGTTCATTATCTACAAAGAGAACATGATCTGAGTACAAAAGTTTGATGTGCTGCATACTTGCAGTTCCTCCTGAGTCTCTAACAATTGCCCTCAATGCCGACTGAACCTGGAAGCCCTGGAACACACTTTTGTTCCAAGGACAACACTCATATACAAATGAATTCAATGCAAGTTGCAGCTCGCTACATTTCAGAAAGGACATTTCTGATCGAACAATTAAATATCAAATCATAATGCTAAAAAAAGTTCAAGCTGAATGGACCAATTGTGGTCTTTTTGTCTGCTTCATCTTTGCTTCTCTTAATGCCATGATGCACTGGTCTCCTGCAACTTATCAACGATGGAAAACAACAATTACGATGGTGGGTTCTGCTGCTGCTGCTTCAAATGTTCCTCTATGGCAGAATGAAGAGCACGGTTCGGGATGAGATGATGGTGTGCCAGAGGTAATTTTGTCATTGGGGACATGCTGCGCCCACTGTGGAGCCATCCCTTTATAAACTCCGCTTCGTAAGTGTACCCATCAGCAGCAATATGAGGATTCCTCATGACCACCTACAATTTTGTTTCGCGAAGAAAAAACAGAACCAGTTGTTAGTAAATCGATATTATTACGACACTTCAGATCACTATATGAATTTGTTTTCTACTTCAGCAAGCACAACAATTCTCTACTTTAACCAGCAAACAAAATTCAATAGCACTTGCTTCCTGGCACCAACAAAAATCTGTAAGATGAAGTCAAAAATAATAAATCTGGATGAGGTTGGATGCAGTAACTAGTTTGACATGACTAACTTTTTGAACACGATGGTGTGAGTTTGTAGCTTGAAGACTCCAGTACAAAGTTCAGCCCTATGACCAACAAAAGCTACTATTTGTCGGAAATGATTTTTTCTTGGTTAACTTCAGAAAAACACTAGCATTTTGAATCATGAAGATAGGTGATTAATTTACTGAGTCTATATTAACCAAAAAAATCAAACTAATGGTATTATGTTCTCTAAAAAATCCTGCCACCGTATCTTATTTTTGTTTTTTTTTAAACTCAACCATGGGGGAGACTCAACGCAGGATTTGTTGTAAGGTGTCATGCTTCACCTGGGTTGCGGTGGGAGTTTCAGCGACTCCTGGAGTTCCACACTCTAACCAGTCCACCACAAGAGGCTGGGCCGTATCATAAATTTCGACATATTGTTAGACTAAGAACACCAGAGATCTATTTCATAAGTTAGAAAATCAAATCCAGCACTAAGCTCCCCAAGAAGAGCTAACACAGAAATGACTTTCAGATGGTTTCAGGATGGAGAATGACACTCTTGGAAACTGAGTTTTCGGATGGGGTTGTATATATTTCTACGACACTCAACTGCGGAAAACAAAAACACTTATTGCTTACAGTTGAGAACTGTGATTTCTACGTTTGCTCAGCAGTATGAGTTACTCCAGTTGTCTTGAGCCATGTAGATAAACTACACAACATTTTGCTTATCTTATTCTAATGAAATGCATAACTAAGGATACAAGCACAATAAATGGAGATAAAACATACCTGAGAAATAGGACAAAAGAAGCAAGAAGGTGTGTGACTCTCAACAAACTGATGTCCAAATGATTGTGGTGTGGCTGACAATGAAGCTGACTTCACCAGGGGCTCAATCACACACCAGACATCACTCATACGATAAGGCCGTCTTCTTCTGCTAAGCTCTGCACACTGCAGACCAAGAAGCATCAGCTTCTTGGCTTGCACAAATGGCCACTGCCCAGCAGATTTGTCAACAAGAAGCTCCAACTCATCTCTGTCAAGTGCATCCTCCACTGCTCTTCCAATGCCTAAAGCTGGCTTCCCAGTTACCAACTGGAGTATGACAATGCCCAAAGAGTACATGTCAGACCGTGCTGTTAGCTCCCCTGTGGTAAGAAATTCAGGGTCCATGTAGGAAAAGGTCCCTCTTGGGCTTGCTGTTTGGTAGATGCTTGTGGACATTGTGCTAGATTTAACTAGGAGGCAAGAGATGCCAAAATCACTGAGCTTGCTGACCAAATTGGCATCAAGGAGGATGTTTGCAGGCTTGAGGTCACCATGGATTACTGGGTGAGGCTTGTTAGAGTGAAGGAAGACGAGTGCAGAGCATATCTCACCAATGATCCTTGTACGAACTTGCCATGTTAGTGGAGGTGTGCCATTTTCACAGGCTAGACGGTCTTCAAGGCTTCCGTTTGGTAAGAATTCATACACAAGACCTGAAGCTTCCGAGCAAGAACCCATAAGAGTTACAAGGTTTGGGTGCCTCACCCTACTAAGAACAGCAACCTGCACAGTAAAAATCACTTTAGCAAGACCAAATAGTAACATACATTGCAAATTGAATAATTCAAGCTTTTGGCTGTTCTTACTTCTTGCCGAAATTGTAATTGCCCTTGTACGTTATGAGAGCGCAGCATCTTAATTGCCACTGTTGTGTTGCGCAGCAAACCTCTGTAGACACGCCCAAATCCACCTTCACCAATCTTCACTGTGTCACTGAAATTCTGTGTTGCCAACTGCAGCTCTGACAAAGAGAATTCAGTATTCCATGTCAAACTTGAGCACGATACTGTCTTTTCTTTCTCTTTACGCAGCTCATCTGCATCCTTGAGTGCATTGTCCCTTTCATGCTTCAGTTTATCATACTCCAACCGCTGTGAATGAATAAGGGATTTACTTGTTGCCAACGTATCCTCAAGATCCTTGACAATGCCATCATCTACTCGTTGCTCCAGTGTCGCCTTCTGTTCGCTCATCTTAACAAGCTTATCAATGATGTCATCTCTGTCTTGTTTAAGTGCATCCATGTCTTGCTTCATCAATTCTATGACACCATTTGCCTTCTCTAGAGCTTCTATGACTTCCCCCCTCTGTTTGGCCTCGTTTAAAGATGCATCCTCAAAATTGTTTGCCTGTAATCATCAGAACTTTGTCTCACTCTACATGGTTTTCATAAGTTAGAAAATCTAATATGGTGAAGATTTTACCTTTCGGTGAAACAAAATCGGTTCCTCTTCTGCTCTTTGTCTCCTCACAGATTCATCAAATGTTTGTTTCTGATGCTTCTCATCCTCAGTGAAGGCTTCTTCAAGTTTATCAAATATGTCAATATTTGAATTCATGGCATCCTGTCATACACCAGCATCTGATCAGATTAAGTCCCAACTCAACCATCTATTGCTTAATTTGGATCTGAAAACCAAACCTGTTCACGGTATGAAGCCCGATACTGAAGACGACGCCCCTCTTGTACAGAGGGTAGGATTTCAGAGACATCATGCCTAGGTGTTGAAAACGAGCTAGAGTCACTGATCCCCTCGTCAGTCACAGTAGAGGATGTTTGGTGCGAACTTGGAAAACTTCCTCTTGGAACGCTATCCCAGGAATTGGCAGAATTTTCTTCTATGCTTGGCCTGCTAAAATTTGTCCGCACAGACAATCGAGAAGGTAGTCGCAATGATGTTCTAACAGATGCAGCCACAAACTTTTCTGCGATTGACCTCTGTATGTGACCATCAACCTCTTTGCTTGCATATCCGTTTGGTTGTCCATCCCACTCAAATAAAGTGGATATTGAACTTTTGCTAGCTGGGAGTGCTGCCGCATTGCGAGATACAGGAGCACCAGCCTCCCTGCTTTAAAGTTAAGCTTAGAGAAAAATAATTAAGTTCCGGTAGGAAAGGACTGAACAGAAACAAAATGGTAGGATCTAAAATGTGGTGCATACAGGGAATAAGAATAATCTTAAACCGATATGCGAATACGAGGTCCAAGTTAGATTCAGTACAGTAGCATGGTTTGGTGCTGCTCATAGACAAATTCACATTAGCTAACATTATGAGATGGACAATATGATGCATTAATAGAAATTCTTACCTAGTGTATATCAAATTTTCCTTGCAAACAAACCAAATCTTGCATGACGCATCAGCTTTCTGCAGGACAGCAAGTGCTGTCTTGGACTTAGGCATTTTCATTTTCCTGGAATTAGCACTTAGTAAGATTTATAATCCACAACAGTATAACCAGTGGATGTGAATGCTGAAGCGTGAACCTTTACCGCACACCTAGAGTAATGTTTGTCAGCAGCTGCTCCCATGATGAGTTTACTCACACCATGCAACGAAACAAGCTCCACGATCCCTTTAGCAACAATGTCATTTTCAGTCACAAGTTTCTCACATTTGACCTGAAAAGGGCATAATGCTTCAATAAATGCCCTGTCCATGCTATTTAACTCTGAAATGCTTCTCACAATAGAAAGATTGAAACATACCTTCATTTTGGAGCACTGTTGAATGTACTCATCCATGTGCTTCTCAACCTTCTCCCTCTCATACTTTCTGTAAGCACTGATCTGCTCTGGTCTCAGTTTACTTACATGGAACTTGCTCCCCACTGATAAGTAATGAGAAAATATTGTAAGTATATATAACTATAATACGCAAAAGAAGTATCTGATTATAATATCATCGCATTCATACTGCATTTCAGCAGGACTAAACAAACACAAAGCATAATAATAGAGCGTCCTAAACCACTTATATTTACAAAATAGGACTAGGTATCTTGTATTAACCAGAGGAAGGAAGAAGATAAGGTACCAGCACCTCAGCATTGGGGTCAAATTCCAGTTATTATTTTTGAGCTATGAACTAATCTCACTCCATGATTGCGAAACATGTCAGAGTTCTGTTCTCCAGGTAAGAGAGAGTATTTCTAGTTACAATTTGTTGGAAATACTAATATTCCTAAGAATATGAAAACGGGAATCTAGTTAACAACCAGTTGGCAAAGCAGATAAGCGAATAAAGTCCCAACGGCGCGGCCTAAACCCTCAGTACAAACCTAGCGGATAGGTGCAACCCCCCTGCGCCGGCACATCGAGATCCCAAATGTGCTCGCCGGCGTGAGACATCGCGCCAAGTTTTTTTCCTCCGCCGGCGACGGCGACGACGGGAGCGCCGCATTTGGGGTTCCGGCAGGTAAACAAACCAGAATGCTATACGAGTAATTCAGGGAAATGCAAAGGACCCCCACGCAAATACACATCAGCAACCGGGCAACTGCGTTCTTCTCAGTTAGAAGACAGAACATTGTTCTCAAAAAAAAAAAAAAAGTTAGAAGACAGAACATCGCGAGCCCGATCCAAAGGTGAAGTGAGGGTACGGTGTCGCGCGAGCAGCGAGGAAGCGAAGCGAGAGCACGTACTCATCGGGATCATCTGCGCCGGGACGTGGACGTGGGCCACCACCACGGCGGCGCCGGCCACGGCCGCGACGTGCCGGAGCGCCCACGCGAGAAGGGTCCTGCCGCTCTTGTGCTGCGCCGGCACCGCCACGAACACCTTCTCCTCCCCCTCCCCGTCCTCTCGCTCCTCCGCCTCCCCACCTGCCGCCTGCTCCTCGAATATCTCCGCCGTCGGCGCGCCGCCGGTGCTGGAGGAGAACGAGCCGGCGCCGCCGTTATCCCACGCGTCCATGACGGGCGGAACGAAATGGCGCGCGCGTACGTGCGGGGCAAATCGAGGCGTGTGGGTTGGATTAGCCCGCGAGTTGATTCTTGATTACGATCGCTAAATGATGACGCGGGGATAAATATCGCGGGAGTTGTTAGTTCGAGGAAGCATAGGATCCTAACTAACCAACTAACTGAACTGAGCTTAGTTCGCTCGGGCGGGTGGATTGGTCGCACAGCCACGTGGCACCCGCGGTACCCATGAAGTGACGCTGGCAGATGGGCCTACGTGATATGTGGTGCCCAAAAGATTTGGAGGCCAAGTCAACCGGCGTGGGGGAGGTATTGACTGACTTGGCATGATTTTTTTTTGCTGGATGAATTATGCAAAATGGTAAAGGATAAGGGTAAACGTAAACCTCTACTTAACTTACTCCCTCAGTCCAAAAAAAAGTGTTCATTTGACTTTCAAATTTTGTTCCACAAAATGTGTTTACTTAACTTGTAGTGAAACTGATCTAATCAAAGCGACACTCATCCCAATAAAAATAGTGCATTGAGAAGTGTATAGAACAAAAAAAAGATAAATTAGTGTTTTTTTCTCTGGTTCCAGTACACTGTATTCATTCAATATTCAGAAAACCAAATATTCAGAAAACCAAATAGAGTAATTATGTAGTATGGTAACTTATCACAACCAATAGTGTCTCCAAAATTTTCTAAACACATGTTCTTTGTGGGGTGGAGGGAGTAAGTAATTTTCGAAAATGTCACATTTGAAAATATGGAACCAATTCGCACCCCTTCAGTAAACGTCTATACTTCAATACTGCAATTCTAACAATTTATAGGTGCATGTCAATCTGGGACATGATCGAACTCCCCTTAAGTCCCTCTTCTATCTTCTGCCTCAAAAATAAGGTAAAAAAAGTTTGACAAACCATCTCTGAGAACTCAGAAACTTGTAAGTTACAAAAATTGTTCTCTTTCCAAATCACAGCTAACTATGCACATGAAATACATGCTATGCATTTCTTTAAATCCACCAAATATTCATAAGACCACAAACTTGAAAAGGAAAAAAAATGTTAAGTTTCTAGCTTTCTTGCATCCCCTTCAGGATTCAAGCTGATGTGAATCAAGAATCATATAGATGTAGGCCCTCGTATCATGACCACATGAATACGTGGCAATAAAACCACTATGACCAGATGTCCAGACCAAAGATCATACTAGCACGATAATGAGCACTGTGTGGCATGGCAATGGCCCTCCATGCCTTACCTGGACATGGAAGTTGACTATCGCAGCCTCGACATGATCAGGTGCAGCAAGCCATTGAAGAACACACCCTTGCCATCATTCTCACAAAAAAAAACACCCTTGTTATCCATCACGGAGGGAGGTTTGGTCATTCCAGCCACATTCCTTTGGGCTTTAGTGTGGCAGTGTTCAGTCTCTAAGGACTAGTTTTGTTGGCCTATAAATGTACATCAAGCTGGTCAAACATATAATTGACCCCAAGGTCTGATTTGATTGGTTCCGCTTACAATGGAATGACAGTTAACACTAACAAATGCCCTTTTGAAACTACCAGGCAATAAGCTAACAATTCATCTGCGAAATTGAAATCAACTATAGATTACTTCTACACAATACTGACAAGAGTAACTGGGAAATGAACCTATGTGTACAGAATGAAAAACTGCAAACACAAGCATAGAGCAAGAGATGCAAATGGCTGTCATAGTTTCATTTATGAGGTCATTTATGAGGAGTTAGTATTATCTCCACAAAGGCCACACTGAGCTACATAAGCATTGCAAGAGAACAGCAGAATAATATAGCAGTTTAACTGAAAGATTAAAGGTAGCCTTCCTAAAGGCAGTTCACAAGTTCTCAACAGTTAAACAGCATTCCTGAAAATAGTACAACGGGGCACCCTCGCACGCGTACAACAAATAAAACAGAACTTAAGTTTCTGGCAGTCTAACTTACTGGTAGCTAGAGCTACAGGATATCTAACAGGAATGCCACATGCTCTTTCCTGCATCAGTATGAAATTGTCATTGCGGCTGTGGTAACAAAACATAGCTGCAGTGAGTGTAACAGTTTCACTGCTCATCTGCTAATGCTCCCGAGAACAAGGGTACATAAGGGAGAAAGGGAGAAAAGACGATAGAGCTGTCATGTCCGAGATTGCGAATAACACAAACTTCCTTGCGGTCCATTTCATATGCCATCAGTGTCTTGTCCCATCCATACACAAAGTAAATCAAATTGCATTCTGGGTGAACTGTAATCACTTTGTAATCATAATCGAATTCAAGATTCCTCTTTCCAAAAAGAAATAGCTCTCTGACAGAATGCTTCAACGTCCATTCATTAGTACCATGGTCTTCAAGGATCCAGATTGACAGTTTGGAAGCATCATCTCCATCAACATTAATAAAACACAGGCGACCCTGAGTTTGATGGATGCAGCCAAAATCAGCTCCGGATGGCACAGGAATTGACCTCCATGTTTTCCCCTCCATGTCCACGACCACTATCCCACAAGAGTACGTGAGCATATGCATAAAGCCATTAAGAAACACACTTCTCGCGCTGTCATATAGCATAACATAATCACCCCATTCACTTTCCTTAAAGCTCCATGCTCCAGTTTTGGATGAATAGATTTCTACCCCAATAACTTCATCAGCATCGTTCGTCGCGTACTCAACCACATGGAAGTGCGAGGAGACTGCCGGATCAAACCCCAAGGGCGGTGCGAGCCTCGCCACCAGCCCAGCTACCATCCGGCAACATCACCCACTTCTTGGTCGCGGGATTGCACACAGCATAATGGAACGGTCGACACCCGTCGCCCTCACGAGGACCAGGCACCCAGCAGCGGCAGAGGAGGAGGCCATTGCAGGAATCTACGAGGGCTAAATCGTCAATGAGGACGGGCAAGAAGGAGAAGGAGGGAAAGATGAACGGCACGCCTTTTCCGGTGATGTTGGTGAAGTGCTGCGCACTGCTGGGGAAGCGCTCGCCGTTCCAGCTGCGGTGGAAGAAGCCGACGAGGGTCTGGGGTAGCTTCGTGCGGTGGACGGGATCGGAGATGAGGTTGCGCCAGGACCGGGAGACGCACTTGAAGCGGCACAGGGAGCGGACGGGGACGCGGCGGAGGATCTCCACGAGGAGATCGTCCGTGAGGTTGGCCGGCGGGTTCCTCTTCCCGAGGGGCTCCTCCATCTCGTGGAGCCCCGGATCTCCCGCCGGGAGGATGAGGTCGCCCTGCCCTGCAAGTTGGATCACGGCTTGGATTATTGTAACTTTGCAAGCTGATGAGTTGTGAGGAGAATGAGAGTTTTTGTGTTTCAAAATCGGTGAAGCCGGGAGCGATTAGCTTGCCTCTGGTTCTGTCGGAGCGCGGCCGGAGACGGGAGCGGAAGCCCGACGCGGCGGCGGCGTCGGAGGAGGAGACGAGGGACGGAGTTGGCCACTGCCCACTGGGGGGACTGGTTAATGGCTCACGGGCTGGTGAAAGAGAGGAATGGGCCGATAGCCCACAGAAGCACAGAATTCGGTCCGTGCTCTAACAACGAAATGTGCCATTTTGGTCATTTTGCAATTTGGAATTTTTAAGAGTAAAATCCACAGTAGATACTCAAACTATTGGTCCTTCCCATCTAGGTACTTTAACTATCAAACCAACTATCCAAATACCTGATCTATAACCGTGGTCCATCCGGGTCCAGACGCAGCCACGCGAGCCACTTAATCCAACGTGGCCGCGCCACCGTGACTGGTGATAGCTGATGGCCGCGCCCCGGATCGAGCTGCTCGTCGTTGGAGCGGGAGGCGCGGAGGAAGAGGAGCTCGGGGCCGTGGATTTGGGCCGCTCCAGCTCCAGCTGGAGCACGGGTTCCTCCCGCTGCCAAATCCACGCCGCGCAGAGGTGGCCGCCACGACCGAGGTGTTCTCCGTCCTGGCCGACTGGGCCCTGGCGCTCCTCCAGCACTACCGGTGGAGTGGAACCCCCTCCGGCTGCACGAGGAGTGGTTCGACAAGCAGGACCGCATCCTCAACGCCATCAGCCTGGGCGACGCCGCGGCCGCCGACGTCGTCCCCGGCGACGAGATCGTGGCGTGCGGCATATGCACGGAAGACAAGCCAGTGGCGGAGATGGCCTCGGCGGGGTGCGCGCACCGCTACTGCGGCGACTGCTGGCGCGGCTACGTCGCCACGGCGCTCGACGACGGCGGCGGTGGCGGCGGCGGCCGGTGCCTCGCGCTGCGGTGCCCCGGCGCGTCGTGCTCCCGTGCGGTACTCCGCGGGATGGTAGAGAGCTTCGCCACGAACGCCGGCTGGGACGCGTACGCGCGGGCGGTGGCGCGCGCGTACGTCGCGGCGCGGCACCTGTGGTTCAAGCCGTGCACGGCGGCCGGCTGCGGCTGCGTCATCGAGCTCTCCCTGTACAACGCGGACAGCGACCTGGCGTGCCGGTGCGGCAACGCCTTCTGCTGGCAGTGCGGCGGCGAGCCGCACTGGCCGGCGGGGTGCGCGGTGGCGGCGCGGTGGGCGCGCGACGCCGACGAGGCGAGCGCCGGCTGGATCCTGCTGCACACGAAGCCGTGCCCGCTGTGCCGGCGGCCCATCGAGCGGGTCGGCGGCTGCGACAACATGGAGTGCACTGAGCCGTGCGGGCACCGCTTCTGCTGGACCTGCCGCGCTCCGGCGAGCGGCGACGGTTACAGATGGCGCCGCTGCGAGCATGACCAGCAGCCGGTGCCGGAGCCGGAGCCGGAGACCGAGGAGGAGCGGGCGCGCGCGAGCAAGGCTGGCGCTGGACCGGTTCCTCCACTACCAGGATCTGTGGATGGACAACCTGCGCTGGCGCCGGAACGCCGAGCGCGAGCTGAGCAAGGTGCGCGACGAGAAGCTGCCGCTGGCGCGGGGCGAGGCGGAGACGATGAGCCTCGAGCTCGTGGCGGAGGCATGGGAGCAGGTGGTGGAGGGCCGCCGCGTGCTGGGTAACACCTGCGCGCACGGGCAGAGGCTGCAGGGGTCGGTAGACGCGGCGCGGCGGGAGCTGTTCGAGTTCCAGCACGGCGAGACCGGCGCCATGGTGGAGCGGTTGCAGGAGCTCGCCGTGAAGGGGCCGGCGCCGGGGGAGCCCTTGGAGATGTTCGGTGAGAAGCTCGCCACGCTGACGCTATCGACGAGGCAGGGCGTCGAGAACTTTGCCAAAGCGATGGAGGAAGGGCTGCCGGAGGTGTGCACGCCGGCGTCGAGCGGTAACGGTGCACCATCAGCTATCACCGGCCACGGTGGCGCGGCCACGTTGGATTAAGTGGCTCGCGTGGCTGCGTCTGGACCCGGATGGACCACGGCTATAGATCAGGTACCTGGATAGTTGGTTTGATAGTTGAAGTACCTGGATGGGAAGGACCCCATAGTTTGAGTACCTACTGTGCATTTTACTCAATTTTTAATTTTTCTTTTTTGCGAAATTGCAAACAATAATTGCGCATTGCGCTTGTAAAAGTTTTTCATTTTTGACCATCAACTGCCGGTGCAAATGGCGGCCACCACGGTTGCATATATGGCTCGCAAGCTGGAGGTGGATTTAGTGGAGCGGGTTCAGCATTGCACTGGGGCACTGGGCCATCGGACTGGTGAGACTCGTTTTCAATCTCTCTTCGAAAACGTTGTGTGCGTATAAAAGTAACACGTAACAATTTAACTGGTTCAATACTCCAGATTGACGCCCCACCTGCAAGTTGACACTGGGCCATCGGACTGGTGAGACTCGTTTTCAATCTCTCTTCGAAAACGTTGTGCGTATAAAAGTAAAACGTAACAATTTAACTGGTTCAACACTCCAGATTGAGTTACAAGCTTTGATATAGCATCGCTGGAAATTCACTAATAACTGAAACATTTAAAGACTCGTATATAATACACTTACCCCGAAACTAGAACAGCAACCTGCAACTGGGATTCAGATGTTAGATAGCAGTAATAAACTGGCGAAATCTGTCAAGGCAATAAACTGGGATTCACCGGAAAGCACAATGTTGCATTGATGTGTCCTGCTGCCATTTTCACCAAAAACGAGCCCAGAAGAAAGCATAGTTACAAAGTTGCCAACGAAAGAACAAAATAAATAGAAAATTCTAATTTATGCTAGAGTTGCCCTATGACACTCTCACTGTCTTCGTCTTTTTCAGGCCTCTGTAAATCAAATACTAAGCAGATTCAGAGTAGTTCTGTAACAGCTTTCTGATGTTCTGGAATATAGGCACCAGGGCAACAAGCGCAAGCTCAAGATGCTCCGAGCTGTTCAAGCGAATGCCGACTTGGCCAGTCCCCTTGTTGCTTACATTCGCATGGCCAACCAAGTTGCTAGCTCTTCCAGCAGGGATCTGAGACTGGATGTTGCAGCCGATCGCCAGATCCCCATGCCAATCCACAACAGATAATGCAAGTGTGGAAAGTGTCCGCCCGATCGGGTAATCCTTGTCCCTCAGAGTTGCTTCGAGGCGGCCTCCATAGGCCACATCACCCCTCCCACTCATGGCGCCACCGCTTACCAGGACCCTAAGCTGCTTATTCACTATCAGTTTGTCTTCAATCTTCACACCTGCTGATACGGAATCCCCAAGAAGTGTAGCAGATATCCCAGCAGCTGTGTTGTTGCGTCTAAAGTTCTTAAATCTTGACTCACCACGAATTGTGTATGCCATATCCTTGCCAACAGACTGCAAATCAAGACCAAGTGAAGTAGTTTTTCCCTCAGCATGCTTAACTGAACTTGCAACCTCCATTTGCATAGAGCAATCCTTCTTGTCCTTTGTTAGTTGCCCAGATATGGACAGAGGAGCTTTCCCTTTGACAGCAAACAATCTTTCGACATTAAGTCCCTCATAACCAACATCATGGTCCCAACCCTGGGTTTCCAACACAGGTCTGACAAGCCATTCACTTGGTGTATCCAGAAAACGATAACGATGGCTAGGATTATCTGAATCAAAAGATGAGGGCAGTACCATGTCAGGCATAGGCACTGCAACATTGGTTGGAGTATTAGGATCATCTTCAGAGTTGCTGTTGTTAAAATCATTTGCTCGAGTGCTGGTTTCGGCCGCCATTTTCTTCATTAACTTACGCCGCATCCTTTCCTCTTTCAGCTGTTTTCTGTAGAACAACTTCTCTCTGTAATCTAGCTCCTCAAGATATGCCTTCCGCTGTGCCTTATTCAGCTTGGAAAGCTGAGCTTTTGTCAGGCGCTTAAAAGGAGGCAAAGCATCATAATCTGAATCATCATCTGAATCACAATCATCAGCCGAATCATCTTCAAGATCATCATCGTCACCAAATTGTTCCTCTGGTAACTTCAATGGGGCCCGAGACTGAAGAAGGGAGGAGAGGAGGAAAGGCAGGGGAGGAATCCTCGTACGAGAAAGTTTACCAACTGGATTACTATCCTGCAACTTGAGGAGTACATTAGCCTCTGCTAATACCTTCGAAGCAAAACAAAGAAGCAGCAGCTGTGGCTTCCAGACTTGTCCATTTGGTAAAACCCGATGTCCAGCCCTGTTTGTCCTGCACGCTGCGTGATTTTCCACCAGGGATACTGGATTCATAAGACGGATATCACCAGCAGCTTGCCTTATAGCTTGCTGCACTACATGAGACCTCTGGGTGACAAACATCTCGTAGCTGAGAGGAATTCCATTAAGCCCATCTGGTGGCGCAGATGCAGCATGAGTTAGCACGACAATGGCGTTGAACCAGACTGATGCTCCAAACACTTTTGTGATGGTTTGCAGCAGAGGGACATCACCATTGTCCCTGCTCTGCATATCCAATCTGTCAAAATAAAGGACAATATCGGGAGGGTTTTTGCTAATAAGCCTCTTCACAGAGTTGAGAACCTTCTGGTTGTGGTGTTGTTCTAAAGATGAGCATGAAAGTCCAGGTGTATCAATCACTTTTACTCTGATTCCCTCAACTGTACCAACCACTTCTTGAACTTTTCTAGTACTGAAATCAAAAGCATTTGTATCCAACCTGGTATCATCAAAAATTGAATTGATGGTAGCACTCTTACCAACCCCAGTTTTACCAAGAACCAAGATGGTGCATGAAAAATCAAGGGGTTCATTTCCAGCAGCTTCAAGACGTTCTGCCATCTCTCTTGCCCGGTCAAAGCTAAATGACGCATTAGCAGTCGTTCTTCTGAGTTGTTCTGCCAGCCCAAGGCGATACAGAACCTGTGAAACAACCATATTATGAGGCGTTTGCCCAAACCTGTGAGCAAGACGTAAAAACTTAACCCGGATCATCTGAAGCTTCTCATGAATTTCATCACTCCCATCTCCATCATCCTCAGCAGACTCAGTAGCCGACTGGCTTCCCCTATCCAAAGAGGTGGGTCCATTGACGCGAACCTGTTGAACAGGACGAGCAGGAGGCTGCGACAAGGAAGATGACGATCCAAGCCCAGCAGGACGAGATGGCAACGAGGGACCATTGGAACGACCAGAAACAGCGCTACCGCTATTAGATTGTGCAGGAGTAGAACTACTGCTTGTGGATTGTGCGGGAGGTGCAGAGGTAGCTGTATTCTCATCATCTGAGGAGCTCAAACCATCCAATTCCTCAACGATAACAGCAGGCTCAGCTGAAGATTTCATATCCTTCTCTAACCTCTTCCCCTTTGTACGATCAGCCAAAACAGCTGCAGTCACATACTCCCTGATTGCTTGCCCCATTGCATTCTCATCTGCACTGTCCTGATTCACATCACTGGCAACGCTTTCCTCGATGTCAATCTCGGCACGAGGACTGGCCTCATCCCACTTCTCCGCGGCACGCTTCCCGGTCTCCAGCACCACTATGGTGTTCGGCGTCTCCAACTCCACGGCACCGCCTCCGGGGCCCTGGTTTTCTTCCCCAACCTCATCCCCGTCACCCACCTGCGCCGCCACCGCATCGTCCCCGCCCTCCACAACCACGTCAACACTGCCCTCCTCCGCCGCGGCCGCCACTGGCTTCACAGCCGATTCCTCCGCCTCGGGGACTCCGCCGTTCTCGCCCGCCCGATCCTCCGGGCGCCCCTCGCCGACGCCGCCGCCGTTCTCCATGGAAGCACACCCAGACGGCGCGAGAGCGAAACCCTAGTCCGACACGAAGAGAAAACGGGACGGATCAAACGACAACGACAGGAGGAAGAAACAAACGAACATGCGTACAATTACAAGCGAACAGAGACTGAACAGTCGAAGAAAAAAAGATGTGATGATGTGGTCGGCGGATCCGGAGGGAGATGGCGGGCACCAACCTGCTAGGAGGCGGAGGCGGTGATGGCGGCGGCGAGGTGGATGAGATCGCCTCGCGCGGCGCGGCCCCCGCCAGGAAAAGGAGGGAGAGGAGGAGTATGGTCTATGGACGAATGGTCAGGTCAGGCAGGCCGTCAGGTCTTGGGGGGCTGCGCCTCCGCCGTTTTTGCTGGGCTAGGCTAAACCCTGCAGATGCTGCGGGGGGCCGGTTTACGGGCCCGGCTTTTTTCTCAAAGGAAATTTGGGCCCGTTTACTACGAGAGCAGAATGAACCGGATCAAAAATTAAGTTGCTACTAGATGTCGTGGACTAATTTTCTCGATTAGGATTTTGCCAGTAAATGTTGATTATATGCCAATAAATACAGTACAACAAATGCAATTTCAACAGTGGTGGCCAAAATGCTTGTTCTGCACTTCTTCTTATTGTTGTGTATAAGGAATAGACCTAAACCCAGGTGATTTCTGCATTCCCAAACTGTCTGATCGTGTAGGCTACTCTTCCATTATTATCGGTGGGTATTAACGCTAATTCTACTTTAAACAAATGGGAAAGGAAAGGAAAAGATAGTGGCAACTTGGGAACAGTGCCGGCCCTAAGGCCATGCAGCCGAGGCGACAACCGGAGATTACAGTAGAGTACACCCTATCTCTTCGTAACTGACTCAGGTTACGGTTACGTTCCACCGTCGCCAGCGCTGATGTTCGATGGTGAGGTTCAGTACGTCGTTCCAGCTGACTCCCACACACACGCAGATCGGCTCCACGGCTCCACGCCACCTGATCGGCTGATCTGATTGTCATTGGCTACACTTCACCTGATCGTGATCGCCATCGATATCGGCCACTTCCCCGCCGCCATCGTAAGACTCTCGTGAGCACGACAGCCGGCGGCGGGCGCCGCGATGGCGATCAGTTAACAACCATTCATCCAATCCAGCTGATCATCCTGTACGGCTGCCAGAGGTTATTCTTCTTTAAATTAATTTATGCAATACTTGTAATTTATTTAGTTGTAATTTGATTATTAGGTCTCATATCATAGATGCCCCCCAAGAAACAATTGAAGGAAACAATTGAAGGATATGAATCTGATCATGGTCAACATGTCTGATCATAGTCAGCATGAATCTGATCATGGCCAACAGGAACGTAATCAAAATTTAAATGCAAAAGTTCAAGTTGATGAAGATGATGATCCAATGCAAGAAGAAATGCCCGACGACAAATTTTTTCATGACAAGCAGGGGATATATTATTCTTTAAGATAATCATATTAGTTCTAGAGGGTCCTTTGCAACGAGTTCGTCGCGGGGTACTGAGAAACATAGGGCCGGTGCTGCTTGGGAAAAGCGAAAGGAAGATAAAGGAAAGAGGAAGAAGGAAACCAAGACGGAGAGCTCATCAGTCTGTCCGTTACTCCGTTTGTGCTACTCGAATGCCGTCGAGAAAGCGCGCTTGACACGTTGGAGGCTATCAGTGGTCCCACGTGCAAGGGAATATCGATGCGGCGTAGGGCCTACGCCATTGCCGTGCGAGTTTGGCTCGTCCACGTTTCCCTCCCCCTTCGGGGTCTTTGTTGCGATCTTCCGATTGCCTTCGAGAGTTCGAGGTGTCGCAACGCATCGACAGAAACAGGCAAAGAGGTAGCGAAGCGAACACTGAACACACAGGAATTCGCGTTTCCTAACCGAAGCACCATGAGAGCTATTTTTAGCTATGTCCTTCGCTTTTTTTCAGGTTCTTCATCTTATTGGTTATTACTAGTATATCCCACTGTAGCACTGTACACAAGCCTGCAAAAAGGGCAGGGCAACGAAAACTGAAGCCGGCAAGTGTGCAGTTCACCAGTGAGGAAACAGAAACGGAAATTGGAGTGCAGCAGCGTCACGACAGTCCGTGCTGCTGCCGCCGCCTCATCGTGTAGTCTTGGATCACGGCGCCGAGCGCGAAGTTCGGCGCGAGCTCGCCGTGCACGACCGGCTGCTCGGTCACGGGGGAAGACGCGTCGTTCCCTCCGTCGAGCCAGCCTCTGACGGCGTCGGCCTCGTACCTGAACCAGTCCGCTGCAACGTGAGGGCAGGGCTCCTGCAAAAATCAATAGAATCCATCTTCAGAGTTCAGAAACTCTCTTGCAAAGTGCCACAGATTATTCGACATGCAGTGTTGTGTTGTGTTGTGAACCAATTCAGAAACCACCGGAAGTGATGTGCCTCTGCAGTGGTGTGTTATGAGGATGCGGTCACCTGAACGACGGGGCGGAGGAAGTAAGAAGGGACGCGATCTTCGTCGTACGGCGACTGGATGACCGACGACGGCGAGAATGCGGTCAGCTTGCTTTGGCTGAGCAGCGCCTGCAGTTCTCTGCAACCAGTGTCGAGATCAGTCTGTATGCGCACATGCTCCTTCTGTGACTCGGTGGCTGTTCCGAGGAAGTCATCCATGCTGAGGATGCGCCGTTCGAAGGTCAATTCTTCTGGCATTGCCTCTTGGAGTTCGTCAGGGAATGTGTTCCGCTCATCCATGGGCAGGTGGTTTGCTTGTTTTAACTGAGTGATTTCCCAGTTTGCTCTTGCAAGAGCCTCCTCAAGCTGTTCGCGCTTCCTCACCTCCTCCAAGTACAACTCCTGGTATTCATTTGCCTGGAAGGTTCAAAGTCCCGATCAAAATCTAAAAAATTTTATGCAACTAGTAGAATATTTAACTAATAGCTTATTTCTCAATGAACTGGTATATGACTATATAACACAAATACACAATGAACTATACTTTCTGAAGAGCTGAAACCACTTCCTCGTCTGCCTTTTGGCGCCTAGAAGATTCGCTTAGGGCTCTCCTCATCAAGTTCTCAGCTGCTATGCATGCCTCTTTGAGCTCGTCATATAACCCCCGTTCCGGCTGAACACCATCCTACACAACAGTAGTAGAAAATAAGAAAAAAAAAAGCTTGCTGCTCTCTTCAGAACCAGGAGGAGATGCCCTTGCATTCTCTCACTCACGCACCTCTTTCTGGTAAGGTACTAACTGCAGAGCATGGTGATCAAAATCAGGGAGCAAAGGTGTAGCTGATGGTGCAGGGTCCACTTCCCTGCCTCTATCATAGAAAACTCGATCAGAAATTTGGAGATATCTAACTTAGCTACCAGATATCCAAAAGTTACAGCTCAGACTGTACCTGGTACATATTAGATTTCCCTTACAAGTAAACCAAATATTGCATGATGGATCAGCTCTCTGCATAATTTCTGTTGCTGTCCTAGACTTAGGTTTGTCCATTTTTCTGAAACCAAAGTTGACAGATATAGTTTTGATACATGCTAGCTCTATAACTTTAAGTTCACCATAAACATAATTTAAAATTTTAAAAAACAGGATTTAGTTATGTCAGATGTACCTTGAGTATTCCCTGTCTGCAGCAGCTGAAATAACTAGCCTAGTAACACTATGCAGGCCAATGATTTCAACCAGACCAGCTACCACATCTTCCTTCTCAAAAACTAGTTTCTCACATCTTACCTGAAATTTACACAACATTAAGGACCTATCAGCCACCCTGTTCCATTTGAAACCTAATGCTAACTTTGAAGCTGTCAATTCCAAGCCAAAACCATGTGGAGAAGGATAAATATACAAGAATATGACACATCGACACAGTATATAGCACCTTCATTTTTGAGCACTGATGAACATAGCCGTCTAGCTGTTTGTTCACCTTTTCAAGCTCAATCCTTCTGAACAGTCTCACTTGCTCCGGGCTCAGTTTACTAGAATGAAATTTGACTCCCACTGACATAAAAAAGAGAGTTAATAAAATCATCTAACCACATCAGGCACATGCCGAATTAAATCTCTAGTACTGCAGTAGGTACAGATACAATTTGCAACAGAACCATCACCAGATTAGATTTATCCTAAAGGCAAGGTGACGTTATTGTTCCCATTTTCCCAACCTACAGGAAGAATTTAGGCAGATGGCTCGGCTGACACTTTTATACCATCACAGTCCAGTATTTCACTAGTATAGATTCTATTTAATCTGATATAGTAGTACTATATTTTTTTATTGGACATGCTTCACCTATTGGAATAGGAGTGAGCAAACTGCAGGAGTCGGCCCACAACACATCATGATCATGGTGGCTGGTGACCTCGAATTCTCGTGGCCACAAGCCCACAATCATCGAACAAGTATTTGCAAACTCCTTCAGCAAATCAGCAACAGAACAAAGCATAAGATCAAGAGACACATACTCACTGGAATCATCTGTGGCGGAACATGCACATGTGTGATCACAACGGTGGCTCCGATGCTGCCGAAATGGCTGAGAACCCACGACAGCGTAGACTGACCCGCCTTGAACTCGGCTGGCAACGCGACGAACACCTTCTCCATCGCTGCCGCCACCTCTTCGCCGAGTTCGCCGTGAAGCCTCGGTTTAAAGACCTCCTTGTACGGTGGCATAAGAAACACGCAGACGTTGGACCTGTAAGATACAAGAGACTTTGGACGCGGGACAGTGACACCATGTGAGGAGGAAGCCAACAGCAAGCGACAGTGACATACAGAGGTGGCAAGGAGGAAGTTCCAAAGCACCTGCACTTCTGAAATCAGTGTGATCACTTGTCACATCAGACAAAAAACTCTCCTTTCATATTGCCCTGGTCAGTTGACTGACTCATCCAATCATCTATGAATATTTTGCTGGTTCAATTTTCAACTTATTGAGAGTACAACACACGGCATGAAGCTAGGAAATAGGAAGCATCAGCAAAGAAAACTAAAAGGAAATACTTCTATTAAATACAAGATGATCACAATTCAGATAGACATGTTGGAATAACTGGTGTAGAAATATTTAATTACATAATATTGTACATGTAGAATGGCAGAATATCAGCCTTGTATAATCTTAAAGGAAAATCGTAAAAGTGGGAAAATTCGCTACATATGCCTGATTAAAAAAATTCAGAGGTCCGGGGCACAGGTAAGTAGCAATCATGCCATAAACAAGCCTTATCATATAACTGAAACTTCAATGCAAAACATTTACCAGATTAAAAAAGCCAGCTGTTACTTTACTACTAGGATCAAAACAACAAAAAACATGTGGAGCTGATTTTTTGAGATGCAGCATAGACCAGGCGTTTTTTACAACCAAAATAAACAACATTGTGATAGAGTGCAATGGGACACATGGCTGGTGCATAATGAATGTACTGGCACTGCAAACTACTATTCATGAGCTTATATTAAGCATGCAGCTCACTTAATAATGCAGCGTACAGAAGACAGTCATAATTCATTAGCATATTTTAAGAGTGCAGATGATTTAATAATGCAGCACAAAAAAGTACAGAATAAAAGCTACCAGGAGCCAAAACTCTGAGATAGCTCACCAATAAAGTTAGATTCAGTAAAGAAAGTGATAGTTATTAGCTATGAACAATTTAGATGAACTGTCACCTCAAAAAGGAAACAATCTAGACGAATTGTCAACTAAAAAGGCACTCTGTGAAACTCAGTCTAGATGGCAAGATAACATCCAAAAGATCTTATATTCACTGCCTTGGACATGCTGTTTTGAAATTGTGAAGCCAGAAAGCCCTTGCACTCTGTTTTGACACCAGGAAGCTTCACCAATCCACTACCACAGCAACCACAATTTACTGGACGGGAAGTTCCATGGACTATCTGGTTATCTACTTTAAGTATGGCAGTACAATAGAATAGCTGATAAGCTAGTTTTCTGTTAGCTGTTAGCACTTTGATTAAAAAACTTAGCACTTGCAGAAGTAATTTTCTTGCAGGGCTCAGATAGCCTATCTTTGAAAAGCACATCCAAGTAAAACTAGGGATCTGATGTTGCTCCTTGAGTAGATAAATTTGACTCGACTATCTTGACTAAATCAAAATCAGTGGCTTTCTGGTAACCTGTGACAACAAAGAAAGCGAGACAATAAATTGGTGATTTTCATGCGAGTTATTTTATACAAATCAGTGCAGGTGAAACTCTCATATAATCTGCTTGTGAAATCACAAAATGTGAGGTTGTTATCAGGAATTCAGGTTCCAAAAATTAACAGGTTATGATATCTGTGGATTTTGTTCAGTGGACTTTTCTGTAATACTTGAAAAAATGTTTAAAAGGGCTCAGCTATCTAGCAATAAGTCTAAATCACAAGAAAAAAAGACCTAGTGACCAGTTATTTAGAAAAAAAAAACATACCGCCAAGGGAATTCTGAGGTGTCTATTCCAGCTCGATGCAATTGATCAACGTATTGCAATGCTTCTCGGCACTCTTCCCTGTCATCAAAAAACTCACTTTTATCGCCTTCAATCTGATAGGTGTCGTTCCCTTTGCCGGTGATAACCTGAAGGGACAAGCATAGTTGTCAAGATCATGATGAACAAAAAAGTGAACAAGGTGAACACTACTACATTATAACTGGCACGGTTTAAATAAATAAGATTACTCATCACAGCATTAATGTAGCACAATTACCGCTTTCTAGATAGTGACACAATAACAGTAACATACAAGTAGTTTACATGTACTTCCACTACTCATCTTACAGACAAAAGAAAACATTTAGTGACTAATGAGACAAGGACTTTTTTAACTCCTGTATACATGATTATTAGTTTCAAAGTTTCTTCACAACATGATATTTGACCAGAGGTTCAGAGCTACAGGAATCTTCCTGATAATGGGAATGTTTGGAGAAAACGTACCACCACATCTCCTTGTTCTCCCATTGCAACAGCAGCTCGTACAGCAACTCTTCTGATATCATGTAGGAAGATCCTATGTCCATTTGGAAGGGGTGGGTAATAATCGTTAGCACCATACTTCAAGTATTCTTCCATGGTCCAGCCTACACCCGCCAACATATCATCAAGGATATCCACTGCTCAGGATAGAATAACAAATTTGTGAGAAATTCAGCACATCTATGCATTTATCTCACAAATAGTCTAAATATTAGATATTAATTGCAAATATTACATGGATCTTCATTTGCAGGATTGTCTGACGTCAACATGACAACATCACTTTTATCAGCTGCAACCTTTGTCATCACTGGCCTCTTCCCTCTTTCTTTCTCACCACAACATCCAACAACTAAATAGAACAGCATAGCATGACGTTCAGTTCACATACTATAAACAGAATAAATATGGCACCACACATAATTAATCAATAATTCGAGATTGATGCAACTCTCTGAAGGCAGTGTGCATTGTTAACAAAAGCTGCGAGGGAAATTATCATACCAGTAATGATCCGGCGAGGACCCAGCTCCCTTACACCATCAAGAAGCCTCGACAGAGCCTCCGGTGTCCTCGCATGATCAACGATCACCCCAAATGCTTGCTCCTCATCAATTAGCTCACACCGGCCTGGGATAGCATCCACCTCTTCTATGCCCCTGACTATGTCCTCCAGTGGGACGCCCACTGCAATGCCAACTGCCACAGTTGCAAGGATGTTGTAAATGTTGTCCCTTCCAAGAAGACCTGAGGAGATCTCAAGGATCCCATGCGGTGTCTGTACCAAAACCTCTGTTTCAAACAGGGAAAGCTGGTATTTGAGAGTGTACACATCAGCCTTCTTGTTCTCAAACGAATATGTCACCACAGGGACATCAAGCCCCCCTTGTGCAGCGAAGAACGGGGCAGTTGGGTCATCAATGTTCACTACTTTACGATGGCGCTCAGGGTCCACCATTCTGGAGAACAGAGAGGCCATGCTGCCCATATACTCCTCATAAGTCATGCCATCCTCCCCATCAGTGTGCTTAACATTAGTCAGCACGGCAATATCATAATCTATCTCACTGTCCACTCCAGATGGAGGCATCTCATCAGTGGCTGTCTCCAACACAACAGCCTCAGCGCCATTGTGTACCATTGTTGCCATCAGCTTCTGCACAGCAATGGGGTCACCAGATGCATCAGGTCGTGCATCAAGCTTGTTGCTGCCGAAAGCATAGGCTCCAAGAACGCCCACCATGCCGGTCCTCACCCCCATGGCCTCGTACATCGCTTTGACGAGGTGAGTTGTGGTTGTGACGCCATCCGTGCCAGTGACACCTATCACAGCCATTTCTGTCGATGGCCGCCTGTAGAGGCAAGCAGGGAGCACACGGAGCGCAGCCGCAATGTCGTCCACAATCACCAGCGCACGGCAGGCCAGGGTGCCCTCGATGTTGACGTCCTGATCGGCTACTACGGCCACAGCCCCTCGCTTGTCGGCCTCGGTGAGGCCCGCGAGCCCCTCATCTCCAACACACACAAAGAGATCACCCGCAGCCACGAGGCTGGCGTCCTGCTGCACCCCCGCAAGCGCGACATCCTGGTCGCCCGTCACCGCCACCGGGACGAGCTTGCTCTCATCGAGGAGCTCGGCAAGCGTCATGCGGAAAGCCGGCTGCCGCATCCTGGCCCCTTCCAGGCCGAGCTCCTCGGCCACATCGAAGCCTTCATCATCCTCGTCGAGTGGCAGGCCATTGTCCCCTTCCTCGTCCTCGCCCCCCTCCGCCTCCTCGTCCTCCTCATCCACCACGGACACAACACTGAGTCCCTGCAGCTTCCGAATCTCGTCGACGTCGATCACCTCCTCGGGGGATAGCTCGTCGGCGAGGCCTTCGTCTTCGGGCTGAGACTGCGACGACGGCGGCGGCGAAGCAGGGGACGGCTTGATGAGCCCGCGCCGCGTGAATTCCTCCCTCTTCTCGGCGATGGCGCGGTCGATCTCGTCGAAGAACTCGTCGTCGGGGTCGTAGCTCCCGCCGCCAGCGCCGTCGGCCGAGGATGGGGACGAGAAGAGCGGGTGGTCGGGGGTGATCTCGGGCTGCCGGCTCCGGGCGCGCTCGACGCTGCGCGCAAGCTGGTCGTAACGGTTGAGGCCGTGGGACGAATCCTCCGCGGCCTCCGGGGGCTCGTCGTCCGCGGTTGGCGGGCGGAACCGTCGCGCGGCCGCGGCGGCGAGGCGCAGAGGGAGGCGGCGCGGGGCCGGCTGGGGCAGGGTTCTGGGAGGAGGGGGGCGGCACGCGGAGGGGAAGGGGAAGAGGAGGCGGAAGGCGAGGGGGCCCGTGGCCATGGGAGGCTGGCTGGGGGTTAGTGCTTGCTGTCACTGTGTTGGTGGGGGGTTTTGGATTGGGGGAATTGGGATTTGGGAAGAAGAAGAAGGGGATGAGGTTGCGCCGTAGCCGAGCGGGGCCGCGGGGGTGTGTGGCCGTGTGGGTGGTGGTTTCCGTTCCCTCCCGCTCCCCCGAGCTGCTGCTGCTGGGCTGAGTTTTGAAAATTCTGAACCGTGGACCTGAGCTTTGGGCTGGGTTAAACAATTTGTTTTTTATTTTAATGTTTTGCAATAAGACTAAGCATTTTCGATCTTAGGGGAACTATATATGTCCTAGCAAAAGATTGTAAAATCATTTGAATCAGCTATTTAACCAACTAAAACAATGAAATATATGTTGGGCCTGAAGGTGCATCTAGGCCTCTAAGTGGATTTTGGTGAATTGAATGACAAAACGATTAAAGATCTAACTTGTTTTGTCTAAAGATTGTGAGAAGGTTTTATTATTTATTCATGAGCTATAATTGTTGTTTATTTAAATGGATATTATTTGGCTCACAATGATTAAAGTCAAGCAAGTGTGTGATCCTTATGCAAATTGGTTAATGTCAAGCAATAAATGGATTTATATATTGGGGATACTTTGCAAAGTTGAATTACATGTCTCCAAGGACTGTGGTAGCTTGACTAAAAATAAAAGAGATCGTAAAAAGAGAAATTGGTAATTCTCTCAAATTAAATGCAAGGCTTTATGTGGTAATTGAAAGAGGGCACAATGATATGTATAAACTTAATGGTCCTTAATTAGAAGCTTGCATATTCGTTGTCAATCAAGAACAAGCATTTGAAGCGGGATTTCAAATGCAGGTTAAATTGTGGATTAAGCAAAGACTAACTCAACGTGGATGTGGTAAGTGATGAAGAGATCAACCGAGATGTCTAGGGTGAGGGACTAAGCAATCTTTGGGGTCTTAGCCCGGCCGCCATTAGTGTTTTGCTAAGGTGAAGTTCTAGCAACCGTGGGGTCTCCAAGTATCATATCCAAGCCTTAACCGAGGAAAGTAATGCAACACATCTATAAGTTATGATTGGAAATATGGAGTGACTTAAGTATTAAAGTGAGCATTCTTATGCTAAAGGGAAAAATCCTAAGTCACTAGCTCAAGTATGGATTTGCTAAAGACACGATTTTATATTTATTCTTGAGTATAGCAATGTCGTACTATCAAGAGGGATGCAACATTAGCTCAAAGACAAGATCAAAAGTGCTCATTAGTTGACCTAAGTGAGAATTAGCCTTGAGAGAGTCCTTGAGTGATCTAACAAATCTCTAACTCAACCTTACCCACTTCAACACGTCTTGGAGTGCTTGTGAGAAGAGAAAAGGGTTCTTGGGCTCTCTCTGCCTAGGGTGGTCTAACCGCCCCTGGCAGGTCAACGGCTAGTTTTTCAAACTGTCAGAGGCAGGCAGTCTAACCGCCCTGACCAGGCGGTCTAACCGTCCTTGCCAGAATTCTAACGGCTAGTTTTCCTTGTGAGGGATATAAGTACCCCACGAGCTCCACTTGTTGGGGCTACTGGTTCAAGGGTTGCCGAGGTGCTCCCCCTGTTGTTTTTCATAAGCCAAACCCATAGAAGCTCTCCCCAACCCTCTCTTTGTGAGATTTGTGATTCAAGCCATATCCTAGTGTTGGGTTGAGAGTTTAAGCCTTTGTGAGCTTGTGTGAGCTGAATAAGAGCATCTCATAGCTTGAGCACTTATGTTTCACGTCGGAAAGCCTTTGAAGCATTTGTTACTCTTGGAGGTTCGCCTCCTAGACGGCTAGGCGTCGCCGGCTAGCTCCCACGGTTGTGGTGAGCAGCAGCAAGTTTGTGAGGGTTGTGATTTTGCCTCTTCGTGGAAAAGATCGCCTTAGTGGAAAACGAGGAAAGCGGTTGAAAGAGACTCGGCTTGTTGTGGGAGAATTCCCTTACAAGCTCCTCAACGGAGACGTAGCCGTTCCTTAGTGGGCGGTGAACTTCGGGAAACAAATCATCGTCTCTCCTTTGTGGTTTGCCTCACTTGTTTGATTTCTAGCATATTACTTGCTTCCGCTCGATCTACTTGGGTGTGCTTGTCTTTGAGTGCAGGGATCATTACCCTGCTTGTGATCATCTACAGAAGCCACTCAAGATCTTTGGTTCTTGCTAGAAGTCAAGAGAAGCTTTGAGTTGTCTTTTGCATGTTCACTGGGTGGAGGCGGTTTAACCGCCCCCAGACCCGGTCTAACCGCCCCTCTGTGTTGAGTACACCAGGGGCGATCTAACCGCCTGGCAGGGGCGGTCTAACCGCCTGTGTCAGTGAAGCTCAAGTTTTGGGGGAAAAGTTTTATTTGGTCGTCTCGCCTATTCAACCCCCCTCTAGGCGGCATCAAGGTCCTTTCAATTGGTATCAGAGCTTGGAGCTCCGGTTCGAGCTTAACCGCTCGGAGTTTTTCGATACCGTTTGAGCCTCTAGCTCTAGATGGCTCAAACTACTCTTCTTGGCGTTCTAATGTTCTCATTGCACTTAAGTTTTTGGGTCCCACCGTTGAGGGTATCATGGTTGCGAGTATCCTTCCGGAGGATGAGACGAATGCCTCTACAAAGGAATTGGAGAATAAGAAACTCAATGCCATTATTACTAACCTTTTGTGTAGCTATGTATGTAGAGAACTAAAGCATCTCATCCTAAAGAGCAAGGAAATTAGTGAAGATGCTCATCTCATTTGGGAATTGCTATTCGAGATAGTTAACACCAAATGGGATGAAGTTGAGAGCGATGATGAAGATGAACCAATGGAGATGTGCTCTACAACCTCTACAACATCCACTGATCATCAAGCATCAACTCTCAAGGAAGAAGGAGGCAAGAGAAGCGAGGGTGGAGCCTCTCTGGGGAGGCGGTCAAACCGCCTCCTAGGGGCGGTCTAACCGCCCCCAACAGAGGAGCTTCAACCTACTATGGTGAAGGCGCTTGCCTCGTGGCCAAGAAGAAGAGCAAGTAGAAGAGGCAGGCCAAGAGAGCGAAGAACCATAAGATAGAAGCCTCAAGCTCTCCGACAAGAGAACTTGAACTTCTCAAATCCGAGCTCGCCTCCTTGGTTTGTAAGTATGAATCATTAGCTAACAAATATGATCATGATATCAAATCCTTTTCATGTAGAGCAAAGGCAGAAGAAGCCAATGATGTGCTAGAAGCTCAACTAGCAAAGCTCACTACTGAGCATATGGTTTTGCAAGCAACTCACAAGGAACTTGAGTGTTCTCATGAGAAGCTTGTGGACTCATATGCTTCACTAGAAGTTGCTCATGAGGTTGTTGTTTCATCGGTAAAATTCTTGCAACCTCTCACACCCACTTGCACATGCTCACTTGTCAATAATGAATTTGCTTGTACTAAACCTTATTGTTCTCAAGCAAGCCAAACTAGCATTGAGCATGTATTTATAGAATCTTGTAATGATCTCATTGCCCAAGAAAATGATGAACTCAAGCAAGAGATCGAAAAACTTAAAAGAGACTTGTATGTGTTGAAGGAAGAGAGCAAAGTGCAACCTCCTCAAGATAATCGTGATGACATGGTGAAGAAGCTTGAGAAGGGTTCAACCGTCACGAGCTCAACTCCTCAACAATACATCAAGATCAACAAGAGCAAGATTCAAGAAAAGGAGAAAGGGCATGTTGCCTCACATTGCCCCACCAAGCTCAAGGCTCAAGAAACAATCTCCAAAAAGAGAAGAAGATCCACCAGAAGGAGATTATGCTATCAATGCAAAGAGAAGGATCACTCGGCTGCGGATTGCCCACAAGCCAGCAGTGCTAACCAAGGGCGGTTAAACTGTCCCCTTAGGGCGGTTAGACCGGGTCTGGCCAGCACATTGAAGGTGCACCGCAGCGAGGAGAAGAAATCTACCCTTCAAGCAAGAAGCCTACATGCAAGCCAATACAAGACAAGAAGATGGCTCCTAAGCCTAGAAGTGCAAAGAGTCGCATTTGCTACACTTGTCGTGAGAAGGGTCACTTGGGCAAGGATTGTCCGAATGGTAACACTCCGCAATCCAACCTTGTCCATTATGATTTTCATAAGCTTAGGAATGACAAGATTGACACTTGTACTATGAGGGTGATTAGTTCACCTCAAACTAGCAGAAGGGCTATTAGGGTTCCTAAGCATCTTGTGACTAACCTTGTAGGACCCAACAAGTGTTGGGTACCAAGAAGTGCTTGCTGAGCTTGTAGGTTGAACGAGTTGCATTGAAGTCATCGCAATGAAGAAAGAATTCATTATTTGATACTGTGCCATGAGAAGGACTAGAAAGTGAAAATCACTCAACCAATGCAATCTCGGTAACAAGTACTTAATATTGTGCCTTGGTCACTCTCAGTTCTTTGTGAACACTCATGGATCATTAGACCTAGGTTGGTGAAGCATGAGGAAGTGATCTTGACACTTTCATAAGTTTATTCTCTCATACTGTCGGGGACAGCCATAGGGGTCCCCTAACTAAGGGGGAGATCACCCTTTCCTAAAGAATTAACGCGTAACCACAAAATCACTCCCCAAACCGGCCGCAACCGAAATACGAATAAAGCCCACGGCCCAATAGCCTCAGTGGCCCACCGAACCACCGTCCCCGCAACCCTCGAGCGAACCTCCGTCTCGCTCGAGGGTCGGGCGCCGCATTACGAGACTCCCGCCCCGCTCGAGGTCATGGCGCCCTTTGAGCAGACCTCCGCCTCGTTCGAGGGTCCCGACCCCTCGGGCGAGTCTCCGCCTCGCTCGAGGGTTGCAGCCCCTCGAGCGGGTCTCCGCCTCGCTCGGGGCCTCTCTTTAGCCCGCGGCACCTCACCTACTCCCCCGACCGGAGCATTAAATGCCCTAACACGCCGCGGGCGCCCGGGTCAAAGATGAATCCCCGCCACAACGATCCTCTGACACCGCCTGGGAATCTGATCCCGACGCTGTGCGAACAACCCACCGTCGTGTGGATATCACCAGCACTGTGTGCGTACGGTGCATAGTGGCCGGCGTCAATTCCTTGGCGCTGTGCCGCCTACTCCCGTCCTTCCTCCACGCCGCACCCCTCGAAAGGGGACAACGACGCCCTCGAGGATCGGACGTCTGTCGACCCGACGACTCGCCTAGGACAGTGCCATGACGCAGGGCGAGCAGAGCATGTCCTCTCCGTCACCTCCGACCCTGTGCGGCCATCTCCATCCCTGTGCCCCCATCCCAGGCACTGTGGAGCCATCCCCGGCGCTGTGGAGCCCTGTTCTGATGGAGCACCGCCATGCCGGGCCCTGTGTGGCACAAGCGCCTCCGTCAGCGAGACCCTCGAACTGGCGTACGGACTGCGACAGGGCGCGTGTGCTGGGCAAACTACCCTCGAGGCCGCTCCCCGGCGAGTGTAAAGCCGCCACGACATCCGCAGGAGCCAAGATTCGCCAGGACACCGTCAGATCGCAAGCCCTGTGCACCGGTACTACGATATGTGCAAAAACCCCTGCAGCATGTTTGTGAGCCGCCTCCCCTTGGTCTATAAAAGGAAGAGGCGGACGCCAGGTTGCAGAGGGGATCATCTTCACTCGCATTCACTTGCGCACGATTGCTCCCCTGATATTGGCACTCGCCTCAATCATCTAGCAGGGACTTGGGGGCTTCTCCTCCTCTCCGCCTCGCTTGTAGCCCCCCTCTACTAGCATCACGGTGGATTGCAATACAGCGCCACGAGCGCAAATCTGCTGGACGTACGGCCCCACGACCGGAACCAGGATAAACCCGTGTCCCCTTATTGCTTAGCACCGGCCATCAAGAGACCGATCACAACGCATTTTACTAGTTAGTGACGGGACTAATCTCCGCACTGACAGTTGGCGCGCCAGGTAGGGGGCGTCGCTGTTATCGACCCCTCGCCAGTAGTCTCGATGGTGATTCGCACCGAGATGACGTCCCAGAGGGCCGCTATGGGCAGGTCTGACCCTTTCCCGGCCGGATTCAAAATCCGGTTCGGGAGCCTGAACTTTCAGGCCACAGGGAATGGCTACCATATGCGCCTCCTCAACCGGGGTGAACTCCACCCGTGGCGGTCGACCGGGCCAGGCCCGGTCCCCGTCACGCCAGCGACGGATCCCCTGGCACCGGCGATGGCAGCGACTCCCTCGACGTCCCGGCGCCGCAGACGCTCCGGTCAGTGCTCGCGCCAGGCGCGCACGGAGCGGCGCCGGGCAGCACGCACCGCCACGCGAGGGGATCCGCCGCCACCGACTGATGCGGCGATGCGTCCCGAGGAGGAGCGCGCGGCCGCAGGGCTGCAGTTTCCCCACGGGATGTGGAACTCCGCCGCTACGTACGCCTCGTCCGTCAGCACGGACATGGCCGCGTATGAGGATCTCCCCGGCCACCACCTGCTGTCGATCCGGAACCTCATCGCTACTACCAACGACGAGTCGTACCACAGCTCGGCCGGCGAGACACCACCCGCGACGCCGCACGGCCAGCGGAGTGGGATTTTTTCGGCGTGCCGGACCCAGTAACGTTCCGGCGATTCCTCGACGCCGCGGACTACTGGTTCGGCTGCTCCGACGACTGCGAGCTGCCATGACGAGAAGATGGAAGCTTACTGCCACGCCGTGCATGCGCTTGAGGACAAATTTTACGGCGTCGAGCTCAACCACGTCCCCCGCAAGTACAATGAGGAGGCGGACGAGCTCGCGAAGATTGCGTTGGGGCGGATCACCGTCCCTCCGAACGTCTTTGCGCGCGACCTCGCCGAACCCTCCATCAATTTTAGCAAGACCCCCCGAACCCGGGAGGACCCTCGGGGGCTCCCTCGAATCCGACGGGCGCGGAGCCCATGGATGAGGACCCCTCGAACGAGGTGTTCGTGCTCTCCCTACTCGAGGGGTACAGGGCCGGCGAGGCTGAGGCCATGGAGATCGATACGGACCCCCACGCGGTGGACTGGCGGAGCAAATACCTCGCCTAGATCGATCGAGCGGAGCTACCCTCGGACCGGACCAAGGCGCATCGCCAGAAAAGCCAAGTCATTCACCGTGATCGACAGCGAACTGTACAAACGAGCCGCGTCGGGAATCCTGCAGCGATGCATCCCCATTCCCGAGGGCCTCGAGTTGATCCGGGACATCCACGCGGGTGTATGTGGCCATCACGCGGCGCCGCGCACCCTCATAGGCAACGCGTTCCGCCAGGGCTTCTACTGGCCCACGGCGGTCGCCGACGCCAATGAGGTCGTACGCACCTGCGAGGGATGCCAGTTCTACGCCCGCTGGACCCACCTCCCGGCTCACACCCTCCAGACCATACCCATCACATGGCCGTTTGCCGTGTGGGGATTGGACATCGTCGGGCCCCTGCGGAAGGCGCCCGGGGGCTACAGACACCTGTTGGTCGCAGTCGACAAATTCTCGAAGTGGATTGAGGCACGCCCTATCACTAACCTCAGATCCGAGCAAGTCGTGTCATTCTTCACTGACATCATCCACTGGTTTGGAGTGCCGAACTCCATCATTACAGACAACGGCTCCCAGTTCACCGGCAGGAAATTCCTGGAGTTCTGCGATAACCACCATATCCGCGTGGATTGGGCGGCCGTCGAACATCCACAGACCAATGGCCAGGTAGAACGTGCCAACAGCATGATTCTGCAAGGCCTAAAGCCCAGGATCTTCGACAGACTGAGCAAGTCTGGTCGGAAGTGGATTCAGGAGCTACCATCGGTCATTTGGAGTCTCAGGACCACACCGAGCAGGGCCACGGGGTTCACGCCGTTCTTCCTCGTCTACGGTGCGGAGGCCGTCCTCCCCACGGACCTGGAATATGGATCACTCAGGCTCAGGACCTATGAGGAAAACTCGAACCAGCAGGCTCGTGAAGACTCGTTGGACCAGGTAGATGAAGCCCGCGACGTGGCGATGATGCATTCAGCAAGATATCAGCAGGCACTCCGGCGATACCAAGCTCAGAAGATCCGGCACCGGGACTTCAGCGAGGGCGACCTAGTGCTAAGGCTACGACAAGACAATCGAGGCCGTCACAAGCTGTCACCTCCCTGGGAAGGGCCTTACATCGTCGTCAAGGTGCTCAAGCCCGGCACATACAGCTTGCGAACGAGCGGAGCGAAGTCCTCACCAACGCTTGGAACATCCAACAGCTACGTCGCTTTTACCCTTAAAAAGTTCCAAGTCAATTTGTGCATATCCGACACTTGTCAGGGGGTGAGACCTGGACAGATCCGCAAGGGGGCGACCCAAGCGGTTGTAGGTTGATTGGAGGGGATCGGAACCTAAGAGCGTAGGTGGTAGTTCGCAGGGAGAACTCGAAATATGGCGAGAATGGCGAGGGACACAAGGGTTTAGACTGGTTCAGGCCTCCGTAGAGTAAAACCCTACGTCCAGTATGCGGTGGGATTATGCGTGAATGGGGAAGTCCCCTCGAATGGAGCTCTAGGCCGCCTTATATGACCAGCAGGCTAGAGCTTCCATTCGAGGTCGGTGGACCCTCATCGGGGTCGGTTACAAGTTAGGAAGGTCATCTTCCGTGATTACAGGGCGGATCCCGCGATCCTTGGACCTACTGGCGGCGCCGAGCCGCGACCTAGGGGAGAAGCTTGCGCCACAAGCCCGGCAGGTCTCCCGAGATCTGGATAAGGTCGCCTCAGGTCTTCCAGGGTCGCCGGGCTTGTGGATAAGGTCTCCGGGCCCACTTGCAGGTCGGTGGGGCTTCTGACAGGTCGGGTCCACTTGACAGGGACCTCTAGGACCCTGGTCGGTGGGGACCCATGGGTACCCATGTCTCTCAAGCCCCCGATCGACGTGTAGGCGTAGCGGCTGAGACGATGCCATGTTGAAGCGAGGTGAAGACATGGCGCCGCTGAGGTCGCGTAGGGTGCACGGGGATCCAAAGAAGAAAAATCCTCTTGAGCGCGTACGAAGTCGAACGTCAAGCTCCTGGGGCGCAGATCCAGGGGCTTGAAGTGAAGACAAGGCGCTGTTGTTGCTTGAAGAACCGCCGACCTGACCGGAATCAGGGAAGACCATCACACCTTCGAGGGAGGTCTCAATGCCGACCAAAGGGAGGTCGCAATGCCGACCAAAGGGAGATCGAGCAGAGGAGTGACGGAAGCTTGTTTCTGGTAGGTCGAGGCAACGTAGGCAAAGAGGGCGTCACTAGGCGCACTCGTGGAGTAGCCCCCGAGCGGTAAGGCGACCTGTAAGGTCGGTTTGGTGCTCGAAGAATGAACCGAGAACCTACAGCCTTCTGCCTAAGGGAAAAGATGCTCTTCCCGTTGAATAAGACAAACCATCTAGAATCCTCGCAGAACAGCGCAAGGCGCCAGAACTCTTCGTCGTGGAGCGACCCACGGGCGCACTGTGCAGGCACAGGGCCTATCCCGAGCAGAGGTGCAGCTGCTGCCACTAGGAGACAAAGACTGAAAAGGCGCCATCACGCGTCCAGCAGACGTGTCAGCAGGCTCAGAAACAGACGGAGACCTCGTGCTCCACCTGCAAACAGTGTTGCGGATAAGGATGCCACGTCAGCTGGAGGGTGTGCGGCGGCCACTGCAGAGCTCCACTGCTATAAATAGGAGGCCTTGGTGTTTGCTTTTTGAACCAGTAGAGGCATCATGGCAGAACCACTTGATAATTTTGCAATGCCTTGGTCTTGTGTGCGTCCACCCGAGCATAGTACTAGAGTATCATCTCTTGGAGCAAGAAGAATGCTTGTGAAGTTGGGAGAACTCCACCAATCTCTGTGCCCGCGCCCAGCGAGGAATCCAGGTGCAGCATGAGGTAGTACATGCCTTGACGGACCTTGTGAGCAAGGGCCTAATGTGGTGTTGGAGGCCACTGTACTGCATCGGGAGAGGCCTGAGGCCATGCTGGGGGTTACTATGCCATGGCAGGAGAGGCCCGAGGTGACGCTGGCTCAATTTGGGATCTTGTGAGAGCGCCCTAGCAAAAGATGGGACTCCACAGGAAACCTTCTGGGGCTAGAGTAGAGGTGGCTGTGTGGCAGCCTCGACCTCAAAGGCGGTGGAGGTCTCCAAGTAGGTCCTGAAGCTAGAAGAAAGCTTGCGACGTGCTTCATCAGTCTAGGTTGCGCCGTAGGCACCATATAAGGTAGAACAGGACCTTTAATATGTTTGCATCTTGTAATTGGCCTTGGGCCAAAGTATGTTGTAGCTTACGAAGCTTTTATACACATGTTTGCACGGCAACTGATGTGTTTTTGACTGTTGAGATGAGGCGCCCGGGCAGCAATGGCATGGCCAAGGTCCCGGCAGGGCGATGTTAGCACGCCGGCCCTCGGAAGGCCTTAGTAATCGACAAGAAGACCCGTGTCAACTTGGGTCAACACGGTCGCTGCACAGTGGCACAACGCAGGGGTGTCAATCCTAAATTTTCTAGGTCGAACTTCGACCTAGAAGGTAGCAGGGCCTCAGCGGAGCGCTGTGATCCGGACCAAGAGGTCGTCAACGGGCAGTAGAGCCTTTAAGCACGGAGCCGTTGATAGAGGGGAGCCGCTGTAGGTCGGGGCGACCTAGAAGGCGTGTAGGCATCTGGTTCTAAGAGACGTGGTGTGAACCCGCCGTGGGCAGGCCGAGGCGACCTGGGAGGCTGCCGATGCCTTTGCGACCTAGAATGGGTGATAGAGCTGACCCATAGGTCGTCCGTAGGTCGCTGGTGACCTTGAATGACATACTGGAGATTTTGACGTTGGGGGCTTGGAGTGAGGCATAACGAGCCCACGTCGACCGGAGCACTGCTCGGAGGCCGGCGGACGCAGATTCCCGTACGGAACTAGCCGTTACTGCCAGTTTGCCGTTAGGCCGAAAGAGCCGTTGAGCGATAGATCCGTTGAAGGCGCCAGGCCGCTGGGTCGCCGTGATTTGCGCCAGAGAGACGTTGAGGCGCGGCCGTCCGTTGCGCCGCTGGGGCCCGATTTTATAAGGCCGCTCCATGGCCCAGGGGCCTCCACTTGCTCTCATTTCCACTCGACGCTAGGGTTCCGCCGCCACTCAGTGTTTAGAGCGAACAGCAGCACCGCCATGCTTAGGTCTGCCACCGTCGCGACCTCGCATGCGAACCAAGACCCTGGTAGCGTTTAGATCCAAATCCACCGGCTTCGAGGAGGGGAAGATGGAGAAAGCGCCGGTTCCGGATCCGCACACCGTCTGGGAGCCATCCACGGTGACGGAGGAGCAGATCCAGGCCTTGGCGACCCGCGGGTTGCTGAGGCCTAAGACGGAGGTCGGTTGGAGGCCGGCGGCGGGCGAGGAGTTCCCGGCGGAGGGGACCGGCGAGACCGTGGTCTTCCTTGCACACATCGAGCGCGGGTTCGGGGTCCCGGCGGGTGACTTCCTCCGCGGTCTCCTCTTCTTCTACCGCATCGAGCTGGTACATCTCGTTCCAAACTCGATCACCATCATCTCCACCTTCATCCATCTCTGCGAGGCATACCTCAGTATAGCGCCACATTTCCATTTGTGGCGCCATTTCTTTGAGCTCAAGAAGACGGGCAAGTCTGGGGTCGTCGGGAGTGTGGGCTTCATGCTGCGGCGGAACATGAAGCCGGAGTACGTCGACCTCGTGCTCCCCGACAACACCACCGGTTGGAAGCAGGGGTGGTTCTACCTCGACAACCCCGCGTCGGCGCTCCCGAGCAGGACGGGGCGAGCTCCCGTCCCGTACCCGGAGTGGACCAACCAGCTGGCGTCGCGGGATACGGAAGAGCTGCAGCCCCTGCTGGACGACCTGGAGAAGCTGAAGGCGGAGGGGTTGACCGGCGGCGCTGTTGCTATAAGCTTCTGCCGCCGATTGATTCAGCCTATCCAGGATCGGGTCCATCCGGCCTTTGAGTACTGGGGGCAGTCCGACCCCACCCGGGTCGTCAAGCGCAAGGTCTCCAAGGGAGAGATGGCGGCGCGGGTGAAGAACATCTTCGGCGGGCGCATCCGCAACCAGGAATGCCCCAAGGCGCTCGGGGTGTACCGGCCTTCAGATGCGGTAAGTCTTCGACCTTGATTTTCAACAAACTTAGATCTTAAGCTTTTCTGACTCAGGTCTATTCATTTGTCTTGTCTTGTTTTCAGCATCACGAGGGCATCTACTGGTGCCCCGCACCATTGCGCAACGAAGAGGAGCGCAGCTACAAGGTCCGCGATGCGGCGGACGCGCAGGCGGCACTGCAGCCACCCATCGAGGAGTACATCTCCGATTCATCGGTGGGGAGCGATGACGAGGCTCCCGCCTCACGGAGGGCGCCACCCAAGGTCGCCACGTCCGCGCCGTGGCGCACGCGGCTGGCGACGGGCAAGATATCCACCTCTCGGGCTGCGGCCACGATCGCCGCGACCCAGACGGCGGAGGCCAAGAAGAAGAAGCGGAAGTGGATTGGGTCTACGGTGTCTGTGGACACGGTGCCGGTCAGTTCCGGCGTCGAGACCGTCGACGTCGGGGATGATGAAGAAGACGACGCTGAATCGCCGGGTGCAACGGTGGCCCCATCTGCGGGGACACCTCACAGGGCGGCGTCGACTGAAGAACGGGCGGTGGAGACGCCCCGCTGGACGTCGACAACTTAGGAGTGCCCTAGGTCGAGCGCTGACACCGTGGGCGACCTTGGGTCGCATAAGAGGGCAAGGAAGCCTCCCCCGAAGCCCTGCAAGCCCGGCCTGAGGTCGGCGACCAAGTAAGTCACGGAACCTGAACCCATTCATGTTCATCTTCGAATTCTTCGAGCTTCTAATTTGTTGAGGTCGTTGCTTGTACACAGAATGCCCCCGACCACGTCGGAAGGCGGCAAGAATGCCTCGGGCCAAGAGGCGTTCGGGAGCAAGGGTAAGGAGGTGCCGGTGGAGCAGTCGCCGGCGGTCTCAACGGCGGATGTGACGAGCTCGGCCGTCGGGGCTGGGGCGACGGCGACGTCCGCGGCGGAGAAGGCCGGAACCAGTACTGCTCTGCCCGCTGGAGGAGAGCAGGACGACCTCTGCATGGCCGACCCGCGGCCGACGCCGGACCCGCAGACGGCTGAGGCGGGGGGTGCCCGCGCCGAGGATGATGTACACCGGTGCCTATACGTCGGCACCCCATGGGAGGAGGACGTCACCGCCGACCGCCGCGATGTCGACGACTTCAAGGAGGCGTCGCGCACGATCGGGCGAACACTCGCGATAATTATTTGTGGCTTGACGCTTCAATCTCTGTCCCTGAGCCCTACCGGTTTTGCCAAGTCTTAGATCGATTATGCATGCTTTTGTTGTAGTCGCTTGCCGAACGAGCTCAGGCTCGGGCAGGTCTTCTACGGGAAGCGGCCAACGCACACGCCTAGGTCGCCGCAGCCCGCGAGGCTACACTGCAAGCCCAGGTTGAAGTCGCGCGTGAAGGAGACCATGGCTCATCAGGTGGAGAAGGAGGTCATCGCCTTGAAGAAGAAGTTGGAGGTCGCCGAGCAAAAGGCGAAGGATGCGGCTGACGACCTCCAAGCCGTAGTAGAGGGTAGGTTGCCAAGGTCGCCAGAGGTTGATCTCGTGTACCCCGTGGGTCTTTTATCTGACTTCTCGACCTTGAATGAATGCAGGCGCCAAGGAGACCGAGGACGCCCTGAAGAAAGAGCTGGCGGAGACCAAGGATCAAGTGAGGATCCTTAAGGAGAGGGCCACGGAGGCCCGTCAGGGTGAGTATCTTGTCCACCGCAACGGGGCGATGTATTCGGCCGCAACCGATTGGCGAGCGAGTTATTGAACTTGTTCCTCTGAAATGCAGGTCTGGAGAAGGAGCTTGGCGACCTCAAGGATGCCGCTCAGTACGTGATGGACCTCTACGTCCCTCAGGAGGAAGGGGCGGAGCCAAAAGAGCTGGTCGACCGGCTGGATGAGGCGGAAAGCCGCATCAAGGGACTGCTTCTGGACACCGCCAGGCTCGCGGCGGCTGCAGCGCTGTCGACGGTGAAATACCATGATCCGTCATTCGACCTGCAAAAGGTCTCAGAGGACGTCGACCTGTCCGGCTTGGTGAGGCGCGAGGACATCGTGGCAGCCGCGGAGGAGGTCGTCAATAAGTTTGACTTCGGTACTGACTGAGTCGAGCTGAAACAAACTGTAGGTGTCAGTTAGGCCGGGGCCTATCGGATGTAAATGAACTTTTGCCATAATAAAGCTTTTGCCAATTATAAAGTCCGCGCCCCATTTGAGTAGCAAAGACAATCATTATGCGTGCTCGAAAATAACTAGGTCGTAAGAGGAACCCTCCGCTCACCCAACTCGGTGGAGGAACGGCTTACCGACTGTACGGCTCAGCGTGGAGATTTAGGCACAGTCGGCACGCGGAGAGGGGTCATGGACCCTAGGTCTCGCGAACCAGCGACTTAGGAACATTCATAAGGAAAGTGAAAGCCAAACAAGTGATGGGAACTTAAAAGCGTAAGGTGTGTAAAGAACCCCTTTAGGTCGCAAGACCCTTAGGTTGGCAAAGCCAAGCCCCCGAGCGCTTCGGGGCCTAACCTAAACCAAGCCCCCGAGCGTTTCGAGGGGGAAGGGTAAAAAATAGAAAGTACAAAGGAGACCGAAATGCAGGTCGACAGAGAGGTTGCCAAACATGGGTTCTCTTTCTTTATTAAATGGAAATTACAAAAGATGAGAGTACATAGCTTTTGTTTTGATACACATCTTCTAAGGGTAGAAGCGACGTAAATGCTCGATGTTCCAGATATTCGGGACGCCTTGGCCGTCAGCCCACTGAAGGCGGTAGGTCGCTGGGCCGACGACCTCCATGACGATGAAGGGACCTTCCCAAGGGGCGGAGAGCTTATGCATTCCCTTGGTGTCTTGGATGCGACGCAAGACTAGGTCTCCAACGTTGAAGGATCGCTCACGCACGTTGCGGTTGTGGTAGCGACGTAGCTGCTGTTCATGTCGAGTGTGCCGCATCAGCGCAGCCACGCGATGTTCCTCGATGCTGTCGAGGTCGACCTTGCGCGTCTCCTCGGCTGTTCCCTCCAATTATAAAGTCTGCGCCCCATTTGAGTAGCAAAGACAATCATTATGCGTGCTCGAAAATAACTAGGTCGGGCTTCTTCGGCACTGACTGAGTCGAGCTGAAACAAGCTATAGGTGTAAGTTAGGCCGAGGCCTGGCAGATGTAAATGAACCTTTATTATAATAAAGCTTTTGCCAATTATAAAGTGCACGCATCATTTGAGTAGCAAAGACAATCGTAAGAGGAATCCTCCGCTCACCCAACTCAGTGGAGGAACGGCTTACCGACTGTACGGCTCAGCGTGGAGACTTAGGCACAGTCGGCACGCAGAGGGGGGTCATGGACCCTAGGTCTCGCGAACCAGCGACTTAGGAACATTCATAAGGAAAGTGAAAGCCAAACATCCAGAAGTACGATGGCCGCTCCGACCCCAACATCTGGTTGTCGACCTACTACATCGCCGTCAAGGCGGCCGGCGGTAACTTTGATCATATGGTGGCCTACTTCCCGCTTGAGAGACAAGGGTACCCATGGGTCCCCACCGACCAGGGTCCTGGAGGTCCCTGTCAAGTGGACCCGACCTGTCAGAAGACCCACCGACTTGCAAGTGGGCCCGGAGACCTTATCCACAACCCCGGTGACCCTGGAAGACCTGAGGCGACCTTATCCAGTCCCGGGAGACATGCCGGGCTTGTGGCGCAAGCTTCTCCCCTAGGTCGCGGCTCGGCGCCGCCAGTAGGTCCAAGGATCGTGGGATCCGCCCTGTAATCACAAAAGATGACCTTCCTAACTTGTAACCGACCCCGATAAGGGTCCACCGACCTTGAATGGAAGCTCTAGCCCGCTGGCCATATAAGGCGGCCTAGAGCTCCATTCGAGGGGAGTTCCCCATTCACGCATAATTCCACCGCATACTGGACGTAGGGTTTTACTCTCCGGAGGCCTGAACCAGTCTAAACCCTTGTGTCCCTCGCCATTCTCGCCATATTCCGAGTTCTCCCTGCGAACTACCACCTACGCTCTTAGGTCCGGATCCAGGGCAATGCCAACCGCGCCCAGAGACGGGCGGAGGAGCAGCGCCAGGCGGTGCCCCGTGCGCCCGTGACCTACGTCTCGAGTTTGAAGAGGCAGGGCTGCCGACGTTCAACAGCCCTCAGGCCAACCAGGGTGCGGCTATGGTGCGCCTTCAGCAAGCCAACCCCTCGCCCGAGGCCGAGGCCGCCATGGCTTACCTCCGGGTCGCTACAGCCCTGGTGGAAGAAAAGAGCGCGGCGTCCAAGTCTACGGCGTCCTCATCGAGCCGACACTCGCGCAGTCGATCTAATCGACCTGCGCACAGCAAACTTCCCACCATCCAGGAGGAAGTCGATCAGCCTCGGGCGAATGGTGCGAAAGACGGCGACCTACGCGCCAACCTCGACAAGAACAGGCGCGACCATGACGCTCGCGGCTACATCGATCAGCGCCATCACGAGCGCGAAGAGCGGGAGCTGCGGCGTTGCCTGGACTACGATCGCAAGTATGGGCCCCCGGGCGCCGTACATCGCATCATGGAACGTGAGGAGCGTGACCGCCATGACGTCGAGAACAGGTGACGTGCCCAGTACGAGGCGGACTACGGCCACCCTAAAGGTCCTGTCCCGAACCCGGATCGCCAGCCCAGATCCCAGGTCGTGGCTCCCGCACAGAACGAAGGCGGCGCCCAGGTCGGAGACAACGGCGACGACATGGCCATCACCGCCTTCCCTGCGTTGGCCCCTCGTCTCCGGTCGGTCGCCTACCCCGACAACTTCAAGCCAAACATCCAGAAGTACGATGGCTGCTCCGACCCCAACATCTGGTTGTCGACCTACTACGTCGCCGTCAAGGCGGCCGGCGGCAACTTCGATCATATGGTGGCCTACTTCCCGCTAGTGATGGGCAACGCACCATCGCTCTGGCTCAACAACCTCCCGGCGGGCAGCATCAAGTCGTGGGCTGACCTATCCCAGGCCTTCACTTCAAATTTCCAGGCGACCTACAATCGCCCTGGGAACGCCTTCAACCTCGGGAGGGTGACCATGAAGACGGCCGAGAGACATGGGTACCCATGGGTCCCCACCGACCAGGGTCCTGGAGGTCCCTGTCAAGTGGACCCGACCTGTCAGAAGTCCCACCGACCTGCAAGTGGGCCCGGAGACCTTATCCACAACCCCGGCGACCCTGGAAGACCTGAGGCGACCTTATCCAGATCCCGGGAGACCTGCCGGGCTTGTGGCGCAAGCTTCTCCCCTAGGTCGCGGCTCGGCGCCGCCAGTAGGTCCAAGGATCGCGGGATCCGCCCTGTAATCACGGAAGATGACCTTCCTAACTTGTAACCGACCCCGATGAGGGTCCACCGACCTCGAATGGAAGCTCTAGCCCGCTGGTCATATAAGGCGGCCTAGAGCTCCATTCGAGGGGACTTCCCCATTCACGCATAATCCCACCGCATACTGGACGTAGGGTTTTACTCTCCGGAGGCCTGAACCAGTCTAAACCCTTGTGTCCCTCGCCATTCTCGCCATATTCCGAGTTCTCCCTGCGAACTACCACCTACGCTCTTAGGTCCCGATCCCCTCCAATCAACCTACAACCGCTTGGGTCGCCCCCTTGCGGATCTGTCCAGGTCTCACCCCCTGACAGTTGGCGCGCCAGGTAGGGGTGATCGGGAACTCGCTGTGCAGCATGGTGGCCCGATCTGGTGTCGTTTTTCCGGCGAGCATGGCGGACATCCTCGCCAACCCCGTGGAGATCTGCTTCGGCTCCTTCACGGCGACCTCGACCACACTGGCGGCGGCGACCTCCCCGGCGATCGCTGCGAAGATCCCGGCGACATCCGTCACCGCCCCCAGTTCCGATCTGAAGCTGAAGACCCACCCGCCCAAACCCTACGACATTGTTCAGGGGATGGAGCGTGTCATCGACATGATGGGGGAGACCCTCCAGATCTGCGAGAGAGCCCAGCGCTCAACGCAGACCGCGTCGCATCGCAAGACCTTCCCCTTTGGTCTGCGACCACCTAGCGACGCCTACATCCGCCAGGCGGCCAAATCCTCCCAGACCCAATCTGGGTGGCGGGAGTCTTCTGGCGACCTCAAGATCGATCCTCGCGCCCGCCACAATCCGCTCGACGTACCGTGCACCTATCACAAGGGTGCGCGGCACACTCTCCGCGGCTGCCGGCTGCGGAAGAAGATCGACCAGGAGCGTAATGCTCCTCGCAGCACACGAACTCCCACGTCTCCAGACGTCGGCGAGTTCCAGAAGGTCCGGGTCCATGTCTCCCCCAATGACCAGAGTTCCATCCGGCGGCGGGTCCTGGTGGTTTCGGCGAACGAACCACCACGGGTCGGCGCGACGGACTCCGAGGAGGCACGCCGGATCCAGGGCAACGCCAACCGCGCCCAAAGGCGGGCGGAGGAGCAGCGCCAGGCGGTACCCCCATGCGCCCGCGACCTACGTCTCGAGTTTGAAGAGGCAGGGCTGCCGACGTTCAATGGCCCTCAGGCCAACCTGGGTGCGGCTATGGCACGCCTTCAGCAAGCCAACCCCTCGCCCGAGGCCGAGGCCACCATGGCTTACCTCCGGGTCGCTACAGCCCTGGTGGAAGAAAAGAGCGCGACGTCCAAGTCTGCGGCATCCTCATCGAGCCGACACTCGCGCAGTCGATCTAATCGACCTGCGCACAGCAAACTTCCCACCATCCAGGAGGAAGTCAATTAGCCTCGGGCGAACGGTGCGAAAGACGGCGACCTACGCGCCAACCTCGACAAGAACAGGCGCGGCCGCGACGCTCGCGGCTACATCGATCAGCGCCATCGCGAGAGCGAAGAGCGGGAGCTGCGGCATCGCCTGGATTACGATCGCGAGTATGGGCCCCCGGGCGCCGTACATCGCATCATGGAACGTGAGGAGCGCGACCGCCACGACGTCGAGAACAGGCGACGTGCCCAGTACGAGGCAGACTACGGCCACCCTGAAGGTCCTGTCCTGAACCCGGATCGCCAGCCCAGATCCCAGGTCGTGGCTCCCGCACAGAACGAAGGCGGCGCCCAGGTCGGAGACAACGGCGACGACATGGCCATCACCGCCTTCCCTGCGTTGGCCCCTCGTCTCCGGTCGGTCGCCTACCCCGACAACTTCAAGCCAAACATCCAGAAGTACGATGGCCGCTCCGACCCCAACATCTGGTTGTCGACCTACTACGTCGCCGTCGAGGCGGCCGGCGGCAACTTCGATCATATGGCGGCCTACTTCCCGCTAGTGATGGGCGACGCACTATCGCTCTGGCTCAACAACCTCCCGGCGGGCAGCATCAAGTCGTGGGCTGACCATTCCTAGGCCTTCACTTCAAATTTCCAGGCGACCTACAATCGCCCTGGGAACGCCTTCAATCTCGGGAGGGTGACCATGAAGACGGGCGAGCGCCTTCGCGACTACACCAACCGGTTCTTCGAGAACCGCAATACCTGTGTCGGCGTCCGGGACGACCAGGTCGTCGATAGCTACAAGAAAGGCCTCAGGGACCGCAAGGTCTTCGAGAAGATCCACGAGTCAGGCGCCACCACAGTCGCGCCGCTCATGGAGGTCGTAAACAAGCTCATCGACACCGAAGAGGCGTTGGTCAACCAGTTTGACTCTGACGCCAAGCGCGATGCAGGCACCCCTGGCGCCGCTGGAGATTCAAGCTCCAAGCTCCGCAAGCGACCTTCAGAGGTGCTCGCAGCGGATGGACGTCGACCTTCGACGTTCAACGTCGACGAATTCAACGTGACGCTTGACCGCCCCTGTTTGTTCCACGAGGGGGCCACCCACACCGTCCGCGAGTGCACGCAATTCAAGAGGGCGTTTCGCATGCCTGATGACCCGAAGCGATCCAGAGGTGATGGCGACCGGTCGTCTTCACGTCGCTACAACAACAACCACCGTGACGATCGACGTGGCCGCGGCGACAACGATCGCCGTGACGACCGGCGACGTGATAACCCGCAGCCGGAGGACCACCGCGACGAGCGCGACCTGCCTCCTCCGCCAGTAGCAGGCAACCCCAACGGCCCATTCCAGCAGGCCAAGAGGTCGATCAACATGATCGTTGGCGGCCTGAAGACCAGCTCGAGCAAGAGGCGCTATCGCAAGGATAAGCGCGAGATCCAGCTCATCCACACCAAGCCGTCGCAGCCCCTTCGGTGGTCGGAGCAGCCGATCACGTTCTCCAAGGCTGATCACTGGGTCCACATCCCAGATCTTGGGTCCTACCCACTCGTCGTCGAGCCCATAGTCGAGGGCGCCCTGCTCCCTCAGACCCTCATCGACGGGGGAAGTGGGCTCAACGTCATCTTCGTCGACACCCTGAAGAAGATGGACTTCGACTTCAAGAGACTGACGGAATGCGACGAGCCCTTCTTCGGCATCGTCCCCGGCAAGGCGGCCTACCCCATGGGTCGGGTCTCCCTCCCGGTGACGTTCGGCACGGAGGAGAACTTCCGCACGGAGTATCTCAGCTTCGAGGTCGCGGACTTCAAGTCCTCGTATCACGCCATCCTAGGTCGCCCCATGCTGGCCAGGTTCATGGCCATCCCACACTACACCTACTTGGTGTTGAAGATGCCGGCTCCCCATGGGGTCCTCACTGTCTACGACGACCTCATCGTCTCGTTCAAGTGCCACAACGAGGCCCTGGAGATCGCCACGACGAACGCCTGCATCGACGCCTCGGCAGTCATGGTCGCCGAGGCCAAGAAGGTCGCCTCGACCGACCTCACCGTCCCGGAACAGAAGCGCACCGACACCGCCCTGGATGCTACGCCAGCGACGAAGAAGGTCTGTCTCGGCCTTGCCGACCCAGCGAAGACGGTGGTCATCGGTGACAACCTCGGGGAGAAATAGGAACTCGCGCTCACCAGTTTCCTCCGGGACAACGCTGACATATTCGCATGGGCCCCATCGGATATGCCAGGTGTTCCAAGGGAGCTGGCTGAGCACTCCTTGGATGTAAGCAAGACGGCCAAGCCTGTCAAGCAGAAGCTACGCCGCTTTGCGAAGGATCGCAAGGAGGTCATTAGGGTAGAGATAATAAAGCTCCTAGCTGCCGGATTCATCCGTGAATGTAAAAACCCGGTTTGGCTCGCCAACCCGGTGCTTGTACCCAAGAAAACCGGTCAATGGAGAATGTGTATCGACTACACCGATCTCAACAGGCACTGCCCTAAAGACCCCTTCCCTCTTCCGCGCATCGACCAGGTCGTCGACTCCACAGCTGGAAGCGTCCTGCTATGCTTCCTCGACTGCTACTCAGGCTATCACCAGATAGCCTTGAAGGTCTCCGACCAGGACAAAACGGCGTTCATAACGCCGCACGGCATCTACTGCTACACGGCCATGACGTTCGGCCTCAAGAACGCTGGAGCGACCTACCAGAAGGCCATCCAGAAGTGCTTAGAGTCCCAGATCGGCAAGAACGTCGAAGCATACGTCGACGACGTGGTCGTCAAGACCACCACTGAGGACAACCTCATCGCCGACCTCGCCCAGACCTTCGCCAACCTCCGGCGCTACCGCTGGAAGCTCAATCCGGAGAAGTGTGTCTTCGGTGTCCCATCCGGCAAGCTCCTAGGCTTCATGGTAAGCCACCGGGGCATCGAGGTGAACCCCACTAAGGTCGACGCCATCCGCAAGATGAAGCGACCTACCAGGAAGAAAGACGTGATGAAGCTCACCGGCATGATGGCGGCCCTAAGTCGCTTTATCAGCAAGCTTGGGGAGAAAGGCCTACCCTTCTTCAAATTGCTGAAAAAGTCGGATACGTTCGAGTGGACAGACGAGGCAGATCAGGCGCTCGAAGAGTTGAAGACCTTCCTCACGACGCCCCCGGTCATGGTGCCCCCAGCACCTAAAGAGACCTTGCAACTCTACATCTCCGCGTCCACCCAGGTGGTCAGCGCGGTCCTGGTCGCGGAACAACCTGAAGAAGGTCACCCCTATCCCATCCAGCGACCTGTCTACTACGTCAGTGAGGTCCTATCTGACAGCAAAATGAGGTACTCACAACCCCAGAAGATGCTGTACGCTCTCCTCGTCACCTCACGCAAACTGCGGCACTACTTTCAGTCGCACAAGATCAAGGTCGTCTCCAGCTTCCCCTTGGGGGAAATTCTACATAGCCGCGACACCACAGGGCGTATCGTCAAGTGGTCGGTCGAGCTAGGCGAGTTCGAGCTTGAGTTCTGTCCACGACAGGCCATCAAGTCCCAAATCCTCGCAGACTTCGTCTCCGAATGGATGGAGACCCAGCAACCCCCACCGACGGAGAAGCCGGAGCACTGGAAGATGTACTTCGATGGTTCCCTGAACCTCGAAGGAGCAGGCGCAAGCGTACTCTTCATCTCCCCCCAGGGTGACCACCTGAAATACGTCCTGCAGATCCACTACAAGGCGTCCAACAACGGCGCCGAGTACGAAGCCTTGATCCACGGACTGCGCATCGCTGTTTCCCTGGGAACCAAGCGGCTCATCGCTTACGGCGACTCCAAGGTCGTCATCGATCAAGTCAATAAGGCGTGCGACATCAAGAAGGATTCGATGAATGCTTACTGCGCCGAGGTGCGGAAGCTTGAGGCTCACTTTGAGGGCCTAGAATTCCATCACGTCTGCCGCGACTACAACGTGGCGGCTGACGTCCTCTCCAAGCTGGGATTGAAACACGCGCTGGTCCCGGCTGGTGTGTTCGTTCAAGACCTGCGTAAGTCGTCGATCAGGCTCCTCAGTGACCCAGAAACATCGTCTGGCGACGTGCTTCCTCCAGGCGGCCGCGACGTCCTCATGGCGGAGGTCGAAGATGACTGGCGCCTCGACATCATCGCCTACATCTTGGAAAAGCGCGTCCCTGAAGACAAGGTCGAACGTGAGAAAATCATCAAGCGCAGCGCGAACTACGTCGTCGTCGGCACCGAGCTCTACCGGAGGTCCGCCTCCAACGGTGTGTTGATGCGGTGCATCCTCAGATCTGAAGGTCTTCAGCTCCTACAGGAGATTCATGGCGGGGAATGCGGCAACCACGCAGCCTCTGCGAACCTGGTAGGAAAAGTCTTCAGGTCGGGCTTCTATTGGCCCACTGCCTTGGCCGACGCTCAAGACCTGGTCCGGCGATGCAAAGGGTGCTAGTTCTTCGCCAAGCAGCAGCACGTGCCGGCTCAAGCCTTGAGGACAATCCCTCCGTCTTGGCCCTTCGCTATATGGGGTCTGGATTCAGTGGGACCCTTCAGAACGGCTCCTGGTGGCTACAGGCACATTCTGGTGGCGGTGGACAAGTTCACCAAGTGGATCGAAGTCCGAGCCGTCGCCACCGTCACATCGAAGGAGGCGGCAAAGTTCATGGAAGACATCACCCACCGCTTCGGTGTACCCAACAGGATTGTCACTGACCTAGGAACGGCTTTCACAGGGTCTGACTTTTGGGATTTCTGCCAGGACAGCCTCATCGACGTCTACTACTCCTCGGTGGCGCACCCACGCTGCAACGGCCAGGTCGAGCGAGCGAACGGCATGGTGCTTCAGGGCATCAAGGACCGCATCTTTGACGACGCCTCCCAATACGCCACCAGGTGGCTGGCTGAGCTGCCTCACGTGATCTGGGGTCTCCGGACCCAGGTCAGCTCGGCTACAGGCTATTCGCCGTTCTTTCTGGTGTACGGGTCGGAGGCCGTCCTCCCCACCGACCTAGCCTTTGGAGCTCCACGCATCCAACAGTACGAGGAGGGAACAGCCGAGAAGACGCGCAAGGTCGACCTCGACAGCATCGAGGAACATCGCGTGGCTGCGCTGATGCGGCACACTCGACATGAACAGCAGCTATGTCGCTACCACGACCGCAACGTGCGTGAGCGATCCTTCAACGTCGGAGACCTAGTCTTGCGTCGCATCCAAGACACCAAGGGAATGCATAAGCTCTCCGCCCCTTGGGAAGGTCCCTTCATCGTCATGGAGGTCGTCGGCCCAGCGACCTACCGCCTTCAGTGGGCTGACGGCCAAGGCGTCCCGAACATCTAGAACATCGAGCATTTACGTCGCTTCTACCCTTAGAAGATGTGTATCAAAACAAAAGCTATGTACTCTCATCTTTTGTAATATCCATTTAATAAAGAAAGAGATCCCATGTTCGGCAACCTCTCTGTCGACCTGCATTTCGGTCTCCTTTGTACTTTCTGTTTTTTACCCTTCCCCCTCGAAACGCTCGGGGGCTTGGTTTAGGTTAGGCCCCGAAGCGCTCAGGGGCTTGGCTTTGCCAACCTAAGGGTCTTGCGACCTGAAGGGGTTCTTTACACACCTTACGCTTTTAAGTTCCCATCACTTGTTTGGCTTTCACTTTCCTTATGAATGTTCCTAAGTCGCTGGTTCGCGAGACCTAGGGTCCATGACCCCTCTCTGCGTGCCGACTGTGCCTAAGTCTCCACGCTGAGCCGTACAGTCGGTAAGCCGTTCCTCCACCGAGTTGGGTGAGCGGAGGGTTCCTCTTACGACCTAGTTATTTTCGAGCACGCATAATGATTGTCTTTGCTACTCAAATGGGGCGCAGACTTTATAATTGGCAAAAGCTTTATTATGGCAAAAGTTCATTTGCATCCGATAGGCCCCGGCCTAACTGACACCTACAGTTTGTTTCAGCTCGACTCAGTCAGTACCGAAGTCGAACTTATTGACGACCTCCTTCGCGGCTGCCACGATGTCCTCGCGCCTCACCAAGCCGGACAGGTCGACGTCCTCTGAGACCTTTTGCAGGTCGAACGACGGATAATGGTATTTCACCGTCGACAGCGCTGCAGCCGCCGCGAGCCTGGCGGTGTCCAGAAGCAGGCCCTTGATGCGGCTTTCCGCCTCATCCAGCCGGTCGACCAGCTCTTTCGGCTCCGCCCCTTCCTCCTGAGGGACGTAGAGGTCCATCACATACTGAGCGGCGTCCTTGAGGTCGCCAAGCTCCTTCTCCAGACCTGCATTTCAGAGGAACAAGTTCAATAACTCGCTCGCCAATCGGTTGCGGCCGAATACATCGCCCCGTTGCGGTGGACAAGATACTCACCCTGACGGGCCTCTGTGGCCCTCTCCTTAAGGATCCTCACTTGATCCTTGGTCTCCGCCAGCTCTTTCTTCAGGGCGTCCTCGGTCTCCTTGGCGCCTGCATTCATTCAAGGTCGAGAAGTCAGATAAAAGACCCACGGGGTACACGAGATCAACCTCTGGCGACCTTGGCAACCTACCCTCTACTACGGCTTGGAGGTCGTCAGCCGCATCCTTCGCCTTTTGCTCAGCGACCTCCAACTTCTTCTTCAAGGCGGTGACCTCCTTCTCCGCCTGACGGGCCATGGTCTCCTTCACGCGCTGGATTTCCTGCGTGGCTTCGACCTAGGCTTGCAGTGTAGCCTCGCGGGCTGCGGCGACCTCAGCGTGTGCGTTGGCCGCTTCCCGCAGAAGACCTGCCCGAGCCTGAGCTCGTTCGGCAAGCGACTACAACAAAAGCAAGCATAATCAATCTAAGACTTGGCAAAACCGGCAGGGATCAGGGACAGAGATTGAAGCGTCAAGCCACGAATCATTACCGTGAGTGTTCGCCCGATCATGCGTGACGCCTCCTTGAAGTTGTCGACGTCGCGGCGGTCGGCGGTGACGTCCTCCTCCCATGGGGTGCTGACGTATAGGCACCGGTGTACATCATCCTCGGCGCGAGCACCCCCCGCCTCAGCCGTCTGCGGGTCCGGCGTCGGCCGCGGGTCGTTCATGCAGAGGTCGTCCTGCTCTCCTCCAGCGGGCAGAGCAGTACTGGTTCCGGCCTTCTCCACCGCGGACGCCGCCGTCGCCCCAGCCCCGACGGCCGAGCTCGTCACATCCGCCGTTGAGACCGCCGGCGACTGCTCCACCGGCACCTCCTTACCCTTGCTCCTGAATGCCTCTTGGCCCGAGGCATTCTTGCCGCTTTCCGACGTGGTCGGGGGCATTCTGTGTACAAGCAACGACCTCAACAAATTAGAAGCTCGAAGAATTCGAAGATGCAAAACATGAATGGGTTCAAGTCCCGTGACTTACTTGGTCGCCGACCTCAGGCCGGGCTTGCAGGGCTTCGGGGGAGCCTTCCTTGCCCTCTTATGCGACCCAAGGTCGCCCACGGTATCAGCGCTCGACCTAGGGCGCTCCTCAGTTGTCGACGTCCGGCGGGGCGTCTCCACCGCCCGTTCTTCAGTCGACGCCGCCCTGTGAGGTGTCCCCGCAGATGGGGCCGCCGTTGCGCCCGGCGATTCGGTGTCATCTTCTTCATCATCCCCGACGTCGACGGTCTCGACGCCGGAACTGACCGGCGCCGTGTCCACAGACACCGTAGGCCCAGTCCTCTTCCGCTTCTTCTTCTTGGCCTCCGCTGTCTGGGTCGCGGCGATCGTGGCCGTAGCCCGAGAGGCGGATATCTTGCCCGTCGCCAGCTGCGTGCGCCGCGGCACAGACGTGGCGACCTTGGGCGGCGCCCTCCGTGAGGTGGGAGCCTCATCGTCGCTCCCCTTCGACGAATCGGAGATGTACTCCTCGATGGGTGGCTGCGGTGCCGCCTGCGCGTCCGCCGCATTGCGGACCTTGTAGCTGCGCTCCTCTTCGTTGCGCAATGGTGCGGGGCACCAGTAGATGCCCTCGCGATGCTGAAAACAAGACAAGACAGATGAACATACCTGAGTCAGAAAAGCTTAAGATCTAAGTTTGATGAAAATCAAGGTCGAAGACTTACCGCGTCTGAAGGCCGGTACACCCCGAGCGCCTTGGGGCATTCCCGGTTGCGGATGCACCCGCCGAAGATGTTCTTCACCCGCGCCGCCATCTCTCCCTTGGAGACCTTGCGCTTGACGACCCAGGTGGGGTCGGACTGCCCCCAGTACTCAAAGGCTGGATGGACCCGATCCTGGATGGGCTGAATCAATTGGCGGCAGAAGCTTATAGCAACAGCGCCGCCGGTCAACCCCTCCGCCTTCAGCTTCTGCAGGTCGTCCAGCAGGGGCTGCAGCTCTTCTGTATCCCGCGACGCCAGCTGGTTGGTCCACTCCGGGTACGGGACGGGAGCTCGCCCCGTCCTGCTCGGGAGCGCCGGCGCGAGGTTGTCGAGGTAGAACCACCCCTGCTTCCAGCCGGTGGTGTTGTCGGGGAGCACGAGGTCGACGTACTCCGGCTTCATGTTCCGCCGCAGCATGAAGCCCACGCTCCCGACGACCCCAGACTTGCCCGTCTTCTTGAGCTCAAAGAAATGGCGCCACAAATGGAAATGTGGCGCTATACCGAGGTATGCCTCGCAGAGATGGATGAAGGTGGAGATGATGGTGATCGAGTTTGGAACGAGATGTACCAGCTCGATGCGGTAGAAGAAGAGGAGACCGCGGAGGAAGTCACCCGCCGGGACCCCGAACCCGCGCTCGATGTGCGTGAGGAAGACCACGGTCTCGCCGGTCCCCTCCGTCGGGAACTCCTCGCCCGCCGCCGGCCTCCAGCCGACCTCCGTCTTAGGCCTCAGCAACCCGCGGGTCGCCAAGGCCTGGATCTGCTCCTCCGTCACCGTGGATGGCTCCCAGACGGTGTGCGGATCCGGAACCGGCGCTTTCTCCATCTTCCCCTCCTCGAAGCCGGTGGATTTGGATCTAAACGCTACCAGGGTCTTGGTTCGCATGCGAGGTCACGGCGGTGGCAGACCTAAGCACGGCGGCGCTGCTGTTCGCTCTAAACACTGAGTGGCGGCGGAACCCTAGCGTCGAGTGGAAATGAGAGCAAGTGGAGGCCCCTGGGCCATGGAGCGGCCTTATATAATCGGGCCCCAGCGGCGCAACGGACGGCCGCGCCTCAACGTCTCTCTGGCGCAAATCACGGCGACCCAGCGGCCTGGCGCCTTCAACGGATCTATCGCTCAACGGCTCTTTCGGCCTAACGGTAAATTGGCAGTAACGGCTAGTTCCGTACGGGAATCTGCGTCCGCCGGCCTCCGAGCAGTGCTCCGGTCGACGTGGGCTCGTTATGCCTCACTCCAAGCCCCCCAACATCAAAATCTCCAGCATGTCATTCAAGGTCGCCAGCGACCTACGGACGACCTATGGGTCAGCTCTATCACCCATTCTTGGTCGCAAAGGCATCGGCAGCCTCCCAGGTCGCCTCGGCCTCCCCACGGTGGGTTCACACCACGTCTCTTAGGCCCAGATGCCTACACGCCTTCTAGGTCGCCCCGACCTACAGCGGCTCCCCTCTATCAACGGCTCCGTGCTTAAAGGCTCTACTGCCCGTTGACGACCTCTTGGTCCGGATCACAGCGCTCCGCTGAGGCCCTGCTGCCTTCTAGGTCGAAGTTCGACCTAGAAAATTCAGGATTGACGCCCCTGCGTTGTGCCACTGTGCAGCGGCCGTGTTGACCCAGGTCGACACGGGTCTTCTTGTCGATTACTAAGGCCTTCCAAGGGCCGGCGTGCTAACATCGCCCTGTCGGGACCTTGGCCATGCCATTGCTGCCCGAGTGCCTCATCTCAACAGTCAAAAACACATCAGTTTCCGTGCAGACATGTGTATAAAAGCTTCGTAAGCTACAACATACTTTGGCCCAAGGCCAATTACAAGATGCAAACATATTAAAGGTCCTGTTCTACCTTATATGGTGCCTACGGCGCAACCTAGACTGATGAAGCACGTCGCAAGCTTTCTTCTAGCTTCAGGACCTACTTGGAGACCTCCACCGCCTTTGAGGTCGAGGCTGCCACACAGCCACCTCTACTCTAGCCCCAGAAGGTTTCCTGTGGAGTCCCATCTTTTGCTAGGGTGCTCTCACAAGATCCCAAATTGGGCCAGCGTCACCTCGGGCCTCTCCTGCCGTGGCATAGTAACCCCCAGCATGGCCTCAGGCCTCTCCCGGTGCAGCACAGTGGCCTCCAACACCACATTAGGCCCTTGCTCACAAGGTCCGTCAAGGCATGTACTGCCCCATGCTGCACCTGGATTCCTCGCTGGGCGCGGGCACAGAGATTGGTGGAGTTCTCCCAACTTCGCAAGCATTCTTCTAGCTCCAAGAGATGATACTCTAGTACTATGCTCGGGTGGACGCACACAAGACCAAGGCATTGCAAAATTATCAAGTGGTTCTGCCATGATGCCTCTACTGGTTCAAAAAGCAAACACCAAGACCTCCTATTTATAGCAGTGGAGCTCTGCAGTGGCCGCCGCACACCCTCCAGCTGACGCGGCATCCTTATCCGCAACACTGTTTGCAGGTGGAGCACGAGGTTTCCGTCTGTTTCCGAGCCTGCTGACACGTCTGCTGGACGCGTGATGGCGCCTTTTCAGTCTTTGTCTCCTAGTGGCAGCAGCTGCACCTCTGCTCGGGATAGGCCCTGTGCCTGCACAGTGCGCCCGTGGGTCGCTCCACGACGAAGAGTTCTGGCGCCTTGCGCTGTTCTGCGAGAATTCCAGATGGTTTGTCTTATTCAACGGGAAGAGCATCTTTTCCCTCAGGCAGAAGGCCGTAGGTTCTCGGTTCATTCTTCGAGCACCAAACCGACCTTACAGGTCGCCTTACCGCTCGGGGGCTACTCCACGAGTGCGCCTAGCGACGCCCTCTTTGCCTACGTCGCCTCAACCTACCAGAAGCAAGCTTTTGTCACTCCTCTGCTCGACCTCCCTTTGGTCGGCATTGCGACCTCCCTTTGGTCGGCATTGAGACCTCCCTCGAAGGTGTGATGGTCTTTCCTGATTCCGGTCAGGTCGGCGGTTCTTCAAGCAACAACAGCGCCTTGTCTTCACTTCAAGCCCCAGGATCTGCGCCCCAGGAGCTTGACGTTCGACTTCGTACGCGCTCAAGAGGATTTTTCTTCTTTGGATCCCCGTGCACCCTACGCGACCTTAGCGGCACCATGTCTTCACCTCGCTTCAACATGGCATCGTCTCAGCCGCTACGCCTACACGTCGATCGGGGGCTTGAGAGACATAGGTACCCATGGGTCCCCACCGACCAGGGTCCTGGAGGTCCCTGTCAAGTGGACCCGACCTGTCAGAAGCCCCACCGACCTGCAAGTGGGCCCGGAGACCTTATCCACAACCCCGGTGACCCTGGAATACCTGAGGCGACCTTATCCAGATCCCGGGAGACCTGCCGGGCTTGTGGCGCAAGCTTCTCCCCTAGGTCGCGACTCGACGCCGCCAGTAGGTCCAAGGATCGCGGGATCCGCCCTGTAATCACGGAAGATGACCTTCCTAACTTGTAACCGACCCCGATGAGGGTCCACCGACCTCGAATGGAAGCTCTAGCCCGCTGGTCATATAAGGCGGCCTAGAGCTCCATTCGAGGGGACTTCCCCATTCACGCATAATTCTACCGCATATTGGACGTAGGGTTTTACTCTACAGAGGCCTGAACCAGTCTAAACCCTTGTGTCCCTCGCCATTCTCGCCATATTCCGAGTTCTCCCTGCGAACTACCACCTACGCTCTTAGGTCCCGATCCCCTCCAATCAACCTACAACCGCTTGGGTCGCCCCCTTGCGGATCTGTCCAGGTCTCACCCCCTGACAGGGGGCACCCCCCTAAACGGTCCCGTTTTTTCGCAAAAATCTTTTCTAAAAAAATGCTAAGTACGTCCCAACCCGGGAGCTCAGGCAAAAAGAGGCAGGGCGCGAGCAGCCAAAAGGTAAAGACGGGCGAGCTAGGGACGGCCCACGCCTCCGGCAGGATACGGCTCCTCCCCCTCACCACTTGGCCTACGGGCTACTCGTGAAAACGATCAATCCCAGCCGAAACTTGACTAGGCAGCAGGAAAGGGACAGAACAACACAAATAAAACGAACCATACTTACAAACTTCAAAAGCGAATTGTCTTATTACAAAGGCCACCTGGCTCAGATCCTAATTACAATCTAAGGGCCTTAGCGCCCGGCCATTTTCAGGGCTCGAGGGGCCCAGCGGGAGGAGCATTCGGGAAAAGGTCCTCCTCAAAGGCGTCAGCAAGGTCTGCGGCGGCGTGTGCAGCGGCAGCGTCGAGTCGGTCCACTACCGCCTACGCCCCGTCATCGTCGAGGTCGTCCGCGACGATATAGCCCGTGGCCAGCGCTGCAAGACTGACGACGTAGTGCGACTGCACCACGCCGAGGGTCTTCTGGATGCCGAGGCGGAGGGCGCCCTTCATGCGCTCGGCGACGCGACCGCCCAGAGCCCGAAGGCGGCTCGCCAACGAATTCCCCGACTGACCGGCGCCCTGGTCAATGCTCTTTACACACCTCGAGGGCCGCTTGCTCCAGAAGCCCCAAATCCTGTTGAGAGGAATCGTAGGCCGCCTGGAGCGCTCCTACTTGCGTCACAGACTCCCCGAAAGCTTTCCGCGGGCCTGGGAGAAAAAGGGGATGAGTCAAGAGCGAATCTTGGCAAAACCAACCAACAAATGAAGGGCTCGGGACCTACAACTCACCCTCGACCTGCTTCCTCTCCTTCTCGAGGTCCGCGCGCACGGCTTCGGCCTCCTGCTGCAGCTGCAGGACCGAGGCATCCTTCTCCTCGCCGGCAACCCTCAAGGCCTCGACGCCACACCCCCCTGGACCAGCTCCCCGGTGAGCCGCTCGACCTCCGCCTCTCGAAGCTGAAGCGAAGAACTGACCTCCGTCAGCGTGGTAGGCTCCTGCTGGAGTTGCGACTGCGCCTCCTCCCGTGCCGAACGCTCGCGCTGTACGGAGGATCGGGCGTCCTCGAGCGCGGCCCGCTCCTGCTGGAGCTGAGTCTCCACATGCGCGCGCGCGCTGCGCTCCTGGCGGAGTTGCTCCTCCACCCCAGCGAGTGCCGTGACCTTCTCCTGCAGGGCAGCGCTCAGCTTCTCAGCCTCCTGGGCCTTTTGCTGTGCTTGAGTTTGCCAGGACCGCGCCCCCTCGAGGGTGGTGCGATCCTGCAGGAGTTGGGTCTGCGCCTCGGCGAGGACCGTCTCCCTCTGCGCCAGCGCGGTCTGCGCCTCGGCCAGGGCGTCACGCGCCCTCTGCAGCTCGCTGCTCGCTGTCGCCAGCGCCCCCTCCTTCTCCTGGAGCGCGGCCTTCACCTCCTCAACCTCCTTGGCTTTCTCCGCCACTAGGGCGCGTTGGTCGGTGTAGGCGTCCTCCGCGGCCATGAGCTTGTACTCCAGCCAGCCGTTGTCTGTCTGCAAGGCCTCCACCATGGCATCCAGGGACTCATACTGCCCCCGGTACCAATCGAGGTCAGAGCTCAGCTCAGCGAGGCGATTGAACTTCTCGCCCGCCTGGCCCTGCAGCTCCTACGGTTAGCAACGGGAGGGCAAGGGAGAGAATCAGGATAAAAGACGCTCAGGTAAGAAAAAAACAAGAAAACAAGTGACGATCGAACAGGGGTCCTCACCTGAAAAATTTGGAGCGATCTGCCTCCATGGAGCCGGAGCGCCTCGGTCAGGGCGGCGCTAAGAGAGGCGCCGTGGGCACGGAATTCCTACCACAGCGCCCTCTCGGTCCTTGCGTCCTCGAGCAAGCTTCGAGGCACCCCGGGACGACGGAGCCCTTGTTCCCATTGCGGCGGGACGGCGTCAGGCGCCGGGGCCGCGGCACGGGACGTCGACGCCCCGGCATCCGGCGTTGGCTGCTGCGACATCACACAGCCATCAGATCGTACCACCAGCACCCCGGGCGCGGGCCCAGGGGCTGATCCGACCACCACCCCCAATCGGCCCCCTCTGGGGGCGGAATCACCACCAGCAGGGGTCTCGGCCGCCCCGCGGCTCTTGACACCACGGCTCTCCGCGCGAGCCCGCCCGCACCCTTGGTGGGGATCGCGGGTAGCCGGCGCCTGCACGGCCGCCACTGCCACACCCTCCCGCTGCCGCGGCCTCGCGGCCGCGGCCGTGGTGCGCGATGGCTCGCTCATCGCCACCGTGCTCGCTGCCGCTCGCGGCGCTCTCTCTGAGCGAGGCCTCGTCACCAGCGACGTCCCCAGCTTGAGTGCCTTGACGGGCGCGAGGGCGGGGACAGTTGGCGACGCCCTGATAGCAAAGAAGAAGGGCGGGGGATGAGCAACTGCACTACGAAATCAAAAACGCAGAGGGAGGAACGTTACTCACCTCAAGTTGGAGAAGCCTCGCTTACGCTTCCTCGAGGGCTCGGGGGGTGCCTCCTCGGCGCCTGCCGGCGCCTCTGACGACGGTCCGACGACGGGCGGCTCTGCGCCCGCCTCGAGGGCCGGTTCCGTGACGACCCTCTCGACCCCTGGCGACGGGGGCGCCGCGGCTTCCCACCAATCGGAGGTGGTACGCTCCCTCTCGCTCTCCTCCTCGTCTGAGGACGAGTTCACCAGCGCCGACGGAGGGGAGAGGCCCTACTGCTCGCGCAGCCGGTAGTCCTCATTGTGCCTGTCGAGGCGCTCCTGCCTCCGGATCCTCCTCTCCTTCGCCCGGGCCGCCCGGTCCCGCTCCCGCTGCTGCGCGGTGCGGTTGGCGGCCTGCGACCGAGGCGTCGGCGGATCCGATGTGGGGGCGTTGACACCCACCGCCTGCCGCCGAGCAACCACTGTCAGAACAAACACGCAAGCAAAGAAGCAAAGGGCGAAAATACGGTACTCACCTGGCCGGCGTCGGGGAGCATCGCGAACGACCACAGGTCGTCGTCGCTGTGCTGCACTGCCTTGAGATTTATCACGCGCCTCGTCCGAGTGGCTGCATATCCCTGGGCGTGCGGCTCCTCCAGCAGCCGCGAACGCGCCAAGGACACGGGGTTGGCCGCATCGCTCATCTCGTAGATACGAAGTTCCCTCTCCATGAGGGGGATGATCCGCCGGTGGTGGAAGTTGGCGATGACGGACGCCACCGCCAGCCCGACGTTCGCCAACTGGCTTATGGCGTTGGTGAGAGGCTCGAGCCTCCTCTGCCTCGCCGGGGGTGACACCCCGTACGTCCACACGTCGGACTTCTCCATCAACACCTTCCCGGTGTACGGCGGGAGACCGGCGCCGTCGTTGCGGAGGTAGAACCACCCCTTCTCCCAGTCGGCGTTGTTCGACGTCATGGTGCACGGCAAGTACAGCTCCTTGTGGGTGTCGCGCAGTGAGAGCGTGAGGCCGCCGGTGCGAACTGCTCAGCGCGTCTTCTTCTCTCCCGTGGCGAGAGTGTGGAGCTCGCCACGGAAGAGGTGGATCCACAGGTCCCAATGCGTCGGGATCCCCAAGAATCCCTCGCAGACGGTGACGCAGGAGGCCGCCTGCGAAATGGCGTTGGGGGCGAAGTTGTGAAGCTCCACCCCGTAATGGTGGCACAACCCCCGCATGAACCTGCTCGCAGGGGCGTTGAAGCCACGCTCGTGCAGCCGCAGGAAGCTGACGACGTAGCCCGGTGGAGGGTTGGGCTCCCTGTCCGACGGCGGCGGGACCATCCACGCCGGGTTTTGGCTGTCGCCGGCCGGCGTCAGCTGCCCGCCGAGCACCAATGCCTCCAGCGACAGTCGGTCCGCCGTCGACCGGGGCCACGGGAAGGGGTCCAGCACCCGAATCGGAGCCATGGCGAAGGAGATGGGGAACACGGGCGGCGGTGGAAGCGAGAATAGCGCGGGCGGATGTGAGACGGTGAGGTGCGCAGCGGAGAAGAAGATGAAGCGCGTGGGAGATGCGTGATAATGGCAGAGGTAAGGAGTCTCTCCCCTGTTCTCCCCGCGTTTTATAGAATCTGAAGGGGCGGCGTCCCCGGGGACTCCGCGTGCGGCGGTAGTTAATGCGGCCGGCGCCCCGCACCGCTGACGGCTGGGCCCCGCCGTGCCGAAACGGCCACGCACACGCGCACACGCCATGATTACCGCGCAGTAACCCAGGGGACGTGGCGCCCACGTCGTCCACACCACACCACCTAAAAAGGCGCGCCCACTCCGCACGACCCGCGACCACGACCGCAGCTCGTCAATGACGGGGATTCCTTCTCATGTAAGGATAGCCTCCTCGAGAAACCAGAGCCGAGAGCTCGAGGGCTGACCCCTCGAGGGTGCGCGATCAATGCCCCGATCTAAAACAGGGTAGAGCCGCAAAGTCACGGCTTGCTGACACGCCGTCAGAGAACGGACTCGAGGGTCCCCAAGGACCGGACCCACGCGAACTTACTGATCAGCGGTTCGAAGCCCTGCCCACGGAGGGAACAGTGGGCACCACAGATGCCCTCGATTTGGGGATTTACTGATCAGCGGTTCGAAGCCCGGCCCGCAGAGGGAACAGTGGGCACCGCAGATGCCCCTCGGTTTGGGGACTTACTGATCAGTGGCTCGAGGCTCAACTCGACAGCAATTCGGTGAGCGCCACAGATCGACCAAGACGGGGGCACCCGGTGCCACCCCGCAAAGGCCCTACTAATCAGAGGTACGGAGCCTGACCCCCGACGGGTTCGAACAGGCGCCTCAGATTAACGGAGTCAGGGACGACCAGGGTGCGCGCGTTCGAGCCGGTCCTCGAACTCAAAAGTTCGAGGGCGCCCCATAGTTCGTATTCAAGGCCGAACGAGGGCAGCTAGTTGAGGGATCCCATCGAGGGAGAGCTTCTGCGCCCTCGGTCCTAACCGAACGGGACCGAGCCCTGCCTAGCATACCCACGTAAAGCGCTCTCATGGACATGTCTTCGGACCACGAGCCGACCCTTATCGAATAGGGCACGGGCGTCCACTTGAATTACCCATTAGCAGCTCAACGAGGAATCCATGGCTCGCGGCCCGTTCGATGGGAAGCATGGACCACCTCACCCCTCCCTCCTGCGGAAGGACGGCGAGGGGCGCACGGACAAGTCGAAGAGCACGCCCCGATCGCCTCGAGTGGGCCTGAGCTCGGGGGCTCGTCGCACGGCTACACCTCGTGGACGCGCCCGACAGAAGTCACATTTCCCCCTGCTCCTTCAAGAGCAGCAGGCGAACCTCCCGGGACCGGTACCGGGTAGGGTTAACGCCGTTCCGCACGCGTAAGATCGCCGAGGCCGGCTGAAATATCACCGAGGCCGGTTGAAACAAACGCCTCACGGACTGGTAGCTCAGCGTCAAAACCTTGCACGAGTGCACACACTCCTCCAAGGCTTCAGGGGCTACACCCGCGGGTGCGCTAGCGCGCCCCCACGGAACGTCACAGCGTCCAGAAGGGAAGAAAGTCCTAACAGAGAACTCCAGCCTTTGCGGGTCCCTCCGGATACCACTGCAAAGGCTCGGGGGCTACTGTTAGGGACAGCCATAGGGGTCCCCTAACTAAGGGGGAGATCACCCTTTCCTAAAGAATTAACGCGTAACCACAAAATCACTCCCCAAACCGGCCGCAGCCCAAATATGAATAAAGCCCACGGCCCAATAGCCTCAGTGGCCCACCGAACCACCATCCCCGAAACCCTCGAGCGAACCTCCGTCTCGCTCGAGGGCTGGGCGCCGCATTACGAGACTCCCGCCCCGCTCGAGGGCACGTCGTCCTTTGAGCAGACCTCCGCCTCGTTCGAGGGTCCCGACCCCTCGGGCGAGTTACAGCCCCTTGAGCGGGTCTCCGCCTCGCTCGGGGCCTCTCTTTAGCCCGCGGCACCTCACCTGCTCCCCCGACCGGAGCATTAAATGCCCTGACACGCCGCGGGCGTTCGGGTCAAAGACGAATCCCTGCCACAACGATCCTCTGACACCGCCTGGGAATCTGATCCCGGCGCTGTGCGAACAACCCGCCGCCGTGTGGACATCACCGGCACTGTGTGCGTACTGTGCATAGTGGTCGGCGTCAATTCCTTGGTGCTGTGTCGCCTATTCCCGTCCTTCCTCCACGCCGCACCCCTCGAAAGGGGACAACGACGCCCTCGAGGAGCGGACGTCTGTCGACCCGACGACTCGCCCAGGACAGCACCGTGACGCAGGGTGAGCAGAGCATGTCCTCTCCGTCACCTCCGACCCTGTGCGGCCATCTCCATCCCTGTGCCCCCATCCCAGGCACTGTGGAGCCATCCCCGGCGCTGTGGAGCCCTGTTCTGATGGAGCACCGCCATGCCGGGCCCTGTGCGGCACAGGCGCCTCCGTCAGCGAGACCCTCGAACTGGCGTACGGACTACGACCGGGCGCGTGTGCTGGGCAAACTACCCTCGAGGCCACTCCCCGGCGAGTGTAAAGCCGCCACGACATCCGCAGGAGCCAAGATTCGCCAGGACACCGTCAGATCGCAAGCCCTTTGCACCGGTACTACGATACTATGCAAAAACCCCTGCAGCATGTTTGTGAGCCGCCTCCCCTTGGTCTATAAAAGGAAGAGGCGGACGCTCGGTTGCAGGGGGGATCATCTTCACTCGCATTCACTTGCGCACGATTGCTCCCCTGATATTGGCACACGCCTCAATCATCTAGCAGGGACTTGGGGGCTTCTCCTCCTTTCCCGCCTCGCTTGTAGCCCCCCTCTACTAGCATCACGGTGCATTGCAATACAGCGCCACGAGCGCAAATCTGCTGGACGTACGGCCCCACGGCCGGAACCCGGATAAACCCGTGTCCCCTTATTGCTTAGCACCAGCCATCGAGAGACCGATCACAGCGCATTTTACTAGTTAGTGTCGGGACTAATCTCCGCACCGACACATACCATTCGATGCTCTTAATTAGGGATGAAATCGGTCGGAAACGATCGAAATTATGCATTATCATTTCCTATCATATTTTTTTACTCGGAAACGATACGGAAATGATACGCTCGAAAATGATACCGATAACGAAAAATCGATACATCGGAAACGAAACCATCGGATCGAAAATATGTCGATATCGATCGATAACGATACCTCAAATCGAAAACACCGAAACCATGAATGGACATATATGCAACATGTTCACAACCAAATGAGTGACCAACAGTCCAACATGAATATTACTGCACCATATGCCCATACTATAACCACCTATGACTCACAACTACTAAATTTTGCAGCCAACAAGTTTCTATCACAACAGCCAACCTACCGGCTAGGCTGCTAGCGATGGTCGTGTTCGCGAGTTGGGGACTACGAGTGGAGACTGGTTATATTTTTTTTAGAATTACACAGTGCAACGCAGACGCTCACAACACGCACGCAAACTCACCCCTATGAATACACGTACGCAAACCCTACCCCTATGAGCACCTCCGAAGGACTGAGCACCGGCAAATCTGGAGATTCTCGAAGTCACCACTGGTGCCTCGTCGTCGACGGGAACGTCGCTTACCACTTAACGCATAATGCCGGAAAATCCTGGAATAAATCCAGGAAAAGGTACGTAGGGTTGTGTTATTGGGCCATGTTGGGCCTCGGTGTTACCTAGGCTTATGGGCCATCCGATGACAATTCGGAATTCCGACGGAATTTACCAAGTAAAAACGGTCGATACATGTATTCGGCGGAACAAAGCCACTATCATTTCCATTTCCATTTCCACCAACTTTTTCCTATTTCCATACCATTTCCATTTCATTGTTTCTCATATTTTTCGGAAACGAAGCTTGGTCGATCGGGAATTTTCGTAACTGTTTTCACCCCTACTCTTAATGGCTCTCTAGAAGAGCATTTGTTGTGATAAGCTTTGCAGGGAGTTATTTAGGTATTATAGAGGCTTATCAAAGAACACGAGCTGAAGAATCACCAAAAGGACCTAAAAGGGGCAGGGCGGTCTAACCACCCCCTGGTGGCGGTCTAACCGCCTGCCCCAAGAAATGTCTTTTGGCAGGTGACCCGGCCCCAATGACCGGGTGACCCGAGGCGTCTCTGGAGGATGCCAGGTGACCCGACCACTTTGGCCCGGGTGACCCGACATGGAGCTGAATTTCAACATTTTGGTGATCCCCAAGCCAATGGTAGTGAGATTCTCGGCATAGTTCAATTTTTTAAATCATTTCATGCCTAGACCTACCTTTGAAGCAATCTCCCTTGTTCGTAATTGAATTGTGTGACAAGTTCGAGATATTCAAAAATTCTCTAAGCACTAATTAAGTGGGAGCTTACTTCAAATGTTGTGTCATTTGTGGGACTAACAATTTCTTCTAGTGAACTTGTAGTCTCATGTATTTGTGCATCATTAGCAAGCTCTTGAATTCACTATTAATATTTGAAGAATCAAGTAAGAGCTAGCCCTTCCCTAAATTTACTTATGCACAAACTCAAATGGTCTAAAGGCAAAGGTATGTCCCCATGAACCTCTTTAAATACCAAAATGCATCTAGGTCATAATACCATGCTAGTGTGTTTCTATTAGCATGTAATTGCTTCAAGTGAATCTTTGTGTGCCTCCCTATATATTTGGTTGATACCTTCACATAAGCTTGACTTAGTGTCGTGTGAATGTCTTTTTGAGTAGGGTATGAGCCAAATATACTAAAAAGGTGATTTACTTGATGAGGATGCATGCATGTTGTGGTATAGGATAGACTTTTCAAAAATCCAACTAGCACGTGTAGGAAGAGTGCTTAATTTGAAAAAGATTTGGCTCTTGGTCTTTGTGACCCTATTGACTCACTTGTGACTATAGTTCCCCTTGATTGTTTGATGGCTAGTCACAAGTGGTGATATTTTACTCAAGTCCATAATTCATCTCTACATCCATATCTTTATCTCTCTCTCTCTCTCACACTCTTGGAAGAATCAAGAATGTGAATTATTTTGGATTATCTCACGTTCTTCTAAGATTTGTGAAATTTGGATCAAAATCATCTATATATCTTTCATCCAAATATTCGGTGGAACTCGAGGATCAAAATCTCTAAGGCTGAAAAAGTGTTCCTCGGAACTACCGACCCTACGGCGGAACTACCGATAAGAGCTCATTGTCAAAATTATGGAAATCATCGGTACTTCCGACCCCATCTCGGAACTACCGATAAAGGGTCTCTTGCTGAATTTTTGGGTAGGGCGGTTTAACCAGGGCTAGGGGCGGTTTAACCGGGGTTAGGGGCGGTCTAACCACCCGACACAGTTTTCTATCCTTGCCCTCAAATTCACTCCTCAACGAAATATTAGAATATCCGAGGGCTTAAAATGAAAAGAGGGACGAAATCTTATCCTTATCTGTATCTCCTCAGCCCGAGGGGTAGGGGGTGGTCTAATCGGGTCCCACATGTGGTTAGACCGGGTCCCACGGGTCCAATACTTTTACCCCTCCCCGTGACCAAACAGGATTCTTACCTTATCTCCTTCCTTCCTTCTCTCTCCAGCGACCTAGAATAGTCCCTTTTCGTTCCAAACTCCAGCCCCTTCTTCCTCCTCAAGCTCTCACACCCTCCCATGGTGATTTGAAGTTTCAACCACCAAAAATCAAATCTAATCCGTGGAAAGTACTCCCCTAAGGCGGCTGAACCAGTTCCCCACCCGGTTTATTGGTTTTCATCTCGAGTTCATTTCTCCAAAGGTATTCAAGTCTTGTTTTACCCGATCTATCAACTCCATGAGTAGATTTGAATTTCCTTTAGTAGAACATCACCTGGCAACCCCTAGAAGACATTCCTAGAGTTTGAATCAATTTCGTTAAGTACATTGTCATGAACTCAAAATTAGGGTTGGTTGTCAGGGGCGGTCTAACCGCCCTGCGCATGCCTGGCCCAAACTTTTGTCTTTCTGCATGTATTTAATCCCCATCTATCTAGGATTGTCTCGTGAACAATAATTCAACATCATTTATTTGTGTCGATGTGTTTGGCCGAAAAAGAGCCATTGGCTCAAACTTGGCAGGGGCGGTCTGACCGCCCTGGTCAGTTTTATGCCAATTGCTCTAGAATGCCGAGCCTCGACGCTCACTCTAGCCAATCTTGTTCCTGGTATATCATATTTCACATCTTGTGATCCAGGGACAGCAACAATGCCAAGGGGTGCCGGTACTCAGAAAAGGAAGAAAAGAGGCAGTGGTGACGCCGGGACATCCGCCGGTCCAAGTACTCATAACTTGAGGCCGAGAGGACAACAACAACCACCTGTTGACTATGGTGATGACACTGATATGAGTGACAGAGTTGAGAGCAGTGATGATAGTTTGGAGGATCCAACTCTAAACTTTGAGATGAGTTTCCGTCCGCAGGGAGATGCAGGTGGTGATGGAGGAGGTGATGACAGTGGTGATGATAATAGTGATGAGGAAGAGGGTGAGGAAGGGGAACAGAGGGGTGGTACTCAGCTTGGTAAGCCTTATGTCAGAGAGCCTAACTATCCTTCACACAAAGGGCCAGTTGATTATTATCAGGTAGGGATGGCAGATACTATGGTGAAGTTGAGGAGAGTGAACCCGGTTGGTGAGCCTAGGTTAGCTACAGATTACATATTTTGGACCTCTTTCCAGCTACAGATTATTACACCATGGCCATCATCAGTGCTAGAAAGGCTAAAATCACCATTGATGCTCAGTTTGTTGATTGGGACTTTATGGAGAGGAAGAATAATCCTATTTTTTATGAGGTGATTCAGGCTTGTGAGGAGAAAGGGCTTAAGGTTCTCATGGGCTTTAAGCAACATTGGAACAAGGGGCTCATCGCTCAATTTTATGTGACAATTTATTTTGGCTATGTGCTAAATGAGAGAGGGTAAAGTGAGAGAGCTATGTATTGGATGACTGAGGGTGAGTCCTTCCAGCTCTCTTTCTCTAGTTTTCTCACTTTGTTCAGACTGCCACATGATGAGTTCCGCCGGAAGCTCCATGATGAGGGCCCACTTGAGGCTAAGAGAAAGGCTTTTATGTACCCTAGGAATGCAAGGGATGGTTGGGGGCACGTGAAGGGATTATACACATATTATTCGGTCCTCGACCGGCTGTTTAGAAAGACACTCACGCCTAGCTACATTATCAAGAAAGTCACACAAAGGGCTTATCCTAATGACACAAAGCATCGCCCTTTGCAACCAAAACCCAACAGGACAGTGAGGGTCCATCTCCACAGGATGATCAGCAAGAAGAACAAGAAATCTTTGAAGAAAGGGAAGTGCCGCGCAGCTGAGAGGCATATCAGCCAGGGGGCGGTTCAACCGCCCTTGGCAGAGGGAGAAGAAGCATAGCTCCCCGCTTCGCAAATTGATCAGCATCTTCCTTGGTATATGCAAATCACAGAGAGATATAGAAGTTGCTGAGCAAGAAAGGAGTGAAAAGGATAAGAAAATGAGGGATACCATAAATGCTCTTCACACTCATGCCGGTCTTCAGCCTCCTAGGTCTCCCATCTCACCATCCCCTCCAGAGGTTGAGATACCATCAGTGGATGAGAGGGTGCAAAGCTTTTTTGACTCAGATCTTTACTATCAGTATGGAAGCAACTTTGGATCGACTATTGGTGCTTCTTCCTCCTCAGCCCCTCCTCCTCCACCACCCACTGGTTTTGATACTATGTTTGAGGGTGATGCGGTGGCACCGAAGCCTTGGGTTGCTCCTCCACTGGATGAGGATTAGGCGGCTCGTGTCTCACATGAATTTTTTGATCGCCCTGCACCATCCTATGGTATGGAAAAATCACTCCTATCTCTTATTTTGAAATTTTTCATATCTATTTCTTTTACATCTCATTTCTCTCTTGCATGCCTATTTGAAGATCCGAACACCGGAAGGGAGAATTGGGATAGGTGGCAGTAGCAGTGATTTGGCAGCAGCAACATCTTCTCCAGACCCTTTATGAATGCTTGATGACAAAGGGGGAGAAGAAGTGGATTAAAGCCTCATGTTTATCTTCTAGTGTAGCTGTTCTGCAGGGGGCGGTCTAACCGCCCTGCCCCTGTGAGCTGAGAGATGAGTTGGTCTGTAATAATTGGATCTCTATTTTATCTTGTGGACTTGAGTATTTGAATGTGTGCTACTGGTTGTGTAGAACTTATTTATGTATCCTAAGTGACAATTGTGATAGTTCGTGATGCATGAATTAATTGATGAATGTTTTTGTGTAGGCTGAATGGGGGAGGCGGTCTAACCGGCCTGCAACCCCGGTCTGAGCGCCCCTACCCAGATAGCACACACACATTTCTTTGTTGAATGCTTATCTTGTCATATGCATCACGGTTTTATTCTTTTGTTGTCACACACATCTCTAGCACTCCACTGATTCTAAGATATAGGGGGAGCTCTCATGGTTTTCCTTTTAATATGTGCTTTTGGCATTTGAGGCCAATTTTTGAAATCCCATTCAAAACACACATTGAGGGGGAGCTCTAGCTATATCTAAGAATCAAAATTGCGCTTAAACGATTTATTTGTAAGCTTTAATCGAGTTGTCATCAATCACCAAAAAGGGGGAGATTGAAAGTGCATCTAGGCCCCTAAGTGGATTTTGGTGAATTGAATGACAAAATGATTAAAGGTCTAACTTGTTTTGTGTAAGTGATGAAGAGATCAACCGAGATGTCTAGGGTGAGAGACTAAGCAATCTTTGGGGTCTTGGCCCGACCACCATTAATGTTTTGCTAAGGTGAAGTTCTAGCATCCGTGGGGTCTCCAAGTATCATATCCAAGCCTTAACCGAGGGAAGCAATGCAACACATCTATAAGTTATGATTGAAAGTATGGAGTGACTTAAGGATTAAAGTGAGCATTCCTATGCTAAAGGGAAAAATCCTAAGTCACTAGCTCAAGTATGGATTTGCTCAAGACATCGGCTATGTTGGAAGCCCTCAAGTTGGAATTGCAAAAGTATGGCAAGATTGAAGATCTACAAGCTCAAGTGGTTATCTCGGTTTTATATTTATTCTTAAGTATAGGAATGTCGTACTATCAAGAGGGATGCAACATTAGCTCAAAGACAAGATCAAAAGTGCTCATTAGTTGACCTAAGTGAGAATTAGCCTTGAGAGAGTCCTTGAGTGATCTAACAAACCTCTAACCCAACCTTAGCCACTTCAACACGTCTTGGAGTGCTTGTGAGAAGAGAAAAGGGTTCTTGGGCTCTCTCTGCCCAGGGCGGTCTAACCGCCCCTGTCAGGCCAACGACTAGTTTTTCAAACTGTCAGAGGCAGGCGGTCTAACCGCCCTGACCAGTCGGTCTAACCGCCCTTGCCAGAGTTCTAACGACTAGTTTTCCTTGTGAGGGGTATAAGTACCCCACGAGCTCCACTTGTTAGGGCTGCTGGTTCAAGGGTTGTCGAGGTGCTCCTCCTGTTGTTTTTCGTAAGCCAAACCCATAGAAGCTCTCCTCAACCCTCTCTTTGTGAGATTTGTGATTCAAGCCATATCCTAGTGTTGGGTTGAGAGTTTAAGCCTTTATGAGCTTGTGTGAGCTGAGCAAGAGCATCCCATAGCTTGAGCACTTGTGTTTCACGTCGAAAAGCCTTTGAAGCATTTGTTACTCTTGGAGGTTCGCCTCCTAGACGGCTAGGCGTCGCCGGCTAGCTCCCAAGGTTGTGGTGAGCAGCGGCAAGTTTGTGAGGGCTGTGATCTTGCCTCTTCGTGGAAAAGGAGGAAAACGGTTCAAAGAGACCCGGCTTGTTGTGGGAGAATTCCCTTACAAGCTCCTCAACGGAGACGTAGCCGTTCCTTAGTGGGCGGTGAACTTCGGGAAACAAATCCTCGTCTCTCCTTTGTGGCTTGCCTCACTTGTTTGATTTCTAGCATATTTACTTTACTTCCGCTCGATCTACTTGGGTGTGCTTGTCTTTGAGTGCAGGGATCATTACCCTGCTTGTGATCATCTACAGAAGTCAGTTAAGAACTTTGGTTCTTGCTAGAAGTCAAGAGAAGCTTTGAGTTGTCTTTTGCATGTTCACTGGGTGGAGACGGTCTAACCGCCCCCTCTGTGCTGAGTGCACCAGGGGCGGTCTAACCGCCTGGCAGGGGCGGTCAGTGAAGCTCAAGTTTCGAGAGAAAAATTTTATTTGGTCGTCTCGCCTATTCACCCCCTCTAGGCGGCATCAAGATCCTTTCAGTGAACCACCAGTTGAATCGGTGGAATTTCCATGTCTCGGCAACATATTTTTAAAAAAACTTAACCTTTTCATATATATTCGGATTGAGATAAACTTACTTTATAGCGTCGATGAGTCTACAACTTTTGTAGTTTAATTTTTTTTATTTTCAACCATATTGATGGTCAAATAATCGACACAAAGTTTGTATCTAAAACTTAAATTTTGAATCTGAGCATTACGTCGAATTTTTTGAGCACTAATATGGTTCCAAATAAAAAGATTGAACTACAAATTTGTAAATCTTACCAAGATATATAATTTTAATAAAAGTTAATCTCCAATCAAGTCCGTGCGAAAAAATATTTTTAAATATTTGCTATCCAGAAAATGAAAATTCCACCAATCCAACTGTTGCTAGGTTTGGGTCCAACTGTTGCTAGGTTTGCCGAGTCAGTTGGCAATAGCCATTCCAAACAGCTGTAGTATCTTTTTTTTAATAAAAACAGCTATAGTATAATATAGTTTACAATTTTTCTAGTAGACATACAATTCTATGAAATACTAAAATAAAAATCCTATAATTAAGAAAAAACGGGTTCACTCCATTTGTAGAATGGATTCTTACTTGAACGAACCAGTTTAAAAATGTTTTCTTTTTTATGATGACTAGTTTATAGGGTTTTCTTTTTATAAATGACCAGCTTTAAAAGGTTGAAGATCTATAACTTTATATGCTGGCATCGAGGGACTATTTGGAAATAGACAGTGTGGACTTATTTATGATTTAATCATGTGATAGTATTTTTAATGGTAGATGACATGTCCATCGACAACGTGGTGTTGACCGTGACTTCGACAATTTCAAGAATTTGTCACTTCGGTCTTTCGAAGGTGCGTAGATTGACTGCGATAGCTTACTCATCATCATCAGAGCCCGAAATGAGTGCCCGACCGGCACTGCAACTGCTCCAGCGGCTACCGCATACTCATACTCAAAATGAGTTTGTTGTCCTTCCAGCTCTCAAACGTGGGGAATCTCACTCCTCTCCTCTATCCGTTTCCACTGCGGAGTCATTAGCGGGCGATCGCGCGCCCCGAGCGAACATGTAGTGGTGGGACCCACGTTATCTCCTCTACCTCTTTCTTCTTCCTCCGGTTTTCTCCTTCCTCCGGTTCCTCTTCTCCATTCTTCTTCCTTTGCCGCACCAGCACCGCTGCCGCCGGCCTCACCCGCCGCCCGTGGCCGGCGGCACCTCGCCACCGCGCCGCTCCGCCCACATCCCGCCCCCGCCGCGCCTCCCCGCCCTTCCTAACCCCTCCCATCGTTGACCCCCGCCGCCGACACCACCCACCGGGGGTCCTCCCCCACCCGGTCGGTGGCGCCATTGCCGCCATCCTCGCCGCCCCGCAAGCCGCAACCTCCGCCGGGCCTACCGCGGCCCCGGGGCATCTCCTCTAAGGTCGTCGGCCATGGAGCCCTCCCCCAACAACCCCAAATCCCTAACCCTAACCCCAACCCGAAAACCATAAGCTCCGCCAGCCTCCACCACCGCCCGCCACCGGCGGTGACCCGCCGTCGGCCGCCGCCCACAACCCGCCGGTGCACTCCTCTCCATGGCCACAACCTCCGTTCTTCTCCCTCCTCTGTTTTTCTTTTTTCCTGTTCGCTGCTATCCGTCGCGGCACGCGCGCCAAATAAGAGTTTTGTTTCCACTGTGCAGTGCAGTGCTGGTCCGCACTCGCGCTAGGAGGGTTGTGCGATGTTGCTGGAAAGCCGTCTCTTTTGCATGCCCTCCATCTTCTCTCTCTTTCACATATGTACGCTAGATACAGTTGCAGATGCGGTTGCTTGCTGGAGTTAGTTTTACTGGGTTGCGTTCATGCTTTCGTAGAGGTGAGTGCCTACATGTATATGAATGTTTGTGTCTGCATTGTACGATTTGAAAAAAATGTGCATAATTATTTTGTTGTGCAAGAATTTAAAAACAGCGGCCATCCAGCATGACACGATAAATATGCATAATATTTTCTTTGTTGTCTAGGCAATTATAAAAACAGTGCCAATCATACGTGACACGATGACCATGTGGCTAACTGAAGGAACTCTTTTTTTTTGGACTAAAGGCCGGCAGCCACAAACACACCAAAGGAAAGCGCGAGCTCATGGGCCCATCCGCAAGAAACCAATGTGGATAAAACGTTTTCGAACTTCCAAGAAAAAAAACGTTTTCGGCTGCTTGACTATACTTGGCAGTTGGCACCTCTAAATTCGGTGACCCATGGTCCACATAAACCAGACCCAAATATAGCCACTGCTCCATGGGCCCAGTTAATGGCGGGCCCCGTTGTTCGTTGAGAGAGGATTACCCTGGTCAGGTAGGTGAGCTTGCAGACAGATCACTATCCGTGCTGACCCATTTGGCCTCGCGAAAAGCCTATTCCAGCACCGATTTGGGCGTCGTCTTCTTCCTTCCTCCCCTCTGCCCCCTTGCGCCGCCGTCCCAGCCGCCGCCACCGCGGCGAAACCCTAGACCCCGCTGGACAAGCCCACGCGGGTCGCACTGAGGTAGCTTCTCAGAAGATGGAGTATGGCGTCGCCTCTCACGGCGCCCTCCTCGCCGCAGCGCCTCTCGCAGGCCGGCGGCTGTGTACACCCCTCTCGCCGTCAGCACCACCGTTGTCCATCCAGGTTGTTTTTGGTACTATTATTTGTGTCCTGCTTTATGCACCGAGATACTTTTTTTTCTTTTATTGATGTGGATTCGTCGAATCTGGCGATTGATTGGTAGTGGAAAAGTGAGGAATTTTGTGATAAGAGGAATATGATGTGTCATTGAAGTGTTGACTCCTTTATGCCCTTCTAACCAGTAATTTAACATGTGGTGCTTCCTGGTCCAGATTCAGAATCCTTTTTATTCCATATCGTCACTCCCACTAAAGGCTAGGCCAGTGAGAAGATGGGGAGCTTCTCTAGCAAGTAACTACTCGTACGTGATCCCCACTGCATGCGTTCATCGTGGCGATTTGCTTGCGCTGAATTATCCACGACGTTTTGTTGGTGTCTTGATTAAATAATAACATTATGATACCATGACTCTTACTGCTTAGCAGGCAGACATCTGAAATTGTTGATTTGGACTGGGAGAACCTTGGTTTTGGAATTGTCCAAACTGACTACATGTATGTTGCAAAATGCGGGGCGGACGGGAACTTTTCCGAGGGTGAAATGGTGCCATTTGGACCCATATCACTGAACCCATCTTCTGGAGTCCTAAATTATGGACAGGTTAGTAAGTGATATATAACTTTTTTGCTTGAGAAATTCTGATTAGTTGTCAAATATGGGAAAAGGGCCTTTTGAAGGCATAAATACTCTATGGTTGCAGTAAAATGATGTTGAGAGTTTGATTTGTAGGGATTGTTTGAAGGCCTAAAAGCATATAGGAAACCTGATGGGTCCATTTTATTATTTCGACCGGAGGAAAATGCTTTGAGGATGCAAACTGGTGCCGAGAGGATGTGCATGCCTGCACCTTCTGTCGAGCAATTTGTTGATGCTGTAAAGCAAACTGTTCTAGCAAACAAGAGATGGGTGAGTTCACTGCTAGAAAGTCTGGGTACTTTTTTAGTGCTATTCCCATTACTTATGCTCATGTTTTAATTGGTTCTTGAATATCTTCTAAACTTTCAGGTGCCTCCTACTGGTAAAGGTTCTTTGTATCTTAGACCCCTGCTTATGGGAAGTGGGGCTGTCCTTGGTCTTGCACCTGCTCCTGAGTATACATTCATTATATTTGTCTCTCCTGTTGGCAACTACTTTAAGGTTGGTAAAGTCCTTTTAGACACATGCTTCCACTATTTTCTTAAGGTATTTATTGTAAATAAATAATTGTTAGATTCTAGTGACATACTTACAAACTGTGTGCTACGTGCCCTGTGACACTGCGTTAGAGAATAGAAGTTATTCATAAACCAGAATTATGGTTATTGTGGTACTTTGTAGGTCGATAACCTATGAAATTATCGGCGAATCAAACTAAGGAGTGTTTATTACAAACATTAGCTCGTTTTCTGCAGGAAGGTTTAGCACCAATAAATTTGATTGTTGAAGACAAGTTCCATCGTGCCACTCCTGGTGGAACTGGTGGTGTGAAGACTATTGGAAATTATGCTTCGGTAATTTTTCTATATTACTTTGTTGCACAAGTTATTGAAGCTTTGGGACTACTATATTTTGAGCTTTGTTCTCTGATATTTTCTCTTGTTGACCTACTATTGTGATAATTTTGGGCTTCAAATATTCAAACACAAAAGAAGCTGGTATTGAGGTTATTCAATATAATATGTAATACAAAGAATTTTTAAGAATATAAATGATCTCTACCATGTTTGTGAAATGATAAAAGACGAAGCTCAGATGGAAATCATGGACTAATGAAGATTTCCAAAAGTGACATGTTGCAACCCATAATATGCATTCCATGCATCTTGACTATCTAAATTAAATATTGTTATTTTTCTATGAACCACCCATTTCATTTTTTGTGAAATTGTTGCCAGCTTCATGGATAATTACTATCTACATTAGATATTCCTGTATTATTCAAAGTGACTTTAAACCATGTTTTCTTGTCATTGGATAGGTGTTGATGGCACAGAAAATTGCAAAGGAGAAAGGCTATTCTGATGTTCTCTACTTGGATGCTGTTCACAAAAAATATCTTGAAGAAGTTTCCTCATGTAATATTTTTGTTGTCAAGGTAGGACCGTAATAACTGCCACACCTTTTATTTTGGCTTGAAGGTTAATTTAGTAGGTACACTAAAGGCTCGCGAGTTCTGCAAGCTCATCAGCTAAGCTTGGTTATCAGCCTATTGAATCAAAATTGGCTAATCTGACCGTAATATGTGTCTGCAACATTAGATGGCGTGAACCTATAGTGCTTCTGTCTTGAATGTCATAACCTTGTCATGAAACATGTCGTTTAGGAGTAGGTAGTTGGTGGCCGCATATGTTTCTTTTATCTAGAGCTCAGTCGACTGAACAGCCTCGGTATCTCAAGCTCAGTCGACAAATCAGCCGTACAAATCAGCAAAATCTGCTTTAAGATCTGCCGAACAGCCTCAGGTGCCTGTTATCAAGCTGTCCAGTGTGATCTTGTTGCGATGTAGGAGCCAAATATTTTTTTTTATCTAGAGCTCAGTCAACTGAACATTTTAACCTACCATGCATAAGCCTTTTGTGGCTATGTCTGTAACACATTGGTTGTAGATCGGTCTACAGGTAAGGTCTATTTTTAAACAACAAAAAGATAAGGTTTCTCTTGCAAGAATGGTATGTTGTTTGAATAGTATGTTGTGACACCTGGTTGAGCTCTATCTGCTACCTAATATATTCAGCTCTACTTGGCTGCTTAGCACATAGCAGTACTATATCATCTCCTTAGTAGTGTCTGGTCAGCTATTGCTGCATGCTTGTAAATATTCCGCTTACTTAATCAAGGGATATTCACTATTCAGCTCAACAAATTAATGGCCTACCTTATTTCTTGTCATGTTTGCACCAGGGCAATGTTATTTCTACTCCGGAAATAAAAGGAACAATATTACCTGGCATTACAAGGAAAAGTATAATTGATGTCGCTGTGAGCAAGGGCTTCCAGGTAAATTACTTGTCAATCATATGGTTCCAAAACACCGGCGGAGCTACGGTTTGGCCAAGGAGGGGGGATGCCCCCTCCCCCTGCCGCAAGAATGTTGGGAGCAATTGGAGGCGCCTGTTCTTGTGTATTTTAGTTTTGCTAGGGCTAAACTGCCAACAGTAGTACCAAAGAGTCCCAAGTGTTTTTTCTTTCTTTCTTTCTTTTCTTTTTTTGCAAAGGGTAGGTTGTTTCGGACTGATGGATGCAAATTTGATGCATCTAAATCTGATGTTATTATATTTTCCAATGCAATAAACTAGGCACTTAAAACTGATAAAATTTGAACGCACATGCATTGGCCTTGGTCAAATTGACAAATGGGAGAGGAACGAAGAGGAACAACTGACCTCAAGCACCTTGGCCTATGTCACAGTTCATATGATTTGCAATTTTTCAGTTGGTGACTAATTGCTCTAGCATATGTGCAGACATTAGCTTTCACAAGGCAAATTGGCCCCTCCTAAGTATTGATCCTATCTCCGCCATTGTTCCAAATGTCTCTTTGCAGAATTTAAAAGAATTTTGCAAGGGTTAGGCTGTCTAGGAATTCCCTTCCCCAGGCACCACCTTGTGTGGGAGCTTTTATCACTGGGTATGCCTTTTTTTTTAATCCAATGGTTTAAAAAATGAGCAGGTTGACTATCAGTGTACATGAGGATATCATTTGCCTGTTATTAAAAACTTTTCTTTTGCTTCATAACTTGGTGCAAGTTTTGGATCTTAAGCGGTGATCATAGTTTTTAAATCCTAAGAAGTGAGCCAGGTTCCAAAAATGAGCTGGTTAACTATCAGTATACCTGAGGATACCATTTTCCTGTTATTTTAAACTTCAGTTACTTTGCTTGATAACTTGGCACTGGTTTTGGATCTTAAGCAATGAGCATAGTTATAGATCATGTGCAGTGAACCTATATGTGCTAACTAGGTGCCTATGTCATATGAACTGTCAGTAAGAAGCATTGAGTATGTTCACAAATGTTTGGTGCAATCTAAATTTAATGTTTTCTCACTTGTTTGAAGGTTGAGGAGCGGCTTGTGTCAGTGGATGAATTGCTTGATGCTGATGAAGTCTTCTGCACGGGAACTGCTGTTGTAGTGTCTCCTGTTGGGAGTATAACTTATCAAGGGAAAAGGTGAAACATATATATCTTTGCTTGAGACTTGAGAGCTCACTTGTTAATTGAAATGTATGTGTAGTTGCATCAAATTTAAATTGTTTCTATCAAAATTATCTGACACCTATATCATGTATATCTGCTTAAATACATGAGACATACTATTAAATATGACCTGTATGAAACTTATTGTGGGCAAACACATCAGTAATAGTTTCTTTTATGTTCTACTCCCAAGCCTTTTATGGTTAGTTCTTTATATCGTATATACTATAGGGGTTTTAGTGCTAGGCATACTGGCCTTTCTGACCATTTTTTTCTTTGCATTCTTTGCCCCTTTTTTGTCACTGCATCCAATGGATTTCGCCTTGCAGGGTGGAATATGGGCACCAAGGTGTTGGCGTAGTGTCTCAGCAGCTGTATACTTCGCTGACGAGTCTGCAGATGGGTCAAGCAGAGGACTGGATGGGGTGGACTATGCAACTGAATTAGCATCAGCATACCTGTGTTCCTCAAATAGATGGGTTCGCAAGATCTCCATCTAGAATCTAGATATGGTCATATGTAGTTCTGTAACCTTCAGTTTTGTAGTATCTAAGTGCGTTCTCCTGCAGTATATTCCGTAGGTGTTGGCGCATGACGTCAGTTTATTTCAACTACAACTGTGTACCCTTGAGTTCTGTTTTTGGACTAGCATTGCAGTGGCATAAAAGAATTATAAACTGTGTAATAACATCGGGACATTCAAAAAGTCATAGTGCTCCACTTTTAGCAAACCTGTGTATACTGTTCCACTGAGAACTGGAAGCAGATTGTCCTCAACTGGAAAGTTGTGCCTACTGCCTAGAAGTCTTGGGCAGATTTAGTCCACCAAATATTCTGAGCAGACATTGTCATATGGCCTATTTCAAGTCAGTCTGGGAGCCACTGGATAGACATTTTTAGTCGTTCTTAAAATAATGCAAATCTTATTTGACGATATTAGTTATCTTTTAAAGTTTGATCAAGTTTATGAAGAACTAGAGAAGGGTGTCAACATTTATACTCAAAAAGTATCATTATTTATTATTTGATATTATATAAATTATTGATACTATTCTTTATAAATTTAGATAAGTTTAACATGATTTAATTTAAGACAAAACTATAATTGCATTATTTTTTCGGAAGGTATGTTTGGGCGTGCATGAAAATTTACGGAGAGTAATGCTTGCTTGCTAGCTTGTTGTGGCATGTTGATTTGGTGTCAGAGAAACTGATTGGTGGCTCGTAAACCAAATGAACCAAGTGAATAGGGTAGAGTTTATCCAAAGTAATCATTTTCAACCACGCAGTCACTTGTTTTAGAGAATCACTTTATAGGATCAGAGCAACAGTTGCTTATAAATCTGGATTTTTTTTCCTCACTGGCCTGGCCTCCGCAAGGTAGACCACTGCTTTTATCGGATTCCCCTCCCTACGCAAGCTATAAGAGCATATCCAGCAGATTGTTCATATACACCCCCAATACAAAAAAAAAGCTTTTCAGAAGATTTAGAAGATGGAAGGAAATTTTAACAAATTACTGATCTGATCTTGAAGATCAAAATTTGTTGAGCGGTGCCTCTAACAGGCGCGTGCCTGCACATGTCGCGTCAAAGAATCCAGGACTAAGAAGGGTGGTGCCTTATGTGCACGGTCGATCGCCCTCCGATCTCGGGCATGCGGCAATAGATGCTGCGCCTGCGCAGCACTTGCTGCTCGCCCAGACGCCCACCCACCACACCAAACCGGCCGGCCACCGCACGGCGTAGCATGATGTTGTTTAAGGAGCCACGCTTAACACCAACACTAAGCTTATCCCCGCGCGAGATAAACTAACGCATCTCGAGCCGTGCGCGCGCCTCATGTGTGTCCTTGTTGTTTTCTTGAATTTCTATATATGAAATGGCGTGTCATAACGGTATAGCACTATGGTATTGCGGACATGATGATTGCTTCATCAGGAGTCGTCAACATGTTGCGAGCACACGGAAGGTTAGCTGCTAGAATTATTATTCTAGTTTGCGCGGTTTGCTTCGCCGCTAGAATATTGTTAGTGGAGTATATGTTTGATTTGGTAAGGTTGCCGCCCTTGGTTTGGGAATGAGGATCTACCAAACTTGCTGGTAAAAAAAAACACCGCGTTCCACGGCCCCATTATTCAACACGCGCAAACAAGGGGGGAAACATTGAGAGAAACGCAATAGTAGTCGATAGAACGGAGGGTTACGGCGTTGCCGCGTTGGGCCATTTTACCTGCCACGGTATGCTGCCTGACTGCCTTACCACGGCATCATCACGTGCTCACCCTTCCGGCCGACACTCATCCAACCTGCCGCGGAGCAATATAATTTCCGTTTCGTAGCGAGACACAGACGATGAAGTCCTAAGGTTGTACCACTAGATACCGGTTTCGTTTGGCTTATCAGTCATCAGTCAGCAGTACTTTTCTCTCAGAACAAACCGGCCACCAGCAATCAGTCAACAGTACTTTTCTCTCAGAACAAATCAACACCAGCCACCAGCCAACAGCCAAACGAACATGCTGGCGAAACACAAAGACACTCAGAGATAAAGTCCAAAATTGTACTTGTACCACTAGAAACCGGTAACAACAATTCGCATCCACAAAAGCTGCAAATGTCACGAGAGAAGACCGGCGAAAAAAGGGTTGGGAAGTGCTGTTCCGAGGCGCCATACCCCCCTCCTCCCGAGCGACTTTTTTCTTTTTGACCTTTTGGAGAAAGAATTTATTAATTTAACAAATACGTCTTTTTTCGAAAGATTTCAAAAAATAGACCCTAAGCTCGGCGCCGTGAACTATGGCGCCGAGGTAACACGTCTCGGCGCCACGAATCTTGACGCCGAGGTCCATAGTTGTAGCAACAGACGTGACAATAATCGACTGACGTAGAGGTGACACGACACATAGCTCGGCGTTGTGAACTGTGACGCCGAGCTCGACGCCCTGATCTGCGGCGCCGAGGCACGCCTGGTCCTCACATGCATGCACACACATGCAAAGTCACACAACACCGCACGTATGCCATGCACACACACAACCCCGCATGCATGACATGCATACAGACGCCGCACGCATGCACACACACAACACCGCATGCAAACGCATGGACGCATGCACACACGCAACACCGGCCGCAGGCCATGCACGCCCACGCACGGCGGTGGTGCCTCGGCGCCGAGCTCGGCGCCATGGACCTCGGCGTCGAGGTGCCGGCCACATCAGCCTCCACATTGGACCACGTGGACCGTCTACCCTACAACCTCGTCACAAGATCCGTGACGCCGAGACGTGTTACTTCGACGTCATGGTTCACGACGCCGAGGTTGGGGTCTATTTTTTTGAAATCTTTCCAAAAGAGATGTATTTGTGAAATTCTTTCTCCAAAAGAGTAAAAAAAAAGCAAAAAAGACGGTCCTCCCGAGCGTGCCCGTGCCTCATGGGATCAGAAGAGCACGCTGATGGCGTGTAGTCGATCGAAACCGAATCCAAGGGGACACTGCACTGCTGTCTGCTGCCGCAGAAACGACGCCTGACGGCAACTGTGCGTGCTCTGTTTCTTGAATGGCAAGGATTTATCGAGTGTGAGGAGTGGCAGCACGCTCATGATTCAGTGCTTGCTCCCTATCCATTCAGGAATCAGGGTCTTGTTTAGTTGGTAGGAAAATTTGCCTTTTTAACGTTTTGAACTCCTGTAGCACACTGTAGTACGTTTCGTTTGTTTGTGGTAAATATTATCCTACCATGGTCTAACTAGGCTCAAAAGATTCGTGTCGCAAAGTACATCAAAACTGTGTAATTAGTTATTTTTTTACCTATATTTAATACTCCGAACATATGTCTTTTGGCGTATTTATTGTGATGTGATGGAGAGAGAGTGAAGAAAACGTTAGAATTTCTAGCAAACTAAACAAGGCCCAGGACAGGCAGCCATGATGGCGCCTGTCGTCTCAACCGCGAACGGAAAAATCTGCCTGCCCTGACAATCTCTTTAACTGCATGGTCACTCCACAGCAAGACACGCATAACCAGCTAAGACCGTCTCCAGCGGCATCCCTAAAGCACCCCACTAGCGCAAAACGGGGAAGGAACGGCCACTGTGCGGGCTCCAGCAACTGCCGCAATGGCAGCTGCAAAATCCGCGACGCCCCCCCACGAGTGCATTCCTGGGGATTTTGCCCCCTTCTCTCTCCTTCTCTCAAACGCCCCGAGACCAACCGCCGCCTCACTTCCTCCGTCGCCCCCAGCCCCTACCGCGGCCGCCCTCCTCCCTCCCTTCCTCCGTCGCCCGCCTCCTCCAGCCCGGCGCGGCCGCCCGCCTCCTTCTCCACCCGCGGCCGCCCTCCCTTCCTCCGTCACCCCCACAAGCGGCCGCCCTCCTCCTCCCTTTCTCCGTCGCCCGCCTCCTCCAGCCCGGCGCGTCCGCCCGCCTCCGCGACCGGCGGATCCAGGGCCGGCGGATCCCGGCAGCGCAGATCCGGGGTTCCACCACCCCCGCCGCCTCCTTCGAGTCTTCCCCGGCGGCGCGGTGGAGGCGGTGGAGCAGGGAGGCGCTCGCTCCTCCGGGGCGGAGCGGAGGAGATTCCCGGCGCCCGCGGCCGCGCTCCTCTCGGCGCACGCGGCGGCGGACCTCCTCCCCGACGCACGCGGCCGCGCGCGGACGTCCTGCTGTGGACGCCGCGGCTCCCTCCGGGCGCGGGAGCCAACGGCCCGACGGATGCATGTGCTGTTGCGCAACGACTGCTGGAGACGCCCCTCCCCTCCTATGCCTGCATCCTCTCTCTCCTTTCCTCAGGCGGCGATGCAGAAGGGGAAACTGCTAGAGACGGTCTAAAACCAAAGCTCCATAGCCAATAAGCAAAGAAGCTTTTACCATTTTGCGAAATTCGACCAAAAGAGGTCTAAAGTGTCTAAACACGGCCATTAATAATTTTATCCTCGCAAGCTCGCCTCGCGTGTTCCATTGTAGTTTAAACCAAACAGAATACCTCCACGAGGATCACGACAAGTAATTAATGAATAGCAATGGTCAAAAAGATCTGATGCTAATTGCCACCAGCTGCTGTACGTCCTCCCAAGAGGCTCGCTTACCACGCCCAACTAGCAATTCGTAGATGATATATGCATGACAGCATGAGCTAGTAGCCTGCCCTGCGGGTACAGTACCGGCCGGTCCCCAATATGTAATGGAGAAACCAAGCACCAGGCACTAAATTTCAAATACGGCGTCACGCCGAGTACGCAATCGTATCACATGATGCCAGGCGAGGGGGAGGATTTGTTTGGGTGGCCAGTTCGATCGGTTTGGTCCCGAAAGCGCGACTAGATAGTAGCCATCAGTAATAGTACTTTTCTCTTAGAACAAACCAACCACCAGCAACTAGTCAGCACTACTTTTCTCTCAGAATAAATCAGCACCAGCCACTAGCCACCAGCCAAACGAACAGACTTGACCGGTTAGTGTACGTGAGGGTGAAGTGAGGCCACCCACAAAGTCCAACCCCGAAGCCGTGGCGAGGAAGATGAGGCCAAAAAGTGTTCCTCGGCCTGACACGTCATGGCACATGAGTGTCTCCGTCTCCGAGCTCGATCGCGTCACCGTCCCCGTTCAGGCATAAGAGCAACTCCAGCAGACGGAGTAAATTTCATCCCCTATATAAAGTTATTGGGGTGAAGTAAAACTATTTTCATCTCTAAAACATAATTTGCTTCAGCAGTTTCCCTATTCTCCTCCCCAGCTCGTGGGTCCCACCGCGCCATCAGCTTCTCTTCACCTCCCCCCGAAACTTCGCCCTTTCCACGAGACCGCGACGGGGCGACGGCGCCCGATCCCGACGGCTCCGGAAGTCGGCCGTGGCCAAGAAAGAGCCGCAGCAGCAAGACGGAGGCGAGGAGCCCAAGACCCTCAACGTTACCCTGAACCTCGACGCCCTCGAGTGCCCGCTCTGCTTCTCCCCGTTCGGAGCATCGATCTTCCAGGCAAGCCGGCTTTTACTTCCAAGTTCCAAAGCAGCAATCCAACTGCGTTTGCAATGGCGGATATGATTGATTTCTCATGTCGACCAACCAATGCAAGAACGGGCACGTGGCGTGCGAGTCCTGCTGCGCCCGCGTCGGCCGAGTGTGCTCCTGCTGCCACGAGCCCATCGGCGACATCCGGTGCCTGCCGCTGGAGAACGCCATCGCCGGGATGCACGTCGCCTGCGCGTTCGCCGAGCACGGCTGCGCGCGGCGCCTCAGGTACGCCGAGAGGGCGGTCCACGAGGCGCTCCTCTGCCCACACGCACCGTGCGCGTGCCCCGTGCCCGGGTGCGCCTACGCCGGCCTGCTCCTCCACGACCACATCCTCGATGCGCACTCATCCGCCGCCGGCGACGAAGACGACGCCGTCGTCAGCTTCGCGCGGTCCGCCGCCTCCGCGGAGGTGGCGCTGCGCCGGAGCACGCCGTTCCCAGTGCTGCTGATGCGCGCGACGAATGCCGACGCCGCGCGCGTATTCCTGCTTGTCAACGGCAGCGACGTCCCCTCCGGGCGGTCGCTGTCGGTGGTCTGCGTCGACCCGCGCCCCAATGGGAACAGGTCGCTAGAGTACAAGCTGCATGTCCGCGGCGCCGGCTCGCTCGCGCTGTCTGCGCAGGGCCCCGTGCCGTGCACGCGCCTCTGGGCGGGGCACCACCCCACCGAGGGGCACCGCCGGCAACGCCTCCGATTGCTTCCTCCATGCCGCGCTGCTGGTGCTGGACGGAGGCGCCAGAGGTGGAGGAGCTAGGGTTGCTGGTGCTGGTCGCCGGAGATGCTGGCGGGAGGAGCGGGAGGAGGGAGGCGAGCGGTCGGCCCCGGCCCGCGGCCGCCGCCGGCGAGTCCGGCAGGTCGGGGGGGCGAGGCGAGACTGGCGGCGGCGGCTGGATACGCGGGCGATGCGAGAGGATTCGAGTGGGCCCCACGGATAGGGGGTGGAGGAGATATGCCCTGTATAGAGGGGATGGAGAGGGGTTTTTAGTCCATGAAGAAAAAAAGGGGTTATAGGGAATCTGCTGGAGATGATTTCATCCCCTATATGACTATTGTTTTTGCTATTGGGGAGGGGATAGGGAAGCTGCTAAAGTTGCTCTAATCCTTCCTTCCGTATCACACAAGCGATCGACGTAGTAGTAGTATCAGCAAGTTCGCAGCTAGTAATCAGCAGCGTCGTTATTACCAGAAGGGTTAGCTAAATCTCAAGTCGCTGACGCTCACAGAGAAGAGAAGAAAACTCTCTCAGGTCGCTGGCCTAACCTGTGGACTGCGGTGTCGTGACAGCGCGGGTGCGGCCCCCTGGCTGGCTGGCAGGCGGGCCCGGCTCCTTAACCGAATCGGGTTCTAGGTGTAAAGTGGGAGGAGGCAGCGAACTGCTAGGCCCCACACGCAGTAGATCCCATCTGAACCACTAGCTCCTGTCCGGTGCCCGAATAATCAAACACTGATTTTCCCTGCGAAATGAGCTGTCTCGCCTGTCGTTAAACGCATATCTTAAGCCAGCAGAGAGGATTAGAATCGTATTATTGCTGGAGATCCGGTTCGGAGCCTTGAAAGGTCTACTATTATACAGCCAAAAAAAAAACAGCAAGTTTAATTTGTGTCCAAAGGGAATTCCGTCGCACCGGAAAGGCGGAAACCTTCCTATGATCGTAGTATTCATTACTAGCTCGTGGATCCAAAACCTCCCACGGAAGCAAACTTGAGAGCATTGGAGGCGAACAAGATGCCCCCCCGTCTCTTTCCTCGACGAACAACCAGTGGTTTGTGATGGACGGATAACAAACTCTCGATGGCCGCCACTACGCGCTGTCGATACGCGCGGCATCCTGGTCTTAGAAAAAAAAAAGTTTGCCCTCCCCAATCTCCATCTCGACGACATCTGACAGTTGACACGCACAGGCAGCTTCTCATGCTCTTCCAACCAGGGCCATAAAATATGAATGTAATTCTACGATAGTATAAGGTTATTATGATATTATACCTCCCAAAAACGACCTCATTATGCCCGTCCCTTTTTCCTGCGCGTCCCTGTAGGATTAATTCCGGCATCAACGACGGACGCCCAGGCTTATTAGCACGCAACCATGAACGAACCCCAGTTTGGTGACTTGGTTGCAGCCACCGCTTACCACCTTTTTCCCCCCTGCAAGTGGAAAAAGGCTGGCGCACTTTGCCGAAAGTCCATTAGCATACTGGTGGCATGTGGTAGGCTGCTGTGGTGTGGTGGTGCCGTGGCCTGCCTTGCGCTCCGCTCATTCCATCCAGTCTCCCACAAAGCAAAGCGAAGGGGGGAGGGAGGAGCCGAGGAGGAGAGAGGAGGAAAAGGAGAGAAGACAAGAACAGCAAAGCAAAAGCGAAGGTGATACTGACCAGGAGGACCTCGATTAGGCTAGCTAACCGCGGGAGAAGAAAAGCCTCCGATTCCTTCCGTCCTCGCGGAAAGGATGGACAGCGCAGGGCTGCGGCGGGCTCCGGAGCCTATTCACATGGCCGGGGAGATGCTGTGAGGACGGAGAGGACTCTTTGGATGGGTGTTCGTCCCTGTGTTCAGAAACATAGACGGCCGAGAGAGAGGGGAGGGTGGATACAGTACAGAGAGACCCGGCGTTGAAGCTCCGGTCCATGATCTCTGAATCCCCGTCAGGTAGGCTTGTTGCTTGGAACTTGGAAGTTTTTGTTTTTTGCTTTTGGTAATTAACTTGGAAGGTTTAGCTGCTGCTGGGCTGGGTCCTATGTCTTGGTGGCACGTTTCTTTTCTTTTATTTCCTTTTTTTTGGTTCCTATGATTTGTATGAAACTTTTAAACTTTTCTTTTCCATCCTTGTCGATCTAGGGAGTGGAGGTGGCGGATGGATGATTGTAGTTGGGCAAGTGGATTTATATTTTGTTGGGGATTTGGTACTTGATCTTTCTTCTTCTTCTTTTTTGGAAAGATTGGGTGTATCACCCTAAGTAATGTTTTGATATGGCCGCATCAAATTCTCTGCATCTATTTTTGGAAGTTCCTTTCTGCCCTCGTTTACTGCTCAATTGATTACCTGGATTGATTGCTTAGAAATTTACTGTATATATCAAGAGTAAAGACAATAGAGGCTTGGTAGTACCTGGCATCGCAGGTTTTTCAGACCAGCTGTTTGCATTGCATCCACATCCCCTTGCTCTGAATCTGGCATGCAGAAGTTCGGATCCTCTGTTTGTGGCATCTCCAGATAAATTTTGCGTCCTTGCTGATAAATAATTTTCATTTAAGTGCAGTATTCATTGGGTCCAGCTGCTTGTGATCTCCCCCCTTGAACTGAGCAATCAATAGAAGAAACAAAAGGGTCGTTTCTGCTACAGAGGGCACAGATCATCAGAAAATGGGAAAACGAGGTCACCGGCGGTCTGCATCACAAGACGAGGACAATGTGGGCTGTGTGTGGGGCCTCATGCGCATGCTTTATTTCCGTCGTGACCCCAAGTTCTTGTTGGATACCAAGCAATTGAGCGGGAGGCATGCCCATGCCTTCCGGGAGATCAATGGTAAGTTTTCTTTGCTAACCACAGTTACCATGATTTATTTTACTACTAGTAACAGTATGGGGCATGGCTATTTGAGCTCCACTTCAAGTCTGCAAAAGATGTCTAGTAACTTCAGATGCGACCACTCTGTTAGATTCACTTTATCTTCCATGAAAATGCCACAATATGCTACCGCTTTGTGTTTGTTCGCATTTATTTGTTGGTATGCTGATTGGGTTGTTTCAGCAGATTATATTCACAATTTATAAGTACAACCTGCAGAGCTAGCAGCATGGATTCAATTCATCAACTACTCCAGTCATTGAGTTAATTTCTAAAGCCAAATAAGACCAAACATCGCATACATGCATGATCTAGAATTAGCCAATGGCGAGCATTAAGATAGTTCAGAAAAAAAAAAACAATGAGCAGTTTTTTGCCAACTTGGGTGTCATGGACAATTGTTCTGATGATCGGTCATGTATTATGCAGAGAGGGGCCACTCAACAAAGAGGTCCATGGATTTTGATGAGATAGAAGAAGATGGTGTAAGTTGCCTGAACTGAGCATGTAGCAGTTCGAGGAGAAAATTTACCTAGTTATATCTTCACTAATTACCATAATCCAATGTACACAGTGGTTTTAACTTTTATCCATAAAGACTGCATTTTTTTACACAAAGCAAAGACTGTAAAAAATATCAGTAATTTATCAACGGGGAGGCAGTGAACCACTGATGTTGAATATACTTGTTATCTAGCCCAGCGCATCGATTCAGTGTTATGCTTGAGGGGCTTCATTGTCAGAACTAGCTCGATTAATTATATTAATTGGCCAATATAGTATATATTACACCACAATATATAGTTTCTTCAATACAACATCTGAGCATTTTTACTATTTCTTTCTCAGATAATAGAACAGGGCACTTTGCAGAAACCTACAGTCAAAAACCTTATGGAGGATGAATTGGGGAAAGTAGAACTACTGAAGAAAATTCCAAATGATGAGAGAAGATTAGCTGACCTGGAAAATGGTGTATATCTTGATGAGAAATCAGAGCATACAAATAAATTAACAGAGATCTCATATCATCATACAGGTGTCTCTGGGTCTTTCACTTCACTGGTGGATTCTGAGGTCTTGAATCATTCTGAAGAATATGATCTTGAATCTGTCCTGGCAGATTTCCTAGGTGAAATCTATAGTTGCCACAATGAATGCCCACACGGCGATTGCAAGAATAAGAATGAATTGTGCCCTTCATTGAAGTCCCTAATCCACAAAAAGGTCAATGACTTAAATGATTTTCCTCGCAATATTGGTCGTGAGCAACCTCAACAAAGCAATGATGGAAAGCTATCTGAGCAGAATAATCTTTTTAACACCATGGCAGCTCAATCCAAACAGTTCAAGGATGCATTGGAGATACTGGGTTCAAACAAGGAACTTTTCCTGAAGCTGCTTCAGAAGCCAAATCCACAAATAGTAGACAATATCCAAAAGCACCAAAACAGTAAGGTGCCTTCTGGGTTAGAGCCCAGTAACATTCCTGCACAGACCAATGTTGGAGGGAGAGGAGGCTCAAATCAGCATCTCTTGGCTACAAAAGAGCAGGCTAAAGAGAGAAAATATATGTTCTTTTGGAGGAAGGGCAAATCAAATAGAAGCCAGATGCCTGAGGCAACTAATGGACCTCAGACAGTTAGCAAAATAGTTATTCTAAAGCCAAATCCAGAAAGAGGGATTCATCAAAAAGGCATTACTAGTGCAAGACCTTTACATCAACAACCGTGTGCACCGCATGCTCCTGAATGCAGTCGAAGGGAGACCTCAAAGTTTTCAATTAAGGAAGTCAAGAAAAGATTCAGAATTGTGACTGGTGAGAATAGAACAGAAAGAAATGTGCCACCTGCAGAGGAGCTCCGGAGAGATCCACGTAGGCACAAAGACTCTGTTATTGCAATTAAGAAGGATTTTAGACATGGATTAGAAGGGAGCTTGGCAGACTCATCTGCATCAGGTTTTAAGAACAGCACCATACCTTTTAACAGCAGTAAGCAAAATCAACAAAATGGCAGCATAAGTGAAATCAATGGCCGTACAGTAGCACCAAACGGTGCATCTATCTTCTATGAACAGGCCAAGAGACATTTATCAGAGATGCTAAAAGATAATGACCGATCTGTAAACCATCCAGCAGTTCAAGTCTCCAAATCCTTGGAAGGGATACTTTCTCTCCCTCATTTCAATGTGTCAACCCCTAAGAGTGGCCCAAGGGAAAAGGGCCGCCTTGACCTCTCACCTGATGGGACAGATGTTTGCCTGGCATGCAAGGTTGAGAGAGAGGAATGCACACAACAGAGATGCCAGTCACAGGACGACTTAGGAAGCATTTCATGTTGCACTAGTGAAGCAGTTGATGTTCAGGAAGGATATTGCATGAATGAAGCACAAGGTAATTCAGTTAATGCAATTATTTTTTTATAATTGAATGGTTCATGTTTATTCTTCGTATACAAGTTAACACCAGAATTGTGGACAGGACTCAAAGATGTTTCTGATGAGCCGGACAACATGTACACTGGAGGAATTGACAAGTTGGACTGCAGTGAAAACACTTGCAGCATGCAGTCTGTTCCAGCAGAACAAAGCATAGATGATGAACATCAGGTAAGCTCAAATAAATGCAAGTTTGTTTATTTTAGTGATTATTATTTTAAATGATCATGTTTCATCTGAAGGAAATACTAGAAGAATCAAAACAAGAAAAGGAACATTCTAAAGTGACCCCAGACTCTTCTGAGAGTATAGTTGAAAAGTTGGAACAGCAAGAGCCAGAAACACCAGAACCAAGAGCATCAACCAAATTAATCTCAGATGATTGTTCTGAGCATAGCGAGGAAAAGCAAGAAAAGCCCAGTCCAGTATCTGTTCTTGAGTCATTCTACGAAGATTTTAGCAGCCCTGAATTCACAAACAAGAAAGAATGTAAGTCCAAGTGGTACAATTTAGTTTAACATTATTCTAATTATGGGTACAAAATAAAATGCTCTATATATCTGTATGATAAATTTTTTAATGGCATACAGGTGAGCTGCATGAAGATCTCCAAAGGACCCTATGTTTTCCAGATGATGAATCAGATGTCAAGGTCATTTGGGAGGACAAGAGTGTCAGATTAGATTACATAATGTTGGTGCTAGAGCTCTCAGAATTATGTGCAGAACAAAATTTAGAGGTATGGTACCTAGAGGATGAACTAATCAGCCCCTGCTTGTTTGAAGAATTACAGAATCAAGGTGATCAAACCAATGATCTGAAGCTTTTATTTGACTGTATCTGTGAAGCTCTAACAGAGATCCAAGAGAGATATTTTAGACTCTCTTCTTGGTTATCTTTTCTAAGACATGACATACGGGCACCTCCAATAGGAGAAAACCTTATCACAGAAGTTGATAAATATGTCTCTGGGTACATCCAATACAGTCTTCCTAGTACTCTAGAGCAGATAATTAAGAGGGATTTGGAAGTTCAGACATGGATGAACGTTAGGTCAAAGACTGAAGGGATCACTATGGAAATATGGGAGTTTGTATTGGATGAGTTGATAGATGAGACTGTTTTTGATTTGTGGATTTGAAGTTCTGGTTAGACTGCTTGTTGATGATGCCTTATGGCGAGTACAGTGAGTAGGTAGATACTAAAGTTTTCGTGCTGACAATAACCCATTCTATGCGGAAGAATAACATGGGCTACAACTAATGTGTAACTGCCGTGGAAATCATTCTCATGCATGAAAGCAAAAGTTTGGGTTCTGCAGATTCTGAGTTGTGCAGTTTGTGACCCTTGTGTGGATGGAGTTGGGCAAGCACTGCCAGACTGTCACAGAAATAACAGATATGCCTCTGAATAGTGAATTGTACGGCAGCCTGAAGTGCATTGCAATTTTCCTCTTGTCCACTGAGAGTTTGTGTGCATATGTTTGAGGCATACACTTTCAGCGGGATCAGACCACGCTTGTATATGCTTGTTTTTGTGTGTAAATGTGCAAAAGTAATCATACATGATTAATCAAATAACACATTTTCTGTATGCTTGGAGCACTATTTTATTCCTAATCACTTTACCTATAAGGCTATAATCATTCACATCGTCGGCAGTAAATGAACTTCTACTACTCAAGATAAGTAGTGGGTGGATTAAAAAGTAGTAAATGCATTACCCATTCGTGTTTCTCAAATTATGCTCCTATAAATCACATAAATATGGGATATATATCCGCCTTCCCGAGTAAAAGCGTCGGCACGTTGGAAGAATGGAAGTTGAAACAAGCTAAATATACTGCGCGATCCCCCAGATTGCGTTTAAACCGCCGGAAAAAAATTATAGCGACTCATCATCCGCACCAAAGGATGCGTGGTTCCCCGAGATACTTGAGCCGGGCGACCTCAGATTGGAATTCTACACAAGGGAAATTGGCCACTACGAACTGAAAATATCCGCGAAATCTCCATACAGACGATTCGAGGCCACCCCAGGCCGAAATGGCGAGCGGATTTGGAAATTTCCAACAAACTGATCAGATTCTAGCATGCTGCGATCAGAAGAGCAAGCGCATCGATACTTGTGGGGCTAGGGATGGATCCACTCACCGCTGAGCCTGCTGCGGTCGGCGCGAACCGGCGACGAGCATGGGGAGCTCCTCCCCCGCTCAGTTTCGCCGCGACTGGAGCGCGATATCGAAAGCTGCGAAACAGTGGCAGTCTGGCAGAGAGAGAAAAGGAGGAGAGAGAGGGTGGGGAAAATCGTGGAGAAATTTTTGTAATGATGGATCCAGCCCGTATGGCCTAACTATAAATAGGATTAGGGCCCATTTTCTTGACTGCCCCGTCTTTGTCTAGGCTATGGGCCTAAGGTATCCCAAGCATGCGGGAATCCTTCTGCGCCATTTGCAACTTGTTGAGTCAAAATGGTACAACTATACAAGTTTTTTTAAGAACATACAACCATACAAGACGGGTGGGTACAATTTACTCTTATATCATACATCCCTGTTACATTGCTTGGCTCATTCTGGCTGAGATACGCGTACGTACTCTTTCTACTTTTGTGGCTCGCCAAAGCCCAGTGGTAGTGATGCTAAACAATCTTGAAATTCAATTCTCGTGTTTTTTGAAAATGAAAAGGTGCATATGCTGTTATGCACGAGTTAAGTTTAACTGATGGCTTCGTGCATTTTTGTTGGCTCCACAAAGCACGACATCTGAAAAATGCAAAATCTTCTCACTGATGGTATGATAGTATATTACAGGGTTCAAGTCAGTTATAGCTACCGGACATTGTGATCATTTTTACCAGTCTGCAAACTACCAAATTTCTTATAAAAGGACGGAGGAGCTCAAAGTAAAAGGGCAGGACAAACAGAACACACTCCATACGCATTGACAGTTGGTCAGACATACTCTGAAATCTTCTTTCTTGCAAGCTAGAGCTTACATCTCCACTAGGTCAGCAAAACCACCCTACTACAACTACTGCTACGTTGTTTTTGCAACTTCACCAACAGTCATCTAAAACCTTTGCTGGGAAGCTTCAGTCTAGGCTGAAGAACTCATGACTTCAGGTTATCACTCAGTTTCCTAATCGCCTTGTCGGCGAAAAGAACATCATCGATCCATGAAACAATGTTGAAAGCCAAGCTCTCCAACACCCTTGAGTAGCTCTCCAGGATTGCTTGCCCAACATCCTGCAAAAACATCAGTTCGTTCCATCCAATCAGATCAGGAACAGAATTTCAGTGCTTACAAGCATTGGAATGGTTCATGAGCAGATGGGCAAAAGGAAGATGAAAATAATGCCTGTTACCTTGTTGAACTGGATCTTGCTGGTGTCCAGGGTGGTCTGCGACAAGCCAGGGAACCGGTGCTTCAGGCAGAGCAGGAGGCTCTCGGCCCTGCCCGCCAGCGTCACGTTCTTGTCGTCGTCGTCAGCCGCGAGCTCCTTCACCTTGCTCCACGGCAGCTTGCCGTGGCTCCCGCTAGCCTTGCGCCACCACACGTACATGGCGGCCTCCACTCTGTCGGCCATCGCCAGCGCGTCGTGCTCCGATGAGATGTCGAGCGTGTCGAGCAGGAAGTCCGGCGAGAACTTGTCGGCGCCCAGCATGACGCGGTACACCGAATCCCCCACGCTCGCCCTCCCACTCTGCAAGCCATGAAGATTTCAGCACGAAACAGAGGGAGGGAGATTTGTGCACTGTTTCATTGGGATGGCTTTGTACCTTTGGGAGCACGGCCATGAAGGACTCGGGCACCTCCATGTCGCTGAGGACGCCGCTGTTGATGGCGACGGCGGCCTTGTGGATCTGGTTGGCGCAGTCGCGCTTCTTACGCAGGTCCTTGCACGCCTTCTCGGTGAGGCCGGTGTCCGGGACGCAGGGCACCGGCAGCCACCACTTGTCCTCGTTCCGGTGAACCGACCTCCGGAATGACGACGACATCGCCGACGAGGACGAGGTCACCGAGCCGAACGACCTCGTCCCGGCGTCCGCGTACCAGAACTCCGCCTTCTGGAAGCTGTCCAGTATGTCCTGCACCGTCGCGCATGTTTGAATCATTTCTGATTTTTAGCAGGCAAAATCAATGCATGAAGTAATTGGGATCTGATCTCACAATGAGCATGGCGTCCAGCTTCTCAAGCGCGGGCAGGTTGATGTAAATGTCCGATCTTGGCCTGGTCGCCATGACCTGCACGAGTAGATCGAATTTGATCAGACATGTCGATGCAAACAGAGTACAGGATTCCAAGTTTCTTGGAACCGAATCTCGCGAGAAGAACATGAACAGTAATGACGCAGCACCTCAACTTTGGTCCCATCTGGCAGGGTCTGCGTGGACGGGTAGAACTCGACGATGTAGTCGCAGACGGAGAGGAGGCAGTCCATCTCTCTCCTCCACATCGCCTTCTTCCCCGCCGGTAGCGGCTCCAACTTGTGGCAGCTCCCGAACACCGTCGCTGCGACAACCGATCGAACAACATGTTAGTATTGATCGATGGAGATGCCAGAAAACGAAATGTTCGGAATCTTTGGCTCCCTCGCCGCCGTGCCGTGCGTGCATACCGTAGAGGTTGGTGATGGCGTTGGAGATGGCCACGGCGGTGCAGACGCCCTTGCCGCCGCCGGACATGTCCTCGCCGAGTAGAAGCTTCGAGAACCTCTCCTTCACCAGCTCCAGCTCTGCGCATCCCAGGCCGACCCCGCGTTAACCAAATACGCGACACGGTGGCATCGATCGATCGATCGATCGATCTGTGCCAAGGAAAGGATCGGCGCAGCCGCCGTGGAATGGAACGTACCGTCGTCGGTGGAGCGGCGGTCGAGCACGTCGGCGCGGGGCTTCATGCTGAGCCGGCTGAGCGACGCGGCGGCGGAGGCCGGGGACCGGTCGATCAGCTTGGCCATGGCGGCGGCCGGCTCGAACGGCCCGCTGTGGTCAACGCTGCTGCAGTGCTCCGAGAAGGACGTGGACACGTCGGAGACGGTGCGGCTGAGGTTGCCCGCCGTGTCGACGAGGCTCCGCGTCGACGGCGACGAGCAGCACCCGCCGCCGCCGCGATCCCCGGCGGCCCCGGCCTCCGAGCTCTCGTCGGACACCGAGACCGACGAGCTGCTGTCCCTGTCCATGGCTGCCTGCCTCCTCCCCCTCCCGCCTTCGCCGTCACGCGCCCCCTCTCCCTTTCCCTTCAGTTCAGCACTGCACAAGACAAACGGAACCACGGAGACGGGTTTATAAAGGCCTCGCTCAACTGCGGCAATGGAGACACGACAAATCCATCGGAACGGGAGACGCCGGCGCACTAAACCAGAGATAATTCGCAGGTTTAAATTCGAACCGCCGTGTCGTGTTCCGGCAGATGTCTTGAGGGAGCGACAGAGACAGCGCCTGAGAAATTTGGCGAAATGCCGCTGTTGTTTAAGCATGAGCTCTGCTGCTTTTGAGGCGATTGTGAGGCGACTTCATGCTGAATCATGGCTATATCATGGCATGCAAATAAAGATGCAGAGCGATTGAAAAAAAGATTCAGATGCCTCTGGCTTTGAACCTTCTTTTCGAATGCTGCAATGGCGCATGTCATCCTTTTCGCATCATCTCCCAGATGCAGAATTGAGAAAAAACATGGAAAGAAAACAAGCACGCCTTTCGTACTCTGCTAATGCTCGGCTGCTGCAAAGATAAGGGAAGGAAGGGGTGCTAAAGATGGCAAGCAAAAGACTGGCCCTTTCTCACCTTTCCTGACGCCGATTTGATTCCTACGACGACGACCTCCTCCTTGCCATGCATTGGAGTTGGAGGCTGCTCGTCAGATCTCTCTTCAGGGATCTGTCCCTGCCCGGGCTGCTGCCCCTCCTTGAAATGCCCCCTCTGCCAGCCTCAACAACCTCCTCTGTTCTCTGACAGAGACTCCTCAAAACTTTGCCAACGCTTTGTCCTTGGAGAGAAAAATGATGAGGCGATGAGTGGGAGGTAAAAGGATGTGTTGTTGTTTCGAATCTGGCTCGGTTTTGTTGTGTTATCCTGGGCATGGATGATGGTCATGCCAGAGGAGACATTGGTGGTTTACGTTTTTATTTTACTCGTAATCAGGCGTGGGATGGAAGTGTGTGTCTATAAAAATCGCGGCAAGATTACGGTTGCTTCAGGAACATGCGTGGGAGAGCCAGAACATACGGTGTATCATATGACAGTCAACCCTGCATTACTGGCTGGATGGAGTACGTGTTAATCTTTTTTGGATCTATAAAACAGTTCGATTTGTTTAGGGGGGGAAAATACTAGTATCCTTGTCTAATGGACCCTGGCCCACTTGTCAGCCTCATATTAGTTGATTTATTGATTTTCCAATGCCACATTTTTTATACTTACTAATGTAACACTACAAAAGGTTTGGTAAAAATAGAGGGATTTGGCAACCCAACCTAAATGACAGTTCGTTAAAGAAACCGGAGATCGCAATGATTGGGGGACAGGATTGGTGAGGTGACGAGCAATCATGCATGGCCTGATGAGCTGTGTGTAACAGCGTAAGGAAAGGATTAGTTAGCGGGTTTAGTACTAGTCGTGACGTAGTCGAAAAAAAAAACGGTGCAATGCAACGCAAGCGGCAACGCCAACGCAACTCAACCGTGCAGAACAGACGGGCCAACCACCACAGCCTGCCATGCAGGTCACCGGATGGATGGCTAGCGACTTGCAGCTTGACGAGGCAACGAGGCCGGGTAGGGTAGGGAGTTGTATAGGTCGGTCACTGATGTGATGAATCATATAGTTGTAGCGCGGCACGGCGCGTGGTTTTATGAGACGTGCGTGCGTGCGTTGGAAGCAGCTTTGCGTGCAGGATGTCCAATCCAAGGCTTTTTTTCTTCGTTATATAATTGGAGCTGCGAATTCATGGCCCCGTGAAGAAGCCCTCGTCGAACGCGCACATACTAATCGGACTTTGAATTTTAAGCCAAGAAGACTCGGCAAATGAATTCGAAGCAATTTCAGAGGACGAGCGGGTGTTTTCTGATCGAATGAACTTTACTTTTGGGGGGTCCATCCGTTGCCATCCTAGCTAGGTTCGCATGGGTTTGGTAGTTGGCTGACGCTTTTGAGGCGGCGGAAGCCGCCCGGAAGGCAGAGGCAGCAGCGCACCGGCGGGCAGGTCTGGAAGGGAGCGCCCGCAAGCACGAACGCACGAACGCGTCGGGATCCCGGCGGCGTGGCCGCGCGTCTGCTCGCGTTCCCTGCCAAAAAAAAAGGAAATGCGCGCACGCACGGGCAAACCCAACTCATCCGCCACACCAAGCAAGCAACGTCACGGACCGATCGATCACGATTCACGGTCAGAGTGGCTAGGGACAAGCCGTGCCCGTGCGGTGAGCCCCGGCGGCAGGACATGAGCTCCACAAAACCGCCACCTCCGGCGCTCCCACAGGGGAGCACGCCCCAATAGAAAATTCTGGTGTGAGAAGAGGGGGTTTGGACGCCAAAGGCCGTTGACCGGTGGACACGGCATTAAACTAGTGGCGGGTAGGGGGCGTGTGGAGTCGTGGGCGCTGCGTGGCCGTCACGATGCCTACCGCGCGCTCTCGGGCTGTCTCGGAGCTCGATTTTGTGCCGGCCACGTATCCGCCATTAATGCGCATCGAAGAGGGATAGGGATGTCTTGGCAAGGAATCAAACAACCTCACATGTGTGATGCGATGCAGCTACCAGCTAGCGATGCTCTCTCTCTATTTGCTGATCCTTCTACAGTACTCTGTTCTCTCTCTCTCTCTCTCAAGGGAAACGTGCGCCGTGCTTCACGGGGGAAACAGGAGTTACGAATATCCGCTCACGAGCGTGCGAGAAGTTCTTGTGCGATCTAATTTCGTTAAACAAAAATAAAACTTGATAAATTCTTTATAACTATTCATTCATACACTGAGCATGCACATCAAAGAATTTCTTGTTAAGTTCCTAAAAAAAAAGAATTTCTTGTTAAGCAATAATAAGGGCCACGACATGTGTGCTGCTTGAGCTTGACGGGCCGGAGCTCGTTACGAATATCCTCCACGAGTGTGTTTGAATCCCCTTACGCTTTCCTTTTTCAGTTAGCATTGGAAAGATTGTTCGTCACTGGAATGCGCAAATCAGCAGCTCGTTCATTTATTTTTCCTCTCTACATTTTAAAAGAGTTGACATCTATTTCCGAAGGTTAAAAGAGTTGACATTGCTCTCGTGTTCGTCCGTCCATTCTCCATTGTCGTTTCTTCAGCAGTAGTCGGCTCTTTTGCATGCGTTCACGCTCCCAGTGGAGCTCTCTTCCAGGCCGGGTTCCACACTTCCCTAGCTCTAGCCTCTAGCTAGCTGCAAAGGAATAACCTCTATTGGTGCTTGTATTCTTTTTTAGAGAGAGTTTAGACATGATGCTCCCCTTGGGTGCCAAGTGTTTTCTTTTTATTTCATTCTCTCCCCTTGATTTCAGAGAGACGGAGGATCCCGTTCGTCCAAAAAAAAAAAGGAGAGAGACGGAGGATTTCACCGACAAGAAGATGGTAATTGGTACTCCTGTAACATCCCAGAAATTTGGATGTTTTCCCATATGTGAATTTTCGCAAAATTTTTAAAACTTTTTGATTGAACTTGTGTGTCACCAAATTTTATCCCAAGTTGCTCGCTCTCATCTCAAATTCCAAATAGAATAAAACCATATAAAAATTATTTTCAAATTAAGGTGTAAATGTGATTTGGATTTTTCTTGGATTTTACTTGGATCTCAAAGGTGAGTTTGTACTTTTGGATTAAATCCAAAATACAAACTAGAGCTAGTATTTAAATAAGATCTTTAATTTTTGTGTGGCTAACTCTAACTTTGCACCCGGGCTAATGAGACCAATTAACTCGGCTTCACCAGTTGCTGAGTCGCACCTCTCTCTCTCTAAGATCCTGCAGATGCTCTTGAAACAAATCCTAAACCTATCCTTGTACGTAATCTTGCTTAGCATCTCAAGCCCCTTTTTGCTAATCACGCTTGACATATGATCAAGTAACGAAACCCAGCTAGCATTCCTTCTTTATTTGCTATTCCTTGTCTTTTCGCAAGAGCCTAAAAACAGCAGCAGGCCATCTCCTCCTTTCTTTTTCTTCTGCCGGCAGAGCTAACAAGGCCTGCTAGCTAATCCTAAATCGAGTTTGCTTCCCTTGTTTCTGGCCTGCACCGCTCGCAAGCCCAAGACGTCGGCCCATTCTCCAGAACCCTCCATGCCCATTCTCCAGAACCCTCCATGTTTCCGTCACTGATCAACCGGGCCTGCACGTCAGCCGCCCCTTCCCTGTTCCTCTTTCCCCTTCGCACGGACGAACGCCGACGCTGCTCCTCTGTTTTCCTGTTGCGCCGCACAGCCTCTCTGCTCTCTCTCCCGTCCCGTCGCACGGATTCATCACCGCACCGCAGCGTCGCGTGGCCCGCACGCCGCCACCGAGCGCCAGCGCCTTAGACCTTTCCCGTGCGCTCCGTCCCGCAGCCGCGCGGATGCCGCCGCGTGTCCTGTGCTCGCCCACCAAGGATCGCCGCCGTCCAACAGGTGCCCAGCCGCGACCTCCCTGCGAACCCTAGTCCTCAGGGTATAAAACCCCAGAGCCGCAGCCCCTTCTTGTCTTCCCGGAAGCCGCCGCCACCCAGCCTCCCCAAGAAAATCACGAAGCTCTCTAGTGTGCTGCTGTTCGTGTGGAAGAGAAGAAAGGAGAAGGAGTTGGAGCTGCTGGGTAGGGGGGAGCGTCGTGAGGAGCCGAGGACATCACCGCCACGCTGTCGCCGACCGGGAGCGCCGCAGTGTCACCTTGGAGCAGAAGCCCGTGAAGCTCTGGGAGCTCTACGCCGTCGCCGCGCCTTCATCTTCAGCACGACCTGCTGCCGCCGCCCGAGGACCGTGCCGTCGCTGAACCGAGCAGGAGTGGGGCAAGGACCGGGGGGACGCCAAGGACGTCGTCGCCGCTAGGGACGCCATGAACGCCTTCGCCACGACGTCAAGCCGACTTGCTTCCCCTCGCCACGGCCGCGACCCATCCTGCCACGCCGATGTGACGCCCCAGGTTTTTAATTAACCTTAATTACCAGTCAAACTTGTTGACTAGGGTCAAAGCATGGTCAACCTGGGTCATCGCCTCGAAAACCTCACCAACCCTCACCCATTAGCATCTTAAGCAAGTCTAGCACACTTCCCATGGTCAAAACCCTAGCTAAGGGGGACAAACCCCTTGATGTCTTTGTGTCGATCTGGAACTTTTGCCACGTTCTCCAAATTTCACCTAAACACTTCAAAATATCCCAATATAAAAGTTGTCCAGTTTTTCATGAGACACAACTTTCATGTTGAGTGGCATTGCTGGTTTTGAGTGGAACAGGTGCTAAATTGCCAAGAAAGCTCAGAGTTCCTGTTCACCGAGACATGATTTTTCCCCGAATTGGCATTCGAATTTATCCTTCGATTTGAATCTATTTCAAATTCGGTTTCAGCCAACTTTTAGAGGAATCACCCACCTATAACTTTCCTATCTACAGGTTTTGAAGTTTATTTGCAATTTTTGGAGAATCGTGCAAAGCAACAGGGGCACATCGCTCGGACCGGGCCGAGAGCGCGCTCGGCGCGACGTCACGCGCGTACGCGCGACACCACGCGTCGCCGCCGCGCCGCCGCCGTGCGCCGCCGTACCACGGCCCCGCCTAAGAGTCCGCGCGTGAGCACGGTATGCGTCAGCACCGCACGCACCTCCAGGCCGCGTCTCGGCCGGTGAGCCCGCGCGCCACGCGGCGTGCGTGCGCTCGCCGCGGCGCCGTCGGTCCGCCCGCCGCGCCCGCACGCCGAGGCTCGCCGTACCCCGCGCCTTAACGCGCCGGTCGCTTCACTGCGAAGTGATGATGCCTCCGCGCGCGCTCGGCTATAAAAAGCCGTCCCCTCCTTCTTCCGCGCGTGAGCACTGCTGCCCGCCGATCCGCCATTGCCGCCGCCGCCGGTGAGCTCACAGCTCCGCTCGCTCCCGCCGCCGGCCAAACCCTCCTAGCCCTTCCCTAGAACCCAGTGGAGCTCCCACGGCCGCGTGTTCGCCCACATTGCGCCGCCACTCGCCGGAACCCGAGCCGCAGCGGGCGCGCCGCCGCGACCCCGCCGCCGCCGCTCGCCGGTGACATCTCCGGCCGAGCCACCACCGCCAATCGACGCGTGGTGAGCCCAATCACACTCCCCCGCCACATGTTTACCAAGTCCGGCCGCCGTTCGCCGCCGGCGAGCCCTCCCCCGCCGCCAAGGGCACGGTTGTGAATTTCTGAGGGCATATGTGTAAACCAGGGACCCGGTTGCAATAGAAAGATTCTTAGTTTCTTTGCAAGTCAGTCCAGTACCTTAGAAATAGCCTAGAAATTCACAGAAAATTCAGAAAAATGCAAACCCAATTTTGTTGGTCTCAGTGAGAGTAGATATACAACTTCTACAAAGCATGACCATAGTTTTGACTTATAGATTTTGAATGAAAATTCAGATGCAGTTTGACACATTTTTGCTATAATTCAAAATATAGAAAGGATATGGAGCTGAATTTTGGATATGTTTCTAGACTTGTCATGTTTAGACTCTGGACCAAAAATTGCACAAAGTTATGATGTAAATCTTTTTATATGAATTGTTTTCCATTTATGCAGAACCTGTCTAGATGATTTTTGTAGCTAAAACTAATTATATCTTTGTGCCCAACTTCTGCATGTTATCTTTTTATGCCAAAATACACCCCTGGTGAATTATTCACAATTTTATAATTGTCATAAATATTTATTCTTGAAATATGCTTGTTTTTCTTTGTAATTGAATAACCCAAGATCAATGGCAGTTCTAGATGTATATGTTGCATTCCTAGGTTAGTTTTGGACCCTAGAACCTGTGTGAGAAAGTTTGAATCAATTGGATGATTATTTATTTTTGTATGCATTTATCTTGCTTTAGTAGCTAGCTTTTGTTATTTTCGGTATATTTAATTTCCTAGCTATCCTAAGCATGCATGTGTGTTCAGTGGCTTGGTATATGTGTTTAGTGCTTAATAAACCCTTCCACTGAATTTTACTAATTTATTGTATGAATAAAAGCCTTGGAGGCCTTTATAGGTTTAATGTTTTGTTAAATAGGAAAATGCCTTTTTATTCCTTGTGACCCTTTATAAAATGGTTGCATAGTTTGTTTAGGACCTAAGGATACACCCTTGCTGTTTAAGAAATTAAAATGTAATTAATTGCATTTTTGTGCACACCCTTGCTATTGAAAGATTGAATAGTAAATCTCACATGAAATAACAATCCTGAAAATGAACACTAGATAATTGTTGGGCAATGATTAAACCCTTGTCCATAATAACCTTAATGAAAAAGATTTACTAATTAATTGTTTGTTAAAGTGCAGGTGGCCAACAAGAGTTGGATGAAATAATTAATCTATCACTCCACCTGAACCCTGCATTGCATTCCGTGTAGAGCTTCCTGACGGTAACTACGCGCTCGTGCCGGAAGCCGAGGAAGGAGGAGCTGAAGCGGAGCTGCAGTACGTGGAGGTGATCGAAGACACCGAGAGCACTCAGGCTAACCCTGCTGACGAAGGCAAGCCCCGGTGCATTAACCAAGTGTTTTTGGAAACTTTATGCAACTATCTATGGATGATTGTGCATTTACGTTCAGGAGTTGAAATGAAACCCTAGATGCATGATCCCTAGGTACCTATGTTCTTACTAGTATGATAGGTCGGTAGCTGCTATGCTATAGGACCGTTACAAGTCGAGTGATGCTTGTCACTCGCGAGAATAGGTTCTTATGTTGGAATCATAAGATCTCCTTAAATGGATTGCTCATGTGGTAAGAGCATGGGATGTGGGCTCCGGTCCAATGGCTTCCGTGGGTTAAGTGTTTGAACGTACTAAACACTTGTCGGAAATGGGTACGGTAAGCCTAGTACCTAAATGAGGCGGTGCGGGAACTTTGCGCTACTAATCTTAGGGTTGCGGCCCCGGGCTCGCCACCCGAGTACATGTGTGAGGCTAGGTGACCTTGGTGGCGTAGCCTAGCAAGCCTTGTACTTAAGACTGTAACATCTGATCCCAATCCGAAGATTTTTGGGAACCGCCTGGTGGTTGTCCTCGCGGGGGCACCCTACCGTGTGTTTAGGTCTACCTTGCAAGGTTTTAAATCAATCGATTGTCGGCCTCTCACCGTTATCTGAGACTACTTACTCCACTGGCCATGAGATCCCTAATGATGAAAGTTGATGAATATTTATGCTTGATTAATTGTTTGCACAACTCATGCTTGCACTAGTTTGCTAATTTAGAAAGGAATAATCAACTAGAACTTGTGCTAAAATATTGAAAGTAAGGACATACTCTTTGTTGCTTTTCAGCAAAAGAAACCCTTTTGGCCAAAAGCCTTTCATGTCTAGAGTTGGTGATGTAGTTGTCACCGACGGGTAAGTCTTGCTGAGTATTAGTATACTCAGTCTTGCTATAATCTGTTGCTTCAGGTAATGCCTTTGCTGATGTGTGGCCTGGAGAGATCCCGCCCGGCTGGGAGCTGGAGTGGGTTGAAGACGATGAATGAAGGCATCATGGCAGGCCTCCCGTGATGTTCCTCGTGCCGTTTAGTTTATTTCCGCTGTTTTCAAAACTCTGAACTTCGTTGTCGTGTCAAAGACTTCGGTTTGTAATAATTAAGCCCTTCGGGGTAAATTTGGATGTTAATCTTATGTTGTTCTCTGGACTCGCCTTCGCGTGAGTTTTAATGCATATATGTCGATCCTTGTTGCTTTGTAAGTGATTTACCGGGCGTTAACCCGGCAACTAACGACAGGATGATACTTTATTATTGCTTAATGACCAAAGTGGATTGGATTAGGCGATAGTACGGTATTTTCCTGGGCGGGTTGTCACAGCTGGCATCAGAGCAATTATATGCACCAGAGATTAATTAATAACCTTAATCACTGGTTTTTGAATAAAATTTGCCAAGATTGTTTGGATTTGCAAAACACGTTGGTCCGTTAAGGATAACCTAGACCGAGAGGCCCTAGAGGGAATTTTGGGTTCTTTCAGGTGGCTTATTAATCTATGGTTTATTTTGCTAACCCCCAGCACATTTACTTTCTGTCAGAACTTACTTTCTGCACAACCATACTAGTTCATCACGTTTTGCTATACGTGGTGGTACCACAGGAAAGTCCTGTGAGGGATGGATGGGACCTATTCAAATGGGCACCCACGTCGCGTCTGCGTCTCATCACGTTTTGCTATACGTGGTGGTACCGCATGGAAGTCATGCGAGGGATGGATGGGACCTATTCCAAAGGGAACCCACCGTCGCGTCTGTGTCTCGCCACGTTTTGCCATACGTGGACGTTCCGCATTTTGTATATGCGAGGCAAGGATCCGCTTCATTCCAAAAGGAGCGTGTCTGAGGTTGGACGCTGTCCATGCAGCGGCTTGACGCATGGATACCGTTTCTATAAGTGAACGGTACTGTATGTGGACGCTTCTGTGACGTGCTGGCACGGAAGGTTCTTTTCTGCAGGTACATAACAACGCTTCGTTAGACGCTAAGTGAGTACCGTGTAGCTCTCGACTAGCTATTATAGGGAGAGATGAGTAAAAGCCTTGCCACCGGCACTGACTTCGATTTTTGGCTTGATTGTCGTGTGAGGTCGAATAGGACGTCTTGCATGCATACTAAAAGTGGAAACTATTAAAATGGACCCAAACCAGAACTTGTATGCTCTCTAAGGAAGATTTGCTAGCGTGTGGTTCCTGTGAACTAGATTACCTCTCATGCATAGGTGTTGTGCTGTCCAAAAATCTGTATTGCTGCTAGCTTGAATTTTTGCACCAGATTCTAAAAATGTTTAGACTAGTTGACCTATACCAAAGTCGCTCCATATCTAATCTAGTTTTTGCTCGCAAAAATTCATGGGCATAGCTTCTGTAGATCTTGAGTTGTACCCTTTTTAGCGAACTCAGGTCAGGCTGTTTTTCAGGAAGGCAGAACCTGAAACTTTGCAACTTTCGACCTTGTTCCTAAATGATCTAGCTCAACCTTTGAATACCAAAAGTGTGTATAAAAACCTTACGGAGTAGCCTGTAAAATTTGGGAATTTTTGGGGTTCTGGATTTTTAGTTATGAATTTTTTTATTCACAGCTGCCAGAATTTGCACCATTTGACATGTTGCTCTCTTTTGAGTTCTAACATGCGTTACATTTTTGTACAGATGGCTGCCCCCATGTTTCTCGAGTACGGCGCTGATGGTTCGGTCCGTACAGACGGACTGCACTGGGAGGGTTTTCCACGCCTTGCGTGGGAGGCACTCAGCGCTGCCGGCTACACCATTCCGCCCGTCTACGAGGTACTCGAGTTAGAGCACCTGGGCGTGCCTCGTTGCAGAGTGACTGTCACTGTACCACCTCACCCGGACCACCCCGACTGGTTCGACTTGAGCTCGGTGTACTGGGGTTTTCGTCTGCAGGAGTCCTTAGAGTCGGCTGCCCTCTGGGTATTGACGGATTTCTGCGACCATAACCCGACGGTAGTAGCACTGTCACCATTCGGACTATTTCCGGCGGTGAACCCGCACGATCCGGCATGGAGGGACCGTGTGGACCACCTTCAGGAGTTACTGATGCTCGCAGTCCCACTGGACGTCACGCAGACGCTAACGCGTTGCCTGGACGCTGTGTTCACACTCCAGGGCCTGCGTAACACTACCCAGCTGATGATCAGCCAGCGACTGGAGTCGGCTCGGCTGGCCTGGCACAATCTTTCGGCAGCATACCAGCAGCTGAGCTTCACCCTCGCCCAGACTCAGCAGGAGAACGACCGACTGCGTGCCAGGAGGTTCCAGTTGGAGTTAGAGAGAGGTGACCGCCTGCAGAGAATCTTAGACCTAGAGGCAGAGGTCACTACCCTTGAGGAGGACGTGGACGCTCGAGAGATCGAGAGGTTGACACTGTTACAGAACATCATTGAGATGCAGCAGCAGGTAGAGGAGGCTGAGGTACAGGTAGCAGCTCTGCAGGCCATTGTGGCTCTGCAGCCACCACCTCCGGTGGAGGCACCTCCGGAGGAGCAGCAGGCTCAGTCTGGTCTTGACCAGGCGAGTCAGGCTGGACCACCGCTACCGACCCCACCGGCTTCACCTGCTGGCAGTGGTGCTTCGGTCGGCAACTAGGTTGCCGTAGTGTTGTAATAAGATGGGTCATACTCCTGTGTGTAGCCTTTTGGTTGGTTTGTGGTAGGTAAGCATAGGAGAATGCTTTTGTGCAGCATGGATGCAGTGTAACCCAGGTTGTAATGTGGTATTTTCAAACCTTGGAACCTTTGTAATGTTCTGTGAACACTTTATCCGTAATGTTGTTGTAAGGAAATACTTAAGCAATTTGTGATCAGAATCGAGTTCGGTGTTGTATACCAAGCTTGTTTGGAATTTTGGTGACGATCGTGTTCTCTAAATCTCAGCAATCGTGCACTTTCTTATTGGAAGTTATGCAAGTTTTAATCCAATCCGGGCTGCTGTCCAAACAGCTTAGGAAAGGGAGTTTTCGAACAATTGAACGTCGGAATCTTAGCATGCGTGGAATACCGAAGTTGTGCGGAGTGTTGCAATGACCGCGCTCACCAAAATTCAGCATTTTTGCATAAGAGTAGAGGGAGCTACGAAATTTTCGGTGAGTGTCGGCCGGCTGCCAGGACAGCTAGGTAGCTTTCCACAATTGCATTCTTCGGGCATGCGAAGTTGTAGTTCGCCGCAATGTGGAATGCCAACTTTGGGGAGTATGAAATTTGACATCTACTAACCAATTTTGGAAAATATCTCGGTGACTAGGCTGTTGGATGTGAAGTACTCTTGTGACTGTGTTGCTGCAAATGTCGAATGAATGCGCGAATGAGCTTTTGTCATGCATGTTTTACACTTGTCATTTCTTTCTAAGCAAGATTATGGCTATGTGTCTAACAAAGGCTCGCATTTCAGATGGTGGGACCAACACGCAGCTCCCCCAACGGTTTCGGAACATCGGGCAGTGGTGAACTACCACCGCCACCGCCCATGACGCCGGCGGAGGCATTCATGGCCACTCAGACCGAGGTGCTGCGCCAGATCCTGCAGACGCAGCAACAAATCGCCCAGCAGCTGAACCAAAGGCCGCCACATGTGGCAAATCATGAGGGGCCAAATCAGGTCACGACCTACCCTCAGTTCATCGGGATGAAGCCTCCGACCTTTTCCAAGGCAGAAGACCCCCTTGAAGCTGAGGCATGGATCAAGGCAATCGAGGCCAAATTCTCTGCCTTTGTGCTGCCTTGCTCAGAGGAAAACAAGGCCAACTTCGCAGCTCTGCAACTGCGAGGTGACGCCTTAATGTGGTGGGATCATTTCAAGACCATGCAGCAGGGACATGCTGTCACTTGGGATGAATTCAAGCAAGCGTTCAAGAGCCATCACATTCCTAAGGGATTAATGGATAGAAAGATGAGGGAGTTACTGGCCCTCAGGCAGGGATCCGACACTGTGTATCACTATGCACAGAAATTCAATAGCCTTTGCCAGTATGGTGGACATCACGTGGATACCGATGCAAAGAAAATGGAAAGGTTCCGTGATGGCCTGGATGGTGAGTTGTACGAACGGCTGAACTTGATTGAGCCCAACAACTTCCATGAGCTCGTAAACAAGGCTATATCCCAAGAGGATGCTATGAAGAAGGCCCAGAGAGACAAGAAGAGGCAGGCTGGTTTTGCTTCGGGCAGTGGAACTAACAAAAAGTTTCGCTTTGTGAAGAAGAATGTTCCTAACTCATCCCAGCAATCTTCAACTGGACGCTGGACGATGAAGCCATCACAGAGCAAGCCTTCAGGGAATTTCCAGTTCCGCAACACTCAGCAGCAGGCTCCCAGGCCTAATGCACCCCCACGTAACCCCAGCGATCGCCGCTGTTACAACTGTGGACAGCCGGGGCACTATATCAATGACTGCCCCAAACCTAAGCAGAACAAGCCCAACCAGCAGAATCAAGGTTCAGGGACCAAGCCGACCAATCCGGCTAAGAAGCCAATGGTGCAAGTCCGCCAGGGCAAGCTGAACTTCACCGCCATGAGTGACATACCGGAGGGAGCTGCAGTGCTTACGGGTACATTCTCTATCAATGACAATCCCGTTAAAATATTGTTCGACTCCGGGGCCACTCATAGTTTCATAAGTGAAAAGCTAGTAGGCAAATTGGGTTTAAGTGGTTCACATGTTAAGGAGGCTTTTACAATTGTCACTCCGGGTGGAAAAATCTCTTCCCACACCTTAGCCCTCGGAGTACCGTTGACATTGGGGAGTAAAACGGTTAAATCAAACCTCATTGTCATAGGCCTAGAGGGTATGGATGTTATCTTGGGTATGGATTGGATGACCCGACATAAGGTGGTTCTAGATATATCAGGCCGAGTTGTAGCAATCAATTCACCTACGGTCGGGCACACCACTTTGTACTTACCTTTTAAGGATGGTGCAGACCCTTGTGCCTATGTGACCATTATCTCTCGTCTTGAGGAAATTCCAGTAGTTTGTGAATATCCTGATGTCTTTCCCGATGAGTTGCCTGGCATGCCACCAGATAGGGATGTTGAGTTTGTGATTGAACTCCAACCGGGCACTGCGCCCATTTCTAAACGACCTTATCGTATGCCTCCCAAGGAATTAGCTGAACTGAAAAACCAACTCCAGGAATTGTTAGATAAGGGCTACATTCGCCCAAGTTCTTCTCCTTGGGGTTGTCCCGCACTCTTTGTCAAGAAGAAAGATGGGAGTTTGAGGCTATGTGTTGACTACAGACCGCTCAATGCGGTGACCATCAAAAACAAATATCCTCTTCCCCGCATTGATGTTCTTTTTGATCAGTTGGCTGGAGCCAAAGTTTTCTCCAAGATCGACCTTCGTTCTGGTTATCATCAAATCAAAATTCGACCTGGTGACATTCCCAAAACTGCTTTCTCCACTCGTTATGGTCTCTACGAGTTCTTGGTGATGTCCTTCGGTCTCACAAATGCCCCAGCCTACTTCATGTATCTCATGAACTCCGTATTTATGACGGAGCTTGACAAATTCGTAGTGGTCTTCATCGATGATATTCTAATCTATTCCAAAAATGAGAAAGAACATGCCAAACATCTTCGAATTGTCCTACAGCGTTTGAGAGATCATAAGCTCTATGCTAAATTCTCCAAATGCGAATTCTGGTTGGACAGTGTGAAATTCTTGGGGCACACTATTTCCAAAGATGGCATATCCGTAGATCCTAGCAAAGTACAAGAGGTGATGGATTGGAAACCACCCAAGTCCGTACACCAAATCCGCAGTTTTCTAGGTTTGGCGGGTTATTACCGTCGATTCATTCCGGACTTCTCCAGGATCGCTAAACCTATGACTGAACTGCTCAAGAAAGGAGTGAAATTTGTATGGAGTGAAGCATGTGAGAAAGCCTTCCACACGCTGAGACAACACTTAACTTCAGCCCCAGTGCTAGTGCAACCGGATAATTCCAAACCTTTTGAAGTTTTCTGTGACGCGTCAGGCACGGGTCTCGGTTGTGTTCTCATGCAAGAGGGCCGAGTCATTGCCTATGCCTCACGGGCACTTCGACCCCATGAGATCAATTATCCCACCCATGATCTAGAGCTAGCAGCAGTTGTTCATGCTCTTAAGATTTGGAGACACTATCTGATGGGCAATCGTTGCAATATCTTCACCGATCACAAGAGTCTCAAATATATCTTCACTCAATCGGATCTCAACATGAGACAAAGGAGATGGCTTGAGTTGATTAAAGATTATGATCTAGAAGTGCACTATCACCCCGGGAAAGCCAATGTTGTTGCGGATGCTCTTAGCCGCAAAGTTCACTGCCATCATCTTGAAGTGGAGCTGTATAGTGACCCCTTGTGTGAAGACATGAGGAAACTTAACTTGGAAGTGGTAGAGCAAGGAAATCTATATGTCCTAGCTGCCGAATCCAATCTTTATGATAGAATTGTCACTGCTCAACGCAATGACGAGGGCATACAGCTAATCAAACAGAAGTTAGCAGAAGGAGATCCCAAGTATACCTGTTTCCGGAGGGATGCAAACGATGTGGTATGGTTTGGGAAACGTCTTGTGGTTCCCTTTGACCAAGAAATTCAGCGAACCATCCTTGATGAAGCTCATCTTTCCAAATTCTCTATTCATCCCGGAAGCACCAAAATGTATCAAGATCTGAAGGAAAATTTCTGGTGATCCAATATGAAAGTCGATATAGCAAAATATGTGTCGGAGTGTGATACTTGTCATAGGATGAAAGCGAGCCATTTGAAATCGGCAGGTGTACTCCAACCCCTGTCGATACCTATGTGGAAATGGGATGACATAAGTATGGATTTTATTGTGGGTTTACCCCTGACGGCTAGAAAGAAGGATTCTATTTGGGTTATCGTGGACAGACTCACGAAGACTGCCCATTTCATTGCAGTACATACTACTTATTCAGTGCAGCAATATGCAGAGTTGTATATGGATCAAATAGTCCGTTTGCATGGAGTTCCGAAGACCATAATCTCGGATAGAGGGACTCAATTTGTAGCTCGTTTCTGGGAGCAATTGCATGAATGCCTAGGAACCAAGTTGATCCGTAGTTCCAGCTATCACCCGCAGACCGATGGTCAGACGGAAAGGGTAAATCAAATTTTGGAAGACATGCTACGGGCAAGCATCCTGCATTTTGATAAAAGTTGGGACAAGTGTTTGTCCTTGGCAGAGTTCTCCTACAACAATAGCTACCAAGCTAGTTTGAAGATGGCACCGTTCGATGCTCTTTATGGACGGAGATGTCGTACCCCTTTGAACTGGTCAGAAGCCGGAGAAAGGACACTCTTTGGTCCGGACTTAGTCAAAGACGCCGAAGAGAAAGTGCAAGTGATACGGGAGAACTTGAAGTTAGCACAGATGAGGCAAAAGAGCTATCACGATAGAGGAACGGCACCCCGACAATTTGAAGTTGGTAATTATGTATACCTAAAGGTTTCACCAACCAAGGGTGTGCAAAGGTTCGGTGTTAAGGGAAAGTTAGCCCCGCGCTATATCGGACCTTATGAAATCATTGAAGTATGTGGGCCAGTGGCTTATCGCATTCGACTGCCAGAACGGTTCTCCGCAGTTCACAATGTATTCCATGTGACCCAACTGAAGAAAGGTGTGCCGGTGCCTGAAACCGAAGTGATCACAGAAGCAAATGCTTGGATTGAGCCGGATTTCTCGCTCATCGAGCATCCCATGAGGGTGTTGGACAAAAAGGAAAGGAAGACCCGAAGACAAACCGTAAGGATGTACAAGATACAATGGAGTCATCATACGGAGGAAGAAGCAACTTGGGAGACGGAAGAGTATCTCAACACCAAGTACCCAGGTTTTCTGCAATCTCGAAACCGTGAGTTCTACTACCTACCTTGTTTTTCTTGAATCGAATCTCGGGGCGAGATTCCGTTTAAGGGGGGTAGGCTGTGACGCCCCAGGTTTTTAATTAACCTTAATTACCAGTCAAACTTGTTGACTAGGGTCAAAGCATGGTCAACCTGGGTCATCGCCTCGAAAACCTCACCAACCCTCACCCATTAGCATCTTAAGCAAGTCTAGCACACTTCCCATGGTCAAAACCCTAGCTAAGGGGGACAAACCCCTTGATGTCTTTGTGTCGATCTGGAACTTTTGCCACGTTCTCCAAATTTCACCTAAACACTTCAAAATATCCCAATATAAAAGTTGTCCAGTTTTTCATGAGACACAACTTTCATGTTGAGTGGCATTGCTGGTTTTGAGTGGAACAGGTGCTAAATTGCCAAGAAAGCTCAGAGTTCCTGTTCACCGAGACATGATTTTTCCCCGAATTGGCATTCGAATTTATCCTTCGATTTGAATCTATTTCAAATTCGGTTTCAGCCAACTTTTAGAGGAATCACCCACCTATAACTTTCCTATCTACAGGTTTTGAAGTTTATTTGCAATTTTTGGAGAATCGTGCAAAGCAACAGGGGCACATCGCTCGGACCGGGCCGAGAGCGCGCTCGGCGCGACGTCACGCGCGTACGCGCGACACCACGCGTCGCCGCCGCGCCGCCGCCGTGCGCCGCCGTACCACGGCCCCGCCTAAGAGTCCGCGCGTGAGCACGGTATGCGTCAGCACCGCACGCACCTCCAGGCCGCGTCTCGGCCGGTGAGCCCGCGCGCCACGCGGCGTGCGTGCGCTCGCCGCGGCGCCGTCGGTCCGCCCGCCGCGCCCGCACGCCGAGGCTCGCCGTACCCCGCGCCTTAACGCGCCGGTCGCTTCACTGCGAAGTGATGATGCCTCCGCGCGCGCTCGGCTATAAAAAGCCGTCCCCTCCTTCTTCCGCGCGTGAGCACTGCTGCCCGCCGATCCGCCATTGCCGCCGCCGCCGGTGAGCTCACAGCTCCGCTCGCTCCCGCCGCCGGCCAAACCCTCCTAGCCCTTCCCTAGAACCCAGTGGAGCTCCCACGGCCGCGTGTTCGCCCACATTGCGCCGCCACTCGCCGGAACCCGAGCCGCAGCGGGCGCGCCGCCGCGACCCCGCCGCCGCCGCTCGCCGGTGACATCTCCGGCCGAGCCACCACCGCCAATCGACGCGTGGTGAGCCCAATCACACTCCCCCGCCACATGTTTACCAAGTCCGGCCGCCGTTCGCCGCCGGCGAGCCCTCCCCCGCCGCCAAGGGCACGGTTGTGAATTTCTGAGGGCATATGTGTAAACCAGGGACCCGGTTGCAATAGAAAGATTCTTAGTTTCTTTGCAAGTCAGTCCAGTACCTTAGAAATAGCCTAGAAATTCACAGAAAATTCAGAAAAATGCAAACCCAATTTTGTTGGTCTCAGTGAGAGTAGATATACAACTTCTACAAAGCATGACCATAGTTTTGACTTATAGATTTTGAATGAAAATTCAGATGCAGTTTGACACATTTTTGCTATAATTCAAAATATAGAAAGGATATGGAGCTGAATTTTGGATATGTTTCTAGACTTGTCATGTTTAGACTCTGGACCAAAAATTGCACAAAGTTATGATGTAAATCTTTTTATATGAATTGTTTTCCATTTATGCAGAACCTGTCTAGATGATTTTTGTAGCTAAAACTAATTATATCTTTGTGCCCAACTTCTGCATGTTATCTTTTTATGCCAAAATACACCCCTGGTGAATTATTCACAATTTTATAATTGTCATAAATATTTATTCTTGAAATATGCTTGTTTTTCTTTGTAATTGAATAACCCAAGATCAATGGCAGTTCTAGATGTATATGTTGCATTCCTAGGTTAGTTTTGGACCCTAGAACCTGTGTGAGAAAGTTTGAATCAATTGGATGATTATTTATTTTTGTATGCATTTATCTTGCTTTAGTAGCTAGCTTTTGTTATTTTCGGTATATTTAATTTCCTAGCTATCCTAAGCATGCATGTGTGTTCAGTGGCTTGGTATATGTGTTTAGTGCTTAATAAACCCTTCCACTGAATTTTACTAATTTATTGTATGAATAAAAGCCTTGGAGGCCTTTATAGGTTTAATGTTTTGTTAAATAGGAAAATGCCTTTTTATTCCTTGTGACCCTTTATAAAATGGTTGCATAGTTTGTTTAGGACCTAAGGATACACCCTTGCTGTTTAAGAAATTAAAATGTAATTAATTGCATTTTTGTGCACACCCTTGCTATTGAAAGATTGAATAGTAAATCTCACATGAAATAACAATCCTGAAAATGAACACTAGATAATTGTTGGGCAATGATTAAACCCTTGTCCATAATAACCTTAATGAAAAAGATTTACTAATTAATTGTTTGTTAAAGTGCAGGTGGCCAACAAGAGTTGGATGAAATAATTAATCTATCACTCCACCTGAACCCTGCATTGCATTCCGTGTAGAGCTTCCTGACGGTAACTACGCGCTCGTGCCGGAAGCCGAGGAAGGAGGAGCTGAAGCGGAGCTGCAGTACGTGGAGGTGATCGAAGACACCGAGAGCACTCAGGCTAACCCTGCTGACGAAGGCAAGCCCCGGTGCATTAACCAAGTGTTTTTGGAAACTTTATGCAACTATCTATGGATGATTGTGCATTTACGTTCAGGAGTTGAAATGAAACCCTAGATGCATGATCCCTAGGTACCTATGTTCTTACTAGTATGATAGGTCGGTAGCTGCTATGCTATAGGACCGTTACAAGTCGAGTGATGCTTGTCACTCGCGAGAATAGGTTCTTATGTTGGAATCATAAGACCTCCGACGAGCCCCATGGTGAGCAACACGTACCCAAGCCACTCCTTTTTTCCCTGCTTAGCCTTGTAATCCTGCCTGAGTTGCCAGCCGTCGAGCTGTGCCTGCTTCCTGTTTCCCTGGGAACACCGGCGAACCATGGTTGTCCCGGGTTGAAGTTGCAATCTTGTCACACCCCAAGTCTTTTCCTTTTCCGTTGTTTGCTTGGTGTCGCCGGCCTTCGTGCTGTGCTTGCACCATGATCTCTTGAACGCTAGCTAGATGTCCTTGGTTGCCTGAATGAAACCTTGAGCACCTAAGTGGCTGAAGCTTTCACCTTTTGTTGTGTTTGTGTCTTCGGCCTTCGCGCCGCTAAATCCGTGCGGGTACCGCGCGCGAGCGCCCGTGCTCCTCCCTGTGCTGCGCGCACCCGCATCTCTCGCCGCCGCGCACGCCCTTGCAAACGGCCGGTGCGCGCTAACCCTTGCCACACCGCGCGCGCCTTCGTCGCGAGCGCGCCGCTCTTGAGCCTCGTCGGGCCTTCGTGCCGTGGAGCTTTCTCTGCAGGTGCACGCTCAGCCGCTGCGGCCAAATCCCTTCACCGGCCGGCCCTTGCCGCGCCGCCGCCCCCTTTCTGGCATTCTGCCGAATACCTGGGGCGCGACCCCTTTTTCTTGAGCTCTGAGTGGTGCCACACCGTGGGCCACGTGAACGCAGCCACACCGCGCCACAGAGGATCTCAGATCCCGGGCTGAGTGAACCCCAGAGGAGTTCAGGGGGCGCACCTGGACTTCCTCGCGTAAACCTTGTTGGGCTTGGCCCACGAAGATCTTTTGGGCCAAATGCTTTCCAGACCGGACCAAATAAGAGGAGAAGGTGGTTTTCTAGACTTGTTCAACTTTGGACCGATCTGGGCCGGCCCAATGGGCTACTAACACTTTGGGCCCAACTCGGCCCACTAACCCACTGACCGCTGACGTCAAGCTGACGTCAGCATTATGTTAATAAAATTATTTTCTGATTTTATAAATGATTTACTAAATGTTTTATAAATCCTTTTTCCCTTAAAAATTCATAGCTAATCATCCGGAGCTCCGAAAATTATGAAACCACTTGCGTTGGTTTCATAAATTCGAGACGCTCGCTGCTACCCTATCCTTATCCGCTCTCGTCCTTGAACCGAACCCCTTTTGCCCCGCATGCTTGGAGAAGAATTCGTGGCCGATGCCTGCCCTGCGCTATTGTGGGTCTGGGACGCCGGAGCTCCGCAACTAGCCACTGGCTTGCCACGGACAGGGATGACTTCCCCGAGACGCGTTCACACTATTTTCCTTGCTTGCACCGTTTCCACCGCCTTGTGCCACAACCCGCATACCCGCTCTCTCTTTGCCTTGCACCGAGCCGAGTAGCACGCGACGTACCCAGCGTTAGTAACCCAGAAGGCCGCGTGGGATGGACGGTCGTGCCTTGAGTAGAGGCCTCTGTTTCAAAGCACGGCAACCCCGCGTTGCAACCTAGTTACTACGCCATGTGTATCGTCGTATTGCTAGCACCTGCTCCACCGTGCTCCCGAGCACGTCTTGCTGCGTCACCATCCTTTTATCGACCACGAGTCGATCCTTTCCTTCTCTCGGTGCTGCCACCACATACCTTATTCTGATAAAGCCTTGCCTGACTCGTTTCGCCTTACTCCTCTCTCTTTATCCTCTGAGTTTCCGCATCGTTGCACCTATCTGTTGCGCTAATACCTTACAGGCGCATTCTCCAAGATCCTTAGCCTTTGATCGGCAACCCAACCTTGAACTAACCCTTCTCTCTAATTTGCTTTCTAGTATTCAAAGCTAGTAGCTTAAAGCTATTTTAATATAAAACTAATTACTTCGATTTCCTTAAATTAAACTAGTGCTGCTTGTAGCTAGTTTGGATTTATTTGGTTCTTTAATGCTTCTCTTTGGAGTTTATTTGCAAATAGATCCTCGTTGTTTATTTATATTTCCGAATCTAGAATTTCCCCGGAGTCGAGGAGACAAGCCAGAAGATCAAGTACGGCTATGGAAACTACGACAACTACTTACACGCAGGTGTTCACGCCCGACCATTCTTTGAATGCCCATTAGGCATGGCTATTAGAACTGCTAGTGCTTTACTTACTGCATAGTGATGGATATGATGAACCCGTGCATAGCCTCTTTTACATACTTGTCCTTGATTGACCTACTACTACTACTACTTTACTTATGCGTGATGATACGCTGAGCTTGCGATGCATGTGTGGGATTATTGTGGTAGTTTCTTGGCGTGTGTGGGGAAAACCGGCAGGAGAAGGTGTATTGGGATATTTTGGCGGGGGTGAGCTCGAGACAACCCGATCTGGGATCGGGGGCTAGGGATCGTCTTCTCGGACGTTGCCCAGTTTGGTGCCTATGGCGGGTACACTGTTTTAGGAGCACATGTGTTGGGGATTTTGTGATGACTTGGAGGATATGAGCTCGCCCCGGTCTGAAACCGAGTGGGTCGCCTGTTACACGGGACTTTCGTACACACCACCTCGCCGAGAGTGGGGATAGGGCCGTTCGACCCTAGCAAGTGCGGTACCATACCTGCCAGCAGGATAGCGGGGTATCAGTGGGGGAGAGGTGGGAGTGAGTCCAGCCTCTCAGTGCGACTCCCGTGTGGCCACACGGGGGCATTTTCACAGTTCTGGGGTGGTCTTCTGCGGGGGACCGCATCGAGACCCGGATGCAGGATGGAACCGTAACTCCTAGGTGTTCATTCGGTAGGATGGGCTCGGTCGACTTGCTACTGTCGGGTGCCATTCTGAGATGGGTACTGGTGTACACGCTCTGCAGAGTTTAGATCTATACGTATAGTCGCGTCCTCGGTTATGGACATGCCCGTTGTTTCTCCGACTCTTACGTTTTGGGATTTCTACCTCCCCCTTATAGGATGAGAGTGTATGGTCAGCCGTGGTTGTATTCGGGGAGAGGAGAGTTGCTCCCTCTACCTCGCGGATCCGAGTGCGATCATTGAGGTGCGAGGAGTGGGAGTTCTCGCACCGACCCTAGATGGAGATAGGTGATGGTGTCGGTGATCTGGGTGACCAGGTGTAACCGTTTGCGGATGAGAGATATGGGATTTGGTGGGAATTGGAGATTCTATTTTTTATGAGATGCTGCTGCTGCTGCTTAGGAAACCCCAGCTCTTACCTCATACCTTTTCATACCATTAGAGGTAGGCCACTTAAAGTTTGCATACGGTTGGTGACGTGAACCTATCCCATTCCTTGGGGATAGATTGTGAGTGTGCAGGACTGGACTTGGAGCGAAAGTCCATCAAAGAAGAGTCCATGGAGGAAGGGTTCGTCGCTTCGCTCAAGGATGCCTGTGGTGAAGATCGAAGATGAAGCCCTGAAGCCTTAGCTACCGCTGTGGAATTTCTTCTTGTCGTTTAGCCCAAGGGGCTTGTACTTAAATCGTATACTGAGCTGTATTCGGTTGTAACTACTATGTTTTGAACTCTGATTTCGTTGTATGACTGTGATATTTATCTGTGATGAATGCCTGTGCGTGATAGCGTCTGATCTAGGGACTATCACGAGACAGAATGCTGGGTTTTCTGATTTTGGAAAACCCAGGGCGTTACAGATGGTATCAGAGCCGTACTTGACTGTAGGACGAACCCTAGCAATGGCCGATAGTTCAGGACAGCCTAAACATCCTTGATTGAGTTTATACTCATTGACTTTTATATAAACCCCTTGAATTCTACTATTACAACCTTGACTTTTCACTAACTAACTGACTTACTAACAACCCCTCTATGGTTGCTGACCTATGGAAAACAACGGATGTCGCTTGATCAAGACCAAGCCATACTACAGAAGGATGCCTCGTACAAGACAAAGGCAACCACTACAATGACAGCTATGGAGATTAGGATCCAAGGAAAAGATGAAGATGACTCTACAGGACTTAATTGGAATATCCTCTGTTAAACCCTCAGTACCAGTTTACACCATCACAGCTGCCCTATAATGGAGTTCAGACTGCCGAAGATGGAATAGACTGCCACCATGATGCCTCATAAAGTCAGCAAACAGGAGAAGCCACAAGGACAATAAGCACCCTTCCATTTCCCCCTCTTCGCCCGGGACGAAGCTTGGACAACACCACTTTGAAGCTAATGATGAGATAAGATTCTAATTTCGAGTGCGCAAACATAAGGAACGAGTGATCTACTACTTGGATTTGGCACACGTAAGCATGGTCGCAGGAGTCGGAACCCCTGAGATGCTCGTAGCTCAGCATTTGGATAAAGACCCGTCGACTTGAATCTACACGAATAGCCGAGTCACAAAGGACTAAGATATTAAGATCAGCTGCAGCTACAAGAGGCAAATATTGGATTGAACAGCTACGACCACCCTGGGAGCAAGCATCAAATACTTGGAATCATGATTTGATAGGTATATGGAATTCCCCATTGACGAGAAGTGTGAAATTGGGATGCTTGAATCTGGATCTCCCCAACCGACCAGAGATGACGATGGATCAAGATCAACAAATGAGAAACACGGGGCATGGATAAAATGATAAACATGGAGCACCCCTTTGCAAGGATAAGCCACGAGGACTATGGACGAAGAAGAGTAGTCCAACTAAGTCAGAATGTCTAAACTTGAAGAATTGGACAAGAAGCGAAGGGTTAAGATCAAGAAGATTTTAGCTCCCTCCCACAGGAACCCATGATCCTCCTAGGCTACGAATGGAACCTCCTCAGTCGGAAAGATGATTTCGGTAATTGGACCCTAACCTGGAGGTTTGTGAAGGAAGCAATAGCTACAGGATGTAACATCAGAATTGTACGAGTCAGGTGGACGACAAAAAGTCGTGTGACCCAGAGAGGATTATGGAACACAACTTACGGGTCCTCGATCAAGCCAGCTCGGCGAAGACTTTCGCCAGTCTGCTTCAGAAAGTTCAGCACCGAGACGTCAGATGGGTGTATCCTTTCGAGTGATGCAACACTAACCTTAGTGAAATCCCCCAAATATCCACGATATACTAGTAAGCTTCTACCTGGTGTAATCTCGGAGGTCATAGGAGTCAGCCTCGGGATACACATTTGTTTGGTGCATTGCTTGAGTGATTGGATCTTTATGATCTTATGGTTGTTATGCCTCTTCATGTTTGTGTGAAATTGTATTGAGTGCTTATGCTTGCTAGATCTTTAGATGACTCCTTTAGAGGCCTTAGCTTACCCTTTCCGCAAGATCAAAAGCATGAAGAACGAAGACTGACGTGTCAAGCATACTCTCATGATCATGCTTCAGAAGAAGAGAAGAACTTCTAGCAACTTCGACAAATTAAACCAAGGTTTCAAGTAAGTTACCCGATGATCTTTGGGATCGGGTTCACAAACCAGAAAAAGAGTACTCAAGAGCTTGAAACCTCGAAAGCTCGGAAGAGCATGTACTCCTACGGAAGTATATATATCGGTTAAAAGCAGTCAAATTTGGACCAAGATAATAATATACCTAAGGGTACGTTAAGAGTACAAGCTTCGGTTTTTGACGACTTTGGATAAGAGTTTGCTCAAGACGAACTAGCTTTTTACCCGCAGTGAGATAGGCTCAGAGAAACCGCCGGAGAAACAGACCTCCGCTAGGCATAAAGTATACGACTCCCTCATATGGAAAGAAGTGGGAGACTCGTGCCTAATTGGAATAAAAGCACTTAATGGACGCCATGAGAATATGACCTTGTTCTTGTGGAATCATATGAGAATAAGCTGGGTTGATAAGAAGAAGTAACCTCGAGAGGGAGGACTGGAAATAAGATGAGACAGCCATGCTCCGACTTGCTCTAAGGTCACCAAACTTGTGTGGCACTGCTGGAAGAGATAGATTGAGGTAAAGGGAGCTCTAGCCTAAAGATGGAACTTAATACGAGCTAGGACAAGAGTATAGTTCCCAAGATACCCGGATCATACCTTGCAAAGTGCTTATGGATGCTAACGCACGAGAACCTGCAGTAGCACTCGACTTCAAAAGCCCTCATGGGAATGAAAGATGCGAGCCTAAGAAATCTTGTCGACTAAACGTTACAATGTCAAGGACATCGACAACTCGAAGACCTACCGGAGAGAAGACCGGCACCATCCCCGGTACGAGCTTAATCTCGAGGACGAGATTCTTTTGAGGGGGGGAGTCTGTAACATCCCAGAAATTTGGATGTTTTCCCATATGTGAATTTTCGCAAAATTTTTAAAACTTTTTGATTGAACTTGTGTGTCACCAAATTTTATCCCAAATTGCTCGCTCTCATCTCAAATTCCAAATAGAATAAAACCATATAAAAATTATTTTCAAATTAAGGTGTAAATGTGATTTGGATTTTTCTTGGATTTTACTTGGATCTCAAAGGTGAGTTTGTACTTTTGGATTAAATCCAAAATACAAACTAGAGCTAGTATTTAAATAAGATCTTTAATTTTTGTGTGGCTAACTCTAACTTTGCACCCGGGCTAATGAGACCAATTAGCTCGGCTTCACCAGTTGCTGAGTCACACCTCTCTCTCTCTAAGATCCTGCAGATGCTCTTGAAACAAATCCTAAACCTATCCTTGTACGTAATCTTGCTTAGCATCTCAAGCTCCTTTTTGCTAATCACGCTTGACATATGATCAAGTAACGAAACCCAGTTAGCATTCCTTCTTTATTTGCTATTCCTTGTCTTTTCGCAAGAGCCTAAAAACAGCAGCAGGCCATCTCCTCCTTTCTTTTTCTTCTGCCGGCAGAGCTAACAAGGCCTGCTAGCTAATCCTAAATCGAGTTTGCTTCCCTTGTTTCTGGCCTGCACCGCTCGCAAGCCCAAGACGCCGGCCCATTCTCCAGAACCCTCCATGTTTCCGTCACTGATCAACCGGGCCTGCACGTCAGCCGCCCCTTCCCTGTTCCTCTTTCCCCTTCGCACGGACGAACGCCGACGCTGCTCCTCTGTTTTCCTGTTGCGCCGCACAGCCTCTCTGCTCTCTCTCCCGTCCTGTCGCACGGATTCATCACCGCACCGCAGCGTCGCGTGGCCCGCACGCCGCCACCGAGCGCCAGCGCCTTAGACCTTTCCCGTGCGCTACGTCCCGCAGCCGCGCGGATGCCGCCGCGTGTCCTGTGCTCGCCCACCAAGGATCGCCGCCGTCCAACAGGTGCCCAGCCGCGGCCTCCCTGCGAACCCTAGTCCTCAGGGTATAAAACCCCAGAGCCGCAGCCCCTTCTTGTCTTCCCGGAAGCCGCCGCCACCCAGCCTCCCCAAGAAAATCACGAAGCTCTCTAGTGTGCTGCTGTTCGTGTGGAAGAGAAGAAAGGAGAAGGAGTTGGAGCTGCTGGGTAGGGGGGAGCGTCGTGAGGAGCCGAGGACATCACCGCCACACTGTCGCCGACCGGGAGCGCCGCAGTGTCACCTTGGAGCAGAAGCCCGTGAAGCTCTGGGAGCTCTACGCCGTCGCCGCGCCTTCATCTTCAGCACGACCTGCTGCCACCGCCCGAGGACCGTGCCGTCGCTGAACCAAGCAGGAGTGGGGCAAGGACCGGGGGGACGCCAAGGACGTCGTCGCCGCTAGGGATGCCATGAACGCCTTCGCCACGACGTCAAGCCGACCTGCTTCCCCTCGCCACGGCCGCGACCCATCCTGCCACGCCGAGACCTCCGACGAGCCCCATGGTGAGCAACACGTACCCAAGCCACTCCTTTTTGCCCTGCTTAGCCTTGTAATCCTGCCTGAGTTGCCAGCCGTCGAGCTGTGCCTGCTTCCTGTTTCCCTGGGAACACCGGCGAACCATGGTTGTCCCGGGTTGAAGTTGCAATCTTGTCACACCCCAAGTCTTTTCCTTTTCCGTTGTTTGCTTGGTGTCGCCGGCCTTCGTGCTGTGCTTGCACCATGATCTCTTGAACGCTAGCTAGATGTCCTTGGTTGCCTGTTCTGTAGCTCCACCGTGACATGCCCACCACCTGTTCGATGTTTTGCCTGAATGAAACCTTGAGCACCTAAGTGGCTGAAGCTTTCACCTTTTGTTGTGTTTGTGTCTTCGGCCTTCGCGCCGCTAAATCCGTGCGGGTACCGCGCGTGAGCGCCCGTGCTCCTCCCTGTGCTGCGCGCACCCGCATCTCTCGCCGCCGCGCACGCCCTTGCAAACGGCCGGCGCACGCTAACCCTTGCCACACCGCGCGCGCCTTCGTCGTGAGCGCGCCGCTCTTGAGCCTTGTCGGGCCTTCGTGCCGTGGAGCTTTCTCTGCAGGTGCACGCTCAGCCGCTGCGGCCAAATCCCTTCACCGGCTGGCCCTTGCCGCGCCGCCGCCCCCTTTCTGGCATTCTGCCGAATACCTGGGGCGCGACCCCTTTTTCTTGAGCTCTGAGTGGTGCCACACCGTGGGCCACGTGAACGCAGCCACACCGCGCCACAGAGGATCTCAGATCCCGGGCTGAGTGAACCCCAGAGGAGTTCAGGGGGTGCACCTGGACTTCCTCGCGTAAACCTTGTTGGGCTTGGCCCACGAAGATCTTTTGGGCCAAATGCTTTCCAGACCGGACCAAATAAGAGGAGAAGGTGGTTTTCTAGACTTGTTCAAATTTGGACCGATTTGGGCCGGCCCAATGGGCTACTAACACTTTGGGCCCAACTCAGCCCACTAACCCACTGACCGCTGACGTCAAGCTGACGTCAGGATTATGTTAATAAAATTATTTTCTGATTTTATAAATGATTTACTAAATGTTTTATAAATCCTTTTTCCCTTAAAAATTCATAGCTAATTATCCGGAGCTCCGAAAATTATGAAACCACTTGCGTTGGTTTCATAAATTCGAGACGCTCGCTGCTACCCTATCCTTATCCGCTCTCGGCCTTGAACCGAACCCCTTTTGCCCCGCATGCTTGGAGAAGAATTCGTGGCCGATGCCTGCCCTGCGTTATTGTGGGTCTGGGACGCCGGAGCTCCGCAACTAGCCACTGGCTTGCCACGGACAGGGATGACTTCCCCGAGACGCGTTCACACTATTTTCCTTGCTTGCACCGTTTCCACCGCCTTGTGCCACAACCCGCATACCCGCTCTCTCTTTGCCTTGCACCGAGCCGAGTAGCACGCGACGTACCCAGCGTTAGTAACCCAGAAGGCCGCGTGTGATGGACGGTCGTGCCTTGAGCAGAGGCCTCTGTTTCAAAGCACGGCAACCCCGCGTTGCAACCTAGTTACTACGCCATGTGTATCGTCGTATTGCTAGCACTTGCTCCACCGTGCTCCCGAGCACGTCTTGCTGCGTCACCATCCTTTTATCGACCACGAGTCGATCCTTTCCTTCTCTCGGTGCTGCCACCACATACCTTATTCTGATAAAGCCTTGCCTGACTCGTTTCGCCTTACTCCTCTCTCTTTATCCTCTGAGTTTCCGCATCGTTGCACCTATCTGTTGCGCTAATACCTTACAGGCGCATTCTCCAAGATCCTTAGCCTTTGATCGGCAACCCAACCTTGAACTAACCCTTCTCTCTAATTTGCTTTCTAGTATTCAAAGCTAGTAGCTTAAAGCTATTTTAATATAAAACTAATTACTTCGATTTCCTTAAATTAAACTAGTGCTGCTTGTAGCTAGTTTGGATTTATTTGGTTCTTTAATGCTTCTCTTTGGAGTTTATTTGCAAATAGATCCTCGTTGTTTATTTATATTTCCGAATCTAGGATTTCCCCGGAGTCGAGGAGACAAGCCAGAAGATCAAGTACGGCTACGGAAACTACGACAACTACTTACACGCAGGTGTTCACGCCCGACCATTCTTTGAATGCCCATTAGGCATGGCTATTAGAACTGCTAGTGCTTTACTTACTGCATAGTGATGGATATGATGAACCCGTGCATAACCTCTTTTACATACTTGTCCTTGATTGACCTACTACTACTACTACTTTACTTATGCGTGATGATACGCTGAGCTTGCGATGCATGTGTGGGATTATTGTGGTAGTTTCTTGGCGTGTGTGGGGAAAACCGGCAGGAGAAGGTGTTTTGGGATATTTTGGCGGGGGTGAGCTCGAGACAACCCGATCTGGGATCGGGGGCCAGGGATCGTCTTCTCGGACGTTGCCCAGTTTGGTGCCTATGGCGGGTACACTGTTTTAGGAGCACAGGTGTTGGGGATTTTGTGATGACTTGGAGGATATGAGCTCGCCCCGGTCTGAAACCGAGTGGGTCGCCTGTTACACGGGACTTTCGTACACACCACCTCGCCGAGAGTGGGGATAGGGCCGTTCGACCCTAGCAAGTGCGGTACCATACCTACCAGCAGGATAGCGGGGTATCAGTGGGGGAGAGGTGGGAGTGAGTCCACCCTCTCAGTGCGACTCCCGTGTGGCCACACGGGGGCATTTTCACAGTTCTGGGGTGGTCTTCTGCGGGGGACCGCATCGAGACCCGGATGCAGGATGGAACTGTAACTCCTAGGTGTTCGTTCGGTAGGATGGGCTCGGTCGACTTGCTACTGTCGGGTGCCATTCCGAGATGGGTACTGGTGTACACGCTCTGCAGAGTTTAGATCTATACGTATAGCCGCGTCCTCGGTTATGGACATGCCCGTTGTTTCTCCGACTCTTACGTTTTGGGATTTCTACCTCCCCCTTATAGGATGAGAGTGTATGGTCAGCCGTGGTTGTATTCGGGGAGAGGAGAGTTGCTCCCTCTACCTTGCGGATCCGAGTGCGATCATTGAGGTGCGAGGAGTGGGAGTTCTCGCACCGACCCTAGATGGAGATAGGTGATGGTGTCGGTGATCTAGGTGACCAGGTGTAACCGTTTGCGGATGAGAGATATGGGATTTGGTGGGAATTGGAGATTCTATTCTTTATGAGATGCTGCTGCTGCTGCTTAGGAAACCCCAGCTCTTACCTCATACCTTTTCATACCATTAGAGGTAGGCCACTTAAAGTTTGCATACGGTTGGTGACGTGAACCTATCCCATTCCTTGGGGATAGATTGTGAGTGTGCAGGACTGGACTTGGAGCGAAAGTCCATCAAAGAAGAGTCCATGGAGGAAGGGTTCGTCGCTTCGCTCAAGGATGCCTGTGGTGAAGATCGAAGATGAAGCCCTGAAGCCTTAGCTACCGCTGCGGAGTTTCTTCTTGTCGTTTAGCCCAAGGGGCTTGTACTTAAATCGTATACCGAGCTGTATTCGGTTGTAACTACTATGTTTTGAACTCTGATTTCGTTGTATGACTGTGATATTTATCTGTGATGAATGCCTGTGCGTGATAGCGTCTGATCCAGGGACTATCACGAGACAGAATGCTGGGTTTTCTGATTTTGAAAACCCAGGGCGTTACACTCCCTCCGTTCCAAAATATAAGTATTCTTCGATTTCCGTGGTGCACGTTTGACCATTCGTCTTATTCAAAAAATTTGTGAAAATATAAAAATAATTATGATATACGTAGAATATATATGATGATAAAACATGTCATAACAAAATAAATAATATTTTCATAAATTTTTTGAATACTAGGAGTGTGCCCGTGCGTTGCCACGGGCATAACTGATTTCATTTATGAGCATCAATTTCATGTACAAAATATTTGCAATGGCATAAAATACATGCATATATACAATGTATTTTTAAAATATTCATATTCTGTGCACATTATTCCAAATTATGCATGGGATTGGATGACACGAAACATAATAAGAGTATAAATTGTTGCAACTTCATAAGCTCTATCTCACTCCACTTCCGCCCATGCAAATCTCCCAAATTCACTATATTTTTTAATTTTTATATATATAATTTTGAGAACCCTAAACCCACTGTTTTAACACTATTGATTGTCAGTGAAAGGATCATGAAAAAACATGAGTACATAGTCCAAATTTAAGATGTGTGAGTTTTTTTCAAACTAACCAGAAGGAAAATGGTTAATAAAACAATGTGTTCATTTTTCTGAACATATGTCTGTTCTTTTTCAGAACTTATATCTTTGCATTTTGCAGTAAAAAATGTCTCCCCAAACTTATGAGATTCAAACAGCAGCAGCAACAGTCACATCTAAACTGTTGTGCTATATTGGAGGTGCACGAAACAATAGCCCAAACAACATGATGATGAAACGGGCATTATCACATCATGTCTGAGCTAATGAGCTACATACATCGGCAACATGCATTGTCCTACCCTCAGCTCACATCCCCTCCAGTGCCTCTGATTATCCTGGAATTTTTGTAATCTATGACACAACATACCAACTGAGCATGGCCAATGATACACATTGCCTAGTTGCTCAGTACTCCATGCTATCACACATAGCATACATGATCTCCCCACTAATTTCCAGGTTAAGATTTGTGTTTGAGTCTAGGTCCTCCACATTGTCGTCAAGGTCAAGGCTGTCACTCTAGAACTGGTGATTCCACAGGAACCTGCAACCACTGTCTAGTATAATTGGGCCTGATTTTAACAAAACAGACCAGTATAATACTTAACACAGATGATCAACATGCTATATCAGGTGATAATAATGGAGAAACCAAACAAAACGGTCTTTAGAATAGTACAGTATAATGGTAGTAGCAGCTGCCCACTGATATGAGCTGATGGGAAAAACACCTGAAAAGTAGGACAACATTAATAGATGATTAATCGATCATGTAAAGGACAGGCAATAGAAGACAACTGGCTTCTCTCAAACAGTGCAAACATGACTTTATTTATTCCCTTCAGGACGAAAATTTCTGAAATCAGATACATGAGGGTATACAGCCACAAATTTTGAACAATTTAATTTTTCCAATATGAAAGAATGAAAAAGAGGAGACGTCATATGTATACCATCTGATTTCAGTACGAAGCATACACACAATATTTGCTGAATGAATTGAAGTTTTGCAATGCTACAGAAAACTTACAAATTCAAGCATTTTAACCTCTTGCAAGATTGCTAATACAGTATCGACAAGTTTGTAAACCTGAATTTGGTCCCAACATCTGGAATTAAATTCAGTTAGCTACCCCAGGTCATAGTTGCACGAGTGAGTTTAATTTATCAGCTGAATGGTGACCTCAGTTTGGTGTCACTTACCCAATTACTATCTCTTGTCGTCTTTACTGTCCCACAGCCAGTTTCAGGTAACAACCACAAGTAAAGCATTTGATCTATGGTTTGGGGAAAATAATGTAAATAAAGTGCATCATGATCTTTAAAGGATGGGAGCATGTAAAGGGTGGCATACCTCACTTCATATAATTTATCAGCCGAACAGTGAGCTCTCTATTTGGTTGCAATTTCTCTGCAATTCATTAGTCACCACAAGATACATAACAAATAAGTGCCATTCTTAGGCATTAGTCACCACAAGATACATAACAAATAAGTGCCATTCTTAGGCACCTGTAAAGAAACAAAAATCATGGTAATGTGCCATTACTACTGGAAAGAAAACAGAGTGCATGTTCTGCAAGAGCAACACAGAGGGATTGGTTCTCTAAATTCCAAACATAGGCAGTCAAGAATGCCAATCACACCGAACATATGTACATAAGTGTCCACAAAAGACAGCATGAATAAAATACATAGGTGTTACGTAAATGATAATCTAACAAGACAACTATTGAACTACTATGAGGTCTCAACATACTCGGATCTAAAGTAAAATAGATCCTTCAATACATTCAGCAATTCAAGCATAGCTAGAAAGATGGTCATTTATAATGTCTACAAGCATTTCACTCGGACAGATGGCTATGATGTGGTGTAAGGAATTACAGAAAGTACAAATAATCACAATACTTAAAAAGGCTTACATATGCTAAGCAGATACAGGTAGTACATATGGGTAGATTTATCCCTTTTGATAAAGAACTGCATGGTTGCATCTCGAGGCCCGGGCTGAATATGGCCAACAAAACTATATTATCGAATAGGAAAAGTGTTGCCAGCAAAACTACAAGAAAGCTTAATTTGGATTCGTAACAATCTCTTTGCACATCTCTCCCCAGGTTCGACAAACAGACGCACAAGAATCAAAACCAAAGGCAAAAATCTATATTATACATGTGCTAAGTAACCACATGGCAATGGTATGTAGCGAATCATCAAAACAAACTAAGCCATCACATAATCTCTCACATATCATACATATATTGGAAACATATATTGTAACTCAAGTCTTAAATAGTATCAGGGGCTGCCATGTGATACAGTAGCTCTTTGGGTGAGGGTCAGTTGCTCCTTGCGCTGCTCCTGCTTGCTAGCAGCAAAAGGCAACACTACTCGACACTGCATTCTGAAGAACAAAACATAAGATTGAGATTAATAGGTATGTCTCACATGATTTTTTTACTTAATTATCAGCATGTATTAATAGTTAGCTGAAGATGCAGGTATACTGAACACAACTGAGTACTCGCTGGAACCACAATGTAATTTCAGGAAGAAAGGTCAGCTACTCCAAAAAATATATATAAGCAAACTTCATCTTCAACCATTGGTACACTAACACATGAAGAATTTAATTAACTAAATGTTTTGTTGAATAGTTTTCCATATTCAATTTCTATATGCTGGCTTGTTCCAAACCTGGCAGGTCACTGTGGTGAGTCAAATGTCCCATATGGACCCAGTCATTTTCTTCATCCATTACTGGCATCAGATTTATACTCGGCACATACCCAAACAGTATACACATGGATTATTGGTTCAGACAAACCTGGCTTGTACTTGTGCTTGAAGTAAGAATGATTCTCGACTAACTATTTATTCTTCCAGCCTATATGAATGCCATTTTAAGTATTTACTTCTCTTTAATCAACTTCACAGTTTGAATAAGCTACTCTGAATATGATGTTCTTAGCTCGTAGCAATGCAGGTGAAGACACTTTCAGATTCAGATGCAGACACTTTCCTAGGCCAGGAGAAAATGCAGACACTTTCCTAGCCCATAGCAATGCAGACACTTTCAAGTAGCTCATGCGGACACACATACAAGGCAAGGCATAATTAAGAACATAAATAGGGGGGGGGCTTATGCAGATCCACTAATAGAATGGGCAACAGATGGAAGGAGCTTATGCAGATCCACAGTTGGATTACCTGTTCACCGTTGAGCTAACCCGCGCCTAGGCAGCTCTCGCCTCTCGTTCCTGTGTTGCTGCAGGGCAACGACGAAAATGACGATCTCCACCAGGGTGCGGGATGTGCTGCTGCAGGGCAAAAATGAGGATCAGGGTGAGGCCGTGGTTCATCGCAGAGGGTAGGGCAGCAAGCAGAATGGCGGCGGCGGCCGGTTACCGGCGGCGGCGACAGCGTACGGTTACCAGCGGCCGGGGCGTGCGCGGTGTTCCTTGGTAATGGCGACGCCGACCGGTTACAGGGGGGACGGCGGTGGATCCGTTGAGCTGCGGATCCCAGGCGCAGGCGGCAGAGAGGACCGTGATGGCGGATTCGGCGGACAGAGGATCACGGGCACGAGTGAACCGGCGACGGCGGCTCCTTCTCCGGCGTGTGCGGGGTCTCCGGCGGACGGCGTTTTGCGATGGGGGAGGAGGCGGCGGGGCTGCACGGCGGAGGGGAAGGCACGGTGGATTGGTATAGGTATACTCCCTCCGTCCCACAAAGACCGTTCGTTTAGAAAATTTAGGACATGCTAGTAGTTGTGACAAATGACCTTATTGCCCCTAATTAATCATGCATTGGAACTTGAAAAGAGGCATCAAATAAGCATTTCATTGGCTCCATGTGTTTCTCAATGTAATATTTTCTTGGTACTTGGTGTTAGTTTAATGAGAAGATCATTTAATACAAGCTAAAAGAGCACTCTTTGTGGGACAAATTTTGAAAGCTATATGAACAGTCTTTGCGGGGCGGAGGGAGTAGAATAGAAGACGAATGGTCAAACGTGATCAGCAAAAGTCAACAAATGCTTATATTCTGGAACGGAGGTAGTAAGGGCATGTTTGGTTCTCATAAGTAGGGTGACTTAAAGTGCAAAATAAGTCACATGTGAAACCAAACATCCCTGACTTAAAGTGCTCCAACTTATAAGTTGCACAAGTAGCTCCACCCCTACTTAAAGTGACTTATTTCCACTTTTTCCTCTACCACCTTGTGTGGAGCCCACTGACTTATAAGTCACTGCAACCAAACACGACTGACTTAAATTCAACTGACTTATAAGTCGGTGACTTATGGGAACCAAACATGCCTTAAGATAGATCCTCGCCCTATGGATGGACCCGCTGACCTTGCCACTTAGAGCAACTCCAGCAATGGCCCCTATTCAGAGCCCCTATTATGTTGAGTAGGGGCTCCCCCCAACTCTTTGGAGCTCCAATTTTAGACTCAACTCTAGCAATAGCCCCAATTCTAGAGCCCCTACTCGCACCTGACACGTGGGACCAGTTGTCAGTGGGTCATATTTTCCACCCGGTCTCTTCTCTCTGACTCTCCCCCACCTCTTCCTCCCGACCTCCAAGGCTCAAGTCCCAACGCTCCCCAATCTCCACCCTGCGCTCAAGCTCCAGTGGGCGGCGCGACCTCCAAGAGCCGCCTAGGACAGCTCGTGCTCCGGCGAGTACCCCCGCTGAAGCCGCCCAGCCAGCCCGTGCAAGCCGCTCATGGCCGCGGAGCGCGTGTAAGGCCGCGCGAGGTCTGACGGAGTGATTCGAGCACGAGGACCGGCCAATCGAGCGAATCGAGCTCCGACGGAGCGATTCGAGCACGAGGGTTGTGCGAATCGAGCTCTGGTGGAGCGATTCGAGCACGAGGGTCGGCGAATCGAGTGAATCGAGCTCGTGGCTGTTGACACCGTTTTTTGGAAAAACAGGTCAAAAAGGGATAAGGAGAAACAGCCGATGGAAAACAAAGTACAATCGGCCGATTGAAGGGAGAGAAAGACGGTCAACACGGATCGCCGATGGTCAAAGGGATTCAACCCTGACGGTGGACCAGCTGGTTAAAGCGACCAGCCGATGATCAGATAGAAGATCGGCCGATGGAGGAAAGAAGAGGCAGTATTTAGAAGAAATACGCCAAAAAGGAAAGCATGGCGGAGGCAGGTCAGTCTACGATTGACGATGGGTCAAAGAGTCAGTTTTAGGAAGTTTTTGACTCCTGCGAGAGTCCTTTTCTATTTTTAGTATTTTTTATCTTTAGATGCAAGTAAGCAGTGCCGTGATCGGCTAGGAGTCGGGTTTGTCCTCAGGACATAAATAGCGACCCTGCGTGGTCGGAAAATCTGTACACACCAATATCAAACAAACCGCCTCCGGGCAAACCCTTTACTTTTACTGCATCTACTTTACAGCATCTACTTTTCGGCGACTTCGCCATTGCGTTTTTTCTCTTTTCTACAACGTCGTGCTTTGAGTTCGTCGGGCTGCATCAGCTGATCTCCGACAAGCTTGTGAGTACCGTTTTACCGAATAACCCTAGGCTTTAACCTCCGGACGCATCGCCGAGGTTTCGTCTAGTTCTTTATTCACCCCTTACCGATATTAGCTAGATCTACAAGTTTTCGTACCAAATTCTTGTAGTTTTAGCTATTATCAATATCATCCGCTCGATCTAGATCCTATCGGCTTTCAACATCACAGCCGATTCCGACCTACTCGAGTGCTGATGTCACGATCGGCCGATCCAGCCGGTCGCACCCGCGCTTCGGTCGCTTTCGAGCCGGCCGATCCCGCTTTTCCCGTATCGGCCGATTTGGCTGGTACACGTGTCGCTGCAAGGCCATCGGTTCTCTAGTCGATCCCTAATATTTTCCATTGTCAATCAACAGGTCAGATTGGCTGGCACGCCTCGCTACAGACCGGGGAGTCACGTGTGTCACGCACAAGGGTGACGTCCTATTTTTGCGTCAACACACTTTTGGCACGCCCGGTGGGACACAAAAAAAGTCAACAATGACGAAGCCTACGAAGACTGGTCCTCCTGAAGTCGATCCGGACAACGTCCAACCAATCACCAAGGATCAGCTGAAAGATTCAGACAAAGCTGAGTTAGAGGCTCACATGAAGCATTATGAAGATCTTTGTCTGGCATCATACGGTCAGACTAAAAGTGGAGTCTTCAAGAAGAATCCGCTGCCAACGCCTAAACAAGTCACCTTTTCAGCCGATCCTGAAGGGCTTCAAGACATGATGACCAAAGCCATGCATCAGATAATGATTGATCAATCCAAGGTATTCGCAAATACTATTCAGAATACCATAATTGATGCACTCAAGCAAGGAGCAGAGGCAGGATATCTAGGACATGCATACTTTCAACCAAGGCGTACTCCTCCTGTGTTCCAGCAAAACCAATCGGCCAACCCACCGATTGATGATCCAACAGCAAAAGCTACACCATCTCCACAAGATGCCACCAGTTCTTCATCGGACTCTCAGCCGATTCAGAATCAGAGTGGCGATGGTAAAGATAAAGATCCTGCTGTCACAACACCAGTGCAATCTGTTGTCCAGGATCAAGTGCTTCCAGTGCAGAATCAACATAAATATCCTGCTATGAGAGATTCAGATGGGAAGCTTGCAGGATGGGACTTACCTCGTGATCACTTTGAGACTAACATCTCAAACTTCTTTGAGCCTGTGCCTGAGGAAGTTCCAGAAGTAAAATACCCACAGTCTTACCAAGCTACATTTGGAGGTACTCCAGGGACTGTGCACATGAATGGGGAAGGAGTGGTGTTTGTCTACTTCAATCATGGGAGCAAGAACTTCGAAAGAGTCAAGATCATTCCAGCTCATGCTCACATGGTCATACCGACAGAGAAAAGACCTCCTATTCCACCTCAGAGGCCAAATCCTACTCCACCTCAGAGATCGGCTCAGCAGCCGATACTCGGGATGCCCATACCAACTGCTCCGCTACAGCAACCAACGCTCGGAATACCCATACAGACAGCCCCGCCTCAACAGTCAACGACAATGCAGGCTGTCTTAACCCCAGCTAATACGGTGGCTCATACAAGATCTTCATCTCAACAACCGATCAACCAAGGAGCAGCAGGGCAGCCAGTGTTTCCACAAGTGGATTCAGCGCGATTGCTGCAAACACTTCTAAATCAATTGGCTATTTCAAACCAGTTGAATACGCAGCAACCAGCCCCATCGGCTAGTCAGCCGATTGAACAGGCTACACCTATTACAGGTCATTCAGACACTCAAGGTTCTACTGAGGCAAGGACAGTTCCAGATCCAAAGACAAGAATCTTAGAAGTACGACCTCCAGAAACTCCAGCTGAGACACAAGCAATTGAGCAAGTGGCTACAGAGTTGAAATCTCATGTGAAGCAGGAGTTAATCGACCACTTCTCGGAGATGCTATCGAAGCAATATGGGATAAAACCCAAGCAGCAGTCCTACATGTACAGGACACCGTATCCCTCTGGCTATGATCAGATACCGTTCCCTCCAAGGTTCAAAGTGCCAGACTTCACAAAGTTCTCTGGACAAGATGAAACATCCACTATGGAACACATCACTCGGTTTATCATCCAATGTGGAGAAGCAGGGAATGTTGATGCACTCAGAATACGGTTGTTCTCTTCATCTCTGTCAGGGCCGGCATTCTCATGGTTTACATCACTGCCAGCTAACTCCATCATCAAGTGGTCCGATCTGGAACAGCAGTTCCATAACTACTTCTTCTCTGGCATCAACGAGATGAAGATCACTGATCTGACCAGACTCAAGCAAAGGAACGATGAAATAGTAGTTGGATTCGTTCAAAGATTCAGAGAGGTCAGAAATAAGTGCTATAGTCTGAACTTGGGAGACAAGCAACTAGCTGAGTTGGCTTTTCAAGGTCTCTTGCCGACCTTAAGGGAGAAATATGCATCACATGACTTTGAAAGCCTCAGCCAGTTGGTCAGCCGGATGAGTCAAGAAACTGCAAATTCCTATGAGCCTAGAAGGAACTTTCAGAAGAAGGTGTCGTATGTGGACTACTCTGACTCAGAAGATGAAGACAATATGATAGGGCTCGCAGAGTGGGTCAAAAGCAAGAAGACAGTGTCATGTCCCTTTGGCAAGACAGAGCTAGAGAAATTCGGCTTTGATATCACTAAGGCCGATAAGATATTTGATCTGTTGCTTCAGCAAGGGCAGATTAAACTCTCCCAGTTCCATACCATACCATCTGCAGAAGAGCTGAAGAGGATGAAGTATTGCAAGTGGCACAATGCAACATCGCACGATACCAATGATTGTAAGATCTTCAGACAACAGATCCAATCAGCTATTGAGCAAGGGAGGCTTAAATTTGAAACTCCTACCAAAGCTGAAAAGCCGATGAAGATTGATCAGCACCCCTTCCCAGCTAACACAGTTGAGGTGTCTAGCAAAGACACGTCACGAGTTAAGTTGCTGACATCTGATTCGGCTCAAAATAAAGGAGCCGTTGATCCCAAAGTACAAGTAACCGCTGCCGATGTCAAAGGAAAAGGGTTACTACTTGGAGAAGGAGAATCAAAGCCACGCCGGCCCGTCACATCACAGATGCTGATCAAGAAGTTCCAGCGCCGACAAGAGAAGACAAAGGAAAGAGAGGAGTGGGCACGGCGTAATGAAGGACATTGGAGATGTCCGTTCTTCAAGTACTGTTGGGAAGAAGGAATCAAGCTGCCGACGGCAGGAAACTGTCCAGAGTGCAATGGGGCTTACAATAATGGCAACTCATCCAAAAGGGTTTGCTCTGATAACAGAAGACCTGCAGCCAAGGATCACCGTGGATTCAACAATCAACGAATCTCGATTCACAATCGGCTGGGGGCAAAGCCAGCGTCCACGATCGGCTGGGGGGCAAGGCCAGCGTTCATGATCGGCTGGGAGGCCGAGTCAATGAAGAGTCAAACAATCGGCTGGAAGAGATGGCCGATTCTCTGGTCCCTGACGAGGACATCATGTGCCGAGCTCCTGAACGTCGACGCACATTACAACTGGATGACGAAGGGTCAAGCCAAACACGTAAGAAGCCTAATCCACAGTGGTGTCCAGATGGCTTGACTAAGTCCCAGAAGAGAAGAGTCCAGCGCCTACGTCAGCTAGAACAGCATGAAGAAGCAGAGAGACTTGTGCTGGACAAGAAGAAGGTTCGGTCTAAAGTTTGGCGCCCAAAGCCTAAGGCCGATGGTGAGGAAGATGACAAACCCTGAGCTGATATAAACATGGTTGTCTTTCTACCAAAAGAGTTCATGGCTCCAATTGATTCGGATCTGTCCGATGAAGAACTTGGCATGGCTCAACTAACACTGGAACCTAGGCAAGCCGTCTTTGAGAAGCCAGAAGATGGGAAGAGACAACACTTGAAGGCCTTGTTTCTCAAAGGATTTGTCAATGGCAAGCCAGTCACCAGGATGCTCGTAGATGGAGGAGCAGCAGTCAACCTAATGTCGTACACCATACTGCGCAAGATTGGGAAATCTGATGAAGATTTGACCCAAACCGACATGATGTTGGTGGACTTCGAAGGCAATGTCTCTCCGGCTCAAGGAGCCATCTGCGTGGAGCTCACCATCGGCAGTAAGACCCTTCCGACCACTTTCTTTGTCATTAAAGGGAGGGGATCTTATAATCTACTGCTGGGTCGGGATTGGATACATGCCAATTGTTGCATACCATCTACAATGCATCAATGCATCATCCAATGGATTGGAGATTCAGTGGAGGTGGTGCAAGGAGAAACTTCTTTGACAGTAGCAGTGACAGAAGCACATGGATGGACCTATGATCAAGTAAGCTGCATATCTGGGAAAGCCTGGGATACCAAATATCTCAGAGTGTCCGATTTTGGACTAAAGCCGGTTCAAGCGATCGGCTCTGATGACGAGGCTTAATGAATCAATTCATTGAAGACGAAAGGGAGCTTGGGCTCAGAGTCACAGCAGCCAATGGATTGGTTACCCAAGTGCGTCAATAATTGTACAAGCCGATTGTCTTATCGTGCCTATCGGCCGATTAAGTTTTCGAGCTACAGCCGATTGCTGATGTAATCGTAGAATAGCCGATATCTGTAAAGAATCGCCTTTAGTGCAAAAAATATAAAACCGATGTACAAAATCAATATATTCGGTTATAGCCGATACATATATCGCCTTCAGAACAAAAAATACATGTTTATCTCTTCTGCTTTGGATTGCAACTCAGATCTACAAGTTACATATGTTCTCAAGAGGTTACAAGAAGGGTAATGTCCTAACTCCCAATATGATGAGGATATTGAATCGATGAATGGGAGAGAGGCACACGCGAAGAGGAAACGAAAGATTAAGATCGTCACCCGATTCTGTAATCTTCCGCCGGAAAGAGCCCGAGTTGATGACCAAGATGGCCGTTCCTTTGGCACGCTCTTCCTCTGATAAATGTGTAGCAAGACACCCTACCTGTTTCCTTCTCTCAAAGCCAGAATCTCACAAGGATTCTTCTGGCTATGGCGCCTCCTGGCTTTTCAAAAGGAGGCAAAGAAGAAGAGAGGCCACTACACTACTTCACAAGAATTCTTCTAGCCATGAAAGGGGAAAAGGAAGAGAAGAACAGTCATACAGCAAGAGCTTGTAACCTATCTGAGTTGATTGAGACATAGCCGATGAGAGTGAGTTTCCTCTATCGAGCTTCTGGCCTATTTATAGCCTCAAGATACCGAAGGGATAACTACAAGAGGGAATTGAAAAAGGGGAAATGAAGAGCATCCGATGCAGTCAAAGCAAGAACAGTTTCCCCGTGAAAGTCTCAGGCTGGACAGTGGGCAGACATGCAGTGATACGTCTCCCAAAATTCAAGGGCTGGCTTTGAAGGAGAATTAAATATTTATTCGCGACCCCACTCTGTACTCCAGAAGAGGAGACTATCAGGATTCCCCTTTCTCAACATTTCCAGCAACAACGACAAGCTTTGATGCATCATTTGGATGCAAGAACACTTCAAGAAGAAACTTGTCAAGGAATGGGAATAGTTGTGTTTTTCCTGGAAGCACTCTGAAAGAGGCCTACCTCTCATTCCTAATGGAAGCTAGTCTGGTTCATGGTCAGAAGATTATGGTACTGCATAAGGAGCAAACCGCATTTTTATAGCAGGAAAGTCGAACCAGATCATAAAGAGCACCTACAAGTATAGGTGAAAATTCATCGCCAAAAAATGGTGCATTAAATCCATCGAATGCCAATCAAAAGGTGGTAATCTTATTCATAAAAAAGCCGATTGCATCGGCTGATAGTACATCAGAATTCAAAGGAGGCTCTTGGCCTTGTCTAGCTCTACTTTAACTTGGGCTATCTCTTCACCTACACGATCCAGTTCCTGAAGGAGAGCTGTCCTCCTGGCTTCGAGAACCTCCAGCTTCTTCTCGTTGTTAGCAATCACCAGACGGAGACCGCGTTCTTGTCTAGATGGTTGGTTTGGCCGATTTGCACCAAAGGCGTTGATGTTCGGGACGATCCTTTCCACAGCATCACGGTTTGGAGACTAAGGAAAGAAGAAACATCAAGGAAAGAAATCATGAACACAAGGAAAAGAAAAAAGGAACCAACCTGATTCACAGAAGAGGAGGAAGAAGAAGAAGCCATCGCGAAAGAAAGATGACAGTTCTAAAAAACTAAAAGGAAGCTAGTAGTATATAAAGGCCGATTGAAACGTTCGGTCAAAGCATTCAATGTGGAGCGTTGGAAGTTGGCCAAGAAAAGGCCAATCACAGTTTACAAAATTACAAATAAAGCTTAAGCTATGCCTAAAAGATGGATGGCATTGATGCTATCCAGGCGCAGCTGGTCAACCGCTTCTATCTCCTGACGATCGGCATCGGCCGAACCAGGAATCGGCTGCTCTCGACTACGTAGGACTTGAGCTTGACGTGCAACAGAATCCCTCTGTTCTTGCATGGCAGTAATGGTGCCTGGAAGATCTGCAAGTTTCTGCTTTTCAGCTTTTAAGTCCTGGTCAACTTGGTTGAGTTCTTTCATAAGTTCGGCACGACGCCTCTTCAAACAATCGACGCTACCAACAATATCAGAGCGAGAAGATGCTAGGAATTCAATTCTGTTATTGAGATCGGCCGTGCTGCTATCCAGGTTCTCCCTGTCCTGAGTAATTTGATTTTGACGCCTCCTGTCCTCCAGCCGATTTTGAGCTTCTTGCACTATGAGCTGCCGATTCTCGATGAAAGCAACCTGGAGCATCTTCGCCTTAAGGTCTCTAGGCAATTGACCCTGAATCTACTTGAAGATGGCTCTGATCGGCTCGGCATCTTGTACAAGTTGGCCGATATCCCGGTTCAGCAACGGAAGCACCTCTGTGAGCTTGGCCTTCACATCGTCAGAGAGAACGGTTACTAATTCACTTCGAGCAATGAGAGATGAGGTTATGGGGACCTGCAGAGGAAGTGCAAATAAGTAAAAGAAAGCTGAAGAAGAAATTTGAAGAGAATCAAGGAGTTTACCTCTACGGCAAGTGTCTGCACTTCAATAATCGGATTCTCAGCCGATTCTGATTCAGGAAAATTGACAATTGGCAATTGTGATTGATCATTAGTATCCTGTTGGGAATCATTCAAAGGCTTGTCTTGGGTTTCAACTGGCATTTCAACCACACCCTGAACAATAGACAAAGGATTAGATATGGAGAAGATAAAAGGAAATGTTAATAGGAATGCTACCTCGATTAAGTCTTCAATGAGAGGATCAATCCATGCGGAAGAATTCTGAAGTTGGTCAGCAGAAGCATCAACCTTTTGATGAAGTCCGGATTGATCGGCCGACGAAATCAAAACATCATCGACTGGGGTTTCTTCTAAGACCTTATCCTGACTAAGATCAGCAGTGGTAGTTTGTTCTGGTTGACCAATTAATCCCGAAGACTGCAAAAGAGGATGATCAATCACATATACAGAAAGAAGATGAAAAGCTGAAAGACAGTACCTGGAAAGCACTTGCTAGTACTCCTGCCATATCCGAGACATTAATAACCTTAGTGTCAATCCTCTTCTTTGATCTATGAGTAAGAACCTTACTACTCACGGCCTTCCTCTTGAGCGTTGACAGATGTACATTGTCTGGAAGAGGATTAGTCTTGGGGCCATTCATGACTGAAGAGATTGAAGGGGCATTATAGCCAATATACGGAGTTCGTCTCGGTGGCCAATAATAAATCTGATTGCCACTTCTGCTGGTAGCAGGAGGTTCAGTGGTGTCAGGCTGAAAAGAAAAGGAAGCGAGTCAACATGTGTTAAAGGGATAAACGGTCAGAATATGTTGAAAAATGCGCAAAGCCAGTCAAATACCTCATCAGCTGGTGCTACGTAATTAGGATCTAGCTTTTCACAGTAAATTCTGGGGGACACACAGAAAAGATGATCATACTATTCTGCCCACCAGATGTTGAAAAGGGGAGAAGAAAAACTGGAAAACTTCCAGGAGTCAAGATTGATAGTGGCAGAGTCAGGAACCCAATCCAAGAGACGACGATAATGGATATTATCAGGGATAATTTCTCGTGGCTTGATCAGATCAGAGAAATAGAGACCAATCGGCAGCTGACCAAACCCCAACTGACGAGCACTTACTGAGGGGTTATAAAATTCGTAGGTAGCCGATTGATCTTTGCCAAAGACGCAGGACGGAAGAATCCCTGGTTTAATTATCTCTACAAAGGCAATCCTATTCTCATCATCTCTATGGATATCGTCGAAGCTAAACAAAGTCTCAAAATGGTTGTCATCATCTCTGTATGCAAACCAGATAATGGATCCTGGATTAAAACCAAGATAAAAGCTCCTGAAGTGTTCTGCTATGCGAGATGGAGTTTTCTTATGACCAGGAAACATGGAAACAGCTTCTCCAAAGTTCATGCATCGACGTTTGACGACTGGCACACCATCTGGTTGATCTCCTGGGTAACGCATGCTGAAAATATCTTGTTCTAGTTGATCCCGGAGGTAAAGATTCAACCACATATTGATAAACCACCAAGGACCCCCTGGAGAACCTATTGGAGAATTGGTTGACAAGCTAACGGCCACTTGGTGAAGGAGATTGTACACAGCCCCCAGAAGGTATTTGCCAAGAGGGATAGAGGAACCAAGGGCTAATCGTTCGGCCACAATCTGACAATTAGAGGTGGGGCCGAAAGATTTTCCACAGAAGACGAACTTTTCAAGCCACATGTTCAGAAAAGCCACATGTTCCCTGTCACTAACGGTGCCATCCTTCATATGCTCGACAATGTATCCAGCCCATCCACCCACATTTTTAGTTTTCAGACGATGGGAAGGTTTGACGTCACGATAACTGAAGAGAGTATCTGAAGAAGATGTGTCCAAGCCAGTTAACAGAAGAACATCAGCCAAAGTCGGGGCCATCGGCCCATGACCGAATAAGAAGGCATTGAGCGCATCGGACCAAAAATAAGAAGCAGCTATTAGGAGAGATTCGTTCCGAGACATGTCAGACAGAGACAGGGTAATACATTGGTTGATCTTATATTCCTCCCAGAAACCTCTGTTTTTGGCAGATACCCTGCGGTACCAATTTCTCCACCCTTTAACATAACCTGTCCAAGACCTAAAGCAACCGTCCCAATCAGTCAAGTTCAGAGAAGCATGCTTGAAGGGAATTCGGCCGGTTTCAAGATTGATCATCTCGGTAGGATCAGCGTCACCCATTGGCCCAAGAAAGGTGAGCCCGGGCTTATCATCAACAGGGATGGTGAGATGAGATCTAAGTTCCTGAAGAGATAAATGAATCTAGGCTTCAGGCAAAGCGGAACAGCGGTATTTAAAGACAAATAAAAGCGAAAGATCGGGGGAAATACCGGAGGAACTGAAGAAAGAGATGCCTTTGGGGGTGCAGGAGCAGAACCAGAACCTCCAGCAGAGCTTGAAGACGCCATGGATCAGCAAAAGCTTTGAAGCTTAGGGTTCGTCGCTTGAAAGCTTGAGATGTTGGAGCAACAAGATTTGAGGGAAAAGAAAGAACTAGGACGGCTGTATTTATGACCCCCGAAGATTTGTTGAGATCCTACGGCCGACTTCGAATCAATGAAGATAACAGATTTGAGGAAATTTCGGAGCAAAAGATTATTTACTCCGAAACTGGGGGGCATGTGTTGACACCGTTTTTTGGAAAAACAGGTCAAAAAGGGATAAGGAGAAACAGCCGATGGAAAACAAAGTACAATCGGTCGATTGAAGGGAGAGAAAGACGATCAACACGGATCGCCGATGGTCAAAGGGATTCAACCCTGACGGTGGACCAGCTGGTTAAAGCGACCAGCCGATGATCAGATAGAAGATCGGCCGATGGAGGTAAGAAGAGGCGGTATTTAGAAGAAATACGCCAAAAAGGAAAGCATGGCGGAGGCGGGTCAGTCTACGATTGACGATGGGTCAAAGAGTCAGTTTTAGGAAGTTTTTGACTCCTGCGAGAGTCCTTTTCTATTTTTAGTAGTTTTTGTCTTTAGATGCAAGTAAGCAGTGCCGTGATCGGCTAGGAGTCGGGTTTGTCCTCAGGACATAAATAGCGACCCTGCGTGGTCGGAAAATCTGTACACACCAATATCAAACAAACCGCCTCCGGGCAAATCCTTTACTTTTACTACATCTACTTTACAGCATCTATCTTTACAGCATCTACTTTTCGGCGACTTCGCCATTGCGTTTTTTCTCTTTTCTACAACGCCGTGCTTCGAGTTCGTCGGGCTGCATCAGCTGATCTCCGACAAGCTTGTGAGTACCGTTTTACCGAATAACCCTAGGCTTTAACCTCCGGGCGCATCGCTGAGGTTTCGTCTAGTTCTTTATTCACCCCTTACCGATATTAGCTAGATCTACACGTTTTCGTACCAAATTCTTGTAGTTTTATCTATTATCATTATCATCCGCTCGATATAGATCCTATCGGCTTTCAACATCACAGCCGATTCTGACCTACTCGAGTGCTGACGTCACGATCGGCCGATCCAGCCGGTCGCACCTGCGCTTCGGTAGCTTTCGAGCCGGCCGATCCCGCTTTTCCCGTATCAGCCGATTTGGCTGGTACACGTGTCACTGCAAGGCCATCGGTTCTCTAGCCGATCCCTAATATTTTCTATTGTCAATCAACAGGTCAGATTGGCTGGCACGCCTCGCTACAGACCGGGGAGTCACGTGTGTCGCGCGCAAGGGTGACGTCCTATTTTTGCGTCAACAGTGGCAGCGGTTGGTTGTTGGGGGCGCGGTACGGAGGTGGCAGGTGCTCGGGGGGCGGCGGCGGGTGGTGCTCGGGGGCGGCGGCGGGAGATGCTTGGGGGCGGTAGACGTCCGGGCTCGTCTGGATGTGAGCTCAGGCCGGGCGCGGCGGCGACGGAGGGAGGGAACTCCACCTCCGACCGGGCACGGCGCGAGGTGAGATCCGGTCGGGCTTCGGCTCCGCAGCCGGCCCCTGCAGTGGTGGCACTCGGGCGGCGGTGATGGAGCCGGGGAGCCGCGGTCGGAGTCTCGGAGGTGCAGGATTGCAACGGCGGCGGCGGCGTTCGTGGTGGCGCGGGAAGGAAAACCGAAGCAACCGTGGAGTAGGGGCTCCCCTCTCCACCCGCAGGAGAAGGGGCCGGAGGGGGGGATTTGGGTGCCCCCCTAGAATTGGTGCCCGAGTAGGGGCTCTGCTGGAGTGCGTTTTCTTGCTTTCAGCCCCTACTTTTTGAGTTGGGGCTCAAGTAGAGGGTCTGCTGGAGTTGCTCTTACATGGGCTGCTGCACTATCCTGGGGCGAGATACCAATGAAGTGCTGTTCGCTCTGGGCTTCACTTTCATAATGGGCTGTATTTCGGACTTTACTGCGTTCTGTATGGGCTTCGAAACAAGCTTAGCCCACTATGTTAACCGGTGGGGCTATGTATAGTTTTCTCTTTCTATTTTTCTGGCCCAGGCATCGAAATAGCATCGTGTAAATTGTACCTCATGTCTCCATCTTAATGGGCTATGTTTAGTTTTTTTTTCTCCTAATTTTGACCAAAATTATAACAAAAAATCTACAATTATTACTAAATAAATGCAGTATAACACATATGCCATGGTGATTGAAATAAATTTGATATTGTGTAATTTCTCGTAATGTGTAATTTCTTTTCATTTTCAAATTAGTAGACATTTTTAAACCTTTCGAACCGTGTCAACATTCAGAATGCTTTAATTTGATGAGTTTATAATGCCATGGTGAATTCTATGCAACAGTTCAAATTTTCATCAGCTAACGAATGCAAGTGAATACTAGTGGTAGATTTCAAGAATTCCAAAATAAGGGAAAATTTCTGACATGTGTCCAGAGCATAATTGGTTCGATCAATGCCGGATATACGCCACGTCGCCACCTGATCGATTGTGTCCATGCAGCGAACTGTGCGTGCAACGGAATGATTTTGGATTACGATTACAGCCACGAACCAAATCATCGGCCGTTCGTTTGAATGCTGGCCGGTTACTGTGCTGTCTGGTGGTTGATAAACCAGACGGACATGTCTTATAATTGCACAAATCATCACAGAATTCCCCCAATAGCAAGGCAAAACACGAAATTTACACCAGAAATCCAGAATTTCCACGAAAATCCAGCTGGATCGGAGAAAATATCCGCGTTTTAAACGTATATATAGAGGCGGCCCAACACATGAATTAATCTCCAGCGTATCCGCAACCTAGGCCTTGCGTTGCATATGTACAGATCGAAAGCAGTTAATGTTGGGAGAGCCATAGCCGCCGCCGCCGCCGCCGCGATGCAGGTGCCCCATCGTCTGCCGGCACCGCCGCGCGAATAAAATGGGGCACGCACGCACGACCGCATCGAAGAGGGGGGGAGAACGGCGCGGAGACGAAGCGCGTCGAAATCGCGCCGCGTCGTGTTCCATGCGGACCCCTCCGTCGCGCCGCGCGGCGATGGCGGCGGCGCCCAACCCCAACCCCAGGAGCGCTGGGGATCGCCCCGACCGCCTGAGGGGCGACCACATCATCGCCGCGCTGGCGCCCCACATCCGCTTCGCCGACCACCTCATCCACCGCGTCGTCTGTCGCGCCTGGCGCCGCTCCTGCCGCCTCATCGGCCGGGCGCCCCCGCCTTTCCCGTGGCTCATGCTGCCCCCGCCGCCCGCCGCCAGCGGGCCCGCCCCGGCCCCCGGCGCCCCGCAGCGCCGGGTCTTTTACGACATCCCCGGCGGGAGGTCCTACGCATACCCGGTCCCGGCGTCCTACCGCTACGTCGCGAGCCGCGGCGGGTGGCTCGTCCTGGCCGCCTCGGACCCGCCGCGCCGGCTCGTGGTGCTCAACCCCATCACCGCCGCGAAGGTGGTCGTGTCGTGGCCGTTCGGGGAGAACCCCGGCGAGGGCTTCCACGCCATCATGACGGCCTCGCTCGCCGACCCGGCGTGCTTCCTCGTTGTCGCCACGGACAGAGTCATCAAGTACTGCCGCCCCGCCCTCGGCGGGGACTGGGCCACGCTGCGCGCCCAGGGGTTCCGCTTCGACACGGCCTGCAGCGACCTCGTCTCCGTCGGCGCCACGGTGTACCTCATGGACGAGCGGAGGAAGGTCTGGCGCTCCAACCTCGCTGCCGCGGAGCCCAAGGTCGAGCGCCGGGACACATCGTTCGCGCTCCCGCAGGGGGAGATCAGGTGGCGCCACTACCTTGTCGAGTCGCTCGGCCACGTCCTCCTCGTGGTCTCGGACGATCACCACAAGCGCCTGGGGCTCTTCAGGCTCAACTGGGACACGAGGCTTTGGGTGCGCACGCCCGCGAGTGGCCTCGGCGACAACGTGCTTCTGCTGGGCCGCGGGTGCTCCGCGATCGTGCCGGCGTCGGCCGCCGCGGGCCGCTCACCGGGCACGGTTCTGGTGGTGCGCCAACCGTGGAGGTCGTCTGTCCTGCATATGGGCTTGAACTTTTGTGGCGGTGGAGGTGAGCAACCTTGGTTCTGGACGGAATCGCGGCTCGGAGCTGGACTGGATGATGATCAGTTGGTGATGAGGAAGACCGTGCCGCACCGGCCGGGCCTGTTAACCACCGGTGACTCCTTCTGGTTCTTCCCCGCCATTGATCAGAGTGATTGTCCTTAGGCGGCAAGATGGTTGTGTTCAAGACTTCTTCCGTTGAGGTCAGGAAACAGCACAAGCATACACCAGGTCAGGCTAAGCTACGTGTAGGATGACTGAGATTAGCTTGATCATGTGCATCCTGGTTCTGCAAAACTGATTGAAACAGTTTAACTTTAGAATTTGCATCTCACAACAGATGTGTTCGTTTGTTTAGTCTAACTTATATGTGGTTACTGGTTAGTTTCAACCAAGAGCATATCAGTTCCAATTTAACATTTGGTGGAAGATATATTCTGCTCTGATGCCATTTAAGCTGGCATAAAAAGCATGTTAACATCAGTGCAACTTATAAGATAGAAGGGCAGTGGGGAAATGACACATCAAAGACGGAAGCAGCGCAAGTTAAGTCTTAGGAAACATTTAATCAATTAAACTCCTTATCTGCAATAATACTGTCACAACCCACAAGCAAGCATTGTTTCATTTACCCATATATAGGACTTCAGTTGTAAAATAGGCACATTTCGTTTCGTTAGGACAAAGTTTTGACAACCATCACTCTATAAATATACAACACCTTCTGGATGCTTGAATCCCTCCAGCCCAAGTTCTTGTTTTGGATTCATTTAAAAAAAGTTCTCTTTTTGGATGCTGCTGTATTTATGGCATAAAAACTCTAGTTAATTATTGGGAAAAAAACTCTCTAGTTCGCACGTCGCATGGGCCAAAATTTGCTAGCACACCACATCATTGCCACACAAATTGATTAATTAGTAGCTCGGGTTGCCATCTTAAAGGCCAAAATTGAATTTGATGGAGAAATCAGGGCCACACGTCATGCTACAGATCATGTATCAATGACTTGTAAACTGGTATGGCGAATGAATTTTATTCATTTTTGTCAAATGAATTGTAATGCAATGAGCAATATACACATGTAAATAATCATTTGTCGACAAATTCTAATGCTGCAGAATAGGTGTCCACTTTGAGTTTTAGCACCTGAGATTCCATCCTGCACATATAGGAAGTAGGGAATACTTTTAGTGCAAGATAGAGACATTTGTCTTGTTTAGGCTGAAACATGGTTCTTTGATATTTCATCTTGTTCTGAATCTTTTAAAATGCAAGTAGAATATGAACTAGTTTTCCTTTTTCACAATTCACCTGATGCATGATGCAATATAATAGTTGATTTTGCAGTGAACTGCACTTACTTTGTAACATTGTTTATTATGATCAGAAGTGAGCATAATCATCTGCAAACTCCTAATACATCCTCAATTCCTATAATCAATGATGCATTATGTATCAGTTCCTCTTTTGTTTTGCTTGAAGTGCTACTAAACAGTGGTGTTGTTCAAAACACTTTTCTGGTAACATACCAACCTGATCTGATGGTATAAGGTTGTGACAAGTTGAATCACAAGGATAGGCACAGTCAATCTCCTTGGCAACATCTCTTTCAAAGTACCAATCGCCTATCACCTCTGCAATTTTCTGAAACTCTATCATGTTAAGCTCCATCTATGGTTAATAAGAAAATGTACTTCAGTTCCATGCATACAGCTTGATCTTGTAAATTACAATTACCCTATCATGTAATATTGGGGAATCTGATGCAAACCATGTGTCTTGCAGCTCACTCTGGCAATGTGCAAAGCAAGAGTTTATGAACATCCCTGCCTCTGGTTCGCCTTCAATCTGTTTCAGAGATGTCAACATTGCACTTCTCAGGCCTGCAAACAAATGCAAATCTTAATATTGGCCTGAAGGCAATAACATCAATACAGAACTTCAAACATGCTTGTTCATTGTAATTTGAATCTGGACACACTAAAGAAAACAATTTAGACTGAATTTCCTGAAGACAAAACTTGATTGATAGAATGGTAACCTTCGAGGGTTGCAATTTGGGATGTGCTGCATGCACCAGGATCCATCTTACAGCGGCTCCACTGTCCCCTAGGATCAGATGAAGGTGGCACGAAAATGTGATGGAACTGTCCAAGGAAGTTCAAACCAGCATTGTTACTTGTCACTCTGCTGAAAATAGTACCAGTTTATTTCAAGTAAAAAGAATTTGTTCAAGTCCTTTTCTTTTACCTGATACACGTCGTAAGCTGAATTCAAAATGAAATATGGAGTTCTAATGTATGGAAGTGCATATTGTGGAAAAAAACACTGCATAGATAGTTAATAAGGATTAGACCTAGACTTGCCCACATTTCAGTTAGTATGCTGAAGGGAAACCAAGAATTTAAGAACATATACCAGGTATGGATAGTCTGTTGAATTCTGGCAGTCCTTGTTCAGATTCTTCTGAACTCCCTACAGAACAGATCACGCTACGACACATTTATTGAATACTCTCAAATATAATTTGACAAGAGCCCATGAAGTAGTCACAAACCTGCATGGAGATTAGGCTGCTAAAGAATTGCCTTATATTGTTGTTGCCAGATATGTCGTTCCTGGAAAAAAAATGGACATTCTGTTACATATTTGCTCCAATAAACAAGTAGCCATAATGAAATTTTGTTTTGCTAGGCCTCCAATGTTACAGATCAAGGAAAAATCCCGCGTCACTCAGGCATTTCACCGTGGTAGCTCCTCCAAGGCGTTCCTTGAGGCTGTCGCAGTGGAAGAATGTAGCTAGGCCTCCTGCTGAACAACCTGAGAGCAGTACCTGAAGTATGCAAACGCAAGATTCTAAAGCATAAAAGATGTGAATTCCAAAATTACACCTAGTGAAACAATCGATATTTAAGGAGAAAATACGTTTTCAGCTTTCGCCAGTCCCTTCTGTAGTAAGTCAGTGATGATAGCATCCCATATCCTCTGACCTCTGAAGTAGAGGACTGAGGACTGAAAAATGGCAAACACCAAACCGTGAGCAAAATGCTGCAGAATTTAGAAAATTCATATACACAATTACACATGGTAACTTAGGGCTTGTTTTATGTAAGCTTGAGAACCATACGTCATTTTTGTATGTTGAATCACCCGAGAAGGATCCACCATCGCAATAACGTAGCTTCACACGGTTCCAGTTGTAAAAATCTGCTCAACATTTTTGCCAACATGCTGTTAACATGCATTCGTAATTTTGTCAAATATGATGAAAAGCTTTGAGAATTCAAATTTCACTAAATAGAATTTCAACACCTGAAGCCCCTAGAAGAAACTTCTATATGAAGGGATGACTACTAGACGATTCGTGATTATGAAAGAGAGTGTACAAATTCTCCGAAAATACTAAACAGGAATTTCGTATTTTATAAATGAACCCAAATTTGCATTCAGCTCTCCTGAACCAGAAGAATTTTTTGGTGGGCCTGAAACAGATGTACGTAGGCCAGAAGCAGAGGTACCCCACGCAAAATGATTTTTGTGTAGGACCATGAGAGCTTGAATTCGCGAGAGCCGAGAGGCGAATGCACGGACCTAGATTAAAGCAGAAACTGTTCGTGCTACCTACCCGTTTGTGAATCTGTGATTGCTGCATCGCTGTCACCTTTTGCAAAAGCAAGCTGTACACAATCAAGAAGGGGAGCATGTTGCGTTGATTGCTGCCGACGAATTAGCGTCTGTGTAACGGTGTAACCGTGTAAGCAAGAGATCTCGAGCGAATGGCAATTGGCAAGACAATTTACGCTCGATCACGTCCAAACATTAATGCATGGGGGCATAGGGACTTAGCAATCTGAACTTTCCTTTCTCCAGTCTAGTTTCGAAGTAGAATTCAGATTTCGGAGGGAGTTGAGAAGATTGGTGACTGATCGATGAGCTCGTACCTGGATTCATGGCCGGGCTGTTGCTGAGGATGCCGGAGAAGACCTCGACCTTTGCCATGAGGCGCGTGGACCCTCGGCGCGTCCCGGCCCTCTCGGCGCACGAGCGCACGTCGTTGCACCAGCCGCCGCCCTCGAGCTGGAGCAGCCAGCTGCGCGCGCCGGCGCCGGAGCCGCGGTGCAGGTGGTACGCCGGCGGGCTCCCGTCGAGGCACACTGTGAGCGAGCCGTGTAGGAGAAAGGAAACAAGGAAGTAAGCGCGGCGGATCACGTTGCGGACACCGGCACCGCACCGGACATCTCCTATCATCGCTACGTACGGAAAAAGGGAAGAAACGGGCGAGCGAGCGCACGACGCACGCGGATGACTTGCCTGCCCCCGTGACCGCGGCGTCGGCGATGATCGTCATGCCCACCGTCAGCCTCTCCTGGACCATGTCGGCTGCGAAGACGACGACGGCCGCCGCTGCAGCCGCGGTGACCACGGCCGTAACGATGACGACAGCAGCCGCTGGCCACGTTTGGCGCCGCCGAGGCGCCATGGCGCACGGCGGGAGAGGAAACCGAGAGCGCAGGAACGGGCAAGAGAGGAGTCCGGCCGAGCGGGGCGGCAGGAAGGAGGAGGAGAACTCTGGAGAAGCCCGCGCACTTTGTAATGGATGGGACGGCGCCTGATGAGGGGCCTGCGCCGCGTACGTGAGCGTGCGTGCAGCCGAAAAGCGTGCACGCCTGAAAAAGGCGAGGACGTAGTGACGACACGAATAACAGCAGCAGCAGCAATCAGCACAGCAGATCGTGACGGCGCTCTTCTTCAATGCCGGCGCGCGCGTCGATCGGGGGTCCGTCGGCTGATGGGCAGCGGCGGCGGGATGGTTGGGCTTTTGGATTGGATGGATGTGTGTGGGTAGATCACGCTTTCGGTTGGTGGATTAAAACGGAATTTAATTACCTGCTATAAAAAGGATTTTTTTTTTGTTTATGTAGACAGATCGATGGCGAAATCTGCATGCGAGATATGCTATTGATGTAGAAATGCGCAAGAGATTTTCTTCCCTTTTTATTGGAGCAGTGAGTGATTGAAAACAGCATCCAGATCCAGTCATGCAGTTTGCCGGCCTCAAGCTGTCGTCTTCCTGAGCCGGCGCCGAATCCATGCCAATTGCCAAAATACGATGAACAGACATTTCTTGACTCCGCGGGGCAAGTTCTGAATTTGTTTTTTTTTACTCCCGTAATTTTCTTTTTCTCCCACGAATAATCCATCCCGTCACGGCGTAACGTCTCTCTGGTGAGCCGTTGCTGGCTGTCCGGCCAGACCGAGACTTGTTGGACACTTGGACAGTGATGGGTCAAGTCGCTCACGCACAGAAAGCACAGAAGGGGAGTTGGCAACTCGGCCTCCCGCGACAAAGCGCGAGGCACCAGCTAGTTTTACACAACACAATTACACAAACGAATAATAAATGAATGAACTAGTATGTGCAAGAACAGCCTACATACTGTTATAGAGCCGGCAAGACCAATAAGCCCGCAACCCGTCCATGATGGGATCCCCTCTTCAAATTCAGGCGCTCATCATGACCTCGAACTCGTCGAAGCTGAGCACCCCGTCGCCGTCGAGGTCGAACCTGCGGATCATGGCGCGGTAGTCGTCGACCTCCCGGCGCTCGCCGAGGCTGCCGAGCGTCCGCTTCAGGCTGGCGGGCGTGATGATCCGCATCCGCCCCTAGCTCGCCCTCCTCTTCCGCCGCCGCCGCGTACACGCCGAACGCCGCCTCGAGCCCCCTGCGCCGCTTCTCCCTCGCCCCCCGGACGCACAGCAGCACCAGCGCCTCGGCGTCCTCGCGGCCGTCACGTCCTCACTCCTCACCCAGCGCCGCCTCCATGCAGAGCCGCAACTCGGCCGCCGAGATCCTGCCGTCGGCGTCCTTGTCGAACGCGGTGGACAGCGAGCCGCCCAGCTCGCTCGTCGATCACGACGACGACGCGGCGGCAACCATGTCCTCTCGATCTTGCTTCTTCGTTTCATGATGGATCACGCGATGGCTAGTAGCAGTAAAGAGCTTCTCAGATCAGTAGTACTGTGTTTTTTTTTCTCGATTGCTGCTACGTACGTTGCTGAATGGGGACTTGGAAAATTCCGTGGCGTATGAGACGATGTTTCAGTTTAAGCGTCAGTTCAGTTTGATGTGAACAATCTGAAGTCTGAAACAGCAGCGAGGTCGCCGAGTGCGTTCTGAATTCGTTTGAACGCCTGAAGGAAAAAAAAAGGAAGACAGCGCTCCAACGGTCCAACCAGATCGCCGAGTGACGAAGTCGGAATTCACGTTGCCCTCGAAAAATCTCCAGGGAAACCAACTGAACTGACCATTAAAAAGAAAAACTGTACGGAAACAGCAGCACGAGAGGGGGAGCGCCGAACCTGCCATAAGATGATTTTTTATATTTATTTTTTACGATTTTACAAAAATAAATGACGATTCGAAGGTTTGTCAGTTGTCGCCATACCACACGGCGACAAGGACCCAAACGCTGTATGGTATGGCGTCAGGACCCTAACCGCCATACGGTACGACGTTTAAGGCGCTGACCAGGCGTTTGACTGGGTGCATCACCTAGCGCCATATGGTATGGCGTCAGGGTCCGCCATACCATATGGCGTCTGCATCAAACGCCATATGGCACGGCGTTGCAGGGGTGGCAGACCTGCAAACGCCGTGTCATATGGTGTTTGGGTTCCCGCCCTATAAAGCGCCGAATTTCAGCCGAAAATGTGACAATAATTTTGAAAAAAAAAGAAAGAGAGGGTGGAGAGGAGAAGGGAGTGAGGGGGAGGTGGTAGAAGGTGCGAAGCTCTGCCGGTTTTTCGTCTCGTTAGAAGTAATATGTTAATCTTAACTCTGTTAATCTACGTACTTAGATAGACTGAGGATGTAGTTAGGGTAGATTCAATAGATTGAGGATGTTGTTAGTGAAGATTCAATAGATTTAAAAAGATTTACAGTATTATATGACATAATAAATTTACAGTTTTAGTGTAGATTTGGCAGTATGCCATGGTGCGTGACGTGACTCACGAACGAGTCACGCCACGTGGCGTGGCGCCCTCCGTCATGTCAGATGCGACTTTTTTCAATGTCACCGTGGACATTAGTCGCGCCACTTCATGTGGCGTGACTCAATTATTAGTCGCGTCACGGAGCTTGACGCGACCAAAAGGGCTACTTTTTGGAATTTTATTTCGAGAGGGGTTAGTTTTAAAATTTTAGATTAAAAAGGGTTAAAATTAAAAGAAAAATTCAAGATTTGTTAGTCACTAGACGTATTTGTTAATAGCGATTCTTGTTTTTTATGCTGTCAGATATGTCGGAAACAGTTCGTGTCAAATTGTATTTCGGTAACGGGCAAATTAGATATGGTGAAGAGGGAGTTGAGTTGGGAGAATTTAATTCGGTCGAGAAAGATATTAAAAGAGCGGCAGAAAGAACTTGTGGGGCCATAACCAATTGGTTGTACATGGCATTCTCAGTAGATCTAGAGTAACATGACCTGTCGATAATGGCACTAATCAACATAAGTGATCTGATGTGTTGGGAGCTTATGCCACTTCAAGACACTACACATTGGAGGAGTTATATCAGAAATGCATGCCAAATTGGTTTGTCTGTGGTTTTGCATGTGCAAGATGTTTACAAAGTTGGGTCTAGTAGTCAAGTGTCTAAGGAAGATTATGGTGCTGATCATGGTGAAGCTGAGGCAGAAGGGGGAGATGGTGCTGCAACTGAGGCAGAAGGGGGAGATGAGGAGGAAGACGATGGCACACCCTTTGAAGCGAGTGGTGAGATTGACGAGGGGGAAGAAAATAAAGAAGTACTAAGGCAGTACGAAATGGAGGCTGAGGATGATGAACTTGGGTTGGAAGAGGACTCCTTAAATGACGAGGATGAACCGCTTGTGCCAAGTGACTGGCAGAGTTACAATTTCTCACAACTCACTGTCAATCCTGGTGAGAATGTGCCCTGGGAGTACAGAGAGAATGAGGTTTCAGTCGGCAACATGAAATCGTCTAGCGCATACGACGACCGATGCTGCAAATGTTCGACCTGCACTTGTGAATGCCACAAGAAGATTAGCTCCCCCCGAAAGATGGGTCCCCTCTACCTTCACCTCCACCTCCACCTCCACCCCCAGCAGGGTACTACTACATGTCGTCGCAGCACTCCGGCGACTCTATGTTATCCGAAGAGTTCTCATGCAACTAGACTAGATTAATACTACATGTCGTCGCAGCACTCCGACGGCTCTATGTTCTCCGAAGAGTTCTCATTGAACTAGACTAGATTAATTAGGAATGTTGTAATCAAATTTCTAAATTCTCTAATGCATGTTAGGACTAGGTAAGGCGCATGGTTAGGGTAGTAGTCTAGTAAAAACGTCGTACATGTCATTGCAAAAATATGTGTCTGTTTCATGTACGTCTCATGTTAAGTGCACGCCTTAAGTTAAGTGACGAAATTAGCAATTTCATGCATTCTGGTTCAGTAAAAAAACTAACGCCATACCATACGGCGCTATCGCTAGGACATAAACGTCGTACCATATCGCGTTTAGGCCCTGCAGACGCCCAACTCCCATTTTGGCGTTTGCATGGGTGCAAACGTCGGGTGGTAGGTGGCTAATTGCCGATCATATGGCATTTAGTTCAGATGCCATTGGGTACAGTGTTTATATTCGATTCCAGATGACACGTCACCCAACGTCATCCCATACGGTGTTTGGGTCCCTGCCGCCGTATGGTATGGCGTCAATAGTATACTCCCTCTGTTCTCATATATTTGACGTTGGTTAGTTATAATTTGTACTATCCAACGTCAAATAAATAAGGATGGAGGTAGTAGTTTTGACAAATCTTTAAAGCGTCATTTATTTTTGTAAAATCGTGAAAAAATAAATATAAAAAAAATTCCATAAGATCATACGAGCTTCCCCTGTGCAACGAAACCACGTCAAAATTTGGACCATAAGCACGAGACCGGCCTGCGCGCGCGAGGTGTGGGGGTATACGAACCAACCCGGCCCATACAAATTAGTAGCCTTGTCAGCCCATGGATCCTTCCACAAGTGAACGAATGCGGGCAGAATTTTATTTGCAAAAGAGCGCTTTGATCTGAATCCAGCGCGCGGGGCGGCGCGTGGCCTTCGGGAGGGAATGAAGGATCAAAGGGCGCGTTTGGCAGCCGGCCTCACCCACCGTGAGGCCAGGTCAAGCGCATGCAACTGGCTTTGTTTGTTAGGCTGGACAGCCTCCTGGGCCTGGCTGACGCGGTGCATTTTTGGTCTGCCAGTCTGCACGCGGAGAAACGCCTGAGGGGGTCGTTTCTCGCGATGCAGGCGGTTGCCGTGACCACCGGTGCCTCCTCCAGCCCTCTTTCTCCCCCGACAGGTCGCCCCCTCCAGGCTCTAGGCCTCCTTCTTCTTCCCCAAGAGCTTGCCCCCTCGATCTAAAAGAAAAACAGCTCGCCCCCTCGGCCTCCTCCCCATGGACGGCGCTCCTCCCCGCGACGGTGCTCCTGTCCCGCAGTGGCGCGCTGGCATCCCCACGCGCAGCGCCCCCTACAGCTTGGACGTCCACCCAGAACTCAGGCGCGGGGCACGCAGCGGGGCCTGCGACGGCTGAAGGGAGGCCAATGAGCCATGAAAGGAGGCCAATGAGCTCCTTGAGCTCCCTGATCCCGGCGCTCTGGACATCAGAGCCCAAGCTAAGGGCACGGATGGGATCGGGGAGAGAGGGCGACCGATTCCAGTGCCTAGTTGGGGGAAGAAAAGGAGTGAGAGAGGGGCGGCCATGGGAGGGCGGAGGTGCTCCCGGCCGGTGGTGCAGGGAGCTCCGAGGATGCTCCTCCACCCCGACCAACGCCACGGAAGCTGCGGTCGTGGGAGTCCGTTCGCGCCGCCCGACGTGCGCCCCGCAGCCTCGGCGTGCGGACTACTTCAGCCCGGTGCGGCATGGGCGAGCGGCCAGCACGGCGGCGGGTGGAGTCGGAGAGTTGCTGCCGTGGGGGATTTTTCCAAAACAGAGAGGAAAACGACGACGTGTTGGGCTGCGGTGGGTAACTCTACCTGATGTTAAACCGAGAGTCAGCCCACTCTGGTGTGCAGCCCATCAAACAAAATCTCAACCAAGCCAGCACCGTGGGCTGCAGTTTTACCAAATGAAATTTGTGCACCTTTTCAGCCTGACCCGTCTCGCACCGGCCTGGCTCACGGGCCTGGCTGCCGGTGCTCCCTACCTCAGCTTGGCAATTTTCCCCGTGGAGCCGGGGATCCGCCCCGCAAGTGACGGGGACGGGGGTGTTTTTGCCCCGCGGGGCTAGCGGGTCGGGCCCCCGAAATAATTACGGGGCGGGGGCGGGGGAAGATTTTGCCCCGTGGGACACCGTGGGGCACCGTGAATCAGTGAATATACATATGGCCCATATACAAACCAGCCCAATATAGCCCAATCGAGTAAACCCTAACACCAGCCTGGTATATATATGTAAATCTTCACTGTGCAAACCACTCCATCCTCTCCCTTCCACGCGCAGCCGCTCGGGAGCAGCCGAGCAGGCGACGCTCTCTGCCGCCCGCCCGCCCAGATCCAGTGCGGCAGCCGGCCAGCCGGCAGTGCCTCGCCCCGCCGCGTTCCTTCGGCCGGCGTGCGCCGCCAGCCCGCCACCTCGTCCTCGTCGCATCTCCAGACCTCGACTCCTCTGTCCTCCGCCGCCACGGGAAGAAGCGCAAGGGTGAGGAGCCGACCGACGACACAGACGAGACGACGACGACGCCGCCAACTCCTCCCTCATCCCCAGTCCCCAGGCCCCAGCTTCCCGGCTTCCCGCTCGTCCAGTCGTCCCCGGCTCCCCGCCGACCGCCGCCGCCCGTCTCAGTCCCGCCGTCCAGGACTCCCTGCTGCTCCAAATCTCCGAGGTAGATGCGTATTTCTCTTTCCTGCTCTCAAACCGTCATGGATCCATGATTATTGAGCTTGCATGTGTAGTGTAGAACTGTAAATCATAGTGTTCCAGTACGTGCTTCTGTAGATCTGATGTTGTATCTTGTGCACGAGTAGCAGTACATATGTTGTTTCCATTTTCAGATTCTAGTGTTCCATTACGTGCTTCTGTAGATCTGATGTTGTAGCTTGTGCACGAGTAGCAGACTAGCAGTACATATGTTGTTTCCATTTTCAGATTCTAGTAGCTAGTTCTTGTAACATACTCTCTATTTTTTTTGTTTCAGTTGACTGAGGGACATGGCGACTCCAGCAACAAGCTCGTCACAGGTGACAGATGCTCCAAGTTCTAGCCAAGATCCAGCTGTTGGGGGAGCAGTGCCTGCTACGAACGACGCTGCGCTTGAATCACAAGGTACAAATACTGATGTTGAGGTTGTAGATGTTAAGAGGAGGAAGCTTAAGTCTGTGGTGTGGAAAGAGTTCACTAGACTGCAAATCAATGGGGTTTGGAGGGCTGAATGTATGTGGTGCAAAGAAAAGTTAGGAGGAGAAACTAGGAATGGAACCTCTCATTTGCATGATCATCTTAAGATATGTCAGTCTAGGGCTTGCAGAAAAGGTCTGAAACAGTCCACTCTTAGAATGGCTTGTGCTGGTGATGGTACTGTTAGTGTTGAAAAGTACATCTTTGACCAAGAAGTAGTTAGGAAAGAACTCGGTCTTATGATATGTTTGCATGAGTATCCTTTATCCGTGGTTGATCATACGGGTTTTAGGAAATTCTGTGCTGCGATGCAACCAATGTTCAGGGTGCCATCAAGGAACACTATTAGGACTGATATCATGGATATGCATGTTGTTCAAAGGAAGTCTCTTGTCAAGTACTTTCAGCAGTTGTCAAGTCGTGTTGCTATCACCACTGATATGTGGACTGCTAACCATCAGAAGAAAGGTTACATGGCAGTCACTGCACATTACATTGATGACAAATGGGAGCTGAAGAGTTTTCTTTTGAGGTGATTAACTGATTATCCTATTTTCAGCATTATTTTGATACACATTGCTTACAATTTTCATGATCACTGCAGTTTTATGTGGTATTTGACAATATTCTACTTTCAATTGTAGATTCATATATGTTCCAACCCCTCACACTGCTGAAGTTATTGCTGATGTCCTGCATGAGGTTCTTGTTGATTGCCATCTTGAGAGGAAGGTTTCTGCTGTGACACTGGACAACTGTTGCTGCTATGGAAGGAGGTGGAGAAGATGATGAGTTGTTCTCCATTTTTTATCAGTACATGTCTTCACAGCCTGTCAATGCCTCTTCTCATGCCCGCACTGAGTTAGATCGGTATTTGGATGAGCCATTGTTGCCTAGAACACAAGAGATAGATATCATCAACTGGTGGAAGTATGGAGGGATCAAGTATCCTACATTGCAGTCCATTGCTCGTGACATCTTGCCTATACCAGTGACAACAGTTGCATCTGAGTCAGCATTTAGTACTAGCGGGAGGGTGATCAGTCCACATCGTAGTCGTCTTGCTCCAAGGATGATTGAAGCTCTCATGTGTATGCAAGCTTGGTCTCGTGCTGATATGCTAGGTAACTGTCAAAACAGTGTTCAATAATGCAATTTCCATTTATGTTCTCTCTTATTACTAATTTGTTATATGTTTTCCTGTTAGGTGAACTAACTCCTGGTGCTCTGATGACTTGCTATGAGGAGGAAGAAGAACAGATGGTAAGCCTCGGTGTTAACAAAAACAAGAAACATTTTGCTTAGCTACTTATTCTCAACTCATTTTGCCATATCACTACTATTTGATAACTTGTCAACTTCTTTTGCTGAAGGATGAGAATGAATCTACTATCATAGATTGAGAAGAGTGGAAGATAGGGCTCAAGCAATCAAATCCAAGTCAAGCTTCATGCCAAGCTCCAGGAGTCTGATTGCTTAAGTGGAGCACTGAAGCCTACTTCTTTTACTGCTGCATGCTGCCTGTTGCAGCTTATCTATAATATTTGACATTTGGACAATATTGTAATAGTTAGTAACTTGGTAACTTCGTACTTTGCATGCCCTTCGTGGATGCCTTTGCCTGGATGGTTGAACTATTCTGCTAATGTATTGGTAGTTTCGTGATCAAATCTTAAATGTTTGTGTTGAGATGCTTAAAAAGAGGGGTTTTTTTTTTTGCATTCTGTCACTGTCCCCGCGGGGCTCCATCGGGGGTCGGGGATCCGTCGGGGGCGGGGACGGGAGAGAAAATTTCCCCGATAAGCTTAACGGGGACGGGGACAGGGACGATTCTCGGGGAACAGGGCAGGGACGGGGGGCGCCCCCCGGGCCCGCCCCGCCCCGTTGCCACCCTGATCCCTACCGAACGCGCACAAAAGGATTTGGGAAAACTTGCATTGCAGCGCCCTTTCCGTCCTAGAAGAACAGAGAGTAGCAGACCGTATAAGGCATGCGAGACTTGTGACTTGTCGGCGAATGACGCTCAGAATGTTGTTCACCAGGAATACGGTGACGTGAAGTAGTTTTGATTGGAGAATATACAGCAGTGGAAACTGCAAGTACTGTACTTTGCTTTTGGTCAATAAAGGAATGGAAGGGGAAGCATATACTGCAAGTACAGTCAATTAGCAGTGCCACCCAATTAGCATGAGGACGGGAAGCTTTAGTAAAGATGAGACAAGGGCAGAGGCATCTCCCAGCAGCGTGGGCTGAGTGTAAGGGGAGAGCCAAGGAGGGAGACAAGGGGCGAGCCGAGCTTGTGATCCGTGGATCGGGGTTAGGAATCCTGGCGACAAAAGCGATGATGGCCTCCGAGCGTCCGTGATGCTTTTGTTTAGTTACTCGGCAGCTAATTGTGTTCTTGCTGCCTCGTTTTTGTGGGGGTAAAGCGAATGCGGCACGCATCATGCACGCAGTGCAGGTCGTTCGATGATGCTTTCGGAAGGGAGCGCAACGTGCCTCGCTTTTGTTTAAACTCGGTTCGCGTTTGGACCTGGACTACTTGCGATGCGATGCAGGCGTTCTATCTTGTTCGATTACTACGTATGTACGTAGCAAGATGCGCTCAACGATGTAGGAGGAGTACCCAACGGTGAACACTCACAGGACGGCAAGCAAGAGGGTTCAGAGAGGCATATGGGGGTGGGCAGGATAAGCAGGGGCGGGGCGGCAGAGAGGGAAAAAACGAAAGAAAAAACACGGCAGGATTTACCAAGTGGAACCCCACGGCGGACGCCGCCCAAAGCTGCCTGTCCCCGCTCAATCCGTCACGTGCGGTGCCTCCTGCCTCCCCATGTGTCAGTGACGTTCGGCGAGATCAATCGAGCTCCAAGCCTCCAACTCCAATGGTTGGTCGTCGGATTCCCTTCCGTCCATCGCATCGCAGTATGGGCAAACACGGAGTCGTCGCGTTACAGGGATTCCACGAACCGGAGAGAGAGGAAACACACCCACCGTCCGCTACGGAGTACATACAGCACGTCGCATGTTGCAGATTGCGTGCACACACGCACACGTCTCGTGTCCTGCACGCACGGCTGCACTGCAAATCTCTCCGCGCCTGAACTCGACACGCGCTTTGGTCCGCTCCGACGATGGAGCGCGGCCGCAGCTACATCTACGTGGGTACGTACGGTGCGCCGCCACGCACACGCAGACGCAGTACGCTACTACGCGGGAGGCCGGAGGCCGTGCAGCCGTGTGCTACGTATGATACTACCTCGTATTGCACAGCGCACGACGCCGCGTGTACGAGACGAGCAATCGGATCTCAAGATTGAGAAACGGAGTGCATGTTCCCGAACCCTCGCATCAGTCAGTCGTGAACAGTAGTACGTCTCGCTCACAGCCAGGTCTCTCTATCGATCTCCTCCGGGAACGGCGCACGGTAATTACTGCGGCGCACTGATTTTAGTTTCTTAATCATTATTAGGCGGCCTTAATTAGCAGCGGCTGGAGGAGGAGACACCTCGAGCTCGAGATACGCAAAAGCGCTGTTCCAAAGCGCCTAAACTAATGCTAGTATATTCTAAAAAAACTAATGCTACTAGTATAATCTGGGCACTGTACCATGCTTCCAGCAAATCTTACGCTCCGGTCCCTCCAGCTCGTGCTATTCCGCGCTTCAACCCTGCGCACACGCGGAAGGAGATTTCAGAGTCCGGACACCACACCACCACCAAAGACTAGCTTGTTTTCACTCTTTTGTTCAGCCGCCGAGGGGGGAGAGCAGTAGCCGTCTAGCCGAGTAGCAGTAGGTAGGTCAGCGAGCGCACCCGCCTCAAATGCATTTTTGGTTTCGCCCTCGCGCGGGAGACGGGGAGTGAGAGGCGCCAGGGATCCACCCCGCCTGCTGCTCTGCCGCGTTGATCTGGTTCTCAGCGAGGTAATGGGATTGCTCAACTCTGTTTCCGCGACTGCTCTCGAGTTGCTTCCATTTCGAACTCACGTCTTTTCTGCTAGTATACTACTTTGCTGTGTTGATGTTGGGGAGGATTCGGTTGGGATTTGGGGGGCGCGGGAGATTGGCTAACTTGGGGGGTTCAGAATGGCCAAGCGCATTTCCTCGGTGAAAATCCATGCGTCGTCTCAAGAAATGCGGGGTTTCTACTGAATGGGTATTGGGATTTGATGTGGGAGTGGGAGTGTTCGGAGTCTCTGGAGGAGGGTCTGCCTATTCGGATGGTTGGATTCATTGGGCCGCGGAAGTGTTCGGATTTACGTATGTGGGAGCGAAGAGTGCAGTTGCAGTGGATGTTGAATCTCGTTCGAGGTGTGGGACATCTTGTATACTGTGTATATGGGGAATATAAGGTTGTTCTGCTTACCATTTAGAGAGAGAAAATGTTGGATGAATGATACATATATCTCACTCCCCCATTTTCTGTTCTGATGAGAACGCTTCACTAGTAAACAGGAATGCCATCTGGTACCTTTCCTGCACAAACAGGTTGTAGCCATTTTGAAGTTTGACCTTTTTACTTTGATGCTCCATGGTAGCATCTAATTAGTCGTTGCCATTCTATGGCCGGCGCACGGGCAAAAGAAAGGCTCTGTGATTCTCTCTCTTCTGTTTGCATTGCCATGCAACTGCATTGTCCCAAGAAAGAAGTGTAGGTGGACATAAATAGCTAACTGTATTTGTAATTTGATTTGCAGATTTCTTCTATGGGGAGTCGTTCTCGGCTAAGTGCATCCAAGGAAAGCATGAAACCAATCAGTGAAGAAACAGAGAGTACCAGCAGAGAAGCAGAAACAAGCAGATTTCGCCAATTGAAATGCAGAGATGAAAAATTCGGAGAAGCATGCCTTGACAGGGTCCCTAATTTCCACTGCAAAAGTTTGCCTTCAAGATATCGAGATGCAAACCCGGAAGATAGCATCATGCACAAGCGTGGCTCTATGTATCAGAGTTCCAGTGAGGTTAGCAGACTCAGGAATCTCCAAGGGAGGAGGAAAATAAATTACTCGAGCAATAAAGACACATTTCTGTCCTTTGATGTTGTCAATTCGTCCTCTCAGCCTAGCACAAGTGGAGCTTTCTTCTTTCCGCAGCGAAGCTATCCATGCAACACAAGGTCTTCTATGGGGACAATTAATCAAGCTTCCAGAGAGTTTTTGAAACTTTCACTCCATGAGATTCCTGAGGATGATTTAACTGTTGAAAGGCCACGCAGAGACTGCAATTTGTTGAAAAACGATGCAATAGACAGTTTCCTGGAGATATCACTCGAAGAAGATACTGCCAAAGGTTCATGCACAAATGCAGCCCCTCATTTGTTAGAAGGCAGCTGTATCGAAGTTGCTAGATCAAATTGCCAACAGTCAGCTGGTGTTTGTCCTGATGAAAGAGATGCAGGTAATCTGTCCAAGTCCTTGTCAATGAAGGTGGGTGTTTTTGATGCTACATGTCCATCAGAATGTGTTGGCAACAAAAAGGCTCGATCTAGTCCGTTCAAGAAAATACTTGATCCTATCATGAAGTCGAAGTCTCAACGGAACCCTTCTCTGATGGAAACCGAAGATGCAAAATCTAGTAATACGCCATTTGGAGGAAAGGGTAGAGTATTACGCAAATCCTTGTTAAGTGATATCTCAAGGACAGAGCAAAGCCTCACACCTGACTGCCAGACAAATGGGGAAGCCCAGAAGTTGACTGTCAGTTCGTCGCCAACTCATCTTCATGCTGTCATTAAATTGGATCCAAATAATGGTGCTTTCGGTTTTGAGTTTTGTACTAAGGGCCCAGAAGAATCAATATATGCTAACACGTGGAAAGCTGGGAATGAACTGAATTGGATTTATACTTTCCATAGCAGTGGCAAGCGAGCGAGCACTGTGGGAAGGGCGTCAAAGGATAGGCGTGGATGTCTACCACCAATTGTAGGCCAGATGCATGTGTCTTCCTATTTGTACTCTAATGTTGAAGAAGATGGTATTTTGAATAACTCAGCCACCACGGAATTTGTTTTGTATGACATTGCTCATGCAAGACGGAGTTCTGCTGTTGAGAGAATTCAATGTACAGATGCCGTTCGACCATCATTCGGCAATGTTGTCAATAACTCCGTCTCTGGGCATAACCGAGACAGAAATGATCTGATGCAGCGACAAAACACTACAAGGAATGACTCAGATCTATCAACATCTTGCCTTTGGTCCCGAGAAGATCTTCATCCTCATTTGGAGGTTGCTGCTGTCGTAATCCAAGTGCCATTTCATAAAACAAAATCCAAAGAACTGAAAGCTGGATCATTACCTGGTAGTATCAAAGCGGTTACAGCAGGTGGCGCGCATGGGCTGCCAAGGGATGATGAAGCCAGTCCATCACCATTACTTGACCGCCTGAAGTCTGGTGGGGCCTGTGATTGTGGTGGATGGGACATGTCTTGCCCAATTGTTGTCCTTGACAATGCATATGATAGTTACTGGACGGATTCTGTGATGAATGAAAGCAAAGTTCCTGTGGAGCTATTTGCTCAGGTACATTGGATTGCTTTCTCATTTATCTGATAAATAGTTATTACTGCTTTGTGTGTCAATATATTCATGTTTCTGCAAATGGCTGCCTGTGACATTTAAAGATCAGCTAACATATCAAGTGCCCTATCCATAGATCCATTTCAAGTTATTTTTTAGATGAAGGAAGCTTTACTAATAATAAAGTTCTTGTCTCTGCATTTAAAGTTAATAGAGTAGTTGTTTCTTGTTTGATCCTGCCTTGAAAAAGCTTTGCAGCAAAGTATTTACTGACTTTATTTGTATACGCAATATTCACGATTATATTCTAAAGCTATGTTCAATTGCCATCTTTAATTTGTGTGCTGCAAATGTTGGAACAGGGTAACAAAGAAGTTCTCCCTGCCCTTTTGATGAAGGCGGATGGGAATGGACATTTCTCGGTGGATTTTCATGCACGACTATCAGCGTTGCAGGCGTTTTCTATATGCATTTCTTTGCTTCACTGTTCTGAAGCTTCTTCAGACATTGGTATCGAAAAATTCAAGAACAAGCTATACTCCAGCTCGCTGAAGATGCTTCTGAAGGAGGAAGTGAAGCAGTTAATTGATTCAGTCACGACCAAGGAGAAAAAGAAGCCAAAGAGCAGGAATGAAAAAGCACCTCCATCCATCATCATGAACCCTCCGTTTTCTCCCATGGGAAGAGTATAGCATGTGAATAAACAGTTGAATGACTCTTGAGAGTCAAAGGATAAGAATCTTCCCATTAGATTAGACCACGTTCATTTTTTTGAGATAAAAAGGAAAATAACCCTGTTCATAAGGATGGAGGATGCTTGTAGTTCATAGTGGTAGTTTTAGCTTTTAGCAACCAAGGGAAGCATGAATCATTGCTGTAGTGTCTGTAGTCCACCAGATAATACACAATGTGTGACAGTATGAGCTTGTTCTTAGACTGAAAGAACAAGAACATAAAGAAACCATATTGTAGCCATTTTTCCTTTGTGTAAAAACATTATGGGGATCTCTGGTTTGTTTTGGTTGCAAGTGCATCTCCTTTTGTTCTGATTCAGCTTTGTGGAACTAAGAAAGATCTTTGTTTCATCTTCATGCAACTGATGATTGATTCGGGAGTTCTGAAGTAGAGGTACTTTCGAACTGGCAAAATTGTAGTACTATGATGATATTACACCTTTTGGCACCGAGGTTTTTTAGGGTACACAATACGACGGACGGTCGTACGGTCGTATTATCAGTTTTTCTCTATGGGTAAAATGGTAATTTGATAGGAATATATTATTTGGAAAAAAATTCTCCGCTGCCCCCTTATACTATCTAACACATTTCATATATTTCATTTCTTATATTACAACAATAGCATTTTACATTTTCGATAATACCCTTATACTACCCATACGACATATGAATACTACCGTACACAGCTAAAAAAACCAGTGGTATAGAATTAATCTCAACCGTCGGATCCTTACATATAGGTCCTTTTCTATTACATACGAGTCCTTTTTCAACCAGTCGTACATGTCGTATTGTGTATCGTAAAAAACCTCTTTGGCACCACCCGCCATGCCCATTCAATTCCTGCATTGGTTTGAAGACTTGTATATGCTAGCCGTGGTTGCCCCCTTGTGGTTTCAATTACTATGTTCATAGAACCTGAACAGGAGCACAAGTAAATACGGTGCTACAATTTGCTAGTTCCTGTTTGTTCATTTTTTTGCTTGTTCGATTTGCAGCATCCCTACATATTTAGTGGCATTATTCTTCACTTCAAATCTTGTTGCAAGCCTTATATTACTGATAGTGCCACCTTGTGTCCTTGAAGCAGAAATTCAAACTCGCTGGTTTCGGAGTCCGATGATGTTTCTTTTGCAGAGGCATCGAGGCTTCGTTGTTGCATCTTTTGCATCCACCTGCACCTTTCTTGTTAGCAGTGCAGCCCAAGGCGATGGGCCTGGGGGGATTTGTGTTTCTGAGGAGGTCGGATCTGCAAAAACGAGCATCTCTGGTGGCGTGACAAGCATCTGGTGGATCATGCACTCTGGTCTCTGCTGCACTCTGCTCACTTTTGGCGTTGGTGGCGTGACAAGCATCTGGTGATTCCACGAGAGGGACAAGCATTTAGGGATGGATCATGCATGGGTGGGTTCTGGGTTGCCATCTGCTTGAGTCTTGACCCGGGCCGGGCTTGGCCTTATTGACCAGATCAGATCCCCGGGCAGGCCATGCTTCCGTGCCTGCCTCTGCCTTCTGCAAACTTATAGCAACTCCATTTATAATCTGCTGGCTGCTGCTCACTTTCGTTCAGCAGAACTTATACTTATTTGTACAGTAGAATTTTTCGAGATAAAAGTATTACACGCTGATTTGTATAGGTGATGTGTTCTGACAGAAAAATACTGTGCAAGAAAAAAAAAGAAAGTCGAAAAAATAATATCACCCTCTCGTGCCGTAGTTATCATCTCCTGTGTGTCTTGTGAAACCAGAATGAATGCTTGGATAGGACATGTCTATACTCCCTCTGATTTGGTAAAAAAAGTCGTTTAAGACAGCGACACGGTCTCCAAAACACAACCTTGACTTCTCTTTCCTATAAAAATATTTATTGAAAAATTATATATGTATATTTTTACGAAAATGATTTTCAAGGCAGCTCTATTGATATGATTTTTAATAAATTAAAAGTTATCCATCATTTATATTCATAATATTTGACCTAAATCTTATCCAAAACGACTATTACCAAACCGGAGGAAGTAGTAGCTGGCTGCAACTGTAATCAAATATTTTTTTCGAGGGACAGCATCATTGATAGTACTAGCCCGTATTTTGTGCGCCAGCAAGTAAGTAGGCCCAGTGTTAAACCAGACTCGGGGGCTGTCGCCGTTGCGCTGATCTGAGCTTCGGCCTGCTTTGAGGTGGACTGTATTTCCACGAGGCCCAAGTAAGATAAAAGCCCGGCCAATATCCACTCGGTCGTCGTCGTCGGGGTGGCCTCGAGCCCTCGACAAAGCCCGCTGTCGCTTTCCGGCTCGTGCGCCACAGGCATCAGCGGCGCTGCCGTCCGCGGCCACGCCACACACCGACGTTGACAGCTGACGCCGCGGCTCAGCCCGGCGTCCGAAGCTTCCGGCGGTGCCGTGCCGTCCATCCTGTAAAATTCTCACCGGGTTTGCTTGCTTACCGTCTCGCCGACGAATAATCCTCGCCGGAGACGGGGCCGAGATCCATATCGACACCCGGTCCAGCACGGCACACCAGCAGCCGTGCCGAAAACGCGCACGAACTCGACTGCAACCCCCGCCGAGCGGCCGAGCGGCGCTCGGTGCGGTTACGCCTGGCCTGGCCGGCCGCGGCAGCGCAGCTAGCTGAAAGCGAAGACACCCGCGTCGCCGTCTCGCTGTCGCCGGCGGGGACTGGGACTAGCTGCTACTCGCAGCTACCACGAGTTGCTTGGCCGGACTCGCGCGGGGGGACAGGAACAGGATAGGATCCGTTGCCTTGATGGCTCACATGGGCGTGTGGGCTGGATAGATAAGACCCTGTTATTTGCCCACTAGCTAGCCCCGCGGGGTTGGTTTAGAGCAGATGTTTCACGATCGCGTCATAGCCACGGAGTACGTTTTATTATTTGGCACGGGACTGAGGGCGTACACAGCGTCGTCACGTCCCGACCATATATAAAAGTCAGTCTGATGATGATCCACCGGTTAGCTAGCACTAATAACTGCTGGTGGAGAAGTCGGTGGCATGGCAGGTAGCGAGCGGGATAGGGATCGGCGACGATGGCGATGGCGACGGCAGATGATGGAGAAGCCGCGCGCTCCATCAACTCGCCGGACGCCGGCGTCTCTGTTGTCCCTTTTGCTCGCTCTCGCACCGCACGCATTATTTCATTCAGGAGGGCCTGCATGCGTGTGATCCTCGTTTCTGTAGTGTCCGATGCGGTGGTTGTTTAATTAGTAGTGCAGGGCCGCTAATCCGATCGGGGCCCAGACAAGGTAGCCATCGGCGAGGTCTCACGGCTCACGCGACCCCCGCCTTTTTCTTGGCGCGACGGCGACGGCCGCGCGGCTGTGCGCCGTCATTTGGGAGCGGTGGTGGGCCAGGGGGTTGCGCGGGGGTACGGCGCGGATCGGCTGCGGACGGCTCAGATCGCGCGCGGAGTAATGGCTCGGGTTGGTAGGTTCCCCCGGACCCCGGTGCAGGGCGTGGCTGCGTGCCTTTTCTGCGGTCCAAGCATGTCCGTGCGCGATCGATCCAGCTGCTGCGCGCGCGCGGGCCCCGGTCCGGCCGCCGCGGCTGGCGTTCCAGTCGGCCGCCGCCTGCATTGCAAGCTGCTCCTGTTCTGGGGTCATCACCGGCTGGTCGGCCGTCCTGGGCCGTGCGGCGAGTACGCCGTGCGCCGCTAGTCCTATAGCGATGAGTTCCGTGTAGGGGTAGCTAACACTAAATACTAAATGAAATCTTGTGCATGGTCACGTACGGGTATATATAATATAAGAACCAAATCGGTTCTAAAAAGCCCAAATCTACGCATTTTAGAGAAGAACCAAGCTCCAGTTTCGTGGGAATGGGCACGAGCACGATCGAGCCGACGCCACACCGAACACGAAGTTGCTTGGTAATTTGGAGGAAGTTCTATCGGAGATGGGGCGACCACAAAGGACTCGACTGTGATGTTGCACTTTAAAAATTTGCAGTGAAGTGAAGCCTGATTTCAATAGCACGATCAATTTTGCAGCGAGGGCCATGTGCTTTCTAGGACGGCAATAGTTATTTACGTGTGATGCATTTTTTAAAAACCTCGTGTCCCTTTCATTCGAGTCCTAGGAATTCCTATCATGCGATCAATATATACAGTCATGAAGCTATTTACTCTCTCAGTCTCAAAATAAGTGCACATATCACCTTTTGAGAAGTCAAACATTTTAAAATTTGACTAATAGTTTATAAAATTCTAACAATATTTGTAACTATAAATATAGTAAGAAAGTATACTTAATGCTCAATCTAATGATACTTAGTATTATACATAATCAAATTTGAAAAGTTTGACTTCTCGAGAAGTGAGAAGTGCACTTATTTTGGGATGGGAAGAGTATGTTTGTTGTGGAGTGTCCTGATGAAAATGACTATAATTCATTCATTTTATATCTTGTCACGTTTCTTTTTGTTTAAGTCAATATAATCCACATAGTATACCATATCCATTCAATTAATCCGTTTCGAAATATTGATCCGCTCCCACGGTCTCCCTGGCCGGTGGTCACGTAAATAATTAATTGATGATCGGTTGTGACGCTTTCACCACTAGCTGTAGCTCTTATCCACACATATAGTGATGTTACTATTTCTTTCCCTTTAACCAACCAGTCCACTCCAATCGTTTATAGATAGACACCTTATCATTTCCGCATTGAATTTGGAATGGTATGGAGGAAAGAATGGGAGGATGATAATTGATATGGAAAGAGACCTGCGCGAGATTTAGCGCCCATCTCAATTGTGCAGGCATGGTATCATCATGTCGATTAATTCTTGAACAACCACAGCCGTCGGATCCATAGGAAAACGACGGTTCTAAACCAACCTTCAAAGAATCCAAGATATTCCTAGTATATTCCCCCCAGTCAAAAACCTGACTTTCCTCTGGATGTTCCCGCGCCCCAGCGCAAGCTTAGTCAGACCACGTTGCGACGCGGGGAGATCATAGTCGGCGAGACCCCATTGATCAGGCGTTGAATTGTTAGGGGTTGCTTGGTTGCTGGCCGCGTTTTCTTGTAGCGTGGCCCCGCCACAGACGGTGGCGGACTTTCCTGGCACCACACAAAGCCACAGCCCCCACCGTTGACTGTAGCGTGGCGGCACTGTTGCGTGATGTGAGTATTGTGGCGGTGGCGAGGTGTGGCCGGCATCAAACAACCACTTAATCCCCCGGCCCAGGCCGACGTACTAGCTAGTGTTGGTGCAATTGTACCAGCCTACCCTGGCTAACAGCAGCAACAGCAACCCGGCCGGCCGCGTTTTGTTGTCACGCTCACGCTGTACTAGCGTGCACGCAGAGCCGTCGGCTGCTGCCTGCACTGCACCAAGGCTGTCTACGGCTGGCTGTCTGTCAGTGCCCGCGGTGGGCACGCACGGTGCTGGATCCAGGAAGCAGCGGAGTACGAACGGGCGAGATGATCATCGATCGTGCTGTCAGGATACGGGTGGTGGTCACGGTCACCGAGAGGGATCTCGCGGCCCTAATGGCGATCGATCGCCTCACCTCACATGATCGGGAGGCAGAGACGTGCAGGGGCTGAAAAGAAAAGGGCGGCAGCGGCAGCGGTGGTGATCCGCCTCCACGCCACGCAGGATCCGAGTCAGAAGTCAGGATCCTCACGGCAACCCACCACCGTCCGCGTCCGACCGCGCGCCCTTGCCGCCCTGCCGGCGCGCGAGCTGTCCCGCGCCCGCGCGCCCGTTGCACCACACCACCCGCCCCGGCCTCCTCGTTCACGCGCTGACTCGCCGCCTCGTTGCCCTTCTCGCTCCAACCCTGATTTTCCAGCTCATCTCGGGTTTCTTCACGGCCACCACCCCCACCGGGAGCTCCACCTCACGTCGCGGTCCTTGTATAAAAGAGGAGCAGAGCAGAGCGCCCCGGACTGGGCTCTCTCCTCCAATCTTGGATTCACCTCAGCCTGTTTAGCTTTCCTCGAGGACCTTGACGAAAACAGCCGCCTTTTCGCTGCCTTTTCTCCCTTGTTGTTTATATAAGTCGTCGCTGCGCCCTGCCTGGTTCAATCACATTCCCATTTCATCGCCTTGCCTCTGCCCTCTGCCTCTGCCTCTGGGTAGTTTGCATTGCCTACACACAAGCGTGTCCGTGTCCTTCCCTCCCTGTCGCCAGGAAAACCTCCCGCCGCTACGCTCGCGTTCGATCCGGTAAGGTCCGAACTTCCATGGCCATCGCCTCCCGCGTCTCGAAGCGCGCGCTGTCCACCTTCGCCGCCGCCAAGCTCCCGGAGGCGGTCGCCACCGCGGAGCCGTCGGTGACGCCGCTGTCGTCGTCGTCCGAGAGGATCCCCGGCAGCGGCAGGGTGCTGCAGTTCGAGGACACCGGGCGGCTGTTCGCCGGGGAGCCGACGTCGGCGCTGGTGCGCACGCTCGCCGCGCTGCAGGCGATGTCCGTGGGGCCCCTCGTCGACGTCGCGACCGCCGCGCTGCGCTCGCCGGCGGTGGCCGGCAGCGCGCTCGGCCGCGCCGCGGCGAGGGCCACCGCGTACAAGCACTTCTGCGCGGGCGAGGCCGCCGACGAGGCCGCGGCCGTCGTCCGCCGGCTGTGGCGCGGCGGCATGGGCGGGATCCTCGACTACGGGATCGAGGACGCCGAGGACGGCGAGGCGTGCGACCGCAACGCCGCCGGGTTCATCGCCGCCGTCGACGTCGCCGCCTCGCTGCCGCCGGGCTCGGTGAGTCGCCGCCGTCCTTCTTTTCCTTCCTTTTTCTCCGCGGGCTGGGCTTGCGTGGCGGTGGGACGGGAGGACGCCACGTCGGACGGAATCTTCGGTGCCGCCTGCCCCGCCCGCGCGAGGGGACCCCCGGATTCCGTGGGAATCTTCTCGGAGTAGACTTGCCGAGTGAATCGCCCGCATGTCTAGCTGGGTGCTGATTCGGTCACTGCTCGTGGGCCCTGAAAACCAGCACCTCATTTTAGCATGTCACTCCTGCCCTGTCCCAACCGCTCGTTCCCAGCTCAAACTCTCACATCAAAACCCCCCCACACGACTCCATCGGAATCCTTATTTAGACATTCCTAATCACTGCTTTAACAGCGTATTAAACCTCGAAGATTCCTCCGGGTTAACCCTCGAAGAGTTACTAGTAGTACTCCATAATCAGGCTTAATTAAGACTGATTCACCTTTGCTGCTGACGTGCGCAGGCGAGCGTGTGCATCAAGATCACCGCGCTGTGCCCGATCGCGCTGCTGGAGAAGACGAGCGACCTGCTGCGGTGGCAGCAGAAGCACCCGTCCTTCAGCCTGCCGTGGAAGGCGCACTCGTTCCCGATCCTGTCCGACTCCAGCCCGCTGTACCTCACCGCGTCGGAGCCGCCGGCGCTGACGGCGGAGGAGGAGCGCGAGCTGGGGCTCGCGCACGAGCGGCTGCTGGCGGTGTGCGCGCGGTGCGCGGAGCACGGCATCCCGCTGCTGGTGGACGCCGAGTACGCCACCGTGCAGCCGGCCATCGACTACTTCACGCTCGTCGGCGCGCTGGCGTTCAACGGCGAGGCCCGGTCGGCGGACGGCGAGCGGCCCATCGTGCACGGCACCATCCAGGCGTACCTCCGCGACGCGCGGGACCGGCTGGAGGCCATGGTGCGCGCGGCCGAGCGGGAGCGCGTGCGCCTGGGGCTCAAGGTCGTGCGCGGCGCGTACCTGACCCGGGAGACCCGGCTCGCGGCCTCCCTCGGCGTGCCGTCGCCGATCCACGGCAGCATCCAGGACACCCACGACTGCTACAACGGATGCGCCGCCTTCCTCCTCCACCGCGTCCGCCGCGGCTCCGCATCCCTCATGCTCGCCACCCACAACGTCCAGTCAGGTAGAAATCCAAAGTCTCCGCTTTTTTCTTTTCCTTTTCGCAGAAAGAGAACAAGCAATTCTTGTTTGTTTCTTGATGCTCGAGCACCGATCCAAACTGATGAACAATTGCTGTGGCATCCTTCTTCTTCCCAGGCCAACTCGCGGCGGCGCACGCGCAGGAGCTGGGGATCCCGAAGGGAGACCGCAACCTGCAGTTCGCGCAGCTGATGGGCATGGCGGACGGGCTGTCGCTGAGCCTCCGCAACGCCGGGTTCCAGGTCAGCAAGTACCTGCCGTACGGGCCGGTGGAGCAGATCATCCCCTACCTCATCAGGCGCGCGGAGGAGAACAGAGGCATCCTCTCCGCCTCCTCCTTCGACAGGCAGCTGCTCCGGTACGGCCACTGCACTGCATTGCACACACGGGTATTTCATTGGTGCGACGTGATCCGTTTCTCACTGGCTTCATGTCATCTGGTGCAGGAAGGAGTTGGGGAGGAGGGTCAAGGCCGCGGTGGTGGGACGTGGGTGAAGCGAACCTCTGAGCCTGCGGTGCGGAGGCCGTGAAGCTGGGACGAGGGCGAGTTGAAGGCTAGAAGCTGTAAATACACCCTTCAGTCTTCAGAGTTCAGACATTGATGTATCCAGGACTTTTGTTGAATAATCGAATCGATAGAATAATCTTATTCTGTGATTTCGAAGGATTAGTCGATTATTTGTCCTTCTTAATGGCATGAGGCTGCTGTTAGTGAGAGACACATAACTGACACTCGGGAGTGTCAGTGACTCGGTTGGTTTCACTTATCAGCGGCACAGGTCATCAAATGCCTCAACGCGTCATCCTCGACTCGTACATTCACTTTGGAGCCTGTTCCTGTTCGACAGTAATTTCACAAACGGGCGTCGATTATCAAAAGGAAAAATAAAATACAAACCGGTCAATAAGACAAGTAGAAAAGAACACTAAAACCAAAGTGCAATTCTACTCGGCCAATCTAAATCTTAGCGCCTGCGATTTGCTTACACACGAATGTTTTCAGTTGTAATTTATTTACGCGTGCGATAAGATGCAGACCCGGGAGGTTTGTGTGGTGTGAGTTCACGTGATGTTGTGTGTCTGTCCATCATCCGCTTCACTAAACAAGGCCATACTAGTCACACTGAGAGGACCTGGCTTAACGTGACTGTTTATTATCTGCTTTCCAGAACGCTACCTGCTTATTAGTCCATAACGCCATCATGCTAGTTTATCAATTCGTACTCGTGCCTATTCCTGAAGCAACTGATAGGTACGGTCAACGTCATGCTAAGTAAGCATCTAGTCATCTACCGCTAAACGGGGCTCGCATTTGCAAGCAAAACTTGCGTTCCAATACCTCAAGGAACAAGCAAAGTTCGCTAGATTACGAGATTCCAGTTCAGAGTTTATCCCCTCCGCTTACCGTACGCGTTAGGCATCGAGAGTACCATTCCTAACGAAACATATCGAGTTCCTTGTTATAGTCAAAAAAAAAAAGGAAAAAGAAACGTTCAGAAACACGGGAGCATCTGGCATTCAAATTACAGTAGAGCGGCCGAAGTTGCCTTCCAACTTCGTGACGAGAAAGCAAAGTTCAATTTGCTAGATCGCGGTGATCCTTCCATAGCTCAGAATTCCTCTTCCTCGGGCCGAGAAATTAGAGAGCAGCTAGCAATAAGCAGAAGCTTGACCACCTCTTTTGATCTCACCCCCAAAAAAAAAAAAAAAAGATCGCCACATCGAAACATGTCCTGAACCATCTTTGACTCACTCTCCCGCCGGCGGCCGGCGCGGGCAACCAAAGATGCCACGCGGATCCTTCATGCGCCACGAGGCGACGCTTGCCTCGCTGCGTGCCATCTCCTCCAGGTAGGGTTACTGTCGTCTGGCTCTCGTTGACGTTGCACCCATCCCGAACCCTCTCCGCTAGCTCGCCACGAAAGCCCCGGCGCACGGCGCCCCCCCCTGCCCTGCAACCTGATGAATGCGCTCCGCCGCCCAGCGTGTCGGGGCAGCTTCTAATCCACGTCCACCTCCTGAGAAGCCGTAGGTTTTCTTCCCTGAAAAACAGTAAGCTCACAAACAATTCATCGCATAACCTTTCGGCGATTTAGAAGTGGCTTTGTTTACTGGATCGAGTTGCTAACCTTTCTTTCTGTACGCAGATAGAGCTGTAGACTGTTAATAATGATATGGGTTGATTGCCTGCCTAATCGGACACGAATGATCAAGGTCCATATTCGATTGAACCTTGGGCACGAATCCATTGGGCCGAAACCTGACGTTCAAAAAATCATAACTTTTTTTTATGAACTCGGATGGAGATGAACTTTATACGAAACTTGTAGCTTTCGATGAGATCCACAACTTTGTAGTTCAAACTTTTTTCATTTGAAGTCATTTTGGAGCTCAAATAATTGATATACTGTCCGTATCTCTCAAATAATTGATATACTGTCCAGATCTGGATACCGAAAACTGAGATCCAGACAGACAGTATATCAATTATTTGAGCCTCAAGATGACTTCAAATGAAAAAAAAATTGAACTGCAAAGTTGTAGATCTCGTCGAAAGCTACAAGTTTCGTATAAAGTTTATCTCCATCCGAGTTCCTACAAAAAATTACGATTTTTTTAAAACAGACTGACCCTAACCGTCATAGGCCACGGCAGTTGCAGGTGCTACAGTACCAACCGCATGTAGGTAGGTTAGTTTTGCTAAATTTTGAAACGATAGTAGTATATTTTTTCCAAAATGAATAAAAAATAAATTAAAAAAATAAAAAATTCGAATAGTGCTTTAAATTGTTGCAATATTAATATTATAAGCATCATTGTAGGTGCCGTTGACCGACTAGATTTGATCCGACGGTCGCGATGCACGGAGGTGTTCGCACGATCCCACACAACCCCAGCTGAGCTGCGCGCGCCGGCGTCCACCGAGTAACTCCTGCCGCCGGCGACTCCTTCCTACCCTCTTCCAGTGCTCGCGCCTCAGGTTCTACAGCACCGCCGCGATACTCCTTCCGTGCCCACCACGATGAACCAGACATTGCGATGTCAACACCGACCTAACTGCCCTCCTGCGGCAACGCCGTGCCGCGGACGCTCGTGATGTGTTCGACGAAATGCTGCATTGCGGAAGCTCCATCTTGAGGCCGAGATTGGTGGCACGCGCCGAGGGGGTGGGGTTGACGAGTGAGGGAACAGGGTGAGTGTGAAACTGAGGATGAGAAAAAGATGGGTGCCAGATCCCGGATAAGGGGGGAAAACATGTGACTTCTCTCGAGGGATAAAGGTCGTTTATCAGTGTTTCATAGTAAGTTTTCGTACTGATTTCCATGTCAATTTACACAATCTAATATATACTCTGTTTATTACTTGTTAGAGGTTATGGTTCTTCAGATCAGAGTGTACTATTTTCGTAATGTGCACATTGAACCATTGATGAGAGGATGACATAATTGTCATTTCCTATCTGGTAATATGACTACCTTTCTGCCTCCTATAGACATTCTTCCATTTATCAAATATAATCTCTTGACATGTACTACCTCCGTATCAAAATATTTGTCGCTGTTGACTTTTGGTCATGACATTCGACCATTCGTCTCATTAAAAAAATTATGTAAATATCATTTCATTTGTTTGGTATTCTAAGCATGACATACTTTTTTGTATATGTGCAATAAATTTTTGAATAAGATAAACGGTCGTTGCAAGAAAAAGCCAACAACGACAAATATTTTGATACAGAGGGAGTACATGAGAACTATTTTGTGATTTTTGAATTCAGACATTTTTATAACCTTTGCCCGGTCTCCATACCTTATATGACCTTGAGATTTCATACCTTGTCAGAACTATTTCGTGTCAATGTTTGAGTTATGCGACAAATGCTACCCAATACTATACTAGTGTTTTTTTTCATAATCTTTGTCAGGGCTCTATACCTTGTTAGAACTATTTAGTGTCAAGGCTTGAGTTATGCAACAAATGCTGCCCAATAATTTACTAGTGTTTTTTTTTCATAATCTTCGTCAGGGCCCCATACCTTGTCAGAACTATTTAGTGTCAAGGCTTGAGTTATGCAACAAATGCTGCCATATGCTATACTAGTGTTTTTGTGTTATACTGTTATATTGCCTACACATTTTTTCAATAGAAGTTTTATTAATATATTATTTCTCTGTGCTCTGCATTTCAGGCAACAATGTATTGGATAAGTCTGATCTCCAATGTACGTCAAAGGTTCTCAAGCATAGACCTCTTGAAAAGAATGCAGTATGTCTTATTTTTGTTAGGACATGTAATCATTACATTATTTTTAAGTCTGTTTGAATTTAGAAGTTTGTCCATTTTTGCGCTGGCAGAAAAAATTGCAGAAAAGCTTTTTAATTCCATATCAGCTAGACTTCAGGGGAGATTCAGGATCCTGCACAAGAACATCCTTAACTGGTCAAATTTGTTTCTGAAATGTTTTTTTTCCTGCCGGAAGTTCCATACCTCAGGCACAACACTACACTTTTGACGATCAGTTTAGGTGTTGGTCTTGGCGGATCTTGCCCAAACCCAGTGGCTACCTTGTTTTTTTTTCACAGTAGGCTGCTTCTTTTAGTTCAATTCTGCTATCCGCTGCTATGGATGAGAATTGAGCACTGAGAATTTGAATGGTAGAGAAAGGTAGGAACGGGGAGCCCTCTAGCTTAGCAGCAGAGGCTGCAAGGGGCCTACACAGTTACAAATCCTCACAACAAATAATAATAATATTTTTTTGCGAGTAAGTAGCAATATTTTTGCTTGTTTGAAGACCGATAGACTCTTGACACCCTTACTTTTCATCAATCCTCCGCCACAGCCGAAACCATATGTCACTGTTTTGCTGTAGTAAATGGTGTGAACTTATCTGCATATCTTGCAAAAGGTTATTCATCTTTCAAGCTAATTATTGTAAAAACATTTACCATTCATGATCTTGTAATCGCACAAGTGCATACTCAGTTATTCTCAATGCAATGCTGGAAGCATGCAACACCTTCTGCACCCTTATACTAGCAGGGTTCAGCTAGTAGCTTAACACTTAAAGTGAATCATTCAATGATGATAAATTAATAACAATATATTTTTGTACATTTGGTTATCGTGAACTTCATGCAGTGCTTAACATTTTTCTTTGATATTTCGATGATAAGGCATTAATCCCTCCACATCAACTACAATGGAAAGACAACTTCCCCAAATCTTTAAGATGATCATAGTTTGCTTCCGAAATATTGCAATGGCCATGGTGATCTTGCAATATTATTTCTTCCCTTGTTACGTCTAAAGAGTACTTCCACAAGCTTGACTTGCTCCAAGGCCCATCAAGTGTTTAGGTCTTGTCATGTGACATTGGGCTTAAAATGAACGATTGCATTTGATAGAGATAGGATTATAGGAATACAGAACCACAGTCTACTTGCTGAATATGACATACTCATTTTCACATATGTAGTACAGTCTGTTGGTTTTGTTTGATTGACATGTTAATCTGGGGAACTCAATATTGAAAACCTTACTATAAATTCATGGCATTCATATTTTGCATGCCTTCATATTTTCATTAGGTATGAGATTTCTTTGTTAATCCATAAGTTACTAGTCTGTGGTATATGACCAATCTGCAACTCCTGAACATGCTATGCATCTTCCTCAGCTATTGTGAGTCAAACATTATGTCCTTAACTATGACCAATCTGCAACTCTTGAACATGCTATGCATCTCCCTCAGCTATATTTGCAGGTGTGTAACTTCATTTTATCATGTAGAATAATGTATCTCTTTTTGCTTCTTTAGGCTTCTATTGTGAGTCAAACATTATGTCCGTAACTATATTTGTTTTGATCACCTGTTTTAACACCTTCTCTTGGTTGGGATGTTTATGATGTTTTCCAGAAGAAAGTAAATGCATGCCATTCTACAGCTAACTATGGATGACCATTATTGGTTCTTGATGCGACCTCTTTCGGCTCAAGTGTACAACTTTCCCGTCAACGTGATAAACATTCCAGGTACATTATATCATCCTTTAGCCATCGTGGAAAGTCTGTGACAAAGGTTCTTTATAAACTACATTTTCTTTGAAGAGCCTTGTTCTTGAAGATAAAAAAGCATCTCCTTTCATCTTCTCTTTCGTTGTTCAGATGCCTTACGGCAGACATGTGTTTGGCATTGACGCATTAGCCAATTTCTAGGACATATTCCTTCTTTCCAGAAATTTAATACCGAAACATTATCATAATGTCAATTCTTGTTGTCAATTTAGTGGTAGGCAAGTGGCAAAAATAACTTAGTATTAGAAACAAAATTTGTGTTTCGGTGAAGACATGTTATTCTGGAGAAAAGCATATTTCGTGAGCTTCGTCGGTTCACAAGTCTATTGGCCCAGGAAAGCTTTGATAAGAGAGAGCAGTATCTTTAATTTTCTTCTACAATGGTATTTTCGCATGTTGCTTCCTAGTTCTTTCCTGCACATGTGAGGATAATTTCTTTCCCTGAAATTGACCAGCAACGATATTCTTGTTTCATGCCATGAATTTAGTAACATTAGCCGAAGGTTCTGTCTGTCTTCTCTTGACAATGTTTTTTAAGGTATACTGAAGCTCAGTTGCACTTGTTTGGTTGTGCAGAGCACATAGCTACAGTTTGTCGGTTGAGGGGAAAGAGGGCTGGCGTTTTCTTTACAATTGGATTCGAATTTTGTACTGCAGCTATCAAATGGACTGACCAACGTAAGTGAGTGATTCTTTTAGGCATCTGTTGCTAAGTAGGGCACGTAATCTTACATTTGCGTTGTTTCTGCTACACAAACAATTCTGTCTGCATGCTGGATTGGCAAAGTTTTTGCCAACTTGACCCAAGGATATCTGGGCATCTACTTGGCATATATTTGCCTGTGTGCCTTGACTCAAATAGCTTCTGAAAATAACTTGTGCGGATGCAAATCTTCAGCACAAACTTAGAATCTGTAGTTGACCTGCTAAGATCATCCACAGGACCATGTATGCATTATTTATGCTGCACTGTTGCCATAACGTCAGATGAATGACATGTCGCTTGAAAGCATAATTCCTTCTCCATCAAAGAACTGATTCGTGGTGTCTTGTGTGATACATTGAATACTCACAGTGACTTGGTTTTCGTTTAAGGCCTATTATCCAGGTATGCTACTCTTAAATTAAGGCCTGCAGAACAGAACTTGGAAATTTCTTTGAAATGCACCTGCTTCTCGTTTGCACCTGTTTTGTGTGCTCAGGAATAAGTTATAATCACCAATATCTTTATTGGTAATGAATCTTAGTCAAATGCTTGTTCAACTTCATTGTTACTGTAATGTACCAGTAGCAAATCTCATTGTTGAACCTCAAACCTCCTGAAAATGCCGGTTGTTTTATGGAACTTGATTGCCTGATACCACAACGTTATAGTAGGGCGTGCAGGAGATTACTGAAGGGAAAGAAATACGTAGATGCATGCATCATTCTGTTCGTTCTTTGCTCCTCCTTTTGTTTTGATCAAAAGTAGATCCAAAAACTATCATTCTTTCCCGTAACCACCTTTACTGCTTTTTTCCTCGCTCCCTCCGCAAGCTCAACAGCTAGGCGTCGCACGTACGGATTATGCTAGGCTATTACTAGCCGTAGTGAGGGCTTAACAGCCCTACGCCATCTTTTCCTCACCAGAAACACTATCTTATACAGAGAAAAAAGAGGGCACAAAGGCTGGCGATGCATGTTGCATGGTGTGGTGTGGTGTGACCCCATGCATCAACCTTGTAGTTGGCACCGAATCCCACTCTCCGAGGCAGCTTCACCATGACACCATCCATCATCCATCCATCCTCCATCTCTTTTCCTTTTGGTTTGGCTCTTAAAAGTTGCGTATCTTTAGCTCTTTCCAAGGGAGGGTACTTCCGTTTCATCCAGCCTCCACACACACACAATGTTCTACTACCACTCATTCACTGGCCGGTGGCCACTTCCCCGTGCATTGTGTTTCCTGTTTGGTTCGGCCTGGATGATGATATTCTATCTGGACGTGTATGAACGAGATCTGGAGGCCGGCCATCCAGGTCCGGTGGCTTCTGATTCCCCGGGCTCTGAACCTTCAAATCATGCTTACCATTAACAATGCTCCTCCCCTTCCTTTTGCGATCGATTCGGTTTCGTGGCGCTTTTACGGGTGGGTGCGTGCGGGCAGTGTGAACCCGGGCCGCGACTAAACGCTCAGGATGTTGGAGGGGGAATAAAGCGCGCCCTTGTCTTGGCCGCTTTGCGATTTGCAGAGTCTCTGATGCGCATAAACTTGTGTTCTGGCGTAATTTTGTATTGCAGGCAATTTGGATGGCTGGGGAATGATTCACTGAATACCTCGTCCCCAATTCCTAATGGTACGTATGCCCTTTGGTACTGCAGGTGCTCGTGTGAGGATACTAGATGCACGGTTTTTTTTTCTTTCTCACTCTCTGAAATGTACTAGATCATGTCCTTGTTAGTTGTTATTTTAGATCCCCTTTAGATTTTTAGTCACTCACTTTCAAGTTTGAATGAACTGTGGTGGTGCCCATTTTTCTGAACTGCAACAGCCAACAGCTTATCTCCTTTGTAACTGCCTTGCAGGCTACACCTTCTGCCAGGGCCCACTGCTCCAATGCTCATGATGAGCTTGCCCTTACCCTGCTGATAAATCACAAGCCCCAGTCTCCGTCGAGTCCAGTCAACTGTCAAGTCCTCCGGTCAGCTCGTCGTGCCCGTCACCAACGTCTGTGCTGGAGGCTGGAGCTCGCCGCCACCGCGGCACGTACGTTCGCACGTGCCTCCCCATGCTGCTGTCGTCTGTAGAGCAGTGAGAGCAGCCTGGTTGGTTGGTGAGACGGGACGGGGAAATGACGACGGCGTGGCCGGAACTGGGAGCCAAGCCCCCCGTGCCGACTGCCGAGCGTGCTCGTCCCCGGATACAAACGCTGGCTGCTCCGGTTACGTGCTGCGCCCTGTTTGTTTGGCTTATCAGCTACCGACCAGCAGTACTATTCTCTCAGAACAAACCAGCTACCAACTAGTAGTACTTATCTCTCAGAACAAATCAGCATCAGCCATCAACTACCAACCAGCCGAACAGTACGCGGTGCGTGCATGTGAGGGTCCATTGGCCGGACGCAACAACGCGGGGCCCTAGCTAGAGAGGCGATTGTTGGTTGATGCAAGCCACATGCGTCCCTGCACGGCTGTTGCTAGGCAGCAGCTCGACACATTGAGGAGACCACACATGACACATGGGGGGCCGATCAGCCTGGCGTGCCCTAGCTTCAGAGGCGGCCGTTGGGCGGTTTCATTTCGTTCATTCAAGGGCGGCTTGTGTTTCATTGTTTGGGACGCGGGCGGACTCCATACGAAGCTTCCGTGTTTCTTCGTGCGGTGCAGTCTTTGCAAATAAACATCTACTGATTTGCACGGCAGATTTGTTCTGAAAAAAAGTACCGTGTGCTGATTTATATAGCAGATTATGAAAATTATTGTGCAAGAAGTTGAAATAAGGCCCTCTGAATAGAGCCTTTCGTTCACATTTCGATATCTGGTTATATAAATTAATGGAAAATCAAGCGTCATGCGGTCTGTTTGTTTGAGTGGTGGTCGGTTACTAGTGCTGATTTGTTGTGATAGCAAAGTACCAGTGACTAGTGGCAGATTTATTCTGAAAAAAAAATACTACTAACCGGTGAATAATACTGTAAACCGGACGAACAGGGCAATGGCTCCAAAGCACATGCATTGGATACACGCCTGCCTGCACGGTAAGGGCGCGATCGGGGCCGTCCACCTGCCCGGTGCACGGCGGAACACGACGCTGCGGTGTGGGGCCCTCCCGGCCATCTGGTGGCGCCTGGCCGCCCGACACGGATTGGATCATCGGATCGACAAGTCCTCACTCACCGATGCTGGTGGCACCGTGGCCGTGGGAAGGGGCCCGCGCGGGCCCCACCCGGCGGGGAGCACCGGAGGCCCGGAGGGTCTCTCTCTGTGCGCGGTGTGGTCAACAGGTTCACTGCATGGAAGCAGGGCAAAGGAGAGGAGAGAGCACAGAGCAGGCAAACAGAGCTGCAGGAGCAGCAGCTGTGAACTGTGAAGGACAGACAGCACAGGGATAAAATATGCAGCTAAAATTTCGCCACGGCCCCACATGCTCCCGGCTCCATGCTCTTGGTGGAGACCCAGCGGTCAGATCTCCTCCTACCTGTGGCCTCCAGCGTGTTGCCATCCGTGTGGCTGGCCGCTCGGCATCCCAAGGGCCTGGACGCACGGTTGATTCGAGAGGGGGTTTACTTACATGAACGAAAAGCTTAATTCTTGAGATTTGGTTGAGCATAAGAAGAGCTTTGCCCAGGTAGAATCCTACGGTCCTAACCATTTGGAAGCACAAATCCTTCCTTTCGGCTTACTAACTAACATCTCGCCGCTGAACCCAACATTTTTGCTGGTGCGTATCACTCACTCCTCAGATCACATCATGATGTGATTCCAGCAGCAGCAGCCAGCGCCATTATCTCCGCTCGATATTCCCGGGAGACTGCTACGTGAGTATACAACACTCTATATAGGCATGTCTTAATATTCCTCATCGTTGTTAACTAGCGGAGGCACGCACGACGTGGCCGAATTGGGTGCTCCAATATTAGCACCCGCACGAGATGCCTTGCCGCCATTCCTGCAAAAGCTTGGGCGCTTTACACCATGATTGCCTGACTCCCCGACCCCACCCGTCTTTGCAGCTTGCATCTCCTCTGCTCGGCAGCGAGCGGCGCCAGGAGAACAATCAGAGAGAGAGAGACAACAAGCAGGGGGATTCGAGATGGGGTTCGTGCTGCCGCGGCAGGCAGCGAGTTTCCCATCACGGCGATAGGACGAGGCGTTGCAGAATTGGCTGAATTGCGCAGTTGGCTTGGCGATGTCCTGTGAATGAGCAACAGTATCGTGGGCGGTTTATCTGCGCGCGGGAATCGTTCTCTTTTCTTTTGTTCTTGGCGGGAATTGGTAAGGGAACTTGCTTTGTTTAGCGCCTTCGGTTAGGCTTGTAACCTGTCCATTTTTGAGCATGACAGCCCGTGGAACAGTGCACACAGCAGCAAGTACACGGTGGTGGTTAGAGGAATGCGACCGGAGTATGAACTGTCGCTTTTTACCGGGCTGACGAAAGTTACTACTATGCCGTATCAGTATCAGCTACCACCATCGGAGAAAACCCTACTCTGCTAATGAGACCCTAGCTCAGTAACACCAGCCAGCTAATACAACAACAAAGCCGAGATAAGTGTTCGGTTAATACGAAGGTAGATTGAATATTGTTGTGTGAAAGGAAATAAATTGAGATAAGTCAAGCCGAGATAAGCCGAACGGGCTCAAAATTTTTAAAATCTGCTGAGCAAACTCTTAGCACTTTCTCTAGAGCGTTAACGGCAAACCCGATTGTCCTTCATCTTCTTTAATGAGTGACTGATACCAGAACATGAACATCTACGAGGATAGAAATATAGAATAGGAAGACAGGTAGATCGAGAGCCTTGGTGAAGCCACTCGCCAGGATGAGCTTGCTTAGGGTGCTAAGCAACCGGAGTGTTTCGTAGTATATCTTAACTCTCGCCAAGTGCAAATCGGAATCCCACTCGGGAACAAGACTTGCCGGCCGCCTTTATGCTTGCCTTCCGGCGGGCGCTCATGCGGTGGCCGCCTTTATTCCCGATCGTTGTTTTTGCTTCGCTCTCGCTCGCCATTGCGGAGGATTGTTCTCCGTCGTCCAATCGTCTCGCCGCTCCCGAGCACACGCCGCTCTCGTGCAGGACCCCCTCCTTTTCCAGGTGTCTGCGGTCTGCCGGCGCCAGCTCTCGAAGAAGAAAGCACCGGTTTGGCCATGGCCAAGCAAGCTTTTATCATGGCGGCCTGAATTCAAGTTTCAGAATTCGACCGAATGAATTTCATGTGAATTTGAGTGCAGACAGTTCAGCTCCTGCTTTGAATAGGAAAATTTCGAACGAGGCAAACGATGAAGCACAAGACGAGCATTTCTAGGCAGCAGAATCCGTGGTCTGATTGCAGAACGAAGAGGAAGAACAGGGTTGAAAACGCCATAATCCATTGATTGATTTCACAGCAATAACAGAGTAGCAACACGGGGTGGTAGAATGCACTGGTTACCGCACCGCACCTTACCTTTTACAACCTGCTAAACACAACCCTACTCTGCTGATCAAGATGAGCAGAGCGACCGGCTGCAAGCCAGGCGACAAACAGACGACGCACTCCAATTTTAGGACACTAATAAGCAGGCGATCAGATCAGACCATTACAAAGTTTACAACGACGACGATGGTGAAAAATACTTTTTTTGCTTGCTCGCGGTAGGATCATTAGTCCTAGTTAAACCGGGATCGACGCTGGTAGATTTCGCGGCCGCCGGTGGTCAGCACCGCCACGCCGACACGGAGACCAGCTCGCCGCGCTGCCAGTAGAGGCAGAGCGCGCCGCCGCGCTTCTCGACGCGGAAACCCATGAGGGCCATCCTCCTGAGCAGGGCCTCGGCCTGCGACTCGGCGAAGGTGCTGGCCTGCACCGGCACGAACCCCGAAGACGCGAACACGGTCCGCCACGCCAGCGGCGGCTTGTCCATGCCCGCCGCGCGGTGGCGCGCCACCACGCGCTGCTCCACGCCGGGCTGGACCAGGAACCGCTCGATCTTGGCCACTGCGTCGGCGTCCGGGCGCGCGGCGTCGACGGACTCGAGCAGGGACACGCACGACTGGAGCGCCTGGAACAGGTGCGCCGCGAAGGGGAGCTCCGTGCGGTCGCAGCCGTGGTCCACGGAGACCACCACCTTGGCGCCGAGCCGCTTCACGAGGCGGAGGATGGCCGGCATTGCGGCCACGTGCGCCGAGCCCACGGGGAGGTGGACGGCCACGGCGTCGCCCCCGGTGATGGCCACCAGCTCCGCGGGGTCCAGGGTGTCGATGTTGAAGGCCGCGAACTGGAGGAACACGCCGAGCTCGGCGGCGAAGCCGGAGAGGTTCTCGTGGATCAGCTGCAGCTCCAGCGGGTGGTGCGACGCCGAGGACACCAATGCGGTGACCTTGAGCGTCGCCGCGGGGCAGCGCTGCGCGAGCTCCTGCATCAGCGACGCCCACTGCTCGCCCATGCCGATGTCGAAGTCGAGCACGTGGATGCGCCCGGCGCCGCCGAGCTCGTCCAGCACCGCCTGCACGCAGGTGAGGTGCGCGAACTGGAGCACGGGGGAGACTTCGGAGAAAGCCTTGTACGCGCCGAGCTTGAGGACCACGTCGTACGGCGTCGCCACCGCCGGCGCGGGGGTCTCGCCGGTTGGTGAGAGCGCAAGGCGCAGAGCCTCCTTGAAGTAGAAGGCTGAGCGGAGGAGTGGCATCCCGGCCATGGGGGCGGCGGGGAGCCGATAATTGAGCCGCGCCAATATCTCGCGGGCGCCGAACACGTCACCAGCGTCGGCAAGCTTGGCCGCCTCGAGGAGCTGGTCCACCGCAGCGGCCGCCTCGTCGTTCGCGGCCTCCGCCTTGGGCTTCATGGCGGGCAGGAACCCGCCCGCCGGGGCGGTGGGGCCAGGGAAAGACGGCAGCTTCGGCGCAGGCGCGCCGGACATCGGGTGGTGCCGCTTCGACGGCGGCGCCGCCGCGTCGAAGGACGGGTGGGAGCCGAAGAACGCCGCGTGTGGCTGGGGGTGGTGCTGGTGGTTCAGGAGGTTCGACGCGTGGCCGAACGGCGCGGCCTTGGTGTCCTCCATGCCCGGCGCGAACGGCATGTTGGGGCCGAACGCCGGCGACATCATGGACGGAGCGTGGTCGAGCTCAAGGACCGGCGAGTCCATGACCGCCGAGGCGTCCTCGCCGCCAATGATCCACCTGAGGAAGGTGTTGTCGGGGGCGAGCCCCTGCGGCGCCGCGCCGTCGGACAGAACGGCGCCCGCCGCGTCCCACCCTTCGCCGGCGCCAAGGCCCATGTCAAGCGGCGTGAGGTGCCACTCCTCCTTGCCCCCCGCCCCAGCGTCCTCCCCGGGCGCTCCACCGGGCCATGCCGCCGCCTGTGGCGGCGGGGAGACGTTCTTGGCGTTCGCACCGGCGAGGGCCGCCACGCCGGCGGTCGCGGCGCCCAGGGGCGACGACAGCGTGGAAGCCGAGTTGGGAGGGCTCGGGCTGGGGCTGTGGCTGTGGTCGAGCACCGAGGTTGGCTCCCAGAGGCCGGTGGCGACGGAGAACTTGCCGGCGGCGAGCCCCTGTTGCTGTTGCTGCTGCTGCTGCAGCAGAAGCAGTGTCCCCCCGTGCCCCTCTCGTGCGCTACCAGCAAAGGGCATTCCTCTCATCTAATCCAACACCTCATAACAGCAACCAAAACCACGGAAATGGCGATGGCGCTGCTGCTTGGCCTCCCTTCTTCCTCCTCCTCCTCTTCCCGACACGTCTTGTCCTATGGCTGTTGCTTCTCCTCTCGCTTCAGACAGCGTTTCGGTGTAGAGTCCAAGGACTCACAGTACGCTCTCGTACTACCAGCTAGCTACACGGCGGCCCTTCTCTCCTCTTCTCCTGTCGTGGTGGTCTCTCTCTCTCTCTTGAGCAGTTTGTGAAGAGAGGGAGGGGTGTGAGGAGGTTTGTGTGGGGGAGGGGAGAGTATTTTATTCCCCTGGCAGCGTCTTGATCTCGAAATGATAGCGTGCAACATGAAAAAGGCAATAAAGTGGGGTGGCCTTCTCGCCGAGGACTTTGCCTTCTTCCTCCTCTCCTCTCCTACTGTCCTACTAGCCAAGCCCTCTCTCTTTCATTTCCCCCCCTCCCCTATCTTTCTATCTACACATCACTTTCGCTTTTCTCTCTCTCCCCCTCTCCAATTCTCCATACAGGAGGACATTTTCAATTTTTCATGGAGACGGAAAAAAATCGGCTTTAAAAGGGAGGGATGCTTTAGTACAGTTTTTTTTGAAAAAATGCTTTAGTACAGTAGCTCTCGTTTTTAGTGGCAACAGCGAAAGGCTGCGCTGTGCAAAAATTCCTGATGCACTGGTGCAGGGGAAAAGAGACATTTCTGCTGCAGACATAATACTGTTTGTGGTAGGAGCTTTGCATCTGCAACAGCTTCTATTTGTGCCAGGAGCTTCTGTAGCTAACCTGCCTGGCTGCCAAGCTCACTTCCGCTCCTGTGAATGATCAATTCTCTCTCTCATTCAGGGCGTTCCAGAAATCAAAGAGTTCAGAGAAATTCTTCTTGCCATCAGTGTGAACCCACAGCGTGCAGTGTGCAGCGCATGGCTCTCCCGGTGGAGCCGAGGCGCCATCATACCGGCGCAGTGCAAGCCATGCTGTGCGTCATGGCTGTACCCTTGCACGCACGAGAGCTCACCTCCCTGTGCAAGCTGTGCTGTCGCTGCTCATCAGCAGCACTGCCTGCACCAAACACCCCTGCAGCTCTCTCTCTCTCGGTATGTTCAAGGCTCCCAAGTCCCAAAGGCGAGTGAGTGAACGGATTTTCAATCAACGACACCCAAAAAGGACGGAGCAAAGCGGTCGAAAGCTCCAAAATTCACCATCATTGCAGGCCCGCACACTTTCACCTCTCGTTTTAGTTGGCGACCTTTTTTTTGACGCCCAACACCAGTTTTGGGCATATTTGGTTCTCATAAGTAGGGTGATTTAAAGTGCAAAAAGTGCAAAATAAGTCACCTGTGAAACCAAACAGTCATGACTTAAAGTGGTGTGACTTATAAGTCTCATAAGTAGCTCCACCCCTACTTAAAGTGACTTATTTCCACTTTTTCCCTCTAGTACCCTATGTGGAGCCCACTGACTTATAAGTCACTGCAACCAAATAGAACTGACTTATAAGTCACCCTACTTATGGGAACCAAACATACCCTTAACACTTGAAAGTGGAAAGGTGAATGGAGTGCCGTTCCATGCTCATGCAGTCATGCTCCTGTTGCCACCACGTGCGCGCTCTCTCCTCTCTTCTCTGCGTTCGTGCGTGTGTGTGTGTTTCTCAAAGTGTGGTTCCACTCTCACTCTGTGGTGTTTGGCGTTGTTTCAAATCTCAAATTTACTGTTATCAAAAAAAAATCTCAAATTCAACCCTAGTACTACAGTAGTAGATTTCTTTGCTTGGGAGCATGTCAAAGCACCACCGTTGCTTTTAGCTGACAAAAGGTGGCATCCTCCATTGCTGTATTTAATCCTCCGAGAAGAGTGTAATCTTCAAAAGGAAAAAAAAAACTTGCTCACGAAAGAAAATAAAGAATAACAAGATGGCTGTTTTTTCACGTTTATGTATGGCATGCATGCATGCATATCTCTCTCCGTTCCTCCAAATAAAATGTGACAAACAGATGGTTTAAAAAAAGAAAAATACTGAAAACTTTTCAGATTTTCAGATGAAAGCAGAATGTCCCCATCTTCAACTGTAGATTTATGGTAAATGTCTGAGCAATCGAAACGTGGTTCAAAGTTTCGAAACCAGAGCATCGGTTGATCACCATCACAGGAGTTAATGTGACCAGCTGCTCCCACATCACTATCCTACGGTCCATGATTTATTGCCGCTATCAGTTTGTTCCGCTGTCAGTTGTTGACTCAAAAACCATTTTGATTCATCGCAAGTCTTTGTGTCGTCCAATCAAAGATTATTCTCATTGTTGTAAAAAAAAGAGATTATTCTCACATAACACGCCCATTTTCATTGGTATACATTTTTTTGAAAATAAATTTCATTGGTATACATACTTGGAGAAAAAATCGACCACTATCCTTTCTTTCAGAAATACAAAGTGCTCGTACGAAGAACTCTGCCATAATACAATTCATTTGCCTTTGGTTCGTTTTCAAGAATTGGTACAGGCAGCAAACAAGAAACGGCAGCCGGTGTTACATGTCTGGAAAAAAAAAATTCCAAATGGCATCTGGTTCCTGTCCATTTTTCTTCAGGCGAGACGTCTTAACTTGAGAGACTTGTAAGCCAGGATTTGCATGTAGAAAGGAAGCGCGCATCCGTAGAGGAGGAGGTCCAAATCACATCGCGCCCGGCGTCGCCGCGGCACCAATAATCAAACGCAAAGATATCTAGTTAATGATCGTCGATCATATAAAGCGATGGACCAAGCGACCCATCGGCGGTTTTGTTTAACTAGAGCAGCTACTGATGGAGACAAACCGAGCTATTCTGGAAGCCCCAACAACCGAACTCGCTTATGTAAAGATGAAAGATGACAGGCTCATACGTTCGCATCAGGATTAATAAGCCACTATAAACAACAGTACTGTTTCGTTTCACAGTGTGCAATAAAAAGGCATGGAGTACAACAAAATTCAAACCATGTCATTGTCACAGTTAGTGCATCTGCAATTCTGCATGATCCGAGCATAGCAACAACACGGGGAAAAAGAGTAGTATGCTGGATAAAATGGTCACGTACGTTTACAGCTAGTTGAACATGCACCATGTTGCATCACAGGCTCACAGGTCACAGCTGATAGACGCAAAAGCATGCATGTTGGGCATATCTACGGCTAGATTACGGCACCAAACGCTAAGTAACATAGCTGCCAGTAAAGATAAACAATAAACTAGAATCCAGCATTAGCCGAGAGAGTTTTCTTTAATCTGGTGCGAGGTGAGAGGGGACATGACACATCAAACATTGAATGCCATGTGAGCCCCTGCATAGTTTATTCCGCCCCATCGATCTCACAGACTGTGATTATTTATATGTCGTCGAGTGATTAATCGGGGCTCCCCGGTGGCAGTTAGCTAACTGCAAGATTAATTGAATGTGCCCAGGTCGGTGCAGCTGGAGTCGCATTCCGCAGATAGTCTACTCCTATGCTCCAATTTGCAATTCGGTTAAATTCAATCGCAGTACAAGCATGACGTCGGCGTAATTTGGTTTTCAAATCTGTTTGGTACGTTTGTCCACATGTTTTTTTCTCTCCTGATCATCATTATCAGCATGTATACTTGTTTAATTTATAACAAAACATATTATTGTCTGACGCAATACAAAAGTTTAAACTATTATAAACAAAAAAATGTGCCAAACTTTAATCTAGCTAGTTGCTGCATAAGTACTGGGAGTTTTAAGACTTCCTCTCGTCTACATCTCCATGCTGTTATGTTAACAGAGAAAGGAAATGGAAGCAACATATGAGCAGCAAGCCAGCAACCAGGAGCTAGCTAGCTGCTGGTCCTTGGGCCGATGATTAGCAGCTGGGAGGGGAGTGATTGGATCCGTCTGATGGAGCAGCTGGACAACAGTAGGGCGACCCTAAGCAGGCGGCAGGTTGATTTGGCGGTCTGATTTGTGCTGACGGCACGCAGGGGCAAAATCATTTTGATGTGGATACTCGTGGAAACATCTGCATCAGATGTCGGTACTATGTTTAATCTGTCACCTGCCCGCGAGTTAACAACAACGCGTGATCGCTGTGCTGCTTCGGTGACGGGTCGCGCCGGGTGCAAGGGAGGCGCATAAACAAACTGCAACTGTCTTGGAGAAAAATTAGACGACTGCAACTTGCCTGCTTGATTATGCTAATCGAGTTAAGCTCAATTACAAGGTACTACTAGTATACAAGCGCACGGCAGTAGTGGCAGAGCAAGCAATGGTTCAGACTTTAGAGGAAAAAAAATATTTCCCCACAGTTTCTTGAGAGGAATGATTCCTCTTAGTGCTTCTTTGAGTAGAAGAGTATTGGAGTGGAATTGAAGTGGAATGAAAGGGATAGATATTAGAATGAACTAATTTTCCCTCTAATACCCAAACAAACCCTAAAGAGTTTCATTAGAGTATTTTTATGCAATTTTTTTAGCGATTCCTTGTGGTGCGGTTTTGTCATGAACATCATTTCCCTCCCACAATTATGTCCCACAACAAAAATGGTAAAGGATGCTATAAAAAAATGGTAAGCCCTGTTAATAGTGGCCCAGCAAACACAAATCCAGTAGAGAGTGTCCATAAGGCCGAAATAGAACCCCATTTGTCGTCTTCTACAATCGGCCCAGAACACGACCCCCGAACAAAGCCCACTCAACTTCCTTTCTTCTTCCGCCGCGCAACCACTTTCTCCCACAGGACGATTCGCACTCGCTCGCACAGTCGCACAGATCGGAGAAAGTGAGAGAAAGAGAAATGGCTGGGAGGCTAACCGCAGCGGGGTCCCACATCCTCGGCGGCGGCGGCGCACGCGCCGCCGCCGCAGCGCTCCGGCACCGCGCCGGCATGGGCCTCCCCGTCGGCCGCCACATCGTCCCTGACAAGCCCGTGAGTTCCCCGACTCCCGTGTCCAAATCCAAATCCAACCCTAGCTAATGGATACTCTCTTCTTCCCGCTTGTGGACATTCCGTCTCTAATCGACTCTATTTGGCGGGTTTTTCGGCCGCAGCTCCCTACGAACGACGAGCTGTTGTGGGACAACGGCACGCCCTTCCCGGAGCCCTGCATCGACCGCCTCGCCCCGCACATCGGAAAGGTAGTAGGAGTATATGCCTGATCCAATTCATCGCGCCGCGCTGCATCCCAGGTCTCTGGATTGATTTGATTTGACTTGATTTGGTCGGTTGATCGGTTGTATGCTTGGTGGTGGATAGTATGAGGCGTTGGCGTGGCTGTGCGGAGGACTGGGATTCTTTGCTACTCTCGGTGTGGCCGCTGCTGTGAACGACAAGGCCTCCAAGATCCCATATGTGAGTGCTCAACGCAAGCTCTGGTTTCGTGTAATGGCATTTTGATTTTCTTGTGTTTGGATGTGGTGCAGAGACCAGTCATGGTACCCTAGTGTTGTTCGACTGTGATATGGAAAAGTTTAACTTACTGGATTGATCTAAAGATACTAATATAGCTAGATGACTAGCTCGGATAGGTTACAAATTACAAAATCATGGACAATCATCGTAAATATCAGCAATGTAGATGTTCTTTATGATTTTGAAATTTGTATTATGCTTGTTTGTCAATATGTGGGATCAAAAGTAAATGCTACAACAAGGAAACAAGTTAATGCTATGTCCAAGTTGGTACTGCTTAGTTGAGTTTCTATCCTTCCCTTCCCCTGTTCCTCAATCCAAGTCACTGAATCAGAGCTGCCCGCCTGCCATAGATCCCTGTTCTTGTCCAGTAGCACGACAACATTGCAAGACTGATTAGTGATTACTGATTAGAGCATTCTGATTACTTGATCTTATTTTTCATGAATCATAATATTGTATTCTTGTTCAAGTGTTCACCACTAGCCCTTCCTGATTAGTGCTTTCATAATTTTATCATATCCTATTATAATAGTTTGCTACTGCCTTTTTTTATTAATTTTAAAATTAGAATCTACTATTGTGTTATTCTGAGTGTAATAGACCTTGAATGTCTATTTGTCGAACTTGAAAATAGATTCTCCAATTTAATATGCATTGTTATCTTTTTAATAAAAAAATAGTTCAAACGTATCCACGTATCGGGTTGTTTGGAAAATTGCCGTATCCGCATATCCGTATCCTTCCGATACTGATACACTATCCGTATCCGTGCTGCTTAGTTTCTGAGTCCAGCACTACTTGATCTATATTTTTGTCAATGTGCCGGTTGAACTCGATTACTAATGACAACCAGGTTATCAAGGGACAAAAGGCATGAGTTGCGGATTGCGGTTTTGCGGAGACCTCTAAAATCCTGCTATAGTGCCGCTAAATGCCGTTATTCAGTGCAACGTGGTTGTAGCGGCAGGTCTCAAAAAACGCTATATCGCCGCTATAGCCCGCTATTCGCAACACTGCATGACCCTGCCCTTTTATAGAAAGCATAAAATGAAGTTGGCTGGGGTTTCCAGCTTAATTGACCGCGCGACAGGTGAACATAATGCCTGTCATAAGGTCTAGCTAAAGCCAACTCTAACCCAACAGCAGGACTCGATTATGTAAGCAACAGTTTGTTCGCAGAGCCAGCGACAGTTAACAATTATGGCAAACTTAGCAAAAGCAAACTAGAACACAATTCTAGACCAGAAGAATGACTGCCAGTTAACAAAATCATCGAATTCCAGCCCGCAAAGATTCCATTGTCTGATGCTGGTCGCTCGTGGCTCGCCTTCACCTTATTATTTCTCCATATGCTTTTATCTGTATATTTTGGTAGCTTTTGAAGTTAGATCCATACACTTGTTCTTAAGTGAACCCTTCGATCCCTGACCTATATCATGTCCTCAGCAATGCCATTATTGACATACGATTCCGCTGACTCTGCTGGAATGTCATGGCTTGATTGAGTAATCTGTTATAATATTTGAAACATACTATAATGACTTTATTGACATGCTATCCACATGAAGAATGATGTTTGATGCTGCACAGACCTGTTTTTATCCTCTGTTCCATGAATAAGTCCCACTTAGAACTGATTACTTGATTTGCTCTTTAATCTGCCATCAGACAGTGACAAAATCCTAGAAAGTATAGATGCTAAGTCGACTTAACCTGTGCACTGCTTTAGTGTTCCCATATATAAGTATATAACTACATTGAAAAATCACATGTACCCTTTTGGTGCAAAACCATTGTAATGGATAATTATCTTGCTTACCCGCTGAATTATTACAGTATTATTAAGATGAAGTAAATTTCAGTATAGCAGCATGCCTGCTGAACCCTTTTTAATAGATCTCTGAATAAAGGGTTTTTTTTTTCCGAATTGAACAAAGGGTTCTTTAGAATTGCGAATGTAGGCCAAATCAAGTTTTTTTCACTTGTGAATTGGTAAATGAGGATGCATGAGATTGATGTGTTATGCTGAACGAGCTGACTGAAACTTCTCATTTTTTCCCTTTGTAGACTCCCAAAGTCTACCCGTACGACAATTTGAGAGTTGAACTTGGTGACCGGCCTTTTGATGGCTAGCTGCGTGTTGGAACAAGCACAGGGAAACTTTGTTGTTTATCATGTTTGTTTTTTGTTGGGATCACCATGTTGTAAACTGCCACCATATATGACCTGCTGAATCTTGTCAAACATGGCTTTGCTTGCCCTACAATAATGGAACCAGTGTCTTTGAGCAACTATTTCACGGGCTAGGGAATCAACTGTAACGATTTGGTGTCTCATTTTCTTTGTTCACATGTGGTATCTTGAAACTTTATACAACGCTCAGAATCTTGAGCATCATCATCCAGTCTGCTGACGTCATTTCTGTGCATTTTGATTCTTCTCAGAATCTTGATTCTGGGCGTGCAGCCGGCACTTTAGGGTCTGGTTTCCTGCTGAGACTAGCCTGGCTTGTATGTGTGACTCAGGCTCTTGCTGGCCAATACCACGTAGGATACAAAACATGATACACTGTTTTAGGCTCCTCTTTGGTAGGACTCCAGCTCGCTCCGACGTATGCGGCTTCAGTCGAAACCTACCAAACGGTTTGATAAAAAACAGCTCCACCCCTGACGAGGAGCCATTTTACAGTAGGAGTCCTACCAAAGAAGTCCTTATCGTCACCAGGACACAATAGTTCAGTGGATGATGTAGTCGAACTCAGAACAAACTTAGAATTACAATTAAAAACGAGTTACGTAAACCCAATTAAGGATTACACTCTTACAACAGGTTAACTAATTAAGCAACAGTCAACACGATCTCCTTCCTACTAGCACACAACGAACGCAATTACGCAACAACATCATAGCAGGTTAACAAACAGCGGGCCTAACAGCGTTCTGGGCTTCCAATTGCTGCATTGCATGCGTCTTTTTTATTGGTTTGATAAGGGCTTTGCATGCGCACGCCTGCCCGCATCAGGTCCGCGCATGGACACGAGTAGTGGTCGGTCGATCAGGTCGGGCACTGGAAGCCCTGCGGGACCTTCTTGCCGCAGGAGTTGACGACGACGCTGAGCTGGACGGGGATGCTCAGCTGGACGAGGCCCAGCACGTTGGCCCGCAGCGCCGTGCAGAGGCACACGGCCGCGTCCAGGTCGGCCAGCCCGCCCAGCAGGTGGCAGCACGGCTGCTGCTGCGTCGTCGTCGGACTGGACGCCGCCGCCAAGCCCGCCTGCTGGCCCAGCTCCAGGCTCAGCAGCCCGCCCAGCACGCTCGCGCACGCGCCCAGCTTCAGCGCGTTCACCGGGCACTTGCTGCCCTGCTGGCTGCCCGTTCCGCCGCCGCCGCTGGGCGGCACCGGCGGCGGCTTGGGGCACGGTGAGTATCCGCCGCCGCTGCAGGCGGTCGAGTGGGTGGCGAGGAGTAGCAGCAGCTGGCTTACCGCCAGGACGGCGGCAAGTGGCGCCGTTGCGCCACTACCGTTTCTGCGTGCCACTGCCATGGTGTTAGTTTGAGGTAGGGATTTCGCTGCTTGCGTGTCTCTCTGCGTTCGATGTTTCGAGTTCGTGCTCTGGTTGCTACGGCGTACGCTGGTGGTATTTATAGGGTACGAGGGGGGACTGAAGTGTCATTTCACGACTAGTGTACCGTACCGTTACCGTCCGATCGCTGCAAGCAACAACCGGTTTGTCTGATCTCGCTACGAGTGACCCTTGTTCATGGACCACCATCAGGGCTGGTGGCAAAAAATGCTTCGAGATCTTTAGGAATTGAGGATGGGGACAAGGGTCACAGAGGGAGGCGGTTTGGGTATTTTGGAACCTTGTACTACAGTAACCCTCTAGCGGTGGGACGGTGACTCACGGTTTGGGAAAAAGGTGGTGTGCTGGCCTGCCACTCTCGGGGCTTAAATTGAGCGGCGCTCCTAATGGTGACGCGATCACGCGAGCCATTAACGGCTTAGCGAGGGCACAACTCGTCACAGCGGCCTTCTCGACAGCAGCTCGATCGGTGCCACCTGTTCGGCTGATCGGCGCGGGCACTGCATCTTCAATGCCGTACTATATACTATCGGTGTCCTCGTACTCCAGCTGTACATTCGGTACTGCATTGAAAGGCCGGCCATACTGCTATTCCGTTCTCTCATTGTGCAGAGCATATTTGTGACTTCTATTCTATCCGGTGTTTTTCTATGGTCATTTCAGGCCCATGAGACGAATCCTGAAGCCCACGAGATCTTGTTTTTCTTTTCAGCTCCTCTTCAGTGCGACATATTGAGGTAATGTCCTATATATCTTCCGGAAGATAGGATGACGTTCAAATTATAATCCAATAGCAGCCTACGTAGCCTAACAACAGTAAACCCTAAAATCCTAAATCTTAGTCACCTCCCTCCACCTCCCTCCCACCCCTGCTTTGCCGCCACCCCTGTGCTGGAGGCCGTGTCGCCGCGGCCTGCCGGCCAACAAGCCTCTCTGCACCCCACCGCGGTCGGCCCCACCCCCCTGTCTTGCGCTGCCGCAACCTGCGCGACCGGCCCGCGCGCCGTCGTGTGCGGCCGGTCAACGACCTCGGCTGGCGCCGCCACCACCTTAGCGTTGCCCGAGGTCCCCCGGTGATGAGGACATGACATCTTCGGATACGACCATTGATTATATGGTGAGCTCGTTTCTATATTTGCATAGTAACTCTTGGTACAACTCACTTGGTTCCACATGTACATATCTTTATTTGATTGAAGGTGTGTTTCAAAGTGATAGCTCATCAAAATCCAACATTTGGAAGCGACGTCGTCATCATGAGCATGATATCCACCCTTAGGACCCCGGTCCAAGTAGGAGCATGCTTCAAGAATGTGGAGAACACTTTAAGAATGGTGCAAGACGTCCTCCACCTTGGCCACCACCTTAGGAGGACAGCAAGGGCGTCCAAACCAAGTCACAGGCCCAATCAAGTCGTTTTGGAGTCCGTCTCGGAGTCTAGGAGCAGCTTTCACTAAAACGGACGCCCAAGTTGCATATGGGCTCGGTTTTCGGTGTTCTTTATATGGTTGGAAAGATAATTTCATCAAGCTTTCAATGGCACTAGTCTCAGGCCCAAATTCATTCAGAGTCGACGGGAATCGTCCGAACAAGTTGACATCCAGAATCTGTTCCGGCGCTGCGACGCTGTTTTTTGGTCTTTGGGCCTTGTATCATGTTGGAGCCCAATAGGGGCGCGTCCAGGGGGTCTTGCACAACCTTAGGGACTTTATTAGCAGCCGCCACATCCTCGTTAGGGTTTGGGTTTTGCTTTAGTCAATCTGTCTTTGAACATTCGCCGCTCGTCAGTTTGAGAAACCCCAACTCGTGTGCTTAATCTTTCATCTGCAGTTTGTCACCAAATTTTGAGAGCTGCGTTCTTTCGACTTCTTGCTTGTGTTCTTCGTTTCACAGGCAGGGATTAGCCTTCTTGGTGAGGTCAACTGGATCGTGACATGGTTGATAACCAGAGGAGTTGTGGTGCTAAGGTTGCAGGGATTCGGGTCTTTGTGATCTGAAGCCGGATCGGTGTGTGGCTCTTAAACCAAATCGAGAGTTATCCTCACCTGACGGAAGATCGGGCCACCTAGTTCCCATCAAGTGGTAATCAGAGACTCAGGTATTCACATCAGGCTTACCCTAGATTAGTTTGTGCCATCGTCCCCAAACTCCAGAAAAATTGCCCTACAAAAATATTTGTCCATCGTATTCCGCTGTCCTATCACCTTTGCTGATCATGCAGGGCCTTTGCTGATCATGCACAGGACGGAGTGACGAAAGGAAAGAAAAAAAAGCCAAAAACCACAACACTCAAGCACAAAACAAATCTCGATGTAAGACCGAGGTTTTTTATGGTCCCTTCTTACCTATTTGGTACTGCATTAACTTGTCATCTTGGTACCTCGATGCAGTGTGCTCAGCAGCCATGGCGGTCCTCTTTGTGCGGATTCCATGTGGTATTCCATATGTTAAGACTACTCGATGACATACCTGACATCAAGAAGGCTGCTGTAAGTAGATAATAATGCTCAACCTTGTCTCTGCTCATATTCTCCATCTGATTTTAGAAACTGATTTCTACTTGTATTCTCATAAATGATTGTATTTTGCAGGATTTCAAAGCTGATGTAGATGTTTCCACAGAAGATCTAAAGCGTGTCCGGGAGATGCTGTGCGAGTACATTCTTAAGGAGACCATCGACCGAAAGGGCAACTTCTATAATGGTGCACCGTGAGTTCATTGTAGCCCAAAACTTGAAACTCATTCAGTCTTCTTTAGTCAGGTGTTGTTGCCTGAGAAACCTGCTTGGCTTGCTTGGTTGGGGTCAGATGCTGCCTGGTTCAAGCAGTTTTCTCATGACTCCATCCAAACAAACCCTGATGAGAGTAGCTTGAAACTTGATGTGATCTCGCTAGCTTGTCTATAAATGTGATTTTGCTTGTCTATAAATATGATCTTGCTTGTCTATATTTGTGATATGAGAATATGTTTGTGATGTCTCCTTGCTGTGGTGGCTACCATATCCTGGCTGGTTCTAGGATGGCAGGATGCAGCCCCTAATGGCTGCCAAATCCTGGCTGGTTCCAGGATGCAGCCGGCAAGCAGGCAGGTTACTGTAGGGGTGGCCTACGTATCTGTAACGGGTGTTAATTCAAGCTCGTTACAAACACTGATCAATGAGTAACGGGCTTCATCGGAACACCCGTTACAAATATGCCAACAATGTAACGGGCAACGTAAAAGCCCGTTACCAGTACTGACCGATGGGCCCCAGAACCTGGCCCGTTCGTCGAGATAGAGGAGACGCGGGTTGACAGCACGCGTCTCCTTTAGTCGAGAGACAGCAGACGCGTGTGGAAACAGATGCGTCTCATTTCGTCGAGACAGAGGAGACGCAGGTTCACAGCACGCGTCTCCGATATTGAGTTCACAGTAACGGGCTCTGTTTTGGTGCCCGTTACTAAAGTTCTCTGTGGGCCTAGAGAAATAGCCATTTCACGTGACCGGTGACTAGTTGTGGTAACGGTTGTTGTTCGATGCCCGTTACGAATCCTAGTTGTGCTGAGACGCGCGTGAAATAGATGCATCTCATTTCATCTAGATAGAGGAGACGTAGGTACACAGCACGCGTCTCCGATGTTGAGCTACTGTAACGGGCTCTGTTTTGGTGCCTGTTACCAAAGTTCCCTGTGGGTCTAGAGAAACAACCATTTCACGTGACCGGTGGCTAGTTGTGGTAACGGTCGTTGTTTGATGCCTGTTACGAATATGTGTTATCAGTAACGGGCATCTGCCCGTTACCTTTCTTAGCTCATTTGTAACACTTGATCGGTAACGGGCGCTTTGCCCGTTACTAAAGGCAATCTATGCCCGTTACTAAAGTGAGTTTTTCACGTAGTGTTTGTGCCCTACAATTTTCTTTTCGGATTGCTTTCCTGAATTTTAGTCCCTCGCGGTGTCCTTGTGTTCGTTGTGTCTAAATTTTTCTCGGATATTGGTGTCAAGTCTTGTGTGGCGGCTAGCAGATTGTTTCCATTGGTGCACGATACTGTGTTATCCTAGGGCATCAGTTATATGCTACTGTTTTTTATTTCAGATTTCCTCCACACCAAATGCTTGATTTTTGGTGTTCTCTCAATCACTCTCTCCTGGACCTCTAGATCTGCATCCAACGTTCATCAATGCTTTCATCTTTTTTTCCCCGTGGCGCGCAAGGGGTGTCTCGGTGCTCTTTCTTTTTTTTCCAGGCCCGCAAGCGCTCTCTCGGTGTGGGGCGCCCGAAAACGCTAACCCGCAACCCGCTACCCGTTTACGAGTATACCCTCGCAGGTCAGCAGTGAAACGTTCGAGAGGGTACTCGTCTTCTCATTTCCACTCAGACACCTACCTCGATGATGTGCTCGCTGCTAGGGTTAGAGGCGATCCCCAATCGGCGGTGAGCTAGCGCGGCGGAGGTGTTGCCGGCGGCGGAGGGGGGGGGGAGGGGGGTCGCTGGGGTGCATCGCCGGCGGTTGAGCGTCACCATCTCAGAGGTCTCGCGCACCATTTCCTGTCGTCTACGTATCTGGTAAGGGTTTTTTCTCCATTCCTTCGCGCGCCCCCATCACAAGCACATCTGATTTGTCCCCCGCACCCTCATGGATCACTCGTACTACCGATTCGAGCTGGTAGCTATTGTTTCCCGACCTTTTTTCACTAGTTGAGTCACGATTTTTGTGCATTTCCATGGGTACAAGAGGTTGCGGAATGTCTTCGATTTAGACTTTTTTCAGCTGATCTTGTCTGTTTGGGCTGGGGGGTGGCGGGTCTGCGCGGGGGTTGGGGGGGGAGGAACCCCCTCCAGATCTGAATGATTATTTTACATATCAGCTCTCTGTGATTGAGTCATGAACTTGGTTTAGTGAGGTTGTATTAGATGTTTCTTTTCTATATCAGTTCTCTGTGGTCGTGCAGGTTACTTTTTTTTCCCAAATTGAATGATTTTTTTACCTTACCACCAGAATATATCAGTTCAAGAACCTTTTCCGGCTTTCCCCCCATCATTTTTGGTTGTCCCACACATTTCTGCTTTTGAATTTTGTTGTTTTCCTTTTTGGAACTAATAAAGATGGGCAATTTTGTGTACTATCACTTATGCAGTATATTTTGTGTTGTAATTTGTTGCAATTTTGGCTCTTTTCAACCAATGTGCTAATTTTCCCCCCTTTCTCACCTGTACAATGAGAGCAAGAATGACGTACTACGGGAGCATCCAAGCAGCTGCATTTTTTTGGGGTTTGTGTGTTATTGTGTAATTCACACTGGAGTTGTATATATGTTCTTTTTCTTTTTTGTTTTATGTCTTCCATTCTCTTTTTATGTTCTGTATACTCATCATGCTTGACGATTAGTTGTGATTTCTGTAGCCAGCGGCATGTTTTTGTACCTTTGCACTATGAGATGTTAAGTGTACATTTTTTCCAAGTTTTGGTATGAAATTATATATAAAATACTAGAATTACGACTTCATGTAGGGTGTAGTTTTTTTCTTATTTTTGATGATAACTTGTACCGCCCTCTGATTTTAGTGGTCCAATTTTGTAGGGTTGTTAGGATAACCTTTGTTTGCTAGAGTACTGCTGCATGAATATGTTGATAACTTGTTGATGATAACCTTTTTTAGGACTGCTGCAGTACTCTCATTTTCCGGGCCATACTATGTTCTTTTTAACCTTATCAGCCTGCCACACTTTTTCACATAGTTTTTGTAGTGAAAGTATCGAGTACTTTTTTGAGTGGGCGATCAATCTCAACTCATATTTTTCCGGATTGTGTGAGTTCTCCCTCATTGAATATGAGAGTAGGATGTAGCATTTCTTTTTTCTATCTTGATGTGGAATTATCCCTCAAGAATGGTATGGTCAAGAAGAAAAATACTTTTGAATTTAGATTATAATGACTGTATGATAATATTACCACCAGCTTTGCCCTAAACTTTTTTAGCCACTTTATACACTACTACCCGATATGATTTATATATTTTTTCATGCAGCAATCCATCATCCGCCTCTCACCCTCATCAGATCGAAGAGTGGTAAGTTTTTGTCAGTGTCCCCTTAAGCACCATGTTATTTTTTTACACATTTGCTGGATCTGAACTTTGTTAAAATATCATTTTTCCTGGCATTCCAGTAATATATATTCTTTTTGTTCATATTATCATGCGTTAGCTCCTGTGTAACCTTATATTGTTTTGTGTGTTTTTTATTTATTATTCACAATAGGATCTTAATTTTTGTGTGTTTTTTATTCAGATAATTTATGGTTATGAATTGTGAGTCTAACTACAGGTGTTGCGTATAAGTCATATAGATTATTCTGTCATTTTTTAGTCAAGTTTACAAATGTTTTTATTTACAGAGTTGTATATGTTTCTGTCACTTTTTAATTCGGCACATATGCAGTTTTCAGTTTTTATTTTTTTTCATACAGCAACTTACTGTGTACTTTTTTTTACTGCACCAGATGACAGCCGATGCAGATGCAGCTGGGAGCCAATCTGAACATTGTGCGGAGGGGCCTCCAAACAGCGCCGATTCCGCACACTGCACCGACGAAGACGATAACGCTGTGAATGAAAGAACAAACGCCGCTACCAATGTTGGAAAGCTGGTAGCATCGCTTGATGATGATGCTATTTTTTCTTCATTCAAAAACTGGTAACCATATATTCTATGCTTTTTGTTCAATATTGTTATCTTAAGTTTTTCATTAGTTTTGTATTTTTTATGGGGGGTTGGTTGATTTCTGTTTTTATATATTTTTTTTCTGAATAAAGCATTACTGAATGAAAGAATCATCTTTTATGACTTTACATATTTAAACGCAGCACAAAAAACCGAAAAATAAGTCGTTATGATAGGCACGGAAAGAGTGCACCACAGCATAACTGAAGATTATCAGTATCATTACAATTTTTTTAATGATAAGCAGATTATCATAACTGAAGACAATCCGCTTTTATGATAAGCAGATTATCCTGAAAATGGCGCAAAATTAATGTTTTCTCTATGTTCATTTCTAGCGCAGCAGCAACAACGGTGTCATGGTTTTTTAGTTTGCTATGTCCAACGTTTTTTTAGTGAAAACACTAGTTTTTTTCCGCGCAATGTTTTTTATTGATAACACTAGGTTGGCGCAATGTTTTTATTGAAATAATATTTTCTCCATGTCCATATCAAACTTTTTGATTTTTTTATATTTTTTATGTAGCTATGCAATTCAATCAGGAACATAGTATGCGATGCAGTTGGTCAATCAGCCCCCCAGAATACATCTGGTCTTAATGCAGCTGCTGAACCAGTTTTTAATCAAGTCACTTCTGTTTCAGCAAAAGCTGTCTCCAGGTCTAGCGCGACCATGTTCTCTGATGTGGTTAATTCATTAACCCTATCAAAGCGGAAGGTCATTGAGTCATATGGTTTTGGTTCTCTTCTTATCTTTGGGAAGTACCCAATTCCTACTGCTTTTTCCAAATGGGTTGTCAATCATGTTAACGTAAGCACATCTAGTATTTTGCTCAATGGAAGAAGTATCCCCATCACCCCACAGACTGTTCATGATGTACTTGGAATCCCAATTGGTGGCAAGGCAATTGTCAAAGGAAACCCAGACAGCGGGAAGTCTTCGCTTCTTCGTGCTATGAACCTTACCTCGCTGCCAACCGCTAAGGACTGTGTTGAGAATATATCGAAGGCTGGAATATCAGATGATGACCTTGTCCGCAATTTCTTGATTGTAGCCGTAGTAACATTTCTTTGTCCTAACTCCACACCGCACCCCAGCATTGAGTACCTGCAACCTCTTGTGGACATCAAGCAAGCCAAAGATTGGGATTGGAGCAAGTTCGTCCTATACTGGCTGATGAAGCAAATCAGGAAGTACCACAAGAAGATGAAGGGGTCAGAGCTTTCATCAACTACCATGGGGGGTTGTCTGTACATTGTTTGCGTAAGTGAAGTACATTTTATTTTCCTTCTGCTACATTTTTCCTTTTCTGTATAACAGTTTTTCTTTTTTTTCATCTACATCATTTTTTTATTTTTCTTTTTATTTTTTTGGATGACCAGGTTGTTTACCTTGACTGTCTGAGCACCGGTCAAGATCATGGCCCACACACATTCCCTCGTTCAACTATTTTCAGAGGCGACATGATTAAGGATAAATCAAAGTTAGATCTCATACAATGCCAAACATATGGAAAGTGTGGTGTAAGTCTCTAGATTTTTTTTTCATTTTTTCCAGAATTACTGTGGTATCAAATCGAGTTATTATTTCATTATTATTATTTATTTTTTGTTCTTTTTCCAGCTTCTCCCATATAAGTTGACTCTTTACTACAAGGCTTCTGGACCCACAACAGCCTCCCCAACTTGCTGTATTGACTCTTTAAATTTTAAGAAAGCTCTGATTGAACAAATTGATGGCTCATTGGCCCCTGAGGTATTTTTTTTGTCTGTTATACTTAAGTATTTTGCTCCAGCTCACAGAATTTTTTTTGTATTTGTTTATCATTTTCTGAACTAATCTTGTGTTCTCAACTAACACTTCTTTTTCGTTTATGCTTTTGCTTTTTTTGAAAAAGGTTATTGAAGACATGGCTGAGTTGTATGTTAATCACTCCGCGTCTCCAATTGTGTCTGGCCCACAGAAGATAGAAGCTATAATCATCGATGTGATTAAGTACTTTTTCGAGCGCCAGCGTATGATAAACCAGCGCAAAGCTACCCAGGGCACAGAGGAAAAAGCCACGAGCGGCAAAATTGTCGGCAAACCTATCCAGCCTGAAGCTGGTGGCAGCAAGCAACCCATGAGTTCTGGACTCCCATCTAAAGATGTACATGTAACATCACCAGAAGGCTCTCCAAATAGCGGCGGCACTGTACTGTATAAATCAAGTGGTGCTGGGGGCAGCTCTACACCGGGGAGTGCTGCTGCTACTGAACTAGCCTCTCCAAGCCAAGTATCACCATCCCAAGGTTTTTTTATTCTTGCTAAGTTTTTATATCTTTTTGCTGAGTTTGTGTGTAGGACACAATAACTATTTGTTTTATAAACCGATTTGTTCTCACTTTTTCTTTCTTTCAGGTCATGTCTCTCAATCAAAAAGGAGAAAATTCGCTACACCCCCTAAGGACGGCACCAACGAACCAGATAGCTGCTCAATTGCTTCCCGAACCAGGTCACGCACTCCAACCGCTCTAGCAGATAGCACTGCTGTTGATGATAAACCACTCTGTTTCATTGATAACCCAGAGGTTTTTTCCAAGCGTTTTTTGACCTGGTTTTGTAGTTGTAAAACTATTTTGATATCATCATTGTCTTTCTTTTTGTTTTTGTAATTCAAATATTTACATTTTTTAATTTTTTTCTGTCTAGTCTCTTGTAAGGAAGAGCAAAGGGAAATGTCTGGCAACCTGGCAGCGCCCCCAACCTAATGTCTGCCAAGCAAACAAAGAAGAAGATGTTGCAAACAAGGATGACAGCCCTATCTGCATTGTTTCACACACTCAACCATCTGTTGCTAACCATGATGTAGTAGGAAGAGCGCAATCAACACTCCAGGTTGTTTTCTGCATCAAATCAGACAGTCCGTTTTATTGCCCCCCCTTTTGCATTCTTGTTTTTTGGATATTAGTATTTTTTTACTAATTTAACTTATGTTATCTTCTTGTTTTCATGTTGTTAAGTTATTGAGGGATAAACTACGGCTCTCATCAAATGTAAATCATCCTTCCAGCAACAAGGCAGGCCCCGAAATGCGCGACGACTCACATGAAAAAAAGATAGTGAAGCAAACCCAAACCCCCTCAACAATACACAGGTATACTAATGTCTTAACTTTTGTCCCTCTTTTTTTGTGTTATTTTATTTCTTGTATTTTTTTCTAACACAACAATGTTTGACGCTGTTTATTGTTTTTGTTTACTATGTTATAACTTTTGCACCTAAGCACGTGATGGTTGCTGAGGATTTTCATTTACCGAGTGGCACCCGCGCAATGCAATCCTCGATAGCATTTTCTGAAAAGAGCGCAAGTTTCAATCATTTAGTTCCAACGAGCGATGCCATTTTGGAAACAACGCAGCGCGACCCCCCATCTGTAAGCATTCTAAAATGCGACAAGGACATTTTGTGTTTTTGTTTTTTTGACACTGTCCACACACCCCTCTCCCTTATATGTAGAAATTTTTTCTTTTTTGATGATCATGTAGGTTAATCTCGCCTCAAAAACTGGCGAACGCAGTAGTGCAATGGATATATCCCCCCCATCTTTCCGTCTGCTTGATGATTTTGATGATCTTGGCAATACCATCCTAGACCCAAGGAAGCGCAGACGAGTCGGCCTGCCATGCGACGGAAAAACTATTTATGATGATCCCACATGTCTTTCATCCCAAAAGCAGGTTTGTTCAATTTTTTATCCTATCTCATAACAAGTACTTCCTTTTTTTTCCTCCCCACACAAATGTCAAATACGGATTATGTTTAAACACACACACACCCATTTTTGTTGATGACTAGGCATTTTCTGGACCCACACCCCCTGCTGAGAACAAGATGTCACATATGTCAAGGTCTGTCTTCACCCCTCCGGGGCCAACACGGTTCAATGACGAATACGTTTCACGCACCCTACCCCACGAGGTGGATCCAAAAACTTATGACAAAAGCCCATTGTATGACAATGGCCCTGCCTCAAGAAGGGGAACAATTGGTGAACAGATCTCTTTATCAGCTTTATTAGATGGAGTCGACAACACTGGCCATTTTATTTTGTTGGTACGTATAGTTTAGTGCCTTTTTTATACAATGATCTTGTGTTTATCAATCAGTTTGCTTTCTTTCTTTTTTTGTTGTATTTACTACCAGGAATCATTTCTTATCTGAAAGTAACTTTTTTTATTATTTATTACTTATTAGAGCTCTCAGGAATCCCCTAAAACCCCAGAAGTCGAGATTGTTGGTGCATCAAGTTCCCAAGCAGCGCACAAAAGCACATTTGTTGGTGTTAAGAACGTGGACAACAAGACTCACGGCACATGCTTTGAGAAATGTCAGCAGATATCATTCAACCTTAGCTCATCATCCAGAGGGAAGCATCCACGTCGACCTCACCAAATTATACACCCTAACTCATATTACAGAGATTTCAGCAGCATCACTTGTTGTATCAAGATTGTTCTCAATGTAGAAGACAGACTAGCACCGACGCTGTAATGTTCTTGGGATCTGATGTTCAGTACTCCAGGTATTCCACTATACCCTGTCACTGTGTTTTATGTTAGTTTTTTTTGCATAGCATTAGTTTTCCCCTTGTGTCATGGTTTGTGTGCACATTTTAAGCGAAGTAAATTTAATACCGATATGGAAATACCCACATCTAATAGGTTCGCATCTAGATCACTCCATGGTGCTCTGTTTTTTTATGTGGCTATATTTTTTTGCAGGCTATTTTTTTTTGTTCTCTCTTAAGTAGGGCAATAGTTTTAATTGGTGGCGTTATGTGCATAGCGCGCTGAAAATAATTCTTTTTTGATCATATGAAGTATCCTTTTTTTAGTTATCATCCTAATTGACCATTATGAAGTGATCGAGATTAGAATTTCATTATTTATGTTTTTTTTCTCATTTTTTTATCAGCAAAGAGGTCATCAACTATGATAATGTACGAGTCAATTACAAGCAGCTAGCAACCCTGCAACGATACAACAAAGAGCTAGTCGATATTTATGTCATGAATGCTTTCTGTAGAAAACTGTTCAAGGATAAGCACCCCAAAGATTCTAGAAGACATTATTTCTTTTCCACTGTTGGAGTAAGTATTCTAAACAATCTATTGTCTTATTCAAGATTTGTTTTTTCATTAAGTTTTAAATTATATTTTTGTTTTTTAAAGGATTATCTTATGGATCAACCATCTATAGACAAGAGCAAGCTTCCCCCACACGACAATTGTGCAAATTGCTTTAAACTTGCCAATCGAAGCCATAAATTCACTTCATCAGATTATGTAAGTAACTACATCACAAATTATGTTTTTTATCCACTCTCTTAGATCCATGTAATTTTTACTTCAGCAGCCTCTAATAATGTATATATAATGTGTTTAAATTTGCAGCTGTTTTTCCCAATCTACCATGAGGACCATTGGTTTGCATTTGTGGTCGCCGTACAAGATGGGTACTTTGTATTCCTTGATTCATTTTTTGATGAGGACCAACAGTATCAAAAGGATGTCAGGAATCTGGTTGTAAGTCTGCTGCAACCCCCCCCCCCCCCGCCCCCACTCCTTTTTACACAGGACTCATGTCAGCTATCAATGTCTGCAGTCTTTTTTTTGTACGCAAGCTTTCTATTGATTCAGTAATAAATGCAATGTTTATATAATTTTTTATATTATCTTTTTTCTTTTGGAGCTATGCCACACATAGACACACCACATCGCAGCAACTATTGCCATTGATTTTTTCCTTCACTCATGCCAGTTGGTTACAATCATATCGTAGCACATAGTTTTAATTTCTTCACTTATTTCTTTTTAGTTTAGTCTTTTTATTTTTTATTGACTCCAATGGTGCAGATACCCAATTTAATCAAAGCTTGGGATGAGTTCATTGGCACAGACTGGAACTTTGATGAGTTTGTGATCCACCATGCGCCTGTACCCAAACAGGATCTGAAATTTTTCAAAAAGTATGATGATGGGGTTTTTACCATGAAATTCTTAGAGATGTGGGATCCAAGAGTAAATCTTGTCCAAAAATTTTCTTCATCACACATAGGGGATATCAGAATCATGTACATCAGTGACATGGTTTTTAGTCCGCATAACAACAACAAGAAAGCTATGGAAACTGTCAGAAACCACCAAGGAGTGGTTAGTCTTTTTTCCTTCTGTTTTCATTCTTTTTTACTTATGCTTGATTTGTTTATTTTTTGCAAGCACTTTTTAAACAAATCTTTTTTCACTTTCTTAGTAATGTATTTATATTTCCCCCCCACAGCTCCAAATGAAGCGGTGTTCAGGGTTCTAATCAGCAAGTTCATTGCTGATATGATTGTAATTTTTTTAAAAGCCATCCAGTGGGAACTATGTGGTCTTTTTTCGCATTCTGGAAGACGTTGCTGTGTGTTTTTTTTCTGCATGTTGTATCAGAATATGCATCATGTGCAAGACAGTTTTTTGTTTCATAAAACATATGCATATATTTGTTTTCTTTTTACTTGTTTTGTTATTAATTTTCACTATGCATATTATTTTTGCTGTATTCTATCTCTTTTTAATATAATGTTCACATACTCCCCTCCTCCAAGAGAGCCCCCTCATGATTTATTCATGATGGAAACCATCTCGGATCAGTTCACATGTTTTAGAGGTAACTACACCTGAACACTTTTTTTTACATTCCGCCCCCAAGTAGTGCATTAAATAAAAAACACATGCCTTTTTTTGTATCTCATTAGTGACACTAGTGCTCATTCATGTAGGAAGTATTTTTGCTCAGACAGAAAAGTGCACTAGTATTTTGTTTACACAGAAAAGTGCACATTTTTCTAAGGTATGTCACAGATGCACATGTTTTAATTTTTTTCTGACATATTGTAACATGAAAATTTGTTAACTACTATACTTTTTGTTTCTTTTTCATGCAATCGTGACAAATTATTTTTTTGTGTGGCTGGAGTGAAACGCAACTGACTCATACACTCACCTCTGGAAAATGTAAAATCCTAACATTAGGTAAAATCCTGATTTTCCAAATTTCTATTTTATATTGGAAATCACTGTTATTTATTTGAATATATATATATATATATATATGCAGTTATGTCGGTGTGTACATTTATATTTGGGCATCACAAAATACCATACCGCCTCATTTTCGTATTTGATATCAACAAGATGCTAAAGTACACAATGTCCTCATATTAGGTAAGTTACAGACCACTTCTACTTTGTTTTAGTTATTTGTATCAGAGTTTTTTTGAATTTTCCATCCTTGTTTGTTTTCCATCTTTGTCTTTTATTTTTTTTGGAAAATTGTACATGTTATATGTGTCATATACAAAACTGGGCGAAACATTTTGTTTTTCTATACACCCCCTTGTATTTTTTTATGCACGAGCATAAGTGAAAATTATGTAAAAACAGTGTGTTAGCTATTAGTGCACTTTTTTTACCCATTATTTCTAGTTTGGTTGGCTTATACGTGTTTCCCAGATGGAGTAGATGTGTTTCCAGAATGGACAATTTGTGCTTTTTAAATTCTTCAGTAAAACGAAATGTGTGATGGGATTTTTTGGGATGGGGCATTGGAATATGTATTTTGATGAAAGTAGATCGGCTAAAACCTCCCAGGTTGATGCGATGCATCCAATCAGATGGCTGGATACTTCATAATTTTTTTTGCCTTCATTTGTTTCATTTTTTTTTGCAAAACTAGCAGTGCACACACTATTTAATTGTCTTTGACTCAGCAACCACGCAGCCACATAAATGTTTTGCTTTTTTTTTGGTACTGGTAATCTGCAATCCACTATCATGCAGCCTTCTATTTTTAATGGCATCACTTCCCAAAGCATTTATTTTTTGACCCACCAACTTTTTGAAACTGACACACTACTGGGCACTATTATATAAGAGAGCAGGGTCTCATCTCTTTTTTCTCACGCACAGACTCTCCATTTCTCACAGAGAACTCAATTTTTCATCTTCACTTTTCACACACACACACCCCCTTCTCTCTCTGCCCCCCTACCCTGCACTTCTAGGGCTATGTTTCATTTGACACGGAAGCGTGAAATTGGTAGCATACGCTCTGTGCAATCTGCGTTTGTTATGGAAAATAGGTATCTTTTTCTTTAAAATTACACATTTTTTTCTGAGTTTTTTTGTTTTTCAATCCCTTTTATTTTCTTTTTTTGTTCTCTCCTTTTTAGGGACTTGTTGATGGAGCTTAGGAAATACGACTGCGGGCCTGTTTTGATGACTCGCAGCTGTGTCCGGTATCTCGGCGTCAGATATGGCCTAGTCAATAATATCCTGTATGTCGCTGTTGCCCGAGCTAACAGCACTACTGACGTAGTGTATTGTGTTGTTCGAGCAGCAACACATATTTTGAGGTATTATAATTTTGTTGTCACAAAAATCCAAAATGGTGATGTTTTCATTTCCTGCCAAACTGCTGCTGATGCAAATACACTTCACAACAAGAGAAGGGACTTCAACTGCAAGATGTGCTTCAAGCTGATAAGGGAGATTGACCGTGCAGATTTCAACTACGACAACCACCCCTCTGTAGTTAGCAATAATTTGTTTGGACAAGTTGCTGCAGAGCTACAGCTCAATTAGACCTGATATGTTGTCCAAAACATATATTTTTGTTATCCTTTCTAATCATTGTATTTTGTTTTTTTTTTGAATGCACAACCCAAGTTTCACAACACAGGTGCCGCCGGGCTGCGAGCCATACACCTCTATTTTTGATTGTCTGTAACCGAATGAAGAAATGAAAAATCTTTTTCTTGATCTGCACTTTTTGCTGCGTGTTAAATTTGTGTTTTCTGTTCTATCTTTTTTTTAAAGTGACCCGCATGTCTCCTGTGTGTGACAAAATTTATCTTTCACCCTCTTCAATCCATTTTTGCATTTTTTTGTTTATTATGCTTTCTTCATTTTGATGGTACGCTTCAATTATTCCACTTATTCTGTACTTTTTGGCAATTATCCAATTATCTATCTGTAGGACTTGCTATGTACTTTTGGCAATTATCCAATTATCTATCTGCAGGACTTCTATTTTACTTTGTGTTTTTCAAGTTTTTGTACTAATTTTGCATGTTTTTTCAGAGACACAACCCCCCTCCTCCCCCCTCCACCCTGATCTTTCATGGATAGATGCAAGGTGCTGAACAGAGAAGGTCCATCAGGAGCATCCAAAGGAATATGACTTTTTTTGTAAGTATCATGAAATGCGTTTTTAGAGCATTTTCATGATTTTTTTCTGCTAGTTATTTTGTTGCTGATTCTGCTTTTTCCTTTTTTCACTGAATTTTCAGTCTCTTTGGACATATTGTGTTCAAGAACACCTTTTTCCGGGTTTTTCACTGAATTTTCATTCTTTTTTTCGAGGGGGGGGCTGGCGTGGTGAGGCTGCTATGTCAGGGGCTTTTAATCTTCCAATCTATCTGCCGGTGGAAGTTGCTTTTTTTTTGAGACGGTTTTCAGCTGATTGGGGGTGTGTATCTGCCGGGGGAAGTTGTTTTTTTTTTGAGATGGTTCGGCTGATGGGTAAATGGTGGGTCGTGGTGGGGTCCCCGTCAGGGGGCTTTCCATCTGCCCCTACTTAAAGCATCGGGGGGGGGGGAGGGGGGCGTGACCCTTCTCATCCCCAAACACCTGCAGTTGCTACTTTTACTCCACTCGCCCCCCACATCTGATGCCTCCCTTTCACTCTTCAGTTGCCATTTTGTCCTTCCTCTCTCCCCATCTACTAGATTCTCTCGTCCATTCTTCGAAAGGAGAAAGGTAGGATCTATGTTTGTACTTCTGATGCACTTTTTTGTCTGTACTTTGTTCTTGTTTTTTCTGACGCCTCCCTTTTTGTCTTTTCTGTTCATTCGTCTACTCCCCCCCGATCTGTTTGTGCTTTTTTCTGAAATCTTCGAAAAACCTGTGTTTAATGCTGAAATCTACACCTCCATTTTGAGGGTTTTTTTCTTTTTTTGCACTCTTTTTCTATGTATGTGTTGAAATCTACAGCTCCATCTTGAGGGGGTTTTTTCATTCTTTGCATTCTTTATTTTATGTGCTTTTTCTTTTTTATCTCTCCTCCGTATCTATGTATGTGTTTCTGTTGAAATATACTCCTCTATCTTGACACGGTTTTTTCTTCTGATTATTACTGTTCACTCAAAAAACCACATTCTGGCGGTTACTGTTCACTCTCGTGGTTCCCTTGTCCATTTCTCTAAATGGAAAGGTAGGATCTATGTCTGTACTTATCATCCCTTTTGTTTTCCCGTCTTTTTTTCTTTCTGATTCAATCTGTTTTTTCCGATTCAATCTGTTGTACTTAGTCTTTTTTTTGTTTTTCTTTTACTGGAAACTGAAATCTGCTTTAATGTTGTAACCTACATTTTCATCTCGAGAGTTTTCTTTTTTTTCATATCTGGAGAGGTTGTTTTACTGGAAACTGAAATCTGTCTGATAACCTACAATATCAGACAGTCCCCCCTCATCATTTCTCCTATCTCTAACCTTTTATATTCCCTCAGTTATCACGATAATCTTTTTTCATATCTGAATGCATTTTTTTCTTTTTTTTCTTATGCAGGCTGTTAGCATAGAGCTCTCCAAGGACAACCTGAAGCTTTTTCCGCAATGTCTTCCAGGGCTTCCAAGTAAATCTTTTTTTCATGCATACCTTGTACTGCATTACATCTAGATTTTTCTGTTAACTTGAAGCGATTTTTTTTCTGCAATGTAGTTCTCTTTTTAGTATATTACTGATTATGCATTAGTTATTAGTAAGGTATTTTTAATTCCTCTGTTGGCTAAGTAGATTTTTCTCAATCATGCAATCTATCCTGGTAGATTTCTTTTTTTTGTCATGTCATTTTTTTGAAAGATATACCTTTTTCTATCTGTTAGTACAACATGTGTCTTATATAGATGTAGTCCTAATTAGATGTGGGGTTTTCACACTACCAAGCAAACCTTTTTTTTCTACATAATTTAAATTATAATGTGGTAATAGCTGATTTTTTACATAATTTTTTTGGAAACATGGCTATTGTTTTCTGAAGTTTGCATTCCAAAAAACATGGCTAACATGGTAATTATTTCCCTTTTTTTCTCAGCAGGGCGCTCAACCTTTCTGCAAGGCTCCAGCAGGACTTCATCGTACCCACCAGGGGTCTCTACTTCTACCTGGGTGTGGAGAACGACACCATTGACGAGCTTGTGTACGCTGCCATCGATAACCCAGAGCGCGTGTCCGGTTTATGCAGGGTGATAGAAGTTGTGTTCAGCATACTCAAGCACAGGGATTTCAAGGTGGGGCAGCTACACGTCACTGGGGAGTACCTAGTGAAGTGCAGATCTGCAGAAGATGCCAACACACTGCACCTGCAAGTTAAAGTCTATGGCACCTCTGTCATCAGCTTCAGGAAGATGAAGGAGGTACATGTTGTGAATGAAATCTTCCCGCTCCTGCTCTCGAAAATCCGTGACGCATTCCCAGAAGAGTGGACGTACAACAACGAAGCTGGTGCCCCGCAAGCCATTGACGCTGGCGCCCCACAAGCCCCTGGAGCTGGTGGCCCCAAAGATTCCTCCGAAGCTGGTGACAGGAAGGATGATGCTGAGGCTAGCGGCTCCAAGAAGAGGAAGATTTGATTTAGCTTCATGGTATGTTTAGGTGTCTGTTTTTTTCTTCTTCTCATATTATTTAATTTTCTTATCTTCTTTAGGATTCATTTTTTACTGAGCTACATGCTACTTCTTTTTTGTTTTTTGTAGGTCCGCTTTTGTTGTCAGGACATTGATCTGTCACTTATTCCATCCCTCGCACCACTTGTCCTGAGTTTGCTCAAGTTTGTCAGCTTTATTTATATATGCGTCTTAGCATGGTGTCGTTTCGTGAACTGGGTTAATTATTATATTTTTTAGCTTAAGGTTTCAAAATATTATGTCTCTCTCTAGGGTCAGTCAGTGTGAACTTTTATTATATTTTATGTGTCGCAATACCGTGGACTCTGAACTATATATATTTGTGATGTAATATATGTGTTTATATGTGATGTAATCTTTTGTTTGTTCAATTTTTTTTCTTTTTTATATTTCTGCAGAAGTGTATGAGTGTGTTGTATTATGTAAATTTGTTGATTCGCTGGCGACATTTTTTTTCTGTATTTCTTCGGCTCTACTGCATTCCAAAAAGAAGACCCCCGGTGTATTTTTGAGACAGGTACATTCTATTTCATAATACATAATATTTCTTTTTTTTGTCAATACATAATTTCTGCAGAATTTTTGTGTTTTAATGAAGGTTGTTTTCTTTTCAGTACCAAAAGCAACAATCATTGAGGATTTTTTTCAGGTACATGCTATCAATCCATCTTATTTTCTTTTTATTCCACTACATCTTATTTTTGCTGCTAGTAACACCGATTTATTTAAGTTGTTGAAACTTTTTTTTACTGCACTTTTTTTCCTCCAAATCAGCAGGACAGCAGCTCTGGGATTTGCTGCAACCAGCATCCATGTACCAGGGGTGGGGTGGGGGGGTCGGATATACATGTAAGTATGAGAACGAGATCTTTTTCTTTTCAACATCTCAGTTGATATGTAAAACCAGTCTTTTTTTTGCATAAATTTGATTCATGACATTACAAAGCAGTCACACACAGTAGTACATTTTTCGCTATAACTTAAATGAACAGCACAATAAGATGTTTTTTCTATTTTCACTCGCATGTAGGCTTCATCTTATTTTTATTTTGTCCTCATGCACACAGGATCTTTCCAGTACTTCTCCATGTTTTTATTCACATCTCTTTTCTCTTTTCATGCCTGAAATTAAAATAGTAGAAGAATGACGCATTTTTTTAATCACATTTTTTTGTTAAATAAAATTGTGCATAGTCAGAACTCGCAAAAAACCACACCTGATTTGTAGCTTGCTTTTTCTTTGCTCCTTTAGCTTTCTGTGCTGACGGATCTTTCGGCGGTGCAGTGCATGTAGCTTTGTTGTGCTCGTGGGAGCCACAGTTGCTACATGTTATCTGTTTTTTTGTTCTTTTCTGCTCCCCAATCGGCACCAGCCTCCTGCTTTTTGTAATGTTTTTTGGTCTTCCTTTAGTTGCCAACACATCAGGGTTTTTCATCTGTTGAAGTGCAACCTGCCCAGATATGACAGAATTTATTGTACTATTATTTTCAACGGACACGACATCTGACACAATGTTGTTCACCACCATTGCTGAACCATCCAAATGCAGATTTTCTTCTTCTGTAATAATGCTTATTGGCACATTTCCATACTGTCTTACTGGGATTTTCTTTATTTCAGAGTGTATCCTGCGGAGCTCAGACAACATGTAGCTTGTTCTTTCTAGGCTCAAGCAACCATCTGAAAACACAGCAACACATTCTTTTGTAAGCAAGTTATACCGTAAGGTATTGTTTGCGCTTGATAGATCAGATGGTATCAAAGTCCTTTCATCTCTGACTTGTTTTCTGTTCACAGGTCTCCACCTATCTATAAAGTATTTCTGCGGCAAGGTGTGTTTATTGATCTGTATCAAAGTCCTCAATATATGCTCACAAACGATACCGTCCTTCTGGAACCGAGCACATATGCAGACGTAATCTTCATTGTCAACATCAGCGAACACAAGGTATTTTATCGGTCTCACTTCCTCTTTTATGTGTTCAGCAGATTTGTAAACAACATATATTTTGTTTTTTTCAATCTCATCTGCAATGTACCTCCCAGTTGCCTTCACTAGTTGCTAGAATCTATAGAAGATTTGTGTGTTGTAGTTATCTCTTGCTTGTCTTTCAAATGTATACGTTGAGTGAAGTAAAGCAACCTGATGAGCCTTGTCTTTGTCTTTCAAATTCCCACCTCATTTAGTGTGCCCATAATTCTGTCATACTCCTTAACAAACAAAATCAGAGTGCTTGTCGGGCCAATGTTTTCCTTGAAACGTGCATTTGTCCCTTCACTACGAGACGTCGAGCATATGAATGGGAAAAAATTGGTCTTGAAGTAGACCGGTGCAAATCTTTTCCTGTTTTCATACATGACCCTAAGATATTGCAGGTGCCCCACATTGTACTTGTTTATCATGTAAGCCCACAGCCTTTCAAATTCCTCCCCCGTCAAACAGTTGAATATGATGTCATAGAAATCCCTAGCAAAATTCTTGTCTTTTCTGAATGCAGGGGCTAGTATGTTTTCTGCTTTAGAAACTATGTGATATACACAATTCCTGTGTGTTGTGTCCAGAAATTCCAGTGCTATCGCTGCTCTCATTGAAGCACACTGATCTGTTATAATAGATTTGGGGTGCCGCCCACCCATGCAAGTTATGAATGTGGTAAACAGCCATCTAAATGTAGGTATGGTTTCATCACTCAGCACAGCACCAGCAAATAATAGATTCTCACCATGCCCATTTATCCCGACAAAGGGTGCAAACTTGAGGTTGTACCTATTTGTGTGATATGTTGTGTAAAAACTGATCACGTCGCCATACATCTCATACCAAGTCCTGCTTTCACTATATGCCCAGAATATATTTCTAACTTTCATGTCACTATCTGCATCAAATGTGAAGAAAAACCTGGGATCTTGAGCTTGTTTTTTTTTCAAAAACTCAACAACCTGAGTTATGTCACTCTCTCTACACTCCCTCATCATTCTTGTCCTGAAGTTGCTTATGTCCTTTTTAACAAGGTTTGTGTTTTGCATGCCACCTCTCAAAAAAGCCAAGAACGCTAGTATTTTTCTGTTTGGCACATTCACCTCAATAAGTGACCTCATCATTGCCTTTTCTTGTTCCGAGAAATATCTGTGCGATCTTAAAAGTTTCGTCATTGACAGAGGAAGGAGGTTATGATTGTGCTCTATAACTAGCCTGGTAACTGCCCACATACCATTTTTCTTGTTATTGTCATCTCAGCCAAACAGTTTGTCTTGTCAATAACCTTAGTTCTCTTTTTCTTCGCTGCAGGTACTAGTTCACCCTCATCTGCTGCAACTGTCATTTCCAAGCCTTTCATTTTTCCATCTGCACCAAATCCAGTAACAACAGCATCCTGTTGCGCATCCGTGTTAGCATCCCTGTGCTCAATGGTCCCACTCCGGTTGCATTTGTATATCCTTCTGGTAATCCCTCCCATTGTATTTTTGTTTCTTGACATGTATGTTCCACTTTTTATTGTTGAGAATCCAACTATCATAGCATAGTTGTTGTAGAACTTGTGAGCTTCGTCATCTGTGCTAAAACTCATGCCAACTTGTGGAACATACTCACTGCTTTGACCATCTTGGCTGAGGGACATTGCTGCATTTTCAACAGTCTCATTTTGCTTGAATATCTCAATGTCATCCTCTGTTATGTCATCAGCTAGGGTAATTGAATTGTTTTCTACATTATCTGTTGCTGCCCCTCCATTTTCTGCAGTGGAAACCTCATACATGGAATTTTCTGAAATGTTTGTTTCCGCCCCCCCCCCCCATCATGCAGGCCACCAGATGAGTTTATATCAACAGTGTTGTCAATGTCAGGCACCCCCAGTGGGCTTTCCCCTTCCACATGATTCACCTTGAAGCTTTCAATAAGACTGCAAAGGTATTCCAAATCACCAACATTTTTGTCTCTGTCCAACATTGCTGCCACTTCATTTGTTTCAATACTTTCAACTGTATCGTCATTGGCACAACCCTGCAAATGGGATTCCGCCCTTTCGCTGTTTTGTTCTTGTTCAAGCATGTCTGTCGTGACTCTGCTACTTGTTATATACAGCCCACCCTGCATAGTTCAGATGATAACATTTTTTTGTCAGCATTTTTTTATGAATGTATTTTTGCTGAAGTTCCATTTTTTTTATTTTGCTGACCTCATAGGAATAATCAAAGCCAGGATCAAAATCTTCTGCTGTCAGCATGTGCGTCAGGGATCCAACAAGCGGCTGAAAAAATGGAGAAATTATTTTTTTTGGAATGTCAGAATGCTTTTTTGTTCAGCAATACATGTAATGTTTTTTCCAACTCATCGTCTCTTTTTATGTTTAGCAATAACACACAACACAAAATGCACCTGTGTATATTGCATATCAGCCCAATCATTTATGTTAGGAAAGCACATCTCATTGTAGGCATCAGCAACCGAATTGCAGCATGTTGTAGCCTGGTCATCCTATATATAATTTGTTTAACAAGTAAATATTAGTATTTCAAATATGTTATATATATATATATATATATATATATATATATATATATATATATATATATATATATATATATATATATATATATATAGCGCAAATGTTACACAACTCACATAATGTTTTTCTTTTAATACAACATCATGCACACCCCGGCGATGTTCACTGTCTTCTGCACCAAAATCCCCCGGACCGCAGTTGAATTGTTTCTATACAATCAACCAAGACAGGTAGGTATGTCAAAAAAAAGATACACTGACTATCGACACCATGAAACTTTTTTTAAATTTATTAGAACCAGACTGTACCTCACTCACAAATAGTTGCGGCAGCTCTTGTGATGCTCTTATCTGTTGATGCAATAATTCTGTGAAGCCACCCAATATCGGCATCATTTCACCCTCTGCTGTTTTGTTGATTGAATCAGAGCCACCAGCTGTTGCACATGCACTAGCCTGCATTTTGTGTTACATGTCACTCATTTTTTTTCTTATTTTTTTCTGTCAATATGGCATCAATTTTGTAAAAGAAAATGAAATGCAAAAAACAGACAATCTACCACAGCATCAATTTTTGGGAAGGAGCTTGTAATGCACTCTCCAGTCTGCCCAATCTCTCTGAAAGCCTCTGGCTGATTAAGCAACCCACGGAAAACACCCTACAAGTTTTAGCTCATCAGAAATTGCATTAGTCTTTTTTTTCACTTTTATATTTTCTAGCACAGACATCCCCAAACAGCAAGTAGCATGTGGCTACAGGGTAGCAAACCATATTCACTGGAACACATCAAATCAAATGTGATTTTCTACAGTAGCATGGTTAAATTATCTAATTTTCATCTTATTTTTTTCAGAAGGACACCATCTTCCAAAGAAATAGTGAATGTCAGCAGCAGGAAAAATTAGGTTCAGATTCACGAGGAAAAAGCCTGGGGGGTCAGGGAGGAACGACGCCCCTGCACATCAGATGAAGAAAAAGTAGCTGCATAATCACGAGGAAAAACCAACAGCAGATTCAAACCTGGTGAATCAACTGATCTTCAACTGGGATATCCCAGGTCTCCTCAATTCTCCTTCTCTTTTTGCTTTTCACGGAGTTCTCCTCCATCTGGATCTTCTCGAACCCCCTCTCCCACGATGTAATCTGATATTTTCCCTTTTTCCTTTTTTCATCGGCACTTGTATTTATAAGGCCGCAGGCCAGTTGTTTTTGGCAGGCTGCACATTTCTCTTCCCGCTAAATATTCTGTTTTTTCTTTTTTTTTGTTGGGCCTGTTCAATTGGGCTGTAAGGGGAAAAAATAGCAAGCGGCTGGGAAAAAAAGAAAAAGAAATCCAAAACGGGTTTGTAACTCTAAACGGGTTGAAAAAAAGAAAATCGATCCACATCACCTGGCCCGCCTTTTGTTTTGAAGAAAAGACTGCGGGAAAAAAAGTGATTGACTCAACTTTAAAAATCAACCACCTTTTCTTTCCCCTCACCCCCCAACCATTGGATCCAATATCCACAGAAAAAAAGTGACTGAGAGAAACCCAGAAATCAGTCGATTGACAAGGAGACAGATCCTTTTTATTTATCACGTGAAACAAAGAGAGAGGCATAAGTACGTTGAGAGAAAGAGAAATCAGAGGCCCTTGTTAATTGCTTTCGGCGCATGCTGTCTTGGTTCCCACATCAAAGGAAAAACTAGGCGCATAAGTAAGGTCAACACTTTATCTGTCGGACAATACTCTCATTAGTTTGGTAGACTATATTGGAAGCAACTTTTATGATCAGCTGTGATTTAGAGTGTCAGATCTTCATTGAGTGTGCAATATCACAGTGTTGTAGTTCTCTTGCGGCACTTTCTGATAGAAACAAATAAAAAGAAGAAGATAAAAAGGCATAGAGGTGCAAAAAAAGAAGAAAAGGCCGCACCAAAAAAAAAAGAAAAGAAGTGAAAGAAAAGAAGGAAAACAATAAAAAATCAGAAGCGCTTGCATCCTTTGTGTCCCTTGGCTGGTTGTATCTTTTGCTTGCTTGAACAGGTCTGAGACGAGTTTAGGCCGGCGACATAGACTAGCTTGGGACTAATTTTCAGATTTGCAATTTCTGAATTGAATTATTGTTTTTCCTTGCTACCATATATTAAGCCTCCCACAGCTCCAAATATATACTTCAGATCGGTACAGAAAAAGATCCTTGCAATCTTGGTGCTACGCCCTCACAGGTTTCACGAACCAGCCACCAGTTGTACCGTCCACTGTCTTGCTTTGGTTAGAACACTTGTAAGAATTTGGTAAGGCATGTGAGAGCTTGTTCCCACCTACACACATATATTAGTTGATAGGGATTTATTTTGATTTCTGACAAAACAAAACAACAATTTCTGTTTAAAGTGTGGATTGCAGGAAATCATGCATCAGATGTTTGGAAGGATGAACCAAAAGAAGAACAAACAACAACTACAGGTAGATGGCACTCATCAAGGTAACTTTACCATACCATCGTACTCTGGATCTTATGATGGTGAAAACTATTTTGATTGGGAGCTAGCTGTAGAACAAGTGTTTAATTCTCACCAAGTTCCTGAGAGATTCAGAGTTCAACAAGCTACAAGTGAGTTTAAGGATTTTGCCTCTATTTGGTGGTACGGGCTAACTGCAACAAATGCTTTACCTGATACATGGGAACAACTTAAAGAAGCAATGCGTGATTGTTTTATTCTTTTTCTTACAAACGTGATTTGCTTAGAAAAATACAACGCTTATTGCAGGGAAATAGGTCTGTCCAGGAATATTATAAAGAGTTTCAAAAGTGTAGCATATGTTGTGAGATAAATGAATGTGTAGAAGCAACTGAGAATAGATTTTTGCATGGTCTTCGACCTGAAATTCAGAATATTCTTGTTGATCACTCTTATTGCTCTCTTTCACAATTATTTGAACTTGCTTGTATGGATGAAAAACAACTTCTTTTAGGTGATGATAATGTGTCAAAATTACATGCACCTATTTGCCAAAATGAGATACAATATTTGGAGGAGGACACCACCTCTTTTCTTGTTCCTAACATTTTGCAGATACCTATCAAGTGTGCTTCTTCCACAACCATGGTACAAACTTCTAGAGTTCAGTGCCGCTGTTGCCAGGGATTTGGACACGTACAAGATGTTTGTACCAGTCCACGGGCATACATTCTTCAAGAAGATGGTGGGTTCATTAGCGCTTCTGATGTTGAGGACATGAACGAGATTGTTGTCATTGGTGATCCATTTGACGACAACGACGTGGACTATGTGCTAGAGAATGAGGAGGATCCTTCCTCATGTGAGATTTCAGAACCAACAACTAGAAGTGCACCTACAATTTCTGAAAATGAGATCAAAGGTAATGAAAAAGGTGTTACCCTTGGACAAGGTGAGAATTCTTTTGATGAGCCAAATTTTTTCACTGACCATGCTAATGTAGAGCAACTTGTAGTGGAATCTTTCAATTTTTTGCCTTTGTCACGAGATGATTTTCTTGCTGTTCCTTGTGACAAAGAAGAGTTGTGTGATCGATTCATTTAGTCCTATGTCACAACTAGTCCATGTTAATAATACACATGCTTTGGAGCCATACACTAGTGCTGAAAATAAAGTATTCATTCCAATTCCTAGTGCACTCAATGAACAAAAATTATTGTCTTCACTAAATACTTTGGGTTATATTGAGTTTTATACTCTATGTGCTCTTAGTAGTTTGGAAAATAAATTTAGAAGTGTTGAGTTGTCATGTCTACTTGTACATATCACTTTATTGGCAAATATAATTGTAAAGGAGAGTATAGGGTGCATCGTGTCTACATTCATTCAAATCTGAAACCTCCTTTTGTTGTGCAACACTGTGATCAAGTAGAGAGCTACATTAGCTATAACCATGTCTTGTCAAGATCCCCAAGTTTTGTCATAAAGAAGCAGGTTAAATTTCAAGAAGGGGAGCAATGTTGGCTACTACCTACAACCTGTCCTCCAACTAAACTCAAACCGAGGACAGTTTGTTGTCTAGAAGGGGAGGATGATGAGGACATGACATCTTCGGATACGACCATTGATTATATGGTGAGCTCGTTTCGATATTTGCATAGTAACTCTTGGTACAACTCACTTGGTTCCACATGTACATATCTTTATTTGATTGAAGGTGTGTTTCAAAGTGCTAGCTCATCAAAGTCCAACATTCGGAAGTGACGTCATCATATGAGCATGATATTCACCCTTGGGACCCCGGTCCAAGTAGGAGCATGCTTCAAGAATGTGGAGAACACTTTAAGAATGGTGCAAGACGTCCTCCACCTTGGCCACCACCTTAGGAGGACAGCAAGGGCGTCCAAACCAAGTAAGAGGCCCAATCAAGTCGTTTTCGAGTCCGTCTCGGAGTCCAGGAGCAGCGTTCACTAAAACGGACGCCCAAGTTGCATATGGGCTCGGTTTTCGGTGTTCTTTATATGGTTGGAAAGATAATTTCATTAAGCTTCCAATGGCACCGGTCTCAGGCCCAAATTCGTTCGGAGTCGACAGGAATCGTCTAAACAAGTTGACATCCAGAATCTGTCCCGGCCTTGCGACACTGCTTTTTGGTCTTTGGGCCTTGTATCATGTTGGAGCCCAATAGGGGCGCGTCCAGGGGGTCTTGCACGACCTTAGGGACTTTATTAGCAGCCGCCACACCCTCATTAGTGTTTGGGTTTTGCTTTAGTCAATCTGTCTTCGAATAGTCACCACTCGTCGGTTTGTGAAACCCCAACTCATGTGCTTAATCTTTCATTTGCAGTTTGTCACCAAATTTTGAGAGCTATGTTCTTTTGAGTTCTTGCTTGTGTTCTTCATTTCACAGGCAGGGATTAGCCTTCTTGGCGAGGTCAACTGGATCGTGACACGGTTGATAACCAGAGGAGTTGTGGTGCTAAGGTTGCAGGGATTCGGGTCTTTGTGATCTGAAGCCGGATCGGTGTGTCGCTCTCCAACCAAATCGAGAGTTATCCTCACCTGACGGAAGATCGGGCCACCTAGCGCTCTCCAACCAAATCGAGAGTTATCCTTACCTGACGGAATATCGGGCCACCTAATTCCCATCACTCGGAGGTGGTAGAGGAAGATGAAAAACACTTCGAAATGTTTTCCAAAAATGTTGACCAACATTTTCATGAAAATGTTGACCAACATTTTCATGAAAATGTTGGTGAAAATGTTTTGGAAAAAATTTGGAAAAATGCTAGATCCAACATTTTCTCTACACAAATGTTGGTGCAACTCTTTCCCAAAAAATGTTGATTCAATTTTTATAAAAAAATGTTGGTTCACCATTTTGTTTTATAAATGCTGTAACATTTTTATAAAATGTTACAACATTTTGTAATTAATAATCATGACTCATGAGGTGGGATGGTTAGAAAATAATAACTAACAAGTTTATATGAGCTTTGGTGGGCTAGAAGATTCAACCCTTATCCACCTTCCGGTAGCCATATAGGAACCCCCTGCGAATTGGCTTGTAGTCCAATGGTAGGACGACCGTAACTTCTTCCCAGTGTGCACCGCCACCCTCGTGCATGCGATCAGTCCACTGCCTATCACTGCCGGCCGGCCCCGCCACGCCTGCCCTATGCCGGCAAGCCTCCTTGCGCCTAGGGATGGCAATGGGACCCGCAACCCGTTTACCCGCGGGTAAAAACCCTATTAGGGTGCGGGTCTAGGGATTTTTTGCCCCCACAGGTTTGTTAATGGGTGATTTCCTCACCCATCGGGTGAAGCGGGTGCTGGTGTGTTACTTGTCTATCCCAGACCCGTTACCCAATGGGTCCCCCATTTGTCTATGACATGTGGGGCCATTCACCGGTGTGTTATAAATTTCTGTAAAACCCTAGCTCTCGTTCACCTCCATCCCCATTCTAGCCAGCCGCACGCCGCCACCCTTTTGCCCAGGTCAAGCACCTAACTCTCGATCTGAATCTCCACTGTTGGAGGCTCGAAGCTGGAGCCGGACCTCAACGACGGTTAGGTGGTCGATGCTCGTGGCTCCCTCTGCCGCTCTGCGGCATGCTCCCCTGCGGCACTGTGAGATGGCTTCACCTCTCGTGGATTTGGATAGAAGGTGGGGCCCTGAGCAGTCGTGACCGGCTCCAACTTCGTCTCGTGCACGGAGGCCATGGCTGAGAGCGGAAGGTGGTGGCGGCGGCGGGATGGGCAGCAAGATTGAGGAGCAGTGGCAGCGGGATGGTGCAGCGGCGGGGCAACAGAGGGCGGCGGCGGGATAGGGAGCAGCGGGCAGAAGGATTGGGGAGCGGTGGCGGCCGGCGTGGAGCCGAGGTGGGGAGCGATGGCGTGGAGCCGAGGTGGAGAGCGGCGGTGGTGAGATGGGGCAGCAGCGGCACGACAGCAGGATTGGGGAGCGGCGACCGTGCTGGCGGGTGTGGGTACCCATGCGGGTGGCGGGTTTGGGGAAAATTAGGACCCGACACGGGTGGTGGGTGTGGGTGACGGGTGGATTCAACCCTGGTGGGGGTGGGTGTATTATTGTGTCCCCCACCGGGTTTCACACCCTGTGCCATCCCTACTTGCGCCACCCCGCCGTGGTCGACTAGCCTCCTTGCCTTGTGCGCCATCACGATCAGCTCGGCGTTGCCACCATGCGCTGCGACCGTAGCGCGGCTAGACCACCCAATCGACCCTGGTGCTAGCGTGCCTCCCCGGCCACACGCTGTTGCGGTCAGCGGGAGCGCCACTAGCATTGGTTGCCGAAGCTGAAGCCGAAGGAGAGCAGGAAAAATGTTGGCTTGACCCTACTCTTGAAAAGGTGTTGAAAAGAAATGTTGGTGCAAATCTTTTCAAAAAATGTCAGTCTGACTTTTTCTAAAAAAAATGTGGGTTCAACTTTTTCTAAATAATGTTGACTCAACTTTTTTAAGAAAATGTTGGTCTAATCTTTTTTTAAAAATGTTGATCCATATTTCTGAAAAAATATTGGTCCAACTTTTTCCAATAAATATTGAATTCAATTTTTTATGATGAAATGTTGGTTCAATTTTTTTATAAAATATTTGTCGAACATTTTTGGAAAAATGTTGTTCCAATATTTTTTGAAAAATGTTGAAACAATATTGATCCAACATTTGTAGAAAATATGTTGAAAAGAATGTTGGTCCAACATTTCATGAAAATACTAGAAAGAATGGCGCGGCGTTACCGCGCCATGACCTGTAGCCTAGTGACTGGTAGAAAAGCTGGAGATATTTTTTGTAGGATTTTAGGCTGTGGATTAATTTATTAAAACTCAGGGTATTTGATCGTGACAAAGCTGGTGTCTTTTCTATAAAATTTCGGTATGTGGGTAGATTTGCAGAAAGTTTAGGGTCTTTTCTGTAGAAGCCTGTGGACCGTGTGTTAATTTTTGTAATGCTCAAGTTTGTGGGAGATGCATGGATCGTGGGTTGATTATCATAAAATTACCTGAAAGGTAGCTCGATCAAGGGAGATGTCGTCAAACTGTCTGAAAGGTGTCTTAAATAAATGATAGTTACGTAAAGTTTGAGAGGGCTTCATTAAATTATGGTTCGAGTACAATTTAATTTTGATAGAGTTCGAGAGGGATTTTGTAAACTTGACAGTCCTCTTGGCATTTATTCAAAGCCCGAGGGGGTTACCACAAAGCTTCCTGAGAGGGGGCTCGCGCAAATGCTATTTTTGTAAAGTTTAAGGGGGTTTTCGTAAAAGTACATAAGTGTGGGCTGGACTATATATTAATTTTGATAAAGTGCAAGGTCTTTTTTGCAAAACTACCGAGGCTCTGGATGGATCCGAGCCATCCACGCGTGATCCGACGGCTCTCCTTTACCTGCCGATGTGGCGCAATAGGGGGGCAAAAATCTCCCCCCTTTTAGGTCTATTAAAGATTGGTGTAATATTTTTTAAAAAAAAATTGTTGTTGGACATTCAACATTTTTTTAAAAAAATTGTTGACAAAATTTTATCAGCGAGCTGCGAGGAAGAAGATGGGGAAGGGTTATTAGTTGGGGGAAGATATCAGGTGGAAACTACAACCTTTATGAAAATGTGTGCAAACCACGACAAACATATCATATAAATTCACCAAAAAATCACACATGTAGATGACATGATGATACACAACCTTGTAAAATATTTTGTCCAAACTCGACTTCGTTTGTGAGATATAAAAATAACAAATTTCTAACATTGTTATTTTTATATCTCACAAACGAAGTCAAGTTTGGACAAGATATTTTACAAATTTGTGTATCATCATATCATCTACATGTGTGAATTTTTGTTGAATTTAGACAACTTTTTTGCCGTGGTTTGCACGGATTTTCACAAAAGTTGTGGTTTCCACGTACTAGATATGTCCCCAATTAGTTGTCAGGGAAGAAGGTGGGTTTTGGTGGCTGGAAGTTTCAACAACTATCTATCTTCAACAAGATACATAAGAGCCCTTTGTTTTGGAGCTCATGAGCTCAAAGAAAACAGCCCATAATTAAGCTCAGTGTTTGTGCACCATTGATTTGGTGCTTGAATCAACAGTGGAGATCACTCCAAAGAGAGTGAAAAAAAATCCTAGCCCTCATCTCTCCCATGTTTAGGACGTCGCTTTGGGAGCGGCAGAGAGCAGGATACACACAACATAACTATGAGAGGAGAGGAAGGAGAAGGAGAAGCAAATTTGGTGCTTTGGGCAGATCCGCCTTAAGCCTTTGATCGGAGGTTCAAACTTGCTTGGATTTGCACCAAACTTAGTGAGTTCATTATACATCACCCTGGGCGTTCGGTATCGGTTCCCCGGTACCCCGACTAATTCGGTTCCTGAAGAACTCAATACCGTTCGGTTCCTCAAAAGACTCGGTACCGAAGGTATTCGGTATCAGTTCTTTCGGTTCGGTTCCGGTATTTATCAAAAATACCGAACCCATCTAGAATCTAGAGGTAGCCATGGCGCAGGACAGGAAGCAATTCATCTTAGCGACTTACCTTTGGGGCGCAGGAAGCAACAACTGAGGTTGCCGTGGTGGTCGGCGGTGTGACCGCGTGGGGAAGCCGGGATCCCACGACAGCGGGATGGGATGAGCTTGATGCAGCCGAAGACGGGGACCGGGGAGTGGACAAGCTGTTGCGGGCCGGGCTTGCGGCGTGGGGTCGTCGCCTCGCCGGTCGCGGACTCGCGGTGGCGCGGGGTTGCAGTCTCGCGGAACGCGGAGTGTGGAGTGCGGCGTGGGGTCGCGGTCTCGCGAAACGAGACGAGGGAGTTTGGGAGCTATGGTTTCTTTCTTGGGCCCTTGATGGGCTTCTCTAATCTCTGCTGGTAGCTTGGTAGGGAACTCAGTTCGGTACGCCTCGGTACTTTCGGTAAACCGAGGAAAAATACCAGTTCCCAGGAACCAGGAACCGAACTATTCGATTTCGGTATTTTTCGGTTCAGTTTTCAATATTTTTCAGTTCTGTTTCGGTATTCGGTATTTCGTGCCTAGCCTGAATTCTACACATAGATAGCTTCGATCTGGTTAGTTGGTTTGAGGTCAGCAGAACATCAGATTTGGGATTGATTTGTCATTTCGGGTGACCGCAGCACTGAGCAGTATCGGTAGATGATGGGTTTAGGTGGTGGTGAAGCGTTGTATTGAACAAAAATTTTGTTAGTGGTCCGGGGACTCGTGAAATCACAATTCTACCAAAAATTTGTGCACCGTGGACATGTAGTTTGTGAAATACGAACTGACAAAAGGGTCTGACAAAATGCCTACTCGCATTACGGTGAATGCCTACTCATTCCTTTTGTTTGTGGTGGTTGTTGTTACAAATGCCTACTCGCATTACGGTGAATGTGTTGCTGCTAGAGGTCCTACATAAGAGACCTACACGTAATGAGAGAGGCTCTCCATTCTTCTTCGATCCTAGGTTGTGCCGCCGTGCCGGTGCTATAGCGCCGAGAGCAACACAAATTAGACACACGCTGCCGGTGGTATAGCGCCGAGAGCGCCCAGCGCGGCGCGCGGCTGTGGCATGCAACCTCGAGCTCACACCCGGCACGGCCGCTCGGCGTTGAGCAAGGCCACTCGCTAACCCAACAACCTAACCCCTGTTTATTTTCCGTGTTCTAAATAAAATAAAGCTACCTAACTCCTGTATGCACGAATATAAGGTGCCACACGGTCCAAACGAGAGCGACGTCTCGCGCATATCTCTCTCTCAAGGTGCTCAAGATAAGGCGGTGATAGGAGCCGAGCATAGCTCGGATGGCAAGCCTCCACGGTGGTGGGGCTGTTCATCCAGGTTCAATTCACAGGAATTGCACCTGCGTGTCCTACCGGGGGAATTTATTTTCCCAGCAGACGCACATATGTGCGGTGGTTGAGCGGCCGGATGGTCCTCCCAGTAGTCTGCTGTTGTAAAAAAATCTCCTCGTCTGTCCCACGCCAAAGCACAAGTCTAAGGCCAACCATATCTCACGTGTGCTACGGTGCCGCTGTGTATAGGTGGGGCAGGGGTTCGGAGATTTTCTCAGCCTGTGTGAGAAGGTCTTCTTCTTAATACAATACCGTGGGGTGGTCTTACTCTCCTCACGCCGAGTTTTTTTAGATGAGGCGGTGATTTCGATCACGGGGTGCATTTGGATCGGATATAATGCAGGGGATCATGATGGCGCGCGAGTGAAAGAGTGATGATTAGCTTGGACGTAATAAGCGTGAGCTCGATCTTGACCAGTCACAATCGGGAAACTGTGTAACCCCGATCGGGTAACGATGCAGATGCACGCACGAATCCAACAACCTGGATGCGCGTACGTACACGCCACGCCGCATGGCATTAGTAAGTCGCGCGCTCTCAGCGAAGATATAATTGACGGGTAGTACTAGATGCTTGCCTGTCGTCGCTGATCGCTTGCTAGATCGATCGTGCTGCAGACTGACAGTGAGACGATAGCATTGAAAAGGAAACTTGTCGTTGGAACGGATGGATCGATGTACTGTATACGATACGACCGGTAACGCGGTGGTGCCAAATCTAAGCACTTGTTGGGTGGGTGTGAGTGTACTGTGATCTAGCGGCGTGGGAGTCCATCCCTTGCCGTGTTGCAAACTTACAATAGCCTGCAGGTCAGGGGCGGTGTTGAGGCTAATAAGCAAGCTAGCTACCTGGCTGCCTGGTTGCTAGTTTAATTTACTACTGCATCTGCATGACGCAGTATTGGCTCTGCCACACATGCCAAATAGTGAGCCAATGGTATTGATCACTTCTTTTATATTTTTTACACTGAGGGCAAGCAAACTCCTTTGCAAATTTAGGAGATTACCTTAATTTAGAATTCGCGGTTTCATCCTCTAAAAAATTAAAGCAATAGACTTTTTCACCGGAGACAAGCACACAAGCGAGACAAACATTTTTATTTGACATATATAGCGCGTAGACATAGGCACGCCTGTTGTATATATACGTACAACCGTACCCAATCTGTATCTAGCTATACTACGGAATGTTATTACGGCTTAATTACAAGTTTCTGCACAAGAACCGTTTGGCAGTTGCCACACATAAAGTTTGCATGCGTGCAGAACTTGTTGGGCCCGGACGGTACATATAGTAGCTAGTAAACATAGATAGATATCACGTAGTACGTGGCATACGTGGTGGATGCTCGCGCACGGCGCACGCGTACTCCATATAGGACGTTCAGCTTCAGTTGGCCGGGCAGACGAAGCCGGCGACGCGATCCTTGTGGCAGTAGTTGAGGAGGAGGGTGAGGTCGACGGGGATGTTCAGCACGATGCCGAGGACGTTGGCCCGGACGGCGAGGCAGAGGCAGACGGCGGCGTCGAGGTCGGCGAGCCCCTGCAGCAGCGGGCAGCACTGCTCGTCGTCCGGCACGCCGATCTTGAGCCTCAGCAGGTGCAGCACGTCCGCGCACACCTCCAGCTTCAGCGTGTCGATCGGGCAGCTGCTGCCGGAGTTGCCGCCGCCGCCGCCGCCGCCACCGGACGGCGGCTGCGGGTAAGGGGTCGCCGGGGACGGGCAGGAGGAGTCGCACCCGCTCGAGGTCGAGGCGGCGGAGAGGACGAGGGTCGTCACGGCCAGGAGGAGCGCGAGCCTCGGCGCCATTGCGATGCGCGAGAGCTCTGCAAGCAGTGAGTAGGGACGACAGAGCCAGGAGGCTGGAGCGTGGCTACTTATAGCCGCCCGGGCCGGGACTCTGTGTCGCGATGCATGCATGTGAGTGCACATCGCGAGGCCAGCGTGAGCAATCCTGCATGCATGTGTATACAAACGATCGAGATGGTGATTCGACGCGTCTGCGCACCTGCTTTTCAAAGCGCGAACGCCACACGCAACCAAGCGTGATGATGGACGATCACGGGGCTCCTATATAACTAGTAGAAGCTGGTTAAGCTTCATAACTTTAAAGCCCTTTAGACCGAAATAAATATCTAAAATCAACATTTTAATGAATTATATCCAACACTTTTGGAAACTTTGATCAACGAGAAACAGTAGATTCAACAATTTGTTAAATATAGATCAACACTTTATAAAAACTAGGCTGGCCGGATTAGGAAGGGCAGGCCGAAGAGGGTGTGACATTTGGTAGGCTGGCTGATGGTGCGGCAGCATGCTCGCCCCTAGCCGAAGCAGCATTACTAGAGAATGAACTTTATATCTTGAGCTTCAAATCTCATTAGTACCGAGTATTTTTGCACCCGGTACTAATGGATGTATTAATACAGTGTGGGGAGTGAAGCCCCCGACCCTGTGAGGGATCATTAGTACCGGGTGACTAAATGAGGGATCATTAGTACTCCAGTCCTCGACCTGAGGCTCGGTGACGGTGGCGGCAGCCGCCGCATGTCATTTCCATCGTTCCATGGGAGCGCGCGTGAGGGTCGACCTCCCGGCCTGGATCTAGTGAATCGGAGCTCAGGAAATTGAAGCTCGATGGACAGTGGGGGCGCGGGGTGACGCCGCGATGGGCTGGTGGCGGCGCTCGGTGAGCAGCAGCTCAACAAAGCAATAGTATAAGGTATTTTTGCATCCGGTACAAATGAACGTATTAGTACCGGTGGGGAGGGAAGCCCCCGACGCGCCCCCCGTGAGGGACCATTAGTACCGGGTGGAGGCTGCCTCGGTACTAATGCTCCGCATTTGTTTTCGGCTGGTGGCTACACTCGGTACTAATGGTCTAAGCACCTATTTGTACCGGACGAGGAGAAGGCCCCGTAATAAATGAGGTTCATTAGTACCAAGTGAAAAACCCACTCGGTACAAATGTATCCAGCCACCCAACGCCGTCCCCCCTCCCGTCTCTATCTCCTGCACAACGCCCCTCCATCCACAAATATCTAGCTTGTCTCTCCACCACTCGTGAACTCATCCCCTCCTTCACCTCTATCTATCTTTGCTTCTCTATCAGTCTCTAACTCTTCTTAATTTGATCTATTCCAGGGTGCGGCCGCCGGCCGGGAGCGGGCGCGGCGCCGGCCGCGGGCACACGCAGAGCAAGCAAGCGGCCGCGGGCGCACGCAGAGCAAGCAAGCGGCCGCGGGCGCATATGTTATTCGTTTTTTCATGTGTTCCTGTGAATGTGAAGCTGTAATTGAATCTCTAATTTGTGTACTAATGCCACCCTTTTAGTACAGAAGGAACAATACCGGTGTAATACCCGGTACTAAAAGAGGTGTAGAGCCGGTAAAAAAAATCCATTCTCTAGTAGTAGTAGTGCAGCGGAGGTTCCGATAGCGGGAACGAGAGGCGCATCGAGAAGGAGGAGATGCGGGAAGGAAGAAATGCTAGGTTGATGTGCTCCTAGGCGGCGTAAACGCTGTAACTATATATCTGGCTTCTGCAATACGAGCGCTCGAATCCACCGTGCCATGAAAACTCGCTTCTCTAGTCTCCAAAGAAAAAAACGAACACTCTTGCCGCATTGACTAACAAATTAAATATTGGACATAACAGTAAGAACTCCATAAAATCACTTGATACATGACTCAAAACAGATACAAAGTCCAATGAACTGTAAGAAAATTAAAATGCAGTATATAAAATTTAAACAAATTTATCCCAGCAGCATGCAATGGCTCTCAGAGTCAGATCGCCGCCACTGCAAGCAAACGTTTGAAGCGAGACGACGGGCAACATGACAGCTTGATCCTGATCATTTCCGATCAAGCTTATTAATAGCGAGGGCAAGTCAAGCCGGGCGGGCAATCCCTGCGGCCGCACCGGTTGAGACTGAGACTGATGTTGATGGGCACACGGAGGGAAATACCGAGGACGTTGGCCTTAAGCACGGTGCAGAGGCACGCGGCCGCGTCGATGTCCGCGAGCCCGTTCAGCAGCTGGCAGCATTTCGCTCGCTCCTCCGGTAAACTAACCTTGACAAGGCCGTCCAGAATGCTCGCGCACACCTGGAGTTGGAGCACATCCACTTGGCACCGGCCGGCGGGAGGTTGAGGGGCATAGCTGGATGGCGTTGGTGTGACCGGCATCGTCGGAGCTGGTGGCTCGGGTGCGTAGGTCGATGGCGCCGGCGGCTCGACGGGTGGAGTGGGATCGGCTGGTCCACAATAGGGTGTTGTGCAGCCGTGCGTGGCGCCGGCGAGGAAAAGCAGGTTGAGGGCAAGGAAGAGACCGAGCCTGGCAGCCATTGGCGATTACTAAGTAGTTTTGTTACCTCAGAGTGATGGTAACAAAGCTCGCTAGGATTAATGGTGGTCGGTCGGTGTCTTGTTCTTAGGGGATGGATTCCTCAGGGTGTTTGAGCTGGTATTTATAGCTGATCGCGGAGTTGATGAGTTGCCACATCATGCATGCACGCATGCTGTGCGTGTGTAATTTATTAGTATGAGGCCAATGCGTATGCATGCATAATCGGAGTTGGATCAGTTCGATTTGCTTTGTTGTGCTGAATATATGGCCGTTGCTAGGAGAGATTGGTCAACATAGCGAAAATAAGAAGAAACTGGAATCATGTTACAAGGTTGTGATGACTCAAGAGACTGGATCTAATTTAATCATATCACTATAAATTAGTGAAACTCTATACCACTAATGGAGTAGTATATCACTGCCCCAACTGGTCGCATGTGGCAGATGGTAGTCTTTGTTGCAAGCAGATCCGCATAACTCATGCTTGATATTTTTCAGTTCATTTTCCTAACGAACGATACGATTTTCTAAACAAACGGATCAATATAAGCTAAACAACATGCAGCATTGCAGCGCAATGGACTCGTGGTGTGAGTTCAATAATCATAAGTTGTTGACACGCAAAAATGACACAGTCCAACATATGTGAGGTTAAAGTCAAAATTGCTTGGTGTCAGATCTTGATATTGTGCAAGTTTGTCTTGAATCTGCATTGTGCAGGACAGAAGGATCATTTTAGATGTTCTTGACGTCATTCCATTGGAGAGTCAAGAAGCACTTGGAAAGCTCTAATATGAGGCCTAATCAAGGATTGGAGTGCACCAAGGCGGAGCTCACAAAAAGATAATCAAACTGGGCATATGCATCATATGGTTGGGCTTAACCATCGATGAACCACCATCACTATGGTATCTCGTTTGATTGGAAGGAAATCCACATAATTCATGCTTGTTACTTCGCAGTTCTGTTTGCTAACGAACATAGTACAATTTTCTCAACAAAGTAGAATTATTTAATAAGTGATACCATAGTGTGGAGGCGTGGACTCATGGTGAAGTTTAGAATAATCATAATTCCAGGCTCGATCTCTGACTATTCATTTCATTAATACTATACGTACAATACAATCTGGACATGCAACTTATGTTATGCACTGGCGATGTTCTTTCTCATCAGCGGCACATTGGTGGGATATTGATGGATAAAGTTGTTGCCAGCGATAAGTAGGAGAAAGAAGATGTAAATGGAGATATTTCTTTGAACAAACAGAAAGAGTTTTGCCGAATTTTTTTAAGATAAAAATATAGGAAAGACGCAATTCACTCAAACAAAAAAACCAATTAAGAGAGTGATCTAGAGGTAGATTAAGAGATAGGGTTTAGGTTTCACAATCTCGAGAGCAAAGGCCACTGAGGAGTTGGCACAACTCTTCACCCTGCCAATTTCAGAGGAAGCTTACCAACAACTTCTGGCTCTTGCTAGTGATCTCAATGACATACAGGACATTGATGCAGATGATGTATGGAGCTACATCTGGGGTTCTCCAATTTTCTCCTCGGTTAAAGCATACAAACATTTGATTGGTTCAAGGCAAATTCACCCATGCTACTCTTGGCTTTGGAAAGCTTCAGCTCAGAGAAAACACAAAGTCTTCTTTTGGCTACTGTTGAAGGATCGCTTGAGCACACGAAACATTTTAAGGAGGAAAAACAGAGTGTTACCTTCATATAATTGTGTTCTTTGCAACCTGCAAGTTGAATAAACTCTAGAGCATCTCTTCCTCATGTGCCCCTTTGCTTTGGACTGTTGGAATTTGATACATCTTTTAATCCCCTTGGGAGCACCTTATGATATTCTCCTCTCCTTTAAAGATCAACTACAAGTGAACTTCACGGATATCATTATTCTGATGTGTTGGACCATTTGGATGGCGCAAAATGATATGATCTTCAGAGGACAGCAACCATCTCTACAAGCTGCAGCACAGAGGTTCAAATCTGAATTTGCTCTAGTTATTCTAAGAGCAAATATTTCTAGGAAACAAAGTATGACTACATGGATAGAGTCAGTCATGTAATAGCAATTTTCTTCCTGTCCTTTTTTGTTCCTGATGTAATTCGACAATACGCTCTTTGTTTTTATTCAATATATAACCAGTAGGGGTCTCGACCCCTCCTGTTACATCAAAAAAAACATGGGAGGCAATCCGATCTCATGGCCGTGACATACTTCGACGCTGCTCCGAGCTTATCTTGGTCTCCAACCAGGTCTGATCCGTCTGGATCCACCGTTAGCACTCATCTCTTGGAAGCCTCTCTGATAGTTCTTTTGACATAATGATGTCATTGCATTGGTCGATGTGTTGTGGTTGTTGGGTGTTGTGGGCTCTGTTTGTCTCAACTTCTGGGAGCTGATTTATCTGAAAGTGGAAAATGAGAAGCAATTTTTTACAAGCTTTCTAACTTTCCATTTCAGAGGCACCTGGCTTATGGATATATGGAATCTATATTTTACGTCCACCAGCCTCTTTCCCCTACCGAACCTCCGTGCCGCTGCCTCGGTCGCCCCGACCTCCACGCATCATCGTCAAGGCCGGGCCACTGCACCCGCGAGTGTGGCCCTGGTGAGCCCTAGTTGCCGTTGTGCCGTCCGGCCTGTCATTCGTGCAGATCAAGAGAGGGAGATGGGAGAGGAAAGGATGAGACCGGGGGGAGGTAAGGCGGGGACTGGGAACATATAAGAAGAGAGGTGGGTGCATGAGGCCCACGTGACGAACCACAACTTATTTTATCGTGCCTCCCATCTGTAGCGTTGGATGACCGTACGGTCCGCCCCTGGAAATCCATTTCCAGGGATGGTCACCCCATCGACTGCCTTGGGAAGTTGGGGTTATTTCCGGGCGCTTATCCCATTACCGGTGCCAAAAATTCATTTTCAGGTGCAGGTCGTAAGCTATGGTAGCATGTCCAATTTTTAGGAGTGGACGACCTTTTAGTCTGATTGTGAAACAAAAATGAGACCTTTTAGTCCAAAAAAGCATTTCTTTAGTAGTGAAAGGATCCAGATGTCACGCCTTGAGAGTCAGAGTAAATTGGCATTTTTATGCAAGCTTTTAGCAAAATCATCATATAAATACAAGATACTCCATTAGGTTTAATTTGTTCATCAAGTTTTATCATTTCCAAGGGATCGGAGCTCCCAAGGGAGCAACCTCTTTTCTCAATGATGCACATGCATGTTGATAACAATATCTGTTTTGGCATTGATAAAGAAATCATTTAAGATATACACTATATTATTACAATTTTAAACTCCACATTAACTGACATAATAGATGCCTCACAACGAATGCCATAATAATTTAACAGGATTTGTAACAAGTAGAAATGCGGTAAACCAATACATATAGGACAGACTTATTCCATCTTACAACGTCTAAGACAGGTCGTCGTTGCAAGCAATAGACTTTTGATAAAATGAGATACTAGGGGAGAAGCATGTGCTCCTTGTGTGCATGGATATAGATGACGTGGCTCAACCTTGATTCGAGATTGAGACTAATTAATAGGGAGGGCAAGTCAAGCCGGGCGGGCAATCCTTCCGGCCACACCGGTTTAGACTGAGGCTGATGTCGATGGGCACGTGGAGGGGAATGCCAATGATGTTGGCCTTGAGCACCGTGCAGAGGCAGGCGGCGGCGTCGATGTCAACAAGCCCGTTCAGTAGCCGGCAGCACTTCTCCCGATCCTCCGACAGGCTGACCTTGACAAGACCATCTAGGACACTTGCACACACCTGGAGCTCGAGCACATCCAAGCGGCACTGCCCAGCTGGGCGATTGCCATGGTCGTGGGTTGCCGGTGTTGTCGGAGGTGATGGCTTAGGGGGGTAGGTCGATGCTGGCTCCACAGGTGGAGTGGGATAGTATGGATCAGCGACGACGAAGAGGAGTAGGTTGAGGGCAACTAGGATGGTGAATTTGACAGCCATTGGCGATTGAGTGACGATTTGCCACTTCAGTGTGATTGCAAGTTTGTAACAAAGCTGGATGGTGGTCTGGGGCTACTGCTGGGTTCTGGTTGTTTGGGTGGTTTGGAGGGGTCGTATGCTCGTTGTATTTATAGCTGAGCATGTCCATCAGCAGTCCATGCATGCATGCATGCGCATGTGCAATATACTATGAGATCAATTATAATTCATGTATAAGTATAATAAGATCTGTTATGTTACTTGTTTTGTTGTCCTGACTACATTAATAAAGTTCTTTACCATTCTTGGACTAGTAATAATGAAACTGATCACGTTAGTTGTCGAGACCATGCCATGTGATCAATCGATTAATTTGTTGGGGGATTCGGAATCGGTCACGAAAGGCTTTTGTTTTTATCTCCAACGAAAGCTTTGCGCAATGCAGTTTGTGTGCTACACGCCAGCAAAACTCGCGAAACATTTCTCTCATTTCTTTTCCTCGACATCAAAGTTTTCGCTAGGTACCTTTCACCACTCGAAAGAGCGCAGCATTAGGAAATTTTTTCAACCTCGATCTTGCGCACCCATTTTTCTTGAAGACGAAACCCAGTGTTGAATCCTCGTATCAAGAGAAATCCTCACCATGCCTTCGTTTCGGTTTCGCAAGCATTAACCCTTCACTTTTCATATCGTTTTGACGAATGCTTTCAGGTAAATTGATTGACTGGACGAAGGGTCGCTCCGAAAAGAAGGTCTTCGCCCGACAAACACACGTGCTTCTGCCGGAAAAAGGGTCGTGATTTGCGGCGCAGAATCAAGAAGGTGGAGATTACGTGAAGACCCGATGGCGAAATCCCTAGTTTAGCCTAGCACATTCTAAAATGATTCGTTTCATACAATGTTATTTTCGGAATGTAAAAGTTCGTTCGTCTCCCTATAAAAGGAGGCCGACCGACACTTGTAAAGGGGGTCGACTTTTGAGAATTACACTGTTCAAGCTTTCATTTGTCACCCTTCGTGTCTTCTATCTGAGTCGTTTTGATATTGTTCGTGTTAGGCTTTACTTTAGCACAACATAATTACTTGTGTTCATGTTCAATAGTTTTTCCCATTTTGATAGGTACCCATGTGACATATGTTTGTTTTTATGGCAAGCAAATCAGCATAACTTGTGCCCGGTATTTTGCGGCTATGTTTCCTAACGAACATAGTACAATTATCTAAATGAATTAGAATTAATTAATAACCATTATATACTCCACTGCGTGCCTGCACCTTCCGTTCGTTTCCAGAACTCCGCAAGTCAAATAGTAGTGCTGGACATCTAGATGACACCGCACCAGAATGCATGTGTCACCATGCATTGAGTAGTACTGTTTCATGCGTTCTAGTTGCATGTGGAAGATCTCTTTTGATTGGAAGCAAATCCGCATAATTCTTGCTTGTACTTTGTTATATTCCCCTAACGAACATAGTACGATGTTCTCAATGAAGTAGAATTGTTTAATAAGTGATACCGTATTGTGGAGACGTGTTCTCATGGTTTGAGTAGAATAATCATAACTCCAGGTTTGATCTCTCGCTATTCATTTTATTAAAACTATTCGTACAATGCAACCTGTACATGCAAGTTATGTTTTGTACTGACGACGGTCCTCTTTCTCACCGGCGACACATTGGAGGCCAGGATCTGGATGGATAAAGTGGTTGCTAGTGATAGGTAGGAGAAAGAAGATGTAGAGGGAGATATTTCTTTGAACCCACAAAAAGAGCTTTGCTGAATTTTTGTCAGAAAAAAAGTAAAGACACAATTCACTCGAACGACAAAAACCAGTTAGGAGAGTTATCCAGAGGTAGATTAAGATGTTGGGTTTAGGTTCCAGTTCGTAGTTCAATGGTGCTTAATAGAGCAACACGTGAGGCAATACGGCCGATCTCATGATGCCCAGGACATACTTCAACGCTCCTCGCGACTGGAGTTATTTTCACCTTTGCAGGAGTTACTTGTTGGAATCTATATTCTTCTTCCACGTCGACCAGGCTCTTTCCCCCGCCGAAGCTCTGTGCCGCTGTCTCGGTCGCCCTGACCTCCACGCCTCGTCCTCAAGGCCGGGCCACTGCAGCCGCCGAGTGTGGCCCCGACAAGCCCTAGCTGCCGCTTTGTCGTCTAGCTTGCCGTCCGTCATAGCTCCCTTGGCATTCGTGCAGATCAAGAGAGGGAGATGGGAGGCTATGGGAGAGGAAAGGATCAGATCATGGGGGATGAGAGGTATGGAGGGGACCAAGAACATATAAGAAGAGAGGTGGGTGCATGAGGCCCACGTGACGAACCACAACTTATTTTATTGTGCCTCCCATCTGTAGTGTTGGATGACCGTACGGTCTGCCCCTGGAAATCCATTTCCAGGGATGGTCACCCCATCGACTTCCTTGGGAAGTAGGGGTTATTTCCGGAGATGCTTATCCCATTACCAGTGCACAAAAATTCATTTTCAGGTGCAGGTCGTAAGCTACGGTAGCATGTCCGATTTTTAGGAGTGGGCGTCCTTTTAGTATGATCGTGAAACAAAAATGAGGCACTCCACAAAAAGCATTTTTTTAGTGAAAGGATCCAGATGTCACCTTGAGAGTCAGAGTAAATTGGCATTTTTTAATGCAAGCTTTTAGCAAAATCATCATATAAATACAGGACACTCCATTAACTAGGTTTAATTTGTTCATCAATTTTACCATTTCCAAGGGATCGGAGCTCCCAAGGGAGCAACCTCTTTTTCTCAATGATGCACATACATGTTATAACAGTATCTGTTCTGGCATTGATAAAGAAATCATTTAAGATATATACTATACTATTACAATTTTAAACTCCACATTATCTGACATAATAGATGCCTCATAACTAGGGGTGGGTACTTTTTTACCGAACACCGAAAACCGAACCGAACCAAATTGTCGTTTTTTCGGTTTGGTGTCGGTTTTAGTTTTGGGAAAGATCGGTGTTCGGCCTCGGTTTCGGATTTCATCTCCGACACAACCGAAACAACGTAAAAGATTGAACAAGTCTATCCCTCCCGTAGGCCCTCATGCACCTGATCACTACATCCCATTTATACACAAAGGGCACAACCCAAAATATACATGAGCTACACCAGTTCTGGCCCAAAAATTAAACACAAGCAACTCCACCCACGAGCATTTCTATCCTCTCGTTGCCTCATCCGAAGACCGCCTCGACTCCAGTCCTCAACTTGAGGCTCGGTGACGGTGGCGGCAGCCGCCGCATGTCATTTCCATCGTTCCACGGGAGCGCGCGTGAGGGTCGACCTCCCGGCCTGGATCTAGAGAATCGGAGCTCAGGAAATTGAAGCTCGATGGACAGCGGGGGCGCGGGGTGACGTCGCGACGGGCTGGTGGCAGTGCTCGGTGAGCAGCAGCTCAGGGAAGCAATAGCGTGTGGCAAGGGCGCAAGGCTATAGCATGCTCGCGGAATGGACGACGCGTGCGAGTAGGTTTTGCTTCTTGATTCGTTTTTGTGCCTTGATTGGGGACATGGTGAAGATGATATGGATTCTGGGAGGAGAGGAACACATGAACTTTGGTTAGAACCCAACATTGAACTGAAAAACCAAAACCGAACACGTCGCGCGCATTTTCTTTTTCTTGTGCACTGATCAGTTATCAATTCCTGAAAAAACCAAAATATTTGAACACCGAAAAACCGAACCGAATACTCAGTTTAAACCGAATGCCCACCCCTACTCATATGGAATGCCATAATAATTTAATAGATTTGTAACAATTAGAAATGTGGTAAGCCAATACATAAAGGACAAACTTATTCCATCTTACAACGTCTAAGACAGGTCGTTGCAAGCAATAGACTTCTGATGAAATGAGATAAGCATGTGCTCCTTGTGTGCATGGATATAGATGATGTGGCTCAACAACCTTGAATCGATATTGAGACTAATTAATAGGGATGGCAAGTAAAGCCAGGCGGGCAATCCTTCCGGCCACACCGGTTTAGACTGAGGCTGGTATCGATGGGCACGCGGAGGGGAATGCCGATGGTGTTGGCCTTGAGCACCGTGCAGAGGCAGGCGGCGGCGGCGATGTCAACAAGCCCGTTCAGTAGCCAACAACACTTCTCCCGGTGCTCCGGCAGGCTGACCTTGACAAGACCATCTAGGACACTTGCGCACACCTGGAGCTCAAGCACATCCAAGCGGCACTGCCCAGCTGGGCGATTGCCATGGTCTTGAGATGCCGGTGTTGTCGAAGGTGATGGCTCAGGGATGTAAGTTGAGGGTGCAGGAGGGATGAAGTGTTCAACAAGTACAGGCCCATGGTACCTCAGGGGAAGGAGTGGATAGTCAAGACCAACTACCAACTAGAACCGGTCAAACCAGTGGAGGAGTCGGTCAGACCAGTCACACCGATCAGAACGGTGGCCGGCGTCGGTCAGACCGGTGACCCAGAGACGCCATCCGATTTTTCTTCCTCGGCTCCTATGGTTTGTGATGACAAGTCCACATCGGCACCTACACCAGAAGATGATGAGGAGCTTGTTGATTACAATTCTTCTCCCAAGCACATGAATTTGGATATCAACGTAGTTCACATGTCCATGGATGGCTATTTTCTCTCGGAGGAAGATGTTGCACATCTCGACTTTGGGCCAAAGGAAGCTATTTTCCAGAAGCCTAAAGCTACTGAAAATCATTTGAAGGCTTTGTACATGAAGGGTCACATCAATGGGAAGCTTATCTCTCGCATGCTAGTGGACAGAGGAGCGATCGTCAACTTGATGATGTATTATTTGTCCAAGAAGCTAGGAGGTTCAGATGATGAGCTGATCAAGACCAACATGACTGTCAGCGTTGTGGGAGGATGTGAGCCTATGGGAGCTAAAGGCGTTTTCTCTATGGAGCTCACTATTGGAAGCAAGAGTTAGCTACGGCTTTCTTCATCGCCGAGACCCAAGGTAACTTTAGCTTAATCCTTGACCGTGATTGGATTCATGCAAATTAGTGTGCGCCATCTACTTTGCATCAATTCTTAATTCAATGGGTGGGCGACGAGGTAGAGGTTGTTCATGGTGATACATCGGCTTGCGTTGCAGTGGCTGATAGTACTACTTTGAATAATCGTGAAAATCTTAAGTTCTTAACTGGTTTGGATTTATCTGATTTAGAGATCATTGCTTCTACTAAGGATGGATTTGCTACTGCTGTTATGAAGCCAATCGGAGATCAGGCTGCACCATCTCTTGTGATTTGATGGATTCAAATCTAGAATGGTTATGGCAAAGGCGTGAGCACTATCGGCCGCATAAGAACGATATGTGTGAGGCCATTAAAGATTTTAATGATTTGAGCAAGTTAGGACAATGGTTTACGTCGGCTGATCCTTTAGAGGAGGTAGGTATTAGTGATGGTACTGTACCTAGGCCGACATTTGTAAATAAGAATCTTGATCCTATGTTTAAATCTGAGTTAATAAAGTTATTAAAGGAGTATGTTGATTGCTTTGCATGGACTTACAATGAGATGCCTGGTTTAAGTCGTGATTTAGTTCAACATCTTTTATCTATTAAACCTGGTTTTAGGCCTTATAAACAACCTCGTGAAAACTTTAATCCCGATATTTTATTATGACTGAGTGAAATAGGAAATCAATTGGTTGCTTGATGCTAAGTTTATTAGGCCTTGTCGATATGCTGATTGAATCTCTAATATTGTGCCTGTTGAGAAAAAAGGGACTAAAAAGCTTCGTATTTGCATTGATTTTAGAGATCTTAACAGAGCTACTCCTAAAGATGAACATCCTATGTCTATAGCCAATTTTCTTGTTAATGCTGCATCCAGGCATAGAATTCTTAGCTTTCTTGATGGTAATGCTGGTTACAATCAAATCTTTATGGCCGAAGAGGATATATCTGAAATGGCTTTCATTTGTCCGGGTTTTGTTAACTTGTTTGAGTGGGTAGTCATGACCTTTGGATTAAAAAAATATGGGTGCTACTTACCAAAGGGTTATGAATTTGATTTTTCATGATTTACTTGGCATCATATTAGAATTTTATATCCACAACATTGTTGTCAAATCGGCTGAAGAAAATTCTCATTTAGCTGATTTAAGACTTACATTTGAAAAAATGTGTCGGTACAAATTAGAGATGAACCCACTCAAATATGCTTTTGGTGTATCGACTGGAACGTTTTAGGCTTTATTGTGCTTGAGAAAGGCATAGAGATAGATTAGAGATAGATCCTAAAAAGATTGAGGCCATTAGGAATGTAATGGATCCTACTTGCATAAAAGATTTGCAAAAGTTCTTGAGCAAGGTAAATTAGTTGAGGAGGTTCATTTGCAACTTGTCCGGGAAGGTGAATGCTTTTACTCGTTTACTTCGGTTGAAAAGTTGTCTTGATTTTACTTAGGGGGCAAAGCAACAAGAGGCATTTGATGAGATCAAGCGTTATTTGACTTCAACACCCGTTCTTCAAGCATCCAAGAGTGGAATTCCCTTCAAGTTATATGTAGCAGCCGAAATGGATGTCATTGGGGGGTGTTTTGACTCAAGAGACCGAAGGTAAGGAATATGTTGTTGCATATGAGAGTAGAAGATTATTGGATGCCGAAACGAGGTACACCTTTATTGAAAAGTTGTGTTTATCACTATATCATACTTGTACCAAGTTGAGGCATTATTTATTACCAAGTACTTGCATAGTAGCATGTCAAATCGACATAATTAAATACATGTTGTATAAACTAATTTTGAGCGGTAGAGTCGACAAGTGGGAGTATGCCTTAGTTGAATATGATTTACATTGTGAGTCATTAAATTCAATGAAAGGACAAATTGTTGCTGACTTTATTGTTGGACATGGAGTAGATGGGCAACTTGATTTAAATGTCGGTTATGCTACTTTTCCTCCATGGAAGTTGCATTTTGATGGATCGATTTGCAAAGATGGTTGTGGTGTTGGTATTGTCATTATTTCATCAAATGGGGTTGTTTTTGAAGCTCTTAACCGATTAGATCATAAATGTACTAATAACCAAACCGAATATGAGGCTCTTCTATTTGGATTAGAAATTTTGCATGACATGGGAGTAAAACATGTGGAAGCTTATGGTGCTTCTTTACTGGTCGTACAGCAAGTTTCTAAGGTATGCTAATGTCTAAATGGTTTTCTAAATGCTTATCTTGATAAATGTTTAGACATCATGTCTTGTATGGATGAATTTGTTATTTATCATGTGCCACGAGAGAATAATCTGAGGGCTAATGCTCTGGCTCAGCAAGCATTTGGTTTAATATTCAGAAACGAATCTTTCAAGAACAAAAATTGATGCTTCGTGAAGCTGAGTGTTGCGCTCTGGAGGAACCAGTCAGACTGATTCCTCTGACCAGTCTGACTGGTCGTCTCGTGAAAGATCTACTTCGGCCGTTATTCATTCAAAAAATGATAAGGACAAAGTGGGTGACTGAAGAAAGCCTCTGATTGATTATTTGCAAGATCCTAGCATTCAGTTGATAGAAAGGTTCGACGTTGGGCTCTCAAGTTTGTTCTTGATAATGGTGAATTATATCGTCGAACCGCAGATGATTTGCTTCTTAAATGTTTGGGTCCTGATCAAGCTAGCTAGCTAGGTTGGCTGTGGCAGAGGTTTATGAAGGGATTTGTAGTACTCATCAATCAGCTCCCAAGATGAAGTGGCTCCTCAGACGAGCTTGCTTTTATTAGCCTACTATGATAGTTGATTGTTTTCGATACTATAAAGAATGTGAAGAGTGTCAAAAGCATTGATGCATCTGATTATCTAGCCTTCGCCTTTTAGAGGATAGGGATTGGATTTTATTGGTAAGATTCACCCTCCTTCATCGAAGGGGCATTGTTTTGTGATTGTGGCTACTGATTACTTCACCAAGTGGACTGAGGCAATCCCTTTGAAGATTATGACTTATAGAGAGGTGATTGAGTTTATTACCGAGAATATTATTCATAGGTTTGGCATTCCACAAACTTTAACTAAGGATCAAGGAACTTCATTCATATCCACATAGGTGTGTGAATTTGTCAATTCTTATGGTATTAAGTTGCTCAATTCATCTTCATATTATGCTCAAGCCAATGGTCAAGTCGAGTCTAGCAACAAGATTTTGGTGAAGCTCATCAAGAAGAAGAAAGAGGACAATCCTAGGAGATGGCATGAGGTATTATCTAAATCTTTATGAGCTCATCGTATTTCTAGACATGGTACTACTAAAGTTACTCCTTATGAGCTTGTGTCAGGTCAAGAGGCTGTTTTGCCTGTTGAGGTGAATCAAGGCGCATATAGACTTGCAAAGTAAAATAAACTTGATGTTGAGACATTATGCTTTGATGATGGATAACATTGACGAAGTGACCGACAAACGAATGGAAGCTTTGGAAGCAATTGAGAAAGACAAAATGTGAGTTGCTAGAGCATACAACAAAAGGATAAAAGTCAAATCTTTTCAGGTAGGTGATCTAGTTTGGAAGACAATTTTTACCTATTAGGACTAAGAGTAACAAGTTCGGCAAGTGGTCTCCAAGTTGGGAAGGTCCGTACAAGATTGTAAAAGTTTGCTCCGAAAATTCTTACATGGTTAAAACTTTGCAAGGGCAACAACTACCAAGAGCTCTCAACGAGAGGTACTTGAAGAAATTTTATCCAAGCGTTTGGCAAGATGCTTGATAGGATGCAGCCAATTTAAAGTAAGAATCACCCTTAGAAAAAATGGTCGGTGAAATATGTCACATCGACCTTAGAATTATTTTTTAGATAGCAAGTTTTACTAAAAAATAGGGGGCATATGTTGACACCCAAAAGTGGCACCAAGCCGACCAGACTAAATGTGACCAGTCAGATCGGTGTCTCTAGGCGGTCTGACTGGTCCCGTCCTGTGGTTGGTCCGGCAAGGGCCACACCGGTTTGACCGGTGGGCTTGATCGGTCTGACCGGTCCACCTCGAGTCTGAGTAGAATTGAGGAATCCTGATGTTTTTCTAGTTGTAAAGGACTTTCTTGTGTGGCAAGACCTCCCCACCCTATAAATATAAAGGGCCACAGCCGGTTGAGGCAATCACCCAATCGATCAAATATTTTTTCTTCAACTTTTGTCTCCAAACCCTACCTTTTTCCAACCCCTTTGCTTTTCTTGCTTGTCTCGACGACGTTCAAGGATGTTCTGAGTGGTCTGCCGACCTCAGAGCAACCTTAGGCGCACTATCTCTGATGGGATCCCTCCCGAGGTGGTGTTCGTAGGTTTTCATCAGCGCCTCTGCGTACACCAGTTAAACCGGTGCCCCTGACCGGTCAGACTAGTCTGAGCAGGAGCTTCGGCGACTTCAGGATCTCGACTGCTACGCGATCTAGCGTGTTCGTGTGTTGACCGGCAAAAGGGTCAACAGGATGTGTGAGCAGCAGCTGGTGTCGAGGCAGCGTGTGGCACTGCGAGAGGAGCCTGTGACACCTTGTTTTACAAGTAAAATCAGATGAATGATTACATCTGTGTCAGGATTAAGTTTCACACATATATAGATTTCAGCGAATACCATAGACAGTGGCAACAATGCAAAATGTGCATAGAGTACATGACTGCTAGTTTTTTAATCGGACAAATGAAACAAGTATTTCAAAATACGACTCCACACACAGTTGACTGGTGGCACACGTACGCCTAGAACTCTCAAAATCACCAGGATAATCTTCAAGTGTCAAGCCAAGTGCTCTCCACAGGCAGTTGACCGTGAGCACGGTTGTATTTTCGGTTGCTTGAGTTAATTACTCTCTTGTTTCTAGGCTCATATTCTTTTTCTCGCAGTCGTAGAGGACACCACATAGAGTGCGAAATTCACCGAAGCGTGCACAGGACAGGGAGTATACACGCAATGTATCGAATGATGGTCTGCAAGGCACATGACGGTCGAAGAACTGACAGATCGTTTGATTGCAAGCAAATCCGCGTAACTCATGGTTGATGCTTGGCAGCTCTAACGAACATAGTATAAGGAGAATTAGTTAGGTTCTGTTTGGAAGTGTCTAAAAGAGGTGTTTAAATTTTAGACACACTTGTTTGGATTCTTAATGAAGTATTAATAGTAACTTACCAAGCAAAATACTGATGTAACAGCCTAAGCGATACTATATCGTCTGGACTCTGAGTACAACAATCATAATTCTAGGCTTTATCTCGGGGTATTCGCTTTAAAACTATGCATACACCTAGACATGCTTCCTGCGAGCGGCACTGGTTTTTAAAGATGTGCAAAACATATTTTTCATTAAGAGAAGAGAATGAGTTACAATGAAACGACTTTAGGAGAAACCTCAAAGTGCAAAATACAAGGGTCTACAAAGCGACCTGCTAACGGAAGCAAAGGAAGAGAGAAGAGAAGAACTCCACACCACCACCACACTAAACATGACCTAAGACTGTCACCAACAAAGCATGCATCCGGCGACCCAAACCCAAAAGGCATCACGCACAGTATTTTTGGGTTACAAACACACGGTCCAACGGAACACCCAAACCAGTGATGCATTTTGGGTGGTAGGCGACGGAGAAGGCAAATCTGCGTTGCCTCTCTCGTCAGATGCATTTCAGAGCTCGAAGGTGGGCCTCCTCTGGTCAGGCTCGGCCCGCTGCTGCTGCTAGCCAGTTTTGCGTTAGCTGTTGGAGGAAGCCAGTTTTGGGTGAGTGACCCTTCTACTGTGCGCGACTCAGATGATGAAATGGGTCTCCTTTTTAGGTTCGTGCTGTTGGAGATAGCCTAAGAGGAGCAAAGCCTGCGAGCTGCACTGCAACTACTTTTTTTATCCTCTTCCTCATTGGTAGGACACACTGGAGGGATTTGGATGAATAAAATTGTCGCCAACAAGAGGTAAGAAAAAGAGGATCCAGGGCGGCGAGATTGGAAGATAATGGGGTGAGGAGGCAGCGCGACCCGGCTTGCTCGATGTGGGGGCTACCATGCCTGCTCGCGGACTGGCCAAGGAGGGGCATGGAGTGGCGTGCTAGTATTGCTGGCGAGGTGGCGCGGCCTATGGAGCGCGGCCTCGCGACTTGGCATCGTGGATGGGTGTCGCTGCAAGAACCGCGCCCTTCACGATGTGGATTGGTGCCGCAGCAAGTTGCGCAGGTCCATTGCCCCCACCCACCGCCCCAGACGTAGGCCGCAGCGACATCGACCGCCCCTACCCCAGTGACAAAGGGGCTCACCGGATCCGACACCCACGACAGGGTGAGCGACGGTCTGGGACCTAGAGTGACGGGTGCGAGCGCGAGCTTCCCTACTCGGGAGCGAGGCGGCGGTGTAAGGGGGAGCGAGGAGGCTCGGGAGCCTTCCAACTAGTGGGACGAGGACGCGTAGTATAGGACCTCGAGTTCGATTTCTTGGAAATGCGAGTCTAAATGCAAAAAGTCTATGGCCACTGCTGCATCCCTTGTTGTTGGATCGTCGATCGGATGGATGGAATCATTTTTGCTGGCATGGTGCACTGACCTCCCCACCTTTCATATGGGTGATGGTTTTGGTTTCAGTTCATTGTTCAATGTCTCCTCTCATACTCGACTATTGGGCCAAATACTTCACTTCACAGCCTCGAATCGTTACATGCCCATTGGGCCAAATAGCATAACTAAACCCACAACTCTTCTTCGACTTGGGCTTGACATGTTCTCTCTAACTCTGTAATTTTTCAACTAGCTGCATGTTTGGAAGTCCTTCCTATGCATTTTTCGGAAGGTTTTTGTTGATATATTGCACATTACACATGGCACGCTTTGATTAGAGGTAGTGACGTAGAAAAGGTTTTCTGTGCAGATGCCAAGCGTTTTTCATGGGTAGCTAGGGTTTATATGTCGCACAGTACATGTGGAGTGATTGATATGTACTAATGGAGGACATGTGCCAGCACATGAGTGGTGAGGGTGTGGATGAGAATCTAGTTTGGGTTTAAAAATTCAAATGTAATTTCCTCTTAAATTGTTGATCCACTTCGAAAAGATTATTGATGTTTGGACTTAATGCAACAAAATGAGATCCAATATGATACTTTAAAATTTTAATTTAACATTTAAATGTTTTAATATACTAGTTCAATAAAATACATTTTCAACATTTACAATGCAATATTTCAACATTACTAAAAATGTTAGACTCAAGTTTTGAATTCACTATCCCAACAGTATTGAATTAAACATTTTCTGAAAAATGTTTAATTAAAATGTTGAAATAGTTCAATATTTATTTTCAAAAAAATGTTGAATTCATCACTTATTTCAATATTTTCAATATGAATATGTTTTGTTTTTCTAAGTCAAAATTTAAGGTGAACTATCTCAACATTTTTTAACTAAAACAATTTGGTTAATGTCAAAGAAATGTTGGTGAATCATAAAAAGCTTAGTGCTTGTAAAAACTTGTTAAATATTAAGTAATGTTGGTGAATGTAAATAAAAATATATTGTTATATATACAAAAAAATTTTGATCAATGTTAATAAATATTGATGACAATTAAACCTGAGTTTTTTTTAAAAATGTTGATAATGTCCACAATTAACCTTCATGGGTGTCTAAAAATTGTTAAATAAAATATTTACATGGTTTTAGTTGGACTTTAAAAGATGCATCTGCTTCCCTAAATCATGCGACCCTTGGTCCACCCACCACTGACATTATATATTAGCAGACGGAGTCCAGCAAGCTCAAAAGATGAGTGTGTTTGTTCGTGTTGTGTGCATGGGTGTAGGTGGAGCAAGGGGTGCTGGTATTTTTGGCTCTACCAGCTCTGCTTGCTACTCGGAGAAAACAGTTTCGGCTCTCCCAATCGTGAGGGCGGAGCCGCTCCATCTGCATGTGTGTCATTTTTGTTGATTCTACTTTGCTCCGTTTGCTAATTGACATGTATAAGTTATAGTTCTAATTGAAATCACAGTGTAGTTGATTGGATGCTAATTGCCATGTCTGATGTTTTTTTTTTTGCACTCACGAGTATCGATCAGTAGGAAACAAGATAAGTAGTTTCATTTACTACATTAAATAATGAAAACACTATTTTAATTTACATCATACTCTTTCAGTCTCTCACTGGGTATAATTTACAAGATAAGTAGTTTCATAATCTTTTAGTAGCTATAGGTTGCAGTGAGCTAATATAACAAGCAACACATTTCATTTGCAGTGCAGGCTATTTTTGTAATGTTGCCAGTGATATGTGCTTGCATAACGGTTTTTGGATGCGTGCTTTGCATCTCACTTTTTTTTATCAATTTAACCTATATTATTGCTTGCATGTAAGACTATTGATCATGCTTGTTGCTTTCCCCATTGTTTATGTTTTAATTTATCACTTGTCATATCACTGTAGTGGTTAGGTACAATGTAAATAATTTGATCATGTTTAAAAATTGTAGTTATTCTGAATGTTTGAAGATAAGTCTATGCTTAGTGAGAGTTGAGCTCAGAAGCAACATGGTTTAAAGTTGGAATTCTCTAATGGTTGAATTGTCAGTCATCAAGTGTACATTTAAGTTATCTGAACTAGTGTTTAAAATACGGGGCTAAGCATTTTAGTTGTTCGGTTTTGCAAAAGCTATGAGTAGCTATTGCCAAAATTGGAAAACATCAGAAATTTGACAATGCAGCCCCCAGCCTTCGTTTGAGTACGTCTTGGATGAGAAAGCACTGAGTCTCATGTTATATGGTATTTGTATGAATGTATATCTTTTATGAACCAATGCTTAAACTGATCATATATTTCTGCTGATTCTCAAGGTTTCTCATTCTCTGATGTGGATATATACATGTCAAGTGCTGAGTTACTGCACTCATCTTATTAGTAATGAAAAATTGATACTGCTACTGAGAGGTATAGCTTCTAGACGTTCTAGTCACCTAAATATGTCTTTGACTTTTGTGTAGCTGGATTCTGTACGTTACAGAGTGGCTCAGCATCACCATGGTAGTTCTTTTTTTTCCTGAAAATTATATGGTGATGAGATCTTTTTCTTTTTTGGCTATAGCTTTGATCAGGCAGTTCTCATACGCAAGTGTTTAGATAATCTGCTATTGAAGATTCATACATGGCCATAAATTCTACATTTCTAAAATTAAATATATCAAGTAAAAACTAATGGCTTGGGATAGCAGACTGTAACTGCAAGACTTAACCAGAGCTCTTTAGGTTGTTGGCTCATCAGATAGATCAAAATTCCAAGTAGAATTTTGATCATTGTTGGTATGGTGATTGAGCTGTGCGTGTTTATTCTCTTTTTTCTTTGGAATGCTAATCTCCAAGACTTTGGGTTGACTTAATGGCGTGAGATAATCTATCTTTATCTTATATAATTTTCTATTCTTTGCCTTTATTTTAGGCGGTCATCGAGGGTTGAGCTTCTTCTAAAGTTTCTGAGATTGTGATTCATGGAGACTTGTTACTCATATAATTTCTTAATTACTTGCACTTATAAATTTCTGTTATGAATGATGTCTTGTGTATCAATATTGAACATGAATACATAATATTATTCTAAATGTTCGAACACACAGTTGCATTCCAATTTGCTTTCCTTTTTCTTTTTTCTTCTTCTGCCGTACCCAGAGCTCAGCTTCTTGTTTGATGTGTTGTAGCATCGTTGCATCTGCTCTGAATACCCTTGCGTTCTTCTTTAGAGTATTTGTGTCAATGTGTACTTTATAGCAGGTTGATATGAATTAGTGCATGAGCCACCATGGTGGATTTATATAATTAGTGCATGAGCCACCATGGTGGATTTATATTGATGGACATTTGGTATCCCGTGTCAGTATGATGTACAGATTTTGTTATGGGTGCAACAGACTGCGGCACTTTGAGTTTTATTCGGTGCTTCTTGCTTGTTCTACAAACATTTTATTAATACTTAATTACCCGGTTCATGCACGGACTATCAATTGTTATCTATACATTCTGTGTGTGTTGAATAAATATTTTGGTCTAATTTTTTTCCATGATGTCTTATTTCAATACTACTGTAATGTAATCTGTATGTTGTATTTTGAATTAAATTTGGACTTTTTTGGTTTTATTAGAGACATTTTCTACCATCAAAGCTCAGCAAACCTATTGGCTCTAAGATAGAATGAGTAAGTGGCACGCGGGAGGCGTGCCCCACACTCTAGTGCATGGAAATCTACTAGTCTCTATTTGATATGTATCGAATATGTGTACAGTTGGACTTGAATTGTAATTTGGTGACTGTACTTTGTATCCATACGACTCATAAATATGAGGGCACTACCGTTGTAACCGTGAGACGACTTGACGGCTAGTGTGGGCGGCGGTGTTGCCGTGATGGTGTATGGATTCGGTGTAGCTGCTGTTGATGGGAAGGAGCGTCTGTAGTTATGCTCCAAGTATGTAGACATATGGTCGAACCTTGTTAAAAACATCGTGCTTCGGTGTCGTTCTCGTTTGTGTGATCTTACGATTTAGCTTTGTGTTCTCGAGATTATCGCTTATCTCTGCTGATGAACTCCGCGATCACGAGTAGTAGTCTCAGGCCAGTTTATGCTTTCAGCTGGCTGCATCTGCATGTGATAAATCGTTGGTTGCAAGCAACTCTGCACATGATTCGATCAATATGTTTTCAACCTTGCTCGCTAACGAACAAATCCATATTCGCTGCCGGACAATTAATCCATGAGGACATATCGTTTGAACACAATAAGCATGATTCCACTTGCGATCTTGCGTATCGTCCGTACTTGGCAGCCTCGTGTTAACGTGCCGATCGAGCAAACATGGGCGCGACGCGCTCCATTGGAACCTGAGCTCAAATAGTATACACAATAGCAGTGGCATCTTTGCCCATGTCTCTATGATGAACAATGCACGCAGCTCGGTGGTCTGAAAGTCAGAACAAGCTAGAAGTCCGCAGCAGACAAATGTAGCTAGCCAAGCGCTGCATGTTCTTCACCTTACCACTCCCTTCGGATGGAAGCTATGATTTGCTCACAGCGACTCGTCGGACCCACCTTTTCAGCATATACAATCTGACGCATAAAGATTGTGTAGAGTAACAGCATAATGTAGATGTCCGTAAATCCATCATTATTCAAGTACTTTTATAACATTTACTTATTTTTAAAACATACTATATATATGCTTTACTGAAATTTCTAGTGAAAGTGTCACCTTGCAATATACACCGCTAGACAAACATCTATTTGTAATGGTGCTCTACCCTCCACCGTGTATCGAATCGGTATTGTTCGTCTGGTGCTAATGTGGGGCACATTTGCACCGGGTGGAGGCTCCACCCGGTACTAATATATACGCGAGATGTGAGGAGATAAGGCAGAAATTAAGATAGAGGAGAAGGAAATGAATTAGAAGATAAGGGGCAGGGAAAGGCCAAGGCTTCAGTAGATGAGAGACGGAAGAGCAGATATTTTTTTTCTAAGTACTGAGGAGTGAGGCGGCCGGTGAGGCGTGGGTGGATGAGTACTACATTATGAGAAAAAATCAGTGGGCGCCCCGCGCACCGAACACACGTTGCGCACCCCGTCGTGGCGTGTCGCGATTGGACACACAGGTCGAGCGCGGCGGAATTCCCGCACGGCTTCGCCCCCTCGCCTCGCGCTGCTCGCATCGCATCGCGGCGCGGCTCGGCCCCCTCGCGACGCCATCGGCTCGGCGCGGCGCGGCGCAATTGGATGATGAATTTAGGAAGAGAAAGAAACGAATCTGAACAAATGAAGATGGAGAATACAGTGAATTCAGATGTTCTGTTTCTCGGTTCATGCAGCAAGCTGACAGCAGATCGAAGTGAGCGTGCTGCTCCAAAGAATCGTGGAATTTTGATCAGTCAACATCAGGAAACGAAAGCAACAAACATCTGAATTCACCTCGTGCGCGCGCCGATGGGGTCGTGAGGGAGCCGAGCCGCGCCGCGACGCGGGCAGCGCCAGGCGAGGGGGCGAAGCCGGGCGGGAATTCCGCCGCGCTGGACCCGTGCGTCCAATCGCGACACGCCACGAGGGGGTGCGCCGTGCACTCGGTGTGTGGGGCGCCCACTATACCGGGGCTTTCTTTTGCCCAATACTAATGTCGTGTAACAACCTAATTTTCATATTGTGTCTGTAATAAAATTTTGCTAGTAACAATGCATATGTTTAAGGATTTTAAGGTGGTATTTAATTTCCTAGGCATTTAATTCTTTTAGTTTAATTAAATTAACGAATCATAGGAGTTTATTGTTGCATTCATGCTGGTGCATTGTTTTTGGTTGCTTGAATTTGAATTTAATTGTTTGAATCCTTTTCAAAAATGATAAAACCTTTCTTCTCCTCCCTCCCCCTTCCCTTCTCTGTTTTCGCGGCCCGACAGCCAAAGTCCGGCGGAGGTCCTCGGACTCCCCTGCTTAACCCACGCAACACCCCTCAACTTTAAAGCCCGGCCAGCCTTTCGACCCAGCGCGGCCCACGTCCCGCGTCCGCCGCTCGCAGCCGCCGACAGGTGGGGGCCGCCTGTCATCCCCCACCTCGCGCCCCTGCCCGAGCTGGACTCGGAGTCCGACTCCGATCCCCCGTGCGCGCCGCCTTATCCTTGGGCCCGCACGCCCAGGGTGCGCCCCTGGCCTATAAAGCCTCCGCCGCCACATGCCCTGGGGTCCCACGCCCAAACCCTAACATCCTCGAGCTCCCGCAGCGCCGCCGCCAAACCCTAGCCATGCCGCCGCTGCCGCCTTCCTGTCGACGGGGAGCAGCTCCGGAGGACCGCAAGGACGAGAGGAAGCCGTCGGTGCCGTTTGTCTTCACCCTCGTGCACGCCTTCGCTTGTTCGAGCTCGCCAGAGTTCCACCGCCGCCACCGCCCGCCTCGCCGAGCCGTACACCGCCAACGTCGATCTTAAGGTCGTTTTGTTGCCTCGGTTGAGTTTCTTTTGTCGCACACTATACGTCTTGGTGCAATCCGCGCACAAAACCGAGCACCCTAGCTCGTTTTTGAGCCGCGCCGGTGAGCCTGCCGCCGCTCGCCGTCGTGTCCCGCCGCCGCTTGCTGCCACACGCTGCCAGCCGTTCGATCCCGATCCGACGGAACAGCCGCTTCGCTGTAGCTTTTTGCATAAAAGCCCCCTCTGTCTTATAGTTTCATAGCTATACCCTCTTATAGATCTTTACGGATAGGTCCTTTTCTTTCTGTTTTAGACCCTAGGTTCTCTGGTTTTAGTGCCCGAGGTCCATCCTTTAAGTTTTGCACCGCAACCCCTCTGTTTTTATACGTAATCATGTTTTAGCCCTCGGTTTCTTACAGTTTAGCCCCTGTTAGGTTAGTTTTCTCGCATGTAAGCCCCTGCAACTTGTTTTAGCCTTAGATTACGCGTTTTAAGTCCGTTTTTAGCGTTCTTTATATCCATGTGTTCGTCTTGATGAGTAGTTTAGTTCGGTGTTGTTTATGTTTTTGTTTGCAATGATTGGTGTACTGTTTCTTATTTTATTGTATTGCTCCTTTGCATGTGAATGTGTGATGCGTAGAGAGCGAGCTGTTCGAGGAGTTTGCTGCAGTTGAAGACTTTCAAGACTTTGAGCAACAGCAAGAGTTCGTGGAAGGCAAATCCTTGCTGCATTCTCGTTTACCCAATACAACATGCATTTTAATTACATCGTTTACTTATTTATTGCTTTGCATCAATATGATGGGTCCTATGTGATTAAGGTTCGACTAGTTTTGTTTAACCCTATGCCTTGATCAATCTGGGTTTATTTTAATGTCGGGTAGTACTTGCTAGCGCATATCTTGGTTTCATATCTTGGTTTAGGTGGTTTAATGGAACATTTATTAAACTTGATTTATTTCTGTTATACCTTCATGTAATACAAGAACACCTTATTTGTTAATCAGAACATGGAGAACCACCCAGGAAAACAGTGCAACCACAAGACATATGGCTCTATCTTGGCCAAATAATTAGAAAACTTGGTGTTATGTATGCTTGACCTGAAAGAGGTTGGGGGATGACAGTAGATGGTGTATAGCCCGGCCCTCATGCTGATCTGTTCTATGGTAGCTTCGCAGTTTGAGAGAGGTTTATGCACTGCACTGATCATGTAACCTAGCGAGCAGCCTACATTAGGGGATCTTTGTAAAGACCTCGCAGCGTCCCTATGCAGACACACCTCGATAGTATGGTATTGTGCCTACTTTTGCATAGCATGGTTGGGTTCAAAGGTCTTAGAACTTTTACGCGACTTGTGGGTAAAGATGTACAACCTCTGCAGAGTGTAAAACTGACCGGTTAGTCGTGCCCACGGTTAAGGGTGGTCTGGACCCTCACATGATTAAGATATGGAAGATGGACTTTAAACTTGTGCACTTCATTTCATGATACTAATGCTTATGTTAATTAGGTTTGGTATACTTATACTTGTTAGTAAATAGATACTTAATAAAACTTTGACCAACTAAAAGTGTTGAACGCTTTAACCTTACCAGCCTTCCACCATAAAGCCTTGTATGTTGTTATAGTGTTTTCCCTTGTTGAGTACGATATGTGCTCATGCTTGTTTTTATATGTTTCATCTACACAACCCGGCTGCTACTCAGACAGACGATTTGAAGATTTCCCTGGAGAGTTCGACGAGTTTTAGGCGCACGCTCCCTCAGTCGGTTGCCTGTGGTGGACGTCCGTGTTTACTTTCCGCTGTAGCTACTCGAAACGTGTGATAAATTAAAAACATTCGGTCATGTAATAATGTTACCACTTTACTTTCGTTTGGCACTGTCTTTTGGTATTCACTAAGTCAATGCATGTGTGTGAACTTTGATCCTGGCGCACATATATTCAATGCATTCGAGTTTGCCTTTAAACTCGGGTGTGACATGTCGCCACATTAGTACCGGGTGGAATTCGGCCCCGGTACTAATGTGTTGGCCTCACATTAGTATTGATGCTTGTCTCCAACCGGTACTAATGTGGCACATTAGTACCGGTGCCTAAGCCAGCCCGGTACTAATATGGGTCAAGGGGGGGCACGTCGGGGTCCTCCCTCCCCACTCGGTACTAATGATTAGTACCGGGTGCAAAAATACCTGGTACTAATGTGTTTTTTTTACCTGGGACAAATGCTCAGTTCTCTAGTAGTATATGTATATGAATATCCTAAGCATAAAATATTTCTGGAAGGGTCTCTATATAATGAGAAAATTTATGAGCAGTCCACCAGACGAACGGTGGAAGTCCCGGAAGTATCATGAAGTTCATATAGGGAACTACCGAGAAATACTAATAAGTTGATAAGACCCATAACAAAATTTAATAATTATTATTTTAATTAAAAAAGGGTATACAAGTAACTAACCGCCTTCTGGAGCCGCCGCTGTTCACGGCAACCCACAGCTGGGAAGGTTATGTTCTGATTGATCCCTACAGTTCCTGTCATTCTGTTCTGTGTGGCGGTCTTTGACGATGCCTAACTCTGAACTTCTGAAACAGACCAAACACGGTTGTTCTTGTTCCTCCTGGTTGGCGCATGCAGACATTCCGGAGCAGAACGTGTGGATGCTCAAGTCCGATCTGTCGGCAGCTGAGCGGGTCCAGGAGGCCGCCGTCTGCCTCCCCGCGCGACTGGAAGCCACGCTCGCCGTCGGCGCTGCGTCGTTGGGCCTTAAGCGGTGTGACGCAAACCTCCGGGAAGACGACGCCTGTGCAGGTGTCGACGAGGTTCCTGGCGGTGGCGACGGAGAGCTCGAGGCCTGGCCTGACGAACATGACCTTCTTGTAATTTTTAATTAATCGTGCGGTGGCAAAATCAAAACACTTACTTCCTGGTACTTTCAGGTACTTCACAAGTTGCATAAAAAGACCATAATGAGAATACAGTGAAAGCGTAAAAAAGAGTATTATAATTATTACATGACCGAATGTCTCATAAACGTATCGTCAGATCGTCAGAGCGAGTAACAACGGATCTTGGAAGGGAACTCCACAGGCAGCTGACTGATGGTACGTACGCCTAGAATTCCTCAAAAATCTCCAAGTCTGAGCAGCAACCGGATAGTGTAGATGCTTAAAATAAGTGTGAGCACACGCCGTACTCAGCAAGGGTAGAACAATAAATAACATGCAAAGCTTTATAAGTGGAAGGCTGATAAGGTTTAAAGCAGTTTGCACTTTTAGTGGGTCAATTTTTATTAAGCAACTATTTACTAGCAAGTATAAATGTATATCATCCCACAATTAAAGTAAAACATCATCATCATAAAGTAAATGTAGCAAATTAATTTCAATTAAAATTTAATGTAGCATTTTACGTAAAACAAGCCTTGTATGGACTTAATTTACACCACAAGTACTTGAAAATTACAAAAAAAAAGATTATAGTAACTCAAACACAAACTGATCGTCGAATTGTAAAAAAAATGAATGTTTTTTTACAACAACCACATATATTAAACTTAAGCAGCCATTACAAAGAGGTCCTCGAATTAAACAAAAATTACAACAAGGTCCTCATACTGAATAGGATCCACAATATAGACGATGCGTTCGACGGCGGCGAGCTCATCGGCGGGGGCAGCAGAGGCGTCGTAAGAGCAGCTTGCACCCAAGTGGAGGACCGCGCACAGCGACGGTTGCAGAAGAAGCGACGGGGCTGAAGAAAACCGCACCGGATGACCGAAAAGTAGTACTAGATCATCGCCGGAGGAAGAAGGATGGCCACCATGTTGCTTACCAGGGGAGGACGAGGGCGCCGGAACAACCATCGGAGAACTACTTCAAGAGAAGAGTGGATCCGCCAAGCAATAGGTTGTTTCAAGAGCAGGACAGTGACGAAGGTGGAGGCAGAGTCTTGGAGTAGATCGAAGCGTTCTATAGCGGAGAGCTCTCCATGGGGACGAGGCCACCAGAACAACCAACAAAAAGTCCTAGGAACAGAGAAACAACGGCGGTTGAAGGAGAAGCTGGAGCAAACCAATGCATTCAACAACGGCGGTCGTCGGAACAATCATCGAAGAGTAGCTTCCAACTGCAGATCCGCCCAACGGGGAACCCAGAGCAGTCAACTCTTGTGCCGAATTAGGCAGATCTCGGGGGCGAGGGGAGAGGAGATCCACCTCAATAGGGGAGGCGGCGCGGCATCTGCAAATCCATGGTGCGTTCAACGACGTCGAGGTCGCCACAACTGGAGGGGGCGGGACAATCGGATTAATCACCAGAGATGTGCAAGAAGAAGCTGTCGGTGGAGGCGGAATGGAAGGGAGGCTCGGATCCAGGTTGGGGGCGAGTAGATCCGAGCCAGGAGGGGGCGAATTTATTGAACTAACCTCGGAAGGTTCGACGTCGGCGACAAGGTAGCCGAACAAGACCATGGCAACGGCGGTGAGGGTGATGGCAAACTCCAGGCAAGGCGGCATACGGCGAAATACTACTAGGAGCTAGAACTACAAGCTACTGAGAGGTCGGGGGGGGGCGCTCCCTACCCGCTGCGGCGAGGCGAGCTCGCTGGAGCCGGAAGGGATGGGGCCAGGAGGAGGAGGAGAGATTGCTTCTAGGCTAAGCCACTTCGGGCGGCAAGCCCATCAATCACTGGACCAGGATTGGTTACTTTGGAAGCAAAAAAAAAAAAGGAATGTTGATTCTATTTTGTGTAGAGCAAATGTTGATGTTTTATTAGCTCACAGCATGAAGTGGCAAACTCCATATTTATATGTAGCTCACAAAAATCAAGTGCTAGTGGGCACAAAAAAAAAGTTCTTGAGCAACAATTCTGATTTTCGTATCTATATAACCTATATAGATGCACCCCCGCTAAAAGTGTTAATTCTATTAATCTTTACATACAAGCTATCCACATCATCATCCACTAAGGTCATCTATTTATGTCTTCCACCGATTTTCTGTGACTAAATATATAGAGAACCAATCGTTTAAGAAATGTTCCCTCTCAACATAATGAACATGTGTTCATGTATAATGTCATTTAAAAAAAAGTTATCATGCAATCAACTTAGTGTTTCTACTTTCAAATTTCGTTTAAGAAATTCTCACAACAACGTGTGGGGTATCACTTAGAATTTTAAAAAAGTAGGAGTCCTCACCTGTTTTTGTTCATGTCACAAATAGAAATAAATATTACTTCCAATACCTCGGCAGCCTTAGTTTCTTAAATTCATAAGTATTCGTCAATTCAATCGAGTTTGCATTTGAACATAGTTGTTTCGTTTAACCATCCATTATTACAATTATTACCATAGACACACTATGTGTAAAATTAGAGTTCTCGACTCAGCATAGATGCTCAAGTTTTTCAAGACTTATTTTAGGATCGGAGTAAACAACATTATTATTTCAATTAGGTGATGTCTTTGTATAAACATCGAGTAGTCTGGGGTGACTTTATGGACCAATCTCTTTGAAGGTGCTCAAAGAGGTGTGCATGTTTATTAATAGGGGGATATGAATTTTTATCATTTTGAAAATAGATGAGATACAAAAAAAATTTAGTGCTTATACCAAATTTTGGTTCTTCACCGTGTATAACATTTGGGTAGACACAGATATATATAACCCACACGTACGTAGTACGTGCAGCTTATACGTGTAATTGACCATGAATATTCTTTCCTCTTTCTCCAAAGGAAAGGTGAGCATTTCTTATCGACAATTAAAAATGGTAGTACAGCTCCATATGATATAAGTATACAAATCGAAGGTACAGTGAAAGAATTTATAACAAAACAAAGTTATTGATTGTGCAACAGCCCAGCAGACATGTCACCGTCGGATGAAACGAAGTATGAGAAGCGCGAGATACAGCAGGACACAAAGCCTAGTTCCTTGGATGAGGGTTTTATCTCGATCAGATCAGCTCCCCATCTTACTGAGGGCAAGTGAAATCGGCCGGGCAGATCTTGCCGCACTTGTTGAGGATGAGATTGAGGCTGACGGGCACGTTGAGCTTGATGCCGAGGACGTCAGCCTTGATGGCGGTGCAGAGGCAGACGGCGGCGTCGAGGTCGACGAGCCCCTTCAGCAGGGGGCAGCACTGGTCGTACTGGGGCAGGCCGACCCTGACGAGGCCCAGCACGTTGGCGCACACCTTCAGCTTGAGTGCGTCGATCGGGCAGCGCCCCCCGTGTCCGTGGGACGACGTCGGCACGACTGGACCGGGGCAGTTGGGTGCGCAGCCGTGCGCTGCGGCGGCGAAGAGGAGGCTCAGGGCCAGGAAGAGGGCGAGCTTGGCAGCCATTAGTGATCCGTGCGATGTGATTGTAAGATAGTACTGGTGAGCTTGTGCTACTGCGTGCTCGTGTGTGTTTTTGGGATGGTTTTCTCAAGGAGTTTGGCATGGTTTTTATAGCTGATTGATGACCGGAAAAAGATGCTTTCGTGCTTGGCGTCATGCGTGCATGAATGCAGCAATGCATGTGTGTGATTCGATGGGGTTGAACGTTGCTTGGTTGTCCAAGGGTGCGCCAGTTGTGAGGGCGAGAGAGGACAACATTTTCGCATGTGAAAATGCGGTAGCGCAAGTTGAGCAGCAATCATGCTAGTTTTACGCAGTGAGCTACTTAGAGCAAGTATCATGGAGACACCTCAGCTGGCGTATAAGCAGAGACACATCATCACAATCCGACGTGTGAGAGAGAGAAAATAGGAGAGAGAGGGAAGCCGGCTTCTGCCGAGACGCCGGCGCAAGGCGGGCGGATGGAGCGCTCCTCGTTTTTATTGGCTGCCCGTCCCTTTCCCCCTGCTCCTTGCATTAAATGGTGACCAGACCCACTAGCACTTTTCTCTCTCCGCTGGTGACCTGGCGTTTCTTGCGCCGGCTGCCACCGAAACCATAAAACTTGCTCTTAGGCCCTCTCCAATGGCAATACATGAGCTAGCTCATAAATTTTTATATTACATGAACAGTGCAGGTGCGGAGGCAAGCGCTGGGCGCGGAGGCGCCTCCTCTCTCAGGCTATCCGCACTCGTCGTACTCCATATTCATCCCTTAAAAGAGAATATTCTGTTTGTTCATCAAGATTCTCCAGATCAGTACCAATTTTCTCGCACCCGTCATCCCCTATATTTCATACTCCATACCAACTATCTCATATTTTAATCATCCATCTCAACTACCCTCTTCTCCCTTTCTTCTTTCCCCGTCCACTCTTCAGAGCAGAGGCATCGGCGGCGTGACCCATGCGAGCCCCGCCAGCTCCTCTTCCCTCCCTCCCAGCGCCACCCCGCGCCGCTCACGGCCCGTCTCCACCCCGCGCCGCCTCCCTGACCCTCTCTCTCCCACAGCCCCTCGATCCCTCCCGTTCGAGCTCCCTGCACGGCTCGCGCGTCGGCGAGGGGAGGTCGGCGAGGCGGCGGCCATGGATCCGGACTAGTGCGGAGGCGCACCTCGGGGCCAGTCGTGGAGCCACCTCCCTCCCTAAGCTCACGCACTGGCTGGCCTGCTCCCTCCCCGGCCAAGTCCACCATGCGGCGGCCAAATCCCCAGCGTTGAGCTCGAGCGGCCATGGATGGGGCTCCCTCGATGGCCGGCCCCACCCTCTCCCCCGCGGCTCCCTCTCTCTCTCGCTCTCCCCTGCGGTGGCAGAGGTCCTCGCGGGCCTCGGAGCGACGGCGGCGGACGGGCTCAGCGCTCCGGCGGTGACCTCGGGCTCCACCTCCCCCTCTCTCTTCTGCGCCCCGCCGCCGGCTGCTCCGCGTCGCCCTTGGCTGCTCTATTGTGCCCCGCCGAGTGGTTGAGGATGGCGCGCCGGACTGTGGGCATGCGGGCCCGTCCCGCTATGTGGGCTCGTGGCGTTTCCGGTAGCATCCCACTCCCAGTACCCCACTGCGGGGATTTCCCCCCTAAAAGCGTACTGGAGTAGCCTGTCCAGTACGCCTGTGCGGATAGCCTCAAGCACGCCTCCCAAAGCTACTACAGCGTCAGATTTTATTGTGCAAAAGAACTATCTTGATGATTTCATTGGAGAGGGCCTTAGTGATGGGTCTCAGCTCCTATATCACCGATAGATATGTTAATGTAGAGATATCATAGTACTAGAGTCGGTTTTTGTCGCTGAGCTCCCATGCCTAGTTGCACCAGCGAACTCCCGCGCTCGGTTGTAGGGAGCAGTGGCCTGCCCACGCACGGTGAGCTCTGACGTGGGACCGCGTCGGTGAGCTCCCACACCAGGTCGCGCCCCTGGCCACGCGGAGCGGTGGCCCGAGCCGCTGGTGAGCTCCCGCACCGGGCCACGCGCCCTGGCCGCAGGGAGCATCTGGGCGTGGTGGGGGAGCGGCTGCCTGCTCGCTCGCCGCCGCACTCACATCAGCACCCTCGCTGCCGCTCGCTGCAAAGGTCGCATGAATGAGGAAAGAAAAAGCACGGTGAGGAATGGATAAGAATGGATGGGTGAGACCGCCGTGAGAGGATAAGTCAGTGGAACTGTTTGGTGGACCGTCCGATTTTACGGTTCGCACCAGACGACCGAGCTGTAGCATTTTCGTTTTCTCTCCCAGATTTCCCTTCAAATTCGGCAAGCTCCTTTGAGCCTTTTAAGGTTAGGGGAAGCTTCGGACAGATGAGTAGTGGACGGTGGGTGGGGTCGAGAAGGCAGGGTGGCGGGGACAATGGAGGCCCCTAGCTTGAAAAAATAAGAGATTTGTGTCTTCTTCAGTTGCATCACTGCACACAAGACACGATTGAAACCTGATTGTACATGATAATGCCGCCTACGCATGATGTCTTTTGTGTTTAAACGATCAACCAGAAAACTTCAATCAATGTGCATTGTCTCACTTTGCCATTGTCCTCCTACGCTATGATTCTAGGGTGAATTGGTGCCTCCAGTAGGGGACTTGGTGGGGATGCTAGGAGGCAATGGCTGAGGAAGGTGTTGCCGTACATGGTGATTCATCCTCCCATGTCCCTCATGCCATATGCTACTTTCCTTGGCCATAGATGTCTTAGGCTCATTTGGATTGTTTCCCGCATATGCTCTTCCAAATATTAGCTCACTGACTGGACAGGCTCATTTGGATTCTTACCCGCATATGTTCTTCCAAATATTTGGTCACGTTTTTTTTTACGAATTACACACAGAGACACTCACAACGCACGCATACTAATCTCTAAAAACACATGCGCAAACCCTACCCCTAGGAGTATCTTCGAAGACTGGGCCGGCAAATCCTCAAGATTGACGAAATCACCACTGGCGTCTCTGTGTCGACGGAAACGTTGTCTGCCACTGAAACCATAAATGTCATTAATTCCTAAGAAATTCACTCTAGGGGAAGTCGAACTCAGGACTTGAGACTCTTGTAATTACTAGGCTACAGACATCCATCCCCACCTTCTAGAACTAGGAGCCACTTTCACTTTGTTGGGACATTGGATTATTCATCTCTATCATAATTAATTTCAAATTCTGAAAAGTTGGTTTCAACTATAGAACAATTTATTTAGGTTTTAGAACAACTTATGTTCATACCTGGAACAATTGATTTTCATCTTAGAACAACTTCTTCCAAGCTTTAGAACAATTATATTGGTTTCAGATTTTTTAAACATTTAATTTGTAGAAGATTTAATTTTTAAATTTTATTTATGTCAGAGTTTCACCTGGTAGAGTTGGAGCCCACATCATGTCCTAGGCGACATGTACTTGAATCTGATCTGACCCACTCAGTTTGCCAAAAAAAAAAAGAGCAAATAAAACATACTCCTCTGAAAATTACCGTCACAAAAGTTGGGATCATATGCATTTCTTACATATTGACTGATCATGAACAAATCTTTCCTCTTCCTCTAAAAAAATGAACATTTCTTATTGGCAATTTAAAACGGTATACAACTTCACACAAGTTCAACCAAACATACAGCAAAAGAATTACAACAAACTTGTTCGATCACATGCAACATCGTCTCGCCTTTGCAAAGCAATAAAGTAATAAAAGTTGGAGTCGCGTGACAGAGTACGAGAGTACGTTCGTAACGTTCCGTGGTGCTACACATAAGCTCTCCATGCATCGTCTTACTGAGGGCAGGTGAAGTCGGCGGGGCAGATCTTGCCGCACTTGTTGAGGATGAGATTGAGGCTGACGGGCACGTTGAGCTTGATGCCGAGGACGTCAGCCTTGATGGCGGTGCACAGGCAGACGGCGGCGTCGAGGTCGACGAGCCCCTGCAGCAGGGGGCAGCACTGGTCGTACTGGGGCAGGCCGACCTTGACGAGGCCCAGCACGTTGGCGCACACCCTCAGCTTGAGCGCGTCGATCGGGCAGCGCCCGCCGTGGCTGTGGGATGGCGTCGGCACGACAGGCGGTGTCGGGACGACTGAGCCGGGGCAGTTGGGTGTGCAGCCATGGGCGGCGACAGCAAAGAGCAGGCCGAGGGCAAGGAAGAGGGCGAGCTTGGCAGCCATTGGTGATTGATTGCGCTACGCTACGGTTTGAACAGGAGGGTGTGGTGTTCTAGTGCTGTGCACTGCGTGTTCTGTGCTTTGGGATGGTTTTCTCAGGGTGTTTGGCAGGGTTTTTATAGCAGGTCGATGGAGTGGAGGGAGATGCTTTTGATCTTGGCGGCAGCAAAGCATGTTGTGCATCCTTTGAACGAGTTGATCGTTGCTTGATTGTCTCTGGACGCGCCAGTTGTTTTGGGGAGATACGACATTTTTGCCCCATGTGGAAGTACAGAAGCAAATTGAGCAACCATGCTAAATTCAATGGACAAGAGCTAGCTAGTGATGGGTCAGGACTCTTATCATCATCTATTCATCTGCTGGGTTACTGCAAACATATTCTGCTTACTGCAGTACTAGTGTCCATCATAGCAAAGGCTGCAGTAGCAGACTGGCAGAATCATGCACGATAATTAGGCACCGGTAGGATTTTTTTCATATGCAAAAAAAATTAAATGGGAAAGTGAGAAAGTTGGTATCCTGTATATAGTATAGGGATGATACCTTATGTTTTAGCACAAATTATTAAAGTTTTGGGTCCACTCTCATAGACACAATAATACAACAATTAAAAGCTTGTCGATCAAACTTTTGGCCGATTTTAACAGAAATCATATTAAAGACACCAGATAAATGCACTATACGACACACAAAGATATATTTATTGTGAATTTAATAAACTAATTTGATGTTCTAGATAATAGTGCATTTTTCTATAAGTTTAGTTAAAGTTAGAGAAATTTGACATAGGACAAAACTAAAATGATCTACAACGGAGGGAGTATGAAACATTGATATCTCTGTCATTTAATTAGTTAGTTAATTTTGGTAACTCCCAAGTTCTAATTTCGGAGCATGTTCAGTGATCTGCAACTAAGGATGGACTTGTTCATTCACATATTTCAGTCTGCCTTGAATAATGCATGATCAAATTAACACTGCTGGATTTGTATTATTTCTGAAAGCATTTCTTGTGAATAACTGACTGTTGTTGATTTTCTCTATAGTTTTATACAGCAAGTGAGGTTTTTAGTTTCTTGGAGTTATTTAATAAGTGGTCGTTGTTACTGGAAAATCAATTTCGTACTCTTGCTCCATAAAATGTATGCTGTCTTTGCGCGTTAGTGCATCCATTTTCGATTGCCCAAACAAAACCTCTGAGAAAAAAATGTTAAGGACAATAACCTCAGCCATTTAACGAAAATGCTAAAAAATGTGAATGTTGTTGTGTAAACACTAACGCATGCGCGAAAGAACATGTAGCTTAGTGGTTACAAGAGCTAACCTCATAGCACCTCAGGTTATGTGGGTTCGACTCACCATGAGAGCGAATTTCGACAGCGATGACTCTGTAATGACTTCGTCAATCTTGAAGATGTGTTAGCCCAGTCTTCGAAGATACTCATAGGTGTAGGATTTGTGTGAGTGTCTCTGTTGTAATATGTAATTCGCAAAAAAAAAGCACTAATGCATGGCATACTTGCATAATTAGACTTGTATTATTAGAGTAGCATCGTTGCATACAAACAAGCAGTGATATATGGTAATTGGTGTTATTAGTCTTTCTCATTTCGTGAAGAGAACAGCTGGACGTTTTCTTATATACATTGATGAGTTGGCAAACTCTGAAAAATGAGATGCCGGTCCTGAATTCACTGAATCATCATGCACGTATCATGTATGGAGCAGTCGGCAGTCCCCCACTCCAGCTGGTTTCCATGTGACGACGTGTTATCACCCGTGACGTCTCATTGATCCTAAAGCAACTTTAGCATAATCCATGCTTGATTTTTCTGGCAGCGTCTCTCTGTATCTATACTATAAGGAGTATTTGCTAACGAACGAACGAAGGAGAGTTCGCGACGAAGTACAATTATTCGGTGGTTAACACGTCGTGGCATGGGAACGATAAGCACAATTCATGCATGCTTGTTTTTTTTGTTCGGCACCGCTATTAATTCGCTAATGAACAAAGCAGAGTTCCTAGCAAAGTACAATTCATCAGTGATTAACAACGTCGTGATGTGAGTACAGGCGTACACCGTGCCCAACTCCACAGGCTTTGATCCCCGTCGGTACTCGGCCACTCGCCTTAAAAATCTTACAACTTGGTGTGAGCACTTGGACTTGTGTACGTACGTAGCTCTAGCACGCGGCAACCGAGAGGAAACATGGGCGCCGCCGCTACAAACCGATCCCGGGTCTTCATCTCACGTCTATCAGGCTCGCGCTTTAAAAATTACAGGATCACATTATCTCCGTCCACGATATGATGAACAAGGTGTGTAGCTAACTCTCAAGTCAGAACAAGCTAGCTGGAGGTACAGAGCAGACAAAAGTTCAGGCATGTGTGTTCATCTGTATAGTACGCGTATACTACCTGTTTGAGAGAGTGATCATATATATACTAATAATTTCTTTACACAATTCACGGAGTGAACATAAAAGAATCTCATGTACTTTGTGTATCCACATCTTTGTACTATTCTTTGGTCAAAGAGGTCATGGTGAACGGAGCAATCTTACCAGACAGTTTATCGTCATAAAACTTATTACTCCCTCCATTCATGTTTACAAGACAAAAAAAAAAAGACGGACTGTCCAGATTTAGATAGTTGAGGGAGGTCGAGTATCTGGTTTCGTGATTGGTGAAGGAAACGGATTCACCAGATCGTAGTTAAGATATAGGTACGTAAATTATGACATATTTTCTTCCACCAATAATGTCAAAATCCCAAGAGCTTACTCCAAGCCATATATATGTTGAGGAGCCCATACCCAACCATCACAATCTCATGTAACTCAAAGGGAGTAAGAGACACTGATGTCCCATCATATTCAAACTGGTTCGGCATCCATCCATCTAGCCAAATAGCTGTAGTATGTGCTATCGTATTATTGGACGATTGCACCTTCCTCTTCATTTCATCCCACTTGTTTAGCTTGGTATTCCTGTGATCTGCGAGCTAGCGCACACAGCCTTACTCTTCGTTATATTGTTGTTTGCCTTGGATGTTCGCAGAGCCAAGTGGGACGAGAGGCGCGACGAACCTGCACCACCCGCCATCCGGTTCACGGGTGGCGTCGGTTCCTCGCCTCCCTCCCCTGTCAGATTCGCTCATCAGCATCGGAAGCGTGCGTGGTCATGGGCGGGTCTTCAGATCACATCAGTATGCGCTGCTTGTATGGTCTGAAATATTCTCTGCAGCAAATGGAACGCCGCCTGGGCCCTCGCGGCACGGTGGTCTGTATATCGAACAATTATCAATAATCCCAACGGGAGAACGCTAGAGCCTTCAAGGTAACGTTGCAGTGATTGATTTTCTGGAGTGCATGCGGGGAGCTATGAATCACCGCCTCACTGATTTTCTCACTGAATAACTTGATTTAGCAGTATTATGGACTGCATTTTTCCCTTTTCAGTTTACTAACGAATAAAATTATAGTTTCCATGCATCTTAGATGTGCATCAGCGCATGTGTTCGCAATTCATGAACTCTGAACGATTGTCACTGTTGTCTCGACTGGACGATATGCACGGCTTGTGCTCGATTTTTTTTTAGTACTGTCTGTACATATGGAAACAAATTATAATAATTTGCTAGAAATGGAATGGTTATTTTCTGAACAATTCTACTTCATGGCTCATGGGCAACGAATGATGAGTATGCATGTTTGTAATGGCATGGCATTCAATTATTCGTCTAAATACTTCACCTCGAGCTACAAGTACGTATATATCTAACTAGATGGCAATTAACACCAATATGAACACTTTATGAACATTTCTCCAATTTTCAGACTAACTCTTGATTGATACGCTGTGTGGCCCAAGTGTACACATGTCCAATTGAATTTTACATTCAGTTTTATAAAAGTAAATTACAACTTTTATTTAATGGACAAACCATACAAATAGATAATCAGAACAAATCAAGAAATAATATATACCACACATGATCAGTAATTACTGTTACTGATCACCCTAGGCAAGAAACAGGTGCATGTGGTGACTGTTGCTCGGGGTATGCATGTATGATCAGCCATAAAGTTCCAATACTTCACACTGAGCTACAATTACTCATGCATCGTGTGTTAAGCCAATATGAACAGCACATCGTGAACTTTGTTTCCGCCTTTAATTTCCTCCAATTTTCGGACTTATTGGATCGTCTTAATATAAGAGACAGTGTAGCGGTAGTATACAAAATGAGAATTGAAGTATTCCACACACTCAATTTTATCAGAGACAAATTACAATTTCATTTATGTGACGAACCATACAAACAGATCAAGAATAGCATGATCAGTGATTAACTGATCACCCCAAGGCAAGACATGTGCAAGTGCAAATAAAAGCCACTCATATACGTATCACGGTACGCCCGGATCATAACGAACAAGCTCGAAATGACAGCAAGATCAACACAATTAAGGCCGGCGCGCGACAGAGGAGATCAATGGGCAATCTATGCGCAGTGGAAGTCGTCGGGGCAGCTCTTGCCGCAGTTGTTGAGGATGAGGCTGAGGTCGATGGGGAGGTTGAGGCTGATGCCGAGGATGTTGGCCTTGATGGCGGTGCAGAGGCACACGGCGGCCTCCAGGTCCACGAGTCCGTCCAGCAGCGAGCAGCATGGCAGGTACGGCGGCGAGCCCACCTTGGCCTTGACGAGGCCCAGCACGTCGGCGCACACGCCCAGCTTCAGCGCGTCCCGTGGGCAGTGGTGTCCGCCGCTCGGCGTCGGCGTCGGCGGCTTCGGGGCCGGCGGCGGTGGGCAGTAGGTCGCGCTCGCCACGGCCGCCAGGACCAGGCTCACGGCCAGGAGGAGCGCCGCTCTGGCTGCCATTGCGATCGAGCTGCTCGCCTGGCACCTGCTAGTGCTGCTGCGATCGCTTGCTCTGTGTGGCAGTGGGTGTGCATGGCGAGTGGTACTTATAGCGGTCGTGGTGACGCGAGATGGGGCCGCGCGTGTGGTGCTCGAGCTGGCGCGTCGCCGTCATTCCGTCTTAAATCTCGTTGGATTTTTGGACGCGAGCACGCCCGTGAACCCGTGATTACTGGTTGAACCGTGTCAGGTTTGTACTCTTGATATTCTGTTGCATGTTCTGGCCAGATCACATATATCCTGTTATGTTTGCTTGCTGGATTCGGCATGTGAGAGAACCCCGCACCGCAGTTGTTACTCGTATTGTTCTGGGCCTCAGGTCCTCAGATCCAGGACAGGTAGGAGTAGGATGCTGTGTACTTCTTCTCCACACGATAGGGTTGCAAGTTGAAATTACTTTTTGCTCTCTCTGCTCTTACCTGAGTGGTTAACAGTCTCTTTATTTCCTTTTTTCTTACAAATCATACATGATAGTGAGAGCTTTATTGATTTAGAAAAAAAATACAAGATCCGGTTGAATTGAGATGTCAACACGAGAAACTGCACAACTCAACTTACCAAGATCCCGCCATTCATCCTCACCAAGCTCAATCTCCTCTTCACCAAGCTCAGGCGCCGGCCGACAGGGCGCCCAAGACGCCATGAATCTTCTATCATGGAACTGCAGAGGCTCAGGCGGGAGCCTCCGCATTCCGACTATGGTACATCTTTCCCGCCTCATTACCTCTACTAGCTCTCAGGTATGCTTCATCTCTGAGACTCGGAATTCCTCTATTTCTAGAACTTCTCTTATAAATCATTTTCGGTTGAATAATGCTGTTGTTATTCCTTCTGAAGGCCAATCGGGAGGCCTTTGGCTCCCGTGGACTCATGAAGTTGACATCATTGTGATCGAATCTAATCAGAACTTCATCCTTGCCATGTGTATAAATAACTCCAGTAGGCAGAAGTTTGGTCTAGTTTGTGTGTATGGTGATCCTCATCACCGTTTAACCAATGTAATCTGGGAGCATATTTTGAACTTTGTCTCGCTTAATCCCAGTACTCCAATGTTATGTATGGGTGACATGAACAATATTATGCATGCTTATGAAAAGTTAGGCCCGGGCGCTGCTGATTACAATCGTATCAATACCTTTTGTTCTTATGTTAAGCGATGTGATTTCATTGATTTAGGATATGATGGTCCACCCTACACTTGGACAAATAAACGTTTTTGCTATAATCCAACTTATGAATGACTTGATCGCTGTTTTGGCAATGCAGATTGGTGCTTGATGTTTCCTACGATGACTATTTACCATCTGCCTATGATGTATAGCGACCATGCGCCTATCCTTACTCTTCCTATCTCCCAGCGCCCACGCCCCAACAAACCTTTTCGTTTTGAGAATTGGTGGTTGCTTGACAGTGAATTCCAAAATATAGCTCAAACCAGCTGGCAACACTCTTCTAATCGCAATTTTATCCAAAAAAAAACAAATTCTTGGCCACAGATCTTAAGAAGTGGAGAAGGAAGAAACCTAAGAATTCAGAATTACTTCAAACCATTGAATCCCAGATCTTCCAACAACAAAGCCTTCATCCCACTCAACAAAACCAATCTCTCCAACAACAGTTGCATGATACTCACCAAGACCTCCTTGCCAAGGAAGCTACCTACCATGCTCAACGCTTCAAAAAGAATTGGGTAGTGACAGGAACACTGGTTTCTTCCATCAAGCCATCATCAAACGCAGCAGAAAGAATAGAATCTCTCACCTACAAAACCCAGATGGTTCTGTCTCCACTACTCCCACCCAGATAGCTCAAACCCTCATGGACTACTTCACTACTATTTTCTCTACCAGTCAGCCTCTTTCTCCTAGGGATATCCCAATTCAGAACTGTCCTACTACCCCAGCAAACCATTCTCTCACCCCTCAAACAGTCCCTGTCGATCATGCAACACAACATCAACATGCATGGTGAGTTCAATCCTACTCATCAGGATCAGGAACCTCAACTTGCTCTTTGTTCAGGTACACATATTCAACTCCCTCTCTTAATGAAATTCATGACATTATAAAGAATATGAGGAGCAATGCTGCCCAGGCCCTGTTGGTTTTAATGCTGCTTTTTACAAATCCTCTTGGACCTGGGATAAACAAGATATTTACAAAGTGATTACTGATTTTTACTCAATTGGTTTAATGCCTCCTGAAATTAATCAAACTTTTTTAACTCTCATCCCTAAGAAGTCTCAACCTCTTATTCCTCAGGATTACAAACATATAGGTTTATGTACTGTTATGTATAAAATCATTGCTAAATCTGTTGCTAATAGAGTTAAAAACCATCTTCCTGATTATGTTAGTCAAGCTCAATCTGCCTTTATTGCTAATAGACACATTTCTTCAAACATTATTATTACTCAAGAAATTATTCACTCTTTTGGTCTAAAAAGTTGGAATCATCAATCTTTCATTCTTAAAATTGACTTGGCTAAAACTTTTGATAGAATTGAATGGTCCTTTATCATAGCTGCTTTACACCGTATGGGGTTTAAGGATAGTTTCATAAATCTGATTCATACCTGCATTTCAACTTCCTCCCTGGCTATTTTGGTTAATGATGAACCTACCCAGTATTTTCATCCTCAAAAGGGACTCTGACAGGGATGCCCCCTCTCTCCTTATCTTTTTGTTATTGAAGTTGATGAGTTATCCTTAAGACTGCAGCAGGCTCTACACAGTTCCAATCTCTCAAGTATCTCTTTAGGAGAAGGAGCTCCTCCCCTGCATTCTCTTCTTTTTGCAGATGACCTCATACTCTGTGGCAAGGCCACCATACAGGAAGCTTATCAAATTAAGGGTGTGTTTGGTTGAGCTGTGGCTTTTGGAAAAGTAGCTGTGGGTTGTGACTTTCAGAAAAGCAGTTGTGGAATGTAGGCTGTGTCTTTTGGAAAAGCTTGTTTGGTTCAACTGTTGTGGCTTTTGGAATAACCAGTCTCACTTACAAGCGGGTCTCACATGTCATACACATGTTTGCATCTTCTTCTTCCTCTTCACACATTGCTGCTCGCCTGCTCGTACCTGCCCATCGAGGCCACCCGCGCTCGCCGGCGGCCGGCGGGGCTCGAGCCGCGCGGGGTTCGACCGCGGCCGGCGGGGCTCGCGCCGCGGCCAGTGGGGATCGAGTGCTCAACCGCGGCTGGCGGGGCTCGACCGCAGCCGGCGGGACTCGCGCCACGGTGGAGCTCGTCCAGGGCGGAGATGCCGGACGACGCCGAGGAAGACGAGGAGGAGTTGCCGAGGCGGAGGCGCACAGGGGGAGAGCGGCTGGAGGTGAAACAACGACGAGCGCGGGAGGTAGTAGAGATAGGCAAGGTCGTGCCGCGCCGCGCTGCGTCACACCATGCTACGCTGGAGCCATGGCCGTGCCGCGCCGCGCGAGCTGCCGGAGCCATGGTCACGCCCCGCTCTGAGCGGGACTCCCGCTTGTGCCGGCCGCCGAGGCTCTGTTGACGGCTGTTAAGTACTACTTTCGTGCCGTCAACTCCTGCATAAAATAAATGGAAACTGATCACCAACACTAGAATAGTGGTTTATACTGACAATTTCCACAAGTGTTGGTGTTTCTAGCTTTTGTTGCAGGATGTACCGAATTACGCGTTAAGCAATATATTCACAGAGCAAGAGAACCAAAGACCTATATAGGGCGTCACTGGGACAAGTGTCAAATGCCAAATTGGACTCCACCATTGCGACGGGCTCGTCGAGAAGATTGAAATGGATATACTATTTGCCTACTTTGGAGTTCGGATGCAGAAGATATGAAATAGACAAATAAATAAGAGATGATGACATCAGCAGCGGGACCCACGTCAGCCGGACCAACGTGTGCATGCTCGCCACGTGGCAGGCGGCGTTTGGCCGCAAGGGACGCACGCGCACACGCCCAGCCACGTGGGATCAACCCGGGCGGGCGATGTGGCGAACGCTCGTTGGCTGCCTCCCCTCTGCACGCGGATCGCCGGCCCTGAGACGTGCGCGAGGCGCGCGGGACGGACCGAGGACCAGCCAGGTGGCGGGCTGCGGTTGGCCGTTGTACGTCGGTTTGACGGCCCGCTCTGGTTCGCGCCCCAGCCGCTCAGGTTTTCCCTTTTTTGTGCCGTTTCAGCGACCCAGCGACCGGTTCACCTCTGGTTCACCCACCTAGGATCTGGTTTTTGCCCGGTTCTCAACTCCACCGCCTCAAGCACCTTCCAAAGCACGCTACAGGATCCAGGTGGCATGTGGGGAGCAAAGGAATGAGGGGGAGAAGCAACCTTCCATAGGCCTATAAATAGAAGTGGAGATGGCTAGATTAGAGACACAACTCATTCCTCCTCTCTCTCATTTTCTCTCTTGGAGAGGAGTCTCTCCTCTCCATGTGTAGGTGTGAGTAGGTGCTAGGTAGAGGGTGATGTAGGTCAGAAGTCCCGCTTGTTCTTCATTTAGAGCAAAGTGAGTATTTCTGTATTTTCCATTTAGACTAAAGTGATATTCATGCATAGGTGATATGTTCATGAGTTCTTCATCCGTTCATCATTTAGAGGCTCATATTCTTCATGACACGATCCTTTGATCCTGTTGACTAGGTGAATAATTCTGCATTCCGTTTGTGTGAATTATCTCGTTAGATCCTGTCGGAATACATTAATCAGTGGCAAGTCGTTCTTCCTATCATCTATGTGATTCAGTGAAAAGTGAGACCAGCTCGTAGCTCGCGGGTTCGTCACTCCATATTTATACGGAGTGCTATAGTATTGTTACGGGTATACAGATGTAGTCGTGCTATAGTAGTGATCGGTGGTATAGACGTGGTGTCTAGACTGCAGGTTATCCTTCGTTTGCCCCGTATCCCCGGATTGTCTTGGGGTAGGCCGCGGTAGTGAAAGTCGTTGGACCCTTTGTACTCCCCCACGTTCGGATACGGCGTAGAGCTTTCGGCCAGAACCATCTATTATAGCCAGGAGGGAACTGGTGCCCGAAGCGAGTATAATTGCATGCTGCTCCTCCTTTAGAATCAGTAGTCATAGGAAGCGCCTCATCATCTCTCAACCTTAGCAGGGTTTTGGTGTCCTTGGACCATTCTGCTAGGATAGAAGGTAGTGCACATCGTTTCTTGGATTCGATACCCTTTGGAATACTCCTTAGGTGAAGTGCTACAACAGTGTATCCGTGCGATTGCGGATTGTTTCGCACCCGTCGGTATACCCGGGTGGATCTTACGCTCACGCTAGGTGCGCAACTAGTAGTGACGTTAAGAAATACCTACAAGCATTTATGGTGCTGTTGTAGGGGATATAAACCTGGTGACGACGCTAGCAAGTGTCAACAAGCATTTCTAGCACCGTTGCTGGGGATATAAACCTGGTGGCGACGCTAGCAAGTGTCAATAAGCATTTCTGGCGCCGTTGCCGGGGAACGGTTGTTATATCTGTCTTCGAACCTAGTGGTCCTCGTATCTATCTTTTTTGTTTTCTTTGTTTCTACCTCTACCCCCGCTACCCATCGAGATGCCCTCCTGTAAAAGCTTCTCAACCTCCAGGGATGAACCCCCAGAGCCACCACCTTCTGTACGCCTTATCCTTACCTCTGGCTTAGAGTTCCTTCCTAACATTATCGACTTGGTTCGGTACACTACCTTCTCTGGTTTACCAAGCGAGAACCCTGCTTATTACCATCTGCGTCATTTCGAGTTTTGGTGTTCTTGCCATACCATTCCGGACATGACACTGGATACCATCAAGTGGAAGTTGTTCCCATACTCTAGTAGGGAAGGCGGAGCAATGGTACACTTATACCGTCGGTAGCGTGAATGATAGTTGGGGAGAGCTTAGAGACAAGTTTTGTCTTAAGTTTTTCCCTCCGTCTAGTATCATGGCTCTACGGGAATGTATCGTCGTTTTCAGCAGAAAGAGAAGGAATCAATAGGTAAAGCTTGGTGTAGATTTTCACGCTTAGTGAATTCTGGGCCTCCCTTGCCGATACCTGACTATCAGTTGCTTCGCAACTTTTATGATGGTCTCGACGAGAACTCTACCTATCTTATCAACATGAGAAAGCCATTTCTCCATAGGGACCCATCTGAAGCTAGGGAATTCCTAGATGGTCTTCCCGGTTGCTTCCGCACTTTTAATTCCAGACCCTACGGAGAGAAATCCAAGTCGAGCCATGAGAGCCCCTCAACAGCACAGTCTGAGCCTTCAACTTCCATATCACAAGACTCGTCTGTTGAAGCCTCTCCCGAACCACAAACACTGAAGGGAGGAGAAATTTAACCTTCGGAGTTCACTTCCAAATTCGAGGACGAGCATTCCAGATATCTTTTAGACGTCTCGACTTCCTTTGTTGCCCAATCAGGGGAGGATCCTTATTCTGTCCGAATCAATCATTCCGAGAATCTCTCGACAGAATCTTCCCCTAGGCCCACGTTACCACCTCTACCTCCTGATCCTCCGGACGAAGTACATCTTGAGGAGACCACGATGGAGGAATGGTCAGATGGAGTGACACGCTTTTCTGAAGCAATTTGGATTAGTTCACCTTCTTTGATTGTTCCTTGTTCAATTAGAGGAATCGCCGTAGAGGCCCATTGTAACCCCATCATGGAGGTTAACATTTTGCCATGGCACTTAGCGGAAACTCTCTTGGGCAATATTCCGCTAGCACCATCTGACATACTCCTCAAGAGCTGTCCCTCGGGACACGTTCTTGAATGTCAAGGGATCGCAAGAGCCATGCCGCTCATCATAGACAGGATCGAGGTAAGCTTAGACTTTCACATCTTCGATGTCCTCGATCTTGATCTACTCCTAGGCTCCCCGGTGAGAAAATTCTTTGATATATCTTTAGGAAGCCTAGATCATAAGCTTAGGGAATCTGCTTCCTCCACTTCTATCACAGGTCCAGGACCTCCGCCGGCGAAGCCTCTCCCCAAGCAAGACCCACTCGAGAAGATGATGCATGTATCTCTGTTCGCATCATCCGAGCCTGTTCTTGTTGAGGCTGTAGAATTTCCTACTCCTCATGAGAATGACTCGGAAGATTCTCTTCACCTATGTGAAGGCGAACAATCATCATCCCTCTCGACCGAGTTTGAGCCTCTTTTCGCTGGCCCGTATCATGTTGCTTTCGATCATGATCGAGAGTCGATATCGAGCTTTTATGATAAATATCTTGAGATAGAGAACTCATGGACCATGGAATCTTGTGAGGCACCGACTCTGGAATTCATAGGTAAAGGTTCCACAGACAAGCATGGTAGTTTCATTCTTGATACACCACACGAACCATGTTTGCATCATGCCTATCCAGAGCCAGCCATGCTTAGTGCACCGAGCACACATGAGGGCTACAACCACCTTCTGGTCCTCTTTTGCAAAATGTTTAGAAGGTTGATTGTGGATGCATATGTTTACCATAAGCATATCAGATTTCGTGTGTGCACTGTGGCACTAACCTTGCAGCTAAAGCTTCACTGATACATCCAAGATTCGTGGTGAGATGGGAATGACAACACCAATGATAGCTGCAAGATGAAGTTCCCATGGTCGAGCTTATGACCGTAATAAACAAAGCACTACCAGGAGATAGCCTGAATTAGCATAGGTTTATTTCCCTTTCGAATAAAAGCAAGAACATGTTTTTAAGATAAAGTTGTCCTTCGGGTATTTTTGGTCGCTAACCTTTCAGGTGAAGATTAAAAAGAACGGTGGACAGGTGATGCCCAAGAACATGTGAGCTACATCAACTACAACACTTTGGTAAGATTTTGGTGAGGGAACATTTACAAAGGAAGCTTGATCTCCACACACTTGAGTTTCGTTGCTTAGCAATGCAAACTCCAAGTGTGGGGGAGATATGTGAGCATCCCGAGTAAAGCTCCTCTCATGCCAAATCTTATCCTAGTTTGGAGATGATGTTAGCTCTTGCATCTTGCCCGACTAGCTAGGTATGTCATGCTTTTGACTTTAAACAAAGCCCTTCCGGGAGGTTGCCCGATGTTCATCGTCATATGCTCATGCTTATGTTCCTTTTGAAAATAGTTTGATCATGCTTGCATGCTTCCTTTATCTCGGATCACATGCTCTGGTTTGAATGTGTGAGTACGCGCACATTCATAGACTGTTTTAAATTAAGTGTGGTGCTTAGGTTAAAACTGTCTTCTTCAGTCAAAACAAGACATGGTGTCGAGTTTTGGTTGATGAACCGTAGAGTTATGCTTTCATAAGATCTTGGTTGCATGTATGTGGACTAACCCCTGCAAAAATTGTCAAATTCAAACGGGTAAGTCATTAAGTTAGATTCATACGGGAAGGTAAGTTAAGGTGTCAGACTCAAGCTGCATAACCTACAAAGGAGGAACATGTGACCTCTCAGAGCTCCAAGGTAAGTATATTCACCTTTTGTTTTTGGAGTGCAATATTGGTCTAACCCTACTTGAGTAAATGACATGGTGATGATAAAAAAACCAAAAATATTTGCTTTTGAATAAAGGCTCTATGGTTCTCGAACCAGTAGAGTCCATCTTTTGTCCTCACTTGTTCGAAGAACAGCACCAGTACAAGCACCAGTGTGGGGGAGTTCTCTCAAGCTCATCATCAACATATCCAGTTGAGAACTCCCACACGAGAGCTGCACGACATCGTCTACACCTTCATGACAAGGATAAGGTAAACTAGAGTGAGCTGGCTACCCCACGGGTCAGCCAAATCACCACTAGTATTCCTTGTTCCCCATATCCTTCGGGAGCGATGGTATGTGCGCCCTTCATCTCACTCTCTCTGCCTACGAGTTTGAATGATCTTCAATTCTTATCTAGTGAATCAAACTCAAATAATGGTGCTCTACTTGCTCTACATGATTCCTGTGGTTGGCTTGCATATGTTTTATTCCTTACTCATTATCTTGATGCTCGTGAACAAATATCATTAGGGAACTCATGTTTATCTAAGTAGTTGGTGTTTGTGATATGGTTTGATGATATGATCTTTGCTCTAAATGTTTGAGTGCTTGGGAATTTATTTACAAATATGAAAACCCTTTGCAAAGTTCCTCTTTGATATGTCACAGTCCTACCAAAGTCATATGATGTTTTTAGTTGAAAACCTTATACTCATATGTTGCTTGTTATTGCATTGAGCTTTGTCAAATTCTGTGACCCTTATGAGAATTCTTTTTATGCTTTCATGACCAAGATTTATGTGCACACCACCATTTCCCCCTTGCTATGCTTCTACTCTGGAAGTTAGCATTGTATCGTTCATCTATTCACCTACATAAATGCTCCATCATATGCATTGATTTCTCTCTCCTCAAGTATTTTGTAAAAGAGGCATGGCTATCTAAAAAAAATAGGGACACATGAAGGTCCCTGCAGTTATGAAAAAAAAGAGAAAAAAAATGTGGGCACATGAAGGTCCACTAAAAAAGAGGATAGACATGTTCTCATAAGACTTTTCATATATATATATGAGAGAGAGAATCATGCAATGGAGTCATTCATCTCATTCATCAAATATGGTAATAACTAGCACCCATTCCGGGGCTAGTGACCACCTTACCATATCCATCACATTTGTACACTTGCACATCTTGATCTGATTGTATGAATTGTTTTTCTCTTGGATCCGGTCTTTGACTTTGCAATACATGTAATGCAAGTATGCCTTATCATTCGTACCCTACCTTGAGTTCCACATAAGCTATCATTAGAAGTAGGATGAATAAAGGCAATATAATGCCTTGGTGAGGACATGTACACACTGAGCGATCTGAGAAGATCAAATGAGGAGCTAATCAAGGTTTGTTTTGAAAATCATTGCAAAATCCCAAGTTACTTGACATGATGAGCAGGAGTAATTTGATTCATGACCGTTCCATTCCTCAACTACCCGAGATGGCATGATAGACACCCCACAGAGTTCATAGGTACAAGGTATGGTTTGGCATATCTCTTATGCCTGCTTCATACTTTTGGATATCATGTACCACCTTGATCTGACTCTCTTTACTCGGGACGAGCAAAGGTCAAGTGTGGGGGTATTTGTTGACGGCTGTTAAGTACTGCTTTCATGCCATCAACTCTTGCATAAAATAAATGGAAAGTGATCATCAACACTAGAATAGGGGTTTATACTAACAATTTCCACAAGTGTTGGTGTTTCTAGCTTTTGTTGCAAGATGTACCGAATTACGCGTTAAGCGATATATTCACAGAGCAAGAGAACCAAAGACCTATATAGGGTGTCATTGGAAATAGTGTCAAATGCCAAATTGGACTCTACCATTGCCACAGGCTCGTCGAGACGATCGAAATGGATATATTATTTGCCTACTTTGGAGTTCGGATGCAGAAGATATGAAATAGACAAATAAATAAAAGATGATGACGTCAGCAGCGGGACCCACGTCGGCCGGACCAACGTATGCATGCTCGCCACGTGGCAGGCGGTGTTTGGCCGCCAGGGATGCACGCGCACACGCCCAGCCACGCGTGATCAACCCGGGCGGGCCACGTGGCGGATGCTCGTTGGCTGCCTCCCCTCCGCACGCGAGAGAACGGGCGTGCGGTGGGTCCCACCTGGGACACGTGTCGCCGTCCCATTGGCCGCGGTGTCTTCACGCGGATCGCCGGCCCAAAGACATGCGCGAGGCAAACGGGACGGACCGCGGACCGGCCAGGTGGTGGGCTGCGGTTGGCCGTCGTACGTCGGTTTGACGGCCCGCTCTGGTTCGCGCCCCAGCCGCTCGGGTTTTCCCTTTTTTGTGTCGTTTCAGAGACCCAGCGACCGGTTCACCTCCGGTTCACCCACCTAGGATCCGGTTTTTGCCCAGTTCTCAACTCCACCGCCTCAAGCACCTTCCAAAGCACGCTACAGGGGCCAGGTGGCGCGTGGGGAGCAGAGGAATGAGGGGGAGAAGCAACCTTCCATAGGCCTATAAATAGAAGTGGAGAGGGCTAGATTAGAGACACAACTCATTCCTCCTCTCTCTCATTTTCTCTCTTGGAGAGGAGTCTCTCCTCTCCATGTGTAGGTGTGAGTAGGTGCTAGGTAGAGGGTGATGTAGGTGAGAAGCCCTGCTTGTTCTTCATTAAGAGCAAAGTGAGTATTTCTATATTTTTCATTTAGACTAAAGTGATATTCATGCATAGGTGATATGTTCATGAGTTCTTCATCCGTTCATCATTTAGAGGCTCGTGTTCTTCATGACACGATCCTTTGATCCTGTTGACTAGGTGAATAATTCTGTATTCTGTTTGTGTGAATTATCTCGTTAGATCCTGTCAGAATACATTAATAAGTGGCAAGTTGTTCTTCCTATCATCTATGTGATTCAGTGATAAGTGAGACCAGCTCGTAGCTCGCGGGTTCGTCACTCCATATTTATATGGAGTGCTATAGTGTTGTTATAGGTATAGAGACGTAGTGTGTTATAGTAGTGATCGGTGGTGTAGACATGGTGTCTAGACTGCGGGTTGTCCTTCGTTTGCCCCGTATCCCATGGATTGTCTTGGGGTAGGCCGCAGTAGTGACAACCGTTGGACACTTTGTACTCCCCCACGTTCGGATACGGCGTAGAGCTTTCGGCCAGAACCAACTGTTATAGTCAGGAGGGAACTGGTGCCCGAAGCGAGTATAATTGCCTGCTGCTCCTCCTTTAGAATCAGTAGTCATAGGAAGCGCCTCATCATCTCTCAACCTTAGCAGGGGTTTGGTGTCCTTGGACCATTCTGCTAGGATAGAAGGTAGTGCACATCGTTCCTTGGATTCGATACCCTTTGGAATACTCCTTAGGTGAAGTGCTACAACGGTTTATCTGTGCGCTTGCGGATTCGTTCGCACCCGTCGGTAAACTCGGGTGGATCTTACGCTCACGCTAGGTGCGCAACTAGTGGTGACGTTAAGAAATACCAACAAGTATTTCTGGTACCGTTGCCGGGGATATAAACCTGGTGGCGACGCTAGCAAGTGTCAACAGGCTCCCGCGAGCGCCCGTGCCCACGCCAGCCGCAGTCACGCAGGGGGCGGGCTCGTCGGCCGCCGTCGTGCCGGGGAAACGATGGGGCTCGCGGTGCCTCCATGGCAGCTGCCAATGACAGGGGAGATAAGGAGGCCATGTGCGCTCGGCTCCATGACCGCCGCCGGGCAAGGATGGGGAGGGGTGGGACCGATTGAGCTGCGCCGGCAAGGGACGGGGAGGGGCGGCCGCGCCGGGCAGGGCAGCGGCGGCGGAGCTCGAGCGCATGGGAGAGAAGAGAAGGGTGCGACGGGAGGAGGACAGAATAGAAACAGATCGAACCGTTTTTTTCATAACCAGTGGCACGTGGGTAATTTTTTCCCTCAAAAGCCAGGAAAAGCAGGGGGTGAAGGTGCTTTTGGATTTGTAGTAGGCAAAAGCTGCTTTTGGCTGTGGCTTTGAATGGCAGCCAACCTTTTTGGTTTGGCTGTTGGCTTTTGGCAAAAGCAAAAACAGGTAAAAGCCCAACCAAAGGCACCCTAAGACAATTTTGTATGACTTCTGCTACTCGAGACAAACACCCAACCTTCAGAAATCCTCCATTTTCCAGTAAGAATGTCCCAAGTCACATTAGAACTCAAATCAAAGGTATTTTCCTTATCCCTTCCCTTCAACCAAATACTATGCACCTAGGTCATCCCCTAATTTTTTCTCATAAAGACAAAAACAAAGCATACAATTTTATCCATAACAAATTCCTGACTAAATTTGTTAGTATTAAAGCCAACAAGCTTAATCATGCTGGTAGATTATCCTCTATTCCTATCTACTACATGACTACAATTCTTTTCTCCAAAAATTTTATTGAGCAGATTAACACAATCATTAGAAGGTTTTGGTGGGCAGGTGTACAAGAGGAAAATCCTACTCATCCAATTGCTTTTCGCTCTTGGGAAGATATCACAAAGCCTACTGATCAAGGAGGTCTGAGCATTAGGGACATGAAGCTTATTAACAAAAGTCTCATCATCAACTCAGCATGGAACATTGTCACAAACAAAAACCCTTTCCTCACAGCCACCCTCAAAGACAAATATTTCCCACAACATAGCTTCTGGACTGCCCCAACTACTGGGAGCAGATCAGTATACTGGTCTTCTGTTTTGCAGGTCAAGCATCATCTTCATACCAATTCTACTTTACAGATACACAATGGATCAGTATCTATATGGTCTTCTCCTTGGACTGAACATTGGGATAACATTCATGATCACCTGATTATTCCAGTGATTAATTCACCTTTTCCAGCCACCATTTCTGATCTTTGGATGCAGGACTCAAGCACTTGGAATCAGCAACTCATCTCTACTACCTTCCAACTTGTTATGGCTCACGCTATAATGACTACTCCAGTCATTCAATCTACACAACCTGACATCTTGAGATGGATTCCTGCAGCTAGTGGTAAATGTACAACTGCTCAAGCTTACTCCTATCTTGCAAATCTGCAGCAACACACTCTCCCTTCCCAACGAGCTAGGACTATTTCTCCCCAGGTAAATCAAATTCTACAAAAGGTATGGAAAGCCAAATCAATTCCACCCTTCCTGAAAACTTTTGCTTGGAGGCTTATAAGAAGAGCCCTAGCTACTGCAAAACGAGCTGGCAGATTCTCTTCTAATATTGATCAAACTTGCAATTATTGTGGTAATATTGAAAATGTTAATCACCTATTTTTCCTATGTGATTTGCCTATGCAAGTCTGGAACTCCTCTATCAATCCTCTACCTGTTCATTTGCTGGATCCTCAAGAGGATGGTGTTCAAATGGCATTACCAATCCTCATTACGGCTAATCCCTCTGAGGAGCGGTTGTGCCATTTTCTTTTTTTCACTTTGGTATATTTGGAGAGCTCGCAATGATAATCATTTCCAAAGAAAAAATTGGACTTCTCTGCAGGTACAAAAGGTGGCTCAGGCTCATAGGTTGAACCATCTCAAAGCTCTATAGGAGGCAATCAGATTACCCCAACAGATTCAAAATCAACCCAGGCCGCCAAACTCCTGTGATGTTCTGTGCTTTGTGGATGCTGCTACTACTCCAGACCATGACCACTATACATTGCAGTCAAGGAGTGCAGGTTTGGGCATCTATATTGTGAATTTGCAGGCAGACCCGGTGAACACTGTCTACATCAGAGTTCATAACAAGATCCACTCGGTGGTAGCTGCGGAAGCAGCAGCTCTGGCATTGGCAACCACCATCCTCAAGGAACTCAATCTGGGTGAGATTTCTTATTTTTCAGATTGCAGCCAACTGGTGGACTTCATCAACTCTGAGGATCGCTTTGATCTCCCGGATTGACGCATGCTGCCTTTCATCCAAGACTTCAACTTCGCCATGGAGAATACAAGACACTCTGTGTCTAAAATTCAACGTGACCTCAACTCTACAGCTGATTCTCTAGCTAAACTAGCTTTTAATTCTCCACAAGTTCAATTTTAGGACTATGTACCGGGATGCAGTACTCAATCCTATTGCCAACGGTGCCCTTTGTTGAGAGTACTACCTTATGTAAACAATGCCCTCCTAAGGGTCTTAGCAGCCTCGTGCTGCTAATTAATGAAAGTTCATTGTCAAGAAAAAACTTACTTCAATTATTTGAGCACGAAGATAATTTCAAATGAAAAACGTTTGAATTTCGAAGTTGTCTGCAACTTTCATATAAATTTTATCTCCATCCAAATTCATATGAAATAGTTATGAATTTTTGAAATTGTGTTATGCGTTATCGTCATTTCATTTTGTGGTTTTTCAAAAAAAAATGGCAGTAACTTTTTTCGCCATTCCATTTGGCGGTTTAGTGTTATTTTTTGGAAATTTTTGCTATCGACAGCTACTTTTACAAAATCGTAAAAAAATAAAAAAACCGGCTAGAGCTATTCAAATGAAGCATCTAAACTTGCGAGTGACAGTGAAACCGCATGCTAGCTCACAACCACAGTTAAGGCACAAGGTGCTCCTGGCTCATGGTGAAGAACCGCTAGCTTATGACAATTGACAAGTAATAAGAAAGTAACACAAGTTTCCCTTGACGCTCAAAATTCAAGACGCCAGGTGTATATGGTACACACGAATAGTTTGTCCGCATCCCCGATTGTTTACGCTGCCAGCAATAATGGCTTCACAAAATATAGCACGTTTATCAGGTCAGGACCCTTGGATGATCCATGTGATCATACGAAAGCCTCTCGCGTTTCTGTAGGTAGCTTCAACTCAGACTCAAACTCGCCAAGAGGCGCGAAGTAGGCGTCCACCATGTCCTTCGTAACATACTCCAGGGCAGGAGGATCCCACTGCAACAAGAGATTACCATTGTAAAGATCACAAGGAACCCTTTTTTCTTTTATTAGCAGTTTAATGAACCAATGGAGGTATGGAGCAGAGCAAAACAATTACCTTAGGAGCCAAGTCCTTGTCAACTAGGCGCGCTCTCACACCCTGCACAGGACCAAAAAGATGAGTGCAACTAGGATAACAAAAGATACATTTTCCCAATAGAAAAGTCAATTATTATAGTCACAGCAATTCTGGTTGGAAGTCATTACATGTTCAGGTCTAAAGATCTTTGGTACTCATTTTTAAAACTGTGACAAAAATAATCACTTGATCACATCATATACTTTATACAAAATTTCATAAACTTTAAAGAGCATGGCATAAGAAACATACCTCACAAAATTCATGAGAAAATTGCTTTGATATCCCATTCATGGACATGCGGTATTCACGGACAAGGCACTCATCGAGTGTCTGATATCTACCCTCACGTATCTACATGATGGCCAAAAACTATCTCAGACAACAGCATAGGGCAAACAACTAAGGTAATACAACTTTCTACTTACCGATCGCAGTGAAACCTTCAAAGCTAATGGAGAAGCCTCTTTCAATCGTTTCAGTGCCAAGGTACACCATTCTTCGTTCAACCTAGCCTCTTCACTTTCCTGGTTACAATGGTAGACTGTTTTAAACCATATGGGCATTGAACAAACTTTCAGTTACTGAACTCAACAAACTAAACCATGCGCCATCCAGGACAGTGCAATTATAATGAACAGAAGTTATGTCAAGACAGTACAACAAGTTTCCAGCAAATGCTAAACTACAAATAACATGACTTCATAGTAAATAGATAGATACTAACAAAAAGTAAGCCCCAGATGACATGTATCAATCAACAATATCTCCAGTTTCACTCATAATCAGATCAATCAGACAATACTCAATGTCAGAATGGTAAAAGTAGCCAAATCATAACTCACCAAAGCATCAACAATTTCTTCAACTGTATCATGGCTGAAGCATTTGTCTATCACCTCCAGCCTAGGTAACAGAAATGAAACAATGAACATTGATAAAGATGATATTCGCATAAATATATACAAAAAGGCTTTTTTTTAAAAAAAAGTTGGCAGGAAAAAAATAAGGCACATGGCTAGAGGTAACTGTATCAAAGGAAGCCTATGATCAATTATAGCAAAAGCAGTGCTTCTAGCTCTCCATTCTTGTTCCTAAACAGTTCTACCTTTTATACCCTGTGCATGATTAGTAATTATGCATCCAGAACAAAAAAAAAAAACAGAAGAGTTGGAAAAAAAAGTAGGGTTTATTGATTTCTAGCTGAACTAGCTCAGCTGACACCCATTGTGATGGCATGGTAAGGTGCTTGATGAAACATGTTCAGCAAATAACTTACCTATGAACAATGCTTGTTTTGTCTGGATAAACCATATCTCCATATTGTGCAAGGGAAGAATCAATAACTGAGGGGTCATCAGTTACTAACTTTGCAAGTCGATCATCAACCAGTTCCAGATGCTGTCCCAAAAAAAAGAACAGGATAAAAGGTTGGCAGTTTAGTTAGTTATACCAGGGTGGAAAGACCAGAACTTAGAAACATGTTATTTGTAAAAGAGTATCTTACCTCACTCATGGAATAGTGTGTGGCAAGGCCAAGGGCAATCATATCTGCTCCATTGAGTTTTTCACCAGTTAAGGCAACATATTCCCCTGTGAAGTTTCCAGTGTGAAAACTAGTAGAGTGAATGTTGTATCATGCAATGGACTATATCCAACCAATAAAATCATAGGGGACAGGACAATATAAAACTACTAATAAGAGCACTAACCAACATGACCGGTTAGGTGTGACAAGTAAAAGGAGGCTGCAGCATCAGGATGGAATCCAATATGAACTTCTGGAGTTGCAAAGACCTGAAATCGGTGTCATAATAAATACATCAAATACCTGACTTCAAACTATTCTTGAAATAGAGCAACCAACAAGAGAAAAGTAGCAAATATAAGCTCCAGTCACCACAGAAATATATAGAAAAGAAAAGCAAATCAAGAAGCATATATTGACATACTGTTCTATCAGTTGCAATGCGAAATGTTCCAGGAATCGAAACACCTCCTCCACCACCCATAGTAACACCATCAAGAATGGCAACCTATTATTAGCAAAAAAAAAATGCAATGTCACATGTTGAATCTAAACAATTATAATAAACCGCAATAAGAAAAATAGTTGTCCGTATACTTACATGTGGTTTCAAGTATGTGCCTAGAAAATAAATGAACATGTACAAAGTCTTGAAAAAATCCTGGCATTCCTCCATTTTGCCTGATAAAGAAAAAAGAATAAAAACTTATGACAACCTTGGACGTGTGACTAAGCGATTTTGACAACGCACAGGTTTTCCATGGACCATCCAAATCGAAGGAACTTCATATATGACAGAATTGGAGGATGAAAAAACTTATATTTGCATTCTTGCCGTAATCCTTTTCTAGAGATAAATAGAGGTTGAGCAAGCAAGCAATGAAGATTTGTTTTTACAAATTGTGTTGTCATCATAGCCTGCTCCTGATTTCTAAATGCAAATATGACAGCCGCATGGGATGGTGACATAACTATAATGGAGTGATTATATGTTATGCAGAGCCTAACCACCCACCTTCACTGACAAGTTCGTGCAATCTAACAACATCCCCACCAGCACAGAACGCTCGGCCGCTGCCCTTCATGCAATGAACACCTCAATTTATATTTGGTCAGCTACATCATTAGAAAGAAATGATGAAGCACCATACCTTCATCATGACAAATCCAATATCTGGGTTGTCCTCCCATGATTCATAGAACTTATTGAGCCTAGCTCCCTATAAAGACGGACATTTCACCAAACATCAGATCAATGTTTCCCAGTGTAAAACTGTGAGTTGTAATCTATGCAGTCATAGCAGAAACTAAAAGGTGAACATTGACACCGCTATAAAACACAAGGAATGAACAAAGAAAAGAAACCATTTGCAACAAAGGGACTCAATAAAGCAGCAGGAGCTTAACATTGGTTAATCAAAACGGTAGACCACCCTACACCAAGGCATCCAGCATATATAAATGACTGTGTAGGCATGAGGCATCTCATCAAACACATGCTACACAAATTAACAGGAGGGATTCTAATAAAGGTACCAAATGCAATTAATCAAACAACTATGGTGGGTGATCACAGAATCATTTAATCAAACATGATCTCCAGAGTTCACTGAGCCACACCACCTCACAACCATGTGAGCATTTCTTCGAACACATCTCCCCATCCACCACCGAAACCAAAATGCGCACCAACCGCTACCTACAACACGAAGAAATGGGGACGAACCATTGTGGTGGTGAGGGCGTTGAGGTAGCCGGGGCGGTTGAGCACGGCGGCGCGCGCACTCGCCTTTCCTTCCACGAGCACCTGCCAGAATACGGTGTCAGCGTGACCACCGCGCCTTCGATCCCGGAATAGGGTGCCATGAAATGGGCAGGGCGGCCCGGCGCTCAGTTACCTCTTCAATGGAGGCAGCGTGCGACGGTTGGAGGGAGGATAGAGACCGCAGTCCCCCCAACGCGCCGCGGCGCAGGGCCTCACCGGCGCGGCGGGCCACGGCGGCGGCGGCGGCGAGGCGCGGCATGGTAGCGCGGGTTGTAGGGTTTTGGACTCTTGGGGAGTGGAAGGAAAACGTGCGGCCCGTCGGCGGGTCGGAGTGCCGTGATGGGAAGAAACTCTCTGGACCAGCGGCGAGCGGAACCAATTCAATTGTTCCTTCCAACGGCCCATAGTATGAATTAATTAGATTTGGACTATGGGCCGAACTGTCAGCCTATAAAAGGCGCATGCATGGCCCAGCTTCCCGTTTTACTATCAAAAATAAATATTCAATCCTCTCAAAAAAACGAACTGGATGCAAAAGCTTCCGACAAGTGACCATAGTCGTTCCAACTGATTGATTTTTTTAAATTATACCCAATACAATGGAGACACTCACAACACACGCACACTCACATCTATGAACGTACGCGCGCAAACTCTATCTGTAAGAGCATTTTCGAAGACCGGGCCAACACATTTTCAAAATTGACGAAGTCACTATAGAAACATCGCTGTCAACAGAACGTCACCTACCACTGAAAACATAATGTTATTAATTCTTGAGAAATCTCCTCCTACGAGGAGTCGAACTCATAATATGAGGTGCTACGTAACCACTAGGCTACAAACCCTGCCACTAAATTGCACTGGAAATTTATCATGTCTGCCTAAAAATAGGTCGATTTAAAAAAATAGTAAAATTATCACATTGCAAAGTGTTGGGAGTGCGCCTTAGGGGGCTAAGGCTAGGGACCCCCTTTATGTATAAAAGTGGCCCAAATAGGAGGTATAAGGGCATTTCTGTAAGGGCCGAAGGCCTAGTTGTAAATGTCTAGAGACTCAAATGTATAGTCAAGGGCCTCGGGTGTAAATATTAGGGACCATGATGTAATATAAGATCCCACAAATGGAAATAATATAAACAACCACCTCACTCCCTAGTGTTTGGAGGGAGAGGGCACATCCCAAGGGGTGGAGGAAGGGGACTCTTGGCTCTGTATTCATGGATCTCTCGTGTTCATGGTTCTTTAGTCTCAAGTTCTTCCAAATTTTCCTCTCTTCCAATCTGTTCGGGATTCCCAAATCCCAACACTGGTGGAGAAAATATGGTTTACGCATAGATCTAACACATCAGGAAACAGTCTACAACCCCCCCCCCTCACCCCAAACTATAGATGGTGGACTACGTAACCCCCAACCTATGAAACGGTCTATATCACCCCCTGAACTTTTCAAAACCGATCAAATTACCCCCTAAAGCAATTTTGAAAAATCATAGTAAATCACAGAAAAATCATAAAATGGAAAATTCAATTGTGTTGGACTCCAAATGAGTAGATCTACACAGTGAACATATAATATGGTATGTTTTAGTACATTTTTTACAGCTATGAAGAAAAGTATAGATCTAAAGCTACAACAAAAAATGTACTAAAACATAGCATATTATATGTTCACTGTGTAGATCTACTCATTTGTAGTCCAACACAATTGGATTTTCCATTTTATGATTTTTCTGCGATTTACTATGATTTTTCAAAATTACTTGAGGGGGTAATTTGATCGAATTTGAAAAGTTCAGGGGGTGATATAGACCGTTTCATAGGTTGGGGGTTATGTAGTCCACCTCTCATAGTTGAGAGGGTGATGTAGACTTTTTCCTAACACATCACATCGTAACAACATCACCCACTGCGGGTTCAAATAGGTACAGGGTTGCACACTGCGAGCTCAGCATTTTGCTCGCAAGCTAACAGAACAAACTTGCAACAATGCTAGAGATTAGCAACTGACCCCGAATCGTTGTGTGCAAAAGTGCTTAAAGGGAGGTACTATCCAAATAATTCCTTCATGGAGTCTAAACCAACATGCTGTTGTTTGTACACCTAGTGCAGTTTGATGCATGGCAAGTAGCTCTTGAACCGTGGTATTGAGTCCGTTCGTTTGACTCGTGGCCGATGCTAATTTGTTCTGACAGAAAAGTACTGCTGGCTGGTGGCTGATTAGCCAGACGAACAGGGCGATCTGGCGAGTAGATGATAAGGAACAGATCAGTTTAACACTTACTCTGAGACCCGATAGGTCCCTGGTTCATCCACCCCGCCAAATACGCCCAACAATCATGCTGTCATATGAACTTAGGGTGAGTTTTTAAATTGATGCAATTTCTGGTTGCTGAAACGAGCAATAGGTACGGGCTTGCTTTAGTGCTGCAGATGCACAGCTTGTTTTGAAAATACCTCTAAGCAAGAATTAAATTCAGGACTTTGTGTCTTGACCTCGTACAAAATCAGGAATCTACACAGTAAAATATGCATACTTTATGACTTGCCTTGCTCGATTTAATGGTGGCTGATTCTGATTTGTCGTGATAGAAAAATATTGTTGTCTGGCTGGTGGCTGATTCTGATTTGTTGTGAGAAAAAAATATTGCAGACTGTGGTTGAAAAAACCAAACGAACAAGGCAGTCCTTCTACTTTGCTGTCCAATATTTTTAACCCAGTTGATGTGGATGAAATTGTGAAGATTAAACTGACAGCCTGAGCTATGGATGATTTCATTGCCTGGAGTATGGAGAAAACAGGGGTTTTTACAGTTCGGAGTGCATATAATCTAGCTCTCAAGCTTAGCAGTACCCAAATCAGTCAAGCTTCGAGTTCAGCTCCTGATGGGGATCGCAAATTGTGGTCCCACATATGAGGAGGGAGAGTGCCTCCGAAAGTAAATGTATTTGTGTGGAAGCTCTGTAGGGATGTGCTTCCCACTAGGCGAAAAGTTCAGGAGAAGGTTGATACAGATGACTGTTGCCCCATCTGCAATCGGGAGTTTGAGTCAAGTTGGCATGCGGTGGTGGACTGTCCACAAGCTGCAGGTTTAAGATTGGCTATGAGAAAGCATTTGCTGTTACCGGACGAGGAACGATTCGCCGACACTGGACCTGACTGGCTGCTGTTGCTGTTGGAAAATAGTACCAGGGTACAGAGAGATCTGATCAAACTATTGCTATGGAGAACCTAGACGATGAATAATAACATCACACACCAATCAGGGCCAACAAGTATTCTAGATTCAGTGCGTGCTCTACTTGCCATGCAGTCGTCTTTACAGCAAATTCTGGAGAACGATGGATCGGTCAGTGCGCTGGAAGTTGCACTTCAGAAAGATAGTAGGCATGGCAAGGAGGTGGCATTAGTCAGGTTACAAAGTTACTGGGAGCCACCCCTACTGGTTGGACAAAAATTAATATTAATGGCTCTTTTGTGTCTCAATCAGGTGGTGTGGGTGTAGTGGCAAGACATAGCAATGGAAAGATTGTGTTCACTACCTGGCATGTTTTGTCTAGATGTGCAAGTGCAGCTGAGGCAAAAGCGATGGCTTGCCTGGAGGGTATTCAATCTGCAGTGCAATGGGCTCCAGGGTCGGTAATCCTCGAGTCTGATTGTGCCCGCCTTGTTAATGCACTGAGGGGAAGGAGCGATAGATCAGAGCTTGGCTTCATTGTAGCTGAAATCAAGGCACAAGCACAACTGTTGGTGGACTGAAAGTAGTTCAGGTAAAGAGAGGGTAATTTAGTTGCTAATGAGTTAGCCCATCTAGCTAGACAGAGTGATCATTCAGCAGTGTTTTTGGGTGATGTGCCTGCGTGCGTTCTACACCTGATCACGAACGATTCTAACCCCGCAGTCTAGTTAACAAAGCTCTCGTTTTACCGAAAAAAGGCAGTCCTTCTACTTGTGTGAAAGAGCCAATGGGAGAGGTACAACATCAAACCAAACAAGTATGGCCAGAAAATGGAAGCAACTCTGGACAATCAAGGCACCACCGAAAATGAAATTTGTTTTGTGGAGGCTAGCACACAATTGTCTGCCAACAGGCCAACAACTGAAAAGGAGACATGTCTCAGCACCTTATGTCTCTTATTATTGTGGAAGGGATGAAACTCTAGAACACACATTCCTAACTTTTTCATATGTTGTTGAAATTTGGAGGGAGCTAAAGGAAGAATATGGCTCAACAAGGCACCTGCAAAATTTCTCAACCATCATGCAGTGGTTATTTGATTATTTGATGAGATCTACTCAGAAGGAAGCCACTATTTTAACAGTTACTCTATGGCATACTTGGGAAGCAAGAAACGGGGTTCGAAATGACCAGTGCCAGTTGCATCCTCACTGCATTGCACAAAAAATTCAAGCTTATGCTGAAATGGTTCTGCTGCATCTTTACAAAACCATTGGTTCCAAAAGGTGTGACCCTAATAGTCCTAGACGATGAGCTCCACCATCGGAAGGATGGGTGAAGATGAATGCTCCTTTGTTTGCAGAATCAAATCGAATGAGGTTTGGCGTAGTGATCAGAGACAACAATGGTAGCTTCCTGGCTGCTTGCACACAAAGCATTAGCAGGGTCACCGAACCAGAAGAGTTGAGGCGATAGCTAAAAGACATGCAGTCCGCTTCGCCTCAAGTCTTTCTTTTGACAAAGTTGATGATGGCCTCTGATTGCATCTCTGCAGTCCAAAAACTTCAATCAAATGGCAAGGATAGCTCTCTCGTGACCTCAGTCATTGAAGACATTAAGCAGGAGGCAATAACTTCTTTAAAAGATTTGTCCTTTATCCATTTCAGTAGATGTTATAATGTGGTAGCTCATGTCCTAGCAAGATCAGTTGGTCAATGTTCTAATTAGTTTGGTTTCATGAGGCGCCAGAGCTTATCGGGTTTCATTATGTAATGACCTGTTGTCTTAATGAAAGGCTGCCCATTACTCTGGAAAAAAACTTGCAACCAGCACACCAAATGGAGAACTGGTCCACCTCACAAAACGGGACAGATACTTGGAAGGTTGACATCATGACATGTACCCAGACAAGGAATAGCCCAAATACACAACGTGCCTGCAAGGTAGGGTCCGTGCTCACAACTTGCATTTTAGAGCACATTGACAGCTAGGAGCTGTTTAAACAAAGAGCCAATTCTTTACACCTTCACGAATACAATGATGAATAGACAATTAACTAGAGCAAAACTGCCGAGACAGCGAAACACTAGCAGCAACCAAAATTCTTTTTTAAGAATATCTCGGTATATACTAAAAGAACCTAAATAATTAAAGAATTGAATTGCTTCAGAAACCATGACACGAGCACAAAGCGGGGACAGAAAAGTAGCAAAATGCAATAGCCTCTTATAAAATGCCAAATCAAAAACATTTTGGCCTGACTCCTCCAAATAGCCGACTTATTAGGTTAGCAGTATATATCTTGCTAATATTTGTACTTCTTGGTTCTTCTCCAGACCAAGCAAACCATGTGCTTCCACTTTCAGGTGGATTGTTGCTCCTTCCAAGCTGCCAGCTTTCTCAGAAAATCCATCACCTAGACATCAAGAAGAGTGTTTCATTTCTCTACTCTTGATATTAGATACATTCAAAAGGTTTTCCTTTCCTTTTGAACCAATACTAAACATTCAAATGCAAAAGTTTGTTGTGGTTCGTGCGGTGCTATGAGTTACCTCAGCTGGATCCCTCAAGGAGTAGAAGGCATCGCTCTCCTTAGGTATAGACGACACCAATATTCCAAAGCCACGGTTGCTTGCCTTCAGCACCTATTTGCACCAAAAGAAAATTATGTATTGTGGAAACAATCTATGTTTTACCAGTTCATGTGAGCAAATCAGACATGACAAGACATACCTTGAATGCGTCTTCATCAGTTCTGTCATCTCCAACATAGATAGGGAGAACATCTTCACTCTCATTGAGCCCAAGTGATTCAAGTAAAAACTCCACAGCTTTACCTTTGTTCCAATCAATCACAGGACGGACCTCAAAAACCTGCATTGACGAGTGAAATTGAATATTAGTTAAATTTAAAAAAAGCATACTAGCAAATAATTAGATAAAGCCTTCCAGTTTGTGCATAAGCCTCACCTTCCTTCCATGGGTTAGCCTTAGGCAAGGGTAATCTTCCAAAACAGCAGTTACACGCTGGAAAACCTTCTTATAGTCCTGAAGAATACAAACGGGTTAAAATTGGTCAATATTCAGCTCAAATGTTCAGATAAAACATATTCTCAATGAAATACAAACACTTGGATATAGAATTATTACATCTTCTGCCACATTACGATAATGCACAGACACACAGAACTTGTTGTCTTCCATCCTGGCACCAACAATGTCCTTGACACTCTCACCAAGTTTTTCATACACCTGTCATGTACAAGACTGAGAAAAGTCTAACCATATGACATATAATAGCAACCTAAATTTCGGCAGTAGATACATACCTCACTGATCATGGGTAAAAACTCACTTGCAGGTTGGAACAGGTTCACCTCTTTACCCTGTGGGGGCAAAAAAAAGAAATTCACATTACTAAAGCATGTAACAAATGTAAAAGGTGGATGCAAGATCTAGAAAGTTGTTTCACCTGCGAATCAGTGGACCGAATACATTCCACACCATTGGGGTCAGCAGCCTTCCTAACAGGGCCCATTATGTCCATTCCATGACTTCCAGCGTAGTACAGTTCATTAAGCTTGACAAAGTCAAAAACCTATAAAGAAAAGGTCAAATCAGAGAAAAGAACCAACAAGTGAGGAAAAATTCAAAATGTTGATACAAAGAGTATTTGTAGTGATTATCTAGCATACCTTATCACGAGACCTTCCACTAATGATTGCAGTTGGGAAAAGTGATGCCACATGCCTAACAGCAGCACGCATCTGTGAAATACAATCTTTAGAAAGGGGGCAAAAAATTGAACCTGAAAATATAGGACTTGTGGTCCACTCTTACATGAATTGCGGGAATTAAGGAAAATATACCTCATCAGACATTAACGCGTTTGCAGGATTGTCCACAATTGGCGAAAGAGTTCCATCATAGTCAAGAAACAATGCCAGTCTTTTTCTCCCAGCAAGATCAGTAATTGTCTCAAATGAGGTCAAAGCAGAAGGATAGTCCACCTATACAATGATAAAACAATGCAAATCACTGAGTTATTGTCAAACTTCTTTAATAGTCGCAAACACTACAGATGTAAATACATACCATCCAGTTACGATATTGCAAATCAAGATCATCAGCTTGAGTGTCATTGACAACATCCTTGATCTGTCTTTTGCGGGTAGGTGATGAGGCCATCATGAGGTCGAGCCATCCAGTGGCACGAACTTCTTCAACCTTACCAGGAAGAGGTATCTTCTTTGTAGTATTCAAGCAAAGCCCCGGAGAGGGGAAGCTAGTAGGTGTTGTGAAAGTCATGACAGCAGCAGGCAAGGCTAATGTGGGGAGATGATCAGCAAGAACAGGTGAGTTGAGGCCTGTCTTCAAATCCATCAACAAGACACAACTCTCCTTCCCCTCAAGTCTCGTTGTAAGATCAGTTAGGAGCTACAGAAAGTCAGTGCACAAGAATGCAGAATTGTCCACAGAACTGAGCACTTAACCAACCCTCTTGTCAATGAAAAACCACCGTTTCAATGTCTTCTTGTCACTGCAAACATGCATGTACCGCGTCAAGCCCATTAAATGCGGAGACCCTGCATTCTGCATTAGAAAGAAATATTTTAGCCTGGAAAATAGCAATCACTGTAAAATAAAGACTACAGGTTGTTCAGGCGCATACTGGTTCATTGCCATGGTCAGCACAGATCATTTAAAAGAAACGCTCATTCATCAGACGGATCAATCAGTTCCAAGGACAATAATTGCGCACAAGCCCAGCCAGCACTGAATTAAAAAGACAAGCCTTGTCATGTAATGGTCTAATGAAACACCACACCACCTAATGCAAGAACAGCTGACCACACTGAACAGCATAGTTACTGTTTATGTCTTGCAAGTTAAAAAAGGAAACAGTCTCGGATGCCTCTCTGTCCACAATTTAAGGTTGATTCCTTCTATGTAACACCACATAATTGGAAAACGACGTTTGATCCATCTACCATCAACAACTTAAAAGGCCAAATTACGACAAACGACATAAACATAGATGATTTGGTGTGACCCATGTGTACTAGTGGTAGATGCACGAAGTTTGTGGCGGTTGCCGTCATCAGTACAAGTCACCACCATGGTTAATTGAACAGGGTGCCCATGAAAACGCATAAAGAAAAGTACAATGAAGTCCCAAGAGCAATTCAGGACAAGTGCACATGGAATTTTTTTAGCAGTGGCACTCAGAAACAAAAAGGCAAACACATAATTGTGGATTAGGTCAGTAATCATCACGTATCATGACAGGAGTAATCGACTGGAGCTGGACCACCAGCGCATCAATCAGCCAATCAATAGGCATGGCATGTACAACAGATGGGAGATGGCGCCTGGCAGCCAGGCTCGCACGAAAGCCTCGGCGATGCAACATGCCGCTCGCAACGGCGGCAGTGAAAGGCACAGCTCCCATCAACCCCAACCAACAAGAACAAAATACGTGGGGGCGCCCGGAGACCGGTGCACTGCGGCAATCATCAAAGCCGAAATTTTTATTTCCCTCCACCTCGCGATACATCCAAAAAGAATCGGGGAAAAGGGCAAGAGAAAGGTACGGCCAGTTGGACGGACCCCGCCACGGCCGCAGGGACCCCCGCGAGGAAGAATCCCACACCGCCCGCCAACCACCGGCGCTATCACCCCCTCCTCCTCCGCCTCTCCCCTCCGCATCCCACCTGCTCATTCATGGGCCGTGTTTTGGGTGGCCTGATTAAAAAAATCGAGTTTTTCTTTGGGCGCTTCCGATACAGTTCCATACATGGAACGGAACTGATTACCGGTGGGGACGGCGGCCGTCGCCGTCGCACGGGGGATACGGAGACGGCGAAGTATACTCCCTCAGAAAACAAAATTTCACACGAACCCGTCAAGCAATTCGGCGCGAGATCTACGAACGAATACTTGAGGGAGGAACCCCGTGACATAGTTTTCCAAGAAAACATGAGGACCCGATCCAGGGAGGAGAAACCTTACCGGACAGAGGCGGCGAGGCTATCCCCAATGCCGGCGCCGGCGTGCCACCCAACGAGGCTCCGGAAACGACCGGACGGGAGGCGGCGACGGAGGAGGGGATTTTGGGAGGAGAGGAGAGAAGGTTGGAGGAGGGCGCGTATTAATAGGCGGCGACTCGCGGCTTCTCTCTCTGTGTTTTCTCTTTCTCTCTCTCTACCAGAAGCGGAGGCGGAAAAGGCAGTTACCGGTTGTCTCGGTCATGGGCGTTTCGCTTCGTTTTCGCTGGTCACGGGATTACCCCCAAAGCGACAGCGGCGCGGGGCCCGCCGGCGCGAGCTTTTGCTGACGCGGTCGGGCGACGACGCGCCACGTAGCGGGAAGCGACGGCGATCGCGAGGGGTCGGCCGGTCCGGGCCCCACACAGGCGCGGGGTTAACTGCGGTTGTGGGAAGGGAAGGTGTGGGCCCGGGATCTATCGCGGAGAAGAAGAGCAGCGCCACCAGCTAGGCAGCCAGCAGCGAGCGGCTTCGGAATCCTTGACCGCCCCCGGGGCCCGTCCCCACCGACGCGCCGACACGTGGTGCCGCGTGGGAGGGAGAGAGGGTCCACGGATATCCACGTGGGCGGATGCTGACCACTGGTGGCGCCACGTGGGCGACGCCGGATCCGGGGCCTCGTCCCGCGTGGGGTTGTGGGCTTGTGGCTGCGTGCTCTCGTCTCCTCCGTTCGGACCTCCGTCTCTGCTTTTCCTTTTTATAAGTTTTGTGCAACGCTTTCCAATCAACAAAAGAGACATGTTGCTTGTTTCAAAAAAAAAAAGATAGACATGTGGCCAATTAAATTGTTCTTGTATTGTAATATTTTGCTAGAGTTATTCTAAATTTACGCTATAACGCAGCATATCGTAAATAAGTAAGCTTGTTTACCCGTAAATTCAAATTTCACCTGTTAGGCGCTCATAAATATGATGTGGCGTAGAGCTATTAACATGAGCCTACGTAGGACACGATGCATGCAGGCTGTCTATGCATGGAATCCTGTATATTTTTTCCTCGTTTTAAATTGTAGATCATTTTGAGTTTTCTGAATCATATACATGATATACTATAGTTATGTGCATAGCAAAACTAAGCAAAATGACTTATATTTTGTGACGGGGTAAATATGTGTATCTTATATGATAATAATACATTAATACTAATAGTCTCTAGCCTTAGAATTTGTGTGTGTGGTGCAAATACAATATGGACGTCAAAGTGTTTTAGGGTCGATTTTGATGGGACTTGCTATGAGATTTTTTTTTGGTAACCAACTTGATATGAGATTGTGCCTACCTTTTACTCATTTATAGCTGAGTTAGAAGTCGTATTTGTGAAGCCAGGTTTATCGCCTTTTTTTATCTTTCTATTTTCTCTTCGGGTAAACAAAAACCACAAAAGTCGCTAGTGTTTGTGCAAGTTGTGGGCTTCCAAATTGCACACGATACAGTGCGTGGGTGGCTCCTCGCACATCTGTGTACTATGATACTCCCTCCATCTCAGAGGACCTGTCGTCACTATTGACTTTTGATCATAACATTGATCGTTCGTCTTATTAACGAAATAGTGTAAATATGCAAAATGATAAGCTTTATTTTGAGTACTTACGCGACAGTAATGATGAACGATGATCCACGGTCGACATCAAATGTTAACCTTTTTTGTAGCAATAGCATGCTGACAACAAGCGATAAGTAGCTGGCATGTGAAAAAAACTGCCCCATTATTTGAGAATCCAGCAAGACGAAAGGGTGGGGCCCAGTGGCGAAGCCAGCAACAGCACCTAGGGGGGCTCCTGCTGCCTTCTTCCTCCTCCAGCCCACCTTTCCCTCTTCATCTTCCACCTGTAGCCTAGGGGGCTCTGAGGGGGCTCCATGGCGGCGCCGGTGGTTGGGGGGCTCCAGCCCCACCCGCCACCACCGGTGGCTACGCCACTGGTGGGGCCTAGCCGGATCGAGCTGGTACTGATGTGGATCAATGCTACCATACGGAGTAGTAGGTCCACAGCGACACACACATCATGACAGTGTAGTGGCTTTCCTTCCTCCGTTTGATCGAGATGCTCCTCCTTTTGGGTTCACTAAAAGGAGAAGAAGCATAAATAGAGACGACGAGGCTCGCTTACCGTTGGTCTTCTGGTGTTGTGCCACTGCCATGTGGGCCAGATCCATATGACAGGGACTCAACGGCAGAGGTTGGCAGATATTCTGCTTCCCGCGACGAGGGCCGCCGGGAGCCCCGACGTGGTGGTCAGCGGTTGCCGTTTTCTGACGTTGAGTTTTGCTTGGCCGTACAGGGCAGCCAAGGGGCAGAGCAAAAACTATGGGGGGCATGGCGATCGGCGGCCGTGGTGTCTTGCGGCTGCGGACAAGAAGTCAACAACGGTAGGGAGGGGGCTTGTGCTTCGGATCCTGTCGCGATCCAATTTGTTGGGCACAGTTCCCAACGTTGCTTTGCCGTTTTCAGTTGTTTATAGTAAAGGGCAGTAGTAACCAACAAACCCAGACCACCAACAATTTACAATTAGCAGCAAGTAGTGTGTGGTCCGGATCCTTGTGAAAATCAAGCGTTCTCTCGGCCACTGCTGCGCTGTGCTCAGGCATGCTGGGTGTGGACAGTGTTGGAAATAAACTGTTATCGTGATCTTCTCGGTCTCCAACCGAGAGGAACTTGTTCCTCACGTTTTTCCCCTACGTGATGGATCAGAACTCGTGTTCTGTAATCGGCAGGAACACAATTAGAATCCTATTAGGACTCTAGGCCCTGCCTCCACAGCTCCATATAAAACTAAGGGTAAGGCAAAGCCTCCAACGTATCAAATCAATTTGCTTTAGCCTAAAGACCAAACACCGATTGCTAAGGGAGCTGGAGGAGGTAGAAGCTCTAGTTCCTCGTCCACGTCCGGGTCAGTGCCGTTGGCGTACAGAGGGGATACGTTCAAGTTGTCGATCAAGAACATCACAAGTTCTTGAGTCGGCGTTCGTCATCGATTCTACTACTTCAAGGCTGAGACCTGTACCAACTACTTCGTCTCAGGAGGCTCCCATGGCGGCTACTAACACTGATATAAGTTTATCCCACCTAATTCCGCATTAGCAGATTGATTGTGATTTAGGCTATGTGATCCTGTGTTTATGTGCTACTTATGTTGAACAGCAATATTCAACAATTGGCATCTAGAGCCGTACTTAGCCTTATCATGATCTAATCTTAATCCTAAGCCATGGTTTTGCTCCTGTTTTAGTCGGTTTAAGATTAATTTGATATGCATTAGCCTTGCAGATTAGTTTATGACATGCAATTAGTTTGATTTGTGCTTATCAGTGTGTTATTAGATAAATGCAGTAAGATTAAGTGCAATCATGTGCAAATTAGATGTAATCTAGTTCGGTTAATGATTAAAGTTCAAGTTTAAGTTTAATTTGACCTGTTAGAACCGAGTTAGATGCTCATGTGCCTAATTGCACGCCTAATTACGATAATTAGACCCTAATTAATTTTAAGTTCATGATTATGTTAAGTAATTAGGGTTAGTTCATCCCTGTTAACCCCAATTAGGCACTGTCAGTACTCAATCTCATGAAATTACTCATCAATTCGTGAAATTGAAAGTGCATAAGCAAGTAGAAGGAGGGGAATCGAATTGAATTACAAAGATTCATCAGAAAAGATCCCTAAATTCGAAAATCCCCAAATCAGCGAACCCTAACCCTAACCCTAGGGATTAAGGGCTTCCCTGGTTGATGGCGGCACACGGCATCAGGACGTCGTGCGCGCGCCACAGTCATCTCCCTCACCGGCCACATCAGCAAGGGGGCACGCGGTGGATCATGGCGGTGGCGTTTGCAAGCTCGGGATCCGGGGGAGGAGAAAGAGGAGATGGGGTGACTGCGGCGTGCGGGTGGAATGCGAGGGGAGTTAGGGTTTCCTCTGCCGCCGGCCGTTTTTGACCTGGTTCGGGTTTCCCTCCGTCGTCCGATCTGCGACGAACAGCCAGGATCGCGCGCATCAGATCAGCGGCGCGAGCAGGCCGGGCCGCAGTGGGCCGATAGTTGGACCGCTGCGCAGGCCGTAAGATGGGCCGGATTAGCTAAATAGAGGGGATGGGCTACTGTGGGCTAAAGCATATGTGGGATAGTTTTGAGGTTTTGAGCCCGTTTAAGTTTTTCCTTTATCTTTTATGTTTTCCAGCTTATTTAATTTCCATAAGTCATATAATTGTTTTAATTACTGTTTAGTTTGCATTATTTTCGCTGAAAAATTATGTTTTCCACCAGTATGCAATTAAGATGCTCTCTAATTAAGTGGAACCATCGAGAAGCTTAGTTAGAGTACACTTATAATTAATTCTGACCATCGTTGTTTTAATTATGAGTTTAATGATAAATTTCGTTTGTTTTCTGCCCATCGGTGATGCAAATTGAAATTTATTGCATAATTTTAATCGGACCATCATAAGGTTATTATTATGCTTTTATGTGCATCTTTATTGTGTATTTTACTGAAACATAATTTTCCATAATTTTCAATGAACAATGTGACCGGCTACCTAAACACCATTGAGCCACTTAATGGCACCAACTTTCCTAGCTGGAAGGAAAAGGTGCAGGTCATACTTGGCATTTTAGAGTATGACTCAGTCTTACGTGATGCTAGGCCTGTTGTTTCTACTACTCCCAATGCTAGCAATTCTCATGTCGATAAGTGGGATAGGAACAACAGAATGGCCAACATGATCATTAAGCAATCGATCTCTGTTGCCATTAGAGGTGCTATTCCTGATAAACATGAGGATGGTCGTGAGTTGACCGCTAAGGAATTCTTCGATAAGGTTGAAGAAAACTTTAAGAGCTCCTCTAAGACCTATGCTAGCACTCTCATTATGAAAATGCTAACATCTGAGTATAATGGGTAAAGTGGTATTAGGGAGCACATTTTGAGCATGTGTGATATGGCCAATAAGCTTAAGGCACTAGATATGGCCATCTCGGATGGTTTTCTGGTGCATTTCATTATGACTTCACTGCCTCCTCAATATAGTCCTTTTAAGATAAGTTACAACACTCAGAAAGGGACTTGGAACATAGCTGAGCTTATCAGCTATTGTGTTGAGGAAGAGGAAAGGCAGAAGGCTGAAAAAGGGAAGAATGTGGCTAACCTTGTTGGGTTTAATCATCCTTCTAAAAATCAAGCTGAATCAGGAAGCAGCAAGCAGCCTAAGAAGAAATTTAAAAAAAATAAGGTGAATAAGACCACTTCACATAAGAATGCTCAAGATGCTAAAGTTTGCAAGTTCTGCAAGTCTCCTAAACATCTGCAAAAGCAATGCGCAGCGTTTAAGGAATGGCTAAAGAACAAAGGTACTGATGTTGTTTCATTTATTGATGAATCATTCTTAGCTGATTTTTCCCCGAATACTTGGTGGATTGACTCAGGTGCCACTGTGCACATTTCTAATTCATTACAAGCATTCAGTTCAATGAGAACTATAAGAAGGGGGGAGCGAAATCTTAGAGTTGCTGATGGAAATGAAGTTGAAGTCGAAGGCGTTGGAAACTTCGCATTAGAGCTACCAAGCGGCTTCAGTCTTCAATTAGATGATGTCCTTTATGTTCCTAGCTTAAAGAGAAACCTCATTTCAGTTTCAGCATTAGATTATTCGGGACATATTTGTGAGTTTGGCAACAATAAGTGTAATATTAAGTATCATAATATAAATGTTGGTCTTGGTTATTTGCAAGGCAAGCTTTATAGGCTCTTTCTTGATAAAGATTGTTCTGTGATGAATGTGAGTGATGTGTCTAAAAAAGCGTAAGCGAAATGATGAGACTTCTTCGAAATTATGGCACTGTCGTTTAGGCCATATTTTGAGGGGGAGAATGGAACGTCTCATTAGGGAAGAGATACTACATTCATTAGATTTCTCAGACTCAGAACAGTGCATCGACTGTATTAAGGGGAAATTCGCTAAGACAATTAAGAAAGGAGCTACTAGGAGTTCGGGCCGCTTAGAAATTATTCACACTAACATTTGTGGCCCATTCCCAGTAACTTCAGTGGATGGTTATGATTCATTCATTACTTTCACTGATGACTTCTCTCGTTATGGTCATATTTACCCCATTCGCGATCGATCTGAAGCATTAGATAAATTTAAGATTTGTAATGCTGAAGTGGAAAATCAGCATAGTATTACTATTAAAATAGTAAGATCAGATCGAGGTGGTGAGTATTATGGGAGACATGCTCCATATGGCCAGATTCCTGGACCATTCGCTAAGTACCTTGAGGAAAATGGTATTAGGCCCCAGTATTCTATGCCGGGCGAACCACAGCAGAATGGAGTGGCTGAGCGACGCAATCGCACACTTATGGACATGGTGCGTAGCATGCTTAGCTATTCTAGTTTGCCAGTGGAGTTGTGGATGGAAGCATTAAAAACAGTTGCACACATTCTTAATCGGGTTCCTAGTAAGTCAGTGCCCAAAACACCTTATGAATTGTGGTTTGGAAGGAAACCGACACTTAATTACTTACGTGTGTGGGGCTGTCCAGCTGAAGCTAGATTATTTAATCCACAACAAAAGAAATTAGATACTAAGACGATAAGCTGCCATTTTATTGGATATCCCGATCAGTCTAAGGGGTATCATTTCTACTGTCCTAATCGCCACACTAAGTTCGTAGAGGCTAGACAGGCTGTGCTCCTAGAAGATGCAGAAATCAGTGGGAGCTTTCCAACGAGGGAAATAAGTCTTGAGGAAATCCGGGCTGAGCTTCCCATTCCGGTGACTCAAGAATCAGTGACACCTCAGTTAGTGCCATTGTTCTTACCCTCTATTCAGACTTCAAGTGCTACAGCTCAAGTTGAGGCACCACATCAGCCAGTGATTGTGCCACAGCAAGAGCAAGTGATGCATAATAATGAAGTGCAAAACCCTGTTGAGCAACCTCTACCCATTTCTGAGTCAGTTGTGAATGAGCCTATAAGGAGATCACAACGGCCAAGGAGGTCTGCCATTCCTGACTGTTATGAGACATACTTAAGTGAAGATATGTATGATGTCGGAAAGGTAGATGATCCTGTCTCATTCAAAGAGGCAATTTCAAGTGAGCATTCCGCTAAGTGGGTTGAGGCTATGGAAGATAAGCTTAAGTCTATGAGCACTAATGATGTATGGGACTTAGTCAAAATTCCTGATGGAGTCAAACCAGTAGGCTGTAAGTAGGTCTTCAAAATTAAGCGTGACTCTGAAGGGAATGTCGATAAATTCAAAGCAAGGCTCGTAGCAAAGGGTTATACACAAAAAGAAGGGGTTGATTATAATGAAACTTTTTCACCTGTGTCTAAGAAAGATTCGTTTAGAATCGTCATGGCGCTAGTGGCTCAATTTGATTTAGAGCTACATCAGATGGATGTTAAGACTGCATTCCTTAATGGTCACTTAGACGAGACAATTTTCATGACACAACCGGAAGGTTATGTTGTGAAAGGTAAAGAACATATGGGATGCAGATTAAAGAAATCTATTTATGGACTTAAGCAAGCGTCAAGACAATGGAACCTTAGATTCGATCAAGTGATTAAGAAATTCGGATTTAAGAAAAATCCTATAGACAATTGTATCTACATTAAGATAAAAGGTGGAAAATTTGTCATTCTAGTACTCTATGTGGATGATATTCTATTAGCAAGTAACGATAAGCAAATGTTACATGAGACAAAGAGATTTCTATCATCCCATTTTGATATGAAAGATCTCGGTGAGGCCTCTTATGTTCTGGGCATTGAGATTCACCGAGATAGGACTAAAGGAGTGCTGGGATTATCTCAAAAGGCATATATTGATAAAATGCTTAAGAGATATGAGATGCAAAATAGTAAGCCCACACATGTTCCAATAGCAAAGGGCGATAAATTTAGTGAAGAACAAAGTCCTAAAAACCAATTGGAATTAAGTAAAATGAGTAATATTCCTTATGCTTCTGCTGTCGGGAGCTTAATGTATGCTCAAGTCTGTACGCGTCCGGACTTGGCATTTGCAACCGGAATGTTTGAAAGATATCAGCAAAATCCAGGAAAGGTCCACTGGATGGGTGTCAAAAAAGCATTACGCTATTGCCAAGTCACTAAAAACTACATGCTTACATATAAGAGATAGATAATTTTGAAGTTATTGATTATTCTGATGCTGATTTTGCTGGATGTGAAGATAGTAGAAAGTCTACATCAGGATATGTCTTCACTCTAGCAGGAGGAGCTGTTTCTTGGAAAAGCTCTAAGCAAGAGTTAACTGCAGCGTCGACTATGCAGGCTGAGTTTATAGCATGTTATGAAGCGACAGGACAGGCTGTGTGGCTTAAGAATTTTATTTCGGGCCTTAAGGTTATATACAGCATTACAAAACCACTTAAGTTATACTGTGATAATAAATCAACAATATTTTTCATAAAGAACAACAAGTCAAGTGGTGCTTCCAAACACATTGACCTTAAGTATCGTGTTGTTATTGAAAGAGACCAGGATCGTACTATTAATGTCGAGCACATAAGAACTAATGAGATGCTCGCGGATCCGCTCACTAAAGGCATACCACCTAATCTATTTAAGCAACATGTTCTAGACATGGGTCTGGTGGATAGTCTTTAGGTCCTGGTTCAGGGCCGTTATGAACTCCCAATAATGTATAAGCGTTCTAACAAGGTGTCTCAGTGAAATTATGGGTAATGGGGTCCCGGTAGCGAATTAAATGCTGCTGACGACGCATTGGTCTAGTATTTACTGTTTTACCGAGTGTGAACATTAGTATGATGCGAACAAGTTGTAGGCCGTTCGATCAAGTGGGAGAATGTTGGAAATAAACTGTTATCGTGGTCTTCTCGGTCTCCAACCGAGAGGAACTTGTTCCTCACGTTTTTCCCCTACGTGATGGATCAGAACTCGTGTTCTGTAATCGGCAGGAACACAATTAGAATCCTATTAGGACTCTAGGCCCTGCCTCCACAGCTCCATATAAAACTAAGGGTAAGGCAAAACCTCCAATGTATCAAATCAATTTGCTTTAGCCTAAAAACCAAACACCGATTGCTAAGGGAGCTGGAGGAGGTAGAAGCTCTAGTTCCTCGTCCACGTCCGGGTCAGTGCCATTGGCGTCCAGAGGGGATACGTTCAAGTTGTCGATCAAGAACATCACAAGTTCTTGAGTCGGCGTTCGTCATCGATTCTACTACTTCAAGGCTGAGACCTGTACCGACTACATCGTCTCAGGAGGCTCCCATGGCGGCTACTAACACTGGTATAAGTTTATCACACCTAATTCCGCATTAGCAGATTGATTGTGATTTAGGCTATGTGATCCTGTTTTTATGTGCTACTTATGTTGAACAGCAATATTCAACAGACAGACCGACAGAGTATGAACGGATCGGAGCAGGAGTAGTGGAGAATGAAGCAGGTCGGCCGAGATCGAAGAGGTGTCCAGGGAAGATGAATGAATTGAAGCAGCTCGTCCGAGCACCGCGGTTGGTATGATCGACGACATTGATGTGAATCACAAACAGCTAGCAGACGGATCGATGCGTGCCCGCCGCCGCCGGGGATGGATGCGTTAATGTGTTCCACGACGGAGCGCGAACAGCTGCTAGCTACCAGAAAATGCAGCACGTGCCCGTGCCGGCGAGGTTGGTGTTGCCGTAGCAGACTCGCAGTGAAGTTCTCGTGATGGATTCTTGTTAGAGTGGCGCAGCGGAATCCGGCCCGGCCCGCTATACCCACGAGCCGACGCCTCACCAGGCCTAAGGTCCACCGGAGCCCACAACAACAAGGCCCTGGGCCTAACTCAACCCAAAAGACTAGCCTGATGGGTGAGGACTGCCCCCACCTTTATGTTGTGCTCCCCCACCATCAATTTCCGATGTGGGACTAAACCCAACAATCTCCCCCGTCACACATTGGGCCTAACTCTTCCATCACAACCATCCGTGTGATCTCCCGAAGACGTTATCCAGGCCTCGAGTCCAACTCTCCAGTCACAACCATCCGTGTGACCCTCCGGAGACGTTCACGGGCTCCCCCGTCACCATGTGACCCCGGAGATGTTTTCCCAGGTTTTTCCGACCTTCGGCTCTGATACCACTTGTTAGAATGGCACAGCGGAATCCGACCCGACCCGCTATACCCACGAGCTGATACCCCACCAGGCCTTAGGTCCACCGGAGCCCACAACAACAGGCCTTGGGCCTAACTCAACCCAAAAGACTAGCCTGATGGGTGAGGACTGCCCCCACCTTTATGTTGCGCTCCCCCACCATCAATTTTCGATGTGGGACTAAACCCAACAATCTCCCCCGTCACACATTGGGCCCAACTCTTCCATCACAACCATCCGTGTGATCTCCCGAAGACGTTATCCAGGCCCCGAGTCCAACTCTCCAGTCACAACCATCTGTGTGACCCTCCGGAGACGTTCACGGGCTCCCCCGTCACCATGTGACCCGGAGATATTTTCCCAGATTTTTCCGACCTTCGGCTCTGATACCACTTGTTAGAGTGGCGCAGTGGAATCCGGCCCGGCCCGCTATACCCACGAGCCGACACCTCACCAGACCTAAGGTCCACCGGAGCCCACAACAACAAGGCTCTGGGCCTAACTCAACCCAAAAGACTAGCCTGATGGGTGAGGACTGCCCCCACCTTTATGTTGTGCTCCCCCACCATCAATTTCCGATGTGGGACTAAACCCAACAATTCTAGCTCGTGGTCTGGTGGTTCCATGGCATCGGAACTGGCAAATGGTCAAGGCCGGAGAAAAGAAGATGGTGCACCGTACCATTTCGCCGAAAATCCACACCGAGTGCAAAGCGAGGCGCCAACCGAACTCGCTCGCTTGCGGCCTTTCGCTGACGTGCTACCAGAGAGCCGCAAGCTCACGAGATCGCCCGCGCGTCAACACGCGCCCAGCACGTCGCCGTCTACGGTTTTGTCGGTGGGGTATACGCATTACGGAGTAGTACGCACCACGGCCGTGCGCGGATGCGTGGCGCTGACGGTGAAAGCCTATTATTCCAGCTACGTACCTGCGGGCGTCGACGTCACAGCAAGAAGGGTCGGTCGGTGGCCGCGCCGGCGCCCAAGTCAAGGCACCGTCGTGACACGTATGAAGTACGTGGGAGCCTGCCTGCCAGAATATTCGGGGCAAGGTCCAGCTGGTCAAGCAGGTGCGGACAAATTGAAGGGGGACGACGGGTTGCATTGGCCGGACGATCGAGTCCGTGTCCGTCCCAGAATTACGACGAAATCAATGAGCAGGCTCTCTCTCTCTCTCTCTCTGTTGAAGCATCAACAAGCAAGTCAATGCGCGGTCGAGAAATTGTGCGGAAGTTTCAGCCGCCGAATCCCGGCCGGCGTCGTGCGTGGATCCTACGACGTACGACGACTCGTCGTCGTCGTCTGCCACCAACACGAAGCGCATGCATGCATGACATGACTCGGAGTCTCTGACAAGTACCCCAGCGATATTTGTTTTAAAATTATATTGTTTGTCGACGACGGTGCGGGAAGGCATACGGCCGGAAGCATAGATAGCCTATAGCTGGAAAACTTTGCTACTGCCAACTTGCCAAGTAGTAGTACGAGTAGTTCTCGATGCCATGGCGGTGGCGTGTTTGACCACTTGCTTATTGCTTTGCTTAATCACTCTCTGTAGGTTTGTTTGTTTATGCATGTCCGGTACTTGGACAGATCGATCCCATGCGAGGCAGCTAGCTGCATGCCTTGACCTCCAAGAAAGGCGAACAGGACGTACAGCTCGCTCCTGGCTGCTGAAACTACGCGGCATATGACTCGACGACACGTCGAGGCATCAGACTTGACAATTTTGGGTTAGCCAGAAGAAAGCAAGGGTCCCAAGGTTTACTATTCTTGCTAGCTGGAGTGACAGGCGTCACATGCAACAACTACTAAAAAGCTTCAGCAGAAGTAAGTACAGAACGGAGAGCGCTAGCTGCGATCTGACACGGCCAATCATCGATCTCGGCGTCGAAGTTGAAGCTTTTGTTATTAAACGCGCAATGCTACTGCCACGAAAAAGGCATATCTTGGCCTTGGCCACGGCGCCCCCGTGCCGCTAGCTGCATGCGCCGCGCGCGGCACCCAACTTGCGCGCGTGCCTGCTGCCAGCGGCCAGGCCAGGCTACTCGCCGCGCGCGCGCGCCTGCTACTGTGGCCGGACAGCCGGTCGCCGGGGGACCCCGGAACGGCCCGGCCGGCCAGCGCACATGCCACGGAACGTGGGGGCGCGCTCGATCTGCTTAATCAATCAAACAAATGAAAAGCGTCCTGCCCGGTCTTCCTTCTCCAGCGAATTAGGAGGAGCTGACATGCGTGCACGCCGGCCGCTGATCGCGCTGCCGCCTCAGATCTTGCCTGAATCCTGATATAGTACTAGCTACCTATAGCCAGCTCGTGGGCGGCGCGCGGAACTCTGCTTTGCTGCGTCATGTGCCCGTCCCAGTCAGAACTGGAGCCAAACCTTGCTTGAGACCCTTCACCAAATAAACCTGATGATCGAGTTACGTTATACCACCAGCGCTTTCCTAGTTATTTGCTCTTGTGTGTAGGCTCCAGCTCACCGCCGCTTGTTTATGGGCACACGAGCGCACGTGGTCCGGCGCGCGTCGATATGATCGCACAACCCCATTCTCCTCGCGCGCCCAACCACCAGTGGTAGTAGTGCTACTACTTGTTTTCGTCGGTTCGTGTCGCATGTGTGTGTTGCGGTCGACCGACCCGGCCGGGGGCGGTGGCGGGTGATGCCGACTGCCGTCCCACTCCCCGCGCGGCGGCGGCAGCAGCAGCAGCCACTCCCCGATGATTGGCCGGCGGTCGGCCCCGCCGGTCTTTCTCCTTACTTTTCTCGACCAACTGCAGCCTCCGACTCCGACGACCTCGTCACACGCACGCGCGCGCTGGCTGCTCCTATTATATGCAACGTAACGAAAGGGTACCGCGCGCGACGCGGCCCAAGGACGGAACCCACTGCACTGCACCGTCCGTCCGACGGTGCGGTGACGGGGCGGGCGCCATAAAATTCCCAGCAACGTGCGCCACGCACCGATATAAAGATTTGACATCCCGTCTCCGACGAGCCAACCGGCCGGACGTGTGACTAGCTAGCTAGCTGGTGGTTTTTATTTCCCGCACGTTGCGCCGGCGGCGGCGGTAGTGGTTGCATCGTCGCCGGCGTCACGCCCCCACACAAGTTGATCCAACTATATATATACTTATTCTTAAAGAAACGAGCTCGATCGTTTGCGGCGTGCAAGGACAAGGAACGCGCATGAATTTTACGGGGGAGATTCTGTGGGATACAGCCGGCGTCACCTCCGACGATCCACGCCAAAAAACAAATCCCCGTGGAATTCGTGCCGTCCAAAACTAATGGTTCCATCAAGGTCAGTCGTCGCCTTGCGCCGTCACGCGTGCGCTGGAAAGCTATAGGATCCTTGCTACGGAACGGTGGTGTGGTGTGCGTCAGCTGATCGTGTGTGTATACTGCGAAGCAAAGCTCTCCGGTGGGCCTCTGGCTACCCGCTACCAGCCAGAAGCTGTATGCATGTGTACAGGCACCGTCCACCGATCGTGGGCCGTATATTGGCTGGCCGGCCGGTGCAAGTACTGTGCACCGTACCGGAGCCGCCACATGCAGTACGTGCCCGACCGATCGCAAGGCAGTAGCATCTGGCACGTACTGTTCACGGGGCGTCAGGTCTGACGTGTCGCCACATCGCCGTACGTCGTGCTGCGCGAGCTGCACGTTCCAGCATGATCATTGCAGGCTTGCGGTGCAGGCATGTCGCGCTGGGCGTGACTGGATTCCTCGTCCTGTTGCGTTACGTAATGTATAGGGCGGGCGAGAAGGGAGGGAGGGGGGGATGCAGCAGCTTCTTCGGCGACCGCAGTTGCTGCTGCAGCTAGCGCTCGCAGGATACGAACGCAAGGCCAACCTAATCAAATCAACAGACAATGTAGATATTCACTCAGACTGATTATATTGCGGAAGATATGTATCTAGCTTATTGGGAATTCAATTGCTATGCTCAGTAGAAGTCCATCAGTTTCATTAGCTTTGAGTGTTTCTTAGAATTCAATTGCAACGATAGATAGAACTCCACCAATTTCATTAGCTTTGAGCGTTTCTTGTAGTATTACTTGTAAATGACAACGTACAAGAAACCTACACCATCCAAGCATTTCCAACCCATGGAAAAACAGGACAAGATTATTTTGTCATCCTTTCATATGATATCTTCTTTCCAGAAATGAAATCTGACATAATCATATTGTGAAAATATTGCATGATTGTCAGATTCGAGTATCATATGTGCAAGTTTTTATCAAACACTCACATTGAGAAAATCGTCCAACGGGCTGGAGAGCTACAAAAGTAACAACTCATGGCACGAACAATGAAATTTAGGAATGTAGTCCCAGCCTGAATAATAAGTGATAGGTTGAGCACAAACAGTGCATAGTCATGAGCTTGGCAGGATGTAATCTTTGCCTTTCTAGTAAATTAGAAAAATTGGTCTTCGGTAAAAGATAAGCTGAAGACAGAGAATAACCCACCATTGAGATTTTCCTTGAGCCATTTGAGTTCTTGAGGTCAGTTAGGGGCTTGCCCCTCCTGTTTCTTTCAAAAAAAAAATTGAGTTCTTGAGGCTAATATGGCTGACCATGAGTACTGCCTTGAATCATAACGAGCCGTAGCTTCCATTGCTCGTAGATAGCAACACATATATACTCCAACCAGTAAATAACACCTAGATGCAATATTGTATCCTCAAAATCATAAATTAATTAGCCTGTACAGTCATACCACAGCAACTTCCCATCCAAGTTGTTAGTGCTTTTACCTGCACAATTACAGATACAAACAATGTGAATAAAATCAGCTAAACACAAGTTGTCAGCAACACTGATCAATCAACAACTCCTTGACAGCCTGAGTAAGTAAATACCAGTGTCAAGTCTCTACATTACCTTTACTGGCAGGAAGACATATGGATAATATAACACCACTGCAGTAACCTGAAGTCATGAAAAAATTAGCATTGTAATCGATATATGGCGAGAAAGAACCTAATATTGTCCAAATCTATGAACATTCCAATGTTGCCAAGGTAGTAAAAACGACATCAATGTTATGTAATTGTACCTTGTTTCCCCTTGAAATACATATGTTGCCAGCGTGAAATAAGAATGTTGTGTCAAGCCAACCCTTTGCTTCAAACACGACTAATGAAGCAGCATTAAGAGACACAAGGTTTACCGTATTTTGTTGTTGGAGGAAACCGTGAAACATCTGATATGTAAGCAACATTTGGTTTTCTTCCAAAAAGGAAACACAAACAGATGCAGTCTTCACCATGGATCCTCTGATAGGAATACAAAATTCAGAAACATTCATAGCAAAATAAAATGCAGCATCTTTTTTTTTTTTTGCAAGAAACATCACCTGCCAACCTAATATGCAGCACAACATGCCCTTCTGTCCATTGATGGTCAGTTTGGAATCATAATTCTTGCAATTCCAAAAAAAAAACATCCTGTATCCATCATTTCCAGCTCGTGCATCCATCCGTCAGGAGTTAAGCCATCTGTTGTTGCTTTCTCAGTAATTACTCAAACATCTCTGAATATGTACATGCAGTAGAAATGCTATAGCAAAGAGCAACCCAGCTTAATTGCCCCACCTCACCTTTAAAAATCATTTGAATTATGCTGTCAATTTCACCTATTGGTGGACCATAATCAATCACCCAGCAGAAATCATGTAATCTAGGATCACCTCAGCCTTGACAGCTCCACGCCCATGTGGCCTAGGAACGGAGCCAGACAGATCAGGGACCAATTGGACTCAACAGCAAAGAAAAAGTAAATAAAAATAAATAAAATAAAACCCAGAAAAAAGCTAGACAGACACCGAAGATCCAAGATCCAACACATAAAGAAGAGTACAGGATTGCAAAAATCGGGTGATGCATCCCTCTAAAATACCCAGGCAACGACGCAACATTTAGCTTTTCCCTTCTACTGTTCTACATATATATGATGGCCAATGGCGCACATACTCAACATCACTAACATGTAGGCATCACAATTAACTATGGCCTCAACGAGTATGATACTTCTGCTTACACAATGGAAGCCTGCAAGAACTTACCTAGGATGCTCAAATATAAGTATATGACACTGAATTACATAGGTATAATGAACTCGTAAAAGTCCAGCAAGTGTTGAAGAAACAGCAAAAACATGCATATAATATATAAAATTATCTGCAAGGTGCAACGCAACTGCAAGCATATTATACAGATTATAGCATCCGACCATGTCGAGTTTGGAAATTTCAACTCGCAAACAAGAGCTTCATATAGATTACACAGATTTTTCCCCAGGAAGGTACGATGGAGAACTGCTGCCAGCGTGGCCCTTCTTCTTGTGGAACATGCTCGTGATGTTTGGCAGCATAAAGCTCTTCCTTAGTAGCGTCCTGCTGTTTCTTTGATGGCCCTCATTCTTCTCAGAAGCTTTCCCGCTAGAAGCCTGTGGCACAGGCGGAGATGCACTTGCATGTTCTCCTGTGGAAGGCTGAGCATCCACAGTTTTCTTCTGCTCCTTCTCACGCCATCTCTTAAGCTCGCCTTCAACAGCCTTTTTGGCTGCCTCAGCCATCTCTGCCCTCTTCAGTGCCTCCTCTGTTGCCAATTCCATGTCCTCCATCTCCTTGCGGGCGGCTTCCAATTTTTTGATTGCCTCATTCTCACTAGCTCTGATGGCTTCCACTTGAGCCATAGCAGCAGCAACTTTCATCTCACTCAGCTTTTCAGACTCCTCGACCTTTCGGCTTAGAGAATCAAACTCCTCTTTTGAGATTGTGATATTCGCTGCAGACTCTGAAGTTGAGGCTCGAGCAGCACTTGCTCTATCCGAGAGTTCCTTGATCTGATCAAGGGCCTTTGCTTCAGCTGCCTTTGCCTCTTCTGCTTCCTTCAAAGCCAGCTGCAACTTTTGCTCAGCCTCTGCTAATTCAACCCGAGCTTTTTCAGCTTCATCTCTTAGCTCTGCTGCACTCTTTTGCATCATCTCAGCTTCCTGCAGGGCATTCTTTGACTCAGACGACAGCTGCTGAAGGGCCAACATCAAGTCATCAGAAGCTGATGTTGCTTTGGATTCAGCAGCTATAGCTGCCTCAAGCTCGGATTTGCATTTCTGAAGCTTAACATGTAGATCGCCAACAATGGATTCAGTTTCTGTATCCTTCTCTTTAAGCTGATTGTGCTCCTGTTTTACAGCTTCTAACTCAACTTTCAGTGATTCCACCAAACCACGAAGAGAACTTTCCTCCTCTGCTACTTTCTGCAACATTTCCTTAGCATCATCCAACTCTGTGCTGACAATAGCAACAGACTCTAAATCCCGAGCCCGAGCATCTTCTATCTTTTTCTGCATAGATGCAATCTCAGAATTGGTTTGGTCTAACTTTTCTTTGAGACTTTCATAAGCAGCAGGATCAAAATCATTGCTCAAAGATGCCAATTTCTTCTGTGTCTCTTCCAAAGCTTGTTTGTATGTGGTCCTAGCAACATCCTTCTCAGCACGGATTTGTGACTCCTCCTCTTGTGCTTGCTGTGTAGCTGCCTTAACATGCATAAGTGACTCTTGAATTTCTGCAATCTCATTACGAAGTTGATTAGCTTTTTCCTTGTTGGCTTCAGTTGTGTGCAATGATTCCTCTTCCTGCTGAGCTGCAGACAACCTCATATCCAATGAGGTTTCGAAATCTTTCTTGAGCTTTCTAAGCTCCTGTTTTGCTGCATCAAGGTCCGCCAAAGCTACAGCATACTGTTCCCTTGCACTTTCCAGTTCCTGCTTCAGAGGACCATCTGTGCCAAGACCTTCATTTGAGCTGGCACCTTCAAGCTGCTTGGTTCGAGTTTTTGCATCCTCTGTTGCCTGAATGGCCAGCTCTTTAGACTTGTTGATAGCATCCAGTTTGGTGGTTAGCTCCTCGACAGTTTTTTTAGCTTTCTCTAGCTCAGAGAGGGCCTGTACTCTGGTTGTCTCAGCATTACTTAGCTGTTCCTTGTATTTATTCAACTCTTTCTGGGCCAAGTGCAGCTCTGTCTCCTTAGCTAACACCCTCTGATAAATATAATTCCAAAAGTATAACACATTAGGGCAATATTTAGAGAACCGGGCAACAAAAAAGGTAAAGTCTATCCATGTAAAGCCTCAATGATGAGACTATAACACTTGAGAAATGTCAATGTATCAGTGATTATATAACTTGAGGAGCAAAACACAAAGGGAAATAAGATAAAGAAATTTAGATGCGTGAAAAAACATGTTAGGCTTTAATCTTATAAATACATCTTCAAAGACAATATAGTAGGATTAAGAGTAACAATAATTTTTAAGTGGCAAACAATTAGCTCGGAACTGCAGTACTAGATATGCTACCATGATTAAAAGATGCTGCAGTAAGTTAGCAACCTTTTGGTCCTCTAATTGGTTGACAATCAAGTGATCAGCACTGCGCAATGTGATTATACCAGCCTGTTCATTAAGAGTTAAAACTACATGTATACAACTTCTAGAAACTCACCAGATTAAGGAAAGTTTCAACTTATATTCATAACTGATGCAAACTAATTGATATTATCAGCTTAAGCAAAGATCCTTGTCACACTTTCCATTTAAAACCATGCAAACTAATTCACAAATCAGCTCAAGCAAAGTTCTCAGTTAAAATAATTATCTAAATTGCAAAGTCATTGATCTAAGAATCTGACTACTGTAATTTACTAGCTATAGAATCTGTATATAAGCACTTGAGGTTCACTACTGAAGTCCTGAAGAAAAAGGAAAAGTGATAAGCTGTGGTCGTCTGATCGATTGCGTCAATTGTGCGACATGCCAGCATTCCAATATGAACGGCTTTCCTTAGTTGGATAGACTTCATGTTGGTAATCAGCTCAATCGTCTGGTTTTGATCTTTGGTTTTGGTTGTGTATAGCCCTCTCCCCTCTCTCTGTTCTCTCGCCTCTCTCACTGCTTTGGCAGTTTGTACACTACCCTCTTCGGTTATTTCTATTTAAATAATATCCAACACAGCGTGAGCCTCCCTTGATGCGTTTTCATCCAAAAAATTACCATATGAACTAAACTATTGATATAGTCAAGATAAATAATTAATAAAAGATGTGTATGGAAAAATGAATGCAAGAAAATCTTCTTTTTCCACAAGACTCATCGCTACAGAAGGCCAATTTATATCAAATGGAATGGTAAAAAGAAATATGCAGGCAAGGTTATATTACTTATAGAGATATATTAAAAACTAAAAAGGCTATAAACAAGAAAATTAGCATTCGATCCTTCTTTCATCAAACTTTGTTTTTCTCAATCTACACAGGAGAGCTGCGTGTCATTTCATTAAGAGAGAGAAGATAGTACAAAGAAAAGGGAAAGCCCCTAGCACAGAACAGCCCCAACAGTCACACAGCACAGCACAAAACACACAAACCACTAAGCTAGAACAAGCACACTTTTTAACATCAGAGCAAAGCAAGACCCGGAGCACCATGCCTGGGTGTGACTGGTGCAAGTGACCTAGCCAACTGTTCCCTCAGTTTAGAAGCCCCTTCATTTGTTATTGCCTGAAGGAGCAACTGAATGTTAGGAAATGTGTCCTCAAACACAGACCAACAATATCTATGATAGACCTAAATTCCCTTAAAGACAACAAATGGTTGGGTAGCTCCAACAGAAACTACAAGAGGCAGGGAGCCAGAGACTGCTTGATCAGAGAACTTCCTGATCTAATTTTGCAGCCAGTAGTTTTGGCATCAAAGAAGTAGACATGTAAATATACATGTATGATCAGTATTTCAATACTCAAAAGTTATTTAAAAGTCACTACCTCTGCTTGAGGAGCCTTGGGCTTTCTTGCAGCTGATTTGTCAGATGAAAATCGGACTTCACCAAATAAACTAACTGCAGCTTTGACAGATTCAAAAGGAGCCCTTGTATCTATTTCACCAATCTCCCCTTTGTCTGCATCAGCAGGCGGTGGACGAGATTTTGTGCCCATATTTGCCTTCATTTCAATATTGTGTGCAAACTGCAACAGGAAAAAAAACAAGTTAAAAGATGGCCGTAAAGTTACAGGTCTAAACAAAATCAATAATGAACATGATAAATGGGATTGAAGAAATTTGTAGGAAGTTCTAATATGTCACAAAAATGATATAAGGCTTCTCGACCATTAAAAACACAACTTTTGATTATTCGAGTCATAATACTGAGAATTACTTGTGGAGAATATCTTGGTTTTACCAACATCCAAATATGTGAAAGATAATAGTGAATCTTGGGTGAGGCCCATCAATGAAACATTGGAGCCCAAAACAGCATCAGATGGAGGAAAAGGCTGCTCCGATCTTTTATGTTTTTCCCCACCCCCATGAATTCTTGGAACAAGATTGTGGAAGCGGACTTTTACATATCAGCATTAAAGGCTTGATCAAGCTCGTATTGTTCCTCAAACTAAGCTCACCAATCATCAAGGGGCTTGGTCAATACTACTAGTGTGCAGAATGCACAAGCCCAGCCGCATCCCCTCAGCATTACACTTGAAATCGCATATACAATACAAATGGAAACAACAATGCCTTTCTCTCAGCGGCGTATTCGTTTTGGGGAATGGAGAGGTTCAGTCGAACCGCCCTGATAAGGAACCAACCTGACAAATTTGCAATAATCCACCATGCAGCGAACAAATCCGCGACGGAACCGAACGGATCGGAGCATCAACGCATAAACAAACATTCGGATTCTACTTCTCACAGCAAAGGAACGGTTCTACAGACCCAAATGGAAAAAGTAATCAGCGTTCTTACCGGCACAAACGAAGAAGAAATCGGCACGCAGGGTCGGGGGTTGGCGGGGACGACCTGAGCGCCTGCCAACGGGGGAAGGGAGAGGAATGCACCCGCGGCGGGAGGGTGGCTAAATCTGGGTGGGGGCCCGAGGAGTCGTGGTGCCGTGTTCGTCGGGGAGGATGGGAGGGGGGGCGGTGGTGGTGGTGGTGGTGAAGGCCGAAGGGGATGCGGGGAGGGGGCCGTGCGCCCGACTCAGCAGATCCTCTACCATCACCTGCCCTGATGGCTCTCAGCAGTCGACAGATCCCACCCGCCCGCTGCGAAATCGACGGTGCCAGCGCATGGACCAGGTCTTTGCCTCTACGTACTGGGCTTCAGCCCAATAGAGCACGGCCCAGACTCCAGAAAGAGAACACGACTCTTTTTCCCCTCGCGACCTCTGCGACGTCCCCTCTCCCGACCTCTGCGCCGCCGTCTTCTTCAGCTGCGGCACGCGGCGTCTCAGCGCCTCTCCCGACCTGGATCCCACCGATTCAGATGCCCGAGGCAAGCTATGGCCGCCCGCAGTCTCCATCTGGGCAAAGCTGCAGCGGAGCAAGGCCACGCAGCTCCTCTTCGCGCTTTGGTTGCGAGCTCCGGCGGCCGTGCCCAGCTCCGCACGCTCCGACCGCCCGTGCTCTGGGGTTGGGTCCCGCAGAGCAAGGACGTGCCCTCCTCCTCACGCTTCATCGGTGGAGTCGCTCCCCACCGCTCCCCGGCTGCCCGTCCATTGCAATTACTACGGCGGCTTCGATCCGCGACGCGGTGCTGCTGCCCGGCGGCGGTGGCGATCTCCGTGACGCGGTGCTACTGCCCGGCGGCGGTGGCGATCACGATCGTGCTCCGGATGCTCACGACGACTGCAAGGGAGTAGTAGAACCTCGCGCCGGTATTTGTAGGCGCGCGGCGGCCGCGGCAGTGTGCATTGCTCTGTTCCATTTTGTTGATTGCAGACCTGCAGTATGGTATGGGGTAATCCATTTATGTTGCAGACCTACAGTATGGTATGGGGTAATCCATTTGTATAGTCGAATGGAGGTGGAGAAACAAATTGCATTTAGCATGGCTACAAATTCAGGCTAGAAGAACCGAAGAAGCATTGTGTTGTGCAAAGATCAAGCTCGAAGAGCATTGTGTTATGTAAATTGTGCAAGTTGTGATTGTAAACGAAAGAGCAAAAACTCAATGGATTGCCAATTGTGCTAGAATGTTATGTCATCAATGGAATGTATAGAATGTTTTTCAGATTTTTGGCATCACCTGCAGTATGTGTTACTTCTGCAGACTTGAGAAACAAATGTCACTTGCGCACACATACAAATAGCGAAACACAGTGCTATTCTCTAGCACTGGAAAGCACAACATGTTGTATTGCTCTCCAGGAAAGCATCAGTCAGTGTCACCTCTCAAGTTCAGATGGCACACTGAACTTTATAATTTGCAGAAACTTATGTCTATTCCAGTTATAATTTGCAATCTATACAATCTGCAAAAGGTTCAGTGAAAAAAGTTCAGCTCAATCTAATTATTTGATTCTCTTTTACTGGAAGGAACAAGGAACTTTAAAAGTGCCATTTGGTGTTGGTGAGTACAAAATAATTCCCCTAGTGATTTCCATACAGGTGATGCCTGAGAAAAAATCTGAAAAACATTATGTACATTGCACATTGCAGTGATGACATAACATTCTAGAAGAATTGGCAATCTGTACATTTCGTTGAATTTTTTCTCCTTCCTTTACAATCACAACATGACAATTTACTAGCACCTGCGCAATGCTCTTCGAGCTTGAGCTTTGCACAACATAATGATTCTTCTAGCCTGAATTTGCAGCCATGCTTAATGTGATTTGGTGGCCCTCTGGCCATGCTCTGCAGCTGTGGTTCCGAGTGCGCAGGGACGGGCTCGGCGCCTCCACTACTGAAGCACGAGGAGGAAGGAACGACCTTGCTCTGCGGCACCCAAGCCCAAAGCACAGGCGGGCGGATAGCGGAGCTGGGCACAGCCGCCGGAGCTTGCAACCAAAGCGCGAAGCGGAGGTGTGTGGCGGTGCTCCGCTGCAGCTGTGGCCATAAGGAGAGTGCAGGTGGCCATAGCTTGCCCCGAGCAGCTGAAGCAGCGGGATCCAGTGAGCGAGAGGCGCACAGGAAGTATGCATGGTGGGTGGCCGCCGTCGAAGAACACGGCGGCAGCGGCGACGGAGTGAGCGAGAGGTCGCACGAGGGGAAAACTGAATTTTTTTTTTAACCCTCTCAAACTGCATTGCATAGCTGTTCAGTACATAGAAACGCGTACACAACGCACGCACTCCCACACACTGCAGCAGACCTACAACTACACACCACCGAACCAACTGCGTCCTTTGAGAGATCACCAGAAAACTCTGGTGCACGACGAGGACGTCGCACTACTATTGTGGCATCACGCGTGAGAGGGAAACCCAAAGAACTGGAAGACGAGCTCCCCTGAACCGCCCCGAAGGACCCCACCTCCACAAGCTCATCGACAGCGATGGAGAGCAGTTCGCCGTCGACACGGCGGAAGCCCTGGAGACTTTATTCCAAATGGACACATCGCCGCCGCCGCCTCTTCGAAGTGAGGCGGTGAATCGTCGGTCGGACTTGTATAGGATAGGTAGGTAGGTGCCTAGTCCTTAGGTCTGCTCGTCGTCGATGGCGCGCGGAGCTGTGGTGCTGATACGGCTGCTGCCTCCGGCGAGGCGGCGACGGTGCCTTCTCCGGCGAGCTCGTGGAGGCGTGGGCCGCGGCGGGTTGGTCCTCGGCCGCGTCGCGGGGGTGCTGCGGTCGTATGCGGCGCTCCTGGGCGTGGCAGCCGGGCCCGCCTGGTGGAGACGCAGCGGGGCGGCGGTGGCACTGTCTCCGGCGTGCCTCGCGGCGGCGGGTTGGACCTCGGCTGTGTCGCGGGGGTGCTGCGGTCGCGTGGCGCTCCTGGTGGCGAGGCGGCCGGGCTCGCCTGGTGGTCGAGGTGGCCTGTTCCCGCTTTGCTGGTGGTGGCGTCGGGTGGCAGGTCGCGCTGTCGCCGGCGATGTGCTGCAACTCCGGTAGTAAATAAGTCGCCTTGGCGGCGAGGCTTTTGCTCTTCCGGTCCATCTCCGGTGAGGATCTGCTCCTTGTCGGTTTTTGGGCTGTGAAGCTTTGTTGTCCGGGGGGAAAACTGAATCAGGAGTAGAGACGAAAGCGGATCGGATGGGATAATACCTTTACCACATTCACATCCATATTTTTAGTCGCATGTGGAGCGGAGCGGATATTAAAAGGATGCGGTTACGGATGCGAATTGTTTCGGATCTCGGATATGTTGCGGTGTCGGAGCGGATGCGGGTTAATATAGTCGGATAATGCATGCTTATATTCAGTTTCAAATGCTGATAAATGATGCTCTACGCATAACTGCGCCTAGGGTTTTTGATGCACGTGCACACACTATATATATAGCTAAAATTTTGTGGGCTAAAATTTTGTGAGCTAAAAAATTGTGTATTGGCAAAAGGTCATGGTGTATGGACCGTATTGGGCTGTCATAGTAGTCGGATATCCTATTATAGGCCTCGGATTATCCGTATTCAATTATAGGATAATCCATATCCGTCGGATATCACTAACACCATATCCTAATCCGCATCCGCACACAATCGGATTCGGATTATCCACATCCGCATGACTATCAAAAACTCTTCTCCATATTCGCATAATTCGGATTCGGATCGGATCGGATGCGAAAATTATCCACACCACTTTCATCCCTAATCGGGAGGCACCGTGGGCTCCGTGGGCTTAGATGGGCCTTATGACCGCCACCCTATATGCAGTAGCCGTAGGATCCGGAGCCAATCGTCCAGATGCATCGACTGCACTCTACCACCAATCCGCGTGATGGTAGAGGATCCGATTCCACTCAGCAAGCCAGCGAGCTCAGAAACGCCTGCGAGCGGGCCGGACATGTGGAGTCGATGTCAACACAATGTCAACACAAGGAGAGAATTAACTATTTGACACCAGAAAAAACCTTGGTTACTTATTTGACATATAAATTCGGATTCTTACCAACATGTTCTCATTTTCGTTTTCGGATACTTATTTGACACTTCCGTCAGTTCCAGCCTAACACCATTAAATTCATGAGGAAATGACCATTATATCCCTAACTTTGATTTTTCTCCTTTGATTTTTCTCCTATTCTTGTGCATGCAGGGCTGCAGGCTGCGGTTTCTCTATTTTTCCTCTTGCAGCCTTGCGTTTATTTTTGCGCTAGCAAACTGCGTGCGAAAATTATTTGCGCACAACATGATTTTGAAATGCGGTATAGGAATTAATATAGAGACTCCATTATCATGTTAAACCATCAGACATAGACATGCACATGTTAAACCATGTAGAAGTACATATTGACATAGATAAGATCGACATGTTAAACCATCCTCTACAATCTGACATGCACAAACTCCCCACAAGTAGTACGGTTCAAAATAACTTACAAGCTGTTTGGATCCAGGTGACTAGAAGTAGCCTGACTAATTTTAGTCACCTTGAGAGGCTAATTTGCCAAACACCCTGACTAAAGGATGACTAAAATTAGTTTAACCTCTGGTCACCCTTGACCCAGCTAAAAGAGACTAAAACTCCTTCTCTCTCCTCATTTATAACTCGCGGGGCCTTATCCCCTCGCCCCCCTCGTCTGTGCGCGAGCCGCGAGCCCCCTCCATCGCACCTCTGTGTTGCCCTCCGTCGCCGCCGCACCATCACGTGCCGCACCTCCGCCGCCGTACCGCTGCGAACCGTAGGCTGCCCCCCTCTGCGCTGACATCCGGCGCCGCAGATCCAATCGACGGGGACGACACCTTCCACAACGAGCAAGGCCTGGTCGCGCGCGGAGCTGCTGCCTGCTGCACTCGTCGATCACCATTGCCAGCCTGAGAACCGCGCCACGCTGGTCGGGCCACATGCTGCGTCGTGTCCTCAACGACTTCGACTGCCTGCACCGGTGCTGGCGGCACGACGTGGGTGCAGGCGGGGGGCTGCCGCCGTCCAAGGTGTGTGTCAGCTCCAGCAAGTCCACCACCCCATGCAGCAGCAACAACGACAGGTGTAGTGACGGCGGCGGCGTCGACATGGTTGGCGGAAGCGGAGCGCAACACTAGCGCTGGCGTCCCGCTGGCGTGCAGCCCCAGCAGCGCGCGATGGCCCATGGGCATCCTGAAGGTGCAGGTGGCGAGCCTGTCACGGTCGCCAAGCAAGGAGCTCGGGAGGTGCTGGCGCAGCAGGAGGTGGTGCCGACGCTGTGGGAGGAGGGGGCGCCGCCGGCTGGAGTTGTTGGCTCGCGCGGGGGAGAGGAGAGAGAAATGGGAAGAAGAGAGAACAATTTGATGTTAAGAACTTTAATGCTAACTAGTTTTAGTCACCCTCCAAACAGGGGGCTGACTAAAAACTTTTAGTCTGACTAAACTTTAGTCAAACTTTAGTCAGTGGACTAAAGGTATCCAAACACCCTCTTAGCATCCATGATCATAGCACATGCACAAAGATAGTTTTCATAGGTTTGCATCCATTACATGACACATAGACATGCAGTTTTGTCACACAGGAATCCCAAACTCAACCTTCTTTTGCTTCTAGTGCTTACTGCAAGACTAGTAGACTGAAGTTTTTGCTCCTTGTGCCCCTTGCAAGGCTTCAAACTGCAAGAAAATATTTTTTGCAGCATTTGTATCTACTACTTTCTTCCTCCTTTTCCCCTTAACTGGTTCTTCTTTTGACACAGGTACCTCAACTGAAAATAATTCAGGTTGATTTGAACCACTTCTTGACCTATACAAGTTCATGTGCATGAAAAAAATTAGAGATCAAATCAAAAACTGACCATGGATGCCAATTGAGAGTTAGTATAGGCTACCTTTTTGATGCATCAGAGTTATTGGAACCCAACTTTCCTTTTTTCTTACTTGTAATCTCCAAGCTTAGGCTAAAAAACAAGTTTACTTAGAAGTCACCATTAGCTTTGTATTGAAAGAACATTTATTCAAGATTTGCAAAATTAACTTTGTGATGGTCCAGAAGTGGAGTAAGTGCCCTTTCTCTTCTTATTAGCTGTAGGTTCAGGTGCCAAGTTTTGACTATAATAATATTTAAAGTATTAGGATAAAACTTAAAAAATTTGGAATCTAAATGCAGGAAGTGGAGTATGACCTAACCTTGGGGATAACTCATAGAACGTGGTGGTGCTTCATTCTCCAATGGCACAATGGAACTCTAAGTTGATTTTTGCAACCTTTTTCTTCCTTTTTTGTGTCCCTCTACATAAGCAAATATAAAATTAATAATCTGGTGTAAATAAAAATCAAACATGCATAAAGATGAAACATGTACATAAGGAATTACCTAGCAATTTTCATTTCCTCAATGTCTTCTTTGTTGCCCTTCCTACATTTAGGTCAGTGATGGTCGTATTCCTAACAGATTGGACATTGGTGCTACCCTTTTTTATCCTTGTTGCCACTACAACCTTTGTGTCTCTAAGTTTGATGCCTACCAGTAACAAACTTTAGTAGTGGTGGATACATGAAGAAGCCATGGGAAGATTTAGGCCATTGTCTTTTATCAGGCAAAGCCGGGATTATTGCACTATATGCTGCTCTAAATTTCTCGATGGAGTAGTACAAGTCAACATATTTCTTAATAGGTGCATTAGGTAGTGATGTAATGAATGCAAGTGCATTTTTGCAAGGAATGCCAGATACTTCCCATTGTTTGCAAGAACATGGGATACAACCAATTATGTCTATCAATTGCGGAAGTAGTAGCCAACTAGCCTTTGAACCTGCATGTTAAGAATGTGCTATCTATTACCAAGTAAGGTCTACAGCCATTAAGGAAGCCATCTATGCAAGGTTTCATGTCAAAGAAGAGTCTCCTAAATCTGATTTTCCCATTCACTTCGTACCGGTCAATAACTACTGAGCTACCAAGACAAGAGCTCTCAACTTGTTTTTGAAACTAAAAAAATTATTAAATCTGCTTTCCCAATCACCATAAAGTTGTTTCAATGCTAGTTCTTTACCCTTGTACACCCTCATGTATGTGATGCTCACCTTGTGATTTTCCTTAAGTCTTTGGTGTAAATATTTTGCTCTCAAAGTAGCATCCTGTATAAGAAAATTCTTCACATTCCAACACATCCAATGTTTGGTAGCATTCTTTACTGTCTTTCTCCTTCTACGGCTAGAACAAGGATGCTTTAAGGTATTTACCTTCACCTGCAAAGTAGCAACATAGGTAAACAGTAAAACAACAACAAACATTGTACAAACAACAATTAACATTAATAAAACAGCAACAAACAACAATTAACATTAATAAAATAGCAACAAACAGCAATTAAAATTAATAAAACAACAACAAACAACTATTCACATTAATAAAACAGCAACAACAACAATTAACCTTACCATAACAGTGCATTTGTCAGCCGTTGTAGATGCATGAAGCCTCCATGAACATTTATCTTTCACTTTACTTGAACAATAGGCCCTGAACCTACTCTTTGAACTCTTCTCGGTGTTGAATTCAGACTCATGTTTTATTGCATGTTGACGAAGAGCCAACTTGAATTCCGACATTGTTCGATAAGTAGTGCCTACTGCCATATGAGGATCTTCTGAATCAAAATCAGCAACTGGGTGCTGATTTACTTCTTCATATGGCTCTTCCTCTAAAGGATCCTCAACATCCTCATCCTCACATTCCTCTAAGTCATACTCGACATTCCCCTCAACATTCACACCTACCAATTCCAACCCTTTTTCAGAACATACAGGATCATCAATGTCTAAGTACATGGTCTCCTCATCAACACCAACATGTTCATTCTCTGGTAAAGGATGTCTAAGGTACTCAACCTCATCCCGCTCTTCAGTGGAGCTACATCATTGAACTTCCATTCAGTGATAAGCACAAATACTTCTGATGGATCACAATAAATGAAGAACATCTCTACAACTTTCTCCTTACAATGTAGATCAAACATAGACATCAAATCCTGATCTGATTTTATTTTTGGAAAATCCTCAACAATATTACCATAGTACTGAACATGTGCAACTTCTAAGTAGCATGGTGGGTACTTCTCTGTAACTGAGTCAATCAAATCTTGATAATTCGACAAATCTGAATCAACAACCATGTTAATGTCAAAACATCTTATGTCCTTTCTAGTTATTTTGGGATTGCCCAGCAAGCGAATTTTCAATAGGAAACTAGTTTTGAATCCATCTTGTGAGACCACAATAGTGACATTCGTGAGAACATCTCCAACATTGGAAGCCTACTGCTTTAGAGGACATGCATGAGAAACTCACCCAGTTCCCTGCTTGCTTGCGCCAGCGTCGTGCCTTCTCACGCCGTCCTCCCCTGAGGTCATGTCACTCTCCACCGCAGCTCGTGCGCCAGCAATGAAGCCGCCACAAGGGGCTCCCAGCCCTCCTTGACGGTCACGCGAGCCGCCGACGGAGTCGCCGCGAGGGCCTCCCTGCCCTTTGCCGCAACCATGTGAGCCCTCGACAGAGCCGCCGCAGAGTGGCCTCCCTGCCCTCCTCTGTTGCCGTGCGGGCCTCCTTGTCCTCCTTTACATGCTACGCGAGCCGCCGCGGAGGCCTCCGTGCCTTCCTTCACGGCCACACATGTAGCCACTGAAGCCGCCGCGGGGGCCTCCCTGCTCTCCTCTGCGGCCGCTCAGGCCGCCTCTGGGGATGTGCTGCCCTCCTCCTCTACGGCCGCGCCGTCGGTGCCGTCCGAGGCAGGGGAACCAACGTGCGTCGCCATACCACCCTCCCCGATCTAGGTTTTTTTTCTTTCTGTACCGTGAGAAACACTGCGGTCGAGGTTCCTATTTTCGTGAGAACAAACACCGCGAGGAACGTTGCGGCCGGCCGGTTCCCCGCCTATGTTGAAAGCAGGGTCATGTTTGTATTTTCTCTCCTCCTCAGGTAGCCAGGCGACAAAAGAAATGACAGAAACCAACGGTAGTGTCAAATAGGAAAGTGAAAAGGAAGATGTGAACATATAGGAAATAAATCGAATTTGGATGTCAAATAAGTAACCAACATTTTTTCTGGTGTCAAATAGGTAATTCTCTCCAACACAGGACATGCACACCATGTGCTCGATGATTTGCTTATGAGAGCTGATGCTAAACCCCTTGGCCCTTGCAGTGTGCAGTGTATTTATCATATTGTACTTCAGGTTGCCGAAGATGACAAATATAGTTGTAAAGGGAGCGTTTGATTAAGTGCTACTTGAAAATCCAGCTTGAGTGCCACGAGGTTCAAGCAACTAAAACTGCAAGGCGTTCTACTGCCTTCGTCAAGATCATGGTCAAGGTGGCTCGTAATTCCCTGCTAATTCATTTGTTCAAGTAAGATTTCTGCTTCTGCATCTCTTCCTTTTTGCTTGTCATATGACAAGAATAATTGGAAGAAAACAGAGAAATAAAAATATGAATTGTCTCCGCTATCAAGTTCCCCTCTTATGGCTGTGACGCCCCAGGTTTTTAATTAGCATCATTAGTGCTAATGACCGAATCAACCGAGTCAAACACTGTTGACATTGGTCAAACCTTGGTCAACCTGGGTCATCACCTCGAAAACCTCATCAACAATCACTAATGACCCTCTTAATCAAGTCGACACCCACTTGTGGTCAAACCTTGGTCAAACCCTAGTCAAAGGTGGGTCAAAACCCTAATGTCTTTGAACCCCTTTAGAACTTTTGCCACGTTCTCCAATTTTTGTCTAAACACTCAAAATTCTACCAATATAAAAGTTGTGCAGAATTTAGTGGGACACATTTCATCTTTAGGTTGGATTTTCAAATTTTGAGTGGAAGGGGTTCAAATTTGCTAGTCAAACCTCTTTTCACTATTCACCCGAGCCGTGAAAATTTCCAAATTGGCAACCAAATTTCTTCCTCATTTCAAATTCAAATCATGTTCGGCTTGTGCCTTTGTTTAGAAGGATAGCTCTTCTACAATTGTCCTATCTAAAGTTTTTGAAGTTTGAATTCAAAAATTTTTGCTTCACTCAGTCAAACGTGGCCACTTGGGCCGGCACTGTGGCAGCGCGCGCGCGCGACGTCACGCCCGCGTGGGCGCCACGCGTCGCCGCCGTACCAGGGCCCGGCCGGGGCTACTGTGCACGCCCGGCGCTGCCGTCAGTCACCCGCCCGCGCCCCAAGCCGGCGTCTCTACCGGGGGAGCCGCGCAGGCCGCGTGGCGCGCAAGCGCGCCCGCCGAGCCGGACCCCCCTGCTGCCGCGCACGCCCGCTGAGGAGAGCCGCCGATGCCACAGGATATTCGCCGGCATCACTTAGCCGCGAAGCCTCCTACACCCTCCATGCACGTCCTGGCTATAAAAGGGCATCCTCGCCGCGGCTCGCGCGCACGCCAGCTCCGCCGGACGCCATTAGCGCCGCCGCGAGCCAACACCGCAATCACCCGCTCCGACCGTCGCTCCACCCCTCGAGCCTCACCCCTAGCCCTCGCTTGAACTTTCACCGTCACTTGTTCACCTGCATTGCGACCCACATCGCCGGAATTCGAGCCGTAGCGGCCGCGCCGCCACGGTCTCGTTGCCGCCGCTCGCCGGAGCCGCCTCCGGTCACGCCGCCGCCACCAATCAGTCTCTGGTGAGCTCAATTGCAAGCCTGGGCCATTTGTTGTTCACCTCCGGCCCCACCTCACCGGCGGCGACCTCACCCTGCCGCCGAGGGCACGGATGTGAAAACCCAGGGGCATAGATGTAAAGCAGGGACTAGTTTGCAACGGTCTGGATCTTAGTTTTCTTACAGTTTAGTCCAGCCACTTAGGAAATTCCTGGAAATTTGTAGGAAAATCAGAAAAATACGAAACCAATTTTGTTGGTTTCAGTGAGTCTATACCTACAACTTCTACAAAGCATGACCATAGTTTTGACTTGTGAATTTTGAATGAAAACTCAAATTCAGTTTGACACCTTTTTGCTGTAGTTCAAAATCTAGAAAGGTTATAGAGCTAAATTTTGGATATGTTGTGTGATATGTCATGCCTAGCTCATGTACCAAATTTTACACAAAGTTACTATGTAGATCTTTTATTATGAATTGTTTTGTATTTATGATGAATCTGTCTAATTGATTTTTGTAGCGAAATTTAAATTGATTTTTGTGCTCAACTTGTGGCTATGTGCATGTTATGCCTAGATTCAACTTTCCTGTATTTATCATGATTTTATCTCTGATAGAAATATTTAATCTTGATTATTGCTTAGATTTACATCTAAATGCATAGTTCAAATTCCAAATGTGATTTGGGTGTGCATGCTGGTTTCTAGGCTTGGTTAGGGTCAGAGATGTTGTGGGGTAGAGTTGAGGTGCCGGAGTGCCTTATTTATTTATTTATTTATGCATTCTTTTTTTAAATAGCTAGGAAATGCTATTTTGGATATATAGGTTCTTAGCTCTTTTAAGTGTATAACCTTGGACCAGTGGTGTGTTTGGGTCCTTAGGACCAGCAAGGCACTCTTCTCTCTGTTTTCATGAATTGTTATACAATGAAAAGTTTGAAATCCATTTAGGCTTCCTATTAAGTTTAATTAGGAAAAACACCCTTACTCCTTAATGACTTTAGTAGCATGTTAATTAATCTAATTAAGGGCTGGGGATGCAGCCTTGTTGGTTGTGGAATTTAATAAAATTATTTGCTTAATTTTGTACCCAATCATTAATAAAGGGTTTAAGATAAATAAACCTTCACATATAATAACCTTAATGAAAAGAGACATTAATTAAATGTTTGTCAAGGTGAATATGGCCAACAAAAGTTGGATGAATTAATTAATCTCTCACTCTACCTGAACCCTGCATTGCATTCCGTGTAGACCTTCCTGACGGTAACTACTCGCTCGTGCCGGAAGCTGAGGAAGGAGGAGCTGACGCGGAGATGCAGTACGTGGAAGTGAGCGCGGACACCGAGGACCCTCAGGCTAACTGTGCTGACGAAGGCAAGCCCCGGTGCATTGTCCTATATGTTTTGAAAAGTTACATAACTATCTATGGATGTTTGTGCATTACGTTCAGGAGTTGAAATGAAACCCTAGATGCATGATCCCTAGGTACCTATGTCTACACTAGTATGATAGGTCGGTAGCTGCTATGCTATAGGACCGTTACAAGTCGAGTGATACTTGTCACTCGCGAGAATAGGTTCTTATGTTGGAATCATAAGATCTTTATAAATGGATTGCTCATGTGGTAAGAGCATGGGATGTGGGCTCCGGTCCAATGGCTTTCGTGGGATGAGTGTTTGAACGTACTAAGCACTTGTCGGGAATGGGACCGGTAAGCCTAGTACCTTAATGAGGTGGTAAGGGATTTTACTGTGACTAATCTTGGGATGCGTCCCACGGCTAGCTACCGGTGGTGCATGTGTGATTCTGGGTGCCTTGTGGGGTATGCCAGATAGCCTGTACCAAAGACTGTGGCCTTTTATCCCGAACCGAGGACTTTTGGGAACCGCCTGGTGGTTGTCCATGTGAGGGCACCCTACCGTGTGTTTAGGTTTACCATGCAAGGTTTAAATCAACTGGTTGTCGGCCTCTCACCGTTATCTGAGACTACTTATCCAACTGGCCATGGTATCCCTAATGATGGAACTTTGTGAATATTGATGCTTGATTAATTGTATTGTACAACTTATGCTTGCATTAGCTTGCTAATTTAGAAAAGAGTAATCAACTAGAATTTGTGCTAAAATCTTGAAAGTAAGGACATACTCTTTGTTGCTTTTCAGCAAATGAACCCCAGTGGCCAAAAAGCCTTCCATGTCTAGAGTTGGTGATGTAGCTGTCACCGACGGGTAAGCCTTGCTGAGTATTAGTATACTCAGTCTTGCTGTAATTTGTTGTTTTCAGGTAATGCTTTTAGTGATGTGTGGCCTGGAGAGATCCCGCCTGGCTGGGAGCTGGAGTGGGTGGAAGACGATGAATGAAGGCATCATGGCAGGGCTCCTGTGATGCTCCTCGCGCCGTCTAGTTTAATTCCGCTGTTTTCGAAACTCTGAACTCTTTTGTCATGTCAAGTACTTTGGTTTATAATAATTAAACCCTTCGGCGCAGGTTTGGATTTTAATCATGTGTTGTACTCTGGACTCGCCTCTGTGTGAGTGTTAATGCATATATGTCGATCCTTGTTGCTATTTAAGTGATTTCCCCGGGCGTTAACCCGGCAACTAACAACAGGATGATACTTTATTATCGCTTAATGACCAAAGTGGATTGGTTTAGGCGATAGTACGGTATTTTCCTGGGCGGGTTGTCACAATGGCCAAGGGAGAGAGACTCCAAAGGAGAAGCAATCAGTTTGGCTCTCACGCCCCTTGTTTAATTAATAGGTCCACTTTCCTTGAAATGTGTTTACTTTGAACAAGTGTGTCGGGATCCATACCAGGGATACCCGGCTATGGTAGAAAATACCGACTAGGAGTGTACTCGGTGCAAGAGACAAAGAGCGAGGCATCTACGTCAAGACCGCTATATCCCCCGACCACGGGGGTCAAGGGGTGCGTGATCTCTGCCTCGCCCGACCTTCGAACCTAGGTATCGGGAGAGGGTTTCGATCTCTGCCTTGCCCGACCCTCCAACCAGCCGGCAGGGAAGGCAGGCAAGATTCCCAGCTCCCCTGGTCTCCGGTCAAAGGCAGGTGGGACGATCGGACGGCGTAGAACCCATGCCTTGTCCGCCCCAAGGCAACAGGGTCCTCGGTAGCAGAGCTCTGATGCAATGCACCTCGAGCAATGGGGCAAGGCAGAGGTGGAATTTTTCAAAATGGCCCTTCCCAAAAACCATTTCTGCGGATAGACCCCTGGCAAAACTAATTCCAAAAATGGACCCCCAACCTCGGCGTGAGGGGCAGGAGCGCCGAGGTTAGTTACTCGGCGCTCTGGGCTCCAGCGCCAACCCCTGCCACGTCAGAGCCCAGGTGGCCACTCCTGCCTGCGTGGCTTCAGACCTCGGCGCGAGTCCCTTTAACGCCGAGGTCTGAGCACTTAACCCCGCGCGAGCCCTTCCTCCTCCTCCGTCGGCCCATTAGTTTTCCTCCCTGTTGCTCAGAGCAAACCCTAGCGGCGGCGGCGGCGACCTTCTCCGGCGGCTTGGAGACGTGCGGCGGCGGGGGAGTGTTGCGGCGGCAGGGGACCGGCGCAGTGGTGGGGGAGCAGTCCGGCGGCCAGGTGGGGGAGCGGAGCGGCAGCTCAGCTGTCCTGAGCGGCAGACGGGGGCCCCGGCGGCGAGGTGCGGCGCCGGCCCTGCACTTCTGTGCGGCGGGGCGGGCACGAGGTGCTGCCGGGCGGGCGCTTGTGCCCCTGGCCGGTGGCCGGCGGGCGGCAATTCTTTGAGGCCGGCTGTAAGTGCAATCAAGCCCTAAGTGGGTTTTGGTGATGTTGACCACACAATTAAAGAACTAATGAGATCTTGAGTATGTATGCAGCATGGTATATGCGCAAAGGTGCAAAAGAAAATGAAGTGAGACCCCTCATTTAAAGAAAGGCTTCCTATGGTTCAAGATGGCGTTTTATTTAAGTTTCTATTTTGAAATTGAGTATAGGACAAGCCGTACTATCAAGGGGGATTCTAATAGTGGCAAGAGTGGAACCAAGTGCATGTTTTTTTCCTTCACAAATATCTAAGAACACAGCCACAAACAAGCCTTGCCTCTTCAGCCTTTCAGGGTAGCTCTGCTGTAAAAGTTGCAGTTCGCAGAGGTTTCGCGAAAATTCGCGGAGGTTCCGCATTTCAGCAACTAACCATTACAGATCTGAGACTGACCAGTTAAATACCCCCTCGAGCTCCAACGGTCTTCTCTTTTCTTCCCTGCGGCTGAGACACCTCCCCAAGCTCTTCTCTCACCTAGCATTGACTCCCACCTACTTGAATCCAAAATCCAACCTTGCATTCAAGTCTAGTGTGATTCCTTGTGAGATTGAGCCCAAATCTCTCCTCTCTAGCATCCTTGTGCACTTGGTGAAACCCTAACTCCTTGGTGGTTCTTTTACTCTTGGAGCTTGGCTCCTAGACGACTAGAGGGTGCTTGGAAGCTCTCCAATCTTCGTGTGGAAGCTTCAAGAAGTTTGTATTACCCCCTTTGTGCTTAGTGGAAACCCTCCACCTATTGCCTTGGTGATAGGTGTGAGAGAGGAGTGGATCTAGTGAGATTCCATAGCCTTTGTGGCTAACCTCAACAACGTGGATGTAAGCCAACCTTTGTGGTGAGCTGAACCACGGGATAAATCGGTGTCTTGTGCTTGTTCCTTTCATATATATATCTTGCTTAGCTTGTTCTTGGTTGTTAGTAGCTTGCCTCTCTAGGGTTTGCTTAGATCTACTTGTTTAGGGTGTTCTAAAGGTTGCTTTGTGATCTTATCTTGAATTGCTTGTTTAACCAACCTTACCCTAGCCTTAGATCTGGTTTTCATCTTGTTATCCGCAGCCTTTCAGTGCAGGTTCGTTCTCCCTGAAGCTCCGCGAAAATTCCCAGAGGTTCAGCAGTCTGCCTGTCTAGTGAATTTTCCCGGAGGTTCAGCGATATTTCGCGGAGGTTCCGCGGTCTGACAGTGAGCTTCGAAGAAAAGTTTAAATTTGTTTTGCCGGCCTATTCACCCCCCCTCTAGGCCACTTGCATCAATCCTTTCAATTGGTATCAAAGCCGGTTACCCTTGTAAACACTTAACCGTGTGAGGGTATGGCAAGTGGTGATGACAAGCAAGAAGAGGAGGAGTTTGAAGACATACCAAGTGAGGTTGATGGTGATGCCTCGGAGGTTGGCAACACATCAGCCCAAGAGAAGTTCGACAAGCTCAAGAAGGCAGTAAAGGAGAGTTCCAAGGAAAATAGCAAGAAAAGCAAGAAAGAGGACAAGAAGAAAGAGAAAGAAGATGAAAAGAAGAAAGAGGACAGCAAGCAAGAAAAGAAGAAGAAAAAAAAGAGGAAAAGAAGAGAAGAAAGAGAACACCTTCACCATCTCCATCACCATCTTCATCATCCTCATCATCATCTTCATCTTGTGAGAATGGAGATGGGGATGATGAGTACTACGGCACAAGAATTCCCAAGAGAACACTCAAGCCCAAGCCCAAGGCCAAGTCCAAGAGTGATTATAGAAGTATATCCTTTAACTATGATTCTTTGGATACTAAATCTAAGGATGATGTCACTATACTCGTTGGCAAGTTTCCCCAATTTGATGGGACCAACTTTGCTAAATGGAAGCATATGATGAAAGCTTATCTAACCGGTTTGAGTTTGGAGTTGTGGAACATTGTGTGTGTAGGTTTTGATGATCCCGAAGACTTTGAAAACCTCACCCCACGTGATCGCCGCAACATCAAGAGAAATGCTCAAGCTACAAGCATACTCCTTAGTGCCTTGAGTGCTCAAGAGTACAATCGGGTCAATGGGCTAGAGATTGCAAAGGAGATATGGGACACCCTTCTCATTGCACATGAGGGTGTTGACAAGGTGAAGAAGTCCAAGATCAACATATTGATGGCCGAACTTAATAGGTTCACTATCTTTGATGGAGAAGGGCCACAAGAAATGTTTGATAGATTGATGGTCATAGTTGGAAAGATAAGAGACTTAGGTGGTGATGAGTTGAATGACCACTATGTTGTGAAGGTGATGTTGGAGGGCTTTGCTCCAAGAAACCCCACTCTAGTCACCTTGATTAGAGAGAAGAAGAGATTTGAGGAGTTCTCCCCAAATGATGTTCTTGGGAGAATTCTAACTCATGAGCTTATGGACAAGGATATACAACATAGAAAGAAGATTGGTGAACTAGAAGCTAAGTTGAACAACTTGAAGGTCAAAGATGTTGCTCTCCATGCCAACAAGTCAAGCAAATCTACTACTTCATCCAAGCACTCTACTTCATCCAAGCCTTCCAAGTCAAAATCAAAGAAAGTGGAAGTAGAGAGCTCTACAAGTGACTCAAGTGAAGATGAAGATGAAAGCCCTCATGTTGAGATTGGGGATATGGCCTTGTTCATGAAGACATACAAGAAGGGCTTGAAAAAACAAGGTTACAAGTTTGCCAAGAGAAGGTTCCCCAACAAGAAAAAGAGAACTTGCTACAATTGTGGAAGCACCGAACACTTCATTGCGGATTGTCCCAATGATTATACTGTATGCAATGTAGTTATATGAATGATTGGTTGTATATTGACCTGCAAATTGACATGAATGATTGGATTGCTATATTTAGCTAATTACCTTTGCCTAGAAAATGAAAACAGGTGCTTGTACTCTATTTGAACACAATCAACTTCTGCATAAATAGTCACTGCAAGGAAGAGCTTATTTTTTTCTGCCTGGTGCTTGTTGCTATTTTTTTCGTAAGAATTTAATCTGTAAGGTTAAATAGTGACATTCATAAAATGGAACTTTATGTATTTCAATGTGATGAGTATGATGATGATTAGGAGTTAGAAAATATTGGAATTTATGATAGTTAGAGAACATAGCATATTGTAAGTTTGAGGCATAAGTGGTAATGCATTTTTCTCATGTATTTGGGTTAATAGAATTTTTGATGTAGATGGATCGTTTAGTGAGGATTGTTCATGGTGGGATTGTTAAGAAGAACAAAGATGACACAGTGGAGTTTGAGAATATGGTAGAGATAGTCTTGATGTTTCCTAGTTTCCCCTCGTTGGTTGAATTGGTTGAAAGAGTGAAGGGGAAATTGGATTGGTCTGATAGTTGTCTGCGTATGCAAATGAATGGTGTAGTTGATGTTGGCTCATCGAAAGGTCCTCGTACAAAGACGCATGTACCTATTGATCTACATATAGAATGGGAGATTTACAGGGATATTGTTATGGAGTCAGATGTGCATTCTCTCTTTATAGTGGTGACTAAGGTTCCTTTGCTCGACTGCAATGTCGGGTTCGACCTGAACAAGCCACCTGTTGAGGAAGCAAAGTTTTGTGAGCCTGAGAGTGTGTCCCGATCACCGGCAGATGTCATAAAGGCTGAGGCTAAGTACTCGAATGATGAGGGAGTTGATACATATCATGCTGATTTTGGTGATTATGTAGACACATTTGCTTCATTTGACGGTGATGCCAAAGCATCTAACTGTGTGGATGTGGACGTAAGCGGGGACGATGACAATTATGAAGATGACAAAGCTTGTGGCTCGGAGGATGATCGGCCCATTCCTCGATTGTCTGAAGAGGAGAAAAAAATCTTGCAGTCTATCTTTCCGGACCGTGACCCATTGGTTCCGGAGTGTGTAGACCTTGGGCAGAGCCACAGGGCAGTTGCTGATGGGGGTTGCAGTGATGATGATGGTCTTGAGTTGCATCGAGAAAGTATCATTCGGAAGGGTATGGTATTTCCGAATATAGATGACTTGAAGACTTGGTTGCAAGGATACTCAGTGATGCACCACCGTCCTTTCAAGGTGGTGCATTTGTACCGCAAGAGACGGTACACAGTTAAGTGCGAACAAGAGGGTTGCGCTTGGAGGGTTTGTTGCAGGGTGACCAAGACAGCTCAATGGAAGATAACAACTGTGATTGATCCTCATACTTGTGGTACAGCAGAGGCAGAAGAGAAACACCTCCAATTGAATTCAAAATACATTGTGAAGCAGTTGTGCGGTGTGGTGAAGCATAGCCCAAACATCTCAGTTGCCGCACTTCAGCAGATGGTTTTGAAGATGTACAATTATGAGCATTTGTACGAGAGAGCGGCCGGCCTTGTTTCCAGAGAAAGACGAGGTCGTTGCCCCCATAGTTGGGCATTTGTACGAGAGAGCGGCGGACGCCTACGCTATCACACGCAGCTCGTACATTCAGTACACGAACGAGCTTGACCTCCTTACCCCGGAACATGTAAGTGTCGTCTCGTTTCATTAATTGAAAATTGCTTAATCCTTGTTGGTATTCATGTAAATTGTTAATGCAGGTGAGGTGGCAACCATATGAGCGTGACGAGGTTGAGGACCTACAGCTGAGCACGATGTGTACAGTCGATCAGGGCTTGTGGCTCATGAGGTGTCCCCTGATTTGCTTCTATGCAGTGGAGTACCATCTGCCGCACAGGGTTGCTAGGCAGTTCGGTAGGGAGCAGCCTTGCCCTCCACAGCCTATCTCCACCAGCTGGGCTCTTACCCGCCAATGTTATCTCCGTAGGGCGAGATGTCATGGTGATTCCTTCAAAAATAGCAAGAAAACAAGAATTGAAACCCTAGACACTAACCATTCCTAACCCTAAATGCAAACCCTAACCAACCCTCAAACCCTAACCTAACCACGGATTCGAACAAAACTACTTGGACAAATTGAAAGAGGGGAACCACATTACCTTGGGAGCGACTTGAATCTGAAGGGAACCACCTCTACACTCGTCTCCAAGGTCTAAGGGTTGCCCCGTCGCCGCAGAGGGAAGGAACAGAGAGCTATCGGGTTGAAAAGAATGGGAAGGAGGAGGAGGAGGAAGAAGGCTCTATGGGATATAAGTGCCTAGACCTCGGCGCTAGAGGCGGCCGCGCCGAGGTTAGTTACTCGGCGCTAAAGGCCCTAGCACCGAGGTCCCTGCCACGTAGGCAGGAGTGGCCACCTGGGCTCTGACGTGGCAGGGGTCGGCGCTGGAGCCCAGAGCACCGAGTAACTAACCTCGGTGCTCCTGCCCCTCACGCCGAGGTCAGGGTCCATTTTTGAAATTAGTTTCGCCAGAGGTCTATCTGCAGAAATAGTTTTCAGGAAGGGTCATTTTGAAAAAATTCCACCAAGGCAGAGCAGGATGGCAGGCGCTACGACCCAACGCCGCAAGGTACACCGTAGGGGAGCCCTGCCACGCCCGACCACCGTCAAGGGGGTTAGACCGGATCGCGCCCGAGGCCCCAATTATCCTGAAAACTATTGTATATTTCTTCGTGCACTATTTTGTATTGGCTGTGGCAGCGATAATGGTATTTCCAGCACACTTGCAAAACGTTGCTATCTGCATTTTGTTTATTTTTTTCAACTCAAATGAAGATCACTTAATAGAAAATGCTACTGTACTTTCAACCTTAAACTGCGGTTACTATCTGCTTTCTGCTTTGCTTCAACTAAACTGAACATCAATTAAAATATAAAAAATATTACTATGACTTGGAAGCATTAACAGTTGGTATGCATGGTTCTACTTTTCAGGACATATATAAATCCTTGCTTGAATATGAGGCAACGTTTGGTGTGTAGTGGAACATCAACTCGTCGTTGGTACATCAATGAAAATGATATTCCTGAGATCAAAGCTTTTCAAAAATAAGTATAAATATTGCAAAATCTTAGGCACTCCCAAATTCCAATGGAGTATTAATGGTAGTTACTATCCGTATTAAATAGCTTATCAATTAAGCAAAATGATGATGTGACAGCGTAATTAATGAGGAAAGAGAGCACAAACCATAGAAATGGTTTCCTCATGAAGAAACCATGTCTACTCTTGACCCAATGCACAAGAAACCATGAATTTGTCATTAGGAAGAAACCACTAGTTTCTATAGGGTTAATGCAACGCTCCCCATTGGTGAAATTGGGAGAGAGAAAGAGAAAATAATTATTACTCAAAGCACTACCACTGTGAACAATAGTTTTTATAGATGATTTCATATGCTATGAAAACCGTGTTAGTTTCCTCTATTGGAACTGCACTTAGAGCAACTCCAACGATCTCTTTATTTTTGTTAGCAAAATTTGGAGTTTTAACCTATTGTAAAAATAGAAGACTTCATAATTTCATAGAATGATCCAATCTCTAAATACCGAAACCGGAGTCCAAGCTAGGCCACCTCATTGAGCCACGTCGGCTGCCAACCTCGACCCTTGGATCATGCATCTATGGCCAAAACCAGGGGTGTCGGCCATCACTCAGCCATCTTCTCGATACTTCAGCAGTGTGGAATCCTCGCGGCGGTGGGCAGCTGGCAGCGCAATCGTCCGTCGTTGCCACAATCAGGAGCGTGCTGCGGTGCAACGCCCGTTCTCGAGTCCTGTAGATCGAAAGGTCGAGCAATGGCGATCCTTGGAGACGGGCAGGATGCACGACGTGCTTTGCCTTCTTGTCGGTCCTTTGCTCCCTGGTATCTGCCGATTGCCCCCTCCCCGGTGCTAAGCGGACGAGGGGCTCGCTGCAGGATGGTAAGGGGCAGCAACAATAGGGGGAGCAAGGGGAGCACCGCGCCGCAGCCGAACTGGTAATACGAATTAGACCTCTGGCTGCTACGGTGAGTAAATGTTAACATGTACCTCTCTTATTTCTCACTTCATGGATTGAATTATGATCGAAAGCTTTTCAAATCCTTACTCTGCTTTAAATGAGAAAGATTGTGGCTTCGATCAACTGGATTTGATTACTTGGTTGCTCCAATATCGTTTTGGTTCCTGCATCGTAGGTGTTTGAGGGAATGCTTATGTGGGTATTGCATTACCATAAACGAAAATTTGGAATGAGGCGAAGTATCATTTTGTATACTTTACTGCAATGCTATCATTTTAGCTTTGAAAATCTAGACTTCATTTCATTCGTGGCATGTTGAACTGAATTTTCTTTGATAAAGACGGTTGACCGACGAGCATAGTGTAGCCAATTTTAGCATTAATAAGTATTCAAAGCATCCTAGACTGATCCATAAACAACACTAGAGAGATCCCATCCTAAATGAGTATCAATTGAATACTGACATGGTGTAGACTAAATGCCATGGCAGCATGATAAAGCCTAGCTTGCACTCTTCCAAGTCCTATCCTAAACCAACTATCGCTGAATATTATGGTAAGCAAAAAAAATCATTTATCTGTGCAGCCATAATGAAACATTTTTTGAGCTGACAAATTTCATATTAGGTGTTTCATCTATCGTGTTCCCGCCAACAAATTGTAATTACTTTTACATTTGGCAGTTGATATTAGCGATGTATTCGTCCAATTTTATGCGAGATTCTAACCATATTCATATAAGTCGAGTAGTTGACACAATCATACATAAATTTGTCTTTTGCTCTTGGGATTCAGACTTGCACTGAATATGCTTTGCTTTCCATCTCCAATTATGGTCGCTGTTGAGGAGTTAGGACAGCAGATGCAGCAAGGTCATGGCAACATATTCTATTGTTGGACACATCCTCTAACGTTGCTCTACCTCTACATGGTAACACTGGCCAAAATCTTAGGAGGGCCGGCAAAGCCGCGTCAAGTTTCTAGTAAACTCTTTAAAACTGAACTTTGCATCTGAATGGGCCCCACATGTCAGTCTCTCCCCATCCCAACCTTATCCATCCCCCTCTTCCTTCCTCCCTCTCCACCTCTTCATCGGCGCTACCGGCGGGCCTGTCAGAGTCGCCCCCGCGGCCAGGCAAGGCTCCAGGACCGGCATTCGTGGAGGCGGCGGCGCCGCCCAACCTCCTCTTCCCTGCAGCCGCTTTCTCCTGCCCCCGGCGCCGCCGCCCAACCTTCTCCTCTCTCCTGCAGCTCGGCACCTCCTGAAGATGCGAGCCTTCCCGCCGCCGGTAGCGGCAGAGGGGCAAACGAGCCCCGTGGCTTCGAGGTGCCAGAGGTCGGCGAATCTACCCCCGCCGGCGTGGCTGGGATTGGAGAGGTAGGTGCGGGCGCTGGCGACAATGTTGGAGACGTGGTCGTTAAGCTTGTTGTAGTAGTGGCCCGCGCGGAGGACGGCCTCAAGTGACGCATCCTCGCTGTGGCCGAGGTTGGCGAGTCGGCCCAACACCGCCGCGTACGCCTCGCCATGGCACGGAGCCACGGCGCCGCGTCGTCGCCCGCGACTAGATCGAGATCGGAGGCCGGCGAAGGCGCCGCCGCGGGGCTTGCAGCTCACGGCGGCGGCGGCGGAACCCATCCTGCGCGCATCTGGCGGCGGAGCTGGTCAGCAGCGCCCATCCTGCACGTCGCAGAGCTCGATTTTGGTGGGAGGAGAAGACATGAGGGATTGATGCGGGGATTCAGGAGCTTTTGCGAGGCGGCCGCGCTCGTGAGTATTGGCGAGCGGGTGGGGGAGAATGGCGAGGGGGATTCCGTGCGTGGACTCTACGAGGCTGTTGGAAGATTATTTTTTCGATCTTCTTTAAATTTTACCGATACAAAACAATATAGAAAAGCTATTGGAGTTCCTCTAATATACCTCACTCATATAAAAGGTTTCTAATTTAAATACTTCTTTACTCATTTACCAAATGCAGTCTTCGAGCTATAGGATTTTTTTTACATCTATACTATAAGGAGCGAAGACAATTAAAAATTTTTCGCACCCAATTCGGATCCACCTTACCCCTCACACCGGACTCACCCGTCATATGTTTTTGGAAGTGGATAGGGTGAAAGGACTATGAAGTAAAAAAAAAATCGCAATTTGGAGAGCGTTTCTACCGAAAACGAATTTTTTTTCTCACCCCACCGCGCATACCCGCCTGCCTGTACCCACGACGGGCCCACACTTCTTCCCCACTCAGCAGCGACGGACCCACACTTCTTTCCCCCTCGGCAATGCGCCCACCGGCCGCCCCTCCGCCCACCGCCATCCCCGCGCGCCCGCCGGCCGCCCCTCGGCCCACCACCATCCCCCCGCGCCTGTCGGCCGCCGCGGCTGTACCGGAACCATGGACCCGCCGCTCCCTCCGGTCTCCTTCTTCAATTTCCCTCCTTTTCTCTCTCTCCCTCCATGGACCCGCCGCCCTCCGTGCGCCGGCTGCGGCCCCGCCATGGGCACGGCCACGGCCCCGCCGCCGGCGCCACCCACCATCCTGGTGTCGCTACTGTAGCCCACACCGGAGGTCTTTGAGCCTGCGCGTCCTCGGCCTCGCCGACCCCGGATCGAGCGCTCGCGCTGTGCTGGCTTCGGCATTTGCCCCTTGAGCGCTCGCGCGGTGCCGCGGTGCCGGCTTTTATTTTTTGCCTATGGATAAAGGATCCCAACACCTCGACGACGATGGATCTGGCGTGAGATGGGTATAGCAGCTTGGATTTGTCAGGAATGGTGAATCGGAGGGTGGAGGCGGTGGCTTCGAGTTTTGATCGGTGGAGCGGGGAAGATGAGCGTGACGGCACGAAGGAGTGGAGCTCGTGTTTTCTTTTTCTAGCCGATTTTCTGCTACTGGGGGAAATGGCGATGGGATTGGACATTGGAGTAGGAAAATATCCGGGATTAGTGGATTCTGATGGTGGAGCACTTGCCGGAGGACATGCCTGCAAAGGCCAAACAGTCCAACAGGCTGCCGGCTGTGACTTCAAATTTGTTTCTTTTATTGTAGATTTCTTCTCGAATTCCCTGTTGAGGTTGTTGTCGATCTTGTAGGTGACGAGCACATCGAGGTCGCCCGGGAACCCCTGCTCGCCGTTGTAGCTGCGGTAGGAGAAGGTGATGTGGGGGAAGTCGCCGGTGACGCACTCGCGGGCGGAAGAACACCTTGTTGAACCCGCGGTGGCCTCTGTGGAGCGTGTCGCCATCTATGAGATGTTTGCCATCGCCTCCCTCATGGCCCTGGGAACCGGCTGCTGGCTGTGACTTAGAAATTTGTTTCTTTTCGTTGTTGATTGCTTCTCGAATTCCCTGCTGATTATATGACATTAGCATTGCAAACGTCGGCAATTACAGGGATTGATCAGGGAGAGGCGCCGAGCTACTACTTCGAGAAGTTCCTGGAGGACAACCCGGTGTTCAACTTCATCACGTGGAGGTGGATCCTGACGTCCGGGTTCGACCACATGTTCTCCTCGCCGGCCTTCCTCGGCCTCCTCGCGCTCCTGCACCTACACAACCCAATTGCCCATGGTAAGGTTGCAATAGCTCTTGCTGTTGTATATCCATTGCTTTACTTGGATCATGGATGCATTTTCTTTTGTTTGTGCGACCTTTTGACATGCAGTTAAGTATATGCAACTACTGTGGTGGATAAGTGAGCTTGGAAAAGAGATACAGTAATGGTGTTACTGATAGTAGTGATGCTTGATTAATTTTTGGAGCACAACTAGCATGCACCTGAACTGTTTGGTGAAATTCATGGAAGAAAGAGGCCAGCAAGGAACATCAGCAGGAGCAGAACAACAAATAATCGATGAACCCCTTGAGTTGCTTGTAGGCTTGTAGCAGGTTGTGCTCTTATTTGCTTCATCTGCATTTTGCAATCCTATGAAACAAATGTTGCTAAACTGGAATTTCTCCATTGGGTCTGTTAGTTTCAATTTTGTTTGTCCCAACTTGTTACTGAATTGCCTGTAGCTTTAACAAAAAAAATTATCATACAGGTGTCAAATCTTGTCGACATTCCAGATGACTGCCTTTTCCACATCTTTCTCTCCTTAAGTCAAAGAGACTTGATTAACACAACCCTTTGCTCCAAGGCTTTATTCAGTACCATTTCAAGCTCCAGTTTCGGTAAAATCTACCAGCTACATCACAAGTATTCACCGTCAGCTTTGCTATGTCTGTTTGACCGTGAGAGTCTAGATACAGTGGCTCTTACCTTGAATGAACCCGTTGTGCTATCACTTGACTTTGTTAAGGATAAGCATAAATGGACTATCATTGATAGCCGTGATGGGCTTTTATTGCTGCTAGCACAGTCTGATGCTGATAGCTTTCTTGTCTGCAATCCAATGACTAAGACATGTGCAGAAGTCCCAGCACCACCAGACCTTCCTCCCCTATACTCTGTATTGGCTGCTGGTTTGGTACCGGAGGCAAATTCATCCTGGTCCGTGATTGCACTATTTGGCTGTACTGTAAAGTCTGTCTCGAGGAAGGGTGAAAGATGCTGGGTTGGCTCTTTCAATGCCACAGATGGTTCATGGGAAGGTAAACATAAGGAAGTGAAGTTCAGTCTTCGTGATTCATGGATGGGGGTAAGACATCCTTCCATCCTTACCTTAGGCTACTAGAATATTCTGGTCTTCAACATGAATGTTCTATCAGTGCATCTGCCTACCTTGAGATTAATCAGTAGGAATCTCCCCTTTGAGAGAAATGTTCTCCGCATTCATCCTCATGTACTTGGAAGAAATAGGATGGATGAGTTGTGCCTTCTTATGCATGACGGTATTGACCTTATTGTGATGAGTTATGGCAAGTCAAGTGAAGCAAGTGAAGTTAGAAGGTACAGTGGCTTTGTGTTTAACATGGATCTATCATTTCCCGAGAGAAATTGCATGTTGTTAATGGATGGGTTGGTTTGCTTTGATATTGAACTTGGTGATGTCCTTTTACCTTTCATGGTCAATCTAGGGCAACAGATCGAAAATGCTGTGCCATATGAAATGGCATGGCCGCCTAAGCCACGCCTTCAACATGGTATGTGACTGATAATACTTTAACATGACATAGTGTATTAGTTGCACTGTTCATATTCTGCCTATGTTTTGTTACAGTTGATTGTTCCAGTATTGTTGTAGATTGTGTTAAGTTTTAATATGTTAAGTTTTAATAACTTAGTGATCTGAGGTTCCAGTAACTGATCTGCAATCTGCATATTTTTACATATGGTTAAATGGCAGATTATTTTTTTTGCTACATTGTAAAATAACTCTAAGATTCTGAACTTGAAAGTTTGAATTGTTTGATCCTTTTTAATTTAGTTACAGTATTGTCATATGTGTAGAAATGAAAATGCCATGTCTTTTAGAAAGGTTTGGAAAGCTAATATATCCCCCTTAAAACTCAAGGTTTTTATGTGGTTTGTTATTCAGAATGCCATCTTCACATAACCTGATTAAGAGAAATTGGCATGGAGACTCCAATTATGTGAGAATGAAAACAAAACATCATGCATTTATTCCTTTATTTTCCTCTATCTAAATATGTCTGTAGACCCTGTTCATTTGATCAGTTCTAGATTTGGATGCAACATCATTCCAAATGGGCAACAATTCCACACTTTTGGATTATCTGTGACTTGTTAGGCTATGCGGAGAATTAAAAATAGCATTTTTTACACAAAAAGATTCAGGTTTCTCACTGAAGCTATCTGATTGGCATGTTCCTTTCTTATCTTCCTGGTAGGTGTCCCAATGCCTGAGGACCGCATTGGTACTGAAGGAAGGCGCATGTGTCTTAAAACAAGCTCCCCAGAAGCCGAGATGAGTGAGCTCAAAATGATGGAATGAAACATTGCTGGAGCAGAACCTGATGGGTGAACCGAGAACAAGTGTTTTGGCACTTTAGGTAATCATCAGTAGCTGGTGCTGGTAACATATGGCGTCTGCAATGAACTGTGCTGCAAGAGACGAAGCTTTGCTTAGTTCGGTTCTTTGCCCGCACTTGATCTAGCATCTGTAACTCAAAGGCTTGAAACTGGGAGTGATAACTGAGAGGCTTCACACAGCCTATGTCATGTGTTAGGTCACGGAATTAACTGCTTGTTGCATGGGTAATGTGACAATCAAGTAAGGTCAAAGTAAGTGAAGCCAAATTGTCCAAATTACCATGGCTATCAAACATACATTAATCTACCTATTATCTCTGTAGTTAGCGCCAAATGCAAATATTAATTTAGAACTTTCTATTTCAAGATATCTGTACTAATTTTGACTTTATTCTCCTTATTTTCAGTATGATGATCAAATAAAATCTTGTTAATAATGATGCATGTTATCTCCTTGCAACAAAAAAACATGTCATTCACTCATTTCATGATCAAATTTTGTACTTACATTTAAGCTAAAGAAAGAATTTCAGTTAGCCATCAGTTCCCAAATGACCATTAGAGCTTATATTTAAGCTATTCAGATCTGGAATATATGAAATATGAGTTTAATAGTTTTTTTTATAACACGTGCGACACTTTACAATATAGAAAAATAACTGCTTCTAAGGTCAGTCTCAGTGGCAGTTTCCTGAGCGTAGTTATTAAGATTGCCACATCAACTTTTCACTACCACGAAACTGTCACTCTCAGTGCAGAGTTTCACTACACGGTTTTATAGACAAAATGCATCATTTAAAGTTTGGATTGTGCTAGGATCTATTGTGCTATCACTCTTTCATATGAACCCAATTCACACGACGTCTTCACTTAAAAAAATCACACGACGTTTCACATGGTGACATGACCAGTTTCACTGCTCCGTAGAGCTCAACTTGTTTCAACTTGTTTTGACAGCAGAGTTTCACATGGTCGGTCTCGAGCTCGTTGATTCCGCGCTGGCGGTGAGATCCCTGCTCCCCGGTGACGGGGCAGGCACCAACATGACGAGCACGTGCAACAGTTCCTTTTAGAAATTTAAGTAATATTGGGCACATTTTAATTCCATAATTCAGCAAATAATTCATGATGATATAAAAGAGTGAAAACATGATAATAGGACGTTTGCTCCTGTTCATTATTAACACACTAGGAAATATTAACAACACAAAGAACCACAAAGAACCAAAAATATCAGTACGGGACCTCGTGGGATTCGTTGAGTCGTTGATATTACGCACGCGCGAATCGTGCAGGTCATCGTCCAGTTCCTTTCTATTTGTGACCTGGTGCGGGCCGTGAGGCTGTCGTCGGAGCCCGACAAGTTTATTTGGAAGTAGTCGCCAAACGGTCTGTACTCCTCCTCTTCCGCTTATGCCGCACTCTTCCTTGGTTGTGTTAACATTCTGGGTGCCTGTCAAATTTGGAAGATTCAGATGCCAGGCAAATGCAAGTTCTTTGCATGGTTAGTGCTGCTTGGTCGATGTTGGACCTCCGACAGACTTCATCGCCATGGCTTGAAGGACTCTGATACCTGTGCACTCTGTGCACAAGAGGTCGAAACTCTGGATCACCTGCTTGTCGACTGTGTCTTCAGTCGAGAGACGTGGTTTCGAACCCTCGGGCATATTCTTCTCCCTCAACTCGCCCCGGATCGTCCCATGTCTCTTGCTACTTGGTGGTGCTCCGCCAGGAAGTTGGTCGCTAAAGTCAGGCGAAAAGGTTTCGATGCCTTTGTCTGGCTGGTCGCTTGGTCTATTTGGAGGGAGCGCAATCGGCGCGTTCATGATAGGGAGGCCCTAATGTCGGTGGCTCTCGCGCCGGCAATCCTCGATGAAGCCAAGACTTGGGCACGCGCGGGCTTCCTCCCAAATTCTCGCCTCCTCGGCGTCCGGCCTTTGAGGCCTCTGTAGCTCTTTTTTTTGGTCTTGCCTTTGTTACTCTTTGTCCCCCCAGCTTGGGTAACTTGTTGGATCTTGTATGACTTTATTATCTTCTCTCTTAATGAAAAACGTGCTTTGCACGTCTTTTAAAAAAATGTACCCAGGGGCGGGACTGTTGCCGGAGGCACCGGGTGCGCCGTTACCAACTGGATTAACCATGTTAATCGTGGGCTGACCTCAGTCGATGTAGTCGTACGAGCTGACGCAGTGAAGACGTCGATGCAGTGCAGAAAGGTCGTCGGGATGTAGTCGTTTACGATCGCCGGGAAGTAGTCGATCACACAAACTGAACGATGATAGTTGAGCAGTCGCGCATGTCTTGCGCTACCCAAAAACCTGATTGTCTCGCTATCCCGAGCAGGAACGCTAGCGCGGCGGGTTTCGGAGGCTCTGCTCTTCCAGCAGCGTGTGCACGCACGGAGTGGAATGAGGATGCAAAAAGACAGCAGCAGTAGTCTGATGGTGTGTGTTCTCACAAGAGAGAAGAGGATCCATATACATAACGTGAGGAGCATGTCTATATTGATGGCCATAACACCCTAGTAATTGTCACCATTGATCAGCCATTCAAAAATGTTCATGACTCCAAAAACTAATGCCATGGACGATGCTTTGACTCCAGCCATGAACTCCAATAACCATCCCATGATTATTTTCATAGTTAATTGCAATGGTGCATCAACGTCATAATTAATGTCATCAACGCCGTGAGCAAGCAAAGGCAGGCGCATGCACATCACCTCACGTCCATTTGAAACCACCAACATTAATTATGAGTCCAAAAATATTGTTGATTTAATTGAAAATTAATCCAACAATCCCCACCAATATTTAGGGGCTCACGAAAAATGCTCTCGGATTTACCAACGGGTGTCAGTGGCTGGCGGCAATGGATGCCGCGAGATGCGAAATTCCCGACGCAGTAGGGTTCGGCTGCGCCTAGAACTTGGTCATGGATGGAGCTGAGAAGGTTGTGGTGCAGTGGGTAAGAGGAATCGACCAGAGATGCGTTGGAGCAAACGAATTTGATCGGCGAGTTCGTCTTGGTTTGGCTGCTCTGTTTCAGTATAGGGAAGAAGAAGGAAGGGAGAGGGGAGAGGGCCGGCGCGAGGAGGGTGCCGAGCGGGACGGTAGGGATGCCGCCTGTGCTAGACGCGGATGTAACGAAGCCCCGCTCAATGCAGTGCCGTCCGTCTTGGTAACCGGAGCCGGAGCGTTTCGTCACCATGACACCAGAGTTTTCTCTTTCTTCATTAATTCAGAGTCATGTCAGCAAATATGTCTATGTGGCACCATATTGGCAGCGTTCGGCAGATTGTTAGCAGATTTGCACGACAAATTTATTGTATGAGAAGAATAATGTGTGCAGAATAAGCTGACAGATTTGTGGTGAGATGAAAGTATTGTGGAACAAGGTCTGAATAATACCTGCCGAACGCTGTCATTAAGTACTGATGATGGAGAGACTGGGCCTGTTTGGAACGAGGGAAGGAAAAACACAGGAATCAAAGGAAACATAGGAATAACACATAGGCTGCGTTTGGATGTAGATATTGGGAGGCTTGGCATTGAATTGAGTTCAATACCAAAACATAGCAACATTGGAAATGGGTTATGATGCTAATTCTGTTGTTTGGATGTAGATGAAATTGATACTTGAAATCAAATAAGATAGCAAATAGCAATTCAAGTTTGGATGTGTAAATGGTGAAATTGGTATTGGGATCATCTTCTTCGTCTCTCCGGTCTCCACCTAGCATGGCTCAACAGAGAAAGAGAGTTGCCTGAGATCCCGCGCGTCGCCACAGGAGGGAGGGTCGCCGTCGCCATGAGAGGGAGAGCGGGGGAAGGAGGAGCTCCGAGATCCGGCCGTCGCCGCCACGGCACGGGAGCTAGAAGCCGGCCCGAGGATCTCACACCCCAGCTCCACTGCCGCGGGCCCCCGACTCCACCACCACGGAGCCCTGCACCTCCGCTGTTGTGGGTCCTGCTCCACCGTCGTATGCCTGTGCGCCACCGCAGGCTGAACCTCGCGGGTAGGGCTTCGCGACTACCGCGAGGAAGAAGCGGAGAGATGGAGGGGCGGCGTGATGAGAAGAGGACGGGCAGCGTCTATCGCGAAGGGGAACTGGGGAAGGAGGCAAGCGAGACGAAGCTGTCGAACCAATGCAGTTTGATACGGAGGGTGGAGCCTATGAATTGAGTTAATGTGCGTGAAGGGAACGGAATGCCCGCTCGGTATTCGTCTTCAATTCCATCTCCCAATTCTATAGACATCCAAACGGTGGCATTCGTAGCAGCAAATTCCAATTCCGAATTCCAGCCCCCAAAGCCAACATCCAAACGCAGCCACAGTGTTTGTGACAAAATGAAGGAATGGAATCAAGATAACTGTTTGGTACGCAGGATTTGAAATACAGGAATAGTACCTTGTTTAGATTGCAAAGTTTCTACTATTCACCCATCATATCAGATGTTTTGTACTAATTAAGAGTACTAAACATGAATTAATGACAAAATCTATTCCTTAACCCTAGGTAAAACCGCGAGACGAATTTATTAAGTCTAACTAGACTATGATTTGACCATGTCGTGTTACTTACCGTAAACAATCTCTAAGGATGACTTAGGTTCAAAATTCGTCTCGTGAAAACATGAGTTCCATAATTAATTCTCTAATGATGACTTAGGTTCAAAATTCGTGAAAACATGAGTTCCATAATTAATTATTTGTTAGTATCTGAATACCCTTATGATATTCCATTTTGTATTTTTTTAAAAAATTTCATCCCTCCAATTAAACAAGACCATAGCAGCATAATTTTTAAATTTTGTATTATCTACTGACATATGGATAAAAATACTCATTTATTTTTAAAAGAAAAATGTATTTTAATTTATTTTGTCCTTTCTTGGCAAAATACTCGTCTTCGCATATAACCCATGGGACCCAAGCAGCACCAGGTCGGTTTCTTCTACCTTCGTCTCCCAGGAGCCACTCCTCCCTCTCTCTCCTGTAGAAAAAACTCCGGCCAAATCCTCACCATTCACAGCCGTAATCTCTACAGCAAGCAGCTAAAATCGACCTTTGTCCACCCTCTCTACCGCATCCATTCACTTAGGGACTGTTTAGTTGGCCAAAAATTTTGGCAAAAATTTTTGGGCCCCCTTCGAAGGTCTATTAGAGGTAAAAAATGTAGACTAATTACAAAACTAATTACACGAATGGACGGAAAATCGCGAGACGAATCCATTAAGCCTAATTAATCCATCATTAGAGATTGTTTACTGTAGCATGACGTTGTCTAATCATGGCATAACTAGGCTCGTTAGATTCGTATCGAAAAATTAGGTAGGGGTTATGGAATGAGTTTTGTCATTAATTCACATTTAATACTCCTAATCAGTGTCGGAAGATTGATGTGACGGGTAGTTGGGAAAATTTTGGGAACTAAACAGGCTCTTAATAGCAGCATATTTGACCAAATCGAAAGCTACAGGATCGGGTAGATCTACGGCAAGGTGAGTCCTCAAGCAAATTTTTCTACAGCCGGGCCCGCGAAGATTTGTCCCCTTGGGTCGGACTGAAGTTTTTTTTTCCTGTGTTTTGCACATCGACAGTTTCCTTTCCTCCGGAATGGAACTCTGCTTTCCTTCGTTCCAAACGCCAAAACGTGATTCCTTTCCTCCGGAACGCATTCCTTCGTAATTCCTGTGAAAATCCTTCAATCCAGACGGGGCCTAAACCGGTTGTGTCAGTTACACGACCACCTTCCCCACTCGAGACGGTCGGCCTCGGCCACTCCCCAAAATGGCCAATCCCCTCTTCCTCCTCCTCCTCCTCAACGTCGCCGCCGTCCCCCGCGCCGTCGCCGACGGACCGGACCCCTGCGCGGGCCGCCGGATCCACATCCGTCACCTCCCCCCTCGCTTCAACGCCGACCTCCTCCGCCACTGCGGTGCCGACGCCTTCCCGCTGGCCGACGCATCCGCGGCGACCACCTCGGCCCCGCCCTGCGAGTCGCTCGCCAACCACGGCCTCGGCCCGCGCACGCACCCGCGCAGCCGGTCCTGGTACCGCACCGACACGCGTCTCCTGGAGCCCTTCTTCCACCGCCGCATCCTGGAGCGGGACTGCCTCGCCGACGACCCGGCCCGCGCCGACGCCGTGTTCGTCCCCTACTACGCGGCGCTCGACGCGCTGCCGTACGTGCTCGACCCGGCGCTCCTTGACGCCTCGGCCCGGCACGGCGAGGGGCTGGCCGGGTTCCTCGCGCGGGACCAGCCGTGGATCCTGTCCCGCCGCCAGGGGCACGACCATTTCCTGGTGGTGTCGGGATCCGCGTGGGACTACGCGCAGCCCCCCGGCGAGGAGCCGAGGCTGTGGGGTACGACGTCGCTGCTGCGGCGGCCGGAGCTCGCCAACTTCACGTTCCTGACGGTGGAGTCCCGCACGTGGCCGTGGCAGGAGCACGCGATCCCGCATCCGACGTCTTTCCACCCGGCGACGCTCCCGCATCTCCGCGCCTGGCTCGCCCGCGCGCGCCGCTCCCGCCGCGGCACGCTGATGCTCTTCGCGGGCGGCGTCTCGCGCCCGTCTCGCCCCAACATCCGGGGCTCCATCCTCACCGAGTGCGCGAACCGCACCGACGCGTGCGCCGTCGTGGACTGCTCCGGTGGGAAGTGCTCGCACGACCCCGGCCGGTACATGCGCGCCATGCTGGGGGCCAAGTTCTGCCTGGAGCCGCCGGGGGACACGCCGACGCGGCGGTCCACGTTCGACGCCATCCTCGCCGGCTGCGTGCCCGTCTTCTTCGAGGACCTCGCGGCGCGGAGGCAGTACGGGTGGCACCTGCCCCCCGCGCGGTACGACGAGTTCTCGGTGCACATTCCCAAGGAGACCGTGGTGTTCGGCGGCGTCAGGATCGCCGAGTTGCTCGAGGCCGTGCCGGAGGCCCAGGTGCGGAGGATGCGGAAGCGCGTGCTGGAGATGGCGCCGAGGGTGCTGTACCGGCGGCACGGGAGCACGGCCGAGCTGAGGGGTGCCGGGAAGGATGCCGTCGACCTCGCCGTGGACGGCGTGCTGCGGAGGATTCGGAGGCGGACGCGCGCGCAGGATGAGGGACGGTCGGAGAGGATTTACGCGATGGAGGACGACAGTGTCGAGGTGGAGGATGAGGCAGCTGATGAGCGGGACATCCTCTTTGGTTGCGTCAGGACATTTTTGTCGGTCCAAGCGCAACATCTGAATGATCTGATGTATTTCACGTTCCAATATTTGAGGCTGAAGAGTGTGTGTACATTTGCTGTTGGTGCAAAGAAATTTGATCTTGTGTTCATTGTAGGAGTAATTGCAGTTTTTGCTGGATTGATGAGTGGCAACCGTTCACAGTTCACACCTCCTCGATTCTCCAAGTTATAGGAGCCACGAAATGACCGCTTTTCGTGCTGCGAATAAGCGGATACTAGAAATCCAGGCGCAGCGTTGCTGCGCTGTACCATGGGCCTGTTAGACTATTAGCACTCCTTTTCGAGTGCTGGTCATATGATGGTAATGACCATCATGTGTAATTATTCAATCATTTCTTTACTTCACAACTGTTGTTGTGTATACAGATCAATACAAATCGTTGTTGGAATGTTTATGCTTTGGTTGACTAAAACAAATGTTCATTTAGTTAGCACATATTATGCAAATGAGCAACAATGCATATTCTGCTAGGTACCGTTATGTATAGATTGTAATTTCAATCTTAAGCTTTGCAATCGGATGAATCTAAAACACAATTTCTACTAAAGCTAAGATAGACAGATAGTGACATAAAGAAATATATATATATATATATATATATATATATATATATATATATATATATATATGGACATGTTAAAATCAGAATCTAGCAAGTTTAACTGGCATTTGAACAGGTTCCATTCATCATAGCTGATAACCATTTTGGAGTCAAGTAATTAGAGTTCAACTGAGTTGTTTTTCCACAATAGGAGCAAGATTATTATCAGGGCACTGTGATTTCTACTGCAGCAAACTGAATAAAGGGAAAAAACAGGATGTGGTACAGTGTTTCTGTACGGATTTAAGAGGTGTGATATTTACGACGAACACTTAAGATTGAGGTGGCAGTAAATGTAGTTCAGGGCAGAGTTTCATAATAAGATCCAATGAACATCTAATCATCTATTGAGATAATAACCCGTGCCTATCTTGAGTAGACTCTGAAAATATTAAGTACATGACTTCAGCAAGAAAAAAAAAGTTTTTAAGCTAAATTTAAATATGTTGTTACAAGCATCCAGAAGTCTAATCTCGAATTCTGGACACAAACACAAATGAGATGTAGGAAAATAATGAACCTCTAGGGTAAAAAATTTAATTACAGAATCCAATCCATTGCGATTAGAGAAAAATCACTTCGGCATATACATCAACAACCACCACTATGTAAGTTACTAATTTAGTTAATTTTAGCATTTTTTAGGGAAACTTATATAGGCAGATTTGCAATTACATTTATTTGTTTTTTTGCGGCAAATTACATTTATTTGTTCACAGTTTCTTCACAGTTTAGTGATAAACATGATAGCATCTGGTTTATACCCCATGATGATCTACTTTGTGATATAAATATTTGATTGTATCTGAAAACAGGCTTCTAATGGGGTAATCTCCAGGTACAAAGAATGAAGGCCGTTAAAAACGTCCTTTATTCTCTTAAAGAAAAGTGTTGGACGAATATTTTATGATAACAAGTAATGCAGTGCAATTCGATCTTTCTTCCATAGGTATTGTAATGTGTACGCTACATATATACCGTACTGTAAAGAATTACAACTGCTTTGATCAGGAAAGATTGATTTTTGTATTACCAATCACTGTTATCTCTGCAATTTCATAATACTACAGAAGGTAGTGGCAACAATGTGTGTTTGCTGGAGTGCACCTGGTGATTTACATGGAACGATACCAAAGATATATCAAAATGTGTTATGTGTTTCCGTAGTTCAAAACGAGGCACAGATCAAGAAAGGAATGGTACAAGTGCAGATGTAGTATGTGTCACAGTTGTGAAGGGCCCTGCTTTCACTCTTGACAAAGAGCATGTCGCAGAGACAAGGACTCACGTTGGGAAGGCCTTTGCAGAAACGGACAGAGCGCTCATCGTGTCCGCCAGCCCTGCGCCTCTCCCTGCAATCGAGGCGACGGCAGCTCGGCACCCTCGCAGCAACGTTCCTCCTGTGTCCGCTGGCACCAACGACAGACAAATCCGCTGGCGCTTGCTTGGGGTAGCAGCCTAGCGGGGCTGCGGCGAGGGACCGGCACACGACGCCTGGCCCCTTGCGCCATGCACCAGTCAGCCTCCGAGGTCCGAGCGCCGCCAGGCCCGAGCCCCGTCCTTCGCCAACCGTAGCAAGGTCAATCGGAGCAGATGGAGAATGCGGCCGTGCGGGAAAGAGAGCAGAAGAAGAGAGGAAAGCTTGTTCTCCTTCGCATGAGTGGCCGAGCTCTACTAAAAGCCATTGATTTAAGCTTGATTTGGTCTATTTTTCTACCTCAAATTGGCTGCTTGATTTGAGTGCAGAAGATGGGGCTTGTCGCCGCGTCCCGGGACTCTGGTCCGGGCCGACCTACAGCAGTGGAGTCATCGAGGACGCTGCCGCTCGATCTTTGTTCTGCTCGCCAGCGACCTCGAAGTAGAGAGGATTCTAGAGGATTCGTTTGTGGAAGCACGAGCTGCAGTGCTCGGGACAAAGCTTGTGGAAGCAGTAGATTAGGTGTCCACTTTTGGACAGTTCGATTAAAATCCGATGGCTACGAGAACGAGGCGACGTGGCCTAATCGTTTGCGAGAGCTTGGACTCCAGATTCGGTATGTAAAGATGAGAGGAAACGCCCGTGTTCATATGACAAACGTGGTTGTGTAGTTGCACTTTTGATTATACCAAGATACCCTTAGTTAAATAAAACTCAACACAAATAGCACCAGTGGTCTAGTGGTAGAATAGTACCCTGCCACGGTACAGACCCGGGTTCGATTCCCGGCTGGTGCATAACAACCTTTTTGTCTAAATTTTTCCCTCATCATAGCCATCCAAATGGCATTGATATTCGCCAATGGAACTTCAACGTCCACACTACACTTCCACAGTTCCACTTGCAAAAAAATTGGTCTCTCTGTAATTATTACTGTAATGAAGAATCAATCTTATATACATTGAATGATCAATAAAGTTCTAACCCAAATGTGTGGCCAATATATACACACCAGGTAACTAGTTAATCATGCTTATTACAGCGCAGATCAGTCTCAGGCACATGGAAGGAAAAAGATTCTACAAGTATTTCTTGAAACCTTCATTTGCTTCGGCCACTAGATGGTCGTCACCCCACTCATCGCGGTAACTCTCAGGACGAATTGCTTTGTTTATCCCATTGATAGCATACATTTGTTTCCTCCATTCTTCAATTGGTGGATAGCTGCATTGCTCAGCAAGCCAATCGTCATACTCAAACTGCATGCAAAGCAAAGATATCAATTGAAATTTCAAATGTACCAACAGAAGAGCAGTAGGGCAGCCAAGTCGACATTTTGTTCTCAAATACCATTAGGAGCTGTGAGTTTTCTATTGACAGGCATCTATAGGATTAGGATACCTGGTAGTTTGAAAGGTTATGAGTGTATCTCTTAGGCCATCCTCTTGCTTCTAGTTTTGAGTAGAAAGATTCAACATCTTTCATCATTTCTTCTTTAGATGGAATCACTATCCGCCCTGATAGAACTCCCGCGACCCACTTACTTTGTAGTTCAAACAGGGGAAAAGGAATAACCTGGACGGAACAGAGGTCGGAAGGTTTCAGATCTTAGAGCACAGCAAGGCAAGCTGCAACTTACAAGTGCATCAGAACTGAGTAGCAATTTGCAGCAAAGCTGACCTTCCATGGTAGTCCAATGAAGGATAGTTGAGGAGCCACTTCTGGTGGGAAAACATGCTTGTATAGAGGATCGACACAGTTGTCATCCACAGTGATAGTGCTATCATCTCCAAGGAATGGGAAGTCATACAAGTAGCTAGACAGCATAAAAATTGAAGAATCACATAATCAGCTTCAGGCACAGTAGCACATGATGGCTTACATTTGCAAGATAAGAAATGGATTCAAGGGCCCTTGAAAGTTTCTATACCCGGTGCAGTGCATGATGACATCGGCTTTGATTGAACTGCCATCCTGGAACACCACACTACCATCCTCCTCTGCATGGTCAATCTGCAGTTTGAGCATTGCTTTTAACAATACTAACTGTGGCAGCTCCTCTAACAGATAAAAGCTACCATATCTTGCTTGACTCACCAGGAGAAAAGGCTGTTTACCATGGAATGAAGCCACAGATTATCATAGCCAGGCTGCTTCACACAGGTGCGAACTGGTGCTGATCTATCGGCAATATGAATCTCTTTTGCAGTGCTTGCAATGTCTCTTGAAATGTCATCTGCACTTGCTGCAGCCCCAATTATGACCACTACCTGTCATTGCAACATAGAATCTTCATTAACCATGAAAATGCATGTGGGGATTATAGATCACCAAGAGGAAAACACAAACTTGATCAAGGAATGGCTCTGGCACACGGTAATTGTGGCTATGCATCTGCTTCCCTGGCCAAGCATCCACACCTGCCAAAGTTCAAAACTGTATGAATTGGTTACTGAAGGCAAAACCATCTGAAATTTGCAATGGTTGTAAATTGTTAAGGATTTCTATCGACATGTATGATCCAGTTGCTACAATATAATATTGTCCAGCAGTGCAGCCTTCACATTATCAAACATGAAAAAATATGAAATGCTTTCAGGAAGATAGGGCTCAAAGGGTACTTCAATCCCTGTGGATGTTACTAGAGATTTGATACCAAATTATAAAACCAGCACTAGCTGGTAAAGAGGTATGTATCATTACCAGGAACAAAATTTGCTATATCAATTAACTCAGTCGGAGAGGAACAGAGATAACATAGCAAAATAAGTAGTCTGCTTTTGAGGCATTTATATGTAAAATATTTTTTGACAGGTGTCACAACTCATGAAAAGTATGTGGATAAGTGTTCTCTAATGTATCGAGATTTTAAGTCATTGAACTCAGCACAGGTACTGCAGTTAAAAAGTTTCTATTTACAGGTGTGCTGTTAGCTAATGCATTGCTATGATCAGTCAATCTACGTAATAAGGCTTATAAGTCTTCTTCAGATTTACAATTCAGCATACTTTAAATTATGTTCTATCTAATTCATTTCCGCAGTTGAACAGTTGGATCCATCAGGCTATTAGCCTCTTCTCTAAAAAAAAGGCTATTAGCCTGCATGCTATGTCACACACAAGATGAGCCGAACTTGCACCTGTTCACCCAATGTCGTTACAGTTTGACCATCTGGAAGAACATTTTCGACTGGGTTGCGGCCCATGTCCCCCCAAAAACTGACTGGACGACCTTTGCATCAATTGAAGATTGGTGGACAGCAGTTGGATCAATGAATGGCGCTCCTTTGAAGGGTTGGCGCTCCCTGATTATTCTTGTATGCTGGGAGTTGTGGAAGGAGCGCAATGCAAGGGTTTTTCAACGAGTTTTTCTTCAAAGCGGACAACAAACCAGAAAGATGGAGGAAGCACGATGCTGGGTGCTATGGAGACAAGCACTTGAGAGCGATCAGTTAGTTTTTTCCGTCCATTGTTTTTTCCTTGGGCCTAGGCCTTGTTAAACTCCTTCTCTATTAATTAGTTCCTGCTGTCTAGACTTCTGAATTGTCTCTTGTTTTTTTCTCTCCAACGTGAGTAATGCCTCTGCAACTGACCACAAAAATGCTCTGTGTTCACCATAGGTCTTGCTACAGCTATGGCCTCATGTGCTCCCTCAAATCATGTACACCATATAAGTTACCAATATGAAAGGTGATGTAATTGTATATGATTTTTTTTGCTTCAGTTCAAGAGATGAGAATCATCTTATTGAATCTGTTGTGGAGTTGTACGCGCCTTTTCGCCTATGTGTTTATGGCTTTGAAGCATCTTTCATATCATAGAATGTATTCTTCATAGATGATTTTGAATTGTCTGAACAAAATATATGGGACTTTATCCAAACGATAATATATTCAAATTTTCATTGTGCTGAATATTAGAGTTCCACTCAAATTTTTGGATTCGTACAAGATATACAAATATAATTCATAACGCAGACTGAAGTGGTCCTGAAGGTGCGCTACATTCAGTGACGCGATCGCAAGTTGTGAAGCGACGAAATTACCTGGAATGACAGCGATGCGCGGCTCCGTGTAGTGCCCATTGCAGACCACGACGGCGTCGTACACCTCCTCCTGGCCGCTCCCCTTGTCCCCGAGCTTCCTCGACGCCACCGCCCACCTCCCGCGGCCCTCCCTCCGCACCCTGAGCACCTCCGTCTCGAACCGGACGAGCCGGAGCAGATCGAACCGCCGCGCGAACGCCTGCAGGTACCGGAGCACCTCCTCGTGCCCGGGGAACCTGCGGGGGTCGGCGGAGCCGGGCGCCGCCGCGGAGAAGGGGAAGTCGAGGAAGCCCATGATCTCGCGGGGCAGGTTGGTGCGGAGCGAGGCGTAGAGGCTGGAGTGCGTCGCGGCGGCGCCGAGCGGGTCGGAGGACGTGGCGGGGGGCGCGTAGAGCCAGGTGCCCCCCACGGCGGCGGCGCGCTCGAAGACGACGGGCGCGTGGCCCTCGCGGCGGAGCTCGCGGGCGGCGGCTAGCCCGGCTGCGCCAGCGCCGATGACGGCGAGGCGGAGGGAAACCGACGGCATGGGAGGCGGCGACGGGGAGGTGCGGGCGGAAGCTGGACAGAGGCGTGTGGAGCTGGGAGAGCTCGACTGGTTTCTGGGCTCTCTATTTGTTTTTCCTTTTTTTTTGGTGGAGGGAGCTCGTCACGCCATGGGCTCGTGGGCTCGTCATGCGTACGTAGGAGGAAAAAAAAAGGAAAAGGTGTATTTTTTCATCTCTTAGTTATTATAGAAATTTTTATTTTAAAAAAATTATTATAGAAATGTGATATTCATTCCTCATATTTCATTTGGTGTAAAACAATCTTTTAACCAGCTAGATTAGTGCACTTATCATCTCATCTTAGTTTAACAATGATTTAATGCTATCTAATGATGATTTATGCCTAGGTAATCATCTGACTAATCATGTCATTACTAAAAGTAATATGGTGAATGGAAGATATAAAACTCCCAAGAAAATTTTAGTAAATCCTTAATGTTGGCTACCCATAAAAATTTTATGGAACCAATTCATACAGACCTTTTAATTCAACATTAGACGTGACTATGGAGAAAATGGTTATTACTAAGATGATTACATGACCTAAAACAGATACGACACTAAACCACCATTAAACGAATGGGATAACAAATGCACCAATTCAGTTAGTTAAAGAATTGATTTGTACCGAATGAAACATGCAGGATGAATATCATACTTTTACAACGCTTTGAGAAATGAAAAATACTTTTTTTTTTTGAGAAAAACATAAGCAAACAAATAAACGCCAACTTTGCCTAAAAAGCCTGATGACATACGTTGTCCCAGATAAAAGGAGTGGTCCGCATCGTAAAACATTGATGGCAGGGACCAAAACAGAGGAGAGCAGCAACTTGGTTAATTGGGGTCCATTGAACCATAAGCATGAATGCATGATGAGATTCTGGCTCTTGCGAGTTGGGAGGTTTCTTCGTCGCAGACAAAATAATGCTAATAATGGGTAGAGGTGGGGGAATGGGGGTGGAAATGGAATGACAAGTGAACATACTAGAGCAATAATCTCTAGTTCTACCAAAGAGCAGAGTACAACGCCGTTCGTCCGATGCGTCAATTCCTAAATCCAAGGCATACGCCATAGCCCACAACTGCAGCTTCTTTTTCATCACGCCTCCGGTCATTGGCAAGCAGTATGCCAGTATAGCAACAACACCAGAGTCCGGTCAGTGGCAAGCAGTTGAGTTTCCTTGCCGCCGCCTCGCATCTTTTTTATCCCTGAATCGATCAAATTGTGTCGTGATTCAGTCCAGCATGTGGGAGGGAGAGGAAGAGGACGGAGTACCCTTAGGTGTTACCGTTTCGAATAACCGTTGCTACAATGCTAAAAGAAATTCAAAAAAAAATGAATGGATAGCCAATGTCATCTTCCACCATCGTGCAAAATTTGAAATGCAACAAAAATTTGTGCAAGCTGCAAAAAAAAAGTGAAATCTGCACGTGAATCCTGTGCAAGCGCTCCTGCTTCATGCAGTCTTGGCCTCTCAGGGTCAGATAACAGATTGGTTGGGTTCAAATCCTTACCTAAAACTAGAGCATGCTAAAATCAAGACTTGCCAAAATTAGGGCATACCAAAATAAATTTTGGTATCCATTTGGTTTGGTGCCATGTATGGCAACCAGTACTTCACACCCACTTTGAGTTTGAAAAAGTTTGTAGTGACTTGCTTTAATCTTGACTGATGACTACTATAAATATTGGCATATCAACTTTTGGTAATGAAACAATTGATAGTCAATCATGCCATGATTTTAGATGGGAACCCAACCAATGATGCCCTAGATTTGTTTTAGGGTTCTCGTTTAAGTGTTTTACCAGAGTTTCTCTAACATGGAGTCGCTGCTACCTTGCACTTAGCAGAGTTTGTCAATCTATCGATAGGGGAGAAAAAGGGAAAAGTAGAAGGCATCTAAATATACTCCCTCCGTCCCGGAAAGAATGCAATCCTAGAATTTGAAAAAAATCTCACAAAGAATGTAATTTTAGAAAATAGATCTAATTACCTGCCTAATTAAGTAATCAGATCTGATCTGTATGCTAAAACTTTTTGTATGTGACTAAAAAATAGGGGTACTCAAGTCTTTTTCGCCACCACGTCTAGAAAAACCGGGACGGAGGCAGTCCAAGATAAAGACGCGACTGCAGGCTGAAATTTTTTTATCCGTCCAATTTCCATGTTCCTGACCGCACACGTGCTGCACGCCCAGATTTCAGACCGGTTATTGATAACCTGTAGAATTTTTTTTGGTTGAAAACGACAGAAAATAATGCAGGAACCGGATCTGCCACGCAACAGGATTGACATATACTTTGCGCCCACAGCGAATTTCTACGGATTTCCCCCCTGTTAATAAATTCGACGCGTTTTTCTGCACTCCGTTACCTCGGTACTCCACCCTCGGATTCGTATCCGCAGGGCCGGCGGTGTCCTGCTGTAGTGTACAGCACGTCAGCACCGGGAGGAGAATACCTGTAGCTATACGGCGTGCAGAGGCCCACAGCAGCAGTCAGCAGACGTCGCGTAGCTGGCCCACGTGGAAGGGGCTCTCCCCCAACGCGCGAATCCGCCGTACCCCCCAAAAAGGGGGCACGCACTGATGACTGTCTTGCTGTCCCGCTGGATCACGTGGGCCCCACCGAACCCCCGAGCCGTCCCCTCCGTCCGAGACTCCGAGCCTCCAACAACCGTCCGTCCAAAAAAAACGACCGTCCGTCTATACCCGAGAATTTTTGGCCCGGTCCGCCCACGGATCTTACTGGACGGACGTGAGCAGAGATCTTGAAGCCCGCGAAAAAAATCTTGGCCCGAGCCCGACCCAACATGCTGTTGGCCCGCCCAAGCCCGGACCCGGCCCGAGCCCGACCCGAAAACTGAGGCCCGACACGTCCCATAGGACGGTCATAGACAGGATTTTCTCGACTCGAAAAAACCGAATTTTTTTTCAACCCGACCCGAACCCGACCCGGCCCGTGAAATGCTCAAGTCTACATCCGTACAGTCCATCTGGAGAAGCATGCGAGCTGGGGAGCATCAAGCATTGGCTGCGACTGGTCAGCGGGCCCAACGTCACCCTTTTTTTCACCCTTTTGTTCTGCTAAAATGGTGCGATTTTTTCGAACGTTTTGCAAAATAATGTTTGGCTTGAGAACTGAGTTGCAAGTGCATAACTGCATGACAGCATGAGGTACACCGTACGCAATGATAGATACCCACGGTTTAACCTCATATAAATTTGAAGCAAAACAAATCTTCTTCTCGTGTTTTGTTCGTCTTGCTTTTCAATCACAAGCCAAGAGGACATTTTATCACACCAAATTAGAACTTGTCACCAACCAACCGAACAAGACGACTGCTCGTAGCATTTTACGGAGTACACTACCTGTCGTTGATGCAAACCAGTGCTTTCAAAAACCTCCGTGCACTGATTAATTAGAAACCCGCCCACGACCGGATTGTTCGCTGGTTGCTGTCACGTGCACCTGCACTTTAACTACATCTCTTCACAGTAACCCTAGTCGGCCGGTCACTGGCTGGTGGGTCCCGGTGGAGCATGATTGCTCTCCACGTACGTCAGCTGCAGTTAGCTAAAGGAGCCTCTCTGCCAAATGCCAGCTGTTAGATTAGTCAAGTTTTTCTTCTACTTCCACTTCGAAAAATAAGATCCAAGACCAAGAGCTTTTTTTTTTTTGAAAACACAAGACCGAGAGCTTTGTAGAATTCTGAGTTAGAAACTAGGCAAAATGAACGTACCGGTTTTAAAAAGATGCTAATGTCATTTTCGTTTGGCGTGCCTGCATAACCAAGAAACCAGAGTCAACATATATTTCTTTGCTGCTTTTTAATCCTTTCCCTTTTCCCATACGCTTTTCGCAGCTGTCAGTGCTACAACACTTGACCTACCTTTCATCACATCGGAGTTTTTTTTTTTTTGCAAGAAGAATCACATCAGAGATGGAAGAGAACGCACTAGGGAAGATAAAACAACACATGCCGCGTGGATCCTGGTCCTGACGAGGGGATTAGTTGTGGGGCCCACGGCACATCTTGGTACGAACGGTCCGGTTGAGCTGTGTTGTTAGCAGATGGGAGCCAATTAGTATAAACAACGGTGACCTGCTAAGCAAGTTGATGGATACTATATTATATAATAAATAAATGTGTAAATGGATCATCCAAGGCGTGGAACCACAGTGAAGAAGTGAGAAGATTGGGGCACAATACTCCGTTGCAAATGTGAAAGTTTCTACTGACAATTCACGCAGCAGTCCGAATCGACTAGTCGACGAAAGATAGAAAACTTGGAGTGTGGAAAGTTTCCTGATTTTTATGCACAACCAATCGTTTGTGACGTACTCCGGTTGGTTGGTGGCTGATACTAATTTTTTATGAGAAAAAAATACTTGATGCTAGTTAACTGATGTTGATTTGTTGTGAGAGAACAATATTATTCGTGGTCCTGATAATCCAGGCGACACGGCATGGAAAAAAATGAGACGGGCCTGGAAATTCGTTGATCGTTGAATTTGCGAAGCAGAAGGGGGCTGACGAGTCAAAACACGAGGGGCTTTTTGGGCAAGCAAGCATCCTGCATTCCTGCTCCTGCCCCCCATACACTTGTTCAGATGGTACCATTCCCGGTATCCCACCATGACAGCCTTTTTTCTTGTCCTGCACCACTTGATTATTTCCGCTCCTTTTTCTTCTGTACGTACTACCACGTATTTTGTTGCAGTGGTCAGTGGATCACACCATCACCCATCACTATCACTCCTCTACCAGTGTTGAGGATGCAAATCCAAGGAAGCAAATAAAAATCTCGGTGATTTTTCCGGAGCACTCGTTCGTGGCAAATATTCTCAACTGTATTCCCAGATGCTTTTGGAACGCAGGCAGATTAGACAAAAGGTTTATCCGTGCCAAAAGATTTAGTCTTATGTGAGTTATTAAGATTTCTGTTTTTGTTTTTGTCTGGACACGTATTAAAATAGATACTACAATCCCTAAGACTGACTCCAACAGAGCAGCCAAAGCGTGATCCAAACCCAAAATGGGTCCGACACAGTGTTTTGGGTGCTAAAATCAACCTCCAACGGAAGAGGCAAACACACCACCCATTTTGCCTACACCGCTAGCCGCAAGGCAAAAAAGCGTCGCTCCTCCTCGCGATGCAAAGGGCCACCCCCGTAGTGATTGGCCCGGGAAGAAGCCAGAGCGCTCAGGCCATGGCGCCCGATTGGCTGGAGGTGGAGCTCGCCTGCGCTCAGGCGCGGCGGAGCCCCAGGCGGTTGGCACCGGCGGGGAGAAAGGTGAGGGACTCGAGGGTAAGCTCACCGGCGGCTCTGCTCGGCGAATGGTGGCCGGATTTGATGAAGACATCGACCGGTGGCTCTGCTTGATGGACGGCGACGGCGAGGTGGCCCACCACCGGAGCTCCCGCTACCGGGCGAGGTGGCCCTCCATCGGAGGTCCACGCCTCCGCCGCTGGGGGATAGCCGCGGCTGAGCCAGGCGATGCGGCCCTCCGCCGGAGCTCCGCGCATCCGCCGCGGTGGGGATGGTCGCGGCCGAGCCGAGCGAGGTGGCCCTCCGCCGGAGCCGGAATGCGTCCCGATTGTTGGGTATTGATTGTTGGAGACGGTAAAATATGGATGGTGACCCTTAGCCTGTGTGCGTGACCCAGTTCCGAAATGCGTCCCTGTTTTAGGTATCGATTGTTGGCGGCTGCTCTGTCTCCTACTCTCCTCCACATTTGGGATTCTCCACACCCCCACCCCCCCCCCCCCCCACCCCACTTCTCTCCTTCCATGCAGCGGTCACAGGTAAGCAACAGCCCTGGAAAGATTAGATTAACGAGAGGTATCGATCCCTATCGCCATCTCTATCTCCCATTGCCCATGCACCAGTAACCAACCAGGCACTAGAATGTGAAAGGAAAAAGGGCATGTGAGCCAAGGGAGAAACAGGGGGAGGGAGGGCAAGGGGGCAAAAAAGAATAGGAAGGCATGAGCAGCGGCTGACACCAAGGACGGCCGCCTGCACCAGCATCAGCATCATCATCAGCCGCGACCGAGATCGAAAAGAATTGAGAAGATCCGAGACCCAGTCCGAGGAGAAGGGGCGCGCACTAAAAATATCGCCGCAGGAAGAAGCTGCAGGCTGTTGACGACGGCTGGGAAAATTGTTTCCTTTCCCCCCCTGCTTATTCGCTGTAAGTCTCCCTTTCTTGTATGGTCTCGGTCGCAGTCGTGTACGATTATAAGTAAAAATCCTATTACTCGTTGTGGATGATTAAATTGGTTGGTTCGATCTGAATTGAATTGGCTCAGTCCTGGCTGGAGCTTCCTGCCGGGGAGGATGACTGCTTTAGTGGATTTGGATCTCAACTGCTGTCCGCCGTCGCCGGAGCCCGCCGTGGCGGAGGAGACCCGCCGGGCAATGCTCCGTCAAGAAGAGCCCTTCCCTGACCAGGTGTAATCTCGTTCGTTGCTCTACTTTTGGTAGTTTTAAGCGCTGGTTTGGTAGTTTTAAGCACTGGTTGTTATTCTTCACCAGGGGAAAAAAAGATAAATCTGGTTAGCGTTACAGTTGATAGTTAAGGTTAGGTTATAAGTTTTAATCATATTTGGAGAATTAGACAGAGTGGTTAATCTGTATTAAGATGAACGTGAATGTGATGTGATATTTTTCTGCAGATGAAGGACCTGCATAAGTTTTATGGATCCTTCTGGAAGCAATCCAGTAGTGCACAGAGTAGCCTTCATTCCGCTCCTGAGGTGAAGATGGTGAGGGAAATACTTAAAAAAATTCTCCTCAATTTAGTCCAAATTTATCTTGCTGAACAAAGGTTTTTTGTGACCCAGATGAATTTGGGTTCGAGGGCCAATCAAAACCAAGAAGATTTCACCAATTCCAATAAGCACAAATGGCCGTCTGATGTCGTGCAACGGAACTCAGATGTTAGGGCTTCCATTCGGAGAAAAACTTATGCTTATCACGGTGTGATTGACTTGGAGAAACCATGTACTTCTGGTGATGCGGTGGTGAATGTTAGTTGCTCTGGCTTCGGCAACCTTTCCAACCAAAATGGGAGGTCTCAGGATGGTTCATGCTGCATTTCACCAGAGAATAGCTCACTTGTGGAGTCTGCTCAGTTGTGCAGAGCTTGGAATTCATCACGTGTAAGCCCTGGTGAGTCTACATTTCAACCTTGCATATTGCTCTTTGCATATTGCTCTAACATGTTTTGCAACTGCTTGGATGCGAACGTATTATGGTTGTCTTGTATGACCTATGTTATGACTAATACTATTAATTTCATGCATAGACTCTATCAGTTGAACCATTAGTGGAAAATATTGTAGTGTCAAATTCATGCGTGCTTGACAAAGAGGATGCAATTGCCGCATTGCTTATTCATTGACAATATCCAATTTTCAATTAAGTTGCTAAAAGTTAATATGTCTCTGTAACTACCAGCAGAAATTGTAATAGAATGGAACCAGTGTCATATGACTAGCTAGATGAACAGTCTACAGTTTTTCCCATAAAATAAAAATAGCTATGTTACAAGAATGTGCTCTTTCTCAATTCTATCCATGCTTGTATTCAGACAATTTCTGTGTTCTTTTAGGAAATTTTTATTGCAAGCCAGCTCTTTTGGCTATTTCAATGAGAAATTTCTGAAATTTAGTTTACGACAAGTAATGAACGGGAGTGACATATTTGTTGCTCTAATATACCTCTGGATCCATATATGTACTAACTACATTTGATAATCTTCTATGTTTATAATTCATGTGAGAGTTCTAGCTAGGTTTCTGCAAATTAGAATATTCCTATTGTGCTGCCGTTAATTCTTTGGACCTTTAGTTGATATTGTATACATCATGTATTCAATACCACGAGCTCAAAAACACAACGAGATTATTGGAACACTTTCCTGGTTTTATTCTCCTTATTACTGTATTCTCTTATGTAATGTTTTGTTCATTGCAATTCCAAAAGAATGACACGCTCATAGAGCTGCATGACTATTCTAACCTTATGCATTTTTAGGTTCAGTTGGATCTAGTGACACTCCAGATTGCCAGTCCCCTATGAAAACAAGTAATACTGATTCAAGGCATTCACTGATTGACTTGAATGTTCCCCAAGAAGAAATCCTTGTACCTTCTGCTCTGTTTCATTCTTCCTCGACATATCCTGGAAAGTTTTCAAATAGTCCAACAGAAATTTCTGAAGCAGAATGTGGCTCTGGTATTGGATCGATGAGGGAATCTTCCATCACGGTGATCACACCCAACAAAGTTGCAGACAGTTCAAGGGATGTGGTAGCCGAATCATCAGTTCAAAGGAAGGACCTTTTTGACCTAAATGTGTCACTTGAAAGTATTGACATGCCATCAGAAATAATCAGCGGTTACAGAGATGAGGTTGTAAATAATGATGTAAGTAAAGGAACTGCATCCAATCATTCCTTCTCCAGGAAAAATAGCCTGCAAGCAGAAACTTCCAGCAAATCTCTGGTCCACGGAAATGATCATATGTTTGCAAGCAAGGATGACAATATCGTGCTCCTCCCAACCTCAACAAATAATGGTATCAATAAGGTTCAGATACCGGAATCTGGAATCATTAACAAGGAACTTTTGATCCCTGAATCCCCTCTAGTTGACAATAATGTCCCAAGACTATCTATATCTGGCAATCGAGCATCAAATGTTCAGGAGGTTATCATGCATCAAGCTAAGGCCCATGACGATGGCACAACAGCTTCTATTGCAGCTAGAACGCTTCTTTCCATTTTTCAGCATAATTCTGCACACACTTCAGATAGCCCTGGAAGCAGCAGTCAGACAGCAGGTCAGAATGGAAACAATGAGCCTCAGCCCTCATTGGACTCTTTCGAGAAAATTGTGTTGAGTTCAGACGAGATCAAAGATGATGGCGAATCCGTATATGTGGCACCATCAGATAAGGAAGGACCATCATGTGGGATCAAACTGAAGAGAGGAAGAGGGATGAGAAATTTCCAGAGGGAGATAATGCCGGGGCTTGTATCTCTAGCGAGGCAAGAAATATGCGAGGACTTGGAAGCTATAGGTTATGAACCAAAGAAGACCCGTTCTCGGAAAACCCGCAAGCGTCAAGGTGCATCCTCAACCCGTTCGAGGTCGCGCAAGCGTGGCTCTGCCGCCAGGAACTGACCAAGAGCATCAGCATTCCAGGACAGGTTCTTGCAAAGCAGGCGATTCGGAAATCAGAACACGAGAGCTGATTCTAACTACGTGAATATTCGTGTGTATTGAGCCTAGTTTCGAACCCTTTTTCTTGCTGGCCATATTTAGCTGTTAGGCTGGGATGTTCTTTGCTTGATTTAACTCATGAATCGATCAGGATGTTTATTGGACCTTCTTTTGGGGGCTTTATATTTGTGTTTAGCAACGAAGGCCTAGTGATATTGTCACGATGGTCAGTCTCAGAAATTCCTGCACGAGAGCCCGGGTCGATGAAGGCAAAATGGTATACATCCTGAATTCCTGATGATAGCCTAGCATTTTATCTCGAGTTATTACCGCCTCGGCATGACACAGCGTTGGTGACGACGGTGCAGGTGTCGGCGGCTTGTTTCGATCTTCTCTCCTATGTGGTTGAGGATGGTGGTGTGTTGTGTCGGGTGCGTTTGTTTCTGTTCTGGGGTTTGTTCGTGTGGTGGTGTCTGTTTCGACCCGTTATGTACCAATGCTGTTTATGACATAGCAGTGCTCCTGTTTTAATTTTCAAAAAAAAAACGTGCTTTCCCAAGTCAAATCGTTGTGTGTGTGTACTGACTACTTGGTTTACTGCGTGTCCCTGCCCTGTGAATCAAAGAAATGCTGTCTGTTAGTACAAGCTCCCACCATCAGAGCGGTCCTCCTCCTAATGGTCCCGGATTTGCTGTCCTTTGCGAGCCATTAAGAGATGCCCATACGCAAATTTCACCAGCAAATAGGGCCTTGATCCGTTGTCAAGTCGCCTGATCTTTTTGAGACGTCGCCATTGATGAGCAAAGAGGCCATGTGGAAGTACAGGCAGGATAATAATGCTCCGGTGTCACGAGACACCGATCAGATCGACGACGGCGAGCTCCCGCTCCCGCTCCCTCAGCGGCTACACAGCTCGCGCGCGTCGATCTACTGGGTTTCCACAGAGTAAAATTTATGGCGCTTGGCGCGCCCAGTTACTCAAACGCCATGAACTCGAGTTCAGTCCGGTCACAGTCATGGCGATTACGAGTAGATTCTCTGTTTCGTGAGCGATCTAGCTGGTCCATCGGCGCGTGAACCTCCATGCCTACCTGAGCGACATTTTTTGGGACTGTTGGCGAAAGACCTGTAAGATATTACCGTGCATGATGACGACCTGAGCTATAGTGCTTGTAGTGGACTAGACTACAGACCACTCCACGATCCAGGCGATCCCGTACTGATCTGCTCCATGATCCTCGCATCGGCCATCATCTCCAGTCCATCTCCGGCGGCAATAAAAAGGGGGAGAAGGCATGAATGGTCGGTGGGCAAAGCCCGGCGCGCCCATCATTGGCGCTAGATTTTACTGCCGTCGCCAGAGGGACATGACACGCATCATGCGTGGCTGTCCGCGATCATTCAGAGAGCTCGTGCTCGTACCCCCTGCTTACCGGTCAATGGCATTCAGCTTGACAAGACCAACACGAATTTATCATTCAGATTTCAGGGACGCAGGCAGGCGCGCACTGTGGCGTAGGAGTGCCCTGTTCGTTTGGCTTATCAGCCACCAGCCAGCAGTATATTTCTCTCAGAACAAACCAGCCACCAGCAACCAGCCAGCAGTACTTTTCTCTCAGAACAAATCAGCACCAGCCACCAGCCACCAGCCAAACGAACAGGCTGAGTACTCGGAAACGCAGGCAAAACTACCCGTGCTGCTGTGCAGGTACACGGTTGCTCCGTAACCATCACTGCGGCCTATACCTGAGCCGGAATAACTGGCCGGGGCCCGGGGCCGGCCCTGGGATTGTCTGGACTGGATCAGTCAATTTTTTGGTTCAGTGTTCCTGTTTCTGTTTGACCCCACGAGAGCGCACAGTGAACTGCTCAGTCAGGAGAGCCTGGTCCGGACTCTGTGGAGTACGTCTCCCATCTCCTGGAGGGAGGTTAAGTGTAGTACAGTAGTTACCGGTTAGTTAGCACTTAGCACAGCACAGACGGTTGATTATCACTCCGTATTCAGTTAATTAAGAGCGGTTTTGGCGGCACCTGGAACCATGATGGCAACGGCTGATGAGGCGAAGAGGGGACGCAGGCACGTCAGTGTGCATCGCATGTTGCGGTGTTCCCGGCCGGGGTGGCCGCCTCAGGACAAGCAGAGCAGATAGACGCAGTGAATGAGAGCCGTCGCTCGCTTGCTGTGCTCGGATAGATTTCATCATACTGCTACTGTTAAACCGAGAGAAAATTTACTTGATCGCTCAGATAGATTTTTTTTTTGAGAAATGTTCATTCAGATAGATTTCAGTCAGTCAGACTGTTCTCGGATCTCCTGTCTGTCAGAGAGCACCGCGCTGTTCCCAAAGTAGAAGCCGGTGGCTCTCGGGAAATGCCGCTGCAGAATTCAGAGCAAAGTCTGGTCGTGCCGAGAACATGAGGTTCCGACTTCCGAGATGAGCCCGGGATTCTCGGTGGTATAGATCAGCAGGCGATCAAAGTGAAAAAAGCGGCGCGGTGAATTCTCGGCAGCCCTGCTCGATTGCTCACAGAAAACAGGAGGGGAACAACACGGGAGAAATGACACGTTTGTCACTGCTAAATACTAGCGACGCGATGCCTACCGAATGATCCGTGCTTACGGAGGCGGTGGTCCATTGGACGGACCATCGCACAGCCACCGCGCTCGCCCCCACTGTCTGGTCAGGTGCCCTCAGAAGAGACATGGTAACATGCCAATAGCCCACACAGCCATTCCCTTGATCAAGCAGCGGACCAGCCATCCAAGATCAGGACTCCAGGAGGAGGAGGCAGGGAGCGAAAACCTCACGGCGGCAGCCGGGGGTGTGACCCGTCTGTCAGTTAGTCAAATGCACGGCGCGCCATCAGCAGCCAGATCTACGCAGTAGTTCACATGTAGTTATAGCTATAGTTGTAGTTACGCGCCCAATTTGCCGAGGGCCCAACATGATAGGGTGATGATGAGGACAAGTCTGAAGTCACACAGGCAGGTAGCTACTCCACCTTAGGCAGCCGAGGCATTTTGCCTCCCGCTGGCAACTGTGCACACGCTGCGCCGCCTCCAACAGAGAAGGCATCGGTGAAGGCAAACTGCCTATGGAGGAAAGAGGAGATGCAAAATTGCATCGTCTCACTCCTTAAGGCACTCGCCACAGGAAGGACAGGGGCGGCCGCGCACACGGGAAGGAGAGGGGCGGCTGCGCACGCAGGAGAAGGAGACATGCGGCCAGCTTGGCTTGTCGAGCCCTCGGCGGGGGCGGCCGGCGGGGCCAGGTGGGTCCGTCGCGGGGAGCGGCTGGCGTGGCGGCAGGAGGAGCGCCCGTCGTCGACCTTCTTTACCTGGCAGCCAGGCGCGACCACCTCCCGCCGACGAGCGCGGCCTCCCTCACCTCCGCATCGAGACGTCGGAGGAAGTGAGGATGACCTCTGCGCCGCCGGAGATCCGTCATGGCCTCCACGTCGTCGGAGATCCACGGGAGGGAGCGGAGGAGAGGGGAGAGGAGCTCCGCCGGCCGGTGCGGGGAGGGAGGGCAAAGCTCCGCCGCCACCCATCGTGCCGGTTCTGCCGCGCCGCTGTCTCCTCGAGCACCCGCCGCGGGAAGAAGAAGGTCGGGGGAATGCATTGCCTACTTGCCTGTTGCTGTTGAAGACACCGCTTTGAGATGGAAAGGCAAAGTACTGTGCATGCCAGGCAAATCCCAATTTGCCTTCCAATTTTCCAATGTCTTGTTGGACTCGGTCTTAGGAGATGCATGTTTCTGAATTCTGATAGGGGGAAAAAAACCGGAACAAAAAGACTGTTTCCAGCGTAGGAAACGGGCGGTCTCAAATTTGTACACCACTGTTCAGAGCTGTCAACTTTCTGATCGGCCGGCATGTAGGATCCTTTTGTCTTTCTGGATAAGCATCTCGTACCCTGCGTGCGTGCGTGCAAAAAGAACACGTTGAAGTCCCAAAGCTGAGAGAGTGTGTGTGTAGTGTGCCCATGCTAAGTGCTTAAACGCTATGGAAATGGAACATTAACCCTTGGAATAATCCAGCAAGCGCTGAGATGCAGAGCAGCAGATTCTGTGCAAGTGCATGATCAGTGCACATGGTGGGATACAGAGCCATACAGTTACAGGGTGTGTCCCAAACCCAAACGAAGCACATGAAACACAAGAAATTTGGCTTGTCGACACAAGGACGGAGATTAAAACCGAAGACGAAGAGCGGCCAAATGTGATCGAAGGTAGTATAGTACTAAACCTTTGTTGGTTAGTGCAGCTTTGATTAGCGATCGTCGACATCCCCCAAAAGGGTAACCCAGAAGGTCATCGGACATTCAAACTGAGCAGGAAAATAGCAACCCGCTGTCTCTGGACGAGAGCCTCCTTCGGACCCAAGCAAGCAGGAGTTGTCCGTCGCTGCTGCATTGCTGCTTAACCTGAAAATGTCACCGGGTTCTACCTCAGCATTTACTTCCCATTAACATCCCCGGACGCCTTGCAGTTGCCACCAAACGAAACGAAAACACCTCGCCCGTATTCAATGAGAACGCCATCGATCGGAAACACCAAGCAGCAGCTAGCATTGCAAAAGTGAACCCCATGAAGAACATGAAGTGAGATGAGAGGGAGAGCAGTGTCCTGTGATTTTCTCTCCCTCTGACTCTGGGGAAAGGAAAAAGGAAAAGAGCAGCGAGGACAGTGCAGGACAAGAGAAAAGAGAGAGCAAGTAACAAGCAAGGCATGGGACAAGCAGGACAGCACCATGACATGGGTCCAAGCAAAGCAAGAAGCTGGTGGTATCATCCAACACGATGAGCCGGGGCACCGGCATGCAGCAAGCTCTGTCTGTCTCCGGCAGCCTTTCTCAAGATGTTGCCTAGTGCCAACGGCCGTTTACTCCAAAACCTGCCAAATCGCGTGTCACGGAGGAAACACATCTGCCGAGCCTGCTAAAATTATGATCGCATGCTCCCCCCGGCCATGGACCGGCGAATGAAACAAGCGAGTGGCGACGGCGAGAGGAAGAAGAGAACACGGGCGCGGCGCCAAAAAACACTTTAAACCTACGGCGACAAATCTCTGCGCTGGAAAAAAAAAAGAAGGGGGGAGGTGAGAAGCCATGAGCCTCGCCCCCTCGCCCCCGTCGTCACGGGCGATCCGAACCGTGCACGGGGGGCGACGCGCACGGACATGATTCGCGAGGTGGTGATCTGGGTGTGTGTGTGCTTTGGGCTCCCTGTGTTGTGTGTCCTCACTTTGCAGTAGAGCAGCAGGGTAAAGAAGGCGATGGTACACTGCTTCTGTTTGAATGGGACAGCCGAAAGCAAAATGTTTCTATACCATTTCGAGATTCAAACCCAAAAAAAGCAGTGGTTTTGTACTGAATTTTTACACGCAGGAGGCACCATTTCCTGTTGCTACCACACCCCTGGGTGGCACTCCGGAAAAGCAGAGTAAAGAGGAGGCCCAAAACGATGAGACACAGGAGCCTAGCGATTAGCATGGTGATCAATCAACGAGAGGGTTAACGGTCACGCTGGTTGGTTGGTTAGTGCTCTAAATCCGGGAGTCGGCGGCTACACCTTGTAGATGATGAGGAAGCAGGGGAGCACGGCGCGGCTGTCGAGGACGACGAGCTCGCCGTTGCCCATGTCGATGGAGTCGTAGGCGGCGGCGCCGGAGGCGTGGGCGTGGCGCGGGGATGGGTCGTTGGCGGGGCGGACGCGGCCGGCGATGACGCGGCACACCAGCATCGCCCTGCGCCCGGTGGTGCCGCCGCCGCAGGCCCCGGCAACGCTGGCGTGCGCGGCGCCGCTGCATGCGAACGTGCGCACGGCGGAGGCGGACGCGCCGAGGCGGCAGGTGGCGACGCCCGCGCCGAACACCCCGCCGGGCGCGTCGGCGGGCGAGGAGCGGCACTGGAACCGCATCATCTCGTTGCCGTCGGCGCCGCACCGCGCCGCGGCGCCGCGCGCGCGCGCGGCGGCCCGCGCCTCCTCGAACCGCGCCACCGCGCGCGACGCGCTGTGCACGCGGAACAGCGCCTCCACCGACGGCTCCGGCGCCCCCGACCCCGACGCGCCGCCACCACCCCACCCGGACGAGAAGATGAGCTCGACCACCCTCCGCGACGAGTGGCCCTCCGGAAGCTCCGCCATCGTCAGGAACGCCGAGCTCGCGGGCGGCCCCGGCGCCGGCGACGGCATGAACAGCGCCCCGGCCGCCTCCTTGGCCATCGCCATCGGCTTGGGCTTCTTCTTGGGCCGTGGGCGTGGCTCCCGCCGCGGTTCCCTCCGCCTGTCCCTCTCCCTCCCCATCTTCTTCCTCCTGGCCTGCTGCGCGTACGCCACGGCGTCCATCACGTCCGCGGCCGCCGTGGTGGCGCACGAGAACGGGAGCGGCGGCGGCGGCTTCTTGGCCGGGGTCGGCGCGACGGCAGCGTCGGTGACGGCGTACGAGGATCTGCAGCTGAGCGAGCGCACCCACGCCGTCGCCATTGTCCGTCGCCGGGGGAGCTCCAGCCAAGCCCCAGCTCCTGTGGTTGGCTTGGTGGGTGGTGGTGGACTGGTGGTGGTGGTGGTGGCCGTAGACGGCTGGCTCGTCTCCGGGTGTTATTTATGGCTGCAGATTTATGCACCCCCCCCCCTGCCTGTGGGGCGCGCCGTGTCACTGACATTATTACACTGCCCGCTCGCTAGTCTACTCCTCCGATGACAGGTGGGGACAGGTTTGTTGGTCCGGCACGTCAGTGACTGTGGTCAGATGTGACAGGGGCAGCTTTAGTTTTACACCGCAGGTTCGTGCTGGATTTGGAATTTGGGTCTCATTTGGTTAATCCCTTCGAATTTTGGTTCCATTTGGGCTCATGATTTGTGGGGGGGACGGGGGAATGGGCGATCGGGCCCATTTTTGAGTGGACATGTTCAGATCAGGGGTGGGAATGATCATTTGGATTTGGATCCCTGCTGCCTATCCCCCACCACTTTTGCTAGTGATTTTTTTTTGTCTCTTTTTACCTTTTTTCGTCTCTTTTTTTCTTTGTGGTTCCGTGATGGGTGGTAGTTCAGACGTGAATTCAGTGGGCACTTCTTCTTTTTTCCCCTCCTGCAATCGTGGCCTGGGTACAGTTTCGTGCGGTTCTGTGTGTGGCACGCGCGCGTCGGTAATTTGTTTGCTTGTCTGATTTCAAGGTGCTGTCTACTACAAAAGGGACGCTTCTTTTGGGATTTTCAGGATATCTTTCGGTTGCTAGTGGACCCTGTTTTCGTGGTCTCGCACCTGATTGAAAATGAGTGAGAGGGATCCCTGATCCAGCACCAGCAGGGAGGCAAGGAAATAAGAACTTTGAATTCATTCAAACCGAAGCTAGCGGAAAATTTATAAAGCTCGTGTAAACGCTCTGCATCAGTCATTGCATTCAAAACGGTAGCTTATATTACCGTCCACCTTTTTTCCTTGCATACATTGCGCATCAGCTTTTTATATGCTACTGTAGGTAAGTTACTACGCCTGCTTGCTTAGTTAATGGAGCACACAGCCCATCCACACTGCCTAAAATCCGGTAGGGCTTTGTAGGATCAAGTAATAATCTTCAACTCAGATTTATGTTATCAATAATTCCCGTACATTTCTCCATATGGAGTGATTCCACGGGGTGATTTGCAGCCTGATGAGAGGAGGAGGAGCATGCACATTTTAGGCATGGTTCGCAGCAGAATGCATGTCAGCAGCAGCTTGCTAGCTACAGCAGAATGATTCGACGGTTGGCACGTGTGGTGGACGACGCTGACCAGCTCGAAAATAATCCCGCAAGAACCGTCGAGTAGTTCTCGGAACACGAACATTCGCGGCCAGTAGGTAGGTCCGGACGACAGCATCCGACCAGACTGCTGGCTGCTTATACTAGTATAATCTCACTGTATTTTGTTAGTCCCATACGCGATCAGTATGGCATCAGTTCACGCAGATCGGATTCGCACCCCTGATCCGATCCCAGTGAAGAAATTAAAAATATTGGTTCTCGCCCAGTTGACAAAATGTAGCTTGCATGCATGTGTAACGTGTTGGATCAGGGAAACAAATTAAGGATTTGTGCGCGTGGCAGAGACTTTCGTCCCTTGCACAAGAAGAGACAAGAGGCCGGAATCTCTGAACCGATCGACGACAGCCCAACGCATGCAGGTTGCAGGTAGTACGCCCACCCGCATTGGAGCCGACACACGCAAATACAGAATGTAGCTGAGCGTCTCTCGTCTGCTTATAAAAATCCTTGCAGATTTCGACGCGTGATCGTGATGGAGCATGATAGGGTAATTTGACAGTGTGAGAGCGTGATCGATGTGAAACGCGGAGGAAGAAGCCAAGCATGGCAACATTGACGTACGCGTGCTGCTTTCACGGCCTTTGAGGGAACCGGCCGGCTGGTCGAAACGTGACGGCCTTGTCAACTCAACAATGCTTTTCGACGGCCTGCCGCCGCTGCCGGCCGGCGAGCCATCATTCGTTCCTTCCCGGTTCGCATCGCAATCTGCCACCCGACGGAGCTACTACTCCTCTGCCAGAGAGCCTCCGATCGAGAGCCGTGAAATCAAAATCTGACCGGGGAGCTAGATGGCCGAGGCTGCTGCGTCTGCGTGCCGATCGAGGGAGCAGACCGACCGATCATTCCCGAATCCATGCACGCTTCATTCCCTCAAAGATCTCGGGCGAATGATTGCGGCATCGAGCGAGGTCAAGCTGCGTCCAACGCGGCATGCATTTCAAACCACCGGATCTCTCTCCCATCAACGTCCCCGTCGTGGCTGCTGACGATGACGCCGATGCTTTCCGCCATCGACGCCAATGCCTCATCGACCGAGAGCGCGCTCCGGCTGAAAGGGACGCTCCAACTCGCGGCGAGCCGGGAGCACGCACCTAACGCGATTAATTACTTCGGGGTCGAGACGTATCAGGGAATAATGTGCTGTTCGGGTCAGCGGATGCAGGTAGATTAGATTAGTGGTTGCTGATTAAATTAGACTTCTTTTTGTTTGTAATCACAGGTTAATAACTTGTGCTGTTTGCCCGTCTACTACTCGATGCCTGGGATGGCAATTGGCTGATGCGCAAGGCAGAGCAGCAGTGCACCGGCCAACTAATTAACAACCCCGAGTTACCAAGATGGGAAGTGAGATTATAATTAACTATGCGTCTCCGTGTTGGTTGGCAGAAGAGATAGCATACTGTATATATATACGTTTGCATGAACTCATGAAGTGTTAGCTAGCTGGAGGGAAACGCTGCGGTTGCACCCAACAACCAACTTCGTATACTCAGTCACAGGCCGACGCCAGCCAGCCAAGCCATCGTTAACTTATTAGCTGAGATCCACGCGACACTTGACGATCACAGGCTACAAGCCTTTTGCTTTTGCTTGGCACCCAAGAGATTAAACCGGCTGCAGTAGCATACTGTTCGATCGGCTCCCACGCGTGTCGATCAGTACTAGAGTACTGAATGGGCATTGTCACTGTGCTTCCAAGTCTTTTTTGGTGGTTGTTGGGTGTTGGTACGTACTGCTTTGATCAAAGAAGGAAGCTGCTGTGCTAGCTAGCTAGCTAGCTTTACCTTCAGCTTCAGGCAAACATGAAATGCAGACAAAAGCAAGTAAAGCCAAAATACGTAGTGGTTGCTTGGAGCAAAACGTTATCGTTTGCACATGTTTAATAATCTTTTTTTTTACAAAAGCAGATGTTTAATAAATAATAGTGCATCATGGCTCGCATACTCGCCTCCACGGATTGGTGTCGAGCCATGCCACGCAGATGGAAGACGAGACGCACCCATCCGTCGCCGGTGAACGGGAAGGTGAAGCCGTGAAGGTGAGGTCTTTCCTTCCCCATGCTTGCTTCTACGGTAGAGAGTAGAAAGATGGGGCGGTGGTGAGAGTGAAAAGCTGCTGGCAGCAGGCAGCTCCGATCGACGACATCGGTCGGTCGCCACTACGGGTGTGGTAGTGCTACTGGTGCCGCCGTACGAAATGGCAGCGGGGGACGGCCGGCCAGCAGGTTGCAAAAGGCCAACGGGAAAGGCACCAACTTTTGCATTTTTGGCCGGATGGGAGATCGAGAGGGAGCGAACAAAGGCTAGAGGGCGGCAGATGGGATGGGAATATTCAAAGGGTGGTGGTGAAATAAAGCTCTGATAGGGAGACGGCAACAAAAGCAGTGCCGCAACGGAACAAGAGACGGCGAGAGGGGGGAGAAGAATGCGTGACAGCGCGAGGGTTCGGTTTCGGAAGAGGAAGAGGATATAGCGAGCAGTCTGCAGTGGACTAGCAGTAGTAGTCTCGAGCATGCACTAGTGGTGGTGCGCTGCTGGTGCAGCAGCATCAGCTAGTGGCGTGGAGTTTCGTGCCGGTACGTACGCAGCGTCGAGAATGGAGACGTCGACCGGCCGGAGCGATGGGACATGAGGAATGTTTCGGCGGATGGATGGATACGGATTTGGCTGGGGCGGCGGTGCAGGCGCAGCGATTCCCGAGGAGGTCAGGGCGACGACGGCGGCCGTCGGGGCCGGGGCGACAGACAGGGGAGCTCTTCGCGTCGCGCCGGCACGCGTACGAATGGACCTGGTGGGCCGCCGCACCGCGCTGCCTCGGAGTCCGTCTTTGGTAATCAACTTTTTTAGAGTGTTTTCGTTGGCCCAGCGCGCTCCTACCCGAAGGCGCCTGCAGCAGTGCAGCGTCGGCCAAAAAGAAGCAAACATGCTCGCACGTTGCTGTTCATTGATCCCCGCTTAATCGTGCTACTACACTGCAACTAGTACGGCTGCGATAAACGTATGCGTTTTATGGACAAGGCGTACGTGACGTACTGTAGGCGGGCACCGGGCAGGATTGTTCGGTACGTGATCGCCGTGGGCCGTACTTAGTACGTGCGTTACTGTCGGCTGGTCGAAGCAGGCAAGCTTGCTCTTGCATTGGCTGCCTTCCCTGCGCGCGCAGCTGAACGTGCATCAAGAAGACCGATCCGTGCGCTTCGCTTGATCCAATCCGTTTAATCGGGCATGGCGGACCGGAAGGTGACCACACCGACAAAACGTTTACATGCGCTCGGCTCGCTAGTTTGTGATGGGGACGGGGTGGCTGATCTTCCGTCGCGCAGAAGGGTAACTCGTTTTGGTGGAGTGTGACACACCGATCCGACTTCATATCCACATACTCGAACTCTTGCAACCTTAACACCACAACTCTTTTGGTTATCATCCGTGTCACAATCTGGTTGACCCAGCTGCGAAGGTTAATCCCTGCATGCGAAGCAAAGAACACGAGTAAGAACTCGAAAGCACGCAACTCAAAATATGATGACAAATTGCTAATGAGTTATTAAGCTCACGAATTAGGGTTTTACAAACTGAAGTATGGCGACTCAGCCTGTTCGTTTAGCAGGCGGTTGGTGCTGATTTATTCTGAGATAAAATAACTGCTGACTGGTTGCTGATGGCTGGTGGCTGGTTTGTTCTGAGGGAAAAGTATTGTTGGCTGGTGGTTAATAAGTCAGACGAATAGGGTGACTGTTCGACGACAGCTTCAACTAAGCAAAACTCAAGTCTAAACGACGACATCTACTAAGGTCTAACAGATAGATAGGGGAGGACGACCTATGGTTGGGGGCGCGCCTAGGGGGGCACACCCACAACATGGGCCACAGGCCGACTTGTTACAAGGCCAACTTATTCCAAAAATAGGTGACACAACACCTTTTCGTGGTTACACAACATGATTCACGAATGTTCTGAAGACAGGACTATGATTCACGAATGTTCTGGAGATAGGACTAGAACCAAATCAACAGCGGCGTCGTCCCCTTTCCAACACATCTTTATACGTCTCGTTTCAATGTCGTATGTTGGAAATATCGCCAAAACCGTGCGGAAGTGTCGACTGATTCCGAATCGGACGTGACAACTAAGTTTGGGACCAAATACAACTTAGGTGATGTCCTAATCAGTTTGCGTCTTCTTTCTTCTTCTCCTCTTTCAATTGAGAACATCTTCTTTCTTCTTACCGGCGGAGCGGGCGCGACGGGGGCTCCTATATATCTTTCGGAAGATGAATAAGAGTGTAACTATAAAGTCCACGAAGGTCCAAAACAGCCCACTTAGCTGATTCAAATCCCCTAACACCCACGTGCTTTGACTTTTTTATTTTTTATAATATTTTTTGAATTGTTGTCAATATTTTTTCATCAACATTTTTCGGAAATGTTGCGAACATTTTTTCGTCAACATTTTTAGAAGTGTTGCCAAGATTTTTCGGAAGTGTTGCCAACATTTTTTCTCGTCAACATTTTTCGGAAGTTTGCCAACATTTTACTCATCAACATTTTTCGGAAGTTTTACCGACATTTTTTCGTCAACATTTTTCGGAAGTGTTGCCAACATTTTTTCTCAACATTTTTTCCGAAGTTTGCCAACATTTTTTCTCGTCAACATTTTTTCGGAAGTGTTACCAACATTTTTCGGAAGGGTTGCCAACATTTTTTATTCAACATTTTTAGGAGTACTGCCTACATTTTGTCGTCAACATTTTTCAGAAGTGTTGCCAACATGTTTTCTCGTCAACATTTTTCGGAAGTTTGCCAACATTTTTTGGAAGCGTTGCCAACATTTTTTCTCAACATTTTTTCCAAAGTTTGCCAACATTTCTTCTCATCAACATTTTTCGGAAGTGTTACCAACATTTTTTCTTCAACATTTTTCGGAAGTTTGCCAACATTTTTTCCCATCAACATTTCCAGGAGTGTTGCATACATTTTTTCGTCAACCTTTTTCGAAAGTATTGCCAACATTTTTTGTCGTCAACATTTTTCGGAAGTTTGCCAACATTTTTCTCATCAACATTTTTTGGAAGTGTTGCCAATATTTTGTCGTCAACATTTTTCAGAAGCGTTGTCAATATTTTTTCGTTAACATTTTTCGGAAGCGTGTTTACAAAATGTTATCGATATTTTTTAATTAACATTTTGCTGAACTATTGAAACAATATTTTTTCAACATTTTCTTAAAAATGTTGATTCAACATTTATCAAAAAAGATAGACCCATATTTTTTTAACAATTTTCAAAAAATGTTGGATGAATATTTCTCAAATTTTTTTAAAAAAGAAAAATGTTAGAGCTCGGTGGCCGGCGTCGGCGCGCAAAATGTTGCAACACTTTTTAGAAATGTTGGGCAACAATTTCTTCTGTTCTAATATTTTTAGAAATGTTCCAATATTTTTAAAAAATGTTGGTTTCCTTAACTATTTTTTGGTCACCATTTTGGGTAATGCTGCAACATTTTTCGAAATGTTGGACAAAATTATGTTGCATTTTCTTCCTCCCGTGGCGCACAGGGCGCGCAGCGGCTGACGGGCCAGCGCGCGGAGCCGCGGCGGCCGGCGAGCCCGCGCGGAGTCGCGACGGCCGGCGAGATCACGCGCTGGGCCTTGGCGCGCGGAAGGGCGGAGCCGGGGCGGCGCGGGGCGCGGGGCGCGGCGGGCGGAGGAGGCCGGAGCCGGTCGGCGTGAAGGAAGCCGGGGCCGGCCGGCGTGGCGCAGGTGGCGCGGCGGCGCAGGCCCGCACGGCTGTGTGTGCGGCGGCAGGCTGGGGAGGGAATGAGGGACGAGGGAGGGGAAGGAGCTAGGTTTAGCTTTCATGGGCTTTGGTGGGCTCTTATTGGGTTTATAGATGGTTACGTTTTTATCTTCCGGAAGATATATAGGATTTCCGGACGCGACGGCCGTCGACGGGATGATTATATATGGACCAGGTCCGGCTTTTTGTTTTTTTTTTCTGAAATAGACCAGGCCCGGCTTTTGGTTTCCCCCGTGCGTGCGCCCCGCCGCGGGGGCTCCTATATACCTACCGGAAGGTGGATAAGGAAGTGAACTTCCAGCCCACCAAAACCCATCTAAATGATGTTTTTTATTTTCCCACTATCTCTCCCACCATTTAAAAAAATGTTGGAATACTTTTTAAAAAATGTTACAATATTTTTCAAACAAAATGTTGAATCAAAATTTTTCATAAAAACTTGAACTAACATTTTTTGGAAAAGTTGCACTAACATTTGTATAGACAAAAATTGTTGAATCCAACATTTTTTTCAAAAGGTTTCATCAACATTTCGTGATAATGTTGGTCAACATTTTTGAAAATGCTCCAACATTTTGGTTCAACATTTTTCCCCAACATTTTTTCTTTTTTCGTCTTTCTTCCCCAACAGGCCAACACGACCACGACCTCCACCTCCCGAGCGGCCGGCAGCGCACCGGCCGGCCGGCGCGGGCCGCCGAGCTCGCGCGCGGGGCGGCACGGTCCGGCCGCCGACGGAGGCGCGCGCGGGCCTGGGGGCGCGGCGCTCGGACGGTGGCAGCCGCGAGCGTGCGCGGGCCCAGCGGAGGCCGCGGCGGTGGAGCTCGCCGGCCGCCGGCGAGGCACGGGGCGGCGTGCCCGCAAGGGCTGGGGGGTGGGGGCGGCCCACTGGTGGTGCGGCGGCGGCGCGAAGCAAAGGAGAGGAGGCTGTGGGTGTTAGAGTTGGACGTAGATCTAACGGTTGTGGTTTGTTACACGCATCTCAAACATTGGAAGATTGTTTGGAAAAAAACTTCCGGAAGATATATAGGATTCCCGCCCCGCGGCTCCTCCTCAAAGGGTCGTGGGCTTTCTTCACCGCACAGCTCTCCACCTCAAAGCCCAGCTGGCCATATTCCGCAGATCGTTCAAGTTTGCACATACCACCCGGCCCAGGAAAGGCTAGACATCATGGAGTACAGATTCTTCGAGGCCCACAACTCTCTCTGATCGAAAAGTCCTGAACGGGACCTTGTTCCCTCCCACGAAGGATAGCCTTGTTTGTCTTCAACCGAGTTGACTGGTACACACCAGACGGAAAAACGTTGGAAAAACCAAAGTGATGCCGCCCTGACGAGGTCGTCGGGCGTCAATCTGCGCGCAGGAGAGCCTATGGCCCGTCTACTTTTGCGACTGCGTGTGCGGTTGCCTTGGTTGCGTGATAACCCAGCGATCCGGTCAGGGAGCTTCCCACCAACGAAACCCACTGCCGACGCGGCAAAAGCAACGAGACGACGACCAAGACGACGGAAGCAAAGCAACACATGTCACATGGGAGACCGATGGGGAGGGAGAGGATTGGGAAATCGATCGGGATGCCCCCCGCTAACCGCGTAAAGCGAGGCACAGGCAACCACCGCAAGCGTACGTCCGTCGTGCCGGCCGGGGAGCTCTCGCTAGATTCTCCAGCCAGCCAGCAGCGAGTCCTCCCCCGCGGCGGCGACGGCGGCTGGGCCGGGCCGAGCCGGGCGCGGGGCGGGCTTGCGATGCGCGCACGTTTTTCCATTGGACGGACGGTATCGTGGCGCGCGGCCGCGGCTCCGGCCGCGCGATGCGTGCTGAGAGGAGACGTCTGTTCGGCCCCAGCGTTTTGTGGTGGGCGGACGCGTGCTGAGAGGCAGAGCAGGTCAGGTCTGGTGAGCCTTCTAGATTCGCGTTGGTGGTGGCTGCGACGTGCGGTCGTGGTCACGCCGATGCTCTGTTCCATCCTCTACTAGCATTGTTGTTGCCGGAGGACCATGGACCAGGGATGCTTCTTCTTTTTCTCTCTAATAATAATCTCCATGTTGCACCGTCCGTTTCGAGGCATGCGAGCTGCACGTATTCTCTTCGCAGGGCATATCCTGTCGGACGGAGCACCTTTTATTTTTCCTTTTACGCTCCATATCTGACACCGATGCGCAGAGCCAACTGTCAGGTAGGCCCCGCTCGCCAGCGTGCCTACAGCCAGTCAGAGGCCGTGCACTGCAATGCACTGCACTGCACCGAAGAAATTACTCACCCACCAGCACCAGCAGTCCAGCACAGTAGCCCAGCGGCACGCCCGTTCCACCACTGAACGGACCAACCAGCCTGACCCAGCCCAGACGCGCACGGCACGCACGACGAACCCGGGACGGATCGTAGTAAAGGGCCACTGCCACGCGGGGCCCAACCAGCCAGCCAACCGCAACCAGGCCGAACCACCCCAAGGCGCCCCCGGCAGTGGCACAGCACGCATCCACCGACAGGCGGGGCCACCGCGCCGGTCACGCACGGCACGGCAGGCAGACTGGCAGAGGCCTGCCTGTCACTGGCAGCAGGGGCGCGGCGCGGCGCAGCGCGCAGGACGCGCGCCGGCGCTGCCTTGCTCGCGAAGACGCACGCCGTCGCTCTCGCGTGAGCCGCTTGGAACTGTTCGCGGGAGGCGGGAGGCGTTGGGCGCAAGGCTGCGAGCATAAAGCCCCGCCGCATCAGAGTCCTCCCTCCCTCCCTCCACCGTGCGTGAGTCCACGTCTCGTCTCCTCGCTCCACTCGCCAACCCATCCCAGGGCGGACCGAATCCGCCGGCCGCGTGAATCGAGCGGCCGAATAGAGTAATCCCCCAGCTCAATGGGGGCCGCGTGAGGGAGCTAGCGCGGGGGCGGAGGAAGATCGGGGCGGGCGGGCCGGCGGCGATGCGGGCGTGGGAGATGCACCCGCTCTGCTGCCTCGCCGGGGAGTGGCCCGGTTCGGGCGGGGGGCTCCCCGCCGCCGACCGCTCCCCGCCGCCGGAGCCGGCGGCTGAGGCGGAGGCGCCCGCGGTCGCCGGGGTGCTGTACAAGTGGACCAACATCGGCAAGGGCTGGCGCCCGCGGTGGTTCGCGATCCGCGGCGGCGTGCTGGCCTACTCGAAGATCCGGCGCCGCGTCGCGGCGGAGCCGCACCCCGCATCCGAGGCCGCCGCCGCCGCCGGCGGCGGCGGCAGCAGGCTGATCGGGGTGGCGCGCGGAGCCGGGGGCGCCGGGGAGCGGCCCATCGGGTTCGTGCATCTCAAGGTGACGCCTCGTCGACCTCGCTCTCGTTTTAGCTTCGGTCGCTGATCCCTCCATTTTTGCCCCCCACTTCCCATTCCCCGTGATCTCGTCGTCATGTGCTAGAGCGTAAAAACTTCGAAACCATTCGTTGAATGGTGGAGCGATAGCATCTCATGACGCAAATCATAGTATACTGCAGGAGTTGGAAGAACTCTACTACTAGTAGAAATTGAACCTGGTGCGCTGCAATGCCTCCCTCGGTTTCCGTGTCACATCCGATCGGAACAGTCCAACAGACGAGCGCAGGCGCAGCTCCAGTCTCCAGCTGTAAAGTCTCGCTCCCTGCACGAGCCATGTCGCCTCGGCGCCGTACAATCGTCACGATCTGCGGCGAGGATCACTTGCAAGCGCGCGCACACTCATCGCGATCGTATAGAGTCGTAGTAAAGGAATGATTAGAAAGTTACCAGCAATAGCTACCGCCTGTCGGATAAAGCGGCGGCTTGTTTTGATTGGCGCCGCAGGCTTTTACAGCCTCTGCTCGTCGCCTAGTGTACAACACTATCACTGTGCATCAGTGTGAAACAACAGTCTTTCCATCGACTTGCAACAGTGGCGTCCTTGTCCCGTTCCCGTTCTCCGTGATCACTGCTCGGAGGAGGGGTCGGCGAGATGCTTACGTGTGGGGGCAACTGGGCTCCCAGCTGGGTCTTTTTCAAACGGACTGATGGCTTGGCGCCTCCGTTTGTGTTGAATTGGGCGTCCGTGGGTTGGTGGAAATATGAGGTGGTACGGACACACTGTCTCACTCTGTCTGTAGCGATTTAAAGGGACGGGGAGCTTCTTAGGGCTCATCTTTTTTCCCCGTGTCCTGAACGGTCCCTCGCCTGCTGGCATACTACTCCGTGTCTTATTGATGGTCGTCCGGGAAGCGTGTCTGTGAGGGGAATCACTGTTTTTTGACGACCAACAAAAAGAGACGGAGGGTGTATGCTCTAGTCAATGGGCTTTAAATCTGTTTGTCTTTTTAGTTATCTAGTTCTTTAGCTGGATGAAGCAGCGAGGAACTGGCATGGCAATGCAGTGGTTGGAGGTTTCAGATATTATTTGAAGTGAACTGCAAGTATGATAAAACTATGGCCATCCCAATCCCTCAAGTTAGGACACCTCATATTCTGTTATGTACAATGGGTTTTTAAATATGTAGGTAGAAGAATGCATATGACAGCGTCATACAATAATTCCACGCACATAACAATTTAATTGCATCATTAATGCTATGCTACTTCAATTATCATACGGTTCAAGGCTTCGTGACTATTCTACGTCTGATAGTATGTACGGAGTAGTTGCTGATTATACTACATTGCTAATTTAGTCATTCTCTTTAACTGTGTGTAGATTTCATCATTTAGTGAAAGTAAATCAGACGAAAAACGGTTCTATATAATTACTCCGACAAAAACACTTCAACTAAGGACTGGTTGTGCTAAGGATCGAGCGACTTGGATTGAAGCGCTTGTCACTGCAAGAAGTGAATATTCTTTCAATGGAGATTTATCAGGTGACCAGGATGATACATCATTTTCCACAGAAAGGCTCAGAAATCGCCTGCATGCTGAAGGTGTCGGTGATGCAATTATTAAAGACTGTGAGCAGATTGTTCATTCAGAATTTTCGCAGTACCAAACACAGATGAAGCAGCGCTGTGAAGAGTATCTAAGCTTTATTGGCAGTCTCCCACGGGATGTTGAGGTAATATTTTCTTGGAATTCATTAGTTAAAATAAGCAATCTGTAGAGTTATCATTCATGTCACAATATTTGTTATTCCACGCCATAAAAAACTAGTGTCTGGACATGCCTATACTTTATGGATGATATCTCCATATTAAACTTGGTTTGATTGACATTTATTCGAATTCTAGTTTACGAGCCATACGTACAGCCACATGTTTGCTGAAAAGTTTATTTGGACTGTGATCTGAAGTCGAAGACTAAGTTGCTGGGATGCTATCCATTGACCAGAAACCTTCTGCTGTTCATGCAGGTTGTTAATTCAGTAGATACTACTGTCACTGAGCAGCCACAGTTAGAGTTGTTCAAGCACGACTTGTCCAGCTCCGGAAAATGTAGTGGTACTTATTATTCCTCTTGTCACTCCTTTTTTTCTTTGAAAAATTGAGACTTGCACAAATAAAAAGTTTACCTGGTAATTGTAGTGTAACTTTTTTCCTTGCCATGGTAAGTCTTTTATTTGTGATGCTTAGTTGTGAAGCTATTTGTTGCACAATTTTCTTGCACTGCTGATGCTAGACGCCTAGACCACCTTTTTTTTTTTGGTGATGTTTCAGTACATGGCTTCTTATGTAGCTTCATTTGATCACCTGAAGCGAAATTTGAGTTACCACTAATAGTTTCTTGTCATGCAATGTGTAAAGATGTATCTTAAATGCAATATCATCTACTCCTGGGCTATGAATATCCATAAAGTGTCAATACTCAAAAGCATGATAGATGGTTAATGAATTAATGCGCATTTGAACTGTTGCTATTCATTTTTATCTCATGACGAGCAGTGCACCATAAGCTTTATTTTTACTTGAATTACCCTGAATATCAAATGGTTGAAATGCCAAGAAATAGTCCATTCCTGTGCATTGTTATGGTTTGGATGCATACTGCATCCTTTTTCCTTTCTTTTGCATTTTTTGAAATATGCTTACTGTCCCTACTTTTGTTTTCTCATCAGAATACAGCAACACAGAATCTTCAGATGATGCTGGCAAACAAGAGATTAGTGAACTATCGGATGGAGATGAATTTCATTTCTACGACACAAGGCAAAGTTTCAGTGACTGTGCTATGAGTCCTGACCTGAGAAGGAAAGGCTTAAATAATGGAAATGAAGATCATAAATCTCTTGAATCACCGACTGCCGATAATGCCAACGAATATCAGCTGTCATATTCAAAAAGGCGCACGAAGTTGCCTGAACCAGTAGAAAAGGAGAAAGGTGTTAGCCTTTGGTCAATGATCAAAGACAATGTTGGAAAGGATCTCACAAGAGTCTGCCTTCCTGTTTACTTTAATGAGCCTTTATCTTCTCTTCAGAAGTGCTTTGAGGAGTTGGAGTACTCTTATTTGTTGGATCGTGCATATGAATGTGGTTTAAGGGTATGTTTATTTCTCTACCTTCTTTCTTTCTCTGACCTAAATGCTTTCTTTTCATTTGAATGAAAATCTGACCTAAACACCTAAATTGGCTACTTAAACCTGCTGAAAATTTATTGTTGGGCTTCTTTAATACAATGATATGCATGTCTCCTGTGTGTTCGAGGAAAAAATATTACTGTTAGAGGATAGCCCAATGGTAGGAAACAGGTCAACAAAGGGGCAATGGTCAAAATGATAGGCATCAGATAAAGATTGTTCTCAAAACAAGGGCATCAGATAAATATTTTAAATTGGGAAAACTCCATTTTCAGACTTTAAAACATAGCATCTGATATTGGATTTAATTTTAGTGTCTGATAGAGTTCTCCTTCAGCGTCAGTTTCTGAATGCTGACTAGTAGTATTTCTTAAACGACTCCACATGGTGAGATGATATCCCCCTAGCTTTTTCTAAAGAATAGACCACCAAACACCCTACACTGTCCAGGAAACTCCATGAAACCAGTTCTCAGGGAGGTATCTACAATTCACGCGCTCTAGGGTTCTAGCCTAGGTGGGTGGCCTCCTTTACAGGACTCTCCCAAGAACCAACTGTGCTATCATTCGGTTCTCAGACTAGTATTTGTTAGTATGTATTTATACTAAATCCGTTTGATAGTAATATCATAATTGTGCTTCTTCGTTCAGGGGAATGGTCTGATGAGAATTCTTTATGTTGCCGCATTTGCGGTCTCCGGATATGCTTCCACAGATTCTCGCCCCTGCAAACCTTTCAATCCATTGCTAGGGGAAACCTATGAAGCTGATTACCCTGAAAAGGGGATCCGTTTCTTCTCTGAGAAGGTTAGTTTGGCACCCCTCATATAAATTCAGCTTGTGCTCAATTTGTCGTTTGGTCATTTCACTAACTATAGTGAACATATAAGTATCCTGAAGAAAAATCACTGACAACATTGCGTACATGTCCTACAATGAGTATTGTTGACATTTGTATGATTACACTGAATGTGCCTGTTTATTCTTGGACCAGGTCAGTCATCATCCTATGGTCATGGCATGCCACTGTGAGGGGAAAGGTTGGAAATTTTGGGGAGACAGCAATCTTAAGAGTAAATTCTGGGGGCAATCCATTCAAGTGGATCCTGATGGTGTGTTAACATTAGAGTTTGACGATGGAGAAACTTTCCAGTGGAGTAAGGTATGAATTCCTCATCACTCATCAGTGACAAATACTCAATACTATTTCCTTTTCATGACTGGCAACTATCCAATTTTGTTCCTCTAGTCTATTTACCTCTCCACTGGTTTTGTGAACACATCCCAGTAGGCCAGTATACTCTTGAGATCTGGAAGGGACATATAATGTTTGTTGTCAATTATGCTTAAATGTTTTTATTTTCCTTGTCAGGTTACAACAACAATTAATAATCTTATACTTGGTCGTCTCTATTGCCATCACCATGGTATACTGAACATAAGTGGAAATAGACAATATTCATGCAAGCTGACGTTTAAAGACCAGTCTTTCCTTGATCGAAATCCTCGCCAGGTAAAGAAAGAAAAAGAGTAACACCCACCAGGCTGATTTTGGTTCATACTAATATATCAAGCTCTATGCAAGGTTCAAGGAGTTGTCAAGGATGTTGGAGGAACCAAGGTTGCAACCTTGACTGGAAAGTGGGATGAAAGCGTGCATTGTGTCATCAGTGATGATGCCTCTAAGGTGAAATCCCAGAGTTCACATCATAGTGCTGACGCCACTTTGCTGTGGAAGAAAAATGAACCTCCAGCTAATCCTACTCGATACAACCTGTCCTCATTTGCAATAACATTAAATGAGCTAACACTGGGGCTCAAGGTAGACATGGAACATACATATAACCCATCATTTGAGTTCTGTTAGCTCTGAACCTAAATGGCTAAATCACATTTCCCCCCTTCTCTTGTTAAGGAGAAGCTTCCGCCAACTGATTCGAGGCTCAGACCGGATCAGCGACACCTGGAGAATGGAGAGTACGAGAAGGCCAATGCTGAAAAACTGCGTCTTGAGACCAGGCAACGGATGGTTGTACTTGTACCCTTGATAACTTCTTTCATTTTTTTAGCATTGTCCTACATTTTCATGAATGCTACATCATGATCGCTGGTTCAACTCCACTTGTGAATTTTTGATGTACTGCTTGCACCATCAAATCTCCATTCAGTGATTTTCTACCCTAACTGAGGTCACATATATATATCCTCTTCTGCAGGCAAGGAAGATGCAGGAGAGTGGCTGGAAACCAAGGTGGTTCCAAAGGGACAGTGAAGGTGGAACATTCCTCTATGTTGGAGGTTACTGGGAGGCAAGGGAGCAGAGGAAATGGGATGGCTGCAATGATATTTTTGGTAACTTGTCTAGCAGCCCAAAGCTGCAATCATCCACTCTTTACGCTAGCTCAAGTATATAGAGATTAGGATATGTTGTTCAGTAGGTGTTGACATTGCATTAGTACATAAGCGAGTGGCTTGTCTCGTCTCTGTTGTGCAAAGGTTTGAGCTAATTAACATGCTGTACTTGTCAATTGTCATATTGAACCCGAGGACATTCAAGCAAAACCCAAGCTTTTGTGGACACTGGGGTGCTTATGGGAAATCTTTCTAACATTACTGTTAAAAGAAATTGTCAATGATACCATATTTCTTCTTCGCATTCTGCAGACGCATTTACATGTTTGGTGATCATGGGCATGTTTGGATGGAGGGGTAAATGGGGCTAACTCGGTAAATTTGCTCCAACTTAGCCTGAAGGGTGCCAAACATGTGGAGTAAATGCTGTTAAGAAAATGTGCAGCCCTTCCAATTTCATTGAGAGAATTGCTTATTTGGCCTTTAAAGATGACTCAATTGCTTATTTGGCCCTAGAAGATGAACTATGCCTTATTTGGCCTCCTGTTACAACTTTGGTTCCTAACATGACCTTCCCGTTACTTCTGTCAGTTACCTCGCATGAAAAGTAACGGATGGTCTTTCACTCCTCTTTTCTTGACTAAAACGACCTCCAAACCACCTCCAAAAATCATATCACTTTTTATGATAATACAACCGATGGAGATTAATCCATTTTGCAAAAATACACAAACATAACATATACGATCTTAAAATTAAAATTCACCAAATTAGGCTACTTTTTAAGACTATCTAATTTTTTATGGCACACAAATATTATCAAAGAGTTGATAAAAAATACGTAATATTCCTAATATGAGATGTATTACCATAGAAAATTACTTTATATCATACTTAGAGAAACTTGATGTTCTCTTAAAAAGATTTTAGTGAAAGAAAGTTTAAATTTGTTTTTGTTAAAGAACTTCAAATTCCTCTAAGTAACATATGATACACAGTAATACATCCCATCTTAGGAATAATAGGTATTTTTAATCAATTTCCTATAGCATTTGTGTGCCATAAAAAATCGGATAAGCTTTAAAAGTAGCCTAATTTGGTGAATTTTAGTTTTAAGATCGTAAATGCTATGTTTGTGTATCTTTGCAAAATGGATCCATCTCCATCAGTTGTATTATCATAAAAAGTTATATGATTTTTGGAGGTGGTTTGGAGGTTGTTTTAGTCAAGAAAAGAGGAGTGAAAAACCATCAGTTACTGTTCATACGAGATAACTGACACAAGTGATGTTTTAACAGGAGGCCACATAAGGCATGGTTCATCTTTTAGGGCCAAATAAGCAATTGAGTCATCTTTGGAGGTAAAATAAGGAATTCTCTCAATTTCATTTGCCCTTCAAAAGTGTCAAATTTGGGGCAACTCCAGCATCCCTTCTCACCTCTTTATTATGCAAATGATCATTAATTGCTTAGCCCACAACATTTACCCTTCAATCTAAACACCCCAAGAGGCCAAATTTGTTAAGGGTAAATGAGATGAGCAAAATATTTACCCCAACCATCCAAACATTCCTCGTGTTCTTATAGTGCCCATCAGGGTTCACATTACCGAAAAAACCGCTCGGTTTTCGCGAAAACCGTTCCTACCGCTCCGGCTCAGTAGCAAAAAACACCGGTTTTCCGAGGTTTCGACCGGCCCAACCGACCCTAGAAAAAAAATCCCGGTTTACCGCTCGGTTTTGCCGGTTTTCCTCTCGAAAAAACCGCTCAGAGCCAGTTTTGTGAACCCTGGTGCCCATATGTCTTTTTTTTTTTGAGAATGGTCCATATGTCTGGTGATTGTTGCCTGTTGGGGATGGGCCCTTGCATGCCAAGGTTTAGGCACCCCATTTACCCTGGTGGAGGCAGTGCAGCTGCCACTGCATGTGTGGACCTGCGGTCGACTACAGTGCCGCTAGGGTCCACAGGCAGCGGCAGTTGCACTCTGCAGTCGACTAACTAGAGGTATAGCCGTATGCTCGTATAGGAGCTCTGGTGAACCTGAACTGATGATTCTGGGCCTTGGGTCCGTTAGGTTAGTCAGAATAATTCTTAGCAAAATTACTTCCTGATTATGGGCTGCAGCTTTAGTTGAAGCTAGGCCGGCCTACTGGGCTCCAATCTCCTCCATGCATAATCTCGCGGGCTCTCGCGTACTACATTGGAAATCTGGGCCGTCCATAATCGAAATATAACTCCCCGGTATGGGAATTCCTATATATATTCCGCAAGGTAAGAAGTGGTTGAAACTTTCAATGTTTGAGATTCGTGCAACCAACCACAATATTTAGATTCCACCACTAAATCTTAGCCTCCTTCTCTCTCCTTCCCCCGCCATCGGAGTGCGCCTTGCCTCGTGCGCCCACGGCCGCCGCCGACTCCGCGTGCCCACAGCTGGCCGCGCTGCCGGCCCCGCGCGCCTCACCCCCACGTGCAAGCCCGTCGGCCCCGGGGAAGATGGCTGCCGGCCTGGGGAAGAAGATGGCAACAAAATATTGATTTTTTCCGAAAAATATTGGAACATTTTCGAAAAATGTTGATCAACATTTCATGAAATTTTTTGAAAATGTTGATGAGACCGTTTAGGAAAAATGTTAAATCAACAATTTCTCTAAACAAATGTTTGTACAACTCTTTCCAAAAAATTTTTGTTCAACTTTTTATGAAAAATGTTGGTTCAACATTTATAATTAATAGTCATGAGGTGGGTTGGTGGAAAAATAATAGCTAGCAAGTTATATAGACTTTGGTGGGTTGAAAGTTTCAACTCTTATCCACCTTGCACAAGACATATAGGAGCCCCCGTTATGGATATAAGCTTTATACTATTTGACGCCAGTTGACCCGGTGGCAACTCTCCAACATCTCTACCTAATATGAAGCAAGGATTGCTTCTGCTTTGCCTCAATTTTCCGTAGGAAAAAGTCTAGATGACCCCCCCCCTATGGGGGTGGATCACATCACCCCAACGAAAGTGACTTTTTTACCCCCCCCCCCTCAAACTTTCCAGAACTGGGCAAATCACCCCCTGGAGCAGTTTTGGGCGACAGCTTGCTACAATAATGGTGGTTTTGTCTCTTTTTTTCATTTTTATTTCAACTAAATCTTTGAAAAATCATAGTAAATCACAAAAAAATCGTAAAATAGAAAATCCAATTTGTCAAGACTCCACATGAGTATATCTACACAGTGAATAGATAATATGGTATTCTTTAGAAAAAATTTTACAGCTATGAATTAATTACAAAAAAAGCAGAAGCTGTAGCAAAAAAAAAATTCTAAAGCATATCATATTATGTATTCGCTGTAAATCTACTCATGTGGAGTGCAACAAAATTAGATTTCTATTTTATTATTTTTTAGTGGTTTACTATGATCGACCGAAATAACGAAATTAGATTTTCTATTTTATTATTTTTCAGTGATTTTCTATTAGATTCTAAGATCGACCGAAATAACAAAAAAAAAGACAAAACTGATGTTACTGTAGCAAACCACCGTCCAAAACTGCTCTAGGGGGTGATTTAAATTTGTCTGGTTTTGAAAAGTTTGGGGGGGGGGGTTGAAAAGCCACTTTCATAGGTTGAGGGTGATGTGATCCACCCCCCATAGGTGAGGGCGTCATATAGACTTATTCCAGTTTCCGTACGTCATGTGGAACAGGGGAAACAACCATGTAAACCAACACAATAGTGCCAAACCGGGGAAAAAGTCATAAAAAATGTGTGAATCAACGTAACAAATCTGAACCGGCAAACAAACCCGCCAAACCGAGTCAACCTGACAACCTGAGCCACCCCGACCCCACCGTCCACCTAAAAATTCTTGGTTTAAGGGGCGTGCGGAGGAATTGGGTAATTACCTTCCTCTTCTCTCTCTCTCTCTCTCTTCTCTTTTCTCCCTATCCCTTCCTATGTACGTCCTCAATTTGATGTGTGCCGCTCCTCGCCACCGCTGCCAAGGACCTGCCTGACGTGGGGCCACGAACGACCAGCGCATGCTCGGGGGAGTGATCAACGTGCAGCCATGGCCGACGCACGTGCGGGGGATTGCCCGACGCCGAGGCTCAAATGGCAAGTGACGGAGCCGAGAGCGGCGTCAGGATGAAGGGAGCGAAAGGAAAGAAAAGGAAGAAGAACGAAACAATATATGTGTTGTCACTGGCAGTGATGGGTTATTACCCTCAACTCCATGAGGATATATGAAACGTTGATTTCTGGAGTGCCCCTTGAGGAGCTTCTAAAAAACGTGGAGTTGGTCCTAACTCTACCTTTTTTCTTAGAGTAGAGTTTTGAAGTTGGACCTATTTGGCTAGGTAGTTTGAGAGTATGGTAGGCTCTAAAGCAAGGATCGCTTCTGCTTTTGCCTCAATTTTTTGTACGTCGTGTGGAACCGGGGAAAAAACATGTGAACCAGCGTAACAATGCCAAACCGGAGGAAAACTCGTAAAAAACGCGTGAACTGGCGTAATAAATCCGAACAAGGCAAACAAACCTGTCAAACTGAGTCAACCGCCCCCACCCCACCATCCACCTAAAAAAATCTTGGTTTAAGAGGCGTGCGCAGGAATTGGGTTTCGAACTAGTTCGAACCAGGTATGTGGACTTCAAGGGAGATCCCGAAACACTTGGGTTACACTTCATTTGTGCCGAAAGTGCTCGTTATATTTTATTTGAGAGGTGAGTGTTCTAAACCAAACCACCCCTAAAATCGTCTTCCTTTTCTTCTTTTGGTATACTAGCACAGATGCACGTGCGACACATGTGTTTTAAAAAACACAGTGGAAAAGTATTATAATTTTATTTTAGAAAATATGTACCATGAATGTATTTTGAAAAATATATAAATGCTACTTTTATTGAATCATATACATTAAAATTATTTAATAATAAAAATCTAACGCATGCCATAATTACCTTTCTTCACTTGGACCTCTAATAAAAAATTTATAATGTAATATTTTCTACTAAAATTTCTCGCGATAATAACTTCTTGAACTCGCTAAGAATACATATAGAGTGTGTTTGGGACTACTTCGCTAAAAAAACCTAGCTCCACCGTTTTATAGCTCCACTCCATCAACTTCAGAAAAATAGATAGCTAGGAACTTGTTTGGCTAATGTTGTACTCTAGCTTCATACTCACCTGTTAAGATACTATGTCGTTGTGGACTAGCCAAGCCCTATTCACTTGTGTTGAGAAATAGGTTCATGTCGACTAATTCATGTACGTTGCACTTAGCTAGCAATTGCTAGGTTAGACCATATAGGTGTGTTTGGTAGGGCTCCAGTTTCAGCTTCTCCAGTGGTCAGAGCCGAATCTGTACCAAACGCTCCAAAATAAAATGGCTCCGAAGACGAAGCTCCAAAAATCCCAGCGACTAGAGCCATCGAAGGGAGGAAGAGCTAAAATGTGGTTCTCCGCTGCTTCTTGCCGGATACCACCCAACCCTTTGGGTTGGAAGGGCCCGCGAGCGAAGGTGGCGAAGGCCAGCAGCCAGTGGAGATAGAGACAAGCGACGATGGGGGTGGGTATACGGCTGACTAACGACGGGGTGAGGCAGCCCCGATGGGGCGGTGGTGCGGGCATGACTGGAGGCCAACAACGTAGGCTGAAGAACTACTATTTCACCGTATACCGTAGCAACGCACGAGCATTTTGCTAGTATTTTTAAAAATCATAACTATTTCATATGAATTTGAATAGAGATAAGCTTATAGAAAAATTGTAGATCTCAACAAGATCTACAACTTCATAATTCAAACATTTTTCATTTGGAATCATCTTCGTGGTCGAATAATCGACAAATGTTGAGATCTAATGAACCGGAAGAATTTCATTCTCTAGACAACTTTTCAAAAAATTAGAACTATTTTATATGATCTTGAATGAAAATAAGCTTTATATGAAAATTGTAGATCTCGACAAGATCTACAACTTTGTAGTTCAAATATTTTTCATTTAGAATCATTTTGTGCTCAAATAATGGACATAATGTTCAGATCTAAAATTCGAATTTTTGGTGGTTGAGTGCTACATAATGCTACAGTAACTAGCATCATCAGAGAACCGGTGGTAAGCTGCTACCCCCGTTTCATCCGGCAATTGAGTGTTATTTTTGCAAATTTTTGTTAGGCACAATTATGTTTTTTTTCAAAAATCCGCACGCCCTCTAATAATTCTGACGTCCACCTTCGTTATGTTTTATTAAAAAGAACCTACTGTGACCTTATTTGATCCACCCATCTACAATTTATTAGCTAGCTAATAAGTTTAGATTGCACAATAGGCCCAACTTGGCTTAACAAAGAGTAGGACCTCCCTCCAAGCTAGCTTACTACTAGTTGCTCTGTCATTCACAAATTTAGGATTGTGGCGTCCACAAGGATTCATGTGTGGACCACTAAATTCAATCCCAAGTATATATTTTCCCTTCGTTCTTAGACTCTATCCTAAAAATTTTATAATTATGAACGGGAAGTACCATAAATAGGTGCACAGGGTGATGATATATATATATATATATATATACACACACACACCTGCTCCTTTTCTTCTTTCCCTTCTTGTCTTTTTTCAAAACGATAAATGTAAAGACAAAATGATAAAAGGTAGATTGGTTTAATGTGATACCTTCAATCGGTCGTGACCCTATGGTGGGGATGTCTTACCCCGACTTGGGTCGAAACCCTAACAAATCCCATGTCAAAATATAACTTCTACACAGATTCTACTAAACCTGGTCTGACCGCCCTACTAACCCGATCTGACAGTCTACCCAACATGCAAATCTTCTCAAAGTCATATCTCTCTCATCCAGAGTCTCAATCGAACGATCTATATATATATGATTCTTGATCTACTCAACGAGAGCTATTCAATGGTGAAGTCTAAATCCCCTTTTGAACTTTTCCATACCTGTGTGGGCAACCGGTCTGACCGGTCCTCTCCGATCAGCCATACTAAACCTTGTCTGACCGCCCTACTAGGGATGGCAATGGGCAAGGTAGGGTAAGGGTAAAGTATTTACCCGCCCTTTGACATACCCGTCTATCTTTGGTATACCCTTACCCTCCAAACGTAACGGGTAAGAATCCTTACCCTTACCCGTAGGGTAACAGGGTACCCGCAGGGTATTAACATAAACATGTCAACAAGTAACCCGGTCTGACCGTCTACCCAACACGCAGATCTTCTCGAAGTCATATCTCTCTCATCCGGAGTCTCAATCGAACGTTCTCTATAATATATGAATCTTGATCTACTCAACGAGAGCTATTCAATGGTAAAGTCTAAATCGCCTTTTGAGCAACTTTACCAGGCCGGTGTGGGCAATTGGTCTGAGCGGCCCTCTCCGATCAGCCAAATTCGGATGTCAACAAGTACGTTCTATGTTCTTGTTTCACCCATCACGCACATCTCCATCAGGGCGTCAGCTACGCATGCCGGCGTACTCCTCCACGAACGTAAGACCTGTCCCAGAATAAAACTCACTTCTACACCAGCGTGGCTACGTTTATTATTTGCAAGTCAATTCTAGAGTAGACATGGATCTGCACAACGAGTTCGCGTTTCTACACACCCGGCCCGATGGGTTCATAGTATAATCGGTGCTCGATTGGCCCTTGGCCTTTGCAGAGAGGCGACCGGTCGATCGGGTCCGGACGCGACGTCTCGTTGGCTGCCCTCATCATCGCGTTGACACTTGAGCAGCTTCGTGCGCAGAGTAGCTGTGCTCGACGCCTTGACCACGCTGTCTTCACAAGTGTCTGACCGGGCAGCGGCCACACAGCCTGACGAGTGACGAGCCAGCCGCCAGCGCGCGGGCAGCCGGGCAAACCGGCCGGCCCACAGGCTGACAGGGCGGCGGCTTCCCCAGAAGCCCAGACGCATGATAAAGATGGAAGTACTCCACACCAAGGGAAGTCCAGTCTCGGATCGTCAAGCAAGTCGTCTCGTCGGCCACCTCATCTTTCTTTCACTCACCGTGCCCTTAAAATTAACATCTTCAATGATTTAGCTTGAGCTAGCTCAAACATTTTTTTTTACTAATCAAACAGTGCAATAAGAAGTATGAGACTAGCGTGGAGGGAAGAGCTAGTCTCGCTCACTTTCAACACATCTCTCTTACAATACGATTTTCAAAACTACATTGTATATGAGATCCACACCGACTCTGATTCTCTCCTCTTAATGAAAAACGTGCTTTGCACGTCTTAAAAAAAACTACATTGTGTATGAGATCCACACCAACTCTGATCTATCAACTTAACTTCTGCCATTAGAGACGCTCTTAATCTTTAAAAAATCACTCACCGTACGTGCTGTCAAGCATGCTTGATCCTTGCTCCTTCCCCCCGGCCCAAGATCATCATGGCCTTCCGCCGCGCCACGTGCCCACTCCTTCTCTGGCTGTCTATCTCCGGTTACCTTCTCTCTCACTTGCATTATGCAGCATAAACAATGGCGGCAAGCACGTTCACCACCTGATCAACATTCGCTTATCATGTGAGGAATTATCATACCCCCAGTATTTTACCAGGTCCATCTGGCTCTTTGAGATACCCAAAAGAGGTAGGAGGAATCTCGCCGCGGATAGAGATTGCGAGCAGCCACAAACCCATTTTTTTTCTCCATGATTGTGGTTTGACTCGCAGATTATACTATTACTACTAGTAGCTAGTATATATATTGCTCAAACTTTTGATTATACTCACAAATAAACTTTTGATTGCACCGAACCCCAACAACTATTGCTCCCTGCATGCGCTTAATTCTACTCTCTTTCCTGTTAATATATATCTTTTCAACTTGCGAAACAATCGTGCTTTGACTTGCAGATCATACCAATATATATACTATTTATATCAGTTCTAAAAACTATCGCTAGTCCTCGTCAGACTCGAAGCAACAACAACTAACTATTTTCCCTGCCGAATTCTTCGTCTCCTCCATTTATTTCTTAATCTGTTCTCGGCTTCGAGATTTATAAGCGCCTGCGCGATACAGCTCATCTAACAGTCAGCTCATCATAATATCTATTTATATATCTATCTGATATTCTGATGTATATATGTTGATCATGAGAGCCTGTAATGCAAGCCACCGTCCTGATCCGAATGGTTGAAAGCGATATGTACATGCAGCGATGAACGTAAGGCCAGTGCCGACAACTTTCAGTTGTTAATGACGATATGTGTTGAGTTCGCAAGAACGGGTGATGCTGAGAATAACTCGACAATGCCAATGCTCAGCTTTGGCCGGCCGGCTCTCCGTAATCTGGATCTTCTTGGGTTGTTGCAGTAAACTACAGAAATCATGCTCCCTAAGCAGATTGTAATAATAATACCCAGCGATTACACAAGTGCATGCAGATTGTTTGCCGGGATCATGCTCCCTAAGCGGTGATCTGCCCGGAAATCGTAAGTCGACGAACTCTCAAGAGGTCAGATTCTTTTCTGCTTGCTAGCTTCACTCCCACTCCTGATTATTCTCATTGAGTCAATGGATCAACATAGAGATCGATGCGTCGATAGTATTTCGGCTGCTGGTAGTAGCTAGGAAGGGATCCCACACGAACTTTCATTTGCGAAAGCAACTACAGAAGTGCAGAGAAATGGAGTGCTATTTGCAGGCATAGTGCATAGAGATCAGGACCCATTGATGCTTGTTTTTGCCATAAATTATTCAATATTGGCCCAGCTGTCACAATTATCTGGAAGGGAATCTATATAGTATTTCTCTGTTTCATCGGAATTGATTGAACTCGGGTGGAGTTGAATATTGTGCATGCTTCAATGGCCTGACACAGTGACACCACCTAGGGCTGGATTTGGAACAACTATCCATGTCCAAATTTTTGGAACAACTACCCATGTCCAAATTTAACCAGATTTCCTTCCCTCTATGCTGATGGTGAGTTTTCACCTTCCTATATATCTCTGTTTACGTTCTACTAACCAAAGCTACCAATGGTATTTAGTTTGACGAAAGAACCACAAAAAGCTAAGTACTGATCCAATAACTACATGTTGAAGCTGTTTAATTCGGATCTTGTCAGAAACGAACTGTTTAATTTGGATATTTTCAGAAACAGATGAAACTAGATGCAAAATCTAGGGTGTACGTATTTTAAGTCTCTAAGCACACTACTCCGTACTAGGGAATCGACCTTCTGTACCGGATCTGAACCCCCCTTTAGTACTGGGTAGTTTACCTGGTACCGAAGGGATCCATTAGTACCGGTCGGTATAACCAGTCGGTACTAATTTGCATCCGGCGATGCTCTTATAGAGCTCTTTTTTATTTTTTCTTTTCTCTTTCCAGTTCCTTTTCTTCTCTCATTCTCAATCACAACATGATCTCACGAACACAAGAACATGCATCTCACAAGATCAATATCTCACATGAATACATTCCACAACCACAAGAAAATGACATGAATACATCTCAATCACAAAATCTCGTAATCTTACAATCACAAGAAAATATCAATCTCACACTCACAAGAATGCATCTCACAATCTCAAGAACACAAGAAAATATCTCATCACCAGCCGCTAGCCTCTAGATCAAGAGTCATACACCTGCCTCCTAGCCAGGAGGTTGCGCCACCAACCTTCAGCCACGGCGCCCCAAGGCTTCCAAGGCCAGGCAGTTGACCTCTAGGCTAGGCTGCCACACCACTGGCCTCCAGGTCTAGTTGGTGGCCTCCAGAGCACACGCCTCCTCGTCAGGGTCGCCACACCGACAACCTGCACCTACGCGTCGTGACCATCCCTGCTTGTGACATTCCCTGACCGCTGCGCGCGCGCGCACACACACACGCTTCGGTCGCCGCTCCTGTGTCCCGCAGCTCCGATCACCGCTCCCGAACTGCCCTTTGTGAGAACGAATGTATAAGATAAATGTGTGTGGAAGAAAAAGGAGAAGGGCCCACACGTGGCTGTGTGGGCCGGTGGGCTGACATATTAAAGGGGGTCTGACCTTTAGTACCGGTCATTCGATACTGAAGGAGGGGGGGTGGGGGTGGTGGTGGTTTAGGACCAGGACTCACCCCCACTCGTTAAGGGTGTCGTGAGGGGCGTCACAGGGTCCAATCTTTCACCTTGGTACTAATACACCCTTTAGTACCGGGTTGAAACGCAACTTGTACTATGCCCCTAGATAAAAGGTCGATTCTCTAGTACTGCTAGCACACAAATGTTGTTCCTCTCGGAGGCTAGTCTAGCGGTGTCCAAGCAGCCCACCACAGTTTCATCCCCGTAGGGGACGTCCTGGTGTCACACGAGAATTTATCCTCTGCAGACGCACGGTAGTGCGGTGGTTGAGCGGTTTTGTGTCCCTTCCAAAACTCTGCACCGGCACATTTATGCACGTTGAAAAAAATTCTCACTCCTGTCCCACACCAAAGCATATATCTAATAAGAAGTCTAATCTCACGTGTGTGTTGCGGTGCCACTGTGTATGGGTGGGATGTGGGTTCGGAGATTTTCTCGACCTGTATGAGACGATTGTTCGACATGTCTTAAATGTATAAGCTGGCAGATTATTTGTGAAAGAAAAATGATGTGAAAGAAATTGTATGACAGATTGGTTGTGAGAGAAAATTACTGCACAATAAGCCGAAACAAAGGATGCCGAACACTCTCTCGTAATACAATGCCGTGGGAGTGCTCTTACTCTCTACCGATCGAGGTTTTTTTATTAATATTCCTCCCAGCTTCAGCCTAAACTTAACAAGAACATGAATCAGCAGCTTAATCAAGCCATACTTATATTTATATAAGACAACATGTTTCTGAATAAGCAAAATCCTAGTAGATCAGATTAGGTACCGACCAAACTAGCGTTCAATATAATTAATAATGGAGTAAGCGTTGCTGCGTAGGTGATATGTTGACGCTTAGCGAGAGTTGCTCCTGATTGGTGTGTGGTTGCCAAAGCCTGAAGAAATGAAAACCAAAAAATTGTTTAGCCTATAGCTAGCATCGAGGAACAGCTGGCTAAAATGCCGCGATCAGCGAAGGGTTCCCCAAATTTTTTAGGAGAATTATTGTCCCAGTTGCCTGTTGATAACTTATCTACAGTTCCAAACCTTTCAAGTTACTATAGTGTAGGAGCAGCCGTGTGTGGATACAGTCGTAGGCCTATGAAATGTTCAGTCGCAGTGGCTAAGCTCTTAACGGCAGCACAGATGGTTGTCGTTGTCAAAGCATTTGTTTGGCCGGAGTTCGTATGCAAGCGTGCGCGGAGCCTCATACCGAGGAACAGATGTAGAATAGATAAGCACCAGCGGATGCATCATTGTTCAAAGCCATCCTGCATGATTGCACGGTCTGATGGATAATGCTCATCTGCTAGGGGTTGCCTCAGCTCGGTTGCAGATAGCTCACCTCAATTCCATGTCTCTTTCGGTACAACTGCTTCAGTATAGTTTCTGTAGCTAGCTATACGGAGATTTTTTTTTACTACACACAAGCTTTAATAGTTAGCCCCATATAGAAGTTGAAGGGCGAAAAATAAAATTTTTAAATCGAAAACGAAGAGTTAATTTGTACACTAGCCTGATCGCTTGGTTAGTGGTTGGTGTTGATTTGTTGTGAGAGAAAAATACTGTTGGTTGACTACTAGTGATTGGTGGCTGATACTGATATGGTGTGAGCTAGCTGGTGGCTGATAAGCTAGGCGAACAATCTCACCGGTTGATTGGCCCAAAGTCCGCTACCGCGTTACCAGAAATGGGGTTTTGTCGATGAGCAGCTGTATTACTAGCCTTTGGGATTGCAGAAGGCCGGGATACACGAATAATTAAAACCTAGGTTCAGCATCAATCAAACGCACACGAACATCACGATGTCCCCGTCTCATGATGATGCGTCGAATGGAGTCAGGGAGGATGAACAAGAGGATCAAGTTGCCGATCGATGACACTTAGAACGACGGAAGCGTTGATCTTCCCATATCATCATACATATATACATGGATATATTCTCGATTTCTCTCACTGCAAAACCTGCACATTCCTTACATGGATCCTTCGCAGTTGGTTGTTGAGCGGTCGGTATTGCATGAATTGTGTTGTTCCTTTCCTCAGAAAAAAAAGAATCGGGTGCTGAAGGTTCCCATGATTATATGTGGATAAGATTAGTGTCTGTTCTTTCACAAAAAAAGATTAGTGTCTGTTAACCTCGCTCATACAGGCAGAAAAGTTCGGCCATAGCCTAAAATTTACTGTGCATATAGCCTGTGTAAAGTTCTTGTTATTCTTCCTCTTTTTAACTGAGCATGGCTGCAGTGCACTGGCTTCAAGTGTATAAAGCTGCAGAGGAGAAAAAGAGCTGTAAACTTCAATGTGTGGAAACCATCCACTGTAATATCTCGAATCGCAAAACAACATATGCTGAGGCAACAACTTGGCAAAAAAATTTAGTACTGCCGTGTCGAATCAATTATATGTCTAACCCGTCAAATCATCAAGGAGCTAGCAGAAACTCGAAAATGTGACGCCATGGGTCTGCCCGGGAAAAACTCAAAAATGATGTGGCAGCAATTAGTACTCACAGAAAATTCTCGTTGTTTATGATCAAAACAAGCCGAGGTGACCCGAAGATGTACACAGCCTGAGACTACAGAAACTCGAAGATGTAAACATCTAGAGAGAAACTCGAAGTTGTAAACACCCCGAGGGTGCTCCAAGAGGTAGGTGGTCGTTGCCCATCAAAAAACTCGAAAATGTTTACCTGAATATACATCTAATAAATTAATTCGTGTGACGTTTCATCAGAATGCTAACAAATTAACTTTATATTTGGGAAGGAAAATCATCTGCAGCTAGACTCCGTCAGGCAGGCGCAGCGAATGGTGGTAAACACATATTTTGTGTTGTGACATGTGACGAGTACTATAAGTTAAAAGTAACTCCAACAGTTTGCTATCTTAGCTTGGCATCCATCTAATTTTGACAAAACATGAAAAAATAGCCATCAGAAGTGGCAAAACAACTTGGCATCAATAGCAACTTGGCATCCCTCCCCTCGACGCGCGCGTATCCGCGGTGCATCTGTTCTGTAGCAGAAGAGGTGGAAGGACATAAAAATATTTTTGTTTCTATCTTGGGGTTCCTGATGTAAGTTTTCAAGAGGTGGAAGTGCATAATATAATTTTGTTTCTCTCTTAGTGTTCCTGATGTAAGTTAGATCTGGATTTGGCAAGTAAATTTACTTGCCAAATCCAGATCTAACTTACATCAGGAATCCTGAGAGAAACAAAATTTTGTTTATGCCCTTCCACCTCTTGAAAACTTACATCAGGAATCCTTCTCTATTCTTTATTTCTTTTTTCACCCTCCCACCTACAGGGAAACGCCGATGGCAACCACGATCCGTACGCACATATATACGCGCGGGGAGGTGAGTTTTGCCAAGTTTCTATTTTTGCCAAGTTGGTTTGCCAAACTGTTGGAGGCCAATTTTTCTTGTTTTGCCAAAATTAGATGGATGCCAAGTTGGTTTGCTAAACTATTGGAGTTGCTCTTTAGCATATCTTTTTAGAAGTTGGCAAAACACAAGATTTGCCAAGTAAAATTTAGCAAACTCTTGGAGATGCTCTAAGAGTAAGTACATTGGTACACGTTAGCAGTTTCATATGTCATCCCATGCGGTGCCACATAAGATTTTTTGATGATGTTGAGGAGAGAGAGCAAGGAGAGAGAATGAGGTGGTTGCTTCGCAAAACACCTCACGAGTGAAACAACTACCTCATGAGACAATTAAACAACCATTGTACGTGTTATTGTTGCCATGTAACTCTTAGTATTTCTTTTTTCATATACACAAATTAAGAAATTATATAGCTATACCAGCCAGCTTATAAAACAAGTTATTGTACATTTTTTTTGTCGAGTCATCTCAAAATTATGTGTCAGTGCATGAGACCGCCTATCAGACAACATCAATGTACTTTTCCTTAGGGCTTCATGTCATCAAGACAATCTCTAATATATATTTTGTAGTGGTACCAGGCAATAATGAGAAGAATTTTTTCTTGTTTACATTGGTGTTGTCTAATAGATAGTCTCATGTTTTGATACGTAATCTTGAGACAACTTAACAAACAATATGTACAATAGGTTGTCATTTTTGAGTTGTCTCATAATAATTTTATTTTCGTAATTGGTGCCTAAAAATAAAAATATATGACTTGCATACAACCACAACTTTTACAATGGTGTGGTACTCATCTCATAGCCCTCTTTATCTTTCCTCACCTTCACGGCTTCACTCCTCCACATCAGCAAAAAAAATCATATGTGACATTGCATGAGACGACATATGAGATTGCTGAGGTGTTGCAATGTACTCATCTTGGTGTTGTTACATAGAAAATCATCAAGATGATGCATGGCAGCCTCCTCTAACGATTTCTCAAGCCTTAATTGTATTCGTTTGTGTACAGTCTTTGCCTTACAAGTGCATGAACGTCCATACGATTGCCATGCTACTTTATAGCACACAAACAAGAACATAAGATGTGTGCTACAACAAGGACTGAACAAATATTTAAGTAGTGACTTTAATGAATCCTCATTTGCAACTCATAAAGCAAATTAATAATTATTTATTTTACTTCCAAAATTATCTCTATGTTTATTACCTCTATTGTATCAGATTATGCAAATATGTTGCTATGTATTTTTTCTTCTAAGACCATTTTATAAATGAAAATGTCCTATGAACCCTTACTACATAAGTCTAATTTTGAGCCATAACACTTAACACTTAGTTATCAGTTAGTATGGGGGCTAGGTGAGTTAATAAACTAGCACCTAAATCAACAATAGAGTAACACTTACTTTCCCTCCAATGGTGTAATCCTGAGAAAAAGAACACATAGTCATGACACAAGGGTTTTAGGTTTCATCAGATGCCCATCAACAAATGTCGTGCTTCCTTTGTCATTCCAATGTAAGGATCTTCAACTACGATATATGATATATGCTATTCAGTTTGCTTACTCTAGATAGCTAATACAATACAACTTTTTTCAAATATTCTTGCACTCTTGTATAATATTTCTAAGAAAATGTTTGTTGTGGTCATTAGGAAAATTAGATGATATTTTTGCATCATTATTTGGATGGTTTTCTTTAACTCTTCATGATAATTCTCCGGAGACACATTAGAAGAAAATAAGAAAAACTAAAAAAAGATGTAGATCAGTAATAATGTAAGGTTCTTAATCATTAGTTCACTGACGTTCGCACATGAAACATTGTTGATGTCTGGCAAGTGTTTGTGATCATCTAAGCCATTACTCAAAGAACTCAATCAACAGCTGTATATCTCTTTCTCAACACACGATGAATCTACCATGCACCACATATCTATTTTGTAAAATGATGATTTACATACAAATCACACATCCAAATAAGTCACATGATTTAATTGTCATAGTTTGACAATAATATACATAGCATACATGATTATTCTATGATTTTTTTATTTTGGTAATTTTAGTTTATTATTATCATCATCATAATATTTAAAAATATATCAAATTATGATTATATAGATTTATACATACTTTAATATTTACTTAAAACTGAATATATAATATGTAAAACCTAAATGAAGTAGTTACATAGGTTATATAAAATGTTCAAAAAAATACATTCAGAATATTTAAGTAGCACATTATGGATGTTGTTTTTAATAAATAAATAAAATATTAAACTTACATATGTTGGATCTCATTTGTTAAAATTCTTTAGGCATATGATGTATTTTGATTAAAAATTATGGTGATTCAAATGTAAGGCAAACCCACATTTTAAGAGCAAAATACATTTCAATTATTTTATTCCAAATAACTTATCACCCTTCAACAAGTGATGCGAGGCAACTATTTTGTGTGCCCAGTGCATAGCAAGGCCCCTGTAGTCCCTTTATTGCCCCCCCCCATTTTTATTTTCTAGAAACATTTCTCATTTTATTATTGTTTGCAGAAATTGCTTAAATAAATCTTTTGGAAAGAGAAGGGTGCTCACATATTTTCTTGAAAAAATTGTCCAAATACATTGCACTTCAATGTAGGGGCAAAATCATCAAAAATCCTTTATTCTAAATTGTCCATCTACTCTTAAAAAAATTGAACTAACAATCTATATTTGTTTCCTAATTATCCACATATACATTAATTTTAAGAGTAATTTAAAAAACATCCAAATATACATATACACTACCAACCTCTACATTTGATTTTTCTATGCAATTGAAGTTTACAAATATATTTCAGTGACATGTTTCTAAAATCATATCTTTTGATTTCATAGAATCATTCTACGACAAAATAACCCAAAGTAGGACGATACCTAAATTATCGATGTTCTATTATTAATATATAAGAAAAGTAAGTTGATGTATACCTACACAATGAGTGTAGATCATGTAAATTTGAATGCAGGGAATGATGAATATACCGATTATCATAGTTTACTAATCATGGAATATTTTTTACACCAAATGGTAATAAGAATCTGGATGATCTCCATCGCAAATTATTCCATAACATTGTTTTAGGTGAGTTTACTATATTTTGCTTTAAAAATTATAAATTTTCTTATATTAGCTAAACTACATTTTAATTAAAAGAAATCTTTTAATTAATGAAAATATACTGTATAAGATATTTGGTTGTTTCATTATAAGAATTAAATTAAAAATACATTATGAACTATAAATGAATGAATGGCATCAAGGAAATTATTTGACATCTTATGTCTATATGTATGATGAAATTTCTGTCTATTAATAACTAAAAATGCATTCAAGAATGATACCTATGTAGAGAAAGGTACCAAAAAATAACAAATGGGTGGGACCAAGTACACAAAATAGTTAACTAGTATTAATTTCATTTATTTTTAATTACATTTCTCAGATCAAATGTCATAAATAATTATATAAAAAGTAATATAAATTTCTTCTATTGTAAGAAATCTCTCTTAGTGGTATTAAAAGAGTAAGTTTAGAATAAGACATGTAAGTGGTGATATTTTTTAAATTAATTTGTTGATCAAATTTTTTCTTACAAATTATATTAGGTACTATTAAGATTGGGACCTAAAATTTATATTTACAAATTAAAAAGTTGGCTTTTAACTTTGATTAGATAAAATGTTAGGTTTCACTCATTTTAAAAGGTTTGTATACATCATCGAGACATTGTTACAGAGTTCTAATTTTTCTACATGATGAAAGACCACTAGGCACAAATTTATGAATATACGACCAGTCATGCTTGGAAGAAATTACGAGTGTGTTTGGGTCCAAAGAAAACATGATGTAGCTTTGTGAAGCACAAGGGCTAGTGTTTGGTAGAAAAGAAAATAACTCGCTTCTGATGGCAAGATAGCCAACAACAAAACAAAAAGATTGCAAAATTAGCAACTACTGAATGACATTGTGTACTCAGTGCAAGTGCTTATAAATCCAAAGAGCTAGTGAGCCTAGCCTTTTTTGGCTATTGCCCCGATAGGCTAGCTAGTCATTGCAAAGCTAGGAAAAATAAGTAATGAATGCAAACTAACGTACCCTGCACTGCCATCACTTCCGAAGCTTAGCAATCTTTCATCAAATTCTCCCCTTGATCCTATCTTTGCAATAATCTCCAAAAAATATAGCAGATAGGTACCTTATAAATTGCCTAGTGTATACTAACATTAGACGTTTATTGAAATCGTATATCATTCCAAAACCTAGAAAGCTTCAGCATATCCTCATGTTGCCTCTAGGGACGTAGTGGATATCACCTTCAGAATGGCATTAAATACATAATTGCTGATCTAATAGAATATTTGAGAGCCATGTGTGGTTCGAGGACCGGTGGATGGTCGCTTCCTGGTGTGATGAGTGATTGACAACGTGGTGTGGACTGATTCTTGGCTAAGTATTGCAGGTGCAGGTTGCAGCTTGACTTGTGTTGGTGCAGGTGAAGAACAAACGCGAAAGGTCGTTGCCGGTGAGGCCTCCAGGTGTGGAGAAGACAAGTAGGCTTGGTTCGAGGGACCCGGTGGCCAGCGGGGTCAAGTGCGGGCCGCATGGTGGCAAGAATGACAAGATGAAGTCAAGGACGGTTTCTTGGTTGAGCCTCAAAACCAAGGTCGAGCCGGGACTACGTGGGAGCCGAGTCATGAGTGGTGATTGGCGGAGGCTACACCGAGTTCGCGGGGTTTCCGGTGGTTCACCAGAAAACCACTGGGTTCCTTGGTTGACCCACAAAGCCAAGACCGAAGAACCGAAGACGGAGGTGCAGCAGCATCGGACTGGTCTGACTGGTGGGTCTGACTGGTGTGCGACGACGCAGTCTGGAATCTTCGAAGCAGAGGACACGCGTCGGGATCGCAAGGCTTGCGTCGAGGCTAAGCAAGTTTGCGGTCGCTGGGCATCCGTCCGATGGTGCGAAGACAAAGACTTCCAAATTCACCCTTGAGGGGCATGTATCCCTAGTTAGCTAGTAAGGGTATTTTAGTCTTTAGGTTGCCTCCATATAACCCAAGTGGTGAGAGGATGGCAGCCATCTCTTGGAACCCTAGCTCATTTTGTTTTCCTATTTTCCCATCCTATTTTCCTTAGGATTTCCATAGGACTAGCTTGAGAGCTTCATGGTGAGATCTTGTGAGAGGGAAGGATGATCGGGCGGCAAGCTAGACCTTGTATGAACCTCTTTGGTATGTATAGATGATTCGGCGTGGTTCCTCAAGGCTTGGATGTGTCTCTCCCGTTTTCCCTTTTTGATGATTTTCGGAGCCTTTTCTTGGCGATTTTCTTGTGGTGGATTTGAGGCCTTTCTCTTGGGGATTTGGTTGGGAATGTATGCATGAACCCTTCGTGGTTCTTTTCTTTGTGATTCCCCTCACAAATCCGTCGGAAAAGGTGCTCGATTTGGGGGTTTTCCTAGGTTTCGGGAAAGTGGTGTTCTTGGTGGAATTCCTCGATTCCTCTTGATTTAGCAAGTTTTAGTAGACCAAATCATAGCTATGGGATGCCCATGAGGTACTCCTAGTATCCCCAAAGTCTTGTGCGAATCCGTGGAGCGAATCGGGAGATCGGTGGTTTTGAGGAAAAAAGTCTCTCTCTAGGGTTCATAGCCTAAATCATTTTTCTGGTGGTGATGGCTTGATCTTCTTGGGGAGATCCTTTGGGAAAAGCTTCTTTGTGGTGTTGAGAAGCCTTGCTTCAAATCTTGTGTTTTTTGGAGGTCGATTGATCGAGTTTTGCCTTTTTCCCTCTCCCTCTCAAAGGCTGAAATTTTACTCCGGGAAAAAGCCCGGAATCTCCGGACTTTTACTCCGAAAACCCCGGAGACTCCGGGAAAAAGTGTGGAGACTCCGGACCTTCCAGTGGAGTTTGCCTAGGCTTGTTCGATTGTGCTTCCGCTTTGCTTCTAAGCTTGCTCTGACTTGTTCCTAGGGTCAGTAGGTCCGTTGTGACTACGTGATCTTGGCAAGTTTGTGTAGAGGTCCTTGGAAGTGACTTTGGGACATAAGTCGAGTTCTTAGAGAAGAATTTTTATCAGCTCCCATTCACTCCCCCCCCCTCTCTGGTCGCCCAATTCGGTCCTTCAATTGGTATCAGAGCCGGTTCGGGTCTTTATTGACTCTAGCCAATCTAAGATCCAAAGATGGCATACCAGGAACGGGGTTCGGGTCCTCTGCACTTCGATGGGAAGAACTACCAAATGTGGCAGTGGCGGATGGCGGCGTTCCTCCGCGGAAAGGGTCAGATCCTTTGGGATGTCACGGTGAACACAGCTTATGTTCATCCTGTGAACTTCCTTGCTCCAGGATCGAGGGACATGTTCGACACCAACAACAAGGCAGTCGACTACTTGTACCGTGCTCTGTGTCAATCCGAATTCGATTGGGTTCAGACAGAGGACTTGGTGTGCAGGATTTGGTTGGAGCTGAAGAATGCTCATGCTGGGAATGCTGATGTTCAGGCACGGTTGTATGCGACTTACTGGAGAGAGTACAAGAACTTCACTCATCTCCCCGGTGAGTCTATTGATGCCTTGTTCCAGTGGTTCACGGTGGTTGTGAACAACATGAGGGCCAACGTCGACGTCCTCCCGTACGATGACCATGATAGAGCTGTGAAGCTCTTACACGCGCTGGATCGTACCGTGTGGGATGGAAAGGTCGAGGCCATTCTTGAGTCCGAGAAGTACACCACTCTGACGGTGAACGAGCTATTCTCGAAGCTCAAGTCTGCTGAGGCTGATCGTGGTTTGACAGCCCGTCTTGAGAGTCCAACTGACTCCCATAGTCTTGCTCTTGTCGGTGGCTCAGGTGCTACGACTAACGCTAACCCATCCTCCAAGATGTACTCTTTGTCCTCTTTGATGTCCTTGCCAGACGAGGAGTTTGATGTACTTGGAGAGGACGAGTTGGCGTTGCTGACATGGAGATTCGAGAGGATGCACGAGAACCGGGTAAACTCAAGGAGGAACTCGAGGACGTGCTTCAAGTGTGGCAAGACTAGACACTTTTTCGCTGAGTGTCCGAAGGTGAACAACCACGACAAGCACAAGTTCAAGGACAAAGGAAGATGATCCAAGAAGAAGGAACATGAACATGGGAAGAAGACACAGACCCGAGAAAAGATCAAGAGATCGAGCGACATCGACTCTGACTCTGAGGACGTGTCATCAAGCTCGAGTGAAGAAGAAGAAGAGGACAGCACGAGGAAAAACAACAACAAGAAGAAGAAGGACTTCGGCAAGTACTTGAACGGCCTCTGCTGTACCGCAAGCAAGACTTCGAGAAGCTGCAACAAGAAGGAGGGTCTTTGCGGCATGGCACGCAGCTCCGGCAGCAAGAGAAGCCAGAAGAACGCCTCGGATTCAGACTCCAACTTCGAGGATGAGGTATGTGATGAGCTCTCTTCTTTGCGTAAGGAGAATGTGAGGACCATGTGTGGTTCGAGGACCGGTGGATGGTCGCTTCCTAGTGTGATGAGTGATTGACAACGTTGTGTGGACTGATTCTTGGCTAAGTATTGCAGGTGCAGGTTGCGGCTTGACTGGTGTTGGTGCAGGTGAAGAACAAGCGCGAAAGGTCGTCGTCGGTGAGGCCTCCAGGTGTGGAGAAGACAAGTAGGCTTGGTTCGAGGGACCCGGTGGCCAGCGGGGTCAAGTGCGGGCCGCATGGTGGCAAGAACGGCAAGATGAAGTCATGGACGGTTTCTTGGTTGAGCCTCAAAACCAAGGTTGAGCCGGGACTTCGTGGGAGCTGAGTCATGAGTGGTGATTGGAGAAGGCTACATCAAGTTCGCGGGGTTTGCAGTGGTTCACCAGAAAACCACTGGGTTACTCGGCTGAGCCACAAAGCCGAGGCCGAAGACCGGGCGTGGCTGTCAGGCCAAAACCGGCCTGACCGGTTTGGGGTCGCAGGGCGCCGGAAGCTTCGAAGCGGAGGACACGCGTCGGGATCGCAAGGCTTGCGTCGCGGCTAAGCGAAGTGCGGTCGCCGGGCATCTGTCCGATGGTGTTACGAAGACAATTTCCCAAAGTGCCCTTGGTGGGCGTGTATCCTAGTTGAGGCTTTAGGGGTATTTTAGTCTTTCAGCTTGCCTCCATATAACCCAAGTGGTGAGAGGATGGCAGCCATCTCTTGGAACCCTAGCTCATTTTGTTTTCCTATTTTCCCTTCCTATTTTCCTTAGGATTTCCATAGGACTAGTTTGAGAGCTTCATGGTGAGATCTTGTGAGAGGGAAGGATGATCGGACGGAAGCTAGACCTTGTATGAACCTTCATGGTATGTATAGATGATTCGGCGTGGTTCCTCAAGGCTTGTTTGTGTTCTTCCCGTTTTTCCTTTTTGGTGATTTTCGGAGCCTTATCTTGGATTTTCCGTGGGGAAGTTTTGGGGGTGTTTCTTTGAGGGATTCTTGTTGGATGTCACGTTTGAGGACCTTGTGCCTCTTTGCTTGGTGATCTTGCTCCAACAAACCTTCCGAAACGGCTTCAATTTGGTGGTTTTCGGTGGAGTCCATGGGAAGGTGTTCTTGAGGGTTGACTTCCGATTCCTCTTGATTGAGTAGGTTTTGGGGACCGAGCTTCTAGCCAAAGGTAGCCCACGAGGTACCCCAGCTATCCCCAAAGTCTCACTTGAATCCGTGGAACGAATGGGAGATCGATTGAGGTGAAGGCTAGGTTTTTCCCGCGGGCTGAGTTCTTCCCGACTGTCCAGGCAAAACCGGCCTGACCGGTTTCCCAAACCGGTCTGACCGGTTTAGCCCCAGTGGGCTGTCGTGAGGGTTTTTTAGCAGGAGAGTCTCGGTCTTGCTATGGCTTTTCTTGTTCAAAGGTGGAGAGGTTCTTGAGGTGTTTTGGGACAGGTTTGGTCTCGAAGGTCTTTTGGGGATTTCCTGGACAAAATCGGCCTGACCGGTTTGCCAAACCGGCCTGACCGGTTTCCCCTACCTGCGAGAGGCTAAGTCCCAGAAGATCGGTCTGACCGGTTTCACAAACCGGCCTGACCGGTTTTGGTTGCCAGCAGCAGTTTCGAGTTGTTTTTCGCTGCGTGTTTTCGAGTGTTGCTTGGTGGAGTCTTGTTCCTAGGTCCAGTAGCACTCCAGTGGCTACGTGGATTTGGGAAGAGAAGCTTGTGGAGGTGTTCGTGTGATTTTGGGTTCATAGGCCGAATTCTTGAGTAGAATTTTTATCGGCTCCCATTCACTCCCCCCTCTCTGGTTCGCCGTTCCGGTCCTTCAAGTGGTATCAGAGCTGGTTACGGGTCTTTATTGACTCTAACCAGTCTAAGATCCAAAGATGGCGTACCAGGAACGAGGATCGGGTCCTCCGCACTTCGATGGAAAGAACTACCAGATGTGGCAGAGGCGGATGGCGGCGTTCCTCCGCGAAAAGGGTCAGATCCTTTGGGACGTTACGATGAACGCAACTTATGTTCATCCGGTTAATTTCCTAGCTCCTGGATCGAGGGATATGCACGACGCCAACAACAAGGCGGTCGACTACTTGTTTCGTGCTCTGTGTCAGTCCGAATTTGATCGGGTTCAGACAGAGGACTTAGCTTGTGGGATTTGGTTGGAGCTGAAGAATGCTCATGCTGGGAATACTGAGGTTCAGGCACGGTTGTATGCGACTTACCGGAGAGAGTACGAGAACTTCACTCATCTCCCCGGTGAGTCTATTGATGCCTTGTTCCAGCGGTTCACGGTGGTTGTGAATAACATGAGGGCCAATGTCGACATCCTCCCGTACGATGACCATGATAGAGTTGTGAAGCTCTTACACATGCTGGATCGTACCGTGTGGGATGGAAAGGTCGAGGCCATTCTTGAGTCTGAGAAGTACACCACTCTGACGGTGAACGAGCTGTTTTCTAAGCTCAAGTCTGCTGAGGTTGATCGTGGTTTGACAGCCCGTCTTGAGAGCCCGACTGACTCACATAGTCTTGCTCTTGTCGGTGGCTCAGGTGCTAAGTCTAACGCTAACCCATCCTCCAGGATGTTTGCTTTGTCCTCTTTGATGTCTTTGCCAGACGAGGAGTTCGACGTGCTTGGAGAGGACGAGCTGGCATTGCTGACACAGAGATTCGAGAGGATGCACGAGAACCGGGTGAACTCAAGGAGGAACTCGAGGGCGTGTTTCAAGTGCGGCAAGACCGGACACTTTTTTGCCGAGTGTCCTAAAGTGAATAACTACGACAAGCACAAGTCCAAGGACAAGAGGAGGAAGTCCAAGAAGAAGGATCATGGACATGGGAAGAAGAAGACGCGGTGTCGAGAGAAGATGAAGAGATCGAGCGACATCGAGTCCGACTCCGAGGACACGTCATCAAGCTCGAGTGATGAAGACGAAGAGGGCGACAAGAAGAAGAAGAAGAACCTCGGCAAGTACCTCAATGGCCTTTGTGTGATGGGCCTAAGCTCCAAGGATGATTTCTGCGGCATGGCTCGTAGCTCCAGCAGCAAGAGAAGCCAGAAGGATGCCTCGGACTCAGATTCCGAGGATGAGGTATGTGATGAGCTCTCTTCTTTGCGCAAGGAGAATGAGGAGTTGGTTGACTTGCTTGATAATCGCGATCACATGCTTAGAGAGGCTAAGAAGCTTAGGAAGGAGCTTAGAGCTTTGCTTGAAGATGCTAGGACTAGAGTGGCTGAGCTAGAAACACAGGTTCTTGATGGCAAGCTTGAAATTGATTCGCTTAAGGCTAGCCCTGTGGTTTCTGATGAGGTTGATTGTGCTGATTGCTCTGTGTTCCTAGCTGATCTTACTGCTCTTAGGGAAAAGCATGCCTCCAAGTGTGAGGAACTAGATGTGCTTAGGGTTGAGTTGGCTGAGCTGCAATCTAGACCCACCTTGCTTGGTGCATGTACTTCTTGCCCTGGTTTGCATGAAAAAATTGCTGAGCTTCGATCTCGCATTGTTTCGCTTGAGGCTGATTTGAAAGTGCCTATTCCTACTTCTTGTTCTACCTGTGAATTGCATGCTGTGAAGAATTTGGAAGTTGCACAATGTGTTGATCATTTGCAGGATGAGAACAGTAAGTTGCGTGAAGTGCTGAGTTGGTTGTCTAGTCAGGAACCTCAGATTGGTATGTTGATTGCCAGTTATAAGCGCTTTGATGGTTGGGCTTTGGGATCTGATAAGTTTGGTGAGAGCAGTGGTGAGAGAGAAGGGAAATTTGGGAATGTTCCAGTTCCACCACAACCCACACCCAAAGACAAGTTTGCACCCAAGCCGAACCAGTTGCTTAAACCAAGAGAAAAACCAAGTGAGAAACCAAGTGAGAAGCCTAGTGAGAAGCCTTGTGAAGAGCCTCACCCCAAGCCTAAGCCCAGACCAATCCGTTTTCATTATGAGTTTTGTGGGAAGGATGGTCACAAGAGAGAGTTTTGCTATAAGAGAAGGAGAGAGGCGAGAATGGCTAAGGAGTGGGCAAACAAGGATAGGTACCACCCTTATCATGGTGTGCCTGAGCCTCATATGCCACTACCTAAGGGAAAGGGTGTTGTGCATACGGTTCCAGCATGGAGAGATAGGAGAGCCTCAGGTGGAGGCAAGTTTGCTGGCCGAGGATCACCGGACAGACCGGTCGGAGTGACCGGTCAGACCGGTGCTAGGCAGAGTGCTGGACAGTTCGGGTTCCGGGGCCGTGATGCTAGAGGGTTCAGTCTGTTTGGTCGTGGAACAGGTGGTAGGCACTTTGAGTCAGGTGGTGTTGAGTTTGCTGGACGTTCTCCACCCTGTGATCAATACGAGTTTGCGAGAGGTCGCAGTTTTGAGTCTCAGAGGGGCTACGGACCACGCTTTCCTTTCGTGGTACTCGTACTCCTCCAGTGAGACGGGAGTGGTTTTCCCATAGTGGTTCCAGGTTTGATAGGTTTGACAGGATGGATCGCAGTTTTGATAGGCACGGTAGGATGGATGTTGCTAACCCTACTTTTGAGGAAATGCCCCGACACTGGTTTGACACCTTTGGAACTAACCCCAGTGTTGAGTCATTTGCTCGCTCTCGCTCTTGGTTTTGAGTTGCAGGTGGGAGGCCCGGAGAACATTTGGTTGATATCGGGGGTGGTTCTCCGGCCTCATACCCCGGTGGTGACATGGAGGTACATCACTTTCGGGGATGGTGGACAAGGACGAGTGACTTCTGAAGAAATGATAAAGGTAAGTGAATTTGTGACCTTAAGTGTGTGGCCTTGGTCAAGCCACTTGGTTTGTTTCGCTCCTTGCCCTATCTCATGTGTGTAAGGTGAGCTTTGTATGCTCTTTGGCCCTAATGCATGAGTTTAGGGGGAGCCTGTGTGCTTAGTGTGCTCTTTGCTCTATCATGTGTACTAAGGGTGAGCTTTGTATGCTCTTTGGCCCTAGTGCATGTGTTTAGGGGGAGCTTGTGAGTTTTGTGCTTCTTTGCTCTTTTGCCGGTGGTGTCGAGCCCTTTTTGCCTCCCCTCGAGGAGCCGGTCATTTGTGAGCTTGGTGTGTGGGAGCTCCTTTGTAGCATATGTATAGCTTTCCTTTATGCATTTCTTGCATTTTGCATGGCATGTGTAACATGATGTATAGACATCTTTGTATCTTAGGTTGCATGCATTTTGTATCATATGCATTTTGTAGGAAAAGCTTCTCCTATATACATTGTTCACCATGATGTGGTATATATGATCTTATGAGCTAGTTTGGTATGATGTGGCTTAGTGTGGCTCAGCTCTTGATGATCTTGATTTATATTCATGGTTGATGGCTATGTTTTTCAAAAATGTCATATGTATGCTCTCTTGTGAGTAAATGCCTTTATATGATCTTGACATGTTTTAGTGGCTTGGCTATGCTTAATTTGTGGTTGGATAACTTATTTTGATCATATGGGGCCAAAGGCTCATTTGCCATCATGAATGTTTAGCCCCCATGCTTTATCTTGTGGAGGGGCATAAGTTCCTTTTTATCGCAAAGACATTTCATGTACCAATCTCAAATCTGAAAATGAAATGTAAATTGCTTAGAAAATATGCTCCCATGTCATATGTGTTAATTTTTAACTTGCTTTGGGTGCTAAACCGTTGCATGATGCCTACCAATGAGAAGTCTCATATATATAGAAGTAGGCACATGGCTCGGTGGCTTTGACATGACATGAGGTGCTTGTGGGTGTTTATGATGGTCTTATGATTAGAATGGTTGTCCTAGCATGAAGTTTGTGTGGCTTTGCCATTTTGACATGTTTTGCTCATCTTTAGAACTTTGCTCATGAGAGAGTGTTTTTTCGCAAAATTGCTCTATTATATCTTAGCTTCGCCCAATGGTTGTAAAACTTGGTGATCATGTAGTTGATGTCCATACGAAGCCGTAGAGCATCTAACTTGCTCATTTGAACATGTGTAGCATCTTGTGATGAATTTTGTATATTTGAGAAGCTCTAGTTGCATCTTTTCCAAATTTGAGCCTTGATTCATGCATTGGCGACAAGGGGGAGAAAGAAAGGCTGAGAAAAGTTGCATTGCATCCCTAGAACCTATCCCAACAGTCAAGGGGGAGCTTGTGTATTTCTTTTGCTTTTTTGGCTTTTGGGGGGTGTGGTCTGCTGAGTTAAAACGGTCTGACCGGTTGTTGGAACCGGCCTGACCGGTTTGGGAAATCGGTCTGACCGGTTTGTGCCCAGTGTTGGCACATGTTCAGGGGGAGTATGCATATGTGCAGGGGGAGCTCTTGTATGCTTTGGTGGTTTGTGCTCTTTGCTTGAGCTTGTTTTGACTCGGTTGTGTCGAGCCGTTGCCCTTGCCTAAGGGGACCGAGTCTTTCCTCTTTCAAGTGATCTTGCTCTTTGCCTTTGTTTGGCTTTCGATCGCTTGTTTGAGTTTCTTTTAGTCGGTTCTTTTCTTTTCCTTTTCACTCTGGTTACTAAATGTGTGTGTTGTCAATGCACTCATCAAGGGGGAGATTGAGGACCATGTGTGGTTCGAGGACCGGTGGATGGTCGCTTCCTGGTGTGATGAGTGATTGACAACGTTGTGTGGACTGATTCTTGGCTAAGTATTGCAGGTGCAGGTTGCGGCTTGACTGGTGTTGGTGCAGGTGAAGAACAAGCGCGAAAGGTCGTCGCCGATGAGGCCTCCAGGTGTGGAGAAGACAAGTAGGCTTGGTTCGAGGGACCCGGTGGCTAGCGGGGTCAAGTGCGGGCCGCATGGTGGCAAGAACGGCAAGATGAAGTCATGGACGGTTTCTTGGTTGAGCCTCAAAACCAAAGTCGAGCCGGGACTTCGTGGGAGCCGAGTCATAAGTGGTGATTGGCGGAGGCTACATCAAGTTCGCGAGGTTTGCAGTGGTTCACCAGAAAACCACTGGGTTACTCGGCTGAGCCACAAAGCCGAGGCCGAAGACCGGGCGTGGCTGTCAGGCCAAAACCGGCCTGACCGATTTGGGAAACCGGTCTGACCGGTTTGGGGTCGCAGGGCGCCAGAAGTTTCGAACTGGAGGACACGCGTCGGGATCGCAAGGCTTGCGTCGAGGCTAAGCGAAGTGCGGTCACCGGGCATCAGTCCGATGGTGTTATGAAGATAATTTCCCAAAGTGCCCTTGGTGGGCGTGTATCCTAGTTGAGGCTTTAGGGGTATTTTAGTCTTTCGGCTTGCCTCCATATAACCCAAGTGGTGAGAGGATGGCAGCCATCTCTTGGAACCCTAGCTCATTTTGTTTTCCTATTTTCCCTTCCTATTTTCCTTAGGATTTCCATAGGACTAGCTTGAGAGCTTCATGGTGAGATCTTGTGAGAGGGAAGGATGATCGGGCGGAAGCTAGACCTTGTATGAACCTTCATGGTATGTATAGATGATTCGGCGTGGTTCCTCAAGGCTTGTTTGTGTTCTTCCCGTTTTTCCTTTTTGGTGATTTTCGGAGCCTTTTCTTGGATTTTCCGTAGGGAAGTTTTGGGGCGTTTCTTTGAGGGATTCTTGTTGGATGTCACGTATGAGGACCTTGTGCCTCTTTGCTTGGTGATCTTGCTCCAACAAACCTTCCGAAACGGCTTCAATTTGGTGGTTTTCGGTGGAGTCCATGGGAAGGTGTTCTTGAGGGTTGACTTCTGATTCCTCTTGATTGAGTAGGTTTTGGGGACCGAGCTTCTAGCCAAAGGTAGCCCACGAGGTACCCCAGCTATCCCCAAAGTCTCACTTGAATCCGTGGAACGAATGGGAGATCGATTGAGGTGAAGGCTAGGTTTTTCCCGCGGGCTGAGTTCTTCTCGACTGTCCAGGCAAAACCGGCCTGACCGGTTTCCCAAACCGGCCTGACCGGTTTAGCCCCAGTGGGCTGTCGTGAGGGTTTTTGAGCAGGAGAGTCTCGGTCTTGCTATGGCTTTTCTTGTTCAAAGGTGGAGAGGTTCTTGAGGTGTTTTGGGGCAGGTTTGGTCTCGAAGGTCTTTTGGGGATTTCCTAGACAAAACCGGCCTGACCGGTTTGCCAAACCGGCCTGACCGGTTTCCCCTGCCTGCGAGAGGCTAAGTCCTAGAAGATCGGTCTGACCGGTTTCAGAAACCGACCTGACCGGTTTTGGTTGCCAGCAGCAGTTTCGAGTTATTTTTCGCTGCGTGTTTTCGAGTGTTGCTTGGTGGAGTCTTGTTCCTAGGTCCAGTAGCACTCCAGTGGCTACGTGGATTTGGCAAGAGTGGCTTGTGGAGGTGTCCGAGTGATTTTGGGTTCATAAGCCGAATTCTTGAGTAGAATTTTTATCGGCTCCTATTCACTCCCCCCCTATCTGGTTCGCCGTTCTGGTCCTTAAGAATGAGGAGTTGGTTGACTTGCTTGATAATCACGATCATATGCTTAGAGAGGCTAAGAAGCTTAGGAAGGAGCTTAGAGCTTTGCTTGAAGATGCTAGGACTAGAGTGGCTGAGCTAGAAACACAGGTTCTTGATGGCAAGCTTAAAATTGAATCGCTTAAGCCTAGCCCGGTGGTTTCTTATGAGGTTGATTGTGCTGATTGCTCTGTGTTCCTAGCTGATCTTACTGCTCTTAGGGAAAAGCATGCCTCCAAGTGTGAGGAACTAGATGTGCTTAGGGTTGAGTTGGCTGAGCTGCAATCTAGACCCACTTTGCTTGGTGCATGCACTTCTTGCCCTGGTTTGCATGATAAAATTACTGAGCTTCGTTCTCGCATTATTTCGCTTGAGGTTGATTTGAAATCTCCTATCCCTACCTCTTGTTCTACCTGTGAATTGCATGCTGTGAAGAACTTGGATCTTGCAAAATGTGTTGATCGCTTGCAAGATGAGAATGATAAGTTGTGTGAAGTGCTGAGTTGGTTGTCTAGTCAGGAACCTCAGCTTGGTATGATGATTGCCAGTTATAAGCGCTTTGATTGTTGGGCTTTGGGATCTGATAAGTTTGGTGAGAGCAGTGGTGAGAGAGAAGGGAAATTTGGGAATGCTCCAGTTACACTACAACCCACACCCAAAGACAAGTTTGCATCCAAGCCAAACCAGTTGCTTAAACCGAGAGAAAAACCAAGTGAGAAGGCAAGTGAAAAGCCTAGTGAGAAACCAAGTGGGAAGCCTAGTGAGAAGCCTTGTGAAGAGCCTAACTCCAAGCCTAAGCCAAGACCAATCCGTTTCCATTGTGAGTACTGTGGAAAGGATGGTCACAAGAGAGAGTTTTGCTATAAGAGAAGGAGAGAGGCGAGAATGGCTAAGGAGTGGGCAAACAAGGACAGGTACCACCCTTCTCATGGTGTGCCTGAGCCTCGTATGCCATTACCTAAGGGAAAAGGTGTTGTGCATACGGTTCCAGCATGGAGAGATAAGAGAGCCTCAGGTGGAGGCAAGTTTGCTGGCCGAGGACCACCGGCCAGACCGGTCAGAGTGACTGGTCAGACCGGTGCTAGGCAGAGTGCTGGACAGTTTGGTTTCCGTGGCCGTGATGCTAGAGGGTTCAGCCCTTTCGGTCGTGGAACAGATGGTAGGCGCCTTGAGTCTGGTGGTGTTGAGTTTGCTGGATGTTCTCCACCTCGTGATCGATACGAGTTTGGGAGAGGTCGCAGTTTTGAGTCTCAGAGGGGCTACGGACCACGCTTTCCCTTTCGTGGTACTCGTACTCCTCCAGTGAGACGGGAGTGGTTTTCCCATGGTGGTTCCAGGTTTGTTAGGTTTGACAGGATGGATCGCAGTTTTGATAAGCACGGTAAGATGGATGTTGCTAACCCTACTTATGAGGAAATGGCCCGACACTGGTTTGACACCTTTGGAACAAACCCTAGTGTTGAGTCATTTGCTCGCTCTCGATCTTGGTTTTGAGTTGCTGGTGGGAGGCCCGGAGAACATTTGGTTGATATCAGGAGTGGTTCTCCAGCCTCATACCCCAGTGGTGACATGGAGGTACATCACTTTCGGGGAGGGTGGACAAGGACGAGTGACTTCTGAAGAAATGATAAAGGTAAGTGAATTTGTGACCTTCAAGTGTGTGGCCTTGGTCAAGCCACTTGGTTTGTTTCGCTCCTTGCCCTATCTCATGTGTGTAAGGTGAGCTTTGTATGCTCTTTGACCCTAATGCATGAGTTTAGGGGGAGCCTGTGTGCTTAGTGTGCTCTTTTCTCTATCATGTGTGCTTAGGGTGAGCTTTGTATGCTCTTTGGCCCTAGTGCATGTGTATAGGGGGAGCTTGTGAGTCTTGCGCTCCTTTGCTCTTTTGCGGGTGGTGTCGAGCCCTTTTGCCTCCCCTCGAGGAGCCGGTTGTTTGTGAGATTTGTGTGTGGGAGCTCCTTTGTAGCATATGTATAGTTTTCTTTATGCATTTCTTGCATTTTGCATGGCATGTGTAACATGATGTATAGGCATCTTTGTATCTTAGGGTTGCATGCATTTTGTATCATATGCATTGTTTAGGAAAATCTTCTCCTATATACATTGTTCACCATGGTATGATATATATGTCCTTGTGAGCTAGTTTGGTAAGCTATGGTTAGTTTGGCTTAGCTCTTGATGATCTTGATTTATATCCGTGGTTGACGGCTATGTTTTTTGAAAAATGTCACATGTATGCTCTCTTGTGAGTAAATACCTTTATATGATCTTGACATGTTTTAGTGGCTTAGCTATGCTTAATTTGTGGTTGGATAGCTTATTTTGATCATATGGGGCCAAAGGCTCATTTGCCATCATGAATGTTTAGCCCCCATGCTTGATCTTGTGGAGGGGCATAAGTTCCTTTTTGTCGCAAAGACATTTCATGTACCAATTTCAAATCTGAAAATGAAATGTAAATTGCTTGAAAAAAGTGCTCCCATGTCATATGTGCTAATTTTAATTTGCTTTGGGTGCTAAACCGTTGCATGATGCCTACCAATGAGAAGTCTCATATATAGAAGTAGGCACATGGCTCGGTGGCTTTGACATGACATGAGGTGCTTGTGGGTGTTTATGATGGTCTTATGATTATAATGGTTGTCCTAGCATGAAGTTTGTGTGGCTTTGCCATTTTGATATGTTTTGCTCATGTTTAGGACTTTGCTCATGAGAGGGTAAATTTTCGCAAAATTGCTCAATTCTATCTTAGCTTCGTCCAATGGTTGTGAAACTTGGTGATCTTGTAGTTGATGTCATTACGAAGCTATAGAGTATCTAACTTGCTCATTTGGACATGTGTAGCATCCTATTTTGAGTTTTGTCTATTTGAGAAGCTCTAGGTTGCATTTTTCACATTTTTGCCTTGATTCATGCATTGTCAACAAGGGGGAGAAGTTTGAGCATGTTTTGGCCTACTGAATGCATCTAGAAGGTTTTCAGGTGGTTTCGAGCCATTTCTGGACTCTGTTGTGCACCGGTCTGACCGGTCGAGGTCACCGGTTTGACCGGTCAGAGTGCTGGCCCTGTTCACATGTTGAGCACCGGTCTGACTGGTGGTGTCGACCGGTCTGACCGGTCACAGCTGAGCTGTTGCAGCTGCTCTGTTTTGAGATGTGGTTTGCATGCATTCGTCCAGGGGGAGTTGCATTGGTTCAGGGGGAGCTTGCATGTGTGCAGGGGGAGCTCTTTGTGGTTTTCGAGCTTTGGATTGTTGATTTGTGCTCTTTGCTTGAGCATGATTTTGTCTCAGATGTGTCGAGCCGTTGCCCTTGCCTAAGGGGTCCGAGACTTGTCTTCTTCAAGTGATCTTGCTCTTTGCCTTTCGTTGGCTTTCGATCGCTTGTTGGAGGTTCTTTTAGTTGTTTCTTTTCTTTTCCTTTTCTCTTTGACTACTAAATGTGTGTGTTGTCAATGCACTCATCAAGGGGGAGATTGAGAGCCATGTGTGGTTCGAGGACCGGTGGATGGTCGCTTCCTGGTGTGATGAGTGATTGACAACGTGGTGTGAACTGATTTTTGGCTAAGTATTGCAGGTGCAGGTTGCGGCTTGACTTGTGTTGGTGCAGGTGAAGAACAAGCGCGAAAGGTCGTTACCGGTGAGGCCTCCAGGTGTGGAGAAGACAAGTAGGCTTAGTTCGAGGGACCTGGTGGCCAGCGGGGTCAAGTGCGGGCCGCATGGTGGCAAGAACGGCAAGATGAAGTCATGTACGGTTTCTTGGTTGAGCCTCAAAACCAAGGTCGAGCCGGGACTACGTGGGAGCCGAGTCATGAGTGGTGATTGGCGGAGGCTACACCGAGTTCGCGGGGTTTCCGGTGGTTCACCAGAAAATCACTATGTTCCTTGGTTGACCCACAAACTCAAGACCGAAGAACCGAAGACGGAGGTGCAGCAGCATCGGACCGGTCTGACCGGTGGGTCTGACCGGTGGGTACCGGTCTGACCGGTGAGGTGCATCGGTCTGACCGGTGTGCGATGACGCAGTCCGGAATCTTTGAAGCGGAGGACACACGTCGGGATCGTAAGGCTTGCGTCGAGGCTAAGCAAGTTTGCGGTCGCTGGCATCCGTCCGATGGTGCGAAGACAAAGACTTCCAAATTCGCCCTTGAGGGGCATGTATCCCTTGTTAGCTAGTAAGGGTATTTTAGTCTTTAGGTTGCCTCCATATAACCCAAGTGGTGAGATGATGGCAGCCACCTCTTTGAACCCTAGCTCATTTTGTTTTCCTATTTTCCCTTCTTATTTTCCTTAGGATTTCCATAGGACTAGCTTGAGAGCCTCATGGTGAGATCTTGTTAGGGAAGGATGATCGGGCGGCAAGCTAGACCTTGTATGAACCTCTTTGGTATGTATAGATGATTCGGCGTGGTTCCTCAAGGCTTGGATGTGTCTCTCCCGTTTTCCCTTTTTGGTGATTTTCGAAGCCTTTTCTTGGCGATTTTCTTGTGGTGGATTTGAGGCCTTTCTCTTGGGGATTTGGTTGGGAATGTATGCATGAACCCTTCGTGGTTCTTTTCTTTGTGATTCCCCTCACAAATCCGTGGGAAAAGGTGCTCGATTTGGGGGTTTTTCTAGGTTTCGGGAAAGTGGTGTTCTTGGTGGAATTCCTCGATTCCTCTTGATTTAGCAAGTTTTGGTGGACCAAATCGTAGCTATGGGATGCCCATGAGGTACTCCTAGTATCCCCAAAGTCTTGTGCGAATCCGTGGAGCGAATCGGGAGATCGGTGGTTTTGAGAAAAAAGGTCTCTCTCTAGGGTTCATAGCCTAAATCATTTTTCCGGTGGTGATGGCTTGATCTTCTTGGGGAGATCCTTTGGGAAAAGCTTCTTTGTGGTGTTGAGAAGCCTTGCTTCAAATCTCGTGTTTTTTGGAGGTCGATTGATCAAGTTTTGCCTTTTTCCCTCTCCCTCACGAAGGCTGAAATTTTACTCCGGGGAAAAGCCTGGAATCTCCGGACTTTTATTCCGGACTTTTACTCCGGAAACCCCGGAGAATCAGGGAAAAAGTGCGGAGACTCCGGACCTTCCAGTGGAGTTTGCCTAGGCTTGTTCGATTGTGCTTCCGCTTTGCTTCTAAGCTTGCTCTGACTTGTTCCTAGGGTCAGTAGGTCCGTTGTGACTACGTGATCTTGGCAAGTTTGTGTAGAGGTCCTTGGAAGTGACTTTGGGACATAAGTCGAGTCCTTGGAGAAGAATTTTTATCGGCTCCCATTCACTCCCCCCCCTCTCTGGTCGTCCAATTCGGTCCTTAAATATTTTGACATGAAGTAACTTCACAACTAATGAAAATTGTGTATCTCAAGATCTTGGTGTCATTTTATGATTTAAATGATCCTTTATACGTCGTAACTTTTCCCTTCACCAAGTTTGTTAGCAGCATACATGTCGCCGGCTATCATATCAGGAATATATGATCGTTGCCTCCATCCTCCTAGAAACCCAAATCCTGAACTATGTGTGTGCTTTCTAGAACCATTGTAACAACTCCATCTTGCTACATAATTGCATTATCTTCGATCCCATTATCTTGCAGAATTGCATTTTTTTTGTAAATATCATCATCTTTCAAATTTGCATTTTCTCGAACCCCATCATGATTCGTGATGCATAATTTTATTTCCTAAACTCCATTATTTCGCAGATTTGGAGTTTTTACCCCATCCTCTAATGTTTCTCCATGATTGATCCACCTAGTGTGTGCTTGCGATCTCACTCCTATGTAAGTGCATTAACACCTCCTTCTTAATACTAACTAATATAAATCGGTTAAGGCATCGATGACACAAGTAGCATATTTCTTTATCCTCATGGTTGATACTTACATGTGGAAACTTGGTCAGTTTATGATGATCTCACCAGTCTTGTATTGTCACCAAACTACCATGTAATAGTGAGTGGTGTTTTCTATTTGGTTTCGATAGCAACTTTTATAACAGTAGGTAACTTCATCGTTAAATTTGCTTGGATGTAATATTTTACGTCGTTCCCATCAAAACATGTTATAAATTTATAATGTTTTGTCATCTATCACAAAATTTTCACCATAAATTGGAACATTTCTTGTGGACCATAAAACAACTGCTACCCCACAAGGTGGACTGAAACTAGTGGTGATATACTTCAACCTAAAGTTTCAATCCAACACATGTACAAAAAATGCAGATGTGCAATGAAGAGGGAGGATTATGTGACTAAATTAAAGCCTCAACGAATATATGATAAGGTAGCAAATATCGCGTTACAAAATGAACAAATGAGAGATACCACATACACAAAGATATGCTATTTCAATTAGTTGCAGGCTTTAAACTTATTAAAAAACTTGCAATACTTCAACCATTTCATTTTTAAAATTGTTATATCTCTTAAATTGCTAGCTCATGTACGTGAAGTATTTGGTCTTTGTCATCCTTTCCAAAGGAAATAAGTATTTGGTCTTTGTTATCCTCTCCAAAGGGAATACTTTACTTTAGTACGGTTCCTTAGACCCCCATCACAACCAGTTGTGTATTCATCACATAAACATTGGCGATGATGAGTCACCGTCAGACTAAGAGCCGACTGTGATGCCAATTAAATAAAAAAAAAGAGTCTCACCCCCACCCTGGTTCCGGATGCACTCCACTAGAGCTCCAACTGCACCACGTCGGAGAGACCCAACATGCCGGAGCCCCAACATGCCACATCCCGGCATCACCGCAGCATCTCCCGCGGCGTAGTTACCGCACATCGGCTAGCCACCGAGCCACCTGTCGCACCTAGCCCCACAGCCACCGCCGCACTTTGCCTACACAGGCCACCACCCGTCGCCCTGTCGACCACCGACACCAGAGCTCCTCGCCCCACCGAACGTTGTCGAAGATCCAAGTGTGCATGTCGTTGGAGATCCATGCACGCTCCCCCCCCTATTGGCACAAATGCAACACTTTGTCGCAAATGCGATCCACACGCTGCCAGATCTTGTTGCAGCCCCTCTTATTGGAGGGGTGACTGAGGAAGCTCACCAGCAAGAAGGGATGGGAGGGAAAAGGCTGGCGGAGAGAGGAAGGCCAGCAGGAGACGAAGAGAGGGAGGGGTGTCATAGAAGTAGACGGATGGGTGTGGATATGTCTGGACGTGAACTAGCTTGTGAAGCAAATTGAGTAAAAATTTTGGATCCATTCTGTTCTCGTCACTGCTGATTTCAATTACGAACCGATGGTGAAAAGTTTCAATTACGGACAGGCGATGGAGGTTGACATAATTGAAACTGTTGGTGATGGTCTCTTTCACATCTGGTTTCATTTTTTTCGACTTCTTACAGCCCCACCCATGTTTCAATCGACGGTGATAGGGTGGTTGGGATGGGAAAATCTGTAATAGTGAATGAAAGTAAAAAAACTATTTCTGGATTTACCTATTCCAATCTATTCATCAGAGTTAACCCATCTAGACTAGTGGTATAAATCCACATATTATTGCTGTGAGAAGCTCTGAGATGTGTTCAATCTTCTGTAGCCCTTGTTTAGTTCGATGCGAAAAATGCAAAGATTCACTGTAGCAATTGTAAATCGAAGATTGGGAAGGACTAAACACGATCTAATTATGAAACTAATTACACAGATGCGTAGGAAATCATGAGACAAATCTATTAAGCCTACTTAATCCGTGATTAGAGATTATTTACTGTAGCATGATTTTGTCTAAGCATGACCTAATTAGGCTCAATAGATTCGTCTCGCTATTTCACCCGAAGGATATCGAATGAGTTTTATCATCAATCCATATTTGATACTCCTAATTAGTTTACGTAGATTTGATGTGACAGATGAATAGTGAAAATTGTGAAACTTGATGCAGCTAAACAAGACCGGAAGCGAAGTGTAGATGTTTTTATCCTCTTGATGGGCTAAGGTAGTGGCTCAACGCAAGTTCAAATCAATCAGTGGCAGCTGCACGTACGATAGGATCGATTAGTGAGCTGATGTGCCAGCCAGAATGGACGAACAACCATATATATGATTAGGATTTAACATAGACTAGAATACAATACACTCTGGACGGGGTAGACTATTGGCTGGATGGCCTGCACCTGACCAACCAAATTCCTACGTGATCCAACTCTTGGAGCACTTGGTGTCTTAACCTTGAGCCAGGTGGATTCAAATGCACGTGCATAATTTCTTCTAAATATACTCAATTATTGTATAGGAAAATATTTGAATGCATTAATCAAATTCTTTGCAAAGGTCTTTCATAGAAGTTCTTGCTTCCAGTTTCCAAGATGCATGGTGTGGAACGAGTGGGATCCTACCCTGCACCCCGTATGCCCTTCAGTTCACTCTTTCTGACTAGCTAGCATTGCTGGGCGCTATAGCTGAGGTCGTCGGCACGCGCGCTATATTGTATACGTCCCGATTTGGTAAATGAAGTCGTTTTGGACAACATTTGAGTCAAACATTAAGAATATAAATCATGAATAACTTTTAAGTCGTTGAATTTGAAAATGTGAACTACATGAATAGATTTGTCTTACAAATTACTTTCATAAAAGTATACATATGTTAGTTTTTAATAAATATTTTTTATAAAAATAAGAAGTCAAAGTTGCCGTCTTAAACGACTTTATTTACAAAACGGAGGGGAGTACATATATACATATGGGTCAACCCATCCAAAATTTTAGTGTCAGTTAACACGTGCCTCTCTAGTAGCTGGGCAGCGGGTGTCCATCGGAAATGGGCGCCTTTGTCGGCTGAAAGGCGAGATTGGAGTATTGGACGCACGCATGCCTCTGCCACTGGGGCTTCTCTTGCCGCTGTACCTCATTCAGAATGTATGTCATACACAAACACATGCCCACCGTACCAGAGACTTCTCCCAGTAGTTATTAGTCGTGTGTATTTTCTTTCCACCTTCAAAGTTCCATGTTCCACATTGTACATGAGTGCAAATGGGGAAGAGGTTCCAAAGATCGAGTGGAAATTAACGTTCTACCGTCCAATGTGTTTTAGACTCGGAAAAGCGTCACCTTTTCTGACCCGCAATGTCCTGATAGCAGTTCACAGGAGTCCGTCGTCCACTGGTTTGGCTTAGTACTAGTTGAGTACCGGAAGAGCTTTTGCTATCCTCCACCAATTTCACCAGGAAAGCTCAATAATTGCCCCACAAATCAACGGCTACTGCCAGAGTCATGGGAAGAAGTGGTCGGATGGAGGTGCTGATTTCCCCAAATAGCACACTGGTTTAACATAATCTAATGCCTAATGGGTTCCACCTGACCCAGTAGCTTCCTTTGGCTTGGCAAAGGCAGTGGGGGTCTGGAGGAGGATCTCTCTAGGATCCCGGGCAAGCCCGAATCCCGAGGCAAGAATCCACCGGCGCTCGCCTATAAAAGCCGGCCCCGGCAGGCAGCGCTGGCACCCCACACCAGGAAGGAGGCAGCATCGCGCCACGCCGATCGCGATCCCCAGCCCCACCCACAACCTCTCTGATTGCTCCGCCGTCACGAGCTCGAGTCTCCCCATCACCACGCGACCACCTGCCCAGCCTTGGCTGCTTGCTCCATCGATCTCGAGAGGGACAAGGGAGCGATGGCCTCTGTTCTGCCGGAGACCGCGTCGGATGGCAAGGCCCTGACGGATGCCTGGGACTACAAGGGCCGCCCGGCCAGCCGCACCACCACCGGCGGGTGGGCGTGCGCCGCCATGATCCTAGGTACAGTACTTCGCCTGCCATTCCGATCGCTTCCACGGTCATGGAGTCGTTCTCTGTTCGTGATGTCCGCGCATGTGTGACTGATTTTGGTTGGTTCGGCCTCGTGAAGGTGCGGAGCTGTTCGAGCGGATGACGACGCTGGGCATCGCCGTGAACCTGGTGCCGTACATGACCGGCACGATGCACCTCGGCAATGCCGACGCCGCCAACACCGTGACAAACTTCATCGGCACCTCCTTCATGCTCTGCCTCCTCGGCGGCTTCGTCGCCGACAGCTACCTCGGCCGCTACCTCACCATCGCCGTCTTCACCGCCGTCCAGGCCACGGTTCGTCGTCTCGTCTCTCGCCGGCCCGACCCGTGCATCCGACTTTTAATTTATCTAGACAACAGCGTGACACCTGGCTGATAGTTGACTTTATTTGGTTTATGTGTATGCTGCAGGGCGTGATGATCCTGACGATCTCGACGGCGGCGCCGGGCCTGCGCCCGCCGCCGTGCGCGGACGCCAAGGGCGCGAGCCCCGACTGCGTTCCGGCCAACGGGACGCAGCTCGGGGTCCTCTACCTGGGCCTGTACCTGACGGCGCTGGGCACGGGCGGGCTCAAGTCGAGCGTGTCCGGGTTCGGGTCGGACCAGTTCGACGAGGCGCACGACGGCGAGCGCAGCAAGATGCTCCGGTTCTTCAACTGGTTCTACTTCTTCGTGAGCATCGGCGCGCTCCTGGCCGTCACGGTGCTGGTGTACGTGCAGGACAACGTGGGCCGGCGCTGGGGCTACGGCGTCTGCGCCGCCGGCATCCTCGTCGGCCTTGCCGTGTTCCTGCTCGGCACTAGGAGGTACCGATTCAAGAAGCTGGTGGGCAGCCCTCTAACCCAGGTGGCCGCCGTCACGGCAGCCGCCTGGAGCAAGCGCGCGCTGCCGGTGCCGTCGGACCCGGACATGCTCTACGACGTGGACGACGCGGCCGCCGCCGGCGCCGACGTCAAGGGGAAGCAGAAGCTGCCGCACAGCAAGGAATGCCGGTAAGGACGTGTGCCATCTTTCCTTTTACCCGCGTTACATACCGAACTGAATTGCTCATCATCACTAGTACTAATTACGCTTACGCAGTAGCAACAATGACTTAAATTAGCCTTGCTTACTCCGAAACAGTTGAAATAACCTGATCCGATTAACAAACTTATTGAAACGTGATTAGTGGTCGGCACACTGGATGAGCAGGATGACCCTGTTCGACAAGTTATAGGAGACGCATCATCATGCGCCCTGTTGTCCTTGTCAACTCAGACCCCAGAAATACATCTACCTAGGCGTGTCATATTTAGGTTATTTGGTGTGTGGGTGTGTGGGTGGGGGTGGGGGGCGCCCATCATTGCTGCCAAGCAAGCTAAGCTTGTCCACAATGGCTGGTCCACTGCAACATTTCGCATCCCTGTCACAAAATAATTGTGCGGAGAAACCAACCCTATCTGTATCTATGCTGCTGCCTGCTGGCCTCCGGGCTCGCTCGCTCACACTGTCACACGGGCACATACGTATATTCGTATGCACTTTTAGGATGGTCCGGCCGATATTTAGGGACCGACGGATGTAACTGGCAGCGTTGCTGGCTGGCTCGATGCGTACATGGATGCAGACACGCATGGATGCGTATATGCCTATAGGCTGGCCCCACAGACACAGAGACACGGTAGGCGTGATGTAAATGTAGAGGGGGACATCGTGCATAGCCGACGATTTGCCATTGCCAGTTCTACTGCCACACAGGATCAGTCGGGATCGACCTCGATCGATTTCTCACTTCTGGCGCCTATCCACCACTTGCGTGTACGGCGCCCACTGTACAAGAGTGACACCTTCGTCTGTCTCCTGCTTGTTGGTCGATCAGATAGACATGATGGACATGGTGGGGTACACGTACACGGTACACGTACATATTTAGATCGAGATTTAAACATGAGAAAAAAAAGGGTTAATACTCCCTGTAGCCACAAATATTGTATCTTTTTACAATTTAATAGTTCACAAATATCTGTCAGGCCTTAAGTTTTGATCACGATGTTTGACCATTCATCTTATATAAAATTTCAGTACATAAATATAAAATATAACTCATGATTAAAAGTACTTTGTAAATATATTAGGAAGAAGTCACAAATCCGATAGTTTGGTAGTCTTTTTTCCGGATATATAAGATGAATAATCAAACGTCATGAATACAACTCAATGTGTCAAACATTCATATTAGGAATGGACATATAGTAGCTTCATTGAACTATACTCATGACACCCAGATAAGTTAGGATAATGGAAGTTAGCATGAGACGTTCCAAGATACTAAAATGTTTTTTTTTTTGCTGAAATTTTTTGATAGCCTGCTAGCTAGAATAGAGCCAACTTAATTAGATGGACGATTCAGAAAATAAACTACGGTGGACAATGTCCTTTGGGGTCAGAAATACGTTACTTGCAAATAGAGCAAGGAAGACACAGGTCAACGGCCCACTCACGCACCTCGTGTCAGATCATGCATCACCACGTTGACACGATCACACGAACTAAAACAGTTCCAATAAAGCATGCAGGAGTTGAGCACTGGGCGAGGTAAGCCTATCCCCTGATGCACTGAACTGAAGTCTGCAGGTTGGTCTAAATTTAGTCCCCCAACAGATGCTTTGCCTCGCGGAAATCTGCTAGGAATCGCCAGGTAGTAGCCGGCCAGCGGCCAGCGCGCTTTTGGAATTTCGCCGTAGTGGCCGGCCGGTGGCGGTGGAAGTGCCGAAGTGGAAATCTGCCTGCCTGGTGCCTGCCTTCCCTGCATGCAGCCCACGGGTCAAGGCACTGCCCAATCACATGCATGCGCGCGCAGGGTTCACGAGCCACGCCCAAGTGCATCGCTTGGAACTTCTCCCGGCCTGACCGACCACATCGTGTCTGAGATTATTAGTTTCTGTACTATAATGACTTTGAAAAAAACAAGCAAACGTCTTTCCAAGAAACAATTCTGACATATACAAACGTACGCATGCAGGTTTCTTGACCACGCTGCGATCGTCGACGGCGAGTCGCCAGCGACGGCGAGCAAGTGGACGCTGTGCACGCGGACGGACGTGGAGGAGGTGAAGCAGGTGGTGCGGATGCTGCCCATCTGGGCCACCACCATCATGTTCTGGACCATCCATGCTCAGATGACCACCTTCTCGGTGGCGCAGGCCGAGGTCATGGACCGCGGCATCGGCGGCTCCGGCTTCCTCATCCCCGCCGGCTCCCTCACCGTCTTCCTCATCGGCTCCATCCTCCTCACCGTGCCCCTCTACGACCGCCTCGTCGCGCCCGTCGTCAAGCGCCTCACGGGCAACCCGCACGGCCTCAGCCCGCTCCAGCGGGTCTTCGTCGGCCTCTTCCTCTCCGTCGCCGGCATGGCCGTGGCTGCGCTCATCGAGCGCCACCGCCAGACCACCTCCGAGCACGGCGTCACGCTCACCGTGTTCCTCCTCATGCCGCAGTTCGTGCTCGTCGGCGCCGGCGAGGCGTTCACGTACATGGGCCAGCTCTCCTTCTTCCTGCGCGAGTGCCCCAAGGGCATGAAGACCATGAGCACCGGGCTGTTCCTCAGCACCTGCGCGCTCGGATTCTTCTTCAGCACGCTGCTCGTCACCATCGTCGGTAAGGTCACGGGCCACGGTGGTCATGGTGGCTGGCTCGCGGACAACCTCAACGACGGGAGGCTTGACTACTTCTACTGGTTGCTGGCTGTGATCAGCGCCATCAACCTCGTCTTCTTCACGCTCGCGGCTAGGGGCTATGTCTATAAGGACAAGCGCCTGGCCGACGCTGGCATTGAGCTCGCCGATGAGGAGGCCATTGCCGTCGGCCACTGAGACATCCACCCCCTTCCGTGCATGTCGGGATTTGGGAGGTTGGATGTGCATGCACGCGTCCTTGTGTAACTTGCTTCCTTTTTATCTTGTTCCTTTTGTAGGTGTGTGTGTCCCTGTATACGTATGAGAGAGGGCAGGTAACGGGCTTCTCTCATTGAGTAGCATGCAATGTATATGTAGTACTGTTTGAAAATGCTGATCATTTTAACTTTTTTAGATACACAATGTTTACTATGTATCTAGACATAGTATATATATAACTAGGTGCATATTTACAACTATGTACCTAGAAAAGCATAAACGAGCAGTAGTTTGGGAATTGGGATGGAGGGAATAAGCAAAAAAAAAAATTACACAATTAACCTTTGTGAGATTATTAACTCAACAAGACCCGTGGTGTGTTCAGAAATGGGCTGATGTTGTGAACATTTGGAAAAGTAAGCTGACATCTCCAACAGTTTGGCAAACTAACTTGACATCCATCTAATTTTGGCAAAATAAGAAAAATTAGCCTCCAACGATTTGGCAAACCAACTTAGCAAAAATAGAAACTTCGCAAAATTCACATCCCTACGCGGAAATATACGCATGCCGATCTGGGTTGTCATCGGTATTTCTCTCACGCACAAGACAGGTGGAAGGGTGAAAAAAGAAATAAAGGATAGAGAAGGGTTCCTGATGCAAGTTTCAAAAGGTGGAAGGGCATAAACATAATTTCGTTTCTCTCTCAGGGTTCCTGATGTAAGTTAAGTGAATTATGTGAAACTATTGGAGGTGAGATCTTTTTTTACTTGGCATATCTTTTTAGAAGTTGGCAAAACGTAATTTAATCCGGAGATGAGCTCTTTTTTTACTTGACATACTTACAATTTAATCTGGAGAATCATTTTTTGCACAAAAAATAATTTCTCTCAGAAAAATCACTTCTCATACTGAATCATAATTTAAAGGCATATGACAACATCAGTTGGTCCTTTGTGGAGCAAGTATTGCGAAGGAAGGGAGTGGACCCGAAATCCATCTGATGGATTATGAGCACGGTGAGGGGGGCAGGGTGTGCATCAACATCAATAGGGAGACTGGACAGTATTTTAAAACACATAAGGGCTTGAGACAAAGGGACCTTCTGTCGCCTATACTCTTTAATTTACCAGCAGATGCACCAGACCACATCCTAACTAAAGCAAAACTTAAAGGGCACATAAAAGGGGTGGTGACACATTTGATCCCGGGGGGCTTACACACATTCAGTACGCGAATGACACAGTCATAATGATGGGCTGTGACGATAACACTATTGCCAACATGAAATTCCTTCTCTATTGCTTTGACTGGATGTCGGGCTTAAAGATTAACTATCAGAAGAGCGAGGTGCTGGTCTTCAGGGTCTCTGATGCAGAGCAGTCCAGAATAGCAAATCTGCTCAACTACAAAGTGGGGAGTCTACCAATGACGTATCTGGGCCTCCCCATCACCAACAAAAATTTAAATGCAAGTGCCTTTGGCAGGGTGGTTAAAAAAATGAGAAACAGGCTCCAACCTTGGAAAGGGAGGATGCTGACCTCAGGAGGGAGACTCATCCTCACAAACTCTTCATTGAGTAGCCTACCGACTTACGTTATGGGGATGTTCCTTCTCCATGGGAGTGTCTACGACCAAATGGATAGTATAAGATCGAAATTCTTTTGGAGGGGGCGGAGGATAAGTTTAGGTATCACATGGTGGAATGGGAAAACGTGTGCGTTCCTAAAGATTTTGGGGGACTAGAAATCGTGAATGCCATGCTGCTGAAGGAAGCACTTCTTTTGAAATGGGTGTGGAAAGTTTGTAAATCCAGACGATGTCTGCTGCTTTCTGCTGAGAGCTAAATACATGAGGAGGGCGACACTGTTCCTAGGCACTACTGGGGTGGGTCACAGTTCTGGAGAGGGATCCACAAAGTTAAACACCTTTTCCTACTAGGAGCTGGTTTCCAAGTCAACAATGGGGAGTTTGCGAGATTCTAGCAATATGCTTGGAGGGGAGAAATCCCCCTGAAGCTGGAATTCCCAATTTTTTTTGCCTGCTGCAGTGATCAAAATATTTTGGTTAGTAACTACTGGAGAGATGAGGAATGGGCAGTAGACTTTAGGTGTCCTTTGGGTCCTAGAGAGGTTAGGGAGTGGTGCGGGCTGCTAGACATGATAGATACGATTAGGCTGAACAGCCAAGCAGATAATGTGGCCAGGAAACTAGAAAGTAAATGCCATTATACCACAAGATCGATGCATAGATTCCTAGCTTTTTTGGGGGGGTTGGGGGGGTGTTAATGACAAGAGGAATATTAGGCTCTGGAAAAGCAAGTTGCCCACGAAAATCAAAGTTTTCTTGTGGCAGACTTGACATGACAGATTACCTACCAGGATTATCCTGAAGAGGCGAAATTGGAAGGGAGAGGTCAACTGCCCCATTTGCGGGGTACCAAAAACTAGCAACCACACCCTTATTCAATGTATTTTAGCTAAATTTGTTTGGGTGTGCTTCAAGGAAGCATTTAACTGGGAGGACATTCCTAATAGCATGCAAGGTGTGATAAAAGGGTGGCTTAGATTGGGGGAGGGGAGGGGGACAATTTTGAGTTAAAGCCTTTTGTTTTGGTAATTATCTGGTGGGCTCTATGGAATCAAAGAAACAAACTGCACATTGAATGCAAATTCCCTAAGGCACATCATGATGTTTTCCATACTATTTCTTCTTACCTGCAGGCGATGGAGGATTCTGCTGCCAACTAATGACAGAGAGAGCCTGGGTGGCATGAGAACTCGTATGGCTGGCTGGTTGCAGAGGTACCTGGCGAGGGAGAGGAACCATAAGATGGATGCTGACTTCATTTAGTGTCTTTCTTTTAGTTTTTTTGGTTTCTAGTGATCATACTCTCTGTAACCCAGGGTGAGTTGTGGTGATTTTCTCAACAGGATGTTGCTGAGTTCCTTGGGTGCTTTATGTTTAGCTGGTAATCCCAGCCCACCCGGTGTATCAAACATTATGGCTTTTTATAAAAGCATGATGAGCTCTGTGTTGAAAAAAATCATAATTTGAAGCAGCTCTACCGAACAAGCCATGTCTTTGATGTAGGACAAAATCACTAGAACATCCTTTTTGGTTTCTTTGGAGAGCTTTACACTTTTGGTAGGGAAGGGATCCCAACGTCTTGCGATGAATTGTCGGTCCCTTGGTTTAAAGAGGGACAATTTGAAAGTGCATCTAGGCCCCTAAGTGGATTTTGGTGAATTGAATGACAAAATGATTAAAGGTCTAACATATTTGTCTAAGATTGTGAGCAGGTTTTAATTATATATTCATGAGTTATTGTTGGAATATTTATTGGTGAATGGATATTATATGGCTCACATTGGAGAAGACAAATATATGAGTGATCCTAAGGCATAGTGACAAATATCAAGCAACGAAGGAAGATAAATATTGGGGATATTTTGAGAAGGTCAATTCATGGCCTCCGGTAAATATGGTGTCTAAGATTGTGAGCAGGTTTTGATTATATATTCATGAGTTATTGTTGGAATATTTATTGGTGAATGGATATTATATGGCTCACATTGGAGAAGACAAATATATGAGTGATCCTAAGGCATAGTGACAAATATCAAGCAATGAAGGAAGATAAATATTGGGGATATTTTGAGAAGGTCAATTCATGATCTCCGGTAAATATGATGGTGTTGGGGAGTCCGAAAATTGGATGGGATCCCCGAACACAGACGGAATAAGATTCGCGAACAAGCACACGAAAGGATTCGAGAATGAGGAGACAAGGAATCTCCGAAAGCCTGACTTCACCTCAAAAGTTGTGAACCCCTTTACACGTGCCCTCGGGTCCCCTTTTCTAGGGAGACGAAGGGACTTTTACATTCCGAGATTACCCTCGAATCTAGAGAATATTCCCAATGTGAACATGTACACAAATGTCTTTTACATCCCGTGATTTGCGGAACTAATTTCATATATTTACAAGCCGGCCACTAGTTCACACCTCGAACCCGGACTTTTGGCACCGCCCCTTTGACTTGGTTTGTTCGTGACTTTCGCCTCATCCTCGCGAAGATTCCCAGGTACTCAGATTCCCGCCTTCCATCACCGAAACCGTCATCGAAGTAAGATTGCAAAGATCCCCGAAATTTCCATCGCCCTGAAATGGTAAACAAACTCGAGAACTTGTACTCCTTCAGCGACCTTTTAGCCCAAGAGCAACAGGTTAGTGATTTTCAGAATTCGCACTATAACCTCCGAATTCGGGGATCATGAAGACGAATACTTCGTTCGGCTCTTTCCCGCCCGCTTCTCTGAATTCGTAAGATTCCTGACATCTCCGAAGTTTCGAGGGTGAAAGGTTTTTACCCAATTCCCCAACACTAGCCCCTCGGGGAAGAGGGTTGAATTCGACGATCCGTTTCCACGAAAAACTCTTCGAATTTCGGTAAAAACGTCACCCTCGGAACGTCGAAGTGTACACGCGTCCCCCCTAGGTTGCGCAACGGTCATCTCGAGACATCTTCTGAAAACTACCCCCCTTTCCCCTATAAATAGAGACCCTGCGTAGTAACTTTTTTCACCTTTCCGTCATCTTCTCCGAACTTTTGTGGTGTTCGCTGGTCAAGGTCTTCCCGTCTCAAGATTCCCGAAGTTCGGTAACTTCTTCACCCTTCTAAGGTAATCTATTTGCACCTCTTATGTTTTAGAGTATCATCTATTTTTTCGTAGATTTTTGTTACTTATAGGTTAACGTGTCTTTGTTATTTATCTTTTCTGAAAAGGTGGCTCGTACTAAAAGTAGTGCTAGGCCAATGACTGCCGAAGAACTGGCTGCGGCTGGCGTCCTACCATCATCGGAGAATGCTCCTCCAGGCACAAGTAGCCCGGCTGCCGAAGGTGTTCGTGAATCCGGTAGTCGTGAAGATGGGGAGGTTCGATCTGGGCATGAGTCTGATGATGGCGAAGATCTTTCAAATGTCGAAGTTAATTTGAGTGAACTCATCGCCTCAAAGGTTACAACCTATCCCCCAGCTTTTGTTTTCGGCAAGTCCAAGGTTACGGCCGAACTCATCAAAGAATACGAAGAAGCTGGATTTTTCCCTTCCGGTGATATGCGTCCTCCTTCTGATGAAGAGACTCCTGTTCCCGAGGCAAATGAAGTTGTTGTTTTCAGAGATTTCTTCACTTGTGGCCTTAGATTTCCTTGTGACGCTCAGCTTCCTTCTATTCTGGAAAAGTTTTCTGTGAAGATGCATCAATTGACACCCAATTCTTTTCTGGAGCTCTCGAAGTTCTTCTGGATTATGAAGACTTTCAGATGCACTGCCGGTGCTGATATATTCGCGTGTTTGTTCGAGCTTGTGACTGAGAAGGATATCCTCAAGCTTAGTGATGGAAAATTCTACGAAGCTCACTACGGGTGCTGTACCTTCAATACTCAAAGAAAGAATGTGCACCAGGATCTTACTCGCATTCAGCTTGCCCCTTGTATTAAGAGCAACTTGCCCGAAGACTGGCGCTCATACTGGTTTTACGTGAAGGCTGATATGTCCAAGGTCCCTGACTATACTGGTCCAGCACATCCTTTTTATTCACCCATGTCCCCCTTGATTGCCGTTAGCACTGCTGCCTTCGACCGAAGGGGTAACAGTTTCAAGAGTGCCGAAGACGGCTTCTTTCTGGCGAGTACGATTCTTGGCGGTCGTGATGTTATTGAAGAATTTGTCGCCGCTCGTATCTGGCCGTTGTCGCATGGCTGGAAACCTTCTGAGATAATTCATCTGAAAGTTGACTGGGCTTCTCAGAGAGTGCCTTTTCCACGATTTGGCCTCTGACTTGAAGGTGGACAAAGTCTTAGCGACTTTATTCTTGAAGTTGAAGCAAGAGTTACTAAAATGGTCGGCGAATACACCCTGAACGAGTACAAAGCTTTCAAGCATGTTGTGAAACATAAAAGAAGGGTGAACCGTGTTTTCTCGGAACTTGGTGCGAAAACTGCTCTGAGATCTCACCCGCCAAGTGTGGACAAGAAAGCTCCGACTCTTGCTTCGGTTGGTTCTTCAGCTGCTCCCCCTAAAGCTCGGAGAAAGAGGGCTTTGCAAAAAGAGAAGGGAAAAGGCGGCGCTGGCGAGACTTCCTCTTCAGCTGTTTGCCCGTCGAAGTCTAAATCTCTAGAATCCAGCAAGAGGAGGTGGAAGGTTTTTGAGGGTACTTCAGAGGCTGAGGTTCAAGCAGCTTCTAGTCTTGCAAACTTGGGCAGGAAAAAGTCCAAGAAGGCTGTAAAGAAGGTTTCTGCTGCTATTGTTCAGCGCGTTCCCTCGGCGCTTTCTGACGAAGTGATGGTGGATGAGCCTCGCCGAACAGGTTTCTTTTCTTGCTTGTGCTGTGAATTGAGATTTGGAGTTCATCATGCTTGCACTCCGGGTTCTGAGAATGAATTTGTTGATGTTGGAACTTTTTCAGACATTGTTCCTGCAGCTCGGGCCACTCCAGATAAATCTGCTGCCTTTTCTTCCGCTGAAGCTAGGACTTCTAAAGTCCCTGTTGCTGATGATGAAGCTCCCCCAAAGTTTACTGAAGATTTGGAGCGTACCGTGGACTGGAGTGGAGGTTTTCTTGCGGATCCACCTTTGATTGGAACTCGCGAAGATATTCCTGAAGAGGAAGATCCTACTCCTTTGGTCGCCGCTTACAATGAAAGCTTTGGTACGTCTTTTAGAGGTGAACTGTTAAGCATTGGTGGTCGAGTGGTTGGTGTAGATGGCGGTAGTCCTAGGTTCTCAGTGTTGTGGAGGTCTCCTAAATTTGCGAGGGAAACAGGAGGAGATGGTTCGAAGAAAACACTCCGCTCGACTGACAAAGCGGTTGTTGCTCCTGAGAAGCAAACTTCTTCATCTCTTCAGAAATCTTTGACGATTTCTGATTCTGTTGTCCAAGGGTCTACGAAGACATTTGATTCGAAAGGTTTGTTTTACTATTTCTTGAATTCATAAGTTTCTCTTGTTCACTGCTCATTTAGCTCAAGCTTCTTCAACTTTTCCTACCTTCCTTACTGACCTTGATTTTGTTTTCTTCTTGTTTTTCACAGTTTTTGAAGAAAACATGCGAAAATGTTTGACCTCGTACCTTTCTAAGTTCAACTCCGTTCTCAGCTTGAAGATCGCGCTTGTCGGCAAGATAGTTGCAGAAAGGTTCAATGAAAATGAAGAACTTGTCACCAAGCTCAGCGATGAATCTCAGAACTTGAAACGAGACTTAGACAAAGCTCAGGCTTCGAACCTTGAACTGGAGAAGCGGATTATTGAGCTGCAAGACTCCTTGAAAAAATCTCAAGAAGAGAAGGAGCTTGTTGAGGGTGCTCTTCGCGATTCAAAGAAAGATCATGAAAAACTTAGCAAGACTCGTGAAATGACCTTAAAATGATTGAGAATCTTCGCAAGGATGCTGACAAGAGCACAAAAACTATTGACGAGCTTTGCGGTACTAACGCCGAACTTGCAACAAAGAACACTGAGCTCGCGAAAACTCTTAGCACGAAAGAGCAAGCTATCTTAGGCCTTGAGAAGGCTCTCTCTGAACGGAGCGAGACTTTAAACAAGGGAACTGATGAAATCTGGCAACGTTTTAAGCTCTTGTGCAAGGAATACAAAGAGGCTCTTGGTCAGTTTGGCACCCGACCGAATCCTTTCCCTGAAAATGATAATGTTTCAGATATGATGGACTGGATGTTGACAGAGTTCAAGGCTCTTCCAAGCGTCATTTCTGGAGCAAGCGACTTCACTGCTATTTTTTTCTGTCGAGAGCCTTCTTAAACTTCTCACAGATTTTGATTGTGTTGATTTTGCGAAATTTCGTGGAGCTCTTCCACGATTCCCGGATGCTGCAAGTACTTCAACCATTCGGGCTGATGAAGATGTCCGGACTCTGAAAGTGAAATTCGTGAAAGAGTTCTAGATTGCCAGCGGGCATGAATTCGCTAAAAAGATTGCTCGTGACAAACTTGAGGGGGTTGCTTCTCTAAGCTTTGTTGAAATTCTGATGTCTTGTTGACCTCTTTCTTCTTGATACTGATATCTTATTTTATTTTTTTTCAGCTGATTCAGAAAGAAGCCCGCGCCGAGATTGAGGAGACCCAGGAAGCAACTTCCGAATCTGACAATGACGGCGGAGAAGATGTTTCTGGAAGTGAAGGGAGCAGCAGTGGCAGTAGCAGCGACGATGACCAAGATGATGGAGAAGGAGAGAGTTCTGATCAACACACCAGTTCTCCGAAGGTTGATATTGTTGGATGAGGCAGAGCTTATCCGAACTCTTGCTTTTGATGTTTTAAAAGCTGCGAACTTGTATATTCGTGGGCTACTGCCCTCTCTAAACTTTTGTCTTGTAAACTTTAACCTGCGCAGGTCCTGCAAGGTGGGCCTGTGCAGGACATCATACCTTTGCGTATCCATCGTCAAGACCAGATAGTTAGTGGCGAAGCTTGGCGTTTGTACAAAGAATCCCATCCTGGATGCAAATTCTCTGATTTTTGGACTTATTGTTGTCAATATTTCTCAATGCGTAGCTTCCAATTGAGTTGGTTTTTTCTTTGCCGCGACGGTTATGCACTTGCGACTGAGGCTTCGAATTCACGTTCCTTCGTGAAGACGGAGCCCCCTAGCCCCATAAGCGGTGATTGCAGCTTTGCTTATGCTAGTGATGTTGCAGAAAATAGTGGTCGTAATCCAAGGCGTATTGTCGAACTACCTTTTTGAATTTTCAGCTCTTTGAAGCTGTGTAATTGTACTCTTATGAAATTTCGATGAAAATAAGGCAATAAACTCGTTTTTAAGAAAAAACGTCACCCTTCCCACCTTGCCGTTTTATGCGAAATTTCATGCATGTCTCCTTTCACGAACTTTGACCTTCTCTTAACTCGTTAAGCTTGAACTTCAAAGTGTAAGTCGACAAAACTTGCTTCGCGAGTTTTGTGGACTTATGACTAAGCGGCAGACTTGCCCAGGTTGATATCGCAACTTTCAGTTGCTTCAACCAGTTTGTGTACTTGTCATTCTTATGAGGGCAGCTGAGCCCTTTAACTTACAAAATAGTATTTTCAGCTAGAAAACTTTCCTGAGTAGAAATCACTTCATAAATTTGTCCGCGGATGTTTACCACTATGTCAGTTCATTCTTACAACTGAAAAATTTTGGATCAAGTTTTACTTCATAAACTTTTTCACGAAAATCTTATTACAAGACGTTTAAACGTTCCGGGCCACAACCTTCTGTTGTCTCCGGACTTTTGGTAGGATATCCCTTTACTCTGGGATTTAGGCCACAACTTCTTGTTGTCTTAGGCCTTTCGTTAGGATGTCCCTTTACTCTGGGATCTAGGCCACAACTTGTTGTTGTTTCTGGCCTTTTGGTAGGATATCCCTTTACTCTGGGATTTTGGCTTTCACGGAGCCCTCGGCTATCAAGGAGCCTTTTCACAAAACTTCTCTTTCACTTTTGGAACTTCGGCTATCACTGAGCCCTTTCACGAAAATTTTCTTTTTTTTTTATTTTGGCTATCATGAAGCCTTTTCTTGAACTTTTCTTTCACACGATGGAATTTCGACTTTTGCGGAGCCTTTCACGGAACTTCACTTTCACACGATGGAATTTCGTCTATCACGAAGGCATTCACAAAAACTTTTTCTTTCACACTTTGGATTTCTCGGCTATCACGAAGCCATTCACAAAACTTTTCTTTCATACGATGGAATTCTCGGCTATCACGAAGCCATTCACAAAACTTTTCTTTCACACTTTGGATTTCTCGGCTATCACGAAGCCATTCACAAAACTTTTCTTTCACACTTTGGATTTCTCGGCTATCACGAAGCCATTCACAAAACTTTTCTTTCACACTTTGGATTTCTCAGCTATCACGAAACCTTTTCATGGAATCATTCTCTTCACACGATGGAACTTCTCGAGATACAAAACTTGGGGGAAAACTCTTTTCATATATATCATGTATTTACATAGGATCCGCCTCGTTAAAAACCTTGCCCCTTGATTTTGGGCCCCCTTTGCAAGGAAAAGAGTACGGTCCTTTTTATTCTAAAGTAATTGCGTAAAGTAAATATTTTTGCTCCCAAAGCCACTTATAACTTTGTGGTTCAGGTTTTACAATTTTTTATAGAATTTAAATTTGCGAAAGGAAATGCTGAAAACTAAATCTAACTACTTTCATGATTCTCAAGGGTAGTACCTCTTTAGGTTGTCTGCATTCCACGAATGCGGCAATTCTTCGCCGTTTTGATCTGTTAGGCGAAAGGCTCCTGGCATACTAGTTTCTTTTGCTATGTAGGGTCCTTCCCAGGATTCCTGAAGTTTCTCGGGATTCTCCCAATTCTTCTTTCTTTTCAGCACTAAGTCACCGGTCTTGATGTCTTTCCTCACTATCTTCTTATCTTTCCATGCCTTGGTCTCTCTTTGGTATTTCTCAATGTTTTCTGAGGCTTCAAGAATTGTGAGCTCGATCATGTCCTTCTCAATTTTCTTTTCGACTTCTTCAATTTCTTTTGCTTTCTGAACTCTCAAACTTTCATTCTTGATTTCTTCTGGTGTCATTGCCTTAGTCCCGAATAACAAGCGAAAAGGCGTGAAACCTGTTGCCCTCGACACTGTTGTGTTGTGAGACCAGATTACCCTTGGAAACTCATCTATCCACTTGCCTTTTCTCTGATCATACAGACTCTTCTTGATTCCCGAAAAGATCAGCCCATTCGCCCTTTCTACAGCCCCATTAGACTGCGGGTGGTAAACTGAGGAGTACTTCACATGAGTGCCCAGAGTTTTGCAATATTCCTTGAAAGAATAACAATCGAACTGCTTTCCGTTATCCACTGTTAGCTCTCTTGGAACTCCAAATCTACAGATTATGTTTTGCCAGAAGAACTTCTGAACTGTCGGTGCGATGATATTCGCCAATGCCTTCGCTTCCACCCATTTGGTGAAGTAGTCAACTGCAACTGCTGCGAACTTGCAGTTCCCTTGAGCTGTCGGCAATGGTCGGACCAAATCCATTCCCCACCTTTGCAGAGGCCATGATGGTGGAATTAGATGAACTGGCATGGATGGTAAGTTCTGTTGATTTGCTGTTTTTTGGCAGGCTTCACATTCTTGAACTAGCTTCTTTGCGTCAAGGTTTATGGAAGGCCAAAAGAATCCCTGCTTTATTGCTTTGCCCGCTAGTGCTCTTGTGCCTATGTGTGCACCACAGAATCCGCTATGTATTTCTTTGAGAAGTTCTACGCCTTTTTCGGATGTTATGCACCTTAGCCATGGTTCAGTGACTCCAGACTTGTATAGCTCTCCATCCACTACGTCGTAGCCCCTTGCCCTTTGCCTTAGCCTTTTTTCCTCCAACTCATCCTGTGGTTCATAGTGACCCCTCAAGTAGGCCATGATTTCAGCCCTCCAGTCATGACTTTCTGTGTTGTTCATAGTTCTTGGCTTCTGGTCTTTGATGGATGGTTCTCTGATAATTTCAAAGAACACATCCGGAGGCATTGCCTGCTTCTGAGCTGCCGCTTTCGCTAACTTGTCTGCTTCATTGTTGTCATTTCTTGAGATATGTTGAACTCTGTATCCCTTGAAATGCTTCTCCATTTCTCTTACTTTCTCAAGGTATTTCACCAATATCGGATTTCTTGCTTCGCTTTCTTTCTCGATGTGTTCCTGAATCACTTTCGAATCCGTTTTGATGATGAAAGTTTGCTGACCCAAAGCTTTCATCTTTCTCAAAGATAGAAGTAAGGCCTTGTATTCTGTCGTGCTATTTGTAGAAGGCACGTCATCTGCGAAATCAAGCCGAGCAGCGTATCTTATTACGACCCCAGTTGGAGATGTTACGATCGCCGAAATTCCAACACCTCTGTCACACCAGGCCCCATCGCAGTGTACCACCCATGGTGTGGCCATATCTTCGCCAGAGTCTTGTGTCAGCGATGTCCAGTCTACGACGAAGTCTGCTAAGACCTGCGATTTGATTGCGCTTCTTTTTTCGAAGTCCACAGTGTATTCTGATAGCTCTGCTACCCATTTGAAAATTCGGGTTGATGCTTCTTTGTTCGTGAACAAATCATTCAGTGGCTGATTAGTGATGACTCTTATTCTGTGACCTTCGAAATAATGCCTTAGTTTTCTTGCTGCCATGATCACTGCATATGCTATCTTCTCTAGCTCAGAATGGAAAAGTTTGGATCCCGAAAGAGCTTTCGAAGCGAAATACACCGGGATTTGTTTCAGCTTCCCTTCTTCTTCCTTCTCTTGTACTAGCACAACACTGACAGCTGAATTGGAGGCAGACAAGTACAGTAGAAGTGGCGATCTTGGCTCTGGAGGACATAGCTTCGTCATGTTTGACAAATAATCTCTGAGTTCGTGAAAGGCTTGCCTTTGAGATTCAGACCATTGAAAATTCTTGGAATTTCGGAGAACTTGGAAGAAAGGCAGACTTCTCTCTGCAGCTCTAGGTATGAATCTGTTAAGGACGGCCACTCTCCCTGTCAGTTTTTGTACATCTTTCACCGAAACGGGCTCTTGCATCTCGACTAGAGCCTTGATTTTGTTAGGGTTTGCTTCAATACCCTTTGTCGAAACCAAGCAGCCCAATACCTTTCCTTTGTGAATGCCAAAGACGCACTTGTCTGGATTCAGCTTGAGATTTGCTGCTCTGAGATTCGCGAAGGTTTCTGCCAGATCGCTGATGTGGTCTCTTCTTTGAACGCTTTTGACGATTATGTCATTGACATATGCGAGAATATTTCTCCGAAGTTGAGGATGTAGCACTATTGCTATCATTCTTGAAAAAGTGCATCCTGCATTCTTCAGGCCTTCTGGCATTCTGACGAAACAATAAGTTCCGAATGGTGTAATGAAACTTGTTTTTTCCTCGTCTTCTCTTCGCACCCTGATCTGGTGATCCTGAGAACATGTCCAGGAGTGAAAGCATCTCGCTGTTCGCAGCGTCATCAACAACCTTGTCCACCCTTTCTAGGGGAAAATCATATTTCTTGCAAGCCTTGTTCAGATCTGTGAAGTCCACACACATCCTCCACTTCCCATTTTTCTTCTTTACTGGAACAGTGTTAGCCAACCACACAGGGTACATGACCTCCCTATCACTTTGGTGTCCTGAAGCCTTTGCACTTTGGCCTCCACTGCTTTGGCCTTTTCTTCAGACATTTTTCTAAGTTTCTGCTTCTTCGGAGTTATTTTGTCATCTGTGTCTAGGGTATGTTCGATGATATCTCGGTCGACACCTTGCAAATCTTTTGCTGACCAAGCGAAGACATCCTTGTTCTTGTTCAAGAACTCGATGAGTTCTTTCTCTTCTTCGGGACTAAGATGAGCCCCTATCACCACCGCTCTATCTGGCATGTCATCTAGGTACACTTTCTTCATTTCGCCATCAGCACTTATCTCTACTTTCTCTTTGTCTCTTTTGGCTTCAACATACGGTTCTCTCTTTTCTTCGGCGGAGTTCAAGTGGTGGACGTTGCTTTGACCTGGTGTGTGGCCCTTTTCTATGTTTCTAGCCTCTTGCTGATCACCGAACACTGTGATGACTCCTTTGGGTGCCGGGATTTTCATGCATAGGAACTGTTGCCTTATCACGGCGTCGAACTTATTGAAGAAGCCTCTGCCGAAGATTGCGAAGTATGGGTGATACATGTCAACTACGTCAAATGTGAGAGTCTATGTTCTAGCATTGTCAAGATCTCCGAATGATACTGGAAGAGCTATCTTTCCTGCTGGCTTGATTGGCTTTCCTCCGAAGCCCAGTAATGGATACTCTGGTGGCTGTAGCATGTGAGGACTCAAGCTCTTTTTCTCGAACGTTTTCATGAACAGAATATCGGCCGAACTTCCGTTGTCCACCAGGACTTTTGCAATCACCCATCCGGTGATATTCACCTCGATGACCATGGCGTCATTATGATCAGCGGATTTCAACTTGAAGTCTTGTTCGGTGAATGTTATCGGCACCTTGGCCCATTCTGGTCGCGCTGCTGGACCGTCGTTGATGACTGTGTTCACAGATCTGAAGTAGTTGTTCCTCTGCCTCTTTGTTTCGAACTCCATGGCTAAGCCTCCAGTGATAGGCATGATAGTTCCGAAGGAAGGCAATGCTTTCGGATTGTGGCCTCTCGAACTTGACTCTGGCTTTACTGAATTGTCTGGTGGCGGCGACAGCATTTCTTGAATTGGTTGCGGCTGCTGAATGGTTTGAATTGCCTGAGACTGAGGAAAAAACTGTTGCAAAGGTTGCCATTGTGATTGTGCCTGTTGAAATTGTTGAATTGGGATTGGGTTTGGTTGAGGACCCATAAGCTGTGGTTGCCAGAAATTATGACGGAACTGATTTGGCATTGTGGAGGCAATGGACATCCTGGTTTTCTCTTGCTGGATTCTTGCTACATTCGTTTTAGTTTTTGGGCAAGCTTCGGTGCTATGTCCCCTCCCGTGATATCTGCAGTAAAAGTATGGATCTCTTGGATCATGATTTTGGACTTTCGGAGGTCCTCTTCCTCTTCCTCTTGACGGAAAACCCCCTCTTGTGCTTGGCCTGTTGTCTTGGTTGATCTGTGGTGAGGGATTTTCCACATTATTGATGTTTCGTGGGGTTTGGAATTGAGGCCTCCATCCTGTTCCTCTATTGCCTTGTCTTGCTTGGTTTCGCTCAGCTACTCTTCTTCGATGATCTTCATCAGACTTGATGTATTGTTCCAGTTCGTCAAAAAGTTCTCCAATGCTCTGAGGTTCTTTTCTGGTCAAGTGCGAAGCTGTTGGTCCTGGCGTCTATTGATGGTTGAAACACTTAACAACCTTCGATCCGCAAGCTTACGGACCTACACCTTTTTCACCACGGGGTGACCCCCAAGGTTCTTGTCAATCCACGGAGCAAGGGGATTGCTAGCGCTTAACCAAGTACTAATCTAGTTGATTGGAAAGCCTTTGAAAGAGGATTAATCTTAAAGTAAAAGCAATCTAACCTATGTTAATCTAAGACTAAACTAAGGTTAAACTATATGGTGAGGGTTGGTACAAGAGAGAGATTAAGGTAGATAAGCATTCCCTCCCTAGGGTTTATGATCTCATGAACATGCATCTACTACATACATAAAAAGGGTGTTGCCTTCACTAGCTTCATGGCGGTAATGCGGCCGCTAAGCGTTTTCCCTCCACCTTACTGTCACTATGCAGGGTAATCAAACACTTTCACGTATAACCGCATCTATACCTAAGCATCCATAGGGTTAAGCTAATCACCACGATTACCACAAACCCTACTAAGACCACATGTTGCGCAAACATATGTAAACAAAGCATTTGCGAAGACATAGACCATAAAGCATTGATAGGCATAAGATTCATGTATAGATTACATATCATGCATCCATCTAACCCTAGGGACGAACAGAGGCATTACCCCATCATCTTACACGGATTGAAGCACATAGGGGTGATGGAGACTCCGGAGAACGTCGTCGATGAAGATGGCGGTGATGAAGCTTGGGAACACCCCTAGGCCAGCGGCTTGGAGTCCTCCTCTTGCTTCCTTCCCTCCACCGGCGTTGATCCTTGCGACGAGCTCATCCAACTCTCTCCCTCATCTTGCGGCGGCGGTTTTCTGGTGAATGGCGTCGGTAGAATGATTGGATGCGGCGGCCGTCGGAGGAGGGAGCTATTAATAGACCGAGGAGCGACTAGGTCAAAGGGCGGGCCGAACCGCCACAAAAACGGCCTGGGCCGATCCGACCAGGCCGGCCGGCCTGGGCCCTTTCTGGGCCGGTTCGGGCCCGTCCTTCTCCTCGCGGCTCATCTTGACATTTTGCACTAGGCCTCCTTCATTTGTGTCATTTTGAGGTCGTCATCCCCGCGATCAAGATAGGGCGTCTTCTCGCATGAAGTCCGAACTTTACGTCTTAGTCCTCGATGATGATCTGTCGTAGCACCTTGGTCCTTGCCACCTTTGGAAGTGATTTTGCCTTGCACTCGAACACGAACGGAACTCCTCATTTGGTCCTTTGAACATGTTGTGACTCCGTCCCTTTTGTCCATATTTTCCTGCAAAAACACAACACTTCCAAATGCACATACGAAGTTGAACTTGTTATATCATTAGTGTGCCTAGTGGCGGGTTAGTTACATAATCGAGCTCAAACCAAAGTGTAATGAATACGTTTGGAGCACCAAAATTCACCGTCAACATCTCCCCCATGCTTAAACCTTGCTCGTCCTCGAGTAAGTAATCCTTGCTTAAAAGGGAAATCAGCGTTGCCTTCCAATGTTGTCCCTGCACTTAGTCATTCATGACGAGGCAAATTGCTCTCTCTTAAGAATTTATTTTTTTTAAAGTTCAAGTTGTGACCGGCTTCTTTTTCATTATGGAGGATAGACTAACAATAAAGAACAAACCACATTTAATAAACACGATGCTCTCAAACTTAAGTGAACTTCAAACCGTTACCTTGTTCCATGGAAGAATTTTCAAAAAGATGCATATCCAACATAAGTGAAAATCTCTTGCAAAAGCTCATGGAAACACTCATCTCATCAAGTCACTCAAGCCTATACTAGATTATTTTCAACCTATTCTACTCATATGTGATAGTGGAAGGCTTATGCAGAGCTTGGTAGGTTAAAAACAATCCTAGCAAAACATACATCCGAAATATTGTCAAATTAAGAGAGAGAGATCTACTGGAATTACCGAGACTCATCAAAAAGGCCATTGAAAATAAATGTTGGAAAGAGAGAGGGATGAAACACACACATTTAGATAGGTGGACATGTGCAAGTGGCAAATGGATGATCCCGAGGCACAAGTGAAGTCCTCGTTATCGGATTGCACATGGTTGGAAGATTTGAGTATGGATTTGTCATCAAGGCACTTGAGAACTTATGAAGCAAAAAGAACCGAGGAGCAACTTTATTATTTTTTTACTTTTATTTTATTTCCTTCTCATTTTTCTCTCTTTCTTTTTTTTTCTTCTTCCTTTTTTCCTTACTTTTCTTTTTCTTCTCATCATATTTTTTTTCATTTTTCATTTTTTTTCTTTTGCTCCTCAGAACTTTTGCAACATAACACTTACATAGCATTTGTCAGAGATGATGTGATGACTCCTCCCCCATGCTTGAACGATGCTCATCCTCGAGCATAAAAGAGGGGGGAAATGACTGCTAAAGTAAGCATAAATTCCATAATCTTGCGGAATATCTGAATCTCCATCGAGAATTTTACTCCATACTCAAATTGGGTTGTGGACAAGGAGGTGATCACAAAAAGATGTTTTTGGTTTAGGTTGGATGTCCAGCGAGGTTTGTGAAATTTTCGATGTGAAAACCCACAATGCACGGACAAAAAGGCTGGCATGAAAAGTTACACAAAGGAATGACCAGCTTCTTAGTCTCGAAATATAGAAATCAATCCTAATCCAACTCATCAAAACATATGTTTGCAATCTACGGGTTTTGTTATCATAGAACATATATGTATATGGCTTTGGTAGGTAGAACTTTGCAAGAGCATCACAAATATGTAGATAGCATAAAAGTTAAGTTTTTATAAAAACAACAAGTTATCCGGCTATCCATAAACTTAAATCAAAGAGCAAAGATATGTATGTGGGTCTAGAGCATAGTAGTCATTTCACCTCCACAAATAAAAGAGCCGGTATTTAAATTAATTTCAGATCACGTTATAGAGAGCAATTAGCCAAGACATGTATAACTTCATGTAGGTACAACAAAGCGGCAACTTTCATCATTTTTCCATAAGCATAGGCAATATAAAACATCGAGGTGAACACATGGTCATGCCTATCTATTGAAAAGAAATCTAGGTTGTCCTCTTAGTAGTCATGTTATTGTTGGAAGAGAAAAACAAAAGGTTGCACCTAGTTGAGGTTGAAGGCATACTTACAAGCATTTGTGTTTGGAAAAGAGAAGGTCTATGGAGGTGTTACCGTCTTTTGTAGTTTTTCGCGATCTTCTCCCGACATCTCCATGTATCGAATACGGCTTTACTTTTTTCTTGATTTTCCAATGCTCCTAAACTTCTGAATTTGATCATGTATGCTTAATGGAGCCAATGGTCACCTTCTCTTCAATGTTGTCTTCACCATCTCATCTTTCTTGTTCTCATCATCTCCTTGCTGTCTCTTTTTCATGGATTTCCCCTCTGTCCAAAACAGAACATATATCGAAATATAGCTCTATTAAAAAGTTTATGAAATTACCTTTCCAACGTGTAGTCATTCATCGAAAACGGAGTTCAAACAAGGGAGCTATATCCGTTTTACTTCAGCGCTGCGTGCTGTCCAAAACTGATTTCAGGACGTGTTGCACCCGGTGATTCGGGCATAACCGCTTGTAGGGACCTCCGATTGTCTTGATTCTTGATTTGTTGGAATCGTAACTTCATGGGGCTTCTAAATATCCAAAAATATTCAGTGTTTTCCCTTCGAGACCATGCAGAAATTCGATGAGATCAATAGCTTCTTATGCATTGATCCGGAGATGTTAATGATCTTGATCATTCTATCTTCTAGAGCGTCATGTTGCACTTCCGTGTTGAAGATTCATGGTCTCCCCCATGCTTAGCATTTTGCTAGGCATGGAAGAAGAAGACAAAGCATTTTTATCTTAGCCACTCTTCAATTTCCTTGTAGTGAGAGTCTTTGTCTTACCTGCAAAACATTTTAAGCGCACATTCTACCCCCAAGGTGACGGTTGGGAGTAGATAGAATTGTCAACAATCCAACAATGTTTCCTAGGACTCTTAACTTGTGGCATAATTAGTCTAATGAGGAATTAAAACCTAATGGGTGTACGTGGGTGCAAAGTGTGTATACACATGAAAGGAAAGCATATAAACAAAGACAATATTTTCACCTAGTTCTAAACACCATGTTTACAACTAGGTTGCCGAATTTCTCCATAGCCATAAAGGTTGATTTATCTAGGGTTAAAACACCATGTCTATACCTAGATCAATAACTCTTATAGCACAAGAAAAACTAAGCGCATTGCAAAGCTTATGAACTAACCAATGAAAACATATGAAAAGCTAGGAAGGTTTATCGAACTTAATGATGATGGTCCGCAATCATGTTTAAACACCACGTTCACACAAGATTGCAAAAGGGAAATACTCATAAGGCCTTATGAAGCATTAACATGAAAAATGAAGCATACATCATTAAGTATATAAATCAACCAAGCCCACTAAATACAAAACATGTATATGCAAAGAGACAAACACGTCGACAAAATGAATGCATGCAAATAAATAAATATGAGCACGAACATGATGGTTTTAAAAAGAAAATGAAACTTAGATTAATTAACCACAAATTAATCATCATAGGGTGGTGTCATTTATTGTCTATAAGGAAGAAATAAAAACACAAAGAATCGGGTTGCCTCCCGAGAAGCGCTTCATTTAAAGTCATATAGCTCGACTTTCTCACATACCTTCTTTTCGTCGCATAGCCATGGCCCTTCATGCAAGAAGAAAAGGTGCCAATGCAGCTTTAATTTACTTCCCATGTTGTGCTTGATCACTTATAGAAGACTTGCCCATGATATCCTTTTGCTTCATCGCTATCTCCTTTTTTATCACCCTTCGTTGCTGCCTTCACTCCATGAATTTTTCTTTAATGTCCAGAACAGAAAGTATATGCAAACTCTACTCCATTACACAGTGCACAAAATTTTCTTTCCAACAAGTCTTTATTTGCCCAAATCGGACTCCGAACAAGAGAGTTACGCTCGTTTTACTTCGGTGATGAAATCTGTCCTGAAATTTCAGAACACGCAACGCTCAATGTTTTCTCCATAACTCCTTGCACGGGTCTTCAAATTCGTTGGTTCTTGATGCGTTGGAGTGGAAACTTGATGGAGCTTCTGAATATCTCATTTTCTTCATTTGTACACCTCTGAACAATCTCTCAAATTGATGAAGACAGCAGCATCCATCACGGGATTTGGAGAGGTTGATGATTTATCTTGCAATTCTTTAGGCATGACTTCTCTTTTTATTATTCAGGCCTTATCTACATGGTTAGTGAAAATCGGGCCTTCTCCTGACATGTGCTTCTTTAAGGTCATTAGCTTGACCAACCACAAAACATGATCGAGATTTACAAAACTTATTGTAAACATACGCATCCATAATTAACACCACAAGCAAATCGTAGCAACATATCAAGGTGTAATTAAAATAAGCATATGTTTCATGCAAAACACTTAGTTCATCATTAGGCAAAGGTTCTCTAGGCATATAATTAAATGGTTCAAACATAAACATTGCCTCATCATCATTCTCAAGAAAATCTAGCCTATCAACATGATCATTATTGGAACAAGGCATAGAATTTAAACTATTATTCATACTAATGGTCCAACATGAATATTTAACTATATCATCATTAATTCCAATAATATCTTGAGATTTCAGCGTGTACCTTTGCCTCGGAGCTTCCTTGACAAGAGTGATATTTGGTTCATCTAGCGGTGTTGAAGGCGAATCAATCTCAGCGAGTGAAGGTGTCTCTTTGTTACCTTTTTGCATCCCCTCCATCTCATCAAGTGGGACATGTAATCCATCAACTATGTATGCATTCATCTCTTCTTTGAAGTCTTCATTGTCATCCCAATATTTCTCTTCAAAGTCTCGAATGTAGCTTTCTTTATCTTCCATGTACCACATGTCGTCGAGATTGCTCATCGTTGATTCACTCTTTTCTTCATCCTTGAGCACTTCCATGTCTTGATTTGCTAGTGTGTAGGCTTCAATAGCACACAAGCTATAACCTTGTGGAGAGGGCCCTTCTTGGAGAATTTGCTCTATGTCATCTCCCTCCCATTCGTCTTCTAGCTTGAGTCCTATCTTCTCCCATTTATCCTTCGAGTCACTAGGCTCATCACGGTTGTACTCCTCTCTTCCTTCATTGCAAATCTTCGAGTTGTCAAATTGATCGATCCATCCTTCATCTTCTTCATCTCTTTCTTCTTCAAACATATTTTGGATCGATTCTCCACTCATTTCTTGATCAAATATATCCTCAACTTGTTTGGCAACGTGTCGGCGTTCCTCCTTCCTTCGGTAGTTGATTAGTGGGGCGAAATCAACTTGAATCCAATCGGATTGATTGAACTCCGCCAATGGTCTAGCATTCCCCATACTTCGGCCTACATTCATGTTAGTTTCAACATTTTTAATATCCGAAATTACTTCTTTTACCTTGGGAAGTGGATCTTCAACTTCTTGTATGGTTGGCTCATTTTTCTTGACCTCCGGTTCGTCTTTTTCAGAAATTTCAGCAAGCACCTCAGGCTTGCTTTTGTCGTTTTGCTCCTCCCGACAACATCTTTGCCAATCTCATTGTATTTTCTTTCCATTGCTTATCCTTTGTAAGATTTGTGCGGCTTCACTAATAGTTTTATCCATTAAATCACCGCCTGCACACATGCTTACAAAACGAGAAGAGTTAGGGGTTAGTGAGAAGTAAAATGTATGCAACATCAAGTCACCGGAAAATCCCAAGTTCGGGCCTTGCTCAAGTAGTTCATTAAAACGGTCCCAAGCTTCATCAATTTCTTCATCTTCTCCTTGCTTGAAATTAAGCACTCGCCTCCTTAAGTCTTGAACCTTACTTATGGGAAAGAACTTCAAAAGAAACTTCTTCACTAGCTCATCCCAATTTCATTTTGCTTCAACGAACGCAAATGTGTACCATCTTCACGCTTCATCTTCGAGAGAGAACGGAAAAAGATTCCACTTGAACGAAGTGGCCGGAACTCCTTCTTGTTGCACTGTGTTGCATATCATCGTGAATTCCTTAATGTGTCTATATGGGTTGTCATCCTCCAATCCTCTGAATTGGTTTGTCGCCACTAACTTGATGATTCTAGGCTTCACTTCGTAGTGGGTTGTAGCAAGCGTCAAATCTGATTTTTGCATTTCAAAGTCCTCCATTGACAGTATTGCTAGCTCCCCTAGCGACATCTCTCCGTCTTCCAATGGTGAGGTGAACAAATCCATCTAGGCACAAGAAAATAGAAAGAAAAACAAAAAAGATTTTTTTTTCTAGAAAATAAGGGTTAGATGTTAGTAATCAACAAAATTAATACTAGATTAAACGTAGCAAACTGGCTTGCTCCCCGGCAACGGCGCCAGAAAAATGGGCTTGTTGATGGTTGAAACACGTAACAACCTTCGATCCGCAAGCGTACGGACCTACACCTTTTTCACCACGGGGTGACCCCCAAGGTTCTTGTCAATCCGCGGAGCAAGGGGATTGCTAGCACTTAACCAAGTACTAATCTAGTTGATTGGAAAGCCTTTGAAAGAGGATTAATCTTAAAGTAAAAGCAATCTAACCTATGTTAATCTAAGAAATCGAAGGTTAAACTAGATGGTAAAGGGTGGATACAAGAGAGAGATTAAGGTAGACAAGCGTTCCCTCCCTAGGGTTTAGGATCTCATGAACATGCATCTACTACATGAAAAGGGTGTTGCCTTCACTAGCTTCATGGCGGTTATGCGACCGCTAAGCCTTTTCCCTCCACCGTACTGTCACTACGCAAGGTAATCAAACACTTACACGTATAACCGCATCTATACCTAAGCATCCATAGCGTTAAGCTAATCACCACGATTACCACAAACCCTACTAAGACCACATGTTGCGCAAACATATGTAAACAAAGCATTCGCGAAGACATAGACCATAAAGCATCGATAGGCATAAGATTCATGTATAGATTACATATCATGCATCCATCTAACCCTAGGGACGAACGGAGGCATTACCCCATCATCTTACATGGATTGAAGCACATAGGGGTGATGGAGACTCCGGAGAACGTCGTCGATGAAGATGGCGGTGATGAAGCTTGGGAACACCCCTAGGCCAGCGGCTTGGAGTCCTCCTCTTGCTTCCTTCCCTCCACCGGCGTTGATCCTTGCGACGAGCTCATCCAACTCTCTCCCTCATCTTGCGGCGGTAGTTTTCTGGTGAATGGCGTCGGTAGAATGATTGGATGCAGCGGCCGTCGGAGGAGGGAGCTATTAATAGACCGAGGAGCGACTAGGTCAAAGGGCGGGCCGAACCGCCACAAAAACGGCCTGGGCTAATCCGACCAGGCCGGCCGGCCTGGGCCCTTTCTGGGCCGGTTTGGGCCCGTCCTTCTCCCCGCGGCTCATCTTGGCATTTTGGACTTAGCCCCTTCATTTGTGTCATTTTGAGGTCGTCATCCCCGCAATCAAGTTAAGGGGCCTTCTCGCATGAAGTCCGAACTTTACGTCTCAGTCCTCGGTGATGATCCATCGTAGCACCTTGGTCCTTGCCACCTTTGGAAGTGATTCCGTCTTCCACTCGAACACGAACGGAACTCCTCATTTGCTCCTTTGAACTTGTTGCGACTCTGTCCCTTTTGTTCATGTTTTCCTGCAAAAACACAACACTTCCAAATGCACATACGAAGTTGAACTTGTTATATCATTAGTGTGCCTAGTGGCGGGTTAGTTGCATAATCAAGCTCAAACCAAAGTGTAATGAATATGTTTGGAACACCAAAATTCACCGTCAACAGCGTCAGACCTTTGATTAGTGCTTGGATTGTTGTTTTGTCATCTGTTCCCGGAATTTGAGATTTTTGTTGCATGAATCTTCTTACGAAGTTCTGCAGTGGCTCCCTGTCTCTTTGCTTGCAACTATAGAGATCTGATGGCTTTGCAGATGTTTCGTGGAACACTTGAAATGCTTGAATGAACTTTGTCTTGAGATCAATCCAGCTGCAGATTGAGTGTGGAGGTAGCAGGGAATACCAGTTGAGAACTGGGCCTTCGCAAGTAATGATAAAAGATTTGGCCAGTGCAACATCATCTCCTCCTGCTGAATTTACAGCTGCTTCATAGCTCATAAGGAACTGTCTGGAGCTTCCATATCCATTGTACTTCGGGAGATAGACTGGTTTGTACTTCGGGGGCCACGGTGCTGTTTGCAACCCAAGTGAAAGTGGCGATTCTGGATCTGCGAACTGTGAGATTCCGTTGCCCGTGAAGAAGTTCTCTCTCGGGGTTCTTTTGTGCTGACCAGAGCTCTGATATGGCGAATCGCGCCAGAGTGAACTATTTTCTTGTTCTTTCATTTCATCGATTTCCTTTTGCATTTTTTCCAGCTGTTCTTTTGCTTGGTTAAGTTTCTCCAATTTCTCCGAAACTTTTCTTTTTGCTTCCAGCTGGATCGCGAAGTTTTCCTTCTCCTTCTGAAGCATTAGCACTTTTCTGTTCACTTCTTCCAATTGTTTGTCCACTGCGTCATCATCGTCATCTTCATCTTCGACGTGTGTTTCCAGGAGGTGTGCAGTTTTTTCTGCTCGTGCTTTCTTGAGAGCTTCGAGCTTCGCTTGTCTGTCTTGATCTGTGACCTGTGGAGGCTCTGTGGCAAGAGAGTTTTCATTTTCTTCTTCCACGTGATGATCTTCGTGGTCTGCATCAGTGGGTGTGTTCTTCTTGGACTTCTTCTGTGGAGGCATCGTGGGTTCTCTGTTGGCTTAGACCACGGTGGGCGCCAATGTTGGGGAGTCCGAAAATCGGATGGGATCCCCGAACACAGACGGAATAAGATTCGCGAACAAGCACGCGAAAGGATTCGAGAATGAGGAGACAAGGAATCTCCGAAAGCCTGACTTCACCTCAAAAGTTGTGAACCCCTTTACACGTGCCCTCGGGTCCCCTTATATAGGGAGACGAAGGGACTTTTACATTCCGAGATTACCCTCGAATCTAGAGAATATTCCCAATGTGAACATGTACACAAATGTCTTTTACATCCCGTGATTTGCGGAACTAATTTCATATATTTACAAGCCGGCCACTAGTTCACACCTCGAACCCGGACTTTTGGCACCGCCCCATTGACTTGGTTTGTTCGTGACTTTCGCCTCATCCTCGCGAAGATTCCCAGGTACTCAGATTCCCGCCTTCCATCACCGAAACCGTCATCGAAGTAAGATTTCCCCGAATCTGCAAAGATCCCCGAAATTTCCATCACCCTGAAATTGTAAACAAATTCGAGAACTTGTACTCCTTCAGCGACCTTTTCACCCAAGAGCAACAGGTTAGTGATTTTCAGAATTCACACTATAACCTCCGAATTCGGGAATCATGAAGACGAATACTTCGTTCGGCTCTTTCCCACCCACTTCTCTGAATTCGTAAGATTCCTGACATCTCCGAAGTTTCGAGGGTGAAAGGTTTTTACCCAATTCCTCAACAGATGGCTTGATTAAAGTACAAGGATCATAGAAAGAGAAGATGGTAATTCTCTCTAAATTAAATGCAAGGCTTCATGCGGTAATTGAAAGAGGACACAAGGATGAGTATAGACTTTATGGTCCTTAATTGGAAGCTTGCATATTCGTCGTCAATCAAGAACAAGCATTTGAAGCTGGATTTCAAATGGAGATTAATTATGGATGAAGCAAAGTGAAACTCAATGTGGATTGGTAAGTGATGAAGAGATCAACCGAGATGACTAGGGTGAGGGACTAAGCAATCTTTGGGGCCGTAGCTAAGCCGCCATGAGTGTTTTGCTAAGGTGAAGTTCTAGTATCCGTGGGGTCTCGAAGTATCATATCCAAGCCTTAACCGAGGGAAGCAATGCAACTCATCTACATGTTATGATTGGCAATATGGAGTGACTTGTGGATCCAAGTGTGCATTCTTATGCTAGATGGAAAGATCCTAAGTCACTAGCTCAAGTATGGACGTGCTCAAGACATAGGCTAAGTTGAAAGCCCTCAAGTGGATATTGTTCAAGTATGGCAAGATTGAAGACATTCAAGCTCAAGAGGTTGTCACGGTGTTTTTATTTAATCTTGAGTATAGGTATGTCGTACTATCAAGAGGGATGCAACATTAGCGAGTTGACCAAAGTCAAAGTGCTCATTAGTTGACCTAAGTGAGAATTAGCCTTGAGAGCCTAAGAGTGTGCTAACTAACCCAACTAACCTAACCTGAGCCACTTCATCTCTTTGGTGAAGTGTTGGAGTGAAAGAAAGGGTTTTGGGGGTATCTCGGGCCTGACCGGTCTGACCGGTGCCGCTAGCCCAACGGCTAGTTTTACGAACACCGGTCTGACCGGTGTGGGGCACCGGTCTGACCGGTGCCGCCCGACAGCTAACGGCTAGTTTTCTCCTTTGAGGGGTATAAGTACCCCTAGCCTCCTACAGTGGAGGGTTGCTGTTCTTGGTGACTTTGCTGAGCTCCTAAGCCATTCTTTGCAAGTACTAAGCCTTAATGGCTCTCCCCAACCTCTCTTTCTGAGATTTGTGGATTCAAGTCATATCCTTTGTGTTGGATTGAGAGAGTGAGCTCAAGAGCATCTTTGTGAGCTAACAAGAGCATTCCCATAGCTTGAGCACTTCGATTTCGCGTCTACAAGCATTGAAACATTTGTTACTCTTGGAGGTTTGCCTCCTAGACGGCTAGGCGTCACCGGCTAGCTCCCAAGGTTGTGGTGAGCAGCAGGAAGTTTGTGAGGGCTGTGATCTTGCCTCTTCGTGAAAAAGGTCGCCTTAGTGGAAAGGAGGAAAGTGGTTGAAAGAGACCCGACTTGTTGTGGGAAAGTTCCCTTACAAGCTCCTCAACGGAGACGTAGCCTTTCCTTAGTGGGAAGTGAACTTCGGGAAACAAATCCTTGCGTCTCATTGTGGTTTGCCTCTCTAAGTTGATTTCTAGCATATTTGATTTGCTTCCGCTTCGATCTACTTGGGTGTGCTATTTGTGTGTGCAGGGATCATTACCCTGCTTGTGATCATCTACCAAGGCCACTCACCAAGTTTGGTTCGTGCTAGAAGTCAAGAGGAGCTTGAAGCTATTTTTGCAGGTGCCCTGTGCTATGCCGGTCTGACCAGTCCCAGGCAACGGTCTGACCGGTCCCAGGCAACGGTTTGACCGGTGCCTCCTATGAAGCACAGTCAGTGACCGGTCTGACCAGTCATCACCACCGGTCTGACCGATGTACACTGGCTGCTCAAGTTTTCGGGGAAGAAAAGTTAAAGTTGGTCCTCACGCCTATTCACCCCTCCTCTAGGCGACATCAAGGTCCTTTCACAATTGTACATATCTCAAAGTCTTCGTTACTCCTTTTTTTTGCAAGTTTGCATGGGCAATTTTATGAGACCAGGAACAAGATGTCCATTCAAAAGAAATTCCTGAACTATACCATTGAAGTGATGCTTTCTGGTCTTCCATGCATGTTGCATAATTGGACCGTCGCCGCTGAAGAAAAAGAATGAGGCAAGGTGGTCGTGTGTAACATCCCTGATGTTTAGTTAACATAAGCACAATAATTAGCCTTGTAATTAAGTGTGATTAGTCCCAAAGCATACTTAGTTTAGTTTTGATCATCTTTACAAAAGAAACCCTAGTCAAATGTCCAAATCTTGGTCAAACCCTTTAAGAGCTCTATACTCATGAAATGGTTTTCTTGCGCGTTCTCCAAATTTCACTATAGAACTTCAAATTCTACCAATATAAATTTTTTTCTTTATTTACGGGAACACAATTTTCATAATTGGCGGATATTCAAATTTTGAGTGCAAATTGGCCAAAAATCGAGCTGACGTCCCTGTGAACAGTAAATCGGGGCCGAGAAAATCAGTGACTTTGCCACGTTTTTCCCTTTAAACCAAGCATCAAATCATAGGTCACCCTTTGCAAAAGTTGTAGTCCTATAGTTGCTCTACAACTTTCGTATTTGGAGATTTTCGAGTTGTATTCAAAATGTTTGAGTTTCGCAATTTCGAAAACTGGCAAACGGAATGAAACTGGCGCCGGCGTCGCCGCGCTCTCGCGCGCGCACGCCCATCTCGCGTCGTCCACGTGTTGAGGCTCCCGCTCTCCGCCGTACGGACTCCTCGGCCCCTTCGTTGTGGACCCGCGTGCTGTGGAACATCCGCCCCTCCGCCAAGCCGTACACCGCGCCCAGGCACGTGCCGCGGCGTGCGAGCCAGCCGGCAGCGCCACACGCCGAGCGACTGCGAGCGCCGCGCACATGCGGATGGGCCAGTTGGCCGCCCTTGGTGGCGCCAATAGGCTCAACACCTCCTCGTGTTTCCCTCCTCTATTGCAGACGAGTCGAGCAGAGCCGCAGGACCGTCCAGACTGCTCCGCCGACGCCATTGCTGCGCCACCACTGAGCTCACTGTCTCGCTCCTCCCCGCGAGCTCCCGTCGCTTCTACGCCTTCTCACCCATCCACTTAAGCCTCCCGTGCGCCGGTCTTGAATCGCCGAGCCGCCTGGCCGCCGGCAACTGGGCCGAGGCGGGCGTTCTGCCCTGGCGCCGCCGCCGGCCATCACCGGGAGCCCCACAGCCCCAACAACTGCCAAGAATCGGTCGAGGGTAGGTCCAATCCCCACCCTAACCGCTCCGCGGCCAAGGACGGCCGGCCAATCGCCGCCGGCGAGCTCCATGCGCTGCCAGGGACCACATTGCATCTTCCCCAATAGTTCTAGGGTGTTTTTCGTGACCTAGGGACCTTTGCGTAATTACGAAAAGTTATTCCAGGGACCCAGTTGTAAAAGAGATCTTAGGGTTTTAGCTGAAACTTAGAAAAATCATTAAAAATCGTAGCCAAATCAGAAAACTGCAAGTCAAATTTTGTTGGGTTCCTGGTGACGAACTATACCTTTTCTAGAAAGGTTATATAGAGGTTTTGTCTATAGTTTTTTAATGAAAAATCAAACTCAGTTTGAAGTGTTTTTGTTGTAATTTAAATTATACTCATGATATGGAAGTAAATTTTGGATATGTTGTTCTTTATGGCATGTTTAGATTTGTGACCAAAGTTGACAGGAGTTTAATGTGTAGATCTTCAGTTATGATTTATGTAAGCTTTATGCTAGATTAATATTGATGCTTTTTACAGCCCCTTTAATAACTTTTCTCTAAAGCACAAATACACCCCAGGGCTTTGTTATGATAAGATGTACCTCTGTTAGAGTGGATGAGATTTTAGGATATGTTTTGACGCTTGTTTTGGAATTAATCTTGTTTAGAAGTTTAAATTAATAATTTGAAAAATAATTTGAATCTACACTTGTTCTTTGGTCATAGGCTTAGATTTGACCTAAATGAGTTATAGTAGAAAGTTGAGACCAAAAATATTAATAAATCTTTTTGTAGGATTTATTTGTGAGTTACTAGACTGAAATTTGTCTTTTCATATAAATTAAAATAAAGGTAATCTGGAGCTAAACTTTGGCATGTGAGCTTAGTTTAGGTTTATGTTGATGTGTACCAAAATTTAGGACCAGTGGATGTGTATTTAATTTTATATGAATTTTTGATGAAAGGCTAATAGCTTTCAAGTAAATAACAATCTTTTTGTTTTTTTTTTTGAAATGTGGTGATGTGGATCTGTTCAAAATTATTAGGACACACCCCTTGCTGTTTTGTGAAGTTAATTAAATTAATTTGCTTAAATATGTACACAGTCACCATCAAAGTTAACCTTTAATTAACCTCTCCCACCCTCACTATAACCTAATGCATATGCATGTGTACGTGTAGATTTACGGGACGGTACTTAAACGCTGACCCAGGAGGGAGAAGGGATAGTTGATGGAGAGGTGAACCAGATCGGTGTGCAGCAAGACCTAGACCAAAGTCCAGAAGAGCCCAAGGCTGTTGCTAACATAGAAGAAGGCACACCGGAGTTGCATATAACCTTTTTGGATAAAATCTCTTAACTTTTACCTTTTCAGTATTTATGATTTACTTTCTGCATTTAAGTTTCAGGAGTTGTTTTGAAACCTAGATGCATGATCCTTAGGTTCCTATACTCTTATACTAGTATCTTAGGACGCTAGTGCCATGCTTTAAGGACACGGTACAAGTCGAGTAATGACTCATTGCTCGCGAGATATAGGATGCTTATGTTAGAATCATAAGTTGGCTAAATTGACTCGCTCATATGGTAGGAGCAATGGGTTCGATCTCGACCGAGTAGCATGGTGCTGGTTTAAGCTATTGAACGTACCAAGTGCTTGTCGGGAATGGGACCGGTAAGTCTAGTACCTAATGAACCAGTGCGGGGACTTTATCGATACTACTCTTGAGATGCTTCTCCCGGTTTGATCCCGGTAGTGCAAGTGTGATCCTGGACGTGCCGTGTGAGGGTGTTCCAGTAACCTTGTACTTAGGACTGTAGCGCCTGTCCCTAATCTGGGGAATGACGGGAACCGCCTAGTCGGGGTAGACCCCGCATTCGCTTTTATTTGATTTCTTGGGGTCTACCTTCTTCCGTGTATCTTGGGTTTATCTTGCAAGGATATAAATCGATCGATCATCGGTCACTCGTCGTTATCTGAGTCGGCTTGTCCACTGGCTACCCCATGTATTTATGGAACAGTTGGATTAATATTGCTGGCTGATTAATGTAGTTTGCACAAACATGCTTGTTTAGTTAGGTGCTTACCTAGAATGGTTAACATATTAGAACTTGAGCTAAAATTGGAAAGTAAGGATCAACTCTTAGTCGCTTTTGGCAAAACAAAACCACCAGTCAAAAAGCCTTGCATGTCTAGTTGTACTTTCTTTTTGTCGGGTCAGTCTTGCATAGTATTAGCATACTCAGCCTTGCTTAATTTGTGGTTTTCAGGTAACCCCATCTGGCCTGGTTCTATTCCAAATGGTTGGGAGCTTGAGTGGGAGCAGGATGACGATGAGTGATATTGATATATTATGGATGGCCTCCCATAAGTATCTGCCATGTATTTTTTTTCCGCTGTTTAAACTCTGAAACACCTTACTTTCATGTACGAAAAACCTGGTTTGTAATAATGTGACTTGTGTACTTTTTATGTAATGTTGAACTTGTACTCTGGTCCCGCCTTCGTGTGGGCTTTGCGCATATCACGATCCTGTAGTAAGTGATTCACCGGGCATGACCCGGCAGAGATGACAAAATACATCCTTGTTATCGCTTATGAGCCAAGTGGACCGGCTTAGGTGATAATACGGATTTATTTTGGGCGGTTCTGTCACATCGTGTTTGTTACTCAAGTCATGTTGTAGATGAAGAACTTCACTCCCAGCAACTTCCTTCTGTCTAACATTTGCAAGATGTGATTCTCGTTTGTAGTAGGATAGTGCTGGCTTTTTCTCTTTTGAATGAATGTTGCCTTGAGTTGAAAAACAAGGCAAGTTTAGGAAAAATGATTGCATTCACAAGATTAAGTATAGCGCAAAAGCAATCCCCAATCCATTTTGAATTAGCCACCATTCTTTTTTTTTGTCATAATGAATCCAGAAATATAACTATAGTTTTTAAAAAATCTTGGTCAAAGATAAGTTTTTTTACTCAGAAGAAAGGTATAATGGAAACAAATATGAAACAAAGGGAGTAGCCTAAAATTGGATATAACTATACAACAACACATGAAAAGATATTGAGAGACTTCCCTAGACGACACTAAAAGAACCGAAAATTCTAGATTTATTTCTATAAGGTCCATTCCTCTCTTGCACCGATGTAATTTTTTGTGTTCCTCAATGTCCTAGGTTAGTCTGTTTTGTCCCTAGTTTTAATTTTAGTTAAAAAAATACTCTCTCCCTCTCTCTCTCCCAAATCACTATTCATTTTTGGCCTTTCAGCATGCATAACTTCTGCTATGTATCTGCACATAATATAAAAGGGTTATTGCTTTCTTGCACCTATTTTGAACCCTAATTGTGTTTTTACCTCCACTTTATTTCAGTTTGTATTTTTACCCCTGCTTTTTTTTAAAAAAAAAGTAAGGTTCATTTTACAACTACTCTGTGAACAACATGTAACGGTGTTAAAAAGTCGAAAGAAGACAAGTTTTCCCTTGCGAATATGCCTCTATTTTTTCTAGAACTTTGTGATTGTACTCTTATTTGGCCACATGTATTTAGATAGAATTTGAACATATATGAATATAAATTTGCAAATAATTTTTTGATACATTTTCACAGTTTTGAATAGTACTTTGCTAATCAAATTTTGACAAAAACAATTGATATCATAACAAGGCAGAAGTACTTTGCCACGGGTGAGCGACATCTCAGAGTCGCAACTGCCAGCTAATGCGGAGTCACAAGTCTTACAGATGCAATGTTGCTCTCCCGCCCATGTAACCAATGCAATTAGTAGTATTTTATATTTTGTCAGGCAAGTTTCACTGCACAGTTTTATGGCATAGTTACAATTTACAAAGATCGAGAATCTGGTAATTGTGCAGTTGAGATGAAACTCTCACTTCTCTCTCTACTCATAATGACCATTGCATGGCAAGTCAGAAAAAATGATGATAATGCGTATAACTTAATGTCCATAAAACGTATACGTAAGTTTGCATTGAGACATTGATGTCATCTTTAGTAAGCTCCATAGTAATAAGGCCAATCGAGTGTACTAGAACAATTATCTAGACTGAAAACTAGGTAAATGTGTCAGTGGAGTTTCATAGCGATGAAACTTCTCTCATCATCACGTTAGTAAAATTGACGATATTTAATATTGTGAAACTCTCCATGAAACCTCTATTGAAACTGGCCTAAAGAATACTCAGTACCACACGTGACAGATAGCTTTTCCTTTAATTAAACAAGGGCAGCAACGCTTCTGTTCATTCCAAGAAGCAGAATACAACTTATATCACTATTTGGCACTTATTAAGCCGTATATTTCTATCTACATTTCTTTACCGTCACGTACACGTTAACTAGCTAGCTCCACGTACGTAGGTACGACGGGGCAACACCGTGCCAAAACACATCATCACGCATACCCCCCACCGAAATACATACACGCCAAAACCAAGAAGTCATCAGAACATACAAAAAGAAAAGAGAAGGATGCTCGCATGCACGGTTGTGGCGGCATCGATCAGTGGCCGACGGCTATGGCCTCCTCGTCGGCGAGCTCGATGCCGGCGTCGGCCAGGCGTTTCTCCTTGTAGACGTACCCCTTCGCAGCGAGCGTGAAGAAAACAAGGTTGATGGCGCTGATCACGCCGAGCAACCAGTAGAAGTAGTCGAGCCTGCCCTCGTTGAGGTTGTCGGCGAGCCAGCCGCCGTGACCGCCGTGGTTGGTGAGCTTATCGACGATGGTGACAAGCAGCGTGCTGAAAAAGAACCCGATGGCGCAGGTGCTGAGGAACAGCCCGGTGCTCATGGTCTTCATGCCCTTGGGGCACTCGCGCAGGAAGAAAGCGAGCTGGCCCATGTACGTGAACGCCTCGCCGGCGCCGACTAGCACGAACTGGGGCATGAGGAGGAACACGGTGATGGTGACGCCGTGCTCGGAGGTGGTCTGGCGGTGGCGCTCGACAATCGCGGCGACGGCCATGCCGGCGACGGAGAGGAAGAGGCCGACGAAGACCCGCTGGAGCGGGCTGAGGCCGTGCGGGTTGCCCGTGAGGCGCTTGACGACGGGCGCGATGAGGCGGTCGTAGAGGGGCACGGTGAGGAGGATGGAGCCGATGAGGAAGACGGTGAGGGAGCCCGCGGGGATGAGGAAGCCGGAGCCGCCGAGGCCGCGGTCCATGAGCTCCGCCTGAGCCACCGAGAAGGTGGTCATCTGCGCGTGGATGGTCCAGAACATGATGGTGGTGGCCCAGATGGGCAGCATCCGCACCACCTGCTTCACCTCCTCCACGTCCGTCCGCGTGTTCAGCGTCCACTTGCTCGCGTTCGCCGGCGACTCGCCGTCGACGATCGCCGCGTGGTCAAGGAACCTGCATATATCGTCCAGTTTACAGTAAGTCATCAGTGTTGCTGTACTAGTGTCATCATTTTCAACGTCAAATTAATCACTGATGCAGGTTTGAATTATTGGCGTGGTGGCTGCCTGGTGACCAGAACTACAGTGTACTGTTACTGTATGTGAGAGCAGAGCGCTAGGACGACTCTGAAATGCAGGGAACTTTTTTGGACGTCCGATCAGGAATCGCCGGCGCGTCACATCCACCGGACGACTCGATCGACCGATCACCACCGCGCGGCTCGTGATCGAGCCCGTGCACGGGATGTTATTTGCGTTCGTGGGGGCACCGAGAGCAGCAGACAGCCACACGAACGGGTGGCCTTGTTGGTCGTGCCCGTGAGCCCCTGCGGCGTGCGCGCGCGCGCCGGCCATGTGATCACAACGAGCGGCGACCGCCGGGTGCGTGGCTACCTCAACTTTCGTGGTGGTTTTCCACAGGACAAAGGCATCTGTTTGGGGACTAAACAAAACGGGCTCTCTGGAGGGAGCGGCGGCCGATGGATTACTGAACGGCTGAAGCAGCAGCATCCCGGTGCAGGGTGCATGCACCTGGGAGAAGGCGTTACCTCAGCTCGCCGGCCGGTGCTCGACTCCTGTCCTTCATTTGTAATCACTATCTTCAGGGTGCACTTAATAATTGATTACTACTGCACTAATAAATTGCGAGGTTTAGTGAAAAGTGAGGACGTGAGGTCGATGCTGTCACTTGGCTACGTGCGCCCGCCTAATCTCAATTCGTTCCACTCCAACCAAATGGTGATGCATATGGGGGTGACGGTATCTGGCCCGGGGTGATTAATAATTAGGAGGTTATTAGGAAAAAATAGCTTAATATAATTTGTGGTTCAGCAGGCTATTGACCGTTGTCGTCGTTGCTGTCCTTGAGAACGAAGCACAAGTGGTCAAGTAGCGTATGATACTAATTTTTCTGGCCCAGGAGCAAGCAGAGGCAGACCTAGCTAGTGTGTTTCCTTTTTCACGGATTTTAGCAGGTGGTTCGAGCACGTAGTTATCTGCTTTGGCCAGAATGACTTCTATGATCTTAATCCATATGGTGTGTTCATCATTTTCGCCCATCACCACAACTAAAGATCAATGTGATGTGAACACGTGAGAGATTTCGGTTTGGTGCCATTCCACGCGAGCACACGACGACAGTGGTAGGAGACAGAGGTGTCGTCACATGTGCCGTGGACGGGTACGTGCAAGTGGCGGATGGGAGCCAGAACTGAGAATTTTAGGCCGATCCCTTGGCGATTGGCAACGGGCACGGCACGGGCAGTACGTATCTGCAAACATGTCTCACTCGATGACTCGACGCTCGGCATCACGCCGACCTCCCTGACGCCTGCAGCCAGCAGCGCGCTCGGCTCCTGGCTTCATCCATCGGCCACTGGTCTGGAGTCTGGACAGTGGACACCACATCCCCCCTTCCCAAAAGCACGCGCTACTATACGTATTTGCTTGTGCTAAATACTCGTACAGTGATAATTCTGTCAGTCTAGGCCCTCACTCCAGTGTAGGAGTACTATGGTTTGCCGTGACGCCGCAGCAGCAAGCAGGCACACAGACAGCAGCAGTGATCTTGTGACAAGCACACATGCATGCCAGCAAGTGGCCTAGCTACCAATCTACCATGTCCCAGCTGGGCCAGCTTCCCATGTACTCAGCTTGCATCTGCCCTAGCCCCTAGGTACTATATAAGTAGTTTAATCCTCTAAAAGTAACTTAACCAGTATGTTTGCATCTGTTTAGCATGTGTGAGTGTCTGAGTGAAAGAATGAGCACGGAGCTAGGTGAACAGCTGCGGACATGCAGAGAGAGTTGAAAACTGAAGAATTATTTGGGGGTCGATGGGGGATTCTCGGATGCATGTTGCCCAACCAATGATGAGCTCGTCCCCAAATATTCATATCGCAATTTTGCACTACAACCTGTCGTCGTTCCTACTAGCTGCTATATATATCTGATAGATGGATGGATGGATGGATACATCTGTGTGTCTTGTGTAGCGTCTGCACGAGTGACCCACATGCACCGGACAAGCCGGAGCAAGATAAGATGGATTGTTCTCTTGCATCGATCTCCTATAACCCATCGAACAAGGTCGTCATGAACAACGCACTAACAAAGTCAATTAATTATTTGAATCTGCTGGGATTTGTTTACTGTTTGAGCTTGATTGAGCGTAGTCGATTAACTAGGAGTAAGTACTAGTGTTTCTAGAACTAGAGGTAATGGAGAAGGAGATTGCAAGCGTCAAAGTTTTCTTACCGGCATTCCTTGCTGTGGGGAAGCTTCTGCTTGCCCTTGACGTCGGCGCCGGCGGCGGCGGCATCGTCGACGTCGTAGAGCATGTCCGGGTCCGACGGCACCGGCAGCGCGCGCTTGTTCCATGCCGCCACCGTCACGGCGGCCACCTGGGTCAGCGGGCTGCCCACCAGCTTCTTGAACCGGTACCTCCTGGTGCCGAGCAGGAACACGGCGAGGCCGACGAGGATGCCGGCGGCGCAGACGCCGTAGCCCCAGCGGCGGCCGACGTTGTCCTGGACGTACACCAGCACCGTGACGGCCAGCAGCGCGCCGATGCTCACGAAGAAGTAGAACCAGTTGAAGAACCGGAGCATCTTGCTGCGTTCGCCGTCGTGCGCCTCGTCGAACTGGTCCGACCCAAACCCGGACACGCTCGACTTGAGCCCGCCCGTGCCCAGCGCCGTCAGGTACAGGCCCAGGTAGAGGACCCCGAGCTGCGTCCCGTTGGCCGGAACGCAGTCGGGGCTCGCGCCCTTGGCGTCCGCGCACGGCGGCGGGCGCAGGCCCGGCGCCGCCGTCGAGATCGTCAGGATCATCACGCCCTGCAGTATACACATAAACCAAAGTCAATCATTAGCCAGAGGTGTCACGCTGTTGTCTATAGATAAAAGCCGGATGCACGGGTCGGGCCGGCGAGAGACGGGACGACGACGAACCGTGGCCTGGACGGCGGTGAAGATGGCGATGGTGAGGTAGCGGCCGAGGAAGCTGTCGGCGACGAAGCCGCCGAGGAGGCAGAGCATGAAGGAGGTGCCGATGAAGTTTGTGACGGTGTTGGCGGCGGCGGCATTGCCGAGGTGCATCGTTCCGGTCATGTACGGCACCAGGTTCACCGCGATGCCCAGCGTCGTCATCCGCTCGAACAGCTCCGCGCCTGTCACCAAGAATCAACACAAGCTCTCAGGAGTCTTGACCTCGCACGTGCAGGTGCATGGACAGCACGAGCAGGGCAGTAATGGCCGGGACCGGCCGGGCGCAACTCTCATGTGCCGTGGCCGTGAAGCGAGCTAAGACGGTAGACAGGTCAGGTCAGGTGTTTACCTAAGATCATAGCGGCGCAGCCCCATCCGCCGGTGGAGGCGCGGCTGGCCGGGCGGCCCTTGTAGTCCCAGGCGTCCGTCAGGGCCTTGCCGTCCGACGAGGTCTCCGGCAGAATGGCAGCCATCGCGCACTTATCTAGCTTGCTACTGATAAGGCCGGTCGATCAGGGTGGAGAAGGCTATAGGTCCGGCGCCGGGTGGTGGCGCTTAGACGAGGAGGCTCGAGCTCGCAGAGGCGGAGCAATCGAGAGGGTTTGGGCGGTGGCGGGGCTCGTCGGTGCACGACGACGCTGGCTGCTGCTTTTGCTGCTGGAAGCCTGCGCTGCCCGGCGCGGGTTTTATAGGCGCGCGCGCGTGTGGTGGCCTGGTGGGGGTGGATCTCTTTCGTCGGGATGATTCGGGTTAGCCCTGGATCAGAGAGATCCTCCTCCCACCATTAGCCCATTACCTTTGGCATCTAAAGCTATCTTAGGTGGAAAATTCGGTTGTTTAATTAAAAAGTCCTTATAGTAAACCATTGTGCTATGCAGGGGAATCAGTATCTCCTTCGGTCATCCCCCTCCCATGACTCTGGCCCTCGTTAATTTATTGCGCAATAATTGACCCTGCTGGTGAAATTAGCGGGGGATCATCCCCCGTGTGGGTAGTGGGTATTGACGGTACTGTTGTGGTGGGCCTGAGATAGCGAGACAGTAACTTTCTGTCACTCTTGAGTCTTGAGCTAGCCAGACGCTAGACGGTGCCATCCTCTTTACTCTTTAGAAACTCGTGTTTGATGCGACTGTAAAAGGGAGTCTAAGGGTGATATTTGTGACACGGCCGGTGACCCAATTCGAAATGGACCCATGATATTGATAGTCTATATGTTTGTGCGCGCGTGTGAGTCGTGCAAAAAAAAATTGTTAGGGATTTCTTCTTTTTAACAGTCTATATACATGTTTTTAGAAACTTATAACTTATACACACTTTTACATGTTTATACCAAACAACTTATCAGATGATAGCTTCTCAACACAATTTTTAAGAGAATGTTATTAATTTGGAGAACTTGTGGCCGCATAACTTTTTATGTACAATTTTTCTACACAACTTCTTAGAATAAATTTTAGCACAATAAATTTGTTAGAAGAGAACTTCTTGGGCGATATTTTCTATTTTTTTACAACTGAGTCTCATTTTTTTTCTTTCAGTACAAATTTTATACTTAATATTGTCGGGGAACTTGTAATGCAACTTTTGCACATACTTTGTCAACCGAACTTTTTGGTGGATTTTTTTTTCTGAAACTTCAAAACACAATACAAACACATACGTGCATACACTACAAGTACATGCATGTAAATCCTACCTCTATGAGCGATTCTAAGAGACTCGACCGACATATCTTAACGTTGACGGGTTCATCACATACATCTTGTTTCCGGATGCACTTCACCCACCACTGAAAAATAGTGTTGAGTTGAGAACTTGAACCCAGTTCGATGGATTTCATCACAAGAACATAACTAACTGAGTAGCACCTAATTTGTCATTTCTAGACAACTTATCAAAGAAAAAAATGATCGAAATATATAGTTTTAGGAACACTCGATCGACTAAGTTTTCTATAAAGACTTGTTTGAACAAGATTCAAAGAGATAGTGTGGATTCAAATAATAACTTATCCAAAAAAAACTTAGTTCAGAGACAAGAGAAGAAAAAATTAATAGATATGGAACAAGCACAACTATTCTTAATAGTCCAAATTACTCCCGTTAAGTATAGATAAAGTCCGGGTATCTCCTTAAACTATTTCTTGGTTCAACTTACCTCCTACATAACTATGCCATTTGGTCCAATTTATCCCCTAACACAAATTTCCTTTTTATTTCTCCACACATAAATGGATTTTTAAGTTAAGGTATGGGAGATGATAGCAGACATCATATATAACACAAGTTCAAAAATTCATTATGAATTTATTATTATTATTTTGATATGCTTTAATGATAAATAATTCTTTAGATACCAAATTATACAAAAAAATAATGATGAAAATTCATACTATATTTTTTATATACATTGTGGTGTTCACTACCATCCAGCAAAACTTAAATTGAAACTCAACTTATGCATGGAGAAACAAAAAAAATCATTTTAAGGGGTGAATTGAGCTAAATTGCATAGCTTAAGGGGTATATTGAACCAAATAATATTTTAAGGGGTTATTCAGACTTTGGTTATACCTGATGGTAAGAAGACTGATGAAGAAAAGCGGTGTGGAAAAAATAAAGACAACACATTTTCAAAGGTAAAGGGAAAACATATAGAAAAGAAAAGAAAAAATACTTTGGCTATATTTTAAGGTGAATATGGGTTATGGTTTTTTGATCATATAGGGCGAAGATGAAAGCATACACGATGTTGTGTTAGTGTGTGAACTGATGATGAGTTGTTTGAACTTTAGGATTGTTTTTTCTGTAGTTTTTTTAAAATCACACAGTGCAGACACATACGCTCACATACATGCACGCACAATCACTCTTGGGAACACATACACGCAACTCTACTTGTATGAGAACCTCCGAAAGACTGACAAGTCAACAAATTGTCGAGATTGATGAAGTCACAACTAGCGTCTCGTTATTGATGGGCACATCATCTGCCGCTGAAAGATTGACGAAGTTACCACTGATGCCTCGCTAACGAGGGGCACATCGTTTATCACTGAAAAAATAGCGCTAGTTAAATCTCGGAATAAATCCAGAAAAAGGGAGTACTAGTGCTGAGTTGAGGACTCGAACTCTGATGGACATGTTCCATCACAAGAACCTTATCAGCTCAGCTACACTTATGTCGCTTTTTGCAGTTTTTTTTCTTCCAGAATTCAGTATTCAGTGGGATAATAGAGGTTTGTATGACGATGTGTGTGCGTGTATGTCGTCATGAAAATAGCCCTCAACAAAAAGCTCCAACTTCGGGATATGATGGTCTTGCGTCCAGTAGCTAGCGGAGTCGGCGTACGATTCCATTTCTGTACACTGTCAATGGACCACGACATCCCATTCAAATCGGCAGAGGATCATGATTTCACCGGAGAGGCATGCAGTTCAATTATATTTCCCGTGAGAATCTGGAAACTAAAAATCGGTGGATCCGGAAGGGGACCCGGAAAAAGATTCCGATGCGTACGTCTTGTCAATGCAACAGGAACGAGAAGGTTCCAACTTTGAAAAAGCGACCCCCCGGTGTGCAGCTTGCGAGCATGCGTCCGTTTCCTGCCTCCTTTTCAGCGGACCACGGCGCTCCATCCATTTCCCATCGACGTTACGGAGACGCCAGCGGTTATCTGCTAGGACGGCACGCGTTGACATTGCAAACTGATTGGTTTGTACCTGCACGTAAAATCCACCGTGCAAGACTTAGAACCTGGGTCGTCTCCTTTCCTTATCTACAGCGTGTGCCGACCTCCTCCGCTGGTCTCGCGACTGCGATCCAGCGCCCACCATTCATGCTAAGATACTAGTAAAGCTGTAAATGGATAGTGATATGGATAATATCTGTTTCGTTGGATCAAAGAGATTCAAACATTCAAATGGTAAATTCCCATTCGAATTGCGAATATAATGAATATCAATATTCGACACATATTACTGTCATCAGCGTATCCAAATTTGAACTATGTGATCTAGAGTGAACCATGTGTTTGAATTTGGGAGACAACCAGGAATTTGGCTGGTCAGGTCAGGTGCCGGCTTCGTCTTACGTCCTGGCCGGTGCAAGGCCATCGTACGTTGAAAGTTCTACAGCTGCACTAACTGAGCTTCCATAACCATATCTTCCTCTTGCCCATGCACCGTACGTGCTCTATGAGTATTCATAAGCCTTTTGCATGGATCGAAAATAGAAGATCCACCGCACCGAGCACGTGTTACAGCCTCGCACCATGCATGGCATGGGATGCCATTTGATTTGATCATGCATGCATGGGCAAGGACTGTACACACATGCATCATGCATGCTTGTAAAACGAGGTGAGTAAGGACTGTACTGTACTATTCATGCAGATCAAAGAAAATTTGACCCACAAATTAAACTCACTTTTGAACCCCTGCTGTAAAATTACTCTGGTTTACACATTGCATTGATGATTGATCACACACATCTCGTTACCTACTACGTACACTGACAGCGCGACAAAGAAAATTGACCCCTGTTTTGACGACAGGAATACCTAACCCAACAAATACACTATCCAGACGTCACAACACAAAAATATTTACCTCCGTTATTTTGCTGCGTGCTCGACCGAGTCTGGCTGTGGCTGCCGATGGTTTCCCTTCGAATAAAAGTCTACTGATGCTTGAATCGTCACACTAATTATTGAAAATGTATGTGTGTATATATATATACACACACACACACACACACATCATGTAAACATTTTCGAGTTCGTTGATCGTGGTCACTGGTCACCACCTCTTGGAGCGCTCCTTGGGGTGTTTGCATCTTCGAGTTTCCCTCAGGTATCTAATTTATTAGAGGGTTATTTTAGCTTTTTTTTAATAATGACATAGGTACTAATTTAGATGAAGATTAGGAGTTACTTTAATATTTTTTTCATAAAGGTACGTAGTTTATATACTTATAGGTTTAGGGTACAACTTTGATTATCTGTATAACATATATAGATGTACGCCACTAAGTGTCATTAACTCAATTTCTCTCAACATATAAGCTATTCACGTCGTATAAGAACTCAGTATATCAGACGACATGTCATCATCTACTAGGATCATCTATTTATGTCTTGCACTGATTTTTTATGACTAATAGCACTCATCCATGTAATTTGTTAATCTTTACGTGTAGCACACTACAACATTCCCACTGTAGAAATGCATGGATGATCAACCATTTGAGCGTTCTCTCTCAAGAAAATGAACATGTTTTTATGTATAATATCATTTTCAACAGAATGTTACCAAAAAAATTATTTTAGTGTTTCTACTTTTGAATTTTGCCTTAAAATTTTGTTAAAGAAATTATTATAACAACACGCGGGGTATCACCTAGATTTTATAATAGCAAATATGGGTAATTTAGATATCTTTTGCTGCTTGCGTGACCGAATCCGGCTGCCAATGGTTTCCTCCCTTCCAAAAAACAAATTCCAATTTTAGACTTCTAAAACGTCACACGAATTATTGCAAATGTATATGTATATACATGTAAACATTTTCGAGTTCGTTGATCGCGGCGACCACCTCTTGGAAGCTCCCTCGGGGTGCTCGCTTCTTCTTGTTTAATTTCCCCTTCAGGTTGTATGCGTCTTCGAGTTCCCTCGGGCTGTTTACTCCTTCCAGTCTTCTCCCAAGTTGCTGTTAATTTTGGACTTCCTTTCGTCAGCATCAGGGTGTCGCATTTTCGAGTTTCCTTCAGATTGATGATCGATTTGACGCATGTACTAGAAGAATTTTCACTCGAAGTTGCTTAAAGTATAATGCAAGTGGATGATAGCATAGTTAAGTTGCTTTCTTAGTACCACTGACTATATATATGGACACAGATGTATGACCTGACAATTTTCACTCTCCGAAAATTACTGCGGTTTTTTCCCTCTGCAGTTCTTACAGCCACTAATTTTCAATCCATTTTCAGCCAATATATACACTGTACAATACACAATAAACTAAAGATTGTATCACAGCCACTAGGATTAACTATTAACCATATAAACTCATAGCACGGTGGTATCGTCAGCACTCTGTGTTTTTTATTTTCAGGCAACAATGCAGTAGTTCCAGCAATACCGACAGCACGAGAACCAAGGGCGAAGGATCCATTCACTATCTGCACTAGGAAAAACAATACTACTAGTATATACGAGTATCTCGTAAGCTCCATGTCATCAAACACCAATGGGCGCGGTTGTAGTGAGAGAATATGCAGGCCCCAAAACCCTGAAGATGACATGAGCCAATTCATGCCATCTCTATCCTAACTGTCGTTTTTAACCGGCGCAATTTGGTCAGCTAGCTTGTTTGTACACTCCCCTCCCCAGTCGACCTTATTTGAAATTTTGACACATCATGAGGATGTGATGTCTGTACTCTGTATGTTTGATTACCTGTCTGAATCTAGCTAGGGTTTGATTATTATTCTCCTATCCCGCCCTTCTGAATATGCAAAGGGTAATCCAGCTATTCATGGGGACGAAACCATTTCTGGTAATGCATGTCTGTACCCGGCAGCGGAATTTGGGCCAACCATTACCACCAACCAATACCAATCAACCCAAGAGTCTTGCAGTTCTAGCTGAATATATTTCGATTATATATAAATCTCTCTGTGTAATATAATATACAGGGTTAGGATCGTTCGGTCCGCAAAAGTTTTCTTCTTTCTATATGGACCTACGTAACCAATTTTTTTTCTTACTTCATCATCATGCTTGATACAAGGGAAAATGATTTATTCAGGTTTATAGATTAGCCAAAGTCTAGATGCTCCTCTTTACACTGTAGGCGTGAAATCGGTACTGCTACTACTACATTATAAACTGAAACAGTTCTGGCGAGAGAGACATGAATGGAGGAACTGAGTTGACTTTGCAACTGAGGAAACCCTAGCTAGCAGTTGGGCATCAATCCATCAGACATGATTCAATGATGAATCACTATGCTTATCTGCCTACATCTACACGCACCGGTCTGTTCCGTGGTATGTGGCTACATACTTGAGCATGAAATCCAGCCGAGAAAACAAAAAAGTTCTGACAGCGATCGGCAAAGCTTAGCCACACAGTGACTGAGCATCTCAAGTTCTCAACTAGCTAGCTAGGAGGTGCAGTTTCATACGCCTACACCTACACCTACAGAAGACTAATTTGAAAAAAGTTTGGAGCTGGAGATAAGTTATCAGGCAACTGGGCTAATAATTGAGCTAGAAAATTAGGGAAAACTTTCCATGGCCGTGTCATTTAGCCAGCCAGTCTTCATGCCATGTATAGTCCAGACAACCGTTTGCTTTTAATTACTTGAGGGTTTGTGCAACCTGAGAAATCAACCGCGAGCGTCAGCAGTTTTCGAGCTCGTACTCATAACGTGTCCACTTTTAAACTCTCGCTTTACGAGTACTCCATCCATCTCTAAAAGGATAGTAAAAACGGTTTAGCATCTAGTACTTGGACGAGTTCTTGAGTAGCTGTACTGTTTCTTTCACCTTTTTGAGCAAACAAATTAACGCTGATAACTTGGATTGGAAAGAACACGAACAGATAGGACGGTGGCACCTCCCTATCAGCAAGTAGCAGAAAAGGTCGAAAAGTGTGTTAAAGTGATGTTGAATCGAGAAATATCGGTTCTTTGGAATCCTAGCTAGTCCAACCCTTTAATCCGTTGGTGTCAGGACACTGAATCATTGACGCGCAGTATTCAACTCGTATCCAGTTCGATCAACTCCGATGAAACAGCGCAAGAGATTCTCCCCCAAATGGGACGACGACATGCAACAGGCTGGGCCAATTATTGGATATTCTACACATTTAAAAGCAACAGTGTGGGTCTCCAATCTCTATGCATGCGCTGGACAACCTAATCCCATTTTCTCCTCAATTTTGGCACTTGCGCAGTTCTGCAACTTACAATTACAACCGATGCTTGCACGCAGTTAAGATCCTCCCCACCATAGCAAAAGGCCCAAAACACTATAGGAGTATCTATGCAGCGATCTCAGCATGTAGATGCTTGACTGAACGAGAATCACATGGTGTGAGCGAGATTGAAGGCACAAAAAAGAATCTGCAGGTTTCGTGTGAGCTGGGTGAGGTAATGATTCGGAGGACGAACTCCTACTAGGGAGCAGGAGCTGACTTGCTGTTCCTCAACAAATTCAATCCTTTCAACCAATCAATCGCGGGCTTCCAGCTGCTGGTATTTCTGAAACAGGGGCACTGCTTCCGCAGTGCGTTGTTCGTTTCTGAATGGTTGAGGAGAATACTATACTATACAAGGTTGCCAAAAATGTCTCAGGTTTATTAGGACCAAAGCCTCCGTATGTATCACTACTAGTATATACTCCTCCCTAAATGTTCTAATCCACTGCACTCCACCCCAAGCAGATTCAAAGAGCCAAGTCGTTGACAAAAACAAGATACTCCTCCGATTCTCGCGTGGTCGAGTAATTCCCCATCACCGATCAATCCATGGATCTTCCAAGCTCGAGATCGCAAAATCTCCTCTAAAACTACAATTACATCATTTTCCTCCTCTTCTTATCATGTAAGAGATCGAGGCGTAGACTAGAAAAAACAATATATGGTTGGAGAGCCCCTGACCAAGAAACTGGTATCGCTAATTCCACCGCCACCAATTATAATTTTCGTTGCTACGGAGTACGTTACTTCTTAATTTCTCGCTAGCTTATTGTGTGTGTCACTGTTGACGTGTGTAGTATAACTGTATAAACACATCGCTTTCGGTCCATTGTTGTTTCTCCACAATTTCTATCACGCATATACCGACCGTGAGTCCATGATAGTTTATATGTGGTATAAATAAATGGGATCGGCAAATGGGCAGATAATTACGTGTGTGCATGCCAATCTGATGCTGATCTGACTGTTCCATGAGTTGTGTCGGGCGCCACTGGCTTATAAATCTTCAAGTTGAAAAACCATTTTAAAGAAAATTCTGCAAGAGTCGAGCGCGCTAACACTGCTCTACTTTGATTAAGCAGCTGGGAGGTATAATTAATGTGCAAGTCAAACCACAATTATTGAGGAAAAAATAAGCTAGTATATAAGCTGATGATGTATTGCTCGCAAACTCTATGCGCGGCGAGATTCCTCCCGCTCTCTTTTGGGTATCTCCAAGGGCCAGTTGGACCAGGTAAATTATTGCACTCCTTATTCTCACATGATAAGCGATCAGCTGTAGGAGTATGTGCTTGACGCCATTTTTAAGGCTGCATAATGCAAGTGAGAGAAAGGAGCAAGGAGGCTTGACTGTCACTATACTATATTCGAAATTTTAAGCAGAAGATTTTTTTTAAAAAAAAATTGGGAATCAGTAAGTAAGAAAATGATGAATAGCTTTGTCCACGAAAGAAATTGTCTGTTATTTATTTTCACATTATTTTTCGGATGTATACGTGGCGCATGACATGACGCGGACGCGGCTGATGGGGGCTATTTTTTTGGGAAACAAAAGAAGGGACGACGACGCATGAGTGTATCTGTGTATGATACTCTGAATCTGTGATGGATAACGGTGGCCCGCGAGATCGGCACAACTCCGACTCGACGTCGTCTCGATCTCCCGCAATTTTATCTCCGATTCCGGCGTGCACATCAGGAGGACGTCCATCTATCCCCGCCGTCGTCCTCCTCGACGCCCGGTCCCGTTCTGCCCCCGGCCCCGCCGGCCGGCGGGAAGCGAAGCAGATTCGTCGGCCGCGCGCGCGCGTGCATGCGGTGATGCGCGAAGCTACTTTAATTTGTTCGAGGTCGGCAAGTTGTTGGGCCAGCGCCCCAGCAGGTAAAGAAAAAAGCGTGTGGCTGGCGGGTCGTCGCACACTTGCAGCGTGGTCGAGCAGCTGCTACGCGCGGCCGGCGGCCAAGTGTCAACGTGGTGAGCTCGGCAACGAGACGTCGCGTCGCGTCGCCTAGCTCTCTGCGAAGGCCAAGCGCCAACCTAGCTAGCGCTATCGGACAACGACATTATAGTAGTACTGGCACAGGCAGACGACTAGCTCGATCGATCGCCGGGTGCAGAGACGCGCGAACTTGTTTGCTGATCGGAGAGCAGCAAGTTGCAATTCACATTTGACTAGGAAACGAATAAAGGGTAGCCACAAGCTGGTAGTCGATCCCCGGCCTGCTGCTGCCGTGCTGCGTGAATTGTTTTTGGGTGAGACTCCACGGCCAGGCAGGGCCTTGCGTGGAGGAGCGCTATAGCTGACGCCCCTGACGGCGATGAGTATAGCACACAGGTAGAAACAAACATGTACGTACGTGTAAGGTACTACCAGTACTACTAGCTCTTTCGATCGTAAAATAGCCTGCTTCTAAATGGTAATTAAGTATATATAGGGCTATAGGCGTATATACGTCTATAGCCCTATATATCCTAAGTCTGAAAACAGTGTCAGTTACCTTACTTTGAAATTTGTTTTGTGGAGAAATTTGTATGTAACATGTGATCAACAACATGAAAAATCGAATCTATAAACGTTGTTTAACATTATACAAAAGTTTTGATGATGGAGAAGTGAGTTTATATATTTAAATTGGAGCATTAAAATTGAAAGTAAGTATGTCGAGACCGAAAAATACTTAGTCTGAAAATAGTGTCAGTTAGCTAACTTTGAATTTTTTTACGAACAATTTTGTATGTAAGATGTGATCAACAACATGCAAAATGAAATCTATGAACTTTGGTTAACATGTGGCAACGATTTTTGATGAAAAAGAAGTGAGTTTACATATTTAAAATGAGGCTCGAAAATTGAAAGTATTGCTGGCATTTGACCTCGGCGCCACACACCAGGGCGCCGAGATGTGTAAGCGCCGTGGCGCCGAGGTCGAGGTCCATTTTCTGAATTCTTTCTCCCAGGAGTGTATTTGTGAGAATGTTTTCAGAAAAGGGCTAAAAATTAAAAAGTCGGTATATAGGGCTATAGGTGTATATACTCCCTCCGTCCCAAAATATCTGTACTTTTTGACTTTTGTGCTTCACGTTTGACCATTCGTCTTATTCAAACAGAGTTGTGAAAATGTTATTTATTTTGCTATGACATGTTTTATCATCATATATATTTGAAGTATATTATTGTTTTTACATTTTTACAATTTTTTGAATAAAACGAATGGTCAAACGTGATCTGTAGAAGTCAAAAGGTGCAAATATTTTTGGGACGGAGTGCGTACGTAGCATTATAGTTTCCGACACACAATAAGTCGTACGAGTAGTGTACGCGCGATCGACTCAGACAGGCGTATGGACATGCATGATGCATGCATGCGTGCATGCATATGCATGAGAATACATCATGAATAATCATGCAGCGTGCCAGAGACCAGACACGAGCCAGAAATACTTTTCTCTCAGAACAAATCAGTCACCAGCCAACATTACTTTTCTCTCAAAATAAATCAGCACCAGCAACCAGCCAACAGCCAAATGGACATGCTCGTATCTTTTAGTCTACTTTTACACGTACGCACGTACGGTAAAGTGCTAGCTTGAGCTTTTCTACTGCCTGCTGCTTAGCTTTGCACGTCAGGCCGGGTGCACAGCACACAGCTAGTTCCCGTTTACTTTCTTCTCTTTATCCCCGTTTACTAGAATGCATATATACGGAGTATATATATCTAGTCTAGGATAGATCGAGCTGCGCATGTAGACTAGTGCTGGTCGGAAGTCCTCCTAGTAGCTAGTTAAAAGCCGATCGATCGTCGGTTATTAGTGCGCATATTGGTGCAATCCACGTTCCCTCACGAGCGCTAGCTGTTGGGTTTTGATTGGGTGAAAACTACACTATCATGGCGCCATTGGCGCGTGTACTTGTCTCAGGATCTGGGGAGACCTGGCTAATTAATCAATTTCTAAACATTTTAGTTGACATTACACGTCTTGGAACAGAAATTAATTAAGTAATCCTTGCGACAGTCGTCGGTGCTCGTATTCATTGAACATCAGGTATTGTAGACTAGTATATCTGTATATGTAAGCGTGGTCCACGTGCTGGAACGGAAAAGAGTTCCTTCTCCTTTTCTCCACGCGCGGAAATGGAGGAAGGGATGGAGAGTTTTTTTTTTTAGAACGAGGAAGGGATGGGGAGAGTTGAGACCGGCCTGCCACTGGCGCCATAACTAGGCCCAACGTATCAAAAAAAAAACTAGGCCCAATGAGCCCAGTTACACACTTCCACTGGAGGTTACGATTTGGAGTTCTCTGGTCTTCGTTCGGGAGCTCTGACTTCTGGTGCTGAAGTGAAGTACTGAGTACGTCAGTGGAGGCGCCCGCCGGCGGCGGCTGTGTGTGGCCTGCATGAGCGTTGAGGCCGACGGTATATGCCCGGCCGTGCCGCGCCACACAACACCCCACACGTGGCCACGTCCAGCCCACGCGTACGTAGCAGCTCGCGGACGTGATTGTGTGGCGGCCAAATGGTCGCTTAGGCCCCTCAACAAAACAAATGTACAATCCATTATTGTTGGATTGAATGCATGCCAATTCGAGCACGGGATAAAATGTTATTGCCGACGATGGATCGATCGATGGAGACGCAACAAATCATCACCAGCACCCGTCATAGTCAAGCGAACAGAGTGTTAGCAACAAGATGGTGATGATGGGGATGCACCGACCTACCAAATCAGGTCAAACAGATAGATGAGCTCGCCAGTGAAGCCGGCCGGCTCTCGATCGGCACAGTCTTCTCGAGAGGAGTTGGTGTTCGATGGGACACAAGATAATGGTGTGTGTATTTGCTTTGATAAGTGACATGATTTGTGAGGGAGAGCTCCAAATTCAGATAATAAATTTTATGGTTTGACGTATATTCAACTTTATCATGAAGTTGCTGAGTTGATATTGGCCGGATGCTATAAAAAAATGGATAATCAATGTTGTTGTATAAAATATAGATAGTCAGAAGCATGCATGGTTCTCGTGCTGCCGTCCTTGGGGAGGGCGAGCTAGGGGAAGACGGGAAGAGTGCTGTGCGCGACATAGAAGTCAACATTCTATTGTGCTTTTATTCATTTGTGGATATCAAGTCAACCTTCTATTGTGCTTTTATTCATTTCTGGATATCGAATTGGTGTCCCACTCATAATGATTTGACGACGCTGGATTGTTGTGGGAAACTTATATGGCTTCCGAAAACATGCATCGAAGCTACTTAGCTTCTGGTGTTTAAGATTCATGAGGCCGCACGATTTTCTTTGACTTCACCGCCATTATTTCCGCGGAGATCGACTAGGTCATGCACCGTGGCTGCCGCTTGTTTGCACGTCGCTGGCAGAGAGGAGGGTTCCAAGCTGAGAAGAGGGGTGGGTGGTGGATAGGAGCAACCGAGCAACCAACAGTGAGGGTCGTCATCGATCAATCGCCAGCAATGTTCAAATCTGGCGAGGTGCGCGTAGGAGCTTATCAGCTTAGGGTTAGTTGTTCTCAAAAAAAAAAAGCTTAGGGTTACAGGTTCAAGGTTTCGGGGGCTTCAATGATTGCTGAACTTGTCCGAAATCGCTGCCATTTTGCAGAAAACCGCCCGCCGACGCTTTTGCAAATAAGCCCTCCCGCCGCCCGCCCACCGCCCCCCGCGGTCTTATCTTCCTCCTCTCTCGCGCTCTCTCCCCTCCCCTCGCGCCTGGCGCCGTGCCGCCCCGTCCCACCGCCCACCCTCTTCCCCGCCGGCCGGGCCCGCACTGCCCCTCCCGGTTCTCTCCTTCTCCTCTCTTTTTCCTGTGCTCCCTCCCGAACCCGTGCCCGGCCAAAACCCTAGCCGGTGGCGCGTCCCTCGCCGGCCAGATCCGGGCGGCGGACTGCCGCCTCGCTCTTCTCTCCGCGTGGATCCAACGCGGGAGGTGGCGAATCGGCCTCGGCTGAGGCGAGTCGGAGCGGGCGGCGCGGCTCTCGCCGGTGATACCCAGCCCGCTGTCTCTATGCAAGCGTCCAAGCAGCCGGTCTTGATCTGCCCAAGGTGATTTCTTCTTCTTTTCTTCTATTTTTTTCGTGCTTCCCACGTTGCCCAGCGCCCCAACCCACCCGACATGGGCATCGGCGCCGAGCATGACGTCGATTCCCTCCTCACACGCTTCCTCTTGCTCGCCCGTCGCCTCATCGAGACCGCGCAAGCTCAGGTCAGTTGTCCCCCATCTCCGATTCGTACTCCCATGTTTTTTGTAGGTTTCTTGATTCATCTTTTTTAAAAAAAAATAGCTTCCTGCTTAGCGATAGCTTCAGTTGTTTGTTAGCTGATTCTGAGTTCATTCCCCCCTGTGTTTGCAGTTTGATGGTTGAGATTCAGTTGGGTAGCATAGTAAATTCTTGAGTTTTTTTAGGTAAGTTATGACTTGCTTATTCAATGGGTCCTCAATTGGTGCAATAGCAAAGCAGCATCAGCCTGCTGCAGCGGCCCCATCCTTTCACACTATTGCTAGCCATGTGTGTAGATAATGTGTTTGATTGAATTCCCCTGAAGTATTTATTTTTGTGTGACAAAAAACTAATCCTCTGATGTTAGCATGTAGATTCCGCAAAGTACTTATGTCAGATTACAAAGTGCTAGAATCTTATCAGTATTATTTGCCATGTCTAACTTGAACATAAGATTTCAATAAGCTGTCCCTTCAAGTATATGGGGTGGTTAACAATGTTAACCATTTTATTCTTGCAAGTGTTATCTTGTTTCTATTTGGAGAGTCTAATGGATAATTGCTTTTGCTGCAGGATCAAGATAAAAATATATCTGGATCTGTTGGGGATGCCTGCAAGTTGATGAGGTGGGACCTTTGTACAGAAAAAGGAGGTAAGTATGCTTCAATCAAGGATTGCTAAACTGTATCTTAATTCGGTCTTGATGAGCACATTATTGCATTTGCATAATACCATTATATGTTCATTATCCAACAGCTCATCACCTTTTACTTTTCTACATAGGAGCCATCTGCAGCTATAAGATAAAGCTAATTCCATCTGCACTAGCTTTACTAGGCAATAGTTGTTTGTGGTGCTGCTATGGATCTACATTTCCCTTGCGAGATAAACTGTTTCTCATTGAAAATTGCAATTGTAGGTTTTATTTCCTGAGAGAATGTGGGATACTTGCCTCTTAGTATATCAGTTTTGCATTATAAGGACAAAATAACATGTCTGTATTTTTATATTGCGACGACTTTATCTGTCATATGATGTGCTGATTGTTAGAACTAGAAATATGTTACAAGGTCAAAAAAAAGGGGAAATAAGGAAACAAAGAAGCAATCGTACTTAGCTTACTTTGTGGAGCTGCTATTTGCAGGAAAGCAGCAACAGAGATGATGTGCATGATGTGTCTGAATGTTCAACCAATTGGACCAAATTTCCCGTTCATGCTATGAACCATCCATGGCGAAGTACTATTGTAGCACATGCAAGTTCTTTGATGATGAAAGGTAATACTGTGCAGATGTTGTAGTTAAATTCTTTGGTTAGTCGGATTATCTTTTTGACATTTTGACGCTTCTAATTCTGGGTTATTTCTTAGTAGCATCTATCCAATGTCTTTTTTCTAACTTGTGCCGTCTTGAGAATGAATTGGGCACTTATTTCTTTCATTGCATGAAGTGCAGTTATCTTGGCATAAAGATGATAGAACACAAATGCTGGGAAAAGATGCTAGAGATGAATTGTCCAATCTGGTGCTTCCTATTCGCATCAAATGCACCAGTTAAAGGTCATTCTTGTAGTCATTTTATCCATTCATTTTTTTTTCAGGTATGACAATTTAGTAGCGACTCATTTACCACCATGCCTGGAGCAACGTTCTTTCTTTTAAACGAAAGACGACATAGATTGCTTTGAGCAACTACCACCATGCCGGCGCGGAGTTCGACGCCGGCCAAACCACAGTCCCAGCGAGCTCCTGAATCTGTTTCTTCCCCTCTCTCACCATGCACCCGACGTCCTGTTCTCTGAGTGCTGTCTCCGGTGACATCAGCAGGCGGTGGCAGCACTAGGACGGGGAGCGGCGGCAAGTGGCCCACCGGGTGGTGGTGCCAAATCTTGTTGGGGAAGTCGAGCGATACCTCTGAATTGTCTATTGCGTGTGGCCAATACTGTAGCATTTCAGTCCCACTTTGACACTTCGATTATTTTTGTGCATCACCTTGTTTGTACTCTTTGTTCAGGAAACCATGTACATAAACATCTATGGTGATGGGTGCTGATAAGAGATTACTGATCTGTTTCTTATCCTTCGAATTTTTGTGTTGTTTCATGTTACGATGAAATTGAGTATAAATCACTAAAGCTTAGCATGCTTGTTTTATTCTGAAACGAATGAAAGAATGTTGTGAATCTCCTGTTTAGTACTTTTCATTTCATGTAAAACATATTGCCTTAAACACCAACATGTTTTATTATAATTGCTCCTGTGTTTTTAATTAAAATTAGTCGCACTGTTGCGCGCCGGAGGCGCGCCGCAGTCTCTAGTTAACTGATGTGTCCCATACATCTTGGAAATTGACGAACTACACGTCTACACAATCTTTACGAGTATGTTTTTTTGTGTCCCGTGTTCTATATTCATTTGTCTTTTTTATAATGAATTTTATTTTGTCTTCGCTTTACGAACACACATCACCCGCAGCAGTAGCAGTTTTTGTAACGATCACACACCTTTTACCTCGCGTGTGCCATACCGTCTTTCGGTCTTTTCATTTAGCTGGTGGCTGGTTTATTTGAGAGAAACGTATTGTTAGCTGGTGGTTGATGACTGGTTTGTTCTAGGAGAAAAGTACTGCTGATCGGTGGCCAATAAGTCAGACGAACAGGGTGATTTGTTTCTCTTGTGGCTGCCAGGTGCCAAATGAATGGCCAGTAGCAACCTATCTAGAGTATCTCTAAGGGCACCCGCAATGGGCCGTTAGTGGCTCTCTATAACGAGCCACGTCAGATTTTTTACGATAAACAAATGCGAAGAGAGAGGAACCGTCGCCACAGCTAGCGAGAGCCGATAGCGCGCAATTTGAGATCGTGTAGGTCCCACGCCCCCACCCATGCGGTTTCCCACGCCAAGCCACGCAACAGGGATGAAGAAAAGGAGTAAAATAATTAACCACACGGGACCCACCTGGGTAATGTGTTTAGACTATCACACTCATCCTCCTCCATTTTCCCCTTCAAAACAGAATATGGCATCCTGGTCATCAAGATTCTCTCCTTCATATTCACTTCTCCCGCATTCATCTTCCTTCATTTTCTCTCCTCCATCCCAACTCCCAGCCGTGGGGCCCACACTCATATAAATTTTACCCCCCTCCCCCTCTTCCCCCGGTCTCTCTCTCTCCCCCCAATCCCTCTGTTTTTCCGCCCGCCCCCTGCTCTCCTTGCTCCGGTGACGCATCCGAGGTGGAGCACTGCGCGGCGAGGCGAGGTGGAGCACGGCGCGGCGAGGCGAGGTGGAGCACGGCGGTGGCGAGCTCCGGGAGGGAGCTCCTCTGCTCCGGGCGCGAGGCGGCCACCAGGGCCGGATGCAGGGACGCCCGTGCCGGAGGCGGGAGCAGGGCGCGCAGCGTGTCGGAGCTGGGCCGGGTGCATCTCCCGGCGACGAAGTAGGCAACGGAGCAGCAGGGCCCCGACGGCGCTCCCTTCCTCATCGCGGCGGACGCCCTCCGGATCCCCTTCTTCTCCACTGCCGGCGCGGGGTGCCCCTCCCTCCCCTCGACGCGCCACCGCCAGCGCCGTCTCCCTCCTCCTCAACGCGCGCCGGCCGACGGCGGATCTGCAGAGGAGGGGTGCGGCGGCGGTGATGGAGGAGTGCGGCGGTGACGCGGAGGAGAGGCTTGGCGGACGCCTCAGATGGTGATGGCGGCCCCGCGCTCTCCTCGGCTCCTCCGCCGCGGCGCGAGCGCGGCCAACCTTCAGCATCGTCATCGAGCTCGGGCGGCGGCGTGCGCGGCCTCAGCATCTCCGGCCTCCCCTCCTCCGGCACTCGCCTCGCCTCGGCAACGGCGACGGATGGCATCAGCAGCGGCGGCGGGCTCTGCTTCCAACTCCGCGGCCTCCTCTGCTTCCCTCTCCCGACGTCCTCCTTCGCGCCGACTCGGCAACGCCGGCGGCGACGACCGGAGCTCCACGGCGAGGCTACAGCGCGCGCGGAGCTCAGGGAGCAGCGGCCGCCGCAGGTGTCCTAGTGCTGGGATTCGAGATCCCGCGACCGTCATGCGCCGGGGCGAGGCAAGGCGGCGGCCATGGCGCTCAAGGCGGAGCTGGCACCGGCGCGGACGCCGTCGACGCCTTCGTGCTCTGCCGCGGCGACGTCAGCGCGTCCGACTGCTTCGACTGCGGCACTCGCACCGGCGAGGACGTGCAGCGGGTCTGCAACCGCACCCGCGACGCCGCGCTCGTCTACCAGTGCTACGTCTGCGTGGCTCCGACCTTGGCGGCGTGCGACGGCGACGGCGAGCAGCTACAGCTCCGAGGCGCTCCCCTTCTCCCCCTCCTTCCTGGCGCGAGGCCGTTGGCGGCAGGCCGCAGCGGGGCACGTGGTGGGGGCGGAGCCGCTCGCGGAGCCTCCCGTATCCCTCTGGATTCCGAGGAGGAGGGAGGCGACGGGAAAATCCCGGGTCTCCTCCAGGAGACCGCTGCAGGGGGAAAACGGCATCCGACTCCTGGAGGAGCCGGATGCCGTAGCCGGTGCGGGTGGTCTTAAAGATGAACCGTTAAAAGAGTTGTCGTTTGTACTATCTACAGGCTGAGCTGGCAGTGATTACAGAGAGTAGCTTGCGCTTACCACTGCTGGTGCCCTAAGTGCTCTAGGAGTAGTTTAGCTTTACGTGCAAATTTGCGTCAATGAATAGTGTATTAAGATGTAAAGTTGTGCAAAAAATAAACATCGAAACACGTGCTGTGAGAAAAGATGTCATTTGATGTGATAGATGAATAATTCGATGTGACGAATTTGCACTGCAATTTTACCCATCTGAGCAACGCCCATGTAGTTTCAACTTTCAGGATGCGATCCTTACGGTGCAGAATCGCCACCATCGCCTTCTTCTTCCCCGTCTTCCCATCGATCTCTATACCTGTCGTCCAAAGACCAGATGCACTTGACCACCCTGTCGTACACGTCACCCTGCTGTGCTTCCAGGTGCGGCTCCCCCACCTGGTCCGCCAGCGAGTCCAGGTGCTCCAGCTGCTCGCAGCATAGGAAACGCAAAGATGATGCACTGTGCCACTGTCCCTCGGTTCCTCCGCCTGCTCTGTTCAGAAGGCGATCATGCACTTACCCATCGAGGCCACAGGGCGTGCGTGTGGCGCTTCGGCTTGCCGGCCTCCTCCATCCGCCGGTAGTCCTCCCGCACGGCGGCCATCATGGCCTCCTCTCCCGGCAGCGCGGCGCGCCCCGACAGGGCGGCGGCGACCCACTTGGATTCCAGCTCCAGTGACTGGAAGACGACGGTCTGCGAAAGCACGGCAAATTTTGGCTGACACAAGCAGAGCTTTGAGCAGTGGTGGAGCTTGAGCACCAAATTAGGAGGGGCCAACCATGCTAATTAGGACCAAAAATTAATAAACAGTGCCCATTTTACTATTCATTCAGTGGAGATTAGGGTGAACCAGGGGGGGGGGGGGGCACGGCCCCCTTTGGTCTTCACTAAGTTCCGCTCCTGTCTTTGTGCTGTCCTAGCAATGCCTTCTAGAGAGTACCAGTTACCTTATACGTTAGCCCGACGAAGGAGAGATTCGGTGCGTATTTGGGCGGGAAGACGTGCCTGTACAGTGGTCCGACGCGGTTGTCGTCGACGGTGAGCCCGTCCAGGTCCAGGAACGGGAAGCGGTAGCGATACCTGCAGGCCATTTCGCACGTTGCCTGTCAAAGCACGCGGAATGAGGAGGGTGCAAGGAATGATTTTGAGTGAAATCCTACCCTGTGCAGTAAAGAATGGTATCTGCAGCCACTGCCGAACCTTCGGCAAACTGCACTTGGCCATCGTCTTGGATGCAATCTATCTGTTCACCAAAACATTCATGTTAGCTTGGAGGCTAAGATGTCCATTGTTCAAGGAGGGGCTAAGAAAATCCAGAATTATGAACCTCTGCGTGCATCCAAACATTCTCGTAGAGTTCGACCTTCCCAAGCCTGTCCTCCGAGTACCTAGCCGCGATGTGCACTTCCTTGGCCACGCGCGGGATTTCTGCAGCAATGTCAATTCCGCTGGCTGCCAATCCTACCACAACAACACTCTGCATAGAGTGTCACAGACTGCAACTGGAATTGATCAAGTTTTGCAGAGTGCAAGAGGACAAGTACCTGATCCCGAAATGGTTCTGGAACGCGATAGTTGTGGCTGTGCATTTGCTTTCCCCGCCACTTGTCGATTCCTGTAACACACAAGCATCGCTAGATATTTCTTCTTGCCTGGGATCACTTGTGGTTGACCGATGAGAACGAAGGATAGAAAGATAAAGAAGCAGACGGCACCTCGGATCTTGGGCACACAAGGCACCGTGCAGTGGCCGTTGCAGACGACGACGGCGTCGAACACGTCCTCCGCGACCACGCCGTCCTCCCCGCGCCACGCCACCGCCCACCGCTCTCCCTGGCCGACGAGGGGCGTCACACGCAGCACCTCGGCGCGGAGCCTGACGCGCGCGGCGACGCCGGACTCCTCGGCGAAGGCGTCGAGGAAGGCGAGCACCTCCCTGTGGCCCGGGAACGCGCGCGGGTCGCCCGCGAAGGTCCGGCCGGCCATCGGGAAGTCCGAGAAGCCCATGAGCTCGCGCGGCAGGTTAGTGCGCAGCGACGCGTAGAGGCTGCCGTGCACGGTCACGGCGCCGGGGGAGGCCGGGTCGCGGCCCAGCTGGTCGTCGTCCGCGCGCGGTTCGTACGCCCACGTACCCCCCGCGCGGCCGGACTTCTCGAAGACGGCCACGGCGTGGCCCTCGCGGAGCAGCTCCCGCGCGGCCACCAGCCCCGCCGCGCCCGCGCCGACCACGGCCACCTCCGCGCGCCGCATTCTGTTCGAGCTCTCCCTCGTTCGGGTTGCGGCCTCGGCCCCTCGCGCGAATGAGACCCGTGGTGCGTCGGCGCGGTGTGGCGGCGCGCGTGGCGTGGGGTGTCCGGATGCGATGGCTGGGTCCTCGCTGCCGGAGGACGTGGCTGCTTGCGCTTGGTTAATCGGTGTGCCAGCTGACGCGGCCGAATCATTGGGTGGCTGGTGATCGGCGGAGCGGAGGGCTGTTCAGCGTACAAAGCGACAGGCGCGCCAGGAAATTTTCGGCGCGAAGTGTTGTGAAACTTGTGAAACACGAACAGCTTCCTTCTGAACCGTCCAATCGATATGAGAACAATATGGCACTGTATTTGTAATTTGGCTTTATGGATTTCATTTGGGAATATTCCTATCACTATAAGCCGCAGACGGCAATCCCCTCAACCCTGCTCCCGTCCATGATCCTCATGAAACACCGAAATGGTGTAGTGTTCAAGAGTGATGTAACCGTGTCTGCGGTGACTCGTCGCCAACTGCAGACAGGATTGCCGTCTGTGGAGCTGCCGCTTCCCCTCACGGCACAAGAGTGTAATAGAGTTATGGTGTAACTTGTTCCAAATGACATAAGCTCTCTACTCTTGCCAGTCAAAGTGTACTCCCTGTTACATTTAATATGGGTCTGACCCATGTCATATTTAATTAAATCAAATAATTTCTAAGGCCCTATGAAATGCTAGGTGCAATAAAATAGTAGACTAAATGTAGTTGATGACTAAACTTGTAACGGTCATGTTTATGGCTGCGGTTTCTAGTAACTCCCATAGTTATGTTTGAGGTTACTAGTAACTCACATGTTCATGGCAGAGGTTACAAGTAATTGATGGACGTTTCATGATGTCCAGATTCATCCTCTACACTTCATCTTCTACCTTTCTTTGTGTATAAATATCACGTGTTCGCCCTTGGTCGCGTACGTGAGACAACAGGCTGCACCTTCGTTCTTCTATTGAGTTGCTGAAAATAAGAGCATTTCCGTTCCACTCCGTGCGCGCACACGCTGTTGGAAGAGCAGAGCCTCCGAAACCGGCATCGCTAGAGATCCTGCTCGGGATAGCGAGGCAATCAGGTTTTTGGCTAACGCAACAAGTGCGCGACTGCTCAACGATCTTCCTCCGGTTGCTCGTTGTACGACTACTTCCCGGCGGCGAGCGATTGGAGTACAACTACTTTCCGGTGGACGCAACGGCATAGCGAACATCTTCCTGCATCAAGTTTGAACGACTACATCGAACAACTCATCATGATGAATGATGGGAATGGAGCCGCTGGTGCCTCCGGCACTGGTCCCTCCGCAGGGTATACCTTCGTGTTCCTATTTTTATTTACTGGTTTTCTAGTTTGGTTAACCGGTAATAAATTGGAATATATGTATGTCATCTATATTCATGGATTAAATTTAACAAGAATTTGCCTAATTTTCTAACACTCCCAGCCTTCAGGACAACTCCATGTAAGGGGTCTTTTTTTCCCATCAAGGGCATTGCCCGAATTTCGTTACTATGAGTAACGAAATTACAAAGTTGTAGATTCATCCACCGGAAGTTTAGCCATTACTATACGTCTACACCTTATTACAAGCCAACCCAAAACAGGTACCAATGACCTATTTTGGAGGCTAGAGAAAGTCAACATAACTCCGCCTAGGTTGACTGGAAGAATTTCTCGAGTCGTCTCAACATAGCCGGTCCCAAGCCCGGGTAAAGGAGGAGGGTGCATTAGGTCTGGCGAACCAGCAGCGAAATCAGCCACTCTAATGGATATGAAACCCATAAGAAATTCGTTGGGGCGTAACCCTCTTAGCGACGCGCTACATCGGAACCCGGGTGTAGTGTTAAATGAGCAAGGGCCGGGTCGTCTTCCCCTTAGGGACGCATCGTATCGTGATCCGGGTACGATGATAAGTGAACAAGGGTCGGGTCGTCGCAACCTTAGTGGCGCGCTACACCTACGCCCGGGTGTGGTGAAAAGTGAGCAAGGGTCTTCGCACTTTCCTCGACGGGCGCGAAGGGTAAGGAAGCTAGTCGGGCCAACTAGGATTCGTCTAGGGAGTTGGAACGTAGGATCCTTAACGGGTAAGTTAAGAGAGGTAGTCGATGCAGCAGTTAGGAGACGTGTAAATATCCTATGCGTTCAGGAGACTAAGTGGAAGGGTCAGAAGGCGAAAGAGGTGGAGAGTTCTGGTTTCAAGCTTTGGTACACGGGGGCAGCGTCGGGCAGGAATGGAGTGGGCATCTTGATCAATAGGAGTTTTAAGGATGGAGTTGTAGATGTTAAGAGGCAAGGTGACCGGATTATTCTAGTCCGGTTGGTAGTTGGGGATGTGACTTTGAATGTGATCAGTGCCTATGCCCCACAGGTAGGTCTTAGTGAGAGCGTCAAGAGGCAGTTTTGGGAAGACTTGGATAGCATGGTTAGTATCGTGCCCATCAGGGAGAAGCTCTTCATAGGAGGAGACCTCAATGGCCATGTGGGTGCGACGAATGCTGGTTTCGAGCGAGTGCATGGGGGGTTTGGGTATGGTGGTAGGAACCAAGAGGGAGAGGATGTGTTGAACTTCGCGTTGGCCTACGACTTGTTGATAGCAAATACTCTCTTCAGGAAGCGGGAATCCCACCTGGTGACCTTTCAGAGTGGTCAACACTCGAGCCAGATTGACTTTATCCTTGCGAGGAGGGAGGATAGACGTGCTTGCTTAGATTGTAAGGTGATACCTGGAGAGAGTGTGTTGTTCCCCAACACAAGCTTGTGGTGGCGGCCTTTAGCTTTCGGGTATGTGTCTTCCGGGGCAAACGTGCCGAGATTGCGAGAACGAAGTGGTGGAAGCTTAGAGGAGAAGAGGCGCAAGCGTTTAAGGATAGGATGCTAGGTGAGGGGCCTTGGGAAGAAGGAGAAGATGCAAATGACATGTGGCTAAAGATGACAACGTGTGTTCGGAAGGTGGCAGCGGAAGTGTTTGGCATGAGTAAGGGAGGCAAGCAGGAGGCGAAAAGCACTTGGTGGTGGAATGAGGAGGTGCAAAAGGCCATTAAGGAAAAGAGGGAGTGTTTCAAGCGACTCCACCTCGACAAGAGTGCAGCTAACATCGAGAGCTATAAAATAGCAAAGAGGGCTGCAAAGCGAGCTGTGAGTGTAGCCAAGGGCTAGGCGTACGATGACCTTTATCAGCGGCTAGGCACGAAGGAAGGGGAGAAGGACATTTTCCGGTTGGCTAAGATCCGAGAGAGGAAGACAAGAGACATCAACCAAATCAAATGCATCAAGGATGGGACAGACCAACTGCTGGTGAGGGATGAGGAGATCAAGGACAGATGGCGAGAGTACTTTGATAGGTTGTTTAATGGGGAGGATGAGAGTCCTACTATTGAGTTGGATGACTCTTTTGATGACACCAACAGACGTTTTGTGAGGAGAATTCAGGAGGCAGAGATTGAGGAGGCTTTGAAGATGATGAAGAGAGGTAAAGCGATGGGCCCCGATGACATCCCCATTGAGGTGTGGAGATGTTTGGGTGCTAGAGTCATAGTTTGGCTAGCAAAGCTTTTTAACCTCATTTTCTGAGAAAACAAGATGCCTGAGGAATGGAGGAGAAGTATATTAGTGCCGATCTTCAAGAACAAGGGAGATGTTCAAAGTTGCACTAATTATCGGGGGATTAAGCTGATGAGCCATACGATGAAGCTCTGGGAGAGGGTTATCGAGCATCGCCTCAGGAGAGCGACAAGCGTGACCCAAAACCAGTTTGGGTTCATGCCCGGAAGGCCGACTATGGAGGCGATTTTCTTGCTACGACAGTTGATGGAGTGGTATAGGGAGCAGAAGAAGGACTTGCACATGGTCTTTATTGACCTCGAGAAGGCGTATGACAAAGTACCAAGAAATGTCATGTGGTGGGCCTTGAAAAAACACAAAATCCCAACTAAGTACATTACCCTTATCAAGGATATGTACAAGGATGTGGTGACGTGTGTGCGTACATGCGATGGTGACACTAGTGACTTTCCAATTAAAATAGGACTACATCAGGGGTCAGCTTTGAGCCCTTATTTATTTGCTTTGGTGATGGATGAGGTCACAAGGGACATCCAAAGTGGTATCCCATGGTGTATGCTCTTTGCTGATGATGTGGTGCTAGTGGACGAGACTAGGGCAGGGGTTAATGGGAAGCTTGAGCTGTGGAAGGACGCTTTAGAGTCGAAAGGTTTTAGAATCAGCAGGACCAAGACCGATTACATGATGTGCGATTTCAACATGACTGGACATGAAGATGGAGTTGTGAGCCTCGACGGACAAGTGGTGACCAAGAAAGAGACTTTTAGGTATTTGGGATCGATGCTACAGAAGGACGGTGACATTGATGAGGATGTTAGGCATAGGATTTCAGCCGGTTGGCTGAAATGGCGCCAAACTTCCGGCGTCCTCTGTGACAAGAAGGTGCCCCAAAAGCTAAAAGGTAAGTTCTATAGAATGGCGATTCGCCCGGTGATGTTATACGGTGCTGAATGTTGACCTACAAAGAGACGACATGTCCAGCAACTGAGTGTCGCTGAGATGCGTATGTTGCGTTGGATTTGTGGGCATACAAGAAGAGATAGAGTCTGAAACGAAGACATTTGGGATAGAGTTGGGGTGGCATCAATTGAGGAAAAACTGGTCCAACACCGGTTGAGATGGTTTGGTCATGTCCAGAGGAGACCTCCTGAGGCACCGGTGCGTAGTGGGGTGCTAGACCGGGTCGGTAGTGTAAGGAGGGGTAGAGGTCGGCCTAAACTAATTTGGGATGAGTCGGTCAAGAGAGACCTTAAGGAGTGTGACATCCCCAAGGAGTTAGTTATGGATAGAAGTGCTTGGAGACTTGCTATCAATGTGCCTGAAACATGATCTTTTCTTTTTCTTTTGTTCTTTTGTGTTCTTGTGCTTTGTGCTTCTCCTACCCTTGTTTCTTGTGGGTTTCATCTCTAATCTACCCCAACTTACTTGGGACAAAAGGCTAAGTTGTTGCTGTTTTTTAGAGAAAGTCAAGACTGACATAATCCAAGACCGAAACCACAAAACAAATTTGAACAGAGGACCCAACAGAGCAAGCCTCTCTGTTTTCTAGACTTATCATCTACTGAAGAAAGACCATTCCTGTATCAGCGTGGTCAGGGGACTGATGATGCTGATGGAAGTGAAGAACAACTTCCTTCATTGCTGCAGTGTCTTCCTCCAAGTCTTGTTGATCTTCCTGTTTGTGCAAACTTGACCAATAGAAAACAAAGGATGAGGCTAAACAGACAATCTCAGAAGGAGATTTAACAAATTTCTTATCAAAGCAAATGGAATTTCTTATTCTCCAAATTACCCAACATATTGCTAAGAGCCCAGTGGAATGTATTTTCTTATGTGGTGGCATATATCTATTAGTCCATTCCCAAAATTGAGAAAAGGAGGTGGGTCTACAAGGAGCCTCGATAACCATAGGCATTAAACTCCAAACATATTTTGCAGTAGAGCATTCAAAGAAAATATGGGAAATATTTTCATCCTTGCCAATTACGCTTTAACATGACATCTTTAGTCAGAATAGCATCTTGTCCCACTACCACATGAAAAATCTTAATTTTCAAAGGGATTTTAGACTTCCATATTTTTATTGGAATGATTTATTTAAAAGGAAGGATAGTAAGTATAGGAAATGGAAAAAACAGACTTCTGGGAAGATCCTTGGTGTGGTTTAGTCTCTTTGAAAGAGAAATTTGATGATCTGTTTGAGATATGTGAAGATCTGAATAAGAGTGTTGCATGGTTGGCCGCAAGAGGTTGGAGTTTGAGGTTTCGTAGATGGTTAGATGAAAGAGCTTAAAACCAATTAAGACAACTAAGAGATATGCTTTCAGCTTGTGCTTTGTCTACTTAAAACGATAACTTCATATGGTTGTGGAAGAAAACTGGGAAGTTTACTGTGAATTCTTTGTATTCACACCTTTGCGGTTACCGACCTTGCTGGAATCAGTGATAAATTTGGCAATCCCGGCCCTCTGTTGATTCCGTAAAAAAAATATGGTTGTAAAATCACTTCTTGGAGAGTATTATCTTGGATGAAAAATGTAAGATTATATATTTTCCACTATTGCCACCGAAACAAAAACACAGGTTACGAAATGTCGACAAATAATGTGTGGTCGCCATGTAGTACCAGAAAAAAAAAGTGTGGTCGTCATGGGCACATGAGAACAGTGTTGGTGCTGGTTTAATTTTTTCGCCTAACTCTCTGACTGTGTTTGTATTGCTAGCTCCGGAAGGGAACTCTTTGTAGCTGTCCAGTCCTGTTCTTTCACAATCTGGCAACAGGTAGTAGTGAAAACGAAGTTGTAGGTCTTTTAACCATCTAATGTATGTTTGGTTGGAGGACAATTAGATTGAACCAGTTACTGCCATCCATGCTTTTAAGAAATGTGACTGTTTTTAGTGTAAGGTGGTCGAAGTTTTGCTTGTTCGTTGAATTACCTTTGAACCTACAACACCAAACCAAGAAGCAAAGGGCCTAGCAGGGTGGCCGTAATGTAACACTTGGTGTGGCCCATAACATTTTCGGCTCCAAGCGCTGGCATTCTTAGCCCACACCCTAGCGATTTGCCTAAAAAAACTTGATCATCGCCCAATATTATATTATGTATACTAACAAAGTGTTGGCACCAAACATTGGGCCACTATATCCTCGGCCCAAATATAGAGCAACCCACCACAAAAAAAAAAAGAGCTACTGCACATTCGATATCTTGGGCCTTGTAGCCTAAAATATTCAATATCTATTGCTCTTACCGAAGATATTTCACTTTTAAGTACATAATTTTGTTAGTACATAGATATATAGTATAAATGTATTCTCTACTCCTAAAAGGTTATAAAAGAATTGGCCTCCGTTCATTCGCTACCCCCCCCACTCCCACCACCAGCCTCCCTAGTCACGATGGATTCCTGTCGTCCGATCCTCAATCTTTGATCGCTTCGTGTCTCCCGCCACCGTCCACTTCCTCTCCCCTCCCCCTCGACCTCCACCTTACCCCACCTCCCCCGCACCCCTGCCTCCCGCGTTCACCCTCCCCTTTTCGTGCACGCGTGCCCACAATATTGTTGTCGTGTTTCTTTTAAAAAGGGGAAATTAGATCCATAGTACGGAAAGAATCCATCTTTAGATATCTACCATCAAAAGATACCACGTTATAGATTGTTAGCATTCTGTTTACCTCCCGTGAGCTTTGCTGCCACCGCCGTCATCCGACCGCAATGCCCCTGCCTTCTACTCCCCGTTCTGCATTGCCGCATCGGAGATTCGGAGTCGAAGGCCCAGGATTCGGCCTCGCCGGCGTCGCTGTAGAAGGCCACATCGGCTGCCGTCGCCCGCGAGCGTCGGCGGGGGCTCAACTTCCTCTAGGGCGCGCGCTGGACGCGCCGTCTACACTAAGCTGCTGGGGCAGAGGCGGAGGTGAGCAACAGCTCCTCCGACGAGGATGCGCGAGTGGATCCTGCTCATGCCGCGTCGCTGATTTGCCCCTGCATTTGCTGGAACCATCTCCCTGGCCGTGAGTACCCGTGCATCCTTGCGCAGCTGCTTGCAAGATTGACTCTTTTGCTTGATGCTTCTATTTTAGTTTTTCTTTCGACCTTGCTGCTCCTTCTGCACTCACGGCCGGCAGGCAGTTGCAGGCAAGCCGCCGCTGCCAGCGCCCCGCAGCTTGCGCGCTCATGCTCTTTCATCCTTAATCCCCCTCACGCAAGCATCAATTTGGTGCTCCTTCGTGCTCTTCCTCCTTGGCACTCGTTGATGTAAGGGAATGATGCTCGGTGACGGTGGCGGTAGCAAAGCTCACGGGAGGCAACCGGAAGTAAACAGAATGCTAAGAAGCTATAAAGTGACATCTTTTGATGGTAGATATCTCAACTAAAATCATTTGATGGTATATATCTAAAGATGAATTCTTTTAGTGCTATGGATCGTTGTGGGGAATTGTCTCCTTAAAACTGTTGCGTTGCGAGTCAAGACAATGGTTGTACTATCTCTAAGAATGGAATGTTTGTGGCTTTTGACTCTATCGTGAATGGATTGTTTATTTTCAATCTTGATGATAATGCGACTATATATAATGTAAGTGCTAAAAGGCCTCGGCCTAATGATTTGAGTCCTACCTATATGTGGCATTATTGTTTGGGTCATATAAGTGAGAAACGCATGAAGAAGCTCCATACTGATGGACTTTGAACATCATTTGATTTTAAATCGGGCGAGACATGTGAAGCTTATTTGTTAGGCAAGATCACCAAGATGCCTTTCTCAGGTTTTCCTGAGAGAGTCTCAGACTTGCTGGAACTCATACATACGGATGCGTGTGGACCAATGAGTATGACAGCTAGAGGTGAATACCATTTGCATTGCAGTTACACAGTTAGCCAATATATTGTGCGAACTCCTGCATACATGATACATTTCTCCTAGGTAGCGTTTGGTTGGAGTCTAGAATTTGGAATTGGAATCGTCGGCACTCAATATCGGTTGTTTGGGTGTTTTAGGCATTGATATTGGAAATTGGTTGCAATGACAAGTGATATTCAACGTGCTGCCTGAGGCTACCTGATGATTCCGACCTCGAGAGCTCTAAAAACACTCGACTTGTGAAGGGTAAGACCACCCTCACGGTATTGTATTAAGAAGAAGACCTCATACAGGTCGAGAAAATTCTCGAACCCCTGTCCCACCCATACACAGCAGCACCGCACCACCTGTAAGATTAGACTGGCCTTAGACCTGTGCTTTGACATGGGACAGACGAAGATTTTTTTTTTACAACAGCAGACTCCTAAGTGAACCCAGGCCAGGAGGTCCACACTGGCCACTCTACCACCGCACAACGTGCGTTTGCTGGGGGGGAATCCCCCCGTGCAGCACCCGGACTCGAGCCCGGGCGAGTGCGCTCCCCAACGGGAGGCCGCACCAACCGAGCCACGCTCGGTCTGCAACATCGAGAGCTTTGTATTCGATTGAATCGTCGTCCATCATCCCCTTCCTCGCATCTCCTTCGCACGAGCCGTGCTGCCCTTTGGTGCCATCGCGAGCCAATCTCTTGTGCCACCACGAGCCGCTCCCCCAGCGTCCAGCCACCACGCCCTTCACCACCGCTCACCTAGTCGGCTAGCCCCTCCGCTGTGCGGGCTCAGGAGAGTTGGATCCAACACGGTGGCACACAGGACGGAAAAGAGCAGGGCATAGCGATGATATGGAGGAGCTTCGTGGCAAGGCTTGTGACTTTCCCGTGATTGGCCAACCGGCCGGCGGTAGCGAGGCCCACGGAGGTCAGCCTACGGCAGCAGGACAAGCAGACGGAGTACCAGACTAGACGGCGCAGCAGCGCGCGCTGCACGATGTCGTGGCGTTGTTCCCTGCTGCCATCCTTTGCCTCCTTCCCTCCTTTCCTGTCTCCGTCTGCTGCCCACTCCAGCCCTGCCGCCACCCACCGGCCAGCCACGTCGTCCTACGCTGCCTCCTCTGCCGGCAAGCTGCGCCATCCTTCCCTGCCTCCCTCCCTCCGCCGACGAGCTGCTCCACCCCTCCCTTGCCGCCCTCTGCCGGCGAGCTCCTTCTCTACCTCCCTCTGCCAGCCCGCCCTCCTCTTCCAATTCCATGGTTGTGTGTGTCCAAACATGAAATCGAATTGGATGCTTTATAGGATTCCAAAAGTCAATGTAATAGCCATCCAAACATTAGAATTGAATTGTAGCCCATTTCAATATCATGGCTGATTTGGTATTGAACTCAATTTCAATACCATACCCTTCAATATCAACATCCAAACGAAGCCAAATAAAGATTTTTCTGAAGATCGTATACAAGATAAAAGTGGAGATGAAAGGTGTACAATGCACACACATTTTTTTTAAAAAAAAACACTGCAACCGTTCCACTTACACTTGAATCTGTGTGCACTTCGAGGGGTCTTCACCTCCTGCTTGTCCTCTCAAATGACCTCAATGTGCAGTTGGAGGTCACACCAAGCAATTCAAGAAGCTGCTATCCATATGTGAGATTCGGATCTTATGAGTTGTTAGTGTTTCTGACCCTAATTTAATTTCTTGACTAGATTGAGAACTCAATAAAAGATTTCTAGTCCACTTTTATCTTGTTGGCCAAGAGCTGCTGCTAATATTGCCATCCCAAAAGGTATTCATCAACGTGGTACAAACCTTGTCACTAGCACCACTCGTGCCCTGCTTGTTTAATGTTTCAGACATTCGGTAGCCTTAGGATTTAGAGTATGTTTGGCAGATCTTTTACTGATTTGTACGGCTGATCTTTAGAGAAATATTGTGCGTTGATTTGTATGTCTGATTTGTTCTAAGAGAAAAATATTACGCAAGAAGCAGAAAGAAGAGAAGCCGAACAAAACTGTAGTTTCCTCATGCATAATTCTTTTTAGAATCAAATAACTTTGATTTGTATTCAATTTGCTTGTGACATTTTTTCGAGGTTGAATGAAGCTATGTGTTTAAGAAAAGAAGCCAAACAGAACTTTAGTTTTTATTTGCAGCTTATGACATTGCATGTTTCCTCATGCATAATTCCTTTTAGAATCAAATAGCTTTGATTTGTATTCAGTTTGGTTGTGACATTTTTTGAGGTTAAATGAAGAGCTATGTGATGATGGAATGGAGTGCTAAGTGCTAATACTTGAAGATGCAGTACTATGAATGAGTACATGATCAATAATGTGCGCTTTATACTTTCATGTCTCTTTTGTTTACCATTCGGTCTTCGGAGCAGTGTATTTAATACAATTACGTTCTCAATTAAATATTTTTATATAACTTTTTGTTGTCACGATCCTAGTTATTTACAAAAGCTATAACAAAACGGATGGAGTTATTATTCTTATGAGTATAATAAAAACAAAGAGCTTGTACTTCACCTGCTTCATGTACAACGCCATATAACTAGTCTATAGTGAACATGGTCTTAGAAACCCACACCAATTGAGACCTCTTCATGTTGGTTTTAAGTTTGCCTAATTCACCCACCTCTTAGGCTAACAAGCATCCGAGTATCCTCTCTATCCCATTACTTTTGGTTGCTCAATGCAATGCAAGGTGTGTATCCGTTACAAGACCGAGCTTATTGAGCCGATGCTTCAGCTTAGGAGCAATGGGAATGGGACGTTTATTCACGTTTTGTGCTGTCCTGCATGCCTTAGCAAGCTGGTAGCTATTGGCCAGCATCTCACATCAATTATCACTTGTTCCTAGTTATGTCGGCACACAAACGGTCACTGAAACGCAAAGTGACGAGTAGCATAAGCATAAGGGTTACTCGGACCCCACCTCATCTCTGCATCCTGCGCGTACTCTCTGTCAGCATCTAGCGTGCGAGCTGCGGAAGACAGCAGCACCGTCCTTGTGAACACATACAGCGCATCACCGGAAACCTATAGCCATCCCGTGACCTTATTACCCGCCAAGCCGGCGCCGATCTCATGCATGGATCTCACAGTCTCTACGACTCTGCCCTCTACGGATACACACAGAGAGAGCGTACATCATATACTATCACCCCAGAGCAAACCGTCCCATTATTAGGGCCTAGGGATTCCGCTAAACACGGAGCCCCTTCGCTAAGCTACATTGCTAAACACGGATTAACTTTGGAGAAAATCCGGTCGTGTGTACCGGAGCTCGGTAACACTCCAAAATTTCCACCGCTGTCACCCACAATCCGCAGCGCCTGCCAAGGTCTCCTGCCAGTGCCAGCCCACGGGAAACGATTCCTCTGAAGTACTCAGAGGGACTCGCTCTCAGTGACATGTGGGCCGCATCACATTTGGGCCCACGCGTTAACACCAGCCGCCGGCCATGGGCCATTTCTGCCCGTGCGCGCATGCCTGCATGTGTTATCCAGTCACGGCTTCTTGTCCGACGCGGCCCGTCTCCCGAAGAACAGCGCCCGCCCTATTCATTTCTGCTCCACCTTGTTCTGTTCTGCCGATTCTTGCGCACCCTTGGTCAGCTGCATGAGCTAGCACTGGCGACCTCGTCTTTATATAACGCGAGCTTCTCCACCAGTGGGAGACTCACACACTTGCCGCCGCCGCCGCAGTATTGGCTTAGCTGCTTGGGGTCACCAATGGCGTCCAAGGCGGCACTCTTCCTTGCCCTCAACCTCGTGCTCTTAGTGGCCACCAACGCCTGCCCTTACTGCGGCGGGGGCAACAATGGCCACGGTGGCAGCGGGGGCCATCATGGCGGTGGGAGTCATGGCGGCGGGGGCAGCGGCGGCTATGGCGGTGGTGGCAGCGGGCCGGGTAGCGGGAGCAGCGGCGGTAGCTGGGGAGGCAACAATGGCGGCGGTGGCAGCGGCGGCAATGGTGGTGGGTACGGACCGATCGGCGGCGGCGGCAGCGGCGGTGGGATTGGCCCGATTGGCGGAGGAAGCGGTGGGATCGGACCCATCGGAGGCGGCAGCGGCGGCGGCATCGGACCCATCGGCGGCGGCAGCGGTGGTGGTGGGTACGGCCCCATCGGTGGTGGTGGTGGCGGCGGCGGCGGCGGCGGCGGCAACGACGGCACGAGCGGGTGGTACGGCCACTGCCCGACGAACGCGCTGAAGCTGGGCGTGTGCGCCAACGTGCTGGACCTGATCAAGGCGAAGGCCGGCGTCCCCGTCGACGAGAAGTGCTGCCCGCTGCTGAACGGGCTGGTGGAGCTGGACGCCGCCGTGTGCCTGTGCACGGCCATCAAGGCCAACGTGCTGGGGCTCAACCTCAACATCCCCGTCAACCTCAGCCTCGTCCTCAACTTCTGCGGCAAGGGCGTCCCCACGGGCTTCAAGTGCGCCTAATTAACCAGCAGGCTGCCCATGCGTGCTCACGTCGTAGCATCCGAGTGCAAGATCAAGCGTTAGCACGTGACAAATTGGCGCGCGTGCCAACGTAACTGCAATCTGCATGGTGGATTAGTAATAATAAGCTTGTCAGTTTTAAGTTGTCAATGCACTGTTAGTTTCGTTTCAGGTTTCAGCTAGCATTATTAAGTTGCCAGTGGGTAGCATGTAGCTTAGTGTCTTTGCATTTCAGATTCGGAGGGTACATGGTGTCCAGATTCAAGTTCATGGTTACTCCTACTATTCCGTTTCGTATTTGAATTCACCTTTCTCATATTTGGTTTTAAAACGTGCACGGCTGCTTCTACTCATATTCTTTTTTTTGAACGGACGGCGAAAGCTTGTGCTTTCCCGAAATTTTATTAGAAGAAGAGAGTTGACCCAGTTTATAAGGAAAACCGGGCTCGAAAACCATACAACTGTGGCCGATCGACCGCACAACTAGGGGAGCAAAAAAACCCCGAACGACTCCGGTCCGCAGACCATACAACTAGGCACTTCGGTGGGTTGGATTGGGACATCAACACGCACCGCACAACTCATCAACTCATCGGTCGGATTGGGGCATAGACACGATCAACTCAAACAACTTCAAAGGATCAAGCCAGTCGGATTGGGACATCGATCCGGGTCTTCACTACTCTGTTCCGCCATCGACGCGAGCCACCACACACTGACAAGAACCAAAGCCTCTCTTCTCCCCCGCTCAAAGGAGATTCTACTGCCTACTTTTTTTTCTTTTTTCACCAGACACAAACCACAAAGGAAAAAAGAGAAAGGAAATAAAGGAAATAAACAAAAGAGAAGGTGCTCTCACGAAAGCAGACCACGCCGAAGCACCTTGCCGGAGAAGCCCGATCGTCGCCGTAGGCCCCAGGCCGGAGGAGACCCATGAAGGAGATGCACGACGTCGCCTTCAGGAAGGACATGACGTTAGACACGCCAACGGCGTCGTCCCCAGAGGGGATGGGTTTTCACCCGCATCAGAGAAAAGCCCGGGCAACCAGCCACGCCTCCATGGCGTCTCTGGTGCGCCGACCCAAGGCCGTCGCCAACAACGCCACCACAGCGCCGCTCGCACACACCCAGGAAGGCCACCGCCGGCCGCACCACCATGACGCCACCAGCAACACTCCACACCCAACTGGCCATCCACCAAGCCGCACGCCGACCGCGGGAGTCACCACCCACGGGAGCCAGAGCAGCTGCCGCACAGGGAAGCGTACCGCACGCCGACTGCGGCCGCCGTCGCCGACGAGGAACACCCGCTGCCGGGGGGCGCCACCCCCTCCGAGGCAGAGCAGCGGCCGTAGAGGTGCCAGGCGCCTGCGCACCGGGGCAGCAGGGCCCCAGGATGCCGCCCGGGACGCGCCAGCGCGCCGGGGCAGCATGGCCCCACCTCGCGCCGCTGCCCAGGACGTCCCCCGGGACGGGCTTAGCCACGCGCGGGGCAGCAGGGCCACACCACGCGAGGCACAGCCGCAGAAGGTGGCGTACGCCGCAATCCTACGGCTGCCCGCACATCGACCGACCCGCCGCCAGGATCGGGGGGTGCCGTCCCCGCGGCCCCCGGCACCACCAGCCCCCAGGGAGAGCAGATCCGGCGCACCCGCCCGCGGATCCGGCGATGCCCCGGGAGGATCCGGCCACCGGACTCGGAGAAGCCACCACCGCAGTCGCCAAGAAAGAGCACAGGGGGGGAGGAGGGAGGGGAGCGGCGGAGCCCCGCCGCCGCCTTCCTTGCGACCACACCGGCAACCGGTGGCCGCTCGGGCGGCGGCGAGGGGGGGAGGTGGCTTCGGAGGGGGCCGCCGCCGCCGGGGTTAGGGTTCGCCCGAGTCGCCCGGGAGGGACGACGCAGGCGCTCGGGGGTACTGATCTTCAGATGTATCGCTTCTACTCATATTCTATCTGAATATCTCTATATATGTTCAGTTAGCATTACTAAGTTGTCAATGTCGTAGCATGTGCCTGTCTTTGCATTTCAGAATCGGGGGGTGTGTAACATCCCTGATGTTACTTCAGTTAAGTACTTCAATTACTCATGATAATCAAGATTAATTAGCTCCTAAGCATGTTTGACATGTTTATGCACACTTTTGCACAAAAGCCCTTGGTCGAAGTCCAAATATGTGGTCAAACTCCTAAGGATCCAAGAGGCTGATTCGGTTTTCTTGCGCGTTCTCCAAATTTCACTATAGAAGTTCAAAATCGGCCAATATAAAAGTTTTTCCTTGTTTCCGGGAACATATTTTTCATAATTGGCGGACATTCCAATTTTGAGCGCAAAGCCGCTTAAATTCGAGATGAAGTTCCTGCGCACAGTAAACCGGGGCCGAGAAATTCCGAAAGTTCAACGAGTTTTTCCAACAAATCTATTCATCAAAACATATGTCACCCTTTGTGAAAATTGTAGGTCTATAGTTCCTCTACAACTTCTATTTTTGGAGATTTTCAAGTTAGTTGTCACTTTTTGGAGTATGGCATTTTCGAAGATGCGTAAATGGAATAGAAAGTGAAGCAGGCGACGTCGTCGCCGTGCCCAGGAGCCCAGGCGCGCGCGTGCTGGCCGTTCTGCCACGTGGTGCCGCATCCACACGCCGGCGTACGGATCCTCGCATCCGTCTTGGTGGACCCTTCCGCGCGCCATGTATCCTGCCCAACACCGAGCCGTACACCGGGCGCACGCATGCACGAGTCCACGTGCCGTGCCGTCGCGGCTGCCAGGCAACGACGCGCGTGTGCGGTCGCCCACGTGCCGTGCTGCGCCTAAAAGAAGAGAAAGTGAACGCCGACGTGCTTTCCTCGTTCGCGTCGTCGCGCTCGCCTGCTCGCTTTGACCGCGTGTCGCCGTGCTTGGCCGCTCCGGAGCGGAACAGCGCTGTCATCGCCATAGCCGCCGCAGCCACCGCTTCTCTTCCTCTGCTCGTCCGCGTAGCATCCTTCTCCTCCTGCAGCGCCTCCTGGTGCTCCTCGAAGCAGTGTCGTCGCCGCTATCCCGGGCTGGCCCAAGCTCCGCCGAGGAGACAGGTCGCAGCTGCCGGCCGGCGGTCAATCCGCCGCCGACGCTCGCCGGCACCTTCTCCGGTTCCTCCAACCATCGAAACGGAGCTCTAGGTGAACCTACATCACTTCCCCACCTTTTCCCGGCCAAGTCCGGCCTTCTCCTCGCCGGATTTTGGTCCTCTCCGCCGGCCATGGCGCCCGAGGACTACATTGCTTCGATTTCAGTCTTTCCAGGGTGTTTTCCTTGAAGCGAGGGTGTATCTATAATTTCTGAAACTTCTTTCGAGGGTCTGCTTGTAAATGTGTTTTAGGGTTTCGGCTGCAACTTAGAAAAATCATTAAAAATCGTAGAAAAATCAGAAAAATGTAAATCCAATTTTGTTGGGTTCCTAGTGATGAAATCTACCTTTTCTAGAAAGGTTATATAGGGTTTTTCTGTATAGATTTTGAATTAAAAATTCAAACTCAGTTTGATGTGTTTTTAGTGTAGTTTAAAATATACACATGCTATGGACTTGAATTTTGGATATGTTGTTCTCATGTTCAGATTTGTGACCAAAGTTGACAGAAGTTTGATGTGTAGATTCTCATTTATGATTTAAGTAAGCTTTATGCTAGATTAATCTTGATGCTTTTTATAGCCCTTTTAATAAACTTTTCTTTAAGCACAAGTGCACCCTAGGGTTTTGTCTTGATGAATAGTACCTCTGGTAGAATGGATATGATTTTAGGATGTGCTTTGGTTTATGTTTTGGATTTAATCTTGTGTAGGAGTTTAATTTCAAAATTTCAAAAATAATTTGAATCTGCACTTATGCCTTGGCCAGAGGCTTAGGTTTGACATGTATGACTTGTAGTAGAAAGTTGAGACCAAAAAGATTAATAAATCTTTTTGTAAGATTTATTTGTGTTATGCTAGGCTGAAATTTATCTTTTACATATAAATTAATATACAAATGATCTTATGCTAGATTTTGGTTTGTGTGCTTAAAATAGGCATATGTTGCTGTGATCAAAAGCTTAGGCTCATTTGAGGTGTTTTTGATTTAATATGAAATTATGGTTGTAAGGCTTGTTTTAATTAATTAAATAAAGAAAGGGCAATTACGGTGTTAAATTGTGAAAACATGTCATGTTTCTGTTTTTGAATTTTCAACACACCTCATTGCTGTTTAGTGAAGTTAAGTAATTTAATTTGCTCAAATATGTACACAGTCACCATCAAAGTTAACCTCACCTAATGCATATGCATGTGTACGTATAGAATTACCGGACGGGACGTACACGCTCACTCAGGAGGAGGAGGGAGCAGCTAGTGGAGAGGTGAACCAGATTAGTGTGCAGCAAGACCTGGACCAAAGTCCGGAATAGCCCAAGGCTGTTGCTAACTTAGAAGAAGGCAAGCACCGGTTTCATATAACCTTTTTGGGATAAAATCTCCACTTTTACTTTTCAGTATTTATTGTTTACTTGTGCATTTAAGTTTCAGGAGTTGATGTGAAACATAGATGCATGATCCTTAGGACTCCTATGCTCTTTTACTAGTATGTTAGGAACGCTAGTGCCATGCTTTAAGGACACGGTACAAGTCGAGTAATGACTCATTGCTCGCGAGATATAGGATGCTTATGTTGGAATCATAAGTTGGATAAATTGACTCGCTCATGTGGTAAGAGCAATGGGTTCGGTCTCGACCGAGTAGCATGGTGCTGGTCTAAGCTATTGAACGTACCAAGTGCTTGTCGGGAATGGGACCGGTAAGCCTAGTACCTAATGAACCAGTGCGGGAATTTTATTACTACTAATCTTGAGATGCGTCTCCCGGTTCGCTACCGGTAGTGCAAGTGTGATTCTGGACGTACCATGTTTGGGCATACTAGTAAACCTTGTACTTAGGACTGTAACATCTTTTCCTAATCTGGGGAATGACGGGAACCGCCTGGTTGGGGTAGACCCTGCATTTGGTCTACCTTTTTCCGTGTATCTTGGGTTTACCTTGCAAGGATATAAATCGATCGATCGTCGGTCACTCGCCATTATCTGAGTCGGCTTGACCACTGGCTACCCCATTTTTATTTATGGAACATTTGGATTAATATTGTTGCCTGTTTAATATTGTTTGCACAACATGCTTGTTTAGTATAGGTGCTTACCTAGAATGGTTAACATACTAGAATTTGAGCTAAAACTGGAAATTACGGATCAACTCTTAGTCGCTTTTGGCAAAATAAACCCACCAGCCAAAAAGCCTTGCATGTCTAGTTGTACTTTTATTTTTGTCGGGTTAGTCTTGCTGAGTATTTGCATACTCAGCCTTGCTTAATTTGTGGTTTTCAGGTAATTCCATCTGGCCTGATTATATTCCAGATGGTTGGAAACTTGAGTGGGAGCAGGATGACGATGAGTGATACTCTATGGATGGCCTCCCATGTGTATCACGTGCTTAGTTTAATTTCCGTTGTTTAAAACTCTGAACCATGTTTACTTTTATGTACTCAAAACCTGGTTTGTAATATTAAGTACTTATGGACTTGTATGTAATGTAATATTGTACTCTGGTCCCGCCTTCGTGTGAGCTTAGCGCATATCTCGATCCTGTGTAAGTGATTTACCGGGCATGACCCGGCAGAGGCGACAAAATAGCTCTTGGTTATCGCTTATGAGCCAAGTGGACCGGCTTAAGTGATAATCCTGATTTATTTTGGACGGTTCTGTCACAGCTGGTACCATAGCGTTGATATGCACCAGAGTATAAATAATACCTTAATAACTTGTTTTTGGAATAAAATTTGCCAAGAATAAGAATTTTGCTAAGTGCGTAGGACGTTAAGGTTTAAACTAGTCCGAGAGGCCCTAGAGCGAATTTTTGGGTTCTTTTAGGTGGATAGTACTCTATGGTGTATTTAATCTGACTTCCAGCACATTTTATTCCTATCAAAACTTACTTTCTTGCACAACCATACTAGGTCATCACGTTTTGCCATACGTGGTGGTACCACAGGGAAGTCCTGTGAGGGACTAGTGGGACCTATTCCTATGGGTGCCACGTCACGTCTGCGTCTCGTCACGTTTTGCCATACGTGATGGTACCACGGGAAAGTCCGTGAGGGATGAGTGAGGCCTATTCCAATGGGCACTCACGTCGTGTCAGAGTCTTAAATAGGACGCTGTCCATGCAGCGACTTTATGCATGGATGTCGTTTCTATAGTGAACGGTAATGTATGTGGACGCTTTCATGAGTGCTGGCACGAAAGGTTCTGAATGTTCGGTGATTTTCTGTAGGTACACTAATCACGGTTGTTAGGTACGGTAATTAAGAAACGAATAGTTTTCGACTAGCTATTATAGGGAGAGACGTATATATGCCTTGCCACCGGCACTAACTTCGATTTTAAGCTTAAATGCTTGGTGAGGACTTATAGGATGCTTTTGCATCATGTTAAAAGCTACCAAAACTGAAAATGATCATAATACACCTTTTATGTGATCTATAAGTTGAATTTATAGTTCTTAAGGACCATTCATGCTAGTTTGGTAAATTATGTGATGTGATCAAAAGTATGTCTAGTTGCTGTCCTAATTTTTCTAAGGATGATCTAGAAAGTTTTTGGCTAGGTGATCTTTAGAAAAATTGATCATCAGCTAGTTAAGATTCTTCCATGAATTTTTTCATGATTTTAGGATGAATAAAACTGAAGCTATGCTCAAATCATTAAACCTAGGTCATGCTGGAATTTCTGTCAAAATGATGTTAAGACTGAAAACTCGAATTTTTACACCTTGTTCCAAATAGATTTTGCCTAGGCAATCTATACCAAAAATGATCCATTTATAGCCTACTTTGTGCTGTCAAAATCTCATGGTCATAGGGTTCTTAATTTTTGAGATATGATCTTTTTAGTGAAGCACTGTCCTGCTGAAATTTCTGGGCAATAGCACTCTAAAACTTGATCAGTTAGACCTTTTCCAGTCTGAATTGGTACGACCTTTGAATACTAAAAATGTGAGTTATAACATCGTCGAGTTGCTCACAAAATTTCAGCATTTGTGCATGTGTTTACTAAGAGTTATCAAATTTTTAGTAAACCTCTGTTCTGCTGAATTCCTGAGGTGCATCGATCTGAATCATGCTTAGTTAGACCTTCTTCCCAGCAGTTTTATCTTGGCCTTTGAATACCAAAGTTGCTAGATATCTTCCTTTCAGTATCCTCGTAAAATTTTAGCACCATGGCTTTGCTGTACCGAGAATTGTGGACTTTTTCGTGACTCTCGGCCTGCTGAAAAACAACAGGAACAGAACTCCGGTATGTGAATTTTTCAGGCATGAGGATCTCAGCTTTTGGTCTCAAGTTAAACACCAATGTGATAGCTTATGAACCTACGCTCTTCCTGATCGAAGTTGAGCAATGTTCGATTTTTGAGCTGAAAGTTATTAACTTATTGTTTCAGAGTAGCGGTAATTGAATTCTTGGGCATTATTAACCTCCCAACCTTGAAATCTTCCTTCTTAACCTTGCTTATCAAGGTTTGAGTAAATGATAACTTTAACACAAAGTGTCAACATCTTCTTGTCTACATAATGAGCATAACCATATCCTTATCAAGTCAACTGGAATCCTGTTGTACTCTTTTTTGTTGCTTCTATACACTTTCACTAGTTTATAAGCAATTCCTCAATTTCCTTTGTCCAGAAAATGTCGATCACCCAAATTTTCTGGCATTGATGTCTCTACGCTTATCACTCTCACTTTTCTGTCCTTAACCATGAAATCCTTGTGCTTGCTCGCAAACAATAAAAATCTGGTTATAAAGCATCAACACCGGTTGGTAAGCACGTGAGCATCAGCACCGCATGCATATCTTGCAACCTTAATGACATAAATCACGAGCATGGAAAATGCATTGCACAACATGTGCATTTAGGACATTGGATGAACTAACATGCATATGTCCTGACGGTTTCCCACCTTTCTACTCTATCGCCCTTTTTGCTGGTGATGTTGTTGTTCCATAAAACGAAGGTGTCGCGACGGAACCTAAGGTATCATGTGTGCTGCAGCCATGTGATTACCACCAGGAGCGCGCTAGGTATCTTGGTTTTTGAGAATGCGACTCACCGCACCTATTACTTCTCAACTCTATGTTTATCCTCTCTACCTTGACTAACCTCATGGGTGAAGCAAGTCATGCTGACATTGCATCATGAGCACCATACCTCATAAGCATATGCATCACTCGTTCATCAGCATATGCATCATCGTGCGTGCACTACATCAAGCACACATCATGTGCATCTCTCACTATGCATATGCACCATAAGTTCATATGCATATGCATCATATGCTCATATGCATGTACATCATACTATAAGCACTTCATCATGAGCATCAACATGTGCACCATCTCATTGTTGCACGACTCATCCATATACATGGGCCTTGCAATCATATGTCATGGGTGTAACACACCTCAAGTTTAAAATTATTGTACCATTAATGTGAGGCATGATATCACCACACACACCAACTAAGTAACATGTGAGCAACCTCATTCTGAAATTCCTGAATCAACCTGTCTTTCCTTCTTTAAACAAATCTCTATGAACCCTTCGGATCGAGTTCACTAATTTTCCGACATATTGATATGCTTACTTATCAATTGCTACTATACTAGGATTTTTGTACTCTTAGGGAAACTGATCGAATCATCATGAAATTTTAGGATCATGAAATCCACCGAAGGAGATCCAGTAAATCTTCGACCCAATGAGTTGTTCTCATCTCTTCCACCAACACAGGATGTGGTGGATATCTTTGCCAACACCATGGAAATTTTGGAGGGCCAAAATTTGGTGTTAAGCCAACTAGTGCAAAATGTCATCCATAATCGTTATCAAGGGCTATCGCAAACTAGTCTATCCGACGGTCTCTCCCAAGTAATATCGGAATCTATTATGGAGCAAGTCTATCTATTCAATCTATTGATGAATCATGAAGCTCAAAATCAACAGAACCAAGATTCCAACCAACAATTTCTAAATTCACTCCTATCATCATCACAACTTCCTATGGACCTTAGGGAGGAAGAAAGAAGAAGTAAGAGTCACAAGCGAGTTTTGCCTGAGGTGGATTTAAGTGGGTGGGAAATCACATGCAACGAATTTTCTTCACATGCTAAAAAGCAGAGCAACAATGCTGGTACGACAACACGTGATCACGGGGCACGCCTTTGCTACAATTGTAAACAACCTGGGCATTTTGTCAAGAAGTGTCCGAAACCTCCGCAGGACAAGACTAATCGAACTAAGAAGAAAAGACACAAGAGACTTCACACCCAAGCTCAGAAGAGCATGCTCAAAGTCACGACTACAATGAATCCGTCAAAAAGAGCACCGACAACGACGGGTACATCTCATATCCGACACCACTTCTCCCCTACCTTTGTCTCCTCTAGTCTTGTTAACGAATCTCGGGACGAGATTCCTTTTAAGGGGGGTAGTTTGTAACATCCCTGATGTTACTTCAGTTAAGTACTTCAATTACTCATGATAATCAAGATTAATTAGCTCCTAAGCATGTTTGACATGTTTATGCACACTTTTGCACAAAAGCCCTTCGTCGAAGTCCAAATACGTGGTCAAACCCCTAAGGATCCAAGAGGCTGATTCGGTTTTCTTGCGCGTTCTCCAAATTTCACTATAGAAGTTCAAAATCGGCCAATATAAAAGTTTTTCCTTGTTTCCGAGAACACATTTTTCATAATTGGCGGACATTCCAATTTTGAGTGCAAAGCCGCTTAAATTCGAGATGAAGTTCCTGCGCACAGTAAACCGGGGCCGAGAAATTCCGAAAGTTCAACGAGTTTTTCCCACAAATCTATTCATCAAAACATATGTCACCCTTTGTGAAAATTGTAGGTCTATAGTTACTTTACAACTTCTATTTTTGGAGATTTTCAAGTTAGTTGTCACTTTTTGGAGTATGGCATTTTCGAAGATGCGTAAATGGAATAGAAAGTGAAGCAGGCGACGTCGTCGCCGTGCCCAGGCGCCCAGGCGCGCGCGTGCTGGCCGTTCTGCCATGTGGCGCCGCATCCACACGCCGGTGTACGGATCCTCGCATCCGTCGTGGTGGACCCTTCCGCGCGTCATGTATCCTGCCCTACACCGAGCCGTACACCGGGCGCACGCATGCACGAGTCCACGTGCCGTGCCGTCGCGGCTGCCAGGCAATGACGCGCGTGTGCGGTCGCCCACGTGCCGTGCTGTGCCTAAAAGAAGAGAAAGTGAACGCTGACGTGCTTTCCTCGTTCGCGTCGTCGCGCTCGCCTGCTCGCTTTGCCCGCGCGTTGCCGTGCTTGGCCGCTCCGGAGCGGAACAGCGCTGCCGTCGCCATAGCCGCCGCAGCCACCGCTTCTCTTCCTCCGCTCGTCCGCGTAGCGTCCTTCTTCTCCTGCAGCGCCTCCTGGTGCTCCTCGAAGCAGTGTCGTCACCGGTATCCCGGGCTGGCCCGAGCTCCGCGGAGGAGACAGGTCGCAGCAGCCGGCTGGCGGTCAATCCACCGCCGTCGCTCGCCGGCACCTCCTCCGGTTCCTCCAACCATCGAAACGGAGCTCTAGGTGAACCTACATCACTTCCCCACCTTTTCCCGGCCAAGTCCGGCCTTCTCCTCGCCGGATTTTGGTCCTCTCCGCCGGCCATGGCGCCCGAGGACTACATTGCTTCGATTTCAGTCTTTCCAGGGTGTTTTCCGTGAAGCGAGGGTGTATCTGTAATTTCTAAAACTTCTTTCGAGGGTTTGCTTGTAAATGTGTTTTAGGGTTTCGGCTGCAACTTAGAAAAATCATTAAAAATCGTAGAAAAATCAGAAAAATGCAAATCCAATTTTGTTGGATTCCTGGTGATGAAATCTACCTTTTCTAGAAAGGTTATATAGGGTTTTTCTGTATAGATTTTGAATTAAAAATTCAAACTCAGTTTGATGTGTTTTTAGTGTAGTTTAAAATATACACATGCTATGGACTTGAATTTTGGATATGTTGTTCTCATGTTCAGATTTGTGACCAAAGTTGACAGAAGTTTGATGTGTAGATTCTCATTTATGATTTAAGTAAGCTTTATGCTAGATTAATCTTGATGCTTTTTATAGCCCTTTTAATAAACTTTTCTTTAAGCACAAGTGCACCCTAGGGCTTTGTCTTGATGAATAGTACCTCTGGTAGAATGGATATGATTTTAGGATGTGCTTTGGTTTATGTTTTGGATTTAATCTTGTGTAGGAGTTTAATTTCAAAATTTCAAAAATAATTTGAATCTGCACTTATGCCTTGGCCAGAGTCTTAGGTTTGATATGTATGACTTGTAGTAGAAAGTTGAGACCAAAAAGATTATTTTGTAAGATTTATTTGTGTTATGCTAGGCTGAAATTTATCTTTTATATATAAATTAATATACAAATGATCTTAAGCTAGATTTTGGTTTGTGAGCTTAAAATAGGTATATGTTGCTGTGTGCAAAAGCTTAGGCTCATTTGAGGTGTTTTTGATTTAATATGTAATTATGATTGTAAGGCTTGTTTTAATTAATTAAATAAATAAAGGGCGATTAAGGTGTTAAATTGTGAAAACATATCATGTTTCTGTTTTTGAATTTTCAACACACCTCATTGCTGTTTAGTGAAGTTAAGTAATTTAATTTTCTCAAATATGTACACAGTCACCATCAAAGTTAACCTCACCTAATGCATATGCATGTGTACGTATAGAATTACCGGACGGGACGTACACGCTCACTCAGGAGGAGGAGGGAGCAGCTAGTGGAGAGGTGAACCAGATTAGTGTGCAGCAAGACCTGGACCAAAGTTCGGAAGAGCCCAAGGCTGTTGCTAACTTAGAAGAAGGCAAGCACCGGTTTCATATAACCTTTTTGGGATAAAATCTCCACTTTTACTTTTCAGTATTTATTGTTTACTTGTGCATTTAAGTTTCAGGAGTTGATGTGAAACATAGATGCATGATCCTTAGGACTCCTATGCTCTTTTACTAGTATGTTAGGAACGCTAGTGCCATGCTTTAAGGACACGGTACAAGTCGAGTAATGACTCATTGCTCGCGAGATATAGGATGCTTATGTTGGAATCATAAGTTGGATAAATTGACTCGCTCATGTGGTAAGAGCAATGGGTTCGGTCTCGACCGAGTAGCATGGTGCTGGTCTAAGCTATTGAACGTACCAAGTGCTTGTCGGGAATGGGACCGGTAAGCCTAGTACCTAATGAACCAGTGCGGGAATTTTATTACTACTAATCTTGAGATGAGTCTCCCGGTTCGCTACCGGTAGTGCAAGTGTGATTCTGGACATGCCATGTTTGGGCGTACCAGTAAACCTTGTACTTAGGACTGTAACATCTTTTCCTAATCTGGGGAATGACGGGAACCGCCTGGTTGGGGTAGACCCTGCATTTGGTCTACCTTTTCCCGTGTATCTTGGGTTTACCTTGCAAGGATATAAATCGATCGATCGTCGGTCACTCGCCGTTATCTGAGTCGGCTTGACCACTGACTACCCCATTTTTATTTATGGAACATTTGGATTAATATTGTTACCTGTTTAATATTGTTTGCACAACATGCTTGTTTAGTATAGGTGCTTACCTAGAATGGTTAACATACTAGAATTTGAGCTAAAACTGGAAATTAAGGATCAACTCTTAGTCGCTTTTGGCAAAACAAACTCACCAGCCAAAAAGCCTTGCATGTCTAGTTGTACTTTTATTTTTGTCAGGTTAGTCTTGCTGAGTATTAGCATACTCAGCCTTACTTAATTTGTGGTTTTCAGGTAATTCCATCTGGCCTGGTTATATTCCAGATGGTTGGGAACTTGAGTGGAAGCAGGATGACGATGAGTGATACTCTATGGATGGCCTCCCATGTGTATCCCGTGCTTAGTTTAATTTCCGCTGTTTAAAACTCTGAACCATGTTTACTTTTATGTACTCAAAACCTGGTTTGTAATATTAAGTACTTATGGACTTGTATGTAATGTAATATTGTACTCTGGTCCCGCCTTCGTGTGGGCTTAGCGCATATCTCGATCCTGTGTAAGTGATTTACCGGGCATGACCCGGCAGAGGCGACAAAATAGCTCTTGATTATCGCTTATGAGCCAAATGGACCGGCTTAAGTGATAATCCAAATTTATTTTGGACGGTTCTGTCACAGTGTGCATATATATGGTGTCCAGGGCTCCAGGTCCAAGTTCAAAGCTCCTTCTTAAAAAATAAAAAAACACACACAACAACAACAACAACAACAAAACATGATTAAATGTACTTCTCCATTTCATATTTGAATTCACCTTTTCAGATTTGAAGTTACAAAGTGCAGGGCTCCTCCTTTCCTTTCTCTCTATCTATGTTTTCGAGCCTGGAGTACTACATTAAGTTTTGTTAGGAGTAAAGTTGGGTCGATCGAATATGCATTGACACTACCGCAAAAAAAAAAAAAAGAATATGCATTGACACGTGTCTGTGTCTCTGATCTGGACTACTAAAATGTACCGGCGACACGAATGCGTGCTCCCTCAAAATCGATCATTCGGCACACCTCCAACGCTCCGAGATGAACTCTGCTTTTATTGAGAGCAAATGTTCACCACAATACAAAAGACTCGGATAACCAGCTGTGTCGTGCAAGAGGTCCAACAGTAAAAGAATCTCCAACATCCAGTTATTTAGCAATTTTAATCCTTTTTATTATTTTTATTAAAATGATACTCCCTCCGCCCATAAAAAATACAATTCTGAGAACTGAGTGAAGCTCGGGTGGCTAGCTCTGCCGGTGTACGGGCTAGCCGGCGCAGGTTCGATTCCTCGGGGAATCGAATTTGCGCCTCTCACGTTTATTTCCCCAGCAGACGCACATGAGTGCGGTGGTTGAGCGGCCGGGTGGCTCTCCTAGTAGTCTGTTGTTGTAAAAAAATCTCCTCGTCTGTCCCACGTCAAAGCACAGGTCTAAGGCCAGCCTTATCTCACGTGTGTTGTGGTGCCGCTGTGTATGGGTGGGGTAGGGGTTCGGAGATTTTCTCAACCTGTGTGAGAAGGTCTTCTTCTTAATACAATACCGTGGAGGTGGTCTTACTCCTCGCAGGTCCAGTTTAAAAGGTACAATTCTAGTTTTTCTAGACATATTAGTAGTGGCGCGAAAAGACTCTAGTACCTCTATTTCTTAGCCATATGCAGTAAGTTTTGGCATGCACATCTGATCTGATTACTTAATTAGGCAGCTAATTAGATTTATTTTCTAGAATTGCACTCTTTGCGGGATTTTTTCAAATGCTAGGATTGCATTCTTCAAAGGACGTAGGGAGGTCTCACCATTTGTTGTAAGCATTTGGATAAGACGAATGGTCAACCGTGACCAACAGAAGTCGACAAATGCTTATATTTTGGGACGGATAGAGTATTGAGTATCTTATAATATTCCCTGAGCAATCGGGCTTTGCCACACATTTGGAGCGTTTTTTTTTGTGTGCCAGCTGTAAAAAGCATTACCAACGGGCAGATCTAGATCGGGATCAGCAGGCACCAACAAAATTCTACAATCGCTAGCTTATTGAAATATTGTTCATTTCAAGTTTCACCCAAAAACGGAGTCAGCGGTGGGGCAGGTAGGCCTCAAGCCTCCCGTATGTGGAGTTTCCCCTTGAGTCCCTCCATCATTTTTGAGGAGAAAAGAGGAAGTATAGAGGGAGAAGGAGAGAAAAAGAGGAAGAAGGAAGGAAGAGAGGAGAGAAAGAGGAAGGACGAAGAACCCCTAGCGGTCTAGTAGCTTCGGCACTGCTTTGACCCATTTTTACAACGGAGCTGGTGGCACCTGGGCCGCCGATCTACTTTGCTACGTCCAGACGTCTCATGGGCTTCTCAGTTTAAAATAGAGGATGACTGCTGGGCCACAAAATTCAGCCATTAGATTTCCCTGGGCCGGCCCTCCTCTACAAATCAACCCACCGGAAAGGTAAACGACTACGAACTGGCAGGATTCAAATCGAATAAAAGCTTTGGGATGGTTTCTTCCAAAATGTGTTGTATAATTATAAATACTAGTGGAGGAGCACGTGCGGCACGCACGTGATATAAAAAGATTGCATAGAAGACCACGTAATAATAAATATTTACTATATATTATTGAAATTCAAAATCACATGTAATATACCTTGTTTTGGAAGCTAATAAGAAAATTATATGGGAAGATACAAGGGACGGAGCAACAGGAAAACAACATGACTGAAACAATATTATGTTAAAAATAATCAGAAAAATCATAAGTCCACAATAATAGCTTCTACCTCTATGTGATGTAGAAATTAAATTTTTATCAGTATGTGTGGACTCTCAAAATGTGAAGTCGTTGTCTCTATGTCTCACATGAAAAGTTCAATATGGTTATGTTTTAGTAGCTGTGACAGGTCTTGTTTAGTTGAGACAAATTTCTCAACTTTTCACTATTCACCAGTCACGTCGAAAATACAAACACTAATTAGGAGAGTTCAACGTAGATTTATGACAAAACTCATTCCATAAACTCAGGTGAAATTCATGCTATAGTAAACAATCTCTAATGATAGATTAATTAAGCTTAATAGATTCGTCTCGCAATTTATCGTCCATTCTGTATAATTAGTTTTATAATTAGATCATGTGCAGATCTTCTAATCTTCAATTTATAATTGCTACAGTAGCAAATTTCCTATCGAACTAAACATGTTCTAATATCGACAGTTGTTATTTTGCCTTTTGTCAGTATCTCTCTGGCAAGTTCACTGAGTAAAATGTCTCGCCTGTTAACACTAAATTTCAAATTACTTGCAACTAACTGAATCAATATAAACAATTAAAAATGTACAAATAATCGATATAAAGTTATATATATATATATATATATATATATATATATGGCCATAGAATAGGTTATTCTATGGCCAGACCAATCAATCAAACCAACCGAGCGTGAGCGAGAATACCAGCTCAGAGTAATTAGTGGTGATTAATGTGAGCTTAGCTGGGTGCCAAGCTATAATATCGGGCTTGAACAAAATTAAATCCAGGTGAGCTGCTGCTTCCGATGACCCGGTCCTTGATCCGCGTCATTTACTAGCATGCCGGACAAATGTATTTTAGCTACACGTGCAGATGGGAGTGCATGACAGTCCTACATGATTACGAGAAAACGTGATGAGGCGATGAGCTATTGCCATGCCTACAGTATAATATGAAAGTGCACAACAGCTGCACTACACGGTGAGTTACTATATATTTTGGCATCAAGATTTTCCAAGGAATCGGTAAAATTGACAACCCTATTTACGGTAAACACTTTTTCTTAAAAAAATGATGACACTATTCCGGTAGGTACTTTGTGGTAAATTGATGGTGCTATTCTGGTAAGTAACTTGTGTTAAATTGATTACGTCATTCTCGAAAAATTTTGTGTCTGCCATTCGGCTTCTTGTAAATTCGTTGCATCTTATAGTACTTGGTTTATCCAGACCGCATGGATTTTTCAACTATTATCTTAGTATTTAGATTTTTCAATTATTAGTTCATGGTAGATCCTTCTTGTCAATATAGTAAATGGTTCCTTTTTCCACTAAGCAAAATACAGTAAATGGTTCCTTTCTCCATTAAACAAAATATACTAAATGGTTCCTTTCTTCCCTAAACAAAATATAGTAAAGGGTTCCTAAAAACATAGTGACACCTTATTGTGGTGCGGGTAGATAAAATCGCAAAACTATACTATAAGTTATTGTCGTAACCATTATCTATATTTTTACGTAACCACAATGCACTTGCAGGCACGTTTTGACAGAGGAACACGATCCAGTGCATACTAATTCTCGTAGCTTGCTCACGTGTCACCTGTCACGCATGCATTTAAAAAACAACAGGTTCCGGCATAGTCATCATATACTCCAGCGATATCACGACCGGGACTTGTGCGGGCACTTTATTACGGTAATTAAATGGGGACAGCTAAGAGAATGATCGGAAACCGGTTGATTTTGACGATGGATTGGCCTGGCTACAGAATAAGATATTCTATAGCCGATCGCAAAGTATATATATATATATATAGAACCACTACTTTATAGTCAGTCATAGAATTACATATTCTATAGCCAGTCAAAACACGCATTCAGCTCACGCGTACAAACAAACCCACCCTGCCAGCCTGTCGTATTCCATGCGGCTTGGCTCGGCTCCAAACCAACCTGCGGCTCGACTCAAGCTCCCATCCGACCGTGCCTCCTGGATCAGCTCGGCAGCTAATCACGCCGTCTTTTATGGCCGCGCAAGAATCGTGGCACAAAAATGAAGTCCCGCTCCGTCTGCCATCCATGCCTCGCAGCATCATTCTCTGCCGCCTAGCTCTGCTCCTTGCAATTTCCTCGCTCCTTCCACCGGTGAGCAATGGCAAGCAGAGGAGACGAACGAAGAACCAGCCTGCGTTGCAGGTATGGTTTATAAAAAACTCAGGTCCCTATTGATTTAATCTCCCAACAGATGCAGATCTTGGAAGTAGGAGAGGCAATGGCAGAGGTCCCTTCGTTGGGAGCAGCGCCCGATAGAGGGTACGCAAGCAAAGCAAGTAATATTGTATCATGCATGTTCATCCCACATTTTCCCCTCATCATGTATTGCGTGTACTACTTTATAGGATGGCACACACAATTACTAGTGTAGCCAATTAGGCAAAGAGATATATTTGTTTCACTATGAACCATATAACAAACTAAATTCTAAAACTAACCTTTTCATGAACTAAAGAACTGCAAATTACTAACTTATTTGTGGTAAATTGAGGACCCTATTCTGGTAAATACCTATGTGGTAAATGAATTATGCTATTCTGGTAAGTACATTGCGGTAAATTGATGACTCTATTTCGGTAAATACCTTCTGGTAAATTGATGACGACATTCTGGAAAATATTGTTGTAGGTGTATACAAAACTATGGTTTCCCCATAACAATGTAATACATAATTTGTGGTAACAGGTGACCCTCCATATTTATCATCTAATCACGTATTTATTGTGTTCTCGTAACCAGTTTCTACGTCGACAAAATATAGCTCGTGGCTTCATGGTAACCATGTACTAGTATAGTACACATGCATGGACGTGCAATAAACAAACAAAACAATAGGCAGGCATATATTCTTTATTAGTAGCAGTAACTGAAGCGGTGAACACGGACCGGATCGACATAACTGCGTTGGTAGAAATATTTACTACTGCAGCCTCGCTCCTGCAGCATCTCGGCTCGCTCCCCTCCTGTACCGGCTCGTTGGCTTGCTATTATTCATACGCATTAATTGGGACAGCAGAAGACCCGCATGTAATTAACTGGGACCGGCCAGGAGGAGCGACCGAGCTAGTGAAACCAACCAGGTGCGTCTGGTCATCTAAAAGGGCTGGCTACAGAATAAGGTATTCTATAGCCGGTCACGGAGTATACTCTCCGTGTATATATATATGTATATATATATATATATATATATGTGGGTCACGAGGGTCGAGCACACCCTATCCTACAGAAAGGAACTTCCGGCTTTCCTCTTAACCATCTGCAGCAACCCAATCCTCACTGTAGGAGCACCATTCCAGTGTCATCCGGGGGTGCTTGGTACGGGTGTAAGTGTAGGGCCCTCATATATTGTTGACGTTCCTTAGCCTCACTACTAGGTTTGCACTCACGGCGACGGCGCCAGAAATGCTTGTTGGCACTCGCTAGCGTCGCTACCGGGTTTATACCCCTAGTAATGGAGTTAGGAACGTCTTTGGTAAAACACACGTCACAGAAAGGTTCGCAAGCGCACGGGTTACCGTTGTAGCACTTCACCCGGTGGTATTCGGGTTATCGTATTTATATTTTCCCAAGGGAGACACTACGGCAAAGATGATCGAATAAACGGTGGAGAGTAACAAGACTCGGTAAAGAGCTATAGAGGGGGTATCGAATAAAGATATTCGGGGATAACTTGACACACACAAAGAGATCTTGATAAAGGGTTAGAGAGGACCTAGTGAGCTGGGAGGACAACGAGACGAGAAAGGATCCTAACACAATCTATCTATTCTTGTCAACTCTAGGTAAAGAACTAAGGCAAAGGATAACCACGGTAAGCTAAACTCGACAAGCTCTTCTAGTGCTGCAGGGGCATGCAAAGCCGCGCTCTAGAACTGGGATGAGAAAGGAGAACGACGATGCGCTGAATCCTACCGGCCCGAACTAACGTGGTGGACTACTGAGCCCGTCCGGAGCTGTCACCTCCCTAGGGTACCATAACTATTCCGTTGAACGGGACACCAATCTAAGACTAAGGCAAGCTCTGAGCACCGCGCTCACAACGAACCAAAGAACCTTTCCCCGGATATCACGAAGGAAGGTCTCTCTCCGCTACTAAGCACAAACGTACTCGGTAGAAGATCAAGCGAAGAACGACCACAACACTATAGGGTTCAAGAGAGCTACGCTAACCAAGATTAAACTAACTTTAGTCTAAACCAAGAATAAAGCTTCTAGAGCAAAGTAAAAGCTGAATGTAATTGACTCGAAAGGTAAGATAGAAAGATAACTTGAATTGTACTTGAGTCTAAACAAAGAAAGGATACAAGAGTAGTACCGGAACCCTGAAGAAGACTCCTCCGGAACCCCGAGACTAGCTCGACTCGACTCTAACTCCCAAGCTACACTAATCCTAATCTAAGTGAACAAAAGTGAGAAATGGAGATGCTCCTGCGTTGTGTGTCTTTTCCAGCGAGTGGGAGGTGTCTTTTATAGGCAAGGGAGATCGGTGGAGCGCAGGGGAGGAAAACCCTAGGTGCGGCTGGCTCTCTAGGTGCGGACGGCCCTAGGATGTGCCGCCCTTCGCCTTGGACGCTCCTGATCACTGCTCTTGAGGCGGTTGTAGGTCGGCTCCTTGGGTCGGTTTCGCCCGGCACGCCAAGTGATAGGTGCGGCCGGCCCTATAGGTGCAGCCGGCCCTACCCCGTGCCGTGCGATGCACCGACCGTGTTAGGGAACGCCTAGGATCGCCTTTGGATGACGGTTGTGGCGGTTGAGCAATCGAATAAGTGGACCCATTGATCCAAGCATTCACCCTTTGATCAAACCGACATTCCTCCAGTGAATCACGCTCGTCCAAGTTGTGCTCGAGGGAGTAGGGGTGCTCTGGACCAGGGTCGTGCCACCGGGCAGGGCCGGCCGCACCTGCAGGTTCGGCCGGACCAGGTGGTTCGGCCGTGCCTAGCACATGTGGCGTGTTGGTCCCAAATTCTCCCAAAATGTGTACCTACCTATGAAATTCACAACACAACTCATGGAACTTTATTAGTACTAAAAATGTGCATGAAACTTGTCATATACTCCTCTTGAACCCGAGGTTTTGACGGTCAAATTTTTGTTGTAAGGACCGTCAACAAACTCCCCCAAGCTAGACGTTTGCTCGTCCTCAAGCAAAGCCTAGACTTAGCCTCGGTGGATCAGGAGTTGCATGATGTTACCACTCGGCAAGTACCTCTACACAAATCCATGCTCTACTTGCTATTTGAAAAGATTGGTACGAGAGAAACTTAGCCTTGTTTTACCTATGGGGCTTGTAACTTTCCACCTTGCCTTCGGAGGTTGAAAGGCAGAATGGTTTTGACTTTGCATCACTCGCTCTTCTCTTTTCTGGATCCTATCTCGGAGTTTTGAAATTTTTGCAAAGAAAGACAAGGTTCCTCGGATGGTTCCCTCGATCGCTCAAGTGGTATTTGAACCTCACCAAAGGCTTTTGAATGAGCCTCAATCTTCCTACTCTATGGCTTGTATGTGGAGCTTTGGGTAGGATAAGCATGAGACTCACGTGTGCCACATGATGTTGTTGAGCCAAAGACCGGATCCAATAAGAAACTAGTCATGCAACTTGATCGAGATGTGCAAGTGTGTGGAATATTTTTGTTTTTTCTAAGTACTCCTTGTTTTGAGATTCTCCTCTTGCTTTTATTTTGGAGGGGGGGTCATGCTTCATCATTTCTATGCTCTTTGATTGGAGCACTTTTTTTTCCTATACTTTTTGAGCATATTCTTTTCTCTTTTTTTTTCAATGACCCCTCTCTCCTTTTGCAAGAATACAAGAAGAGAAATCTCTTTGGAACTTTGGAGTATTTATTTTTGGTGGGTGGATGGCATGTTTTGCGTAACTCCCAGTGTGGAAGTTAGCTTGTATATGTGGCTATACGTGATCTCGATCATGGGAGCATGAAAAGATTCTACCAAGGGTCACAACAATTTGGCAAAACTCAATGGGTCACAAGCAAGCATATGTAGAAGGTTTATACTTTGATATCGACATATGGCTTTGGTAGGTGAATGACCATTGAGGAACTTGTCTTGTTTTATTTTCTCAAAAGAAATCATCCGAGATTTTCACCATACTATGAGATAGAGCAAGATCAACATTGCCTCACCATATCATACTAGTCAACACCCTAGCTTTGGTCATAAGCATTTGCTTCCCACAGAGTTTTATTTCAGGCTCTTGTCTCAAAATATACCAACAAATTCAAATGCTCATAGAGCACAAGGTTGTATACTAGGTTCTTGCAAAGTTTTAACATAGCAACTATTCATCATTTCCAAAGTGAGGATATAGACAAGATTTCAAGTGCACATGGTTGAAGCAAATATTTTTGTTGTTTTTATTTTATTCAAATGTGGTAAACAAGATGTTGAAAATTGGTTTGGATGGACATACCTTCCTTGATTGAAAATGGGGTCTCCCCCAAGCTAATTTTTGGCTACCTGGTTGGCATGTCTTCATTTTGGTGATGAGTTGAGCACCTGGAGGCTTGTAGTGGTTGGCTTGATGGATTCGTGGAAGATCATAGGTACGGCCGTACCACTAGGTTCGGCCGGCCCTACTCCATTTGCTCCAAGCACTCGTGTCCCCTCCTGTAAACATCCTACAAAAATTTTGTCGAGGGGAGGTACGGCCGTACCTCTAGGTTCGGCTGTATCACCAAAAATCTCCAAAACTGTTTTTCTATGTCTTGTTTACTTACTAATGCAATGGTGAAATCAAATTCAAAATTTAAATATGCTTGATGCACGAAATAAAATGTTGGAAGGGAAATATGAGATAAATACCGGTTTACCTCACGGTGAGGGCTCGTAGTTTAGAGTCCTTGAGCGGGACTCCTCCGTTTGCTCAATTGATCTTGGATTCGTCCTATCCCAGAGTGGAAGACTCGGACGATGCTCCCTTCACACGCCACACCCTCTTTGTTTTCTTCGGTGGCGCTGAAGTCGGTGAGTCTTTAACAGGGGTGTTTTTGGTTTCCGTCTTCTTTTCCCCCTTAGTCTTGTTGATTGCCTTCGGCTTCTTTGGTTGGTGGCACCCTTTGAATGCTTTGTCTTGCTCCCAATGCTTCCTCATCGTTGCAATGAGGCTATCCACCTTGGGTTTGGTTGGGGCCACCTCATCTTTCTTGTATTGGGGCCGTGGCTTCCTCCACTCCCTAGATTCCTCATCTTACACTAGGTAACATTGCTCTTCTTTTGCTTGAAATTTGAATGTCATGTTCCTTCGCCCTATGTGGAATTGAATCTTTCCGGCTCCGACATCAATCCTTGCATTGACATCTCTTAGGAATGGTCGCCTGAGAATAAGCGGCATTTCTCCATCATTTTGTGTGTCGAGGACCACGAAATCCACAAAGACATAGGAGCCTTTGACATTCACCAAGAGATTTTCCACTATGCCCTCTGGATATTTAATCGATGAGTCAGCAAGTTGGACTGTCATCATTGTCGGAGAGAGAGAGCAGGATATCCTAACTCCTCAAATATGGCCTTGGACATGAGGTTGACACTCGCACCAAGGTCACAAAGAGCATTCTTGATCTTTTGATAGTAGATCGTGCATGTGATAGCCGGATATCCATTATCTTTCCTGTGCAAGACTACTGCTTCCTCCCATGGGTCTTGGATTTGATGTATGAGCTTCCCTACATGGTTAGGTGCATACACCCTCCTAGATGGCTTACCCCATCTGGTGGATACAATGCTAACATTCTCTCGGGTAGGCTCGGGTTGCCCCGGGATTCCACCCGACTCAGAAGCAGGTAAAGAAGCAGCAAACTGAGCAAGTTGAGTTTCTATCATTTTATTAAAGCTTAGCTGATTCTTCATAGCAGTAGTGAAGGATTCTATGGTGGAATTCAGATTTTTAAGAACTTTATCATTGGCGGCTAGCTTCTTGTTTAAGTTTTCATTAATTCTAGCTTGGCCAAAAACAAGATCTCTAATGGAAGGCTGATTATTGAAATTGTTAGAATAATTACCTCCATTTTGATTGTTGAACGGAAAGTTGGGCCTCGAGTTCCACCCTTGATTGTTGTAGTTGTTGTTACGAAACCCGTTGTTGTTGCCATTGTTGATGAAGCTGGCTTCTTCCCTTGTCTCAGGACAATCACTTCCCAAATGACCCACATTACCGCATACCTCGCACGTCATGCGAGCGTCCATAATCTTGGCGGTCTCCATATTGCTTGGTGCCTCCAATTTCTTCATTAGGAGGTCCATCTTGGCGGCGAGCATGTCGATTCCATCAACTTGGTGTACACCGCAGCTACGGGGTTGGAGACGATCTCCATCCCAACCTTGATTTGCCACCATCTTCTCGATCAATTCCTTGGCGACGGGTACTTGTAGCGAGAAGAAGGCTCCTCCAGCAGCTGCATCTAGGTGGTCACGGGCGGTACGCTTGAGCCCGTGGTAGAAGGTTTGAATTAAAAACCACCCCTGCATGCCGTGGTGCGGGCACGCGGTGATGTACTCCTGGAGACGTTCCCATGCTTCTGGGATACTCTCATCATTCTGCTGCTGGAAGCCCGAAATTCTAGCGCGGAGGGCATTGGTTTTGCCCACCGGGAAGAACTTTGCGAGAAATTCCTTAGAGCACTTATCCCATGTGTTGATGGCATCTCGCTCTGCATAAAACTATTGCTTCGCCTTCCCGAGCAATGAGAACGGGAATACGCGAAGACGAATTGCGTCGTCCGTCACTCCGCGAATAGTGAAAGTCCTGCACACCTCCAGGAAATGCTGGAGATGTGCGTTGGCATCTTCATTGGGCTTGCCGCAGAACGGACTTGCTTGCACCATGTTGATCAACGCCGGCTTGAGTTCAAAGTTTCCTTCTCCCACCGCCACGTTCGGTCTGGTAGGGACATTGGTGTTGGAGGGAGCGGAAAACTCACGGATCGTCCTCTCGGCCATCGGTGCTGACGAGGTGCTGTCTATGGGATCGACGGCGTTCGTCTCTTGACTCGAGAGAAACTTCTGAGGAATGAGGACACGAGGTCGCACTCTCCTCACAAGTGACTCCGGATTGTCGTGAAAGTTGGACGGTAGGTTGAAACTGGTCATGCACTACTCTGCATACATGAGAGTAGAGCAAGGGTAAACCCGCTTAAATAGCGGTTCACCGAACCTAGATAACTCTACCACTAAGTTTAAATGATATCTTTTGCCTATTGCCTCCCTGGCAACGGCACCAGAAATGCTTGTTGACGTTCCTTAGCCTCACTACTAGGTTTGCACTCACGGCGACGGCACCAGAAATGCTTGTTGGCACTCGCTAGCGTCGCTACCGGGTTTATACCCCTAGTAATGGAGCTAGGAACGTCTTTGATAAAACACACGTCACAGAAAGGTCCGCAAGCGCACGGATTACCGTTGTAGCACTTCATTCGGTGGTATTCGGGTTATCGTATTTATATTTTCCCAAGTGAGGCACTACGGCAAAGATGATCGAATAAACGGTGGAGAGTAACAAGACTCGGTAAAGAGCTATAGCGGGGGGTATCGAATAAAGATATTCGGGGATAACTTGACACACACAAGGAGATCTTGATAAAGGGTTAGAGAGGACCTAGTGAGCTGGGAGGACAACGAGATGAGAAATGATCCTAACACAATCTATCTATTCTTGTCAACTCTAGGTAAAGAACTAAGGCAAAGGATAACCACGGTAAGCTAAACTCGACAAGCTCTTCTAGTGCTGCAGGGGCATGCAAAGCCGCGCTCTCGGACTGGGATGAGAAGGGAGAGCGACGACGCACTGAATCCTACCGGCCCGAACTAACGTGGTGGACTACTGAGCCCGTCCGGAGCTGTCACCTCCCTAGGGTACCACAACTATTCCGTTGAACGGGACACCAATCTAAGACTAAGGCAAGCTCTGAGCACCGCGCTCACAACGAACCAAAGAACCTTTCCCCGGATATCACGAAGGAAGGTCTCTCTCCGCTACTAAGCACAAACGTACTCGGTAGAAGATCAAGCGAAGAACGACCACAACACTATAGGGTTCAAGAGAGCTACGCTAACCAAGATTAAACTAACTTTAGTCTAAACCAAGAATAAAGATTCTAGAGTAAAGTAAAAGATGAATGTAATTGACTCGAAAGGTAAGATAGAAAGATAACTTGAATTGTACTTGAGTCTAAACAAAGAAAGGATACAAGAGTAGTACCGGAACCCTGAAGAAGACTCCTCCGAAACCCCGAGACTAGCTCGACTCGACTCTAACTCCCAAGCTACACTAATCCTACTCTAAGTGAACAAAAGTGAGAAATGGAGATGCTCCTGCGTTGTGTGTCTTTTCCAGCGAGTGGGAGGTGCCTTTTATAGGCAAGGGAGGTCGGTGGAGCGCAGGGGAGGAGAACCCTAGGTGCGGCCGGCTCTCTAGGCACGGCCGGCCCTAGGATGTGCCGCCCTTCGCCTTGGACGCTCCTGATCACTGCTCCTGAGGCGGTTGTAGGTCGGCTCCTTGGGTCGGTTTCGCCCGGCATGCCAAGTGATAGGTGCGGCCGGCCCTACCCCGTGCCGTGCGATGCACCGACCGTGTTAGGGAACGCCTAGGATCGCCTTTGGATGACGGATGTGGTGGTTGAGCAATCGGATAAGTGGACCCATTGATCCAAGCATTCACCCTTTGATCAAACCGACATTCCTCCAGTGAATCACGCTCGTCCAAGTTGTGCTCGAGGGAGTAGGGGTGCTCTGGACCAGGGTCGTGCCACCGGGCAGGGCCAGCCGCACCTGCAGGGCCGGCCGCACCTGCAAGTTCGGCCGGACCAGGTGGTTCGGCCGTGCCTAGCACATGTGGCGTGTTGGTCCCAAATTCTCCCAAAACGTGTACCTACCTATGAAATTCACAACACAACTCGTGGAACTTTATTAGTACTAAAAATGTGCATGAAACTTGTCATATACTCCTCTTGAACTTGAGGTTTTGACGGTCAAATTTTTGTTGTAAGGACCGTCAACATATATGCATCCGCTACAGCCTCCAGAATCTCCTTGTCTGCTATTTTTTTAAGCTCTGCGCAATAAAGAGAGAACTTATGATCTAAGTAGAAATTCTAATCATTTCTTTTCAAAACAGATGTTATTTCTCGCTTTTAACAGTGTCCAAAAAGGAAGCCAGACCAACCACATGAAACCTCACCCCACCAGGCATGTAATTTGAACCCAAATACAGAATTGTTCGAAGGAACTTGGTCTTCGTAGAAGCTCAATAATTTGATACCACGTCACATCACTTAAATGGCACATAATGAACCAAAGCTCAATCATTTAATACCACATCACACATCACTTAAAATGGCACATAATGAACCAGAACCAAAGACAATTTTCAAAACTGATGCTGAATCATGCACAAAAATAAACTAATGAATTAAAAAGATAGTAGTTCGGTAAACTCACATTTGGATTGTCCCAAAATCCAGACCATCATGTGTTGCACTGCAAGAACGTCAACAAAAAATCGCATGCCAGATGATATTTTCTTAATCACACAACTAACAAAGGTGCATTTTTTTTATAAAACAACAGTCTATCAATTAAGTCTTTTTATCAAACAGACTGAAATACTCCATATTGGACATGTTTGTTTCAACTTTACAATTACGCATGCCTTAAAGTTAAGAACAAAGCTTGGCACTGGATACTTCTCCTCAGCATCATTTCTCACAAAGCTTGGAGCTAGAGCCTGTTGAGCCACTCAATCCACTGTAGTTCAGTTCTAAATCCAAGTATATGATTGCCAAGAAAATCCTGACATGCGAACACAGTGAATTATCAAGGTTTCCCTCAAACATCAAAGCTTGATTGGCAGCTATAAAAAGCCAAAACCTTGAAGAACAATGAAATCTAACTGGGGCAAACAAAACCAAGTCAGTGTATCAGATATATGAAAGGGATGTAGTTAGTAAAATCTAGTGATATGATGATACTTTATACATAAAAACAATGCCAACATGTATGCTTGTTAACCATTTCATAGGAATGAACTGAGATATATTCACACATTTTAAAGCTAATGCAAAAGGAATGGAAGAAAAAAATAACTTGTTTCCTCTCCAATGGAAGCTGCTTACTTAAAAAAAAGAACACAATAATTCCATATTTACTTTCCTAAACTATAAGTGAACCAAAGAAAAGCTGAAGGCACAAGGATGTCATTGCTTTCTAAAACAATGTCCATGATTCACAGAAAGCAATGATCCTTACCATAAATGTTTGATTTTTCTGGCCTCCACCCAACAATGTGCAACATGATCAAAACAACATATGAGACGTAGAGCTGAAGAAACAATGCAATCACATAGCGGAAGAGATGCATCAGTTCGCCAATTCTTTTGAGAATAGCTGGTTAGTACTGCGTTTCTTTTCTTGCGCTGGCATGCTGAATTTGGAATTATTTCTCATTAAAACCACAAGTCAACATCAAATGAACCAATAAATCTTTTATGATTTTCAGCTGAACTGCTGCAGATTCAACACACCAATGTTTCCATAATTATTGGTCATTAGCTACATGGACTATTTTTTTCTTCTAAAAATCCCTTTTAAGTGCTAACTGAGCAAAACCATGGTCACTGTATCAATTGGCATCACTGGTAGTGTGGTTCTTTTCTAGAATCTTCTACAAATCTAATTAGTGTATGGACACAAATTTTATTCTCATATGGTAAACCCACCTACTAACAATTCAGGGGAATTGCAATATGTGACACAGGGGACAACTAATATGGAAAACAATTATCATAAAACTGTTGGCTTTAGTTGAACATCATAAAAACTGCCACTCAAATATTTGTTATGTGAGGTCCTCATCTTTAGAATCTTGAGGTGTTCAAATCATTGCATAGAGTCCTCACAAATTCATTAAGATCAATATCAAGGTTTCCAATATCCAGACCACCAAAAATAGAAGTGAATTAAAGAAAATAGTAACAAGAGGACTCCAACAAACCTACATATAAAGACATACAAATACCAATAAATGAGTAAAAATAAAATAGGCTCAGAAAACAGCTTCCCTGTGTCCAACAATTAGCAAGAGCGGCAAACCAAATCTCGAGAAGCAAAATCTACTATTTGATTTTTCATCTCCTTCCTCTTGTAGAAGCAAAACTCCGCAGTTTACCACAAACAAATTTCATAGTACTGTGTTAACACAACATTCCAATGCATACACACTATCTTTTCATTAGGAAATTGTTGTTCTTATTAGCATTTAGCAACAAAATTTAAGCAGAGCACTCATCAGCTCTATGAAGTTTATTTGAAATTGCAAAGCTACTCACGGATGGACACAATTATTGCAGGCTTCACATAAAAAAGACTTAAATATTTTGTGCACACAACCTAGAACAAAGTTCCGCACTTAAAAGAGGAGAGTGGCAAAGTACCTTCACATTTGTATCACGCTACAGGAATATCATTATTGCTTCTATTGGATTGCACTTGTCATTTGTGTTAATCGGCCACACACAATCTGTATAGTGAAGAAGCTTGCACCTGTCATTGAACAAAAGTCGGGGATAAGTAAAGAACAATGAATGATCAAGCTACCTCCTATTGACTTTTTAAATAAAACAATCATTGATCCATCCACTTTTTTTTGCAAATATGATATTTCATAATAACATTATAGGAATTGTTCGGCATCTTGACATATCTTTGATGAAAAGAATGCAAAATCAATATAAAATAATCGGCTACCTTGAAGGTGCATTTGTAACCTATGAATACATCTCCATTGCAACATGTTTATCATCATAAATGATTATCTATACTATAGCATGGAAAGTTGACCAAAATAGAAACCTAATTTTTTTTACCCAACAGGAAAATTGGTCAAAGAACCACAATATCCAGTTAACCCCCGCAATAAGCTTTTGAGTTAGTTCAGCCATAGAAAAGAGACCGGATTGAAAAGATGTATCTGAATAAAATTCTATTAAAAACAACATTGACCAAAATGACATAAATTTACCTCTAGCTGTCTGCACTGTAGCCTCTACCCCCATACGATGTAACAGGAACAATGAGAATAGATAAAAAACCAACCACATGTCTTCGCAAAGCATGCCCCCTCTACTTATCACTCCATTCCTAAAAAGAATATGAATGAAAAATATGCACAAGGGCATAATTAAACATAGTTTGTTCATGCTCATACAACAATAGAATATACTAACAAAATTAGAAATGTCCTTCGTACTTGGTGTGAGATCATGAGAGTAACTGATTTAGAAAGTATCATTTTATGATTGAATATGAACAACAATGCGCACCTTGAACATCATATTGTCTATTGCTTAGTTTGAGAGAGTACTTTCCCCTTGCATCACATAGATTTGCCCTTGCATCAATGGTTGTCTAGCTATAATACTTTTCACTACACACAGAGAAAGTAGGTTGTTAGTAACAAAAAACTCTTCATAGTAATAGAAAATTTTCGAGGAGGCTTATTGTCCTTAAAAGGCTTTAGCAAACAAAAGGAGATTGGTGATGGACTAATTCCTCAAATTAAAGCACCTGGTGCTCATGATTCTATCAGTCCTCATTCTATCAGTCCTGTGTATGCCATAGATAAGTTTCCCTATAACACATTTCAGAATCAGAGAATCAAAGCTATCAAAAACTTGTCGGAGTAGTTCCAATCAAACTACACCCTGTAATGCAAAAGCAAATTAAACCTTCCGATGATAAGTATCAATGTTCTTAGGGAAGTAAAGAGTAGGAAAACATAGACTAAATCTAATGGAGAGGCACAAGGAGAGAATGAAAGTAGCCATTAACACAAAAATTTCTGGTGTATGGTTCTACACTGATTTGCATAAAAAAGGCAATAGCATGTTAGTAGCCCAACAATCAATATGAAATTATACGTGAGCTGTCCATCAAAGCATAACATTTCAGCTTATATTTTTCTTCTCACATTCGAGGAAAAAGGAAGCAGCAATAAATTGATAATGACTAATGTGCCTCACACAATGCATGACTGGGACCAGTGCTCACAAACACATGAAAATTTTGAGAAAATGAGATGCCATAAGACAATGAGAAAATGTATTATTCAAACCTATACCAGTGCCAAAAGAGCACTGGCTGGAACAATGATCCTTGAGTGATCCTTTTCCAAAACCAAAAATTGTGAATAATGTCTACATTTCAACACTCTGAATTAGACTAATCAGCCCTGACCTGCACTTCCCTCCCTCTCACCCTCTCCCTCCCTTTCTAGCAACTTCAAATTTTAGACGACCCTCTGAATGATTAAAAACACAACAGATCAATTACCCCCCACAACGCATTGTGAATGCAACAATGCTAATTTGGGTGATCTAGATGGCTAGCCGACCCAAACAACTTAAATTGGGTACGTAAATGATTCTCCTACCTACCAAATTTGTGCCTTCCTAGATCCCAACTGGCAGCTGAACTATATATGGGTTCAAGAACAAGCTCCTTCATTAACCTAGCATGCAAGCAGATTTTTTTTCCCATTCTCTACCACTGCAACCAAAATTTCCCTCCAAAATTAAATACATGAAGGCATCCAATTAGAGGCAGGGAGCTTCTGTGCAAGTATTTCTACCTTCAGTGCCGCATTACTTTTCCACTTTCCCCTGCAACTGCTCGTCAAAAGTGCAGAGTTTGCATCCTCCGCAATATCAAATCTGTAGAACCGTTTAAAAAAACATTTTATGCCACCATTAAATTATCTGAAAATAATGTTTGCCAATTTAAGCTTTCGTTTCACTTAACGTAACCTAGGATTTTACCATCAAAGTTTTATTTTTGAGAACAGGATTTTACCATCAAAGTTAAGCACTGTAGTTTTTTTCTGAAAATGAGTCTGAGCATTACAGTTTTCTAAAAAACGATAGTGCAAAAGAAAATATTATGTTAATGCCTACAGTTGTATTTCTCTTTACAACTATTTACTTGTTCACCTGCTTATCTTTGTGTTCAGACAAACTGGCAGCCCAATGGCAGAAGAGGTCGGGATGTGGTGCTGCAGCCCAACCCCAGCACTCTACCGATGCATCAAACAAAATGGGAAGAAGGTAGATGCTGAGCCTGGTGCAATGAATAAAGAAAAAAATGGAAATATATTAAACAACTCAAATATGATTAAAAACAACTCAATATTCATAAAAACATTAGTACAACATTAATTGATTTTGATTTGAGAGAAGAAATATCGAAATGGTATTTTGCTTCAGCCAACACATCATCGGCATGGCCCTGCAAGCCATCACAACCATACACGCATCAGATGAATCCCCGCTCTAGCAATTGAGAAATGGAAAGAAATCACCTTGCTGGATCAAATGAAAATGGCACTGCTAGTGAGAGCTACAGCTCTGTATTTTGAATCCTTTTCGACCTGCACATCATGCATCCACATTCAGATGTGAAGACTCAGATTTCCAATGCTTTTTACTAAATTAATTATCACAAGGACATATTTGCTTGATTTTAGTAAGAAAGACAAATTTGCATGCTATGTTTACTATTGTTAGTATTGCACAAAGGATCACGCGCATTGCAAATAAAACAATGACCAAACTGCATTTGCATTGAAGCCAAATTAATTTTAAGCTAATCTAGGTTTCATTCGCACTAAAAAGCTCAGGCAAACGCATTCACAGTCCAAAATCGCACATGCTCGTCACTGATTTTCATCCACTCATAAAAAGAGAGAGAAAGAACTCACCTTGGGACATATCTCGGGGTCAGCCAGTGTGTCGTGATAGTGATACAACATAGCATACCCCGGTGTGTTGCCTGGGAGATGGAGGCAGGTTGCCGGCGAGATCATGGTGCTCGCATCGCCTGCGGGCGCAGCCGCGTCCTCTGCTCGCCTCACCGTCATCATTGGCCGCGGCGGAGAACCCTTCGAGGCGAAGGACGGGAGCACCTCACGCTGATGGACGGTGGTGCCTCTCGTGGCTCGTGGGTGGTCGCCTGTCGCCACGCGGATTGACAATGCCCAGTGGTGGTCGCCTCGCGTCACGCCGCCGCCTAGCCTGACCCCGGCCCTTGCCACTGCCGCAGCCGACGCCAAAGACGGGCGCCTCTCGCCGAGCCTGCCCCTTTTGCGGGTGCCCGACATCCCTCTCCGGTGCCGCTCCCAGCCCGCACGGGGAATGACGACGGCGGAGGTGGAGACAGCGCGCCGATGCAGCTCCCTAAGTGACCGTACGTCTGCCGCCTCCTCTACTGTGGTGGTAGGTAAGGGGAGCAGAAAGGGAGGCCGTTAGCTGTGGTCACCGCCGCCGCCGCCTTCTCCGCCACCGCACCGATGGAGAATGGGGGTAGGGGAGCATCGCAACATGCAAAGGCTGTGGAGCGTCGCTGCGGGAGGAAAAGGAAAAGGATTGAAGGTGTTCCATAGATGGAAAGAAAAGGAGGCCGAGGGTAGGCATAGAAGGAAGTCTTCATTGATGCTGAGAAAGAAAGGAAAGCGAGGATCATGGAGCGTGCTAGGTGGATGGAAACAAACCCCACATAAGAATTGTCGTGTTCAATGGAAAGGATAAAATCGTGGTTACTATCCATGACAATTCACACGGGTCATGGCAAATCAAAGGAAAGAAAAAAAGAAGGTATCACCATCCTCTGTAGGTAAACCTTCTATAGTTAGTGCTCTTGGTCCCGCACAATCAATCATTGATTACCGCGGCATCCAAATCATTACTTTCCTTTTGCTTATTCTTTAATTCCTTATTCCCTCCATAATGTTTGCATGACGTGTGCAATTAATCACTCAGACACCAAATCATCGTTGCTTTCCTTTGCTGATTCTTTAATTTCTTCTTTCCCTCCGTGAGGTTTGCATGTGATAAGTTTGACCATGCATGATTGCTATGATTTTTGGTATGGTGTGATTGTTGCCTTAATTTCTCAGAAGATTTTCCTTGCGTGATTAGAATTGTCGTGTTAATTAGAAAAGATTAAGGAAGGCAAATGAAGTGAGCGCGTGATTGATGGTGGTGGGTATGCGGGCGGGTAAGCGCGGAGGTGCGGTGAGAAAAAATTGGTGTTTTTGGCAAAAACATTTTCCTTCATTCATTTTTTCGTCGTTTCGTCGTCGTCGTCGTTGTTTTTGGTGGGCCTCGCCTGACAGGTGGGTCATCTATGAGAGGTGGGTATGTTTCCCTTCGGGTGAGAATTGTTTTCAATTTGCTCAACTCTTATAGTATAGACAAGTAGCCCAACCAGTTCACTCTTCTGTTAGGAAGCATAAACAAATACACATAATCCTTTGATGATAACTCAAATTGTAAATTTTGAGCGTACAAACAAATACGCACACGGATAAATGCACCACAAATCCCCCCTTCAAGAATGAATAAATACCTCATCCAAGATATATATATACCCCCAATAAACTAGCACAGTACACCCGGGGCGTACGTGGAACACGCGCACGGCCCCTCCTCTCTGTGCCATCAACTACCGCTTAACTTATTTTCAGACACGCACACACAAGTAATCACGCGTCGAATTAGATGGCGACGAACCCAAGCCTTGCGCTTTAATCAATTTTCTTAAATTATAGTGGGTGAGTAGTTGTACTCTCTTGCTTCTGTTCATGTCCGGTCCGATCAAAACCACCAACCGGAAGCTGCGAACGCCGGTGCGATGACGGCCGGACCCAGGCGAAGCTTTTGCTTTGCCTGGATCAGATTTGCCCGGAGGCTCACCTCCTGCATCTGCACAAAAAGGCAAGAGAAATCAGCTTCAACAATGCCCTCCCTACTTGTTGGTGCGCGGCGAGGGCCCGATGGCGACCTCACTCCTCAGCACGAGTCAAGAACAAGTACTGTAACTGCAGCAAGCTGCGAAATTGCTAGGAAAGCATACAATGGAGTCTCCGGCAATCAATATATCCAGAGGTTTTAGTGCCGCCTTGGCTACGGCGAGATGCCGAGGCATCATCTCTCGAGAACGACCGGGCACCCACCTGCAAGCCGGTGACGATGCTCGACAGCCGCGTCGCTTCCTCCAGGCACTCCACCTCCTGCTGGATCGTCCGCGCCAGCTCGCCCAGCGCGCCGCTCGTCGCGCCGGCCTGAAATGTTGCACACGGAATCGTGATCGATCGATCTAGCCGATGAGCGTGTGGGTTCGCAATGCGTGTCCGTAGAATATAGCTGCGTGCGTACCGTGGCGTAGAAGCTGTCGACGATGGCTTCGATCTCGTCGACGGTGCCCACGCAGGAGATCACGGCGTCGTGCAGCGACTCCACGTCGGCCTCCGCGCCGTCGGCCAAGGGGACGCTGGTGCAGGCCGCGGACAGGACGCGGCTGAGGTCGGCGGTGGCGTCGTCGTGTGGCTTGGAGAGGGTGTCCCACGACGCCAGGAGCGGGAGCTGCGGCCGCAGCAGCCGGGCCAGCTTCAGCTTCTGCCGACGCCGCTGCGCCACGATCCGCTTCGCCGCCTGGATGTTGCGCAGCTCCGCCACGCGCAGCCACGTGTAGAACAGCTTGTTCTGCGTGCGTGCACGCGTCGCAGCGTCAGAAATCAGACGAACTAGAGAGAGATCTTCCAGCCATGCTGATCGATGTCTCAGTGTCTCACCTCGGCGGCGGAGGTGGCGCGGGCCATGGCCTTCTCCATGCGCGCGTTGGCGAAGCGCCACTGCAGCAGCCGCGTCGTCAGCATGCGCACACGGTGCGCCGCCTCCTCCTTCTCGGGCTCCTCCTTCCGGCGCGGCACCATCATCTCCCGCAGCGCGCCGGACGCCCCCTTCCCGGCGCCCGCGTCATCCGTCGTCGTCGTCATTTTGGTAGTGCTCCGCCTCCGCCTCGTCGGCTCCCAGGGCCCCCTCGCTGCGGCGGCCCCAGGCTCGGGCATAGACCGGCGCGGCGACATCAGGAGCGCCGCGTCGCCGGGGCTGCTGCCGCTGTTCTCCTTGCTGCTCAGCGTGCGCCGCGGAGGGGGCGCGTCGGCGCTGGGCGGCGGCTTCTTGTGGGCGAAGGAGGCCGCCTTGCGGAGCGACCTCGTGAAGTTGGCCGCGGACATGGACAGCGGTGTGGCGCGCATGCCGTCGTAGACGAACGCGCCGGAGCCTGCGCGGGAGGCCGTCGTCGCCGCCACGCAGGGTCGCCGCGAGGACGCCGACGACCGCAGCTGCGGGGATCCGCTGCCGTAGGATTCCATGGACACGAGACAAATATGGATCGATATATAATAATTAATAATATAATAAATTAATAAATACAGGCTTCTCGGTTATCTGGCTATCAGCGCATTGCTCAAGCGGCCTAAACACTCGACGCGAGGAGGAAGAAGAAGAACCAGGCAATGCAACGTCTGCCTGGCGGGGCTGAGATAGCTAGCACAAGAGCTAGCTTGTACTTGGAAGAGATCGAGTTGCGATGTTGTGATCATGGCGAAAGAAGTGTTATTTGTGTGACGGCAAGTCACTCTCATGACATGATAGAAGAACTATATGCTGTATATCCTCTCCATTAGGTACGGTTTTTGTTTTGACATTTCTAGAACTCGATCATCTTGTGGTTTGTTCGCGTTAAGAGTGTGAACCAAAACGGCGATTTCACACGCTGAAATGATTTGAAACTCTTACTTGCAGTTTATATATGTATCTATCGAGATGCATATATACCGGATCATATTTTTCATGATGTATTTGGAGGTGAAAACGTTGTTTGAGATGGGTTTTTTTTTTTTGAAGCATGTGAAAAGGATGTTGTATTTGGGGGAAATGGTGGTGGGGTTTGGTGGGGGAAAGGGAGAGGGAACCATTTCTAGAGTGTAGAGTGTTGATCGAGAGCTCGTACGTCACCGCGAGCTGAAAACGAGAGACGCCGAGACGGTTCGGCCGTGCCCACGCTGCAGTTTCTCCTTTCGTTAGTTTCAGACTCACACAAACGGAACCCATGTCAAGATGAAGCGAAGGAAGAGAGGTGTCAACGTTGGGCGAGATAAACTGGTCATTTAATTTAGGTGGGATTTTTTAGGGTACGTCGTACCTGTCTTACAGAGGAGTTTGTACCTAGTTAGCTGTATACTGATAGCTGATCCAAGGTCAGATATCACGTGTCCCATTCCTACCGTACCTCAACATTCTTCCCCAATTTTTATTTTCAGGTTCAATACAGTCCCTCGTCCTTCATTCTAACAGCATGTCAGATCACTCACTTTCAACAGAAAAATAAAATAAAGGTGGCTGTAAGAAAAATGTGATTCTCAATTAGGAGTATATCTCAACAGAACACCCATCATTTAAAACAAAGGAACGACGTCCACCATTGTGTTGTGTGAAGCATGCACAAAAGAATAATAGCCTTTTTCCTTAACCATATTTGGATGACGTAACATCCCTACGTGAATGGCCATAGAAAACGAGGGACTAGATTGAACCAAACAAAGAGAAGTTGGAGGACTAAAATACCCCTATGAAAGTTAAGTGACGAAGTTGATATTTGATGAAAAAAGGAGAGACAAAAACACTCAATGAAAATTATTAAATTAAGATTGAAAGACAAGGTGAGACGTGCATCTTGATGGAATGTGATGCATAATTGGCATGATCGCCAGAGTAGATTAAGCTTTCGGCTGTGAGTGGTCATGATTTTCAATCGAGAAAATAATGTGCTACAACGTAATCATAGAAAATATCATTTTCGGGTTGAAGTCCAAATTTGGGCACCCAAAAAAGAATCAACCCAGCAGCCGCACGCGATCCATTACCATTCATACAAGAGAGGTCCGTAACTTAAGAGACGGTTCTTGCCCTCATCTCTACTCCTAAAAAGAATGAAGTGGAGACAAAAACTTGGTCGTACTTTTTTCCGCTCACGTGAATCTGCCTCCGTGAGTCTGCCTCCCCCGCTGTCCGCTCCCGTCACCCCTCACCTCGCGTTTCATTTTCCATTTTTACCCCTAACCAGTTGCCTCATCCGCCACGTCCCTCCTCGCCTTCCCTTCCCACGCCGCCACCCCAAACGCCTCCCTCTCCGCCCTCGCACGCCGCCTCCCCAACCGCGCACCCTCCGCCTCCGCGCCTCCCTTCCAAGCCTACATGGTTACCTTCTCTTGATCCGCCGCCTCACCACCCCGTTGCCTCATCGCGCCGGCGGCGTGTCGTCCCCGCCTCCGCTGTCTCCCCTGCTCCTGCCGCCTCTCCATCTACCCAAACCCTAACCCACCCCTCCTGTGTCGCCGCCGTCCCCCACTCTCCGCGCCCGTCGGTCCGCCCGCCACCGTCTCCGTCTCCTCCCTCCACCCACGCCTCTCTTCCTCCCTCCGCCGCGCATCTGGCCATCACCGTCGATCCAGGGCGCGGGTGCCAGGGACGGCGCTCAGACGGTCGACAGATCCTCATAGCGCTGTCTGCCGCACCCGCTCCGTCGTTGACGCCATCCCTCACATCCGCGCTGCCGAAGACATCGCCTCCGCCCCGGATTGCCTCCCCAAACACAGTTGCGCTCCATCGGAGCGCCATCCCCGCACCCGCTCTGCCGTCGACACCATCCCCACATCCGTGCCGCCGTCCACGTCTTCCCCCACACCCGCGCCACCGTCGATGACACCACCATCCCACGATTTTCGTGGATTGCGGACACCACCGCCGGTACGTCCGTGATTTCTTCTACATTTCTAATTCATTCATCCTTTGGTAGACGTCGTTAATCAGTTTGGTGTCGCCTGGGTGGACGGTGGAGGACGTCACCAGGTCGATAACGAATTTCCGTCCTCTAAAAAACTGAACTGCAGGCAAACACATTTTACTTGGTTTCTGCCATCTCAAGTAGAATTGTAATGTAATCTTTTTCCAACACAACTCAGGTAATAGAGGATTACAAATTTGAATTGACGAACTCAATTAATCAAGTGGAAACATTTATCTGAAAGAGCAGGTAGAGGACTGGATATTAATGTTGTTTGCTTCTTCCTAGCACTGGTGAGGGTATGACACAGAAAACGGTATAACACATAAAATTCAATTTGGTGAGAGGGTCATGTAAAATGTTCTTGATGTTTTACAATCAAGACTCGATGTTTAATTTATCAGGTCCTAAACTTAACTGTAGGAACCAAATTATCACATACTGCCGAATCTATCATATAACCATGGAAGCAAATATAGCAGGTTAGAATGGATTTGAAATTCACTGGCTTCTTTTGATTTTTTGATGCGATCTAATTGATTCCCTCTCTTTGAATTTCCTGCAGCGCGAGAGAAGTATATTCTAAAACAAAAGGAAGACTTTGAGAGAAGTATTAATTTCATTGGGTCATTGGCATGTTTGTACTGTTCCTATTTGAGCAGCAACATGATGATGATCCAGTACTCCAGTGCTAAATCTATCGAAATTATCTATCCTGCACCTAATCCAACAAGAGCTATTTGAGTGGCAACATTATCACATCACCAAGAAATAACTGCTGCATGCAGGTTTGTTTGATCTATTGACACCCGCATACCATCATACATTTCTCAAAAATTTAAAATTCTTAGTGGATACACATTGCAGGGATATACATTTCACTCAAACAGATACATAGAAGTTTAACCAATAATAATAAGGAAACCTTTCATATTTATCTTGCTATCACTTTCACAAAGTATAGTATTTTTCTGAGTTTTTTTTCTGTAAACAGCTGAATGTAGCTAACATTTTGTACCTATCAGATTGTGGGACAATGATTCATTTAGATGGAAGTGGACGCTAATGCGCAAAACACTACAAACTCAGCTTATATAGCGATTTTGTACCTACCGGGTTGTGGGACTAAGGTAGTTTTTTTGAACAAGAACTGGTTTTCCTAGACAGTTTTTAGAAGTATACGTCAAGAGTTAGGACTCAGGGGTTAGCCCTGCACCAAATCTCTGCAAATAGGGAATCCAAAAAAAATTCCATAACAGTGCATTCGTTTGGGAGTTTTTTTTAAAAAAAGTACTACATTTCTTTACCATGAAAACTTCCTAAAGAAACCATAATTCTCAGTAATATAGAAGGCGTCATTTACTGAATACAGTAATATTTACTGAATAGGTATTGGTTAGGTATTGGTTAGTCACCTAGATCAGATGCTTTCATTATTTGTACTACATATCATTGGAAGGGAACAAGACCAAAGAAGCTAGGAAAGAGGCACCCTCTTTCCTGAATAGGTTTGGGAGATTTTTATGAAGTTCCCTCTTATGAACTACTCTGGATATGTTGTTTTGTGAAGATGGTCGTACTTTTTCAAATTTGCTTGCTCTTTCTTATGATATCTTTACTTGTACTGAAAATGCACATATTAAATATACATATTGTAGGTTATTTTGCTCAGTAGTGCTGGTAACGCACACCAATGTACTTTTGCTACTTATTTCTTTGATGAACTGCTTACCAAAAATGTTCGGATGCAAAAGCGATTGTGTATTTAAGCATATATAATTGATATGTATTGTGATCTTAATTCTGAGGTGCAGTGACATGTATGAAAGTAGACTCATCTTTCTAAATGCTGTTTTTAGGACACTAGGAATATGGGAAAAGCTGATGAATCGAGAGGAAATTAAATATTGGTGTCAACTAGCAAGTAGTCATTTACTCGAGTAGACAGTACTGAAAATATGGGTGTGTGGACGAGCTGCTGATATCTTTGTATGCTTCACTCAAAATTAGAAGCTTCACCGACATGGTCAAGGTACAAAGTGTTCTTTTCTGTTAAGCTTCATCACACGATGTTTGGAGTCATAGTTAAACATTTTCGCATCAGTTTCTTATCCAGTATGCAGTCTCTTTGTTAAAACTTTTTTTGAAACAATGTTTTATATATCATTACATACAAACATCATATTTTGTTGTTTCACACTCAGCTGAAATGTTAAATTAGTATTGTAAATGGTTGTTTCCCCTCTAATTTGACTGTTTCAGCCACTGTTCTCAGCTACAATGTCATTAATTTTTTATGCTTTTATCTCATTTCTCAAGTTGGATTAGTAGTGACCTTTTAGCCATGTGACAGTGTTTTGTTAGCTGTTCAATTGGCTTATTATGTGTCCTATTCTGAGGTGGTGTCGGTTGCTATTGCTAACCTAAGGGAGATGTTTGATTACTTCTGTCTATCTGTAATGGTGGTGTGAAATTTTGGCCTTGGCAAGTGTCTGTTCCTTTCGTTGTGGATATGTTGGATTGGAATATATTTTTTTGAGAAATTTATTACTATACTCCCTCCTTTCTCGTTTATAAGGCGTTTGCCGCTGTAGCACACAGAACAAGATGGAGCTTCGTAGCACGCGCTAGCTTTAAATTTCTACCTCGATCCATTCATCAAGCCAGTAAGCATGCATTCCTAAATATGTATGTTTTCTACTGTGCATATCATCTGGTTTAATGTGATTGCTTTTATTGGGTTTCCCTAACAGAGTATTAGGTTATTAGGTTAGCTCTAAACAATTTCATAGTTTCAGTTTCTTCCAATTGAACCATATGCAAGTACAACTAAAGAGAGAAGGTGTTGGATATACCCCTCTTATGGCCTTTTGTGTTGTATATCTTAATTGTCTTTGAGCACCTGTTATTTATGTTTGGAATCATTCTCCTTTTGTGGGTAACCTTTGCCCTTTCAGTTCAGAGGCTGAGCAGAAATATGCTCTTAATAATAACATTGTGTTGTATGCATATCTTCACTTATAGAATATGACCCTGATAATATTTACATGTAGTGCCTGTTAAATATGTGATAAGCCACAAGAATTTGATATACTTATAGACAAGAAGATTAAGCTCTGGTTTTTTCCAATTTGTTAGAAGCAAAGTAGTTGTTTTTTGAAGAATTTTAATATATGTGAAAGTGTATGTAAAGTTATACAGGGTGTCAATTGCTTACTAATAAATCGACAGATTAGCTAAAGTCTTCAAGCACCTGCAGAATATATGAAGGAGATGGAGCAGCTTCAGAAGGAGGATATGAGGACTCAAAAGTTGTAGTCGTAGCTGCTAATTACCGGCCAAGAGGGTAAATGAATTTGTTCAGTCATCTGCACTTATCTTTGCCCCTCTCTGTCTCCAACTGCAACTGGGCCGGCATCTACTGCATCATTGCTTTTTTTACTTTCACTTGTTAGATTTTAGTTGACTATTGCTTCTACTACATCTACTGCATCTGGGCCACTGCATCCACCGCCGATGTCGACTACAACCTCTCACTAGAGATATTATTCTTGCTTTCACTTGTTAGCATTTACAATTGTCTGCAAAGTTTTAGTCGACTTCACATCATTGAACCTACCTTCACTTTTAAGGCTTCTACATCTCATTTGAGGTTTCTGTTGTCTGTGACTGCAGACGTGAACTGTTGGTTTTCCTCTGAAAGTTGATTGAACAAAGTTGCATTTTTCACATTTTAGTTGTTCGACCTGATCATAAGGTAACACATCAATGGTCACAAACCTCTCCATAATCTTGCATCATTATGTGAATAATTGGAAGTCCTTGCTAGCTAAGTGCTTTCGTTACATGTTTCAGCCCTTTTAGTATGTCTGACTTCTTGGATGTATGGCATCGAGAGTGACATCGACCCTGTGAATGAAGGAGGTAACTATATTGGCCAATAATTTCATTATTGATTGCTTCATATTGGAAAACATGTCCTCTCATTTCTAAAACTAATTTAATTTCTTCTAATTAGATCGAGATGGGGCACCAAGTAATAGTTTGGATCCTCCGTTAGACACACACGACTTGGACACTGAGGCAGGGTCAGTACCGCATCAAGATGAAGGTAATTCTGAGCTGATATGCACCCATCTGATATTTGTTCACTCTGGTGGTTATATTTACCATAGCATATTCACTCTAGCGGTTATGGTTTTGCCTGAATTGGGGTTGTTTTTACCATTACATTGTAAACTGGGTCTTATAGTTTTAGTACTTGCCGCAAATAAATTGTTTTATTGTCAGTAGACATTGGCATTATTTTACCAATTAATTGTTTAGGAAAAAATATATCTGGGAAATAGAAAATAGATATTTTTTTAATGGCAGTAGAAATTGGCATTGCTTTTACCAATTAGTTGTTTAGGAAAAACTATACTGGAAATAGATGTCGGGTGTTATAGTTCGCGGTAATACATGCCTTGTGTTATAGTTTGCAGTTATAGACTGCCAGTGATACTTTTAGTACTTGCCGCACATATATTATTTTAGTACCATTCTGGTTGTCCATTTGCCATCATTTTGAATCTGTCAGCCTTGTTTTCTTTAAAATCTGGTTGACGAGTCCATTTCCTGAGACAGGGATGGTTCTTGGTATTTTGCTGCTGCTTAAAAAAGGGATCTGAACATGTTTAGGTATTGTTGGCCTGTGTTGTTTTAGTGGAAGTATAGAATTTTGCATGTCCAGTATGCCATCCTCATGGTCTCAAAAGCGACCGTCAAAACAAACATGTTATTACAGGATGTAGTATAGTATTCCGTAAAAGGTGTTAGACAAATACATATTATGTTCCACATTAATGCAAAAAATAAACAGACCACTACAATTCGTTTTAGGTGGTGTAGATGAGTCAACCGTGTTGAACGACCAGAACGAATCGAAGTCCAATGATAAATAAGATGAGGTTTATACAAGGAGGTTTTATACATGCAAATGTTAACATCCAATTCAACACAAGACACCATTAATGCTCCCCCGATTCACCAAATTTCATTTTATTTTGTTTGCAGATAGTGAGGCCATGGTGTGCATTAGTGTAACTGTAACTTATATGTGACTTGTGTGACAAGAAATTTAAATGCTACATTAGAGGTGAACTAAAGACATTATGCACTATTTTCACCACACTATAGTTAGAGGTAAACTAAAGACATTATGCACTATTTGCACCACTATAATACTAGATGTCGATAGATGGTTTCAATGTTTCTAATAAATTGATGTTTTGTTCATTTCAGCTAGACACGGTGACATATTTCATTGTTACCCATGTTTGGTGTGAGAAGGCACATGTCATTGTGGGAGATGCCTTGCCATTTGAGATCTTCTAGCATTTGAAATGATGTTAGTAGTCGAGATGCTACTGTCCATAGTTATGTTAGTTTGATGTCAGCTGACAAAGTTATGTGTGAAAATTGTCTACTAAATAACCTCTGTGTCCAATATTTAAGACTAAGGTGAACGTTTATGAAGCAGGAGAAATCAGTCATGTGTTTTAATTTTTCATCGGTTTCCTGCATAAACATCTTGAACGCGTCACTTGTCACTTTATATCGAAGTGCATATATTGTTCATGTGACAGAGTTCTGTTGTTATCGAAGTCATCCAAACCCAATTGGTAGTGGTGGTGAATGTCAAATATTGTTTGGAAACTGGTCATGTCGTTATGCTTTTGCAAATTGATTAAGATAAAGAACGTCAAAGATCATGCTCATGTTATTATTATTGTAAAAGTCATGTTGTTACTCATCCTAAGATTGGGTCACTTCATTTTACTTTGTTCAAGCAAATATATCACATCATCAAAATATTTATACTTATACACCAAGATTGTATTGCCCGTAGCAACGCACGGGCACGATCCTAGTCCCTCAAAAAAAATCAAACTATTGACTCTGTATCGCATACGAGATCCTCTTTGCGTGCTTCGATCTAGACGAGGTCACCGCGCGCGGTGCAGGTGCGGTCGGTGTGTGGTTCGGGGAAAGTGGCTAGCAAGCAGTTACAACACATGGGTAAATCAATCTTGGAAAAAGTCTCTGAACACAATCTTGGAAAAAAAATCTTTGAACACAGCGCCGAGTTCACGTTTTCTTCCTAAACTCGAAAACCGGATGCAGTACCTCCTTCAACTTTTTCAAAACCGCTCAAATTACATCTCTATCGAAGTTATAAGAAGTTTTCGTAGATGGTTTTGTCATTTTCAATTAAAACTAAATCTTATAAATACTTAATAAGGTTATTAAATCACGTAAAATATCTCTAAGCTTCTAAAAATAATCTTAGATATGGATTGGAACACAATAAATCAAAATAAAATATTTAAAACTAGTAAAAATGTTTGTATTTTTTTCTAAATTTTAGATTTAGCTCTAGCAAAATGGAAAATATACTCAAAAGTTTAAAATATATTCAAATATTTTAATATCTATATAATTGCATCTTGAATACTTTTCATAATATAAATATAAAATGAAGATGACGTGAATACATTCGTAAAAAATGCATAAATATGTTCAACATTAATATATGTTACATTTATGATGGTTGACTCCACGTACTATTCTGTCTACTTCATTTCATGATTTTATTGCGAAAAGTATTCAAGATGCCATTAGAAAATTTTGTGTTTGTTTAAATTTTTTGGATATATTTTTCATTTTAAAGAGCTAAATTCAAATTTTAGAAAGTTTTATAAACACTTTCACTAGTTTTAAATATTTTATTTAGATTTTTTTTGTGTTCCAATCCACCTCTAGGATTTTTCTCATAAAATTTAAAAGCTTAGATATATTTTTCATAATTAAATAATTATATATAGAAATTATTTTTAATTGGAAAAGACAAAACCACATTTGAAAACCGTTTATACCCAGGTAGGGAGGTAAAGTGAACAGTTTTAACAGTTAAGGGAGGTGGTTCACTCAGTTTTTTAGTTTAGGAAGGAATCATGAACTCGGTGCAGCAGCATCCTTTTTCCATCAAACTTTGCTTGTGCCCGATTGCTATAGTTGTACTGTGGAGGCCCCGTTGATGGTTAATGATCTTACCTACCGTAGTGCGGTGCTGTGCATTTTACTCTAAAATATAAAGATGGAATAATCTGAAAAAATTTTCTCACCCAATTCGGGTCCACCTTACCCCTCACGCCGAACCCACCTACCAGGTCATTGGAGGACAAAAAAGTGGGTAGAACCATAGAAAATCGCAATTTAGAGAGCGTTTCTGCCAAAAAGCTAATTCTTTTCTCACCCGCAGCGAATGTACCCGCTGCCGTACCCACCAATCCAAGGCCCGCAACCCCGTTCCTCACAGTGTGACAGGCACCCACGTATCCACCATCCAAACCCGATCCAACATACAAGATTGCTATTTTTTTATTCGGATGGACTCTGATTTTTACCATGTTTTTTACCTAGGTGGACTCAAGGGAATTGGTTGGGGCACCGTTCCTCTTTCTCCCGTGCCGCTACGTCGCCGCTGGCCAGGAGGAGGTGGTGGCCTGAGCTGGATTCTGTCTGCCACCCGGAATCTGGTCTTGCCCGACGTCGTTGAGCAGAGGGAGGAGCGCTGCCCCTAGGGCCCTGCGTCGAGGCCGTGGAGAAGCCGAGGAGGGATACGAGAACAGATCGAGCACGAGCCATGGCGGTGACAACGACAGCAATGAACCGGATAATTAAACTAAAATTCTTTGATGGGAGTGTTGATGTTGCCCTTTACTGCTAATTTTCTTGGAGTTGCGCATAATTAAACTGCCCTTTGTTCTTCGTAATTTGTTTGCTTAAAGAAGTGTTCTTGATTTTAGTATTTTCTTATAAGAAAGTTAGCAAATGTACTTTTGTTATTGCTAACTATATTAATTTTCTACTTTGATTTTCTCAGCGAATCAAAAAATATTACTCAGAAATTCAGGGTTAGATGATGTGTTTTATTTTCTTCGAGCTATATATGTCTGTGCTTAGGGATTCGTTCGAATTAAATAAAGGGAACTTTTGTATCATAAGTTTTCACTTTTCTATAAAATATAATACTATGCAATTAACACACATGTTTTTGTTCAAGCTGAGTTTATTCTAATTGATCTCTTCCTCTATGCATGTGCATTCTCTTGGTTATGAAACTTTCTTGATTTGTTTGTGCCGCATCTTCTAGGAGCAACACCAAAGTTAGTATTGGAACTGATGAACGTGAAGGATCCTACACTTGCCCATGTCAAGAGCCACCTGCATGCAAGGCTTCTCTACGAATTTCCGGCAATTTCTACGAATTAGCATTAATTTCTATGACTAAACCGTAATTTCCAGCAATTTCTACGAATTAACATGAATTTCCAGGAATTTCTAGAAATTTCTACGAATAAACAATAATTTTTAGAAATTTCTACGAATTAACAGTAATTTGCAGCAATCTCTACGAATTAACAATAATTTACAGTAATTTATATGAATTTGTATCAATTTAAAATAATTTCTATCAATTTATAAGAATTAACAATAATTTGCAGTACATTCTACGAATTTCTAAATTTTCTAAACCAATTCTAAATTAAAAGAGCTAGCTGTAGAAAAATACCTATATTTGAAGTGCTCCGGAAGCCACAGGAGACGAAATATGGGAGGAAGTGAGGAGGAGGGCGCGGGTGGTGGCGGCAGCCTCGGCCGCCTTATATAGGGCTGAGGCTGCCGCCGTATGGCACGGCGGCAGGTTGCAAACGCCGTGCCATATGGCGTTTGGGACCCTACCGCCGTGCCATACGGCAGTAGGCTCCCGGGCCCACTGCCACGGCAACCCCGCGCCCCGACCGTTGGCGTCAGGTCCTACTGTCATACCACACGGCGTTTGACTGGTCCAAACGCCATGTGGTATGGTGTTTGGACCCTGGCGCCGTGTGATACGGCGGCAGGTGTATAGATTTGGTAATATCTTTTGGGAGCATTTATTTTTGGAAAATAGTAGAAAAAATATATATATATATATAATTCCGCTATCTGCATGACGATGATTTTACCTTTGAACCAGCACTGCGGATGGTCTGTGGGCTGAGGCCCAGCTAAAGGTGACGCAACTAGCGGAAATCCATCCAAGCCCAAATTCTCCTCCAACTTGGAAGTAAAGGAGGAGACACCAAAAGAAGAATCTCCGATGGATTGTTTTTTAGAGGCGAATCTCCCTCTTCTCAAAAAAAAAAGGGCGAATCTCCCGTTTGTACACACAAAAACGGATAAACCTTTGTGATCGGAGGCACTGCCGACGGATCGACCGTACCCGGATCCTGAATAGCTTCGCCCAAACTAACTAGTTGTGTACTTTTGTGTCGTTTGTTAAGTAAGACCAGAGGAAGCTCCTAGCATTGCCCTTGTAGCAAGTTTATATGTAGGGATCCTGCTTCGAGTGAAGGCAGCTGATGAGCAGCGCTTCAGATATCACCTCCTGTAGATACAAATACAAGAGCGCCACCAGATGGTAAGCTCTGCTCAACAAGTCAACGTGCCCACCCACCGCCCGCATTCTTTATAGTGGCAACCCAGTTTGAATAGTAGGGGCGATCGACTTATCTATATTGCCTGGTCACACGACGACGCATCGATCAAACATCATGTGGCTGGTGACAATATCTGCAGATAATTAAAGCCATCGCCTGAATTTCAATATGTTTGGAATGGAGAACAACGGGGAGTGCTGGACTGCTGGTGGTGTGGAGATTAGGAGAGCTTATGGCATGCGACGCGATGGCTAATGGCCTGCTACAGGCCTAACAATAGCATTGCTGCCTAGCGAATCGCGGAGGTCAAAGCCGATCGAGAAAGATATTTTTCGCAGGTGTTGGGCGAACAAATGCAATACACGGGGAGTTCTCCAGTAATAAACCACGAAGAAGGGGCAAAAGCGCCCCCCCGCGCGGGGCAGATGATGCGAGTCAGCAGCGGCGTGCTGGGCCTTGACGAGGCCAAGGTCACCCCTCACGTACACTGCCGGCTGGCGGCTGCCGCGACGCGCGTGCTCGATCGTCTGTTTGGGACAAGGACACCACGGCAGCCGCGCGCAGGTGAGTAGCTACAGTACCTAGTACTTGCTGCGGCGGTGCCGAGGACCGTGCTGCTGCAGTTGGTTTCTATCCGGACGGCTACGTACGGGCGACAGACGCTACTGCGTGCCAGGATCGAAGGATCGGCTGCGACTGTGATCGAAACACGATGGTTTCGCGTCTGATAGCTTTTCCCATAAAATTACCGTCGTTCATTTGCACAAGAAGTACTGTAGTAGGCAAGCAAGCACGCGACGACGAGCACGGTCTGCGGCGAGTCCTAGGGGAAATTACCGTCCGTGTTGCCAGAGACAGGAGAGGAGAGCTGCTAGGTCTCGGAGCATGCAAGTGACGAGGGCCGCTAGGTTTCTCTGTCTTTTGCCTGCGTTCCTAGACGATGGATGATGAGATTGTTTTTTAAGAGTGATGGTGAGATTGTTTTAATTTGGAAAAAAAGAAGTTGATGGAGATTGTATGTACCTGGTATTATAATATAGTCGAGCTTGTGTGTATGGACCGTATCCACGACCACCTCATGCATGGCATAAACGGGGATATTTGTATCGGGCAGAGGCCCAATCATTGAACTGCTGCGTTGCACCAGCAACTACGGCCGGCTTATTTGGTAAATGAAGTCGTTTCGATAAGATTTAAGTAAAATATTGAGAATATAGATCATGAGTTGTTTAATTTGGAATTTGTCTTGCAAATTACTTTCATAAAGTATATATACATTAGTTTTTAATAATTATTTTTATTAGAATAAGAAGTTAAAGTTGTACTTTGGAGACCGTGTCGTTGTAGTAAACGACTTCATTTACCAATCCAAAGGGAGTATACGGAAATGTCCGTTTCGACGAATCGATCAACTCGGACGTGTATGCGCGTCACTGGTTTACTTATTGAGCACACGGAAAGGATATGTATGTATATATGCCCGAATCACAACACAAAAACAGAAAAAGAAGAAGCGTGTTCTGGTCTTTATAATCGGTGCAGGTGTCAGGGGGTGTGCTTCGTCGCCGCTCTTATCCCAACACCTACACGATCGTGTCTCTTTCTGATGCAAGTTGGATCGCGTGGTGTGGTGTCCCGGCGTGGCCCTCTCGCCTCCTTTTTGCGAAAGGCGGGCCATCTCCTGGCCTGGATGGACGGCGACGTCGAATCAGCGGAAGCTTATAAAAGTATCAATCAACAAAATTTCAGAGGAGATTAGCCGTATCAGTACGAAGGCGTGATCAGAGGAGAGTTCCATTGTTTTAGCATTGCGTTCTCGTCAGCTCGCGTACCCGTCACGAGAACCGTTCCACAAAAAATTTTTCGAACAAGTTCCACAAAAATAATACCCCAGTATAGTGTGTACTTGTTTATCGGGAGCGTGCCGTCGTCGATGCAGGGGCGGTTGACTTTGTTTACGAGCTCCGAGCTGACGCTAATGATGCGGACGCCGCACCATCAGTCCGTCCCGCCGGGGTAAGGTGGAATGAAAGTGAGCGCGCCTCAAAACAATCGGGCACGGGCGGGAGAGAGCCTCTTGCCCTTCTCCCGCGTGTCAGCTTGGAAGGTTGCCCTGCTCACCCAGCTTTGCTAAACCCCTTGAGCGCTCTCCTCTGCTCTGCGGTGCATGCACCACTGCACCGTCGTTCAGTTTCAGGAAAACTCGAGAGGTTGCCCTGCTCCGTCCGGTCAACCTCACGCCTGAGCACGTCGACCCCCGCGCCGCGCGTGCCGTGCGAGGCCGACCGGGCGATGCATGTCGGAGAGGTTTTGGTTTGTCCCTTTCATTCAAGCAAGCAGGAGGTGGCGGGACGGAACGACGGCGAACACAAGAGAGCCGCCGTGGAAATCAGAATCGGATGAAACGGACCGAGCGTGTTTCGCTCGCAAGAAATCAACATCATCCACACAGCACCGGCACCGGCACCGGCAGGCAGAGATGTTGGACACTCCACACAGCCACACTGGGCACCTCCTGACCCTGAGATGAACCAGCCGCCACTGCGATGGTGACAACGGGACATTTGCTAGTATTTACCAAAACCAGAGTGAGGTCCTGTTTGGCAGGACTCCACCTCCGACTTCTTAGGCGGCTCTTGCTAGAGTTCTACCAAACACTTACAAAAGTAGAGTGACTTCATACTGTAGCATGTGAGAAGGTGAAGCTGCAGTTTTGCCTGCGAGGAGGTGGAGTCGGTGGAGCTACAAAACCCAGCTCCGGATCCACCCTTTCTGCAAGGAGCCGAAGTCCTAAGCAGAGCCTGACAATGACAAGAGCCAAACATTGTCCAATAATCCCGTCTAGCCTCCGGCATTCACTGAACCCAATGAGCCGAACAGTTGCCAGCAGCCCGGCGCTAAAACGTGTCGCGACTAACGGAACCCTTCGTCGTCGACCGCGTGTACAAGTAGAACCGGCCCGGTCCATCCTGGCCGTCCCGCCACCAACCCAACGCCTTCCTCGGTGGCTCGGTCTCCCTCTCCCGTCGTCGCCCTCCCAATTCACGTTCCACGAGTCACGAGCCAGTAGCCACCCCCCCGCAAGGAAGGAACCGTTCCGCTCCGGCCCGGGAGAAAAGGAGGACGGACGGAGGCGTCGCACTTGGCACTCTCTACCCGCGGCCGGTCGCTGGGAGGCGGGCCCAAAGGCGACGCGGCCCCCGCGTGTCAGGAGCGTACAGGTGGGTCGAGGCGTCGAGGCTAGGACGAGGGGAAAGGAAAGCATCCGCTCGCTGCTCCGGCTGGTGTCTCCCTCGTCTCAACTCTTAAATAAACGCCCGCCTCCTGGCTCCTCTCTGACCTTCTCTTTTCTGCCTCTCCATTCTTCCCTTGCTTTTGCCAACCAGAAGCATCGAGCCATTTGGGGCATCTTCACGGCCCCTCTGCTAGTCTGATCCCTCCCCACAGTCCCCACCTCCAAACAGAACAGCCATCCCAGCACGCGTACCGGCCGCCGACCAGCAGGGTGACGCACCGGCCGGCGGGACGCGCGCACGGGGTGGTGGGAAGGCAGCGATGGCGGTGCTGCCGCCGGTCTCCGAGTGGCGCCTCGCGGCGGTGCTGCTGCTGCTGCTTGTCGCGGTGACCGCGGCGGCGGCGGCGGCGGGCGAGCGGCGGGGCCTGGCGCGGGTGGAGGGCCCGCCGGCGCGGCACCGCCACGCGTACGCCGCCATGATGTACATGGGCACGCCGCGGGACTACGAGTTCTACGTCGCCGTCAGGGTCATGATGCGCTCCCTCACCCGGGTCCGCGCCGACGCCGACCGCGTCCTCATCGCCTCCGCCGACGTGCCCCGCGACTGGGTCCGCGCAATGTGAGTGCCGCCTCCGCCTCCGCTTCCGCCTCCTCCTCCCGCCCCCGCAGCGCCTCCATTGTTGCACGGGCTTGGACAGTCGGACTTCACCCCTCCTGCTTAATCAGCCACCCATTGTCCAGTTTGCAATTGCAAGCCATCATTCATGGAGGGGGAAGAAAATATCTAGTTGTGATCTATTTTTTATTATTAAGCAGTGCAAGCTGCGTCTCCTCGGTGCGGTAGAAACTGGAAACTGAAGGCGAAGACTAGGGAGGGGTCTTTCGGGTACTTGGGAGCACGATGATTTGCTGGCTGGGGAAGTGGGGCAGGCGGACCACCTGCAGACTCAGTCCTGTTCGCTTGGCTTATCAGCCACCGGCCAGCAGTACTTTTCTCTCAGAACAAACCAGCTACCAGCCAGTAGTACGTTTCTCTTGTTTTTCCTTTTCAAAGTATTTTGGGGTAACTTCAGCGACTCCAAAACTTTCGGTTACGCGGGGCACCATTAGTCCTTACTACAAGTTGCCCGTTAAGTCTTCAGAATATGCTGCCATGGGTGCAGCACTGGCTCTGAAGCCTTGACTATTTGCCTTCCTGGATCTGGTTCCAACCTGTACTTGTTAATTGCCTAACACTGGTCAACTTTTCTCATTCTTCTTAGGAGAAAATAGTGATTGCACAGTGGATTTTTCTTTAGCAAAATAAACGTTTGCCTGACCTGGTTCGCACTAATATGTCTTTATTGGCAGTTTTAAAGTCAACCACAAATGATTAATTTGAATCAGTCACATTTCAAAATGTGAAATGAGACGCTGACTCGTATTTTCGACGCATGGGAACATATCGCAGGACAGAGGAGGATGGTATGAGGGTGGTGGTAGTGGAGAACCTCAGGAATCCTTATGAGAACAACCTAGGAGGGATCAACAGGAGGTTCAAGCTGACGCTGAACAAGCTTTACGCATGGACTCTGGTCGACTACGAGCGTGTCGTCATGATTGATTCCGACAACATCTTCCTCCAGAACACCGATGAGCTATTCCAATGTGGGCAGTTCTGCGCTGTTTTCATCAACCCATGCTACTTCCACACTGGCCTTTTCGTGCTCCAGGTATGACCTGAACATTTGTTGTTCCACCTTCACCGGTCCAATAGGACCAAAAATTGTCTGGGCTTGTTGGCTTAGCTATGTCAGTCGAGATGCTCTTTAGTCAATGTGAATCCTAATTTGAACTGATCTCCCTGTATAGACTGCTGTGTTAATAATGGCATGGGTTAGTCATTGCCAGTTGAACTGGACCTATAGATTTGAATATGCACTGACACCCGAAAATGAAGTAAAAGTCTTCTGTTTGTATGAATGATCTGTAGACAATGCCAATTGCCAGCCATCCATAAATTGACTTGTCCTCAGACATATGTAATGGCCAAGTAGACTAATATTCGATTCTTCTTCAATCTGCAGCCTTCTATGGATGTGTTCAAGGGCATGCTTCATGACCTTGAGATTGGCCGTGAAAACTCTGATGGTGCTGACCAAGGCTTTCTGGTTGGATGCTATCCAGACTTGCTCGATAAACCAATGTTTCACCCTCCTGAGAATGGCACAAAGCTCAATGGGACCTATCGCCTTCCTCTCGGCTATCAAATGGATGCATCCTACTACTGTGGGTGCCACAGCTACATACCTTCAATACCAATGCACCTGCGTGTGGCTATTGCTTCTTAAGATTTTAACCTCCCTTCTGTTGGAACATTGCAGATCTCAAGCTGCATTGGCATGTCCCGTGTGGGCCAAACAGTGTGATCACATTCCCCAGTGCTCCTTGGTTCAAACCTTGGTACTGGTGGTCCTGGCCAATCTTGCCACTGGGCCTGTCCTGGCACAAGCAGCGCTGGGATGATCTTGGGTAAGTCAATTAAAACAACATAGAAGCAAATTATGTACTTGAGCAGACAGAAAATTTGATTGCTGTTCTGTCCACTTAATGTTTCCACAGGTATGCTGCTGAAATGCCAGTGATTCTGATGGAGGTTTTAATGTACATAGTGATCATAGCTGTCACTAGATTGGCAAAGCCAGGGATGACAAAACTGTGCTATAACCGGCGGCCTGAGAAACAAAATGCCCTGGTGCAGTGGCTGATCAAGATGGCTGCGATTGTGGCTATGGTGGCTGCATATTCCATTCCTTTCTTTGTGATCCCACGCACAATTCACCCGATCATGGGATGGTCCATCTACCTATTTGGCGCACTTGCCCTTTCAGTGGTCGTGATCAATGCTTTTCTGCTGCCGCCACTTGACGTTCTTACGCCCTGGCTCGCGATTGTTGGCATGCTCTTTGTTATGGCATTCCCATGGTATCACGATGGTATTGTGAGGATTCTGGCAGTCTGTGGGTATGCGTTCTGCTCTGCGCCATTCTTGTGGTCATCCCTGGTGAGGATGATGGACTCGGTGCAGACGATGCTTGAGAGGGATCCATTCTTCCCCCGGCTTGGTGAACCAGCACAGGAGACTGAATTCAGCAAGCTGTATTGATTCTTTTATGCACAGATTTGAGATGCTTCATCACCGCATGGACAGCTGATTCAGATCGGCTAATTCTTGATTCATTCTGACAGTTTTCGCTCCTGCATTGTACTATGTTGATAGTGATGTATAGACATAGCCTGCAGCAACAGTGATTGATGCAGATTCAGAAAAGATAGGTCAGCTGCACTTGAAAAAAAAGCATACTTGCTGCATGGAATGGGTGTGGGAACTGATGCGCAGTACCTTGTGTCTTGCCAACTTGGACGATCCGAGTGGCTATGGATAGGTTGGAATGATACGTATGCTTTTCCATACAATTTTTCCAACCTATCATAGGATTTTTCCAACAAATTGTATGAGAAAGAAAAAAGATAGGTTGGAATACCCAGACAAAATGACCACGAATTCAGCAATGAATACTACATCCGTTCCAAATCATAGCTCGTTTGGGTAAACCTAGATTCATAGTTGATATTATGTATCTAGACATAAGAATCTATTTGGATGCATAACAAAAAACTTGAGTCATAGTTGTTATTATGTATCTAGACATAAGCACATATTTAGATCCATAATAAAAATTGCAAACCTTGAAATGACAAAACGACCTACAATTTGGAACGGAAGAAATATTATTATTATTTTGTTTGGGCCCATACTCAATTTGCAGTCTGGATCACATTGAACAAATAACTTGTAGTTTTGGCACAGTACAATGAGAACATCTCGAATAATTTTAGCACACCCAATGATGATGCGGTATGAAAATTGAAGTTGCTGCCAATTTCCCCTTCATTGTTCAAAGTGTAAAACCAAAATATAACACTGAGACAACATCACAACAAAGTGTTTCTTGTCAATTGTATATATTGGATATGTTGTCTATAGTTGGAGAAAGTACAAGACATGCCTTCCTACATTTCAGCATCTCGCCTAGACTGAGCTATTAACTTGTCCTGTAATTCTGGTTGCCTGGGAAGAACAATCTGAGCCCCTTGACCTGATGACTTGAAATATCTCGCCAATATCATCTACACCAAAAGTAATCAGTTTTTAAAATCAGCCAGATGGAACCCGGTCATAAGTAAATTAGTAGAAACATATAATACACCAGTACCACAGCAGCATACGCATCAGATTTGACATCACGGGCAGTCTTTTTGACACCCCTGGAAAGTGAGTTTCATACTCAGACAAGATTCTCAGTGATTCTCAAATTAACACATCAATATACCATCTGAGAGCCTGCGGTGTGCAGTACAAAATGTTGTATTCCCAAATCTAAAGAGTAAAGATTCTACACTGGTTGAATGAAGCAGGACTAGATACTTAAATGGTTCAGCTAGGCGTTGCAGCAACAGTGACATGGCAAACTGTCAATGGTCGCCAATATAAGACTCACCTAGAGATCATGAAATCAAGAGCATCAATCGAAGTTCCATGTTCGTCCTGCAGATATACCCTCAAGCCCCTGCGCGGTTAAAACAAATTCGCAGTTCTGAACTTTTGGGAAATTTAACTACTGACAGTGCTGCAACACGCGCACAGAGCTCCTAGCTTAGCTCACCAAAAAGGCAAAGACACCACCGTCCACTAAATTTTGGAAGTGCGCAGAAGCAAAACGAACCTCTCAGCCGCTTGGACGGCGAGCCTCCCGACGACGCTCCGCACCTTGTTAGACTGCGGTGTCTCCCTCCCATCGGCCGACACGGGAAGCCCGATGATGATCTCGTCCGCCTCCTGCAATTCGGACATCGGAGGGACATGTTCAGGACACACCAACGCGAACATGGCGTTCAGGTTTGAAATGTCAATTGTCACAGCACAGAGCAGAAGGTAGAAGGCAAGCAAAACACCACCTGCTGCCGAGCCATGTCGAGCAGCGTCAGCTCCAGCTTCTGCCCGCGCAGCTTCAGAACCTGGCGCCGTTCCAACTCGACCTCAATTTAGCGGGCTTTGAGCGGTCGAAGCGAGAGAGCTAGGGGGTGCGTACAGTGAGGGGGCGAGGGAGGGTGATACCCCTACCGACGGCGAGGCCGGTGCGGGCATCACCGAGGTCCACGCCGAGGCTGAACCCGCCTCCGTGCCAGAGGGGGTCGCGCCCCCGCCGCCGCGCGTTCGGTAGGAGCGGGGCGGGGAGCTCGCCGGCGCCCTCGGACCGGCCGGAAGCGGGAGACGCCCTGACAGCTCCGGCAGATCCTTGGCGCGGGAGCGGGACTCGCTGCGAGGAGGAGGCGGCCGCCGCCGCCGCGCCGGTGCCGGCCCGCACGAGCGGCGCCAGCTCCACGGTTCGCAGCATTGGATTGGATAGGAGGAAGGGGAAGAAGTTATGGGCCGTATTCTTATTTTAAAGAGGAAAGTTATGGGCCTATTGCGACAGCACTAGCGGGCCCGGCAACAAACTTTAGCAGCTGAGCTCAGTTCGTGATTGACTTGTGCTCAAAAAAATGTTCGTGATTGACTTTCTCAAAACAAAGTCAATCGATTTTCGTGTACAAGTAAGAAAAATCAAGTGACCATTTCAAAAAATAAAATCAAGTGACAAATAAAAATGAAATTTACTCGAGGAGTTGTGTGTAAATTTTGATTTTATTTAAAAAAAATGTGTAACTCGAAATATAAAGAAATCAGCATATAAAATTTTAAATATGATATGTGCATGATTTATCAGTCCATATATTGTAGTCACGTTTTGAGATCTCTTACTTTTTTCCCCTACACAATTGGGGCTACGGGAGTTATGTCGTCAGCACAGCCTTGCTGGGAGCGCCAGCTGAACCGGCCACGGGAAGAACCGACGATCATTTCCTCGATTTCCTACGAACTTCTGTGATCATAGACTCCGCTTGAGCCTGATTTAGTGATTCTTTTTTTGAAAACCTTGGCAGGAGCTGAGGAGCACTGCCTAATAAGCAGCAGCAATACAAGTTATACTAGAGTTTATACTGCAGAAATGATTAGGAACTCAGACTCTAGATTAAAGCTAGATAACATAAATAGATTCAGTGATTCTGCCTGTGGAATATGTGTGTAGTACATTTCTCCGGGCTCCGGCCTTTTTGGTGCTGGCCTGCTGCCCACTGCACATAGAAATCTCCCATACCCTGTAAACAATGCGCGACGGGCTCGGAATCTTGACTTGGCAGACGCCTTGCCAATTACTCCTACCACTAGTGCGGGCAGATGTGTTGAGAATTTCACATAGTCAACCGCTAGTCTGCTAGTGCGGGATTTGTGTGGCTCCATCGGTATGCTATGTATCATCCTCGGCTTGGGCAAAAAATGCCTTTGCCCCAGCAAAGCATAGCAACCAGCACGAAAAAGAAGCACCCACTTTCTCGCAACCTCAGTCTATTACAAATTTGCAACACATGACCTTGTCTTCCGGCCATTGAGCAGTTAAAGGGGCAGGCCAGGAGCTTATCATTATTCCACATGACCTTGTCATGTCATATTGTCATCACCAGCTTCTCCCGTAACGACCCTGTCATGCTAGCACCGAATCATGCCTATATAGGTCATCGCCACTTGATAACGATAGCGCGTTCTGAAACTCTGAACCGAAATAGTCGTTCGCCTACTGGAAGGAGCTCACAGCTCACCTACTGTAGATTATTCTCTCCCTTTTTTTTGTCTATTACTAGAGGCAAAATCTGCTGTGTTGCCTTCTCTTTTCATACTGAAATTGAAATATCAGCGTGTAATGATCGATAATGCTAATGCAAGCCGGCCGGTTTGGCAGGGATCAGCCACCATTTCCCAGCAGGGCAGCAGCAGGTCTCCACTCTCCAGGCGCGCGCGCAACACCACTGAGATGGGCTCCAGAGAGCACAGTCGTCGTCGCTGGCCGCTTACAGAAATGTATGAAGCTACCGTAGCTGGTACTCCGTAGCACGGGAGGTATGTATGATTGCGCTGTACGTTTGCCACTCTAGCTGCCCGTGACCCAACGCACATCGCGCATCTCGCCGTGGCTTTTACTTCTCCTGTCGCGAGCACGGCGGGCGACGCGCACTGCGGACAGCCGGCGCGGATCCAGATCGCCGTCGTGCACAGATCGATATGCTTCTCGCTCGCTGCTCCCACGGCCGTTTCGCGAGAGGTGGTGTGGTGTGGTAGCATTGTCTACTGGTTTGGCGGCGAATTGCTGCAAGGTTAGGCTGTACTATTGTTCAGATGCGCCGAACACTCAAACAGACACTGATGACCGGTTAGCTACTAGGTACTACGCCTAATCAATGATTACCGCCTCCACGGACACCGATTCGTGCCTAGATATCATCACCAGACCACTCGCCACTGCCACTTGTTTTGTCGGTACACACGCATGATTTCCTAATTTGATTATTGCGTACTAGTACATTGTGGGTGGTGCTGTACTGTTCTAGCATGCTGCGCACGCAACAACCAGCAGCTTGCCGCCCCGGTCATCACTCGCCAGTCGACTAGTAGTAAACTCGCTGCTTGCTCTCATCGATCTCGTTGTCATCGTCGCAATGAACGTCTCACCGTCGCCCACTGCCGCAGCTGAGCTTGGTTATATACTTATATTCAACGCCGACATGGCGAGGCTAGCTAGCGTGCGGACGCGCGGTGCGTCAGATGCGGGCCAGGCCGGCCATTGACGCCGCCCCCGCCCGGCAAGCTCGCAGGAGAGGCGTAAACGCGCAGTTTGACGCACGCGTCAAAGGTCGATGCCGGCCGTCGTCCGTGGCGACGGAGATCCGACGGGGTTGGATTTGCCTGATCAACGTGCGCGACCGCCGCCCGGCGTGGAGTCGGACCAGCCCCGGACCTCACGGCACGGGTCGCAGTTCGTTGGTCCGACCTGGCACGGCATGGTGCGTGCAGTGGTAGCGCTAGCACCACGAGCGCGCGTGTCAGGCAGCGAGTCGTCAAATATAGGTCGAGGCCTTCGGGCAGGTTCGTACTCGTACAAGTCAAGCCGCGGATTACGCAGGCTTAACCGCCCCACCACCCGCTGATGGCCACCACTAGCTAGTATAGTATACACACCAAACACCGGAGCAGTGATCGCTCCACTGAACTGAACACGACGGCCGGCGGCGACGCTGACCCGCGGGAATGAGGAGGTTCGCGTCCACAGCTGACTCCTCCTGGCAGATCGGCTGCTGCTGTTGAATATTCTCATTAGTTCCTACGAACCGACACCGACAGGTGGGCCCGTCCCCCATGGTGGTACTGGTATCGTCGCCTGTCGGGGACGCCGTAGCAACCAGAGCCCGTAGTAGTGTGTTTGTGTCGGCACAAACTGAGTCTCGAAACCACAAAACACAGACTGCACAAAGCAAATCTGGGGTGCTTGGATCCATGGGACTAAATTTAGTCTGACTAAAATTAGTCTGTTTGAGAGGCTAAAGTTCCAAGCACCTCTGACTAAAGAGGGGCTAAAACTAGTCTTGAGACTAAAATTTTTTAGTAAGGGGAACCCCTACTAAACTTTGTTTAGCTCTCTGTCTTCATTTAACCTCGTAGAAATCTGTAACATGCCCTATCTATTGGCCGGAGAGGGAGAAAAAGGAGAGAGGGAGACTAGCATTTACTAACTAATGCCTTATCAACTTTTAACCTAACTAGTTTTAGTCATGAGACTAAAAGGTATCCAAACACCCTCTCAAATGCTCACTCCTCCAAGAGACCATGGGCATGTTTGGATGCAGCCTCGGCAGGCAGTTTGGGCTCCAGGCAGCGATCTCCACCCCAGGTCGACGAAATCGTGCGCCTGAGGGCTGAGGTTGCTGCATGAGCCAGGCAGCTTTCCCGGGTCTCCAAGCAAACAGACATGCTTGCGAAATGGTGGTGTGAATGAAAGCGAGCGGCAGTGTGTTTTACGTATACCTCGGACGAGCCCAGTTCGGGCAAATTGCAGCCGGAGACAAGAGAGTTCAGAGAAGACGAGACGAAGCGGCGACCGGGTCGCTAGGCGCCAGGACCAGAAGCGGCGGTGAGGCAACCGCCACCGCCAAGGCGAGGAGTCAGGACAAGAAGCGACGACGGCGAGCAGTTGGGCGCAGGCGGGACCGACCGCACATCCAGCCACTAAACTGGTGGGCAGGGCAAGCGCGCGCACACCGACGCTGCCATGCGGGGGCGGGGGACCAGGTGCTCTCGCCCGCAGCCCACATGCACGAGCGCGAGCAGGGGAAGCAAACTTTTTTGGCTGGAAGCAAGCACGAGCACGAGCAGCTGCCCGCCGCTACTGCTGCATTGATCCGATTCTGAGGCAAGCAACGCGACCTGGGCTCTCGCCTCTCGCACTAGGAGAGAAGCCAAGCCAAGCTAAGCTGTCAAGCAGGTGCTGCTCGGGTACTCATGGCACTATTTTGGTGGAGCCTGATGCTGCGGCGCAAGCGCGCGCACACACACACACAGCTCATGACTTGGGTGAATGGTGAGAGTACTGAGCAGCATTTGAACGAGATGGTACGGCGCGGTATGAGTCGCGTGATGCCACGTACCAGAACGCTGCTGGTACGTGCGTGCCAAGGCGGGAGCCAGTGCAGTGCAGTGCAGTGTGGCCAACAGCTGGAAAGGTTAACAGCGAACAGCGGGGAGGAGTTAGCTCTAAAACCACCACTAGTGGTACCATTATGTTGATCCGGCATGTGAATTTTCAATGTACTACAGCCAAATTCTTGGAGCCAAGCGTTGGTGGTTTGGCGAGCATCTAGTACATGCGTCTGTTAGTTGCCACTACTTGCTGCTCTGCTAGTGCTCTGAGTGTGTGAGGTTCAAGGAACCAGGGTTCAGTATCAAAAATACGTAAGAAGGAAGCAGAGTTTAATGGGGGCAGGTCAACAACATGGTGAGCGCAGTTCTTTTTTTTTTTGAAATTTCAATGAGAAAATTGGAGTAATGGGTCAATTTGATTTAGGTACAAGAGACGAATAAGAATTGAATACGCTGTTCATCCAATTAGGTACGAACTGCTAGACTAACAATCCATCCCACAATAGAGTAACAGAGAGAATTAAGGAAAAAAAACGCTCAATGTACTGTTTGTTTTTTCCATCTGGTTCTTGCATGGATCCCAACGCCCAAGCCTCTTACCTCTGGTGCTCGATCTCTTTCCAGCATGCAGCAGCTGGTCTGCAGCTCCTGAGCTCGTGCAAGTACACATCTTCCGATCTGAAGTTGGCGTTGGTAAGTAGCAGGTATCGATCAGCGTCAGCATCAGCAGGTGAGCTTCACTGTCTGGTGCTGCCGCCGAACTCCGCGTCGTACACGGCGGAGAGCTCCAAGTCGTCGTCCACCGCGGCAGGCACGTTGAGATCGAAGGACCCCGAGCTGTCGCCGCATTTCGCCGGCGTCCAAGGGGCCGCCGCGCCGGCGGCGTACGGCATGTGCATGTGCGTGCGCTTGTGGCCGCCCAGCGCCTGCCCGGACTCGAACACGCGGGAGCAGAACGGGCACTCGTGGATCGCCACCACCGGGGAGCTCCCGGCGCGGCGAGCCTTGGACGGCGGCGCGGCGGGAGGCGTCATCGGCGGCAACGGCGCCGGCAACGGCACGCACCCCCCCTTGCCTTTCTTGACGCTGGCGCGGTGGCCGCCCAGCGCCTGGTACGACCGGAACACCTTCTTGCACGCGCCGCACTGGTGCCTGCCGCGCGGCCGCGCGTCGTCGTGGCCGTGCTCGTCCTCGTCCCCGTCTGCGTCGTCGGCGTTGTTCTGCTCGGCCTCCGAGCTTGCCGGGCCCCAGTGGTGCTCGGGCCCGGATCTGGACCGCGTCCACGAGTCCCGGGACAGCATCACGAGTGACATGGCCACGTCCTCCTCCGGCGTCGCGTCCGAGACGCTGCTCCTCGCCGGCTGCTCGGGATCCGGCGCGGACTCCGGTGTTGGCGGCGCGCGACGGCGCGCCCTCTTCGACCGGCGGCGGCTCACGGCGAACCGCGGGGACGACTCCGTGTCGCTCTCGCCGTCCTGCACGACCGACGAATCGCCGCCGGCCGCCCCACCACCGGAGAACTCAGGGGCGCCGATCCTGGGCCTTCTCTTGGCGCCCTCGCGCAAACCGCACGACGGCACCGGCGTGCCGTCCATCTCGGTCGACGAGGTGGACGCCAGCGAGAGCGGCGGCGACTGCGGCCGCGGCAGCGGCAGAGGCGGAGGCGAGTACGCCGCCGTCACCGCGGCAGCCATGACGTGGGAGCGCATGTGGCCGCCCAGCGCGCGGCCATTGTGGAACCGCCGGAAGCAGAGCTTGCAGGTGTGCCTGTCCATCGCCGAGCAAGCACGCAGGAATTCCTGCACGAAGGCTATAAACAGAGCAAGACCAGCAGAGAGCAAGCGCTGCAACTGCCAATGCTCGAGGAGAGTGAGCAGCTGGTTGTGCTTGCTTCCTTTGGCCCCCACACCCTTGCCTTGCTTTCTCCCTTTGCTTGCTCTGTGCTGGCTTTGGGCCTCAAGGATAACAATAATCTGACGGAAAAGAGGCGGAAGAAGTGTGAGAGGGGGCAGTGGGGAACTTAAAAGGAGTAGGTGACAAGCATCCCTCCACCAAGCAAGAGCGAGACCGCGAGAGAGGAAGGAATTGACGAGTGGGATCGGGGGGAGGTGAGAAAGTTGCTTAAGCACAGCACTTAAATACGCACAGTGCCAGGGTTACAAAGTTAAGGCCGGCGTTCAAGGCACTTTGTAAAACTGAAGATCCACAAAATAAACAGAAAATAACTGCTCCAAGGAAAAAAATGTCACGCGCGTGAATGAATGTCACGGCCGTAGAATGGAAATTGCATTTGCATAACTGGCCGGATTTAATACGAGATCAATACGATTTGGCCATTTGGGGAGCATACGGCTTTGGCAATTCTTGAATCCATCCACATAGGGCTACAGGTTGCAGGAGTTAAGATTTTACACATTAGACTTTTCTTTGGTCGGAAAAAAGTTAGGCGAAACGTAATCAAATTGGTTAATTGTGTGGGTGGAAAATACAATATTTTGGCAAATCGAAGGTACATTGCGGGTACATTGCATTTGACCACGGAGGACATTATGCGCTCCTGGCCAATTAACCGAATGTATTAACGCGGGAGATTCTCTCCATCCGTTGTGCTGTAGGGTGTAGGCAATCCAAAAGTCTTGGCTATCTCCTGATGCCTCCAACTCCAAGGCTTGCTAGGCTCCATTCGTTCTTTTGGAAACACAGACTTGCAAAACGGGCAAAGACTGCAACCGTGATAGCTGTGTGCGCAACTGTCCATGGCATCATACTCAACTACGCGCTCGGTGCTCTTGCTGCTTGAGGCAGCAGCAGGGGATCGACGCGGGTGGCTCACATGGACCTGCTGCAACGCCTTGCCCTTCGCCTGTCGGCGCATGCACACAGAGTGCGTGCATCCCTCTTTCCTCCCACGCTGAGTCACTGAAAAATGTTCTGAAAACGTCTCCAGATCGAAGTGGCTAGAAATATACAACACGAGCAAGCAAAGCTAGCCAGCTCCAGCCACGGACGGGGATCGATCGGCTGATGGGTCCAAAGCCTAGTTTTTTTTTAAATTAAAGGCAGGAGCACTGCCATATCATTTAAGAAGAATAAACAATTTTACATCACGAGCCGAAGCGAATACCACCACAACAACGCACGCAAATAACACACCCAACATAACTCTACACCACCTCATCCTGGGAGAGAAGCCAAAGAAAAGGCACCAAGAACTGCGCCGATGATGCCACCGTTGTGCCGCGCCAAACCACGGTCCGCTGCAATCCTGAGTGACCACTCGAACTCCTCCGCCACAGGGTGAACAACCTTGAGCCGCGCACACACAACCGCCGATCCCCTGACTCTAGCCTCGCATAAGAAGAAACACCCGTCGCAGCACCAGCACAGCCAACATGAACGCACAAAGCGTGGGGGCCTCGCCGCATCCACCTCCTCAAACTCGAGCTCCTCTCCTGCTCCTCAGAAGCAACCACCTGAAAGTGTACGGGGATCTTGCCGCCCGTCACACTGGATACTGCTCCAAGGATCCTTGCCACCGAAACCGCTCTGGGAGCAACATCAAGCCAACGCCAGGATCACCACAGCACTATGCACACCAACCCAAGACCGCCGACCTCCATGGCTCCTCAGCACCTTCCCGCCAACACGGACAATGCGCACCCCAACTGCCGCGAACGAGCAACTCCACCAAGCAACCAACTGCCACTGCCACAAACTGAGACGAGCTCAAGTTACGACGCCTCCAAGGAGGGCACGACGCCATAGGCGCCGCCGTCACACGTCCCCGACGGACAGGGTTTTCACCCCGAGCTCCGGTGCTACAATAGTCTGGTGTCCCGCAATGGTGCCCCCAGCGGGGAAGAACGACGCCCAATGGGCGCCGCCACCATCGCCACTGACCACGTCAGTGAAGGCTTTCGCCCGGATGAGCACCAGGCCAGTCAGCACAATCCCGGTCGTGGCAGTAGCACGCTCCCAACTGCTTCCGCATCGACCCTGCTGGAAGAGGTCCGGTGCAGCCCGAAGCCCCACCTCGGAGCCACCTGCAAGCGCCCGCACAACACCCAGCCCCACCACCATGGCGGCGCCGGCACAGCAGCAACAACAAGGAAGAGAGGAGGAGCGCCCACCAACACACCCCCGCAGCTGTTGCTCGTTCGCAGCACGCCCCCGTCCCCAACCACTCCAGGTCGCCTCAGCCCAGAGCGGCCAGAGACAAAGACAACCAGCCCCGGCCACCGCCGGCCGGCTCTCCACGACCACCTCACCCCTGACCCCGCCATCCCCCGGCCGCAAAGGCCCGGTTCAGGCAGGCCCAGCGGAACCCGACCGAAGTCGACACCGGCGCCAGCACGCAGCCGGCCGCAGTCCCCATGCGCCCTTCCTCGCCGGCCGCCGTCGCCGCCGCACCACGCTGACCACAGCCGCCGCCAGAGTCGCCCGCGTCAGCCGCAACCGCCGTCGCCACCCCCAACGCTAGTCGCCGACCACCCACGTACAGAACGTCGCGCCCCAGACGCGCGGCCCCCAGAGCCGGCCGGGGACACCCGGATCTGGGGAACCCGACCTCCTCCGCCACCGAACGCCGGCGCCGACTGGAGGTCCTCCGGTTGGGGACCAGGGGGCGCGCCCGCCCTGATCCGCTGAAGAAAAGGGGGAGAGCCCCGCCGCCGCCCTCCCCGTGTGCCGCGCGAGACGCCGGCGGCCCGCTCAGGCGGCGGCGCGGCGGGAGGCGGCGTGGGAGGGGTGTCGGCGGGCTAGGGTTTGGACCCGCCGCGTTCGCCCGCGCGGAGCGACGCAGACGGGAAAGAGAGTTCCCCAAAGCCTAGTTAGACGAACAGGAAATGATATTGCAGCTGTTTTGTCTTGCTTCGCAGCTACTGCTGCTGCCACTGCTACTTTCCGTTTGGTTGTATCGACCGCACCAGAAAGAGAAGCACAAGGCGTCAGCTAGCAGCTAATTGTTCAGCTGGCCATCAGTTTCAGCACCCAGGGATTTATTAGTTGGCAAGAATCGTCCATAAGCAATTGCAGTAAACCTTTGCTTGTCAAAGCTACCTAGCTGTGATCTGGTAGGGTGGTATTATTTTTGGAACGCAGTAACAGAAGATCAATGGCGATTAGAGTTGTTCCTTCACCTCCTACGGATGTCCTGGCAAATAGCCCAACACTGCGCATTAGCAACATATTTTTTAAGAAAAAGTGACTCGTACAAGTCCGTTCGTACTACTCTCTCCGTTTCAAATTATAGGTCGTTTAATTTTTTAACTCAAAATTTGACCGCTCATCTTATTCAAATGAATTACGCAAACAAAATCAAATTCAAGTTAATCTTGAAGATTTTGTTGATAAAAAAATCATAAAAAAGACATTTTGCACAAAATTTTGAATAAGGTGAGTGGTCAGATTTGAAGTAAAAAATAAAATGAGCTCTAAATTAGAACAGAGGTAGTAGTTACGATAGAATTTTTAAGAAAAAGATCACATGGAGATTTCTGCCGCGACTCCCCCACCCGCACACGATAGTTTGAGGAATTCAGCCCAATAATATTTTTAGCCCGCATTGGAGGTACCAGGAGAAATGTGAACAAAAAGTCCAATGCATATATGACTCAATATAATTCATGGGCCTACGCTAAAGCAAGCCCAAAATTGGATTCGACTCATTCGGCAACAAAATTGAATTATATATATATATATATATATATATATATATATATATATATATATTAATTATTTTGCAAAATTATACGACCGTTTCGAAATTTATCAGATTTGACCACCAACCGCCGTGTTTCAACCGCCGTAGCCCACGGCGGTTAGGTCAACGGCCGCGGGCCCAACGGGCGGGAAGGCCAGCCGCCGTGGGCCCACGGCGATAGGGTTCTGCAAACGCCGTGCGCCACGACGGCAGGTCGCCTGAGCCTAGCCGAAAGTTTGAAAACTGCGTTAAAATGCGTTAAAACGATTGAAATAATTAGAAAAAAATTATTTTTAGTGGAGGACCCACTGACATTTTTTATTGAAATAATTGAAAGCAAGTCGCGGCATTTTTCGCGCAAAGTCGCGACGCTACGCGCTCCGTGGGGTGGGAACCCCCAACCTCTGGCTTCACGCGAAGCCTCCCTTGCCACTACACTACACAATCACATGTGTCCATACTTAGTTTCTTTTCTCCTCATATTATACCTAGCCGAGTATAAATTGTTTTTTAATGCTCTAAACGTCATCAAATGAAAAAGTTGTAAACTACAAAGTTTCATAACTTTGCGAGACACACAACTTTCATGTTTGCAGTTTCTCCATTTGGGGTCATTTACAAAATTTACAAAAAAAAAACCAACCGTCGTGGCCCACGGCGGCTACACGGCCGCTGCCTGCCGCCTTCCGTGGGCCACAGCGGTTGGCTTTAGCACCGTGGGCCACGGCGGTTAGACTCCAACCGCCGTGGCCCACGGCGGTTAGATTCCAAACGCCGTGGCCCACGGCGGCCGTCGTGCGCCACGGCGTTTGGTGGTCAAATCTGATAAATTTCGAAGCTGTCGTATAATTTTGCAAAATGATTAAAAAAATATATAAAAAAATTCAACAAAATTGCTTGATGTCCAACTGAAGCACAACTATCTCGGCCTGCGCAATAAGCAGGAAGGAGTAGCATGCAACCCAAAGAAGCGGAAGATTTATATGAACAAACTCATCAATATTAAACAAATCATTGCAAACAAATTCTGTTGATATGTATTGACATTCGTCAACATTTTTTTTAAAAAAATGTATGGTTTAATTGTTACCAACGTTCCTTAACATGCACAAACTTTTTTTTGTGTACTAATATTTCTTTTAACTTTTTTACACTCATCAGCATTATTGTTCGACATATTTTAGTTTTACATGCACAAACTTTATTTTTGCATTTACCAACTCTTTTTTTTGCATTTACCAACTCTTTTTACATTTACTAACTTTTTGCGTTAAAAATATTGAGATAGTTCATCGGACACCAGTTGTTATACTACTCATGGGTGATGGGTTATAGTATATGTTTAGAGCATTTCCAACAGTTTTTTCATTTTCAACCCTTTATTTGACTATTTATTAGTTTCTTTCTTCATAAAAATTACACTTTATATAAAACGTCTCACTCCAACAAACTATCTCTCTCCACACAGTGACACATAGGTCTCCTGCGTCATCCCATACTTTTTTTTTTGGGATTTGCGTCATCCCATACTTGGTAAGCAAGTTTGGCTAGCTGGAGCCAGCCAAATTTGGCTAGGGAGGGGATGATTTGAAGAGACGGATGACTTTGAGTTGGATGGCTAATTTATTGTAGAGCTATTTTGGTGTCAAATAGCAAAAATTTAGCTAGACAAATCATTTGACCTCTTGGAGATGCTCTTAGGTATGTATCTGCGGCCGGTGTACGTACTGAACATAACATTATTGGCCCCTAGGCGGGCTGTGTATCCCCACGCGGGCTGAAAACTTTATTGGTCCGGAACCCACCGTCAAAACCTACATACATATCTTCTGAATTTTTTTTGGATCCACCTTCCGATATGTGAGATCCGGCACGAGGGGGCAAGCGGGCTTGGACCTTGGAGGGTGTCACCGACACGAGGGGGCAGGCGCGCTAGAGGACGGCGCCGACTTAGGGGAGGAGGCGGCACCACAGGGCATCAATGATGTTGTGATGTAGCGAAGCCAGTCACGAACAATAAAGAAAACGATCTCAATGAACAAAACTCTGAAGGTGAAAAAGCAAGAACATTAGCTTTGTGTTTGTCAAAAGTCGATCCTTTTACAAGTGCCGGTCGGCCTCCTTCTATAGGGAGACGAATGGACTTTTACATTCCGAAAATAGCCTTATGTGAAACAAATTATTCCAGAATGTATTAAGTTAAACTAGGGATTTCGCCTCCGGGCCTTCACGCAATCCACGTTTTCCTGATTCCGCGCCGCAAATCACGCCGCATCCTCAGGCAAAAACACGTGCGGTTGTCGGGTGAAGACTTCTTTTCGGGGGCGGCCCTTCGTCCATTCGACCCCGTTCCTAAAATTGCATGTTTAGACAACACGAAAAGTGAAATGTTAGAGCTTGCGAAACCCAAGTGAAGGAATGCCATCGACGCTTCCAGAGCTGAGGAATCTCCTGCGGGGTTTTGTCCGTAGAAAAAGTGAAAACGAAAGATCGATATTGGAAATCTCCTCAACGTTAAGTGATTCAAGAGACGAAAGCTAACTGGCGAAACCTTCGACGCTAAAAAGATCTACTTGGAAAAACATTTCATGGGTTTCGCTATTGTGAAAGCCCCTTGTTGAAAACACTGATGGTTTTTATTGAAAGGAGAGACGAAAGACTTTTCGTAATCGGTTCCGAATCCCCCAACAAGCGACGCAAGGGACGAGGAGAGGCTAGAGGGCCATGACGCAGGTGCTGGGAGTTGGAGGATAGCGGCGGGGTAGGCGCGTGGCGGAGGATGGCGGCGAGGCTAGGAAGCAGAAGGTGATGGGTAAACGGATAAGAAAGAAAGAGAGAGAAAGAGAAAGAGAAAAGGAGGATAGGGGGAAATAATAGGAGGAGAGAAAAGGAGAAATAGAAAAAATGAAAAGAATACTTAAGGGGGAATAAAGAGATGAGAAAAAAGGAAGAATATAGCAAAAATAAAAATAAAAAGATAAGACATTTTATCTTTTTATCCATGTTACACAACCAGAAGTTGTTTTACCAAGCATTTTCTTAAAAAACATCTTTGCCAAAGAAGCCACAACCGCAACCCTGAATGAGAATGATCAAAGGTTGTTAAAGAGGAAGACGACGCGATAAAGAATAAGGAACATCATGAGATGGATGGGGGCATGCTATGTCCCTGTACACGTTTGATGGAGTTTATTATCTCCATGATGTACGTGTACGTGGACAATGAGTCTGAACCATTAAGCTAAATTAGTTCTAAAGCTAGTGGATTACTCAATCACCGTTTGTTTTTTTTTTTTGAGGAAATCACCGTTTGTTCTAATTCCAAAAGACTTGCGTGTAGCACATATACGTACGTGCCAATGTGCCATGGCGACCATGCATCAACCACATTACGTACAATGCACGAGCTTAATTATTACTCCATTGGTTTCGAAGTGTAAATCATTTTAGTTTTATTCAAAGTCATATTTTAATTTGACCATGTTTGTAGGGTGCACGGACATTTTTAACATAAAATTAGTTCCGTTAAGTTTTTCAAGAAATGTCATTAACAACACATTAATCACTAATGATCACCATTCACCAAATCAAGCGTAATAGAAATGTCTTTCGGATTTCTGACATACACAAGCGTGCAACGTAAGCTTGCTGGAAGAAATAGTGTCCAAACGTACAATGCTACGAGTAGTAGCAGAAGTACTTAATTATGATACTTTGCAATGACTAGTAGAAGTTCAAGTTCTATACTGAACGGCACGACCTGTGTGGGTGGATGGATCAAGTTAACACACTGTTGGTTTTAAGCTCGCATGATGTGTTAGTAGCGAGCAGATCGATCTTTCTTATGTTTATAAAATAATGTACATAGAATCCACAACGACGAGATGGCCGAGTTGGTCTAAGGCGCCAGATTAAGGTTCTGGTCCGAAAGGGCGTGGGTTCAAATCCCACTCTCGTCAACATATGTTTTTACCTTTTCTTTTCCCAAAGCTTTGTGTTTCTGCAGCCAAATAGGCTTCATGAAGCCCCTGCTACTGTTAAGATCTGTTAAAAACAAAGTTCAAAAGGGAGTCTAGCACCCACTCTCGTCAACATATGTTTTTACCTTTTCTTTTCCCGAAGCTTTGTGTTTCTGCAGCCAAATAGGCTTCATGAAGCCCTTGCTACTGTTAAGATCTGTTAAAAACAAAGTTCAAAAGGGAGTCTAGGAGCCGTTTACCTTTTGAGCAAATTCCCTTTTCTTTTCCCGAAGATTTGTGTTTATCCACGCGCTCATGGCCCTGACTCGCGCCTCCAACAGTGCCCACGGGCCTCCCAGGCGCGGACGCGCGGTGGTGTTGGTGCCTCCCGGTGGTGGCCGCGGCCAGACCGGCAGCGCCTCCCCGGCTCGCGCCTCTAGCGACGCGGCTTGACTCATGGTTGCGTCCTCGTCGGCTTCAGCGCCGGCATCGAGCCGCCGCGGCGAGGAGGTCAGCCGCGCCCTCTCTCTTCCTTTCCCTGGCTCCCTCCTTCGAGTAGCAGAAGGCCGGCGCCCCCGGCTCCTCCTCTTCTACCGCGGAGTCCAGGACGAAGCGATGGCCGTCGGGGAGGACAGACGGGGCCTCTGCGCTGCACGTGAGGAGCTGGTCGTCCGTCGGGGTGTACCACACAACGACAACGGCAGAGCAGATGACGCCGAGGTGGAGGAGGACGAGGCGGCGAGGGGTGGGGAGGCCATGGCGGCGGGGACGGGGATGCGATGGATTTGTGATGGGCTGCATGGTAATGAGCAGGGGGAGAGCAAGATTGCGCAGTGCCTCCTCAGGGTGTAGCCATTGTGCGCCTCCAACACTCAGTACACGAAACGTCGTGGCAAGAGCCTCCTAATTTGGTGCACTAAGCCTGTGGCAGTCGGTCAACATCCCCAAAGAATAATTGGCACGGTGTAGCTCTGCTGGCAAGTAGCCGTCGAGAGGCGTACACGAAGTAGTCTTTGACGTTGATTCCTGTATGTGGAAAACAAGCCAAAGAAAAAATAATTATTGAAATAAGTGACTTAGCTTAATTCGCAGACGAGCGTCAACGAAGCCGTGGCGGTCGGTGATGGAGCCGCGACGATTGGTGCTGAAGTCGACTAGTCGGAGGTGGATCCGACTAGTTGTTGATGACGTTGTAGCGGCTCTCGACTAGTTTTCTAGTCGAGATTAGTCGAGACGAGTAGTCGTACGTGTGTTGATGCAGCTTGATGTGGCCTTAGTAGTACTCGCGTACATCTCCCGTGTGCTTGGAGCGAAGGACACCCAAGTCTTTTGGTACATCTTCGTGTGCGTGTAACAGCCACCCTGAAATTGCCTTGGATGCGAACTTCAAGCAGTGCAAGCTTTCTCTTTTTTTTTTGTGTTGTGCGTAGCATTGCACTATGCAATTTTAATTGCCGTAACAGAAGTGCAAAAGCAGCCGATGGCCTGCTTCCCGTCTCGGTGCTTCCTGTCTTGATGCGCATGCCTAAGTTGCCAGGTTCCCGAGGGAGGATAGGAGACGGACAATTGTTGAGCTAGCGGACGGCAGCTTTTTCCAGGTAGAGATCGAGTACTTTGCACTGCTTCGGACTGGAACAGCCAATCGGCGACTTCAGCAAATTGATTCCGTATACAACTCTACTTGTATTCGATGCATGGACATCAACAGCTTTGATCTTGATGACACAAATTCTTGAGACTCCCAGGAAGGCAGGAACTGCGCTTGGCTTCGGATTCGACCCACGCGTCGAAAAAAACAGAGGAAACTGGGACGCGACGACCGATGAGTTTGCTGAATCAACACGGTGTCGCTCCAGCAGATTGATTTGTTGACGAAGTACTTCGAATTCGCCTAATGATCGTGACGATCGCCCCACGGTGGGCGCCAATGTCGGAGTTTTATATCCGGCAACCTCCATACGGGGTACCCGTTGGAGAGTAGATAGTGGGGATCGTCAGACCTGGAACTCGAAGGTATGCGCGGGGACACAAGATTTATACAGGTTCGGGTAGCCAGAGTAGCGTACCCTACGTCCTGTTTGGAGTAGTATTGCGCCCTGCGCTTGGGTGTTGTTCCCCGGAGGGATTGGGGATGTGTTCCTAGGTACCCGGCCCTCCTTTATATAGTCCAGGGGGCGGGTGCCTAGTCGGTTACAAGGTAGGAGTCCTAGTAGGATTACACGGCACGAGTCCTAGTAGGATTACAGGGGAATTCTAGTAGGAGTCCGTCTTCATCCTTCCTTGCAGGTACCTGAGGTTTATGCCCGACAGGAGGGGTGAAGTGTTAGTAACCTGCCTGTGCAAGACTCTGAGGAGGTCCAAGGGAAGGAGAATGGGCCACGCCGTGGAACAAGGCCTAGGAAGCCCAACGTTCGTGTCGATGGCCCAGAATGGCTTGCTGGGTGATTCAGCCTGTGTAATAGAACGATAAATAGGAAAGTGAGAGCGGAGAGGAGTATGCATTGTAACAACTTCAACATTATTCCCAAGGAAACCTTCCTCTGCTCTTTTGAACCTACCCTGTTCTTCTTCTTCCTCTCGATTCCCTTCTCTCTTCCTACCCCCACTACCCTGCTGCTAACAAATTGGTATCAGATTTTGCCGATCCCGGTTCTCCACTACGCTATTCCATCGATCGAGTTGATACCTAGATCTGGTGGGTGCCTTGAGCTCGCGAATCACCGCTGAGTTCGAGCCCGTAATTTCGTTTCCCATCGATCCGATCTGGATCAGCACCTACCCCACGACCACTTCACTCGTCTCCAGCGCCGCCAAGGAGCCATGAACCCCGACACCAAGATGATCCTCGATGAGCTTCGCAAGACCGACGCCAAGTGGGAGCAGCGATTCGCGGATCTCGACGCCAAGTGGGATCGCCGATTCGCGGATGCCGACACCAAGGTGGAGGCGTGTGTGAGCGCGCTTGAGAAAGGGGCCGCATCTGGCGAGGAAGTGGAGGCTCGAGTCGCTACGCTGGAGAAGGGTGTGGTGTCAGATCAGCGCATCATCAACATTGAGAAGGTTGTGGCCTCATATGAGGACTGGCAACCGGGTGTCGACGGGACTCTGGATGATATGAAGCTCGCCGTCCGCAAGCTCAACAAGTACCTAGAGAGGGTCGTCATCGACCCACCTCCGTCCAAATCCGACGACATCTTCAAGCTGCCGGAGTCGGCGTCCGCGCACCCATCTGCCGGATTCAACGCCGACGGGCCTAATGGCCACCGCGAAGATCTGCGTCATCGAGAGGATGGTTTTGGGTCTGTTACGACTCTAGCCCATCCCCCGGTCAAGGGTGCGTCTCCTTCCCTACCACAGTTGCCTGCTCTTCCTTCATATGGCTTGCCTAGTAGTGGTTCTCGTTCTAGATTTTCTGGTGCTAGTGGTGCAGGAACTAGCAAACTACCTAAGCTCCCTTTTCCAGTTTTTGATGGGGATAATCCTAGACATTGGATTCGTAGGGCGGAAGATTACTTTGATTTGTATGGGGTAGAACAACATAGCTGGATCAAATTGGCTACTATGAATTTCTCCCCTGCAGCGGCACGTTGGTTGCCCTCAGTAAAGAGACAGCTATCCTCATGCTCTTGGGAGGATTTTCGTCGGATGCTTTTAGATCGCTTTGGTAGGGAGCACCATGAATTGCCTGTTCGTCAGTTGCTGACCATCAAACAATCAGGGACAGTTACTGAATATGTGGATCGATTTGCTATTCTAGTAGATCAGTTAGCTGCTTATAATAGCCAAACAGAACCACTATATTACATCATGCGATTTATTGATGGGCTCAATGAAGATCTTTGAGCTCCTATGCTTATTCAGAGACCCTCGAGTTTGGATACTGCTTTTGTTCTTTCCCAATTGCAGGAGGAGGTCTCTACCACGAAGAAGAAGGAGTTTAGGAAGTTTGACTATCCTCTGAAGTCAAGCTCTTCTCATCAGTGGCCTCTTCCTCCACCGCCCAGAACTGAGAAGCCTGGTATTACTCATGCTGATGACCGACGCTCCACTGAAACAACTCGTGCTCGTTCTGGTGAAGATCGCCTGGCAGCCTTGTGAGCTTATCGAAGGGCTCAGGGATTATGCCAGTATTGTGCGGAGAAATGGGTGAAGGGACATAAATGTGCTGATAAAGTACAACTTCATGCTCTCCAGGAAGTTCTGGACATTTTCCAACCATCTGAAGACAACCAGGACCAAGAAATGTCTGCAGATTCTGGTAATCAGTTGTTTCTCACTGTCTCCATTGCTGTTGTTTCGGGGCTTCCTACCCCCAAGACATTATGCCTGCAGGGGTGTATCCAAGGGAAACAGGTGCACATATTGGTCGACTCTGGCAGTTCCCACACCTTCATCAGCCGTCATCTGGCCTCTCAGCTTCAAGGGGTTACCGCTATGCCAACAACTATCACAGTCCAGGTGGCAAATGGTTCTAAATTGCAATGCACTTCCCACATGCAGCAAGCCTCTTGGTCAATGGCTGAATATCAATTCAGTTCTGATTTGAAGGTCTTACCACTGAGCTCTTATGATATGATTTTGGGGTTGGATTGGCTTGAATCTTTTAGTCCAATGAGGATTGATTGGAAACAAAAGTGGATATCTATTCCCTATAATGGCACTTCTGTTATGCTCTTTGGGGATCAGTCTAAATTTCCTGAGGGGACTGTTATCCAAGTTTGTGCAGTGGACATTATAGCAGCAGAATCTGTGGAGGTGTCTATTCCTGCAGAAGTGCAAAAGATCATTGAAGACTTTGCTATTCTCTTTGAGGTGCCTACTGACCTTCCTCCAGCTAGATCCTGTGACCATGCTATTCCCTTGATTGAGGGTGCTGCTCCTGTCAGGGCTAGGCCTTACATATATGCCCCAGCCTTGAAATCAGAAATTGAGAAACAAGTTCAGGAAATGCTAGAGAATGATGTGATCCAAAAAAGTAACATCCCCTTCTCTTCTTCTATTATCCTGGTCAAGAAGAAAGATAATACTTGGCGCTTTTGTGACGTGTGGGTCCCACATAATCAGTGAAAGGAGGGAGGGCAATTTTCATAGTTCACTTTAACATCTCTAGTTAGTTTTGATGACAATGGCATATAGGGTATGGAAAATTATAATAGATGGCATATAGGGGACAAGCTAATTTTCAATGACACATAAGGGAATTTGCTCTTGGCTTTTTTAGTTTTGCTTTCCTACAACCAAATCAATCTACTAACACCTTAGTGTTCGGGTAATCCGAAAGAGACCTAAAGTTTGAGTTGAAAAGGGAAGTGGACTAAATGAATACAAATGTCTTTGAGCCGAATGGAAATCCTCAACCCCCTGAAATAATGATATGAACCTAGCTTCTTTTTGCAGAGTTGGACCAAATGGTCCGGGTAATCCGAAAGAGACCTAAAGTTTGAGTTGAAATTAAAGGTAAGTGGGCTAGATGAATACAAATGTCTTTGAGCTGATCGAAATCCTCAACCCTTTGAAATAATGAAGTGAACCTAGCTGCCTTTTGCAGACTTAGACCAAATGGTTCAGGACTCAGTACACACTATGATATGACTTTCAAAAGCTCGAATATATTTTCTGAATGGAAGCTGGAGCAGTTCTTCTGCGTTGTTGCAAGTAGCACACATGCTCAAGGATTGGGCGATTATGTGCTCATTGATAATGTCTGGAGCGATTTGAACTCTATGTGTCACTGATAGAAGTCGTTGGTTCATGGTTATGGATGCTATCATGACACATTGGACCTTGTGTGCCTTGCCATGGAAAAAAATAGCATGCTAATAGCGCGCTATAACGCGCTAATAGTGGCTCTGAGCACATGCCGCAACGATATCTTGCTTATTTGCGCTATCGGCGCTATTGCCGCTATAGCGCGCTTAAGCGCTGCTGTTCCAATTTAGCGTCATAGCGCCGCTAATAGCGCCGCTAATAGCGCGCTATGCCTAATTTTTTGGCTGGCCAAACAAAAGCCCAGTAATGGCCCAAACAAACGCTCAGCCCAATCAAATTGTGGTTGTTTGCTTGTTTCCTTTGAATTGTGGTTGTTTATTTTTGTTAAATGTTTATGGCTGAATTGTGAACTTATGGCTAAATCCTGGTGCCTTCATGGCTGAATTAGTGAATTATGAACTTTTTATGTTGGTTGTGGCTTGTGGTTATCAACGTATCATATGTACCTGCTGCTGTCATATTTTCTGCTGTTTGATTAAAATAGCGGCGCAATAGCGGCAAAATAGCGCGAGCAGACAGCTAACGCTACTGCGCTATTGCGCGGCTATAGCGTGGCTACACGGCGCTATAGCATCCGCTATAGCGGCAATAGCGGTCAGAAACAGTCGCCGCTATTTTTGATAGCCCGTGATTAAAAACCTTGGACCTTGCTGATGAAGATCTATTCATCTATTGCTCAAATGGGTGCTTGAAGAACTCTTGCCACAAGGTCACCACCACATATATGCTTATCGCACTAAAATACCATTTAATCTATATTCATAAAAAATAAGAAACCATTTAACCTATGATGTATAAATTTTATCACACATCACTGAAAATTATCATAAAGCAATGTTTGTGAACATGCAGTTAAAGGTCGGTAGTGATGCCGATTATTTTTCACTGTTGGATCTAGAACCGACATAGATGCTTATTTCTGAAAAAACAAAAAAAACTATAACACCTGACGGCCGTCTCACCGGCCGCTGCTGCAACGTCCACCGCCGGTCGCCATAATCCCCCGGCACACGTGCACGCGCGCGCGCGCACACACACACACACACATAGAGAGAGAGAGAGAGAGAGAGAGAGAGAGAGATGCATTTGGGGATACGCTTGAGTTGCCGAGCTCAGGCGAAGCCGGATCTAGCATCGCGCCACACCACCGCTGCTGCTGTTGGATAAGACAAAAACAACTAAGCATATGATTCTAACACTTCAACTTAGTGGTGAGTGCAATCACATGCAATTTGATTAGCCAAATACTGCCTGGTTGTTGTATCCGATCAGGAAGAGTTTCAGGGCTGCAACCAAACATTCACGGATTTTAACACTTGTGTGGTTAGACAATCTTCAAAGCAATAACAGACAGCTTACAAGTAGGTGAGATTCTTAATTAAAAGGGTCTAGGGCTGCGTACAAACAAGCCCCAAATGCATATAACTGCCACCCATTCTTAAGCAAAAATCAACCAAAACCAAATGCGGACTTTCCAAACACCTTTAACCAAAGTTTGAGCTGTTACCAACATCGACAAATAATATGTAAGACTTATGTTCAAAAATTAAAGTATTTGGAAATCTAACTCTGTGAACTTTGAGCAAAACTCGAGCTTGTACTGAACATGTATGGTAGGCTCGTCAGTTAACCAAATGGAGCCAACACAATATAGAGTCCAATATTTTATACTCATATTTAAATTTCTAAACTAACTTTTTCTTGTCAAAGAGCTACTACAATTTGTTAAAATAGTTCATACAACCCTTTTTGCATGATATGAACCAATTGATTAATGTCAGTTTCATCAAAATATTTATTCAAAGTAGGTCAGTTAACCCTATTTTCAGAGTCTCCAAAACAACCCAGCTATAAAACCATGAGATCCAAATTAATTTTGAATTCTTTCTCTTCTTTGTCCATCAATAGGTCCAAGATACACTCTGAACATCCAAGATTAATTACTATCCAATAACAATTTCATATATATGTTTCCTCTCAAATCTAGCTCAAAGTTGCTCACTTGTCACTAGTTTTAGACTTAGTATATTTTTCGAAATGTGAATAGTGGACTGAACTCACATCTATGACTATTAATTTGGAAGCATTTTGACATCAATCTTGAGCTAAACCTGATTTCATCTTGTCAAGCACATTCAAATCTGCCTCTCTAAAAAGAAATTCCAAATTTGAAACTCAAAATCAGTAGTTTGGTCAAATTTGTTGTTTCTTATTTATTCTCCTTTCAAGCTTTGTATAGGAGGGCAGGAGGCCATGACGTGGAGGTGACCTCAATGTGGGCGAAGGAGAAGACATGGTCGCTAACAACGGCCAACCTCATGGTGACGTGTGGTCTCACTATTGCGCGTGGGGTCTGCATCTTGACGGGGAGCGTGGCGAGCGCTCGACAAAAGGTGGCATGGCCGTTTGCAAGGCTGAAGAAGTTGTCGATCATGCGTTTTGAGTTTGGAAGCACGGACAAACGACGTGAACAACCAACGTGACATAATGCAAGTTTAATGTAACAATACATCCTTCCAATACTTTTACAGAACAATAGTAATATTTTGTGAATATTAGGATCTTTCAATATCATATGAAACTATTTCCCCTTACAATAATAAAGCAAATTAGATCTTGTAGCGAACATGGCCTCATATGCCATTTGTTCGAGTTTGATTTTGGTGATTCATGACAACATGACCAATGGGACTAACGATATTGTTGAGCATGTCTTTGTAGACATTTCTAGGTCCCAAAGATACAAAAATGCCACATGCCAAAATGAGAAGATATGCCAAAATGAGAAGATAGTATATTTTTAAGGGTCTAAACCGAGGAAGAAAAGGGAAGAAAAGACACTATCGGATGAACCGACGGTACCTTAGAAGAAGGCGTCAGTGCAATGGCCGGATGAACTGGTACGCTGCATGAAGAAGGCTCAATCTACACAGACTTTCGGATGAATCGATGGTATGTTTTTTAGTTGCACCGGATGAACTCCTGGAGGAGAAGCAGCGAAGTCAGTAGCGTCGGATGAACCGACGGTTCAGATGTGGGTACTATCGGTCTATCCGATGGATTGAAGAATCAAGACAGAGACATTATGAGTCAGAGGCATTAAGCACCAGATGAACCGATGGTCAAAAATATACAAGCAACGGTTCATCTGACTACGAAATTCAAGAAAGTAAGGTTTTAGCCACGAACGTATCAGCACCGGATGAACCGACGATGCGTCGGTTGAAGCGTCGAATGTTTGGTGTCAACGGTCATGTGTGGGGGAGGGTAACGGCTAGTAGCACCGGCTGAACCGACGCCCGGGAAAAGCATAGCATTAGATCATCCTATGGTATAGTTTTCTACAGCTTTTAGCCAACGGCTCTTTGGACACCTTGGGCAATTTATACCCCCTCCACTCGCCTATTTGAGGTGGCTGGATTGTGTGGAAGTGTAGAGGAGTGCAAGACACTTAGAAGATCATATCCAAGCCATCCAAGTGCTAAATTGCTCATCCAAAGACTTGCACATGCTTTGTGTGTGTGCTTAGCGCTAGGCTTAGCTTAGAGCCGAGTGAGTGCAAGGTGTGCCTACCTTGTGAGGTGATTCTTGAGTGGATCAAGTTGTATAAGGTGTGACGGAAGCCTTGGGGCCTAAGTGGCTCACCGGAAATCGTCTTTGACCCTCCGGCTTGGTGTGGAGCGGCGAGGACACTTTGTACGGGGGACGTGGAGACCCCCTTCCTTGGTGGAGAAGCTCCTTAGTGGAGGAGGCATCAAGGTGACTAAGGGAGCTTGGCAAGTGCCTTCGTGGCGAGCCTTTGTGGCAAGTCAAGTGGTGCTCTTGGGAGAGACTTGGTGACCGGGAAGCAATACTCTTGTGTGGAGTGCTTCAACAACGTGGACTAGGGGTGGCTTAGTGCCTACCGATACCACGAGATAAATCACGTGTCAAGAGTTTGCTTCCTCTCATCCCTCTTTACGTTTCCGCATTACTCTCTTGCAATCCTTGCTTGCCTTTACTTTCCTAGAGTAGTATCATGCTAGGATTGGTTATAGGTTGCAAAACTTGTTTTGGGATGAGAGTTTCACACTAGATCAACCATAAATTGCACATCTAGATAGAAATGATCTAGTTTACCTTATGCAAAGTAGTGGAAGCCATGCATTAAGGACCCGGTAAAAGTCGAGTGAAATCCTTCACTCGCGAGCTATAGGTTCTTATGTTGGAATCATAAGATTTAAACTGATATGCTCATGTGGTAAGAGCTTGGGATCGGCTCCGGTCAATAGGTGTCAATGGTTAAGCTTTTGAACGTACTAAACATTTGCCAGCAACGGGGCTGGTAAGCCTAGTACCTTCCGGATCTAATAAGGGAACTCGGTCCACTAATCTTGGGAACAGTCCCCATGCCTGCAGTAAATGTGGTGCAGGAGTGAACTCCGGGCGGGGTGTATTGTACCGTGACCGGATAGCCCTGTACCAAAGACTGCGGAATTTGATCCCAAACCGAGGATAGTTGGGAACGGTCTGGTGGGTGCACACAGGGGGTGTGCACTTTTCTGTGTGTTTAGGTCCACCTTGCAAGGTTATTAAGCGATCGATCATTGGCCTCTCACCGTTATCCGAGACTGCTTTACTATACAGTCTATTTCCCTTTATGATGGAATTGAGAATTAATATGGATGCTTGATTAATTGTATTGCACAACTTATGTTTGCTGTAGATGCTTACCTAGTAATGGTTAATCAACTAGAATTTGAGCTAAAATTTTGAAAGTAAGGACACACTCTTTATTGTTTTTCAGCAAAATAATCCACTAGCCAAAAAGCTTTGCATGTCTAGAGAGTCGGTGATTTTACATCACCCGACAGATAAGTCTTGCTGAGTATTAGTATACTCAGCCTTGCTTTTGTTGTTGTTTTCAGGTGATGTTTGGGATGGGAAGAAGACGTTGCTTATTGGCATTATGGATGGCCTCCTATAATGTTGCTTTATCGACTAGTATTTTTTTTCCGCTGTATTTATAAACTCTGAACAATTTACTGTTATCAATGGAACTTGATTTTGTAATAAATAACCCTTCATCGGAATTAATGTAATAAAATGTGATTTGTTTATCTCTGGACTCGCCTTCGTGTGAGTTTTGATGTACAATCGTCGATCCTTTGTTATAAGTGTTTTACCGGGATTGACCCGGCAGAGACGACAAGTTAACTCTGTGTTATTACGTAATGACCAAAAGGAGTCGCTTATGCGATAATACGGAGTTAATTTGGGCGGTTCTGTCACACTCAGGTTCTTGTGCCCCCACCAACCACTAAGCGTTAAGAGTTAGAAAAGAAGAACTAGAGAACTCCTAAGCATTAGTACAACATTGAAGATTGTCGCAAAGCTCTTGCTGAGATGATATTGATTGATGAAATGTCCTAACGTGTTACAACAAGATTTGACCTCCCCTCTAGAGTCACAGTAGCAAGGGACTGCATGCAGAGATATTTTGAAAAAAAAGCCCAAGTTGAAGAAACTCCTGAAGAATCAAAAAATTTGCCTAACCACATACACTTGGACTTCTAAGCAAAACTAGTGCTACATGTGTCTTACTAGACATTGTATTGATGATGAATGGAGGCTGCAAAAATGAATCCTTATTTTTTCAGTAGAAGATACACTTGGAAAAAGGGTTGAGGAATGTCTAACTGTACAACCTGTGTAAACCGTTCAACCTGGACCAACCGAACTCAACACATTAACTAACCCGGTAGCAACTCACTCAAAGCCAGACCACCCTAGACCGGCCACGTATCTATCCGCTTGGTTTACAAACCCGCAAGGAACCCACAAACCCGGACCATGAACAGGGTCACTAAATGGCACATGAAGAGATACCGACAAACTTGCAATTACAACAAGACAATTCCAAACCTAATTTGACACTTAATGATAAACTGTTCAATGAGATCACTAATCAATATGAGTTTGACATGAAAGTTATATGTGAAACAAAAAGTTCACCCAATTTAGGTATCTTGCATTTAAGGCTCTTTAACTCTATCTATGCTATTCATGAGGATTTTAACCATGCACTTGTGAAGAAATTATTGAAAGGTAAGATCTTTAAAACTGAACTATGACACACAATTGGTGCACTCATCGAAAAATGTATAAATAGTGGAGTATTGCTGGTATAATTTATTCTTGATCAATTTGTAATTTTATAGCATATATGGTGATTCTCTCATGTTTTATACGTAATGCGACTTGAGAATTTGAAGATTGGATGCCAATATGATTTTTTAGGTTTTTGCGTGTATATTGCTTCACTGTTTGCCTATTCATCTTTTAGTAACCTTATCGGACAATTTCACACGGTGCATGTGTTCTAAGTAATGAATAATGATTTTTATGTTGTTACTTGCAAAGATGGCATTTGCCCAGAGATATTGAATGTTGATTTATATGCAATGTACTTTGAGCTAGTGGCTTAAATCTTAGAACTCTAAAAAAAAAAAATCATAGCGCGTACTTCATCAGTGTTCGACGTGACTGATTTTAGTAGCCCTTTCCATGTCTTTTTATGGAAACAAAAATTAAGATGAATTGGGCCAAAATATAAACTGACAATACTACAGGCCCATCTTTGTGACCTTGTAGGCTGATTCTTTTACACATGGCGAATCCGGATACCTCTACTAATGGGCCTGAACAATCATTAATCGTCAGCGTCCTCCGGGCTGTAGCACTCTAACATCGTTTTTTTTTGTTTGTTTTTTGTGAGCGCTTTGCTTTTTGTTGGGAACACGTGTTTGCGGCGGCCCACGTTATCAGCAATATTTGCCTTAGATATATGGTTTGGTCCCAAAGTATTCGTCCCATCTCATAACAGCTTGTGCTAAAAAAAAATCTCATAACAGCTTGGCCCAAATCCAAACAAAATCCAAGCTCGATTTTTGTACTCTAAAAGAAGTTAGATTGGGCTCACTCAGCTCATCAGTGACTTTGTTGAATTTAAAAAGAAAACAGTTTAGATGTACAATTTACATATACTCACGCATACTTGTATGAAAGAAAGGCACAGCACTTATGCTGTGCAGTGTGCATCACTGAAGCTCCAGTGAAGTCTGTGAGCAGTTGCCCCTAGATCCATTGGCGAGGGGATTGGCGATCAGATTTCGGGTTTGATCGAGCAACTTCTGCTATCTCTGCATCTCATATACACCCCATGCGCGCGGCTGTACTGCCTGTACGCCTGTTGCAGCGTACGTGCTGGGAATGGGGGACTCAGCTAGGCACGAGTGTATGTCGGTATGTGAAACGTATGGGCATGGCACGTCCCTGCCGACGGTGGCGACAGGCCACGTACCAGTCGGCTCGCTCACATGGCGAGACAAGTCATCATTAAAAGCGCGCGCGCGGGGGCGGACAGAAAGCAAAAACACCGACGACAACGAGGCCACGTAGGCTCCACCCCGACCGTTAGCTGGTCGTTATATTCCGGACCAACCACGCGGGGCCGCGCCACGCCTGCTTCAACGGCCGGCCCGGCCGGTCGGGTCGCGCGGTCGCGCCGGTAGTTAGTGGTCCCAGTCTCCCCTCCCTTGCGGTTGCATGCGGCTCTCTCCGTCCCGTGCGGGCGGTTCGGTTCGCCGTGGACAAAATGAAGCAGGGCGCACCTGCAGCCCGTCTCGTTTCGTCCGGTGGGTGTTTCGGTCGGTCGGGTCCCATGACCCATCTATCTTGCCCACCGATGGAGCTCGGACTGGACGCGCCACCGGCCGCGCTGCGCGCTACCCGGAGGTGAGCGGGCACGCACCCGCCGCGCCACGGGAGTGGAGGAGGCTCAGCTCGCTAGCGTCGCGTCGCGCGAGAACGACGACGTGGATGTCCATCGGTTGGATGGGGGCAAGCACGACGGACGGACGGACGGGGGGGAGACGTAGGTGAGCGCGACGGGTCGGGGTAGGCGCACATGGGGAGCCGGCCGGTCCGTGGCCGCTTTCGTCCCCCTTGACCTTGAGAATTGAATGAACGCGCGCGCGGGCCTTGTGCAAGCTGCTGACGGTTGGGTGGTGCCGCTGCCGCCGAAGGCCATTTAATAATGTCGTGCCGAAAACGGAGTCGGACAACCAACTGTTGCATTCGCCGCTCGAGTACCTCCTTCCTCTATGCCTAGCCGTCCGATACTCGTACCGTACGTGTCGACCGTCATCAGGTACTACATGTTGCAAGGGTCCCCGTACGTGTGCCGTTCAGTGTACGCTTCTCTCCGTCGATCAGGGTCCGATCGAGCTGAGAGACCCCGCGCCGGCCGTTCGTTGTTGCAAACGTACGTACGTACGTGTGGAGGTTGGCCACGGACACGTCCGCCCATCTATATATCTCCTCTATCAGCTTAATTAGCTAGCCCCTGACCGAATAAAGAGTGTTTTGCTTTAGCACGGGATCGCCGAAAACGCACGAGCTGCCCACCTGCAGCTGGCTAGCAGACTTAACAGTATAGGTGGTTGGTGACATCCATATTGCGTTAATAATGACACATCTCTCGACTCTTCTCGGCAGCTAGCTAGAGTAGCTAGCAAACCCATGTGAGCTGGGAACGAATTTCCTGACCTGCCACGATCAGCACAGGCGCATCACATCACATCGCCGCCACCCCCCAAATAACCCGCGGGCTCCGTGATAGCCGAGCACGCCACGGCGTTCGCCGCCGCCGCCGCCGCAGTCCACGCCCCACGGCCCGCCCGGTTGTGTGCTCTCTCTTCCCCTTGAGGCCTTGACCCACAACACAACGCAAAAAACCTGCCACGTGAACTTGTGTGCCCGCGGGCATACATGCATGCTTTGCTTGAGCTTGCAAGCGACGCCATCATCTGATGAACCTTGCTGGCCCGGCCGGCCTCCGATCCTCATCACTGCACGACTAATAGCCTCCCATCCCACAAGTTCTGCTGCCACGCACGTGATGCCGTGATGGGCAAACTCGATCGATCGGTACGCACGCGTGACGTGTCGCACGGCATCGATCGCGGGACCATCCCCACATTATTCGGCCATGTTTTCTACTACTAGCTCCGATGCCCCGTGGTGGACACAGACAGAACGAAGGAATGGCGATCTCTGAAATCTCGCGTTTGGGCGTATTCTGGTTCCGGTTATTTTGATCGTCCTGGATGACGCTGCCGACCGACCTGCTCTTGTTTTATCTCTCGAGTCGAGTCGTCGTTCAAACATTCCGCCTGCCAAGTAGCTAGCCACCTGCTGAAAACAGGCCCCGATTTTGGGTCTCCGTGTGCGCTATCATTGAGCGTGTACTACGTACGTGCATGCGCAACTTGATCATATCGACTCGTATCGTCGTGTACCATGCATCATCATCCGCCATGATACCATGGAGTGCCATGCAAGTCTCTCGTTACTGCTGCATGCTCTTAGTACTAGTCAATTACGGCCATGCATGACCACAGCACATCATATCCCCTATATGCTGGTGGGTGGTGCCCGATAATTCTGCGTACGCATACGCACGGGGAGAGCCACGTACTGAAAAAAAAAGCGTCAAATCAGGCACGACGTATACGTACGTGCAACACCAGCCCGGTGGCAAAGAAAAAGCCCCGTGTGCGTGCGCGGCACAAACTCCCGTGTCCCCCCGGCGCAACCAGACGTTGCATTGCGACGCCGGCCGGGAGAGAGAGACAAGCGGGCTGCCGCGAGAGCTACCCGTCGGGGACGCGGCCGGCCGGCGCATCGGCGCACGGCGGGTCCCCCGATATCCGCGCGGCGAGAGCGGCCGGCGTCTTTGCGTGCCGGGTTGCTCTCGCGGTGGCCCCGCACCTCACATGCGCGGGGCGCGGGCGACCGCGCCGTCGGCGTCCGGACCTTTCGCACCGCACATGCGGCGGCCCCCTAAGTCATGTTGTCCCGGCGCGAGCTCGTCGCGTCGCGTTCCGCGGGGGCCTTCTTCCTCGTCGTCTATGGCTGCTCCGACAAGAAGGGATAAAATGGTTGGGGCTCTCAAGTCAACTGCTGGCTATATGGCTGGTAGGCAAGATACGCATATCTCAAGTTTATCCGTAAGAGAAAAACCAGGATGAAAAATAGCTGCTAGGGGCATAAGAAGAGGACGACGCAAACTTGCTCTGTGGATTGCAAAATGTTTTTTTTTTTTGCCCTTTGCTCAAAACTTAATTCAGCCAGGTGATGGAGAGCTCGAACGTTCAATAAAAGTATGACCTCATCGAGAGGAGTTCAGGGGACGTGAAGTACACCACTGTTCTTCGTTCTCTAAAAATTGTATCCATTCGGATAAAAGTAAGCGTCAGTTCTTTCTTTTAATGAAAACCCGTGGAACGGTCTTACCACACCGGTCTAGTTTTGGCAAATAGTTAAACAAAAAACAACTAGGTGATACGTACCCCGTGCGTTGCTGCGGAAATTTTTAAACAAAGTTGTAAGGTGAAAATGAGAAAGTATAAACTAAGGTGATTATATTACAACATTTTTTAACAAACGACACTATATATATGAAAATATGTTCATTTTGTTGAGAGAAAACGTTTGTAAATGATTGATATTTTGTGTATTTGAATTGTTGAAATTTTTTACCGGTCTAGTTCTCTATGCTTTTAAAACGCATTAAAACGACACTCTATCCTTATTGCACGATATTTCCTTTCTTAATTACCATTAAAACGCATTAAAACATATAGATATCGCTGTCAGTTTGTTGTTCAGAGACAAAGCAGCGTGTTCATCCATGTGTATACTGCGAGAATCGTGGCTCATCAAGCGGCGCAACGTGTCCCGAAAAATTTCCCCTGAATCACAGATCCATCCTCGACCATCGCCATATAATCTGTTCACAATTCGGTCAGCGTTTCTCTTGAACATAACATCACGTGATCGTGTTTACTAGCTAGTTGTAACAACATTTACTGACACAGGCGAAGGAAGTCGTCTGGCTCGCCGAAGCAAGCTTATTATATTAACTGCAAGTCAGCCATGTTAATTACCTTGGGGTTTAGCGCCTGTAATCACGGCGCGAATCCAGTGGGGGCCGTGCGATCTACTGTACTTAGTAATTTCTTTCAGCAACGATTTCTTCGGCGGGTCCCACGTGAAAGTGAGACCCGCGTCCATGATTACTTGGAGGATTGACGGTTATGGAATCGGTTGCGCAAGGGCTGTGGCGGGAAAGGGACTTTTTGTTGGAAGATCTGCAGATTGATTTGCTTTCCCATCACCAGCGAACTTACCACCACTGTAATACTATAGGAGTAGTAGAGTAGAGTAGAGAGCAGTGCTGTTTCCTTTGTGATTGCAATTGGATTGATAACTTTAACGAGCTTTTTCTCAACCGACAAATCTGCTGGAACAATGCCGGAGAGAAAAAAGGCTTATCGTTAACAGTCCTCTGAACCTCCGGTGGGTGGCCGTACTACGAAGGAAAGAGGTGCATTTCCGAGTCAGCTACAGACCGGCCTGTACTAGAATACAGACCTGAGTCATCTGGGTAGAAAGTCAATCCATTTATGAGCCATGGTCGACTTGCCATCGTAATTCGTGAGAATAGAGAGTACTGTAGTGAATATTAAGCTGGATTGCACAAAAGACAGAGAGTCCTGTTTCCAGACAGCATCAGCATGCTAGTTAAAGATAGCAGCACACGTATAAATTATAACCATATTTGCTGGTTACACACTGGTAATGGTAAAGTGACAGTGGGCGGGAGAGCACATTGATGCTTGCCTCCTCTAATTTCCCACAAATCTTCAGGACACACACACACACACACACACACCAACAACGGAACTAAGGCGAAAAATCCTCAGCGCAATGTCGCCGACGCACGCCGGCCGGCCACCACTAAGCGATCGAGAGCACTTTAACCGACGATGATGCGGCTGGCTAGTACTGGATGTAGGAGCGGTAGTTGGTGTCGGGGATGTAGTTGGCCGGGATGATGTTCTTGGCGACGAGCTTCCTGCCGGACTCGTTGGTGATGCGCAGCGAGTAGGGGCCCTGGAGCGGGCGGTTGGGGTCGATCCTCCAGATGGACCCCCAGGACTCGTGCATCGGCTCCCAGTAGCCGGAGTTGTGCTGCATGATGTCCACCTGCACGACGTCGCCGTCCTTGTCCTCGAACTCGACGAGCACCGCCAGGTACATGGGGTTGGAGCCGTGCTGGACGACGAAGTTGATGGTCAGGCCCGGGAAGTTGCAGGGCACCCTCCGGAACTGCATGTCGATGATCCCGGCGTGGCGGAGCTTGTCGTTGAGGCCTGGGTTGGCCATGGCGCCGAACGCCGTGCCGCTGAGGTCGAAGTGGTACTTGGCCACCGGGTAGTAGTTCATGTCGGTGATGACCACCGTCTGCGGCACGCCGGAGCAGGCAGGGTGCATGCTCTTGAGGCACCGAATCTGGAGAAAGCCGAGAGCACAAGGTCAGCGGACGCACGTACTCCTAGTCCTCGCTAGCTAGCTGCCCCCATCATTAGCATGAGCAATCGGTGGCGCTGCGGACGCTAAACTGGCATCTTTATTTGACCAACAACCAAATAAAACGACTCGGCACCAACTGCTCTTTAATAATCTGGCATGCATGGCGATCGGCGCCGCCGCCCATGGCGAAGCCGGATCAGCACGCAACGCAGAACGCACCTGGTAGCATGAGCCGCAGCCCTTGCCATCCTTGAAGATGGGCTCGTTGCCGCAGGAGGTCATGGACGAGAAGGGGTATTGGTTCGTGTGCTTGAACCCGCACGCACCGCCTGGCAAAGATTCAGAACCAAGACACGGCACAGGATGAGCCACATTGCCCAGGACACCGGATACGTGCTACAGAAAATGCTGAGGAGCGAGACAGGCTCGCGGAGAGGTATCCTGGTCCATACCGTTGTCGTCGGGGCCGGCGCCGGTGGGCGCGCCGTACCAGGTGGCCCTGGCCGGGAGCCAGCCGCCGCTGTAGGACAGCAAGGACCTGTCCTGGGACTCGGTGGCGTTGCTCGGCTGCTGCTGCTGCTGGGCGCGAGCGCCATAGGCGGCGAGCACCGAGAGGAGGGCGGCAAGCGCCACGGCCTTGAAGGAGAGCCCAGCAGCGGCCATGCCTGCACCAGCTACTAGTGCCTTTGGCTGTTTGGGAACAACTAGCTAGCTAGCTGCTCCTTGGCACTGATGAGAGGCACCTGCTGCTGTCTGGTTTGTGTGCTCGATGGTGTGAGGTGGTGGAGGACATTGCCGGGGGTATTTATAGGCAGGACAGGACAGGAAAGTCGGGGGGGCCATCGATCGAACTACCAATCGGCCGGCCAGCCGCGCGTGGCGTCGTCGATGGTCGCTCCCTGCAGCCGACGTGCCTGGCCCGCGTTGGAGTGGTAGATAGAGAGGTCTAGAGGCCGGAGCTCGCGAGGTCCGTCGCGTCACATGGCCACCGCGCGAATCATGGAGGAAAGAAAGGTGTCGGTTCGCGGGCGCATACACACCATTATACAATGACATCATGGCAGTTGTGGGCATGTTACCTGCAAATAATGCGCGCAAATAATCTCGTTCGGATCGAAGTGCACCATACGCACAACACAGCTAGCTCTTCGAAGTTGGATGGGGAGGATGGATAGATTCCATGATGATGATAAGCAGAATCGGGCATGTGTGGCGCAACCGGCCAGGAGCCAGTACAGAACCGCAGGCCTGTTACGTACAATACTTCATGGATAATCTTCGCATCATTGCAAAGCTACTATTATGTGTGCGTGCATGGATCGTTATTTTTTAAAACTGAATTTGTTGATCCGATGCAGCGTTTATGCAGCTGACAGGTATGTGCACCCACCAACTAAGTTTTTAGACGAATGGAGCCAGTCAGCCACCGGCCAGTCTGAAGTCTGAACTCGGTCTCATTTCTGAAAGGGGAAAACCCAGTGGGACTCTGCTATTCTTATACAGGACACTTGTGCACATCATTGACAAAAAGTGGTATATGCGGTAGTTACAACTTACTACTGGCAGAGTATACCTTCGAATGTGAACATGATGGGTCGGACCGGGGAAGCCAACACTTAATATCGTTCTACTAGGACATGCGAAACACGATTGTTCTGACTTTGGCTTCTGACGGATGCCAAGATAAGTTAACTCATCACGCAATTCTACACCACAGGTAAATTACCAGATCACACCAATCAAACACACATTGTTCTGTTTCCCAAAAAGCAATCCTGTACCATTCCGCAAGATTATCGCCCTATTAGTCTTTGCAATGTGTTCTACAAAATTTGTGCCAAATCTCTAGCGGAAAGAGTTATGAACCACCTGCCACATCTTATCCATCATGCTCAACACGCTTTTGTTAAAGGTAGACACATAACCACTAACATCATCATAGCACAGGAAATAGCTCACACTTTCAACCTAGCCTCTTGGAAAGAAAAAGGTTTCATGCTTAAACTTGATCTGGCTAAAGCTTTTGATAGAATAGAATGGAGTTTCATTGTCCAAGCTCTCCGACGTCAGGGGTTTCACAGTCATTTTATCGATCTTGTCCGTGCTTGCGTGGAAACGGCCACGTTCTCGGTCTTAATCAATAGGCAGCCGTACGGTCCTATTTGCGCTGAGAGGGGAATACGACAAGGTTGTCCGTTGTCACCGTATCTTTTTGTCATAGCAATCAATGATTGAACTGTCCATCTGTCTCCAACAGACCCTGGAGGACAATCACTTGTCAGGAATAAAACTAGGGCCAGATTGTCCCCCTATCCACTCCCTCATGTTTGCTGACGACCTAATCATTTGCGGCATAGCTGACCACCAGCAGGCTGTTCACACAGCCTCTATTCTCCAAAACTTCTGTAGTAAATCAGGCCAAACTCCTAACTGGAACAAATCTAGCATCCTCTTCAGCAAGCATGTTGATCAACAAACTAGGAACTCAATCAAATCCATCTTTCCTGTTCAGGACCTGCAACCAAATACTATTCATCTGGGCCATCCCATCATCATCAATCACTCCGATAGACGGCAAGCTTATGATTTCATTCACAATAAATTCAAAGCCAAGCTGACTGTCCTCAAAGCCAACTCTCTAAACCATGCGGGCAGAATCACTTATATTCAATCTGTGTTCTCTTCTATACATATCTATTACATGGCACATGTTTTGTTATCCAAAAAATTCCTTGCCAAAATAACTGCAATCATTAGAGTTTTCTGGTGGGCTGGTGTTAAAGAGGAAGATGGGGCTAACCCTTTTCATTTCAGAGCTTGGGAAGACATCTGTCTACCCAAAGAACAGGGAGGGCTAGGTCTCAAAAATTTAGAAAAAGTTAACAAAAGTCTTCTTATGAAAATTGCTTTTGCCATTGCATCTCAACAGGACCCTTTCCTAACTCAAGTCCTCAAATCTAAATACTATCACAGTACTTCCTTCTGGTCAGCACCCAAACACTCCTCAAGATCCTTATTCCGGGCCTCCATTCTAAAAATCATGCCTATGTTAGAAGAAAATTGCACCTACCAAATCTCACAAGGCAACACAATTATATGGAATAACCCTTGGGTACAAGGCTGGAAGAATATACACTCTCTTCTTCAGGATACTGCTCCAGGCTCTGTTCTACCTAACACCATATCTGATCTTTGGCTGCCTAACTCTAAAATCTGGGACTTTGACAAAATCAACTCCTTGTTTGATCCTCTTTTGGCTACTCAAATTCAGCAGCTAACCATTTCTCACCACAACAGACCTGACATCCTATGTTGGAAGCCTTCTACTAATGGAAAATGCACGGCTAAATCTGCCTATCAATTCCTAAACCCTGCTGCTCAGTTGCCCATTGTTTACACAGGCAGTCGTGCCATCTCTCCACAAGCACAAATTTTACTTAACAAATTCTGGAATCACAAAAACATCCAACCTAGGTACAAAGCTTTCACTTGGAGACTCATCAGGCAGGCGTTGGCTTCAGGAGATAGAGCAGCCAGATTCTCCAACAATGTTGATAAGCATTGCTCCACTTGTGGGCAGGTGGAAACTGATGATCAACTTTTTTCAATTGTTCTTTTGCTAGAGCTGTTTGGTTTGCAGCAGATCCTCCTTTGAGAACAGACCAACTTCCTCAACTCACAGGTCATGTGCAGGAGCAGTTGGTGATTATTCTGGCCACTAACAATTGTATGCAGGAAATGCAAAGGGTAATCACAACTTTGTGGTTTCTCTGTAAAGCAAGAAATGACAAGAGATTCAACAATAAGACATGGACGGTCTCCCAGGTATTACATGCTACACTTGCAGACATACACACAACCAACAAGTACCTACAGGAGGACAGGGAGGGGTTAGGCCAGCAGCAGTCGGGCCCTGGAGTGCACATACAAGAAGAACAGACTCAGCCTAATGGTGTACAGGTACACGTGGATGCAGCCATCAACCAGGTTCCAGCAAGATATGAAACAAGGAAGGCAGGCCTAGGAGTACACATCCAAGGGGAGCTTTGTGGCTCTGTTTCAGAGCTTCTGATCCAAGCTACGCATCAGCAAACACATGATCCTCTCCATGCCGAAGCATTGGCGCTCCAGCTTGCTTCTGAAATCACTCAAGCTCTAGGTATTCAAGACGTGGTGTACCACACGGACTCCCAACTGTTGGCCAGCAACTTAAACTCAGCAGATCCAATAATCACAGCCCCTGACTGGCGCATCAGGCCGGTAGTAGCCAAGATCATCTCCTGCAATGAAAGTACTCAATGTTCTTACAAGAAGATCCCAAGAACAACCAACAAAACGGCTCATACACTAGCCAAGTTTGCTTTTCAAGCAAATACTAATTCATGCAACTTCTCTTGTATCAATGTCTCTCACAATGGTTCTTGCCCTGTTCTTTCAGCTATGACAAACCATCAATGGGATGTCTTCATTCCCATCATTGTAAACTGTCTATGATTCTAATATATTTACCAAGTATCAAAAAAAAAGTAAACTGAGCTTCTTTAAACTATGCAGTGGTAGTCAGATTTCCTATGCAGCTAGATATGAACACTAGCTGAAAAACTACACTAGTTTCAGTTAGGTTCTCTAGACCCTACTTTATCTGAGTCCGTCAATTCACTAGTGTAATTTTTCAGAGGAATTTAACTATCAGATGCACAAGGGTGTATTGGTGACTCACGTATGAATTCTACCATGCATCTGATCCAATCTTGAAGGACCAGTTGGAGTTTGGAAGTGCACTGAATCCCTCTTAATTGTACACAGCACTGAAGCACGACAGTGCGAGATTGAACTTAAACTTCAAGTTTGAGAAGGTATTGCAATGCGCCTAATTAAGATTATATTTGTGACCTTTTTTTGTGTATATTTGGAGAGGCCTGTGCATATGTGCACCAATGACTAGAACTCATGAACTCATATATAGTGTCCATGCATGTTTGAAATCACAATTTGATTTGGTCATTTTTGTGTCGAGTACAATAAAACAACTCGGTATTGCTTATAGTACACGTATTTGTTAGAAATTGGTCCGAGGACATTGCAAAACTGTGGTTTTCGAGGAAGGAAAGACCACAATACTCTCACCTTCATTTAATCTCTACTATGGAAAGTTTGAAAGAACTACACATATGGAAATTTGAGGATAGATTACATTTTATTCTATCCACCCATGGATGTTTAAAAGATGTGCAAAATTGATGACCACAAAATCAATGCTTAGTGCATTTCTCTCACCAACCCTTATAAATATAATGTATACTGATAGCAGTTTTTATATTTTCCATTTCTCTTTCGCCCTTATTGTTTTGTCTTCAACAGGACCACTAACACCGATAAAGATAAAAAATGGTTTGTTCCTTTTTTTCTATTTTTCTCTTCCCTGTTAATATTTGGACCGATAATTAATCTATCTGGGTCTATAACAAAAATAGATTGGTGATGGTGGAACCAAGACCTCTGGCATAGAGCTAGACATGGAAGTGAAGATGTACAATAAAGTAATTGTTGTTGCACATGGTTTGAAACGTGTAACTCAAGATCACAACATTAGGAACGTGATGGAGAAAAACTATGTGATAGCAACAACAAAAAAAAAGAATTGATGCATGGAGAACAAAGCCTTTATGAAATAAAGCAACATGGAAGGGTTAGGCCTATAAAAAAAAGTTAAGCTTGAAATTTAGGTATCCAAAAAGATTTGGATCCTTGTAGGTTGGGATACATCTTGGTAACCCACACACTCCTAAAGATAGCCTTCTTTGTGTAGGCCCCAACATACTTGACCACTATTTTACCATTGTGGTCCATTGTAACCATGTAGTCGGTTTTGTACCTTGGTGAGGTATCATGTGCAACCACATTATTATTTGACCTTGCCATGGACTTTGTTTCACAATATTTACCGTGGTAGTGGTTGCACCCTTTGGCTTTGCTTGAGTCGGAGTCTTGGTGGTCACACCATGAGCATTGTTCATCAAGTCACCAAGGTTTGCACCCTTGTTGAACATGAGAACCTCCTTATTTTCATTGATCACTTTCCTATCATTTACCTTGATGTCCTTGTAATGCCCAAGCCCATCCATATGGCTAGGATACCTTCCATCCTTGTACTTAATCTTGGCATATGCTTGACATTACCTTCGTATCGTTGTGCCACTAGCATGTTCAACCTCTTGATTTGAGCATCTCTTGCTTTGATTGATTCCTCTAGCTAGCGTAGTAATGGTAGCAACACAAGAATTCACATTGTACTTAATTTTTTGATTGATTCTTTGTCTTAAAGTTTGGATCCCTTATAACCATTGTGGCAAGAGTGGGGTTCCTTGGTGTTAAAGCTCTAAGCATCTTCTTTGTGACTTTTTGATCACCCTAATTCTAGCTCCGAGAGATCTAATGTCCGACACAAGGACCATTAATCTATCAAACATTTGTGTCATGGTTTCTTCCTCAAGCATGATGAAGTGGTATAGCTCTCCGTGAATTAAGTCCATATATTGCCTCCTCTAACTTTCTTAGTGTCGTATGGACATCCTTGGGCCCTCTACCCAGGCGGGTACCAGGACCGACTACTGCGTGGGCCCCCGGGACTACTCGACTTGGGCTACACGGTACAAGACGGCGTGGAGCACAAGGCAACCAGAGGGCTAGTACTCGGTTAGGAAACTAGGCATGTCCGGATCCATGTAGAGTACTCCTAGCCGTGTGCGACTAGAACTCTCTCCCTCAAACCGACTTGTAACCCTGTCTCCCGGACTATATAAGGCGAGGCAGGGACCCCTATCTCCTATCCGCATCATCTTGTAAACACACCCAATCAATCCAGAGCTACGCGGCATACAGGACGTAGGGTATTACGCACCTTGGGTCTGTACTGTTGACAGCGCTAGATCATTCCAGCGCTACCTCACCATGACCCCGGACCCGGAGACCGGACTCGTGACACTTCCCGAAGCCGTCACGGGTCAACTCGTCGAAAAATTCGACGAATTTTCGCTCTACACCCAAGTCGCCGACTTCGAGATTGGATCCGCCTCCAACTCGAACTCGACGCCACCCTGGATCGAACCACGCGAGCTGGCTCCTGAGCCATCGTGTGGACCGGTCCTCCCCCACGAGCACTTCCCGCATGGCCTCTGCAACGCTACTGCGGCCTACGTGGATGCGCTCGCCCCGCGTCGGGCCGGCAAGAAGGTCGTTTCCGAGTACTCCTCGGACTCCAGCGCCGTCCCCGACTACAACTCGGACTCCTCCTACGAGTTCGACTTCGGATCAGATCCGATCGAGCCCGAGTCCGAGCTCAACTCCACCGAGGAGCCGTTGTCAGGTCCTGCTGCCGGCCTGGTCATCACCTCACTCCCGCCGGCACATTCGTCTACTGGCCCGACCGCAAGCCCGCAGACCTGAACGACAACAACTCATGCTGCGTCGCCTACCTCGAGACACTCCCCTTCCAGGAGGGAACACCTCTGGCAACAACTGCAGAGGAGTACTCGCCAACCGAGGTGGCAACCACCGACTCCGGACTCTACACGCCCGACCGCGAAGTATTCGTGGCAACTGCAGAAGCCGGAACCTCAGAAGCCCGACTTGATCGGTACCTCGAGGACATCTCAGAGGACGAGGAATCAGCCAATGCACTCGCAAATGAGACTACCGAAGCCAAGAACGCCCGGCGCGACCGCAACAGGAAGCGAGCAGATCGACGCCGGCGGCTCCGGGAAGCTCTACCCATCCGCAACCTCAATGAGGCCTTGGACGAAATTGCAAACAGGAGTCACACCACCCCCCGAACAATGCCTTAGGTCCATCAACAGGATAGGGCGAGCCGTTCAGGGGCACCGTGCAGGCGACCTCATCGCCAAACTCGCTGAGGATGCCTACTTCATGCGGGTCAACAATAGGGTTGCCTGAGCCGGAAATCACGAAGCCACTAGTCGCAGCCGCACTCCAGCGGAAGTCGGACCCAACCGCGTCCGCGACGACTACCAGCGAAACCCCAACCGCTCCAGAGCCTCGGGGGGAGGACCCTCAAAGGGTGGCGCAAGCGGCGGCGGCAGCAGCAGTAGCTCCTCCCATGGTGCCGGCAGAAGAGGCGGCGGCGGCAATCGCGGGGGCCGAGGCCACGCGAACAGCCACGCGGGCAGCTATGAATGTGGCGGCTACGATGCTCGCCACAGAATCGATGAGATACGCCGCGCCAAGAAGACTACCGACATCAGCGACAACGACGGCTTCCCTGCCCACTCCAAACGACTTCGCGCTCTGCTACTCCCCCAGAAGTTCAAACCTCTCGGGATTACCAAGTACGACGTGAAGCAAGACCCAGTCCAGTGGCTCAGGTGTTACGCGATGGCGATTGAGAACGCTGGCGGCAACAATGACACCAAGTGTCTCTACTTCCCCTTCTGTCTGGACCAGGCTCCACTCATATGGCTCGAGTCGCTCGACAAGAACTCGATCGATGAGTGGGACCAGCTGAAGGCACAGTTCACCAGCAACTTCGCGGGCGCCATGGGACGCTCAGGTACTCACATGGACCTGGCGATGGTCAAGCAAGAGCAAGGCGAGATGCTCCGCCAGTACATGCACCGCTTCTTCGACAAGCGTGCGACCGTAGTCGACGTCACCGACAAAGAAGTCATCGATTGCTTCCAAGACGGTCTCTACCACCGTCGCACCTTCGAAGACTTCGGTCGCCACCGCCCAAGCTCAATCACCAAGCTCAAGGACATGATCACTTCATGGGCCGACGAAGAGGACAAGGTGAACGCTAAGTACGACTCCATTCGCGGCAAGAGCAAGAACAACACGGGCGGCAACAACAATAACAAGGATCAAGGGGGTCGCAACAACAACAACAACAATAACAACTACTCGGGTCCTAACCGCAAGCGCAAGCCAGACAACACTGTCGCAGCTGTACAGCGCCCTACGAAGGACAGCTCCAAGAAGACCTCCGGCGGCTTCAAAGACTTGCTCAAAGAGAAGTGCCCGTGGCATCTGGATGGCAATCACACAACCGATCAGTGCTACCAGCTCCGGCGGGCACTAAAAGATGGCCCTGAGCCACGACACCCTCACGACAAGAAGGGCAAGAAGAAGGTTGACGAAGGCAACGACGACTTCCAAGAACCTGACAAGACCCTTATGTGCCTCCTTTAGTGTTCCAAATCACTTTGGCAACCTCAATAGAGCGGACTTTGTTGAACAATTGAGCACATAGAGAATCGATGATGAGTCTTACAACTTGTGCATTGTGGAAGTGGTCTTGAGATTGCTCATCTATTGGTACACCATTTTTTTTGGTGGAATCACACATACAATCACAACTTCCCAAATAGAAGAGTGAAGCCCATAAAGATGCATTTTCATATCATATAACCACATGGGAAAATCCATCCAAGTAAGGAGGTTCTCCCAAGTGGACAGATTGAAATTGTGAAGAAGGATATTGAGATGATGCATGTGGGTAGTTAGGAGGAACTCGACAAAACTCGAAGAAAGGATTTTTACCTCTTTCTTCCTCAGTCCATTTCTTCATCAACTTTGCTTCTTTTCAATCTTAGCTTTAATCTTCTCTATTCGTATTATCTTTGCCTCTGAGTTTTCAGTAACTTCAAGTTCATCGCTTGAGCTTGAGTCATTGCTTGAACTTTCAACATGTACGGAGGGTGGACAACTTCTTGGTAGCTTTGCAAAGAGGTCCACGTGTATGGGAGCTCCTCCAAGGCTTGGAGTAACACTAATCATGGTAGCAGCTGGACCGATGACTTCTTTGGTGGTGGCGAGTCCATCTCTGAAAGTACATCTAGGCCCCTAAGTGGATTTTGGTGAAATGAGTGACAAAGCGATTAAAGTAATAACTTGTTTGTCTAAGATTATGAGCAAGTTTTTATTAATTATTCATGAGCTACGATTGTTGAATATTTGAATGAATGTTATTTGGCTCACATTGACTAAAGGCAAGCAAGTGTGTGACCCTTATGCAAAATGGTAAATGTCAAGCAACTAATGAAGATAAAATATTGGGGATGTTTTGCAAGAATAAATTTCATGTCTCCAACGATTGTGGTAACTTGACTAAAAATGAAAGGGATCACAAAAAGAGAAATAGGTAATTCTCTCTAATCAAGTGCAAGGCTTCATGTGGTAGTTGAAAAAGGATACAAGGATGAGTGTCTATTTGATTGTCCTCAATTGGAAGCTTGTATATTCATTGTCATTCAAGTACAATCATTTGAGGCGGTATTTCAAATGAGAATTAATTGTGGATGAAGCAAAGCCAAACTCAAAGTGGATTGGGTAAGTGATGAAGAGATCAACCGAGATGACTAGGGTGAGGGACTAAGGAATCTTTGGTTCAAGCTAGGCTGCCATTGGTGTTTTGCTAAGGAGAAGTTCTAGTATCCGTGGGGTCTCAAAGTATCATATCCAAGCCTTAACCGAGAGAAGCAATGCAACTCATCCAAATGTTATGATTGGCAATATGGAGTGACTTAATGATTCAAGTGTGCATTCCTATGCTAGATGGAAAAATCCTAAGTCACTAGCTCAAGTATGGACATGCTCAAGACATTGGCTAAGTTGAAAGCCCTCAAGTGGAAATTGTTCAAGTATGGCAAGATTGAAGACATTCAAGCTCAAGAGGTTTACATGGTGTTTTTATTTATTCTTGAGTATAGGTATGTCGTAATATCAAGAGGGATGCAACCTTAGCTTAATGACCAAGTCAAAGTGCTCTTAGAAAAACCTTGTGAGAAATAGCCTTCAGAGCCTTAGAGTGTGCTAACAAAACCTCCTAACCTAACCTAAGTCACTTCATCCCTTTGGTGAAGTGTTGGAGTGAAAGAAAGGGTTTTGGGGGTGTCTCGGTCCTGACCGGTCAGGGGCACCGGTCTAACCGGTGCTGCAGGCCTAACGACTAGTTTTTCAAACACCGGTCTGACCGGTGTGGGGCACCGGTCTGACCGGTGCCGCTCGACAGCTAACGGCTAGTTTTCTCCTTTGAGGGGTATAAATGCCTCCTCTTACAATGGAGGGTTGCTGTTCCTAGTGTTGTTGTTGAGATCCTAAGCTATTTCTTGCTAAGCCAAAGCCTTAGTGGCTCTCCCCAACCTCTCTTTGTGAGATTTGTGGATTCAAGCCATATCCTTGAGTTGGGTTGAGAGAGTGAGCTCAAGAGAGCCTTTGTGAGCTAACAAGAGCATTCCCATAGCTTGAGCACTTCGATTTCGCGTTTACAAGCATTGAAGCATTTGTTACTCTTGGAGGTTGCATCCTAGACGGCTAGGTGTCGCCGGCTAGCTCCCAAGGTTGTGGTGAGCAACGAGAAGTTTGTGAGGGCTGTGATCTTGCCTCTTCATGAAAAATATCGCCTTAGTGGAAAGGAGGAAAGTGGTTGAAAGAGACCCGTCTTGTTGTGGGAAAGTTCCATTACAAGCTCCTCAACGGAGACGTTGTCTTTCCTTAGTGGGAGGTGAACTTCGGAAAACAAATTCTTGTGTCTCTTTGTGGTTTGCCTCTCTAAGTTGTTTTCCTAGCATATTTGATTTGCTTCCACCTCGATCTATTTGGGTGTGCTATTTGTGTGTGCAGGGATCATTACCCTGCGTGTCATCATTTACCAAGGTCACTCACCAAGTTTGGTTCGTGCTAGAAGTCAAGAGGAGCTTGAAGCTGTTTTTGCAGGTGCTCTGTGCTACACCGGTCTGACCGGTGCTAGGCAACGGTCTGATCAGTGCCTCATGTGAAGTAGAGCCAGTGACCGGTCTGACCGGTCGACCTTATCGGTCTGACCGGTGACGCCTGGCAATTCAAGTTTTCGGGGAAGAAAATTTTAAGTTGGTTGTCCCGCCTATTCACCCCACCCCCTCTAGGCGACATCAAGGTCCTTTCAATCCCCCACTTTGGGACATATTTAATCCCTTAGTGGCTAAGCCTTAATCAAGAAATTAGGATCTTATTATACCAATTGAAAAGATCTTTGTGACGCCTGGGGTGAATAGCAATTTCTGAAAAAATCCTGAAAGTTCTTTGTATCAGCAATATGTTGGATCTTTTGACTTAGTGCCAAAACTTCTCATGGATTAGAACTTCTAGTACTATGTCAAAACTTCTGATATCAAGAAATATTTGAATCAAAATTCAAAACAGAAGCTAAAACTTCCAATTCTATTTGAATCAAAAGGTTACGAGAGATGCAAAGAGACTACTGCAGGTGATAGATATGTATGGGTGGACCCACAAAGGGCTGAGTGAGGGCACATTGTCAAGGGAATCCCTCCCTCACTCAGTTTTTTTTGTCAAGGGAACCAACAAAAAATCACAATGTTAAACCTTTGTAAATCTACACATTCTTAAGGTGTGCGCTCACTCAAAATTTGGGCTAGATCCGCCCCAAGATAAGAAAGGAACCACACAAATATATAGATTGACACAAAACAAGTTTCTAGGTCAACAATAATAAGATAAAGTGAGAAACACATTAAGCACAAGAGACAATGATATGCTTACTAAAGTTCACTTCCACAAAAGAAAGTTATATCTTCGTTAAGGAGCTCACAAAGAGTCGGCTCCTCACTAACCCTTGATTGAGCCACTTACTATGAATCCTCACAAAGAGGAGCGTGATACAAACTTCTCGAGTGTACCACGCAAATGGGCGACACCTAACTGTCTAGAAGCAAGCTGCTTCAAGAGTAACAAACGTGAGTCGAAGGCCAAAGATACTTGAAGTTCTCTTGAGATGAACTTGTTGAACTTCACACTCAAAGCTTCAAGTCACACACCTCAAATCCTTCCCTCACCCAAGCCCTTAATCCAATGTCCTAAAGGATTAGCTCTTGAAGGGAGTGGGGAGATGGAGTGAATGCTCAAGGAGGTGTTTGTCTCGGGTTAGATCAGCAGCAAATAAAGGGAGGGGTTGAGGGGGTATAAATACCCGAGTCTCAAAAACAAGCCATTGCTGCAGCTATTAAGTGATTGTCGAACTTCGAACAAAATTAATTAGAGGAGATTGAGGACCCCTGGTTGGACCTATGGAGAGAGCTCCATGACTCCCTAGTGAGAATGGGTAGCACAACGAAGTTGGACACATGATTGTGCAGTGGAGAAGGGGTGTCGACTAAATTTCAATTTCATCTTTTGGCACATTAAAGTAGGAATTGAATTGTAATTAGAGGTGGTACCATGATTTTGACAATGAGTATTCAGTATTTCATATGGTAGAAAAAGCATAGGTTATAGACTAATTTATAAACAAAATAAAAATATATGGCTCAAATTATCTCTTCTTGCTGTTGAATAAGAGGATGAAATATTAGAAAGCCTATTTGTGGTGTCATTTTTTTAGTTTTTTAGTACATATACATATCATATACTAAATATGCAAAAAAATGTGAAAAATAATGGGCATTCATTTGAACACCCTTGAATCACATTAGGCTCACCCCTGATTGTAATGCTTCCATGAATTCCAAAAGGCAATGCAAAATCATCCAAACAATGGATTCTAATTTGAGCCCAATGCAGCATCATGACCAATTTAGTATTGAAACCAATTCAATGCACATGTTTCAATATTAACATCCCAACATAGCCCTAGATTTTCACACTTGGGAATATTTGATATTTGATTATTCTTCACTATTACAATCTAGGTCAACAAATATGTACTAGATCATTCTAGTTTACAATTTTGATGATGAAAATGAGAAATGCGAGTGCATCTTGACTTTTAAAAAATAAAAAACTTGGGATAGTCAACCTTCGACAATGAAATGCAAGTTCCAATTCAGATCAGCATCTACTAAAATAGTTAGGATTGAGGCAGCTCCTATCCTCTGAGTAAGAGAGAGCATGGTGCATCGCGTAGAAATTTACCGACATGATTTGGTTGTGTCATTGTGCATGGTACGTGCAAACACTTGTGATAGCGAAGAACATGGGTAACCCCGTTTGGTAGAGCTCCAACTCTTGCTAAAATAGCTCTGGCTCTGACTCTAATGGAGTGGCTTCTCTAGTGAAGTTGAAGTCGTTTTGAAAATTTTTTGGTAAAAAGGCTTTTCAATGACAATATGAGTAATTTTATGATAGTAATTTTATGATCAATTGATACTTGGAAGAAAGGAGAAGTTGGCTAAGCCACATTTCCCTCCTCTTTACAACCCATTTGGTAGAGTTTCGGCTTCTCTAAAATGAGGAGGAATCAAGGAACTATTTTTCTCTCGAGCTTCTCCATATAAAACGACATCAGCTGCTCTAGCACTTTAGGGGTGGGATTATTTTTAACCATACTGTTTGGTATGTAGGGCTTCAGCTGGAGCTGAAGCCCTACCAAAGAGCTCTTGGTGTAAATTGTCTTGTGGTTTCTTTCTAGCTTCATCGGTGGAGTCTTAAAGTTACCCTTTTGGTAGGGCTTCACCAAAGAAACCCTACCAAAAATAAAGCTTCATCAAAGGAGTCCTAACAAAAGAAGTCCTAACTGATGGGACTATGACAATGATGTTACTCGATCCATTTCCTTGTTGGAGGCATCAAGGGTGTAGCCAGGGTTTAGCTATAGGGGGGCCAACCGGCAGCCAAGCTGGGCTATTTATTGACTCAATAATATGTTGAGAGGACCCTAAAATTTGTTTAGTCTGGTAATTAATTACCAAAAAGGATTGCATCCTTTGGAGAATCCCGATCGTTAGGGGGGGGGGGGCTGCGCGCCCCCCGCGTGGCTCCGCCCCTGGGAGGCATTGCTTTTAGAGTCTCTCTTGTGTGGTCCAGGTCCAGGTACTGATAGGGATGCGAAAGATTTTGAAGATTGAGTTGTGCTGTAGTTTGTTGCAACATGATATAGGATATCATGTCTTTTTTCCTTTTCTTTTTATAGGCTATGTGCATCTAGCCACGCAAAGATTGGGAACGATTCTAGTACGCTTGTATCACCTTAATGTAATCGTCTAAGATCAATGGAATTTTCTTATAAAAAAATATATATTCCACGCATACATGCATCTCATTGTTCTCATGGCCACAACACGACGGAAAGTATCAAGAATTCTCCATGCCGCAAAGTAGGAGTAACAATTTTGAAACCTCGCGAAAAGACCGTGATAACAAACAAAGCTATTTCGAATTTGCAATCATCATGTGAGATAATAACGATAACAAATTAGCAATGAACCGGACGGAGATGATTATATGAGCGATCATCCATTGCCGGCGAGCGTTCAGCGGAACTGGGCGATGGTGCGGTAGTCGGCGTTGCCCCTCCAGTTGACCGGGATGACGTTGTTGGCCACAAGAACCTTGCCGGAGTCGCTGCGGACGCGCATCGAGAGGGGCGGCTTGAGCGGGTGGCCGGGGTCGATCCTCCAAACGGCGCCCCACGACTCGTAGAGCGGCCTCCACGTGTTGGAGTTGGCCTCCTTGAGGTCCACCTGCACCACGGCGCCGTCGCTGCCGGCGTAGTACACGATGACCGCGAAGTAGAACGGGTTGCAGCCGCCCATCACGTGGAACCTCACCGGCAGGCCCTTGTAGTTGCAGGGCACCCTGCGCGGACGATGACGAGGTAGATGGAAGAAAAACATGAGATACATCATCTCCACGTTAATTGCAAACAAGGACTAACCAAACTCTTTCGACGACCGTCAGAAATGCTGCAAACTTAACGGACCTCCTGAACTGCATGTCGATGATTCCGGCCTTGCGGAGCTTGTCGTTGTAGCCAGGCTTGGCCATGGCGCCGAACGCCGTACCGCTGAGGTCGAAGTGGTAGGGGGCGACCTTGGTGTCGTAGTTCACGTCGGTGATGATCACTGTCTTGGGCTCGCCGGAGCAGGCAAGGTTGTTCTTACTGGTGCACCTTATCTGAAAGTAGGCACACAGAACGTGAGAGTCCGAGAGAGATGCATCATATGCCACTGCTATCGAATTTGGCCAACCAGCAAATAAACGAGACGGATCAGGGTGCCCTCGCGCGCCATTGCTAGGTTACCTGGTAGCATGCGCCGCAACCCTTGCCGTCCAAGAACAGGGGCTGATTGCCGCAGGTGGTCATGGAATTGAACGGGTACAGGTTGGTGTTGCTGTACCCACACCCGCCACCTGCAGATCGTCGTATCGTATCGATCAGCACAAGACACGAATCAGCGCGCAGAACACAAATGCACGTTACGAGGACATACCGTTGTTGTCAGGGCCGGCGCCGTTGGGCCGGCCGTACCAGGTTGCCCTGGCAGACCGCCAGGTGGTGCTGGGGGTAGAGCCGGCGGAGTAGTACAATTCTCTGCGGGCGATGGTCTCGTTGTTGTAGCTCGGTTCGGCGTGAGCGCCGTGCGTGGCCACCACGGAGAGGAGTGCTCCAACCAGTGCAATAGCCTTGAAGGAGATCATCACGTTCACGGCGGCCATGGATCTCCTTCAGCTTGATCCTACCTGCTTTTGGCTTGATTTTGTCGGAGGAGACGACATTGCCATGGAATTTATAGGAATGGCAAAAGGGATGAGAAATTCAGCATGCCCCTAGTCTTGCACTCATCCTCGCAGTCGCACCCGACGTGCTGCCGTGTTATTCATTATGCCCATCCGACATGTGTGCAACTAACAGAAACGATGTCTTTAATCAAAACTAAAGAGAAACAGAGACGATGTGCCACCACGTACGAAGTTGCCGACCTAAACTTGTTTAACAAATTTCCCGTTCAAATACTCTGTTTGATAATTCTAAAAAAGAAATCTGTACAAATGCTCGCTCGCGTATGGCTGTCCCTTTACGAATGTGATACGGACGGTAGGTACAACATACAGCTGCTGCAATACGATGGAAAAGCCTAGTTAAGCTTTGGATCATGCAAGGCACAACTCTGAGCTGACTTTTGGATGCTGCTTAGATACTGGTCCTCAGGTATTAAACTCAGCCTATTCCGCCCTCTTTGAGGCATGTGAGATGCAAAGCATAGCGATAGAAGAAATTGCTGAATTTTATTAGGAATGCAGGTGCAATGAATGGGATTATGGTACACACAAAAAAAAACAGAGGAATTCTGTGAGGTGAGAGAGACCTCATATTTAAACAAATATGAGGTCTCTCTCACCTCACAGAATAATTGCTCCGTGTCTATCTCTAATCCCCGCGTTTTGTATGTTTTCCATCCATCCAAACAGATTCCTCTGTTTTTTTGTGTGTGTGTACCATAATTCCATTCATGGATAGAAATTTTAGCGTGCTTTTTTTTTATGAGCCGTCCATCTGACGAAATCTAACGGTGGAAGTATCAGGAAGTTCCTACGGGGAAGTATTAGGAAGTACCAATATGGTGGGTCCCACAACAAATTTTAATTAATATTCTTTTTTAATTTAAAAAGGGCATATGAGTAATTTCCTATGGTTTATCTGAGTACCTCCCGAGCACATGGTTTCTCTGGCCGGGCGCGGAGATGTGGCGGCGGAGCCGGAGGGACTCCCTGGCACCGAGAGCCCTGTCTCTCAGACATCACATGGCTGTCTCACTGGTTGCATTCGTCACCCTCCTGCTCATCCTCCTCGTCTGTTGCCGCTCTCTTACCTCCTTGTCCTTGCCGGCAATGGTGGCGAAGGCGATGGATGGCGTCGCCGTCGCCGCGGGGCCTCGCAGTGCTGGGTCACCTCCACCTCTTGGGCTCGTTGCCGCACCGCGCCCTCTGGTCCTTGGCGTGGGCGCACGGCCTCGTCATGCTGCTTCGGCTCGGCCGCGTGCCCACCGTGGTCGTGTCCTCCGCGGCGGGCGCCGAGGAGGTGATGCGGGTGCGCGACCTGGCCTTCGCGAACCGACCCAGGAGCGCCATTGCGGACCGCCTCCTCTATGGTTCCCACGACATCGCCTTCGCGCTAGATTGCAACTGGCAATCGCCAAAGAGGTCGTCCTCCGCTTAGAGATGGCGCAAGACAGGAGGCGGCTATCACCGGCCGAGCAAGCACTCCGTAAGAAACTCAAACTCAAGGCGCTGGCCCTGGCTTCGTTACAACGATCAATTGCCCGGCAACGTTCCAGAATCCTACACTTGTCGGCTGGAGACGCCAACACGAAATTCTTTCATTCCCAAGCCTCCTATCGTCGCAACAAGCGATTCATTCCATCCTTGTCCAATGGGTCGGTCACAGTGCATGGTGAACAGGACAAGGCTGATTTGGCTCATGATTTCTTCAACTCCATAATTGGCAGGGCTGTGCCACGTGCTCACGCGTTGGATTTTGAGTTCCTGGGCTTGCCGTGGTTGGACTTTCAGGGGTTGGATGATCTCTTCACGGAAGAAGAAATTGAAAAGATTGTGAAAGAGCTCCCATGTGACAAAGCGCCGGGGCCGGATGGATTCACGGGTCTCTTCCTCAAGCGGGCTTGGCCGATCATTAAGACGGACGTGATGAGGGCGTTCAACGCCTTTTCATCTATGGACACCAGAAGCTTCTATCTAGTCAACGAAGCCTTGATGATCCTAATCCCCAAGACAGCAGATGCCGGCCGGATCACAGACTTCAGGCCGATCAGTTTGATCCACTGCCTTGGGAAATTGTTCTCCAAGGCATTAGCGTCCAGATTGGCGCCTCGGATGGATCAGTTAGTCAAGCCAAATCAGAGCGCCTTCATAAAGAACCGAAACATCCAGGATAATTTCAGATTGGTAAGGGGAGCGGCGAAGCTACTGCACGCCCGCAAGAAACCGTTTGTGCTTCTCAAGATCGACATCACCAAAGCCTTTGATTCAGTTTCTTGGCCATTCCTTCTCGATCTTTTGGGCTATCTGGGTTTTCCCCTGCGCTGGACAAACTGGATTACGGTGCTGCTTTCCACAGCTAGCAGCAAAATCTCGCTGAATGGATTGCATGGACAGCGTATCTGCCATGCGCGTGGATTAAGACAAGGGGATCCCCTCTCGCCTTTGTTGTTCATCATTGCCATGGAAGCCCTCAACGCGATGTTCGCCAAGGCGGAGGAGAGTCGACTGCTTGCACCTTTAAATATCAGAGCCGTTCCATACAAGGTGTCGCTGTATGCCGACGATGTGGTCGCGTTTCTTCAGCCGTCAGAAAGAGAACTCTCCGTTGCCAAATCGATTTTGGGGTGCTTTGAGGGAGCTTCGAGACTCTCTACCAACATCGGCAAGTGCTTGTTGACTCCAATCAGATGCACGGATGAGCAGCTGCAGGAGGCCACGGGGTGTTTCCCCTGCAAGGTCACTACGTTCCCCTGTAAGTACCTCGGAGTTCCTCTGTCGATCTTCAAACTGTTGAAGGCGGACGAACAACCTTTTGTGGACAAGGTTGCAGACAGACTGCCACTTTGGATGGCCAAGTGGTTAACAAGGGCAGGGAGACTAGTGCTCACCAAGGTAACACTAACCTCCCTGGTGATCTATCCAGCGATTGCGCTACAGCTCTCCCCTTGGGCGATCCGAGCAATTGATAAGATACGGAGGGCCTTTCTATGGAAAGGATCGGCAGCAGTTTCTGGTGGTCACTGTTTGGTGGCGTGGCAGACGGTCTGTCGCCCGGAGAGCTTCGGTGGGCTAGGAATCATCAACCTTCACTTCATGGGAATCGTGTTGCAACTAAGATGGTTGTGGCTAAGCAGAGTGGAGCCGGACAGACCGGGAGCAAGGATTCCCGTGGTCTCCATCGCTTTACTGACTGCGCTGTTCGAAGCCTCGGTTGCGGTGGAGGTGAATGATGGGCGATCAGTGTTGTTTTGGAGAGACAAATGGATTGAGGGCAAATCCGTCAAACAGCTTGCCCCAAACCTATTCGCCACCGTCCCATCCAGGGCAAGGAACTCAAGAACTGTTCGTGACGCGCTGTACCAAAGGAGATGGGTCAGAGACATTAGAGCAGGGCTAATGGTGCAAGCCCTCCTAGAGTACCTGCATCTCTAGGACATGATGGAGAACTTCAGGTTAAATGAACAACCGGATATCTTCAGATGGAGATGGACGAGCACCGGCCAATACTCTGCTTCCTCGGTTTACAGAGCTTTCTTCTTCGGTCTTACTGAACAGCTAGGCGCCAAGCAATTGTGGAAGATCAAGGCTCCAAATAAATGCCGCTTCTTTCTGTGGTTGGTCCTCCACGGCCGGTGTTGGACCTCTGATCGGCTGCGGCGACATGCGCTGCCAAACCACGGTAACTGTACCCTGTGTTCACAAGAGGAGGAAACACTTGAGCACCTGCTGTTGCGTTGTGTGTACAACCAGGAAGTCTGGTTCAGGGTCTTCAGTGCAGGGGATGGCAACACTTGATTTCGGTTGGACAGGGCAATACCATCGAGTGGTGGATTTTGACGAGAAAAGAGTTCCCAAATTGTCCAGAGGGGACTTCGATTCAATCTTTGCGCTTGTGACGTGGCGTGTGTGGAATGAGAGGAATGAGCGCATCTTCAGGCTGAAATCTTTGCTCCCTCATCTCCTTGCCGACAGGATTGCAGAGGAGCTCCAAGTGTGGTGCTCAGTAGGGCTGGTGGCGCAAGTGCAGCGCGAGTAGTAGCCTTTGGTCTCCCTTGCCTAGGTTTAGCCGCGTGGTTGTTACGATGTTGTAACAGTTTTTGCTTGGCTGACCTCCTAGGTGTAGGCTCGGTAGCGGTGTTTCTTTCCTGTTGTAAACTCTGTTTTTGGATTTTGGGTCGCACTCCCCTTCCCTTAATGCAATTCGCACATTGCGCGTTCTCGAAACATCGCCTTCGCACCCTACGACGAGTACTGGCGTCAGGCTAAAGGGGCGTCCTCCTGCTCACTGACGCGCGCACCGCCATTGCCTCCTCCGCTGGCCGTTTGGCCTCGAACCCTCGATGGGTTGCGCCACCTGCGGCCGCGCTGGCCTTGCCCGCCGTCTCCTGTAGGAAGCTCCGCCCCTGCGCTTCGCAACCGCACAGGCAGTGCCGTCTCCCATCGGAAACTACACCCTTGTAGCATCGCCGGCTTGCGCTACCCACCCAGAGTTGACCACGCATAGAGACGTACTCCACCTCCTTTCTTCTCAATTCGAGATGGCCATTCATCCTCCTTTCTTTTTCCTTGTGCTTGAACCGAAAGCCATGCCAAGCTTAGCGAACTCCACCAGCCAAATCCTCTCCAATTCCTCGAGCAAATCCAAATCACCACCACAAGAAGCTCACAAATCACCACCTCTACAGAGTACAGACTCGACCACTCCACGGCACCAGTCATGGTCTAAACGGTCGGGGATTGAAGAGTCTCCTACCACCGCTTGCTGCCGGCCCTAAGCTCAACACTGCACGACGAGGTGTCATCGTTGCCTCTGCCTCTGCCTGTGGCCGTGCCTCTGTCTTGGGCTGTGCAGCGTCGACCTCACCCGGCCGCGAAGCTCTTGCCCGGCGAGCTGCGCCGGCCGCACCTGACCGCACCGCCCCGGCCCGTCGTGCCACGTGTTGACACATTTTATCTATAAATATTTCCCCTCATATTTACTGGAAAATGGCTAAAATATAATTAGATCACCTTATTAGGGTTTGCACTGACAATTTCCACGAGTTTTGGTGAATTCATAAAATTACAGAGACTATTCAGAAATACAAGAAAAGAAACAAGTCTAGAAGGTTCCAGAACACTCCCGAACTCAACGTGACTTGGCTTGCAAGAAAGAAGCATCTGGAAGGGGCAAGGACCGTCCTGGCCAAAGCAGACCCCGAGGGGGCCCACCACAGGCCGACCGGTCCCATGGTGGGGCCGACCGGACACCCCCCCGGCGCCAACTCAGCCCTACTTCAGGAATGTTCTTCCACCGCCTATGAGAAACAATCTAAATCGTATATTAGGTCGGTTTGATCCTACGGCGGCAAGGCACCTCCTCAGGACTATATAAACAGGCCCCCTGACCCCAGGGTAGGGGAACAACTCATTCTAGATCATCAATGCCTACCTGAGATAGAAGCTCTAGACTAGAATTAGAGTTGGAGAGTTAATATCAAGTTGAGAGATTAGAGTCACGATCTATTCAGATCTAGCTAATCTTGTTCGAGAGAATTAGAGAGCAGTAGAGGCGGAATTGAAGGAAGGCCCAGACCTGTCGGTGCCTCCTCTTCATCTTCTTCCTCTGGGATCAACTCCATTGGAGCCTGATCTTGAGATCTTGTGGAAAGATCAACTTCTTATTCAAGTGAGTAAAATTGTTATTATTGTTCTTACGGTTCATAACTCTTTTATGAGTACTTTAATTCCTGTCGCTCTTGAGTTAAAGTTGCATGTTTAGTGTAAGCGTGGTGCTTAGACTAGCTTGCTTGTGAATGCCTTCTATATTCCGGATCGTGTGGTAGAAGCGGGAAGTGACCTCGTTCCCGTCTATCCTTTGCAGTCCACCTCCCGTCTATAGAAATCGTAGGACCCCCCCCCATAGATTGTCGGAAGTTTCCCTTTCCTAAGTGTGCCTTCAGACAATCACCCCATAAGAACAATAATAGCATAGCTTGTGCGAGTAAGAACTAGACATCCTAAAGTTTTCCTTATCTCTCTTTCTATCAAGACCTTGATAACTACTCAGGGATTAGTTATACATCTCAGATCACTCTACCCTTCTCCCTGTGGATTCGATATTTAAAACCCTCTTCCCGAGTGAAGTGCTCACCGGTATCCGTGCGCTTGCGGATTATCCATCATAATATTTCTGTAGGCTTAACAAATACCAACACCGCGCTCCCCTCGCCAGGCCGCGACACCCCTTGCTTGCCATGTTGCGCCGCCCCGGACCTGTGGCGGCTCCGGTTCTAGCCGTCACGGTAGCTCCTCTGCACGGGGTCGGCGGCGCGTGGTGTGAGACATACGCTAGGAGAGGGAGAGGGAAGGATAAGGAAATTACCATAATGCCTTTTCTAAATTAGATTATTTTTTAATTAATTAGGTGGTGAAAAAATCAAAGCACTTGATACTTCGTGATACTTCCTAATACTTCACAAGCACTGTAAAAAAGCTCATCCTATGGAATAACCAATTTTACTGAAAGTTCATAAGAATTTTAGAGATCCAAAGCACTCAATATAATTATTTTTCTGCAGTATTTTTCAAATCATCCGAAATCATTAAGTTTTCCTTTGCCTTAAAGGGCACTTAAATTGATCATGCCACAATGATTTCTACACTTAATCAACTAAGTTGCCACCACAGAACTGAGATTTGCATCTTTTCAACTTCCAAGATTTCAGCGTTGTACCGTGGACTTGATGAAAATGTGATGGCTTGCAAATCAATAAAGTCGGCATTCTTTATTTTTGTTAGAAAATAAATGGAAATGCTAATGGCCTACGATTGATGAACCCAAAAAACACCATAGATATTAGGACCCGACCAGCAATAGAACCGCTCACGTGCTCAGTTCATTGGACCAACAAGTTGTATTGCAGGTCCAAAATAGTTTAAATATGTTTTAAGTTTTAGCATCTAACACATGCCACATAGTACCTTAGCGGTGCGTTTATCCATTGTTGTCACACCTGATTTTAAAGACAAAATCGAATGCAAATCATATGTATAATAGGACCAGTTTACTCGTACATATGACTATATGAGATGTTCATTAGTGAATTATGCCAATATTGTTATATTTTATTATCATCTTCAGCAGAATGGGTCTCTACTTTACATGCTGAATTGAAACTTCGATGAACTTCACATTGCCACAAGTGAGTACAAAGATTGTACTCTAGAGTGCGGTAATGTCGGGCTTTGATACCGCCGGCAAGTAAATTTTGGTATATTCGTGCGTCTGATCCGGATGGTTGGCTTAGAGACACAGGGGTTATACTGGTTCAGGCACCGTGAGGGGCCCTACGTCCAGTCCGGGGAAGTGTTCTATATGCCCAAGGGGCTTGTAGTAGGGGGTACAAGCTTAGGTCGAGAGAGGGAGCGTGTCCCAGGTCTCTGAGTGTGGAGGGGAGCTCGAAAAACTCTGGAGTGAGTGTGCGTTGCTACTGATTCGGCTGTGTTGCCTTGTGTCTTTTTGTCCTGTTTTTCATCATGTTGTGTTCACACGGTACCGGCTTTCCCTTTTATAGCTCAAGGGGAGCCGGTGTACAAGGGTTAGGATGGTAAAACGACGTCTTGCTACAGTGCTAGAATAGTTGCCAGAACAATATCACAGTGTGGACCTCCGTCTTCGGTTGCCGCCGTACGCCTGGCTAGGCGCGGTAGTCCTTGTAGGGCGGCGTAGGCGGCGGCCCCTGCTCCAAGGCAGCTTCTCCTCGACTTATGGCCTCATAGGACTGGTAGGTCGGAGGCTTCCCGTGCAAGCCTCTACCGTTCCTCTGATAGTCGTGACGCGTCGTCCGATGACTTATACGCGAAGGATTCGCCCGTCCTTCGCTACTGTTCCGCATTTAGGTGATGGGACGCCATTGTAGTTCGCCTCCCACGCCGGGGAAAATCCCATCATGGCCTGACAGCATGGATCCTCCCGCCCTGCAGCTCCTGCACGTCCCCGGGCGGCACGGAGCCGCTCGTGCCATGTTGCGGCCCTCGTTGGGAGGGCCCGTTGTTGGGTTGTGAGTGGCAGAGCCTTAGGTCGTGCGAGGCGGAGCCTTCTCTCGAGGTATCCGCGATTCCAGGGCGCTCTCTTAGGTCGCGCGGGGTGAGCGTCTAAGTCGGAGTCGAGCCCTTGGACGATACCGGGTTGCCGTCTGCTGGAGATGATGGACCTGTATTGTTGATGTTGATGCTGTGCCGTGGCGGTCGTGGGCCGTTCTTAGTCTTCATGGGCTAGGGATTAGGGGCTAAGTTGATTACCCTGGTTTATCCCCTCGTCAGGTAACGTATGACATGAGACCAAATTAGGAAGGCTTTTGGATTTAACTCACTCTTAACAGTTAACAAACACCTTCTTACTTTTATCCTAAACCCTTGGCACGTATTTACTAGGTATTTTTTAACAATAAATATGTGCTAAGGATCTAAAAACACTAATCCATAAACTTATATTTAAATTACACACCTCAACTATTTAAAAAAATCAACTAGCCTTATATGTTTATCTAGACTATCCAACTATGACATTATAATTTGAAGTAACCTCCCGATTCTAACCTAGTATATCCATCTACTCCCTCCGTTCCAAATTATAATTCGTTTAACTTTTTTTTTATCCCAAGATTGACCGCTCGTCTTATTCAAAATAAAATATCACATTTTTTGTTGTGTCTTACTTTATTAATAAAGTTCTTCAAGAATGACTTAAATTTGACTACATTTGTGCAAATTTTTTGAATAAGATGACCGGTTAAACTTGGGGTAAAATCAAATAAATTATAATCTGGAATGGAGGGAGTATATGGTTGTAAAAATAACCTAAAATGGACATCTAAATTTTCATCAGAGTACCTACCTCAATTTCAAATTATATTAACATATGACTTTGACCAAATTTATATAACATATATTAACATATTAAATGTTAAATAAATTTATCAGCTAAACATAATTCATGATGAATTTAATAAAACAACATTGATATTGTAGACATTGGTATTTTTTCAAGGAAAAGTGTATTTTTTATCCCTTAAGTATTGCAAAAGTGTGATATTCATCTCTCACGTTTCATTTGGTGGAAAAATCAATCCCTTAACTTACTAATTTGGTGCCTTTTTCATCCCCAGTCACCTTATATTTTATTTTAACAATGATTTAGTGAAATCTATTGATGGTGTATGCCACATAATCATTTGATTACTCAGTAATCATTGGCTATGGATGCAATGTGCTAGTCATATATAAAGCTCACAATTTTTTTAGTAAATTTTCTAAATTGGATATTGCATAAATATTCTTTCTGATTTTTTAATGGAACTGATTCACGCTCAATTATTAGAGAGATTGACTAACATAAGTTGTGGCTAAGTAGTAATTAGCAAAATGATTGCATTGTCCAAACTTATATTATATGATACTCCCTCCGTTCTAAATTACTTGTCTTTTTGGCTTTTCTAGATACATTCCTTTTGCTATGCACCTAGATATATATTTATGTCTGGATACATACTAAAATGAATATATGTAGAAAATAAAAAATGACAAGTAATTTGGGACGGAGAGATTATTAAATCATTGTTAAACTAGGGTAGGGATGATAAATACACCAGTTTAGATAGTTAAGGGGTTAATTTGTAGCAAATGAAACACGAAGGATGAATGTCAAACTTTTGCAATATTTGAGGGATGAAAAATACACTTTTTCCTTTTTTTCAATAAACATGGTTGTAGTTAGAGGAATCTTTATTTAGGAAAAAAAGTAAACTTCTAACATTTTGTAACTGCGGGGAAGACTTCTATATATGCTTCCCAATTGCTCATTGCTGCCATTGTTAATTTAGGAAAAAACTAACTCATGCTATACATGCATTATGTGTATCATCATCGCATACTATGAGTGGGAAAACAAGCTAAAATAATTGGTAGCTAAAGTATACAATTATTGGACATAACGATTATATTTATATTCGTGTTAGAATATGAACAAACGAGACTGTGCACGCAAAGATAAGCAATTTTGAATAGTCATGTCCACAATAGTATATGAACCCGAATGGACTGATTATTTTGGTTAGGTAAATTCGGTCCACCAAATTAACCAATTTTCATAGATACTCTTGTCACATCTTAAAACTCTATGGTTGAATTCAAATTCACAACTCATTTCAAGTCTATGGATTTAAGGACTACTCGACGGAAGGAAATAACTAACAAGTTCATGAAAAAAATAAAATAATTTAAAATACAAAGTTGTAACATTCATAGGCTAAATCAAAATACACAATAATATTGAATTTCGGGTTATAGACAATAGGAACTGAACCCGAACCCCACCCCAATTATAATATTTATCTGTACTGAATCCGAACCACGAAACCCGAATAGATGGTTCGGTTCGTTTTTCGGGTTCACCCAAGCCCGAAACCCACAGAGGATGAACCATTGCCACCGCTAGCGTCATCAATGCTTATGATGTCCCACGCCAAACTAACCATTGTCATACAGGGTTAGCAGTCGTGGTCCGTTGCAAGCCTTGTAGGTACAAGCCATCGGATCTGCTTGTGCCGCCTCTCGGAGTTGCCCTACACCGGACCAACACCTACCATGCGAGGTTGCCCCCCGTAGGTCGGCGCAAACTGTCAAAACTGATACCTGAATAGCTGCCTCTAGCCATCCATCTACAGACATCGTCCACTGAGAAGATAGTACATTCTGGAGTCCAAGTAACCAAGACGCAAGCAGAGGATGCCGCTGCCCGTAGTCCTCCGGTAGCCAGCCTCAGCGTTGCTCACATGGAGAGTAGCCGCAGCGTACCGCGCCAAGCAGCCCGCGGCGCCGTTCCTGCGCAAGACTATGAATTTTATTTATTTATTTATCTATTTGTTTGTTTGTTTATGTTAGCATATTACGTTTTCATATTAGTATGTCAAAGGTTGCAGTCCTTTTGTTTCCTTTTGTTTCAGTTTCACACCTCTCCATATCCCTATGTAATCTCTATATATACTCGCACTCTTGATTAATGTAAGTTGAGTTGAGTTTATCCTACAACAATTTATTTATGAATTTACAAAAAAATACATGTCTCTCTCAAAAGTTTTGCAAAATTATACCTATGCCGCCATTTGAAACGGTGGTGCCCTCCCAACCGCCGTTTCAAATGGCGGTATGGAGCTACCGCCGTAGTCCGTCTTTAAAAAATCGTAACTTTGTAGTTCAAACTGTTTTTATTTGAAATCATTTGTAGTACAAACTTGAATATATATTTTCTTGAATTGACAACTTGATACGTAGACGTAGTAATATTACATTGCATATAGCATGGTAGAATTTCAAACTTGCGATCGTGGGCGGGAGATCACGTTGCCTCCTCCATATTTCCCACTCATCTCAAGACACGTACGTACAACGACAACACTAAACAATGAATCGGTATTTTCTGACGAATAAACAATATATGATCTGAGACGATTGCAGCAGAATGCAGTTTATCTCAAGGGAACTGCACGTTGGATGGGTAGTCTGTCATGGGCTTCCAGTCTGCCGGGATGACGTTGTTGAACACCCCAATCTTGCCGGAGTCGCTGCGGATGCGCATCGAGAAGGGCGCCTGCGTCGGGCGGTCGGTGTCCAGCCTCCACACGGCGCCCCACGACACGCGCATTGGCGTCCACACCCCCGTCGGCTTGCCCGTGGCCTTGTCGGTCTCCATGAGGTCCACCTGCACCACGGCGCCGTCCCTGCCGGCGTACTGCACCAGCACGGCAAAGTAGTTGGGGTTGGAGCCCACCTGGACGCGGAAGTTGACGGTCAGGCCCTTGTAGTTGCAGGGCACCCGCCGGAACTGGATGTCGAGGATGCCGGCGTGGCGGAGCTTGTCGTTGAGCCCCGTCTTGGCCATGGCGCCGAACGCCGTGCCGCTGAGGTCGAAGTGGTACTTGTTGGGGAACGGGTAGTCGTTCATGTCGGTGATGATCACACGCTTCGCTCGCCCGGAGCAGGCGTCGTGGGTGCTGTTCAGGCACCGTATCTGTTTTCGTTTTTTTTTTTTTACAATTGGAGGACAGGGCGTGAGAAAACGTGCTGCCAGGGTTAGTTTGACCTCCCGAGTTCAACGACATGGCACTCAACAATGTCGTGAATATCGAGGAAATCATATCTGTTTCAATTACTGTGTTTAGATTGATTGATTCTCGCGTGCAGGACGAAATGTACACAGTACCTGGTAGCATGCGCCACAGCCCTTGCCGCCCTTGAACAGGGGCTCGTTCCCGCACGACGTCATGGACAGGTACGGGTACTTGTTGGTGTTCTTGTACCCGCACGCGCCACCTGCAGATAGGACAAGAACGTCAAACACATACACACAGCACTCGCTGTTGGGACGGCGAAAGATGGCACGCGCGCGCCAAAACACGCATCGCGTTCGCGCCGGCTCTGCCCATGCATACCGTTGTCGTCGGGGCCGGCGCCGTTGGGGGCGCCGTACCAGGTGGCCTTGGCGGGGAGCCAGCCGCCGGCCTCGGCGTACGTGGCGAGCACGGCGAACACCGCGAGCACGAGTGCAGCGGCCACCTTAGAGGAGGAGATGATCACGGCGGCGGCCATCTCAGCTCTCGATCGTAGGTACGTACCAGCTAGCTATAGCAGAGACCTCGCTGGGATCAGTGCTCGTGGTGTGTGTTGTGTTTGTGTTGTTATTCGATCGGAGGAGGACATCGCCGCCGGTGCATTTATAGCTAGGCAGAGGGGTACGTGAAAGCCGGGGTTGGCCGCAAATCATCGGCATCGAGCGAGCACGACGGGGCGGGACGTGCCGTGTTGGAGGTGCAAGGTCACATGGCCACCAGGCGAAATGGAGTAGGCGGCTCGCGACCCCGCTGCCTGCCGTTACGAAACGCGATCACGCCTTGGCGGTTATGTGGCTTGTCCTGGACGTACGTACGCACGCTCGGACCGTACACCAACAAGCCCTGCCGATGATGATTGGCAAAGCAACAATCTCGGGGTTCGTCTATCTTTTGAGTTTTGACTATATCGGGGCCATATGCGCATATCATACATACGGTGCCCTGCTTTTTGTCTCAAAACGATAACAGATTTGATTTGTATTTGTATTGTACTACTCCATATCTGCAACATATATATAATTTGGACAGTTGACAGTATATACTACCTCACACCAGCTTTAATTTAATTTGATTTGACAAGCCTAGGAAAAGGGAAAATCGGGCACAAGCGACTAAAACCCGGACGGGCGGCTGGTCGATGAAACGACCTCGACGTTAATTCAACCTTTGGATCATGGGAAAGCAATCATCATAGCCGTATTATTGTTCCTTTACGGTTGTGCTAGCCATACATGCATATGCATGCTACGGTAGTCCGTAGTCACGAACGAACTTGCAGATCTAGTGTGAACCGAGAGGACGCTGTGAATTGAAACTATAGGAAAACAAGACTGCGAGCCAGACTTCTCATCGACGTCTTGTACGTCTGACCTTATTAAGCTACTAGTGGCTACTATTACGAACTGTTGTATATGGTTGTTACGTACTGAATTGATCGGGTGGCCATGGATTCTACGATTGGTGGATCACATTTACCTTATCACGAGAGCAAATTAATACCTGCATCTCATCGATCGAGTTCGCTAGCTCGTCGTCGAAATCATTTCTTCAGGATTTTCTGATTCTAGAGAGGATGTTCCGATCCAGGTTACTTGCAAATCCCCACATGATCCTACACCGTGGCAATGCAAGAACTGTTGTGCTCATGAAGTCGCGTGGCGGCGCGGATGAGGATACCGTTGTCCGCAGCCGCGGCCCTCACGTGTGGCGTACGCGGCGGCTAGCGTATAGCAGCAAGCGTCCGTGCGTGCGTGCGTGCACAAGCGAAACAAACGGCGGCCCGAGCTAGCCGGGACTCGGCTGACAAACGCTGCCAAAAGATGTGGCCGGCCAGCCGGCCACGGCCAGCAGTTAACCCAAAGGTGGGTGAGTGCAAAACGCGCCCAAAGTCAATCTAATGATGAGGGCAATAGCCTCGCGATTACACAAACCTCACATGGCTCCTCCTGTCCTTTTTCCTCAGCATGCACTTCGTTGCATCCCATTCCCAGCTCTGCTCGTATATTTTATATTTTATAAGAAGCGCGACGTGACCGTATCTCATGCTGCAACCTGCAAGTAGCTTCACGGGACTCCTGGACAGTAATGCAGGGAAAACTCCAAATATTAGTGAGCCACATTTCACCAATTCGGTTGCGTCATTATCTGCTGGGAGAAGGGATAACCAAAAACTTGCTAAAATGAACCAAAATGGCATGGTACATAATTAAGGGGAAGAAATGAACTAAAACTAGCTGGCCCACAAAACACCACCCATCTGACTTGCATCTTTTGGTTGGGTGAACAGGCAGCACATTTTTTTCAATCCAACGGCAGGACAGTGAGGGCGGAGACGCGGAGTAGCACATTATGTACTAGATGGTAAGATGGACGATACCAGATTGGTGCTTCCCAGAGGTCAGAGATTGTGGTGATTCAATTTCCTTTGAAGGATACTTATTTCTCTAGTAGGGCTCCTTTGTGTTACCAAGAATGTGTACATGAACTTCTGCGGGAATCATGATACTTGCACATGAAGAGCACAAATGCTAAGGGGTTGCTTGGTGTCCTGCATAGGACTGAACCAGGCTCCCGAGATGTAAGCACCGGGTGTTTGGTTGCCTGGTCCGTCGCCAGACCCAGGCCCCCCGCGTGCAAGATTTCATCCTCGGCTTGGCTCCAGGGGAACGCCAGAATCGGCCGTTCCTGCCGAGCCTGGCTGGTTGGATGCAGGTGTTTCCCTCATAATGATGATATTAGTGTATAATTAGTGAATATCAAATGATATTAAGATGTTCTAAAGATGATTAACACATTGTTAGATAAAATAAATACTTATGAAGTGTATTTTGTACGAAATAAAAATTATAATCATGATATTTTAATATTTGTGTCTCATTCAACTTATCTCGTTCACGCAACCAAACAACGTCCCTGCTCAACCAGACTTAGGGGCTGTTTGGCTCCCAGCCACACATCGCCACGGCACTGTGCCGCTCACCACACTCCCGCGGCGGCCGTTTCGCCCGCCACGGAAATCACTGTTCCGTGGCGGGGGTGCCGGTGGCGAGGCGGGTTGTGGCCCCAGACCAAACAGCCCCTTAGTCGATGCAGTCAACCAAACACAGTAGGATTGTATGTGCTCATCCTGTCCCATGTGAGCCTGGCTCCCGGATGCAAACCAAGGTAGAGTGTTAGGAGCATGGTTGTAGTATGTTTTGAGGGAGCAACTAATATACTGATTGGTGCATGGGTTGGGTACAGTATGATCTAGAAGCTACTATAAACTCTGTATTTATCAAAAAGAGTACCGTAACTGACCAGTAATCCATGCAACTAAATTTACAAAAAAAAAATGTAGGCAGACAGCTTACAAAGACCTAAAATGGCAGTCCAGAAAGCAACAAAGGCAATTTTATAGAACTACATAGATGTACATTACAAAAGAGGCTGAACTTATTGCGCTAACCTGTATATGATAGTAGTTGTATGATTGTAATATAGCAATGCAAGTTACAATGCAACGGAACAAGGATCTAGTTGAAAAAATGAATTAAATAACCACAAGTACTCTGTACTTCATTGTGAGAATCTCTGGGCGCACGAAATGCTAGTCCAACAGAAAAATTAGCATCACTATAATTCTTCTCTGAATTGGCCTGTTCGCTTGGCTGGATGGATGATGCTGGCGCTGATTTGTTGTGAGAGAAAAGTATTATAGCAGCTGTAGCGAAGGGTACTGTAGCAATGGTGGTGCTGTAGTTCTGGTCTGGCTGGACCAACGGAACGAACAGGTTGAATAACCTCAAATACCTATGTGCATCTTTCAGTTTCCTAATAGGAAAGCAGGGCATGATTGAATTTGGGTGTTAAATATCAAATTCAGTTGCATGTCTGTGCAGCATATGTACCTTGATGCATCCTTGGCCAACAAAATTTTGCTTACTTCACTAGCTTATATGGTTTAACAAAAGCTATTCCAGATACGAAACTCTACTTAACTAAGAATTGGCACAAATCAGATTGCAACAAATTGCGCCCACAACTCAGCCACAGTAAACCAAAGAACAATTTTCGCCCTTCAAATAATGAACTACTAAAAGGTCTACCAACAGCTGCATTTCTAGGGTAAGTAAAAACTGTCGGCTTTGGGTTATTTTAAACGAATGTTATTTGAATTGACATTTCTTTAAGTGCTAAGCGTGCCTAATAACACATACTACTAAAAGCAGACTGCAATAAATATGTAATCCAGTATGATTTATCACAGTGGTTCCTCTTATTCTTTTTCAAGGAAAGAAGATAAGCACTTTCGGTTGTTCAGCAATCTTAGTTATCTTTGTTATGCGCATATCTGCAAGTTTTCATGAAACTGTGTCAAATTAACCCTTTGGATGAATATGTAAAGAAAGCCTCGCAATTTCTCATGGTTCAGGTTCAGGGTCAAGGCAGGATTCTAATACTCTGAAGAATGTAAACAAGCTTGATTCTGCAGAACTATGAGGAACCAAAACAAAATACTTATAATTCACTTACTAAAGTATGAACTTTGCATCCTGAATAAATTAAACCACATTTCCTATCTGCAAAACTTCCCACAGATTCAATACAGAATATTCCAATTTGCAGAAATTGAATCCAAAAAGGTCTGATATATCCTTCAGTTTACAAACCGAATCTGTTTGTTCCCACTAACCTCTCTGAGATTTCAATCTGCAAATAAGTAGAATTTCGTTAAAGAAAAATATAATAACATGCTTCATATTTCAACAACAGTGCAGCATGCCTATTGACCATGTTAAACATAAATACGATTAGATATGTAACAAGGAATGCAAGAGGAACATAAAGAAAATAACAAAAGAATAAAGTAGGAGTACTGAAGCCTTGGATGCTCTCAGCCTCTTCACATTCACAGGTCAACAGATTCATATGGACCAGCATAATTACTTGTATGAAGTAGCTAAAAAGCACAATAATATTGAAACTTTTGGAACATCAGATGATAGCAAGGAAAAACCCTCAGATCTACTGCTATAAGCAATCTTCCACAGTACACAGGTGCAGTGATCGAAGCAATTACAGCCATTCCCCAAGGCTAACACATATCATCAGTGCAACCATATACATATCATACAACTTTGAAGTTGCAACAATAAAGCCCAAAAGCAACCTTGTCAGTAACAAAATAATATATATAACTACGAAAATTACAATATACCAGCTTACTCTCCCTAATGTCCACTGACAGCACTGCCATGCATTTGTGTATAACTTTTGGAACAAAAAATTGAAAGGCAATCCTCCCTTGGAAGACCCAGCCGAGGCTCAACTTGATTGTATGAGACAATCTGTAATGCCCTATTGATCAGCACTTTGATCAGATTGTGCTGGAGTATCCATTTTGTTTTCTTCACCTTGAGTTGTGCTGCCACCCTCATTGTCAGGAAAAATTTCTGATTGTAGTGAGGGCGCAATCTTGTTAACTTGCAGCCACGTTGCTTCCGACAAACTGTTTTCGCTGGTGCTTGTCTTTGACAGGATCCCACTCGCTTTCATCACCATCAGTATGTTCTTAAGTAGCTCTGGGATAGCCTCTTGTAGCTTCTCAGTCCTCCTCCCTCTCACTTTCACTTTCATGAACTTCTCTATCATGTCAAGGACTTCCAACCACAGTTTACCAAAACTGCCCTGTGCCGAGAGGTCTTTAAGTGACTGTAAAAACACCTTGCATAGCAGTTTTACAGCATGCAAGAGAGACACCTCCATGTTTCTGAAATCCTTTGGCGAGTAACTCTGCGCAATCTCCAATAGCTCATCAAGCAACTGGAAAATAATATCAAACGCCATTAACCATGTTGAAGATGAAACTAATATTCCATCAACTACTAAACATCTGTGTAATGACAACAACGCATGGTTCCTCACTTCTTCCCTTTGATCTGTGCAAACCTTTCGTAGACCCTGCACTAGCCGCAGCCACATCTCAGCAATTCCTTCCAATATCCTGTCTGCATCTCCACCAGCTTCTCTAACCTCTCGCGACCACCGTGTAAGGCAGTTGACTGAATCTGCCATTAGGTTTAAAGCATGGATAGATCTTTCTGCAGATCCAAGACGAGATTCTGCAAACTGCCTCGAGGCCTCCACTGAGAGGATGAAGTTGGCCGGTGAGAGGTGTGCTCCCTCTGACATGATAAAAACCAGAGCTTCAAACCCTGCATCAGAAGCATCAGGATGGCGAGCAGTGATGCAGAGTAAGGAAATAATAGTTCGCCAGCCCATCTGGGACTTAATATGGGTTGCATTCGCCTTGACAAGACGTGTTACTTCCAAGGTAATGTTCTCACAGTACGCATCTGCTACACGGGCATCAAGTTTCAAAATCAGCTGCAATGACCTTAGTAAATCATCTACCAGGTTCGCCTTATAAGGAAGCAACCTCTGACAGATGTGCAGGAGACCAAAAACAGCCTTCTCTACTAGATTGCATGGCATCACCGTGGACTGGACAATATGGGTTATGTGCTCATAAACATCCTGCCACAAAAGAACAATCCTATCTCTGTTGTTTAATGTGACAGTAATTAGAAGCTCTAAGCAGAAGACAGCTATGCCTTCATCATCAAGTGAGCTGGTGATCTTCTGAGGTCGGCCTGCTGCCTGAATGAGAGCTCTTGCCAGATTTGAGAGCGAATCAGCTTGTAAGAATTTGCTCTCAGCGAAGATGGTACCTATTTGGCACTTCTTCACAGTCTCCGAAGCATTCCTCTGAGCAGCAAGTTGCTCCTCGGTTGGTTGAGACATTGGTTCTTCAGCATCTAAGTACAGTAGCTGGCTGAACCTCCCCATCAGTCCATAACTTCTCCGAGGAGTGGTAATTGGCAAAATTTGAGGAGGAGCGGATGAAGAAGCAAGCTTGCCGGGCAGCGAATCTGAAGTTGATTCCTGATCATCAGCTGTATCGCCAGTGAGCCGACCAGGAAGAAGGCCTATCTTATGCAATCTTAAAATGCAATCTACTATGTTCCTCCACCCACTGCGTATGTGGTCACCATAAGTAGTTGCTATAGTGAAAACAGCCTCTGTTGCCATTCTGGCCTTGGTATCCTCTCCAAAAGTTGTTACAGGATCGTCAATGTACGAAGAGCTCAACAAAGTGGTGAACTTACAGAGTGCCACAACGAGATCATTCAGCACATCATCGTGATGATAGAATGCAGCCAGTTTCGCCACCGATAGAAAACCATCAATGCATCCTGTAAGAACTTCCTCATGCTCAACATTGTCAAAGACTACAGAAATAGCAGCAACTGCTGGTCCAGCCATGACAGAGAACATGTCATGATCAAGAAAAGGGTAGGAGTCACAGGCAATATACATTGATGTTCTCTTTGACCTCCACATCAGATCAACCCAACGACTGAAAGACATCTCAGAACAACCAGCTCCTTGCTCAGGAATGGTTCTGATTTCATTACGGCAAATAGAATAATAAAGCTCCGACAGGAACTCCCTTGGAAGATCGGTCCCTCCATTTATGCGGCGATTGTTTCTAATAAAGTCTTCCTCCGTCATCTTCTTCTTAACCCTCACATTATGTTGATCGGTATTTAGCATGATTACAGAATACGATAACACAAGAGCTGCATCTCTATTGACAAACATTTGGGATGACTGTTCATAGTATCGCTCAGAAAAGGCCTCAAGAATTCTCTGTATCTTCTGCGACTCACCAGGCAGCCGGAAGGTTTCCAAGAAGAGTCTTAGGGCAGCATCCAAATTCATTTCCTTGAAGTCAAAGGTTCTAGCAAATTCATGAAGGACCCGAATGGAGAAATCATCATGATTACCCAGGTAGTCCCCAAGAAGATTCTTGTCCAACCCAGGTGTGTACCGGAAGAACAGAGCAACATTGTGTGGATCAAGTGTTTCAGGCAAAAGATGAACACCCTGTAGGTACTCAAAACCCTTCTTTTTATCCCTATTGAAATGTTCAACACCAACCATTAGCTTTCTCTTGATGCTTTTTTGCTGGTGAACAAATTTAACCCACTGATCAGGATCATTGCCACTCTCACACTTCAACTGCCAGAAAGGAAAATATTCACTTATTTCTGGCACAGTTTGCTCATGTTGTTGAGGTGCACTTTCACTCCGCTCTGCCATTGCCTGAATGACAGCAACCAAACCATCCAAAGCAAGCACATTTAAGGCCGACAAAGGACTGTTCACAGGAAATGCACTCTTAGACAGAAGGTTAGCTAGCTCCTCAAAAATGTTTGAGCACTGTAAATCACAGTCCATGTTCGCATACATCTCAGCCATGAACTCTTTCTGCCGGCAAAAATCCACTAGAGCCTCCAAGGCAACTTCTTGCTGCTGATAACTCGCACCATATCTACTCTGTGCTAATCTTAGGATCACACATGAGAAGAATGCCTCTATTTGCAGCTTAAGTTCATGGCGGAGATGGTAAAAGAGAGTGAAAGCAATGCTGCACACTGTTGACAGAATCAAGGGGCTCATTGACAAGCCAAAATGCATTAGATTGTGGAACAATTCATCCTGTACAAAAGCCAACAGCTTTTGGTGCCTGTGTATAGACGAAGCGGACAATTCAATAGCTGAATTAATCAACCCCAGAGCAAAGAGAGGCACATCCTCATCAAAGTCGATTGGATTCATCTTTGGGTTCACATCAATGTCTTCAGCTATGTTCAAGAGGGAGCACAAGAATTGCAATATCTCCACCATACAAGGAACTCCAAATGGCTCCATCATAGCCTTGTCTTGCGCAACTGCAGATCCATCCCCGACCTCATCGCCCGAGCTGTTCAAGCACACAAAGTCACTCTTCCCATTCTCCATCTCCTCAGAACCCAAACCCCGGTTCTTGCAACCAGTTAACTGCAGAAAAAAATGCTACCGGTACATTAGTACACTTCATGTGGCAAACGAGCATAAGAAGCTTCCAAGTTTCTACTAACAAAAGCTTGTTTCAAAACTAACATGATGTGTATCTTACAGTTACAGGTGATTAGCAAAGGCAATAAGAGTTGATCTTAGAGCCAGACTGTCAGCATGTGCAAGGCAATCATATTGCTAGGATGAAAACGATTAGTTCAAACTAAGAAGATAAAATAATCCTATGATCATTTCGCATGTTTATACTTCAGAGTTAGGAGCAGTGTACATAATAAGCATAGTAACTATAGTTATTAATAGGAGGGAGGAATGGTATTGCAACATTTCCATGCTCATGAACACAGCACACATATATAATGATGACTATAACAATGCTCAAATCATACCTGCTCGTCGCAAATCACAGTGACATCAATGTCCTGCAGGCGGGCAAAAACAGAACGGATAACCTCCTGCATTGTCTGGCGGGAGACACGCTGCAGCAGCTCACCCTTGGTCCCAGCCTGCTGCACGACGCGGAAGCAGGTACTAACGACCGCGCAGACGTGGCGATTGGCCAGCGCCGGCGCCGCGCGACTACGCACGCAGGCGAGCAGCACCTGCAGGACTCGCGCCAGGACGGCCTCCTCGGATGCCGGGTCGGTGACCTCGAAGCGGCAGGCTGTGACAGCGTCAACGATGGCGCCCATGGCCTCGGTGACGCCCGGCGCGGCGGGCCCAACGAGGTCGAGGGTAAGGATCTTGTGCAGGGACGAGAGCGCAGCACCCGTGATGGGCGCCCCGGTCTCGTCAGAGCGTACGACGTCGAGGAAGGGGCGGAGGTAGAGGAGCGGCTCGACGCCCGCCCAGCGGCCGTGGCCCCACGCGGCGGCGCGGCGGCGGAGGGCCTTGAGCCCCGCGACGAGCGGGTGGTCGAGGTGCTCTTCGTCGCCCGCGCCGCCGTCGCCGCCGCCGTAGCGGACGCCTGCCCATCGGACGTTGCGGCGCATGACGGCGAGCACCGTGGCAACCTCGGACGCCAGCACGCACGCCATCGCCACGCGCGGAGCCACGGGGCCCGATCCCGCCCCCGCGTCGGCTCCGGCACCCGCCCCCGACGGCGACGCTGCCCTGAGCCCGCCCATGGATCCGAGCGAGCAGCGCGGGGTCGGCCGGACGGGGTGTAGCTACGACTGCGAGGGCATTTGGGAATTGGGATCTGAGAGGAGGCACGTTGAGATCTGGTCTGGTTTGGTGTACTGCGAGCCAAGGGCTGGATCTTTTTTTTTTTTTTTTTGAGTATGCCAAGGGCTGGATCTGGAAGAACTCCTGTCAGTCCTGTGGGTTGTTTTGAATTTTTTTCTCCCCGTATTTTCTTTTCGATTAAAATTAACCTTAAAATTATTAGGGGTCTTGGGTGGGTTTTTGTTTAAATGATCTCATTTTCATCTTTTTATGTTGCGTGTTTGGCTATAAATTGGACTTAAAAATCAGCGTGTGATTATACATAAGAATATTTTGATTCTTCTTTTCTTTTTTTGCGAAAATTTTATTCTTCTTTAACACAATCATACTATAGAAAAAAGTCCAAATTACTCCATAACTCTCTATGTTTTTTCTTCCATTTACATTCTAAAGTATACCAATGCTATTCGATTTAACTTACCTCATAATATATATATTATTTTATTTTTGCTTCTCCATGCGCATGTTGAATTTTATTTGAGACTTTGCAAGATGCAGTTGACGAGGGGATAAATCAGGGGTAATCAACTTAGAGCAACTCTAACAGCTTCTTCAAATCATTTTCTATCCCTAAAAAATAAAAAACATACCGTGGCGCACCGTTCCAACAGCCTCGCGAAACTTTCCCCTCGCAATCCCCCTCGCCATCCACCCCCGGCGACTCGCCTCCTTTGGCGAGGCCGTCCGGCTCGCAATACCGGCGAATCCCGCGGGAATCGAGGCCTCCCACCCTCCTTCCTCACGCAAAATCGATAATCGCGCGCCCACCCAGCTGCATCACGCCTCTTTTCTCCCCTGCGCCCACGCATCTCTGAGCTCGGACGCCCTCACCGCCGCCGTTCAGCACCGGTCGCCCTAGCCGCCGCTGCGTCACGTACAGCCGCAGTTGTCGCCATGTACAGGACGTGGCGACCTAGTTCCACCGCGGAGGCTCGTCCTTTTCTTCAGTTTCTACCAAGAAGGGAGGTGGCAGTGGGAGATGTCCAGGAGTCATGGCGCCGCCGGTCGTTAACTGATCTGCTCAATGGTGAGCAATTTCATGGAGATGAGGCATACACTGGTGAGTTCGTGGATCCTTTGGTCAACAATTTTGTGTTTGCTCATTCTGCCATGTTGTGAATGAAATCGGCAGAGGAGGAATTGGACGGGGATGTTGTGCATAATTTTTGCCAGAAGAGGAATGCAACTCTGATTGTTGATCTCTGGGAATATAGTAGAGGATGAATCTAGCACTGATTCATGGTTTTAGATCGATTTCACGGGCTTGATTCAATTGATTTTTGTAGCTATACAATTCATTTACGAGTTTGGTTAAAGAATTTGAATTGGTTCTGTTGAACAAGCTGAACTGCATAGGTATGAAGTTTATAAAGACAGTGCCATATAGCAGTTTTGGAGTTTGATTTCTAGAGAATGTTGCAAGTAATGTATGGAAATTTTTGTGCCATATATAAACTTGAGATCTCAAGGGTGCGTCAGTTCTTTTGTCGAACAAAGGAAATCTAGATTGCATAGTTAAATCTTTGCTCAAATTTCAAATGTTGCTTTGCTAAACCAGGTGACTGTCGAAACTGAATGGCTTGAACCATTGTTTACTGATAAGCAGTAAGAAGTAGCTAGTTTTGATTTAAGATTCTGAAGAATTTCACACAAAGTTGGTTGAGATTGTGCAAAATGGGTTGTATGAGCTATGTTTAACAAGTTTCAGTAGTTCTTGGGTAAGGAAAAGAATGTCTAATTATTTAAATTTGAGTTCAAAGTTTGAATTCTGCATTGTCGACTGTGAAATGAAGAAGATGTTCAGTCAGTTGAGGATAGCTCGAAATTGTGCAGTCCCAATCAGGGCAAGCACCTGATAATCTTCAGTGAACCCAATGTTATTTTCAGTGTGCAGGATCATGTCATGTTGTGCGTTACTTTTTTTTTTTTGCCAGAGGAGCATTTAGCTCTGTCAAAATACTATACTGCCATGTTGGTTGTAATACAGTACTATATATGTCTCATTTTTTGTATCTACAACATTTATCTATGTCGCACATTTATCTCCACCAGGCTCTAATTGATTTGATCCAAGGAGGACCAGCGGACGGGATTCTACTTCAGTCTGTTGGCCGCGTAGCGCTACGTCGTCGGCATACGTGCGATTGCCGGTTCCGCAGGCAGGACGCGGACGGCAGCGTGGAAGTGATGCGTCGTGGGCAGGCCGTCCTCCTGTCTCGTGGGCCAAGCAGATAGCTATTCAAATTTTAGCTAGTCTGTTGGATTACCTTATACAATTATTGAGTTTTCTATTTTTACAAAGGGTTGAAACTTCAAATTTAGCTAGCAAAAATAAAGAATCTGTTGGAGTTGCTCTAACCCCCATCTACAAGTCTAAGAACGTCCCACAGGCGTAGCAGCCCAACACCACTCCAGCAGAGCAGGCCCACCGTCATCACCCAACATAAGTCCCGTGTCGCCTTGAAGGCCCGACTCCGACTTAAGCATTCGCCCCACGCGACTTGAGAAGGTGCTCTGGCCTGATGGCTACCTCGGGAGAGAGCTCCGCCTCGCACGACCTATGGCCCCGCCTCCCGCGACCAAGCGTTGGGGCCCCCTCCGACGGGAACGGCAACGTGGCGGGAGCGGCTCCGCGTCGCCCAGGGGCGTGCCAGGGTAATAGGGCGGGAGGATCTTTGCTGTCAGAAGCATGATGAGATTCCCCCCGCATAGGAGGGCCACTACGAAGATGTCCCGTCACCTAAATACGCTACAGTAACCAAGTACAGGCGAATCCTTCGCAGATAAGTCATCAAACGGCGCGTTCCGACCAAGTCACTATCAGAAAAAAGGTCGAAGCTTGCATGGGAAGCCTCTGACCTACCAAGTACGCAGGACAGTAAGTCGAGGAGCAGCCGCCTACGCCGCCCTACAAGGACTACCGCGTCTAGCCGGGCGTACGACGCCAATCAAAGATGAAGGTCCACACCTCAGCACTGTCATGACGAATCGAGGACTTAGGCACCTCCGTTCTTATTTATTTGACGCCAGCCGACCAAACCCAAAAATTAAGGCTGCTGTCCGAAACCTCAAAATAGAGGGGGAAAATCGAGACTGCAAGTAGGCATGTTCTGCCACTCAATTGAGCTATGTGATATGGATAAAGGAGGAATGGTGGCAAAACAAAGTGATTTATTATTTTCGTCTAAAAATTAAATCAAGAGCTCAGGGCTCAGCTAGAAAACAACTATCACATGTGTCTCGAAAACTCCATGAGTTTTCAACTAGTTGAATAGTTCTAGATTTCAGCCTCCATCTTAGATTCTCAGTTAATCTATTATTGCACATCTACAGTTTTTTAACTTTCATTCATGAGCTGTGCTTGCGGTAGAATCTCGCAGTTTCTGCTTGTGAAGAAAAACGACTATAGACGTTTGTGCAAATAAGGATTGAAAACCATATTTGCTAATTCCACTCTACAATGAGCTTGCAAATTAGGTTAGAATCTATTTGCTTGCAATCTTGCTTATAATTCATTATGCTGCCTATCTAAATGCAAGACTTTGACTTGAATTAAAGCTTTTCGCTATCCTTCTCACCCTAAATTGCTCGCAAGGAGGAATGGTTTTCGGAAACGCAAAATCTAAACGTAGTGGCCTCTCCATTTAGGCTTAAATGGAGAGCTCTCTCATGTTACTTCCTGCGACACAAAAGTTACTTTTTGCGACACAAAGTTACTTCCTGCGATCATGTTACTTCCTGCGACACAAAAGTTACTTTCTGCGACATAAAGTTACTTCCTGTGACACAAAGTTACCTCTCGCGACACAAAGTTACTTCCTTGAGGGAAATAATTTTGTGTCGCACGAAGTAACTTGGGAGGGCTCTTCATGTATGACTAAAAATTACTTCCTCATGTGTACTTCTTTCTGTTGAAGGAAGTAATTTTGTATTGTAGGAAGTAACTTGAGAGAGCTCTCCGTATATAACTAAATGGAAATGGAGAGGCTTCTCCTTGTAGTCTCCTCTTTCGGAAATCGGGTATGTACGAACCGGAAAATCTTTATTCAGATTAACCCAATTCATGAACCGGGCCACAGCCCAGATAACCACAGACTACAAAAATTAGCAAGCCCACCACGTCAAGGTCAAAATCACAGTACAAATCCAGTAATCCACCATCAACCCAATAGCGCTTTGGGTTCCACCGCTCTGTTGGGCTGCCGATTTCGGCCCAATAAGTCACACCAGCCTATCTGAGATTTGAGATTGAGAAAGTTCTTCCATCTTCAGAGCCAGAGAGATCCTCGGCCAAAGATTCAATATAACCGATAAAACAGTGCAAATGCGGTTTCTTCGGTGATCTGAAAAGGTTGCATGTGTGCTGTGGATCCGCATCTACTAGAATATATATAATCGGAATCATGTGATCCACAAAGTAATTATTAATAATGATCCATTGACGAGAGGCATAACCCCCATGATTTGGTTACACACGATGTATGTCACACTCTCTCTAGTCATCAAACGCACACTAGTTGTACACACTTTCGCCGGTGGGCGGGAGAGCTAGCACACATGTATAACACACTTTGCCTCCTCCATTTCCCACACGCCCCAAGTGCGGACACAAACACACGGGGACAAAACGCAAATCGCCAAACCCAATTGCAAAAATAATCTGCAATCACACGGAGCAAATCAGCAAGCTGATTTATCATCAGTACTGGATGTAGGAGCGGTACTCGGCGCCGGGCCACCAGTTGGCCGGGATGACGTTGTAGGCAGTGTAGGTCCTCCGTGACTCGCCGCGGACGCGCAGGGAGAAGGGCGCGCGCAGCGGGTGGTTGGAGTCGAGGCGCCAGACGGAGCCCCAGGAGCGGCGCATGGGCGTCCAGTTGCGGGAGCCGGACTCGAGGAGGTCCATCTGCGACACGGTGCCCTCCTTGTTGGCGTACTTCACCAGCACGGCGAGGTACACGGGGTTGGACCCTTGCTCCACGTGGAAGGTGATGGTGAGGCCCCGGTTGTCGCAGGGCACCCGCCGGAACTGGATGTCGATGATGCCGGCGTGGCGGAGCCGGTCGTTGAGCCCCGGCCGCGCCAGCGCGCCGAACGCCGTGCCGCTCAGGTCGAAGTGGTACCTGGCCACCGGGTAGTAGTTCATGTCCGTGATCATCACCGTCTTGGGCTGCCCGGAGCAGGCGGGGTTGTCCCTGTTGGTGCACTTCACCTGGAGTTGCATTGGAGTTTAGTGATGGTTAAACGAGCAGCTAGCTGAGAACGTGACGAGATGCGCTTTGCATGTGTTTGAGTTTGACTTGCAGAATTTTAATTCATACTCTCCTCTGTCTCTAGTGGCTCTACTAAAAAATGCCGTTAACTTCGAGGAAGAAACGTTACTACTCTGATGACAGAGTGCTGCACAGTTGACCGAGCGATCTTGTGAATTAAATGACCCGGCCAAGTGGACGGTCTTAATTTTTAACCGTGGCAGTGTAGTAGGAGTGTAGTAGTAGTACCTGGTAGCATGCGCCGCAGCCCTGGCCGTCCTTGAACAGAGGCTGGTTGCCGCACGACGTCATGGACATGAACGGGTACTGGTTGGTGCCCTTGAACCCGCAGGCGCCACCTGCACAACCCATCATCGGGGGAGGGTGTCAGCCACGGCATTGCTCCGGACACGGACCAAGTACGAAATCGATCACCATCCTCACGGCTTGCACTAGCATCAGGAACGCGCGCGTACGTACCGTTGTCGTCAGGGCCGGCGCCGTTGGGGGCGCCGTACCAGGTGGCCTTGGCCGGGAGCCAGCCGCCGGAGCCGCGGAGTTGGCGGGCGGCGCCAGAGGAGGTGTGGTTCATCAGCTCCGGGTGTTGCGCTCGGACGCCATGAGCGGCGGCGAGCACGGCGAGGAGGACGACGGCGAGCAGTGCAGCTGCCCGGGCAGCGGCCATCTCTCTACCTCAGAACCTTCGATCTGTGTACCTGTTGGCTGTTGTGTAGTGTGTTGCAGGTGTTTGGTGATGGAAAGGGGCGAGAGGATGCCGGTGTACTTATAGGCGGGCAAGTAGGTGAGCAAGCAGTTGGGCATCGGTAGTCGTCGCCAAATCGGACGTGCCGTGCTCGGAGGTACAGGCTCACATGGCCACCGTACTAATCATAGGTGGAAATGGAGTGCCCGGTCCGCGAGCCAGTCTGCCAATTACAAAACGCGCTCCTTGGCAGTTACCCACATGCTCGATTGCTCGTACGCGCAGCTCTCCTCCAACCGTACGCCGGTGCGCCGGTGCCAGCCAGCCAGCCAGCCAATGATTCCCAACTCGTCTTGCGCAGCCATCTCAGCAACTTTCCTCCCAAGAACCATCGTGTGGTATCTGAACCGTAGGATCGGCCGATCGGGACCGGGACCACGAATCTGGTGAGGGTGGGGGGCCCTTTACACTGCTAGTGGCCCAACTCACGCACCACGCATCGGGATGCAAATTAAGTATGGCAAGCTAACCGTAATCTTTTCGATGTGATTAGATTGACACCTGACGCGCTGGGCTAGCGATAATCGGGAGATTCCTTCGGTCCCAACTCACAAAGCAACTGAAAAACGAACGCTGCTGGTGGGTTAAGTAAGCTACAGCTCTCTGGACGACGTTAATCTCGGAACACTAGCTGGGAGGCAAAATCATGCATCAAAACAATTGATCTAGTATTATCGTTCAACTACCATATCACACACATTTCATCAATCGTTAGTTACCACTTGCTGCCGGCCTATCATTTGACTTTGGATTTTCCTTTTCGCGAGAGATGACTTTGTTTTTTTTTCCTTTTTCTTTTGATGGTTTCATACGCGTGTAATATGTGTGTGTGATATGGTAGTTACAACTCCCACATGCATGCTAATGTGAATGGAGCTCTGTAACTACTGTAGCCATGCGAGACAAAACCGCGCAGCTGACTTTCTCATCGATCGGCGCCTTGAAACATCTGACCCTCAATCCTTGAGCATGCATGTTCTGCTTATCGGCCACCACGCATATTTTATGATGGGTGGATTTCTTTAGCGCCGGATCAGAGACTTCGTATCATCTCCGTCAACAACGATCTGAACTTATCACGGTTTTGTTTATTTAGCGGAGCATTCAATTCCATTTCGCAACGCGGGAAAAATGGTTGGCAAAAGGAATCGGAGACAGACCCCATTGCAGTGGCAAGGAAGAATTAATTGCGCTCAAGATTGAGCAATTGAGATCGAGATCATCCCATATAGGAGACGACGACGATGATCCTGATCTTCATTATTACTTACCTGTGTGCAAATCAAAGGATGTAGAGACCGGCGATATTATTTTGGTATCCATGTGGAGACGATCGACGATAATGCGTAGCGTATACGTTGGGCACCCAGCGGAACGGGGCGCTGTCGTCGCTCGTATACCCCGATTGGTATACGTAGTCCTCCACCGCCATTTGCAAATCGGCAATAATGTGCTGGCCAGCAGGAGAGAACGTGATGCTGCTTCTCCTTTTTCTCACGCATGACATGTCAGATATCACGCATATGCGCGCCCGTACGTCCTTGTCTCTCTTATCTGATGGATCAGAGACTGGCACTTGCACAGTTGCACGGCCCAGCTCGTCAGCTCGTGCTCATTTGGTCGGTCAAACATTTATCGTCCACCGGCAAAAGGAACCAGAACACTGAAGCGCCACCGGAAAACGGGCAGCGATACTTGGTTTGACCCACAAAGCACGCATGGAGAGCCTGTTCGGCCTGCTGGTTGCCAGCACCAGCGCTACAGTGACCATGTAGCTACAGTAACACCGCCCCGTGTCAGACTCTCGTTACTTGGATCTCTACCGTACCACTTGCTACAGTGACCATGTTGCTACAGTAAACCATTCGCTGCAGTACTTTTCTCTCACAATAAACCATCCATCTACCCTCCATCCAGCAGCCCGAACAGGCTCGGAATTGGAGACTTCAATTTATCTCGACAAGGCTAAGGCCTCGTTCGGTTCCACAGGATTGGCCCGGAATAAGGCCCAATCCGGCGGATTGAATTGGGCCGTTTTCAATCTTGGTCCGCACCGGAATAGCCGTTCGTTTCGGTCTGGCCCGGAATGGATTTGGACCCGGTTCTGATTTCCCCCTTCTCATTTTGGCCCAGAATCAATCCCCACCTCCTCACGTCCGGAACGAAATCCCCCAGCCAGCCAGACGCGACGCACGCGACGCCCCCGTCCCCCGACGCCACACGCGACGGCTCGAGGGAAAGGCTGGCGGCGCGCGAGGCGAAGGCGCGGCGGCGCGAGGTGTCGGCGTGGAGGCGGGAGGTGACCTCGTGGCGGCGCGAGGCAACCGCCACAGCGACGGCGACTGCCACCTTCTCTCCGGTACTCCGCTGCCTTCCCCTCTTCTCTCCCCCAACCCTAGGTCTTGCCGTCGCTACCGCCGCCACTGGAGAGCCATCCATGCCCCCCGCACACTGAAACTCGCGCTGGAGCGCCGGCATGAACCTGGTTCTTGGTGATGAGTGGCCTCCGTGAGGGTGTGCGTGGTGGCGGCCTCAATTTGACTACTCGAGCTCGAGGTGTGTGAGCTCGATTTGACTCCTCGAGCTCGATGTGGTTCTTGGTTTGTCGCCGGGCATGTGCTGCGTGAATGCATGATCTGTGATTCATTTTCCGTTGTGCTAGATTCTCTTATGCAGATCTGTGATATGGCCTATACAACGATAGATTTTCATATCAGTGCGGTGCTCTAGTGCTAGATGCTGTGCTAGGTGTTGTGTAAATTTTTCCTCGATCTCCAGGTTGAAATTCACGCAGTTGTATGATCCAATACGCTTTTCTAACCTTTGCAAGTCACTGTCAAGTTCTTTCTTCCAAAAAAAAATTCCACAATTCTCTGGTTTTCATTTACTGCTACAACAATGTGCTTAGGTCCACTGCATATATATAGTACGGAGTATTGCAAAATTTAGTGAAAAGAGTAGTAATCATGATATTCTTTCCCCATTTTTATTTCGGAGTACGCTTTTCAATGTGCTTAGGTCCACTGCATATATATAGTACGGAGTACGCTTTTCAAACCTTTGCAAGTCACTGTCATCTGTTGTGCTGAATTGTTTCGGAACACCTACTGCTAGCTGATTGATATTTTGTCTGTTGCCGTCACCTGAGGATTCAGGGAGCTGTAATGCTTTGTTTGCCCTTTGTAGGAAGAGCTCCTCAGCACTAGAACAGTCACCTTGAGTCTGCTAATGTTATGTTACTTTCATTTGTGCCAGTGAAGAAGATCAAGAAGCTGCACTGATTTGGCTCAGGAATGAGATGAACTAACTAGCAGGTACTTTCATTCTCAGTTGTTTGCTTCAGTTCAATTTCTGAATTTCATTATTAGGTGTGCTTGTTCTTGAGTAGAGTATATACTGTTGTTCTTATCTGATATTTTGTTTTATTTCTTTGTTCCTTTCTTTCAGCATTGCAACTCTGAACAGTAGATAGATCTATCTACTGTTCAGACACTAGCTCTGAAACTGATAGGTAGATGACCACACAGCTATCTATTTTATCTCCCACTCTGGAATGTGCTCCTGCAATTAGAAACCTTCTCCCTTGTCATGTTTTCATTGGAAATTTGATGAAGAGAAAGTGTTCTAAGATGTTTCAATTCAGTACGTGACTTGTCTGATCTGCTGTCGTTGTGATGTTGTCGCTGTTGGGATTTTGAAAAAGTTAGCATTTTTGTCTGCGGTTGTTTGATGGTTGCCGACATACTGTGTGTAGTGTTACTGTGTCAGTGTTGAGTCAAGGACTTGTTTGATGTTTGGTTTGCTGCCAGCGAGGTAGGCAAAACCAGTTGTTGTGCTGCCTTGTTTCAGCCAAACGTGTTTATATATGATTTATGAACTGAGTACATGAATTGTGAACTGAGACCAATTAGTTTAGGCATGTGCTGCCTTGTTTGCATTTCAACTCCTCTCTATCTCTACCTCTCTCCCCTCCTAAACCTGGCTGAAATGAATTATTTGGTGTGAAGAAAGCCCTCTTGCACAAGTTTGTGAAAGTGCATGCTCTTCTCATCCAGTTAGCATGCTAGTGAACCGCACATCATCCATGTAATTTATCATTCACCACACCTTCTACACTGTCTATTTAGGTGCCTGCCATGAGCTTAGTTAGCAAACTGTGGAGCATTTAAATACTGTGCAACTTAATTATAAGATGATAGCTTAATACTGTTAATTATAAGATGATAGGTTGTAGTATCATTAATTATCCATATTTTCTTGTTGTTGCAGGGAGCAGGCAATGGAGGTCAAGTAGTTACCACTTGCAAGAATGTTATGCAAAACTGGAAGCTCTTCAATTTTGTTCTCGTAGATGGATCATGGATATGGACACATGCTCTTTTGGATGGTTCCCTCTCTTTACATCTACCTGAGTGCTAGACTTGAAACAAGGACACTTTTTTTAATGCTCAATTCAGGGAGGGTAGGGAAAGTTTAGAACTTGGAGTCGTCTCATGTCCTATTTGTGTATGGTAGCAGGCCATTGCAAGTGCAATGCTTGATGAAGCCTCTGTTCGTCTCTGTTTATCTGAATGTCACATGCAAGTTGTTGCTGTTAACTGAAGATGAATGTTACATATGTTCTCAATTCACTTTTGTTTAGTTCTGTTCACCAGCATGTGTTTGCATTGGATTTATTCCAGGCCAATCACTTACGTCTGTTCGTTTAGGTCGGATTGGTCGGATTGAATCTTAGCCGGATTGAGTGGCACGGGTGGATTCACTCAAACCGGCTCTGGAAGTAATCTGGGGCTGAATTCAATCAGCTGGAACCGAACGAGCCCTAAGGCCTCATTCGTTTCCACCGGATTGATTCCGACCGGAATTGATAAATGTAACAAGAAAATTATAATAGCTAGTATAAGAGATCTGGATTTATTCCGGATCAAAAATTATTTTACTCATGATAGGTGCACCAAGAGACTCGGAATCAATCCACTAGTCAAGAGGTGTGGAATCAATCCGGGCTCTTCGGTCTCTTGTTCTACCTATTATGATGAGTAAATTAAATCTCGATCTGGAATAAATCCGAGTCTCTATCATAATTTTCTTGATGTATCTATTATTCCGGCCGGATCGAAACCGATGGAAGTGAACAAGCCCTAAAAGAATCTTCAAAACTGTACCCATCTCATGTTTGATTGAAAAGGTTGAAATAGATAGATTGGATGCCATTTAATTGAGTTTGCAACTGTACCTTTTATAAGCCATCCTTATCTTCGCAAAGCCGACGTCACCCACTACTTCTCCCTCTTTCCCCACGATGAGAGGTCGAAATGGGCGCGCCCCTATTCTCCCCATCCACGCCGCCACTAACCACTCCTCCCTCTCCCCCCGTGAGTAGAGGCCATCATAGAGAAGTGAGGAAGAGAAGCATGACAAGGGAGGCCCTGAGTTAGGAGGGGGCAAAAGATAGTTTTTCACACATACTTAGCAACACATGGATGAAAATATGGCACCGAGAGATAAATCATAGATTCAATGCATGGAGGGAAATTCGAAAAATTCGGTAGCACAAGGAACTCATCAAATTTTCTATGACACTGAGAGATTGGCTCAATATAACATGCAACATCTTTATAATTGGTAAAACATTGTCATAAAAGTTGTCTTATGGTGTCCTCTGTTCGGGATGTTACTCCGCCAGACAAGGGAGAGAGAGAGAGAGAAGGGGGGGGTGTGGAAGGGTAGGAATATGAGACGGTCAGCGAGGAGAGCTCCAAGTGAGTCCCCCTCTCAAGGCCCTAGGAGGGGATGGCAATTTTTCATCAAGCCCCCATTGAGTACAATATTTTAAAAAAATCCCCTCGACCCACACACAAGGTCCATTAATCTCTACATGGTCTCAGCCATTCCCCCAACATCCTCGATGAAAGTTAGCTTAATTAGGTGACATGTTTTGCTCTCCCAACGACTAGGTGGGGGGAGGGGGGAGGGGACGCTCGCCCCACGAGTAGTGGCCTACACTACGAGTAGTGGTCAGATGCCCGTTACTGATAACACATATTCGTAATGGGCATCAAACAACGACCGTTACCACAACTAGCCACCGGTCACGTGAAATGGCTGTTTCTCTGGGCCTACAGGGAACTTTGGGAACGAGCACCAAAACAGAGCCCATTACAGTAGCTCAACATCGGAGATGCCTGCTGTGTACCTACGTCTCCTCTATCTAGACGAAATGAGACGCGTCTATTTCACACGCGTCTCAGCACATCTAGGATTCGTAACGGGCATCAAACAACAACCGTTACCACAACTAGTCACCGGTCACGTGAAATGGCTGTTTCTCTGGGCCCACAGGGAACTTTGGTAACAGGCATGAAAACAGAGCCCGTTACTGTGAACTCAACATCGGAGACGCGTGCTGTGAACCTACGTCTCCTCTGTCTCGACGAAATGAGGCGCATCTATTTCCACGCGCGTCTGCTGTCTCTCGACTAAAGGAGACGCGTGCTTTCAACCTGCGTCTCCTATATCTCGACGAACGGGCCAGGTCCTGGGGCCCACCGGTCAGTACTGGTAACGGGCTTTTACACTGCCCGTTACATTGTTGGCATGTTTGTAACGGGCTTTCCGAATGAAGTCTGTTACTCACTGATCAGTGTTTGTAACGAGCTTTAATTAACGCCCGTTACAGATACGTAGGCCACCCCTACAGTAACCTGCCTGCTTGCCGGCTGCATCCTGGAACCAGCCAGGATTTGGCAGCCATCAGGGGCTGCATCCTGCCATCCTGGAACCAGCCAGGATATGGCAGCCACCACAGTAAGGAGACATCACAAACACATTCTCACATCACAGATATAGGCAAGTAAGATCACATTTATAGACAAGCAAGATCACATTTATAGACAAGCTAGGATCACATCAAGTTTCAAGTTACTCTCATCAGAGCTTGTTTGGATGGAGTCATGAGAAAACTGCCTGAACCAGGCAGCATCTGACCCCAACCAAGCAAGCCAAGCAGGTTTCTCAGGCAACAACACCTGACTAAAGAAGACTGAATGAGTTTCAAGTTTCTGGCTACAATGAACTCACGATGCACCATTATAGAAGTTGCCCTTTCGGTCGATGGTCTCCTTAAGAATGTACTCGCACAGCATCTCCCGGACACGCTTTAGATCTTCTGTGGAAACATCTACAGCAGATTTGAAATCCTGCAAAATACAATCATTTATGAGAATACAAGTAGAAATCAGTTTCTAAAATCAGATGGAGAATATGAGCAGAGACAAGGTTGAGCATTATTATCTACTTACAGCAGCCTTCTTGATGTCAGGTATGTCATCGAGTAGTCTTAACATATGGAATGCCACATGGAATCCACACAAAGATGACCGCCATGGCTGCTGAGCACACTGCATCGAGGTACCAAAATGACAAGTTAATGCAGTACCAAATAGGTAAGAAGGGACCATAAAAAAACATCGGTCTTACATCGAGATTTGTTTTGTGCTTGAGTATGGCTTTTGACTTTTTTTTCTTTCCTTTCGTCACTCCGTCCTGTGCATGATCACCAAAGGCCCTGCATGATCAGTAATACCGATTAGAAACACTAAGAGATTGATTTTTTGTGAACAAAACCTACAAGATACTGTACCAAAGGCCCTGCATGGCCAGCAATACTGATTAGAAACACTAAGAGATTGAATTTTTGTGAACAAAACCTACAAGATACTGACCAGTCCACAACAGATTTGAGGTCTGAGAACTTTAGCGGGGGATGTTGTCTAGCAGAATCTAGATACCAAACCTCTTTGAACTTCATACAGATGATCACTGTTACCCAGTGGCTAGTGTAGTAGGCACCCACCACGTAGTCGTTGTTCATTGCATTTGCGATTTCTTTGGTAACAAGGCCAGAATGCTGAGAAATATTTGTGGAAGTAATAAAACCTGGATCTAAAAACCCAACACTAATCTGCATCTCCGCTGCCTTGTCCATCATTTTCCTACAAAAAATCAAATTGTTAGCGTGCATGAACTTTGTGGTCAAAATTAAAGAAATATCTTTTTAGGTTTTAAGGGACTTACAATCTCCACAACCTCAAGAAGGTAACATCCAGAGAAGCCAGGGTTATAAGGTTATACATGCTACTGAATGCAATGTTTAACTTTAAAGCACCACCACCACCTTTAAAGTAGTCTTGATCCACCTTTGCTGGAAAGGCAAGTTTATCCTTACTGTGTTCCATGACATAAGCATGCAACCTGGCACAATTTGGTCCAGCAGCCTATAAGTTTGCTTCTGACAACATAGGTGCACCAGGCTTGTATTTTGGTCGTTCCTGTTCTGTCCCAATAATACAGTTAAGAATCTCATCTTTAGACAGAGATTTCCTGGCTTGGTTCCCCTTCTGCAGTGGAGATTGCCTGGGCTCCTCCTCCTGTTGCAGAGGCTGCTGTACATGTTGTATCTGCTGCTTAGGGGGAGATTGCCTGCGCTCCTCCTCCTGCTGCTGGAGAGGCTGTTGTTTCGTCTGTTGCTTATCCTCATGTTGCAGCTGCTGCTTAGGCGGAGTTTGCCTGGGCTCCTCCGGCTGTTGTCGACGCTCCTGCTGCGTAGTTTTGCTGATCTGCTGCTGCTGCTGCTGTTGAGCCTTCTCTTGCTGACACTGAGCTGCAGTACCTCTATTTGATGCTGTACCCCTGCTACCTGTTGCGGCTTCAGGGTTGGGATGTCTCGTCATGGGCGGTATAAGGATCCTGTCCTTTGGCCATTGGATCCTTTGAACGAGAGCCTCAGCTAGGGTTGCTATGTCACCCCCATCAATTGGTACAGGCAGAGGGTAGTGACCCGCATTGGCCCACACATAAGTAGGTTGCACCACAACATACCCATCCTGCACCGGTACTGAATGACAAGCCTTTTGAAATGGAAAGACTTTCGCTAGTGCGAGCTCCACATTAATCCCGGTGCCATCCAAAAGGCTGCATGCGGTTGGCTCTGTCAGCTTATCTATTGTGTCCAGCATAGGTGATCGACTGTCACTGTGCACTTGATTCGCTTCGTCCTCGTTGGCATTCCAATGGTCTTGCTCTCTGCCACACACATCTTCCTCACTGTCATGCGCATGTTCTTCCTCGCGGTCATGCGCATGTTCTTCCTCGCTGCCATGCACGTCTTCTTCCTCGCTGCTACTGACAGGCGCTGGTAATTGGGAAGGAAGAAGTACATTTTTCAGTATTTCGATGCCTGATAGTCTTAGAGCATGGACAACTGATTTAAATGTTATGTCCATCATATCATGAGCATCAGACCTCTTGTTCCTCATCTTCTTCCTGTACATTCCAGCAAACTCTTCACCAAACCCTTTACCCCAGCCAAGTGAACTAGACACGCCTCGGACCCGACCTCGATGCTCTGGAGTCTCAAGTGCTGCGGTGAGGATATCATCCTCCCTAACCCTAGAGAAAGAACCATCGCTACCCTGAGCTGCAAGTGTTTTCACCGTATCTGCTACCCCCACCACCGCAGGGTTACTGAATGTTATGCCCCCGCTTCCTTCACTAGTATTCTTCCTCTTCTTCCCTACCCTTGCCCACAGATAAGGTCTCGAACGTCCAGAAAATTGGTCACAAGGGTTCTGTTTTCCTTCTGCAGCTAGCTTTGCATCCTCCTCCTCCCACTCTTTCCGTTTACCAAGATAACCTTTTCTGCCCGTCTTGTGTGGCTTATTATGCAATGCTCTCTTTTGTTTCATCTCCTGCTCAATTGCTGAAATGAAGGAGAATTGGTTTCCAGCACAAACATGTCCCAGTCTTGTTGCTGCAAAAAGGCATGCTTTATAAAGGGAGTCTCCTCTTCGCTCACATATTTTTTTCTTAAATGGGCCTTGAACCGCCGTTGCAAGGTTCCAATCTCTGATATATCTGCCTTAACTGTCTTCTTGCGAACAGATTCTTCCAGATTGGCTGGGTAATCTAGCTTTTCCTCTAAAACTACGAACAGATGTTCCTTCTTAATTGGTGAGAGATCATCAACCGCCTTGTTGATTGACACCCTCTCCCGAGCAATGAGGCCACAGACCAATACAAATCTATCCCTCACAGCATCTGGGGTAGGCCAAAAATTGGCATCAAGTCCAGTTGTAATCAACTTGTCTTCTGGCTATTTGGTTTGTGTCCTTGACCCGCGGGATCGAGTACTACTCCCAGCAGTCTGTGCTGAGTGACCCTGTGAAGAAGGTTCACCGTCGATGGGCTGTGATGGTACACTGGAGGTAGAGGAGTTTGTTGTTGTGGGAGACTGCATAGATGATATGTCAGGTTGTCAGTAGAGCAACATAAGCAAGGCTGAAAATCTAAACAAAATTCTTATTAGATAAATTCGTTTTCTCTGACAGGCAAAATAGCTGATATTACACTAGAAATCATTACAAGTCGTAAATAAAATCAGCATAGACATACACAGTTCATATTTTACTTAATTAGCATACAGGGATAGGTGCTAACCATTTTGACAGGGACACAACAATATGCTTATATATCAAAGCAGAGAATAAATTCCTTCAACTGCTTCCTTGTCCAGCTTCAGCAGCGATGGATTGTGTGTTCCATGTGTACATGCAACAAGAGGATAAAGCAATGATCATGACATTATATATAACAGTAGTGAAACAACACTCACAACACATCATGACACCAACAATAACAATATATATGACAGTAGTGAAACAATTAACACTCACAACAAAGCATAGGACAGTTTAGTTATCACTACATTATAAACCACTGTGATGCAATTCCCACTGACATTATGTGGCCATCAGAATTAAAGTATGCTAACAAGTCCAAAGCATAACTGTCGATCTGGTACATTCACAGCATAACAGAATTAAAGTATGCTAACATCCTCAATGCTTTTCATGAATTTACAGTCCAAAAATTGTAGCACCAGGAACATGAAAATGAATTTCAACAGTTCATATAACTTCATCTGTTTGCAACAATTTATTCAAACAGACTTGGAGCAACAAAATCCATCCATCAAATCCACAATCAATCAATTAAAATGAACTATTAAGGCATGTCTCCCTAATCCACCTTGACATGAATATATAGCAGATTGGGTGGACTACATTATAAACCACTGAGATGCAATTCCCACTGACATTATGTGGCCATCAGAATTAAAATATGCTAACAAGTCCAAAACATAACTGTCGATCTGGTACATTCAAAGCATAGCAGAATTAAAGTATGCTAACAGGTCCAAAGCATAACTTTCGATCTGGTACATTCAAAGCATAGCAAAATTAAAGTATGCTAACATCCTCAATGCTTTTCATGAATTTACAGTGCAAAAATTGTAGCACCAGGAACATGAAAATGAATTTCAACAGTTCATATAACTTCATCTGTTAGCAACAATTTATTCAAACAGACTTGGAGCAACAAAATCCATCCATCAAATCCACAGTCAATCAATTAAAGATGAACTATCAAGGCATGTCTCCCTAATCCACATTGACATGAATATATAGCAGATTTGGTGGCCGAGCAGAGAGAGGGCGTTGGGGGTTCAAGCAGGACTAACCTCTGTCGCGAATGAAGTAGTTATTCTCGTGATGGTCGGAGGGGCCGGATCCACGTCAGCTCGTGGCCTGAGGTGGCCGGCTCGTCGTCGTGGCCGGGGATGACGGATCCGCGTCAACCGTCTTTAGATTGGTCGGGAAGCCGTCTGCACGCCAGTAACCGCGTCCTCGTCACCGTCGTCACGCAGGGAGCGGTGGGGCTGGAGAAGAGCAGGGCTGCGGCGGGGAGAGAGCGGCGAAGGCGAGCGGGGAGAGTGGCGGCGGCGGTGGGGAGAGTGCGGGCGTTGTGGATCTGTCTAGCGAGGAGCCGAATATGTCCCCTGAGGAACTGCGCGCGTAACTGTGTTTAAGGAAATTACTGGCGTGCCCTTGACGGCTCTCTGGTAGAATTGGAATTCCATGGCCATTATAGTCAATAGTGGTGGGAAATTTTGAGCAGCCCGCGCACGGTTTGCCTGCTGATGCTGACGCGTGGGCCAATGTCATTGGCGACGATGGTTAGTGAACCCGCATCGCCTTTGTTGGCAGTTGGGTCCGGCGGGCGGGCAGCGGTTATCTTTTTATTTTGGCTGCTGACGCTGACGCGTGGGCCAGCCACTATTTTTTTCCGAATGAAACGTGCTTCCCTAAAATATTAGAGCCCATAAAACAGCACCTAAAAAATCATAAAAATACGAACAATTCATATTTGGACATTTAGTATTTGAATAAAATATCAACAGTCACACTTGTGTGCCCAAGATTCTTAGAATTCGTTTTTACATCCCATGTTAATGATGTAATAATTCTAATAACATCTAGTGTGCTCTAAAAAAATCTACAAATTGACTTGGCAACATAATTTGGGTACGTAGACTTGTCTTCAAAATTTCAAATGGTTTCGATGAAGGAATAATATACTTGTGTACAAATATCTACATCTCTCACATAGTTTTCTAGAATGTTCCTTGAACATTGAAGTTTTCCACACTTTGCAACATGTTCGAACTCATATGCATTTGAAAACTTAACAAAACCTTGTGTTCACCTTAAGATTACGAAAATGCAAAGTTTCATTACAGGAGGTGTGGAAAACAAATATTATTTATATGTTGTACTTACATAGAACAAGATAAGGCATATAAACATTGTTCAAGAAACGGAATATACACTAAACAATAAAAATAATGAAAACACGGTGATTTTAGAAAATTATAGAAAAAAATAATCAAATTTGGACTAATTACGACGGAGAAATACACGTTACAAAATTTGATTGCAGATTAAAAAGAGAAATGCCGTCGGCGACGCGGGACGGATAAACTGTTCTTCATTCTCCAATAGAACAAAGGACGAAGCAGAGGGCACCACCGCCCGCCGCCACCCCCGTCGTGCCCGCTTCGGCGGTTTTGACACCCAAGAGGGCATCCTAAGCCTCGTCGGCGGCAAATGAGACCACCGCAACCTTTGATTTGACTCACAAACGTGACAAATCAAATATTGTCTATCAAAAACTGATTAAAAACCGACATCCTGATAAATCAAATCCGCGTTTAGTAATATCTAATAATTTACATTCAAGATAGATAATGTTCATTGATGCTTGCGCCTACATCCCGATGTTCATCCTGCTGACGGCGTACTCCACGGCGGGGCGGAAGTTACGCGTCCAGAGGTCGAACTCATGACGGATGCGACACTCGGCGCTGCAGTAGTGGATGATCTCTGAGGTCTCCGGCCCGTAGCGCCTACATCTCGCTGCCCAAATGCAGACGTGGGGATTCTGGATGGGCAGCAACGGAATGTTGTCGTCACCGTCATCAAGCCAGTACCACCACGCAATGTTCTCGAGATCCCGGTTGACGAGGTAGCACAGCCGCCGCAGGTTGTGGTTCTTCCACCGCCCGTCAGGGGGCGACGGGCCACCGCTGATTTCCTGGAGCAGTGCCATGGCTTCGGGGTCCGCCGGGTTGCAACGGTACTTCAGCATCGCTAAGAAGTACTTGGCACTGGAGTCTTTAGCAGCGGCATCTCCGATGAGCTTCAGACCCTTATCGGGGTTCCGCCGCCTCATCAACCTCTCCATCCCCTCGAAGCAAAATGCCTCCGGATGATTGGCCTCGCGGAAGCGCCGCTCAAAGCACGACCTGACGTAGCGATTCTTGCACACCCGACGAAGATCACGCAGCGACACGTGCAGTAGTACCTCATCGGAGTCGCAGATGCGCCGGAAGGTGCCGCAGATTTTATTGCGATGGTTCAGAAAATGGATGACGGGCTCATACTTGATGGAGTAGATGATGATCTGGGTGACTAGATCATCTGGCAGCAGCTGCATCAAGCACACCGCGGCCATCAAGGAGAAGGGGAGGAAATAGAAAAGCGACGGGGTTTGGAAATTGAAAGGCGACGGGGGTTGAAGTTGAAGGCGACGAGGGTTGAAGTTGGCGACGAGGGTTGAAGTTGAAGATGACGAGGGTTGAAGTTGAAGAAGGCGCCTCGGCCGTCTAAAACAATAAATGGAAATTGAAAAGGCGCCGCAGTTTGGCTGCTGCCGCTGACGAGTGGGCCCGACATCATTGCCCCTGCCCCTTCTCCATCCCGCGTAATTGAAAGGCGATGCGTGGTTTTGGACGGTTTTGCGCCCGAAACGGAGCCCGATGCACAATTGAGTGGCACGTACTGGCAGTAGTGGAGTAGTGGGTGGGGGCAGAGGCGCCTGAGGGTTCCGCGTCTTGTCAATATAACTCCCCTGCCTTCCCCTGCTTCTTCCATAAGCTTATCATCTCTTTCGCTTCTTCTTCCTCCTCGCGACCCACCACTACAAATCTTCGGTCACCGAGAGATCACCAAGGAGGAGATGGCGTCGAGGAGCTCGCCACCGTCGAAGCAGGGACAAAGGGAGGACGACGATGACGAAAGCCGCCGTCGGAGGAAGTTGGAGAAGGGGAAGGAGCCGGCGACCAAGGACGCCGACAAGGAACCGTTCTTCGACGACACTAAGTTCGCCGTCGACCTGCTCAGGAGCGCCTTCAGAAAGCTTGAAGATGTTGGCGCGGCCTTCGACATCAAGGCGCATCATGAAGTGGACAAGGACCCGAGCGTGAAGGGTCTCGCCTTCAGGATCCACGGGTTGGCTGAGAAGCTCGAGAACCTCCCCATGGTCAAGCGGACTGCCCACCACTTCGTCTTCGACGACGGCAGCTCCGACGGCGACGACGGCAGCCACGGCGGCTCCGACGGCTCCGACGGCAGCCACGGCGGCGACGACGGCGGGACTCTGACGACGGCGACCGACTAAATGTGTGTGTGTGTTTGTGTCTTCGTCAGGTTGTTGGACATGAACTGCTTAGTTTGTTTGTCGATCATGAACTGCTTAGTTAATTAGTTTGGTTGTTGGATTTTGTATGTTACCAACTCGATCTAATAGACCCGAGTAGATCCATCCACGTCTCCTATAATATGTGTTCTGTTGTGATGAACTGGAGATCTGTTGTGATGAACAGGAGATCTGTTGAGATGAATTAGATCTTAGAGACAAAGGATAGTCATTGCCGACGCGGGTTAGCCTGCTGACGCTGATGCGTGGGCCAGTGTCATTGGCGACGATGGTTAGTGAACCCGCATCGCCTTTGTTGGCAGTTGGGTCCGGGCGGGTAGGCAACGGTTATCTTTTTTATATTAGCTGCTGACGCTGACGCGTGGGCCCGTCACTATTTTTTTGGAATGAAACATGCTTCCCTAAAATATTAGAGCCCATAAAACAACACCTAAAAAATCATAAAAATACGAACAATTCATATTTGGACATTTAGTATTTGAATAAAATATCAACAGTCACACTTGTGTGCCCAAAATTCTTATATTTCATTTTTACACCACATGGTAATTATATAATAATTCTAATAACATCAAATTTGCTCTAAAAATCTACAAATTGACTTGGCAACATAATTTGGGCACCTAAACTTGTCTTCAAATTTTCAAATGGTATCGATGAAGGAATAATATACTTGTGTACAAATGTCTACATCTCTCACATAGTTTCCTAAAATGTTGTTTGAACATTGAAGTTTTCCACACTTTGCAACATGTTCGAACTCATATGCATTTGAAAACTTAACAAAACCTTGTGTTCACCTTAAGCTTACGAAATGCAAAGTTTCATCACTAATGATTGTGTAAAACAAATATTATTTATATGTTGTACTTACAAAGAACAAAATAAGGCATATAAACATTATTCAAGAAACGGAATATACACTAAACAATAAAATTAATGAAAAGATGGTGATTTTAGAAAAAATTAGAAAAAATATCAAATTTGGACTAATTACAACGAAGAAATACTTGTTACAACATTTGATTGCAGATTAAAAGGAGAAATGCGAACTGTTCTTCATTCGAATAGAACTGGGCCCCACAGTCATTAGCGACACGGGACTGATAACCCGCGTCGGCTTTGCTGCTCTTCCAAAATTTTACACAGATAATACGAGCAACATACAAAAGCTAATCCACTACTGATTTCCTATTCCAATACTCCGTTCGAACTTCACCATTTCGCAGCGGAGCCTACAGTCTTCGCTGCAAAACAGATAAATTCCAAGCCATCCTTTATCCACGCCGCAGCAGCCGCCGTTGCCTGCGCACGGCTGATCGCCACGCACCTGTGCCGGAGGCGGCAGCGGTTCACCCCAAATGCGCCAAGTTGAGGAGTGGATCGCACGCGCGGCCTTCTCGCGCAAAGGCAGACACCCCACGTTGCTCAACCATCTCGACGTCGTACTGCCGCCGCCCGCGACCCGCCTCATGTATCGCTTCGCGATGTCGGCGGCGGCGGCACCGCCATTGTCCCTGTAGAGCAAGATGGCGTATAGATAGGCCGCCGCATCATGCCCACCCTCGGCGGCGCGCCGGAGATCATTGCATCCCCTGTTTTCCATGAAGACGGCTTTGATCCCGGAGAAGAAGCAAGCCTCCGGATTTCGGAGATCGGTCAGCATAGCAAGGAAGGATTTGTAGGCGGTGGGGTCCCACACCCAAGAAATCTCATCTCGTATCCCCTCTATCGACAAACGCCGGCCGACGTCGCCGTGGCCGCACACGCGGCACATGGTCGAGCAAGTACCGCGTAGGCTACGGTGGTCTACCAAGGGCCGCTTCGAGGTCGCACCGACGCGCGCCGCAATCTCAATGCAGAGGTCTTGAGCGAGGTCCAGCAGCGACGACGGCTGGTGCCGCCTGCTTCTTCCCGGCATGCTATTCATCTCCGGCTGGGAATGGTGACGATGAGGAGTAGGCAGTTGCTGTTTTTTCGCGGGTAGATGAAGGGGCAGGGGATCTAAATTATTTTGGAAGGAGAAGATACAAGAGATTTGTTTCCAAACACGGTTTAAGTATGCAATGGAGACAACGTTTGGTTAATCCGCGTATCCTTTAATTCTCCATTGCAGACGACGTTTGGCTAATCCGCGTACTATCCTTTAATTCTACATTGGAGACGACGTTTGGTTAATCCGCGTATCATTTAATTCTACATTGGAATCACTGCCTCTGCTCTCAGCCATTGACTGGGCAACTGTTTCCCCATTGACCGGATCTGGCATCAATTTCTTGGGAACCTTCCCATTTCCTGTGCTTTTGATCTTATCCCTTCCTCTTTTTTTTACAACCGATCTTATCCCTTTCTTGTTTTTGCTATAAAAACGCTGGTGGCAACAACGACGCAAAGTGCCTCTTCTTCCCTTTCTGCCTGGATCAAGCCCCACTCACGTGGCTCGAGTCACTCGAAAAGAACTCGATCGACAAGTGGGGCCAGCAGAAAGCGCAGTTCACCAGCAACTTCGCGGGCGCCATGGGGCGCTCGGGTACTCACATGGACCTGGCGATGGTCAAACAGGAACAAGGCGAGACGCTTCACCAGTACATGCGGCACTTCTTCGACAAGCGCGCGACCGTAGTCGACGTCACCGACAAAGAAGTCATCGACCTCTTCCAAGACGGACTCTATCACCGTCGCACCTTCGAAGACTTCGGTCGCCGCCGCCCGAGCTCCATCACCAAGCTCAAAGACATGATCACGTCATGGGCCGACGAAGAGGACAAGGCAAACGCCAAGTACGACTCCATTCGCGGCAAGAACAAGAGCAACACGGGCGGCAACAACAACAACAACAAAGATCAAGGGGGTCGCCACAACAACAACTACTCGAGCTCCAACCGCAAGCGCAAGCCAGACAACACAGTCGCGGCTATACAGCGCCCTGCAAAGGACAACTCGAAAAAGACCTCAGGCGGCTTCAGAGACTTGCTCAAAGAGAAGTGCCCGTGGCATCTGGATGGTAATCACACGACCGAGCAGTGCTACCAGCTCCGGCGAGCACTCAAGGATACTCCCGACCCACGGCCTCCTCACGACAAAAAGGGCAAGAAAAAAGTCGACGAGGGCAACGGCGACTTCCAGGAACCTGACAAGACGGTGAATGTCCTATTCGGCGGACTACCCACCAGCCGGTCTCAGAAGACCACCTGACGGGAAGTCTTGAACATCGAACCAGCGGTGCCGACACCTCTGAGGTGGTCGGAGGTACCCATCACCTTCTCCCGCGCGGATCAATGGACAAGCTTCTCCGAACCAGGGCGTTTCCCACTCGTCCTGAAACCTGTAGTCGCGGGCTCCAGACTCAACAAGGTCCTCATCGACAGCGGGAGCGGACTCAACGTCCTCTTCACCAAGACCTTGAAGAAGATGAAGCTCGACATCACCGATATGCTCACCAAGAGCGCGTCACCCTTCTACGGCATTGTCCCCGGTAACGCGGCTATTCCACTAGGCTCAGTGGTCCTGCCAGTTACCTTCGGGGAGACAAGGGAGAACTACCGCACCGAGTACATCAAATTCGAGGTTGCGGACTTCGAAACCTCCTACCATGCCATCCTCGGCAGACCAGCTATCGCCAAGTTCATAGCGGTACCGCACTACACCTACTTAGTACTCAAGATGCCAAGTCCTGCCGGAGTACTCACACTGCAAGGGGACTTGAAGATTTCGTTCGACTGCGACACCGAAGCCGTGGAACTCGCAGCGACCAACCAAGTACCCAATGCAATGATGGAGATCTTTGCTGCGTCCAAGAAGCTCGCCCCAACCGAACTCGAGATTCTCGAGAAGACCGACACCGCAAACAAGCCAGAGGAAGTCCAAGTGAAGGTCATCGACCTTGGGACGGGCGACAGCAGCAAGACTACAATGATCGGGGCGGGTCTTGACCCGAAATAGGAAGACGCGCTCATCAGCTTCCTCCGGGCTAACCGAGACATCTTCGCATGGAAGCCAGCGGACATGCCAAGGGTGCCCAGGAGGCTGATCGAGCACTCACTCAACGTCGACCCTAAAGCTACCCCCAAACGACAACACCTTCGCCGTTTCGCCGACGACCGACGGGATGCCATCAAGAAGGAACTCGCCAAACTACTCGCGGCGGGCTTCATCCGTGAATTTTTCCATCCTGAGTGGCTCGCCAACCCCATCCTCGTCCGCAAGAAGAATACCAACGAGTGGAGGATGTGCGTCGACTACACCGACCTCAACAAGCACTGCCCCAAAGACCCCTTTGGGTTGCCGCGGATTGATCAAGTCATCGACTCCACGGCGGGCTGCGACCTGCTCTGCTTCCTCGACTGCTACTCCGGGTACCACCAGATCACTATCAAGGAAGAAGACCAGGAGAAGACCACGTTCATCACCCCGTTCGGCGCCTACTGCTACACGACAATGTCGTTCGGGTTGAAGAACGCCGGCGCCACCTACCAACGAGCTATCCAGGCCTGCTTCAAGAAGCAGCTCAACAAGAACGTCGAAGCCTACGTGGATGACGTGGTCGTCAAGACCAGAAACTCCGATACGCTCATCGCCGATCTTGAAGAGACTTTCGCATCCCTGCGAGAGTACCAATGGAAGCTCAATCCCAACAAGTGCGTCTTCGGTGTACCATCTGGGAAACTACTCGGCTTCATCATCAGCCATCGCGGCATCGAAGCCATCCCTGAGAAGATCTCCGCCATCACCAACATGAAAGCTCCAACCTGCATCAAGGATGTCCAGAAGCTGACCGGGTGCATGGCGGCCCTGAACAGATTTATCTTGAAGCTTGGAGAACGGGGACTACCCTTCTTCAAACTACTCAAGCATCAAGAGAAGTTCGCGTGGACCGCGGAGGCTGATCAAGCTCTGGCGCAGCTCAAAGACTTCCTGTCTAAGCCACCGGTCCTCACGGCTCCTCGCAAAAAGGAGCAGCTATTGCTCTACCTCGCTGCGACTACTCATGTGGTCAGTACTGCCATCGTCGTCGAGCGGCAGGAAAAAGGCCACGCCTACCCAGTCTAGCGACCAGTCTACTTCGTCAGCGAGGTTCTGTCAGAGTCCAAGGCACGGTACCAGCCGGTCCAGAAGCTACTCTACGCAGTGCTCATCACCTCGCGGTGACATACTCCGCAATCAGGATGCTACTGGAAGAATCTCCAAGTGGGCGGTCGAACTCGGCGCCCTCAACATCGACTTCAAGCCACGTACTGCTATCAAGTCCCAGGCACTAGTTGACTTCATGGCAGAGTGGCGGGAGAATCAGCTACCAACTCCAACCGAGCGCCCAGAACACTGGGTGATGTACTTCGACGGCTCACTCAAGCTCGAAGGGGCAGGTGCAGGGGTACTACTGATCTCTCCAAAGGGCGAACAACTCAAGTACGTCCTGCAGATCTTCTGGAAGGTCTCAAATAACGAAGCCGAGTACGAAGCCCTACTTCACGGGCTCTGCCTCGCAATCTCTTTGGGCATCAAGCGGCTACTAGTCTACGGCGACTCCGCAGTGGTCATCAACCAAGTCAACAAGTCTTGGGATCGCAACAAGGAGAACATGGATGCCTACTGTCTGGAAGTCCGCAAGCTCGAGAACAAGTTCTACGGTCTCGAGTTCCACCACGTCGTCCGCGACAATAATGTTGCCGCGGACGTCCTGTCGAAGCTTGGTTCTACTCGCGCGCAAGTACCTGCTGGAGTCTTCGTCCACGAGCTTCACGCGCCATCCATCCCGGAGTCGGCGCCAACGGCCACCGACCCCGCGCCACTACAGTCTGGCCAGGAGGTCATGATGATTGACGTGGACTGGAGACAACCCTTCATCGACTACATCCGAGAGCAGAAGGTCTCATCCGACAAGAACTTGGCCGAACAACTCGTCCGCCGAGCCAAGGCCTACGTACTAGTCGGAGACAAGCTCTACAGGCGAGGTGCCACTTCTGGAGTACTCTTGAAGTGCATACCTCGAGAAGAAGGCAAGGATATCTTGGAGGAGATCCACAAAGGTGTCTGCGGCAACCACGCGTCTTCTCGAACGCTGGTGAGCAAGGCTTTTCGATGAGCTTTCTACTGGCCCACAGCTCTGGCCGACGCTGAAGAACTCGTCAGAAAGTGCCAAGGATGTCAATTCTTCACCAAGCAGCAACACGTCCCGGCCTACAAGCTAGTCACCATACCACCAACCTGGCCCTTTGCCTGCTGGGGGCTCGACATGATTGGGCCTCTGCCAACTGCGCCAGGAGGATTCAACAGAGTCTTGGTGGCCATCGACAAGTTCACCAAGTGGATCAAAGTCAAGCCGGTCACCTGCCCAAAGACCGACAGAGTACTCGACTTCTTGGATGAACTCGTGCATCGCTACGGGCTGCCCCATCGCATCATCACAGACTTGGGTTCCAACTTCAACAGCCATCAATTCTGGGAGTACTGCGAGAACAGCGGGATCGACGTCCGGTACGTCTCAGTTGCCCATCCCCGCGCCAACGGCCAAGTTGAGCGCGCCAACAGGATGGTACTCGACGCCCTCAAGAAGCGATTGCACGACGCAGCTAACACCAAAGAAGGCAAGTGGATCAAGGAACTACCCAACGCACTCTGGGGGCTTCGTACTCAGCCTACCAAGCCGACGGGGCAGTCGCCCTACTTCCTGGTCTATGGCTCCGAAGCTATTCTACCTGCCGACGTGATGTGGGAATCCCCGGCAGTAGAACAATACGACGAAGGCATCTCAGCAGACAGCAGACGGGTTGACATCAACGGCCTCGAAGAAGCCCGCTGCGCCGCCCTCGTCCAATCAGCAAGGTACCTCGAGGGTATCCGACGCTACCATGATCGCAACGTCAAGGAACGCTCCTTCAACATCGGCGATCTAGTCCTCCGTCGTATCCAGAACACGGATGGACTACACAAGCTCAGCTCACCATGGGAAGGTCCCTTCTCAATCTCTAAGGTGACCGGACCAGGCTCCTACCGCCTCCAAACACTTGAAGGCGATGACATCAGCAACTCGTGGAACGTCGACTAGCTGTGTCGCTTCTACGCGTAGTCGCTCGACTACTCTAAGGGTCCAGGTCTACACGACTACTCACGGACTCCTCGCTGTAAGCGGCCTTCCGGTCCTGGCACTAGTCTCTGGACTACTCTTCTCCAAGATCCAGCGTCAACAGCTACTAACGGATCTTGGGCTGCTTAGAGTGCTGAGGACTCTAGCGGCGGTCTGCAAGACCATGTACTCTAGATCCAGTCTATACAACTACTAACGGATCTCTAGCTGTAAGCGGCCTAAGGGTCCTAGCGCCACTTAGCCGTAGGCGGCCTCCGGGTCCTGGCGACTACACTTGTAAACGGCCCTGACCATCCAGGTGTACTTATTCATCAGTAATAAAGTTTGATTTTCATTCAACTTATTTACTGTGCCTTCCAATCAGGCATCTCCTAATGAGTACTACTACTCACAAGTTCCACCACGGTTTGGTACTCCGCACACTTCGTTGCAAGTGGCGGCTACGAGTACTTATTTCACAGATATATCATGGACAACTTTCATTGATAATCCAAACAAGTTACTAACAACTCTGTTTGTTTTCCATCAACTACCTTAAGCTACTCCTACAGGTACTCCTACTGAAGGTTGAGCTTTTCCGCCACTTGTTCAGCAATGGGCGCCATCTCCTCCAGGAGGGCCTTGTACTGATCGTCAGTACAGTTCGCCGCAAGTCCACCGGCGACTACGTTCACTGGAGCCTTGGGGAAATATGACTTCATGTATGCCAAGCCTCGGTTCGGGATCGACTTCGCCAAGTGCTTGACATACGTCGCCAGACGCCCGGGGGCTTCCTTCAACCGGTCCACCAGTGGAGCAATCTTCGGCCCGCCCGGGTGTGGCACCAGCAGCCTTGCAATGGGTAGCGCGGCTTCCTCAAGTTCCTTCAGCTGGCCCCGCAGCTTCTCGCAATCTTCATTGAGCTTCTACAAAGATTTATAGCAATTGACAATGTCACGGTCTGAGGCTTCACGAAGCTCCATGTGCTTGATACACTCATGACGCAACTGAGCGTACTCATACTCAAGTACCTCTCTTTTGTCGGTCTCACGATACACGATGTTCTTCAAGTCCGTCTCCGACGCCTTCAGCTGGTCGACCCTTTCCTCAAGCTCTGCAGACAACTCATCACATTGCCAGATTACACCAAGGTACCCTAATAAGTACTCAAAGGCTTTGGCGGGAAGCATACCTTTATTCTTCTGGTGCAGCGACTTGTTTTTCCGAATCAAGTCGTCCCTCTTCGCCTGCATCTCTTGCACTTCGTTATGATATTGGGCGAAGGCACCGTCGAGCTTGGATTGGAGCAGGGCGGAATGTTTCTTCGACCTATCGAGCTCTTTCTCCAAGGCTTCGGCACGAAGGACTGTGTCGCCGTACCCCTTCAGTAGCTCGGACTTCTCACGGGATCTTTCAATAATATCATGCGTATACAGAACAGTCAAACGGGTACTATGTATTTCGTCGTACAAGACTACTCGAGGTACTCGCAACGTACCTTGACCCACTGCTGGATACACCGCCATGACTCCATGTTCAGAGCAACAACGGACGGATCGACAAGATTGTCTTCCAGTAGCTCAAGACCCCCGCGGCACGAAGATGCCTCCTCTGCCATAGCCGCCGAATGGATCGGCGCGGCTTCCTCTATGATAGGCGAGCGGACGACTACGTCCGTGCTCGTCCCGTGGAGCGGATTGTCCTGCACTTCCGCACCCGACTCGGGGGCCACCGCAGTCCCCAGCTCGGGGACTGTTTCTTCCGCCGTCCCGACCATCGGTCCTGTGGGCTCCGACTCCACAGTAGCCGTTTCCATGGCCACGGCTTCAGGAATCAAGGTTCCCTCAACTTGTGCTCCTAGCACAATGAGTACACGCAGTCAATCTCAGCGGCTACGACTACTATGCATGATGACTACCAGTGGTGACAGGACACATACCTTCAACCAAGGTGGCTTCCTTCAACGTCGACTCCACCACGATTTCAGTCTGTGGCGATGGTGTGGGTTCACGCTCCCCCGCCGAGCGGCCCTCTCCGTCGGCTGGAGTGCTGGTCTCCCCACCGTCCCACGACAGGTCCGTGGATTTCCTGCATCATGAAGTAATCAAGTCAGCAATACAAGTCTGTCGTCCATACGACTACTTGAAAGTTCATAAGCACTTACAGTGTTGACCGCACCACGGTCACGGTCGGAGCACCTAGTATACTGGCAATATCAACTATGCCAGCCTCGGCGGCAGCTCCGGCCTCAACAGACGCCTCCTCTGGTTGCGCCACAGCTGCAGCCGGCGGAGGGTTTCGTCCTTCTTCAACCGACGGCTGCGGCTCCGCAGCACCGGTCTCCTGCCGTGCCGCTGCTGGCACGACTTCTTCGGTTGACGGAGGCGGGCTGATACTCCTATCAGCTGCCGCCCCCACGGTGTCCAGGACCCCCTCGTCGCCCTGGTCTACGGGGTCCGGGGAGGGGATATCCTGCAACATTACAAGACAAATCTTCAGCACACGACTACTTCTCAGCTGTGCTCGACTACTCTAGTCGCGGTGTTTACCTCTTGGTTGGTCGTCTCGGAGATCTTCAGCTTCTTGACGGCGTGTTTCCACGCCACGTTGCGAGGCCTCCTCGGCGGCACCGGCGGGTTAGCCTCGAGACTCGACGGCCTCTCGATGATGATTGGGACGTCTGGCATCCCAGCTCGGCTGAACCTGGAGCGCAGCTGGAACCTTTGCTGCAGTGTTTCCTCATCTTCATCGTCATCAGAGCCGGACTCGATGACAACGGCGTCACTGCCTTCACCGACTTCGCGGCGTTCCTTCTTCTTGCCCTTCTCCTCCGGTTGCTCTACAAGTCGCGGAGGGGAAGTCGGGACTGAGACGTATTTCGCCACGTCATCCTATAACATGTAGCACATATGAGTACGACTATCAAGCAAATCAGTACTCAGGGGCTTATGTCACGACTACTGACCTGATTTGGCGGCCGTGCCGCAGAGTACTCTGGCACCGAGCACGGTGTGTACGGGGGCATGTCCTTGAAGATCTTGCCCAACCTCTCGACAATGACGTCGTCCTCGAGTTCGAAGCCAGGCAACCGGGACGTATCCTTGTCGCCGGTGTACTGGTACCCGAGGGTGTCACGTGCCATCAGTGGCTGCACCCTCCTCTTCATGAAGCTGAAGGCCACGTGTTCGGCCCTCAGACCGGCTTCTCGCGAGGCTTGCTCTTCTTCAGCAACTCGGGTAGCTGAATACCCTCTTGCATGGTGGGCTCTGTGTTCCACCACGGCTTGTGCTTCGGTTGACACCTGCTCGGCTTCGGCAGCTCAGGATGGTGGTTGCTGATGTAGAACCATTTGGCCTTCCAGTCCTGGTTGGAGTCTATCAACTTGTACGGCAAGTACTGGTCGGCGGCATCCTCACGCATCTGGATACCGGCACCTCCGACTACTCGTGTATCGTTGGTGCTCGGTTGCGGCTTCAACCGGAAGAACTTCCGAAATAGCACCCAGTGGGGTTTGATACCCACAAATGCTTCGCAGAAGTGGACAAAAATAGAAACATGGAAGATTCCGTTGGGGTTGAGATTAAGGTACTCGATGCCGTAGTACCTGAGCAGACCCTTGAAGAAATCACTGGCGGGGAGTGCCAATCCGCGCTCTACGAACCGGGCGAACATTGGGATTTCGTCCGGGTTCTTCTCCATCGGGTATGGATCGTCGGTGCTGGTGTGCCATAGATCCACCTCCTTCTCCCGAAGGAACCCACTGTTGACCAAGGCGAGGAGGTCCTCGGTCTTCAGTTTCGCCTTCTTCCACTCCTTCGCCGGATTGGGGCGAGGGGACGAGGGCGGCGACGTCGACGATTGGCCGGCATCCCCGGTTTCTTCATCGCGGCTCCTTTTCTTCGACGCGTCGGTCTTCTTGCCCTTCGCTGGAGATCCCTTCATTCTCCAAAAGACGGGTGTCTTCACTCGCATTCGCTCGGGGGCTACAGCGGCGGGTGAACTACGGTGGCACGAGCAAATGGATCTAAGTCTCTGCGCGGCGGCGGCAGCAGCAGAGGAGCGGAGGGGGCGGCGATTCAGATCTAATCTGAGGAATGCAACTGCTAGGAGTGAAAAACCCTAAGGGACTCACCGGTTATTTATAACCGGCCCTGGCGGCTAGGTTCTCAGCGGGCAGATACGGCGCCAGACGGGTGACCTAGCGGAAGCAGCGTGACTCTTCAACTTTCAGTACTCGATGCTCTCCATCTCGGGGGCTCGACTACTTCAGATGACCTCAGTGGGATACAACCAGTTTCAAGACCCACTCAGGACACATTCTACAGTCAAGATGACCCTTTAATTCGAGAGGAAGTACTCGACTCAAGGCTCGGGGGCTCCGTGCCACGTGTCCTTCGGTTTTTCCTCCGGATTTTTCGGGATAAGATTGGCAGAACTTCAGATTGACCCTCAGCTTGAATCTACTATTCGACCTAAGGCTCGGGGGCTACATTCCATATGGAATGTGATTCTCCGAATCGCATTTTCCATATGGTCTCTTCATCAAGATATCGCGAGTATTATTGAAGACCTTCGAGAGAAGCACTCGGGGACGCTTGGAGACTACTCGGACTTCAAGACTACTCAAAGATCAGCTGGAGTACCTTCCAGCCTCGGGATGGTTCAAGCACTCTTGAGGACTTTCGGCTTGTGGAACTCGGGGACGCTCAAGGACTACTCGTCAAGGCCATCAAGACTACTCGAAGACATCCTGCTGTAACACCCCGTGTTTTTGCTTAGTGTCTTTTAGTGCTAATGACCTCTCTAATCAAGTCTCTAACCATCCATGGTCAACCCTTGGTCAAACCCTAGCCCGAAAACCCTAGTTAAGCCTTTGACCTTCCATGTCCATCTAGAACTTTTGTTGTGTTCTCCAATTTTCACCTAAACACCTCACTTTCTCCCAATGGGAAAGTTGTGCAGTTCGTCGAGGCACCCAACTTTCATGTTGGACGGCATTTCAAATTCGAAGTGCAAAGTGGTGAAAAACTCAAGTCAACGCCTGTAGTTACTATTCCTCAGAGCCGAGAAAATCCTCAAGTTCCTCTGCAGTTTATGCCAAATTGGTTGGTCCAAACCCCCACCAGCCTTTACCAAAGTTGTAGAGGTATACTAGATCTACAACTTTCCTATTTGGCACTCCCGGCAGTTCAGTTGCAAAATTTTGAGGAAAACCGAGTCAAACAGGGGCAATTGGAACGATTGGGCGCCAGAGCGCGCGCGACGCGCGACGTCGCGCCACGCAGCGCCGCGTCGGCCTCACCGCCGTACGGGCACGCGCGCACGCCGAGGCGCCGGAATAACCCCCGGTCCGAAGCCGTGCGCCGTGGGCACTGTGCGCCTAAGGTAGGTGACGCGCGCCCGCCCCCTAGGCCGGTGCCACGCGGCTGCCGCGCACACGCCGGAGCCCGCACCGCCTCCCTCCATTGGCCGCCGCTCGGGTGCACGTCGCCGACCGCCTCGCCGCCCATACCGAGACCCCGCCGTGGCACAGTGCCTGGTGAACCGCCTTCCCAGCTCGGCCACTCCTATAAAAACCCCCTCCCCTTTTCCTCTCGCGCGCGCCAGCAGCTCCGCCGTCCGCCATTGTTGCCGCCGACCGGTGAGCTACTTCCTCCGCTCGTGCCCGTGACCCACCAACAGCTCAAAGTTCCTCCCTAACCTCCACTCGAGCTCCCACAGCCACCCATGGCCTAGCTCCACCCCACATTCCGCCGGAATCCGCGCCGCAGCGGAGGCGCCGCCGACTGCCTCGCCGCCGGCCATCGCCGGGTACCTCTCCGGCCAAACAACCGTCACCAATCCGACCCTGGTGAGCTCAATCGCAGATCCCCCTCGCTTGTTCACCTGCCCCGGCCCCACCTCGCCGGCGGCGAGCTCGCCCCCGCCGTCGAGGGTACGGGTGTGAAGCCAAAAATCCTCCAGGGACCCTTGTGCAAGTTTCGAGGGCATCGTTGTGAACTTTTAAATCTTTCCAGGGACTAGAATAGAAGTAGATTCTTGAGTTCTTTGTGCTTTAGTCCAGTGACTTGTAAAATTCATATAAAATCGTAGAAAAATCCTAAAAATGCAAAACCAATTTTTCTGTACTCCTTGTGACTAGACCTACAACTTTTGCAAAGCTTGTATATACTTCTGAGCTATAGTTTTTGCATGAAAAATTGAAATCCATTTTACCTAGATCTGTTGTACTGCCAAATACACACATGATCATGAGCTGATTTTTGGATATGTTGTGAGTACTAGCATGTGTAGACCCTGTGCAAAAGTTTGCATAAAGTTACTGAGTAAATCTTTTATTATGATTTATCTTGTATTTATGCCTTTTCTGCCTTAATGATTTTTTTTGTAGCAAAAAGTAAATAGATTTTTGAGCTCTACTTCTGGTAATAGTCATATTATGCCTAGATGCACCTTTACTGAATTAATCATGATTTTTGGACTGCTATAAATATTTATCCCTGATTTATGCTTGTTTTTAATCATAAATGTGTAGTTCAAGTTCTATAATAGCTATGGATGTGTTTGTTGGTTTCCTAAGCTTGTTTTAGACTAGAGAAGGTGTAGGAGAAAGTTAGGCTCCAGAAGTGTTGTATTCATTTTTGTGTGTTTTTATCTCATTTATGCTAGCTAGAAATGCTATTAATTGTATAGTTTATTTTCAAAGGATCCAACTTGGTTGCTTGCTGTCCTAATGAAGTGTTCCTGGTCAGAGAGGCCAGTGGGTGTTAGTTTGGCTTGTTATAAGGCTTTTTGTTGAATAAAAGTGAAGGAACCTTTATAGGCTTGTTAGTAAAATATTTGGGAAATCATTCCTTTATATGCTTGAACCTTAGGGATAGGTTAAGAAAATGAGTTAAGAGTTGGAAACTCCCTCCTTGCTGTTGTGCATCTAATTTTGTTTAGTTATTTTAGATGTGTGCACAATCACCATAAAGAGAAGAATAAATAAGCTTTTATATTAATCTTTAAAAGGAAAAGGGTTCAATATTGTTGTCAAGGTGAATATGGTCAACCATGTGCTCCTTGTGGACTGTTTGCTACTGTTTTGATGAAATTAAATTAATTACACTTTAATTGTTGCATGTGCATCCTCCGTGTAGAAGTTCCTGACGGTAGTTACACGCTCGTGCCGGCTGACGAGGACGAGGGAGCAGGAGGAGACGTGCACTACGTGACCGTAGATCAAGACCCGGACCAAAGTCCGGAAGTTTGTGTGTCTGCTTGTGCTGACGAAGGCAAGCCCCGGTTTAATCATTAACCTATGTGTTTCATTTAAACTTCTGAATTTATCATTGTTATTTTATGTGCATTTACGTTCAGGAGTTGAATTGAAACCCTAGTTGCATGATCCTTAAGTACCTATGATCTTTTACTAGCATGTTAGGTCGCTAGTTGCTATGCTCTAAGGATCCGGTACAAGTCGAGTGATGTTCGTCACTCGCGAGAATAGGATCTCCTTTATGGAATCACCATATTTATTAATGGATTGCTCATGTGGTAAGAGCATGGGATTTGGGCTCCGGTCCAGTGGCTTCGTTGGTTAAGTGTTTGAACGTACTAAGCACTTGTCGGAAATGGGCACGGTAAGCCTAGTACCTAAATGATGCGGTGCGGGAACTTTGCGCTACTAATCTTAGGGTTGCGGCCCCGGGCTCGCCACCTGAGTACATGCGTGAGACTGGGTGACCTTGGTGGCGTAGCCCAGTAAACCTTGTACTTAAGACTGTAACATCTGATCCCAATCCGAGGAATGACGGGAACCGCCTGGTTGGAGCACTCTTAGTGAGGGCACCTCCCGTGTGTTTAGGTCTACCTTGCAAGGTTTGAATCAATCGATTGTCGGCCTCTCACCGTTATCTGAGACTACTTAATCTACTGGCCATGATATCCCTTTATGATGGAACTTTGTGAATATTGTTACTTGATTAATTGTATTGTACAACTTATGATTGCAATAGTTGCTTATCTAGTAATGATTACTTCTACTAGAACTTGAGCTAAAATGTGAAAGTAAGGATTCACTACTTAGTAGCTTTTTGGCAAACAAACCCACTAGCCAAAAGCCTTGCATGCTTAGAGGTAAAGTCTTTTATTTTTGGACGGGTAAGCCTTGCTGAGTATTAGTATACTCAGCCTTGCTATTTAAATGTTGTTTCCAGGTAATGCATGTGATGTGTGGCCTGGAGAAATTCCACCCGGCTGGGAGCTGGAATGGGTGGATGATGACGAATGATTGTATCATGGACGGCCTCCTATGATACTTATCGTACCGTTTAGTTAATTCCGCTGTTTTAATAAACTCTGAACCATTTACTTTCATGTCAAGAACCATGGTTTGTAATAATGGACCCTACGGGGAAGAATTGTATTAATTTGTAGGCACTCTGGACTCTCCTTCGTGGGAGTTTTAATGTATACGTTTCGATCCTCTATGTGTGTTTCAAGTGATTTACCGGGCGTTGACCCGGCAACACTCAACGGGATGATTCTTTATTATCGCTTAATGACCAAATGGAGTGGTTTAGGCGATAGTACGGAATTATCTCGGATGGGGTTGTCACAGTTGGCATCAGAGCATCCGTATACACCAGGGTGATTAGATTAATACTAATCACATGATTTACAATAAAACTTGCCAAGATTGATTGGATTTTGAAAATACGTTGGATCGTTAAGGAATGGTCTAGATCGAGAGGCCTTAGAGGGAATTTTGGGTTCTTTAAGGTGGCATAAGAATCTATGGTTTATTTGCTAACTTCCAGCACTTTATTTTATGTCAGACTTACTTTCTTGCACAACCAAACTAGATGAAGCCACGTGTTTCATACGTGTGCTGTGCCGCATCACGGGAATGCGAGGGTTGATGGAGTGATCTATTCCACGGATCCCATCTTCTCGTCTGGTTGCTCACGTGTCTTATACGTGCGCTTTCCGTATGAGAGTCATACGAAGGATGACATGCTCTATTCAAGATGAACATGTCATGGGTTGTGATGTCGCCACGTTTTGCCATACGTGTGCATTCCGCATGACGAATATGCGAGGCAAGGATACACTCCATTCAAACGGAGGGTGTCCGAGGTTGGACGCTGTCCATGCAGCGGCTTGACGCATGGATACCGTTTCTATAGTGAACGGTAATGTATGTGGACGCTTCCGTGACGTGCTGGCACGGAAGGTTCTTTTCTGCAGGTACACTAACAACGTTTCGTAAGTCGATAAGTGCGAATCGAGTAGCTCCGACTAGTTATTATAAGGAGAGCCGATTATAAGCTTGCCACCGGCATTAACTACGTCTTTTGGGATCCATGTGTGTGAGGTCGTTTAAGACGTGTGCGTCATGAATAAAATCTTGTTGAACCTAAAATTTGTTGTTGCATGTTTGTGTTATGCTTCCTAGGGTGATTGCTTGATCTTAGACAAGGTTATCCTCTCTTTTGATCCTAGGTAGTTTCTGCCAGATTTTGTTGCTGTCAGTTCATGATTTTTAGAGCCAAATCTGTGAGGAATCTGACTAGGCATCCTTTATGAAAGTTTTTTCTTATCAAATTCAGCATCTTCTGTGAATTTCTCATAATTTTAGGAATTTTCAATCTGGAGTTATGATCAGATTAGTAAGTCTCTGTCCTGCTGTTTTTCTGGGTAACCTTCCTCTGAAAATGGAATATTTCGAGCATGTTCCCATCTAATCTAGATCTACCCTTGAATACCAAAAATGTGCATAATTATGTCACTGAGTTGTTGGTAAAAAGTGGGAATTTTTGGGGCTCTGGTTTTTATGTTATGAATTTTTGTTCATACCTGCCAGATTTTTATGCCCTTATTCATGTTATACTCGTGTTGAGGCTTAACATGTGATCCCCATTTTTATACAGATGGAACAGCCACCGCACTTTGAGGTTGCCGAGGATGGTACGGTTCGTACCAACGGCCTCCACTGGGAGGGTTTTCCCCGCATTTTGTGGGAGACTCTCAGCGAGGTTGGCTACACCACCCCACCGACGTATGAGGTGGTCTACTTCTGGGACCGGGGAGTCCCCTACGCACGCACGACGGTGACTGTGCCACCACACCCAGAGCACCCGGAGTGGGTGGACTTGAGCATGATGTTCTTTGCTCACCGTGGCATCGAGTCGATTGAGTCCGCGGCCATGCGGACCCTCCACACCTTTTGTGAGCAGCACCCGGACGAGGTGATGCTCACCGCGCTGGGGTTGTTCCCGGCCATGGACCCACTTGACCCGGCTTGGCGTGAGCGTATGTCGCTCACTGACGTGTTGCTCACGGCTGACCCTCCAGAGGTCACTGTGCGCCAGCTTCTGAGGTTGTTGGAGGCGGTTTACAACATACAGGTTTTCCGTCTCTCTACTCAGGGCATGCTCGCCCTTGAGCTGATGGACTCCACAACTTTGAGGGATGTCCTCTACTTTGACCTTCAGTTCGAGCGGCAGACTACCGCTCACCTCCAGCAGGAGATTGTTGCACTCCAGGACGAGCGTGTCCAGTGGCACCAGGAGCGTGCCGAGTACACAGAGCAGCTGTACGCCAGGGACCACGCGTTAGAGATGCTGCAGGAGCAGCTAGCTCACACTGAGGCTCAGCGTTTTGCCTTGGTGCAGAACGTGGCGGAGATGCAGAACCAGGTCGTCGATTTGGAGGTAGAGGTGGAGGCTTGGCAGGCGATGGCACACCAGGCCCAACAGCCGCCGATCGTCCCACCGGTTGCACCTGCCGCTCCGGACGAGCTGCAGGGAGCTTCGGGCTTGAGTGAGGACAGTGTTGACGGACCGCCACCCGCTTCTCCTCAGTCTAGTGCTGGCTCCGCTGCGGGCAACTAGCTTGCCTAGTTGTTGTTTTAGGGAAAAATCATGTACTCTTGGTTTAGCCTTTTCAGCTAGCTTTTGTGGGAAGGTTTAGGCTGCTCGGAGAGTATGTGTAATATGTTTTATGTTGCATGTAAATAGTGTGCTAGGTGATCCAAGACTTCGCATCATGTAATGCTTGGATGAACACCTTTGTGATGTATGTTTTCAATGAATGAATTAGGGTTGTTGGGATCAAAATTTCACCTTGCGCTGAATACCAAAGTTGTGTGGAATGTTGTGGAGATCATGCTCACCAAAATTCGTTATGTTTGCATAAGCGTACCGAGAATTATGGCACAAATTGTGCACCTCGGCCTACAGTAAAAACAGCTAGGCAGAACCTCGGTTGCGAAATTTTTCGGGCATGATAATGTTGGAATTTGACCCTGAGTTGAATACCAATGTTGGAGCTTACGAAATTTTGCACTTGCTGACCAAAAATGAGAATTTTTCCCTGAAGGGGCAGTGAGTTATGAATTTTTTTTATCAACTCAGCTGCGCTGTCCGGTTTCCGAAGAAATGATGTTTATGAGTTTTCGTCTTGGATATTCTTCTTGTGGTTAATGTAAGCAAGCTTGCGAATATGTGGCTAATGAAAGCTCTATAAATTTCAGATGGTGGGACCGACACGCACCTCCCCCAACGGTTTTGGTGCAAGTGGGAGTGACGCTCCGCCACCTCCTCCCAACATGACCATCCAAGAGCAATTCATCGCCACCCAAACTGAGGTGATGCGACAGATTTTGCAGACGCAGCAGCAGATCGCCCAGCAGCTGCAGCAAAATCCCCGCGGGGAGAATCTTGATGGCCAGCCTCGGGTCACCAAGTATGAGCATTTCTATGCCATGAAGCCCCCGACGTTCGAGGAGGCCAAGGAACCTCTAGTTGCGGATGCGTGGATCAAGGCCATTGAGGCAAAGTTCTCAGTGTTTGTCCTGCCATGCTCCGAAGAACGTAAGGCGAGTTTCGCGGCCTTACAGCTCCGCGGGGCAGCACTGCTGTGGTGGGAGCATTATAAGTCCATGATTCCAGAGGGACATCAAGTCACCTGGGCTGAATTCAAGAGGGCCTTTAAGGAACATCATATTCCTAAGGGTCTCATGGACAGAAAGATGAAAGAGTTGCTTGCACTGAAGCAAGGCACTGACACGGTGTATGAGTATGCTAAGAAATTCAATGCCTTGTGTCAGTACGGTGGGCATCATGTTGATAGCGATGCCAAGAAAATAGAGCGTTTCCGTGATGGACTAAACGGGGACCTTTATGAGAGGCTTAATCTTTATGAGCCTAACAACTATCAGGACCTTGTGAACAAGGCCATATCTCAGGAAGATGCCATGACAAAAGCCCAGAAAGACAAGAAGAGGCAGGCCGGATTCACCACCGCTGGTGGGTCAGGCAAAAAGTTTCGCTTTGTTAAGAAGGGTACGCAGGGGCATTCCCAGTCATCTTCAGCGGGACACTGGAGGATGACCCCATCTCAGAATAAGCCTTTTGGGAATTTTCAGTACCGTAAGGCACAGCAGCAGCCCTACAAGCCTAGTGCACCCCCAGCCAATAATAATGCTTTGAAGGACCGTCGCTGCTACAATTGTGGGCAGCCGGGACACTATATCAGTGAGTGCCCCAAACCTAGGCAAAGCAAGCAAGGTGAAGGGTCAGGGGCCCGACAGGGTAATCATGGCAAGAAGCCCGTGGTGCAAGTAAAGCAAGGCAAGCTGAACTTCACCTCAATGATGAACATGCCAGAGGGAGCACCAGTGCTGACGGGTATCTTTTCTATCCGAGGCTTTTCAGTTAAAGTATTGTTTGATTCGGGTGCGACCCATAGTTTCATAAATGAGAAAATTCTGAGCAAGTTGGGTTTGAAGAGTTGTCATATGAACCGACCTTTCTTGATAACGACACCTGGTGGAAAAGTTACCACTGGGGACCTAGTCTTGAGAGTGCCACTTGAGCTAGGTAGCAAAGTTGTTCCAACAAATCTTATGGCTTTGAGTCTAGAGGGTATTGATGTGATCATAGGCATGGATTGGTTAACACAACATAAAGTCATTTTGGACAGTGCTACAAGGATGATAGAAATCAATTCACCTATTGTGGGCACCTCTACTCTCTACTTACCCTCCAATGGCAACGGGAATTCTTATGCTTTCACAGCCATCACTTCTTTGCTTGATAACATTCCAATAGTTTGTGAATATCCAGACGTCTTTCCCAATGACTTGCCTGGCATGCCCCCAGACAGGGACATCGAATTCATGATAGAACTTCAACCTGGCACCGCACCTATCTCTAAAAGACCTTACCGTATGCCACCCAAAGAGCTAGCCGAACTGAAAAATCAGTTGCAAGAATTGCTTGATAAAGGGTACATTCGCCCAAGTTCTTCTCCTTGGGGATGTCCTGCTCTCTTTGTGAAGAAGAAAGATGGTAGTTTGCGGATGTGTGTTGACTATCGTCCACTCAATGCGGTGACAATAAAGAACAAATATCCTTTGCCCCGCATTGATGTTCTCTTTGATCAATTGGCTGGTGCCAAAGTCTTTTCCAAGATCGATCTTCGATCGGGCTATCATCAAATAAAGATTCGACCAAGTGACATTCCAAAAACGGCTTTCTCCACCAGATATGGTCTCTATGAATTTCTGGTGATGTCCTTTGGTCTCACAAATGCACCCGCCTATTTCATGTACCTCATGAACTCAGTCTTCATGAATGAGCTAGACAAGTTCGTAGTGGTCTTCATTGATGATATCCTTATTTATTCCAAAAATGAAGAAGAGCATGCGAAACACCTTCGGATTGTTTTACAGCGTTTGAGAGATCACAAGCTTTATGCTAAATTCTCCAAATGTGAATTCTGGTTGGATAGTGTGAAATTCTTGGGTCACACTATTTCCAAGGATGGTATCTCCGTGGACCCTAGCAAAGTGCAGGAGGTCATGGATTGGAAGCCACCCAAGTCGGTACATCAAATCCGCAGTTTTCTGGGTCTAGCTGGCTATTATCGTCGATTTATTCCGGACTTCTCCAGAATAGCTAAACCCATGACGGAATTGTTGAAGAAAGGTGTCAAGTTTGTGTGGAGTGAAGCTTGTGATAAGGCCTTCCACACCTTGAGAGAACACTTAACCTCAGCCCCCGTGCTAACCCAGCCAAATATGACAAAACCGTTTGAGGTGTTTTGTGATGCTTCGGGCACTGGCCTTGGTTGCGTGCTTATGCAAGAAAACCGGGTTATTGCCTATGCCTCACGAGCACTTCGACCTCATGAGAAAAATTATCCTACCCATGATCTTGAGCTAGCAGCGGTTATTCATGCCTTAAAAATTTGGCGGCATTATTTGATGGGAAATCGCTGCAATATCTTCACCGATCACAAGAGCCTTAAATATATATTCACCCAATCGGATCTGAATATGAGGCAAAGAAGGTGGTTGGAATTGATAAAAGATTATGATTTGGAAGTCCATTATCATCCCGGTAAAGCCAACGTGGTTGCGGATGCGCTGAGCCGCAAGCATTGCAACTACACGACGGTAGAGCCGTATAATGAGACTTTATGTGAAGAAATGAGGAAGCTTAACCTAGAAATGGTCGAGCATGGAAATCTTTATACCATCTCCATCGAATCCCCTCTCCATGAGAGAATTGCCGCAGCTCAACTCATCGATGAAGAGGTTCAGAAAATCATACAGAAATTGTCTGAGGGAGATCCCAAATTTAATTATTTTCGGAAGGATGACAAAGGAGTTGTATGGTTTGGTCAGAGGTTAGTCATTCCCCAGGATCCGGAAATAAAGAAAGAAATTTTAGATGAGGCTCATCTCTCTAAATTCACCATCCATCCCGGTAGTACCAAGATGTACCGAGACCTTAGGGAAAATTTCTGGTGGTCAAACATGAAAGGTGAAATAGCCGAGTATGTGTCCGGATGTGATACATGTCAAAGGATCAAGGCTAGTCACCTAAAGACCGCGGGTCAAATGCAACCTTTGTCTATCCCCGCATGGAAGTGGGACGACATAAGCATGGATTTCATTGTAGGTTTGCCCCTCACTCCCAGAAAGCATGATTCCATTTGGGTAATAGTGGACCGGCTTACCAAGACCGCTCATTTCATTCCTGTCCACACTACCTATTCAGCCGAGCGCTATGCGGAAATCTATGTTGACCTCATAGTACGCTTGCACGGTGTTCCAAAAACTATCCTATCAGACAGAGGCACTCAATTTGTTGCTCGCTTTTGGGCACAAGTTCATGAATCCTTGGGCACCAAGTTAATCCATAGCTCCAGCTATCACCCCCAGACCGATGGTCAGACGGAAAGAGTAAATCAAATAGTGGAAGATATGTTGAGAGCTTGTGTTATCCACTTTGACAAGACTTGGGACAAATGCTTAGCATTGGCAGAGTTTGCTTATAACAATAGTTATCAAGCTAGCTTGAAAATGGCTCCTTTCGAAGCCTTATATGGACGAAGGTGTCGTACCCCCTTGAATTGGTCACAAGCGGGTGAGCGAACCTTATTTGGTCCTAAGCTAGTACAAGAAGCCGAAGAGAAGGTGGAAGTGATTAGAGAAAATTTGATAGCCGCTCAAATGAGGCAAAAGAGCTACCATGACAAGGCTAAAGCCCCCAGAGAATTTGAAGTCGGTGATTATGTGTACCTAAAGGTGTCCCCAACCAAAGGTGTACAACGATTCGGAGTAAAAGGGAAATTAGCTCCACGCTATATTGGCCCTTATGAAGTCACCGAGAAGTTCGGTACGGTTGCCTATCGTATTCGACTTCCGGACCGACTCTCCGCAGTGCACGACGTGTTTCACGTCTCCCAATTGAAGAAGTGCGAGCAAATACCAGAGGCACAAATAATTGAGGAGACCAATGCAGAGATAGAACCAGACCTATCACTAGCGGAATATCCAATGAGAGTGTTGGATCAAAAAGAAAGGCAAACTAGGAGACAAAAGGTGAAGATGTACAAGATACAATGGAGTCACCACACTGAAGAAGAAGCTACGTGGGAGACCGAACACTTTCTCAACACCAAGTACCCGGACTTTCTTCCAAGTCAAACTCGTACGTGATCTTTTCCCCGCCTATCTTTTAAATTCGAATCTCGGGACGAGATTCCTGTTAAGGGGGGTAGGCTGTAACACCCCGTGTTTTTGCTTAGTGTCTTTTAGTGCTAATGACCTCTCTAATCAAGTCTCTAACCATCCATGGTCAACCCTTGGTCAAACCCTAGCCCGAAAACCCTAGTTAAGCCTTTGACCTTCCATGTCCATCTAGAACTTTTGTTGTGTTCTCCAATTTTCACCTAAACACCTCACTTTCTCCCAATGGGAAAGTTGTGCAGTTCGTCGAGGCACCCAACTTTCATGTTGGACGGCATTTCAAATTCGAAGTGCAAAGTGGTGAAAAACTCAAGTCAACGCCTGTAGTTACTATTCCTCAGAGCCGAGAAAATCCTCAAGTTCCTCTGCAGTTTATGCCAAATTGGTTGGTCCAAACCCCCACCAGCCTTTACCAAAGTTGTAGAGGTATACTAGATCTACAACTTTCCTATTTGGCACTCCCGGCAGTTCAGTTGCAAAATTTTGAGGAAAACCGAGTCAAACAGGGGCAATTGGAACGATTGGGCGCCAGAGCGCGCGCGACGCGCGACGTCGCGCCACGCAGCGCCGCGTCGGCCTCACCGCCGTACGGGCACGCGCGCACGCCGAGGCGCCGGAATAACCCCCGGTCCGAAGCCGTGCGCCGTGGGCACTGTGCGCCTAAGGTAGGTGACGCGCGCCCGCCCCCTAGGCCGGTGCCACGCGGCTGCCGCGCACACGCCGGAGCCCGCACCGCCTCCCTCCATTGGCCGCCGCTCGGGTGCACGTCGCCGACCGCCTCGCCGCCCATACCGAGACCCCGCCGTGGCACAGTGCCTGGTGAACCGCCTTCCCAGCTCGGCCACTCCTATAAAAACCCCCTCCCCTTTTCCTCTCGCGCGCGCCAGCAGCTCCGCCGTCCGCCATTGTTGCCGCCGACCGGTGAGCTACTTCCTCCGCTCGTGCCCGTGACCCACCAACAGCTCAAAGTTCCTCCCTAACCTCCACTCGAGCTCCCACAGCCACCCATGGCCTAGCTCCACCCCACATTCCGCCGGAATCCGCGCCGCAGCGGAGGCGCCGCCGACTGCCTCGCCGCCGGCCATCGCCGGGTACCTCTCCGGCCAAACAACCGTCACCAATCCGACCCTGGTGAGCTCAATCGCAGATCCCCCTCGCTTGTTCACCTGCCCCGGCCCCACCTCGCCGGCGGCGAGCTCGCCCCCGCCGTCGAGGGTACGGGTGTGAAGCCAAAAATCCTCCAGGGACCCTTGTGCAAGTTTCGAGGGCATCGTTGTGAACTTTTAAATCTTTCCAGGGACTAGAATAGAAGTAGATTCTTGAGTTCTTTGTGCTTTAGTCCAGTGACTTGTAAAATTCATATAAAATCGTAGAAAAATCCTAAAAATGCAAAACCAATTTTTCTGTACTCCTTGTGACTAGACCTACAACTTTTGCAAAGCTTGTATATACTTCTGAGCTATAGTTTTTGCATGAAAAATTGAAATCCATTTTACCTAGATCTGTTGTACTGCCAAATACACACATGATCATGAGCTGATTTTTGGATATGTTGTGAGTACTAGCATGTGTAGACCCTGTGCAAAAGTTTGCATAAAGTTACTGAGTAAATCTTTTATTATGATTTATCTTGTATTTATGCCTTTTCTGCCTTAATGATTTTTTTTGTAGCAAAAAGTAAATAGATTTTTGAGCTCTACTTCTGGTAATAGTCATATTATGCCTAGATGCACCTTTACTGAATTAATCATGATTTTTGGACTGCTATAAATATTTATCCCTGATTTATGCTTGTTTTTAATCATAAATGTGTAGTTCAAGTTCTATAATAGCTATGGATGTGTTTGTTGGTTTCCTAAGCTTGTTTTAGACTAGAGAAGGTGTAGGAGAAAGTTAGGCTCCAGAAGTGTTGTATTCATTTTTGTGTGTTTTTATCTCATTTATGCTAGCTAGAAATGCTATTAATTGTATAGTTTATTTTCAAAGGATCCAACTTGGTTGCTTGCTGTCCTAATGAAGTGTTCCTGGTCAGAGAGGCCAGTGGGTGTTAGTTTGGCTTGTTATAAGGCTTTTTGTTGAATAAAAGTGAAGGAACCTTTATAGGCTTGTTAGTAAAATATTTGGGAAATCATTCCTTTATATGCTTGAACCTTAGGGATAGGTTAAGAAAATGAGTTAAGAGTTGGAAACTCCCTCCTTGCTGTTGTGCATCTAATTTTGTTTAGTTATTTTAGATGTGTGCACAATCACCATAAAGAGAAGAATAAATAAGCTTTTATATTAATCTTTAAAAGGAAAAGGGTTCAATATTGTTGTCAAGGTGAATATGGTCAACCATGTGCTCCTTGTGGACTGTTTGCTACTGTTTTGATGAAATTAAATTAATTACACTTTAATTGTTGCATGTGCATCCTCCGTGTAGAAGTTCCTGACGGTAGTTACACGCTCGTGCCGGCTGACGAGGACGAGGGAGCAGGAGGAGACGTGCACTACGTGACCGTAGATCAAGACCCGGACCAAAGTCCGGAAGTTTGTGTGTCTGCTTGTGCTGACGAAGGCAAGCCCCGGTTTAATCATTAACCTATGTGTTTCATTTAAACTTCTGAATTTATCATTGTTATTTTATGTGCATTTACGTTCAGGAGTTGAATTGAAACCCTAGTTGCATGATCCTTAAGTACCTATGATCTTTTACTAGCATGTTAGGTCGCTAGTTGCTATGCTCTAAGGATCCGGTACAAGTCGAGTGATGTTCGTCACTCGCGAGAATAGGATCTCCTTTATGGAATCACCATATTTATTAATGGATTGCTCATGTGGTAAGAGCATGGGATTTGGGCTCCGGTCCAGTGGCTTCGTTGGTTAAGTGTTTGAACGTACTAAGCACTTGTCGGAAATGGGCACGGTAAGCCTAGTACCTAAATGATGCGGTGCGGGAACTTTGCGCTACTAATCTTAGGGTTGCGGCCCCGGGCTCGCCACCTGAGTACATGCGTGAGACTGGGTGACCTTGGTGGCGTAGCCCAGTAAACCTTGTACTTAAGACTGTAACATCTGATCCCAATCCGAGGAATGACGGGAACCGCCTGGTTGGAGCACTCTTAGTGAGGGCACCTCCCGTGTGTTTAGGTCTACCTTGCAAGGTTTGAATCAATCGATTGTCGGCCTCTCACCGTTATCTGAGACTACTTAATCTACTGGCCATGATATCCCTTTATGATGGAACTTTGTGAATATTGTTACTTGATTAATTGTATTGTACAACTTATGATTGCAATAGTTGCTTATCTAGTAATGATTACTTCTACTAGAACTTGAGCTAAAATGTGAAAGTAAGGATTCACTACTTAGTAGCTTTTTGGCAAACAAACCCACTAGCCAAAAGCCTTGCATGCTTAGAGGTAAAGTCTTTTATTTTTGGACGGGTAAGCCTTGCTGAGTATTAGTATACTCAGCCTTGCTATTTAAATGTTGTTTCCAGGTAATGCATGTGATGTGTGGCCTGGAGAAATTCCACCCGGCTGGGAGCTGGAATGGGTGGATGATGACGAATGATTGTATCATGGACGGCCTCCTATGATACTTATCGTACCGTTTAGTTAATTCCGCTGTTTTAATAAACTCTGAACCATTTACTTTCATGTCAAGAACCATGGTTTGTAATAATGGACCCTACGGGGAAGAATTGTATTAATTTGTAGGCACTCTGGACTCTCCTTCGTGGGAGTTTTAATGTATACGTTTCGATCCTCTATGTGTGTTTCAAGTGATTTACCGGGCGTTGACCCGGCAACACTCAACGGGATGATTCTTTATTATCGCTTAATGACCAAATGGAGTGGTTTAGGCGATAGTACGGAATTATCTCGGATGGGGTTGTCACACCTGCTCGACTACAAAGTACTCGGGGGCTTGTCGTATGGACATCCCTGGGCCCACTACTCTGGTGGGTACTAGGACCGACTACTCGGTGGGTCCCTGGGACTACTCGACTTGGGCAACACGGCACCTGCTGGCGTGGGGCGCAAGGACTACAGAGGGATAATACTCGGTTAGAAAGCTACGCATGTCCGGATCCATGTAAAGTACTCCTAGCCGTATCCGACTAGTACTCTCCCCTCAAACCGACTTGTAACCCTGCCTCCCGGACTATATAAGGCGAGGCAGGGACCCATATCTCTTCATCCGCATCATCTTGTAAACACACCCAATTAATCCAGAGCTACGCAGCATACAGGACGTAGGGTATTACGCACCTCGCGGCCCGAACCTGTCTAAATTGTGTGCCACGTGTCTCTCCTTCGAGTTACCGATCTCGGCGAGACCACATTCATCTACCTCGGGTACTCCCCTTGGTAGGTTGCCGGTCTAAAACACCGACAGGACTGCTGTCCGAAAGCGAACGCGCGCTCGCTGATTAGTCACGCCCCACCAAGATGTATATATTATGTTTATACATATAATAAAAATCATGCATTTAGAAATAACAAGACATATGCAATGCGAATGGAATGAGTACAGCTAGTTTTTTTTCTGAAAAAAGTACACCGGCGCTAAAAGCTCAGGTCAGCCCAAGTTGAGTCGAGTGTGGCGGGCGAGAGCGCGAGTATGGTGTACTAGCGCGAGGGCCGACGGCCTCGTAGGCCGCGGAAATCCGGCGCAGTTACGGCGTCGTTCGTTGCGGGCCGTTGGTTCGCTCTTTTGAGCCCGCGTCTGTTGCTTTCTTTTCCTTTCCACAATGGCGGTCCGAGCCTGGAGCCCATTACTTGGTCTCTTTCCGGTGGGCCAAACTGTTTTTGACGAGCCTTGATGTTTCTCTTTTCTCATGCATATTAGTACTATCACTTTATTTATGCAACTGAAAAGAATAAAAAAAATCGACAGCTGAACTGCTGGACACAAAACATTGTTTTCTTTTATTTCAGGAGCATCTGCCATTTTTTCTATGTTAATCAAGAACTTACATGCTGATGCCTCCTCGTTTTAGACTAGTGGTCTTTGTCGAACACCTACAGACTAACGCGAACCTGCATTGCATCATGCTGATGCAGCTAGGCTAATCAGAAGCCCTACAGGAGGAAGTGTCTGGCTGTCTGCATCGTGTTCCCTGTATAGCTTCCCGTAATTTGGTGCGGCCATTGGAAGTGACTGGCGGGCAGTTTGACTCCAGTAATTACGGCAAGAATCCAATTCAGTCAGGCCGGCCGGCCACTTTATCGGCCGGCGACTTTCGCCGGCCTGCCGCCGGCTGGCTCTCATCACAGTAGTGTACTCCTAAAAGCCATGGATCGCTGTTGTCACACACGGTAGGTTATACAAGTATACTACTTTTGTGACGGGGGAAATCAGAGGGCTTTGGACTGAAAGAGACTTGTGCTAGCTTGAGGGTTAGCATCCTTTGCGTTCAACCAACGCACTAGCTAGAGTCACTGTAATTAAATAGTACTGCTTTGGCCGTTGCAGAAATTATGATGTTGTTCCTTTCCAGGATTGCCAAATCTGCGGGAATGGAGTGCCATCAGGAAAAGGGCAAAAGGCTCCAGCATTCGGCATGAAAGGAAATAACCTCGACGTGCTAGAGACCTAGACTAGAGTTGTCGCTTGCAGGGTCTCAGTTCTCAATTCAGAAAAGGTGGTACCTTGCAAGCTGGGTCAGCGCCGCAGAACCGTCTATTTGGACTACGTATTAATTAAACACAGCCAACTTAACCTCCAAACTTTAATCGTCTTTTTTTATAACCAAGTTCTAATAATCTAACTCTGAATGAAGTCCCAAGTCAAGGACTCTTTCCACAGGTAGTCAGGTACTGTACCACCGTTTGTTAGTTAGCAAGTCAGGATCAGCCTCTCTAGTTTTCTTTTTCCCAGAATAAAGTACAACCTCCGGCCTCTATAGACATGCAAACAGCTATTATAAACATGGAAATTTTGTAAATAGATGGACAACAAGATTTGAACCCTAGCTTGTAGCTGGAGTCATATGTATGTCTCACGGTTCGACCACCACGCCAATTGTGCATTTTCAAGCGACGACTTTATTTAGTCCATCTAAATAATGAAATAGTGAACTATACCATGCGCATGGATTTCATAAAAAATATTTTGATTTTCTCTGAAGTCGTCGAGATAATTCTCAATTTTAAATAGGGCCTTAGAGGGGATTACAAACTTATATGCACTGAAAAAGCGATAATGGAAAAAAAATAGAAACATACTTATACTATATACTTATATAGCACACAAATTTACTGTCAATAATTTATAATCTTGATCACACTGGTACAAGCGTATCGACAATGGTCGGGGAAAGCACATGTAAACTTTGCCCTCCTCCATTTCCCAGTCGTCAAATCTCCCAAGACGCACAACACCACCTAAAGCACACAAGGACACACCCGGCATATGTCACCGGCTAATAAACTGGCTAAGTAATCAATAACTAAGGCACCTCAATCCCATGCAAACGATGCAGTACCAAACTAATAAACGAGCAAATGATGCCGAATTATCGTGTCCGTTGCCGTTTCCAGCAGCAGAGATCATCATTGGTTGCTGCTAGTACTGGACGATGGAGCGGTAGTAGGCGTTGGGCGCCCAGTTTGCCGGGATGACCTGGTTTGCCACCAGCGTCTTGCCGGACTCGTTGGTGATGCGCAGCGAGAAGGGCGCCTGCAGCCGGTGGTTGGAGTCCAGCCTCCAGATGGATCCCCAGGACTCCCGCATCGGCGTCCATGAGCCGGAGTTGGCCTCCATGAGGTCCACCTGCACCACGTCGCCGTCGCCGTTCTCAAACTCGACGAGCACCGCAAGGTAGACGGGGTTCGAGCCCTCCTCGACGTGGAACGTCACCTTCTGCCCGGGGTAGTTGCAGGGCACTCTGCATGAACATGCCATGTGGTATGTTTAATTTGGATTACGGCTTGTCGACAGGCATATAAGCAAAAAAAAAAAAAGAGGCCAAATTGTAATAAAGTGGAAGTACGCTACTAATATTTGTGAGAATCTACTTAAACCGGTCGTTGTCGTTAAAGGTTGGTTGAGCAAAAGTACAAAGGCTCCACAACAAAAGTAGCTAAACGGTCAAGAGATATGATTCTGTTCGTGTGTGTAGGGCCTTCGGATGTGGTCGGTCTGTGGCTCTTCGTTTGTTTTGTTTGGTCTGTGTGGCTCTGTGTTGCAACGAGCGTTGCAAATGTTTACCGACCTCTTGAACTGGATGTCGATGATGCCGGCGTGGCGGAGCTCGTCGTTGCGGCCGGGCTTGGCCATGGCGCCGAACGCCGTGCCGCTGAGGTCGAAGTGGTACTTGGAAACCGGGTAGTAGTTCATGTCGGTGATGATCACCGTCTCCGGGTTGCCGGAGCACGCATCGTTGTTGACGCATCGTATCTGCAAAAAGGTCAACAACAGCAAATGAATAGGCGAAACTGTCTCTTGATCCATCTCCATTTCCGTTTCCACGAGGGCATGCAGACGACAGCACAAACGTGTCGCCCTGGAAATAGTATCTCTGACCAAGTAGTGTAGGAGAGGACTAGAGGAGTACCTGGTAGCAGGAGCCGCAGCCCTTGCCGTCCTTGAACAGGGGCTCGTTGCCGCACGACGTCATGGCCGAGAACGGCGGCAGGTTCACGTTCTTGAACCCGCAGGCGCCACCTGCATATGCACGAAAGCTTATAGATCTCGTACGTCCAAAACACCATTACACGTGTAGCATATAACTACGATCATCTGGCGGCGCCGCCGCGCCATGCACCGGCGCCGCCGTTCAAATATATACACGTACCGTCATCGTCGGGGCCGGCGCCGGTGGGCGCGCCATACCAGGTGGCCCTGGCAGCCTCCCAGTTGGGGTCGGCGGTGAAGGCGGATGTGTTAAAGTTCACCGGCCTAGCGCACGAGCCGTACGAGACAAGGAGGGAGAAGACCAGTGCACCAAGGGCAACGAGGACCTTGGACGAGGCGATCATCGTCGATGCCATCTTACTAGCTACTAGCTAGCTAGGTCGTTAGTCGTTGCTACTGGGCAGACAGGAAGCTCTGTGTTTCGATGGTCGGGCAGAAGCACATTGCTGGGGTATTTATAGGCGGGGAAACGAATCGAAACGAACACGCAGTGCGCCGCGATCGCCATCAGCGGCCGTTGCACCCGACGCCCTTTGGTAGAGGTCACATGGCTGTGGAGCAAATCCTGGGAGGGATCAGGGATGGGGCCTTCAGGTCATGCGTGCACTATTTTACAAAGTCACGGCTCCTTGGCGGTTATCGCATATTCGCAGGTTTTGTAGTATAATATATGAAAAGGACATGCATGATACCTGTATATACGGATTCTTGTGAAATTTTATTAATATATAGTACTCTTCTCGTTAGTGATGCGCAGTTATCTGCGTTATGAAACGAACGGAAATAGAAGCAACAACTAACGGCAGGTTTACGACCAATACACGGACATCATTGATTTGTCACGATTCTGTGTGCTGAATCAGTTAATCGTAGGAAGCTGCGTTAGAAGATAGGTACCTAATGCATTTCAGTTTCCTGTAAGCAAAGTGATACTATATGCCATATCAATGAATGAGATATAGTAAACCTACAATGATATGCTGAGCAACAATGATTATGTACGCTTGGGGACGAAATCCTTGTTTGTTGAGAACTGAGATACCTTGCAAAGTGAATGCAGAAACCGCCCTAAGATTTGTAGTTGTAGGACATGTGAATCAAATCTTACAATTCTATTTTACAACCTTCAAGTATCCCTAGAGGCTAGAGCATAGTTTTTCAACCCTCAGCTATAAAACTGTTTTCGTTTTAACCCCAAACTATATATTATAAACGTTCACTTTTCAACCTTGGATCAAATCTAGCATGATATATGGTTTTCTGTGACATAGCATTACGTACGTGCGGTGGTGTTTGCGGTTTGCAAGGCTAAAATAGTTTTTCTGCAATTAAAATCGAATATGTTTGAAACTTCACTTCCGATTTCCTCACTAGTCACTACTAGCACGCCATGGGAATTTTGACCGGCCAATGTAACCATCGTTTGGGTTTGGCCTCTTGGCTGATACTTCCTCCGTTATTTTTTTTTTAACGAACCGCACAAGATAGTACGTGTTGCATTGATATAGAAGAAAAAAATACAAGACTATGATCCTGGGAGATCATAGGTAGGAAAAAGAAAAGAAAAAGAAAACAAACTCGCCCGGTTGGATTGAGACATCAACACGAGTTACCGCTCAGCCTATACTCACCGGCCGGTTGGATTGGGGCATCAACACGGCCGGGCACTGCACACCAACGACGACAGAAAAGACAAGAGCAAAACCGCAGCTCCACCTACAAACCGCACTCATGCGAGCATCGAACCAAAGGAGCGAAGCCCACCGCCGAGACGAGGAGCTGGGGGGCAGACACCACCGCCCCGAAGGGCCGCCGCCTTGCGGGACTCAACGCCGCAGTGATGCTGCACCGCCACCGACCGCCCGACAGCGTGAAGAATACCGAGTCCGAAGCAACTCACGCGTGCGCGGGGACCGCCAACCCGCCACTCAGCACGCCTCTCTCTCATGCGCGGGGACCTCCAACCCGCCGCATGGCACCACGCTTCGGAGTCGTCTCAAGGATTGCCGTCGAGGTAGCCCGAAGAAGTGCCCCGCCCCCCAGAACCGAATCAAGCCGGAGACCACCACCATGGTTCGAAGTCATCACGTTGCCTTGCCCTTGCACAAGCTGCCGCCATCGAGCTGGAGGATCGAAGTTGTCACCCGCGCCGTCTTGCGACGATGTACCGCACCGAGGGCTTTCAGCCGTGCTGAAAACCTCGCCGCGGTCCGCTGCAGGCCAAGTCTTCACTGGTTACCGATGCCGCAAGCGCCGTCGACACGTTGTCCCTCACCGCACTGGAGATTGCCATGCAATACCAAACGTAGACCGGTGAAGACCTCCAAGCGCCAACAGGAGAGCGGCGACGTGTCCAAGGGTAGGCAAACCCCCATGACGCCCACTCGATGACAGTTCCGCCCCCGCCGGTCGAGGAAACCACCAATAGTATGCCGGTCAAGAGACGACGTCTCCAAGGAGATTGCGACGCCCACAGGCGCCGCCGTCGCTCGTCCAGGAACTGGACCGGGTTTACACCCAGAGACCTAATGCAGCGGGATTGCCGTTCCAAGATGACGCCCTCAGCAGGAGAACGACGCCCGAAGGCGCCGCCACCATTTTTGAATTAACTAGTTTATCTTAAACTACGTATATTTAAGGACGGAAGTAGTATATACTCCCTCCGTTCTTTAATATCATATTTGTGGAAGGAGGTAGTACTAACCAACATCATATTTGTGGAAGGAGGTAGTACTACTTCCTTCTCTTGTACCCGCGGTATCGCTGAGTCCCTTCCGACGCGCCACACGTACACTGTGCGACGACCGTGCAGCTAGCCCGTCTGCTCCATGCCGTTGTAGTGTTGTATACTGGTTGGCATGATCTCCACCACTTCCAAAGTCCAAACTAGCATGTGGCTGCGGCCTGCTCGCGCATGCAGGATCGAACTTGGGCGGCGTTGTTGGTTCCTTTCCCTTCACCTTCACGCATGACAAATATGACATATGCCTCGCGTGCGTGGTGCGCGCGCGTTTTCTGAAGCTGATCGAGTTAGTTGTCCGTGATGTCGGCCTAACACTTGCGCACAGCCCCGTTTCACGTTAAGCTGTTCTCGACCATTTCGTACACCGCCGAACGCAAGAAAGCAGAGTCTCTGGAATACCCATGCCGCCGTGCGTGCACAACCGAAAGCATACCCGCAACCACAAGGCCGCGGCTCCAGAAGTCGCCCGTCCGCCCGCAACCGAGACGCCACAGAGCCGAGTAGCCGACGAGACCCGGGGCCGGGGGCCCAGGGCACGCTGTGAGCGCTAGCTGAAACCTGCGCGGCGACGGCGCGGGCTCCGGAAATCTGGTGCGGAGCCTGCTGAAACTGAGAGCGGGTGGTCATCGGCTGATGATCGCTGCGTTCCTCTTGCCGGCCGCTGGTTCGTTGGGCGGCCGGCGGCGGCGGCCCGCACCTCACATGCAGCGCGGCCGTCGGGCCGTCGGCATCCGATCCCTCGCCCGCGCACATGCGCCTGGGATTCGTCGTGCGTCAGTTACTTCGTCTCTTTCCGCGGATACTGTTTGGACGGGCGAAAATAAAATGCGTCCAGCCAGCCACTTCGCTCCTCTCGGGTCTCCTCTTTATCCATCGGAAAAAGAAATGCTGTCGACAGCTGAACTGCTGGACCAACAGAGCACACTGTTTTTTTGTGTCCACCAAGCGCAGTGATGCTTGGAGAAGCATCATATATTTGACCCTTTTTTCAGGAATCCTGGTTGCGGATGCCACAATCTAGACAGGAAAATCTTGTCAAACGCCTATTACTACTGCACTAGTTGAACTGCCTAGCTACGTGAAGCTCATGTAGTCATGTACCCTGTAGCTCTCCCTGATTTGGTGCGGTCATTTGCAAGTGACTGATGAAGCGAGAGTTTGACGCCAGTAATTACGGCAAGAATTCGGCTTAGCTCACTCTGAAAGGTTGACTAGGCCGGCTGTCACAGTAGTGAAAAGCGACGAATGATTCTATGATATATGGTTCTGGAATCAGCATCCTTTGCGTTCAACCTACGCACTGGTCGTTAAGTACTCATCCCTCGTTCGTTATACTGCATGCTTTGGCCGGTGCATGAACAATCATGCTATCCTTTTTCAGGATTGCCGTATCTCGTTGGAATGGAGTACCATACGCAAAAGGATTCATCAGGAAAGAAACCTTTGCTACATATGTATATGGACTCGCAGGGCTCGAACTATCATAGAGAGAATCCGGTACCTAGCGTCGTAGACGCAGGAGGCTACGCTAGCCCCTGACCCCTATATGGACTCGCAGCACTCGAACTGTCACTCCAAGTGTTCTTTCGCCTTTACAACAATTTAGAACGTCCGCACTGAAATGCGGTCCCTCGGAACATCAAAATCTTCTGACCCGGAACTCAGAAATCTTCCAAAGGTAGAATTGTTGTTGGTTACAAAGTCAGGATCAGATCTCCTCTGGTGCATTCTTGGTGCCTAGACTGAATATTGGAAGATCCAGAAAGTGCAGGAAGAAGAATTTCGCAGGACACACAATAAGCAATTCTGCATGGACTATTCAGAACAGAAGAATTTCACAGTCAAAGGGAATAATTGCCTTCCGTAGAATGAAGATGACTCCCACTTTTCAAATAAATGTCAATGATAATCGTCCATCCAGTCACAAAATAAATGATATTTTCTCCGATCAGAACCTATATGAACTGATATAACTGACCCTATATTCGTATGCATTATTTTGGTCAAGGTCAAAGTCGCACACATATGTTGCTCAAAGATGGATACGAATGTGGATTGACTTGATTATGTAAATGTGTTCTAATATGAAAGAGTTTTTTAGATCCACACCAATACAAATTTTCAACTTAAAAAAACACCACTGCAATTCACCTATTTTAAAAAATTTCATTACAATTTTTGATTTCCCACAAAAATATCACAAAATACATATGGAGATTACTTGGACCCGGCTGCAGGCGTATATGAATATGTATACTTCGTCGCATCTCCTCTCTCTATCACTCACGCACAGGCCCCACTTGTCATGTCATTCTTCCTCATCTTCTCATTTTCCCTTTTTGAGCCACATCCAATGGCGCTGTGGACCAGAGCGCGTCGGGGAAAGGCAACGGCGCGGCGGGGCGGTAGTGTCGGTGCGGTAGGGGCTCGCAGCCACGGAGGAGCCGCTGCGCCGTGAGCTCCAAAGCGCGTCGGGGAACGACAACGGTGTCGCGGGTGTAGTCACCAAGTCCCGGCGCCCGTTGCCGGAGACGAGGAAGACACCCCTGTGAACACTAGAACGCACGCACGCACTGAAACTCTGAAAGACAGAGAAATGCAGAGTATTTTGGTGCCGTCAAAACAACCGGCGTTTTCTGTATTAAGCAACTGAATTTATACAAAAGAGTGTCTAAACAAACACCACGACGCTGCGATTCTCACGCCTCCACTTCGGCCGCGTCATCCCACGCCCGGAGACCTGATCAGCACCACCACTAACAGCTAGACACTACGAAAAGAAAGGAGAGCCGCTGCATGAACACATGCAGGAACGACATGTACAAGACGCGCTCAAACGAACAGCGAATGAGCTCCTTTATTCTAGCTATGCCAACTAACAAACCGAGCTTGGATTATCCAACAATCTCCCCCTAATTCATGCTCGGTTTTCCCTCAAGCTTGATTACACTGATTCTGTCATGAAGATCCCTAAATCTCGCACGCCAAGTGACTTTGTCAGTATATCAGCAAGCTGATCCTAAGTACCTGCATACTCTAGACAGATTCTTCCATCCTCCACACATTCACGAATAAAATGATATTTTGCATCGATGTGCTTACTTCTGTCATGAAGGACTGGATTCTTGCTTAGAGCTATTGCAGACTGATTGTCCATCTTCAGAACAGGCGGCTGGACTTCTGCACCTGCAACATCGCCCAACAGCCTAGTGAGCCAAACAGCCTGACAAGCCCCTGCTGCTCCTGCCATATATTTGCTTTTGGGATTGCCAAGTGACCACCTTCTCACCCAGGAAGAAGATCACCCCAGTAGTACTCCTCCTCTCATCCACATCCCCTCCCAAATCACTGTCACTGTAGCCAGTCAGCCTGTTGTCGCCCATGGAGAATCCCAAAATCAACTGTCCTGACCACATATCACAACAGATGTTTCACGGCAGCCAAGTGCTCCTGCCATGGGCTCTCCATGAACCTACTGACATAACCCACATCAAATGAGATATCAGACCGTGTATGAACCAAGTAGCGCAAACTTCCCACCAAATTGCGATACATGGTTGCATCAACTTCTGCTGAAGTGCCCTTCTTGGACAACTGAAGTCGAACTTCCATCGAAGTACTGCAGGGATTACAATTCTCCAAGCCAACCGTCTCTAGTAGCTTCTTAGCATAAGAACTTTGCCCAAGTGAAATTGACCTATCTCCTTGCCTCACCTCAATGCCCAAATAGAAAGAAAGAAGCCCCAGATCACTCATACGGAAAAGTTTGCCTCATTTCTTCCTTTAAAGCTTCCACTGTCATCGGATTGGCACCTGTGATGATGATGTCATCAACATAAACACCCACCACCACTCTTGCCTCCCCAACTCCCCTGGTATACATCCCATGCTCACTAACACACCTTGTGAACCCCATGTCCTGCAAGCTGCTGTCCAGTTTCACATTCCATGCCCTTGGAGCCTGTCTCAAACCATACAAGGCATTGATCAGCTTCAGTACCTTTCCCTCATGTCCTGCTGCCACAAAACCTGGTGGCTGCTGAACATAAACCTCCTCTTTGAGTTCACCATTGAGAAAGGCTGATTTCACATCCATATGATGCACAAACCAGCCCTTCCGAGCAGCAAATGCTAGCAACATCCTAACTGACTCCATTCTCGCCACTGGAGCAAAAACTTCATCACAATCAACCCCTGGTTGCTGAACATAACCCTTTGCAACCAGTCGGGCTTTGTGTTTGACAATGGAACCCTCCTCACCATGCTTGAACTTGAAGACCCATTTCAAACCAATTGGCTTGCGGCCAGGAGGGAGGCTCACCAGCTTGCAGGTGTTGTTCTGCTCAATTGACGTCATTTCCTCCCTCATGGTGTTGACCCAACACTTCTCGCGCCTTGTCTCCTCAAAGGTGGCCAGTTCCCCGTCGCCCACGACCACCATAAGCTCCTTCTGCTACAGATTGTCATAGCTATCAAGGATGTCATCCAACTTCCTGAACCGCAAGTGAACACCGGAGTCATTGTCGTTGTCGTCGTAGACGCCGCGACTCGGCAGACACACGAACTCCACCCCAGCCGACGTGGCTGGAGCATGTGTGCCGCCTAGCTCCTGCTCCGCTAATGAACACGCACCACTGGACGTGCCCGGCGTCACTGGCGCGCTCGCCGTCACGTTCTGGGCCATCCCAGGCCCGCTTGATGTCGAGCTCGGCGTGCTCGATGCCGCGCGTGGTGCAGCCTCACAATCTGGTGTCGCCGATGTCACGCCACCGTGTAGACGTACTCGTACTCAACGACGAATGGATCACTGTCGATGTCTGCGCTGCTCCCCGCGCCGTTCTCCTCCCAGTTCTAGGCGTGTCCTTCCTCGAAAATGACGTCCCTTGAGACGTGCACACGAACAATCACTGGGTTGTAGACCCGGTAAGCCTTCATGCCCAGCTCGTATCCGATGAGGACCGTCGGTGTACTCCTGTCGTAGAGCTTTCGCAGATGGCCGCCCGTAGCCTTGACATGTGCGACACAGCCAAAAATACGGAAGTTGTGAACTGCAGGCTTATGTCCATACTAGGCTTCATACGGCGTCTTGTCCTCCAGAGCTTTGGTTGGCGCACGGTTGAGGATGAAGATAGCCACTGTCACAACTTCTCCCTAGAAGCACCCTGGAACGCCCATGGACTTGAGCATGCACCGTGCCATGCCCAGCACGGTCTGGTTCCGCCACTCCACCACACCATTTTGTTGTGGTGTGTATGGCGTGGTGAAGTGGCGCTGGATCCCCTGGTCAGCGCAGTACTCCCCGAACGTCCGCGTCGTGAACTCGCCGCCACGGTCGGTGCGCATCGTCCCTAGCTTGCGCCCGACCTCCGCCTCCGCTCAAACTTGAAGTCAAATGATCGTCGTGGCTGCTTCGTCCTTCGTGGCCAAGAGCACCAACCACATGAACCTGCTCATGTCATCGACAATGAGCAGGAACAACTTCTTGCCATCCGGCGTCAGCGGTATGACCGACCCACACAAATCTGCATGAACTAGTTCCAATTGTCGCATCGCTCTGAACTTGCTTGCCGCCGGGAACGGAAGCCGACGCTGCTTGCCGACGAGGCACCCATCGCACACTTGCTCAACCTGCTCGATCCATGGTAGCCCATGAACCATCTCCCCCTTCGATAGCTTCTGGAGCCCCTGAAATCTGAGGTGCCCGTACCTCGTGTGCCATCTCCACGCTGCCTCCTCTGCTTGTGTGGCCAGAGGCACTGGCTTATCGGTGTCGACGTTCAGGACGTAGAGCCGGTTCGCCCCACGTCGCACAACCGCCACGAGCCACCGTAGCTGATCCCAAATCTTGAGCGCGCCATTCTCCATGATGATCTTGAACTTCTCTTCCACCAACTGACCCAAACTGACGATGTTGGCCGTTAGTCGGGGAATGTGGTAGACACCCGCCAGCTTCTGGTGCTCGCCGGTCTTGCACTTGAACAGGATGATGCCGCGCCCCTCAATCCCCACTGTGGATCCATCCCCGAACTGCACGGAGCCATGAATGCCGCTGTTGAGCTTCACGAAGGCCGACCGGGCACCAATCATGTGATTGGTGGCGCCCAAGTCGAGGATCCATCGCGTGGAGCCGTCGTCGCCTCTCTCTCCAAGCTGGACAAAGAGATTTCGCCCATTGAGGTGGGTCGCCGGAGCCGTCGCCAGGTGGATTGGGGAGGCAGTGGCGGTCGTCAGGTGGATCAGGGGGGGAGTGGCGTTGACTTCCTCCACAGCGGCTGCCACCAGGAGGGTATGGGCCTCCTGGTCCTCCTCCACTTGGGACGCGTGGGCCTTCCCATCTCGACAACGCTTTGGGCATTATTCCTTGGCCTAGTGACCCCGCCGGCCGCAGTACCGGCACTCGTCACGTGTGACGTCGCGGTTGCCACCGCGTGCGCCACCGTCGCCTTTCTTCTCCCTAGAGCCTCCTTCGCCTCCTTTCTGCCGGTCACCACGGCTAGCCTTGTCATAGCTGCCACCGCACCCACGCAGTTGCCCTCCTGACGAATTGCTCGAGCTCCCCGACCCCTTGTCGGTGTTGAGGTGCAGCCGCTTGGACACTCGCGCCACGAGCTCATCCTCCACGAGGTTTTGCTACGCGATGCTGGCGCCACCACTAGTAAGCCCATACCGCTCCTCCGCAGCCTTCAATCGCCCGAGTAGCTCCTCGATCGAGACTTCCCCCAATTCCAGGAGAGTCTCGATTGCCATGGTGATTTGGTGGAAGTGCTTGGGTAGGGCCTACAGGAACTTGCACACCACCACCGGCTCCTCGATGTCGTCGCCGAGAGTGCGCAGCTGTGGCACCAGCTTGTTGATGCACATAATGAATTCGTCGATCGACTTGCCGTACTTGAATCGAACTCCTTGTGGAGCATCGTCGCCTTGGCGATGCACACTCGCTCGACGCCGAGATTTGCCGTCTTGAGGTCCTCCCAGGCCACCTTTGCACTGGATTTGTTCGCCATGACCTCCATCATCTCCTCGGGCACTGCCTTGCAGATGGCCTCTAGCGCCATCTGGTCTTCATCCTCGTCGGGGTCGTCGATGTTCACGGCATCCCACAGGCTGCGCGCCTTGAGCATGACACGCATCATCGCCGACCAAGTGCCATAGTTCATCTTGGTGAGCACCGGCCATTTGGCACTCCCGACGTCCTTGACGCGCTTCTCGAACGTGCGCTCGATGACGAGTATGCCGTCGCGCCACTTCGGGCGCCCCCTGCGCTGTGGCGATGACGGCGACCCTCGCCAGCTCCCTTGCGGCGTCCTCGAGTGCCTGCCAAAGTTAGGCAGCAAAGACATCGCGTTCCCCGGGTCGCAAGCAGCTCTGATACCACGTGTAGTCACCAAGTCTCGGCGCCCGTCGCCAGAGACGAGGAAGACACCCCTATGAACACTAGAACGCACGCACGCATTGAAACTCTGAAAGACAGAAATGCAGAGTATTTTGGTGTCGTCAAAACAATCGGCGTTTTCTATATTAAGTAACTGAATTTATACAAAAGAGTGTCTAAACAAACACCATGATGCTGCGATTCTCATGCCTCCACTTCGGCCACGCCATCCCACACCCGGAGACCTGATCAGCACCACCACTAACAGCTAGACACTACAAAAAGAAAGGAGAACCGCTGCAAGAACACATGCAGGAACGGCCTGTACAAGATGCGCTCAAACAAACAGCGAATGAGCTCCTTTATTCTAGCTATGCCAACTAAAAAACTGAGCTTGGATTATCCAACAGCGGGGTCGGGCGGTGTGGTGGGGCGGCAGCACCGGCACGGCAGGGGCTCGTAGCCGCGGAGGAGCCATTGCGTCGTGAACTTGTCGTTCAGACATGATCCATTGACAGATTACGACATTAAGGTAGACAAAAGGTCTTGGAAGGCCAGGCAATGGTGGCCCGCCGGCAGCCGCAGCTCGGTCGTGCCCCAGTTGGGGTTGCCCTCCCTGCTCGTCGGACCTGCTCCAGACCTCTCAGCCCAAGCGGTGTTGAAGCTCATGGCCCCGTCAATCGCAGCAATGGATGTGGCTCAGCAAGGAAAAATGAGGAGAGGAGGAAGAAGATGACAAGTGGGGCCCACACATCAATGATAGGGTAGCAGAGATACAACAAAGTATACGTATTCGTATACGCCTGCAGCTGGGCCCAAGTAGTCTCCATACGTATTATGTGGTATTTAATTTGTGGGAAATAAAAAATTGAAATGGTAAGTTTTAAGATAGCTAACTTGTAGTGGTGTTTCTTCAAAGTTGAAAAATTGTAGTGGTGTAGATAAAAAAACCAATATGAAATGAGTCAATCACGAATATTTTCCCAGCCACAAAGTAAAATAATCATATAAACAACAAACATTTTAATAATTTGAGCATTCCACAAATAAAATTCCAACTTGTGGTTAAAGAAGCAAAATAGTAATTTACCGTAGTTGCATAGATACATCATACATGAGTAGATAAAGTAGTTGCTTTACACAACATTCTACATCCTAACACGTTAAGTACGTAGAAAAATTGATAGATTGTCACATAAAGGCATTGGGATGAGCCTACAATTGTAACACTTTGGTGTGTCCGAGGATAAGTGGACAGTCGCTGCTCAGTGACGAGTGATTGATAATGTTGTGTGGACTAACTCTTGACCTAGTATTGCAGGTGCCGGATGCGGCTTGGTTTGCGTTGTTGCAGGTGAAGAACAAACACGAAAGGTCATAGCCAAGTGGCCTCCAGGGTGATGGAGAGACAAGTAGGCTTGGTTCAAGGGACTCAGTGGATGGCAGGATCAAGTGTGGTCCGCTTGGTGCAAGAAGAGCAATACGATGTCGTGTATAAGGAGCCGGTGCATCGTTGGCACCCAAGTCAAGGAATGAGGCAACACTTTGTAGATTGTCTAAGCGTAGTAAGTGAAAAGCTTGGCGTGTTCGAAGCTTGGCGTGGTGTGGTCGTGCCATGAACGCAATGGTTTGTTGGTTTGACGACCATAAAACCAGCCCACGGTGGTTTCTCGGTTTGGACCTCAAAATCGAGCTCGAATGGCCGGCGTGATGGAGACAGTATCTGAGTGCGTCGGGAAGCTTCGAAGCGGGGAATACGTGGTGTGATTGTGGAGCTTGCGTCGGAGGGAAGCAAGGCCTGATAGATGCATGGCCACCCGATGAAGATATCTACAACTTTCCAGAATTACCCTGAGGGGTGTGTATCTTTGATTTAAGTTGTAGGGGTAGATTAGTCTTAAGCCACCACAGAGACACTTGATATAAATAGGTTCCTAGGGGTGGATGGCTGCCATGTCTTGGACCCGGAACTCATTTTCTTTTCCTAAGCTAGCCAAATGCTTTCATGTTGGAGGGTTGAGAGGAGGAGGTCTCCCCACTACTTGTTCTCGATTTTTAAGTGGGTAGGATGAAGGGGGGTGCTAGCCCTTCCTTGTAAAGAATCTTTCCTTGGTATGTTGAGAAGATTTGATCTGATAATCTTGTCTCCTCTTGATTCCTGAGAGTTTTTCTTTAATACGATTTTCAGAGCTTTTTTGTTTGGTTTTTCGAGTTCGTCGATTTGGAGGTGTTTCCGCGGGGATTACTTTGAGAGGGTCACATGTGAGTTCCTTGTTACTCTTTTCCTTGTGATCTTGCACCCTCAAACCCCGAGAATCGCTCTCGATACAAAGTTTTTCGGGTCAACTTGTGTTCATCATTTTGATTTTTGGGTCAACTTGTGTTCTTTGTGTTCATCGTTTTGATTTGTGATTCCGCACGATTGGGTGGGTTTGGGGACTTGATCTACTAGATGTGGCTTGTCCACGAGGCAAATCCACTTCCCACAAAACCTCACTTCAATTCATTTCGTGAACCGGGAGATCGATTGATTTGAAGTTTTGTTCGTGGCCGCGGGCCTGCTTTCTGTGCAGGACCGGATGATTTGGACCATGGGTCAGATGATACGGTGACGCGTTGACTTTCCCTTTCAAGTGCACTTCACGTTCTTGTCCCAAATCATGAAGTTCGTGATGAAGTCTTGATGTTTTGGTGAAGATCTTTTGGACAAATACTCAGTAAGTTGTTGTGACCCTACGGTTAAAATTTCATGATTTAGGAGATCATTTGACCGAGTTTTTGAATTTTTCTTTGTCTTTTTTCTGTACAGGCCTGGATGATCCAACATAGGGCCGAATGATCCGGTGGATGTTCCTATAGCTCCTTGTTGATGACGCGACCCTAGCCAAATGATCCGGTGGATGTTTTGCTTTTTCACTGTCTTATTCCGTTACTTCGGTGTTTGCTTATGTGTTGTGTTTTAGCTTCTCAATCGTCGTTCCTAGGGTCAGTAGGTCCGTTGTGACCACGTGATCTTGGCGAGTGCTAGGAGTTCGTTGCTAGTGTTTTTGAGATTTAGGCCAAGTTCTTTGAAGAAGATTTTTTATCATATCTCATTCACTCCCCCTCTCTGGTCGCCAATCCGGTCCTTCACACTTTACATTTCAATTAAGTTCATCTTTTAGATAAACCAACTATAATTTAGAACTTAAAATTTCTACCACAATAACAACATGTATTTACATGTTTCTTAAACCCTTATTTCCCCCCTCAGATTCAAAACTTTTATAAGACAAAGGTGTTGGGATGTATCATTTTTTAGATTTATTGTTATTTATTAAAATATATTTGTGAAGTTAGAATTTTAATACAGCTCATTTTTAGTTAAACATACTTTACAGACAGAAAACACGAAACTTTTCTTTAAGTAAAAAATACTTTACAAAGGGAAAACAAGAAACTAACAGATATCACACTCCTTGTATTTATAGCTGATATTCAACAAAACTATCTACATTTGTATCTGATATTCGAGAAACTAGTATCCAACACTCCTTGGTTGATCAAAATAGTCGTAAAATATCCATACTATTTGTCCCTATCTACTTGTGAGCATTCAACCGTTTCAAATTCTAATTACATATTGAATTTTGTGTTAATTTTGGGGGTATGATATGAGTAATCAAAAAGTACTAATTAAATCTGTGTTTTTTTAGTATTGGGTCATTCTGGTGCCAAAACATTATTTATCAGTAATTAGTGGTGGGGTATATGACTGAATAACTGAAAAAAAAGAAGTCCAGCCAGATAATCAACACAAGAAAATGAAAAGTAAAATATCCATGCTTGAAAATTGCCTTTAGTGATGCTTTGCCACCAACGGATCTCAATCCAAATGCGAAAAGTCAATTTAGCAGTCGCTCGCGCGGAGCGCTCTCCGCTCGGTCGGACCGCTCGGCTCCGCCTTCCCCACGTGCGCGCGAGGCACCAGGCACCAACTCACCGCCCATGGTGCTCTGCATGCTGCATTTGGTGCGCACGGTGCAAGTGGACCCCGCGGACAGGCGGTGCACCCGGGGTGCATGCTGGATTTTTTTTTCAATTTTCTATATCGATTAAATATTATATCTACCAATCGAGTTCTCTTTTTCTTTTGCATTTTTCTATATACCAAACTGTTATGCGTACAAATTGCTTTTTAGAAAAAAGTTATTTATATAATTTGTCGGTAGGAAAAAAGTTGCGTGCATAACTCATCGTTAGGGAAAAAGTTATGTACATAACTCGTCATAAGGGGTCGAAGTTATGTGCATAACTCGTTGTGGGGGTTAAAATTATATGCATAACTCGTCATTAGGAAAAAAAGTTATCAGCATAACTCGTTGGCAGAGTCAAAGTTATGTGCATAACTCGTCGTTAAGGAAAAAGTTATGCACATAACTCGTCGGCAGGGTCAAAGTTATATGCATAACTCATTGGCAGAGTCAAAGTTATATACCCATAAATTGTTCACAATGCAAAAAGTTATGCACACGGTCACATGCAAAAGGTTATGCATCGAATTAATCGGACTAGTGGAGTGTAGCATGTTTGACCAATGCACCGTAGTTGTCGCTATCGGTGGGTCTGAAATCCGACGTAGTCTTTTGGTCCTAGCGCCCGCGTAGTGGTTGGTGAGATTTTTGTTATTTTGACCACGAAAGCGCTGGGCTTCTCTAAAATGACCACGATACGTTGGGCTTCTCTAAAATGACCACGAAACCGTTGTCGATATGGTAGAATGACCAAATCTGAGTTTTAGAATTTTTGTAATCTTTTTTTAACTTTCCCCCACTTGAACGGACCAAACTACCCTTGACTGGATCGTTCCATCTACTCCGAACAAAAAATCTCCCGTGCCTGGCCTCGTTCTTCTCTCTCTCGTGAGTCTCTCCCGTGAAGATGGCGCCGCCTCCGGCGCCAGCGCCGCCGGCTCCCACCGCGACCGCGGCCCGCAGCGAGATTAAACTGTATATAGTGCTGCAAGATTCCTTAATTGGTTCTCAATATGTAACTATGGCAAATTAAACTGTACTGATGCTAGTCTGTTTTTTATGTTCCATATCATGCATGTGTAGTTAATTGTGAGTAGCAAAGTTTCAACTAGGCTATCATTTGTTAGCAAACCTGTTTTTTAATCAAATTTCCATATCATGTTTGTTCTTAATTGCCAGTATTCAAAATTTCAACTAAGCCATATTATATGTTACAGTGCAAGTGTAAATTGAATGTTACCCTGTTCTATTGTATCATGTCTGTTCTTAATTGCCAATATTCAAAATTTCAACTTAGGCCACTTGGTGTGGAGACGGGAAAAGGAAGTTCATCTCAACGGCCTACTCAAAAATTGGCTCCAAAGAAGAACAAGAATGCCTCAATTCCATCAACTGTTGAGTGTTGAATGTTGTTTGGAATGTTTTATTTTGAACCAAATGTTGGGGTTGAATGTATGAACTTGCTGTTGAATGTTGAACTACCTGTTGAATGTTGAATGTTAGACATCAATGTAAGAACTACCTGTTGAGTGTTGAACTACTTGTTGTTGAGTGTTTTTTTAATTTTTTTCCCTTGCTGGAACTCCCAGCTGGAGTTTCAGACTGCTCCCGGACAAATTTCTCGGGCCTGGGTGTTTTTTCCACGGTCCCAGGAGCGCCGAGCAATTTTCTCTGGCGCTTGGTGTTTTTTTTCCGATCCTAGGAGCGCAGGTGAAGTTCCCAGGCGCGTGGAGGCCTAGGAGTGGTAGTACAGTCTTTTCCAGTGGCTAATTACTTGTAAAAAACAGCAAATAGTCTAAAATAGCAGTTGTGGTCATTTTAACGGACAGGGCAACGGATTCGTGGTCATTTTAGAGAAGCCCAACGTATCGTGGTCATTTTAGAGAAACCCAGCGCTTTCGTGGTCAAAATAACAAAAATCTCGTGGTTGGTCCTGACTCTGGAGTCCGGACAGGGATCGATCGCTGGGACGGCTGCTAGCGCGCGCGCTAATTAGACGCGCCCATCCAAATGGTATGAGATAGACTTCGACACGGGTTTTTTTTTTTGAAAGAAGATTCGACAAGGGTCGTAAATGAGGCAAGCTGCAGCCTGCAGCATATCTCTTCAAGTATGAGCTTTTAAAGCGTCGAGCCGATCTTGATCCGAGCCTCTGAACCGTTCGAGCTTATGTCTAAGCTCAAGATTGGCTCATTTCAAGCCACACTCTGGAGTCGAGCTTTAAGTGAGCCAAACACAAATGGTTCACGATCTTTGATATTTTATCCTTCATAAACTTAGCTCAACGTATAGTAATTAAACTTTGAGTCATTGTCTTGTTTGTAGACTTTGGGAATTTGGAAAATGCAATTGGAAAGAAAATTAGATGTACATGCATAAACATTTCACAGTCGTAGCTGATAGTAATAATACACAAGCTTAATGGTGCTTTTCAATCTCGAGATCAAGCTCGAGCTTATCTCCTTTATAATTGGAAGCGATCTCAAAACAAGCCTAGCTTTTCGAACAGCCTTATCTTCAACCTCTGTTTCTAGCGGGAGCACGCAGGAAGCAGGGAACCTCAAGCACGAACAGAACCCCATTCGTGCACACACGAACAAGACTATCACTTCGTGCTGCAATGTCCATCGCCAGTGAGGTCTTCGTGCTTAGAAGGTGCCATTACTTAATGGTACACAAAACAGTGTTTATAATTCAAAACCTTGATTACACATTCACACCGTTACATTCATAGAGAGTGGGCCGGGAAAGCACATGCAAACTTGCCTCCTCTATTTCCCACACATCAGTCTCTCTTACATACACAAACAACTCCTACATACTGATCGATGCCAGCATAGCTGGACTCCTGATATCTCACCTACTAACTAATTAAGGCACTCAATCCAATGCAACAACGAAATAGTACCAAATGAATCGAAAATCTATCAGTGACCGAATTATTGTTGGCAGCACCAGATCACGCATGAGCTAGTACTGGATGATGGAGCGGTAGTAGGTGTTTGGCACCCAGTTGGCCGGGATGACCTGGTTGGCCACCAGCATCCTGCCGGACTCGTTGGTGATGCGCAGTGAGAAGGGCGCCTGCAGCCGGTGGTTGGCGTCCATCCTCCAGATGGATCCCCAGGACTCGCGCATCGGAGTCCATGAGCCGGAGTTGGCCTCCATGAGGTCCACCTGCACCACGTCGCCGTCGCCGTCTTCGAACTCGACGAGCACCGCTAGGTAGACGGCGTTCGAGCCCTCCTCGACGTGGAACGTCACCTTCTGCCCGGGGTAGTTGCAGGGCACCCTGCAGGAACAAGTCATGTGAGACGTTTAATTTGGATTTGGATTAGGCTTCAAAACAACAACCTTTGTCGATCCACAGTGCACGCAGACTCCAAATTCGGAGTGAATTGCAAGTACTGGTACTACAAATATTTCCGCGAATCTACATGGGCCTAGCCCCCCATTTAAAACTGGCTGTCGTGTCGTCAAAATTGGTTGAGCAAAAGTACAAGGGCTCCACAGAACAGGTAAGCTAGACATTCGAGCGAATGATTCTGGTCTGTGCGGCTCTGTGCAACGACAACGAGCGATGCATGGTACCCACCTCTTGAACTGGATGTCGATGATGCCGGCGTGACGGAGCTCATCGCTGCGCCCGGGCTTGGCCATGGCGCCGAACGCCGTGCCGCTGAGGTCGAAATGGTACTTGGACACCGGGTAGTAGTTCATGTCAGTGATGATCACCGTCTCCGGGTTGCCGGAGCACGCATCGTTGTTGGTGCAACGTATCTGAAGATGGGGATTGCAGAAACGCGAATGGAGTTTTAAATTGAACTTTCGGGTCGGTATCATTTTTCTGTTTTTCCACGACGAAATAGTGTACGTACCTGGTAGCAGGAGCCGCAGCCCTTGCCGTCCTTGAACAGGGGCTCGTTGCCGCACGACGTCATGGCCGAGAACGGCGGCAGGTTCACGTTCTTGAACCCGCAGGCGCCACCTGCACGCACAAAGACGGGTCGTGCCAAGGGCATGCAGAGTCAGTTAATTTGTTTATTATCGTCCAAAAATGCGGCATTCAGATAATACCCGGGTACGTAGCCATGACCGAGAGAATCGTGGTGCTGGTACGTACCGTCGTCGTCAGGACCGGCGCCGGTGGGTGCCCCATACCAGGTGGCCCTGGCGGCCTCCCAGTTGGGATCGGCGGTGAAGTCCGACTCGTTAAAGTTCACGGGCCGAGCGCACGAGCCATACGTGACAAGGAGGGAGGAGAATGCTGCAAGTGCAGCAGCCTTGGAAGAGATGGAGGCCATCCTTCTTAGCTCAGTGCAGCGAACACAACAATCCTACTGCAAGCTTAAGGCCGAAGCTAAGAAGGTATTGCTGCTGCTGCTAGTACCGAGAGCAGACACAAGATTTGGTGTTTGGATGGTTGGGAAAGAGCATCCTTGCTGGGGGTATTTATAGGGCAGGAAAAGACTCCGATGGAACGCAGTGCGCCGCGATCGCCATCAAGTGCTGTTGCACCACCCGACGTTCTTTGGTAGGGGTAACATGGCTCCGGAGCAAATCATGCGAGGGAACGGAGACTTCGGGTAGTCATGCGTGCACCATTAAAAAAGCAACGGCCTCTTGGCAGTTATCCCATGATGTGTATTGTCGACACTGCCTTGTACCTGTGCACTGCATTTTTTATGTTCGCCGCCGGAAATGCACAGCTAGTCCTCTTCGATGAAGCTAGCGTTACAGGGATGTCAATATAATTAGAACACGGACATCATTATTGGTACAGGTGAGGATACAATCATTGGTAACGATCTGTGTACCAAATCGCTGATTATGTGTGCTGGAACAGGCACCTAATCCGTATCAGTGTCCTGTAAGAAATGTGATATGCCGTATACTACCGACACAATTGATATTTTAGTACAATGAAACGGTGAATGCCGTGTTATGTCTTATAAAATTGGACACACGGTGGTTTCAAGATGCCCTGCAAAGTTATTGAGAAGCAAGAAGCAGCCCTTACGTAGGAGATGCAAAACACGAAGTGTTCAGTTCCTTTACACTTTACAGATACGACTGTCCAGCACGCTGCCGGCTGAGTTCCACTAAAAATTTCTAACGAATAAGAGACTACTTGTGGTTCCTTTTACCGAAGTGTCATGTCAGATGATAACCAACAGCACCACCAGCTACAAACTAGCTTACTCCCTCCGGTTCAGTATTAGAAGTCGTTTTGGACAAGGTTTGAGTCAAACATTGGGAATATAAATCATGAATAACTTTTAAGTCGTTGAGTTTGAAAATATGAAAATCATAAAAATAGATTTGTCTTGAAAATTACGTTCATAAGAATATACATATATAACTTTCCAATAAATATTTTTATAGAAAATAGAAGTCAAAGTTGTGCTTTGGTGACCGTGTCGCTGTCCTAAACGACTTCTAATACTGAACCGGAGGGAGTATGTATCAAGTTCTCAACTTTAGCACCACAACAAACGCTCATAACTAGGTTGGTCTTCTTATACGAACGGACATGGTATTTTCTCTATTTTGGAGAGTAACAAATAACATATTCAACTAAATTTTTTAATGTAGACCTAGGTTTAGAAATTGGGGAAATTTTTCGGCAAGACACCGAACTTGCGTGGTAGCAGATACCACTGATGGACAATCTTCAACTCATTTCTAGTGTCTTGCAACAAATAAAACCAACTTTAGTGTCCTAGTGCATATTCCATGAAAGTGTGTGTACAAGAATAAAAATCTCGGGATGATCATCAAATTAGCCGAACTAGTTCGTCAACCCATGTTCTCGCATGGGCTAATAATTTTAAAAAGATTATAGTACAAAGTTATTTAAAATTAGATTTCAAGCTAATAGTGAAATGATTTATCTACGACTCTCATTATTTAATATTCTACAACAATACTTCAGTTGTGATTGACTTCTAATTACTAACTACTCTATACACTTTTAATTAGTAGTATATTTGTTACATTTGGAATTTTTTATATAATGGACATGTAGATGATTAGATTGAGACAAGTGTTTAATTTAGGTTATTTTGACACAACATATGTGGCTAATTTAGACACAAATTTAGAAGAGTATTTTTAAGTTATTTTTTAAAATAAAATTTATGGATAATTTAACATATATTATGGGTTTACTTTATACTTTGCAACGGGCTTATTCTAAAATATTTTCATAATGTGGACATTTTTTAAAGAAAATATGATAGACCAATGGCCATGATTACTAGATTCTACATGATTGATGCATTTTTATTTTTATGATAAATTCTAGTGTTTGTCTTTGGTTCCCAATGCATCCTGTGAAAATTGTTACGAGATCTCTAATTGAAAAAAGGGCATAGAGCTAAACAATCAAAATATTTTAATGTAATATTTTTATAGATAGATAATTATTATCTTCAATTGTTGGGATAGACTTCAATTAGTAATTACTCTATGATGTTTCCATCCATAGTTATAGTCTTTATTTTTTTTCACCTTGCATATATATGCGCTTTAATTTGATTGATGAACCCTATGTTTTAGCTATATTTTAACAATGAAATATATATTCTCATCACTTACTCTACATATTTATTAATGGCAACAAATCTATATTAATAATTATTTTGTACACCAACATCGTAAGAAATAGGTCATATAAAATCATATATTGGCATATACCGGTTATATTTTTAATGAAGGTGATTTGGATTCTAATTTTTGGTAATGGCATATGTGGATAATTTAGATGCAAATTTAAGAGGTTATTTTATGTTATTTATGTGAATTTAGATGCAAATTTAGGAGATTTTATTATTTTTTTATAATAGCACAAGCTGGTAGTCTAGATGTAGAGCAAAGGTTACTTTATTTTATTTTATATAATGGCAAATGTGGGTAATTTAGATATAGATTTCGGAGTTACTTTACACTATTTTAATAATGTCATAGGTGGGTAGTTTTTAGAAAATAAAATAGAACCAATGGTTATGATGATTTGAGCCTACCAAATTGATGGACATATTTTTTTGCTTTTTTTATTGATTTTCTAGTTTCACTTTTTTTTTCTAGAATGCCTACCTAGGATTCCTACATAGCTTCATGCATGTGGAAGCTTCAAAAGGAGTCTCCAATTAGTACTAGTACGATTCAATGTAGCACAAGCGTTTGCACTCCTTTTCCTTTCCTCATCCTAGACGAACCATAGCCCCGTACACGAGATGCATTGCATCTTAGTGACCTCTATGTAAAAATACATCAATGACTACATGAGAATGAAGATATATAAGAAACATCAGCCCACTATACTATAGTTTGTGATGTTGGTGATTTTAGTGACAATATAGTCATTGAAACTAAGGTTTTTGTCAAACATGTACCTAGCTTGTAGGTTTTATAGATCCCAAGAATTCAAGTGTTCAAGCCATGGTATTTAGGATTATTCCATGGTATATCCAAGTCATAATATTCAAGTCATGATATCCAGGTGATGGCGTCATTCTAAGAGCAACTCCAGCAATTTGCCAAAATTTATTTGGTAAATTTTGTGTTTTGCCAACTTCTAAAAAGATATGTTCAATAAAAAAAGAGCTCATCTACAACAGTTTGGCATTATTCACTTGCCAAACCCAGATCTAACTTACATCAGGAATCCTGAGAGAGAAACAAAATTATATTTATGCTCTTCCACCTCTTGAAAACTTACATCAGGAATCCTTCTCTATTGTTTATTTATTTATTTATTTATTTATTCGTCCTCTCAACTGTCTAGAAACCACGATGCCAACCGTGTGCCGCGCAAGTATATTCCGCGCTGGAGGAAGGTTTTTCCCAAGTTGCCAAAATTTGTCAAGTCTTTTGCCAAACTATTGGAGGAGTGTTTTTAACGTTTTAGCCACAAATCAAAGATGGCAACTCGATTTGGCAAACTGTTGGAGATGCTCTAATGAATCCAAGCTGCGACATCCAAATGGCGGTATTCAAGTTCGAAAAATCATGTACCAGTGGATGATCTGATGGTGCATTAGAGCAATTTGTCTAATGGGTAGAACCAAACCTAGGGTATCATATGATCCGATGGGCATCAGACAAATAGCATCAGATCATCCTGATGACTATAGTAGGAGGTTGTACATTGACTAGCCATGATAATCCAATAGCATATATTTTGAAAGCATAGAATGAATGTGTTAAAATAAGAGAGTGAAGAAAGAATCAAAATTTTCGACACATGTGTTGAAGTGACCATCAAACTAAGCATATTTACTTCATCCAGAGACGATGCAAGGCTGAGTGGAGAAACTCTAGTAGCACTAGATGATCTGACGCAAGCGTTGGATATAGATGATTTGGCGCTTCATTGGTGGTTGTGGGCAGAAAGGGGTCCAACGGCTATTCAGCGAAGAAATAGGGTACCCTACTGAATGATTCGACACCTAATGCTCAATGTGACTAGGCACTTCATCGGTGGTTGTGGGTAGAAAGGGGTCTAGTGGCTGTTCAGTGAAGAAATAGGGTACCCTACTGAATGATTCGACACCTAATGCTCAATGTGACCATCAAGATCATCTGATCATCACTAGGTTTTTCTAGTTGTTGGAGCAACGTCTCCTTGAACCTCTTGGGCTACTTATTCTGTACTTGAACATTTGGAGTTGTTGGAGTATGCAAGAGTTCATTGGAGTGCAATACAAATCAAGAAAGTACCACCAAAAGTGTAAAAATGGTCATATAAAGGTACAAGTTATAGACTATTAGTGCTGGGATAGGTCCAGAGAGAGTAGTGCAAGGTGTTGCTACCTTGTGATTGGTTCAAAGAGTGAAACACCACTGTAAGCTTAGTGTGTCGGCACCTTGAGGCCTTGGTGGCTGGCTAGCAAGCTTAGTTCCTCCAACTTGATGTGGAACGACGATGACACTGGCCTTGTGCGGGGGATGAGTATACCTGTTCCTTCATGGAGAAGATCCGTAGTGGAGATGACATCATATTGACTAGAAGAGAGGAAGTGGTGAGCCTTGCCTTTGTGGCAATCTCTCATCTGACTTGGCTAGAACCTTTGTAGTGAGCCCAAGACCTTGATCGAGAGAGACTTGGTGATCGGGAACATATCCTTGGTGGAGCTCCAACATGGACTAGAGGTGATATTTACCAGTAGTACCCTGAGATAGATTCTCATGCCAAGTTTGTGTCCTTCCTAATTCATACTTTACATTCCGCATTTTGTACTCCTAACTGAGCTTATTTACTTCTTAATTAGAGTACTTCTTGATAGGATTGGCTCCAATTTGCAAAACTCTTCGTGGGTGGTAAGTTTCACTATATTAATTGTAGATGCACAACTAGATAACATGATCTAGTTTATGTTTTGTGCAAATTAGTGGAAGCCGTAGGCTAAAGTTTTAAAGTTTGGTTGCGAACTAAGCATAGCTCAGCTGGTAAGGTTACATGCATGTGGTGGAACATACCCACCAATGTTCAATACCTCGTCTCGGCACTGGTGCTCGCATTTTTCAATAGAGACGAGTATGCATGTGTGTATGTGAGCATCTATGTTTGTACTCTATGATTAGTAAACAATAGTTTTCAAATTTGGCTAGTTCACCCCTACCATTAGCCTACAACACCGATTATTTTAATTTAATAAGGAGATTATAAAGATGAGGAGAAGTGGAGGATAGGTGGGCCTTGTGAATGGCCTTGGAATTAATTCTTTATTATTTTTTGCGGGTAACTATTATTTATTATTAGCGACAGTCGAAGCACTAGATGACTATAGATTCTTTCTTTTTCCCTCACATCTATCCAATCAAAAAGTTAAATCGTTTAAAAAAAAGCTAAATCGGACTTACTATGGGCTGATGCGATGTCACTTTTGGAGTTGACTTGTAGTGGATTTCAGTTGTAAATTATAATTGCACCAAACCTGACATTCTGAAACCAGAAAAAGATATAAGCTCTGAACAATTTCCTAGCCATTGCAAACTTGCAAGGTACTGCGCTATTTGGGTCACTAAACTGAATACGAATGCAATCAATTTTGTCTTTTTCCATTTGCACAAGTGTGTAAATTTTTTAAATATTTTTTTGACAACAACAAGTGTGTAGTTTGGTACTAACTTGAGACGCTCCTTTGCACATGGAACCGATGCGTGGCCATTCTTACGTGTCACACATTGTTCAAACCGTCTCCTGCTATACAGTTTTTATACTGTACTAGTCGCGCGACTGGCCGGTTTCCTCTCATCCGAAGTGCAAGTAGGCATGTGGTGCATCTGCGTGCAGTGCGAACTACGAAACGTGGTGTTGCATCCTTTTTCTTCGTGCGTGCATGGACATATCCGGCGCGTGCATGTGGGCGTTTTGAACATGATTGCGCTAGCACTAGCTTGCACACTGCGCACAGGCAATTTTGCGGCGGTGTTCAACCATCGTACGTCGTCCACCGGCAAACGCAAGAATCTCGTAATAATCAACTCCGGAAATATAGGCCGCGAATGCATGATCTCTCTTATTGGACGGATATGATCTCTCATTTGACGTGATACGTCGTTCTCTGCCTTGAAGCGTCCGGTAGCACAAGCATGCCATGCCGCCGTGCGCGCACAACCTAAGCCACGCAGCCGACGTGACCCGAGAACGGGGGTGGCACGAGGGTGAGCGTTGGGGCTCAGCCAACACCAGCCGGCCACGGCGTAGGCCCGGGAAATCTGGTGCGTGGAAGATGGAGCTCGCTCGACGGGTGGTGGCCGACTGGCCGCCGCTGCATTCTTCGTGCCGTCAGCCACTGGTTCGTCCAGGTATTCAACGACCCGGGCCCGGACTCGAGGGTGATGGCCCGCACCTCACATGGCGATGCAATAGCAACGCTGCGCAGCCGTCGACATCCGGGTTCGCTCGCGCGCACATGCACCGGGATTCGTCCTGCGTCAGTTGCTTCGTCTCTTTCCGGCTGTTCTTTTTTATTGTTTGGACGAGCGAAACACTTTTAATTGGGAGTTTCGTGGCTCCTCTTTTCTTTTGCGTTTCCTCTCTGTATGTGCGCGCGCTCCAAAAGGGATTTATTGAGAGCCGGACTTCCCATTATCTTCTTTTGTTTCTGTTTGATGAAAAGTGTTAGGAAGAAACATCTAGCACCTTGACCTTTTTTCATCGGTCAATTTGCATTTCCTATACAATTTTTTTTGACCCACCACTCGCGATCAACACTCCTCGGAACTGTTTGTTTGATCTTTCTGTCAACTTCTTATGGTGAAAAGTTAAAAGCTCAAACAGCCAATGAACTTCTCCTGCAGTTGTCGAAAAGCCAGAAGTTCAGAAAATCAAAGTTCGTATGGGAAGCTAAACACCTAAGTTTTCTGAGTCTTTTTTTGTAGCCTTTTATGTCCATAAAGCTAAACACATATTCTACAAGTTATTGTTGCCTTTTCAGTTTTCAGAATTAAAAAGATAGCAGCAGCCTTTCATTTTCAAAACTAAAAAGATAGCAGCAGATTTTATGAAAGCTTAAGCTGCACCTCAAACAAACAAGCTCGTCTGCTTCATTTGCTTATTTTATATAAAATATTGTTACGAAAAGTCAGTGCATAAGAATCTTTGCCATTCACTCATGCAATGCATATATGGATCTCCTTTGTGTACGCTCTATTCTAGTTTCTCTTAATGGAGTACGTGTAGTGCATGTTTTTTTATGAAGAAACAGGTACATAATTTTGTTCGGCATAATAGTGCTCCAAAAAAAAAATTGTTCGGCATAATAATGCTACAATTGAGGCCAACTTTTTGTTGCAAACCATTCGCTTCAAATGGCAAAATACAAGCTGCCACTATCCCCATCGTAATACGCTTGTATCGAGACGGGAGAGTGCCCATATTGAGAGTAATGATCCATATCTACATACTCTCTACAGGACAATACACAGTTCTCCTTATAAGCATGTACTTTATTATATTCTATTTCCAATCCCAAAGGACCTACTATCCTCTAAACCTCATACACGGACACATGCACCTCATTCCGCTTCGGTAGCACGTTCTTTAGCAGATGCCCTATTGCTTTCAATCTTATCCACCCAAACATGGATTGTCTTTGGCCACAAAAGGTTTAGGTCCCAATTAGACGTGTGTACTTCTTACAACTAGCAACTAGCAAGGTGGCCCGCGCAAATAGCATGTGTATGTAAGTATGTAGTTTATTATATTTTAATTGGTTATTGTTTTCTTAATAGTAAATTCATAAATACAATTAAAAAAATAAACAACATACTAATTGTTCAGTTGTATACATGTGAATTTAGTTTGTACACATACTTTGGTTGTATACTTATGGGAGTTGTTGCTTTTGGACATATGTTGCACTTACTACAATGATATTTGTTGAGTATCTTACTGCCCATTTTATTGCAATCGCTGCAGGACATGTACCACCAGAAATCATTATCTAATCGATCAATTGTAGCTCTTGATGTAAAAATAAAATCCTGCAATGTAAAATATAGCATAAGAATTGAGCATAATAAAGGTTTAGTTATCATAGAAGTATAGTTAGAGAACATATTCATGTAATACCTTATATGTTGGGTTGTCATGCCTCATTTGGGTAATTTCCAGTATAGTTTCTCCTAAAACATTTGATCATCTAATGTACCTTATGTACTTTTGTCAACTTCCATAAGTTTCGGTACATTTTCTTCATATGGAACACTAAAAAATATATGGCACTATGAGACTGAATGAGGTATGCACAAAAAATATATTTAAAGAAGAATGATGACATTTTTCTTACCTGGCAATAAATTTTCAAGTTTCTAGTATGTCTAAATCTTTCTATAACCTTGTGTCGTTTGTTGTCTTCAAAGATAGCATACCTAGTTTATGTTTATTAATAAAATATGACTCTCATAATAAATGTGTAAGTGTCATTATAGTGCCACGAATTTACAAAAATTACCTTGCAAACCTTCTACTCCATCCGTCCCAAAATGCATGTCATTTTAGGATTCAAAAATTGTACCAAAAAGCATATCATTTTACTTAATTTGGCATGTGTGCATGCGCATGTGGACATGCAAAAATCAAGTAGCACCAAATATGACAAATAAATAGGGGCAATCGAAGTCATTTTACCTCCTTAATAATATGTCCTAAAATTTATAGAATGACATGTTTTTTGGGACAGAGGAGTACCATTGTTGATGTAACTATTAGAATAGTGTGCTTGTCAATAACATCTTCACTCAAAGAATGAGCTAAATCTCCCCATATGTTATTCTAACTTTATGATCCCTGAAATATTTCGTATCACAACATTCAAATAATAGTCTAAAGGAAGAAAACGCTATTTCAAAGTTCAAGCAGTATGTAATCTTGCCTTGATATGAGAAGCTCTATCTCACGAATATCCCTTTGTCGTGGATAGATGTGTTCTTCAATATCGTTCTAGATTCTATTTGTTTAATTTTTGTCAATAATCACCAAAACAAATTAGGAACCAAGATGCACTTTCAATGATTGCTTTTATATAACTGTGAAAAATTGAAATTGGTAAATGTTGAAAATATAATGTGAAAAAAGACCTGCTCGTCCATAAGAATCATACGAAGTTCACAAGTTCATTAGATGCAAATTCATTGTTTCCCACATTATAATCACTTTTACTTTAATGTTCCATGATTGTCCATTTGTTGTTAGCTGCCTCAGTTTTTTGAGTGCCATGATGAGAATTCCTGCATGATATAAAAGAATTTGTTAGGGAAAGATTTACCAAATATTTGTATAGATTATAAATTTGGATACTATGTACAGAGTTTGACAGGAAAGTAAAAAAAGCTGATGATGAACCCTAGGACGTGACGAACTTTTGTTATGTACCAGCGTGTGATAAAGGCTAGTGCATATACTTATGGAGATCCTGGCAACAGATGAGAGAAAACCTTTTCGGCGATAGATATTTGTGGTGGTCGCAGAAAAAGAAGATTCAGAAATCCCCTGTCGAAAGAAGATTGAGAACTCTCCTGTCGAAAGAAGATTGCTCCTTTATCTAAGATTGAGTTGTGTCTGATCTATTTGTGTCAGGTCATGTGTATAATAAACTAACTTAATTTGCCGAGTCCAAGATTTGTTACGGTGCATGCAAACCAAAACGAAATTGTCTTTCCTTTTTTTTTTGAGACATGCTTGCCAGCCGAGACCAAGATTGGCACAGTGCGTACAAACGAAAATGAAATTGCCTTTCCTTTTTTACACGCTTACCATGTGGTTCCTTTTCTTTTTTTATTGGACTTCAATTTACACAAATATATGAAGTAAAATTTCATTATTAATATGAACTGTTAGATCTGCATAGAATCCAACGGTCAAACTCTTCTCTTTTTTAGATTAACGTGGGAATTTCTAAACCCTCTCGGCGAATGTGAACGTGGTAGCTCCTTTTAATTCTATTGTATTAAGATAATAGATTAGGATAACTAGTCTATCAACCCGTACTCCTGCACATGTTAATATTTTTAAAAGTTATTATATGTATTTTTAAATTATTTAGAAATCAAACTTCTAACTAATAATCAGTTTTTTTACCTACTACAGTCTCATTTTTCAATACTTCAACATAATACCCATAAAGATTTGTATTTATCTTTGTCCATCCATAATTGTTTTTTAGTTAGTAATTACTACATACAATATTTCATCCACATTCACATTTTTCTCATTTTGTATCGCACCTCCATACTTGTACTTATAACATTAAATCACATTACTTCCTGACATACATGTATAGATGGTCTACAAGGTGACACCCATGATGTATATATACCTTAATTATTTGTATTAGCAATGACATAATAAGGTAATTTAAAATCATATATTAGTTTACTTTGGACATTTCTCTATGGTGCACATGAAAATAATTATATTAAGATTGGGTGTTTACTTTAGGTTAGTTTCAGTAACGATACACCATGGATAAATTGCATTGATAATGATATGCATTAGTAATTTCGATGAAGATTATGATGTTTCTTTAGATTAGTTTTATAATGGCGGCGCTTGATAATTTGGATATGGGTGTAGGGTTTATTTTATAATATTTTTATAATGATAGATGTTGGTAACTTTTTATATATTAGACCAATGATTATGGTTATTAGAGTTTACTAGATTCTTGTTTGATGTTTTCGGCTTTTGTGAGAATTTCTAGAATTTATCTTTTTCAGCGTCTTGTGAGAACAAAGCGGAGTCTCCAATAAAAAATAAGGCAACACTCCTACAAAACTATTACCTTGAGAGATCTCTCACTTGTTAAATATTCAAACATAATACACGTATAGATATATCTTCATCGGATTGTGATAGATTTTAGAATTACTCTATAATGTTTCCATCCGCATTTATAATCATTAACTTCCACTTTGCATCGGAAATATGTTCTTGAATTTGTTTAATGGATCCTACGTTTGAGCTAAATTTTAACATAGGTATCCATATTCTTGTCATGTTCCCTACAATTTTATAAATGATAACACACATTATGCATATATACCTTAATTATTATATCATATACCAATAGTGTAAATAGATAATTTAGAATCATATTTTAGTGCATGTTTTTAATTAAGGTGATTTGGATTCAAATTTAAAGTTACCTTATGTTATTTTTAATAAAGCATGTGTGGATAATATAGATGAAATAAAAAATTAAGAGTTTATTTTAAGTATTAGTGGTGGGCTATGTAGTTGCAAATTTTGAGGTTATTTCAAATTACTTTTATAACTAGTCTATCAACCTGTGCCACTGCACAGGCTATCAACTTTAATATAATTGTTTGTTTGGTTTATCAACCACCAGCCAGTCGAACAGGGGTAACATTACATAAATATAAATGACCACACATTTAGTTTATTACCTAAAAATGTCATTAAGTTTCCATATATCCAGCATTTTATCCAACAACTTGCACCAATCAATTTGATTTAAGCTACCATAAAATGTGATCATTTTGTTGTAGAGCGAGTAGTAGAATATTTAAATAAAATGACTTAATATTGAAGATCTAGTACATCCTCTTTTTTACTATCACAATTGCTTTATCACAAATCAAATATGTCCAACCTTGACCAAGTTTATAGATATAAATATTATTCTACCAAATATATTCATTATAAAATCATACTCCATGGTGAATTTGATTATACAAATCTGGTATCATAGATGTTGTTATATTTTCAATAATCACCTCGATGTAAATGCGTATTGTTTCATCACTTTTCCCAAATGCAAGAAATTGTTATGTCAGTATGTAACTACTGGTGCCCCATTAATATATTTAATTAAGTAAGAATCAGTCGAACATGCAAAGTTGTTTGTACTAATATTGCCCGCTTCATGGAAATTATGTAAAAAAATGTAAAAAGATAGGTCAGAATGAGTTGTATCTATACAGAGGCAATAAGATCTTTAATTTCTAGCGGCTAACGAATATATACTGCTACTCACATGTCATCAACTCAGCATAATCCTAAAATCAAGATATCATCAATCTATAGTGTATTCTTTTTTAGATCCTAACTGTGTCAACTACTTTTCCACCACCTATTTCCGTCAAGCCCTATCATCATAGGACATAAAAACTTGATATTTTGGTTAGTAAAATCAGTTTTATCTGGTCACCAGTGAAAATATGCAGGATTACATCCCTCAATCGTGTACTTTTCTCCGTCAATAGGCATGCATGCTTTCTCCCAATCTCAAACATAACAGCTGGCTACATTCTTCTCGATCATTGCCATTTGCTGCACGCTGAACGACAACGCGCCCTAGGGCATCGTCTGACTCCTTCCCGCTGCTTGTGCCATGGATAGCACCCTCGCTTGCGGCCTGCACTCTGTCCTTGCTTGACTGCTTGTGGTCTGCTCGATCTGTGGCAGCTTTGTGGATTACTAAGTACTATGGGCTGCGGCTCCTTTCATGCTCATTTAAAGACCACTAAGGTTTAAGAAGGTCGATTTTGTGCGTGGGACGCATCTTGGGAGTCGGAGATTGCATATGAAGATTATATGTGGGCGGACATCAAATTTATATGTTTTAATAATTGAATAGATGGATAGTTTAGAGAGTTGATTTAGATTAATTTTATAGAATGCAGATTTTAGGTAATTTTGACATAGATATAAGGAGTTATTTTAGTTAAGCATGCATAATGGTAAAGGTGGGTAATTTTATTCTCTTTTTAAGTGTCCACCTAGGATCCTAGGTAGTTTCATGTGGAGGCTTCTTTAATTTTTCTTTTTTTCTAGAATGTCCACCTAGGTTCCTAGGTGGCTTCACGTGGAGGCCTCAAAAGGAGCCTCCAATTAGTAATAGTAAGATGGTAGAAGTAGGTAGTTTTGATAAAGACTAGGGAGTTACTTTAGTTTATTTTATATAATGGCAAAGGTGGGTAATTTAAATTTTAGATATAGATTTATGGGGTTACTTTGCGCTATTTTAATGATGGTATAAGTGGGCATTTTTTGAAAATCATAATAGATCCAATGGATGTGATGATTTGAGTTTACCAATTGATGACTAAATGTTTTTGCTTTTTTATGAAAATTTATAGGATTTCTCTCTTTTTTTCTAGAGTGTCCACTTAAGTTCCTAGGTGACTCTACATATGGCTTTAAAACAAAACCTCCAATAAGTAATAGTAAGATAAGGTTTGTTCCAGTTTCAAAAAAAAAAAAACAAGGTACGTTCCAATCTTACACAAATCCCCCTAGTATTTAGCAAACTTGGAATATACCTATCTTGTCCCTCAACATCCTCTACCGTTTGGTCCACATTCTCCAAATATCATCATACCATAATTATTATTGGAACATAATATATGATGACCTCGTTGTTGAGAACATGATATATACATACCACTACAAGAAAGTCCTTGTTCCTAACACACCCCTTGCTAAATGCTTTCTTGTCATGCTTGCTCCAACAAATGTAATTTTCTTTGGATCCACGGATGGCCAAATGTTTGTGGGCATTATCTACTACCATGAACTTTCTATGTAACATGTAAACAGGGCATGGACAATACATTGTCAATTTACCATGAGCTTTCATATTTGCCTTCAAGGCATCCATGAAAGACTTCAACTTGGTAAGCACTTTGGATAATAACGGCCCTCTAGGTATATATATACAACGTTAATTAAGATACGCAAAATTCAACTTCTATCAAGTCTCAAACAGGACCAAGTGGAGAATAGAGGGGGGGGGGGTGCCCAAGGACGAATCCAACTTCAAATCCGTGAAATTCGGTTGAAAATTGCCAAGTGGCCGACACTCAATTTTTTTCATGTCGCCTTTTAACACATTTTCCACAATGTTTTTTAAGGCTTCCATAGGAGGTTGGGATGCTTTAGTTTTACTCTAAATATGAATCGATCCAATTTATGTGAAATTTATGTCTTCAACTCTTTAACCAAATGTTCATTGTCGTCAGGGTTCAACCTGCAAATTTGCGTGGAGGTGGAACATAATTTGAACCACTGAACTGAACATGGATTGCCCCATGATTTTCTTTTGGCCTATGCAAAATCGCTGGTGGTACAGACAGGGGTAATAATTTGTGAAGACTTCCCTTAATAACCCATGGAGTCGGTGTGCATGTGGCCATTCGGGCGTGTTACACGTTGTGCAACCGTGTAAGTCATCTTCCGTTGTACTCCGTACTAGTCTAAGTCATCTACCGTTGCACTCCCTACTAGTCAGCATCTCCACCGACCGCCTACTTTCGAAATGCGAAGTGTCGTGTGCTGCGTGCGTTTAGGAGTGAGCGAGCGTGACGTTGCTTCCCTCTTTCTTCCTGCATGGCACATGCCTCGCCTGCAAACAGCGTGTTCACCAATTCTGAAGATTCCGCGTTTCGGTTGTTCAAGCATTTCGTCCACTGAGAATCTTAGTAGCATCAGCTGAAAGAAAACGCAGCAAATTGGGCTGTTTCAGACTGAACCGAAAGATTTTGATTGTCCATTAATTACGCAAATAGGAATCTCTACAAGCAAACCGCGTATGTATGTACGGAGTACATCTTAACAGGAAATTTCTGCTAGGTTCTAAGCTTTGGCGCCGCTGAATGCACAAGAAGTTATTAGGTCGTTTTCTCAGAAGCAACATCAGGTCATCCGTGATTGCCAATGCCAATCATCACGCAGCATTTTCAGGAGATGGCATGACGTGCTGCTCGGTCTGCTAATGATACGTGCAGGTGCAAGTGCCTCAACCCAGTATAGCCCCACTACCCCGGCGCTGCATTCCTGAACCATACCCCGGCCACTTTGCGAGAAGCCCATGCCGCCGTGCGCGCGCAACCGAACACATCGCCCACAATGCATATGCCACGGCTCCACAGGTTGCCGGCCGGCGGCCTCCGGATAACACTACGGACGAGACGACGGGGGCCACGGGGCAGACGAGACCCGCGGCCAGCCGCGGCAACCGTGGATGCGAGCGCGACGACGACGCGCGGGGCCAGGAAATCTGGCGCGCGGGCTCGCTGCCTCGGCTAGCTGATGGCGAGAGCACGGCGGCTCTTGGTGCCGGCCACTGGTTGGTTCGACATCCCGGCCCCGGCGGCCGTTGCCTTCTCCGCGGTGGCCCGCACCTCACATGCAAATGTGCAGCGCAGCGCCGCGCGGCGGTCGGCGTCCGGCTCCCCCTGCCTCGCACATGCGAGTGGACACATCACCGCGTCAGTTGCCCCTTGTATCTTTCCCGGAGCTAACTGTTTGTTCCGGCGAGCAGAATAGGAATAGGGGGGAAATTCAGGGCCCTCCTTTCCTGTTGCGTCCTTATCTTCTCCGTCTGTGTCCGAAAAAGAAAACTCGTCGACAGCTGAGCTACTGGGGCGGAGCACGGATAGATATGGTGTTTTTGCAGCGCAGCGATAGCGACTACGTTTAAGAAGCATTTAGCGCCACGGACCAACTTGTTGATGGGCTTCGTTTTAATCTAGAGACTCGTTGAACCTCCACATGCACAAAGATAATTTAGGTCCCATACTTTAGTTTAAAGCCTATGATGCCTGTACTAACTTCCCCTCAACTGGTGCGGTCATTGGAATAAGTGACACCATGTCTGCATGAACTTCGTTGGTATATGCGGTTTGAACTCTGAACAGTCAACAGTGCATGTGCTTGAAGCACAAAATTTTCATAAGGAAAGAGTGTGTATAGTGATATAAAACTAGTATCTCACACGTATTGAACAAGGCCTTGAATACAAAAAAAAAAGATATGATCTCTAGTCCCAAACAAGGAAAGAGATAAGTTAGGTTTTGGACAAGAGGACACATATGGCCCTCAAAGCACCATTTGAACTAGTACTACTGAGATCTTGTTTGTTTGAGTTTCCTAGCAACTTCGCAGTGTGAAAAGCCAGAAGCTCAAAGAAACAACAATCTTCTGGTATAGTTTCCGAAAAGTTGAAAATACGAAAAGGCTAAGTTTATATGGAAACATGAAAAGCTCACTTTTATGAGCTTTTCGTAGCTTTTTGAGCTCAGAAGGTAAACACATCTTGTAAAAGTTAGTGGTGGCTTTTCAGAAGTAAAAATGTGAGCATCAGCTTTTCATTAAGGCTCAAAAATTCAGCTCAAACAAACAAACCCTTACTATCGTGAAATTAGTTCCAAGACAAATCTATTTATGTAATATTCAGATATCCAAACTCATTACATAAAAGAATGATCTACATCTAGTGTTTAGAATATACTCACTACGGGTAACGTAAAAATAAAGGTTACTTAGTTATTAGTGGTGGGAGTATAGTAAAGTAATTTGCGCTGAATATATAGGCAACAACTTGTGCCGAATGCCCAAATAATAATAATAATAATAATAATAATAATAATAATAATAATAATAATCAAAGAGGAGCCACGAAGCTGTATGGGAGAAGCATAGACGTCGTGAATTAAAAAAAAAACTTTATAGTCTTGAACACAGTGATAAATACAATTGACACTGGGCGAGAAAGCACATCCAAACTAGCCTCCTCATCTCCTACTCTGCCAATCTTGCTGAAACACAACACCTACGGCATTGCCGGGCTTCTGGTTCCTCACTTAATTACTATACCTAGTAAACGCACCGACGATATACAATTAAGCCAATGACACAGCGAGTTGCAGAGCGCAGTGGCAGAACTAGTATTGGATGATGGAGCGGTAGTAGTTGTTGGGCGCCCAGTTGGCCGGGATGACCCGGTTTGCCACCAGCTTCCTGCCGGACTCGTTGGTGATGCGCAGCGAGAAGGGCGCCTGCAGCCGGTGGTTCGAGTCCATCCTCCAGATGGATCCCCACGACTCGCGCATCGGCGTCCAGTAGCCGGAGTTGGCCTCCATGAGATCCACCTGCACCACATCGCCGTCGCCGTCTTCGAACTCGACGAGCACCGCGAGGTAGACGGGGTTCGAGCCCTCCTCGACGTGGAACGTCACCTTCTGCCCGGGGTAGTTGCAGGGCACTCTGCATGTGACAGGTTTCCATTAGTCCTGTTCTTGTCATGCTACAGTCCTAATCTGAGATTAGGAGTAGGTACAGTAACTAGTGAATATTTCCGCGAATCTCCAAGAGCTTCACTCCCTCCACATGCAGCGCACAGTGGATAGACAGTGGAGCTTATATTCTGCTCAGGTGGGCCCTGCAGATTGTGGTTTTTTGTGGCTCAGAGCAACGTGCGGCGCATGTTACCCACCTCTTGAACTGGATGTCGATGATGCCGGCGTGGCGGAGCTCTTCGCTGCGCCCGGGCTTGGCCATGGCACCGAACGCCGTGCCGCTGAGGTCGAAGTGGTACTTGGAGACTGGGTAGTAGTTCATGTCAGTGATGATCACCGTCTCCGGGTTGCCGGAGCACGCAGCGTTGTTAGTGCATCGTATCTGGCAACAAAACAGAGTGTGTCAAAACTCGAAACTGTGATGGAGCTTTCCCTTTCCATTACCCGCAGGCAACAGATGAGTTAATCTACCTGGTAGCAGGAGCCGCAGCCCTTGCCGTCCTTGAACAGGGGCTGGTTGCCGCACGACGTCATGGATGAGAACGGCGGCAGGTTCACGTTCTTGAATCCACAGGCACCACCTGCATGAACGCACCAATGGACGCAGGATCATCATTATGGACCGTTCATGAACACGGCAGGATCGCCGAGCCTCACGCGCCGGCAATCGTCGGTGATCATGTACAAAGGCTTACCGTCGTCGTATGGGCCGGCGCCGGTGGGCGCGCCGTACCAGGTGGCCCTGGCGGCCTCCCAGTTGGGGTCGGCGGTGAAGTCGGAGGCGTTGAAGTTCACCGGCCTAGCGCACGAGCCGTACGTGACCAGGAGCGAGAAGGTCAGTGCAGCAAGTGCGGCTACCTTGGTGGAGAATGCCATCTTATTACTAAGCTAGGCGATGCAACTTGCAACCAGCGCTACTACGGACAAGCTTGCAAGCTTGGGAGGGTAGCTTGTTCTACCACTGGGCAGACAGGGCGACTTGTGTGCTTGGATGGTCTGTAACGGGCACGCTGCCGGGGTTATTTATAGGCCGGGTCGGAGAAGAGAATCGGACTCAGTGCGCCGCGATCGCCATCACAGCGGTCGTTGCGCCCGACTTGCTTTTGTAGGGGTCACATGGCTCCGGAGAGCATATCATGGGAGGAAGAGGCTTCGGGTCACGAGTGAACTACTAAAAAAATGTAACGGCTTCTTGGCTGGTATAGTACCGGTACCTGCTCACTGATCTTAGAACATTTTTAAGACTCCTGTCCCAGAGTTATGAACGGGAGATTCGTGCACAGCCTGAGGACAGGTCTGCAATTGAATCACGGGAGGACACTATTATTGACGAGTAATCATTGTATGGATTCTATGTACCAAATCCCTGAATGATGTGTTGTGTAGCTACTAACCAGCTGTACTGTACAAAGCTGGGTAGGAATAGGTACCAAACTCGTTTCCGTTTCACTGGAAGTTGATGCTAGTCCAACCACCTTGTTGCTGTCGGTCCGAAGTTGGGAAGCCATGGTGGTTGCAAGATACACGCTGCAATGTGAGTGCAGAACCCAGGATCCACTTAAGAAATTAAAAGGAGAAGAAAAAGGGTTAATGCAGAAGCCGCCCTACAAGTTTGTGCTACGGGAAACCGGAAACACAGCGGCTCAATTTTGTAGAGGTGCAACTGTTCTGCAGGCCCTAACTGGCTCCTATCCTAATTGAATTCTTAATGGTGTTTTTGCTCGTCGTACCAATAAGATTTTCAGAATTACTTGCTATCCGTCTGAAATTGGGAAGAAATGCGTGGTGATTGCAAGGCACAACCTGCAACACGAATGCAGAATTCAAGGAAGAGAAAAGGGTCAATGCAGAAGGGACCCTACAAGTTTGTGCCATATCTATACTATACTGTAAAGGCAGAAAGAATTGAAAACAATTCTCACCCAGAGTTGTACCCGTGTACCCCTCACAGAGTGGCCCACATGTCATGCGCGACCCTACTTAAGAGACCAAAAATTAAGGATCAAGGGAGGGGGGAGAGTCACTCCCACATTGTAAATCACTCTCCCACCCTGTTTTTTTTTGTTACCACAGCCTTTTCTACCCCGTTTTGTACCGCCGGTCCCACATTTGATACCTGCCGTGCCGGTCCTACACGTCCATGCATTCCTTGATGGCCGCCAAAGCTTAATCACAGTTTCCATTTCTTTAATTATTTCTTTTCTTTCTTTGCATTTCTTTTCCTTTTGTCTATCACACGTCCATGCATTCCTTGATGGCCGGCAAAGGTCAGCCGAGCTAATCACGCTCTCCATTTTTTAAGTATTTCTTTCCTTTCTTTCTATCAATCACACGTTTTCCTTTCTTTGCGAGCTAATCACTCTTTCCTTTCTTTCTATCAATCACACGTTTTCCTTTTTTTCGAGCTAATCACGCTTTCCTTTCTTTCTATCAATCGCGTAGAAACATCCAAAAATGATTACTTTCCTTGTGTGACATGCCGTGACTATCTCCAAAAATCATGTTGATTGATTATTATTATTGCTTCCTTTTTTACCGGTGCACATATATATGGACGGTACTGTTGTGCCTTCTTTACGTAATATAATCTGCTGCTCATCACCACTTTGCCTTCGCCGTCAGCCATCGCTCACTCGCCCTGGCGCTCACATGAACGCAATTAGCATCGGTAAACATTGATCAATACACATGACCACACTCTGTTTATTCGTTTCATTTTCTTTTACAAACAAGCGTGTATTTAGTTTTCTTGGTGCTGCGCCTACATGCTCTTCTAATCCTCCGTTCTTGGAATATCAGTAGGGTACCGCATGGTAGCCAAATTGCATGCATCGTCAGACAGTCGACAACCAGAGGGTAGCACGCGGGCTCCCGAGATCCTGCTCACCGCTCGCGTTGTTCATCTCCATAGCCCATACCCATAAGGCACAAATAGAACAGTACCGTGTTGCCCTGGGACATCGAGGGTGTGTCCTCGCATGCGTCAGCAGCCGACGATAAACCTCGGCAGCAGCAGAAAACCAATTGTCACGCAAACTCTCCGTGTAGCCCTGGGCTCCCGCACGCGTCTTGACGGCGTCGCCGGTTATCACATTTTGCGTCAACTACCAGGTATGACCAATTAACTTAATGGATCTTTTCTCACTGCTTTGCAAAAAAATTTAATCGGTCTTCTCAGTGCTTTGCATTTTCTACCCCATTTTGTACCCGTCGGTCCTTTCTCTGCATTTCTTTTCATTTCTTTCTATCACACGTCCATGCATTTCTTGATGGCCGCCAAGGGGTCGGACGAGCTTAATCACGGTGTTCATTTCTTTATTAATAATATTTTCCTTTCTTTGCATTTTTCCTTTCCTTCTATCACACGTCCATGCATTCCTTGATGGCCGCCAAGGGTCAACCGAGCTAATCACGCTTTCCATTTCTTTAAGTATTTCTTTCCTTTCTTTGCATTTTTCCCTTTCTTTCCATCATCACACATTTTCCTTTCTTTGCGAGTTAATCAGGATTTCCTTTCTTTGCACTCTCCGATCCACCAATCACGTTGCTCCCGTCGCGCCGGCGCCACAGACGGTGACCTGGTGGACGGGTACCTGGCGGACGAGCACCACGGCAGTGGCTAGCAGCAGCTACACCCCACAGAGCAGCCGCCACAAAGAGCACAACACCTGGTCCATTGCGCGTCGCCAAGGGTAGGTCGAGCTTCATCCGACGAGGTCGCAATTTCACGCAAGGACGGCGGCGTGGCTATGCACTGCTCCTACAATCTTCCATCCTACATGATATGTTCAGGTTTGGATCATTGTTTAGTGCTCCATTCAACTTCCAGTACCATTGTTTTGCAGCGTATGTATCTTTAATGTTTTGGCTATATATTTCTGATTTTCTAATATATAGATTCTGAGAATCTGATATAATTATTTAGGCAGAGGAGATACATCTAGTTGTATAGATGAGCAAACACATTCCATTTGGGGATATTACAAACACAACATCTCGTCGTCCACCTATTGCCGGCAAAAGGAGCTTCGATGAATCAAGCAATATTTACATCGATGGTGAGTCGTTCTAATTTACTATAATTTTATATTATTTTCTAAAACTCCTTATCTATCTGTGTTTGAACTCTTGTTTCCCTCCGGCTAAGATGCAGCCAATGAACCTATATCTGAGGTCGAACCTAATCGGCAAAAATGACGGACGAGCTATGCAAATTTACCAGATGATGTAAAAAGGGAGCAAAAGAATGGAAAGCGGAGGGAAAATTATCTATACTATAAAAGCAGAAAGAATTGAAAACAATTCTCACCCACTATTTTTCCTACCCACCTCTCACAGAAGCCCCACTTGTCATACCAGGCCCACCTATTTTGGGGCCACAAAGGGTGGGACAACGAAAAAACTGAACATTCTAAAATGTTTCTCCTGGAAAACTAAATTTTTTGTCACCGCAAACTCCACATACCCGCCCTCATACCCACCCCGTCAATCTAGCGTAATTCTCTCTTGCTTTCCTTTTCTGTTTCAACTAGAGGGAAACAAGGAGTCCTTAATTCTCTCTTGCCTTCCTTTTCTATTTTGCATGTGTACCAACAATTATCAACAAGAGGGAAAAAAGGAGTTATTATAATTCTTTCTTGCCTTCCTTTTTCTGCCTTTCTTTTCTGTTTCAACGAGAGGGAAACAAGGAGTCCTTAATTCTCTCTTGCCTTCCTTTTCTATTTTGCATGTGCATCAACAATTATCAACAAGAGGGGGAAAAGGAGTCGTAATTCTCTCTTGCCTTCCTTTTCTATTTCAACGAGAGGGAAACAAGGAGTCCTTAATTCTTTCTTGCCTTCCTTTTCTATCTTGCACGCGCAACAACAATTATCAACAAGAGGGAATCAAGGAGTCATAATTCTCTCTTGCCTTCCTATTTCTGTTTTGTACGCACAACACCCATTTCCTTGCCTTATCTCCTCTGTTGCCTTCCTTTTCTATTTTGTATGCACGTAGAAGGGAATCACGTTCTCGCTCTCCAGCGGAATCATGTCCGACTATGCGTCCCTCCTCGACAAATGCTTCGACAAGCGCCGCTTCGACGATGGGTACGTCCACAACGGCCTCCTTAGGGCCGTTGGGGGGGGGGGTGCTCGACGCCGTCTACGACATCCTCAGGTGCCGCTTCGACGGCAGGTATGTCCACAACGGCCTCCTTAGGGCTGTCGGGTGGGTGCTCGACGCCGTCTACGACCTCCTCAGGGGACTCCTCAAGAGGTACCCCAATGCACACTCACATTCAGGGCTGGTGTTCCTGCGCCTCCTCTCAGTTGCGTCATCGTGTTCATTGTTCCTCATCACCTGGTCATTTTTTGTTTTTCGATCGAAGGTAGATCTAGGGTACATCGCCAAGTATTTTAGTGTGAGGTTCAATGGAGTCGAGTTCCCCTTGGAGACATGACCAACACTCAAAATTCATCTTTACCCAGACATGGTCGGGGTCAGAAGAGATGAGGAGAAGGTATCTGATCCTATTGTTTATCCATAATATCTTATCCTTTTGTTTTTATCCATATAGTATTTATAGTTAGATTGTTTGCTTTTAGATGACTCAGTTGATCCTGCCGAAAGAAAGAAGCAGAAAGCATGCAAGTATGCCCTTGGAAAAGAGGGAGGCAATTAATGCAAAGAGGAGAGACGATTACAAGTGTAAGAAGCAGCAAAGAGAATCTAACGAAATAGTTACTGCATCGTTGAATACAGTTGAACACCAATCCGTAATACCGGGTAATCGTCTGAACCTTACGTGTCGTGCTACCTTACGTCCAGTTCTCATATTGTTTTTTATAAAGATGATGTTGCTGGTGAACTCGGAGAAGGCTGGCTCAGTAGGAACCCCACGTTTACATCCCGTACTTTAAAACAACAAGTTGTGAGCAATTTCACCCCCATAGGTGTGGTTTTATAATTTAGTTGATGCCATGTGTATGCAAATTTCTCTTAACAGTTGTTTGTAAATCGGTTTATTAGGAGTTGTCATTGGTAGCTTGCAATTTGATGTTACGGATGATGCTTTTAAGGCCTCTGGTGCAGGTTAGGCATTTTTTTATTTGTCTGCATTTGTTATTAGTAAAATTGGAAATTTTACTTTTGACAGTGTTAATACCTTTCTTATTTACGTAGGAATGTCTCTGGAGGAAATGAATAGATTAAATAATAGGAAACGATATGCTTGTCTATCAGAGTCTGAGAAACAACATAAAATAAGAAAAACTATTGAGGCTCGCATCAGTTAATCAACACTAAAAAAAGTATGCTATGCTGCCTCCATTCTCGAAGCAATCTAATTAATATATATAATCGAACTTTATAATCACTTCTGTTGTTTTGAATCGATGATGTAGGATCTTTGATACAAACCCCTACTGGCACATTGAAGTCAGAAATAACGCAATTGGGTTCTGGTCCATTGGCAAGGGGTTCTATCTTGAGGAGGCAGTCTGAACCTAACACGTCTGGTATATGGGAACCTGATGATCCAGTGCACGGTATCGAAGGTACACTAAACATAATTGTGGACTCTGATTTTTTTAATTAATACATATAAAAGGTATATTGAGTATATGTTTTATGATGTTCCCATCACTAGAAAATGATTTAGATGAACTAGATCCTGCCCAAGAATGTGATGACATGTTAGATGATGATGAAGCTCGGGTGTATTATCAACAAGGTCAGTCATAATTTAATTTATTTGACCGGTTTGAAATTTTATATGCATAATATTTATTTTCGTCATAAATATTTTATGCTATTTTTTCTTTGCAGAAAGTAATTTTGAGTATTATAGGGACACTGACAAGGTTCGGTCCATACGATGGAGTATACAAAGACCTTCCTCAGAAGCATCATGTGTTAAAGAAGGCCAAAAATTGTGAATTTTGCGGTGCAAAGCGATTCCCTGGTGAAGGCCCTGCATTTTGCTGCATGAAAGGGAAGGTGATTATATATATGCCAGAACTGCCTTCTGAGATACGCCGACTGTTCACAAGCTTAACTGATAAAGGTGCATGGTATTTCAGAAACACACTCGCTATTTCAACTCACATTTCTCTTTCACTAGCTTTGCGGTTTCTATCGATCGACGTTTAGCATCTGCAACTGGAAGTGTTGTGTATTGTTTCAAAACACACGGTCAAATGTATCATAAATTGGATCCACTCACACCAAGTGCAAAAGGGCCACATCATATGCAACTTTACTTTTATGATATTGATGACAATATTGAGCATCGTGTAAAAAGGTCACCTAATCTTGATACAAATTTGATTCGTTCCATAAGGTTTACGACGGGATAACCCATATGTTCAGGTCTTCACAAGTTTAGGAACGGTTGCAAACATTCAAGAGTACACCATAGCACTAAATACCAGCATTTCTGTTGATCAGAGGAGGTATAATGCACCAGCCATGAATCAAGTCGCTGCTATTTGGGTTGATGGAACTGATCCGCAACATACGTTCGATCGTAGCATTGTTATCTACGGAAAAGAAAATGAAGCACACTATATTAGGGTATATCATGGCTGTTATGATCCTTTAGGATATCCACTGTTTTCCCAAGTGGTGAGACTGGATGGGAGGACAAAAAGATGAGGTATAGAGTTCCACCACCGTCGAAGGTCAACGTTGAGGGTGCGCCAGATGTCGCAGCAGGAGAAGTTGTTCGCGATCCGAAGAGAATTGCGTCGGCAGCCGATCCAAGGGTGATTCAGTGCATGTAGGTATTTATTTAAATAATACGGGTTGTTTAAAAAAATATATATCTTTTTTCTTCAGCTGGTTGGTAAAGTATTATTTTTTCTTGATTTCTTGATTATTGAATTCTCTTAGATAAAAAAATATGCTAATTTTTTAAACACGTGCGTATCGCACGTGCACTTCCACTAGTATGGGAAACACATGGACAAGTTTTTAGAGATGCGACTGTCATGCAAGTACCGAGAGTGTTCAGTAGTCCAAACTCTTATCCTAAGTTGCTACTAACGCTTAAGGATGTTTTTGGTTGTTTGCGCCAAGTTAAACATGTAGACAAATGCTTGGTGTATCAAATGATACATCAACGTGATGATCCTGAATGAAGAGCTATGTTTGGTTCAGTTTACTGAATCAAGTTATCCAGCTTGATGACAATTTGAGAGAATTTTTCTGTAGAGATGCTGCGCCATCCGAAGAAAATGGCCGGCGCTGCCGTGATGGCTCGCGAGCGCTTCTTGCAGACTGCAGTCAAGCTTTCACTCACCTCTCCACTCTCCTCATCACCGCCTATGGCGAGGATAAATATTGAAATTTGGAGAAATTACAGTATATTATTCTAAAATTTTAGTGCAAACTTTGAACATAGATAAATCTTAAAATTTAGTAAATTATAGTATATTTTGATTATTCAAAAATTTTAGTGCAAACTTTGAACATACAAAAGTGTGAATGATCTATTGACTGTGCTGCTACACAAGTATCCAATGGCCTGGCTGGTGTCGGAGGCACCTGTTGGTGCAAAACGGCCTCCTACTGAATACTAAACGAACCTAACTGTTGAGGAACCACCACCAACCCCCCACCCCACCCTACCCCACCCCACCCCCATTCCCCCATGTTTCTATTTCTACTTCTACTTAAAGGATATCATACTACCCTATAACACTGTTTCAAAAAGACTACCATGAAAAAGACCTGACGGTTGAGATTAATTATATACTACTAAAGTATGCACTTGTGGTATATGTGGTGTGCATGGATGGTATATGTTGTATAGGTGTATTCTTGGAAAAATTATCTCATTGGAAAAGTGAAAATGTCGTGCATGGAAAAAAACAGCGTTCAGGGAATCACAATACCCAAAATAACATATTTTTATAATTACAAATTTACCTATTTCTAAATATGACTTATACCCTATACCACCACCTAGTGCATCGTAAAAGAGCTCTAGTAATAATATAATTTATATTAGAAAACTCAATTTATATTAGAAGGTGAGCCACCGTTACATCCAATTACTCTTTCATAAAATCTCAACAACTATATTCCAAAATATACATGGGTGTCAAGGTAACTTCACCACAGTCCTCACTTTTCACCCACTCCTCTTTTGGAGCCGTGCACTCTTCTGTTGTGGACCAAAGGTCGTCTAGCCTACTTGGTTAGAGGGGGGTTAAGGTATGGTCGCAACTAGGAGATCTGGGTTCGATTCCGGAGCGAATTTATGGGATTAGTTAAAAAAATCTCCTCACCGGTGAAGTCGGAGTTTGAAGGTTATCTAAGCCGAAATTCGGTTCCCTTCTCTTAATGAAAATCGTGAGGGGTCTTAATTCACTCTTCAGTCCGAGGCTTCAGGTGACCCTTCGGTGAATTTTTACATATATATTGTTTACTTAGATTTTCCAAAAATAAATGCTCCCAAATAAATTTACCAAATCTATACACCTGTCGCCGTATCATATGGCGTCAGGATCCAAACGCCATACCATACGGCGGCAGGATCAGTCAAACGCCGTGTGGCCTAGCGCCAACGGTCGGGGTGCGGGGCTGCCCTGACAAGTAGGCCCGGACCCTAGTGCCATATGGCACGGCGCTAAGGCCCCCAAACACCATATGGCACGACGTTTAGGCCTACCGCAGTGCTATATAGCGGCAGCCTCAAGCCTATATAAGGAGGCGGAGGCTGCCACCAGCCCCGCCCCCTCCTCTCCTCTCCCTCACGCTCGTCTCCTCGTGGCCTTCGCAGAGAACTTCGGATCCAGGTATTTTTCTAGTTCTAGCTCCTTTAGTTTAGAAATAGTTTAGAAATAGCAGAAATAGTTTAGAAAATTTAGAATTAGTTTAAAAAATTTAGAAATAGTTGAAAATTTAGAATTAGTTTAGAAAATTTAGAAACAGTAGTTTATAATTTAGAAATCGACGGAAATTACAGGAAATTGCTGAAAATTGCCTTAGATTTGTAGAAATTAGTGTAAATTGCTAGACATTTGTAGAAATTGCTTGAAAATTACTGTAAATTCTTACAAATTGCCAGAAATTTTTTGAAAATTCTTAAAATTCCTATATTTTGTTGGAAATAACTTTAAACTATTAGAAACTGTTGGAAACCGGTAGAAAATTGCTAGAAATTGTTCAAAATCTTGGAAATTGTTAAAAATTGTTGTACATTCTTAGAAATTGCTGTAAATTCGTGAAATTTACTAGAAATTTCCCTAAATTTGTAGAAATTACAGGAAATTACTGTAAATTCTTAGAAATTGCTAGAATTTCTTAGAAATAGCTGGAAATTACTGTAAATTCTTAGAAGTTGCTAGAAATTCTTAGCAAATTCTTAAAAGTCCTATATTTTGTTGATAAATACTTTAAATTTGTAGAAATTTGGTAAATTTCATGAAATTGCTAAAAATTACTGTAAATTCTTAGAAATTTTTTATAAGTTCTTAGAAAATTCTTAGAACATTCTTGAAATTCGTAGAAATAGCTGAAAATTACTGTAAATTCTTAAAAATTTCTAGAAATTCTTAAAAATTCTTGAAATTCGTAGAATTTGCCGGAAATTACTGTAAATTGTTATAAATTGCTAGAAATCTTAGAAAATTCTTAGAAAACTCTTGAAATTCGTAGAAATTGCTGGAAATTACTGTAAATTCTTAGAAGTTGCTAGAAATTCTTAGAAAATTCTTGAAAATCTTATATTTTGTTGGAAATTACTTTAAATTTGTAGAAATTGTGGTAAATTTCATGAAATTGCTTAATATTGCTAGAATTTGTAGCAATCTCATATAAATGTTCCTAGAAATTGTTCTTATAAATTACTTTAATTTTTTCAGGTATGGCTCAACTGCTGGTTGACTATGTGCGTCCGGAGTTGTTGGACGAGGCGGTGGACCTGAAGCATGGCTCATACCGGTCAGCCGTTCTGGGAGAGACGCTCTGCACTCTACGTGCCAGGTCTTCCCGCTACCTGATGCCCATACACCAGCTTTGGATCCCTAAGTATGTAAATCGTTTTTTAAAATTACTTATCTCTGTTTTCAATCGTATTTGTATTCAATAAAATGCATTTTATTGGTTTTTGTGTTTCAGGCTACACGCAGCAGGACTACTGCCTCTCGCGCGGTTAGTCGAGGGGGACAAGCTACGGGCTCAGGTTCCTGGTGCGCAATGCATGACGCGCTTTCAGTACGACTCCTCTATGGTCGCAGCGTTTCTGGACCGGTGGCGGCCAGAAACGTACTCATTCCACTTGCTAGTTGGCGAGATGACGGCGCGCCTAGAGGTCGTGGCGATGTTGTTCGGCCTTCCGTGTGGGCGTGTCGCGATGGGGGCTATCGACGTCCCCAACACTTGGCGACAAGACTTTCTCGCTTGGCACCTCAGCCTTACAAGCCGTTCGACGACGCGCATGGACCCACCATGACCTGGTTGTAGCAGTTCAACATATGTGCTTCTACCTAATATTTTTCATCTTTTGTATGTATTTAAAACAAATGTGACGATTGACCTTTCTGTGCAGGCTGATTACATGACGGGCGACGCCCAGCCAGGGACAGTCGACAGGTTTCTGGAGGCGTACCTGCTCTGGCTGTTCGGGTTCGTGATGTTCTGCGAGTCTGCTGGAGACGCGGTGTCCAAGTACTTGATCCCCTACGCTCCGATGATCGCCGACACACATGTGGATGCGGTGCCCAGATCAGTTGAGGCAGCGCTGTTCTGTCAGCGACGTACAGGGGGTTGTGTACGGCCGTGTCAAAGAGGGGACTAGGTCGGGGATCCTCATCGGCTGTCCTCTCCTTCTACATCTTTGGATCCACGAGCGCTTCGACATCGGTTGACCGAAGGCCGACCTCTCCCGGTACGACCCACTGCCAGATGACACTGACCCCGTAGACCGGTCCACGATGGGTTCTCTGTGGTGCCTTCGGAGGGTAAGTCACATTGACTTTCGTTTTCTTCACATAATTACCGTCTTACTTATTTCGACATAATTAACTTTTTTATTTATATGCTGCACACTTGGGCTGGGGAGCAGACGAAGAAGTCCTACAAGGACTTCATGGGCCAGCGACGCGATGACCGATGGGCAGGTCAGGTGGACGCCGTACTCACAGGCTAGTATCAACATCAGCGCACGACATGGCCTCTTGTCTCTATGCTTCCGAGACCAGCACAATTGTAAGACGACAAGACACTTGGTGTTCGACATCTACATCGAGAAGTACACGGTCCATAGGGTGATGAGGTAGTTCGGCCTCTACCAGGCGTCGCCGATGCCTGTTACGCACACTCTTTCGGCAGTAGTTTATAGGTAAGCTATCTGAATTTGTTAACATTTAAATACGTTACAAGGTTGACTTCGTAATAAATTTGTTTAATTTGTGATAGATGGTCGCGTAAGGGCATCGAGGGGTCGACACAGTGGGTCGACAGGTTGCAGTCGTACGTGGCTCAGTGGGCTGATGCGCCGGATCACGTTGTCACCGAGGAGCGCCCCCACGACAACGCGGCTTGGATGGCGTACCTGACGTGGTACATCCCGAGGACTCGGACGCCGGGTGATGTACGTTCCTTCTGCCCCGCCACCGCCACTGATCCCGGACCACCAGCGGCTTCTTCCGCCCGGCACGTACCCGGTGCGACGAGATCAGAACGTCGACACAGGGGTGAGTTTGGGGAGTTGAATCATATTTTGTTACATATTATTATTCATTATAACGTGTGCTACTAATTTCGTCCGCAGCACGACGCGCTAGTGGAGGTGCTGCGGGTCGTGATGGACGCTAGGGCACAGTTGCAGACCATGGGACCTCTGGAGCACGACCTGACGTACCAGAGCATCATCGCGGTCGCCTCGAGGTACACTACTATGATTAACTACAGTGGTACCAGGACCGTACCGCTGTATCCACGTCACCCCACGTCGTCCTTGAGCTTCGCCTCGACTGCTCGTTCGTATCAGTCGTCGGCGACCTTTTTTCACGTCCACGAGTTGCTTTCTCGGCGCTGGTGACACAAGCTCAGCGACCTTTTGCTTTCCATGGTTCAGGTACATTTACTCTTGTGCTTCTTAACTAATACACCGAGTTGTTATGTGTTATTGTAATATTATCATAATCGTACACGGCGGAATCCGATCTATCCGATGGAACCCGGTCCTTCCGCATGGGCTCGACCGACATATACGGTGCCACCTGCAGCAGGAAACATTCCTTACTCGTCCACTGCACCTATTTTGCAGCAACCAGGTGAAAGGATCAATGCAAGTGGCCTAGAGGGAGTGAATAGGCCTGCAAAACAATTTCAACCAATTTCTGCCAAATACTGCCCAGACCCCGGAACCTTCGGGATTTTCCCTAGAACCTCCGGGAAAATGCACTAAGGTGTATTTTTCTGGAGCTTTTGGGAAATGGGTCTTCTGTAGATTTGCTGCGGGTTAAATGGTTAGAGAGCAGATATAGAGCAGGAAATTGGTTATAGATACTTAGAGAAAGAGCCTAACCACACTAGCAACCTTAGGGTTAAAGGAAAAGTAAGAAACTAAGCAAACCCTAATAGATCTAGTGAACAAGGAACCTAGAACAAGCAAGTAACAAGATATGAAAGGTAAAGCACAAGAGACAACAAATTTATCCCGTGGTTCAGCTCACCACAAAGGTTGGCTTACATCCACATTGTTGAGGTTAGCCACAAAGGCTATGGGATCTCTCTAGATCCACTCCTCTCTCACACCTATCACCAAGGTAATAGATGGAGGGTTTCCACTAAGCAAGCAAGGGTAATACAAACTTCTTGGAGCTTCCACAATCGATTGGAGAGCTTCCAAGCAACCTCTAGCCATCTAGGAGCAAAGCTCCAAGAGTAAAAGATCCACCAAGGAGCTAGGGGTTCACCAAGTGCGCTCAAGGACACAAGAAGGGGTTTGGATTTGCTTTTTCTCACAAGGAATCACTCCACACTTGAATGCTAGGGTTGGATTTGGATTCAAGTAGGTGGGAGTTAATGCTTGGGTGAGAGGTGAGCCAAAGCTACTGTTTCAGCGCAGGGAGAAAGAAGATAACCGTTGGGAGAGAAGGGGGTATAAATACCCCTAGATCTGGAACAGTAACGGCTCTTTTCGAAAACCCGGAACCTCCGGGCAAGATCCCGGAACCTCTGGGAACTGGAGAACTTCAGCAAACTGTCTGGGAGCAGCTCGGAACTTCCGAGAAAAACCTCAGAGGTTCCCGGATATTGTGTAAGAGGTTAAGACAGCTAGCTGATAGGTCATATGTGGCTGGGATGGTGATGTTTAGAGAAGGTTTTTAAGCACTTGGTTTCATCCATGCCACTATTAGTATCCCTCTTGATAGTACGGCTTATCCTATACTCAAATTCAAAATAAAAAATGAATTTAAACCTTGTCTTGAGTCCTAGGAAGCTTCTTCAAAGAATGAGGGGTCACCTTTCTTTCCTTTTCACCTTTCTTCAATGCTAAACCTGTCACTCATACTTAAAAGCTCATTAGACCTTTAATTAAGTGGTCAACATCACCAAAACCCACTTAGGGGCTTGATTGCACTTACAATCTCCCCCTTTTTGTAAATGTTAACAACCTAATTAAAGCATACATTTAATTGATAAGATTGAGCTTTTGATGATTTGAATACAAGGCTCCCCCTTAATGTATGCCTTTTTCCTTTTGAATAGAGAGGGAATGTCCCTTCAAGACATGTAGACATACATTATGGGCATGTGTAGCAACTGCAGTGTATTCAAGTCATCGTGGGGTGCAAAGAATGGTGTAACATGTAAACGTGATGCATATGAAAGAAAAGATTCAAGCAGGAGACTGGTTGTGTCCAGACCCCGGAACCTCCGGGAAAAACTCGGAACCTCCAGGTTCTGGTCCAGACCCCGGAACCTCCGGGAAAATCCCAGAACCTCCGAACTCTGGCAGCACAGCAGTCTCAATCAATCAACACAGGCAAGAATTAACACAGAACTAAATAAGAACTAGATATAAATGAGTATGGCAAGCATTACTAGTCCTATTACATAGCATCACAATTTTTTTAAAGTTTTCAAATCCCACAAACTGTCCATGACCATGTCCATCACTTGCCAACAGAGGCAAGCCACAAATTGTACCACATATTACAGACCAGATAAATGAGTTCAGCTGGAATGAATAAAAGCATAGTAGCAGCAGCAGCTTCTCTCACAACTCACAAAAGCAAGCCTCACAAAAGCAAGCCAGCCCCAGCAGATCTTCAAATGCATCTCAATCTTCCTTCTCCCCCTTTGTCAACATGTTAACAAAAAGGAAAGAAGAAAGAGAGGAAGTAGTGCTTCTGGACCTGATCAGCTTCACTCGAGCCACTCCTCATCAGTGTCCTCAGAACCAAGATCTTCATCCTCATCAGATGGGGGACGCTTGCCACGGCTGGCAACACCCTTGAAGCCCTTCCTGACACCACTTGGGGTGCCCTTGGTCCTGGTCTTCATCTTCTGGAGCTTGGCACTAAGAGGCACCTCATCATCACTAGGCTCATGTTGTGGAGCTTCTTCTTCACTAGAAGAGAAATCAGCAAAGAAAATGGGAGGAGCAGGAAGAGGCTGAATAGATAAGCCATTGTGTGACAGCAGCCTGTTGATGTCCTTCCTAGCCTCATATGCCTGAGTGGCTGAGTAGGTGCACAAGGAGAGAGTGCTCCCGATTATTTCTTTCGACTTCTTGAAGGTGGACTCCTTCTTGGGTCGGCTGGGTCCAGCTTCATCATCATGAGCAGCTGATTTGTTGGCTGAATCAATATAGGCCTGGACTGCTGCATCTGTCTTTTGGTGCTGCCACTGCTTGACTTGATAAGAACAATGCTCATAATCCTTCTTGAAGATGTACCCGATGACCAACTCAATGATGTACATCACATATGGGGCATATGGGAAGTTATCAATGCCATTGTCCATGCTTGTGATGAGATCATGCCAAATGAACCTGCTGACTGAAAATGGAATAGCGTCAGGGAGCATCCTAGCTAGCAGATTAGTAGCAAAGCTCCTAAGTGAAGTGGAGTCACTACCACCCTTTGGATAGATGGTCTGCCTGAGCATGTTGTTCAGCACATAGTAGATATGTTTCAGCCCCAAAGTTGTCCCTGTAGCCATCCCATCTACAAAATAAGCATCTGCAATCTGAGGGGACTTCATGTGGTTCTCAAAGTTGATAGTGTCCCTGTCCCTGTCCACTTTTCCAAAGCCCAACAGCCTAGCAAAGGTCACAAAGTCAATCTTGTAGTGCACCCCCTCAGTCATCCAATGAATGGTGTCCACATCACTGTCATAAAAGAAAGTAGCATGGAACTGAGCTATGATTTCTGCATTCCAGTCATATTTGAAGCCCATCAGATCCTTCATCTGGTACTTGTTGACCACTTCAAGTACCTCCTGCACCTCAGGCCTGTCATAGTTCTCAAAATGCTGCCAATCCACCCACTGCATCTTGCAGATCCTAGGCTTGCTCAAACAGACAGTTGAATAGAAATAGTAGTGAAACAAGGACCAAAACCTTTTGTCAATGGCTGCAATCTTAGGCTGAGTGTAGGGGTTTTCTTCTCTAGCTAATTCGACTTGGACAGATGTTCCCTCATAGTTTTGGTACTCTAAGTGCAAGGAGCTATCATATTTGGTGGGAGGCTTCTTTTGGGGAAAAAGGGTGTAGTGCACTAGATAGGAGGAGTCAACCTCACCAGGTTTAACTGCAGCAGTGACCTCTATGGGAATGGTCTTGCCCTCTCTGCCACCATTGTCATCAACATGATGTCCAATCAATGATCCTCTGCCCCCTGAGATACTGCCTGAGCCTCTGCCCCTCTTTGGTGTAGATTTCTTGGGAGCAACCTACCTGACAGCAATGTTGAACGCCTCCTCTCCCTCTGAATCTTCATAGGGAATGGCCATCTTGTCCTTTCTTTTGGAGGAGTCCCCAGTCATCTGAATACCAGATTTGATAGATAGTGAGAAAGAGATGATGAACTGATTAAGCAACAACTATGGTAATACTCATTTGAACTTTGAATCAAAGTCACAGCATCTGTTGTTGCAGAGCCCGTAACCTCCGGGGATAATCCCGGAACCTCCAAGCTGCATGCAACTTCAGAGCTATGGCATCTGATTCAACTTTCAAATGAATTCTACCACAATGTACTTGAATCATTCATGCTGGAAGACATCTAGAAGTATATCTACACAAGACTTTCCTCCTAGAACCAAGGGAAATGATAGATCTGATAGATTTAGGGTTAGGTTTTACCTTAGATCAGGGAGAGGGAGGGGATGCTTATGAAGCTTTTCACACCGAGGTCGTAGCCCAAAGGCCCTCTCTAGGTCACAATGTGACATAGTGGTGCTGGAGTTAGCCTACCAAAATGGATCTGGAGTGCAATGGCTAGATCTTCTTCTTCACAAAGCAAGATCCTTCGAGACAGAGAGAGGAAGGTCAGGATGTTGACGACGTTGAGCACAGACTCCTTCTTGAACTCCTTCTTGTTCGCGGGCGGTGGCAACCGTCGATGCAGATCCAGCCACTGCCCGAGCGGCTCCCCCTTCTTCGACTTTCAGCACGGACAGAGGATGAGCGCTGCACCACAGAGCTTGACCGACGACCGGCGGCAAAGGCGGCGGCGGCGCACGGCGAAGGAGGAGGGTACGGGCACACACGTGTGAGGGAGAGAGGTGAGCGGAGATGAGCAGTGAAAGGCGAGATCTACTGCGGTGAGAAGATAAGGTAGAAACGAGAAGTTACCCTAGGGGGTGAAAGATAAGGTCCACAGAATATTCCTTCTTAGATACTCCTTTGACTCCGGTTGACTGCCAACTGCTTAAAGTGCGGAACCTCCGGGGTCCATACCCGGAACCTCCGAGCTTTACGACTTGTGACTGAAATCTGATTGCTTTGACAGATAAGGGTCTGGAACCTCCGGGCTAATTCCCGGAACCTCCGAAGACTGGAACTAGAGACAGTGAGCTTGCTATTCTTCAAAGATTTGGCACTTTTATAGATTTAACTCTTAGGTCATGGACTCCTTGTCCCAATAGGCTAGAAACCAAACAATCAACACACAGCTATAGCCTTTTGGAACAAGTTAGGATATAAAATTAGATTTTGAAACACATGTATGAAGGTTTTTCAAAAGATTTTCAGCAAAGCATCATATCAACCAAGATGTGCTATAAATCAAACCACGCAATGAGAATCAAGAATATTTAGCTCATTCCTCAAACTGCAAAACCTTGACTCATCGAGAGGTTTGGTGAAGATATCGGCTAGTTGTTTTTCGGTGCTCACATGACTTAGAGCGCTATCTCCTTTGGTTTCGTGGTCTCTCAAGAAGTGATGACGGATGTCTATATGTTTTGTACGAGAGTGGCTTACAGGGTTGTTTGCAAGCTTTATGGCACTTTCATTGTCACACAAAAGTGGGATATGGGTAAAGTGACATCCGTAATCCTTTAGGGTTTGCTTCATCCAAAGTAGTTGAGCACAACAAGCGTCGACTGCAACATACTCGACCTCGGCGGTGGAAGGGCTACTGAGTTTTGGTTTTTAGAACTCCAAGACACTAGAGACCTACCAAGGAATTGGCAAGTCCCCGATGTACTCTTTCTATCTACCTTGCAACCGGCATAATCGGAATCCGAATAGCCAAGTAGATCAAAAGTGGAGCCCTTAGGATACCACAAGCCAAGGTTAGAGGTATGCACTAAATATCTCAAGATTCTCTTTACGGCCATGAGATGGCACTCTTTCGGGTTAGCTTGAAATCTAGCACACATCACTACTACAAAACATAGATAAGGTAACACACTCTTGTAACACATCCATCAATGTGTTACAAGGAAATTTCATAGGCACACAAAACTATGTGTTACAAGAGAGATTGTAACACATAGAACTTGTTTTGTAAAATTGTGTTACAAACAATAATTACAGTAACACAACATGAATGTTACACATAAAATGTTACATAGATGTAGTATATGGTAACACATGCAAAATGATGTTACAACTTCAGTGTTACGATGGATCATATGTTCTATATAGTTCCATATCTTCTTCTATGTTCCTAACATCCTATGCATGATTCTTGGTTTGCAGAATTTTATTTCATCCATTCTTAAAAATTACGAGTTCATGGTTAGAAAGATTATTAAAATTGTAAAAATAAATTTGATATAATTAGGAATTGAATTCAAAATTTGTAGACAATGGTAGAATGTTCTCAGGGTAATCAAAGTTTCCCCTATAATTTTTGCCTTCCATTACGTGGTGTAAATTTGGACACCAAAAAACACACAAACAAACAGTGTGATCAGCTTGATAGATGATGAGTACATGTACAACCAAAAGTCTTTGAAAATCATATTACAATAACATATATTATAATCATTTCATTACATTTGTAGCTCTTGTGCTATCACGAAAGCAAACTATGATATAATTGCAATTAAAGGTCATCTTCAAATTTTTGCAATAAAAAATAAATATTAGTACCCCACATAGTAGGAAACTTGGTGAGGGAAAAAGATAAATTGTATATTGACTAAACATATATGTAAAATATGTACATGATGACCTTTGCTAAAAAAAGCTCTACATTGTTGACAAAGATAAATAGCAAGTAGATAGTTATAGAAGAAGCTCACCTAAATCTTTGAGTACTTTAATTATACAATCAAAATTTAACTTTTTTGTTATACGGGCATTTTTTCATACCAATTTAAATTCTATATATAAAAATATTTTTTAAATAATGCAACTATATGCAGGTCAATAACAGTTTATGGACTCAGAAAGAATAATAAGTTTTATAACGAAACATAGTGACAAAAAAGATTGAAATACAAACCAAGGTAGAAACAAACTATGATTGGTCATTCACTGCATTGGTGGCAGCATCCACTGTTATTCCCTCAATGTCTTTTCTAACCCATTGATGCCTCATCTTAGCATTATTAAACATGTCTCCGAGATGTGTGATATGGAATGGCTCAGTTTCTATATCATCTTCCCATTCATCACAACCAGAATCATATACATCTCTTGGTTTCATCTTCATGACCACAGACCACCCAGGGTTTAATTTGTCTTCAACATAAAACACCTGATCAGCTTGGTTTGGGGAAATGAAAGGCTCATGCCCAATCTTTTCTCTGGTATGTATCAGGTGTGAGAAATTGACAAGTGTGTATCCATACTTGTCCTTTTCTATTCCTCTTCCAGATAGAACATCAACCCATTCACATTTGAAAAGTACCACACAAAAATTCCCAGAGTAGTTTAGCTCAATAATATCAATGATCGTCCCATAGTAAGTCACATCACCTAAAATTGGTCTTGCATCACTTGTACTAGCATAACTAGATGTTTTTGCAGTTAGCACTACTCCACTATTTTGAGTCACCCCATCCAACCTTTTGGGCCTAAATCGAAAGCCTCAACTATTGAAAGCACGGTAGGTTTTTGCTGCTTCAATTGGGCCACGAGCTAGCCATCTGATGCCATCCTTCACACTGTGAATGTTGCTTTCTCTCTCAATCTTCATAATCTGTATGGTTTTATAATTTAATTAGTTTTGGACTTTAGTGCTAGAGGATGTAAAGAATGTGAGATACGACACTTACATGACCTCTAAACCATTGATGGAACTTCTCATTTTGCATATTCTCAACATCTCTGTGGCTAACTCGACGACCAGTATATTTTGCTGTGATCTCCTCAGCATGAGCTCTACAATTGCATCATATTATCAAAGTAATGTAATAAAAAGTTGAAATTTTGTTTCTGAGTTTAGGGTATTACCTTATGTATGGATCGACATCAGAACAATTGAATAACACATATCTATGTGCTTGCAGTTTTGCCAATCCTCTTATAACATAACTACGTGGCTTTCCAAGTGGTGTTCCGGCATGAGGAAAAAGAGTTGATGCACGTCCAGTACAACATCCAAGTGTTTCATCATGATCATCATTCCTCAAGATCTTGTGGATCAAGATTTGAAAACCATCAAGAAATCCTGAACAAAGTGCCATAGACTCTTTCGCTAAAACTGATTCAGCAATACATCCCTCTGGACGAGCTTGATTCCTCACAGTTGACTTCAAATCACCAAGGTATCTGCGTAGGCCAACATAATAGAAAGAAAAATGTTAAATAATCATGCACAATAATAGGTAAAACATGGCTCTATAATTCTAAAGAAAAGCGTACCTTTCCACAAAGTACATTGACCTATAGCAGACAGGACCTCCTAATTTTGCTTCAGTGGCTAATTGAAGAACTAGATGAACCATCATAGTAAAAAATCCAGGTGGGAATATCATCTCCATTTGACACAATGTCATTATAATTCTCTCCTCTAACTTTTTGAGTTCACCTATGTACAACACTTTTGCATTCAGCTCTCTAAAGTAACCACATAGATCAAATAAGACAGATGTGACATCATCTGGTAGAAGACCTCGCAAAGCAACTGGTAGAAGTTGTTGCATTAGCTTTATCTTTCCACCTTGAAGCTCCACATTTTGAATAGAAGTCATGACCTTTCTTGTCCCCTCGATACAGCTGACAATTATTTGGGCATACATGAATTTTCTCATAACTTAGACCAAGTTTTGCAATTATTTTCTGAGCCTCGGCAAATGTTTTCGGAATATTGGCACCATTTGGCAAAGCGAGCTGTAAAATTCCTAGCAAATCATTTATTGATTTATTGCTCCACTTGTTGCTGGACTTTACATGAAACAAGAGGACTAGGAAAGTTAGTTTTGATAGTTCACAGCCTTCCCATAAAGGTTGATCAGCATCTCTAAGCAAATCAAAGAAAGCTTCTGTTTCTGCATCTGGTCCAGCTTTAGAAGAACCTTCAACATCAGGTTCATCTGTGTGAAGTCCATTGTCACCATATCCAAAAGCTTCATGGACTATCTGGCGCATATTATTGTTTAAGGTTGGATGTTGTGAGTTTGAATCCTTGTTAGCAGAGATATATGATGCTGTTTCCCCATGACAACCCCATATAGTGTGTCCACGTAGCATTCCATCACACACTAAATGTTCATAAACTGTGTCCTTCTTCTGCAATTTCCGGTTAACACATTTGACACATGGACATCGGATCTTTGCATCTGAAGTTTTCTCTCTGTATGCAAACTTTAGAAAACCTTCTACCCCAGCTATGTAGTCTTCACTTGGGCTTTCAGAAAGCAATAATCTCTTAATGGCCTTTAAGTCCATATGCTCTGCCTCTGAATTTCGCAGCCAGCTGGAATCATAATGAAACACAGAACTTTCATTTCACGCACTAGTTATCTTAGAGCGAAAGATCTAACAGTTTACAGGTACTTAACAGTTCTGATATGCAGTGAAAACTTAAGAATGGAGAATTTACTACTACAATCAGGAACTATAGAAATTACTACTGAATTTGTGGAGTATGAATAAGAGAACAATCATATATTGTCAAGACTACCTCCCAAATTGTATCAATATGATGAGCAATTATGGACGTCGATCACCTAGTTTTTCCTCACGCACTACTAAATAACTAGAATATGTGGTTCTTTGGATTCCAAAGTAGCAGAAATTTTAGGCTCACTTGGTTAATTTAACTTATGCTTGTCAGATGATGAACAGTCCACAACTGTATTCTACAAGTATAAGTATAATCCAGCAGAAAAAAAGAAGCAATTGAGTCACAACCAGACAACTAGATCAAACTATAAAAAAGGATGTAAATGCAGTTTTTCTTTTCTTTCTTATATCCATTTAGGAGAAAGTAAATATTTTTCATATGTACTTTCTCCTAAACGGATATAAGAAAGAAAAGAAAAACTGCATTTGTTACCTTATTGTTTCAGGAGAAACATGTACAGAGTGATGAGCAGTGTATCACCAGGTAGGGCTATTTTCTTTTCAGAATCATTCCATCATGGTATATTGGTATATATAACTACATATCACATTAGTTCACATATTAAATTTAAATATGAGAGAAGAATGATATGCAAGCAGACCTGGAGCTATAAATTTCAATACCTGTCATGGATCTTCAAAGAAAAAGGCCCTACTGTGTCCTCAACATTCAGACTTTGCTCAAAAAGATCAAAATCCTAATCGCATAAGAAAAATTAAACGATGCCCCAACAAGATAAACTGATAACTTTAGTTGGATTTGCTGAACAGATTACAAGGTTGCCTATATGAGTAACAAGAGATACCTAGATGTCAAAGTAGAAATATAGAAGTGCTGATGTGCCTGATGACTGATCCGCGATGACCTCCTCTCAAACCCTAACCTTTGGGGTTCAATATTGGCCAGCGATGGGAACAGATGGATGGCGGCACAGGACAGGCGTCCCGAGTAGCCCAGTAGGAGGCGAATTCGTGGTTTGATGAATTATTTCCCCCGATGATGGAACTGGGGTGGCTCGGCAATGCTGAAGTTCAACTAGGACTCTCGGAGTCCAACTCAGATACAGAAAAGAGGTTTCACGAATCAACCATGGTCTGGTCAGGCCTGGACTCTAGTCCAAGGGCGGCAGGGCGTGGAAACAGTCTGGCTCGATATACTGATCTCAAAAAAAAAAGTCCGGCTCGATATACTCGTCTCTTGCTGTGTGGAAACGAGTCAGCAACCGTGTTATGTCTCCTGCGCCTTCGTGCGTGACTCAATCGTGTTCTGCGTTGACTCTCTCGTCTCATTGTATCATGGCTCCTCACGGGCAAATACACCATGTGACGACCATTGCCGATGGCGGCGACACTACAATCCAATCAATTTTGTTTGTTCCTTCGTGCAGGTGCAGAACAACTGATCAAGGCGATGGTTAGTTCTGATTTCTGAAAACTAAGCTCCTGCTTGTTGCTTCTTGCATTGTTGGTACAGATTGCTGAACCCAGTACATGTAGCAATGCATTAAGGGCGTGTACATGCAGTGAAATTGAGCTCATTTACCTGCACGTATGCTGGCAAGCAATGCGGTACCGTGAAGATCTGGGCGGCGAGCAACGTGCCAGCAAGTGTTGCACCCTTGTGCTGGTGATCGGGCCTGTCCTTTCCATGGAGGGAGGCAACGATGACGTGGTGTCATCCATCTTGTTCAATGCATGCATCAAATTGTTGAAGAAGCAAGCAAGAGCTAATCATGAACTACATACTGAACTAGCATGTACCCTATGCACAAGCTTGTGGTGTGACGGAGGTGCAAGTGTTGCTAGAGTGTGCATCCATCATCAATATGCTAAGGTTGGGCACAACGTGATGTGTAGCATTGAGCTCAGCCAAGAGATTTGCGTACGAGGAGGACATCGTGTAGAGTAAGGTCTTGTTTAGTTGTTGGAAAAATTTGCCTTTTTAACTTTTGGAACTCCTGTAGCACTTTCGTTTGTTTGTGGTAAATATTATCCTACCATGGCCTAACTAGGTTCAAAATATTCGTGTCGCGAAGTACATCAAAACTGTGTAATTAGTTATTTTTTTACCTATATTTAATACTCTGAACATATGTCTTTTGGCGTATTTAATGTGATGTGATAGAGAGAGAGTGGAGAAAACGTTAGAAACTTTAGCAAACTAAACAAGGCCTAAGGGTATGTGTCTGCTACATTACTACAAGCTGATGAGAAGAAAAGGCTGACATATGGTTGGTACGTAAGGTATAATTCATCTATGCTTGACTTTATTTTTCATTTGATAGTGGAGGCAAGATTGAGCAGTTGCCGTGTACAGCTTGGTGCATGGAAGAATCACGAATTTCCTTGTGTCAACATTGTTAGATCCAAAATTATTTTCAACACCTGCAAGTTTAATGCCAAATATATAACATAACAGTTTATAATTTTCCATCCAAATTTGCTGGACTGAATTAGTTTAGCGCCATTTTTTTTGGCAGGATTGGTTTCCCCCCATATTGTTTTACTAGATGACTGGTTTCCCACCAAAATTTCCCGCCCCTCACCGAAAAAAATCCATGCCGCCCTCTCCTCGCAACAACTTTGACCGGCTCTATCCTCTGCGAGGTAAAACTGGCAGTTCGGTGTTCTATTTCCTCCGACCCCCTCCCTGACTTCTATCCCCATCTCGCCTCAATTCCAAAGGTTTCTTCAAGATCATCCTCTCCCACTCCAGGTGCGAGGTACCAGCTCAAGCTCTTATTTTAGATCTGACCATACCGCTCCTGATCCCCTCGATTTCAATTATATTCCTGCAGATTCAGTGTGCTTCGCTGCAGAGGTGTTCAAGGTCCTGCCCCAGGCGAACGCCAATATCACCAATGGTACACCATGCATAACCTCTCTTGTGAGAATTTACTTGGATTGCAATTTAAATGGTTAGCCTCCTAGCCTTTTAGATGCTTGATTGCCTGGGTGATCCATTGATTCCTTCCCTGCCCATGTTTTGGTCTTCCTTAACCCTCGACATTTTAGGCGATTCACACCTGAGATATTTTCATGATGCCCACCCATGGCATTGCCTCTGATTCATGTTTTCCTGACTCAGTATGAATCACATCGCTACCTTTTAAGTTCAAACATTGTTGAGCATGGATATCTGATTCCAAAACTGCAGTCACCATCAATGCATCAACTATCTTATTTTTTATACTAAATGAGAAGAACTTTGGTGCTAATGTCTTAGTGTCATCAAATTCTTATGCGGTATATGTGGAGAACCGATGTGCAATAATGGAAAAACATTCGTTCGGAAACTTCGTTATACCATTCATGCAGCTTGATTATTTATTTCCAGTTAGCAATCTTTGAAATTTCCAACAGAAATTCAGTTTTGATTTCAGAAGTTACTAAGTGATTGAACCCTTACACTACCAATCAATTATCTCTGTGTATAATATCTTAGCTGAGATCTGGTCATGAAATTAATGGTGTTCTGCAGTTGCTCCTACCTTTTCCTCTTTTTTAAAAAAAATATGGTGACTAATTTTAACAATTCTCCAGCTGCCATATTACTCATCCTTAAGTTGTTTGTTTTGGTTTGGCAAACAGAGGGGGAGAATTACTAGTTAGGAAGACGCAGGGACACAAATAGAAAGCACGAGGTTAGTTTTGGTTCAGACTTGTCTAATTTCTTATATTCAAATTTCTAGCTTTAGTTAGGGAGGTGTGTAAATGTTGTGTTGCTTATAAATTTGAAACAGTTCACTTGTTACTCTTAAGATTTTGCTGACCATATTATGTTCTCTTGTTTCTCAATTTTAATTAGACTTTGCTACCATGGCTGAGGATATTTGGACCCTAAATCTTGAATTTCACGGGGCAGCTTCAGGACAAAAAAATGTGAAAAGGGAAATGGATAGAGATGAAATATGTTATTTTAACTTGATTAGTTTGATTGAGGAATATGGGTACAGATCTATTGACTATATATACTACAAGAGAAGTGATAGTTTGGTTGCAATACAATGGGATGCTGAGGTGATGGAGATGCTTAAAGAGAATGAGAGCAAGAAGGAGATTACCTTGTTTGTGACAAGGCAGAGAATTGCCATCATAGCACCCCACTCCAACAAAGAACCAACCAAATCTGCACCAAAGAAAACTAAAGATAGTATGATGAAGCTACAATTCGCTCTTTTGTGTCTGTTTTAGCATCCAAGTAAAATATATGGAGTGTTGTCATATGTACATTTTTAGCTATCACATCATCCAAATCAGTGAGTTGTTAATCCAAGAGTTGTTAATTCAATTCAAGTCCATCCTCTTATGTGATTTAGTAAATAAAAGCATCCCAGTCTAAATGCAATATATACCTCTGATCGTGTTGTCATTTTCCCACATTTATTCATAGGGAAAAGGGATAGGAAGAAAAGGCAGCAGCTAAATGTAATTCAAACTGAAGCACAATACGCCAATGAAGTTGACCAGCAGCATGACGATGGCATCCAAGAAGCACTAGGTATATATGTATTTAGAATAAGGATGATAGCATGTGGACTGAATTACTAATGTCAACTTTTTTCATAGGTGATGGCAATAAGGAAGTAACCAGGCGAAAGGGAACAGTTCTGACACATGTTTGGAATTTACCAGAGGAAAAACGAATACTAGTGAAATGCAACCAGCTTGGACAACCTATTGGAAAAGAAGGTGGTCTTTTAGGGCAATTTTTAGGCACTATAGCCCGAAATGGTGGTTACTGTCCTATAGATGTCTATGATTGGAGAAAAGTCAAGAAGGATAACACTGACACTATACTTCAATGCATTCAGGTATGCTCAATGTCATAAGATATATCATGGTCTGGACAATAATTGCAATAGTAGCCAAGTATTTCAATTTTACATTACCTCTATCTGATTTTAGACAAAGTTCTTGTATCCTCGCTCATGTGAGAACTGGATATTGAAATCGATCAGGAGAGATTGGAGAAAGTACAAGTCAACACTAAAAAAGAAGCTATTTAACCCAAAGAAGAAAAGTCAGCTTTGTATAAGCTCTGTCCAGATGATATTGATGAAGATCAATGGAAAGGAATTGTTAAATATTGGAAGTCAACAAAAGGAAAGGTAGGTAAAGTGCATTGTCATTTGTGGTATTCTCTTTTTTCTATTATATATGATTTAATATTTGTTAATTTACTAAACTCCAGACCCGTAGTGAGGATAATAAAATAAGTCGTCAAATGAAGAAGACAACACATACAGCAGGTGCAAAGAGTTATGCTCGTTGGTCTGAGGAATTGGTGAGCCCTTTTCTATTGTTTAATAAGTTTGTCTACTTTTTTTTAACATTCTGGCATTGGTATTTTTTAGAGACAAGCTGACCCTACAAAGAAACAGCCCCATAGAGCAAAAGTTTACTTAGCTACTCATAGGAAAAGGGTCCAAGGGGGAACAAATGAGGTTGCGGTATGAAATGAACACACAAGGATGTCTACATCAGTTTTTCAAATACCAATCTTCTTAATTTACTTAACAAGTCTTCTGTTTGTGCATTTTCACTTGTAGGCTGAGTTGGAAAATCTCATAGATAAACGACCAGAGTTAGCGCAGAATAGTGAGGGAAGAGTTGCATGGGAAGGTGATGCATTACATCAAGTGTTGGGAGAAGAGAAACCGGGACAAGTGCATGGAATGGGATTGCTTCCGGTTCCTAAACAAGTTTATGGTCGAACAACACGTCGATTCAAGGACATTAATATAGCCACAATAGATGGATCAGCAACTGATGTAGAGACTCATATGTTGGAGGAAATTAAGCAACTCAAAGAGCATATAAGAAAATGAGACAAAATCATTGATGAGCTCTTAATAAACAAACAGGGGCACCATGAGAATGGAGAACCAACAAAGGTAGTGTTGTATGCCTTTTTTTGTCCTCCTGTTGTATGCTTGTTGATTATGAGCTCATGGGAATGAAGAACCAACAAATGCCTTTCTGTTGGAATGTGCTACATGGGGCACTCTGTTGTTAATTTACTCATCCTCTATGTCCTTCTGTAGGACAATTTCATATCAACTGATGATCGTGACAATTTTCAGAATCATGTAGCACATTCCAACGGAAAGGTATGTTTCTTATTTTTCATGTTCTCACATAGTCAAGCTTCTCTGTTTCACATAATTTTCCAATAGAAAGGCTTTAATATTATTTGAAATTGGTAGAGAGTTCAGTGTGCTAAACCAAACCGTGGAGAAGCATTATGTAAACAGAGGGATAGATTGGTAAGTCTCACTCCTAGTACAATTGTAACCTTTGTTCTCGGTATACATGAATATGATAACTAATGATATTCCCCTTCTGATTACTAGAACAAACGTACACGTGAATCTGAATACAGTGACGATGGTGATCCAATTATGTCCAACAAAAAGGTTATCAAGTTGTTGCTTGCCTTTTTCAGCCCTACTCTTAGTTTATTATTTGTTGATATTTGGGCCTAGTGTTTTATGGATTTATGTTTGGACCAGTATCAAGAGGATGCTAATTACAAGGAATTTTCACATCTACAAGCAGAGCCATCTTCCCCACAATGTTCTACTAATAATGATTTGAGACAACAGGTACACCATTCTAGCTGAATCATTGACTAATATTTATTATCCATGCAATGTTTCATTCATTCAGGATTATTAGTGCACTTGTACATTCAGTTTGATGTGTGTATGCAGAATTCAAGTGATGGTAGAATAACAAAAAAAAGAAAGGTATATGAGAAACACACTTCTCTGATCCATTTGTAAAATTAATATTTGCACTCAAGACTTAGCATGATTATTTAGCATATGATTTCATATCTTATTTTAAATGACAGAATCAACAAGGAGCATTGCAAGGGACTTTAACTATGACACCACAAGTTGCAGGTCATGATAATGCTACAAGCAAGAAGCATTCAAAGTATACCCCACCTCCTCCAATTAAGGTGAACAAACATACTATGATGAATTGTTCTGATTTAATTATCTTTAGACATTTAGAGCTTGTTGGTCAATGCATGACTATATTTATTCAATGTAGGTTGGATCCACAGTGGTACTTAAATATGCAAACTATCCAAATAAGGCAGTTGTGGCCTATGCAACCATTTTGAGCTCTAGTCCAAATGAAAATGTTGGTGGAGTCAAGCTAGGCAAACAATTCTACAAAGTTCGTATCAATCATCCTATTATACAGGATGAACCATTAGTAAGGCCCATGACTGGCTACAACATCATTGGTGATGCCCATGCCAAAGGAGCACCAATTGCTTGGCCTTCAATATGCGTATGTCACAACTACCTTAACATTGCAACTAGCTAGCTTTCTTTGAGCAAGTTGAAATGATCAATGGTTAATTTGGTATATTTGGCAAAGAATGGGTCAAGAAGCAATGGATTGGAAGAATAATGCATATTTATTTTTTCATTTTCATGCTCACTAGTCCAGACTCAGTATTCATTGTGAATCACGCCCCTATGTAAATATACTATTTCTTTATGTAAAGAAGTATAATGTTTCCTTCCTACAATCATCATGACGGTTCATGATCATTGGAAAAAACCTGGTTTTTGTCATTGTTCAATGTGTCATGTTCGCTCGAAAAATTGATGCGCACAAATGTACAATAGTCTTATCCAAACTTTGAATGTGTTACAATAGGTAAAGCATGTGTTACCAAGCATACGTTCCTAAAATCACATACACTGTTCTTCCAAAGTGTTACTACCACCATGTGCAAATGTTACTAGAGCTAAAAAAAGTGTTACTCTAGAGAATTGTTGTAACACTTAAAAATGTTCCATCAGATCAGCAATTGTGTTACAAAGTAGTAACACTTTTTTTAGTGTAAAATAACACATGTTGTTTGTTCTAATAGATCAGACTGTGGTAACACCACCTAAAGTAACGCTAATGAGATGTGTTACTAGGTCACTTGGTAACACATTTATTGAGCTATAGTAACACATTCTGGTGTTACTAAAACCATGTTCTGTAGTAGTGCATGCATACACTAAGCATAATATCCGACCTAGATGCACATAAGTAAAGAAGAGCGCCGATCATGGAGCGATATACCTTTTGGTCCACGGATTTCCCTTCTTCATTGAGGTCCAAGTGTCCATTGGTAGGCATTGGAGTCTTGATGGGCTTGGCCTTGTCCATGTCAAACTTCTTGAGCATATCTCTTGTGTACTTGGTTTGACATATGAACGTCACTTCCTTTGCTTGTTTGATTTGAAATCCAAGAAAGAACTTGAGCTCACCCATCATGGACATCTCAAACCTCTTTGTCATCACCCTACTAAACTCTTCACAAAAAGCTTCATTAGTACTACCAAATATTATGTCATCAACATATATTTGGCTCACAAAAATATGACCATCAACTTTTCTAGTGAAGAGAGTAGCATCGGCGTTGCCTATCTCAAAGCTTTGCTTGAGCAAGAATTCCTTAAGGCATTCATATCATGCTCTTGGTGCTTGCTTGAGCCCATAGTGCGCCTTACGGAGTTTGTAGACATGAGGCGCTTGGGATTTTCAAAACCCGGTGGTTGCTCCACATAGACTTCTTCGGAGAGTGGTCCATTGAGAAATGCACTCTTGACATCCATTTATATAGCTTGAAGTCGTGATGAGCAGCAAAGGCAAGTAGGAATCGAATTGCTTCAAGTTTTTCTACCGGTGCATATGTTTCTCCAAAGTCTAGTCCTTCAACTTGAGTGTACCCTTGGGCAACCAATCTTGCTTTGTTCCTAATAACAATACCAAACTCATCTTGCTTGTTTCGAAAGACCCATTTGGTGCCAATGATGTTCGTCTTCGGTCTTTTTACTAACTCCCACACTTGATTTCTTTCAAAGTTGTTCAACTCTTCTTGCATGGCCACCACCCAATCCGGATCCTCAAGAGCTTGCTCTACCTTGATAGGTCCAAGAGAGGAAACAAACGAGTAAAATACGCAAAAATTCTTAAGATGAGATCGTGTTGTTACCCCTCTCCCTATGCTCCCAAGGATGTTGTCAACGGGATGATCCCGTTGTATGACTTGATGTACACGGGGATGTGATGGTCCAAGAGGTTGGTGTAGAGGTTGGTCTTCATCATTTTCATCAGCTTGAGGCTCAGATGTACTTGCTTGAGCAGCCTCTTGCTGATCTGATTGCTGGTTCAAAGTGTCTTGTGGTGCTGAGTTCCCAGACCCCGGAACCTCTGAAGATTTTCCCTGAGGTTGAGTTCCAGCAGCATTTCCCGGAACCTCCGGGGAATTCCTCGGAACCTCTGGAGTTTGCTCATCTGCTGAACCAGTGACCTTTGGCCCTTCGAGTGGTGTTGAAGCTTGGAGTTGTTCTTCATCTTCTTCTTGTGCTTCAACTGGTCTAACATCACCTATGGCCAATTGCTTGATTGCTTCACAAGATAGCTTCTCATTACCTACAACATTCAAATCAATTTCCTCGACTTGAGAGCCATTAGATTCATCAAAGGTCAAATCTATCGTGACTTCAATCCTTCCGGTGGTTAGATTGAAGACTCGGTAAGCATGCTCATTAGGACCATAGCCAAGAAGAAATTCTTCATCAACCTTTGGTGCAAACTTAGAAGTACAGGGCCTCTTGTTTAGAATGAAACATTTGCACCCAAACACTCTAAAGTAAGACACCTTAGACTTTTTACCGGTGATAAGCTCATAGGAGGTCTTCTTGTGGAACTTGTGAAGATAGAGACGGTTGATAGCATGGCAAGCCGTGTTGATAGCTTCGACCCAAAAGATGCCTTGAGTCTTATACTCATCCAACATGGTTGTTGCCATCTCAATAAGAGTCCGGTTCTTCCCCTCAACCACCCCATTTTGTTGAGGGGTATATGGAGCTGAAAATTCATGCTTGATGCCCTCTTCATCAAGAAACTCTTCAACATTGGTGTTTCGGAATTCTAAGTCGTTGTCACTTCTTACTTTCTTGATAGGTAGCTCGAACTCCCTTTGTGCTCTTCTTATGAAGCTCTTCACCTTTCCTTGTACTTCACTCTTGTCAAACACAAAGAACACCCACGTGAAGCGAGAATAATCATCAATAATAACCAAGCCATATTTGTTACCACCAATACTTATGTAGGCCACCGGTCCAAATAGATCCATGTGAATGAGCTCCAACAGGCTTCATGTAGTGAGGATGCTATTTGGTGGGTGAGGTGCTCCTACTTGCTTTCCGGCTTGGCATGCTTTGCATATCCTATCTTTCTCAAAATGTACATTTGTTAGTCCAAGAATGTGTTTCATCTTTCAAAAGTTTGGCCAAGTTCCTCATGCCAACATGGGCTAGTCGGCGATGCCATAGCCAACCCATGCTAGATTTTGCCACTAAGCAAGTCTTGGGGGAAACCTTGCTTTTGTTGAGATCAACTAGGTAAAACCTCCTCCTCAAGCGACCCGTAAGGACAATAGAGGAATCCTCCCTTCTTATGATGGACACACCCTTATCCGAAAAGTGACAATCAAAACCAATCTCACTAAGTTGTGAAACCGATAATAGATTGTAACCCGATCAACATGAAGAACATTGGTAATTAAATATTTATGAGAGATAGGGATATCACCTACACCGATGACTTCTCCTTTTGTATCCCCCTCCATAAGCAATAGTTTCTCTTGGTCCTTCCAAATGGAGGTAGGATGAGAACATACTCCTTTCTCCGGTCATATGATGTGTACAATTTAGTTCCTTCTTTTAGGTCCCCAATTTGACTTGGGGCCTTCCACGTTAGCAACCAAAACCTTAGGAACCCATAAAGATCTTTTCACATATATGTTGGACTGATTTCCAACATACGTGGCAATAACTTTACCAAGCAAGGTTGTTGCGTCTCAACACATAGCTAGGAGGTATGTCACTAGATGCATGAGTCTTTTTCTTGTTGGGAGACATGTTTCTTTTAGGCATGATTGGATGGTTCTGGACCTGCAGACGAGTGTTAGATGCCTTAGGAACATGTTGGTGTTGAGCCTTGCCTTTCTTCTTAATTCTGTCCTTGCAGACCTCGGAACCTCCGGGAATTTTCTCGGAACCTCTGGGTTCTCCTGTCTGTGTGGCATGAGGCTTCCAGACTCCGGAACCTCCGGGTTCTGAGCTCGGAACCTCCAGACTCTGGGTGAACAGAAATTCTTTACTCTTGAACTCTAGGCATTCTTGGCCCTTGATGATCTTTCTTTCACTAGTCTTGCCACCTTCAACATAGCCAAAGCCAGGTTTCTCACTCTTGACCAAGGAGCCTTCCCTTTCTTGTTCCCTTCACTCATGCATCCTCTAGCTATGATTGAGTTTAGCCTAGCAATTTCCTTCTTCATAGCTTTCATGTTAGCAAGGTTAGTAGCATAAGATTCAAGATCAATATTGTAGCATTTATCACAGCCCTTGCTAGTAGAAGCACTAGAGTCACCTTTTACTTTCGAAGGATGTGAGGTGCTACTCCAAAGGAGACTATATTGCTCCTCAAGCTCTTCATTCCTCGACTTGAGAGAATTACATTGAGCTTGAGAGGCAGCAAGGTCTTCCTTGAGAGTAGCTATGATGCCCTCCGCTTAGCTAATTTCCAGACGCAAGGCCTCAAGCTCACTTCTCTCGAATGTAAGAATGTCTTGGGTTTTCTCTAGTTCCACTACTAACTTAGCCATGAAGTCTCTAGATTGCTTATCCATGTTGCTAACAAGTTGGTTAATTTCTTCATCACTAGGTGGAGGAGAGGGTTTTGAGTTTGTTTTTACCTTCTCACCCTTGGCCATGAAGCAATGAATGGAATAGCTCTCTTCATCATCGGTCAAGTTGTCAAACAATCTTGAGGTAGAGGGGAGTTTCTTGATAGCTACGGTTGCAACTTTCTTCCCTTCTCCTTCACTTGAGCTCTCATCTCCGAAATTCCATTCATGACCGATATGAGCTTCTCCACCATAGTTTCTTCTCTTGTGATGTGGCTTTTGATCTTTCTTGTAGCTTCCCTTGCCTTTGTCATTCTCGTTCTCCTTCTTCTCATTAGGACAATCCGCAATGAAGTGTTCGGTGCTTCCACAATTGTAGCAAGTTCTCTTTTCTTGTTGGGGAACCTTCTCTTGGAAAACTTGTAACCTTGCTTTTTCAAGCCTCTTTTATATGTCTTCATGAACAAGGCCATATCCCCAATCTCAATATAAGGACTTTCATCTTCATCTTCACTTGAGTCACTTGTAGAGCTCTCTACTTCCACTTCCTTTGATTTTGACTTGGAGGGCTTGGATGAAGTAGAGTGCTTGGATGAAGTAGTAGGCTTGCTTGACTTGTTGGCTTGGAGAGCAACATCTTTGACCTTCAAGTTGTTCATCTTGGCTTCTAACTCACCAATCTTCTTCCTATGTTGTATCTCCTTGTCCATAAGCTCATGAGTGAGAATTCTCCCAAGAACATCATTTGGGGAGAACTCCTCAAATCTCTTCTTCTCTCTAATCAAGGTGACTAGAGTGGGGTTTCTTGGAGCAAAGGCCTCCAACATCACTTTCACAACATAGTGGTCGTCCAACTCATCACCACCTAAGCCTCTTATCTTTCCAACTATGACCATCAATCTATCAAACATTTCTTGTGGTCCTTCTCCATCAAAGATAGTGAACCCATTAAGTTCGGCAATCAATACGTTAATCTTGGACTTCTTCACCTTGTCAACACCCTCATGTGCAATGAGAAGGGTGTCCCATATCTCCTTGGCAATCTCTAGTCCATTGACTCGGTTGTACTCTTGAGCATTCAAAGCACTTAGAAGAATACTTGTGGCTTGTGCATTCCTCTTGATGTTGCGGCAATCACGTGGAGTGAGGTTCCCAAAGTCTTCGGGATCATCAAAACCTACACACACAATGTTCCACAACTCCAAACTCAAACCGGTTAGATAAGTTTTCATCATGTGCTTCCATTTAGCAAAGTTGGTCCCATCAAATTGAGGCAACTTGCCAACAGGCACGGAGACATTATCCTTAGATCTAGAAGGCAAAGAATCATAGTTAAAGGATACGCTTCTATAATCACTCTTGTACTTGGCCTTGGGCTTGAGTATTCTCTTGGGAATTCTTGTGTCGTAGTACTCATCATCTCCATCTCCATTCTCACTAGATGAAGATGATGATGAGGATGATGAAGATGGTGATGGAGATGGTGAAGGTGTCCTCTTTCTTCTTCTCTTGTCCTCCTTCCTTTTCTTCTTCTTTTCTTACTTGTTGTACTCTTTTTTCTTTTCTTCTTCTTTCTCTTTCTTCTTGTCCTCTTTCTTGCTTTTCTTGCTGTTGTCTTTGGAGCTTTCCTTGACTACCTTCTTAAGCTTGTCGAGCTTGTCTTGGGCTGATGTGTTGCCAACCTCCGAGGAATCACCATCAACCTCACTTGGTATGTCTTCAAACTCCTCTTCTTCTTGCTTGTCATCACCACTTGCCATATCCTCACACGATTAAGTGTAAGCAAGGATAACCGACTCTGATACCAATTGAAAGGATCAATGCAAGTGGCCTAGAGGGGGGTGAATAGGCCTGCAAAACAATTTCAAACAATTTCTGCCAAATACTGCCCAAACCCCGGAACCTCCGGGATTTTCCCTGGAACCTCTAGGAAAATGCACTGAGGTGTATTTTCCTAGAGCTTTTGGGAAATGGATCTTCTGTAGATTTGTTGTGGATTAAATGGTTAGAGAGTAGATATAGAGTAGGAAATTGGTTACAGATACTTAGAGAAAGAGCCTAACCACACTAGCAACCTTAGGGTTAAAGGAAGGGTACCCTTAAAGGAAAAGCAAGAAACTAAGCAAACCCTAATAGATCTAGTGAGCAAGCAATCTAGAACAAGCAAGTAACAAGATATGAAAGGTAAAGCACAAGAGACAACAAATTTATCTCGTGGTTCAGCTCACCACAAAGGTTGACTTACATCCACGTTGTTGAGGTTAGCCACAAAGGCTATGGGATCTCTCTAGATCCACTCTTCTCTCACACCTATCACCAAGGTAATAGATGGAGGGTTTCCACTAAGCAAGCAAGGGTAATACAAACTTCTTGGAGCTTCCACAATCGATTGGAGAGCTTCCAAGCAACCTCTAGCCGTCTAGGAGCAAAGCTCCAAGAGTAAAAGATCCACCAAGGAGCTAGGGGTTCACCAGGTGCTCAAGGACACAAGAAGGGGTTTGGATTTGCTTTTTCTCACAAGGAATCACTCCACACTTGAATGCTAGGGTTGGATTTGGATTCAAGTAGGTGGGAGTTAATGCTTGGGTGAGAGGTGAGCCAAAGCTACTGTTTCAGCACAGGGAGAAAGACGATAACCATTGGGAGAGAAGGGGGTATAAATACCCCTAGATCTGGAACAGCAACGACTCTTTTCGAAAACCCAGAACCTCCGGGCAAGATCCCGGAACCTCCGGGAACTGGAGAACTTCAGCAAACTGTTGGGAGCAGCTCGGAACTTCTGGGAAAAACCTCAGAGGTTCCGGGATATTGTGTACGAGGTTAAGACAGCTAGCTGATAGGTCATATGTGGCTGGGATGTTGATGTTTAGAGAAGGTTTTTAAGCACTTGGTTTCATCCATGCCACTATTAGTATCCCTCTTGATAGTACGGCTTATCCTATACTCAAATTCAAAATAGAAAATGAATTTAAATCTTGTCTTGAGTCCTAGGAAGCTTCTTCAAAGAATGAGGGGTCACCTTTCTTTCCTTTTCACCTTTCTTGTATACTAAACTTGTCACTCATACTTAAAAGCTCATTAGACCTTTAATTAAGTGGCCAACATCACCAAAACCCACTTAGGGGCTTGATTGCACTTACACCAGGTGACGTCCTTAACTAATTCAGTAATACTATTATTTAAATATGATAAATACGATATGTGCTTAACTAATACTATTCGTTGCAGGTTACCACCCGACCCGCCACTCCTGACTCCGCCCTAGATGACGACGGGCTGGCGTTCGACCTCGACGACTACTTCACAAGGCCTGACGTGATTGACGAATCACAGTTACCAGATGCGCCACTCCACGTGACGCAACAGACACAGGTGGCTACAGGAGGGTCGTTGCAGGCGGTCGGAGAGGCACAGACAGTTGCAGGGTCATCGCAGGCAGCCGGATAGGCACAGGCGGATGCAGGGTCGTTGCAGGTGCCGATGGACGATGATCGACGTCGGATCATCAGACCACGTGAGCCCCTCATGTACGACCAGGACCACACGAGGGCTGGTGCTCGAGCATTTAGGCCGAAGCGGGGCAGGCGGACTTAGATTTACTTGTGATTTTTTTGACAGCATTACTTGATCGGTTTTTAACTTAATCGTGTATAAACTTTTCACTCGTTTTATTTTAATCGGTTTTTTATATGCAACAAATTATTTTAATTTCTAATTTTATATGGTTACTCTAATTTAATGTTCGAGCGGTGGCCTCTACACATTGCACGATGTGTGGGAAAGACCTCCCGCTAATAACCTCCCCCAGACCCCGTACAGTGCGGGAGCCTACGGCACTAGGTACGTCCTTTTTTACTCTAATTTAATGTTATATGGAAATAAAAAAAATACTTTATTTATCGGCCCGCCGCCGTACCATACGGCATTTGGTCCTAAACGCTGTACAATACGGCGTTTGTCCCTACTGCCACTTAGGCGCTAGGAAACGCAATAGTCGGGGTCTTACCGCCGTGTGACATGGCGTTTAAAACCTAACCCCGTGTGACATGGCGTTTAAAATCTAACCCCGTGTGGTACGGCGTTTAGGATCCTACCGCCATATGGTATGACGTTTGGATCCTGCCGCCGTATGATACGGCGACAGATGTATAGATTTGGTAAATTTGATTGGGAGTATTTATTTTTGGAAAATCTAAGAAAAAATATATAAAAAATTCCTGGCCCACGAACCACGAACACGAAGGACGAGGATGGACACGGGCATCGTGGGCTCGTGCGTGGGATGGGTTCCGGTATAGGCCAAACTGTTCAGCCGAAACTTATGCCAGAGCTTGTTATTGAGCCTGGATGTGCGAAACAGTCGACTTCTTGGGCTGGCCCGAACAGCAGATGTTTTTCTCTTGGGCACATCGCAAGTCGCAACATCGCACTACGCTTGCCTTTTCCTACGTGAGCATGTCTTCAGCCGCAAGTTGCCAGGAAACCATCTGAAGATTAGACGACGCGAGTGGCCAGTGCCCAGTGAGGCAGGCCGGCAGTAGTGCCTACCATAATTGCCCGGCAAGGTTGTTACGACGTTACTCGTTGGAGAGAGGCGGAAATCCGAAAGCGACGTGGCAGGGGGTTTTGAGCTCCTGATCGACTTTGGATGGAATTCGCGGGTCCACCCCACCCCAGGAATTATTTGGCGAGCTGAAACAAAAAGCTCCCGACACCGGCATTGGGAGAGGGAGGGCGGGACGCCAAAGCAAAGAAAAGAATTCACATGCTCGTCTGACACAGTCGCAGCAACCACCACGTTGCGCTGCGCTCCGCTCGCTCGCCGTCGCCTTCTCGCATCGCGCGGCTGGCTCCCCAGCCTCCTCCTCCGTCCGACCTCCGGGAGCGAGCGGAACTACTACCCCGCTACCCCACATGCATGGGCATGGCCCCGCCGCGCGCGGTGCCCCCATGTGACCGTGCGTGCGCAGCGCTGCGCGGGACCACTCGGGCGCGCGCCATGGATCGGGCCATCCCAATCCAGTTCCTCCATCCGGCTTCCGGCCGGCGGCAAGCAAAAGCTTTCGACGTGTGAGGCCGCGCGCCTTCCCTATCCGCTCCGGCTACGTGGCCGTCGGCCCCAACGGCTCGCGATTTTCCTGTTGCGTTGCTCACCGGCTCCGGTTCGGATAAGGAGGTGTGGCCCGAGCCGTGGACCGCGCTGTCAGTGACACGTCGGCTGCGAAATACGTGCTTCACAAGATGCGTGTGCTCAGGTTTTTAAAGATTCCCGCTCACGTGCGCTCACGTGCCCGGCCTGTGCGCAGATGACCCCCGTTCACACAAGAAACCCTCTGTCTTGGTCTTCACTTCTGGGCGCTCTATAGGTTCTCTTGGCTTATCAGCCACCAGGCAGCAGTACTTTTCTCTCAGAACAAATCAGCCACCAGCAACCAGCCAGCAGTACTTTTCTCTCAGAACAAACTAGCACCAGTCATCAGCCACCAGCCAAACGAACAGGCTGTCTCCCTGGTCTCTGCACGGCATCATGCTTGCTTGACCCTTGTCAGAGACACAGGTCAATGAATGTTAGCCGGGGCGTCTAAAAATCAGGCGATCCATCCTTCCCCACACGGCCAGGGTGCGCTCACATTGCCGTTGCTCTCCAGAGTCCAGACCCGAGCCGACGCGTAGGCACCCGATGCGAGGGAACTAATCTATCCAGATCACCGCCGGGGGGGGGGGGGGGCGTACGTACGCCGTGCACCGGCCACCGATGGCGGAATTTATTCGCCGGAGCAGCGAGACCACCTCGCCACCGCCATAAATATATGCTGCAGCATGCATGGGGGCGAGGCAGGCAGAGGTCGCATGCACTACGGCCGGTCCACACACTCCGGTCACTTTTTTACTGTACTATTCTACCAGAGGACTCCAGGAGGGCAGGCTAACCTTTACCGGTGGACCTGGCGGCGAGCGATGGCCGGCAGCGGGTGGCGTGCGTTGAGACAGTTTTTCTCGTTAGAGTGGGAACAGGAAAAAGGCCCGAGGCGCAGGCGCCCGGCCCTAGAAAGGGTACTACCGGTAGTGGTGGCCCCCCGGCGACGGCCTCCAGTTCTCCGACTCCGAGCACGCCTCGTGTATCCGCCGTTGATTTGCTCCCCAACCCTTGCTGTCATCATCATTTCGGACGAACAGCCTTGTGAGACCGCCATGTGGGCCGCCGCCTTTAGGTTCCGGAGATTTCCCCCCACTCATGCAGCATGGCCCGGTAAAGCGAAGTGGCCATTGCCTTGCTTGATCTGCTGCTGCTCGTTGCTGCAGGCAGACGCACCTTGAATCACGGCCGGGTTGGTGCACGCATGTCTGCTGGGCCCAACGGAGGGAAAATGCCACTCGAGATGCCCCAATCCACGCCAAGCATCGCGTCCGGCTTGCCCTGCCTCTTCGGAACTTTGCTTGGCCTTTGCGACGATTTCATCCGGCCAGATAGAATATTTCGTCCCTGCCGTCTGCCGTCCTCTCAACAGGCCGCATAATTGGGGATGTTTGGGTGAAGTCAAAGCAAGGGATGGCAACTTCTTTTTGCAGGTTATTATGCTAGTACTAGCTAGTAGTGTTACTGGCCGTATAGCAGCACTGTTCATTAGCTCTGGGACCGTGCCCCCGGCGGCCGGCTCAGTGCAAGTGCGGAGAGCTCCGTGGCGGCCATGGCAATTGGCAAAGCACCTCGACCGCATTCGGGATCCCCCATCCCACATCGCATTATTCTGCTCCTGCTTTCCCGGAGAAACGAGGAAGCGCCTGTCTCCAGGAGCACGTCGCGCCCATTCTCTCGGCGCGGCAATTCAAGCACACCACCACCAGGGGAAGACAAAAAAATACTAACACTGCCACTTGTCCGTCCCTGCACTCCTTGCAGTCACTCTCGTTCACGAGCCCGACGAGAGCCCGTCCTGTGCTCACGTCTTCTTCGAGCCTTGCGAGGCTGCGACGACGTGAGGCCGCGCGCCGGCAGTGCCGCAGTGGCGTTGGCCTTGAGGTCCCGCGTAAAAACTTGTCACGCCGCCCTCGAGAAACGGAGCAAGGGGCACCAACGAGGAGGGTGGAGTGGGCGCGTGGAGCCCAGCCATGCAGGACAAGCAAAGCATCATCCTGCATGACTTGTTTCGCATCGCCATTATTCAATGCTTCGGCTACGGTTACCGACTGCGCCTTCGCCAAAAACATAAAAGATTCAATGCGAGCCTCGCTCGCATCGGCGGCAACCACCGTCTCCTCCCGGGAACCTGGTGGCTCGTAGCGACGAGACGACGACAGAGCTTCATCCCATCGCGTGCTGAGATCACGATTCAGAAGTAGATCACCGAGTACAGAGTACACTACTGCTTACCTGAAAAAGAATCAAACGAGAACTGTACTAGTAGTCTGTACATTGTACACGAGCATTTCCGCGAACCGTGCAAAATTTGAACTTTTCATCGATCTTCTTGTCGAACTCTACTTGCTGATTGTGGTTGCCGCCAGCTGCTCTGCTGAAAGAGACGACTCAGGCTCAGAGCATTTCCTCTGCACTGTTAAACCGTAGAAAACCGACAGATCAGCACCAGCAATCCTACACGTCAGGTTGACAAAATCGCCCCCTGGCTACTGCTAGTAGATGATGCATCCGTCGGCGTCGAGGGGCGTCATGTGAATCGTCGTTTCGCCCCGTCGTCACGTCACATGCACCAGAGCATCTGCCCCCGGCCATGTTAAAACACCGCTTTCGCGGATGAGAACTGGACGCATCCGGCGGTGCGTATCGGCATCACATATCTCACCCATCCATCCGTCCATCGCCATGTGCACTTCTCCTTTCCTCCCTTCCGGCCGTCGCAATCATCATGTCCGCGTAGAAAGCTTCCGCTGGCAGAGAACATGCCAGCAAAAGTCGCCCTTGGAACTGAAACCCGGATGGACTGACTCCTCCTGTTTCCTGTGTATACGTAGGGCCAGCTTAGTTCCCAGAAATTTCACCAACAACCCGTCACATCAATCTTCTTTTCACTAATTTGGAGTATTAAATGTAGATTAATGACAAAACCCATTCCACGACTCCTACCTTAATTTTCGAGACGAATCTAACGAGCCTAATTATGTCATGATTAGACAATATCATGCTACAGTAAACAAATCTCTAATGACGGATTAATTAGACTTAGTGGATTCGTCTCGCAATTTCCGGTCCATTCGTGTAATTATTTATTTAATAATTTACATTTAATACTCCTAATAGATCTTGAAAGGGACCCAAAAGTTTCAGTTCGCGAACTAAACGCCCGTAATTGTAAAATGTACCTCTAACAAAGTAACAACAGCTGCCAGCATCCCGTAGTCATTGCGTGCCTAGGCGGCGGGCTGCTGGCCATTAGGGATGGAAACGGATAGTAATTCGGATACCATTTTTTAGCCGTTCTTTTTTTATTTTAGCTAAATTAGGCATAATATTTTGTATCCAAAAATTTATATTCTTGTTCTTGGCATTGTGCTTGTTAAGATTCATACAAAATAAACCCCAAATATGTGCTATATTTTGATCAAATGATGAAAAGAAATTCGGATTCGGATTCGGATTCGGATACGGATGTTTTTTCACCTTTTCCTCTATCGAAAGCAAATAATCCATAAAAAAAATTGTAGCTAATTTTTTTATTTTTTCCAATAATTAGCTGGTTATAATGCATAAAAAATTAGCACCAAATTTATTTTATTGTGATCTAAAAAAATCAATATATGATACAATTCGGATGTTTTAGTTCCATCCCTACTGGCCATGCCCCGTTGCGGCAATGATACGAGGCCGGGGAGGCAGCTAGCTGGGTGTTGTTGAGGCACCGGCACGCATGGATCAGTTGCATAATTCGGCAGCAAGCGCTGACTGCCAGCCACCAACACCAAGCAAGGGCATCGACTACTCTAGCTAGCTAGCAGGGCTCTCTGTGCCTGTGTGCCACCGTGCATCATTGCCCCGCGCGCGCAGAGAGCCCCTGCGCTGTATTCTAGTGTTGGAATCGATACGGTTCCCGGATGCGTGCGCTAGCCATGCCGTGGCATGATTCGCCGCGGCACGGCCGCGTTGCGTCCCGCATGATTGTCGCCGCCGACCAGCCGGGCAGCCGGCGGAGTCCTCGCGTTTGCATCGCATGCGCCGGAAGACCGAACCGGAGTTCAATTATTCCTTCGCTGCTCCTGCTCCGTCCGTTGATTTGCAGGCACGCAGACGCAGGTAGGTATCCAGATCTAACCGAACACCCAGCAGAAGTAGCTCGATCGATCGGTAGACTACTGCCCCAGCCGGTAGAGAGCGTTGCAGCAGCTACGTTCAACTGCCGGGATCGCGCGTGGACGTACGGCGGATCATCTGGCTATGCGAGCAAGCACCGAAGCGGCGCCAACTAGGCAACTTATGCCATGCCTGGTGATCGAGCAGTATTGCTGGCTCCAGGGATCGGATCGAGTTGCAGTGAAGTGTTTAGGTGCGTGTGATCGGATCAGATAGCCGTATCATTGCTCACCTGCTGCACAGCGCTTACCCACCCGGATCACATCGACCGATCGTTCCCGAAAAAGAAGCCAGAAAGTTACCCAACCGATCGACACAATGCTCACGAGCTATATACATGCAAAGATCGCAAAAGCGATTCCGTCATCGATGTGCTTGCGCCGGCCGGCGGATGATCATCGCGCCTGTAGCCGGTGAAATGCTACTAGCAGCTGGCTTCTTTCTGTTGATCGATATCGTCCCCTCCCCTGCGTGCGTGTCCTTGAAGCATCATCGAGGGAAGACCCATGCCGGCCTGCCGGGTCAGATGGGGCGCCCCGGCCGCGGCCGGTTTTAGAGGGTTGGCACCTCATTAATCCCGTAGACCGGCCCTGCTACATTCTACCGGTACGTACGTACAGTACATTACCCCAGGTACTTGCCACGTCAGGGGTAACATGTGTAGCAATCTGCTAGCTCACCACGGCAGCATGATGCAGGCGCTCGCTCAGCTAATCCTCACTGTTTGCCAGCCAAAATTAAGTTCCTGGCAGTGGTCAAAAGATGCGTTGCGGTCGGTTACGGGCATGCATGTGGGATGACACGCTAGATCGGACAAATGGAGTCAAAAGGCGGCATGGGGGATGTCAGGATGTGCTCTCGCGCGCAGGGCACTGACCAGAGAGAGAGAGAGACCCCTGCTGGCCTTGGCCTGGGGGTGTTTTCCGCTTTCGCTGATCGGCGAATCTGTCACATCGAATTTGGGCAGGATTAGCTAGGGGTTCGCGAATTATTGCGCGAAAGATCATGAACTGGAGCGCAACGCGAGCCCAGCGCAGCCCAGCACAGCACGTTGGGAAAAGAGGGTGTTTAGGCGGCGAGCACTGAGACGAGTATTATGAAGCTAGCTCTAGCTGTCAGGTTCTGAAACTTTTGGTGTCTGAACACGAGTGACGACACTTACGAGTGGGTGGGAGGGAGGGAACCGGATGCAACGCGTCGGTGTTAGGATTAATCCCGACACTAACTAGTGAGATACGCTGTGATCAGCTTCTCGATGGTTGGTGTAAATGGCAACACAGGGACACGGGTTTATCCTGGTTCCGACCGCGGGGTCGTACGTCCAGCAGATTGCGCGTGTGCGCTGTATTGATTCGCACCGGAGGTGCCTGTAGAGGGGGGCTACAAGCGAGACGGGAGAGGAGGAGAAGCCTCCAAGTCCCTGCTAGGTGATTGAGGCGAGTGCCAATATCGGGGGAACGAGTATGCGGGTGAGTGCGGGTGTCTTCCCGTGCGTATCTAGGCGGCTGCCTCCTCCTTTTATAGGCCAAGGGGAGGTAGCTTACAAGCGTGCTGCATAGTGCTACGTAAGGTGACGGCGTACTGGCGCACAGTGCCCTTGACATGACGGTTGTCCTGGCGGATTCTTGCCTCTGGGGCGGTTTAATGGCGAGCTCCGGCCTCCGTAGGTGGCGTGGCGACTCTCGCGCTTGTCTGGGAGTGACTTCGAGGGTGGGCTTGATCGGCGTTTATGTTTGGTCGTCGTCCGTACGCCGATTCGAGGGTGCGCCCATACTCGTTCGGGGGTTCCGCTAAGGGGGGAGCCCAGGTGGCACAGGCGCCAGCGTGGTGATGTCCCGTCGGCACAGGGCGCCACAGTGCCGGGGATGGTCGCACAGCACCGGGGATGGCCGCACAGCGCCAGGGATGGCCTGCACAGCACCGGGGATGGCTTGTGCAGTGCCGAAGATGATGGAGAAGACGTGCTCCATGCATTCCGCGCCACGGCGCCGCCCGGCGTGCGCACTTGGTCGCCGCCCGTACCGTCTTCGAGGGTGCGCCCATGCCCTTTCGAGGGGCTCGCCGTGGGAGAAGGACGGGAGTAGGCGGCGCAGTGTTTGGAATGACACTGGCATGTCCGCACAGGGCCGCGCAGCACCTGCACAGTGCTAGGAATGGCGGCATAGTGACGGGGTTTGGCCGCACAGTGACAGGGTCAGAAGCTCTGGCGGTGACAGCGGCGCGGCATGGGCGGGGATTGCCTTTTGACTAAGGCGCCTGCGGCAGGCAAGGGCATTTAATGCCCCTGTCAGGTGGGACAAGCGGGGCGTTGTCGCTCGAGTGTCGGCCTCGAGCGAGGCGGAGACCCGCACGAGGGGCGCCAATCCCTCGAGCGAGGCGGAGACCCGCTCGAGGGGCTGAAGCCCTCGAGCGAGGCGGAGTCCTGCTCACGGGGCGCCGTGCCCCTCGTGTAGGGCGGGAGTTCATCACGTGGCGTTCCCCCCTCGAGCGAGGCGGAGATTCGCTCGAGGGGGTTGGGGATAGCCGTTTGATGGGCCATGGAGGTTGTTGGGTCGGAGCGGACCGTGGGCCTTCCTCGTTTTTGGGCTGTGACTGGCTGGGTGATGTTATTGTGGTTTTGTGTTAATTTTTTAGGAAGGGTAATCTCCCCCATAGTTAGGGGACCCCTATGGCTGTCCTCGACAGTAGCCCCCGAGCCTTTGCAGGGGTATCCGGAGGGACCCGCAAAGGCTGAAGCTCTCTGTTAGGACTTTCTTCCCTTCTGGATGTGCATGACGTTCCATGGGGGCGCGCTAGCGCACCCGCGGGTGTAACCCCCGAAGCCTTGGGGGAGTGTGCTCACTCGCGCAAGGTTTTTACGCTGAGCTGCCAATCCGTGAGGCGTTTGTTTCAGCCGGCTTCGGCGATATTTCAGCCGGCCTCGGTGATCTTACGCGTGCGGAACGGCGTTAACCCTACTCGGAACGAGTCCCGGGGGGCTCGCTCGCTGCCCTCGGAGGAGCGGGGTAATGTGACCCTTGTCAGACACGTCCGGGAGGTGTAGCCGTGCCATGAGCCACACGGGGCGATCGGGGCAAACTCTTCGACTTATTTGTGCGTCCTTCGCCGCCCTTCCGCAGGGGGAGGGGTGAGGTGATCCATGCTTCCCATCGAACGGGCCGCGAGTCATGGATCCCTCGTTGAGCTGTTGACGGGTAGTTCAAGTGGACGTCTGTGCCCCGTTCGATAAGGGTCGGCTCGTGGTCCGGAGACACATCCATGAGAGCACTTACGTGGGTATGCTAGGCAAGGCTCGGTCTTGTTCGATTAGGACCGAGGGCGCGAAAGCTCTCCCTCGATGGGATCCCTCGACTAGCTGCCCTCGTTCAGCCTTGAACACGAACTATGGGGCGCCCCCGAACCTTTGAGTTCGAGGACCGGCTCGATCGCGCGCGCCCTGGTCGTCCCTGACTCTGTTAATCTGAGGCGCCTGTTCGAACCCGTCGAGGGCCAGGCTCCGTACCTCTGATTAGTAGGGCCTTTGCGGGGTGGCACCGAGTGCCTCCATCTTGGTGGATCTGTGGCGCTCACTGATCTGTTTTCGAGTCGAGTTTCGAACCGCTGATCAGTAAATCCCCAGATCGAGGGGCATCTGCGGCGTCCTTCCGTACCCTCATCGGGCTGGGCCTCGAGCCGCTGATCAGTATAGCCGTGCAGGCCAGTAAATCCCCAGATCGAGGGGCATCTGCGGCGCCCACCATACCCTCAGCGGGCTGGGCCTCGAGCCGCTGATCAGAATAGCCGTGCAGGCCAGTAAATCCCCAGATCGAGGGGCATCTGCGGCGCCCACCGTACCCTTAGCGGGCTGGGCCTCAAGCCGCTGATCAGTATAGCCGTGCAGGCTTGGACCCCAGAAATCCTTGAGTCTGTTCTTCGAGAGTGTACCGATAGGTCGTGACTTCGCGGCCCTGACCCATTTTAGATCAGGGCGTTAACCACGCGCCCTCGAGGGGCTAGCCCTCGAGGTTCCGGCTCTGGTTTTTACGGGGGGCTATCCTTATGAGAGAAGGAACCCCTGTCATTGACGAACGGTCGACATGGCGCGGGTCGTGCGGGGTAAGCGCTCCTTTTTAGGCGGCGCGGCGTGGGCGACGTGGGCGACGTGGGGAGACGATGAGACGGGGCGCTGCGTCCCCTGGGTTACTGCGCAGTAATCATGGCACGTGCGCGTGCGCGTGGCCGTTTCGGTACGGAGGGGCCCAGCTGTCAGCGACGCGGGGTGCCGGCTGCATTAACTGCCGCCGCGCGCGGTGCGTCTGGGGGCTCCGCCCCTTCCGATTCTATAAAATGCGGGGAGATCAGGGGGGGTGCTCCTTACCTCTGTCACTCAAACGCATCCCCCACACATCGTCTTCCTCCGCGCCGCTCGCCTCGCCGGATCCACCTGCGCCCTTTCGTTCCCGTAGCCACCCGCGCTCCTCCGCCTTCCCCGCCATGTCTTTGATTCGAGTGCTGGACGCGTTCCCGTGGCCCCGGTCGACGGTGGATCGGCGGTCGCTGGAGGCGCTGGTGCTCTGCGGTCAGTTGACGCCGGCCGGCGACAGCCTGAATCCGGCGTGGACGGTCCCGCCGCCGTCGGACAGGGAGCCGAACCCCCCGTCGGGCTACGTCGTCAGCTTCCTGCGGCCATCATTACGGGGTGGAGCTCCAGAACTTCGCCCCCAACGCTATCTCGCAGGCGGCCTCGTTCGTCGCCGTCTGCGAGGGATTCTTGGGGATCCCGGCACACTGGGACCTGTGGGTCCATCTCTTCCGCGGCGAGCTCCACACGCTCGCCACGGGGGAGAAGAAGACACGTCGAGCGGTTCACGTCAGCAGCCTCACACTCTCGGTGTGGGACCTCCGAAGGGAGCTGTACATCCCGTGCACGATGACGTCAAACAACTCTGATTGGGAGAAGGGGTGGTTCTACCTCCGCAACGACAGCGCCGGCCTTCCGCCGTACACCGGGAAGGTGCTGAAGGAGAGGCCCGGCTCGTGGACATACGGGGTGTCACCCCCGGCGAGGCAGAGGAGGCTCGAGCCTCTCACCAATGCCATAAGCCAGTTGGCGGACGCCGGGCTGACGGTGGCGTCCGTGATCGCCAACTTCCATCACCGACGGATCATTCCCCTCATGGAGAGGGAACTCCTCATCTTTGAGATGAGTGAGGCGGCCAACCCCGTGTCCTTGGCGCGTTCGCGGTTGCTGGAGGAGCCGCTCGCCCGGGGGTACGCGGCCACGCGGGCGAGGCGCGCGGTGAACCTCAAGGTGGTGCGGAACAGCGACGACGACCTGTGGTCGTTTGCGATGCTCCCCGACGCTGGCCAGGTGAGTACCGTCCCTTCACCTTTTGCTCTCTTTATCTCCGTGTTTGGCCTAACGGTGGCTGCTGGCGACAGGGGGTGGGCGTCAATGTCTCCACGTCGGATCCGCCGACGCCTCAGTCGCAGGTCGACAACCGCGCCAGGCAGCAGAGGGAGCAGGACCGGGCAGCCCGGGCGAAGGAGAAGAGGATCAGGAGGCAGGAGCGCCTCGACAGGTACAACGAGGAGTACCGGCTGCGGGAGCAGCAAGGCCTTTCCCCTCCGCCAGAGCTGGTGAATTTGTCTTCGGACGAGGAGGAGAGCGAGGGGGAACGGGCCACCTCCGACAGGTGGGAGCCCGCACCGCCCCCGTCACCAGGGGTCGAGGGGGTCGTCACGGAGCCGACCCCCGAGGCGGACGCGGTGCCGCCCGTCGGGGGATTGCCGCCAGTGGCGGCGACAGGTGCTGGGGAGGCACCCCCCGAACCTTCAAGGAAGCGAAAGCGGGGCTTCTCCAACTTGAGGTAAGCGACGTTCCTCCCTCCGTGTCTTTGATTTCGTGGCGTGGTCGCTCACCCTTCCTCTCTCTCTCGTTGTCAGGACGACGCCTGCTGCCCCCGCCCTCGCGCCCGTTAAGGCGCTCAAGTTGGGGACGTCGCTGGTGACGAGGCCTCGCTCGGAGAGAATGCCGCGGGCGGTGGAGGGCACGGCGGTGACGGGCGAGGTGTCGCGCGCTAGGGCCGCGGCGTCGAGGCCGCGGCAGCAGGAGGATGTGGCGGCGGCGGCCGCGCGGGCGATGGCTACCCGCGACCCCTGCCAAGGGCGCGAGCGGGCTCGTGCGGAGAGCCGGGGCGTCGACGGCCGCGGGGTGGTTGAGACCCCTGTTAGTGGTGATTCCACCCCGGAGGGGGCCGATCGGGGGTGGCGGTCGGATCAGCCCCCGGGCCCACGCCCGGGGTGCTGGTGGTGCGGTCCGACGGCTGCGTGATGCCGCAGCAGCTGGCGCCTGGTGCCGGGGCATCGACATCCTGTGCCGCACCCCCAGCGTCTGATGGTGACGTGCCACAATGGGAGCGAAGGCTCCGTCTCCCTGGGGTGCCGGGGAGTCTGATCGAGGAGGCGAGGATTGAGAGGGCGCTGTGGCAGGAATTCCGTGCTCACGGCGCCTCTCTCAACACTGCTCTGACCGAGGCGCTCCGGCTCCACAGAGGCAGGTCGCTCCAACTCTTTCAGGTAAGAACCTCCGTCCGACCGTCACTAGCTCCCCCGCCTTTCTTGTTTGAGCGTTTCTGACTTATCCCCTTCCTATTACTACCCGCAGGAGCTGCAGGGCCAGGCGGGCGAGAGGCTCAACCGCATCGCCGAGCTGAGCTCTAACTTCGATTGGTACCGGGAACAGTACGAGTCCCTGGATGCCATGGTGGAGGCCTTGCGGGAAGACAACGGTTGGCTGGAGTACAGGCTCATGGGCGTGGAGGACGCCTACACCGACCAGCGTACCTGGGCGGCGGAAAAAGCCAGGGAGGTTGAGGAAGTGAAGGCCGCACTCCAGGAGAAGGAGGGGGAGCTGTCGACGGCGAACGGCGAGCTGCAGAGGGCACGTGACGCCCTGGTCGAGGCACAGACCTCGCTGGCGCAGAAGGAGACAGCCCTTGCCGAGACACAGGCTCAACTCCTGCAGGACCGCACGACCCTCGAGGGGGCGCGGTCCTGGCAGACCCAGGCTGAGCAAAAGGCCCAGGAGGCCGAAAAGCTGGGCGCTGCTCTTCAGGAGAAGGTCACGACGCTCGCGGGGGTGGAGGACCAACTCCGACAGGAGCGCGGCGCCCGTGCGCAGGTGGAGACTCAGCTCCAGCAGGAGCGAACCGCGCTCGAGGAGGCTCGATCCGCCCTCCAGCGGGAACGCTCGGCGCGGGAGGAGGCGCAGTCCCAGCTCCACCAGGAGCATACCTCGCTGACGGAGGCTAGGGCTGCGCTTCAACTCCGAGGGGCGGAGGTCGAGCGGCTCACCGGGGAACTGGTCCAGGGGGGCGTGGCCGTCGAGACCTTGAGGGTTGCCGGCGAGGAGAAGGACGCCTCGGTCCTGCAGCTGCAGCAGGAGGCCGAAGCCGTGCATACAGACCTCGAGAAGGAGAGGAAGCAGGTCGAGGGTGAGCTGCTGCCCCCGGCCCTTTGTTTGCTGATCAAGTTTGCCGAGATCCGCTCTCGACTTACCCTTTTTTCTCTCAGGTTCGCGGAAAGCCCTGGGGGAGTCAACGACGCAGGTGGGGGTGCTCCAGGCGGCCTACGACTCATCCCAGTAGGATTTGGACTACTGGAGGAGGCGGCCCTCGAAGCATGCCAGAGCATTGACGAGGGTGCCGGTCAGTCGGGGAGCTCGGTGGCGAGTCGCCTTCGGGCTCTGGGCGGTCACGTCACTGAGCGCATGAAGGGCGCCCTCCACCTCGGCATCCAGAAGACCCTCGGCATGGTGCAATCGCACTACGTCGTCAGTCTTGCAGCGCTGGCCACGGGCTACATCGTCACGAACGACCTCGATGATGACGGGGCGCAGGAGGTGGTGAACCGACTTGACGCTGCTGCTGCGCCTGCCGCCGCGGATCTTGCCGACGCTTTTGAGGAGGACCTCTTCCCGAATGCTCCTCCCGCTGGGCCCCTCGAGCCCTGAAAGTGGCCGGGCGCTGAGGCCCTTAGATTGTAATTAGGATCTGAGTCAGGTGGCATTTGTTATAAGACAATTTGCTTTTGAGATTTGTAAGTTAAGCTCGGTTCGTTTTATTTATGCTATTCTGTCCCTTTCCCGTTGCCTAGGCAAGTTTCGGCTGGGATTGATCGTTTTCACGAGCGGCCCGTAGGCAAAGTGGTGAGGAGGAGAAGCCGTATCCTGCCGGAGGCGTGGGCCGTCCCTAGCTTGCCCGTCTTTGCCTTTTGGCTGCTCGCGCCCTGCTTCTTTTTGCCCGAGCTCCCGGGTTAGGACATACTTAGCATTTTTGGAAAAAACGATTTTTGCGAAAAAAATGGGACCATTTAGGGGGGGTCCCCCCTAGTAGCCCCCGAGGGGGACTTGGTTTTCGGAGAGAAAGCCGAGTCACCCTTCACTTTATTCACAAACTTAACATATATACAACTGACCGGGGCGTCGGATATGCACAAATTGACTTGGAACTTTTTAAGGGTAAAAGCGACGTAGCTGTTGGATGTTCCAAGCGTTGGTGAGGACTTCGCCCTACTCGTTCGCAAGCTTGTATGTGCCGGGCTTGAGCACCTCGACGACGATGTAAGGTCCTTCCCATGGCGGTGACAGCTTGTGACGGCCTCGATTGTCTTGTCGTGGCCTTAGCACTAGGTCACCTTCACTGAAGTCTCGGCGTCGGATCTTCTGAACTTGGTATCGTCGGAGCGCTTGCTGGTATCTTGCCGAGTGCATCATTGCCACGTCGCGGGCTTCATCTATTTGATCCAACGAGTCTTCGCGAGCACGCTGGTTCGAGCTTTCTTGATAGGCCCTGAGTCTGGGAGATCCGTACTCCAGGTCTGTGGGGAGGACGGCCTCCGCGCCATAGACGAGGAAGAACGGCGTGAATCCCGTGGCTCTGCTCGGGGTGGTTCTGAGGCTCCAAATGACCGACGGTAATTCTTGAATCCATTTTCGACCGGACTTGTTCAGTCTATCGAAGATTCTGGGCTTGAGGCCTTGCAAAATCATGCCGTTGGCACGTTCTACCTGACCGTTAGTCTGTGGATGTGCGACGGCCGCCCAATCCACGCGGATATGGTGGTTGTCGCAGAACTCCAGGAACTTCCTGCCGGTGAACTGGGTGCCGTTGTCGGTAATGATGGAGTTTGGCACCCCGAACCTGTGGATGATGTCGGTGAAGAATGACACGGCTTGCTCGGATCTGAGGTTAGTGATGGGGCGTGCCTCGATCCACTTTGAGAATTTATCGATTGCGACCAGCAAATGCGTGTAGCCCCCGGGCGCCTTCCGCAGGGGCCCGACGATGTCCAATCCCCATACGGCAAACGGCCATGTGAGGGTATGGTCTGGAGGGCGTGAGCCGGGAGGTGGGTCTTGCGGGCGTAGAACTGGCACCCCTCGCAGGTGCATACGACCTCGTTGGCGTCGGCGACCGCAGTAGGCCAGTAGAAGCCCTGGCGGAATGCGTTGCCTACGAGGGTGCGCGGCGCCGCGTGATGGCCACACACACCTGCGTGGATGTCCCGGATCAACTCGCGGCCCTCGAGGATGGGGACGCATCGCTGTAGGATTCCAGACGCGACGCGCTTATACAGCTCGCCGTCGACCACGGTGAATGATTTGGCCTTTCTGGCGATGCGCCTCGTCTCGGTCCGATCCGAGGGTAGCTCCCCTCGATCGATCCAGGCGAGGTACTTGCTTCGCTAGTCCACCGCGGGGGGGGGGGGGCGTCTCGATCTCCATGGCCTCAGCTTCGTCGGCCCCATACCCCTCGAGCAGGGAGAGCACGAATGCCTCGTTCGAGGGGTCCTCATCCATGGGCTCCGCGCCCATCGGATTCGAGGGAGCCCCCGAGGGTTCTCCCGGACTCGAGGTGGTTTCGCTAAGGTCGACGGAAGGTTTGGCGACATCGCGCGCAAAAACGTTCGGAGGAACGGTGATCCGCCCCGACGCAATCTTTGCGAGCTCGTCCGCCTCCTCGTTGTACTTGCGGGGAACGTGGTTGAGCTCAATGCCATAAAATTTGTCCTCGAGCGCACGCACGACATTGCAGTACGCTTCCATCATCTCGTCATGGCAGCTCGCGTTCTTCATGACTTGGTCGATCACGAGCTGTGAATCTCCCCTGACGTCGAGGCGCTTGATGCCGGTCTCAATGGCGATTCAGAGGCCACAGAGGAGGGCCTCGTATTCTGCCATGTTGTTCGACACGGGGAAGTGCAAGCGCACCGCGTACCTCATGTGCTCTCCGAGGGGCGAGACGAAAAGCAGGCCCGCGCCTGCTCCGGTTTTCATCACCGACCCGTCGAAGTAGAGGGTCCAACACTCAGCTTGGATCTGTAATGGGGGCAATAGAGTGTCTGTCCATTCAGCGACGAAGCCTGCCTCCCGGCTTCCCGGGAGCGTTCGCCGCGCGCTGAGGCTTCCCCTACGATGGTGGCGTGCAGAAGCCGCACTTGCCGGTACTCCTCTGCGAGCTTCGCCTCGAGCTCGCGAGCCTGGGCTAGCTGCGCGGTGATGTCTGCGTGTCCTGCCGGCGGGGCGGGCGGTGGGTTCGGCTCCGGGTTCTGGGGCGCGTTCCCGTCGCCTGCCTCGTTCGCACCGTCGGCATGCTCGTTGATGGTGACCATAAAGCACTCGCGTGCGGGGTCATAGCTCCCTTCGCTGGAGTCGTCGGAGCAACCGAACCGGTAGTCCGCGGCGTCAAGGAACCGCCGGAACACCACAGGGTCAGGTACGCCGGAGAAGTCCCACTCCGCGTAGCCGTGCGAGGTCGCGGGCGGCAGCTCGGTGGCCGAGCCGTGGTACGACTCGTCATTGGTGGTGCCGATGAGGTTCCGGGTTGACAGCAGGTGATGGCCCGGGAGATCCTCGTATGCGGCCATGTCGGTGCTGGCGGATGAGGCGTACGTTGCGGCGGAGTTGCGCATCTCGTGGGGGAACTGCGGCCCCGTGGCCGCGCGCTCCCCTGCAGGGTGCGCCGTCGTGTCGCTCGGCGGTGGTGCGTCGCTCCGGGCCGCGTCGCGTGCTGCCCGGCGCCGCTCCGTGCGCGCCTGACACGAGCGCTGACCCGGGCGTTTGCGGCGTCGAGACGTCGAGGCAACCGCCGTCGTGGGTTCCGGCGCCGGGACGTCGGTCGTCGGCGTGGCGGGGATCGGGCCCGGCCCGGTTGACCGCCACGGGTGGAGTTCATCCCGATTGGTAAGGCGCATGTGGTAGCCGTTCCCCGTAGCCTGAAAGTTCAGGCTCCCGAACCGGATTTCGAATCCGGCAGGGAAAGGGTCCGAGCTGCCCATGGCGTACCTCTGGGACGTCATCTCGGTGCGAATCACCATCGAGACTTCTGGTGAGGGGTCGATCACAGCGCGAGCTCCCCTACCTGGCGCGCCAACTGTCGGTGTTAGGATTAGTCCCGACACTAACTAGTGAGATACGCTGTGATCAGCTTCTCGATGGTTGGTGCAAATGGCAACACAGGGACACGGGTTTATCCTGGTTCCGACCGCGGGGTCGTACGTCCAGCAGATTGCGCGTGTGCGCTGTATTGATTCGCACCGGAGGTGCCTGTAGAGGGGGGCTACAAGCGAGACGGGAGAGGAGGAGAAGCCTCCAAGTCCCTGCTAGGTGATTGAGGCGAGTGCCAATATCGGGGGAACGAGTATGCGGGTGAGTGCGGGTGTCTTCCCGTGCGTATCTAGGCGGCTGCCTCCTCCTTTTATAGGCCAAGGGGAGGTAGCTTACAAGCGTGCTGCATAGTGCTGCGTAAGGTGACGGCGTACTGGCGCACAGTGCCCTTGACATGACGGTTGTCCTGGCGGATTCTTGCCTCTGGGGCGGTTTAATGGCGACCTCCGACCTCCGTAGGTGGCGTGGGGACTCCCGCGCTTGTCTGGGAGTGACTTCGAGGGTGGGCTTGATCGGCGTTTATGTTTGGTCGTCGTCCGTACGCCGATTCGAGGGTGCGCCCATACTCGTTCGGGGGTTCCGCTAAGGGGGGAGCCCATGTGGCACAGGCGCCGGCGTGGTGATGTCCCGTCGGCACAGGGCGCCACAGCACCGGGGATGGCCGCACAGCGCCAGGGATGACCTGCACAGCACCGGGGATGGCTTGTGCAGTGCCGGAGATGATGGAGAAGATGTGCTCCATGCGTTCCGCGCCACGGCGCCGCCCGGCGTGCGCACTTGGTCGCCGCCCGTACCGTCTTCGAGGGTGCGCCCATGTCCTTTCGAGGGGCTCACCGTGGGAGAAGGACGGGAGTAGGCGGTGCAGTGTTTGGAATGACACTGGCCTGTCCGCACAGGGCCGCGCAGTACCTGCACAGTGCTAGGAATGGCGGCATAGTGACGGGGTTTGGCCGCACAGTGACAGGGTCAGAAGCCCTGGCGGTGTCAGCGGCGCGGCATGGGCGGGGATTGCCTTTTGACTAAGGCGCCTGCGGCGGGCAAGGGCATTTAATGCCCCTGTCAGGTGGGACAAGCGGGGCGCTGTCGCTCGAGTGTCGGCCTCGAGCGAGGCGGAGACCCGCTCGAGGGGCTGAAGCCCTCGAGCGAGGCGGAGTCCTGCTCACGGGGCGCCGTGCCCCTCGTGTAGGGCGGGAGTTCATCACGTGGCGTTCCCCCCTCGAGCGAGGCGGAGATTCGCTCGAGGGGGTTGGGGATAGCCGTTTGATAGGCCATGGAGGTTGTTGGGCCGGAGCGGACTGTGGGCCTTTCTCGTTTTTGGGTCGTGACTGGCTGGGTGATGTTATTTTGGTTTTGTGTTAATTTTTTAAGAAGGGTAATCTCCCCCATAGTTAGGAGACCTCTATGGCTATCCCGACACAATGCATGCGCCCCAGCGGCCCAGCCCCCCGGAGACGTAACTCACTGCAAGAAAAAGGATGTGTTGAAACGTGTGCTTGAGGATGTGTCCAAACTGTCGATGCCCAAGTAGTGCATGCATCGTATTGTTGTTGATGCAGAATTGCAGATAGAATGCAGGCATTTCCTCCTAGCCGTTCCTGAAGATTACTAGTGATTTTGGCTTGCCGCGACTGCAGGTCTGCAGCTCGTTGGAGTTGTGCCAACGGATCGGAAATGCCAAGTCCAGTCAGTCAAGCGGCTTTCGCAAACTGGGTCTTTTCCTCTCATCACATCCAGGCGAGGCGACCACGCTCAACGGGAAGAAGACCGGAACCACATGCAGAAGACGAGAAGAAGCGGCGGCATCCGTCCATCTCCACGGAGGGGAGAAGCGGCCAAAGAACGAAGGTGAAGCAACCTAGGTCTTGTTTAGGTGGCGAAAAATTTACTTTTCCAACGTTTTGAACTCCTGTAGCACACTGTAGCACGTTTCGTTTGTTTGTGGTAAATATTATTCTATCATGGTCTAACTAGGCTCAAAAGATTCATGTCGCAAAGTACATCAAAACTGTGTAATTAGTATTTTTTTACCTATATTTACTGCTCCGAACATATGTCTTTTGATGTATTTAATGTGATGTGATGAAAATAGTTGAAAAAGTAGTAAATTTTTTACTAAAAATCTGCCAACTAAACAAGTCCCTAGCCCCAGGAATCTGCTCCAACTAGGCGCAGTAACGCGCGCCAGACAATGCACATTGCGCACGCACAGGTGGAGCCGTGGAGGCCGCCCCCGCCCCTAGCCTTTTCCTGTGCCGCTGGCACATGCCGACACCCCAAAACAAGTCATCTTTCTCGGGAGAAGCTCCGGGGCCGAGGTGGGAGCGCGAGCCTTTGCCCTGTTCTGTTCCACCCCGCCCGGCGGTCCGTTCTGCCTGCAACTGCAATGGCATGACCTGACCTGACCCGCGAAGACGTGAGCTCAGCTCAGCCGCGGCAATGGCAGCTAGCTAGCCGACGGAGCGAGCCGCTCCGTCCACCGCCGTCTCGTACTCTCGTCCGTCCGTCGGTCCGTCTATCCACCGGCCGGCCCCAACTTTCATCTGCCAGCTTTTAATACGCGCTGCCGTGGCAAGACGAGCGGTGGTAGAGTGGTGAGCTAAGGAGCAGAGCAGCTAGCTAGGCCGGGGCGCTCGGGCCCGGCTCGGTCGACTGAGCCCACAGCCCAGGGCCATGTGCGCCCCAACATGGCACGTTCTCCCTCGCTCCTCAGCTCGCACTGCGTACTCCTACACACTACACACACGCAGGGCTCCCGGTCCCGGCCCGGCTCCCTCCAGGCCTCCCCCCGTTCGCGTGCCGGTGCCCATCTGGCTTATAAATAGGCCCACACGGCACCACAGCCACCACCACCCACCACTTGCTCGCACTCTTCACTCACTGCCGCCCACTAGCCAGAAGAGGAAGCCATGGGCGCCCCCTCCTCCCTCCCCTCCGCCGCCGCCGCGGCGCTAGTGCTCCTGGCCCTCCTCGCCGGCGGGCACTGCCGCGAGGCCCAGCTCGACGCTGGCGGCGACCTCGACGCGGCCGGCACCGAGAACTACAACACCAGCGACGCCGCCGTGTACTGGGGCCCCTGGCAGAAGGCCCGGGCCACCTGGTACGGCCAGCCCAACGGCGCCGGCCCCGACGACAACGGTGAGCCACCGGCATTCCGAGATCTCTTCCTCTCCCCCCTTCTCCGCCTATCGTTCTAGTACATGCATTTCTTGGTGCCGCCGCTCGTCGATCTGGGCAATGCGGCTCACATCTCTCTCTCGAATCTTTTGCCTAGGTGGTGCGTGCGGGTTCAAGCACACCAACCAGTACCCGTTCATGTCCATGGGCTCCTGCGGCAACCAGCCACTGTTCAAGGACGGCAAAGGCTGCGGCTCCTGCTACAAGGTAAAAAAAAAACCAAAAAACAACTTTGGATTCTTTCATCCCCCTCCTTCTGTAGAAAAATTGTAAAATTTTTTCTTTTGTCGAAATAATCATTTGTTATTGCTAAGGAAAAAAAATCTGTAGTAGTGGTAGTGGTAGGACGCTACCGTACAGTCCAGTCCGGTCCTCCGGAAACGCCTGCGGGTGGGGCCCGCCTGCATGTGCGCGTCCTCCGTGACGGCGTCATTTACTAGTGGCCATTGACGCTTGCCTTCGCGGATCTGGCAGATTCGTTGCACCAAGGACAAGTCCTGCTCCGGCCGGGAGGAGACGGTAATCATCACCGACATGAACTACTACCCGGTGTCCAAGTACCACTTCGACCTCAGCGGCACGGCGTTCGGGAGGCTCGCCAAGCCCGGCCTCAACGACAAGCTCCGCCACTCCGGCATCATCGACATCGAGTTCACCAGGTCTGTTCTGTTGGGCTCCGCTCTGCTCTGTTCTGCCGCCACCGGAAGTAGAAGGCACCTCACACTCTCACAGTCTCACTGCAGCGGTTGTAGCAGTACCAGGCAGGACGTGGTAGCGTAGTGAGCTGTCAAATTGTTGCGCCTGTGTAGTAGTAGGAGCAGTAGTACTCGCTGTTGAATTCGCTGGCGCGGCAAGTGAAAGTTTGGTAGGGAGGCGGGGGCGGGCCAACAACGACCCAACCGCGCCGCGCGTTACTGCCCCGCGCCCCGGACACCGCATGTGCGGCAAAGTGGCACAGCTGACAAAGGTCACTTTTATTGCGCTGCCGCACAGCACCTCCCCAACATGCTCATTTTCGGCTACTAGTGGGCGCGCACCCCTTTTGCAGCCCAGCCCAACGTATCTGCGCGCACTGTTGCAACACGCCACCGCCCAAACCCATTTCTCGTTTGTACCACCACCTGCGTGCAGCAGCAGCCAATAAACAAGGCTTGGGCCCCCCACTGTTGCAGGCTTGTTAGCAGAGTTAGTAGTAGTATTATCCTGTGTCTCGTTGCTAATAATAATAAAGCTGGGTGTGTGTGGATGCATTTGCAGGGTGCCGTGCCAGTTCCCGGGCCTCAAGATCGGGTTCCACGTGGAGGAGTACTCGAACCCCGTCTACTTCGCGGTGCTGGTGGAGTACGAGGACGGCGACGGCGACGTGGTGCAGGTGGACCTGATGGAGTCCAAGACGGCGCGCGGGCCGGCGACGGGGCGGTGGACGCCGATGCGCGAGTCCTGGGGCAACGTCTGGCGCATGGACACCAACCACCGCATGCAGGCGCCCTTCTCCATCCGCATCCGCAACGAGTCCGGCAAGACGCTCGTCGCCCGCAACGTCATCCCGGCAAACTGGAGGCCCAACACCTTCTACCGCTCCTTCGTCCAGTACAGCTGAAGCTGCTGCATCCGGGCCGGGGCGGTTGCCAAGCCCAGCAATTGGAGCTGGCTGGCAGCACCCGGCCGGCCGGCCGGCCTTCTTCGTCTGATCTCATCTACTCCGCAACGCTACTACTACTGCTGCTAGTCGTCGGTGTTCTCTGGGTCATCGTGTTCGTTGGGCTTGTGTATCATCAGCATCATTGGGGGCGCGCTTTTAGGTGGAGCGCTCATGTGCGAGTGTTTGTGTTTGAGTGAGGCTGGCACGTGATGTGTGCCACCCTAATTGCGAACAGGGCATGAGGGGGGAAGGGGGGCAAAGGAATTTAAGCCGTGTGGGAAAATGGAGGAGGCAGGCGTACAAGGTACGCTCTCCCGCCCACTCTCAGCTTTATAATTTATATAAGTATCATCAGCATCTTCTTCATTTCGACCGGTGATTAATCGAAAGAGTATATTGTACTGTAATGTATAAACGCCATTTTCCCAGCCAGCGCTTTCGCCTGTTTTGGTTATTCTGCTTCTGCTTGTTGCTTCTTCAGTGCGGTTTCCTGTTCTTGTGATGCGTTGATGATCTGGTTGGGGGCACTGCAGATGTCATAGTAGCGGTCGCAATTTTTCTCGCGTGAATGAAGTACTCCTATTGAAGATGACAGTAACTCTAACCTCTGCACTTTCACAAGGAAACTGAAGCCATGTCCCTGCTAACCTGAAAGTTCTACTTGGCGGGCTACGAAAGCAAAACATGGTTTAAAAACCTGGACTCCCTTCCCGCGCGCGGTAAATTTAAAAATCCAATCCACAAGACACGCGTCGGTTACTCGCATGATTGGGGTGCCGGTAAAGTGGTAAAAGCATGCGGCTAAAAATCACCCACCGGCCAAAATCCTCCTTTACCTTTTCCTTTCTTTTTTCTAATTTCACCTGCATCAGTTGCATGCATCGCAGCCTTCCATAAAGCTATCCTAGTGGCTATCCTAGCCTCCTAGTAACCATTTTCTATCAGCAACTACTCACCGTAGGCGGCGGCCAACCGATAGCCTCCGAGCAGGGTTTCCCAATTCGATGCGTAATCGGTAATCAAGGCACGCCCGGCCCCCGGCTAGCTGCTCGCGGTCAAACAGAAGAGAACGGAACAGCCGGAGATGAAGAAGGAACAGCGCCGCCAGCCGGAGCCGGCCGGGAGCCCGCATGGATTGACAGGCGCTTCCGGCCAAAGCACCACCCCATCCCATCCCATCGCTGCCGGTCCGGCCTTTTGCAAACCTCATTAGCTGTCCCGCGTTGCGGCGGCTCTCCGAGTTATTGCTGCGCGTGGGCCGCACGCACGGATCGGCGCTGGCCAAGCTCTCGATCCAGATCTCCGGCGCCGGCATCTTATCCTGCACGATGTGCCGCGTCGGCGTCTGCTCTGGACAGGCTCGGCGACGCAATGTGCTGTTCTGAAACACAGTGTGCTGCGGACAAACAAAACTGCTCGATCCGGACTCGGGGCTTGAGCACATATAATCCTATACTCAATTACCAGCACTAAAGATCGATCACCTGGCTTGGCCACTGCACTGATCCACGGCGGCAGCCGGAGTAGGGGCACTCGGGTGGTTGGCCGACACAGTGACATCCGTCTTCTTTTCCCGCCCTGCCGCGCCGGGCCTTTTCTTTATCCGCCGGGGCGGGGATCGAGCTGTTTCCCCGCGGTCCGCGGCATGTGCGCCGCTACATGGCCACCGATGCGCAGCGGTGCCGGTGCCGGTGCCCGCCCCGATGGGGTCAAAAGGCTGCAGCAGCGCCCTGTACCTGGCGTCGACTAGCCTGTACGGCGCCTTTGCTCGCGTCTCTCTCCATGTCGCGATGCAGCCTATGGCTGCCGGCCATGTGTCCGGCGAATCCGTCAGTAGCCACGACGCCCGCCGCCGCTTCTCTGGCTAGTGAGCTCTCGAGTGCGCGCGTCCTTTGGATTGACGGCCCAGCGACTCCTTCCACCCAGCGGCAGGGTTAACGAAACCGGAGAGAATCGTGGTTACCGGTCTCATCAGTGCGGCCCGGTTCCTAAAACGGTGGTAAACAAACTCCAACCGAATCTACAAAACCAGACGCCTCGACAACCGCTTGGTTTTTCCGGTTAACCGGTTCGATTTCCAATTTCTAAAACAAGCCGGTTAACGTTTTTTTTACCCTGCCCAGCTGAAGCAGTGTGTTTGTGTTGAAATATTGGCAATTTTTAGATTAAAATCATAATATAAATCGTGACGAACTGAACAAATGTGTAGCATACTAACATGATTCAAAATTATATCACACATCATGACAACTAGTATAAGCACAACTCGAACACTAGATAGATTGAACATGACGAACAATAAGATTAGATCACGAAAATAATACTTAACGCTGGTGTTTGTAGATGACAGCATGATGGAGAGGTTCTCGGAGTTGAAACCGATGTCGTCGAGATCGCTATCTGTTGGGGGTCAGAAAATCGGATGGGACTGTGACAGAACCGTCCAAAATAATTCCGTATTATCGCCTAAGCCTGTGCACCTGGCCATTAAGCAATAATAAAGAACTATTCTGTTGCCTCTGCCGGGGCATGCCTGGTAAATCACTTACACAGGATCGAATTATGCGCTAAGCCCACACGAAGGCGGGATCAGAGTACAACATTACATTACATAAAAGTTCATAAGTTCACATTATTACAAACCAGGTTTTCGAACATTAAAGTAAAGGTGTTTCAGAGTTTAAACAGCGGAAATAAATCTAGCGGAAGATACACATGGGAGACCATCCATAGAGTATCACTCATCAACATCGTTCTCCCACTCAAGTTCCCAACCATCTGGAATAGATCCAGGCCAGATGGGATTACCTGAAAACAACAACAAAAGTAAGGCTGAGTATACTAATACTCAGTAAAACTGACCCGACAAAAATAAAAGACACAGCTAGACATGCAAAGCTTTTTGGCTGGTGGGTTTGTTTTGCCAAAAGCAACTAAGAGTTGATCCTTACTTTCAAATTTTAGCTCAAGTTCTAGCATGTTAACCATTCTAGGTAAGCACCTATCTAAGCAAGCATGGTTGTACAAACAAGATTAATCATGCAACAATATTAATCCGAAATGTTCCATAAATAAACATGGGGTAGCCAGTGGTCAAGCCTGACTCAGATAACGGCGAGTGACCGACGATCGATCGATTTATATCCTTGCAAGGTAAACCAAAGATACACGGAAGAAGGTAGACCAAGTGCAGTGTCTACCCCAACCAGGCGGTTCCCGTCATTCCCCAGATTAGGAAAAGATGATACAGTCCTAAGTACAAGGTTTACTGGTACGCCCAAACATGGCACGTCCAGAATCACACTTGCACTACCGGTAGCGAACCGGGAGACGCATCTCAAGATTAGTAGCAATAAAATTCCCGCACTGGTTCATTAGGTACTAGGCTTACCGGTCCCATTCTCGACAAGCACTTGGTACGTTCAATAGCTTAGACCAGCATCATGCTACTCGGTCGAGACCGAACCCATTGCTCTTACCACATGAGCGAGTCAATTTATCCAACTTATGATTCCAACATAAGCATCCTATATCTCGCGAGCAATGAGTCATTACTCGACTTGTACCGTGTCCTTAAAGCATGGCACTAGCGTTCCTAACATACTAGTAAAAGAGCATAGGAGTCCTAAGGATCATGCATCTAGGTTTCAAATCAACTCCTGAAACTTAAATGCACAAATCATAACATAAATACGAAAAGTAAAGGTATGAGTTTAGGAAAAGGGTTAGATGTATCCGGGGCTTGCCTTCTTCTATGTTAGCACTAGCCTTGGGCTCTTCTGGACTTTGGTCCAGGTCTTGCTGCACACTAAGCTGGTTCACTTCACCAACAACTGCCTCTTCACCCTCCTGGGTCAGCGTGTATGTACCGCTCGGTAAATCTACACGTACACATGCATTAGATTAGGGTGAGGGTGTGAGAACTACTACCAACCCAACTCTTGTTGGCCATATTCAACTAAACATTATTAACTTCTCACAAAATTTATTAGGGTGGTGTGATGATGAACTAAACACTATTTTGATGGTGATTGTGTACATATTTAAACAAACTAAAGTATTTATCTTCACAAAACAGCAAGGGAGTGTGATTAAAAATTCAAAAACAGAACCATGACATGCTTTCACAATTTGACACCTTAATTTCCATTTCTTTATTTAATTACATAAAACAAGCCTTTCAACCATAAATCCATATTAAGCTTTTGCACACAGCAACACATACCTATTTTAAGCTCACAAACCAAAATCTAGCTTAAGATCATTTATAAATCAATTTATACGAAAAAGACAAATTTTAACCTAGTAAAACACCATTATTTCGTATAAAAAGATTTACTAATCTTTTTGATCTCAACTTTCTCCTAGACATCCTCTAGGTCAAAACTAAGTTTCTGGCCAAAGCTCAAGTATAGATCTTAATTATATATTGAGTTATTAATTTATCACCCTACACAAGATTAAAACCAAATCACCTATTAAACAATTTCCTAAAATCATATCCACTCTACCAGTGGTACTACTCATCAAGGCAAAGCCCTAGGGTGCACTTGTGCTTAAAGAAAAGTTTATTAAAGGGCTATAAAAAGCATCAAGATTAAACAAGCCTAGAGCTTACATAAATCATAACTGAAAATCTATACATCAAACTCATTCCAACTTTGGTCACAAATCTAAACATGTCATAAAGAGTAACATATCCAAAATTCAACTTCATAGCATGTGTATATTTTAAACTACACTAAAAACACCTCAAACTGAGTTTGAATTTACATTTAAAAACTAAATAGAAAAACATTATAAAACTTTTGTGAAAGTTGTAGATCTACTCTCAAGGATTCCAAAACAATTGGATTTCTATTTTTCCGATTTTTCTACAATTTTCTACGGATTTTCTAAGTTGCTGCGAATAACCCTAAACACTTTTGCAGAGGGACCCTTAACAGATTTTTCCGAAATTACAAAGGGGTCCCTGCTTTACACAAAACACCTTGACAAAAATCAAATCAACACAAATCAGCCCCAGCCAGCGCAGGGGCGAACTCCGGTGGCCGGAGGCGGGCCGGAGCGTCTCAGACGGGCGGTCGTGGCGGCCTAGGGGCTCACCCGCAGCTTGTGGCGGCGCTGGCCCGGACGGAGCTGACGCCGGCAACCCCCCTCGGCGGCGCGCAGGAGTGGCGGTCGCCTGAGCGCGGCTTCCTGGCGACGGCGGCCAATTCGCAGGGCGGCGAGGGCCGGGGAGTGCTACTGGGGTGGAAGGGAGGGAGAGAAGCAGGAAGAGGCGTGGCGAGTCTGGCCGGAGGGGGAGGACGCGCAGTGGCGAGCAATAGAGACCGGCGGCGGAGCTCTACTTTGCTCGACCGGTACACGGCGTGCGCGCGAGATGAAACAAGGCTAGAGGGCGAGGATGGGCTGACTTGGGACACGGCCTCAAGGCCTTTAGCACCTATTGCGGCCAGGTGGAGGCCCTGCATGCGCACGAGAAGACCGCAGTGCCGGCTGGCGGGCGGCGCCGCTGGCGCGTGGAGTTGCCGGCTCTCTGGCATGCGTGGGCGCGGTGTACGGTGCGGCCGCGGACGGAGGCACCGCGGCACGCCCTTTAGTCCACAGCGACGGGCTCTAGGAGTCCGTACGCCAGACGGCCGTGAAGATGCCACGTAGACAGGCCTGCGCGGCGGGAGCGCGTGCGCACGTGCGGGCGGCGCGCCGAGCGCGTCGGTGCCGACGGTCGCGTCTGGTTTTTAGTCCATTTGCTCGCCTTCGAAATTCATTTGCTCCAAAAAGTGTCAACATACTCAAAAATCTCCAAAACTAAAAGTTGTAGAGGAGCTATAGTACTATAACTTTCGCAAAGGGCGACCTATGTTTTGATGTAAGGATTGACGGGAAAAACGTGATGAAGTTGCAGGAATTTTCGGCCCCGATACGCTGTTTACAGGAACTTCAACTCAGTTTTTGGCAAATTTACACTCAAAAATTGAATGTCCGCCAATTATGAAAATTGTGTTCCCGGAGACAACGAAGAACTTTTATATTGGCAGAATTTGGAGTTCTATAGTGAAATTTGGAGAACGCGTAAGAAAACCGAATCAGCCTTTTGGAGCTCTAAGGGTTTGACCATGATTTGAGAGTTTCACCAAGGATTTAAGTGCAAAAGTGTGCACAATCAAGCAAAACATGCTTAGGGACTAATTAAACTTGATTATCATGAGTAATTGAAGTACTTAACTGAAGTAACATCAGGGATGTTACAGGGACCCCCAAACACAAGTGAAGAAAGATTCCCGAACGAATACGCGAAAGTGCTCGAGAACACGGAGACAAGGAATCTCCGAAAGTCTGTACTCGCCTCAAAAGTTGTGAATCCCTTTACACGTGCCCCTAAACCCCCTTTTATAGGGAGGCGAAGGGACTCTTACATTCCGAGATTACCCTCGAATCTAAAGAATATTCCAAGTGTGAATGTGTACATGAGTGTCTTTTACATCCCGTGATTTGCGGAACTAATTTCACATATTTACGAGCCGGCCACTAGTTCACACTTCGAACCCGGACTTTTGATGCCTTGCGTTTGACTGAGTCTCCTCTTGACCTTCGGTTCCTCATTCACGAAAATCATTAGTCACCAAGATTCCTGAATCGATCTTCCGAAGCCACAGCCGAAGTGAAACCCTTCGACCCCGTGGATATCTCCGAAGTTTTCGCCGCCAAAGTTTCCCGATTCTACGATATTCTCCGAAACTCTCGCTGTCCTGAAAACAAGAAACAGATTTGCGATTCCGTGGTCATTCGGCGATTATTTCGCCCATGATCGGGAGGTTAGCGAATCATATAAAAATCATGAAAGCGAAATCTCTCCTTGACTCATTTCTGCACACTTCCATGAATTCGCCAGAGTCTTCGACACCTCCGAAGTTTCGAGGGTGAAAGTTTTTTACCCAATTCCCCAACACTAGCCCCTCGGGAAGCGGGTTGACTCCGACGATCCGTTTCCACGAACAACTCTCAGAATTTCGGTAAAAAACGTCACCCTCGGAACGTCGGAGTGTACACGCGTCCCCCCTGAAACGCGCAACGGTCATCTCGAGACACCTTCTTGAAACTACCCCCCTCTTCCCCTATAAATAGAGGCCCGGCGCGGTAACTTTATTTCACCGCTTCGCCGCTCTCTCCGCACTTTTGGAGCATTCGCAGCGCAAGGCTTTTCGTCTTAAGACGCCCGAAGTTCGGCGACTTCTTCGGTCTTCAAAGGTATTCTACTCGCCTTTCTTATATTTTTCGAGCAGTATCCAATTATTTTGTAGATTTTTCGTTTTCTGTAAATTAATATGTGTTTCGCATTTATTTTTCTTCCGAAAAGGTGGCTCGTACTAAAAGCACTGCTAGACCAATGACCACCGAAGAATTAGCTGCCGCTGGTGTCCCACCGTCGGAAGAAAATGCTCCCCCCAGTACAAGTGACCCGACTGCTGAAGCTGTTCGAGATTCTGGCAGTCGCGAAGATGGAGAGATAAGATCCAGAAACAAATCCGATGGTGGTGAAGATCTTTCTAATGTCGAAGTCAATTTGAATGAGCTGATCTCCTCGAAAGGTTCATACCCTCCGGCCCTTGTCTTCGGGAAGTCCAAAGTTACCAGCGAGCCTTTGCGTCTCGTATATGCATCATTGAATCAAACAGATGATTTGAAAGCACATTACGCACAACTCCCACGAAGATATCATTAGCTTTCTGGAATTTACTCCGATCTTCATCAGAGATGTTTCCCTTAGGTAAGCCATCTTTGACCCAGAAAACTTCCATGGCAATAAGCCAATCTGTGAGACCTTAATAGACCACCTCTTGAAGTGCGCACCATAGAATTTCTCCGGCCTCAGCGCATCAACAAAACTAGCCATAGGTACTGGAAAAGACCTATAATAAGGTTTTTGAATGGTTGAAATATTAGACAATTTTCATATTAAAACCATAATATAAATCATGACGAACTGAACAACTAGATTATTTATGTGTAGCATACTAACATGATTCAAAATTATATCACAGATCATGGCAGCTAGTGTAAGCACAACTCGAACACTAGATAGATTGAACATATTGAACATGACGAAAAATAAGATTAGATCACGTAAATAATACCTGCTGCTGGTGTTTGTTGATGACAGTGTGATGGAGAGATTCTCAAAGTTGAAACAGAGGTCGTCAAGATCGCTGTCACTATCTTCGATTAGTGGTGGCGGTAGACTTCGAATCGACTGACGAAGATGTCGCCAGGACGTAGCGCCCCTTGTTCTTGATGGACGACGGGCCGTGATGAGGATTGGGAGCAGTCGCGCAGAGAGCGCTTCCCAAAAAACCATATTTGCCATCTCCTGGTGCAGGATTGCAAAGACGACGATTCCGGAGACCTACTCGTTCGGTCGCTGGTGCACACGAACGATCGGGCTGGAGTCTTGGTGACGGCAGCACGTCAGCAAGAAGAGGCAAAACTCTAGTTTTCAATGATATGTCTTTTAGTGTCTCCGATGGTCTGCTTATATTGTCTAGGTAAACCGACATCCACCTTCAACTAGCAAGGTGGCAGTAAAGGATTTAGGCTCTTATGAATAGGTCTTTGAAATTTATTAGGAATTTCTGAATTTGTTATTGGGCCAAGCTCATATACAACATAAATCCAACAGTTTGGAGCACTGAGCAGAAAATATCAAAGAGTGCGAAGGAAATGATCGCGGCTGAGGATTTGAGATGAAATCGAGAGTGGTTCTTCTATCCGCACAGCCGCACTCTTTTGTCGACCGAAGCAAAGAACATCACCTTCAGCAGTAATACTAGTAGCAGTAGGGGTGGATTCGGATGTCTGGATATCCGAATTATCCGAATTCGTATTCGATAAAAACACCAATATGGATATTCGTATTCGTTTTTAATGAGCATGTTAAATGGATGTATTCATATTCAATTTTCCATATTTTCTCTATTCGGTTCCATATTCGTATTCGACAAAAATGGGGACTATCCGACAATATTCGACACTATCCGTATTCGTGTAGAATAAACTAGTGATAAAGCCATCTAAAACTTATTTTGATGACTAATTAATAAGTACAAAATGATGTTAATTCAATATTGTTACCTAAAAATGATGTACTTAATCTAAACTATTAAAAATATCTAATAAATAATTATGTTAGTCTGATGTTACTAGTGATATACAATAATAAATTTTAATATGACTAATATTATATTATTTTTAATGAATAAATTATATTTACTCACTAGTAGTACCATATTTTTTTACTCATCGATAAAACAAATCTATCCGTTTTGTATTCGTATCCGATAAGATTCGTATTCGAATCTATTCGACAAGATTCGTATTCGAATTAAAATGTGATAAATAGTGACATCCGAATCTAAATTCGAAAGTATCCGATCTGAATCCATCCCGCAGCATCAATCAGGCCCGATGCGACACCTCAGCTTTTACACAACGATTTATACAAAGCCTATACTGACGGGTCAAAACCAAAGATAAATACATGATGTTACAGGTAACCGCGTCGGCGGATTTCACCTCTACCGCACGATTTCCGCGCTCATCAGCAGATGAGAGGAAAGATCTCGTCCACGGGATGAATTTGGGGGCGGCTTCGTACCGCGGTCGCTTCTCGCGGTACGTGGACGGACGGCCGCGCGGTGGCCGCGAAGGGTTCGTTCGGCGGATTATATTCCCGCGGCCGTCCCGCGGCCGCCGCCACACCGCTGTCCCAAAGTGGGCTACATATACTTCCAAGCAAACAAATGGATGTACAAGAAAGAGCAGCTACACATACTTCTGCTCACTGTTTGGGTGAATTGCTGGGCTGGCCGTGCTGCTGCTGCTGCTGGCTCATCTTCTGGTACAGCGCCACCATCTTGTTGTACGCCTCCATGCTGCCCGGTTGCTGCTGCATGCACACAGATTCGTCGTGCCAGGCACACTTTTTAGATGTGGGTTTGCACGTAGTAGCCTGTACCGTGCGTACTACTCCCTCCGTCCTAAAATATAAGCATTCTTCGATTTTCGTGACTCACGTTTGGCCATTCGTCTTATTCAAAAAATTTGTGAAAATATTATTTATTTTTTTATGATATGTTTTATCATCGTATATATTTCAAGTATATCATAATTATTTTTATATTTTCACAAAATTTTTGAATAAGACGAGTGGTCAAATGTGATCACCAGAAGTCAATAAATACTTATATTCTGGGACGGAGGGAGTAGTACATAGGAAACGCAACGTACCTGGCCGTTCTGCTGCGCTTGGCACGCAAGGAAAGCGGAGAAGGCGTCCGGCACGACGCTGCCGGGCTGCGGCGCGCGGTCCGTGCCCACGACGCCGACGCTGGCGCCAGCGCCGGCGCCTGCTGCGGCGGTGGTGGCGGAGGCGGAGGCGGCGGCGGTGGGGTCCCATGACATGGGGACGAAGGGTGGGATCATGGGCGGCGTGAGGCCCGCGTAGCCCTGCTGCGCGAGGGAGCCCATGTTCATCATGCCCTGGGCCATTTGCGCCATCTGGGCCATTTGGGCCATCTGCGCCATCACGGACATCTGCAGCTGCGGCATCGCCATGGGCATCATCATGCTGCTCATCCGGCTCATCACCTGCACCTGCGCCTGCAGCTGCTTCAGGTGGTCGATCACCTCGTCCAGCATCGACGCCTTGTCCGTCTGCTCCATTTTCAGAATTCATCAGCGTACAAATGATTCGTTCCGTGGACACAAAAAAAGCACGGTTCGATTCGATCGGGTTAAGTTGCGTGCGTGGTCTCACCTTGCTCGAGTTCGGGACGAGCTTTTGCAACGTTTTCATCTTCTGGTTGATCCTGTCCCTTCGTTTCTGAAACACAGCACAGGATAGTGTGATATGATAAGAATGCACTCTTGGACTACTTCTTGTCTCAATGCACCGTGCATACATTGATGATTACTGGCGCAAATAACGACATGCTGCATTTGTTTTGGCCCATGGGCCATACAGCAGCAAGGAGCACAAGGCTGTGTGCGCCTGCGACTGACACAGACGTCAAACTGCCGAGGCGTATTGCATTTTACTCTCTACTACTTGGATTCCGTGGCCGCCGCTAGCCACGGCCTCGGGGAAGCTTCGAAACCTTGACGATTCTTTCGTTGCGACTAGGTCAAAAAGGTACTACGAACAGTGCGATAGCTATGTGGAGCTTATCCCACATAGCAAAGTCATGGCTACAGTATAGTAACATAAAGCCACAAGTGGTAACAGGACTCAAACACAGACAGACAACACGAATATACTAGTTGGCTAACTCTGTCCCCAAACATATTCGAATGTTCCTAAATCTTTATGTTATTCCGATCCCTCCTCGTTTCCCCCGGTAAGAAAATGATGATTTTGGGCACGTGAAACCAATTTCTCTAAAGAAATGTGTAGATACTATTTGTTGTAAAGTCTCGATTCAGCTTGATATTTCTAGATTTTTTGCTATTTCGAGTCAGTTTGGTCGAGCTTCATGAGCTTCGGCTCCTACTGATAAGGTATAATAGTGGCAGAGAAGCCGGAATTGGAGGAGCCAAAATTTGTGGCTCCACCGGCTCCTCCGATCCTTTGGCTGCGAGAGGGAGAAAGAGAGAGGAGAGAGAAAATCGGCTCCTCCAGTGAATAGCGTTGCTACGGTTTTTTGTCTGAAGCTAGCAAAAGCTTTATCAAACTGGCTTGAAATGTCCTGTGTTAGGTTACCTTGTTGAGTAAACAACTAACATGCAATAATAGAAACGATTGGATAAATTAAGTAAAGACTTGTTTCAAAGATCATGCATATCCATGCTCAATAAGTCAGTGACAACCACTTGACAACGGCAGAGGAAGGAGAATGGGTCAACGTCATTTTGGATCACTGGAAGATGTACAAATTTGGGTCTCTTGGTGGATAAAATTTAGCTTTATTTGCATTCTCGAAGTAAAATATCAGCCAATATCAAGTGGCTTACGATATAACACGTTACACTACTTGAAGTATGATAGATCTGGTTGACGTAGTATGGCCCATGATTTTGAAATCGGAAAGCTGAGCGCTCTCGACAAGAAAACACTACAGTGAATTGTGTACGTACAATAGCGCGCTGGACCATGCATTTCACTTGCAACATACCTACCCCAGTTCATGCATGTGAATGGCTGACTGCAGAAACGAAAGGGGAATTTCAGTTTCTTACACGTTCAGATTCGTTGTGGATAGCAGCAGCTCGGCTTCTCTTGGTGGAAATCGACGACCTCACCGCCCCGTCGCCGTTGATCACCACGTTCTCTTCCTCGTCGCACAAGCCATCTCTCTTTGATTTTTTTTTTTCATTTCGCCAGCGGAGACAGCATGCACATGCATGATGGATTCATACAAAAGTAAGCTTATGGAATATTCTGCAAATAAATCGATTATAGAACATAAACCCTGCATGCATGCAAGTAGCTAAGCCAAATGGAGACATATATGTATATATAATAAATGTGAGTTGCACATGTATATGCATATATAGTTGATCATCAGGTACGGCAGCTGCTTGCCTGTTGTGACCGACGGCTGAAGCAGCGAGAGTCGCTGGCGCCCCCGCCGATGCTGGTGTTCTCCGTGTCCGGGGAGCCCTTGTCGCCCCTGTCCAAGGACGTCGAGTTGTTGGTGGTCGTCGTGAACCCGTACAGGTCGTCGGCCCCGGTGTCGCAGCCACCGTCCAGCGTGAGCAGCGCGCTCTCGCCGCGGTGGCCGGGCGCGGCGCTCCCCTGGCTGGCGCACACCAGCCCGCCGCCCTCTCCAACCACCCGCGCCCGCTTCCTCCTCGACGCGTCGGCGGCGTCGCCCCCCTCCTGCGCCTCGTCCACCACCCTCGCGCCGCACGGCACCAGCGCGTCCGCGCCCGTCCGCGCCACGGCGCCGCCCGCCGCCCCGAGCCAACTGGGCGCGTGGTGGTGCACCGGCGGCTGCGAGAGGAAGTGCGACCACGCGGCCGCCTCCCCGACCACCGCCTCGAGCGTCTCGCGGTCCCCAGCCGCCCCGCCACCTCCCCCGATGCCCTGCAGCTGCGGCGGCGCGGCGGGCGCGTCCTTGCTGGGCGCCGGGCGGTTGAGCAGCCCGTGCGAGGAGATGTTGCCCTTCTCCCACGTCAGCTCCGCCACCTCGTAGTACTGGTCCGACATGGGCACGGCGAAGGGCGCGAACGCGCCGCCGGTCGTCCCAGCAGCCGATACGGCCACCCGGTGCGCGGCGCCGGCCGCGGGCACCGGATGGTTAATTCCGCTGCCCCCGCCGGCTACCACCGCCGGGTCGTCCAGATCCCAGCTCGGCACGCACTGGTTCATCTCTCCGATCCGCCGCGATCGCTCGCGTGGCTGATATATCCTCACGGTCGCGCACTAGCTGCAGGCCTTGCAGCACGACACGACGGTCGTGACGGACAGCGGGACGACAGCGCTGAGCTCCTGGAGGTGCAGTAGTGGTAGCGATGGCCGGCTAATCGATCGAGGTCGTCTGCACTGAAGAGAGCTATAGAGCGTAGTATCAGCGGCGGCGTATAGGTGTATGGTGCAAAGCAGGCACGAGGAGGGAGCCGGCGGAGATACTTATGCAGCGGTGGGTGGGTACGCCGGGTAGTGTGTGGCGGAGCCATGCAACGCATCATATCATCGCTCGGCACCACCGGCGCGCTCAGATCAGGCTCAGCGCCTCAGCTCGTGTTCGTGTGTATGAGGAGATCGAGAGGGGATGGGCGTGGATAGGAGGAGGCGGGGGCAGCGAGAGGGACGGCACGGGGGAGGGGGAGGGCGCGGGCGGGGCCTAGGGCTTTGTGAGGAGGAGGCGGGCACGTAGCGGCCTCGGCCTCCACACGACCGAACGCCACGGTGGCGCCAGCGGCCACCTTTCCCAATCCCGGTGGCCATCATAGTACTTGCGACTCCAGTGCCAAGTGCTGTTCCCGCGCGATTTTTGCACGCATGGATGCTTGGTTCGGAACACGGCGAGTGTACTTGCGCCGCTAGCAGGTCGCCTATAGTTGCTTGGATGGATGATTACACCGGCGTGTCGGCAGCGTGGGTAGGATGGAGCCGGCCGGTGGGTGGGTCGGTACCCATCGATCGAGTGGTGCCGCCGAGGCGGCTGACCTGTTCATCGGCGTGCTGCTGTGCCCTTCTCTGGTGTGTTGCTCCTGGACCTGGCACTGCTCCCCGATTCGGCGGGGCTCGATCGATAGATGCATGCTGCGCGTCTCCGCGTGGCGCTTATATACACCGTCGGTCCGATGAGATTGAACGGCCGGCTGTGCCAAGGCATCGATCTCGACTCTCAAGGTTGATCGAAACTGTTGAGTGATGATACAAATTATATTGCATAAGAGAAAGGCTAACTTCTGTCGGAACGAGCGGAGGTCCGTCGTGTGGCGGCTTGGAGATTGATTCTCTCATCTTCTTGTACGTCACCGTTGTTGGCGTTGTAACCTGACTCCGATCATAGTAAAGTTCTTGCTGGCTAGCGGCCGTGGTTTTTTTCTTCTCGTGTTGGGAGATCTTTCCACGTTAAATCTCGTGTCTCATTTGCGGTTTGATTTCTTCACTTTTCTTCGATTATTCGCCATCATTTATAACAGAAACGAGGTAGGGTGAGGTGAGATTTCTCTCTCTCTTTTAAGATTAGCCGGGACTGTTAGATGAAGAAAAGAGAAATAGTCCAAAAAAGTGTTTTCTTTGTATTTTTGGGGGCATGTCTCTCTCTTTGAGTAATGGCATGTTGTGTATGTTGATCATTAATCTGCAGCGATCTTACGGACACCCCTTCTGGACCACCGGATCATTGATCTGGCATCATTTCAAAACGATCACACTCCCAAACCAACTGGAAATTTGCTGCTAATCTCACGCGACATTATATCAGCACTCAATTCGGGGCTTCTCTCCATCGCTAAACAAAATAACTGTCACTTTTTTTGTTTCTGTGCTGCAAATTTGACTCGATATAACATTTATATCTTCAAATAAATTTATTAAAAACTATATTCAAATATCTATATAATATTAATTATGTACTATAAATATTATATTATATATACTTATGTATGATTGCATATTTAATCAAAGTTGTTTTGTGGGAAGTAAAAACTACATTTATTTAGGGACGGGCGAGGAGTAGTATGCGTTATCACCGACTTCTTGTTCCGTCACTTTACCCATCTTACAGGTGGTTCCTGCCGTAGTTTCCCTTCTGGATATGATACTAGGTATATATAGCTGGAGTCCAATCAAATTTGTGAACACAGATAATTAATGAACATGCCTTTACTGGTTTAAATGGGGAAATCGTTAAATCTTTAATAGTTCGCTAAAAAGGTCATGTATATGGTCCATGGTACTTGAAGCCATAGGTGGACTGTTAAAATATAAAACCATGTTTTCTTTTCTATCAATATGTTTTCTTAAAATGTTTATTCAGTTTTCGTTGAAGTTTAAACACGCAAGGGGAAGCAGAGTGTACTGTATGTGCCCCATATGGGAAAATTTTTCCACCGCGCAGCAAGTACAGTACTCGCTACAACAAGCATTGTACTACTAGTCAACTGAAGAGGACGTACGTTATCCGTATCTTCGTGCACTCAGCATCATTGATACTTAATCATACCATGGGTCCACTGACTTCAGTAGTTCAGTACATTCAGATTCTGTTTTATTGTTCAGTACATTCAGCGTATTTGGAGTATATATATTTGTTATATTAAGGTGCATGCCATTAGCTTTCAGTTCATAAAAAAATCATTACTGCAAATACGCTAACACCCTCTTTGGAGCTTTCCACACTCAGATTTTTTTCCATGTTATGCATGTTACAAGTCGATCCGTGTCCTAGGCACCTTCTTCGTTGTCTCCTACTATATATATATCTCAGTTGATTCGGGTTACAGGATTTGTCTGGGATGACGGTCCACCTATTTCCGGTGGACTTCCAGGGATGGCCGCGGTGGTAGGCCGGCTGGCGATGTGGCAAGTAGGCAAGGTGGGGGCGATCGATGTTGCCAAAAATGCCAACCGCAAGAAGCAAGATTTGTATGTCTATTGTGAAAGAAAAATATGTTGTGTAGATTTTTACAACAAATTTGTTGTGAGAGGAAAATATTGTAGAAGAAGCTGAATAATAAGAAGAGCCGAACGGAGCCAAGATCGATTCAGATGCCGGTCTCAAGAGGGGCAACGATAAACAGTTGTGGCCTTGTGGGAGGCGGCAACAAAGAGGCCGGTGTTTACTGCAGCAATGTAAACACAAGTCACGCGACGATGCTCCAACCTCAGCTGCCACGATCATGAAGACTAGCAGCTCTCACCCGCCAGCTTGGTCCTCGCCTCCTGCACCAAATGGTTTAATAGCTATGGATGCCATACTTGGCTGGTTCCTGTAACATCTGGATCGATCAACAGAAAGCACCTAGCAAAGCATGCTGGGACATCACGGCGGTACATGCATCGCAGAGTACCTGGATATATCATGCAACGCGAGGACGATATATGTAACTGTCTCCAATAATTCCCGAGACTTCGTTTGCATTGCTGCATTGCATAGGCAAACAAAAAGCCAAACATCTCCCGTCTTCATGGACCACGGTACTGCTACTGCATGTCTGCATGCATTGATTAGTTAGGGAAATGAACCTAGTATATACGATCTGATCTCATCAGATCTAATCTTCAGACAAGCTGGACCATGACACCATGGACCATTTCGCTGTCTGTCCTTCTCCAAGCTTTGTTCGTTGGCGTAGCTATACTTTTCCTTACACGTTGACGTTCTGTGGGCCGCAGATAAGGTAACTACCGATCGCGTGCAAGATTTGCTCCATCTACTGTCCACAGGCTTATGCATGCATGATTGCAACGGTTGCTCTAGAGTTTCGTATAGTGTATTTTACCAAAGCTCCTCTAATGTAGAGGGGTTGTCTGTTCAAAAAAAAATGCAGAAGGGTTGATTTGATTTCTCGTAGGAACATATTTATGAGGCTGATTTAAAAAAAATCTTCTAACCGGGTTTATAGTTTTTTTTAAAAAACCTCCTCTCTGGGTATGCTAGGGTTCGAGGGTTTTCGAGCTGAATGGAAAACCGTAGGGCTCTTCACCCTAACGCGTCTACTTCACGAACATGAATTTAATTTCTTTTCTAGACCTACTTCTTCTTAATAAAAAATCGTAGGACTCTTCACCTAAATGCATCTAGTTTTTTTTAGTAATATTGTATTTTTATATATGTGTATGTACCTTGCTAACAAGAGAAACGTAATTCCTTTTCTAGTTGAGGATAGTCTGGTGATTAACTCGTGCTTTAGAATAGGCAAATATGAATAATGAGTTGATTGAGTTAGGGTATGTTTGATCCTTGGCTAAAGTTTAGCCTGTCACATTGAATGTTCGAATGCTAATTAAGACTAAATATGAGCAAATTATATAACTAAGTGCAGAAGCCTTGAGCTAATTCGCGACCAATTAGGTTTAATAGATTCATCTTGTGAATTAGCATTCATTTGTGAAATTAATTTTGTAATTAATTTATGTTTATACTTCTAATTAGTATCAAACATGTGACAAAGGTTGTATCCACCAAAGCTCCTCTAGTCTACTTGTTAGAGGGGCTGAGGTATGGTCATAACCAGCCAACCAGAAGACCCAGGTTCGATTCCTCATTGGAGCGAATTATGGAGCTGGTTTTAAAAAAATCCCCTCGTCAATGAAACTGGGGTTCGGCACTTTCCCTGTATGGTTGGACGCCATTGCCCGAGGCCAGACTGATCCATTTGACTCGGTCACATCAGAACAACTTTTACCAAAGCTGATCTGCGAACAGTCAACCTATGTGTTGATACCTTGAATATATCTAGGATAGTACAATACCGCTCTTCTTTACGCATGATAATTATACTTTACAAAATTCAACCTAACAATCATGTTTGAATTATGGCACAAACCTCAAAGCTAACTTTAGTCGATATTCAAACCAAGGGCGGTGAAAGGTGAACACGAGTAGGACTTAGATTGAGGGATCCGAGGAGGAAGGGCGGAGTCATGGGCGCTCCACATGGTCTACAGAAGAGCAAAAGAACATGATGGGATGGAGTCGACAATGGTCAAGTCAAGCCGGACGGAGGCTGAGTTGAGTAGGTGGTTGGGGAGCGGGGAGAGAAAGATTGGAGGCATCAAAGACTTGGCGGAGGTTGGACATGCGTCGTCATCAGTGAGTCACATCGGATGCCACGTGCACCAAGAGGGTTTGACCTCAAAACTAAGGGTGAGCCCGGTGCTGCCAAAGCTTAGAGATGGAGGGCACGTGGTATCGTCGTGAAGCTTACATCGAGATGAAGCAAAGTCAAGAATGTGGCATGTGCATCTATAAAATTCTGGAGCAAAATGTCCCAATGTGGGCAGTTATCTTAGTTGTAAATATTTTCATCATTAGCCAATGACCATATATGAACATATGGCTAGTTTGTAGTAGTGCTTGGAACTCTAATTTTCATTTGCTTAGAGGATAGCCAAGTGCTTGAAAGAGGAGGAGGAGAGAAGAGAGAGTTGAGCACCTCTTTCTCTTCATTTCTCCACTCTTCGAGGCTAGATATCGGTTTCTAAGGATGTTGACCACATGATTCTTGTCTCTCTAATCAGTGGTCAATCCTTGTGTTCTTGGTGGTTCTCCTGTTTTTCTTTTATGTGATTTTTGGAGCTATTTTTGGCTGATTTTTTGTTCTTCATCTTGGCTTCGTTTTGGGTCGGACTTCTTATAGAGATTTGGTATTTGGACATGTGCAACAACATATAGGGTGATCCCCTAACAAATCCATGCATCAGCACTTTGAATCTTGAGTGTTCCCGAAACCCTTCCTCTTTTATTTTCTTGACCGATTTCGTGAAATTTGTAGTGAAGTCTTGATCTTTCTGAGATCTTTTGGGCAAAAACTGACCATGAATTAGCGAAGCTCTCTGGTTAAAAGTTCACAAAATTTGGAGGTAATTTGATTGATTTTCCCATTCTTATCCATATTTTCATGTGCCTAGGAAAAACAGGAAGTTTCGGTTTTTAAACATGGAAGTTTCAATTTTTGCTAAGTGGGGTTATTTTTTAGAAATGTCTTGAGAATAGACTCATGATATATTTTTTAGAAATGTCTTGAGAATAGACTCATGATAGTTAGGGAAACCTCTGGTTCAAATCTCATCATTTTTTGAAACCGTTTTCTATAGTTTTAGAATTTTTTCGAAGTGCCCCTAGAGAAAACTAGAAGTTCTGGATTCGGTTCCGGTTTAGCTCTTGTTGGTTCCATTTTTTTTAAAATCTAGAAGTTTCAATTTCAAATTTGAAAGTTCCGGTTTCTCTTGATTCCCTACACTATAGTTTTCTCTTGACAATTATTGTTAAGATTTTTCTCTGTGCGTTTTGACATCATTTCTAGGTACAGTGAGTCCACAGTGGTCATATGTTCTTGGTGATTGCTAGAAGAAAGGTCGTTAGGTTGAATTTTGGGACATATGTCAAATTTCTCATTGATCGGAGAAATTTTTGTTGGCTCCCATTCATCCCCTTCTGATCGTCTATTCGGTCCTTCACATGTATCATCTATTGTAACATCCTAGATGTTTGTGCAACAGTGATCATCATCATTAGTTAAGCTAAGCATTGTTATCAACATGGTTGACTTGGTCAAACACCCATACCTGGGTCAAACCCCTATAAACCCAAGTCAAACACTTAGAGCTCTATACCCTTCCTTAGTTTTCTAACTCGTTCTCAAAATTTTTCTTAAGAACTTCAAATTCGACCAATATAAAAGTTGTCCAGTTTTTTCTGGAACACTTTTCATCTAATTAGTGGCATTTGAAATTTGAAGTGCAATAGGTTCGAAAACCCAGCCAAAGTTCACAACACCCTGTTGACCGGGCCGACAAAATCTGAATGTTTGAAGCTAATTTCTGGCCAAACCATGGAGTAAAACATAGGTTGACATTTGTAAAAGTTGGAGCTGGATAGTTGATCTACAACTTTGGTATTTGGAGTTTTTTAAGTTTGGTTCAAAATTTTGGAGTCATTCGCGGTCAAAATGGCATCGACCGCACTCAACCGGGCTCCCTGGCGCTCCAGAGCGCGGGAGCGTGCGCCGAGCCACCGCCGGCGCCGCGCCCCGGCGTCCGTGCTCGCCGTCAGTGTTGTCTCTTGTGGGGCCCCACCTGACGCCGTCACGGGCACCGAGACCACCACGCGCCCCTATTTTTCCCCGCACCCTTATTCGCTCCGCGTTTCCTGTCGACACGCGCCGGGCTCCCGTGCGCCGCCGCTGTGCTCCTGCCCGCGGCTGCCACACGCCGTCCTTTGCCGTGCCGCCCAAGGCGTCACCGTGGTCTCTAAGGCAGATGCCACCGCCACCTATATAAGGGAGTTGTGGCCCTCAGTTGCTGTTTTTCCCTCCGCCGACTACGCCAGCTCCGCCGCCGTGCCATGGCCGCCGCCCACGCCGAGTCCCCTACTCCGGTCGCCTATGCTGCCGCTTGAGCCTTTTTCCACCTCACCCTTGACCCACTCCACAATCTCGCGCCGCGCATTGCCCCGGGTGCGCCATCCCGTCGTCAAAGCAGCGCCCGCCGCCTGGCGTCGCCGCGCCCGCCCACCGGCGCTGCCTCGGCTTCAACCAAGCTCACAAACCCGGCCAAGTTGAACCCCTCGTCACTGCTCCGCCCCTACCCCAGCTAGTTTCGTCGCCGGCTTGCCGGAATCCGGCCGCCGCGCCGCCCAAACCGCCCCAAGGGCTACATTGCAAGCATCAAGATCTATCCAGGGTCTAAACCATAAAACCGAGGACCTATCTGTAAAATTGAGGGTATCATTATGAATAAAAAGTTTCAGCCAGGGACTTATCAGCAAAGTAGATTCTTCCAACCCTAGATCTATATCCTGAATCTTGTAAAATACGTATAAAATCACAAAAAAACGTAAAAATGCAAACTCTATTTCTTTCTTTCACTTTTTTTTTGCACAAGACTACACTCTTTTGCTGAATATATGACAAATCCACACCAAAGGATGAGTTTACACAGATTGCAGATCGCCAATCTCCAGGACAATTGCGGAACGCTCAAAATGAATTTTGCAAAAAGGCTAGATCCGTTGGAAAGAGATAAAGATACGCTTTCCATACTGTATTTAAACACTTTAATCGGACTTAAGATGTATCCGCGGTGGCCAAAACACTGCAATGATGTATATGATGATAATGGATCTCGTGGTGACCAAACGTGATAGAACTCAAAACTCTAAAGGATTAGACACTAAAACCAGCAACTCGACACAAACCGATGCAACCAAAAACTCAACAAACCCTAACTAAGTAGTACTAGTAAAGGCTCAAAAAGTTTATAGGATTGCAGGTAAACTGATCTACTATTTGTTTTGGCTTTTCTGGACTATAGGAAAAAACAACAATGGATTGGTAGTCTCTCACCGATAAACCTGACTCTGATTACCAACGGATGAGAACCCGCTAGGGTTTGTGGTAGATCTTTCGATGAGAGGAGTGGGGGATAATTCGATTGGGGGAGATGACGTTCACGGCTCGACTACAACCTTTCCAAGGATGCGCCTTAGCAACTGATACAACACCTCCTATGGCTGCCACGATCTTGTGGAGCGCAATAACCAGCCACTAGGGCACCCGTTCCTGCAAGCAATCGAAGAAAAAGCAAGAACAAGTATAACAAGTACTGAATTACCATATATTGAGATGAAATCCAATCTATAGTAACCAAGTTGGGGTTCCCAATCGAGTAGAACGGGTGGTCTAGCCGACAAACGCGTCTATAAGGAAGTAGCAATGGCTAAACTTTCAACAAAACAAAACCTAATCTATTTGTGGCGACTATGGGGTATATGAGAGGGTAGGGGCACGAATAGGACCTGGTGGGGGTCGTGCTCCAACCCTAGGACGTGCCCCCATGGTCTCCGACACGATACACGGGCCGGTGGCCCAAAAGACGGTGACGCAGCACCCTAACAGATTCTGGACATCCACTTGTTTCGACGATTCCCGTCGCCTCAAATATGATTTTGACATGAGACTGGTTCTATTGGAAGCTCTATGAAATTTTCTTTCCAACCATATAAAGAACGTCCCAAACGGAGTCCGTATCAAGTCATGGCGTCCGAATCCATCGCCCAAAACGTGTTGGCCTTAATCTCTTTCCATCTTTGGCCCAAAAGTGACGTGGTGGCCGGGTGGAGAGGACGTGAGGATTGCTTGGACTTGGTCCCCAATCAACTTCTTTGGTCCTCCATGCCTTCCATGTGTGTTGAGCACCCTTTTTGATCTATGTAAGTATTTCTGAAAATGTCAACCAACAAATACCATAGTGCAGCAACAATTCATCAAATGTATTGAATACAATGATGATAAAGAATCAGTTCACCTTGGAATAAAAACATGCTATTGTGGTCGTATGTGAGATGGTGATGCCCTCATTAGCAACAACACATAGTTACCAACATTGGCGGACAAGTGGGGGCAACCTAGGGCACCCGCCCAGGCTCAGGCAACATTACTAATTTAGAGTAGTTACGGTTCGAATCAACCTTTTATGTAGTGGCAACTTGCGTGCACTAGAGATAGGAAGATAATTTTTTAGTTTTACTTAGACACCATCTAATTTGTGAGTCCGCCACTGGTTACAAATGTAACCCATACCGGCGCGGCGTACCGCCATCCTTCATAGGTCCTATTTGGAACCGCTGTGAGAAAAAGCAATTCTCATATGAGCTGTATAGATATGGAAATACCGTTTATTTGAAAAACAAGTTCGAACCAGCTTCTAAGATTTTACACAAATTGAGGTGGTGGGAAGATGCGCGACTGAAAAAAGTAAAAAAACAAACAAACGGTTTGACTTCTAGTATCCCCTGTTTGGAACCAATGTGAGAAAAAACGATTCTATAGATATGGAAATATTGTTTATTTGGACAACAAGTTTGAACCGACTTCTGAATTTTGATACAAATGGAGGTGGTGGGAAGATGCGCGACCGAAAAAAGTTTAAAAAAACAAATCATTTGATTTCTAGTTTCAACTTGTTTTGATCATGAGTTGAATTTAAGCAGTTCCAAACAAGACCATAGCGAACCATAGTACGCTGTAATGACCATAGCACGCTGTAATGTGGCCGACTTTGATAGGCAACACATTGCAAGCAAATAGAGCAGAGAGCTGACCCTGAGTTTCTACTAGAGTCGCTAACTTGTTGTAGGTCCTCCTCTGAGACAACAGAGCAGAAGTATTCACACCCGCTAAGAAAACCTCTTCTTCCTTGATCCTCAGTTGATAAGGATCATGATGAAATTGCTAAGAAAACCACTTCTTCCTTGGATCTCTCAGTTGATAAGGATCATGATGAAATTGCAAGTACAGATGGATCGTAGTGCGCTCATCAAGAAGGGGAAAGATGGATAACCGTTGAAAGTAGATCCAACGATTGTAGCACATATAAGGGAAAAACAAATCGCAATTAACAAGGAAACACCTCCATATAAACATTGCACATGATTACTTTTATAAAGGCGAATGGTACGGATCTCATATCATGGCTCAACTTGATAAAAAACAGAATCATGGCTCAACATCCAGCTTACTTAGCACAATCTGCATTCCAGAGAAAACCAAGTTTAAGATTAGAGGGCAGATTAACAATCACGGTCTACAGGCCCTTAGTGCAAGGTGTTATCAGTAGCCCCCTGTACAATAACTTAAATTGCAACAGTAAAATTACAGCCAATGTGTCAGAATTCTAGTCTATATTATCCACAAATGTACAAACAACGGAATTCCCTATTGGCCACCATCTCCGAGACCAATTCCGTCATCGGCACCTTTCCCTCCACACGACCTTGCAACTGACTCGAACAGCTTCTCTATTTCAGGTGCACAGTGTGTAAAGGATCTAGTCCAGAAGCTGTAGCGTGGGTTCTGCAGAAAGAGAATGTTTTCATTTTCATATTCACATATGTGCATCTGTTTGGAATAGTCAAGATAGCAAACCTTTATCAGCTCGATGAAAGTAATGAGTAATCCCCAAGGATGAGGACGGTTGACAATTAACCTTTCCAAAAGAACCCTAGTTATCTGCTCCTGGACAATTTCCTGTTTCAATTGCATGCTTTGTCAGAAAGATATTACAAGGATCGAAATAATCCAACAGAAATGGAAAGAAAGGATAATTACCTGGGTTGCCTCAGCAAACAAGTACAGAATGATGAAAGAAAAGTAGTGGGTATGGCTATTTGGATAGCGAAGCTGGTTAGCAATTGCGTTAAGAATAAGGTAGCGACCTTCTGTATCCATAGTCATTACAAGGTTTCTGAACATCTCGGTAGCTGTTTCAATCTGGAATATATCCATTTGAGGACTTTGGTTAATTTGGGCTGATGCTGAAGCATTCGCCTTGTTTTGCTGCAACTGTTGCACAGCCTGCATTTATATTTTTAATACCAGCTTAGATTTTATAAGAGTAAATTTGATACAAAACAAACAACAGGTATAATAAATTAGCCATAACCCAGAATGAATGTAGAATTAACATCTAGAGAAACATGATACGCTACAAGCTTAATTTGTTTGCAAGCTTGTAGGATAAAACATACAGGACAAAAAGTAGTTAATTCACAATCTAAATCACCTAAAGTATATATCACAGAAGAAACATGAAAGAAAATGGAGGACTTCACAACTAACCTGCATGCCAACGTAAAGGACAAGTGAATTAACTAGAGGAACATTGTAACGAGTCCCTGCAACATTTGCCTCGTTTTGTGGTAGCAACAACTTCTGCTTTAGATCAGTTAAAAAGAGGGAGCCTTCTGGTCTCTGCAGAGATGACGATAAAAGAATTTTATGTTACCACCGCCATTCTTCAAATTAATATAACTATGGGGAATGGTTAAAACACCCAACTCATAATTGGTAAATTTGCGGGTACTTTCTAATGTATGTACTCAACAGAGTAGTTTAGAAGAAGGCTTCTAGCAATATCCACTAACATTAGAGAATTATGAAGCTGTACTATGTATATCGGCCTTGCACTAGAGAGATACAGAAGTATGATAAGCACATAAAATACAAAACACATATCATTTCATCCACCTTTAGGTATTCATCAACCTGAGCCTTCATTTGCTTTGCCTTCAAGGCAGCATCCACATCAGTCATGATTCGAGGAGCAATTGAAATCTCCGCTAACAGATCAATCTATATCACAAGAATCAACTGGAATTAATCAAACATTTATAAAACATGACTGCAGCAATGAAAGCACAAAATCTTCACAAGTGGCAAATACCTTTAAGTTAGGAGTGGAGGGATCTGGAAGTCTCATATTGCGTGGAAAAGCACTAAGAATAACATTACGCATTTGAATGCAACTTGGGGGAATCACATCACAGAAACTGAAGTGATAGTCACAAAGAAATTCAGGGAAATCGTGCAATAGCACAAGCAGAACTCTTAAGGTTCCTTTGTACAAAAGGAGAATCTGCATAAGAAACAAAAGAAAAAAGAAAATCGTAATGCAGCAAATAATAATCTAAGAGGTATTACCGGAAATGCAGGAAAAAACTTACAGGTTGTCCCAGTTCAGCATTTCTTAAGTATGGTTCCATGAATTTGAACAAATCAACAAGCAACCTCTGGAAAAACGGCCAGCCTTTTTGCAAATTACACATCAATAACTTAGGCATGAAGCATCGGTGGCTCACCAACTCAAGCCAAGCAAAACTATATGGAAAATGTAATTAGTTAATGGGCAACAAAACAGCATAGTAATGTAGTAAAATGCAACCATGCAACTTCTTCAAATAATAAATGCCATTAACAAATTCTTGAACTTCAAGACAAGGTGTTGGCAAGTGGGAACATACAATGGCAACTATTGTTTCATGAAAAGAAAAGGAATGTACATTAAAGCAAGTGGGAAGCCAAAGAATTCAGGAAGTTGGCAAGTGGGAACAAAAGGGCATAACATACCTCCAAGCAGGAACTCTCAAGGGTTGCAGAATATGGAATGCATTTGCAAATGCAGTCAAAATCTGGAAAAACTAACTGCATCAGATAAATGGCCCGAACAATTGGAAATGTGAATGTCAGAATAAATGTCAAAATTAGCGAAATTATGCAAGTGTACCTGAAAATTAGCACTGTCTTGGTGAAGGTCAGAAGTAGTAAGCTCACTTAGCCAATTTATAAACAAACGAAAATATGGCCGAGGATTGAAAGAGACTTTCTTTTCTTCAGCATCTTTCTGAATTATCCTAGCTGTCACAGCAAGTATCTGTACACAAAAATCAAGGAAACCATTAAGCCTAACAATATTCAGCAAGAGCATCCTTAATTCAGGTAACCACGTACCTTATGGAGAAGACTGCCTTTATTTGGTCCTAAATCCACTGACTGCTAAAAGAATACAAATTATTAACAGCAAGTACGATTTATATCAAACAGCTTACATACAGCAATAAAAGTACGCATTTACCATTGTTCAGTGATTACGAAAAATATTTGGCTGTAAAATCAACTTAAAACATGTTCTATGCAATTACTTAGTAAATAAAACCACCTGAACAGAAATGAACAGATTTATATATATTCAAATAAATAAGTTCAGCAACAGCACTAGTTGATGTTGAATGCTGATATGGTTTATAGTTGCTAAATCAGTAAAGCTATTAAAGGTGTGACAAAAAAACTACCTAATAATCCAGGAAGACAGTTAAGTAAAATATTCAGAGTGGAAATGATCCATTGACAAAGAGAAAGGGATGTTCTATGAGACCCCGGAAGATTTCATGACAATCCATTTCTCAAATTGCAGTCAAGATTAACCATGAAACTTTGCATACTTTCATCCAGAAAGAGTCAAATAACAATATTTCCTATGCTTCACTAGTTCCATATGCAATTAGAATTCATATGTGATAGTTTCACTTAGTATAAATAAAATATTGGTAGAAGCAAATCCAGATTTTTATAGTGCCTTTTACAGCTCATATGAACAGTTTAATAAAATGTACGAAGTTTGCATGCTGCTAACAAGGCTGATTGTACCCTAATAGTGAACTGGACTTGTATGCACATCAACTTTAGTTGACCCCAAAACTGTAGGCTTGGTTTAACACATTAACATCCTAAATGGAAGCATTATACGCACAATCTCATGCGCCTATAATCAAGGAACAATGACCAGAAGCCTACAGAAGTTATGAGTGCACAAATAGAATAGAATTGGGCATACCTTGACAACTGAAGTCACAAGTTTTGAATAGGAATCAATTGAAAAATACGAAATCTGATGTTGCTGAGATGATTGCTGAGATAGTCCACTAGGAGCAATGGTTTGGTCAGCCAGAAGAGAGTGTGCGATAGCAAGTTCCTGGACAATCATATAACGTCAGAACTCAAGTTTCACGTGGATCAGTAGTAATATTAGAACAAAAGTAAGGATTACCGTCAAACTAATGAAAAAACGGTCAGTCACATCATCTCCCTTTAGCAAGCCATTCTGTTGCAACTGCACAATGTAATGATTATATACTGAATCACCCATAGCAGGATGATCACATATTTGACACCACTCGGAAAACAAGACCGCAACCTGTGAACCAATAAATTACCATATTAGCTCTCTAGGAAGCTTAAAGCTCAAATGCGGAACGCGCATTAAATTTTGAACTACATGAAACCAATCTATGCATGGTATTTACCATATCGGATACAAAGGGAATATACATGGTATAATAGCATACTTGAAAAATTTTATGGAGGTGTTTACACTAGTATAAACTTTATTTTATACTTGAAAATAACAAAAAAGGCTCACTGAATCACGTTACAAATTCAGCATATTCTTGCAACATTATAATAATAGAAGAACTCTAGCAAAAAAATTGAATAGTGCCTGATAAAAGAAAAAAAAGATAGTTCAATGTGTTTCTGAACCTTGTCCTGAAAATCAGCAGCATTAGCAAAAGCAATGCCATCAGCATTATCTTCTTCATTATTCATCAAAGGACGAGCAGATAGAACCTGCCACCATTAAGGAGCAATTTACCAATGTCAGAAAGAACATGTATTGTTAAGAAATTAATGACAACTTATAATGCAATTTCACCTTTTTATCTCTTGACTGGATAACCTTTTCATCCTTTGCAGCAGCATAATTAGCACTGCTGTTGAAGGTACTCCTTGCAATTTCAATCAAGTGCTGCAATGAATCAGGTGACCCAGGCCTCGTTGCAAGCTGGAACACAGCATACAGCACCATTACTGGCAAGCCAACCACGAGACGACCATAATATAAAACATGCACTCATAAATACCTTCGATAGGACATCAACAACATTAAAAAGCTCAGAGACGCTACTGGAATCTTGGGTAACCAGTGTCTGGATGAGTGATATAGCAAATTCTGTTGCAGTCTCTGAGGACAAGCAAGTGCAATCCACAATACTCAGTGGTCAGAATATTAAATAGTATTCAGCAGCAAATACATTACCTAAAAATTTTGAGGGCACACAAGATTCCTATATGCTTAAAAATATAGAGCATAACTGCTGAAGGCATGCTAGTGCATTGCTATGATTTTTAACAGTAATTTTTTTCTTTTGTAAAAACATTACTTAACAGACAGCTTTTGTATTGTACCGCAACAAATTTTTCAGTGCAGGTACAAATTTTATGTAACAATGTCAAACTTGCGCGGAGAAGCATGTGTTGGTATGTTGCCCATTCTACATTACTCAATTGAATGAGTCACTCGACAATCAAGATTGCAAGAACTACAGATGGTGCTTGGTTTCTGCGCTAAACCCAAAGAAGGGGGAACTACAGAAGGTCACTCGTAATCTTTCGTTTATGTTGCGCACTGGAGCACCTTGTTTTTTGTTTCCCACTGGTCTTGTGCTCTGTTTTTTGTTTTCCCTGTTTTCCTGTCTTTACATTTTTCCATCTATAAAAGAAATGATGTGCTCTCGCATACGTTCAAGAAAAAAACTGAGTTGCTTGAATGCAATGTTTCTCCTTTTTCAATATCAAATAGTGTCCAATTCCAATGCTGATACTAAGCTACGATATAATGCATATTTTACCTCAGATGCTTAACCTTAGCAATCACGGTTTGAAATAGCCCCAGTGAAACATTGCATGTTAACTCATCAGTGGATCAAATTGATCAAATTACTTCACTGTGTTGCCTTCTCATTTGTTAGTTTCAGAAAATCAAACATCTTCTTTCATATCCCTTAGTATCATGCAGCATAAAGCAAGATTATCCATACATTTTGTTAGGTGGTGATAGATGAATACAACCCAATAAGAAGTGGCTTATGTTTTATTTCCAATGTTATTAGTACTACATATCACCCATGTACCAGATTGCACAATTCAAACAGCTAGTATTCCAGCTAAGGATAAGGGCCACATCATCCTCGTCAACACCAGCTTTGATTCTGAGCACCAGCTTAATTGCTAATGAAATACAAAGGGCCCCTTTATATTTATACGGATTACATACTTTGATGCCCAAGTTTATAATTTCTATTATTATAGAATCACCCTCACCTCTACCTTTAATTTCCTATAAGAACTCATCATCATCCTAATTAGATTATCCCTACTACATCATCTGACTTATTCAAATTTATGGCTAATTTGAAACCACATTACTGCAAGTACCTGACACATGAACATAACACTGCCCATAACAGCTACTGATTAGGCAAGGTGTTGTGCTTCCATCCTTAAATTCTACATGCAGAAGGAATATGTTGTGTTTCAACTTACTATTTCTTCCACCATCTATAAGCTTTGCCAAATGAACATTGTACTCCCCAAGATTAAGCAGATCAGAACGAATAAGTCCAACAATTATGTCCATGTTAAATTTCTTCTCCTCATCTGAATATATTACCTGCACAGAAAGTATAGCTTATATCACGATAAGGTTCCGGAAATCAATTGCAACAGAAACTATGCAACAAGTCTAAATAAACATGCCACTAAAAATTCTATTTTACAGAACAAGAATAGATTGGTTTAAAGTCACCAGACGTATGGAAACATGCCACTACAACTTTATCAGCCATAAAGCGTTGAGGGAAAATCGATGATGGCCAGAAGGTGATTGTGGATGCCACATGGATCATTTTGGATATCCAGATCAGCTTTTTCGGATTCATAGTGCTAAGTGCTGACACCAAAGAAGTTTTAATACCAAAAGGCTAAGAGGCAAAACTGAGTAACTTGCATGGCAAGGCTTCTACTAGTTAGTATGTCTAATCGCTCAATGTTAGCCCACTGAACAGTAATTTTAGTAAGTAAAATTTCTCAATGTTCACCTACAAAAGGATTCAACTACAAGTCTACAACATATGTAGTTCTAATTGCTGTTCTCTATAGAAATCTGTCAGTCTGTCAGCTCACGCCTTCGGCTTCTTCTCCAGTCTCAACGTCTACGGTGCTCCCGCTGTGACTGCCGGGGGATGTTAGAGTATATTTGGTAGTTGTAGATATACGTATCGTAGACTGCCATATGTATCCGGGTTGCCTTGCACCACAAGTCTTGCAAACTCTCATATATATCGGCCGAGGCCTCAATGCAATACAATCTTATCCATTATACCAATCTCATCTCTCTACAAAATCACTACCTCCATCAGGAATGCAAACTCCCCACAAAAGAGTGGAATTTTGTGGATAATACATGCGCATTAATTTGTCTAAGTTTATCGCACGGATCTTTCATTGGTAAGTCTGTGCTTCTGTGATTCTTGACTAGCGCTTGTGCATTAATTTGCCATTGCCAAAACAGAGGTCACTAATGATATCCTCATGACCTCATCACTCTGTAGCATCAATACAAAATATTGATGGGTGGGCATTACCTGATTCTCCAAAGTCCAAACTAATGCCTATCTCCTCATGTATAGTAGCACCAAAGTGGAACCTCACATACTTAATTTAGTCCAACTAAATATAAAACCTTCCAACTTTAGAATCTTTTCCACTGAATTCAAATATAACACGTGGAGAGAAACTTCCGAGTTAGATCAGTAGATAAATCAACAACACAAGAATAATAGAACAAAAGACAACAGAATCAGATCTTTGCAAGGAGCTAGAAGTGGCAATGATCATATTTTACTTGAGGATAAAAAGTGATGGCTACTGCAGGAAACATACCCAGCTCGTTAACTCTTTCACAACAAGTTTGCAAACATCACGCACTGCAACAAGGGTTGCTAGAAGCCATGTAACAAAAGTGCTCTTTGACGCATTTTCATACAAACTTCTGAAAACCTGGAAACAGAACAGCACAAAAACTGAAGGAAAGAGACAATAAATGGAACAAATGTTAAACTTGTAGCATAAATGATGGCACACCTTCTGTGCAACTGCTAAAGCAGCTTCATCCCGACTGCCACATCTGAGCAAGATATCAGGAACTTCCGCGATAACGGACTAAACAAAACAACAAACAAAATAAATACCACTGTCAGTAAAGGATAAATCTGCGAGAAAATGTACCTAGCCTACCAATAGAAGAATTTAAAATGCAGATAATATGAAATCCCACATAAGAAATATTCAAATGTGTAGCCGCAAAGCTGACCTGAATTTCCCCATCTTTCCCATTATTCGCAATCAAGGCTTCCAGCTGAAGATAGAGAGTATGGAAAATTGATTAATGATACTCTTTCCCAAAAAGTATACAGAGACATTAACATAAATGGCAGTTAGAGGCAAAACAAACAAACCAAACGTAACAAGGTGTACTAATATCATGACTTGTGGTTGAAGATTATTTGCATATACCAGAGAGAAGCAATGACACTAAGATCTGAATGCAAGCTTCTAAGTAGTAAGCGGAACACACGGACAAACATTAAAAGAATACCCAACAAGCTGACATAGATCATGACATCTCACTATGATATCAATTGGATTCAATACAGTTACGTACTAATATAAAATCTACTATTACCTTCTGCCAAACATGCAGATATCTCTCCAGTGCGTCACCAGTATTCAGTAGTTCCGGAAATGCAGATCCTAGACGATTAATAGCAACAGTGGGCGAAGGCTGTATTGCAGCACCTATATCCTGCGAGCAGAGTTGTGCAAAAAAAAGTTTAATCAAACAATCTTCAGTATGCTTCATCTGAACACAAGGTTAGAAGTTACTAACTTTAGTTGAAGTTGCTAATTCACCCACTAGAAGGTCACCAGAGGCCATAGGAGGAAAAACAGATGCAACATTTGTGATTCCCGAAACTTGGGCAGAACTGTCGGTTGTGCCAACTTGAGCAGAAACACTGCAAAAGGCGATATATACATCCTGAATAAGGTGCTTCAGTGTACAGATAAGAAAAAAAAAGGAATACCTCATCCTTACCCAGAAAGTTGTGTAGCACCAGGATCAGTCTTGTCAGGTATTAGTTCTGTTGACTGATTTGCAGATTTGAATGGGGCAAATTGGAGAGTTGAGAAACTACTGGAGGCTGATGGTGCTAAAATTGGACCATGAACTGAAGCAATGCTGGAATCTGTTGGGGCAACGGCCACTGTTGTAGCAGGAGTTGTTGCAGCAGCATTTTGACTACTCTGGCTATGCCAAACAGTGATAAAGTCCTGACATTGACAATGAAATAAGATGTGAGTGTTTGGAACAGGAAAAAATGCTGAATGTGAGAACATTCATGATGTGCTGCTTCACCTCATATACTCGCCGTTGGACAGCAGACAAATTACCAGAAGGCTTAGCACGAAGCACATCGGGTACACGTGAAAGACCTTGGGTGTAAGGGGAAACATCATAATACGCAGAGCCTTGTAGTTCCTTTTGTCTCCTGAGCTGTGAAAAAGGTTGCTTGATGTCTCCATCAATCATCTCAACGGCCTGCAATAATACCAATGATGATGTGATGCTGAAGTAGAGATCTCACAGTTTGCCTTATGCCATTGTTATCACGATATAGAAGCAAGAAGTAACAAAAAATAGAACTTATTGTAAAGGACTAAAGAAAGAATGTCTGTATTTTTTCACCAAGAAGCATAAAAAGAATCAAAGAATGCCAAAGAGCTACCTTGCGTGTTGCCACAGTCTCCGTTAGAGCACATCCAAGATCCAGATTATCATTAACAAGAATTTGAATAATTTGTTCAGTGGTTTCGCTGTTACTAATCAGATTCTGAACAAGACTTCGAAGATGAGATAACAAAGCAACGCGAAGGGGCTCCTGCAACCCAAGATAAAAAGTGATATGATTTTTGGTGAGATCCAACCAGAATAATACTAATCAAATTGACTAAAATGGAACTTAGGCATAGGTTGGCACTTGGCAGTCCTATTATTTTTTCAAAAAAATAATGTGAAAAACTAGGAAGACTTAAGAATAAAATACCTTGGAAGTAACGTGGGCTAAACTTCCTGCTAATGTACCGACCATCAAATGTGCAGAGCGAGATATGGTACCATCATCAGATTCCATGGCATAATCCTACATGAAAGCAAAAAATGCTGACATGTTAAAACAGATCCACCAGTAATACAAATACCTAATGCTGATATAACTGAAATATTACATAATGTTTACCTTTAGTATAAGTTCCTTGGTGGTTCGGCTAGCTATTGTAACACTTCTTTGAATGACAGGACCTATAATCTCCTTAATAGCCTTATCCAAAGCCACATCCATGATTCTATGAAGATCATGATTGTTGTCAGATGAGTAAAAGATAGCACAAGATAAGAATATATAGAGAAACATACTTGCTATACTGCAACTGTGGGCCAAGAGAGTTAAGCTTTTCATTGATTCTGAAATATATATCGGCACGTGGAATTGCTGCCATGAGCTGTTAAGAATTCATTCAAGGGAATAAGTATACAAGTACTAAAATTGAAGAAAGGGAGGGGAGGCATAGAAAAGAAACAAGTGTCAACCTGACTCAGAGAAAACGGAGAAGGTGATGGAGTTTGAGGTGGTGCAACCTGAGTCAGGCTGTGAGAGGTAACCTGTTCAGGCATGATTAAAGCAACTTTATCGTCTTCAACCATGCTGTTTGGAGGTAGACGAATAGGTGGTGCATACTGCACAACAGAATTACTCAACATAAATCAAAACATTAGAGTGCAAAAATCTGAAATAGTCACTGCTAAAAAGAGCAGTAAACTAACCTGGTTAAGCATATTTGGAAGGCTTGTAGCACGTGAAGTGCTATTAATCTCAGGTTGTAGTTCCGCATGGTTCATTGAAGGAACGATACCGGAAGAGACCTCTGCAGCTGCAGATGTTTGAGATGCACTAACATCTTTATTTGAAAAATCCGGATTTCCCACAACTTGCCGAATCCGATCTTTAAGAAGAGAAGATGGTTTTACATCTTTCATGTCCACACTAAGATTCTTAAACAAGACCTGAGACCCCAAATAATCAGACTTAAAAGTCATTCTCTTAAGAAGAATATATCACTTGGTACCACAATTTAGAATATGCACAAACCTCAATGTCAAACTTCAGGTTCATTTTGAGATTTGGTAGGTTATATATCTCAACAAGTAGACTAAGAATACCCATTGTCCAGGGATTTGGAGGACGATATGCTATACTTGAATGGCAAGGCTCAAGAATCTGGGGAGAAAAACAGTATCACAATGACAGAAAAATGATTGATTATGCTTCTTTATTAGCAAAAAAAACGAGGTCAAGATAAAGAGCAGCACCTTAGAAGTAAATGGAATGACCGCAATCATCAAGCCCCTTTCATAAGCCTAAAAAAAGAAAATCAAAATTGAGTATGTCAGATCAGGGAAGAAGCATCATTATGTTTGAACCATACTGCTTCATCTGCTTGACAAGCATCATTGCACAATATATGAAACTTAAAACACCATTAATTCAGTATTTAATCAAGATTCCAATGTAAAATACCGCAAGAGATACAACGCAAGTAAAAGAGTTCAGACTTCAGAAGCTTAAAGATTGGATGGTGCAACTAACAGTGCAGGTTATGGAATAAGCATGACACAGAATTACAGAATGAAGAGAAAAAAAAAGGTAACCTGATTTAAGTCGAAGTACTTACCTCCACTATTAAGATTTTTGGGTCAATTTCCTTAGCTCGCAATGTTTGATTCCTACCTATAGTGAATTTTCCAAGCCAGCTACCAAGATTTTTTAGCAATGAACGCTCTTCAGAACTAGATTTGATCAGATCTGATTGTAACAATGCCTGTTGAAAATGAATTTTAGTTTTCAAGCAGACCATGACTTCAATAAAATAAAGACTAATAGTAGAAGAGTATGACCTTGCAGTTCTCATATGTAGCTTTCATTATTTCCTTATTCAAGGATTTTGAGTTAACCTTGTCGAAGAACTTTAAATACAAGTCATGAAAATTTGGTTCGATGCTTGCCCTGCAGAGACATGCACACAATTCTGCAACTGAACACATTTTGTTGATTTAAATAAAGAAAAGTACAATTGTATCATCGTGTGTACCTTTTCATGACCATATATTGCGCAAACCAAGGATAATACTGCTCTTGCAAAACCTCGTTAAACTCTTTTGCCTTAGCCTCCATATTAGAAGTGGAAATATTATTGATCATGAAGAAAATTTTGTCTTGAACTTCAGATGGTGGGGCCTAGGTGACAAAAGAAAAAATAGGCTAAAATTAAACTTATTCACTACCTTACATAACATGCCTTTGGACCTAATCTATTGTTGTGCCCTCTAGGTGTTTACAAGGACATCTGGTGTAATTCACTCCAAAATTAAACAAACCTCGATTGGTGTATCTCTTCGTTCAGCTGCAGCAACAAGAGTCTCAATATTTAAAGCAGCACCAAATCCTGTAGTGTAGGAAGGTTGTCGAAGGATGCCTGGAAAACAACAGGGCATATCACAAATCCAGCCATGCAATATATTAAGGGCAGAACAACTACAGTTACCTCTACCACTTTCCTCGATAATATTAACTCAATATGTGAGGGAGAAAATAACCTGATGGAGCTGAACTTCTAGAACGTAGAAAACCAGAAGGTTGTGAAAGACCTGACCCAGTACTGGAATGATGAGGAGAAGCTTGAGAGGATAGTAACACAGTAGCCTGGACATGTTCAGATTTTGCAACAGATTAAAACTTATATAGTCAAGAGATGCAGAAGTACAGATTTCTACATTCGCCAAGCATCACACGGCACGGAAATGCAATATCCAATACCTTTGGATTAACACCCAGATCACTAGAAGTTGAAGCAAGAGGTGGCTGACCAATAGGCATCATGGTTTTTGCTTGACTGGTATTAGTCGAACCTTTGGACCTCTCTCCTAGAAAACCCTGGTTCCTCTGCTGTAGAGCAAAGGAAGAAATTGTCCTATCCAGTTGCGTTGGTGTTGAATTTATGAACTGCCACGATGCTTCAGAAGACTGCATACACCATGCATTTGTTTCAGAAAAGGGATTGATGATGATGTAAATGAAATGAGAAAAGATAGTAATTAATTAGCTTAGGGAAGTTGTAAAAACATGTAGAAAGAAGTTTCTGTCAATAAAACTAGTTGAATGTTTCCTGCTTGACTTCTTGTAACCCAAGGACCACCGAACTGAAATTAAGATGTAAGTGTACCTCTATGTTCTCAATAGACTGTGAACCAGAACCCCGCTGATCCACAGGAAGCATGGGCCCCAAATTTGGCTCGTTTTGACTCAACGATATCTTCGCAAGTGCTTGTTCGATAGCAGAAACTAACTCAGCATGAGTTCCGCGAAGATGTGAAATCTGCAGTATGTGGTTGCAATACTGTGGCCACTCAATTACTCGATCCATAAACTGCTCCAACGCTGTTGTACCAAACATAAACATCTGCAACCATTGTGCCATCAGATCTAAAAGTTCCATATATAACTTGGTAAAGGGGGAGAGTAGAGATAACTGAAAGAAGAAAGTAATGATAGACAACCTTTGAATCAATAGATTTACGCAGGGCGTCAAGAACACCTCGTAGAGCAATGCCGAGTGCCAGGTGAGCCACAAGTTGATGTTTTATGACAGAGCCTAATTCCAAATGAAAAAAAAGTCAGCTAGTTCGAGCCGATAATGGCTTTAGTGCTTCAGCAGAACACATTTGATGCAATGCATGCAAGACAATCATATGATATTCTACCCTGTCCTACTTACCCCACAAACGCGGTAAACACCAATACAGGGGTTCACCAATTTTCCCCTCCAATTCACTATTCATTCCATCACATCCCCACCACTTTTTCCAAACTAAACACCCCAACTCCAACTTTCCACTATTCACCATCCTTTCACCCATCACATCCCCTCACAGCACACGGCCCAATGCACTATCCTCCCATCACATCCCCACCACTTTTCCAAACTAAACACCCAACTTTCCACCATTCACCCACTATTCAAGGAAAATATGTAGTGCAAACCACCTATTAGGTGCAATCCTGCAAACTCAAATACTTGCATTCTGGAGTGTAAATCAGTTGCAACTCGAACCACTGGCCAGTTGCAACTCGAACCCTCATGACATTTTTCATACAACAGTCCGCCTGGTACTGTACACTTCCCCTTCAGTTGTAACTGTTTACTGATTCGAGTTGCAATCGATGTACACTCCGGGATGCTTAAGTACTTGAGTTTGCAGGATTGCACCTAGTACGGGGTTTGCACTACATATTTTCCCCACTATTCATTCCCACCACGTTTCACCAACTAAACAGCCACAATCAGAATCAAATAACATTAGCCAGGTAACTTCCTATGAAAGGTCATCACAAACAATGATGGGAAGTATCACCCAACTTAAATGACACCGATGCAAGCAGAGCGTGCATGTGGGACAAACATTTCTTCCACGATATCAAAAGAAGTATTGAAAATACACTAGTCATAAAAATGAAATCATCTAAATCATTTATTTCTCGTAAGTCATAACTGCAGCACTAGTTTCCTAAATATAATAAATACTAGACAAAATAAACATGCAGTCCCAACGAATCAAGACCTAGCTTGCACTTTTGCATCAAAATATATGTTGTCCGAAACTAAAGCAAAACGCAAAGCTTTGGTAAACAACAACATCCTTGAAAACATTGCAGCAATTAGTAAATAATGTACTGTTCAATGCCAATGTGACTCTGGATAACCTGAGCAGCACAAAGCAAGAAAAGCCAAGACTTACCAAAAAGCACGGCAGCTAATTTAAGTTGTGCATCTGGATACTTTGGGAAGAACTTGTATTCTTCAAACAAATTTGAGATCATGCAGTTGAAAATTGATTGCTCCCTGTTTACCCATAATTTTATCAAATCAACATCAGTAAATGACTATGACTCAAAAACAAGAAATCCAAAGATGCAGTCAGTTGTTTCCTGAATATAACTCAGACAGCTCATTTATTTATTTATTTATTTTGAAAGAATAGACAGCTCATTTACTTGATTGCTCTGTCTATGCAAATAAAAAGTCAATAATATGATGATAATAAAAAGGGAACTACTTTGACCTACCAGCTCCCTCAATCAATAGGTTGAACCCTAGGCATATTCCAATGTGAGAAAACAATGGCTAAACCAATTACCAAGCGACTCATTAAAAAAACATAAACATGACCAATAAACATAGCAGTGCCGCGTCAAAATAGAGATCTTGGCTACGTTAACAAGTACAAATACAGAAAACCTGAAAAACAGAAGGAATAATTTAAAGCCACTACATGATATGCATGTCATACCATCAATTTTTAGTTACCACTTACAATTAGTTTTATATGATACACATATTTGAGTCAGAGAGGCAACAGATTAAGCGAAACACAGATCAAGTCAAGTATGGAAAGTTGGACAATGAAAAGCACCTCTTGTCTTTAGATTCTTTGAAGCGTGACAGCATCTGTATCATAGCCTCAATGCTTATCTGTCCAGCAAACATCTGTTGAAAATAAACATTTGCCTGAGCTTCAATGTCTTCAGAACCTCCATCAGGAGAGGGCATGTCCCTTCCTACATCACCACCATTCCTTGATTCATACACTGCCTCAACCCTCTTAAGTTCTTCCGCTAGTTGGTTAGATAACAGCTGCCCAGAGTGTGAACGAATAGCCTGTAAATGCACATCATTTAGTCATATGTTTAAATTCATGTAAAAGTTAAGTCCATAGACCATAGCAAAAGCACAAACGAAAAAAAACGAAACCTTTATAAACACAGGGCAGGAGTCCTGGCAGATATTTGAAATAGTAGCTTGAGGATGTTGAATGGAACCTTCCGCTGCACCATAATTTGTGCTTACTATTTCTTTCAAGAACTTAACACATTCCTGGCAGTATTGTTAATATGTTAGCATGTAAATCGTAGTGCCAAGCCGAACTTGTACATAAAGAAAAAGAAGCATGTCCATGACTATGTCGCATGATCTGTGAAAAAGTCATGTGTTACCTCGAGAAACGTTACTCTTTGTGTACTCAACTTTTCAGTAAGCCATTTCTCCAGATTGCTATGGTCCTTCCTGAAGGCAGCTGCAGCAAGTCTAATGCTAAAAGAAAAAGGGGTGGAATCAAGGACAGTAGCCAAGATCTGTTTCAGGAGAAAATATGGATGAGTAATGAAACAAGCAGTAACTCATTAGTGTCAAAACAAGTTATTCTTGCATAGCCAATATGAATGTCAAATCCAACTAAATAAATTGAATAACTCCTAATACCAAAAAAACCTTCAAATGGCTAATTGATACATCGCTTTAAATGTTTAGGGTTTTAATTCACTATAAATAGTTAATGGCACCCCACAGTTGCTTCTGTGAAGTGTTTAACTTTATAAGATGATGTGAATTTTCTTTCACCGGAAAACTCCCTTCCATGCGAGATACATTATCAATTCATAAACCATCATGGGTCCTCACGTGTAAATATATTATCAAATCAGTCATTCTGCCAATGCTTGTTGCCCACAGACCGCAGTCAATTTTAAAGACCCTGTATAGTATCCAACGCTCGCCATCACTTTAGTTAGTTTATTTGCTTCTCTGCACACCACCCTATCTTAGCAAGGCAATATTATTATTATTTGTCTTAGCTTCCCATTAGTAATTTCTCTGTAGTGTTGCAGACAGGCTTGCCAGCCAAGTTTCCATTAGTATATCCAATTGAAACCATTAATACAATAAATACAATTTTGAAGTTTATTTTACCATGGATGCAATAAGATACCCAGTAAAAATTCATTAAAGTGCATGCAAAAACAGTAAGCATTTTAACTTCCAAAAAGGAGGACTATATAAAGGTTTATCAGTAGCCAACTCGCTACACGTATAAAGGTTCATATTACTGGGTTACCTTTATGTCTTCACATATCTCAACAGTTCTCAAAAGACAATTTATATCAGAATGAGCATCAACAAATCCTCGAAGAGTAAGGTAAGGGTTAATATGCCACAGGTAGTTCATAAGACGGCCGTGCATGGTGTTCTTCAACATAGAAGGAAACACATGAGACAATACTTCATGTTGAATGAGATTATATGTAGTCTGCAAAAGATAAGTATAGAGAGTTAAAAAATGCATTACTCAAGGATGTGGAATATGGTTAAGTTCAGAAATACAAGGGACAGCAAACATACATTAATGTGGCTAACACCAAGAAGTAACACTTCAGGACAATGAATCAGGGGATAATCAAGCAGTGTTCGCACTGGCTTTGCATAACCAAGTTCAGCAAGCTGACATAACACCTCAAGAAGGTCCAGGCAGTACCAAGCCTGATTGCCTTGGTTAAGATTTACCAAGTCTTGAAAAGCCTATAAAGAAAACAAGAAAGGTTATATGCGTACATTTTTATTAAGAGAAAGGTGACAGTATGCTAGGATGAGATACCATCTTCCTGGTACAATGAGCAAAAGTAAATGTATCATTTGATGAAGCCACTGCATGTTTCAAGAATGACAGTTGTCCTTCTGTATTTTTCCACAATGTCCCACAGATTGCATGAAGTGGGAATGGATCCTACAAGATACAACGAACCAGTCAGCTGAGTTGTTCCAAAATCTAGTATCAAGAACGAGAAGTATTGTATATACCTTGCAAGCTCGAGAATATATAGACATCAATAAACGAAAAGATGCTTCATCAGGGATATTGAAACCCTCATGATCGAGATTTTCCATAACATGTGCCCAGTTAGTTCCGGGTGCCTGCATTTTATAAGTATTGTAAGAATAAAGAAAGGGAAACAACAAACAAGCAGCCAAAGAAAAAGGAGCGAGTAAAGCCTCACAATTTCATTGATCGAATCAACAAGAACATCTATATTCCAGGAAGTCAACTGAGATGAATCAATTGTTTGGCTGTTCCCAAAAGCCGAAAGGAATATTGAATATGTGTTTTGTGTCTCTCCAACACCAATACGAGTGCAAACAACAGCGCCAAGTAACTTAGATATTCCCATATCATCAAGAGGCTCAAAGTGTGATAGTATCTCCTTACAGTGAGCAATATCAGAAGTACACCCATATCCCAGTTCGGTGATAATATCGGGCAGGCTTATCTGTTTTCCAATTTCAGATAAAAGAGAATCAAAATCATCATCTAAGCTACCCATGCACAGCTCCATATGTCTGCAAGACACAAAGAAAGCAAAGAAAAAACATGTTAATATGGCACCATCATAAATGAAACAACCGTATATAAATGAGGTAACCATAGAAACCTTGAAGAATTTGCTTCATTGCTATTGGCTTCCTGAAGTGAGATAGGAACATAGAATGGCCTCTCTTTCACATTTAGTAGGGAGATTATGTTAGTAAAAGCATCCATATGCTTTGAGAGGCCTTCAGTCTGGAGAAGAAACACCACAATCTCCTGAATCCGATCATTTGATACAGAATGAGCATGATTTGAGCATAACTCCTCAATTTGAGTAATTGCAAACTTCCTCCCTGCATAGCAAGAATAAGATGAGCATCTAGATGGGAGAGGGAACAGTTTGCAAACATTTAAGAGAAAAAACTTTCCAAAATCCAGCTATTTACCTTCCAGGCTCAAATCTAGATTTTCAGAATCTGACAGAGCAAGTCCAACTCCAACCCTCTCAGCTACAGATAGCTCAAGTTCATTGGACAGTGTTTCAAGGAACCCATTGCTGACAGGTATTACCCTCAGTGCTTCACAGAAACTGGTGCTGAAATAGGATTTATCCAAACAATATCTGAAAATGATGGCTGTGAGGTCACGTTTCGATTGGGGGTTCTTTGCCCCACCAACATTCAGCAGCACTTCGTCCACACAAACTTGAAGCAACAAAACGCACCCATCAGGGCTGCAATCCGCAAGCTGAAATGATAGCAATTAGTTAGAAACATGCTAGCTAAAGCAAACAAGGATGCATAAACATGAAAGAAGTGATTAGGGTAGCTGAATCCACAAAAGTCCTAGAAGATAGAAGGCGCCTCTAAACAGATCATATTAAACCCTAGATTAAACCTAACATTAGAGCCGTTTCTAAGCAGGGGGCAGCAATGGGCAGATCGACTGCACATCCTGACGAGCGAATTGCTAATCGGTCCTGCAAGCACAGCACAACGTGTCTAGGGTTGGAACTGGGGAGCAGATGCTGGAGTGTTACCTGACAGAGCTCGCGATAGATGGAATCGAAGGTGGAGTCGTCCGCGCCCTGGATCAGGGCGCGGACCTCCGCGGCGACCGCGGGGTTGAACGGGATCATCCCGCCGGCTGGGAGCGGGGAGCGCGGTCGGCGATGCTAGCTAGGGCTGGATCGCTGCTGGTCTCTGCTTCTGCGAGCGCGAGGCGGAGAGGGCGGGTGGGAGCGTCAGGCCGGGATTATGTGAGCCGGGACGGACGGAACCGTGGGGAAGCGAAATGAGAGCGAATGAGTCGAGCACCGACCGGCACGGCGTCGATCGGCCTTGGGTTTTCAGGTTGTGTTCTCTCGCCTGCTGAAAGAGGAAACGGAATCTACGCTTGACGTCTCCCGCAGTGAGGAAACATACCGAAATATGCAGTACTCCCTTCGTCCTAAAATAAATATAATTTCGAGATTTAAATTTTGTCTAAAAAAATACAATTTTGACTAACTAATTAAAAATTATATTAGCTCCTTCCAAAATTATAAGTTGTTCTAATTTTATTTATTCATAGATTTTGATATGTAATTACATTACATCTAAATGCATAGCAAGGATTATGAATCTAGACAAATAAAACGAAATATGATTTAGGATGAAGAGAGTAAGATTTATTGACGAGCATAAAGAAGCAAATGGCCTAGGTCGAGTCATAAAGATCATTAAAAGATATATATAAAATATACAACCATATTTTTTAGTTTGTATTTTTTTAATGAGTGTAAAGGGATAGACTCCTCAAGATCGAGAAACACCGCAACATTGGAATCAATTAAGAACATTAAAAAAGAAAGGGTTCGCTTTGATCCCTTGACCAGCACTGTGTAGCCTTGCCTATCAAGAATAGCAAGCAACGTAACAAGTTTGGATGTGCAGCAAGATTTCGTCGGTGTCCGTGCAAGCAAGAATTAGCTTGCTAGTGTAAGATAGCCGATTTGGCTCATCGGGCTGAGCGGACCTCGTTGCCCGTGCCAACGAGGCAAGGCGAGTCCAGGTCAACTTTGCTGAGAAACCAAACAGACCCAAAGAAAATAGAAGGAATAAGGAGGAAGAAGTGAAATAAAAATCCTCGCAAGATCTTACTCTACAAACCTCCTCTTTCTTCTCTAACGTTCTGTGATGATCACCTTGTCTTGTACAATGACAGCGACTCCAACTCCAACTCCAACGAGCTCCTTTCAAGATGGAGTCCAAAGGGATGGAAGAAGTTGTCACTCCGACATTGGTGATGGGGTGTTGGCAGGACAACACATTAGCGGTGATTGAGGTAGGATGGGTAGGGCTTGGGATGGAGGCATCAAGATAGTGGTTAGCAGCGACGGTGGGTTGTGAGCAGCGGTTCCAATGGTGATGGCGTTGTTGCAACTGGGTGGGCTGACGGGGTAGACGGAGGAGCTTGGATGCAAACATGGAGGCCATGGGGAGGGAGAGTTGCTAACGGGAGTGGAGCAAAGCTAATCCATGTCGCGGGCGGAGAATATGAGGAACGAATAGGTGCGGGCAGTTGGGAAGAGGAAAATGAGAGGATTTCTTTCCTTTTTCCAAGAAAGAGGGTAGGGGCACGGGGCTCTCGATGGATGCCTATTGGGAGAGTCCGATAGTTGCTTCTTTTTTATTAAGAAAGGGACTCGTAAAAAAATTTAATACGGATTTGTCTAGTCGAATTTCTGGGTCGAAGAGAAAGAATGACACTGTTGAAATCAAGAGCGTCCAAAACAGGAAGAAGCAAAATAAAAATCTCCACAAGATCCAACTCTGCCAACCTTCTCTTCTTCGCCAACAATCATCTTGTCTTCTACAGCAATGACGACTCCATCTTCGGCGAGCTCCTTTCAGGTTAGGATAAGGGTTGGTGTTAGGGTTTTGTACCGCCGACTAGTGATTATTTGTCATGCTCTCCTCACTCTTGATGGTTTATACTCAAAACACGAGGGTTATACTGGTTCGGGAAGATCCTTACGTCTAGTTTTGGCAGGAGTCATGTTCCTTGGGTGCATTGAGCTTTAGCAAGCACTCGTGCGATGTGTGTATGTGTGTGCGCGCATGTGTGTGAAAGTGTGCAAGATAGAAAGAATGAAGGCATGTATCATATATATAGATCACAAATTGGGTGACAATGTTGTGAAATAAAGGAGGTCTCTGAGGTCGGGGGTTTTGCCGTGGTCGGGATTTCCTTCCTCATGGAACTTTATTGTCCTATCTCTTTGGGTGGTCGTGGGCTTCATATGTCTTGTAAAGAGGCTCTTATGCAGCATGGTAAGGAATGAGTGTTAGCATTTTATATGTCACTACTAGATTTGCAACGACGCCAGAAAGCATATTGGTATTTGTAACGATCACATAAGAATTTGCAAGCGCACGGATACCAATGTAGCTTCACCCGGTTGTATTCCTGGGTATCGTATTTTTCCTCAGGGAAGCAATGGCTAAAGGAATGGATAGCTAACCAGGATGGATATACTAATTAACATACTAGATAAATTAAAGCAGGGGATAAATGATATGATAGGAGTGATAGTCATTGACACACACGTAGGAGATAAACCAAGATAAATAACAAAAGGTAGCATAGAGGTCTAGCTAGCCAGGAGGATAGCGATACTAGATTAGGTTCCTAAGCACTTCTTATTAAGTCGAGTAACTCTAGATGAGAACTATCAAGATAACAACTATGGCAAAAGCACAGCTATAGTATGAAGCTTTCTTCAGGACGCTCAACCATCCTAACCGCAGAAAGGGATAAGAAGGGGCTAGGCAAGTCGAGCAAATGTCCTACTGCACTCTAGTGAATCTCACGTAGTGGACTACATAGGCCATCAGGGTTGTCAACACCTGGGGCTACCACATCAATCTGTGTCACTAGGCGTAATCCAAGGTAATCACAAGATTAGACACCCCGCGTCTATTCTATTGACTATTGTCCTAGCTTCATGATTATTAGGACACTAACAAAAGAGAGGAGCCCACAAGCACATATGATAAATTTGTCAGAGTTGAAACCACTTTAGACTAAACTAGACATTTTGCAATCACTCGCGAAAAATTGAAAGTAATTGACTCGAAATAAAGAGAGGAAGATAATATATAAATACTAATACTTAGTCAAAAGAAAAGGAAAAGATATAAGACCTTTACCAGAACCCCCGAAGCTCGATCCAACTCTAACTCCCAACTCAACTAGCCAACCACTACATCTTGAAAGAGTGAAAGAATTGTGCCTTGCTGGTGTCCTCTTGCATCCTACGCAAATGCCCACTATTTATAGTGCCTGGGACTCGGAGTGGAGGCAGTACTTGTAGGCATTGAGGAGAGGTGGTTGGGCAAGTGGGCCCAGGTCACCCGACCTAGGGAGCCTCGGCTGACCGTGTGATCCACCACCTTTGCCTAATTAACGACTCATGGATGCTCGTTGGATACTCCTTGATGGCGGTTTTGGCAATAACGAAGCTTGGAGTGGAGGTTGGTGGGGTCGCCCGACTAGGCCATCTTGGCTCCGGGTCATCTGTTGCACCATCTTAACGTCTGGATGGCTTGGATTCTTCATTGGCTGCAAGATTTTGTAGTGATCCTCTTTTCTTGTGGGCCCATGAATCCAAGTGAAACCATTGTGTACTCTGGATCAAATTGACTGAAATCCAACATTGTGACTCACTTTGAGTGTGTTTCTTTCGTGCATGAGTGAGAGGGGACTGACCTGGGGCTGGGCCTAGGGTTGGCTGACTCTGCAGAGCTTGAGTTCTTGTGAAGAAATAAACACCAAAACTCATGCAACTGTCATTCAAATAAAAATAACATATAGCTATGTTGTGGAGTTACTTTTATCCAAAATTGAGGGGCGAAAATAGGGATTTAATGACCATCAACAACAAGATGGATACTATTGATGATGTATGTATCCGTGATGTTGGGGAGGCTAGGAATCAACGATCGAAAGGAAGCGTACTGCCCCATCTATTGCTACCTATTGCTTTCGTATCATCATGTACATGACCTCGCTCCTCCTGACGGGCCCATACCTGTCCTGCTACACGTGCCATGCCAACCCTGGCTTGACGGGTGACTACAATTAAGGGAGATGGTGATGATGACATTGAGGCATGTGAGCGTGTACGATCACGTATGACCTTGTCCTATTAGGCGTCTTGGGCGGTCCAAAGGGTGCATCCTCACCCTTGGAGCTAATGAAGGGAAGAATCGAGATGAGTCTGACATAGCCTAACATGTAGGGAGACAAAAAAAAGAGGTAAAAATAAAATTGTGAGATTATTTTAATTCTCCTAACTTTTTTATGGACTAGATGTGTATGGTTCATCAAATCAGATGTGGTATAATAATTGGGAGTCAGCAATTTAGTTTCTTATCTTTTGTGTCCAATGTAGAGATCATATTTAGTTTATGGCTTATAAAAAATTCTTCACCAATTACTGTATCAGCCATTGTGTATTTTTGGCAGCTAAGACTTGTTAGTTATGCATTCAATCATCCAATGATTAGATATTTATATGTATGTGAAAATACATGAAGGCTACTAGATGGATAAGTGGTGATACTGGTTATCTTTTGTGCAACAGTTGGATGGATTAGTTAAACTTCTTGACAATTACCATTTGGTTGTTGTAGAGCTTTGATTAATATTAGAAATCTACATTGCTTAGTGCTGGATTGGTGTTTGATGCATGACTCTTTGACAATTACATTGATTGACAAAGGGGGATACTTCCCCTTTTTCCTTTTTAAGAGGGAGGAAGAAAAGCAAGGGCTGCTAAAGCAGGTTTGTTCAGTACGGCTCATTGAAGCGTGGCCACTTATGCGACATGTTAATTCATGGAGTTGTCACTTTGCCTTGCAAAAGTTGCAAAGGACAGCGTGCATATCTACTCTCTCGTACCCTTCAACTTGGACGTGCTCTCGACTCGAGGTAAGTATCTCTCTACCATACACATATACAAATTCCTATTTGATTGGATGATATATAGTAGTATAAGTGTTTGCACATGAGCATATATTTTTTAACTCGTTTTGCTATGAATCATTCTAGTAGCATATTTTTTGTAACTCCTCATCATGGCTCTCCATGTGCGCGATCTCGTTTGCACTATTGAGTGCTAAGGGGCGCGTCTATATACTCATTGATCCTCTTCATCGAAACAGCCACTTCATAAACCTCATATGGTAATCTTCACTTCATGCATAGTTGCTCTCTTGGTGAAAATTCTAGGATACCATGGCTTAAACATTTAGGATTGATGTTGATGGTGTTAACTAGAACATACCAATGATGTCAATCACAAAGTTTTTTATTCGTTTTCCTGATTCCCACAATGTTCATTAAGAAGAGAAGAGGTAACATAGTAAAGTACAACAAGACACAAACCGATTGGAACAACACAAAGCAAAACACGGCGATTAACGTCTAGTTCCAAACAAAACGTCTAGGCCTATGAAGTCGGTCAAGGCCCAGATTCTCACTTCCTATAGAATGGGTGGAACCAACGCGATGGGTTGAAGTGTTGATCGCTCCTGAACCCTCTTGTTCCTCTCACGCCAAAGAGACCAAGCGACCAACCATGCCAATGTGCCAAAACCTTTTCGTTTAGCTTTTGGCACCTGCTTTCTTACTTGAAGCCCCTTCCAGTTGTGGGACTGGTTGATGAAGGTTGACAAAACCGAGAACACGAAACCACACGTCACACGACCATGGACACAACCAGTTAGTAGATGATATATTGTCTCGACCTCTTGAGTGCATAGTGTGCCCTCATCTATATCCCAGAGTTCGTGACATTGGATACAGTTGGAGGTCCAACAATGATTGTGAAGAACCAACCAACCAAATAAGCGACATTTACTTGGGGCCTGAAGCTTCCACAATTTTTTGGCACTTAAAAGAAGTGACCCCCAAGAAAGAGGGCCTTGTATGTTAAGGTGGGAGTAAACTCCCATGTGCCTGTCCAACACCAAACAAATATATCCGAGGACATGTTTTGACGTGCCATTCCTAAAGAAGATCTCAAATATGTACATGTTGTTGAAGGACCTGCACATTTAGTGCATGAGAGAAGTCCTAGACCCAGAGTCTGTCCATCAAACCTTCACGTATTTTATGCTTGTCCCTGACACGGGCAGGTACCTCTACCTATACAATTAGGAGCAATAGTTCGACTCTATCACCTTAGCCCACCTCGTCCGAGATGGAAGCATCGAAGAATGCATTGACTAGCTTGTCGTGATGAGAACAATAACCTGGTCCTAGAGTTTTCAACACGAGCATGCCACAACCAACGCATTCTCAAAGCCATTCCCATAATTTGTAGGTTTGGAATCCCCAACCAACCAAAAGATGTTGGACATGAAACATTCACCCAAGCAAGAGCACATTTGTCCCCAACAGCGACCACTCTCCTTGTTGATATTTCTTAATGACTACGAATAAATTTGCAAGTGCACGGAGATACAATTGTAGCACTTCACCCAGTGAGTAGGGTATGGTTATTTATATTTTCCCAAGGGAACTGGTGTATAAGAGTCTTCTAGATGTTTTGGTGGGTGGAGAGGATTCCTATGGCTTAGGGTCCAATGCTAAGATAAACTCAGCCTCTACCTGCTTGCTTCAGGCACCGGTCTATGCCCGGTCTGCCAAGTTCCTGCGGCTATTAGCTCTATGTCGAACTTGAACGTGAGGGACTACAAATGATGTATGGGGTTATCACCACTCGTACACCTACCCCTCAAATCGATCGTGGGTAAAGGTAGCAAATGAAGGCAATCTATAGCCTAGACACCATGTCTGCACTACGATCACGACTCTGACCACAACTAGACTCTGAACGGACGGCTAGAGTCCTAAGACCAGAGCCTCCACCACAAGGACGAGCGATGATGGACTAGTGGATGGTTACTCCTTAGTGATGAGCGATTAGCAATGTGGTGTGGAAAAACATTTGTCTTGGCCTAATACGGCAGGTGTTGGATGCGACTTTATTTATGTTGTTGAAGGTGAAGAACAAGCACAAAAGGTCTTAGCCAGAGTGGCCTCCGAGGTATGAAGAGACAAGTAGGCTTGGTTCGAGGGACCCGGTGGATGACAGGATCAAGTGTGGTCCACATGGTGCGTGAAGAGCAAGGCAACATGTGAAGAAATCAGTGCAATGGTGACAGTTGAGTTAAGGAACAAGGAAAGATTGAGTAGACCGACCGGGTATCAGAGGTGAAAGACTTGACGAGTTCGAAGCTTGGCATGGTGAGGTAAGGTGCCTTGTGTGCGGGGTTTGTTGGTTTAACCACAAAACCAATGGAGGACGGTTTCTCGGTTTGGGCCTCAAAACCGAGCCTGGAGCCTAGCGTGACGAATATGGTATTCGGGTGCGATCGGAAGCTTCAATACGGAAGGCACGTGGCATGATCACAGAGCTTGCGTCGGAGGCAAGATACTAAATAGCATTCGTAACACCCGCAATAGTGGTCGCTATAGTGGTAGCGGTATCAGACCCAAGATAGCATGTTTGGACTTAGCAGCCGCTATTGTCTGCTATTGCCCGCTATTACGGTCGCTATTACTCATGTTAGGCCGCTATTTGCTAAATTTATGGTTCAACTCATGCATGAATATTTATAAAATAGTAATAATAATATCTAAAATAATTATTTAGGTAATGATAAATAAATATGGGATGACAAATGAATTTTTTATTCATTAATATAAGAATTTAATGTTAATATCTCATATATATCCATACACTTAAAAATATCTACTTTTTTTATTGTTACCATGAAATGTAATGGCTACCTTAAGATTTTGATATTTTTTAAAGTAAACCTGATATTAATATTTCTTTATGCTTTTAAATTGTGACTATTCTTTGGATTATGCTATTTGGACTTAGTGTCCGCTATAGCATCCGTTATTCGTGATCCGCTACACCGGCAGTAATGTGCTACTTTGCCGCTAAACGCTATTTAGTACCTTGGTCAGAGGGAAGCAAAGTCGAATGTAAGCATGCTTGTTCGATGGAGTTGTCTACTACTTTCCCATATTGCCCTACGTGGGTGTGTATCCTCTTTTATGTTGTAGGGGTGGAATTGTCCACCACTGAGACTCTAAATATATAGGATTAAGGTGGATGGGAGAGGTATGAGCTGGAACCTTAGTTCATTTTCTTCTGGTAGACTAGCCATGAGCTTTATGATGGAGAGTTGAGAGGAGAAGGTATCTCCACTTCTTGTTCTCCACTTTTTCAGTGGGTAGGCTGCAGGAGGAGGCTAGCCTCGCTTTGTAAAGAATCATTCCTCTGATGAATAGAAGAATTCAGTGTTGTTTAGCCTTCTCTCTCTCTCTCTCTCTCTCTCTCTCGTGTTTTTCTTTTTGTTTGATTTTTGGGGTATTTTCGTGGGATTCCCATTCCTCGGATTAGAGGCCATTTAGGGTGAGATTTCTTTGAGGGGACCAACCATGGGTTCCTTGTGACCTTTTCTCTAGTGATCTTCGACCCTCAAACTCCTTCAATCGCCTTGGATTTGAAGTTCTTCCCTTTATCCCGAGTTCATAGAGTTTTTGCCTTTGATTCTCGATTACGCATGACATGGTGAGTTTGGGGACTTGATCTTCTTAGATCCATTTCTCCACAGGGTACATCTACTACTCCCAAATCTCATGTTGCTTGGTTGCACGATCAAGAAATCAATTTGATTCAAGTTTTTCATGAGGCTCCCAAGAAAATTTGGTGGCATCGGTTTCCAAATCCGGTGGCACCGGTTTCCAAATCTGGTGGGCAGTGTGTTGAGTTCAGTATCATGCTTGGATTGTGGGTTTGCTTCAAGGATCAGCGGGTCTGTTGTGACTACGTGATCTTGGCAAGTGGTAGAGGCTTTCGCTGTGTTCGGCTTTGTCTTGTCACGTGAGACTCTCAGAGTTGCGATTTTGATATAGTCTAAGTTCTTGCTCCGTGCGAGAAGAATTTTCATCAGCTTTCATTCACTCCCCCCTCTTTGGTTGCCTATTCGGTCCTTTAGATGAACCCACAAGTAGATAAAGATGGACTTATATTACCGAGATACTCGCTACCATAGAAAAATCACGAATACTTACTTAACGAGAAGGAAGCATCCGCTGATAAGGATGGAAATTTTCCCCGTAGGGGCAGATCCTCGCAGAAACCCGACCCGAATGGGGCAGGGACGGGGCTCATTTTTCCCTCGCGAAGGCATCGGGGTGGGACCTCGAAATTGTTCTGGGGCGAGGGCGGGGATCAGTTTCCCCGCGGGGCTTCGACGGGGACCCGAGAGAAACTGCCAACAGTTTAGAATTTTCTCCAGACCTCCACGATTAGCTGGCCCATGAGGCCCAGTAACTCAAGGCCCGCGTGGATAAGGCCTCATCCCCAAACCCCAACCCTATCCTCTCATTTCACCCCCAGACACCACACCGCACACCCGACAGTGGCGGCAACGGCCGCCAGTCCACCCCTGCCAGCTAGGTAGCCTCCCCCACTCGACATCTCCATCTTTGTCCTCACTCCTTGCCGCTGACACGCCCATCGGAGTAGTTGAGCGATGGTCGACAGGCTCATGTAGGAGCTAAGCAGCATGAGGTACGTGTTGGGTATTTTAGTGACACACGAATAAATCTGCAAGCGCACGGATACAGTTGTAGCTTTCACCTCAGAGTATTCCAAGGGTATCGAATCTAAGGGAACGTGTGTGTACTAACTTGGTACAGTCAGTCCAAGGACACACCCATATAAGAGGCAAGGATAGAGAGGATTCCTAAAGATAGCACTATAGATGAGATTAAAGGTCGATCTCTAGATAGAACTTGGCTTAGGGTACCGATAGCCCTGACTTAACAGGCGACTCCGGTACGCCTATGTGGAAGGAGCTCTGACTATATCTTGCCGTGGAGGATCAACGAGGGCGAGAAGGGCTATCACCACCTCCTGGACGGCCTCTACCTAACCTTGGGATAAGCCGAACGGATGATAACTAGTAGCGTGTCACAACGTCCACGCTGTGGTTACTGGCATAGCCAACGGACTACGACACCCTGTACTAATAGAACTACGACCACGGAAGAGAACTGATCTCACTCACTATAGGTACTACTAGCTTACACTAAAGGCATACGAGAGAGCACTCAGTCCCGTACTATGCTTCCAACGTATACAAACGACTTGCAGTAGACGAACGCATAAACACAGGATCTATGCACTAGTAGCGGAAAAAGGCTACTCATGCAACCTAGCATAAACTATTAGAAAGGAATCACGAACACACTTTATTCTAATCAGAGCATGCAAGCATATCCACTTTATTCTAAATGACGAACATGCATACAAACGGATATGAGCACTTATGAACCTATGCTACAAGATCGAATGGTTGTATTCGAAGAACACAAGCCTCTAAATCAAGAACACACGAAGAACACAAGAACATATCACCTATGCATGAATGCTATTTTAGTCTAAATAGAAAATGCGGAAATACTTACTTTACTCTAATTGAAGAACAAGCATCCATAGAGATACAACTCTCTCTCTCACTCTCCTATTCTCTATTCTACCAAGGAGAGGCCTCTCATTTGAAGGGAAGCTCTCATCCTTGGGTGAGATGGTGTGTCCCTAAATGAGCCCCCTCTCCCTCTATTTATAGGTCTATGGCAACTTGCTTCTCTCCTCTCTTCCCTTCTCTTCTTACGCCACATGGAGTGAGGAAACAGGGCAGCCACGGCACTGTAGCGTCCATGGGAAGGTACTTGAGGTGGTGGAGGTGAAAACCGAAGGAAAACCGGATCCTAGGGGCCTGAACTGGAGCCGAGCCGGCCTTCTGGGCACTGAACCGGACGATCTGTAGGCTAAACCGCAGGGGAAAAGGGAAACCCGAGCCGAACCGGCCAACCGACTCGCAGCGCACCACTCCGTGGCCACCACCTGTCCGCCAGCCCGCGCGGCTCGCGCGCACCCGGGGTCGCGACGCGGCTACGAGTAGGAGGCCGCCACGCGGCGTACGGCTGCTGCCTCCCGCGCGCGTTCCTGCACGCGTGCAGTGACGCGCTGGTCCGCGTGGGCCCCGCCGGGCCCACATGCAACGGTTGACTCGCGGTGGCCTGGTGTGGTTGCGTCAGCGTGGGTCCTGCCGCTAGTGGGTCTGCCAGTGGGTCCTGCTGACGTCATCACTCGTACAACATTTTGTCTTTTTCACATCTTCTTCATACGAACTCCAAAGTAGGCAAATGATATGTCCATTTCGATTGTCTCGACGAGCTTGTCGCAATGGTGCAATCCAATTTGGTATTTGGGACTGTTTGTGATGACGTCCTATATAAGCCATTGATTTGCTTGCTCTCAACTTTATCATTTCATGTGCGTTTTAATGTGTCCTGGGACAAAAGCCAGAAACACCAACACTTGTGGAACTTGTCAGTATAAAGACCTATTCTAGTGTTGATGATCACTTTTCAATTTATTTTATGCAGGAGTTGATGGTGTAAAAGTGGTACTTAACAGCCGTCAACAACACCCCCACACTTGACCTTTGCTCGTCCCGAGTGATGGGAGAACAAATCAAGTGGGACATGATATCCGGAGGTATGAAGCAAGCATAAGAGATATTCCAAACCATACCTTGCACTTGTGAACTGTGTGGAGTGTCTATCATGCCATCTTTGGGTAGTTGAGGAATGGAATAGTCATGAATCAAATCACTTCCACCCGTCATGTCGAGTGCTTGGGGTTTTTCAATAGGTTTTCAAAATAAACCTTGCTTAGCTCCTCATTTGATTCTCTCTGATCGCTCAGTGTGTATATGTCCTCACCAAGGCATTATATTTGCCTTTCTTTCATCCTACTTCTAATGATGGCTATATATGAAGCTCAGGGTAGGATAAAGATAAAGAATACTTGCATCACATATATTGCAAAGTCAAAAAACCGGATCCAAGGAGAAAATCAAGTCATACAATCAGATCAAGATGTGCACGTGTATGGATATGGTAAGGTGGATACTATGCCCAGAATGGGTGCTAGATATTACCATATATATGATGAATGTTGTGGTGATGGTAAGGTGGAGACTAGGCTCGGAACGGGTGCTAGTTATTACCATCTAATTTATTAGAACTCCTTTTTGCATGATTCCATCTCTCTCCTTTTCCTTCTTTATTTTGGACATGAGCTATCATTCTTTTTTTTCATTCACCTATACCTTTGAGCATGGTTTTTTTTTGCATAGCCTATATCCTTTTTCAAGGATACTTTTGGAGAGAGAGAGGTCACATATGGAGCTTTATTTTGTGTAGTGGACGGATGATACAATGCTAACTTCCAGTGTAGAAGCATAGCAAGGGGAAAACGGAGTGCACATGAATCTTAATCGTGAAAGCATGAAAAGAATTCTCACAAGGGTCACAACAATTTGACAAAGCTCAATGTAATGACAAGCAGCATATGAGTATAAGGTTTTCAAGATAACTCATTATATGGCTTTGGCAGGAGTTTGGCATATCAAATAGGAGCTTTGCAAAGGGTTTTCAAAATTTTCAAATAAAATTCCCAAGCACTCAAGCAAATAGAGAGAAGGTCATATCATCAAACCATATCTCAAACATCAACTTCTTAGATGAGCATGAGTTCCTAATGATATTTTGTGAGACATGGGTACCCCTGGGTCCCCACCGACCAGGCTCACGGCCGTCCCCGACATGTGGGTCCGGCCTACTAGAAGACCCGCCGACCTAATAGTGGGCTCAACCGACCTAGTTGGTGGCCCACACGACCTCCTGAAGACCTTCCAGAAGATTCTCCAGACGACCTTATTCAGAACGACCATAAGACTTGGCGTACAAGACAAGACATCAGTGGATTCCGACCAAGTAGATCGACGGATATGGCAAGTATTGTAATCGACTAGATTTAGGTCTCTAGGTCGTAACCGACCAAGAGTCTGGGAACCGACCTTGTCCGCTGGCCAATATAAGGCGGGCGAGGCGACCCTTGTACAACGGCGCAATCCTCAAGCAATCTACACCAACAACTGGACATAGGGTTTTACTCTCCGGAGGCCCGAACCAGTATAAACTCGCCGTGTTTTCCGTGTTCCGTGTGCTCGTGCGCAACCTTCGAGTTCTTAGCCTTAGATTCCCCCTTGCCGAACAACTAAACCACAGGGATTAATACCCCGGTGGGCTGTTTAGATCTCACCATCTGACAGTTGGCGCGCCAGGTAGGGGAAGAATCCAAGGTTCTTCGTGTAACTCGATGGCTTCGACCAACAGCGTTATCTTCCCGGAAAGCATGGCGGACATCCTCGCCAACCCCGTCGACATCCGCTTCGGCTCCATGCCGGCGGAATCCACCGCTCCAGCCGCTTGCCTCGTCATCGAGGGCAACGCGGTCACTTCCAACCAGCAGGACGGAACAGATCTGCTGGCGGAAACCCACCCACCCACTCCTAGCGACCTGATCGCGGGGCTCGATCGCGTCGAAGGCATGCTCTCCGACACGATGAAGGTCTGCGAACGCGTCAAGCGCCCTCGCACGACTTCTACTCTACCAACCCGCGTGCCACTTGGCCTGCGGAACGCAGCTCACGTAGCGTCCCGCTACATGAAGCGCAAGATCCAGATCGAATCTGGACCCAAGACCCCACACCGTGGAGACCGCAGGGGTTACCTCGACGACCCTTGCCCTATCCATGAGAACTCCAAACATACGGCTCGCCGGTGCCGTGTGCTTAAGAAGCTTCGCCGACCTCTCCTCACAGCTCATCGCCGCCAGATCAGCCGTGAGCCGTCTCCGGACCGCCTCGCATTTCAGATCGCCCGTACGACCATCTCCCCGAACTATCCGGGAGAAGGGTTTGAGATCCCGGATCGAGAGGTCCTCGTGGTCTCTGCAGACGTACCTCCTCAACCCGGGGAGACGGACGAGCAACGTATAGAGCGCGAGAACGCCAACGCCGCAAGAGCCACACGTCGTCAGCAGGAGTTAGATGCAGCTGCCACGGCTGCAGGACAACCTGTGGTCAACGTCGGACAAGGCGCCGCCAATCAACTAGCAGGCAATGCCAGGGCGCAAGCTCCCGCAGCTCAGGCAGATCCTCATCAACACCAGCAACACTACGAGCCCCGCCGAAACTGCCTACGCGCTAGAGACCTCCTGAGGGACTTTGAGCAAGACGGTCACGAAGTCTACAATTCTCCCCAAGCAAACCTGGGAGCTGCCCTTGCCGCACTAGGTCAGCTCGAGGATACTCCTGCAATACGGCGTCTTCAGGCTCACATCCGCGTCGCCACCGCTCAGGTCGAAGAAAGGGGCCCGGGATACAGCAGATCAGCTGCAAGCTCCTACTCCAGGAGTAGGTCGGAGCACCCTCGCCAGCGCCGCCGCAGCAACGCCCCCCTTGAGCCCGTAGCTGAGGAGGGAAGAGGTGAAAACGAAGTAGTGCAGCCGGTCAACCTTGCTGCCAACGCTGCCGCTAACGCCGCAGCCAACCCTCAAGCCAATGCCGCCGCTAACGCCGCAGGCAACGTCGCCAACAACGCAGCTAATGCTGCTGGCGCCCGACAAAACGCCGCTGCCAATGCAAGGCAGAACACTGGAGCTCAACCCCCACCAGTACACGCTGAGGGCAGTCAGCGTCGACGTATACGAGATGAAGTAGAAATAGCTCGCCGTGCTAACTACGATCGCGACAACGGGGTCCCTGATCCCCTTGACGCCAACAATCCTGTTCAAGCAACAGAACTACGACAGATGCACGATCAAGAGCTTCTACGACGTGCCTAGTACGACCAAGATAATGGCCCGCCAGACGACCTCTATATCATCCCGACGGCCTATGCTCCGTCGGCCAGCCCTGGCACGGTCAACAACTTCTCGGCGTTCTCACGACGTCTCAGGACGATCAGATACCCCAAAGACTTCAAGCCAGCCATAGAAAAATACGACGGTCGCTCCGACCCAAGTATCTGGCTAAAGATGTACAGCATCGCAGCACGCGCCTCCGGGGGCAATGAAGACCACATGGCAGGGTACTTCCCCCTTGTGATGGGCAAAGCGCCACTCTTGTGGCTCGACAATCTTCCTGCAGAGTGCATCATGTCCTGGGTGATCTTGTCGCGGCTCTTCACGACCAACTACCAGGCGACCTACAACCGTCCTGGCAACACCCATCACCTCGCCAGAGTGCGGATGAGGCGCGACGAAACTCTCCGAGAGTACACTAACCGTTACTTCGAGAATCATAACACCCTCGCAGGTGTAAAAGACGAAGACGTCATCGCCTACTACAAGAAGGGAGTCACTAACATCAAGCTCCTTGAGAAAATCCACGAAGCTGACGCCCACACCATCGCCGACCTCATGGCCTACGTCGACAAGCTTGTCGACACTCAAGATGCGGTGATGCATGATTTCAACGGAGAAGACCACGATGATGGTGGAAGCAGGTCGCGCAAGCGATCTGGCGAGGTCTACGCGACTGACCCACCCAGACCTTCCACCTTCCTCGAAGGCGACTTCAACATGGTCATGGACGACCAGTGTCAATTCCACCGCGACGCCAAGCACACCATGAGGGAGTGCGAACAGTTAAAGCGCGCCCTTGGGGTGCCTCCAGATCCCAAGAAGACCAAGAGCGGCAACAACGACGACCAGAACAGCAGCCGCCGCTACGACAACCGTAACCGTCGACCTGATCGACGTGATTATCATGATCGCCGACCCTACCATCGCAACGACGACAGGGACCGCCGTGATTATCGCCGCGATGACCGCCGTGATGATGACGTAACGACTACCGCCGCGACGATCGCCACGAAGACAACTACCGCGACCGGCGTGATGAACGCCGCGACGACCGGCGGGATGATCGCCGCGACGACAGGAGGGATGACCGTCGTCGCCAAGACGACCACAACCGCAACAACGACAACCGCAAGGAGCGCTCTCCACCACCACCGCCAAAAGGGGGCAACCCCAATGGCGCGTTCCAGACCGCCAATCGGGAGATCAACTTCATCGTTGGTGGTCGCCAAGCAGCAAAGAGCAACAGGCAGCAGCGATCGAACGCAAGGGAGATCGGCCAAGTCAACACTGAAACTCCACAACCTCTGCGTTGGTCGGAATACCCAATCACTTTCTCCAGGAAAGACCATTGGGTGCACATACCTGACCCCGGGACCTACCCGCTGGTCGTCAACCCCAAAGTGGACGGGGCATTCCTGCCTAAAACCCTCGTCGACGGGGGCAGCAGCCTGAACATCATCTTCACAGAGACGCTTCAAAAGATGGACTTCGACTTCAACAAGATGACTGCCTGCGACGAACCCTTCTACGGGGTCGTGCCCGGCAAGGCTGCGTACCCCATAGGTCGTATATGCCTGCCAGTCACCTTTGGCACAAGGGAGAACTTCCGTACGGAGTACCTAACGTTCGAGGTCGCGGACTTCCGCTCCTCCCATCACGCCATCCTTGGTCGGCCTATGTTGGCCAAGTTCATGGCCATACCCCACCACACTTACCTCATCATGAAGATGCCAGCGCCAAATGAAATCCTTTCCGTCCTTGGCGACATCATGGTCTCCTACAACTGCGAAAGCTCCACCGTCGAACTCGCCAAGGATTTTGCCTGCAAAGCCGCAGCTACGGTCATGGTCGCTCAGGCCGCCAAGATCGACCAAACCACTCTGGAGGTACCAGAAGAAGCGTACAGCCACAGCCTTGGACCCAAGTCCTGCTGTGAAGAAAGTTTGCCTCGGCCTGCCCGACGCATCCAAGGAAGTCACCATCGGGGCCGACCTCGACCCCAAATAGGAACTCGCGCTCACCAGTTTCCTCAGGGACAACGCCGACATCTTCGCATGGAGTCCGTCCGACATGCCTGGTGTCCCCAGGGAACTGGCTGAGCACGCCCTTGAAGTAAGCAAGACTGCACGACCTATCAAGCAAAAGCTCCGGCGATTTGCAAAAGATAGAAAGCAAGCTATAGAAGTAGAAGTCTATAAGCTCTTAGCTGCAGGATTCATTCGAGAATGTAAACACCCGGTTTGGCTCGCAAACCCGGTTCTTGTACCCAAGAAAACTGGAGGATTAAGGATGTGTATCGATTACACCGACCTCAACAAGCACTGCCCGAAAGATCCCTTCCCTCTTCCTCGTATTGACCAGGTCGTGGATTCCACGGCAGGCAGTGTCCTGCTTTGCTTCCTCGACTGCTACTCTGGGTACCATCAGATAGCCCTGAATCCCGACGACGAAGACAAGACGGCGTTCATAATGCCCAACGGCATCTACTGCTACAAGGTCATGACCTTCGGCCTGAAAAACGCCGGAGCGACCTACCAGAAGGCAATACAAAAGTGCCTGAAGTCGCAGATCGGAAAAAATGTTGAAGCTTACGTCGACGATGTGGTCGTCAAGACTACGGAACAAGACCAACTCATCGCCGACCTTGCTGGCAATACAAAAGTGCCTGAAGTTGCAGATCGGAAAAAATGTTGAAGCTTACGTCGACGATGTGGTCGTCAAGACTACGGAACAAGACCAACTCATCGCCGACCTTGCTGAGACTTTCACCAACCTGCGAGAGTTCCAGTGGAAGCTCAACCCGACCAAGTGCGTCTTCGGTGTACCTTCCGGATTGCTTCTGGGCTTCATGGTCGGACACCGAGGCATCGAAGCTAACCCCGTCAAGGTCGATGCTATACGCAACATGGCCAAGCCATCTTGCAAGAAAGATGTCATGAAACTCACAGGTATGATGGCGGCTCTAGGTCGTTTCATCAGCAAGCTCGGCGAGAAAGGTCTGCCTTTCTTCAAGCTATTGAAGAAGGCAGATAAGTTCGTATGGGATGAAGAAGCACAGAAGGCTTTCGAGGCTCTCAAAGACTCCTTGACTACGCCTCCAGTCATGACGCCACCTATACCTGGGGAAACCCTCCTACTCTACATCTCTGCCACCACTCATGTGGTCAGCACGGTTCTCGTCGCAGAACGAGAAGAAGAAGGGCAAGCCTATCTTGTTCAACGTCCTGTGTGCTACGTAAGCGAGGTCCTGACCGACGCTAAAACATGTTATTCACAGCCTCAGAAGCTGCTCTATGCACTCCTGACCACGTCAAGAAAGCTTCGTCACTACTTCCAAGCCCACAAGATCACGGTGCCTTCATCATTCCCCCTAGGAGAGATCATCCGCAACCGCGACGCCAACAGCCGCATCGTCAAGTGGTCAGTAGAACTTGGGGAGTTCGAGATCGAGTTCTGCCCTCGACAAGCGATCAAGTCGCAGATCCTCGCTGATTTCGTGTCAGAATGGACGGAAATCCAGATGTCCCCTCCCAAGGAGCGGCCTGAGCACTGGATAATGTACTTCGACGGCGCCCTCAACCTCGAAGGCGCAGGAGCAGGCGTATTACTCATCGCTCCTCAGGGAGAACAGCTCAAGTACGTCCTGCAGATACACTACAAGGCCTCCAACAATGGAGCAGAGTACGAAGCTCTAATCCACGGGCTCCGTATAGCAGTGTCCCTTGGCATCAAGCGATTACTAGCATACGGCGACTCCAAGGTCGTCATTGAGCAAGTCAACAAAGAGTGGGATTGTGTCAAAGACACAATGGATGCTTACTGCGCTGAGATCCGCAAGCTCGAAGGACACTTCGAGGGGATTGAGTTCCAGCACGTGCCACGCAACAATAACGTGGCCGCCGACGTACTCTCTAAACTAGGCTCCCGGCGAGCCCTAGTCCCGGCAGGTGTGTTCGTCCAAGACCTACGCAAGCCTTCGATCAAACTGTTGGACCCGGACAGTCCGGACCAAGCACAACCCGACCTAACTGCAGCACCTCCCCGTGACGTGCTGATGATAGAAAAAGAGGACGATTGGCGAGAGCCTTTCTTAGTCTTCCTACTCGACCAACAAGTCCCAGAAGACAAGGCAGAACGAGAGCGTATCACACGACGAAGTGCCAACTACGTCGTGATCGGTACTGACCTCTACAGAAAAGCCGCCTCTACTGACGTCTTGATGAAGTGCATCTTGCGATCAGAAGGTCTACAGCTCCTGGCTGAAATCCACGGTGGCGAGTGTGGCTGCCACGCGGCCTCTTCCAATCTGGTCGGTAAAGCATACCGATCTGGTTTCTACTGACCCACGGCCATGTCTGACGCCAAAGACCTCGTAAAGAGGTGCAAAGGATGCCAATTCTTTACCAAACAGCAGCACCTGCCAGCTCAGGCCCTGCGCACAATTCCCCCATCATGGCCCTTCGCCATGTGGGGCCTTGACTCCGTGGGACCGTTCCGAACCGCCCCAGGCGGCTATAGGTATATCCTCGTGGCCGTTGATAAATTCACCAAGTGGATTGAAGTCCGACCTGTGGTGAAAGTAACGTCGGAAGAAGCAGCGAAATTCATGCAAGATGTAACACACCGCTTCGGTGTGCCCAACAGGATCATCACCGACCTAGGGACGACCTTCACAGGGTCTGCCTTTTGGGATTTCTGCCAAGACAACACGATCGACGTCTATTACTCCTCGGTCACCCACCCCAGGTGCAACGGCCAGGTCGAGCGTGCCAATGGCATGGTTCTTCAAGCTCTTAAAGAACGTATCTTTAAAGACGCTTCAAACTACGCTACCCGATGGTTAGCCGAGCTACCACACGTGATTTGGGGTCTAAGGACCCAAGTCAGTTCTGCTATGGGTTTCTCGCCTTTCTTCCTGGTCTATGGCTCGGAAGCCATCCTACCCACCGACGTCACTTTTGGAGCTCCTCGCATACAGTTCTACGAGGAGGGAGAAGCCGAGCAGACTCGTCGTGTCGATCTCGACAGCCTCGAAGAGCAGAGACTGACAGCCACCATGAGGCAAGCTCGTCACGACCAGCAACTATGTCGGTACCACGATTGCAATGTTAAGGAGACCTCCTTCAACGTTGGCGACCTAGTCCTAAGGCGCATCTAGAAGACCGATGGCATGCATAAGCTTTCTTCCCCCTGGGAAGGGCCTTTTATCGTCACCGAAGTCATCAGCCTATCTACATATCGCCTCCAATGGGGCGATGGGCAAGGCGTACCCAACCCTTGGAACGTGGAGCATCTACGACGTTTCTATCCGTAGATTAGTTTTTATTACAGCTATGTATTCCTCGTCCTTGTACCTTTCTCAGTTTAATAAATATTAATCAAGCAGTCATCTGCTGTGTCTCGAGTCCTACCTTCTCCTCTCTCATGTCATAAACCCTCCCCCTCGACACGCTCGGGGGTTTGGCTAAAGCCAATACAAAGGTCATGACACCTGGGGGTTAAGATTTCTGTTCCTCCCCCTCGACATGCTCGGGGGCTTGGCTCAAGCCAGCACATGGGTCGATCGACCTGAGGACGTCATCCCTCATGACTACCTACTTAGTGTTGTCGCGAGCCTGCTTGGTAAAGGTTGCAAAACCTAAGTCCTAGACTCCCTCCTGCGCACTGATCACACGTAAGCCTCCCTGCTGAGCTGTGATGGTCGGTAAGCCAGCCTCTCCGTGAGTAGTGGTTAGCGGTGTATGCTACATGATACAAGACGCCGTCACTAAAAAGACTACCAAGTTCGCACAGACACAAAGTAGGTACATCATGCAGGCAACAAAAGAAGATTTCATCCAATGTTATTTTACATGGCTGAGAGAAGGAGGAGGTAAAGCTCCAAGACTAAGACTACTCTTCCCCATCGTCGCCTTCATAGTCAAGAGCGTCCATTACCGCCGTAGCGGCATCACGCACTTCAAGCTCCAGGGCCTTGAGGTCTTTCGTCGTATCTGCACCGCCCCCGACCTTGACCATGTCAACCTCGGGGTAGTGCGACTTCACCCGTACCAATGCTTCCGTGGCCGCTGCCAAGCTCGTCGCCTTCAGCAGGTCGAGCAGCTTCTCGGGTATAGCTATGAGGCGGTCAACAGCAGACTTCGGCTCCTCCCTCTCGACCTGCGATGCTATCATGTCCATAGCATAATGGGCAACGTTCTTCAGGTCGGTCAACTCCACTTCTTGCCCTGCAATGATTATTTGGTGATGCTGCAGCGACTTCAAAGCTACCTCAAGACTGATCTCAAGGTCCTGTCGAGCTTGTTTCTCATAAGCCAGCTTTTGAGTCATAGCGAACTCACTGTCAATTATCTCCTTCATCGTCCGTTTGAGCTCGTTGGCGCCAGCCTCGGCCTCACGAAGGTTTACCTCCAAACCCCGAACCTTCTCCTTGGTGTTTTTCAGGTCGTTTTTGAGGTCATCCTCACGCCTGTGAAAGTCTGCGGCATACAAGTAATATACTCTGAGGTCAGGCCCTCAGCAGCACAATACAACAATGGTAAAACCTGTAAGAACACTTCGATCTTACCAATGTTAGCGGCGTTAAACTGCGCATTGGCCTCCTGGGTCCTGCGCTTCTCTGCAGCCAGCTCGTCCTCGAGCTTCTTCTTGTCTACCGTCGCCGCCTCACGGACCTGCTTGAGCTCCTGCTCAAGCTCGACTACTCGCTGTTGTGTGGCTGCAGCATTCTTAAGCAGGTCGGCCCTGCCCTTTGCACGGTCAGCCAGCGACTGCTCCAAGATAACAGATCATCAAGTATAACTTGAAAGTACGTCGTCAAAGATAGCATAAGCAGAAGACTCACCGTCAACGCCACGTCAAGCGTCAAGATCGCGTTCCGGACCGCCCTCATGTCCTCGTTGTCATCAAAGATATCCTCCTGCCAAGGAGTACCATTCTAGTCCATCTCCCTATGCATCAATGTCGGCCCTGTTGACGATGAACCCGGTACCTGCGCGCCGGCTGTTTCTGGATTCCCCTGCGGCCGCTCGATCTGAATCGGGTCCGCAGCAACGTCCTGAGCCGACGTGCTGGGCACCGCGTTGATAGGGGCCACATTGATGACCGGGGGAGGGGTTGAGACCCCGACGTCGCCTACGGAACCATGTGTCCCGGCATCTGCAGCAGGTGGAGGAGTCGCCGTCCTCGCGTCATCGACCAAGGTTTGAGCCCCGACCACATGGTCGGGTGACCTCGTTCGCGAAGGTGAAGCCTGGGCATCCAGGTCACGCTGGGGTTGCGCGTCCGACCTGCAGCTGTCATCATCAAATATAATACAAGATCCAACAACAGTTAGTCAACAAAAGACCTTCAGTACTACGACCATACCTCACAGCAGCCGGGGCACGGAGCTTAGGCCCAAAAGGCTGTATTTTTATCTACACAGGCATCCTTGCCTGCGCACTAGCAGCAGCTCGCTGCCTCTCCATCCCTTGACAGAGGTCATCCTCCGTCGTCTTCTGCACTAATTCCCGCTGCCTCTTGGCTGCGGGGCTCAGCGACCTCCTCGCCGACCGATCATCACGGACCGGCGGATCATCGGTGGCTTCATCTTCCTCGTCAGACTCGACCTCCCTAGTCGGAGGTGTAGGAATAACCGGCATCTCGACCGCCGGTGGAGGGCTCGTCCTCCTCTTTCTCTTCTTTTTCTTCTCCGCCTCGAGCTTGGCGGTCTTCGCCGCCTCGACCTTGGCAGCAGCCGCCGTGGCTGACTGCTTCGCCGTCGCCGCCCTTGTCTTGCGCTTGGGCTTCGCGGCGGAACTCGCCTCTTGAAGGTTTCCTGCATCATCACTGACCTCCGGATCGGTGTCTTCATCGGCCTCTACAGACGAGTCTGACTCGTAATTCTCCAGTAGCCCGGCTGCTGGAGGTTGGTACTTGTCCGACCTCAGCTTCCGACGAGGATCTTCGCCTTTAGGAAGAGGTGCCGGGCACCAAAACTGCATCTGCCGATCCTGCAACAGATAAAGACCAAAGGAGTAAGAACGACGTAAATAAAGGAACAAAGCAAACGACCTAGTAGTCCCAGGACTCACCGGGTCAGCTGGCCGACTCAACGAATACGCCTTTGGGCACTTCTTGATTCGTGCCCTCCCGGCGTAGATCTGTGACACCCTAGCCGCCATCTCCTCCTTGGAGACTTTGCGGTTGACCTCATGAGTGGGGTCCGATTGCCCCCAGTACTCGTACGTCGGGTGCACCCGATCCTTGATCGGCTGGATCAGGCACCGGCAGAACGACCTAGCGACAGAGCCTCCTGTCACGCCCCTCTCCTTGAGGTCGCTGACTAGTGCAAGAACCTCCTTGACGTCGTCCACCTCGCGCGAGGACAGCGCCAGGTCCCACTCTGGAATTTTCACGGGCTTGTGCCCAGTACGCTTCGGGAGCGCCGGCAACTGGTCAGCAACGTAGAACCAATTCGACCTCCACCCAGAGGTGTTGTCCGGAAGGTCCGTATCAATCCACTCCGACTTGAGGCCTGACCTCAAGCAGAACATGACAGCCCCTACAACACCGGCGCGCTTGCCGGTGGTCTTCACGCAGAACAGATGTCGCCAGAGAAGGAAGTGGGGCGATATCCCTAGGAACGCCTCGCAGAAATGAGTGAACGTCGATACTACAGTTATGGAGTTGGGGACGAGGTGTGCCAGCTCCAGCTTGTAGTAGAAGAGAAGACCTCGGAAGAAATCACCAGCGGGGATGTTGAACCCACGCTCGAAGAAGGAGACGAAGACGACCTGCTCCTTGTCGTCCTCCGTCGGGAACGCCTCGCCCGTCGGTGCTTTCCACTCCACCTCCGCCTTGGGCCTCAATAGCCCACGGTCTACTAACGCCTGAATCTTCGCCTCGGTCACCGTCGAGGACACCCACACAGTCCGCGGGTCTGGGATCTCACGAGCCGGCGCCGCCATTTCTTGAGCTTGAGCAGATCTGGATCTAAAGGTTACTAGGGTTTTGACGCACATGCGCAGCGGCGCAGTGCGCAAATGGCGGAGCTAACGCACGGCCTGCTATAGACGGTGGCGGATTGGGGAAGCTAGGGCGGAGGCTGGATGCAAGGCCGTGGCGGCTATGGTGCGGTGGCTCTGGCGGTGACGGCGACGGGAGGAAGAAGGCAAAGGGGGCGGTCAACGCTGATCCCCGCCGCTCTATTTATAAGGGCCCCACCGGGTCTGCCCGTTGCGGTTCCTTCCACTGTACGGAGCTCGCCCTAACGGCTCTGTGCCGATAATTTCGCAATCCGATCTCAACAGATAAATACTCAACGGATACCCGAGCGACCTATACCCTGAGTTTAGGTCGTGACTACAACAAAGTTATCAGGTCGTCCTAATAGCACATTTCGATCTTCATGAGGTCGATAAGCCCCCAAATTGCGTTACTTTAGGTCTTTGATGAATAATTTCGTCAAATCGACCATTACATGACAGAAGAGAGCGAACATTACACGGGAGCTACGAAGGTACACAAGTCGCCTGCGACCTCGTTGGATCTAAAACCCGTGAGAAATTACAAATATATTTGAAGACCTGGTCTACTTAGAGCAATCCTTGAGGTGTACTCTGCTAAAGTAGAGCACATCGCAAGAATTCTCCTAGCCCCAGGACCTCGATGGTGGCCTTGCGGTGAACAGCTGCACGACGCCGCACGTAACAGGGCATGCTCTGTGCCGGACTATGGAATGCAGACACGAGCTTGCTCTTCGGCGCGCAGGTTGAACTTCCAGTGAGCATCTCATGCTTACCAAGAACCTGCAGCTGCACGTCGAGCCTCTACAGCATCACCTCCAAACTCTCCTTGATTCCTTGCTGAGGCAAGGTACAAAGAGTGGGTGTACTGCCTATATTTCGCAAGAGTTCTCCTAGCTCCAAGCTTCTACATAACACAGCATACTACAATCTAGTGGACGGACACATGCCCATGGCATGGTCTCAATACTACCCTGCGGCTTCATAGCTCAACAATGCTCGGTGCTTGCCTCCTTCAGTCTCATGGTGCTATTTATAGCCAAAGCCAGACCTCGGGTAGTTGGCAAAGTGATGACACTGTCACCACGTGGTCCAGAGGGCCTGCAGACATGTGTATGATTAAAGGCGACGACTTTACCCCTGTCTCGCGACGTCTTTGTTGCTAGTGCATCAACGATGCCTGAGCCCGCCGCAGAGTCACATGGCTACAGTACCCCCTTGATTCGTGGGCAGTTTGTCGTTTTCTGGGTGGCAAGGGAATCTCCGACCACTGTTGACTCGTGACCCTGCAGTCTACAGAAAAAGACAAAGCCTGACCCTGTGTCAGAGGGCCCAGCGCCTAGCTACATCTACATACAACGACGATTGATCGACCTCCTTCTATAACTTGGCGTTTTCATTTGCACCCACTAGGCTCTGCGTCCTGGTGCACCCGCTATGGCTCTACATGTAAACGGACCTATTCCAATCAGTCTATATTTCTGTTTCCTGGACAGAATGGTCGTAGGTTCGATTGAAGACCTTCTGGGGTAGGCGTGCCTCGCTGCTCTGCCAGTTCCGTCTGGGCGCCTAGAGATCAGAAGCTTCGCATCTACGATTTTCGTCGGGCCCCCGTGGTCGGTGTGCCTATTGCTGAGGTCGTCAATACCTTAGTACCATGGCTCTTCTGGATGGCTTGCAGCTATGTTGGTAATCTGGACACCAAAATGACCTCCTAGAGGTCGGCGTGCCTTAATACCTAGGTCTTGCAATACCTCGGTACGTATACGGCTCTGCCAACCTAGTTGGGCGCCCTGGATGCGTGACCTTCCTGAGGTTGGTGTGCTTTTTAAAGCCCTGTCAGCCTGCTCTGAACACCTAGAAATTTACATCGGAAACGAAGGCCTCCCTGTGGGGTGCGTGCCTAATGGCCCTGCCAAGTATCTCCGGATGCTTGGGCGCTTCTTGATTTGAGACCTTCCTGAGGTCGGCATGCCTTAGGTGGCTCTGCCAGACTCTTTGCAGCTATGCAGGATATCTGGGTGTCTCTACACTCCATTAGTTTCAAGATCAACATCGTCCTACGGCTCCATCGTCGACCGCTCCAGACATCATAACTTCAGCTACGACATGAATGAAGACCTCTTCGTGTGACGTGCCTTTCAAGATCTTGTTCGATATCCTCGGATACTGGACATTGTTGATTTGAGACCTCTTCGAGGTCGGCACGCCTACAAAGCCTCCTTGAGGTCGGCTCTGCCAGACTCCTTGCAACTATGCTGGGAGGTCTGGGTGCCTCTACACTTCGTTCGATCAAGACCATGACTCAGTTTTTCTTCTCTCTCCTTGAGCATCAAATCAGCCATGCTGCCTGCTTCAATGCTCGAGGACTACTCTACGAGAGCGTCTTCGACGCCCTCTTGTTTTCTTCGTCGTACCAACCTGTTGAGAAACCTGTTTCCCACCAAGTCGTTACTCGACCTACTTTTTCTTTCTTTTCTTTGGATCATCATACCGGCCATCCTGCCCGCCACGATGCTCGGATACTACTCTACGAGTGCATCCTTGATGCCCTCTGAATTTTTTCATCGTCGTTTCGATCTATTGGAAGTTTGCTTACTATAGGTCGTCACTCGACCTCTCTTTGTTCGGCAAGACTAACACAGGTCGGCTGCTAAGCTGATTTGTTCTTTTTTCTTTTGGACTGACTGCATGCTATTCAACCTGTCGATAGCTCTATGACTACGTTATGACCTTTCTAAGGTCGCTGCGCCTACACCTCACTCGGGGGCTTGTGAGACATGGGTACCCCTAGGTCCCCACCGACCAGGCTCACGGCCGTCGCCGACAAGTGGGTCTGGCCTACTAGAAGACCCGCTGACCTGATAGTGGGCTCAACCGACCTAGTTGGTGGCCCACACGACCTCCTGAAGACCTTCCAGAAGATTCTCCAGACGACCTTATCCAGAACGACCATAAGACTTGGCGTACAAGACAAGACATCGGTGGATTCCGACCAAGTAGATCGACGGATATGGCAAGTATTGTAATCGACTAGATTTAGGTCTCTAGGTCGTAACCGACCAAGAGTCTGGGAACCGACCTTGTCCGCTGGCCAATATAAGGCGGGCGAGGCAACCCTTGTACAACGGCGCAATCCTCAAACAATCTACACCAACAACTGGACGTAGGGTTTTACTCTTCGGAGGCCCAAACCAGTCTAAACTCGCTGTGTTTTCCGTGTTCCGTGTGCTCGTGCGCAACCTTCGAGTTCTTAGCCTTAGATTCCCCCTTGCCGAACAACTAAACCACAGGGATTAATACCCCGGTGGGCTGTTTAGATCTCACCATCTGACATATTTGTTCACAAGCATCAAGATAAAAAGCATGGAATAAAACATATGCAAGCCAACCATAGGAAACATGTAAAGCAGGTAGAGCAAGATTCCATGAGTTTGATTTAGCAGATAAGAATTGAAACTCATTCAAACTCATGAATCAAAGAGAGTGAGATAAAGAGTGCACATACCATCGCTCCTGAAGAATATAAGAGACAAGGAAGACCAGTGGTGGTTCAACTGTCCCATGGGGCAGACGGATCACTCTAGTTTGCCTTGTTCCTTGTCATGAAAGCGCAGTCGATGTTGTGCAACACCTGTGTGGGAGATCTCAAGTGTGTATGTCGATGATAAACTTGGGAGATCTCCCCCACACTTGTTCATGTACCTGGTGCTGTCTTCAAACAAAATGGGAAAAAACAAAAGAGGGACTCTACTGGTTCAAGAACCAGGGAGTCTTTATTTAAATTCAAATATAAATTCACCATGAGACCTAGCTCAAACAAGGCTGGCATGCCTTGGCTTACCTTCCCATTTAAATCAAGCTCGATGACTTACCTCATTTGGATTCAAAAATTCCTGCAAGGGTTAGTCCGCCTATACAACCAATATCCATGCGAGCATTAACTATAAGGTTCATCAATCAAACTCGACACCATGTCTTATTTGATTGAAGAAGACAGTTTTAACCTAAGCACCATGCTTAATTTAAAACAACCTACGGAAGCACGTAGCTAAACATGCACTCAAACCATAGCATTACAAACATAGATAAAGGAAGCATGAGCAAAAGATGGTGAACATCGGGCAACCTCCTGAAAGGCTTTGTTTAAGGTCAAAAGCAGGACGTACCTAACTGGGCAAGAGGCTTGAGCTAACATCATCTCCAAACCAGGATAAGATTTGGATGAGAGGAACTTTACTCAGGATGCTCACATACCTCCCCCACACTTGAAGTTTGCATTGCTAGGCAACAAAACTCAAGTGTGTGGAGATCAAGCTTCCTTTTGTAAATGTTCTCTCAACAAAAACTTATAAAGGTGTAGTAGTGATGTAGCTCACATGTTCTTAGGCATCACCTGTCCATCATTCTTTTCAATCTCCACCTGAAAGGTTAGCGACCAAAAATACCCGAAGGACAACCTTATCCTAAAAACATGCTCTTGCTTTTTATTTCAAAAAGGAAATAAAATCTAACCTAATCCAGGCTATCTCCTAGTAGTGCTTTGTTTATGGTCATAAGCTCGACCCTAGGAACTTCCTTCCCGCAGCTGTCATTGGTGATGTCATTCCCGTCTCACCACCAATTGTTGATGTATCAGTGAAGCTTCAGCTGCAAGGTTAGTGCCACAGTGCATACACGAAATCTGCAATGCTTATGGTAAACATATGCATCTACAACCACCCTTCTAAACTTTTTACAGGAGAGGACCATAAGGTGGTCGTAGTCCACGTCCGTGCTCAGTGCACTAAGCATGGCTGACTCTGGAGAAGCATGATGCAAGCATGGTTTAGGTGGTATATCAAGGGTGAAGCTACCATGCTCGTCTGTGGAATCCTTCCCTTTGGACTCCAGAGTTAGTGCCTCATAGATCTCGATGGCCCATGAATTCTCCATCTCAAGAGATTCATCGTGTAAGATCGATGTTGATTCTCGATCAAGGTCGAGAGCAACATGATATGGGCCAGCGGGAAGAGGCACAAACTCGATCGAGGGTGAAGAGGATCTCCCGAGTCATACTCTTGAGGAGTAGAGAAATCTACAACCTCAATGAGAACGGGCTCAGATGATGCGAACAGAGATACATGCATCATCTCCTCGAGCGGGTTTTGCTTAGGAAGAGGCTTCACCATATAATTTTCAGAGAACAAGGGAGTAGTGGGTAGAAGCGGCTTCCCTAAGCTTTTCATCCAGGTTCCCTCGGGATGCATCGAGAAGTTTTTCTACAGGGGAGCCTCGGAGGAGATCAAGATCGAGGACAACAAAGATGTGGAAGTCTAGATTAACCTTGATCTTGTCTATTAGGAGTGGCACGGCACAAGCAACCCCCCGACACTCAAGAATATGTCCGGAGGGACAACTCTTGAGGAGTTTGTTGGATGGTCTTAGCGTAACATTGCCCAACAAAGTGTACACTAGGTGCCATGGCATAACATTAATCTCCATGATGGGGTTTAGGTGGGCTTCTATGGTAATTCCTTTTATGGAACAAGGAACGATCGTAGAGGGTGAACTAATCCAGAGTGCTTCGGAAAAGTTTTCCACTCCAGTCGACCACTTCTTCTCCATGGACTCCATGATAGCTGTTTCGTTTGGAGGATCAGGAGGCAAAGGAGGTACCGTAGGCCTAGGGGAAGGTTCTGTCAAGAGATTTCTAGATTGAGAGATATGGACAGAAAAGACTTCCTCCCCAAATTGGGCATTAGAAAGATTCGAGGTGTTTTTGTGGTTCCTAGAAGGGTCATCCTCGAATCGGAAAGCTAACTCCGAAGGTTGAATTCCTTCTTCCTCCAGTGTTCGTGGTTCAGGAGAGAGCTCAACGGACAAATCTTGGGATGTGGAAATCATAGGTTTTGGTTTGGCTGTTGAGAGACTCTCATGGCTTGACATACACTCTTTGTGGAGGGGTACAGACTCAGCTATGAAGGAGGTATTTTCAGAAATTCGCTCTAAGATTCCTATAGCTTCATCTGGAGTCCTTTCACAAAAAGATCCTCCAGCGGTGATGTCGAGATATTGGGTGGAGTCCTGATCGAGACCTATGTAAAAATGTTGAAGCAACACAGCATTGGGTATCGATAGGACAGGGCCTAATTTCACCAAGAGTGAAAATCTAGCCCAGGCCGCACCTAAGGATTCCTTCTCGTTCTACTGGAAAGATACGATAGCCTTTCGTAGGGCAAACATCTGGGTTGTGGAGAAGAACCTAAGACAAAATTTGTCTACAAGTTTATCCCAGCTCCCGTTCATGCTACCTATGGTTCTCGTGTACCATTGCTTAGCCCTCTCTACAAGAGAAAAGGGAAACAAATTCCACTTAAGGGTATCGTGTGACATGCCCGCAATGGCGATGCATGAACATATTTTCTCAAATTCCCGTAGATGGTGGTATGGGTTATCACTACTTAACCCAGAGAAGAAAAGTTCCTGAACCTTAGTGATATAATCAGAAGGGATTTCATAGCCAGGTGTGAGAATTGGGTGCTCAGAAGATTGTGGCTCTAAGAAATTCCCTCTCGGATAGGAGAAGCTTAAGATAGTAGATTGTTCCGTGATAAAGGGGGTAGAGGTAGAAGTAAAGAAAAATGAAAAGACACAAGGACCACTGGGTACAAAGATAGATACAACAACCGTTCCCCGGCAATGGCGCCAGAAAGCTTGTTGGGTATTTTAGCGACACATGAATAAATCCGCAAGCGCACGGATACCGTTGTAGCTTTCACCTCAGAGTATTCCAAGGGTATCGAATCCAAGGGAACGTGTGTGTACTAACTTCGTACAGTCAGTCCAAGGACACACCTAGATAAGAGGCAAAGATAGAGAGGATTCCTAAAGATAGCACTATAGATGATATTAAAGGTCGATCTCTAGCTATAACTTGGCTTAGGGTACCGATAGCCCTGACTTAACAGGCGACTCCGGTACGCGGATCTATGTGGAAGGAGCTCTGACTATATCCAGCCGTGGAGGATCAACGAGGGCCAGAAGGGCTGTCACTACCTCCTGGACTGCCTCTACCTAACCTTGGGATAAGCCGAACGGATGATAACTAGTAGCGTGTCACAACGTCCATGTTGTGGTTACTGCCATAGCCAACGGACTACGGCACCCTGTACTAATAGAACTACGACCACGGAAGAGAACTGATCTCACTCACTATAGGTACTACTAGCTTACACTAAAGGCATACGAGAGAGCACTCGGTCCCGTACTATGCTTCCAACGTATACGAATGACTTGCAGCAGACGAATGCATAAACCCAGGATCTATGCACTAGCAGAGGAAAAAGGCTACTCATGCAACTTAGCATAAACTATTAGAAAGGAATCACGAACACACTTTATTCTAATCAGAGCATGCAAGCATATCCACTTTATTCTAAATGACGAACATGCATACAAACGGATATGAGCACTTATGAACCTATGCTACAAGATCGAATGGTTGTGTTCGAAGAACACATGCCTCTAAATCAAGAACACACGATGAACACAAGAACATATCACCTATGCATGAATGCTACTTTAGTCTAAATAGAAAATGCGGAAATACTTACTTTACTCTAATTGAAGAACAAGCATCCATAGAGATACAACTCTCTCTCTCACTCTCCTATTCTCTAATCTACCAAGGAGAGGCCTCTCCTTTGAAGGGAAGCTCTCATCCTTGGGTGAGATGGTGTGTCCCTAAATGAGCCCCACTCTCCCTCTATTTATAGGCCTATGGCAACTTGCTTCTCTCCTCTCTTCCCTTCTCTTCTTGCGCCACTTGGAGTGAGGAAACGGGGCAGCCACGACACTATAGCATCCAGGGGAAGGTACTTGAGGCGGTGGAGGTGAAAACCGGAGGAAAACCGGATCCTAGGGGCCTGAACTGGAGCCGAGCCGGCCTTCTGGGCGCTGAACCGGACGATCTGTAGGCTAAACCGCAAGGAAAAAGGGAAACCCGAGCTGAACCGGCCAACCGACTCGCAGCGCACCACTCCGTGGCCGCCACCTGTCCGACGGCCCGCGCGGCTCGCGCGCGCCCGGGGTCGTGACTCGGCTGCGAGTAGGAGGCCGCCACGCGGCGTACGGCCGCTACCTCCCGCGCGCGTTCCTGCACGCGTGCAGTGATGCGCTGGTCCGTGTGGGCCCTGCCGCTAGTGGGTCCGTCGGTGGGTCCTGCTGACGTCATCACTTGTGCAACATTCTGTCTTTTTCACATCTTCTTCATACGAACTCCAAAGTAGGTAAATGATATGTCCATTTCGATAGTCTTGACGAGCTCGTCGCAATGGTGCAATTCAATTTGGTATTTGGGACTGTTTGTGATGACGTCCTATATAAGCCATTGATTTGCTTGCTCTCAACTTTATCATTTCATGTGTGTTTTAATGTGTCCTGCAACAAAAGCCAGAAATACCAACACTTGTGGAACTTGTCAGTATAAAGACCTATTCTAGTGTTGATGATCACTTTTCAATTTATTTTATGCAGGAGTTGACGGTGTAAAAGTGGTACTTAACAGCCGTCAATAGTACGGTCGATACTTCTGCAATTCTTGACTTCTAGTTCGATTCTACCTTGCTAGCAAGTACTGTAGCTTGATCTATGTTGAGGTGTTTGTGTTATTATTACTGCTCTGAGCCTCCGACATTGCTGGTAGTTGCTCGATCTATGTGGGTCTTTGCGATCATGTCTTCATTATGCTCTTTTTTTTTGTTTTGATAGTCATGGTGACCACTAGCTCCTCCCATGCTGCGACAACACCAAGCCCAAGCTCTAGATATCTCATCCCCATGGGGACCCCGATGGGGTTCAGGGCTCTGACGAAGACGGGGACGGGGCAAGAAATTTCCCCGATAAGCATTTCAGGGCCAGGCGGGGATATGATTTTGAGGACCGGGGCGGGGACGGGAAGCAGCCCCCCGGCCCTGCCCCGCCCTACCCTGTTGCCATCCATATCCGCTGAGGTACATGACCGGGGAAGAGTGCCGACAGGCTGGCACTTCCCTCGAGCTACACCTCACTCTCTTCATATTTTCTATGGACAATGGAGTGTACTATGCTATGAAGTGGTGGAGCTTCTCTTGACCTTCTTATGTTTCTTTTTATGTTGAGTGAGGGGGTGGAGGCCCCCTTTTACAGTGAAAAGGTGCCTTGGGGGAGTGGAGGACCTCTTGGTCACGTTCCATGTAGAGGTGCACGGGAATCACCGATGATTGCCTTGGATATGCGCTGGAGATTTTGGCGCTGTTGGCAGTCAAATTTGACAACCCTAGAGCACTTGTTACGCTTTGGTTTTGACTTTGATTTTGAACTAACCCACCACTAGGCATACTAATGGTGTAACAAGTTCACCTTTGCATGTGCTTTTGGAAGTGTAATATTTTTGCAGGAAATCATACGTTTAATGGATAAGTTTGCATTGAGTTCGGAGGATGCTATGCATGAGGATCAAGGAACTTTGTTTGTGTGCAAACACAAGGTGAACTTACTTCCAAAGGTGGCAAGAATCAATATGCAAGGACAAGATATTCCTGAGGACCAAGATAAAAGACCGAAGTTCATGCGAGAAGACCCCCTATCTTGATTGCGGGGATAACGACGCCTGAAGCCCACATGCGAAGGTGCAAAAGGTCTTATTAACGAGAGAAGCCACGTGGAGGAAGACGGGGCCGAACCAGGCCGAAATGGGCCCAGGCCGGTCGGCCCACCCCCTTGATCTGGTGTCGGTTCGGCCTCCCATTTCTTCAGCGTTAAGATGATGGAACCCTAGATGTCTGCCGACACTACCATTCGCTTGAGACGCTGATAAAATCCTCCAAGGTCGACCATATCACATATGCAGAGATAGGCAGAGATATTCAGAGAATTGAGAGCTGACATAGAGTTCCGGAGGCTGCCACAAGGGAGGAGGACACCGAGGCTGTTGATGGTCGATTTTGGTACACCTAGCTATGAGTTTACCGTCAACATTGGCACTGATTTGATATCCAAACTAATGGTACTAACCCCCTTGGTATAACAAGTTCGCACTCGCATGTGGTTTTTGAAGTATGTTGTTTACGTAGGATTTAAGCGCTTAAAGGAGCACTTTCGGGCAAAGATCATCGAGCACTTTATGAGAAGATAATGAAGCCCGACATAAGTCAAGACTCGAAGGGAACATGACTCCAAATGACCCAAGGTCGCCTTGAGATTTGGAGATTTACCCATGAGATCAACTTAACCCGAGAGATATTCGCGCAGCCCAGGACATCATGATCTTTCGATACAAATTCGGGGACTTAAATGGCCTCTAATGGCAAAATGTTGACTACCAAAGTTGTGGACCTTGTTGAGAGATTCGATTTGGACATATAGAAAGCCCAATTCGGACCAAGGAGCTAGGAGATATGGCCCTCGAAATAACTGCTGCGCAGACAAGTCCGAAATCAGACATTTTATCTTCCGAGGCCGTTTTGGGGATCTTATTTTCATTTCCAAGGGAACCAATGAATACCAAAGTTGGAGATAATTTCATGTCACACAATTTAGACACCGAATTTGCATTATTTGGAGTCTAAATGTGGAGATATGACGTCAGCAAGGAAGGGCTGCGAAACAGGAAAGTCTGGGCGAGGCTGATTTTATGGAAACCAAGTTTGCTTCTCTCTCAAGGAAGATCTCGTGCAAGGCAACGTGGAGCACGCCCCAAGGCTCCCCAAGGGTATAAATACAACCCCTATGCGCCCCAAGATGGTTACCATTCAGATCCAATCATTCCACCGACCTCTATTCACCAGAAAGCCGCCACCACAAGATGAGGGAGAGAGTTAGATGAGTTCGTCGCAAGGATCAACGCCGGCGGAGGGAAGGAAGCAAGAGGAGGACTCCAAGCTGTCGGCCTAGGGGTGTCCCCGAGCTTCATCACCGCCATCTTCATCCACGATGTTCTCCGGAGTCTCCATCACCCCTATGTGCTTCAATCCGTGTGAGATGATGGGGTAATGTATCCGTTCATCCCTAGGGTTAGATGGATACATGTTATGTGATTTTTTTGAGCAAACACCGTGGGGCAAAGCCCCCCGGCAACAAGGAATTAAATTAAACACAACAGGAGAGTTATAAAGGAAACTTACAGCAGGCCTAACCAGGGGTTAGGCAGAAAGGAAAAAAGAGAAAGCAAAGGCACAAAGGAGTTACAAGGCACGAAGCCAAAGCTTAATAGAGGAGTGATAAACTGGCTTGATTCTGATGAGGTGGTCCTTAACTAGGGACTTAAAATCAGCCTTCCAAGCAGCTAGGCATGGAGGTTTCCTGTTGAAGATAAAATCATTTCTCTGATTCCACAAGCACCAGGCACTAATCATAAAAATCTCCATGAAAAAAGATTGGCCAAAGGCTTGTTTAGCCTGGTAGAACCTCTGATGAATGCTTAAATTCTCCTCCCAAACAATACCAAGCACAAACCATCTGCTAGCTGCAGAGGGGCAATCAAAGAACAAATGCTCAGCTGTTTCCTCAATACTGTTCTGACACATGACACAGTTATACCCTTCCTCAAGCACTTTCATTCTTCTCCTCAGGATGTTTCTTGTGTTTAGTCCGTCGTTTAGAAGCAACCAAGCAAAAAACTTAATCTTAGGAACACACTTGGAATCCCAAATCCAGAGAATGGTTCTGGCAGGTCTGATCTCTCTAAACTGATACATGTTATGTGATTGCTACATGATTTGTGGTTTCAGTCTATTGCTTTCATGTTGATGATGCTTTGATGATTAAGGCTAGCTACCATGCTTTTCGGGCGTATGAATCCCACTACTCCCGTATACCCCCTCAACATACCATGTCATTTGTAGGTTTAGCTAAGAATACATTCCTGTAGTGACAGTACGGTGGAAGGGAAAAGGCAGCCTCGTGTTCACACCCCCTCAATAGATTGGTTTACCACTCCATGTAGTAGATGCATATTCATGAAATCCTAGATCCTAGGGAGGGAACGCTTATCTATCTTAATCACTCTCTTGTGTCAACCCTTGCAACTTAGATCCAATCTTAGACTAATATAGATTAGTTTGCATTTACTTTTAGATTAATCTTTCTCTCAAAGGTTTACCTAGTCAACTAGATTAGTACTTGGTTAAGCGCTAGTAATCCCCTTGCTCCGCGGATTGACAAGAACCTTGGGATCTCCCATAGGTGAAGAAGGGTATAGGTGATCCGTACGCTTGCGAATCGAAACTTTATACGAGTTTTTACCATCAACAGAGGCCCTGCCACGGCGCCACTGAAGTTGGAGGACAGTGAGGACCGATCTTCATCGGAGGTGTCTCTACCATGTTCAATGGTGCCATGCCTAGCATCTTAATGGGGTAAAGTCATCGTTTGTCCATGGAGTTGTAATGGATCTTGTCGTGTAACTGCCGACTCTTGTTTGGATTATAATCTATCACTTCCTTGTTGATGATACTTTAATGATTAAGGTTAGCTACCATGCTTGTTGGGTTGCATCAGCCGTGCTTGCTCCTGTAGATCGCATCAACATATTGTGTTCATCTAGGGTTAGTGATGATTACCTTCGTGTAGTGACAGTACGATAGAAGGGAAAGGGCTAAACCTTGTTCACATGTTTCGATAGATTAGATCGGTTTTACCATGCTTGGCGATTACATCTTCAAGTACCCATAGACTCCATGGGCAAATGTTCTCCATAACTTGTGCATCTCACATCTCTCATTAACGTAGATTAGATTGGTTTTTAACTTGTCTTTAGTTTACAATTAATCATCTATTCAAAGGTTTATATCAACTAGATTAGTACTTGGTTAGGTGTTAGCAATCCCCTTGCTCCATGGATTGACAAAAAACCTTGGAGGAATACTCTGGGTGAAAGAGCTACATGATCCGTGCGCTTCCGGTGAACCTTGACGTGTTATTGAACTGTCAACAGGCGCCAAAACTTGGCGCGCCCTCCACTCCACCTAGGTCGGACGACCTAGTGGTGGCCTGCCTCGCCACCGCTTTTGGCAGGTGGGCTCCCCTCTTGGACCTTGGCCTTTTCCTTAGGCGTTTGCATCAATTTGGCCTGGTTTAACCTTTGGTTATGGACCTTTTTTTCCTTGGAGTTATATGAGATTGCATGAATGATGTGTCTTCTTCTCTTTAGCCCTTTTCTTTTCTTTAAGTAATTGTAGGTACTTGCATATAACACTTCACCAAAGCTTATGGAAATAGTTAGTGATAAACACCTAAGTCTATATTGGTGAAATTTTTCTTACTATTTATGATAAATGTTGATCGCATATATTTGCGCTAGGGACCGTCAACACTCCCACACTAAAGGAAATCGACGTTTCCATCATCTTTATAGCCCAAGGAGAAATTGTGATGGCCATGAATATATGCACCAGGATGGTGCGGGGCTTGGACTTGACCAAAATCAAACAACCACTCCTATTTAAGAGCCTTCCCTGCAATGGAGTTTTTTTATTCTTCTTTTATAATGTATAGATTTTTAGGGAGCACATGGTAAGAACTCTAGATTTTTGTTTATGAGTCACACAGTACAAACGCACACGCTCACAAACACGCATTCACACTCGCCCCTATGAACATAGGTACGTAACCCTACCCTTATGAGCACCTCCAAAAGACTTAGTCGGCAAATACTCTGTGACAGAACCACCCAAAATAATTCCGTATTATCGCCTAAGCCTGTCCACGTGGCCATTAAGCAATAATAAATAACTATTATGTCGCCTCTGCCGGGTCATGCCAGGTGAATCACTTACAACAGGATCGCTGATATGCGCAAAGCCCACACGAAGGCAGGACCAGAGTACAAGTTCAACATTACACAAAATTTCACAAAGTTACATTATTACAAATCAGGTTTTCATACATAAAAGTAAAGATGTTTCAGAGATTAAACAGCGGAAATAAAACTAGCGGAAGATACACATGGGAGGCCATCCATAGAGTATCACTCATCGTCATTCTGCTCCCACTCAAGTTCCCAACCATCTGGAATAGATCCAGGCCAGATGGGGTTACCTGAAAACCACAAATTAAGCAAGGCTGAGTATGCTAATACTCAGCAAGACTGACCCGACAAAAAGAAAGTACAACTAGACATGCAAGGCTTTTTGGCTGGTGGTTTGTTTTGCCAAAAGCGACTAAGAGTTGATCCTTAATTTCAAATTTTAGCTCAAGTTCTAGTATGTTAACCATTCTAGGTAAGCACCTATACCAGGCAATCATGTTTGTGCAAACAAAATTAAACAGGCAACAATATTAATCCAAATGTTCCATAAATACATGGGGTAGCCAGTGGTCAAGCCGACTCAGATAACGGCGAGTGACCGACGATCGATCGATTTAGATCCTTTCAAGGTAAAACCCAAGATACACGGAAGAAGGTAGACCCCAAGAAATCAAATAAAAGCGAATGCGGGATCTACCCCGACCAGGCGGTTCCCGTCATTCCCCAGATTAGGGACATGCGCTACAGTCCTAAGTATAAGGTTACTGGAACGCCCTCACACAGCACGTCCAGACTCACACTTGCACTACCGGTAGCGAACCGGGAGAAGCATCTCAAGAGTAGTAGCGATAAAGTCCCTGCACTGGTTCATTAGGTACTAGGCTTACCGGTCCCATTCCCGACAAGCACTTGGTACGTTCAATAGCTTAAACCAGCACCATGCTACTCGGTCGAGACCGAACCCATTGCTCTTACCACATGAGCGAGTCAATTTAACCAACTTATGATTCCAACATAAGCATCCTATATCTCGCGAGCAATGAGTCATTACTCGACTTGTACCGTGTCCTTAAAGCATGACACTAGCGTCCTAACATACTAGTATAAGAGCATAGGAACCTAAGGATCATGCATCTAGGTTTCAAAACAACTCCTGAAACTTAAATGCACAAAGTAAATCAAAAATACTGAAAAGGTAAAAGATATGAGTTTATCCCAAAAAGGTTATATGCACTCCGGTGCTTGCCTTCCTCTACTTCAGCTACAGCCTTGGGGTCTTCTGGACTTTGGTCCAGGTCTTGATGCACGACAGTCTGGTTCACCTCTCCACTAGCTGCTCCCTCCTCCTCCTGAGTGAGTGTGTAAGTCCCGTCCGGTAAATCTACACGTTCATATGCATATGCATTAGGTGAGGGTGTGAGAGGTTAATTAAAGGTTAACTTTGATGGTGACTGTGTACATATTTAAGCAATTTAACTTACTAAACTTCACCAAACAGTATGGGGTGTGTTTTTAATGATTATAAACAGGAACAAAACCTAAAATCTTTAACTAAACTTAAAAAGTGAGCAACACATAACTATTTAGATTAAAACTAGCCTTTCATCAAAAATCCATATAAAATTAAATACACATCCATTGATCCTAAATTTTGGTACACAGCAACATATACCTAAACTAAGCTCACATGCCCAAGATTAGCTCCAGATTACATATAAATTAATTTATATGGAAAAGACAAATTTCAGCCTAGTTTATCTACATTAAATCCTACAAAAAGATTTACAATTCCTTTTGGTCTCAACTTTCTACTACAACTCATTTAGGTCAATTCTAAGCCTCTGACCAAAGCATAGGTGTAGATTCAAATTATTTTTCAAAATTTTAATTTAAACTCCTACACAAGATTAAATCCAAAACATACCAAATCACATCCTAAAATCCCATCTACGTTACCAGGGGTACTCCTAGCCATGACAAAGCCATGAGGTTCATTTGTGCTTAGAGAAAGTTTATTTAAAGGGGCTATAAAAAGCATCAAGATTAATCTAACATAAAGCTTTCATAAATCATAACTAAATATCTCGCCGGCGGCGATTGGCCGGCCGTCCTTGGCCGGGGAGCGGCTAGGGTGGAGATTGGACCTACCCTTGACCGATTCTTCGCGGTTGTTGGGGCGGTGGGGCTCCCGTGATGGCCGGCGGCGGCGCCAGGGTGGAACGCCCGCCTCGGCCCAGTTGCCGGCGGACAGGCGGCTCGGCAATTCAAGGTCGGTGCACGGGAGGCTTAAGTGGATGGGTGAGGAGGCGTAGAAGCGACAGGAGCTCGTCGGGAAGGAGCAAGACAGTGAGCTCGGCAGCGGCGCAGCAATGGCGTTGGCGGAGCAGTCTGGACGGTCCTGCGGCTCTGCTCGACTCATCTGCAATAGAGGAGGGAACGCGAGGAGGTGTTGAGCCTATTGGCGCCAGCAAGGGCGACCAACTGACCCATCTGCATGCGCGCGGGGCGCGTGACGCTGCCAGCTGGCTCGCACGCCACGGCGCGTGCCTGGGCGCGGTTCAACGGCCTTTGGGCCTACGGAGGCCTCATGACTTGTGCGTGGTCCACCATGGAGTCCGCGAGGATCCGTACGCCGGAGACAGGCGGGGGCGATGTGTGGCGCGACAGTCTCGGGCACGCGTGCGCGGGCGGACAGCGGCTGGCGCCTGTCTGTATTTCATTTGCCCCGCTTCAAAATTGCGAAACTCAAAAATTTTGAATAGAACTCGAAAATCTCCAAAGACGAAAACTATAGGGCAACAACTTTTACAAAGGGTGACCTATGTTTTGATGCTTGGTTTAATGGGAAAAACGTGGCAATGTCGCTGATTTTCTCGACCCCGATTTACTGTTCACAGGGACTTCAACTCGATTTTTGGCTAATTTGCACTCAAAATTTGAATGTCCGCCAGTTATGAATAATGTGTTCCCGAAGATAAGGAAAATTTTTTATATTGGCAGATTTTGAACTTCTATAGTGAAATTTGGAGAACGCGCAAGAAAACCATTTCAGCTTTACGGAGCACTTAAGGTTTGACCATGATTTGGGATTTTGACCAAGGGTTTATGTGCAAAAGTGATCATAGTCATGTTAAACATGCTTAGGGACTAATTAATCTTGATTAACCAAACTAATTAAGGTAATTATCTTAAACAAACATCAGGGATGTTACATACTCGAGATTGACAAAGTCACTTAAAGGATCTTGTGATGCCTAGAGGCGCGGGGCGGGGGGGGGGGGAGGTAAATACGATCACTTAAAATTTTCCTGGAAAAACTTAGCTGTGGATATTAGTAGGTCGGGTTATCCGACACAGTATCGGATGATCAAGGGGCTGGATCTTCTGGTACTAGAGCGGATGACCCAACAGTAGGAAGGATTTTAAGCGAAAATTAAAATAAAAACTAAATGTTGATTCTATTAGAATCAAAAGGTTACCAGAGATGCTAGGAGGCCTCTAGAACAGATAGATACGCAAGCAACCACACAAATCTATAGATTGAGCAAAAACAAGCTTCTATGCCAATGGAAAAGAGATGAACACAACAAGCACACAAAATAAAGAATTTGTTTACTGAAGTTCACTTCCACAAAGGAAGCTACGTTTACATTGAAGAGCTCACAAAGAGTCGGGTCCTTAATTACTAATCCTTTACTTCTCTCAATCAACCACAAAGGAGGATTGAGTTACTTACTATGAAACCTCACAAAGAGGTGGGCAATACAAACATTCCCGAGTGCTCCAAACGCACTCGATGGGTGACGCCTAACCGTCTAGAAGGAAGCTTCAAGAGTAACAAATGTGAATCAAAGAACTAGAGTCCGCCATAAGTGCTTCTTGAGATGAAGAAGGGATGAATTCACTCAAGGCTTCAATCTCACACCTCAAGAGTCTCTCACACACAAACTGTAGGTGAATCCTTGCCAATATTAGCTCTAGAGGGAGTTGGGAGAGGGGAGTGAAGGCTTGGAGGTATTTTGTTTCGAGTTAGGTCGGCAACAAATGAAGGAGGGGGTGGGGGTATAAATACCCAACCCCAAAAAAACTAGTCGTTATGCACTTCTGCGAAGGGGTACTGCTGTACTGGGTCATCCAGCACACCCATCGGATCATCCAGTTTTAGCACGAGACCCACAGAGAGTATTAAGAGATCCAGTCGGATCGCCCGGGCTAGTCGGGTCATCCCGCACAAGCACAAACAAAGCTAGTAAACTCATGTGTTCGTGTGTGATTTGTGTCTCTTAAAGATAGTTAGATCTCAAGAATAGCGCATGTGATAAACCTTGACTAATCAATTCACACCCCCTTAATAGTATGTTGTTTCCTATACTCAAATTTAAAATGAAAAATGAATTTAAATCACAAATGAGTTCAAAAAATATATATGCAAATTGGGGCCTTCCTTTGATTTTTAGCACTACTTTCCTTTTTATTCCTGCACATATCTCCTTAAAACCATTAAACCCCCTAACTTGTGATTGTCATTATCATAAAAGTCATTAGGGGCAATCTGTGTTATCGACAACACTGATGAACATAACATTTAGGCAGTCTCTCATAAGTCGACGGAGAGGAAATTCACCGTGCTCTTGAAGAAGATGATCGACAGAGCGAGATGCCATTGTGCTACGTTGAAGCCCTTGATCGCCCCTACCTGGCGCAATGACTGTTAGACTTTGGGATCTGAGCAGTCCACAGGGGGTACTCACGTGGTTGATTTGTAGGAAGGAGGGATCGAGAATTAAGAACATGATTGTAACACCCAGGGTGTTTAATATCCAGAAATGGTCATTAAGTTGATGATCAAGAAACTTGGAGACTAATGAATCATTATGATAAAAAAAATCAAATTTGAAGAAAGTTTCACTAAAGTCAACAATTGAAGTTCAAATTCAAAAAAAATCGACAAAAATGTGGAAGAACCACTTTGAAACATTTAGAACTTAGTGGCAGCAAGTTTGGAGACAAATTTGTGGTTTAGATACCTCAATTAAATAGGCAAAGTTTCAGCCATGTGAGTGTTATGCATTATCTGAAAATCTCCAAGTCTGAAATTAGTGATGATATGTTCACTTTGGAACTGTATTTTGGAATTTTCGGAATAGAAACCTTGGGATCTTTAGAGCTGCAATCAAGCTTCGATGTTTATGGTACATTTAAGTTTAATTGTGGATCAATGAAATCCCGAGCAAGTCTTTTTGGTCAAGGCACCAAAAGTTGAATCTATTGTTGTCATTCTCAAAGCTGAAAAATGCACAAGTCTAAAACAACAGTGCTTAGCTAAGTGTGAAACCACTTTTTGGAGAAATTTCCATGTTCGCACCCAAAATTGGCACAAAGCCGATCAGGCTGGCGCCACCGGTCAGACCGGTGTCCCTGTAGCTGATCTGGCAACGTCCGCACCGGTCTGACCGGTGGGCCTGACCGGTCTGACCGGTGGACCCCGAGTCCAAGTAGAATTGAGGAATCCCAGCGAATTTCGACTTGTGAAGGGTTTCCTTGCGGGGCAAGACCTCCCCACCCTATAAATATAAAGGGCCACGGCCGGTTGTGGGCCATCACCCAATCGATCATTACTTTTTTACAACTTTTATCCCTCAAACCCTAGCTTTTCCAACCTCATGCTTTCCTTGTTTGTCTCGATGACGATTAGGGACATTCTGAGTGGCCTTGCCGACCTCAGAGCAACCCTAGGAGCGCCACCTCCGATGGGGTCCCTCCCGAGGCGGCGATCTTAGGCTTTCACCGCGCCTCTGCAGCCACCGGTCAGACCGGTGCCCCTGACTGGCCAGATCGGTCTGGGCAGGAGCTCGGCGAGTTAAGGGTTTCGACGTTCCGCGCGATCTAGCGCTCGTGTGTGTTGACCAGAAAAGCATCAACATACTTTTGGCGACTCCGCTAGGGAAGAAAGATCAGGTTGCTAAAACCGTTCAATCTAACCTCAGCCAGATGGGTGCTCGGTGCGATCTCGACATGAACAACATTGTCACCGCGTCGCTGGAAGATCTCTCTCTGGAGGAGCAGCAGAAGTTCAAGGCGCTACAAGAGTACATGCAAGTACAATTCCTAGCTGGCGTCAAGAAGGATCGATCCGGCAAGGTGGCAAGATTGAAAGAGTTCGAGCTGCCAGCGATCAGGCTAAACGACAACAACGTTGAGGTAATTCCCACTGTAAGTAAGAAACCCCCGCCTGAAACTTCTCCTTTGAAATATACAGTGGAAAGTGATGAATTACTTGCTTCATATATTGCTCGTTTAGAACGGTTAGAGGATCTTGAAAAAGATAGGAGTTTAGGCTATACTAATAATGAAACTAATAGTAGTACTCCTAAAGCTAATCCTCAAGGGTCCTATCCTAGCTTAGCACCTTTGCCTGTAAATAATGCTAATTATGCTTATGGTTTGACACCAAATCCAGCATCTGGTCAGTACCCTCAGTTTCAACCGCACAGGCCAAACATGGCCGCACCGGTTGAACCGGTGCAGGGTACCGGTCAGACCGGTGCAATGGAGATGGTGCCCGACCAGCCTTTGCCAATTTCTGTCGTGCCAAATCAGATGGTCCCTGTTTTTTCTAATACAATCAGTAATGTTGGACCTCATTATAGTACGACAATGAACACATCGGTCCCCCAAAAACATTATCCCGGACGATGTGTTTGAAAGTCACAGGCTAGCTCAAGCTAAGATAGATCCCTATTTAAATAAGATGAATTTGGAGAATCCTCAGCCACCACAGCCAAATAATCCTAATTGGGAGGAATTTAATAAATTTAAGGAAGATTTGGCTAATGTGGTTAAAACTAAACTTGGTGTTGATATTGGTAATACTAATTTGTATCAAAAGCCATATGATCCCGAGTTTGATAGATTTCCTCTCCCACGTGGTTGGCGTATGCCTGATTTAATCAAATTTAGTGGTGATGATGATCGAACCACATGGGAGCATATTAGTCAATACACTGCACAACTAGGTGAAGCTGGTGTCTATAATGCTTTAAAAGTACGCTTATTTTCTTTATCTTTAACTGACACCGCTTTTGCTTGGTTTTCTTCGCTTGCTCCTGGTTCTATTATATCTTGGGATATGTTAGAGCGTAAGTTTCATGATCACTTTTATAGTGGGAGCATGCAATTAAAATTGACAGATTTAACATCAGTTAGGCAAGGAAGAGATGAGACTGTCTCTGCCTACATTAAAAGGTTTAAAGAAACTAAAAACCGTTGCTTTAATTTGTCAATCACTGATATGGACCTTGCAGACATTTGTCTGAAAGGTTTAAGGTCATCTATTAGAGATAAAATAGAGGGCACTGATTTTCTTTCGGTTGCACAAGTTCAAGTAAGAGCTTTAGTTGTTGAAAACCGAATGAATAAAGAAAAGGATAACTTTAAGTCACGTCGTTCTAATGTTCATATTATTGATTATGATTCTGATAGTTCGAACGATAGTGATAAAGAAATTTATGCTGCTGAATTTGTTTGGCCCTCTAAAGAAAAAGCTTACTCTTGTTCATCCCTTAAGCCGGCTAGTAAAGGTCGGCAAGAAGAAATTAAATTTACTTTTGATGTTTCCAAATGTGATCGTATATTTGATGAATTGCTTAAATCTGGAAATATCAAGTTAACTCATATTATTCCTCCACTTGATGAATTGAAAAGGCGTGCATATTGCATGTATCATAATTCATTTTCTCATGCCACTAATGATTGCAATGTGTTTCGTCGACAGGTTCAATCGGCCATAAACGAAGGTCGTTTGACTTTTCATGAGATGCAAGTGGATAAGACTCCTTTTCCAATCAACACCATGGATTTACAGCAGCCTAAGGTACTGGTTCGGCCACATCAAGCTGAAGTAACTAAGGGCAAGAACGTGGTAATCGGGGAGGCTAAGCCCGATTTGAGAGGAAAGGAGCTAGTTTGTAAAGTTGAATATGAGAAGACTCCTGATGGTAAAGAGACCTTCAAGGTTACTGTGAGTGCCTCTGGACATGGGGGGCAAGGGTCGTCCACACCTGCCGAGCAACGACCGTCTGAGCCATCTCTGGCCAGACCGGTCAGACCGGTGGAGGTGACCGGTCAGACCGGTGTGCCCCCAGGCTATCCGAGGATGATCAAGCCAAGCCGTCCAGAGATTGGAAATTGGAAGCTTAATGTAGCAAAGAATCAGGGGAGTGGTCCTAAGCCAAAGGTCACTTTCGACATGCTATTTGATAAGTATTCCAAGCAAAAGGCCGTTACAAGTGATCGGCCGTTAAAAAAAGGATGAGGTCACCTACACACCATGGAGGGTCGTCTTCACCCCCAAGGGCTGCTACAAGACTCAAGGGTGAATCATCGCAGCAAGGTCAAAGCTTTACTCCACCTTGGGCGTCATCAAGTTCAAGTGCACCACGCCCGATTTATGATGACAATGGAGTAATGTGGGTACCTTATCAACAAGCCTTTCATCCTGGATGGGGAGGACAGAGATCAGCTTTCGACAGAATCTCCAGGCCTATCCAAGACCGATTGGCTCCTCGCCGTTTTGGTCAGGGTCATCAGACAAGACCGGTCAGACCAGTCGCTACCACCGGTCAGACCGGTGCGGCCAGGCAGGTTGTGCCACCTCCAATGAAGCAAGTATACAGGCCGAAGCTAAAGGAGGAGGTGCAGAGGATGGATATTGATCCAGAGAGGACTACAAATCAAGATGTTATTCAGATTGGGTCAATGGATGTTCCTATTGGAGAAGATGGCAAAAGACCGATTGTTCCTAACAATAAGGTTGTGACATCAACTCCAGGGGTGTTTGCTGCTGCTAATGACCATGAGGCCAGTGGAAGTGGTTCCAACTCCAAGTATTTCTTGCCAAGGTGGTGTCCTCCCGGTTTAACTCGCACACAAAGGAGGAAGCTTCAACACCTAAGATTTCAAGAGAAGAAGGAGAAGGAGCTAGGGAGGCAGAGGGACGAAGCTTTCAACCAGTACAGGCCTATGGTACCTCAAGGAAAAGAGTGGAGAGTCAAGACCAGCTCCCAGCCAACACCGGTCAGACCGGTGGAGGAGTCGGTCAGACCGGTCACACCGGTCAGACCAGTGGTGGTCGTCGGTCGGACCAATGACCCAGAGACGCCGCCCGTTTTCTCTTTTTCGGTTCATATGGTCTGTTATGATAAGTCGGCATCGGGTCCTGCACCAGAAGACGATGAGGAGCTTATTGATTACAGTTCTTCGCCCGAGCGCATGAGTTTGGACATCAACGTGATCCATATGTCTATGGATGGTTATTTGCTCTCGGAGGAGGACGTCGCGCATCTCGACTTTGGGCCAAAGGAAGCTATTTTCCAGAAGCCTAAAGCTACTGAAATTCATCTAAAGGCTTCGTACATGAAGGGACATATCAATGGGAAGCCTATCTCTCGCATGCTGGTGGACGGAGGAGCGATTGTCAACCTGATGCCGTATTCTTTGTTCAAAAAGCTGGGAGGTTCAGATGATGAGCTGATCAAGACCAACATGACCGTCAGCGGTGTGGGAGGAGGTGAGCCGATGGGAGCTAAAGGCGTCATTTCTATGGAGCTCACCGTTGGGAGCAAGACGTTGGCTATGACATTCTTCGTCGCTGAGACACAAGGTAACTTCAGCCTAATCCTTGGTCGTGATTGGATTCATGCAAATCAATATGTGCCTTCTACCTTGCATCAATTTTTAATTCAATGGGTAGGCGACGAGGTAGAGATTGTTCATGGTGATACGTCGGCTTGTGTTGCAGTGGCTGATAGTTCTACCATGGATAATCATGAGAATCTTAAGTGCTTAACTGGTTTAGATCTATCTAATTTAAGGCTTATTGATTCTACCAAAGATGGCTTTGCTACTGTTGTCATGAAGTCGATCATTGATCTGGCTAGGACCACTCTTTCGATTTGATGGATGCAAATCTGGAGTGGTTGCAACAAAGGCGAGAACACTATCGGGTGCATAAGAACGATATGTGTGAGGCCATCGAAGACTTTGATGATTTGAGCAAAGTTAGGACAAGGGTTTACGTCGGCTGATCCTTTAGAGGAGGTGGATATTGGTGATGGCACTGTACCTAGGCCAACATTTGTAAACAAGAATCTTGATCCTTTGTTTAAATCTGAGTTAATAAAGTTGTTAAAGGAGTATGTTGATTGCTTTGCATGGAATTACAATGAAATGCCTGGTTTAAGTCGTGATTTAGTTGAGCATCGTTTACCTATTAAACCTGGTTTTAGGCCTTATAAACAACCTCATAGAAACTTTAATCCTGATATTTATGACTGAGTGAAAGAGGAAGTCAACCAGTTACTTGATGCAAAGTTTATTAGTCCTTGTCGTTATGCTGATTGGATCTCTAATATTGTGCTTGTTGAGAAAAAAGGAACAAAAAAGCTTCGTGTTTGCATTGATTTTAGAGATCTTAATAGAGCTACTCCTAAAGATGAATATCCTATGCCTATAGCCGATTTTCTTGTTAATGCTGCATCCGGACATAGAATTCTTAGCTTTCTTGATGGTAATGCTAGTTACAATCAAATATTTATGGCCGAAGAGGATATATCCAAAACAGCTTTCATTTGTCCGGGTTTTGTTGGCTTATTTGAGTGGGTTGTTATGACCTTTGGATTAAAAAATGCGGGTGCTACTTATCAAAGCGCTATGAATTTAATCTTTCATGATTTGCTTGGCATCATAGTAGAGGTTTATATCGACGACATTGTTGTCAAATCGGCTGGAGATGGTTCTCATTTAGCTGATTTAAGACTTGCATTTGAAAAGATGCGTCGGTACAAATTAAAGATGAGCCCACTCAAATGTGCTTTTGGCGTATCGGCTGGGAAGTTTTTAGGCTTCATTGTGCATGAGAAAGGCATAGAGATAGATCCTAAAAAGATTGAGGCAATCCGGAATGTTAAAGCGCCTACTTGTAAAATGGATTTGCAAAAGTTCTTGGGCAAGGTAAATTATTTGAGGAGATTCATTTGTAACTTGTCCGGGAAGGTGAATGCTTGTACTCCTTTACTTCGGTTGAAAAATGATGTTGACTTCACTTGGGGGGCAAAGCAACAAGAGGCATTTGATGAGATCAAGAGTTATTTGACTTCGCCACCCGTTCTTCAAGCACCCAAGAGTGGTATTCCTTTCAAGTTGTATGTAGCTGGAGAAGGATGTCATTGGAGGTGTTTTGACTCAAGAGACTGAAGGTAAGGAGTACATTGTTGCATATGAGAGTAGAAGATTGTTGGACGCCGAAACAAGGTACACTTTTATTGAAAAGTTGTGTTTGTCGCTATATCATACTTGTACCAAGTTGAGGCATTATTTATTACCAAGTACTTGCATAGTAGCATGTCAAACCGACATAATTAAATACATGTTGCATAAACCAATTTTGAGTGGTAGAATCGGCAAATGGGCTTATGCTTTAGTTGAATATGATTTGCATTGTTAACCATTAAATTCAATGAAAGGTCAAATTGTTGCCGACTTTATTGTTGGACATAGAGTAGATAAGCAACTTGATTTAAATGTCGGTTACGTTACTTTTACTCCATGGAAGTTGCATTTTGATGGATCGGTTTGCAAAGATGGTTGTGGTGTTGGAGTTGTCATTATTTCGCCAAGTGGGGCTACTTTTGAAGCTCTTAACCGATTGGATCGTGATTGTACTAATAACCAAACTGAATATGAGGCTCTTCTATTTGGGTTGGAGATTTTGCATGACATGGGAGTAAAGCATGTGGAAGCATATGGGGATTCTTTATTGGTGGTGCAGCAAGTTTCCAAGGTATGTCAATGTCTAAATGGCTTTTTAAATGCTTACCTTGATAAATGTTTAGGCATCATATCTTGTATGGATGAATTTGTTATCTATCATGTGCCACGAGAGGAAAATCCTAGAGCTAACGCTCTGGCTCAACAAGCATCTGGTTATAATGTTCGAAAAAGAAATTTTCAAGAACACAAACCGTTGCTTACAGCCGAGTGCTTTGCTCTGGAGGCACCGGTCAGGCCGACGCAGCCGACCGGTCTGACCGGTCCCCTGGTTCCGGGTCGGCTAACACCATCGGTCTGACCAATGTCCATGACCGGTCTGATCGGTCTCCTGGTGAAAGTTCCTCCTCGATTTTTCGTGACAAAAGTGGAGTGGAGGATTGGAGAAAGCCTCTGGTTGATTATTTACAAAATCCTAGCAGTTCAGTTGATAGAAAAGTCCGACGATGGGCTCTTAAGTTTGTTCTTGATGATGGTGAATTGTATCGTCAGACCGCAGATGATTTGCTTTTAAAGTGTTTGGGTCCTGATCAAGCTAGGTTGGCTATGGCAGAGGTTCATGAAGGTATTTGTGGTACTCATCAATCGGCTCCCAAGATGAAGTGGCTCCTTAGGCGAGCTTGCTTTTATTGGCCTACCATGATAGCTGATTGTTTTAAGTACTACAAAGGGTGTGAAGAGTGTCAAAAGCATGGGGATGTTCAGTTGTGCCTGCTACATTGATGCATCCGATTATCAAACCTTGGCCTTTTAGAGGATGGGGATTGGATTTTATTGGCAAGATTCACCCTCCTTCGTCGAAGGGGCATTGTTTTGTGATTGTGGCTACTGATTACTTCACCAACTGGACTGAGGCTATTCCTTTGAAGAATATGACACATAGAGAGGTGATTGAGTTTATTACTGGGCATATTATACATAGGTTTGGCATTCCGCAGACTTTGACTACGGATCAAGGGACTTCATTCATATCCAAAGAGGTGCGTGAGTTTGTCGATTCCTATGGTATTAAATTGCTCAAATCATCTACATATTATGCTCAAGCCAATGGTCAAGCTGAGTCTAGCAACAAAACGTTGGTGAAGCTCATCAAGAAGAAGATAGAAGACAATCCTAGAAGATGACATGAGGTATTATCTGAAGCTTTATGGGCTCATCGTATTTCTAGACATGGTGCTACTAAATTTACTCCTTTTGAGCTTGTGTATGGTCAAGAGGCCGTTTTGCCAGTTGAGGTGAATCTAGGCGCATATAGACTTGCAAAGCAGAATAATCTTGATGTTGAAACATATTATGTTTTGATGATGGACAACATTGATGAAGTGACCGACAAGCATATGGAGGTTTTGGAGGAAATTGTAAAGGACAAAAGGCGGGTTGCTAGAGCATACAACAAGAAGGTAAAAGCCAAATCGGTTCTGGTAGGTGATTTGGTTTGGAAGACAGTTTTACCTATTGGGACTAAAAGTAACAAGTTCGTCGAGTGGTCTCCAAGTTAGGAAGGTCCGTATAAGGTTGTCAAGGTTTGTTCTGGGAATTCTTATATGGTGGAAACTTTGCAAGGACAGCGGCTACCGAGGGCTATCAACGGGAGATACTTGAAGAAATTTCATCCAAGTGTTTGGTAAGACGCTTGATAGGATATGGTCGATTTAAAGCAAAAAATTGCCCTTAGACCAAAAAATGGCCGGTGAAGTGTCACATCGACCTTAGAATTATTTTTTAGACAACAAGCTTTACTAAAAAACAGGGGGCATATGTTCGCACCCAAAATTGGCACAAAGCCGATCAGGCTGGCGCCACCGGTCAGACCGGTGTCCCTGGACGGTCTGACCGGTCGGGGGTCCTGTAGCCGATCTGGCAACGGCCACACCGGTCTGACCGGTGGGCCTGACCGGTCTGACCGGTGGACCCCGAGTCCGAGTAGAATTGAGGAATGAAGGACCGATTAGGCGACCAGAGAGGGGGGGAGTGAATGGGAGCTGATAAAAATTCTTCCCGAAGGATGAACTCGACCTATGCCCCAAATTCACAACCAAGGATTCCCACATGAGTTTGCCAAGGTCGCGTAGTCAAAACGGACCTACCAACCCTAAGAATAAGTCTCAAACAAACCCCAAGTGAAAGCGCAACTCAAGAAGCAAAGAACTTAGCCGATCTGCGAGGGTCGGGGCGGACGGTCCGCGGGGTACCGGCGGACGGTCCGCACAGAGGGGGCGGACGGTCCGCAAGTAGGGCGCGGACGGTCCGAAAATCAACCCCGAACCTCCAGTACTGCACCTCGAAAAACGGACAGTCCGTAGCCTACCCGCGGACGGTCCGAACCACGCGGACAGTCCGGCAACCCCGGGCGGACAGTCCAGCAAACCACTTCCAACCGAAAACTCCAAACGAAAAGGATCGAACGAGAGGCGCTCAAGAACTCGCGATGAACACGAAGAACAGCTGGCCGGCCGGCACCTTGCGGACAGTCCGCACTAGCCACCAGGACGGTCCGCCAGGGTCGCGGACAGAAAACCGAGCCCGACCCTTTGAAGGTCAAATCTTCCTCCCCTTTGCCCGATCTCCCAATTCAACCAAGGAATTGCTACCAAATCATAGGTGAAGGTGAAGCGCCTCTATGAGATGCTATACCCACGAATTTGTAGCCCCAAACCCATTGAACCGAGAGGAATCGAGATTCTACCGAGCTCACACAAAGAGCCAGGGTTCCAACCGAAATCCTTCAATCGGAGGCCAAATTCGGAGTTTGGGGGATCAAGATCAAGCACAAAGATGCACGAGACATCTATCCATGATTCCCACAAATAAATCCGAACCCAAATACCTCAGAATCGAAGGAACAAGGCGCGCACGAAAATCCAACGAAAATAGCCCGAAAAAGACATGAAAATCACACGAGCTACAAGAAGGAAATCGACGCAATCATGAAAGCTTCCATACACTCGGAGATCAGATTCTCTACAAAACGGTGAAGAAAATCTAAACCTATGGAGCAAGGAAATGAGAAGCAGTCCGGAAGCATAGTTTGCCCAGAAACCCTAGAGCTAATATATATGAGTTCCTCCGGGTTGGGCAAATGACCAAGCTACCCCTAGCACTTAAACTAAGATACAATCCCCGTAGGGGCAATATGGTCAAGTAGCACTCCTCTTCATCGCACGGCCACGCCTTTGCCGCAGTCCGCGTCCTCCCGACGCAAGCCCTGCGATCCCGCCACGTGTCCGCCGACATCGAAGCTTCTCGGCGCGCCCGGATCCCTTCTCCGCCCGCCGAGCCTCCGGTCTTGGTTTTGTGGCTCAACCAAGTAACCCGACGGTTTTGTGGTGAACCGCCGCAAACCCCGCGTGCAGACTCCGGTCGTGAGCCGCTACCCTGCACCGGCTCCTATCCACGACTTCGTCTTGCTTTTCTTGCCACCATGCGGCCCGCACTTGACCCCGCTGGCCACCGGGTCCCTCGAGCCGAGCCTACTTGTCTCTCCACTCCTCGGAGGCCCCGCAAGGCATAGACCTTTCGCGCCTGCTCTTCACCTGCACCAACGCAAATCAAGCCGCAACCTGCACCTGCAATACTCGGCCAAGAGTCAGTCCACACCACGTTGTCAATCACTCATCACACCAGGGAGCGACCATCCACCGGTCCTCGGACGCTCCGGTCCTCAAGGAATCCTAGCGAATTTCAACTTGTGAAGGGTTTCCTTGCGGGGCAAGACCTCCCCACTCTATAAATATAAAGGGCCACGGCCGGTTGAGGGCAATCACCCAATCGATCATTACTTTTTTACAACTTTTATCTCTCAAACCCTAGCTTTTCCAACCTCGTGCTTTCCTTGTTTGTCTCGACGACGATCAGGGACGTTCTGAGTGGCCTTGCCGACCTCAAAGCAACCCTAGGCGCGCCACCTCTGACAGGGTCCCTCCCGAGGCGGCGATCTTAGGCTTTCACCGCGCCTCTGCAGCCACCGGTCAGACCGGTGCCCCTGACCGGTCAGACCGGTCCGGGCAGGAGCTCGGCAAGTTCAGCGTTTCGACGTTCCACGCGATCTAGCACTCGTGTGTGTTGACCAGAAAAGCGTCAACATTCTGTACGAGGTCTGAAAGGTTATGGAATGGAAATAAAGTTTGGGTTTCAAGAATTACCTTGGTCCAGTGGGTTGTGGGGGATGGTAAAGAATCCTAATTTATTGTGGGGCCTAAAGTTGTGAGGTAATGTTGTTTTCAATCACAGCTGAAATTAACCGAGTCTGAAAAACAGTGATGAGTAGCTATCTTGGAAATCAATTTCAGAGAAATGTTTCTTAAGAACTATGGTTCCACACTAGCAAAATGGGTTCTTGGTACATTGATGAACTTATACTCTCATTGGTTGAGCTAGATATTAAAGATAAGTAATTTTTGAGAAAGTTCCAGGACGTGAACTTAACTCTGTTAAACCTGGGCGCCAGACTAAGAAAAATTCTAAGTCTGGGCTGCCTGACAACAATAATGTTCATGAAAGTTTGCAATTATTTTGTGAGTGATTTACTATGAAAGACAGCCAATTTTGCTAATGGTAAATAAAGTTTGAAAGTCAAGGTTTAATATGGTGCCATTTGTTGGAAGAAGAAAGGAAAGTTACTATTTTTAATCAAGGTTGGAAAACGGAACTTTGTCACTGGTTCACTGAGTATCTGACGAAACTGAATGGCTCAGCCATTCAGTTCGCAGGAGAAGACCGCAGGCAGGATTTTGGAGGTTCGAATCGTGAGTTGTGTTGCTCTAATGAGAAAAGTTCAAATCTATAGATTGAAGCCCTATGGTCTGGCAACATTTTTGGTTAAAGGAGTTCGCAGAGTTTAGATTCAAATCTGGACACAGTTTTGGATCAAAATATGAGGAAAGGATGAAGAAAAGGGGAAGGGGAGCTCGGGGCAGAGCTGCCACGCAGCAGCTCGCCGCCGATGGCCAGAAACAGCTGGACCATGCCACGCGCCTGAGGACGCATGAATGGCAAGGCGCACACACAAGCAGGAGGTGGCGACGGGAGGCGGTTAAGTATTCGAATAAATACAGTGTCTGCCATTCGTTTCACCCCTTTTTTTTGAAAGCTGCCAGGAGCACTGACCCGTCATGTAAGAGGTCAGACACCCACGCTGACCGGACTCAGCGCAGATGAGGCTGCCCGAGTAGTCTCGGAACGCGTCATACTGAGGTACGCACACCACAACACACGCCTACACCCATCAGACGCACACAAGACTGGCCTCAGCACCCGGGTGCGAGACGGGGGTAGCCTCCCAGCCTGGAGCGCTACCACTGGACCAAAGGTCCGTTCGCCACTGACGCTTCTCCTCAGCCTCGTCTCGGTCGCCGGCGTTCGCCAGCGCCGTCCGTCCACCCCCGACCTAGCCGCTTCGCCAAGACCTCCCCCCAAGATCCCTCCACCCATCCCTCAAGTCGCTGCCCAGCCTCCTCAACCCTGAGCACCAAACCACCGTCGTCTTCAACCTCAGTTCGTCACCTCTGTTCTTGGTGAGCACCGCCGTCTGTGGAGCTCTATGTTGCCGAAGTACCTGCTGCTGTTGGAGTGTTGGGGAAGGCCGTACGTGTGCTTTTGCCCATGATGGTGTTTCTTGTTGTTGCCATAGTGGTCAGAGTCAGCTAGAGCTTGAGCGGCGTCGCCATGCGTGCTCTCGCCATGACCGTCGCCATGGGGATCTTAGCTCCGGCCGTGGAAAGCTTTGGTTCGGGAGAGCCCTGTGTGTTCTTGGACATGGCGAAGCTCGTGGTGTTGCTGGTTATCGTCAGTTTGCCGTCGTTGAGCCGCGCACCACCGCTGCTAGTGCTTCTGCTAGTGCTGTTGTTCCTCGTCACCGTCGCCGTTCCCAGTCGTTTGTGACCTAAACCAGACAACCAACTCCACCTGTAGGTTTGTCTTGTTGAGTTGAGTCGACCCATGAGCTTGTCGTCGCCGGAAAACCTCACCGCCAGCCAGAACACGACCAAGCTTGGTCCCAAGAGGAGCCCGTTTGTAAAAATTGAGGGTCTAGTTGTGAGTTTCAGGGACTTGTTTGTAACCCTAGGGGACCTTGGTCGAGAAGAAGAGTTTTTCTGAGAAATCTTTAGAAAGTTTTAGATTAGATTTAAATTTTGGTTTTCAAATTATTTCCTTTTCCAACTTATAGCAATGTCCAACTTCAGAAAAGCACCAACCTTGTTTATGTTTGTTTTATTTTCATTTATGCATTAAAGCTTTTCAACCCTAGGAAGATTGATAAAAAGTTAAAGAATTTGTTTGAGAAACGTTTTGCATATCTAACTTTAACTTGCATCCTTTGTTAGATACTGAAGCTCCTGAAGGGATTTCTTTGAGATACCTGAAGATTGCCAAGAGACTGAGGAGATCATTGAATTGGTTCCTGTGGGTGAAGGATTTTCTAAAGATATTAACTTAATCGGGACCCAAGGCAAGCCCCGGAGCATTTACACCTATTATTTTCAGAAATTCTTATATCATGTGTCCATCTATTGGTTATTCCTGTTTGTGCGTTAGATTTGCTAGGAGTTGTGTGAGACCCACTTTTTATGCATGATCCATCCTTGCTAGAACACCTTTGACATCTGTTCAACTTAAATTAGTAATTTTCCTATGCTTAGCACTGCTTAGTTGTTACTTAGTAGTAACTCTACCTTGTTTACCTAAGTTTAATTTGGTTCGCTCATTATACACGGAAATGGCTTGATTTTTGATAACTAGGCAGAAGCAAGTGATAGTAGTTCTGTCCACTGAGTTATAATTTGCTTAAGGACCAGTCGTGGCTTTAACTGTTGATCAAGTGATCTTTACCTGGTTGCTTACTGGGTATGGGACCAGCAAAGACTGGCGTTAATTGTTTCATGGATTGGAAATATATGATTTGTACCTGTGCTTGGCGAGTAGGAGAAGGGCAGGGGCACAGCCTGAAACTCACATAGGTGATCAGGCCAGACGTGGGGTCCCATGTGGGGGTGCGCCTTGGGGTTCGGGTAATTCCAGTTCTGATCCTCGAATACAATTGATTACCATGTTGTTGCGTGTAGTGTCATGAGTTGTGCGTAGCTGGTAATTAGGTATCTCTTGCAGGATGTAAATCGGTCCGGATCGCCACAATTCTCGGTTATGAATGCGCTTGATCACTGTTATGCAACGTTGTTAATCATGCCTGAGAAATGAAGTTTCCTTGATATACATGCTGTTTGAGTAGTACAACTTGTATGGAAAATATTTTTGTTACCTAGATGCTGAGGAAAACTAAATTGAATATAAAATCACAAAATAAGGATGAACCATTAGTAAGCTCTTTTGCAAAATGGTGAGTCATCCAGTCCACTAAAAAGCTTAGCATACTCCTGATGATATCTATTTATACTGGTTAGTCGGGTCAGTCTTGCTGAGTACCTTCGTACTCAGGGTTCTCTTGTTGTGATTTTTCAGAGACTCATCAGCTTAGCCTCTCTACTAAAGAAGAGATCCCGAAGAACTAAACATCTATAAGGTCTCTAGATGTTTAGATGAAATCTAGTTGGAGTTGTATAATTACCTACTCACTAGCTTGGTTTGTTCTTAAACTCTTAGTACCTTGACTTGCACTTAAGTTTGTTTCAATCTATGGTTTGTAATAAATAGTACCTCCTGTATTTATGTAAAAATGTAATGGATGTTGGTGCTTGCCCATCGTGGAAGCGACCCTGATGTACAGTCGTGAAACAAGTTGTTTGTGGATGATTCAGGTTGTTCCGAGGACACTCGACAGACTACCGGGTTTGAGTTAGCCTTAAGTGTGTTATTGCACAATTACTGTGTTGACAGTGATTAAACACACTTAAGCTAATTTAAATTGGGCGGTTCTGCCACAGTGATGGATGTGCAATGAGCACACAGAACACAAGGGACACATGGATTTATACTGGTTCAGGCATCTAGAGAGTAAAACCCTATGTCCAGTTCTTGGTGGTTTGTATTGTTGTGCGCTAGAGATGAGTTGCCAATTGTGGTAGGTCTGATGCCCTCGAGAGGCCGCCTTATATAGTCTGGCAGACTAGGGTTTACAAGGTTGGTTACAATCTGGGAGTCTATCTCTACGGATTACAAATAGTATACCGTGATATCTGGACTGATTGGCGGCGCATCTGGTGTCTTGACTCGCATGCCAAGCTTGGATTCATCTTCGGGGCCACAGATAAGGTCTGTTGGGCCCACTAGCAGGTCGTCTGACAGGCCGGACCCACCTGTTGGGGACGGCTGAGATCCTAGTCAGCGGGGACCCATGGGGTACCCATATCTCTTAGTGTCCATGGTAATGAATGTTCAGTTATGTAATCAAAGGGACCAGTTTATATGTGGTCTACATCAAAATGGAAGGTTTACTATTCAATCTATGTACATTTCTCTATTTAAAACCCAAGTCCTACCTTTTAATAATGTGATTTAGAAGCTAAAGATCCCAAATAAAAGTGTTTGTGTGGTACTTGATTAAAGGGGTAATCTTAACCATATATAATTTGGCTCTCAAGTAATGTTATGGAAATATGTCTTACTCCTTTTGCTCACGTAGCGATACCATTCAACAGTTCTTCTTTGATTGTGATCTTGCACCAACTAGTATGCATCATATGTTTAATGACAGATTGGGTGGGATGAATAGAAAACTTAAGTGTCGTATACTAGCAGGAGCAATTGCCATGTTTTGGACAATGATGTATTTGATGAGGGGATAGTGCCTTCATACTCAGGAGGACGCACTAGACTCGATTTTGGTCGCTACTTCACAAGGAGGAGGATCATCTGTCATTCTGTAGCGAACATGGCCCCACATACTATTAGTTCGAGTTTGATTTTGGTGATTCATGACAACATGATCAATGGGACTAACCATATTATTTAGCATGTCCTTGTAGACATTTCTAGGTCCCATGGATGCAAAAATACCACATGCCAAATTGAGAAGATAGTCTATTTTTCAAGGCTCAAAACCGCGGAAGAAAAGGAAGGAAATTGACACCGTCGGATGAACCGACGGTACCATCGGTGCAAGCATCGGTGTACTTGGTACACTGCGCAGGAGGCAAAAAGAAGATGACACCGTCGGATGATCCGATGGTCCAGTTTCTAGATGCGCCGGATGAATTGCAGAGGAGGAGCAGCGAAGACAGTAGCACCGGATGATCCGACGGTCTGAGAGAGGACATCGTCGGTCTATCCGACGCTCAGTTTGAATCAAGACAGAGACGCGCCAAGACAGCCTCTTCAGCACCGGATGAACCGATGCCTTGGTCAAGTGGAAGCATCGGTCTATCCGACGGTCACGAAGCAGCATACAGAGACGTTTTGGCCGCGAGGTCTTCAGCACTGGATGAACCGACGCACCGTCGGTGTATAGCGTCGGAACAGTTGTGTCAGCAGAGCTGCAACGGCTAAGTGACGTGGAGGGCACCGGATGAACCGACATCCTGGAAAAGCATAGCATCGGTTCATCCGACGCTACCTTTTTCAGTGGCCGTTAGCCAACGGCTAGCTGAGTGCCTTGGGCTATTTATACCCCCTCCACTCACCCATTTGATGTTGCTGGATTGTGTGGAAGTGCAGGAGAGTGCAAGACACCTAGAAGATCATATCCAATCCATCCAAGTGCTTAATTGCTCATCCATAGACTTGCATATGCTTAGTGTATGTGCTTAGTGCTAGGTTTAGCTTAGAGCTGAGTGAGTGCAAGGTTGTGCCAACCTTGTGAGGTGATTCTTGAGTGAATCAAGGTGTACAAGGTTCGCCGGAAGCCTTGGGGCCTAAGTGGCTCACCGGCAATCGTCATCGACCCTCCGGCTTGGTGTGGAACGGCAAGGACACTTTGTGCGGGGGACGTGGAGACCCCCTTCCTTGGTGGAGAAGCTCCTTAGTGGAGGCGGCATCAAGGTGACCAAGGGAGCTTGGCAAGTGCCTAAGTGGCTAGCCTTTGTGGCGAGTCAAGTGGTGCTCTTGGGAGAGACTTGGTGACCGGGAAGCAATACTCTTGTGTGAGTGCTTCAACAACGTGGACTAGGGGTGGCTTAGTGCCTACCGATACCACGGGATAAATCGCGTGTCAAGAGTTTGCTTCCTCTCATCCCCTTTACGTTTCCGCATTTACTCTATTGCAATCTTTGCTTGCCTTTACTTTCTTAGAGTAGTATCATGCTAGGATTGGCTATAGGTTGCAAACCTTGTTTTGGGATGGGAGTTTCACACTAGAACAACCCTAGTTGCACATCTAGATAGTATGTTCTAGTTTATCTTTATGCAAAATTAGTGAAGCCATAGGTTAAGGTTTTTAGATTGCCTAATTCACCCCCTCCCCCTCTTAGGCTACGAGCATCCGATTCCTTACACATTCAAGGTGGGTTGTAGACTGCTTGAGTCTGCAGCCATGGAGGTCTTTGCCACTATTGGATGGAGTTTCAGAAACAGAATTGCTTGGAGTTTAAAAAACAGAATTGCCTTTTGATTGTTTTCATTGTGAAGATGGAGAGTTTTGTTTATACGTGGACCAACACTTTGTGTCTTAATTTTTCACAATTTTTTTATAAATATGTAATAAGAAACAACTATATGAATTGGTCGATGTAGAGGTTGAGATATTAATATGTATTCCTTTTATATTTCCTTTAAAAAACATAATTTGAATGTACAAACGGGAGGTTGCGCGGACCTTGTGGGCTGTAACAACTCTCTTCTTGTGGTTTGTCATGTTCGACCCACAGGCCCGGTTAGCTTTTGTTCCGAAAGTGAACATTGGGCCTTGGAGTCCATTATCCTCGTATATGGATCGATCGAGAGTTCGAGACATCAGTTGCTCATTACAAATACGTAGTAAACATCACCCACCCAAGGCTGTCTCGAAATTCACTGCATAAAAGACCTCTCTGGGCGTCTCGTTTCAGACGTCATCTCACAAAAGTAAAACAACAAGAGGTCGCATTGTGCTAACCGTTGATGTTCAAGAAGTAATAAGATTATAAATTAAAATATGCTGCTAGCCTCCTAGGTCAACCAACCTCCAGAGTACTCCTACTATATAGTACGTGGTTCCAGTATCTTACTTCCTCCCGTTTCGATCACCGTAACCCAAAACAGGATATGGTTGTAAACGGCAGTGGCACACTAGTTTACTGCAATTCCGGGTGAACGTGAACCAATCAGCGACGGCGGAATCGGTATCTCCACATTCCCGTGCCTCGGACTTGGCGCGTGCCAGCATGCCATGCCGTGGCGTGGAAACTGACGTAGCCTGTACTTTAACGACCTCCTCGGCCGGCATGAGCTCGCAATTTGCAAGTGCGCGCACGGCGGCGGCCCGGCAGGGCTCGCCGCGCTGCACGGCAGAGCCCCGGCCACAAGTTGTCAACGCCTCGCGACCATGCGCTTGGGCCTTGGACGGTGCAGTCTTTGCAGGGACCCAGGCGAGCAGCGTGGTAGAGCCAGCTGCTCGTCAGCTCCGGCAACCGGAGTCTCTGTTTCTTCGCCCATAATTCATCTCCACGCCCTTTACCTGAACGCTTTTGCTATCTGACATCCAGAAGATGGTTGACTCCGACAGCCTCGCAACTTCTCTTATTTTTCTTCGTTTCAGTTTGCTCTTGGGCTGATGGCTTTCAATTTTCAAAGCTTTGGCCGAATGGAATGCCTTGCTGCTGCGAAAGAGAACCCTAACGAGGAACTCATCGGAGAGCACAGAGAGAGCGCTCTGACGAAACTGGCTGGCAGGCAAATCATACAGACGCACAGTTGGCGAGCTGAACGTACGAGCCGGCATGCGGTTGCAAACCATGAGAGAAACAGCAGCTAGCAATCAATGGGTTTGGCTGTCTCTCAAATCGGCCTTAATTACTTCCCTGTCCACGGAACAGACGGCGTGCTTGGTTCGTGGGCGAGGAGCAATATATTGGCGTGTCAAGATGCAGATAACATCAGCAGAAAATCAAAAAGGAGAACACGGAAGTCTGCGGAAAGAAGCGCGCAAGTTACTCTCCATGTTCTCCATGCATGTCTCCATAGTATGAATATCCATCTGGAAAACTACTACAAAATTTGGACATTAACAGTTTGGCTATTTATGTGTTACCGTTTTGGCTTATTAACGTCAAGATGTGTGATCGAATTGTGCGTGTCCTTAGATAATGGAATTGACGATGGTGACACTAGTGGTAATCTGACAGCATATATAGGATGAATGTGACTGACGACGATCGATCTCCAGAAAAAAACATTCCATAATGTCACGGGCACGGATAGATGATGAGCAATCTAATCCTTCAAAACATTCAACCTACCAGTACCAGCTACTCATATAGGCATCAATAATGCAAACATAATTATAGGAGCTGTTAATTGGGCCTTGGAGTAGTAGGGCATATAGCCTATGCACAGCACAACCAATGCGAATGCCAAAAGAGATTGGTTTCAAGCTGGGAAGACAAGGAGAAAAAGTCATGGCGCATGCTAGAAGCAATTCCACAATCATGCATGTGCAAGTGCAGTGCGACACGGTGGAGTACTTGCACGCACCAATTAATTCCCTTTACCCACACGATAAACCCCGTCCTCTCTCTTTAAGGTTCACCCAACGGAAAAGCACATTTTGGCAGCTTTTTCTTGCAAAGCAAAGTCGATGGATGTACAAATGGCCTACCACACATTAGCATCTGATTCTCGGAAAGCATACTGCAAGTAACCAATCAAAGCATGTGAAGTGTTGTTGGTTGGGAGAAACTAAGCTTCTTATCTTCTGTTTTTACTCGGGCAGACACTTTGGCTCATCATTTGTAATGCAAGTTTTCTTAAAAAAACCAAATGTCTATACATGAACTAGCTAGCTAGCTAGCTAGTAACTTAGTAAGTTGGCCCGTGCATTGGGTGAAGAAAATTAGTTCAAAATGAATTAGTTTTTTTTCCTAAACATCATATATTTGATCGGAGATATAATATATTTTAACTTCGCGTAAGATATGTTTACATACCTCACCTAGGTTTTTTTTGTATAAAATATATACGAAATAATTAAATAAGTAAAGAGAAGGAAGTTAAATATAAAAGGTAATCAATCATCTCAAGAAATAAATCTTTTAAAAAGTTAGTTCACAATGCAGTTGATACACCTATATGGAGGATACTTGGTATTCTAAGAGATAATATGCTTATGATAAGTTGTGACTATTGCTAACCCGCCCCACAATTGTGACATAGGCCCAGCCGTCATTTTAAATGTAACAATGTGAGAACTAGTGTGCATATGCGAATATGGATTTAGTAATTCACGGTGATCTTGTTCCCAAAAAAATGATGAATTCAGCATGTTCTTCATCCTATAGAGGATTTTATTCTTTTTCAATATATGTTTTTGTTTTTTAAAATCTACTTTATAAGCATTGATTTTCCATCAAAATAATACCCAGAAGATGTTGTGTTGCTCTGATTGCTGACTACATTATTGGTGCCATGTCATGTGGTCAATCCTCACGATCAAGCTTTTACTTACTTGGTTGAGACCTCCATCTAGATGCCCTAATTAACACGACCGGTAAATCTAACTTAGTGTTTATTATTGGTGAGCCCTGTCACTTGGGTTGCCTTAACCTACCAATATGGTAAAACTTCCTCTACATAGGAGTCAAAAAAGAACAGGTCATCCTATAATATCTATTTACTCCTATCTTATTTATTGTTGTCCTCCATTGAGCTACAATTGCAAGAACACTCTTCGTACAACTCATGGTGTTCCTCCTGTCTATGTCGCTTGTAGAAAAATGGATGTAGATGCTACTATTTCCTAGTTCTTATTCCTAACTTATTAGTTTTATATAAACAAAAGGTGATACTATTTTTTTTCTTTGATACTATCTCCATCCTCAATTATATGACATTTAGGACAAGAAATTTAGTTAAAAATGAACTAAATTCTTTGTCCTAAACGTCATCTATTTGAGGATGGAGGGAGTACCAATTTTTATTTTTATTCTTATTTCTAGGTAATATTCCTTATGGATTATATCACATGTGTATATTTAGGATACAAACATATCTGAACAATGACATCAGTATTATTCTTGTTTTTACCTATCAAAATTAGTGACGTAAGCATTCTCTTTCTCCCATCTATAGTTCAGCGTTCATTACTCGTGAAGCATGTTGTCATGTGTCTCTATCTCTGTTGTGCTAACCTAGCAATGGTCACATTATTCCACCTTCCCCTCTACATGGGAGAGAAAAAGGTCGTCCTATACTCTAAATGCTCAATCTGTTATATCGTTGCCTCCGTTGAGCTACTTTTTTTTTTACGAGACCCTCTCTTCTTACAACTGATGGTGCTAGCTCCCCATGATTCTAGATTGTAGCAAAAACGTAGATACCGTCAGTTCCTAATTCTTTTGTAACTTACTTTTGCACAAACATGGCGTGAGTTAATGTTTTTTCTTTGATGCCAATGTTTCTCTTTGTTCATTCGTAATTCTGGTTCGTATGTATTTCTTGGACCATACCATTTATGTACTACTAAAACAAATATTTAAAAATCAGTGACATAAGTATTCTCTTCCTTGAATTGGGCTTCCTCTCGCCCTCTATCTTTAACCATATTTACCAATTTATTATTTTATTTTGTAGCCTTCATCGCCCTCTCCTTTTTCTTGGGCCTTGTAACATGTACATACTTTCTTCAAAATAATTATGTTATTTCGAATTTTAACTATTTATAATTTTGTTTCTGACTTCTTTCCAACTCATATGAGAATCCATATAACATTTTTATTTTTCATTCCAAATTTAGCTATGTATGTGTTGTATTTGACATGGGATACTTTTTAGTAATTCCATATTTCTTATTACGAAAATTTTTATTTGCTTATTTAATTATTTGTTATGGAATCTTTGGTTTCATATAGCTAGGCCAGTAGATGAGTAGAAAATCTAGCAACTCCAAGAGACTAACTATCTTGACTTGATTAGCTAAAAAAGAAAAAATCAACAAAAACAACATTCCAACAGACTAGCCAAATACTCCGCTAGCTATCCTCGCTAGCTAAACTTGTGCCTTCGCTAGCCAAAGATGGCTAGCGCCCTCTACTAGTTATCCTTCGCGGCCCCACCACCTCCTGCGTGGTCCCCTCCTGCTCCCACCTCCCTCGCGCGGCTGACATGTGGGCCTAGTTGTGGGATGGCTAGTAATTTTAGCTAGTCTATTGGAAGAAGAGGAAATATAGAGGAAGAATTCTAGCTAAATGACTAGCTAAATGTGAATTTAGCTTGTCTAATTTAGTGAGTCTCTTGGAGTTACTCTAACGATGTAGGTCCTTTTCCTTTTTTTAGATTAATCTGGTAATTTCTATCCCAATCCATGATAATGGTGGTTTCCAAATAAGATAATTGATACTGATAAACGTGAGAACCTGCCACGCGTCCGTCCCCTGTGTCGCCCTGAGTGGCGACACGGGCGGAAGAGCCACGACCGCTAGGGGCTTGCGCCGCCTCCGGCCGCCGTTCTCCCTCGTCCCCAGCCTCCTAGCCGATGACAAGGGGAGTGGGGGTCCATCCTTTCAGTAGATCGAGTCCATCTAGGTCTAGGGTTTGCTCGCCGCCGATGCGGTGGAGTTAGGTTTTGCCGGTGGAGTGTGGCTCCTCTGCGACTTGGTTTTCCTGGCGGCGCCGGCGATGCGGAAGCGACGGTGTTGCAAAGGAATAGTTTCTCCCAGTTTCTTCCATTCTCCGATGGCGATCTACTCCGACATCAACGGAGAGGCTGGGGAGACCTGTCCAGGAGTCGAGGGTCGACGCATCGTCATCTTCGTCAGGTGATGATGTTGTTGACCCTGTTAATATTGAGGAAGATGATCCTTGGTGGAAAATTGAGCTTTGCTTGGGTTGCCGGCGGTGGATATGAAGGATGCGTCGTGGGTACCGGAGTTGGTCGATGCGCCTGGGAGGCAGTGTACTCGGCTTATTCGCCTAGCACTAAGCCCTCCTCCGCGGCCTCCACCTTGTGGAGACTGGCTCTGGTGCCCGGCGACGATTGGGAAATGGCTTCGGCGGCGGTGACAAACGAATCTCTGAACGCTTCGAGGAAGATGAACAAGAGTTTTTTGAACTTTTTTGTAATTTTCCTTTTCTTTGGGGTCCTGTTTGTAAAAGGGGCGGTGTAATGCACTAAGATCAATACATTTTCCTTCTCAATCAAAAAAAAGATAACTAATATTGCTAAAGGAAGCCCTATTTTTGTTGAGTCAAAACTATTTGTTAAGAATAATTAGTATTAATTATTAGTGATCAATAGACACCTTTTCATAGAGAGGCACCCTTTAGGCATAGACAGACACCTTTTGGCCAACAGACATCTGCCCATTGGGCTTGTGTGTGTGTGTGTCTATATATATATGTACACTATTCATCAATCAATACATAGAATCATTTGTATCATTTGCATCTCTCCTTCTCTCTCGCTTTCTACACGTTATCAGCCACGTTGTTCTTCCCTGAGGAGAAGGCTAAGTTCGCAGAGGATTTCACCATCATCGAGTAGGCCATGGACTTCGAGAACTTACGTTTCCTAGCGATTCCTACCGGCTTGCTTGCTCATCCCGTCGTTGGATCCTTTGGTCATTGCTACTTTTGTGTGAGAGCCGCACGCCATGGCCACCATCTTGTTGGCCACTATGGTGGACATCGTGGTCGTGGCCGCCGCTTCCGTGGCCGCCGTGCACGCCGGGGTTGTCGTTCTCCGTCACCAGTCCCTCCACCACGCCAAGCCACGCCGGAGGCGAGTAGAAACCGCTCCTCCAAGCATACTCGCACGGCAGCACCGCTAATACCACCAGAGGAACAACCCCATCGCCATGGGATCAATGTTGAAGACATCGGGGAAAACCCCGACATGAACGTACCTGCGACGGCGACGATGGTGACAGCCGGCATCGCCGGCTTCGGTCTTCAGGCCGACCCTCTCGCCATCACCGCCTCCAACCTCGTTGGACCCTCCATGGTGGCGCACCTGAGTTTCACAATCGGGACAATGGCGGCTCGCCGCGGCGCATCGCCGTTCTTCAGGGCCACCGGCGAATCTCTGTTCGCCTCATCGACAACCGCTGCACCTCGCCCCTTCGGCCGCATTGCGGTTGTGGACCGTCGCCCCGACATCCGGCGCGGCACCAGGTACCCCGCCGCGCTGGGCCCTCCTCCAGCGATTGTTGACCGACCAACGACCGGCGGCTGGCGGAAGCTGGCGACCGTGGGGGCGGCGGGCGAACAGAGAAGGAGAAAGAAGAGGGGGAGGGGTCGAGAAGCGTTTGAAGGACGCGGATCAGCACCTCCAACCATCAGGCCGGCCACTCACCGCCGACGATGGCGGCACCATTTGCGGGTGGCGGCGGCGGCGGGACTGGGGGCGTGCGGTTAGGGGTTGGCAACCCTAACCGCCCCTCAGCCTTTTCTACCCGGGCCGGCCGCCGTGGGCAGCTGGCAGGCCGCCACGGTTGGCCGCTGGCAGGCTACCACCGTGGGCTGCCTGGGCTGCGCTCTCGGGCCGTCACTGGGCTGCCTCCTATATTTTTTATTTTCTTTAGTTTCTTTATTATATTTACAACAATATAGTATTTTAATTAGTATATACTTTGACTACTTTAGTTTATTTTCTTGTGAGAATAATTAAACTATTTGTTATGTATGTCATTGTTTGGTACTGTTGTACTTGTCATTGTAAAATAATTTGCGGTTTGATTATTTTATATTACAATGGCATTGGTTATTCTATTATGTACTTTTTGAGTATGTGGTGGGCCAAATCCCCCTTAGCACCACATACATATTACATTTGTGACTTTGATTATTATTTGGTATATGTTGGTGCCTCCAAACCCCCTATTTTACACCAACATATAGATCACACTTGTAGTTACATGATAGATTTGAGTATGCTGGTACACTCAAACCACAATTTTGCACCACATACAAGTTAAATTTGCTAGTTATAATAATTGCAATTTAACAAGAATTTGTTGAATAAGAAAAATTTAACCCTATATAATTGTAGGATTAAAATTGCAATACAAATATCTTGGTTATTTTGGTTAATTAACACATGGTAATGGAGTCTATGGCATTGGCTGCGTTTAATTCCTCGTGAATTATCCTGCCCTGAGACCATGCCATAGCAGTAATTTAATCACCTATTACTGAGAGGTCTACATCTTGTTTCTCTGGAACTTGATGATTACCTAAAACGTGTTTTTTAATCAAAATAAAAGTTTTGGATTGATCTTTATCATCATATTATTTTACTATTACACAAGATAGTAGAGTCCTAAATGCACCGGCTGCGTCTAATTCCCCGTGAATTATTCTGCCCTGAGACCGTGCTTACGCAACAATATATTTTCCTACTATAAAGATCTACTCTTTGTCTTTGACATTTAGATTATCTTGTCTTGTGTATGCCACAATTTGTGATGATTAAATTGTATGGTCTACACATTTATGTGACTACCTACAATAATCCAAAACTATGATAAGATAAACACTTATAAAATATTGCCTTTCATATTACAGTATTACCATATTGATTTTTGAGTTTTCCATAATTTTAATTTCATTAAATCAATAGTTTGTCACATGTTCTGAATATTGACTTCAGAGGAGTCTGTTGAACTCACTTTTGACGACATCAATATCCAACATGGACACTGGACATTATTATTAGTTTATCCCATAAACTAATAGAAGAGTTTAATGACCCTCACTTAGGGGTTATTTGTTATAGATCAAAGAAATTGTACCTTGCTGTTATTAAGGTACTACATCCATAAAGATTATCGATAAGACTATCTTATGGAAGGATCTTATGCAAGGAAATGCACATATTTTATGGCATACTCTTCTTGAGTATTATGAAAACTGGAAGTTGCTTGTCGTTAAGACTACGATCATATTGTTCATACAATTTGTTTCCAATGGAGGAAACAAAAGGCCTAATGTGCAACTAAGTTATGATTATCACATGCTCTTAAATTTTGAAATTGATCTATATCATAATAGTAAGGGATAATAGGGGAGCTAAGACTAAAGATTTGAATAATTTTCAATCTTCAAATTAAAGCTCCCTAGGAAGTTTCTAATGTCCATCGAAATATGTTGTAACAATAGTTGTCAACTTGATACTCAACAATATTTATGGTCTTCTATATATTAGACAAAAAATTCTATAAAATTCTTGCCATATATAGATTGTACGGGAATCATCCCAATATGGATTGATATGTGCCTAATGGACGTTTGTGTTTTTCTATGGCACATAAGTAATGAGATAAGTCTCATTTTGGTTGTATTATGCATACAACTATCCCCGTACAACAGGTTGCGTATAAGAATTTTTCACACACTGTTGATCCATTTAAAATTTAGAATAATCAACTTAGCCATCCAAAGAGATGCGTGAAAAATTAATAGCAATTCTTTTGGTCAAGATTTCCCCAAAGTATGGATATGGTAAGTACCATAGGGAAACAGATTTTAAGACTCTCTTATATTAAAATCAAATTGACTTAGATTCCTAGATCATATTCGAAAGAATATTTTGAGTCTGACACAAAGATCGTCTGGACAGTTCAGGCATTTCATGGTTGTATAGATACATCTATGAGATAATAGCTCTTGTTATGAGCATTATCGTGAACACTACTAAACTTTTGTACCTTCAGTGACGATTGCTTGGTATAACTGGAGTTTAGTTACACATCCAAAAGGATAATTTGGAATCTATAAGTATGATTAAGGTCCTATAAGACTATTATTAATAATTGTTATTTGTCAACTTCGTGTTGGAGTCAGGTAGAATTACACACTCCTGACTTATGATTAACTGCATATCCCCCGTATGCATTTAGTACATGGGAATCCATGAAGATTTCCTATTTGCATAAGATTAGGTTACGTTGAATACGTACCAATCTCACCACTGCAGCATACATTGATGGGTTAACACAGGAAACTGGGGATCAATCTGAGATTTCAAATCTATGTCGATTGTTCAGTATCTAGATCTCTTAGAGAGGATCTATTTACAACCTGTATGCTGGTTTTATAATAAATGAGCTTTTCCAGGCATTAGGGGAGATTAGTAGTACCATATATAATGCCCAAAAAATATTTGGAATGCACAAAGCATATCAAGCTCAGGATCACGTACTAAATAAAATGAATCAATCAATCGTTTGCATATTATTGCAAACAAACTGCCAAATGCATTTACTGATTGTTAATCTGCTACATGTATGAGCCAGAAAGAGTAGTGGTGCTGAGTAAAACCACTCGACTCCCAATTGCAAATAAGAGGGGGAGAAGTATGGCTATAAAGCAGGATTACTCATGCTAGCAATAGAAGATTTTCCTTCTAAGATAGTAAATGCAGGTCAACCTATGGTTGGCAACACATTGAGGGTAAATATTGATTATTACCCAGTGGATAAATGTCATCCACAAACCCAGCTCAGAGGTGCACCAAAATATTGATGCTGGGATATCGGAAAACCCTGACTCTCGCTTTGGGAAATCGTGATAAGTCATTCAGGGTATATTGAGTTTAGATAACCGGAGGATTATATCATATAAAAGCTACATGTCGCGACACATACTTCTCTGAATAAATTATATACAATATTCCAAGTTATCCAGTTAATAAGACCTAGGCAGAGTGCTTTGTCACTCTTACTGGAACTTGTTGAGTTATATATACAGAGATAGTCTTGCTCACCGGAAAAGAGGAGTTAGGAGCTTTAAAGCTAACACCTCATGTACCTTTACTATGGGTACAAAGTGTTTTCATACTAGGATGGATTGAGAACAACGTGGTGGTGAGATAAGCAAGACTAGTAGCATAAGGGGTTTACGCCCATAGCATTGTTTTTCAATGTAGTCATTCTCCATAGTAAGTTATAAATTTCTATACTAGCTTTGATTGGCAGTACAAAAGCATCTATCTTTGCAGTTGATAGAAGTGGTGATTGCAAATAATCACTTGACTTGGTATATTTGTGAAGCCTCTGGAAAGGAGTTCACATACCAATGCAAACACCCATACACAAAAGTGCAACAGATATTGTGTATTGCTTAAGTCAATATGGCTTAAAGTAGTTCAGTCGAATTTGGTACAATCGATTTTGTGTGTATTCCTTAAATTGAAAGGATACAAGATTGGTTACATGTGGTGTTCATTTTGGAGTCCTTGATTGGATTTCCTAGTGTCGGTGTTAGGATTAGTCCCGACACTAACTAGTGAGATACGCTGTGATCAGCCTCTCGATGGTTGGTGCAAATGGCAACACAGGGGCACGGGTTTATCCTGGTTCCGACCGCGGGGTCGTACGTCCAGCAGATTGCGCGTGTGCGCTGTATTGATTCGCACCGGTGGTGCCTGTAGAGGGGGGCTACAAGCGAGGCGGGAGAGGAGGAAAAGCCTCCAAGTCCCTGCTAGGATGATCGGGGCGAAGTGCCAATATCGGGAGAACGAGTATACGGGTGAGTGCGGGTGTCTTCACGTGTCCGTAGCTAGGCGGCTGCCTCCTCCTTTTATAGGCCGAGGGGAGGTAGCTTACAAGCGTGCTGCGTAGTGCTGCGTAAGGTGACGGCGTACTGGCGCATAGTTCCCTTGACATGACGGTTGTCCTGGCGGATTCTTGCCTCCGGGGTGGTTTAATGGCGAGCTCCGGCCTCCGCAGGTGGCGTGGTGACTCCCGTGCTTGTCTGGGAGTGACTTCGAGGGTGGGCTTGACCGGCGTTTGTGTTTGGTCGTCATCCGTACGTCGATTTGAGGGTGCGACCATGCTCGTTCGGGGGTTCCGCTACGGGGAAAGCCCTAGTGGCACAGGCGTCGGCGTGGTGACGTCCCGTCGGCACAGGGCGCCACAGCGTCGGGGATGGTCGCACAGCACCGGGGATGGCCGCACAGCACCGGGGATAGCTGCACGGTGCCGGGGATGGCCTGTACAGTGCCGGAGATGATGGAGAAGACGTGCTCCATGCGTTCCGCGCCACGGCACCGCCCGGCGTGCGCACTTGGTCGCCGCCCGTACCGTCTTCGAGGGTGCGCCTATGCCCTTTCGAGGGACTCACCGTGGGAGAAGGACGGGAGTAGGCGGCGCAGTGTTTGGAATGACACTGGCCTGTCCGCATAGGGCCGCGCAGTACCTGCACAGTGCTAGGAATGGCGGCATAGTGACGTGGTTTGGCCGCACAGTGACAGGGTCAGAAATCTAGGCGGTGTCAGCGGTGCGACGTGGGGGAGGATGGCCTTTTGACTATGGCGCCTGCGGCGGGCAAGGGCATTTAATGCCCCTGTCGGGTGAGACAAGCGGGGTGCTGTCGCTCGAGGGTTGGCCTCGAGCGAGGCGGAGATCCGTTCGAGGGGCGCCAAACCCTCGAGCGGGATGGGGATCGGCTCGAGGAGCGCCAAGCCCTCGAGCGAGGCGAAAGGGGTGCCAGGCCCTCGAGCGAAGATCGGCTCGAGGGCGGCTGGGGATGGTCGTCTGTTGGGCCGTGGCTGTTATCGGGCGGCGGCGGTCCGTGAGCCTTATTCGAGTTTGTGCTGTGGCCGGCTCGGGGAGTGTTTTTATGGTTTTGTGTCAATTTTTTAGTAAGGGTAATCTCCCTCATAGTTAGGGGACCCCTATGGCTGTCCCCGACAGTAGCCCCCGAGCCTTTGCAGGGGTATCCGGAGGGACCCGCAAAGGCTGAAGCTCTCTGTTAGGACTTTCTTCCCTTCTGGATGTGCATGACGTTCCGTGGGGGCGCGCTAGCGCACCCGCGGGTGTAGCCCCCGAAGCCTTGGGGGAGTGTGCTGACTCGCGCAAGGTTTTTACGCTGAGCTGCCAATCCGTGAGGCATTTGTTTCGGCCAGCTTCGGCGATATTTCAGCCGGCCTCGGCGATCTTACGCGTGCGGAATGGCGTTAACCCTGCCCGGGACGAGTCCCGGGGGGCTCGCTCGCCGCCCTCAAAGGAGCGGGGGAATGTGACTTTTGTCAGACACGTCCAGGAGGTGTAGCCGTGCGATGAGCCCCCGAGCCCGGGCCCACACGGAGCGATCAGGGTAAGCTCTTCGACTTATTTGCGCGCCCTTCGCCGCCCTTCCGCAGGGGGGGAGGGGTGAGGTGATCCATGCTTCCCATCGAACGGGCCGTGAGTCATGGATCCCTCGTTGAGCTATTGACGGGTAATTCAAGTGGACGTCCGTGCCCCGTTCGATGAGGGTCGGCTCGTGGTCCGGAGACACGTCCATGGGAGCACTTACATGGGTATGCTAGGCAGGGCTCGGTCCCGTTCGATTAGGACCGAGGGCGCGAAAGCTCTCCCTCGATGGGATCCCTCGACTAGCTGCCCTCGTTCGGCCTTGAACACGAACTATGGGGCGCCCCCGAACCTTCGAGTTCGAGGACCGGCTCGATCGTGCGCGCTCTGGTCGTCCCTGACTCTGTTAATCTGAGGCGCTTGTTTGAACCCGCCGAGGGTCAGGCTCCGTACCTCTGATTAGTAGGGCCTTTGTGGGGTGGTACCGGGTGCCCCCGTCTTGGTGGATCTGTGGTGCTCACTGATCTGTTATCGAGTCGAGCTTCGAACCACTGATCAGTAAATCCCCAGACTGAGGGGCATCTGCGGCGCCCACCGTACCCTCAGCGGGCTGGGCCCCGAGCCGTTGATCAGTATAGCCGTGCAGGCCAGTAAATCCCCAGACCGAGGGGCATCTGCGGCGCCTACCGTACCCTCAGCGGGCTGGGCCTCGAGCCGCTGATCAGTATAGCCGTGCAGGCCAGTAAATCCCCAGATCGAGGGGCATCTGCGGCGCCCACTGTATCCTCAGCGGGCTGGGCTTCAAGCCGCTGATCAGTATAGCCGTGCAGGCCAGTAAATCCCTAGATCGAGGGGCATCTGCGGCGCCCACCGTACCCTCAGCGGGCTGGGCTTCGAGCCGCTGATCAGTATAGCCGTGCAGGCCAGTAAATCCCCAGATCGAGGGGCATCTGCGGCGCCCACCGTACCCTCAGCGGGCTGGGCTTCGAGCCACTGATCAGTATAGCCGTGCAGGCCAGTAAATCGCCAGATCGAGGGGCATCTGCGGCGCCCACCGTACCCTCAGCGGGCTGGACCTCGAGCCACTGATCAGTATAGCCGTGCAGGCCAGTAAATCCCTAGATCGAGGGGCATCTGCAGTGCCCACCATACCCTCAGCGGGCTGGGCTTCGAGCCGCTGATCAGTATAGCCGTGCAGGCCAGTAAATCCCCAGATCGAGGGGCATCTGCGGCGCCCACCGTACCCTCAGCGGGTTGGGCCTCGAGCCGCTGATCAGTATAGCCGTGCAGGCTTGGACCCTAGAAATCCTTGAGTCCGTTCTTCGAGAGTGTACCGGTAGGTCATGACTTCGCGACCCTGACCCATTTTAGATCTGGGTGTTAACCACGCGCCCTCGAGGGGCTAGCCCTCGAGGTTCTGGCTCTGGTTTTTACGGGGGGCTGTCCTTATGAGAGAAGGAACCCCTGTCGTTGACGAATGGTCGACGTGGCGCGGGTCGTGCGGGGTGAGCGCTTCTTTTTAGGCGGCGCGGCGCGGGCGACGTGGAGAGGCGACGGGACGGGGCGCTGCGTCCCCTGGGTTACTACGCGGTAATCATGGCGCGTGCGCGTGGCCGTTTTGGTACGGCGGGCCCAGCCGTCAGCGACGCGGGTGCCGGTTGCATTAACTGCCGCCGCGCGCGGTGCTTCCGGGGGCTCCGCCCCTTCCGATTCTATAAAATGCGGGGAGATCAGGGGGGTGCTCCTTACCTCTGTCACTCATACGTGTCCCCCACGCATCGTCTTCCTCCGCGCCGCTCGCCTTGCCGGATCCGCCTGCGCCCTTTCGTTCCCGTAGCCACCCGCGCTCCTCCGCCTTCCCCGCCATGTCTTCGATCCGAGTGCTAGACGCGTTCCCGTGGCCCCGGTCGACGGTGGATCGGTGGTCCCTGGAGGCGCTGGTGCTCGGCGGTCAGTTGACGCCGGCCGACGATGGCCCGAATCCGACGTGGATGGTCCTGCCGCCGTCGGACAGGGAGCCGAACCCCCCGCCGGGCTACGTCGTCAGCTTCCTGCGGCTACACGAGCGCGGCTTCAACGTCCCCGCAAGCAAGGTCATGCGGGGGCTGTGCCATCATTACGGGGTGGGGCTCCACAACTTCGCCCCCAACGCCATCTCGCAGGCGGCCTCGTTCGTCGCCATCTGCGAGGGATTCTTGGGTATCCCGGCACACTGGGACCTGTGGGTCCATCTCTTCCGCGGCGAGCTCCACACGCTCGCCACGGGGGAGAAGAAGACGCGTCGAGCGGTTCGTGCCGGTGGCCTCACACTCTCGGTGCGGGACCTCCGAAGGGAGCTGTACATCCCGTGCACGATGACGTCAAACAACTCCGATTGGGAGAAGGGGTGGTTCTACCTCCGCAACGACGGCACCGGCCTTCCGCCGTACACCGGGAAGGTGCTGAAGGAGAGGCCCGGCTCGTGGACATATGGGGTGTCGCCCCCGGCGAGGCAGAGGAGGCTCGAGCCTCTCACCAATGCCATAAGCCAGTTGGCGGACGCCGGGCTGACGGTGGCGTCCGTGATCGCCAACTTCCATTACCGGCGGATCATTCCCCTCATGGAGAGGGAACTCCTCATCTTTGAGATGAGTGAGGCGGCCAACCCCGTGTCCTTGGCGCATTCGCGGTTGCTGGAGGAGCCGCTCGCCCGGGGGTACGCGGCCACGCGGGCGAGGCGCGCGGTGAACCTCAGGTGGTGCGGAACAGCGACGACGACCTGTGGTCGTTTGCGATGCTCCCCGACCCTGGCCAGGTGAGTACCGTCCCTTCACCTTTTGCTCTCTTTATCTTCGTGTTTGGCCTAATGGTGGCTGCTAGCGACAGGGGGTGGGCGTCAATGTCTCTTCGTCGGATCCACCGACGCCTCGGTCGCAGGTCGACAACCGCGCCAGGCAGCAGAGGGAGCAGGACCGGGCAGCCCGGGCGAAGGAGAAGAGGATCAGGAGGCAGGAGCACCTCGACAGGTACAACGAGGAGTACTGGCTGCGGGAGCAGCAAGGCCTTTCCCCTCCGCCAGAGCTGGTGAATTCGTCTTCGGACGAGGAGGAGAGCGAGGGGGAACAGGCCACCTCCGACAGGTGGGAGCCCGCGCCGTCCCCGTCACCAGGGGTTGAGGGGGTCGTCATGGAGCCGACCCCCGAGGCGGGCGCGGTGCCGCCCGTCGGGGGATTGCCGCCAGTGGCGGCAACAGGTGCTGCGGAGGCACCCCCCGAGCCTTCGAGGAAGCGAAAGCGGGGCTTCTCCAACTTGAGGTAAGCGACGTTCCCCCCTCCGTGTCTTTGATTTTGTGGCGTGGTCGGTCACCCTTCCTCTCTCTCTCATTGTCAGGACGACGCCTGCTGCCCCCGCCCTCACGCCTGTTAAGGCGCTCAAGCTGGGGACGTCGCTGGTGACGAGGCCTCGCTCGGAGAGAACGCCGCGGGCGGCGGCGGGCACGGCGGCGACGGGAGAGGTGTCGCGCGCCGCGGCCGCGGCCGCGAGGCCGCGGCAGCAGGAGGATGTGGCGGCGGCCGCCGCGCGGGTGACGGCTACCAGCGACCCCCGACAAGGGCGTGAGCGGGCTCGTGCGGAAAGCCGGGGCGTCGAGGGCCGCGGGGCGGTCGAGACCCCTGTTAGTGGTGATTCCGCCCCCAGAGGGGGCCGATCGGGGGTGGCTGTCGGATCAGCCCCCGGGCCCGCGCCCGGGGTGCTGGTGGTGCGATCTGACGGCTGCGTGATGTCACAGCGGCCGGCGCCTGATGCCGGGGCATCGACGTCCCGTGCCGCGGCCCCGGCGCCTAACGCCGTCGCGCCGGAGTGGGAGCAAGGGCTCTGTCGCCCCGGGGTGCCGCGAAGTCTGCTCGAGGAGCCGAGGGCCGAGCGGGCGCTGTGGCAGGAGTTTCGCGCCAACGGCGCGTCTCTTAACGCTGCTCTGGTCGAGGCGCTCCGGCTCCACGGAGGCAGGTCGCTCCAAATCTTCCCGGTAAGAATCTTCGTCCGACCGTCACCTGTTTCTCTGCTTTTTATTGCTCGGGCGCTTCTTACTTGATTCTCTTCTTCGCCTTTCTGTTACTACCCACAGGAGCTGCAGGGCCAGGCGGGCGAGAAGTTCGACCGCCTCGCCGAGCTGAGCTCTGACCACGCCTGGTACCGGGAACAGTTCGAGTCCCTGGACGCCATGGTGGAGGCCCTGCGGGCGGACAACGGCTGGCTGGAGTACAAGCTCATGGGCGTGGAGGACGCCTACACCGACCAGCGCACCTTGGCGACGGAAAAAGCCAAGGAGGTCGACGAGGTGAGGACTGCGCTCCAGGAGAAGGAAGGGGCGCTGGCGACGGCCAGCGGTGAGCTGCAGAGGGCGCGCGACGCCCTGGCCGAGGCACGGACCGCTCTGGCGCAGAAGGAGGCAGCCCTCGAGGAGGCGCAGGTCCAACTCCTGCAGGACCGCATGACCCTCGAGGGGGCGCGGTCCTGGTAGACCCAGGCTGAGCAAAAGGCCCAAGAGGCCGAAAAGCTGGGCGCTGCTCTTCAGGAGAAGGTCACGGCGCTCGCGGGGGTAGAGGACCAACTCCGACTGGAGCGCGGCGTCTGTGCGCAGGTGGAGACTCAGCTCTAGCAGGAGCGAACCGCGCTCGAGGAGACTCGGTCCGCCCTCCAGCGAGAACGCTCGGCGCGGGAGGAGGCGCAGTCCCAGCTCCACCAGGAGCGTACCTCGCTGACGGAGGCTAGGGCTGCGCTTCCACTCCGAGAGGCGGAGATCGAGCGGCTCACCGAGGAGCTGGTGGAGTGGGGCATTACCGTCGAGGCCTTGAAGACTGCTAGCGCGGAGAAGGACGCCTCAGTCCTGCAGCTGCAGCAGGAGGCCGAAGCCGTGCGTACAGACCTCAAGAAGGAGAGGAAGCAGGTCGAGGGTGAGTTGCCGCCCCCGGTCCTTTGTTTGCTGATCAGGTTTGCCGAGATCCGCTCTCGACTTACCCTTTTTTCTCTCAGGTTTGCGGAAAGCCCTGGGGGAGTCAGCGACGCAGGTGGGAGTGCTCCAGACGGCCTACAACTCATCCCAGTAGGATTTGGGACTTCTGGAGCAGGCGGCCCTCGAAGCGTGCCAGAGCATTGACGAGGGTACCGGTCTATCAGGGAGCTCGGTGGCGAGTCGCCTTCAAGCTCTGGGCGGTCGCGTCGCCGATCGCATGAAAGGCGCCCTCCGCCTCGGCATCCAGAAGACCCTCAGCGTGGTGACGTCGCACTACGTTGTTGACCTTGCGGCACTGGCCACGGGCTACATCATTGCGGTCGATCTTGATGATGATGGGGCGCAGGCTGCCGTGAACCGCCTCGATGCTGCTGCCGCGAACGCTGCTGCGGACCTCGCCGATGCCTTTGAGGAGGACCTCTTCCCGAACGCTCCTCCCGCTGGGCCCCTCGAGCCCTGAAAATGGTCGGGTGCTGAGGCCCTTAGATTGCAATTAGGATCTGAGTCAGGTGGCATTTGTAATAAGACAATTTGCTTTAGAGATTTGTAAGTTAAGCTCGGTTCGTTTTATTTATGCTGTTCTGTCTCTTTCCCGCTGCCTAGGCAAGTTTCGGCTGGGATTGATCGTTTTCACAAGCGGCCCGTAGGCAAAGTGGTGAGGAGGAGAAGCCGTATCCTGCCGGAGGCATGGGCCGTCCCTAGCTCGCTCGTCTTTGCCTTTTGGCTGCTCGCGCCCTGCTTCTTTTTGCCCGAGCTCCCGGGTTAGGACATACTTAGCATTTTTGGAACAAACGATTTCTGCGAAAAAAAAGTGGGACCGTTTAGGGGGGGTGCCCCCCCGTAGTAGCCCCCGAGGGGGACTTGGTTTTCGGAGAGAAAGCCGAGTCACCCTTCACTTTATTCACAACTTAACATATATACAACCGACTGACGCGTCGGATATGCACAAATCGACTTGGAACTTTTTAAGGGTAAAAGCGACGTAGCTGTTGGATGTTCCAAACGTTGGTGAAGACTTCGCCCTGCTCGTTTGCAAGCTTGTACGTGCCGGGCTTGAGCACCTTGACGACGACGTAGGGTCCTTCCCATGGCGGCGATAGCTTGTGTCGGCCTCGATTGTCCTGTCGTAGCCTCAGCACTAGGTCGCCCTCGCTGAAGTCACGGCGTCGGATTTTCTGGGCTTGGTGTCGCTGGAGTGCTTGCTGGTATCTCGCCGAGTGCATCATCGCCACATCGCAGGCTTCATCTATTTGATCCAATGAGTCTTCGCGAGCCCGCTGGTTCGAGTTTTCTTGATAGGCCCTGAGCCTGGGCGATCCGTATTCCAGGTCTGTGGGGAGGATGGCCTCCGCGCCATAGACGAGGAAGAATGGCGTGAATCCCGTGGCTCTGCTCGGGGTGGTCCTGAGGCTCCAAATGACCGACGGTAGCTCTTGAATCCAATTTCGACCAAACTTGCTTAGTCTGTCGAAGATCCTAGGCTTGAGGCCTTGTAGAATCATGCCGTTGGCACGCTCCACTTGGCTGTTGGTCTGCGGGTGCGCGACGGCCGCCCAGTCCACGCGGATGTAGTAGTTATCGCAGAACTCCAGGAATTTCCTGCCGGTGAATTGGGTGCCGTTGTCGGTGATGATGGAGTTCGGCACCCCGAATCTGTGGACGATGTCAGTGAAGAATGACACGGCTTGTTCGGATCTAAGGTTGGTAATGGGGCGCGCCTCGATCCACTCTGAGAATTTGTTGATTGCGACCAGCAAATGCATGTAGCCCCCGGGCGCCTTCCGCAGGGGCCCGACGATGTCCAATCCCCATACGGCAAACGGCCATGTGATAGGTATGGTCTGGAGGGCGTGAGCCGGGAGGTGGGTCTTGCGGGCGTAGAACTGGCACCCCTCGCAGGTGCGTATGACCTCGTTGGCGTCGACGACCGCCGTGGGCCAGTAGAAGCCCTGGCGGAATGCGTTGCCTACGAGGGTGCGCGGCGCCGCGTGATGGCCACACACGCCCGCGTGGATGTCCCGGATCAACTCGCGGCCCTCGGGGATGGGGACGCATCGCTGTAGGATTCCAGACGCGGCGCGCTTATACAGCTCGCCGTCGACCACGGTGAATGATTTGGCCTTTCTGGCGATGCGCCTCGCCTCGGTCCGATCCGAGGGTAGCTCCCCTCGATCGATCCAGGCGAGGTACTTGCTTCGCCAGTCCACCGCGGGGGGGGGGGGCGTCTCGATCTCCATGGCCTCGGCTTCGTCGGCCCCATACCCCTCGAGCAGGGAGAGCACGAACGCCTCGTTCGAGGGGTCCTCATCCATGGGCTCCGCGCCCATCGGATTCGAGGGAGCCCCCGAGGGTTCTCCCGGACTCGAGGTGGTTTTGCTAAGGTTGATGGAAGGTTTGGCGACATCACGCGCGAAAACATTCGGAGGAACGGTGATCCACCCCGACACAATCTTCGCGAGCTCGTCCGCCTCCTCGTTGTACTTGCGGGGAACGTGGTTGAGCTCAATGCCGTAAAATTTGTCCTCGAGCGCACGCACGGCATTGCGGTAAGCTTTCATCTTCTCGTCATGGCAGCTCGCATTCTTCATGACTTGGTCGATCACGAGCTGCGAATCTCCCCTGACGTCGAGGCGCTTAATGCCGGTCTCAATGGCGGTTCGGAGGCCACAAAGGAGGGCCTCGTATTCCGCCATATTGTTCGACGCGGGGAAGTGCAAGCACACCGCGTACCTCATGTGCTCACCGAGGGGCGAGATGAAAAGCAGGCCCGCGCCCGCTCCAGTTTTCATCACCGACCCGTCGAAGTAGAGGGTCCAACACTCAGCTTGGATCTGTATGGGGGCAATTGAGTGTCTGTCCATTCAGCGACGAAGTCCGCAAGAATTTGGGATTTAATCGTCTTGCGCGGCGCGTAGGTAAGAGTTTCACCCATGAGTTCCATGGACCACTTCGCGATTCTACCCGAGGCATCCGGATTGCGGATTACCTCCCCCAGCGGGAACGACGAGACCACAGTGACCGGGTGGGCCTCGAAGTAGTGCCGCAGCTTGCGCCGTGCGAGTACCACCGCATAAAGGAGCTTCTGGATTTGTGGGTATCACGCCTTTGTCTCGGATAGCACCTCGCTGATGTAGTATACCGGCCTTTGGACTGGTAGGGCGTGGCCCTCCTCTGTTCTATCCACCACGATGACCGCGCTGACCACCTGGGTGGTTGCTGCGACGTAAAGATACAGAGGTTCGCCGTTTTGAGGCGGCGTGAGGATCGGCGCGTGTGCAAGCGTTGTTTTCAGCTTGTCAAGGGCTTCCTGGGCCTCGACGGTCCAAGAAAAGCGCTCGTGCTTCTTCAGGAGTCGTTAGAGGGGCAAGCCCTTTTCGCCGAGTCGTGAGATGAAGCGGCTCAAAGCGGCCAGGCAGCCCAACACCTTCTGTACCCCCTTCAGGTCCCGAATCAGCCCCATTCGCTCGAGGGCCGAGACCTTCTCGGGGTCGGGCTCGATGCCCCGCTGGGAGACTATGAAACCCAACAGCATGCCGTGCGGCACCCCAAAGACGCATTTTTCGAGATTCAACTTGACCCCGTTGGCCCGCAAGCAATCGAACGTAACACGCAGATCGTTAACCAGGTCGTCCGCCTTCCTGATTTTGACGACAATGTCATCTACGTATGCCTCAACAGTCCGCCCGATGTGATCCCCGAAAACGTGTTGCATACATCGCTGGTATGTAGCCCCAGCATTTCGAAGACCAAACGGCATCGTCATGTAGCAAAACATGCCGAACGGCGTGATGAAAGAAGTCGCGAGTTGGTCGGACTCCTTCATCTTTATTTGGTGGTAACCCGAATAGGCATCATGGAAACACAAGAGCTCGCATCCCGCAGTGGAATCCACAATTTGATCGATTCGTGGCAAAGGAAAAGGAACTTTAAGACATGCTTTATTTGGCCTGGGGTAATCTACACACATCCGCCACTTCCCATTCTTTTTCTTAACTAATACGGGGTTAGCAAGCCACTCGGGGTGGAACACCTCCTTGATGAATCCGGCCTCCAGGAGCCTTTGCAGCTCCACTCCAATCGCCCGACGCCTTTCTTCGTCAAAGCGTCGCAGGCGCTGTTGCACAGCTCTGGAGTGAGGTAGGATGTCAAGGGAGTGCTCAGCGACCTCCCTCGGAATGCCCGGCATGTCCGAGGGGCTCCACGTGAAGATGTCTGCGTTGGCGCGGAGAAAGTCGACGAACACCACTTCCTATTTCGGGTCGAGGGTGGAACTGACCCTCAACACCTTGCCCTCGGGGGCAGCGGCGTCGAGGGGTACCTCCTTGGTTTGCTCGGCAGCCTCGAAGCTGCCCGCGTGTTTCGTGGGGGAGTCGAGGCCCGTGTTGGCCAGCTTCTCCATATCCGCGACGAGCGACTCGTCCAGTGCGAGCGCCTCGGCGTGTTCGACGCAGTCGAATGCGTGCTCGATCGATGAGCCCACGGTGATGACGCCTCTTGGCCCCGGCATCTTCATCTTGAGGTAGGTGTAGTTTGGGACCGCCATGAACTTGGCGTAGCACGGGCACCCGAGGATGGCGTGGTACGCGCCCCGAAACCCCACCACCTCGAAGGTGAGGGTCTCCTTGCGGAAATTGTCCGGCGTGCCGAACCAGACCGGAAGATCGATCTGCCCGAGGGGGTGGACGCGCTTGCCTGGCGCAACACCATGGAACGGCGTCGTGCTGGGCCGCAGCTGATCCAGACCGATCCCCATCAATCGCAGGGTATGTACGTACAGGATGTTGAGGCTGCTGCCGCCGTCCATCAGCACCTTGGAGAATCGTGAATTGTCGATGATGGGGTCGACGACCAACGGGTACTGGCCCGGGTTGGGGATGCGGTTCGGGTGGTCCTTGCGGCTGAAGGTGACGGCCTCCTTCGACCAGTTGAGGAAGGAAGGAGGGGCCTTCTCGGCGGCGAGAACTTCATGCCGCTCGTGCTTGCGTCGGCTGGTGGACATATCCACCGTCGGCCCTCCGAAGATGAGGAAGACGTTCTCCACTGCGGGGAAACCGTCGGCACCTCCGTCACCCCCATCCTTCTTGGCCTCGTCCTCCTTCGCGGCGACGCGGCTGTAGTACTTCTTGAGCATGTCACATTGCTTGAGGGTGTGGTTGACCGGGGTCTTGTGGTATGGGCAGGGCTTCTTCAGCATGTCGTCAAACACACCGGGGCCTCGAGGGGGGCCTCGAGGACCCTTACGCGCAGGGTCGACTGCGAGGGCTTTGTCGTCATCCTCGCTGCACCCCTACACGCGTGCGTCACGAGGGGGCTTCTTCCCCTTTTTGCCCCGCTTCTGCTTCTTCGCGGGTTCCTTGGACTTGCTGCCCTCCGCGGGCGCGTCGTCCACGCGCTTGCCCTTTTTACCATCGAAGATCGCCCCCACTGCCTCTTCTCCAGAAGCGAAGCTGGTGGCGATGTCGAATAGCTCGTTGGAGTCGACCGGCGGGCTCCTCCCAAGCTCGCGCACGAGGTCCCGGCAGGTCGTGCCCTCAAGGAAGGCATGCACGATTTCCGACTGAGCAACGCTTGGGAGCTCGGTACAGCGCTTGGAAAAGCGCCGTATGAAGTCCTGGAGCGACTCGCCGGGTTTCTGGGTGCACCCCCGCAGGTCCCAGGAGTTCCCGGGGCGCACGTACGTGCCCTGGAAGTTCCCCACGAAGGTGCGGACTAGGTCGTCCCAGCCGTGGATTTGGCTGGGTGGCAGATGCTCGAGCCATGTCCGGGCCGAATCCGCAAGGTGCAGCGGCAGGTTGCGGATGATCACTGCGTCGTTGGTGGCGCCGCCTAGCTGGCAAGCCAGGCGGTAGTCGTTGAGCCAGACTCGAGGGTCCGTCTCCCCCGTGTACTTGGTGATGGTGGTGGGCTAGCGGAAGCGCTGGGGGAAACTCGCCGTACGGATCTCCCGGCTGAACACACGGGTTCCCGGGGGTTCCGGTGTTGGCGAGCGGTCCTCCCGACTGTCGTAGCGACCACCTCGCCGAGGGTGGTAGCCCGCCGCCGTCCGCGCCTCCGCGTCGCCCCTCCTCTTGGTGTTCAGGACGTTGCGAGCATCACCGTCGTGGGCCTGGCCGCGCGTGTCAAGGATCCGCTCCCTGACAGGCGTCCTGCCCCGGTTTGCCGACTGTCCCGCCGCACCGTCCGCGTGGACGGATGCCTCCTGGTCCTGCGTGTCGCCGTTGCCTTGCGCACTGGACTGGTTGCGCATGCGGGATGCGGAGCTCTCAGCTTGCTGCACGGCCGCCTGCTCGATGAGGGCTTGCGCCTCGCGGCGTAGGTTGCGCGCCTCGGATGTCGATGACTCGGGCATGGCCTGAAGTTGTGTTGCCGCCGCGATGAGCTTTTGGCTAGCTCGTGGTGGCATGTGCGGGTCGTCGACATTGAAGTCGGTGTTGATGCGTTCACGGGCCTGCCTCCTGGCTTCCCGGGCGCGTTCGCCGCGCGTCGAGGCTTCCCCTGCGATGGTAGCACACAAGAGCCGCACCTGCCGGTACTCCTCTGCGAGCTTCGCCTCGAGCTCGCGCGCCTGGGCCAGCTGCGCATTAATGTCTGCATTGCCCGCTGGTGGGGCCGGTGGCGGGTTTGGCTCCGGATGCTGGGCCGCATCCCCGTCGCCTGCTCCGTTCGTGCCGTTAGCGTGCTCGTTGATGACGACAACGAAGCACTCGTCTGTGGGATCGTAGCTCCCTTCGCTGGAGTCGTCGGAGCAACCGAACCAGTAGTCCGCGGCGTCGAGGAACCGCCGGAACACCACGGGGTCCGGTACGCCGGAGAAGTCCCACTCCGCGTAGCCGTGCGAGGTCGCGGGCGGCAGTTCGCTAGCCGAGCCTTGGTACGACTCGTCGTTGGTGGTGGCGATGAGGTTCCGGGTTGACAGTAGGTGATGGCCCGGGAGATCCTCGTATGCGGCCATGTCGGTGCTGACGGATGAGGCGTACGTTGCGGTGGAGTTGCACATCCCGTGGGGGAACTGCGGCCCCGTGGTCGCGCGTTCCCCTGCAGGGTGCGCCGTCGTGTCGCTCGGCGGTGGTGCGTCGCTTCGGGCCGCGTCGCGTGCTGCCCGGCGCCGCTCCGTGCGCGCCTGATGCGAGCGCTGACCCGGGCGTTTGCGGCGTCGAGACGTCGAGGCAACCGCCGTCGTGGGTTCCGGCGCCGGGACATCGGTCGTCGGCGTGGCGGGGATCGGGCCCGGCCCGGTTGACCGCTACGGGTGGAGTTCATCCCGATTGGTAAGGCGCATCTGGTAGCTGTTACCCGTAGCCTGAAAGTTCAGGCTCCCGAACCAGATTTCGAATCCGGCAGGGAAAGGGTCCGAGCTGCCCATGGCGTACCTCTGGGACGTCATCTCGGTGCGAATCACCATCGAGACTTCTGGTGAGGGGTCTATCACAGCGCGAGCCCCCTACCTGGTGCGCCAACTGTCGGTGTTAGGATTAGTCCCGACACTAACTAGTGAGATACGCTGTGATCAGCCTCTCGATGGTTGGTGCAAATGGCAACACAGGGGCACGGGTTTATCCTGGTTCCGACCGCGAGGTCGTACGTCCAGCAGATTGCGCGTGTGCGCTGTATTGATTCGCACCGGTGGTGCCTGTAGAGGGGGGCTACAAGCGAGGTGGGAGAGGAGGAAAAGCCTTCAAGTCCCTGCTAGGATGATCGGGGCAAAGTGCCAATATCGGGAGAACGAGTATACGGGTGAGTGCGGGTGTCTTCACGTGTCCGTAGCTAAGCGGCTGCCTCCTCCTTTTATAGGCCGAGGGGAGGTAGCTTACAAGCGTGCTGCGTAGTGCTGCGTAAGGTGACAGCGTACTGGCGCACAGTTCCCTTGACATGACGGTTGTCCTGGCGGATTCTTGCCTCCGGGGTGGTTTAATGGCGAGCTCCGGCCTCCGCAGGTGGCGTGGCGACTCCCGCGCTTGTCTGGGAGTGACTTCGAGGGTGGGCTTGACCGGCGTTTGTGTTTGGTCATCATCCGTACGTCGATTCAAGGGTGCGCCCATGCTCGTTCGGGGGTTCTGCTACGGGGAAAGCCCTGGTGGCACAGGCGTCGGCGTGGTGACGTCCCGTCGGCACAGGGCGCCACAGCGTCGGGGATGGTCGCTGAAACGTCCCCTCATCAGAGGTGACTAAATGTGATACAAATACCAGTCCCAGGAGGCTGGTACCACATTTATTACATCAGATGGTTCATTACCGTACAACACGTCGAGGCTGTGGGCATGAGAGCGCCACGGCCACGAGAAGCAACATAAGAACTACAGACCAAACTACGATAGCAAAGGCATCTAAGATATCTTCAGAGTCTTGCGTCATGGAAGCTTCCTGTGGAGACCCTGAATCCACAGGCACGGGTTGGGTGCAGGACAGCAACCTACTCAACGTCCTCGGGGACAAAGTCGGGATCCTCCTCTGAAAAACAGTTAATCAAGCAAGGGTGAGTACATACGTACTCAACAAGTTCAACCCCACCCACGGAGGGGCTAAAAAGCAGATCATGCACATGATATATCAAGGATCAAGATAAGGTTTATTTTACAAACACATTTACTCATGCAGGGGTTTATTTTTAAAAAGGGTTTTCACAAACAGTTTTCATAACCCAAGTAACTCAGTTGTTTTGAGAAAACCAGTTGAGGACTACCGGACTCCCCGTCCGCCGTAGCCCAGGCACACAGCCTCACTTTAAAAGAAATCGACTCATGTCATGAAATCATCCTAAACCCAAACACTGGTTTTGTGACCACACCGTGACTCGTCCAATACCGTGGACACGACTATTCGAATAGGTTTTACACTCTTCAGAGGTTGTACATCTTTACCCACAAGTAGGGTACCGCCACACGAACACCTTAGTGCCGGTGCGGATCCTATCAAAGCCATTACCTACCTTAGCTAACCCTACGAGCCACCACGGGAGCAACCAAGGGGTTATCTCACATAACCAGGGCGTACCTCACACAGATCGTACCCCTACTCCTTGATCTCCCGCTGCTCACCCGCACTCCTGATGGCAAGTAGATTAACTAGTGGGATTTATGCTAAGCTGTTGCCACATACAACGGTCGAGTGGTAGTACGATAATTGGGTCAGGTGAGATGTCACGCAACCCGGTCCTTAACGACAAGATGGACATCTCCAACATGCTCAACCACAAAGGTACGAGCTCACCCATACTCCTGACACACGCGTCCATCCCATCTACCCAGTTCTTTATTCATTTTCCAAAATATCCCATTCCCGTTTTTAAAGCACTCACTCATTTTAAAGAAATCATTTAGGGCAATCAAAGATCAATCATAGCAATCAAGGGTGGCTATCCTACCGGGTTTTAACAGTAAAACAATATGCAATTTATATAAGACGGGTCATAGGGTTGTATTTATAAAACTGGGATCAAAGCATGCATCAAAGGATGAGATTGAACTTGCCGTCTTCGAAGTCCTCGGGGAGTTCCTGCTCGCGGCTCGGGACTCCGGTCTCCTACTCGCAGTACTCGGCTCCAAGCTCCGGCTCACGGTACTCCTCCTCGTTCACTCCGTCGGCTATAGCGCACACAAGCAAGCATGCAATCAATACAAGCACACAAAATTTACCGGCTGAGCTCGAGGGGAAAATAAATAGAAAATGAGGGAATAAATATTATTTATGGGAAAATTAGTAGATGGATCAGCCGAAATAGACCCGGGCAATATGTGGTGAAGTTTGGAATTAATTTGGGTTAGAATGGTGCATAAAAAGATGAGTTAAAGGGGTATTTATGGGTGGTTTAATAGGGCAGGGACCTATTTGTAAAGAATCTTAAGGGTTGTAGGGGCTTATTGGTGAAACCGAACTTGAGAGAGGGGGAGGCTGCGGGTGGAGAAAAAGAAAGAGGGAGGGGGCTTTGAGCAAACTGACCAGAGAGAGAGTGGGAGGGTGTTGGTGTGAAAAATAAATAAGGTAGGGGGTTATGGACAAAACGTCCATCTTCTTCCTCTCGACACAGACAGAAACAGAGGAGGGGGCGGTCAGGGGCGGCCTGACCGTGGTGGCCGGCGGCCTTCCCGGGCACGGCGGCGGCCGGGAGGTAGGGGAACGGAGAGAGGAGGTCGAGGGCAACTCATTCCGGTCCTCACCTCGGGCTGGGACGGCTTGTGGAGAGAGATCGACGGCGGCGGGCGGACTGCAGGCTGAGGCGGCACTGGTGGCGGCGGTGGGAGCTCGGGGGAGAGAGAGGGAAGTGTCTGGGAGGTGCGGGGCGAGGCGGAGAACGGCGGGGGTCCTTTTATAGCTGCGGGGAAGGCGGTATCTCGGCCGGGGCGGGCACGCGAAGCTCGTGCTTGCCTGCGGTAATGGAGGTCCGGCCGGCGTGGAGTAAAGGCGCTGCCGGCGACGAGACGTGAGCGGCAGCGGTGCGGTGGACGTGACTCGTCGGGCAGCGACGCAGTGGCCGGCGAGCTGGCTGGCGCGAGGCGAGCGGCGTCTTGTGGCAGTGCTGGAGCTCGGAGGGACGGAACAGGCAGGCGAGTTTTAATGGCGGCCATGTCGCCGAGCGGCAGGGAGCGGTCACGTCGCGGGGTGTCAGCACGGCGTGCAGCGGAGGAGGGGCCGGCGTGCTGCGCCGAGGCAGGGAGGGGCGCGGGGCAGCGCTGCAGAGCCGCGGGCGTGCGCGTGCCGTGCAGGGCCGTGGGCATGCCGCGTTGGAGCAGGGAGCCACGGTGCAGACCGTGAGGAAGAAAGAAAGGGAGAAAAAGAAAAAGGAAAAAGAAAAAAGAAAAAGGGAATAAGGAAAAAGAGAAAGGGGAAAAGAGAAGGAAAAGGAGAAGGAAAAATTGGAAAATTTTGGGAAAAACTAGAAAAAATTTAGGGGTAAAGGGAAAAGAGATTTTGGTGGAATTTTCTGGGTTTCGGGCGTCGATGCGACATCGCGCGATTTCCGGGTCGGCGGTGCCGGCGAATCCGGGGCGCTCGTCGGGATGCGGCCAGAAAGATTCCCGGTGTCGGGCGACTGCCGGGATGGCTCGGGTTGAAAGGACATGATGGTCGGGTTTTTAGGAACTGATCGAGCTCAGCGGAAAAGATTTTGAAAAACACGCGTGATTTAGCAGGTGATTTATTAGGGGTTAAAACGCGGGCGTTACAAACCTACCCCACTTAAAATGAATCTCGTCCTCGAGATTCGGCTAGTTCCTGAACAAGTGGGGAAACTCTTTCTTCAGCGCGTCCTCTTGCTCCCACGTGGCTTCTTCTACTCCGTGTCTGCTCCATTGGACTCTGCACACCCGTACTTCTGATGTCCTTGTCCTTTTGATCACTGTGTCCGAAATCTTGACGGGCACCTCCTGGTACCTAAGATCTGGCTGCAAATCAATTGTTTCTACCGGCACTCGTTTCTCTTCGATCACTTTCAAACACCTCCGCAGCTGAGAAACGTGGAACACTGGATGTATATCCGCCATTTCCTCTGGTAGCTTCAACCGGTATGCTACTGCTCCAACTCTCTTCAGCACTTTGTACAGTCCAATGTACCGAGGGGCTAATTTCCCGTGCACTTGAAATCTTCGAGTCCCTCGGATAGGTGAAACCTTGAGATAAGCAAAGTCTCCTGGACTGAAGCTTACTTCTCGCCTCTTCCTATCTGCATAGCTCTTCTGCCGGGATTGGGCAGCCTTCAATTTTTCTCGGATCTCAGCTACTCGTTCCTCGGCTTCCTTTATAAGCGCGGGTCCAACCAAGGCACGTTCCCCCACTTCTGACCACATCAATGGGGTTCTGCATTTTCTCCCGTATAGGGCTTCAAATGGTGACATGCCTAGGCTGGCTTGATAACTGTTGTTGTACGAGAACTCTGCATATGGTAAGCTCTGTTCCCAATCTTTGCCATAGGTAAGGACACACGCTCTCAACATGTCTTCCATAATCTGATTCACCCTCTCAGTCTGTCCGTCCGTCTGGGGGTGATAAGCTGAGCTAAAATCCAACTTGGTTCCCATGGATTTATGCAAACTTTCCCAAAACCTAGAGGTGAACTGGGTCCCTCTATCTGAAACTATCCTGCTAGGTACTCCATGCAGCTTCACTATGTTTGCTATATACAGCTTGGCCAACTTCTCTCCGTCATAATTATTACGTACGGGTATGAAGTGAGCGACTTTAGTGAGTCGGTCCACTATTACCCATATGGAATTATATCCCTTCTGTGTCTTGGGCAAGCCTACTACAAAGTCCATGCCTATCTCATCCCATTTCCACACCGGGATGGGTAAGGGCTGCAACAGTCCTGCGGGCTTCTGGTGTTCCGCCTTAATCCTCTGACAAGTATCACAGTGGGCGACGAACTGTGCAATGTCCGCTTTCATTCCATTCCACCAGTACTTCTGTTTTAAATCCGTATACATCTTAGTGGATCCCGGGTGGATGGAATACGCTGAGTTGTGTGCCTCATCCATGATGGTCTACCGGAAATCTCCGTTTTCAGGTACGCATATCCTGTTCTTATACCATAGTGTACCGTGACTATCCACCCTAAAGTCTGGGGCTTTATTCTCCCCCGTGTGCTTGCGGATCTTCATCAATTCCTTATCGGACCCTTGGGCTTTTCTGATCTTGTCTTCCAGGGTGGGCTGGACACTCAGTTGGCAGACGTAGCCCTGGGGAACAATGTGCACATTGAGTCGTGCCATTTCCTCTTGCAATTGGGCACTCTTAGGTACTGCTTTTCCATAGGACTTTCTGCTTAAGGCATCTGCCACTACGTTGGCTTTTCCTGGGTGGTAATGGATTTCTAGGTTATAGTCCTTGACTAATTCCAACCACCTTCTTTGCCTTAGGTTCAGGTCAGGCTGGGTGAAAATGTACTTCAAGCTCTTGTGGTCCGTGTAGATCTCGCACTTATTTCCAATCAGGTAATGTCTCCAAATCTTAAGGGCATGCACTACGGCTACAAACTCCAAATCATGGGTGGGATAGTTCTGCTCGTGGGGCTTGAGTTGGCGGGAAGCATACGCCACTACTTTCCCATCTTGCATAAGGACACATCCTAGTCCTTGTCGGGATGCATCGCAGTAGACGACAAAATCCCGTTGAATGTCCGGCAAGGTTAGCACTGGGGCGGTTGTCAGTCTTCTTTTCAACTCCTGAAAACTCTTCTCACACGACTCGGTCCAGACGAACTTCTTCTCCTTCTTGAGCAACTCTGTCATGGGTCGGGCAATCTTGGAGAATCCTTCAATAAACCTCCGGTAGTATCCTGCTAAGCCAAGAAAGCTTCTGATTTCGCTCACATTGGTTGGTTGTCGCCAGTTGGAAACTGTTTCAACTTTCCCAGGGTCTACTGCTACTCCTTCTGCTGTCAGAATATGTCCAAGGAAGGATATTTTCTCCAACCAGAATTCACACTTGCTGAACTTAGCGTACAGCTTGTGCGCCCTCAGTTTCTCCAGTACCACTCGAAGGTGTTGCTCATGTTCCTCCACACTTCTGGAGTAAACAAGTATGTCGTCAATGAAAACTACGACAAACTTGTCTAGCTCCTCCATAAACACCTTATTCATGAGGTTCATAAAGTATGCCGGTGCGTTAGTGAGTCCAAAGGACATCACGGTGAACTCGTATTGTCCATAACGGGTGACGAAGGCGGTCTTTGGGATGTCACTCTCCCTAATCTTGAGTTGATGATATCCTGACCTTAAGTCGACCTTCGAGAAATATTTAGCTCCCTTCAGTTGGTCAAATAAATCATCTATCCTGGGGAGAGGATACTTGTTCTTGATAGTGACTTCGTTTAGTGAGCGATAGTCCACGCACATCCTCAGGCTTTTATCCTTCTTTTCAACGAAGAGCACTGGGGCTCCCCATGGTGACGAGCTTGGTCTGATGAACCCATTTCGCTGAAGTTCTCTCAGCTGCTTCTTTAACTCTGCCAACTCAGGGGCTGCCATCCTATAGGGTCTCTTGGCTATGGGAGAGGTTCCGGGGATGAGGTCGATGACAAACTCTATATCCCTATCTGGTGGCATTCCAGGGAGTTCTTCAGGGAATACATCTGGATATTCCCGTACTACTAGGATTTCTTCTAAGGACTTGGCCTCCATGCTAAAAATCATTATGTCTGGTCTGCTTCCTCGGGTACGGCAGGTTACTTGCACTCCGTCTGGGTTGGTTAGGTGTACTACCTTATCGGCACAACTTATAAGGCCGTGCTGAAGGCTTAACCAGTCCATCCCAAGAATCACGTCTATCCCTTTGGACTTCAGTACTACCAGGTCCGCTAGGAACTCTACCCCACTTAAAATGATTCTCACCCGGGAGCAACCCAGTTGACACTTGATGTCCCCTCCGGGTGTTCGGGTTAACAGGGGTGCTTTTAGTAGTACTGTAGGTATATTATGCTTTTCCACAAAACTTGAAGATATGAACGAATGTGATGCTCCTGAATCAAATAATATAGTTGCCAAGACTGAGCTGACCAGGAACTCACCGAGCACTACGCCTTGTGCTTCTTGAGCCTCTTGTGCGTTGATGTGGTTGACGCGGGCTCGTCCATAGGACTGCTGGGGCTGCCTCATCTGCTGGTTGTTGTTGTTGCTGAAATTGTTGTTGCTGCGAACCGGCACGCGGTTGGCTCCCGATACGACCGGTCTCGGCCCATTCACTGAGTTGGAGAAGGCTGAAGTTGCTGGCTTTTTGGCGTATGGGCAGTTGGCAATGAAGTGTCCGGTCTCACGCAGTTGAAACATACTCGGGTGTTGTTGTTGTTGGCAGTGACCTGGCTGGTATTGTTTTGTGGAGGCTTCATGGTGTTCTGGTTGTTGTACTGTTTAAACTGGGTTCTGGGGCCCTGGGAGCTCGTGGCTTGTGTCTGGGTTCTGTACTGCACGGGGGCTTGGAACCTGGACATGGGGTGACCGAAGCTTCTCTGTCTCTGGGAACGTTCTTGCTGCTGGGCTTTGTTCTCCATGAACTTGCGCTTGTTTTCTTTCTTCTCTTCTGCCCTGGCTCTCTCTGTGAGGATGGCCATGTTCATGAGGGTGTTGAAGTCCGGGTAGATCTGAGGGGTAAGCAGAGTCCTCAGTTCCGGAGTCAAGCCCTTCTTGAACATGTCCTGCTTCTTCGAGTCCTTGTCCACTTCTTCGGGGGCATAGCGGGCTAACTCTATGAACTGGTAGGTGTATTCCTCCACGGATTTGTTGCCTTGGCGAAGTTCACGGAACTCGTCCGCCTTGCGCTTCAGTGTGGCTTCTGGGATGTGGTAGCGACGAAATTCCTCCACAAACTCATCCCAGGTAATGGTGGAGGGATCTTTGGCTGCTGCGCAGTAGTTTTCCCACCAAGCCAAGGCTGTTCCAGTGAGCTGGTGAGTGGCCAAAAGAACCTTGTCTCGATCCTCACAGTTGAATGGCTCTAGTTCTCTTAGGATGGCCCTCAGCCAGTCATCTGCATCCAAGGGATTCACTGATCCGCCAAACGTGGGTGGCTTTGTCCGGAGAAATTCTATCAGCTTTTCATTCATGCCCAGAACACGAGGCTTTGGGCGGGTGATGGCATTGGCTATGGCTTCCAGCAACAGTGTCTGGTTGGCCAACACTTGCGCCAGGTCTACGGCGGGTGGTGGCAGTGGCAGAACCATGTTTTCTCCTCCATCTTCGCCTTGATTCACTTCCTGGTTGTTATGGCGCTCCCTTCGCTCAGCATGCGATCCTTCCGCGTTTGGGTCCATACGACTGGAGCCTTGGAAGCTCCTGGCGGGACGCCTTGAAACCATCTGTAGGGGAGCGGGTTTCTATGAGATCTAGGTTTTATGTGATGTTTAAATTGATTAAGGCGGATTTTTGAAAAGACAGGATCTGATTCCTGCCGTCAAGCACACAACAAGCACACATGACAAACAAGCACAAACAACTTTATTTCAAACATGAGAGGAGGATACATCCCGAACTACGCTGACGCCCTACGCAACTTGGTACTACGACAAAAGCTAAAGGTGCGACTCTAAGCTTGGACCATTACGGCTTCATTCCTTGGCAAGGGCTTCTGGGGCATGCTACTCGCGGGGCGAGCCATCTTCTGGGGCGGAGTGTGCTTCCAGTGGAATGAGCAGCTCATCACCGTCATCATCCTGGGGGTTCCCATTTTCTTGGGGCTGGGTGGAAGTTCCTTCTTCGACGGTTGATGTTGGTTGCTCGGCGGCTACAGACAGTGTTGGGGTCTCAGGAACTCCTCTCCATCCTATGAGGGGTGTCCCAATTAGGACTTGTGCTTCTCCCACAGCCGAAACTGGTGTTCCACTGTTGGTCCATTCCTGTATGCGCTGATCCTGGATCCGCCTGAGGCTCTCATGGGCATCAGCTTCACTACTTATGGCGGCCGCGGTCCTTGCTTCAGCTTGGGCTACTCGAACTTGGTGCATCCTTACCGTGACTTCCGCTTGCTCAGCCCGACCAATTTGCTCTCTTAGGAACTTGGCCTGATCATCAAAGAGTTTATCCAGGGAGACGAGGTAGGCAACTACATGGTACAAGAGATCTTCTTGGTGACGGCGCCGTTCCAGGTTTCTCATGCGGGCCTGTCAGACTGGAGTCCGGATGGCGGGAGGATAAAGCCTCATCGGTGTGGAGACAAGGTGCTCCTCGTAGATCCTGCACAGGTAACGGAGAGTTTTCCGGAGGGCCAAGGGATAGGTATCCTGATGTCGAAAACCTGTGGCGGTCACGCGCCACGGCTCGATGTTGGGGTAGCGGGTGCTTCTGACGATGGAGAGGACCACCCTACAGTGAAGAGTGCCGAGTTGCTCGTACTCTCTACTGTAGTACCTTAGGCGCTCAGTGATACTGAGGCGCACCAGGGAGTTGATAAGAAGGCGAGCAAAACCAGGCTCCTCCTGGCACACGCCTTGGGTCCATCCATCTTCGGCCATCTGAAAACAAGGGTAGAGTTGAACAAGTTGTGCAAAGGTAGGGTACAAAAGATAGATAGTTTTATTTATTCACAAGGTTGGGTACACACCTCAGGGGTACACTTATTATTACTAGGATGATAGCTCTAGCCTAGGCACTCCATTCTCTTCTCATGGGGATTCTTCCTCAGGCTGAATGCGACGTTTCTTCGGTGGGAGGTCTTGTTCCAACATCACATCCTCGGTCTGGGTTCCCTTATCCCAGTGGGTTTCTTCGGGTTCATCATCCATCAACCCAGCTTCTTCTCTTCTCCTACGTTCCTTGTGGAGCTCATCCCATAGGTTTTTGTGGAATATTTCAGAGCGTTCCCTTTCTCTGGCGTAATCTCGCTGCAGGTTAGCTAGGGAAACTTCCGCCGTTCTTGTCTTTATCCTTTCTAATTCTATCCTTTGTTCTGCTCTTTCTGCCCTGTCGATTTGGTGCTTCAGCTGCTCGACCTGTTCATGGAAAAGGTGGTCTAAGCCATTGAGGTAGATGGACAGGAGAGAAATCGTATCCTCTAGGTCTTCTTCTTCTCTTCCAAGTCCCTTCATCCGGGCGATCCATGAGCGTCCTCTTCCTCCAGAGGGTGGGAAAAATCCCATCGGAGTCCGTCGAAGGTGTTGCCTATAGACCACTCGTAGGCGTCGCAGGGCTTTTCGGGCGGCTTTTGGGTATGTGTCGGTGAAGCGAAACCCAGTGGTGGAGATGAACCAAGGATCTATGTCGGGGTAGAGTGTGCTCCTTCCCACGAAGATCATCACTTTACACCGAAGGGTGCCACTGTGTTCGTACTCCCGATAGATGTACTCCGATGGGTCCCTTACTCCGATACGCTCAAGGCTGAGTAGCAGTAACTTAGGGAGGCCAGGCTCTGCGGGGCAGACGCCTCCACTCCATTCCAAGTTAGCCATCTGGAACCAGATAAGGGCCAAGGTAAGAGATTTTGTGGAAAGAGAAGTTAAGCAGGGAAAAGGTTTAAGAGAAGGCTTAGAAAAAGGTCTCGGGTCCTAGGGGTCGCGTCCTACGGCCAACCTACGGCTCTGATACCACCTGAAGCGTCCCCTCATCAGAGGTGACTAAATGTGATACAAATACCAGTCCCAGGAGGCTGGTACCACATTTATTACATCAGATGGTTCATTACCGTACAACACGTCGAGGCTGTGGGCATGGGAGCGCCACGGCCACGAGAAGCAACATAAGAACTACAGACCAAACTACGATAGCAAAGGCATCTAAGATATCTTCAGAGTCTTGCGTCATGGAAGCTTCCTGTGGAGACCCTGAATCCACAGGCACGGGTTGGGTGCAGGACAGCAACCTACTCGACGTCCTCGGGGACAAAGTCGGGATCCTCCTCTGAAAAACAGTTAATCAAGCAAGGGTGAGTACATACGTACTCAACAAGTTCAACCCCACCCACAGAGGGGCTAAAAAGCAGATCATGCACATGATATATCAAGGATCAAGATAAGGTTTATTTTACAAACACATTTACTCATGCAGGGTTTTGTTTTTAAAAAGGGTTTTCACAAACAGTTTTCATAACCCAAGTAACTCAGTTGTTTTGAGAAAACCAGTTGAGGACTACCGGACTCCCCGTCCGCCGTAGCCCAGGCACACAGCCTCACTTTAAAAGAAATCGACTCATGTCATGAAATCATCCCAAACCCAAACACTGGTTTTGTGACCACACCGTGACTCGTCCAATACCGTGGACACGGCTATTCGAATAGGTTTTACACTCTGCAGAGGTTGTACATCTTTACCCACAAGTAGGGTACCGCCACACGAACACCTTAGTGCCGGTGCGGATCCTATCAAAGCCATTACCCACCTTAGCTAACCCTACGAGCCACCACGGGAGCAACCAAGGGGTTACCTCACATAACCAGAGCGTACCTCACACAGATCGTACCCCTACTCCTTGATCTCCCGCTGCTCACCCGCACTCCAGATGGCAAGTAGATTAACTAGTGGGATTTATGCTAAGCCGTTGCCACATACAACGGTCGAGTGGTAGTACGATAATTGGGTCAGGTGAGATGTCACGCAACCCGGTCCTTAACGACAAGATGGACATCTCCAACATGCTCAACCACAAAGGTACGAGCTCACCCATACTCCTGACACACGCGTCCATCCCATCTACCCAGTTCTTTATTCATTTTCCAAAATATCACATTCCCGTTTTTAAAGCACTCACTCATTTTAAAGAAATCATTTAGGGTAATCAAAGATCAATCATAGCAATCAAGGGTGGCTATCCTACCGGGTTTTAACAGTAAAACAATATGCAATTTATATAAGACGGGTCATAGGGTTGTATTTATAAAACTGGGATCAAAGCATGCATCAAAGGATGAGATTGAACTTGCCGTCTTCGAAGTCCTCGGGGAGTTCCTGCTCGCGGCTCGGGACTCTGGTCTCCTGCTCGCAGTACTCGGCTCCAAGCTCCGGCTCACGGTACTCCTCCTCGTTCACTCCGTCGGCTATAGCGCACACAAGCAAGCATGCAATCAATACAAGCACACAAAATTTACCGGCTGAGCTCGAGGGGAAAATAAATAGAAAATGAGGGAATAAATATTATTTATGGGAAAATTAGTAGATGGATCGGCGGAAATAGACCCGGGCAATATGTGGTGAAGTTTGGAATTAATTTGGGTTAGAACGGTGCATAAAAAGATGAGTTAAAGGGGTATTTATGGGTGGTTTAATAGGGCAGGGGCCTATTTGTAAAGAATCTTAAGGGTTGTAGGGGCTTATTGGTGAAACCGAACTTGAGAGAGGGGGAGGCTGCGGGTGGAGAAAAAGAAAGAGGGAGGGGGCTTTGAGCAAACTGACCACAGAGAGAGTGGGAGGGTGTTGGTGTGAAAAATAAATAAGGGAGGGGGTTATGGACAAAACGTCCATCTTCTTCCTCTTGACACAGATAGAAACAGAGGAGGGGGCGGTCAGGGGCGGCCTGACCGTGGTGGCCGGCGGCCTTCCCGGGCACGGCGGCGGCCGGGAGGTAGGGGAACGGAGAGAGGAGGTCGAGGGCAACTCATTCCGGTCCTCACCTCGGGCTGGGATGGCTTGTGGAGAGAGATCGACGGCGGCGGGCGGACTGCAGGCTGAGGCGGCACTGGTGGCGGCGGTGGGAGCTCGGGGGAGAGAGAGGGAAGTGTCTGGGAGGTGCGAGGCGAGGCGGAGAACGGCGGGGCCCTTTTATAGCTGCGGGGAAGGCGGTATCTCGGCCGGGGCGGGCACGCGAAGCTCGTGCTTGCCTGCGGTTATGGAGGTCCGGCCGGCGTGGAGTAAAGGCGCTGCCGGCGACGAGACGTGAGCGGCAGCGGTGCTGTGGACGTGACTCGTCGGGCAGCGACGCGGTGGCCGGTGAGCTGGCTGGCGCGAGGCGAGCGGCGTCTTGTGGCAGTGCTGGAGCTCGGAGGGACGGAACAGGCAGGCGAGTTTTAATGGCGGCCGTGTCGCCGAGGGGCTGGGAGCGGTCACGTCGCGGGGTGTCAGCTCGGCGTGCAGCGGAGGAGGGGCCGGCGTGCTGCGCCGAGGCAGGGAGGGGCGCGGGGCAGCGCTGCAGAGCCGCGGGCGTGCGCGTGCCGTGCAGGGCCGTGGGCATGCCGCGTTGGAGCAGGGAGCCACGGTGCATACCGTGAGGAAGAAAGAAAGGGAGAAAAAGAAAAAGGAAAAAGGAAAAAGAAAAAGGGAATAAGGAAAAAGAGAAAGGGGAAAAGATAAGGAAAAGGAGAAGGAAAAATTGGAAAAATTTGGGAAAAACTAGAAAAAATTTAGGGGTAAAGGGAAAAGGGATTTTGGTGGAATTTTCTGGGTTTCGGGCGTCGATGCGACATCGCGCGATTTCCGGGTCGGCGGTGCCGGCGAATCCGGGGCGCTCGTCGGGATGCGGCCAGAAAGATTCCCGGTGTCGGGCGACTGCCGGGATGGCTCGGGTTGAAAGGACATGATGGTCGGGTTTTTAGGAACTGATCGAGCTCAGCGGAAAAGATTTTGATAAACACGCGTGATTTAGCAGGTGATGTATTAGGAGTTAAAACGCGGGCGTTACAGTCGCACAGCACCGGGGATGGCCGCACAGCACCGGGGATGGCTGCACGGTGCCGGGGATGGCCTGTACAGTGCCGAAGATGATGGAGAAGACGTGCTCCATGCGTTCCGCGCCACGGCACCGCCCGGCGTGCGCACTTGGTCGTCGCCCGTACTGTCTTCGAGGGTGTGCCCATGCCCTTTCGAGGGACTTGCCGTGGTAGAAGGACGGGAGTAGGCGGCGCAGTGTTTGGAATGACACTGGCCTGTCCGCATAGGGCCGCGCAGTACCTGCACAGTGCTAGGAATGGTGGCATAGTGACGGGGTTTGGCCGCACAGTGACAGGGTCAGAAACCCATGCGGTGTCAGCGGTGCGACGTGGGGGAGGATTGCCTTTTGACTATGGCGCCTGCGGCGGGCAAGGGCATTTAATGCCCCTGTCGGGTGTGACTAACGGGGTGCTGTCGCTCGAGGGTTGGCCTCGAGCGAGGCGGAGATCCGTTCGAGGGGCGCCAAACCCTCGAGTGGGACGGGGATCGGCTCGAGGAGCGCCAAGCCCTCGAGCGAGGCGAAAATCCGCTCGAGGGGTGCTAGGCCCTCGAGCGAGGCGAAGATCGGCTCGAGGGCGGCTGGGGATGGTCGTCTGTTGGGCCGTGGCTGTTATCGGGCCGCGGCGGTCCGTGAGCCTTATTCGAGTTTGGGCTGTGGCCGGCTCGGGGAGTGTTTTTATGGTTTTGTGTCAATTTTTTAGGAAGGGTAATCTCCCCCATAGTTAGGGGACCCCTATGGCTGTCCCCGACACCTAGTATTATATGATTGTCAACATTCATTGAAATAATTGGTAATGAACACTTGTCAATAGCACGTTGTAATCTAAAGACGGAGTTTAAAGATGGGAGATACGGTCTAAACCAAAATTTCATTTTGAGCTTAGGATCCAAGTATTTTTCCCAAGGTTTTATAGTAAAGCTATCTATATCCACATCATATTGAATGGCTCAATGTGAAAGGGAATCCTATGGTAGTTCTACCTCATGATAGAGGAAGATTGTTTTATACCATAGTGATTGAGATGAGATATTGGGACATATGGTTCATTATCTTTGTGCTATTTGTACATTAATATATATTGCAAAAGTTCCTAGTAGGATATTATCTTTGCAATAACTTACTATCTAGTAGCATCGCTATTCTACCAAATATTGGTAGATTGAAGTTGAGAATATCTTTGATATATCAAAATAGCACATGTGATCTTGAAATAATCCAAGATCCAATTATATGGATATTATGATTCTGGTTATCTATAAGATCCCCAAATTCCATATCATTGAAATAGCCTTTACATAAATATAGACATATGAACACTTGCAAACTAAGTATTGTGATAATCACAGAGAGATATTCACAAAGCCTACCATACTCCACATTTCTTATGTTTTGAGTACATCGGTATGAAAAGTTTTGCAAGTTTTAGGGGGAGAGTTTCTCATCTCTCTAATTAGTAACTTGTTGAAAACATCATATTGCACTCTTTTCTTTGTATGAGTTTTTCCCTTAAGGTTTCTCATATAAAGTTTTTAATGAGGCAATATCGATACAAAATTATGTCATATAATCCATTTTACCCATAGGGGTTTTGGTGGATGATATTGGAACATATGACGCATTGTACTCTTTTCTTTATGTGAGTTTTTCCTTTTGAGGTTTCTCATATAAAGTTTTTGATGAGACAATGTCAACAAAGGTATATGCTATATCATCAAGTTTTCCCCACCGGGGTTTTTGGAAGACGATATTCGGGCATATTGACCATATGGTCAAGGTGTTTTTAGACTAAGACTTTGAGCTTATCTCAAAGGGTCTAACAATATTCATGATTGTATATCATGGCGTTTCTTCTTGTTTTCCCCTTGGGTTTTAAGGAGTTTTACCTGATATACCGGTACTACTTTGGATTTTTCCCATCAGACTATGTCTTTAGGGTCACCTAAAGGGTCAATAAACATTGGGAGTTCTATATATATCATGGTTGTTCTCCTTATTTTTCCCACTGGGTTTTTAAGGAGTTTTGCCTGGTATATCGATATACTTTGGTTTTTCCCACAGGGTTTTCCAAAGATTCAAGACTATGACTGACGAATATACAACGGTGCCTACACAAGATTAAATGAAGCCTACACAAGATCTATTGATCAATGGGGAGTGTTAAGAATAATTAGTATTAATTATTAGTGATCAATAGACACCTTTTTAAGTATAGACACCTTTTCATAGAGAGGCACCCTTTAGGCATAGACAGACACCTTTTGGCCAACAGACATCTGCCCATTGGGCTTGTATATATATATGTACACTATTCATCAATCAATACATAGAATCATTTGCATCTCTCGTTCTCTCTCGCTTTCAACACTATTCACAATCCAATTATAGACATCTTTTAGTCAAGGTTTGGTTTTTGCTGCCTATTTTTTATGTAACTTATTTAGTGCATGGTTTCTTCCATCTACATAACGAAGGGCAGTGCCACTGCTAGCTAGTGCATAAAAAATAAGGCAGATTGTTGCAAAGATAGGTGGAAGATTGTCCAAGACATGAATAATACTAAAAAAGTCGTGGCGCTATATGTTTTAGATTATGGATGGCATATTTCTGGCTGTGGACAAATTCATCAGACCATAATTGTTTTAGAGTAGCTACCATTGAAAGTTCAGGCACATGTATGTAGCAAAGACATTTGAAGCTCTGATATGAAATAGAGAAAAGCAAAAGGAAAAGAAAGAAATTCAAAATATCAAATTTGGAGCTAGAATTATCTTCTCTTGCAGCTTGGTAATGTCACTACAAATAAACCAACTCAGTCACAATCTGGAGAATGCATGTAGAACTTGAGCATGAGCCAAGTTCAACCTATTGGAAGAGGAAAAATAACCTCTAGCTAGCTTATGTGTTGATGCAACTATGAACCAAATGGGTGTCTATCTTGGACGAATGTGCCTAACTCAAAATCTAGCAGTATTAACTATGTATATGCGGCCATTAATCAATAGCAAAAAGTGGCCCTTGTTGCTTGCCTAACTAAAAAAGGCCTATTGTGGGAAAAACAAAAAGGAGCTTAATGGTCTAGCTCAACTAAGTCTTTTCAAAAGGCATACTATGTATCTAATAGATATATAAATAGACCAGCTTAGTGAGGGAAGGGGAATTTTAATTTCCTCCTACCTACATGCATGCATGGACCTACACTAGCGCAACAGCTTTATCCAAGCACGCAAGCAAGCGCACAAGGCACAACCGAGAAGCCTGCATAAAGGGAAACAATGAAAAGATCCCTTCAATGCGCCCCAACGCCAACTAACGCGAAAGCGGATTCAGATCCTCTGCAGTCGGCTGCAGAGGCTGCCGCGTGGGCCCGACCGACGCCAGGGTCCGCGTGCAGTGAGAGCTGCACTCTGCAGTCGACTGCAGAGGAGCTTCTCCCCGCGAAAGCTACCCCCGCATTCATCCAGAGCCCAATAATCAAGCCGTTTTCTTGCTTGTATGAAGTCGCAGCATCCTGAGCAGAAAGAAAATATCCAGGTTTCCCCTCGTGTCGACCGTCGTCTCTGTTTGTAAGACAGTAAGAAGAGAGTGAGAAATGAGCAGCAGAGCATTATTTGCTAGTGCCACCACAGCACCAGTACGGATTAGCTAGCCCTGCAAGTTAATTTACTGGAGTGGTAGCTACCAGCACCGGCCGGGCTCCATTCGTGTCGTGCATGGTGGGGAGCTCCACGCCGGGGAGCAGGAGGAGGGGCCACATCAACTGGTGGTGCGCGGGGTGAGGTGTGTGAGGCAGCGCGATGGCGAAACGAGGGCAAAAACTAGGACCAGCTAGCCTCGTCACCGGCCGGTGTCACCCCCACCCCCGCCTCCTCCGCGGCGAGCCCGGCCGGCTCGCGCTGATGGGGCGCTGGCCACGTGATGGTGGTCCGCCGCGCCGAGAGCTACTAGCCCTACGCGCGCGCTCGCTGTAAGCGAGTAATTATTAGCTGCACTGCCCCGAAAACAACTGCTTTCCCATCCGAAATCATTGAGGCCGCTGGCTAGCTGCAAATATCTCTGACGCTGACGCGCGCGCGGAGGGCAAAACGTGAAGGTCAGCATCTCGAAAGGTGGGAAGGAACGAAATGTGGGTGAAGGAGGTCAGCTGCCGCGCGAGTACTGCTAGCTAGCTGCCTGTGTATGAGAGGCCATTGGCACGGGTACCAGGCTGCCAGCACTCCAGCAGCTTGTATCATCAGCCTGCTTGGCTACTCGCTCATTTCCTGTATATAGTTGCAATGCGTTGCATCAAAAATTCACCATCACGCAGTATATATAATAGTATGCAGTAGTAAATAGAATTATAGAAGGGAAACAATTGAGGAGATAGTGAGGCGCTTGCATGCATATGCATGATGTTAGGCCGCATGCAGCAGGCCCAGCAAGGTAGCTAGCTGCCGGTGCACGTCGGCAGGGCGGAGGTATGGCGCGCTGCCCGGCCGCCAACCGACACGTGGCAGGGTACGGCAGGGGCCCTGCGAAAGCAACCGCCACGTGATGCCCAGCAGGCCGGTGTCAGAGGCCCCGAAAGAGACGCGCCCCCTCCCTCCCCTCTCGCGTCCCCATCCGTCCCCATCCCTCATCAAAACCCACAAGCCCTGCCTACCAGGCCGCTGCCCGCTGCGACGCCGCGCACGCTACCTAGCTTCTCGCCGCCACCCCCCCCATGCGAAGTTTCCAACCGACACATGCGAACCGCGGAGGCCGGAGCAACATCCATCCATCTACTACTACTAGCTAGTAGTATCACGGTCACGGCAACAGCCAGCCAGCGCCGTGACAGTACATGCAGATGAACAATTCCCGTGGTAAAAACGCTGGGAATGAACGGGTACAGACTACTACAGAGTACACTCGAGCCTCACTTTCTGGACGAAATCCCAAAGGGATTGCTGCAGAACTACCGGTGCCCACACTCCTGCACATGTGACCACCATTCGTAGGTAGCTGCAGTAAACGAAACCAACAACCATGGCCTTAGTAACTCGCAGCTAGCGGATTAGTTAACCTGACCTTGCCGAGCTGGCGCCGGGCATCCGGTTGGCCGGGGGATCAGTTAACTAATCGTGCTCGTGGATTCTGATGATGGGGGGTGGCCGGGGCGTCACGTGGGCGGGGGGATGGAACTGCGTAAGCACGAGTGGGCACGTGCCGCGGGGATTCCGGCGGGGACCCCCCCCACCCCACCCGCCCGCGCCTCGGGATCCTCGTCGCCCTCACGTGATTCGATGCCGTCGCTGCCGTGCCGCGCGCACTAGGGGCACACGCAGCACTCGCCGCGCGCGCCTCGCATGCACGCAGCATGCCCCCCCCGGCCCCCGCGTCCGCGCGCACCGGCTCGCCTCTTGGCTCTTGCTGTGGCGTCGCGTGCATGCCCCGGCCCCGCTGCGTGCGCGCCCGCTTCCCCGTTCGGCTGCTTCTCCGTTTGTTTGGTGGCAAGCCCGGACGCACGCCGTGTGTATCTTGAGAAATTGCAAAAGAGTTTTCATCTTTAATTACAACGGAAATTGTGCGATCGAGTTTTTTTTCCTTTTCACGAAATGCAAGTCTTTTTTGCTGAGGCAGGGCAGCTACACAGTACAGTAATGAGGATGATCATGGCACCCATGGAGCTAGCACTTGCGACTTGCGAGGGTGGCATCTGACAGGGGGAGCTGTTTTGTTTCATGTGTCGCGAGTATTTGCTGGTGGCACGTACTGTAGCACGCATACTACTACAAAATAATTGATGCTCTGCAGTATGGATGCCATTATTGGTATTAAACAACCGGCCTCTGTCAGGCATTTCGTTACCAACAAGCTGTGGTTCGAGAGTAATTTAATTCTCTCTGTACGTACTGCATACAGATACAGCTTCCTCCCTATTGTTTAATATATACGTACTCCGTATACCTGTAGGGTGAAACTTCATTCACACCTCCCCCGGAAGTCAGAACTCAGAACCATACAAATATACCAATGCATGTTATTGTACCATATCATGAATGCATGAGATATACAGGTGCGAGAGCTTATTTGTACAACGGGATGTCGCGGACGCATCATTAACGAGATATAGTTGCCCCCATGCACGAGCTAGGCCCACGTGTCAGCACTGTTTTACGCTCTCTCTATATATGCCAATAGGTGTCTGTCTCCCAGTGTACACAATGCATGCATATGCATATGGTTTGATTGAGTGGTGGGTGCAGCCGTGTGGGACGCAATGCACCACAGGGTGGTGGTCCTTCTAGTTCTAGTAGTACGCGAGCGAACGGAGGTGCGCAGCACAGCTAGCAAGAGCCACCCCCGTACATTTTTCTCATGTCCGTGACGGGACAGCACTACCCTGCTCCACCCCCGCCGTGTGGTCCTTCATGTGGTCGCTAAATGGTAACCATCCCGTCCATTATGAAACCTACATCAATGGCGGTTCCCTGTACAACGCTTGGGATTCTAATTAGTTTGCTCGTGTAGCACTCATCATGCTGGATGCGAATATGTTCTCTCTCTCTCTCACACACACACACAAAATTGGCGATATCAGCATGGACAAAATCAGTCTTATATCATTAACGATGATAGTCACGCTATCGTACATGTTAGTTGGGATAAAAGAGATATCCGACATGTCGCCCGTATATGTGCTAATAATTGTCGCGGCGCCAACTGTTGCTACTATACGCTTGTCGCTACTTGAAATAGAGACATGTTTTTCGAGCTAATATAGCTCAGGACAGATCCTCGACCACACTAAATGAAAAATGCCGCTCTGTCTTCTTAATTGGGATAGTGCTAATTATTTCATCGTTACATGTATATAAGAACAAGTACTTATGGTTATATGCAACTTATGCATCAAATGTCACCATTTATATACCCTTTATAGGCGAACCATATTTTTGTTGCATATATGCATGGTTACTCTCTCCGTCTTAAATTGTATGTCATTTTAACCTTTTTAAGGTGCGTATAGATGAGTACAAACATCCATAATTTTTTTTAAAAAAAAGCCAAAATAATCTATAATTTGCAAAAGATGGAGTACTATATATCTTTGTTAACAAAAGGATATTACGCTGTGCAGGCACGCCATATGAGCAGCTAGGGAGGAGGACGAGAGAGATAGCTCGGTGGCACAGCACGCATAGCACAATGGATCAAGGCGCGTGGTACGGAAGGGCGAAAGCAGGGAACGGCCAAACGGGCGTCCACGTCTCGGACCGGAGGCTGGGGGGCAGCGTGACTGCAGGGGATATCATTGCGGTGGCGCCGGCTTTTCTGGGGCTGAGAGAGAGAGACGAGCTGAGGCTGCTGAGCGATGAGAGAGGAGGAATTTTCACCGTCTGCAGCGCGCCAGCAGCCACTGGCAGCCGAGCCCCCGCACGGCGGTACGGCCATTACGCTGCCAACAAAAGTGGCCGCGCCCGCGCACTAGCGCTGCTGTGTTCTCCCATCGCCAGAAGTACGGAGCGCTGCTGGCACTGGCAGCATCTCCTGTCGCTTTTTACGGTTTTACTCTCCGATGCTCCCATGCGCGGCGCGAGCGTCATTCCCTTTCCGGGACCCGGGCGGTGAAAGAGAGGAAACGTACATGTGGTCACTGTTCATGTCTTGTACTACACTGTATGAGGGCCCCACGTCGCCATGCATGTGTGTGTGGATGGATAACGTGCACCATGCTTCTTCTTCTTCTCTCTCTTCCTCCCCTGCTCCTGAATGAACTCTCGGTCACTCATGGGAGGAGGAGGAGGAGAGAGAGAGACGAGGCCGGCACGTCGTACTGGGGCGGGGCAACGGTGAAAGAGTTAAGAAAAAGGAAAGGGCGACTCGGGGAAAAGAGTGAGAAAAGAAAGTAAACGGGCGAGGTGGTGGGGACTAGGTCTGGTCCGGCCGGCCGGACCGGGGCCGAGCCAGAGGCCGGAGCGAGGGGCAGCAGGGCAGGGGGTCCCCGTGGGCGCCGACACTCCACGTTGCCTTGACGTCAACCTGCGCGCCCCCCGCCCTTTACCTGCGGTAACTACCACCGCAAGCAGCCAATGCGATTCCTCAGCAGCAGCAGCAGGACGGCCCCACTCGCCGTCGTTAAAATTCCCTGCGCACTCTCACCTCACCTCATCATTGATTACTGCCTGGGGGGGCCGGGGCGCTGTCAGCGGGTCACACAGGCGACAGTGACTGGTGTCTCCCGCCCCGCCGGTGTAGATAGATATACGTACTAGCGGAGGGGGGGTAGTATGTTATGTTGCAGCTGTAACATTATCTTATCTTATCCGAACTCTGAACGTAAACGCCACTCCGGTTCACCACCTTCTCTCTCACGGACAGTACCTGCTGCATGCTCATCTCTCATGCACAGAATCGCATGCATACACACCAGCTCGATCGAGTTGTCACTGACAGGGTGGTCCCGTGAGCGGTGGCCCAATGCAAGCAGGGGATATGGAGAGTCCACTTGTCAATACGACCCGACAGTTCACACTGTCATTTCATGTCCGTATGCAGGGTTAATTCCGCATCATATCTTCTTCAAATGTGACGACTAGTAGCTAGATAGGAATAGGTAGTTACCTCACTGCTCACTCTTTTCGCTTTGGACGACGCACGCACAGTAGGAAGCGTGCCGGATATTAGTTTGGCTGGCTACCTAAGCTAGCCAAGCACTGGCTATCTACCTGCCTTTTGACCGGACCCAGGAGTGTCAGTGAAGCTAGCTGTAGTCAAGCCGGGACAGCTCACACCGCAGCGCTCGCTAGCTAGCTGTGATGGCGGACCAGGCTGATCGGCCGGTAGTGCAGCTAGCGCCCCCGTCCAGCGCGGTAGTACGAATTATGCTGCTGCGCCCTTGCCCCGGCCCGGCCCCTGATGATGTTTAATTTATCTTATGTGCCGCGCGCGAGCACACAGCACGCTGCTTTAAGCATGTGATTTCGGCGTGTGATCGATCGGTCGCACACGCACGGCGTGGCCGGCACACCGTTGTTTCCCTGCTAGTTAATATATATATATAATTTGACGATCGAATATGTAGCTAGTAGCCCACGCACTGGCGAGATCATTAGTTTTTTGTTGAGTTTGACTACTAGCACACACAAATGCAAACTCATTTTCTTTATTTCCTTTATAAAGAGTTTTTTTTTTCTTATTACCACGCCTAGCTAGTAGTAGGAGCTTGTTACCATACGTACCCACCAGCGTTAGCAGCCGTAGGGCTAGAAGTACCACGCACCGTACCAGCTGTTACTTGTTCATCAGCTGGGATGGTTACAGAGAAATAATCAAATTAATTTTGACGTTTCCGCATAGAGTAGTAGTACTAGGTTAAAAGTTTAACGGGCGCCTTAACTAACTACCAGTTACTTTAATCGGAAGAAATCTGAGCGGATCCTGGCTTCACCTAAATGTTAGCAGTACTTCTGCTCTCCTGCTGCATGACACACATGACTACATGAGAGGGAGGGCCCGGGGGAGGGGTAGAGAGAGGGAGAGAGAAGAGGGGTGCGCGTTAAACGACAGCTTCGCATCATTAGCTCACGTATCAATATTCCGCGTGTGTCAGAGGCACCATGTGTCAACATGTCTCGTGTCGGGCCTTGTCGCAGTATACTGGCTACTACTACGTGATGCACATATGCGCGGAAGCTTTTCTTTTCAACCTGCAGCAAGCTACAAGCAGGCGCTGCCCCACCCGGGTTTAATTGTTGGGCCGGGGGCAAACTGTGTTACAGCCAGTAATAATCAATGAGTGATATATCGAGCCTAATCAATTCACCACCGTACGATCGAGAAGGTACCACACGCGGTACGACCCGGCACCGGTGGTGATCGGTCGGTCGTTAACCGAAAGGCTGCAGCCCAGCCAAAAAAGCTTCTCGATCGAAATTTAGTGCAGCAGCGGTGCGGACCGGATGTGATGATCTGATGCTCCTGTTGTGCTGGCTAGCGCTAGCCGCGAGTTATGAGCGCGCGCTGCTGTGCACTTATCTCGGAGCCAAGCAGCAGCGTGTGATGCCGCACCGTTGCCTGCCCGCGCTCCCGTGCATGCATGCGTCGACGACGTATACGTACACACACGCCGGCCTTGATGGCACATGCGGAGTCGCCCCATACCGAAGCATGGACGTGGCCGGGAGAGAGTAAATTGGCCCTCTGCTCCCGCCCCGGATAAAGAAAGATTCCTCGGGGGGTCCGGCGCGGCGAGAGCCCCGGCCTCTTCTCCCAAATCCGTCGAAACGAGAGCAGCGCGCGGCCGGCGCGGGGGCTAGCTACTAGTACTACAGTACGAGCCGAGGCAGGGGCAGGCCATCCAACGGCGGGGTGAGGCTTTTATGGCATGCCGTCGACCGGCAAAGACGAGCGGCCGAGGCGGCGAAGGCGGCAATCAATCGAGCCCGCGCCGGCGGCCTCCGGAAACTAACTGGCCGGGGACGGCGGAGGGCAGGGGAAAATGGCCGGTTAACCATTCTCGGTGCGTGGCAGACTTTTCGCCCCTGCCTACGCTGCGTACGAATGCCCCCCCTGCGGGGTGAGCAGCATTGATTTCCGCCAGGATGCTTCGGCATCCACTTCCATGGACACTTGCACAGGCTCCAGCTCATGGAGTCACGTGGTCGTGTGCATGCATTACGGTTAAAGTAACAGGATTCTTCTTCTCTCTCTAGTGTGTGTTCAAAAGAAAAATACTGAGACTGCTGCTACCAGTAGTAGTACAACAGCCAGTAGAGAGCTAACGGAATTATGCTAGGAGGAGAGAGAGAGAGACGAGTGGTGGTGGAGCATATGAATGTGGGTGGGCAGAGAGAGAGAGGATGGATGCAGTGCATGGGATGGGGCACGTTGGGGCCTGCTGCCGTGCTGGGTTGCAGCTTCCTCTCCCTCTGCACGCTAATTCTATATACTCCCCCTAATCGCACCTCCCTAATGCACAGCTTTTGTCAAACATAGTTTTGTGCACACACATGCACTTGGCCCCACCTCTCTCCTCCCCCTCTCTATATTAATTACTTCGCAACAACCCCTTGCTCTGTTACTGGTGATCGAGTGACTGGAGCGCTCCAAAGCCCAGCACTATTTCTTCTCCCCCTCCTCACACCCCCTCCCCCTCTCATCACGCCACTCCATCCCCTCCTCCCTCCCCCCTCCTCTCGCACGCACTCACTCTCGCCACTCCTCCTAGGAAGGCTACAGCTACTAGCTCGTACTAGAACGAGCAGTGTCACTTGCTTTGCTCGTCTCAAGGAACTGCCCCGGTGCCAATTGAGTACCGCGCCGTACGGTTAGCCCTTAGCTCTAGCTAGTGTCCCGCGATGGCGTCGGAGTGGGAAATGGCCATGGGAGTTGAGCTCGGCATGGGGATGGGCACGTACCACGGCCACCACCACAACGCCTCCAGCATCACCACCGCGCCGATGAGCAGCCACCACAGCGGTGGCGCCAGCTACTCCACGCCGCACCACCACCATTACTACGGGATGCCGCCCATGGGCGGCGACGCCATGCGCGTCGACGAGCTCCTCGACCTCTCCACCGGCGCCGGCGCCCACGACTTCTTCCCCACCGCCGCGGGTGCCGCGGCCGCTGACAACGGGCATCATCATCACTCGGCGACCATGGGTGAGCCGTCGCCCACCGCCAACTCGTCGGATCACCAGACTTCGCTACTCTCCTTCGCCGACGAGTTCTACATACCCGTAAGCACGCGCATACCAAACGATCGCACAAAAACTGCCGTCCATATCTAATATATGTCTGGCTGAGATCGCTGAACAATTCCGATGCGCATGATGATGCAGAGCGAGGAAGCTGCGGAGCTGGAGTGGCTATCCAAGTTCGTGGACGACTCCTACTCCGACATGCCGAATTACTCGTCGGCCGCGCACGCCGCAATGGCGGCGGCCGCTGCTGCTAACGCGGCCGGCAACGGTGGTGGCAACTCGGCCGGTCAGGACAGCTGCGTCACGGCCGCGCCCGGACGCGGCGCGCGCAGCAAGCGTTCCCGCGCCACCGCGGCTGCCGCAGCGGCGTGGCACTCCCTCGTGCCGCGCCCGGCATCGCAGTCGTCTCCATCGTCGTCCTGCTCGTCCTCGGACTTCCCGTCGTCGAACAAGCCGGGGCGGCCGAACGGCGCCAACGGCAGCCGCGGCAAGAAGAGCCCGGGCCCGCCGGGTCCCGCGGGGGCGGAGGTGGGCATGGAGGGCGGCGTGCGGCGGTGCACGCACTGCGCGTCGGAGAAGACGCCGCAGTGGCGGACCGGGCCCCTGGGCCCCAAGACTCTGTGCAACGCGTGCGGCGTGCGGTTCAAGTCCGGGCGCCTGATGCCGGAGTACAGGCCGGCGGCCAGCCCCACGTTCGTGCTGACGCAGCACTCCAACTCGCACCGCAAGGTCATGGAGCTGCGCCGCCAGAAGGAGATGATCCTCATCCGCGGCAGCCACCGCGACGCGGCCGCGGCCGCCGCGGCTGCCTCGGCGGCGGCAGGAGCCGCCGGGCCGAGGCCGGAGCTCATGTTCCGCGACTACGGCGTGTGTTAATAGCTAGCCGGCGGAGGAGGCGGCCCGGCCGGGGAGCTGGCCGTGCATTGCGCGGGCGCGTGCATGCATGGAGCCCTTTAGATCCTTTTGCGAACGAAATTCTGCCGTTTTCTTCTTTTCTTTCTTCGATCGATCGCCATGCGTATTCCAGATATTTTTTTCCTTTTCTTCTTTTGTTAATTATTAAATTGTTGGTACCTACTACTGCTACTACCTCCCTGCTTCCAAGTTCTATGAGAGATCAATGAATTCCGTTGGTATAATTGTGGTCCTTTTGTGAGCAATCATGCACCTGAAACGTCATGTATCGAGTACACGAATGGTCCTGATTGTGATTTAGCAAGCATATTAGTTATGCCAGGCATTCCGTCCGTACTGCTCCGCTGGTGCGTATGCGTGTAACGTGAGCGCGCGAGTGCCACTGCCATGCATATTCTTCTTGTTGTTTTTTTTGACAAACCATGAATTTTCTTAAGTGAATTGACAAACAGAAACAGACCTCCTCGACAATTTTCAAAGAAACGAACGAAACTATATACGTGTGTATGGTATATATGTTCACCCATCGATCATTTTATACGTATTTGTCCTTCGTTTTTTCTGTTAGTTTTGGGTGGGATTTTTCCCCTCTTTCTTACCTGCATCAGAGTAGTACATTGCTCATTGGTTTGCGACAGCTTTTCTCGTGGTTATTACTCGGCCTACTCCATGCTTCTTTTTTCCTTACCGGTAGGTCAAGCTTTTCAATTCAATGGAGGAAAAAGAGAGGAAGGGTGTGTGAGCTAGAGCCGGGAATGGTGGGTGGGCCAGCACGTGACTTGCCCCTATCGCGGCCTTTTTGGCAGGGGAAAGAGTGGGCGATGCTCGGGTCACGTGACGGTGCCCCCCCTCACCTCCTCCATACTATCACCACCATCATCATCCATCTCTCCTTCTCTCCTCACTTATTAGCATCATGCAATCGTCTTTCTCCCCCGACTTTTCTCGGCGTTTGTTTTCTCCGTGGGGCTGCGCAAAAGGCAGGGCGAGTAAAGCGGGCTTGGGGCCGAGCCCCTTGTGGCCATGGAGTGCGTGGGCATGCGACCTCTGCCGACTTCCATGTGGCCGTGGTCTCCGGGGTGGTGCCCGTATATTGTGCCGCGTTTGATTGGCAGTGCACTGCCCGTACTAAACAATCATGTTCCGTGTGTGCTCGCAAAGTCGTAGTAGCTATATACTTCTTTTAGGGACAGTGTGTATGTACATGCATGACCCGGCCGGCCTAACACACACCAAATACTCCTACTAGTGATGGCTGCTAAGTATCAAACAAAGCACGGAGAATTAAAAGGCAAATTAAACAACAGGTAAAATCTCCTATATATGGCAAGTGTTATTTCTATTTATCAATGGGTGGCGTCTGACTTGAATGCTAGCTATAAGCAACTACTAGTGGTGATTTTACACGATCCAACCCCGCTGGTTGTTGTCAAAAAAAAAAACCCCCCCGCTGGTTGCCATTGAGACTTGAGAGAGAAATTACGCCTCGAGAGATGGAAGCATATGGGGCGACACATTCCTTGCTGATCCTGAAGTCGTAGCTGCAGTCGTTCTTAGCTAGCATGACGTGACAGATGTGCCCAATCTGCCAGGAACTCTGATGGTCTGCCCGGTGAAATGACCCGACGTGCAGCACGGAGGAACATCGGCGGCCACGTCCAGCGCATGCGAACCGATCGAACACGAGGTCCTGCTGGAGCTGGACTTTCACGGAGAAGGAGACGACGAGGAGAGGGCTGGGCCGATACGACCCCGAGTAGTTATCTCGGCTGTCACGTCGCGCAGCAGCTGCTCGATTTGACACTTGCCCATGCAGGGTTGCACAGAGCCACTTGCCGGGAACGCGTGCAGGGAGGACACTTGTCCTGGTCGGCTTCTGCGGTTCTGCCGGCGCCCTTGGTTTCTCGTCGCGGCGACGTTCAAGTGCGGGCGGCGTTGCGCCAGCCTCGCTCAATTGGCTTGCGCTCGCTGCCGCTTGGCTCAGTTGGCTGCTGCAGTCGTCAAGTCTGCAGTGCACAGCGAGGTGCCTTGAGCGAGAGCTGATACATGCACAAACCGAATACAACAAACCCAGTCCTTCGGAAGTGCTTATAGGGTAGGGTTTGCATACGTGTGTTCTTAGGGGTGAGTGTGCGTGTGTGTTGTGAACGTCTGCGTTGTACTGTGTAATTCTAAAAAAAATACAACAAACCCAAATTGCTGGCTGCTGCTGTGTGGTTGAATGGACTTGGGAAAGAAGAAAGAATCGGATTAGGTCCATGGGCCTAACATGTGATGGACAAGATGATGAATGGCCCATGTTATACTAAAATTAGGGCCAGGTGTTGGATTACTACTTACAATATTCAACCTTTGGGCCTTCAAATTTGGGACATTCGAAGATTATATGGATTAAAAGCCCAAAAAGAGAGAGGCAGCAGATAGGAGGCCGTCGTCGTCCCTGCTGCCAGCTGCTGACCGGCGGTGTTTTCGCTGGTGGTGTCGCTCGCGTGGCGAAAGAGAGCGACGACGATGGTGGAGGTGGACACGACGGCGACTCGAGCCCGATGATTAATCGGGGTTGGGTCTGCGGCTACGATTGCCCTTCGTCATTGTCCGTGTCACACCCGTGACCGCCAGCAACTCACCGGCGACGTGAGCTAGCACAGGAGCACGGATTCGGGGGGTGGGCGATGAACCCTGAACCCCAACGACAGAGTCACTATGTTCTATTTCAGATTGGAATAGTTCTCTGTTTACATGGTACTGGGTTTTAACCCGGCCGACCCCCACTGCCCTCTGGGCCCACATGTCATACGCTTAACGCTCACAACAAATAACACACACGCTACTGAATCTAGAAAATGTAAACTCCATCTTGCGCCTTCAGGGCTTCGCTTCTCCTCACTCTCCCCTTGGGCGTGACAGCTCCCCTTGGGCGTGACAGGTGGGGACGCCAAGTTTACGGGCGCCCGCAGGGAAGCCTCCGTCCGGTCGATTTCCGACATAGGCTGGCCCACACACATGCACGCTGCAGGAAGCCGGGCAGCACCGCGGTGATGTTGCTGTGTGCGCCGAGCAGTCAGATATTTTTGCGACAGAAAATGAAAAGATTCAGCGAAAAACTTTTGAGTGAAAAGAAATAAAAAATTACAAATAACATTTTTGAAAAAATGTGGAACAAACTTTTTTTAAAAAATTGTGGACGAACAAAAATCTAAAAACAGAAACAGAAAAAATATTTAGAATTTTTCTAAGAAAAATATTTTTAAAAATCATAATAAAAAATTTTAGACAAAAAATCCAGAAAATCAGAGCAAATAAGTTTTAAGAAACTTTTTCAAACAACTTGAGAAAAGTTACACAAACATTTTGAACAAAAAAAAACCAGAAGAAATTTCGAATAAATGTTTTGAACAAATTTGAGAGAAAAACATTTTTAAAAAATGTTTTTCAAAAGTTTTGAAAAAAGCAGAAAACACAAAAAACATTTTTGAAAAAAAGTTTTTTTCAATAACCTTAAGAGCAAAAAGATATAGAAGAAAAATTGAAAAAAATGAACAGAAAAAAAAATCCACCTGAGCTCGCCTCGCTAAGACGTCGACCGCCAGCGCTCATCAGAGCCTGCTTCTGCGCATCGCAACCTTTGGGGGATCCGGCCCAAGGGGCTCGCTGGGGGTCGCCGCCGCGCCCCGGGGTCGTCGGGATCCCGCCCGCGGAACTCGTGGGGCCGGATGCTGCGCGCTCGCGGAACTCCTCGAAGCCGCCGTCCTTCACCACGGGTGGTAGGCTCGCCGTCGTCGAGGTCCGCCCGGAGGAGGTCCCCGGGCTCCGTCGCCATCGAAATTTGGTCAGGAGAAGCGCCTGGAGGAGCTCAACAGGCCGCCGGTATGCGGTCCCCCGCCCTCCGTCCGCCGTCTTTCGAAAGGATAAGGGTGAGAGAGAGAGACTGGAAAAAAAATGGAGCAAGGCAGATGGGGTGGATGGGGGGCTTCACGGTGCACGTGTCATCGACCGGGAGGTGGACACCACACGGTCGCTGGTAAATTCAACATTGCGGGGGTGACAGTCGGTCGGCTCTGTCTGTATTTAGGGCCTGTTTGGGAGGGAACATTGCGGGCGTGACAGTCGGTCGGCTCTGTCTGTATTTAGGGCCTGTTTGGGAGGGCTCCGGATCCACCCAAAACGGTTCTGGCTCCGGCTCCTCTGGTGGAGCGGCTCTTCTGGTGGAGCTCGAGTCGTTTTGAGAAAACGTTTGGCAAAACGGCTTTTCCTGACTGAGTAAAGTGGATAAGTGGGTGAAATGTCCATAATGCCCTTAATTTTTTTTCTTTTTCCCCCTTTTACTTTCTTCTTTATTTTCTTCCTCAATCGATTTTTTTTTCAAATCCATAGTCACCGAGACACAACCAGGGTGGGGCCCACACCTCCCTCTTATCCATCTGACTCTGTGGAGACTCCCCACCTATCGGCCATCGCATCTTCCTGTCTCTCTCTCGTTCGTCGTTCCCCACCTCGAAGACGTCGGCGGCGGCTGCGGCCCGAGGACGCCGGCGACGGCTTGGATCCGCCGGCTCCAGCGAAATCCGCCGACGGTGGGTCTCTTCTCCCCTTCTTCCTCTCTTCCCTCACGCATGCTCCTCGCCCTCCCTCTCTCCCTCTCCTCTGGCGGAACCGTGCGCGACGGCCGCTCTTCATCCCGCTCGAGCTCGGGCAGGCGGGCGTGTGCGGCCGGCGCCGCCCTATCCAACGGAGGCGGATCTCCCTAGCTCCCTCCCGTGCAACGCCGGAAATCCCTTCCCCTGGCGGCGGCGGCGGCTTCCCTCCCCTGCTTCTCCCCGACGGCGAGCTCCGGTCGGACGCCGCGAGGAGGCGGAGCGCGCGAAACGGCCTCCGTTCGCGCCATTCTCGAGGGCAAAGGTGTCACCGAGATGGAGGAGCTGCGCGGAGCCACGTTTTCGTGGCTCCGCCCACGTCGTTGGGCTCCTAAGAGCGGAAATTCAGGGGCTTCGGAGCCGGAGCCGAGCGTGAAACGCCCGTTTGGTAGGGCTCCGGCCGGAGCCGCTGTTGGAGCTGAAAAAGCACCTCTACTTGGGGCAGGGCCCACCTGACAGAGCCCATTTACAGATGGGCTCACGCCCGTCTCTGCAGCCGCACAACCTCCATCCGCAGCGGCATAGACGCCCGCGGCCTCTCCTTCTCCCTGCTCCGCGCCGCACCGCTCGCCAACGACGCCGCCGCGTGCAACAGTCGCGGCCCCTTCTTCCCGGCCGGCGGCCGCGGAGCCTCCTCCTCCTCGCCGCTCCTTCCTCTCCGCCCCCTTCCGTCGAGCTGCCCAGATCCGGCGTGGTCCCCAAGCTCCTCCGCGGTGACCCTCAAGCTCCTCCTCCTTTCCGCGGTGGCGGCGGAGTCAAGGCTGGCGGTGGGATCCTCCTCTTCCTTTCCCCGGCGGCGGCGGGTTCCCGGCACGGCAACTCTCCGTACCTCCCTCCCACGGCGCACTCCTCCGCAGACGGGGAATCGAGCGGGCGGCGCGGCGGATTCCTCGAGCTCGCGGTCCCCGATGGCGGCTGCGGCTCCCTCCTCCCCTCCCGCGACTGGTGGCGGGGGTCGAGGCCTACGGCTGCGGTCTCCTCGTTCGGGGCCGCCACCCGCTCCTCCCTACTCCCTCCAATCGGCGATCCCTGCCTCCCGCGGTGATGAAAGAGCGGCGACGGTAGTGACGAGAGGTTGGGGAAGGTGCTGGGGCCCGCAGAGAGAGAGTATAGAGGCGGGGCGCAGAAACGCTGGGCATGGAGGTGCCCTGTAGCGACCTGGTGCATAGCGACCGTTTCCCAGGTCTGCGGTGCGGGGCTTCGACCGGCACATTTGGCGTTCCGAGGCGTTTCCAGGTCCGCGGTGCGACCAGTGCGGGCCGCAATCCGGCCTATATAGGAGGGCCCAGCCCTAACCGGAGGATCGACGCATCGAACTCGAAGTGTCGAACCCTAGTTCCCCACGGACAGCCTACTTTAAAACCCTAGCCGCCGGCCGCCGCCCCTCCTCTGGAGCTGCTCTCCTTCCCCGCCTCCTTGGCTGCCCTGGCGGATCCTCTTGAAGAGAAGCATTACCGGTGAGTTTCGGCTGGGTTATCCCCCTCCAATATTCTCGTCGCGTGCTTTCCTGAAGTTTATACCTTTGTTGTTTGTGCGATTTGCAATGAGGGCACTTCAGCTCAATAGCCATGTAATATGCAGCCTCCCGATTAAGTCTGTATTTTGTCTTGGTGGTTAATTAGCCAACCACACACCGCAGCCACTATGGCTGCAAATCCTGTGTGGATGGTCAGTAAGCCCACCTACATTAACTCGTGTTGTTGTGCCAATCGAAGGGATGGCTCTGCCTAGTGCAGCAGTGCTTCCTTCTCTGACTCATCAACTCACATATCGGTACTAACAAGCTAAGAGTTTAGCTTTATTCTAGATTAATAATCTAGTGAAAATTGCTATGAACATAGGCTAAAAAGGCATTCGATGGGGTTAAGGGTATTCAAAGGAAACAGGGACCGGAATAGTTTTTACCCCAAACCTGCTCCGCCCTATTATCATCATGAGTTTCGTGGTTACAAAATGGCCAACAGATAATATGCAGCCTCCAAGTCTGTATGTTGTATTGGTGGCTAATTAGCCAACCACACACCGCAGCTATCATGGCAGCAAATCCTGTGTGGATGGTCAGTAAGCCCACCTACATTAACTCGTGTTGTTGTGCCAATTGAAGGGATGACTCTGCCTAGTGCAGTAGTGCTTTCTTCTCTGACGCATCAACTCACATATCAGCACCAACAAGCTAAGAGTTTAGTTTTTTGTATAAGCTAGTTAAATTTTAGTTTGTCTACAGTTCTTTTTGGACCTGATACATTTTGGACCTGATACAAATGGACTATTTTCATTTGTTGTCCTGTTCTAATGCCGTAGTGTTCTATTTTATCAAGGCGTATGGTGCAGAGAAACCATGGTGACTCGTTAGCCGGTTGCATATTCAGTTGTGCAATTGGTAGTAGGTTCACCTAGATGTGGTTTTCGCGACTGTGTCTTGTATATTGGGCTAACGGGGCAATCAGCTAAAATTGGCCCTTCAGGTTGTAGTCGCTGACACTACTTTCACATGCTTCACCTCTGCTTGTACCCTCTATCTGTAAATACAGAAGAGTCTCTGAACTCTTAGGGATACCATTGAACCACCCTTTCTTTTCAGTCAAGTAATAATTTTGCCTGTTAATTTCTTATCCTCAGTCCTTACTCTATAACCAAGTATTGTCAGTATCACCTGATCACACATTATTCTTTGATAAATACTGAGGGACTAAGATATTTTGCAATTCTTCTTTTAACCAGTCCCTTTTGCAGTTTTTGTGCCTTGAGAGACAGAAGAGAGCATCTTTTTTACGCTAGCACTATGTTTCCACCACACATGTTGCTTTCTCTTCTTGTATGGTGTCCCATTCTGTATCCGTCCTGAATATTTGACTAGTTAAGCCATAGCTTAGCTTTTCTCTTCATGCCATTTGTGGTTACAGATTGTAAATGCTGCAATTAGCATATTGCTCAGAAAGAAGTCGAAAACACTTTTCTGAACCTTGAGTTGATTGGTTCAATTTATAACTTCGCTTCGTAGCTTTCATACTTGTACTCATGATGATTGCCTTATGTAGTTCTGCTTATTCAAATCTTGGTATTCTAATGTTTAGGATATAGTACCTACGTGCCACCCCTGAATACCTGATGCTCGTACATACTCCAGTGAAAAACTTATTTTCTTCGTAGCCAGTTAGGCTTTGCAAAGCAAGTGCAGTTACTTTTAGGAGCACAGAATTGGAACTTGTTTGTCATTTTTTTCTTATCAGTTTCTATTCGGATGTCTTCAGGTGATGAACTGGGTTTTCTTGTGCTATGATAGCTTATATATTTTCGCATGTTTTCCAGTTTCAGGACGATGTCTAGTGGCGCCCAATCTGAAGGATCACACCAACCTGTTTCAAAACGTGCTGTGAATTCATGCCGAAAGAATGTACCTGGCACTTCATTCGTCTCAGATTTGAGAGATCACGTCCACGAGTTCATCCATGCCTCGGCAGATGAACACAGGACATGCTTCACAAAGACTATCAAAAAGATGTTTGGAATGTCAAAGATTGTGGCAGAGAAATCTGCAAAAGTAGAGGAAGCTGGACCTGAAAGTGTGCTGCCACTTCAGACCACAGTGTCGCAGTAGTAGTATCACCACTTTGTACTGTCTCATTAGAAATAGAATGAAATGTTAATAATTAGGGGGCTTTCTGGTGAGAGGTTTTAGCTGTCAGTAAGCATAGTTCTCTTCTGTAGATAACACCTTTCCCCCCGTACTTTTCACTTATATAAGATTATGTACAGTTACATGAAACATTTGTGTAACAACTTCACTGTGCAAAAACAAAACCTATCGGAAGATATATGCATCTCTTCCACACAATTGTGTGCAAAACTAATCTAATCTAGGAGAGACGTTTCTCTCCCCTAGCAAGATCATACCTAACATTTTTTTTTTGCCATTCTGTTGTCCCTTTTGCGTATTAGACCTGTGTATCTTCCTACAATAGCGTCACCAGTATGACCAGGACTGCACAAACTAAACTAGCTGAGCCAGCAGGCCAAGTGCTCGGCCCCTTCGCCGTGGAGGAGTCCTGCTGGTAGAGGGAGCTGAGACTGAACCCCGGGTTGGGTCCGTACAGCCACTGGACACCTTCGATGTCATCGACGGTGAGCTCCGCCTTCTTCTGCCGCGGGCTGAGGCTCGGGTACATGACCGCCTTGGGCGACGACGAGTGCCCCAGCCCAAGGACGTGGCCGATCTCGTGCGTGGCCACGGACTCCAAGTCGACGGCCGAGTGCGCTGTCTCCGCGTCCATGTCGACCGCCCACCGCTCCGCCGCGTCGAGGTGGAGCCGCCCGTTCCTGGGGGAGAAGGCGTGGCCGAGCACACCGAGCGGCCCGTCGAAGGGGATCCCGTCGCCGTGGCCGCCCACGTAGAAGCCCACTCTGATGTCTGCCGCGTCGTAGTCGTCGGTCTCGTAGAAGCCCACGGGGATGACCCGCGCCCACCGCGCGAACGCGCGCCGGAATACGGCGCGCACGGTCTCCGGCGGCAGGTAGTCGACGGTGGCCGTCGGCGAGATGGCGTACGTGAGCACGAGTGGGTCCGGCTGCGTCCACCGCGGTTCGCCCTTGAAGAAGGTGAACCGTCTCACCGCACCGCCGGCCGCTGCCAGGGACACGGACGCCGTCGCGCCGTGGCCGTTGTCGCCGACGCCGCAGCGCGGGGCCATGATCCTGTCGATCGTGGCGGAGTCGAGCTGCCCCGTGACGGGCAGGCTAAGCGCGGACTGGTACCGCCGCACGGCGGCCTCCATGTGCGCGTCAAAAGCGTCCGTCGCCGGCTCGTGCTCCGCCCCGGCGGGCATGTACCCGAACCTCGCCAGGTAGCGCTTGAGGTCGGCGAGGCCGGCGACGCGGCTGCCCCGGCGCGCGTCGAGCAGCTGCTGGAACGAGCGCCAGGCCCCGCCGTCCTGCCGGTGCTCCGTCGCCGTCAGGGGCGCGTCGGCGGCCACGTGGAGGCAGGCGACGGGGAGGGGGCGACGCAGCAGCGGCAGCAGAAACAGCAGCAGCACCGATACGAGGCGCGCGCGACATGGCAGCATCAGAGCCAGACGGGCGGCCGCTGCCTGCCGTGGCCGTTAGGCTGTCGCCGAGGTAGCTGTGCGCGGGCGGTTATTCTCGTTACAGGCCGCCTATACTTGTCGCGGGGGCGGCAAAGGATTCCCCGTGCTCGCGCAGCACGAGACGAAACTAAAAAGGCTGCGCGGCTGCGGATAGGAGGAGGTGGGTCAGGCCGGCGACGGCGGCCCGGTTGGTCACCGGCTGACCTCGTCGCCTCCTGCCCTGCCCTGACCGCAGAGGCGTTCTTCGTCACGTAAACGACGGGTCACAATTCGTGCCGTGTCCGCGAAGACCAGCTGCCGTGACGACTCGCTTGTGTCGTCAACAGGCCATGGCAGGAGATGTTCATGGAGATGTTTTTGGCGCGTGATGGTGGATTAGGCCGGCGTGGTCCCGACCGGCTAATCCAAAGGAAAAGCATGGCATATTGGCATGGTGAGGAAAAAGGCTACGCATTTGCGAATTGACCTACTAGATTTTTAGCAACGGTGGCTGTGGTGCTGTGATGGGCAACGGGAGGGGGATGTATTGTGGATGGGCTTCGTCGAATGACGTTGCCATCCGAAAGCCAAGTCGATAGCGAAGGGAGCCTCGCCTCTCTCAAGTGGATCTTCGTACTTTGAAATGATACCGATAAACTTGATGAGGTAACTTGAAGCATCTGAACTTCTAGAGTTCTGATCATTAGCCTCCAGCGACAACTTGCGCTGCTCGTGCATAGGCGATCAGCTTCGGGTGCTTAATTTGCCCACAGTGTGTTTGCTGTTTTAAATAACCGAGCTCGAGCGCTCAACGTGGTGGAACTGAAAGCCTTGCTGTTGCGGTGGAAGTGGAATCAGTGGCTGCGGGCCCATCCCGACACCACGGCCGCCACCCGTCGTCCGTCCGTCAGCCCGGAGCGCGCGACCCCGCGAGCGCTTTCGGCCGGTCGCCGTCCCGACGCCGACCGCTCGGTGCGCGGTGTGAACCGCGGGGCGCGCGCGATGTCCTCCACCTGTTCACCTGCTATCGTGCGAGCGCCATCTGATGGCGACGCGCACCGCGCGCGGCACCGGAGCAACGGCCTCTGTGGCCTCTTGCGCGGGCGGGCCGAGCCTTCGGCCGCAACCGTCGCGCGCCGGCCTCATCCTCTGTTTCTTGTGGTGGTTTCCTCTCCGGGGGGCGCGAGCGAGCTAGGCTAGGCTACCCGTTGATGATTTGGTGACGATGAGTGCGGTCTGGTCTTGGAACAGGATGCCACGATAAGGGACAGCCATCTCTCATATTCTCACGGCCCTGTCACCTGTGGTCTGTGGATGCTAGTGCCGCCTCTGAAGCCAAGAAGACCCACCTCACGACGGCGTAGCGCCCAGCTCAGAAGGCATGTGACAAGCGTGGCGTGGCGAATGGCGTGCAATGCAAGCACGCCAACCATGGTCTCTGCCGGTTTAGCGATCAAGCTTCCCTCTCTTTTGTCTGCACTTTCGCTTGTGCGTACGCGCATGGGCACAGCGCGGGCATACAAATGGTGCAACGGCATTAGACTGCAAATTTACAATGAGCTTTTTTTTTTGTCTCTCGAATGATTTGCAATGCGCTTTTGTAATGAATTTACAGCGCGTCTGTTTACACTTTAGATGGGAAATTGGCAAAGTAAAACAATTTTTATCCCACTTTCGTAAAAGTCATTTTTTTCTCTACTGTACTTCAATACCAGACCACGCTTTTGGACCACCACCACCACCACCCCACCCCAACCCCCCCCCCCCCCCGAACTTAAAAAATAAAGTTACCATGCCATATAAGAAAAACAGAAATTGTAACAGTACAACATACACCGAAGCGTCACACCACCACACCACAACCACAATAAGGAAACCACACCATTACAAAGCCGGGAGATGAACCAGTAAGTAGATGCCTGTGCTGTCGTTATCGACGATGTTCCATGTCAAAAGCCGCAACCCGCTGTAAGCCTGAGTGGCTACCACAACTCTTCCACCATGCGACTGTCGTCTTCTAGTAGCCCACACGATCATGCCTCCCGGCTACCGCCTTGCATATGCATCACCTCTCGCCGTAGCACCAGTGCAACATCGCCCACACCACGAAGACACACAAGTCACGATAGGGTTGAAAACGGACGGGATGAATCCAGTACTGTCTCATCCCCTTTTTCACATGTGATCCGCCCGTTTTCACATGTGACTGAGTGTCTATTCCGTCCGTTTTTGCGAGATCTCGTTTTTAGCTGGGATGAACCCATTTTTATCCCATATTAGATAAATACGGAATGGACTTAATATGTATTAGTAGGTACCTCTAGCTTTTTTATGAACTAAAGATCATGCTAGCTTTGTGTTTCATAAAAGATCACTAGTCTAAGAGTCTTTAGAAGTTTCAAAACGTAGTTGGCAACTAGCAAAGCAACAAAAATCAACAATGTCGCATGCATACATATCAAAATATAAGTTCCCATTTTAGTAACCGATCCCGCCCATTTTCGTAATCCCATTCATCCCGCTCTCGTTCCGACTATTCCAGAACCGATTCTGTTTTCGGTGATAAAATGTGGTAACAGAGGGGTTTCCCCACCCGCTTCCGTCCATTTTCGCCCTTAGTCACCGAGCTTCTTTGAAAGCTTCGCCTTCGCACTGCCACCGCCGAGACTCCCACAACACCATGCACGCATATTCAAGACCTTGAGAATACATGGATCCTCTGCACCTCGGCCCCGCGACACCGACGAAGAGCATGAGCAACTCCGCTCACCAAGCCACCGCCTCAACAAGCCTAGTTGGGTCTCAACAATGACGCCTCCAGTAAGGACGCGACGCCAAAGGCGCCACCACCCTTGCCCATCAATGGACAGGGTTTTCACCTCGAGAAACACGTGCTGCAGGAGAAGTTGCCCTGCAATGCACTCCCAAAAGAGAAAATGACGCCTCAAGGGTGGCTCCGCCATCGCCCCCCAGCAAGATTGCCAGTAAAGGCTTTCGCCCAGCTCACCACCAACCTGAAGCACGCACCTAGCCAAGTAGCAGCAACACGCTTCGCGCAACATTCGCAACCACACATCGACCAAGGCAGAGCAAGCCCGTCAACGCTCACACCACCACCTTGGTGCGGCCAGCACGACCATGTGTAGGGTGACCCCGCGGTGCCAACAGACGTCGCAGACTCACTGCGCACAAAACATCCCGACCGCAGCACCATGCCGCCGCCGACAGAAGAAGAAGCTGCAGGAGAGGGTGCTCTCCCAGAAAGAGGGCGGCCAGCGAAGCGTCCCCAGTAGGGACACCAACCGTCCTCTTCGCGCCAACGACCAGAGCAGGTCGGGAGCGTCACGGGGCCGCCATACCCCCGGTAGGAGGGACCAGCCGAACTCGCACGCCCTGCGCCATCGAGCCTCATCATCCTGAGTAGGGGCCGTTCTCCACCCGCGAACCACAACGCACAAGCACACCTCGGTAGCTGCGACCTCGGATCTGGTAGAGGCAACACCAACCCTCGCCGGCGCAAGGCGCCGCCCACACCGGCGAAGGCGCACAAACACCCGAGACGACTGCGCCGGAGATGCTGCGCCACTGTCTTTGCCGTGGGCGCACAGGCTTCTGGAGGCCTGCTCAGGCGGCGGTGCAGCAGTGAGAGGCGGCACCGAGGGTGGCGGCGGCTAGGGTTATGGCTCACCCGAGCCACTCGCGACACGGGCGCGACCTCTGGTGATCTGGTGTTGCTGCAAAGGTTTCAACACACATCCTGTTTTCTAAGTCCTAACACATGGTGATGGTTCTGATTGTCTTCTCACTGCATATGTCAAAAAACAGTACACATGTGACAACGGTCAGGGGCGTAGCCAGGATTTGAATATAGGGGGAAGCAATAACGACAATAATTGTACATGATGTCATGTATATCGTATACTTATATGAACTTGGACAGAGCATATATAGATTAAGGGGCTGTTTGGCTGGAGGCCACAACTCGCTCGCCACGCGCTTCTCCGTCACGCTACATTGATTTAAGTGTGGCGGACGATTCGTCCGCCACAAGCTGTGGCGAGCGCAACAGGAGCGTGGCGGGTGCGGCGGGCAGCCAAACAACCGCTAAGCAATTGAAGCTACGAATTTGGCAATATCATACATATGGTTGTTTATAACAAGCAATTAAAGCTAGTGCTTCAAGATCTGTAACTTGAAAGCTCTTCCAACTTAATTAGCTCTTCATGGATTGCATAATTTAATTAGCTATAACCCCCATGTCATTCTAATTCTAAAGCATAGTTGCAATTCGAGATTACAAATTGTATGGAGGGAGCTTGGAGCGGTAGCAGCCTAGTGGGCTTCGGGTCAAGTCATTAAGGCTCGAGTCGATGTCCTAATACGATTGAGCGTTTTTCCGTTGAGGCTCGCGTCGATGTCCCAATCCGACCGAGTAGAGAGTGGTTCGGCTAGTTGTTGGTGCTGGTGAGGTTGGAGGCCTGGTCCTCGGGTAAATGTTTGACCACCGTTTGTCTGGTGGATGCTTTTCCGTCATGGTGTTGTGGAGGCCTGGCCAACGTCTCAATCCGACTGGGTGAAGTCGCTGAGGTAGAGGTGTTGGCTGTTGTCAAGTGTAGAGTTGTTGGCTGTGTTGAAGTCTCAATCCAACCGTCCGGTGAGAGTCATAGAGCAGTAATCCGTTTGATGTCCCAATCCAACCGAGCGAGTGTAGTTTCTTTTTTCTTTCTTTTCTTTTTTCTAGTTATGACCTCACATGGTCGTAGTTTTGTATTTTTCTGTTATATCAATGAAACACGTACTATCTTGTGCGATCCGTTCAAGAAAAAGACGAGAAGAGGACATAAGTGAGCCAGGCCCGTTTAGTTGGTGAGTTGAAATTTTTGGGTCATCTTTCAAGGTTTATTAGGGGTATTGAACTTAGATTCATTACAAAAATAATTGCACGAATGGACCGGAAATTGCGAGATGAATCCATTAAACTTAATTAATCAATCATGTCATAATTAGCCTTGTTAGATTCGTCTCAAAAATTAAGGTAGAGGTTATGAAATGAGTTTTGTTATTAATTTATATCTAATACTTTTAATTAGTGTCTGAAGATTGATATGATGGGCAGTTGGTGAATTTTTCGAAACTAAACAGGCCGCTCGAGCCATATTTTAGCTGCAGCAGCCCAGCAGAAAACGAGCAGGCGGAGGACTGGAAGGCACGAAAACGTAAACTGGTCTAAGTCTGGGCGGCCCATATTTTTTTTATTCATAGGCTACCTCAGATTGCAATTTTGCTAAGCAGCCCATCAGAATGTTTTCGTAGTCTCTTCCGACGTTGCAAATAACATAAACTACACATTGCGAGGTGAGGTAGGCAGATTAGTTGGGTTACTATGTGATACCCGTGTTGCTGCGGGAATTTTTAAATAAAGTTGTAAGGTGAAGATTCGAAAGTATAAACTAATTAAGGTGATTGCATTGCAACATTTTTTTTACAAACGACACTATATATGAAAATATGTTTATTTTGTTGAGAGAAAATAATTGATAAATGATTGATCTTTCATGTATTTCAATTGTTCGAATTTTGAAGCATGATACTCACAAAGATGTATGCATGCTATAGTCACAGAAAATCGGTGGAAGATATAAATTGACGATCTAGTGGATGATGATGTGGCATCTGAGGTAGACGACTTGTATGTTGAGAGAAATATTGTTAATGCATCTTAGTGAGTTTCATCTATATATGTTATATAAAAATTTCCGGTAGAATGTACTAGAAAGACTGGCGCGGTGTTACCGCGCCATGACCTATAGCCTAGTGATTGATGATAGGAAGGATGGGGACCGTGGATTCATTGTGACAGAGCTGGAGGACTTTTCTGCAAAAAATTTGGGTTGTGAGTTGTGAGACATGGGTACCCCTGGGTCCCAACCGACCAGGCTCACGGCCATCCCCGACAAGTGGGTCCGACCTACCTGAAGACTCGCCGACCTGACAGTGGGCCCAACCGACCTAGTTGGTGGCCCACACGACCTCCTGAAGACCTTCTAGAAGATTCCAGACGACCTTATCCATAATGACTTCGAGACTTGGCGTGCAAGACAAGATATCGGTGGATTCCGACCGAGCAGATCGACGGATATGGCAAGTATTGTAATCAACTAGATTTAGGTCTCCTGGTCGTAACCGACCAGGAGTCTGGGAACCGACCTTGTCCGCTGGCCAATATAAGGCGGGCAGGGCGACCCCTTGTAACAATACGCAATCCTCTAGCAATCTACACCAACAACTGGACGTAGGGTTTTACTCTCCGGAGGCCCGAACCAGTATAAACTTGCTGTGTTCTCAGTGTTCTGTGTGCTCGTGCGCAACCTTCGGGTTCCTAGCCCTAGATTCCACCCCGCCGAACAAATAAACCACCGGGGTTAACCCCTCTGTGGGCTGTCTAGATCTAAACCTCTGACAGTTGGCGCGCCAGGTAGGGGGAAATCCAGGGTTTTTCGTGCAACTCGATAGCTTCGTCAAGCGGCGTCATCTTCCCCGAGAGCATGGCGGACTTCCTCGCCAATCCCGTCGACATCTGCTTTGGCTCTATGCCGGCGGAATCCATCGCTCCAGCCGCCTGCCTCGTCATTGAGGGCAGCGCGATCACCTCCAACCAGCAGGTCGAAACCGATCTACTGATGGAAACCCACCCACCCACTCCTCGCGACCTGATCGCGGGGTTCAATCGCGTCAAAGACATGCTCTCCGACACGCTCAAGACCTGCAAACGCGCCAAGCGCCCTCGCAGGACCTCCGCACCTTCATCCCGCATGCCTCTTGGTTTGCGGAATGCAGCTCATGTAGCGTCTCGCTACATGAAGAACAAGATCCAGATCGAATCTGGACCCAAGATCTCACATCGTGGAGACCGCAGAGGTCATCTCGACGACCTTTGCCCTATCTACGAAAACTCCAAACACACGGCTCGCCAGTGCCGTGTGCTAAAAAAGCTTCGTCGACCTCTCCTCACGGCTCATCGCCGCCAGATCAATCGTGAGCCGTCTCCGGACCGCCTCGCGTTTCAGATCGCCCGGACGACCATCTCTCCTAACTACCCGGGGGAAGTGCTTGAGATCCCGGACCGAGAGGTCCTCGTGGTCTCCGCCGACGTACCTCCTCAAGCTGGCGAGACAGACGAGCAGCGCATACAGCGCGAAAACACCAATGCTGCACGAGCCGTGCGCCGTCAGCAGGAAGTAGATGCAGCCGCCGCAGCCGGAGGTCAACCCACGGGCAACGTCGTACCAGGCGCCGGTGGCCAACCTGCCGGCAACGTTCCTAATGGCACAGCCGCCCCTGCGGCTCCAGCTGCTCCCCAGCAGCAGCACAATCAAGACGAGCCCCGTCGACACTGCCTGCGTGCCAGAGACCTCCTGAAGGATTTTGAGCAAGATGGCCACGAAGTCTACAACTCGCCTCAAGCTAACCTAGGCGCGGCTCTTGCCGAGCTGGGTCAACTTGAGGACACTTGTGACAACCCGCCCAGGAAAATACCGTACTATCACCTAAACCAATCCACTTTGGTCATTAAGCGATAATAAAGTATCATCCTGTCGTTAGTTGCCGGGTTAACGCCCGGTAAATCACTTGGAAATCACAGAGAGGATCGAACATATGCATTAAAACTCACGCGAAGGCGAGTCCAGAGTTCAACACAGATTAAATCCAAATTACCCCTAAGGGTTTAATTATTACAAACCATTGTTCATGACATGATAAGTAAATGTTCAGAGTTCGAAAACAGCGGAAATAAGATAATCTAGCGCAACGGTAAACATCACAGGAGGCCGTCCGTGATGCCATGACTCGTCGTCATCCACCCATCCCTGCTCCCAGCCGGGTGGACTCTCACCAGGTCAAACAACACCTGCAACAACAGTTTTAAAGCAAGGCTGAGTATACTAATACTCAGCAAGACTTAACCGTCGGGTGATAACTACATCACCAAACTCTAAACATGAGAGGCTTTTTGGCCGGTGGAGTTCTTTTGCTGAAAAGCAACAAAGAGTATGTCCTTACTTTCAATATTTTAGCACAAGTTCTAGTTGATTACCATTTCTAAGTGTGCCAACTAATTCAATCAAGAATTGTACAAACAATTAATTCAAGCAGTAAACTTCATCAAATTCCATCATTAAGGGATATCATGGCCAGTTGATTAAGCAGTCTCAGATAACGGTGAAAGGCCGACAATCGATTGATTTAAACCTTGCAAGGTAGACCTAAACACACGGTAGGGTGCCCCCGAGAGGACAACCACCAGGCGGTTCCCAAAAGTCCTCGGCTTGGGATCGAATCTTACTGTCCTGGGTACAAGGTTATCTGGCATACCCCGCAAGGCACCCAGCTTCACACATGTACCCCCCTCTCCCGATAGCTAGCCGAGAAGGTGATTACTCGAGATTAGTAATAGTAAGTTCCCGCACCGTCTCATTAAGGTACTAGGCTTACCGTACCCATTTCCGACAAGTGTTTAGTACGTTCAAAAGCTTAGCCCACGAAAGCCACTGGACCGGAGCCCAAATCCCATGCTCTTACCACGTGAGCAATCCATTTATAAAGATCTTATGATTCCAACATAAGAACCTATTCTCGCGAGTGACGAACATCACTCGACTTGTACCGGTCCTATAGCACAGCAGCTATCGATCTAACATACTAGTAAAAGAACATAGGTACCTAGGGATCATGCATCTAGGGTTTCAATTCAACTCCTGAAACGTAAATGCGCAATCATATCAAACATAATTGCATAATTTTAAAAAGACAGGGTTAATGATCCGGCGCTTGCCTTCGCTGGCAAGGTTGGCCTTGGGCCCTTCTGGACCTTGGTCCAGGTCTTGAGCTACGTCACGTACTGCAGCTCTTCGTCAGCACCTTCGTCTCCTCCTTCCGGCACGAGCGTATATCTACCGTCAGGAAGATCTACACGAGGATGCAAATGCAATATTTAATTTGCGGTTTTTAATTTAATTAACTACAAACAACAAACGACAACCATGGGGTGCATGGTTGACCACAATCACCTAGATAAGCACACATTTAGCATACTCTTCCAATACAGGAACAATATGCAATTCTTTATTAATTATTCTATTTGATAGTGACCGTGTACATATTTATGTGATTAAATTAATTAAATTTCACAAACAGCAAGGGGTGGTGTCACTTAGTTTCTTAGCAAGATTCACATCACACACATAAGGTCACTAGGTGTGTAGTTGGTGATTTTCCAATTTACTTTAATATTAAGCTTAATTGGCCTACACTGCTTTTATTCATAAAATAAATTAATAAAAATTAGTGGAGTGTGTTATGAAGCACTAAGAGCCTAAACAAGCCACTGCACACACATGCACACTTAGGATAGCTAGGAAATTAAATATACCAAAAATAACAAAAGCTAGCTACTAAAGCAAGATAAATGCATATGAAAATAAATACACATCAAAATGATTCCAACTTTCTCACACATGGCCTCTGGTCTAAAACTAAGCTAGACATGCAACATATACACCTAGAGCTACTATATATCTTGGGTTATGCAATTACAAAGAAAAACAAGCATATTTCAAGAATAAATATTTCTGACAATCATAAAATGGTGATTAATTCACCAGAGGTACATTTTGGCATTAAAAGATCACATCAATAAGTTGAGAACAAAAATCTAATTATTTTTAGCTACAAAAATCATTTAGACAGATTCTGCATAAATACAAAACAATTCATAATAAAATATCTACATAGAAACTTTCTGCAATTATTGGTACGGAATCTAGGCATGACATGACACACAACATATCCAAAATTCAGCCATAGAGCACTTGTAGATTTTGAGATATAACAGATCTAGGTTTATCAGTTTTCTATTTTTCATGCAAAAACTATCAGGAAAAACTATGGTCATGCTTTACAAAAGTTGTAGTGTTTCTCACAAGGAATCCAACAAAATTGAGGTTGCATTTTTATGATTTTTATATGATTTTCTATGGATTTTACAAGATCCAGCAAAACTGCTAATACTATTTAAGAATCTACTTTACAGGCAGGTCCCTGGACAGTTTTAAAGTTTCACAGATATGCCCTCGATTCACGGAAAAGACCCTGGAAAGAAAAGATTGCTCGCAATTGGGTCCTTGGGCCATGGCCGGCGGCGGCTCGCCGGAAATTCGGCGGCTCCGGCGGGGCTCGTGACCGGGAAAGATGTGGGGAAGGCCGAGGGGCTCACCTACGGTTGGTTCGCGGCTAGAGTTGGGGTCGGGGTGGCTTTGGTGACGGCTGGCGGCGGTGACAGGCGGCGGCGGCCGCTGGAGCTCCTGCTCCGGCGAGGTCGCTGCTCGGTCGGGTCAATGTGCGCCGGCTTGGGCTCCAAAGGGTACTAGGGAAGGGGCTAGAAGCGTTGCTTCACTACGTGAGCGAGCAGGAGGGGGAGCTCGGCGGCGGCGGCCTTCCTGGCGGGGCGGCGGCGAGCTCAGGGGGTGGAACGGGCAGGCGCGTGCGAGGAGGAGGCCTGTGGCGTTTTATAGGCGGCTCTCCCACGTCTTGAAGCGACCAATGGGGCGAGGGGGGTCCGGCCGACGCGTTGGGGCGCGGGCGGCCTCTTGCCAACGGGCGGCGCGGGAGGGGCCCGGCGCAGGCGCGGGGAGGAGCAGCACGCGGTGGCGCGGGCTTCGAAGCTCTCGAGCCGTGTGCGGCCTCGGCTTGCGCGTCCTCAGGAGACGTGGGTCGGGGGACCCGGACGCCGAGGGGGCAGGGGCGACACGCGGCGCGGACGACACGGGTGCCGGTCGGGCGGCGTCGTGCGCGTCGCCGCGCTCTAGAGCGCCAGCAGCTGTTTGGACGCCGGTCAACGCACGTTTGACTGCCCGGTTCTCCAAAAATTTGAATAGAAGTGCACTGTAGTGTAAATAGGAAAGTTGTAGATCAGTAACCCCTCTACAACTTTCACAAAGGCCGACAGGTGTTTTGATCAACGGTTTGAGCATGAACTGCAGGCAAAGCTGCTGATTTTCCATGGCGCTGATGAATAGTGAAAGCTGCAGTTGATCAAGTTTTTCACCCTTTTCCACTCAAAATTTGAAATGCCACCCAAAAGCAAGTTGTGTCCCTCAAAAAACTGGACAACTTTTATATTGGGAGATTTTGAAGTGTTTAGGTGAAATTTGGAGAACGCGGCAAAAGTTCTTGAGGAAGTTCAAAGACATAGGAGTTTGACCGGGGTTTTGACCAAAGGTTGACCACAAGTGGGTGTTGACTTGATCAAGAGGGTCATTAGGGATTGTTGACTCGGTTTTCGAGGTGATGACCCAGGTTGACCAAGGTTTGACCAATGTCAACAGTGTTTGACTCGGTTGATTCGGTCATTAGCACTAATGACGCTAATTAAAAACCTGGGGCGTCACAGCACTCCTGCAACTCGGCGCCTACAAGCTCATATCCGCATCGCCACTGCCCAGGTCGAAGAAAGAGGTCCAGGATACAGCAGATCGGCCTACAGTTCCTACTCCAGGAGTAGGTCGGAACAGCCCCGTCGCCGTCACCGAAGCAATGGTGCCCCCCTTCAGCCCGTACCTGAAGAGGGAGGTGGTGAGAACGAAGTGATACAACCAGCCAACGCTGCTGCCAATGCACCGGCCAATGTTGCTGCCAACGCAGCAGCTAACCCTCCAGCGAATGCCGCCGCTAATGCTGCAGGCAACGCCGCCAATGCCGCTGGCGCCCAGCAGCAGAACGTCACCGGCAATGCAAGACAGAACGCTAGAGCCCAGCCTCCTCCAGCCAACCGCGCCCAGAGCAATCAACATAAACGCATACGAGACGAAGTGAAGATAGCACGTCGTGCTAACTACGACCGCGACAACGGGGTCCCCGATCCCCTTAACGTCAGTAACCCCATCCAAGCAACAGACCTCCGGCAGATGCACAACCAAGAGCTCCTACGTCGTGCCCAGTACGACCAAGATAATGGTCCTCCCGACGACCTCTACGTCATCCCGACGGCCTACGCCCCATCAGCCAGCCCTGGAGCAGTCAACAACTTCCCGGTGTTCTCACGACATCTCCGGACGATTAGATACCCCAAGGACTTCAAGCCAGCCATTGAAAAATACGACGGCCGCTCTGACCCGAGTATTTGGCTGAAAATGTACAGCATCACCGCCCTGGCGTCTGGAGGCAATGAAGACCACATGGCAGGATACTTTCCTCTTGTGATGGGCAAAGCGCCACTCCTGTGGCTCGACAACCTCCCTGCAGAGTGCATTACCTCATGGGCGACCTTGTCGCGACTTTTCACGACCAACTACCAAGCGACCTATAATCGCCCAGGCAACACTCACCACCTCGCCAGAGTACGGATGAGGAAGGATGAAACACTCTGCGACTACACCAACCGCTACTTTGAGAACCGCAACACCCTTGCGGGTGTTAAGGATGAAGACGTCATAGCCTACTACAAGAAGGGGGTAACTAACATAAAACTCTTCGAGAAGATTCATGAAGCTGACGCTCACACCATCGCCGACCTTATGGCCTACGTCGACAAGCTCGTCGACACTCAAGATGCGGTGATGCACGACTTCAAAGGATAAGATCATGATGACGGTGGCGGCAGGTCGCGCAAGCGATCTAGCGAGGTCTATGCGACCGACCCACCCAGACCTTCCACCTTCCTTGAAGGTGACTTCAACATGGTCATGGACGATCAGTGCCAATAACACCGCGACGCCAAGCATACCATGAGGGAGTGCGAGCAGCTAAAGCGTGCTCTAGGTGTACCCCCAGAGCCCAAGAAAACCAAGAGCGGCAACAATGACGACCAGAACAGCAGTCGCCGCTACGACAACCGTAACCGTCGACCTGATCGACGTGATTACCGTGACCGCCGACCCTATCGTCGCACTGACGATAGGGATCGCCGTGACTATCGCCGCGACTATCGCTGCGATGATCGATGTGACGACTACCGCCGCGATGATCGATGTGACGACTACCGCCGCGACGATCGCCGAGAAGACCACCGCCACGACCACCGTGATGAACGCCGCGATGACCGGCGCGATGATCGCCGCCACGACGACCACAACCGCAACGACAACCGTCGCAAGGAGCCTTCTCCTCCTCCACCACCAAAAGGGGGCAATCCCAACGGCGCGTTCTAGAACGCCAGGCCGCCAAGCAGCTAAAAGCAACAGACAGCAGCGATCAAACGCAAGGGAGATTGGCCAAGTCAACACTGAAACCCCACAACCCCTGCGTTGGTCGGAGTACCCCATTACTTTCTCCAGGAAAGACCATTGAGTGCATATACCAGACCCCGGGACCTACCCGCTGGTCGTCAACCCCATAGTGGACGGCGCGTTCCTGCCTAAAACCCTCGTCGACGGGGGCAGCAGCCTGAACATCATCTTCACAGAAACGCTGAGAAAGATGGACTTCGACTTCTCTAAGATGACTGCCTGCGATGAACCCTTCTACGGGGTTGTGCCCGGCAAGGCTGTATACCCCATAGGTCGTGTATGCCTGCCGGTCACCTTCGACAAACAGGAAAACTTCCGCACGGAGTACCTGACGTTTGAGGTCGCGGACTTCCGCTCCTCCTACCATGCCATCCTTGGTCGACCCATGTTGGCCAAGTTTATGGCCATACCGCATCACACCTACCTCATCATGAAGATGCCAGCACCAAACGGGATTCTTTCCGTCTACGACGACATCCTCGTCTCCTACAACTGCGAGAGCGACACTGTCAACCTCGCCAAGGTTTCTGCCTGCACAGCCGCTACTACGGTCATGGTCGCCCAGGCCGCCAAGATCGACCAAACTACTCTGGAGGTGCCAGAACAGAAGCGTACAACCACCGCCTTGGACCCAAGTCCTGTTGTGAAGAAAGTTTGCCTCGGCCTGCCCGACGCATCCAAGGAAGTCACCATAGGGGCCGATCTTGACCCCAAATAGGAACTCGCGCTCACCAGTTTCGTCCGGGACAACGCTGATATCTTCGCATGGAGCCCGTCTGACATGCCCGGTGTCCCCATGGAGCTGGCTGAGCACGCCCTTGAAGTAAGCAAGACCGCACGACCTATCAAGCAAAAGCTCCGACGATTTGCAAAAGATAGAAAGCAAGCTATAGAAGTAGAAGTCTGTAAGCTCTTAGCTGCAGGATTCATACGAGAATGTAAACACCCGGTTTGGCTCGCAAACCCGGTCCTTGTACCCAAAAAGACTGGAGGATTAAGGATGTGTATCGATTACACCGACCTCAACAAGCACTGCCCGAAGGACCCTTTCCCTCTTCCTCGCATCGACCAGGTCGTGGACTCCACGGCTGGTAGTGTCCTACTATGCTTCCTCGACTGCTACTCAGGGTATCACCAGATAGCCCTGAATCCCGACGACCAAGACAAGACGGCGTTCATAACGCCCAATGGCATCTACTGCTACAAGGTCATGACCTTTGCCCTGAAAAACGCCGGTGCAACCTACCAGAAGGCGATACAGAAGTGCTTGAAGTCTCAGATCGGGAAGAACGTAGAAGCATACGTCGACGACGTGGTCGTCAAGACCACCGTGCAAGATCAGCTCATCGCCGACCTCGCCGAAACCTTCTCCAACCTACGCACCTACCAGTGGAAGCTTAACCCGACCAAGTGCGTCTTCGGTGTCCCCTCCGGATTGCTTCTGGGCTTCATGGTGGGGCACCGAGGCATTGAAGCTAACCCCGTCAAGGTCGACGCAATACGCAACATGGCCAAGCCATCTTGCAAGAAAGACGTCATGAAGTTTACCGTGGACCGTGTGTTAGTTCCTGTAAAGTCCGGGTTTGTGGGAGATGCATGGATCGCGGGTTGATTATTATAATAAAATTACCTCCGAGGTGGCTCGATGGGCAGCTGTTGTCAAATTGTCTGAGATGTGACTTAAATAAATAGTAGTTTGTAAAGCTTGAGGGTGTTTTATTAAAATGTTGGAGCAATGATCGGACTACTATTTATTTTTGATAAAATTTGAGGGGGTTTTGAATAATTGACAACCCTCTTGGCATTCTTCAAAGCTCGAGTGGGGTTTCATAAAGGTGTTTGAGAGGCGGTTGGAATAAAATTATATTTGACATTCTTTCAAAGCTCGAGGTCTTTCCATAAAACTTTAGAAGTGGTTTGACCAAATACTATTTTTGCAAAGTTCGAGTGGGTCTTTGTAAAATTACCTGAGTGTGGCCTGAATTACTAATTTTGACAACATGCGAGGGCTTTTAAAAATTGTCGAGCCTCATAGATGATACGAGCCATCCACAGGTGATCTGACGGTTCTACTTTTCTTGATGATGTGACGCAATATGAGAACAAAAATTATCCCTTTTAGGTCTTGTAAAGATTCATTAGACCTCCTCTAATGATCGAGCTAGTACCTAACTCTAAACATTAAACTTTCAATAATGGTACGTACTCGTCCCTAACTCCAAGTGCCTAACTTAATAATGATATTATACGTTATCTTCACATAATCTTGAAGTACGTGTATGTGTATGAGACCATCTATCAAAGATAGCTTCCTTTCTCATTAAAATAGAAGAAATATTATATAAACTAACTCATATGCAACATTTGGAGGTGGCGACCAGGAGACTTGCCCTCACGACGTCAACAATAATTTTGGATCATGGGTTAGTTTAAGCTAGTTGAAGTTCAACTAGTCTTAAAGTATTTAAAAGGAGGGTCAGGTGGTCTAGTTTGCATCTAACTCACCTTAAAAACTATTCCACCCAAAAAGTGCTAATTGGATCTAGTTCTCATATTAGACCCACCAAAAAGTGATTTTTTTCTCTCCTTCCACCCACACCTAATGATTGAGAAAGTATATTTAATGGTATTCTAAATCATTCCATCCGAACACCTCTTTGACTAAAGTTATTTTAGAGATAGAGTTGGAGTTTTCTAACTCTATCTCTAGCTAAGTTAGAGTATGCAAACGGTGCCAACATCGAAACTGTCAGCCAGAATACTCTTGTTCGTAAATTTGTTTAAAAAGAAACACTGGTTGGAGTCCACTTCCAACAGAGATCGTTTCTTTTAATTACGATGTACTTGAACCCGCCCGGGCTCGTCATACCAAAGTCAATTGCTTCGTTGGAGAAGCAAGTCTCCTTTTTTCGTGACAGTGTGAAACCCACAATCTTTTAATCTTATTTCTTGAGGAAATTTGCACTGACACCATTTCTTAGATGCAAGGCAAAAGCCAAACCAAACCGTTCATATCAGATGAAGTTTCGGGATATACAGCACAATAATAGCACAAAGAAAAAACAAACACCAGAGAATACTTCATCAAAGAAAACTTCAGTACATGATCAAGCAACAAGCATTATTCATCTCCACTGCTTCATAGACAAACCATCAACTCTTCAAGCTCTCCAGGTGATCCCTCCCATCAAGCTTCGCCGCGAAGAATCGTGTGATAAAATCCATGTAACTAATTGAGCTATACAATGCCTGACCGTCCTTCTTCACAAGCTCCGGCAGAGGGCCAACGGTGGCATCCTTGCATGGCTGGTGGAACACTGCCGCTGACATGCGCTCCCTAGTTGGGTGCACCACGGCCCTGTGCTCAATGCTCTTGTATCTTCCATTACTTAAGATCTGTCAATCAATTAAAATTCATGATTAAAATACGCTAATAATATCCCAACCACTAGCTCGTTAGCATCAGGGGAACAAACAACTTTGTTCGGTTGAAGACGATTTCTAGGGGATTTGAGGGGTTTGGGAGGGATTAAATCCCCGACAAGTCAAAAGATTCAATCTCCTTGGGAAGAAGAATAATCGAACAAGGATTTAGTGTTGTGCTTACACAAAATGTTGTACTAGGCTGCATCCTTACCTCAAGTATGTCGCCGACATTGACGATGAATGCTCCTTCGAGGGCGTTTATGGCGACCCACTTTCCATCCTTTCGGATCTGCAGACCTTGCACGCCATTTGCCTGGAGCAGCAGCGTCAGGCCAGTACCATCAGTGTGCGGCGACAATCCCACCACCTTTTCAGCCTGCTTGCATGGGGGGTAGTAGGTCATTCGCATGCTTTGAGGCTGACCTATGAATCGCTCCAGGAGAGACTCCGGCTCAACACCCATGTCCATGGCCAAAAACCGCAGCAAGCAAGACACAAGCTTTGCTGCCTCAGAGGAGTACGTATCAATGGAGTCCCTATCAAGATTCAAGTGTGTAACCATGGAAGGCTGTGGTTAAATATATATGTATCATGGATAAAATGGTAGATAATATGATCAAAATTCATAAAAGTGTATATTTGAGTCCAGGCAGACCTGAAAGATGGAGGGTTGCGAGGCCAGAACCTCAGGTTCCTCGAGTCGCTCGGACGGAGCATGAGGTAGAACATGTCTGCCCAGTCCAGTTTCTGGTTATCGGAAACAACAAAGTGCTGGCCATACCCTTCAAGATTGCCCGGTTCCATTGAGTACACCTTCTTTGCTTCCAGTGGCTGCTTGAAGAATTCATTCATGTCATTCCTGAAGTTGGAGATCACTTCATCTGGTACACCATGGTTGATGAGCTGCGGTTTTTAACATCAACAGTGAAGTTGCTTGAAATATGTGAAGTAGCCATTTTGACATCAATCTTTCCGAAACAAAAACCGAGCAACAGAATAGTTGCTATCGTAGCAACTCAGCTCCCATGTTTGTTACATGGAACTGCATATAGCCGTGGTATGTTAAAAAACATGAAGATATGGGGTTTGTATACCTGAAAGAAGCCCCACTGCCTACAGGCAGATCCAAGCTTGGCACACTCTTTGGATGACCCCGGATCGAGCAACTTGTTGAGATCGATAATTGGAATTGCAGAGAAGATTTCATGACCACCAATGACCTCCTCGGCCGTCTCTTCCACCCTGATGTACCTTTCAGGGATCTGCTCCTCTGAAATGTTGTAATTTTGTGCAAGTGCCTGCACATTCGGCACTGGTATAGATCCTCCGGCTTCTGCGTGAGCCATGTTTACCTCTGGCTTACCTTGAGGAGCTCCTTTCTTTTATAGAAGTTCTTGCATTTAGGCCACCAATTATTTGGGATTATAAAACTGATGGCCAAGAAAATTAAAAATAAGTGATACAGTTCTAGGAGTGTTGGTCAACCACGCAAATTGGAAAGAATCACATAGCCTCTCATCGAATTGTTCTCACATTTAAAAATTCAGAGAGAGTGTGAAAGGTTAACTTCAAGCACTACCTCCGTTTCATAACCCCAGTTAAAATCACGAGACAAATCTAATAAAGCTAATATGCTATAATTAGACAACGTCATGCTACAATAAACAATCTCTAATGACGGAATAATTAGGCTTAATATATTCATCTCACGATTTTTCCCATCTGTGTAATTAGTTTTATAATTAGTCTATATTTAATACTCATAATTAGTGTTAAAAAACAAAACTTTTTACCAAAATTATTTTTGCCAACCAAACAAGATCTTACTAGGTGATACCCCGCGTGTTGCTGTGGAAATTTTTTGAACAAAATTTTAATGTGAAAGCAGAAACACCCAAATGATTGCATAACAATATTTTTTTAAATGACATTATAAATGAAAGTATGTTCATTTTATTGAGCGAGAACCATTCAATGTAAAAATCTAGAAGTCATTCTCTTGGAAAGAAAACGATGAGTCTCCACACTCATGGCTTTAAAATCACCATCGCACGGAACGTGAACCCGACGCCGCCACACAAGAACTTGAGACCGCTTCATCCTCAAGCTACTACCTGACGTCGACGGCACTTGCATCGGGAGGCCACAGGAGAGGTTGGTGATGCTACAGCGGCCTCTTCGGGGCATGTACAGTCCACAGACGACGGGTCATCTGCAGAACCTCGAACTTAGCATATAGATAGATGTACAAACAGCTCATACAACCCATAGACAGAGAAGATGTCTGTAAGCTGTTTAATGCATTGCATGTATCTTAAGATCAACTACAAATGCATTTAATTTGTGTATACCATTGTGTGGCTATTTGATTGTATAATATCAACATAAATAATAGAAACATGATTACAATAATTTTTAGAAATCATAAAAATAATAATTATATTATATATAGTTACAACTTTTTTGTCTAATTTTCACACACATTCAACTGACATGCCTGCAACTGATGCATCTATTCAGATTCAGGTTCAGGATTCACATTCAGAAATTAGAAAAAAATGATAGCATTCATAAGAAAAAAAATGATAAGACTAATTTGTTCACATGCAGCACTGCAACAATCTGTCTCCAATGTTGAACCTTCAGTAAACCCTACACCAAAAAAGCCCACATATTAGCCACATGCCACAGATAAAAGGATGCCACATGTCATAGATGACTTTCAGAGCTAATTGCAGCCATAAGCTAATTCATAAGAAAAAAAATGATAGCATTCCTAAGAGCTGATTGCAGTCATCACATGCTTATAAGAATCATTCCTAAGAGATATAGCAGTCATCACATGCTCATCACATTCATGTTTCATATGATAGCAGCCATCACATGATCATCACATTCATGTTTCATATGATAGCAGCCATCACATGCTCATCACATTCATGTTTCATATGCATGCCTGAATGCCTGATGAACACCTAACACAGTATAGCAGACAGAACTGCATGATGGTGCAGAAGAAACAGCAGCAACCGAAACAACAGAGAAGGGATGGCCCAAGAGACAAATGCTCAAACCAAATCAGAGCTTATATGCCTAGCACAGCATTACAGCTTATAAGAAATATTCAGAAAAAATAATTTCAGGACATTCAGAAATTGCACAAGGTAGCTTCAGTGCATGACAGCACAATATCATTCACCAGATTCAGAGATTAATGAGAGAAATTGCACAATTTTCAGAGATTGCATAGCTGAACCTGAAACTAAACATTGAAGTTCCATGCATACCAGAACTTGAACCAGAAAATGATATGTCGCACAGGTAGCACAGCCAAAGATAACAGCCAACATGTAGTTCACAGATTTATCATTGCACATGTCCTGAAAAATGCCATCATGATGGTAGCTGCAAGAAGAAAATGACATATAAGATTGTATCTTCATTATTTTCAGAGAGTTGTATCTTCATGACATATAAGATCACCAACAATATATTTTAGGCCAAGCACAGATTCAGTAGAGCATGTAGCATGAAGAAAATTTCAGGATCAAGAAAGGCTGTAAGTAGAACATGTAGCATGCCTTACAGATTAATAAAAGGCTGCTAAGTAACACAGACACCATTTGACTGGTTATTAATAAAAGGATGCTGTAGCACAGATTCAGTAAAATAAAAGGCTGCTAAGTATCATCAGATGGAACACAGGCTGGCCTCCCGCGCGCTCTCACCATGCGCGCAGCAAGTCGCCGCTGCCACACTCGCCGCTGCCGCGAAGGTCGTCGTGCAGTAGGCCGCCGCTGCTCTGCTCGAAGCGGCCACGCGGTTCTGCTCAACGCGGTAGCGAGGCTGGCGGTGGCCTGGTGGCGTGGCAGCACACGGAGAGGTCAAGGATGGCAAAGCGGCGGGGACAAGGCGGCCAGAGAGAGTCGGTGGTGGCGCACGCCGGTGAGTAGACTGGCAGGCTGCTTGCCGTGCCCCTGTTCTTTCCTCTTTCTTCTTCATTTCTCACTCAATCTCAATCCTTTTTTCCCCAATTTCCCAATCCAAATCCTGCTAGCTTCTTTGACAAATCTTGTATATGAACCAATGAACTCCATCTTATTGATTTGGAGTTTCCCCATTCGAGCAACCAATCCAACGAAATCAACTCCAAAAACTCGACCCCTGCACTGACTCGCGAGCTGAATGGCTCTCGGCCATTCAGTTCGTCAGCAAACTCCAAAAACAGTCCATGACCCAGCACAAGAGCATGTGACAAGAAGAAAAATGGAGATAGACGTTTCCTGTCAATTACCTCGTGGTCCTGTAACAGCGACGCCATGACCCAGCACAAGAGCATAGGAGGCCACCGGCGAGGGTGTAGCCAGCGGAGAGGAGGTGTTGGACGGGCAGGCCACCGGTGAGGGCCCGGCCGTCGTTGTATCCCGGGCCGCAACCTCGCCTCAAGGCGCCGGCCGCCCCTCGCGCACGGCGCACCGCAGTCTCCCCGGCTGCCGCGCCCGAACACCGTTCGCTACGGGCGCCGCTCGCCACGAAGCTCGATGCAGATCACCCCGCCGCGAAGCCTCTCCCACGACCGTCGTGATGTACATCTTGCCTTCCGGGCGCCAGCCAAATTGTCACACCCGCGTCTGAAGAATGAAGGCGTACTCCAGGAAGGCGTCTCCGATGGATGAATGTACGCCTTTTATATTTTGTAACGCATATGACATGTGGGCCTCCGGGCGGTGCTGGCTTATAATCCACTGCTATGTTGTAAACTCGGTATGAACAAACTAAATCGAAAATAGAAAAAGGTGAGAGGAATCCTTCCTCGATCTGGTTCCTTGCCAAATTCTCGATTCCTTGAGTCTATCTCACGTCGTCGACAGTGATCACCGGCGGTCACGAGTGTGACACAAATCCCCTGCTTCCTCCTCCTCCACGCCACTCCGGCGAATTCCTCCAGGCGGACGCGCGCAGGTGGATCTGGAGCCGTGGGCGACAGCGGCTGCGGATCCAGAGAATATACATCCTGGAAAACGAGATTCCTTCCACCGCACCGGCTCTTACCCGACGGGCAACGACAACTGCACCTGGCAGGGGCCCTTCCCGGCGGTGGAGGGATTTGGTCCAGGGCCCGGTCACCGCTCCTCCCCGCACCGCCGCCAGCCGGATGTTGTGCAACAGCGTAGCCGGGCACGAACAATGAAACGAAAAGCTCAAGTAGAATGAACGGAAGACAAGAAATTAAACTCTCAACAGTGTAATTCTCAAAAGTCGATCCCCTTTACAAGTGTCGGTCGGTCTCCTTTTATAGGGAGACGAGCGGACTTTTTACATACCGAAATTGGCTTTGTGTAAAACGAATCAAACAAGAATGTACTAAGCTAATTTTGGGAGTTCTCCGTTGGGTCTTCACGTAATCGGCGCTTTCCTGATCCCGCGCCGCGTATCACGGCGCTTTTTCCGGCATAAGCACGTGCGTCTGTCGGGTGAAGACCTTCAACTTTGGAGACGTCCCTTTCGCCCAGCGAATCTCGCCACCTGAAACGCACGTGAAGCAATGTGTTGAGAAACAAAATGTTAGCCACGACGAAGCCCCGAGCGAAAGAGTAGCTAAGGCCTCTCGTGCACAGAAAATTCTTCTCCTGGGCTTCATCCTGGGAAAAACCAATAGTATCAAGTCAGGGGTTAAAAACAAATACCTTTCATACTGCTATATCTTTCGAACGACGAAAGGTACCCAGCGAAAGTTGAAAGATTAAAAGGAGGGAGAGACTAAATGGCTTCGAAGGTCTCGCTGCCGCATAAAAAGCGTTTTTGGATTGTCTGCGAATGTCTCGGTGACTCAAAAACAGTGACTTTGTCAAACTCGATTCCAAATCCCCCAACAGAAGCCCCTCAGAGGCGCAAAGCTTGCAAAACTAAAAGCTCAAGCCTTCAAAACGCAAGGTTCGAGAATCGAGACAAAAGAAAACGTCTTTCTTAGCGCCGACCTCCGATGGATCGTCTGAGTTACCATTTTGCCCCCGCTTTCGACCGTTGCATTCAAAAAATTCGACCGTTGCTGCCTCCTGCCTATAAATAGAAGGGGTCGGCAGCGCTTTTACACTACTGTCGCTTTCAACTTTTGCTTTCCTTGCCGCTATTGCTCATTGCGTCCTAAGGCTTCGTTGCTCCGAAGGCTCCCTTCTCTGACGAGAGGTCACACTAACAGGTTAGCCCTTTGGCTTGTGACGAAATGAGTCAAATTCGTTTGCTTGTCGTCATCGTGAGTTTTTAAGATTGAAACTACATAGACAAAATGGCTCGCGTCAGGCATACGGCGAAAGCGATGGAAGGCGAAGGCTCTCCATCAAACCGCGAGGATCGCCCTGCTTTGCCCGAGGCCGCGGAGGCTGCCGCGGCGTCTTCCTCATCGTCGTCCAGCTCGAAATCTGGTAAGATTTCTGGCTTGGATGGGTCTGCCAGCTCTCGCGGGAGCGGCAGCTCTTCATCCACTTCCGATAGCGGTGAGAGTAGTGATTCCGAAAGTGGGGGCGACGTTGAAATAACATTGAGCGACACAGTTGCTAAGAAAGCGGATGCCGGCGTTGAGGAGGGCGAAATCGCTGGAGGAAGTGGTACTGCTACTACCGAGGGGGGAGGACAAAATCTGGCTGGCGTGGAAGCTGGTCCCGAAGATTTGATTAAGCCTGACACATGCTTCATGGGCCGGTCATTGATGACACAAGCGGAATTGGATGTCCTAGTTTCAGAGGGTTGTTTTTCGCCGGATGACTGTCGGCCTCCTGGGAGGGAAACGACTCCGAAGCCTCGGACGAATGAGAGCGTTGTGTTTCGTGACTTTTCACAGCGGGCCTTCGACTGCTAGTGTCGAACCGATTTGCTGAGATATTGGTGGCTTATAATGTTCAGATTCATCAACTGACGCCCAACTCAATCCCCCAAATTCTGAAGTTCCTGTGGGTGTGCCGCTCTTTTGCTGGGACGAATGAAGTGGACACTTTCGTCCGTCATTTTGAGATTCATTGGGCCAAGAAAACTGTCACCGTCGATGATGAAGACAAAGAGGCTCAGTATGGCTGTTGTACCTTCCAAACTCGTCGGATTAACAAAAAATCAGCTTCCGGTGGAATTAGCCCCAGCTTACAAGAACAAGTGGACTAATAAGTGGAATTCCTACTGGTTTTACGTCACTATTCCGGTGATTGGGCTGAATGCGCAACGTGAAGAGGTGGTAAGTTACGACCTGGCCAGTCGTATGGTGGATTTGGAGGTTGAGTTGGCTTCAGAGCTTACGAAAGGAAGTCATAGCTCCGCTAGTACCAACGCTTTCTTTCAAGCTACTCACGTGATTACGACGCGAGACACTCTTGAGGAATTTGTGGCGGCAGACATTTGGCCCTGCAGGCCTTGGTGGGGTTCCTGGGGTTTCACTATGAAGCGACTGCCCGGACTCGACTACGAGATACGCAGCCCCAAATTCAACGTCAAGCGCCCTGAGGGGAAAACTGACGACGAAATACTGGTTGAAGTTGAGAAAAAAGTCATCCAAATGATTGGCAACTACACTCACAAGGAGTGGGAGGCTGCCCAAAAGATTTTGAAGCATCAAGGTGCGTCAATCGCGTCTTGGAGGAAATGAAAGTTCCATGCCCGCCGCGTCCGAAACCGACAGCGCCTGGCAAGAAAATGCAACCGCCCGGCAACATTGGATCTGAGCCAGCTGAGACTTCAAAGAAAGGCAAAACAGGCAAAACGATTGCCACGACGGAAGGCACTTCCAAACCTGCGAAAGCGAGTGAAGTTTCATCACGACGAAAACCTGAAGCTGCCAAAACCACATTGCCGCCTGTTGCTGAAAAACCCTCCAAGTTGATGAAGGTCAGTGAAAATTTAATTTGACGGAAGACAGAGGCTGCGAAAGTGGCAGCCGCAGAGAAAGAAAAGAAGAAAGTTCACGACGTGGCGCCGGCTGCTGGTCTTGAAAAGAAAACATCTTCCAAGAGAAAAGCCCCGGACGACACGGAGAAAGATAAAGGAATTCGTATCGAAGAGAAACAACTTGAAGCTGCTAAACCTCATGAGAAAAGGCCGTGAATCGATCCGTCGACGGAAAAGGATGAAAATGTGGATGTTCTGGCCACCCCGAAGATTCAGCTGACAGGAACCTATCCCCCGAAAGCTAAAGAAAAAGATTAAGGCGTCGGCTCGAAAGCGATTGATCCTATTGAACTGGGCTCGACTGATGCTGAAAAGCCCGAAGAAAATTTATCGTGATCACCACCTCCCACCTTCGACGAAGCTGAACGAAATGCCGAAGGATTCTCCGAGGGTGGCAATGCTTTGGGTTCCAAAGGCGACGACACTCTTCTGCTTGAAACCACTGGTACATCACCTTCGAACACTCTTTTTTCTTCTTTGGCGAAATTCCTATTTGTGAAGACTTATTGTTTTCGTGATTTTTCAGTGGCGACCACTTTGGTTACGATGGGTACCAAAGATAAAAGCCCGTGCAAGGAGCAAAGCGACACACGCTCGTTTGGATTGAGCGCTGACCCCTCGATCCTGGAACCTGGTATGCCCTTTTGACTTTGCGGTTGTTTTCCTAAATGGAATTGGCTTTATTCCTTGCTATCTGGGCGTGTTATACTTTGTTTTTACACCTTGAGCCGTCAACTCATTTTGCTTTGCGAATGCAGATTTCCTCAATTCCCTGGAAGGCCTTAACGGCAGTCAACTATTGGATGCAATGCAATCCTTTCTGTCTAAAGGGATAGCCGCCGGGCGCAAAGGGTATGAAAAACTTGCAAATGATGCGAAGTGCTCTCGCGACGAGAAGCTGCGCTTGGAGGAGGAAAACCGTAAGTTGTGCGAGGAGAATGAAAAATTGAAAGATCGCTCCAAGCAGCTTTCTGGTCAAGTTCGAGACTTAACAGAGCAATGCTCGAAACAACAGACTGCGATGGATGCATTGAAACAAGAGCTAGAGAAGAGCTTGCAATGCTATGAAGAATGCCGCACTGAGCTTCGCGACGCTGTTGTTCAGAACGATGCCCATCTGGTGCAGATACAAACCCGCGATGCTTTGATCGAAGAACTCAAGAAGTTAAAAGCTGAGTTGGAGAAAACCCTAGAAGACAATGAATGTTATTATCACCAGTGGGGAGTACATCTGGCTCAGGCCTATCGTCGGGTGCTTGAGCGCTATGGTGCTGAAACTCAAGACTTTAAGGTTACTGACAATATTGCCAGCTACTACACATGGATGAACAGTGAGCTGAAACTTCTGCCCGATACTATGTCCAAGATTGGGGATTATGGAGCGGCGACGAGCTCTGAAGCCATCTTTCACTTATTGGAAGAGCGCGGTTGTGAACACTTTAAGGCTTTTGGTACTCGCGGATTCGTGTTCCCCTCTTCGGATGCTCTGCCAGCCCCAAGCAAGATTGTCGACACGATTACAAAGATCGTGCTTCAAAACTTCTGGGTGAAGAGTGACCGCGAGCATGCTCGGAAAAAGGCTGCAGATCGATTGGCCAAGGTTAGACCCTTCATTGCTCTTTGCCTCGTTTTGATTGATTTTGCTTACTCTTAACTTTCGTATTTGGGGTTCTTGATACATTTCCTTTCTCAAAGTTCTATTTTGGCGAGGCGAAACAGGCTTTGGAGCTTTGGGAGCACCGGGCGGTACATGGTGCGGATGCAACACTCAGACCCTATGGGTCGTACCGAGACTGGCCGCCGAAAGCTAGCGCTGATGAAGGTGAGACTGTCGTCCCCGGAGCCCCCGTTCGCGATGCGGCTGATGCAGAAAGAGATAACCGGGACCCTGTCACAGGCGAGGCCCTCGCTCCGCTACAGTACGAAGGGCCGGCAATGAATCCTGCCTTAGATCCAACCGCGGAGGTGTAAATGATGAACACTGTTAGGGATTACCCAGTGTAAAACGGTGATGTAAAATTTTGTGCGGAATGTTCTCGCAGACGCCCAATGAGGACGTGATGTCGGAAGTGACGCTTGTAACTTTCAACCGTGCCAACACCTGCGTCAGCGGTGCGTCTTGGAAAGCCTTTCGTCGTCAGTTCCCTACGAAAACTTTTGACGAATTTTGGGAATATTGTACCTCATACTATTCTTTGCATAGCTATCCCCTTCGTTTCTTCATGACCATGAACGATAATAGCAAAATCACGCTGGTGGAAACGAGGACGACCGAAGCCCCATTGGTGAAAGAAGAGCCGTATGATGAGGGAGAAGCAAATCACTGCTTTGTATACGATATGGCTAAAACCCGTGGAGGGTGGTATTCGGAGGGTAGCTGTGTGGAGCTGGCTTTTTCGTGAATACGATGTACTTAGGGTGACATTCTCGCAGGTTTCGATTGATGTTTCTGAAAGAAAACGTCTTCCCCCCTTGGGAAACTGGGAGAATGTAAGCTAAACATAAAGTATCCTACCGAGCGAAGCCTCAGACTTTAAATTTTATTTGCTAATTAATAAACGATCCTTCTCTCTGAAGGAAAGCTTAAAATGAAGAATCTGGGTGTCAACGAAAAAGGTGTTGCATGAATTCACTTGTTTTTGCGATTGTTTCTTTTGTCATGGAAAGAACTAGCCTACCATGTGACGCCTAGGCGTGAGACGCATTGTAGGACTAGGGCCTAAAAAATGTCGAATATTACAACCCCAAAGCTATTTTTCGACAACGAAAGTTTTCCGCTATTTTGCCTTGGTGCCACGATGCGGAACTGAGCTTTGCTATTCCAAAACTATGAGTGAATTATGACTTAGCAACTTTTTGATGTTGCTTCGATTCAAAACGAACCGCTTTTGATGCATCCGTTGTGGATGGGCTGTTTCGAAAATAGCTCTTTAAAGGATATTGATTCTTGTGAATCGTTTATGTTTCACCACTTGTGGGTGGGCTGCTTTTGCACAGCACTTCAATTCACTCGTTTAGAGTGGGCTATCTTAGACAGCACTTAAAATATGCATGAAAGTAAAGAGCGAGAACCGTAGGGGGAAATTATTCCATTCATATTGGAAGGGAAATTTTACATCAAGGTTGCCTCGTTAAAAACCTCACGCTCCAGGATGGAGTCCCCCTTTGTGAGGAAAAGAGTACAACCTTGTTATTGAATTTAAATTGCGTGAAAGTAAAAAGCTAAAACAAAAGGTAAAGCTTACGACGAGTCGCCCGCATTTATAGCTCCATGCAAACGATTGCTACAATCTTTCGGTTATGGGAAAAACTTACACAAGTTATCCACATTCCACGAATGCGGTAACTCAACACCTTCCTCATCCTTGAGACGAAAGGCTCCGTCTCTAACACTGCTCACGACAATGTAAGGCCCTTCCCATGTGAATTGCAATTTGCCCACTGAATCGGCATTCTTTTTTCTCTTCAGGACGAAATCCCCGACCTGAATGTTCTTCAAAGATACCTTTTTGTTCCTCCAGTTTCGGGTTTCCTTTTGGTACTTTAGCAGATTTGAAACCGCATCAAGCCTATCAATTTCCACTAAGTCCTTGTCCACTTCCTCGTTCTCACGAGAGCAACCCACCAAAACTCTAGCGCTTTTGTTGGCTAGTTCTTCTGGACACATAGCCTCGGCTCCATACAACAATCTGAACGGTGTGAACTTAGTGGCTCTAGATTCAGTGGTGTTGTGCGACCAAATTACTCTGGACAACTCGTCGGCCCACTTTCCTTTCTTCTAGTCGAAGAGACACTTCTTTATGGCTGAAAAAATTTGGCCATTGGCCCTTTCGACTGCGCCATTGGATTGAGGGTGATACACAGAAGCGAAACGAAGTTTCATTCCAATCATGCGATAGTATTATCTGAAATCCTGGCAATCAAACTATTTCCCATTATCAACTGTGAGTTCTCTAGGGACGTCGAATCTGCAGATGATTTGCTGCCAGAAAAACTTTCTGATGGTAGCTGATGTGATAGTGGCGACGGGTCATGCCTCAATCCACTTGGTGAAATACTCAACTGCTCCACGACGAACTTGAAGTTGCCTTGAGCTGTAGGCAATGGCCCCACAATGTCCATGCCCCAACGTTGTAATGGTCAAGTAGGTGTGATGAGTTGCGAAAGAGCCCCTGGCCTTCGTTGATGCCTTGCTGCAAACTGACAGGCCTTGCAAGTTTTGACTATCTGTTCGGCGTCTCTGATTGCCATCAGCCAATAGAAACCCTGCCTGAAAGCCTTTCCAGCTAAAGCTCTGGCTGCGATGTGTGATCTGCACATTCCGCTGTGGATTTCTTTCATGAGCTCAATGCCTTGCTCTTGTGGAATGCATTTCAGCAACGGTGCACATACGCCTAACTTGAAAAGGTTATCATCTTTAAGGATGTATCCTTTCGCCCGAGCTTGCATCCTTTTCATATCATGAGCTTCGACTGGCTCATAATGCCCACGAAGGAAAGCGATGATAGGAGATCTCCAATCTATGCTCGCGATTGCATTGACTGTACTGAGGGGTTGCTTGTCTGGTTTGATTGAGGGAGCAGTGAGGATCTCGAAGAATACATCTGGAGGCATCGGCTCCTTTTTTGCAGCCTTTTTTGCTAAGTCGTCAACTTCACCATTCTTCTTCCTCGGCAGATGCTCGATAGTAAAACCCCGGAAATGCCTTTCCATTCTTCGCACCTCGGCGAGGTACTTGATAAGCTCTGGCTCTTTGGCCTCGCTTTCCTTTTCAACATGATCCTTGATGACTTCAGCGTCGCATTTGACTAGGAAATTGCTCGCTCCCAAGGCTCGCACTTTTCTGAGGCCCAAAAGGAGCGCCTCGTACTCGGTAGTATTGTTTGTACACCTGTCGGATGGATCTGAGTAATCCAACCTATCTGCGTATCTTAGCTTAACCCCCGCCGGCGAAGTAATGATAGCTACGATTCCAGCACCTTTGCGCCCCAGGCTCCATCACACCTAATTTCCCACACAGGAATCAACTCCTCATCTCCGGTGCTATTACCAGGCGAGGTCCAATCTACCACAAAGTCTGCCAGAACTTGGGACTTGATAGCGGATCTTTTCCCGAAATCAATTGTGTGCTCTGATAGCTCAGTCGCCCATTTGGCAATTCTGGACGAAGCTTCTTTGTTGATAAAGAGATCGTTGAGAGGCTGATCAGTGAGCACAGTGACTTTGTGGGCTTCGAAACAATGCCTGAGCTTTCTCGTGGCCATGACCACTGCATATGCAATCTTCTCCAATTCCGAGTATAACAATTTGGAACCCGAAAGGGCCTCCGAGACGAAGTACACTGGGCTTTGATATTTCCCCTTGTCGCCATTGACTCACGAACGAGAGCTGCACTGACCGCTGCTTTGGATGCGGCCACATATAGGAATAGCGGTTCTGACAGGAGAGGTGGTGACAATACTGCCATCTGCTCAATGTAAGCCTTTAGGTCGGTGAAAGCCTTGCTCTGCTCTGGGCCCCATTCAATCTTGCCTTTTCCCTTCAGTGCTTTGAAGAATGGAAGGCTTCACTCCGCGAACTTGGAAATAAATCTGTTCAAAGCTGCGACCCCACCATTCAACTTCTGAATATCTTTTTTGGTTTTTGGTTCCTCCATCTCCCTAATTGCCTTTATCTTGTCAGGATTCGCTTCGATTTTCTTGGCCAAAATAAAAAAACCCAAAATTTTGCCCTTGGTAACTCCGAACACATACTTCTCCGGGTTCAGCTTCAACCCCGCCCTTCTCATGTTGGCGAAAGTTTCCGCCAAATTGCTGATGTGATTGGACCTTTCGTCGCTCTTGACTATAAGGTCGTCGATGTATGCTTGTATGTTTCTGCTGATTTGAGGTTTGAACGCCTCTCCTGTCATTCTGGTGAAAGTTGGGCCGGCATTTTTCAAGCCCTCGGACATTCGAACAAAACAGAAAAGTACTGCTGGCTGGTGGCTGGTTTGTTCTGAGAGAAAAGTACTGCTGACTGGTGGCTGATAAGCCAAACGAACAGGGCGCAAGTTACAGATACTAGAAGAGATCTTGGTCGAGAATATTATCATGAGCACTGATTGGAGTTGTCAAGAACTGTGTAAAACTTGCAATGGCATTATACTCTTGCCGCTCGACACTTCCTCCTTTGTTGCTGCAAACATTATCCCCTTCTACTTGAGTCTTTTCATTTTCATTTTTCTTTTGTTTCTATAGACAATTGAACTAATTAGTTTAAGAAAGAATGGCAACATGTGAGATGTTCAGATTGTATTCCACATACCTTTGCTGTTTTTTTGGTTGGTACATCAGCTTTAGTTGGCTCTTGCTTCCCCTTCTTGCATAGCTTATCAAGCCAAGTTCTTTGCCGCTTTGAATGTTTTGACTGAACCTCAGTTTCCGCGCGCCAAGTCCACGATATCAACGGGCTGCAGCTAAATCCATCCGTGTTTTCCTATGTAAAATATTATAATTTTATTTCTTCTGTTGGATGAGTATTGGACGTCTCAGATATGGCCGCCAGTCACGTTGTAGCAAGTCACTAAATCCTCCTCCGGGAGGAGGGGTGCCGGAGTGCAGAGGGTTTGGTGAGGTTCGGACCTCCTGGAGGATAATAGCCCTACGTCCTGTGTATTTGTGTTGTTCTTCAGGATTCGATCCTCCCTCTCCGGAGAGATTGTCTCTTTTCTTTTTTAGTAATCCTATGGCGGTTGCTGGAACCGCCTTTAGTGAGAATGCACCCTCACGTTGGTGGGTGCCCACTACATTGTAGCGCCCCCGTCAGGCTATCCTTGTTGCCTGTCGAGGACTGACACCTCTTACCCCTTGCGGACCCTACCGGCACGTGCCTAGCAACGTCCTTTCCCGGGACGCCTCCCGGAAAGCCTTCGTGTCCGTGTTGGTTTCCTCTTCTGTCTTCTCATTGGGCCCGCCTTCGCTCCTTTTCCAAGACGGTTCACCGCACGCGGCGGGTCCGACTGTGAACCTGAGGAGGCCTAACGCCGCCTGCGGTGTGAAAAAATATTTGACGAATTTTTCGTCATTAGTTTTTATATAATTTTGTATCTTAAGAATAATTTTCTTATTAAAAATATTACCTATCAAAATACAGATGAAAACATCATGATATATATTTCTAACATACCTTATGTTGTGCGCTATAAACTTGCAAAATTTGGACTTAAAATTTCACTTGTGCATGGAGAAACAAAAAGACAAATTGTCTTAAGGGGTAAATTGAACCAATGTGTATAGTTTATGGGACAGGACTCCACACATGCTAGATCTTCCGGTACAAAATCAAGCGTGCTATTCGTCTCGACTGCTTCATACATACTATTAACTTTTCAAGCTCTCGAGGTAGCCCCTTCCATCAAGCTTTGCCGCGAAGTAGCGCTTGATGAAATCCATGAAACTGATTGAGCTATACTGCGCCCTGCCGTCGATCTTGACAAGCTCCGGCAGTGGGGCGACAGTCGAATCCTGGCGTGACTGGTGGAACACTGCCGCCGACATGCGCTCCTTGGTCGAGTGCACAACGGCCCTGTACTCAACGCTTTTATACCTTCCATTACTCAGAATCTGCAAAGTGATTAGCTACCATGATTGAACTAGAGCTAATACCATATTGGCATGCATGAACAGAACACTCTTAACAACTCGAGTGTTCAGTTTTCACAAAACATGATGTAGAGGCTAGCTAGCATCCATGTTTACCTCAAGTATGTCGCCCCACTTGCCTGGCGACCCATCTGAACGCGTTTACAGCGACCCACTTGCCATCCTTCCGGATTTGCAGCCCCTGAACGTCATTCGCCTGGAGCAGTAGCGTCAGGCTATTTGCATCAGTGTGCGGGGACAAGCCCACCACCCTGTCGGCCTGCCTATGGAGGGTAGTAGGTCATCCGCATGCTTTGAGGTTGGCCCCTGAATATCTCCAGGAAAGACTCTGGCTCCACGCCCATGTCCATGGCCAGGAACTTCATCAAGCAAGATACTAACTTTTCAGCCTCAGAAGAGTACCTATCTATGGAGTTCCTGTCAAGGGTTGTCATGCAAGAACAATGTGTCGGGGTTCTCTACCGCCGGACAGTAAATTTGTATCGATCGTGTGTCCGACCCGGATGGTTAGCACAAGAGACGCCGGGATTTAGACTGGTTCGGGCCTCCGAGGAGTAATACCCTACGTCCAGCATCTAGCTGCCGTGTTCTCGTGCTAGGGTTGTTTGTAGTAGGGGTTACAAACTGGTCGGGAGAGGGTGTCGAGCCCAAGTCCCTGGGGTGTGAGAGTTCAGTTTTGTCAGCCCTTGTGACGGTTGCCCTCCTCTCCTTTTTATAGACGCAAGGGAGGGGCAAAAAGGGGAAATCAAGTAAAAGCTACAGTGCCAGCCGCCGGGACGTCTTCTCGCATGTCGCTGTCCGTTAGGGTGCATTGAAGGGGGGCTGAATCGCGTTGTCGTTGAGGCCGCCGTGTGGCCGAGCGGGACCGGTTACTTTGGGCACCTGGCGCTTCCTCCGAGCACTTTGGTGCTGACTCAACCCGCCTGAGTACGGGATGAGCGCGCCACGTTAAGGCCTAACCGTAGGCCAGCGCTAATCGTAGGGGGCACTCGAGTGCCTCGGTCGGAGTTGGCGTGCTGCAGGGTCGGATGGGACAGCGCGTTAAGAGCTGCGCGACCGAACAGTGCCGCATTAAGGCTCTCGTCAAAGCCGGCCGCCCGCGCGTGCCGCCAGCTGGCGTATTTGCATGGCGTGGGGAACTGGCGCCCCACGCGTCGTAGTGGGGAAGCCCGTGCGTCGGGGTGGCGCCACGTTGCGTGGACCGTGTCTTGGTCGGAGACGGAAACTGCTCGTGCGAACGAGCAGGTTGTCGGAGGCGAGGCGGAGACTCCTCGTGCGAGGCGGAGACTTGTCGGAGAAGCTTTCCTTTAGCAGGAGACTTGTCGAGGAAGCTCTCAACTAGTCGGAAACAAGACGTCTTGCCAGTGATGGTCTTGATGGGGATCCTCAGCCTTCCTTATACTGAATTTTGGCCTTCACGTTGTCAATGGTGTCAGAAGACTCCACCTCAAGAGTGATTATCTCGCCGTCAAAGGGAGGCCCTAATCTGGGCCCTCGTCACAATGTAACTAGGAAAAAGAAAATACCACTGAAGTGGTACCTGTAACAAGATTCATGATGTTAAAGTGGTTTTGTGAGTTTCTGAGGCAAACCTAAAAGATGGAGGATGACTAGGCCAGAACTTCATGTCCCTCGAATCGATTGGACGGAGAATGAGGTAGAACATGTCTGCCCAGTCCAGTTTCTGGCTCTCGGAAAAAACGAAGTGCTGGCCATACCCTTCAAGACTGCCTGGTACCTGCGAATACATCTTCTTTGCTTCCAGTGGCTGTTTGAAGAATTCAGCCAAGCCGTTCTTGAAGTTGTGGATCACTTCGTCTGGCACACCATGGTTGATGAGCTGCAGAATTCGATATCAACAAAAAATAATTTTCTTGATATTATTTCTTTTCGTTAAAACTTAAATCCTAACGTTTGATGTTATAGACATCATCTCTCGCCAAAGGCAGTGTTCGCCTACACGGGCTACACGGTCGTGTACACCCGTGTAAACGGTACACGGTGAGTTGTCCTGTAGTTTAGATCCTAAACTGCACATTACACGTTACACGGGATTGCACGGGCCACACGGTATGTACACGGCCGAAACGAGCTATACGGCACGAGAAAAAAAAAACGTTCCAAACGGATGAGTAGGGATGAAAGTGGTAATATCTGTCTGTTCGTCGACCGAAGGGATCAATCAAACACTTAAATAGATATATAGTTCGTATCCTTCGTACCGTACCATATTAATATCCGGATACTCAAAATTGGTTTTCTGTGATCCAAATATGATGAATATTAATATTCAACACATCATAATCACTAGGCTAGATGATGTACAATTTACATGCTACACATACCTACATCGATCATTTAGCATTTACAGTAAACATTGCGCCAAACTGAACAAGTCTATACCTAAAGTGCGGTAGTTTATGTCAATCCACTGTGGTTTTTTGTCAAAAAAGTCCCTCACTTTGTTATTAATCAACCTGCAGTACTATGAGTTACACTGTACCAGTTTTGACTATTTGCAAAAAAAAAGCCCCTTCAAGTCCGTTCCCTGCTGGCCTCGTCGTCCGCCACGCTCGCCTCTGCGCTCTTCTACGCACATTGGCCCATTGAGGCCCCCACTGAGTACTTGCGCGCACTCGCCGTGCGGATCCCACCGACTTGGCCCTGTACGCCGTTACCACCTCCCGCTGCGGCACCCTCATGGCGCCGAGCCCCGAGGTGCGCATCGCGGCGGCACAACATCAGCTCCTCGATGCCCACACCGACGCGGAGGCCCTGGATCTGGAGGCCGCATGAGCAGGCGGACCCCACCGACCTGGCCCTGTATGCCACCTCCTCTCGCCGTGGCGGCCTCATGGCACCGAGTTGACGAAGAAAATTGGATGCTACCGCCACGCCACTAAGCGAGACGCGTTGACCGACGTTGACTTGTGTGGCTTTCTCACAGTGAGCTTCGAGACACCAAACGGGCGGCGTGCATCTGCTCACCAGGGAGCACAAATCACGAGCCGCAAGGCAAGACCACGACCCCGTGCCCACACTCACGATCGCACAAGTTTGTGATCTTGCTCCACACGCTCATGCTGCACCTATGCTGCCGATCTCAGTCCCCCGCTTCTGGATCTGGCGGAGGAAGAACAGACACAGGAACCGTCTGGGAGTAGATGTGGAGGACGAGGGGCGTGAGGAGACGGGTGCCGGGCGGAGTGGAGGCGTGGACAATGTTAGGTAGGCGAGAAAAGGAGAGAATAGCGGCGCAGGGGCTGACAGCGTCGTCCTCTGGAGCCCGGTAAGCGGCGAGCCAAGCAGAGAGTGACGAGTAGTTTTTTTTTGTTTTTGAGAGGAACGACAACGAGTAGATGTGCGACCGCTTTTGGGGAGGATGGACATAACGTCCAACGAGTGGGGTCTAATTTGGGGCAGCGACATTCATTTGCAGAGTTAGGTAGATTTAGATGGGTCAATTATTATAAATAATACTCCCTCCGTTTCGTAATACTTGTCGTTTTGGCTTTTCTAGATACATGCGTACTATTATTTATCTAGACGTAAATATATATCTAGGTGCATAGTGAAAGAAATGTATCTAGAAAAGCTAAAACGACAAGTATTATGAAATGGATGGAGTATTGTACTAAAATGTTATTATAAACAATAAGGAGTAAAAAAGTGTGGGTTGTAATTTAACTTCATTCATTAAATAAAAATACAACAAATATCAATAGAAAAATTTTATTATCCTTGGGAAAAAATGAGTGGCTCACGTCGTCCGAGAGCGGTCGATCGGAGGGCTATGAGGCTAGGAGAAAATTGGAGGAAATGGGATGGAGGAAAAATTTTCCTCCTCCTATCTCTATGACGAGTGGGCCTAGGAGGAAAATTTTTCCTCCCATTTCCTCCACAAATGTGGGGATTAGGAGATGACATTAATTGCAGTTTTGTGGTTCTTATTTTTTAACAAGGGTATAATGGTCACTTCATAAACGTGAAAATAATGTTTTTAGTAATATAGTTGAGATGTATAATTTGTTTACTAAAGTTTTTTCTTTTTTAGATGGTTAGGGTTTGTAGCGCTTCAGTTCGCCGCCGTCGGCAGACGGAGGGCGACAGGTCTTCGCCGCCGCCGGCAGACGGAGGGCGCCGCGCGTGGGGATGGCCGCAGTCCGCAGCTCCGGCCAGCCTGCACCTAAGCGGAGCACAAGCGACCTCTCCCTCCCCTTCTTCCTCTTGCACACGGTCGAGCGGAGACGGCAGCGGCGGGGGTCAAGGCCGAGGGCCGGCGCGGTTCCATTCCTCGCCAGCCCTGCAGATCCAGGTCGTTTCCTTCCTCCAAGCAGCAAAGTCCTCCCCGGCGACCGCCTTGCTCCCATCCGGCGCCCCTGCTCGAGCGGCTCTATGCCGGCGGATCCAGAGGTTAGCACTACTGCCCCTCCTCACAACCAACTCCCTGAATTGAAACTTGATAATATCTCATGAATGCTTTGATAGAAGATGCAGACAGTTCCTTAGATGTTTTCAAGAGCAGATGGTCGTTTAGTATAGGTTTACAATTAGCATTGCATGATGAAAAGTTGTTCAATCTTTGCTCCCATTTTCACATAACTTGTAAGCTCAACTTGCATGGCACATTGAAATTTCAGGGGCTCAGGATGGCTTCACTGTTGGCTTGACCTGTATTATCCTGTTCTCATGGAGTGGTGGAAAAATCTGTCATTTTAGAGCTACTGAAACTTCAACTCCCGCAAGGGCTTTGTTTCATGAAAATTGCTGGATGGTTAGAAGATTAGAAGGTCCCTTCAGCTGCCAAGCAGCAATTATCCCCAACATTGAAGCTGCAGAGACATAAGGAGGTGTACAGACCCGGTGATTCAGTCATTGTGACTGTAGAAAACCATAACTAGATGGCAAATACTGTCTATTATGCTGCATAGATCATGTAAAGGAATGACATGGTTAATGAATTTTGTGTCTGTTCTTGTTCTGGTTAACTAAATTACTCTGCAAAACAATACATATCATTTGAATAGTAATTGCATTAAGTTGGACTGGCATTGAAGTATATTGATGCCATGAATTATGCTGATTGAATGTGAAGTGATCCCTGGGTCATGAATTCAGTTTTTGCAGCTGAATGAACACTGCAAATTATGTGATAGATTGTAGTTTGAAGTGAGGTACCATGTGATGAGCTTTTGTTAGGTGATGTTGGTAGATCTGCGTTCTTGCGTTTATCTCTGATGATCGATCTCATCTGTGACGTTGTGGAAACATAATTATTTGTAGCTGGTGCTGAAATGGTAGTGTTTATACATTAGTAAAGAAACCTAAATTTGTGGCTTTGTGGAGTGGTACAGGGAAAGTCATCAGATCGACGACTTCTGAACTATCTAGCAACAAACAGACAGAATGATATCCTTTTGAGATTCATCAGGCACCAATTGCCTGACACAACTATTTGTACAATCTCAACGACAAATATCATCTAATTTCGGACATTTGTACATGCATATTTTTAGCTTCGTCCGAGTGCTTTTAGCACTCGGACGAGTGCTTTTAGCAGTCGGACGAGTGCTTTTAGCTTCGTCTGAGTGCTTTTATTGACTACCATGATCCATCCGAATGCTTCAGAACTGGTCTGACCAGGTTAATGACCCAGTCCTTGTTAAATTTTATCTTGGTTTAGTTAGAGTTGAGCAATCGATACAGCAAGCACTCCATGAAAAAAGCTAGAAACAAAATAGGCACAATGAAGGCAGGAACAATGAAAAATGTACAAACCCTTTATGTCGCCAGAAAATGTTCCATGTGACAGATATTATCATCCATACAAGAAACTCAACAGGCAAGGCATGTATACATGTAAAAATTTGCATATGTACAAGCTGAACCAAATATCGTAGGCATTTCACATCAAAAGATCAAAACTTTAAAATGTCAGACACAGACAATTCCATTCACCAGCTGAAACCACAAGTATTTAACATACTGAACATCAGTACTGGATTCAGACGAAGTAGTTCACATAACTACTAAAATTTCATCCCTATTTACAGACACAGTCAACACAAAAGCACTACTTGTTGTTTGTTGCCTTCTCGACTGCAGCAACAACCACAAGCATCGACCATCTGTTACAAAAGCACTGCTTAGCATATAAGAGAGTACAGGTTTCACCACGAGTTCACACACACTGGGGTTGCCAGCTTACAGATTCTAGCACATAAAGACCACTGAGAGAAAACCAGGGCTGATACGAGCCAAAGCTTACAAAAATAGGAAAGCCTAAAACGGATCATACAAACAGCACAAGCTAATCCCCTACACTCATTTCAGAAGATGTCCTCGACTGGTGGTTTTTCCTTCGGACTCTCCTGAAATTGCATCAGCCATTCTGTGACTCGCGCCACCCCGGCGTCCAACTTGCTTTGCTCTTCTGCTCTTAGCTGCATGCAAAAAAACATTTTATATATTACATCAGATGGAGAATGAGGACACAACCCCTCAATAACAAATTTATTTCTTGTATTCCATAGAACCCACAAAACCACCCCCAAAATGAAGAGTTTCAATTTGTAATTAGAGGAGCCTAGGGGGTCCACCCCTCCAGGCACTCCTGTAAGTTTAGCAGATATTTGTGCAATCATGCCTCTCATATCACTTGAAGAAACAGGAGGACCCAAATATAGGAACATGACACAATAATTGGAAAATAAAAGACGGAACACCATATAGCAATCTTCGTAAGTTGAATGAGACAACTAATTAGTTCCAGTGCTCATAAAATTAATCAGACACAATATTTGCAGTGAGTTATGCACAGATCAGTGCTCTACAAAACAACTATGAAGTGCCAGAACCCTAATCCGGAACCCTAACCTAGCCGGAGATGATAGTGGGACGCGGATTAGAGAGGGAAAGTGGTGGAGAAAAATCGTACTCACATTGTGCTCCGGCGACAAGGACGAGGACGCGGTGGCGCCGGCCATGGTCTTCTTGGCCACGACGCCGAAGCCGGAGCGCATCTCCCGCCGCGCGATGGCTCTCAGTGCGTGCTCGAAGGCGGGGGGGATCTCCCGGCCCGCGCTGGCCTCAGGCGCGCGCTCGGCGGCGGAGGAGATCTCTTGGCCCGCGCTGGCCTCAGGCGCCACCTCGACGCCGGATCCCCGGGTGAACTTACCGGATGCGTCCCGCTTTTGTCGAGAGGCGCGTGCTGACTGGCCATGGTTCTTCCCAACCTTGCCCATCTTCGAGATGGAGGCGGAAGCGGCGGCGGCGAAACCCTAACTGGAACGGGGAGGAGAAGGGGGGAACTCGGCTGGAACTTGTGGGCACGGATGGGACGAGAGGAGCCGAGGAGGTCCCACCTGTCTTTGAGAGTACCAAAGTACGTTTCTGTGTCAAGAAGACGTAAATCAATTGACGGCCCCACATGCCGCTGACTCAATTCAAAATCATTCCATGAATTTTTAAACCTTGTACATAGATTAACATTTGAAAAAAAAAGAACCAAAATTGGTGCAGCTCCTCATGAATGTAATAGATCTGTATACCTAAATTCGCATTCAAATCAAAACTATTTTGGGAGATACAAAAATATTAAATTTAAAATGCTTTTTTGAATTAATTTGACTATTTTTATTTCAAAAAATATAATGAATTTTGAACTCAAAATTGTTGTGTAGAGGTTTCAAACCATCTCTAACATGCTTATATTTTTAGATTTTTTTTTATTTCTAGAAAAAAAAATGTATTCTAAAGGGACACCGAGCTACATGTGATATGAAACTTGAACACAAGCATGCAATGAGATGAATCAAATAAAATGTAAACATTTGCAAATAAGTTACAAAAAATTGTGCTTGTGTCTATGAACAAGGTAAGTCATTACAAAAAAAATTAGGACAAAATTCGTTTCGATTGCGACTTTAGAAAAAATTTGAGAAAATAAAAAAGTCACCACTAAATGGTTTTCATTATTAATGTATAATGTAACTTTGAAAGCTAAATGGAATGCGTTTAGTTGGTAGAGAGTGCTTTTAAAAGTTTGTAGGAAAAAAATCAACTCATTTGGAGTTCGGAAGACGAAGAAAAACAAGTTTGAAATTTTAAAAACGAATCAAAAACAAAAAGAGTGGAATTACATGAACTCAGCGAAGAACATAACGTTAGGATGGGCGCCGACAGGTGGACCCCACATGTCGGAGACTGATGCGGCACGCTCCCGCCTTCCGATTGGGCCCACTGTTAGTCTGGGTCGAAATTGTTCATGAAATCAGCCCAATGCGGTCCGAATGACAAGAAACCTTCCTGGCGCGGGAGATAGTACCACCGATAGTACCACCTCGCCTTCCCAGGTGGATGCTACCTAACTTATATAGAAAGGCTTGCGCAATGGATTGAAATTACCAACACATTTCCTTTAGTAGTCAAGTGATTCTATTTTCCTCGTTAGGTTGATCCCAAACATGTGGCACCTGACCCTATTGCCCCTTTTTTTATGTTTGTCATCCTTTTTTGTTATTTGTTGTCATTTCGTTTTTTGTTCGCCAGAAAATGTTTCATGTGACAGATATTATCATCGATGCAAGAAACTCAACAGCAAGGCATGTATACATGTAAAAATTCTCAAGTTGCACCATCTGAAAGGTACCATATCAGAAAACATATGGTTACACCAAAAATTTCTTGTGGGCGGGAGTTTAGTCCCACATCGTTTGTCTAACTTGTGCAACACTTTGTTCGAGTGCTTTTACACCCGAGTGCTTTTAGCTTCGTCCGAGTGCTTTTATTGAGTACCATGATCCATCCGAATGCTTCAGAACTGGTCTGACCAGGTTAATGACCCAGTCCTTGTTAAATTTTATCTTGTTTCAGTTAGAGTTGAACACTCCATACAGCAAACACTCCATGAAAAAAGCCAGAAACAAAATAGGCACAATGAAGGCAGGAACAATGAAAATTATTAAGAGAATAAAATTACTATATAACCACAAAACCTGAACGTTGTTTTGTCATACAGTGTGATCTAGCTACAAACCCTTTGTCTCGCCAGAAAATGTTCCATGTGACAGATATTATCATCCAAGGCATGTATACATGTAAACATTCTCAAGTTGCAGCAGCTTTAAGGTAATATATGGCTGCAGCACAAGTTTCTAGAACTGAAACTGAATACTTCAAAAAAATAATTTATAAATTGTCATGCTTCTGTCTCACAAGACCAAGGAAATTTATGACATATCACTCAACAGCCAAGGCATCTAGAGGAACTACTACTGCTACATGTAGAGGAAGAGACAGCGTCCAGAGGCCAACGCGCAGCGTCAGCAGCAACGCCGAGATAGGCTGACGACATTGAAGAAGACTTCCCTACTGACTGCAACGGGTTGGTGGGCGAGAGCTCCATGCATCAGTTGACAACCCGCAAACCAAGTATCATGATACTGAAGATCAACATCGTTTGAGCAAAGGAAACAAACAGGCCACAAAGTGGTACAGAAGTAATTCAATGTGAGACACTAACTTGCCATTGCTTCTAAATGTGGGCAGGCCTGGCTTCAACCATCCTTCTGAGATCAGCGATAGTCTTTTTGAGATCAGCGATAGTCTGGGACATTTTGTAAATCTGCCTTGCGTGGTAGATTTGTTCATTTTTCATAGCAGCAAGCTTCTTTTTTGTAGCCCGGGCCTTCCTTTTAAGCATCTGCAATTTCCGTGACTGAGAAGAGGAAACTTAACGTGAAAAACCTAATGCCTATGCAACAAATTAGAAGCAGTAATGTAGTACAAAAGTCAATGTTGCTTTGCCAGAAGATTACCTCATAATCGGAGACGTCGTCGTCGGAACTCGAATCCGAGAGATTACAACCCATGACGCATCTGCGTACCTCTGCGCACCAGCAGTTGCAGCACATCGCGTTCGGGTTTCCGAGGCCACCGATTGGAGATTTGCATGGAGAGAGATATATTGCACAGTTAGGGCATAAGTAATGCTGGCATCGGCTTATGCACTGACTGCATGGGGGAGGGCGTAGCCCCTGAAAGATTGTGCATGGAGAAGATGTGTGAGCATGGGGTTCCAAGGGACTGTAACTTTAGATAAGAACATGAAATTTCCTTGACTTTATCCTCGTCAACACATATGTCACATCTCACAGAGTATCGTTTTTCTCCTTTATCAACCCTTGCAACTTTATACACAACAATGTCATAGCTATCCATTTCCTCAATCAAATAACACTTCTCGGCTGCTTTCAGACTGTACAACACATCATCATAAAAAACACTTGTTGTGAACCTTTTTGCAGCCTCATGCACAAAAAACGAAGCATCTGGTTCCAAGCATGGCTTGTAATTGGATACAAAATCCAGAGTTGCTTCTCTAGTGCGCAGCTTTACAAGACAGTTGTCAAAGTGTTGAAACAGCTCTAGCAGTGTCATTTTTCGATCTAGATTAAACTGGATCCTAGAGTGTAGGCTCTCGCTACGCTGGTTGCTCCTCAATCCTAAATAGCGCTTACTAGCATGATACGCAGCGCACCAAGATTCCCTCCTCTCATACATCTGATATAGCCACGAGTTCTCATCTGTGACCTCATGCTTCTTCAAGAAAACCATCCATTTCAACTCAATCTCTTCTATAGAGCAACAATCATAAAGAAAGCACCTAATCCCTTCCTTCACATCATCGTCCTTAATATTACTCACAATGTTATTCTCAATATGCCATCCGCATAGCCTATGCGATGCATTCGGCCACACAATACTGATTGCATTTTGCATAGCAAGGTCTCCGTCGGTGATCACAGATACTGGATGTTTCTGAGACATGACTTTAGTGAATGCCCTAAGCAGCCACACATAGGACTGAGTATCCTCATGAGCAACAATTCCACAAGCAAAAAGAACTGTGCTTTTATGATGATTCACCCCAACAAAAGGAACAAGAGGCAGGTTGTATTTATTGGTTTTGTAAGTGCCATCAAATACGACGACATCACCAAATGCTCTATAATCCATTTGAGATTGGAAGTCGCACCAAAGCACTCCCGTCATATGCCCTCCCCCATCTCTCTTGTGGTCGAAATGGAAATCTGGATCTCTACATTTCTGAGCTATCAAGTAATTCATGATTGTTTGGGCATCACCGGCGGAGAGCATCTGCAACTTATTGCGATGGCAGAAATTGTAAAGGTCCCTTACTGTAAATCCAACCTTACCATAACCACCGTGCCGCTTCAGCATACTGTCCATTATCTGGTGTTTGCGGATTCCAGAAACCTGCATATGCACAATCTCTGCTTTCTGCTCATCAGTAATTTTTCTGTGAGAGCGCAGGAAACAAGAAAGGTCTGGTGGAATCATCGGATGGTTGTGTTCGTTGATGAAATCCTTCACATACCACTGCTCTGTGTCATAATCCAGTGCAATCACAAATTTAGCACGACAACCAAAGCGAGTGATATTCCGCAACCTCCGCAACTTGATTTCCCTCCTAAGGTGCTTCTCTGCGCGGGAACCTTCACTGCTGCAAACAAACTTGCGAAGGTTCCCCTCATTCAGGTCCCTGTCCCACTCGCAGTAATCCTTCCTCACACTAAATCCTTTCTCATAAGCGTAGTCGTTATAAAACTGAAATCCTTCATCCTCACTGTTAAACATCTTCATAACTATTTCATTGTACTCCAGCAAAGAATCATCATTGGACATTTCGGCCTGAAAAGAAAAGAATTCAGAGCAAGTGTTGCTGCCTGCAAGATCTAGTAATTTGGAGTATGACTTCAACAACTAATTTGGCACCTACATCTACAAGATCTAGTAAACGAATCAAGAACTACTGCATCTATCTACAAGGGGTGCCTACACTAGATCAATAACTTGTAAATGAATCAAGAAATACTACATCTGCAAGGTTCTTCTTCATGAATCAAGAAACCCTAAAAAGCACGGGAGAGATGAGGAGAAAGGCGTGGTTGCTTGACTCACCGGCGAGAAGAACAGAGTCCGATGGGGATGGGCGCTTGAGGCAAGAAGACTGTGTCGGCGTCGATGTAACGACCTGCCTTGCCGCCGGGGCTCGTCGTCCGGTGAGGCAGGGAGAAGTCGCCGGCGTCCTGAGGCGGTGGCGCGGCAGGGCCACCGGTGCGACACCTTGCGAGGGCGTCGGCGGCAGCTGGAGTGAGCGAGAGATGAGGGCTGTGTTGGCTACGGAGCAGGGAGGCGTGAGGGAGGGCCGCCGTTCGGGATCCTCGCCGGAGGAGCCGTCGCCGCAGTCTATGGCGTTCGCCTCTGGTTCGCCTCTCGGTTCGCGTGATGCGTGCGCGTCGTCTGAGGGGGCGGACGTGGGTCGGGCCGCGGGTGGCGCGGGTTGGGGGGACAACCTACGAACGCGAAATGACCCAATTACCCTTTGCGGGAGGAAAATACTTTTGGTGGAGGAAATGGGAGGAAATTCCAAGCACCATAACATCACTCATATCAATAATATAAATTTGGCAAACTAACAATCAAAACTTAACAAACAACAACAAATTATCAACCAATTTTTATATACGAAGACGTTCGATGCTTTTTTTCACTCTCGTGCAACGCACGGACATATTTGCTTAGTAGTTCTAAAGAGTGGTAGCAATCTTAACAACTTAGTTTAACCCCCCATATTTACTGAAAAAACAAAATTCCAGACTTTATTGTATACCTGAAAGAATCCCCATTGGCTACATGCTGATCCAAGCTTTTGCGCACTCCTCTTTCGATGACTGCGGATCAAGCAACTTGCTGAGATCGATGACTGGGATCGCAGAGATGTCACGACCACTGATCACCTCCTCTGCGGCCTCCTCCACCCTGATGTACCTTTCGGGGATCTGCTCGTCTGAATCGCTGCAAGTTTGTGCAAGTGCCTGCACATTCGGCACTGGTAGAGACCTTCCGACTTCCGCGTGCGCCATTTTTATCTCTCCTGCTGTGCGCCGGTGACAACCTCGAAGACCTCTGTCTTCTTATGCTGATGAGTTCGTTTGAAAGACTTATATACTAGTATAAACCGGCCATTGGTTATTCTCACAGGTACGACACGTACATTAACCAGCGGATTGGTCGTGAGGTAAACTGTAAACAAACCACCGACCTATAGTACTGTCTACTGTGCTTTGAAAGATGAGAACCTGCATTTTTCATGAGCGGATAGGCAAGAGATGACGTTTATACGTTTCATTTTCCCTTAACATACGGGTACTCATTAAACTATACTCCTATATCCGTGCCGCTGGATAACATGGGGTTCATCGCTGTCGCTATTGGTGGTGTGCCGTCCATAACCACATTTGAAAGGGGGCTATGGTAAGGTCTTTACCAGGTATAAGATCTGAAGTAAATCTTAATCCTTGATTTTTTATGAAAGAGAAAAATTACAGGAAAACAGCGGTTACGTACTGTCGGAGTTCTCTACCGCCGGACAGTAAATTTGTATCGATCATGTGTCCGACCCGGATGGTTAGCACAAGAGACGCCGGGATTTAGACTGATTCGGGTCTCCGAGGAGTAATACCCTACGTCCAGTATCGAGCTGCCGTGTTCTCGTGCTAGGGTTGTTTGTAGTAGGGGTTACAAACTGGTCGGGAGAGGGTGTCGAGCCCAAGTCCCTGGGGTGTGAGAGTTCAGTTTGTCAGCCCTTGTGACGGTTGCCCTCCTCACCCTTTTATAGACGCAAGGGAGGGGGGGGCAAAAAGGGGAAATCAAGTAAAAGCTACGGTGCCAGCCGCTGGGACGTCTTCTCGCACGTCGCTGTCCGTCAGGGTGCATTGAAGGGGGGCTGAATCGCGTTGTCGTCGAGGCCGCCGCGTGGCCGAGCGGGGCTGCTTACTTTAGGCACCTGGCGCTTCCTCCGAGCACTTTGGTGCTGACTCAACCCGCCTGAGTACGGGATGAGCGCGCCACGTTAAGGCCTAACCGTAGGCCAGCGCTAATCGTAGGGGGCACTCGAGTGCCTCGGTCGGAGTTGGCGTGCTGCAGGGTCGGATGGGACGGCGCGTTAAGAGCTGCGCGACCGAACAGTGCCGCATTAAGGCTCTTGTCAGAGCCGGCCGCCCGCGCGTGCCGCCAGCTGGCGTATTTGCATGGCGTGGGGAACTGGCGCCCCACGCGTCGTAGCGGGGAAGCCCGTGCGTCGGGGTGGCACCACGTTGCGTGGACCGTGTCTTGGTCGGAGACGGAAACTGCTCGTGCGAACGAGCAAGTTGTCGGAGGCGAGGCGGAGACTTCTCGTGCGAGGCGGAGACTCCTCGTACGAGGCGGAGACTCCTCGTGCGAGGTGGAGACTTGTCGGAGAAGCTTTCCTTTAGCAGGAGACTTGTCGAGAAAGCTCTCAACTAGTCGGAAACAAGACGTCTTGCCAGTGATGGTCTTGATGGGGATCCTCAGCCTTCCTTATACTGAATCTTGGCCTTCACGTTGTCAATGGTGTCAGAAGACACCACCTCAAGAGTGATTATCTCGCCGTGAAAGGGGGGCCCTAATCTGGGCCCTCGTCAGTAGCCCTCGAGCCTGAGAGGGAGTCAGGGACTCGCACACAGGCTCAGATGAAAGGCGTCGCGACGATCTTTGTTCTTGGTCTTCTCGGTGGGTGCGCGCGAGCGCATCCGCCGGATGTAGCCCCCAAGCCCACGAGTGAGTTGTAGACTCGCTTGTGGGGTTTTAATCTTCAGTGGTGTTGTCGTGGTTCCGGGACCTTTTTCCGAGGTGGTCGTGACGGTCGTGGGCGTCGTGGAGGTCGTGGCGGTGGTGGAGGTCGTGGCGGATACGACGGCTTGAAAGGACGGAGTGGGGTCGGTTCAGATTCCCGGGCCCAGCGGGCATCGAGGCGTCGCGCAGGCGGGCGCCAGTTACCCCGGGGGGCGCGTGTGCGTGCAGGCGGCTTTCCGGTCGTGGTGGGCCCAGCATTTAAGGCCGGTGGCCACACTCCTTCCTTATAAACTGTGCGCCAGTTGGGGATTCGAAACTTTTACCCTTCTGCCTTCTCTGCCGCCGTCGTCGCCCGTTTCCTTTGCCATTCACGCCCACAGAGCCGCCGCCTCCTTCACCTGAGCTGCGCGTGAGAGCCCGCCGCCACCATGTCGAACTGGTCGCGCTCCAACGTGTCCCGCTCGATGCTGCACCGTCTCGTCACCGCCGGGTAGCTCCCCGCGCTCACCGACGCCGAAGAGTGGAGGGTGCCCGAGGACAAGTCCGTGCCGCGCCCGCCGAGGGGGTACGTCGTCTCGTTCGTGGCGTTCCACGAACGCGGCTTCTCCATCCCCGCCGGGCGATTCATCCGGGCCGTACTTTTCGAGTACGGGCTCCAGCTCCAGCACCTCAACCCGAACAGCGTCTAACAAATGGCGGCGTTTGAGGCAGTGTGCGAGGGGTATCTAAGGATCGGTGCCCACTGGCACCTCTTCAAGTACTTCTTCATGTTCGCATGCTTGAAGGACGGCCCCCTCCCGGCGACCATCGGCTGCGCCAACCTCCGGATGAAGCAGGGCCAGGGCGAGAAGTACATTCCTTTCTCGCTGACGAGCTCCAACAGCGGTTGGCACAAGGGGTGGTTCTATCTCAAGAACGACCCCGAGCATGTGCTGCCGGAGTTCACCGGAGTCTCCATCGCCCAAGCGCCGAGAAGTTGGAGCGACGGCCCCCGGAGGCGGAGCAGGAGAAGCTGCTCAAGGAGCACTGGGCGGCGCTGGCCCGCCTTCGCAAGGCCGGAGTTGACCTGGCGCCCGTCATCGATCAGTACCACTCCCGGGGGGTCGTCCCGCTCCGGAGGCTGCCTCTCCGTCTCTGTGAAATGACGGTCAAGAGGGCCCCTTGGGCAGGGACCGTGACCGCGCTCGAGCCGCCTTTCGCTGGAAGAGGTCCAGCGCCGCGTGTCGGTGGCCATCGGGAAGGCGTCCTACTCGTGGCCGACGTCGCGGCTCTTGCCCATGCTCCCCAACGAGGGGACCGAAAAGCTCGTAAGTCGTTTCTTCTTCCGATAAGTTTTTCCGATTACTTCAAGATCTTCGTCTGGTTTGGATCTTCTCGGAAATTTCTGATGGTCGTTGGCTCCCTTCGGTTCTCTTTGCTTTCAGCTGAGGAGCCCCCACCTTGTTCCCGCGAAGCCCCGTCTCCCGGAGGAGGTAATCTTCAAGCGTAACCAGGCGGCCGCGGACAGGCGGAGGGCCGAGCGTAAGGAGCGGCACAAGGAGAAGGAGATCGCAAAGCGCGATCAGAATGACGATCGCATCAAGCGCCGAAAGGCGGGGGAGCGCAATGTCTCCTCCAACGGGGATCCGTCGCCGTCGCCACCGTGGAGTGGGGACGAGCCGAGCGTGGAGGTTGATTGGAGCGGCATGTCGGGGTCGCCGCTATCTTCACCGCGCCGGGCGGCAGAGGTGAGTTCGACACGGCGGTCGGAGCCGGTCGCTCGCGAGAAGGGCACGGATTCCGGCTCGCAGTCGGGGACCCGCCCCGCCCGAGAGGATCAAAGGGTGACCCGCTCTCAGGCGGCCCCTGGGGGTTCGCGCGTCTCCGAGGGGCGGAGAGATCCCTCACGTCGGGACGATCCGCCGAAGCGGCCGGCGGAGCGAGATCCTTCCTCCCGCCATTCCTTCGACGGCTCTGATCGTCCGGATTCGGACTCCTTGAAAAGGTGTTCGTCGTCCAAGGCGAGGTCGACCCCACTGGCGTCTGCACCGAGCGCGCCGCAAGGAGGGGACACGAGCATCCCCCAGCGGCGCCTCCAATCTCTAGTCATCCGTGGCGGCGGCGGCCCAGCCGTGCAAGTTCCCCTCTCCACTGGTGGGAGTCAGGGCCCGGCCCCCGGCGCGGCGGAGGCCGGGAGGGCAGCTCCCGAACCGTCGAGGGACCGAAGCGCCGCCCCCAAGTCGTCGGGGAATGACGGGCCAGCCCCTGCGCCGGCGGAGCGCCGGGAGCTGGTCTCCGAGTTGGCGGGGGCCAAGAGGTCAGCCCCTGAGCAAGGCTCATCGGACAGGCCGGTGAAGAAGGTTCGCGTCCGGTCCACCATGGAAGCCCTTGCTCGCTTTTTCTCGTTGTTTTACTGTTCCTCGTTTTCGCTTTGCTTCTCGCCTTTAATTTGTACTTGCCTCAGCCGCGCCGACCCCGGCGCGCTCAACCTTGCGCCGCTGAAACGCGCAGTGCTGGGCGCGTGTGACCCGCAGCCCGAGCCCCGCCTGTCGCCTCCCTACACCGAACCGTTGGCAGAGCAGGTCGGGAGCGGGCTAGTCGTGGCGACCGAGGTCGTTGAGACGGCAGCACCTCCGCCGGCGTCGGGCGCCGGCTACTTGGCCGAGGGGCGGGTGGCCCCTGAGGCGAACGTCACCCAGGCGGCGATCGAGCCGCTGGTCGAGGCCACCGCGGGAGGCGGCGATGCCGCGAGGGCATCTTCGGAGAAGATGGTGCCCCCGCCGCCATCGAGCGGCGGACACGAGGCCGAGGTGCCAGCGGCGGCAGAAGCCTCGGCGCCTGCAACGTCGCAGGCGGGCGGGGACGCGATGGAGGTGCCAGCAGCCGACGCCGTGGCTGCCCGCCCTCGGGAAATCATCGACCTCAACGGGCCCGACCTCCCGGGCGACGATACGGCTATCTTTGAGGCCGCGCTGGAGCGGTTGCTGTCGGGCCTGGAGGAGTCGGGAGTCGAGGCCTCCGAGTCTGCTGCGCCCGAGGCTGCGACCTCAACTGGAGCAGTGGAGCCCGTCGACAAGGAGCCCGCGCTCGATGCGGACGCGACGGAGCAGCCGGAGCCGAGCCTGGTCGGAGCTGCCGGGGCTCCCGAAGCCCTAGTTACGTTGAAGGCAACCGAGGAGGTCCTCGGAGAACCTGTAGCCGACGCAGGGCTGACTTACGCCGTGTCCTCGTCCCCTGTCGCGGTCGTGGGAACAACTGCAGCGAGCGCGTCGGAGTCGTCGTCACCCCGGCCTGCCGCCCCTGTCATCGAAGCGGCGCCCATCGCAAGCCCGACCCGCCCAGCCCCACAGGAACACGATGTTCCCGGGAGCGTTGTGGGAGTCGCCTCCCCGGAGATCTAGGAGGTCGGGGAGGGCTCAGGTGCAGGCCTACTGCCGGAGCTCGAGGAGGACAACGCGCGGATCACCGACCTCGTGCGCTCCACGTGGGCGGCTGCTTACGAGGCGGACGCGTCCGACGACGAAGACGAGGAGGCCGCGGCCTGCCGCCGCCTCGAGCGGGGTCTCCAGTGGGCGCGTCGTGCGTTCGATGAGCTCATCCTTCCCGCGACGACGGTAAGTTCCTTCGAACCGGGAGCTTAACCTTGTTGTTCCTGTTCTTGCAAGCCTTGTAGTTGTTGGTCTCTTGCCCAGAATAGACGCTCTCGGAGTGCGGTGCGAGAAAGGCGCGCACCATTGGTGAGCTCCGGGCGGAGAGGACCCAGCTGGAGATGCAGCTGGTGGTCGCTCGCCTGGCCGCCGCCGGGGCAGCGGCGAACGAGGCATCATCGAGGGCCTCGCTCGAGGCCACCGTGAAGTCCGCGGAAGACCGCGCCGCGGCCGCACAAGCCGTGGCTGCCAGCGCCGTAACGGAGCGGGAGTCCCTTGAGACGAGGTTGGCCCAGGCGGAGGCGAAGATCGAGGAGCTGCAGGCCGCCGCGACGACCGCCAACAAGGCCACCGAGAAGGCCACAGCCGCCGTCGCTGCTGCCGAGGCCGCCGCCCAGACCGCCGCCCGAGCCGCCGCCCAGGAGAAGACGACGCTCGAATCGAAAGTGGCCGGGCTGGAGCAAGACTTGGCCACCGCCGGTGCGGACCTTCGGACGGCCAACAAGCAATTCTCCGAGGTGGCCAACAAGCTCCAGGACGCCACCGACGAGGTGACCCGGCTCCGGAACGCCAACTCCCAATTGGCGCAGGACATTGATGGTGAGCGGGCCCCAAATGTTGCCATTGGGTTCTTCTTTTTCGTTGATTTTTGTCGATGTTGATTTGTCTCCTTGTGGTCATAGGGTTGTGCGCGCATCACGCCGCGATGACCGTGAAGCTCACGGAAAAGTCGCAGGAGGTGAACGCCGCCGAGCTCAAGATCATTGAGAAGGACGGCTCGATCAAGCGGCTGTCGGAGCAGCTCGAGAGTAAGTCCTTTCGATCCTGCCTTGCTCCTCTCTTGACTTGGCCGTGTCATGTTTGCTCATTGCGGCTTGTCGGCCTTTTCTAGAGATTAATACCGAGCTCGAGCAGTCCCGGAAGGCCCAGGAGCAGCTCGGGATCGAGCTCAGTCAAGCCAAGAACGCCCGGCGCGAGTCGGAGACGTCACGCCGGCAGAACATCCTGGAATACGCCAACCTCACGAAGCTTGTTGGCCGTGTCTTGTCGGGGGTTGGCATTGCCGTTGGGCCGATGCTTCCCGACACGCTGGCAAAGCTAGTTGAGGGCCTCCCGGCAGTTATCAAGGAGCGGGAACTGTCGACTGCCCGGAAGGTGGTGCATCGGGTGCTCGCCATGTTCGACTCGCACTATCAGGGCCTGGACCGCATGGCGCTGAGTGGTGGCTGGGCTCCCGGCAGTTCCGACGAGCACTGCGACCAGCTCGAGGAAGACTGCGCCTCCTTCGCCCGCGCCATGGCCGACGTCGCGATGAAGGACCTGGACCTGATACCAAGGGACACACCAGAAGACCAAGAGAGCTCCAGGCCTTCACATTAGATGTATCATTTTTGTATGTAGGCAGTTAAGAACACTTCGTATGTGTAACGCCATGAACAGTTTTATATCGTTGAAACCTTGCTCAAACAAGTGTTACAGCTCGAACGTTCTTGAGTACCGAGGGAAGACTACGGCAATGAGTAGCAGAACTTAGGAATTATGAGGTGACAAAGCTCTACTCTGGAACCGCGGGGGGCGTAGGAGTCGGAGAGCCCAGCCGTCTCAAACCGCTAAGAGGTGCCACGCGTTCGCAGCCCCCGAGTACTCGGGAAAATTCAAAAAGTAACTCGCATATTTTCGCCGAAATCGTTTTAGGCAGGAGCCTAAGCGGTTGCTCGAGCGCTTTTGAAAAGAGGTCGGATGGAAACCTGAGGACTCGGACCGTGCTCACAAGCCTTCGCACCATAGCCGCGGAGGCGTTGGTGCTAGGAGCATTGAACGAGCAGAAGCACCGTGCCCCACGCAGGCCGCCATCTTTACTTCTCGCAACGCCGAGCCTTCCGCCAAAAAACCTCTCGCGCGTGCGATTGGTTGCGACACAGTTGCCGATTTTTGTTTTGAAAACGGAAAAACGAAAGGAGGGCATCGTGCCCTGGGTAGCCCCCGAGCGGTGAGCACTTCTGCACAGGTGCAGGAGTGCTCGCCGCTCAGCCTTTAGAGACGTTGCAACATATAGGAACATGGCAACTGGCAAGTTTACGAACTTATAGATGTATGAACAAAGCATGCGGCATTTATTCACAGATTTATAAGATATGAACATTTACTCAAGGGTAAAATGGCCGTAGATGTTCGATGTTCCACGCGTTGGAGACGACTCGACCGTCCTCGTATCGGATCTTGAACATTCCGGGTCGGAGTACTTGATCGATGATGAACGGTCCCTCCCACAGGAGGGAGAGTTTGTGCCGATCCTTGCCGCTTTGAACTCGTCGGAGGACCAGGTCCCCGACCCGGAACTCGCGAGTGCGCACGTTGCGCTCATGGTAGCGTCGCAAGGCTTGTTGATACTTGGCGGAGTGTAGCAGTGCCACGTCGCGCGCCTCGTCGAGCTGGTCGATCGCGTCCTCGAGCGCGAGCTGGTTGCCTTCCTCGGTATAAGCCCGCACTCTGGGACTGCCGTAGTCGATGTCTGTGGGGAGGACTGCTTCCGATCAATCCACCATGAAGAACAGCGTGAAGCCGGTTGCGCGACAAGGCGTGGTGCGCAGACTCCAGAGAACGGATGGTAGCTCGGCCACCCATCTCGCTCGGAACTTCTCGAGACGCTTGAAGATGCGAGGCTTCAATCCTTGCAGCAGCATACCGTTCGCCCTTTCGACTTGCCCGTTCGTCTTTGGGTGCGCCACGGCAGACCAGTCCACGCGAATGTTGTTGTCGTCGCAGAAGTTGAGGAATTTCTTCCCCGTGAACTGGGTGCCGTTGTCGGTGATGATCGCGTTGGGTATGCCGAAGCGATAGATGATGTCGGTGAAGAATGCTACGGCCTCCTCGGAGCGGACGTTCACGATGGGTCGAGCCTCGATCCACTTGGAGAACTTGTCGATCACTACGAGGAGATGCGTGAAGCCCCCGGGCGCTTGTCGGAGCGGCCCCATCATGTCGAGGTGCCACACGGCGAAAGGCCACGTGATGGGGATGGTCTGAAGCGCTTGCGCCAGGAGGTGGGTTTGTCGAGCATAAAACTGGCACCCCTCGCAATGCCGCACGATATCCTTGGAGTCCGCCACCGCTGTGGGCCAGTAGAACCCTTGTCGGAAAGCCTTCCCGACAAGAGTCCTCGGACCGGCGTGATGCCCGCATGTGCCGGCATGGATCTCTCGCAGTAGCTCCTTTCCTTGATCTCCCAAGATGCATCGCATGAGTATACCAGCTGTGCCTCGTTTGTAGAGCTCACCCTCGATGAGGACGAACGCTTTAACTCGTCACGCGATGCGGCGTGCCTCCGTCTGGTCGGAGGGCAGCTTCCCCTCGACAAGCCACTCGAGGATTGGAAAGCGCCAATCGAGATCCTCGAGGTTCTGCTCGGGCGGTTGGTCAATCTCCATGACTTTTGGCCCTTCCGGCTCTTGCGGCTTTTCACTCTTGACGCGTACGGACGGCGTGTCTTGGTCGCTTGCGAACACTCCATGCGGTACAGGCTTGCGGCTTGATGCAGTCTTGGTGAGGATGTCCGCGGCCTTGTTGTAGTCACGGAGCACGTGATGAAGCTCGAGCCCGAGAAACTTGTCTTCCAAGTCGCGCACGGCCTGGCAGTAGGCCGCCATATTCGGATCAACACAGTTTTTCTCCTTCATGACTTGATCCACGACTAGCTCCGAGTCTCCTCTGATCTCGAGATGGCAGATCCCGAGCTCGACCGCAATTCGAAGGGCGTTGACGAGCGCCTCGTACTCGGCGACGTTGTTGGAGGTGGGGAAGTGTAGTCGAACCATGTACTCCATACGCACGCCTAGAGGCGAGATGAAGACAAGGCGACATTTGTGCTCGGCAACCTCCCTCGGGATCCCTTTCATGTCGGAGGGTTTCCATGCAAACACATCGAGGTTCGCTTTGAGGAAGTCGACGAGCGCGCTTTCCTATTTAGGATCAAGCGCTGTCCCGATACGGAGCGTGCGGCCATTGTCGGAGACGGCCGCATCCTTGATGTCCTTGGCGGGCTCGAAAGAGCATGCCGTTCGCTTAGACGACTCGGGGATTTCCTGGTCCTCGGAAGAAGGCTCGACGTGGAGCTTCTCAGACCGGATCAGTGCCTCCGCAAAATGGAAGCACTCAGCGTCGCACTCGAATGCGCGCTGGAACGTAGTCCCCACTGTGATGATCTCCTTCGGACCAGGAATCTTCAGCTTGAGGTACGTGTAGTTGGGCACGGCCATGAACTTCGCGTAACCTGGCCTCCCGAGGATGGCGTGGTACGTCCTCGAGAACCCCACCACTTCGAAGGTGAGGGTTTCCGTGCAAAAATTTTGCAGGGTCCCAAACGTGACGGGCAGATCGATCTGCCCGATTGGGAGTGCCTCCATCCCAGGGACGACCCCATGGAACGGTGCGGTCGAAGGCCGCAGCTTGGAGCGCTGGATGCCCATGTCGTCGAGCGTCGACGCGTAGAGCACGTTGATGCTGCTTCCCCCGTCCATCAGGACCTTGTGGATCCGTTTGGACCTGAACAGGGGAGCTACCACTAGTGGGTAGGCTCCCGGCTGCGGTACACGGTCGGGATGGTCCTTGCGGTCGAAGGTTATTGGAACCTCCGACCACTTTAGGTACGACGACGTCGAGGACTCGGCGTTGTAGACCCCTCGCCGGATCAGCTTCTCTTGGCGTCTTGAGGGTCGCGCCGAGGACTCGCTGAAGATCATGTGGACTGCCCCGTCCTCGCCCGGGTACTGGGCTTCCGCATCGTCGTCGTCGTTGTTGGGGAGGGGCGCAGCCTTCTTCTGCGGATCCGCTGTCTTGGGCTTGAGCGTGCCGTTGACGTAGTTCTTCATCAAGCGGCAGTCTTTGAGCACGTGCTTGACGGGGACCTCGTGGTGGGTGCACGGAGCCTCCAGCAGCCTCTCGAAGTGGTCCTTTGGGGGACCGGCCTTGGTCGGGTTGCTCTTGGGGCGTGAAGCCTTACGCTCGACCGTCGCGACCAAGTTGTCATCACGACGACGCTTGTCGTTCTTCTTCTTCTTCTTGGGGTGCGAGGACGGCCCCTCGCCGTGGTCTACGACCTGTTTCCCCTTGCCCTGAGGGGTGTTGAGAGTCGCCGCAACCGCCTCCTCGCCGTCCGCGTGGTTGCTCGCGATGTCGAGGAGTTCTCGAGTAGTTCGGGGCGTACGGCGCCCTAGTCGGTGGATGAGGGAGGTGCACGTTGTGCCGTTCTGGAACGCCGAGATGGCGTCATTGTCCGTCGCGCCGGGGAGCTCGGTGCAACGCTTGGAGAAGCGCCAGATGTAGTCGCGCAGGCTCTCCCCCGGCTGCTGTTTGCAGTTGCGCAGCTCCCGTTGCTTGCCGGGGCGGGCATACGTGCCCTGGAAGTTGCCGACGAAGACTCGACGCAAATCCGCCCAGTCGTTGATCTTGCCGCGGGGCAAGTGCTCGAGCTACGTCCGCGCGGAGTCACCGAGGTAGAGCGGCAGGTTCTTGATGATGAAGAGGTCGTCTGTCGCTCGGCCCGCATGGCACGCGAGCCGGTAGTCCTCCAGCCACACGCTGGGGTTAGTGTCCCCGTCGTATCTGGGGACGTTGGTCGGAGCACGGAAACGTGAGGGGAACGTCGCGTCCCGCACGCCCTGTCGGAAAGCCCACGGACCCCTCTGATTCGGTGACCAGCTACGGTCGCGGTCATCGTCGCTGTCGTAGCGTCGTCCATATCCCCGGTCGTCGTGTCGGCGCGAGCGGTGCTCGTCGTGGTGGTTGCGGTTGTCGCCGTTGCCGTAGTTGTCGACGCTCGCGGCCCGTCAGCGAGCCTCGATGGTGCCCCGGGCGTCGCGGTTGGGCCCGAGACGTTGCTTGACCGCCGACCCTGCGGCTCCGGCCCCCTCCCCGCGGTCCTGATGCCGTGAGGGGGACGGGTTTTGGCGATGCACGAAGGGCGCCGCCCCCCGGTCGCGCGCCGACCGCTGGCGCGAGGCGGAACTCTCCGCCTGCTGTGCCGCAGCCGTCTCGAGGAGGGCCTTGAGCTGCTGTCGCACTCGTCTCTCCTCGGAGGTTGCTGCCTCCGGGCAGCCGCGCAACAGCATGGCCGCAGCGGCCAGGTTCTGCGACGCCCGCCTGAAGAGCGGAGGGGCGTCGCCGTCGACGTCCGCGCCCTTGTTGGCGCGTCGGTTGTTGTCACGAGCTCGTCCTCGAGCCGGCGGTGTCGGAGCGCGGGCTCTAGACTGCTCGGCGGTAGGTCGACGCTCCTGCCGCTCGCCACTTCCTTCGCGGCGTTGCTCCCGCACCGGGACCTGCTGCGGGTCCGCCTGCGGGTTCCGGGGTTGATCCTCCCCGAGCTCTCGGTAGAGGTTGGCCAGCTCCTCGTCGAGCTGGCGCCTAGCCTCGGCGAGTTTGTCGAGGCGCGCCCTGCGCTGGTCGTCGGTGGCGCGGTGACGCGGGGCCGGTTCCGCGTCGGTGGAGCTACTGGAGCTCGGTGCCACACAAACGAAGCACTCGCGTGTGGGGTCGTGCGCGGGTGCCGGAGGTGCCCTCCGGGCTGTCGTGGAGCCCGGGGCGACGTAGGACGCTCGTAGCGAGTTGACGTAGGCCGTCACCGGGTCGTCCGGGAGGCCTTGTTGTCCACGGGGGTACATGGCGGTGTACCGCTCCATTCACTCGCCCCAGGCGAGTGGCTCGTCTCCACTGGCCTGGAAGGCGAGGTCGGTGAGGTAGTAGGCGACGAGCCTAAAACGCTCTTGTGTCGGGTTTGGCCCCAACATGGCCATGATCGTCTCGTCCGAGAAGCCTCGGACGAACGTCGTGCGCCCCGCCGCCGCCGTCAAGGCGTTGGGGCGAGCGGGTCGGGCGAAGGTGCGCCCGACGACGGACTCCGCCGGCCCGGTGTAGACGAAGCCGAGGGAGCCGAAGCGCATGGTGGCCCCAAGGGTTAGCGAAACCCTGCGGCCCTCCATCCGAGTCGTTGGTGAAGTTCGGCGAGACACACGATGTGCCCCTACCTGGCGCGCCAACTGTCGGGGTTCTCTACCGCCGGACAGTAAATTTGTATCGATCGTGTGTCCGACCCGGATGGTTAGCACAAGAGACGTCGGGATTTAGACTGGTTCGGACCTCCGAGGAGTAATACCCTACGTCCAGTATCGAGCTGCCGTGTTCTCGTGCTAGGGTTGTTTGTAGTAGGGGTTACAAACTGGTCGGGAGAAGGTGTCGAGCCCAAGTCCCTGGGGTGTGAGAGTTCAGTTTGTCAGCCCTTGTGACGGTTGCCCTCCTCTCCCTTTTATAGACGCAAGGGAGAGGGGCAAAAAGGGGAAATCAAGTAAAAGCTATAATGCCAGCCGCTGGGACGTCTTCTCGTACGTCGCTGTCCGTCAAGGTGCATTGAAGGGGGGCTGAATCGCGTTGTCGTCGAGGCCGCCGCGTGGCCGAGCAGGGCTGCTTACTTTGGGCACCTGGTGCTTCCTCCGAGCACTTTGGTGCTGACTCAACCCGCCTGAGTATGGGATGAGCGCGCCACGTTAAGGCCTAACCGTAGGCCAGCGCTAATCGTAGGGAGCACTCGAGTGCCTCGGTCGGAGTTGGCGTGCTGCAGGGTCGGATGGGACGGCGCGTTAAGAGCTTCGCGGCCGAACAGTGCCGCATTAAGGCTCTCGTCAGAGCCGGCCGCCCGCGCGTGCCGCCAGCTGGCGTATTTGCATGACGTGGGGAACTAGCGCCCCACGCGTCGTAGCGGGGAAGCCCGTGCGTCGGGGTGGCGCCACGTTGCGTGGACCGTGTCTTGGTCGGAGACGGAAACTGCTTGTGCGAACGAGCAAGTTGTCGGAGGCGAGGCGGAGACTTCTCGTGCGAGGCAGAGACTTGTCGTGCGAGGCGGAGACTCCTCGTGCGAGGCGGAGACTTGTCGGAGAAGCTTTCCTTTAGCAGGAGACTTGTCGAGGAAGCTCCCAACTAGTCGGAAACAAGACGTCTTGCCAGTGATGGTCTTGATGGGGATCCTCAGCCTTCCTTATACTGAATCTTGGCCTTCACGTTGTCAATGATGTCAGAAGACTCCACCTCAAGAGTGATTATCTCGCCGTCAAAGGGGGCCCTAATCTGGGCCCTCGTCACGTACTGTCTTTTTTTTTGAGAATTACACAGTACAACACAGACGCTCACAACACGCACGCACACTCACCCCTATGAATACACGTACGCAAACCCTACCCCTATGAGCACCTCCGAAGGACTGAGCACCGGCAGATCTGGAGATTCCCGAAGTCATCAATGGCGCCTCGTCGTCGACGGGAACGTCGCTTACCACTTAAAGCATAACGCCGATAAATCCTGAAAAATCCAGGAAAAAGTGCGAGCACCAGAATTTGAACCCTGGTGGGTAGCGTCCCACTGAACCGTCCTACCATTGGACTACAAGCCTAATCGCGCGGTTACGTACTGTCCGCTACTCATGCACGGAGAGGGGAAATAAGGCCGGAAGACCTTGGTCAGAATTTTCATGCACCGTTTTAGAAGCTACCGTATTTGGTAAACAGAGGTCTTCACCACAAAATTGTAATTAACAAAATTGCTCATCGCTCGCCTTTGCTGGTGTTTGGGTGATTGTGTGGAAGCAGAGTCCGGTGTGCATTTGCTGGACAACAGTCGGCCGTGTGGTTGCTTTGGTGGCCAGACATTTGGTCCCTTGTGACAACTGACAACTAAAGCTCATTTTGCTGACGAAACTTCATCATCAGTACTTAATAAGTGGTATGGAACAAATTCTTGAACATACGGTACTGGTTCAATAGAAATAAATGTATTTTTGAAAATCAGCACCATAATCGGATTAATTGTCATCCACTCATCCCTACCGTATGACGAGGCCTTGTTTAGGTTTGGTTGGAATTGATATAGAAAAATGTCACATCGAGTATAAAATTGCTAATTAGGAGGACTAAGCATGATTGAATTGTGAAATTAATTACACGGATGGCGAGAAATCGTGAGACGAATCTATTAAACCCATTTAATTTGTCATTAGAGATGTTTATTGTAGCACAACATTGTCTAATCATGACCTAATTAATGACAAAACCAATTAGTTTCATTAATTTATATTTAAATCCTAATTAGTATGACTAGTTTCGATGTGACGGATGAATAGTGACAATTTGCCAAACTAAACAAGGTCTTATCTGCAGGAGAGACAAGCATAGAAGCCATACATGGTACAAAAGTAGTTTCCTCCATAAAGCTTTTCAAGATTCCAAAAGGTAGTGCATGGACATCCTATTTAACATTCATTCTTCATCTTTCCAAGCATGTCCTCTCAAGCATCTGAGACCAAATCCTCTCAGATCTCCCGGAGCTACAGCTCAATTTTCATGCCCTCCAGGTGATTCCGTCCGTCAAGCTTTGCTGAGTAGTAGCGCCTCATGAACTCCATGTAACCCACTGATCTGTACCGCGCTTTGGTGTTACCATCTTTCATGAGCTCCGGCAAAGGGCCTACCTGGACATCCTGGCATGGCCGATGGAACACCGCTGCCGATATGCGCTCTCTGTCTGGGTGCACCACAGCCCGGTGCTCAACACTTCTGTACTTGCCATTGCTCAGTATCTGTCATGGAGTAACAGGATGCATTGTTCATATTATTAGACAGGTGAAAGTCTGAGAGATCATCCATTCAATAGCGTGTGCAAGTAGGCTATCACTAATCCGTCACCTCAAGAACGTCGCCAACGTTGACAATGAGCGCCCCTTCTAGAGCGTTCACGGTGAACCATTTGCCGTCCCTCCTGATCTGCAGGCCCGGCATGTCGTTCACCTGGAGTAGAAGTGTCAGGCCGGAAGCGTCCGTGTGAGGCGACATTCCCAGCACCTTGTTGGCTTCCCGGCATGGCGGGTAGTAGTTCATCCTAAGACCCTGCGGCTGGCCTTGGAACATCCGTAGCAGTGATGCCGGATCAACTCCCATGTCCTTGGCCATGAACTCCAACAAGCAGCGTGCCACTTCAGCTGTCTCTGAGGAGTACCTGTCTATGGAAGTCCTGCAAACAGAGTTGTCAGGATCCGATCAAACAGTAGAATGACAACCGGGTGAACAACTGTACATGTATGAGCTTAGAAGCCATGTTCCCGGAACATTGGGAAGGAGGAACGGGAACGTGGAACGCGGAACACCATTTTATGAAACCACCTGGGAATGGAGTATACTCATTTCGTATGTTCCCAACAGAGCTGGAACGCGTTCCAAGTATTTCCGGAACGATGTTCCCGGAACAATGTTCCCAAAACGATGCATAGCAAGGGGTAACAAATGCATATATTATATGTTCTGTAATTATTAAAACAAGCAAGGGGTAACACGAAAAAAAGCAAGGGGTAACAAATGCATATATTATATGTTCTGTAATTATTAAAACAAGCAAGGGGTAACACGAAAAAATGCCAATCCTTATCTGCTCCCTACCGCAAGTCCTTCTCCCGGGAGTCCTCCTTTCTGCCGCCTCTTCCCATCTCTCTCTCGATCTCTCCCGATGGCAAATCCCGGCAGCCGCGGCTTGTCTACCGTGAGTCCCTCCCTCTCCCTCCCTCTCGAGATTGAGATCTTGATCTATCCCCAGTGGCAAAACCTAGCGGCCGCAGCTCGCCGTCTCCTTCTTTGGCGGCCGCAGCTCATCCTCTCCCTCTCTAACGGCCGTTGTTTGCCCTCCTTATCTCCGGTAGCCGTGTCAGCCCGTCCGCCGGCCGCCTAGGTTCCTAGCAGCATCGGATCGACGTTCCATGCGATTTGGGGACGCCATTCCCGGTCGTTCCCGTTCCTCGTTCCGGGACGAAGTTCCCGGGACGCGGAACGCATTCCGCGTTCCCGGCTTCTAAGTGTATGAGTTTTTTTGTCTTGTTTTTTTCTTTGGTTGCAAATTCCTACTTTTGGCAGTTACCTGAAGGAAGGAGGGTGAGCAGGCCAAAACTTCATGTCGCCACAAGGTAGAACATGTCCGCCCAATCCAGCTTCTGCTTCTCTGACACAACAAAGACCTGGCCATAGCCTTCCAGGCTGTTCGGTAGCTGTGAGTATGCCTTCTTGATTTCAAGTGGTAGTTTGAAGAACTCAGCAATGTCTTTCTTCAGGTTGCAGATGACTTCGTCAGGCACTCCATGGTTGATCAGCTGCAGTTTTTATGTACAATTAATTGCACAAGTAAAAATGAATCTTTTTGGTGAAGTAATTGTTTATGAAAACAACTACTGGAATAGTTAAATTTTAGCTTCAAAATACTGCCTAACACCACCTTAAGACCTTATGATCTTATCCAACTACGCACTCTTTTAAAATAGCAACAGCAAGACATAATCTATTCATACCTGAAAGAATCCCCACTGCTGACAGGCAGATCCAAGCTTTGCACACTCTTCAGCCAATGATTGGGGATCACGCAGCTTGCAGAGATCAATGGTAGGAATTGCAGATGTACTACCATAGCCACTGATTACCTCTTCAGTGTTAGCCTCCGCCCTGATGTACCTCTCAGGTACCTGCCCATCAGATCTGTTGCAAGCCTGTGCTAGTTCCTGCACATTTGCCACTGGTAGAGATCCTGTGGCTCTAGCGTGTGCCATTGCTATTTCTTGATGTCGCAGGTGCTGGTGATGCTTTGACTGATTCTTTTTGGAACATGTCTTCTTGTACTAAACCCATGAAGTAATAAGGAGTCTGAACAGATTAATGACGCTCGGTTGTATTAAAGATTAAACACGTACTATAGCATGGTAGAAAATCACATGGCCTGTCACCAAAGTCTAAGTTCCTGCAGATTGCAATTAATAATGTCTCTTTCAAGAAATTTAAAAGTACGCCGTAGTGGACTTGGAATTGCAAGATTACTTATTCCAATACAAAGATGCGCATCTTCTTCTGAATACAAAGATTGGCAGGGTTACTTTCATATGATGTTCACCAATATAATTAACAACATCAGTTAGTTACTGTATATTTATTCATAGTCCAAACTCCAATCCTGATTAACTGTTCTTAAATTTCCCTTCAAAAATGCCAAAATACTAGCATACGCATATGGATGTGACTAGTAGTTACTGTTTTGAGTTGAATTCTTAAGATCTTTTTGACTCATCGCAAATTTTCCTGGATAAACCACTTCCCACTGAAAAAAATGAAACATGAGCATAATTTTGATACGCACAGCCTGTAACATTTGGAAGGACTACAGCAGAATAATTTCCAAGAGCAAGTCGAAGCAACCGTGGCAAGTATTCTGCTTGATCAAAGAAGAGGTGGCACTAAGAATGGCCGCATCAGGCTTATTGGTAGCTTGAGTCTTTTAGTTATATATGTAATATATAAGACCTTCGTAAACTACACCATGGTTTCTTCTCCTTAAATGATATAGCATTGCACCTACTTTTACATTTAACTAGTGGAAGTGCACATGCGACACGCATGTGATAAAAAAGAATTGAATACAAAACTATAGACAGTAGATAGATAAAGTGGGGAGAATATCTAATGAATATGTGGCCAAAATTATTACATATAAAATTGAAACTGCTTAATCAAATTAATCTCCTCGGCACGTGTGGCAACAACAACTTTAATTTCGTCGTGCACCATAACATTGGTACGCAGCTCAGTTCTAACAGCTGCACAAGAATAAACAAATTAAGCACAATGATGTTGTATAAATAATAATATGCAAATCACTTCGAGCATAAAAAAATTGTAAAGCACCTTATAGGCTTGATATCCATGGGAATGTGCCATTTTCAATCAATGTGATGGTTGTGTTTTCAGATTTTTCAAAGCAAGCTGAAAATTCTTCTGTTGTCATTAATTAAAAATATACATAACACCAACTGAATATGATTAATTTTTAAATCTGTTAACACACCTTTATGATGATTTACATGAACTCCTATGGCCATCATGAAGTAGTTGTTCAGTTCAGCATCAAGGAATTTTTCACCGATCATCTAGTCGTGGTTTGTGAGAATATGGACAAATCTGATGCAACTAAAAAAAGATCTATTATTGTTGGCATTGCATAATTTGACTGCTAATTAATTGCAATAAAAACCAACCTGGTGTCCTTCACGCAGATCTCCCTCATTCCATATGGAGCTTCCTTCATCAGCCCAACAGAAGCCACGACAGCTAGCAAGTTGACCTCGGAACCATGCATGTTGAAAGAGCATCATCCATAGTCATGAAGAAGACCGATGAAATCATCTTATACTCTATTTTCTTCCAATCGGTATTTTTTTGTGTGCAAATGACCTCTGATTGAAGATGTAGAAAGGTCCAGTTATATATAAAAGGGGCCATGGCATCCGCATGGGTCTTAGAATGATAGCTGTATATAGCACGACCCATATGTTTCCTAATGAAAATAAGGTATAAGATCAACCAATCAAATCAAAAGAATAGCTGATGATGTTGTGAGCGTTTACACAAGCTATAGAGTTGTCATGTATATTTTTTGGCCCTTCCAACCGAGGTCAACTTGCTAGCTGTCGTGTATATCTCTATAATGGTCCGTCCAACTGAGTATTCATGATCTATAATGGTCCTTCCAACCAAGTATTCAAGATCATGGGAATTATATAGGCAACGTAATTATAGTAACGTGTATCTATTAAAGGGAAGTGTACCAACAAATAAAGGAAAGTATACCACCAAAATCAACCAGACGTTACTTTTGGACGTTATAAATGGAAACAAAAGCACAGAATCACGGATACACGTGCCCTCAGACCTTCCTTATTTGACTGGCTAACACATTTTCTTCCCAAAATTGCATGGTTAATTTCCATGGGCATGTCTATTTTTCTTTGGAAAGGAAAACAAAATTAATGGGATGGTGCTGGTGCAGAAGATCCCATAGGATCTGATCTTGCCGCCACCGTAGCGAGATCCGTCGCCGCAACTAAAAGTACCTTTTTGGTAATGTACTCTTGCCTCATCAATAAGTCATCACCTTCATTGGGGTTCAAACGATCCAAATCGTGTTCTGTTGAATTGCAAAAAATAGATAAATATTCAAGAATATATTAATTGTGAGCGACCAAAAGAGGAAGGTTATTATATATACCTTCAACACCATGTCTTTGGTCATCTGGTATCCATATGCTGGATAGATCTTCCTGATGTGCATGTATGTTCATAATATTAGCGGGTTTGCATACACCAGACTTGTTAGGTTCAAACTGTCTCCTCAAGATAGAACCCCTCGTCACCGGACCAGAACCCAATTGCGTTATTTCTGACAGCAATGTGCCAATAGGGGTTTATACCAAAGATCTTACATCATCATTTCAACACAACAGAAGTGATTACAATGTTCGATTCTACCTATTTAAATTAGATTGGTGCGAGCAAGGAGGCAGCATAGTATACCTTTTTTCGATGTTGATTGACTGATACGAGCATCAATAGTTTCTCCCAATGCGTTATTTCAGACTGCAATGTGCCAATAGGGCTTTGTACCAAAGATCTACATCACAATTTCAATACAACAGAAGTGATTACAATGTTCGATTCTACCTATTAAAATTAGATTGGTTCGAGCAAAGAGGCAACATAGCATACCTTTTTTCATTGTTGGTTGACTGATACGAGCATCAATAATTTTTGTTATTTTACGTTGTCTCCCAGACTCTGATAGTGAAGTATATTGTTTCTTGTCATATATCCTTTTTGTTTCGTCCGGGGACATTTCTGCAAAAACACAACATTCATATGTAAATAGACAAATTAAGAAAAGCATCAACAGTGCCAACAGGAAATTAGAGATACCTAACCTGCACCAAATTGTCGGCTACCAATGACAACTATTAATCAACCAAATTTCATATATTAATTTTCAATCAACCAAATTTCAGAGATCCAAGAAATTTGTTTATATTTAAATATAAACAGAACATATTGAATACCCAAATATTGCATACCAGGGGTTGTAATTTGAAAGGAAATATCATCATTTAGATTGTTGGATCTCTGGAATCTGGATCTTCTTTTCGCATTTCGCCGGATATTCTTATCAGATTGGGTGGACGCACCTTCAGTTAGTGGATCTCCTGTTACAAAAAGCTATGAACAAGAAAACGCATAAAAAAGTTACAAAATCAAACCTGTGGGAACAGAATTGCTTGCAACTTGACATTGATGGCTACTATATGTAAATGTGGGGTTCCTACTAAGCCAGCCTTCTCCCCAGTTCATATGTATCATCGTCTGTATCTATACATTAAAAATTTGAAAACAATATAAGTAGCGATCAGATCGTTTGAACTTACAAGTGGGACGAAAGATAAGGTTCATATGATCACCGACTATGATTGTCTAGTGCTGGACTGGATTGGACGGTGCATTCACTATTTTGTTAGATTCTCTTTCCAGCTTCTTCCGCTGGTAATCAACTCTTCTCTTTGCATTAATCTCCAACCTTTTCTCCAACGTCATATTTGCTCGTCTTTCTTGTTGTTTTTTATTCTTTCGTTCCGCAACATTAACAGTACAATCTGGAAGCAAACAATATATTAATTAAACGAATATAAACTATATGTATGCATAAACAATACGATCACATATCTTCTCCTCGTCTCTTCACACACCTCTCACGTAGGGGTAAAGATGAATTTTAAGTGTTGGTAACATCTCCAAGCGGAATTCGATGGTCCATAAAAGATACAAACCTTCGACGAAAAGACCAAGTGATGAGAAATTGACTTAAACACGGGAGAGTCGGCAGTGCACCTTGCCTGAACAACGACGACGACTCAACAACGACGCAGGACTAACCTGGTGCTGGCCGGCGGCCTCGTCCGAGCGGCGGCGGCTTGGGGTGGATCGATGGTGATGATGGCGCGTGGTGCTGGCCGGCGGTCTCTCCGATTAGCGGCGGCTTGGGGTGGATCGATGGTGCGGCGAGGAGCGACGGCGCCGGGGGGAGTAGTGACGACGGTGGGATGGATAGCGACGCGGAGAGAATTGAGTTTTATAGGGACATGGGGTGTAAAAAAGGAAGGAGTATTAATTGGCGTGATCAAAGGTATTGAACTCAAAAGGAAATAGTCAAGGACTCAAAATATCATTTACATATAAATGATGTCCATCTAATTGCATTTGAATGTTGTTAATCTAATGACACGGTGAATCTTTCCTTAATTGATCTTTCCTTGCTAACTATTTATGAATTGCACATCAATTCTTTCCTTAGTTCATCTAATCACATAAAAATTCTTTCCTTGTTTTTCCTTTCCTTTATGTGTCATCAATCATGCGAATCAATTTTCCTTTACTTTGTACACCAATATCTCTTTCCTTTTGAGCACCTAAGTATTTCATTTTGAGTCATGACATCAATCACGTCAATCAATTTCTCTTTCCTTGAGAAAAGAATGAAGGAAGGAAACAATAGCCGTGATTGACGGGAGTGGGTCGGGTGGGTACACGCGGGTGGGTAAGAATGGGGCGGGTGAAAAAAACAAGAGGATTCGGCGGAAAAAATTTCTAACACCGATTTTTTTCGTCCTCGCGGCCTTCGTCATGCCTTTTTGGGTGGCCCCGGCCTGACAAGTGGGGTTTTTGTGAGAGGTGAGTATGTTTCCCCTTGGGTGAGAAAAGTTTTCAATTCTTTCAACTTTTATATTACATTTAAAAAACATAATTGGTCCGTCCAGAATATATTCCCAATATAGCTAATATATGGTTCAAGACACAAACTATTTGGTAAGGTCATTATCATAATACAGGGTTCTCTTATCACTATATAACAAGGAATGTCTTCTGTAGGACACAGCATAAAACAGGGTGCACCTCTGGTCGGAAAAAATAAGAAAAAGAAAGAAAAAAAGAAAGAGAAAAGAAAAAAAAAAGAAGGTTCACCTGACCTCCATCGGTAGATAGTTACTACTACAGCTTCAAATTTTCTAGGTGGTTTTTTCCATCAAGCTTTGCTTTGAAGTATTGTATCAAGAAATCATGGTAACTTGTTGATCTGTACCCCACTTTGTCGCCTTTCACAAACTCCGGCAGAGGGCCAACTACCAGATCCTGGCAAGGTTGGTGGAACATTGCTACTGAAATTCTCTCTCTATCTTGGTGTATCACGGCCCTATGTTCAGCGCTTCTAAACTTTCCATTACTCAGGATCTGTAAATGATGAATAACTCATTAGTAAATCAGCGCATAAGATAAAGCAGTTCATCCAATAGTATTGCAAGTAAAGCATGCCGTGCAGCCCCGATAACAACTGAACATCAATAAGCATCGCAGATGAGATAACAAAAATCTAGTGTTACATATATGAAAATTTGATCTGTTGTTTGCAGCTTTCACGAGATAATGTATAGAATAATCTTGCAAATAACATTAGTTTTTAGTTATCACCTCTAGTATGTCCCCAACATTAACAATGAGTGCACCATCCAAAGCGTCCACAGAAAACCACTTGCCATCCTTCTTGACCTGCAGGCCCTGCACATCGCTCTTCTGTAATAAGAGTGTCAGACCACAGGCATCGCTGTGTGGTGACAGCCCTAACACCTGATCAGCTTGCCAGCATGGAGGGTAGTAGTTCATCCTCATGCCCTGATGCTGACCTTCAAACATTCCTTGCAGCGATGCTGGCTTAGCGCCCATGCCCTTGGCCATGAACTCAAGCAAGCGACATGATAGCTTTGCTGCCTCTGAGGAATATTCATCTACAGAATGCCTAAATTCAAGAGAGACAGGTTATGAAACCGAAACACTTATCATGAGCTAAGTTACACAGTATTAGCCTTTTAGGTGATTGGATGAGTTTTGGCAGATAACCTGAACGACGCAGGGTTCTTAGGCCAGAAACGCAAGTCCCTTGATTCAACTGGACGAACCAGAAGGAAAAATCTGTCAGACCAGTCCAGTTTCTGGTAATCGGACACAACAAAGGCTTGTCCATAGCCTTCAAGGCTGTTTGGTAGTTGTGAGTAAGCCTTCTTGGCTTCAAGTGGTTGCTTGAAGAACTCAGCTATGTCGTTCATCAGGTTCTCAATCACTTCATCTGGAACTCCGTGGTGTTAGCCTAAAAGATCTATTCCATTCACCACAGCCTTCCAAAGATGTCTTGGGTTACATATATAGGTGCCACCAAGAGTTAACATGGTAGCTAAGCAAAAAGGGGTAAAATAGAAATAAAATTACTAAGCTACTAGACTTACTACTAACATTCTCCTCCTAAGTCTAGCAGCTTTTACATAGAGCAGTAGAGCTTAAGTGCACTTAGGCACGCCCACAAAACAACAAAACAAAAACATTTATTCTTGAACCCGACTCCGGAGCGGTGTTCCTAGAACAGGGCCACCTCCTCGTCTTCTTCCACGACCTGCGCGACGAGGGCCTGGCCGCGCCTCGGCTCGTCGTGGGCCCGACCACGCCTCGGTCCGTCACGAGTCCGGCCCCGCCTCGGTTGGTTACACTCCCGAGCAAAGTGGCCAGTCCTGCCACAGTTGTAGCACCTGTCGCCACCGTCGTCGTCGCTCCCCTCAGAAGTGGCCTCCTCGGCACCTCCTCGTGCATCACCCTCAGCGCCACCACGCGCCTTGGGCGCCCTGCATGGCTTCACCTTCCCACGCTTGCGTCCGTCTGGAGGCTCCCCCTTCTTCCGGCAGACATGACACTGGCAGTGCTCAGTGGCGTAGTAGAGCTTGCCACCGTCAGGGAAAGACTCGCCAGCCATCTCCTCCTCGTCATCCACAGCCTTGAACCGTCTCGTCAGCTCCTTGATCGTCAACGTCGAGATGTCGATCATCGTCTGAATGGCGATCTTGAGCTGTAAGTACTTCTTCGGAGAGCAGCGGAGGAACTTTGCAACAGCTCTCTCCTCTGTGATCTCGTAGTCGCCGTACTGCTCCAGCCGCTGCCTCAGGCTGGAGAGACGGAGAGCGAAGTCGTCGACCTCCTCGCCCGGCTTGAAAGCCAAGCGGTCCCACTCCTCGCGAAGCTTCTGAAGTGCAGACTTGCGGGCGCGGTCGCTGCCGACCCGTGCCGCAGCGATGGCGTCCCAAGCGTCCTTGGTCGTCGCCTTCCCGGAGAGGGCCGGCACCATCTCCGTCGGGACCGCGGAACAGAGCACCTCCAGCGCCCGCCGGTCCTCCTGACGGCTCACGCCGCCCAGACGCACTGCAGTCCACATCTGTCGTGCCTCAAGCTTCACCCGCATCATCGAGGACCACTCGGCGTAGTTAGTCTTCGTCAAGACCGGCCACTGTGTGTTGACGGAGTCCCTGATGACGGTCTTGACCACCCTCGGGGGCGCGTCGTCGTGATTGTAGTCGTCGTGGTCGTAGTCGTAGTCGTGGACGGAGCTGTAGACGGAGCGCCTCTCGACGTCCTGACGACGCGGGTCTGGGACCCACCCGTGCACCTCCGCGGCCCGCTGCCGTGCAGCGTCCCCTGCAGGCACCTCCTGTGGCGGGAGACGAGCACCCAGCGCTGCAGCGTTGGCGGGTGGTACGTCGTGCCCAGCACCCTGTGCAGCGAGACCAAGCTCCTCTTGGTCACGCCGCACCACCTCGAGTGTCGCCTCCAACTCCTCCTGGAGCTGAGCCGCCTCCTCCTCCTGCTGGACAGCAGTTGCCCTGGTACGCCGAGCTGCCTCGGCTGCACGCGTCGCCGCGGTCTGCAAGTCCGCCGCACGTGCTGCCCGAGCTGCAGCCGCCCGCCGTCGCTCGTCTCGGCGCGCTGCCCGAGCCTCACGCTCCTATGCTGCTGCTGCTGCCTCCTCACGTGCCGCCGCACGCTCCAGCTCCTCTGCTTGTTCGCTGAGGCGCCGCATGCGTTGTAGTGCCTCTAGCTCCTCCTTGAGGCGTTGTGCATCACGCCGCATCGCCGCTGCCGCCTCACGTCGCTGCACACTCGAAGTAATCGAGCTGCCGCTGGAGGAGGAACTCTACGAGCCCAGGAGACCCTGCTCCCCGTCGGCCGGCGGTGGCTCGCGGACCACCAGAGCCACAACGGCTCTGCCGCCCGCGCTCTGTGCGTCCACGCCGCCTGCGCCCTGCGCACCCGCCTGGCTGGAGCCATCCACGCCTCCCGCGCCTCGCCTCGTCCTCCTCGAGCCGACCATGGGAGATGGAGTCGAAGAAGTCGCCTTGGGGAAGACGACGCCGGGTCCCTGACCCGCCGCCCGTGTGCAGCCCTGCTGCACCGCCGCAGCAGCTCCCCTGCTGCCGACCGGTCGATCCCGCAGCAGTCCACGCTCAGCCCTTGCCTGGAGCCGCGCAGAGCCTGCTCCGTCCGCGCGGTGTCCGTCCACGCCGCCCTGCTCGCGCCGCACTCCGACCTCCTGGAGGCCCGCGCACAGGAAGCCGCCTTGGGGAAGAAGGAGCTCTGCTCCCATGCCGCCCGTGCGCCCTGCGCCCGCGCCTGGAGCTCCTCTGCCTTGCTCCCCCCGCCGCCGACGCCGGGGAAGAGGCTGTGCGCGCCCCTGCTCCCGTCGCGCCGGTCCTCTGCCTCCCGCGCACGCGCTCGCCCGCGCGCACGCCCGTGCGCGCGCGTGGAGGGAGCCGCCCGTGCGTCGCCGCCCGTACCGCGCTGCTCCTGCGCCGCACGCCTCCGTCCCTTCCGACTCGCACGAAGAGCGCCGCCGCCGCCTGGGTCAACGCCCGACCGCGCACTCGATCCGCCGCCTGGGAGCCGCCTCACCCGCGCCGCTCGGCCGCACGCCGTCCGCAGCGCGACCACGCGCCTGCGCACGCACGCCCGCCGCCCGTCCACGAGCCGCTGCCCTGCAGCGCTCGATTCCGCTGCCTCCGCGCCCGATCCACCGGCTCTGACGCCCGATCCGCGCGTGGGATGGGTGGAGGGAGGTGCGCCGCCGCCGGATCCGACCGGAGAGCTACCGCCGCCGCCGGAATCACGGGTCAACGCCGCCGGGTGGAGCACGGGAGAGAGAGGGAGGGGTGGGAAAAGATAGACCAGGCTCTTGATACCACTTGTTAGCCCAAAAGATCTATTCCATTAACCACAGCCTTCCAAAGAGGCCTTGGGTTACATATATAGGTGCCACCAAAGGTTAACATGGTGGCTAAGCAAAAAGGGGTAAAATAGAAATAAAATTACTAAGCTACTAAACTTAGTACTAACACGTGGTTGGTGAGCTGCATATGTGTTCCATGAACGTTCAGCTACACACATTTCAAAATTCAGAATAAATATGCTGGGTAAATGAACAAATTAATGAATCGGATGTTATTTGCAAGAAAATAAATCTATCATGTGCAAGCAATCTGCATATCATTTCACTTATTTTAATCCATTTGCTACTCACCCAAAGCTTGAAATATCAAGAACTTGTTTTTGTGTACCTGAAAGAAGCCCCAGTTCTGACAGGCAGATACCAACTTCACGCACTCCTCCTCCGTTGACTGTGGGTCAAGTAACTTGTTGAGATCGACAATTGGACGGCCTGTTCGCTTGGCTGGTTGTTGGTGGCTGGTGTTGATTTGTTCTGAGAGAAAAGTACTGCTGACTAGTTGCTGGTGGCTAGTTTTTTCTGAGAAAAAAGTACTGTTAGCTGGTGGCTGATAAGCCAGACGAACAAGGCGGGAATTGCCGAAGTACTTCCATGGCCGATGATCACCTCCTCAGACCTAGCCTCCATCCTGACGTATCTTTCTGGTATCTTGTCGTTGAACCCGTTGCAAGTTTTCGCATGTGCCTGCACCTTAGCCACAGGGAGAGATCCAACTGTTCTTGCTGCCATTGATATTCCGAAGCTTCCACAGTTCTACTGCAGATAGTTGTTCTCCACCAGGAGTTTTTCAGAATAGAGAAGATGCTGCAACAAGATGTGCTTCATTGCTTCAACTTTTTGGAGCAGTCCTTATCTGTTCACTTTGATGATGCCGACATAAAACAAGAAAATGGGTAATGGAAAAAAATGAGACAGTGGAAGGTGGGAGAGAGAAAATAAAGAATAAGACCTCTAGACTCGGAAATACACCAGCACCAGCAAGCCAGCAACAACCTAGATGCAAACTTAACATCTACAACACCCCGGCCATCTAACAAGACTACAAGTGGTATGGCGACCATCATACAGTGACGAATCTAGTATTTTAGCTTAGGGTATGCCACCCAAAAAAATTCATATACAAATCAGTAAATCCATTTTACCAATTCGATAATAATAGTAAAATTGACAATATAATTCGGAACACTAAGTAACACAGTCAGCTTCAGGTAATCAGTCGTGCAGCAGCAACATTTTTGTATGTTTTCTTTAAAAATACGTATATATACTTGCATTGGCCGGAATTGCAGGGTATGCCGGTGCATACCTGGCATACCCCCTAGCTCATCATACACACAACTTCTGTCTCCTTCAATAATCTGTTTGTATCTCACAAATCACAGATCTACTTTGCAAAAAAATTTGGTACAATGATAGGTCCACAAGTCCCCTGTCCACGGACAAAGTTTCAGCAAAAAACGGAAGTTTCACTTCCCAAACCAATCATCTATCAAAACAACTCTACACGAAAAAAAACACTATCAAAGCTACTCTGCTAAAACTGCAGTTACCCTACGAAACCCATCTTAAATCTGATGTTCTACTCAACCAACTCTTAAACGAACTGACCAGATGAAGTACTCTAAGTATAGAACAAGCTCACCAAGTATGGTGTAAACCTAAACATGTTTGAGCCTCCAATCACTGACTTGAGGGCTTGAGGCAGATCGGTTAAGCACCATCCTGGAAATATTTGCTTCTCCTTCTCTCTCTTCTTTCAGTTGTGTTAATTGTGAGTTCCTCTCTCTCTCTCTCTCTCTCTCTCTCTAAGAGGAGGCTAGGGTTTTCTTACTTGACACTCCCTCTCAAAGAACAATCTTAACCGTTGAATCAAGCAACCAATCAACGGTGCACAATCATTAAGCTTTGTGGGCTGTCTTGCTGCACTTTGCTGGGCTCTAAATCATCTTTCATGTGGAGGGATAGCCCAACAAAAGGTGGGTTGTACATAGAGTAATTGTTTTGCAAAATTATATCACATCGGAGTACATCATTACTGGTTTTAGAACTGCTATATATATCAGTCCATTCAACTGAACAAACAAAAATTAGACCCCCCAACTTGCACGCTCTCCTTTTGGTAGTACAATAATGGTCCTCGATTATTTGTTTCTTAAAACATAAATCAAAATAAAAAATATCACTGCCATATGGACGTCAGTAGCTGTTACTTTCAGATCTTTTGCATAGTTTGACTATCCATGTGAATATACATTAACTAGATAAGGGCTCTTTAAAACGCAAATGCAACATAGTGTTAATAAATTAGAAATCGTGGCAAGAAGTATTCGATAACCGCATACAATGCTTTATGCAATTTTCGCTTCAGAGGGTCATACTTATACTGCATAGTGTGTACAAGATACAGCACAAAATGTTCATTTATTAGCCCTTAAAATATACTTGAACTTGAGTATATGGTTCAGGTAGTCAGTCGCAGGGCACGCAACAGCGGAATTACAACGCTCGTGGATTTCCTTATTACATATATTCCGAAAGAAACATACATATATTAGATAAAAGAATGAATGCACTATCAACTATAGTCACTAACCAACAGAAGCATCATATCACATCTGTGTTGAAAGCCATATATCAGGGGGGAAAAGTCACTATCAATTACTCATTATGCAGTCACCAACAGAAAGAAAAAAAAATGCATACTCTTATATGCCTAGCTTCAAGCTCTCCAAGTACCTTCTGCCTTCTAGCTTTGCAGCAAAGTAGCCCTTGGTGAACTCAACACTGTCTACCACCTTGTAGCGCGCCTCGCCTGCCTTCAGCAGCTCCTGAAGCGGGCTAATGGTGCAGCCAAGGTGGACGCTATGGAATGTTGCAAGCGTAATCCTTTCCTTGACAGGGTTTATTACTGCCCTGTGCTCAATACTCTTGTACTTACCATTGGTGAGGATCTGTTGGAGAAAGATGGTGTAATAGATATTTAGTTGGTGCGATCAAGTGTGACTCTCTACATGTAGCATTATCCTATAGTTATTAGACAATCTTGCCTAGAGCGCAAGTGTTACTTCAAATACCTCAAGAACATCCCCTATGTTGACGACAAGAGCTCCAGGTATGGCCTTGACGGAAAACCATTTGCCGTCCTTCCTGATTTGTAGTCCTTCTACATCATTTACTTGGAGGAGGAATGTCATGCCAACACCATCTGTATGCGGTGACAGGCCTAAAACCTTGTCAGCTTGACTGCAGGGAGGGTAATAGTTGATCCTCATGCTTTGAGGCAGACCTTTAAAGGTACCAAGGAGAGCCTCATGTTTAACTCCAAGATCATTGGCCATAAGCTTGAACAATTGTGCAGATACATTTGCCAGCTCCAGTGAGTACTTATCCAGTGTGTCCCTATAATGAGCAAACATCAGCATCAAATGTGGTGATACTACCCATTTTGAACAAAATCTGCTTCAGCATAAAGCATGGTTTAATATTATCCTCTAGCTGCTCACAAATATGACAACATTTTTTACCGAACACAAATATGAAAACATTAAGAGAGATACCTTCCATGCATGTTGGCTTACAGAAGAAATTTCTCTAGCTCCTGGTATGTAGTGTAACTTGTTTTATACATTTTTGCGCAATATAAATTGAACTAGATGAAAAAAAAACTAGCATCCAGTTGTTATGGACATGAAAGTTGAAATTCTTAAAAATGGAAGGAACTGAGTGGTGTAAAGATAAATTCACCTGAATGTGGAAGGCTTCGTAGGCCAGAAGGCCAGACTCCTTTCCTCAACAGGCCGTGTAGCAAGGAACAACAAATCTACCCAATCCAGCTTCTGTTCCTTGGAGAAAACAAAGTGGTGGCCAAACCCTTGTATGCCATTCGGTGGAATTGCCACTGCCAACTTTTCTTCTAATGGAAGGTTGAAGAACTCTGTGATGTCAGCCTTAATTTGCTGTAGCAATTCTCCATCGAACCCATGGTTCACTAGCTGTGAATCTCACACTAATCTCATCAGTTTGTTGTGATTGGCAGAGGTATGACAGAGCGAAATAATTGGATCTCTCTTTGCTTTTTAAGTGAAATGTTATATGAAGCAAAAAAAAATTCGAGTGTATAAACATCACAGGGATAGATGCAATACAAGGTCATGGTACAGAAAGAAAGACAGTGAGAAAGAAGGATATGGCTGACCCCTTTGAAAGGTGCTATAGTCTGCAAGAACTTAACACTAACCTGGAAGAATCCCCACTGCTCACAGGCAGATCCAAGCTTAGCAGTCTCCTCCTCAGAAAACTCGGGGTTGAGCAATCTCGACATATCTATTACCGGCAGATTATAACCCTCCGCATCGACGGCGACAGGCTCAGCCTTAATCTCATACCTGACATACCTTTCAGGAACCTCACCGGTGTCACGGATGTTGTTGGCAACAACCTGCACACTCTCATCTTGGTCGACGAACTCCACCTTCATTTTGTCAAAGATTTCAGCCATCCTCCCTTCCCTTGGTTTCCTTGAAGCAATAAAGTTTCAGCGATGCAACTAGCTGAATGGCTTCAAGTCAACAGTTGACAACTTGACATCAAGTTATCTGAGGCGGAGGACATACCTACTGAGGCTAAAATAGGCAATTCACATTAAGGACGCGGCGTCAAACATACTCGGAAGAATTAGGATTGGCAGCTAGCATGACAAGTAGCTATGGCTTCATATCCTAACTCCAAAGGAAGCTACATGATAAGTCAATATAATCTGCTTGAGCAATCAATAATTGGTAACAAATTAAAGTCAAATATACACATATCGCACTGTCACGCAAAGACTTTTTGTAGAATTATTGGCATAACCATAACAAATAATTGAGGAACACGTCATCTTTGACCATCATTCGCAAAGGACCCAGGGTATTTGCAAAAAATAGTAATTAATATTTCATTTTTTGTTGTAGTAGTATGTTTTGCAACATGCAGAATGGTTCAGTCCCCTAAAATGACAGACCGGCCTACAGCTTATTAATGAAGATTGAAATCTTCAACCGGCCCAGTCGAATGTTTTCCTTTTGCCTTTTTCCCCTTCTTTCTAATAAAGAATTAGAGCAACTCTCTTGCCTTTCCATTAAAAAAAAATGCCCCGGCCCACTTATTTGGAAAGCTTCGGCGTTCAGCAGAATCAACATCAGTTCTGAGACGAGCTTTGGCTTATTTACCACCAGAATGATTGTAAAAACATGTCAAACCAGCAATGCAGCACACTCCACAGGCATCATTTCCGCGAGAGCAACAAGCTCTACCAAAAAAAGAAACAAAGAGCAAACAACAGCCTTCACTGCATAACGGCACACACCTTTGCTTTGCGACTGCAGCAAGCTCTACTTGCAAAAAAAAAAAGGAATGAGTGATCAAGCATCGCACGGGGGTAAAGGCCAAACGGGACAAGGTAAACTGTCGGATAAATTTAAGGCACGCCCAATTTCTTTCCCGGCGTATCCACACCACACAAATTAGAAGGTTTCTACGAGATTAATGCCTATCCTAGAACACTGAAGAGTTATGTATGATTCAAGCAGGCAAAAGAAAAGAGAGACAGAACGAGCTAGTTTATAATACATCTGAATCCTCGCGCTCCAATAAAAGCTTCTACTCCAATCCTATCCTTCGGCTTCCATACTGGGTGGCTGCATCTATGTACAACGAGGGGAGCTGTCCTGCTTGAAACAGTGCTGCAGCGCCTTCTCTCAGCCATGAGCTCTCCCTGTTTACACAAGTTTCATACCAGAATGACCATCACAGAAGAAAAAAGAAACTAAAGTAAACTAAGGAAATAAGTGTAAGAATTACCTCTCGACGAAGCACTTCTGTAGTTGCTCCTAGGGGCCTTGTCACCAGGAACTTTGGAGATTATGAGGGAACTTTGCAGACCCTCTAGTAACTGTAGCACAAAATTGGAGCAAAAGTTAGAACTTTGATATATGTTGGTCATTTCAGGCATGCTCCATAACATTTCCACAGCAGGCACGCACACCATCACCACTCGTGCAAAAGCAAATACAGAAATGAGCACAGTAACATGTACCAAATGGACCCACAAAACGAAGTATGAAAAAGCTAGAATAAAGGAAATAACATAGGAATATATTGTAAGCTAAATTATATTTCATGCAGAGTAGACAATTAGTTAAAATAACGAATCATACCATGAAAGTTCAGTGACAGAAAGAAATCCAAAGGCAATATATATATTAATATAAATAAGCTGCAATTTGGAACATGGATATAGTTATACTTACCCTGGAAGTTGGTTGAATTCGCCGGTTAGATCGTCTGGGTTCAGCAGAATCTGAATTAGTCCTTTGGGGCTCACCAGAATCAGAACTAGTCTTTTCAGAGGTTCTAGGTACACCTCTGTTCACATTACCCACAGTAGGAACATGTTTCCTTTTAGCTCGATTGTTAGTGGATACACTCTGCTTGGAAGTAGGAACAGTAGATGCAGCTTGGATTTCAGAAACAGAAGAAATTTCAGTTCTAAGGCCTCCCAGCACAGAACTATTTTTTTCTACAATGGGCTTCTCAGTGTTGGAAGTGCTTGAGTTTGGAACAGATATGGGCAAGGAACCCTTGTCAGGAACACTGTTAACTCCAACATTCTGAGACTTAGGTTTAGGTAATCTAGACCGCATCTCACCTAGCCTCCTTCCTCCTCTATTATGATCAACTTTAGAAGTATTTTCAAGTTGTCTTGGCAATTGTGGCATAGAATGTTTCACAAGCCTGCTAGATGCATTGCCCTCAGAAATCTTGTCAGATTGGCCTGCATCATAATGTTTGCTTACTTCCATAAACTTCTTCTTCTTTCCATGCCTTGGAACACCATAGACCTTTGATCCTTCTTTTTGTAACCCAGGCCGTTTGAATGCAAGAGCATCAGATTTATTCTCAGCAACACTCTTCCCAATGTTGAAAACCATGTCCCTCTGAGACAAAGGCAATGGCTTGAGCTCGTCCGGCTTTTTTGCATTGGTATTCTTGTCCTTGGAAGGACTCCCTGCTTCACCAACAATAGATAGATCACCACCTGCTTGAAGCAGGTCTGTCCTTTGGCGTTTCTCAAGAGGCGAATCACCCTAAAACCATAGCGCACTGCAATTCAGTCATTGTGCAGAAGTACAGAGGAAATGATAAAGTGTGGAAAGTAAAACCAACCTTGTTGACTTTAGATTTCCTTTCTCTTGCTCGGGACCACTCTGTCCATTGACCATCTTTCCAAACACGGGATGGACGAAGACTCCAACCATCGACAACTAACGACTCGCCACCACCTCCAACAGGTAATAAACAGTTAGGACAAAGTTAAACTACAATGCAGACAGCACATAACAATACAACAGGTAAAATAATGAATAAAGTAAGCAATGAACCATTAATTCTGCCAAACTAAACATTAACACTTTCAGCTCAGAGGCATATTTGCATTGCCCAGTACTATATGTACCCCCCTTGATTAGATGAACCTCCCATTGGTTTGACTGAAGGTTCATTAACATCTTTGAATTATTCCAGATATTTGGAGGGTTCTGGTTCGTGCTCATTTACATTTGTATCCAAAATAAATTGGTTTTACATGAAAATTTGCAACAAACATCAGTGGACCACCATGCCTATTAGCTAAGAGTAAGAATATAATATGCACCTTTGCATTGGCTATGATACTCCATAAGTTGTTTAGGGGTGAAATCCATGTGATCTGAGGAGACAGGGATGTGTATCTAGTAGTACTTGACAATGGACCAGTGACCTACATTTCTAAAACATCAAATGGGCAGAGTTGCAGGTACTACTGAAGATCAATTGCACAAATGCTCAAGCAATGGCTCTTGTTATCTGCAGGCTCCACAATGTAGATGACTAGATGATTTGCCAGTATACTGGGTTATTAGATGATGACGTCTTAGACTGTAAAAGCTAAAGAACAACTCAGATGACTAACATGTATAAATGTATAAACTCGAGAAATACTGATCAGCAACGCTGGGGCCTGGGATGACAACTTAAGGACCTCATAAGGTATGCCATCTTCTCTAGTGTTAGAAACATTCAATTAATACAACAGTTAGTTATGTTAGTCTAGTTTGATAGAGCATAGGAATGTTGTTTCTGCCTATTTGTAATTCACTGTGCTACCGGCCGCTGTGCGCTTCCTGCTTCGGCACATGTAGCGCACTGATGAAAGCCAACCACTGTTACTAGCCTTTAAGTTTCAGTTTTATATATTAACTCGAAGAACATGTATAAAATTACATAGAAAGTTAAGGAGAAAAATGTGAAGAGGGAGCCAGGGTGCAAATTACCTGAGAAATGTACAACATACTTTGTCTCATTTGCCTCACGATTCTCAGCAATAACTCCCTCTCGCCAACTGCTGAAACAAACAGGCATCAGATAAAGTAAACAGTAACTGAAGATTACTGATACCACAACAAATAGTATACTCATATCAAGCAGCGATTTCAGCTGAAATTAGTGTCATACCAAGCAACAGAAAAATGACGGTGCAACTAACCGGACAGAAAATATGTTACCAATTTTAAAACAGATAGCTTGGGAACTTACAGAAAACCTCAAAAAAGAGGTGGAAAACTAAAGCGAGAATCATACTTCAAAAGTAATGAGAGCTACGTAGCTAGGATAACTCCATGGACCTGGTAAAAACTTCAATAACAGGCCCAACCACTACAAGGTACCTAACGCATACAAACCCAGATAAACGACGGAAATACATATTAAGAAATTCGGTTCCAAATGCAAGTGTGTCAAGTAAATTGAATTTCGAGCCACCTTATGCTCACATTAAACTTCACTAGGTCTGAACTTTGCATTTAGGGCTGATTCTTGCCAGATAGCTCATCAAATCATAGACTGACAAAATATCAGTGAACAATAAGTTGTAAAAGTAGTACTAAGATCCCTTTTAGAAATAGTTGCGAACTGGTTCTCCATCCCAAAATAGTAAAAAAAGGAAGGCCCACCAATGCACTGAGTAATTGCATAAAAGAAGTATAATATCAAGGTTTGGATAAGCATTAGCTATCCACATTCTTCAGCTGCTTGGAGCCAAAAAAGAAATGACACCTATACTGGCCCTGATTGGCAATCATTACAGAATTTTTCCATGAAAACTGTAGAGAGCATTGAAAAGCATACCTATCTTTGACCCAAGCATCTACATGATCTCCAATAACCCATAAACAGCTTCCTGCTGTTTCCCTTCGCCTTTTCCTGGTTTTGAATTTAGAGAAGGTAGACGGATGAGCAAGACGTATTTGAGGCGGCTTATCACCATCTTGTCTTAATGGCACCCATTCTTCACGTGGACCAGTTCCTGGAAAAAATGGGTTATACAAGACCTATTACCACAAAGGTTAACAATTAAATGTGTATATAGCTAGATTCCTCGCAAAAATAAAATGTGTATAGCTAGATGTGAAAAGGAAAGGTTAAAAAACAACACCACGGAAGGAGCATCAACACAAAATTTTTACACGATTCAAAAAATGAGTAATTACCATTGTGATTGTCATAGCTGACAAACGCATTATTTTCATTTATATCAACAACCTTGGCAGAAAACCAAGCTACTCCGAACCCACCCTTGTCAGATAAGACCTGTGAAAACAAAATGAAATGACACTCTAAAAAGGTTGAAGTTGAGGTGGCAAAACACATCAGAGCACAGCAAAGCTGGCAAATACTGGTACTGATAGAGAATGTGTAAAAAACTGAGGATGACACAATCATTTCTGAAAGCGACCAGACAAGAGTTTTGGACACAAATGAAGCATAATTTTTAAAAAGAACATGAATAAAATTCTTAGAAAGGACACAAATATTGCTGTTATATTAATATGAACAGTTGAAGCAATATAACATTTTCTGAATTTTACTAGTGTGAATGTAATTGGTTATTGTTTCAACGTATGAAGCAGCTATCTGGAAACAAGGGAGTATATCAATGCATATCATAGTATATACCAATAAGAACAAGAATAACAGAAAGTAGCTCCAGAATCCAGAGTTCAGAGATGATGCAGCACTAACTACGATATGTGCAAGCCAAACGAAGAAACTGACCTCAACAGCAGATCCTTTTTCAATTCCATTCCAGATAATGTTAATTGGTGCTGTATCATTTCGGTTACCATCCCTTGGCACAGTGGTGGGAACATCTTCAACCCCATGTCCTACATTAGCTAAACAAAAGGTAAACAAGTCGGAAGTGAACACTGCGGTCTTGACATGCCAAAAGTAAGCTGCAACTTACCTGAGTGTATTCCTTCCAGCTGCAATTCTTTGCCACTCGAAGATGGCTCCAAATTCAGTTGTGCTTGATCATATTTAGGTTTCCGACCACGCTTTCTGACAGGTTTACTTAAATTAGCAGCTGCATCTATCTCCAAGGTTCCTGTTACTGGATTATCATTACTGCTTCCAGTTTTATTCTTCACTCTCTCAGACTTCCAGTAGCCATCAGGGCCAGCTTCCAAGAGCTCCCGTAAAGTAAAAGGTAGTGGTTCACCCATTCCAATAATAGTACCGGCTCTGAACACAGCCTCCGCAGCAAGCTCTGCTGCTTTCAATATGGCGTCCAAGTTTTCTGCTCGTTTTGCTGCTGCCGATGCCTCTTTAACCCTCTTTCTAGCAGCTTCCCGTGCCACTGAAATGATGGAACCTGGGGCATGGCTGTTTGGTTTTAAAGATGATGCTGGTGTTGAACTTGACAAGCTAGGTGGATCGCTACTGACATAAAATTCGCTAGCTTCATGATGCACAGACTTTAGAGATGAAGAAGAGGTAAGTGCTTCCTCTGCCATCATTTTGGCCTGCAATGCCGCCTCTGATGCCATCTTGGCAGCTCCTGCAGCTGCCTTTGCAACAGATACTGCTGCTTCAGCAGCAGCAGCAGCTGAGGTAAGCTTCTCTTCAACTTCTCGAGGTAAATTGGTTCTTGAGGTTGTGGATAGATGACTCCATATGCCTTCTTTGTGCCTAGCTGCATCCGCTGAGTGCATACTTGCACCTTTGGCTTGTCCAGTTGATTGTTCTATTGCAGCACGGATCTGTTCTGAAAAGATGATTCCTTGTTCACTATCCGTACCACCAGTTATCTGATAGTTAGCTACAGAGGGGATCTGGCCTGTGTTAGGAACAACCATACTACCCAAAGCATTACTTGGAGAATGAGTAGATAATGTGAATCCTGCTGTGCGCTTGGTGCCAGGAGTTAACGTCATGTCTGTTCTTAGCTGAGGGGAAGCAATGACATGTTGCTGTTCTGGACTTGCTGAAGCTTTCTTTCTTTTTCTTGGCTTTCGTGACGTTGTTCCATGCTTAGAGCTAGAAGCTGGCGCATTCTGTTTTTCATCATTCAAAACAGCTGCCGGAGAAGAAACAATAGAAGGTGCTGGACTAGGAACAACTAAACCAGGCGAAACAGCATGTGAAATGGAAATATTTTTGGATAACTCCCCCTTTGCAGCTTCATCGGTAGGAACAGTCGGTTGCACCGATGAATCGAATATTAAGTTTTGAGATGGAATCATCCAGGGAGCAGGACGTGGACCAGGGCTCTGAGGATACCAGGGGGCAACACCAGGAGACGGTTGCCTGATGTGTGAATTGTATGTAAATGGTGATACTGCCTGGCTAAAATCCAAATGAGTACCTCGCTGCAGGTTAAACGTCGAACTACCAAGAGGCACATTAAAAGTTGGAGACTGCAGAGTTACAGAAGAATGTGCTGGCACTACAGTTTTGCCACCTTTTTTGCTAGCTGGCGCAGTTCTAGCTGTTGTACCCTTATTAGCTTTTTCCGGCACAGAACTACCTGCAAACTCAGCTGGTCAGAGAGAAGAGATATGTCATATATGGTACCATTACTATCTCATATACTTGCCTATATGTGAACTTGTGGGGGTCTCTAAACCAGTATAAATTGATTTTTGGTACTGAAATCTTTCAACAGCGGCTCGCCAAGCTGCCTCCCATGTAGGTTTAGCACCACCTATTGTTCATTCAACAAAAAATATGTAAGATACATAGAGGTGGTGGCAAAGGACTACAGTCAACAGTGACAAGACAAACCAGGTTCTCCGAAAGCTGCCATCATGTAAGCCTCTCCTGGTGGTGTTCCTTGACTGCCCAAAGAAAATTAACTCATATTACATAGCACATATGCAAATAAACGTTTCATCCAATCCCAAATATCATCTATTTCAACTTGGGCACGAGAATTGAAGTGAGGGGTGCATGACCCTATTTTCCCATCGATTATTGGAATAATTATGAGACGATGCAAGTTTACTGCATTGATTAGGCAATTCGGGTGCTCTTGAGAAGGGGAAGACAGGGAAGAAGATAATGCATTAAAGTTGTCGTCGATTTAGGGTGCATGACCCTATTTGCCAATCAAATATTGGAATAATTAGGAGATGAAGCAACTTTACTGCATTGAATAGGCCATTAGGCTGCTCTTAAGAAGGGGAAGAGGCATGGAAGAAGATAATGCATTGGAGTTGTCATCAATTTATAGTCGATGCATCTGAAGAAATTATATGGATTTATACTCCCAATATAAGTAACTTAAGATATTATAACTCACATAAGAGCTCCATAAACAAATATCTGTGCACGTAGCTGCAAATGCTGCGGATCTGTGAATGGAAGGTTCGCCAAATCTGCAGAAGAAACTGAAATATTCAAATCAAGTAAATTCAATAGGTCAGACCTGTAAGAATATAGGAGGTTTGCATACCGGAGCACTCAGGGGTTGGATGCTGGTGTGACTGTGCTGGTGAGGAACTTTTATTCTTAGTACTACTGCCAATATTAGAGTTGTCTGAGGGCCCCCCAGCACTTTCAGCCACTTTCCTTTCTGACAGCTGTTCTTTACCAGACTTTGCAATAGATGTTTTCTTACTCTTCAATGAACTTCCGGGTTGAGGAATTTCTGTGGTTATCTTCAATGAACTTCCAGGACTTCCGGGTTGAAGATTTTCGCTGGCTATCTGAAATGCGGATAAAATAAACCATGTTAATAGGCCATAGGTAGCGCGTGTGTGCACGCATAGAGAGAGCGGGAGAGAGGGAGCGACCTCGGTATCAGTACTCTGAGAAGCTTTGTATCCAGGAAAAGGGCTCCAAACAGGGCTATGAGCTTTAGATATTTTTGGTGGAACTCCCACCTCAAATGAGAAGCTTCTGTCGCCTCCTGATGTATTAGTCTCCTGAGAATCAGGATCACATTCTACATTTCTGGCAGAACATTGGTCTGAGCTCTGAGCAGCATCAGCTGAGGCTTCACAATCTTTTGGATCCCCAGATTGCTCATCAAGTGTATTAGGAGGTAATGCATTGCTGCCTTGTCCACCTTCTTGGGGAGAGGCCTCACATGTGGCACCGGTACAGATTCCAGTATCGTTGCCAGGCTCAATAATGCCTCGGGATGGAACAATACCAGGACTATGATCTGTACCATGATTTAACACTGTATCTGTTGCCAAAAAAAGTCATTTTGCATCAACAAAGTTACTTGCGTGTTTATGTTAGCAAGGCTTAACATGTAGTGTATGAGTATGCTGGGAAGGACAGCTTTACTAGATGGATTGGGCATCTCCCAACCGAAGTTACTTTGCTCAGATTGAGGATTTCAATGCACGAGGAAAAGCAGCAACATATTAAACTAACCATCTAAAGTTTTTTGCTCCTGAAGCTTAAAATGTACATTAAGACAGGCCAATAAGTGATTATAGTACACATGATACTATAATGATTATGATAAGCTTGGACATGACTGTGCACCTGGCACGTATCAAGACAATATGATAAATGCATGTTGGATTTTCTGCTTCAAAATGGTGAGCACAGGAATGAAAGTAACTGCATTGGCATTGTGCTAGACAAACAACTGACCTTGCGCATGTGCATTCAAATGGTTGCTTGCATTTAGTGGAGTTTCTACAACCTTTTCAACAACTTCGCCAGTTGAGATGCCTAATGAGGGTGGTGTAGCTTGATCCATGTGATGTTCACATTGTATATCAGTCTGGCATTTCTGTGAAGAAGCATCTGGATCGTTACCTGAATGGATATCGGTATTATGAGTTTATATTAGTAAAACAAGCTCAAGCTTGGAGTGCAAAACAACAATTTAGAAAAATGCCTAACAAATCAAGACCACAATAAGAGAAAAACATAATCAAAAGGCTCACCTGATTTATCATTTGTTTCTTCTGTGGTCAAACCACCCAAAGAATTAGCCTTCTTGTATTCCTCCTTTTCTGTAGCAGAAACAGTACTACTATGAACATCTATGTTTGAGTCCTCAGGCACAGTTGACATCCCACCTGGTTCTGAGCCAGGAGAAATAGCATTGTGGTCATCTTCTGCTAAAGCAGATTTAGCACCTTCTTTGAATGGGCCCTCATGATTCACAGTGGGCACTTTCGAGTCCTTCTCATCTGGTAAAGCAGAAGAATCGTCAACAGAAACATCTACTGAATAGCCATTTTTATCCTCTGGCGTACCAAAAGTGTCGGTAACAGTGGTAGAAGTGATACCACTGCTTGAACTGATTGCTGGTGCTGGCATTTTCTCTGGAGGCCCAGAAGTAGAGAGGTCCAAATGCGTGTTTTCAGGCTCCTCTTCTAAAGCAGGAGTGTCACGTCCCTTGAATGTCTCGTTATTTATCGAGGAAATGTTTGGATCCTCTGAAGCATTGGAAGTGTCAGCTGGAAAGTTTTCAGGTGCAATGCTGTCAGAAGAGTCAACATTATCCTTTGATGTACCTGCAGCACCAGTAGCATTTTCTTCGTGGTCATTTTCCACCATTTGCTCAATAGTTCCTGAAACTGCAGATATTTTCTCCCCATCTGTCTTTTCTTCCCTGGCACCACTTTTTAGGTTATCAACAGAATCTTGATGGTGCTCCAACGCTCCAACTTTTGATTCATCAGCAGTACAGCTGATGTTTGTACTACTGGCTCCAGCATTCTTTGTTACTTCAGGAACAACAGTGGTATCAGCAACCTTACTTTTGGGGGACAGCGAACTGATAATATGAGGATTAGAAATCCGTGAGTCTGCCTCAGATCGGTGAGATAGAGCAGAATTTGAACCAATCACAAACTCGTTGGCATTGAGTTCATTGCTCCTGCCAATTGAACTATTCAGACCTTCAGTATCATGTTGCACTGGGGAAAAGGATGGTTGAAGAGTGTTGCTGACTCTATTACAAGTAAGATCACTCCTCAGCTTAACTGGATTTGTAATGGCCTCCAACAATCCATCAGAACTTTCTGACAATAGAGTTTCATTGCTAACTTGACTGGACAAGTTCATAGCCCCCGAAGACTGACCAGTGCATGACAAACTTTGTAGTTCATGTAGTCCTCCTTCAACTTTACTTTCATTAATATGACAAATCTTTGAATCCTGAGTAACATCAACCTCTGATTCTTTATCATCTTGTTCAAAGTGATATGAATCAGTGACATATATGTTCTGCAGGGGAGCCAACTCTGTGAAAGGTTCATTATTCAAGTTTCTAGAATCTACTTCGGCAGAGGGTACACTGAGTTTGTCCAGAGAGGGGTCAGTATGAACTGCTTCAAAATAGCTGCCAACACCTGGGCAGCTTCCTGGTGTGTTGTTTGAAGGGGATAGCTTCTCACTTGCAATGCACTTCTCAGCAACAGAACCTGCTGCCTGCTCAGTTTCCTTGTCCATCACGAAAGGAGCAAAATGCTCAATCTTAGGTTCAGTGCTCGAAGGCTCAGCTGCCATCCTAGAATGAGTACTCTGAGAACGATCAGGATCATCAGTCATTCTAGAATCAGTGCTCTGAGACTGATCTTTCTTAGCTGGCACCACAGTACTACCTGTCGGAGAGTTCATGGATTTAGGATGCACGTTAGACGGATCAGTCTGAATGTCCGTACCACTTAACCGAAGGTGTGCATTATTGTCCATATTACCAGTTGTCTCATTTTCTCCCACTGATTTTAATAACATTTCCACGGATTCAGTGGATGTTGCCTCTGACCAGACATTATTAGTTTTAGATATGGAGCAGGATTCCGCAGCACTAGAACTAAAATCAACAACAGTGCTTCCAGTAGACAAAACTTCAATCCAATTACTCTCGTGCCCTTGCACGTTGAAAAACACTTCTGAATCTATCAAATTATCAAATCGAAGATGGCCTTGTAGTTGGTCCTCAATATCAAGTTTTGGCAGTGCAAATGGCCGCAAACCTGAAGGAAACTTGTTACTGTCTTCGCCAGCTATTTGAAAATTTTGGCTCTGAAACTCAGTATCATCATGATCCATGGGTGTATGCCTGCAAAATAGAAAAGCATCAAACATATAGCAAATGCCCCTGTTAGTCAAACAAAAATCAGCACTTTGGAGCAAAGCTAAATATATTGAAGCATCACATTTGCATACACCATAATGCATATATGGGAGAAAAGCTACTTAATTAGTTATTCTTCAGATGAATGTCTAAAAAAAATCATTTGGAAAGTAACGTCAAGTGTGCGTGTGTATTTAAGAGACGGGGTGTTTGATGCAGCAGGCACATCTCAGACAACTCTAAGAGACCACTTCTCTGGCTGGAATGGTCCAGGGATAAAATTTGTGAGAGGAAATGCAAACAACCGTTTCTGTTCTTCACTGTAGTGGTTAAAAACTCTGAAGATTTGTTAATGTACTCCATCCGTCCTTAAATATATGACGTTTAGGACAAGCAAGTTAGTTCATTTTTTAACTAACTTGCTTGTCCTAAACATCATATATTTAAAAACGGAGGTAGTGGTTAATGTAAATATATTTTTATTCGCTGTGTCCTTGTTTTGCAGGCATCGCCATATCAGCGTACCTATATCACCATACCTGCATCAGGTATCAGTGATACATAGCCACCAGCCCACCACCTAGTGACTACTAAAGATGCTTACTGGTATAACAAATAACTCGCACAAAATCACAGTACAGCTCTACAAGACAGGGAGTATTTTAGGCAGAAGGCAGCATCTCAGACAACTCTACAAGACCACCATAGCACCCACTAAATAAGCTTGTTGTATAACAAATAACTCGGCACAAATTCACAGTACAAACTAAAACCGTCGAGAACAACCGAAAACAAGGCGGCCCAGCTCGAGCGCTACCCACCGCAAACCCTAACCCGCCAAGCTAGGCGCACGAGCGTTGTAACCCACAGCAGCCACACACACAGTGCCTCACCAGAAGCGAGGCACGCCAAGTAGAAAGAAAAAAGAGAGGGGAAATGAGAGGTACCGAGAGGGATTCGCCCGCCCTTCTACCACCCTCCATCCGTGAGCGGAGTCGTCGGAACCCTAGATCCTGCGGGGCGGCGGCTGCTGCTCATACCCCGGCGCCCGGCGCCGGAAACCCTAGCTCCTTCACCGGCGGCGGAGTCGGAGCCCGGAGCGGCGGGGAAGGACCGCGCGGCGGCCGGCGGCGAAGCGAAGGCAGCGGAGGAGGCGAGTGGGAAACTGGGAGCGGGAGCTTGGTGGAGACTGGTGGGGGGACTGGACGTGGGTGGGGTTTTGTGGTTCGGCTGCGCAGGAGGCACCACCACCACGCGGCTCGCGCACCCGTCGCTTGCTGGCTGCTGCGCGGACCGGAGAGGTTGGGGTGCCGGGTTTTGGTTTTGGGTCTGGCCTGCGACTGCGAGTGAGCTGTGCCTGTGGGCGGTCTAGCCGTCTGGGGTGGGTCGAGACTAGACGAGACGAGACTTTGGTCTGTCGCGACTCGCCAGGGAGCGGCGTTTTTGTGTCACCGGGGAGTGGACCAATGGAGCGAGGAGCGTGACTCGCCGGCGGGAACGCTTCCGTGGAGTTGGCCCGTGGACGGGTGGACCACCAGTCTACCTCCGTTCAAAAAGGTAGTTGTGTCACTTTTGCCCTCAATTCAACTTTTATAATTAGAGAAACTAAATTTTTAAAAATGCATCGGCATCTAAAGTATTAAATTATTTTTTCTAAAATCCACCATAAAATATGTATTTATAGTACATCTAGTGGGATTTTGTATATGTTTACAAAGTTAGAAAAAATCCTTAAAATAAACTAAAATTGGCCTATAGAGTAAAAATAAGATGCTCAAATTATCCTAGTTGAAATTATATGAAAAACATACTAAAAGGGTATGGAGTATTAAACAAGCTTTCTAATTTGCTAATCTTTTCAATTAGTTGACCAAAGAATGGTCACATTAGCAGTGAAAATGTGTGATGTATGATATTGTGGACTCTAGACCTATTGAGTTGCTTTGTGAGATGTTTTGAAAAGCAAGAAAATTTAGATCTTAGGCCAACATATCACGACAGGTCGAAGAAAGGTATTTTTAAATATGAGAAAGACAAGACAAATCAAAATACTTTTTTCATAGTAGATTAGGACTAAGCATGAAGGCGCAAGTGAGAATGCAACCTCTCCGGCACAATTTTCTCCATGCGTTAGTGTCTACTTGTGGGGAAACCTAGTGAAACGCTACATCTCCATAATTTTGTATTCATAAGGGCAGTCTCATTGCATTCTTACCAAGACTATGTACTTGGTATTTGAGCTTGAATTTTTTTCATGAGAATTAAACACTTACCTAATATGATGAAACTCCTATCTTCTCATAATCTTTGCCGAGTTAGCAAAATTGTTGATGTACCATAGAATTTAACCTCGTCGGCTCGTGAAGCTCATGAAAATTTCCATCGTGTCTAAGGTGGTGTGAAATCCTTTGACTTGATGTAAGCTTTCCTAGATAATGTGCAACAAGATCTATGTTGAACAAAGGTCAAATGCCAATGTTCCATTTCGTTGAGAAACTAACATCTAAAATAGGATAATAATAACTTGTCTTGTTTGCATGGTTTGTCAGAAACCAGCTAAAAGTAATTTTCTCTCATATCAAATCAGTACCAGCCACCAACCACCAACCAACCAGTCGTATTTTTCTCTCATAATAAATCAACACCAACCACCAGCTACCAGCCAGCCGAACATCAATTATCTATAAATTATGTGAATACGAATTTAGAAGAAAATTTCTATTAATCATGCATATCTTCCCTATCCCAACGATAGTCACCCCAGGATCGCCGCAGGGAGAGGAATCCATCGTCTCCTCTTCTTATAGGGTAACATGTCTTTAGCAGCGCTCATCTTGTGTTCCTCTCCCCGGACGTCAGTATCCTCTAGCCCCCTACTGCCTAAGAAGTCTGTTGATTTTAAAGGAAGGAGAAGAGAGGAAAACATGAAGAGGAGATGGAAAAGGAAGAAGAACTCAACCCCCTAGATGTTGATCTTGCCTCGTCACTGTATCTCATTTTCTCCCTTGGGACATGCATCAAACTTGCTTTTTTTTTCTCATCAATCCCTCGAAAGCACAAAATCTATCGACATGAATATTTGGTGCAACGTAAAAATAAACTTCTAGAAAATACGTCTATTTTAAAATATTAAACCTTCTAGAAAATACTTAAGCATTGAATGCATACTTGTTGTAAAAGTTGGGATGCAGATTGAGCTAGAAAAATATAATTTCAACGTTAAGGAAATGAGAAAATCTCAAATTGGAAATAGTATGTCTATGGATGCGCTATAGGTGCACATATTGTCAATAGGGTCGGAGCTAAGCCTCCCTACTTGGTGGGGTCAAGCTAGGTATATCATATACAACTATATAGATGAAACTCAATAAGAGACATTAACTATATTTCTCTCAACATGCAAGTCATCCACCTCACATGCCACATCATCATCCACTAGACATCAACTTATGTCTTCTACCAATTTTCTGTGACTATATCATCCATACATTTTTGCGAGCACCATGCTTCAAAATTCCAACAATAGAAATGTGTGACAGATCAATCATTTAACAACTGTTTTCTCTCAACAAAATGAACATATTTTCATATATAGTGTCGTTTGTAAAAAAAATATTGCATAGCAATCATCTTAGTTTATGCTTTCAAATTTTCATTATACAATTTTATTTAAAAATCTATGTAGCAACGCGCGGGGTATCACCTAGTTCCAGTATACCCAACATAATTATAATTTACAAAAGATCTCGAAGGCTGCTCGGTGCATGAACCAGGTCCAGGAACCGGCGCGCACTAGGTCAACGTCCCATTCGCTTTCTCCTCTTCGAATTTTTTTTTACATTTTTCTTTTCTCTTTTTTGCAAAAATATATGGTCCGAATTTTTTTTGCAAAACTATACATCTAGCGCCGTCCCCACGGCGGCAGGTACACGCACGGTACTGTAGCGCTTGCTACCGCTGTTGGTCACGGCGGTAGGAGTCCAGTCTGTTTTCAAAATTTTGTAATTTTTTTGTTTGTACTTGGATGGAGGTAAACTTTATATGAAAATTGTAGCTTTCGACGAGATCTACAACTTTGTAGTTCAAAGTTTTTCCATTTGAAGTCATTTTCATAGTCAAATAATCGATAAACTATCCAGATCTCAGTTTGCAGTCTTCAGATCTGAATAGTATATTGATTATTTGAGTATGAAGATGACTTCAAATGGAAAAACTTTGAACTACAAAATTGTAGATCTCATCGAAAGCTACAATTTTCATATAAAGTTTATCTCCATCCGAGTTCATGCAAAAAAGTTACAATTTTTTGAACATAAACTGAAAACTGAGATCTCGTTATGAAAACTGAGATCTGGATAGTATATCGATTATTTGACTATGAAGATGACTTCAAATGGAAAAACTTTGAACTACAAAGTTGTAGATCTCGTTGAAAGCTACAATTTTCATATAAAATTTACCTCCATCCGAATTCAAACAAAAAAATTACAAATTTTTAAAAACAGACTGAACCCCTACCGCTGTGATCCACAGCTGTAGCAGACGCTACAGTACCTGTGGATCATATATTTTTGCAAAATTGAGGGGGAAAAAATGTAAAAAAAATTTTTTCCTCCTCTTCTCTCGGGAGACGACGAACGTCAACACCACCACGTGGGTCGCATTTGTAGGCTATTTAGAAGCACGGCCCGACCCACTCGCAAATGATAATACGGGCCATTCCGGACGGCCCACTCGTAAATGAACCGTGAAATCCTTTCCTATCCATCGTGGAATGGAACTTTGCAACAACGCGTGTTCAGTGTCCTACATCTACGGATGATGATTCGAAATAAAAAAACATATACGGATGATGATTCGAAAAAAAAAATCTGCTGGTGTACACGGCCAACGAAAAACGTTTTACTCTCAGATTAATTACAGTGGTCAACCAACCTTCTTCTCTTGTGTACTCCACTTTTGGCGCAACAAACTAGACAAAACCTTCGTCCCATAGTACACTAGTCACGCGTACCGCATTTCAATGATCCAAATCACAACAATGCAGCATCAACGTAACGGCACATCAGCTATCGCTGCATCACAGGCTTCGCCTTCGCCTGCGACTGACGCCGGCGTGCGTCCGCGCGAGGCGAAGAAGAATCTACTAGCACTGCGGCTTGTCGACCATGCTCCTGGGGAAGGCGTACCGGAACCTTGCGGCGTACGGCAGCCACTCCACGGCCTGCGCCCCCTTGCGCCGGCTCCCCGCGCCCCGCTGGACGGCGTCCTGCTGCAGCCGGCCGTCTACGGCGGCGGCGGCGGCGGCGACGCCCCCCTCGCGCTGCGCCCACGGGAGGACGTCGTCGGGGCCCAGGCACGCCTCCCGGGCGTACCGCTCGACGAGGCGCGGCAGGAACACCTTCCTCTTGGACTTGCGCGCCACCACCGTCGCCTGCAGGAACTCCCGCTTGGCGCGCTCCAGCTCCTCCATCACGTTCTTGGCCGTGTACACCCGCAGCTGCATACGGTGTTAGGTCGACGCTGATAGTCAGAGATCAGGCCATGGTGCATCAGATGGAGCAGGTATGCCGTGCTGCGGTGTAGTGGATTACCATGGGGTCAGACGAAGCGCCGGTGCACAGGGCGAAAAGGGCCAGTGGCTGGCAGTCCGGCAGGCCGAACTTGAGCTGGACCAGCTGCTTCTCGTCAGCGCATTTCTTGCGCATCGCCGTCGAGAGAATGGATTCGAACCACTGCAGGGGTCAGTGAAATAAAGGTGAGTGATGAAAAGGATGTCAGTGCAAGAAAGATGGGTGATGAATTGTTTCTTTGGGTTAGTATTTCAGTAAACTGATAGCCAATTCTGACCACAAAATTGCGAGCGTGTTCAGGTAATGCAGTTAAAATTCTTCCAGCTAGGAATTTTAATCTGAAGTTTCCAGCTTTGCGTGAACAATGAAAAAACCCCTGTAAGTTCAGCATGAAACTGCAGATCTACATACACGACCAATCCGTGGAGATTTGAAGCACATCATGGCGTGCTCAATGGAATTGGCGGTAACGGCATGTCCTCCAATATTGTAGGCAGCCTGCGATAGGGTGAGTTACTTGTTAGGAACATTTACAGCAAAGAGTGCTGAGCTGTCCAGAGCATGATTTGCCAGAAGCAAATAATTTCAGGATAGCTTCCAGTGGCCAATCTACTAAGGAAAATGTCTCACCTTGTGAAATAGTGCCATTCTTTTCAGCGAACTGTTTGGAATTCCGTATGCCAGATAAGCCTGCAAGTGAATAAGAAGCAGGTTAATAAGGCAGTAAAATCATTAAACTAGAAAACATAAGCAAAATCAACGGTAGAACATTCTCCATTATATGCATTTTTTTAGATAAAGAACATTACATGCATGATAAGAGAATTGTACACATTAATCCAGAAGGCCAACTTAATATTGTTTTCTGACATGCTCAGATCAACCCTTTCAAGCTGCTCCACAAGCAACCTAAACTCCAAGAGAAAAGAAATATGTTACTTAAGATTTTCAAAGGGCACATTACTTGAGGGTAACAATTCACAGTATTATCTATTGGACCAACCTGTAGTGAGTATTTGCATAAGAGACATCTGGCATCTGGTTCTTCTCAACTGATATGGAAGCTATTTCCACAGTACATTTGTTGTTTGATGAACTATTTTCCTCCCCGTTCACCCTCCGAGGAAGTATGACATTTGTTGATGATCTTGACAAGAATGGTGAACGGGCCTTTTCAGGCTTTTCTGGTGCTTCAGTGCGCAAAAGATAATATATGGAGGCCATACATCTGACCATTTCTTCTGATATTTTGCTTGGGCATTGATAAAGGTGATCTTTCAGAGTGCGAGCCAGAGAACTACTCCCTGAATAAGGTAGCTTTTTACAAAGAGAAGAAAAGTCAAAATTAGCCTACCGCATTGTGTTCATTTTTCACTAGATGAAAAGGGTTATTCTGATGACTGAATAACTGGAAATCATTCAGTAGATAAGTACAAATTTATGACAAAATGTAGGAAAGCTGCATGTTTCTCAAAGTGAGCATGAAAGCACTACATATTTTCTCAAAAGAGCTAACAGCTGAGTAGCTGACAAAAGGACCACTTCTAATTTTGGTTGAGATGAAGTAAACGAGTTGTTTCGTTCTTTTATATTTTGAAAGAGGTGCACTAAAGTATATGAGTGATACATTGATTTGCAGTAATATTTGAAAATTAGATAGATGAGCTTGTTGTGAGAATTGCTTTCTCCTGTTACCTTTTTGAGATCCTGTGGGAACGATATAGGATGGATATCCAATGTTTCACTTGAGAAAGATTGATGTTTGATCTTGGCCTTGAGCATATTCTTGGTTCTTCCCGATTCGGACAGTGACTCCATGATGTGGAAAGGCTGTAGTGGGAGCTTCTTGGATGAGCAAAATGCACTTGATATTATGCTTGGCTGCCTTCTAGCTCTAGTAGTGATATTCTTGGTGTGTGCGGGGGACGAAAGACCAGAGCTCTGCCCCGACGACGGCCCGGACATGCACTGATCAAAGATGCTTCTGTAGAGAGTAAGAACGTGTTGCTCACGGTTGGCGATTTCCTCCTCGAGCAATTCAATCTCAGCTATCAGTTCCTTTGTCTGCAGGGAGAATATCAGTCAGTCTTCAAAAAATCAAAATGTTGCATCATGTAAAACTCCTAAAGTTGGTTTGTCTGCAGGGAGAATATCAGTCAGTCGATTTGTCTTTCTTGTAGCTTGGCTCTTTAGGGGTTCTCCTAAAGTTGCGTCGTGTAAAACTCTCTTCTCTTAATCAAAAAGGTGTTTTGCACGTCTTAAAAAAAATCTAAATGTTATTAAACAGCAGCAGTAGCATTGGAGTAACAGAGATAGCACTTTCGCTTTCATGGACTCTTGATTTGGCCGTTGCTTTTCCTTTCTTTTAACTGGCAAAATTACACTATCTATGAACAATGTGAACATAGCAAAAATATGCCTAGATTTAGAAATTAGAAGCCCATGGCTTAATAGTTATCTTGTTATTATATAACTTGTTTTAAAGTCCATTCCAGATGAAATAAATTACTGAACGCTTGCAAACTTGAAGCTTACAGGCTACATGGAAATGCTGAGAACACACTCCAGATGGAAATACGATGCAGGAACTAGTTGCAATTCGCAAGGGGAAACTTTTGCAGCCGCGAATGGCAGATCAGTCTGTACCTGGGCTGGGAAATGCCTGTGACCAGGAGATAGAGTGCTTGATGCCCGACCAATCGCCCGATCAAGCATGACCCTCATGGACCTCTCCTGATGCAAATTCAGCTGCAGTTGCCTAACCTGCCAGAATTCAGAAACAGTTAATTCACAGGCACAGCACTACGCCGGATCAAAACCCGCGCGACTTTCGTTTCGCTCCTCACATCATTCTCCAGCGACACGCGGTGGTTGGGCGACGCGTTGGGCCTGTGATCTCGCGGCGGCTGGTGAACCGAGCATCCCGCGGTGGTTGCGCCAGACCTCCTCGCGTCCGGCGGGTTCTGACACACAAGTCACAGAGCCAGCGGTCAGTAATCGACACCCTCCTCTCTGGTGAAGAGTTCAGTAATCTGCAACCTTTGGCGAGCGGGGACTAATGGCAGCCGGTGCCTGGTCACAGCGTTGCTCGACGGCGCCATGCCCGTGCGGCGGTCCATGCTTGCATGCCTCCGCGTTCCTGTCAGAAGATGCACTGAACCACGAACAGGCAGCGCCGGCAAAGTTAAAACATCGAAACTTTTGAAAGGAGACGGAGAAGACAGAAGAGGATGGGGGGAATAAAGGGTCGGTCAGTCGGTGGAGGGAAGCATGCGGAGACCGACCTCCTGGACCGCCGGTGGCGCGGCAAGGAAGGGGGCACGGCGGCGGCGGCGGCCTTGGGCGCGCACGCCGGCGAGACCGCGGCCTCCGCTTCGCTGTTCTTGGCGTGGTTGTCGGTTGGTTCTTGCCCTCCGGTCACCACCCCTCCCGCCTGCTCCATCGTCTCTTCCCGACCTTTCATGGATCCCGGCGCCGGCGTGCGGCCTAGCTAGTAGCACTGTTGCCACCACCTAGGTAGCCACAACCACATCATCGCACGCAATCAACGCATCGATCCAGATGCTGCTGGCCGCGCGCTATATGAGCAGCGGTGAACAGCAGCGGGCAGGGGCAGGGGCAGGGGCAGGCAAAGAGCATCCTGCGCGCAGGGCCGAGTGCGTCGCCGACGATTAATGCTTCTGCCGGGTTTCGCAGTGGGCTGCACTGCACTGGCCGACGGAGCGGGGGGAAATTGGAAACGAGAGTGGCATGCACTGCGCAGCCGAAGGAAATTGGAGAGTGTGGTGTGGATGGATGCGTGGCGAGGGAGGGGAGTAACTGCGCTGCCGGCGTGTGGGGGCCGGGGGCCGGACGGACGAGGACGACGGAGCCGAAGGGAAGCGAAGCGAGTGGGTGACTTGGGTTTGGTGGGTGAGCCGGCGTTAATGCCTGCTGCGCTGCCCCTGCGCTGAGGCCCTGACTCACAGTCATGGAGCTAGGGCGAGAGCAAGGGCGTGTTTAGTTAGGCAAATTTTCCTCCTTTCCACTCTCTCTCACCACATTAAATACACCAAAAGATATATGTTCGGAGTACTAAATGTAGATGAAATCAAAAACTAATTACACAGTTTGGATGGCCTTTGCGACACGGATCTTTTGAGCCTAGTTAGGTCATGGTAGGACAATATTTACCACAAAAAGCCGAAACATACCTTTTGCTACAGTGTGTTGAAAAGGCAAATTTTTCTACCAACTAAACACAGTCTGGGTCTTGCGCTCTCCTCTTCCTCCCTGGAAACGTGGTACTAGTACGGTTGACTAGGGGCCGTTCTTTTTCACTAGGGGCCGTTCTTTTAAGTGAAAAGGAACAGTGAAGTTACAAATAAATAGTGCTGGAATAGTATTTCTTGTGAGAGAAGATGTGATGGATGTAATAAGTGAATAGTGCTTTTCACTGTTCAAATGTAAGTAAAAAGTAAATAGTACTTTTCACTGTTCAAATGTAAGTAAAAGAACAGGCAGTTTCGAGTGTTGCCGCCACTTGTTCCAAAACGCTTGCTTTTTTTGTGCGAGTGCCACTGCCACTGCACCTAACAACCTTGACCAATTTCGTGCCGCCGCCGAGTCAAAATTTGGATAGTGTCATTTGGCTCTTCAAGTCGGACAACAGTACTCCCTCCGGTTGCCTATTAGAAGTCGTTTTGAAAAGGTTTCAGTCAAACATTAGGAATATAAATCATGAATAACTTTTAAGTGGTTGAGTTTGAAAATATGAAAATCATATAAATAGATTTGTCTTGAAAATTACTTTCATAAGAATATACATATATAACTTTCCAATAAATATTTTTATAGAAAAGAGAAGTCAAAGTTGTGCTTTGGTGACCGTGTCGCTGTCCTAAACGACTTCTATTATGGAACCGGAGGGAGTATGCGCACTGTAGACCATTCTCCCATTCTCCCAAGCTTTGCGCATGCATGATGCAGCCCCGGCGAAGTGGGAAGGCCACTCATCATCATCGTCATCCTCGGCCTAACTCTCTGACCTTCCCTCGACCATATAGACGCATATGTCTTGACTCTTCACCGAGCCTAGCCAGTGTTTTTTGTCCTTTGGAGCTGCCTCGTGGATTCTTCCCCCCACTGATAGACCACTGTAGCATGCAACGGCCGGCCGTGGAACTGGGCTCACCCCAGCACAGGATCACGACCTCACGCGGTAGGTAGATGGCGGTATGAATGCCGGCGTTAATGCCCACTCGCCTACCTGTCTGCCCATGGCTCGTCTCGTACGTAGCCCAGCGTGTCCGGTGACTGTTTGTTAATGTTGACTTTTGGTGGAGCATCCACATGCATCTTCACCCCCTGGCGACACATCTGGGATCATATTACCGCTGGACTGCTGTCTACTGTAGAAGTATACTCCTACTGTTACCGAGTCGTACTCACTGCCGTCAATGTGGAAACGACCAGGACGCGAGCTACCTGACGGCGGATATGTCGATATGACACTGCATTGTCTGGTGATGCCGATTTATGGCAAAGGGATTAAACATGTGCTGGTACGGCCAGAAACCATTTCCTGAATGATGGTACAGGAAGACCAATTGCGCGGGTAACAGTGGCGATCGATGATGAACTGCAGGAAGGCGCGCGATCGAGGGCAAGAAACAGACACGTCTAGGGACGGCGGGAGGATTGGAAGTGGTGAGCTTGGGGTAGGACGCTAGTATAGAGGAGAAGGACGATCGGGTGGCATCGGTGATGGGTCCGTTTAACCAAACGCATTGATGGGTTGATTCTTTCTTCTTCCTCGACGGGTTCCGTCTCGAGCGGGACAGTTTAACCAAACCATCACGCTGAATTGCGACAAAAAATCGGAGGCCTTGTACGAATGAACCCTAAATTGAAGTGATGAAAAGAATAAAATTAATTTATGCAGTTTGAATTAACTTTTTTAATTTTCATATAATTAAGAGTTTTTTAAAGAACAAGACCTCATTTAGTTCGTGAGGTGAAACTTTGGGTCTTTTTCAAGGTCTATTAGGAGTATTGAATGCACACTAGTTGCAAAAATAATTACACGAATAGACCAGAAATTACGAGGTGAATCCACTAAGTCTAATTAATCTGTCATTAGAGATTGTTCATTCTAGCACGACGTTGTCTAATCATGTCATAATTAGGCTCATTAGTTTCGTCTCGAAAATTAAGGGCGGAATAGTCAATTCAGTCCCCGAACTATCACTCAAAGCTCAATTTCGTCCCTGAACTACGAAAACGATCGTTTTGGTCCTCAAACTTTCGCATCTGGCTCAGTTTCGTCCCTGAACTACGAAAACGGTCGTTTTGATCCTCAAACTTTCGCATTCGACTCAAATTCGTCCCTGGCTGATAGCCAAATACCCTTTTTAACCTTCTCCTACCCCTACGTGTTGCTTGCTGCTAGCTGCTGGGGAACCCACTGCTCCCTCTGCTCCTCACTGTCGCTGTCGTCTCCGCGAAGGATGGCCCCTCCAGTCTGACGGCCTGCTGCCTCGCCAAATCCACCACGCATCCACCACGCCGGCACCTCCTCCTGCGTCGGCGGGCGCGGATCTTAGGCGCGGTCGCGGCGGAGGCAGACCATGGATGGGGTGTGGGCGCGCTTGGCGAAGAAGGCGCGAGGCCCCTGCTCCATCTCAGGGGAGGACGACCTACAGCTCCGATTGGCCAGCAGCGAGCGGTGCGTAGGGATAGGAGAAGGGTAAAAAGGGTATTTGGCTATTGGCCAGGGATGAATTTGAGCCGGATGCGAAAGTTTGATGACCAAAATGACCATTTTCGTAATTCAGGGACAAAATTGAGCCGATTACGAAAGTTTGAGGACTAAAACGACCGTTTTCATAGTTCAGTGACGAAATTGAGCTTTGAGTGATAGTTCGGGAACTGAATTGACTATTCTGCCAAAATTAAGGTAGAGGTTGTGGAATGAATTTTGCCATTAAACTACATTTAATACTCCTAATTAATGTCCGGAGATTGATGCAACAGGTAGTTGTGAAATTTTGGGAACTAAATTGGGCCAAAATATCGTTAATCTATGTTGCGTCCTTGCGTTTCCATCGACCGGAAGACATACTCAAACAAAATCAAGAGACAAAACAAGTGATTCATCGACCGGAAGGGAATTGGACCCACCATAGTGCATCATAATAAGGTTAATTAAAAAGAAACAATCAAAATATCCTGTGGTGCGACACTGCCTGGATGGTCGACGCTGTCCACGGAGTTTCATTCCTACGGGTGAACAACGAAGAAGTAGCCGAGCCGTCGTCTCCTCTTCTCGCTGACGAAGCCGATTGTTCTGAGCCGCGCGCTAAGGCTTGCTTTGCTTTTATTTTTAAGGTAAAGGTGTATCTTACCCGAGTGATTTGGAGCTCCTCTTCACACGAATTTTTCTTCATCCCATCTCCACCTTCTCCACCTTCTTCTCCAACTCCGGCGACACTCCGGCGAGGTTAGGGTTCGGGGTTAGGGGTTCGGGGGTTGCCGGGGGCTGCTGCTCGCCGCCGGCCATAGAGGGAGGACCGGCGGCGGCAGGCCGGCCCGGCGGAGGTGGCGGGCGGCGGGGCCGGGCGGCGAGGGCGCCGCCGGCCGGGTGGTGGAGGCCGACGGTTGGGCCAGGGTCGGGCGGGGGCGTGACGGCGAGGCCCGGGGCGGTGGCGGGAGGGGCTGGAGGCGCCGGCGGACTAGGGTCCACCGGAGCTCCGGCCTGGCCGCGCCGGCGCGGAGCTCCGGCAAACCCTAGTCCACCAGCACCGGTCGGGGCGGCGCCGGGGCTGGGCGGCGGGGGTGGCTGAAGGGCGGCGGGAGGAAGAAGGAGATGCCGGTAGGAGAGAGAGGAAGAGAGGAAGAGGATAAGATTGAGAGGGAGAGGTAGTAAAAATAGTAGATCTGAACTGTAAAATAGTTGCAAAAATTCGTGTGAGGAGGACCTTTATTTCACACGTGTGACGTATAGACACTCCCTTTTTTTTCATCTACAACAGTTTTTTCCTTACAGGAGAGGGTCGCCATAGACTCATAAAGTCTGGCGCCGGCGTGGTTGACGGGGTCGGATTCGGATACGATGGCCAACACCCGGGTGATACTGGGTTCAATCTGCACCTCGTCGCCACACGCTAACTTGTAACGATAATGCTTAGCGTCGTACGTCCGACGTCTCGCATAAAAATCGGACAGGAGCCTCCGCATGAGGTGCCTTCTTTTCTTTCTCTCTCCTCATCATTTTCTCCCACGCTTTTCCCGTGACCGCTCCCATCCCCGCTCATCTGCACGCACCCCCGCCGCGGGAGCTCCGCCTGGCCGTCGGCGAACACCGTGGGGGGGTGGCGGCGCCACCAGGGATGCCAGATCCGTGGATGGAGCGCTTCAGGATGGTCTTCTCTGACGACGCGCGCGACGGCAGCGAGGTCGGTGCCCTCCTCGAGGGGCGCGCGGCGAGGCCGGGCGAGCGAGGTCGAGATCCGGTTGGGCGCGACGCTGACGACCTGCAGCCGCGCCCCTCCTTGTTCTCCTCTGACGGGAGGCTTCTCTACTTCCTCGTGGGGTGTGGGCCCGAACGCCGGGGCACACCAGTCGCCGGGAGGAGCTCCTCCGCTCTGCGCGCAGCGAGGGCGAGCACGCGTCGGGCGGAGCTCCCCCCATGCTGTTGCTCTCTCGCGACAAGGGAGGAGCGGGCGACCCGCGTCGGCCGGGCGGCTCTTTGTCGAGTGGCAAGGGCAGGAAAGCCGCGCTCCGCGATGGATCTGCTCTAGCGTCGGGGCACGCCGGCCGCCGGGAGGAGCTCCTCCGCTCCGCGCGCAGCGAGGGCGAGCCGCGGCGCTGCTAGGCGTCAGGTGGAGCTCCTCCGTCATGCTGGGCGGACACGTGAGCGCCGAGGATCGTCCATGGCTCCCCAGCGGCCCGCGCCCGACTGGGTGGGCGGGCGAGCCAGGGGCGAAGCTCGCCGGCGGCGTGTCCAAGCCGCGGGCCATGGCTCCCCGACGCCGGCCGGTGAAGGAGGTCTAGGCGGCACCGATGGCGAGCGACACATGTTTGAATGTATGTTGCAAGTGTATGTTCTGAGTGTTTAAGAGGTTCGAAGGAATGTTTCAAGTGTTTCATGTCGATATTGCAAAAGCAGATCTTGTAATGTTGCAAAAGTAGCAAAAGTAGATCTTGGGCCGCCGCGAGGAGATACCACAGCGACGAGGAGCTCACGACGGCCAGGGGGTGAGCTCGTCGGCAGATCTTGTAATGTTGTGATAAGTAGATCTCGATTGCAATTGTTGTATACCGGTGTTGTAACAAGTTCTTGGCATGTTACAATCATTCGTCTTCATGATGCAATCGTTTCTCGTTTATGTTGCAAATTATTGTGCACAAGTTGCATCTGTGTTCTTGACATGTTGCGAGTGTCCCAAGCGAATGTTTCAAAATTAGATCTGAATTTTTCGATGTTGCAAACATTAATTTTAGATGCTGCAGATGTTGAGTCTCGATGTTGCAGACACGTGATGTTGGGTGTTGAAAACATTAAATTTTAATGTTGCGGATGTTGAGTTTCAATATCGCAGACATGTGATGTTGTGTTTTGTGTCGAGGAGGAGGGGAAGGAGAGCTCCTCATGTTGGAACATGGTCGCAACATGAGTCGCTTGGATGTTGTGCTAGGGGAAGAGGCCCCTGATGTTGGATGTTGCACGCAATATGCTCGCAACATTGACCGCTTGACTTTAGATCTAATGACCGACGATTAAGCATCTTAGGATCCAATGGTCGCGAACCCGTCCGATGCTAGCGCCCAGAACGGACGTCCGGACGCTAGCAGTGTCGAACTTGTAAACTGCAACCACGCTCCAAGCAGGTAGCTAGAGTCCGGATGCAGCCGCGGCATCGATCTCGTTGGTCGTAGGTGCCGCTCGCCGCCAACGAACGCATGACGTCGGCATTCAATTTTGTTTCTGGCGAGTTGAGCAGAAGGATGAGATGCGGCTCATCGACGAAATGACGGAACACAAAAGTCAGCTCAATCTTCAGGTCGGCACCGATTGCCACACGTCAACATTTTGGATGGTGTCGTATCAAGGGCACAGCGCGACATCGCAAATAATTTTCTTACGTGGCTGCCATGCCACGACATGGGCACCACGTAGACGACGTGGACGCAAAAACGCTTCTGGCGACACTTTCTAACCACAATGGCTAAAGGTATGTTTAGTCCCTCCAATTTAGACTTCAATTCACTATTTGCCGTGACACGTGAATTACCCGCCTCACCAGTCATCACCCACTGATATCCTTTGATCCCACCCTTCCTAACTTGACACTCCTCACCGTGTCCCCCCTACCATTGAAGACCATCAACCTCCTCTTTTCTACAGTAGTGGTTATGGAAGCTCCTCAGAACCTCGAAACCTTAACCATAAGTACTCCCTCCGATTTAGTTTTAGGAGTCGTTAAGGAGCGACATGCGAGTTGGAGAAAACGAGTCGTTTTGTATTTTCAACGTCGTTTTGGACGACGATGCCCTTGAGTAAATACGGCTGCCTCGGTCCAGCTCCCGAACGTTCGCAGCACGTGTGCGTTCTTCTCCTTGCATGCGTTTCATCTTCCGCGCGCCGCTTTTAAGACTACGTCTGCGGTCGCCGCTCGTCATGCTGGAACGCCGAACACAGCTCGCCATCGCCGCTCGCTGCGCCATCGACAAACACCGATGCTGCCCGCTCTCGCCGCTGAGTTGTGGTTTTGAAGTACCGACACCCCTATTTAATTGGGGTAAATAGATAAAATTAACCCCTAATTAATCACTTATTGGTAAAGCGCCATAATGTCCTAAACGACTCCTGAAACTAAACCGGAGGGAGTACCTCCATCCTCGACCACCACCCTTGTCAGACTGCACCCCTACTTCCCACCCCTCACCTAACTTCTTGTGGGGCGCACGTGGGAGCAACAACATGAGATCCAAGTAGAGAGAAGAAGCGAAGGGAGAAGAAGAAGATGGTTCGAACATGATTGGTCGCACAAATCTCAAATATAGGAACACATAGTTTGTGAATCTTTGAAAGCTACGTAGACAGAATCCCTGATTTTTTTAGTTTTACTACTTTTATAATTTTGTAAAAATATAGTTTCAAATATTTTTTTTGCAAAACTACCGGTTGAAACGACGGTACCTAGGCTGCCGCTGATTGAACCGGTGGCAGTATGGTAGTTTCGCAAAAAAAAATTATTGGAGAGTATATTTTATGAAATCGTAAAAAAATATTAATAAACAAAAAAAATCTGGTAGTGGGTTGAATTGGCTAATAGGCCCGTATCTATACTATAAAGATCGAATAATTTGAAAAAATTTTCTCACCCAATTTAGGTTCACCATACCCCTCATGTTGGCCCCACCTATCAATTAATTGAGAGGGTGGATAAGGTGGTAGACCTATAAAATCGTATTTTGAAGAGCATTATGCTAAAAGTATAATTATTTTATCACCGTGTGGGATCCTACCCGCGTGTTGTACCCACCGGGTCCAAAATAAACGTCAAAGCTCCTGGCGGCGGCGGCGCTTCCCCGGTTTCGCTGCCCCGTCCGTGTTCCCCCTTCCGCTCCCCCGCCAACCGAACCCGCCCTCGGCCTCCCCCGCGTCACGCCCAACCAAATGAGCCCGGCCACGCCGTGCCCGTGCTCCATATATACCCTAGGTCGTGGGATCTTGGAGAGCAAATTAAAGCGCCGCTGCCTCCGAGAGCAGGGACCGTCGAGCGATGGTGTAGACGGTCGGCGAGAGGCTCCACCAGCGCCAGGTCGCATGTCTCATTCAGTTCGTCGTGGCTAGCAGGACGCTATTCGTCGCCGAGTGCGTAGTCGTATTCGTGCTAATGTTCCTGTTGCAGATCGCCTCGATATCCAACAACAGCGTCAACATCGGTGGCGGGTGTGTTCGTCAGTCTCTTGTCTGCACTACTCCCGCCATCGCACCCCCATGCAACGTGCATGCTGTGGCTTCACTTGATGGCAAGTGTCTTAATTGTCTGATGACCCAGTGCTAGCCTGTTGCCGAATTTTGGGTTCTGACGTCGATGTGTTTGTTCTTTAGTGAGCGATAAGAAGTTCGACTTTAGAGTTGAGCAAAAACATATGTAGCTTAGTAATGGCTTCTAATTCGTGCAGAGTTCCGCACCAGAGATATACTTGTAAGATCTTACTAACTGTTAGTGATTGTTATCGTCACATATTTTCTGCTATGGAACCAAGTTCGATACTTAGTGCAACCAAAGCATTGAATTCCATGGCTATTGCACATCTTGGATTCAGAATGATAGTAGGGTACGAGAGTTTAGATAAAAATGCCATACTTTCCTGTAGAGAAGAAGTTCAGAATGACTCTGCAATGCTCAATGCTCGTAGGTTCGCAGTTTCTGAAGCCCCACTGTTGATACTGTACATGTAAGTAATGTGAGTAAAATTTTGATGACGACAGGCAAGCCTCGTACCCCATGTTGCAGCTTCATGTTCATAATTTGAATCTCCCTCTGAGATCCTTGACATTTTGGCCTTTCCTGACGGTTTGTAGCCACCAGGAACGTCCCGTTCTGTGTGGTAGTGTTTAGCTGTGGTATTAGAGATTAAATTGGATAGATCTTCAAGTCGATTTTTGCAAGGTTCAATAGTTAATAAGTATAGTACTACTTTCATGTTGTGCAAATGTTGAGTGGCCATTGGTTACGACTGTTTAAAAAATTGATGAATCAAGGAATCACTTTGGTGCCAATTTTATTTGGTAATATTTCTCATACCCTTGGCTCTTCCTCTTCTGAACTGATTGCTATAAAACATCACACCAACCTCGAGCATATCCATGACCCTTGGGTACAAGCTCCCTCCCTCCCTCTAGATATTCTGTTATCAAGATGACCAGAGATATCATTTCTTGCAAATGAAGAACAATGATGAGGTGTGAGGTGTGCCTAGCTTGGTCTTTGTTCCTATTTTTTTTTAAATGTATAGAGAAGACTTTGTCGAAGATTTTGCGGGGAAAAAGCTGCCGCAAAAAAAAAAAAAACTGAAGTGGGGTCAAATTTTGTTTTTTTAGGAGTGCAATATTTGGTACTATTGGAGATGGGCTTTTTTCCAAAATCTTTTTAGGAGTTTGAAAACATGGTATTTGAGGCTAAAAAAAAAGAAAACATGGTATTTTTGGGAACAAAGTTTAGGAAACTCTTGGAGATGCTCTTATGACTGTCGTCTTTGTACATTTGCTGGTTTCTAATGTGATACCCACACATTAACAAATACACATGCACATCAAAATTGCCTTGGAGTAAAAATCAGACTACCAAGTTTAAAGTTTAAAATGAGCTAGGTAGCATAGCGAGCTATTAGTTACTGTAATCCTGTCAGTTCAGTGAACTGGTTCTCCTTTGAGGCGCTACTGTGCCTTTACATATTGATTTTAAATATTTAATAATTTTACTATTTTGTAATTTTCTTGTATTTATGTGTATTTTTAGGAGAAGAATATGATAACCACCATTGCTCATGGCAAGACAGTAAGTGAATCTGAAGTAAACAATACTACTGGAAGAGAAAACATTCATGTGTTTCCTTTCAAAATTATCTCATTGCATTATGGTCTTTAATTTTCCTATTTATCACTCTATGCTTCATGTGTGGTTGATTAATTATCAACAGTTATAATTTTTTCAAAATGTAAAATTATGGCATTGCACCTTGTAACTACTCCCTCCGTCCCATAAAAGAGTGCAATTTTAGTTTTTTTAGGAAAGATTAGTGGAGGAATAAAAAGACTCTAATACCCTTATTTGTTTGCCAAATGCAGTAAGTTTTGCCATGCAAATCAAATCTGACCACTTAATTAGGAAGGTGATTAGATCTATTTTCTAGAATTGCATTCTTTGTGGGATTTTTTTCAAAAGTTAGGATTGCACTTTTATATGGGACGGAGAGAGTATTGCACAAAGGAAAATACATGTGGGACATGTGCTATATTCCTAAAATCACGTGCGGCGGCACTTTCCTAGTAGCAGTAAAAGGCCAGCTTCTTGCAGGTACATGGGCTTCTCTGACAGTAGACAGCCACCTTGGGCCTTGCGGCCCAGCAGAGTGACGGAAAACCAGCCGCCTCGGGGGGAGTCTGCTGCCGCCGGCCGCGCCGCCGAGCTCCCCTTCCTCCAGTTCGTCTCCCCCTCGACAGTCGCCGGCGACGGCCGGGCGTGCTCCCTGGGCCCCGGTCTCCAGGCTCCACTCTGAAGTGACGACGACGGGGGCAACCGAGCGGGCCCCCGCCGCCATCAACGACAGGCGCTCCCTCGTCTCGGCCCCACGACCCCACCTCGCCGCCGATCAAGGTGAGCTCTGCTTCCACCGACCACCGTACTCACTCCTCGACAGTCGACACTAGCTCCGCTCCGCTGCCTGCTACCGCTAGCACCAAACCCTCCTTAGCCGGCCAGGCTGCCCCGCAGCCCCAACCAGTTCGTGCGACCGCCTCAATCACAAACTGTAGATTCATCCAGACCTCGCCGTCCCTCGACACTACCTGCTCTCCCATTCGTGCTCAGTCTCCTCCAGGCTCTGTTATGATGTGCATCTAATCTGTCTGTTATTGGCTTATTGCCTGTTTGTTTACGTAGTGTGGAGATTGTGTCCGTAGGACCGTAGCTACAAGCATCTGGTCCATTTTCCTGCATCCGATTGTCCTTGTGTAGGTTAATTGCCTAGACGGTGGTTGATTTTCCTGTTCTGCTCGATTTGAGAATAATCACATAGTAACCAGGAGAGAGAGAGAGAGAGAGAGAGAGGTATAGCATAGTCGCGTTGATGCGCTGTCGAAATAATTATTTGTTGAACAAAAGTCTAGATCTGTATCCGGTTGGACCAGTTAAATTCAGTCTAGAAAGCCAATGAGTTTAATTGTTTCGAAGTTCTTGAGCTGCAATATAACTTCTGTTTCTTACAGATCATCCTAAAGGCCTGGCTACAGGGTTTCTCTTTCTGCTGACCACTGATTGCAGTTGAGGTAAAGATGCTGAGGAATATTTTGAGCCAGTCATGGAGGAATGGAGCACATGTGCTGCAGGAAGGAAATCCAGCACCGGTAATATATACATGCTGGAGGCGATTTCACAGTGGACAGGTAACAAGATCATTGCCTGACCGAAATGGTTTAAGTATTTAACCCCTGAGAGGTGATTCGAGCTAGCAAACTGTCGTAGCTCCACCACTTACATCAAGACAACTATGTTCAAATATTTAACACATAATGCGATGATGCAACTGTTGATGCAAATTTTGTTTCTCTTTTCCTTCCTAATTAAGTTCTTTTTTGGGATAAAAAGCCTTCTGCTTCAGATACTGTGACATTTTTACAACATCCAATAGATTATTGATAATTCCAGTAGCCTTGCTTGCACTTGGATTTCAGACATGATAGATCAATGATGTATCTCTCACGGGCTCATGTCTAAATTGCCAATATAGTAGCTTGGCTGCCAATAGCAGATTGTTTTCTTGTTGTTTCTTTATAAACAATCTTCTTTCTTATTACCATCTTCTGGAACCTTTCTGGTACGAATCCACTTTTATTGGAAGATGGACATTTTGGGGTAATGTACCCAACATTTTTTTTAGGAAGGCCGTATAGTTCTTTATGGATCCTCTTATGCATTATGTTCGGTATAAGGAAAGACAATTCTTGCATGAAAAAGGAACATTTCTTTTGAAGAAGAAATGGAAATCTTACATTGTCAATTTCTCGCAATATTTTATCTCCTTTTGGACTCAACCACAAAGGATCCACCCCAATTAACAAACTCTCACTTCGATTTGCTGGGCTACCTTTCAAGTGCACCAATAAATACTTTGTTTCTATAGATACTAGAATGAAAAAATTCGACGCCACAGTCCCTGGCTCCCTGCTAGTCCCCTCATCTTATCAAGCTCAGTTTTGTCCTAGATCAGGGCATCCTATTAGTAATCCCGTTTGAACTGGTTTATCCTCCAATGAACTAGCCTAATCCATTATATGATATTTGATGATTGGTGGCTGCAAATAGCTTACCTTTGGTTGTGAACTTGATGACATAGCAAGTGCCATTAAGGCTTTTTTTATTCACTTGTCGATAGGTTCTAATTCTTTCCCCCTGTTTTGCAGATCTTAAGCTCTTCCAGGAGCTTCTTTGGTGTGGAGGACTTTGTGGATGAAGACAACAGTAGACCCTATACATACAAGAAGGAAAAGAGATCAAAGAACCCACACAAGCACATTTCTTTCAAGCAGCGCACCATCGCCTACATGGAGCCCTTCACACTCGACGTGTTCATCTCCAAGCGCTTCGTCTCGGCATCCCTCACGCACCGCTCGACGTGCAGACAGGTCGCGGTTGCTGGTACCAATTCGAAGGACATCAAGGCGGCGCTCAAGTCGAGGTCCGACATACCGGCCTGCCTGGCCGTTGGCCGTTTCCTGGCAGAGCGGGCGAAGGAGGCCGACGTCTACACCTGCACCTACACGCCGAGGGAGCAGGACAAGTTCGAGGGGAAGATCAGGGCTGTTGTCCAGTCGCTGATCGATAACGGGATCAATGTGAAGCTATACCTTGACTGAGCTTTTTGTTGTACGGATGATGGATGATATGTTCTTGCAAATGAGCAGCCTGTCGCATGGTGTTCTGCTATCATGGCTGCGATTTGAGACCCTCCTGTTGTGATATGCCACTCTGTTTCTGGTGCCGTGCGGATGAGTTGTTTCGTTTCCATGACGTTCTTGCGTTGTCATTGGCTGGAAGATGAGGCAATTTTGTTTGTGTGGTCATGGGTACTACTTTTGAAAGATTCGAGCCAGCATGTTCGTGCCGTGGAAGCAGGTTTGAAGACTGCCGTGCGCCTGAACCATATCGGTCTCCGGGTTAGGACTCAGGTCAGGTGTCCCTGTCCTCTGTTGCTGCAATGGCCCGTTTGTCTAGAATTTGCCTCGCAAAGACGGTATCCCCAACTGAACTCGGTGGTTGATCTGCAAGACGACCCTGTGTTGCGAGTTTTCAGCGCACGTCGGGATCTATTTTCCGCTTCGGCGCCGGAGTCGTGGCTTTTGTGCGGCGGCCTGCGCCAGTGTGCCGAGCACCAGGAACGGTGGTGCTTGGGCACGCGCGCGCTCTTCACCACCCCGTCCCGTGCTCTTTCCGAGAGCAAAGCGAGGAAAGGCTCGCGCACCGGCGCCCGCGCGGCGTCCTGGGGTAAAAAAAAGGAGCAGCAGGCGTGGTCGTGGACACACCGCACCACCAGGCGTGGCTGCCGCCCTGGGCATCATTCGCTGCGCGCTCCCGTGCCGGGCGAGAGCGTGCGCCCCGCCCGCGCCGAGACGCCGCTCCCGCCTCCCTCTCCGTCCACCTGCCATCGTCCATCAGGCTGGCTGGCTGGCACGCGCGCGCGCCGCGCCGCCCCGTCACTCATCATCCTCCTCCTGCATGCCACCGCCAGGGCGCCATCATCATCGCCCTCCTGCAGTCCAGCCCGGCCTCTTTCCCCTCTCGCGCACTACGCGAGAGAGAATGTTCCGGTTCCAATCATCGCCGAAATTTTACCCCACGGACGGGTTCGTGCGCTCCCGGGCCAGACAGGTACGGTGTGTGATCGATCACACTGGTCGCGTCTCAAAAACAGTGCGGAGATCGACGACGACGGGTTCGCGTCATCGCGCGTGCCCGCCCCCAAGCGCTTCGCTCATTTTGCACCCCCCTGACGACGACCCAAACAAAACCGAAAATCCCAAAACGCTCAGCTCACAGTCTCACACCAACCCTGACACGGATATTTTGTGCTCTTATTCCGTTTCCACCCATTGCTCCATGATGCGCGTCTGTTTCCCGGCACAGGCCCGCGGACGGGACAGGAACAGGATGGATGCTGGATCCGTCGCTTCCAGCGGAAGCAAGACGAGCGAGAAAAGCCAGGAGGGATGAAAGAGACGTGGTGCTTATCCATTGACGATCACCTTGGCGATCGAGATTAAGCGCGGCGAGAGCTGCTACTAGCAGCAATAAGCAGCCTATGTCTACGTGATTGCTTACGCTCCTCGCAGCCAGAAGGAAAGCTAGGATGATGACGGGAAGAGCTGCGACGGGGGGTTCTAATTTCTAAATCTACCGCGCCTTTTCTTTTCTCTTTTCAGTCCAGGGATGCGAATACGCGATGAAAAACTGATGGTCCATCGCGCGCTCGGCTCGGATCACGCGCGCAAAGAGAGAGGGCACCCCCATGGACCAGGCGCAAAGGGAGACGGAAAGGGGCAGCACAAAACCAAAGCGAAAGTGTGAAAGGACAAAGGGGGAAACCGCATTGGGCTAGCGAAACTAGTTGACACGTTGATCCCGGGAGCCCAGGACCAAAAACGCGGCGCACTTGCACTTGCACCGGGCATTATTGGTGTCCACATGCTCTCTGATCGAGATTATAACCAGATTGTGATGTCAATCGATTAAGCACGTAGCGTACCGCGCATCTTTAATTTCGGCAGAGGCTAAGTGGTAATCATCTCCTACGCTGGCTGCTGTTCCTTTCGATTAAAGGCGCATGATGATCCATCTCACTCGCGCTCTCCGGCTGGCCGGCCGGCCGGCCCAGATCGACGCAGCCGCCTGCCGGCTTGCAGGACTTGTTGCCAACTTGCCATCCTGAACCCTCATCACCTGCCCATCAGAAGTGAACCAACACGGCTACGCGTGAGATTCCACTCGGCCGGACGGAGGCGAGACCGATCATTGGCCGCGGCCAGCTCCTCGTCAGTCGTCACGCCTGACTGGCACGGCCGGAGCCCATCACCCATCAACCATCATGCTGTACCCATCCAGCGCTTGCTCAGCCGGCGCGCGCCTGATGATGAGGACGGCAAGGGAGGGAACTCCCACCCGCTACGCGCGCGGTGCGGGGCCAACCAGCTGACACCTAACAGCTCATTAGCCTGTGCCTCTTGTAGTTTCTCTTGTTTATTCATTTCTGTCGTAGCCAGTGCTCGAGTCCACCAGCGGTTGAGCTGAAGGCAACTGAACGAGAATAAAGAGATAAAAGAAAAGGAAAGGCGCTCCCTGGGTTCATGGCCACATCGAATTCCTAGCTACGGGGTCGCTTTGCTTCGCTTGACCGCTCCACTATGTTTGAACTGACCAGCTGCTGGATGGCTTTGACATTGTTAATTCGACTAGTACTTCTACTATTGGAGATCGATCTGGAACCCCGCGGACACCCACTGGGGATGCACGGACAGTAGCAGAAGAAGACTAGGTGGTGCTATCTAATGTGTCTAGGCCTTGTTTAGTTGGCTAAATTTTCCAACTTTTTCTCCACTCTCTCTCCATCACATCACATTAAATACGTCAAAAGACATATGTTCGGAGTATTAAATATAGGTAAAAAAATAACTAATTACACAGTTTTGATGTACTTTGCGACACGAATCTTTTAAACCTAGTTAGACCATGGTAGGATAATATTTACCACAAACAAACAAAACGTGCTACAGTGTGCTACAGAAGTTCCAAACGTTGAAAATGCAAATTTTTCACCGAACTAAACAAGGCCCTAGTCATAATCCATCGGCAAGCTAGGCAATTGGCTCGGATTGCTTGGCCGCATGCCTGACCATTGTAGCCATTTTTTTTTTCTATCGACCAGCGGCATCTATGATCTACTCCTATGATGACATGGATGGGTGCAGAGTGCAGAGGCAATTTTTCTCGTCTAACCTACCGCAGCGTGGACGAACATTTCTTTGCTTGCCAATGAACGGCGCTTGCTATATTACAGCGCTGCATCAGAATTTAACCTTACCGTTCCGTTGCGGCCACCTGCTCGAGACAAAAGCGATGGCTCTTCCACCATTGTACCCTGCGCCGGCCAGTCCTGCACCAGACAAAGACATCGAGAAGCATCAACCATCAATCCCCACCCCACACCTGCTAGGAGGGGTCGGTCCCCGGGAATAAAACGAGCTCGCCCTTGATCATAAACAAAAACGAACGAGCAGAGACAAGCGACCAAGACCGGGGGGACAGTGTTCACTGTTAAGCTCCTTGTCCTCTGGGTCCCGATAACCGGATGGAGAATCGTGAGCAGACACTGCCCAGCATCCATGGGGTCTCTTGTCATCGACCGCTACCGACTACTGACGGGGCCGGGTCTCCAGACGCCAACCGTAGTATACGCAGGAACGCTCCTAAATCAATTATCATCCACCTCCTCCTGATTGTCGCCGACGAAAATATCTGATAAACTTGTTTTTTTTTTGAATAACTTGACGTGTGGTCTGTCGATTTTAAGGATTTGGAAAACTAAAACATGCCGGCAGATAATGAGGCACTTGTAATTAAGAGCTGTCCACATTGCCGCGAATGCAAACAACGGCACGGTTCAGAACTACTAATGATGCTGTTGCTTGAACGCAAGAGGAGAGTATGCATACAAAACAAAACATCTCAGACGTGCTGTCAGTATACAAATACAAGAACAGCAGGTGAGGTGGTGTGCTTCACCTTCCGTGAGCCTGGGACCCGTGCACCAACCGTCGAAAATGGCGATTCCGAGGTCCGAGATAGCTCACCTGCTGGCAGCGGCGACACGAGCGTATTTTTCTGCTGGCATTGGCCGCGCCAGGGACAGGGAGTGGAGGGGCTCGGCGACAGGGTAGAAAAGGGCGCCAGGAGCCTGTGCCTGTCAGCCTCGTGTTCCCCCTTCGTTCCTTCTGCCTGCCTGGGCTGGGGCTGCCACAGCACGGCGGCTCCACACCAGTCTCCTTGTGCTTCGTGTGTGCCTCGGGCAGGGCCCTATAAGTACACGGCACTGTCTCGCAGACGCTGCAGAACCATCACTAGGCAGTCACCTGTGAAGACACGAGGGGGGTACAACTGCAGCAGCTTGTAGGATAGATGGCGATGGAGAAGAGCTGGAAGGCGAGGGACGTTGCCTTCAGCGTGGAGGTTGTGGGCGAGGAGGAAGAGGACGACGCGGTGGCCGCGATACCGCCGCCGCAGACGCCGCTGGAGCCCATGGAGTACCTGTCCCGGTCGTGGAGCGTGTCCGCGTCGGAGATCTCCAAGATTCTCATCGGTGGGGGAAAGAAGAGCGGCGGCGTTACGGCGGCGGCGGCGGGCCGGCTGCCGGAGATGAGCATACCGGAGGACTCCGTGCTCGCCACGTCCATCGTTCCTGTCCCGTGTCATCAACAGCATGTAACCCTCTCAGTCTCTCACCTCACTTCATCCTCTCCGTTTCTTTTTCTTTCGTTATTGTTTTTCCCCATCTGATTCACGGTGCTACTGCTGCAACTTGTTGTACAGATGAGGGATGCGAGAAGAAACTCCATGAGCAGCGGCCACCACCAGTCGATCGGCAGATGGTTCCAAGTCCACCACAGGGAGACGTGCCGGGTGAAGCAGAGGGGCAAGGAGAAGCAGCGCGCCGAGAAGGCCCACGTGCACGCCATGGTGTCCGTGGCCCGGGTCGCCGCCGCGGTGGCCGCCGTCGCAGCGGCCACGAGCTGCGACGCCCAGGCCACCAAGATGGCCGCGGCCATGGCGTCGGCCACCGAGCTGTTAGCCTCGCACTGCGTAGAGGCGGCTCAGCACGCGGGGGCGCGCCACGACCAGGTGGCCAGCGCCGTGCAGGCCGCGGTTGGCGTCAGGAGCCCCGGTGATCTGATGACGCTTACGGCGGCAGCAGCCACGGGTAAGGAATCCTATGATGTCGTTGTCATCTCGCTGAACTGACCGTCTGATTCCATAAGCTGATTCAGAGAGAATATGCTAATAAGTTCGTATGGATTTTTTTTGGCTGTTTTTGGTCAGCTCTGCGAGGAGCAGCTACGCTGAAGCAGAGAGTCCAGCGAGAGACGAGGAGCAATGCGAGTGTTATTCCGTACGAGAAGGGGATCGAGAAGGGTCAGTCATGGAGTACTGATATCTGGTGCAAGGAGGGGGAGCTGCTGAAACGCACGAGAAAAGGTAAGAAATACTTGTACTTTAAAATCTGGAGGCACAAAAAACTTCAAAGCATGGTCGAAAAAACTGAAGGACTGAGTTTTATTCTTGATACAGGGGACTTACACAAGACAAGACTATCTATCTACATCAACAAGAAGTCACAGGTTAGAATATTTTCCTTCAGATCCAAATGCTGGTCAGACTCTAGAGAGATGCAGTGTTAGTGTTACTGACAACATACTGATATAACAACAGGTGATGCTGAAGCTGAAAAGCAAGCACATTGGAGGTGCACTTTCAAAGAACAACAAGAGTAAGTTCCAATACTTTCTACTGCTAGAACGTAAATGTCTGATTCCTGCAGAGTAGCTCATGAAATTTCCAGTACCGAGTACTGACCCTTCTGCCTGTGTGATTGGTTGTAGGCGTTGTTTATGGCGTATACAGCGAGCTTCCAACATGGGCCGAGCCAGGGAAGGAATCCATGGAGGAGACATGCAGCTTCGGCCTGAGCACGGCACAAGGTCTCGTGGAGTTCGAGTGCGACAGCAGCGCGAGCAAACAGAAGTGGGTAGACGATGTGCAGAACCTGCTTCGTCAGGTGGCTCTGCAAAGTAGGGAATAAACTGGGATTACTAAATCTCAACTAGCGCAATCTCAATTTATACAACCATTGTCGTCGTAGCAGACGGTGTGTTATAGGAATTGCCTTGCATCAGGGATGCGAGGGGTACATACTGATGGTACTCTTGTCACTGACTTATATATTGTACTACATACAAAATGATGAGATAAGGAATAGATAAATGTTTTGTCTAAGACTAAGAGTGACTGTTTGCCAACTAAGTGTATATCAAATTGTCAATATGTAAAAAAATGAATGTCGATTTCATTGCCATATCTTCCTTTGTAGATTTTACCCTCTAAATTCTAATTCCAAAAAGTGAGAACCATGAAGTTTGTGAATTGAAATTTAGGTACAATCGCGAAATTCATCATTTGGTTCTAAAAGTCAGTATGGAGTTGTATGCATCAATATGTTAAATCTAAAAGCGAGCAAAAAACCTTACACTTCAATACTTCTCTCACCGTTAAGCCTCAAACGTGAAAATAGGATTTTAATTATTTTATTTGGCTATTTTGCTTCTAATTTTATGGAACTTAAACATTTTCTTGTTTGTTTCCCAACTTGACTATGTATTAGTTGTATTAAGATTAGATGTGTTTTTCGTTTAGATGTATTTACTAATTTTTTGTATTTTTGTTCTAAATTTTAGTTATTTATTAATTGTATTTATATGGAATTTTGTTTGGATATTTTTTTTTGCTTTTCGATTCATTTGAGAATTGAACTAATATTTTTCTTATTTATAATTCTGTTTTTTTCTATTTATATGTTTTATTTTACATGGACTCTTATTTTCATAATTCCTTATTTTCAATTTTCAATTTGTCAATTAACTCTATTTGTCATGTAGTCTTGGTTCAATATAGCCAATGATCATAAAATTTAACGATGTAGTTTTTTAATTAATATGATAATTTCTAAACACTGTGTGCTAACATGGTGGTTTCGTTTAACGTTCCTTATTGAGATAATAGATGCCACACATTTTCATGTAATGTTATATACTTTCCGAAAGCATCAATGACATTTTTATGAAAACTGAGGGAAAAGACCCCACAGATCTGTATTTGACTAAAATAAAAGTTAAATGTTACATGAAGCAAACAGGTAAAGGTGAGGGAGGGGTGATAAGCAAGAGTCTAGCTAGCTCGTGCTATAATGCTACTGGAATGGAAATAAATAATGTAGCTTGTGCAACAGAAACTAGTAACCACTTCTTCTTTGATTGTCGTTATGCTGAATTTCTTTGGGGGTGCTTTATTATAGTGTTTGGCATTACACCATCAACAAAAACAACAGTTTATTTGGCCAATAAGTAAAATAATGGGTATAAAATTTGAATTGATGGGAATGGTTGCCTTTTGCTGGCTATATGCATGGGAATAGCTCTTGCCAAACTGCACTAGTAAAGATTCTATCCTTGTCTGAAACTATCATCGTTGGGAGACCATGCAGTTATACACATTGTTGAGATACAACTGTGAAACACTGAGTGCTGTGTAAGGATGTGCCAAAGGGATGAAATGTCCATATTTGGAGAACTTGTCAATTACCACCACGATTGTGTTGAAATTCTTAGACTTAGGAAGTCCCTTTATGAAGTCTAAACCGACTGTATGCCATGCTTGTGAAGGTACCGGTAAAGGTTGTAGCAAACCTGGTAGATGACAATGTTCGTACTTGGCTTGACTGCGTACTTAACATGCTTTGATATGATGTACTTTGCAATATCTTGTTTCATATTGGGCCAAGAGAATAGTGACTTGATCTTACGATATGCGGCTGTTATACCACTATGTCCTCCCAAGCACAATAGTACAACTTGATGTGCTTCTGTGTGATTCCCCAGCCAAATGCGGCCTTTGTGCTTGATCAGGCCATCCACAAGAAAGAATCCCTTTTCATTTGCACCTGTTAAATTGAGTTCAGTAAGTAGTTCCTTGGCTTGTGGATGGCTGCCATTTTTGGGCATGTGCTTGTCTGGACAGAGCGTTAGTTGCCTTATTCTTAGGTCCTTTTTTATACACCAACTTGTATTGGCGGCCTAGAAGATTGAGGAATGCCTTTTGCTGCATAGGTTGCTGTATGACTTGCTCATTTGAGTGCAAAAGGCTTTTGTGATCAGTTAGGATGATGAATTCCTTATGCTGCGAATGAAGTTTCCATTTGTTGACAGCCATAATGATGGCTAAGCACTCTTTATCATAAGTGGATAGTGCCTCAGCTTTCTGTCCTAATGCTTTGCTGAGGTAAGCTATGGGATGGTTATCCTGCATGAGCACTACACCCAGCAGATGCATCTGTTTCAATGGAGAAGCCCTTCTTGAAGTCTGGTAAGGCCAGTATTGGAATATTGTGTTTTCTTCAGAAGATCTGTCAGTGGTCTACTTATAAGGCCATAGTGTCTAAATTTCCTATTATAGCCAGAGAGTCCCAAGAATCCCCTCAGCTACTTCAAGTCAGTTGGTGTTGGCCATTGTTCCACCCTTGATCTTTGTCGGGTTTGTTGCCACACCTGCACCACTTATGACATGTCCCAGGTATTCCAATTATTGCTGGGCAAAGGAGCATTTGGACATTTTCAGCAGGGATTTGTGTTGCTACGGAATGTTGAGATGTTGGATGTGATCTTCTAAGGTCTTGCTATAAATGAGTATGTCATCCACAAATACTAGGACATGTTTCCTCAGGATGAGTGCAAATAGTATGTTCATATTCTCTGGAATGTTGCAGGTGCATTGGTGAGCCCAAAGGACATCACTTTGAATTCCAATGACCATGATGGGTTTTAAAAGCTGTCTTGAGAATGTATTGTGGCAACACCCTTATCTGGTGATATCCAAACCTGATACCCAGCTTTGTAAACCAGGCTTTCAATTCATCCAATAACTCATGAACTATGGGAAGATGATATTTGTTATTGACATTGATGGCATTGAGTTGTCTATAGTCAATGCAGAACCTCCATGTTCCATCATTTTTCTTGACCAAGTGTACAAGAGATGAGAATGGGCTGGTGCTTGGTTGTATGACACTATTGAGTAGCATCTCCTTGACTTGTCCTTCTATCTCATCCTTTTGATTTGGTGTGTACCTATATGGCTTCACATTTATTGGTTTCACCCCTGGAAACATCTCTATCTTATGGTCCAATACTCTTGAGGTAGGCATGGTTGTTGGTGTTTGGAAGAGCTCCTTGTTGTCTTGGATCAATTCAGCTATGTCATCATGTAGCTGCTCTTGATCCTTCTACCTATCACAGGAGAAAGTTTCTATGATGGCAGTGGAGGGGGGGGGGTGAATTTGGGGCAGGTTCGTGGAGACAGGTGTTGGCCGGTGGTGCCAGGATGGAGACTCTGGTACCAAATGTGACGATCCAAGGACCGACACCGATAGTTAGAGGTGGTTGCTAGCGACACACATGGCGGTGAGGGTCGGCAGTGCTGCCACTTGAGTAGGGGAAGAGGAACACTCGAGTAGTGTTTAGGGTTGTTTGTTCTCCCCCTCCTCGGTTCACCCCAGCTAGTACATATTGTTCATTTTGGCCCACCGGCCTAATGACACTTTACATGGGCTTACGACCTAATACTTCGGCTCACAGGACGATGCACTCACATAGATATGGCCCAGTTGTGACACAGCTATAGACCACAACAAATCCATGACCGACACCACCGAGGAGAGCAATGGAACATTGGTCGTCATCGATTGGTTGCCGGCCTCGCCGTTGTGCTACTCTCGCATATCGTCCGTGCTAACTAGTGTGTGTCTCTTGCCACAACCGCGGCGGCAAGGTGACATTTGCGTTGGAACTACTGGGCCACGCCGTGTCTGTCATCATCCCTCTCACCGCGCTCGTCGCCACAGAATAAACTGGTGGATGGCATTGACGTCATGGGTAAGCAAACGCCATCGCCAATCATCACCGGCTGCAACAACCACTCTTCCACATCTCGGTGCATGCCATGGTCATTGGCATTGGATTTGGTGAGCTTCCTCTTGGCCTGCGGATCCCGTGCAGTGCACAGTGTTGAGGACCTGTGTGGTTCGAGGACTGGTGGATGGTCGCTTCCTGATGTGATGAGTGATTGACAACGTGGTGTGGACTGACTCTTGGCTAAGTATTGCAGGTGCAGGTTGCGGCTTGACTGGTGTTGGTGCAGGTGAAGAACAAGCGTGAAAGGTCGTTGCCGGGTAGGCCTCCAGGTGTGGAGAAGACAAGTAGGCTTGGTTCGAGGGACCCGGTGGCCGATGGGGTCAAGTGCGGGCTGCATGGTGGCAAGAATAGCAAGACGAAGTCGTGGACGGTTTGTTGGTTGAGCCTCAAAACCAAGGTCGAGTCGGGACTATGTGGGAGCCGAGTCATGAGTGGTGATTGGCGGAGGCTACACCGAGTTCGCGGGGTTTCTAGTGGTTCACCAGAAAACCACTGGGTTTCTTGGTTGATCCACAAAGCCAAGACCGAAGACGGAGGTGCATCAGCATCAGGCCGGTCTGACCGGTGTGCGACCACGGCTTCCGGAGGCTTCGAAGCAGAGGACACGTGTCGGGATCGCAAGGTTTGCGTCGAGGCTAAGCAAGTTTGCGGTCGCCGGGCATACGTCTGATGGTGCTACGATGAAGTTTCCCAAAAGGCCCTTCGGGGGCGTGTATCCTAGTTTAATGTAATAGGGGTAGTTTCGTCTTTCGGTTGCCTCCATATAACCCAAGTGGTGAGAGGATGGCAGCCATCTCTTGGAACCCTAGCTCATTTTGTTTTGCTATTTTCCTCTTCCTATTTTCCTTAGGATTTTCTAGGACTAGCTTGAGAGCTTCATGGTGAGACCTTGAGAGAGGGATGGATGATAGGGAGGCAAGCTAGACCTTGTATGAACCTTCATGATATGTATAGATGATTCAGCGTGGTTCCTCAAGGCTTGATTGTGTCTCTCCCGTTTTCCCTTTTTGGTGATTTTCGGAGCCTTTTCTTGGTATTTTTCTTGTGGCGGATTTGAGACCTTTCTCTTTGGGATTTGGTGGGGGATGTATGCATGAACCCTTCGTGGTTCTTTTCCTTGTGATTCGCCTCCCAAATCCGTGAATAAAGGGGCTCGATTTTGGGGTTTTCTCCGGTTTAGGGTTAGAGGCGTTCTTGGTGGAAATCCTTCGATTCCTCTTGATTTAGCAAGTTTTGCTAAAAAGCAACAAAGAGTAGGTCCTTACTTTCATTATTTTAGCTCAATTTCTAGTTAGTTACCATTTCTAAGTGAGCCAACTATTGCAATCAAGAATTGTACAATACAATTAATCCACGCAGTAATATTCACATAGTTCTATCATTATGGGATATCATGACTAGTTGATTAAGCAGTCTCAGATAACGGTGAGAGGCCGACAATCGATTGATTAAACCCTTGCAAGGTAAACGTAAACACACGGAACGGTGTCCTCACAAAGAGTTCACCAACCAGGCAGTTCCCAAAATTCTTCAACTCAGGATCGAATCTTACAGTCTTTGGTACAAGGCTATCTGGCATGCCCCACACAGTACATCCAGAATCACACATGAACCACCGGTAGCTAGCCGTGAGACGCATCTCAAGATTAGTAATAGTAAGATCCCTCACCGCCTCATTAAGGGACTAGGCTTACCAGTCCCATTTCCGACAAGTGCTTAGTACGTTCAAACACTTAACCCACGAAAGCCATTGGATTGGAGCCCAAATCCCATGCTCTTACCACATGAGCAATCCATTTATAAAGATCTTATGATTCCAACATAAGAACCTATTCTCGCGAGTGACGAACATCACTCGACTTTTACCGGGTCCTATAGCATAGCAACTATCGACCTAGCATACTAGTAAAAAGGCATAGGTACCTAGAGATCATGCATCTAGGGTTTCAGTTCAACTCCTGAACGTAAATGCACAAACATACATAGATAGTTGCATAATTTCAAAAAGACTTAGGTTAATGCCCGGTGCTTGCCTTCGTCAGCAACGCTAGCCTGGGGCTCCTCGGTGTCCTGGTTCACCTCCACGAAGTGCAGCTCCGCGTCAGATCCTCCTTCCTCAGCTTCCGGCACGAGCGAGTAGTTACCGTCGGGATGTTGTACACGGGATGCATATGCAACACGTAAAGGGGTGGAATTGATTAAACAAGATGCTATGCAACACATACAAACATGGAGTGCATGATTGTCCATATCCACCTTGACAAACATATAATTAGGATATTCTTTCTATTAAAGGAATGACATGTGGTGCTTTATTATTTATTCTTTTTGATAGTGACTGTGTACATATTTATATAAATTAAATCAATTTAATTTCACCAAACAGCAAGGGTTGGTTCTCAGATCCTACTCATGCTACACAATACATACATAGGGTCACCAAGGTGAAATTGGTGCTTTTCCATTTAAACTTATTATTAAGCTTAATTTGATTCCAAAGTTTCTAGCCACAAATTAATTCATAAAATACAGTGAGTGGTGTATCTGAAGCTCTATATACCTAAACAAAGCCACTGAGCAAGATTTCACATTTAGGTGAGGTATAAATTAATTATACTGAAAATGACAATTTCTAGCTACCACAAATATGATAAATGCATATAAAATTAAATAAAAAACTTCTGGAGCCAAACTTTCTCCCACATCATCTCTGACTTAAAACAAGGCTAGGAAATCAATAAACATATCAAGAGCTACTTTAGATATTGAACTAGGCATTTATATTTAAATCTAAGCATAATTCAGGAATAAATATTTATAGCAGATATAAAATCATGATCAATTCAGCAAAAGTGAATCTAGTCATATTATGATCATAACAAGAAGTTGAGCACAAAAATCTATGTATAGTTTGCTACAAAAATCATTAAGCCAGATATATCATAAATGCCAAATAAATCATATTAAAAGATCTACTTAGTAACTTTGTGCAATTTTTGGTCCAGAATCTACACATGACATATCTAGCAACATATCCAAAATTCAGCTCAATATCATATGTATGTTTTGAACTACAGCAAAAGTAGGTCAAACTGAGTTTGAATTTTAATTCAAAAGCTACCAGTCAAAAGTATGGTAATGCTTTGTAGAAGTTGTAGATCTAGTCACACGGAAACCAACAAAATTGGTTCGTCATTTTTCTGATTTTTCTATGATTTTCTACGAATTTTCTAAGATCCAGCCAAAAACTACCAAAGGGGAAAGAATCTATTTACTAACAGGCCCCTGGAAAGGTTTTGGATATCACACATATACCCTCGGTTTGCATAAAAGACCCTGGAGTGAATTTGGACCTCGAAATGTGGTCCTCGGGGCGGCCGGCGGCGCGGACGGCCGGATTCCGGCGAGCTCGCCGCTGTTCTTGGCCGGAGAAGCGGCGGGGGAAGACCAGACGCTCACACGGACTCGAGTGGTGGCCGGAGTTGGGGCGGAAACCTCACCGGAGAGCTTGCGCGGCGGAGCCCGGCGGCGGCGGCCGTGGGAGCGACTGCTCCGGCGAGCTCTCGATCGGGGAAAGAGAGGGGCGGCGCGGATGGCTCCAGTAGGTCCTAGGGGGTGTGCCAGGGGTGTTGAGAGGTGCCGGAGACGAGCGGAGGGTGACGCTCAGCTGCGGCGGCGCTAATGGCGGTTGGCGAAGCTCGGGCACGCGCGAGAGGAGAGGGAGGCGGCTCTTTATAACCGAGGGAGTGAGAGAGGGGCTTCCTGCCTTCGCCGCGAAGGGAGTGCGGGGCGGTGGAGGGGCCGGGAGGGCGCGGCGCGCGGGAACGCGGCACGACAGAGGCGCGACAGGGGGGGCCCGGCGCGGACACGGGCGTCGCGGCGCATGGCGCCTTAAGGCCGCCTGCCGAGGGAGGGGCCAGAGACAGGGGCGCGGCCAAGGGCTCCCGCTCGCCCACGTGGCTGCCCGGCGGCCTCGACGTCCGGGCCCCGGGAACAGCCCGCGGCGCGCGTGGGCGCCGGTCGGCACCGAACGCGGCGCGATGTGGGTGCCAACATTTCGGTTTAACCCTGTTGAACCGACCCAAACTCAAAAATTTCGAATATAAGTTCAATTTCACCCAATAGCAAAGTTGTAGAGGAAACATCCAGCTACAATATTTACAAAGGGCCATAGGGGTTTCGATGAACAAATCAACTGGGAACGCGTGCCAAAGTTCAAGTTTTTTCTCGACCCAGCAGATTGTGCAGCAGGGCTTTGCCTAAGGTTTTGGGCATCTTACACTCAAAATTTGAAATGCCGCCAATTAGGAAATTTATGTCCCTCAAAAAGATGGACAACTTTTGTATTGGCCGATTTTTGAGTGTTTAGATGAATTTTGGAGAACGCGACAAAAGTTCTAGGAAAGGTTCAAGGCATTAGGGGTTTTGACCAACATTTGACCAGGGTTTGACCACTAATGCATGTTGACTTGCTTAAGATGATCATTAGTGATTCTTGGCTAGGTTTTCGAGGTGATGACCCAGGTTGACCAAGGTTTGACTAAAGTCAACGTGATTGACTTGGTTGACTAGGTCATTAGCACTAATAATGCTAATTAAAAACCTGGGGCGTCACAGGTACCGCCCTTTAAATGGTGTACCTAAGCTTCGTGTGCAAATGCCTAGGGCCAAGGCTATCGTGAGGATGGTTCCGGCTTGGGGAGATCGAAAGGTGGCAGGTGGTGCTGCTGGCCGAGCACCATCGGTCAGACCGGTCAGGGGACCGGTCAGACCGGTGCTGGTCTGGGTGCCAGGGATTTTGGTTTCCGCACCCGTGAGGATGCTCAGTTCGGTTCGTTTGGTCATGGTACAGGTGTTTGGCATGGTGAGTCTGGTGGTGGTCAGTTTGCTAGACGTTCTCTACCTCGTGCTCAATTTGAGGGTGGAAGAGGTCGTAGCTTTGAGTTGGAGATGAGCAACGGTCCACGGTCTTCCTTTCGTGGTTTTCACTCTCCTCCAGTGAGACAGGGATGGTTCCCTCGTGGTGGTTCCCGTGGTGGTAGTTTTGATAGGCGTGATGATATGGTTTGTGCTAACCCCACTTTGGAGCAAATGGTTCGGCATTGGTTTTACTCTTTTGGTACTAACCCTAGTGCTGAGTCGTTTGTTCACTCACATGCTCACTTTTGAATTTCAGGTGGGAGACTTGAGTAACGTTTGGCTGATTGACTCCGGTTGTTCAAGGCATATGACCGGAGACAAGGGGTGGTTCTCAAGTCTAGTCCCGGTGGTGTCCAAGACATACATCACTTTTGGGGATAATGGGCGAGGGCGTGTGCTTTCAGAAGGTGAGATTAAGATAAGTGACAAAGTCACTCTCAGGCGTGTTGCTCTTGTTCAATCGTTCGGATTCAATTTGCTTTCCGTTTCCCAACTGTTGGATGAGGGTTTTGAGGTGTTGTTTCGGCCTGGTGGTTCTCGGATATTGGATTCTCGAGGGGACCTTGTTTGCATGGTCGTTCCCGAGGGTCAAGTTTTCCGAGCTGATTTCTCTCAGTCCTGTGGTGTAGCTCGTTGCTTTTTGGCAGGTTCTTCGAGTGAGTTGTGGAAGTGGCATAGGAAGTTGGGTCACTTAAGCTTTGACCTTTTGTCTCGCTTGAGTAAACTCAATTTGGTCCGAGGATTGCCACGGCTGAGATTTGAAAAAGAGTTGGTTTGTGCGCCGTGTAGGCCTACCAAGATGGTAGCCTCTTCCCATCCGCCCCTCACCGATGTGATGACGGAGCGTCCATGCGAGCTGCTCCATATGGACCTTGTTGGCCCAGCTCGTGTGAGATCTGCGAGTGGGAAGTGGTACATCCTAGTTGTGGTGGACGACTACTCTCGGTATGCTTGGGTCTTCTTTTTGGAGGAGAAAGGAGGGACATTTGGTTTTGTTCGAGATCTTGTCTTGAGGTTGAAGAACGAGAGGCACAGAGATGCCATACGAGCGATCCGTAGTGACAATGGCTCGGAATTCAAAAACTCTCGCTTCGAAACCTTTTGCCATTACTTGGGTCTTGAACACCAGTTCTCTAGTCCGTATACGCCTCCCCAGAACGGCGTGGTGGAAAGGAAAAACAGAACCCTGTGTGAGATGGCTCAGACGATGCTCGACGAGCATAGGACTCCGAGAAGGTTCTGGGCTGAGGCGGTCAATACCGCGTGCTATGTGTCGAACAGGATTTACCTCAGGGTCCATAAGAAGAAGACTTGCTACGAGTTGATGCACGGTAGAACTCCCAAGTTGAGTCACTTTCACGTCTTTGACTGTAAATGCTTCATTCTGAAGAAAGGGAAGAAGTTGGAAAAGTTCGAGACTAGGTCTGTTGATGGCATTTTCTTTGGTTACGCATCTCATTCTAGAGTCTTTCGAGTGCTCAATCTTGAAACTAACCAAATCGTGGAGACTTGCGAGGTTACCTTCGACGAGACACAACCACGTAGTCAGCTTGTTTTTGCGTGTGCAGGTGACGAGGAACTTGGCGAGGAGATTTTTCAGGAGGAGGAGCATGAACATGGAGATGATGAAGATGGCGGTGTGGTGCCCACGGCTGAGCATGTACCTACTACTTCGACTACGATCGAGAACGGGCCCTCTCCTACACCCACGACGACAAACCCAGATCAAAGAGAAGCTGCAGTTGAGGGAGAGGTAGCTTCAAGGCAAGAACCTCCTCGGTGAGTTCAAGTGGATCACCCAGCTTCGAGGATCATCAGGGACATCAACGAATGCACTACACGGTCGAGGGTTCGAAACAATTCTTACTTTGCCCATGCTGCTTTTGTTGCTACTTTTGAGCCCAAAGACATTGGACACGCCTTATCTGATTCTAATTGGGTCAACATGATGCATGAAGAGTTGGAGAACTTTGAGAGAAAATGGGAGTTGGTAGATCCTCCACCAGGTTGTAAGCCTATCGGAACAAAATGGGTGTGGAAGAATAAAGAGGGTGAGAATGGAGAAGTGGTGAGAAACAAGTCGAGGTTGGTGGCGCAAGGGTATAGTCAGAAGGAGAGGATTGACTACGAGGAGACCTTTGCTCCCGCAGCCCGTTTGGAGGCGATTAGGATCCTTCTAGCCTTTTCCGTGGCTAAAGGGTTCAAATTGTACCAAATGGACGTGAAGAGTGCTTTCCTGAACGATGTGTTGGAAGAAGAGGTGTATGTGAAGCAACCACCGGGGTTTGAGAGTGAGAAGTACCCCCACCAGGTGTACAAGTTGAGAAAGATGCTCTATGGGTTGAAACAGGTGCCTAGGGCTTGGTATGGCAGGTTGAGGGGGTTTCTTTTTGCTAAGGGCTTTGAGATGGGGAAGGTTGATCAGACCTTGTTTCTCCTCAGGCAGGGTGTTGATATTCTGATTGTTTAGGTATACGTGGATGATATTATCTTTGGTGGCTCGTCTCACTCTTTGGTTGCAAGGTTTGTAGAAGACATGAGCAGGGAATTCGAGATGAGCATGATGGGTGAGTTGCAGTTCTTCCTCGGCCTCCAGATCAAGCAGTCGAAGGAAGGAACATTTGTGCACCAATCAAAGTACACCAAAGACATTGTGAGGAAGTTCAAGATAGAGGACTCCAAGGCCATGGTGATACATATGAGTACGACTACAGCTCTTGATGTGGACGAGGAAGGTGAGCACGTGGACCAGAAGGAGTACCGAAGCATGATCGGGTCACTCCTGTACTTGACGGCAACGAGGCCGGACATCCAATTCTCGGTATGTCTGTGCGCTCGTTTTCAAGCGTCTCCAAGGACTTCGCATCGGCAAGCAGTCAAATGCATATTCAGGTATTTGCGGCACACTCCAGACTTCGGCCTTTGGTACTCCGCGTCTTCTTCTTTGGCTCTTCATGGATTTTCGGACACGGATTTTGCCGGATGTCGGTTGGATAGGAAGTCCACTTCTGGGACTTGCCAGTTCTTGGGTTCTTCTTTAGTGTCTCGGTCTTCCCGCAAGCAGTCGAGTGTTGCTCAATCCACTACCGAGGCAGAGTATGTAGCCGCTACTAGTTGTTGCTCTCAGCTCCTTTGGATCACATACACCATGAGCGTCTTTGGTGAGGAGTATACGCATGTCCCACTTCAATGTGACAGCACCAGTGCCATAAGTGTTGCAAAGAACCCAGTGCTCCATTCCAAAACCAAGCACATAGAAGTGAGGTATCATTTCCTGAGAGACAATGTTGAGAAATGGAAAATCGCTTTGATCCATGTACCCACACATGACCAGCTAGCCGATATCTTCACCAAGCCCCTAGATCAAGCAACTTTCACTCGTTTGCGGGGGGAGCTTGGTGTGTGTTTGATTTCTTGAGTTGGGTGTGGGAGCTCCTTTGTAGCATATGTATAGCTTTCCTTTGTGTATTTCTTGCATTTTGCATTGCATATGTAACATGATGCATAGGCATCTTTGAATCTTAGGTTGCATGCTTTTGTATCATATGCGTCTTGTAGGAAAAGCTTCTCCTATATACATTGTTCACCATGATATGCTATATATGATCTTTTGAGCTAGTTTGGTATGCTATGGTTAGTTTGACTTAGCTCTTGATGATCTTGATTTATATCCATGGTTGATAGCTATGCTTTTTTGACAAATGTCACATGTATGCTCTCTTGTGGGTAAATGCCTTTATATGATCATGACATGTTTTAGTGGCTTTTCTATACTTAATTTGTGCTTGGATGATTTATTTTGAGCACATGGGGCCAAAGGCTCATTTGTCATCATGAATGTTTAGCCCCCATGCTTTATCTTGTGGAGGGGCATAAGTTCCTTTTTGTCGCAAAGACATTTCATGTACCAAATATAAATCTGAAAATGAAATGTAAATTGCTTGGAAAATGTGCTCCCATGTCATATGTGCTTAATTTAATTTATTTTGGGTGCTAAACCGTTGCATGATGCCTATCAATGAGAAGTCTCACGTATAGAAGTAGACACATGGCTCGGTGGCTTTGACATGACATGAGGTGCTTGTGGGTGTTTATGATGATCTTATGCTTAGAATGGTTGTCCTAGCATGAAGTTTGTGTGGTTTTGCCATTTTGACATGTTTTGCTCATGTTTAGGACTTTGCTCATGAGAGGGTAAATTTTCGCAAAAATGATCAATTCTATCTTAGCTTTGCCCAATGGTTGTGAAACTTGGTGATCTTGTAGTTTATGTCCATACGAAGCTATAGAGTATCTAACTTGCTCATTTGGATATGTGTAGCATCCTATGTTCAATTTTGTCTATTTGAGAAGCTCTAGGTTGCATTTTTCCTAATTTTGGCTTGATTCATGCATTGTCAACAAGGGGGAGAAGTTTGAGCATGTTTTGGCTTGCTGCATGCATTTAGAAGGTTTTTGAGTAGTTCCGAGCCATTTTGGGGCTCTTGCAGTTCCCAGGTTTTACAGGTGGTCATCGGCCTGACTGGTGACACTCACCGGTCTGACCGGTGTGAGTGTCAGGATCTGGGCGATCTGGTGCACCGGTCTGACCGGTGAGGTGGACCGGTCTGACCGGTCAGAGCAAGGCTGAGGCAGTTGCTCTGTTTTGTGAAGTAGTTTGCATGCATTCGTCCAGAGGGAGTTGCATTGGTTCAGGGGGAGCTTGCATGTGTGCAGGGGGAGCTCTTTGTGGTTTTCAAGCTTTGGTTTGTTGGTCTTTTGCTCTTTGTTCGAGCTTGTTTTTGTCTTGGTTTTGTCGAGCCGTTGCCCTTGCCTAAGTGGACCGAGACTTTCCTCTTTCAAGTGATCTTGCTCTTTGCCTTTGGTTGACTTTCGATCGCTTGTTTGAGTTTTCTTTTAGTCGTTTCTTTTCTTTTCATTTTCTCTTTGGTTACCAAATGTGTGTGTTGTCAATGCACTCATCAAGGGGGAGATTGAGGACCTGTGTGGTTCGAGGACCGGTGGATGGTCACTTCCTGATGTGATGAGTGATTGACAACGTGGTGTGGACCGACTCTTGGCTAAGTATTGCAGGTGCAGGTTGTGGCTTGACTGGTGTTGGTGAAGGTGAAGAACAAGCGCGAAAGGTCGTTGCCGGGTAGGCCTCCAGGTGTGGAGAAGACAAGTAGGGTTGGTTCGAGGGACCCGGTGGCCGACGGGGTCAAGTGCGGGCCGCATGGTGGCAAGAACAGCAAGACGAAGTCGTGGACGGTTTCTTGGTTGAGCCTCAAAACCAAGGTCGAGCCGGGACTATGTGGGAGCCGAGTCATGAGTGGTGATTGGCGGAGGCTACACCGAGTTCGCGGGGTTTCTAGTGGTTCACCAGAAAACCACTGGGTTCCTTGGTTGATCCACAAAGCCAAGACCGAAGACGGAGGTGCAGTAGCATCAGGCCGGTCTGACCGGTGGGTCTGACCGGTGGGTACCGGTCTGACCGGTGGAGGACACCGGTCTGACCGGTGTGCGACGACGGCTTCCGGAGGCTTCGAAGCGGAGGACACGCGTCGGGATCGCAAGGTTTGCATCGAGGCTAAGCAAGTTTGCGGTCGCCGGGCATCCGTCCGATGGTGCTACAACGAAGTTTCGCAAAAGGCCCCTCGGGGGCGTGTATCCTAGTTTAATGTAATAGGGGTAGTTTCATCTTTCGGTTGCCTCCATATAACCCAAGTGGTGAGAGGATGGCAGCCATCTCTTGGAACCCTAGCTCATTTTGTTTTGCTATATTCCTCTTCCTATTTTCCTTAGGATTTTCTAGGACTAGCTTGAGAGCTTCATGGTGAGATCTTGAGAGAGAGATGGATGATCGGGAGGCAAGGTATACCTTGTATGAACCTTCATGGTATGTATAGATGATTCGGTGTGGTTCCTCAAGGCTTGATTGTGTCTCTCCCGTTTTCCCTTTTTGGTGATTTTCGGAGTCTTTTCTTGGCGTTTTTCTTGTGGCGGATTTGAGACCTTTCTCTTTGGGATTTGGTGGGGGATGTATGCATGAACCCTTCGTGGTTCTTTTCCTTGTGATTCCCCTCCTAAATCCGTGAGTAAAGGGGCTCGATTTTGGGGTTTTCTCCGGTTTAGGGTTAGAGACGTTCTTCGTGGAAATCCTTCGATTCCTCTTGATTTAGCAAGTTTTGGTGGACCAAATCGTGGCTATAGAATGCCCATGAGGTACTCTTACTATCCCGAAAGTCTTGTGCGAATCCGTAGAGCGAATCGGGAGATCGGGATTTGGATTTGGAGGAGTTGACCCGCGGGTTGCTGTTCATCCCGAGCACCCAGGCCCTGACCGGTCCGACCGGTGTCCTTCACCAGTCTGACCGGTGCAGACCCCTGTTGGGTTTTTGCTCGGGTGAACGTCCAGGTGTGTTTCCCAGTCTTTAGGCTTGCTGCTGTTTTGAGTTTGGTCTGTTTTGGAGCTTGGGAGGTCGGTCTCGTGGATTTGGGGTTTCCTGGCTTATACCGGTCTGACCGGTGAGCTACACCGGCCTGATTGGTGTAGAAGCTTGTCAGATGTTTAGATCTGCACAACCCACAGGGGGGTTAACCCCGGTGGTTTATTTGTTCGGCGGGGTGGAATCTAGGGCTAAGAACTCGAAGGTTGCGCACAAGCACATGGAACACAGAGAACACAGCGAGTTTATACTGGTTCAGGCCTCCGGAGAGTAAAACCTTACATCCAGTTGTTGGTGTAGATTGCTTGAGGATTGCGCGATTACAAGGGGTCGCCCTGCCCGCCTTATATTGGCCAGCGGACAAGGTCGGCGCCCAGACTCTTGTTCGGTTACGACCAGGAGACCTAAATCTAGTTGTTTACAACCATTGCCATATACGTCGATCTGCTTTGTCGGAATCCACCGTCATCTTGCCTTATACGCCAAGTCTTGAAGTCGTTCTGGATAAGGTCGCCTGGGGAATCTTCTGGAAGGTCTTCAGGAGGTCGTGTGGTCCACCAACCAGGTCGGTTGGGCCCACTATCAGGTCGGCGGGTCTTTTAGTAGGCCGGACCCACTTGTCGGGGACGGCCGTGAGCCTGGTCGGTGGGGACCCAGGGGTACCCATGTCTCACAAGCCCCCGAGCGATGTGTAGGCGCAGCGACCTTAGAAGGTCATGACGAAGTCATAGAGCTATCGACATGTCGAATAGCGTGCACGTCGGTCCGAAAAGAAGAAATAAAATCAGCTTAGCAGCCGACCTGTTTGTAGTCTTGCCGAACGCAGCGAGGTCGAGTGACGACCTATAAGAAGTAGACTTCGAATAGATCGAAACGACGATGAAAAATTCAGAGGGCGTCAAGGACGCACTCATAGAGTAGTATCCGAGCATCGTGGCGGGCAAGATGGCCGGTATGATGATCCAAAAAAGAAAACAAGAGGTAGGTCGAGTAACGACAGGTTTCCCAACAAGTCGGTACGACGAAGAAAACAAGAGGGCATCGAAGACGCTCTCGTAGAGTAGCCCCTGAACATTGAAGCAGGCAGCATGGCTGGTTTGATGCTCAAAAAAGAGAAGAAAACTGAGTCATGGTCTTGATCAAACAAAGTGTAGAGACACCCAGATCTCCTAACATAGCTGCAAGGAGTCTGGCAGGGCCGACCTCAAGGAGGCCTTGTAGGCGTGCCGACCTCAAAAAAGGCCTCAAATCAATAATGCCCAGTATCCGAGGATACCCAACAAGATCTTTAAACACACATCGCATGAAGAGGTCGTCGATGATGTCGTAGCTGAAGTGGTGACGTCCAGATCTGTTGTTGATGAAGTTATGAATATGTAGATCTTAACCAAATGGAGTGTAGAGACACCTAGATATCCTGCAAAGCTGCAAGGAGTCTGGCAGAGTCACCTGAGGCATGCCGACCTCAAGAAGGTCTCAAATCAAGAAGCTCCCAAGCACCCGAAGATACTTGGCAGGGCCATTAGGCGCGCACCTCACAGGGAGGCCTTCATTCCCGACGTAAAATCCCGGGTGTCCAGAACAGGCTGGCAGGGCTACAAGAGCACACCGACCTCGGAAGGTCATGCATCCGGGGCGCCCAACTAGGTTGGCAGAGCCGTAGACATACCAAGGTATTGCAAGACCTAGGTATTAAGGCGCGCTGACCTCAAGGAGGCCGTTTTGGTGTCCAGATGACCAGCATAGCTGCCAGCCATCCAGCAGAGCCATGACACTAAGGTATTGACGACCTCAGCAATAGGCACACCGACCACGGGGGCCCGACGAAATCGTAGACGTGAATCTTCTGGACGCCAGGCGCCCAGACGGATCTGGCAGAGCAGCGAGGCACGCCTACCCCGGAAGGTCTTCAATCGAACCTACGACCATTCTGCTCAGGAAACAGAAATATAGGCTGATTGCATTAGGTCTGTTTACATGCAGAGCCATAGCGGGTGCACCAGGACGTAGAGCCTAGCGGGTGCAATGAAGACGCAGAGCCGTAAAGGGTGCGTTTAATCATCGTCGTCGTCCGTAGTTGTAGCGAGGGCGCAGGGCCCTCTGACACAGAGTCCGGCTTATCTCTCCGTAGACTCTAGGGTCACGGGTCAACAGTGGTCAGAGATTCTCTCGCCACCCAAAAAACGACAAACTGCCCACTGATCAAGAGGTGTACTGTAGCCATGTGATGCCGCAGTGGCCTCAGGCATTAGTGATGCACCAGCTACAAAGGCGTCGCGAGGCAGGGAAAAGATACATCGTCTTTAATGATCCACATGTCTACATGACCTCTCAATCACGTGGTAACAGTGTCATCACTTCACCGGCCGCAGAAGGCCTGGTTCCGGCTATAAATAGCACCATAGGGCTGAAGGAGGCAAGCACCGAGCATTGCTGAGCTATGAAGCCACAGAGTAAGGTTCCGGTCATGCCATGGGCATGCGACCGTCCACCAGAGCATAGAATGCAAAGTTTGTAGAAGCTTGGAGTTAGAAGAATGCTTGCGAAGTATAGGTGTCTCCCCCACTCTTTGTACCGTGCCTCAGCGAGGAATCCTGGAGAGTTTGGAGGTGATGCTGTAGAGGCCCGAGGTGATGCTGCAAGTTCTTGGTAAGCATGAGATGCTCATCGAGGGCTCGCAGGACGCGCCGAAGAGCAAGCTCGTGCCTGCATTCCGTAGTCAGGCACAAAGTGTGACCTGCTATGTGCAGCGTTGTGCAGTCATTCACCGCAAGGCCACCATCGAGGATCTGAAGCTAGAAGAATTCTTGCGATGTACTCTGCTATAGTAGAGAACATGGAAAAGATTGCTCTAGGTAGATCAGGTCTTCAAATATGTTTGTATCTTGTAACCGAATCTGGATCCAACGAGGTTGCAGGTGACTTGTGTACCTTCGAAGTTCCTATGTAATGTTCGCTCTCTTCTGTCATGTAATGGTCATTTTGAAGAAATTATTCATCAAAGACCTAAAATGATGTTGTTTGGGGGCTTATCGACCTCATGGAGATTGAATGTGCTATCAGGACGATCTGATTATCTTTGGTGTATGTATGACCTAAACTCGGGGTATAGGTCGCCAGTCTATCAGTTGGGTATATAGCTGTTGGCATGAAATCCGGGGAGATCATCTCGCGAAATTAATGGCGAAGAGTCGTTGTGGCAGATCCGTTGTGGTGATAGATCCGCAACGGGCGTCCGCGGCGGGACCCATATAAATACGGCCACAGGGATGGGCGTTGACCCTCCCTTTCCATCATCTTCTTCCTCTCGCCATCCGCCGGAAACTTCCTTGCCCTAGCCGCCGTGCCCACGCATCCAGCCCACCATACTCGAAGCCAGAGCTTGCCGCCACTGTCTCTAGCAGACCAAGCACCGCCACCGCGACTCGTGCGCCGCGCCGCTCCGCATGTGCATAAAAACCCTAGTGACATTTGGATCCAAATCCACTTGACTTGAAAAAATGGCGGCCACGGCTTCCCAAATCCCCGCCCCGGAGACGGTCTGGGAGCCCTCGGGGATGACCGAGGAGAAGATCCAAGTGCTGGTGAATCGCGGGCTGCTCAGGTCCAAGGCGGAGATGGAGTGGAAGGCGCCCACCGGCAAGGCGTTCCCAACGGAGGACGACAAGGAGCAGGTTGTCTTTGCCTCCTTCTTCGAGCGCGGGTTCAATGTGCCCGCCGGTGACTTCTTTAGAGGTCTGCTGTACTACTACAAGCTGGAGCTGGTACACCTCGTTCCCAACTCCATCACTGTAGTGTCGTCGTTTATCCATTTTTGCGAGGCGTATCTAGGGATACCGCCGCATTTTTTGTTGTGGTGATACTTCTTCCAAGTCAAGACCACTAGCAAGCGTACGGGCGTCGTAGGCTCAGTGATGTTCTGCTTAAGACCAGGTCTTAAGGCCGAATGGCTTGATATGGACCTCCCGCGAGTTGGAAGATGTTAAGGAGTTGCTCGCCCTTGTAGCCGACCTCAAGAAGAAGGGTCTGACGGGGGGTTCAGTGGCGATGTCGTTTTGTCGTCATCTGATCCAGCCGATCAAGGACCGGGTGCATCCGGCCTACGAGTATTGGGGTCAGTCGGACCCTACTCGTGAAGTTAACCGCAAGGTCTCCCAGGAAGAGATGGCAGCCAGGGTCACGCAGCTGTACACCGGGCGGTTCTGGAACAGAAAGTGCCCGAAGGCGCACTCCCTGACCCGACCAGCTGACCCAGTGAGTCTTGAACTAACTAGCTCGTCTTTGAAGTTTTTATTTTGTGTGCCTCAGAGGAAGACCTCCTAGACCTTATTTCTTTGTCTTTTGCAGGCTCGGGAGATGTAATATTGGTGCCCTGCACCGCTGCCGACCGACGAGGAGCCGCGTCGGAAATTGAGGTTGCAAGACTACCAACCTCCAGCAGCAAGACTACCAACCTGGAGAATTATCTGTCAGATTCGTCGATGGGGGCTGATGAAGACAGCGATTCAGAGGTCGGTGATGACGTGGTGAGCCGGCTTGAGGCGAGCAGTGCCACAAGACCGGGACGCAAGATGAGGGCGGCGACGGCGAAGCAGTCGAGCTCGAGGGCTGCCGCGACGGCCGAGGCAGCAAAGACTGCTAAGCTCGAGGCCGACAAAAAGAAGAGGAAGAGGAAGACAATCCCTACCCCGACATCCAAGGAGGTCGAGGAAGAGGATGAAGCCACTGATGACCCGCCGGTTCTTGATAACCGTGCGGCACCGAGGTCGCCAAGTCCTGCGGCCAAGAGGCGGCGGGGTGGAGCAGCGGGTGACAGAGGAGGACCTCCGCCGTATCAGGGAGGTGCAGGTGGCTGCAGCTGATGCCCAGGCAAAGATGCCTACGAAGGTGCGAGCTCGGCCCCTAAGGCCCAAATTGCGTGTGCCAGTGGTCGTGAGGTAAGACCCCAATACTTGCACTTGTTCATTGATAACCACTGTGAGGTCGTAGCATGCTTGACAAAATTATTGCAGGTCGGACGCTAGACCTCAGAGCACCTCGGGTGCTCAAGGTTCTCCTACTAGGACGACGACGTCCGAGGAGGAGGTCGGAACTCAGGGTTCCGTTGGAGACGTGGGAACATCGACTCCCCTCCCGCCATTGAAGTGGACCCGATCAACGCTGTGCCAAACACGTCGGCTCAGGATCCGGTGGTAGACCAAGCTCAGATCGAGCAGCCACAGCGGGGCCCAGAAACAACCGGCGGAGAGGTACCGGGTTCGACGTCAATGGGGCCAGACCTGAGGAGGCGGGGATCAATTGGAGCGGCACTCCCTGGGAGGGAGACGTCTTTGAAGATGACGAGGGCATGAGGGCGGTCCATCAAGCCATTTTGACACTCAACGACGCTTTCACGGTAAATAACCATTCTTGAATGTATTAAACAACTTATCTCGTAATTGTTATCGACGATCTGTCTTGTATTTTTTTGAAGCAGTCACTGGCCAACCGTGCCTAGGGCAGGGCCGACCAGTGTAGGAATGCCACAGCCATGCAGCTGCGGGTGACGGAGCTCGAGGAAGAGCTCAAGCGAGTCCGGGAGGAAGCCGCTGCTGATAAGAAGAAGCTCGAGGACGAGCTAAAGGAAGAACAGCGCGAGAACCGTGATGCCGACACGCTGTTGATGTCCGTGAGTGCCGGTAAGACCAACGACCCACGACCTTGTTCATTCGAGCTATTAACTTAAAACCCTATTTCCGATGATATATTTGTGCCGCAGAATTCCACAGGGACAAGGACAAGCTCAAGGAAGACCTTAAGGTTGCCAAGGAAAGGGTCTGAAGCCTTGAGGTGGACCTACGGGCAGCTGATGCGAGCAGCGAGGAGCTGAAGCAGCTGATGAAAGCTGTCGTGGACAGTGAGTATGCCGTATGCCCGAAGCTGGCATACGAAAAACAAGCTCGAAAGGACCTTGAGGTCAGTCTCGAGGTAGCTTTGCAGTCGTTGCGGAATGACCAGGTGATCATTGCAGGGCTGGAGGTGGAGGTGAACGATCTGAGGAACGCCGCCAACCTTGTGATGGCCATGGTGGAGACGCCGGTCGCTGGGGAGGAGCCCAAACCAGCTATTGACCGTCTTCTGGCCGCACCCCAGAAGTTGGTCGATCTCTTGAGGGCGATGAGTTTGACGGCGGCGACAGAGTCACTGGTGCGAGTGAAATCGCAGCACCCCGAGGTCGACATGGTCAAGGTCGGGGAGGGCCCAGACGCTACAAAGGATCTTCGAGCCGTAGAAGAAGAAGTGCGGGTGGCCGCTGAGAAGATAATGGACGCCATCGATTACGAAGGCGATGATGGTGAAGAGTAATCATAGTCTGTACCCCCTCCTCTTCCAGTCACGTAAATAACCTTGGTGATCTTCTTTTTGGCCTGCATGGCATACTCAGTTTATGTTTGCACGAGCTTGGTTGCCCTGAAGCAATGTATTTTTGTTATGCCCTGCTGACCACTTCTCACGGAGAGGTTGGCTTACCAATCACCACCGCTTAGTAGGGAGACTTACGTGTGACCGGCGCGCGGGGAGGAGTATGGGACTCTGGTTTTGCAACCACACGACCAAGCAGGCTCGCAACAACATAAAGTAAGTAGTCATGAGGGATGGCGTCCTCAGGTCGAGCGACCCTTGTATTGACTTGTGCCAAGCCCCCGAGCATGTCGAGGGGGAGGAGCGAAAAATTTTACCCTCAGGTCTTTCGAACCCTGTATTGGCTTTTGCCAAGCCCCCGACACGATCGAGCCCCGCGATCAGGTTGCGAGGAGTGGGTGGGTGGGTTTCCGCCAACAGATCGGATCCGACCTGCTGGTTGGTGGTGATCGCGTTGCTCTCGATGACGAGGCAGGCGGCTGGAACGATGGATTCCGCCGGCATATAGCCAAAGCAGATGTCGACGGGATTGGCGAGGAAGTCCGCCATGCTTTTCGGGAAGATGACGCCGCTTGGTGAAGCCATCGAGTTACACAATGAACCCTGGATTTTCCCCTACCTGGCGTGCCAACTGTCAGATGTTTAGATCTGCACAGCCCACAGGGGGTTAACCCCGGTGATTTATTTGTTCGGCGGGGTGGAATCTAGGGCTAAGAACTCGAAGGTTGCGCACGAGCACACGGAACACAGAGAACACGACGAGTTTATACTAGTTCAGGCCTCCGGAGAGTAAAACCTTACGTCCAGTTATTGGTGTAGATTGCTTGAGGATTGCGCGATTACAAGGGGTCGCCCTGCCCGCCTTATATTGGCCAGCGGACAAGGTCGGCGCCCAGACTCCTGGTCGGTTACGACCAAGGGACCTAAATCTAGTTGTTTACAACCATTGCCATATACGTCGATCTGCTTTGTCGGAATCCACCGTCATCTTGCCTTGTACGCCAAGTCTTGAAGTCGTTCTGGGTAAGGTCGCCTGGGGAATCTTCTGAAAGGTCTTCAGGAGGTCGTGTGGTCCACCAACCAGGTCGGTTGGGCCCACTATCAGGTCGGCGGGTCTTTTAGTATGCCGAACCGACTTGTCGGGGACGGCCGTGAGCCTGGTCGGTGGGGACCCAGGGGTACCCATGTCTCACAAAGCTTTCTGTGGAAATCTTCAAGTTCAGCTCGGGTGACCCGGCTCAGGGTCTCGGGTGACCCGGTGTGTCTCTGGTGGAGTTCGGGTGTTCCGGCGGCTCAGTCCGGAAGATCTGGACAGGACCGGTCTGACCGGTGCAGGTGACCGGTCTGACCGGTGTGGTCAGTAGCTGCTCGAGTTGCTTGTTCCGCTGCGTTCTCGAGTAGGTTTCGGTGGTTGTTGGTTCCTAGGACTAGTAACACTCCAGTGGCTACGTGGTCTTGGCCAACTTGGGTAGTTGAGTCGGAGAAGTGTTTTGGCCGGCCGTGTTCAACTTGTTGGAGAAGCCATCTCCTTCGAGAAGAATTTTTATCGGCTCCCATTCACTCCCCCTCTCTGATCGCCAGTTCGGTCCTTCAACTGTGGGGATCAACCCTGTTCTGATGCACGTTCTGCGACGAGATGGACTACGGCGGTGGTCTTGTGTTGCACCTAGTGCACAGCCAGGGACTTCGGCAACACAAAAGAGCATATCCACACTTCTTGGAAGAAGGGAGGATACAATGGTATGAGGTAGAGCACAACTATACTGGAACGAGGGAGAGGGGAAATGAGGAAGGGAAATATGAGCATTTCACATGTGACTGTACCAATCAGTTGATGTGTCACGCCAACGCAGGATGCCACATAAGAACAGGGTCTATAATGTTATGAAAACAAGAGTTGAGGGACCAAATTGACTCTTTTAGTAGTTCAGGGACTAAAATGACCCTTTGAGTAAAGTTGAAGGATCAATATGGCTATTTTGCCTAGAATCGGCGCAGAGCTTTACCACCCTTTGGCCATTGCTGTCCAGCGTGAATACTATGGAGGCTATTTTAAAGCTAAGTTGTTAGCAAAGCGAATTGTATATTTGTGTACTCGGAGATGCAGAAATTTAATGAAAAATAGAGATGATGTGGTCTATGATTCCTATATTTAAATTTCGGTTGAGAAAGGATTGATTTAATTTGAAGAGAGATTAAATAATATGATGAAGGGAAGTACTCAAAATCATTTATATCTACATTATATAGGAGCACCTCACTAAGGGTCATAACTCTATTTCTCTCAGCATGCAAGCCATCCATGTCACCAATGTACTATACGTCATGTCACTATCCACTATACATAATATCACCCCACTAGACCATCTATTTATGTCATCAACTGATTTTCTGTGACTAATAACATGTCTTTGTGAGTAGCACGCGAAAACCTTCTCACAGTATGTAGAAATAAATGTAGGATCAATCATCTAAGAATGATTCTCTATCAACAAAATGAACATGCTTTCATGTATAATGTTGTTTACAAAGAATGTTGCTATGTAATCACTTTGGTGTTTCTACTTTCACATTTCACTTTAATTTTTTTATAATAAGTTCCGCAGCAACACGCGGGTATCACCTAGTGGAATAATATTATATATGTGGCTATTAAACTTACAAACTGTAACTGTGCTGTAAATATAGCTAGGCATCCCTAATGTCTGGTCACCGAAAAACTATGCAATTGTCTCAAGACATCCGTTATGGTAATTAACTGTGAGCAGGCTATTTTCCCTCAAGTTCAAAATCTTCTCAAGTTTGGGAACGTTGGCTTTTAAGTGTACCTGCCAAGGTAGTACTTGAATTCCATCATAAACACTGTACCTCTATGATGATATGCCTTTATTTTGAAGTAAGAATAGGAAATATAAATTAATATCGTCATCATAATAGATGCACACCTTTATTAATATTTATTGCTAATTCTTTTCAAACTGCGAGAAATGGTTCAGGTATGTAGAAATTATGCATTTGGAACTATGAAATTGAGATACTTTCTGTATTGTTCTGAGATTAGAAAGTAAAAGGGGTAGTTGTATATGATTTTATCGAGTATATCATGAAACAAAGCTAACCTCCAATTATTTTTTTTTGAAAGAAAATTGTAGGGGAGTACACTATAGCGCAAACTAAAAAACAAAAACGGTGTCATGCATAGGATTTGAACCTTACATGGGAGCCGCCAACCAATGGCCTTTACACTCCAACCGTGAGCCCCTTGACATAGATGCTAAAACCACCTGCTAAATAACTGTTAACTTCAAGGTTCAGACAATATGGTGGAGAGCAAATAAATATGTTAAAAACTAAGTCGGTGGGGTTAAGATCGTCCGACGGTTTTCATTAAGAGAAGGGAACCTAATCTTGGCTTAGAAAATCCCCAAACCTCGGCTTCAACCGCGAGAAGATCTTTTTAAAGCAGTCTCATAAATTCACTCCAACGAGGAATCGAACCCAGGTCTCCTGATTGCGACCATACCTTAGCCCCCTCTGACCAAGTAGGTTAGAGGACCTTTGGTAAAAACTAAGCCGATGGGGTTAAGACCGTCCCACGGTTTTCATTAAGATAAGGGAACCGAATCCCGACTTCACCGGCGAGGGAATTTTTTTTAAACCAGTCCCGTAAATTCGCTCCAACGAAGAATCGAACCCGGGTCTCCTGGTTGCGACCATATCTCAGCTCCCTATAACCAAGTAGGCTAGAGGATGTTACCCTAACCATTAGAGTATCTCCCAATTTTTGAAGCTCTTCTTTGTTAATCATCAGTGTATGTACCTTTCTGCAACACAGAAACATCAACTATTCTTAATGGTAGAATTAGATGGACTTCAATAGTTCAATTTATTTCTGAAAAACTATCCACTTGATACAAATATCCAAAATCTGAAGTGTAACATTGACTAAAAGAGATCTTACACCAATCAGGATAGAACAATAAATCTCTTCTTGGAAAGGGCCCCCCATTCAGGATCATAACAAAGAGAAACTGGATCAGGGACCTTGATGCTCTCAATTTTGCCTAAGATGTTGTTTGCAGCATTATCCACCTCTTTGAAGGTATGCTGAATGAAATTAGCTGGTGCCTTGCCTTACAATTCCCTATTGTTAGAACAAAAAGAAAATACAATAATGCCTATGTCAATTGTAAAATAAGCATGATATGCATAAGTTACAACGAAGTCTCTGGTAGTGATCTTATAAATAGTTATCTATGCCAGTTTATAACTGCAACTATATCTCCTTGCAATCTGAAACTGTTTTAGAGAGAGAAAGATTTAATTCACAGTATGTGCAAAAGTGCAATGCCTCTATCGCAATGGGCTTATGGTCTCTAATCTCAGGAACATATACCTTTCAATTGTTGCAACTTGATCATGTACTAATATTTTTTTTTTTGCAAAGTTCCATAGCCTGCATATCAACATTCCCATGGTCTCAATCTCCAGAGCATAATATACCTTTACTTGAGCTACCTAAAATTACTTTTTAACAAGGTGAATATACCTCCGCTTGAAACATCTTATGAATAACTTATTTCAGTAGTTCAGCTTGAGGTAAATGAATTTTAGTCCTGACATGGGTGGCATGGAATAGAATTGTGGAGCTTGCCTGTTAGGGGCTGAACATTTTGTCGAACACCTCTCAGGCAGCGATAACATGGTGAATCAAGAGGTAAGTCATATACAACCCACAGACAGAGGGTCTGTCTCTAAGCTGTTTAATGTTTTGCATGGCTAAGATCAACTATAAATGTACTTTTGTATACCATTGTGTAGCTATTTAGTAGAATGTTATCAAGCCTAAATAAGAATGAGCAAAAATTGCCAGACATAGTTAAAAGGTGGCCTTTGCTCTAGACTATTGAAAAAAGAGTGTCTTAGCTAAGACACTATGTGAAAACCTCAAATAGGTCACGCAACATTGGTAACGGACCTATAAAGCCCGTTACCATAAATTTTAAAGGTAATGGACCTTATTAAAGTCCGTTACCAATGAGGTTTTCAGACTGCAGCCCAACCTCAGCAGCAATAATGCCCGTTACAAATACATTGTAGTGGTAACGGGTGTCATCAAAACGCGTCTCCAATGTCAGCCAGTAACGGACTTCAACAACACCCGTTACTCAAACCTAGCTTCGGACCCGAAAAAATCATCCAAACTCCTTAACTTTGCGTCCTCGCGTCCGCTCCCCCACCTCCTCGCGTCCGCTCCCCCCGCACCGACGCCGCCTCACACCTCTCTCTCCCTCTCTCTCGAGTCTCTCCTGTCTCCTCTCCTCTCCTCTCCCCTCTCGCTCTCCGGCTCCGCACGCAGCCACGCACCCCGCCGGCCGCTGTCACCGCCTCACCCCATCGCCAGCGCCTCAGCCCGCCGCCGCTTCATCCCGCTGTCGTGCCTCACCCCCTCCCTCCCACCACGTGCTCCTCCCCTGCGAGATCCAGATCTGGGGGCGAGATCTAGATCACTAGAAGATGAAGAAGGAGCACGAGATCCAAATCAGGTCAGGAATCTCTCTTCCTTCCTCTCTTCCTCTCCGACAAATTGATTTATGTCTTGGTCTAGGGTTTGGGCCATGGAAGCTGCTGCGGGAGAAGCTGTAGCGGCAGGAGGTACGGCTAGGGAGGTGGAGGTGACGACGCGGCGCCGACATCCTCGGAGGGCGCGGAGGAGCTTATTACTTCGATTTTTTTGATGAGCAGGACCGGATCAAGGAATCCCATGCTTCGACTGCCTCACCAATGGAGACCAAGGTGAGTCTGATTGTATGATTCTCAGTATTTGGTTTCTAACTTTCTATCAAAGATGCACAATGTAGGGTTGTTAATACACAGTAGTTGGTTTCTAACTTTCTATCAAAGTTGGCATGCTTGTAGTGTTCTTTCTTAAGTTGGCATGCTTGTAGTTACCTCTCAGTTTTCTTTCTTAACCTGAGATCCAATAGTTATCTTAGTTTCTTGCCTAAGGTTTAGTCGGTACTCGTTAACGAATGACAGCAGCTAGTGGGAGCAAAATATGTATGTGTGTTTGGTAAAAACCAGTCCTTTTAGTAGATTAAGAAGCCTATCTTTGTGATCCGCAGGGTGCTACACTGTTACTGCTAATTATGAAAGAATTACTAGATAGTAGTTGCTCAGTAGCTAATCTTATTCTCATTGTTGCAGCACGAGCTCTTATGAAAGCGACCGCAAGGCATCTGGTAGATCTTAGAAGCATAAGAGGAGCAGCAGGTCAAGAAAGGTGATACAATATTCCTTGACTTAGCTTTGGTATACTTGTCCTGTGATTTTTCTGAGCAGATCTTAGAAGCATAAGAGGAGCAACAGGTCAAGGTATGCTTGAGGCCATCTCAATTCAGGCATTATCTCAGGTAAATACATCTGATTTATTGTTATCCAATTTGTGAACTGCTATGCTAGAACACCTTTGGGTAAAGATAATATGCTTGTTGCTAGAACTATCTTTTAAATTTCAAGATCACTCATGTTGCATAAGTTTACTAGAAGTGGTAACATGTTAACTATTTTTTATCCTCACTTTGTGACTAATAGCTACGCCACATATCTTATCAAGGTTCAACTAGGCGACGCCTAGGCGGCGATTCCGCGCGATTAGTCGCGAGTCGAGGCCCGTCGCCTCACCTAGGGGGTATTCGGACCCCTAGGCGGCCGTGGCGGCGGCGGAGGTCAGGGACGAGCGGTGGAGGCCAGGAACGACCGGCGGCTGAGGCAGGGACGGCCGGCGGCGGCGGAATAGGCAGGGGCGGCCGCGGGAACGCGGAGAAGGAGGACGAGAAGGACGCACCTGAGCCGGCAGCGGCGGAATCGACGGGCGGCTGCGACGATTCGAGCGCCGTCCATGCGTCGGGGGATAAGGTGGGAGACTGGGAGGAGATGTGGATAAGGTGGGAGGAGACGTGGGCTGCTGGAGTTGGGCCTTTTTCGACTTAAGGCCCACTGACGTCCTGTTTTTCTGAATTTTACTCCTCTTGAACCAATGTATCATGTATTGATTAATTGATTATGACTATTTTGCAAAATGCTTAGAAAAACACCTAGAAACGCCTAGGCGCGAGTACTCCCGACTAGGCTCTAGGCAGTGGGTCAGCGCCTAGATCCCGCCTAGCGCCTAGCTGAACCTTGTATCTTATCATGCATTGCCTCAGTCTTTGTAAGTTTGTAACAGACCCTATCTTTATAGGCATGTTGCCTAGTTGGTGTGCTGCTTGCTTCCATGTCATTACCTGTACGTCATTTGTCAAGTCTTGATGCAATGTTTCACATACAACATCATACAAATGCATCTGTTGGGTCCTGTGATTGTTCAGTCTTGTGATTGCAAGTCCCATTTTACTGCTACCTGTGGATGATCGATATACTACTTGCTGTATATATGCTGATGTAGCCATGTAGGATTGTGATTGCTGTATATATTTCAAGTCCTTCTCAACTGCAAATTTATCACAAGTGACGGCCTACACCATGCATGCTGCCTGTGGATGATCGATATACTACTTGCTGTATATATGCTGATGTAGGCATGTAGCCATGTAGGCTGTCCATCGGCACATTTCGTCGTTATATTAGTAAGCAATGCAAACTGCCAAGCTATCTCTCTCGATGAAGGAAGCTTGACCGTACATCACCTGTGTAAATTGTTTACTAGTACGTGTAACCATATCTTAAGGAAGGAGTTGGGGGCATGCCAATACCTTGTCAGCACAGCACAATTGTATTTGTATACAACACTGGAGCTTTCAGCCTTGCAGGCCCTGCCAGATATTGACCCGCTCGAGCTCGATCAATCGGTCGCTCGCTTGCTTGATACTATCGCAAGTTGATCAAGGTTGGGTGGGAAATTTTTGTCAGTTTCGATCTGACAGACCACCGGCTGCTGAGAAACTTGTGCTTTGCCTTGTGCTTTGCAAGCTGCCCGTAACATGGAATGTTTTATGTTCTGTAATTTCTTTTGCTTGCAGGTAGGTTATTAACAACACTTATATGTGAATACTTGGAGTAGCACAACTAAGTCACATGATGAAAGTTTACTTGCCAGACATTGACATGGTAAGTTTGTAAATTTCAGGTTTTTTGCTGTGCTGACATGCTAGAAACTGCCTGTTAACTATTAAGTATGCCCTGTAAGTTTATACTCCTTGCATTAATGTGCTTGGACATTTGCTAGGCAAGTTGTGAAATACTGTGAGCCTGTATATCTATCTATCTATCTAATAACTCAGTAAAGCAAATTATGCAGACATCCCTATATGGTTATAAGCAAAACTTGGCTATCATATGGTTGCTTAGCAAGTTAGATTTAGACATCCTTATATGGTTATAAGCAAAACTTGTCTATCAAGATAGTTAACAGTTTATATCATGTTTTTGTCTTGAAAACATATCGATTTTCCTAGATTTAGCATATGAGTCATATACTCATGTCATTTGCTCACTGGATTTTATGCTTGTTGGCAGGAGGAGCAGATAGTAAGTCCGGTTGGTTTCGACTGTGTTCAGAGATTGACTAGGTTGATAAATAGCTGGTACTCAATTACTCACAAAACCATGTATTTTTTTTGCATGCGCTGTTGTAGACTTGAACCTTTCAGCAATATAGCTTACTGTAACACTACAGCCGGATAGTAGTTACATAGAACAAGCAACTTCTATTCTGTCCATTGATTGAATTACAGATTGGTGAGCATGTATGGATGTGTGTATTTTGTGAACTGAGCATGTACGTATGTAATTGTATACTTGTGTGTATACATGTATGTATAAAAATAAAGAATATAAGGTTTTCTGATTTCTTTTTTTTGTTTTAAAATCCAGATTGGCACATTTGCTGGATTATTCAGAAAGCAAATGGAAAGTCCAGCGGTGTAACCTTATCCTATCCCAACCTGATTCTTCCCGCAAGCCAGAACAGCTCGCTCACAGCCTCGTGAAGTCCAGCGGTGGTGCTCTTTGACTCCCAACTCGCGGCACCTCCCTCCCAGCGCGTGTCGGCAGTGCGCGACTCCTCCCAGCGCTGTCTATGCCCGAGGAAGCTATCCCACGGAGGCCTCTCCCATGCGGCGACTACACCCAGTGGAGGCCCTGTTGAGAAATATGGGCTTCAGAACTTTGCCCTTCAGACCGAAGGGTGCTTCGGAGGTTAGGGAAAAAGGTTTTGAAAAAGGCTAACTGAATGACCCTGTTTGTCTTGGTGTTGCGCATCGATTGCAGGTGACGAGCTACGTGTTGAGGTTTGATACCGCCGACAAGTAAATTTGTGTACGTTCGTGCGTCGGATCTGGACGGTGGCACAAGAGACACAGGGGTTCATACTGGTTCGGGCACCCCGGAGGTCCTTACGTTTAGTCTGTGGAAGTGTTCTTTATGCCCAGAGGGCTCGTAGTAGGCCCGGGGTACAAGCCTAGGTCAGGACAGGGACCTGATCCCAAGTCTCCGTGGTGTGGTGAGCGCGTAGTGCTCTGTTGCGTGTGTGGTGTTGTGTTTGTTTCCGTTTGCTCTTGGCTTTCATCTTTGCTCCCCGTTAAGGGTCCATGCTTCTCCTTTTATAGCTTAAGGGGAGCAGGGGTACAAAGGGTAAGAAGGTAAAAGCGTATCCTGCTACAGTGTCGTAACAGTGCCAGAATAGTGCCGCGACATGGGCCTTCATCTTGGATTGGAGTTGTATGTTGGCTAGCCGTGGTAACCTTGTCTAGGGTGGCATAGGTGACGAGCCCTCGCCTCGAGGCGGCTAGCTTCGACTTACTGATCTGGTGCGCTCGGTAGGTCAGGGACTCTCTATACGAGCCCTCGACCTTACTTCTGGTGGTTGCTTGGTCGGGGCGCGCCGTCCGATGGCTTACCCGCAAAGGATTCACCTGTCCCCGGTTACTGTAGTGCCCTTAAGTGACAGGACATCTTTTACTACGACCCCTGTAACATCCCTGATGTTTTTGAACAGTAATTAAGTTGATTAGTGGAGCCTAAGCATGATTAACTAGTCAAACCACTCCTTGTTTGGTCAAAACCCTAGACCCCTAGCACCTATCTATAGTGTCTTGGCCATATCTCAAAATTTCCCCTAAACACTAAAAATTCTGCCAATACAAAAGTTGTTCCTCTTTTCCAGGAACACATTTTTTATAATTGGCGGCATTTCAAATTTTGAGTGAAAATGCTCAAAACCTTAGTCATAGCAGATTTGAACAGTTCACTGGACTCTGCAATATGCCAACTTCCACAGATGTTCCCAGCCGAAGCATTACTCAAACACCATGTCACCCTTTGTAAAAAGTTGTAGCCTACACTTCAATCTACAACTTTGCTTTTTGGCAAAATTTAAGTTCCATTTGGAAATTTTGAGTTTGAACGTCGTGAAGGCGAGTTGACCAGAGGAGTTGGCGCACTCGGCATGCCAGAGCGCGCGCTCTCGCGTGTCGCGGCGCCGATGTCGTGCAGCACCGCCGTCACGTGGCTGGCGAGCCCCCGCCGCCATAGCACGCCCCGACCGATGCAACGAAGTGGGGCCCACGTGTGGCCTCGGATCCCACGTTCCCCGGGTGAAAATCTCCCGGCACACGCGCGTGCACCACGTGTTCGCCGCCGAGCCATGCCGCCGCCGTCGCCCAATCACCACCGCCGCTCCGACCTGGCAACTTGGCTTCAAGCCTTGGCGGCCACTCCTCAGCCCCGGAATGGCCAGTATCATGCCACGACATTCCTTGTGTCGCATGCAACCCGCCTGCGTGGCAGCCACGCGGCACCTACCGGCGAAGGCCCACGAACGAGCCCCGACCGCCTTTCGGCCATTAGACAGCGCAGCGGCGAGCCTTAAGAGTTAAGCCTCACCCCGCTCCTGTCCCCCCCTCTATAAAAGAAGGCGCCTTGCTCCCCTCGCGCACCCGCATCTCCGCCAGGCCGCCATTGCCGCCTCCGCTGTCGAGCTCGCACCCCCGCGCCTCGCCGCCGTTCCCCGAGCACTCCTGGTCCTCCTCTACACCTCACCGCAGCCCCAGGAGTCGCGCCTTGTCGCGCATTGCCATCGCCCATGCCGGAGTTGGAGCAGAGGCGGACCGCACCGCCCCTTTCTCGCCGCCGGCCATCGCTGGAGCTTCCTCCGAGCCTTTCTCCGCGGGCAATCGACCCGTGGTGAGCATCTGGTCCGTCCCATGCCAATCCCCGACCAAGTCCGGCCGGCTATCGCCGCCGGCGAACCTCCCCTGCACCACTGAGGGCATGGATGTGAGGATTGAAATCTTTCTAGGAACTTAGTTGTGAACCCGAGGGCATGGTTGTGAAGTCTAGATTCTTTCTAAGGGTCCCTGTGTAAATAGATTCTTCAAGTTTTGGTTCAAAAGGCTGAAACTTGTAAAATGTGTAGAAAATCATAGAAAAATCAGAAAAACGAAAATAAATATGTTTTGGAATCCTTGGACAAGTACTACCTTTTCTAGAAAAACTGTATAGTGTTTTTGTGCTTAGTTTTTAAATTAAATTTGAATCTCAATTTGAGCTAGATTTGTTGTAGTTTAAAATCTACAACTAATCTAATGACGAATTTTGGATATGTTGTTTGCCCTATCTTTATTAGGCTCTTAATGCAAAATGGCACATGTTTATGGTGTAGATCTTTAGTTATGATTTATTTCCTATTTATGCTGAATCTGTCTTAATGCTTTTTATAGCCCATTCAATATATGTTTTGTAGATCATCTTTGGCACCTGGTATTTTTATGCTTGTATGCATCTTAGAAAAATAGGATAGGATTTTATGACTTGTTCTTCTGCCTGTTTTTGATTTATGCATGTTTAAATTGTTAAATGCCTTGTTTGAATTATGTTCAGGATTTGAGCCTGATTTTTGGCGTAACCTCTGTTCTTGCTATGATAAGCTTGTGCTAGAAAAATTAGCCCTGAAATGCTTGTGGTTTGCTCTGAATAATTTATGCTTGGTAAATTAGGCTGAAATTTGTTATTTTGGGGTGAAGTTGTGTTTTATTCATATCTGCATGTGTACCAATTTATAGGACCAGTGCATGTGTAGACTCTCCAGAATAAATTTATCTTGATTTTAGTTGCTTCCTCTTGTTGTATTTTTCATGCTTAGTATATAGCTTTGTTCATGGTGATTTTTGCTCAGTAAATCTATGGTCGAAACATGAGCCTATATAAAATATGCCCCTGGTTGTTTGATGCATAGTTTTAAGTTTTCTTAGATGTGCACACAATCACCATCAAAGTAACCAACACCTTTTCTTTTATAAAGATGTAATGGTTAAGCTTTTATCTAGGTGAATGTAGCCAACCTACCCTGAGCTTTACCTTAGTTTTCAGAAATGTAATCTTGAGTAGATTCACCAAATAATGTTGCGTATGCATGTTTCATGTAGAACTCCCCGGCGGTAGCTACGCTCTCGTGCCCGTTGGTGACGAGGAAGGATCCGGAGGAGAGTTGAACCAGTTGGAGGTGAATCAAGACCCGGACCAGAGTTCGGGAGAGCTTCAGGCTAACCTCTCTGAAGAAGGCAAGCCCCGGAGCATAACCTAACTTTTCCAACTTATGCAACTACCTATGTTTATGCTTGTGCATTTACGTTTCAGGAGTTGTGTTGAAACCACAACTGCATGATCCCTAGGTACCTATGCTTATACTAGTATGCTAGGTCGATAGTTGCAATGCTATAAGGACCCGGTACAAGTCGAGTGATGTTCGTCACTCGCGAGATATAGGTTCTTATGTTGGAATCATAAGACTTGGATAAACTGGTTGCTCACGTGGTAAGAGCATGGGATCTGGGCTCCGATCCAGTGGCTTTCGTTCGTTAAGCATTTGAACATACTAAGCACATGTCGGGAATGGGACCGGTAAGCCTAGTACCTGATTGAGGTGGCAAGGGATCTTTCGTTTACTAATCCTGAGTATTCGCCTGCCCAGCTTGCAACTGGGAGGAGGGGTGCATGTGCAAGAGGTGGTGCGTGCCATTACATGGGCGTCCACTGAGCCTTGTACCCAGGACTGTAATCTCTTATCCCGACCCGAAGATCAGTGAGAACCGCCTGGTTGGTGTGTACCCCACCCACTTTGTAGTTGTCTTTTTGGGGTATGCATCCTCCCGTGTGTTTAGGTCCACCTTGTAAGGTTATTAATCGATCGATCGTCGACCTCTCACCGTTATCCGAGACTGCTTAACAAACTGGCTACCATGATCCCTTAATGATGGATGTTGGGATTGGAAATCCTGAACAGACAATAGAAGAAGGTGAAAGAGATTGACTAAACCAGTGATCAAATAAGAGCAGATGAATGAATGGCCAATCTCCCCCTCCTCCACCTCCTTGGGGTCTATTTATAGGGAGAGGGGAGGTGGTTGTTTATATTATTTCCATCAGTGGGATCAAAAATTACATTTAGGTCTCTAGTATTTACACTTGAGATCCCTACCTATTACAATTAGGTCATCAGCCCTTAGAAATGTGCCCTTATACCCTAATTTGGGCCTCTTTTACATACAATGGGGGACTCTAGCCTTAGCCCCCTAAGGCGTACCCCCAACAATGGAACAAGAGGATAATACTGATGTTTGCTTATTAATTGCATGTACAACTGCTTGTTTAGCACATGTGCTTACCTAGAATGGTTAATGAACTAGAACTTGAGCTAAAATGTTGAAAGTAATCCACTCTTAGTTGCTTTTTGGCAAAACAAACCCACCAGCCAAAAGCCTTTCATGTCTAGAGATTGGTGATGTAGTTATCACCTGACGGGTAAGTCTTGCTGAGTATTAGTATACTCGGCCTTGCTATCTATGTTGTTTTCAAGTGAAGCAATGAATGATGTGTGGTCTGGAGAGATCCCGCCTGGATGGGAGCTCCAGTGGATCGATGGTGATGACGGAGAATGATGATGTCATGGATGGCCTACTGTGATGTCATATCGATGCTTAGATTTCCGCTGTTTTAAACTCTGAACCTTATCATGCTATGATGAACAATGAATTGTAATAGTTGGACCCCCAAGTGGGCCCAGTTTGGATTAATTTGGTTAAGTACTCTGGACTCGCCTTCGTGTGAGTTTTGATGTATACTGCTCTCCGATCCTGTTGTAAGTAATTGATTTACCGGGCTTGACCCGGCAAACAACGACAAGGTAACTTGGTGTTATCGCTTAAGAGCCTAATGGATGGGTTTAGGCGATAATACAGAATTATTTTGGGCGGTTTGTCACAGCCCCCACGCCGGGGGGAGATCTCATCATTACCTGACACCCGATATCCCCCTGCGGTTCCCCTCGGAGGGGGGCCTATGTTTGGTCGAGGGGGCGAGTCCTTAGGTCTTGGGAGGCAGAGTCCTCCGTCGGGATGCCCGTTAGGTCGGGGCGTTCCCTTAGGTCGCGCGAGACGGGAACCTCGGTCGGAGACAGGGCATCAGGCAGCGTGGGCCTTTGACTCGGTGATGGTGGCCCCCGGATGTCCTGCTCGCGCGAGGACTTGGGCTGGCCTTCTTGGTGTTGTGCTGGGCCTCACTCGCTGTGAGCCTTCTTAGTCTTGTTGATGGAGGGATTAGGGGCTGAGTTAATCACCTCCGGTTTATCCCCTCGTCACTACGGGCACTTGGAAGCCAGCCTTCGTGGTCGGATCATCGAAGGGGGCGCAGTCGCCGAAGAGCAGCGGTCAGCGGGTGGCTCCGACATGCCAAGAAGGTGCCCGTACGAGGACTCACTGGCAGGTCCAGGGTGGAAAGCAGGTACCCGTACGAGGGTGAGATAAAAGACACGACGTGGAAAGGAGGTGGCCGTGCAAGGACACGCTGGAGGCTTCGTACGAAGACCGTAATACTTGTAATGCCCTCATAAAGTATGTAAAGCTAGCTGTTGGGGTGTAAAAAGGTGTAATTGGGTAAGAAAGGTGTTCTTCACCCCTACAAATAGGAGGGACGTTGCAACAGTCAGAACAGACATTAACGAGAAGAGAGCTCTGAAGTACTGAGTTTCATTTTTTGTTTCGTCATTTCTCGCGTTGTGGTAATAAGAGTAGTGGTAGCAGTAGTAATAGATAAGTAGTAGTGGAGATAGTAGAAATAGAGGTGGCCGTAGCGAGAGTAGTAGATACGAAAAGAGTGATCCTTCGGAGGGGAAAGGGGGCTGTTGTGTCGGCGTCTACTTCAAACCCAATTTCCACCAACAGTTTGGCGTCCACCTCGTGGAAAGATCCGCGACCACAGGGCAAGAGGGGCGAGGAGGGCTCCCGAAAATGCTTTGGAGGTGAATCAGGCTCCTCGCTCCAAAGGGGAAGAAGAGTTAGAAGACGGACAGATCAAGCACACAGCCGATGGATAGTTCGAGGTGAGCCTTGAGAGTCTGGGGGTGCCGGCACAAGATACCGAGGCATTCCGAAGGATTCAACTCGTCATCACCGAAGCAAATACAAGAGCGCAGCGTGAGCGGGAGGCTCGCCCGTCCACGTTGCAGCGGCACCAGGGAACAATGGCGATGAAGAGCGGCAACGAAGGGAAGAAAACTTGAGGCAAGCAGAGCGAATGAGCGATACTTCGCCACATTGTAGAATCACCTGGCCCAAGCAGCTTCAGCTTCGGCAGAGTTCCCACCACAGCCATTCCCACCCGCCACCGTGTTTGGAAGGAGAGGTGAAAAAAGTGCACCCAGGGAATCTCGCATGCATGAAGTACTAAATTAAGTCTATTTGCAAACCTTTTCACAGATGAGTGCAACTTTGTGCGACGAATCTAATAAGCATAATTAATTCATGATTTTCTACAGTAATGCTACAGTAACCATCCTCTAATCATGCGTCAAATACCTTATTAGATTCGTCTCGCGATTTTACCCGAGGTTGTGGAGGTAGTTTTGAAAACTGACTTTTATTTAATACCCTTAATCAGTGGTCAAAGGGAGGGGAAAATTTTTTATCTCCCCAACCAAACACTGCCACGGCGACCAGCATAGGGATGGCAGCGGGTGTGAAACCCGGTGGGGGCACTAGAACACACCCGCACCCGTTAGGGTTGAAACCACCCATCACCCGCACCCGCCACCCGTGTCGGGTCTCAAATTTCCCCACACCCGCCACCCGCATGGGTTACGGGTCCCCGTCGGGTGACCCACACCCACCGCACCTCATCCCTCCTCCACACCGCCGCCGCTCCCCAATCCCGCAGCCTGCCGTAGCCTTCCTGTCACCGCACGCAAGAGCAGGGGAACCGGGCGCCTAGGGCGACAACCGCCTCCGTAGGCCTCGCCGCCGCATGCAGGGGCAGGGAAGCCAGGTCACAGGCCCCACCACCGCACGCAGGAGCAGCCAAACAGAGGAGCCAGGCCGCAGGCCCCACCGCCGCAGCAGGTCGTCGGGAGCGCCGGCCACCTCGCCGCCGCCGAGATCCTCCGGCCGCCTCGCTGTCGTGCGAGATCCTGCTCCGGCTCTAGAGAATGGAGGGGCTCTGCGTCGTGTCGCCGTAGTCGAGATCCTGCTCCGGCCAGGACTTGGGCGTCGAGGACCCAGTCGGCCGCCGCACTGCGGATGCGAGATCTACGGCCCGCGGCTCCGAGTCTAGGGGCGTGGTGGCGGGTGTCTGGTAAATGGGATGGCCGGATGGGGTTGAATGGGTCATGGGTGCTAGGGTTTACAATTGTTTATATACTGCGCAAAGCATTGACCCCACATGCCATAGTCAAACGGGGGACCCATCGGGTGACGGGTCTGGGGTACAGTAGAACACATCCGCACCCGCTTCACCCGATGGGTGAAGAAATCACCCACTAACGAACCCGTGCGGGGCAAAAATCCCCATACCCGCACCCTAATAGGGTTTTTACCCGCGGGTAAACGGGTAGCGGGTCCCATTGCCATCCCTAGACCAGCACAGCAGATGAACCCGCGCCGTGGCGGAGCTGTGGGGCTTCAGCACGTCGTTCGGGGATAGCAGGCTGATGACACGCGGCGGAGCGGCAGTGGCGTCGCTGCTCGCCTTTTGAGGAAGGGGCCCCGATGAGGGCCAGGGCGCGGGAGCTGCAGGCCAAGGGTGGACGAGGCCAGCTCTCGTGACGGTGACGCTGCACGCGACGCGCAAGCCACGAGGGATTGATTGATCTGGGAGCCGAGCCCCCGCGGGAATCGCCGCAAAAGGAAGCCGAGCGACAGGCTCGCGCGGCGCGTCCTCGGATGAAAAAATCGAGCGCCTCGTGCTGGAGTGTGCACGGGACGGGCGACCTAAACTGTAGAACCCAAAATCTCGTTTACCGAGACATGTTTTCGAGTCGTAACCGAAAATCTATTTTACCAAGGCATGTTTTGGTGTCGTTTTCATTTCAGACCATTACCGTGTTTGTAATTTGCATTTTTCAACATATATTATTATCTTATTCAGTCATCATTGAATAATTTTAATACCGAAATCGGCAAAAATTGCGATCGACCAGCAAGCATTTCCATGTAGAAGATATGGTTATCGATAATTTCCGATCATTTTCATATAACTCACGAGCCACTCAAACTCGCTTGTTATACCAACAAGTTAAAATATCAACTCAGCTCATTAAGAAAATAGAATAAGTCTAGCCGAGCGAGCTAACAAGCTCTGACCTTTTTGTCCAACCTACAGCCCTAGTCATCACTGATCATGGGTCTCACAGTAAATAATTTTTAACTTTCCAAAGATCTCGTGAAAATTTAGTCATCAAACAGTGCAAAACCTACGTAACAAAGCATTGAATTGCTACCAGTGTGTAACTTTTTTATTTAGTAGTGACTTGCTCAGCAATACTGGAATCAACCGCAAACAACAAAGCATACAATGTATACCATATTTTCTTGTTTAGTGATGACATGATACGCAGCTTAGCTCAGCCAGGATTTAAGTATGTGACAAGCTTGATGAATCCAGGTCTGAGAGTGAGAGAACGAACGTATCTCATTGTAGTTGGGATGATCGTCCATGATATGGCGTGACACCTAGAGATGAAAAGACAACGTTCAATCAACATGGTTACTAAAATCTTGAAAGAATAAACAGCTACTTACATCCAAGACGAAAGCCTCCACATCTTTCTGAGGTTCCATTGAACTATAGTCGAAGCTCTGAGAAAATGTCATTTCTTCATGTATAACACTCAAAAACTCAAGGCACACAAATTTGCCTGATGCTTTCGGTGTATTGGCCATCTGCGGAAGGGAGTCAAATTAAATATGTTCCAACTATTGACTTCTCAAATAGCATTGAAACATATCACTAGCTTCTAGTCACCTGAGTACAAGAGCATACCTCAGCGCCGGAATGTATACTGAGAGTTTCAAGAGTTCGCATGCTGGATTCAAGTTCAGCACGACTGTAACAAACAGGACCCGAGCAGTCAATATAGACCTTTTTCACTTGCAATGCTTCCCCAATAGAGATGTGTACGAGGCGGGCACTTCCAAAGTGAAAACTTGATAAACTTGGAGCTTTGCTCTTTATAACTTGCAGCTTGCTGCAGTCAATCACTGATAAGTGGCTTAGCCACTTAAGACAAGGTATTTTCAGACATACTATCTCACAGCAATAACTAAGGTCTAACGATTCGAAAGCTAAAGCATTGCAAAGAACACACCCTAGCTCATTCCCCTTAATATACACAAAAAACAAATCTAATTTCACCAGGTTCTTCAAGCAACCAAGGCCAACTGTGGGATGAAAGGCACATTCCTCTAGAGAAAGATACCGAAGGGAGTCTCCATTCCCATGTAATAAAACTGAGCACGGGAACTTGTACGTCTTTCCAGTGAAATGCTCAGCTAGAGTAAGGGTGAGTTCTTCAATCTGGGGTGTTACAGCAATCTGAAGCCAGCTGACAAGATAACTACGGTACCTGGCATTGTAATTTGGAACATTCAAAAGCTTGAGTGTCTTCAAGCTACTGACCAAATGATTTTTCAGAATGTGGTCAACTTTCCTGCTAAAAGCTCTTGCTATTGCTACTTCATCCTTTCCAAGAGCATTTTCATTCACACCCAATGTCTCATTACTGAAAATGAGGTTGGGACGAGTTCTCCACAAACATAGAAAGCCATGACATACACAGGCAGATCGAGCAGCATCTCGCAATGGAATTAACGAATGTATATGACTCCAGATCTCCTGCATGCACAAGCATGTGAAATAATAAGTCATGCATCAAAACTGTAACGGAATTGAAACTGCAGACATGCGTATTCATAAACAGATGTTTGTTATTTACCCAAAGGGCTTCTTTACAATCCTATTTAATATTTATTACTAAAATAAAAGGCAAAGCATTTTGTTAGATTGTACATTCTGAGAAGCTATCTTCAAGAAGTTCTTGCAAGGCAGTTCATGGCATGAAAACTAGGATGACACTTTGATAATAAGAAGCTTCAAAAATTTAGTGCAACATTGAGAAGTAAGCTTCCCTTACTAGCACAATCATCCTTTGTTTAACAATTCTCAAAAAAAAAAAAACAATCATCCTTTGTTTAACGAGTTGTAAAGAGCAGAATCAACAATTTAAATAAAGAATAAAGTGCATGACCAGTCCCTAAACTTTCTTCGGATGAGTCACTTAGGTCTCCGTACTCTCAAAATACATATATGGCTCCCTAAACTTGGGCCTGTGTGTCATTCAGGTCTCTATACTCTCAGAATGCAAATCAAGGCCCCTAAACTCGGCTTCAAGTGTCATCTAGGTCCATATACTCTCCAAAAGCATTGTCATCTCAATTAAATTAATAAAACCTTACTTTTACATCAATATAATTTAATTATTGTCAAATAAAGTGAATGTCAGCTCAACATGTGTGAAGAATATTGATGTGATGAATCCAGAAAGATTGATGATCTTTACTTTGGAGGCAATATCTTAACTTGATAGGTGTCAAGTGTCATGTGTGCTCTATTATTCTTGGAAGATTGTTCAAATTTGAATAACTCGTACTTGCACTTACTTAAAATTGGGGGTTTATAAAATAAAACCTGGACGAATATTGGGAGAAGCTGAAGGGGCAATAAAACAAGTTAGGTAATGTGCCAATGAAAATAATGGCTTGCTTGAAAGCATAAATTTTGATCTTGTTATGTTCGGATCACACCGCATTTCAAGAGTTTAGGGACCTATGACACTCAAAGCCAAGTCTAGGAAGTTATAACTGCATTTTAAGAATATAGGGAGCTTAATAAAACCCAAGCCTAAGTTTAGGGAGCACGATATGCATTTTGAAAGTATGGGTACCTAAGTGATACAACTGGACAAGTTTAAGAACCGGCCATACACTTAACTTGTAAATAAACATAACATTGGTGCTAAATTCTGGACAGTAACAAGACTGGCCCTGCAAGAACTTCATGCTTATTCATCTTAAAAATATACTGAGGAAGTTCCCTTCCATAACAATAACAGTCAGGACAAAGTGAAGGTACCAATGTTAGCAGGAGATGGTAGTATCAAGCAGCATTGGTTCACAAATTGTGCAGTGATAGTTTACATTCAATTAAGTGCTCCATAACCAATAACATTCAATGACATACCGCTGGAAGGAATGGTCCTCCCTTTGTTTCAATCGGACTGATGTCACCTTGTTGGCAGGGCAAGGTCTTACTTTCGCCTCGTGAAGAAATTGATCCACCTGTAACATATTATGCAAGGATGCAAAATAATAAACATAAGAAACATAGACATGGGCACAGGAACAGATAATCACACCACCACACAGACAAGTCCAATTCGTTCCTTTTATTCCAAAAGAAAATAATTTCAACTAAGGAAAGAAAACTTAACTTACAAATTTTATTTTAGTTTTTGTGAAATGGTGCAATCTCATCACAAAAGGGGAAGCTAAAGATACTACTGAAAGATACTGCAAGGGGACGCCGGCCTTCTCGGCTCCACCAAGTCCTCCAACGCCATCGTCGAGCCCACCAGGGCGCCCCTCATCGACAGCGAGGACAAGGAGGAGGAGGTTGCACGAAGGATGGTCGACGCCTCCTCGCCGCCGGCCCAGCTGCCCAGTGGGGGCCGCGCCAATGGGGCTCAGTGGCGGCTGCCCAGTGCACAAACACCAGCACCAAAACATAGAGAAGAGATAGGCAGAGGCAAAAATGACCTTTCACATGATTTGGAGAAGGAAAAGGAAAAGAAAAATCTCGAAATCCAGTAAAAGAGCGAAAATCCCTAAGTCGGGTCGATTCGAGTTCAAGGGAAGGAGAGGTAGGGGTATACTTGTCATTTCACATAGCTTTGTATTAAAAATGTATATAATAATAGCTGCAGTGTCCACCACCAAATTACCACAGAATTTCAGTGTGTTACAGTAAAGACATCTTTTGTTAGTGTGTTGTAGTAAAAGCCACTTTTTTCAATGTTCAACAGCCAATTTTGCCAAGGATTTTTCATAGAAGACATGTTAGCAGTAATTACATCAACACAAGCTATATTTTAAAAGAGGGATGGGGTTCTTACTAGTACGGATTTGAATTTGGCAGCGGCACCGGGGACGTCGCCGGCGCCGATCCATGGACATCAGACGCCTCAGAGACAGAATTTCCCTGAACAGGAACCAGAGCATGCCACGCCGTCGCCGAGATCCACAGCATCCGCCAGGCAGTGGCGAATCTAGGATTTTAGCTTAGGGTATGCCACTCAAAAAATTTCATATACAATTCGGTAAATACATTTTTATCAATTCAGTATATATTGTAAAATTGATAACGTAATTTGGTATATATCCACTAAGTAACACAATAATACTTGAATTCATTGAATAAGTAAAACCATTCAATATAAATAGTTTCAAAAGACATACTGATAAATGTATATAGGCACAATAGAGTACCAAAGACTTACAATGTTATTTTGCGGATGAATTTATTCTACGCTTTCTAATGGACATAAATGTATTGATTATATCATCTTCATCAACTTGAAAGAAAATAGCTCGCTCGATGAAAGTGACTAGACAATCATCCAAAAGACCGTCTCCCATCTTATTTCGTAACTTTGTTTTCACTAAAACCATTGCAGAAAAATACCCTTTCAACACTTGCCGTTGCCACAGGTAGAAGCAATACCAATTTGAGAAGCTGATAAACCATATCATGCACTTTGTACCTTTTTGTTTCAACAAGCTTAACTGAAAGATCAACAATATTTTCTAGACCTTCGAACTCATCATCTTGTCTAATGTCATCAATATAATTATCTAGCTGCAATTCAAGTTTAAGCAAATCATTATTTGAGAACTCCTTTGGGTAGAACTCAGCTAGTTTGCGTAGCTTTTGTGTATCAAAAGATTGAAATGAATTATAAGGATTGAAGGCCGCCATACAAGATAACAACTCCATATTAATCTCGTCAAAGCGATTATCAAGTTCTTGACTTATTTGATCAATGACACCAATATATACTTCTCTTCTGAAGTGGTCATCATTGGTTTGCTTTCGGGCACGAGCTTTCCTTGCTGATTTTCTATAAGGAATATAATCACCATCCATAGCAGGAACATCAACACCATGTTTATCACAAAACAAAATCACCCTCTTAAGAAAATTATCCCAACCATCAGACCTCAATTCTTGCATTCTTTTCTTTGCCACATTAACAAGTGCTATTGCATTAAGAATATCTTGCTCCCTTCTTTGCAAACACTCAGATAACTCATTTGTGTATCCAAGAATAATATACATTAAGTGTGCAAAGAAAACAAACTCAAAGTTCTCGAATGCTCCAGTCACAAAATGTATTTTCGTCCAATCATCCTTATATGAAGGATCATCTCCAAGATCAACCAGTACATCATGGATTGCTTCATACATAGTAATGATGCTGCATATAGTTTTGCAATGAGATCCCCATCGAGTATCTCCAGGCCTAGGCAAACCCATCTCTTGATGTAATCCAGTTCCAGATTCAATTTCACCACAATCAAGTGCTTTATTGACATTCTCAAGCCTAGCCTTTCTAAGCATGTCATGACGCTTACAAGAAACTCCAACAATATTCAACAAGATAGATATTTGATCAAAAAAAGTCTTGCAATCAGAATTTCCCTTGGCAACAACAACAAGAACCAATTGGAGTTGATGAGCAAAACAATGAATATAATAAGCAGAAGGTGATTCTTGCATGATCAATGTTTTCAATCCTTTAATATCTCCTTTCATGTTGCTAGCCCCATCATATCCTTGACCACGGATTTGAGTCATAGTCAAGCCATGACTAACAAGTAAGCCTTCAATTGCATCCTTAAGTGATAAAGAGGTAGTATCATCCACATGAACAACCCCAATAAAATGCTCACAGGGCCTTCCCAATTTATCAACATAACGCAAACAAATAGCTAGTTGTTCTTTATGTGATATATCACTAGACTCATCAGCTAAAATTGCATAGGGCTCATCACCAAGTTCTTCGATTATCTTCTTTCTAGTTTCTAAGGCACAACAATGAATAATTTGCTTTTGTATGTCTGGGCTAGTCAATGTACAGTTACCTGGAGCATTGTCCAAAACATATTTCTTCACTTCTTCACTATTTTCAGCAAGAAATTTCAAAAGTTCAATGAAATTCCCTTAGTTGCTAGATTCTTTACTTTCATCATGCCCACGAAATGCCAACCCTTGATGCAAAAGAAATTTGATACACCTAAGTGAATAAGTCAACCTTTTCTTATAAAGATGAAGATCCTCATCACTCCACTTTTCAATATTATAATCAATTGCTACCTTGGGATTTATAAAGCCAATGTATCTCTCTTGAGCTGCAATATGTGCCTTAGAACCCAGATGTTTGTGAAGTGCTACCTCTCCTATATTCCAATTGTTCCAACCATCAACAGTAAATTTCTCTGACTCGGTACCCTTCTTGAATAAATAGCATATGAAGCAAAACGCAGCATCCTTCTTAATACTATACTCAAGCCAATCATGATTGTACATCCAACAATAGTTGAATCCCCGATCCCTATTTGAAATCTTTCTTTTCAGAAAATCATGTGCAAAAGGTTTGAATGGTCCTTCAATAATATATGCTCTTCGAATTGCATCTTGATCATTAACAGGATATTTTAAAATAGGACGTCTTTCACCTGGATCATATGGAAGGCTATTGATGTCATAAACTGGTGGTGGTGAAGACGGTTGAGGCGGAGACAATGGCGGTGGCGTAGGATTTACAATTTCCTCAACTATTCTCTCATGAGTCTGCTCTTCCACCACAGGTTCAACTGGATCATGAGAACGATTAGAGGCTGCTGCCGCTGCCTTCTTCTTTGCTTCATGTCTCTGAAAAAGAGATGCAATATCCCCATTTCTTTTCATGACTGCATAAATATTACAAAGAACACAATGTCAAATAATTAAATAAATTGCACTTGCACAATCTCACATTCGAGTATTCAATTATGGATCACTCACACGATAACAGTACTGAAAAAAATCAATCTCGATCCACTATGATGTTGGGACAAATCCTCGCCCTCACTGTGTGATAGATGATTTCAAAATTGTAGCACTAATTAGCAAATAGCAATTATCAATTAAAGAACACATGAATTTTTTAAAGCCAAAGAATAACTGAATCTCACCTGAATAATTGTGATCACAAATTCACCTAGATGTCGCCTGTCGGTGCAGTCATAGGACTGGAATGCAACACGGAGGGCAGGGGTGTTTGGTGATCTGGTGGTGCGGCTGAGCGCTACCTCGATCTGGATAGTAACGGCGGATCGGCGGCACGACGCACGGCGTGACGGCGAGACGAGGATGTGTGAATGGCGTGTTGAAGATGTGATCTGAGTCTCCTGTAGTTCCGTTCGTGAGTCCTTCTGTCTGCCGTCGCACATCGCATAGGCCGCGTGCCCGCATGGCCGCATGGGCCTGACACACGGCCTGCTTGCTCTCAAACGCTGCTGCTGCTGCTTGGTTGGGCTTTGACAGGATAACTTCAGAGTATGCAGCACATACATGCACGTGCCCTCACCCCTAATGCGTCGGGTCGCCTGCTGCTCGATATGCGCAGAGGCCGCCGGGACTATAGATCGGAGTAGATTGTTTTGGATCGATCGGACCTGTGTTTGTTACTTTGTTGGTTATATTTTTGTAGAAGAAGAGTCGAGGGATCGAGTTGGACTCTCATTTATTCTTTTTCTCCGATTTTACTTCATTTTTTAATAAAACCAAATCATACAATATTCAGTTTAATTATGAAAAATCGAGTAAAAACCTGACACGACGCCACACCACCACACCCTAGGAAAGGAACAAATAATAATCTACCAAAGCAAGTCCGTCATGCAATGCTACGCCAAAACTGACGCAGCTCGCTGCAAGCTTGAGTAGAGACCCACAGCTCCTCTACCGTTACGCTGTCAACCCCGAGCCACACACCCACAGTCGTTGATCTCCCGGCAATCACTGCTAAGCAAAGCCAAATCTTGACCCGCAAGACACCTCAAACTCCTCGTACTCGTGGGGGGTCTCACCACATCCACCTCCTCACAACACAGAAGCAACCACCTTGAAGCGACACACCACCGCTGGACACTTCTTCGCCAACATTTGCTAAGCCACCGTAGTTCAAAGATAACATTGCCGCCACCGGGATCACCGTCTCAACACAAACACCGACCCACAACCAAACAACAACCATGAGCCCTCAACACCTCCCAACACAGCCACGAACGAATCGATCACCACCACCCTGGGACTACTTCCACCCAAGCTCGCCTCACCCCACCAATGGCGACACACCACCGCATGCCCAGACTCGGTCTCGAAGCGACGCCTTCAAGAAGGATGTGATGCCAAAGACGCCGTCGATGCTCGTCCACAAGTGGACAGGGTAGAGGATGAGTGGCATCATTGACCTCCACAACTCTCTGTCTCTGTAACACAAGGGTGAAAATATAATGTTGCTCAACTACTCCCGGTTGTACGATGTCCACTCCACCTACAAAATACTTCATAGTTAGAGAATGTTTTGGTACTTATTAAAATTGAAAGGAGCATGAATTGCCTCACATGGTCATTTTACCTGTACCTATGTTACACAATCTAGCTATTTGTGTAGAACTTGTATCGCCTCACTGGGGTCCCACGTACCGTCGTCGCTGTGTTCCACACATATCCAAATGTGGTTCTCGAATCATGTTGAGTCCTTGTCTGCAAAACAAACACCAATAATCAAATGAATGAAGAGGAACATGTCATACTAGTTGTAAGAAATACAAGTGTTGTTCTATATACCTGCACAGGTCCACGGTGTGGTCGACCGACAGGGAAGTGCTCCCAAATCCAAATCTGCAGAAGGTAAGCACATCCTTCAAGGTTGGCATCATGTCCACTACACCTACAGGCATCACACAACTGTCTATATAGCCAAGCAAGAACCACCGAACCCCAACTGTAGCCACGAATGTTATCCCAATTCTGACCCAAGAGTGGAAGCATCCAAGACACGATATTTCCGACTGCATCAGTTAGGAAGAAACCGCTCAGAAAGTGCCATAGTCAAACACGAGCATGCCTCTGAACAACCTCTTCAACAGCTCCAGGGGCATATGCTGAAGTGCTCCCTCAACCATGAGGAGCTCACTCCGGAAGTCTTGTTCGATGCATCCCCCTTGATCCATATTCCGGTGGCCTCAACATAATGTGCATCTCAACCATATCCCCCAACCATCACTCCGAAGATCCTTGTCACTGGCAGCCTGTCGAGTGGGAGACCAAGGATTATGGCCACATCCTGCAATGTGACCGATATCTCCCCGTACGGTAGGTGGAACGAGTGCGTCTCTGGACGCCATCGATCCACCATGGCCCACAATAGTGGCTCGTCCATGGTAGGAAGGCCAGTAACCACCACATGAGCAATGTCAAGGAAGCCCACTCTAGCCATGTACAGGTCGTAGCAGCCGTCCAATGGAAGTGGGGAGTGGACCCTCGGCCTCAATGGCTTTAATTCCAGAAACAACATTAACATCCAAAATAAGCAACATTCGTATTGTCAAATTACAACTAAATAATGTATATAAAGCAAAAGATGCACGTACCTTGTGGAGGTCAGTGATAAGGTGTGCATGATGGCCGTCATTGTAGGCAGCCTCAAGGAGCTGCTACAATTGATGCGCCATCCTATAAGAAACGACGAAAAGTTATTAATAACAATGATGATAGTTTGAAAGATATGTTTAAAAACAAATGTCGTGCATAATTCTACAAATTCAATATGTCATGCATAATTCTAAAAATGACAAGTAAGCACAACAATCTACCTCGGCAGCTACCCTCGAGTTGGAAGCACCCTTAGATTTATTTTTTCGACCCGTACAATCTATAATTATTTTGTGGCATTTTGAGCAATGATTTTTTGTCTTGGGAGCTTCAAAATCGCCTGTGCCATAGTCTGCAGCACTCCTTCCTTGCGACGCTTCCATGTGCCCTGTAATCCTCTTGTTCGCCCTCCTACCCTTTTTCTCCCTCTTGATACCTGGATGTGGCACGTACTCAGGGCCATTATATTCAGGCCATTGTGACATATCAAAGTACGGTTCAAATCTGTATTCGCAAATGTGAATGGTGTGTTCCCTCGAGTACAAAGGCGGCATGTACATGGCCCTTTCAAATTCAAGACCTCTAGCGTTGCAAGTCGTCATCAAGTGTGAACAAGGAAGATGCAACAATTGAGGAATCTTATAGCTGCACAGACCTTCCTTGAGGTCCACTCTATAGTCTCAGACTCTGACTCCCCCCACCTATATTAGTACCACTGGAACCTCTAATAGAATATATCATTATTTCTGGCCCGAATGCTTCTGCAAGTTGTCTAGCAGATCTTAAAGCAGCAGAACCCATATATTCTTGTGCCCACAAACCAATTTTACTACCCTTAGCGAATTGATCACATGCCTTCTCCCATATTTCCACAAAATACATGTTGCATTTTTCAAATGAGTATTGAATAATGTCGGCTACGGGTCTGCTTTGTATGCCTTTGAAGCTGCACGCGGCTGCCGGCCACCATTGAGCTGCATGCACGCCGGTCGCGATGGAGCTCCAGCTCGCACACGTCGGGCACTGCGGAGCACCCGCTCATCGCTTCGCTCCGCCACCTCACCTTCTCCCCCGTTGCCGCCTTGCCATCACGCTGCGGCCCTTCCTCAACGTCGTCCGCTCTGAGGACGCCTGTGTCGCGCTCAGGGAGGTCGTCGATGTCGTCGCCAGCTGCCGCTTCGAGGCTGGGGCCGAGCCTGCCGCCGAGGAGGCCGTGTGAGGACCTGTGTGGTTTGAGGACCAGTGGATGGTCGCTCCTTGGTGTGATGAGTGATTGACAATGTTGTGTGGACTGAATCTTGGCCTAGTATTGCAGATGCAGGTTGCGGCTTGATTTGCGTTGGTGCAGGTGAAGAACAAGCGCGAAAGGTCTATGCCGGTGAGCCTCCAGGTGTGGAGAGACAAGTAGGCTTGGTTCGAAGGACTCGGTGGCCGATAGGACCAAGTGCGGGCCGCATGGTGGCAAGAAGAGCAGGACAAAGTTGTGTACGGTTTCTTGGTGGAGCCTCAAAATCAAGATCGAGCCGGGACGATCGTGGCGGCCAAGTCATGAGTGGAGATTGGCATGAGGTTATACCAAGTCCGCAGGGTTTGCAATGGTTCATCACAAAACCACTAGGTTACTTGGCTAAGCCACAAAGCCAAGACCGAAGACTGAAGCACGCGGCTACAACACTAGGTCGGTCTGACCGGTGGGTCGGACCGATCTGACCAGTGGGGACCAGTCTGACTGGTGTGCGCCGTGGGGCTTCCGGAGACTTCGAAGCGGAGGACACGTGGCATAATCGCAAGACTTGCGTAGTGGTTACGTGGGTTTGCGGTGGATGCGCATCCGTCCAATGGTGCTAATGATGTATTGACCAAAACGCCCTTGCATGGGCTTGTGTTGTAACTCCTAGTGTAGGGGCACTTCGGTCTTTTGTCCGGAGGGCTCTATATATGGGAGGAGTGGCTGGTTGGGCAGCCATCTCTTTTGGTTGGTTAGGTGGGTGTGCTCCTTCTTGGAGTGCTCTTGGTGAGAGAAAGAGAGGATAGAGTGGCTCTTTGTTTTGAGCTTTTTTGCCATCCAAGATTTCTGATTCTTCGGATTGGATTGTAACCGGATATGGCTAAGTGATTCATAGTGAAATCTTCCTCTTAACCTTGTGCCAAATCCTTTTAATCCCTGCATTTTTTCTTTTTCAGGATTTTCGGAGGTATATTTGGAGGAATTTTCGTGGGAAGGATTTGGAGGTGTTTCTTTGAGGGATTTGTGTTGGGAATCACACATGAGGTTGTTGTGCCTCTTTTCTTGGTGATCTTGCCCCTCAAATCCCGTGGGAAGGCCTTCGATTTTGGTGGTTTTCGAGTTCTTTGTGTTCTTGAGGTAGAGGCACAAGATTTGCGATTCCTCCTTTTCTAGAGAGTTTTGGGGCTTGAGATTCGAGCTAGAGGTCACCCATGAGGTGTTCCTACCTTCCCCAAAGTATCTCTTGAAACTGTAGAGCGAATCGGGAGATCGGGTGATTTGATTCTTAGGGTTGACTCTCGAAGGCTGTTTACTGGGAGCTGCGGAAATTCCGAAGATTGTTGCGGAGTTTCTGGAGGTTGTGGAATTTCCGGAGGTTGGGAATATTCCGGAGCTTGCGGAGTTTCCGGAGTTTGTTGCGGAGTTTCCGGACTTTCCAGTGAGGTTTGCCTAGACTTGTTCTTTTGTGCTTCCGATTTGGTTCTAGGTTTTCCAAGCTTTGCTCCTAGGATCAGTAGCACTCTAGTGGCTACGTGATCTTGGCAAACATGAGGAGTTTGAGGTGGAAGTGATTTTGGGATTTCGGTCGTGTTCATCTTGTAGGAGAAGTCATCTCCTTCGAGAATAATTTTTATCGGCTCCCATTTACTTCCTCCCTCTCTGGTTGCCCAATCCGGTCCTTCACCGTGCTAATGAGGATGCTGTAGGTGCTCCTCGCCTGCCTCCGCGCGCCCGCCACCGTAGCGCTCTGGGACTTGCACGTCTGCACCACCGTCAACACCTGCTTCCGCGTCGTCCACCAGGCCGCTGAGCTCCAGTTCGCGAGTGTCGGTCTCCGCAAAGCTGCATGGGGCCGTGGAGCTGCACACGCTAGGGGTAGGAACTCTTCACCCCACCACCACTGGGGACGGTGATAGTAAGCAGCTCCCAGTGGTCGTTTACTTCCACGTACGGCGGCGACTTTGTCTTCCACTCCGCGGCGACGGCGCAGTACGACGAGCTCTACCGCCGCCTCATCTCCTCGGCCATCCCAGCCGTCTTCGCCTCGGTCGACTACCGCATCGCGCCCTAGCACCACTTCCCGCCCTAGCACCACTTCCCGGAGCCGTACGACGACGGCGAGGCGGTGCTCCGGTGGGTCCTCGCCGGGGCGGGCGGCGCGCTCCTGTCTCCCCGGCGGCCGTTATCGTGGCCAGCGACAGCGCCGGTGGCAATGTCGCCCACCACGTTGCCGTGCGTCTTTCCGAGCAACATCACGGGCCCGGCGAGAGGTGTGGCAGCGACTCGCGAATCGGCGGCGGATGGGTTGTGCGCCAGGGGAAGGGGTCATTTGCAAAAAAAGTCAGGATTACAGAGGGGGCTGGCAGGTGGGTATCTGCAAATATGTCCCACCTCTGTCTGTGGCCTTTAGATCTAGATCCAACGTCTCTCATCAGAGTTTGCACAGTTTGCACAGGTGGTCTGGTTTCCACCGGATACACTCCCATATAACAATATCTATCGTAATCCAAATATATTTTTTTATATTTTGTTTTCCCTTTATATTTCTTTTCTTCCTTTTTCTTCAGTTTAGTGCTTGTGAAGTTTGGAGACTTTGTTTCCAGAACTAAGTGTAAATCTCTGGTAACATTTTTTCCTTTACGTGATATTATTTTTGTTAATCACTTACGATGTTAATATATGTATGAAATTTGATCCTGACATACATATAGGTGGCACTTGATTTTGTTTTAAAACTGGGTGTGACATTTAAAAAGTTAACAAAAAAAGTCATCTACTGACGCTTAGATTAATTGTATAATTGAAACATTGAACATTGAAGAATTGTGTTAGGAGCTGAAGGGTGTCCATGCTACCATTTTGCTGCAGTCCATGAAGTTGCTTTCTACAATGGCTGCAATTCGGTTGGAGGAGGATGGTGACAACATTGTAAACACCCTCACCGCTGCATAGTGCAAAAGTTTGTGGAGGAAATTCACAGCTGAAACTGAATATACAATCACTCAAGTCATAGCTGCTTAGGTAACTCCACTCGACCCATTCCACTAGTGATATGTGCTAAAAACCCCTTTGTGGCTTTCATCTGGTCCTTGATACTTGGAAGTGGGGATTTGTCCATTTAAGTAAGTATACCGCACGAGAGGTATAATAGCTATACATTTTACTGATACCTTGGTCAGGAAGCTAATGATAGTAACAACTGGCTGCCACCTCCACGGGCACTTGTTGCATTGGCTACTTGGAATCAATGAGTTTATGATGCTACTCGGGTATTTTCAATGTTGGAATTCTCCGCCACGCGCTAGACGTAGATATACCCGACCTTGTTGAGGCTTGCACACCAAAGGTTTTCTAGCTTACTTGGTTAGAGGGGGCTGATGTATAGTCGCAACCAGGAGACCCGGGTTTGATTCCTCATTGGAGCCAAAGGACTGGTTTAGAAAAATCCCATCGTCGATGAAGTCAGGGTTCGGGAGTTTTCTAAACCGGGTTTCAGTTCCCTTCTCTTAATGAAAACCGTGGGGCGGCCCAAACCCCACTGACTTAATTTTTTTGTTGATCCCAACACACGAAGAGGTCTAAACCCCACCGACTTAGTTTTTTTTGTTGAGTCCTGCACATGAAGAGCGGCAGAGGAAAACATACAATTTGTTTTTCTAAACCAGGTTGTCGATTCCCTTCTCTTAATGAAAACCGTGGGGCGGTCTAAACCCAGTGACTTAGTTTTTTTTATTGAGCCCTGCACACGAAGAGCGGTAGAGGAAAACACAGAATTTGTTGGGCCAAGTTTGTCGAGTTCGACGCCACTGACAGCCCCATCGAGGTCGAGAAGGCAGAAGCTGTGGCGGATGGTGGGGTGGCGCAGAGTTTTCTAAGCCAGGTTTCAGTTCTCTTCTCTTAATGAAAATTGTGGTACGGTCTAAACCCCACCGACTTAGTTTCTTTTGTTGAGCCCTGCTCACAAAGAGCGGCAGAGGAAAACACACAATATGTTGGGCCAAGTTTGTTAAGTTTGACGCCACTGACACCCCGCCGAGGTTGAGAAGGCAGGAGCTGTGGCAGACGGTGGGGTGGCGCAGGTGCAACAACCAGCGGAGGAGCGAACTTCTATAGTAGCACGTTGGTGGGAATCTCGATATTTTCCTAGCTATAGAATTACTCTATTGGGCTATAGTAATTTTTTGATTGTTGCTTTTGTTCGGTATGATTTCATATATGAATATCTATAGAGGTTTTTTTATGGTGCTTGTGAAGTACTAGGAAGTATCAAGTATTTTGATTTTTCCACCACCTAATTAATTAAATAATTAGTCTAATTGAGAAAAGGGTATTATGGTAATCTTAGTATCCTCTCTCTATCAAGTTCCAGGCTCGAGTTGATTTGCTTCAGCTCCTGCCTGGTACTTGCTCGGCCCCGGCGATGCCTTATGTGGTTCAGCCGTTCAGTATCCACCGGACCTCCCGCGCCGACATCCGGTTCGCCGCCGGTAACGGCGCTCCCGTCTTCCCCGTCACCATCGACGTTGTCGTTGCGGCTCGTGGCGCACTCCTTCAACGGGCGGAGCGGCTGCCCAGCCGTCGCCGCCGCCACCTCGCCTGCTGCCTTCCGCGTGGCGGACCACGCTTTCATCGTAATCCCCTCACCGGCTACCGCCATCGTCTCGTTTCCGGTGGCGCACGTCGTCGCCGGGAAACTCGATGCTAGCTTGTCGCGAATAGCGATTGCAAGCAATATCTTTCGTGGTCGTCTCCCTCCCCTAGCGTCATGCCGCGGACCCCGTGCAGAGGAGCCATCGCAGGAGGTCGTGGCGGCCAGAACCGGAGCTCTGTCGCAGGGCCTGGGTGGCACGACCCTGTAGAGCCGCAGCAGAGGTGGGGGCGGTGTGTGTGGCATGGCAAGCAAGGGGTGTCGCAGTTTGGTGAGGGAAGTGCAGCACGACGGCCCGGAGCGACGGTGGGTGCTAGATCGCCATGGGAGACCACGAGTAGCAACGTGTTGCTGCAAACACACGCAGACAAGATGATGCTCAGCAGTCAGCCATCTATCTATTGATCTATATAGAGGCAGCCCCAGCCTTTGCTTGAGCTCAGCTACGCAGTGATAAATTCCAGCCACGGCCAGAGCAAGAGCAGAGCTCCGCACATGCAAAATCGCAGCAATCCAAGAGATGACCCAAAATAATCTCCGGTGATGACTCAGAAACTGAGCATCTGACTGTGCCTGCTTTGGCATTTGGCAACCCCTAGTATCTGGCTGTGTTTTCCTCTAAACCAGTTTAGGATTATGGTGAAGAAATAGTGGAGTGCAGAAACATCCGAACATGTCCCAGTCGTCATTAGAAGTTCTTCAGCATCTTCAAAGATGATGTTGGTTATCACTTGTGACCTTTTCGGTAGCGCTATGGTGTCATGGATGAATCAAAGATGAAGATATATGCAAACTGCATGCTCAGTCATATCATAATAGTGTGTCCTATGTGACTAGGTCATTCATTTGTGATGCATTCATATACAAGCTCTTTATGTAATAAAGTTTATTGCTAACTGACGCCTTGCAAATTCAAGTTTCAAGTTCGCATGATGCTGTGTGATATACTGTATTGAGACCAAGTTCGTAAAACTCCTCAAATGTCACTCTGAAGATGAATTTGGTTTAATTGCTCAGTAGATCATCTTAGTTCTTAGGTGAGCACACATGTACATGAAGCAGTGTATCTAAAACTTTTCCCTATCCGCCGGCAGATATATTTCTCATCGTCGATGGATGTCATCACGTCACATACAATTTTTTTTTGAGGGTCAACGGGGGAGAGTGTCCCCACCTGATTTCATTGCATTTCAAAGGTCTTTTGGAGACCAACCTCACAAGGTTTACATTTGAGCAAAAGGTGAAAAGTTCACTACTGCATCATAGGGTTTACATTGAAGAGAAGAGGAGGCACCAGGCTTCTTCCGTGACATGGCGGTCAGCCACCGGCAGGCGGCAGCACCAGAGGCGCGCTTCCTCCTTGCACGCGAGCCATAAGCGCCTGTGCGAAGGGGGCTCGCCGGAGAAGACAACACTGTTGCGATGCTTCCACAGCATCCAGCAGACGAGCAGCAGGAAGGAACCAAAGTGTTTGGCCGGCACCGTTGCCGGACGGGGAACAGTCCACAGGTTGCGGATGGTTGAGCGGGAGGTGTCAATGTGCAACGAGGACCATACTTGCGAAGCAAAGGAACACCCGAAGATGATGTGGTTGCTGTCCTCCACCATGCCGCACACCTCGCAGCCTGCATCGTCCAGCACATGTTTCTTCACCAGGTTGCTTCTGCACTGGATATGCTCCTGCACCAGGAGCCACGCGAAGAATTGAACCCAGGGGGGGGAGCTCGGTTCTTCCAGACGAAGGAAGCGTTTACGCAGGGACCCAACACAAACAACTGCATATCGGGATTCCTAAGTAGTAACAGAATGAAGCTTGTTGATTTGGTTACAACTTGCAAACATTGAAACCCAGATTAAGATTTTGGAGCCCGGCTCACAACGACCATCTGACTAGATTAGCACATCGAACACAGGTATCTATAAGTTCTCTTCACAAATCTATGCCCAAATTCCTTGAGGTGAGTAGGTCTTCGACATAGCTGATTACTGGTGCTGATGACCTGACAAAGTTCTGCATTTGAGCCTTTGCCAAATCCTCTTCAAGAGGAAAGGAAATATGGTCTGCATCGCACCAGGCAACAATGGGCAAAAAATCAGAAACAAAATGCAGCACAACAATTATCAACTACCCAACCCCAGTTTGAATCAATCACCTCACTCACAACATACAAGTACATGTAAGCAGCAGATCAACCTAAACCTTCGAAAGCATCAGATCAACCTGAACCTTCGAATGCCATCCAGCTTAATCATGACAGCGATTCGAGCAAAGCACTGTGGAATCTAGCTCATGAATTTATACTCATGTGCCGGCGCCTCAACAGGCCTAGGTTCAACGGAGTTCACAACAACAAGAACTTGGGCCTAACTCAACCCAAAAGACTAGCCTATTGGGTGAGTACTGCCCCCACCTTTATGTTGTGCTCCCCCACCATCAATTTCCGATGTGGTACTAAACCAACAATCTCCCCCGTCACACATCGGACCCAAGTCGTCCATCACATGACAACCCATGTGATCTTACAGAAGGTTATTACAAGTCCCAAGTTTTTAATTCTCCAGTCACAAGGTTTTTCATGACCCTACGGAGACATTCACAGGCTCCCCCGTCAACGTGTGACCCTGAGATGTTCTCACAGGTTTTTACCAACCTTCGGCTCTGATGTCACTTGTTATAAAAGATGGTGTAAAATCGACGAAAGTAAAGAAATCAAACCGCAAAGAGACACGAGATTTAACGTGGAAAACCCTCCCAACACGAGAAAGAAAAACTGCGGGCGCGAGCCAGCAAGAAATTCACTATGATCGGAGTCCAGTTACAAACGCCAACGGCGGTGGCTTACAAGAAGTCGAGAGAATCCATCTCCAATGGAAAACCCTAACGGGATTATATGACCCGTACCGTACAGATCCGCTTCGCTCCGGCCCTGCCTTCGGCTTTAAGCGGGCCTCCGCTTCGCTCCGTCAGAAGTTGACCTTTATCTTGTGCACATAATTTGGATCATCATTAAACAAACTCCACCTTGAGACAAATTACTTCTTGTAGCATAAACAAAGAACATTCATCCTGAATACATCAAAAGAAACAAAATACTTCTGATTCCAAACAACCTCTTAGGCTAATCAATTATACCAACTAAGCTTGAGCAAAGCTCAAACTTAGCAACAAGAACTAACTTTGTCAACATATCAGCTGGATTATTGTGAGTGCTTATCTTGCATACCTTTAGCTTGCCCTTTTCGATCTCATCTCGAACATAATGGTACTTGATCTCAATGTGCTTTGTCCTGGCATGGAACGTCTGATCTTTAGTAAGATAAGTTGCACTTTGACTATCATAAAACAGGTTAATGCAAGAATTAACTCCACAAAGCTCAGCATACAATCCTTTTAACCAAATCAACTCCTTGCATGCTTCAGCAATAGCCATGTACTTTGTCTCAGTAGTGGACAAAGCAACAAGAAGCTGCAAAAGAGCCTTCCAACTCACAACACAACTGCCAACAGTAAACACATAACCTATGAGCGATCTTCGCCTGTCCAAATCACCAGCATAATCTGAATCCACATATCCAATAAGTCCCTTAGCTATCCTGCCAAACTTCAAACAATGATCTGCTGTCCTCGGAGAAATATGAAAATCCACCGGACTGCTCTCCAGTGTTCTTTATCAAGATTAGACATATATCTGCTAACTATACACATAGCATAAGACAAATCCGGACGAGAGCAAACCATAACATACATCAAAGAACCAACAGCACTGCAATACAGAACTTTTTACATGTATTCAATATCCTCATCTGAACTAGCACACTGCTCAGCAGACAATTTAAAATGTGGTGCAATAGGAGTACTAACAGGCTTTGCATCATGCATGTTGAAACGCTGAAGAACCTTCTCAATGTAAGCATGCTGACTAAGAAACAATAAACCAACTTTTTTGTCTATAGTAATTTCCATACCTAGAATTTTCTTAGCCGCACTGTTGGTATTTGTTAAGCCTACAGAAATATTATGATGGATAATCCGCAAGCGCACGGATACCGGTGAGCATTCCACCCGGGAGAGGGTTTTAAATATCGAATCCACAGGGAGAATGGTAAAGAGAGTATCTGAGGTATATAACTAATCAACTGAGTAGCTATCAAGGACTGGACAGAAAGAGAGATAAGGAAAACTTAAGGATGTCTGGTTCTTATCCTCACAAGCTATGTCTTTATTGCTCTTATGGGGTGATTGTCTGAAGGCACACTTAGTAAAGGGAACCTCCCGAGAATCTATGGGGGAGTCCTACGGTTTCTATAGACGGGAGGTGGACTACGAAGGACTCAATGGTGCTGTCACCACCACGATCTACCACACGATCCGGAATATAGAAGGCATTCACAAGCTAGCTAGTCTAAGCACCACGCTTACACTAAACATGCAACTTTAATTCAAGAGCGACAGGAATTAAAGTACTCAAAGAGTTATAAACCGTAAGAACAATAAAAACAATGGTGCTCACTTGAATAAGAAGTCGATCTTTCCCGTAAGGTCTCAGGATCAGGCTCCAATGGAGTTGATCCCAGAGGTAGAAGATGAAGAGGAGACACCGACAGGTCCGGGCCTTCCTTCAGCTTCGCCTCAACCGCTCTCTAATCCTCTCGAACAAGATTAGCTAGGTCTAATTAGACCGTGGATCTAATCTCTCAACTTGATACTAACTCTCCAACTCTAATTCTAATCTAGAGCTCTAATCTCAGGTAGGCATGGAGGATCTGATAGAATGAGTTGCCCTCTGCCCTGGGGTCAGGGGGTCTGCTTATATAGTGCAGAGGAGATGACGTGCACCGTAGGATCAAACCGACCTAAACATGTGGTTTAGATTGATCTTCATAGGCGGTGGAGAAACATTCCAGAAGCCGGGCCCATTTGGCACCAGGGGGTGGCCGACCGGCCCCACCACTGGGCCGGTCGGTCTGGTGTGGGCCCCACTCGGGGTCCACTTCGGCCAGGTGGGTCCTTGATCCTTCTAGATGCTTCTTTTTTAGGTGCTAAGTCACGTTGAGTTCCGGAGCCTTCTGGAGTCTTCTAGAGAGGTTTTCTTGCATATTTTCTGAATAGTCCCTGCAAATTCATAGATTCACCAAAACTCGTGGAAATTGTTAATATAAACCCTAATAAGGTGATCTAATCATATTTTAGTCCTTTTTCCAGTAAATGTGAGGGATAAAATTCATAGATAAAATGTGTCAACACGCACCAAGGTCCTTCATGTCGAACTCACTACTCAACAATTTCTTCAACGTAGTGATCTCTTTCCTGCTCTTGGCAGCAATCAGCATATCATCAACATATAACAGCAAGTATATAGGTGATCTGTTAACATGCTTGATGTAAACACAACTATCATATTTAGATCTCTTAAAGCCATGTGACAACATAAATGAATCAAACCTCTTATACCACTGACGGGGAGACTGTTTCAAACCATACAAGGATCTCTTCAACTTGCAAACATAATTCTCCTTGTCAGGCACTATGAACCCCTCAGGCTGGTCCATGTAAATTTCATCCTCAAGCTCTCCATGTAAAAATGCAGTCTTCACATCTAACTGCTCAAGCTCAAGATCATGTGCAACAACAATACTAAAGAAAGTGCTAATTGAACTGTGCTTTACAACTGGAGAGAACACATCATTACAATCAACACCAGGAATTTGACTGAAGCTTTTGCAACTAACCTTCCCTTATACTTTGGAGGCTCACTAGGAGATAAACCCTACTTTCTCTTGAAGACCCACTTGCAGCGAACAGGCTTCTTGCCCTTAGGCAAAGGAACAACATCCTATGTGCAGTTCTTCTACAAAGACAGCATCTCATCCTGCATAACTGCAATCCACTTCTCACGGTCACTGCATGCAATGGCTTCCAAATATGTGGCCGACTCATAACTGCTATCAACCTGTTCAACACAACTCAAAGCATAATAAATCATGTTAAACTCCTCAATAAGATGATGTGGTCGTCCACAACTCCTCTTAAACTTGCAAGTAGCAATGGGCAAATCCTCATCTAGCTGCAAAATAGGGAGTAAGTGCTGAACATCATCATGAGCCTCATTACCAACAACTTCATTTTCCTGGTCATCCACAGGCAGCTCCACCTGCACGCTTGTATCATCTTGCACATGTTGCTGCACCTGCACACCTTCCTCATCACCACATGCTCCACCTACATGCTGATATGCTGCAGCTCTTTATCAAAATTACCTGGAACATGATCTGAGGGAAAACTGTCATTAAACATCACAAATTCATTGAAAACAACACTCCTGCTCATGAAAGTCTTTCCTGTTTCGGGATTCCTGTTTCGTGATTCCGCTGTGCTCTCTAACAAGGGATGGTAGAGGAAGGGGAAGGGGGTAGGGATGTGCCTGGCGACGTAGTCTGTCTCGGTGAATTTGAAGGCAATCCCGAGGCAGCCGAAGAGGACGGAGACGTTGGAGCAGGCACGCGTGAACGCCCCGGCGTGGCGGCGTCTATGCCCCCGCGGGCTGTTGCTTCGCGATGGCGACATGCTCCTCGAACGACGCCGCGATCCACCACAGTGGCTCGTCTGCCTCGCTCGATCGCAGCCTAGCCCCACGCGCTGGCCTCCCCGCGCCAGCCTTGCCGCTCTGACCGGCTTCGCCGCCGCATCGCCGCGCCCGGTCAACAACTTCGTCCGGCTCCGCTTCCGTATACCATCAGTCGGCCGGCACCACGGCTCGCCGCGCCTTCATCGCTGCCGCTTTGCTCGGCTCGCCGGCTGCCACACGTGCCCATTTTTGGTAATTTCATATTCAGCAGCCGATGGATAAGAGCGACAGAACATGTGGTTGAGAGGTACCGGGTCAAATAAAGTACCAGAAATTACTCACATGCCCTTTTCGAATTTAAAAAATATTAATTAAAATTTGTTGTGGGTCCCACCAAATTGTATTTTCTAATACTTCCTCATAAGAACTTCTTGATACTTCCTGGTACTTCCACCGTTGGATTTTGTCGGATGGACGGTTCGTAAAAAAAACAAGCACATTAAAATTTCTCATATCTATATTGTGTTTTCCAAGTCTATTGTTTAAAGATAGGATGCTAAAATGTATAAATTCCTCGGAACGCAAAACGAGAGGATGTCCAATTAATTTTTCGTTCTGATCCCAGGAAACACACTTGCTGTTGATATGGAGCATCACGGCCAAGAAAATGTTATAACTATGGTAAGCACATAGCACATCATTAAAGATGTAACATATGCATGAATTTAATTTTTGTTTGTTTGTTATGATATGCAGGTGGATGCATTCGGTCCGCTAAGATTTTGCAAGTTATATCTTGGAAGAAATGGATGACTCAGAATTGTACACCAAAATATAATTAGACATCAAGTCATAAATGTATGCAATGTCACGTAAATACAAGATACTACAATGAACAAGAACAAACACCAAGAGATAAAAAAACATTTTTACAAAACACGTGCGACACTTTACTAGTAAGAAATAACTTCGCAAAATTTATGGGCCACATTTCTATATCTATAAATCTCATACAATTAACAGACGTGCGCGTTGTCCAGTCCAGAGGCAAGTATAGGGTCGCAGGAGTACATGCTTTTGGTCCCGATCAAAACTTGCCGTTGCACTTCTTTTTTTTTTAATAATGGATTAAAATCCGGCCTCTACGAAACGTATACGGTCACCTTATTACAAGTTTGACAAGTTATCAGCTTGCATTGCTGAACACAAAAGGGAACAAAAGACATCAAAAGAGATCAAAAGGGCGTCAATCTATTATTATGTTTCCATCCAAAATAACTGTCCCAAGTGGGATTCGAACCAGCCTCCTTGCCGTTGCACTTCATGTCGTGACAGCACGAGCCCTTCCATAGTTCCGGCGGGTCGATGCCCCGAAACCCATTGTCCTCCAGCGAAGGGTGGAAATCGTCGATACCGCCACCCACGACAGGCCAGTTATTGGGGACTCCCCCCATGTAGTTGGATTTTTTATTTTAACCCTTTTAAAATTAATATTTTAAAAATAACCCATGACAATCTATATTTTTAAAAACTAGCTTTTTTGGTCGCGCCAAGCCGTTTGGCGCGACTAATACTTCAGTCGCGCCATGTTTCTTGGCGTGACTAAATTCCACGGTGGCACAAATGCTGACCTGTAATAAGTTGAGTCGCACCACATACAATGGCGTGACCGGAGTCACGCCAAGCGTCCTGGCGCGACCCAACTATGCGGTTCCGGCCTCCGCGTTGTGTGTCTGTGTTGTCAGTTGTGTCTGCTGCAGGCTACACGACCTAGGGGCCTAGGGCCCCTTTCTCTCTCTTGCCTTGCTGCAGGCTAGTCCCCTCTGACTTGTCACCTCCCTCTCTCCTTTCTACGGAGTATTCTAGTGATGAAGAGGCGAGACCGTAAGACTGTCTCCAACAAAGACAACCCAAACGCAATATGCATTTGCCGATTTAGGTTGCACACAGTAGAAAGATTGGTGACCCATAAACTCCCCTCTCCAACAGCAACGATGCATCTTCCCTTCATTCTGGCCTGCGACCCAACCACCGCCGAGGATAGCCCGCTGGCCACGGGTACCGCTGGTGAGCTACGCCGGCCAGCCCGCCGGCCGCGGGCACCATTTACTGGCGAGCTCTAACGGCCGCGGGTGAGCCCCGCCGTGCGTCGCGTGCGAGCTCTGCTCGCTGTGCGCCGCGTGCGAGTTCTGCCGGCTGCGGGCGCCGCGCAAGAGCTCTACCGGGCGCCGCTGGCGAGTCCCAACCGCGGGGGACAAGCTCCGGCAGCCTCGTCGTTCGCCGTCTCCCTGGTTTCCAGTGGGCCCGACGTCTGGCCGAGATGCAAAAGGGCGGACAGTGGACGCATATTTGCATCACGCGTTGGCTCGAGCCCAAAATGCATCACCCGTTTTCATAGTCTGTTGGATGTTGTTTTGATAGGCAAAAACACTGTGAACTAGCCATTTTTGGGTTTGGGTCGTGCTGTTGGAGTCAGCCTAAGATACTATCTCCAACAATACCTACCCAAATAGGAGACCCATTTGATGGTTTGGGTATTGCTACAGCAAAAGGGTTGCAGACCTAAAAGTACTCATGTCCAACAGCGAACCCAAAACAAAAGAGCCATCACTCGGCAGTTTTTGTTGGCGCGCACGGTGAAAAATCCCGCGGGAAACAGAGGGCCTCTTTACCGGCAAAAACGAAGAAGAGGGCCTCATTTCGACGGGTGATCGACGTCTGCACCCCACCGGGGGCGTCAGACGCCGCCGCTGCACTGCGAAGCTAGGAGTGCCTGGCTGATGCATGGCTATCAGATGCATGGCTGTAATATACCTGAGGGTTTGGAGGAACATCCAAAGATTGCAAAGCGGCAGAATAACCAAAAGCCCACTGATCCACCTCAAAATTTTGTTCAGATTCATCAGGGCGACCACTTGAGCCATAAAAAATATTGTCCATCGACCTGGTACAACAAGATACAATTAAACATGGGGCTTATTCCTACGTATGCATCAAGAACGAATGCCCCCAAATCATTCAGAAACGCTGCAGCCTAGTCGCCGGCCGTCTGTCCTGCTTGCCGTGTGGAGCCGCCGGCCGTGCAGGTGCGCAAGCAGGTGCCAGGTGCAGAGCGGCTGAGGCAAAGGTAGTGAAGTGAGAGGCAGCCAGGCAGGAGATGGGAGATCCAGAGCTAGGCGTAGCATGCGGCGGCGCGGCGCCATGCGGCCTTGACCAGGGTGCGAGCGACCGGGGCCAAATCCATGAGAAGACTGGATACATGGAACCGGGGATGAGGGAGGGCAGGGTTGGAACGAGATCCATACTTGTGAAGTCCAGCTCGGTGCAGATCTCGCCGGCGGGCGGCGGTAAAGCTTCCCCAGTCCGCCTCTTCTTTCCACCTCCCGCGAAACCGTTGGCCGCAGATATTTTTGCTGAGGAGAGAGACAGAGGGAGGAGAACTGGATCGAGGAGAGAGAGACGCTTTTTTACATCTCGCTCCGGCTGGCTCGCAAAATGCATAGGGTGTTTGGGTCACCCGTTGGAAGCCGTTTTCACGACCCAAAACCACTGTTGCGACACATTTATGCCTTTGCTTGGCCTTGTTGGAGTTAGTCATAAGGGCCAAGAGAGTAATGCATGCACGCACGCTAGAAAGCTGGATGGAGAGTACATCCGCACGACCATTCTCATTCAGAGTTATTTTCTGCTCATTGCTTCTACATACAAAACAAATTAACAACAAATAGATGGTTACATGCATCACACAATTACACTCTTCTATATTTTTTTTTGATTGATGCATTGTACCATCATATCCTTGTTTTTTAAAGAAATGTATCATGAGTTCCGTCTCTCTCACCTGTTGAAATGTTAAGGGTATCTAAATTCAGAGGTAAAAATTTTTACGATGTCATATAAGATATTTTATGAGACGTCGAAAAAGTTCAAATACTACTAGAAATATTAATTACAGAACTGGTCCGGATACCGCGAGATGAATATCTTATTAAGCCTAATCAACTCATCATTAGTACATGTATATTGTAGAATGATATTTTCAAATAATATATTATAGATTTAAAAAATTGTTTATAAAATTATAATTATTTTTTGTCTATATTTGATACTCAATAGATATGTCTAAATATCCTGTGTAATAGGTGGAAAAACATCCGGCGTTATTTCTGCGCGCTGAAGTGGAGAGAGAAGTTGGAGAGAGCAAGAGAGAGGTCATGTGCCGGCATGCACCATAGAAAAGATGGAAACCGTGTGGAGGAAAAAAGAAAAACGCCTCGCGTCCGCTCGTGACGTGGGCGGCGCGAGGGCTCCCAACCCTAGCCGCCGCCGCCTACCCTCCCGCCGCGTCGCCGCCTGAGCGGGCCGCCGGAGGCTCCAGGCTCGCGCGGCCCGTGGGGAAGGCGGCAGTGGGGCTTTCCCCCTCTCTCCTCGGCGGGTCTGTGGCGGGCGCGGCCGCTCGGCCATCTCGGACCTCCTCTCGTCGGCGTGGGTGACATGGCGGCGGAGAAGGAAGGAGCCCCCCAGATCCGGCGTCGCCCCGGCCGGATCTGGTGGCTACGCCGCGGGGGCGCGCATTTCTGTGGCGGGGTGCGGTGTCGGGGTCCGGCGGCGGTGGGTGGTACTGGAAGGCGGCGGCGGTCTTGGCTTATTTCGGCTTATTTTCTCTCACACAACATTATTCAATCTACCAGTCGAACACTATTCTTTGTATCAGCCGAACAGGCCTCCTGCTCCAACAGATCTTCTATCCGACTAGCCATCTCGGGATGCTAGCTATCCTCCCCTCCCGTAGGCCAAAATTAGCTCGCGTAGCACGCTAGCCATCCGCCTCCTCTTGCGTGCCCCACTAATTCTCATGCGTCGTACGAATCGTCGAGTTGCGCCTTGACCTGCAGGAGCACAGCGCCGTCGCCGGAGCCGCAGTCCACCGCTCCGAGCTCCCTCCTATTATATTTGTTATATAGATTGGAAATTCTGGTTTTAGCATGCAAAACTAATGATCAACTTTGTTGGATGGACCGATAAGCGGAACATTGATTAATAGCATCTCTAGGAGATTAACAATAATTTTAGCTAAATTTAGAAATTTAGACGCTACCTGAAAAATTAGAGAGAAGGCTAAACTCAAAAGTAAACCAACAGTATCTCTAAACTGGACTCTTCATAATGAATTGGTCTCATGTCATGTGTCATTCCTTCCCCTCTTTCAACCTTATCCAGCATCCTCCACCCCTATGTCTCCCTCTCTCTCCGTCAGGTTCAGCCCTGGTCGTTGCCTAGTTCCTGGATCCACTCCTGCTTGCAATCCGGGAGATGAGAGGGCTAACAAGGGTTGTGGGGATCTGTTTTATGTGTGGGGGAACCGGTCGCCCCAAATGTTGAGATGTTAAATTTCAAAATTTCCGAAAAAATCTGTAACCCTGAAACTAACCAAAGAGTTCCCAAAACTCTGGAAAATTCTCTGAAACCTCGGCAGCTTATGAAATCTTTGTAGAATTATGTGAAACTTAGATAAAAAAGCTGTAACTTTTTATTGCGCTAGCCACTGTTTCAAATGGCAATTGAAAGTCCGCCATCTATGTTCCCTGGGACACCCAACCACCATTTTGTAACACCCTGAAATTTTTCAATTTCAAGATGTTATTAGGAAGAATAATTAAACAACAATTTTCTCATATTTTAAAATTTTGTTCAACATTTATTTTCTTTACAGGAAATTTAGTATAGGAAAATTAATTGATTGTTTTTATAAATTAAATAAAATGGCTCTCTGAGTGTTGCATTCATTTTCGTTGCATGGTTTTTGGTTGATGTGTGTTGAAGTTTTCAAACAAAAAGTTCAAAAGTCCTAAAACCACCCCTAAACCTTTCCCTCTCTCTCTTTCTCTCTCTCTTGGCCCACATCGCAGATCAGGCCGCCGGCCCCTTTTCTTTTTTCTCTTTCCCTCTCGCTCGGCCCGGTTCATCCTGTTGGCCCAGCAGCCGGCTCAGCTGCGGCCCAACTTCCCTTCCCCTTCCCTCTCTCGCTATCAGCCGAGGCCCGATGGTCACGCGCTTCCCCTACCTCCAGCCGGGCACCTCTCCCCATGGCCACGCTGACCACCGCCTCTCCCCGGCGCCATCCCCTCTCCCGCGCCTCCTTCCCTCCCACTGAGCCACCATCAATGCGCAGTGGTACCCACGCGCCGCCTCGCTCCTTCCCCTCCCGGAACTGCCGCCCACCGAGCTCCTACGAGCTTTAATGGCGGTCACCACCGAGCTCCACTACCACCACCTTGTCGCGCCCCCTCCTCTCCCCCTTCCGCCCTATAAAAGGCGCCCCCGAGCACCCGCCTCTGCCCACACCTCCTCCGCCCCTCCTCGCTCGCACAGGGCGCAGTCGCAGCTCGGAGACTGGAACGCCGCCGCCCTCCAGAGATCCGCCCGCCTCGATCTCCTTCTACGACGCTTCGCCCGCCTCTTCAAGCCCCTAGGTGAGTTCGTAAGCTCCTAAGCTTTGTCTAGGTGTTTTCCCCGTCGTGTTTGGAGCCCGGGAGCTCGAGTTTGAGCTGCGCCGGTGAGCTAGCCGTCGTCCGCCGCCGCGCGCCGCCGTCCCGCCGCCGCCCGCATGCCACAGCCGCTCCCAGCCATCCGACGTGAGATTTGCGGCTCAGATCTGCTGAAGCCCCAGGTCAACCAGCCCCATAACGGTCAACCCAGCCAGCCGCTGCCACTTTACAAAAAAGCCCCTGTAGTTTCTAATATCACAACCATACCCTTCCACCTATATAAAACCCTTGCAGTTAAGTCTTGAGTTTTCCGTTTAGGCCCCTAACCTTCTCGGTTTCTTCTACCCGTAGTCCATCGTTGCTCTTTTGCGTTATAAACCTCTGGTTTATATACGTAATTAAGTTTAGGTCCCTGATTTCTTGCAGTTAAGCCCCTGGTAGATAGTTTCTCTCGCAGGTTAGTCCTTGCAACCTTGTTTAGTCCATAAATCTCGCGTTTTAGCTCTGTTTCGATCGTTTGAAGCTGCGTTAGGTTCGTATCAACTCAAAGAACGCATTAGGAGCAATGTGACCATGTTCTCTGTTTTATAATCTTTTTAAATGTTTAAATATGATTAAGTACTTATATGCATGTTTTCCTAATTAAAATCTAATTAGAGATCAACACGTGTTTTCATAAGAAAGTTAATTTGATTAAGACCTATTTAAATAATCATTCTAATTAAAAGCTAATTAGAGATGTACCTCGGTTTTCATAATCAAATTTAAACTAGTTAATGTACATTCAATTTGCTTTCTAAATAAAAGAAACACATGTGCTATCCCGAGTGACGAGGGTCCGGATTAGGGCCCCCTTTAACGGCGAGATAATCACTCTTGAGGAGGAGTCTTTTGATACCATCGACAATGTGAAGGCCAAGATTCAGTATAAGGAGGACTGAGGATCCCCGTCAAGACCATCACTGGCAAGACGTCTTATTTCCGACCAGTTGGAAGCTTCCTCGACAAGTCTCCGCCTCGCATGAGGAGTCTCCGCCTCGCACGACAAGTCTCCGCCTCGCACGAGGAGTCTCCGCCTCGCACGACAAGTCTCCGCTTCGCCTCCGACAACCTGCTCGTTCGCACGAGTAGTTCCCATCTCCGACCAAGACGCGGCCCACGCAAACATGGCGCCACCCCGACGCGCGAGCTTCCCTGCAGCGACGCGTGGGGCTCCAGTTCCCCGCGCCATGCAAATACGCCAGCTGGCGGCACGCGTGGGCATTGTTCAGCCGCGCGGCCCTCAACGCGCCGTCCCATCCGACCCTGCAGCACGCCAACTCCGACAGAAGCACTCGAGTGCCCCCTACAACTGGCGCTAGCCTACGATTAGGCCCTAACGTGGCGAGCTCATTCCGTGCTCAGACGGGTTGAGTCGACACCAAAGAGCTCGGAGAAGGCGCTAGGTGTCCAAAACAAACAGCCCCGCCTGACCACGCGGCGGCCTCGACGACAACATAGCTCAGCCTCCCTTCAATGCGCCCCGACGGACAGCGACGTGCGAGAAGACGTCCCAGCGGTGCAGGACTGTAGCTTTTACTTGTATTCCCTTTTTGCCCCTCTCCCTTGCGTATATAAAAGGGAGAGGAGGGCAACCGTCACAAGGGCTGACGAACTGAACTCTCACACCCCAGGGACTTGGGCTCGACACCCTCTCCCGACAAGTTTGTAACCCCTACTACAAACAACCCTAGCACGAGAACACGGCAGCTCGATACTGGACGTAGGGTATTACTCCTCGGAGGCCCGAACCAGTCTAAATCTCGGCGTCTCTTGTGCTAACCATCCGGGTCGGACACACGATCGATATAAATTTACTGTCCGACGGTAGAGAACCCCGACAGTTGGCGCGCCAGGTAGGGGCACATCGTGTGTCTCGCCGAACTTCACCAACGACTCGGATGGAGGGCCGCAGGGTTTTGCTAACCCCTGGGGCCACCATGCGCTTCGGCTCCCTCGGCTTCGTCTACGCCGGGTCGGCGGAGTCCGTCGTCGGGCGCACCTTCGCCCGCCCAGCTTGCCCCAACGCCTTGACAGCGGGACGCGCAGTGTTCGTCCGAGGCTTCTCGGACGAGACGATCATGGTCATGTTGGGGCCAAACCCAACGCAGGAGCGTTTTAGGCTCGCCGCCTACTACCTCACCGACCTCGCCTTTCAAGCTAGCGGAGACGAGCCGCTCGCCTGGGGCGAGTTCATTGAGTGGTACACCGCCATGTACCCTCGCGGACAGCGAGGCCTCCCGGACGACCCGGTGACGGCCTACGTGGGTGCGCTGCGAGCGTCCTACACCGCCCCGGGCTCCACGACAGTCCGGAGGGCACCCCCAGCGCCCGTGCGTGACCCCACGCGTGAGTGCTTCGTGTGTGTGGCGCCGAGCTCAAGCGGCTCCACCGACGCGGAGCCGGTACCACGCCATCGAGCCACGGACGCCCAGCGCAGGGCGCGCCTCGATGAGCTCGCCGAGGCCAGGCGCCAGCTCGACGAGGAGCTGGCCAACCTCCACCGAGAGCTCGGGGAGGATCGGCCACGGAACCCGCAAGCGGACCCGCAGCAGGTCCCGGTGTGAGAGCAACGCCGTGAAGGAGACGGCGGGCGGCAGGAGCGTCGACCTGCCGCCGAGCAGTCCAGAGCCCGCGCTCCGACACCGCCGGCTCGAGGACGTGCGCGCGACAATAACCGACGCGCCAACGAGGGCGCGAACGTCGATGGCGACGCCCCGCCGCTCTTCAGGTGGGCGTCGCAGAACTTAGCGGCCGCGGCCATGCTCGGGTTTCTTCTCACTCACTTAGGTCACCTCCTTAAGCACTTTTAGCATCTCTTGACAGTCAATTTGCATCCCCCTTTATAGTACGGTGTTTCCTATACTTAAATTCAAAATCAAAATTAAATTAAGCCCTGACTTGAGTTGAAAACGCCGAATTGGAGTTGGGGGCCTTCTTTTGGTCAAAACCATGATTTTCAATAAAGTAAATCCTGCACACATCTTATTCAACGATTAAATACAACAAATTGTGTTTGTCACCATCACCAAAACAATTAGGGGCCAAGATGCACTTTCAATCTCCCCCTTTTTGGTGATTGATGACAACACAATTCATTCTTAAATAAAGATGTGTGTATCCAACAATTTTGAGAAAAACTCCCCCTAAATGTGTGCTTGATCTTTTATGAAGGCCTCAAATGCCTATCACACATTTAGAAGAAATTTCACTCGCAATTTGCATACGCAAGTGCATAAGTGTGATACAACAACCGTGATGCATATGACATGATATCAAAATCAACAAAGTGAGAAATAACAACCACCATTTCACACAAAGCATCACAAATATATAAACGAGGTTCCACACTAGCACGATTAAGTCTTACAAATTTAAAGAGGTTCTAGGTTCACCACATCACCATCCATCACACCACACAAATAGTTCATACATGTCCACAACCTAAGATAGATAGATAGATAAACGAGCGAGTGAGCGAGAGAAGGTACACACTACCACATGGATAATTGTGAGCTCACTCCCCCTTTGGCATCAAGCGCCAAAAAGAGGAGGCCCTTCAATCATCATTACCATGTGGAGAGTGAATATCCGGAGGAGAGTCTTCTTCGTCGGTCTCACCTCTACCAAAGTCCTCATCGTCAATGTCGGCCGGGGGTGCACCATACATCATAGACGTGTCGCCGTACACCTCCCAAGGGTTGTAGAAGACGAGTGGAGGAGGGAAGTCCATGGGCTCGCGAACGGGAGAATGCTCGATGTTGGCTTGAGTGAGCAAGGTCTTCTGGCGAGTCTCCAACTTGATGAGCTGCTCATCCACATACTGTCTATGGGCACAAATCTCCTGAGCATTGTGCTTCCCAACATTGAAGCAAGCGAAGAGGCCCTGAGAAAGGAAGTTGAAGATGCTCTTCTTCTTGCCGGGGGAAACGGTGGCTCTAGTTGATGATGGTCCACGAGAGGATGAGGGAGCCTCATAGGAGGAGGGATCACCAGAAGAGGGTCCAGCTGAGGTAGGAGCTCTAGGAGGGGCATGCTTGCCCAACTTGAGGAGACGCTCAATGTTGCCCTTGTTTGGCTTGTACCAAGTGTGAGTCTTGTCGGTGAGAATATAAACCTCCGCAACCTCACATATCATCCTGAAAATCCAAGGGGCATACTGGCAGCTCTTGTTTGCAGATACGGAGCACACAATGATTTCCTCCCAAATGAAGTCGAACACACTAAACTTCTGGCGACCCGGTCCCATCCTCACAAGAATATCCTTGGCAATGTTGGAGATGTTGTAGTTGTCGCCTATCTTAGGAGTGAGAGTGTATCGGAAAAGTTGGTTCAACATCCTATAGACGGGCTTCATACCATGAGTAGTGCCAAACTCAACCTTGCCATAAGCGGCGTCGTACATGAATGCCATCTCACTATCAAGTGGGATCTCTCCTCCATGAAGCTTCTCACGACCAAGATCCTCCTCACTAAATCCAAGAATTTGAGCAAACCTCTCATATGAGACCGAGAGAGGCTTTCCTTGCAAGAGCCAATGAAAAGACTTGGCTGAGCGCCGAACATAGAGATTGGCATAGAATTGGGCCACTACTTCCTCATTCCAATCACAATTCATAGCCATGATGGAGGTCATCCCTTTTACATGACAAATATCTATGGCATCATTGATGGCCGGGATGTTGAATGACCTCAAAGCTTCCCAATTGATGGACTTCATGTCAATGGTCATGTGCTCCTTGCATAAGATAACCGATTCATACCAATCGGCATTGAACTTGAGCCAAAAACGGATATCTTCAAATTCCTTTTGCCATTGAGCCGGATCGGAGTACCTTTCCTTGTACACGTCATGTGTCCCACTCTTGTAATCAACCATCTTCAATACGCCTAAGATGGTAGCCGGGCGAGGAGGCCTAGACGGCCTTAGCACAAACCGAGAGAGAGATTCCAGAGAGATATCTTCGTAGTCATCATAGTGGTCATCCGGTTCATGGGCTTGCTTGGTGCGTGCATGATGACCTTGACTGGTAGAGCGACGAGGAGCAGCCGGAGGATTGGTGCGGCCTCGACCACGTGGGCGTTGAGCACTTGTGCCCACCTTCCTCTTCCTTTGAGCGAGAGGAATGTCGTCCTCATCGGATCCCTCTTGGATCACTTGTTTGCCGGCATGACTCATCTGAGAAAGTGTGTGAGGATTGCAAAAGATAAGTGTAGAGAATTGAATTGAATTGACTTGGTTCATGGACAACCCCCTGTGACAGGTGCCTGTCGGTACTACCGACCTGGGGTCGGTACTACCGACGGGGCCTGCTACAGTGCGGTCGATCCATGAATCAAGAGATTCAACTAATGAAAAACTGCAAGATCATGGGCAAGTGTTCTAGGATGGATATAAAGATGATTCCCTAAAGCATTCCTCCTAGAAACAACGGCATTGGGAGATCGAGCAAAAGAGGATTTGAATGAGATACCTTGAGCGTTCCCGCGCGAATCGAGGAACTCCCGGCGAGGATCGGATGTTCCGAGGGGTGGAGAATCCAATAGAGAGCCTAGCTTGAAGTTCCCACGGTCGGATTTTGAGATCACCTCGCGGATTTGAGAGAGGAGAATGAGAGGGGCGGCAACGGTCTTGTGAAAGAACCCTAGGGGGGCTGACTGGTTCGTCGGGTATTTATACTCCTGCGGTGTTTATCGGTAGTACCGACATGGGACCGGTACTACCGGGGGTCCAGGGAAATTCAACCAAAGAGTCTATATCGGTAGTACCGATGGGGTGTCGGTACTACCGTGGATTTGCAGAAATCCAACAGTAAGCTCATATCGGTACTTCCGGCCTCGTGTCGGTAGTACCGTGACTTTTCGAAATTCCAACAGCGAAGGCTTACCGGTACTTCCGACCTTGTGTCGGTAGTACCATGGATCTTTAAGATTTTGAAGATTGGATTGCGAGAACAGCAGAAATAGATAGAGAAAAATAGATATGGACATGTAGAACAACCATAGGGCTTAGTGATTAGACACAATAAATCATGCAAAGCAATAATCACCAAACACTATGGGAAGAATCAAGTTTTGTAAGACACACACAAAGAGTAGAAAATAAAACATTTTTCTCTCTATCTAGGCATCAAACAATTTGTGTGCAACAAGTCAAGCCAAGTTACAAGAATCCAAGATGTTTATCTCACTTCTCAAAGTACAAAACCTTTGCTCGTCTAGAGGCTTAGTGAAGATATCGGCTAGTTGCCTCTCGGTGCTTACATGACGTAGAGCAATATCTCCCTTAGCCTCATGATCCCTTAAGAAATGATGTCGAATATCTATGTGCTTTGTTCTAGAGTGTTGGACCAGATTGTTTGCTAGTTTGATGGCACTCTCATTGTCACACAAGAGTGGAATCTTACTAAACTCACAACCGTAATCACTCAACGTTTGCTTCATCCACAAGATTTGTGCACAACAAGCACCGGCCGCCACATACTCGGCTTCGGCCGTGGACAAAGCAACCAAATTTTGCTTCTTTGAGCTCCACGACACCAAAGACCTACCAAGAAATTGGCAAGTCCCGGTTGTGCTCTTTCGATCTACTTTGCAACCGGCATAGTCCGAATCGGAATAGCCAAGCAAATCAAAAGTGGAGCCCTTGGGATACCACAAGCCAAGGTTAGGAGTGTGCACCAAATATCTAAAGATTCTCTTAACGGCCATTAAATGACACTCCTTAGGATTAGCTTGAAATCTTGCACACATGCACACACTAAGCATTATATCGGGCCTAGATGCACAAAGGTAAAGGAGGGAGCCAATCATGGAGCGAAATACCTTTTGGTCGACCGACTTCCCTTCTTCATTGAGATCAAGATATCCATTTAGTGCCATGGGAGTCTTGATGGGCTTGGAATCAGCCATATCAAACCTCTTGAGCATATCCTTCACATACTTGGTTTGACATAGAAAAGTCCCTTCCTTCAATTGTTTGATTTGAAACCCAAGGAAGAACTTCAATTCACCCATCATAGACATCTCGAATCTCTTGGTCGTGATCCTACTAAACTCTTCACAAAATTTATCATTAGTAGACCCAAAGATAATGTCATCAACATAAAATTGACATACAAAGATATCATTTCCATTTCTTTGAATGAAGAGAGTAGAATCGGTTTTGCCTATCTCAAAACCGTTCTTGAGAAGAAAATCCTTAAGGCATTCATACTATGCTCTAGGAGCTTGCTTGAGCCCATAGAGCGCCTTATGGAGCTTGTACACATGGTTGGGAAAGTTTGGATCTTCAAAGCCCGGTGGTTGATCAACATATACTTCTTCTTGGAGGGGTCCATTCAAAAATGCACTCTTGACGTCCATTTGATGAAGCTTGAAATCATGATGAGTAGCATAGGTCAAAAGGATACGAATTGATTCAAGCCTTACTACCGGTGCATAGGTCTCTCCAAAGTCCAAGCCTTCAACTTGAGTGTACCCTTTGCCAACGAGCCTTGCCTTGTTCTTTGTGACGACACCAAATTCATCTTGCTTATTCCTAAAGACCCATTTGGTGCCGATCACATTTTGCTTTGGTCTTGGCACCAACTCCCAAACTTCATTCCTCTTGAAGTTGTTCAATTCTTCCTCCATGGCAATAATCCAATCCGGGTCCTCAAGAGCTTGTTCCACACTAAGAGGTTCCAAAGAAGAGACGAACGAGTAAAATGCACAAAAATTTGACAATCTTGAGCGAGTTGTTACCCCTCTTTGGATACTCCCAAGTATGTTGTCAACTGGATGATCTCGTTGAACCATTTGATGTACTCTTGGGTGTGGTGCTTGAGATTGACGTTGAATGGGTCCATCATCATCTTCATCTTGTGGGGCTTCTTCTTGAGCTTCACCACCTTGTTCTCCCTCTTGATCTAAGCCCCGTCCATGATCGTCACCATGAACTTGACTTGTATCTTGATGAACTTGAGAACTTGGTGGTTCCACTCTTGTTGATGATGATGGATCTTGATTGCTTGTGTCGCCCGAAGCTTGAACTTGAGCCTCACGAGGCATCACTTCACTGGTCCCCATTCTAAAGATTGACACACTTGGGGGTTCTTCATCATCTACAAGGTTTTCACTAACTTGCTCTCGTTGAGAGTCGTTGGATTCATCAAATTTCACGTCTACCATGGTCTCAACACAACCGGTGGTTTTATTGAAAACACGATAGGCATGTTCGTTAGTTCCATAACCAATGAGAAAACCTTCATCAACCTTGGAAGCAAACATTGAGGCTTTGGGTTTCTTGTTAAGTATGAAACACTTACACCCAAAGACCCTAAAGTAATGCACACTAGGCTTCTTACCGGTGATGATCTCATAGGGAGTCTTATTCAAGTACTTGTGGAGGTAGAGGCGGTTGGCGGCATGACATGCGGTGTTGATTGCTTCCGCCCAAAATGAGTTTGGAGTCTTGTATTCATCAAGCATTGTCCTTGCCGCTTCAATCAACGTACGGTTCTTACTCTCAACAATACCATTTTGTTGAGGTGTATATGGAGCGGAGAGTTCATGCTTGATGCCTTCTTCATCGAGGAACTCTTCAACTTGAGCGTTCCTAAACTCCGAGCTGTTGTCGCTTCTTATGTTCTTGACCTTGAGCTCGAACTCATTTTGAACTCTTCTAATAAACTTCTTGACCACTCCCTTTGCTTCACTTTTATCTTGCAAAAAGAATACCCAAGTGAATCGGGAAAAGTCATCAACAATTACTAAACCATATTTGTTACCACTGATGCTTATGTAGGCAATTGGTCCAAACAAGTCCATGTGTAGTAGCTTTAATTGTCTTGATGTTGATAGGATGTTCTTGGCGGGATGATGCGCTCCAACTTGCTTTCCCGCTTGACAAGCACTACATAACCTATCTTTCTCAAAAACAACATTTGTTAGTCCTAGGATGTGCTCGTCTTTTTGAAGTTTGGCCAAGTTTCTCATGCCAACATGGGCTAGTCGGCGATGCCATAGCCAACCCATGTCGAATTTTGCCACTAAGCAAGCCTTAGGGTCCACCTTTACTTTTGTGAAGTCCACATAGTAAAGCTTTCCCCTTAGGTGACCCGCAAAGACAATAGAGGAATCCTCACTTCTAGAGACGGTCACACCCTCTTTGGTAAAGAGACAATTGTAGCCTTTCTCAGAAAGATGTGAAACCGACAACAAGTTGTACCCTAAACCTTGCACATGAAAAACATCTTCAATTGAATTTGTTGTTGAGATAGCAATTTTACCTAGACCGATCACATCTCCTTGACCATTGTCTCCATAGATGATAGTTTCCGTAGGGTTGTCATAATGATCAAGGGATGCAAATAAGCCTTCATCTCCGGTCATATGATTAGTGGCACCACTATCAATCAACCATGCGCTTCCACCGGAGGAGTAGGCCTACAAAACAAGTTTAGGCTTTTGGTTTAGGTACCCAAAAGGATTTGGGTCCTTGGAGGTTATAAACATAAACTTTTGGAACCCACACACTCTTTCTCATAGCCTTCTTTGTGTAGGCCCCAACATACTTGACCACCATTTTACCATTGTGGTCCAAGGTCACAACATAGTCACAAGTGTAGTTGGGAGAGGGCTTGTGTTCAACCACATTCTTCGATACCTTTGATGGAGAATTAACCCCACCATTCCCTTTTGTGGTGTTCACAATCTTTGTCTTGTCCTTTGTTGTGGTGGAGGTGGTGACTCCATGGGCAATATCCATAATAGTGTTGAGGTAGCCTCCCTTGTTCCACAAGGGGATCTCATGCCCTTTAACCACCACCCTACCATTGACCTTGTTGTTCTTGTAGTGCCCAAGTCCTTGCTTGTCAACCACCTTAGGGATGGACTTGGCACCGTTCTTGCCTTGAGTGATCAACATGTTCAATCGGGCTATTTCTTTGTCTTTGCTCTTGATTGTTTCCTCAAGCCTTGCATGGTTAGTCTTGAGAGCATTTATATCAACATTAGAGCAAGTAGAACAACCTTTGCTAATGGAGGCACTAGAGTCAAGTGTTGCATTAGAATTGGCCTTGGTGCTCTCCCAAAGGGTACTATAGTTTGCCTCAAGATTTTTATGTTTCTCCATCAAGCATGAAAAGCTTGATTGAAGCTCACTATGAGTAGCCTTTAGGGAAGCTAGAGATTCATTTGCCAAAGTGTAATCCTTTGACATCCTCTTGTTGGAGTCATTAGCCAAGGACAAGTCTGTGGTCAACTTCTCCACCTTAGCTTTTTCTTCAGTAAGGATTTTCTCTAGAGCCAGGTTTCTTTCCTTTTCATGGATAAGCAAGTCTTCTTGCTCATGGAGAATCTCCTTCTTTTCCTCTAATTTGTCCAAAAGCTTTTTAATTTCTTTATGGCCCTTTTTACTGAATTGCTTTATCATGTTTGCCTCCATTTCTTTTTCCTCATCTAGGTCGTCTATGTCATTACTAGGTGTAGAAGATGATGAGGTGAGAGGATGAGGTGGTTGACTCTTGTACCTTGCTCCCTCTTGCCATGAGACAAAAGTGGGAGTTGTCCTCATCGTTGGAGAAGTTGTTGAAGAGGTGTGGTGAAGATGCTCCTTGTGCCATGGCAGGTGTTGCCATGCCTTTCTTCTTTGGTGTTTCATCTTCATCACTTGAGTCCCATTGTTGACCCACGTGAGCACGCCCTTGGTACTTGTTCTTGTACTCTTTGCTCTTCTCCTTGTACTTCTTCTCTTCCTCATTCTTTTCCTTGCTCTTGTTCTTGGGACACTCGGCAATGAAGTGTCCATACTCTCCACACTCATAGCATTTTCTTTGTGACTTCTTCTTTCTATCATCACCACCTTTCCTTGATGCCTTGGACCTCAAGAACTTCTTGTACTTTCTTATGGCAAAGGCGGTTTCTTCATCTGTGCTTCCTTCCTCACTTGAATCTTCATTCTTAGTCTTGGAAGTCTTCGGCTTCAATTCCACCACTTCACTAGAGCTAGCATTGAGGGCTAGACTCTTGTTCACCTTCAATGTAAGTGACTTCTCCACGTCTTGATCAACTAGCTCTTGATGCAAGATCTCACCAAGAAGTTGATTGGGAGTCATGTTGTGATAGTTCGGATCTCTTCTTATCATAGTTGCTAGGTTTGGATTCTTCGGTGTGAAGGCTCTTAGCAACTTCTTTGTGACCTTCTCATCATCCCAATCATTGCTTCCAAGGGCTTTGATGTCCGAGACAAGAAGTATTAGCCTATCATACATTTCCCTCACGGTCTCTCCACCCTTCATGATGAAAAGCTCAAGCTCTCCGTGAATCAAATCGATCTTGCCTCTTCTCACATGATCGGTACCCTCATGTGCCTCCTTGAGTGTATCCCAAATCACCTTGGCAATTTGGATATTCCGGACTTTGTTGAACTCTTGAACACACAAGGATCCCGTGATTACTCTTGTTGCTTGCACGTTGCGGTGGAGGTCTTGATCATGCTCAAGTGTGAGAGCTTCTCCTTCGGCGGGGATTGTCACACCTACAACCACAATCTTCCAAAGAGAAGGGTGAAGCCCGTAGAGGTGCATTTGCATATCATAAGCCCATTTGGGATAGTCTTTCCCATCGAAGTGGGGAGGCTTTCCCAAATGTACGAAATAAAATTTTTCGTTAGGATTGTTGCCCGTAAGTTGTCCGTAGTGGAATGGCACTTCATAGTAGCCGGAGTGGGAATGCTTTGCTTGCTCCTTCTTGAGGAGCTTCTTGGCCATCTTCTTGGCCTTCTTCTTCTTCTTCTTAGCTTTTCTTCTCTTCTTCGCCGCCTTCCTTGCGGCATCATCATCATCCTTGACGTCTTCACCACTTGAGTCGGAGTCGGAGTCCGAGTCGGAGTCGGATGAAGAGTCATCAGAGCTTTCTCCGTTGGAACGGCTTGGGGCCTTCCCGGTGACATCTTGGGCTGCCTTAAGCTCTTTCCCTTGAGCTTCCTTAGCGGCGATTTCTTCAGCGGATTGGTTGTCTCCGCTCCCCGACATCTTGATCCCTTAGCGGTTAAGCCTAAATCAAGGGATTAGGCTCTGATACCAATTGAAAGGACCTTGTGATGCCTAGAGGGGGGGTGAATAGGATCACTTCAAATTTCTAAAACAATTGCAGCAGTTAAAACTCCTGTCGGTACTACCGACGCTGTGCCGGAACTACCGAGGGGGCTCGGTACTTCCGGTACTGGGTCGGTACTACCGACGGTTCAGAGAGACTTAGGACGAAATTTGAAATGTAAATCGATTCTAGCAATTCTACTTGAATCAAGAGCTTAGATTAGAAGCTAAGAACCACCTGCAACCAAAGATATGAGTTGGAATACAACCAATTTAGAGATCGGGCTCAAACAAGTTCTAGGGTTAGAGAGAAACAAAGAATTCAAGCAAGCAAAGGAGACACAAGAATTTAATCCAAAGTTCACTCCCACAAAGGAAGCTACGTCTCCATTGAGGATCCCACAAAGGGAGGGCTATCACCAAGAGCCTCTTTTCCTCACCCAATCCCCACAAAGGAAGAATGGTGCTCACTAAGAATTCTCCACCAAGGAGAGGGTAATACAAACGATCCCGGGTGCTCCACACCAAGAGGGCACTCAACGGGAGACGCCTAGCCGTCTAGAAGCAAGCTTCAAGAGTAACAAACACGAATCGATGCCCGGAGATGCTTCAAGTGCTCTTGAGATGGGGAGATTCGAAGGGGCTCTCAAAACTTCTCTAATCCTCACTAGGAATCACTTCTCTACCCAAGCCCCAGCTCAAAGGAATCAAATCTTGGCTCTAGGAGGGAGGGAAGAAGTGGAGTGAATGCTCAAGTGAGGGTTTGTCCCGTGGTTGGTCAGCAATGAGTGAGGAGGAAGAAGGGGGTATATATACTAAGTCCTGAAAACTAGCTATTACTGTGCACTCACGGCACTTATCGGTACTTCCGACACGGGGTCGGAACTATCGATGGGTGCCGGAGAAACCCAACAGTGAAGCCATATCGGTATTACCGGCCCGGGGTCGGTACTACCGAGGCCCTGGCTAAAACTCGCCAGTGAGGCCTTGTCGGTACTACCAACCCAGGGTCGGTACTACCGACAAAGGCTGAGATTTGAGGGAAAGAAGAGCAAATGTGTACGTGTCAACTCGGGTTTCTTCTCACTCACTTAGGTCACCTTCTTAAGCACTTTTAGCAACTCTTGGCAGTCAATTCGCATCCCCCTTTATAGTACGGTGTTTCCTATACTCAAATTCAAAAATAAAATTAAATTAAGCCTTGACTTGAGTTGAGAACGCCGAATTGGAGTTGGGGGCCTTCTTTTGGTCAAAACCATGTTTTTCAATAAAGTAAATCCTGCACACATCTTATTCAATGATTAAATACAACAAATTGTGTTTGTCACCATCACCAAAACAATTAGGGGCCAAGATGCACTTTCACAACTTTGTCGCGGCGGTCGAGCGCAAGGCCTCACGCCCCAAGAGCAACCCGACCAAGGCCGGTCCACCGAAGGACCACTTCGAGAGGCTCTTGGAGGCCCCGTGCACCCACCACGAGGTCCCCGTTAAGCACACGCTCAAGGACTGCCGCTTGATGAAGAACTACGTCAACGGCACGCTCAGGACCAAGGTAGCAGATCCGCAGAAGAAAGCCGCGCCTCTCCCCGACAACGACGACGACGATGTGGAGGCTCAGTACCTAGGCGAGGACGGGGCAGTCCACATGATCTTCGGCGGGTCCCAGGCGCGACTCTCAAGACGCCAAGAGAAGCTGATCCGGCGTGGGGTCTACAACGTCGAGTCCTCGACGCCGTCTTACCTCAAGTGGTCGGAGGTTCCGATAACCTTCGACCGCAAGGACCACCCCGACCGTGTGTTGCAGCCGGGGGCCTACCCACTAGTGGTAGCGCCCCTGTTCAAGTCCAAACGGATCCACAAGGTCCTCATGGACGGAGGGAGCGGCATCAACATGCTCTACGCATCGACGCTCGATGATATGGGCATCCCGCGGTCCAAGCTCCGGCCTTCGACCGTGCCGTTCCATGGGGTCGTCCCTGGAATGGAGGCACTCCCAATCGGGCAGATCGATCTGCCCGTCACGTTTGGGACCCTGCAAAACTTTCGCATGGAAACCCTCACCTTCGAAGTGGTGGGGTTCTAGGGGACGTACCACGCCATCCTCGGGAGGCTGGCATACGCGAAGTTTATGGCCGTGCCCAATTATACGTACCTCAAGTTGAAGATTCCCAGCCAGAAGGGGATCATCACGGTGGGGACTACGTTCCAGCGCGCATTTGAGTGTGATGCTGAGTGCTTCCAATTTGCGAAGACACTGATCCGGTCCGAGAGGCTCCACACCGAGCCTCCCTCAGAGGACCAAGAAATCCCCGAGTCGTCCAAGCGAGCGGCCTGCTCTTTCGAGCCCGCCAAGGAAGTCAAGGATGCGGCCGTCTCCGACGATGGCCGTACGCTCCGTATCGGGACGGCGCTCGATCCTAAATAGGAAAGCGCGCTCGTCGACTTCCTCAAAGCAAACCTCGATGTGTTTGCATGGAAACCCTCCGACATGAAGGGGATCCCGACGAAGGTTGCCGAGCACAAATTGAACATCAAGCCGGGATCGAAACCGGTGAAGCAACGCCTCCGCCGCTTCAACGATGAGAAGTGCAAGGTGATCGGCGAGGAGATCAAGAAGCTCCTTAGTTCAGGGTTCATCCGAGAAGTAATCCACCCCGAGTGGCTTGCTAACCCTGTACTTGTAAAGAAGAAGAATAAGAAATGGAGGATGTGTGTTGATTACATGGGCCTTAACAAGGCATGTCCCAAGGATCTGTTTCCTTTGCCTCGCATAGATCAGGTAGTCGATTCGACAGCTGGGTGCGAAACCCTCTGTTTTCTCGATGCGTACTCCGGGTACCACCAGATAGCGATGTGCATAGCGGACCAACTTGCGATTTCATTCATCACTCCGTTCGGCGCCTACTGTTACAAGATGATACCCTTCGGACTCAAAAACGCCGGCGCCACATTCCAAAGATGCATACGACGCGTCTTTGGAGACCTTATAGGACGTATCATCGAGGCGTACGTCGATGACATCGTAGTCAAATTGAAAAAGACCGGCGATCTGGTCCCAGACCTCACGGAGGTATTCGCAAAGCTGCGGGAGCACGGGGTGAAGCTTAACCCCGAGAAGTGCGTTTTCGGGGTTCCGAGGGGTATGCTCCTCGGCTTTGTCGTGTCGGAACGCGGCATTGAAGCCAATCCCGAGAAGATCTCGGCCATCATGAACATGGGGCCAATTCAAAACTTAAAGGGCGTAGAGCGTGTCACGGGCTGCCTCGCAGCTCTCAGCCGTTTCATAGCGTGACTCGGGGAGTGCAGCCTGCCGTTGTATCACCTAATGAAGAAGTCCGACCACTTTGCGTGGACTCCCGAGGCTCAGGAAGCGCTCGACTCCCTCAAGAACCTGTTAAAGAGTCCACCGATCCTCACGGCTCCGGCGCCCGAAGAACCGATGCTCCTATACATCACTGTGACAACACAAGTAGTTAGTGATGCGCTGGTGGTTGAACGAGAAGAACCTGGGAGGTCGCTCAAGGTGCAGCGCCCGGTTTATTTCGTGAGCGAGGTACTCTCCGATTCAAAGACTCGTTACTCACAAATGCAAAAGCTTGTGTACGTTGTCTTGATCACTAAGCGCAAGCTCCGCCACTACTTCGACACGCACCCCATCATGGTGGTGTCCAATTACCCGCTCGGAGAGGTGATCTAGAACCCTGAGGCTGAAGGAAGGATAGCAAAGTGGGTGCTCGAGCTGATGGGGCAGAACATCTCATATGCACCCCGCAGCTCTATCAAGTCGCAGGTGCTGGCGGACTTTGTCGCTAAGTGGACAGAGATCCAAACTCCGCCGGCGCCCATCGAGCACGAGACGTGGACAATGTACTTTGACGGCTCGGTCATGAAGGAGGGAGCGGGAGTAGGCCTTGTCTTCATCTCGCCTCTGGGCATGCTTATGGAGTACATGGTTCGACTACACTTTCCCGCCTCCAACAACGTCGTCGAGTACGAGGCGCTCATCAACGGCCTCCGAATCGCGGTCGAGCTCGGGATCCACCGTCTCGAGATCGGAGGACACTCAGAGCTTGTCGTGGATCAGGTCATGAAAGAGAAAATTTGTGTTGATCCGAAAATGGCGGCGTACTACCAGGCCGTTCGCGAGTTGGAAGGCAAGTTCCATGGGCTCGAGCTTCATCACGTGCTACGCGACTACAACAAGGCCGCGGACATCCTCGCCAAGACCGCATCGAGCCGCAAGCCGGTACCACACGGAGTGTTCGCGAGCGACCAGCATGCACCCTCCGTGCGCGTCGAGGGGGAAAAGCCACAAGAACCTGAAGGGCCGGAAGTCATGAAGATCGACCAACCTCCCGAGCTGAACCTCGAGGACCCAGATTGGCGCTATCCCATCCTCGGGTGGCTTGTCGAAGGGAAGCTGCCCTCCGACTAGACGGAGGCACACCGCATCGCGCGACGAGCTAAAGCGTTCGTCCTCATCGAGGGTGAGCTCTACAAGTGGGGCGCGACAGGCATACTCATGCGGTGCATCCTCAGAGATCAAGGCAAGGAACTACTTCGCGAGATCCATGCCGGCACATGCGGACATCACGCAGGTCTGAGGACTCTTGTCGGGAAGGCTTTCCGACAAGGGTTCTACTGGTCCACAGTGGTGGCGGACTCCAAGGACATCGTGCGGCGTTGTGAGGGATGCCAGTTCAACGCTCGACAAACTCACCTCCCGGGGCAAGCGCTTCAGACCATCCCCATCACATGGCCCTTTGCTATGTGACACCTCGACATGGTGGGGCCGCTCCGACAAGCACCCAGGGGCTTCACGCATCTCCTCGTGGCAGTCGACAAGTTCTCCAAATGGATTGAGGCTCGACCCATCGTGAACGTCCGCTCCGAGGAAGCCGTAGCATTCTTCACCCACATCATCTATCGCTTCAGCATACCCACCACGATCATCACCGACAACGGCACCCAATTCACGGGGAAGAAATTCCTCAACTTCTGCGACGACAACAACATTCGTGTGGACTGGTCCGCTGTGGCGCACCCGAAGACGAACGGGCAAGTCGAAAGGGCGAACGGCATGCTGCTGCAAGGGTTGAAGCCCTGCATCTTCAAACGCCTCGAGAAGTTCCGAGCGAGATGGGTAGCCGAGCTGCCATCCGTTCTCTGGAGCCTGCGCACCACACCATGTCGAGCAACCGGCTTCACGCCATTCTTCATGGTGCACGGGTTGGAAGCAGTCCTCCCCACGGACATCGACTACGGCAGTCCCAGAGTACGGGCTTACATCGAGGAAGGCAATCAAGTCGCGCTCGAGGACGCGATCGACCAGCTCGACGAGGCGCGTGACGTGGCACTGCTACACTCGGCCAAATACCAACAAGCCTTGCGACGCTACCACGAGCGCAACGTGCGTGCCCGCGAGTTCCAGGTCGGGGACCTGGTCCTCCGACGGGTTCAAGGCAGCAAGGATCGACACAAACTCGCGCCCCCATGGGAGGGGCCATTCATCGTCGATCAAGTACTCCGACCCGGTACATTCAATATCCGATATGAGGACGGCCGAGTCGTCTCCAACGCTTGGAACATCGAACATCTGCGGCCGTTTTACCCTTGAGTAAATGTTCATATCTTATAAATCAGTGAATAAATGCCGCATGCTTTGTTCATACATCTATGAGTTCGTAAACTCCTCCGTTGCCACGCTTCTGTGTGTTGCAACTTCTCTAAAGGCTGAGCGGCAAGCATCTCTGCACCTGTACAGAAACGCTCTCCGCTCGGAGGCTACCCAGGGCACGATGCCCTCCTTTCATTTTTTACGTTTTTTCAAAACAAAATCGACAACTATGTCGCAACCAATCGCACGTGCGAGAGGTTTTTTGGCGGAAGGCTCAACCATGCGAGAAGTAAGGATGGCAGCCCGCGCGGGGCTTGGTACTGTTGATCGTTCAACGCTCCTAGCACCTACGCCTATGTGGCTACGGTACGAAGGCTTGCGAGCACAGTCTGAGTCCACGGGTTTCCATCCGACCCCTCCTCAAAAGCACTCGAGCAACCGCTCCGGTTCCGACCTAAAATGATTTTAACGACAAATACACGAAGTTACTTTTCAAATTTTCCCAAGTACTCAGGGGCTACGAACGCATGGCACCTCTTAGCGACTTGGGATGGCTGGGCTCTCTGACTCCTACGCCCCCGCGGCTCCAGAGTGGAGCTTGGTCATCTCGACTGCCTAAGCTCTGCTATTCGTTGTTGTAGTCGTCCCTTGGTGCTCGATAACGTTTGAGCCGTAACATTTCTGAACAAGTTCTCGATGACATAAAACTGTTCAAGGCATAACACATGCAAGTTGTTCTTAGCTGCCTACATGTAAAAAATGATACATCTAATGTGAAGGCCTGGAGCTCTCTTGGTCTTCTGGTGCGTCTTGTGGAATCAGGTCCAGGTCCTTCATCACGACGTCAGCCATGTCGCGGGCGAAGGAGGCGCAATCTTCCTCAAGCTGGTCGCAGTGCTCGTCAGAGCTGCCAGGGGCCCAGCCACCGCTCAGCGCCATGCGGTCCAGTTCCTGATAGTGCGAGTCGAACATGGCGAGCACCCGATGCACCACCTTCCGAGCAGTCGACAGTTCCCGATCCTTGATAACTTCCGGGAGGCGCTCAACTTCCTTCGCCAGTGTGTCGGGGAGCATCGGTCCGATGGCAATGCCAACCCCCGACAAGACCCGGCCAATGAGCTTTCCGAGTTTGGCGTATTCCATGATGCTCGCCTTGCGTGACGTCTCCAACTCGCGCTGGGCGTTCTTCACCTCCTCGAGCTCCATCCTGGCCTGCTCCTGGGTCCTCAGGGACTCCTCAAGCTCTGCCCTGGTTTCTGAAAAGGGTCGACGAATCGCAATGAACAAACATGGCGCGGCCAAGTCGAAGGAAGAGTGAGACAGGATCGAAAGGACTTACTCTTGAGCAGCTCCGACAGCCATTTGATCGACCCGTCCTTCTCGATGATCTTGAGCTCGGTGGCGTTCACCTCCTGCGATTTTTTCGTGAGCTTCACGGTCATCGCGACGCGATGCGTGCGCAGCCCTATGGTCACGAGAAGACAAATCAACATCGACAAGAATCAACGAAAAGCAAGAAACAAACAGCAGCATTTGAAGCCCACTCACCGTCGATGTCCTGCGCCAATTTGGAGTTGGCATCCCGGAGACGGGTCACCTCGTCGGTAGCGTCCTGGAGCTTGTTGGCCACCTTGAAGAATTGCTTGTTGGCCGTCCGGAAGTCCGCACCGGTGGTGGCCAAGTCTTGCTCCAGCCCGACCACCTTCGATTCGAGTGTCGTCTCTCCTGGGCGGCAGCTTGGGCAGCGGTCTGGGCGGCGGTCTCAGCAGCGGCGGCGGCAGCCGTGGCTCTCTCGGCGGCCTTGTTGGCGGTCATCACGACGGCCCGCAGCTCCTCGATCTTCGCCTCCGCCTGGGCCAACCTCGCCTCAAGGGACTCCCGCTCCGTCGCGGCGCTGGCAGCCACGGCTTGTGCGGCCGTAGCGCGGTCTTCCGCGGACTTCACGACGGCCTCGAACGTGGCCCTCGACGACACCTCGATCGCCACCACCCCGGCGGCGGCCAAACAAGCGACCACTAGCTGCATCTCCAGCTGGGTCCTCTCCGCTCGGAGCTCACTGATGGTGCGCGCCTTTGAGGACCGGAGCATCCGAGGACCGGTGGATGGTCTCTCCTTGGTGTGATGAGTGATTGACAACGTGGTGTGGACTGACTCTTGGCCGAGTATTGCAGGTGTAGATTGCGGCTTGATTTGCATTGGTGCAGGTGAAGAGCGGGCGCGAAAGGTCTTAGCCTGTGTGGCCTCCGAGAAGTGGAGAGACAAGTAGGCTCGGCTCGATGGACCCGGTGGCCGAACGGGATCAAGTGCGGGCCGCATGGTGGCAAGAAAAGCAAGACGAAGTAGTGTACGGTTTCTTGGTTGAGCCTCAAAACCAAGGTCGAGCCAGTGCAGGGTAGCGGCTAACAATCGGAGTCTGCACGCGGGGTTTGGTTGGTTTACTCCACAAAACCAACACCGAGCCGGGATGACGTGGCGGCCAAGTCATGAGTGGGATTGGCGTGGAGGCTGCACTGAGTCCGCAGGGTTTGCGGCGGTTTACCAGAAAACCGTCGGGGTTACTTGGTTGAGCCACAAAACCAAGACCGGAGGCTCGGCAGGCGGAGACCGGATCCGGGCGCGCCGAGAAGCTTCGAAGTGGGCGACACGCGGCATGATCGAGGTGCTTGCGTTGGGAGGACGTGAAGGCCCGATGGATGCGCGGCCGTCCGATGGAGAACTTCATGTGTTGACCAAAATGCCCCTGTGAGGGCTTGAGTTGTAACTCCTAGTGTAGGGGCACTTCGGTCTTTTCCAGAGGGCCTATATATAGGAGGAGGGGGCTGAATTTTCAGCCAACTCTTTGGCTGAGGAGGTAGTGTGCTCTTTCGTTTTTGAGTGCTTTGGGAGAGAGGGTGAGAGGTGTGAGTGGCTCTTTGTTTGAGCTTTTTGCCATCCTAGATTTGTGATTCTTGGAGTGGCTTGTAATCCAACATGGCATGAATATTCAGAGTGAAATCATCTCACAAATCTTGTGCCAATTCCTCGAGCAAACTCCATCTCCTTCTAAATTCCCGAGTTAGTTTTTGTGCCTTTTTCGGAGCTTTTCGGTTTGATTCTTGTTCGTCGATTTCTAGGCCGTTTCCTCTCGTATTTCTATGAGGAGATCATGAGTGGATGTCTTGTGCATCTTTGTGTATGATGTTGACTCCTCAAACGCCGGGATTGGCCTTCGATTCGCAAGTTTTGGTTGGAACCCTAGGTGGTGGCTTGAGCTCTGTTGTTTGGCGATTCCCGACGTTTTGATTAGTTTGAGGCTCCAAGTTTTTGGGCATAGCTTCTCTTAGAGACGCTTCTCATCTACCCGAAATTTGGGCTCAATCCATCCAGTGGTTTGGGAGATCCGTCGTTTGGAAGTTGGAGTTGACTTCGCGGGTGGTTCGGGCTGGGTTCTGCGTTGAAGGGCGGACAGTCCGCGTGGTGGTGGCGGACAGTCCGCGCCCCCTCTGTTCGTCGCGTGTTCTTCATGTTCATCACGAGTTCTTTCGTGTCTTCCGTTCGATCCATTTTGTCGGTGGATTTTTGGTGCACGAGGTTTGGCGGACGGTCCGTGGGTTGAGTACGGACGGTCCGTGCGTGGCGGACGGTCCGCGGGTAGGCGGCGGACGGTCCGTTTTTCGTGGTGCGCTACTGGAGGTTCGGTCTGCTTTTTCAGACGGTCCGCCCCTAGCTCGCGGACGGTCCACCCCACCCCTGCGGACAGTCCGCCTCTGCCAGGTAGCTTCGCCCAAGTTCTTTACCTCTTGCCTTGTGCTTCCGCTTCTTGATTCGTGGGTTGTCTCTAGGACTTGTAGGCTTGTGTATGCCTAGTTTAGAGCCGTTCTTGTGTGTGTGAGTTATTCGAGTGGCAATCGGGGTATAGGCCGAGTTCATCTCATAGGAGAGAATTTTTATCGGCTCCCATTCACTCCCTCCCTCTCTGGTCACCTAATCGGTCCTTCAGCCTTTCTTGAGCCGCACTCCGCGAGCGTCTGTTCCGGGCGAGAGAACATCAATCACAAGATTTGCGAGAACGAAAAAGACAAGGTTAAGCTCCCGGTTCGAAAGGACCTACCATCGTCGTGGGAAGGATGAGCTCGTCGCACGCACGATGCACCCACCCGAGACCCCGCTCGAGACGGCGGTAGGCCGCGGCCTCCTCGTCTTTGTCGTCGGGCGCGTCCGCCCCATAAGCCGTCGCCCACATGGAGCGCACGAGGTCGGTGATCCGCGCGTCGTCCTCCTCGGGCCCCGGCAGCAGGCCCGCACCTGAGCCCTCCCCGACCTGCTGGATCTTCGGGGAGGCGACTCCCACGGCGCTCCCGGGGACATCATGTTCCGGTGGGACCGGGCGGGTCGGGCTTACGATGGGTGCCACTTCGATGACAGGGGCGACAGGCCGGGGCGACGATGACTCCGGTGCGCCCTCTGCGGTCGTTCCCGCGACCACGGCAGGGGACGAGGATGCGGCAGGAGTCAGCTCTCCATCGACTGCAGGTTCTCTGAGGACCTCCTCGGCTGCCTCCAGCGTGACTGGGGCTTCGGGACCCCCGCAGCTCCGACCAGGCCTGGCTCCGGCTGCTCCGCTGCGGCCGCGACAATCGCGGGCACCTTGTCGCCAGGCTCCGCCGCTCTAGTTGTGGTCGCAACCTCGGGCATGACAGACTCGGAAGCCTCGACCCCTGACTCCTCCGGGCCTGCCAGCAGCCGCTCCAGCACGGCCTCGAAGATGGCCGTATCGCCGCCCGGGAGGGCGGGCAGCCGCGACGTCGGCCGCTGGCACCTCCACTGCGTCCCCGTCCGTCTACGACGCTGCAGGCGCTGAAGCTTTAGCCGCGGCCGGCACCTCGACCTCGTGTCCGCCGGCCGATGGCGGCGGGGGCACGACCTTCTCGGAAGATGCCGCCAGGACATCACTGCCTCCCGCGCCCACCTGAGCATTTTGCGGGCCGGGTCGGGTTCGGGCCGGGCCGAAAAAAATCTCTGTTATTTCGGGCTGAGAAAATCCTGCCCATGAACGTCCCATGGGACACATCGGGCCTCAATTTTCGGGCCGGCCTCGGGCCGGGCCCGGGCTTGGGCGGGCCGCCCACGTATTTTACAATGTAAAATAACTAGAAACAGCATTTCGGACCGGGCTCGGGCCAAAAAAAATTTTCGCGGGCTTCAAGATCTCTGACCACGCCCGTACAGTAAGGTTCGTGGGCGGGCCTGGCGCGGGCCGGGCCCGGGCCGGGCATGCGGGGTAGGCCGGGCCGGGCTGAAAATGCTCAGGTATACTCCCGCGGTGGCTTCAACCAGCGGCTCGATCGCCGCCTGGATGACGTCCGTCTCAGGGGCCACCCGCCCCTCAGCCAAGTTGCCGGTGTCCGGCGCCGGCGAAGGCGCCGCTGCCTCGACGACCTCGGTCGCCGCAGTTGACCCACTCCCAACCTGCCCCGCCGACGGTTTAGTGGGGCGGGGTGCTAGGCGGAGCTCGGGCTGAGGGTTGCGCGCGCCCAGCGCGACGTGCTTCTATGGCGCAAGGCTGAGGACGCCGGTGTCGGCACGGCTAAGACGAGGGCAAGTCTAAAATAAGAAACGAGCAAGACGAAGAGCAGTAAAACAACGAGAAAAAGCGAGCAAGAGCTTACATGGTGGACCGAACGCGAACCCGCTTCACCGGCCTGTCTGATGAGCCCTGCTCGGAGGCTGACCTCTTGGCCCCTGCCAGCTCGGAGACCGGCTCCCGACGCTCCACCGGCGCGGGGGCTGGCCCATCATCCCCCGACGACTTTGCGGCGGCGCTTCGGTCCCTCGACGGCTCGGGGCGCTGCCCTCCGAACCACCGCGCCGGGCCGTCACGGCCGCAGATGACTAGAGATTGGAGGCACCGCTGGGGAATGCTTGTGTCCCCTCCTTGCGGCGCGCTCGGTGCAGACGCCGGCGGGGTCGACTTCGCCTTGGACGACGAACGCCTCCTCAAGGAGTCCGAATCCGGACGATCGGAGCTGTCAAAGGAGTGGCGGAAGGAAGGTTCTCATTCCGCCGGCCGCTTGGGCGGATCGTCCCGATGTGGGGGATCTCTCCGCCCCTCGGAAGCGCGCAAACTCCCAGGGGCCGCCTAAGAGTGGGTCACCCTTTGATCTTCTCGGGCGGGGCGGGCCCCCGACTGCGAGCCGGAACCCGCACCCTTCTCGCGAGCGACCAGCTCCGACCGCCGTGTCAAACTCACCTCCGCCGCCCGGCGCGGCGAAGATAGGGGCGACCCGGACATGCCGCTCCAATCGACCTCCACGCTTGGCTCATCCCCACTCCACGCCGACGGCAGCGACGAATCTTCATTGGAGGAGACGTTGGTCTCCCCCGCCTTACGGCGCTTGATGCACTCGTCGTTTTGATCGCGCTTGGCAATCTCCTTCTCCTTGTGCTGCACCTTGTGCTCCGCCCTCCGCCTATCCGCGGCCGCCTGGTTGCGCTTGAAGATTGCCTCCTCCGGGAGAAGGGGCTTCGCGGGAACAAGGTGGGGGCTCCTTAGCTGGAAGTAAAAGGAAACGAAGCGAGTCAACGACCATCAGAAACTTCCGGGAAGATCCAAACCAAATAAGGACTTCGAACTAGTCGGAAAGCTTATCGGAAGAAGAGACCACTTACGAGCTTCTCGGTCCCCTCGTTGGGGAGCATCAGCAGGAGCCGTGATGGCGGCCACGAGTAGGATGCCTTCCCGATGGCCACCGACACGCGGCGTTGGACCTCATCCAGCGAAGGTCGCCCTGGCGCGGTCACAGTCCCTGTCCAAGGGGCCCTCTTGACCGTCATTTCACAAAGACGAAGAGGCCGCCTCCGAAGCGGGACGACCCCTCGGGTGTGGTACTGGCCGATGACGGCTGCCAGATCAACCCCGGCGTCGCGGAGGCGGGCCAGCGGAGGCCCGTTGCTCCAGCTTCTCGGCGCCTGGGCGATGGAGGCTCCGGTGAACTCCGGCAGCACGTGCTCAGGGTCGTTCTTAAGATAGAACCAACCCTTGTGCCAGCCGCTGCTGGAGCTCGTCAGCGAGAAAGGAATGTACTTCTCGCCCCTGCCCTACTTCATCCGGAGGTTGGCGCAACCAATGGTCGCCGGGAGGGGGCCGTCCTTCAAGCAGGCGAACATGAAGAAATACTTGAAGAGGTGCCAATGGGCACCGATCCCCAAGTACCCCTCGCACAACGCCTCAAACGCCGCCATTTGCTGGACGCTGTTTGGGTTGAGGTGCTGGAGCTGGAGCCCGTACTCATGGAGAACGGCCCGGATGAATCGCCCGGCCGGGATGGAAAAGCCGCGCTCGTGGAACGCCACGAACGAGACGACGTACCCCCTCGGTGGGCACGGCACGGACTCATCCTCGGGCACCCTCCATTCTTCGGCGTCGGTGAGCGGAGGGAGCTGCCCGGCGGTGACCAGACGGTGCAGCATCGAGTGGGTCACGTTGGAGCGTGACCAGTTCGACATGGCGACGGTGGGCTCTCGCGCACGGCTCTGGTGAAGGAGGCGCCGGCGCAGTGGGCGTGAAGGGCGAAACGCGCAGGCGGCGATGGCAATGGAAAAGGCAAGAGAGGTAAAAGTTCTGAATGTCGCGTTAGCTCGCGGTTAAAAAGGAAGAGGCGTGGCCACCGGCCTTAAATGCTGGGCCCGCCACGAAGACGCCTGCGCACGCGCGCGCGCCCCGGGATAACTGACGCCCGCCTGCGCGACGCGTCGATGCCCGCTGGGCCCGGGAATCTGAACCAACCGCACTCCGTCCTTTCAAGCCGTCATATCCACCACGTCGGCCACGACCGCCGCGACCTCCACGATGGCCACGACCGCCACGACCTCCACGACGCCCACAACTGACACAACCACCTCGATAAAAGATCCCAGAGCCACGACGACGCCACTGAAGATCAAAACCCACAAGCGAATCTACAACTCACTTGTGGGCTCGGGGGCTACATCCGGCGGATGCGCTCGCGCGCACCCACCGGGAAGACCAAGAGCAAGGATCGTCACGACGCCTTTCGTCTGATCCTGTGCGCGAGTCCTTGACTCCCTCTCAGGCTCGGGGGCTACTGACGAGGGCCCGGATTAGGGCCCCCTTTAACGGCAAGATAATCACTATTGAGGAGGAGTCTTCTGACACCATCGACAATGTGAAGGCCAAGATTCAGTATAAGGAGGACTGAGGATCCCCGTCAAGACCATCACTGGCAAGACGTCTTATTTCTGACCAGTTGGAAGCTTCCTCGACAAGTCTCCGCCTCGCACGAGGAGTCTCCGCCTCGCACGACAAGTCTCCGCTTCGCCTCCGACAACCTGCTCGTTCGCACGAGTAGTTTCCGTCTCCGACCAAGACGCGGCCCACGCAAACGTGGCGCCACCCCGACGCACGAGCTTCCCTGCAGCGACACGTGAGCGCCAGTTCCCCGCGCCATGCAAATACGCCAGCTGGCGGCACGCGCGGGCGGCCGGCTCTGACGAGAGCCTTAATGCGGCATTGTTCGGCCACGCGGCCCTCAACGCGCCGTCCCATCCGACCCTGCAGCACGTCAACTCCGACAGAAGCACTCGAGTGCCCCCTACAACTGGCGCTAGTCTACGATTAGGCCCTAACGTGGCGAGCTCATCCCGTGCTCAGACGGGTTGAGTCGACACCAAAGAGCTCGGAGAAAGCGTCAGGTGTCCAAAACAAACAGCCCCGCCCAACCACGTGACGGCCTCGACGACAACATAGCTCAGCCTCCCTTCAATGCGCCCCGACGGACAGCGACGTGCGAGAAGACGTCCCAGCAGTGCAGGACTGTAGCTTTTACTTGTATTCCCTTTTTGCCCCTCCCCCTTGCGTCTATAAAAGGGAGAGGAGGCAACCGTCACAAGGGCTGACGAACTGAACTCTCACACCCCAGGGACTTGGGCTCGACACCCTCTCCCGACAAGTTTGTAACCCCTACTACAAACAACCCTAGCACGAGAACACGGCAGCTCGATACTGGACGTAAGGTATTACTCCTCGGAGGCCCGAACCAGTCTAAATCCCGGCGTCTCTTGTGCTAACCATCCGGATTGGACACATGATCGATATAAATTTACTGTCCGGCGGTAGAGAACCCCGACACCGAGCTTTCTTAATTAAATGTTAATTTGATTAATATGAACATAAATGTGTTCCTAATATAATTTAATTAGTTCAACTCGAAATATGAACACTTACGTTTACATGCTTCACATGCTTCTTCCTAAATGTAAATGTTTAATTTGCATGAATCATACTTGAATATTTATCAATAAAATTTGACTAAGTTTACATCGTCTCTTTTTCAAATAAATATAACTTGCTTAATTATAAATAGGGTATTTCTCTAAAATAACCTATGCACATTACTTTAATCAATTAAAATGTATCAAGCACATAGTCTTGTGTGATATAATCCAAATCTCCCGATAGACCTGAGTGTTTCTTGTGTTTGCATTCCTAGAACCAAACCCTGCTCTTTTAAAGCCTGTCTTGTTTGGTGTATTGTTCTTAGTTGTTCCTGTATGTTTGCTTTGCATGTTTGTACAGTTGATGCTACAAGTAGAAGATCAAGCTGTAGATCGGAAATCTTGAAGATCAAAGTTTCAAAGAACAACAGCGGAAGAGCATAAGAGTAACTTATCGTTGGAGAAAGGCAAGTGACCCTAACCATCCTTCTCCCTGTGCTTTATTACAAGAATACTATAAATTAATCAGAATATGGAGAACCACCCAGGAAGACAGTGCAACCACAGTCCATATGGCTCTGGCTTAGCCAATTAATTAGGTGTGGGATTGTACTGATGACCTTATCCGAAAGGAGAAGAGGGGGATCCAGGTTGCAGGGGTATAGTCCGGTCCTTTTAGGGTAGCAGTCTTTGCTAAGGTGCTGACCACTAAGTAGGGTTATGGTCCGCCCTGATCTGTAACTATGCGGGTTGTTCGTCTTTTGCATATCTTTGTAAAGGCTTCGTACCGTCCCTATGCAATCACACATAGGAAGTGTGGTATTGTGCCTGATTAGCACAAGCATGGTTGGGTTCAAAGTTCTTCGGAACTTTTACGCGAACTATGGTGAAAGTGTACAACCTCTGCAGAGTGTAAAACTGATCGATCAGCCGTGCTCACGTCAAGAGCGGTCTGCACCCTCACATGATAATTGAACTTAAAGATGAATTTACCTTGCTGAGTATCAACCATAAGTGTACTCATCATTGCTAAACCGCTGCTCAGAAAAAGAAGAAGAATGTGTATGAAGTCCAGAAGATGGTGCTAGGCGTACGCGACCCCCAGTCGATTGCCTGTGAAGCCCGGAGCCTTTGTTTCCTAGGATTCTGCTGTAAATCTCTGATAATCTCTCTTTCTTTACGTGATATTGTTTCTGTTATTCACTTATGATGTCAATATATATATATATATGGTACTTGAAAACCGGGTGTGACATTCAATTGGAGGTTGCTCTTAACGGTTGTTGAAACAACGGTTAGATCTCCCTCCACCTAATCCATCTCTGACTGTGTGTCGCGTAGGCAACCGTCGTTTGGTTTCTCCTAAACACCGAATGAAATGGCGGTCGCCGTTTCATTCCGCAATTGAATGCCAAAACTGCAAACTTCTGTCAGAAGGAATTATTTGTGAAAAGAAATTTAAAATAAAAAAATTCCCACACGGATCGGAAGCGGGAGGGGAACAGAACCGTGTCAGACTTGCAGTCCGTTGCGAGTTCGGCTAGGTGCCGACTCCGACCGAGGCTCCGAGCCCTGCGCTGCAACTACGAGTCGGAAATCGGAATAGGCTCATGTAGTCGTGTCCATGAGATAGTCGATCAGTCCTGTGTTCTTCGGAGTAATAAATATAACCGTAGAACACAGGCGTTCAAGCGTTGCGTGAGCAATACTTGTAGACATTTTGATCAGAAAAAAAGTCAGCTGATTAGAACCAAGAATCATGTCGACGTCCGGCGAGCGCTTCGCCAACCGCGTGCTCAGCATCAACCGCTTCATCAACCGCAGCCTCGTTGGCAGGCTCCTGCTGGTGCCGGAAGCGAGGACGAGTACAGTGGCCGCGGCGGCGCCTTCCGAGCTGGTACGCCGGCTCGGTGACAACGCGTTGGTGGTCGATGCGGACGCGCTGCTTCTGAACCCGTCGCGGGGCGCTGCGTTCCCGCCGTTTTTCCTCGTCGCCGTCGAGGCGGGCAGCTACATCCGGGGCCTCGTCCTGCTCGCGCTCTACCCCGTCCTGCACGTGCTGTCCCAGGGGGCGCGAGCCAAGGCCATGGCGTTCGTCTCCTTCTGCGGGCTGCGGCGCGACGAGGCGGCGAGGATCGGAAGGGCAGTGCTCCCCAAGCTCTTCTTCGGAGAGGCGCCGGGCATGCGTGCTGTCGAGGAGCTCAACGCGTTGCCCAGGGAGGTGAAGGTGGTGGCCGTGACCCGGACGTTCCCGATGGTGATGGTGGAGGCGTTCTTGAAAGAATACGTGGGGTTCGACGTGGTGGCCGGGAAGGAGCTCAAGGGAGGGCGATACCTCACTGGCGTTATGACCGAGTCCGAGCTCGACATGAAGAGACTGGCGGGCGTCCTGAAGCAAACCCAGAAGACCTCGTGCAGTTACCCAAAGCCCATGGTGTTCCACGACGGCCGGCTCGCGTTCACGCCGACGCCGGTGGCGGCGCTCGCAATGTACATCTACTTCCCCTTCGCCGTCGTCCTCGCCGTCGTTCGCATCGCCATCTACGTCCTCCTCCCGTGGCGCCTGTCGAGCGTCGTCGCTGGGCTCACCGGGGTGAGGGTGCGCGTCATCGGCGCCACTCCTGCGGCGGACGACGGCGACGCCGAGGGCACGGGTAAGCCCCGCGGCGGCAGGCTCTACGCCTGCAACCACCGCACGCTCCTGGACCCGGTCGGCATCGCCTGCGCGCTCAAGCGGCCCGTCGCCGCCGTGACGTACAGCCTGAGCCGCCTGTCGGAGGTGCTGTCGCCCATCCCGCTCCGTCGGCTGACCCGCAACCGCGAGGAGGACCGGCGCCGCATGTCGTCGATGCTGGCGCGGGGCGACGTGGTCGTGTGCCCCGAGGGCACGACGTGCCGCGAGCCCTACCTGCTCCGGTTCAGCCCGCTGTTCGCCGAGCTCGCCCCCGAGGTGACCCCCGTGGCGGTCGACGCAATCACGACCGTGTTCTACGCCACGTCCACGTCGCCCGTCGCCAAGAGCTTCGACTCGGTCTACTTCCTGATGAACCCCCGGCCGGAGTACACCGTTCAGTTCCTGGAGCCGGTGAACACGGAGGAGACCGGCAAGAGCAGCATCGATGTTGCCAACGAGGTGCAGCGCTCGCTCGCCTCCGCGCTCGGGTTTGAGGGGACGGCACTCACGAGGAAGGATAAGTACCTGCTGCTCACCGGGAACGAAGGGGTCGTCAAGACCAAGTGAAGCAAAACAGCTAGTTTGACATGGTGTTCCAGTTATTGGTTTTTAATTTGCTACCAAGTAGTGGTGGTTTATTTGGGTTTCCAAAATTTAGCTTTACCGTTTGTTTCGTCTTGTTTCTTTGATTTGGCAAATATGTTTGCACGTGCAACAATGCTTCTGTCTGTGTACATTGCTGTCTAATTGTTGCTCTTTAATTTTTCACAATTGATATATTGTCTTAAGCTGTGACATTGAGCATGGAGCAAAAAACCATGACTGTTATATACTGTAAGTGTAACCACTCTGGCCCGTCTTGACGTACCTAAACGGCTCATTATCGTAATCCTCGTAGCACACAGGGCATGTTGGCCTCCCCTGTACGGTTCCTAAGCAGAGGATACATGCTTCGTAAGCTTAACACCACTCTCTTTAATGTAGCAGTACTGGGCTAAACTAGAATCGCGTAACCAGAGCAAAGATACATGGTACCCCCCGACGATGCATCTCCTCCCTGCCGCCGCCCGAGCAGTCACCGGAGTGCCCGCGCGACCACAAACAAGGTGGCGGCGGGGCTCCTCCACCCTCCCCCACCCTTCTCCTCTCCCTTTTCTCCTCCCTCATGCCCTCTTTGGTGGCGGCCATGGTGGCGGCACCTATGGCTCCGGCGGCCGGTTCCGTCCGGGATTTCACCGGATCTGCGCCCGTGGCCTCCCGGGGCCACCGGATTTGTGCCCTTGGGGACTCGATGTGTCAAGGTGCGGCGGAGACGGTGATGCTCAGTTCCGGCGGCAGCGGCGCGCGGTCGGTGTGCGACAACCCCACTGGCGACGCGCGTGGTGAGCGCGTGGCTGAGACGGTTGCGGCTGTGTCGGCTGGTTCGCGGCGCTGCCCGATTTGGGTGGCGTCCGCGGCCTGGCTGCGGCGGCGGCAGACTGTGGGCTGTCGTGCGTGGTCCGGAGGCGGTGCCCCTTCCACCTGTGGCCTCGGGGTGTCTGGGGGCGGCAGGTGTCGGGGGCGCGCCTCGGCGGCGGTCGTGTGGGCCTCGGCCCCTCTGGCGTCGCGCGTGTTGTGCGCGTTGGCCTCGTCGACGGCGACTCTGGCGGCCTGTTTGGAGGATGGCTTGTGGAGATGTGGTCTGGTGGCGTCTTGGTGGCGCGGCCGGCGGTGGCTTGCTTGGTCGTGTGCTTGCGGCGCCATGGTGGCGTGGCTGGCAGCGGCCGAGCGACGGTGCTCCAGAGACGCTATGGTGGCGTAGCTGGTTGCCCCCAGCCGCTTTTCTCCAGCAGCGATGTGTCGGTGGTGCCGTGGTGGCATTACCGATGATGGCTCGTGCGAACGTTGCCAGCGGCGCCGTGGTAGCAGCACCATGGTGGTGAGGTTGGTGGTGCCAACCATCTCGTTGCTCCGCGGTGAAGATGCGGGTGAAAACTTATCCCTTCTTGGGACGACGTCGATGGCGCATCAAGTGTCATGTTCTTCTTGAAGGCGACGTTGGGCATCTCTGGTGCGGGCTTTGCCTCCTCCGTGGGTCGGCGGTGTCGTCAGGCTTCCCCGGCTTGGTGCTTCCACATGGTTGCTTTTGTGAGGGCTTTCTCTTCCTTTTTTTTCCTTTCTTTTCTTTATTATAAAAAGTAAAAGGCAAAAAAAAAGTAGAGAAGAAGAGAGGTTCCTTTCCATAGCAGTGGTGTGTTGGCTCATGTCGACGTCCCAATCCGACCGAGAAGAGTTCAGTGGAGTTGGTTGAGTTGTTTAGATCGGAGCGTGTTGTTGTCTCAATCCAATCCACCGGGTCGTTTCTGTTGAGTTGTGCGGTGCCGGTTGATGTCTCAATCCAACCCACCGAAGTTGTATGATCTGCGGACCAGAGTTGTTCGGGGTTTCTACCCCTTGAGTTATACGGTCAATGGACCGGAGTTGTGAGGGATGGTGCTTTACCTCCCTAGTTGTATGGTCTTCGGACCGAAGTTGTATGGTTTTTGGGCCCGGTTTTCCTTATAAACGGGGTCAACTCTCCTTTTCTAATAAAAATTCGGGAAAGCGTAAGCTTTCACGGTCTGTTAAAAAAAATTAACGCTCTACAGCCAGCAGCTTGCCCCATGTTACAAAGTGTGGCTGTCTAGGGATGAAATCGGTCGGAAACGATCGAAAATATGCATTATCATTTCCTATCATATTTTTTTACTCGGAAACGATACGCTCGAAAACGATACCGATAACAAAAAATCGATACATCAGAAACGAAACCATCGGATCGAAAATATGTCGATATCGATTGATAACGGTACCTCAAATCGAAAACATCGAAACCATGAATGGACATATATGCAACATGTTCACAACCAAATGAGTGACCAACAGTCCAACATGAATATTACTGCACCATATGCCCATACTATAACCACCTATGACTCACAACTACTAAATTTTGCAGCCAACAAGTTTCTGTCACAGCAGCCAACCTACCGGCTAGGCTACTGGCGATGGTCGTGTCCACGAGTTGGGGACTGCGAGTGGAGACTGAAGTTATATACGTAGGCTAGACCTGAGCATTCCACGGGCCGGGTCGGGTTCGGTCCGGGCTGAAAAAAACCCGGGTTTTTCGGGCCGAGAAAATCCTGCCCATGATCGTCCCATGGGACGTGTCGGGTCTCAGTTTTCGGGCCGGGCCCGGGCTTGGGCGGGCCACCCGCGCATTTTATAGTGTAAAGTAACTAAAAACAGTATTTCGGGCCAGGCTTGGGCCAAAAAAATTTTTCGCGGGCTTCAAGATCTCTGCCCACGCCCGTCCAGTAAGGTCCGTGGGCGGGCCTGGCTCGGGCTCGGGCCGGGCCAAAAATGCGCAGGTATAACGTAGGCTTGTGTTATTGGGCCATGTTCGGCCTCAGTGTTACCTAGGCTTATGAGCCATCCGATGACAATTCGGAATTCCGACGGAATTTTCCAAGTAAAAACGGTCAATACATGTATTCGGCGGAACAAAGCCACTATCATTTTCATTTCCATTTCCACCAATGTTTTCCTATTTCCATACCATTTCCGGCTCCTACCATTTCCATTTCATTGTTTCTCATATTTTTCGGAAACGAAGCTCGGTCGATCGGGAATTTTCGTAACTGTTTTCACCCCTATGGCTGTCTAACTCCATAAACACCTTCAATTAAGCAAACTCACTTTCTTGTTCGCAAACACGCGTATTTGTGGCACTAACAACAGAAACATGGTCCATACGGTTCTGAAAGTCATTCGACTTTCATAATACTGTTGGAAAAAAAACATGAAGTTTTGAATCCAATAACCCATATGCTCGCTAACTTCGGAAGAGTTACGTGATGTTTGGTTGGCAGCCACTGTATAGCATAAAGAGTATCAAGCTCGACCAGCCAAGAATTGCATGGAGAGTCCTGACGGAGAAGAAAAACAATGAGTTGTGGCGTTCAGGTTCACGACACAGTTACAGGAAAACTAAAACCAGACCTAAGGACTAGGTTGTTTGAGAAACATAGTCACTGAAAGTTGATGGCAGTGGAAAAGGAAACAAGCGTACACCGAATTTCAGAGATTAACAGTGAAGAAACTAGTAAGTGTTCAATAAAACATTTAGCGCCTGCAAGAGATAATGACAAACAATGGAACTTTACTAAATAACACCTCTCCACTCTTCAGGCCAACCTACTTGAGGCCTGAAATCGCTATCATGTCCCAAATGAAAACTTTGTTTCCTTTCAATAAAAAAACAATGCAATATGTAAAGCTATTGAAGAAAACATTAGATACCTGTATAGATGATATTTCCTCTGAAGATTTCCACGATATAAACCGGTACCAGCAGAACATAACATCCAGCCACCGAGTAGTCCTACACCAATCGGGCATGCTACTGCTGGGCTAGCACCATGAAATGCTGCTGTTAGGATAGCCAGTGCAATGCCACCTTCGATGCAAAGAGCATAGAAAGAGCAAGGTTCTGTCCCTGGGACTCCTGTGAGGGCTTGAATATTACGTCCAAACAGCACACAAGGGCAAAGTAACCCAGTCCAACCTACACTGAAATACGAGAATGTTACATGCTGAAATACTCATTCATTAGTAGGTCTAGAACAGTCCATATGGCACGGCGTTAGGTCCTGGTGCCGTGCCACACGGCGGCAGCCTTAGCCCTATATAAGGAGCCGGAGGCTGCCGCCGTCCGCCCCCTCTCTCCCTCTCCTTCCCTCTCCTTGGTCTTCTATTTATAGCTAGCGCAGCACTTCGGATCCAGGTATTTTTCTAACTGTAGCTGCGTTAGTTTAGAAATTAGTTTAGACATTATAAAATAGTTTAGAAATAGCTTAGAGATTTTTAGAAATATTTAGAAAATTTAGAAATAGTTTAGAAATTAGTTTAAAAATTGTAGAAATAGTTTAGAATTATTAAAAATCGAAGGAAATTCTTATAAATAGCTAGATTCTTGTAGAAATTGCTGAAAATTGCTAGAAATTCTTAGAAATTGTTGAAAATTACTGTAAATTCTAAGAAATTGTTGTAAATTCTTTGAAATTACTGGAAATTGCAAGATATTGCTAGAGATTGCCTTAAATTCTTCGAAATTGTTGAAAATTGCTAGAAATTATTAGAAATTGTTGAAAATTACTTTAAATTCTTAGAAATTTTTGTAAATTCTTTGAAATTGCTGAAAATTGCTAGAAATTCTTAGAAATTGTTGAAAGTTATTGTAAATTTTTGAAATTGTTATAAATTCTTTGAATTCGCTGGAAATTGCTAGAAATTGCCCTAAAGTATTAGAAATTGCCGAAAATTGCCTTAACTTCTTAGAAATTGCCGAAAACTGCCTTAAATTCTTAGAAATTGATGTAGATTCTTAGAAATTGTTGTAAACTCTTCGAAATTGCTGGAAATTGCTTAAGATTCTTACAAATTACTTTAAATTCTTACAAATTGTTCTTATAAATTCTTACAAATTGCTGAAAATTGCTGTAATTTCTATGAAATTGTTGGATATTCTTAGATATTGCTAGAAACATTAGAATTTTTCTTTGAAATTGTAAGAAACATTACAATTTAATTTCTACAAGTATGGCTCAGCCGCCAGCAGACTATGTACATCCTGAGTTGTTGGAGGAGCCGGTGGAGCAGAAGCACCGCTCCTACCGGTCAGCCGTTCAGGGAGAGTCGCTTTGCACTCTACGTGCTAGGACTTCCCGTTTGTTGATGCCCATACACCAGCTCTGGATCCCTAAGTACGTAAATCATTTTTTAATTACTTATCTTTGTTTACAATCGTATTTGTATTAAATAAATTGTATTTTGTTGGATTTTGTGTTTCAGGCTACACGCAGCAGGACTACTGCCTCTCCCGCGGTTAGTCGAGGGGGACAAGCTATGGGCTCAGGTTCCTGCAGCGCAGCTCATGACACTGTTCCAGTATGACTCCTCTCTGGTCGCAGCGTTTCTGGACCGGTGGCGGCCAGAGACGCACACATTCCACTTGCCCGTCGGCGAGATGACGGTGAGTTTGCAGGACGTGGCGATGTTGTTCGGCCTTCCGTGTGCAGGCCTCGCGATGGGGGCTATCGACATTGTCGAACGTTCCTCGGAACGATCGCGTGCCTCAGCCGTACGAGCCATTCAACGACGCACATGGACCCACCTTGACCTGGTTACAGCAGTTCAGCGTATGTGCTTTTACCAAATATTTTTCATCTTTTATATGTATTTAAAACAAATGTGACGATTGACCTTTCTGTGCAGGCTGATTACATGGCGGACGACGTCGAGCAAGGGACAGTCGATAGGTTTCTGGATACGTACCTGCTCTGGTTGTTCGGGTTTGTGATGTTATGTGAGTCTGTTGGAGACTCGGTGTCGAAGTACTTGATCCACTACGCTCGGATGATCGCTGACGCACCCCTGGACGTGGTGCCCCAGGTTAGCTGGGGCAGCGCTGTTCTGTCGGCGACCTACAGGGGGTTGTGTACAGCCGTGTCGAAGGGGTAGTAGATAAGGGATCCCCCTCAGTTGTCCTCTTTTTCTACAACTGTGGTGCCACGAGCGCTTCGACATCGGTCGGCCGAAGGCCGATCTCTCCGAGTACGACCCGCTTCCAGATGACATTGACCCCGCAGACCGACCCACCATGGGTTCTCTGTGGTGCCTCCGAAAGGTAGTTCACCTTGACTTTCGTTTTCTTCGCATAATTGTCGTCTTATTTCGACATAATTAACTTTTTGTTTGTATGCAGCACACTTGGGCTGGGGGCAGACGAAGAAGTCGTACAAGGACTTCGTGGGCTAGATCGACGTGATGACCGAGGCCCAGGTCAGGTGGACGTCGTACTCACAGGCTAGTATCGACAACCGCGCACCAGAGGGCCTCTCGTCGCTGTGCTTCCGAGACCAGCACTACTGGAACATAACAAGACGCATGGTGTTCAACATCTACATAGAGGAGTATGCGGTCCACAGGGTGATGAGGTAGTTCGGCCTCTACCAGGCGTCGCTTGTGACTGTTACGCACACTCTTCTGGTAGTGGTGCATAAGTAAGCTATCTGAATTTGTTAACGTTTTAATGTGTTACAAGGTTGACTTCATAATAAATTTGTTGAATTTGTGATAGATGGTCGCGTAAGGGCATCGGGGTGTCGACGTAGTGCATCGACAGGTTGCAACCGTACGTGGCTCAGTGGGCTGATGCACCGGATCACGTTGTCACCGAGGAGCGTCCCCACAACGACGCGGCTTGGATGGCATACCTGACGTGCTACATCCCGAGGACTCGGACACGGGTGATGTACGTTCCTTCTGCCCCACCACCGCCACCGATCTCAGACCACCAGCGGCTCCTTCCGTCCGGCATGTACCCGGTGCGACGAGATCAGAACACTGACACAGAGGTGAGTTTGGGGAGTTGAATCATATTTTTTCATATTACTATTCATTATAATGTGTGTTGTTCGTTATAACGTGTGCTACTAATTTTGTGCGCAGCACGACACGCTTGCGGAGGTGGCGCGGATCGTGATGGACGCGAAGTCGCGATTGCTGACCATGGGACCTCAGGACCACGACCAGGCGTACGACAAGATCGTCGCGGTCGCCACGAGGTATAGTACCATGGTCAACTACGGCGGGACCACGACCGTACCTCTTTATCCACATCACCCTGCGTCGTCCTCAAGCTATGCCTCGACTGGTCGTTCATATCAGTCGCCAGTGACCTTTTCACGTCCACAGGCTGCTTACTCGGCTCTGTCGGCACCGGCTCAGGTTCAGCACACGTACGTGCAACGGCCTTTTGCTTTCCACAGTTCAGGTGCATTTACTTCTGTGTTTTTTAACAAATACACCGAGTTATTATGTGTTATTGTAATATTAACATAATCGCACAAGGCGGGCTCCGATCTATCCGATGGGACCCGGTCCTTCCGCGTGGGCTCGACCGACATATACGGTACCACCTGCAGGCTGCAGCAGCAAATGTTCCTTCCTCGTCCACTGCACCTATTTTGCAGCCAGGTGACACCCTTAACTAATACAGTAATACTATTATTTAAAAAATACGATAAATACGATATGTGGTTAACTAGTACTATTCGTTTACACGTAACGACCCGAGCGTCATTCCTGACTCCGCCCTAGATGACGACGTGCTGGGGTTCGATGAGTGCAGGCTCGACGAGTATTTCACGAGCCCTGACGTGATTGGAGGATCACAGTTACCAGATGCATCACTCCATGGGACGCAGCAGACACAGGTGGCTGCAGGAGGGTCGTCACAGGCGGTCGGAGAGGCACGGTCGGTTGCAGGGTCGTCGCAGGTGGCAATGGCGACACCGCCTCCCAACGATGATCGACGTCGGATCATCAGACCACGTGACTCACTCACGTACGACCAGGATCACACGAGGGCTGGTGCTCGAGCACTTAGGCCGAAGCGGGGCAGGCGGATTTAGATTTAGTTGTGTTTTTTTGTGTGCCAGCATTACTTGATCATTATCATGTATAAACTTTTTTCATTAACTCGTTGTTCTATTTTAATCGTTTTTTTTTTTTGCAACTAGGCGGTTGGCCCTAACCGCCGTATTGTGCGGCAGTTGGCCCTAAACGCCACTCATCTGCCGAGAAACGTCATAGACGGCGACTTACCACCTTATGACGCGGTGTTTGGACCCTAACGCCATATGGTACGACGATTAGATTCCTGCCGCCCTGTGATACGGTGTTTGATTCCTGCCGCCGTCGGCGGCAGGTGTATAGTTTCGGTAAATTTAATTGCTAGTATTTACTTTTGAAAAATCGAAGAAAAAATATAAAAAAATCCCAATACGGCCGGGCTTGAGACTGGCTGGCGGTAGGCCCGCGCGCCGGACCAAAGCAAGCTGGATCATAACCGGGCCGGGCTGCATCAACCGCAGGAAAAGGGTTTGAACCGCTTCGACGACCGGCGGGGGGCAAGGAAACCTCTGATTGTCTGATGCTAGAGTTCAATGGTGCAGAACTGCAGATCAAGTTGCTCGATCAGACCTCATCATGCAGTGATTGGCAGTGCAAAATTCTCTGATCTGTCACCTATGAATGAATGGAAGACATACAATTGAGTGTTTGTAACTGACTTTAGTCGGTACTAGACATACTACAATTGAGTGTTTGTAACTGACTTTAGTCTTACAAACACTCCTATGAAAAAGACTTAGTGAAAGTCTAATTAATTACCCCAATTCAGCTTTTTGGTCAAAGACCAAGATAATGGGCCACATTGTCTTCTACATATAAAACTAGTCTGTCAACATTGTGCTCCTAGATGCGGTAGAACTATATGATACAAACGTATATCATTTCGTGAATAAATTTAGGATGTGCAGCTAATTGAAAATGCTTATCTTTGTTTTATTTTTTTCATTTTCTAACATTAAAGCCCACACAAGACCTGTTAAACTTGATTATCAATTACTCTAATGTAATCCGCACAAATTTATAGTTTTTTCTTACATTGCAATGACTTATGAATAGGTGGGACCAAAATCGAAAAATTCGAAAAACAGGAGTAAAACACAATTGAAATTCAAAGTAGGAGCAAAATCACCGGAAAGTCAAAATAAAATGGTATGGAAGTCGATCATATCCATCAAATACTCTACACAGAAGTCAAAATACTACACGCATACTACTTCCATTTTAAATTGTTGTCCTTTTAACTTTTATAGATTCATAGATATTATTATACATCTAGACATATACAATACATCTAAGTGTATAACAAATTATGCATTTTTTTGCAAGCCAACAAATTATGCATTTAAAAGGTCAAAACTACCTACAATTTAAGACGGAAGAAGTACATGCTCGCTTACCGGTTAATAATCTGACACATGACAAATGACATACCCGTGCTTGCTCGATCTCTTACGCGCGTGTATACATATAGTATATTCTTCAGGGCTGTGGCTAGTCATGCGTCGATCACATATACATTTTCGTGTGTATTTATCTACGTACCTTAAATTAATCATCAACGGCCTATGCTAGATAAATTGCTCCGGCCGGCAGGCATATACGTACGTACGTTACACGTGTGCACCCTCGCTATGAACGGAACCACCCGAGGTCGAGCCGGCTGGGCTCATAGCCCACCGCCGCGGCGGCCGCCGGTGGCGCCGGAGCCTCGCCGTCGGGCACCTTGGCGAACCGGCCCTTGACGCGCGGCCGCATCTCGGCGTAGGCCTTGCGGGAGGCGTAGCGGATCTGCTTCTCGTATCGCCTCCGCTTCCGCTTCTCCTTGTACCGCATCACCTTCGCCTCCCGGTCCATCGCCGGGTCCACGACGACGCCGCTGCCTGAGCTCCCGTTGGCCGCCGCCGCGACGACCTCGCCCGGAACGGAGCTCGCTGCGTCAGTGAACGTGCTCCCGCCAAAGGACATCTGAAAATATACGGCAGGCCAAAACATAAGGATCCGATGCATATGTAACCAGCGCCACTTGATCATAAAAATCTAGCGGTCCAAAATAAACTAATTGGACAGGCAAGAAAGGCACCGGACGACGTTGATTTGTACTAATTATCTACGACAAAATCCAGATTAATTAACTGATGGTACGGAAAGTACGTCCTCATCAGAATAAGCTACTATGTCCACACTCGGTAGGCTGGCACTAAACAGAAATGATCAAGATATATACATTTTGGGATCAATGTGTTATTAATTAACCACATGAAATTAGCTACAATATTTTTTTTTTGAGCAGAAATTAGCTACAATAATTGAGCTGAGCTGTTGCCCAGCGTTGTGTCCAGGACTCGCCGTGAGCATTTTGATAGACAGATAGCGATGGTAAAAAGAACGAAAATTGCATTTGGCTAAGACTTGTGGTTATCATGTTGATAGACAGATGGCGAGATATATATCAAGAAAATAACTTGCATTTGGAATGGGGGTCTCTTGTTCCAGTTCATGTGTGCATTATATAGACCCAACTAATAAATTTCAGCTTTCATATATTCTTTAGGATTCCCTTATATCAGCCAACTAAATTAATTTATGTTTTGAAATTTTGTAGTACTTTTTTGACATATATAGATGGAGCTTAATTATCGTTATCTGATATCAGCGTTACGTTGATTCTTATCAATCTTTCGGGTCTCAAAGAATTTCATGGGAATTTTACTAGAAAAGTTCAATTCTCACGGGGATCAATTGAAAGCACTGCTTGATAATGTGACTTTATCGTAGTGGAAAATTAGAGACAAAAAGGAAAACAAGACACGGACTGTGCAACTTGGTGATGGTGCACTGTTTTGGACTAGCTCTTAGAAAGTTGGACAGATTGGACCGCAAAATTGACGGCTTCTGAAGTTTTCACCACTTTAATCTGTATACTATACCAAAAGGCTAGACAAATACTCCTATAAAGACATCTAACGAATTAAGGCATTAAGCTAACGAGATCAGGCGTTGCTCCTTTAATTTCTTTCTCAAGCAATTAGCTGCAGACAGTGAACCAGAAATTTAGCAAGAAGTGTGCTCGCGCTAATTAATTAAGATGCATGTTACTCGCTACTGAAATGGCCAAGCAGTGCTTGCTGACCTCAGCAGGAAGCCAGCAGGAACACGAATCGCATGCACAGCAGCTTGAAATTAGAAGGGATCAGGACCTTTTTCAAAAAAAAAAAAAAGAAGAAGAAGAAGAAGAAGAAGAAGGGATCAGGAGAGATGGAACCGAACCACTCACGATTGTGGCGCTGGACGTCGCCGGGTGGCGGACGCCGCCGCCGAGCCCCAGCCCAGCCTCCAGGACCGCCGCGGCGGCCACCTCATCTCCCCGGCTCAGCGGCACGTCGAACGTGAGCCCGTGGCCCGGCATCGTCGTCTGGCCGTACTGCGCGTGCGCGTACCCGTCGAACAACGGCGGCGCCCTCCGCTGCTCGGCGTCGGCCACCCCGTTGCCGACCGCGGCCGACGCCGCCGGACCGCGGTGCAGGTGGGGCGCCGGGTCGTTGAACAGCCACGTCACGCTCTCGTGGTCCTCGTCGTGGCCGAAGAACTGGAACTCCTGCAGCCCCGCCGCCGCCGCCGCCGCCGCCGCGCCACCGCCGACGACAACGCCGGGCTCCTCCTCCGCCTGATGCCACATCCCGGGGAACCCGCGGTTGAGGTCGGCGACAGCGACCCCGCCGCACCGCCCGCCGCCGATCCCGTGCCCGTGGCCATGGCACGCGCACTCCCCGACTCCACCACCGCACACGCGGCACGCGGCGCCCGACGCCGACGCCGACATCCTACGTACGACGACGTCGCCGTGCGCACGCACCTATGAGCTCGCTCTCTCTCTCTTTTGATGGAAAGAGAGCTCTTTCTCTCTTGGCGACTCCTCTGTTCCTCCTCCCCTCCCACCACCACTACCCCGCTGTGTGGTCTGTGAGCTCTCTCTAGCTCCCGGCTTGTTTTCTTCTCCGCGCCGGCTCGCTCGCTTCGCTCATACGCGTGCGCCGCGAGCAAATGATGATGCACTCGGCCGGCCGTGTTGGTGTGTGGAGGAGAAGAGAGGGGGGAGAGCTAGGGCAGGGAGGAATAAGTACGCGCCGGGAATCTTATGTATCGCTTCTGTCGCTGAAGGCGCGGGGACGCGTGGGGGCCGCGGCTGGGGGTGGGGCCGGGTTGCTTTTTTTTCTTTCTTTCTTTTTCTTGTTTCTTTTTTATGTTTCTTTATTTTTATTATTCTTTTCTTTTTCTTTTCCATTTCTTTTTCCTTTTTTGTTTTTCTTTTTTATTGACAATTGCTTTTTCTGTTTTTTATTTTTCTTCTTGTTTTTCTTTTTATTTATATTTCCTTTCTAATATTATTTTTTCTGTTTCATTTTTTCTTTCTTTCTTCTTATTCTTCTTTTTTTATTTTATTTCTTATTTCACTTTTATTTCTCTTTTCTTTTTATTTATTCATTTTTTACTTTCTACTTTATTTTTTTGTTTCTGTTTTCATTTTTTATATTCTTTCCTTTTAAATATTTTTCCTCTATTAATATTTTTATTGTTCGAGATGAGATGTAAATTTGTTCTCGTTAGAATAATAAGTTGTTCTGGCTATAAGTATCTCATTCGGGCTATAATAACAACTTAATCTGACCTTTGTTCTGATTTGTTCTGACACTACATTTGTTTTTGTTCGAGATGACACACAAAATTGTTCCGACTATAATAGGATTTTTGTTCTAACAGTTGTTCTCATTTGTTCTGACACTTTTTTTTATTCGAGATGACATACAAACTTATTCTGGCTATAATAATAAGTTGTTCTGGCTATAATAATAAGTTGTTCTGTCTATAATAATAACATGTGTCTGGCCCTTATTCTGATTTGTTCTGACACCACATTGTTGTTCGGGATGACATATAAATTTGTTCTGACAGTTGTTCTCGTTTGTTCTGGCACTTCATTCGTTTTGTTCTAACGATAACAGAATATATAACCGTAATTAAAAAATACGAATAAAAAAATTTGTCAAAATATAGTCAAGTGGGATCTTGTTTCGAAGTTTTTATTATCAGAAATCCAATGGTGCGATCAGAATTTAATTTTGATATTTGATTTGTGATTTATAGATTTTTTTAATTTCAATCAATGTTGCATGTGATTGATGTCATCAATTTTGTTTTCTTTTACATGCATAGACTCCAACCTCCAAACCTTCATCGACACTTGCTATTTTGTCGCTGCCGCGACATGCAACAGCACCCAGTACGCGCGCGGACAGGTGCGGCCAATGGGAGAGGGGCAACAGATATGAGATGGGAGGGATTCTTACGTGGAGGATCCGGAGCCACCTTTCTCGTCTTTGCATTATGCAAAGGGGTGGATCATTTGGCGATTCCCCATTGGCCGCCCCCTGCCAGGCAATAGATCTTGGATGATTCTGTATACTGTTGGCTTTTTATTTGATCGATTATTTGGTATACTGTTGGATCATCTATTAGTAAATTAGTATTGCAATAAAATCTTCTTTAAACTAACTTTTGCAAACAAACTAGCTTCAAAAAGACTTTCTTTTTAGTGTTTTTTCAAAACTTCGTACAATGCCAATTGTTTCTTGCTAGTAATTTGGTACTTATTTCGAAGTTGGAATTAACAAAGCGCATGCAGTTGGGTCCATACGTAAATCGATCCTTGATGTCGTAGTTGAATTTTGTTGGTGCGCGAAGAATAATCATGTGAATCATGCTGCTACTCGGGTCGCTTTCTTGGATGTTCCCAAAAGGTGCCAGTGGAAATACGGGTCCATTTCATCCACTCATGGAGAAAAGGCTTGGACGCAGGAGATCCACGTTTGACTGCACGGATATGAGGATTCATGTGTGATCGGCATTCTCCCTAGCTCCACGCACTACAGCACCAGCAACACATCCAAGGGTCCTAATCACAAATGGATGGATACACTGTTTATCGGTGCCATGACCTACCATACTAAAGCTGAACAGAGTTAATATAGGGCTGACTACAGGTTACCACAGCTTGATCTTGTGCCGATCGAGAGCGCGTGCATCAATTTAACACCTCCTGTATAGCATAGTGTTAGCATGATCCCTATAGACAAACCGGCCGTCCAAGTAGTCACACATACGCTTGTAAACAATTGAAGGGAAAAGGGATATACGTGTTGTCACTAACCTTTTCCTTGCTACAAACGGGCTATATGTGTGGCTCACAAGTTGCGTACCGCCATGCTATGTACTAAGAGTGGCGTCACTGGCCACTACATAGGAACGGACACAGGAGCATGTAATGTTCAGGGTAAGTCATTCCGATCCGTCCATTTGGTAGTGCATGTGTGGCTACAATCAGGTCAAGAGCATAGCTACGTTCTCTCTCAAGAAAATAAAAAAGTATGTAAATTAGCATCATTCCAGGATGGCGCGAAAAGACTAGTTTATTAAATGCACTCAGACCAAACATGTTTTACTCATGGACTAATATATACTATAGTCTTGGGGGGGGGGGGGGGTTCCAAAAATTTATGGGTAAAAATCTAAACATAGACTAATTACAAAAATACTTACACGGATGGACGGAAAATCACGAGACGAATCTATTAAACCTAAATAATTCGTCATTAGATATTGATTATTGTAGCGTGTCGTTGTCTAATCATGACAAAATTAAGCTCGTTAGATTCGTCTTTCAAATTGAGCCTGAGGTTATGAAATGAGTTTTGTCATTAATCCATGTTTAATACTCCTAATTACTATTGCTAGTTTGATGTGACGGGTGCCATCTCTTCTCATGCTATGTAGCTAGTACTCCCTCTGATTTAAAATACATAGTACCATAGTGTATTTGTTAGCCTCAATTACCTTTGAAATTCATGTCGTCTCAAAACAAAATCCAGTTTGAATCCTTCATTTTGAATAATTGAAATCTACTTAATGAAGTAGACTATATGTCATGGAATTTGGCATTCCACAACTTTTCACAAAGTTTACACATAATCCTATCTAAGATTCATAGGGTTGAAAGATGAATGAAAATTGATTCTTAAATACTCATACTATGTTTCTAATATGCAACATATAGCACGCTCTTCGACTCACTTTCCTATAATAGAAGTGCAACATATGAGTATCTCTCCTATATATATAACCAACAATAGTATACAAATAAATATTTTACATACAAGTATATTAGTTTAATTAGTTTGTGTTTAAATTATGATTATTAAAATGGAATTCAATTCCAAAGATCCAAACGGTGTCTTAGACACTTTTCCATCTTTTCATCCTTTCTTTCCCTTGCTAAACAAATGCTATCATTTCAGCTAGGGGTGGGCACTTTGAACCCGAAACCCTGAAGACTGAACCGAACCGAGCCCAAATTATCTGAATTGTTAGTGTATTCGAGTTTCGGAGTTCGGGTTCGGTCTAGATAATATTATAATTATTTGGGGTTCGGTTTCGGTTCCTATTGTCTATAACCCGAATAGACCAAATAACCCGAAATTTAATATAATTGCGTATTTTGGTTTAGACTGAATGTTACAACTTTGTGTTTTAACTATTTTATTTTTTTTGTGAACTTGTTAGTTACTTGCTTCTTTTGAGTAGTCCTTAAATCCGTACACTTGAAATGAGTTATGAATTTGAATTTCTACCATAGAGTTTTAAGAGGTGACAAGGATACTTATGAAAATTCGGTTAATTCAATGGACCGAATAGCGAATTGAAATAATCAGTCTATTTTTTAGAATAAATAATCGGTCTATTTGGGTTCAGTTCTTATTATGCTTTTTAAAATTTCGGTCCTCACTTTTCAAAATCTGAAATTCTCGAACACCGAATAGACCGAACCGAAATGACCAAATGGACCGAATGCCCACTCCTAATTTCAGCATCTCACAATCAATGACCCGTCTCTTTCCAATGTAACAAATGAAGGGTAACAGAGCTATCTGGCCCTCTTCTCTTTAGCTATGGTGTGCACAACAATTAAACGGCATACAGACACTAGTATTTTGAACTAGCCAGAGCAGCGTGTGAAACACGAGACATGCGTCCATGCATATGCGCAAGGACGCGTGTCGTTACTCGCACAAGAGCAGTAGAGCACACGCGCGCGCAGTTACGTTGTGCACCTCCTGGTTTCCTGGACACATGTGTCCGTCCGCGGCGCGGTCCGTCAGAGGAGTCGTCGTCGCGCGGCGGAGAACGAAAGACGACGAAGTTGGATTGCTTGTTGGCTCAGCATCCGGACCCCCAAAACACCTTTACGGCGATCACACAGGCAAGATTACGCAAGAAAGATTAGTGGAGGCGGCGACGTCCGTGGCTGTGGATCCACGACGTCGACGTCGGCCAGCAGCGCGCGCGCGCCTCGATCGACGACGCCTCTCGGGCCTGTGGCGTAGGGCGGGCGAGAGCTACGGCACTGCGCCACCCGTTCCTTTTCCGAGACCATGATTATTGTACCACTAGCTAGCTAGGATCGCGCTCAAGAATTAAAGGATGGAGGAGCTACACAACGATCGCGCAACGGCACACGGTCGATAAAGGCGAGAAGAAGCTAGAGCCGCCATTCCTCAATTTCATAGCATCAAGGATATATACGAGATGGATTGTATGGCATCCAATCACCATTGAAATTGTTTTTAGGAAACAACGGAGGGCAAGGGAGGAGAGGAGACGCGTCCCTTCACCATTGAAGTTAAAATGGCTGCAAAAATTCTATACAATCTGCAACGGACTGTATTAATTATTAGCCATTTAGCCTTGCTCTAAAATGAGCTAAATGGATGTCAAGAGCCTCTGAAAGTGCTATAGCTAGTCCCATTTATGATTGATAAATCAAGAATCAATCAAGACGTACGTGTCCACGAGCACGCAATGCCGTCAAGTCGCCAGATCCGCGCGCGGCGACGTCGACCTTATTATTCCCTATCTGCCTGAGCGGCCGTACGTGTTACGTCCACAAACCTCCCGCTCCCGCTGGCCAGGCAGCTGCTGCTGCATCCGCGGCGTTTTCGCGGCAGCGGCGTGTGAACCACATCGAAAGGAGCGCCAGGGCGAAGAAAGGAACGGCCCGATCCTGCTCCGACTTTTCTGCATGCAGGAGGATACGTGTCCCGAAGCCAGAGCACGCGCAGCGACGCAACCAAGCGGAATATTCGCTTTGGCGCGGGGAGAGCGACGAGGGGGAGTGTGAAGGGAAGAGGAGGGGATCGGAGAGGGGCCGGGCGGACCCCGGCCGACGCCACCGACGCGCATCGCATCGGCGACATCGGTTCGCTGGGGCCGGGCACGCGCACGCACGTGGGGTCGCCGGGCCCCCGGACGGATCAGTTACCTGCTGGTCCGTGTCGCGCCACCGCCGGGCGGCTCGGGCTAGCTGATCCGTTGCCCACTCTCCAGGTAATATATACGTGCTGCTGACCTGCTGTCGACGCCTTGTTCCGTCGGGTGCCTCGTTGGAGATAGAAGCTGCCGCCGATCAAAAGAGGGGGGCGTCCACAGTGTGCAGATTGTTTTTCATAGTCATTTGTGTGCTGAGGGAAATACTACTACTGTCAAAAGTGAATGGATGGAGTACTACTAGCTGTACAAACTGGAACATACGTGCGCGCATTCCGAAAATGGGTACGGTACACGTACACCGTACTCGCGCCCTCCTGTGTCGCCTCAGGCTCAGCTGGATCCCTTTTCCTGTCCGCGCAGGCCGCAGAGAGCTCCGCGGGCGGAGGTCGAAGGGGTCACTACTCGTAGATCACATCAAGCTAAAACCCTGTTGATCCACCGGTGGTTGGAGGAGGCCACTGGTATCCACATGCATCATGCGAGCGGCCGGCCGGCCTAGGTACCTAGCTAGCGGCTGCCGAACGCCCAGAGAAGGGTAGTGCTATGCTAGTGCCGAATACAGTACGTGCACGCACGCTGCCGCCGTACGGAAACGGACCAAAGGTTACCGCAGCCACTAGCTCCACGGATCATCCATCAAACCCATCCAATCCGAACGACCAGCGCCCCGACCTGGACGCCTCTCGTTCACTCGTTTACCCAAAGCCTACGGTGCCTGCTACGAATTGACTCGGCACATCATCAGCACATGCTTGCACCACAAGACCACGAGCTTCCTCGTCGCGATCGCCGCACGCGCGCGGCCGGCCGGCGGGATCGGCAACGAGAGGCGCCCGGGCGGGCACGCAGGTGAGAGCGCGTCGTGCGGGCGGAAAACACCTCGGGCGAAACCGACGCCTCCTCCATCACGAACCACGCGCGCGCGCGTGCGCTCCGTGCGCCGTCGTCCCTCCCTCTCCCTCTCTCCGGCGGGTGGGGCTAGCCACCAGGCCTGCGCGGGCCGGCATGCACATGGGAACGCCCTGTCGCGCGGCGCCGGTCGCGTCATGCACACCGCGCCAGCGCGCCGACGCCCGTGGGGCTTTCGTTTTAGCTAGTAGGTCGGTGCGCGGACGCGATCGGGGTGGCGTCACGGATCCACGGTACGCGATCTCGCTCGTGTCGGGTGGACGATCACCTCCGTCCGGACGCCGATCAAGGCCGTGCATCGTTTGGTTCCAACTTCCAACCCAGACAACCCGCCAAACCAGCCCACCATCTAAACCGGAGCTGAGGCGAGAACGGAGCGAACCACAGCGCATGGCACGCAGATCAGGTTTAAGTTAACCCGTGTGAACCGGTGAAATCAATATAATCCGTCAGCCGTGCGTTCCTTGGCCGGCCTGGCTTTTTGCTATTTATAAACATGCTATGCGAGTGATTCAGGGTTAGGTTTCCACATGTTACTTGTACTGGATCCAAGTGGTGCAATGCACACAAATGTACATCTGTTTACTGGATTTTATATGGAAGGCGACCAATGCATTCAAATGTACACAAGCAGACAGTGTTGTAATGTACATGGTGGATCTGCCAGCTTTCAGAGTTCAAAGTTCACAATTGCAACCAATCCAATGGAACCAACCAACGCAGATGCACAAATACTTTCACACAGGCAACTCAGCCCTCGTGTGCCTTTCTGTAGAATGCTGCTTCTTCCTGTGACAGCCAACAAACAGGCAACTGCATATGAATGCCAGTGCACAAACAAATAACAGGATGCAAGTCATAAATGTTTGAGCCAAACACTATGACCTGGGCTCGTTGATAAGCAAGTGCATTGTCTCGCAATAAGAGGTTATGCGTACCTTGGATAAACCAGTCATGAGCTTGTACTGCCTAGGTCGAAGTCCATTGTGTAATCATACTCAATTGTTGGTATGACAGAGGCTATGAATTTCAAAAATATGAAAAGGTACCTATTCAGAAGAGAAGGTAGAAACCATTAAAAGAGGAGGGTGATGCTTTCATTAATTGTGCCTTCAAAATGGTTATCAACAAAAGGGTATTACTTGTCAACTTCTGGCTCAACTCCTTGAGACACAAGGACGTCGACTATCTTTTTCATCACAGCTGCATGTTTGCATGGGTGAACTGAAGCATGCTTTCCTGCTAATAAGTGGGGATGGTCTTCAATAGTCACCTGCATCAATAAGTTGTGTTATGCTATAGCATCCAGGCAACCTGTACCGGAGTCCAATAGAAGACAACTTCATTGTTTCACAAATAGAAACAGGAAAAACTTCATTAGAAAACTGAGAAAAGAAGATCATGTGTGGGCAGAGGAGGTGGAGAGAAAAGAACTAATGATTAACTACTTATCAGATTTATCCTCTACTGCTGCAGGTCCACCTAACAACTATCCTTCATTGTGTGCATCATTTCACCCACCCAGAATGCCTTTTCCCCAGCAGACTTATCTTGGACAATGTTCTATTGGTCTGTGAGTTGACTCATTTTTTTTTCAGATAAAGCGAAGTGGTTCCACAGGCTATGCAGCCTTAAAGCTCGACATGAGCAAAGCTTACAACAATGTTGGGTGACATTTGCTCTGTGATATGATGATCAAGGTGGGCTTTTGACTTGATTAGATATATTTGGTCATAAGATGTGCATGCAGAGTACAGAGACTAGTTCCTTGAAAGGTCATCCTCTTTCACCCTACCTTATTGTCTTATGTGCTAAGGGATATTCATACTTGCTAAATGATGCTGAGATGCGAGACAAAACCAGTGGTACCAAGGTCTGCCAAGCAGCACCAAACATCAGGTACATATTGTTTGTGGATGACTCCCTCCTTGAAGCTGATGTGGCAAATGCAAGAGAAGTGGGCCGAATTCTAACTATTTATGCAGCTTCTTCTGGACAAGTGACTTACAAGGATAAGTTTTCAAACATGACCAGCAAAAACACAAGAGATGCACAAAATCAAGCTTTGATGAGAGTACCACCTGGGCAATAAGCGAAAAAATAAAAGGTATTTGGGTTTGCCTGTAATTGTATAAGCTGCTCAAAAAACAAAAACTTTTGAATTCACTATTAAGCTATCTCTCTGTTTCGAACTTCTGATGTGACTAAAACATTGTGTAATCAGCTAAGTACAATCATTGCAGATTCTGGTGGAGTCATAAGAACCAGAACACACAGAGTTCATTGGTTAATTTGGGAGAAACTCTCTAGACCAAAGAATGATGATCAAGTCTCGAGATTTGTATGCTTTCAATATGACAATGCTAGCTAGACAGGCACGATGATTGTGCAAAATCCGGATTCCCTTCGTGTGCAGGTTCATCAGCAAAATATTTCCCCTCCGGGAGTATTCTGGATGCTATGCCGATTAATGGTATGTCCTTGTGCATAGAGAACTACTCTGAAGGGATTTAGTTTACTCAGGGCGGGCAGCATCTGAGAGTTGGTAATGGATGCTATACCGAGTAATGGTATGTCATGTGCATAGAGAACTACTCTGAAGGGATTTAGTTTACTCAAGGAGGGCAGCATCTGGAGAGTTGGTAATGGTGCTAACATCAATATTTGGTCTGGTCCCTGAATTGTTAGAATACTTGGCCGCCAATCTCTCAGAAAGGTCGACAGTTGATCATCAGACTAGAGCAAAACGAACTAACTGACCCTGTCAGCGAGAAGTGGGACAGTGAGCTAGTGAACCGAACTTTTGATGAGGATGCTAACCTTATTCTTTGCATTCCAACTCATGGAGAGATGGAAGACTCTGGGGCCTGGCATATTGACCCGAAAGAAAATTTCTCAGTTAAGCCAGCTTATAACTGTAACCTCAGAGCGAGAGAATGAGATCAAGTGCAGGTACTGCTTCTTGCTCAGGCACTGGTGATAACAAGATCACTATTAATTGGTCTCAGCTGTGGAAAACGGCATGCCCAGTGAAGCTAATCCATTTCTATGAAGAATAGCGAACACCCTACCTCTAAAGCAAATCTCATCAAAAGAGGAATGAAGGAAGATTGACCCCTATGTCCGATGGCGATGTGTTCTTCAAATGCGAACTAGTGAAAGAAAGATGGCAAGCAGCTCAAATGGAGGAGACAGGAACACATTGGGGAATGTGTTAACAGTAGGTAACTCATCTATGAGTTTCGTAATCAAGAAAAGGAGCTGCAATTAAAAAGTTTCAGTATTCTTCATGTAGCTTAGGTCAGACAGGAATAAAAGCTAATGAGGGAGATCCTTTTAGATCAACTGAAGAATTCAGTTTTACCATCTCGAGGCTGTCAGTTAGATACAAGAAAGCACATGTTAGCTAGTTGAAAGGGAACACACCTGTCACGATGGAAGCCACCAGCACAATAGGTGCTGAAAATTGAAGCTGATGAATCTTTTAGGGAGAGAACTAAGGGGGTGTTTGGTTTCCAAGTGCTAAAGCAAAGTGTCTAAAGTTTAGACAGTTTAGGGTCTGAAGAACCAAACTCCCTGTCTAAAAGGTGTCTAAAACTCATTGGCACCTCTAGCACCCAAAGAGGTGCTAAAACTATTTTAGACAGCTTTAGACACTACAGTTTTAGACACCTCAAACCTAACACCACCTAAAATAGTGGATGGGATATTTATTATAGGGGCCATGAAGGTCAGGCCCTGGTGGCAAGTGCAGGCCATCTCTCATCATCTGATGCTTTTACAAACAAAAGAGGCTGTAATGCGATAAACCGTGACAAGCAAATAGTTATTGCAGTTTGCAAGAATTTGTAGAAACTGATACCATGGTGGTGAAACAAGCATTCACGAGCTCTGAATATGACTTAGTTGAAATGTCTACTCTCTTCCAGGAAGCAAAAACTCGATTGCATTTCATTTCAACGAGTATGAACAGATTTCCCAAAGGCCTGTAATATGGTGGCATATCATCTGGCCTCTTATGGGTCTGTTGGATGAGGATAGCCAAATCTCTGATTTGCTAGCGATTTAGCCACACCGGTTCCTGTTAAGGAATCTTTGTGCTCCATCTCAAAAGGAAAAGAAAAGCAGGACCTGCTTCTGACTCCAAATAATCATCTTGAAATCTGAATGATATGTGTGGATAGCGGCTCTAAAAATCCATAAAGCCATACTAAAAAAATACGCTTATCGATTTTCCTCTGGAGGATAAAAACAAATCCAACTATAGGGTGCCACGATGAAAGTACCTAATTTCCACTAAACCTATCAATACAACACATTGCAAAATGAGAAGTTGAACTATACGTATCCCAAAAGTGATACAGATGTCTACCCTGTGACCAACTGCCATGTGACATTGCCAGGGGCGGAGCCAGGATTTAAGAATAGGGGGTGCCATGAAAAAAAATAGAACTAACTTTCATGTCACATGATTTTAGTTATATATAATAGTGGCATGTTGTTACATGTTTTATCCAAAACAAGATTACATATGTATCAATTTAAAACTAGCAACTAGTAGCAAGATCACATTCTTCGATACTTTTATCATTACTAATTGATGTAGCCAATTCTTTCTCAGTATAAAGTACCAAACAATCTCGCAAGAATTCACATTCCACTGTACATCTAAGACATGTCCTCGCAAGTTTCATAGATGAAAAATATCTTTTCGTGATTACAGTTGATACTAAAAGAGTTAATTATAATATGATTAAGCTAAATTAGAAGTAAGTGACCATATATACATATATAAATTAAAGATACATTAGAGGGATTAGTAGAGCATGGGGGGTGCCAGGCACCCCCCAGCCCCCCTTCCCTCCGCCACTGGACATTGCATTGTTCTTTTATTCTGATCATAGAGCTCAAGTCTCAACTCATTACCAGTATATATTGACTATTGACATGATAGAAGTTATCTCATCTACGCATTCCATTTGGTATGTTTATTTAAAGAAGGAATGGGGGGGAAATATACCGTTTTTCGTGCATGGTCTCGGCTGATATCTTCAAACACAAGTTCAGACTTTAGTGGCATTCTCGACTGCAATAGAGAACAAATCAAACAAATCAAGTCCAGCTGCAGCAAATGTAAGATCACAGTAACTAAATGAAAAAGTATGTACACATTTACCTCATCATATCCAGTCAGCCAGACACGTGGAGTTTGGTAGTATTTGTCATACCTGCAATAAGATAATTAGTTACGTGCTTTCCAATTCAAGCATGGAGCATAATAAGTAAATAGTTTTTTTCACACAGAAATAGAACTAACTGGTTAATCTAATCTTTAATAATCAACAGTAGCGAACCTTAAAGGCAGCAGCCATTAACTAGTTAGAAAACCAGTTGGTGGTAATTTTTTTTTGCAAATCAGATGTGCCAAGTTGCCAATTATAATTCATCAGGCACCAAATATGCAGTTTGTGTAAATTTAAGTCTCAAGAGGCCCAACTATTTAAAACATAAAACTCCGCTGGAACGAACCAGAACATTATGCATTTGAGATATGTGCCCGCCACACCTGTGTATATGCAAATGTAACCTATGGCAGGCTTCAAGTAGATGCCACACTACACGATACACCATCATAGTATGGTTGGACTAACCTACTGAAAAGAAGAATTAACCAAACCCTGTAGGCAAGATAAACGAGCTTACGTTATGCTAACATCATATGTTCTGGTAAGAAGGATGTTGTCATCTTCAGGCTCTTCTGCGACAAAGTATGATGGCTCAGCAGCAACCTGTAATAAGAATATAAAGGCAAGGCTTGAATCAGTAACTTTGTCAGCTTTGCTTAGCCCTGTCCAACATAGAGAATTGTGATCTTCCTACCAAATTATCCCCAGTGTCTTCATAACTGTCCATGTCAGGTATATCTTCCTCCTCCTCTTCTTCCTTCTTACCACCACTAAAGTAAGTGGGAATGGACTTTATTCCATCAGATTTCCCTATGTCCAATGTATCCATAGAGGGTATGTCTTCCTCCTCATCAGGCTTTGATGCTAAACATTATCAATATCGAAAGGATAGTTTAGACCTTAGATCATGTATAATCCAGAAACAAGGCACAACCAAGCAGCATAGATGAGTGTATTAACCTTGCACCCCATGCGTCGCGAGCCAGCCTTCACCATCATCATCATCGTCAAGAACCACCTCAGCTCCTGCTGCATCATACTCTTCCTCGAGCGAGATGGCGCGTCTTAAACAAGGCACTGGGAGCAACACAAAATTCAGAATTCTGAAGGCATGAATTCCAAATGAGTGACGAGCTTTAAATAGTAGAGCTTCTAGTTTCCCTGTTTCCCGTGTTAATTTTTCAATTACTCCAAGTTTTTCCTAAACTAGCATGTTTGATCTCATCACAGGATTGAGGAAAGAAATCCACCAATTCTACCCAACAATAATGTGCATTCTGCAATCCACCAAAAATTCAATTCACGTAGATGGAAAAATAGATATGAGCCGAATCTTGACTCAATTCAGTACTAGCAGCATACCATTGCGGGTGACGAGGAACTGCTTATCGGCAGGCAGATACGACTTCCGCTTGCTTGGATCGCCCCCTTCCCTGCGAACGCACGCACAACCCAACCACCCACCAAATCAATCAGTCAATCAACCAATCAGACACCATCTGAATCAGTTGAGAGGAAGGGCAAGCGAGGGGAGAGGAGCGGCGGACGTACCAGGACCAGGTGGGGCACTTGGCGACGAGGTTGTCGCCGGCAAGGATGAACTCGGGGACGGAGAGGACGCCCTTCTCGAGGAACGCCGAGACGGTGCGCGGGCCCGTTACCCGCTCCACCGTGCCCTTGTAGAGCTCGTAGACCTTCTGCTTCACCTGCATCGTCGCCCCCTCGTCCTTCTCCTCGTCGCCCGGACTGGCTTCTCGTCGGAGATGAGGGGAAAGCAGAGAGAGTTTGCTTGCGAACCCTGCCTGAGCTGAGTACCTGACGGCACGGCACCTCCTACCGGCGACGCATCGGACTTGAACTCATGAGTCGTTGCCTGGGCCGTGTGGCCCGTACCTCGTAGGTAGGTTTGGAGATTGACTCGGCCCAATGAATAACCCATGCATGAACTGGGAATTTGTTTTATGTTATATTATCTTTACGAATTTACAAAAATATACTCCCTCCGTTTCAAAATACTTGTCGCCATTGACTTTTTTCTGCAACTTTGATCATTCGTCATATTCAAAAAATTGTGCAAGTACAATTTATTTTGTTTGCTATATGTTTTAATCTTGACTTATCATTTCACATGTTTGTGATAATTTTTTGAATAAGACGAATGGTCAAAGTTGCAAAAAAAAAAAGTCAACAGCGAGTAGTATTTTGAAACGGAGGGAGTATGTCTCTCTCAAAGTTTTGCACAATTATACTGATGTCACTAGCTATCTCCGATGGTTGAAACCTACCTGTAGGGGAATTGGGTAAAAACCTTTCACCCTCGAAACTTCGGAGATGTTAAGGTTCCGGCGAATTCATAGAAGCGGGCGGGAAAGAGCCAAGTGAAGTGTTCGTCCTGATGTTTCCCGAATTTCGGAAGTGTGGTGCAAATTCTGAAAATCACTAACCTGTTACTCTTCAGCGAAACGATCGCTGAAGAAGTACTAGTTCGCGAGTTTGTTTATCATTTCAGGGCGATGGAAATCTTGAGGATCTCTGCGGATTCGGAGAAGTCTTACTTCGGTGATAATTTCGGCGATGGAATGCGGGAATCTGGCTACCTGGGAATCTTCGCGAGGACAAGGCGAAAGTCACGAATAAACCAAGTCAAAGGGGTGGTGCCAAAAGTCCGGGTTCGAAGTGTGAACTAGTGGCCGACTTGTAAATATATGAAATTAGTTCCGCAAATCATGGGATGTGAAAGACGTTCATGTACATGTTCACATTTGGAATATTCCCAAGATTCAAGGGTAATCTCGGAATGTAAAAGTCCCTTCGTCTCCCTATAAAAGGGGACCCGAGGGCACGTGTAAAGGAGTTCACAACTTTTGAGGTGAAATCAGACTTTCGGAGATTCCTTGTCTCCTCATTCTTGAATTCTTTCGTGTGTTTGTTCGCGAATCATTTTCACCTGTGTTCAGGAATCCCATCCGATATTTGGACTCCACAACATTAGCGCCCACCGTGGTCTAAGCCGACAGACAACTCACGATGCCTCCACAGAAGAAAGCCAAGAAGAACACACCCACTGAGGCCGATCAAGAAGATCATCATATTGAAGAAGACAATGGAAACTCTCTCGCTGCAGAACCTTCGCAGGTTTCAGACCAAGAAAGGCAAGCGAAGCTCGAAGCTCTCAAGAAAGCACGAGCAGAAAAAACTACACACCGTCTGGAAACACACGTCGAAGATGAAGATGACGATGATGACGCAGTGGACAAACAATTGGAAGAAGTAAACAGAAAAGTGCTAATGCTTCAGAAGGAGAAAGAAAACTTTGCGATCCAGCTAGAAAGCAAAAAGAAAAGTTTCGGAAAAATTGGAGAAACTTAACCAAGCAAAAGAACAAATGGAAAAAATGCAAAAGGAAATCGATGAAATGAAAGAATAAGAAAATAGTTCACTCTGGCACGATTCGCCATATCAAAACTCTGGTCAGCACAAAAGAACCCCGAGAGAGAACTTCTTCACGGGCAACGGAATCTCATTCGCAGATCCAGAATCGCCACTTTTACTTGGGTTGCAAACAGCACCGTGGCCCCCGAAGTACAAATCAGTCTCTCTCCCGAAATACAATGGGTATGGAAACTCCAGACAGTTCCTTATGAGCTATGAAGCAGCTGTAAATTCAGCAGGAGGAGATGATGTTGCACTGGCCAAATCCTTTATCATTGCTTGCGAAGGCCCAGTTCTCAACTGGTATTCCCTGCTACCTCCACACTCAATCTGCAGCGGGATTGATCTCAAGACAAAGTTCATTCAAGCATTTCAAGTGTTTCATGAAACATCTGTAAAGCCATCTGATCTCTACAGTTGCAAGCAAAGAGACATAGAGCCATTGCAGAACTTCGTAAGAAGGTTCATGCAACAAAAATCTCAAATTCCGGGAACAGATGACAAAACAACAATCCAAGCACTAATCAAAAGTCTGACGCCAGGACCAACAGCTTCGCACTTAACCAGAAAAGAACCTCAGAGCATTGGAGAACTTTTTGATGAACTGGAACAATACATCAAGTCTGACGAGGATCATCGAAGGAGAGTAGCTGAATGAAACCAAGCAAGGTAAGGCAATAGAGGAACAGGATGGAGGCCTCAATTCCAAAACCCACGAAGTATCAATAACGTGGAAAATCCCTCACCACAATTCAACCAAGACAACAGGCCAAGCACAAGAGGGGGGTTTCCGTCAAGGGGAAGAGGAAGAGGACCTCAGAAAGTCTAAAATCATGATCCAAGAGATCCATACTTTTACTACAGATATCACGGGAGGGGACATAGCACCGAAGCTTGCCCAGAAACCAAAAAGAATGTAGCAAGAATCCAGCAAGAGAAAATCATGATGTCCATTGCCTCCACAATGCCAAATCAGTTCCGTCAGAATTTCTGGCAACCACAGCTTATGGGTCCTCAGCCAAACCCAATCCCAATTCAGCAATTTCAGCAGGCACAATCTCAATGGTAGCCTTCGCAACAGTTTTTTTCTCAGTCTCAGGCAATTCAAACCATTCAGCAGCCGCAACCAATTCAAGAAATGCTGCTGCCACCACCAGACAATTCAGCAAAGCCAGAGTCAAGTTCGAGAAGCCACAATCTGAAAGCATTGCCTTCCTTTGGAACTATCATGCCTATCACTGGAGGCTCAGCCATGGAGTTTGAAACAAAGAGGCAGAGGAACAACTACTTCAGATCTGTGAACACAGTCATCAACAACGGTCCAGCAGCGCGACCAGAATGGGCCAAGGTGCCAATAACATTCACTGAACAAGACTTCAAGTTGAAATCCACTGATCATAATGACACCACGGTCATCGAGGTGAACATCGCCGGATGGGTGATTGGAAAAGTCTTGGTGGACAACGGAAGTTCGGCTGACATTTTGTTCATGAAAACGTTCGAGAAAATGAGCTTGAGTCCACACATGCTACAGCCACCAGAGTATCCACTATTGGGCTTCGGAGGTAAGCCAATCAAGCCAGCGGGAAAGATAGCTCTTCCAGTGTCCTTCGGAGATCTCGACAATGCTAGAACTTAGACTCTCACATTCGATGTAGTAGACATGTATCATCCATACCTCGCAATATTCGGCAGAGGGTTCATCAATAAGTTCGATGCCGTGATAAGGTAACAGTTCCTATGTATGAAAATCCCGACACCCAAAGGAGTCATCACAGTGTTCGGTGATCAGCAAGAGGCTAGAAACATAGAGAAGGGCCACACACCAGGTCAAAGCAATGTGCACCACTTGAACTCCACCGAAGAAAAGAAAGAACCCTATGTTGAGGCAAAAAGAGATAAAGAGAAAGTGGAGATAAGTGCTGATGGCGAAACGAAGAAAGTGTACCTGGATGACATGCCAGATAGAGCAGTGGTGATAGGAGCTCAACTTAGTCCTGAAGAAGAGAAAAAGCTTGTTGAATTCCTGAACAAGAACAAAGATGTCTTCGCCTGGTCAGCAAAAGATTTGCAAGGTGTTGACAGGGATATCATTGAACATGTCCTTGACACAGATGAAAAAATAACTCTGAAGAAGCAGAAACTTAGGAAAATGTCTGAAGAAAAAGCCAAAGCAGTAGAGGCCGAAGTGCAAAGGCTTCAGGATGCCAAAGTGATCAGGGAAGTCATGTACCCTGTATGGCTAGCTAACACCGTGCCAGTGAAAAAGAAAAATGGGAAGTGGAGAATGTGTGTGGACTTCACAGATCTGAATAAAGCTTGCAAAAAGGATGATTTTCCTCTGGAAAGAGTGGACAAGGTTGTTGATGACGCCGCAAACAGTGAAATGCTTTCACTTCTGGACATGTTCTCAGGATACCACTAAATCAGGGTGCGGAAAGAAGATGAAGAAAAGACAAGCTTCATCACACCGTTCGGAACATACTGTTTTGTGAGAATGCCAGAAGGGCTAAAGAACGCAGGCTACACCTTTTCGAGAATGATAGCAATAGTGCTACACCCGCAGCTTTGGAGAAATATTCTCGCATATGTCGATGACATAATCGTCAAAAGCATCCAAAGAGGCGACCACATTAGCGATCTGCAAGAAACTTTCGCGAATCTCAGAGCAGCAAATCTCAAGCTTAATCCCGAGAAGTGCATCTTCGGCATTCACAAAGGAAAGGTCTTGGGCTGCTTGGTTTCGACAAAGGGTATTGAAGCAAACCCTGACAAAATCAAGGCTTTAGTCGAGATGCAAGACCCCATTTCGGTGAAAGATGTGCAAAAATTGACAGGGAGAGTGGCCGCCCTTAACAGATTCATACCCAGAGCTGCAGAGAGAAGTTTGCCTTTCTTCCAAGTTCTCCGAAGCTCCAAGAATTTTCAGTGGTCTGAATCTCAGAAACAAGCCTTCCAAGAACTCAAAGATTACTTGTCAAACATGACGAAGTTATGTCCTCCAGAGCCAAGATCGCCACTTCTGTTGTACTTGTCTGCTTCCAATTCGGCCGTGAGCACTGTACTAGTGCAAGAGAAAGAAGAAGAGGGAAAATTGAAACAAATCCCAGTGTACTTCGCTTCGGAAGCCCTTTCGGGATCCAAACTTTTCTATTCTGAACTAGAGAAGATAGCATACGCAGTTATCATGGAAACAAGAAAACTAAGACACTATTTCGAAGAACACAGAATAAGGGTAATCACGAATCAACCACTGAATGACCTATTCACGAACAAGGAAGCATCAACCAGAATCGTCAAATGGGCAGCAGAGCTATCAAAATACACTGTGGACTTCGAAAGAAGAAACGCGATCAAATCGCAGGTCTTAGCAGACTTTGTCGTAGACTGGACATCGCCATCCCAATACTCTGGCGAAGATATAACCACGCCATGGGTAGTACACTGTGATGGGGCTTGGTGTGATAGAGGGGTTGGAATAGCAGCGATTGTGACATCTCCAGCCGGAGTCGTGATAAGATATGCTGCTAGGCTTGATTTCGCGGATGACGTCCCTTCCACGAATAACACAACAGAATATGAAGCTCTACTATTATCCTTGAGAAAAATGAAAGCCTTGGGTCAGCAAACTTTCATCATCAAAACAGATTCGAAAGTGATTCAAGAACACATCGAGAAAGAAAGCGAAACAAGAAATCCGATACTGGTGAAGTACCTTGAGAAAGTCAGAGAAATGGAGAAGCACTTTAAAGGCTACACAGTCCGGCACATCTCAAGAAATGATAACAATGAGGCAGACAAGCTAGCGAAAGCGGCAGCACAAAAGCAAGCGATACCTCCGGATGTGTTCTTCGAAATCATCAGAGAACCATCCATCAAAGACCCGAAGTCAAAAATTGTGAACAGCATAGAAACTCACGGCTGGAGGGCTGAAATCATGGCCTACATGAGGGGTCACTATGAACCACAGGATGAATTGGAGAAAAAAAGGCTAAGGCAAAGGGCAAGAGGCTACGCCGTAGTGGATGGAGAGCTATACAAGTCCGGATCAACCGAGCCATGGCTAAGGTGTATAACATCCGAAAAAGGTGTAGAACTTCTCAAAGAAATCCATAGCGGATTTTGTGGTGTGCACATAGGCACAAGAGCGCTAGCAGAAAAGGCAATAAAGCAGGGATTCTTTTGGCCTTCCATAAACCTCGATGCAAAGAAGCTGGTTCAGGAATGTGAAGCCTGCCAAAAAACAGCGAATCAGCAGAACTTACCACCATGCCAGTTCATCTAATTCCACCGTCATGGCCTCTGCAAAGGTGGGGGATGGATTTGGTTGGGCCGTTGCCGACAGCTCAAGGAAATTGCAAGTTCACAGCAGTTGCAATTGATTACTTCACTAAATGGGTGGAGGCGAAGGCATTGGCGAACATCACCGCACCGACAATTCAGAAGTTCTTTTGGCAAAACATAATCTGTAGGTTCGGAGTCCCAAGAGAGCTAACAGTGGACAACGGAAAACAGTTCGATTGCTATTCTTTCAAGGAATATTGCAAAACTCTGGGCACTCACGTGAAGTACTCTTCAGTGTACCATCCGCAGTCCAATGGAGCTGTAGAAAGGGCGAATGGGTTGATCTTTTCGGGAATCAAGAAATGCTTGTATGATCAAAGAAAAGGCAAGTGGATAGATGAGTTGCCAAGAGTAATTTGGTCTCACAACACAACAGTGTCAAGGGCAACAGGTTTCACACCTTTTCGCTTGCTATTTGGGACTGAGGCAATGACGCCGGAAGAAATCAAGAATGAAAGTTTGAGAGTTCAAAAGGCAAAATAAATTGAAGAAGTTGAAATGAAAATAGAGAAGGACATGATTGAGCTCACAATTCTTGAAGCCTCAGAGAACATTGAGAAATATCAGAGAGAGACCAAGGCATGGAGAGACAAGAAAATAGTCAGGAAAGACATCAAGACTGGTGACTTAGTGCCAAAGAGAAAGAAGAATTGGGAGAATCCCGGAAAACTTCAGGAATCTTAGGAAGGACCATACATAGCAAAAGAGACTAATATGCCAGGGGCTTTTCATTTAGCAGATCAGACTGGTGAAGAATTGCCGCATTCGTGGAATGCAGACAACCTAAAAAGGTACTACCCTTGAAAGTCATGAAAGTAGTTAGATTCAGTTTTCAGTATTTCCTTTCTTAGATTTAAATTCCATAAAATTTGTAAAAACCTGAACCACAGAGCTATAAGTGGCTTCGGGAACAAAAATATTTACTTCACGCATTTACATTAGAATAAAAAGGACCGTACTCTTTTCCTTGCAAAGGGGGCCCTAAATCAAGGGGCAAGGTTTTTAACGAGGCGGATCCTATGTAAATACTCTTTGTGATATATATGAAAAGAGTTTTCCCCCAAGGTTTTTGTGTCTTGTGAAATTCCATCGTGTAAAAGAAAAGTTCCATGAAAGGCTCCGTGATAGCCGAAATTCCATCGTGTGAAAGAAAAGTTCCATGAAAGGCTCCGTGATAGCCGAAATTCCATCGTGTGAAAGAAAAGTTCCATGAAAAGGCTCCGTGATAGCCGAAATTCCATCGGTTGAAAGAGAAGTTTTGTGAATGGCTTCGTGATAGCTGAGAATTCCATCATATGAAAGAAATTTTTTTGTGAAAGGGCTTTCTGATAGCCGAAGTTCCAAAAGTGAAAGAGAAGTTTCGAGAAAAGGCTTCGTGATAGCCAAAGGCTCCGTGATAGCCAAAAATCCCAGAGTAAAGGGATATCCTACCAAAGGCCTGAGACAACAACAAGTTGTGGCCTAAATCCCAGAGTAAAGGGATTTCCTACCAAAGGCCTGAGACAACAACAAGTTGTGGCCTAAATCCCAGAGTAAAGGGATTTCCTACCGAAAGGCCGGAGACAACAGAAGGTTGTGGCCCAAAAAGTTTAAAGATCTTGGTATAAGATTTTCACGAAAAGTTTGTGAAGAAAAGTTTGATCCAAAATTCTTTCAGTCATGAATATGAATTGGCATGACGAGGAAATTGAAAGTCATAGAAGTAAAAATCCACGAATAAGTTAATAAAAACTTGTCTATTCAGAAAAAGCTTTGAGCTACAGCTGCTACTTCGCAGACTAGGGGGCTTGGCGGCATTCGTCAGTATGTCAAGTAAAAGAACAGGTTGAAGCAACTGAAAGTTGCGATATCAACCTGAGCAAGCTTGCTACGCAGGCACAAGTCCACAAAACTCGCGAAGCAAGTTTTGCCGACTTGTACTCTGAGCTATATGTTTACATTTTAAGAAAAAACCAAGTACACGAAAGGAGAGTCATTCATGAAATTTTGCATGAAAACGGCAAGGTGGGAAGGGTGACGTTTTTTTCTTAAAAAATGAACTTTATTGCCTTAGTTTCATACAAAATTTCATAAGAGTACAGTTACACAGCTTCGAAGAGCTAAAAATTCAAAAAGGTAGTTTGACAATACGCCCAGGGTTACGACCACTGTTTTCTGTAACATCACTAGCATAAGCAAAACTGCAATCGCAGTTTATGGGGCTAGGGGGCTCCGTCTTCACGAAGGAACACGAATTCGAAGACTCAGTCGCAAGTGCATAACCGTCGCGACAAAGAAAAAACCAACTCAATTGGAAGCTACGCATCGAGAAGTATTGACAACAATAAGTCCAAAAATCAGAGAACTTGCATTCAGGATGGGATTCTTTGAACAAACGCCAAGCTTCGCCACTAACTATCTGGTCTTGACGATGGATACGCAAAGGTATGATGTCCTGCACAGGCCCACCTTGCAGGACCTGCGCAGGTTAAAGTTTACAAGACAAAAGTTTAGAAAGGGCTGTAGCCCATGAATATACAAGTCCGCAGCTTTTAAACATCAAAAGCAAGAGTTCGGACAAGCTCTGCCTCATCCAACAATATCAACCTTTGGAGAACTGGTGTGTTGATCAGAACTCTCTCCTTCTCCATCATCTTGGTCACCGTCACTGCTACTACCGCTGCTGCTCCCTTCACTTCCGGAAACATCTTCTCTATCGTCATTGTCATATTCGGAAGCTGCTTCAAGGGTTCTCTCAAGTTTGGCGCTGGCTTCCTTCTGAATCAGCTGAAAAGAAAAAAAAAGATTCGGAAAAACATCAGTATCAAGAAGAGAGAGGTCAATGAGACATCAGAAATTCAGTAAAGTCCAGAAAATAAACCTCCTAGAGTTTTTCACGAGCAATCTTCTTAGCAAATTCCTTTCCGGCAGCGATCCAGAATTCCTTTACAAATTTCACTTTCAGAGCACGGACATCTTCATCAGCACGGATAGCTGAAGTACCCGCAGCATCTGGGAATCGCGAGAGACCTCTACGAAATTTCGGAAGGTCAACGCAATCGAAATCAGAGAGAAGCTTGAGCAGGCTTTCGACGGAAAAAATAGTAGCGAAATCGCTAGCCCCTGAAATAACGCTTGGAAGAGCTTGGAACTCTTTCAGCATCCAGTCCATCATGTCTGAAATGTCATCCTTTTCAGGAAATGGGTTCGGACGGGTGAAAAACTGCTTCAGAGCCTCCCTGTATTCCTCGAACAAGAGCTTCAAGTTTCGCTTAACTTCATCAACATCCTTACTCAAAGTCTCGGTCCGCTCAGACAGAGCCTTCTCAAGATCCAGAATAGTTTGCTCTTTCGTGCTGAGAGTCTTCGCGAGCTCAGTATTCTTCGTCGAAAGTTCGGCATTAGCGCTACGGAGCTCGTCAATAGTCTTTGTGCTCTTATCAGCATCCTTGCGAAGATTCTCAATCATTTTGAGATCATCTTCACGAGTCTTGTTAAGTTTTTCATGATCCCTCTTCGAGTCGCGAAGAGCAGCCTCAGCAAGTTTCTTCTCCTCTTGAGATTTCTGCAAAGAGCCTTCTAGCTCAGTAATTCACTTCTCCAGTTTGAGATTGGAAGCCTGAGCCTTGTCTAGGTCGCGTTTCAAGTTCTGAGATTCATCACTGAGCTTAGCGACAAGCTCTTCATTTTCATTGAACCTTTCTGCAACTATCTTGCCGACGAGTGCGGTCTTCAGGCTAAGAACGGAGTTGAACTTAGAAAGATCTGAGGTCGAGCATTTTCACATATTTTCTTCAAAAGCTATGGAAATAAGAAGAAAAGAAAAGCAAGTTCAGTAAAGAAGGAACAAAGAGCTGAAGAAACTTGAGATAAATGAGCAATGAATAAGAGAACCTCATACAATGAAGAAATAGTAAAACAAACCTTTCGAGTCAAACGTCTTCGTAGACCCTTGGACAGCAGAATCAGAAATCGTCAAAGATTTCTGGAGAGATGAAGAAGTTTCCTTCTCAGGAGCCACAGCTGCCTTGTCAGCCAAGCGGAGTGTTTTCTTCGAAGCATCTCCCCCTGTTTCACTTACAAATTTAGGAGACCTCCACAACACTGAGAACCTAGGATTACCGCCATCTACATCAATCACTCGACCACCAATGCTTAACAGTTCACCTCTGAAAGACGTACCAAAGCTTTCGTTATAAGTGGTAACTGAAGGGGTAGGGTCTTGATCTTCAGGAACATCTTCGCGAGTCCCAATCAAAGGAGGATCCGCAAGACAACCTCCACTGCGGTCCACAGTGCGTTCCAAATCTTCAGTAAATTTTGGGGAAGCCTCATCATCTGCAACAGGAACTTTGGAAGTTCCAGCCACAACGGAAGCAATAGTAGCAGATTTATCCGGAGTGGCCTGAACTTCAGGGACAATGTCTGAAAAAGTTCCAACATCAATAAATTCATTCTCAGAACCAGGAGTACAAGCATGATGAACTCCGAGTCTCAATTCACAGCACAAGCAAGAAAAGAAACCTGTTCGGCGAGGCTCATCCACCATTTCTTCGTCAGAAAATGCCGACGGAACGCGCTGAACAACAACAGCAACAACCTTCTTCACAGCCTTCTTGGACTTCTTCCTGCTCAAGTTTGCAAGCCCAGAAGTTGCTTGAATCTCGGCCTCTGAAGTACCTTCAGAAATCTTCCTTTTCCTCTTACTGGATTCTAGAGATTTAGTCTTCGACGGGCAAACAGCTGGAGAAGAAGTCTCGCCAGCGCCCCCTTTTGCCTTCTCTTTTTGCGAAGCCCTCTTTCTCCGAGCTTTAGGGGGAGCAGCTGAAGAGCCAGCCGAAGCAAGAGTCGAAGCTTTCTTGTCCACACCGGGCGGGCGAGATCTCAAAGCAGTTTCTGCACCAAGTTCCGAGAAAACTCAGTTCACCCTTCTTTTATGTTTCACAACATGTTTGAAAGCTTTGTACTCGTTCAGGGTGTACTCGCCGACCATTTCAGTGACTTTTGCTTCAACTTCAAGAATAAAGTCACTAAGACTTTGTTCACTTTCAAGTCGGAGGCCAAATCATGGAAAAGGCACTCTCTGAGAAGCCCAGTGAACTTTCAGATGAATTATCTCAGAAGGTTTCCAGCCATACGATAACGGCCAGATACGAGCGGCGACAAATTCTTCAATGACATCATGACCGCTAAGAATAGTACTCGCTAGAAAGAAGTCGTCTTCGGCACTCTTGAAACTATTACCCCTTCGGTCGAAGGCAGCAGTGCTGACGGCAGTCAAAGGGGACATGGGTGAATAAAAAGGATGTGCTGGACCAGTATAATCAGGGACCCTGGACATATCAGCCTTCACATAAAACCAGTATGAGCGCCAGTCTTCGGGCAAGTTGCTCTTAATACAAGGGGCAAGCTGAATGCGAGTAAGATCCTGGTGCACATTCTTTCTTTGAGTATTGAAGGTACAACACCCGTAGTGAGCCTTGTAGAATTTTCCATCACTAAGCTTGAGGATATCCTTCTCAGTCACAAGCTCGAACAAACGCGCGAATATATCAGCACCGACAGTGCATCTGAAAGTCTTCATAATCTAGAAGAATTTGGAGAGCTCCAGGAAAGAGTTGGGTATCAATTGATGCATCTTCACAGAAAATTTTTCAAGAATAGAAGGAAGCTGAGCGTCGCAAGGAAATCTAAGGCCACAAGTGAAGAAATCTCTGAAAACGACAACTTCATTTGCCTCAGGAGCAGGTGTCTCTTCTTCAGAAGGAGGACGCCCATCACCGGAAAGGAAAAATCCAGCCTCTTCGTATTCTTTGATGAGTTCGGCCGTAACCTTCGATTTACCAAAAACAAAAGCTGGGGGATAGGCAGTAACCTTGGAGGCAATGAGTTCACTCAAATTAACTTCGACATTTGAAAGGTCTTCGCCATCATCAGGCTCATGCCCAGATCGAACCTCTCCTTCTTCGCGGCTACTGGATTCATGAACAACCTCGGCAGCCGGGCTACTTGTGCCAGGAGGAGCATTCTCCGATGATGGCAAAACGCCAGCAGCAGCCAGTTCTTCGGCAGTCATTGGTCTAGCAGTGCTTTTAGTTCGAGCCACCTTTTCAGAAAGGAGAAATAACGAAGGCATTTAACTTACGACTGACAAAAAATCTACAAAAAAAGAGATGACACTTGAAAATATAAGAGGTGCAGATAGATTACCTTAGAAGAGCGAAGAAGTTACCGAACTTCGAAAATCCTGAGACAGGAAAGCCTTGACCAGCGAACGCCACAAAAGTTCGGAGAAGTTGACGAAGAGGTGAAATAAAATTACCGCGCGAGGCCTCTATTTATAGGGGAGAGGGGGGTAGTTTCCAGAAGATGTCTCGAGATGACCGTTGCGCAACCCAGGGGGGACGCGTGTACACTCCGACGTTCCGAGGGTGACGTTTTTTACCGAAATTCAGAGAGTTTTTCGTGGAAACGGATCGTCGGAGTCAACCCGCTTCCCCAAGGGCTAGTGTTGGGGAATTGGGTAAAAACCTTTCACCCTTAAATCTTCGGAGATGTTAAGGTTTCGGCGAATTCATAGAAGCGGGCGGGAAAGAGCCAGGTGAAGTGTTCGTCCTGATGATTCCCGAATTTCGGAAGTGTGGTGCAAATTCTGAAAATCACTAACCTGTTACTCTTGAGTGAAAAGATCGCTGAAGAAGTACTAGTTCGCGAGTTTGTTTATCATTTCATGGCGATGGAAATCTCGAGGATCTCTGCGGATTCGGAGAAGTCTTACTTCGGTGATGATTTCAGCGATGGAATGCGGGAATCTGGCTACCTGGGAATCTTCGCGAGGACGAGCCGAAAGTCACGAATAAACCAAGTCAAACGGGTGGTGCCAAAAGTCCGGGTTCGAAGTGTGAACTAGTGGCCGGCTTGTAAATATATGAAATTAGTTCCGCAAATCACGGGATGTGAAAGACGTTAATGTACATGTTCACATTTGGAATATTCCCAAGATTCGAGGGTAATCTCGGAATGTAAAAGTCCCTTCGTCTCCCTATAAAAGGGGGCCCGAGGGCACGTGTAAAGGGGTTCACAACTTTTGAGGTGAAATCAGACTTTCGGAGATTCCTTGTCTCCTCATTCTTGAATTCTTTCGTGTGTTTGTTCGCGAATCCTTTTCACCTGTGTTCGGGAATCTCATCCGATTTTCGGACTCCCCAACACTACCGCCGAATAAAACGGTGGTAGAGCATTGTTTACCGCTGCGGGTATTGTAACTGTTCCTATCGTCGTTTCAAACGTCGATAGGACTAAAAAATCACAACTTTTTTTTGTAAAAACAGATGAAGATAGATTTTATATGAAAATTATAGCTTTTGACGAGATCTACAATGTTCAAACTTTTTTCATTTCAAATCTATCTTTAGGCTCAAATAATCGACACAAATGTTTCTTCTCTTGACAACATATTTTAAAAAAAACATATTTCTTCATATAAACTCGGATGAAGATAAAATTTATAAGAAAAGTGTAGCTTTTTCAACTACAACTTTGTAGTTCATACTTTTGTCATTTGAAATCATTTTGATGCTCAAATACAACATATATTTTCAAAATATTATAATGTTTTCATATAAATTTGGATGGAGGTAAACTCCACACTGAAATTGTATATCTCGACGAGATCTATAACTTTGTAGTTCAAACCGTGTCCATTTTAATTTATTTTGGTGCTCAGATGATTAACACAATGTTTAGGTTTAAAATTCAAATTTTAGATCTTGATAGCATGTTGATTATTTGAGCTGAAGATGATTTCAAATTTAAAAACTTTTGAACTAGAAAGTTGTAGATCTCTCGAAAGATAAAATTTTCATATAAAGTTTATCTTCATCCAAGTTTACACAAAAAAATTATTATTATTTGAAGACTAATTGGCCCTACCGCCATTTGAAACGGTGGTAGGAACCGCTAGGGTACCGCATGCGGGAAAAGTACCCTATTGCCATTTCATTTGGCGGTAGGTGCCAACCGACATTTGAAACGACGGTAGCTAGGTACTGCTCTTAATGGCGGCATCAGTATAGTTTTGTAAAACTTTAGGAGGGACATATATTTTTTAAATTCGTAAATAAAATAATATAAAAATAAATAATCCAAGAACGGTTTGATTTTGGAATGCCGTGTGGCCTGTGAAGTCTTTTACGGTGCACAATACTACCTCATACTACTGTTTGAAAAGGACTCGTATGTAACAAAAAAGAACTTATTTTGAAGGATCGACGGTTGAAACTAATTCTATACTACCGGTTTTTAGCGGTAGTATGGGTAGTACTCATAGGTAGTATGTGTAGTATAGAGGTATGATTAGAACTATGGAAAATAGTATTGTTAAAATATATGAAATCAAATATATGACATTTTTATGTAACCTAATTTCACGTTGGTTAATATATTTCGAGAAAATTATCATTTATATTTGAGCAAATTACTATTTTACCCATAGCAAAAAAATTAGTTATACTACCATACTACGTGTCGTTGGGTAGTATTGTACACCGTACGCATGGGCATACTTGCTAGTTATTTATAAAATTGTGGTAAGCGAGCGAGAGAGAACTAAAACACTTTCTATCCGGACTAGTTGGGTCGGGCCGCGGTTCTTGAAAACAGTTGGGCCCACACTAGCCCAACCAGTTTGCAGGTTGGAAGTTGGAACCCAACCAAACTCCAACAGGAGGCTCCTATATGGCTTTCAGAAGATGAATAAGCCTATGAACGTCCAATCCACCAAAACCCATCTAAATGATGTTTTTTATTTTTCCACCAGACTTCATGACTATTAAATTAAAAATGTTCCAACATTTTTAAGAAATGTTACAACATTTTTTTCAACATTTCTAGTAATTTTTCGTCAACATTTTACAAAACGTTGCAACATTTTTGGGACCAATATTTTTGTAATCAATTTTTTTCTTCTTCCAACATTTTTCAGAGATGTTCAAATATTTTAAAGAAATGTTGGTTTCGTCAACATTTTGCAAAATATTGCAACATTTTTGGGTCCAACATTTTTCTAAACAACATTTTTTTAGCCTTCTTCCTCACCGCTGGCGGCGGCGGTGCGCCGGCCGGCCGCGGCGCCGCGCGGGATCGGGCGCGCGGGGGCTCGGCCGTGGCAGCCCGGATAGCTCGCGCGTAGGGGCGCGGGGCGCGACCGCGGCGGCTCAGCGAGCTCGCGCGCGCGCACGGGGGGCGGCCATGGCGGGCAGCTCGGACGGGCGGCGGCGCGCTACAGCGGAGGGGCTGGGCCGGTCGGGCGCGTGGAGAAGGTCGCCGCCCGGTTTGTCGCGGCGGCGCAGCCTCTAGGTAGGCGCGCGCGGTAGGTGTTCACCTTTGTTGGGCTGAGTGGGCTATTGCTGGGCTATTAATGGGTTATAGTTCCTTAAGAAACTTTGTTTCGGAAGATAATATATAGGATTTCCGACTCCAACACCGCCGCCGCTTGTCCCCATCAAAACCTAGGGTTTCCAAATTCCCCGAAACATCCGTCTCCAAATCGTCAGCGAGGGTCAGATCGGGCGTGGAGGGCGCGATGCTGAGGAGCGGCACCGCAAGGGAGCAGACGGCACGAACCGCAAGGAAGGGCGGCTGCGGCTTTCGGATGAGTACGTCAAGTGCATCCTGTCCCTGAAGCCGATCTTCGTCGTGGACCCGGATGAGGAATACGCCCGGATGGTCAACCACCCCGACAAGATCTACTCCCAGGAGTTCATCGAAGAGAGCGTTGAGCTGTTCCGGGACCAAGCCGAGTCGACCAATCGCAACTTTGCCAGGTTCGAGAAGCTTCAGGCCTGGATGCGCTCTGAGTTGGAGGAGAAGGGGTACGTCGAGGTCGACGACGCCTACATCGCTCAGAGGGTCCTGTGCCGCGTGGCTCCGAAACTGGGAGTGGAAGAATGAATGGGTCGACGCTTTTGGATCCATGGATGGGTTCGAAGCATATACCACTGATAGATAGCTGAGAGGGGAATGCGTGGCCTCAAGTTGACATCCGGCAGCTGGTCGTGATTTATCTCTGTGGTCTAGTCTATACTCCTATGTTCTATTATTATCTATATGTTTTTTTATAGTTATGTCCTCATGGTGTGGTTAATTAATTAGTGCCATCATCTATCGTTTCCACCAGTTTGAGGGAGTGATGACTGATGTTGCTAAGTTAGATAATTAGTGCCCATCATTGTATATCCATAAACTATCTAGGCTGTAACCTTTATAATGTCGTGAGGAACTTGTGTTTTTTCCTAATAGCATATTGTCAACTATCTAGGCTGTAACCTTGGAACTATAAGTTTATAATGTCGTGAGGTACTTGTGTTTTTTCCTAATAGCATATTGTCATGGACTGGGCCGCCATTGGCCCAATGGGCCGGCCTGGGAAGGAATAGGCAGCCAGCAGCAGATAAAAGGAGAGGGACATAGGAACGCTCGGCGTGCCCTAGGTCGACCAGCGAGCCTTAGGACGCCATCTCTGGTCGTGGAGAGGATCAGCGGATGAACAACATGAAGGTTGGAAGAGAGGTTTAGGGTTTGAAAGGTAAAAAGTAATTGATTGATTCGATTGTGATCTCCTCAATCGGTCGTGTCCCTTCATAAATATAGGGTAGGAAGGTCTTGCTGTAGTAAGAGTCGAAACCTATACAAATCTCGTGTCAAAATACAACTCTTAACTTGGATTAGGCTGGAGGCACCGGTCAGACCGTCGGCCCCCACCGATCATATTGGTTAGCACAAAGTTGAGTCTTGCCAAGGTCATAACTCTCTCATCCGGACTCGAAATTGGACGTTCCACATATGCATTTTGATCGTATCGACAAGATATACGCAATGGTGAAGTCTAATTGACATTTTGAGCACTTTGGTTTGACCGGTCTGACCGGTGTGGGTGAAAGGTCAGACCGGACACACTGCTGAATCGGCTATATGACCAATAATTGATCAAATCAGTTGGCCTTCTCATATAAGCCAGATCAGACTCTTTTGACCATGAATATTTATCTACATGTTCATCTTGATTCTCTTGGCAAAAGCTTCATCTTGGTACACTTGAACTCATGATTTGACATCATATTGGCGTTTCTCCAAGTACTTCTTTGCCGTTTTTATGAAATCATATTCAGAACATCCAAGATGACTCTCTTGTCATGTAAAATACATACCCAACCCAAACTCGCATAATATCAAGAATTAACACTAAATTGACGATTCTAGTCTTAGCCTCACATATCTCGAACCGTGCCATTTTTTTGGTGCGAACACAAACACAAGAGCTACATTAGCAGGGGGTAGGCGGGCCTTCTGTGAGTGATAGCGCCATGGGTACGGTACGCCCGTTCCAGTTATGCCTCCTGCATCATTGGACGACCATACCGTATTTGTATCACTTGATGGCTTGAGAGCATTACCCATCCTTGGATTATACTACATGTGTGGTCCTGTGCTACTGTTACATACTGTGAGCTCTCTTAAACCGAAGAAGATTATTCCCAGCGGAAGACTGCTTGGACCCCTCCTCTGTGGACAGCCCACACTGTCCTCGTCGTCGCCCCCGGCTCGATTTGTTGTCGGATCCTGTCACTTCCCGCAGCACCGCTTCTGTACAGTGTACACGTATGAAGATATCTCAAGGCTACGTGACCTACTGGTCATTCGATGCACATTTTTGTGTGTGCCTTTTGAGATCGTATATATAATTGAACATTTTTCTACGACTGATTTGATGAACCTTTGGTTGTGCTCTTCCTCTGTAGTATACTTATATGACAATAACGTCACCTCTGTCGTCGTTTCGCCTTTTCACCTTTTTAACCGGGATGGCCGCCGGACTAGAAACGCGGAAATAAGCACGATCGATCGTAATGCATGCTACGTAGTACACTTATTTCACGGGTGGTGGTTCAAGCTCATGCATGAAATGATTATTAGTTGACAAAGCTTGTTTCCACGCAAAATGAAAAGCAAAGGTCGTTTGTCACTGCACGCTGAAGGGAGCGCATTAGATGCTCGTGCTCATGCTACCATCTTTGTCACTATCTTTTCTTTAACAAAGAAGAGGGGAAAAGGATATATATCTGGGGTGGGGAACTAGATAACCTTTATTGATCGAGGGAAATGCATGTCTTCAATCATTTTCTTAGGACAAACTAGGGTTGCATGCAGCACGGTGATGGTAACATGATCTGCAGTAGTTCCTCCTTTTTTTTTCTTTTTCGCCTTTTCACCATCTTCTATGGATGCAGAAAAACGTTAAATTGGAAAACATCTAAGTGAAAGAGCACCATGCATGATTTAAACTCTGGCTGTTCATGGACTTACAACTTTTTTTTTGGACTCGCGACTTAGGTCCCCTTTGGTAGGGTTCCGACTCCTCTAAAATGAGGAGGGGCCGGAGAAGCCACTACTTTTTGCTCCGATTTCTTCATGTATTTTTTTTAGAACTTAGGACTTATTTTTGTCCCATTTAGTAAGGCTCCAACTTCTCTAAAATGAGGAGGAGCTAAATAAGCCACTGTTTTTTTGCTCGGACTTCTCCATATAAAACGGCTTCAGCTCCTCTAGTGCTATAGGGGTGGTGCTCTTTTTAACCAAACTGTTTAGTATAATTTCAGTTGGAGCTGCAGGAGGAGCTGGAGCCGAAGCACTACCAAAGATGCTGGGAGAAAAGGAAGGCCGAACCGATCGAGGAAGCGACAAGCAAGGGCAGCAGAGACGATCAGGGGAGCGAGCGCCTTGTCCGTATCTGCCCTGCCCTGCCCTGCTCGCCAGGAGAAGGAACGCATGCATATGCATGCATGCACGGTCCCAGCTGCAACGACGATGATACGTCGTCATATACATTACTCCACGTGTCAGCGTCACTGATCTCGCTGTATTGATTAGCGCAGCAAACTAACCCACCAGAAAGCACGCGAGTGGCGCCCGATCGATGGAGCGGCCTGCCTGGCTGGCCCTACGCGAAATCAATCTCGACCTGGACGGAGCCCGACGGATCGACGCGACCTCTAGATGAAAAAAGATCTGCGTGGTCCTGATCGACGCTGGGATTTCCATTTCGAGCACATTTCTTAGTGACAGGGTCTCTCGTCGACTCGTCTCGTCTTCCCGTTCTGGAAGAGAGGGCACGTTGCTAGAGAGTAGGAGAGTGCTCCGTACTACTACTAGAGAGAGAGAGAGAGAGGCAGCTTTAACTGTGCCTTTAATTATTCTTTGGGAGAAAATGATGGCGAGACGGTATAGGAATTGGATGGTCCATTGCCTAGCTAGGCGCCGCGCTGCCCGCGCAGCGGTAGTTATCAACTAACTCGCGCGCGCTCATGAACTCTGTGAACTGTGATACATACTCTGCTCATGGATCAGAGAGCAATGGCTTACCAATCAAATCTACCACAGCCGTGGGGCCTCCGGCTCCAACTACCTCGAGCCCGCCCCTAGACAAGTCCGTGCTGCAAACACACAGCCCTACACACACGGTGCCTGACTTTTCTTCTCCTTTTCTTCCCTCGAATGACTAGACGGATTAGGCGAAATAATCGTTGAATTTGTAGTTGTTCCGAAGCTAAGGTTCTGAAGACTTGAATTTGAGAAGCTATGCCAAACAAACTCTGCTTGGTGGACAATTGAGACATGTTCAAGGGAAAAGAATGCAGGGGATTCAAATGAGGAGAACTGACTTATTTCGCGCCGCAAATAACGTTGCGTCCTCGGCGAAAACACGTGCAATTGTCGGTGATGAAGACCTTTTTCCTAGATGACCTTTCGTCCACACAATCTCGTTCCTACAGCTGAATGGAGAAACATCATACAAATGAGACGTTAGAAATCACGAAGCCCAAGCGAAAGATTGCCAAAGACCCTTTTCGAGCTAAAGATTCGCCTGCGGGCTTTCGCCCGTGGAAAAGATGAAAACGAAAACCCAAGATTGAAAAAAAAACCCTGACACTACGCGATTCACGAGACGAAAGGTGGCCGATGAAACCCTTAGCACTGAAAAGATTCGCTTGGACAACTGCTCTACAGGTTTCGCTATTGCAAAATTCCCCTTTCGGACTGCTGATGGCCTTTGATCTAAAGAAGCTAGAAGTCTTTTTTTCAATCGATTCTGAATCCCCCCCAACAGCCTTGTTGAGTGTGGAGTGTCACACTCTGGAGTTATGCATAACGCTCTGTTCAGCTGGTTGGTAGCGGACTAGCGGGTGAGTGGTGTTGATTTGAAAAAAAATATCGCTGGTTAGCTGGTGGATGATACTGATTTGATATGAGAAAAAAATATTGATGGTTGGTGACTGATAAGGCAGACGAACATGACTGTTATGATTTGTTGTGTACACCTCGATCGGCTTCATTAATTAAGCGTTACGGTACGTGTATATTGCTACTGTATTTGGTTGCGCCGCGTCTTATGCTCTCTGTTGTTTTGCGCATCATTTGATTCATTTCATTTCTTCTTTGGCTGGACCAGCGTCCGGCGTTCTCTGTGCACAGTTGCAACTAGCGTCTGCCACTGCACGGCTGTCGCCTACCGCCTCTGCATGCACGTGTCGTACAGCCCGGTAGGTAGGTGTCGTGGCACTGTCGCTAAGGACATTTTGCGGTGCCCCCTTGGCAAGGGAAACGCAACACTCGCTTTCCTCCTCGTCGTTCTTGCCCTCAGAGGTGTTACGGTACATTACAGACATACGGTGAGGTCGTAAAAAGAGTCTCTAGCTAGGTGGACAGATTTGGCAGGCCAATTAAGGGAAAATGCATTCCATAAAAGGATCAGCCGTGCCCACTTTATCAAAGTATGCACTTTGATCAAACTCTAGCTATTTAATTTAGTGTGACCCACGCAAGTGATGCATGGGCACTAGTATTATATTTTAATGTTTTTAGGTGTACTTTCTGAAACATATTGCTAGAAGCTAGGACATAGGCGTACCATATTCAGTATTAACTCATATTATATTATTTCTTTTGTATATCCAAATTACAAGATCTCTACAATAATCCTTGATGCAAAATAAATATTTTTTTTAGAATTACACAGTACAACGAAGACGCTCACAACACGCATGCACACTCATCCTTATGACCACACATTCGCAAACACTACCCCTATGAGCACCTCCGAAGGACTGAGTGGGAAAACCCAGGAAAATGTGCGACATGAGGATTTAGACCCTGATGGGTACCGTCCCATTGAACCGTGCTACCATTAGACTACAAGACAATTCACATGCAAAATAAATAGTTTGACCGAACCATTTTAGGAACCATTTTTTCTTCATCGGATGGTTTAGTTGTTACTAACGCCATTCAATAAAATTTGATGTTCAAGCAAGGCAAAAAAATTAGAAGCTCATTTTTTTCTTTGTTAGGAGGTCGACAATGCAATTATTTTCCCCAAATGCACTTCCTCCCTTTGCCGGTGCGTGACAAATTAACTTGGCTTTTTAGCCATCGGTCGGCGGTACTTTTCTCTCACACCAAATTAGCACTAGCCACATGTTTCAGCCAACTAACAATATTTTTCTCTCACAATAAATCAACACCAATCAACTATCACCAGCCAACCGAACAAGACTTGAAAAGTAATGATGCAAGCAGTACTGCCTCTCTGAAACATAGCATGACCGGAGGTGAGTACCTGTCAGTAAATTGAATACATTAGCAGGTTAAATTAGGGGGTTTGTTCAGCAAGGAGAAACATATATGGACCTTGAAAGTTGAAAGTATGCCATTGCATTTATTTTTCTTTAGAAACATAGGCCACAGACGTGCCCCCATTTTTATTGAAAACAAGACAAAATTCTACTATATGATTGCATTATTCATGTTGTCAGTTAATTCAATTTATAATATAATCTTCAATTTGAAACGGAGGAAGTAGTTGAGATGCTGATGAGGCATACATGGCGCTACATTTAGGACGAAGGTCAGAACTGAATTGCGTGGGGAAGTTGAATGACTAAAATGACTATTTTAGTAGTTTGAGGACGACATGGGCCTTGGTTAATAGTTCAGGATGAAATGATCTACCCCTGGTTTGGTAAATGAAGTCGTTGTTGGGGGTTCACCCCCCCTCTCGATTAAGTAGGCCCCCCTCTATCGTAGACAACACCCGAGACCAGGGCCCATGCAACGGCAGGGGCCCCAAGGAAGAACGGAGTCGAAAGCATTGGGGAGGAAAAAAGCTCCGTGCCCAAGGACACGAGGGTTCGGAAGCCCGCCGCGGAACGAGATGTTCCCGGCGAGGAGGAAGAACGGAAGGCACCCGCGGGAGCGGAGGTCCGGACGGGTGGATCAGGCCATGTGCGTCAGACGGCCCCCAAGCACCGTAGGCGCACATGGCATGGCGTCGGTAACGGGAGGAAAAGACTAGGTTGCCCTCAGGGCGATAGGGAAGGGTCCCGTGTTCGTACCGGAGCCGTACCGAGGATAAAACGGACATTGTGCCGGAAAGGGTCCAGAGCCGTACCCATGTATTGAGTTCAGTTGTAATAAAATCATTCTACTAGTCACTCAGTCCCCTAGTAGCTCTTCTGAGCCTTCCCGTACGGCTCAAGAGCCCCACATTTACTGTTTGGGCTTTGTAACCACCAACAGTCGTTTTGGACAATATTTGAGTCAAACATTGAGAATATAAATCATGAATAACTTTTAAGTGGTTGAGTTTGAAAATGTGAAAACTACATGAATAGATTTGTCTTGCAAAATACTTTCATAAAAATATACATATGTTAGTTTTTAATAAATATTTTTATAAAAATAAGAAGTCAACATTGTACTTTGGAGACCGTGTTGATATCCTAAACGACTTCATTTACCAAATCTGAGAGAGTATTCTATCAACTAGAATGACATTCCGTGTAAATAATTTGGGAGAAGAAATAACTAAGTAGGATGTCATCGTAATTAATCAGCTAGCTTAGAAAATACTATCCACTTGCATCGCTACTTAAAAAAAAGCGTAGTTTTCAGACTGTACTGCCAGTCTTAGTATCGATCTGTAAAATACTATGAACATTACTCTGCTGTGAGTGCATGCTTGCTTCCCGTGTATACAGATTATATAAACAGAAGAGAACGTCAATTCTTCTGTATTCCTTTAATCATGTCTCTTCATATTCGGGAACGCCAAACATAACTGAATCATATTCATTTCTTATTCAATTGCAGTATTTGCATGTCTCGCCAGATCCAGAGAACTGACTAAACGAGGTCCACTTCTCCTTGGAGACTTTATATATATATGTGGCACAATGATAGCAATTACATGTTCTTCAGACTTCAGATGCATGACAGGGACACATGGTCATCGCTGATTTATCACTTGTCAAAAGCTAAAAACCTCTGCACAAGACAGGTATATTCTTGTGAACACTTGCATATTATTCGTGCAGATGGAACCAGCAGATCTCATTCTTGTTTACTTAAAGAAAACAACAGAAAAAACTAGTAATTCACAAGAGCCGCCACTACTACACAAAACATTTGTAGGAGCCACCGCTTTTTTTTTTTCTAAAAGCGGGCGAATTTGCCGTCCGATCTAAGAAATCCGCGTGACACTGTAGCAACAAAATCCGCACTTAGAAATCATTTTCGGGAGCGGGTGATGGGGTCATCTGCACCTAAAAATGTTTTTAGGTGCGGATGACCCCATCACCCGCTCCCGGAAATATACTCATTTCTAGGAGCGGGTGATGGCGTCACCCGCACCTATAGGTGACGCCATCACCCGCTCCTAGAAATAGATTTTTAGGTGCGGGTGACGTCATCACCCGCTCCTAGAAATGGTCTCGTGGAAAAAAAAATCATAACTTTTGCATTTGATCTCGGATGAAGACAAATTTTATATGAAAATTGTATAGCTCGACGAGACCTAAAATTTTGTAGTTGACAACTTTTTCATTTGAGATTGTTTAAAATTTCAAAATATCCATTTAAGTTCTGCACAAGACATATATCTCTTATATAGTTTAATGGAACTATATGAGAGGTGTATAAGATTTGTGAAGAATGTTACTACCACTATATCGAATGAGCAAATGATCAAAATAAAAGTTGTACATATTGAGAAGTTATGAAACTTTGTAGTTGAAAGTTTTTTAATTTGAATTACTTTTGTCAACGAAAAGTACCACTGAATTTTTGAAATTTGAAAATTTGAAATTTTCGAACGACCTCAAATGGAGAAACATTCAAAATAGAAGTTGTAGATCTTGAGAAGTTATGAAACTTTGTAGTTTACAACTTTTTTATTTGAAATCATATTGTTAACGAGATTCAAATTTGAATCTCTGAAATTTGAAATTCAAAATTTGTAAATGACCTCGAATGGAAAAACTTTCAACATGAAAGTTATAGGTCTTCGAAAGTTATGAAACTTTGTAGTTGACAACTTTTTTATTTGAATACGTTTGAAGCCTCAAAAAAGTAATTTACACTCGGCGTAGTATAATATGAGTAGAATGAAAACGGGATATGGATGCATATGAGTGTGTGGTGCAGTGGCAAGGGAGGCTTCGCGCGAACCCGGAGGTCGCGGGTTCAAACCCCATGGAGCGCGAAAATGCGGCGACTTGCGACTTGATGGCTTGGGGCGGTGGGTGGCTGGCTAGTGGGTCCTCCACTAAAAATAAATTTTTTTCTATTTATTTCGATCGTTTTAACGCAGTTTTCAAACGGCCTTTTTAATCGATTTCTAGGTGCGGACCACCCCGTCACCCGCACCTGGAAATACGTTTCCAGATGCGGGTCGATTACCCGCTCCTAGAAATCGCTATTTCTAAAAGCGACAGCTAGGAGCGGGTTTCGCGCCCGCACCTACGAATGTGATTTCGCCCGCTCCTAAAAACGTTTTCTGTAGTAGTGTGCGAACCTAATCACTTCACTCCCTCTTAGATAATCTTCATGTGAAACAACAGGACGGCCTGGTTTTCCAAAAGCGTCACATGTGAGAGATGCATCGTCACTCACACTGCGAAGCATCTAATCATGCATGGCTTTGTGAAAGCTAGCCACTGACGGCCAGCCTGCTAGCTCTTGACTGCTGCGTCCATACCATATGACGGGGTTCCCTTTCCAACAGTAAACAACTGTCAGGCTAGAGCCATGACCCCAATCCATCTCCTGCGATGCCTTGCGGAGAGGGGTTTCTTCGTTCCTCAGCAGCGTTCGATGAGGACGAACATGCAGGCCAGCAAAGGCTGATCGATCAAGAGACACAAGTGTACGAGTTGGGGTCTCTGCGAGCTTGTGGTCTCGCTTTGCTTTATTCCTTGCTTGTTCTTCGTCTCCATGGCAGTGTGTCCTTTTTTTTTTTTGCCTTTTCCATGAAAGCAACGGAGTCAAGCAAAAAAAAAAATTGCACCTTTTGTTTGTTGCCCAGTCATTGTTAACACACTTTGAGTTGGCCGCGAATGGGCTTGTAGTCTAATAGTAGGACGGTCCAGTGGGACGCTACCCACTAGGGTTCAAATCCTGGTGCTCGCACCTTTTCCTGGATTTATTCCGGAATTTTCCGGCGTTATGCGTTAAGTGGTAAGCGACGTTCCCGTCGACGACGAGGCGCCAGTGGTGACTTCGAGAATCTCCAGATCTGTCGGTGCTCAGTCCTTCGGAGGTGCTCATAAGGGTAGGGTTTGCGTACGTGTATTCATAAGGGTGAGTGTGCGTGCGTGTTGTGAGCGTCTGCGTTGTACCGTGCTAAAAAAACACACACACTTTGAGTTGGCCACGGTTACGTTGCTTCCTCCTCTCCTTTTTCCAAAGTCCTTGCAAGATCTTGACTGATGGACAGATTATGCATGTAAGAACTAGGAACATCTGGGGCATGGATCATTAGGTTGAGATCCATACGTTTCTAATTAAACCTAACTACCTCTGAAAAAGCAGACTAGGATTGAGCTAGGTAGCTACTGCATGCCTATCAACAGTACTAATTTACCTACGCTATGAACTCGATCCTATCAACAGTAGTACATAATAGTGTCTTCTTTGAGATTTCCATTGCAATATTTCCTTGCATTTGTGTGTAGTATGCCCTATCCTGGCACACAATGTTATTAGTAGGGGCATGATGAGGTTGTGATCACAACTTTGCAGCAAGTTCAAAGATCTGCTTTGGCTTCCCCTCTTTGCATTTGCTTTAATTGCATTCATGAGGTGCTTTTGTGGGACACTGCACTGTATACTAATAAGCATGCAGTTTCCTGTTAACCCCCCATATGAAATGCAGGTTGATGTCACCTCATCATGTGTGTTGTTATCTCGTGGAAAAGGAAATTGGGAGCGGGTCAGCGTCTGAGAAAAAGTCGAAACCAACGTGCAGTACCACCATGGGTCGCGCATAAACAACATACTATTACTATGGGTGTTACTTTTGTACCCTGTAGCTCGTTAGCTCTGACATGTACAATTAGCGCCAGACAAACCACAGATATTTTTGTTAACTTAACTAATAATTGTTGTTAGGTAAGCTCATGCTTTCGACGTATACAAACTAACCGATTATGTCCTAACCTAGACAATTTGTTTGAGAATTATTGCTGTCCTTTCTTCAGAGGAGAGGAAAGCACAGCAGTAAGCCTGCCACTGGAGAGGGTATAGACAAATCCACTCTTATTTATATCCAAATCCAAATAATTATTATCCACTTCTTCCTCTCCTCAATCTCACCCATACCCAATGGATAATTAGTTTTGTACTAGATTCTATACATACCCAATCGATTATTTGTACCCTCCCCACACCTTACCCTCCTCATTTCTTCAATGGATAATTATTTTCTACTCATACCTTCCCCATTTGAGGTGGGTGTGGATTTGAATATGGATAATGGATAAAAACAACAGACCTACACAGCAGACTAACAAGCAGATGTCCCCTGTTCTTAGCATTTCTTCTTGCACGAAGTACTTCGTAAGATTTAGTAGGTAGCAAATGGTAACACTAACACCCCAACATCAACTCTGGAAATGGGATTGAAGGGAAACTGAAGGGGGAATCTGTATGAAGCAGGCGGGATAAATTAAAGTTCACGCGAGTCAACAGAATCATCGACTGGTTAATTTACCTTTGCAAGATCACAGTGCATTTCAGACACACTGTTCGAACGTCAACCTGTTGCAAAAGCAATGCAAAATTCAAGTAGCTACCAATGCAAGAACCGTCCTTGTTGAAGTATGCCTCACTGTTTTTCAAAAAGAAGTATGCCTCACAAGTCACAACAAATGAACATGACTCGTCATGACCAATCCATAGCCATCATCGACATGAGCCAGACAAACTTACCAGCAGCAATCTCTTGATTGCTTTTAGCCACTGATGAAGTTACCATCCTGGACGTTATACATATCACCGGATCACCTTGATTAGCACTGCCAGCGAAAATTAAGGAATGGAACGGGATTTGTCAGAGGAGGAAACGGTGATCCTCCACCGACTGCGACAGTAATAGATCGATCGTGGCCAGTAGTGCTAGCTTAGGGGTTTAACTTTAAACGTTAACCCCCTCTTCGTCTATCTTATCAGCCACCGGTTAGCGGGACTTTTCCATCAGAACAAATCAGTACAAGACACTAGTCATCAAGCAGTCAATAATATTTTTCTCTCAAAATAAATAAGCATGCATTAGCCACCAGCCACTAGCTAGACGAACATGTGGTGTTTGTGCGAGCGTAAAATTGAGAGAATCTGGAAAAGAAGTTTTCAACTCTTCGTGGTCCTCGAATGCGATACACAACCTAGTGGATACTTCGTTTAAGCAAAAAGCTAAAATAGGTAGAAGTTGACCTTATTACCGTATTGTGGTTGATAAATGTTATGCATATATATAACTTCTGTGCTGATTTGGCTTGTCCCTTGACAATGTGGCATATGAGGGAATATGAAAACACATACAACTCGCATATATTAGACGTGCTGTGGGTTTTCAACCTTTTTCCCCTTGAGTTTTTTCTTCAACTACAGTATATTTCTGGAAAACGCCAAAACCTTGGCACCCGTATTTGGTGACAACATCACACACGGAGATACTGTGTTAGATGCTCTTTCAGACCTCCAGATTCCTCCTCGTTGGTTGCTGGCCAATTAATTGCACACGAGGGGCGACAGCTGTGCCCAGCTCGGCCGCGATCCACACATCACGAAAACGATCCCGTGGCGGCGTGTGACGTGCGCGCGCGTCCGCGTACCCCCCCAGGTACACAGGTACCGGGTACCAAAAAAAAAACGCACGCAGTATTCGTCTACGCAATACGTTCGCACGTATACGTACGTGTACGTCCAAGCCGGCCGTATGCGTCCAAGCATCCCACTCCTAGTCTCCCCACGTGGCCACGTCAAGTTAAAACTGAGCTGGACGCTGACCAGAGCACACCGAGTAGGCGCGTACAGCGCGGTGCGCCGCCGACCGCCGCCGCTGATCACCACCAGCTCAGCGCCCCCTCCGCCGACGTGGCACGCGGTAGCCTGCCTGTCACGCACGCCTCACACTGGCAGCTGGGCCCCGCTCGCTGGGTTGCCTTGCCGGGAGGGGCAGCGGAGAGGCGCCCCGCCATGGTAATTGGTAGGAGCGGGCATCACCTTTCCGCGCTGCAAATGGTGGCCGCGCTTAAAATACTAAAAGCCCCGAGGGCCCCGATCACACTGCTGGAGCACCGGGCATCAGCATCGGCATCTCCGGAAAGGAAAAGGAGACTTCCAAAGCTGCAAAGAACTGCAGATGGATGGCGAAGATGCCTGCAGCTAGCCACATGAGGAATGCTACTCCTTTGTCACCACTTGATCATGGCGTGGGGAGCGGCGGCAGGGCAGACCAAGGCCTTGTTTAGTTGGCAAAACTTTAGCAAAAAATTTGTTACTTTTTCAACTCTCTCTCCATCACATCACATTAAATACACTAAAAGACATATGTTCGGAGTAGTAAATGTAGGTAAAAAAATTACTAATTACACAGTTTTGATGTACTTTGCGACACGAATCTTTTGAGCCTAGTTAGGTCATGGTAGGATAATATTTACTACAAACAAACGAAACGTACTACAGTGTACTACAGGAGTTCCAAATGTTGAAATTGCTAAAAATTTGCCAACTAAACAAGGCCCAAGACTGGCCGCTCGAATGAGGGAGGGGGGGGGGTGCAGGTTGCCGCTCAACAATAATTTAACTACAGTTTGCTGATAGAAAATTGGAGGAATATGGGTGCTGGACTTGGATTGATCGGTCCCCGGTTAACGGTAAATGGCTGCATGCAGGTGGGCAGTAAACAATTGATAATACCTCTGCGAGGTTAAGATACTATTTCAAGGTCAGCAGTAAGGGCGTAAGGCTAAGTAGATACACTTTCTCTAGAGAATTTGGTGCAGTACACATGGGGCAGAGGAAGCACAGAGCAAGGTCAATTCCTGCTGCTGCTGGAATTCACACATTACTAGTAGCACCGGTACATGCAGCGATGATTAACTGATGCTAGTAGGTACCTTATACTCTTATAAGTACATGGCTTATGTCTCTCGTTTATATATGTTTATACTTATTAACCCAACAAAAAAGAAGAAGAAGAAGAAGAAAGTAGCTGCTTTTGCCGAGTAATAAACTAAAACCAAAGCGGAAAAGAAGAAGAAGAAGAGGAGATAGGCTAGTACTAGTGTGCTACGATTGTTTAGTCCTTGCAATGCAAGCATCTCTGACTGCTACTCCCAAAGCAGCGGCTCCTCGAGGCGCAGCTCCGCATTGACCTCCTCCACGTCGGGGAGCGGTGCCCACATCGGCGGGAAGCACCCGAACCCGTCCCGGATGTCCAGGAGCAGGTCCGGCAGGTCGAACAGCTGCCGCTCCTCCTCCACGCCGCTCGACGGCGTCGCCGGCTGAGACGGCGTCGCTGGCTGAGACTTAGAGACCGGCGGTGGTACGGCTGCCTCGTCGGCGGCGGCTTCCTCGGGTAAGGTGACGTTCTTGGTGGCGGCCTCTTCTTGGGCATCGGTGTGGCACGGCTCCGCCGCGCCAGCGTCGGGCTCCGAGGACGGTGACGATGGCGACTCGAACGCGGCGGCCAATGCGGCGGCGGCCTGGACGTCCTTGGGCGCCGCGGACGCGGCGCGCGGGAGCACCCCGGCGAGGTCAGGGAAGTTGAGGTGCGCGGCGCGGCCCTTGATGGCGAGCGCGGCGACGTCGTGGGCGCGCGCGGCCATCTCGGCGGTGGGGAACGTACCCAGCCAGATGCGCGACTTCTTGCGGGGCTCGCGGATCTCCGACACCCACTTGCCCCACGCCCGCATCCGCACGCCGCGGTACGTCGGGTGCTTCCCCTCGCTGCTCCGCTTCCTTTTCTTCTTCGCCACCGCCGTCTTGCCCGCGAACTCTTCCTCCTCCTCCCCGACCACCTCTGCCCCGGCCTCTGCCTCCGCCGCCTTCCGCTTCCGTGGCGCGGGCGCGGCATTGGCCGCCGCCGGTGACGGGGGCGAGGAAGACGAGTCCGTGACGGTGGACGAGCAGCAGGAGGTGGTGCACGACGAGGTGGTGGTGGCAGAGGAGGAGGAGGTTTCTTGAAGCTCTTTAGCCATGGCTGGTTCTTAGCTAGCTGTGTGCACTGCGCAGTGGTGTGCCGCAGGAGGATGAGGTGATGAGGAGTATGGGCAGCAGCTTGCTTGCTTGCAGCTGCTCCTTAGAGGACTTGGGAGTGCTGCCTCTCTGTTCGTATGTGGGAGTGAGGGCCTTTTATCATGAGTGCCAAATGAGGATTGGGGACTTGGGGTGCAAGGAAAAGTTACTTGGGGGAAATCAAGAACGTGGGTTGCTATATTGGGCTTGAATACCCTCCTAAACTTCCAAAATTAGAACAACCACAATAATTACACTTTGTAAATAAAGGAAAATGAAACTAGGTAGCCTTAGGCACTCGTCGAAACGTTCCTCTCTCACTGCTTTAGCTTCTTACTGCAATGACTCGATGCTTGAACTTGATCTCTACATGGGAGCTACCATCATGATGTAGTCATAATAACTTGTTTTATTTGTTTGCTCTAACCATGTGTTGTCAATTTGGCAACAATAAGTTAACCGAGTCACATTTACATCTCTCGGCAACATCATACACGTATCGTCCTCATCTTATTTTTACCTTCTTTGATTAATCGCTGAACTTTCTGTACAACATTTATGTTTAGCTAGCTTCCTTGAGATGATATGCTACCCATCATCATTTGTGATGGAGTGTCTTCCAGGAATAACCCAGCTGCAGTGCACATTTCGATATAAAGACTCGGACAACCCTGTCAACCAAGGAAACTAACACCCCAAAAAATTGCACTTTGCAAAAAAAAAAAAAACAGTGCAAACAGTGGAGACTAAAAACCACAATTCACAATCACAGGACATCATTGCTGCTAGCTACCATCAACTATAGTATGTGAAAACGTGTTTGCCCACTTTGTGGTGCAAGCACCCGGGGGGCATCTATCAGGATAGCACTCATTTCGTATCTGCAGTACAATGTAAGAGTGATGGGATGGGCCCATGCAAAGAAAAAGAAGACCAAGAGGAAAAAACAGTTTTCCTCCTTCAAAAAAAAAGAAAAGAAAAAAAGGAGGAAACAGTATAATAAGCCAACACCATCTATCCATCGCTGCCAACCAATCAGAGCCAAATGCCTCTCCCAATTTCTTTTTTTAATTACGATTTCTTTCTCGACGACAAATCAAAACGCCGCCCTCATCGCCTCCCCTGATGATCGACAATCTCGAGTAGAAAATCACGGACACATGGGGTCCCATGAAACAAATGGAGCCCCGGACAGGTGGACACAATGAGCCCCGCCCCCAGCGCTCCGTTGCTTTCAGCCCTCTCCCTCTCCTGGTGTCTTGCTGGTGACACACAGCACAACCACAACCCCCGCCTGGCTTGGCTGCAGCCGGGGAGCCGGATCGAGCATTCGAGCGGTGCTAGTCATGTGTTGCGCTCGCGCTCGCGCCACACCACCGCCGGCGGGGCCGCCGATTTACAACTCATCAAACGCGGCGCGGGGGGTCGCGTGCGCGTTGCTGTCCGCTCTGCACACCACTGAGCTAGCTGCCTTGCCGCAAAGCAGGGTCGATCGACGGTGGGGGTGCGCGACCGCGACCTGCAGGCAGAGGCAGCCACAGGTTAGGATGTGTGGGAAAATGGCAACCCTAGTACAGTGTGCAAGTGGCAAAGCAGTTGCTAGCACAGGGGCGGCGACCTGCAGAGCATATGGTTAGGGATTGGGGCACATGGATTTGCCTCGCAATTGCATGCCCACTGGGGACGAGTCGACGAGAGGGATGGATCTCTCTCCTGGTCCGTGGGCCCCTCCAATGTCTTTTGGTGACGCCCCGGCCCGGCTAGCTGTCTCTGGAATGGAAAACCAGACGCTGGCTGGCAGCCATGTCAGTGTTGTTGCTGCGCTGCTTGCTCCGGCTTCCTTGGATCTGTCTACGCTATCGCTATGCGGCAAGTGAACCGGCTGGCCGGCCGGCCGGCGAAGCGGCGATCGCGCGCCTACTGGCTCCATGATTGGGCTAGCTGCAGGGTTCTCTGGCCTTGGATTCCAGAAACGCTGGCTGGACTCCGGTAGTCCGGTCCGCGGTTGGCACACGACGTCGCCACATGCGAGTGGCGGAGTGGGGAGATCCTCCTGGGCATCCGTTCTGGGACGAGCTGCCAGGTTGATCCGCGCCTCGTACCCTTGTCCCCGCACGTCGTATCGGGTAATTCTGTCCTCCTGCTCTGCGCCGCGCCCACAGTCACACACAGCCCGGCCACACCTGCTCACACGTCTGCTCCTCCTCCTTGGACGACTCTGCCTGTGCCTGTGCGTTTCAGACGGCCGAGGGGCACGCGTACGGCACGGCGCGTGCCTGCCTGCCTGCCTAGTACTGCAGTTTCAACGGGTCCGACAACGCGATGCCGCCTCTCGCAGGCTCTGCGCGTGATGCGTGCGGGGGAGTCGGAGAAAATATCGGCCCTGCGGCGCGGAGCGAGAGATGGATGGGTCGTGATCGCCCGCGGGGCCGGACGGCCGGTTGGTTCGTGATCGCCACCCCCTCTGCTGGAATGGTGCGCGGCGACCGCGCGCGCGCCACGCCCGGGACTGGCGCGCGCCGGTGCGGAGAACAGCGGCGTTCAGAGGGGGGTGGATGGATGGACGGGCGGCGGCGTGGGCATGTGCCGGTTGACCACCAGACCATCCCCTCGTCGCCACGGCCCCCGCCGGCTCCGCCCCCATGTGCTCCCGACATGTTCCGTGTCTGGACTGTCTGCCACGCCCCCGCACCCGCACCCGCGCAGAGCCCCACCACAGGCAGGGGGTGAACAAATTCAACCGTCCCGAGCAAGCCACGGCCGGCAAGTGCACGGGCGCACGGCGCACCGCCTCTGCGCCTCGGCGATACGCCTGCCTGGCCCACGGCGATTTCGGTCCAATCGCGCCGCGCCAAGCCGTACTGTGCGCTGCGCTCCTGGTTTGCTGGAAACCGGCGACTCATTGGCTCAGATAGCTCGAGCTTGGACCCAGCCGCAGGTCGAACGTGCCCGTGCCCGTGCCCCGCTCGCTGCGACGCGTCGACGCCCGCCGGCCTCTCCGTTCGCGTTCCCCGTCCCGTCCTGATCGGCGATCGCTTGCAATTGCTGCCTCGCACTACGGAGAATCTACCGCCGTTACTCCAGCGATCCCATTGCTTCCTCTCCGATTACACGCACCGGCCTACCGATCGTCCTCTTGTTTTTTTTTTGGGTCCGTGCCAAGGAGCCGTACCCTACCGTTTCCTCATTTGCTTGCTCTGTGTCGTCACCCGCCGTGTTTTTGCTTCGCCATCAACTCGCTGGGGGAGAGGGCCGTAGCACGGCTGGTTGTTGCGTGTTTCCCCTGCTGGCGTGCTGCTCCTGCACTGCACACCTTTTATTTCACTGGCCTTCTCTTGATTACGAGCACTGGGACGTGGTACTCGCGCCACGGCCCGATCGCTCAGCACACAATATGGGGACGGGGATGAGGGGGAAGGCCACAAAAGCAACGCGACATGGTGGGAAAGCCGGGAAAGGCTTTGCAGTTTCCGCAAGGAACGCATTCCGGCCCGTGGGGTTGGTTGCCTTTTTTGAGTGCTGTTTATGGCCGTACTGAGATGATGGATGGCTAACGGCATCGTACTAATCCAAATCGGAGAAACCGTGCTCGATTGGTTTTGATTTGAGTTGGTGTTGAGTGCCTTGTTAATTCCACATATACCCGCAAGCAGGCCAGCTGCGCACTGCAAGTCTGCAAGACCACTGCACACACTCCTCCTCCTGAGATGGGACTGTATTACTGTAAGTCTGCGAGGGCGGTGATTGACAACTGTGTTGCCTTTTTCCGTAATCGTGAATGTATGTTGTTGGAAAAGTCACCAAACGTGAACGCCTAGTGTTTTGAGTGAGAGAGGACGGACATGAAGGCCAAGAGGCCATCAATCAACACCCAACGAACCATATAACTACCGTCTTTATTATTTTATTAATGATGATGTGCCTTTGTTTTTTATTTATTAGATTAGCCTCATCAGAAGACAGGAAGAAAGACCCTCCTGGGCAACTTGTTGGGCTTCTTAACATATAAGGCCCACCAGTTCTTCAAAGGACGACGGGCCGTCGGAATTTGGTTCTCACAACAGTCAGGCCTTTTCGTCCGTGCAGCCCGTCTTATCTGATATCTGGTGGGGTCCACCATAGCGTTGCCCGTTGGGCGGGTGGGCCAACTACCTCGCCTCGCAAGTCGCAAGCTGACCGCCGCCGCCGCGCCCATCACCCCCCGCCCCCACTGCGCGGCTGCTCACCAAGCGGTGCCGTGCGTCTGCTCTCCTCTCCGCGAGACTCTGCGTGCGCGCTCCGCCGCCGTTCCACCCGCGCCCGCCTGTTCCACGCAATGGCGCAGTGGGACGCGCTGGTGGACGCCGCGCTCGCGAGGCTCGAGGCCAGGAGCCTGCTGCGCGCCACGCGCCCCATCGCGCTCGCGCCGCCGCCCGCGGCCCCGGAGACCTTCGCCGGCCCGGGGCCCTGGGACCGCGCCGCCGTCGAGATCCGGCTCGACCGCGACACGCTCCACCGATGGCTCGCTGAAGGTTGGTGCCAAGCAAAACCTTCCTCTCCCCCTCTGTGCCACATGCCAAAGTTGTAGTGATGGTTTGCTCCTCTCTGTAACGAACTAGCGATGCGGCCTGCGACTTTTTCCGCTACTTATGGACACGTTCGATTTGCTTAGGTGGTGAGATTGGTGAGAAGGAAGAGAAGCTGGACGGGAATCTGATTCTTTTCTCCGGGAATGACTACATGGGCCTCAGCTCGCATCCGGCAGTTCGCGAGGCTGCAGTGAAGGTGTGCCAAATTCCTTGCTGCGGCCATTGTTACTCTATCAATTCGATACAATGACTTGGTGCATGTTTGCTAGGCAGCGCAAGAATATGGCATGGGGCCAAGAGGCTCTGCGTTGATATGTGGCTATACTACTTATCACAAATTGGTGGAGGAATCATTGGCAGAACTGAAGAGAAAGGAGGTACCCTGTCATGTTTCAATCTGAAAATTTGCATGCATACCATCGCTTGTTCAGCTTTGGATCCTTACTGTGTAGGGCTTCTGCAGGATTGCCTTCTTTGCCCTACTGGATTTTCCGCCAACATGGCTGTGATGACGGCCCTGGGGAGTATCAGCTCTCTTTTGGCTGCTGGAAGAAAACCTGCAGAGGATGAGAGAATTGCAATCTTCTCAGATGCGCTGAACCATGCTTCAATCATTGATGGAATTCGCCTTTTTGAGCGACAGCAAGAAGCGGTAGTGTTTGTTTACAAGCACTGTGACATGTTCCATCTTGATTTCCTGCTGTATGTTCCTTCTTGACATCGCAGTAATATTATGCAGACTGTTGACATTACTTGAGCTAGCTACAATGGTATCTCTATTTTCTGTGCAGGTCCAGTTGCTCAATGGAGAAGAAAGTTGTTGTCACAGATAGGTAAGTCATCACTGAAGAAGAATTTATGTTTTTGTTAATATTGATGACTAGTGATCGCTTGCTTTTGCAAACAAGACTAACAAACTGAGAACTTCTGTTGATTTATAAATTACAGCCTGTTCAGCATGGATGGTGATTTTGCTCCATTCCCTGAACTTGTCAAACTACGCAGAAAGTATGGATTTTTGTTGGTCATCGATGATGTTAGTATTTTATCTCCTCTTAAATTCATTTTTACAGATCTTGGTGCCAATAAAGTTCCATTCACATTTTCCTTTCTCAAGGCTCATGGGACACTTGTTTGTGGTGAGAATGGTGGTGGTGCAGCTGAACTGTTTGAATGTGAAAATGACATTGACATCAGTGTTGGCACCTTAAGCAAAGCTGCTGGCTGCCAAGGTGGTTTTATAGCATGCAGGTAATAATGTATTCAAATGCTCATATTTCATTATTAGAAAATGAAATTCATCAGAGCATTATCGTATATTAAACTGTGCGAATGAAGCAGATCTGTCTAAAAATAGAGGCTGTACAATATATGTGAGAGAATATAGTAATAGAATAATATGCAGAGAAATGTGAGAATCAGGTTATAACATGTAACTGCAAACTCATGAATTCATAGCTTTTTGTACCTGATTTTGATAGTACTGAATCCATTCAGCACCAGTGCCGCAGTGCACCACCATGTTGCCAGTCTGAAAACTTACTGACACCGGCTAAATTGAAGAACCTTTCCGGTTTTTTTTTTTTTTGCTTTGTTGCATGGAGCTACTAATGTAGCACGGTCTCTGGAGATCAAATATTGTGGCATCGGAGATTTTAAGTCATGCCATCTGGAGTAGTAATCACAAAGTTGCGCTGCACTGCTGCAGACTCTCATGTTTACAATTTCTATGAACAGGGTTAACTAGTTTCGCCAAATACTGCAATGTCAGTAATAAACACTTTTTTATATGAAAAACAGTAGGAGAATCATCTCCATCTCCATTTTCTCTATGAATTACAGAGGTAGAATCTGATTTGCTCCTCTATATGAGTAAACACTTTATTGCAAGATTTCTAACTAATAGTTTGCAATCTGTTGAGCAGCACTAGATGGAAGAATTTGATTCAATCACGAGGTCGCTCATTCATATTTTCAACTGCTTTGCCAGTGCCAGTAGTTGCTTCTGTGCACGGTAATGTTCACAATTTACCACACATGACAGAGTTCTGCTGAAAATGATTATTGCATGCACTCATAATTATTTAATACATTGAGATGGGCATCTATATTCATTTCACCCACCATTTCCTTTTTCTGATTACATTCTTCTATGAGAAAAGATGCAACATGCTGTTTTACAGCTTTGACATTAGTCTCTGAGAATGAGGATTTAAATGTAACATTGCTGCTGTCCTAAAAGGTACAGTCGGAGGGTGCTGCATCAATCAAAATTACTAAGGAATGACTGCACTGGATTATATATATCTGGGATGTTTTCATAATAGAAACTATTTTGGATTTCAGCGGCTCTTTATGTCTCAACAAAGGAGAGATGGCGAAGATCAGTGGTCTGGAGGCATGTGCAGTATTTTGCGTCTTTGACCAAAGTCGACATAACTAGTCCCATAATATCCATTGTAGTTGGAAGTGAAGAAGCAGCACTTCGGGCTGGCAGGTTCACTCTTTGGCCCCCTAACATTGATAGTGGTCTTTCTGCTTCACTCACCTGATAGTTATATTTCTTAAAAAAAAAATTGCAGGCATTTGCTAAGATCTGGATTTCATGTTACACCAATCCGACCACCCACGGTGCCACCTAACTCCTGCAGGTTCCAGTTCTCCTTTGTAATTATTTTTCCCCATTCCACACAATTACACAACTCAAGGTTATTGTCAGCCAACCTAAAAATTTTCAGTGAGTTTGTAGTGGTCATAGACTGAGCAATTGGAATAGAAATTAGACTCACGTGCATTTCATAACATAATTTTCCATTCATTTGCATGTGTTATCTTCCCTGCTATAGATAGAGTATCTGCTAGACTTCTCTGTGTAAATACCTTCCATCTACGCAGAACGAAATAGAGGCTGTTCAACTAAGATTAACTTATATCTTTTGTTCTTTGCAGGTTGCGAATTACTCTTAGCGCTTCTCATTCCTCAGATGATATCAAAAGGCTGGTTGATGCACTCACGCCCTGGCTTCCTGACAAATATGCTGAGCAGAGTTATGCTACAGTATCAAAACTCTAAGGAATGATCCATTGGTCTATCTGCGAGTTCAGGTCAGCTTTAGGAAGTGGTAGTAGCTGAGATCATGCTCATACGGGAAGAGGCGTTAGACAGGTGTTGGCTGCCACGGTTATCTGTACGCATTCATCTTCCTTTGTACCACAGACAAAACCTCTGCACGACTTCTGTGGTCTCATCTTGACTTCTGTCCTGATGGATATCCTCGTAAAAATGGACTTGGCTTAGCTACGCACCAGGAACTGTCCTGATACGTCATCCTGCTATTTGTTGATTTGACCGTGCCGGGAGACACTGCGTTTATTCTCCAGGATGGGAGATCCCAAATTCTGTAATTCATTAGTGAATTATTAACCGGGAGACGCTACAATTTTAGTGGGATCAGCAGAACTCTAAAACTGGGAACTTGCACTGGCACTGTCGGGACTCAAGACATCACAAACACACGTTGTGTTACAACGGGTAACATGGTGAACAACTGAACATAAGAGGTACATGGCGAAGTCTAAAACAGTGAAACTGGAGTATATATATGGCGAAGTCTGGAACAGTGAAACTCACGGACGTACAGTTAACACTCGGATTATTCGACGGCACAGTTCAACAAATCAAAGCTGCGGTCACAGGTCTCACAGCTTAGCCCGGCTTCGACATGGCACGTAACATTAGTAAGCTCCTGCTCTGTTCTGCTCTTGCCCCGTTTTCTCATCCGCAGAGCACAGCATCAGGGGGTATAGGAGAGCCTGGAGCTTGGGATGTAGATCCTGGCCCAGAGGTGCCTGCCTTTTATCATGAACTTGGCTGTCTGCTGCCCATCCAGCACCACCGGGATCATCGCTGCGCTGCGCAGGATCACCCGCCCGTACACCGGCTGCTGCCCCGGCGCCACCTTTTCAACCATCACCGATTCCACGCAAGGTCCGAACACACTGCAACACAACATGTATGCACAAATTATCTAAAATTACCTGTATATGTGTTGTGCCCCTGAACAGTCATGTACCTAGCGAAGAAGATTGAACAACATTCAACATAGACTAAGTTCAATGGAACGCAAAATGTAAAGCAAATTTATCGCTTTTTTAGTTCATCCATGAGTTCTTTGCCTGTGATTGTTCGAATTCTAGGTCCCAACCATTTTGTCACCGAAAGTTTTTGAATCTCATTGAAAGATTTGGAACCACATTAAAAAGCTGTTAATATGATTTAAAACTTTCTGAAGTATCCAAAATAAGATATTCGAAATCGTCGTTTCGAAAGTTCACTTAGATGAATATATATTGGAAACATCTAAAAATGTAAAAGGCAAGTAAATATTGTTGGCTACTTGGGGATCCTTGAAACTTCTGCTGGATAAATTTTGGGGATATCTAAAAATATAAAAGCTGGACAACTATTGCCGGCTACTACTTCATGAGCTAGATTATAAAAAAGTTTCGTTGAGCGGATATCGGAAACTTATGAAAATGTACAGGCTACACATATGTTGTGCTGCCATTGGAAAATACTTTCATAAATAGACAGGGCCATCACTGGTTACAATTTACACATACACCCTCCGGTTTGGACACGGTCTCTAAAGTACAACTTTGACTTCTTATTTTTATAAAAATATTTATTGAAAACTAACATATGTATATTTTTATGAAAGTATTTTGCATGACAAATCTATCCATACAGTTTTCACATTTCCAAACTCAACGACTTAAAAGTTATTCATGATTTATATTTTCAATGTTTGACTCAAAACGACTTCATTTACCAAACCAGAGGGAGTAAGAGAGTAAGTAGGGGTTCAATGCTACTACACACAAATAGGAGGGAAGAAGAACAGAAGTGGGCTTACGAGTCGAAGAACTCCATGATGTCCTCCTTTCTGATAGGGTAGCCTTTGGAGAAGGTGATGAAGAGGGATCGATAGTCGTCGGGCAACGGGCTTTGCATCGAGATCCATGGGATCTCTGGTAATGAGCTTTGCATCGGGATCCATGGGGTTGCCATGGGGTTCAGTGGGAAGGATGCTGCCATTCGATTTAGTGGCAAGGGTGCCACCCTCGAGGTGGTATGACTATGGATAGGGGAGCTTACCATCGGCGAGGCAACAGGCACACCACCTGTATTGTTGGACATGCAAGTGGTGCAATTGCTGACATTGCAGACTATGAGGCAGACACTCTTGTATTGGTGGGTGACACCATCCAAGACCTCGCGATGACCTTGGAAGTAGCTCGCGTCGTCGATGGGCTCTGCCAGGAGCGCGTTTGTGCAGGGTAGGCGCCTGTCGCGGCCGTCTTCAGCGTCAGCCGTGGCCGCCGCCTCCTGGCATTGGTTAGCAAGACAGCGAAGGCATGCGACTGCCTCCTCAACGAACCGTAGCACAACAGGGCCTGGCAGTGCGGCGACACGACGGATGAAGTTGTGGTGGCCTGCGAACTCGAGCCAGAGCCAAAGCGCGATCACCCACCGCATGGCCGCTGGGTCCTGGGCGAGATCGTGCACTAGGCGGTGGAACAAGTCACTCTCGAGCTTGTGGAAGAGGAGCAACTTCTCCATGGTGGTCATGCTGGCCATGGTGATCGTCGTCGACCGACGAGCTCGCTCCCCAAACAACAAAAAAAGTGTTGAAGTACACGCGACCACCTCTACGCCGGCCGGGTGGGTTACTAGTTGAGGGGAAGAGCATACAATCGAGGTGAACTAAAGGAAAAAGCCACATCACCCATTGCCACATCATCCATTGAGAGAAAAGCAAGCATATATACATCCAAGGAGGTTGTTGCTTGGGGAATGGCTACAAGACAGAGAGTGCACACGAAGTATTAAAAAAAAAGAGAGAGTGCACACGAGGGAGCTTGCATGATAATGTGGACACACGTCAATGTACCTAGCCAAATATTTCCTTACGTGAAAGGCCTGGGCACTAATAACCTCCTCAGCCTTTTGCGAAGCTTTGTGCTTTATTTTTTTGTGGAAACACTCGAATTAGGTGCATCTATATTTACCTTTTTCACCTTCATGTTTGTTTATATCTTTTCAGTCGGACATAATAGAATTCAGTACTACATATATATAACTTTGAACCTGCTCGAGGAAAAAGATCTTTCTAGGATGTTCACATTGTTGGGATGGGATATGTATCCTTGTGAGGATACACTACTGGAAAAACGGGCATATGTACCAGTTCGTAACCCTCATTTGTACCGGGTATCCAACCGGTACAAACCATCCGGTACAAATGAGGGACCACATTGGTATCCCACCCTGTACAAATGTTCACATTTGTACCGGGGGTGTTACGCCCCAGTACAAATGTTATTTCCGTCACCTCCGTTCGTTGCCGTTCTCCCTCCTTCCTCTTTTTTTTTTCTTTTCATTTTCTTTTCTTATCTCATCTCATTCATTCATTCATTCATTCATTCACAACACAAATCACTACACCAATAGGATTTACAATCACAAATTCATCCACATCTCACTCATCTCATCTCATTCACAACACAAATAGGATTTACAATCACGAATTCACAAGAAACACATGAACAAGAGCTCACAACATCAAGAAACAACATCAACAAAACTGCCACTGCCACAAGCCAAAATAGATAAAATTTCTCACCCTCTCCTCGAGCCAGCAGGGGCCGCGCCCACCCATACCGCGCCGGCCGCAGGCCGCGCCCGCATCCGCCCGCGTCGCCTGGCTGCTGGCCGCGCCACACCGGCCCACGTGGCGGCCGCGCTGGCCGCGCCCGCCCGTGATTCGGCCGCGCCCACCCTCGATCCAGCCTGGGGAAATCAGAGAGAGAAGAAGTGAGTAAGCAGATGAGAGAAAGGGATCTGAGATGAAGAAAACGAGAGGAGGGGGATCGGAGGAGAGGATGGGGCAGGGAGAGAGAATAAATATCAGATGAGAGAGGGGGTGCGGGGGAAGGAGATGGCAACAAAAAATTTTCTAAGTCCCCCGATTGATGGAATAATAATGTTTGTACCGAGTCTTCTTTTTACCCAGTACAAATGTCGCCACATTTATACTGGGTGGTGGCTCCACCCGGTATAAATGTGAGGCTAGCACATTTGCACCGGGCGGAGCCACCACCTGGTACAAATGTGAGGCATTTGTACCAGGTGGGGAGGAGGAGGCCCCGACGCGTCCCTGTGAGGGGACATTTGTACCGGGTGGTGGCTCCAACCGGTACAAATGAGGGCATTTGTACCGGGGGCAAAAATACCCGGTACAAATGAAAAATCAGCCCCGGGATAAATGCCCCATTCTCTAGTAGTGGATAATCCAACACAACAAACCTCGATGAGTCATATGGGGTGATCTACATAATATTGAGTTATAAAAGAGGAATAATGGTAGATTTAACTGAAATGGAATTGTGCGATGGGACGCCACTCATCTTTCCCCGCGTTCATGTCATGGTGAGTGGGGAGGTGTTCTTATGGCTGATTCTGAAGCGCGAAGATTGGTCACACTACACTTTTACATATATAGGCATATGCACATTTAAAAGGCCTCCCTACTTGGCATTACCAAAGAAGGAAGAGCAATAAGTAAACAAGATATACATTGCAATTTGACAAAGTGTAGTGTGAGCTCTTTGCCTCACCTCCAGCAATGGAAACGGCGATGCGCAGGTGACCACACCTAGATGGAATCAAGTAATAGACATGCATCCCAGCAGAAAGGAAAGCAAGAAACGCTTTTCACTGCAGTTAGAACAAAGTAAGGATGCATCTTTTATAAAAAAAAGGTAAGGATGCATCTAATGAGGCTGTTGTTTGCTGATGATGGCTACAAGATAGGATAGTGCACAAGAGAGAACATGCACGGCGCGTTGGCATACCTAGCCACCTTGCCTCACATGAAAAGCCTCTAGTAACTCTTTGGTGTAGCTTTTGTCTTAAGGTTTTTATTTTGTTTTGGAAGCATATATATATATATATATATATATATATATATATATATATATATATATATATATATATATATATATATATATACACACACACATTATCATTTTACCAGCTCATATTTCATAATCATTTAGTTTGGACATATTTGAGTTAGGTACGTATAGCGTTGGCTCTCATTCCTCGAGAAAGAACTTTTACACCATGAAAGTATTACTCATAAGGATTATCCAACACGACAACCATGATGAGTCATGTGATTATCTAAAGGCTAACGAGCTACATGAGGACAGATAGAGAAACAATCATAGAGACTTCAATTTGCTGAACTCGAGCATATTGTGTCATGGTAAATTGTACACAATTGTCATTTGCATAGTTCAATTAGACGAAACTTTATTCTGACGTAACAGGTCTGATATTACATTTTTGATGAATTGATATATAATACCCTTGTAATTACGGATTATCCAACTCCACACCAATCATTATGTGATGATTATTAGTAGGATACTGAGTTATGAGGAAGAATACTGGACTTAACTGAAAGGGCACATCACAGAGTAGAAGATGGTCGGTCCGGGTTGGTCAGCTCAGGGAGTGGGGTTCGATTCTCGTCGGATGCGTCTTCACTAGAGTAGAAGATGGTCTAGCCGAGGCATGAATCTCGGTACCTGACGTTCGGCCGGGTTAAATTCAGGTGACGCAGGGGGCTACTCTAGCCGCTAGCCCCTTTTTTAAAAATAAAAAAGAGTACATCACAGATAGCATGGGCGGTAGTGGCGAACCACACAAGGCCCACCTCCTGGCCTTCCTAATTATTATTAATGATGGATATAGACCCAACATTCCATATGTGAGTCAATTCTCTCTCCTTATCTCTTATTTATCCCTCCGATTCTCTTCTTCCTCACGCACGCGCAGGGGCACCAACACAACACCCTCCCCTCCCCCACCTCATCGGGCCCGTCCTGGCGGCCTGAGCCGCCTCTGCCGTCGCCCGACACTAACTCATCCATTGCTGAGACTGGACGCCTCCGCCGCCTCCACTGCCCGGCTCCGACGGCACCCTCGCCGCCTCCGCTCCGCCGCAGTTTCTCTCACCTCCACCGCTGGCCAGCGAGCCTCCCCAGAGCCACCTCTGTAGCCGGGTACCGAGGTAAGCCCCCAAACCCTAAGCCCTAACCTGAATCCTCACCCCATTCAATTTCTTGTGCAATTTTGGGTGATTGATGGATAAGCGAGATTTCAACCACTTGATGTGGAGTAGATCTATATTTGTTAAGTGGGTCGCCTGTCAGTCGAGTTCTTTCATCCTCACACTCAAAACAATAATTAATGTAGCCTAAGTATTCTTTTGACCATTTGTTCTTTGATTCTTCAAAATCATTTGTTCTTTGATCCATATCCAATTGCTCCACTTGGACAATTGTTTCTCATGTCATGTGTATGCGTGCCCGCCCCTTGGAAGGGTTGGGCGGTGCGGCTTTGGAGGGGTGTTACAACTTTTAAACAATTTTCCACAATAGTTGTTTTCACACTGGTAATGCGAATCAGAATTTGTGATAGATACACTCTAAATGAAACAATTTTGCAATTATCTTTGTGAACCAGAATTTGTGACTGAGATCCACACAAATATGCTCTAAATAAGCTATTTCATATTCCATTGCTGCAAATTTGGAAGGTTATAATTTGTAAACCAGTACATGTACAACTACCTTGCATAACATTCCGGCTTACCTTTGCCCAGGTTCGTCCAGCCTGTAAACCTGTGTGCTAGCCGATTCAGACTGTCTCTAACTTTGTTCTATGTATATCCCCAGCCATCTTCAGTTCTTCACTAACCTCCACCATGAAGTCCGACAAGGTCGTTCGGGTGCTGGAAGTCCTCAATGCCAGAGTCACTGCCCGAAAGGCGTACCAGCTTGTCCTCGCAAGTCCGACCGAGCTGGAGGTTGCCAAAAACGTGATTTGCCTCCTCCTCTGGTTGGAGACGATAATGGGCGTCGAAGTCCTCGACAAAGTCGCGGCCATGGCCCTTGGAGACATCTGGTTCAAGCAGGTCGTCACGGAGGCGAGCGCCGTGTACAACTACATCCTCGACGGCTGCCCGCTGCCAGCGCCCCTCGAGGGCATCCCGACCATAGTGGCCCTCTGCGGCAGGGGCCCCCTGGTCGAATTCAGGTTCTTCAAGTTCCACAAGGGACTGGTCGCTCGCGGCGTCGCAGTGATTCGAGACAGCATCGGTGCGCTTGTATTCAATGACAACCTGCACGCGATGTTGCGCCAGTTCGAAGATGGTGCCGTGACACTACCCGCTCCGGAGCTGATGGCCTTATTCATTCCCATGGTGAGGACGCCGCCCGAGGACTCTCGGACGGCGTTCCTTGCGCTCCCGGAGTGCCCCTGCCACCGTCCGAGTTCACAAGACATTGTGAACTACTTTGAACGGTATATACTATGACCTAGTGAGAAATACACCTCGATCGGCGTCATCTTGTGTTTTCATGATGCTCTATCTGTACAACATCTTATATCTCCAAATCGCAGGACTTTGAATTTTGGACCCTGCATCGAGCGCGTTCAGATGGAGCGGCCGAGCGCAGGGCAGGTGCCGAAGCATGGCATCATCGTGTTCACGAGCGCGGAGCAAAGGGATAAGACCATGTGCGAGGAGACCGCAATATTCTTTAGGGTCGACGAAGACCATGACATATGGGTGCAGCTCTACATGCCTCTGCTCTAAGCTCTTTGCTTCCATTGTTGAGACTGACGGGTCTACATATGTTTGCGCCACCGTATGGCATATTATTGATCAGCAGTGGTCCCATTTCCAGGAACTGATCAATAATTGTTGTTCGATATGGTGAGTAATCGGCTATCTTCGTCATCTTGTTTGGTATAATAATTTCTAGTCGATCTGAATCATGTGCAAGTTAATTAAGTTAGACATACATAATTTGTTGCTGTTTGTTTTGTTGCTTTCAAATATCCATCAAGCATCGTCCTGTTGTCTCATACATGTCCCCATTGTCCGCGTTCACCAAAAAAACAAAAACAAAACAATGTGATCATCACGTCCACTTGTGGGTGTTCTGAAAGAGAGAAATAAAGCTGAAGGCAAAGCCCTTTCCACCATGCATATTGCCACATCTAACGTTTAAATCCTGAAATACATAACAGAACTCATATCCTACATAGTGAATTCGTTAGAACTCCTTTTACCAGGACCAGGGACGGATCCAGCAGTGGGGCGGGCGGGGCTCAAGCCCCCCTACCGCTGGAAATCCAATAGAGGCCCCCTAAGCCCCTCCTACAAATTTGAGGAAGAAGAATGAGGGAAAGAGAGGCTGGAGGAAGAAGAAGGAGAAGAAAGCCCCCCCTAAATTTATTCCTAGATCCATCGCTGCCTTTTACCACCATGAGTTGAGAATGTGGTGATCATGGCAACAGCCTAGGAAGAAGAGGGGCAAAACCGTATGGCATGTTATATTTTTGAAGAATGGAGCTGCTAGCACCCAGAAGTCCGATACAGGCGCTGCTAGCCGTTGGACGGTAGGGCATCAAATGTTGCATGCAAAATTACAAAAAAAGCATTGCAACATCAGAAATATCTCTTGTAATATTCCAAATCAACTGCTGCAACATGGGGGTAAGGCTAAAACCCAAGTAAACACTTGCTGAAACATCCAAAATCAGAAACCGCAACATTAGAAATCACTCATACTGACGTCACAAATCACCTGTTGCAACATAAAAATAACTGATCACAACATTAAAAAACATCCAACATATCAAATTACCTAGTGCAACATAACAAATCACTTGATGTAACTTTAAAAAATTTAAATAATATCTATGAGGAGGGTGGAAACTGGAAGTTGCGTGTTATCTTGAAATTTAGTTGGGTTCAATTGCCTACAAGCCGGTTGCCAAACCTCCATGGCCTTGCCTTACCTCTGTGCTCCGAAACTAGAGGCGGCTACACACCAGGGCTCCAGATCTGGGTGTTGCTAGAGCAAATTCTTTCCTATGCCTCCCTCCCACTACCAGGGACAACCCCTGACCTCTGCGAGCTGCCGCTGGATGGCTCCTCACCTTTGCGAGTAGCTACGGTTGAGTATTTGTATTGCATCGTCATGTGGTGTGGTCCTCGACCTCGACTCATCGCTCGATGGCAGTGAACTAGTGAAATAGAGAAGACAAGGTGAGAGAGAAATGAACAAGGAGGGATATGAACGATGTGGGAGGAAAATGATGTGGAGGAAGATGTTCCATGTGTCCATTCCGATGGAGACGTGTTGTGTCGACGATAGATGTGCATCATTTCCGTTTGAAGAAACTAGCACGGCAGGTTGTAAACACTGAAAGGCATTCGAACTAGCAACCATATACATTTTTTTGTGGACTACCTTCATGAACCTGCTGGCATGGCTACAGTTCTTGGGATGAAACATGAAGAGTCTAAGGGAAACCATCAAACGACATGCAAAACATTGGAGATAGTTTCTATGAGATTTTTTTTTGGCTAAGAGGGGATCGAGCTGCCTATGAATTAACTCTTTAGCTTAGGTTCACATTCTCTATTAATATCTTCAATTATTTAGCAGGATAACTTTTTAAAAACTTGGGTGTGTGGAGGCCGAATTTTTTTCTGATTCTTTTAAAAATGAACTTGCATCAAAATTGTTGTGGCACCCCAATTCAGTGTAAAAAAACTGAAATATCTGGTGGGAGGGAGACTTTAAGAGGAATTAGTTAGCAAAAAGGTGACAATTAGATGGTTTTATATGAAAAATAGATACAAAGTTTTCTGCTGTTCATTTCTGAATTGCATGTGCTTGTTGATCATCTTGTTCTTCTGTCCTCATTTCCGACAAGAGGCGTGACTAGACGGGGTAAATGAGGGATCCAACAATTTCTTAGATGGCCAATCTATATTTCTACCAACTCACCTCTCTACTAACCATCAAGATTCCACATTTCCAAAGGCTGATCCTAAGTCTGGTTCTAATGTTGATAAACCACTGAACATATGTGGCAAGAATGGAGAATAGAATCAGATGAAGGCAAAAAGAATTTGAAAACACCTTTTATTTTTTATTCCTGTTGATTGACCATCCTCTTCTTTATCTCTCAAAAACGTTTCAGAACTCCAAATACTTCAAACTGTAGTGGACTTTTTGTTATTAATAGAGAAAATTCCTAAAAAAAGTGAAATTTCACTTGGCCATAGTCAAGTTCAATCTCCATGTTCGATCACACTTGACATGGCAATGACCTCGGGGAATTTAAATCATATTTTGAAGGCTAAAACTCAGAAATTTAAGTCTGCTCAAACTACAATTCGATGAAACTACCAGAGTGGAACGTGACTAATATCAATAATTCAGTGTGTTAGACTGTCTCCAGCAACTTGTGCATCTCATGTTGCATCTTCAAAATGCAAAACGAACAGCTACTGTAGGGGCTCCAGAAACTGCTGCATCCCCTACTGCAAAATGCAGCAACCCCTCCCCCGTCGCGCAATCCTGGGGATGCCGCAGCCCAACCGCACCGCAGCCCACCCCACGGACCCACCCCCTCTCCTGGGCTCCTCCGCCGGGAGGCCGCCTCCAGGCTGGCCCCTGCCTGCATGCCTAGCGCCGCCGCGCCGTGCCGCCTGCCCGCCACCACCACCGACGCCCCGCCGCGCCCGGGGAGCTCGCCACGCCGCCAACACAGACGGCCCGCGGAGGCGGAGCAGAGAGTGTCGGCCGCCCGGCCGCCTCTGCTCCCCGTGCGTTGTGGAGGAGGAGGCCACCATCCCGGCGCGCTTCCAGGCCGGCAGATCGAGGCTCGCACAGTGGATTCTGCCGCAGATCGAGGACCAGCAGATCGAGGCCCCTGCGGATCGAGGCCGCAACGGAGGAGCCCGACCCACCGGCCGCTGACGCTTGCTTGAGCTCCTCCGACGCCAACGCCTGCTTGTGCTCCACCACGCCCTCCCTCGTCGGCCTCCCCGTCTGCCGCCGCGCTACTCCACCCGCGTAGCCGCGCCTCGCCTCCTCCGCCACCCGCGGTGGGTGGAGCAGGAGCGCGGCGACGTCCTGCCGCGTGAGCGCGAGAAGGAGCAGGGGCCGACGCAACTCGATGGAGATCCAAGATCCGGTGGTGTAGAGCGGGAGCCTGCGGCCGGCGGCGGAGCTAGAGGTTCTGGAGCTCTGCGGCGTCCGGCGACGCCTTCTTCCCTGCTCTGCCTCGCTCCTCTGCTCGATCCCGCCGCTCGCGGGAGCCAACGGCCCGGGAAGATGCGCTTCCGCTTGCCCCGACTGCCGGAAGCCATCTCTTTTGCAGCACGTCAATTCTTCTCTCTCATGCCGCATATGGTGCTTTTGCGCATGCGGATGCGCACAAGCTGCTGGAGACGGTCTTATAATGTTTTATCCTTCTACCAGCTTGTGAACGGGTACCAAATTGACTTGGTTAATTAGGTGGCTTCATTAGCACAGACAACAAGCCCCTGTGTAAGGGTGGGCTAGGAGTTCGGAAGTTTTCTCGACATATGTGTGAGAAGGTTTTCTTCTTAGTACAATGCCCGTGACGAAGATGGTCTTATCCCGGTCTTACCATTCACAGGTCAAGTTTTTTTAATCCTTCTACCAACTTCATCATTCCTTGGATGATCAGAAGTCTGGTTGATGCACTCAGACCTTATCTCCCTGGCAAACCAAAGTTATTCTGCAGTGCCAAAGCTTTAACAATAATGCATCGACAAGATTAGGTTTGCTTTTATTAAGCGGTAGAATCTCCGAACTGGGGTGACCATTCAAAATACCCAGGTTTGTTGATTTGGGCATTTGGCCGTGCAAGGCTGAGAAACTGCATTTTAATTCTCTAGAAATGAGAGATCCCAAATTTTATAACCCAAACAACAAATTTAACCGAAACATTCAACATTTTCTACTACAACAACAGAAATCTGGAACTAAATACTTACCAGGGATTGTCATAACATCAGAAATATGAGAAATATTTATTATTGAACACAACAGGTACATGGCGAACTCTGAAACACATAGAGGTAGTATGTACATAGCAGAGACACACAAACAGTTGACACTCATTTTTCTTTATTTCACGAAATAGTTCAGCAAAGCTCACAGGCGTATAACAATATTAGTAGGCTCCAGACTCCAGCTCTGCTCTTACCCCGACTTCTTATCTATAGAGCGCAGTGGCCGGCATCAGGCATGGGAGAGCCTGGAGCTTGGGATGTACATCCTGGCCCAAAGATGTCTGCCTTCGATCATGAACTTGGCTGTCTCCTGCCCTTCCAGCACCACTGGGATCATAGCTGCGCTGCGTAGGACCACCCGCCCGTACACCGGCTGCTGCCCCGGTGCCACGTTCTCAACCATCACCGTCTCTACGCATGGCCCGAACATCCTGCAATGCATCATGCATGAACAAATTATCTAGTGCTGCCTGTATATGTATTATGATCGTGAACAATCATGCACCTTCGTTTTGGAGAAGCTTGAACAAAAATTAGCATAGACTAATTCACTGGTATTGCAGAGTGAAATTTGTCAACATGTTAGCTGGTCCATAAGCTCTTTGCCACTGATCCACTGACTCTAGAGCCCAACCATTTTGTTGTCGAGAGCTTTTGAGTCTCAAGATAATGTTTTGAAATCAACTTAAAGTTGTTAATATGATTAAAAACTTTGTAAAGTAAGCAAAATATGGCTATTTAAATCTTAGTTTTGAATGTTCACTTCGATGAATATATATCAGATAGATCTGAAAATATAAAAGCCAAGTAACTATAGCTGGGTACTTCATGATCCTTGAAAGTCTCGTTGGATAAATTTGGAAATACAAACAAGTTCCGTTGAGAAGATATTGAAAACGTAAAGGCTACACAAGTACACAACTATCGCAAATCACTTCAAGAAGTCACATGTACCGCCACTATGGATTAGTAGGCGTATATACTCACTGATGGAGAAGATGAGAAAGTGAGCTTACGAGTTGAAGAACTTCATGATGTCCTCCCTGCTGATGGGGTAGCCTTTGGAGAAGGTGATGAATAAGGATCGATAGTCATCCGGTAGGGGGCTTTGCATCGGGAACCATGGGGACGCCATGGGGTTCAGTAGGAAGGGTGCTGCCATCGAATTTAGTGGCAAGGGTGCCACTCTTGGGGTGGGGGAAATAGGGGGGCTGACCATCAGTGAGGAAGTGGGCACACGACATGTATTGCTTGGCATGGAAGTGGAGCTATTGCCAACATCGCAGACAGCAAGGCAGATGCTCATGTACTGGTGAGTGATGCCATCCAAGACCTCACGGCGACCTTGAAAGTAGCCCACATCATCGATGGGCTTGCTTAAGAATGCATTTGTGCAGGGTAGGTGCTTGTCACGGTTGTCATTGGCACCGACTGTGGCCCCTTGGCCCAAGTTGGCGAGGCAATGGAGGCATGCAATTGCCTCCTTGACGAACCGCAACACAACAGGTCCTGGCAATGCAGCAACACGACGGATGAAATCATGGTGGCCAGTGGACTCGAACCAGAGCCATAGTGCGATCACCCACTGCATGGTCGCTGGGTCTTGGGCAAGGTCATGCACTAGACGGTGGAACAAGTCGCTCTCAAGCTTATGGAAGAGGAGTAGTCTTTCCATGGTAGTCAGGCTGGCCATAGTGATCATCAATGAGCTTGGTCCCCAAACAGGGAGGTTAATGATGTCATGCATAGGTACACCTCGATGGATAGGTCACTAGATGAAGATAAGAGCATGCAACCCATGTGAATAAGAGGCAACAACCCACTAAGAGCAAAGCAAGCATGTGTCGAAGGAGGTTGTTGTTTGCTAGTAGCTACAAGACAAGATAGTGCACACAAGGTAGCATACATGACACGGTGGACACACGTCGATGTACCTAGCCAAACCATGCCTTATATGAAAAGCCTCAATACTACTAATATCCTTTGTCTTTTGTGGAGTTTTGTGCTACGAGTTTTCTTTTATTTTGGAAACAATCGGGTTAGGTGCATCCATATCTACTTTGTCATATTTGTTTATATTTCATTTTTACATATTAGAGTAAGGTACATATAACTCTGATGCTTCTTGAGGAAAGAAACTTTTTTAAGATGTTCAGATTGTTGGTGAAGAGAAATACAACAACCTTGTAAGGATTATCCTAGCATAAATCATGACGAGTAATATGGGATTATTGATACCGTATGAGTTAAGAAAATTGGTAGACTTAATCGAAATGTCTTTAAGCATGAGGTGAACTCATTCTCCTAGTTTTGAGCCGTGGTAAAGCACGAACACCGACAATTATTGGAGTTTATCTCCCTAGGGTTTTTCTCTCCCTTCGTTCATGTCATGGCGATCAATGAAGGAGGTGTTCTTATGGCTGATTCTAATCATGCGAATATTGGTCACCACTCTAAAAATCTCAGTGGATTTTTTTAAATTGCGCATATAGCACTGAGATTTTTATTAACATACTGTAGCATTACTAGTAAACAAGAGTGAAGATCTAAATGCATATCTCTCTCAAAATTTCTAGTCTATATAAAACCTTGGGTAAAAATACTATTGGAACAAGTAAGTGATGCTGTTGTGTGGACCTTCAGCGCGGATACATAGCCGATGAAGTTTGTGGCGGCCTAGAGACTCCACGACAATCCTAGAACAGGATCTAGCTTGCACGGTCACCGTGTGGTGGATGCGGTCGTGCACCAACCATTGGATATTAGACCGCCAGCATGGTGATCATCAGCATTTGAGGTCCCTGCCCACCAGCAGCAGCTGAAATAGTGACGTGCATGTAAACCGTCTACATGCACAGATCAAGGAAAAGAGCATGCGACCCAGCAGAAAAAAAGGGCAAAAACGGTTCACCCAGAGATCAAGGGAAAGAGCATGCACAACCCATCAGAAAAAAAAAGGCAAAAATGGTTCACCTAGTGTCCAGTGAGAGGAAAGGTCAGGGAAACGAAGATGCAACCAAGTAGGAGAAAGGGGGCCAAAAAGGGTTGGATCAGTAAGAGCAAAGCAAGCATGCATACAAGAAGGTTGTTGAGTGACCGTGGTTGCAGACAAGAGAGTGCACAAGAGAGATCATGCAGATATAGCTCTGTGGGCACAATACAATGTATATGTATCCACCATGTCTCACACAAAAGTCTTTTTACTAAATTCCTATGTAGCTTTGTGTCACTTTTTTTGGAAACGCTCAAGGTAAGGTGCATATATATTAACTTTTTGCCAGCTTGTAGTTCTTATCTTTTAATTTGGACACATTTGAGTTAGTTACGTATGGCTTTGGGTTCTCTCTCCTTGAGAAATGTCTTACCGATGGCCACGTACATTGTTGGTAAATATGCCACTGTAAGTATTACCCAACAGGATAACCATGATGAGTCAATGGAATGATCAAAAGGTTAACAAGCTACAAGGGAGTAACAATCATACACTTAGCTGAACGCGAGCATAATGCATCATGATAAATTATACTATTGTCGTTTTCATAGTTCATTATCAAGATATAGTAAACATGTATGATATTACATTTTTAGAGTATATACCATTTTGTTGCTTATAGCTAAAAGAAGTCGTCACATATGTTTGTGTGTAGTAATCGTCATTCCAACATGACAAAAAAGTTGTCGGTGACCGTACATTAGTAGTTAGGGGGTGGAGGTGGGCGTAAATAGCAGGCTGCCTATGTCATTGGCTCAATGCATTACTAGAAGAAGATACGTTGTAACGGCAAACACAAATATGTCGATCGACAAGTCAAAGTTTTTTTAAAAGGTGGTGCGCCGCCACATAATGGATAAAATCCTACACCCATGGACAGTGAATCAAAACAAGCAGAATTGTCCACGACAGTTTGTTTCAGAATGGTGACCTGAATTTGAATTTGTGATCTACAAAGATATGCAGTAAACCAGTAAATGTACTGCCATCTCTCCTGTCAACTTGTGGCTACTTATAACCCCAGCAGGCCCCTCTCCCTCACTCCAACACCAAGCATTGCACCCTTCCTCCCTCTCTCCGCCATGGCTGCTCGGGTGTGGGAAGTCCTCGATGCCAGCAAGACTGCCCGCAATGCGTACATGTGCGTCCTCTCCCAGCCAACAGCCCGGGCTGTTGCTCAAAACACCATCTGCCTCCTCCTCTGGCTGGAGATGACCTTGGTTTCGATGATGTCTTCCACACCGTGGCGACAATGCTGCCCGATGACACGCTCACGTGCGTGCACGAGGCGAACACCATGTACACCTACGTCATCCACAGCTATGAGATGTCGCAGACGTTCCAAGGCATCCAGAACCTCACGGGCATCTGCGGTAGGGGCGAGCTCGTCAACTTCAGGTTCTTCGTGTTCCACAAGGAACTCGTCACACGTGGTGTCAACATGATCCAGGACAACATCGGGAGGCTCGTGTTCGATGACAACCTGCATGTGATGCTACACAAGTACGAATATGATTGCAATTATTTCTTGATCCCCATCTCGGTGCTAGCTCCAGAGCTCATGGTGTCGTTTGACATCACCATAATAACGCCACCCGAGGACTCGCGAACTGTGTTTGTTGCCTTCCCCGAAGGCAGCCCTCTGACGTCTCAAGCCATCCTAAACTACTTTCAGAGGCACATATTGGCTTCTTGGTATATATATACTTAGTGATATATGATCACTGATGGATAGCATTGATCCCTTGAATTGCTACGATTGAGTTCAACTACATGTATTGTGCAGCACTTTGGGGCTTGGGTTCTACATCAAACGTATCGCCATGGAGCGGTCGTGCGCAGGGCAGTCGGCGAAGCACAATGTCGTGGTGTTCAACAGCGTGGCAAAGAGGCCCGAGGCCATGATGGGGGGTGTCAGGGTTTGATACCGCCGACAAGTAAATTTGTGTACGTTCGTGCGTCGGATACGGACAGTGGCACAAGAGACACAGGGGTTTATTGGTTCGAGCACCTCGGGGGTCCCTATGTCTAGTCTGAGGAAGTGTTCTTTATGCCCAAAGGGCTCGTAGTAGGGGATACAAGCCTAGGTCGGGAGAGGGACCTGATCCCAAGTCTCCGTGGTGCTGTGAGCGCGTAGTGCTCGGTTGCGTATGTGGTGTTGTTGTGTTTGTTCTTTTACTTCGGTCCCCCGTCGTTAAGGGTCCCTGCTTCTCCTTTTATAGCTTAAGGGGAGTAGGGGTACAAAGGGTAGGAAGGTAAAAACGTATCCCGCCACAATGTCGTAACAGTGCCAGAACAGTGCCGCGACGCGGGCCTTCGTCTTGGATTGGAGTCGTACGTTGGCTAGCCGCGGTAGCCCCCGTCTAGGGCGACGTAGGTGACGAGCCCTCGCCTGGAGGCGGCTGGCTTCGACTTACTGATTCGGTGCGCTCGGCAGGTCGGGGACTCTGTATGAGCCCTCGACCTTACTTCAGGTGGCTGCTTGGTCGGGGAGCGTCGTCCGATGGCTTACCCGCGAAGGATTCACCTGTCCCCGGTCACTATAGCGACCTTAAGTGACGGGCTGTTTTTTTACTGCGCCCCCACGCCGGGGGGAGATCTCATCATTACCTGACAGCTGGGATTCCCCCGCCATGTGACCCCTGGCACGCCCGCGGGCGGCGCGGAGCCGCTCTCGCCACGTTGCGGTTCCCCTCGGAGGAGACCCTGTGTTTGGTTGAGGGGGCGAGGCCTTAGGTCGTACGAGGCAGAGTCTTCCGTCCAGATGCTTGTTAGGTCGGGGTGTTTCCTTAGGTCGCGCGAGGCGGGAACCTTGGTCGAAGACAGGGCATCAGGCAGCGTGAGCCTCTAACGTGGCAATGGTGGCCCCCGGTCGTCCTGCGCGGCCTTCTTGACGTTGATGCTGGGCCTCCTCGTTCGTGGGCCTTTTTAGTCTTGTTAAATAGAGAGATCAGGGGCTGAGTTAATCACCCCTGGTTTATCCCCTCGTCAGGGGGAGATCGCAATATTCTTCAAGGCCGATGGTGGCGGTGACATGTGGGTGCAGGAATACTCGCCTCCTTGCTAAACTGTTGGTCGCGTGTTCGTCATTGTTGAGTCTGATGCGACCGATCTATGTATGTTTGTGCAGCCAGCTGTATGGTTGGTTAGCGGGTACTTTATTTTTCTGGAATAGATTTGCTAGTCGTTGTTCTTCTATCGATGGAGTGAGTGATCAGCTAGTATTGGGTATTTTCCTCATGTTTGGATCAATGGAATGTTAATTTCTAGTCAAGCTAAGGTTATGCATTCCAAAATTTGTCCTAGTTTATTGTTACTTTTTTTTTCATGTCATTCGTCACATTAACAAGGTTATTAAAGATCAACAGGAGAACTACACATGACCTTTATGGTTTGAGTAAGGAACATGACTATTGTGATTTGGGGTAAATCAAATTTGGTTGTTCTTTCCCACCTCGACAACCCCTCTACCACCCCTGTTGCCTCCTCCTCCACCACCCTGACCACTGACGGTTGTTGTGTCGTCCCCACCAACCGTCCACACCCACTCTCGACCCTTGGGATCCTCAGCCCCGCCGCCAGTCACTGGCCCGGCTGTCGTCCGACCCCAGCTAGCCACATCCACCGCCGCTCCTCGAGCACCCCCACCCCCATCTCTTCAAGGTATGGTGTCTAACGGAACCCTTAGTTCTAATCGCAGAACCCCCAAACCCTAACCCGACCGCTTGGGAACCCAAAGCCATAAGATAGTCCGCCACCCACGGCCGGTCCAGTTTGCCACCAGAGAGAGAGAGAGAGAGAGAGAGAGAGAGAGAGAGAGAGAGAGGAAAGTAGACCTGGATCTTGTGAACACGTGCAATGTTACATTCTTAAAGTATATATAATTTTTTCGCTTATAACTAAAAGAAGACATCACATATGTTTGCGTGCAGTTAGCTTCACTGCAAATATGATAAAAAAAGTTGTCGGTGACCATACATTACTAGTTAGTGGATGGAGGTGGTCGTAAATAGCAGGCTGCCTGTGTCATTGGCTCATTGCATTACTAGAAGAAGATAAGTTGTAATGGCAAACATAAATGTGTCAATCGACAAACCAATATTGTTTTTAAAAGGTCGTTCTCAAGCTTGTGGAAGAGGAGTAGTCTTTCCATGGTAGTCAAGCTGGCCATGGTGATTGTCGACAAGCTCGCTTACCAAACAGGAAGGTTAATGATGTCATGCACGCGTACACCTCGATGGATAGGTCACTAGATGAAGATAAGAGCATGCAACTCAGGTAAATAAAAGGTAACAACCCACTAAGAGAAAAGCAAGCATGCATCCAAGGATGTTGTTATTTGCTAGTGGCTACAAGACAAGAGAGTGCACACGAGGTAGCATACATGACACTGTGGACACACGTCGATGTACCTAGCCAAACCATGCCTTATATGAAAAGCCTCAATACTACTAACATCATTTGCCTTTTGTGAAGCTTCGTGCTACATGTTTTCTTTTATTCTGGAAACAATCGGGTTAGGTGCATCCATATCTACTTTGTTCACATTCACATTTTTTATATTTTTCATTTTGACATATTAGAGTAAGGTACATATAAATTCAATGCTTCTTCAGGAAAGATTTTTTAAAGATGTTTAGATTGTTGGTGAAGAGATGCATACAACAACCTTGTAAGGATTATCTGCATAAATTATGATGAGTCATATGGGATTGTTGATACCATAATGAGTTTGCAAAATTGGCAGACTTAACTGAAATGGCTTTGAGCGTTGTGGTGAACTCATTCTCCTAGCTTTGAGCAGTGGGAAAACACAAACAACGACAATTACTGGAGTTTGTCCCCCCCAGGGGTACTTTCTCTCCCTTCGCTCATGCCATGGCGATCAATCAAGAAGGTGTTCTTAAATGGCTAATTCTAAGCATGCAAATATTGGTCAATGGTCACCACTCTAAATCTCAATGTTTTTTTTGAAGTGAGCATATACCACTGAGATTTTTATTAACATACTGAAGCATTACTAAAGAGCAATTAGTAAACAAGAGTGAAGATCTAAATGCATATATCTCTTAAAATTGCTAGTCTATATAAAACCTTGGGTAAATATATTAGAACATGTAAGTGATGTTGTTGTGTGGACCTGCAGCACAGAGACAGCAGATGAAGTTTGTGGTGGCCTATACAGACTCCACGGCAATCCTAGAACACGATCTAGCTTGCATAATGCATCATGGTAAATTATACTATTGCCATTTTCATAGTTCAATAATGAAGATATCATATTCTTTCCTAGATCTTGTGAACACACGTGTGATATTAAATTTTTTAGAGTATATACTATTTTGTCACTTATAGTGAAAAAAGAAATCATCACACATGTTTAAGTGTAGTTAGGATCATTGCAACATGAACAAAAAAAAAGTTGTCGGTGACCGTACATTAGTATTTAGGGGGTGGAGGTCTGCGTAAATAGCAGGCTGCCTATGTCATTGGCTCATTTCATTACTAGAAGAAAATATGTTGTAACGGCAAACACAAATGTGTCGATTGACAAGTTAAAGTTGTTTTAAAAGGTGGTGGACCGTCACATAATGAAAAAAAGCCTACACCACTCATGGACAGTGAATAAAAACAAGCAGAATTGGCCACAACAATTTGTTTCAGAATGGTGACCTGAATTTGAATTTGTGATCTACAAAGGTATGCGGTAAACCAGTAAATGTACTGCCATTTCAGTCAGTCACATATGGCCGTCCTAGCCTCCTTATAAGCATTGCATCTCCCTCCCTCTCTCTCTCTCTCTCTCTCTCTCTCTCTCTCTCCACCATGGCTGTTTGGATGTGGGAAGTCCTCGACGCCAACGAGACCGCCTGCAGTGCCTACCTACACGTCCTCTCCCAACCGACTACCCGGGCTATTGCCCAGAACACCGTCCGCCTCCTCCTCTGACTGGAGATGACCTGGGCTTCAACGATGTCCTTCACAACGTGGCGACCATGGCACACAACGACATCTCACTCGCGCAGATCGTTAACAAGGCGAACACCATGTACACCTACATCCTCCATGGCTACGAGATGCCGCAAACGTTCCGGGGCATCCGGAACCCCACGGGCCTCTGCGGCGGGGGAGAGCTCGTTGACTGCAGGTTCTTCGTGTTCCACAAGGACCTCGTCGCACGCGGCGTCATCAAGATCTGGGACAACATCGGGAGGCTCAAGTTCAACAACAATCTGCACGCGATGCTGCGCAAGTACGATTGTACGAATATGATTGCAACTCCTTCTTGATCCCCAACCCGGTGCCAACTCTGGAGCTCATGGCGCCGTTCGACATCACCATGACAGCGTCGCATGAGGACTCACGAACTGTGTTCAATGCCTTCCCCGACACTACTTTTAGAGGTACGTCTTGACTTCTTGGTATATATACTTAGTGATATATGATCACTGATGGATAGCATTCATCCCCTGAATTGTTACGATTGATTTCAACTATGTGTATTGTGCAACACTCTATGGCTCAGGTTCTGTATCGAGCGTGTTGCCATGGAGCAGCCGTGCGCGGGGCACTCGGCGAAGCACGACATCGTGGTGTTCAGCAGCGTGGCGAAGAGGGCCGAGGCCATGATGAGGGAGACAACGATATTCTTCAGGGCCGATGATGGCGGTGACATGTGGGTGCAGAAATACTCACCTCCCTGCTAAACTGCTGGTCACGTGTTCATTGTTGTTGAGTCCGATCTGATCGATCTATGTATGTTTGCGCCACCGGCCATATGGTTGGTCAGCGGGTACTTTGTTTTTTCTGGAATAGATTTGCTAGCCATTGTTGTTCTATCGATCGAGCGAGTGATTAGCTATCAGGTATTGTCGTCATGTTTGGAATGATGGAATGCTAATTTCAAGTCAAGTCAAGGTTATGCATCCAAAATTTGTCCCAGTTTGTTACTTTATTTCTGTGTCCTTGCCATCTCGTTACCATGGTGAAAGATCAACATGCATGCAATTGCACAGGATGGTGGTGGTTTAAATAAGAGCCCCAACAATTTGGATCTGTCTATATACCAAGTTTTTGATTTTTATCAATCTCTCAATTGCTTTTTTTGGGGCCATGGATGCTAGATCCGGTGGCTGATAGATGATAGGCAGCAATTTTCTTTGTTTTGTTCGTCGGGAATCGATTGATTTTTGTTTGTGTGTCAATCACTTTATCTTTCCTTGCTGAAAGATCCAACAAAATAAAAAATGCATCTAACTTTTTTGGGCTGACAACAAAAAAATATTTATTTGTTATGTGTAGGAAATTATAGTACAATTTGTTGTTGTGAAAAAAATATAAGATGCTTTTTATTTATTATTTCTCAAAAAAATATGTGTTAGTTTTTTTTATTTTTCTGTTCCAAAACAAAGTTAAGGCCACTTATTTTTGTAGTGAAAAACTCAAGCCACTAAAAGCAAACCAAGCATGCATCCAAGAAAGTTGTTGTTTGTTAGTGGCTACAACACAAAAGAGTACACACGAGGTAGCATACATGACACTGTGGATACACGTCGATGTATCTAGCCAAACCATACCTTATATGAAAAACCTTGATACTACTAACATCCTTTGTGTTTTGCGTAGCTTTGTGCTACATGTTTTCTTTTATTTTGGAAATAGTGGGTTAGGTGCATCCATATCTACTTTTTTCACATTCATATTTCTTTATATTTCATTTTGATGTATTAGAGTTAGCTAGGTACATATAACTCTGATGCTTCTTGAGGAAAGCAACTTTTTAAGATGTTCACATTGTTGGTGAACATATATAACATAAATCATGATGAGTCAAATGGGATTGTTGATACCATAATGAGTTACGAAAATTAGTAGACTTAACCAAAATGGGTTTGAGCATTGAGGTGAACTCAACCTCCTAGCTTTGAGTAGTGGAAAAGCACGAACACTGACAAATGCTGGAGTTTATCTCCCTATGATTCTTTCTCTCTCCCTTCGTTCAAGCCATGGCGATCAATCAAGGAGGTGTTCTTGTGGCAAATTCAAATCATGCAAATATTGGTCATCCTACATTACATAATGCACACTTCAAAAAACCACTGAGATTTTTACTAACATATTGTAGAATTACTAAGGAGCAATTAGCAAACAAGAGTGAAGATCAAAATGCATATATTTGCTAAAATTGCTAGTCTATATAAAAGCTTGGGTAAAAAAATATTGGGAATTTTGTCTGCATCACATACTCAAAGGATGGTTTTGTGCGAGACACACTCCATTTGTTGATATAGTGGGTTGGACACTCTGATGTGTCATTTTGTCTCCAACACACCGCAAAACACTTAAAATAACTTCTTTACCCTCGTAAAGCCAGACTCACCTGTCATATATGTCCCTCTCCTCCTCTTGCCTGGAGACTTGCCATCGACCTTGCTGATGTGCCCTTGTCTTTGCTCAATCTCCACCCCACGAGCCCAATGCTGAGGGGACATCGTCTGAGCAGCCTACCCGCCCCCACCACTCCATTGTCGTCGCCAAGGGGATGTGTTGCTGTTGAAGCAGAGCACGCCTCCCACCCCATCCCCCTCTGCATTTTTCACTAAGGGGGACATGCCACCAAATTAAAGGGTCATGCCCCAATCAGAGCCCAGTGCGTCTGCCCGCCCCATCCTCCTCTATAGCGATCGTCAAGGAGGGGAGGCACCACCGTCAGAGCTGAGTACGGTCGCCCTCCCTACCCCCCTTCACGGTCACCTCAGAGCTGAGAATGCCTACCTGCCCGCTCCACCCTCTCCTACGTGGATGTCACTGATGTGATGTCACCGAGGAGCTCCCATGTGCCAGGCGCAGTGGCGGCTCCTGCCGGCCTAGGCCTCTGTTGACGGTTCTTAAAGCACTTTTCTACCATCAACTTTATCCATAAAAATATAGGTGTATGGGGCTTAACACTAACTATTTCCATGAGTTTTCATAAGTATGTGTTTGCAAAGACTAAGAATTGGAATAGGCCCAAACAAGAAGGAAAATCCAGCATCTACACGAGGCCCACTCTACCTGAGAAAGAAGACCTACAATCAAAGCTTATCTAGGCTAAACCACCCAAGACTCACATACCTATGACGAGGCCCAACCAGAGGGCCCACCAACCAAAGGTGGTGGCGAGGCAGGCCACCACTAGGTCGGCCGACCCACTGGTTCGGCCGACCCAGGTTGAGTATCAGGCGGGCCAAGCTTATGCGGGAAGATCCTAGGCATAATAACAAAGGTGATAGAGGAAGATCCCATAGAATATTCTCACAATCAAGCCTTAGCCAACCAGAAGAAGGCACCTGGACCAAAGGGCCCATATATCAGAGCAAATCCACTCAATCATGCGTGAATCCCCAAGAATCATCACAAGGGCCCACTAGTCATACTCTCACCAAAAGGGTGACACGAGAGGCGACAACCTTGGTTCGGCCGAACCAGGATCACCTCCGGTCGCGTCAGGTTTTGGCGGGAAGATCTCCCGCCATCTCCCCAAGGCAGTGGAGGGGGTTTCCATGTATAACTCACCCAGAACCGCCTCTCCACGCTATAAAGGGAGGCCTCCCCCCCTCATTCTACACACCAATTCCTCTCCTCTCTAGTAGAAGTCCAAGAGAAGAAGAGCTCTCCTCTATATTCTAGTTCTCTAGAAAATAGGGAGAGAGTGAGGTGTAGCTCGGAGAATGCATCGGCCTGTCGGCGCTCTTCTCCGATCCTGTACCTCAGTGGATGCTTCCTTCTCCTAAGTAAGTATTCGTGATTTCCTTATGGTAGAAGTTCTTTTGGTAATATAAGTTTATCGTTTATCTGCATGTGGGTTCATCGCTCGTCCTTGTGGAGGGGCTCTGACCTTTGGACTATAGCCGTCAGTGCGGAGTCTGGCCGGGGTCAGAGTCGTGATCGCTAGTGTAGACGTGGTGTCTAGGCTAAAGGTTGCCTTTGTTTGCTACCTTTCTCCACGGTCTGAGGGGTAGGTGTACGGGTGGTGACAGCCCCGTGCATCCCTTGTATTCCCCCACATGAGGGTTCGGCATAGAGCTAATAGCCGGAGTCTCTTGGCAGGCCAGGCGAGAGCCGGTGCCCGAAGCAAGAAAGTAGAGGCTGAGTTTATCTTATTGTTATTAGACCCTAAGCCATAGGAATCCTCTCTACCCATCAAAAATATATATCTTCTTGTTTACCTTGGATGAACCAGCTACAAGACTTCTATACACCTCCGTTTCCCTGAGGAAAAATGCGATACCCTGAATACTCTCCGAGTGAAGTGCTACAATGGGCGGGAGGCGTTGCCCCACGGTTTTTGCTCAAAAAAAGTGCTACAATGGGATTTATCGCTTGCGGATTTATTCGTGACATAAAAAATACCAATAGCCTCCACTACCATTTAGGCTCGATCAGCCTCGCGGAGCTATGACACAGAGGGTAGGCGTGGGATGTGGCTTGCATCAATAGAGGAAGCAAAGAGGAAAGGGAAGAGGCAGAGGGACAGAGAGCGGACGGGTGGTGTGTGTGTGTGTGTGTGTGTGTGTGTGTTGGAGACAAAAATATGAATTCAGAGTGCCCGGTTCACTAAATCAGAGAATGGAGTGTGTCTCACACCAAACCATCCTCAAATTCCCAAAAACATTAGAACAGGTAAGTGATGCCGTGATGTGGGCATGTAGTGCGGAGACATACTAGATGAAGTTTGTGGTGGCTAGGGATGGCAACGGGGGCCCGATCCCCGATCCCCGGTGGGGATTTCCTCTATTAGGGGATGTAAATGGGATGATTTTACTCCCCGTGGGGATCTTAGCGGACCAAAACTCGTCCCCGTCGGGTGAGACGGGGGCAGGAACGTTCCCCAGCTCCCCATCCCCGATCCCCGTTGGGGTCCCCGAATTCGTGTGCATGTGTATTAGATATAGGCCGAAATCAGCCCAACAAATATTATTTGGCCCAAGCCCACAAGCTGAGTATAAAACTTGGACAACGAGTCAGCGACCTGCTAACCCTAACCTCTCCCCTGAACCCATCCCCTTGCCTCCCCATTCTCAACCGCCAACCCCTCCTCATTCTCATTCTTCGCAGCACGAAAACGAGTACGCGAGCGTGCGTCTGCGGCGGCCGGTCGTAGATCTCGTCTCCCCCTCAGCGGCTCAGCCCCTCCCCAATCTGCGCCGGCGCCGGCACCGCCACAGGCCGGGACATCCTCGCGGGCTCGCCATTCGTCCTCTCCCTCCGAATCCTGCGACACCAAGCCGTGCTGCCGTCCAGCGAGTGCTGACAGATCTCTGTGCAGGGCGCAGACTCGCAGCTGCATGCTTTGCGCCATGCAGTGAGCCATGTGCCCCTATACGATGATTCCCATTTACTGCTTTGCACGGTGAGATTTGCAGTTGCAGACTTGCAGCGTAAAGGATTTTCATTTTTTTTGTTTGCTCCTTGAGAACTGAGAAGGCTGGCAAATTGTATGGATGTATATATGGGTGTTCGTATTGATTTGTGTTTTGTTCTTGTGTAATCCTTAGATGTTTCTCTCAAAGCTTTCTAGGCAAACTAAGATAGAACAAATGTCCAACATGAATGTCGGGGAATTTTCGGGGTTGAGATCCCCGTCGGGGGTCTGATCCCCGCTCGGGGACGGGGACGGGGATATTTTCTTTAGTCGGGGAGGAGAACGTTAACGTAATCCCCGACGGGGATCGCCTCGTTGCCATCCCTAGTGGTGGCTGGAACGTGACTATATCGAGCTTGTGAATGAGATCCACATATCAGACCACCAGCATGGTGATGATTGGCATTTGAGATCCCTGATCGACCAGCAGCAACTGAAATGGTGACATGCCATCTACATGCACAAATCAAGGAAAAGAGCATGCAATTCAGCAGAAAAAAAAGCCAAACATGGTTCACCCAGTAAGAGGAAAGATCAAGGAAAAGAGGATGCGACCCAATAGGGAAAAAGGCCAACAAGGTTGTTGAGTGATGGTGGCTGCAGACAAGAGAGTGCACAAGAGAGAGCATGCATATCTCTGTGGGGCGCATTTCAATGTAAATGTACATGAAAGCCTTTCTACTAACCTCGTGTGTAGCTTTGTGTTACTTTTTTTTGAAACCCTAAAGTTAGATGCATATATATTAACCTTTTGCCAGCTCATAGCTCTTGTCTCTTAATTTCGACACTTTGAGTTAGTTACGTATGGCTTTGGGATCTCTCTCTCTCTCTCTCTCTCTCTCCTCGAGAAATAGGTCTTACTGATCTCCATGTACATTGGTAAATACCACGGTAAGGATTACCCAACAGGGAGTTCTCAACAGGTGTATGTGTAACTAACATTATCGCAACATGTAAACACTTTTGTGCCTCGTGCCTCTCAAAGTGTTATCACGACACGATAATGGCTGCACATTGTCAACATTTTCATTAAACGAAGAGGTAATGTTCCAATAAAGGCAAACACAAATGTGTTGACTGTTAAGTCAAAATTACGTTTGAAGATGCTACCATGTAACGAAAAGTTCACACTCATGAATGAATCAAAATAGGTCGGACATTCGAATTCACACCGGTGATGTGAATCTGAATTTGTTTTCTACAAAGTTGCTATGCTCTAACTGAAGTAATTTCACCATTCTAATTACTGCAAGCATGGAAGGTGTTAGGTGTAGAACACTAAAAAATGCACTTGCATTCCTCTTCATGTCTCTCCATGTTCATCTCTTAATCGCTCTCCATGTTCATTGAATACTTAAATTCACATATACCTTCCACTCTAAATGGGAGCAAAAAAAGGTAGTCCTCTTAGTGCTCCATTAGTTCATCTATTGTTGTTCAAGCTACCGCTGCAAGATTCATCTTCTTACAACTGATTCCCCTTGACTATGATTGCAGTAAAGATAGATGCCATTAGTTCCTAGTTCTTTTCTTAACTTAGTTTTGTGATATTATGTTTCCCCTTGATTTGATATTTTTCTAATTCTTAATTCTAGATAGTATTCCTTATGCACTTTATCACATTTTTTCTTAGAAAAATGGAAATAAATATGGCCTTTGCGAGAATCACACACAACAAATCCTTACAAAATTTTCAGCTCAGCAACTGAACAAATAAAAGGAGATGAAAGAATACACATACAAAAGGAAGTAAACATAAGTATTGTCTATTAGTGCTACGCCATCCAATCTTGACAATAAATAGACAGGTTCCTTTGTGTTCTCATGCTGCATCAATCATCAATATCACAACCATTATGTTCTCATGAAGGTAGTCATGCATCTGAACTACCCACCATAACACATAGACATCAAAACACCGCATGGATCCCACCATATGCACTTTATCACATATCCGGCATTATTATAATACAAATATGTCCAAATCAGTTATAGAAGTATTCTCTTTCTTCATCGCTTAATATTACAAAATATCATAAAATCAGATTAATTGTTTTAAATTTTATTTTCCCATTGATATCACACTTTTTTAAAAAAACTTAGCTCAACATTAATTATAATGACACTATTGTCGAGACCACCTTATTCATAAATCATACTAATACTACTGTTATCGATTACTCTTACTAAAAATATATGGGAGGCTCCATTTTGTCTCATAGTAAATACAAATCGATTACATTGGTAAACTACAACATCCAGTAAGATTAAATTGGCAAAGAATTAAATATAAGAAATTTTACTTATTGATTAATTTAGTTACTTTGACTCTTCATTGTATGTTTTGCTCCTAATTTTGTATGGAAATCAAAATACTAATTTCAAAAAATCTTATAAATGTAAACATTTATTAGTTGTATATATATTGGACATATTATTATGTTTAGTTGCATTACTAAATTATTAAATTATTCTAAATTTTATCTATTTGTTATTTTTGTTTCAAATGAACTCTTTGTTTGGGTATTTTTATTTCAACTCACATGGCAGTCAAGTGATATCTTTCTTACTTGAAATTTTGAGTTTTGATAGTTATGTACTATATTTGATATAGACTCTCATTTTCCATAATTCCATTTTTTTAATTTCGGATTTTTCTATTTATCATATGTGTTGATATATCGTCGGAGGATTCGGCCCCCTACCATTCTTTTTTTAAGATGTGCATAACACTTTTTAATTAAGTTTGGATACAATGTCTTAACAAAAGAACAACATCAACATAAGAAGCGGAAAAAGGCCACAAGCCTAGAAAAGATAGGTTACTCCCTCCGGTTCACTATTAGAAGTCGTTTTGGACAAGATTGGAGTCAAAAATTGGGAATATAAATCATGAATAAGTTTTAAGTCGTTGAGTTTGAAAATGTGAAAATCATATAAATATATTTGTTTTGAAAATTACTTTCATAAGAATATACATATATAACTTTTCAATAAATATTTTTATAGAAAAGAGAAGTCAAAGTTGTGCTTTGGTGACCGTGTCGCTGTCCTAAATGACTTCTAATACGGAACCGGAGGGAGTACTGTGACGCCCCAGGTTTTTAATTAGCATCATTAGTGCTAATGACCGAGTCAAACCTGTTGACTCTAGTCAAACCTTGGTCAACCTGGGTCATCACCTCGAAAACTTAGCCGACAATCACTAATGACCCTCTTAATCAAGTCAACACACACCCTTGGTCAAAGCTTGGTCAAAGATCCAGTCAAAACCCTGGTCAAACCCCTGTTGTCTTTGAACCTCTCTACAACTTTTGCCGCGTTCTCCAAATTTCACCTAAACACTTCAAAATCTCCCAATATAAAAGTTGTCTAGTTTTTCGAGGGACACAACTTTGCTTTTGGGTGGCATTTCAAATTTTGAGTGGAAAAGGGTGAAAAACTTGGTCAACTGCAGTTAAACACTATTCACCGGCGCCATGAAAGGCAGCAACTTCGCCTGCAGTGCATGCTCAAACGGGTGCTCAAAACCTAGGTCGGCCTTTACAAAAGTTGCTCTCCTATAGGTGCTCTACAAGTTTGGTATTCAAATTTTTCGTCGCCCAGTTCAAATTTTTGGAGCAAAATTCGGTCAAACCGGTCCACGTTGAATAAAATGGTGCCTTGAGCGCCGGCGCCGCGCTCCAGCGTTCCAGTGCGCCCGCGCGTCGCGGCCCTGCGCCCCGGGGCCCGGACGCCGAGGCCACCCGGCAGGGGACCACGTGGCTCCCTCGCGATGCGTGCCCCCCTCTACTAGCGCTGTGACGACCCCGTCCCCCAGGGCCCGGACGCCGAGCCCTCGGCGGCGGCCACGCGCCAAGCGCACGCACCGAGCTGCTGCAACAGCCACATTCCGATGCGCCGGCCGTGCCGGTCCCCCACCACGCCGCGCTCTCTTCGCGGCAAAGGCAGAGACGCCCTCCCCCTCCCCTGGGCTATAAAAGGTCGCCATTCTTTCCTCACCGCGTGCGCACGCCAATGCCGCCGTCCGCCGTGGCCGCCATTGCAGCCGCCGCCGACGAACTCCCTCTCCCGCTCGCGCCCAGTGCCGACCAAACCCCCTAGGCTCTTCCCCCTGCACCACTCAAGCTACCCGTGCCGCTTGTACCTCAGCCACGCCGTCCCCTTCGCCGGAGCGCGAGCTCCAGCGGCCACCGCCGCCGGGTGTGGCCGTGCGCCGTCGCCGGTGCCCTTCTGCCCCACCTCCAGTTCCAAATCGAACCATGGTGAGCCCCTGGCCTTCCTCCACCCTTCCCCGACCCTCCCCGGCGAGCTCCTCGCCGGAATTTCGCCGGCCGCGCCGCCCTCCATGGCCATGGGCCACATTGCAAACACCCAGCACTTTCTAGGGGCCAATTTGCAAACCAGGGGCCTTTCTGTAAGAGTTTGAAAAGTTCCAGGGGCCTGTTTGAAAACTAGGATCTTAAATAGTATTGGGTGTTTGGCTGAGTTTTGTAAAATATATAGAAAACTGTAGAAAAATAAGAAAATTGCAAACTCAATTTTCTTGGATTCCTTGTGAGCAACCCTACAACTTTTGTAAAGCATGACTATACTTTTGCCTGTTATTTTTTGCATGAAAAATAGAAAACTGTCAAACCTAGATCTATTGTAGTTCAAAATACACATGTGATCTCTAGCTAATTTTTGGATATGTTGTCAGTAATGCTATGTCTAGGTGCTGCACCAAAAATTGCACAAAGTTACTGTGCAGATCTTTTAATATGATTTATTTTGTATTTATGCTGAATTTATCTAAATTAATTTTTTGTGTAGCTAAAAGTAATTAGATTTTTGTGCTCAACTTCTGCATGTGATCTTGTTATGCCTAAGTGCATCTCTGGTGAATTAATCACAATTTTATTTCTGACAGAAGTATTTAATCTTGTTTTATTCCTAATTTTCTTTGTAAATGTATAGCTCAAGATCCATAGTAGCTCTAGGTGTATATGTTGCATGCCTAGCTTAGTTTTGGACCAGAGATCATGTGTAAGAAAGTTGAAGTCCTTTTGATGCTTACTTATTTTTATATGTAATTATCTTGTTTTGGTAGCTAGATTTTGTCTTTTGTGATATAATTAATTTATGGCTCTCCTAAGTGTGCATGTGTGTGCAGTGGCTTTGTTTAGGTTTGTAGTGCTTCAGAAACACCCCCATTGAATTTCATCAATTTATTTATGAATAAAAGCAATGGAAGCCATTTAAGCTTAATATTAAAGTTAAATTAGAAAATCACCAATGCCACACCTAATGACCTCATGTTTGTGTGGTACATCATGTTAAAGACTAAATTTCACCAACCCCTTGCTGTTTTGTGAAATTTACATTAATTTATTTACATAAATGTGTACACAGTCACTGTCAAAAAGAATAATTAATAAAGAACCGCATATTGTTCCTTTGTTGGAAGAGTATGCTGAATGTATGTTATCTAGGTGAATGTGGTCAACCATGCACCCCATGGTTGCCATGTGTTGTTTGTAATTAATTGAATCAAAACCGTCAATAAAATCTTGCATTTGCATCCTAGTGTAGATCTTCCCGACGGTAGCTGTACGCGTGTGCCGGAAGGAGGAGACGGAGGAGCTGACGGAGACGTGCACTACGTCGCTGTAGGGCAAGACCTGGACCAAAGTCCAGAAGGGCCCAAGGCCAACCTTGCCGACGAAGGCAAGCCCCGGATCATTAACCCTCTTTTTAAAATTATGCAATTATCTTCGCTATGTTTGTGCATTTACGTTTCAGGAGTTGAAGTGAAACCCTAGATGCATGATCCTTAGGTACCTATGCTCCTTACTAGTATGCTAGGTCGATAGCTGCTAGGCTATAGGACCCGGTAGAAGTCGAGTGATGTTCGTCACTCGCGAGAATAGGTTCTTATGTTGGAATCATAAGATCTTTATAAATGGATTGCTCATGTGGTAAGAGCATGGGATTTGGGCTCCGGTCCAGTGGCTTTCGTGGGCTAAGCTTTTGAACGTACTAAGCACTTGCCGGGAATGGGACCGGTAAACCTAGTACCTGATGGACACGGCAAGGGAACCTTTCCCTACTACCCCTAGGACACCTGATGTGTCCCCCTGCCTGCAACAGTGGGGTACCTGTGCGAGTCTAGGCGGTCCGGCGTGACGTGCTAGTAAGCCTTGTACCGAGGATTGTAGGTTCCAATCCCGAACCGGAGAAAGATGGGAACCGTCTGGTCGGTGTATACCTCGTGTCGTTTTTGTTTGGATTTTCTTGGGGTATGCATTCTTACGTGTGTTTAGGTTTACCTTGCAAGGATTTAATCAATCGATTGTCGGCCTCTCACCATTATCTGAGACTGCTTAATCAACTGGTCATGATATCCCTTAATGATGGAACTTGGTGAATATTACTGCTTGAATTAATTGTATTGTACAATTCTTGATTGAATTAGTTGGCACACTTAAAATGGTAATTAACTAGAATTTGTGCTAAAATATTGAATGTAAGGACATACTCTTTGTTGCCTTTCAGCAAAAGAACTCCACCGACCAAAAAGCCTCTCATGTCTAGAGTTTGGTGATGTAGTTATCACCCGACGGTTAAGTCTTGCTGAGTATTAGTATACTCAGCCTTGCTTTAAAAATGTTGTTGTAGGTGTTGTTTGGCCTGGTGAGATTCCACCCGGCTGGGAGCTGGAATGGGTGGATGACGATGAGTGATGGCATCACGGACGGCCTCCTGTGATGTTGATCGTTCCGCTAGTTTATTTATTCCGCTGTTTTCGAACTCTGAACTTTTACTTATCATGTCAGGAACAATGGTTTGTAATAATAAATCCTTAGGGGTACAATTTGGTCTAAATTTGTGTTTGTACTCTGGACTCGCCTTCGCGTGGGTTTTAGTGCATATGTTCGATCCTATGTGTGATTTCCAAGTGATTTACCGGGCGTTAACCCGGCAACTAACGACGGGATGATACTTTACTGTCGCTTAATGACCAAAGTGTATTGGTTTAGGCAATAGTACGGTATTTTCCTGGGCGGGTTGTCACAGCTGGTATCAGAGCGATTATATGCACCAGAGTTTAATTAACAACCTTAATCACTGGTTTTCGAATAAAATTTGCCAAGATTGCTTGGATTTGTAAAATACATTGGTCCGTTAAGGATGAGTATAGACCGAGAGGCCCTAGAGGGAATTTTTGGGTTCTTTCAGGTGGCTTAAAAATCTATGGTTTATTTTGCTAACTTCCAGCACATTTTATTCTTGTCAGAACTTACTTATTGCACAACCATACTAGTTCATCACGTTTTGCCATACGTGGTGGTGCCACAGGAAAGTCCTGTGAGGGATGGATGGGACCTATTCCAATGGGAACCCACGTCGCGTCTGTGTCTCGCCACGTTTTGCCATACGTGGACGTTCCGCATTGTGGTTATGCGAGGCAAGGATGCACTCCATTCACACGGAGAGTGTCTGAGGTTGGACGCTGTCCATGCAGCGACAAACGCATGGGTGCCGTTTCTATAGTGAACGGTAATGTATGTGGACGCTTTCATGAGTGCTGGCATGAAAGGTTCGATGTGTTCTGTGATCTGCTGCAGGTACACTAACCACGTTTCGTAAGTCGCTAGTGAGCATCGACTAGTTATTATAGGGAGAAACGCGTATATGCCTTGCCACCGGCACTAACTTCGATTTTCGGCTTGATTGCCTTGTGAGGACGAATAGGACGTCTCGCATCATGCTAAAAAAATTGTGGAAACTTAAAACTAAACCCTTTATATGTTTTATGTGCTCTCTAAGGTGAATTTTTGCTAGTGTGCTTCTTCTTGCATAGCCTCTCGTGTGTTGATGTGTTGCTGCCCAAAAATCTGTTGTGGCTGTTTGCTTAGGTCTTTGCACCTTGTTCAAGAATCAACTTGCCTAGGCGATCTCTACCAAAGTTGTTCCATATCTAATCTAGTTCCTGCTCGCAAAAGTTCAAGGTCATAGCCTTTGTATATCTCAAGTCATGCTCAGATTAGTGAACCCCTGTCTTGCTATTTTTCCGGGGACCTAATCTGAAACCTTGATTAGTTGAGCACCTTCCTAACCTTTTTAGATCAACCTTTGTATACTGAAGATGTGCCTCATAACCTTGCTGAGTTGCTGGTAAAATTTGGGAATTTTTGGGGCTCTAGTTTTTAAATTATGAATTTTTGTTCATAACTGCCAGAACTTTATGTCATTATGTATGTATACTCGTTTCGAGTTCTGATCTACAATTGTACCTTTGTACACGTGACTACCACCAATTTTTGCCCAGCAAGAGGAAAGAACTTTTTCTATTCTACCATGTCAGTTGGGTAATGTCTTGATCTTAGAATTCAATCTTCAGTCGTAATCTTCTCCTCTCAATATGTCATCTCCATCGACATGTATTCCTTCCACACCCTTGTGTTTATGCATGTTGGAGTACTAAACTATTCTTTGTATTGATATCCTCGTCATAATTATTCGATCTTTTAATCATGAACTTATTCTTCTTGATCTTGCTCACAATATTTTGAATAAAAAAATGTCACTTTTTGGGTATGCATTTGCATAGCACGTGCATTTGGGAACCTTGGGTGAACTAACGTGCATACGCATGGAAGATTTTAATACTCCTACTCTATCCGTCTTATGATTGGTGATGTTGTTGCCCCATAATCAAAGGTGGCGCGACGGAACCTAGGGCATCATGTGCGCTGCAGCCATATGATTGCCACTAGGAGCGCACTAGGTATCTTGGTTGTGAGAATGCGACTCGCCACACATATACTCCTTCTCCACTCCATGGGTAATCGAGTCATGCTAACATGCATCATGAGAACCATGCCGCATGAACACGGGCATCATGCCTTCATAAACATGTGCATCACACCAACTTTTAAAATCATTGCACTGTTGATGTAACAAGGTGATATCACCAAAGGCCTCAAACTAATTAACAAGGTGAGCAAGATTATTCTGATATTCCTATACCAACTCATCTCTTCCTACTTTCCCCGCTTGCATCCGCAAGTAAACTCCCTGCAAAAGCTCTCCATGACTTGTCACCTTTGACTACTCTCATGGGCTAACCTTGAGCCGATGATGGTTATACTCCTTAACCTATAATCACATCGCGGCTGCTTCCCAAGGTAGTTCAGAAATCTTAAAAAACCATCCACCCCTACCTTATCCTTGGATTTTCGAATCTCGGGACGAGATTCTTTTTAAGGGGGGTAGGCTGTGACGCCCCAGGTTTTTAATTAGCATCATTAGTGCTAATGACCGAGTCAAACCTGTTGACTCTAGTCAAACTTTGGTCAACCTGGGTCATCACCTCGAAAACTTAGCCGACAATCACTAATGACCCTCTTAATCAAGTCAACACACACCCTTGGTCAAAGCTTGGTCAAAGATCCAGTCAAAACCCTGGTCAAACCCCTGTTGTCTTTGAACCTCTCTAGAACTTTTGCCGCGTTCTCCAAATTTCACCTAAACACTTCAAAATCTCCCAATATAAAAGTTGTCCAGTTTTTCGAGGGACACAACTTTGCTTTTGGGTGGCATTTCAAATTTTGAGTGGAAAAGGGTGAAAAACTTGGTCAACTGCAGTTAAACACTATTCACCGACGCCATGAAAGGCAGCAACTTCGCCTGCAGTGCATGCTCAAACGGGTGCTCAAAACCTAGGTCGGCCTTTACAAAAGTTGCTCTCCTATAGGTGCTCTACAAGTTTGGTATTCAAATTTTTCGTCGCCCAGTTCAAATTTTTGGAGCAAAATTCGGTCAAACCGGTCCACGTTGAATAAAATGGTGCCTTGAGCGCCAGCGCCGCGCTTCGGCGTTCCAGTGCGCCCGCGCGTCGCGGCCCTGCGCCCCGGGGCCCGGACGCCGAGGCCACCCGGCAGGGGACCACGTGGCTCCCTCGCGATGCGTGCCCTCCCTCTACTAGCGCTGTGACGACCCCGTCCCCCAGGGCCCGGACGCCGAGCCCTCGGCGGCGGCCACGCGCCAAGCGCACGGACCGAGCCGCTGCAACGGCCGCATTCCGATGCGCCGGCCGTGCCGGTCCCCCACCACGCCGCGCTCTCTTCGCGGCGAAGGCAGAGACGCCCTCTCCCCCTCCCCTGGGCTATAAAAGGTCGCCATTCTTTCCTCACCACGCGCGCACGCCAACGCCGCCGTCCGCCGTGGCCGCCGTCGCCGACGAACTCCCTCTCCCGCTCGCGCCCAGTGCCGACCAAACCCCCTAGGCTCTTCCCCCTGCACCACTCAAGCTACCCGTGCCGCTTGTACCTCAGCCACGCCGTCCCCTTCGCCGGAGCGCGAGCTCCAGCGGCCACCGCCGCCGGGTGCGGCCGTGCGCCGTCGCCGGTGCCCTTCCGCCCCACCTCCGGTTCCAAATCGACCCGTGGTGAGCCCCTGGCCTTCCTCCACCCTTCCCCGACCCTCCCCGGCGAGCTCCTCGCCGGAATTTCGCCGGCCGCGCCGCTGTCCATGGCCATGGGCCACATTGCAAATGCCCAGCACTTTCTAGGGGCCAATTTGCAAACCAGGGGCCTTTCTGTAAGAGTTTGAAAAGTTCCAGGGGCCTGTTTGAAAACTAGGATCTTAAATAGTATTGGGTGTTTGGCTGAGTTTTGTAAAATTCATAGAAAACTGTAGAAAAATCAGAAAATTGCAAGCTTAATTTTTTTCGATTCCTTGTGAGTAACCCTACAACTTTTTTAAAGCATGACCATACTTTTGCCAGTTAGTTTTTGCATGAAAAATAGAAAACTGTCATACCTAGATCTGTTGTAGTTCAAAATCTACATGTGATCTGTAGCATATTTTTGGATATGTTGTGAGTCATGAAATGTCTAGGTGCTGTACCAAAAATTGCACAAAGTTACTATGTATATATTTTAATATGATTTATTTTGTATTTATGCTGAATTTATCTAAATTAATTTTTTGTGTAGCTAAAAGTAATTAGATTTTTGTGCTCAACTTCTGCATGTGATCTTGTTATGCCTAAGTGCATCTCTGGTGAATTAATCACAATTTTATTTCTGACAGAAGTATTTAATCTTGTTTTATTCCTAATTTTCTTTGTAAATGTATAGCTCAAGATCCATAGTAGCTCTAGGTGTATATGTTGCATGCCTAGCTTAGTTTTGGACCAGAGATCATGTGTAAGAAAGTTGAAGTCCTTTTGATGCTTACTTATTTTTATATGTAATTATCTTGTTTTGGTAGCTAGATTTTGTCTTTTGTGATATAATTAATTTATGGCTCTCCTAAGTGTGCATGTGTGTGCAGTGGCTTTGTTTAGGTTTGTAGTGCTTCAGAAACACCCCCATTGAATTTCATCAATTTATTTATGAATAAAAGCAATGGAAGCCATTTAAGCTTAATATTAAAGTTAAATTAGAAAATCACCAATGCCACACCTAATGACCTCATGTTTGTGTGGTACATCATGTTAAAGACTAAATTTCACCAACCCCTTGCTGTTTTGTGAAATTTACATTAATTTATTTACATAAATGTGTACACAGTCACTGTCAAAAAGAATAATTAATAAAGAACCGCATATTGTTCCTTTGTTGGAAGAGTATGCTGAATGTATGTTATCTAGGTGAATGTGGTCAACCATGCACCCCATGGTTGCCATGTGTTGTTTGTAATTAATTGAATCAAAACCGTCAATAAAATCTTGCATTTGCATCCTAGTGTAGATCTTCCCGACGGTAGCTGTACGCGTGTGCCGGAAGGAGGAGACGGAGGAGCTGACGGAGACGTGCACTACGTCGCTGTAGGGCAAGACCTGGACCAAAGTCCAGAAGGGCCCAAGGCCAACCTTGCCGACGAAGGCAAGCCCCGGATCATTAACCCTCTTTTTAAAATTATGTAATTATCTTCGCTATGTTTGTGCATTTACGTTTCAGGAGTTGAAGTGAAACCCTAGATGCATGATCCTTAGGTACCTATGCTCCTTACTAGTATGCTAGGTCGATAGCTGCTAGGCTGTAGGACCCGGTAGAAGTCGAGTGATGTTCGTCACTCGCGAGAATAGGTTCTTATGTTGGAATCATAAGATCTTTATAAATGGATTGCTCATGTGGTAAGAGCATGGGATTTGGGCTCCGGTCCAGTGGCTTTCGTGGGCTAAGCTTTTGAACGTACTAAGCACTTGCCGGGAATGGGACCGGTAAACCTAGTACCTGATGGACACGGCAAGGGAACCTTTCCCTACACCCCTAGGACACCTGATGTGTCCCCCTGCCTGCAACAGTGGGGTACCTGTGCGAGTCTGGGCGGTCCGGCGTGACGTGCCAGTAAGCCTTGTACCGAGGATTGTAGGTTCCGATCCCGAACCGGAGAAAGATGGGAACCGTCTGGTCGGTGTATACCCCGTGTCGTTTTTGTTTGGATTTTCTTGGCGTATGCATTCTTCCGTGTGTTTAGGTTTACCTTGCAAGGATTTAATCAATCGATTGTCGGCCTCTCACCGTTATCTGAGACTACTTAATCAACTGGCCATGATATCCCTTAATGATGGAACTTGGTGAATATTACTGCTTGAATTAATTGTATTGTACAATTCTTGATTGAATTAGTTGGCACACTTAGAAATGGTAATTAACTAGAATTTGTGCTAAAATATTGAAAGTAAGGACATACTCTTTGTTGCTTTTCAGCAAAAGAACTCCACCGACCAAAAAGCCTCTCATGTCTAGAGTTTGGTGATGTAGTTATCACCCGGCGGTTAAGTCTTGCTGAGTATTAGTATACTCAGTCTTGCTTTAAAAATGTTGTTGCAGGTGTTGTTTGGCCTGGTGAGATTCCACCCGGCTGGGAGCTGGAATGGGTGGATGACGACGAGTGATGGCATCACGGACGACCTCCTGTGATGTTGATCGTTCCGCTAGTTTATTTATTCCGCTGTTTTCAAACTCTGAACTTTTACTTATCATGTCAGGAACAATGGTTTGTAATAATAAACCCTTAGGGGTACAATTTGGTCTAAATTTGTGTTTGTACTCTGGACTCGCCTTCGCGTGGGTTTTAGTGCATATGTTCGATCCTCTGTGTGATTTCCAAGTGATTTACCAGGCGTTAACCCGGTAACTAACGACGGGATGATACTTTACTGTCGCTTAATGACCAAAGTGGATTGGTTTAGGCAATAGTACGGTATTTTCCTGAGCGGGTTGTCACAAGTACAATCTAAGAAGACCAAGGGAGCCAATCCCAGCGAAACCAGCATGACCCCACCTTCGTGCTTCCTCGAGAATCAGTGGTGCGAGCGCCACCGGCTGAAGCGCGACCCTATCATGGACACAATGATTTCTCTCCTTCCATAATGACCAAATTACCAGAAGGGCAAGAGAGTTGAACCCTTTGCGCTGAAGCTTGTGTACCCGTTTCCTGGTACCTAACCACCACTTGAAGAAAGGCAACTCCATTTGTGGTGTCAAATCATGTAGGCCGAAGTAACGTAGAATCTTGAACCACATTTCGCGGCTGTAGACACACCCGACCAGCAAATGATCCAAAGTTTCGACCTCCTGTGCCCACATCGCATAGTCATCCACATCCTGCAGGCCTTGACGATGCAGCCGGTTCGAGGTCCAACAACGACCATGTAACAGAAGACAACCAAAGAAGCGGCACTTTCCCGATGCCTGGATCTTCCAAAGGCGGTCTGCACCCGCAAGATTAGTTCTCCCCATGATCGGTGTGTGGTACGCTGAACTCGAGGAGAACTCTCCTGAAGATGACCACTTCCAGATGAACCTGTCGGGCTGGTACAACAGGTAGAAGTCACGTAGTGTGTCCCAGAGGTGAAGGTATTGGACGACCACACACACAGTCTGGGCGAAGGTAATATCCCTCACCAGCATTTACCCCGGAGGGGCATCTCAAACCGTATGAGACCTTCTAGTGTGAGAAGGAACCGCATCCCAAAGATCCGGAGCTAATTGACGAATGGAACAATCGTTTAGCCACCGATCCATCTAGAGAATAGAGCGCGGGATCCATCTCCCACTTGCACAGTTACTGAGGCGTCGAAGAAATCTTGTGACGACTTGTCGACTCGGAAATTGTACCGCGACCAAGTTTTGTCTGAGTCCACCCGTGACAACCATAACCAACGTAGCCACAACACAAAACCCATGAGTTGGAGGTTTGGGATGCCAAGACTGCCGTACTACTTTGGGCAAGCCGCATTGACCCAAGCGACAGCACACTTCCCTCCCACAGCCACCTCCGAGCCACACCACAAGAAACCACAGACGAGCTTCTCAATGGCTTGAATTGCCCAGGGTGCGATCCTCGTAGCCATGGATATGTGCATCGGGATAGCCCAGGGAGTAGATCGAGCCAGGATAAAATGACCACTTCGGTTAAGCATCCTTCCCTTCCAAGGGGGTAAGCGTTTAACGACCTTGTCAATGACTGGCTGCATAGCAGATTTGGGTAGATGCCAAGGAGATAGCGGCACCCCAAGGTAGATGCACGAAAAGTCTGCACATTGGCAGCCTAGGGTGCACATGATTAAGCCCAACTGGTCCGCGGAACAGCGAATCGGGAAGGCCTTGCTCTTGTTAAGATTGGCTGCAAGACCAGTCGCATTCTATTCATAATTTTATCTACCGCTCATACCATCTTCTATTTTGCTATTGTTTGCAACTTCTGTTGTTGTTCATGACACATACCTTTATTTATCACCAGATGGCCAGCGTAGGCAGCAGGTCATATTCATCATACACACTGATGAAGGAAGGTCTAGGTGACAGATTTACGGGTTGTCCTTTTTGCGTCAACAAAATCGTTGTCTACTTGGTCTACTTGGCCTCACGGTAGTCCCTTCCTGCGATGATGAGGCATACACTATTCAAAAATCATAATGGTTGTTGTGGAAAAAAGATTTCTGATTCTGTAGGATGACAAATGTAGACATGTTAAATTTACTGTCAGTTATTATCTTCCACCTTAGGTTCCACCACATCAAGTTACCTTTTTTAATTAAAAACATAATTCCCTACATCCATACACATGCAATTTACATTAAAAAAGGAATGCTTTATTTCAGTATCTGTTTTTCAATGTGCATTGTATCTGTGTGATGTGTGTTATGTTATACACGTCATACCCATCTCATTAACACACACATGCTCTACAGGTGCGGCGAAGCGCGTCGTTCTTTTTTCAATGTGCATTGTATCTGTGTGATGTGTGTTATGTTATACACAAGTCATACCCATCTCATTAACACACACATGCTCTACAGGTGCGGCGAAGCGCGTCGTTCTTTCTAGTTTTTTTTTACACGAACTCATGACTCATGACATCAGGATTTCCGTTAAAAACCAATAAACACAATCTATCCATTATCTTAATAAGAGAGTGTAAAAATCAAAATGTTCATCGAGAGAATTAGAAATCTATTATTATCACACATTGTTGAATTTTATAGCATCTAAGCAACTCTAAGAGTCTCCTAAATCTATTCTTAATCCTTGGTTTTTAGCAAGATGAGACAAAAATATTTCTCTAAGAACTCATAATCCATCCTCCTAATCTTTTAGGAGTTGGAAAAAGTTACTTGTTTCGTGTAAAGTATTGCTCCTAATCTAAAGGTTAAAGGGAATAAATAATAGGAAAAGATTTCTGAAGCAAATGTACAAGAGATAAAGAAAATATAAAAGTGGTTACAATATTTTAGAAATAGTATGGGATTCCTGATCTGAATTGTCTTATATATTTTAAGGGTGGATTAGCGGAAACTTTTGAAGATGGCGTTCTTTGTTCCTTCCACTTTTTTTTTACGACATGTAAAATCTCATATTTTTAGGGAAAAAATATTGACTACTCAAAATTCTTGAAGGTGCCAAGGACCTATATTAAACCATGTGTGAGATAGGATGGATGAATGTGCAAAAAGTATGTTATAAGTTACAAGAAGAGCATGTTCGGCTGATACGAAGAATAGTGTTCGGCTGGTAGATTGAACAATGTTGTGTGAGAGGAAATAAGCCCAGACTCCAAGTACGGAGTATGTTTTATGTGAATGTATTTTTTTAAATAAAAGGCAGGAGCATTGCCATGTCATATAAGAAGGAGAGAAATCGTAACCGTACAACATGCGTCGAAGCGCCACACGTGCCTAAATGCCACACCACCACACCACACAACCACAACAAGGAACATCACACCACCACAAACCCAGGAGACGAGCCGACAAGTAGACACCAACGTCTGCGCCGTCGTTACCGATGATGTACCACGCCAAAAGTCGTAGTCCACTGCAATCCTGAACGGCTACCACAACTCCTCCACCATGCGATTGTCGCCCTCCAATCGCCCACACAGTCGTGGACCTCCCGGCCACCGCCTTGCATTTGCATCAACAACACCTCCCTCCTCAGCAATGGTGCGGCACCGCTCACACCACGAAGACACAACATCGGGTCCTGGCCCTCCTTGGCGAGGCACCCGCAAATCACGGCTCCACTGGGCTTCTTTGGGAGCATCACCTATGCTACGCTGCCGCCGAGGCCCCCACAACACCATGCACGCAGATTCAAGACCTTGACCACACATAGGTCCTCTACACCTCAACCCCACCAGACCGACAAAGAGCACAAGCAATTCCGCCCACCAAACCACCACCACAACAAGCCAAGGCGAGTCTCAACTACGGCACCTCCAAGGAGGACGCGACACCAAGGCGCCACCACCGCTCGTCCATCACTAGACAAGGTTTCACCCTGAGAATCTCATGCAGCAGGAGAGGTTGCCTCGCAATGACGCTCCCAACAGAGAAAATGACGCCTCAAAGCGTCGCCGCCATCGTCCCCGGCAGGAATACCGGCAAAGGCTTTCGCTCGGCGCACCACTAACCTAAAGCACACACCTGGCTAAGCAGCAGCACACTCCCCGCAACCTCCGCAACCACACCTCGACCGAGGAAGAGCAAGCATGTCGATGCGCACACCACCACCTTGGTGCCGCGAGCACGACAACGTGCAGGGTGACCCCATGCGCCAGAAGACGTCGCAGACTCGCTGTGCACAGACCACCCCAGTCGCAGCACCACGCCGCTGCCGACGGGAGAAGAAGTTGTAGGAGAGGGTGTGCACGCCAGTAGCCAAAGCAGACCGGGAGCGTCGCAGCCCCAGGCCGCCGCACCCTTGGCATAGTCAAAACCGCCATGTACGGTCGAGCCACACCGAAGCGTCGCCCGCCTCGGCCACGCCGTCGAGCCTCGCTGAAGCGTCGCCTGCCTTGACCGCGCCATCGATCCTCGTCGGCTCAAGAAGGGGTCATTCACCTCCATCCACGAAACACGACGTACACGTGCGCCCCGGCTGCCGCGACACCAGATCCGGCGGAGGCAGCGTCGGATCCGCCATCGCCGCCCCTCGTCGCCGCCGGGTGCTGCCCACGCTGGCGAAAGGCGCACAAGCGCCCGAGACGGCTGCGTCCGTCCCTTGCAGCCCGCACCCGGGGGAGATGCTGTGTCACTGCCTTCGCCGCGGGCGCACGACCTTCCGTTGATCCGCTCAGGCAGCGGCGCAGCGGTAGTAGGCGACGCTGGGGGCGGCGGCGGCTAGGTTTAGGGTTGGCCCCCGAGACGCCCTCGCTATGTGAATGTATTATGTGGGGGGTGGCTGTTTTGGGGATATTTAACCTTTTTGCTGTTATAATGGATGGTGACTCTCCAATTGTCACTTTAAGGTGGGCAAATATTTATATACCGGCGTTATTGCAAAATAGATACATATTTACCACTTTTGCCTATATGACATGCCAAGTGAGCAGTCCACGCTGGATCAAGCGCGCTCGTGCTGGGAAAATGATATGGTCTGCCTCTGCCTTTCTTCTTCCTAGCGCTCCTAGTCGCACGGGAGGGGGTGAAGGCGATGCCCGAATAATGGCAGCGGCTACCACGACGCTGACCGGGGCCTCCGCCCTCGCCGCTCGGTGCGCGGGGCCACCCGCGGCTCCGCAGCCTCTTCACTCTCAGCCCCACCATCGGGTTCCCGCGGGCCGTGGTGGCACTCGACACGGCGCTCGAGGACGTTGCGTGGCTGCTCTGCATCTCCTCGTCGGGCGCCACCAGGGACGGCAATGACGACTCGCTCCTCCGCCTCCCCAACATCGCGCAGAACGAGAGCGGGAGCAAGTCCGAGCGCACCGAGCAATGTTCTACAGAGATGCAGTCGGTGAAGTCTGGAGCATGTCGGGGAGCACCTCCAGCATGTAGGTGAACAACCCGCCAAGCAAGAAGATGAAGACGAACGCAAGCACGATCTTTGGCGATGTACACGAAAGTGCTCCTCGTGGTCTCCATGGCAACAGAATCCTCGACAGCCTGCGTCTCGCCCCGTTTCTGCAACGATTAACGCAAGAATTAAAAAAATAATCTCTCAGATCCATGCTGATGAGCTCCTGACGAGGAATTTCGAATTTTCCTCTATGTTCGAACGCCTCACGCCATATAATCTTCGGTTCGCGATCCTTTAAAAATATAACCCTCCGCACGTAAACTCTTTTGAATCGGGGGTTTTCGATACTTTAACTGGATTTTGGGATTTTATTTTTGCTTTTCCTTCTCAAACCACGTGAACAGACGATTTTGTCCCTGCCTTATCCTCTCCCTCCACCACTGACGTGTCGGACTCATGTCAACCTGAGAGCTCGAACTCCTGCTCGCCGGCAGCCGTGCCATGGGGCCGGCGCGCCCCTCCCGGTGGCCGCGCGGCCGCGACATGGGGCCGGTGGCGCCCCTCTCAGGGTAGGTTGTGCCCCTCCTGGCGGTCGCGACATGGGCCGGCGGTGCCGCTCCCGGCGGCGGTTGATTTGCTAGCCCCTCGCGCACGCCTTTGCTGCATCTGCCTCACCTCGCCGCGTAGAACCGCCACTGGTCGTCCCCTGCACCGAGCCGAGCGCCGCCTCCGGCTTCCGTCGCCAACTCAAGGACCTCGAGGTCATCGACGCCGCCCTCTCGCAATGGTCGCGCCCATGGGGCGTCCCAGAGGTGTATCGCCCTACGATGCAGCTCGCCTTCAGCGGGGAGCAGCGCCCAAGGGGACGGCCGACCGCTGGCCACGGCTGGCCACGAGGGCGAGCACAAGCCACAGTTGACGAGGGGATGAACCGAGGGTAATCAACTCAACCCCTAATCCCTCCATTATGAAGATAAAGAAAGACCACAAACGAGTGAGGCCCAACATCAACATGAAGAAGCCCGCCCCAAGTCCTTGCACGAGCAGGACAACCGGGAGCCACCAGCGCCACGTCAGAAGACCCACGCTGCTTGACGCCCCGCCTCTGACCAAGGCTCCCGCCTCGGACGACCTAAGGAACCATCCCGACCTAACTGGCGTCCCAACAGAAGACTCTGCCTCGCACGACCTAAGGGCTCGCCCCCTCGACCAAACACGGGGCCCACCAAGGGGCACCGCGACGTGGGGAGAGCGGCCCTGTGCTGCTCGCGAGCGTGCCAGGGTCACATGACAGGTGAATCCCGGTTGTCAGGTAATGATGAGATCTCCCCCCGTGTGGGGGTCGCTGTAAAAAACGTCTCGTCACTTAAGAGTGCCACAGTGACTGGGACAGGCGAATCCCTCGCGGGTAAACCATCGACCGGCGCACCCCGACCAAGCATTCGTCCGGAGTTAAGTCAGGGGCTCATATGGATGGCCCCCGACCTATCAAGCATACCGAACCAGTAACTCGGAGCCAGCCGCCCTGAGGCAGGGGCTCGCCGCCTACGCCGCCCTAGATGTGGGCTACCGCGGCTAGCCTACATACGACTCCAATCCAAGATGAAGGCCTGCGCCACGACATTATTCCGACATTGTTGCGGCACTGTAGCAAAACATGTTTTTACCTTCCTACCCCTTGTACGCCTGCTCCCCTTGAACTATAAAAGGAGGAGCAGAGGCCCTTAACAAAAGGGACACGAGACAACACGACCACGACGACACCCACAGACACTCAGGCATACAGACGAGCACCTCGTGCTCACAACACCACGGAGAGTTGGGATCAGGTCCCTCTCCCGACCTAGGCTTGTATCCCCTACTACGAGCCCCCTGGGCATAAAGAACACTTCCCCAAATTGGACGTAGGGACCGCCGGGGTGCTCGAACCAGTATATATCCTTGTGTCTTCATGTGCCACCGTCTAGATCCGACGCACGAACGTACAAAATTTACTTGCCGGGGGTATCAAACCCCAACAATGGGGGTAATCAGATAAGTGGCGGTGACAGGCGGGAGGTTGAAGATGACCTTGGGCCCACAAGTCAAGGGTAAAGATGTCTGTTCACATGATTTGGAGAGGGAAAAGAAGAAAGAAAACCCCAAATTTGAAAAAAATGATCGAAACCCCATGAATCTAAGAGTTCGCGTGACCCGGTGTTATATTTCGAAAGGCTTGCGAACTCGATGTCATATGGGCGTGAGGCGTGCGAAATAAGGGTTAAATTTCAAAATTCATCGCTTCTGATTCTTCACAAAAAACCGAACTTTTTCTCAAGACAGCAGAGCGCAGCTCAGTACCGTGGCCGGATGCGGCACGCGATGGATTCCCGGCGCGTCCTGCGCGGTGACGTTCTGTGCCGTCAAGCTGCTCAAGAATGGCATCAATCCGATCGAATCGGAGTGCCTTGAGAGACGATGCCGGCTATGGAGGCGTCGGGGGAGATGGCGTTGCGCCTCCGAGCCGCTGGTGCTCGTCGCCGTGCCGCTCCTCGTCGCAAGGACCCTCCACGTCGCGGCGGACGACATACGACAGACTGCTCCTCGTGGCCCTCCATTCTCTCTAGTGCAGATGGAGGTTGAAGATAAGTCTAACCTACAGGTCCCACACGGTAGTGACAGGAGAAGAGAGAAAGAGGAGCTTATAGTGGAAGAGAGAGGGGCAGCCCGGTCATTTTACATTGCTTGCTGACTCGAATCCGAGCTGGACGGCACGACTCGACTGACATGCCACTCGAACAAAAATGATAAAAATGTATCAGTTTCGCAACAACACTAGCATATAAATATTTACTTCTGTTAAAGTGACAATCAGAGAGTGGTCATCCGTTATAATAATACTACTGGAAGGGCATGTGCGGCACGCACGTGATATAAAAAGAATTACATAAAAGGTTTAATTAGTATGTATGCAGAAAATAAAAGGATATTAAAGTAAATCTAATTATAAAAGACATCAATTCATCCTTCACACCTAGGGATTAGGGAAGCCGGCATTCATCGACCATCCACCTTGCTGGCCTCCGCGTCGTCTCCGCACTGTGCCGCATCACCGCCACCACCTTCAAGGCGGCTTTGAAGGAGACTGTCCGGGGAGGGCGGCGTGTCACCACCGCCACCTTCAAGGCGGGGATGAGGGCCCGCAGATCCGGCGGGGGAGCCCGCCCCGAGGCCGACCGCGCTGCCGCAACCCGGTGGGGGAGCTCACCTGCCCGCGTTCTCGATCCTCGACGGGGGAGCTCACCACCAGCCGGCAGGGAAGACGAGGCCAACGGGGAGAAGGAGACTGGTGTGAGGAGGGGTCGATGCCCGCCGGGAGGCGGTGGTGGCGCTAGCGGTTTGTGGATATGGAAATGAAGGTGGAGAGAATTGAGTTTTATAGGAACACGGGGTGTAAAAAAGGAAAGAGTATTGATTAGCTTGATTTAGAGCATTGAACTCAAAAGGAAATATTCAAGGACTCAAAACATGATTTATATATAAATGTCATCCATCTAATTGCATTTGATGTTGTTGACCTCATCACGTGGTGATTCTTTTCTTATTTGATCTTTCCTTATTTTCCCTTTCCTTGGTAACTATTTATGAATGATGTGGCTACCATTAACAAAATGACATAACAATTCTTTCCTTGGTACATCTAATCATGCAGTCATTCTTTCCTTGTTTTTCCTTTTCTTGATGTGTCATCAGTCACACCGATCAGTTTTCCTTTAATTTGTACATCAATATCTCTTTCCTTTTGAGTTTTTGAGTATTTCCTTTTTAGTAATGCCATCAATCACACAAATCAATTTCTCTTGCCTTGAAAAAAATAAAGAAAGGAAATAACAGTCGTGATTGATGAGGGCGGGTCTTCCTTACTTGATCTTTTCTTGTTTTCCCTTTCCTTGGTAACTATTTATGGATGGCGCGAAAACCACCATTGGCAAAATGACGCGGCAATTCTTTCCTTAGTTCATCTAATTACACAGTGATTCTTTTCTTATTTTTCCTTTTCTTGATGAGTCATCAATCACACCAATCAATTTTCCTTTATTTTGTACATCAATATCTCTTTCCTTTGAGTTCCTTAGTATTTCCTTTTGAGTCATGCCATCAATCACGCCAATCAATTTCTCGTTTCTTGAAAAAAATGAATAAAGGAAACAAAAGGCGCGTGATGACAGCCCGCCACGGCGTGTGATACACAACAAATCAATAGGCACTGGTGAATACATGACAAACTAAATGAAGTCTTTAATTAAAAGAAAGGGAAAATCTGTGCATGCTAATGACTCGTGTGATTACGTGGGCGCCATTGACACGTGGGATGCGGCCCAGCGGGTAAGGTGGGTCTGGTGGGTAGAAGTTTGGGTGAAAAAAGTTTGAGAGTGAGGGGTGTTCGGGAGCCAATTTACACTGCAAAATCACGACCAAATGAATCTCCCATTCTTATGAATCTCCCATTCTTGGTTCATTATCTGGCCCTGAAAAGTAGAGCCTCTTTGAGAAGGGAATTGAGCCTAATTTTGATTAGAATTGAACTTAATTCTTTCGTTTGTTTATAGCAGAGAGATCCATTTTGCCCCAAGGGCCACGTCTTCAATCCGGTCGCCGCTTCGGCTGATGCAGCGGAGAGAGGCGCGAGGAGACGAGGGCGGAGAGAGGCGCGAGGAGACGAGGGACGGACGCCCGGAAGGTTGCCACCGCCCCTGAGTCGCGTTGGCCTCAGGAGGCCTTCAGCTTCAACATACGAGGCGGAGAGCACGGCGACGATCTGGTCAGCGCTCCTCCCCCTTCCAGATTCCGTCGATTCGGTCCAAGCATCAAGTGTTGAATCATGGAATGGGTAACGGAGTTTACTCCTGTTGCGAACTTGTGATGCCATTCTACCACGGCTTTCTACTGCCTCGTCTCCTCGCCGCGCATCCACCTCCATGATGAACATGGATGTTGAGAAGAAGCCGCTCAGTCTTAGAGCACACAGCACACTGGCCTGAACTCTGGGTGTTTTACTGTTTTCTCGTGGAGTAGTTTTAGCATATAATGTCATCCTGATCAGAAGCATTCATCCACTAGTGATAACTTCAGCGGCATAACCGCATAAGCACAGACCATCTTCCATTCCATCCCCCATGTTGGTTGAATGCTCAAATTACACAGATAATCCTGATGGTTCTTAATCTGAAAGATAGTTTTATGACATATCCTAACTTTAGCAACCATTATTCTAGAAATATCAGACTCAGTTTCTTGATTGTTTCACACAAAAGCAAGGGCACTAGATGACTTTCAGTGTAATGCTTACCTTCATAGGTTTTAGGTAGTTTTAGTTACAGTGTATCTGAATAATATGACTATCATATCAGCATCTTGCTATATCAGGGCATTAAGTTAAACGTATCACTTGAGAGAAGTGGTTTCTTTGGATCGTTATCGCACCATTGTTTTCCTGCATTGAACAGTTGCTAGTTTATTTAAAGTGCTGGAATATTGTGCTGAGCAATCCTGCCACTTAATGTCACCATCTTATAAATTGCTGGCCTGAAGTAGTGTCGAGAATAATTTAAATCAGATTCATGCAAATTGTAGCAGAAGAAACCAGGAAGTTCCGGACCATAGATAAGTAATCTGTATAGTGGCTTTATGCAACAACAAAAGTGGTATATATATTACACAATATGCCAGATCCATATTATGGTCCTGAATACTGAAGCATATGGCATGCATGTCCTTTTCCTGAGTCCTGGAGTGTTTACCAATTTATCACATGGAACTATGCTCATACAAAATCTCCAAACCAGGTCTAGGAGCTCTATTACATGAGACTGTTCCAGGGATGTGGATGAAGGCAGTAAGAGTCCACGAGCTTGGTGGCCCAGAAGTAAGCGTTCTTCCAAAATACTCACCGTTTAATTCCTGTCTCTTGACATTCCTGTCCCAATATCCTTGTGTAAGTGAATATTTCATATTTAAGAGTTTTTCTCTTGATGATCTAATAGGTACTAAGTTGGGAAGATGTTGAGATTGGGGAGCCCAATGAAGGAGAAATCCGGATCAAGAACAAGGTCATTGGAGTCAACTATGTCGATATATATTACCGTACCGGATTACATCGAGCACCTCTTCCATTTATTCCTGGTAAAGATTTCGGTGCGGCTGGATGTTTTCAGGTCTTGTGTACAGAGCTCACATGTCGTTTGATTCAGAGTTACTTCCCTTATTTAAAAAAAAAAATGTGATACACAGAACATGCTGATTTGCATGCCTCATAGATGCGTGATTGGTCAGCATGATATTAGAGAATGATCAGAATGAGGGAAGATGTTTTTCGCTAGGCACTTTGCAATATAATATTCCATAACAAAAAACACAGTAGGAAAGGTTTTGTAGGTCTGTGTATCTTATCATTTTTACAGAAATTATTTTCACTATACCTTTCTTATTCAGACTTTAAGATAGCACCTGACATAAGTTAGCAGTAAAACTTCTCTTACTATTCACTAACTCGGATTTTCTTTTATCACGGAATAGTCCCAGTTAAACCCCTGTAATTCCTATCAAGGTTTCTCATCTCACAAATGCCAATTACCAATTGCAAATGAACTCAGACCTCGTAAAATAAACTTCTATGCTCCTTGAGTTGTTTGAACTTTGAAGTACCTGCACACTGTAACTTGTGGCTGACCGTCTGATATTCCTGATCAGCATTGATCTTATGCTTACCTCGAAACATGGACACCTGTTCATCCAGGCAAGGAAGCAGTTGGCGTTGTGTCTGCTGTGGGTCCTGGGGTTACTAGCTTTAAAGTTGGCGATGTTGTCGGCTATGCTGATAATCCAATGGGTTCTTATGCTGAACAGCAGATCATCCCAGCAAGTGTGGCCATTCCTATACCACCTGTAATAGACTACAAAACTGCAGCATCTGTTTTACTGAAGGGAATGACTGCATATGTCCTTGTGCGACAAGCCTTTAAGGTTAGTTGCCCCTTTCTTTCATAAACATTTAACTCTCTTGTCTTATGCTATGCAGAAATATAGCCATTTAAACAAATGCTATTTAGCTGCAGCCTTGCAGAAAACCCAAAACACAAATATGTAGCTTAGAGAGACATTCATTTTGCAGGTCCAGAGATGCCACACTGTTCTAGTCCATGCTGCTGCTGGTGGAGTCGGCTCTCTCCTCTGCCAGTGGGCAAATGCCCTTGGCGCCACCGTCATTGGCACTGTTTCAACTGAAGAGAAGGCCGCCCAAGCAACCCAAGACGGATGCCAACATGCGATAGTGTACACAAAGGAGGATTTCGTTACCCGGGTTGCTGAGATCACGTCAGGGGAAGGTGTTCATGTTGTCTACGATGCCGTGGGGAAGGACACGTTCCAGGTACAGACAAGACCCTATTGCAGTTTTTCCCTATTTCCGTTCTCGTTGAAGCCTTGCTAATAAGGAATCTCAAATCAACAATGAACTGTTGTTTTACAAGAAGTGGAGTAGTTTCTTGCATCCTTGCTGATGATGCTAAAAAGTGACTGCTACTCCCTATGGAACACAACATTTCAAGTTCCTGCAAGAAATGAATTGTTTCCTCTGAAAATCCTCGCGTCGTAATCAGGCTGTGCACCTTTGTTGATCAGGGGTCATTGGCGTGCTTGATGCCGCGGGGTTGCATGATCTCCTATGGCCAGTCTTCAGGCAGCAGGCCAGACCCTGTCCGGGTGAGCGATCTCGCGCCAAAATCCTTGATCCTGGGCAGGCCAGGACTCATGCATTATACCACCAACCGTGACGAGCTGCTTCAGGCCGCCAGTGAAGTCTTCACTAGCGTCACTGCAGGGGTGTTGCGGGTACGGGCCAACCACGTGTATCTGCTGTCGGAGGCTGCCCGTGCGCACAAGGATCTCGAGGCCCGGAGAACATCCGGCTCCATCTTGCTGGTACCCAACAGCCAAAGTTTGTAGGAGAACCCAAGTGGTAGGCTGGTAGCCCACTAGCCGTGGCCTCTAGTTCTGCGTTGTAGAGTTTGTGCATGATAATGCTGCTCCGGCATGCACTCTGCTTTTTTTAGGTACTGTGAGATTTAATAATAAGATTTATTAGATGGACTTGGTGAATCCAGCATGTGAAACTGTATCTGTTGACTATACTGCCAATCTGGTTTGTGTAGTGGAAGCTATATGTGTTCCTAGTTTCCACCAGAAAATGGCATGCATATACAATCAGAAACTAGTAGAATGATGTCTAGTTCAAGTATTTTATTTTCCAGAAGCTCTCGCTGTCTTCCAGAAATCAGAAGTGTAGAGGATACCCTCCGAACAGAAAAAATAAATGCAGTACTCTCCGTTCCAAATTGTAGATTGTTTTGGCTTTTTTAAATATATAGAATTTGCTATATGTATCTAGGTGCATAGCAAAAAGGGCGGTCTAGTGCAAGTGGTAGTGCTTGCCGCCTGTGAACCGAGAGGTCACAGGTTCGAGTGGTGGCCTCTACACATTGCACGATGTGTGGGAAATACCTCCCGCTAATAATCTCCCCCAGACCCCGCACAGTGCGGGAGCCTACAGCACTGGGTACGTCCTTTTTTTTATCTAGGTGCATAGCAAAAATCATGTATCTAGAAAAGACAAAACGACCAACAATTTGATAGAAGTACTACAAACTGACAGGAGAATTACATAGCTCAAAATTCAATGACCCTGAACCTTATATACAGTTAGAAAAAAATTGGTGCAACTGCTCACTCTGCAGAAAATTTTACCCTGACAGCGAAACAATCTCTTGCAGGGTCATGCTTGCACTGGTGTGTGCAAAGCGTACAATGCTTCAGCCCTCTATCCATTGGCTCCCACTCTGCTATTACACATCAATCAGCACTGGTTAGGTTTTCAGGTAGCTGCACAAAGGATGTTTTTTCTACCATTTGCAGACGTTGTTCCTTCTCATTGTTTCTATGCTTCCTGCTATGGTTGATCCAGCAGTCCCAACGAATCCTAGTGATGCACAGCTACAAACAGATTCTTCAATATACAACAGAATTTCTGGTAGTTGAACAGGGTCACAATCTTTCTTTGTGTTCTCTACAGTTTTTGGAAGGAATCCAGACCGTACACCATGTTCTGCAGCCATAAGCCTTTCTGCAGTCTGCAGCACCAACTCATCACTTTCCTTCAAGGTGTACAATCTGTATCGCTCATCTTTTGCAACATTTGCAAGGTAGGTTTTGGTCCAGTTTGCTGGTGGAAGATCGGTCATGATGAACATGTGAACTGGACCATTTATTTTCATTTCTAACTTAACAGCTTTCAACTTCTCTTTGAGGGCAGAAAATGTAGCTTTCCAGTGATTTTTGAATTGGCCGTCTAGCAACCTTAGTTGCGCACACAGAAATGGCTCCTTGATCTTGTTCTTAGCAAATTCCCTCCCAGCATCCATGATCTCTGGGGCGAAAGGAAGAAACTCAATCTTTTCTAGTACACTCTGTATTCTTTGATCTTTTGGTGACTCATGGATATCAAAATAAGACTGTGATCCCTTGTATGGTCCTGAAAACAGTGTCCCAAATGCCAACAAGGTAGCATCCTCGGCTTGTGAACCAGGCCCTAAAGCCTTGTACATATCTCTGCGCCTCCGAACGTATGAGATCTTCTTCCTCCTTTTCAACTCTTCATCTGGTTGGAACTGATCCAAGGCACCATCATTGTTCTGTTGATACGTCCAAACTGTTGTTCTACAGTCGTCTTGTACAGGATACACACATCCTTTTTCACTGCCTCCTAAGCCAGACAGCAAAGCTCGGCATCTATTGTAGTCAGCTGGCATAGAGCTACCACCAGAAACAGCACAGCACAACCCAGAAAAGCATGTCTTCTTCATGTCTACACCGCACCACAATGAAACAAAAACCCTGAAGTCAATCGTCCTAACCACAGATTTGATTGGGGACAGATCAACTATGTCGCCCATCGAAACATACCTGCAAGTTAAACAGATTAGTGCTAGTAATTGATCTTCTGAGTATCATGTGCAGAGTCCACAATGAATTCAGAAATCTATTATATCATACACAATGTGAAAGTGGGTACTCTAGGTGTGCAACACAGGATACTTCTCTATATCTTCCAACGCCATTGTTAAACATAAGTAGGTCCTATAGGTGTGCAACATGAAACTCTATATCTTCCTATTGGCTATGGTATTGTCAAATGTCTTATGGTGTCCTGATTTAGTTCTTTGTGGTTGCCACAATGTTCCAAACTACTATAATCATTTGATCATTCCACGATAAGCAAGCTGCAGGCATAATGTGTAGTAGAACACATCCGAGTCCAAGCAGCTTCTGCTACATCAAAAGACCAAACAAACCCGGCCAAATCGAATGCTAGGTGCGGCATTTACCTCCCCTCGCGGAGGAGCTGCATGGTGTGGTCCCAGACAGCGGCGCGCAGCGAGGCTGGGTCGGTGACCCTGAACTTCGGGCAGCTCCCGAGGACGACGGCGTGGTGGTCGAGCACAGGGGGCACCACGAGAGTGCGGTTCAGCAGCGCGGCCGCCACCGCGGCGTTCCGGAGCTCACCCACCTGGTTGCTGAACCCGCTGTGCGGTGCGTACCAGAGGAACCTCTCTCCCTCGAGCTCCGCCGAGCCCCCGCACTTGGGCACGCCGCCGGAGGCAGCGGAGTAGAAGGGGAGGAGGGCGCGGAGCATGGTGGAGTAGCCGGATGAGAAGAGTAGCAAGGTCGGGAGGAGGAGCACGATGACCGCAACGACAACGGGCAAGTGCGACCGGGCGCTCCGCCTGCGCCACCGGCCGCGGCTCGCCGGCAAGTCCATGTCGCCGCCGGCGACTGGAGATCGGATCTGACGGTTGATCAGAGCCGCTGGTAAACTAACACTCATGGGCCTCATGGCCCAGATAATTTGGCAAAAATGAGAACTCATATGCTAAATTATTGAGCCCCTTTTAGTGGGCTCAAAGCCTAGTTCAGGTGGGCCGTTGTGAGGCATTCTTATGAATTTATATATATATATTTTTTAATTATTTTGCAAAATTATACGACTGTTTGAGAATTTATCAGATTTGACCACCAACCGCCGTGCGCCACGGCGGCCGTCGTGGGCCACGGCGGTTGCAGGTCCAACCACCGTAGCCCACGGCGGTTGGGCTTAACGTCGTGGCCCACGGCTGTTGTAGACGGCGGTTGGGTTTTTTATATATATATTTAGAAGAGAAAACACACACATTTGTAATGGCATGTACGGCGCTTGTACAACCCTAACAAAGCGTCTTACGTACTGATAACATGCCTTAGGGAATTTAGAAATTTGATTACAACATTCCTAATTCATCTAGTTGTACGAGAACTGCCCGGAGAGCATATAGCCACCGGAGTGCTGGGACGGCATGTAATAGTACCCAGCTAGGGGTGGAGGTGGTGAAGGTGGAGGGGACCAATCTTTGGGAGGGGAGGGGTTCTTCTTGTGACATTCACAAGTGCAGGTCGAACATTTGCAGCACCGGTCGTCTCCTGCGCTAGACGATGGATCTGGAGAAGCCAGTGCCTCCGACAGCTCCCGCTTCAGGTTGTAGATGACGACGTCCTCTAGGTAGTCGATGTACTGTTGATAGGGATCAATAGTTGGTGGATCCACCCATTGCGAGAAACCGCAGTTCTCTGGTTGGGTGGAGTACTGCAAAAGGCAAGAAAACGTTAGCAAACCAAAGAAACATGATAAACAAATTTGTGGACATTGCTTACCCATGCATATGAGCAGTGCCAGAAGCGACGACCGGAGTTGTTCCATCCCTGGTACACTTGCATCACGCAAAACTCACCGTGTGAACACCTAGGCTACAACACAGTTTGCTTCGGTACGTAGCTTCTAACATCACGCATCGATCTGTAGTCACTCTTGCCTTTCAGTGGGAAATTGGCTACGAAATCTTTTGATTGATGATGCCACAACTCAGGACCGAAACCGTGTTCATCCCCACTCCACGAAGCCATTACCTAATGCTGTGAGAAGAAGGCAATGGAGTGAATGGTGCTACATATAGGTAGAAGAAGGAGGCTGGCTGGGTGGTGGGCCCTTTGATCCGTGGGAAGGGAAACAAAGCAGTGACTCGGAGAAAACACACCCTAGTACTAGGGCACTGTCGCATTGTGGACCAGTCGATCCGTGGGAGGGGAACGTGTCAGTGACTCGGAGGAAACACACTGAATCTACATATGACAATCACTGTAACGAAACACACGTAACGGATAAAACACACTCTAATGCAGATCGATTAAAGTTCTTAATGATACAAACCGAGGACTAATGTAGTTGACGATGTCATGAAATCCGGAATTATTTGATACAGTCCGACTAATACTCTAGGTCTACTGAGTGCAACGGGGGTATTTCCCCTTCCTGATGGCATCCGGCCCAGCTTCCTTGGCCCGGCGAGTCCTCTCCCTCTTCCTCTCTCTATCCGCTTCACGGGCCTGGGCCGCTTCACGTTCTCTCATCTCCTGGCGATGGCGCATTTCCTTTTGCTCCTCCTTTTTCTCCTCTCTCTTTTCCCACTCAACCATGCGCAACCACCTCTCCCTAGCATCACGGGCAGCTCCCTCGACGTACCTCTTGTCGAAGTCAGACTGCTCGGTATCTAGCCACTACATGAAATCACAAAGAGGAGGTGGAGTCTTTTTTCAAAGACATGTCAGCAAATAATAAAACACAAATGACTAATGAATAACCGAGAAATGTAGTAAGTCCTTACTTTGGCTCTAAGGTTGCGGTCGAATGGCTAGATCGGGTCGTGCGTATAGTTGGCGCACATGAAGAACCTCATCCCGTAGGCGTACCCCAGGATCGTGCACCTGAAAAGCTTGCAATTGTCACCGCAGAAGCACATAGGAGTGTCGATCCCCTGTGGCACCTCGACATTGTCCTTCCTCTTCGTGAGGAACTCCAAGTCCAACTCAGGACCTGAGGAGGCCATTGCAAATCTGCAAAACAAGATGAGAACAATCATAGGCAAAATAATACAAATGAATCAACATAATTAAGACGACACGAAATAGAAGTTCAATTATTACAATACAATACCATGCATAAGTTCGTACAAGAAATAATAGTTCAAATATTACAAATTCCGAAATTACAAGTCCTAACATTACAAGCAACTATGATCATCTGAATCCTGCGTTGGTCCTACGTCCACGTCCACGTCCGCGTTCACGTCCGGATGGGGGTTGGGATGGTCCTGAAGTTGCTGATGAGCCCACACTGGCCGTAGCTGGGGCGTTGCAAGCATAACTTGTGGTTGTGCACCTCTTGTACGTGTGGCCCGTGTTGTGGCACTTGTAGCACATCACTACTGCAGCTCTAGCTTCTGTTTCGTCCATGTTGTTCCTAATCCTCTTCTTCTTCCGTCTTCCAACACCTTGGCACAACTGAGGATCTGGATTTGGTATGTGCACATCATTTTCTTTGGGGTTCTCAGTAAAAGTACCCTGCACGAGGTAGCCCTGAATTGTTCAGTTCCAAATGTTCCGAACAGTTTCCTTGGCGTAGTACCATGGCACGTACCTATGGTAGCTGAATTATTGAAGTTCATAGCATACGGCGATCACATGTGAGCAGGGGATGTGTAGTAGCTGCGGCTTCCGGCATGTACATCTGCATATTTGGTTGCCAAGTTTAGCAACTTATTGCGTCTTTTCACGCGAAGGGCCTAGGCGCATTTTCCCTTTGCATTCAACGTCATAGCTCCACATAATTTCATTGTCAGCAGACCGGTACAAAGGCTGCGTTGTGACCTTGTGAAGAAGTGCTTTTCCCTGAGCCTTGGTCAAATACTCAGTCATTTTGGTGCAGTATCTCATTTGAGTGTTCCTCAGAACCTCATCCGCTATCTTGCTCCTTTGGTGAAAATACAGCATTGTACGATACATAAAAAACTCAATGATGCCAACTAGAGGAAGAGGTCTTGAACCGCGAAGCACATAGTTGTAGACCTCAGCAAAATTAGTAGTCCTTATCCCATGTCTTGCTCCGCCCTCGTCAAACATGAGACATCACTTTTTCTTAGGCTCATTCTGAATCCACTGGCTGAAGGTCTTCACAGCACACCCTCTTCTGCGCCTAACTTGAGGGTCATCTAATCCGACATCCTCGAGAGAAATTGACTCCTCTCCAGGTTCGGGATTCACTGGCTTCTTTGCTATCTCCTCTGATGCCTTCTTTGTCAGGTCATCTAATTTCTTCCAGATGGCATCGAACTTCTTCTGCTGAGTCTGCTCACACAACCGCTCAAACAATTTAGACAGGGTCTTATTCTTGAACTGGCTGTGGAAGTTTGCTTTCATGTGCCTAATGCACCACCTGCTCTTAACATCTGGCCACAATGGAACTCTGTTTCGCTCTTGGCTGCCCTATTTCATGTCATTGATTGCTTGCAAAATACCTTTGTGCCTATCGTGTATGACACACACATCCTGGACCACCATGTTCTTCAACCTCTCAAGGAACCAGTACCAACTGTCACCATTTTCCCCTCCGCAAATGCAATGGCCAAAGGAAGCAACTGATTGTTACTATCAGCTGCCACAGCTATCAGTATTGTTCCTTTGTATTTGCCTGTGAGAAAAGTGCCATCTATGCAAATGACCGGTCGACACACTTTGAAAGCCTCAATGCAGGCACCCAATGCCAAGAATGACCGCTGAAGCACAAGCTTGCCTGGTTTCTCCTTACAAGGATAGTCCTTGATATCATAGTAGCTGCCAAGATTCATCTGAACTATTGTGTGTAGCAAGCTAGGCAAACTGTGGTAGGATGCTTCATAAGTACCCTACCTATGCTCCAATAGCTTCTTCTTAGCTTGGTATGCCTTGCCGTAACTGATGGTGTACCCAAATTTTTCCTCAATTGCACCGATAATTGCCTTCGGCTCATAAGTAGTGCATTTCACAATGGTAGGGTACATGTGGCTTGCAACAAAATCGGCTGAAATTTTTCGGTGCCTTGCATCAATACGATCAAGGGTACAAGTGTGACCCCTCACTTCTTTCACCTGTAAGTAATTATCCCACTTCCCCATATAAGCATACACTCGAAAAGAACCATCCTCCTTCTTGCAACACACATCATATATCCTCGGAGAGCTCTTCACTACCCTGAACTCCCTGTGTAGAGTCAAGGTGGACCACTGCTTCACTGCATCCTTCACATGTGCAGTACTGAGGTACGTAGCGCCTACTGTAACCTCATTCTCCGTGTACTCCCATGGCACATTCTCACCACTATTAATAGTACACTGTGAGAAATCGTAGTTCTGCCAATCCCAGGGCATATGATCCTCAGACTGATCATCATCGTAATCATCATCTGAAGAGTCCTCTTCCAATGCACGTTCATCAGCTTCTAACTCTCTCTGATATTGTCTCATCACCTCTGGGTTTCCTTCTCCCTCATCAATAACACCAGTGACAACATAACCTCTAGATGTCTGCTCACCCTCGGAATCCCCTTCTTCCTCCTCTTGTTGTTCCCCTTCTTCAGCACCTTCCCCTTCTTCGGCACCTTCCCCCTCGTCCACATCCTCAGCTTCCTCATGCGCTTGACTGTTAGACCCACCCTTCTGGAAAACTTGGACAAACAAAATCACGGGCAAACCAACTCGACATGCATTTCTGATAAAACTCCTCCATCGTGGAGTCCCTTCAAGTGGCACGAGCTCCCAATACACATGTTCACTTCTGTTGATTAGTGTCATCACCGACAGGCATTGGTGCTCTAAATCTACTGCAAATGTCTTGACCAGCCAGTTGGTTATACCCTCCCAAGTTCTTTCTGCTGCTCTTTTAACATTTTTCTCAATTGAACTATAATTTGACAAGTCAACTCCTTGTGGACCATATATAATTTCTCCAATTTCATAATACAATTTGATTGTGACTGTCTCCGACATGTCTGATTCATAATAAAAAGCAATAACTGCTATCAAATACTACATCTAGGGGCTAAGAAACAAATAGACTAATATCTAAACTAAATTAGCAAACTAATCAGTTGCAATCTACACACTTAACATTAAATATGTTACGTAATATAAACTATAACTACAGATCTATACTCCAGAAATCTATACCATACATAAATCTACAAAAATCTACAGTACACCGAAATAGTAATTAGTGAAATCAATGAAATATCTGCAATGAAGCGAAGAAGCAGCAGAGCTTCACTGCTCCGCACCCTCCACCTCCCTCTCTTCTCCTTCTCAACCCTAAACCCTACAAACAGGACATTTTTAATACTACAGATCTAAAGAAACGCAGTAAACCACTAATTATGCTTTCTAAGTAAAGGTGCTAAAAGGGTTCAAATCGACGAAATACTTACAATAAAGCGAAGAACCGGCAGAGTTTCGCTGCTCCGCCCCCTCACTCTCTTCTCCTTCCCAACCCTCTCTTTTTTTTCCGAATTTTTATGACATTTCCGGGGTAATTTTCGGCTCTTATAGGGGCAGCCGACCTGCCGCCGTGGGCCACGGTGGTTGCACAACCCCTACCGCCGTGGCCCACGGCAGTTGGGCCTGCTGCCGTAGCGCACGGCGCATAGGCCTCAACCGCCGTGGACCACGGCGGCTGGCCTTCCCGCCCGTGGGGCCCGCGGCCGTTGGCCCAACCGCCGTGGGCTACGGCGGTTGGACCTGCAACCGCCGTGGCGCACGGCGGTTGGTGGTCAAATCTGATAAATTCTCAAACGGTTGTATAATTTTGCAAAATAATTAAAAAATATAAAAAATCCATTCTTAGAATAGAAGAGTGCGCCGTATCTATAGATTCTTTAATCTGAAAAAAAAATCTATAAATTCTTAACTTTGGCATTTACTACAAAATTTGCAACTTACAATTATAGTCACCACGCAATTGAAATCATAGACACTCTTTGATCAGCTCTTTTGTTCTCTGTTGGTACTGATTTCCTTTATCCACGTAGTTGCTTTGCTGATTTTTTTTAGTAAACTTAATGGGTTTGATAATACGATACTACCTCCGTCCATAAATATATGATGTTTAGGACAAGCAAATTAGTTTATTTTTAACTAATTAGTTTGTCCTAAACGACATATATTTAAGAACGGAGGGAGTACACAAAATCAATTAAACTTTACGGGTGCTCAGATTGTGTATCCCGAAAACAATGATCACTCACTGAAACAAAAAAGATGGTGTTCAAAATGGGAGATGGGGGTGGGGTGAGAACACTGAAATGGTCGCTAGGGGTGTGTATTGGCAAGGTAAACTTTGACGGTTTGACATGCATAGTTGCTTTTGCCTCTGAGTAGTAAGCGAAAGTAATGTTTAAAGGTCCATTAAGAAAATTCAAAAGGGGTGAGCGTCGACATGTGCCTACTCAAGAATAAAAATCCTTCTTTTTTAAAGACGTGCATAGCACGTTTTTTCAATTAAGAAGAGAAGTTACAATAACGCAACTTCAGAAGAATCCTTGAAATGCAAGGATACAAAATTCACCACCAACTAGAAGCCTACACAGCGGAACATAAAACGATTGAAACAACTGAAAGAAGCACCACCAATAAAAATAATCAGATCTTGATACTTGCGTAGGTCACTCGCCCGGCGATAGAGCTCCCATAGCTGATGCTCTTATGATTCCAACAAGAGCTCAACCAAACAAGTTTTTAGATTAAATGATTATCTGTTGATTCTGTGAAATGATATTCTGAAATCAAGGGCCTTTATTTGACTTCAGAGCCGGATCAAACTGTGAATTGAAAAAAAAATAGAAAGGTTCGTTTGATAACTTGCTTGGACACCTTTTTGCTCAAATTGTGGTCACCCAAATGAAAACTAGTCAGATCTTGTAGGTTGCCGAGGTCACTAGCCCAGTGTGGACTCTGCGAATATGCACACGTCAGCACCCACCAGACTACTTGATTTTTTTGAAAAAATAACCGAAATACTTGACTAGCCGGCTACGAATACGAGCGAAGCCAGGAGCCCACGACGACCCTGCCCGCGATTAGAGGGGCAGAAGCTAGAGCAACAGCCGTGAGGGATCAATCCATGGCGATCGAGGATGCTGCTGCTCCGGCGGCCGGCCGGGTGGAGTACGGCAGCCGCGTGACGCCGTTCCTGGTGCTGTCGTGCGTCGTCGCCTGCTGCGGCGGCTTCCTCTTCGGCTACGACCTCGGCATCTCCGGTTCGTCCCGGCCGTGGCCACCTACTTCTACTGTGTTTATCTGCAACGATTAGGTACTGCCATGTGCCATCAGTAGTAAATCGAGATGGATGGACTAAATTTTGATGACGCGTAAGAGATGAGTTAAATTTTCAATAGCATACAGGGAATTTTCTCTAGCCGTCTAGTGCTTTCCGTTGTTTCCTTTTTCCTTCACTTTAGCACATGGAAAGAAAAGGTTTCAAGGAGGAAAGCAGTACGAGTGCAGGTTAATTTATAGGGAGTGCTAAGCGATTGACTGATTGAGGCCTCTGAACTGTGTGGCTTTGATGTATCATCATCTAAGTATCTAACTAATATGGTACAAGTTTTGCAAACTTGTGTTCTGAAAAATTGCTTAAAGTTAGACATGCCTATCAACTGAAGTGGACCAGAGAAACTTGGCAATATCTGTCATTTCTTCTTTTTACATGACAATACGATGGAAACAGTTCACAGCTTAAATGATTTTTTTGTGCACAGAATCAGTGAACATTTTACATTTGACAATATCCTCAATCATATGTGTGTGACAGGTGGCGTTACTTCAATGAACTCCTTCTTGAAGAGGTTCTTCCCGAAAGTGTACCGCCAGAAGCAGGACAGCAAAGTGAGTCACTACTGCCAGTTCAACAGCGAGCTCCTCACCCTGTTCACGTCGTCCCTGTACATAGCTGGCCTTGTGGCAACTCTGGTTGCATCATCCATCACAAGGAAGTTTGGTCGCCGAGCATCAATGCTGATTGGAAGCGCCTTCTTCATCGCAGGATCAGTGTTCGGTGGTGCAGCTGTCAATGTTCCTATGCTGCTCCTCAACCGAATTTTACTCGGAATAGGTCTCGGATTCACTAACCAGGTAACCTTGTAATGAGTACTGAAATTAGTATAGCACATATATAGTTCAAGAAATCATAAATCAGTTACAGTAATTTTGGCTGACGTGTAGGATACTTTAGACTTAACATTGTAGCCATTATCCTGGTGACAGGAGTGGGCGCAGGAAGCTTCTCCTCGTAGGCAATATCCAGATGATCTTGTCGCAGTTCATTGTGGGTGCAATTCTAGCTGCAAAGTTTAAGGACCATGATGAAATGGACAAGGACTATGCATACCTAGTGTTGATCATAATGTGTGTGTTTGTTGCAGGCTATGGATGGTCTTGGGGGCCTCTCACATTCTTGATCCCTTCTGAGGTTTGTCCACTTGAGATTAGATCAGCAGGGCAGAGCATCGTAGTTGCTGTGACTTTCTTGATGACATTTGTGATCAGCCAGACATTTCTTGCGATCCTCTGTCGCATCAAGTCCGCGACGTTTTTTGTCTTTGGTGCATGGATCTGCTTGATGACTCTATTTGTTTATATGTTCCTTCCGGAGACAAAGAGGTTGCCCATGGAGCAGGTAAAGCATGTCTGGAGGAGGCACTGGTTCTGGAAGAAGATTGTGAGGGAAGAACAAGAGGAAAAGATACAGGCAGGGACAACAGCTTTGTCGAGTTCCTAGTGTTTTCATGAATTGAGCTGTGTTAGATCAAGCCTGCAGAGGAAACACAGTACATAGGATTTTAGTTACCAGATGCAAGATGCAACTGCACGGTATATTTATTGTTTCTAACTACTGTACTTGGCTGGTCTGTTGCCATTTTCAGTTCAACTTTTTTTTTTCAGTTCAACTTACAAAACGTAAAAGCAAACAAAGTATTAGCCCTGCCATATATTTCATGTTCAGCTGTACAAAATGAAAACTAGCTAACATGCTGAATATCCTGAAATCATTATGAACACGGAGACAAACATGTTCTGGTGATACTTCAGTTCAAGGGAAGAATGAGAGGTCTGCGATGCGGAATGAAATGATTTTGTTAGTCAAACCATCTTGATTGCATATGCCAAACTTTTCGCAGTCGGAAGTGCGCACTAAAGCTCTAGACATTACCTCCGCTACATGCATCGAGATGGAGTGATCCCACGCGGCGGCGCGACGCGCAGCGGGGTCGTCGACTCGTCGACCTTAATGGAGGTGTGGGCGGAGGATACGAGGAGAGGGGCTGGGTGGGCTGAGATGGACAGAGCTGCAGCCTGCAGGATAGGATCGGCCCAGCGCTCCGGTTCTGTCACTGCCCCGCAGCACGCCGGCAAAAGTCCATCTCGCCGGCGGTGTGGCAGGCTGGCAGCGGAGGCGGCGCGGAGAGAGAGAGGATCGGGATCTGACGATTGAATTGGATTGGTGGTACTCCCTGCACGGCCCAATCACCTTTTTGGTCTGTTTTCAGTTTGGACTTGGCCCAGGCGCCCATGAACCACAAGATTATTTGGCCCATGATAACAGAAGCTACTGAAATCTCGGAAAGAAATCGTTTCGAAAAAAATCTCAAAAGAAAAAGGACGTAAGCTACTGGCAAGTGGGTCCTCATTCATATACTTTTTTTATTTATTCCTCATTTTTCCCTGTTAGTACTCCGATCACAAACAAGAAACTTAAAAAAGATCGCAAACAAAGAAACAGAAAGAGAAATCACGCCGTCGTGGCCTGCCGGACTGGAGTACTCACTCGAAGCGGGCGGAGTCGGCGAGCATGGACACGTCAGCACCAGCCCGAAAACTAGTAGTAGCGCCAGCCGCCAATATTTATTAGCCGCTACGCTCGCTACACGCCGCCGAGGAGAAGCTGGAGATGAATGGTGGTGGCGGGCGATAGGGGATAGAGCAGGAGAGGGGAGGAGATGGCGATCGGGGCGTTCGTGGAGGGCGCTCCGGCGGACGGCGGGGAAGGGTACAGCGGCCGCGTGACGCCGTTCGTGGTGCTCTCCTGCGTCGTCGCGGGAAGCGGCGGCGTCCTCTTCGGCTACGACCTCGGCATCTCCGGTTCGTCCCGCGTGGCTCCTCACTTTCCGCGTGACTATTTCTGTATTGGTAGTGCCGTTAGCCGATCAGGAAGATGCGATTTGGTGATTGATTTTGGTGATTGGGCCTGAAAGATGCATGGGCCGAACGTTTGGCCAGTTGCGGCTACACTCCTCCACAGCTCGGTTTGGCCAACTGCACCAACAACAGCTGCTACTGCATTCATCGCTGTGGATGAACACGAGAAATAGCCCTTTTTATATGAAGTAAAAGTGGACGAGAGCTCGAGAAGGCTTCATAGAAGAAAGTATCCATATCACAATCCGCGTCATCACCATCCCAGAATCCCTTTCGCACACTATTTTAGTTGGAAATATTTGTTCGAAAAAATTTGTAGTTGGAAATGTCTGTAGGTTTCAGTCGAGCAGAGAAGGTAGCATACTAGCATCGCCTTTCTAGAACTGCAGGACCTGGCAATATCAAGCAGTTCCTGATTTGTCCTGTCAATGGGATTGGTGAATGTTTCAAATGTTATCAATTATGTGCATGGATTCCTCTTAATTTTATTTTTCGTGAGAGTTCACCTACTGCTCGTGTGTGTGATAGGTGGTCTCACCTCAATGGACACGTTCCTGAAGAGGTTCTTCCCGAACGTGTACCGTCAGAAGCAGGACACCAAACTGAGCCACTACTGCGAGTTCAACAGCGAGCTCCTCACCATGTTCACGTCCTCCCTGTACGTTGCTGGCCTCGTCGCAACACTGGTTGCAGCGTCCATCACAAGGAGGTATGGCCGCCGTGTGTCTATACTAATCGGCGGTACCATCTTCATCGCGGGATCAGTGTTCGGTGGTTTAGCTGTAAATGTCCCCATGCTGATCCTTAACCGAATTCTACTGGGAATTGGTCTGGGATTCACTAATCAGGTAACTTATATGCTTGCATTATTTATTAAGTATGTGATATGGTCCAAGAAATCATAAATCAGTAGTGCAGTACTAGTACTTCTTTTGGCAGACTTGTATAAGTAAATTCAGATTTGAAGGAAACGAAGATACTGCATACGATCAAGTGCACGCAGTATAAGTTTTTTTTTTTTTAAAAAGACTCTGAATTTTTTACGACATGTTATATAGCTCAAAAAATCAGTTCAACAACTTCGTGTCAAGCAACTTTTATGGCTAGCATATTAGTAACATAATGTATATCTTGTATCAACTCAAAAACTAGTGTGTGGCTATGAAACTAGTGTCAGACTTGAGATGCAAAGTTTTGTAGACAGGTCAAAGTCTTTCATTGAGTTGGACTGAGTGACAGAAGCCAAAGGGTTTTTGTGGGTGTGATTTGTTCCAGCTCCCAAGTTGGCAACGATTGATTGCCATAGTTGAGCAGCGACGTGTTTGGCTTACGATGACTTTAAGTGTCATCGTTGTTGATGGATTGATACATTGACCGTAACCCTGTACATCTTTGTACGCTTTCTTACAAAGTAATTGCTTTCTAAAGAATTTAGAACCTTTAAATTTTGGATATAAAGTGATATGTATTGAGTGGAGATACAGGCACTGCTGGAAAATAAAAGTGAGATAGCCATTTTAACTCCTAATTTTGACTTGCTAGTTACATTTACTGGATAATAATCAGAATAGCTAGTAGAAAAACATTGGATATTCAGAAATTCACTTTGTGCAAGAGAAAGGGAGATAAAAATTCTTAACACATCAATAGCTTAATAGTACTATCCTATAATCACATATTTTTAAAGAAAATAAGGGAGATAAAGCTTAGTTTCATTTTGTAATTTTTGCATTAGAGGTGATATCTTCACCTGTAGTTGTACTGGATGCATGTCTTATTTAATAATAATCTTTCCTTTTTTCACGGTGAACAAACAGAACTATAATAATATTGTACTATGCAAATTGCATTTGCAGTCAATCCCATTGTACTTGTCAGAAATGGCACCACCGCAATACCGTGGGGCAATCAACAATGGCTTTGAGCTTTGCATCAGCCTTGGCATTCTCTTTGCAAACATCCTCAACTATTTTGTCATAAAAATTACAGCAGGGTGGGGATGGAGGATATCCCTGTCCATGGCTGCCCTCCCTGCTGCGTTCCTAACCATTGGCACAATCTTCCTCCCTGAGACACCAAGCTTCATAATCCAACGTGATGGTGACACTGACAAGGCAAGGATTCTGCTCCAGAAGCTGCGTGGAACAACCTCAGTCCAAAACGAGCTTGATGACTTGGTCTCTGCTAGTAACCTCTCAAGGACAACAAAGTATCCATTCAGAAACATATTCAAGAGAAAGTATAGGCCACAGCTTGTGATAGTACTGCTGGTCCCATTCTTCAATCAGGTTACTGGGATCAATGTGGTGAACTTCTATTCTTCGATCATGTTCAGGACAATCGGTCTCAACGAGACAGCATCCCTCTTCTCCTCGGTGGTGACACGCATATGCGCAACATGTGCCAATATCATAGCAATGGTGGTGGTTGACAGGTTTGGGCGCAGGAAGCTCTTCATTGTAGGGGGTGTGCAGATGATCCTATCTCAGTTCACTTTTGGTGCAATCCTGGCTGCAAAGTTCAAGGACTATGGGGACATGGACAATGAGTATGCATATCTAGTATTGATCATAATGTGTGTGTACGTTGCAGGCTTTGCATGGTCATGGGGCCCTCTCACATTCCTGGTCCCTGCTGAGGTTTGCCCACTGGAGATCAGGTCCGCCGGTCAGAGCATTGTTGTTGCTGTGGTTTTCTTGATGGCGTTCGTGATCGGCCAGACTTTTCTTCAGGTTCTCTGCAGCATCAAGTCGGCAACGTTCTTCATCTTCGGTGGGTGGATCTGCTTGATGACACTTTTTGTTTATCTGTTCTTGCCGGAAACAAAGAAGCTGCCCATGGAGAAAATGGAGCAGGTCTGGAGGAGGCACTGGTTCTGGAAGAAGATTGTAGGGGAGGAAGTGGACAACAAACAAGCAGAATTACCTAATATGCCAGGCTTGTAGTCCTCTACTCCTCTTCTGAATTGGGGTTGTGATTTAGCATATGTTATATGTAAATGTATGGCTGTATATAACTAGAGTAATTTACTAATCGGTTGTCCTTGTCAGTTCCTATAACTTGCTGTCTCAAATGGTGAGAATCTAGAAACATTATATAGCAGGAATGTTGACAGAGCTGCCGTAATTTTCTTTTATGTTCAGTTGTAGAAGAAAGAATTACCTAATATGCCGATGATGCTGACATGAGTGATCAGCACGATGACAGACACACATTACTGATAAAGTCATTTCAGTTGATGAAAAGAGATTATGTCTCCTAGCTGGACTCCTGGCTCCTTGTTTGGAGTGTATTTGATCAGCCTACAAGGAAAATATAGGATTGTACTTAGCTGATGTAAGTACAAAATTTTATATAAATACAACAATTGACCTCTGTTGTCGTTGTCAGCTGTTATAGCTGGCCATTCCAATGGTAAGAATTAAGAAATGATATATTTGACAAGAAGAAAGAAACAGTTGTATCCTATTTCATGTTCAGCTGCAAAAGCAAAAACTACTTATTATATTGGTGATCTTGACATCACTGATCAACATTTCTAGTTAGCTGGTGCGTGTTTCCATTTTCAGCTTACTTTTACTTATGTTCACTCTTCTCTTCCTTCAACAAATGGCAGCGCTCATGCTCTATTTTCAGAAAAATGGTAACAGTAAGGTAACTGACTGACACTATGACAAATATATATACGTACTAGTGGGTACTGATAAAGTCACTTCACTTCAGCGAAAAGGAGATAAATATATGATAATTGGCAGCGGCTAGATAGCATCCCATATGCAGACGGAACTGATTCTTGGAACTTTTAGCAGCCTGCAACGCGCACAAAGCGAAAGACTTTCGATAAAGATATAAAAGTGACATGGTGTCCTGTGTTTGGATGATCAAGATAACCTGAAAGGGACTGGTCACTTGTCACTACTGCCACCAACCACATCCACACATGTAACACTTGGCGCAGAATGCAATTGAGACCACCAGCCACCAGGATCGAAAGGTAAGGTTCTACCCAATACTCATAGAATCCAAAGAATATTCCATAAACAGTGTGCTGCGCGCACATACGTAAACAGAAGAATCAAACGTTTGTGCTCGACCCAAACATATTGATCAAACAGATTCAAGGGTAACGAAATAGTAGCAAACATGCAGCAGAAGGATACAACGGGACGAAAACTCATGCACATGCCGCCAGAATAGAGAATAACTAACTTCACGCATCACAAACACAGTAGCATGACCAGTGATCCCGCGGCATCATCTTCAGGCTTCAGCAGTGCAATGAAACATCAAACGGAGAACTGCACCCACAGAACTGACTAACACCTTACAAAAAGATTACATCATTACAACCATGAAGATCAGGGGACTAACATTAATGACTTTGTTAACATAGAGTGTCATATCATGCGTGCCAGACAAACAAAAGATACATCCATACATAGCATAATTTACTGCACATGATACAAGCTACAGAGCACGGTTAATCTTAAATATAAAAAAACAAAGAGGCAAAGCTTATTTTGCCGGGGTTTCATCTAATGCAGTTTTGTGTGCTTCAGATCAGGCCTGAGCCCTTGTTTGAGGATTTGCATGGAAAGCTGATTGTCTATTTTGACCTCCTAGCAGATTTAACGAAAGCGATGTTGATACTGTCTCCTGACCAGACTCCCCTATGCTTAGCTTCGACATGCCCACAAGTTCATCAACATTAATTGGATTCTTCGAATGAACTGCAACAGGCTTGACAATCTCATGTGTTTCTTGGGGCAGATCATCTCCGTCTTTCTGATCCGGCCAGAACGGAACTGAGAATTGCAAGAACGGTGAGAAATAAGCTGGAAGAATCACCGGATAGCTTGGGTGCATATTCTTTGGCATGACAGCAGAAGCTGCAGAACTCTCTGCAACAGCGGAAGTATCAGACTCCATCGATTCTACCTCCTCCTCCACAGGTGGCGGGAGTGGTGGTTGATTTAATACTGAGGCCTCTGGTTCTTGACTCCCGGGAAGGGGTGGAAGGTCCATTGACTGTAGAACAAATAGAACACAGTTCAGTTCCAATTATATGCAAAGCACAAGAACCTAATGAAACTCAGGATGGGCCAATGTCACAACTGTCCATGGCTCCGTGCAATACTTCAGTATGAAACAAGGTCACAGAAAGCACAACAATTGCATTAAAACATAGGATAAGATAAGCAGGTTACCTCATCGGGAACCATGTCAAAAAGGCTAGACCTTCTCTTCCTTCTGCTCATATTTGATTGACGTATAAAATATTTTTGAGCATGACTTGCTACTTGAGTGGGTGTCCTTGAGACCACGAAATTACGAGAAATTCCTCGCCAATCACCTTTCCCAAGCTTTTGTAATCCCAGCAAAAACCTCCGGTGTTCTTCTTCAGTCCAAGGAACACCTATCAGAACAATCTTAATCAGCAACATGACACACAATGTCCAGAACGAAGCCAGGCAGTAATATGTGAAGATACAAGAAATCAGTGAACAGAAATCGACGAACACTGGCATATTAACAAAGCATGGGAAAAATTAGCAGTTACCACTTAGCAGACTACTTTGCTATTCAACGAAACATATAGGGAGAGTACTATTGATAAATAAAAGACCAGTCAAAACAGCACAAAATCCGAACAGCGCTAAAAAAGTATTGGCATGAGCGAAGACAATTGCCACTTGACATACATTAAATCACCTACAAGCCACCACCACATGCGGACCGAGAACTAGATATGACTGTTATCACAAAATCTCGTAAGAATCAGCTGTGATAATCAACAACAAGGACAGATAAGTTTTGTAGGCCATCAGAACTCACAATCAATTGATTTTGCTCAATATCGCTGAAACAATCTGTTTCCTTATCAAGTATAGACAACTGGAATTTGGCACTGCATAAATAACGCTTGCATCCCAGTGTAGTAACACATTTGCACTAGAGCTTATCTTTTGGCGCATGTATGGCAGACATAAGACTGTGTTAGCACTTTAGCAGTTAGCATGGAAGTTTCTATTGATATGCATGCCCTTCTTGATTACAGCCCTATATCTCTACAACCATTCAGTATCACCAATCAGCACCAAATTTCTCCAAAATAAGTAACAGCTTCGAATAATCCATACCCCTTATTATTAAAAAAATTGTGGAAAGCTGAGCTTCTCAAACATCCCCATAATCCAATCAAACAGTACAGGGCGTGTACACCAGGTGGTCCTGGAACCAAATACGGGTGGAATTCGAGTACCGTATGTATCAACTAAGTAGTACCAAATCCGTCCATGGGTACAAAAACTTCAATAGTACTGCTAACCATTAATGCTTTTTTTCGCTACTCCTACCTAGTAAGCAACTGTACCATGCAGGAGCATCCATTACCCAAACTTACACGACACCAAATCAGTGAGCACCATGTACATGTTGGAAAAAAATAGAGCCAGCACCAGGTAACGAATGGAGAAGGTTGGAGCTAGTTGGGACTGGGAGGATCTGACATCTAGGGTTCCGCATCAGCTGGTAGCGGGTCGGATGATCGATTAGAGGGGAGGGGTAGAGATCGGGAGGCAGCTCACCCTTCTTTCGCTCGCGGCTGGCGGATGACGAGCCCTGGACGAAGTCGTCGGAGGCGTAACCCCCGCCGCCGTCGGCGAGGTCGGGCCCGTCGGCGGGGGAGGCGCCGCCGCTGGTGGATCCGGCGGAGAGGAGGGAGAGGTTCCCCATGCTGGCGCTCTTGCGGATGGCCGAGCCATCGGTGAGGCGCACCCCGAAGATCTTGACCCCGCGGTTGGGGCACGTCCGCGAGTTGTGCCCGTTGTGGCTGCAGTGCGAGCACCGCCGCGTCATCGCCCCGCCGCCGCCGCCGCCTCCTCCCGTCGCCAGCTAGGCCTCTTGCGGCGCTCGGGCGCGGCTGCGCGTGTCGGAAGAGGAGTGGTAGTGGTGGTGATGGGGAGGAGGAGGAGGGGGGGAGGGCCGGAGTGGGGTGGAAGCCGTGTGTGGAGAAGAGGATTTGCTTCCGGGGGGGAGAGGAGGAGGGGGGTTAACTCGACTGTTGAGTGGTGATTGGTTAATGTGGTCGGCGAGCGTGGGCCGTCCACGTGGCGGATATTCCCGCGGGGATATACGTGTGCGTTGTGACTTGGGCGGCTTGTGGGGCACGCCTCCCCTTCCTGCGTCTCGCCTTCCTTTTATCCGTGGACACGGCTGAGTCCCGGCGTGCGGGCGCGCTCTCCTCCCACTCGCTGCGCTGCGCTGCTCGTCTCCTCTCGTTTCGTTTTCATCGCCGGGTCCTCGGACTGTTTCATCCACATTTCCTGTCCACTTCGTCGTGTGTGGTGAGCAAAGCGCTCTTGTTCGTTTCTCATCCGTTTCAAGACCCGGGACACGGTAGCTAGGGTATATTTCTTTCTTATATGACAAGTATTACTCATAGCGCATCTCTGGATATAGTGTGATTTTCAGTAAAATTTGCACTTGTTGGTATCGGGGGAAGCCGAAGGAGATGAAAACCTCATGTACGATTTCGAAACGAAGATTTTGTGAATAGGTAGGAGAAACGTACGAAATTAGTTGGTGGCTTTCTCGTTAATCTTTTGGATTTGAGCTATGTCTGTTTTATTTTTTAAAAAAAGTTACGTCTGTTTTTTTCCGTCAGTTTGCTCCTTTCTCCTCTTGGCAATCATGGGTAGGTCCAAATTCGTGACAAGTAGTACGGGTAGGTGGCTAGCCGTGTGGATCTTAAGTAGTTAAGTTAACCAAAAAAAATGCGTTAACGTGCCAAAAATATAGTGCTAAGCCTGCGGCTTCCCATGTTTCTCATGGAACGACAATTCGTGCTAAATGGGCAATGGAACCAAGGGTTGCTACAGTGTTCATCGGGCATGTTTGGCTCCCCGCTAAGCATAGCCTGGCTCGTATATGGGAGCCATGCTCTTGTCGGCCAGGCTTATCGGATACAATGATGGCTCGGTTGGTTGCTTGTATGCATCCAACTAAGCTACAGACAGAATATGTTTGGTCGCTCACATCACAAGAGTCACATGAGATTAAAAAAAATTCAAAACAAGTGTTATAATAATATTTATTTCATATAAATATCTTCTAATATATCTTAGTTTACATTATCAAGTTTTTCAAAAAATACTTATATTACTTCATATACACTCTTCATGCATTAATATTGTCATTTGCCGTAAACTAACTCGCATGCAAGGATCGCCGAGAACGGAAATGAAACTCTTTTCCCGGGAGCAAACCGAGCGTGCTCTTTTGCAGGCACGGGGACAGGTTCAGCTCTCGGTCCAGCAAACCAGTCATCGAGAGGTTGCACCCCACCAACCTTTGGTCGAAGGAGATGCATCTAACCCAGAGATCTGGCATCTGGAGTGTTTGGCTGTTTGCTTCGTACAGAAGTGGAAATGGAGGTCGGGACTCGGGAATCTGGGCGCATGGGCGTGGTGGGCTGGTGGCACGACCCGTGCGCGCACCGGATATCTCGTCGGCGATCGTTGCGCGTGCCGACAAAAATATGGACGATGAGGAGACCAGTCAAACCGCATGAGGCCTGCACTCACAACTTGCAAACCATCAAACAGCTTGCGATCACCTGCGGCGAGCCTCCGTGTAGACATCCGTGTGGGCAAAGGCTTGATCGATGCAAGAACAGGGCAAGAGCGCAGATCCTGATGTGAAACGCTGAAACGAGCAGCACGTTGGGCTTATACCTTTTCAGGAACAGATATAAAGATCAACCAGTCTGATTGTCTGAACTCCCAAGCAAGTAACCTGCAAAGTCAAAAGGAATCAACCCCATGAGAACTCTCTACAAGGCAAAATGATTTGATCATCAACTCGGAAACCGACACAACAGTTGCTCCAAACAGTGGCCTGCCGTACTATCAAATTACGTCAAGCGAGAAGCAAAGGACGGCTTATCTAAAACCTATAATGCTATCTGATCAGAAGTGGTACTAGAATAACCTTTTTCCGGGAGTTCAGCAGGACAAGCAGATAACTTAAGAAAAAAGGTAACAGATTTGTTCTTGGATAATGAACACGAAGGCGGCATGCACCTTTGCCTTTGCTACACGGTAATCACGGTGAAAACAAAAGAGCTGGAGATTTGGGCTGACAGTGACTTCTCAGCCAAAAATTCCATACTTTTACAAAGGAAAAACATGTAGTACACTTGATTAGATATTTGGACAAGAAAGCGATCGTAACAAAAAAAATCAGGAGTGTATCACGACTGAGTGACGCGCAACCATCCTCAACCCGATGCTACAAAAGGATGGAGGATGCACACACATGTAGAGAGAAAGCTGCTTACCAACCTCCAGATCATCGTGACATTATTTTCCTGAGGTACAGTTGGATAGAGGATCACTCACAAGATTCTTGCATATCTTGATCTTTACCGTATATTTTATAATGGTCTGGCCTGGCCTCTGGGTTTCATATCAATCAGCTGTGTCGCACTGCGCTGTATGGATAGATTTTATTTTTTTATGTTTTTTTGGGTGTGTCTCCATGTCAAGTTAAAGGAGACCGACACCGAGAATTATGGATTATGGTAATCGAAGACTTGTTGCACACCGAGAAGTTCCCTCTCCCCTTCTAAACTAGTACCTCAGCCTGAAAATATAAAAAAAATTAAAAGGGCATGATTACCTCCAGATTCAAACATCTTCATCATGCCATTCATGTTACCTAAGGCATCACAGAGAAGAACTTTTTTCTTTACCAGTTTGATGTTGACGGGACAAAACCAAAACTGCGGGAAGATTTGCCGACGTCGTTGGTGTGCTATGGGCCAAAACAAGCCCGCTAAAATCAGCGTCCAACGCAGTTGGTCTGGGCCTCACATAGGAAGTGCGACGGCCGACGGACCCAACAACCCACTGCCGCTTGCTTTTTCTTTCCCCTCCCACACGCACGGCAGTACGGCACGGACGGGGGTTTTGGTTGATTCCGCTTCTGGAGTTCCGCCTCCTGTTGGTGGCGGTGGCGGGGCGGCGAACGGCGGCTGGATTCGGAATAAGCCGCGCCATCTCCGTCGCCAGAGTTTGAAGCGACAGCGGAGAAGGTAGGGTTTGTGCCCCCGATCAAATCCCCCTTCCGATTTTGGTTTCCCCACAAGTAGAGGTAGTGGATGAAACGCGAATGCGTGCGGGTGTTGAGCTCGCCTCCGTTTTGATTCCCGTTCATCTGCGAGACTTGCTAGCTTGCTGCGCGAGCGGGCGACGCGCGCGCGTGGGTTGTTGCGCTTGCTCGTGTGCGTGAGGCTAGGCTGCGCGCTCGTTGTTACGCGTCCGTGCGTGTACTTGGGCTTGTGCGCGGGCGTGTGCTTCTGCACCTGCCTGGGTTATCTCATTTCCCACTGCCTCCGGATGTGATGTTCTCAGTGTTCGCCCTCCGATTTGGCTGCGATGATATTTTCCCCCTACATTGCAGATAGATGTGGTGCCCCCGGTGTCAGCAGCATCTTCCCTTGCAGTTTCTGAACAATAATTTACAGCAATTTCTTACTTTACGTTTAATTTTATATCACAGCAAGTGGATGGTACAATTTCTGGACTCAGGGTCTTGTTGTTTAGGTTGTTGATCATACAGTGTGCCTCTGTGTAGGGCTCTTGTACAAGGGATACAGGCAGTCATGGCCACCCAAGAAGACATTGTGGTCACTGAATCATCACCACCTAGTGATCCACCTATCACCATTGGGTTGGCGGTGAGTAGCTCCAAGTCCAGCAAGTACGCATTGAAATGGGCTCTGAAAAACTTTGGTGCCGGAGAGAGGACAAGGTTCATGCTCATTCATGTCCGCCAAAAGGTCACACTTGTCCCAACCCCATGTAAGTAAACATTCTTCAATTCACATATGCACATTCAATTGCAGTTGCAAATCTTATTTGCACTAATTTTGCTTGGTATTTTGTAGTGGGCAACTATGTTCCAGTTGATCAAGTGAGGGATGACATTGCTGGTGCATACGAAAAGGAGGTTGAATGTGAGGCCCAAAATATGCTCCTTATGTACAGGAACATGTGCAATGGAAAGGTCTGAGGCTGCTACTCAAGACAACATTTCTTGTTCTTTATGAAACTGTATATTCTCAAGTTCACATTCAAACTGAATAAAAAGAATGAGATAAATAAAATAACTACTATGGATAAGAATTATTAGGTGCACCATTTGAATTAATTAATCATGCTTAGTATGGTCTTTTCAAGCATATGCATATCAGATAAATTTATCGAAACAGGAAAGAGCTTCAGCCAGCAATAATACTTTGAATTTTTTAACAACCTGTTTTACATATGTGGTACCTTGGTATTCAGGTTGAAGCAGAAGTATTGGTTGTCAAGGGTGATGATGTGGCAGAAACTATTTCTGGTGTTGTCTCAGCATGCCAAATCCACAAGCTTGTTGTTGGTGTCTCTTCTAAGGGGAACTTTATGAGGTACTCAAAACTGCTTCGTACTAACTAATTGTGAACTATACATGAATAAGGTGCTAATTCGATGAAATGGCTTAGGAAATCCAAAGGCAATAGGACATCCTCTCGAATATGCAAGAGTGTCCCTAGCTTCTGTATGGTGTATGCTGTTTCAAAAGGTGCCTTGTGCATGGTTTATTCTCCTGGATCAGATGGTGACGACAGTTCTGAGATATTCCAGGTCAATGAGAGTTCTAACAGCGAGCTTTATTCAGATGATAAGTCATCAGTATCAGGTAAAGTCTCTGGAAATTTCCATTATGTTGCCAGGATAGCATGATAAAGGATTCCAACTTAATTTATTTGCTCTATTTTACCGACCAGAGTAGTTGTGTGGACCTTCCTTGTACTCGTGAAGCTGATATAGAAAGAATGTTTGCTACGTTTGTACTCGTGAAGTTTGGAGCACCTAATTTCCTTTTTGTGATCTAAATGGTGTACTGTTGGCCCTTTGGATATCAATGAGAAAGGAATGGAGATCATTTGGTTCAGCACAAACCGGTCGAAGAAATTTATCCTTTTCATCCCATGCAGATATTACACGAATTTCCCAACCCAACTTGCCCGGGGGAAATCTGGACAATTCCTCCTCTGCAGATCATAATCGGCCACGCTCTTTACAAGAATATCTCACTGGAAGCGCTTCGGCATCTATTGTTGATAAAGATCAAAGTGGCAGTCCTTGTCGTACTGATCAAATAACTGAATCTAGTAGCTTGTCGGTCTCAGACAAAAGTCCAACTGTGAGCAGAGCACTACAGGAATTGATGCGCTCAGAGGACAAGGTTAGTCATGCAGTTTTCTTCAAATTTCTCTTCATCTTACATTTTTATTGCATTATGAGGTTGAATTATCGTACATGAGAATCCATGTCAGACCTCTATATTTCCTCCAGTTAGTTGTCTGTACTAAAGTAGATCCCGCAATCACATATTGCAACATGTGCGCTACTTACCCTTTCTTCTTGCTTCCTAAATTGACCTATGTAATTTCTGTAATTTGAATAATGTAGCACTTATGTTGCATCACTTATCTGATATTCTAATCTATTAATACTTAACTAGGCAAGCACTCATTGTGCTGGTCATATTTCTGCCCCTACTAATTTGCCTGTCTCGGACAAAGGTCCAACCGTAAAGAGTGCACTGCAGGAGTTGATGCTTTCAGAGGACAAGGTTAGTCGCACAATCATCTTCACACTACACCTTTTAGTGATCTACTGATATATGAGGCTAAATGTACATGAGAATCGGTTTGAGATATCTATGTTGTCTGTACTAAACCTGCTGTGCAATCACATTTTGCCAATATTTGTACAGTATTTACCTTTTCTCTAAAGTTTTTTGTCTTCATTTGGATGACTTCATTTATCTAATCTATTCAAATTTCTTAACTAGACAAACACTCTTTGTGTTACCAATAAAATATCTGGATCAAGTAACTTTCCCACCACTGACAAAGCTACAACCGTAAGCAATGCTCTGCAGGAATTGATGCTTTCAGAGGACAAGGTTGGTCATGTAATATTCTTCACAATCCTTTTATTTTTGGCTCTGAAAATTTATTTGTAGTTTCTTGTGGTTTGATAAAAAAAATTACACTTGTTAAATCATTTATCTGTTCTATTTAAACTTCTTTATTAGGCAAGTTAGGTCAGTTTTTACCAATATATTTCTGAGCTTCCATAGTTTATTTTTCCCAACACAGGATAATGCCAATTTTGAGCGTGAAAAGCTCAGGATTAAACTAGGACATATGCATGGGGTATGCAAACTCGCTCTTGATGAGTCTACCAGGGCTTCTCAGCAAGTAAGTTTGGAGGCAGTGTTCTTCAATACTAGCAACTATTACTTTCCAATTCACATCATCTTACATGTCTTCAACTTATGTTAGATGATTGACTTAATTGAAAGACGTGCTCAAGAGGAAGCTCGGCTCGTGGAGGTCCACTCCAGGATCAACACTGCCATTGAGACGGCACGTAAAGAGAGGGAGCAGCGGTACGCTGTAGAGGAGCAAGCCAGGCATGTGAAGGAACTTGCAAAGGAAGAGGCTTTGAGAAAACAGTATTTTCAGCTTAGGGCATCAAGGGAAGCTGATAATATGCAAAAGCTGGAGAAACTTCTTGAATTTGGAGACAAGCCATATATAATTTTTACATGGGAAGAGATGGAGTCTGCTACATCATCATTTTCTGAGGCACTTGGGTCAGGAGCTAATGGCACAGTGTACAAGGGCAAAATCCACCAAACAACTGTGGCCATAAAAGTACTCAAATCAGACAGCCGCATTACCAAACATTTCGAACGGGAGGTATTTCCTGCATCATTATGATGTTTAAGTGCCAATATCATAATGATATCAACAATTAATTGTACAGGCTAACATTAAAAATCAAAGCTAAGGTCTGCAAATATACTCATAGGCTAGAACCCAACATGCTTCTATGCTAGGTCATCGTGCTGTATTGAAATTACAATCAAGTCCATGAATACACAAACCAGATGCCTTGTTTTTATCTCATGTTGGTTTATGTTATATCTATTAAATTCTTATAGGGTGCACTCTCTTGTGCAGCTTGAGGTTTTGGGTAAGACCCGTCATCGCCATTTGTTGCTACTGCTAGGCGCCTGTCTGGATAGAGCCTGCTTGGTGTATGAGTATATGGAGAATGGCAGCCTTGAGGAACGGTTACAGTGCAAAGGAGGCACATCCCCACTCCCATGGTACCACCGTTTTCGTATTGCTTTGGAGATAGCATTGGCACTTGTCTACCTACACAGCTCAAAACCAAAGCCAATTATCCACCGTGACCTCAAGCCTGCAAATATACTCCTTGACAGCAATTTCACTAGCAAAATTGGCGATGCAGGCATTGCAACTTTGCTTCCTTTAAGGGATGCCTCATCAACACACACAATTCGCAAGGACACAGATCTAGTTGGTACACTGTTTTACATGGACCCAGAGTATCAAAGGTCAGGTCAAGTTTCAGCAAAATCTGATGTATACGCCTTGGGCATGGTGTTCTTGCAGCTGCTGACTGCAAAATCACCAATGGGGCTAGCAGACACTGTTGAGAGAGCAGTGGCACAGCATCGCCTTGCTGACATCCTGGACCAGCGTGCAGGAAAATGGCCTGTAAAAGCAGCATATGAAGTAGCTCAGCTTGGGCTAAGTTGTTTGGAAATGCGAAGCAAGGATCGACCTGACCTGAAGTCTAATGTTCTTGTAGTTTTAGAGCGGCTGAACAATATTGCCACAACTACATGTGACTCAGTACAGCAAGTCCCAACTGCACCACCAAGCCATTTTGTCTGCCCTATACTGAAGGTATTTGTTGCATTGCATCATATTTATATCCCTAATTGCATCAAGGCCATGTTCAGACATCAAGTTTGTTATGCTCATGAAAGGTAGCTGAACCATTTTTAAAATTTGAAGAATATTATGGTGTTCCTGATTGAAAATTGAAACTAAGTTGATGTATTCTAGAATTTGAAGAATGTTATGGTGTACCTGATGCAAAATTAAACTATAGTGAGACTTGCAGCCAGTCCGCTATTAAGTTACCAGTTTGCTGTCTCCATTATTTTACTTGAATGACGTGACGTTCAATTTTATTTTATTTATTTTTTTGCTCTGCAGAGGGTAATGCAGGATCCATGCATTGCATCTGATGGGTACTCGTATGAGCGGGTTGCTATTGAGATGTGGCTACATGAGAATGATGTGTCACCGTTGACAAAGACACGGCTTCCTGACAAGAACTTGGTGCCCAATCATGCTCTGCTATGCGCAATCAATAGTTGGAAGGGAGAAGCAGGAGCTGGTCGGGTCACTGACTGAACTTAACTACCCATGGATACTGCACTAGAAGCGAATGCTGTACAGGTTTGTCTTGGTAACCTCCATGTACTGTAGATATCGTGGTGGTGTGGGTTCCCTGTAAGTAGCAGTTTTGCAGCATCTCATTGATGATACCTACGATAGATTTTGAAGGTTATCACTCCAGACCCAAATTATAGTTCTAAATCTGCTGAGTATCACATGTATTCTTTACAGGATTTTGTTAGGGGGGAACTCTAGTAACCCTATATATATAGTAATTTCTCCAGGGTTGATTTCGTATACATCGAAAAGTAGTGAAAACCCCACGATACTCTCTTGTGTTTCTTTTGTAATGGCTGAGATTAGAGATCTGCTCTAGTTTGTCTGGCTCTGCGTCTGCTGTCTGGTACCAGGACAAGAAGATACACCCGGTTTTGTTCTGGATTAGTGCTGCAAATGTTTTCCTTGTTCTTAATGTTGAGATTATTATTGAGTAGATAGTTCAGAAATGACAATGTACTAACATGCATGTGTGATCTGGAAGGGTGCGTATAGTGGTCATTTGTTTGACATGCATCTAAAGGTGGTAAACTGCTCTCTAATTTAGCCTAGTTTAAGGATCAGGCTCAATAAAAGTGGGCTGATAGTACTATACAATATTGAGCTGATGGATTGTGAAGAACGAACGAGGGGTTCTGATCCATTACCACATGCATTGAGATTGTTCACCGGAGGGAGGAATGCAGACGTGCAGTCCTCTTCTTGTGCCTGTTGATGCCATTCTTTATAGCCCAATAGATGCCATTCTCACAAATTGCAGATGTGTTGTGTTTTGGGCCGGCTGCGTGTGTCGGTGCCGGTGCCGGTGCTACCCAGACCCCCTTTATCGCAATAGCATGCAAAGCAAAACGCGCCACGGGGTGGGCTGAGCTTCCGCGTCCAGCAAAACGACGCCACGGCATCAATTTTTCATCCGTCCTTGTGGCTTTGAACTCAAGTCAAGGGTACTCAGATACACTAGACAGCCATGTTCATAGATCTTAACCAAATCCAATAATTGGTCGCCTAAAGTTGACCTGAAATAGTAACGGGAGCAACATATACTCCGTGGCTTGATCACGTCCATTCGATTTATTTTAGTACTAATATTGTTACTTGTTAGTAGGAAGTAGCAGGCAGGCAGTAGCTGAATTGAAAGGGAGAGTTGTTCTATCAGGGGTAGGGGGACATGGTCCCTTGATTGCTGCCTGGAATCATTCCTCCTTGTAGTTTCTACAGGAGTGGACACCAACTAAGCACTCGTCAATTTAATCCGATGTCCCACGCTCGAAGTCTCCAACCGGGAAGATCTTGTTGGGGAAGACGCGTAGGTACCCCACGCGTTAATCGTCGGTGCAATTGCTTTCTGTCCGATCTTTGTAGCCGTATTTTAATCGGATCGGATAGACGGATGCGGACAGCTTGGAGAGGAACACCATGATTTCCCTTCATGTGGTGTGGCACGTGCTACTGCTCCGGATGAAGTTAATCTGAATCGGAGAGATGTGAGGATAATTGAAGAGAGAAGAGAGAGAAACCGTGACCAAGTTTGCATAATTGCACCGAATTATTTTGATGGGAGATCAATTTAATTAAGGTTGCGAAAAAATGTTTATTGCGACTAAGAATTATAGTATTAATGGGCTACCGAGATTTTCTACTGATGGTCTGATGGAGTGTCCATTTGCATGATGATGATTGCCTAATCCCGTCCACCTCTGTGTGCAAATCAATCACTCACATCCTTAGTCCGGAGTGGGTCCGAGTCCGGAGTGTGGGCAGTGAAGAGGAGACGGGGGACACGTGGGGTAGCCTGCGTTCACCGACGGGGGCAACGCTTGGAACCCAATCATGACCACCAGACACCTTGCCGGGTCAGTGTCACCGTCCCAACTCGCAACACCATCCACTGCATCCGGTTCCCACATCTATCTTTAAAATAAAAAGAAGAACGCGAATTGTTCAAAAAAAGAAGAAGAAGAAGAACGAAAAACAAAATCCCGCGTCAAGTGTAGTGGGGCCGTGGGGGTAATACAAGTAAACTGTGATAGTTTAAGGTGTCATTCTACTTGCAGACACATTAAACTACTGCAAACGGTACTTGCCAGTTGCCACTCCCTGTGTTCTGCTTGTGACTCGTGTCATTCTCAAGATAAGTATAGTAGTCTGTTCTAGATCCTTTGACCATTATATTCACGCCACACTTTGAATAACTGCTGATGCATGATTGATCAAGCGAAACCTTCGAGCCGGCTGCCACGTACTCCCGGACGCGCATTATAGGTGTGTGTACGTGGTGTCTGCTTCCGATTATTAGCAGAAACATTTAATACTAATTAATTACTACTAGTAGTACGTACTGCGTGTGCCTCGACCACGCTAGGATCAGGATCCTTGCGATACGTACGCTAGCGGCGAAGTCGCCAATGATTTAACCGTCGCGTCACGTCACACCACGTAACGAATCGGTCCCAATGGGGGTCTGGAGACACAGCACGCAGCCGTACTGCCGAGACGTGTCCGATCCGAGCGAGAGATCGACGACTCCTCTCGGCCAGGTTGTTGGATGGACTGGATGTCCGGTTCACACGGGATCGATCGAAACGGAACGGATCGATACCAGCGAATAATTGAGGCTGCAGGAGGACACTGTGCCTACGTACGCGTCAGCGGCACGCGCACATGGGAGCGAAGGTGGGCGCACGCAGAGCGACGAGCCAACAACGAGCAGCAAGCATGGATCAATGGATGCTCAGCGCGGCCACGGCCCACGCACGGGCCAGCGCGCGGGCGCGCACATGCACGTGCGCGCCGCGTGCGAGGACTTGGACCCGAAGGCTGTCGCCGTGCTAGCTCGCCGGAGCGCCGCCCACGTCGCACCCAGCCTAGCTGACCGGTGCCAGCTGGGCTCCAGCAGCCTCCATCTATCCATGCACCACCTACGAATTATGATGGGTAGATCTCCATCCATCTCGTGGCGTGGCGTGACCTCGCGGCGAAGCAAAGTAATCGATCAGAAGTCAGAGCGCGCGAGAAGAAGCTTGACTTGGCATGGCATGCGCGATTATTCCAACGACGATGATGACTCTACGATTGGATTATTCGTCTCCGTCGTCAGATCTATCATTACGCCATCATATTCACGCATGGCATGCGAGCGATCGAATAATGTACGTGTGTACTGCAGGGGCGTAGTCTGAATGTGTACAGAGTTGAAGGAGGACCCTCAAAGTGGTAGCGCGTGTGGACACGGCGAAGCTAGGGGTGGTGGTGGTTCTATATGTTGCGTCGATCCTGATCAGACCGACACGTAGCCGCATGAGCGCATGGCATCTGGACCTTGGAGGCATGGATGATCTATCTATGATCAGCTGGTTCCGACCCATCAAAGCAGCTAGCTACGTCATTGGAATTGGAAGTGATGACAGAGTGCATGCACGAATCCTCTCTCAGTTTTCATCACAAAAGGAATTGAAGACAGAGAGAGAACAAGAATATTTTTTTTCTTTCGAAGAAAAGGGCCATTTCATTTGAAACCGTTATGTATTGGCAAACTAGAAATGATCATCAGTCGGCCGGGGCGGCGACAGAGCGGAGCATAATCCGGGGGCACACATGACATGACATGACATGACATGAGCGCGTATCCCCTGTACGTGTCCCGGTCAGATGACTACACACCCTCTCGGGCGGACGCGCGGGGTGGGGTGCACGCGTCGGTTCGCCGCTCCGCTCGCCCAATTACCGGCATCATGGTGGATCAAATGACTGTCACACATCATCACCCCGCTGGAGCCAATAATTGGCGCGAGGGTTACACGGGTCGCACACGTGCGTCGTCCTTGCTGCGTGGTGGGTGTGTGTGTCAGTGTGTGCAGGACTCTCTACAGGGATACACGGGTCGCACACAAACTACCCTGATGCGCACGGCCTCCTGTACGCGGCCGGTGTGATCTCTCGTAACACTACTTGCGGAGTCCAACTTGTAAGAGAAAAACAAAAACTATGCACCTTTGCAACTGTGGGCGAGTAGCACCGGTAACTTTTGCTTTTTGGATAAACACGCACGTACGTAAGCAAAAGAAAAGTTGCGGTGCAGAATATTTGGCCTGGTAGGATTGGGATCAGATTATTATGCTGCAGAACGGACGGAGGGACGAGACGAGGTTCTATCTCGAGGAAAAAGGAAAACAAAAACATAAAGCGAAAAATCTGAAAGCCGATCCGATCCCGTCGTCATCATCTGCGAGTTGAGAGTTGGATGGGATGTGTGTGTGAGGCTGAGGCGGCGAGGAATGTCAATGATTGGGGAAGGTGGGCGGGCGCTGTCGGGGCCGCGCGCGGCAGGCAGGCGCGCGTGGGGGGCTCTCCCGGTGCGCTCCGACGTGGCGCGCGGCGGTGCCGGCGAGGCGGGCGCGTCCACGTGACCCCGCCCCCCCGGTCTCCCTCCCGCTTTCCCGCCCGGCTCCACGTGACGCTGTCTGCCTCGGTGGCTCTCGAGTCTCGCCCTATCAACTTGGTGCTGGCCCTACTCGTGCTAGTACTCCTAACCTGCTAGCACCAGCTCTGGCTCGTACTAGAACTAGAGAATCCAGCTGCGTGCCGCGTGTGAGCCGAGCCGTCGGCTCATGCAGCATCATGCACGCTACTAGCCCTCTCCTTTCGGCTCGTCGGAGAACCATTGGAGTTGGAGTGGAATGATCGAGCACGCTGCACGCATGGCCGCCGCCTGCTCCCTCTTCTGTTTACCCCTTTTCTGTTCGTGGAAGAGAGGAAGAAAAAAACTCCGACCACCAAGACTGCAAGGGACAAGGGGCCAGCAATCATCGAACGCGGCCTGGCCTGTAGGGAGACCCAATCATGAACTGGAACGAGTTCATGATTGACGCGATCACGATGATGATGATAGGGGGGCTAGGGGCACTGGAGCAAAGGCAACGGGCCCCGTCTATGGCCAGTGCAGTGCAATGCAAAAAGGTGAAAAGCAAAGGCACATCCGCAGCAGCAGCGCGATCAGCCGATCACAATTCACATACCCTGCTGTGCGCTGGTGCCGCGCCATGGGCACGCGAGCGGGCGAGGAAAGGAAGCAGCAGCAGCAGCAGCATGGTGTATTGGTGTGGGTGGGGCAAAGCTGCAGGCGGCGGATGGAGGAGCGGCGCAGACAATCGGGGGGAGGGGAGGGAAACGCTGGTGGCGGTTGGGCGGCAGGGGACAGACAGCGTGAGGGCCGACGAGGCCGCGCGGCGTCGGCATGCGTCCGGGGCTCCCGGCACGGCACGGGGCCGGGGCGCACCTAATAATTGCACCCCCACGGCTCGTCGCGGCCCAATCACGTCCCTGCCGTGCCCGTGCGGGCGTCGTCCATCCCCCCTCCCAATTCCACCGCATTCATGTCATGTCTGTCACCGCGCCCGCCCGCCGCGACATCACACCCCCCACGCTCACTTCCGTGACAGCGCCACGCACTTCACTGCCACACCGCGGCACAAAATTTCCTTACCTTCGCTGCAGCAGCCTCCAAGTGGGTAGTGAAAAAACACGGGAGCTTTTGTGGAAATAATTTCCAGATGGCTGCGGTCTGCGGAGGAAGAAGCCGATCCAGAATTCAGATTGGGTTGGGTGAGGCACTGAGGCCCCCTCAGCTCACTCATCGTCTACCCCAGCCGTGCGGCCAGTGCCGAGCCCAGCGATCCAGTCTACCTCCCCGATTCGACGTACGGCACCGCCGCTCCTTATTGACAACTTGAAACGCCACGAACACCATTAAAACTCAAATACGAATTAAAAGGGCCCTATTTGTATCCTATTGACATCAATGGGTACGGTACGGTTGATAATATCTTTGACCAGATCATTTCGTCTCGCACTAGCAATGTTGACTCCCAAACCTTACTAGTCGATCTCTCGCGGACGAGTTCCTGTCTCTCCGTCTCTTTCTCATGTCGAGGCGAAACAGTGGCCACAGCATCGTCCCGCGATCCTGGCGGCACCGGTGAGACCCGGTCGCAAGCACGCGATGCCCGGGGCCCGTACGGTTGCCGAGCCAAGCAGGACTCGGCCGCGGCACGATCGCCATCCGTGGTGTGGTGATCCCCCGAACCGGGGGGGCAAGTCAAAAGAGAGGCGCGCGGCGTGCCCCTGGACCCCACCGGCCGGGCCACGGCCAGGCTCTCTCAGCTGATGATTGGGCTGCGCCGGCGAGGGTGACGCGCCTGCCAAAACACCTCATCATGTCGCTTCTTCCCTCCGGCACCGGCAGCAGGACACGAGCACGGAGCCCGCACTTCACCTCGTCTTCCTTCGTTTTCCCTTCCCCTCCCTCCGACTATTATGATATTTTGACCTTTCCTCCACCCCACAAAAAAAAAATATCACTTTTGATTTACGCCATCATCACTCCACTGATGATCTCTCCTCCTGTGTGCTCTTTAAAAGCAGCACCCTCTCTACCCCCTCCCTCTTCATTGCCACACACACACACCGCGCCGAGGGCGATCGATCCGTCATCCACCGTCTCTTTCTCAGCAAGACTAGCTGCAAGAGCACCACCCCGGTTTCCCGGGGGAAGGGAACCCAAGTTCCGAGTAGCCATCGATGGAGATGGCGGTTAATGCGAGGGATCGGGAGCAGCACGCCCACGGCGGTCTCGGGCTCGGGCTCAGCCTCAGCATCGCCACCGCGGCACCGGTCGAGCCGCCGCCGCCGCAGAAGCAGCGAGCCATCAGCGTCGCGCCCATCTCCTCCCACCCCGCTCCGCCGCCGCAGCCGCAGTGGTGGAACGGCGGCGCCGGTCTCTTCTTCTCTCCCGCCTCCGGTGAGCACTGCTATTTTTGGAGCAGAGAGAACGCGTGCATGCGTCGTGTCTCCGATCCAGCGACACCGGTTGAGTGGGGCGTTTCTGGTTCCGATCGAGTTTTTTTTTTAATTTTTAACTGAGATTGGGCGTGCATGCATGCAGGGATGGCGGATCCATCTATGGAGAGGAAGCTGCTACAGCAGCCGGCAGCGGCGGCCGCGTGCCACGGCCACGAGATGCCGTTCCTGCGTGGGATCGACGTGAACCGGGCGCCGGCCGCCGGGGTGAGCCGGAGGGGCAGCTGCAGCGAGGACGAGGAGCCCGCCGCGTCGTCGCCCAACAGCACGCTGTCCAGCCTCAGCGGGAAGCGGCCCGCCGCGACGAGGAGCGGGGACCTAGAGGGAGACCACACCCCGAGGGCCGGCGGCGGTGGCAGCGACGACGAGGACAGCGGCGCCGGCGGCGGGTCCCGCAAGAAGCTCCGCCTGTCCAAGGACCAGGCCGCCGTCCTCGAGGAGAGCTTCAAGGAGCACAACACCCTCAACCCCGTACGTACAGTACAACCACTCTCGACTCCTGATCATTTTCAGAATTCCAACACGGCAACACCGGTTAATCTTCCAACTCTTGAGAGTCCCAAAAATCTAAAAAAAATCTGATGGACTTTTCCTGTACGTACTGTCTATTTCGCAGAAGCAGAAGGCAGCGCTGGCGAAGCAGCTGAACCTGAAGCCACGCCAGGTCGAGGTCTGGTTTCAGAACCGCAGAGCCAGGTGAATAAACCTGATAATTATTAAGCGCTTGATCACCATTAACCTGATGATTATATTGGCTAACCAACCGATGATCAAATTGATGAGCAGGACGAAGCTGAAGCAGACGGAGGTGGACTACGAGTTCCTGAAGCGCTGCTGCGAGACGCTGACGGAGGAGAACCGGCGGCTGCAGCGGGAGGTGGCGGAGCTGCGCGCGCTCAAGCTCGTCGCGCCGCACCAGTACGCGCGCATGCCGCCGCCCACCACGCTCACCATGTGCCCCTCCTGCGAGCGCCTCGCCACCGCCGACGAGGCCGGCCGCGCGGCCCGTCCCGCGCCCACGGGGCCCTGGGGTCCCGTCCCCGTGCGCCCCATGTTCGCCGACGGCCCGGCCCGGAGGTCATGATCATCGATCGACGCAGACGCGCGCCCCGAACGCCCCCAACACAGCGGTGGACCGGTGGTTGTAGAGAGAGAAAAAAAGTTGGTAGCTGGTTTGGTTTTGGTTAGTCACTACTAGTTAATACTAATATGGCAATGGCATGCGATGTGCTTGCTAATTACTCCTACTAATTAGGGTTGGATTTGCCTTATACCCGCAGTTTAGTTTTAGTCCTATAATCTTTGTTTTTTTGGCACCGCGTTTTATTTGCTCAAAGTAGACAATGTTTTGTTTCTTGTATGTACTCATAAGTGCTGCAAATGGTTTTAGTACTTTGAAGATATACGTGCTCATGTGCTTTTGGTTTAACCTCTGTGTCTACTTGGGCACCATACCATCCCTCTCGAGGCATGTGATGAGACATCTATCTATGATGTCGGTTGTTGATGTGTCTTGCTTGTTCAAAGTCGAAGCACATTGCTTAAAGATGACTTATTACCAGTTCCACCACATTTCAGAAATTCCAACCTCTACGCAATCATTGGATTAGAGCAATGATCATATGTTCTAAAAACAATTGTCAAGAGGGATTATCAGTCAGCTAGCTATTTCGCCCCCTTCTTGCGTGTTGCATTAAAGTCCGATGAAGTTTCTGATCGATGTTGATGTTGGAGTCCGATGAGGAAACCTCCCTGCTTTTCCTCGCCGTGTTCCAATCGTTGACGCATTCTTGACAAGTAGCCGCCCGCCCGCTCCAACACAACAAGAACGGAGGTGAAACAAAGCAGGTTGGTGTCATCCAGTACCGGGCCACGAGGTGCGAAGAAAATCAGGGCGGAGATCCCTGGTGGTCACTGCTCGCACGCACGCAGCACGGCAAGATTCACATGTGCCGCTGAATAAGCAGGCAGCAGTCGGGTAGCGCCGTCTGAAATGGGCCGGCAGGGTACGTTTTCAGCAACGAACTTCTTCTGGTCAATTGCAGCTAGCCGATCGCGTGCTTCCGCGAAAAATCTTGCCGGATCTGACTGAAAAGAACATGAGATGGGATCGAGCACCGAATTCAAAATTTTCAAGCGGAAATTTCCTGGGGATCGAAATTCACAGGATTCCAGAGAAACGGGACAGGTCGAATGAGACTTCGTCCGGACCAAATAGTGCATGGTCTGCACATGATTTATGCAGGAACAACCAAACCAAAGATTAAGCAATTACGTACTGCTAGTGTACCACGAGCGCCACTAGCTCCAGCATTAGCACAATCACTGCCAATTAAACTATAGCTTAGCGGCAGTAGGTGCAGGTGTGCTTGCATGATTCGGTTTAGCGCGCTCGTCAGCGACGAGGGGGGCAACGCAATCTTGGTTAGATCCGGGCGTGCGTGCGTGCGGCTTCTCCTAATCAAGTGTCGTAGAGAGTGTATATATATAGAACTAGGAGTAGCCCCTGGTGGCCTAATCCGACACTAATCTATGTTGGAAATAAACTGTTATCGTGATCTTCTCGGTCTCCAACCGAGAGGAACTTGTTCCTCACGTTTTCCCCTACGTGATGGAACAGAACTCGTGTTCTGTAATCGGCAGGAACACAATTAGAATCCTATTAGGACTCTAGGCTCTGCCTCCACAGTTCCATATAAAACTAAGGGTAAGGCAAAGCCTCCAACGAATCAAATCAATTTGCTTTAACCTAAAGACCAAACACCGATTGCTAAGGGAGCTGGAGGAGGTAGAAGCTCTAGTTCCTCGTCCACGTCCGGGTCAGTGCCGTTGGCGTCCAGAGGGGATACGTTCAAGTTGCCGATCAAGAACATCACAAGTTCTTGAGTCGGCGTTCGTCATCGATTCTACTACTTCAAGGCTGAGACCCGTACCGACTACATCGTCTCAGGAGGCTCCCATGGCGGCTACTAACGCTGGTATAAGTTTATCCCACCTAATTCCGCATTAGCAGATTGATTGTGATTTAGGCTATGTGATCCTGTGTTTATGTGCTACTTATGTTGAACAGCAATATTCAACAATTGGTATCAGAGCCGTACTTAGCCTTATCATGATCTAATCTTAATCCTAAGCCATGGTTTTGCCCCTGTTTTAGTCGGTTTAAGATTAATTTGATGTGCTTTAGCCCTGCAGATTAGTTTAAGATATGCAATTAGATTGGTTTGTGCTTATCAGTGTGTTATTAGATAAATGCAGTAAGATTAAGTGCAAATCATATGCAAATTAGATGTAATCTAGTTCAGTTAATGATTAAAGTTCAAGTTTAAGTTTAATTTGACCTGTTAGAACTGAGTTAGATGCTCATGTGCCTAATTGCATGCCTAATTACGATAATTAGACCCTAATTAATTTTAAGTTCATGATTATGTTAAGTAATTAGGGTTAGTTCATCCCTGTTAACCCCAATTAGGCACTGTCAGTACTCAATCTCACGAAATTACTCATCAATTCGTGAAATTGAAAGTGCATAAGCAAGTAGAAGGAGGGGAATCAAATCGAATTACAAAGATTCATCAGAAAAGATCCCCAAATTCGAAAATCCCCAAATCAGCGAACCCTAACCCTAGGGATTAAGGGCTTCCCTGGTTGATGGCGGCGCACGGCATCAGGACGTCGCGCGCGCGCCACAATCATCTCCCTCACCGGCCGCATCAGCAAGGGGGCACACGCACGGCATGAATCGCCGCCGCCGCGCGCGCACACCCTGTGCAGCCGTCGGTGTGCTTTCGGGCCACCGAGCCGAGCAACTGCGGCATCAGACCGCCGCAGTCCACCCTCGCGACTCCTTCATCGGCGCGCCATCAGCTCCAGGCCGTCGCTGGCGTCGCTAGGCCGGAGTGCCGCCCGCGCTCCGGAACGCCACCCGCGGCCCGCTCGCCCCGTTACAGCACCACCGGCGGAGCCCCTGGACCGAGGCGCGCGCGACCGAGTCGCACGCGTCCTCCGGCCAAAGGGCTCGCGGCGGAGCCTACGGTCGGCGGCGGTGGATCATGGCGGCGGCGTTTGCAAGCTCGGGATCCGGGGGAGGAGAAAGGGGAGACGGGGTGACTGCGGCGTGCGGGTGGAATGCGAGGGGAGTTAGGGTTTCCTCTGCCGCCGGCCGGTTTTGACCCGGTTCGGGTTTCCCTCCGCCGTCCGATCTGCGACGAACGGCCAGGATTGCGCGCATCAGATCAGCGGCGCGAGCAGGCCGGGCCGCAGTGGGCCGATAGTTGGGCCGCTGCGCAGGCCGTAAGATGGGCCGGATTAGCTAAATAGAGGGGATGGGCTACTGTGGGCTAAAGCATATGTGGGCTAGTTTTGAGGTTTTGGGCCCGTTTAAGTTTTTCCTTTATTTTTTATATTTTCCAGCTTATTTAATTTTCATAAGTCATATAATTGTTTTAATTACTGTTTAGTTTGCATTATTTTCGCTGAAAAATTATGTTTTCCACCAGTATGCAATTAAGATGCTCTCTAATTAAGTGGAACCATCGAGAAGCTTAGTTAGAGTACACTTGTAATTAATTCTGACCAACGTTGTTTTAATTATGAGTTTAATGATAAATTTCGTTTGTTTTCTGCCCATCAGTGATGCAAATTGAAATTTATCGCATAATTTTAATCGGACCATCGTAAGGTTATTATTATGCTTTTATGTGCATCTTTATTGTGTATTTTACTGAAACATAATTTTCCATAATTTTCAGTCAACAATGTGACCGGCTACCTAAACACCATTGAGCCACTTAATGGCACCAACTTTCCTAGCTGGAAGGAAAAGGTGCAGGTCAAACTTGACATTTTAGAGTATGACTCAGTCTTACGTGAGGCTAGGCCTGTTGTTTCTACTGCTCCCAATGCTGACAATTCTCATGTCGATAAGTGGGATAGGAACAACAGAATGGCCAACATGATCATTAAGCAATCGATCTCTGTTGCCATTAGAGGTGCTATTCCTGATAAACATGAGGATGGTCGTGAGTTGACCGCTAAGGAATTCTTCGATAAGGTTGAAGAAAACTTTAAGAGCTCCTCTAAGATCTATGCTAGCACTCTCATTATGAAAATGCTAACATCTGAGTATAATGGGCAAAGTGGTATTAGGGAGCACATTTTGAGCATGTGTGATATGGCCAATAAGCTTATGGCACTAGATATGGCCATCTCGGATGGTTTTCTGGTGCATTTCATTATGACTTCACTGCCTCCTCAATATAGTCCTTTTAAGATAAGTTACAACACTCAGAAAGGGACTTGGAACATAGCTGAGCTTATCAGCTATTGTGTTGAGGAAGAGGAAAGGCAGAAGGCTGAAAAAGGGAAGAATGTGGCTAACCTTGTTGGGTTTAATCATCCTTCTAAAAATCAAGCTGAATCAGGAAGCATCAAGCAGCCTAAGAAGAAATTTAAGAAAAATAAGGTGAATGTAAGAATGCTCAAGATGCTAAAGTTTGCAAGTTCTGCAAGTCTCCTAAACATCTGCAAAAGCAATGCGCAGCGTTTAAGGAATGGCTAAAGAACAAAGGTACTGATGTTGTTTCATTTATTGATGAATCATTCTTAGCTAATTTTTCCCCGAATACTTGGTGGATTGACTCAGGTGCCACTGTGCACATTTCCAATTCATTACAGGCATTCAGTTCGATGAGAACTATAAGAAGGGGGGAGCGAAATCTTAGAGTTGCTGATGGAAATGAAGTTGAAGTCGAAGGCGTTGGAAACTTCGCATTAGAGCTACCAAGCGGCTTCAGTCTTCAATTAGATGATGTCCTTTATGTTCTTATCTTAAAGAGAAACCTCATTTCAGTTTCAGCATTAGATTATTCGGGACATATTTGTGAGTTTGGCAACAATAAGTGTAATATTAAGTATCATAATATAAATGTTGGTCTTGGTTATTTGCAAGGCAAGCTTTATATGCTCTCTCTTGATAAAGATTATTCTGTGATGAATGTGAGTGATGTGTCTAAAAAGCGTAAACGAAATGATGAGACTTCTTCGAAATTATGGCACTGTCGTTTAGGCCATATTTCGAGGGGGAGAATGAAACGTCTCATTAGGGAAGAGATACTACATTCATTTGATTTCTCAGACTCAGAACAGTGCATCGACTGTATTAAGGGGAAATTCACTAAGACAATTAAGAAAGGAGCTACTAGGAGTTCGGGCCTCTTAGAAATTATTCACACTGACATTTGTGGCTCATTCCCAGTAACTTCAGTGGATGGTTATGATTCATTCATTACTTTTACTGATGACTTCTCTCGTTATGGTCATATTTACCTCATTTGCGATCGATCTGAAGCATTAGATAAATTTAAGATTTATAAGGCTAAAGTGGAAAATCAGCATAGTATTACTATTAAAATAGTAAGATCAGATCGAGGTGGTGAGTATTATGGGAGACATGCTCCATATGGCCAGATTCCTGGACCATTCGCTAAGTACCTTGAGGAAAATGGTATTAAGGCCCAGTATTCTATGCCGGGCGAACCACAGCAGAATGGAGTGGCTGAGCGACGCAATCGCACACTTATGGACATGGTGCGTAGCATGCTTAGCTATTCTAGTTTGCCAGTGGAGTTGTGGATGGAAGCATTAAAAACAGCTGCACACATTCTTAATCGGGTTCCTAGTAAGTCAGTGCCCAAAACACCTTATGAATTGTGGTTTGGAAGGAAACCGTCACTTAATTACTTACGTGTGTGGGGTTGTCCAGCTGAAGCTAGATTATTTAATCCACAACAAAAGAAATTAGATACTAAGACGATAAGCTGCCATTTTATTGGATACCCCGATCAGTCTAAAGGGTACCGTTTCTACTGTCCTAGTCGCCACACTAAGTTCATAGAGACTAGACAGGCTGTGTTCCTAGAGGATGCAGAAATCAGCGGGAGCTTTCCAACGAGGGAAATAAGTCTTGAGGAAATCCTGGCTGAGCTTCCCATTCCGGTGACTCAAGAATCAGTGACACCTCAGTTAGTGCCATTGTTCTTACCCTCTATTCAGACTTCAAGTGCTACAGCTCAAGTTGAGGCACCACATCAGCCAGTGATTGTGCCACAACAAGAGCAAGTGGTGCATAATAATGAAGTGCAAAATCCTGTTGAGCAACCTCTACCCATTTCTGAGCCAGTTGTGAATGACCCTATAAGGAGATCACAACGGCCAAGGAGGTCTGTCATTCCTGACTGTTATGAGACATACTTAAGTGAAGATATGTATGATGTCGGAAAGGTAGATGATCCTGTCTCATTCAAAGAGGCAATTTCAAGTAAGCATTCCGCTAAGTGGGTTGAGGCTATGGAAGATGAGCTTAAGTCTATGAGCACTAATGATGTATGGGATTTAGTCGAAATTCCTGATGGAGTCAAACCAGTAGGCTGTAAGTGGGTCTTCAAAATTAAGCGTGACTCTAAAGGGAATGTCGATAAATTCAAAGCAAGGCTCGTAGCAAAGGGTTATACACAAAAAGAAGGGGTTGATTATAATGAAACTTTTTCACCTGTGTCTAAGAAAGATTCGTTTAGAATCGTCATGGCGCTAGTGGCTCATTTTGATTTAGAGCTACATCAGATGGATGTTAAGACTGCATTCCTTAATGATCACTTAGACGAGACAATTTTCATGACACAACCGAAAGGTTATGTTGTGAAAGGTAAGGAAAATATGGGATGCAGATTAAAGAAATCTATTTATGGACTTAAGCAAGCGTCAAGACAATGAAACTTTAGATTCGATCAAGTGATTAAGAAATTCGGATTTAAGGAAAATCCTATAGACAATTGTATCTACATTAAGATAAAAGGTGGAAAATTTGTCATTCTAGTACTCTATGTGGACGATATTCTATTAGCAAGTAACGATAAGCAAATGTTACATGAGACAAAGAGATTTCTATCATCCCATTTTGATATGAAAGATCTCGGTGAGGCCTCTTATTTTCTGAGCATTGAGATTCACCGAGATAGGACCAAAGGAGTGCTGGGATTATCTCAAAAGGCATATATTGATAAAATGCTTAAGAGATATGAGATGCAAAATAGTAAGCCCACACCTGTTCCAATAGCAAAGGGTGATAAATTTAGTGAAGAACAAAGTCCTAAAAACCAATTGGAATTAAGTGAGATGAGTAATATTCCTTATGCTTCGGCTGTCCGGAGCTTAATGTATGCTCAAGTCTGTACGCGTCCGAACTTGGCATTTGCAACCGGAATGTTTGGAAGATATCAGCAAAATCCAGGAAAGGTCCACTAGATGGGTGTCAAAAAGGCATTACGCTATTGCCAAGGCACTAAAAACTACATGCTTACATATAAGAGATCAGATAATCTTGAAGTTATTGGTTATTCTGATGCTGATTTTGCTGGATGTGAAGATAGTAGAAAGTCTACATCAGGATATGTCTTCACTCTAGCAGGAGGAGCTATTTCTTGGAAAAGCTCTAAGCAAGAGTTAACTGCAGCGTCGACTATGCAGGCTGAGTTTATAACATGTTATGAAGCGACAAGACAGACTGTGTGGCTTAAGAATTTTATTCCGGGCCTTAAGGTTATAGACAGCATTACAAAACCACTTAAGTTATACTGTGATAATAAATCAACAGTATTTTTCATAAAGAACAACAAGTCAAGTGGTGCTTCCAAACACATTGACCTTAAGTATCGTGTTGTTATTGAAAGAGACCAGGATCGTACTATTAATGTCGAGCACATAAGAACTAATGAGATGCTCGCGGATCCGCTCACTAAAGGCATACCACCTAATCTATTTAAGCAACATGTTCTAGACATGGGTCTGGTGGATAGTCTTTAGGTCCTGGTTCAGGGTCGTTATGAACTCCCAATAATGTATAAGCGTTCTAACAAGGTGTCTCAGTGAAACTATGGGTAATGGGGTCCCGGTAGCGAATTAAATGCTACTGATGACGCATTAGTCTAGTATTTACTGTTTTACTGAGTGTGAACATTAGTATGATGCGAACAAGTTGTAGACCGTTCGATCAAGTGGGAGAATGTTGGAAATAAACTGTTATCGTGATCTTCTCGTTCTCCAACCGAGAGGAACTTGTTCCTCACGTTTTCCTCTACGTGATGGAACAGAACTCGTGTTCTGTAATCGGCAGGAACACAATTAGAATCCTATTAGGACTCTAGGCCCTGCCTCCACAGCTCCATATAAAACTAAGGGTAAGGCAAAGCCTCCAACGAATCAAATCAATTTGCTTTAGCCTAAAGACCAAACACCGATTGCTAAGGGAGCTGGAGGAGGTAGAAGCTCTAGTTCCTCGTCCACGTCCGGGTCAGTGCCGTTGGCGTTCAGAGGGGATACGTTCAAGTTGCCGATCAAGAACATCACAAGTTCTTGAGTCGGCGTTCGTCATCGATTCTACTACTTCAAGGCTGAGACCCGTACCGACTACATCGTCTCAGGAGGCTCCCATGACGGCTACTAACGCTGGTATAAGTTTATCCCACCTAATTCCGCATTAGCAGATTGATTATGATTTAAGCTATGTGATCCTGTGTTTATGTGCTACTTATGTTGAAGCAATATTCAACAATCTAGACCAGTCGTCCCTAACCACCATTTCTCCCCCAACAACCCATGTGCGCGGTGGCACTAAAAATGAACAAGGCGCCACCCCCTCTGCACACGCGTATCCACTCACCCGCCCCCACCATGCACGTCCTCCCCGCGGCCCGCGCGCCGTGCCCTAATCATTTGCCATTGCCAGACACAGATGCGTCTCAGTGATCATCATGCATCCGTTTTAAGATAATGGGGGACGATGGGTGGGTGTTGTTGACCCGGTGAGCCCACGCGGACGGCCTCAGCTTAAACCCCGGGGAGCTGGAGCTGCATGCAAGCCAAGCTGACGGCGGGGCCGCGGGGGAGTTGGCCAGAGGTTGTGAACTTTCTGATTAGAAAACGCTGCTCCCGGGACACCTTGCTCCCTGCCTGCCTGCCTGCCTGCTTTTGCGGCCACTCCACTGAACCCTTTTTCCCCGCGTTGAAGGGGTTTCATGGTAGTCTTGGTGCTGAATAGTCATGGACTCATGGTAGTCTAGAACTGCAGTTTCAGTTGTCCTGTGCAAGTCTTTTTTGTGGTCGTTGTGTTGCTGGCATAAAGCTCCTGATTAGAAAGGCTGCAGAGTGGTGGTTACTGCTAAATGCCTAATCATTATCCGTCTGTGTTTTTTTTTCGTTTGTTCATTTCACCCTTTTCAGGAGCAGAGAAAAAGCGTGGACAGACACAGCAGCAGAGATGGGCAGAGAGAACTGGGGTGATGCCACTCTGCTAGCAGTTGCTGCGATAGTTCAGCACGATCCACATCATTGTTGTGGCCTGTGGGCCCTGTGGTTCTGATCCTGATCCTGTGCTGCAACTACTATTACAAGTCAAATCTGTTTGAAGATTGCAATCTGTCTTGCATGTGGCCCGATTCGGTGCGATACTCCGAGCAGTGCTCCCACTGATGCAAAGTTGCAAACCGAACACTTGTAGCAAGCTGGAAAGCTTTCTTGTTTGTAAATACTAAATAGCGTATCAGGGATTCAGGGTTCACTGGTCCCAGTTTCTCGTCAGGGATATTCGGTAGTTGGTTTCGACGCTTCGCTACCACCCTCTTTTTTTGACTCCAGGAAATTCAGGCTCAACTCTCTGTCCGTAGTATATCCAGGTTCACTGATTCAGACTGAACTGAAACGAACACGGTCAAAAGTCTAGGCTGAAGTTGCTGTATCCAGGACAGTTTCCAGAATTCTGAAGATGTGTTGTCAACCCTGATAAGTTGGATTGCAGACATCTGCGAAGAACCGAGACCATTTGAATGCAGGATGCCCATTACCACAGCGAGCTGCACGTCACTAGGTGACACTTTGGAGGCTTATTTTCTCCTGTATTCAACTTGCCTTCAGTCCATTACTTTGCACCGTCTGAGCATGCTATTTTCTCCCGGAGCGGCAGAATTTTCTTAGGGGACAAAAGTACAAATTACCGATCATTATGTAGTGTTGCCTGCACAGATTTCCTGATTAGAAAGACTACACTAGGTGACATGGACACATTTTGACGTTCAAACTTCATTATAGTTGACCTAACATTGGCCCAAAAGTTTTTAGATTATCGGATGCAATTTTAGTACCACTGAATTCACGTTCTGCAGTACTTCCATATGATGTTGTTTTTGCAGTCAAGAACTATGTAACTCTCCTATAAGAAATGTCAACAGTCGACAAATTAGCATTGTAGATGAAACCACATTTTTTTAGTAGAGGGAATTTTAATTGGTCCCGTCGCCCATTTTTCTTTCACCGCCCTTTGCTGTTTTTTTTAACGTAAAAACCCGCAGAGCTTGCGGGATTTGTATTAATCAATAGAGACGGAGTGTAACAAAACCTTTGTTGTGTACCCTCTCCGTCCAAAAAAAAAAAAGTGTCGCTCGGAAACATGCTTTTCGAGCGACATGAGGGAGTAGGCAATAGGCAGCAGGAGGCAAAGAACAGTGGGTGACTGCACATCTCAACTGTTTTGTTGCACTATATCTTTATTCGTCGCCAGTCTCTCTACCCGTCTGAGTCATGGGCTCACCTTAGATCTTTCTTCCTCAATTGTTGTTCAGTGTTCAGGCTTAGAGCCCCTTTGGCAGAGCTGTGGCTGTGGCTGAAATAGCTGTGGCTGTGGCTGCTATGGTAAAATGACTTCTTTGGTGAAGCTAAAGCCATTTTGTAAAGTGTTTGGCAAAATGACTGTGGTTGTGATTTCTCTGTATTTTTAATGTCACATGTGGGGAAGAAGCCATGGGAAAGCCACTATTTTTGGCTTCACCTCCGTAGTACAAATTGCAAAATGACTTCTCCATGACTTCAGGTTGGAAGCCGTTTTTTTGTTAGGTGTTTGGCAGAGTTTCTGTAGAAGCCGGTGGAGAAGCACTTGGAAAAACCCTGCCAAAGCGCCCCTTATTGTTGTGCAGCAAGACATCAGGCTAGACCTGCACTCCAGTATGGAAGAGAGGAGACTGGAGATGCTTGCTGCTACGAGCAGCGGGGCACATGATCTCCCCAGAAATGATAACGACTAATTGATCAGCTAATTCTACAGTTTCAGGTTTCTTTCTGTAATCTGTAGAATAGTCGAATTTGGAAAATGCGCGTGCATCGAGAAATAAAGGCACATTCTTACTTGCAAAAATAAATAGAGAAATAAAGGCATCTAGTCAGTAACAGATCAACTTATTCTGAATTTTTACAACACACGAAGTAACCTGCCTGAACCTTAACCAGCTACTGAGCTACCAACTGCGCTTCTCTAACCTCTAGGGAAGAACACATGTTTGGCCATTTCAGCTACCGAGTTTGCGAGTCATGAAGCCCTTTTGGGGCCATCAACAGAAGAAGAAGAAGGACCTGCAGTAGTCTTAAGGACAACACAGTCGCTCTCTGAGCTCGTCGGGGTACACAAATCGATGACATGCGTCTTCTCCATCTCCTCCTTCACCTTGAAGGTTCTCCCATCATCACAAATCCTCGGACCAGAATTGCACGGCCTTCCTCCAGGACCTCCACCATGTTGTAGCGGGCTGCTGGGGATCTGAATAGCTGCCGTCTTCTCCACAGCGACACCACTTTTTGCACCGGTTTTCTGGCGTGCATTCCTTGCTTCGGACGTAGTACCCCTACCGACACAGGCCAATGTTCGCTTCTTCAGATTTTTTGCGTGCTCATCAGTGCGCCCATTCCCTGTTTCTTGATTTCCCTTTGGAGTGTCCGAATCATGCCCTGAACCTTTGCCTGTCCCCTTTTCAGATTTGGCCGCTCCATCTCCAGGCTTAGCACGTTTCTGCTTGCGGCTATTGAGCTCGTCTTGTTCCCTGTTAGGATCATCCTCAGAGTCGTCGTCCATGCTACTTCCATCCACAGAACTTTGATCCTCGGCAGCCGATGTATCTTCAGCATCCTCCTCGGTTGGCAGCTCAGAACTATCTTCGGGGATCACGTCTTCCTCATCTCGGCTGGCATTCTCCTCCACATTGTTAGCATTGTTATTTTCTGCAAGGGCAGGCGCAGGACTGCGATCTCTGGTGACTTCTCCGCAGGTGACTTCGAGTGCAGAGACCTCGTGCATGAACTTTGAGAGAGCATTTGTGATACTTGCACAAAGCTTGCCTACAGCATTGCTCAAAACCTCTTTCTTCTGCAGGCCAAAACATGTGCCAAACATACAAACTCAGTTACAGAGCTCCAAAGAAATGATGATGCGGATACATTTTTTTTGAAAGGAACAGCAAGAGATTTGCCGTAATTTTTATTAGAAGAGGAGCGTAAAGAAAAGCTACAAGAATACACCTGTTCATTGTACCCAGCCGCGATATTTGCTGACACAAAATTTGCTATTTCTGGGACACCTCCCAGAATGGCAGAAGCGCCTGATGCACCCCTAGAGTTGATGCCATCAGGAGCTCTCTTCTTCAACTGCACGTAATGTTCGAAGCAAATACAGAGTAGGATCATAACTTCATAACAGATAGAAATACTCTTTGCCATGTCAGATGAAGACTGGTATAGAAAAACTTACAACGCATTTTCCAAAGGAGCCATTGTCCCTCATGTCCATCTCAAGGACTTTGTTCACAAGCGTCCTGTTCCATGCAGAAATTCGTGGTGCTCCATCCGGAATTTGCATGTCACAGGTATCAAGTGAATCGAGATACAAAATCTACAGAAAAATTAGTAAAACTAGTATATCAGAGAGGAGAAAACAATTTATCCACAAGGTAGAAAACAACTGTTGCAAAGAATGATCACCACAAGGTAGAAAAGGCAGCCTGGCACACTGTTATTTCCCTTCCGCGCACATGCACCGACAGACTTCCTGAGTTGCTCCACAACAAACTTGCACCAATTCAGTCCCCTGATCGACTTGATATCCACCAACGGCGGGAAGCACCGGGGGCTGATTCTTAGACTAGTAGTTGGGCAGAGGAAGCTCGAGATCACAAGCACCATGAACGTCCGGAGGAAATGCTCGTCTGCGGACTTCATCTGTTTGAGGGAATTCTCTATGCTACTGACGGCAGGCCAGTATTTTCCTGAAGCATCCAACTTGTCGGACATGAAGGCCATGGCATCCTCATCCAATCCGTACTTGACATCGCCCCCGCCGTTGGGGATGCCCAGCACCCTATGCACGCTGTCGCTGGTGACCGGGATCCTTCCCCGGCCCTTGATCACCAGCTCGCAGTAGTCCGTGTCGAATCGCCGGAGGAGCCAACCGGAGAACCCCAAAGGGAATGTCGGGCACACGATCTTCAGGAGGCCGCCGAAGCCGGCGTCCTCGATCATTTTGCGCTGATCAGGGGTGAGGTGAGGGTACAGCCTCACGATTCTGATGGGTGATGCACGGTTCCGTGGACCCTGCATGCATGCCAATGTCACTTAACTCGTGCAAGAAAGAGTAAAATGCTGGCTGTGCAGGGTGATTGGGAAACGCACAGTTAAGGGCTTTCATCACCTTGTTTGTCTGTACGTTGCGGTTGCTTGACCTGCATTTTCTTCTCAAACCAGCCCTGCCCATCTCCGTGTCTCCCTCTTCAGAACTGTGATTGCAGCAGCAAACTTGTAGTACTGGACTCGAGATCTAGCCTAACCCAAAGAAATGAAACTCTAACTCTATTGCACCTATACAAAGATCGATGAATGTAAATGTGGAACAAAGATTCAGTGACCTTAGTGCTTTGACTTTGATGGTGGTATATCAGGGCCTGATGCCTTCTGTTGCTTCGTTCTCATCAAAGCAAAATCTCCCCGGATGCAAACACACAAACTGGGCTGCTGTTCCTGTGTAGCTTCAAGCACATCAGTGCCCCAACTTCCAATGAGAAAACCACCACGAGCTTTTTATTTTATTTTATCAAACTAGTAGGCAGGGAAAGCATACCAGAAGCCCGCAGCCGCAGGCAAGTCTTTGAGGAAGAAGGATACAGTGGAGGACGACACCGGCGGAGCTTGGAGGAGGTTGAGGATTCAGGAGGCGGCGATGAATGGAGTGAGTGATGGCAGTTGGCAGATGAGTGAGGAGAAGGCCAGAAGGGATGACCACATGGCAATCCAAGGCGTGTACAGCAGCCTAGGTGTCCGCGCTATCGTGGCAGTCGATCAGTCCCGTGTTCCCTCGCACCTGGTGAGCCGGCACTACGTTCAAGGCTCAAGTGGTCACTCATTTGGACGTTACTTTCGCGGCGCCCACCCCTGAAGAATCTTGCCTTGCCGCTGATTCCTATTCGACACACAGTGGCTAATCCATATCCAGCTGATGCATAGCATAGCAGCGTAGTTAGCCAAATAGAGAAATGAGTCGAGCTAATGAGGTTCATCCTCTGAAACATTGCCGTTTCCAGACTCGGGCCCCCGCGTCGCTCCCGCAGGGGCGACTCGGGCAGACCTCTCACCCCCGCCCCCCCCGGCCGGCACCTCCCAAGGCCTGTCCCCCCACCTCGCCGTCGCCGGAGTGGCCGCCGGAAGTTCGGGCGTCCACCAGGAAAGCGGCGGCAAGGAGCCTCCGCGGGCCCTTCCCCACCACCGCAGTCAAAAAGCGCCGGCGAACCGTAGATATGCCGCCGCCGCTCTCACCACCACCGTCTCTAACGCCGGCGACTATAGCGGCCCCGTGCCGCCCCTATCACCCAGCGCTGCCGCTCCGCAGCTCGGCCCTCCATCCAACTCACCCATTCGCCCCACCGGACAAACCCTAGATCCGCCGCCACCTTCAACCTCCGCCTCCGCTCCACCCCCGACACCTCCTTGTCTCGCTGCGCCGGCGGCTGGACCGGCTCACGCCACCCTTCGCCCGACACCGCCACCCCCTTCCCCTTCTTCGGCACCTGCCCGGTGGCCCCCATGGGCCTGGACGTGCTCGGTAGGGTGTGGCACCAGGCCTCAGGGCGCCGGCTCCCCGCTGGGCCCGAGGGGGGACCTGCCATCGTCGGGCACGAAGCGGCCGCAAAAGGACGGCTCCCCTGCTCCTGGCCACGCTTCTCCGAGAGGGCCGCCCCTGCCGGTCCCTCCGAGGCTTGAGCCCGGCTGGTGCCTCCACAGCGGGGGCGCACACTTCCTCAATTCCAGATGTCGTACTGCGTCGGAGGTCCTCTCCATCCCGTCCATCCCAATGGTAAGAACCGGCATCCCCCGAGGATTGAGGCCTAGGCGTAAGCCATCCGCCTGCGCAGGCAGATGACGATGGCGTCCGAGGGCGTCGTCTTCCTTCTTGAAGGCGTCATCAAAAGGGACCCTCTTTCTTGCGCCGTGGCTGTTGGTGACGACCATTGCTCCACCACCGTCTTCAACAAGTGTCCGCTGTTGGCGCCTCTTCTTCGTCGGTGCTCTCCTTGTTGATGGAAGTACCATATCAATGCCGGATGTCATTTTTACCGACCCTCCCTCCTTTGGGGCTTCCTCCCCTCGAAGGGCATTGGATGGCGGTATGTGGTGTTTGGATGTGCTCCAACTGGTATTACCGTCAGCTCGAGGGGAGGTCGTCGTTTCCGGTGACATCTTGGTCAAGCTGCTCCCTTCACCCTTAGCCCCCATTATGTCGGCAAGTCCTCCCAATTCGTTGGAGGGTGGCCACAGGACGGCGTAGCTGTGATGGGTGTGGTGGTAGCACTTTGGCTACGGTGAACCTGGCAAGTAAGTATCTTGGCAGTGGCTCCTTTCGAAGACCACCACTCCCCTCTTCGTGTCGGTGACCTTTTCACAAGCTGGCTGGTGCTCCTTTGGATTCTACTATGGTTCCACAAGTTCCTGCTGTTGGCGCCTCTACTTCGTCGGCGCTCTTCTTGTTGATGGGATACCAAAATCAAATGTTGGCCGCCACCTCTGCCAGCCTTCCCTCCTTTGGGGCTTCCTCCCCTCGAAGGGCGTCGAATGGCGGTATGCGGTGTCTAGATGTGCCTCAGTTGGTTTTTCCGTCAGCTTGAAGGGAGGTCGTCGTTTCTGGCGACATTTTGGTCAAGATGCCCTGCTCACCTTTAGCCCCCATTCTGTCGGTAAGCCCTCCCAAATCGTTGGAGGGTGACCACAGAGCAGCGTAGTTGTGAGGGGTGTTGTGGTGGCACTTTGGCTACGATGAATCTGGCAAGCAAGTTGTTCGGCGTTGGTTCCATGGACGATTGGTAGAATGCTTTTGGGTAGATTTCTCTCGAGTTGTATTAGAATTTGTTATGTCTCCTGTTGTAACCTCTTCTGTTTTTTCTCTCTTTTCGGCCTTGCCGACCTCATGTTGTTCTCCTCGACTTGCCGAGATGATCTTTGTAAAGCTCATTGTAATGGCTCCGCCTCGGGGCCCTTTCGTTCAATGAAAAAGTAGGTGGGGGATCTCCCCCCCCTGAATTTGTTCGAAAAAAATGAGGTTCATCCTTAATAGAAGTTCTATACTCGTTGGTCGAGTGAAGAGTGTGATCGCTGGTGACGGCGAGGCCGTAGGCGACTGACCGCGGCGGTGGTGAACCGGCGGTGGACAGGCACATTGGACACGGGAGGCTCAAGGGGGCTCCCTATGGGGTATTGGCAGCCTGCATAAGTTCTATCCAGGCCGAAATGCAGCCCACCAATGTTTGGAAGCTGAAAGGACCTTGATGCCGCATAGAGGGGGGTGAATAGGCGAGACGACCAAATCAAACTTTTTCCCCCGAAACTTGAGCTTCACTGGCACAGGCGGTTAGACCGCACCTGCCAGGTGGTTAGACCGCCCCTGGTGCACTCAGCACATAGGGGGCGGTTAGACCGGGTCTGGGGGCGGTTAGACCGCCTCCACCCAGTGAACCTGCAAAAGACAACTCAAAACTTCTCTTGGCTTCTAGCAAGAACCAAAGTTCTTGAGTGGCACCTGTAGATGATCACAAGTAGGGTAATGATCCCTACACTCAAAGACAAGCACACCCAAGTAGATCGAGCGGAAGCAAAGTAAATGTGCTAGAAATCAAAACGAGTGAGGCAAACCACAAATGAGAGACGAGGATTTGTTTCCCGAAGTTCACCGCCCACTAAGGAACAGCTACGTCTCCGTTGAGGAGCTTGTAAGGGAATTCTCCCACAACAAGCCGGGTCTCTTTCAACCGCTTTCCTACTTTCCACTAAGGCGATCTTTTCCACGAAGAGGCAAGATCACAGCCCTCACAAACTTGCCGCTGCTCACCACAACCTTGGGAGCTAGCCGACGACTCCTAGCCGTCTAGGAGGCGAACCTCCAAGAGTAACAAATGCTTTAAAGGCTTTCCGACGCGAACCACAAGTACTCAAGCTATGAGATGCTCTTGCTCAGCTCACACAAGCTCACAAAGGCTTAAACTCTCAACCCAACACTAGGATATGGCTTGAATAGCAAATCTCACAAAGAGAGGGTTGGGGAGTGTTTCTATGGCTTTGGCTTATGAAAAACAGCAGGGGAAGCACCTCAGCAACCCTAGAATCAGCAGCTCCAACAAGTGGAGCTCGTGGGGTACTTATACCCCTCACAAGGAAAACTAGCCGTTAGAACTCTGGCCAGGGCGGTTAGACCGCCTGGTCAGGGCGGTTAGACCGCCTGCCTCCGACCAGTTTGAAAAACTAGCCGTTGGCCTGCCAGGGGCGGTTAGACCGCCCCCCTGGGGCGGTTAGACCGCCCTGGGTAGAGAGAGCCCAAAAACCCTTCTCTCTTCTCACAAGTACTCCAAGACGTGTTGAAGTCGCTAAGGTTGGGTTAGAGGTTTGTTAGACTACTCAGGGACTCTCTCAAGGCTAATTCTCACTTAGGTCAACTAATGAGCACTTTTGATCTTTTGTCTTAGAGCTAATGTTGAATCCCTCTAGATAGTACGGCATTCCCAAACTCAAGAGTAAATATAAAGTGGAGTTGATCACTTGAGCTTGTAGATCTTCAATCTTGCCATACTTTTGCAATTCCAACTTGGGGGCTTCAACATAGCCGATGTCTTGAGCAAATCCATACTTGAGCTAGTGACTTAGGATTTTCCCTTTATGCATAAGAGTGCTCACTTTAATCCTTAAGTCACTCCATATTGCCAATCATAACTTATTGATATGTTGCATTGCTTCCCTCGGTTAAGGCTTGGATATGATACTTGGAGACCCCACGGGTGCTAGAACTTCACCTTAGCAAAACACTAATGGCGGCCGGGCCAAGACCCCAAAGATTGCTTAGTCCCTCACCCTAGACACCTCGTGTAACATCCCTCAAATTTATTGAGGAATGTTAATCAATAAAAAGGTGGATTTAAAATTTTCGATGAATTATTTGAGTGATTATCAACTTATTTAAGGATGTCTTCCTTTTCTCTCCTTTAATTCCTAGATTTATTTTGAGCTAAATAAAATTTCTAGGAAATATAAAAATGTTAGTGTGAGAAACTTGGAGTTCTTTTGGTTTTATTTGGAGTTTATTTGAGTGGGACTTCAAATTTGAATTTACATTCAAATTTGAATCTAAAATAGAAAGGGGTTGGAAAGAAATAGAAAAGGTAAAGGGAGGATAGCTTCTGGGCCGCGAGCCCAAAGTCCCGAAGTCCGCTGAACCACCCTTTTCTCTTTTTCTCTGCGCGCCGCGCCACCCTCTCCTTTTCCCCTTTCCAGCCCACAGCGGCCCGTCAAGCGCCAGCCCGCTTATCACCTACCGCACCCGCGCCGAGTCGCCGCCAGGTGGGACCCGCGTGACGTCGCCCCCGACGTCACCTCTTCTTCCTCCCGTCACCCGCTTCTTTTTCCCCTTTACCGTCGGCGCCGCAGCCTTCCGCACCGCCCCTCGCCCGGCAGCCGTCCGAGCTCCGCCGGGGCCATCCGCGCCGTCCACACGTCCAGCACCCTGCCTTGCCCTATAAGAAGGCCGCCGCCGCGCCTCAGGGAAGCTCCCAACCCTAGCCGCCACGGGGAGTCCTCCCCGTTCCACTTCGCCTCTGCCCGCCGGAGAAGAAGAAGGAGGAGGAGGGAAGAAGAAGACCCGGAGGTCTACCGCCAGCTCGCCGCCTACCTCGCGAAGCCGAAGGACCGCACGTGGGAGCTCGAGGACGCCGCGAAGCCAAGTACCGCGACGCCCCTGCTTCCTCTGCTCCGCGCCGCCGTCTCCTTCCACGCCGACGACCTTGCTCCGCCCCGCTTCACCGCCGCCTGCACGTCGGCCCGTGGCCACCAAGGTGAGGCGAAGCTCCCTCGCCCATCTGTGGTCGACCCGGCCTTCGAGCCGAGGCGCATCGCGATCACCCCGTGCCGCTCTTGCCGCCGCGCCGCCGCTGGTGATGCCAGCCTTCGTGCCAGGCTGGGATGCTTTCTTGTGCAGGTGCCACCGCCGCCGTCGCCGCGAGCACGCACACGCGCCGCCGTTTTCCTTTCTGACCCCGCACCATCCTCACCTCGCCGACGTGTGTCACGCCGCCGTCGTGCTCCGGTGCGCCGCGCCGCCGGCCTGCTCGACTCCGTTCCCACACGCACGAGCGCCTGCCACCCACACAAGCACGACGACTCGACCGCCACGACACCCCGGTCACCGTGCGCACGCACGCAGAGCCACCCCGTGGCCGGAGCTGCGCTCGCACCACGCGTCGCCACCGGCCAGAGCTCCGCCACGGCGGGCGGGAGCCATTCCTGGCGACCTAGGGGAAAAGCCCCGGTTTTGGGTGTTTTTGCGTCCCTAGGACCCATCCGCAACCAGCCGAGGCTGCTGGGCATCGATTAGCGCCGTCGCCGGCGACCCTCACCACACCGCCGCACACGTCCGCCGCCGCCGCTCCCTGTTTCGCCGCCGGCCGCCCTTCTTTGGCCGAGGCCGTCCCCGATTGGGGCCAGGGACGAGCCTTGCTGCTCCTCGTCCTTTTCCCGGCCATCTGTTGGCCCGGCCGAGCGCGCCTCGCCGCCGGTGAGCCGCTGCCGCGCCGCCGCCCCTCGCGGGCATTTCACCGAGCACCTTCACGCGGAGGGGGAAAACCCCTGGGGTTTTAGCACGCACACGGGAGCGCACACACGCGCGTGACCGCAGGGAATCCGAGGGGATCCCGTGCGCCCAGCCAACCACGGCTAGGCCACACGGGCGCCGCACGGCCGCGCGCCGCAGGGATCCATCCCAGGATCCGCCGCGCGCCGCGCCACGCGAGCGCCGCGTGGCTGGCCACGCGGGCTGCCGCTGGCTTAAAGCCGCCGGCGTGGCCGCCACCTCAGCAGCTGTAGCCGGCCTGCCGCTTGCTTAAAGCCAGGGTTGAGCCAGTTTGAGCTACCCTATAGCTAGCTAAGAGTCTGCAATATTGTATATGCGTATTTTAATTTCAGAAATGTATTTTATCTTTGGAAATTCATAATAAATCCGTTTTAGCTCCGAAAAATATGAAACTTCTTCTGAAAATCTTCTAAAAACCCAAACTCCGTGCTAGACTAGAGTTTGCCTCTTTTTGGATCTTATTTGCTCTTTATCTTGGATTTATTGCTATCTAGTAGCCGAGTATTTATTTTAAATACGTTTCTAGGAGCTACCGGAGCCGGAGAGCTGAACCAGGACTACGACGACGACCTCAGCTACGACGACCACTCGTACCCAGGTTCACGCCCGACCATCTTTGAATGCCCATTAGGCATGGCTATTTTAGAACTGCTAGTGCTTTATTTAATGCATAGAGATGGATATGATGAACCCATGTATAGCCTCTTTTACATACTTGTCCTTGATTGACCTACTACTGTTTACTTAAGCTAGATGATGTGCTGAGCTTGCTGTGCATGTGTTGGGATTATTGTGGTAGTTTCTTGGCGTGTGTTGGGAAAACCGGCAGGAGAAGGCGTTTTGGGATATTTTGGCGGGCGTGAGCTCGAGACAACCTGATCTGGGATCGGGGGCCAGGGATCGTCTTCTCGGACGTTGCCCGAGTTGGTACCTATGGCGGGTACACCGTTTTAGGAGCACAGGTGTTGGGGATTTTGTGATGGCTTGGAGGACATGAGCTCGCCCCGGTCTGAAACCGAGTGGGTCGCCTGTTACACGGGACTTTCGTACACACCACCTCGCCGAGAGTGGGGATAGGGCCGTTCGACCCTAGCAAGTGCGGTACCATACCTGCCAGCAGGATAGCGGGGTATCAGTGGGGGAGAGGTGGGAGTGAGTCCACCCTCTCAGTGCGACTCCCGTGTGGCCACACGGGGGCATTTTCACAGTTCTGGGGTGGTCTTCTGCGGGGGACCGCATCGAGACCCGGATGCAGGATGGAACCGTAACTCCTAGGTGTTCGCCCGGTAGGGTAGGCTCGGTCGGCCGTACACCGTCCGGGTACTATTCCGAGTTGGGTACTGGTGTACACGCTCTGCAGAGTTTAGATCTATACGTATAGCCGCGTCCTCGGTTATGGACATGCCCGTTGTTTCTCCGACTCTTACGTTTTGGGATTTCTACCTCCCCCTTATAGGATGAGTGTGATTGGTGAGCCGTGGTTGTATTCGGGGAGAGGAGAGTCGCTCCCTCTACCTCGCGGATCCGGGTGCAACCATTGAGGTGCGAGGAGTGGGAGTTCTCGCACCGACCCTAGATGGAGATAGGTGATGGTGACGGTGATCTGGGTAACCAGATGTATCCGTATGTGGATGAGAGATACGGGATATGGTGAACTTATGGAGATATTACTCTATTTTTGCTGCTGCTGCATAGGAAACCCTGCTACTACCTTGAGATACTCTTTTCCCCTTAGAAATAGGCCACTTAAAGCTTGCATACGGTTGGTGACGTGGACCTATCCCGATCCTTGGGGATAGCCCCTGAGCTTGCAGGGTACGAGTCCGACTACGACAACAATGCCGACGGATGGTACGACTGAGGGGGCACGACGCTTCGCTCAAGGATGCCTGTGGGAGATGCCTGAAGATGGAGACACCTTTTGAAGACTAGCTACCGCTGCGTAGGCTCTTATTTCTGTTATTCCGCCAAGAGGCGAGTATTGATGTACTCCGAATAATCAGGACATGTAATAATCAGATTATTATTCGTACTCTGATGCTTTATTTCGATGTATGACTGTGTTATTTATCTGTGATGAATGCCTGTGCGTGATAGCGTCTGATCCAGGGACTATCACGAGACAGAATGCTGGGTTTTCCGATTTTGAAAACCCAGGGCGTTACACCTTGGTTGATCCCTTCATCACTTACCCAATCCACATTGAGTTAGGCTTTGCTTAATCCACAATTTGACCTTCATTTGAAATCCCGCTTCAAATGCTTGTCCTTGATTGACAACGAATATGCAAGCTTACATTTAAGGACCATTAAGTCTATACTCATCCTTGTGTCCTCTTTCAATTACCACATGAAGCCTTGCACTTTAACTTGAGAGAATTACCAATTTCTCTTTGTATGATCCCTTTTATTTTTAGTCAAGCTACCACATTCCTTGGAGACATGTAATTCATCTTCGCAAAATATCCCCAAAATATAAATCCACTCATTGCTTGACATTAACCAATTTGCATAAGGATCACACACTTGCTTGCCTTTAATTATTGTGAGTTAAATAGTATCCAATTAAATAAACAACAATTGTAGCCCATGAATAAATAATAAAAACCTGCTCACAATCTTTAGACAAAACAAGTTAGACCTTTAATCGTTTTGTCATTCAATTCACCAAAATCCACTTAGGGGTCTAGATGCACTTTCAATCTCCCACTTTTTGGTGATTGATGACAACTCGATTAAAGTTTACAAATAAATCGTTTAAGCGCATTTTTAATTCTTAGATATAGCTAGAGCTCTCCCTCAATGTGTGCTTTGAATGGAATTTCAAAAATTGGCCTCAAATACCAAAAGCACATATTAGAAAGAAAAACATGAGAGCTCCCCCTATATCTTAGAATTAGTGGAGTGCTAGAGATGTGTGTGGCAAAATAAAAATAAAACCGTGATGCATATGGCATGACAAGCATTCAACAAAGGAAAATGTGTGTGCTGTTTGGGCAGGGGCGGTTAGACCGGGGTTGCAGGCCGGTTAGACCGCCTCCCCCATTCAGCCTACACAAAACATTCACTAATTAATCCATGCATCACAAACTATCGCAAATGTCACTTAGGATACATAAATAAGTTCTACACACCCAGTAGCACTCATACAAATACTCAAGTCCACAAGATAAAGTAGAGATCCATTTATTACAGTCCAAACTCAACACTCAGCTCACAGGGGCAGGGCGGTTAGACCGCCCCCCTGGGCGGTTAGACCACCCCTTGCAGAACAGCCACACTAGAAGATAAACACAAGCTTTAATCCAATTCTTCTCCCCCTTTGTCATCAAGCATCCATATAGGACCTGGAGAAGATGTTGCTGCTGCCAAATCACTGCTGCTGCCACCTATCCCAATTGGCCTCTCCGGTGTTCGGATCTTCAACTAGGCATACAAGAGAGAAATGAGATAACAAAGAAGTGGATATGGAAAAATTTCAGAATAGAGAGAGGGGTGATTTTTCCATACCATGGGATGGTGCAGGATGATCAAAGAATTCATGGGAGACACGAGCCGCCCATTCCTCAGTCGATGGAGGAGCAGCCCAAGGCTCCAGTGCCACCGCATCACCCTCAAACATAGTATCAAAACCAGTGGGTGGTGGAGGAGGAGGGGCCGAGGAGGAAGAAGCACCAATATCCGATCCAAAGTTGCTTCCATACTGATAATAGAGATCCGAGTTAATGAAGCTTTGCACCCTATCATCCACTGAGGGTATCTCAACCTCTGGAGGGGATGGTGAGATAGGAGACCTAGGAGGCTGAATATCGGCCTGAGTGTGAAGAGCCTTCATGGTATCCCTCATTTTCTTATCCTTTTTCCTATCCTCTTGCTGGGCAACTTCTATATCTCTCTGTGTTCTACACATACCAAGGAAGATGCTGATCAATTTGTGAAGCGGGGAGCTATGTTTCCTCTCTCCCTGCCAGGGGCGGTCAGACCGCCCCTGGGGGGGCGGTTGAACCGCCCCCAGGCTGATATGCCTCCCAGCTGCGCGGCGCCTCCCTTTCTTCAAATATTTGTTGCTCCTCTTGCTGATCATCCTGTGGTGATGGGACTCTCACTGTCTTGCTGGGCTTTGGTTGTAAAAGGCGATGCTTTGTGTCATTAGGATAAGCCCCTTGTGTGACTTTCTTGATAATGTAGCTAATGTAGGGACCATAGCTACACAACCTTTGTGGATTCTCTGAAGAATTCTTCATTTCCTGCCACAAGAAGTCACCAACATTAAACGCCGGCTCACCGGGCTTCATGGCAACCATCAAGTTCCTCTGAAAAGCAGTGATATCCGAAGTGTTGCCATCCCTAGGTGTGAGAGTCTTCCTGAACAGACGGTTGAGGATCGAATAATATGTGTATAAACCCTTCACATGTCCCCAACTGTCCCTTGCATTCCTAGGGTACATGAAAGCCATCTTCTTAGCCTCAAGTGGGCCTTCATCATGGAGCTTCCGGGGGAACCCATCATTTGGTAATCTAAATAAAGTGAGAAAACCAGAGAAAGAGAGCTGGTGGTTTTCACCCTCAGTCATCCAAAACATAGCCCTCTCACTTTGCCCATTCTCATTTAGCACGTAGCCAAAATAAATAGTCGCATAAAACTGGGCGATGAGCTCCTTGTTCCAATGTTGCTTAAAGCCCATGAGGACCTTAAGCCCTTTCTCCTCACAAGCCTGAATCACCTCATCAAAGATAGGATTATTTTTCCTCTCCATAAACTCCCAATCAACATACTGAGCATCGTTGGTGATTTTTGCCTTTCTACCAGTAATGATGGCGGTGGTGTAATAATCCTACTGAAAGAGGGTCCAAAATCTGTAATCTGTAGCAGTCCTAGCCTCACCAGTCGGATTGACTCTTCTCAACTTCACCACAGTGTCCGCCATCCCTGTCTGATAATAATCAATAGGTCCTCTGTAGGAAGGATAGTTGGGCTCTCTGATATAAGGCCTACCAAGCTGCTGATTACCACCCCTCTGTTCCTCTTCCTCATCCTCTTCCTCATCACTATCACCATCACCATCATCACCTTCACCTGCATCTCCCGGCTGACGCCAGCTGACCTCAAAATGGATCCTCCACATCATCATCACTACTCTCCACCCTGTCACTCATCTCGATGTCACCACCATAGTAGACAGGTGGTGGTTGTTGTCCTCTAGGTCTCAAATTATGAGTGCTTGGACCGGAGCGTCACCACTGCCTCTTTTCTTTCTTTTCTGAGAACCGGCACCCCTTGGCATTGCTGCTGTCCCTGGATCACAAGATGTGAAACAAAAGTGTATGAGACACCAGGAACAAAATTGGCTAGAATGAGCGTCGAGGCTCGGCATTCTAGAGGTATTGGCACAAAACTGGCCAGGGTGGTTAGACCGCCCCTGGGGGGCGGTTTGACCACCCCTGTCAGTTTTGAGCCAATGGCTCCTTTCGGCCAAACACAGCAACACTAGATACAAGATATGAAATTACTGTTCATGAGACGATTCTAGATAGATGGAGATTAAATACATGCAGAAACTAAGGTTTTGGGCCGGACATGTGCAGGGTGGTTAGACCGCCCCTGATAGTCAACCCTAAACTTGAGTTCATGACAATGTACTCAACGAAATTGAACCAAACTCTAGAGATGTCTTCTAGGGGTTGCCAGGTGATGTTCTACCAAAGGATATTCAAAACTACTCATGGAGTTGATAGATCGGACAAAAACAACATTTGAATACCTTTGGAGAGATGAAACTGAGATGAAATCCGAAGAACCGGGTGGGGAACCGATTCAGCCGCCTTAGGGGAGTGCTTTCCACGGATTGGATTTGATTTTTGGTGGAGGAAACTTCAAATCTCCATGGGAGAAGGAGTTTGAGGTGGAGAGGGAGAGGAGGTCGAGTTGGGGACGAAAGTCTCCTGTTCTTGGTCACTGGAGAGAGAAAGGAGGAAGGGGAAAGAGATAAGGGGCTGAGGAGTCATGGGCAAAGATGAGAACAGGATGGCCCGTGGGACCCGGTCTGACCGGGTGTGGGACCCGGTTAGACCGCCCACCCCTTGACTGACCAGACTCGAGAAAAAGATAAGATTCCATGCCTCATTTTATTTTAGCCCCCCGGATATCCTGATTTTGCACTGTGGATTGAATTTGAGGGCAGGAATTAAAAAATGGGTAGGGCGGTTAGACCGCCCCCTGCCCCCGGTTAAACCGCCCCTGCCAAAAATTCGACCAGAGACCCTTCAGCGGTAATTCTGAGGTGGGGTCGGAAGTTCCGATGATTTCCATAATTTTGACAGTGAGTTCTTATCGGTAGTTCCGCCCTAGGGTCGGTAGTTCCGAGGAATACTTTTCCAGCCTTAGAGAATTTGATCCTTGATTTCCACAGAATATTTGGATAAAAGATATAGATTTAGAGATGAATTATGGACTTGAGTAAAATATCACTACTTGTGACTAGCCATCAAACAAACAAGGGGAACTATAGTCACAAATGGATCAATAGGGTCACAAAGACCAAGAACCAAATATTTTTCAAATTAAGCACACTTCCTACACATGCTAGTTGGATTTTCGAAAAATCTATTCTATGCCACGAAGTGCATGCATCCTCATCAAGTAAATCACCTCTTTAGTTTATTTAGCTCATACCCTACTCAAGAGACATTCACATGACACCAAGTCGAGTTTATGTGAAGGTATCAACCAAATATCTAGAGAGGCACACAAAAATTCACTTGAAGCAATTACATGCTAAGATGGTCACAGTAGCATGGTATAATGGCCTAGATGCATTTCGGTATTTAAAGAGGTTCATGGGGACATACCTTTGCCTTTAGACCATTTGAATTTGTGCATAAGTAAATTTAAGGAAAGGCTAGCTCTTACTTGATTCTTCAAGATTTAGTAGTGAAGTCAAGAGCTTGCTAATGATGCACTAATACATGAGCCTACAAGTTCACTAGAAGAAATTGTTAGCCCACAAATGACACAACCTTTGAAGTAAGCTCCCCCTCAATTAGTGCTTAGAGAATTTGAATTTCTCAAACTTAGCACACAATTCAATTACGAACAAGGGAGATTGCTTCAAAGGTGGGTCTTTGACATAAAATGGTTTATCAAATTGAACTATGCCAATAATCTCATTACCATTGCCTTGGAATCACCACAAGGTTGAAAATCAGCTCCATGTCGGGTCACTCGGACCAAGGGGCTGGGTCACCCGGCAGCCTCCAGAGACGCCTCGGGTCACCCGGTCATTGGGGCTAGGTCACCCGCCAAATGACGTTTCGGGGGGGAGGGGTAGGCGGTTAGACCGCCCCTGCCCTTTTTGGTCCTTTTGGTGATCTTTCGGCTCTTGTCCTTTGATAACACTACAAGAAAAACGCCGACTAGTGACACAAAAAAAGGCCGTTTCTCATCATAAACCGCGATTAATGATGCCGGTTGTTACGAAAACACACCGTCATTAATCGAGCGTCACAAACCGCGATTAATGACGAGACCTTATTTCTCGGCGTCTTGAGTTTAATGATGCGTGGAAATTCGTCTATACAATGTTTCATAACTTCGTTCCTGCAGCTTTGCCACGCTGGAGAGAATCTGATGTGGCATCCGATGTGGCAGGCCAATTGTGACAAATCGTATGCGTCATAAAATGAATTTGGCCCGTTTGTAGCTGGGTTGAGCCCAAAACTGTTCCTGTAGGCTGACGTTGTTCATATAGCCCAAAAAAGATTTTGTTGGGCCCAATTGTAGCTTTTTCAGATGAAATTTGATTAGGGTGGGCCCGTTTTGGTTGGGTCGAGTCCAACAAGTGCGCACATTGTTGCGGCCTTCTATGTCATGTTAATTTGACAAAAAATGACTTTTGGCCCAATTAAAAGTGGCCTAAGCCCACTGAAGGACGATATAAAATTAACTAATCATGCATCAGTATTAATGGATTTAATTTCAATTCTGATCCTTTTTTTGAATAATTCCGATCTGGTTGGCAAAATAGTAATCAGCACATATTTCTTTATACAATAAAGCAAACTATTGTTTATTATCAAGCACGACCATATTGTTCATCACATATCACAAACTATTACAAGATAACAGTATCACAAGGAACATTGATTAACAAAGCTAAATCCAGTTCATAATCACAAGAGAAAGTGGAGATTTGATCTAATGATCTTAACCTCTTCATCTTTTACTGCTAAGCAGTAGACGAAGGAGGTCCTCACTGTCTTCGGTTACCTTCTGCAACCTCTTAATCTCAGCAGACTGCATTTTCAGAGTTGATTCTGATTCTTCGGTCTTCTTCTTCAAGCAACATAACTCTTTCTGGTGAGCAACAAACCGTTGTCGAAGTTGTACCACATCCTGATTGGGAGCGTCAACTCGCTCTTCATCAACACTACTACATAAGGATTTGGTACCCATTCTTGAGTACTCGACTGCCTCTGTTTTAATTTGTTCGGGAAGAAGCATCATTGAATTGGTAGCTTCCATCTAGCAACAGTGGATCCCAAGTCAGATTAGGACCTTGTAATTGATTCGAACTAAGGAAACAAAGGTGTTAAGTTTGATACCTTCGAGCAGATCTGAACAGGAGCGACTTCAGATGTTGACCCTTTGGCCCGCTGAAACAAGTACAAGAACAAGAGGTAAGGGTTGAGATCATTCGCAATCGGAAACAAAGGTGTTAAGTTTGTTACCTTGGAGCAGGTCTGAGCAGGAGCGACTTCAGACGTTGACCCTTTTGCCCGCTGAAACAAGTACATGAACAAGAGGTTAGAGTTGAGATCATTCGCAATCGGAAACAAAGAAGATGTTGAGTTCGTTACCTTTGAGCAGGTCTGAACAGGAGCGACTACAGATGTTGACCCTTTGGCCTGCTGAAATAAGTACAAGAACAAGAGATAAGGGTTGAGATCATTAGCAATCAGAAGCAATTTCATTTATTAAGTTCAATGCGGTACATGAACGATCACACCCAATCCATCATCACCCAAGCATGCAACAAAAATATGGAAAGCCAAAGAACATGGGTAAGCAATATAATAATTTCATCCTTTAATTTCTACAAACCTCAAATAAGTTGACTTGGAACAATCTCTTGCAAAGCATGCAACAACAATATTCAAAGGCAAAGAGCATGGGGAAGCAGTCCAATAATTTCATCTACAAATTTCTACAAACCTCAAATAAAATAACTTCGAACAAATTCTTGCGATAGGGTACAGTAGATACACAATCACCCAAGCATGCAACAACAATATTCAAAGGCAAAGAGCATGGGGAAGCAGTTTAACAATTTCATCTACAAATTTCTACAAACCTCAAATAAAATGACTTCTAACAAACTCTTGCGATAGGGTACAGTAGATCCACAATCACCCAAACATGAAAGAATATTATAAAAAGCCAAAGAGCATGGGGAAGCAGTCCAATAATTTCATCTACAAATTTCTACAAACCTCAAATAAAATGACTTCGAACAAATTATTGCGATAGGGTACAGTAGATACACAATCACCCAAGCATGCAACAACAATATTCAAAGGCAAAGAGCATGGGGAAGCAGTCCAACAATTTCATCTACAAATTTCTACAAACCTCAAATAAAATGACTTCTAACAAACTCTTGCGATAGGGTATAGTAGATCCACAATCACCCAAACATGAAAGAATATTATAGAAAGCCAAAGAGCATGGGGAAGCAATCTAATTCAATCGATCAATATAGGGAGGAGACCGCAGACCTGACGAATATGACGGGAAGAAGGTGCCGAATGCCATCTCGATTTAGCAGCCCGACCTTGCGCCTTCAGCACGATGTTCTGCGCAACTGTTGCAGATCTGCGGCCGCCAGGGTGAGCCTTGGGGGAGCCGACGGAGCAACGAGTTTGAACCATCTTGCAGCTTCAAGGACGTTGCCGAGGAAGGTCACCGCTCGTAGAAGAGGAAGGCCGCCGCTCGTAGAAGAGGAAGCCGTCGTCGGTAGCTAGGCCTCCATTGCTGCTTCCGCCGCAGATCTAGGTCTCTTCGGCGGTCGAGGAGAAGATCCCCTGATTTTGGAAAATTACCAGGAGGGAATTGGGAGATCTGGTTTCCCTCTTTGTTTTATATATAAACGAGGAGGACCAGAAGGAGGAGCGGGGAATTCAAATTTTCAAGTCCCACCTTTGTGGTCCAGAGCGGGAAACGAAAGACTTTGGATCATGGACCCAAACGTCAGTGACCCAAACGAAAGACCGCTTGGGTGTCGGACCCAAACGTCAATGACCTTACGCAGAGAGGCAAGTTGTTGACTGGGTTGTCGGTGCCACCATGGATCATGGAATGGACAAACACACACAGGACTATACTCTACTTCATATTCACGTAAGACGGATGATCCAATATTCGCATTACAAATGTACTCACTGCAACAAAATAACGTACCGTTTCAACTATTTATTACATGACTACAAACACTTAAATAAAACATTAAAACTACAGGGGACCCTGGTACAACCCTTCATGTAATCTTCTACGGAGATTGTGCATAAATTCGGGATGATCAGTGCATACAACCGCCCAATCATATGTGAGTATTCTGTGAGGAAAGATTCGCTCTAAGAGAGACATGCACTTGTCCTGCAATTATGTGCGGTTAGCCTGAATTGCTCATCGTAGAAATGAAGTCACAGTTTCCTCGCTTGCCATGTCCCACATCTTTGATGCACAGTGCAGCTTCAACCTTTTGACTTGGTACATGTCGGCGACCGAGAGTAAATAAGGCCAGGCATTGGCAGGAGCGTCCCATAAATCAGCCTCCTCCGGGAGTGATCCTTCACTAGCATATTTGATCAGGACCGAGAAGCCATCAGGGTGTGTGTCAATAATTGTAACAGTTTCAGAGCTAGACTCCACTCCTGGGCCGTAGAGCATTACCTCCATCACACAAGATACTTTCGCCACATCGGCACGTATCGCTCGTATCACCCGGCATTCCGCACCTACGTGGAACACAACTTCCACAGGGGCTTGGGCTGCAACGGTTTGGCATATGCTTCTTTACACTGATGGAGGAGGAACTTCAATGCAGTCGTCCTCCAGTACTGAAACAACACATGATATGTGTATGCGATCTTCACTGGATGTCACGCGCTCAATGTCATGATGCTCCACCAAACATTCAAATCCTCTTGCTTCTAGATCCCGATTCATGAACCAAACTTCTTTTGTAGCTTGAACTCGAAACGTATCATCTTCATCGTTTGGGTCTCCAGCCATCGCACGCAACAATACTCGCAACTACGTGGAAGCAGTCACATGTTTGACAAACAATAACATAATGCGACCGTATCGCCATGTGTGAGTGTGTCTTCATAGCAGCAACGAGACATGTACCATTTGGGATTTGTGCAGAGGAACGAGGACGACGGCAATGCCGTCTGGAACATCCATCCACTGATGATCATTCATACCTGTAGGATAGCAATGTAGTTTCCATTGACGGCCTCCCACCATGAACGTACCGGATTCCTTGAAGTTGCCCGCGGTTCCTTCGGCTTTCGCTTCCTGGCTTGAGACCGAGAAGTCGACTTGCATGGAAGGAATCATTTTAGCATCTAAAGCCATTAACACAAATGGCCTACATTGATCGTCTTGTGCCTAAAGTGTCTCTTATTATAGTGGGCCGGGAGTGAATGTGTCATTCTGAAACGTCCGTTCGTGGACATCAGTTACCACTCGGAATGGACGCGTCCCTTCAGAGCGGGTGTGGCCACGTTCGGGTCATGAACTTCTTGGTTCTAGTCCTTAAGTGTGATTCACAATGATCGACACGTCCGTTCAGAGGGGGTGTGCTGCATGTGCACACAAGTTCGTCGGTTAACGCCCGGTGCCAGTGCTTAACTGCAATTCTCAATGATCGACACGTGGATCAAATTGTGAGAGTGTGTCGTTCCCAAACACCCATTCGAGATGCCCTTCTGTGCTTATATGCATGTTAATATTACACACACACACACAAAGATATATTGCTATTCCAATTCCAGCTTATTCCGTTTTGGTCTTGTTGCGTCAACAAGTTCATCACGTTTCTCAGTCTCCAAGGCCAGCGGGAATCATCAAGTGCGAATCCTGACCATTCGTAGACCTTTACAGTCACGACTCACGCAGCGTACCTAATCGAGGAGGACTTGTCACGTCATCCCGCACCCTGCGTGTTGCAACGCAAGGACCATCTGGTCCATCTGATTACAGCGCCCAATCTTGTTCTCCAGATGCAATTGACACCTAAACCATTACATAAATAAACGGTAGAGAGTTGTCTCGTTGTTGATGCGGCATGAGCTGACGCAGTGAGACAGCCATTAGATGCGGCGTGATTTGTCTGCGGGACTTTCTTGTGCTCTACAGAGAGGAAAGTCCGGAAGTAAACACATACCAAGACACGTCGGGCTCATCCCGTGATACCCATCGTCCACACATGTAATCGATGCACGCCACTGAAGATTCTGACCTAGATAGATTCCTATCACGCGTAGGCCTGACTATATTCCGAGCATCTCACGTTTTCCTTAGTAACTTTAGCAATGCTACACCGAGCTCACGTACCGTTGTAGTCCTCGATAAATAGGCGAGTGCAGCAGAGCGTTTCTTGAAAGGAAAGGCCAACACTCATCGGTTCCCCGTCTTGTATTTCTCTACTTCAGTGGGATACAAGGGTGAGATCATTTTGTTGGCTAATCTTGTTTACTTTATGTATGCATGGTATCGAGACGGTCACATTGTTAGCTTATGTAGGGTTTGTTCTTCGTTTGTGTATGCAGTACGTGGGGAATGGCCGGGCAAGGAAGGGACGGAGCATGGAACTTGGAGGAGTCGGGGAAGGAGGCGGAGATCATTCTTCTTACCATATACATTGGAATAAAAGCGTCAATGAATGGGTAGGATATTGAGTTTTTTTGTCAGTCTTTTCTTTTAAATTTTCAAAAAGTTCGTTGTCTGTTGGACTGAAACGGGTACTAATAGGCAAGGGTACCCATTTCAGTCCAACTGACAATGAACTTCTTGAACATCTAAAAGAAAAGACGGACCAAACAAACTCAATGTCCTACCCATTTATTGATGCTTTTATTCCAATGTCTATGGTAAGAAGAATAATCTCCGCCCTTAGTTTTCTTGTTCTTAGGTGTGTACTGAAGCTGTTTCTCTCTTTCAGCTAGTTGTTCTATCATGTTTTGGATCTCTTTGGAGATCCTAATAGAGTTCTGCCTCGAGATGAGGCATCTAGATCTTCTAAAATAACATTAAGATGTTCTTGTAGAACTAAACTAATCCTTGGAGAAATCTCATCTCGATCTGAAAAATAAACTCATCTCAGTCTATAAAAAAACCTGAATCCCTTGAACCCATTTGTATGAGTACAGTAAAACAACCACCACACGCCACAAAACCTGGTTGTTTGCTACCTACATAAACTCAGTTGTGCACCTCCACAAAAATCCATAAAACGAGTGACTTGAAGCACATCTAGAAGCTACTAAAATACAAAACCTACTGTAAGACGATGCAAATTGAAAACTAACTGAATCTAACATGAATTGTCTATAGCCTATCAACTTCTAACACCTATCAAAGTGCAAATCTAAAGGTACAATAATGCAATCTAAATCTACCAAATATGCTCATCAATCCTCCAGATCCCCAAATCTAGATATCCCCAACCCTAGTAAGATAGGGGAAAATATAGCGGCTCAAACCAGAGGACCAACCTCGTCTTGCTGTCTCATCCTCTTGTTGCTGGGATGTGGCGGCGCAACCATCTTCCCCTCACCGCTAGGATCCGCCATTCCTACCACGAACTATTGCAGATCTGCGTAGCGGAAGTCAAAAGTCTTTGCGAAGTCTGACTGAAGTGTCTCGCCAGCCATTCGATAAGTAATTATAGACTCAACTGAAACTTACATGTGGGACCTGGTCACAGTAAAGAATTCGCATGAACTATTAGTAGAGTTTCCCATGTTCTTATCACAACCAATGACTGGTGCAGTGGTAAACAGCACAACCTTGTTCCTTCAGGTCCCTGGTTCGAACCCATGCCATGGCAAATTATTTTTGCAACATTTCGTGAACTATGGCGTCACAAAACAGCATGGAACAGGGAACGCCCGGCTACAGTGTCAACCGTAATGACGAAAAAAATTTTTGTCACTAAATTTGCTCGGAAGTGAAATATTATGACGAGATCAGTCAGGAACGTCATAAATCAATGATGCTAAAATGTGGTTGCGTCACTAGTCAACGATTTTCTTGTAGTGTAAGCCTCTATAATACCTAGATAAATCCCTACAAAGCTTATCACAACAAATGCTCTTCTAGAGAGCCATTAGGAGCATCGAATGACATGAGAGAATAAAATTGTGAAAGTGTCAAGGTCACTTCCTCATGCTTCACAAACCTAGGTCTAGTGATCCATGAGTGTTCACAAAGAACTAAGAGTGACCACGGCACAACATTAAGTACTAGTCACCGAGATTGCATTGGTTGAGTGATTTTCACTTTCTAGTCCTTCTCATGGCAAGGTATCAAATAATCAATTCTTTCTACATTGTCATGACTTCAATGCAACTCGATCAACCTACAAGCTCAGCAAGCACTTCTTGGTACCCAACACTTGTTGGGTCCTACAAGGTTAGTCACAAGATGCTTAGGAACCCAAATAGCCCTTGTACAAGTTTGAGGTGAACTAATCATCCTCATAGTGCAAGTGCCAATCTTGTCATTCCTAAGCTTATGAAAATTATAATGGACAAGGTTGGATTGCGGAGTGTTACCATTCGGACAATCCTTGCCCAAGTGACCCTTCTTACGACAAGTATAGCAAATGCAGCTTTTGGCACTTCTTGGCTTGGGATCCATTTGCTTGTCTTGTCTTGGCTTGCATGGAGGCATATTGCTTGAAGGGTGAGCTTTCTTCTCCTTGCTGCGGTGGTTCTTCATTGTGCTGGCCAGACCCAGTCTAACCGCCCTGGGGGGCGGTCAGACCGCTCCTGGTCAGCACTGTTGGCTTGTGGGCAATCTGCAGCCGAGTGACCCTTCTCTTTGCATATATAGCACAATCTCCTTCTGGTGGATCTCTTCTTGGAGATTGTTTCTTGAGCCTTGAGCTTGGTGGGGCAATGTGAAGTGGCATGCCCCTTCTTCTTTTCTTGAATCTTGCTATTGTTAGTCTTGATGTGTTGTTGAGGATTTGAGCTCGTGACGGTTGAACCCTTCTCAAGCTTCTTCATCATGTCATCACGGTTATCTTGAGATGGTTGCACTTTGTTGTCTTCCTTCAACACATACAAGTCTCTTTTAAGCTTTTCGACCTCTTGCTTAAGTTCATCATTTTCTTGGGCAATGAGGTCATCACAAGATTCTACAAATACATGCTCAATGCTAGATTGGCTTGCTTGAGAACAACAAGGTTTAGTACAAGCAAATTCATTATTAACAAGTGAGCATGTGCATGTGGTTGTGAGAGGTTGTAAGAATTTTACCGATGAAACAACAACCTCATGAGCAATTTCTATTGAAGTATATGAGTCCACAAGCTTCTCATGAGAACACTCAAGTTCCTTGTGAGTTGCTTGCAAAGCCATATGCTCACTAGTGAGCTTTGCTAGTTGAGCTTCTAGCACATCATTGGCTTCTTCTTCTACCTTAGCTCTATATGAAAAGGATTTGATATCATGATCATATTTGTTAGCCAATGATTCATACTTACAAACCAAGGAGGCGAGTTCGGATTTTAGAAGTTCAAGTTCTCTTGTAGGAGAGCTTGAGGCTTCGATCTTCTGGCTCTTTGCTCCCTTGGCCTGCCTCTTCTTCTTGTTCTTCTTCTTGGCCACGAGGCAAGTGCCTTCACCATAGTAGGTTGACGCATCTCTGTTGGGGGCGGTTTGACCGCCTCCCCCAGAGAGGCTCCACCCTCGCTTCTCTTACCTCCTTCTTCCTTGAGGGTTGATGCTTGATGATTAGTGGATGTTGCAGAGGTTATGGGGCACATCTCCACTGGCTTATCTTCATCATCACTCTCAACTTCATCCCATTTGGTGTGAACTATCTCAAATAGCAATTCCCAAATGAGATGAGCATCTTCACTAATTTCCTTCCTCTTTAGGATGAGATGCTTTAGTTCTCTACATACACAACTACACAAAAGGTTAGTAATAATGGCATTGAGTTGCTTATTCTCCAATTCCTTTGGAGAGACACATGTCTCATCCTCCGGAAGGATACTCGCAACCATAATGCCCTCAGCGGTGGGACCCAAAACCTTAAGTGCAATGAGAACATTGGAACGCCAAGAAGAGTAGTTTGAGCCATCTAGAGCTAGAGGCTCAAACGGTACCTCACAAGTAGTCGACATCGAAAAACTCCGAGCGGTTAAGCTCGAACCGGAGCACCAAGCTCTAATACCAATTGAAAGGACCTTGATGCCACCTAGAGGGGGGTGAATAGGCGGGATGACCAAATCAAACTTTTCCCCCCAAAACTTGAGCTTCACTGGCACAGGCGGTTAGACCGCACCTGCCAAGCGGTTAGACCGCACCTGGTGCACTCAGCACAGAGGGGGCGGTTAGACCGGGTCTGGGGGCGGTTAGACCGCCTCCACCCAGTGAACCTGCAAAAGACAACTCAAAGCTTCTCTTGACTTCTAGCAACAACCAAAGTTCTTGAGTGGCTCCTGTAGATGATCACAAGCAGGGTAATGATCCCTGCACTCAAAGACAAGCACACCCAAGTAGATCGAGCGGAAGCAAAGTAAATGTGCTAGAAATCAAAACGAGTGAGGCAAACCACAAAGGAGAGACGAGGATTTGTTTCCCGAAGTTCACCGCCCACTAAGGAACGACTACGTCTCCGTTGAGTAGCTTGTAAGGGAATTCTCCCACAACAAGCCGGGTCTCTTTCAACCGCTTTCCTCCTTTCCACTAAGGCGATCTTTTCCACGAAGAGGCAAGATCACAGCCCTCACAAACTTGCCGCTGCTCACCACAATCTTGGGAGCTTGCCGGCGACGCCTAGCCGTCTAGGAGGCGAACCTCCAAGAGTAACAAATACTTCAAAGGCTTTCCGACGCGAACCACAAGTGCTCAAGCTATGGGATGCTCTTGCTCAGCTCACACAAGCTCACAAAGGCTTAAACTCTCAACCCAACACTAGGATATGGCTTGAATAGCAAATCTCACAAAGAGAGGGTTGGGGAGTGTTTCTATGGCTTTGGCTTATGAAAAACAGCAGGGGAAGCACCTCAGCAACCCTAGAATCAGCAGCCCCAACAAGTGGATCTCGTGGGGTACTTATACCCCTCACAAGGAAAACTAGCCGTTAGAATTCTGGCCAGGGTGGTTAGACCGCCTAGTCAGGGCGGTTAGACCGCCTGCCTCCGGCCAGTTTGAAAAACTAGCCGTTGGCTTGCCAGGGGTGGTTAGACCGCCCCCCTGGGGCGGTTAGACCGCTCTGGGCAGAGAGAGCCCAAAAACCCTTCTCTCTTCTCACAAGCACTCTAAGACGTGTTGAAGTGGCTAAGGTTGGATTAGAGGTTTGTTAGACTACTCAAGGACTCTCTCAAGGCTAATTCTCACTTAGGTCAACTAATAAGCACTTTTGATCTTTTGTCTTAGAGCTAATGTTGCATCCCTCTTGATAGTACGACATTCCTAAACTCAAGAGTAAATATAAAGCGGAGTTGATCACTTGAGCTTGTAGATCTTCAATCTTGCCATACTTTTGCAATTCCAACTTGAGGGCTTCAACATAGCCGATGTCTTAAGCAAATCCATACTTGAGCTAGTGACTTAGGATTTTCCCTTTATGCATAAGAGTGCTCACTTTAATCCTTAAGTCACTCCATATTGCCAATCATAACTTATTGATATGTTGCATTGCTTCCCTCGGTTAAGGCTTGGATATGATACTTGGAGACCCCACGGATGCTAGAACTTCACCTTAGCAAAACACTAATGGCGGCCGGGCCAAGACCCCAAAGATTGCTTAGTCCCTCACCCTAGACACCTCGGTTGATCTTTTCATCACTTACTCAATCCACATTGAGTTAGGATTTACTTAATCCACAATTTGACCTTCATTTGAAATCCCGCTTCAAATGCTTGTTCTTGATTGACAACGAATATGCAAGCTTCCATTTAAGGACTATACTCATCCTTGTGTCCTCTTTCAATTACCACATGAAGCCTTGCACTTTAACTTGAGAGAATTACCAATTTCTCTTTGTATGATCCCTTTTATTTTTAGTCAAGCTACCACATTCCTTGGAGACATGTAATTCATCTTCGCAAAATATCCCCAAAATATAAATCCACTCATTGCTTGACATTAACCAATTTGCATAAGGATCACACACTTGCTTGCCTTTAATTATTGTGAGCCAAATAGTATCTAATTAAATAAACAACAATTGTAGCCCATGACTAAATAATAAAAACCTGCTCACAATCTTTAGACAAAACAAGTTAGACCTTTAATTGTTCTGTCATTCAATTCACCAAAATCCACTTAGGGGCCTAGATGCACTTTCAGTAGCTTGCATAGGGTTTTATATAGGCTTCCCAAGTGCAAAAGTAGGACTCTGACTTGCATAAGGGGAAACACAGCCCAGGAGTGTTCTCGGTTATGCAGGCTTGCTAGCGCCCCCTTCGTGAGTCGCTTCACCCCCTCCACCACACTCCCGTGCTCCTCGCCTACCTCACACACTCTGCGTGCTCCCCTGCTCGACGAGCGGCGGGAGTGAGAGGCGAAGGCTGGGTCCGCAGCGGCGCTCCTCCTCCCTGGCCTCTCTCTCCTTCCTCCACCGGCCCAGACTCTCCTCGTGTCCATGGTGGCTCGCTCTCCTGCGCGCGCCGGCGGAGCTCTCTGCCCCGTCGCCCTGTGCGGAGGTGAAGAAGGGGGATGACGTCGCGGCGAGCTCCCTCCCGACTAGATCAGCGGTGGCTCCTCCTTCCAGGACGACCCTCCCTCTCCGCCCCCTCGATTCGGCTGCGCGGCAACGACAGCCATGGAGGTCTCGCGGGCAGGAAACGACGGCGATTGAGGAGGCCGTGTGGAGGAAGAGCTCGCCACGTGGGTGGCTCAGAGGACCTCCCACCCCGTCGCACCTCCCCTGCCGTCTCCACCACCGCTTCCGCATTGAGCCAGCCGCCCCTGTTGTCGGCCCCTCCTCCACGCGCTGTTGAGCTCTGCCGGCCTGCTCCCTCCCTCCCACAGTAGCAGAGTAGGTAGCCGCGGCGCCGGACACTCCTTCCCTTGCGCGTGCTTGGTAGCGAATTCGATCGGCAGGTGAGAGTACCCGCTCGAGGGGAGGTGGAGCAGGCGGCAGGGGGAAGCTCGGTGGTGCACTGCTCCTCCCCCTCCTCCTCCCTTGCGGCACGGCGGCAGCCGTGGCGCACCCCTTCCTCCCGCGCTTGCCCGCCGGACGCTGGTGGCCTTCCTCCCTCCCGCGCGGCATAGGTCGTCGACGACGTGGAGGAATCGGTTTGCCTCGATGCGGTCCTCGGCGCGGCCCATGTCCTCTGCCTCCCTCTTGTGTGGCGCGGGTCGACGACGGCGGCGGAGAGACGGATTGGGCAAGAAGAGAGAGTGGGAAAGAAGACGGGTGGTAACTTCACCTATTGGAGAAACATGGTCATCTTATCACATTGTGCAGCTAACTAAACATGAGCATACCAAGTCAGGCTATCTTTAGCCACCCAACTAAACACCAACAAATTGCATTGATTTTGCCATGCTTAGGCTAGCTTGGCTCCAGATTCTAGTCAGGCTAGAGTTAGCCAGGCAACCAATCACACCCTTTATGGCTACCGGAAGGTAGATAAACATTGCAACTTCCAACCCACCAAAGCCTACCTAACTTTCTAGCTATTATTTTCCCACCAACCCACCTCATAACTATGAATTACAAGATGTTTTAACATTTTTTTAAAAAAATGTTGCAATATTTTTCTTAAAAAAATGTTGTAATATTTTTCAACCAAAATGGTGAACCAACATTTTTACATAAAAAGTTGCCCAACATTTTTCATTCTCCGGAACGATTCACCAATATTTTTCAAAATGTTGTAATATTTTTCGACCAAAATGTTGAACCAACATTTTTACATAAAATGTTGACCCAACATTTTTCATTCTCCAAAACGATTCACCAATATTTTTCAACATTTTTTATGAAAATGTTGATCAACATTTTTTCAAAACTATTTCAACATTTTCTGAAAATGTTGAAATTTTTTCAACAGTTTCTTCCAGGGGCCGGTGGCGCGTGCGGCCATGGTGTGAGGTCGACCTCGCACGGAGCACGACCGCAGCGGCTGACGACCTAGCGCGAGGCGCGACCGCGGGCCAGCTGGCGCGTGACGGCGGCGTGTTGGGGGGGCGGCTGTGGCAGGGTGCGCGAAGAGGCGCGGCGGGGCTCGACGGTTGCGACGGCGCGACCTCTAGACGGGCAGCGGTGGCGGTGGACAGGAGGTGGGAGAAAGAGGGAGGTGGTAGATGATGACTAGAGTTTGTTATTATTGGACTACTAGATAGACTTTTGTTTGAGCTTTTGGTGGGTTATTATGGTTAGATAGGAAAAAATCTCTCGAAAGATATATAGGATTTCCCGGGCTCATGGTCTACGGTCAGCCGAGCACATAGGCGTTCCGGCCCAACCAGGCGTAAAGAAATCTCTTGGCCCAGCCGCACACAAATCAAATCGTGCAGTAAGTTCTGAGTTCTGACCATGATAACGCAGAAACAAAATCCAAATAAAATCAAAATCTATTTTCGTCAAAGGCATATAGATGCACGTATTGGCCTACAGAAAGGCAATGGGTGGGTGAATCTGTGACTGGCCCCATCAGCTTGATGCAGTGGCGGCACTCGACGTACTGACTTTTTCCGTTTCTGCAACCTGTTAAATTATCCTACCATCAGATTGTTAGCGTTCACCGGACGCCATCTACTCCGGCAAACCACACCGCCGTCCCGCGCGTAATCGCTAGGCCGACTGAACCTCTCCTGCGTTGTACTCCCTTCTGAATCGCACTGAAGCAGCAACCTACCATTTCTTTTGAGCAAGACGAACTGATTCTCTGGTTAAGAGACTAATCCCCATGCTGTTTGTTTAAGCCGCTGGGATAAGCTTGTGTCGGCTCTAATCGCGCGCGCCCCCGCTTTGCTTTAGCCTTTTTTTGGTAGTTTATTAGTTAGCTGCATGCTCACGCTTTAGGTTCAGGATTCGCTGACCAGCGTCGGACGTGGCAGCACATCTGATTCCGATGCGATAAGCGACTCAAAAGTTCGCAGCCTTGTTTAAAAAATAAGAACCCTAGGCTACTAGAAACATTCTGCAGCAAGGTTTTGTTAAGCGATCTCTGAATCCCAATGTGTTTTCGGAGTTCAGCTGGGAGACGATCTCCAGTTAACAGATGGGTAAAAAAGGAGTCGCACTTGTTCAACGACAGTTGGTTGCTTGGATGGATCAGTGCATGAAGTACAAGGTGAAGCAAGCACACCAGAATTTCGATTCTCTCTTGTCTTGCAACACACCATATTCAACAACGAAACGAACCTTCAAAGTCGGCGTGCGCGAGACTTGGGCAAAACGGGGCACAATTATTCTCATGCTCTTTTTTTTTCCTCTGAACACAAGTAATTCTTGGGTTCAAAGTGACCATGGGAAAGGAGGAGACCGACGGCCCGACCAGGCAAAAAGGAGGGAAGCATGGCCGCATGGCACGGGCATCCCATTCCCGTGCTCGATCGACTCGGCGAGATCAACGGGGGCATAGCAAAGAAGTGTGGCGTGGGGGCGAGGAGCAGGACTGCAGGAGGGTTTTTTCTGATGCGGCGGCATCCATGATCCATACACATGCGATCGATCGATCCCACATGGTGCGACATGAGGGGAGAAAAGCTCTGTAGCTAGCGTACGCGACCTTGCAAAAGCAGAGAGGGAGAAAGGAGGGAGGGGGGAATCCACATCACATCGTATCGTTTATACGCGACCATTCTGATCTGGAGCCGCGTCCACCTCGTGTTTTACTGATGTGATCGCTACCAGCGCAGTGGCCAGCCAACAACACCGATGTTTTTTTTAAAAAAAAAGAAATATGCATGGTGACCTGTACAGTAGAGATCTTATCCAATTGGACTGCTCACTAGCAGTCTAATGTGGATGTGCAAAAGCAGCTTCAGTGAAGATGGTCTGCTCTAATGGATAGTAAGCACCATATGATCTGTCGAACTAGAGATCATATGGTGCTTGGAATGATCCTTACTCTGACAGCTTTCAGTGAAGAGCAGCTCGCACTAGGCTGATTGGAAGGGAAGGGGAATAGTTTCAGTGAACTCTGCCACTTGGTGACTTGGTGTCTCAGCTTTTTGAGCTGTGCAAGCACATCGTCACAGATTCATCAGCAGCACTTCAGCAGGTAACACATGGAGGTGGGTGGTACCACTTGACCACTGGATCATACTATCATTTTAGGGTTATTTGGATTGGTACCATTACAATTTTCCAAAGTTGGAGATATACCACTACAATTCACCTATTCCGAAATATACCATTACAAATTTAACTTTCATTGATTCATACCATTATGTACGCTTCCTAGCCTCTTGGGCCCACTGTCAGGCGTACATGGACTCGTCGTATTTCCGTATGGACCATTATGCCCCCGTGCGCCCGTGTGAAGAGACGACGCCCACCCCAGCCTCCCTCTCGCATCTCTCTTCTTCCCCTCTGTCACGCCATTGACCGCATCCTCTTCCTCTTGACGGCGGAGGAACCCTAACCCTAGCCGCCGGCGACCGCGCCCCAGCTCCACTGCCCCCCGCACCCGTGCCCCAGCTCCACTTCCGCCCGTGCTCCTTCGAGATCCTGCGCGGCTCGGTTCAGTGGTGTGACCGTGCGCCATGGCGTGGTCTGGAAGCTCGAGGAAGTTAGGTTCGACGGGGTCGAGCTCGATGGCCAGCGGTAAGAGGGAGTGCCCCCATTGCCATGTTCCTTTGGTTCGGATCCAGAGCAAGCAACCAAAAACCAAGGATGAGTGGTTTGTGGTATGCCCGTACAACGTGAAGGTTAGTGTTCTTGACATTGCAAATATCTCTGTCTCTTGTTGGTTCTCTGATTGCTCCATTTTTGTGTGCAGGGTGATCCCACAACCTGTAGCTACATCAGGTCTGAAGCACAATATGAGGCGGCTCTGGAAGATCAGAAACGGCAACAATGGAAGGGAGCATCTGAAGGCTGTTATGCTGAAATGAAAGAAGAATTGCAAGAGTTGAAGCAAACCATTGCTAGTGTTGCAGATGATCTGTGCAAATTGAAGCAGGGTTTAGATGTGTCTAGGAAATGCTATGTTGGTAGTTCAGTGGTATTGGCAGTTAGTTGTGGCTTTGTAGGCATTGTGGTTGGTGTCCTTCTTTGTCAAATGTTCAAGTGAAATGAAGTACAATTAACAGCCTGTGATCTAATTTCTGTTGAAATGAAATCAAATGTTCAAGTGAAATGTGTGATCTTCTTAATTTCTGCTGAAATGAAATGAAGTGAAGTGAAGAAGCACAGGTGCACAGAAACACAACTTTATTTCTGTTGAAATGAACTGAACTGAACTAAAATGAAGTGAACAAGCACATGTAACATTGAATGAACAAGCACAAGTGCACAAACTTGAATTAACAAGCAGAAGTTCACAAACTTGAATTAACAAGCACTTAGTTCACATGCAACCAGCTTGCACTTAGTTCACATGCAACCACAACTCACAAAAGCATACAAGTTTCATACACAAAAGCATACAAGCTAGTTCTCATACACCAGCCTCCTGAGGCTACTAACAACAGCAGCAGGTGCGTCAGCTGTAGCTTTCTTCAGCTTCTTCTTCTTAGGTGTAGCCTTCTTCTTTGGTGTGCCCTTCTTCTTCTGAACCTTTTGTTTCTTGGGTTGGGAAGGACCAGCTTCTTGCTCTGCAGCTTGTTTCTCCATTGCAGCTTGTTTCCTACATATATATGGATTAGTTAGTGCAACCATAAAAAATGTAACAGATTGAGTACACAGAAAGGTAACATTGCATACCTTTTTCCAGCCTTGCTCCTTGGTGGACATGTCTCACCATCTTCTCCAAGCTCTGCCAGTTTGCAAGTTTTGGCAAAATGTTCAAATCCCTCACATCTTCTGCACTTGACAATCTTTTTCTTTGCCTTTTTCTCCAGGCAACTTCTAATCCTCTGCCCATATGTACCATGAATTTGTTCTAAAGCAACCTTCATACCTGACCATGCCTTGGAGTACTTCAACTGTATGCCATAGTCAGTCTCCAGTTTCTCCTTACAGTCAGATGGCCCTTTGGTTGGATTCTTCTTCAGCCAGTCTGCCAGCCTATCTGCACACCAACCCTGAGTGGCCATCTTCCCAACTTTGAGTTTTGTGGTCGCACAATTATGGTCTTTACCTAGCCTTTTGATCTGCACAAACAACAAAAATCAATAAGTTTGCATAATACAAGACAAACTCAGTTCAAAATCCATAAGTTTGCATAATACAGAACTTAATACCTCTATTGTCTTGCCATCAAAAATTCTTGAAGCATGAATGTGCCAAGGACATCCCTTTGCTTTACACTTGGCAATAAACCTTGTCTTGTCAGTGACCAATCCAGCAAACTCAAAGCCTGTCTTCACTGCATAATGCCTGATAGCCTTCCTGAGTGATATGATGTCAGGAAATTGACCTCCCACCACAATCTTGGGGTTTTCTGGATCATGAATCACATGAACCTCTTGTGGATCTGCATCATCAATCTCTGCCTCTAGAGGATCACCTCCTTCAGCAGCACCAACATCATTTTCATCAGCATGATTATTAACAGCCTGTGCATGGTCATTAGCAGCCTGTGCTTGGTTATTAGCAGCCTGTGCATGGTTAGCAGCCTGAGTTTGAGGTACGGGCATGTACATCAACTCATCATCAACACCCACATACTCCTCCTCATTGTCAAACATGTCTGGCTCCCTGTCAGGCTCTAGTTCAGGTTCTGGAGGATACTCTTGTCCTCCATCTGGCTCAGCAGGTTCTGGAATAGGATTGTCATGCACATTGGGCTCTACATCTTGGTTGTCAGCACTAGGAATCACAATGATAGGCTCTATGGTAGCATTCTCATCCACATCAGCAATTGTTCTTTCAAAAAATCCTACAACAAGCTGGCAATGCATCTGGTCCTTATACATTTCAAACAAATACTGGAGCTGAAAGTCAGTATATAGTCTGACGTCTTCACACATCATTTTGTCAAAGAACCACACAAGGCATATGGCTAGGGGACCATTTGAACTGATTGGTCAAGGTTTGCTTCAGCAAATCAACACTGAACGCTCCTATCTCTACATCCCATTTAATCACACTACTCTCTGTGTCACCTTCCACTTTAATCTCTAAGGAGAACAACCCAAGCCTAGTAGCAAACAACAGGAAATGGGGAAAGAGCAACAAAGTACACTAGGGTTAGAGCATATCCGTGGGGTCGAAGAGCGTCAGAGAGAGAGAGAGGAGGGTTCGAGATGGGTACTCAGATTCAATAAGATGGGTTCGAGATCCATACCTCTCGTTGCCCTCCTCCATATCCGTGGGGTCAACCATTGCGCATCTGCCCGTGTAGCTGCGAGGAGAGCTGGGGTGTGGGCAAGGGAGGAGGCTCCAGGGCGGGTTAGGGTTGCGCCACCGCCACCGCCACCGCCGCCGTCGCCGTCGATGCGAGCGTCAGAGAGAGAGAGAGAGGAGGGTTGGGGACGAGGTAGACTGAGAGATGGGGTCACGGGCACACGGGTGGGCGGCGTCTCTTCACACGGGAGCACGGGGGCATAATGGTCCATACGGAAATACGACGAGTCCATGTACGCCTGACAGTGGGCCCAAGCGGCTGGGAAGCGTACATAATGGTATGAATCAGTGAAAGTTAAATTTGTAATGGTATATTTCGGAATAGGTGAATTATAGTGGTATATCTCCAACTTTGAAAAATTGTAATGGTACCAATCCAAATAACCCATCATTTTACCATCGACTACTCCAACCACTTGTTCGTTCGCGTAACATCCACGAACTACAATTCAGACTGAATGGAACCGCCGGTAGATAGATTATTCTCGCGGCATCAGAATTCAGAATGCGACGACAAAAGCTTCACCATCACGCTTGACATCCACGCATATGCATGCAGCTCCCTAGTCCAGTAGTCCTACCTCGGAGTCTATATCTATCCCCCCCCCCCGCCTTCAAATTCCTCCCTTCCCCGCTAAGCAATTCTCCTCCTCCACCTCCTCCTCCCTTCGCTTCCCGCCTTCTCAAAACGCCCACCAGAACAAGCAAAAAAGATATCACGACCACGCCCAGCCCGATCCATACACAGTGACAGCAGCATCAGTGGGCGAAAAGCTAGCGATCGAGCGAGAGAGGAATTGGATACATCGCCGATAAAAAGTGGAGCTCAGCTTTATTTGGCGCGAGGGAGCAGAGCATCGACCGCCGCACACGCCGGGCACCACCGGGGACGAAGAGTAAAGCGAGGCGATCGCGCGGCGGCAGAGAGTAAAGCTTAAAAGAGACCGTCGTCACGGCGTGCGCCTCTCTCTCTCTCTCTCTCTCTCTCTCTCCTTTTCCCCTTTCCCTTGATCCAATCGACGATGGCAGCGCAGCAGCAGGCCGCCTCGGTGCTGCAGAGCTTCCCGTTCAGGGCGGCCGTGCTCGCGCTCTGCGTCGCGCTGCTGCCGCTCCTCCCGGCGGTGCCCGAGGCCGGGACGGGGGGAGTCGGCCAGGCGTTCCTCGCCAAGGCCTGCGAGCTGCTGCACCTGCTGTTCGTCGGGATCGCCGTCTCGTACGGCCTGTTCAGCCGCAAGAACAGCGCCGACGATGGGCGCGCCGGGTTCGCGGCCGCCGCGGAGAAGGACGCTGCCGCGGGGCCGGAGGCAGCCAAGGCGGACGCGCGGTACGCGTGGCGGATGTTCAGGGACTCGATCGCGCCGTTCGACGACGACGACGAGGTGCTGCCGGACAGTCCACCCAAGGAGAATATGAGGTCTTGGAGCGCGCTGCACCGGCCCGAGGACCCCGTGGTCGTCGTGTCCAACGGCGGCGGCGGGCGGAGTGGGCACGCCGCCGCCGACGCGCAGCCGCCCCTGTCGCTGCCCGTCCGGGCGCTGAAGCCGCAGCCGGCGCAGGACGACAGCGCGGGCGGCGGTGGCGAGACGCCGCGCGCGCGTCCGCGTCGGGGCTCTCAGGACCCTGCGGCGACCGGCGGCGAGACCGTGCTGCGTTCGCCGATCCCGTGGCGATCGCGGTCCGGGAGGCTCGACGCGGGGCGGCCAGCGTCGCCGAGCCCCTCGCCGTCTCCCAGGAGGCTCTCCCCCACGTCATCCCTGGCAAGAGAGACGCTGGCCAAGGCCAGCGAGGAGGAATACTACGCCAATCGGAGGAGCCCGTACAGGTCTTCGTCCTCCATCTCCTCGCCACCGCCGGCACCGCCTCCGCCACCGCCGCCGTTCCTCGTTCACGGTTACCACCCGGCGGTAGAGCGCCGGACGGCGGTGGGGAAGAGCTTCAAGGAGGAGCTCCAGGACCACAGCATGAGAGGCCGAGGGGAAGACCACTACTCGTCCAACACGAGCATCTTCAGCAACTCTACTTACAACAGCAACAACTCATCGAGGGCGAAGCCAAGAAACTCTTTCGACGGCGGCGGCGGCGGCTCCTCCTTGTCGGTTTCAGTCCGCAAGTCGGTGAGAACGATCAGGGGAAGGGAGCCCGCACCCTTCCAAGGCCAAAACCAAGAACTGCCTGACGACGCCGGAGATGGCCGTGACACACTGGGCATGCAAGGATTGGAGGAGTCGTATGGCTACAGAGCCTACCAGTCCATTCCCAGGTTCCAGTACGAGAGATCAGTGAGCGACCCGATCTTGGGCGGGGTGGCAGTCTCCTCCGACGACACCGAGAGCAGCGACGACGACGACGTCGGCGGGTGCTCGACGAGGACCAACTCGCCGAGGGAGTCGACGCCGGAGGTAGACGAGAACGAGGTGGACAAGAAGGCGGAGGAGTTCATCGCCCGGTTCAGGGAGCAGATCAGGCGGCAGAGAATCGAGTCCATAAAGAAGTCCGCGGGGCCGCGTGGCGTTAAGCGCCACGGCAAGTAGAGCTCGCTGGCTGATGATGGCCGCCGTTTGTTTTCGTTTTAGTTATACGTAGCTGGATCGTCCAGACATCAGAGATAAAAAGGATGCTAGCTGCATATGATAGTTGCCTGGAACCACTTGTAAACATTCATATATAGGGGATGAATGGGGTATTGTTCACGCAAGTCATGGTTGTGTTTTCCGGCTCGACTTCGGCAGTCGGCAATCATCTTCTTGGTTGCTGGCGGATCATGGGACAAGCATGTGATGTGTTTTGCCTCAAGCGACCTAAAATACTAGCTTCATCTCAAATTAGCTGGTGAACAAAATTTTCAACCCATGCGCTTTCACAGGCTTGGTTATTAGGATCAATCCAATCAATACTCTACGTCATTTGTGGTATTTCAACATTAAGATGCTCAGTATATGTGTTGCTTTAACAGCTTCTTTTTGGACAAAAATGTTGATATCCAAATTGCTGAAATGTATAGGTAAGAAGAATTGTTGAATAAACTGTGTTACGTTGTTGAGTACGATAAGGTAAATGCAACCGCAAGGATTAAAAGAAGCCAATAAAATCTGAAACAAAATTAAAGAAAAACAGAAAAAGGGTAGTAACTTTGGGTCTTTAATGTGGATTAATGGGCCGAATTGGGCCAGAAGCGTCTCGCCTGGTAACGTTCTGCGCTTAGCTGCCGAAAAAGGAGCTGTAGTCAGCTCTGTCGAGTCTTCTTTTCCCCACTGCACAGTAGCGAGCGGCGCAGAAAGGCGAAAGCTCGGCTCCGGCCAGATTTCGTTGCTTCCCCCTCCCCTCTGGTGACCTTGTCGGCGCCGGAGGGGGAGGGGAGGCCGGATCTACCGGGTGTTGTACATATTTAGCTCTAGATATCTAGATTAGGTGCTAAATAAGCTCTCCTATGGAGATGGTTCGCCATGTGGTGTTAGGGTTCTTCCCCGTCGTCGTCTATGACGGCGCCGTGAAGATTTTGTTCCTCCTCCTCTCCGTTGGCTATGTGGACGGTAGCGTCGCAGGTGGCCCTGCTGATTCGTGCCTGTCAAGCATCGCTAATGGTGGAGATGTGAGGTTTGTTTTCCTGCTTGGGTTGGATTTCTTCTCGGTGAGGAGCTCGGCAGGAATCTTTTGCTCCCTTCTAGCCTTATGTAATGTTGGAGGTGGGAGGCTGGTGATGGTTGAAGGGATTGTGGAGCATACTAATGGTGTATTATGCGGAGGATTCTATACCAACGATGCTTTCTTTGTTGTTGTTTTATGCGTTGGTATTCGACTCCTCTGTGGGCTTCTTTGCGCCGACTGTGCCCACGATGTCAGCGGCATCACCAATCTTGCTAACGACATGGCTGTTGAAGGCAGGAGGATTGTTCTGTACCTTGTGAGGTTAGTGTCCCAACACGAGGGATCGGGTTGGTTTTCGGTTACCACCTACTTGGGTGGTTCAGTTCCCCTTCGGGGTGATTCGTCGTCTGGCGAGCTGGGGTTCTCGGCGGAGGCGTCAGATTCCTCGGTGCTTGGCGATGTGATTTGGCCGGGTCGTTCAGTGTTCTCAAGGCATGTCGAAGTTGATGTGCTGCTCAAGACGGCAACAAAAACCTACTTTCCATTGCCAGGGAGGAGGTCGGCTTCAAGCTTTGCGCTCCGACCACCGGCGGCGATGAAGACCGGGAGGAGTTTACAGGGGCTGGTTTGTAATTTTCTTTTCTTTCAAAGGGGTCCTTGTAAGATTTAGGCTGTAACCACCAATATTTTCATATGAAATATATACCCGGTTTCTCAAAAAAAAACTGCTGAAAAGGAGTTTGAAATTTTTTTCACCCACTAGCAAAAAAAAAAAAAGATGTGCACAGTGCGCACCGCGAAGCCCCTGCAGTGCGCCCTCGCGCGGCTCGTCATCGGCTCGCGCGGTAGGGTTTCCATCAGGCGCACGTCGAATCATCTATCTGCGTCGATCGCCGGCGCGGCGAGGCGATGGCGGAACTGCAGCGCGGCGACGGCGAAGCCATGGTAGAAGGGCAGTGCGGCGAGTCCATGGCAGAACTGAGCACTGACGGCTCAGCCATGGTGGGAGGGCGACGCGGCGAGACCAGGACAGAAGTGCGGCGCGGCGAGACCTGTTAGAATAAATGGGCTTAGAGCCATTTATTGTAATAATGAAAGAATTAAAGCCCATTTGTTTAATGCTACGGAAAAGAGAGAAATACCGTACGGGTATTTGAGGAGTCTCCCATCCAACTTATGAGGTAGCCTTTCGGTACACCTCTTGTGAAGTTGAATAAAGGAGATAGGCGTGCCACACGCGCGCGCGCTCTCGCTTGGCTCGCCGTACCGTGGACGAGACGAGCGGGCGGTGCGGACGGACGGACGTGATGTGTTGCGGGGCGGGAGCATCTTTTTGCTGTTGTCTGTTGGAGAGGAATGATGGCGTCTTAAACCGCGACCATTACTGGACCTTATCGACAGCGCCTTAAACCGCGACAGTTACTGAGCCTTAACCGCGACCGTTACTGCCTGAGGCGCATTAACCGTGACGTCCAGGTTCATCCCCCCTCGCGCCTGCTCGCCTATATAAGTCGCCCTCCTCCTCCTGCTCAGGTTGCCAATTCACACTAAGGTATTCCTGTTCAGGAGACCTCTCCCTCTCTCCCTCTGTTTGCTGCTTCTTTTCGCATTCCCATCGCCTGCACCGCGCCACGGTACCGGCGAGAGCAGAGCCTCTGGAACCTCGTCCTGCTGCTGAAGATCCTGCTCGGGATAGGCGGGCAATAAGGTTTTTGGGGAGCATCTTCACGCGACTGCTCGCTTCCGTACGACTACTTCCTCTACGTCAACTACGAACGAACGACTACTTCGTCTACAGCGGGTCTTCACTGCGATCATCTGCCTGCATCGACTTTGTACGGCTACACCGATTGAGGTCACTCCACAATGAGTGATATCGGAAAGTCGGGTGACGCCGTCACCCTACCTTCCACAGGGTACTTTCTCAAACTAGTATTCATGTTTATTAGTTGGATAATCATGAATATATTTATGTTTAATTGTTGTTTAAACATAAACACTTGCACATGGATTGTTTCACTCACCGCAATATTGAAATGTCTATTTAATTATGGAATTAAAATATACCGAAACATTGCCTATCATCTAACAAGACCATGGCAGAAGGCAGGACTGGCGGCTCAGCCATGGCGGAAGGGCGGGGTGGCGAAGCTTTACGCCTCTACGCGGTGACGACCATGCCAACATTGATCGAGATAAAGCCAGGACTGGCGGCTCAGCCATGGCGACGTCGGTGCACAGGTATTGCTGCGGCTGCTCCTCGCTTCATCATCATATGATCCCGTCTGTCGTCGTCGATATCTCTGATCGCTCCATGTTAAGGTTCTTGTTTCTTAGTAGACCCCATGATCACTTCTGCATATGATTTAGATTACATGCTCCATCTTTGAATGATAATGTTGCTTCCGATTGTGGAGAAGATTAGGAACAACAAATTACACATACTGGATCAGTGGAGTTCGAAGTACCTAATGAGGTAAAAAAAATGTGCACCAACTTGGTAGACTATATCTAATATTTTCTTATTATAGTAGAGCATTAATTGTACAGGATGTGGATCTTGACATGTGCCAAAAAACGGTGTCAACAATGGTTGATAAATATGGACTGATGACACCTAAAGTTGTAATGACTTTTGACTTCGAGGAAAAGGCTTATGAGATGTACAACAACTATGCTGGACTTGTTGGGTTCAGTGTTATAAAGTACAGGACGAAGTGCTGCAAATTAGATGATAGCTTATGTCAAACATTTTGTTTGCAGTGATGAAGGACGTCGCAAAAATGAGGCATCACAAAAGGATATTACAAGGACGGTTGTGATGCTCGTGTCCAGTTTAGTATTAACAAGGAGAATGTATGGACTCCTCAAAAGGTCGTACTAGGTCACAACCATTATATTGCCGGTCCAAATAAGACGCATAAGTTGAGGTCCCAACAAGAGATTATAGAGGAAGACAAAAAATTAATTGGGCAGACACAAATATCTGGAATGAAGTCATCTCAAGTTTTCAATTTCATGAAGGAGCATTATGGAGGGGAAGATAAAGTATCATTTACTAAGATGGATTGCTATAGTGAGATTGGTCGTGAGCGCACACGGTACTTAGAAGCCAATGATGCACAAACATCATCTGAATATCTGAGAAATAAACAAGCCCAGTACCCTACATTTTTTTATGCAGTTGAGGTGGACAAGAAAATTAGTCGTATAACAAATTTCTTTTGGGCAGATGGCCAGTTTATCATGGATTACAAATGTTTTGGTGATGTTTTGTCCTACAAATAAGTTTGAAATGCATTTTCTCTGATTCTTGGCACCAACCATCACAAGCAAACAATAATTTTTGGGTGTGCACTTATGTTCAATGAGACTATTCCATCATTTGTTTGGTTATTTGAGTCATTTCTTAAAGCAATGTCAGGAAAGAACCCAAGCACAATTTTCACAGATCAAGACGCGGCAATGGCAACAACAATTGCTCATGTATTCCCAAACACAGCCCACTGCCTATGTTTGTGGCATATTAGCCAAAATGTTGTCAAACATCTTGGTCCTATAATTAAAGCGACAGAGGACGAGGCTGAGGACAATTCAGGTAACAATTTCTAGGCAAATTTCAACAGTTGTATCTACGAAGACATAACGGAGATTTACTTCACAGAGAAATGTGATGAATTGTTGGCTAAATACAACCTTGAGAATAACCCATAGATGTCAAACCTATATGCTTTGAGGGCAAAGCGTGCTGCGTTACACCGTGACTCACAGCAGACATGCACTCGACCCCCAGGAGCAAAGGTATGAACAATGTCTTCAAGAAAACATTTCGTAGGAAACTCGGTCTTTCAGAACTCCTTGTAGAATGTGAAAATGTTGTAGTTACTCTAAGGTCAAATGAGAAGGATGCTAATTTTCAGTCACGTCGGAAGATCCCAGTTTGCTACATTCCAAATCTGCCAATGTTGAAAACTGCACCTGAAATATATACAAAGAGAATGAATTCAGAGTTTGAGGAAGAGTTTAAAAACAATTTACATTGTCTTGTGAATTATTGGAAGCTAATGGGACAAACTCGACATTTCTTGTTAAGTATACGCAATCTGAGCGTGGATGTGACAACCCGCCCAGGAAAATACCGTACTATCGCCTAAACCAATCCACTTTGGTCATTAAGCAATAATAAGGTATCATCCCGTTGTTAGTTGTCGGGTCGAGCCCGGTGAAATCACTTACATAGCAACAAAGGATCGACAAATATGCATTAAAACTCACGCGAAGGTGAGTCCAGAGTACAACACATGATTAAAATCCAAATCCGCCCCGAAGGGTTTAATTATTACAAACCGAAGTACTTGACATGCTAAACGAGGTTCAGAGTTCGAAAACAGCGGAAATTAACTAAGCGGTGCGATGAGCATCACAGGAGGCCTGCCATGATGCCTTCATTCATCGTCGTCCACCCACTCCAGCTCCCAGCCAGGCGGGATCTCTCCAGGCCACACATCACTAAGAGCATTACCTGAAATCAACAAATTACAGCAAGGCTGAGTATACTAATACTCAGCAAGTCTTACCCGTCGGTGACAACTACATCACCAAACTCTAGACATGAAAGGCTTTTTGGCTAGTGGGGTTCTTTTGCTGAAAAGCAACAAAGAGTACGTCCTTACTCTCAATATTTTAGCTTAGATTCTAGTTGATTACTCTTTTCTACATGAGCAAGCTATTGCAAACATAAGTTGTGCAATTCAATTAATCAAACATAAATATTCACTAAGTTCCATCATTAGGGATATCATGGCCAGTTGGATAAGTAGTCTCAGATAACGGTGAGAGGCCGACAACCGATTGATTTAAAACCTTGCAAGGTAGACCTAAACACACGGTAGGGTGCCCTCACACTGGACAACCACCAGGCGGTTCCCGAAAATCCTCGGTTCAGGATAAAAGATCACAGTCTTTGGTACAGGCTATCTGACATACCCCGCAAGGCACCCAGAATCACACATGCACCACCGGTAGCTAGCCGTGGGACACATCCCAAGATTAGTGACGGTAAAATCCCTTACCGCCTCATTAAGGTACTAGGCTTACCGGTCCCATTCCCGACAAGTGCTTAGTACTTTCAAACACTTAACCTACGGAAGCCATTGGACCGGAGCCCAAATCCCCTGCTCTTACCACATGAGCAATTCCATTTATAAAAATCTTATGATTCCAACATAAGAACCTATTCTCGCGAGTGACAAGCATCACTCGACTTGTAACGGTCCTATAGCATAGCAGCTATCGACCTAGCATACTAGTAAAGACACGGGTACCTAGGGATCATGCATCTAGGGTTTCATTTCAACTCCTGAACGTAAATGCACAAGCATCCATAGATAGTTGCATAAATTTCCAAAAACACTTAGGTTAATGCACCGGGGCTTGCCTTCGTCAACAAAGTTAGTCTGGGGCTCCTCGGTGTCCTCGTTCACTTCCACGTACTGCAGCTCCGCGTCAGCTCCTCCTTCCTCGGCTTCCGGCACGAGCGAGTAGTTACCGTCAGGAAGTTCTACACGGAATGCATATGCAAGGTTATTATGTGGAGTGAGAGATTAATTATCACATCCAACTCTTGTTGGCCAATTTCACCTTGACAAACATTTAATTAGCATTTCTTTCCATTAAGGTCATGACATGTGGAGGTTTATTATTTTAATCTTTTTGATAGTGACTGTGTACATATTTAAGCAAATAAAGCCATTTAATTTCACAAAAACAGCGAGGGTTGATCCTCAGCTCCTAACATGCTCCTCAACATTATAACAAGGTCATTAAGTGAGTTATTGGGATTTTACCCATTTGAACTTAGTGTGAAGTCTATTTGGATTTCAAGTCTTTTAATTACAAAATAAATTATAAAAATAGGGGAAGGTGCATTGCATGCCCTAATTACCTAAACAAAGCCACTGGTCCAAGACACACATTTAAATAAGCCATAAAACAAATATATCAAAAATGACATTTCCTAGCTACCAAAAATATGAGAAATACATAAAAATAAAGCACTTCTGGAGCCAAACTCACTCCTACATCATCTCTGACCTAAAACAAGCCTAGGAGACTAACAAACACATCAAGAACCTATTTAAAATTTGAACTACGCATTTAAACGTAAATCTAAGCATAAAACAAGAATAAATACTTCTGACCGAGATAAAATCATGGTAAATGCAGGAAAGTTGAATCTAGTCATATCATGAGCATAACCACAAGTTGAGCACAAACATCTATTTATATTTTGCTACAAAAATCGTTAAGGCAGAAATAGCATAAATGCAAAGTAAATCATATAAAAAGATCTGTTTAATAACTTTGTGCAAATTTTGGTACAAAAGCTAGGCGTGACATGACTCACAACATATCCAAAATTCAGCTACAGATCACATGTGGATTTTGAACTACAACAGATCTAGGTTTAACAGTTTTCTATTTTTCATGCAAAAACTACCAGGCAAAAGTATGGTCAACCTTTACAAAAGTTGTAGGGTTATTTACAAGGAAACCAAAAAAATTGAGTTTGCATTTTATGATTTTTCTACTATTTTCTATGGATTTTACAAGAATCAGCCAATCACCAACACTATTTAAGATTCAGTTTTGCATGCAGGCCCCTAGAAGTTTTTGATTCCTTACAGATAGGACCCTAGTTCACAAAAAGGACCCTAAACATTTTGAGATTGCTGCAATGTGGCCCTTGGCCAGGCCGGCGGCGCGGTGGCCGGAATTCCGGCAGCTCCGGCGGCGGGGTCGGCCGGGGAAGCAGTGGGGAAGGGCTACGAGCTCACCTAGACTCGCCTGGGGGCCGGAGTTTGGGCTGCGGCGGTGCCGGTGAGTGGGCTCGGCGGCACCGAGCGGCGGCGGCCGCGGACGGCGCGTGCTCCGGCGAAGAAGGGCGCGGCTGGGGCAACAAATGGCTCGGGAGGTTGCGGTGGAAGTTCATGGTGGCGGTGGTGTGCTCAAACGGCCGGTGGTGGCTCGGGACCGGGAGTTCACCGTGGAGGCGGCCATGGCCACGGCGGCGCGTCTGCGGCACGCCCGCGCGGGAGGAAAGAGGGGCGGAATTTTATAGAGCGAGGAGGAGGAAGGAGGGGGTCCTTCACTTTGCCCCGAAGGCACGGCGCGGGGGCGTCCGGCCGGCTCGGCTGCCAAGGCGATGGCGTCGCGGGGACGCGCGCGGCGGGGTTCGGCGTGGGCGTGCTGGACGGACGACACGCGGCGGGGCGCGGGCTCGAAGGCGCTCGGGCCGCGTGCGGCCTCGGGAGGCGCAGCCTTGGAAGCGCGCGACCGGCATGGGGGCCCGGACGCTGAGGGCGGCAGGGCGCCATGCGGCAGCGCGCGCGCGGGCGCGCCTGGCGCGTTCAGGCCGGGGCGACGTCGCCCAAAGAGTTTCAACTGGCCCTGTTTGACTGGCATTATCTCCAAAAATTTGAACTGAAGTGCACTAAAGTGCAAATAGCAAAGTTGTAGATCAAAGGTCCCTCTACAACTTTTACAAAGGCTCATATGGGTTTTGAGCAACAGATTTTACATAAACTGCTGGCAAAGATCAGGTTTTTCTTGGCGCCAGTGAATAGTGCTCGGTTGCAGTTGACCAAGTTTTTCACCAATTTCCACTCAAAATCTTAAATGCCGCCAATTATGAAAAGTGTGTCCCTCGAAAAAACGAACAACTTTTGTATTGGCCGATTTTGAAGTGTTTAAGTGAAATTCGGAGAACGCGGCAAAAGTTCTTGGAGGGTTCAAAGACAACAGAGATTTTGACCAACATTTGACTAGGGTTTGACCAAGGTTTGACCAGAAGGGTGTGTTGACCTGATTAAGAGGGTCATTAGTGATTGTTGACTAGGTTTGCGGGGTGATGACCCAGGTTGACCAAGGTTTGACAAATGTCAACAATGTTTGACTCAGTTGATTCGGTCATTAGCACTAATGATGCTAATTAAAAACCTGGGGCGTCACAGTGGAGCAACAATAGTATTGAACACTGAGGATTCGACTACTACATGCTCTTGCCGAATGTTTGAATGCATATGTGTGTTAAGTATCTTTCAGGCTATTTAAATTGCATTTTGTATCCTATTTGTTTATTTAAATTTGGAACTATATGTTTCAGGTTTGTTATGCAAACATGCTAAAAGAGCTTGTTTGCGTAATAAACCTGAAACATATAGTTCTCAATTTAAACAAACAACATTTCAAGATACAAAATGCAATTTAAACAGCGTGAAAGATAATAATGAACATACTTATGCATTCAAACATCCGGCAAGAGCATGTAATAGTCGAATCTTAGGTGTTCAATACTACTGTTGCTCCACTATTAGATTGCATATACTTAACAAAAAATGTCAAGTTTGTCCCATTAGCTTCCAACAATTCACGAGATAATGTAAATTGTTTTTAGACTCTTTCTCAAACTCTGAATACATAGAGTTTTCAGCTGCAATTTTCAACATTGGCAGATTTAGAATGTAGCAAACTGGGATCTTCTGACATGACTGAAAATCAGCTTCCGTCTCATTTGACATTGGAGTAACTACAACATTTTCACATTCTACAAGTAGTTCTGAAAGACCGAGTTTCCTATGGAATGTTTTCTTGAAGACAATGTTCATACCTTCACTCCTCTAGGTCAAGTGCATGTCTGATGTAAATGAGTCACGGTGTACCGCAACCCTCTTTCCCCTCAAACCATATAGGTTTGACATCCATAAGTTATTCTCAATGTTGTATTTAACCAACAATTCATCTCATTTATCTGTGAAGTAAATCTCTGCTCTGTCTTTGTAGATACAACTTTTGAAATCCGCCCAGAACTTGTTACCTGACTTGTCCTCTGCCTCGTCCTCTGCCGCTTTAATTATAGGACCAAAATGTTTGACAACATTTTGGCCAATGTCACACCCGTTTTTCCGAAGAAAACCGAATGCATCTCATATGTGTGCCAGGATCAGAAATTCACACATATGATAGACAAATGAGTGTAATATCGCAAGACATTGCTCAAAACGTACAGAAAAGGTTTATTAACTTTTATTACACTCACGAGGGTAGACACGAAGGTCTTCACACGAACAACGATAACTATGATGATGCGACTCCATCTTCATCTTCAACAGGCATCTGACTGGTGGATCGCATGCCTCAGAACTCCTCGTAGTCACCGAAGTACTCCACTCCGGGGTTCTTCTCTGAACAGCATTATGCAAGGATGAGTACACTTATGGTTGGTACTCAGCAAGGCCACAGAAATAACCGGAAAGCAAATTAAGTCCATCTTTAAGTTCATTAATCATGTGAGGGTCCAGGCCGCTCTTGACCGTGAGCACGGCTGATCGATCAGTTTTACATTCTGCAGAGGTTGTACACTTTCACCACAGTTCGTGTAAAAGTTTCGAAGAACTTTGAACCCAACCATGCGTGTGCTGATCAGGCACAATACCACACTTCTGAGGTGTGATTGCATAGGGACGCTACGAAGCCTTTACAAAAATATGCAAAAGCACCAACAACCCACGACAGTTACAGCTCAGGGCGGACTATAACCCTCTCTAATGGTCAGCACCTTAGCAAAGGTTGCTACCTCAAAAGAACTGGGCTATACCCTTGCAACCCGAAGCCCCCTGTGTTCCTTTCGGATAAGGTCATCAGTACAATCGCACACCTAATTAATTGGCTAAGCCAGAGCCATATGGACTGTGGTTGCACTGTCTTCCTGGGTGGTTCTCCATGTTCCGATTAGTTTATAGTATTCTTGTATTAAAGCATAGGTAGAAGGATGGTTAGGGTCACTTGCCTTTCTCCAGCCAAAAGTTACTCTTAGCTTCTTCAAACTTCTGCAGTTGCTCTTCCTCGAACGGCGCGTTGTCTACGATCATACAAGAAAACATGCAATAAATAAAACAGTGCATCAAACATTACTAAAAGACTAAAACAAGCTTCTAAAACTAACGTGCTTGTTGAGACGATCGCGTGGACACCAAAAACGCTTAAAACGGAGCTAGGACGGAAAAGATATGGCTTAAACAAGATTCAGGGGCTAGATTGTGAAGAAAACTAACATCCAGGGGCCTATCTGCAAGAAACCAGGGACCTAGACATAATTATGTGTAAAAACAGGAGGTCTACATGTAAAAGATCAAGGGTGGACTACGGGCTGGAAAAACTAAGAAGGTTAGGGGCTAAAACGGAAAACTCGGGACTTAATTATGAAGATCTTTATAGGTGGAAGGACCGGCATGTGATATACGGAAACCACATGGGCTCTTTTGCAAAACTGTGGCTTTTTACTTGGGTTGACAGGTATGCTTGGTTTGACTGGGGGATTGGGTTCGATCTGAGCCGTCCAAGCCAGATCGAGTGGCTAGCGGAAGGGAAGGGGAGGAGCGGGGGAGGCCGGAGAGGCGGCGGTGCGGCGCGGCCATGGGGGGTGCCGACCGACTGGAGGTAGGGGAAGTGCCTGACAGGCGGGCCCCACCTGTCGGTGAGAGGGAGAGAGGGGAAGGTGGAGTGGACCGTTGGGGTTAAGTGGGCCGGAAGGGACAGTGGGCTTCGGGAAAAAGAAAAGTTGAAAGGGAGGGAGAGGGGTTTGCTGGGCCATAGGAGTGAAACGGGCCGAAGCGAGATGGCTGAGTCGACGGGGGAAAAAGAAAAGGAAGGAGAGAGGGAGAAGGAGATGGGCCGGCGGGGTGGATCGGGCCAAGCTGGGCTAAAAGAGATAGAGCCGGCGGTGGGCTAAAAGAAAGGGAGGGTTAGAGATTGAGAGAGAAAGGTTAGGGTGGGTTTTAGGACTTTTAAACTTTTGAACTTTTGTTTTTGTTTTAAAAACCACACAACAAGCAAAACAAATGCAAAGGCATGAATGCTTCAAACACATTGGTGATTCTAAATTTAAATGTTATTTAAATTAATTAAAGGCAATTTTATTTAGTCAAATTTATTAAATCCTTATAAAATAAAATCTATACCATGTTGCTAGCATTATTTTATTGTGATGGAATTTTAGGGTGTTACAGCCAATATGCCACAAACATAGGCGGTGGGCTGTGTTTGAGAATACATGAGCAATTGCTGCTGCCATTGCCGCGTCTTGATCTGTGAAAATTGTGCTTGGGTGTTTTCTAAATATTGATTTAAGAAAGGACTCAAATAGCCAAACAAATGATGGAATAGTCTCATTGAACATAAGTGCACACCCAAAAATTATTGTTTACTTTTGTGATGGTTGGTGCCTAGAATCCAAGCAAAAGGCATTTCAAACTTATTTGTTTGAAACGTGGTGTCAAAGGACACAACATCACCAAAGCATTTGTAATCCATGATAGACTGACCATCTGTCCAAAAGAAGTTTGCTATACGACTAGTTTTCTTGTCTACCTCAATTGCATAAAAAATGTAGGGTCCTGGGCTTGTTTATTTCTCAAATATTCAAATAATGTTTGTGCATTATTATTGGCTTCTAAGTATTGTGTGCGCTCGCGACCAATCTCATTATAGCAATCCATCTTAGTAAATGGTACTTTGTCTTCCCCTCCATAATGATCCTTCATGAAATTGAAAACTTGGGATGAGTTCATTCCAGACCCGTCGAACCTACCTAATTATTTTTTTATTTGCCTCTATAATCTCTCGCTAGGACCTCAACTTATGTGTCTTATTTGGATTGACAAGATAATGGTTGTGATCTAGTACGACCTTTTGCACAGTCCATACAATTTCCTTGCTGATACTAAACTGAACACGAGCATCACAACTGGTCCTTATAATATCCTTTTGTGACACCTCCTTTTTGCGACGTCCTTCACCACTGCGAACAAAATGTTTCTGACATAAACTTTCATCTTTGCGGTGCTTCATCCTATACTTTCTAACACTAATCCCAACAAGTCCAGCATAGCTGTTGTCCATCTCATAAGCCTTTTCATCAGTAAAAAATCATTCCAACTTTAGGTGCCATCAATGCATATTTACCAACCACATCCTGTACAAATAATTATCAATTAAAGGTCTAAGGCTAACCTCAACGATGTCCTCTAAAAGCTCATGAACCCCAAATATAGAGATTATCTGAGGAAAAAACGAGCTGCAACGGTGTCCTGTAAACACCCCTCTAAATTTGGAGAGGTCCCTCCCCTCCTCCGAAGTTGGAGGAGATCCTTTCCTCCTCCAAACCAACAAGTCACACACGTGGCCATCCACATCCCCATCCCCCTGCGGCCCTGCTGCCGTCGTCCTCTACCTGCTGCACCGTCACCGGGGGGGAGGGGCTCGGCCTTCTTCGCCGTCCGCGCCCCCCTGTTCCTGCGGCGCACGCACTACTACGCCGTCCACTCCGCTAATCCGCAGCCGCAGGGGCCCGCACCACACGCATCTGCTCCCTGTGGTGCTCCCCTGACCCGCCGCCATGGACGTCGGCGACGCCTCCACACCCAATCCCGCCCTCCATCCTCAACGACATCACCCTCACCACCGCCGCCACCTCCCTCCTCCCTCCTCCCGGCCAACTACAACTTCGAGGTCCCCAAGACGGTGCACCACATCCGCCCCTGAGGGCCTACTCCTCTTCTTGTTCGCATCCACCTCCAAAACGCCGACAGCCAGGGAGGTCGTGCGCCCGAGGTGGATGGCGCACGGCTAGGGAGGCCTCTCGCGCGAACCCCTGGGCCTCGCCGGCACAGCATAAGACACAGGAGCGCAAGGACGGGGGTCGGAGGAGCACGAGTGACGAGGGCCCGGATTAGGGCCCCCCTTTAACGGTGAGATAATCGCTCTCAAGATGGAGTCATCTGACACCATTGACAATGTGAAGGCCAAGATCCAGCGTAAGGAGGACTGCAGATCCCTGTCAAGACCTTCACTGGCAAGACGCCTTGTCTCCGACCAGTGGGAGTCTTCCCCGACAAGTCTCCGACTGGGGGGTGGCTTCTCCGACAAGTCTCTGCCCCACACGACAAGTCTCCGCCCCGCACGACAAGTTTTCGCCTCGCACGAGGAGTCTCCGCCTCGCAGGAGGAGTCTCCGTCCCGCACGAGGAGTCTCCGCCTCGCCTCCGACAACCTACTCGTTCGCACGAGTAGTTTTCTGTCCCCAACCAAGACACGGCCCACACGAACGTGGCGCCGCCCTGACGCACGGGCTCCCCCGCGACGACGCGTGGGTCGCCAGTTCCCCACGCCATGCAAATTCACCAGCTGGCGGCACGCGCGGGCGGCTGGCTCTGAGAAGGGCCGTAATGCGGCACTGTTCGGCCGCGCGGCCCCCGACGCGTCGTCCCGTCCAACTCTGCGGCACGCCAACTCCGTTAGAGGCACTCGAGTGCCCCCTATAATTAACACCTGCCTACATTTAGGTCCTAACGTGGCGGACTCAGCTCACACTCAGGCGGGTTGAGTCAGCACAAAAGAACTCGGAGGAGGCGCCAGGTGCCCGGAATGAACAGCGCAACCCGGCCACGCGGCGGCCTCACACGCCAACACAGCTCAGCTCCTCTTTATTGCCTCCTGTCAGACGGCGATGTACGAGAAGACCTCCCGGCCACGCAGGACTGTAGCTCTTTTTCTTTCCCCCTTTTTGCCCCTCACCCTTGCGACTATAAAAGGGAGAGGAGGGCAACCGCCACAAGGGCTGACGAACCGAACACTCACGCTTCAGGGACTTGGGCTCGACACCCTCCCCCGACAAGTTTGTAACTCCTACTACAGACATCCCTAGCGCAAGAACACGGCAGCTCGATACTGGACGTAGGGTATTACTTCTCGGAGGCCCGAACCAGTCTAAATCCCGGCGTCTCTCGCGCTAACCATCCGGGTCGGACACACGATTCGATACAAATTTACTGATCGGCGGTTGAGAACCCCGACAGTTGGCGCGCCAGGTAGGGGCACATCGTGTGTCTCGCCGAACTTCACCAACGACTCGGATGGAGGGCCGCGGGGTTTCGCTAACCCCCGGGGCCACCATGCATTTTGGCTCCCTCGGCTTCGTCTACACCGGGCCGGCGGAGTCCGTCGTCGGGCGCACCTTCGCCCAACCTGCTTGCCCCAACGCCTTGACGGCGGCGGCGGGGCGCGCAGCGTTCGTCCGAGGCTTCTCGGACGAGACGATCATGGCCATGTTGGGCCCAAACCCGACACAGGAGCATTTTAGGCTCGCCGCCTACTACCTCACCGACCTCGCCTTCCAGGCCAGCAGAGCCAAGCCGCTCGCCTGGGGCGAGTTAATGGAGCGGTACACCGCCATGTACCCCCAGGAACAGCAAGGCCTCCCGGACGACCCGGTGACGGCCTACGTGGACGCGCTGCGAGTGTCCTACATCGTCCCGGGCTCTGCGACAGCCCGACGGGCACCACCAGCACCCGCGCATGACTTCACGACTTCACCACCAGCCGTACGCAGCCCTGCATTCGCGAGAAGACGAGTCAACACCAACGAGAACCGATGAAAAGAAAGAAACCCGCAGCCGGAGGCGTTCGACGCCCACTCACCATCGACATCCTGTGCCAATTGGGAGTTGGCGTCCCGAAGCCGGGTCACCTCATCGGTGACGTCCTGGAGCTTGTTGGCCACCTCGGAGAACTGCTTGTTGGCCGTCCTGAGGTCTGCACCGGCGGTCGCCAAGTCTTGCTCCAGCTCTGCCACCTTCGACTCAAGCGTCGCCTTCTCTCGGGCGGCGAACTAGGCGGCGGTCTGGGCGGCGGCCTCAGTGGCAGCGGTTGTGGCCTTCTCGGCGGCCTCGTTGGCGGTCGTCACGGCAGCTCGCAGCCCCGCGGCCGTCGCCTCCGCTTAAGCCAACCTTGCCTCAAGAGACTCCCGCTCCGTCGCAGCAGTGGCTGCAGCAGCCTGTGCAGTCGTGGCGCGGTCCTCTGCGGACTTCGCGGCGGCCTCGAGCGCGGCCCTCGACGACGCTTCGTTCGCCACCACCCCGGCGGCGGCCAGACGAGCAACAGCCAGTTGCATCTCCAGCTGAAACCGCTTCGCCCGGAGCTCCTCGATGGTGCGCGCTTTCTTTGCGCCACACTCCATGAGCGTCTGCTCCAGACGCGAGGTCAACGACTGCAATACTTACGAGAACCGGGAGAACAAGGACGAGGTCTGGATTCAAAAAAGACTTACCGACGTCGCGGGGAGGATGAGCTCGTCGAACGCATGCTGCGCCCATCTGAGTCCTCGCTCGAGGCTGCGGCCGGCCGCGACCTCCTCGTCCTCGTCCTCAAACGCGTCCGCCTCGCGGGCTTCGGCCCACGTGGAGTGCACGAGATCGGTGATCCGTGCTTCTCCTTCCGCCGGCCCTGACGACAGCCCTGCACCCAAGGAGAGACGACCGCCCGCGCCTTCCTCGACCTCTTGGATTTCTGGGGAGGCGCCACCCATTGTGCCCACGGGGGCAACGTATTCTTGTGGGTCTGGCGGGGCGGGCTCGCAGTGGGTGCTGCTTCGATGACGGGGACGGCGAGCCGAGGTGACAGCAGCTCCGGCGCGCTCGCAACAGGCACCTCCACGGCCACGGCAGGGGACAAGGATGCGGCGACGGCCAGCTCCACCTCAACCGCACCAACCGTGGATTCTTCGGGGTTGGCCTCGGCTGCCGCAACCGCGGCTGAGTCTTCGAGGGCCCCGGCTGTTCCGGCCAAGATCGGCCCCGTCCGCTCCACCTCGGCACCTTCAAGCGCGAGCTCCTAGTCGCCGGGCTCAGCCGCTCCGGCCATGGTCGCAGCCGCGAGCGCGGCCATCCCAGAAGCCTCGGCCCCAGACTCCTCCGGGTCCGTCAAGAACCGCTCCAGCTCAGCCTCAAAGCTGGTCGGATCGCCGCCCGAGAAGTTGGGGCCATCAAGGTCGATGATCTCCCGAGGCCGGGCAAGCACATCGGCAGCCGCCGGTGCCTCTACCGCGCCTCCACCCGCCTGCGACGTCGCAGGCACGGTAGCCTCGACCGTGGTCGGCGCCTCGGCCTCGTGCCTGCTAGCAGACGGTGCTGGTAGCGCGTTCATCTCGGGAGACGTCACCGGGGCGTCGCCGCCTTCCACGGTGGCCTCGGCCGGGGGCTCGACCGCTGCCAGGGAGCCGGTCACCTCGGAGGCCATCTGCCCCCCGGCCAACCTGCCGGCGTCCAACCCCGGCGGAGGCGCCGCCGTCTCGACAGCTTCGGCCGCGGTAGGGGGCCCGCTGCCGGCCTGCTCCGCCGACGGCGTGATAGGAGGAAATGTCAGGCGGGGCCCGGGCTGAGGGTCCCGTGCGCCCAGCACTGCACGCTTCAGCGGCGCGAGGCTAAGCACGCCGATGTCCGCGCGGCTGAGATAAGAACGAGATAGAAATAAGAAGCGAGCGAAGACGAAGAACAGTAAAACAACGAGGAATAGCGTGCAAACACTTACATGGTGGACCTGACACGGGCCCACTTGACAGGCATGTCTGATGGGCCCAACTCGGGGGCTGTCCTTTTGGCCCCCGCCGGCTCGGAAACCGGCTCCCGACGCTCCGCCGGCTCGGGAGTTTGCTTCTCGCCCCCCCGACAGCTTGGGGACAGCCTTCTTGTCCTCCGCCGCGCTGGAGGCCGGCCCCCGGCTTCCGCCAACGGACATGGGAACTTGCACGGCCGGGGCTCCGCCGCCCCGGATGACCAAAGATTGAAGGCGTCGCGGGGGGGGGGGTGCTCGTACTTCCCCCCTGCGGCGCGCTTGGCACGGACGACAGCGGGGTCGACCTCGCCTTGGGCGATGACCGCCTCTTCGAGGAGTCCGGGTCCCGTCGCGGGACATCGTCGGAGGAGTGACGGGAGGAAGAATCTCGACCCGCCGACCGCTTGGGTGGATCGTCCCGACGCGGAGGATCCCTCCGCCCCTCGGAGGCACGCGAACCACCAGGGGCCGCCTGAGAGCGGGTCACCCTTTGATCCTCTCGGGCGGAGCGGACCTCCGGATGCGAGTTGGAACTCGCGCCCTTCTCGCGGGCGACCGGCTCCGACCGCCGCTTTGAGGTAACCTCCACGGCGTGGCGCGGTGAAGATAGGGGTGACCCGGACATGCCGCTCCAATCGACGTCTGCGCTCAGCTCGTCTCCACTCCATGGCGGTGACGGCGATGGATCTTCATTGGAGGAGACAGTGGCCTCCCCCGTTTTGCGGCGCTTGATGCGGCGGTCGTTCCGCTCGCGCTTCGCAATCTCCTTCTCCTTGTGCTGGGCCTTGCGCTCGGCCCTCCGCCTCTCCGCAGCCGACCTGTTGCGATTGAGAATCACGTCCTGCGGGAGAGGGGGTTTCGCGGGGATGAGGTGGGAGCTCCTCAGCTAAAAGTAAAGGAAGCGAAGGAAATTAGCAACAGTCGAAAGTCTCTGAGGAGATCTGAATTAAATGAAGACCTCGAACTAGTCGGAAAACTTGCCGGAAGAAGAAAATACTCACAAGTTTTCCAGTCCCCTCGTTGGGGAGCATGGGCAGAAGCTGTGACGGCGGCCACGAGTACAACACCCGCCCGATGGCCACCGACACCCGACGCTGGATCTCGTCCAACGAAGGCGGCTCGGGCGCTGTCACAGACCTCACGAAGGGGGGCCCTGCTCGCCGTCATCTCGTAGATGCGAAGGGGCCGCCTCCGAAGCGGAACGATCCCCCGCGCGTGGTATTGCCCGATGACAGCCGCCAAGTCGACCCCGGCATTGCGGAGCCGGGTCAACACCGCCCAGTGCTCCTTCATCAGCTTCTCCTGCTCGACCGTCGGAGGCCCGTCGCTCCAGTTCCGCGGCGCCTTGGCGAAGGAGGAGCCGGTGAACTCCGACAGCGCATGGTCGGGGTCGTTCTTGAGGTAGAACCAGCCCTTGTGCCATCCGCTATTGGAGCTCGTCAATGTGAAGGGGATGTACGCGTCGCCCCTGCCCAGCTTCATCCGGAGGTTGGCGCATCCGATCGTCACCGGAAGCGGGCCGTCCTTCAGGCAGGCGAACTTGAAGAAGTACTTGAAGAGGTGCCAATGGGCACCGACGCCCAAGTACCCCTCGCACAGTGCCTCGAACGCCGCCATCTGCTGGATGCTGTTCGGGTTGAGATGCTGGAGCTGCAGCCCATACTCGAAGAGCACTGCGCGGATGAATCGTCCGGCGGGGACGGAGAAGCCACGCTCGTGGAACGCCACGAACGAAACGACATAGCCCTTTGGTGGGCGCGGCACGGTCTCGTCCTTGGGCACCCTCCACTCCTCGGCATCAGTGAGCGCGGGCAGCTGACCGGCGGTGACGAGGCGGCGGAGGACCGAGCGGGACACGCTGGAGCGCGACCAGTTCGACATGGTGGCAGCAGGCTCTCGCACGCGGCGCGGATGAAAGAAGCGGCGGCACCATGGGCGTGAAGCGCAAAGGGAGCAAGCGGCGATGGCAACGGCAAGAGTTGGGAAGCGAAAAGATTCGAGTCCTGAGCCAGCGCGCGGTTAATAAGGAGAGGGCGTGGCCGCCGGCCTTAAATGCTGGTCCCACCACGCCGGGAAGATGCCTGCACGGGCGCACGCGCCACGGGGTAACTGACGCCCGGCAGCGCGATGTTTCGACACCCAGTGGGCTCGAGAATCTGAACCGACTGCACGCTATCTCTTCAAACCGTCACATCCGCCACGTCGGCCACGACCTCCACGACGGACACAATGCCCACGACCGCCACGACCGTCTCGACCAAGAATCCCGGAATGATGACAGCGTCTCTGAAGATTAAAACCCCACAAGCGAGTCTACAACTCACTCGTGGGCTCGGGGGCTACATCCGGCGGATGCGCTCGCGCGCACCCACCGGGAAAACCAAGAGTAAAGATCATCACGACGCCTCTCATCTGAGCCTGTGGGCGAGTCCTTGACTCCCACCCAGTCTCGGGGGCTACTGACGAGGGCCCGGATTAGGGCCCCCCTTTAACGGCGAGATAATCACTCTCAAGATGGAGTCATCTGACACCATTGACAATGTGAAGGCCAAGATCCAGCGTAAGGAGGACTGCAGATCCCTGTCAAGACCTTCACTGGCAAGACGCCTTCTCTCCGACCAGTGGGAGTCTTCCCCGACAAGTCTCCGACTAGGGGGTGGCTTCTCCGACAAGTCTCCGCCCCGCACGACAAGTCTCCGCCCCGCACGACCAGTCTCCGCCCAGCACGACAAGTTTCCGCCTCGCACGAGGAGTCTCTGTCCCGCACAAGGAGTCTCCGCCTCGCCTCCGACAACCTACTCGTTCGCACGAGTAGTTTTCCGTCCCCGACCAAGACGCGGCCCACACGAACATGGTGCCGCCCTGACGCACGGGCTCCCCCGCGACGACGCGTGGGTCGCCAGTTCCCAACGCCATGCAAATTCACCAGCTGGCGGCACGCGCGGGCGGCCGGCTCTAACAAGGGCCGAAATGCGGCACTGTTCGGCCGTGCGGCCCCCGACGTGCCGTCCCGTCCAACTCTGCGGCACGCCAACTCCGTTAGAGGCACTCGAGTGCTCCCTATAATTAACACCTGCCTACATTTAGGTCCTAACGTGGCGGATTCAGCTCACTCAGGCGGGTTGAGTCAGCACAAAAGAACTCGGAGGAGGCGCCAGGTGCCCGGAATGAACAGCGCAACCCGACCACGCGGTGGCCTCACACGCCAACACATCTCAGCTCCTCTTTAATGCCTCCTGGCAGACGGCGATGTACGAGAAGACCTCCCGGCCACGTAGGACTGTAGCTCCTTCTCTTTTCCCCTTTTTGCCCCTCACCCTTGCGACTATAAAAGGGAGAGGAGGGCAACCGCCACAAGGGCTGACGAACCGAACACTCACGCTTCAGGGACTTGGGCTCGACACCCTCTCCTGACAAGTTTGTAACCCCTACTATAGACATCCCTAGCGCAAGAACACGGCAGCTCGATACTGGACGTAGGGTATTACTCCTCGGAGGCCCGAACCAATCTAAATCCCGGCGTCTCTCGCGCTAACCATCCGGGTCGGACACACGATTCGATACAAATTTACTGATCGGCGGTTGAGAACCCCGACAATGAGCGCGACATGTCGGTCGACGACGACGGGAGCGTGGTGGGCCTGGCAAGGTCGAGGTGTCCTGCCGCCGCTGGCTTGGTGGCCTGCTGCCTGCCTCGATGGCGGAGCTTTCCCGGTGGCGTGGTGGAGCTCCCCCTGCCACGACAGATCCACACGGTGGCAGACGCTAGTGGTCGGTGACGGGCTCTTCTTCCTGTCGCGTCTGGGAGTACAACGACCACCACCTGTACGGCGGCGTGCACACAGCGCACGACAAGGCTGCTACCGCGCTCGGGAACTTCACTGGCAGCCTCGGCGAGCACCACCACCACTTTGCCGATGCAACTCGTCGAGGCTCTATTGGCGCTGCCACGCTTGCCGCTGGGGAGGAGAAGAAAGCCATGCCTTGACCTCGATCCGCGAGCATCGTTGCATCCCGGTTCGATTCCTCCCATTCACAGCTGCTCCACCAGACCACCACCCAATCCCCGCAACCATCTTCGAGAAGCTGCTCCGCACCGGCGGCCTCTCCTGGGGGCAGCGATGACGGCGAGGGACGACGGGCAGTCGCTGCGCTGGGGAAGCACCGAGCCGCACTCCAGGGAGGAGGAGGAGGTCATGGGGCATCGACCGGTGTGGAGGATCGCGAGGATGCCGGGAGGAGGGGCGCGGACGGCTGGGCCATTGGGGAGGAGACTACCGACGAAATGGGGGGCTGGGGGCATCAGGCAGAGAGGGGTCGTGTGGCTGTAGACCTGGGTGGTGGGACCCACGAATAGGGGATGTAGATAGAGGCTACTGTTGCAGCAAAATGTAATTTAGAGGGTAATTTTTTAAAGACCCCTCAAATACTCTTTTACAGGATGCATTTTAAGAGACATGCTGCAGCAGATAGCCTAACATTTGTACCTCAATCTCCACTGAGCCAACTTGTGCTATTTGTTGTTCCTGAAACATCATCATTCACAGAAGGAGCATGTGATCTACACCAAGAAGTGATGGTGAGGTCTACTAAGAAACAAGAACCTTAACATGGAGCGACGGAGCGATCTGAGTGTTAGACATATAGTGTTGTATATGGTCTTGTATTGTATTACTTGTACTCCAAGCCGTATCCGGCCTATATAATGAAAGGTCACCCCCCTATCTTGGGTGTGTGGTGTTTGCCCAATATTCTACATGGTATAGAGCCTAACCCTAGGTCTGTTTTTCCTTCCCACCCCACCTCGAGTTATTGTACCGCGCCCCAACCCTAGCGTGTGCAGCCTATTCCCCAGCTGCGTGCCCCTCCTCCCTTCTGCTGCCCAGCACGCCGCCATCTTCCTGGCCATGCGCCTCCACCACACCACCTGGAGCCGCCGCCACCTCCCTGGCCACCGCCGCTCCCTTGCGCCCAGCCTCCCTGGCCGGTCGCATAACCCAGCAGATCCCATCTGTTGATGTCCTCTGTCACCAACGACGACTCTTCCTCCGACGGTGACGAACTAGCCTTCTACCTCGGCCCTCCTCCTGCGCAGCCTCCTCCGGCGGCGCCTGACGCTCTGATGGCGACGAACTACGCCACCATCAACGTCTCCTCCCGTGTTCCTGTGAAGCTGGAGCTTCGTTCCTCCAACTACACCCAGTGAAAGTCCTTCTTCGAGTCGCTGTGCGGGAAGTTCAGCCTTCTCGCGCACATCAACGGCACCACGGCGCCTGACCCGCTCACCGACGCATGGCTGCAGGCTGACTCCTACATTCGCAGTTGGCTATATGGCTCCGTCGATTTCGCCGTCCTCGACTTCACCATGGAGCCTGACTAGACCGCCCATCAACTCTGGACGGCCATCAAGGACCACTTCACGGCGAACCAAGCACCTCATGCCATCTTCCTGAGTCACTCCTTCCACACCATGACTCAGGGAGATCTCTCCGTTGAAGACTATGGGAAGAAGATGAAGAAGCCTGCCGATGCGCTTCGTGATGTTGGCATGCCTGTCGACGCACCCACCCTGCTCCTCAACCTCCTCCGCGGCGTCAACTCATGCTACAGCACCGCCGCTGACATCATTGCCGGCACTGTCGGCATGACCTTCTCGACCGCCCTCGATCAGCTCAAACTGAAAGAGTTGCGCCTCGAGACCGAGGTCAAGGTCGAGGCCACCAACGCCCTCGTCGCCTCCTCCTCTTCTTCCGGCTGCAGCGGCTCCGACTGCCGCTCCTCGTCATCCAAGCCTCCTCAGCCGCCACAGCAGCAGCTTCAGCAGCAGCCGCAGCAGGGCAACAGCGGTGGTGGCAACAGCGGCGGCGATCAGCAGCGCCGCAAGAAGGGCAATGGCGGCAGGCGCAACGGCGGCGGCAACGGCCCGCAGTTCCGCGCCCCCAACCTGCTGGCCCATGGATTTGCATTAATCCACAGGCCCTACAGGGGGCGCTGGGCAGCGTCGGCGACGGCGGCGGTGGACAGTGGCACGACGGTCAGGGGATCCTTGGTCCCCCACCGCAGGCCAACACCACCTTCCAGGGGTCCTCCACCGTGTTCGACATGGTTGGCCTGACGGCTGCTATTCAGCAGCTCGCAATGCAGGGGAACACCTGGGTGATGGACACAGGCACTTCGACTCACATGCACTCCTCTGATGGTATACTACTCTCTCGCCTCCCAGCTGTTCATTCTTCGATCACTGTAGGCAATGGTGCATGTATTCCCATAACGTCCCGAGGCTCCTCAATTCTTACCACCAACACGTCCCAATTCGCCCCGAATAACGTCCTTGTCACACCATCCATCGTTCACAACTAACTTTCTGTTCGCCAATTCACCCGCGACAATAGTTGTTCTATCGAATTTGACGCCTTTGGTTTTTCTATTAAGGAACTCAGGACGGAGCGCATGATTCTTCGCTGCAATAGTGTTGGCGACCTCTACACCATCTCCTCAGCAGTCCCTGCCGCCGCCCACGCCATGCTCGCGGCCTCTACCTCCTTGTGGCATCACCGTCTCGGTCATCCCGGTCCAGCAGTTTTAGCTTCGCTTTGCAAAAACAATTTGATTTCTTGTAATAAAGTTGATGCCTCGCTTTGCCACGCTTGTCAGCTTGGCAAACATGTGCGTCTTCCCTTCAGTACTTCCACCTCCCAAACTAGTTCACCTTTTGAGATTGTTCATTGTGATGTCTAGACCTCGTCGGTTTCTAGCATATCTGGTTGCAAGTATTACTTAGTGTTGCTGGATGATTTTACACACTATTGCTGGACGTACCCTTTGAAGAGCAAGTTTGAGGTTCATCAACTCATTGTTGACTTCATTGCCTATGCTCGCACTCAGTTTAGCCTACCCGTTCGCTGTTTTCAGGCCAATAATGGAACTGAATTTGTTAACCACGCCATGCAGACTTCGCTTGCTGCCAACAGCATCATTTTCCATTTATCCTGCCCATACACCTCCCCACAAAACGGTAAGGCTGAACGTGTTCTTCGTACGCTCAACAACTCTGTGCGCACTCTTCTCATTCAAGTATCCATGCCTCCCTCCTACTGGGCTGAGGCAGTCTCCACAGCCACCTATTTGCTAAACCGCCGCCCCTCCTCCTCCTCCATTCAACACGAGCTTCCCTACTCCCGTCTTCACGGTTCGTCACCAGCTTATGACCATCTTCGTGTATCCGGCTGTTTATGTTATCCTAACTTACAGGTTACATCACAGCATAAGCTTGCGCCTCGTTCGGCAGCCTGCGTGTTCTTAGGATATCCTCTTCGCATAAGGGTATCGCTGTCTTGACATCTCCACCCGCAAGATTATCATCTCGCGACACGTTGTTTTCGACGAGTCCACTTTTCCATTTGCGAGTGCTTCACCTGTCCCTCCTGTCAGCTCCTTTGATTTCCTCCTCGGTGACGATTCGGATATTGCGCCTTGTGCTACTAATCATGCAGCTGGTGATTCCTCGCGGCTGCTCCGTACTCTATGGACGTCGAGCAACCGCGTTTAGCTCTGGATGGGCGTGGCTCTATGCCCCCATCCGGGCCTTCAACGTCTTCCAGTACGGGCAGGAGTGCGCCCGTGCCCCTTTCGTCACGCACAGCGCCTGCACCCTTTACACCCACGTCGGTGGTCTCCACGCCTACGCCGGCAGGCACACCCGCGTCGATGACCCAGCCAGCGTCGGCAGCCTCGCCAGCGCTGGCAGCTCAGTCTGCGCCGGCAGCCTCGCCCGCGCCGGCGGTCCAGCCCGTGTCAGCGGCCCAGTCTGCGCTAGCGGCACAGCCCGCGCCGGCAGCCTCGCCCGCTCCGGCGGCCCAGCCCGCGCCGGGCACCTCTACGGCACCGACGGTCTATCCTGCACCGGATGCTCCAGGACGTTTTAGGCGTGCTGTCTACAGCCGGCGACCTCCCTTTGCCCGCCCGGCGCACATCCATGCTCCTCTGCATGGTCCATCTCGGTTTGGTGGCCTCCGCCCGGGTGATTCTACGACCTCTTTGTGTGCCCCATCACCGCCTCGCCGACCTATGAGCACTGACGCGCCTCTACCTGCTCCACTGCGACGCTTGACTCGTCTCCAGTCTGGTACTATACAGCCTGTTAGTTACAAGAACTTGACTGCTACTTCTACAGTTGCTTCTGCTGTTCCGAGTAACTATCGCAGTGCGCTTGCTGATCCCAACTGACGAGCTGCTATGGCTGATGAGTTCCAGGCACTGGTGGATAACTGAAGCGTCCCCTCATCAGAGGTGACTAAATGTGATACAAATACCAGTCCCAGGAGGCTGGCAACACATTTATTACAACAGGTGGTTCAGTCCCTTACATCACGGCGGCATAGTGGGCACGGGAGCGCCACTGCCACGAGAAACAACACCAAAGCTAAGGACCAAACTACAACAGCGAAGGCTTCTAAGGCCTCATCAGAGTACCACGCCATGGAAGCTCTCTGTGGCGACCCTGAGTCCACAGGCACGGGTTGGGTGCAGGACAGCGACCTACTCGACGTCTTCGGGAACGAAGTCGGGATCCTCCTCTGAAAAACAGTTGATTAAGCAAGGGTGAGTACATACGTACCCAACAAGTTCAACTCCACCCACGGAGGGGCTAATAAGCAGATCATGCACAGGATATATCAAGGATCAGGATAAGGTTTATTTTGCAAACGCATTCACTCATGCAAGGGTTTGTTTTCAAAAAGGTTTTCGCAAACAGTTTTTATAACTCAAGTAACTCAGTTGTTTTGTGAAAACCAATGAGGACTACCGGACTCCCCGTCCGCAGTAGCCTAGGCACACAGCCACACGCTTTTCCAGAAAACAACTCACGCCATGAAAACATCCCAAACCCAAACACTAGTTTTGTGACCCCACCGTGACTCGTCCAATACCGTGGACACGGCTATTCGAATAGGTTTTACACTCTGCAGAGGTTGTACATCTTTACCCACAAGTAGGGTACCGCCACACGAACACTGTAGTGCCGGCGCGGATCCTATCAAAGCCATTACCCACCTTAGCTAACCCTACGAGCCATCACGGGAGCAACCAAGGGGTTATCTCACGTAACCAGGGCGTACCTCACACAGATCGTACCCCTACTCCTTGATCTCCCGCTGCTCACCCGCACTCCTGATGGCAAGTAGATTAACTAGTGGGATTTATGCTAAGTCGTTGCCACATACAACGGTCGAGTGGTAGTACGATAATTGGGTCAGGTGAGATGTCACGCAACCCGGTCCTTAACGACAAGATGGACATCTCCAACACGCTCAACCACAAAGGTACGAGCTCACCCATACTCCTGACACACGCGTCCATCCCGTCTACCCAGTTCTTTACTCATTTTCCAAAATATCCCATTTCCATTTTTAAAGCACTCACACATTTTGAAAGCACTCACATATTTTTAAAGCAATCATTTAGGTCAAAACAAGATTCAATCATAGCAATCAAGGGTGGCTATCCTACCATGTTTTTGCAGAAAAACAATATGCAGTTTATAAAACGGGTATATGGTTGTGTTTATAAAACTAGGATCAAAGCATGCACCAAAGGATGAGATTGAACTTGCCGTCTTCGAAGTCTTCGGGGAGTGCCGGCTCGGCGTTCGGGATCTCGGGCTCCTGCTCGCAGTAGTCGGCTTCGAACTCCGGCTCGGGGTTCCTTCCTTCGCCTACACCGTCGGCTATAGCACACACACAGACAAGCGATCATTTATAAGCACACATAGTACCGGCCGAGCTCGAGGAAGGAGAAGTAAAGGGAGAGGGGGATATATAAGCCCTAGGGAGGGGTTTGGTTCGGCGGGGGTACTACTGGAAAGGGTGTGGTGAAATTTGGATTTAATCGGGAATAAAATTGTGCATAGGGTGTTGGGTTAAAGAGGGGTTATAAGTGCTAAGGACTTATTGGTAATTTCTATTAATGGGGAAAGGGTGTGGTTATGATTATATAAGCTTGATTAGGGCCTGGTTGTAAATTGTTTAGGGTTAGCAGTACTTAACCTCCAATTATTTATTATCCTAGGGGCTGTTTTGGAAAGAAGGAGAGAGAGAGGGAATAGGGCAGGGGCTATTTGGAAAAAGAAGGAAACAGGGGGGGGTTTGGCCTAAACAGCCTTCATCTTCCTCTCTGGCTCGCAGCCGGCCAGAGGCAGGGGCGGCTCGGGCGGCGGCGGCCCGCCGGCCTCCCGGCCACGGCCGCGGCCGGCGAGAGGGGGAAAGGCGAGAGGGCGACGGGGGGATTCACCTCCCTTACTCACCTTGGGCTAGGATGCGCTGTGGAGGCGGCTCCGCGTGAGGCAGTGGCGCGGCGGCGGTGCTAGGGGCGGCGGCGCGGTGGAGCTCGAGGAAAAGGGGAGGGAGTTGCTGTGAGACGTTGGTGGTGAGGTGCGGCGGCTTGGGGAGTCGTCGGCCCCTTTTATAGGCGGCGGAGGTCGGTTCGGGAAGGTGAGATTTTTTTTTCCCCGGCGAGCTCAACTCCGGCGAGCTCGAGCGGCTTCTCGACGGCGCCCGGTGACACGACGGCTCGGCAGCAGGTCAACTCGTGCAGGGGAGGGTTAGGCCGGCCGTGGTGGCAGCGGCGTCACCCGTCGGTGTTGCCCGACGCGACAGCTCGGGCAGAGGATTAATGGCGGCCAGCCGCGTCCTGGTGGCCGGCTGGCACCGGCGACCCGGCCAGGTGCGGGCCCGCGGTGGCGTGAGGAGGAGGGTGTGCTTGCCGGCTTGGAGGCGTGCTGCGCGGGCCCGGGGTCAACGGCGCGCCGGCGTGCGCAGGCGCCAGGCAGGGCCGGCTGCGGGAGGAAGAAAGGAGGAAGAGAGAGAGGGAAGGGAGAAAGGAAAAAGGAAAAAGAAAGGAAAGAAAAAAGAAAAAGGGAGGAAGAAAAGAAAAGAAGGGAGAAGAAGAAGGGAAAAGAAATGGGGAAAAGATTTAGAAAAAATTGGAAAAAGTTAGGGAAATTAGGAGAAAGGATTTTGCGGGGTTTTCCGATTTCCGGCGTCGGCGTGATTTACGGGACGGCGGTGATGGCGAGGCGGACCGGCCGGCGGGGACCGCGGCGTGCGCGGGATTCCCGGCACGGTGGCCGACCGCGGCGTTGGGAAGGCACGCGTGGGTGCTGGCCCGGGTGCGGGTGGTGCCGGCGGGATTCGCGGCACGCGCGCTGAGGGTGAGAGAGAGGGACGATGCCTAGGGTTTGAAGGGGGTAATTGAGCTCGGCTGGACAGTTTTGAAAACACGCGTGATTTATTAGGTGATTTATTAGGAGCTAAAAACGCGGGCGTTACAATAACGGTACCTGGCGTCTTGTTCCTCGTCCTCCAGGAGTTAAGGTCGTTACTGGGCGATGGCTTTGGAAGTTGAAGTACAATGCTGATGGTACTCTTTCCAAGCATAAGGCTCGCTGGGTTGCTCGAGGATTTAATCAGAAGCTCGGTGTTGATTATGATGAGACTTTCAGTCCGGTGGTTAAACAGGGTACGATTCGGACTGTGCTGAGTATTGCAGCTTCTCAACAGTGGCCTATTCATCAGTTGGACGTGAAGAATGCTTTTCTTCATGGATATCTCGAGGAAACAGTCTACTGTGAGCAACCTCTTGGTTTTGTTGATCCTGCACATCCTGATCATATGTGTCTTCTTCAGAAGTCTCTTTATGGACTGAAGCAGGCTCCTCGTGCTTGGAATAAGCGGTTTGCGACATATCTTCGTTCATTGGGTTTTGTTCCATCTTCCATGGATACTTCGTTATTCATCTATCGGAATGGTGACGACATTGCCTAAATTCTTCTCTACGTGGATGATATTGTCTTGACTGCTTCTTCTGGTAATCTGCTCCAGCACATTATTGATCGACTGCACAGTGAGTTCACTATGACAGATTTGGGGGATCTTTATGACTTTTTGCACATGTCGGCGACTCGTTCTTCTGATGGGCTGTTTCTCTGTCAGCGCCAGTATGCCTTGGAGATTCTTCGTCGTGCCGGCATGAGTGAGTGTCATTCTACGACAACACCTGTTGACACTAAGGCCAAGTTGTCTGCTTCTGATGGTGCGCCGTTAGCTGACGCTTCTGCTTACCGGAGTCTAGCTGGTGCTCTCCAGTATCTCACTCTGACTCGTCCGGATCTTGCTTATGCAGTTCAGCAAGTCTGTCTTTTCATGCATGATCCTCGGGAGTCTCACCTGACCTTTCTGAAACGCATCCTGCGTTATGTGAAGTGTACCTTGTCCTAGGTCTTCGGATTGGCACTGGTCTGGTTGACTCTCTTACATTCTGATGTTGATTGGGCTGGCTGGCCCGATTCCCGCTGTTCTACCTCTGGTTATTGTGTCTTTCTCGGCGACACTTTGGTTTCTTGGTCGTCGAAACGTCAGACTACAGTCTCCCGCTCCAGTGCAGAGGCAGAATATCGTGCTGTTACTCATGCGGTTGCTGAGTGTTGTTGGCTTCGCCAACTTCTTCAGGAGCTTCATGTTCCACTCTCAAAGGCTACGCTCGTCTTCTGTGACAATGTCAGTGCGGTCTATATGGCTGCCAACCTAGTTCATCATCGACGAACGAAGCATATTGAGATTGACATTCACTTCGTCCGCGAGAAGGTGGCCTTAGGCGAAGTCCGTGTTCTTCATGTTCCTTCTTCGCGCTAGTTTGCTGACATTATGACTAAGGGCCTTCTTGTACAGTTGTTTACTGATTTTAGGTCCAGTCTAGGTATTTGTCAAGATCCACCTGCGACTGCGGGCGGGTGTTAGACATATATTGTTGTATATGGTCTTGTATTGTATTGTATTGTATTGTATTACTTGTACTCCAAGCCGTATCCGGCCTATAGAATGAAAGGTCACCCCCATCTTAGGTGTGTGGTGTTTGCCCGATATTCTACACTGAGAGATCGACGCAAGGTTTTAAATAGCGGACTAAGACCCTTAGCGGTTAATTTTTCAAAGGCTAAGAAAAAGTTATAGCCGGCTATAACCTTAGCTAAGCCATTTAGCAGTTTTCAATACAAGTTCAGAGTTTCAAATATTTAGTACATCAATTCATCATGGAGTGAAATAAACACATAGAATTTCACTTTCATGCTTTCATAAAACTTATACAAACTTTAGAGTGTAGAAGATGTAACCATCATAATCTAATACGAATGACGATGCGACAAACAAACGAGTTCTTTCTTGATTTAGCGAGCTAAATGATACCAATTTAGCTGATTTAGCGGACTAAATTAGACTATTAGCGATTTTTTTTATACTTAGAGCTAAATGTACCGTATCCTAGCATTTTGCCCTGCCAAAGCCGGTTATTTAAAACTTTGGATCGACGACGGACGGACAGGGATCATATCATGAAGCGAGGATCAACCGCAGCAGTCACCTGTGAACGACCTGCCTGTGATCCAACTGAACTTGCACCACGCCGCGGTGATATTATCTCGATCGATGTCGGCGTGGCCGTCGCCGAGTAGGAGGGCTTCGCTGCTCCGCCCTTCCGCCATGGCTGAGCCTCCATTCCTGCCTCGATCGATGTCGGGCCGGGTAGGGCTTCGCCGTCCCACCCTTCGGGCATGGCTGAGCCGCCAGTCCTGCCTTCTGCCATGACCCTCCGCGCGCGCCTTCCACCACGGCCGAGCCGCCAGGCCTCCCTTCGCCCATGACCTCGCCGCACCGCTGTTCCGCCATCGTCTCGCCGCGCCGCCGTTCCGCGATCCCCTTCGCGCCGCCCCACAAGATGAATGGATTTGATACGATGACGACGAGGCCGGCTACTGCGTGCCTCTTTGTAGGAGAGCCGAGCAACGATCGGAACGGGCCGAGGGCTCGCGAGGCGGAACGAGCCGAGCGCGGGGAGCTGCGCGAGCCGAGGCAGGGGGTGCGGTCTCGGGTGCGCACGGGGGCCGCGGTGCGCCCCGTGCGCACTCAATTTCTCTCTTCTTCCGCGGCGTCGGTTCTCCCCCCGGCAACGCGTCACCGCCTATGCGTCCTCTTCAGCAACTGGCAACGCAGTCTCATTGCATCAGCTTCATCTTCAGCAACTTGTACTCTCCTGGCTCAGTTTCTGCTGCCTCCATCGCCGCCGCCGAACGTGCTGCCGTGGCTCCTGCAGCACACGACGGCGCGGATCGTTGGTGGGTGCGCTGGTGGGATCAAGCCATGGCGTGGCCGGCCTGGCGGCCTCGCTCGCTTGGAAGCCTTGCCGTGGCGTCATGGCGCTCCGGCGGAGGCAGTCCGGCTCATGTGGCCTCGGCCGCTTGAAATAAAAATACTCGCGTTCCCCAAATTTCCTCTGTTTTTCCTTTGGCCGTTATCTTTCCTCTATCCTTCTCTGTCGGTATGGCCCACAAATCAGCACTGGATGGACGAGGCACCAGGCGGCCCACCTGACAGTGGTCTGGTGGCACGTCGCCGAGCCATATGGTGACGTGCGGGTTGCTGCTTGGCTCGGGCAGTTTCGACTTCTTCCGAGTTCGTAGAGGTGAGGTGTAGGGGGTCGGGAGGGGAGGAGGCGTGAGCGCGAGGAAAGTGGAGATGGCGAGGCTTCCGATCTAGATTACCCCGGTTGCCGAATCGAGAATCTAATTCGGTTACACCCAACGCCTCAGATCGGATTCCAACCCCCCAAGTCGGTCCACTAGCTTTCCCCAAATCGATCTTCTTTGGGGATTTTGTTTTTTTTGGCCACCGATCGGATCGGACTGAGTTGAGTTGATCGGGGGGAGCGATGCGAATCGAGGAGCTTCCGGGCGATTCCGGTGGAGGAGGTGGGGAGGAGCTTCCGCAGCTGCGTCGCGGGAATTGCGGCGCGGTGGCGGGGGAGGGTGGGGTGGTGATGCGGGTGGCCGTCGACGCGAAGCGCGCGGCAGTGGGCGTCGGCGCGCGGATGCTGTTCTACCCGACGCTGTGCTACAACGTCGTGAGGAATCGGCTCGAGTCCCACTTCCACTGGTGGGATCAGGTCGACGAGGTGGGTAATTTTTCCTTCTCCTTTTAGATCGATGCTGCTTTGCTGTTCCGTTTGCTTTGTCCGATCTATTATTTGGTTGCTGTGGGATTTTGAGTTTACTGTGCGTCGGCATCGGGTTTTATTCTGGAATGTTGTTTGCTTCTCCTGATGTAAGGCATGCCAGTTTGCAGTCATGGTGTTTGGTCATAGGTTTTGTTTTTCGGCTTCACGGTTTGGGGATTTTCTTCTGCTTCTGGATTTCGTTTAGGCTGATAAGTTCTGAAAACACGCTATCATGGAAAAACCTCTGCTGCCTTTCCATAATTCGCTCAGAATTTCTGCAGGTTCTGCTCTAACCGTGGCTTTCAATCTTTTTTGCTTGTATCAGCATGTTCTGCTAGGCGCTGTTCCATTCCCTAGCGATGTTCTCCGGCTAAAGGAGCTTGGAGTCTCTGGTGTGGTAACATTGAATGAATCATACGAGAGGCTTGTTCCTAGATCACTGTACGAGGTTAGTATATTACAACCGACTGATCTAGTGCATCCAGTTATACTTCTGCAGCTTTTTGTTTGTGATATATTGGTTGTTTGGTGGCTTGTGATCTATGGTGTAGTTTCACACCAAATAAACATCCATAATAAGCTCAATAATTGTTTAGCTGATCATATTACATAGGACATGTTTCTTTAGTTCAACTTTTGATGACTTTTAATCTGATTTTTTGTAGAACAATATTGTGATGAATGCATCCAAACCATCAAGTTCAGCTTTGTTAGTCATGATATCACCCATCATACTTATGTTTTAATCCAATTGAATCTCAGTCTGAGATTTTTTGGTAAACTGGTCTTTAAAGTCTTCAACTATGCTGGTAATTGAAGTGGACTGTGGAGCTGGTATCGATAGCCGGGCATTAAAATTTGCCAACACAGTGCAATGATTTTGTCAACAGTAGTGCCAATGCGGCAACATTGTTGATTTTATTAACGAGCTGTTGTATTGTTCTCCTTTTTACTATTTGCACTACTGTATTCCTTTGCATGTTAACTGCTTTTGATGTGAACTTAGATGTTGCATAGGATGGTGATAATTTACTCAATTCCATGATATGCTGATGCATCAGATCAATTCATGTTCCTATGTTAGTTGTTTCTTATTATTGTCTGTTGTGATCTTTTTTTTTGGAAGATGTAACTGGATACTATGTCTGATTTTAGGCTCATGGAATCGAAAACCTGGTGCTACCGACACGGGATTATCTTTATGCACCTTCTCTTGCTAACCTTTGTGAAGCTGCTGATTTCATCCACAGTAAGAATCTTCTAAAAGTATATCTCCTGATGTTACATTATATGAAGGTCACAGTTTGTTTTGTTCATGGATTGTTGAACTGAGCTCAACACTTCTTATATGGCACCTCAAACTTGTTAGTGCCTTTTTAAGAATAAAGTACTCCATTCTTTTATATGTGATGTTTTAGAGTTGGTTGATCTTATTTGATATCATATGCCTTTGAGAAAAGACATGGTTAAATCTCCTCGATTTCCTTATTCCTTATTTAGTGTCTACTACGGTAGTTGCACATGCTAATTAAAGATTTAGAAGACAAATGAATTTGATGAGGTAGTAACATTCATATTTAACATCAGCATGTGCTCACCTTCCAATTTTCTTATTTTCAAATAGAAAAAGAACTGAGAATGTCTGTTTTACGAACTGCATTATGTTTATATATCAATTTATTGATGATGAAGCATATGCTACTGATGCATCTACATGAAACATGGCCGCTGGCTTGATAATATCACACTTGTTTATTCTTTACCTGAATTCAGTTCCTTTCTGTGTGCTGCCCTCTCCTTTTTTTTCTCTCGGAATTTGCCTCCTTGAGCATACTAATGGAAAACCTGTCTATTATTCTAACTGGAAAAGTCATAATTAAAAGTTTATCATTTTGATATTAATTCTCTTTTTTTGTACCTTTCCTTTAATTTCCTGATTTGGCTCATGGCTTTTAATTGTTTTGTTTCAAATTTATAATACTTGCAGGAAATGCTTTATCTGGGAAATTGACTTACGTTCACTGCAAAGCTGGTCGTGGGCGCAGCACTACGGTTGTTATTTGCTACTTGGTATGTCAATTTGCTTATATTGTCATTCACTTGTGATTCTTTAATACAATAATGTTGTGACTAACCAATTATGCTCTCTAGGTGCAATATAAAAATATGACTCCTGCTGAGGCTTATGAACATGTCCGCTTGCGTCGGCCTAGGGTGTTATTAGCTTCTGCACAGTGGCAAGTAAGTTTCACAATTTTTTCTCATGCTTGCATACACAGTTTTGTCAGTAGTTTTTTTTTATGAATATTGTTAACATAGAAGAAAAGGCTGTTATCGATCCAGATTTGAAAAGGAGAACCTGTCAGGTATCTGTTGGACTCATTTTTAGTTATGACTTATCTCACTAAGATATCTCGAATGCTAATTTAGGTAATCTTTTAGTTTTTTTCTTGGACATAGTGGCCAAAAGGGCTTTGTATATTCTGATGATCCAATTTTAATCAATAGCTTGGCCATCTGCCACATTGTCAATGTTCCTTTAAGGTGCTTGGTGACTTGGTGATATTTTAGTAGATAGGAGGCCCTATGTTTGGTGAATACGTATTTGGCATAATTATGTGTACTTGGCAGTTTCCTGCTGGAACTACAAAATATCATCTCGACTTGTTTGTTCAATATATGATCATAAAAAGCTGTACCTGGATATTTTCAAAGGTTCACAACATAAGTAGAAATATTATCTGACCCTGAACAAACATATTATCACTGAAAAATAGTGGGTGGGGTTGAATAGGCATTTAGTTTGTGCTCTGTTGGTGATGTACCGTGAATGCCACCACTAATTCTGTGTTATTTCTTATCTAGGCCGTGCAAGAATTCTACCAACTCAGAGTGAAGAAAACTGGGAGGTCCAGTTGCCTCGATAATCCTATCATTAAGCCACCCTTGTTCCTTGCAACTCGCAACCTTGTTGCCTTTGATGACAGTGCATTTGTGATGGTCTCAGAATCAGACCTGGAAGGGTATAATGCGGATGCGTTGGCACTTAACATGGGCAGTGGATTGTGGGAGATAAGCCTAATATACCGTGTGCAGTTTGCTAGCAAGGCAGCTTTTGCTGGTTTTTCGTACCTGTGGCTTCGATGTCATGCCTGCAAGGAGGCTCTACCTGAGAATGTGGGGAGAGAGACCTGCTCTCTTGAGGCAGAGCAGATGGCAACTGGACATCCCTGTCTACTGCAAGGTGTCGTGGTTAATCCATGATTGTCCGAGTTCTCTTGTGTTTTTGCCTTTCGCCTGTACATATTATTAACGAGAAAGATATGCAATGTGGGTCCGTAACTCGTGTCTGCAGCAACCAAAGAGTGAAGTTGCTCGTGTTTGTATATATATCATGTAATAAGTTGACTGCTACGTGTATATTATGTTAAATGAAAGGCGTCTCAACTTGCTGACCAAATGGGTTGCTTCAACACTGACCAAATTGCTATGATCGGTAGTGCAATTTCCGTCTTTTTATTACCAAGATACATCACGATCAACTGCAGGGAACACTTCTAGCTTATGCGATCTGTTATTGCTGTGACTATGATCAACTGCCGGACACACTTCTCTCGACCTGGGAAGAGCACCGTCAACCAAGAGTGCCCACTGATGCATCCACTTCTTCCACTCCAAACAACAATCCAGGTATAAGTTTGTCCTTTCCAGGAACCCAGCAAGGCCAACACAGTGAACACAATCCTAGGCAACCCGTGGAAACCAGATTCCTAGTGGAACTGCCATCTTCATTACCAGGCGCTCGATGCTACACTGATGCATCCTCTTTGCCGGACACAACTGGGCAAGATCCAAGGTAGGCTGTCATTGGCATCTTCTTCGTCAACACAGAATGTCAGCCACATGTCACTTTCTTCATCAAGGCGGCAATGCAGCAAGCTTCCTCTGTGATTATGGCAGAAGCGGCTGGCATAGCCATGGCTACTACTCTGTTTCAACGCATACAACTCTGCAGTGTTCATCTCCTGTCTGACAACTAGCTCCTGGTTAACTTCCTCAACAGCTCTGATCTCTCCAATCCTCCGGACTGGAGAATCAAGCACTACACCCAAGCTGCTTCTGCAAATTTGATAGGTACCACCTCCAGGATCTACAAGATAAGAAGAACTCAAAATCAGATGGCTGATATGTTGGCAAGACAAGCACTTGCCTCTATTCAATCAAACCATCTTTCTTTTTCTGGATTATGTACTAATCCAAGTCATGTCAATGGACGCCCACTTTTGATGGCTCTCCAATCTGTAACCATGCACAATGTAATGGTTTTATCAGCTTCTTGCTGTTAACTTCTAATGAAATGGTTCCTTGTAAAAAAAACTGCCAGACACACTTCTAGCTCAGCTTATGCGATCTGTTATTGACACTTTAGCTCAGTCCTTGCGATCAGTTATTGCTGTGACAGTGTGACTATGATCAACTGCCGGACACACTTCTAGCTCAGTCTTATTGCTGTGACTGGCATTCTCACGGCATGATCTTCGGATGCATGCTTGAAGTTGAATATGACTTGGAAAGGAAAAAAAACCCATCGATGATGAATACTGTAACATAAGCATAATATATAGTTATTGTTAATTGATTTTTAGATTTATTTTCACATGTACGTGCCGGTTCAAAATTTTCAGATTGTATTTCGATCATCCCGACGTCTACGCTCATGTCGAAAACAATGAGCACGATTTGCGCCAAATGTCTATAGGAATTAGGATGGCTAAACATTTATCATGCCAACGATTCGACAGGATAACGGGAGAAGCACGACCGGTTCGTTTGGCGGGTATACTGTTGTCTAGTGGCTTGTTTGTTCTAAGAGAAAGACGAACAGGGTGTCATCGTCACAATCCAAACATGCTCAAGACATGCCAAGTGTCAAGCCAACAAAGTTCTTCCAACCCCAGACTACTAGCCTAGTAGCCTCTCGACTGTGAGACGAGACCAAGGCCATCCCGCCAAGATGGACCCCACCCGCTGTCAACGGTCAACTCGGCACATCCATGCAACTAGGCACAGCACTGACGGTGCATTCCTTTCCATTTTACATCTCTACCCCCACGAGAAATTCAAATCCCATACACCAACCTTCCAAAAATCGAAACCCCCAACCTCGCCGGACGGCCGGAGCAGGCCGCCCCGCCGCCCAGCGAGGGAGGACTCATTTCCGTTCCCCGTCACCTGGAGTCCTACCTCCGGCGAGAGGGTAAGGGAATGGAGTTTACGGAGCCGTACAAGCAGACGGGCCCATGCTGCTTCTCCCCCGACGCGCGCTTCCTCGCCGTCGCCGTAGACTACCGCCTCGTCGTGCGGGACGTCGTCTCCCTGAAGGTGCCCGCCGCCTACCGTTCACCATCTCCTTTCGCCCCATCGATCTCATTGTTCGCGAGGGAATGCGGGTTTAGGGTTTGTGTTCCTGTAGTGATCGCCGAATCTGGAATTCTGGAATTGGGTAATGTGACATTGTGCTGCTCTGATTCGAGCTTGCTGATCCATAGAATGCGCCTACTTCTGCCGATCTGAAGTCCTTGGGGTCAGGAATAGGCTTTGCTTAGCTCAATTTCGTGGTACATTTTGGATCCAAGAATCTCTGTAGCAAACGGTAAGGGGGGAGGGTCATCTCCGCCTCTGAACGGGTGTATCGGCTAGTATTTTGTACTATTTTATTTGTGAACTGTGTTTAGAATTCTGATTACCTGGATCCTGGAAGTCCATGACATCTTAGTAATGTTTCATACCGATCTATGCAAAATTTCGGTGCAATTATTGTTTAAAGTTTTAAAACGGTCACATCACATACAGTATATATCTTGAAAGCTTCCTATATACTCCATCTGTTCCAAATTCTAATTCGTTTGACTTTTTAAACCCCAAGTTTGACTGCTCTGAGCGGTCAAACTTGGAGTTAAAAGAAGTTAAACGAATTATCATTTGGAATGGAGGGAGTACCATATAGAGGAACTCATATTGCTAATAACAAATGTGCTGATGTTGAGACACCACATTAATGTTTGCCTAAGGTTGCTTGTTTTTTTTGTTTGAATTCACTTGTGCAGGTGGTACAATTGTTTTCGTGTGTGGACAAGATAAGCTCTCTGGAGTGGGCTCCTGATTCAGAATATATTCTATGCGGACTTTACAAGCGGCCCATGGTTCAGGCCTGGTCTCTGAGCCAGCCTGATTGGACCTGCAAGATCGATGAAGGCCCTGCAGGGATTGCATATGCTCGCTGGAGTCCTGACAGTCGTCATATACTCACTACATCCGAGTTTCAACTCCGTCTTACCGTGTGGTCTCTTGTAAATACAGCATGCGTGCACGTCCAGTGGCCAAAGCATGGTTCTAGAGGTGTATCTTTTACCAAGGATGGGAGGTTTGCTGCAATCTGCACCAGGCGTGACTGCAAGGACTACATAAATTTGCTCTCATGTCATTCCTGGGAGATAATGAGCACCTTTGCTGTTGACACTGTAGACTTAGCTGGTGTTGAGTGGTCACCAGATGATAGTGCTATTGTTGTCTGGGATTCGCTTCTTGAATATAAGGTACGTGTGTTTTATCTTCACAAATCCCTGTTATTTGACTTGTGACTGTCTATTCTTGCTTGTCTCTAAGGAGCAACTTAAGTCTTTAGTTATCTTTTTTCAGATGTATTCATGTAAAGCATCTTTATTTTAAGTATTGCGTCATGCTATATAGCACTTGGCTACCTAATATTCGTTCTGCTAATTCAACTTCAATAAATTTGAATGAAGTGTCCATTGCTTGTGAGTTACCTTGTTTGTTACCACAGAGGAAATGTGTATTTTGCCTTTAGTTTACCTCCCTAGTGCCTCGATTAGGTAGTTGACACCTAGCATTGTTGGATAAGGTTGTTGTATGCACATGATTGCTTTTAGTCTTGATGATTGAACTTTTAGTTTAACCATTAATCTCTTGCTTACTCTTAAGAGGTCATTTAAGTTACTTGTATAATAGCCAATATGTTCTTTCCTACTTTAAACTGAGCATAATATAGTTGTACGCTGATCATCTGAGGAAAATGCCTAGTACAGGTTCTGACTTTTTTTTTTCATTTACAGGTTCTGATATATTCTCCGGATGGAAGGTGTCTGTTCAAGTATTTAGCTTATGAAAGTGGGTTAGGAGTGAAATCTGTTTCTTGGTCACCATGTGGACAGTTTTTAGCAGTGGGCAGCTATGATCAAGCTGTGCGTACTTTGAACCACCTGACATGGAAAACTTTTGCGGAGTTCACACATGCAGCTTCTATTCGAAGTCCCTGTAATGCAGCTATATTTAAGGTAATCCTGTCATTTTCTTTCATTAATTGTCATATTAGTATAGCTGCATGGTCCAAATTTTCTTCTCTAATTAATAATCTTATTACCCAATTTTAACTGCCAAATATCAACAGGAAGTGGATGATCCGTGGCAACTTGATATGTCAGAGTTATGTCTTAGTGATGGCTTCTCTCGTAACATGCAAGACAATGGTGCTGGTAAGCTTAGGAGTGATCATTCGTGCTACTCATGCTATTGGTTTTTTATATTTTTGAGCATTGACCTTGGGGCCTCGTTTCTAAAACATTCATTCCTTGGTGAATTTCCTTTTCAACAGAAATAGGCTACAATCATTTCCTATCTTACAACATTGAAACTAAAATGCTCCATGTCACATTCTCAGGCTATTTTGTGTTCTTGTAGTCTTTACTCTGTAGTAGACTTGACCCACATGTTGTCGTTTGAGTTTGCTCCGCACTGCTGTCCTTCTATAGATGTGAAGATATTTATTATGAATTGTTTTATTTTTATCACATTGGTACCCATTGTGGATTACAAGTGTTTTTTCATCATTGTTATGGTAACAAAATGATTGGATTATTGCTCTATATTAGTTATAGAATGCTAGATAGAAAACCTTACTGTGATACCATACTTCTGTAGAAGTTGTTGTAGCTTAAAACCATGTTAGTATTGTCTGCAGTCTCCATGTTATTATCTTCCTATCACATGATATGGATGCCCCCAGGGTAAAATTGACATGTTGTGATGCCTTTAATTTATATAAACTAGTTCTTACATACTTGTTTAAATGCTCTAATGAATGTTCCCTTGTTTTTGTTGTCAGAAAATGGCACTGAGGGAGGAGGCTCTAGAGTAAAATATGCTGTGATGGATGTTCCCATCACCTTACCTTCGACGAAACCAGCTACTGACAAGCCCAACCCCAAACAAGGAATTGGTGAGCTCCTATTGTATTTTGCCACTTCAGCTGATGCATATGGGTTATCCATTGTTGCCTTACTTTATGTCTAGTATCATGAGGTTGTGAATTTGTGATCTATTGTGTTTTGACACAACACTTGTCTTATTTCTTACTCTTTATAGTGATTGTACTTGTGATCCGCTATTTATCTTGAATCCATTTGTGAATTCTTATATAGCTACACATTTGTCTAGAAGTAAAGACTACATTTTCAAAACATCATTGAGGCTATAAGTCTGGCGAATCATGGACAAAACCTGCAACCCTAGAATTGCATTCATCTAGGAAAAGTGGAAACCACCTCTTTCTCACCTTACAACATATGTTGCAGGTATGCTATCATGGAGCAGCGACAGCCACTATTTCTTCACCAGGAATGACAACATTCCGACTGCTCTTTGGATATGGGATATCTGCCGCCTTGAGCTTGCTGCTGTGCTTGTGCAGAAAGACCCAATCCGCGCCGCGGCTTGGGACCCTACCTGCACACGCTTGGTTCTGTGCACGGAGAGCCCTCACCTGTACATGTGGACACCGTCCATTGCCTGCTGCGTCAACATACCCTTGCCAAATTTCCGGATCGTCGACTTGAAGTGGAACTCAGATGGGAGCTGCCTCCTCCTGAAGGACCGCGACTCTTTCTGCTGTGCTGCAATCGTATCTGCCCTGCCTGAGGAAGGACCTGATCAATCTGATGAAAGTTCCGAAGATGAATGATCTCTGAATGAAACTGTGGACAGCAATGGAGAGCGCTACGTTGTATAAGATATACTAGCAGTAGTTGAATTTGGGGGCACCAGCTTACTGTAATTCGTGGAGGAAAGATGAATGCTTCTTTCCTCTCCAAACTCCTACAGTATATATGAATGCTTCTTTCCGTGCATTCTCTTCTAGTTTCATTGTAACATGTAGAAAGTATGAAGCGAATCTCAGATGTACCATCATGTTTTGTGCAAGTAAACTACAGCAGCGTTCTATAATTTGGCTGGAAACCTACTTGCAGGTTGGAGCACGTGCCCTCACTGCCGTTGTAACTGATCTCACAGTAGTCTCATGGCGTGCTGCTAATTGTTTATCTTGATCTCTTAACTCCCTTTGAATCAAGATGAACTCCCCTTTCACTCTTGCTGCAATTTATAATCATCCTACGAAATTGTATGGTAGTGGCACGATTAAAAGCTGCATTGCCCCTAGCCTTCTACCGTTCTACGTACGAAGTGGTCTGAAGCTCACTCGCCCTGAGCTTGCCGTGGCCGGTCGGCGTATTTGGGTTACAGCTCGGAGTACGCGTCCGCAGCTGCGTATGCACGGTCGTATCCGCCCGCATACGACGTATATAACTTGCGTCCCCGCCTCCACCTCCGCCTGAGTGACCTCCTCTCCATCCCTTCCAGCAGGAGGTGAGGACCGGAGAGGCACGCACACCCGGTCGGTGGCCCGGTCGGATCCACCCGCTCGTCGGAACGGATCGAAGCCACCGGCCTCACCTCCTCGCGTCGCTTCGCCGCGCCGAGCTCGAATCGGACACCGGGATCGGTGCGGGTTCCCCGCGCCCTTGTCCGATAAGCGGCGGGAGGTGGTGGCCGGTCGATCTCGCCGCGGCAGGTGCCTAACCACCTGCCGATTTGGGGGTTTCGGGGTGCGTGCTTGGGTTCGGTGTGGTGGCGGCTCGCCGGCGGCGGGCCGAGGGGCTAGGGTTTGGGTTTGGGCGGGCGCGATGACGCGCCGGGTGCGGCGGAGGACGTGCAGGGAGAGGGAGGGCAGGGTGCTGCGGAGCTCGTCGCGTGCGGGCTCGGCGGGGGTGGAGGATGTTGAGGAGGACGCGCCCGCCGTGGAGCTGGACTGGAAGGTGCTGCCGGACGACACGATGCTGCAGCTGTTCGCGCGGCTGAACTACCGCGACCGCGCCAGCATGGCGGCGGCGTGCCGGGCGTGGCGGGCGCTGGGCTCGTCGCCCTGCCTGTGGAGCGAGCTCGACCTCCGCGCGCACCGCTGCGACCGGGAGATGGCGTCGTCGCTCGCGGAGCGGTGCGGGAGCCTGCGCCGGCTGCGCCTGCGCGGCCACGAAGCGGTCGAGGTCGTCCCTGGCCTCCGAGCGCGCGGGCTGCGCGAGGTGGTGGCCGATGGCTGCCGCGGCCTCACGGACGCCGCGCTCGCCGTCCTCGCCGCGCGGCACGAGGACCTCGAGCGCCTCCAGATCGGGCCCGACCCTCTCGAGCACATCTCCTGCGACGCCCTCCGCCAGGTCGCGCTCTGTTGCTCCAAACTCCGTCGCCTGCGCCTCTCAGGGCTCCGCGAAGCTGATGCTGGTGCCGTCGGAGCACTCGCTCGCTACTGCCCCCTCCTTGAGGACGTGGCTTTCATTGACTGCGGCGCTGTCGATGAGGCTGCCCTCGCTGACATCCACTCTCTCCGGTTCCTCTCTGTCGCAGGATGCCGGAGCCTGAAATGGGCTACTGCATCTACCTCCTGGACCCAGCTCCCCTCCCTTATTGCAATTGATGTCTCCCGCACCGATGTCCCAACAAATGCTATCTCACGCCTCATCTCCAACTCCAAAACCCTCAAGCTTATATGCACACTGAACTGCATTTCTGTCGAGGAAGAGCTGGTTCAAGATCCTTCTGTATTTAGCAACTCCAAGGGCAAGCTTGTGCTAACAGTGAAAAGCCACATCTTTAAATGTATTGCCACCATATTTCCTGGTGTGGATGTGAAAGAGCATGAGGTGTTCAATCAGTGTAACTGGAGGTACAATGACAGTATAGCTGATGACACGATGACCTGGCTCGAGTGGATTCTGTCGCAATCACTTCTGCGAATTGCAGAGACGAACCCACAAGGCATGGATGAGTTCTGGCTGCAGCAGGGCACCACACTGCTGCTTAGACTATTGAAGAGTTCCCAGGAGGATGTGCAGGAGCGTGCAGCTACCGCCCTTGCTACATTTGTTGTTATGGACGACGAGAGCGCGAATGTGGATCCTGCAAGGTCGGAGGCGGTGATGCAGAACGGGGGCATCCGAATGTTGCTGGACCTTGCGAGGTGCTCAAGGGAGAGCGCACAGTCAGAAGCAGCAAAAGTAAAAATAGCTGCTCTGCACTATTTTTCAGTGTTTCTGCATTTGCCATTTTCTCACATTAGTTAATTCCACCGTGCAGGCTATTGCCAATTTGTCAGTGAATACCAAGGTTGCCAAGGCAGTTGCAGATGAAGGCGGTATTGCAATCCTCACTAATTTGGCTAAGTCGATGAATAGGCTTGTTGCTGAAGAGGCTGCTGGTGGCCTTTGGAATCTCTCTGTGGGTGAAGACCACAAGGTTGTTATTCTTCCTACACTGATTTTTATTGCCTAACTTCTGATTGGGGGTACTATTGGTAATAATTCATCGGTTGCTCTTCAGGCGGCTATTGCTTTATCTGGTGGTATCAAGGCTCTGGTCGATCTAATATATCGTTGGTCTGCTGGAACCGATGGAGTTCTTGTATGAAGCCTTTAATTGTCGATTTCTTGAATTTCCAATTTCACTTGCTACTAGCTGGAACATTTAGTCTGTATATGTTGCTATTCCCTTTTTTCTTTAGGAACGTGCTGCTGGTGCTCTTGCAAACCTGGCTGCTGATGACAAGTGTAGCTTGGAAGTTGCAAAGGCTGGTGGTGTCCATGCTTTGGTTACACTTGCTCGATCGTGTAACCTCGAGGGTGTCCTAGAACAGGTAAACGACAGATCACACCTTCATGCTTTTTTTCCCTTGTACGAAACCAGTACATGTTAATTGTACACTCCTAGTGTATTGCTTGTAAAGTGAGTTCCATAAAAACAAACATGATGTGGTAAATTCAAAGCACGACCAGTAGCATGTAAAGCTTTCATCCTTTCATTCTATTTTCATAGCTACTTGCAGCTGGACATGTTACATGTACCATCAGCATCCTATTGCTTATGTACTGTACTTTGGCTGTGCCATATGAGAAAATAATCTGGCCATGGGATAGGTGTGTCTCAATAAAGACAACACTATCAAATGCATGCGGGTTATCATTTCCACAGTTTCATACTGTACACCTGAACAATTGCCATCAGCCCATTGCTTGCTTATTGAACTTTTGGTGCGCATAAGTCCCAAATTTGGTCATGCATGTGCATTTATCAGGATTTGGTGAAGATATAGTGTAAATTTTACTTGAGATGTTAAGCTTGTTTGCTTTCCTTCATTGTATATTCTATAGATCATAACTTTTGTCTTTATCAAGAGCGTGAAACTCCTGTAAACTCATCAAGAATACTAAGTTGAGTGGTTTGCTGACTAGCTTATTGCTGTGTAATTTGAAAAGACAGTTTAGTCTAAAGTTTCAGGATTTAATGTTAGATGCTTCAAGCTTTAATGCCAGATTTGGACTTTTTTTTCTCTCGAGCCACTCCAGTGACATTTTTGTGTTGAAGCTCTGAGCCTATTGCTATGTAAATGCACAACATCTCTGTATGCTGTCTTAGATTTTTTTTTTTGAACCAAAAACAGCGAGGGAGGCCCCCGCTGTGCAAACTTTATTAAAAAGATATAGAGGGAAGGAAATACTTGCAAACAACCACTAAACCAAACAGAAAACAAAGAGGGGGAGCTGCACAAGAGATACGAGGCTAAAGGAGGTAAACTGAGAGCTATGCAGGGTTGTTGACCCAAACAACAAAATGATTTTTTTAAGGAGTCTTTCATCCTAAGAGCTTGATTGTAGCATTCATCCTTCAAATTTCTTCTCCACATGTTAGAATTTGGAGGGTAATTTTCAAAGATCAGTCCATTCCTATGCTGTCTTAGTTCCTAATGCTACTTTTCTTATATGTGTAGGCTGCAAGAGCTTTAGCTAACTTAGCTGCACATGGAGACAACAATGACAACAATGCTGCTGTAGGTCAGGAAGCAGGTGCTCTGGAGGCGCTTGTGCAACTAACAGGTTCTCAAAATGAGGGTGTAAGGTATACTTCTCATTGATTTGATATGCTTTGACTTGCTTGGCTTCAAGTTTTAATGTTTGTGACCTGCCTGATTGTCCACAAGAATCTACATTAATATTGTGCAATTTTATGTATCAATTAGACAAGAAGCTGCTGGTGCTCTGTGGAACCTGTCATTTGATGACAGAAACCGTGAGGCCATTGCTGCAGTGGGAGGTGTTGAAGCTCTGGTTAGCCCTTTTCCTTCACATCCTCTGCTCATGCCATTTGGTGGCTATTAGCTGTTAATCGATACATTTAAATAAAGTCGTACATCTAAAGAGGCATTTAGACTTAGTGATGCAGATGCTGCTGTCTTATTATATAACAATTATAGTAGCTTTCTAGCCTACCCCAACTTGCTTGGGACAAAAGTCTCCTTTGCTTGTTGTTATATAGTAGGCTCGAGTTATTTGGTTCAGTTTTTGTAGAAAAATCATCTTGAATTTTATAGTTAAGTATGGTAGCAAAGACACCACCTATACAGACGAGAGAAATAATTGGTAAATACTCCTAGGGTACCAAAGTGTTTCTAGGAATCTCATCCCTGCATATTTTCAAATAATGACTTCTGTTTTTAGGTTTCCCTAGTGCAACAGTGTTTGAATGGTTCGGAAGGCCTTCAGGAGAGAGCTGCTGGCGCATTATGGGGCTTATCTGTTTCAGAAGCAAACAGGTAATTTAAATGTTAACATGTCCATACCAATTTAAGTTCTTCCAGTTGCGGTTTATTATGACCCTTTCTGCTCATATTGTTGAGTTTACTTAACCTCAGAAGTTTTCTAAAAGGCATTTCCACTTTCTTATAAGAATGAATCTTACTTAGTTTTATCTCCTTCACTTTAAGCAAAGCCATATTCTGATGAAGTACATTTGCACCTATTACTAAATTGTTGCTTCATGATATCCTTACAAACAGCCTTTCCCCCCCATAACATGTATTAGTGTAGTTATGGAAATTTCTAATTAGCCTATGTTGATGAAGAGGTGAAAGGCAGCTTAGGCTCTATTAAGGAAACATAATCTAGTAAAAAAATGGCATTTATTGGTTCATTTCAGTGACCCTTTGATTCTTTAACCTTTGTGCCAATCTTTTAGTGATTCAATTCCCACATTATTTGTGATAACTTCAATTTTCTTTGCATTCGTCAGTATTGCAATTGGACAAGGTGGTGGGGTTGCACCTTTGCTCACATTGGCGCGCTCAGAGGTTGAAGTAAGTCATGTTTGCAATTAATATTGTCAACAAGTTCGACAAATTTCTGTTCATGTTTGTATGTGTTCTATTACTAAAGAAATTTGAATTATATATGTGAAATGGCTTTCTGTTGCCACTAATATTATCACGAGACTTCCCTGTATACTTCATGGATTGGTCAGAATAATGCTAGATGTACAAAATCATTGCATATGTGGATGGAATAAGTTTGTGTCCACAATTCATTAATATGTTTGGTTCTAAACTTGTTTGCTTTGTAGCTTGTAGTTTCAAATTCTAGCTCTTGGACTCATTTTTCTGATATGAAGATTTGCAAAGACTTCACAGTATTTAATAATGTCGTGTACTTTATTTTAAGTGACTTTACTGGCTTTACAGGCCTATTGTGACATAGTTTTATTTGTATGAACGCATCATTCCTTCCATTTCTTAAATGCTTGGAAAAATTGCCATGGTTGGCTTGCAAAACATGTGCCGTTTTTTTTTTGTTTAATTGCTTTGGCATTGCTGTCTTCAGAAACAAAAAACAATAAATTTTTGTTCCACAGGATGTTCACGAGACAGCTGCAGGGGCACTGTGGAACCTTGCATTTTATTCTGGTAATGCTCTCCGCATAGTCGAAGAAGGTGGGGTACCTGTTCTTGTAAGCATTTGCTCGTCATCAGGGTCAAAAATGGCCCGCTTCATGTCTGCACTAGCCCTCGCCTATATGTTTGATGGAAGGTATGTTTGTTACTGTTATTTTCTCACTTGATTGCTTCACATGTTTGCCATTTTAGTTTGTCACTTCGTAGTTGAGCAAGGACTACAAGCCTGAAGCTTTTAAGTTGTGCTAGAGTGCCAATTTAGCTTCAAAATTCTGTATGTTTTATTGATTTATGATGTACATGTAGTATTATTATAAATTATTGTATCCCTTTCATGATATATAGGCTTGAGATGATACACTGGCTTATGAAATAGTTGATAGACTTCAATTAAATTAAATGCGCCGATTATTGATTTGTTGTCATCATGATTTATTTCATGATTAGAGGACTTATGCTAGAAAGAACCATCATTTACCTTTCTTTTTTTTTGATAATATGTTGCTATAGGTTCTATTTGTAAGTTAGCTTTTATATGTGTTTCTGCAATGCTGCTGGTTATTGAATCTTTAATGCCCGATTTTACCAGATCTTAATGTTATTTGCAAGATTCATGTCCTGCAAAAGATTTGCATTTTTGTAGATGTAGGAACTAGGTTGTGTGGTGCCCTGAGGTTACCATGAATGGCAAGTCAATCTGCACATGCATTAGCATACTGCAATTTGGTGTGTTAGAATCGGTTTATAAACCACATGACAAGGAGTGTGACTACCTTTCCCAGTGTCGCATTAAATTGTACAAGCTATAATATATGCTTTGACACTTGCGAATTCTGTGTAGATATGGCTGATGATATTCTCATAAGTAGTTATATTTGTACTTGTATATCATTGTTTTTATTAAATAGGTCCCCATTTCTTTTGTAATAACTTGAATAGTGGTTAACTATCGATGCTTGTACACTTGCAAAAATTTGCTTGCAGTAGGACCCATGTGGTACTGGTACCCTGTAAAATTGCATTGTAGGCTGTTTTGCAAGAATTTGGCACTGCTGTCTCTGCACAAGATTAATTTAATATGTGTATACATGATCAGATTGTTTAAGTTTGAACCTCTTGAACTGACAGAATGGATGAAGTTGCTTTGGTTGGGACATCCTCAGATAGCAGTTCCAAGAGTGTTAATGTTGAGGGAGCTAGAAGAATAGCATTTAAGCATATAGAAACCTTTGTGCTCACTTTCTCAGATCCACAAATGTTCTCTGCGGCTGCCACCTCCTCAGCCCCAGCAGCGTTGTCTCAGGTTGCTGAACTAGTGTTTATACATGAAGCTGGACACCTGAGATGCAGGTTTGGCTCTACACTTAGTTTTAAGCCTTAATTTTGAGCTTTTATGGAGTTTAGGTGGTTATTCTTACTCAGAGCGTATGAAGTTTTTCTTTAAAGTAGAATTTGTCAGATGCATCTTATTTTGATCATTCTCATATATGTAGTTAGAGAAACATAGTAGTACTAATGCAGTGCTTACTTTCTCCAGTGGTGCTGAGATTGGTAGATTTGTTGCCATGCTTCGGAATCCCTCACTAATTCTCCGTGCTTGTGCTGCCTTTGCCCTTCTTCAGGTTTGATTCTTTTATCCTTCTCAACATCTAATGCTGTTTATCTTAAGCCTATATCTGGAGACTTGAGCTGTATTTGATTTGGGGTAGTAAGAAATTGCCACAAAGATGTATCGAAACCCGTTTGATGCTTTGGGTTTGTGTGTTACCTTTATGTCCATTATAGAAGAGCAGTTCTGACTGTTATGTTTACAGTGATATTGTTATTACTATTTCTTTTATTGTCAGCATCTCATATAGTAATATAAAATGCATGGGTCTGTATAAGCTGCATTGAATGCTATTGGGTAGGAGATCTGGAACCCCATAATCACCCATTTTGAATTTGCAATTCGAAGTAGGTCCTATATATATGCATGTGTTTAACACAGGCAAAGACCTTTTTTTTTCTGCATTACCTCTATATGCACACTGACTATATTGTTCTCAAAGTGTGAATCATGATGACAATTCACAGCTCAAAGTGTGACCCATGTTTTTTTCTTGCTTTCCATTATCCTAATTCTCATTTGTAAGTTCCAACTTCCAAGCTTGTGTATTTTCCTTATGATTGGTATTTTTTTTGTTTCATTGGCTCAGCAACCCATGTCTTATCCTTTGGCTTGACAGTTTTAACTAGTCATTTTCATATCATCTTTCTCATATGCTGTTGCTCTATAACTTTGTGTATGTTGTGATCTGATCTGAAGAGAACTACTCCCTGGAATAATGCAGTTCACAATCCCAGGAGGTCGGCATGCTGTGCACCATGTGGGTCTCTTACAGAAAGCAGGAGCAGGTCGAGTGTTGCGTGCAGCAGCGGCAGCAACATCAGCTTCTATTGAAGCTAAAATCTTTGCCAGGATTGTCCTGAGGAACTTGGAGCACCATCAGTCAGGGACTTCAACATGAACGCACAGGGGAGGCGCATCCTCCAATGAAAGTGCCTTTGTTGAAGGTCTGCATGGCCATTGACCAGTGCAGAATCTCAACATCTTGGCTTGTGCAGACAGTGACTGGAGGAACCTCTACCATAGGGAGAGCCCCAAAGCTGTGAAGTGACCGAGTGAAAACCATCGGGTTCCCTTGCTGATGTTTTAGGTTGAGTTTGAAATCTTCTCGTGATCATTTGGTGTGTACAAGTAACTTAAAAAACTTTAGGGTTGATGAGAATTATGAACAGGCATATAGATTAAGTTTGGATATTTATCATTTGTTGATTAGTGCTGAGGTGGTGGCGACTTGGGCTATCCCTCCTGTTGCAACATACATGTAACTTTGTAAATGTACTAATTGTTGTTATATTGTTTCTGAGAGGTTATATATTTTTAGTATGATAGATGCTGTTACATGTTATATGATGCAATTAATACCATTGAGAGCCCTAGGCTGTATGGAAGAGGAGGCTGCTGGCTACCAGCGGAGTGCTGCATTGCCGAGCGTGCAGAGAAAATGTAGCATTGCTACTAGCACCAATACTTTTTGACATGTTTTCTCATTTCCTAACAACCATAGGCCCCATTTGGATCCTTTCATTTTGATGGAATTTGAATCTACTTAATAGAATAGGCTATTTGTGTTGAAATGCGAGATTCCACAACATTTCAAAGTATATATAAACCTATCTTAAATTTATGGGGTGGACATGTTATCTACTTAATTGAGTAGGCTATTTGTTGTAAAAGAAAGCAGATATGACAATGGAATTCAATTCTAAGGCAACAAACAGCAACAGATTTCTTTTTATTGATAAAAAATAAATCTAAACACATTTCCATAGATCCAAATAAGCTTTAAAACTAATTTAAATAACGAAAAGATTTTGCATTATTTGAGGAAATTTCTATTGGGGATCTCTGAGCACTCTGCACCTTCTTTCTTGCAGTTATAAATTTCAAATCCTTTTCGAACTTTTTAGTAATATTTTAAACTATTTTCAATCTTTTATAAAAAATGGTTCATGACAAAATTTTGAGATGTTTTTCAAACACATTTTGGGAAAAATAAAAATACTTTTGGATATAATTTTTCAAACAAAGAAAATAAATATAAAAATTCATTTAACAAAAGAACGTAATAATATAAAAAACACAACAAAAGTAAATGGAAAGGAGTTGATGAAGATGATATAACTCTTTCTTTGTGACTAATCCCTCTGTCCCAAAAAGAATGACGCTTTAGAATTGTCCTAAGTCAAACTTTCTCAACTCTGACTAAATTTATAGAGAAAAGTATCAATATTTGTGACATCAAACAAATATATTATAAAAATAGATGTCATGATGAATCTAATGATATTTATTTTATACCATAAATATATGTAGTTTTTTCTATAATTTTGGTCAAAGTTAAAAAATTTGACTTAAGACAATCCTAAAATGACATTCTTTTTAGGATAGAGGGCTGCAGGAGTGGATGCTAACCTCCTCGGTGTAAGAGAAGTGGATGCATGACCACCTTAAAGGAAATGGAGGCTGCCATCCTCTCAAATTTCCCCATGCTTGATCTGAAAGTTAAAGAGAGGGGAGTAGAAAAGGAAAGAGTAGAACGGGAAAGATGATGAGAGAGATGATGGATCTTTCTCCCATAGCTTATCTTGTCGGTGATGCAGAAGTGGAGGAAGCATGGCTTCACTAAAATAAATTGTGGAAGCCATCACCCTCTCAAAGTCTCCCCTCTGCCAGATCATGAAGAACAATATTGGAGAGGAGAAAAGGGAGGGGGGGGGGATATGAGACAAAATGACGACTCTTTTTCCCATAGCTCACTTCCTTGATGGTAGTGGACGTTGATGTACCATGATCACACATGACAATAGTGGAGGCCACCACCCTCTCAAAGTTTCTCTTTCTCCAAATCTCAGAGTGAAGGGGAAGGGGAGGAGAAAAAAGGAAATAGGAGAAGGGGAAGAGAAGGAGTAGAGGCAACATGACTCCACTATAGTAACTGCAGAAATTATTACCCTCTTAAAATTTTCCATCTGCCAGATATGAAAGTTAAATATAGAGGGGAGAAAAGGAAAGAGAAGGCGATTGAAGGAAGTGTAGTGATGGTTCTTTCTCCTATGGTTCATCTCGTTGATGACAACAGAAGCACATGTGCCATTATTACATTGACTCGACTGAAGAAGCCACCAACTTCTCAAAATTTCCCATGTGCTAGATCTAGAAGCGGAATATAGGGGAAAACAAAGAGGAGGGGGGAGATGATGATTATGACTCCTATTTCTCGTTGCTTACATCCTTAAAGGCAGTAGAAGCGGATGCATCATGATCTGAAAGCGAGGGGGGAGGGGAGGGGGAGAGGAGAAAGATGAGAAGGAGATATAGGAGAGGGATGTGATGGATCTTTCTCTTACAACTTACCTCCTTGATGGCACCGGAAGAAGATCGATGCACCATGACCATCCGAGACGGCGATGTCGGAACCTACCACCATCGTGAAGTTTATCCTCTAGCCAAATCTGAGAGTGTAGTGGGCGGAAGGAGATGAGAGTGGCTGGCTGCTGAGGTGCTTTAATAACCTAAAAGCTACGCATTTTGTTTTTTTGTGTGCAAGAGAAAGCGTGAGGGAAATTGATGGTTTTTTTATATGTGAGAGAGATGTGATGTTGCACGTTAGTAAATGAGGGTGGAAGTGTTGTTGTTGGGTGGTACATGCGGAAATGGAGCATGTGAGTGGAAATGTGGTGTACAAGCACAATGCCACATGGGTTCAAATCTAAAATTTGGATTCGTTCGGTGCACCATTTTGGTTTTGGTTTGTGAAGTTGAACACTCTCTCCGGTACTAGGCTTTGTTCGTCCATAGGGTTTCATAAAAAAATTATGCTCCACTTGGCGGTGCAGTAGTATTAGTTTGTGTTCGTTTTGGTCATGGTGTGGTGTTGGTTTTATATACTATTTGTGATTTGCCTAGAATCTTGGTTCACAAATTAAGATCGTTTAATGTTGTGCTTTAGTGCAATGTGAGATGTGTTCTGTAGTTTACATGAATATTATAGTGCATACATATGTAAACTAAGAAAATCGTTGCTCATAGTTTCTATCAAGATGCTCCAATGTTATTAAAGTATCCAAGGTAGTTTAAAGTGCATCTTGTCACATTAAGTAGGTTTTGGTGTTGATGACGTATGTAATTAAGGGACTAATGATTTTCATTGATAAATTGAAAGGCTTAAAGCAAATAGAGTGCAAAGCTATGGAAGGTGGCCCCAAAATAACTAAAACATATATGGTCATGGAGCTCAATGGTAACATGCTCTTTAAATCTCTAATTTTGAATTTGAGTATAGAACATCGTACTATAAAAGGGGACGTGGTTTGACTTGAAGGTGTCAAAGTGTTTATTTGATATCCTAACCACCTATTAGAGACAACAAAGCGTTACATAAACACATACTTTTTTTGTCATAGTCCTATATGTGTCAAAAGTTCCAATAGTCATCAGAATTGTCTGGGTTCTACCAACAAGGGGTTCTCAATATATTTACTTCATATGTGTTGGAAGTTCGGTGTCGAAAGTTCTTGGAACTTGCTGACTCGTGGTATTCAACCTTTTGTTTTTATCTATTGTGGCTTAGTAATAGCTAGTTTTGAGGGGTTAGGCCCCATACCCCCTCTTCATTTGCTACTGACGTAACCCAAGACAAACACACCCAAGAGCATTTAATACTCTCTCCCAGTCCTTTCTAGAGCAAGTCTTTGAGAGATTTGAGAAAGGTCTTGTGTGAGAGAGAATTATTTTGGGGGTTGTGAGAACAACTTTGTTCATCTCAAGAGCACTTAAGGCATTATTGGTCTTTGATTCACATGTGTTACTCTTGGATCTTTGCTCCTAGATGGTTAGGCATTTGCCGCGAGCTCCCAATTCGTATGGTTTGAGCCTCAGACGTTTGTATTACCCATCCTTGAAGAGGACTTCACAGTAAGTAACATTAGCTAAATCTTTGTGGGTTCTATGGAGAAGAGTGAGATAGTGATGACCCAACCCTTTGTGGGCACCTCAACATAGATGTAGACTCCATTTGCGGGAGTGAACTTGGGTGAATAAATCCTTATCCTTTGTGAGTATTGTGTTCTTCACGTTATTGCTGATTTCGAGCTAAATTCGTTCTGTTCTATGTTCTTGTAAAGTTTCTCTTGTAGGAATCACATATAGAAGTCTCAACACATCATTCCTCAACTTTTGGTTGAAGTGGAATCAGTGCAAACAAGTTTGCATTTCAATTTCTTGTTATCTTTTGAACATTGTTGGATATTCCGACTCTGTGTCGGAAGTTTTGCCATATCTAATACCATTATGGAGATTTTTTTCAGAATTCAGATATAGCCAAATCACCCTCCTCTAGGCATTACATGATCCTTTTAGTGGTGTCTAGGTTCTTTTGAACCTTTGATAAAGGTGTGTTTCAATGATAAATTACAACCACATACTCATAATTATTTTGTTTGGATGAAATAATATATTGTTAAGTTTTCATAAGTTATGCAATGATACCCTCTAAATTTGAATTGAGCAGTGAGCGAAGGACGTAGGCATGAAGTCTAATGACCTTTGTAGAACCGTGTGTCACAGGAAGATTAAGGACACTTAGTGTAGCATAGTTATCTTCTAGTTTCTAGCTCTTTATTAATAGTACTATATATATTAAGATGGGTACTTGAGTTAGCAGCTTGACCATATGAGTCTAGTCATAAACTAGACGCACACTTGGCATATCCTAGCACTTTGCGGCTCAAACAAGTCATGATACTACTTGAGAAGCAAAGAATTTGACTAGAGACTCAAAAAAGTTTTCATTAGATGCGTCCAAAGTAATTTAGCTGTATCGGATAATCCGACACCATAAATTTTGCAGTGTCAAAGTAACACTTTTCATAAAGGGCTGAAGACACAACTACATTGAATAATTCAACCCCTTGGCAAATGAAGTGTTGAAGCAATGAACAACAAGTTGAAACAAAACCTAGGCATTGGAACATCCAATGCCTATATCTTTGAAGTGTCTGAGTATTCAAATTCAATGGATGTTTACTGAGAGCTGATGCTGTTGTGATAAAGCGAAGCCTATCACGAACAATAATCAAATGACTCAAAACAAGCCAAAAACACTAAAGGTGGAAAGCAGAAACTTTAGCAGTGTAATTTCTCAAAAGTCGATCCCTTTTACAAGTGTCGGTCGACCTCCTTTTATAGGGAGACGAACGGACTTTTACATTCTGAAAATAGCCTTGTGTGAAACGAATTATTCCAGAATGCACTAAGCTAAACTAGGGATTTCGCCTCCGGGCCCTCACGCAATCCACGTCATCCTGATTCCACGCCGCAAATCACGTCGCGGTCTCAGGCAAAAGCACGTGCGGTTGTCGGGTGAAGGCTTCTTTTCCGGGGCGGCCCTTCGTCCGCTCAATCCTGTTCCTGAAATCACATGCTTAGACGACACGAAAAGTGAGATGTTAGGATTTGCGAAACCCGAGCGAGAGAATGTTAAAGACTCCTCTCGGATTGGCCTGTGGGGTTTCGTCCTTAGGAAAAACGAATACGAAATACCGATATTGGCAAACTTCTTCAACACTAAGCGATTCAGTAGACGAAGGCTGACTAGCGAAACCTTCGACGCTAAAAAACCTGCGAAAAGAAGCGTTTTGCGGGTTCGCTGGTGCGGAAGCCCTAAGCTGGATCGTTCATGGTTTTTATTGAAGGGAAAAAGTAAAACCTTTAGTGATCGATTCCGAATCCCTCAACAGATGCCAAAAATTGTAATGTCCCGCCTCTCATAGCCGGGTCCTCTTACACCTGGCAGCTCTCTAGGGCATCAAGAATCCCATCACAGACCGGCACAAGTCTTTTCTGCACACTTTGTCCTCACTCATGCGCACTGTTCTTCCTGGTCAGTCACCCATCCCTAAAATGCTCTAAACCAAGCACACTTAACCTCGGAGTTCTTCGAGATGAGCTTTCCAAAAAGAAATTGCAACTTGTTCGTATGAATGTTCTTATTAGTCCTATTAAGCCCTGGGTTCAGATGTCACATAAATACTTCAGTGTAGGATGATCCGACACCCTCGTACAAGCAACCATCCAAGCAAACACTTGGAAAACCCTTCATGATTGGAACACCCGACCTCGTTGGATAAATATGTCAGATAAACTTTTAGAGAACAAGAAACTATCATCTTCGACGAATATTTTTTATCTTCTTGTGATCAAAATATCTAACACCTCTAAGCATATTGCAATGGATCATCCTGATGCATCCGACCTAGGTGGGTTGGCCGAGGCCCAATAAGTTAAGGTTGCCCACTCGGGGAAAGGCTCAATGTCCCAAAAAGACTAGTCCAATAGGGGAGGCTCATACAGTCGCCACCCAACTACAACTAGGCCACTTGAGTCCATTTTTGTTGCATCTTTGCTAGTGGGTAATAGTGGAGGATGTCCTCATCATTACCACCTCCTTAAACAAGGGCCTAGCTCTGATACCAAATGATGCATCCGGCTCAGGTGGGGTTGGCTGATGCCCAATAAATTAAGGTTGCCCGAGCCCCAACAGTTCTTAGGAACACCCACTCGGAGAAAGGCCCAATCTCCCTAAAAGAATAATCTAATAGGGGAAGAGTGGCTCTCCCTATTAAGGTGACTTCCTCATCCCAAGGTAAGCAACATGAAATTATTCAGAGCCTCACACGGTCGCCGCCCTACTACAACTAGGCCACTTGAGCCCTTTTTTGTTGCGTCTTTGCCAACAGGTAATAATGGTGGCTTCACCACATTCGGTGTGACTGCTACTTTCTTGGGTGATACAACGGCTAGCTCTTGAACTTTAGCTTATATACACATATCCACTCGATCATTTGATATGCTCTTGAAAATTTGAAGGCTTCACAGAACCCATGAGCTATTGAGACTTAGAGAGTGAGCAAGAGCCAAACAAATTATTAGTGTTTTGCAAATTTTAAAATTAAGGACACCACTAAGTGTGAGGGTTAACAAAACTGGAACTGGTCCGGTTTTTCGAACCCCAAAAACCGGACCGGTTAACGGGCAAACCAGACCGGTTAATCGAGGTTGGTTTTTTTAAGTTTCAGTTGGACCGGTCGAAATCTCGGTAAACCGGCGGTTTTCCCTACCGAGCCGGTCCGGTAGGAGCGGTTACCGCAAATATCGGTCGGTTTTTTTTGTTTTTAAAACCCTGCTAAGTGCTACTGGGTGACAAGTGTGCATATATATTATGATAATACTTAGTGTTGGTCAAGTGAATGCTTGAGGCATGTTACTCTTGGTATTCGATAGCATCCATATGGTCTTGGTGATAGGAGTATTTCTTGGTGAGATTTTAGAGTTTGTAGGAGCCTCAAGAAGGATTTCCTTTACACAGCGTGGAGTCCGCCATTATAGAGTTTTTAGAAGGAGGTTATCCTAGTGAAGCATTCTTCAAGTATAAGTGGATCGAGGGAGCCAAACCCTTAGTGGTTGCTCCAACATGGACTGCGGCAACTTCTCAATACCACGGGGGGAATCGGGTGTCTTCGGGTCCTCTCTCTTTACATTCATGCATTTATTTTGTGTATTTACTTCACGCAATTCCTTATCTTGATTGTTGTTGCTTAGGTTTTTGTTTTGCTAGAGTGAATTTTGCCTAGGACAATTTTGCTAGTGTGCTTAAACAGTAGGATCGAACCTTATAGACCTAGTGATTCTAGAACTTTAGGTTAATATTTGTTTTGGTTCCATTCGAAATTTGGAAAAATCCTAATTCAAACCCTTTTCTGGGACCATGGATTCTTTCAACTGTATTTTGACATGAACATTTCACATGGATTTACTACCGTGTTTTATGTTTTGCCCCAAGGGTGGTAGTGGATCATGATTCTAATTCATTCTTCACAATCAAACTAAGCTCTACTTATTTTCAGTTCAAAATTGTACAAAATTATGACCCGATCCTCATAGAGCCTGATCTTAAATCTGGTAGGCAAAATTGGAAGGCTCATTACCATAGTGTATACATCTTCTTACTTATTAGTTTGTTTATAATACAAGACATGGAGTGAACTCTTTTTTAGTCGTATACTCTATCGGTCCCAAATTATTTTTTTTATTATTCATTTTGTTCTAGATACATAACTTTTACTACATATCTAAACATAGCATATATCTAGTTGCATAACAAAAATTATAATTTTAGAAAAATCAAAACAAATAGTAATTTTCGACGAAGGGAGTAGTCTTTAGTCATGCTAGTAGTACTCCCTCTTATTCTAGTATACATGTTTTGAACGGCCAAGGCCCAAGCTGAAGAACCGATCAAACATCACTAGCTTTCATTTCTTCCCTTCGCGTTCCAGACTTCCAGCGTATTTACAAGGCAATCTATACAGGGTCCAGATGATAGACATTTTCCAAATACGTTACCACGTCGTTTTCGCTTATAATAAAGCAGACGCACGCCTTGTACACTATCAAACCGACAATATCCTGCGTATGCTCTGCTTGGGTGACGCATCCAGCTTCAAGTAAGGCACGATGTACTTCTTCATGTTACTTCTGGAGATGCGCAGGTGACCACCTGGCACAGACACGAATTTAACACGCCCAGCCTCGTCCAGGGTCTTCAAGCCAATCCAATCTTCGGTATAGAGCTTTGTCTACATACACATATCTTTGGTCAGTGATCACAAAATTTACACTAAAAAGGTCACCATAAACAGTAAAACACCGTAATGGAAACCAATGCTTAGAGCTTATGCATTGGTAGAGTCAACCACAGCCAATACCATTGTACTGTCTGATGCAAAGGCGATCAATGCTAAACAAGATGCGGGAAGAGTTACCTTTTGAGGATGCAGCACTGGGCTAAAGGCACCATCAGGGTAATAACCAAACCATGCTGTTTCCCGAGGTATTAAGACTGCATCATCCTCAAACTGTAGCAGTTTTAAATGTTATGATTTAGCGATCTTCAGTAGAAGTATCTCAAATATGGAATGCGGAAGACAAAAATTCGTGATAAAGCACAATTAACTATCTATTTCCTTAGAGTATGCACCATGCCCTGTGGTTTGATGGTTATGTAAAAACTAACATGTTCGATTTGATGATTATGCAAACCAATGATATTAGAACCTTGTATACATGCAAATAGGTATTTGAATAAGACATGCGTTTGCTCCCATCAATTGCAGAACTATTCTTTACCTTAATATGTGTTAAGCGATCATTTTTGTTGGGCCACACACTACCGAAGAAACATGCAAACACACTTGTTTCACGGAGAAACATACACTAATTGCTGCAGCAATCTGTTTAGAACTAATCCACTTCATCAGCTCCTTCCAAAGTGCCTATAGTTACCTCCGGTTAGCCTGCAAGCCTCCAGCTACAACAACTACTCTACATGCTGGGCAGTTCTCCACGGCAACACACTCTCCTCTTTAGTATGGAGAGAGCAACAGACCATTCCACTTTGGTGCTGCAAGAACTCTCAGGGGAGTCTATCCCTTCTCTCTATTTATAGCACTATTCCACAGCCATAGTGGCTTGGCTTGACTTAACTAGATTTGGTTCCTAAGGCAAAATATTTGATCCCTAAGGCAAAGACTAGACTTGGATCCTAAGTTCCTAAGTAATTTACATTTACCTACTCAGCTCTACTAGTCAAGATTTTTGCTAACAAATTTATATGAGATATGCTTAAATGAACTATTGAGTTGCATTCACCAATCAGTTCAACCCAAAAATCAGTTCAACCTGAAAACTTAACCTCATGGGCAAGCTCCCTTAGGCCGCATACATGAAAATTGGAGTCGGCTTCAATTATTTTATTTGATCGTGCCCCCCAAGATTCAAACTCGAGACCTTTGGCCCTGATACTTGCATACACAAGTTCAACCTAAAAGCTTAAGTGTTAGGGAAAGGTGGGTAATTCACTTATACAGTTATACTCCAATATGAACAAATCTTTGTTCTGTTTACGAGCAACGTGTTTTGAGCATATCTGCACATGATAACTTCCTTTATTTTTGTTTCAAGGCTAAGAGGAAATTTTTTTCTTTCTGTTCATTCCATAGTAATTTGGCGCAGTATGCCATGGTACATACTAAGAAAGTGTGATAGATGATTGCTATACTGGACGAATTGAACCTACCATGATCAATACCAAATTTTCCAAGCTGCTGAATCTTTCTTTATATGTAGCATTTCTTTCACTGGGTATCTCATTGTTAAGCTTAGGAAGAAATCTGCAACCCTTCAAATAATCTTCCATATCCTGAAGGATGAAGGGAGAAGAAATAAAAGATAACTACATACTTGATGATAAAAAATTTTTGTTTTGGATCTTAAGCCTTAAGATTCATGAGATGTGAGGTAGAAAGGTAGTACAAGGAGGCTTTGCAAATGGTAAAATTTGCTAATTAGGAAACTTAAAAATGCATATGCTGCCGGGCAAATTTTGACTAGGAATAACTATAGGAAAACTTAACATACTTAACAAATCTAATTAACCATGCATAAATGTGTAGTAACTAGGTGTAAAGTTATTATTAGATGTGCTGCTCTAAATGTACTTCTCTATCTGATTATTGCAAATGATTATCGCAGAAGTAGAAGTTCTGTACTAGCAGACCGAAAAATGCACAACCAAGTAAATATGTTGAACTGTAAACCCTAGAGCATGCTGTACAGGCATGCATATCAGCAAGGACTCTCGGCACCATGTAAACCAGGTACAAAAACAAATGTAGAAAATTATTGATCGAAGGAATTGAAGAGGGAAAGTAAGAGTACTCACGGTGGGTATCTTCAGATAACCACTAGGGGCGAGATGGGCCTGTAATTTCACAACCCTCAATTTTCTTACAGAACAGAATAGGTGTCTAATGTCTATCTATAATAAGTGCAGTATAAAAACTGTGAGATTGCAGGATAAATTTTACAAACCTGGACATAGTCTGAATATATCTCCAATTTAATCAGATTATCAATAAGAACACAGAGAAACCCAGACTGCAACAGGAGTAGAAAAATTTTAGTAGCATAACAATAATGATAATACAAAACGAATTTAGGTGTTCCAAATTCAGTTCAGTATAGTTCCAAAGATGACCTTACTAGAAGCTGTGAGTTGGTCCTTTACTACACTACAGACAGATAGAAACACTTTAGACGATACCAACCAACTCAATAGGTTCACATACAATACCACTCAGTTTACTCTTTTTGTGATTGTACCAGCTCAAAACTCCCACAGAATGTTTTAAAATTGTTGGTGCATCATTGCCATACCCTGACATGAATGTCAAGCAGAGAGAGAACATAGGCACACCACACACGCACACATCATCTGACGGCTAAGAGGTAGTTTTAGACTTTTACTGATGATCTCACTGGCTCCTAGCTATGAATGGGGAAGAAGCTCTAGGTAAAGTTAAGGGTGAAGTTTTGATAGCACTAGGATGAGGGTTGAGATGGGGACGCAGTAAACTAGGACTGCATCAGTGATAGGAAAGCTCTATCAGCGACCACCCTGACAAAATTGCAGGTGGTGGCATAATAGATTGGTAATCTAAGAGCATCTCCAAGAGTATGCCAAATTTTACCTGGCAAATCTTATGTTTTGTCAACTTCTAAAAATATATGCCAAGTAAAAAAGGAGCTCATCTCCAACAGTTTGGCATAATTCACTTGCCAAACCCACATCTAAATTACATCAGGAACCCTGAGAGAAACAAAAATATGTTTACGCCCTTCCACCTCTTGAAAACTTACATCAGGAACCCTGAGACAAACAAAATTATTTTTATGCCCTTCCACCTCTTCTAGTACAGACGGATGCACCGCGGATACGAGCGCACATATATGCGCGCACGAAGGCTCTTTTTCCGAACTTGGGATAAATGGCAACTTGGGATGGAGAACTGTTGGAGAAGGTTTTTTCTGTTTTTTCCAGAAAAATAAAAATGGCAACCTGAGATGGGGAACTGTTGGAGATGCTCTAATTGCCATATCCAATGATCGAGAATTTTAATGCACACTAATTTCATTTATACACACACTCTGTTTAGCATCTCTTCATTTTCATTTCATCACCAAAGGTGGTAATTTGTATTGTTGTATGGATTGGATGTTGCATGAGGAAAGAAGGAACAGTTTGTGAAGTCATCCCCATTCAGTTCTAGCTCCTCCCAGGACTGGAGGTTAGGATGCACTATTGTTGCACTGATGCAGTGGTTAGGGACTTTACAGTTCTTGCTCTCTGCCATTGATATGAACTTGGATTGGTAGCTGGTAGGTAGTTTAGCAAGAAGTGAAAGCATGTCACCCTCAAGGACAGGCTGACAGTGTATAGAGTGGAACTAGATGATCTCTTGCTTGAGTTTCCCGGATACAAATCGATCGGTTTATATAACACATTAGCCCTTTCAAGCAAACTACTAAACAAACTAAATTTCTAGTAAACCAAATCCACCAACTAATTCCTATCTTTTAGCTAGCCAACAGAGTTAATCTGCAGAAATCTAAACAAAATGAAACTGGCGACGAAGCTGCCATCTTGTGGTGCTTGCAACGTTGATGTTTGTGGCCATGGAAGGAATCCATATTCCATAATAGCCATGCTCAGAAAAGACTACATTATTTTCGTTCTAGCAACATTCTTTTGGTTTAAACAATTGCCCTTTTTATTCAAGAACTTTTTCCATGGAATGCAACTCATAAAATGCCAATTGGCATAGTATTTGATTGGTGAATGTGCAGTTGTAGTTTGTGAAGAACTAATCCATAAACTCCTTGTTCAATTTACATAAAGGTAAAACATGAATCTTGGACCAGAGTGAGTAGTGTTTAAATTATTGCATCATGAGGTGTGTAGCAATAGCAACCTAGCAAACAGAAAGTACTTGCTCTCTAATATATTGGTCAATAAGTTATAAGCATAGCACACATGTTGTACATGTAAAAACCTCACTTGTTTAAATCTGATGGTATTGCAATATATGTTCGCTGATGTTGGAACACTAATTTTAAAAGAAGAATAAATTGGGACAGATGGAGTAAGCTTACACCACAAAGTGGCACTGAAGCTGTACCAGCATGAGGACCCCCAATTGAGATGAAATTCTTGACCTACCCAAAAAGGAGGTTAAAACAAGTAGAATATACAAAGCATGAAGGGCTCAATCATTATTCAGGATTATAATGGTAACAACAGCACTATAAATATTCTAATGATAAATATATTAGCAAGTTAACTCCGTTCTGGATAAATATAACAAGGCAAAGAACAAAAATCAGCTCACCGGTGGTCCACAATCACAGTATTCAATTACAGCCCGGCCAATTAAGTTCCCCTACAAAAAGAAATAGATGGGATAGGATCAGAATCTTAAAGGCCAAAACCTTGAGAAAATTTCTGTTAAACCAATAAGCCAATTTCTCAGAGCACACTCCAGACATACGTATACTAAAGAGAGGTACAACAGTAAAGTATGTCCATATAGGTTTCCAAAATAGTTACAAAAAGCTCTTGGGAAGCATTATCAGTTTATCGCAAGTCACTTTTGAGACCTATAGCACCTTATTACTAGATTTTTTAGCAGTATGAAGCAAGTGGGACTTGCAACATCTAGTAATGCTTCTTATTTAATATATTTATATTCCATAGCTTTGTGTTAACCATGAAAATGAAGCAATTTACATTTTCAATAAACATAATTAAGATAAGTACACATGCGCAGCAGAAAAACATTTCAAGAATAGATAAGAAAATATCAAGTTATTGTCATGAGTCACAAATAGCACAGAAGCACGAACAAACCTGAGACAGGCCAACTATGTTGTAACCTTCGCTAAGCTCTTTCATTGTCTTGACCTGGAAAACAAATTCCAGCAATGGTACAGAACCTTGATGACTCAGGGTACAATTCAGAAAAACAGAAGATGCTGCATCACCTTCTTGCAAACCGTATTGGCCTGCAGATGAATGCATGGCATGAAAACTTATACAAGGAACTATCCAATCACAATATTCAGTAAGAAACAAACCTGCTCTTGAAGTGGCATTAACCAAGAGTCCCATGCTCCTCTTCCAATTTCACTGAAGGAGACATATTCTATTAGTGAAGTCAAGAATAAGCCCGATATGAGCTATTTAAAAAAATACAATTGACAGAATGACAATCACAAGTTTTCCAGTAGAAATTACCTATCTAAAGAAAGCTGCGGCATTGACATTGTTGTAAGGTCACTTGATATTAATGGAAAAGCAAACTAAATGCCAACAGTAGATCAGATGTAAATATTGATCTAAAAGTATCTACAGATCAGACATGAATGCATAATCCGTGACAAAAACTGTTTTCAACACAGCTGCCACAATCTGCCAACCTAGTTTAAAACAGCCTAAATATGTCATAGAATATATTATGATAACTTTGGGAATACATTGAACAACAAAGTAACAAATGGAACCAGGCAACAGATTATCACATAACAAAATTTTGAAGATCCCCTAGCATGTGTGTACTGTGTAGCAGTAGCACCAGAGTTTATTTATTGAGGTGACTTAGAGTTGTAAAGAGAAGTAAAAGAAACAAATGAATTTCTGTAGTACCATGGTGCTCGTGATAAAACCACAAGCAAAATATCAAATTATCACGTGTGGGAAGTCAACAACTAAGCCACACACGCAAGCTAGCATATAACACTCCACTCCTTTCTTTACGTATCCAAGTAAATCGAGTAACACCTAGATTTGGAGCCTATGTTTATTGGCATTCACAAGTAAAAAACAAGGAACAAATCAGTATATACCAGAAACCAGACCACACAGCAAATTTCACCTTACATGCCCAGGCAATAATTCATACTACAACAGATAAACAAAACCTCTTACTCCAAAGCACAACATCAGCAACCCCAAGTTTATGTTCCCGCACCATTTACTCCTCTCTAATCGCACAACAGAAAAATCAACAAGCCCAGCGCTTAGGATCCCCAAACCACAAAGACACCCCTCTCCGGGTCCACCTGTCAGCAACCCAAAGCTGCTCCCCACTGCTGCAGAGGAACCCCATCGCTCAAATCAACATAATTCATCCCGGAGAGAGAAAGAGAGCGTTACATGCAGTAGCCTTTGGAGCCGGACCACTCCTCAAGCAACTCGGTGAAGGACGCCAACCCATCGTTCCCGCACTCGTCGCCAATCCCTGCACGCACCGCGAGCACAGGCAACAGCCATAAACGGATGCGGAATCGACCTAACGCCAAACTGAATCAGAGTCGAACTGAGGGAAAACCCCAACCGTGCAGGACGATGAAGGGCAAGGCGGAGGCCACCGGCGCGAGCAGGGGGAAGAGTAAGAGGAGTAGCACGGCGACGTCGCGAGGCGCGGGCGCGGCCATCGAAGTCCGCCGCAGCGAGGGGGACTATGGCTAGGGCTTCGCCTTCGGCCTTCGCCTCCCGTACCCGCCGCTCTCTCCGCGTCCGGCGAGGCGTGGCAAGGATTTGGGTCTCGGCGTCTCGCGAGCTTCTGAATCGATGGAGAAGAGCGGAGTGGACGAAGCCAGAAAGAGGGGTCAATTGACATGGTTGGGTGCCGTTGTCTTGTGGGCCCACGCGTCAGAGGTGCTAGGACAGTGTTGGTGGGCTGGGCTCACTCCAGTAGTCCAGTTGTCTGGTAGTTGGCGTGTTTCGCATTGGGCACATTGACGGCAGGTTGCAAGCTCGCAATGCCTATGGCTCTCGGCTAATGGTCCAAGTGTCGACGCCAACTTCACCAAGCAAAGCCGGGTCCCAGGCACGCGGGCCCCACATGTGTCGACGGCAACTTTCATCAAGCAAAGCCGAGTCCCATGTTTGTAGAATGACAAACATGTCATTGAAACTACTTCAGGGCGTGCCTTGTATTTCAGATCAACGCGCATCAAGGCATCGATCAACCACATTGCTTACAAGAAATGGCATTGCTTTGTCTATTCTCCAAGTTTGTGCTGGATTGAGTCATGCAAATTTGCTAAAAAAGAAAGATGTTGCCCACAAGCCATTCATTGGTAGGCTACTCTACTGAATTTGAAGGGACCAGGTCACACAATTAGTCGTAGATTAAAAACCATTTCAGCAAGCAACACCTTAAAAAAAGTTTGCAGAGTGTCAGTCACAATAGGCATTCTATAACTAATACTATCCAAATCATATAAACAATGACCAAAATACATGACATTTTTGAACGAGGCATGGTGTTCAATAAGTACCTTTGACCACTATTCTCTAGTAAAATGTATTTTAAAATAAAATAAATTTATGAACTCACTTTTCAAAACAATGCACAGGTATAATTCTCATGTTGCCAAACTAAAAATTTTAAAACTTATAGTTGAATTTTCAAAAGTTTGACCAAATCTTGTCCAATATGTCAAGCGTTTGTGACAGAACCGGAAGGATTACAAGAGTAGCTTTGAGTACGTTAATTTTCTTTTTGGATGTATAAAGTATCCAGCTCGCAAAGTGTTAGATTTTATGGGTTTGCTATCCTTTGTAGTTTCTGCCTGGTAACTGCCTGTTCAATTGGTTTGGTGTGAACATGCCGTTTCATTTGACCATTTTTTTGGTGAATGCAAAGTCAAAGGATCATTCCATTTATATTCAAGTGCAGAGTGATTGAATGCTAAAACATTTAGAAAGTAGACTTGAAGAAAGAGATGGACAGCAGAGAAATCAAGATGTGCAGAATATTTTACCGCTTTTATATTGCTGCTGTTCTCCTAATGCTTTGACAAAAAATAAACCTGGACTTTCAACAGGACTAAAGGCAGCAATAGTACATAAGCAACACTACCAAGAACAAAGAGAATATGAGTATATTCTGTAAGCTTCTAACTTATCTAACAAGGTCAGTTTAACCATCCTGGAATATGCTTTTACATCAGATGTTTGCAATTATTAGATTACATGTCAAATAATATGTGGTGCCGTACTGTCGTTGTAATGCCTGCAAGGTCCAGTATGTAATGGTCCGAATTATAAAGGGTGGCATATAAGTAATACCTATTGGGGCATAGTCCCGGATGTCATTTTCTTAGCTCATACTGTAGTTTTCAAGCCAAAGTACAGGAATCCCAAATCCAAAGGAACAGCAGCATTTCCTACAAAAACACTTCGTTCCAAACAAGGCCTTATATTCAGTGTGCAGTGCTGTAAATAGAGTGATCGAATTCTAAAATAAGTAGAAAGTGGATTGGAGAAACAATAGCAGAAAAAATCAATTACCATAGATGTTCTGTAGAGGACCACTGAAATTTCAATGCTTTTCAGGTAGAGAAAGTAGCAAAATAAACCTGCAATTTCGAGCAGGACAAAAATATTCAGGAATCAGGACCACGGGTAACAAGAACGGACACAATTTAAGTACATCTGCAAGAATTCTAACTCAACAGGGAGGTAAGCTAACCGAATGCGGAGTCTTTCACATCAGACACTTAAAAACATCATCTCTGAAATGATAACAATGCTTCCCAATCAAATGATAGAACCACAATGATAGTACATGCAAAATCCTCCATGGAACTGCTTAATTCCAAGTGCGGCATATCAGCGGTAACTCTTAAGGGATAAATCTTCATCTGATGCAGCCATACTTTGATATAATGATATGCAATTCAGAAGAAGGTCAGACCATAATGCGTATGCTAAGTATTCCACATTGCAAGCAAGAAGATCCAAAGGTCATGCTATTTCTATAAATATTCCACACTCAAATATGAGCTAGTGATTTTTTCTCAAATCAGATTATTGTCTGATGTACCGGTCCAAACCTATAGCAAACAGCCCAGACTAGTGACCATCAAACACAAATCCACCCATTAAGGCTGCAAAGATGAATCTTTTGTAGCACTAGTATCTGATCAGTAGAATATAAAAAAAGCAGGTTTCTGCTCTATCTCAATGATGTCATACCATTCTCATAGTGACTGACTATAGAGAATTTACCAATGCATGGCATGGAAGAAACCGACCTGCAGATCTTTGCATGAAAGAAAAAATAAGATTTAGTTGGTATGACAGTACAATTGTTTCATACAAGAGTGACTAATCAAAATACAGAAAATAAAGCAGCACAAAAACTCAGAACAAAAGGATGCCAGGAATGACAACATACCCAATGCACTGTCACCATTATAAACTCCATTTGGAATTGCAATATGCTGTGTCTGCTACCATGGTTTCCAATAGACAGTCATAAATTTGAACCCCTAGCGAGACCATTCCATACAGTCTCCTCTCTTATGATGTCAGTGCAAAAAATTACTCAGATAATAAGTCTGGTGAAATCAAATTCTTCCTCTCTGGGAACTCCCATATGCAATCGAAGGCACCTATTGATGTCACATATGACCTCCCAGTCTGGATGAGCCTTGTCCCCAGAAACAAACTCTGAAACACTGTTACCAATCTCAACAAGACTGCATCCAACCTCTTTTTTACCTCCAAGCTTATTTATCTCATCTTTCATATTCAACGCATCACGCCACATCTTCTTTGCAGCATATAGATTCCTCATGATAATATAATTCCCAATGTTCCTTGGCTCCACCTCAACTGCACTCTTCATAACACTCTCTGCCATATCTACAGCACCATGACATGCACAAGCAAAGAGCAATGAGCTTAACACTATGCCATTGGGTCCAAAGGGCATTTTTTCAATCAACTCCATGGCTTCACCCAAATACCCACAGCGTCCTAAAAGGTCCACCATGCATCCATAATGCTCTACCTTTTTGCTGATCCCTAGCACCTCCATTTCCTGAAACCACTGCCTACCTTCATTCACAAGCCCCCCATGGCTGCAAGCTGACAGAACTCCAATCATGGTCACACTATTAGGGGAAATTCCATTTCTTCGCATTTCCTCAAATAAACCAAGAGCCTCTCTGGAATGGCCATTCACTGCAAGACCATTTATTATAGCATTCCAACATGTAGCATCTTTAGGATTCAATTGGTTAAACACTCGCCTAGCTTCATCTGCATTTCCACATTTTGAATACATGTCGATTAGTGCTGTGGCAACATTAGCCCTTCGATCCAATCCCTTTCTCCTAGCAAACTCGTGTACCCACCGTCCAAGGTCCATAGCACCAGTATCAGTGATTGCAGGGATAACACTTACAAGTGTCACTTCATTTGGCTCAAATGGACATGATTGGGACTGCAATTCCCTAAAAAGGTCCAGTGCCTTAGCAGACTCCCGGTTCCGGCAGTAGCCCCTGATCATCACATTCCAAGAGTGCAAATTCCTCTTTCGTGGCATCGCATCAAACAACTCCCTAGAAGCCTCTGTATTCCCAGCCATGCAATAACCGTGCATCAAGCAAGTCCGAGAAACCACGTTCCTCTCTGGCATTGCATCAAAAACCTTCTGAGCCGAGGGGACCTCACCAACCTTCACAAACCCATCAATCATGGCATTGTAAGCCGGAGTATCCTTTTCCGGCATCGACGAGAAGACCTCTTCAGCTGACCTCATATCTCCACTCCTGGCGTACCCGACCATAATGGCCGTCCAGGAAGGCAGCGATCGGCGCGGCATTTCGTCGAACACAACGCGCGCGGAGGCGAGGTTGCCAGACTTCGAGTAGAAGTCCACGAGAGCGGTTGAAGCGTAGACGCAGAAGGAGAAACCGAACTTGATAACCCCGGCGTGGAGCTTCTGGCCCTCGATCGAGCTCCTGCGCCCCGAGGCCCCTGCGGCTTCGGCGGCAGCCTCCTTGAGGAGCAAAGGGAAGGTGTAATCGTCCGGAGCGAGTGGCGAGACAGCGCGGCGGTTCCGGCTGAAGGACGCGACGGCGAAGGTGCGGCGTCCGCGGCAGAGTAGTGCGGTTAAGGTGGAGCTGTGCTTTGAGGGAAGCATTGTACGCGGCGTCCTCGGTCTTGCGGCGGCGGTGCGCCGTGGGCGATGAGGAGGAACGCCGAAAGATGCCAACGGCGTCGGTTGGAGATGGTGACCGTTATAACGAATGGTCACAGGGGAATTTTTTAATTTTTTCAATTTTACAAAAATAAATGGCCTATCAAAAAAATTGCAAAAGTAGCCTCGAACCGCCGTTCGCAACAGCGGCAGACTCCAACCGCCGTTGTCAATGGCGGTTAAAGGTTCAAGCGCCATTACAAACGACGGGTGCTTCTTTATCCGTCGGCAAGCCTGCGCCAGCAGGCCTCAAGATGCAAACGTCGTTGGCAACGGCAGTTGACCGCATGGGACCGCGGTGCAGGCACCAAACGTCGTTGAAAACAGCGGTTGCGGACTACAACCGCCGTTTCCAATGGCAGTTAGTTGGCGTCCCCTATATAAGCCCGAAAATCCCTCAGAAATGTCATAATAATTCGCAAAAAAATGAAGAGAGGGTGGAGAGGAGAAGGAAGGGAGTGAGCTGGGGGGAGGGGAGCAGCGAAGCTCTGCCAGATGTCTCGTTTGAGGTACGTAGCCGATTTGAACTCTCTCTTTTTTAAGCAGATTTGCGTAGATCTAAACGATTAGATGACAATTTCGTTTAACTACAGTGCAGTTTCGTAGATCTAAACAGATTTAGTAGTAGATTATGATAAAATAGATTTAGTAGTTTTAGTAGATTATGATTTAGTAGATTGAGTAGTTTTAAAACTATTATTACAATCAATCAGTTCAGAATCAGTATATCTAGTGGAGTTCAGTTTAGATTAGTTATTAATAGTGGTCGTTGCATTGTATGTTCTCAAGCACGTCAGAGACAGTTCCTGTCCAAGTGTATTTTGGACCAGGAGAAGTTAGATATGGTCCTAAAGGAGTTGACTTGTCGATGTTTAGTACAGTCACGAGAAATATTAAAAATATTGTTGACAGAAGTTTGGAGGTCATAACCACCTAGTTGTACAAAGCATTCTCACTAGATTCAGAGCAATATGGGATGTCCATAATGACACTATTCAATAGAAGTCATCCAGTATTCTAGGAGCTTATGCCACTTGAAGGCACTAGAAATTTGAGGAATTATGTCAGAAATGCATGTTAAAGTCGTTGTCGGTGGTTCTTGTCGGGGTTTGCTACCGCCAACAAGTAAATTTTGGTATGTTCGTGTGTCTAATCCGGATGGTTGGGCTTAGAGACACAGGGGTTATACTGGTTCAGGCACCGCGAGGGGCCCTACGTCCAGTTCGGGGAAGTGTTCTATATGCCCAGAGGGCTTGTAGTAGGGGGTACAAGCTTAGGTCGAGAGAGGGAGCGTGTCCCAAGTCCCTGAGTGTGGTGGGGAGCTCATAAAGCTTTGGTGTGAGAGTGTGTTGCTACCGATTTAGCCGTGTAGTCTTGTGTCCTTTTTGTCATGTCGTGTTCACGGTACCGGCTTCCCCTTTTATAGTTCAAGGGCAGCCGGTGTACAAGGGTTAAGATGGTAAAATGACGTCTTGTGCTGCAACAGTGCCGGAATAATTACCTAAATAGTGCCGTGGTGTGGACCTCCGTCTTCGGTTGGCGTCGTACGCCTGGCTAGGCGTGGTAGTCCTTGTAGGGCGGCGTAGGCGGCGGCCCCTGCTCCAAGGCAACTTCTCCTCGTCTCATGGTCTCGCAGAACTGGTAGGTCGGAGGCTTCCCGTGCAAGTCTCGACCTTTCCTCTGATAGCCGCTTGGTCGGGACGCACCGTCCAATGACATATACGCAAAGGATTTGCTCGTCCTTTGCTACTGTTCCGCATTTAGGGGATAGGACGCCGTTGCAGTTCGCCTCCCACGCCGGGGAAAATCCCATCATGGCCTGACAGCATGGATCCTCCCGCTCTGGAGCTCCGACACATCCCCGGGCGGCGCGGAACCACCCCTGCCACGTTGCGGCCCCCGTCGGGGCGGGGGGGGGGCGTCGTTGGGTTGCGGGTGGCAGAGCCTTTGGTCGTGCGATGCAGAGCCTTCTCCCGAGGTAGCCGCGATGCCAGGGCGTTGCCTCAGGTCGCGTGGGGCGAACGCCTAAGTCGGATCCGGGCCCTTGGGCGATGTGGGGCTGACACCTGCTGGAGATGATGGGCCTGTATTGCTGATGTCGACGTTGTGCCAAGGCGGTCGTGGGCCGTCTTAATCTTCATGGACTGGTGATTAAGGGATTACCGCGGTTTATCCCCTCGTCAGTTCTATTGTGCAAATTTATGACAAGTCTCAAGTGAATCAGGCACTCGAAGCTGGTTCCGCATGGTTGAGACGGAAAAAAAAGAGGAAAAGGGAAGGTGGAGTAGAAGGAAACTCGCATTTGCCAGGAGGGTGAGAGAACGTGAAGCAACCCAGGCCCGTTGAAGCAGATAGAGAGAGAAAGAGGGAGAGGGCTCGTCGGGCCAAGGAAGCTGGGCCAGATGCCATCAGAAAGGGGAAATACCCTGTTGTACTCAATAGACCTAGAGTATTAGTCGTGAAGTCAGACTGTATTAAATAATTTCGGGTTTTATGTCATCGTAAACTAGAGTCGGTTTGTATTTTTGAGAATTGTAATCGAAATGTATTAGAGTGTGCTTTCTCCGTAAGGTGTGCTTTGTTAGAATGACTGCAACATACAGAGTCAGATGTTTCCTTTGAGTCACTCCTGCGTTTCCATCCCACGGATCGACTGGCCCACAACGCAACAATACCCTAGTATTAGGGTGTGTGTTAGTCGCTGCTGCGTTTTCCTTCTCACAGATCGAACGACCCACCACCCAGCCTTCTTCTTCTGCCTATATATGTCACCCTTCCGACGGCTCTATGTTCTCCGAGCAGTACTTGTACAACTAGATTAGGAATGTTATAATCGGTATTCTAAATTCCCTAAGGCATGTTAAGATTAGCAACGGTGCATGATAAGTTAGTAGTCGCACCGTACATGTCATTGCAAATTTGTGTGTTGCGGATCAGTGTCCTCTAAATAAAAAACAAAAATTAAACTCACCCGCTGTTTCAAACGGCGGTTTCAGCACTCTCACCGTTGTTTCAAACGGCAGGTGGAGGCTCCGGTCAGCCACCATGGGTTGTGCCTCCACCCGTCGTTTCAAACGGCGCTTGTGCCAACTGCCGTGTTAAACGGCGGTTCGATCCCTTCCCGTGTGCCACATCACTAGCGTCGTTGGAAACGGCGCTTGAACCTTCAACCGCCGTTGACAACGACGGTTGGAGCGTGCCGCCGTTGCAAACAGCGGTTCGAGGCTACTTTTGCAATTTTTTGGATTGACCATTTATTTTTGTAAAATCGCAATAAAACGTCATGTGCCCAGTGTGGATTGAGTTGTTGGGTCCGTTGGGCAGTTTCGGCCCAAAAGGCTTGTTCACTGCCGCTGGGCCAGAAGAGGTCCATTCAATATGAAAAATTGAGAAACTAACTTTAAAAACTCGACATGCAGACACTAAGATCACCTCCACAACATTATATTAAGAATAAGACGTAAATTGGCTTGTAGTCCAATGATAGGACGGTCTAGTGGGACGCTACCCACTAAGGTTGAAATCCTAGTGATCGCACCTTTTTCTGGGATTTTCCCAGGATTTATTGGTGTTGTGTGTTAAGTGGTAAACGGCATTCTCATCGACAACGAGACGTCAATGGTGACTTCGGGAATCTTTAAATATGTCGGGTGTTCAGTCCTTTGGAGGTACTCATAGGGTAGGGTTTGCATACGTATGTTCATAGGGGTGAGTGTGCGTGCGTGCTGTGAGTGTAATTCTCAAAAAAATAATTAAGAAGTAGACCTTCTCACCCAAGTCGAGAAAATCTTCAAACCTCTATCCCACTCGTACATAGTGGCACGGCAACACACGTGATGATAATTGCCCACCGGCAAAGCCAACCAACTGAGCTAGGCTCGGTCCTCTCAACACCAATCTATACACCTATGACCTATCTCTACTCTCAACACCTATAAATCCACCAAACTTTTATTTTCTAGATCCATACCATCTTCACCTATGACCTATCTCTACTCTCAACACCTATAAATCCACCAAACTTTTCTTTTCTAGATCCATACCATCTTATAAAAAACCAAGCTTAAGGTTACGAGTGGCACATTGGCACGTGGGTACAAGAGCAATGCTCTTCGATTAAACAGTTTTTCCCTTTATAATGTCCAATTAAACAGTTGATTGATGGTAATGCAAAACGAAAATTGATTATTTTGTTCTAAATCTTTTTTCTTCTAAATTAGTTGTATTGATTCATGGTATAAATGAGAACATTATTACGTAAGAAATATGCATGAGAACATGTCCTCCTGCCATGCATGCATATAAATGAGAGAGGTATCTACCAGACAAAAAATGATATATTGTCTACTTTTGCTTCACCTGAAAGCATTTCTTAACAACTACCAATAAGTTTGTAATGGTGAAGGTGGCCGGTGATCTGTGGAGGTTCAGGTGTCGCCTTGCAGTGGCAGAGGTCATCCCTAGGTAGCACTACCCTTGATGCATCACCTTATTGTAAATGCACCGTGGCGTCAAAGCAAAATTCTTTTCCACGTTCAAATGCTGCTTCAAGCTCTTCATAGCTTTGCTCAACTTTCAGATTCTTCGATGCAGTCAGGCCCTCCTGTAGTAAATCAGTGAGAAATATGTAGACTTGTTTGGGCAAATTTGTGATTACTGGAAATCTGATCGAAAAATATGTCTAAACGCTGTCGCTTGGTGTTTAATAAAAGATATATCTGTAATAATTTTTCCCCAAGGATTTACGCAATGTAAGATTGCCGGCTCTAACAAGTTGCGATAAAAATTGCCATCATTGAAAAAACAATAAAACAGTAATAAGGAATGGCTGCATGAAGATCAGAAATGACTAAAAGTAATATAGATAATAAGATGTTGATTGAGTTGCTTCTTATCCCCCAACAAATAGACAAGAGAAACTACCCTTGAGTTACACCACATAAAACTGAACCTCACATAAAATATCCTCAAGGAAGCATAACCAATGATTTCACATTTACATTCAGAGAGTTTTGGAATAATAGATACCTTTTGAACATACTCAGCAACGGTGCAATTTATAATTTTCTTGATGGTTTCTTTCTTAACTTTTGATGGACCAATCAAGTGGAGAGCAACTTCTTTTGGTACCTTCAGCATGCAAGAGAATTAGTAAGTTAGAACAACTTTTACCTATGTGCAAAGGGTTCAGGCAGATATAAACTGAAAGCATAACTTTTGAATGGGGACTTACATCTGGAGTTTTCCCTGAATTATTAAAGTAGCACCATGTGGAAGACAATGCCAACAAAGGTAGCCAGTGTTAGGTTCCTATGGACTATTTAGACAACACAAAGTATAATATACAAACAACAAGGCGTTCAAATGTTTATGTAGCTTAACCAATATGACACTAGCACAGTTGCAGGCAAAACTATATGATTGCCAAATGATGGACATAAATCAGGGCCTGTAAAAGCTATAAGAGTATACCTCCTTTCATTTGTCGAAAGCCAGGAAGGGGTTGTGCAGCAGCAATCTTCTTTGTCAAAACTTTCTCAAAGATAGAATCTGTCATTGTACCGGATACATTTACTTGTATCTGCATTTTTTTAAGAAATATAAAATCAAGAAGAGATTGCTCAAAATAATTAAGGATCCATTGACACCTTCCACACATTACTGCAGTAAAATACAGCTAACCTTCATCAGACCATCCTCTTCAGTACACACTGAAACACAGAAGTCTTTGAAAGATATTGATGACTGTGTCATGTTTTCTGTACCTGATAATTCAGACGAATGACTGATAAGTCAACACTCAAGGATTTTCAGAGCATATACAGTTTCAAGGAATCGGTAAGAGGCATAGACGTACGCTGTATTGGAGATGCTGCCTGTAGCAAACCACAATCTTTCCGGTTGATTCTGCAAGAGAATTTATACAAGAAATTCCAGAGTACTCATTATCATTATGGACAAAATATCACCTCTGTAATGTAATGTAGCATAAGAGAAATAGATTAGACTGACTGTCACTGATTTGATCATTGCTAGTTCATCCCTAACTACAGTTCTAAGGCAAAAAGGAAATCAACTGTATATGTCAAAAGAAAAGGTAGTAAGGCACCAAAAACAACCTACCGTTGTGAAGGTTGCGTGTTTAGCACCATCAAAGAGGATACAGATCGTAGTCTATGAGAAAATTGACATTGGAGTTGCATCCCCCTGACAGATGCATGATTTGTTATCTGCACGACAACCCGCATATTCAGCTTGTAATTCTCAAGGTATGAGCTAAAGTAAGAAAAGTAATACTAAGAGACGAAAATCTAGGTGATTCAAGACTGAATTATCCCTTCCTTCAGTAATCTTGTCAAGCAAAATGCAATACATACTCCTATATAAATCCCTTCTTCTTAATATAATGAAGCGCAATTCTCCAGCGTCTTTCGAAAAAAACATACATAAATTAATTTGCAACAATGTTTGCCTCTCTGAAGTCTGAACATGTTTTAGGCTTGTAACTTGTAAGCAAGTGGCGAAATCAAACGAAATCAGTACTTCTTTCCGTGTTTCTTCATACCAAAATTTGGGGAATGACTCCTGCAATTCAGGTCTCAGCTAAACTGCTTGAGTTTGTACACACGCTCCCACATGCAAAATAATGATTAAAGACTGAACCCTAATTTTCTTCCGAAGTGTAAGCAGAAACAGGAAACAGAGTAACTAAACCAAAACTACAGCTTGCCAGCAGACCAGGCTAAGATATGCAATGAAATATCTTATCCTAATCTGAAGTTCTGAACCATTCTAGCAAAATTACTCAGAAAATATTAACTGCCAAGATTATCCTTGCAAACACGCAGAGGAAGATCCGGCCTCAATAGGCAATATCCGATTGAATGAGGGCGTCGCTCACCTTTGGGTTGGACCACAGGAGGGCCACGGCCGCCGGCGTAGCGAGTGAGCTCCGGATGGGAGTGGATAACTCCATTGCCCCTCCGAAAGTTCCCCTTGCGAGCTCTAAGGTAGCCCGTACGATCGGGGATCGACGGTTGATATAGAGTCAAGAGAGGATGTCTCTCGCTCTTGTATCATCCTAGCCGTTGGTTCCATACAGGGCGGAGGAAATGGCCTCGTGAAATCCTGAGCGGCTTCACTTCTTCCGCGGCGGCGATGGCAGCGGCGGCGGCGTCGGGGGCGGGGGCGGGGGCGTACGAGGAGATGCTGCGGGTGGTGGAGGCGTGCGCGATGCGCATCAGGTGGCGCCTCCGCCCGGCTCCAAGCTCCGCCTCATCAACGGTCAGTGCTCACTCACGTGCTCTCAGTTTTCATCTCTGTATTTTGGATTTGCTATTGCCTGTTGGCAAGAGTCTCATTTCTTAACTCGTCAGTTCCATGCTGCCTTTCTAGTCTGCTGCTAAAATTTTATTCTTTTTTATTGATGAAATTTAACCTCACCCAATTGCAAGTGCGAAGAATTCATCCACTAGACCATTACATGATCTACCATTGGTTTAAGGCTTTAAACTAACCTTCTGTTTCTAATACTGTACTGTAGTTGTAGGTAACTTGGTCAGTAGTTGCAAGTGGTTAGAGTGCCTTCCTCGAGACCATCCCAATTGCCTTGCCCTCTCTGAATGGGTAACTTCTGGTTCTCGATGTCATCAAAACTGTAACCAAGGAATTCATAGTCCAATTAAACTATTATTTGCACATTTGGAGGGGAAAAAATTGCACGACATCTCTATAAAAACATGGTAGCTTCATTCATTTTACTAGTTCTATAAACATCTAAATAAGTGTCTGCCATTCTTATACTGATGACATTTGATCTGCCCGCACTGAATGACATGTTTTGTGTCTCGATTTTGGCAGGTCACAGGTGGCTTTTAGGTTATCCTGTAACATATTTGTTCCGCAATGGAAGTGCTGAGGCGGCTATACAGAATCTCTCCATGCACTCTCTGCATATCTACCGAGTATATATGTGTGCGGAAGTTGTCAGTCAGGTGCGAACAATCAGAAGAGGAACTGATGAGGTAAAGTGCATTGAAAACTTTTGCTACTGTCACATGACTGTTTACAACTTTCTTATTGCACGAGAGAAAACAAAAAGGGACTTCTGTAACCTGCAGGTTGCATACATGATATCATTATACATATGAATGTATTGTCTCTTTTCTAATTCTTGTGGTATCGTTTAGTTCGTTGGAGTGGAATCTTACATGGGATCTTATAAACTAACTGTTACGTGGTTGCCAGTTTTTCAGTTCCTTCCAACCCGAGCACGAGGCATGAAGAAGAGACATGGTCTAAATCATTTATAGCTCGCAAGAGTGAGAAGCTCATGCGATGAAACCAAGTCTGGGCTTCCACGAGATTAGAGGGTGAGTTTTTTCAGAGCCAATCGCAGGTCATTGTGTTACAGCAAATAGGATGCACGTTTACAGCTTGAAGCCTTGAACTCTTGTACAACATATCAGAAGCATCGCCACCCTGAGTCCCTGACCAACACGAGGCCAAGGCCCGTGCAGATTTGTGAACCTTGACCAGTTCATTTTTTATAATTGGCCCTTGATCAGTTGTTGACTTGCAGCTCGCGGGTATACACACGGCAAGAAATGAAGGATACATGCAACAAGTGATGGATGTAGAAGCCGGAATTCATCCCCCATGATCATAAACATCCATGAAAGTTGTATTGTGCATTTATGCTCGAGTTTTTTTGTTTTGATCAATCTGCATGCATGGAGAACCAGTGGTGTTGTGTATACTGCCCCATTGAATGTAGTATTTGAATCTCCAAATCCAACTATCTTGTTTTAGATGAATAGTTTCCAACTTTCCACCTGAAGTCCTGAACCCAAAACCAGCATCGGTGGCTACTCGCTACAAGAGAACTGTTGTCCATATTGTGATATTAATACATCATCTGGTCGAAGAGAAGCTCCTGTACTAGCTTGAGGTGCTGAATTGCATGAACTAAGATGGTTCCAAATCAAAAAAAAAATTGAACTACAAAGTTGTTCATCTCGTTGAGATCTACAATTTTCATATAAAAAATGTCTCCATCCGATCATATGAAACATTTATAATTTTTTAAACTACATTGCGCAGAGAAAGAACATACATGTATAGCCATCGGTATATATTTGCAATTTTTTCTTCGAACCTATGTTTTTCACTAAAATATTTTTTAAAATCGCAATTTGTAATCAAACTGAACAGTTTTTTTAGCACATTCAAACTGAACAAGTGGATAAAAAATCTAAACCTTTCCCACCAAACCAAATCGGCCCAAAAAGAAAACCCGAGCTTTTCGGACCGAAACATTATTATCTTTAGGCCCAGCCGAAAGATGTCGGTCGAGTCCAGGCCGGATTCGGTGCGTGAGATGTTGATGGATGATGGCCCCCTATTCTTCGAGTCCGTCTGCTCTCCTGTCTTCTCCTTCTTCTCTTCGGCTTCAAGAAAGAAAAATAAAAGCTGAAGGCTAGCTATAGCGGCGGCAACCGGTGAGGAGACACCAAAATCAGATCGTTGCAGCGGATCGAAGGAGCAGGAGGACCGACATGGCGGTAAGCCTATCCTTTAACTCCACGCTGCGATTCGTTTTTGGTTACTAGTATTTGACGCATCGTTGTGGGGGCATCCGCAGTGGCAGCAGGCGATGGGATCCGCAGCGGACGGGAGCCAGGCGCCGTCGGCGGCGGCCGTCGGAGGAGGAGAGACGCAGCGGACGCAGTAAGTTTGTCGATTTATGTTTCGGTGCTAGCCTGCTCTGTTCAGATCGCGATTTGCGTTAATTAGCCCCTTTTCATGTGAAGATGGGAAGCAGTTTTTGCGGTGGACTGTTAGTGGGTAAGGGCAATTTGGGCAGAGAAGGGGTAGAACATTTTCTGGAGAACATTTTGGTAGAACATTTTGGTGTTTTTTTCTGGATGAAATCTCGTTGGGAAGAAGGTTCGGTCAATTGGGGCTGTGTGAGTTGTTGTCGATTAGGTTAGATTCGTGGTGCTGTTGGTAACTCGGTATTGAGATGTTCACAGTTGTCAGTGAGGATGTTTACCAGTTTCTCTGCTAACTGCTTGGATTTGGCATGTACTGTCATAGATGTTGGTTAGCTTGTGTGGATTACTTGTTATTCTTGCTTATGGTTGAGTATAGTATTTAACAGTTCTTACAATACAAGATGGATCGAAATACAAGAGGGTTTGGAAAGTGAGGGATGTTGCGATTGTTTTTTCTTCCTCTCTTTTTGTAATGTTCAATTACTGATCCAACATATGAATTGACAAATTGTGGCTCTTGATTATGAAACAACAGTGTCAGTTTAAAACTTTATCCATATATGGGAGTAGAATTGAATTTAGTTTACTTGGTCTGTATGCTTTCAGTAGAATAGGTGTAAAACAGGATTCTTATGCTATTGAGTATTGAGCATAGTAGTTTTCATCAGTCTCAGTTCCTGATTAGCATGCCTATTCCTGATGGCTAGTTGTTTTCAAAATAACTCAACTTTCCAAGCTCCTTGTAGTTGCAGTGTGGCATTTCTATTCAACTCTTTTATAGTTCGATTATGGTGTTTGCTTTTGATAAGTTTATCATTTGATGTGATTTATTCTTGCCATCGTTTCACATCAACAGGTATCCGTATGTGACTGGCAATTCAGTCATTGCCTTGAAATACAAGGATGGTGTAATCATGGCATCTGATACTGGAGGTTAGTCCTTTTTTCTGCACAGACAATACCATTTTTTTACAATGGGGAGCTTAGTTTTATCTTCCAATTGCAGCCTCCTATGGGTCAACTTTGAGATACAAGAGTGTGGAGCGCATTAAGGCAGTTGGCAAGCATAGCCTCATTGGAGCAAGCGGAGAGTTCAGTGATTTCCAGGAGATTTTGCGCTATTTGGATGAACTGACGTAAGTTCCATCAGTAATGGGTGGATATGGAACTTCATAATGATTATTTGGTGAACTCATGTTTTTGTTCTTATGCTCAATGGAAATCTGAATCTCTTCATTCACCTTTTTTTTTTCAGATTGTCTGATCATATGTGGGATGATGGGAACTCTTTGGGCCCCAAAGAAATCCACAGCTATTTGACAAGAGTAATGTACAACAGACGCAACAAGTTTGATCCTCTTTGGAACTCACTTGTGCTTGGTGGAGTTAAAAAGGGTCCCAACGGTGACGAGAAGTATCTTGGGATGGTACTATATGTTTTCAAATGAAGTATCGTCTTATTCACTGGTCTTGATTTTTCAACATCTTACGCCTAATTCTTTACCTGTGCAGGTTAACATGATTGGCACCCACTTTGAGGAAAGCCATATTGCTACTGGATTTGGAAATCATCTAGCGATCCCAATACTTCGTGAGGAATGGCAGGAGGATATGACTTTTGAAGAAGCTGTTAAGCTGATTGAGAAGTGTTTGTTGGTCTTGCTGTACCGTGACAGGTCGTCTATCAACAAATTCCAGGTATGAACTCATTAATCTTTGTTAATGTGCTTAGTTTGCTGAACCTGTAAAAATTTCTAGAAATTCAAAGCAGGATTACAGATTGGTCTAACTTGTACTTGAATGACAGATTGCCAAGATCACGACTGAAGGATCAACCATCTACCCGCCATACTCCTTGAAGACCTACTGGGGCTTCTCACACTTCGAAAACCCAGCACAGGGTGCTGTGGGATCTTGGTAGATGGCCTCAGTGCCTTCAACAATGCTTTCAGCAGCCCTTGAACCTTTGTTCTGAACATCACTGGAACCCCGCATTTGCTTTGTATGACATGCCGGTTATGATCCAGCAGTTGAGCACATGGCTTGGCAAATGGTAGTATCATTTTTACATTCATCTGGACATTTTCTGTATATGATTGTGCCAACAGTACTAGCCGCCGGTCACGGGTTTGCCACCTTCCGTTACGAAAACGTTAGCAAACAGCAAGCACCTTCCCAGACATCCTTTATCTCGCGATCTATCTTTTTATTTAAAAAAATGTACGCAAATGTACGCATATGCTGTGCACAAAGTGCGGGAAAACATTCACTTGTTGAAAAGTAATGCATCGAGAGCCTTCACAAATATTAAATATATTTTTTCCAAATTAAGGTAGGAGCACTGCCATATATCATATAACAAGAAGAAGCATTGGTACATAACACGACGAAGTGTACACACCACACAAGCAAACGCACAAAACACTACACCACCACCACCTGGGAGAGGAGCTGAAAGCAAGTCGTCAAACTGCGTCGTCGTCACCAACGTTGTGTCACACGGCCCGCTGCAAGCCCAAGTAGCTACCTAAACTCCTCCATGTGACCATCTTTCTCAAACCGCACACCCACGATCGTCTATCTCCTGCTCCAGCGAAGTGATAGTGAAGACATCCCTTCACAGCACCATTGAAACTCACTGATCCCAGCCACTCTGCGTGAGATATCTGAAACCGCTTGTCTGAAACCGCCTCATCCACCACCTCACACTCCTCTGCAAAAGACTCAGATATCTGAAACCGCTTAGAGAACAACACAACCACCAAGCCGTCGCCGAGATCACCACTGCACCATGCATGCCAGACCTCCAGCACCCATGGACCCTCTACACCTTGCCGCCAACACATTGACCTTGCACGCCTCCACTGCCACTGCACACAGACCATCCAAATTCCCACGCTACCACAAGCCGAGCAAGTCTCCATAAGCGACGCCTTCAAGGAGGGCGCGACGCCGAAGGCGCCGTCATCGCTTGTCCAACACTGGACCAGGTTTTCACCCTGAGACCACATGCTTCAGGACACGGTGCCCTATAGTTGTGCCCCCATCGGGGAAACGACGCCCCAAAGACGCCGCCACCACTACCACCGGCAAGAGTGCCGGTAAAGGCTTTGGCCCGAACAACACTGCGCCTTACGCACGCACTCAGACAAGCAGTAGCAAACATGCTCCTCGCTGCCTCCACATCTCCTCTGCCAGAAAATGGCTCGGTGCATCTCAACGAAACCGCCACGGCACCGCAAAGACACACCTGTGCTGGGACCAAGGAGTTCCCAGAGCAAGCCACCCGACCCCGCCACCGAAGCGGCGCCGAAACCACACAGTCATCGAGGAGAAGCGACGAGGAGCTCCACCAACTTGCCTCTGTCCCTGCTGCCCGCATGCAGATGTCCGCCGGCACTCATGACCACCATGGCCAAGAGCGGCCAGCTACACAGGCGCACCCCCCACAGGGTCTTCCGCGACCTTGAGAAGCCGCGCCCTGCCCCTTGCAGGCCACCACCGCCACAGTCGCCGCCGTCCCTGGGCAGGCCGCGCCGAAGTGCCCAGGCCCCTACGCTGGCCGCCGTCCTCATCCCGCGCCAACTTGAGGCACTGGTAGAGAATGCTACGACGGACTCCACCACCGCCAACATCGCTCGCGTCGGCTAAGACCGCCGCCGCCGTCGTCTTCCAGCACCACCCGTCACCGCCGGACCCCGACGTCGCGCCCCCACCACGTAGCCACCAGATCCGGCCGGGGCGACGCCGGATCTGGGCTCCTTTCTCCTCTGCCGCTATGTCACCCACGCCGGCGAGAGGAGCTCCAAGATGGCCGAGCGGCCGCGCCCGCCACAGACCGCCGAGGAGAGAGGGGGAGAGCCCCACCACCGCCTTCCCAGTGGGCCGCGCAAGCTTCCGGCGGCCCGCTCAGGCGGCGGGTAGGGTTTGGCCCGTCGGGAGCGGACGCGAGGCGTTCCCCCCAACCCCCCCAACCCACCCCCACAAATATTAAATATACTAACCGTTAAATACAAAGAAATGTACAAGATAAGCGCCGTACATTTCTTCTTAAAACAAATCAGCATCAGCCACTAGTCGGCTGAACAAGGTGAAGAAAATGGTACATATATGATTTTTTTAAAAAAAGAACATGATAAATCCACAAAGTGTGCACTTGATACATAATTCATTGCAAAATTGTGTCACAGACACTTGAGCATTTGGCACATTTTCGTTACAGGGCATGGAACGGAGATATCTCCCAAGATGATCCACTATTTTTCGTTCCAAAGACAATGTCCACATGGAAATTAAGAATCTCATTAGATGGAGTTAAAAATTGTCGCTGTTCTCGACGAATGTCTAACAACTAAACCCCTATGAGCTTCATTGCTTTCTTTACTTGTCAACTCTATCGCGCCTTTCATTATTATGCAGGAATACAGCCTCTCGAGCTGTGGCACGCCGTAGCCTGCCGTGCCGTGAACTCCATAAGCGTTGCTTAAGACTTATAGCTGCCCTAGTAAGTCATCACTAGTAGTCAAGGTGGTGGCAACTTCACTGCTGCTGTCAGTCTCCCTCCATGGGTCCAGGAGGAGCAGGCACATCTGGTGCTTCAGCTGGTGAATTGTCGGTTTCTTTCAGTTGCCATTTGAATCTGGTTCTTTTGGAGCTTCTTTTGGGGAAATTGGTTTTGATAAATCTACATCTTCTGGAGACCTTTCATCCCTTGCAGCCACGTCTTTGGTCATGCTGCCTGAAACAAACAATGGTTCAATATCTTACATAATTATTCCGCTCAAAAAAATATCTTACATAATTATTGCTATTACATCTTAACAAACAAATACAAGGGTACACTGTTACAGTCAAGATCATGAGAACTGACCCTGATCATTTTCTGAGCTTTTCTTTTGTCGGTTTAGGACTTTTCAACTTTGTTACAGGTTTATTTTCTGTTATTTGAGAGGGCTTTAAAAATATTTTCTCTCTGTAGGGGGCAGTTAAAAGTAAACCTGTCACAAAGATGAAGCATAGTTCTAAATAGCCCGCTATTGTCTCGCTATAGCTTTTTTAGAGAGTTGGCGCTACGCTGTTGTTAATTGTTCCTCTATGGCTGATAACGAAACTTTAGCTTCGCTAAGCACCGCTATTTGGCTTACCGCAAAACCTATTTAGCACCGCTAATCCTATTTTCCACTATGTGGATTGATGATGCTTTGTTTTCTCCAAACTAGATCTCCAAAAGCTCATTAATTAGTTGCAAAGAAATAATGATAGAGGTACGAAATCCTAACTGTAATATTTAATTTTGAAGTGATAGACGCAAAGACATATTCTCATATAGTCTTGAACATTGCATAGTATTCATAAAATTTTCTTACACCTTTATTTAATATGCATTATTAATTGAAATTTTTCATATTTATATAAGATCACTAAATGAAATAGTTTTCGCTATATCTCGCTATAGCTTTTTATAGCTTTTGAAAGAAGCTGCCGCTAAATGACTTAGCCCGCTATTTAAAACGTTGGTATGAAATGCCCCTATACTTCTTAATTGGTGACAATAAATAACTAAACTGCAGACCGGTTACAGATATCTCGGAGGCACATCCTCATTCGACGAACAACATGCAGCTCAGCTTCTGCCTTAGCCTTTAGCTCTGAAATCTTTGGGCCCTCCACTTCCTTTGGGGGTTTGGAAAGATCAATAGCGGATTTTTGTTTCTTCGACTTCTTTCTTGATTTCTCAGTTTGGAAAGAGAGTAATGACTCAAACAATATATCGAAGTATCTCAATCATCATCATAACTTGATTGATTCACTAGGTAGTTGGTACCAATCAAACAAGTATTAATTTCTTGGTGAAAAATAATACAAAGGAAGAAATGCAATGAAGTTTACGTGAAGCAAGGGATACTGAATCACAAACAAAAATTTTATACAAAAATTGAAGTCTACAAGTCAATAAAATGGAAACGAAATGTATCCTCAACTATGTGCTACTACTACAACATATCTTTTTTTTTTGCAAGGAGAAGAGAACTTTAGTACTCAAAAACAAAGTTACATTCCTGAGCAATGGTTTGCTCAACACACATCGGGGCCACGAAGCACCACACTGCACTATGACGCCTACACCTTGCCAATTGCGCGAGCTCATGCGCTACCCTATTGCTTCCTCTTCTCTCGTAGATAACCTTCCACTCAGGGAGACGATCTCTAGCTTGTAAAGCCTCATCGACGATGAGAGCTGATCTTAGGCAGGACATGTTCCTCAGCATGACTTCAATGGAGCTGGAATCTGTTTCTAAGATAACATGTTGATAGCACCATTCTACTACCAGCAACAGCCCCTCTGTGCCAATGCTTCAAGCTCCTCAGCATCTGATCCACCACTTATATGTTTCCATGCAGTTAGTTGAATTGCCCCATTGGAGTCGTGAAAGTGCATCTAGGCCCCTAAGTAGATTTTGGTGAATTGAATGACAAAGCGATTAAATGACTAACTCGTTTGTCTAAGATTATGAGCAGGTTTTATTTAATTATTCATGAGCTATTGTTGACATATGTTTAAGATTGGATATTATTTGGCTCATAATGAAGAAGACAGACAAAAGAGTGATCCTATGGCATAGTGACAAATATCAAGCAACAAAGAAAGATAAATATTAGGGATATTTTGAGAAGTTCAATTCATGGTCTCCGGTAAATATGGTAGCTTGATTAAAGTACGAGGATCATAGAAAGAGAAGACGGTAATTCTCTCCGATTTAAATGCAAGGCTTCATGTGGTAAATGAAAGAGAACACAAGGATGAGTATAGACTTAATGGTCCTTAATTGGAAGCTTGCATATTCGTTGTCAATCAAGAACAAGCATTTGAAGCGGGATTTCAAATGAAGGATAATTGTGGATGAAGCAAAGCCGAACTCAACGTGGATTGGGTAAGTGATGAATAGATCAACCGAGATGACTAGGGTGAGGGACTAAGCAATCTTTGGGGTCCTGGCTAGACCGCCATTTGTGTTTTGCTAAGGTGAAGTTCTAGTATCCGTGGGGTCTCGAAGTATCGTATCCAAGCCTTAACCGAGGGAAGCAATGCGACTCATCTATATGTTATGTTTGACAATATGGACTGACTTGTGCATCCAAGTGTGCATTCCTATGCTAGATGGAAAGATCTTAAGTCACTAGCTCAAGTATGGATGTGCTCAAGACATAGGCTAAGTTGAAAGCCCTCAAGTGGAAATTGTTCAAGTATGGCAAGATTGAAGACATTCAAGCTCAAGAGGTTTACACGGTGTTTTTATTTAACCTTGAGTATAGGTATGCCGTACTATCAAGAGAGATGCAACATTAGCGAGTTGACCAAGTCAAAGTGCTCTTAGATAAACCTTGTGAGAAAATAGCTTTGAGAGCCTTGAGTGTGCTAACAAACCCTCCTAACCTAACCTGAGCCGCTTCATCTCTTTGGTGAAGTGTTGGAGGTTTTGGGGGTGTCTCGGGCCTGACCGGTGCTGGCTGGCCTAACAGCTAGTTTTTCAAACACCGGTCTGACCGGTGCCCGGTGCCGCCCGACAGCTAACGGCTAGTTTTCTCCTTTGAGGGGTATAAGTACCCCAAGCCTTCTTCAGTGGAGGGTTGCTGATCTTTGTGTTTATGCTGAGCTCCTAAGCCATTTCTTGCAAGCCCTAAGCCTTAGTGGCTCTCCCCAACCTCTCTTTGTGAGATTTGTGGATTCAAGCCATATCCTTTGTGTTGGGTTGAGAGAGTGAGCTCAAGAGAGCCTTTGTGAGCTAACAAGAGCATTACCATAGCTTGAGCACTTCGATTTTGCGTCTACAAGCATTGAAGCATTTGTTACTCTTGGAGGTTTGCCTCCTAAACGGCTAGGTATCGCCGGCTAGCTCCCAAGGTTGTGGTGAGCAGCGGCAAGTTTGTGAGGGCTGTGATCTTGCCTCTTCATGAAAAAGATCACCTTAGTGAAAAGGAGGAAAGTGGTTGAAAGAGACCCGGCTTGTTGTGGGAAATTTCCCTTACGAGCTCCTTAACGGAGACATAGCCTTTCCTTAGTGGGAGGTGAACTTCGGGAAACAAATCCTTACATCTCTTTGTGGTTTGCCTCTCTATGTTGTTTTCTAGCATATTTGATTTGCTTTCGCTTCGATCTACTTGGGTGTGCTACTTGTGTGTGCAGGGCTCATTACCTTGCTTGTGATCATCTACCAAAGTCACTCACCAAGTTTGGTTCGTGCTAGAAGTCAAGAGGAGCTTGAAGCTGTTTTTGCAGGCTCTCTGTGGCGCACCGGTCTGACCGGTGCAGGGCAACGGTCTGACCGGTGCCACCTGCTGTGCAGAGCCAGCGACCGGTCTGACCGGTCAACCTCACCGGTCTGACCGGTGACGCTTGGCAGTTCAAGTTTTCGGGGACGAAAAGTTTAAGTTGGTCGTCACGCCTATTCACCCCCCTCTAGGCGACATCAAGGCCCTTTCAAGTCGCAAATAGCTACTCCAATGCCACCCTCCCCCGGCCCCGATCGTTCATCAAAGGCTCCATTGACATTGATCTTCAGCCATCCTCAACTATGTGGTACTACTACAACATATCTAATGCCCAAGGCCAAGCAGATTGCCCAGTGTAATGAAGTTTTTTGTTTACACAGCTTTTATTTTTGTACTCTTGGCTCTTGATCTCTGTCTGTATATTTGTACAAAAACATTAGCAAAAATAAAGTTGAGCAACAAACATGTAGTAAAGTAACTAACACAATATAAGCAACACACAGGCAATTATCACTTTATATCTAGATAACATCAGCAAGAACAAGCCAAGTATTCAACAAAACTGAGTACATGTAGAAAGTCATTTGGCAAGGATCCTACACACTGCGAGAAGTGAATATGGAAGCACACTCTTCTTTGAAGTCGGTGAAAGCTACTAATGATGTTCCTAGCAACAAAAGGTTGGATAGTAACTCATTCAATAGAGTCAATAACAAAACCCTGAGTTGTTCATGAGTTCATGTGTCTGTAACATAACAAATTAAGTACTTAGGTAAATAACCATTATTCAAAACTTGACAGAATCATGTCAAAGCAACAAAAGTTTGAATAAATAAAACAGTTTACTACTAACCATACCCCACAAAGGGTTATCCTCTTGGCTTCCAAAAATATGCACACAAGCTTCTTCAGATGTATTTGCGCTTGGATAAGACAGATGAGAAGGTGCGAATTCTTGTAAGGTTCCTTGTGGTGGAACCTACCCACCAGAGTTCGAGTCCTCATCTCGGCACTAGTGCTTGCATTTTCTGAGATTTATTCCAGGATTTAACCGACATTTTTCTTTCAGTGGTAGGCGATGTGCTCGTCGATAGGGAGGTGCCAGTGGTGAATTCATCAATCTCGAGGTTTTGCCAGCTTAGTCTTTCGGAGGTGCTCATAGTGGTAGGGTTGCATACGTGTGTTCGTAGGGGTGAGTGTACGTGTGTGTATGTGAGTGTCTGCGTCTGTACCATGTGATTAAAAAACATAGAGAGAAGAGAAGGTACATGTACTAACCATATCCACTAAAGTTTTAGTTATGCACCTAGATATATTATTATGTCTAGAATCCAGATACATAGTAACTACTATGAATCTAGAAAAGTCAAAACGATCTATAATTTGACATGAAGGGAGTACATTTTTAGAAGCTAAGGATACGGAGAAGACTTTGTTCTTGTGCAGAACTTGGAAGTAGTCTTAATGCATGAAAGTATTAAGAAACCAATTCATCAAGGGGATCATGGCGCTTGGGTCACGTCAACACTCACTAGTTCAAGAGCAAGTCTGCAAACTCCATGTTATTTATTCACACCTTCAGGATGCTACAAAATTGGAGACTGGTTGAAATATATTTTAGCAAGTCATGAATCCTATAATGTTCCCATGAGGTGGTGCTTTTGCATCCCACTCATTTAATGAAGACAAGCTGGCAGCAATGTTGTCACAATTAATTTCCTTGTTGTGATTAAGCCTATCAGCATCTCAACATAAATAGTGGCTCAATTTCAAGTCATAGATCACAACTATCAGATAAGCACACATGGAACTCAGGAATGAGTTTGGAACTTCTTGACCTCTTCGGGCCCAGAGAAAATTGAGTGTGTATTTCAAACGGTGCCATATTCCTACTCATATAGTGATTCTCTGTTCTGACCTTGTCTATTTGGACTCTTGAAATTGAGTGATTTTACCTTTTGGGGGGGGGGTTAAGAGTGATTTTATCATTATGAGGAGAAACAACAACGGATCAGTAAAAAACAAATTATTATAGTAAGTATACAAAGACTCCATTTGTTGATTTTGTGGGTTTTGCACTCGCGAATTTTAAACACAACTAGCTAAGGATCTCCTCCTATCTCTAATCAATCTGGGGGGCCGGCCAGATTGGACAGCCATGGGAGCACATGCCCATACACACACACGCGCGCAAGGTGAATATAGCTATCTAACATTTCCACATTTGGAGCAGCAAGTGAATCAGTTTCTTTTGTGGGGCTCTCACCACCCCCATGCTCCGTGTAGGTAGCAAGTGTAGACTTGAAGGTTTCCGGTTTTCTTCTGATGTTTGTGTTGTTTTTTTGTGTCACTATCACCAACTGCTTTTACTACCTGAGTACCTGTTTATTTTTCCTTGGAGTTGAAATTCTTGTGGCTATTATCTTCATTTTAGACATGCTATTGGCTTCTTGTTCCTTCAAACTTTCATCTATTTTAGAGTGGGATGAAGGGTTTCTATTTTGAAATAATCGTTCCTTTTGCACGCTCAGTGAACAACCCAAAGGCCATTCCCTGCAACATATCAAGAGTAATGTTTAGTCATTAATCAAAGTGAACAACCCAAAGGCCATTCCCTGCAACATGTCAAGAGTAATGTTTAGTCATTAATCAAAACAGCTGGAGCACGACACAATATGATATTACCACTTCCTCACATAATTAGCTAAAATATGTATAAGTTTATCAGAACCTCCTTATATGCATGGTAGATTGGTAGTAAATGGTAGCACTCAACAACATACGTCGTTGCAAGACACGAATCACGTTTAAATAGCAACATGAAATCATTAAGAAATTATTATCATTGATAATATCATTGAAAAATAGCATATTAATAATGTTAATGAACAAACACATGAGTTATGGACGACACCGATTTAACTTCAAAGGTGTTTTCTTAAGCATGCTATTGAGTAGAACTTCAAAAGCACCAATTTAACTTTAAAGGCATTTTCTTAAGCTTGCTACTGACATTTTTCTCATACTACAGAATGAACGACATCATAGATGTCCCCTTTTTACTCAGTGAGTACACACGATGTTCTTCGAGAAAACGCAACCTTTTGCGCTTGATACTTGTTAAGACATTAGTGTAAAAGACATACATATTAAAGACATGAGTGATATGTGACAACCCGCCCAGGAAAATACCGTACTATCGCCTAAACCAATCCACTTTGGTCATTAAGCAATAATAAAGTATCATCCTGTCGTTAGTTGCCGGGTTAACACCCGGTAAATCACTTACAAAGCAACAAGGATCGACATATATGCATTAAAACTCACGCGAAGGCGAGTCCAGAGAACAACATATGATTAACATCCAAATTTACCCCGAAGGGCTTAATTATTACAAACCGAAGTCTTTGACACGACAACGAAGTTCAGAGTTTTGAAAACAACGGAATTAAACTAAACGGCACGAGGAAACACCACGGGAGGCCTGCCATGATGCCTTCATTCATCGTCTTCAACCCACTCCAGCTCCCAGCCAGGCGGGATCTCTCCAGGCCACACATCAGCAAAGGCATTACCTGGAGCAACAGATTATAGCAAGGCTGAGTATACTAATACTCAGCAAGACTTACCCGTCGGTGACAACTACATCACCAACTCTAGACATGAAAGGTTTTTGGCCAACGGGGTTTCTTTTGCTGAAAAGCAACCAAGAGTATGTCCTTACTTTCAATATTTTAGCACAAGTTCTAGTTGATTATTCCTTTCTAAATTAGCAAGCTAGTGCAAGCATAAGTTGTGCAAACAATTAATCAAGCATAATATTCATCAACTTCCATCATTAGGGATCTCATGGCCAGTGGAGTAAGTAGTCTCAGATAACGGTGAGAGACCGACAACCAGTTGATTTAAACCTTACAAGGTAGACCTAAACACACGGTAGGGTGCCCCCGCGAGGACAACCACCAGGTGGTTCCGAAAAGTCCTCGGTTCAGGATAAAAGGCCACAGTCTTCGGTACAGGCTATCTGGTATACCCCGCAAGGCACCCAGCATCGCACATGCACCACCGGTAGCTAGCCGGGGGACACATCCCAAGATTAGTCACAGTAAAATCCCTTACTGTCTCGTTAAGGTACTAGGCTTACCGTACCCATTTCCGACAAGTGCTTAGTACGTTCAAACACTTAACCCACGAAAGCCATTGGACCGGAGCCCACATCCCATGCTCTTACCACATGAGCAATCCATTTAAGGAGATCTTAGGATTCCAACATAAGAACCTATTCTCGCGAGTGACAAGCATCACTCGACTTGTAACGGTCCTATAGCATAGCAGCTACCGACCTATCATACTAGTAAGGACATAGGTACCTAGGAATCATGCATCTAAGGTTTCATTTCAACTCCTGAACGTAAATGCACAATCATCCATAGATAGTTGCATAAAGTTTCAAAAACACTTGGTTAATGCACCGGGGCTTGCCTTCGTCAGCAGGGTTAGCCTGAGGGTCCTCGGTGTCGTCGATCACCTCCACGTACTGCAGCTCCGCGTCAGCTCCTCCTTCCTCGGCTTCCGGCACGAGCGCGTAGTTACCGTCAGGAAGCTCTACACGGAATGCAATGCAGGGTTCAGGTGGTGTGATAGATTAATTATTTTGTCCAACACTTGTTGGCCACATTCACCTTAACAAACAATTAATTATTAATTCCTTTTCATTAAGGTTATTATGGACAAGGGTTTAATCTTTGACCAACAATTAATTAATGTTTACTTTCATGATTGTTATTTCATGTGAGACTTATTATTCAATCTTTTAATAGCAATTGTGTACACATCTATGTAAATAATTTCAATTTAAATTCTTAAAACAGCAAGGTGTATTTAGAGATCTTAAAATTAAGTTATGTAACTATTTACAAGGGTCACAAGGTTAAAGGATCTATTTTCTTAATTACTTCCCACTAACAAGCTCATGTGCACCCTAACTTTTAAAGGCACAAACAAAACATACAAACAAGGATAGGGGGTCCTTGCTGGCCTAATTACTACTAAACATCCACTGGATTCAAGCTTGGACACTAAAAGAGCTACAAGACCTATATGTGCAAGAATAACATTTCCTAGCTAATTGAATTAAAGGAAATGCATAATAAATAAATATAAGGCTCCTGCATCCAACAACAAGCCTACATCTACTCTAACCCTAAACAAGATCAGAACACCCATAGGTTCACCACAAATATATTTGAAACTTGAACTATGCATTTAAAGATATATCTAAGCATAAATCAGGATTAAATAAATCTAACAGAGATAAAATCAAGATAAACTCAGGAAAGTTACTTCTAGGCCTAACATGAACATAGCCACAAGTTGAGCACAAAAAATCAATTCATATTTTGCTACAAAAATCAGTAAAGTAGAAATAGTATAAATACAAAGTAATTCATAATAAAAGATCTGTTCAATAACTTTGTGCAAATTTTGGTCCAGAGGCTAAACAAGACAAGTCTAGCAACATATCCAAAATTCAGCTCCGTAGCCTTTCTAGATTTTGAATTACAGCAAAAAGGTGTCAAACTGAATTTGAATTTTCATTCAAAATCTATAAGTCAAAACTATGGTTATGCTCTGCAAAAGTTGTAGATCTACTCTCACTGAGACCAACAAAATTAGGTTTGCATTTTCCTGAATCTTCTGTGAATTTCTAGCCCTTTTCTAAGGTGCTGGACCAGTCTGCTATAAAACTAAGTTTCAGAACCTTGCAACTAAGTCCCTGGGTTCACAACCATGCCCTCGCGAATAACATCCGTGCCCTTGCCGGCGAAGGGAAGCTCGTCGGCGGCGAAGCACGGCCGGGGAGGTCAACATGCGGCACCAGGGTGCAATTGGGCTCACCGCGGATTGATTGGCGGTGGTGGCGTGGCCGGAAGTGCTACCGGCGAGCGGCGGCGGCGAGCCCGCGGCGGCGCTCCCGCCTCGGCTCGGTTTCCGGCGAGCGGCGGCGCAAGGTAGGTGAACAAGCGGCCGTGGGAGCTACACTGGTGCCTAGGGAGGAGATTGAGAGGGTCGGTCGGTGACGGAAGCGAGCGGAGGGGGGTGCTCGCCTGCGGCGGCGACAATGGCGGGCGGCGGACGGCGGCTCACGCGCGGGAGGAGAGGAGGGGGCTATTTATAGCCGGGCGTGCGCGCGCAGGAGCGAGGTCGCTTCGTGGCTAAGCGTCCCGGCGCGTTTAAAGCGCGGTACGGCGGCGGCATCGGCGTGCGTGCGCGGCGGGGCGGGGAGGACGCCGCGGCGAGCGCGTACACGCCGCGTGGCGCGCGGTTCCTCCGGCCGAGGCGGCTCCTAGGGGTGCGCGTGAGGCCGACGCACGCTGAGGTCATGCACAAACTTCGACGGCCGGCTGTGGTACGACGGCGCACGGCGGCGACGCGTGGACGCGCGCGCGCGAGCGTGACGTCGCGCCGAGCGCGTCTCCGGCCCGGTCCGTCCCGAGTGCCCCTGTTTGCTTGCACGATTCTCAAAAAGTTGCATATAAACTTCAAATCTTGTAGATAGGAAAGTTGCAGATGAGTTGATCCTCTAAAACATGGCTGAAACCGAATTTGAAATGGATTCAAATTGAAAGAGAAATTCAAATGCCAAGTTGAGGATTTTCATGCCTCGGGTGAATAGTGAAACTGAGTTTGACTGGAAGTTTTGAACCTTTTCCACTCGAAATTTGAAATGCCGCTCAACATGAAAGTTGTGTCTCATGAAAAACTGGACAACTTTTATATTGGGAGATTTTGAGGTGTTTAGGTGAAACTTGGAGAACGCGGCAAAAGTTCCAGATCGACACAATGACATCAAGGGGTGTGTCCCCCTTAGCTAGGGTTTTGACCAAGGAGAGTGTGCTAGACTTGCTTAAGATGCTAATGGGTGAGTGTTGGTGAGGTTTTCGAGGTGATGACCCAGGTTGACCATGCTTTGACCCTAGTCAACAAGTTTGACCGGCAATTAAGGTTAATTAAAAACCTGGGGCGTCACATGATAGGAGCACAAACATAAAATTTGTCGGGTCAATAAAATCAAGAAGATGATTTCACTTCCAACACAACTTGTGTGTGTATGAAGCACGCAAATAGGAACATGTGCATCAAGCACACAGATAGGAACAATTTCAACACGAGTGTTGGTTCCCAACTTGCCATTAGCTCACAAGCTATCTTACTCCAATGTGCCAGACAAGCATGATCATATTAAATAATTTTCAATAGCAAATAGCTTCTACAAAACCAAACCAAATGATAGGACCAAGCCACACCAACTAGTATAATTCTGCAAAGTGACCATATTTGTACAACTCTGCTTGTTGGTGGACCACAATTCCACAAATTAAGGCATGTACCTGTAGTACATGTAAGTATGTAACACATTGTAAGTTCAAGAAAGTAACTCTGTATAATAAACTATAAACGAGAATAATACCAGACATGTTTTGAGCTCCACCTCTGAATAAGCAATATGCTGGAGCACGTATGGCTCTGAAGGAAGTGCTACGGATTTATTAGTTGCCCGTTAGCTCTTGCACTAACAAGTCACTGCTACATGGGCCACCTAATGCCGACTTGATATCTTTCTCCAAGAGTGATAAGATGCTTTTGGTTTCAGATCCATGCTCGAGCAAGCACATCTTCTTTGCCGATCGACAAGCATTCCAAGTGCCCCAAGCACATGGCACCCCAAAGGTCGAAACCCACCCCAAAACGGAAACAAATTGTACGGGGAGAAACCGCAATCCACTCTTCTGTTCGCCAACCCCTCCCGCAAATCCACTCATCTCTTCTAGTTTATGTGGAGATCGTTTAGCTTCTCTTTTTTCTACTTCCTGCGCAATATGTTACAACAGATCAACTTGTTGTAAATAATATATACACTCATTTTTCTATCACAAATGGTTGTCTTGTGGTTAAGTTGGTTGCGTTCCTACTAGATCTTGCAAACTCATTTTTTCCCCAATTGCTCGCTCAATTCCTTTAACAGTTAATTGCACCAACCATACAACAACTTGTGAGGTGGGTGTGTTGGCACCAACAGGTCAAATTGACTAGCACGCCTCGCACTAGGGATTCAGTGGGTTGCTGCGCAGGAGTCACGTCCGATTTTTGCGTCAACAAGTGCATAATTATACAACAAACTTGTAAAATACTTAATCTAGTACAGTAACTTGACAGGTGGGTGTAGATTGGTCCAACAGCTGGTAAAGTGTTCAATCTAGTACAATAATTTATCAGGTGGGTGCAGATTGATCCAACAACAAGCTAAATGCTCAATTTAGTGCAATAATTTGGCAAATTAGTGCATCAACAGCCCAAATGACAAGAACGTAATAACCAAAGTAGATGGGCAGAAGTTTTATTCCAATCAATAATTCTCATTTTTTATCAATGAAAGTCATTGATCGTGACATGTCCGCTACTTCTCAATTATGTACATAACTTATTTGTTCATTAGATGAAATTGAATAAAATTTTAGAATTACACCAGGTATTAATGAAATACTAAAGCCCACAAGAGAAGCATGTATGTTTCTAGTTTCGCTCAATTTTACTTTCTAAACAAGTAGATGTGGCTTTAAAAAAAATCACACCAAATTTCTAAAAGGTATCATAAATATGCATTAATATATTGATTTTTAGTTGAACAAAAAATGAGTATAACAAAAATTTAAAATGCTAAGATGAACTTATCATATTTATATCAAATCAAGTATTTTCAATTAAAATTAAATTATCGTATAAAAAATAGTTAATACCAAGACATAACATTAATTTCGTAAACACTAAGGGTTCTAGTCTAGGATAAATATATTACCCTTGCAAACACGAATATCAGTGATCAAAGAATGTTAATATCAATGGTCAAATAATGTTTAATAACACTTTAAAAATAATATTTAATAACTTGTTGTGATGTAAATATTTTAATTGTTGCAAAATTTGGACTACATATGCACTAATTACCAATTTAATATAATAGATTGAGTATTTACAATTTTTTGGACTAATCTGCACTCGCATGCCAAGTTAGTTACCAAGTTACTGTACTAGATTGAGCATTTCACAACTTGTTAGATCAATCTGCACTTGACAATTTGTTGTATGGTGAGTGCAATTTACTCATTCCTTTAATCAGCTGGTTGTGTTTCTAGTGGATCTTCGTCAGGTATCGTTTCTAGTCTAGGTATTTTCCTACAATTTGGTAATTGGATGTTACATATACGGTGATGGTTTGATTGTGTGCCTTTAGCCACTATGCCCGTTGTCTTTTTACATTATTATAAATCCAATAAGTCCAAACGGCATCCGACCGCCAAGATCAAAGCAGTGGAAAATTAGCTGTCATAACAGACGGTATTACGAGAGCAATTTCCTTCCTAGTCAAACAAAAACAGGCAAAAGACTCAAAAGGTAAAACATGTGCCACGTAGGCTCTCATGCCCACCAATGTATTCAAGCTTACATGTATGAAACAAAATTTATTGCAAAAAAGTGTTATTTGGAACAATAGCACTAATAAATCTGCCAAGCAAAATCCAATTTACAAGTGTTTCTGTCCGACCACAGTGGAGGTAGCTACACACACTGTCTTTGGTTAGCTTTCCATCATGCAGATCCGGTGAACCATTTTAACCCCGCAAAAGCTGAACGGAGAGGCCTCTCGGTTTAGCGTTAGCGCGAGAGGCCTCCCGATTTAGATAGGACGAGGAAGATTGAAAGACAAAAAAGGAAAGAAAAGAAGGAAAGTAACAAATCCACCAAAAATGTAACTCCATCTTCTCCGGCGATCTTCTCCAACTCCGGCGGTTGGTGGGCGGGGCAGCCGACGGCGGGACGCCGGCGGGCGCGGGCGGCGGTGGAGGCCGACGGCCTTAGGGTTCGGGGTTAGGGTTTGGGGGTTCGGGATTCGGGGGATCTTCCATGGCCGGAGTTAGAGGGAGGTTCGGGGGAGGCTGCCGGACCGGCGGTGGAGGTGGGGTGTGGGCGGAACGGCGGGCGGCGGCGGCGCCGCCCGCCGCGGTGGTGGAGGAGGGCGGTTGGGCCAGGTCGGTGGCGGGGGCGTCGGGGTCGCGGTCGCATGGGTGGCTCGCCGGAGACGAAGAAGACGGTGAGGAACCGATGGCGGGGACGTCGGTGGAGGCGGGTCCGGTGGTGGCGAGCTCCTGGGCGGCGGAGGCGCCGCCGGAGCCGGGAGGGACGGGTCGGCGGCAGGGGTAAGCATCGGGATAGGTTAGGAAGGGCGGGGTTGAGGGGGAGGGGCGGTTGGTGGGCGGCGGCACGGCGGCGAGGTCGCCGCCGGCCGTGGGTGGTGGTGGAGGTGGCGGTGGTGGCGCAGGGGGACAACGCGGAGAAGACGAGGCGGGGGCGTCGCGGGCTCGCGGCGGAGAAGACGATGCGTCTTTTTTTCCCCTTTGCGTGGGGCGCGCATGTGGATAAGAAAGCAGGGACTGCGGCCGGGGAGGGCTCTCGACCGAGTCCTATCGGGAGAGCCCTCTCCCGGTAGACACGTCCTTTCAACCCAGGGCACCTAAATTACGCCTCACAGAGTCCGACCCAATGAGGATATCAAGGGGTGAGCCCTGTAATGTCAGGCGATCTGAGAAGGGTGGTCTTGTACCAATACCAATAATTTACCCGGAGGGGATCACATTTCTGCAGGATACAGCAAACAGCCGTTGCATGATCAGCATCTGCCACTTCAGGATCAGAGTTCCTTATTGGTTCAAGAGTGGCTTTAAGTTCCTCCGAAGGCTGCAAACCCGAGCGAAGAAGATCAAGCAGCAAGCTCAAAGCAAATACACAACTCCAATCATTCTTCAAGACCTTGAGACAAACATCAGAGATGCGTTCGTCAGATACTAGCAAGTTATTCTCGCCCTTGTATAAATCCTTGAGGTATCTCCAAGGGCTTTCATTCTGAGGATTTGCTACAATACCTTCAATTGTGTAATCTACTTCTGAATCACGTATCCCTTTAAGGCCACCAAGAAGTGGTGATCTTGTTATTACAAGATATCTCCGTTGCAAAACAAAATCAACATACTTCAGTGCAAGCTAAATAGGTGATCTCAATTAATCAGCAGAAAAAGAAGGCACCGGGAGGCAGGACAAGCATTCATGACACCATGTAACAGGCAATAGAAAGTCAAGAACAGACACACGATAGATTTGTATGCGACAGCAGTATGCTGTTATCCACTTTGTCCAGCATTGACCACCACTAATTACATGAAGCTACCTCTGCTGGCCATATGAACATGGTACCATTACAATGAAAATACTCCCAACACTCTAGTTTATAATTTTTTTTACAATGAAAAGGTTTACATAGGTCATCATGCAAAATTTTACAATGCCATACATTTAAAAAAAGAGAAAGTAAATCAGAAAAAACTGCACAGTTCTGCAGACTCATAGGATGAAATCGACATGAAATGATCTATCATCTATGAAGCCCAAATGATAAGATAACCTAAGGGTGAAATTGCACACGAAACTAGACAAAAGTTTAAGAGACAAATAGCACAGAGCATGACCTGATTCCAAGCTGAATTATTCAAGACATCTTCCTCAAGTAGCTGGTTACAGTACTGCAGTTCACTCTCCCATCCACCCAATGCTTGAAGAACCCACTGCAACAGTTGTAAAGCAATATTGTTAGTAGAACAAAGCTTGCACTGGTACTCTTTTTTTAGTAACCTCGAACTGGTACTCATAGCTTAGCTTAGTACAGTACCCAAGTGTGGAATACTTATCAGTTATCATATAGTAAAACGGGATGTGCATTATGCAAACCTGCCTATGAGACCAAGCATGGTAATTTTTGGCATCAATAGCAAGTATCTTCATTGTGAATTCATGCTCTTTATTTGCAACACCAGGCCCTAATTTCTCAGCAAGCCATCTCTTATGATGCCTAAAATTATAATTGGGCCCTGCACGGTTAATCATGATTTCCATAGCAATGAAAGATGGATAAAATTTATAATTACGGAAGTCGAGAAATTGGCAATTGTTTACACAACATCCACACCCACAAAATAGGACACTAGTTTCCATGAAATACTAAATGTGCTATAAGATTTATTTTAATAATGGAACTCACCAGATTTGATAGTTTTTTGGATTACATAAGGCAATTTTTTCAACAAAATTCATCTCTTCCAGAAAATCAGAATCCAATGCTTCCAGAATAAGGCGTCTGAAATGCCAGACCTATCAAGTAAACAATTAAGTCTGTAAGTATAAAAGGTAACTACCAAAAGGGTTGATTGATATCAAAATGGAATACATGACAATACTTAAAAAACAGGGCTTGTACTAGCGATAGAACAAACAACAATTCTGTGACGGTAAACAACACCATTGCTGTTCAAGTGCATTAAGAAACATAGCACAGAAAAGAAAAGTATGGGTGGCCTTCTACAGATATCACAGGCGACGAAAAAGCATGCTGCATGAATGATAGACGGTGTCAATATCAGAGTACATTCTATGTAAAGCTGCAAACAGGTACCTATTTGTCCAGCTTACATTGAAATTCCAACTCTCTAAAACTGGCTCTACCACACTGCTTGTTTCTACCTTCTGTAGCATTGTCGCATGCTGATAACTGGACCATAATAGTAATGGTTCAGAAATTTTATCCATTGTAGCCAGTGAAGCTCATGACCACAGTGCTACATGGTTTCAAGTCAAAACTATAACTCAATGGATCAACCTCTATAGTAGAAATTTATTTTTCCCCCTTAAAAATTTGTCACATAACCATAGAAACTTTAGTTTTCAATAACCTCATGAAAATAAAGTAGAGAAAAAGAGAGAAGAGCGTAATTCTCACAGTATAGTTGCCGGGGTTGAGCTCGATGGCCTCGGCGGTGAGGCGGAGGGCGCGGGGACTGCGCTCGCCAGCGAAGTAGAGGCGCGGAAGTAATCCATGACCTCGCGGAAATCGTCGCGGTAGGCGATGGGGACCACGGGGTTGGGCCCATCGTCCTGCGGCACTGGCACCACATCGGCCAGCTCCGGCCAACTGCTGGGGCCGGACTTAGCGTGCTCCATCGGCACTGGGAAAGGAGACGAACCTGCTCGAGCAAGGGAGGATGGATCACAAACCCACCACGAAGCACGCGAATCAATCCGGGAAGCGGAAAAGGTTAGGGCTCCGTACCAACAGAAGAGATCGATCCGCTGAAGCCGACTGGTTGCCACCAGCCTCTAGGCTACCCGATGCGGGGGAGGCGAGCAGGCGAGCTTTTTTTTTTATATATACTTAAGAACTCATATATTAAACATTAAAACATAGTATAAAGATTGGGATATTCCCTCCCAAGAGTGGTTGCAGTTTCTGAGCTACTACAAAGGAGTCAAACATGTGACTCAAATGAAAGCACTTATCCTTAAGGATACTAGACGGTCTCATAATCTTGATTCTGCACTTGTAATAGAGCAAACATGGGTGATCTCCAACGGGGGCGCCGGGCCACTAGAGAGAGCTGGCCACGCCAAAGACATCTGGGGTCCTCTTTATCGCACTTCGATAGTATAATCGGCGCTCCCCTCGGCTGTCTGATCGACTTGTGTCGTCGAGGATTTAGGATCTTGAGCCGTAGATGAAGTTTTTGCTTTACCGGACTCAAGATGTTGGTCCTACTCTCATCAACATCAAATCTGAGGACCAGCATCGACCGAAGTCGGAGGTCAGCCCGAACATTGAGAAGAGTGTTGTCACTTCCATATTTGCGATCCAAATAGGTACAGATAATGAGTTTGATGTTGCTTGTACCCTTTGTCACGTTGAATCTTCTTGTACACTCCTGTCTTGCATGTAGGCCACCTATGTGCGCGTAGCCATCCAGAAAAAGTCCAAACACCTCACTGCCTTGCAGGTAGCGGCCACGAACTCCCAACCACCAGCGCTCATCACTGCAGCATTGAAGCAAGGCTGCCATCGTTGACTGCTGGCACGACACCCAATGTGGGTCCCACAGAGAAGTGCATCCCAGCGGCTCCGTCCACACCAAGGCAGCAGGGAGTAGCCGGAGCTCAACATGGAGTTGGCAACCCAGCGGAACCGCCGCCGGGGCAGCAAGGAGACGTCGGAGCGCATCATGGTTGCGGTGGCTCTTGCATCGATGGAGGCCCTGCCGAACATGGCATCTTCGGCAGAGAGCGGCGGCCACTGCCTTTTCTTCTTGAACTTGGGGACGGGCGCGACTGGGACAGCGGTGGAGGCGGACGGGGCGGTGGTGGGGATGGGTGTGGAGGTGGGGGAGGGCGGCGGGGTGAGCAAGGTGGGCGAAGGTGGCGTTGGAGGCGGAGATGCGTATGGGAACAATGGTGCTCCAGCGAGGTGCGCAGCAGCAAAAGTGGAGATTGGCGCAGTGCCTCGCGTGGAAGTGAACGAAGCGGTGGTGGGGATGGTCGTGGAGGTGGCGGAGGGCGGCGGAGAGGACGTGATGAGCGATGGTGGTGTCTGAGGTGGAGGTGCGTGTGGGAGCAGTGATACTCCGGCGAGGGGCAAGGCGAAGCAGAGACCGCCGACCGCTATGTGCTCCTGAAGCGCTGGGTTCAGGTGGGAGCGAGACCCATAGGTCAGTGAAACAGAACGTGACGTCCTCCTCAAACTTTTGAGTCTTTGATTGATCAAAATATTTTGTTTTATTTGGAAACGCAGAAATCGCGCACAAATCTTTCTTCAAAATGCTTTGGGTAATACCATATTCGTTGAATTTTATAAATGTATATATATCTATTATACTATAAAGAATGAGTTCTTTTGAAACAATTCTCACCAAAAGATCTACCCACTTACCCCTTACAGGAGGATCTACCTATCACAGAAGACCCACCAAAATCCGTCCTCTGGTCGGATGAAAGAGGGAGGTGGAACCATTTTTTCGTCGATGCAAAATACTTCTAGCGATTTCCTCCGTTTTTTTCACCGTGTCTTCCTCTTACCCGCCTGCTGTACCCGCGGCCGACCCGCCACCGCCAATCACGCATCCTTCCCATTTTTTCCTTCCTTCCGTGCCGATACCCGCTCCCCGTGCCGCCGCCGTCTCCCCTCCCCAGATCCACTCAAGCCCGGAGCCCCTGCTCCTCCTTCCCCCGGCGGCCGCTCGTCCTGCCCACGCTCCGCCGCCACCAGCGGGCGGCCGCGGGTCCTCCCTCCTCGCGGCACCGTGGACAGGGAGGAGGAATAGTAGCAGCGGGCCGCACCTAGCCCTCCCCGCGCCCGCGCCGCCGCCGCCAGCTCCTCCCTCCTCGCGGCACCGTTGAGAAGGAGGAGGAGGAGGAGCAGCGGGTCGCGCCTCCCCGTGCGCTCTCTTCTCCCTCTCCTCTCTCTCCCGGTTACGACGACGGGGAGGCGGCCAGTCTGCTTCTCCCGATCTCGCGCTCCATCCTCCTCTGCCTCTCCTCCACGCCTGAGGGATGACGACGGGGCGGCAATATGAGGGACGACAATGGGATAGCGACGGCGACGACGCCCCTCTCCGCTGTTGGCGTCTGCGGCGTCGACACCGTCGTCCTCGACGTCGAGAAGAAATCCACCCCCAAGCTCCAGGACTCCAGGTCTACACTACTCCCTTTCCCCCTCCACTCCACTCCCCTCCCCTCCCTTCGTCGACGCCACCTCCCATCATCGATGCCGCCGTCGCCGGGATTGTTTGTGTTCGCGTCAGATTATCAGGAACCTAACTTCATCACCGGCGGTCGGGGTTTGGCGGCGGTGAGGTATCCACGACGGAGGTGCTCCGGGAAACCAATGGCCCCTCTTCTCCTGTTGGGCTCTTGGGGTCAAACGGCAGCGGCAGCGGCGGGCGAGCCGCACCACCAACTCCTCCATGCTGGGATCCCTCTGCAGCTCCGCGCCGCCACAGCCCCTGCTCGGCTGCCCATCCAGGCACCGTGAGCCCAAGTCCTCCGCTCCGCACGCGCCTCCTCTCCTCCACTGTTCACGCGTGGCAATGAGCAGGCGGTGTCAGCCGGCAGCCGCGGCAGGGTTGCCACCGTCAATACGCTCCACGGCAGCGTTGCGGAGGTCCGTGCCCAAGAGGAGACGCCCCTGTTGGTCTTCTTCCCAGGTGGTTCTTTCACTCTTTTCATGCTTCTACTTCTATTTGTTAGTCTTTTTTTATTTGAATTCATAATGTTGCGAGTCACATTGACACTGGATTCGTAGGATTGTTCAACTATGGTGTAGTGACCTTATGTCTACAAATTCTTCTCCATAATTTTAGATGGCATGTGATAAGAAAAAATACTATGATTGAGGGGAAGACTATGATCGGTGAGTGTTTTCTTTCTGTCCACATGTTGCCTAATGTTTCTCTGTCCAGGTGTTTTAATTGTCTTGTTTTAATGTTTACCCACTAAATATCTTATCTCCATCAAAGTGTGTTTTCAAATATCTGTATTTCCTCAGATATCCTTAATTTCTCTAACCTACCCCTATTTTAACTCTGAGTCTCTAATGCAAATATATCATTTTCTTTTGTCTTTCAGACATACTATTATTTTTCATCTATCCATTCAAGGAACAGCAGTAGCATGTGATTGATGATTCACTGCCAAGGTAGAAGGTGATATTGCAATGGCTGATACTACCCTTTGAAGCAGGAAGTCCAAGTTCACTTGGGCACTTGGGCTCCAGGAACCAAACATGATAACCATGTCCATTAGACAACTTCATGGGTATGTTGTATACTATTTCACAGTTCATATGTTTTTTTTCTTATGTGCTATTTATCTCCAATTTTAATAAAATTTTTCTTTGGTCAAATACAAGTTGGTTTGCCCTTTGCAGTTTTCAGTTTGCTACATGGAATTATCTGTATATTTTCTGTGCTCTACATTGATAATCTCTCTTGGCATCATCCAACGCATGAAACGAAGTATGCACTATAAGGTGAACCTCCAATTTCAATATGCCAGTTTTCCTTATGAATTTTAAAACAATTATACTCTTAATTTGCTTTCATTTGTTGCATATATATGTACAAGAACTACCATTATTATAGGACTAGACAGTTAAGGCTGAATTTGATTTTTTGCTTCATGAAATCTTTTTCAGAGGCTGAGAGGAAAGCACCACAATTCTTTCTGGTTTGGTTTGGAATAGAGAAATAATTGGGAAGCTTCCTACTTTTCTTTTATCCATAATAAAAATTATTGTGATGCTTTGCTCTTCTCATCAGGGACCTTGCTTCAGGCTGTTCTTGGCCAGGCTTCTCAACGTAAGCTCCAACTGTGCTGGCATCCTCTCCTGAGCTGCAGATTGTGGCTTGAAGCTCCAATTTGACTGCTGCCAGGTTTGTTTGATCTACTAACACACCAGCATACCATCATACATTTTTCGGAAACTTAAAATGCTTAGTGGATGCACATTGCAGAGATTTTTTTTTGAAGTTGTACTTATGTGGGCATAAGTAACAATTCGTGCAGCCAAGTTTGGATAGTATAAGAATCAGGTAAACATATTATTACAGATTAGGCTTTCTTCTTATAGTGCAGAAATGTAACTTGAAATTTTATATATGTAACCATAATTGTATTGAGAACATTTTTCCTACATGTGCTTTAATATCTCCCACATCCATCTCACCGTGTAACACTGAGGGGAGTATATATGACTCCTGAGCTTGCAAGTGTGGACTGGTAGGAGTAGTCTGTGTTGCTATCTAGCACCAATGGCAGTGCTGGCTCGTCATGAGTCTGTGTTGTAACCCATGTTAGCTCCAGGAAAATCTCAATGCTGAGTTTTTCTCTATCAAGCTTATTTTTACTAAAGAGCAATTTTCCTAATAATTTACTAGAAATGCAAAGGAAAAGCTTATAGCCTGCCAATCATTGACTTTGCATTGTGTCCAACCTATCACTAATTATCCAGCCTGGGTCTATATTTCTAACTTCCATTGATCATACTGTGAGTCATTACATGTGTAGCCTCCAGCCCATTGGATAGTTTTCTCAAATGTCAGTGTTTGATAAAAAAATGCACAAATGGTTCTCAAATTTGAAAAGCATACAATATATTCACAATCCATTATGTTTCCAAAGTTCTCCTTTCATGTGAAAACTGAATCAATTTTTGTGCATTTTTCATTAAACCTAGATAGTTCCTTTTGGTCTTCTGTTAATGACATGATAGTCACTTCTGCGAGATAAAGCTGCATTTTTTTGTGTTTTTTAATCACAGCTAAACCTAGATAGTTCCTTATGATCTTCTGTTAATGACAGATAGTTTACTTTTATAAATAGCAGTCATCACTCATCAGCCAAAAGAAAGCTAGGATGATATGGCATATGTTAACTGCCAGAATTTTGTTTACAAAAGCACTATAATATAGTTATGGATGCTAGGATGTCTGTTGTGTTTCTCATATTTTAATTAGTAAGCTGTGCCACTTCGATCCATCAGTGAATTGCACAAATGGTTTAAAAATTCAGTACATTGCATATATGGTTAATACTTTCAGTTCACTGCATACACACAAATGAACTACAGGTTCAGTTCCTCGTGTGGGAACCCTAGCTTATGAATTTCCAATCTTGAGTATTTTATTTTCTGAAACAAGACTACATCCTTTGACCTAATGAGGCAATCATCCTTTGCCATGTATGTTTGTAGGCATTAGGAAATGTGAGATGGAATCAAGAGCTCACCCAGTGGACTATGAAAACAAATCCTCATGATAGTCAGTATTGTGACCGTAGTGTCACAAGTAGATGTCCTGGTAAGTTTTTCTTTTTGAACAATTTCCCCATACCATTCTACCATATATAAGAAGCATTAATTTTTTTTAATCCATGCCCATTATTTAAATTTTCTTATGATATACCACACACATTGGATCTCCACTGCCACCTTTGATTACAAGGCAGCAGCATCATGTTTGTTTATTTTCTCTCTTTGATTCGTGTCCCAAATATGAATTCTGATTTGGATCTCTTCCGTTTCTTGTAGTTGCTTGGTTTATGATAGCATGATGCCCATCCTGCTTCTCTCTGCGTAATTTCTAGACAAGAACCGATCCATCTGCAGCGCAATTGAGGTCGAGTCGCGGCCTTCAGCGTCCCCAGCAAACCTGCACTCTTATTTACAAATCTGTCCTACACAGCTTGTCTATGTGTGCTTGTAATCTAAATTGATTTGGTAACATACTTGAAAATCTGTGAAATACCGAGTTTATGTATGATCCCATTGTATGTAGAAACTAATTTTTTTTATATGTTAGTGCTTACTTTCTCACTATATGGTGTTGAATGATTTATGTATTGCATTGTACATATTTTGTTGCCCGTAGCAACGCACGGGCACTTTTCTATGATATATAAAAGTTGTGATTCAACCCCATAGGATAAGTCTTTTACTATCTTATTAACCTAAAGTTGTGAATCAACTTGCTTGTGTTGAAGATAACAGTCTGATACTTATTGTTGATGGTCCATTCTATTTGGTAATTTTCAGAAATGAGATAAAAGTATGTCGTGTTTTGTTTTGTTTACAGAGGATGTACCATCGATTTACATGAGCTGAGAGGTGGACAAAGACATGAAAAGTGGATATCACTGAATAATGTCAAGGAAGGATTCACTTGGCGGTAACAGTTGAAGATATATCTGAGGTCAGTTGTTTGCTCTCTCCTTTCCTTGTGCCATAATTTTCAACAACAATTTTGTGGCCATTTGGTGAGGTAGAAGGGTTAAACCAAAGTGATTGGTGGTTCTATTTGGTAGACTAAAGTCAATAGTTTTGCGAGCAGTTGGCAATGCCAGTCCCATCAATTATTGATTATTGACTATTAGTTAGCCATGGATATATTGAGTTGTTTGTCTTTTTATGAACACAGATTACTTCATCGAAGTGGTAATAGCCATCCTTAAGCAATAATATAAAGGGTATGCATATTTAAATAAGGCTTCCATTCTACTTCATGCATGATATATGGGAAAATACATTCCTGTGTGATTGTTTCTAGAAAATTATCTTCATTTTGAAAATGGACTTAATCTTAAGGTTCTTTCTGTAGCTCAGTTTAACCATGGACAATATTTTGGAAGAGCAATATCAAGCTTCCCTTGTAAATTTCGTTGCTTTGTCGAGTTTGTAACTTGTTCATGATATTCCTTAGAAGTTGCTATAACCTTTTCATGCTTTCTTGGGTATGCCACCAAATAGTACAGCAAGATAGCATGTGTCTTCTTGGGTGTTCAAGCTGGATTGTCATTGTTGACATCAGAACTGACAATGGTATACACGCTTCCAAGGAGTCTCCCTTTTCTGAAATGTTTATTCTGTGAATTCCCTTCCTTTCAGGCAGTTTTACATGCATTCTACATTAACAAAAATGTTATGTGCTTTGTAACACGATACTTTGAATATGATCTTGACACAGGGGCATGCTTTGCATTTTTTTTTGGGAATAGGCATGCTTTGCATTTCAGGCTGGGTGCTTGATTACTAAACGCTGGGATTAGCACCATCCTTTCATTTGTGAGGTTGTGCACCTTGTCCGCCTTGTTCATCGGATTGCTGATGGGCACACATAATACTCTTTTTGTCTGACGTAGCTTACCAGATGATGGTAAAAAGTGAACACATGATAGATGATCCCGTTATCCCTTGCATACAAATACATTTCATTTGTTAAACCCGTTCATGTGATAAATACTCTGGTACAAGAGCATGACGGCTTATTTAGTCAACCAGTACATGGACTTGTGGGACGGAGAACACGTTCGCAACTACACAATGGTATGTTACAAATGGTCCCAAATGAAGAGGGTTCTCGATTTCAGATAAATGTTACAACCCTACTGATGTGGACAAGGTAGAAGAGCAAAAATTTGCCTTGGAAATAAGACAACTTAAAGTACTTTAACAAAGTTTGTTCTTATGTTTTATCAGCTCCTTGCATAACTAAATTAGAGTGGCCACATCACTGATTCTATCTTAATGTGTTCGCATTGCAGTTTGGTTACAATTTAGTTTGAATGGTGGTGGTGCTGCTGCATGAGTATATGTATGGTCCTAAATTGATGTCATTGTTGACCGTTTATGCCGCTTGGTGGTAGCCATAATGATGGGGGATGGCATTCAGACTTCAGAGCAAAGCCATTATGCAGGGATAAGGATATCTATGGAGAGGGGTGTCAATATTTAGCGTCAAGTAAAAGAAATCGAAGGTAGTACAATATTGACGCATATCAATGTTACTCTAAGCGCCAAACAGCCACTTATAACATTAAATAAGTTACATGTTCAGTGATTTTCTCAAAATGCACTTGTAAACTCTCAGACTCTCAAAATATATTTTTAGACTTAGTGTCATTTGTGTTAAATTTCTCAAAGTGCATTTTGTGATCGCAATAAGTACAAGGTGGTTGTGAAGGCGACAAACAAGGAGAAAGTATTGCCATTACGATAGGTGATAAGTTTTAGTGAAAGCTTAGGTACGAAGAAACCTGATGATAAATTTAGAGACCCGAATGACAACTTCAGATAAGTTTGAAAACTTACCTAACAAAACATTTTTAGAGCAAATAAGCAATGTTGGGATCACTCTTGAAAAGGGTTTAAATTCATCTATTTTTTTATTGTGAGTTTGCTACCGCCTATTGGCAAAAGCTTGGTGTTTGCTGGACTTCGGAATATGATATATGCATCAAATTACTACATTCCCTCAGAAGATCGTCACTGCAGTTCTTCATGGAAGTTTTTATTATTGCCACATGGGAAATCTGGAAAAATATTTGATAATGGTGTCCCCTCCATCAACTTGTGGGCTAGGAATTTCCCATGTCATGGTTACCTCCAACTCATGAGAGTTAAGGAGGATCAGCAATCTTTCTTTTCAGCTTTTTCAGAGTCGGACTCCTAATGTTTTTTCGTGTTGTACATTCTAACCCCCTTGCTTTGTAAGTATTTCCCTCTCTTATAAATGAAAAGGAGTTTTAGCTGTGGGGAACTCCCCACAGTTGTTTGCTAAAAAAACCATTTGAATAATTGGTAAGTCAGATCACGTTGTGTTTTTGGAAAGGATTAGCGATCGAGGTCGGCAGCCTCGGTGACGCAGCTTTCTTTATTAATAAAATTATTGTGGTATGACCTTAGATTTCTTTATTAATATCCATGCACCTTTATTTAAACATGTGTTTTATTTCTTTATTATGCGTTTTTAAAATCACTATTTATTTAGGGTATGTGGTGGGGGTGGGTGGGCGAGGGGCGGATTCGGCAGCGATAGCCGCCGAAGATGCAGGGAAGAGGCTAGGGCGGGGTGTACATGAGATTGATACGAGTGGAAGACTGTTCTTAAACATTGAGAGTAGGTATAATTTTGTTATTGAATATATCTATATTTCTTTATTTTATAAATATAAATTCTTATTTATGCGTTGTTAGACACGTGTGTGCCACACGCACGTGCGTTTTACTATTGGTGTAAGTAACTCGGTTATTACTACGACGATGCTAACTACACTAACTATGTCATGAGTAGACAACATCATGCTACATCAACCAATCTCTAATGACATATTGATTAGGTTTAGTGGATTCATCTCATGATTTCCCGTCCTTCCGTGTAATTAGTTTTGTAATTAGTCTACATTCAATCCTCCTAATAGACTTTGAAAGTAAACCTCAAAAATTTCTCCAAAAATTTACACCGAACTTGTCGGTGCGGAAAGTAGTCCCGACACTAACTAGTAAGTTACGCTGTGATCAGCTTCTCGATGGTCGGTGCAAACGACAGCACAGGGGACACAAGTTTATCCTGGTTCCGGCCGGGGCCGTACGTCCAGCAGTGGTGTGCTCGAGGCACTGTATTGCGTTGCACCGTGGTGCTTGCAGAGGGGAGCTACAAGCGGGGCGGGAGAGGAGGCCGGACCTCCAGGTCCCTGAGGTTTTGATTGAGGCGAGTGCCAATATCGTGGTGAGGGCAGAAAGCGTGTGGGTCAGTGCTCTCCGTCGTCCCCCTGCGGCCAGGGGACTGCCCCTCCTTTTATAGGCCAAGGAGGAGGCAGTTTACAGGCGTGCCGCACTGTTCTAGCTACGTGTGATGGCATGGCGGACAGTGCAACGGAGTGGATGGCCGTCCTGGCGAATCTTGCTTCTGGCAGAGCATCATGGCGTGCCCTGTATCCGTCCAGGAGCGGCTTCGAGGGTGGCGGCGTAGAAACTTCCCGTGTGGTCGTCGTCCGTACGCTGACTCGAGGGTGCGGCTGACGGGAGGTCGTAAGGGGCACAGCCGCGGGCGTGGCGGTGTCTTGTCGCCCCGCACTCCCACAGCGTCAGGGATGGCGCTGCAGTGCCCGGGATGGCGTCGTGATGGCGGGGATGGCCGCGCAGGACCGACGGTGACGGAGGTGACGCGCCTCACTGGTCCGGCGTCGTGGCGTGGCCCCGGGCAGGCGCGGAGCAGGCGTCCGTCCCCGTTTCGAGGGTTCCGCCGTCCTCCTTCGAGGGTGCGGCGCGTTGGCCGTACGAGAGTGGGTGGCGCAGTGTCACGGAGCTGACACTGGCCTTGCCGCACAGTGGTGGGGATGGCCTCACCGGGAGAGTTGGCAGAACAGCGCCGGAATATGATTCCCGGGCGTGTCAGAGGGACGGCATGGCGTGGATTCGTCTTTGACCCGGGCGCCTGCAAGTGTTAGAACATTAAACGCCCCTGTCGGGGGAGCAGGTGCGGGTGCGGCGAGCCCGTGAGGGCCTCGAGCGAGGCGGAGTCCCATCCGAGGGGGCGACCGGCCCTCGAGCGAGGCGGAGTCTCACCCGAAGGGGCGACCGGCCCTCGAGCGAGGCGGAGTCTCGTTAGCGCGGCGCTGCGCCCCTCGAGCGAAGCGGAGTTTCGCCCGGGGGTGGCTGGGCCGACTGTTCTGGTGGGCCACTGGGGCCACCAGGGCTGTGGGCCCGGCCGCTGGGCCGTGACTATCTTGAGCGTGTTTTAGGTTTGTGAATTCGTTTGTGTTTTAGTTTTTGCGAAAGTGAATGGGTTCCCCCGGTTTTTTAGGGGGCCCTTATGGCTGTCCCCGACAGTAGGCCCCGAGCATCTGCGGGTGTATCCGTTAGGATCCCGCAGATGCTGACGCTTGCTGATGGGACTTTCTTCCCTCCTGATTGCTGTGCTATTCCGTGGGGGCGCGCTAGCGGACCCGCGGGTCTAGCCCCCGGAGCCTTGGAGGAGTGTGTGTACTCCTTCAAGGTTTTTCCGCAGCGTCGTCATTGTGCGAGGCGTTTATTTCAGCCGGCCTCGGCGGTGTTTCAGCCGGCCTCGGCGGTGCCGTACGCATGTGCCGACTTTCGCGTGCGTTCGGTGCATATCCAGGAGGTGTAGCCACGCGTCGAGCCCCCGAGCCTGGGCCCGTTCGAGGCGATCGGGGCGGGCTCTCCGACTTGTTTGTACGTTCCCTTCGCCGTCCCTCCGCGGGACAGAGGGGTGAGGTGTCCACAACTCCCATCGAGCGGGTCGCGAATTGCGGGTTCCTCTTCGAGCTGTTATTGGGTGATTCAAGTGGACGCCCATGCCCTGTTCGATAAGGGTTGGCTCGTGGTCCGGAGACTCGTCCATGAAAGCGCTTACGTGGGTTTGCTAGGCAGGGCTCGGTCCCGTTCGCTGGGGACCGAGGGCGCGGAAGCTCTCCCTCGATGGGATCCCTCGACTAGCTGCCCTCGTTGGCTCTTGAATACGACATGTGGGGCGCCCTCGAGCTGGTGAGCTCGAGGATAGGCTCGAATGCGCGCGCCCTCGTCGTCCCTGACTCTGTTGATCTGGGGCGCCTGTTCGAACCCTTCGAGGGTCAGACTTCGAACCCCTGATTAGTAGGGCCGTTGCGGGGTGGCAGCTAAGTGCCCCCGTCTTGATTGCATCTGCAGGATTCGTGGGTTCGTGGTCGAGCCGACCCCCGAGCTGCTGATCAGTAATCCTCTAGAATCGAGGGCACCTGTGGCGCCCGCTTTCACCGAGCGGGTCTCGAGGCCACTGGTCAGTAATCGCACCCTTCGAGGGTCTGGTTTTTCGAGCACTGGGCTCGGGCCGCGCGAGGGTCACGCTTACTTAGTAAGGGACCAGGCCGTTAAATGCCCACAGTCGTGGCTTCAGTCGTGCGTCGCGGGCGCGCCTTTTCAGGCGTCGCGGCCGCGCGCGTAGTGGGCGACGTGGGGGGCGGACGTGACAGGCCGCCGCGGCTCTTCGGTTGCCACGCCGTAATGATCGCGCATGCGCGCGCGGCCGGCCGTTTCGGTGCGGTGGGTCCCGCTTGTCAGTGGCAGATGCAGCCGCCTGCAGTTAATGCGCGCGGCGCGCGGTTTGGGGAGCGTGGCTCCCTTAGATCTATAAATCCAAGGAGAGGGAGGCGGAAGCTCCTTACCTCGTCACTTAGAGCCGCCGCCCTTTGCTCCTTGTCTTCGCTTCTCGGCCGTACGCCCTTTCGTTTAGCCCGCCACTAGCTTCGTCTTCGTGCGCCGCTGCCAACCGCAATGGCTCCCCCCCAGCCGATCACGGTGCTGGATCCGCTGCCGTGGAGCCGCTCGACGGTGACGAAGCTCGCCCCGAGCGAGCTCGTGAACAGCGGCCAGCTGGCGCCGAACGTGGAGGGGCAGCCCCCGGCGTGGATCGTTCCGCCGGTGACGGATCGGGAGCCCAACCCGCCGTACGGCTACGTCGTCAGCTTCATCCGGCACCATGAGCGCGGCTTCGCCGCGCCGGCGAGCCGCTTCATGCGCGGACTGTGCCACCACTACGGGGTGGAGCTGCACAACTTCGCCCTCAACGCGATTTCGCAGGCGGCCACCTTCGTCGGCGTCTGCGAGGGATTCCTGGGGATCCCAGTGAACTGGGATCTCTGGGTCCATCTTTTCTGCGCGGAGCTGCACACGCTCGCTACGCCCGAGGCACGGGTGCGCCGGGCGGTGCGCGTCGGCGGCCTGTCGATCTCGTTGCGGGATTCGCGCAAGGAGTTATACATCCCCTGCACGATGACATCCAACAACGCGGAATGGGAGCGGGGGTGGTTCTACCTTCGCAACGACGGCGCCGGCCTCCCCCCTACACCGGCAAGGTGCTGAAGGAGAAGGCCGACTCCTGGCACCACGGCGTGTCCCCCTCCTCGCACCAGGCGCGGTTGGATTCGCTCCTAACCGCGTTGAAGAGCCTGGCGGACGCCGGGTTGGGGGCGGCTTCGGTCCTCGCGAACCTCCACCACCGGCGGATCGTCCCCCTCATGGAGAGGGAGCTCCGTATTCACGAGATGAGCGAGGCGGCCAACCCTACGTCGTTGGCGCGCTCGCGGTTCCTGAATGAGCGCCTCGCTCGGGAATACGCGGCCACGAGGGCGAGGCGCGCCATCAGCCTCAAGACCGGCCGGCACAGCAACGACGACCTCTGGTCGTTCGCTATGCTCCCCGACGCCCCGGTGGTGAGTAGGCCTTCCTCCCTTTCTCGTTCCCTTGCAACGTACCAGCATGGTTTTGACAGTCGCTTTTTAGCAGAGGGTGACCATGGATGCCTCGCGGTCCGACCCGCCCACGCCCCGAGCTCGAGCGGTTGCCCGCGCCACGCAGCGACGGGAGCAGGAGCGGGCGGCGCGCAGGAAGGAGAAGAGAATCCGGCGGCGGGAGCGCCGGGAGCAGCGGGACGAGGAGTACCGGCTGCGCGAGCAGCAGGGACTCTCTTTCCCGGCGACTCCGGGGAACTCGTCGTCGGGAGAGGAGGAAGAAGAGGAGAGCGATGGGGGGCGGCCCCCCCCCGAGAGGTGGAATCCCTCGACCCCCTCACCGAGAGCCGCAGAGGCGGCAGAGGAGCAGGCGCCCGTGGTGGGCGCGGAAGCGCCCGCCGCCGGGCGGTCCGTGGAAGAGGCGGCGCGCGTCGCGGAAGCGCCAGCGCGCGCCGCGGAAGCGTCTAGGAGCGCTGCGGCGGCGACGACGGGCGCCACAGCAGCGCCTGCCGAACCCTCGAGGAAGAGGAAGCGAGGCTTCTTCACCTTGAGGTAAGCAGTCCCTCCTCCAGACGTTCCGGTTTCGAGGGGTTGGAGCTCAGTTGTTTGTCTCCGTGTTCGCAGGGTGGCGCCGACCGTCCCAGCCCTCGCGCCCGCTAAAGCGCTCAGGTCGGACACGTCCGTACCCACGAGGCGGCGCTCGTCGAGGGCGCCACGGGCGGCCGGGAGCGCGGCGATGACGGGCGAGCCACCGCGCAGCGCGGCCGTGGCCACGGAGCCGCAGCAGGAGGCGACGGCCGCGGCGGCGGCTACGACAGCGGCAACCGCCGCGCCGACGGTCCGACCTCTGCCTGTCCCGGCGGCGGGTGGTCAGGCGGCCGTGGTGGAGATCCACGACGACGACGCGCCGCCGCCTGGATGGGGCCAATGGGAGAACTGGCCCGCGCCAGCCCCCGAGCCCGCGGCGGGGGTGTTAGTGATGCGGGAGGATGGCTGCGTGATGCCGCAGCCCTCGGCGCATGGCGCCGAGGCCTCGTCGTCTCGTGCCGGCCCTCCTGCCCCCGATGGCACCGTGACGCGTGTGGAGCGGGAGCGGGAGCAAGCCAGCGCGCCGCCAGCCCTCTGCATCGAGGCCCAGGCCGAGCAGGCGCTGTGGCAAGAGTTCCGCGACCACGGCGCCTCGCTCAACAACACGCTGGACGAGGCGCTGCGGATCCACGGGGGTCCTGCGTGGCGGATTTTCCAGGTACGCGTCCTTTCTGTTGGATTTTGGAGTTTCTTCCCCCCTCGTCTCTCCCGCGTTCGCGCTTTTTCCGACTCAAACTCTCTTCTGCCTTGTCTGCCGGTGGCAGGAATTGGAGGGTCGAGCCCGGGAGAAGTACGGCCACCTCGACCGGCTGAGCTCCGAGCGCAACTGGTACCGGGACCAATACGACGCTCTTGACGCCCTTGTCGAGGCCCTGCGGACTGACAACGGGTGGCTGGAGTACCGGCTCCAGGCAGTGCGGGACGAGCTCCTGGGACGCCCAGGCTGCGAAAGACGCCTCTGCAGTCGCGAAGGTGCGGACAGCGCTCCTGGAGCGGGACGAGGCGCTGTGGAAGGCGCGCGAGGACGCAGCCGCGATGCGGACCGTGGCGGCGGAGTGGGAGACGGAGGTGGCCTCGATTCGCGCCCGGCTCGAACAGGATCGTGCAACCCTCGAGGGAGCACGGTCTTGGCAGAGCCAGGCCGAGGAAAGGGCCAAGGAGGCCGAGCAGCTGAGGGCCAGCCTGGCGGACCAGGCCGCCTCCCTCGCCTCGACGGGGGAGCAGCTTCAGCGGGAGCGGAACGCGCGCCAACAGGCGGACGCTCAGCTCCAGCAGGAGCGAACCGCCCTTGCTGAGGCTCGGGCCGCCCTCGAGCGCGAGCGCTTGGCGCGAGAAGAGGCCCAGGGCCTCCTTCAGCAGGAGTGCGCCGCACTCGAGGGGGCGCAGGCAACCCTCAAGCAACGGGATGAAGAAGTCTCGCGGCTCGACGGGGAGCTGAACCAGCTCAGCGTCTCCTACGAGGACCTGCGCCAGGCTGTCGTGGAGCAGGAAGCTGCGGTCCTTAGCCTGCAGCAGGAGGCCGAGGTCGCGCGCAAGGCCCTCGATTCGGAGAAGAAACAGGTCGAAGGTGAGTCGCCTCTCTTCGCATTTTGCTTGTTGATTTGGTTTGCTTGGGATCCGCTCCCAATTTTTGTTTTTCGTTCATGGGTTTCAGGCCTGCGGATCGCTCTTGGGAACTCGACGACCCAGGCAGAGTCCCTCCAGACGGCCTACAACTCCTCACAACAGGAGCTGGAGGAGCTGCGGGCCGCCGCCCTCGAGGCGTGCCAGGGGGTCGAGGAAGGCGAAGTGCAGGCTGGGAGCTCGATGGCGAGTCGCCTCCGCGCCCTCGGCAGGCACGTTACCCAGCGCGTGCGCCGCGCCCTTCACCTGGGAGTTCAGAAAGCTCTTGGCGTGGTGGCTTCCCACTACCAGGTCGACCTCGAGGCCGTTTCCACGGGCTATGTCGTTCCCGTCGGCGTCAACGACGAGGTGGCGATGAACCGTGCGGATGCGCTCGCTGCTCCTGTCGCCGACATCCTCGCCGAGGACTTCATGGACTTCCTCTTCCCGGACGCTCCCCCGGCTGGCGGCCCCCAAGCCTGAAGACCATTGGGCGTTTGTGCCCTTTATGTTTTTGATGTTAGAATTCGAGCCGCGCGGCTGTTGTAATAAACATTTGCTGTTTAAAACACTTTGATGTTTGTAAGTTGAAAAACTCGTTGTTTATTTCGGCAATTGTGTTGTTCTGCCTCCCCGCTTTCTTAGGCGAACCTTGGTTGGGAAGGTTTTCGTTCGCACGAGTAGCTTATAGGCAAAGTGGCGAGGGGGAAGGGCCGTATCCTGCCGGAGGCGTGGGCTATCCCCGACTCGCGCTTCTTCGCCCTTTGGCCACTCGCGTCCCGCGTGAGTCCACCCAAAGTTTGGGTCGAGGCATACTTAGCACATTTGCGGTGAATTTTGCGAAAAAATGGGACCATTTTTTGGGGGGGGGACGCCCCCCGCAGTAGCCGCCGAGGGGGATTTGGTTTTCGGGGGAAAACCAAGTCGCCCTTCAGCTTTATTAATTTGATGGAAATTTCAGCCAACTGGGGTGTTGGGTATGTAATGACAAGAAAAACTTAGAAATCCTTTCTAAGGGTAGAAGCGACGTAGCTGTTGGATGTTCCAAGCGTTGGTGAGTTCCTCGCCGTCCTCGTTGGCCAGCTTGTAGGTGCCGGGCTTGAGCACTTTGACAACGATGTAGGGTCCCTCCCATGGGGGCGATAGCTTGTGGCGGCCTCGATTGTCTTGGCGCAGCCTTAGGACTAGGTCCCCTTCGTCGAAGTCTCGGCGTCGTATCTTCCGGGCCTGGTGCCGCCTCAGAGCCTGCTGGTATCTTGCTGAATGCATCAGGGCCACAGTGCGGGCTTCGTCCAATTGATCCAGTGAGTCCTCGCGGGCTCGCTGGTTGGTGCCCTCGTCGTAGCTTTTGACCCTGGGCGACCCGTATTCCAGGTCCGTGGGGAGGACGGCCTCCGCGCCATAGACGAGGAAGAACGGGGTGAATCCCGTGGCCCTGCTCGGAGTGGTTCTGAGGCTCCACACGACCGCCGACAGCTCCTGGAGCCATTTTCGGCCAGACTTGTTCAGTCTGTCGAAAATCCTGGGCTTGAGGCCTTGTAGGATCATGCCATTGGCCCGTTCCACTTGACCATTGGTCTGTGGGTGCGCGACGGCCGCCCAGTTCACGCGGATGTGGTGTTTGTCGCAGAATTCCAGGAACTTCCTGCCGGTGAACTGGGGCCCGTTGTCGGTGATGATGGAGTTAGGGACCCCGAACCGGTGGACGATGTCGGTGAAGAATGTTACGGCCTGCTCTGCCCTGAGATTCGTGATTGGGCGCGCTTCGACCCACTTGGAGAACTTGTCAATGGCGACTAGCAGGTGCGTGTAGCCCCTGGGCGCCTTTCGCAGGGGCCCAACAATGTCCAGCCCCCACACGGCAAAAGGCCACGTGATGGGGATCGTCTGGAGGGCATGCGCCGGGAGATTGGTCTTGCGGGCGTAAAATTGGCACCCTTCGCAGGTGCGCACGATCTCGCTGGCATCAGCAACCGCGGTAGGCCAATAGAAGCCCTGGCGAAACGCGTTGCCCACGAGGGTGCGTGGCACCGCGTGGTGGCCACACACGCCCGCGTGGATGTCCCGGAGGAGCTCGCGCCCCTGGGGGATGGGTATACACCGCTGCAGGACGCCTGACGCGGCGCGCTTGTACAGCTCGCCGTCGACGAGGGTGAACGACTTGGCCTTCCTGGCGATGCGTCTGGCCTCGGACCGATCTGAGGGAAGCTCCCCTTGCTCCATCCAGGCGAGGTACTTGGCCCGCCAGTCCTCCGCGCGGGGGGCTGGCTCCGTGTCCATGGCCTCGGCCTCGTCCGCACCGTAGCCCTCGAGCAAGGAGAGCACAAACGCCTCGTTCGAGGGGTCTTCATCCATGGGCTCCGCGCCCGCTGGGTTCGAGGGAGCCCCCGAGGGTTCCTCTTGACTCGAGGGTGTCGACTCGAGGTTGACGGACGGCCTGGCGACGTCCCGCGCAAAAACGTTCGGGGGGACGGTGATTCGCCCCGACGCGATTTTTGCGAGCTCGTCCGCCTCCTCGTTGTACCTGCGGGGCACATGGTTAAGCTCGAGGCCGTAGAACTTGTCTTCGAGGGCTCGTACGGCGTTGCAGTAGGCCTCCATTTTGTCGTCGTGACAACTCGCATTCTTCATGACTTGGTCAATCACGAGCTGCGAGTCCCCCTGACGTCGAGGCGTTTGATGCCTGTCTTAATGGCGATTCGGAGGCCGCAAAGAAGGGCCTCGTACTCTGCCATGTTGTTCGACGCGGGGAAATGCAGGCGTACCGTGTATCTCATGTGCTCCCCGAGGGGTGAGATGAAGAGCAGGCCCGCGCCCGCCCCTGTTTTCATCACCGACCCGTCGAAGTAGAGGGTCCAGCATTCGGCCTGGATTTGCGGCGGCGGCAGTTGTGTGTCCGTCCATTCGGCGACGAAATCCGCCAGGATTTGGGACTTGATTGCCTTGCGCGGCGCATAGGCGAGCGTCTCGCCCATCAATTCCACAGACCACTTGGCGATTCTGCCCGCCGCGTCCGGGTTGCGGATGATCTCACCCAACGGGAACGAGGAGATCACCGTGACCGGGTGGGCCTCGAAGTAGTGCCGGAGCTTGCGCCGCGCGAGCACTACTGCGTAGAGCAGCTTCTGGATCTGTGGGTACCGTGCCTTGGTCTCGGATAGCACTTCGCTGATGTAGTACACAGGCCTCTGGATTGGTAGGGCGTGCCCCTCCTCTGTACGCTCTACCACGATGACGGCGCTGACCACCTGAGTGGTCGCGGCGACGTAGAGGTACAGAGGCTCGCCGTCCTGGGGCGGCGTTAAGATTGGCGCGTGGGCGAGCGTCGCCTTGAGTTTGTCAAGCGCCTCCTGGGCCTCGACGGTCCAGGAGAAGCGCTCGTGTTTCTTCAGGAGTCGGTAGAGGGGTAATCCCTTCTCGCCGAGCCGCGAGATGAAGCGGCTAAAGGCGGCGAGGCACCCCAACACCTTCTGGACCCCCTTGAGGTCTCGAATCGGGCCCATCCGTTCGAGGGCTGCGACCTTCTCGGGGTTGGGCTCGATGCCCCGCTTGCTCGATGAGAGTCCGCGCCTCGCGACGCAGGTTACGTGCCTCGGGTGTCGATGGCTCGGGCATGGCCCGAAGTAGTGTTGCCGCCGCAATGAGTTTTTGGCTGGCACGAAGTGGCGTGTGTGGGTCGTCCACGTTGAAGTTGGCATTGATGCGCTCGCAGGCTTGCTTCCCGGCTTCTCGGGCGCGTTCGCCGCACGCCGAGGCTTCCCCTGCGATAGTTGCACGCAGGAGCCGCACCTGCCGGTACTCTTCCGCGAGCTTCGCCTCGAGCTCGCGTGCTTGGGCCAGCTGCGCATTGATGTCCGCATTGCCCGCTGGTGGGGCCGGTGGCGGGTTCGGCTCCGCATGCTGGGCCGCGTTCCCGTCGCCCGCTCCGTTTGCGCCGTCAGCTTGCTCGTTGGCGGCGACAACGAAGCACTCGCGCGAGGGATCATAGCTCCCCTCGCTGGAGTCGTCGGAGCAACCGAACCAGTAGTCCGCGGCATCAAGGAATCGCCGGAAGACCACAGGGTTCGGTACGTCGGAGAAGTCCCACTCTGCGTAGCCATGCGAGGTTGAGGGCGGCAGTTCGCTGGGCGAGCCGTGGTACGACTCGTCGTTGGTGGTGGCGATGAGGTTCCGGATTGACAGCAAGTGATGGCCCGGGAGATCCTCGTATGCGGCCATGTCGGTGCTGACGGATGAGGCGTACGCCGCAGCAGGGTTGCGCATCCCGTGGGGAAACTGCGGCCCCGCGGCCACGTGCTCCCCCGTAGGGTGCGCCGCCGTGTCGCTCGGCGGGGGCGCGTCGTTCCGGGCCGCCTCGCGTGTTGCCCGGCGTCACTCAGTGCGCGCCTGGCGCGAGCGCTGACCTGGGCGTTTGCGGCGCCGGGGCGTCGAGGCGCTCGCGGCAGCCACCCGGGTGGGTGCCGGAGCGTCAGTAGCAGGCGTGACGGGCATTGGGCCCGGCCCAGTCAACCGCCACGGGTGGAGTTCGTCGAAGTTGGTGAGGCGCATGAGGTAGACGTTCCCTGTGGCCTGAAAGTTCAGGCTCCCAAACCGGATTTCGAATCCAGCGGGGAGAGGGTCCGAGCTGCCCATGGCGTACCTCTGGGACGTCATCTCGGTACGAATCACCATCGAGAATGCTGGTGCGGGGTCGATCACAGCGCGAGTTCCCCTACCTGGCGCGCCAACTGTCGGCGCGGAAAGTAGTCCCGACACTAACTAGTAAGTTACGCTGTGATCAGCTTCTCGATGGTCGGTGCAAACGACAGCACAGGGGACACAAGTTTATCCTGGTTCCGGCCGGGGCCGTACGTCCAGCAGTGGTGTGCTCGAGGCACTGTATTGCGTTGCACCGTGGTGCTTGCAGAGGGGAGCTACAAGCGGGGCGGGAGAGGAGGCCGGACCTCCAGGTCCCTGAGGTTTTGATTGAGGCGAGTGCCAATATCGTGGTGAGGGCAGAAAGTGTGTGGGTCAGTGCTCTCCGTCGTCCCCCTGCGGCCAGGGGACTGCCCCTCCTTTTATAGGCCAAGGAGGAGGCAGTTTACAGGCGTGCCGCACTGTTCTAGCTACGTGTGATGGCATGGCGGACAGTGCAACGGAGTGGATGGCCGTCCTGGCGAATCTTGCTTCTGGCGGAGCGTCATGGCGTGCCCTGTATCCGTCCAGGAGCGGCTTCGAGGGTGGCGGCGTAGAAACTTCCCGTGTGGTCGTCGTCCGTACGCTGACTCGAGGGTGCGGCTGACGGGAGGTCGTAAGGGGCACAGCCGCGGGCGTGGCGGTGTCTTGTCGCCCCGCACTCCCACAACGTCAGGGATGGCGCTGCAGTGCCCGGGATGGCGTCGTGATGGCGGGGATGGCCGCGCAGGACCGACGGTGACGGAGGTGACGCGCCTCACTGGTCCGGCGTCGTGGCGTGGCCCCGGGCAGGCGCGGAGCAGGCGTCCGTCCCCGTTTCGAGGGTTCCGCCGTCCTCCTTCGAGGGTGCGGCGCGTTGGTCGTACGAGAGTGGGTGGCGCAGTGTCACGGAGCTGACACTGGCCTTGCCGCACAGTGGTGGGGATGGCCTCATCGGGAGAGTTGGCAGAACAGCGCCGGAATATGATTCCCGGGCGTGTCAGAGGGACGGCATGGCGTGGATTCGTCTTTGACCCGGGCGCCTGCAAGTGTTAGAACATTAAACGCCCCTGTCGGGGGAGCAGGTGCGGGTGCGGCGAGCCCGTGAGGGCCTCGAGCGAGGCGGAGTCCCATCCGAGGGGGCGACCGGCCCTCGAGCGAGGCGGAGTCTCACCCGAAGGGGCGACCGGCCCTCGAGCGAGGCGGAGTCTCGTTAGCGCGGCGCTGCGCCCCTCGAGCGAAGCGGAGTTTCGCCCGGGGGTGGCTGGGCCGACTGTTCTGGTGGGCCACTGGGGCCACCAGGGCTGTGGGCCCGGCCGCTGGGCCGTGACTATCTTGAGCGTGTTTTAGGTTTGTGAATTCGTTTGTGTTTTAGTTTTTGCGAAAGTGAATGGGTTCCCCCCGGTTTTTTAGGGGACCCTTATGGCTGTCCCTGACAGAACTAAACGGAGGGATGGCAACAATAGGTCAGTCTTGCGGTGGTGGGCATACAAGCGGTGGTACCGCTGGTCAATGCGGAAGAGGTCGTCGATTGGGTAGCGTATGGTTAGGGCAACCATGTAGGAGAAGATTATTGTGCCCGGGCGGCGGTGGAGTAGCGGCCGATTGGAGGGTGGGTGGGGGTGAAACAACTGCTTGACTGCGAGTGAAAGTGTGACGCCCCAGGTTTTTAATTAACCTTAATTACCAGTCAAACTTGTTGACTAGGGTCAAAGCATGGTCAACCTGGGTCATCACCTCGAAAACCTCACCAACCCTCACCCATTAGCATCTTAAGCAAGTCTAGCACACTTCCCATGGTCAAAACCCTAGCTAAGGGGGACAAACCCCTTGATGTCTTTGTGTCGATCTGGAACTTTTGCCACGTTCTCCAAATTTCACCTAAACACTTCAAAATATCCCAATATAAAAGTTGTCCAGTTTTTCATGAGACACAACTTTCATGTTGAGTGGCATTGCTGGTTTTGAGTGGAACAGGAGCTAAATTGCCAAGCAAGCTCAGAATTCCTGTTCACCGAGACATGAAATTTCCCCGAATTGGCATTCGAATTTATCCTTCGATTTGAATCTATTTCAAATTCGGTTTCAGCCAACTTTTAGAGGAATCACCCATCTACAACTTTCCTATCTACGGGTTTTGAGGTTTGTATGCAAATTCTCGAGAATCGTGCCAGCCAACAGAGGTACATGGAACGGACCGGGCCGGAGACGCGCTCGGCGCGACGTCACGCGCGCGCGCGCGTCCACGCGTCGCCGCCGCGCCGCCGCCGTGCGCCGGCCGTACCACAGCCGTCTGGGAGTCAGCGCGTGAGCGCGGCTGACGTCCGCTTCATGCGCGCGCTCCAAGACGCGGCCTCGGCCCGAGGAACCGCGCGCCACGCGGCGTGTACGCGCTCGCCGCGGCGTCGTCCTCGCCCGCCGCGCACGCACGCCGATGCCGTCGCCGTACCCCGCGCATTTACGCGCCCAGATGCTTAGCCACGAAGCAAGATGCCTCCGCGCGCGCCTCGGCTATAAGTAGCCCGTCGTCGCAGTTCCCGCGCGTGAGCTCGCCGACCGCCAACCCGCCATTGCCGCCGCCGCAGGCGAGCTTCCCCCTCCGCTCGCTTCCGTCGCCGGCCGACCATCTCAACCTCCTCCCTAGACACCAGTGAAGCTCCCACGGCCGCTTGTTCACCCACATTGCGCCGCCGTTCGCCGGAACCCGAGCCGCAGCGGGCGCGCCGCCACGACCTCGCCGCCGCCGCTCGCCGGTGACATCCCCGACCCCGCCACCACCACCAATCGGTTAGGGGTGAGGCCAATCACACGCCAGCGTCGCTTGTTTGCCAAGCCCGGCCGCCGTTCGCCGCCGGCGAACTCTCCCGCCGCCGCAAGGGCATTTGTGTGAAGGCCAAGGGCTTAGTTGTGAACCTAGGGACCCGGTTGCAATAGAAAGATTCTTAGTTTCTTTGCAAGTCAGTCCAGTACCTTAGAAATAGCCTAGAAATTCACAGAAAATTGAGAAAAATGCAAACCCAATTTTGTTGGTCTCAATGAGAGTAGATCTGCAACTTCTACAAAGCATGACCATAGTTTTTACTTGTAGATTTTGAATGAAAATTCAAATTCAGTTTGACACCTTATTGCTATAATTCAAAATATAGAAAGGATACGGAGCTGAATTTTGGATATGTTGCTAGACTTGTCATTATTAGACTCTGGACCAAAAATTGCACAAAGTTATGATGTAAATCTTTTTATATGAATTGTTTTCCATTTATGCAGAATCTGTCTAGATAATTTTTGTAGCTAAAAATAGTTATGTTTTTGTGCCCAACTTCTGCATGTGGTCTCTTTATGCCAAGATACACCTCTGGTGAATTAACCACAATTTTATAATGAACAGAAGTATTTATTCTTGATATGTGCTTGTTTTCCTTTGTAAATTAATAATGCAAGATCAGTGGTAGTTCTAGGTGTACTTGCTGCATGCCTAGGTTAGATTTGGACCAGAGAGCATGTGTGAGGAAGTTTGGAGCATTTGGATGCTTATGTGTTTTTGTGTGCCTTTATCTTGCTTTAGTAGCTAGCCTTTGTTATTTTTGATATAATTAATTTTCTAGCTTTTCCAAGCATGCATGTGTGTTCAGTGGCTTGATATAGGTGTTTTGGTGCTTAAGAAACCCTCCACTGAATTTTAGTACTTTAATGTTTGAATAAAAGCCTTGGAGGCCTTTATAGGTTTAATGTTTTGTTAAATAGGAAAATGCCTTTTTATTCCTTGTGACCCTTTATAAAATGGTTGCATAGTTTGTTTAGGACCTAAGAATACACCCTTGCTGTTTAAGAAATTAAAATGTAATTAATTACATTTTTGTGCACCCCTTTGCTATTGAGAGATGGAATATTAAATCCTCACATGAAATAACAAATATAAAAGAGAACATTAATTAAGTGTTTATTAAAGGAATAAACCCATATCAATAATAACCTTAATGAAAAAGAATTAATAATTAATTGTTTGTTAAGGTGAATATGGCCAACAAGAGTTGGATAAAATAAGCAATCTATCACATCACCTGAACCCTGCATTGCATTCCGTGTAGACCTTCCTGACGGTGTCTACTCGCTCGTGCCGGAAGCCGAGGAAGGAGGAGCTGACGCGGAGCTGCAGTACGTGGAGGTGATCGACGACACCGAGGACCCTCAGGCTAACCCTGCTGACGAAGGCAAGCCCCGGTGCATTAACCAAGTGTTTTTGAAAATTTATGCAACTATCTATGGATGATTGTGCATTTATGTTCAGGAGTTGAAATGAAACCCTAGATGCATGATCCCTAGGTACCTATGTTCTTACTAGCATGATAGGTCGGTAGCTGCTATGCTATAGGACCGTTACAAGTCGAGTGATGCTTGTCACTCGCGAGAATAGGTTCTTATGTTGGAATCATAAGATCTCCTGAAATGGATTGCTCATGTGGTAAGAGCATGGGATGTGGGCTCCGGTCCAATGGCTTTCGTGGGTTAAGTGTTTGAACGTACTAAGCACTTGTCGGAAATGGGTACGGTAAGCCTAGTACCTTAACGAGACGGTAAGGGATTTTACTGTGACTAATCTTGGGAGGTGTCCCCCGGCTAGCTACCGGTGGTGCATGTGCGATGCTGGGTGCCTTGCGGGGTATACCAGATCGCCTGTACCGAAGACTGTCGCCTTTTATCCTGAACCGAGGACCTTTGGGAACCGCCTGGTGGTTGTCCTCGCGGGGGCACCCCACCGTGTGTTTAGGTCTACCTTGCAAGGTTTAAACCAATCGATTGTCGGCCTCTCACCGTTATCTGAGACTACTTACTCCACTGGCCATGAGATCCCTAATGATGGAAGTTGATGAATATTATGCTTGATTAATTGTTTGCACAACTTATGCTTGCACTAGCTTGCTAATTTAGAAAGGAATAATCAACTAGAACTTGTGCTAAAATATTGAAAGTAAGGACATACTCTTTGTTGCTTTTCAGCAAAAGAAACCCCTTTGGCCAAAAAGCCTTTCATGTCTAGAGTTGGTGATGTAGTTGTCACCGACGGGTAAGTCTTGCTGAGTATTAGTATACTCAGCCTTGCTATAATCTGTTGCTTCAGGTAATGCCTTTGCTGATGTGTGGCCTGGAGAGATCCCGCCTGGCTGGGAGCTGGAGTGGGTTGAAGAGGATGAATGAAGGCATCATGGCAGGCCTCCCGTGATGTTTCCTCGTGCCGTTTAGTTTAATTCCGCTGTTTTCAAAACTCTGAACTTCGTTGTCGTGTCAAAGACTTCGGTTTGTAATAATTAAACCCTTCGGGGTAAATTTGGACGTTAATCATATGTTGTTCTCTGGACTCGCCTTCGTGTGAGTTTTAATGCATATATGTCGATCCTTGTTGCTTTGTAAGTGATTTACCGGGCGTTAACCCGGCAACTAACGACAGGATGATACTTTATTATTGCTTAATGACCAAAGTGGATTGGTTTAGGCGATAGTACGGTATTTTCCTGGGCGGGTTGTCACAGCTGGTATCAGAGCAATTATATGCACCAGAGATTAATTAATAACCTTAATCACTGGTTTTTTTGAATAAAATTTGCCAAGTTTGTTTGGATTTGCAAAACACGTTGGTCCGTTAAGGATAAACTAGACCGAGAGGCCCTAGAGGGAATTTTGGGTTCTTTCAGGTGGCTTATTAATCTATGGTTTATTTTGCTAACCCCCAGCACATTTACTTTCTGTCAGAACTTACTTTCTGCACAACCATACTAGTTCATCACGTTTTGCTATACGTGGTGGTACCGCATGGAAGTCATGCGAGGGATGGATGGGACCTATTCCAAAGGGAACCCACGTCGCGTCTGCGTCTCATCACGTTTTGCTATACGTGGTGGTACCGCATGGAAGTCATGCGAGGGATGGATGGGACCTATTCCAAAGGGAACCCACCGTCGCGTCTGTGTCTCGCCACGTTTTGCCATACGTGGACGTTCCGCATTTTGTATATGCGAGGCAAGGATCCGCTTCATTCCAAAAGGAGTGTATCTGAGGTTGGACGCTGTCCATGCAGCGGCTTGACGCATGGATACCGTTTCTATAAGTGAACGGTACTGTATGTGGACGCTTCTGTGACGTGCTGGCACGGAAGGTTCTTTTCTGCAGGTACATAACAACGCTTCGTTAGACGCTAAGTGAGTACCGTGTAGCTCTCGACTAGCTATTATAGGGAGAGATGAGTAAAAGCCTTGCCACCGGCACTGACTTCGATTTTTGGCTCGATTGCCGTGTGAGGTCGAATAGGACGTCTTGCATGCATACTAAAAGTTGAAACTATTAAAATGGACCCAAACCAGAACTTGTATGCTCTCTAAGGAAGATTTGCTAGCGTGTGGTTCCTGTGAACTAGATTACCTCTCATGCATAGGTGTTGTGCTGTCCAAAAATCCGTATTGCTGCTAGCTTGAATTTTGCACCAGATTCTAAAAATGTTTAGACTAGTTGACCTATACCAAAGTCGCTCCATATCTAATCTAGTTTTTGCTCGCAAAAATTCATGGGCATAGCTTCTGTAGATCTTGAGTTGTACCCTTTTTAGCGAACTCAGGTCAGGCTGTTTTTCAGGAAGGCAGAACCTGAAACTTTGCAACTTTCGACCTTGCCCTAAATGATCTAGCTCAACCTTTGAATACCAAAAGTATGTATAAAAACCTTACGGAGTAGCCTATAAAATTTGGAGATTTTTGGGGTTCTGGATTTTTAGTTATGAATTTTTATTCGCAGCTGCCAGAATTTGCACCATTTGACATGTTGCTCTCTTTTGAGTTCTAACATGCGTTACGTTTTTGTACAGATGGCTGCCCCCATGTTTCTCGAGTACGGCGCTGACGGTTCGGTCCGTACAGACGGACTGCACTGGGAGGGTTTTCCACGCCTTGCGTGGGAGGCACTCAGCGCTGCCGGCTACACCTTTCCGCCCGTCTACGAGGCACTCGAGTTAGAGCACCTGGGCGTGCCTCGTTGCAGAGTGACTGTCACTGTACCACCTCACCCGGACCACCCCGACTGGTTCGACTTGAGCTCGGTGTACTGGGGTTTCCGTCTGCAGGAGTCCTTAGAGTCGGCTGCCCTCTGGGTATTGACGGATTTCTGCGACCATAACCCGACGGTAGTAGCACTGTCACCATTCGGACTATTTCCGGCGGTGAACCCACACGATCCGGCATGGAGGGACCGTGTGGACCACCTTCAGGAGTTATTGATGCTCGCAGTCCCACTGGACGTCACGCAGACGCTAACGCGTTGCCTGGACGCTGTGTTCACACTCCAGGGCCTGCGTAACACTACCCAGCTGATGATCAGCCAGCGACTGGAGTCGGCTCGGCTGGCCTGGCACAATCTTTCGGCAGCGTACCAGCAGCTGAGCTTCACTCTCGCCCAGACTCAGCAGGAGAACGACCGACTGCGTGCCAGGAGGTTCCAGTTGGAGTTAGAGAGAGGTGACCGCCTGCAGAGAATCTTAGACCTGGAGGCAGAGGTCACTACCCTTGAGGAGGACGTGGACGCTCGAGAGATCGAGAGGTTGACACTGTTACAGAACATCATTGAGATGCAGCAGCAGGTAGAGGAGGCTGAGGTACAGGTAGCAGCTCTGCAGGCCATTGTGGCTCTGCAGCCACCACCTCCGGTGGAGGCACCTCCGGAGGAGCAGCAGGCTCAATCTGGTCTTGACCAGGCGAGTCAGGCTGGACCACCGCTACCGACCCCACCGGCTTCACCTGCTGGCAGTGGTGCTTCGGTCGGCAACTAGGTTGCCGTAGTGTTGTAATAAGATGGGTCATACTCCTGTGTGTAGCCTTTTGGTTGGTTTGTGGTAGGTAAGCATAGGAGAATGCTTTTGTGCAGCATGGCTGCAGTGTAACCCAGGTTGTAATGTGGTATTTTTAAACCTTAGAACCGTTGTAATGTTCTGTGAACCCTTTATTCGTAATGTTAGTTGTAAGGAAATGCTTAAGTAATTTGGGATCAGAATCGAGTTCGGTGTTGTATACCAAGCTTGTTTGGAATTTTTGTGACGATCGTGTTCTCTAAATCTCAGCAATCGTGCACTTTCTTATTGGAAGTTATGCAAGTTTTAATCCAATCCGGGCTGCTGTCCAAACAGCTTAGGAAAGGGAGTTTTCGAACAATTGAACGTCGGAATCTTAGCATGCGTTGAATACCGAAGTTGTGCGGAGTGTTGCAATGACCGCGCTCACCAAAATTCAGCATTTTTGCATAAGAGTAGAGGGAGCTACGAAATTTTCGGTGAGTGTCGGCCGGCTGCCAGGGCAGCTAGGTAGCTTCCCGCAATTGCATTCTTCGGGCATGCGAAGTTGTAGTTCGCCGCAATGTGGAATGCCAACTTTGGGGAGTATGAAATTTGACATCTACTAACCAATTTTGGAAAATATCTCGGTGACTAGGCTATTGGATGTGAAGTACTCTTATGACTGTGTTGCTGCAAATGCCGAATGAATGCGCGAATGAGCTTTTGTCATGCATGTTTTACACTTGTCATTTCTTTCTAAGCAAGATTATGGCTATGTGTCTAATAAAGGCTCGCATTTCAGATGGTGGGACCAACACGCAGCTTCCCCAATGGTTTCGGAACGTCAGGCAGTGGTGAACTACCACCGCCACCGCCCATGACGCCGGCAGAGGCATTCATGGCCACTCAGACCGAGGTGCTGCGCCAGATCCTACAGACACAGCAACAAATCGCCCAGCAGCTGAACCAAAGGCCGCCACATGTGGCAAATCATGAGGGGCCAAATCAGGTCACCACCTACCCTCAGTTCATCGGGATGAAGCCTCCGACCTTTTCCAAGGCGGAAGACCCCCTTGAAGCTGAGGCGTTTATCAAGGCCATCGAGGCAAAATTCTCTGCCTTTGTACTGCCTTGCTCCGAGGAAAACAAAGCCAACTTTGCAGCTCTGCAACTGCGAGGGGAAGCCTTGATGTGGTGGGATCATTTCAAGACCATGCAGCAGGGGCATGCTGTCACTTGGGATGAATTCAAGCAAGCTTTCAAGAGCCATCACATTCCTACAGGATTAATGGATAGGAAGATGAGGGAGTTACTGGCCCTCAGGCAGGGCTCGGACACTGTGTATCATTATGCACAGAAATTCAATAGCCTTTGCCAGTATGGTGGACATCACGTGGATACCGATGCAAAGAAGATGGAAAGGTTCCGTGATGGTCTGGATGGTGAGTTGTACGAACGGCTGAACTTGATCGAGCCCAACAACTTCCATGAGCTCGTAAACAAGGCTATATCCCAAGAGGATGCTATGAAGAAGGCCCAGAGAGACAAGAAAAGGCAGGCTGGATTTGCTTCGGGCAGTGGAACTAACAAAAAGTTTCGTTTTGTGAAAAAGAATGTTCCTAACTCGTCCCAGCAATCTTCAACTGGACGCTGGACGATGAAGCCATCACAGAACAAACCTTCAGGGAACTTCCAGTTCCGCAACACCCAGCAGCAAGCTTCCAAGCCCAACGCACCCCCACGCAACATCGGTGAACGTCGTTGCTACAATTGTGGACAGCCGGGGCACTACATAAGTGATTGCCCCAAACCTAAGCAGAACAAGCCCAACCAGCAGAATCAAGGTTCAGGGGCCAAGCCGGCCAATCCGGCTAAGAAGCCAACGGTGCAAGTCCGCCAAGGCAAGCTGAACTTTACCACCATGAGTGACATTCCAGAGGGAGCTCCAGTGCTTACAGGTACATTCTCCATCGATGACACCCCTGTTAAGATTTTGTTCGATTCTGGAGCTACCCACAGTTTCATAAGTGAAAAGCTAGTAGGCAAATTGAGTTTGATGAGTTCTCACCTCAATTCAGCTTATAAAATTATCACTCCGGGGGGGCAAATCTCTTCTAGTACCTTAATCCGTGGAGTACAATTAAGGTTGGGAAGTAAAACAGTTCAATCAAACCTCATTGTCATAGGCTTAGAGGGTATGGATGTTATCTTGGGTATGGATTGGATGACCCGACATAAGGTGGTTCTAGATATCGCGGGTAGAGTTGTAGCAATCAATTCACCTACGGTCGGGCACACCACTTTGTACTTACCTTTCAAGGACGGTGCAGACCCTTGTGCCTATGTGACCATTATCTCTCATCTTGAAGAAATCCCAGTAGTTTGTGAATATCCTGATGTCTTTCCCGACGAGTTGCCTGGCATGCCACCAGACAGGGATGTCGAGTTTGTGATTGAACTCCAACCGGGCACTGCGCCCATTTCTAAACGACCTTATCGTATGCCTCCCAAGGAATTAGCTGAACTGAAAAACCAACTCCAGGAATTGTTAGATAAGGGCTACATTCGCCCAAGTTCTTCTCCTTGGGGTTGTCCCGCACTCTTTGTCAAGAAGAAAGATGGGAGTTTGAGGCTATGTGTTGACTACAGACCGCTCAATGCGGTGACCATCAAAAACAAATATCCTCTTCCCCGCATTGATGTTCTTTTTGATCAGTTGGCTGGAGCCAAAGTTTTCTCCAAGATCGACCTTCGTTCTGGTTATCATCAAATCAAAATTCGACCTGGTGACATTCCCAAAACTGCTTTCTCCACTCGTTATGGTCTCTACGAGTTCTTGGTGATGTCCTTCGGTCTCACAAATGCCCCAGCCTACTTCATGTATCTCATGAACTCCGTATTCATGACGGAGCTTGACAAATTCGTAGTGGTCTTCATCGATGATATTCTAATCTATTCCAAAAATGAGAAAGAACATGCCAAACATCTTCGAATTGTCCTACAGCGTTTGAGAGATCATAAGCTCTATGCTAAATTCTCCAAATGCGAATTCTGGTTGGACAGTGTGAAATTCTTGGGGCACACTATTTCCAAAGATGGCATATCCGTAGATCCTAGCAAAGTACAAGAGGTGATGGATTGGAAACCACCCAAGTCCGTACACCAAATCCGCAGTTTTCTAGGTTTGGCGGGTTATTACCGTCGATTCATTCCGGACTTCTCCAGGATCGCTAAACCTATGACTGAACTGCTCAAGAAGGGAGTGAAATTTGTATGGAGTGAAGCATGTGAGAAAGCCTTCCACACACTGAGACAACAATTAACTTCAGCCCCAGTGCTAGTGCAACCGGATAATTCCAAACCTTTTGAAGTTTTCTGTGACGCGTCAGGCACTGGTCTCGGTTGTGTTCTCATGCAAGAGGGCCGAGTCATTGCCTATGCCTCACGGGCACTTCGACCCCATGAGATCAATTATCCCACCCATGATCTAGAGCTAGCAGCAGTTGTTCATGCTCTTAAGATTTGGAGACACTATCTGATGGGCAATCGTTGCAATATCTTCACCGATCACAAGAGTCTCAAATATATCTTCACTCAATCGGATCTCAACATGAGACAAAGGAGATGGCTTGAGTTGATTAAAGATTATGATCTAGAAGTGCACTATCACCCCGGGAAAGCCAATGTTGTTGCGGATGCTCTTAACCGCAAAGTTCACTGCCATCATCTTGAAGTGGAGCTGTATAGTGACCCCTTGTGTGAAGACATGAGGAAACTTAACTTGGAAGTGGTAGAGCAAGGAAATCTATATGTCCTAGCTGCCGAATCCAATCTTTATGATAGAATTGTCACTGCTCAACGCAATGACGAGGGCATACAGCTAATCAAACAGAAGTTAGCAGAAGGAGATCCCAAGTATACCTGTTTCCGGAGGGATGCAAACGATGTGGTATGGTTTGGGAAACGTCTTGTGGTTCCCATTGACCAAGAAATTCAGCAAACCATCCTTGATGAAGCTCATCTTTCCAAATTCTCTATTCATCCCGGAAGCACCAAAATGTATCAAGATCTGAAGGAAAATTTCTGGTGGTCCAATATGAAAGTCGATATAGCAAAATATGTGTCAGAGTGTGATACTTGTCATAGGATGAAAGCGAGCCATTTGAAATCGGCAGGTGTACTCCAACCCCTGTCGATACCTATGTGGAAATGGGATGACATAAGTATGGATTTCATTGTGGGTTTACCCCTGACGGCTAGAAAGAAGGATTCTATTTGGGTTATCGTGGACAGACTCACGAAGACTGCCCATTTCATTGCAGTACATACTACTTATTCAGTGCAGCAATATGCAGAATTGTATATGGATCAAATAGTCCGTTTGCATGGAGTTCCGAAGACCATAATCTCGGATAGAGGGACTCAATTTGTAGCTCGTTTCTGGGAGCAATTGCATGAATGCCTAGGAACCAAGTTGATCCGTAGTTCCAGCTATCACCCGCAAACCGATGGTCAGACAGAAAGGGTAAATCAAATTTTGGAAGACATGCTACGGGCAAGCATCCTGCATTTTGATAAAAGTTGGGACAAGTGTTTGTCCTTGGCAGAGTTCTCCTACAACAATAGCTACCAAGCTAGTTTGAAGATGGCACCGTTCGATGCTCTTTATGGGCGGAGATGTCGTACCCCTTTGAACTGGTCAGAAGCCGGAGAAAGGACACTCTTTGGTCCGGACTTAGTCAAAGACGCCGAAGAGAAAGTGCAAGTGATACGGGAGAACTTGAAGTTAGCACAGATGAGGCAAAAGAGCTATCACGATAGAGGAACGGCACCCCGACAATTTGAAGTTGGTAATTATGTATACCTAAAGGTTTCACCAACCAAGGGTGTGCAAAGGTTCGGTGTTAAGGGAAAGTTAGCCCCGCGCTATATCGGACCTTATGAAATCATTGAAGTATGTGGGCCAGTGGCTTATCGCATTCGACTGCCAGAACGGTTCTCCGCAGTTCACAATGTATTCCATGTGACCCAACTGAAGAAAGGTGTGCCTGTGCCTGAAACCGAAGTGATCACAGAAGCAAATGCTTGGATTGAGCCGGATTTCTCGCTCATCGAGCATCCCATGAGGGTGTTGGACAAAAAGGAAAGGAAGACCCGAAGACAAACCGTAAGGATGTACAAGATACAATGGAGTCATCATACGAAGGAAGAAGCAACTTGGGAGACGGAAGAGTATCTCAACACCAAGTACCCAGGTTTTCTGCAATCTCGAAACCGTGAGTTCTACTACCTACCTTGTTTTTTTTGAATCGAATCTCGGGGCGAGATTCCGTTTAAGGGGGGTAGGCTGTGACGCCCCAGGTTTTTAATTAACCTTAATTACCAGTCAAACTTGTTGACTAGGGTCAAAGCATGGTCAACCTGGGTCATCACCTCGAAAACCTCACCAACCCTCACCCATTAGCATCTTAAGCAAGTCTAGCACACTTCCCATGGTCAAAACCCTAGCTAAGGGGGACAAACCCCTTGATGTCTTTGTGTCGATCTGGAACTTTTGCCACGTTCTCCAAATTTCACCTAAACACTTCAAAATATCCCAATATAAAAGTTGTCCAGTTTTTCATGAGACACAACTTTCATGTTGAGTGGCATTGCTGGTTTTGAGTGGAACAGGAGCTAAATTGCCAAGCAAGCTCAGAATTCCTGTTCACCGAGACATGAAATTTCCCCGAATTGGCATTCGAATTTATCCTTCGATTTGAATCTATTTCAAATTCGGTTTCAGCCAACTTTTAGAGGAATCACCCATCTACAACTTTCCTATCTACGGGTTTTGAGGTTTGTATGCAAATTCTCGAGAATCGTGCCAGCCAACAGAGGTACATGGAACGGACCGGGCCGGAGACGCGCTCGGCGCGACGTCACGCGCGCGCGCGCGTCCACGCGTCGCCGCCGCGCCGCCGCCGTGCGCCGGCCGTACCACAGCCGTCTGGGAGTCAGCGCGTGAGCGCGGCTGACGTCCGCTTCATGCGCGCGCTCCAAGACGCGGCCTCGGCCCGAGGAACCGCGCGCCACGCGGCGTGTACGCGCTCGCCGCGGCGTCGTCCTCGCCCGCCGCGCACGCACGCCGATGCCGTCGCCGTACCCCGCGCATTTACGCGCCCAGATGCTTAGCCACGAAGCAAGATGCCTCCGCGCGCGCCTCGGCTATAAGTAGCCCGTCGTCGCAGTTCCCGCGCGTGAGCTCGCCGACCGCCAACCCGCCATTGCCGCCGCCGCAGGCGAGCTTCCCCCTCCGCTCGCTTCCGTCGCCGGCCGACCATCTCAACCTCCTCCCTAGACACCAGTGAAGCTCCCACGGCCGCTTGTTCACCCACATTGCGCCGCCGTTCGCCGGAACCCGAGCCGCAGCGGGCGCGCCGCCACGACCTCGCCGCCGCCGCTCGCCGGTGACATCCCCGACCCCGCCACCACCACCAATCGGTTAGGGGTGAGGCCAATCACACGCCAGCGTCGCTTGTTTGCCAAGCCCGGCCGCCGTTCGCCGCCGGCGAACTCTCCCGCCGCCGCAAGGGCATTTGTGTGAAGGCCAAGGGCTTAGTTGTGAACCTAGGGACCCGGTTGCAATAGAAAGATTCTTAGTTTCTTTGCAAGTCAGTCCAGTACCTTAGAAATAGCCTAGAAATTCACAGAAAATTGAGAAAAATGCAAACCCAATTTTGTTGGTCTCAATGAGAGTAGATCTGCAACTTCTACAAAGCATGACCATAGTTTTTACTTGTAGATTTTGAATGAAAATTCAAATTCAGTTTGACACCTTATTGCTATAATTCAAAATATAGAAAGGATACGGAGCTGAATTTTGGATATGTTGCTAGACTTGTCATTATTAGACTCTGGACCAAAAATTGCACAAAGTTATGATGTAAATCTTTTTATATGAATTGTTTTCCATTTATGCAGAATCTGTCTAGATAATTTTTGTAGCTAAAAATAGTTATGTTTTTGTGCCCAACTTCTGCATGTGGTCTCTTTATGCCAAGATACACCTCTGGTGAATTAACCACAATTTTATAATGAACAGAAGTATTTATTCTTGATATGTGCTTGTTTTCCTTTGTAAATTAATAATGCAAGATCAGTGGTAGTTCTAGGTGTACTTGCTGCATGCCTAGGTTAGATTTGGACCAGAGAGCATGTGTGAGGAAGTTTGGAGCATTTGGATGCTTATGTGTTTTTGTGTGCCTTTATCTTGCTTTAGTAGCTAGCCTTTGTTATTTTTGATATAATTAATTTTCTAGCTTTTCCAAGCATGCATGTGTGTTCAGTGGCTTGATATAGGTGTTTTGGTGCTTAAGAAACCCTCCACTGAATTTTAGTACTTTAATGTTTGAATAAAAGCCTTGGAGGCCTTTATAGGTTTAATGTTTTGTTAAATAGGAAAATGCCTTTTTATTCCTTGTGACCCTTTATAAAATGGTTGCATAGTTTGTTTAGGACCTAAGAATACACCCTTGCTGTTTAAGAAATTAAAATGTAATTAATTACATTTTTGTGCACCCCTTTGCTATTGAGAGATGGAATATTAAATCCTCACATGAAATAACAAATATAAAAGAGAACATTAATTAAGTGTTTATTAAAGGAATAAACCCATATCAATAATAACCTTAATGAAAAAGAATTAATAATTAATTGTTTGTTAAGGTGAATATGGCCAACAAGAGTTGGATAAAATAAGCAATCTATCACATCACCTGAACCCTGCATTGCATTCCGTGTAGACCTTCCTGACGGTGTCTACTCGCTCGTGCCGGAAGCCGAGGAAGGAGGAGCTGACGCGGAGCTGCAGTACGTGGAGGTGATCGACGACACCGAGGACCCTCAGGCTAACCCTGCTGACGAAGGCAAGCCCCGGTGCATTAACCAAGTGTTTTTGAAAATTTATGCAACTATCTATGGATGATTGTGCATTTATGTTCAGGAGTTGAAATGAAACCCTAGATGCATGATCCCTAGGTACCTATGTTCTTACTAGCATGATAGGTCGGTAGCTGCTATGCTATAGGACCGTTACAAGTCGAGTGATGCTTGTCACTCGCGAGAATAGGTTCTTATGTTGGAATCATAAGATCTCCTGAAATGGATTGCTCATGTGGTAAGAGCATGGGATGTGGGCTCCGGTCCAATGGCTTTCGTGGGTTAAGTGTTTGAACGTACTAAGCACTTGTCGGAAATGGGTACGGTAAGCCTAGTACCTTAACGAGACGGTAAGGGATTTTACTGTGACTAATCTTGGGAGGTGTCCCCCGGCTAGCTACCGGTGGTGCATGTGCGATGCTGGGTGCCTTGCGGGGTATACCAGATCGCCTGTACCGAAGACTGTCGCCTTTTATCCTGAACCGAGGACCTTTGGGAACCGCCTGGTGGTTGTCCTCGCGGGGGCACCCCACCGTGTGTTTAGGTCTACCTTGCAAGGTTTAAACCAATCGATTGTCGGCCTCTCACCGTTATCTGAGACTACTTACTCCACTGGCCATGAGATCCCTAATGATGGAAGTTGATGAATATTATGCTTGATTAATTGTTTGCACAACTTATGCTTGCACTAGCTTGCTAATTTAGAAAGGAATAATCAACTAGAACTTGTGCTAAAATATTGAAAGTAAGGACATACTCTTTGTTGCTTTTCAGCAAAAGAAACCCCTTTGGCCAAAAAGCCTTTCATGTCTAGAGTTGGTGATGTAGTTGTCACCGACGGGTAAGTCTTGCTGAGTATTAGTATACTCAGCCTTGCTATAATCTGTTGCTTCAGGTAATGCCTTTGCTGATGTGTGGCCTGGAGAGATCCCGCCTGGCTGGGAGCTGGAGTGGGTTGAAGAGGATGAATGAAGGCATCATGGCAGGCCTCCCGTGATGTTTCCTCGTGCCGTTTAGTTTAATTCCGCTGTTTTCAAAACTCTGAACTTCGTTGTCGTGTCAAAGACTTCGGTTTGTAATAATTAAACCCTTCGGGGTAAATTTGGACGTTAATCATATGTTGTTCTCTGGACTCGCCTTCGTGTGAGTTTTAATGCATATATGTCGATCCTTGTTGCTTTGTAAGTGATTTACCGGGCGTTAACCCGGCAACTAACGACAGGATGATACTTTATTATTGCTTAATGACCAAAGTGGATTGGTTTAGGCGATAGTACGGTATTTTCCTGGGCGGGTTGTCACAGAAAGACAAGGATTATTTGGATTGTCTTGTTCGTGGGATTCGCATGTGGCATCGGGGAAGTGGGGTGTGTGGGGTGGGGGGAGAGGTCAGATTGTTGTCTGTGGTAATAAAATTATTGTGGTATGACCTTAGATTTCTTTGTTAATATCCATGTAACTTTATTTAAAAATGTGGTTTATTTATTTATTGTGTGTTTTTTAAATCACTTTATTTAGTTAGGGTGGGTGTGTGTGGTGGCAGTGGGGGTGGGGGAGGGGGCGGATTCGGCCGCTGAAGACGCAGGGAAGATGGTGGGGCGGGGGCGAACATGAGATTGATACGAGTGAAAGACTATTCTTTAATCATCGAGAGTATGCACAATTTTGTTATTGGATATATCCATATCTATTTATCTTATAAATATAAATTCTTATTTGATTTAGCCATGTTTAGTTTAGATTTGACATTTTTCTTTGATACCAGGTAAGATCAGCATGGCAGGGGGGTGGAGGTGGAGGTGGCTGGTAAGGGGAGGGGGGCGAATTCAGTGGTGATAGCTGCCGAAGACACACGAAAGAGGGTGGGGCGCGGGCGAACATGAGATTGATATGAGTGGAAGACTATTCTTTAAACACTGAGATTAGGCATAATTTTGTTATTGAATATATACATATTTCTTTATTTTACAAATATAAATTCTTAATTATGCGTTGTTAGACACGTGCGTGCCGCACGTGCACTTAAATTGCATTGTGGTTTTTAAACACGCGTGTGCCGCACGCACGTGTGTTTTTCGGTTATTGCTACGCGGATGCTAACTACACTTAGTTTGATAGCATTGTATTTTTAATCTAGAGGAGTTTGGTATGTTTTTAGAGTGGATATCCAATTGACTCCTCAAGTAAGCAAGGTTACATCAGTGAGGGTGGAGTTTTCCTAAGAATATGCTGAACTTAGAGAGATGTCAATAGTAGGTCGGTCTTGCGGTGATGGACATACGGGTGGGGAGACAAGATGACGGTGGTACCTCTGGTCAAGGCAGAAGATAGGCCATCAATTGAGTAGCACAAGGTTAGGACAACCATATAAGGGAAGATTAGCATGCTCGGGAGGGGGTGGGGGAGAGGGCAGATTGTTGCTTGTGGTAATAAAATTATTTTGGTATGACCTTAGATTTCTTTGTCAATATCCATGTACCTTCATTTAAACATGTGTTTTATTTATTTATTGTGTGTTTTTATTTATTTATTTATTTATTGTGTGTTTCTGAAATCACTCTATTTATTTAGGGTGTGTGTGTGTGGTGGTAGTGGGGGGTGGGTGGGGGAGGGGGCGGATTCGGTGGCGATAGCCGCCGAAGACGCAGGGAAGAGGGTGGGGCGGGGCGAACATGAGGTTGATACGAGTGGAAGAATGTTCTTTAATCTCGATAGGTTGATATGAGTGGAAGACTGTTCTTTAATCATCGAGAGTAGGCATAATTTTGTTATTGGGTATATCCATATTTATTTATTTTATAAATATAAAATCTTATTTGATTTAGCCATTTTAAGTTTAAATTTAACATTTGTCTTTGATACCAGGTAAGATCAGCGTGGCATTGGGGGTGGGGGTGTGGTGGTGGGGGTGCCTGGTAGGGGGAAGGGGGCGGATTCAGCGGTGATAACCGCCGAAGATGCAGGGAAGAGAGTGGGGCGTGGGCGAACATGAGATTGATACGAGTGGAAGACTGTTCTTTAAACATTAAGAGTAGGCATAATTTTGTTATTGTATAAATTCGTTTTGGATTTAACCATCTTTAGTTTAGATGTTGTGTTTTTCTTTGATATCAGGTAAGATCAACATGGCATTAGGGGTGGGGTATGTGGTGGTGGTGGTGGAGGAGGGCGAGTGGGGGAGGGGGACGGATTTGGCGGCGATAGACACCGAAGACGCAGGGAAGGGGGTGTTGACGGTGTATTTTGGTGCACCAAACATGCTCATTACACTTTGGTTTGGACTTAATTATGAAACTAACCCGCCACTAGGCACACTAATGATATAACAAGTTCATCTTTGTATGTGCATTTGGAAGTGTTATGTTTTTGCAGGAAAACATGGATATAAAGGACGGAGTCACAACAAGTTCAAAGGAGCAATTGAGGAGTCCCATTCGTGTTTGAGAGCATGATGAAATCACTCCCAAAGGTGGCAAGGACCGAAGTGTTACAAAGGAACATCCCCGAGGATTGAAGCGTAAAAGACCGAACTTCATGCGAGAAGACCCTCCATCTTGGACGCGAGGATGACATCGTCAAAATGATGCAATTGGAGGGCGCAAAGTGCAAAATGTCAAGAGGACCCACGTGTGCGAAGGGGCGACCGAACCGGGCCGAAATGGGCCTGGGCCGGTCGGCCCAGGCCGGCCGGCCTGGCCCATTCCGACGTCGGTTCGGCCCCCCATTTCTTGAGCGTGAAGATGATTCAACCCTAAATACGTGGAGGCGCCGCCATTCACAGGGAGAGAGCCATTCGCCCGAGAGGCCATCCACAAGCTAGAGAGGGAGAAAAGGAGGGAGCTCATTCGCGAGAAAGATCGCTCTACTCGAAGGAAGCAACCACAAGTGGTGGAGGACGTCGAGGCCCTGCCAAGACACCCCCGGAGGAGAAGGAAGACACCGTCGGAAGCGTCACCATGATCAACGGTGCTATGCCTAGCACCTTGATGGGGTGATCTTCTCATTTGTCCATGGGTTGTAATCGATCTTGAGATGTAATCGCAACTTTGTATGGTTTCTATCTATCATCTAGTGTTGAAGATGCTTTCATGTTTAAGGTTAGCTACCATGCCGTGTAGGGAGTATAGATCTCACTTCTCCCTTAGAACCATTCAATGCGCCGTGATCATCATAGGTCTAGTCACGAATACCTCCGCGTAGTGACAGTACGGGGGGAGGGAAAGGGCGAAATCGTGGTCACAACCCCCGATAGATTAGATCGGTTTTCATATCTTAAGCGGTTGCATATTCAAGTATCGTAGACCCTTGGGCAAGTGTCTTTTACATATCTTGTGAGTTTAATCGTTCTCTCTAGTGTAGCGTAGTTGTTCTCTAGATTAACCATAGATTAGGGTTTGGATAAGTTAGTTAGTAGTGCTAGATCAAACGCTTGTAATCCCCTTGCTCCGCGGATTGATAAGAACCTAGGGAATCCCCGTGGTGAAAAAGGTGTAGGTCCGTACGCTTGCGGATCGTAGGTGGATACGTGTTTTATCCGTCAACAGGGGGCAGGGGCGGAGGCGAATATGAGATTGATACGACTGGAAGATAGTTGTGTAAACATTGAGGGTAGGCATAATTTGTTATAGTATAACTTCATTTTTTATTTAACCATCTTTAGTTTAGATTTTGCATTTGACTTTGATACCAGGTAAGATCATTATAGTATCGGGTGGGGGGGAGGTGGTGGGGGCGAACATGAGATTGATATGAGTGGAAGACTGTTATTTAAACATTGAGAGCAATCATAATTTTTTATTGTATAAATTCGTTTTGGATTGTCATTGATATATTAGTAAGATCAACATGGTATCAAGGATGGGTGTGTGGTGGTGGTGGTGGTGGTGGCGGGTGGGGGAGGTGGGCGGATTCGGCGGCGATAGCCGCCGAAGACGCAGGGAAGAGGGTGGCGGCGGGGGCGGGGTGAATATGAGATTGATATGAGTGGATAATAGTTCTTTAAACATTGAGAATAGGCACAATTTTGTTATTGTATAACTTCATTTTTTATTTTACCATATTTAGTTTAGATTTTGCATTTGTCTTTGATACCAGGTAAGATCAGCATGGCATCGGGTGGGGTGGGGGGTGCGGTGGTGGTGGGGTGGGGGGGAGGCGGCGGGGGCGAACATGAGATTGATACGAGTGGAAGAATGTACTTTAAACATTGAGAGTAGGCATAATTTTGTTATTTTATAAATTTGTTTTGGATTTAACAATCTTTAGTTTAGATTTTGCATTTGTCTTTGATGCCAGGTAAGATCAGCATGGCATCAGGTGGGGGTGGCGGGTAGGGTGGGGGGATGCAGCGGGGGCGAATATGAGATTGATAGGAGTGTAAGACTGTTCTTTAAACATTGAGAGTAGTCATCCTTTTGTTATTGTATAAATTCGTTTAGGATTTAACCATATTTAGTTTAGATTTTGCGTTTGTCTTTGATATCAGGTAAGATCAGCATGACATCGGGTGGGGGGTGTGCTTTGGTGGTAGGGTGGTGGGTGGGGGTTGGATTCGGCGGCGATAGTCGCCGAAGACGCAGGGAAGAGGGCGGGACGGGGGTGGGGGCGAATATGAGATTTATACGAGTGGAAGACAGTTCTTTAAACATTGAAAGTAGCCATAATTTTGTTTATTGTATAACTTTGTTTTTTATTTAACCATCTTTATTTTAGATTTTGCATTTGTCTTTGATACCAGGTAAGATCAGCATGGCATCAGGTGGGGGTGTGCGGTGGTGGTGGGTGTGGAGGGTGGGGTGGGGAGGAGGCGGCGGGGACGAACATGAGATTGAGACAAGTGGAAGATTGTTCTTTAAATATTGAGAGAGCATAATTTTGTTATTGTATAAATTTGTTTTGGATTTAACTATCTTTAGTTTAGATTTTGTGTTTGCCTTTGATATCAGGTAAGATCAACATGACACCGGGGGTGGGGTGTGTGGTGGTGGTGGTGGGGGATGGTGAGTGGGGGGAGGGGGACGGATTCGGCAGCGATAGTCGCCTAAGTCGCAGGGAAGAGGGTGGGACGGGGGCGAATATGAGATTGATACGACTGGAAGACAGTTCTTGAAACATTGAGAGTAGGTATAATTTTGTTATTGTACAACTTCATTTTTTATTTAACCATCTTTAGTTTAAATTTTGCGTTTGTCTTTGATATCAGGTAAGATCAACATGGCATTAGGGGTGGGGTATGTGGTGGTGGTGGTGGAGGAGGGCGAGTGGGGGAGGGGGACAGATTCGGCGGCGATAGACGCCGAAGACGCAGGGAAGGGGGCAGGGGCGGAGGCGAATATGAGATTGATACGACTGGAAGACAAATCTTTAAACATTGAGAGTAGGCATAATGTATAACTTCGTTTTTGATTTAACCATCTTTAGTTTATGTTTTGCATTTGTCTTTGATACCAGGTAAGATCAGCATGGTATCGAGTGGGGGGGAGGCAGTGGGGGCGAACATGAGATTGATATGAGTGGAAGACTGTTATTTAAACATTGAGAGCAGTCATAATTTTTTTATTGTATAAATTCGTTTTAGATTTAACCATCTTTTGTTTAGATTTTGCGTTTGTCTTTGATATATCAGGTAAGATCAACATGGCAACAAGGGTGGGTATGTGGTGGTGGTGGGGGGTGGCGGGTGGGGGGAGGTGGGCGGATTCGGTGGCGATAGCCTCCGAAGACGTAGGGAAGACGGTGGGGGCGGGTGCGGGGTGAATATGAGAGTGATACGAGTGGAAAACAGTTCATTAAACATTGAGAGTAGGCATAATTTTGTTATTATTTAACTTCGTTTTTTATTTTACCATCTTTAGTTTAGATTTTGCGTTTGTCTTTGATACCAGGTATCAGCATGGCATCAGGTGGGGGTGTGCGGTGGTGGTGGGGGTGGCGGGTGGGGGGGGAGGCGGCAGGGGCGAACATGAGATTGATACGAGTGGAAGATTGTTCTTTAAACATTGAGAGTATGCATAATTTTGTTATTGTATAAATTTGTTTTAGATTTAACCATCTTTAATTTAGATTTTGCATTTGTCTTTGATACCAGGTAAGATCAGCATGGCATCGGGTGGGGGTGTGCGGTGGTGGTGGGGGGTGGCGGGTGGGGTGGGGGAAGGCGGCGGGGGCGAACATGAGATTGATACAAGTGGAAGACTGTTCATTAAACATTGAGAGTAGGCATAATTTTGTTATTGTATAAATTTGTTTTAGATTTAACCATCTTTAATTTAGATTTTGCATTTGTCTTTGATACCAGGTAAGATCAGCATGGCATCAGGTAGGGGTGTGCGGTGGTGGTGGGGGGTGGCGGGTGGGGTGGGGGGAGGCGGCGGGGGCGAACGTGAGATTGATACGAGTGGAAGACTGTTCTTTAAACATTGAGAGTAGTCATCCTTTTGTTATTGTATAAATTTGTTTTGGATTTAACCATATTTAGTATAGATTTTGCGTTTGTCTTTGATTATAGTTAAGATCAGCATGGCATCGGGTGGGGGGTGTGCTATGGTGGTGGGGGTGGTGGGTGGGGGAGGGGGTGGATTCGGCGGCGATTGCCGCCAAAGACGCAGGGAAGAGGGTGGGACGGGGGCAGGGGCGAATATGTGATTGATACGAGTGGAAGACAGTTCTTTAAACATTGAGAGTAGGCATACTTTTGTTATTGTATAACTTTGTTTTTTATTTAACCATTTTAATTTAGATTTTGCATTTGTCTTCGATAATAGGTAAGATCGGCATGGCATCAGGTGGGGGTGTGTGGTGGTGGTGGTGGTGGTGGGGGGGGAGGCGGTGGGGGCGAACATGAGATTGAGACAAGTGGAAGACTGTTCTTTAAACATTGAGAGTAAGCATAATTTTGTTATTGTATAAATTTGTTTTGGATTTAAGTATCTTTAGTTTAGATTTTGCATTTGTCTTTGATATCAGGTAAGATCAACATGGTATCAGGGGTAGGGTGTGTGGTGGGGGGGGTGGTGAGTGGGGGACGGATTCGGCGGCGATAGCCGCCGAAGACGCAGGGAAGAGGGTGGGGGCGGGGACGATTATGAGATTGATACGACTAGAAGACAGTTCTTTAAACATTGAGAGTATGCATAATTTTGTTATTGTACAACTTAGTTTTTATTTAACCATCTTTAGTTTAGATTTTGCATTTGTCTTTGATACCAGATAAGATCAGCATGGCATCGGGTGGGGGGATGTGCGCTGGTGGGGGGGTGGCGGGGGCGAATATGAGATTGATACGAGTGAAAGATTGTTCTTTAAACATTGTGAGTAGACATAATTTTGTTATTGTACAACTTCACTTCTGATTACATCTTAAATTTAGATTTTTGCATTTATCTTTGATACCAGGTAAGATCAGCATGGCATCGGGTGGGGGTGTGCGGTGTGGTGGGGGTGGCAGGTGGGGGGTGGAGGGCGGGGCGAACATGAGATTATACGAGTGGAAGACTGATCTTTAAACATTAAGAGTAGACATAATTTTGTTATTAAATCTATCCTTATTTCTTTATTTGTAAATATATATTCTTATTTGCGCGTTGTTAGACACGTACGTGCCGCACGTACGTGCGTTTTACTATGGGTGTAAGTAACTTGGTTATTACTAGGCAGATGCTAACTATTCTAGTAGCGTGCATTTTTAATCTAGAGGAGTTTGGTATCTCTTTAGTGTGGATATCCAATTAGCTACTCAAGTGAGCAAGATTACATCAGTGAGGGTGGAGTTTTCCTAGGAATATGTTGAACTTAGAGAGGGATGTCAATAGCATGCCAGTCTTACGGTGATGGACATACGAACGGGAACGATCTGTTCGTCTGGCTGGTGGCTGGTGCTAATTTGTTCTGAGAGAAAAGTATTGTTGGTGGTGACTGGTTTTTTCATAAAGGAAAGTACTGCTGGCTGGTGGCTATAAGCGAGACGAATGGGCTGATAAGATGACGATGGTACCGCTGGTCAAGGCAGAAAATAGGTCATTAATTCGGTAGCATAGAGTTAGGACAACCATATCGGGATAGATTAGCGTGCTCATGAAGGGGTGGAGTGGTGACGGATTGGACGGTCGTCGAAGACGTGGGGATGACGGTCGGGGAGGACACAACAACTTGACTACAAGTGGAAGAGGAGGGTCATTTGAGTTGTCTTATTTGTGGGCTGCGCCACCACGAGATTGTTGTTGGGACTTCGTGTTCTCCTGACGATGGGATTGTTGCCTAAGGTAATTATTATGGTACGAGATTAGATTTCTTTGTTATTTATCTTGTTCGATTGGCTGATGTTGATTTATTGTGAAAGAAAAGTAATGCTGGTTGGTTGGTGCTAGGTGGCTGGTGCTGATTTGTTGTGAGAGGAAAATACTGATGACCGGTGGTGATAAGTCATACGAATAGGCAAATATACCCATGCACCTTCATTTTAAAATATATCTTATTTATTTATTGTGTGATTTTAAAACACTTTACTATAAAAATAAAAAATTATTTGTTGTGGTTTTTTTAGACACGTGCGTAACCACAATTATACTGACGAATTCTAATTCCTTTTTTTAAAAAGTATACATTGAAGACTAACACTACTGTCCAAAACGAATAAATTTTAATCAGGACATGTTTGTCAATTGAAATCCATTTCAGAAAATACACTCTAGAAATTAGATTATATTCTACCAGAAAAGGAGCATGTTTGTTAATCAGGAAGGAAACGGGGCTGCAATTTCCCTTTATATACATGTAAAGGAGGCTGCACAATGCAAATTTGTGTGTTGGCATAGTCGCATGCCCCGTTTTTAAACGCATAGTCGCATGCGTTTAGGCCAATCTCAGTGCACAGTTTCATTGCATAGTTACTTAGATCGGGAACAAAGTAAATGTGCCATAGAAGTTTCATAGTGATGACACTTCTCTCATATATGATGAAACACTCCCTTATCTGTTCTCTCTCTTTATAAATACCTTAGCACATAAGTAAAATTGATGATGTGACATAATAATTAATGCATATGAAATCCTTTATGAAACTCCCATTGAGATTGATCTTGACTTCTCCGATGCTATCCTGGATCACACCTATTACTGGACTGTTGCAAGGGATAGCGGATAAAGATTTTAATGCTTTCATTCAGCAATAAAAGTTCTCTGAATTAATTAAAATAAATATTCGGTTCTCCAGTTTTGAAGATAAGGGCCTTTTAGTTCTCCACCTATAAATTTTCACTCGTCACATCGAAACTAACAATAGTACTAATTCAGAGCAATTAAGGTGAATTAATAAGGCAAAATAGGCATTTTTGTCCTTGAACTTTGCTCAAGAGGTCAATTTCGTCCCAAAACTTTCAAAAGGGTCAATATAGTCCCTCAACTCTTGTTTTTGGGTCAAACTCGTCCCCACGCTGATGTGGCACTGCATACTTGCATTAGATCAATGTATAATGTCATTTCTGCCCTTAGCATGAGACACCCATCCTTCAACTGATCGGAGCAGTTTTATTCCGCAATCGATAGTATGTTATTCTTTCACCTATTTATGGTCAAGCTCGTTGGTAAAATTTAGCGGCAAGCTTAACAAGTTCTAGTCCCCCTTTTACAGACACAAATTCGTGCAACAGTTTGCCCTGGTGTTGCTTAAGTATTTCTAATAACTGGATTAATGCAGTCCCTAGCTGTGCTAGCCTTAAATACTTCATCTACTAAGACATTCCGACCACAATCAAAATGCTTTTACAAATTTCAAACAGTAACATGATGCTAGCTTTGAAGGTTACCAATCTCCCATGCATGCAAAACAGTTGCAGAATAAACTGCACAGAGCAGTTGATAAACGAGTGTCTCATGCCAAGGGTAAAAAAGACATTATACATTGATCTTATGCAAGCATGCAATGCCACATCAGCGTGGGGACGAGTTCGACCCGAAAACAAGAGTTGAGGGACTATATTGACCCTTTTGAAAGTTTGGGGACGAAATTGACCTCTTGAGGAAAGTTCGGGGGCAGAAACGCCTATTTTGCCAATTAATAACAAAAAATCATTCTATAATCTCGACTCAAATTGTGAGACGAATCTATACGCCTAATTATGTTATGATTAGACAATGTCGTGCTACATTACACAATCTTTAACGACAAATTAATTAGGCTTAATGAATTTGTCTCGTGATTTCCCGTCCATACATGTAATTAGTCTATGTTTAGTTCTTCTAATAGGTTCTAAAAAATTCTCTTAAATTTTTGGAACTAAACAGGCTTACCAGAAACAAAGCGTCTTATCACGAATCTTGTAAACATCTGTCCAAAAAAGAATCTTGTAAACATCAATTTAGGATAAAATATATAAAATAAATTGGTAATGCCCTGAATCATCACGTGACTCGAGATGGACGACGGTCCATCGTCACTCGTCAACAGACTGTCAACCAAACGTGATGGTTTCCCGATCGACAGCCACATGTAACATGTTCCATACTGTACTGGATTGCTCATCAATTGCAACCAGCAAGAGACCGCTGACTATTTCCTCCAACGACGATTCTTCCTCTTTTTTTACGAGACCTGTTAGCAACGACATCTATCCAATACTGGAACCGACCTTTGTGTGCATAGATCATGATGGAATTTTCTTTACCTTTGCTTATCATGAACGAGCGATCAAAGCAACCCTTCTTGACACCAACTTTAACTAATCAATTCTTTTACTTGTGAGTAAACCCTCTGACTAGAATAATTCATTCTTCCAATAATATAAAGGGATAATGTAACTTATTAATCATGCATAACTTAGTGGACACCAGCCGGATCAGAGCTGTGGTGCCCATGACATGCCTATTATTGTTAGCTCGATCTACCTTTTTGAGGTCAAATTCAAAAGGTGGAGAATATGTCATTTAGGAATCATTTTTTCTGAGATGGTCAAATGTGAAAAGAATATTTTTTTCAATTATGCGATGCCCATATACAGTACAGTAGTGTGTGCTTCGTGTTAATTTCTTTTACTTTCAGAAAAAGGAAATTAACGCGTACGTGTCGCATGCATGCATCGTATTGGGCCTTCATTCGGACGCTTGCTAGTCCTAGTCTTATAGTCATTCAGTTTCTCAAGTGAATGCATGCATGAACGCTCGTCAAATAAAAAAGTGCGACCGGCAAGCTACACGAGGACGATCTGTGTGATGCGATACGGACGGATGGAAGGAAAGGGGAGACTTCCAGTTTAGGCGAGGGCCCCGTTGCATGCACGTGAGCTTAGAGCAACTCCAAAATACTAGCTAAACACACTTAATTAGCTAAAAATGAAAAAACAGGGTCAAAATCTCAATTCAACAGCCTCTCTATCCATCCTAGTTCGCTATCTGCTTCGCTATTCTCCTCCCTCCGCTCACAATCTTTGACGAGCGAGGCTCGCTCGCAATCTCCCTCTCCGCAATTCCCGCGCCCCCTCCGTCCCGGGCACGCGCCCCTCCGTGCCTCTTGCTCGCGCTCCTCGCTCGTTGTGCAGTCGTGGCCGTCCCTGTGCTGCTCCCGTGTCGCTGCCGTCCCGCCAAGATCCGCTGCGCCGGGCGCAGGCCGCCGTCAGAAGAGGAGGAGGTGCCGGGGCCGCAGTCTCTACGGCGCCTCGAGGTCCCTGCGTGCGCCCGAGAGAGGAGAAGCGCGGGGCACCGGCCGGAGGAGGAGCGGCGCGAGTCTCCTCCCCGTGCGCACGACAGTCAATTCCAGGTGGGCCGAGGTTCGAGATTTCGCGGCGACATGCGAGCTCAAGGAGGATGAGCGGCGTCGCGGAGGTGGTCTTGGGCTGCATGAGGGAGAGGGAGAGGAGGCGCGACCGGGAGAAACGGAAGCCTGGAGCCGACGCCAAGAGATGGAGAGGGAGGAGGCGACGGGGGAGTGAGGAGGAGGATGGTTGGATGCCCGGATGGGCTGACAGGGAGGGAAAGAAAGAGGAGGATAAGGTGGAAGGGAGGGGATGATGAGTAGGTCCCACGCGTCAGTGTGTTGGTTGGGGGGGGTGATTGAATATAGATATTTGAAAATCTGTTGGATTATCTTCTGATTATGAAGTTTTTTATATTTTTGCAGACCTTCTGAAACTCTAAATTTAGCTACTCCCTCTATACTCATAAAACATGTCGTTTGGGACAAGATCTCAGTCAAACATTGGGAACATAAACCATGAATAACTTTTAAGTTGTTGAGTTTGAAAATGTGAAAAATACATGAATAGATTTGTCTTGCAAAATACTTTTATAAAAGTATAGATATGTTAGTTTTTAACAAATATTTTTATAAAAATAAGAAGTTAAAGTTATGCATTGGAGACCGTGTCGCTGTCTTAAACGACATGTTTTATGAGTATGGAGGGAGTATAATTATAGCTAAGTTCTTGGAGTTGCTTTTATTAATGAAGAATCTCGTGAGCTTTGAGGAGAAGAGGAGTCAATAGGTTAAATTCTTCGTTTCGACCCCCCGTGTGGCGTACTAGTGTGTAGGCGGAACTCCGACCAATAAACTGCACGTGAACGCGTAGTGGATTGATGTTGCCACGTTGTTTTATTGACGTGCATGTGTTTAATTTCCATATGGAAGTGCGAATGCATGAGATGGAATTGCATGATGGCCGTTTGCTCATGCAGTGACGACCATTGTTGTTACCCAGTTTAAACGAAGTACTCCTACATGCTGTAGCAATCAACAAACAGCTGCGCGGCTATATATAGGTACTAGCGACGTTATACACAGTCCATAGTAGTCTTTATATTTTGCCATAGATAGACATAATGACAAAAGTTTTTGAATATGGAATTTTCTCCAGCACCATCCTTTGCCACTAGCTAGTCTTTTGTACGTATTATTTTAAAAGAAAAATCTACGGAAACGCATTCACACTACACACTACACGTCTACACATCGTAGTATCACCCGCCGTCCCTGTCGGCCCGATCGTATAAAGTGAATGCACGATCAAATGCTCGTCAAACAATGAAAGATCAGAATGCGAGGAAAAGGAAGCTGATGTGATGGACCGAAAAAAGGATCGTTGCACACGCACGCACGTGAGCTCAATTCACTGTATGTCGTATATCATCGCTTTACAACGACGTACGGGGTACGCGTATGTATGTATATATATACCCGAACGCGAGAAGGTTCTTCGATCGGTTCCTCTGTCACTCCGTGTCGTCGTCGTCGCCAGGCGCTAACGTTTCTGGCTAGTAGGCTCGCTTCGAAGCGAGCGCACGAGGCGGACCGCGCGGCACGGTCCCGTTACTCCCGTATCAATCAAACTGTGATCAGCTGGAAGCTTCAGCTCGGCGTCCTCCCCGTGATATCCGCCGTTGACACGGACGGGCCGGGGCAGCCATCATCGCATGCGGCCAAGCTAGCTAGAGAAGGACATGACGACCTGGCTTTTGGTGATCAGCTGGGCGCGCATCTCGATCGTGTGCCTTGTCCTCCGTTAGTATAGTCTTCAGTCAAATCAAAATTCAAAAAATGTTTTTTCAGTCAAATTAAACCTCATCAATATGGCCACGGTCGTCATGATTTGCTGCTTGAGTGAAATTTCCCTCCTCTCATCGAAAGTTTCTGATCATGCCTGCTCGATCGAGTGACATTTCTGTCTTTGCATAACCGATACAGGGTGTTAATCAGACAATCATCGAAGTTTACAAGGAGCACGCGCGGTGACAATAGATTCACAGAATAGATCGTCACGCATATGATTGGGTAAATCCGACGATCCTCTCTATACACACGTCAACCGCTGCCAAAACCTATAAAGCTGGTTAGGCAGAAAAATGTTCAGATGGCTGATGGCTCTCGGTAGGTTTGTGTATGAAGCCACCGTAGAGAGAAGATGTCGACATGCAAAACCTTCTTATGATGTTTGCAGAACCAGATCGATCGATTCATTCCTTTTGGCTTCGTTTCGCGCGCTCAGCTCCGAAAGGTACCCATGTGAACTGATTCGAAATTTCACATGCACATAGCGATCCACATTTTTAAGTTCATTTCATTTAAAGTTCAACGAAGAACGTTTTACTTATCGTTTGGATTAAGATACCTGAATGAATAAATAACGAACGAAAGAATATTTGGTGGAGTTGCATTTCTGGTAACATATCAAAGAACTCCGCAAAGTAGTAGATTAACACTAATTCTTCATTTTTTGAAGAAATCACTGTTAAATCTTCAGTTAATTCGTTCGCCATCATGCTTAGGCACAAATGGACGCATGGACCAGCTGCGGGTACGGCGACAGCGGCGAGAGCGGCGGCAGGCTGCAGATCGCCCCCTTCAGCAACTCCTCTTCCCAGAAGAAGTCCGCGCCTCCGCTCGCCGGCGCCGGTGCCATGGCCACGGCGCCGTCCCAGCCACAGCTTGCGGCGGGCTCCTGAACCCGCTCCTTCTTCACCTCCCTGATCATGCATCCGGCGTCCTGTTCTCCGAGAGCTGGCTCCGGCGACCTCGCCCGCTTGTTACTACCAGCGGTGGCAGCGCTGGGGCGGGGAGCGGCGGCAGGGGCGCCCCACCGGGCGGCGGTGCCGAAGGCGACCTCGTTGGGGAAGTTGAGGATGGCCTTGGAGCCGCGCAGGTGGAACGCGGCGCGGTCGTAGGCGCGCGCGGCCTCGACGGCGGTGTCGTAGGTGCCGAGCCACACGCGCGCGCCCTTCCGCGCCGGGTCCCGGATCTCCGCCGCGTACTTGCCCCACGGCCGCTGCCGCACGCCGCGGTACCGCCGGAAGTCGTCCTCCTCAGGTCCCGGGAAGCAGTGCTGCTCCTGCTGGTGGTGGTTATTAATAACCTGCGGTGGCCGCGCCGCCCAAAGCTGCTGCTGCTGCTGCTGCTGCAGGGCGACAGCCGCGGTCCTCGGGGGCAGCGCGACGGAGAGCGCTGGCAGCGGCCGCCTCCGCCCGGCGGGCTGCGGCGAGGGCGAGGGCGACGACGCTGAGTAGTCCTCGGAGCTGGCGGTGGCGGCGTCGTGGGAGTCGTCGAGGAGGTGAGCTCGGATGATGTCGAGGTGCTCGTGCAACAAGGCCATGGCGCGCAGCAGAGTCGAGCTGGGAGACTAGGCTTGAGAGGAGGTGGGAGAGGCAGACCTGCACTGCACCGGCGCGTCGCTTGGCTGCGGTGCGTGCGTCTGCGTGGTATGCGACCGTGGTGCGGTGGTGGTGCTCGGCCGCACGCATGGTCTCGTATTATATCCAGGGGTGCCTGATGGGATAAGGTGACATCACGTTGGTTCTAGGAGGCTTCCCGGTGCGCCGCACGAAGCAGGGGAGGACGGACTAGTGGGTCGTGGCTCGTCGCTTACTGTTACTGGTAGACTCTGCGGGGAAGCGGTCGCGGTCCGACTTCCGAGGAAGATGGCGACCGCTCTAAAATCTGATTGCTCCATCCTGATTTTATAAAATATAAACTGGCTTTTAAATTTCAACAATGCGCTTTTCGTCACGTTAACGATAACGACTTTACTAATATCACAATTCTTAAGATGTTTTTATGCATATGAGAAGTGGTTGTTTGTAATCATAATATATAATTGTATTCTTAGATAATTGACAAGAATTTGATTCATTGGTTTATTATGCGATTTCTGTCAACGGATTTCTACAATAAAATTTATCAAATTTCTCACTGCACGATTTAGCGATGGGATTTACTAGCTTTTTGTTAGGATTCGGGTTGGGTGTTGGGTTCAGGGTATAGATGACTATATGAGCTGCCCAGCCCAGCACAGCCCGAGCACGAAGCGGCCCAGCCCGATGTGGCCCGACGGTTTTCGTGCTAGGTTGGGCCAACACTATGGGCTGGATCACTGCCCAACACTAGCCCGAGGCTATTTTTTCGGGCCGGGCTGGCATGGCGGCACGATGACGGCATGATGGGCATCTGGTCCGTGCCAGTCCGCGGCCCGACGAGGGTGGCAGTCGCCATACATCCGATTGGCGAGGGGTGGAGGAGGTGGCCGACGTCGTAGATCCGACCGACGAGGGGGCAGAGGAGGTGGCCGGTGCCGTAGATCCGGCCGGCGAGGGGGCACAAGAGGTAGCTGACGCCGTAGATCAGTCTCGCCATCTCCGTCGCCTATTGGGTCACCGACGAGGTGGGGCGGAGGTCGAAGGGGATGGGGGTTAGGGGAGCCGCGGAGGTAGAAGGGGGCGGGGGAGAGCGCCATCTCCGTCACCTGTTGGGTCACCGACGAGGTCGTGACTGAGGAAGAAGGGGATGGGGGAGGTTGCGACAATAGATAGCAGCCACCGATGAGCGGGGTCGGCGAATGAGGTGGAGGAAGGGGGTTGCACTGTCATCGGCAACGACATCAGTGTGGTAGGAAAGGTAGTGCGTCTGGAGGGGTGAATGGGGCGTCAGGGAGGTGGTGTCTCGCACGCATCAGGAGATGAGAAGGGCAACGAGGTGGAAGGGATAAGGTGGTGGAGTATTGTGCATTAGATTCGAACCATATATTGATAATCGAATTTGATAGATTTCTGTTGGCAGATAAATCTGTTGACAGAAAAAACTTATTCATTTGTGGTAGTAAAATGGTCCACAATCCAGATGAAAATAATAACTTTTCGTAATTTCAAATAACCTTTCCGTAAATCAAATGTAATTCTAACTTTCTTTGCACAGCCAATGATCGATAAGCGTGTTGTCAAAAAAACATATCGATAAGCTTTATGATTCAACAACCAATGACGTAATTGGGTTCATTAAAATTCAGAAAAAAAAAGAAACAGCTATCCAAGAAAAGGGATATATTAAAAAGAAGGGCATGTGCATGAGTGACACGTAAAGTTACACGTCCGAGCCAATAATATGCCACACCGTATGGATCAGATTTCAGAGAAGGGCAACCAAGGACCAAACACCCTTTGCAACTGAGCAACCGCAACTTATTCGCCCGTTCGCGCGAGTTGTTACTTGTTCTAATAAGATCTATAAAATCAAGTAATAAGGCACATGTTTTCCCAACACTTCAAATTGTTGATTCTTTTGCTAATTTTACATACATAGTATTTATTGTACACCTAGACATAGTCTATATTTAGATGTATAATAATATCTGTGAATCTAAAAAATAAAATGGTATACAATTTGAAACGAGTGAGTGCAATCGTGTGACAAATTCAGTACGTAAAAAATAAACATAACCTGTTCATAACTCATAGGGAGCTCATATCCCTACTTATATGAAAACACCGCACCATACCATGACTAGATGTTTTCCATACACTCCGTTACTTTTTAAAGATATGCATATATGCTGATATGCACAAACACTGCAGCACCCCAAACAATATCGCTAACATGAATACTGCAACTGAGATCGATACACCTCCTTGATCAAAGTCAGCAGGGGAAGCTTCTGCATAAATTGTTTTATTCCGGTCCTGTTTAATTAGCTCCTATGTGAAGTCAAACCCGAGCCTACTTAGTGCTACTCATATGCTCTAACCACTATGTTAGAGACCCTTTATGTGTCTCCCTAGTTCTTAGTGTGTTTACATGGAGAAAAATGTGTATGGTGTAAGAATAATAATCCTTGATTCGGGATACACATGATTTAGAGATTAAGAACAACAATTTTTTTGAAAGATCAATGACAACAATCTTAGTTAATGAGACTAACAAAGCTAGCTTGCTACTTTACTACTACTAGTAGTAAATATGATCATGACATGTATATAGGCCCAATTCTCACTTATCACACCCTCTGGCAGGAGACTGGAGATGCAAATAAAAATTCAGTGACATATTGTAGATTTATCTTATTAGCATACCACTTTTCTGTTAATAACAGTGACTAGTCACGTTTCTTTCGCGTTCTCAAGAGGGTTACGAAAGAAAAACGAGTTCGCTAGCTAGAAATTTCCGCGCATCTTCATACGCCGCGCCACAGCGTGCGTTCTACCAACAGAAATCGGCACAAGCTGCCGTTCAAAATCCGCTCCAGTTGCTGCTGGCCTGCCGCCGACGATCCTTTGATTTCTCTTTTTGATCCAAAAACTTCATGCCCTACCGGCCAACCAACGACATGATCGCGTCAACGTCAAGCAGCATCACGGCGCGAGGCTGTACGTAGTACCGAGCTAGTCCACGTTCCAAGTTTCCAACACCGTCCCTCCGGCATGGCAGGCAGGCAGGCACGTCCTCTTGCCGTCTACGGACAAGTCCACGGCGTCAAAGCGGCAGAAGTGGCGAGATGCACGAGAGTCCGTGGCGTGAGTCAGTGGCGAGAGAGCAGTCAAAGTAAAAGTAAGAATAAAAAAAGAAATCCGGCCCTCGTTTGATTGAGGCTCAGGTTATAGTCGTCGTTATGGATTGAATTGAATCTACCGTTGGCTTTATGCAGCTAATCACATCATTAAGGAGAGAAGAATATGTATTTTTTAACAGATGGTAGACTTGGATCTTTGAATAACTCTGATGCTAGTAGCCTAGTAGCCTGCCTGATCGACCAGAACCAGTGGCACTTCTACTTAATTAGTAGCAGCTAGAGGCTAATTTTGTGGACATGGAATAATGTAATAAAGTTGGAATTCCCCGGCCTAGCCTACTATTATTATGCTGTTGAACTCGATCGGTTTGCGCCCTGCCTAATCACGCACGGCACAGAGACCTATCGTATTAGAAAGATAAACGCGCTCTTGTCACTTCAGCAATAATACTCCCTTTTTGCTTTATTTTTCTACTATAAAACGTACTCATCGAGTATTGTTCGTTTAAAATATAGAACATACTTTTGTTGGGCATGGAGAGACTCCAAGATGTATGTACATTTTTATGTTTTCTTCAGCGTTGTGTTGGATATTTGTGTGATCTCAACATAACAACTCATGTCCAAGGATTCCACTATTGTATGTGATTAAGAATTTAGACTCTTGTGTTGTGATCGGCAAGCACACCTAAGTGTAACCTCTATTAGGATTTGGCCCCGGTCCCATAGTGTTATATTATATATATGAATTGGAGAGGTGCCCCTGTGCATCAATCTAATCTCGTTACTAAGAAAAACACTGATTAATTAGAGCGTTGAGGGATTGGAAGCACAAGATCCATCGACTGCATGCAGTTGTTCTTCATTCATCGATCAAGAACCCCGTTCTTAAGAGATGAATTGTCATCAAGATCTAGCATGAAGCTGTTGTTCGTTATCGACATCAAGATCTTCATCAAGCAGGAGCAAGTTCCTATCTGGTGAAGATCACATCTACTTCATCTACATCAACCCTGCAGCAACACCAGAGCCATATGGACCGCCAAAGCTCTGGTTAGTTTAACCTTATGTTTCCGCATTAATATAATTAGTGAGCATGATTAGGCTACTTCCTCCGTCCCAAAATAAGTGCTTATCTTGCATTTCGAGAGGTCAATAAATTTTAAGTTTGACCGAATATATAAAAAATAATATTAACATTTGTGTCTCTAAACTAGTTTGCCATGAAAATATATGACATGATCAATCTAATGATGTTTATTTAGTATCATTATCATTAATATTTTTAATATATATTTGGTTAAACTTAATTTAAAGTATTTGACCCCTCGAAGTGCGAGATGTACACTTATTTTTGGGACGGAGGGAGTATGTTTTAAGATTAATGTTAGATTAAGTTATTTGTAACAAAATGACCATATCATTGGTTATACTTAATTGTTAAAACTCTCTCAAATTTTGTAACTATAAAATATCAACACTAAGTGAACTTAATTTTTGGTAATATATCAAGTTGTGGTTGTGCATGAGATATTAACTTTTTAAGAAACACTATTCTAAAAGAGTAATAAATATCATCAATTGTGCATATATAGATTGAGGGCCTACAACCACTCAAAACACTCATATTTGCGGGTGCGGCTAGGCATCACTTCGGCCCATAAACGGCCCACGATGCTGGTCCACGACCACGACACAACGCACGCAGCCATCATCTTCAACCTCGGAACTCCAGCCTCGTCGCCCCCGCACCGCCAAGCTGCTCCGTCTCCGACAGCTAACGCCGTCAGATTCGCTCCCACCGACCACCGCTGCCCTAACCCCGGCCCTGCCGGGGAGCTCACTGTCACATCCCCGCCTCCTACACCGCCCACCGGATGTCCTCTACCATCCGCGGCCGGCGGCTCCTGCCGCCCCGCCTACAACCTGTCGCTGCTACCGGTCCACCGCCGCCCCTGACCTTCCCTTCAAAGCAAGAGGACATTGGGCACAACCCGACAACCCGAAGCCCCCAAACCCTAATCCTAACGATGGTGAGCCCCCTCACCGCCCTCCACCATCGTCTTCGGCGGCTCCCACCGCCGAATTCGCTGCTGCCACCCTCCGCCACCCTAACTCGGCTCCACTGAGGATCACGCAGCGGCCGGGCGGAGGAGGAAGAAGCCTCCGACAGATGGGTCCCGCTCCCATGACGCTGCCAAGTGGATAGCAAAAATGCAAATCAGAAAGCTGTTAACATCATGACATACGCGGAGTACGCCGATACGCGTGCATGCATACACATAGGTGCTTCTCGGGAATCTCGTTCTCGGGCGACCTTTTGCAACAGTCTCGCGCAAGAAGATCACACTCGCTTCGTCTCGTACACACATACACTTGTCGCTTTGTTAGATTTTTCTGTGTCTGTTTCACTATTTCACTCGGCAGCTTCTTTTGGGCTACAAATTGCGCGCGTGGAATAGCCTTGGTGGTGCCGTGGTGGGTTCTTTTACAGATGGTCTTCCTGTTACGGGCCACAACGGGGATTGTGCAAGAAAAAACACCGTACCGCGTGCAATGTCTCCCTCACCATTGAGCACGAAAACGTCGAGGTCGTTTAGAAGCTGCACACCTGAGCATATATTGGATTTGACGGCATTCACTGAAACAAGAAAATAGAGTTTGACTTGTAAATCTCTCTCCAAAAGCGACGATGTGCTGTTCGTGGGCCATTTCTCGGAAACGAATTCGCTGTCCCTCTCGGCCTGTTTGAATCTTACTGTAGAAAGGGCCAAGCCCACTAAGGCACCACAACAAATCCCACCAGATCTGGCCTAAAATTTATGTTTTATTTTTCCACTGAACATAAAAATAGATCAAAACAAGGTAATTCAAAATAGTATAAGTTTACTTCATATCCAAGAAAATCTACATTAACTTTACTAAAAAAATGCATTTGAATCTCCTATTCTTGGTGGTTGTCAAGAGTATTCACAGCCTATATCTACATTTCTAAGACTAAGCCATCCATGACTTCAGAGGTTTATGATCAGCTCATCTTCTTTGAGCTCCCATCTGTTTCAGCATATTCTGCAGCCCATTTAGGCCACCCAGCTGATTCAGCATGTTCGGAGGGATGACATTGACCAACTGCTTCATCGACTCACGGCTGTTCGTGTTCAGTATCCTCTTCTTGTCGAGCGGCAGTTTGCTCCACATTTTGGCCATTCGCTTGTGCTCCTCCAGCATGTCCACCACCTCCTTCACCAGCCTGCCGGATCCACGGGCGATACGGATGATCCGCGACTCGTTCATCAGCTTCGGGTTCGTGCTTTGAAGCTCCTTTTGAGTCATGGAGTCCATGATCGTCATGTACCTCTTAATCTTTGCTTGGCCTTCCTTTTCCTTCCCCTTTTCATTGAACTGGGCACTGAACCCAGGTATCATGGAAGCGAGCTGCCCAAGAGAACCCATATTCTGGATACTCTGGAACAACTGGTACATAACTTTGAGGGTGAAGTGTCCTCCCATCAGGTCCGCCATGATGACATCCTCCGGCACAACATCGTGGATCTTCTCTATCAGGCTAGACACGTCTCCCATGCCAAGCAGGCGATTAACAAACGACTTCACGTCGAAAGCCTCGAAGTCCTGGACATGCTCTCCTGTTCCGATGAATATGACCGGGCTTTTCGTGGCCGCGACCGCGCTGAGCGCACCCCCGCCTCTCGCGTGGCCATCCATCTTGGTAACGATCACAGCGCCAACGGAGGCGCTCTGCTTGAACGCCTGCGCCTGATCGAACGCAGCCTGACCAATGCTGCTATCCATGACGAATATCACCAGGTCCGGCTTCGTAGCCTCCGAGACCTGGCGCATCTCCTCGAAGAGAGCAGCCTCCTGCTTGTGGCGCCCGCTCGTGTCGACGATGATGAGGTCGCACTTCTCCTTTTTGAACCGATCCACTCCCTCGACGGCGATCTTCACCGGGTCCGACTCGGTGTAGCTCCCGTAGAAGGGGATCTTGGCCTTGAACGCGTTCTGCTTCAGCTGATCGAACGCGCCGGCGCGGAACGTGTCGGCGCAGACGAGCGCGGGGCTGAACCCCTTGCGCCGGTAGTAGTCGGCGTACTTGGTGCAGGTGGTGGTTTTGCCGGAGCCCTGCAGGCCGACGAGCACGACGACGCCGGGCTTGCCCCCCTTGCGGGGAGCGAAGGGCGGCGGCTTCCCCGCCGGATCCAGCATCCTGCACAGCTCGCCCACGACGGCCTTGCGCACGACGCGGCGCCTGTCGGTGCCCGGGGGCAGCGCGGCGAGGTTGGCGGCGCTCTTGATGCCGGCCTTGACGTCGCGGACCGTCTCGAAGCGGACGTCGGCCTGCAGGAGCGCGCGGGAGACCTCGTTGAGGCAGTCGGAGAGCGCCTTGTCGTCCACCACAGTGGCCTGGCTCATCCGCGCCAGCGCGCCGGTGATGCTACTGCCCAGCTCCGCGAGCACCATCTCGATCGGTCGTCGAAGGCGCTAAGGGCGATGTGGCAGGCCGGTCAAATGCCCGGTCGTGTCGTGGTGAGTCGTGACAGGCCTGGGTGTTTGGATTTGTTTTTGGAGAGGAGGTGTGCGCGCGCGGATGATTATATCGGGGAAGTCCTGTAGCTCCTGCGACGGCAGAGGAAAACGACTCGGATTTTGCCGAGTAGAGAACATGTAATTCGGCTAGTTTCCGTGCGCGTCTCGGACTCTCGGCCGCCGAGTCCGTGCGTGGCTGCGTGCTCCGCGGCCTGGCCTGATGCGAATCGAACACGGTTGCTGTTCTTTTTTACAAGACAGTTGCTTCATGCCCACTTGGCACCTCGGTACAGGTCAACCAATGACGTCATCGCGTCAACAAGCACCATCTGTGTGACTGTACCCAGTCCAGGTTTCAACACCGTCTCTCAAATTCCTGTTGGTCCAGGCAGGCAGGCACGTCCTCTTGCTGGTCTATGGATAACTGCACGCCTTCATGGCGTCAAACCGGCAGAAATGGAGTGGCCGGAAGAGGAAAATGCACGAGGCAAAGTGGCAGAGAAGAGCAACTATTTCTTGGGCTCTTGGCCAAGTACTGATGGCCTGCAAAGCAGATGCAGCACTTTGGCGATGCCAGATAAAAATTGCAGACGCCTCGGCGTGTGATGAATGATGTAATTTGTTTTTTATGGCATTGTAAAACTCTCTGATTTTGTAACTATAAACTACTGATGCCAAGTAAAACTTAATTTTTTGATAATACTCCGTATGTGAATTTTGTGTTTGTTCACATGCTACAATCTTCTTAAAAACATCATTTTAAAAGGAGACAAACATTATAAATTGTGGACAGATTTAGGGCCTACATTTACGCAAAATGCGCTTATCTTTGCTCTTTAACACAATGTTCATTTATATGTTTTGTAATCTTATTTGTTTCTAATAGATTTTGGTTAACAATTAATCCATACTCTCTCCATCCCAAAAAGATGTCATTTTAAAAATTTTAGGACAGATTATTAAGGAGGTAAAATAACCTTGATTACCCCTATTTATTTGACATATTTGGTTCTATTGATTGTTGCATGCTCACATACGCATGCACACATGCCAAATTAAGTAAAATGACATTTTTTTGACACATTTTGAACCTAAAATGACATGTTTTTGGGGACGGAGAGAGTATGTGTTTTTCACTATTATATTGCTAAGCCAGAAAATTGATATGCCCATCTCTCCTTTTGTCATGCATCATGCACAACTTGAGTTATGTATTCTTTCATGTACATAATAATCTCATAAGTGAGTAGTAACTTAAAAGCATATGCCTAGAGTACTTTCATTTAGAGGTTACTTAGCAATGGTAGGTATCTTAGACGCAGATTATGTGATTAAATTAGATTAATTTTCTATGCTTTTTCCTGAGAATAATTTTGCAATGCTAGAGATTGGAAATTTGGATACATGTTTGTGGGTCGCTTTAGATTATTTTTATAATAGCAGATGTGGGTAATTTATGAGAAGTCTTAGCAGGGCTAATTTCATAATAGGAAAATGGATATTTTTTAGAAGAATGAATAGATATATAACTATTATTGTAAATGGTTGATTACAATTTAACAACCGCATGGATAGCCAGGTACTTAATTTTTGTGTTTTTTCAGATTTAGTCTTTTTCCTCTAGTCATCATACCAGGAGTCTTAGTCCGCATGGATAATATAACTGTAAGATAGCACATGTCCTTTGAAATGGCACCTCATTCTCCAAATGGTATGACATGTCTATCGACTGTTGATCGGTGCTCCATCACCAAGAGTACTAGATTATCAGCCATCAACTAACGGTATTTTTATCTCGGAACAAATCAGCACCAACCACCCGCCACCAGCCAGACAACAGTATTTTTCTCGCAGAACAAATCAGCACTAGCCAACAACTAGCCGAACATGCTGCTAGTTGATAGATATTTTTATTTCCTCCAATCTAACCGCTTGTCGTGGAAATTATTAGTCCATAGATTGTACATATACTGCATGAATATTCAGTACAAGATAAGGTACTTGGCATCAAGACCAAAGATACATCCAACAGACCACACATCAACACCAGTTGAGTAATGTGTTGCCCCAAGCAAAACTTCAGGAGCTCTATACCAAAGTGTCACAATCTACACAAAAAGAAAATGAAAGAGCTTACTGGATCATGCTCAGAAACTTTGTTACAATGTTAAATTTGTACTGGACAATCCAACTGGCAGATGGTATAACCAGTACCTCATGGGTCTAGCTTTTCATTGGCAGCCATGAAGTACTCTGCAATCTTCAGTATCCCTTATTCTTGTCAGCCAGCAGGTTTTGAGGCTGTAAATCCCTGTAAATTGAGTCACGTTAGTGGAAAATGCAATGCTGCATCTTTCCGATGAGTCCAGCAACATAAATCAGACGAGAAATCCAACCGGTGAAGGACACCATGGCCATGGTAGTGTGCAACTCCTTTGCATAACTGATATAAAAAGTTTTAGAAAGAAGCAAAGAAAGCACATTAAATCAAACAAAAGAGAGTGACTTACAAAAATAAGCAAGTAGTCAAGAAAATGAATGTTCCGCAGAATGACAGAATGCAATCAAAACTCATCCCTGATGTACTATATTCACTAGTCAAAGATGTTCTATAGGACTTTCTCTTGAATTGCAAGAATGGAATGTCAATTGTGGACTGGGGACCAATCTGAGTCCTCACAAATACCAATAAGCACGAGAGCACTAGATAATTGCTTCCAACATTTAATTTTCTTGCCATGAAATCGGAAAAGTTTACTGCACTTGTGTTCAGTCCATAATCAGTACAGATCACAAATATAAAATCAATTTAATTTCCCAGGTAATGCTTTTATTTTACATTTGATGGACGTTTATATGGCCCAATGTTTTCATTTTGCAGTCCAATTAGGATTGAACCTTTTTTACCGTCAGAAACTGAAAATACCATTCGAAATGTGCAGGCTAATTTTCTCTGATGATCGATTGGAGAATCAGTAGTACAGTATACACATTTTGTTTTTCCAATCTCATCAGGATCCGCTGACTGGTTGGTGCTAATTTGTTATGAGAGAAAAGTACTGATGTCTGGTGCTAATAAGCCAGACGAACAATGTAGTCTAAAATCTGATTTGACTTAACGAGCTTGACAAAGAATTTCCTCTGCAAAGTTGAGCAGCATTGAAACTGACACCATGCATTTACATGAGCTTCATCTCCTATTTTTGGGCACTGTTTTGCGCGCGCGCGCGCTCTCTCTCGACCATGCATTTTATGACGAGTTTGGTTAAGGACTGTACCCCAAACGGAACGGAGCCTCGAACGGGGAAGGAGAGGACACGGTGCATAAACACGAGTGCCTCTGGGTCCGAGCCGTGCCTGTGCCTGCACCTAGTAGGCCACCATGGGACGAAAATCATGTTGCGATTCTTGCGTAGACAGATGGCAGCCGGTGCCCATGCTGCAGCTCCAATGCAACGCAGGCCGTTGGTTTCTCTCCTCTACGACACACACGTCCATCTCCCTCCTGCACTAGCAACCAGTCACCCGATGCCGATCGGCGACACTTGTCGAAGCAGAGCAGAGCAATGCTCCTCTGTGCTGCCTCTCCAAGAGCCAAGCCACAATCATCACTCAATCCTGTTGCACTTGCACGCCAAAAGTTTACAGTTGCCTCCACAAGCAAAGCCACAAATCATGAAACTCTGCAATTCCATGCAGCGCCCAACTTTTTCATGTGAGACATATGGCTGCCACCATGCGAAAAAAATGAAACACAAGGCAGTCCGTGCAAGTGCAAACGACTCCCCGATCGTGACTAGAAGCGCCAACTGCTCATTGAAAACGCCTTCTGTTCCATCCGTCCGTGCCTTAGGTCCTAACTGCTATGCAACAAGAGTTCATTACCTCAAACCCACAAAAAGATTACTTACTACTCACAATCCTACTGTTTGAGTATTTTTCAACTGCGCGAATCTTATAAAACTCAAAAACTTGTTGCTTGTTACGGCATGTTTGTTGGTTCAGCTGTTAAGCTGGTTTCTCATCTACTTTTTGGGCTGCCGTCTTTGAGGCCAAGTACTTTGATTTTATTCAGAAAACATCAGTAATTTCAACTGTATCCGAAACGCTCCTTTTTAATGCAATAATAATAAACAACTTTCATGCCGTTTAAAAAAAAACTGTTCCCGAAGCCCCATTCTGCTAAAACTGTAGGGGTTGCCACGACGTAATTTCTTTCTGCTAAGAGAATTGTTTAGCACTATGCTATGCTGATCGGGCTACATCCTCAACTCATGTTCCATGCATGTCACATCGGGCTACATCCTGAACTCAGGTTCCCTCTTCCGGGGGTATTTGAATACAACAACAACAAAGCCTTTTGTCCCAAGCAAGTTGGGGTAAGCTAGAGATGAAACTCAAAGGAAACCATGAAAGGCGAAACAAACACACACGAAGTGTTAAGGGTAAACAAAGGGTGAAACAGAGGTCATGGTTCAGGCACACTGATGGCCAGTCTCCAAGCACTCCTATCCATAGCTAACTCCTTGGGGATGTTCCACTCCTTAAGGTCTCTTTTAACCGCCTCGTCCCAGGTCAGTCTAGGTCGACCTCTACCTCTCTTCACGTTATCGACCCACTCTAGAACCCCACTACGCACCGGCACCTCAGGAGTCCTCCTTTGGACATGACCAAACCATCTCAACCGATGTTGAATCAATTTTTCCTCAATCGGTGCCACTCCAACCCTATCTCGAATATCTTCATTGCGGACTCTATCCCTTCTTGTATGCCCACAGAGCCAACGCAACATACGCATCTCTGCTACACTCAGTTGCTGGACATGTCGCCTTTTTGTACGCCAACACTCGGCACCGTACAACATCGCCGGACGAATCGCCGTCCTGTAGAACTTGCCTTTTAGCTTTTGGGGCACCCTCTTGTCACATAGGATACCAGAAGCTTGACGCCATTTCAACCAACCGGCTGAGATCCTATGCCTAACGTCTTCATCAATGTCGCCATCCTTCTGTAGCATCGATCCTAGGTACCGAAAAGTATCCTTCTTGGCCACCACTTGCCCATCGAGGCTAACATCTCCAATCTCATGTCCAGTCGCGCTGAAATCGCACCTCATGTACTCAGTCTTGGTCCTACTGAGTCTGAAATCTTTTGACTTTAGCGATTCTCTCCACACCTCAAGCTTCCGATTAACCCCTGCTCTAGTCTCGTCAACTAACACTACATCATCAGCAAAGAGCATACACCACGGGATATCATCTTGTATATCCCTTGTGACCTCATCCATCACCAAAGCAAAAATATACGGGCTCAATGCTGATCCCTGATGTAGTCCAATTTTAATTGGAAAGTCACTAGTATCACCATCACATGTTCGAACAACCGTCCTCGCATCATTGTACACATCCTTGATGAGGGTAATGTACTTAGTTGGGACTTTGTGCTTTTCCAAGGCCCACCACATGACATTCCTTGGTATTTTGTCGTACGCCTTCTCAAGGTCAATAAAGACCATATGCAAGTCCTTCTTCTGTTCCCTATATCTCTCCATTAATTGCCGTATTAAGTAAATCGCCTCCATAGTCGACCTCCCAGGCATGAACCCAAACTGGTTTTGGGTCACACTTGTCCCTCTTCTGAGGCGGTGCTCGATAACCCTCTCCCAGAGCTTCATTGTATGGCTCATTAGCTTAATCCCTCGGTAGTTGGTACAACTCTGAACATCTCCCTTGTTCTTGAAGATCGGTACTAATATACTTCTCCATTCATCAGGCATCTTGTTTGACTGAAAAATAAGGTTAAAAAGCTTAGTTAACCAAACTACTGCTCTAGCACCAAGACATCTCCACACCTCAATGGGGATACCATCTGGACCCATCGCTTTACCCCTCTTCATTCTCTTCAAAGCCTCCTCAGGTCCTAACCAACCGATAAATGTCCTTCTCCCCTTCCTTCGTGCCTAGCCGCTGATAAAGATCCTCATACGCCTAGCCCTTGGCTACACTCACAGCTCGCTTTGCAGCCCTCTTCGCTGTTTTATAGCTCTCGATGTTGGCTGCACTCTTGTCAAGGTGGAGGCGCTTGAAACACTCCTTCTTCTCCTTAATAGCCCTTTGCACCTCATCATTCCACCACCAGGTGTCTTTCGCTTCTTGTTTGCCTCCCTTACTCACGCCAAGCACTTCTGCAGCCACCTTCCGAACACATGTTGCCATCTTTAGCCACATGTCATCTGCATCTTCTCCTACCTCCCATGGTCTCTCTCCTAGCATCCTGTCCTTAAACATTTGTGCCGCTTCCCCTCTAAGCTTCCACCACTTTGTTCTCGCGACCTTGGCACGTTTGTTCCTGTGAACACGTACCTGAAAGCGAAAATTTGCCACCACAAGCTTGTGTTGAGAAACAACACACTCCCCAGGAAACACCTTACAATCTAAGCAAGCACTTCTATCTCTCCTCCTTGCAAGGATAAAGTCGATCTGGCTCGAGTGGTGACCACTCTGAAAGGTCACTAGATGGGATTCCCTCTTTCTAAAGACGGTATTTGCTATCAAGAGGTCGTAGGCCACCGCGAAGTTCAAAACATCCTCTCCCTCTTGATTCCTACCACCATACCCAAACCCCCCATGCACTCGCTCAAACCCTACATTCGCCGCTCCCACATGGCCATTGAGGTCTCCTCCAATGATGAGTTTCTCATTGATCGGCACGGTATTAACCATGCTATCCAAATCTTCCCAAAACTGCATCTTGGTGCTCTCACTAAGACCTACCTGAGGGGCATAGGCACTGATCACATTCAAAGGCAAATCCCCAACTACCAACCGAACAAGGATAATCCGATCGCCTTGCCTCTTAACATCTACGACTCCACCCTTAAGGCTTTTGTCGATCAAGATGCCTACATCATTCTTGCCCGATGTTGCCCCTGTGTACCAAAGCTTAAAGCTAGTATCCTCCACCTCCTTCGCCTTCTGACCCTTCCATTTAGTCTCCTGGACGCATAGAATATTTACACGCCTCCTAATTGCTACATCGACTAGCTCTCGTAGCTTACCCGTTAGGGACCCTACGTTCCAACTACCTACACGAAACCTAGTTGGCTCGACTAGCTTCCTTGCCCTTCGCACCCCCCCAGGGAAGTGCAAAGACCCTTGCTCATTTTTCACTACACCCGGGCGCCGATGTAGCGCGCCACTAAGGAAGTGACGACCCGGTCCTTGCTCACTTGACACCGTGCCCAGACCACGACACGGCGCGTCACCGGGGGTATTTGAATCCCATGACTATTTTTTAAGTCTCCTCTTTTTAGCCTAAATAACCTAAAAGGAGTCCAACAAGAAGACTATTTCAGAGATATTTGCAGCTAACCAACTCTAAAAAAATTATCCTCCCAAGAGATACTAATTAGAGCTATTTGGAGTGGAGCCCAAATATTTTTGACTAGTTCTCCAAACACCCCCCATATCTGAAATAATATCCTTGAGCTGATCATCGCCCTCAAACAAACTGAAATCTGCTATACCTACACCATCCTTGCTGCCTTCATCAACCGAAGAACAACCATCAAACAGGCACCCAGTGTTGCTATCGAAGTCTGCATCAGTGAACCACTCATTAAGGTTGATCGAGCTGCCAAAGTTAGATCTTGACACGGTATCCAGCTCGTAGTCCATGCAAGGGCTCCATAAGCTCTCTTCAATGCTTTCATTGATTGTGAGCGGCTCTGCATTGTTATCAGGCTCTGCATTAGCATCAGGCTCTGTATTGCCATCAGGTGTCTTGGCTTCGCTTGAGTCAGACTCTTGGACTGTAGTTTCGCTCTGATCAGGTTGAGGTTCTTGGTTGAGTGCCGGCACCACCTGTGGATCCTGTTGTAGCTGTGCCAGTAACAGCGGGTGGTCCAGGTAGCAGCTAATGTCAAAGTTGGTTACGGCGTTGGCACCTCGGTATTCAATGGCTGCAAGATCATAGGCCTTGGCTGCCTCCTCTTGAGTGTCTGCAAAAAGAGAACAATGGTAAGTTTGTCTGAATCAGTGCATTTTTGCAAGTTTGGATATGAAGGCTTGACTAATATCTTGCGAATTGCAGTGTGAAATTAGTTCCAGTGTCATTGTTCTTAGAGTACAGTGCGTCTGGAAAATAAGAAAAATATTTGGTGACAGATTCTGGTGAATGATTTTTTTTTAGAATACAACATGCAACAGAATAGCAGGTGATCATATATTCAAGCACTAGTGTCCTTAATAGGAGACACTGAATTCCAGTTAATGGCTGCTCACTAATTTGAATGGATGGTGGCTGCTTCTTTGCACACGTGCCAGTCACTGGACATGTCCAATTTCAGTGCAAGTAGTTAATCTCTGTGTTTTCCTCAATCACTGGCCTTTTATGATGGAAATAGTGGTGAAAGCAAATCTGTGGTCCGGATCTTGAATCTTGATCTAGTTTTGACAGTCACACAGGGCATGCTTGATGCACGTGACGAGATTACTGGCTGCTGGTGCTGAGTCACACAGGCAAGTGAAAAAACAAAAGGCCGGCAGTGCTGATGAATTGAAGATCCCTAGGCACCATCTTATTATTACAGCAACTGGTAGTGGCTGGCAGGTTAGTGGTGACTACTCGTGTCACGTGCTTGTCACATGTTGGAAGCCATGTAGTTTTGGCTACTAATTAGACGACAGCTTAATTTTTAGGGCAAGTTGGACTACTGGAGGATCAAATTTCTGGGGATTGCTTACATGACAGTATTTTGGTCTTATGGTCTTTGATCTTGACAGTCAAGAAAGGGACATCTTTTTTTGTGTCCAGGAAAAATGCACCTGTATTATGCACCTGTAGTATAATCTGATTTGATAGATGATCAGATTCAGTGTTTTTTTCCTTTATTTTTTTAGAAAAGATACATACTCCCTCTGTTCCTTAATAACCGTTTCTAAAAATTGGTGTTCGCCTCACAAACACACTTCCCGATATTTATTAAGAGACTGATGGAGTAGTAGTTAGGAACCTGTGTCTGAATAGGACAGTAAGGGGATTGTCTAGTCTGCATTGAAAGGAAACTAAGAAATGCAAGCTATTCAATTGTGTCGAAGTAATTGATGAACCTTCATAAAAATTGGTTAAAAGTAGGTGGCCTTGTCAGTAAGTAGGACAATTCTACAACAAACAAAAGTAGCCCTTAAATGCTGGTATAAACTAACTTGTTATATGAGGTGCAAAGAGCATGAAACTATAAACATTACAACGAGGAATATAGTACACTAGCACATACCAAATGTTCCCAAGTAGAGATACTTGTTCCCAAAGACTCGGCCAATCCGTGCCTCCCACCTCCCATTGTGGTGATGCCTGGACCATCAAAAGAATAAGAGTATTAAAATTCCATTTTGTTTAACTTATAAACTGAACACATTCAGACATGCATATCTGAACAATGAGGAGATATATAGGTGCTGCACTGGTTTCAGAATGCTGATGCATGCAGTAGAGCTGGCATTTCTAGGTGCACGATCCTGATGAGTGATGAATCATGCATGCTGGGAGGGCTGGAGTGTGACGTGTCATAGGCCCAGGTCATGCATGGCAGTCACATTACAGGTGGACGGTGGACCTCATGCCCAACAATGCAACATGCCGTGTCAGCAGACTAGAGAACACTACACAGCAGAAAGGTTTCTGCCTTTGAGTCAGCCTGCACTCTGGACTGGACCCCATTCTCAGTCCCTTTTTTGGTAAGTAGCACAGTTTTGCAGGTCAGCATGTTCTAGTTGAAACAAATTAGGAGTACACTTTATTCATTATGGTAGCGCCTAATAAGTGAGGGGGTTCAATTTAATTGGTGATTAAACAAAGAGTGAATAGCAAGTAGTACCTGGCCACGCCTCTGTACTTGGAGACGCCTCTGGAGAAGCCGCTGCTCCGGCGGCGAAGGGAGGCCAGGTACTCCTCCCGTGACACCCCCTCCATCTCAGACATCTCGCTCGAGTAATCCACCGCCTGCATCAATCAAATCATCATGTTTAGTCGATTTACATGGATACTAACATTTTTTTTGACAACAATGGATACCAACTTTAACGGCCCCTGCTTTGCTTGCTTACAAGCACCCAATTAAAGAAGGCTAGTCTTGTCTCCTACGTAGTTGTAAACAAGCCGACAGGGGTTGTGAGCTCATTGCTCGATTTGACGTCATCTAAATTAATTACTAGCTGTTGGTGTCTTGTTCATAAATAATTGAACACAGTATGAGCCATTTTCAGTTCACCCTCTGCCTCTGGGATATTTTGTTATGCAGGAGCTTGCTGACAATATAAACTCTTGACAGATTGGTCGGACAGTTTAAGATGATGCAGGAACTTACAGAGAAATTCAGGACTGTTTCAGGACCCCAGTATTTGAGAGCTGCAAGGTCATATGCACGAGCAGCTGCCTCCTCAGTATCATAAGCCCCTGCAGATCATAGAAAATGGATTAGTTTTTTTCATACCAAAAGACAAGGATGCAGATCACACGATGATCTGGTCCCAAGTAACATGAATCTGGCAAGGACAGCTTAGATATATTTAGTAAAATAGTGGGACTTACCCAAATAGACTATTGAGTAGAGGGGCACCCAATTCAGCATCAAGCAGTAGTAGATCACAGTCACATGCAGATCACCAGGCAAGGGCCCCCACCAAAGATAACAGAAAGAAAGGAGATAGACAAAGCCTGATCAGAATGACAGCCTTAAGAAATTCGGTGCACTTTTGAAAAAAGCCAGCCTTGTACTACTGGCAGATGCATCAGGATCCTTGCAGACGACAAAGGACCTTAATTGTTTGGGTTCCTATTGGCATCACTGCTCAATCCACTTATTAGAATTTTTGTTTTCATTTTGAAAAATAAATAGCATGAAAAGGAACCAATTTTCAGGGAAAAACATGACTACGAGAAATGTTTGAAATAATTTCAACATCCCTTTCCTAAGCTCAGTGTGCATGCATTTGTGATACTACTAATACAAGCAATAAGAAATACACACACCTTGCCTGCCTTTCTTCTTGTTATGAATGGAGGTGAGGCAGTGCTTGTCCCAGAGATGGGCCTCGAACCTGCCTGTCCACCTGTGCCTGTTTACACGCATGCAATGCAACACGTATGTTGGTAAGCAGCAGCAGCAGCAGCATTAATTAATTTACAACACTCCTCCTTGCAGAAGAAGAGAAGAAAATTCAACAAACTGAGCACATCAAGATGGCTGGCCGTAATACCGATGAACTAACTTTCCTACTTTCTAGCTATGAGAAAACGACCTCTTGGCCGTAATAGAAAGAAAGTGACAGTTGGGTTGAACAAAAAACAGAGAGCAGCATGTCCTGACAATGAGCAGTGAAAACAGGAATTGACAGCTTGCACCCAGAATTCGATGGATGCAACATGCAAGGAGAGATTCGCGTTGGAAGCAATCGCAAGCGGAACGCTGATACTGCAAGCGCAAACATTGGATGCCCTCCGGCCTCCGCGGTCGTGGGCTGGAGATCAGTCGGACACTGTTTCCACTACTTGTGAAATCTGAATTGACATCCTTTCGGAATTTTTTTTTGACGAACCTGGCAGCAATGCAGGGCCCGCAGAGGATTTGCGATTGGATTCAAAGAAATTATTTTGGCGAACCTGGCAGCAATGCAGGGCCCGCGGAGAATTGCGATTGGGATCGAAGAGAGCAGCAGCGAAGAAAATCGAAGAAATAGGGAGACGGGATGCATGCAGATGGAGTGGATGGCGTACCTGGTGACTCCCCTGTAGACGGAACTCCTCTTCCCGCAGCCGCCGGCAGCGGCGGCGGCGGCATTGGGAATAGGATCAGCGGAATCCTCCTTGCTGTGGCGGTGGCGGGGCGCCTCCTTGCGGGGCCTCTTGGGCTTGTCGGGCGCGGCGCCGGCCTTGGTGGCCTGCTGAGTCGTCCTCGCCCTCTTTCTGCGGGGAGGAATTGGAATTTCCTCCGTGGAGATGGAGGAGGAGGACGAGGACGGAGCGGAGGAAACAGGGGAAGGAGATATCTCCATGAATGATCTCTCATGTAAAGGCGGTGGACGCAGTGTCCCTGAGCGGCGGCGGCGAGTGGAGCGTGTTCTGTAGGTGACGGCGGTGGGGATGATGGATGAATGATGGTGGCGGACTGGCGGTGGGGGGCCGCGCCGGCGAGAGAGATGGAAGAGGGGGAGGTTTTATAGCGGAGTAGCGGAGCGGTGGGGGGTTCCTGAAGTTTGGGTCCCGTTTCCTTTGTATCCAGCAGAGGGCCAGAGGTAGAGGATTAATCGCAGACGTGGCACGGGCCTGCGGGCCCCACCCCTGCTCGGGCGCGCGTGGCGAGGGCGTGCTGGACTGGAGGACCAACAGCCGGGAGGCGGGCAGGCAGCACGGCGGCAAGCTACCCTGGCAGGCTGGCAGCAGAGAGAAGAAAAGCAGGACGCCTCGTCGCCGTCAGCCCGTCACCGGAGAGGGAGGCCGGGAGACCCTCCGCCGTCGCATCCGCCAAGCCGAGGGAGCCCCTGGCCGCAGCATCCGCCTGGTCAGGAGAGGCTGCAACGACAGCGGCCGGTGGCAGCTAGAGGGAGTGACCGGCCGCCGCGCCGGAGGACGTCCGCCGCCGTCCCTCCGAGGCCGACAGCGCCGCCGTGCTTCCGAGGCCGGGTCGCGTCGCAGGGGAGGGCGGAAGGCCCTCCGCCGCCGCTGCGCCGCTGAAAAGGGAGGCCGGGAGGCCCGCCGCCGCCGGAGAGGGAGGCCCTCCGCGTGCCCCTGCCATCGCGAGAGAGAAAGGAGGTGGAGAGGGCGCCGCGTCCAGAGCCCGGCGTGGTCGACCTCCAAGGCCAGCGGAGGGCCACCTGGGGGAGCTCGATCCGGGGGGGGGGGGGGGGGGGAGGCGCAACCATGGCCACCCCGCGCGGGCGGTCAACCCCAGGGAGCGCCACGGCCATGGCCTCCGCCGCCACAGAGAGAAGATGGGTGGGTAGGAGTGATAAGGTTAGAGAGGTGGGTCTCACTTGTCAGCCACTATAGAAGGCGTGTGTAAAGTTGATTTGAGTAGAAAATGCTGATGATTACTATACAGAAGATGTTGAGATTTAAGTATAAAGGATGATGGTGTGGAAAAAATTATATGAAAAATAGATTCTGATGACCAGATGCAGAGGATGACGAGTGTGGATAGTTTGAAAACAACTCTACAGACTTTGTGCTCGGTAAAAAAAAACAAGAAGAACAAGGCTGATTCAGACTTCCAACAGGCTCGCTTTCTTCCTCCCTCGTTTATCTTGAATTCTCGATTGACATCCATCCATGTCCGCTCGTGGCGAGCTCGGCCGCCTCGCCCGGCGTGGATTCTCTAACTTGCTGCACAAAAGTCACTAGTGACTTCTCCCCTCTTGGATGCCACCCATTCTTCATCCAACGGCTGTTAAGATGTTTAGGACCTCCTCAGCTCACAAGAAGTCAGCCCAGATGATGTTTTATCCCAAATAAAGGCCCATTATGCAGGGAAACGAGCCCATCTCATTCTAAACATTCAAGAAATAGTTCCAAGGCAAACAAATACTTTGTTTTAGGGCATAATAAATGAGGTATTTCACTTTAGCATTTTTAACACTTTCATACTCTAAATAACCAGAAGTAAACAAACATTTCAGTTTAGTAATTTCAACGATTTCATGTCTTCTCGAGTTAAATTCTTTGTCACTTTGATTCTTTTATTGAACTAGCATTAAGCAAGTCTCATCGTTTTGAATCTAAAGTTGGGCACTATATATATTGCACAATATACTTGAAGATGATAAAAACTTTTTTCTGTTTTTTTCTTGAAGAGAACAGAGCATGTAAATTTTTTTCCTCTATTTATTTACCAAGCAATCAAATGCTTCATCTACCAATAGCCAAGTTATTTGTATTATGCATAATATTTATCTTGTCAGACTACATCTGTTGCATTCTCCAGCAACTAAACCGTTTATTTAATACTTGTTTTTTCTTTCTGCCATACTGGTTACGAAACTGTGTCTAGCGGCTGTAGAGTAGTAATGAGGAAAAGCAAAACCTTACGGCTACCGTTGGATGAAGAATGAGTGGCATCCAAGAGGGGAGAAGTCACTTGTGACTTTTGTGCGGCAAGTTAGAGAATCCGAGGCCCGCCTCGCCTTCCCTCCTCCAGTCCTCCCGCGCGCCCTCCTACCTCCCCGCGTGCGCCAATTCTCCTCCCGCGCCTCCCACATGTCATTCCTGCACCTCTCACCACCCACCATCGTCGGAGCCGCCTGCAGGACGAGGCGCCCTCGCCAGCGCCATGTTCAGGCCGCCGTGTCCTCATTCAGCTACGGAGGCTCATCCCTTCTCTCAATTTGCGCTAGGAAGGGAGGATCGGGAGGGAGATTTGGATGAATTGATGCGTCGCTGGATGCCAGATGACTTTTTCAACAGTGAGCAATTCGACAGAGGAGGAAAACACCCGTGAGATGCTTGTTCCAATTGATCAATTTTTTCTTGTTTGTCCACTTTGTTCGATTGGTATGAATGGTACTGTTGGGATGGCTGGGTAGCATTTGTTACATGTTGTGAATTATTCTTGGGGCTGTGAATTAGCACTTGTTAGTGATGATAATTCATGGATTTGTTTGTCTCCATCTTCATTTGTTTTACTGTGTTGAATTATGATTCCATGTACTATTTAAGAATCAATCAGAGTGCATGTTTCAGTACTAGAGTTTGTTGCAGGTTTAGTTTCTTTGAAACTACTTCTGTCATACTGAAATTTGACCCTCATATCTGATTTGTTGTGATTGTTGATGTTAAATAAATTTGGGAGGCATATCTGGTTGGGACTTCTATTTTCATGATAAAGTGAGATAGCCGATCTTGTCTATTTTACTATTGGGTGCACCTAATCTGTTTTCTAAGCATCTGAATTAAGCAAGTTTCCTCTACTCCTTGGTGTTCCAGAACGTCACACGTGCAAGCTCATTTCTGCAGAGATTAATATCTGTTCTTTTGATGATTCAACCGAATATTCTTGATCCTTTTTCAGATATGTTGACAAGCCACATGCATATTTTGCATTACGTGCGGTCCCATAGGCCACTACCTAGCTATTCTGTTATAGCATTACCATGATAAATTGGTTCAGAAGAATTGACAAGCATGGTGTAGATAGCAGAGAAAGGTGAGATGGTTATTGTTTGAGGGACTTCTATTCGCAACGGCGAGCGTCACCTTTCTTGTCCTCTTGCACTAGACCTGAGCATTCCACGGGCCGGGTCGGGTTCGGGCCGGGCCGAAAAAAAATCCGGGTTTTTCGGACCGAGAAAATCCTGCCCATGACCGTCCCATGGGACGTGTCGGGCCTCAGTTTTCGGGCCGGGCTCGGGCCGGGCCCGGGCTTGGGCGGGCCGCCCGCGCATTTTATAGTGTAAAGTAACTAAAAACAGCATTTCGGGCTGGGCTCGAGCCAAAAAAATTTTTCGCGGGCTTCAAGATCTCTGCCCACGCCCGTCCAGTAAAGTCCGTGGACGGGCCTGGCGCGGGCCGGGCCGGGTCGGGCCGGGCAAAAAATGCTCAGGTATATCTTGCACTACCATCGCGCGGCTCCACGACTCTTTCTTGCCCACGCGCAAGGCGCGAGCTAGGTCGCGCCGGCGCCCAGGCTACGCCGCGACGGTCGGACGGAACGAGGAAAACAAAGATCGCGAGGAAATGATCCACGTGGACTTTATTTGAAATATGGAGGGTCAAGATTTAGAGTCTTACTAGAAACTAGCGCGCGGCAACGCCGCGCAACCACCAGGGTATAATTTTTGCATTTTGGTCCTTTTTGAGTAAGAATTCTACATTTGGACCCACGTGGGAAAGAATCTCAAAAATGGACCCATAGCACGGTGCCACAAGCCACGGCGCCGTTGTAGAGCAGCACGGCACCTGCCGTGCTGCTCTACAACGGCGCCGTGGCTTGTGGCACCGTGCTATGGGTCCATTTTTGAGATTCTTTCCCCCAGGGGCCCAGATGTAGAATTCTTACTTAAAAAAGGTCTAAAATGCAAAAATTATACACCACCACGAGTTTTTGGTTTAGGAAACCAGTTGTGAATATACAACTAACAAGACTTTTCTAGGCATGATACTATGCTAACAAAATATGAGCGAAGTCAAGATTTTTAGTTTGCCTGAATGTTCCATAGCAGCACACTACTTCTTGTAGACAAATGAAATAAAGAACAGTACCCCTGTATCAATATTGTGCAACTGGAGCAGATTATTTTACCATGACTTTTGCATAACCAGTGCATGGACCTTGGCACCTTGTCATTCAACTCTCAAGAATCAAGATGTAGGTCCAAAATATGAGAGCGCAGAGCAATTCAGAATTACGATTATAAAACAGTAGGCAACATGCAGCGGGGTAAACAAAGAGACTGAACTCTGTTTAATTTAGCAGCGCCAACACGGCAGCACAGCTGGAGCTCCCCTGTCTGCTCTAGTGGCCACCGGAGTCACATTTGCGGCGTAGGAGGCGATGCTTGCATGCGGCGGCGTCTCGGTCTAGTTGGCGCTGAGCTAGCGCGCCATCCTCGACACTACCTCCGTTTGCGAGCGTTCCATCCTCGGCACGTACTACCTCCGTCCGCGGCGCGAGCTACACACAGCTACGAACGCTCGGCGCACATGCGGGCGTGCTGGTCGAGCGCCTCGATGGGGTGATAGGCGGGAGGGCGCACTTGGTGGCCTCGTCCCTTGCAGAGCTCTGCCGATGACGCCTCTGCCGGCGTGCGGCACATCGAGGTCTGGGCATCCTGCTACAGGGATAGCGAGCAGGGACAGCAACGGAGAGGAGCAGAGGCGGCCTTGGGTGTGACCAGCAGCTGGCACTGGCGGACCGTGGCCGCGCTGTGATGCCTCGCGCCCTCACCGAGGCTCGGTATTCTGCGGGCACCAACAGCAGCGGTAGCCACCGCTCGCAGACCCGCCTCCCTGGCTGTCCCGTGCTTCTTCCCCGCCGCCGGAGCTCCCGTCTGTGGAGCGCCTGCTGCCCCGCCCCCTCCCGAACCTCCGTCGGCGTCGGTCGTCGAGCAGGGGCGAAGAAGCGGAGGGGGAGAAGAAGCGGCGGAGGCGGAGGGAAGCGCTAGAGCTCGGGATCCCGCCGCCGGGGGAAGCGCCGCCCGGAGCCCGGAGAGCCGTTTCCGCTCGCCCGCACTCACCTCACGCGAGATCCAGCCTTGCGCCGCTCCTCGTCGCCCCTCGCCGTGGCCGGTGCGAGATCCAGCGCAGGCCGACTGCGCCGCCCCTCGCCGCGGCCAGCGCGAAATCCAGTCGCGTAGGACGGCTGCGCCGCCCCTCGCCGCGACGGCACGCGGGTCCTTCCCTGTGCCGCTGCGCCGCCTGGGCATGCGGGCCGTGCGAGCTGCGATGCCACGCCGCGCCGCGGGATCCAGCCGGTAGAGGGCAGACGGGAGGCGGCGGAAGATAGGGGAGGCGGCGGATTGGAGGGGAGGCGGATGGGAGAGGAGGCCGACTGGAGGAGAGGCGGACGAGGAGGCCGACGGCCGACGGGAGGGAAGCCGCACGGGGAAGATGTAAACTGGAGCGTACGGGAGGACAGGGAGTCCATCCGGAGGAGATAAGGTAGGAGAGATCGACAGGTGGGACCCATGTGTCATTGTGTAAGTAGGGGTTCTGAAGTAGAGACCATTGCTGGAGTTGAATGCAAAAACTGGAACCCAAAAAAATAGGAGGAGCTCCTACTTAGAAAAGTAGGGGCCGAAAATAAGGGTTATTGTTGGAGTTGCTCTTACCCCTCCCCCGAATCTTGTTGATCCGAGCGAGCATAACGGCCCGATGCACCGAGAAGATTCGCGAGTTCCTCCCGGGTGTGCGTTGATGTGGGCAAACCCGATTTGATCCGCAATCGGACGGTGTGTATCGTCTTTTCGTTGGATCCAACGGTTTGCCTGCTAACGGGCGACGTGGCCCTATGAGGTGTCCGCTTTTGGTTGGGCTTCCACTACTTTTGAAGTTTTATATATTTTATAAAATCCTCCTAGAACTCTAAATTTAGCTAAGATTTGGACTTGCTCATAAGCTGTGTTGTGTAATCTTGCTTGCCTGGCAACGGCTACCGTTTTCGTTGTGCGGCCTCTGCCTGCGTTTGTTGTTCACCAGCACACAGGAGGCAGATTACCTACGCAGGCAACTCAATTACTCCACCTACAGTATATAGTAGTAGTACTGTGGTATAGTTGATGTAAAACGGAACTAGGATAGGATGGACCGGTTGGACCAAACATCTTGTTTTTGCACTTTGCATTTTTTTTAATTATCCGTCTCTTAATTTCTATTATGCAATTTGTACTGCGTATTTTATTGTTTGATTTCGTGATTAGTGTTATGTATCTGTGTACGGCGTATTGGTTGATTGTCCTGTCTATGCATGGCCGTGTGTGGTTGACTGGTTGTGTGATTGTGTTGTTGTTGGGCTCAACTAGGTTCTACGGGTCGGTGTTTCCGATTTGCTTTTTCGGATTCCGACCGTGTTCGACATGTTTCCGATCGAATTAGTTCGTTTCCGAATCTTTCGATATCCCGCAAGTTCGTTTTCGTTTTCGTTTCCGACCTTTCCGAATTCGATTTCGTTTTCGTATCCAAATGTGAAAGTGAAAACAATATTGGGGTTATCCCAACCGAGTTCGACCGCTTTCAACCCTACTCCTAACTTCAGAAACAAATGAAGCGAGATCGTTGCTGCCTGAAGATAACAAAGGACTTCTTTCACGTATCAAGTCAAGAAGATGTAAAATACTAGAACATTAGAAAATAATATTATTTTGGTATCTTGTACAACAAAAGCATATTAATTTAAATATGTATTTGCGATGGAAGAAATGCTTCATTTAATTTTAGTGCATGGGAAGATATAACCATTTAGTATCCAATGCCCGTGGCAACGCACGGGCACTTCGCTAGTAGGAGAAAAAAAAACACAACGGAGAAACACGTACCCAACCCAAACGGAACGGAACGGAACGGAGAGTGTCTCTGGGTACGAGCCGTGTGCCTGCACCTAGGCCACAATGGGACAAAAACCACGTTTGCGATTCTCGCCTGCACCTAGTAGACAGCGCCCTACACACGTTTGACGCCGCTCGTCCAGATGGCAGCCGGCGCTCCTGCAGCTGCAAGGCAATGCAGGCCGTTGGTTTCTCTCCTCCACTACGACGACACGTCATCGAGTCCGATCAGCGACACTTGTCCAAGCTGAGCACAGCAATGCTCGTGCTCCCCTACCTTTTGCCTTGATTGTGCTACCTCACCACAATCATGCATCCTCTTTTACTTGCACGCCAAAACTTGAGTTTCCTCCACGAGCAAAACAACGCTGCACTGCAACTGCAATGCTCAACTCATAAGACGATGTAGTCAGCTGCATCAAAATTCAGCCCCGTAAGACTTACGCTTGTTTGTCTTATCAGTCACCAGTATTTTTCTCTCAGAATAAATCAGTACCAGCAACCAACCACCAGCCAAACGAGCATGTCGTTAACTGAGAATTCACAAGAAGTGCACTGAGAATTTAGATAACTCACACCCACTGACCTTAACGGCTTCTCTCCATCCCTCCCGTGTTCCGATCGTGATTGATTCGTGACTAGAAAGAAGCAATTCGTCGTCACGATGCCGACTTCTCTTTGAAAACGCCCTTCCGTTCCACCCGTCCATGCATGCCTTGACCTGCTGCCTCATCATGTCCTAACCGCAGTGCAACAAGAGTTTCATCAGCTCCTCAAACCCACAAAACATTACTACTCACAATATAATCGTCCTACCGATTTGTGTCTCAAAAACGTGTGTTGCTTGTTACGGCAACTGCTTAATTGTTGGTTCAGCTGTTAACCTGGTTTCTCATCTACTTTTCTTGAGTCCACCAAGTGAAAAAGTTTTAGGTTGCCAGATTCCTGACCCAGAAATTCCAAACCATCTCTAATCTCTCACCCGTTAACCGTTATGCATCTTTGCTTGATTGCTTGCAAGTTACCTGCAACATCATCTGGACATCTGCCGACATACCAAACCAATATCCTCACCAATAGTTACATCATAACCCTGCTCACTCAGATCGAATAACAGGAAGCACAAGTCAAACTTGCGTGCAGTTTTTATGGAAATGGGCAAAATGAGAACAGATCTACAACTACATGGGTAGGCCACTCATGAAATGGTATGATACAATATCTAACCATCTAATATGAGGGAGAGGAGTGCGTCGATAACACGTTGAATTCAACATTACAGATATATTGTGCTGATTATCAAGCAGATTTTTTTATTCTTCAAATCCAGCATGGACAGCCGCACGCACCACAACAGCTGAAAACTAACTAAACCCAAAACAGTTTCAGTTTTCTCAGCTGCAAAAGTCTAAAGAACCCAAAAGGCCAAAACCGTGTATTTGCTTGTAATTGCAGTTAATCAGGCTGAGTGTTTGGTTTAGCAGGTAATCAACTCGATCTGACTAAGAAGTTGTTAGCTCCATGTGCGGCCGCACTAAAAAAAGTTGTAGTTCCTTATCATTTCTAAATTTTTAAAATTGACATCTATGAATATTATGAAGGTGCCGCACCTCTCCAAATTCTTCTCTGACTCCGCCCTCGAGGGTGTGCGAAAGTGAAGAGTGGGGGGAGCGGTTTTGGGGTGTCCTGAAGATGTATAGAATTTCCGCTTAAAACCCGCTTGAACAAAAGGCCCAACTAAGCCTTCCAAAAGCAGCCCACTCGGTCTTGGATGTTGGGTTAACAGAATAAGCCCAGCCCGTTAACTCTCCAGGAACACCCTCCTTGTCCGGGGAGCTTCTTCTTCCTCGTGTTTCCTGGTTGTGGCTGTGTCGCTCTCTCTGCTGCCTGCGAAAGGAAAGGAAGCGGCGCGGCGCGGCGCGCGACGGCTCCCCTCTCCTCCTCGGCTCCTCCATCTCTCCCCGCTCGCTCTCCACAACCCTACATTTCCTCTGACGCGCGCGGCTGGGATTCCGATGAGGCCCCACACCAGCACCCCCAGGCCGCCGGGCTCGTCGGCCCCCAACTCCGCCGCCGTCAAGCGGCAGCGGAAGACGGTGGCGCCGCTGGGTGACGTCACCAACCTCCTCCTCCCCGAGACCCCGACCCCAATCAAGCCTAGGAGAGCTGGACTCCGGCCCCACCCCACGCCCTCCGACGCCTCCGCTGTCTCCTCGACCGCATCCATCACTCCCGCGCCCAAGCCTTCGTCCGCCGTCGGTGAAGGTCAGTCGACCTCTCTCTACTACACCGCTCGTCCATTCGCGCGCGATTGATCTGTTAGTGGTTTATTCGATCCTGATTGTGTCTGGGCGTCCTTTGCTCCTAATTTTCATCACCCGAGGAGGAGCGCAGTGTGGTCAAATCCCCCATCTCCACCGTTTATGCGAGGCCCGGGACTGCTGCTGAGATTCAAGGGAGGAGGAGGAATCCCACCACCACCAACAACAAGGGTAAGGAGCCCGTTGCTGCTGCTGGAACGTCGAGTTGCCCTCCTCTTGGAAGAGCCTCGAGGAAGAACAGCAGGTCAAATGGCTTAACCTACCCACCTGATCCCTATACAATTCAGCCACCTGCAATGCTCATGCTTCTCCTTGGTGTAATTTGTTGTGAAATTTTGGACACAGTTAGAGTTAGTGGTAGGTTCTTCTGTGGGTGCTGGAGACCTCCCTTGTAGTTGTAGTTTGTTTGGACTGATCATCACTGTCTTCAGTTTGTGTGGAAACAAGATATTTACATCTAAGTTTGAAGGATGTACATTCCGGACTGTTTCTCTCTAAGAATTAATAACTTGTTATTGGAAAGGGTACGAATGATATACAGGAGTAATCAGTGAGGGCCGCCGACTCGCCGTACATCAGGCTTAGTGCTCATTCTACATGCTCATCCAAATTAGCTTGTTAATAACAGCAGTTCTAGCCCACACTGATCCAGAGTAATCTGGAATTTTACCTTTCTCACTATTTTCAGACGATGGAATTGTTGTACTACTCTATGCTAGCATGCTTTCTGTAAAATTCCATCTACTGATATAGGCTAGAACAATGTGGATGACGTCTTTCACATTCCTGGCAGCATAAAGTTAACGCATCTTATAGTGTCAGAACTCACAAATACATGGTAATCAGAAGTCCAGACTTTAGTGATCCTAAACTTCATCTCTATCTGACAGTTACAGACCAAGTGCATTTCAGTTCCTGAAATGTTGAATTACGCTCCTGTTTCAGGAATGACACTATGGCTCAAGATACTCGGCCCATTTTTTCTTCAGCTCCTTGTCATGGAGCTAAAAAGGTAAGAGTATCGCATTCTTAGTATATTCATATAAGGACCCTACAAAGTTTCCTGCTGTAAAGACTTAGATCATGGTGCTCTCTTTGATGATGTAGATGTACATAGTGAAATACCATTATGCGTACTCTTTGTTCAAACTTGTCATGATTTAATATGTACTAATAAACAAAGTTGTGCATATAGGATTATAGAAGTTGCAGCTTTGGTTAAATTAGTTTCTTCTGGGTTAATTGGATATATGCCACTACAATTTTTGCCGTTTTGAGATATTACTATTCGCGATATTGGAAACTTGCCATTGCAATTCAGAGTGATATTGGAAACTTGCCATTACAATTCGAATCGATATTGGAAATTTGCCATTCAATTTCGGCGTTTGGTTGAACTACAATGGTATATATCCAATTTCACGAATTGTAATGACATATCTCAAAACGGCAAAAGTTGTAGTGGTATATATCCAATTAACCCTTTCTTCTAGTTCTATGCTCCTTTACATTATTGCACACGTACATATGCCCTGGACACTTGTGTCAGACTGCGTATCGAAATCTGATGACATGGATATTTTGAATGTAGAAAGCACTACAATTTTGAAGGTTGATTCTGTATTTGCAAGATGTAGTTTGCATCTGCTCCTTACGATGGCTAGAATCCCAAGTACGATGTGCTCATTTTGCAACTGTTTTGTGGATCATCTAGCTGTCATATTTCTGAAGCAGTAGCTGGGACAATAGCAATGATTTTAAGCTTTCTCACTGCTTGCTATGTTTTTTCTTTATAAACAGTGCTTGATCTCCAACTTTATTGGCTTTCTATAGAGCAGGGTGAACCCTTTTTCAAAAAGAAAAAAAAGAAATAGAAAGTGCTTGATCTGCAAACTAGCAGCATCCAACTGTTTGAGAAAAGCGCTTGATCTTCAGTTTGTCTGCAATGATGTTCAGCTTTCTGACTGCTTGCTATGTTTCAAACAGAAACGACCCCCTCCAAGCGCACCCATGCTACCAGAAGACTTTGTCAAAAGGCAGAGAGCATTTTTTGCAGAGGTGGACGCCTTTGAACTGCCAGTGGAAGAGGTGTCAGAATCTGAGGTCGAGTGAAAACCGAAGCTGATCCCAGAATATATGGCCTTTCGTTTTTGCCTGTACAGAAGCAATCATGCTTACAATGTAAGTGCGAGTTTGTCAGCAATGTATAGCTCTTGTAGTACGAGGAAGAGGCAGTGTACATTTTTAGTGATGAGGTAGTCGTTGCCCCCCACTAATGTCCCTTTTAACAAGCTTGTAGCAGCATAGTAGTATGGCAGGTACTGAGGTTCGAAAACGAGGGAGGCTATGGGAGTTTGAGGAAAAATGAGCTAGTTAAAACAGTAGTAAGGCGGGATGTTTAGCCTGTTTGGAAGCAGGTGCTCTGGCTTATGATGTGTGCTGATGTTTATTACTAATAGTTTTCTTCTTGGAACAGTGGAGATTGTTGAACCAAACGTTTGTCTGTCTGTGAATGATAATAATCCCGAAATGGTAAGCTGATGCTGCAAGTCGGAACATCAGAACTGACAAGTGATGAATGTTCCTTTGTCTTTGTTTGCTCTGCTTCAAGGTTCTCTTCTGTCTGAGGAATGAAATCAAGCACAAGGAATTACTTGTTTTGATGTTTCGTGTGTGGATCCTAGATGATCGCATTCCATCCTGGCACTCTCTGTCAGGCCGTTTTCAGGGATGTGTTGCGAGCGACACTGCCAACCGTCTTGACAAATACAGCATGCCACTGCAATAAACATCAGAATTTCCGCAGAGCAAATTCTAAAGCAGCTAGCGTCAAACGGGACGGCCGGTCGCTGTGAATCATAACCTGCATATAACCATCTTTGACTTTTATTACCATGGTTGTGCGCCCCTTGGTCTTGGCCATGCATGGCTTCGTTTAGTTTGTCCACTTGTATCTGTATATGTAGTGTTTTTCTAGCAGCAGTATGTAAACTCTGGAGCTCATGACTTTGCTGGGGTCTATGATATTTTGCAGGGAGGAACTGGTGCTGAAAGGATCTCAGGAAGCAAACCATACGTGAGCGGTGCCTTGTGCACATCATGTTGGTGCTGGAGGCTTATTTTCATCAACATTTCCTGATGTACAGTCAGTGTGGTCATTCAATGAAAAAACTAAAAAGTATGATTATATAGAGGGAACGAGACAAGACTTCCTCTTGTCTCCTCCTCCTTGCAGTGGTGTAGGGGTTATTGAGGGAGGAGATAATATAAGCTGGACGACCGTGTTCCTTGATGCAAAAGTATGATGATTTTGTTAAGTGCTAGCACTAGCATGCACCCATGCATTGCATTATTAGGCCTCTCTTACCTGAGTGGCGTGTTGGGGAGTATCAACTTCCGGGTTCAATGAAAAATTGGGACGGGGACTTACTTTGTCGTGCACAGGGACTTTGTGTTTGACTGCTCGTTCTAGTATATTGCAGGGAACTAACTGGTCTCTTGCTTGTTTTTATTAGGTTGGTTGATTGGTTCTATGTGTGGCGTTGTTGTTCGTCTTTGTACTGTTTGTGTACAGTATACAAAGTAATATTTTTGTTCTGTGCGAGTTGTGGTGGAGGCGAGAGAGGTTGGGTACCATTACACGTGGGAATGGATCAACATCCATAATCCAAAGAAGAAAAATCCAGTAAGATCCTAAATTATAAAGCTCACATCCAATCCAATTCACTCACTCAAAATCCAATATCCAACAATATAATTCAACCACCACCAGGTTGACTACTCAGATAAATCTATATGTGGGACACATGTCCAGAGCCGGACCCTGGAATTAAAAGCTCGCGTTCACACTATAAAATTTTAGCGGATTTGACCGAAATTTGGTGAGATGCCTTAATATAATAGTCCGCTACTCAGGGCAAATCGGTGAAGCCAAATCTATATGTGGGACCCACATCCAGGGCCGGACTCTAGAATTAAAATCTCGCATTCACACTATAAAATTTTAGCGGATTTGACCAAAATTTGGTGAGATGCCTTAATATGATAGTCCGCTACTTCGTGCAAATCGGTGAAGCCAAATCTATATGCGGGACCCACGTCTAGAGCCGGACATTAGAATTAAAAGCTCCTGCTTGGACATCCAATACTGATTGGACATCTAATTTAATTTAGCATGTGGACATCCACATCCAAAGTAATCCAGTCCAACGAAGTCCAAAAGGAAAAAATCCAATTGGATTTGGATTTTCCTAAATCCATTACCACGTCTAGGTACCATACCATAATGGAAAGAAAGAAATGGTGATGGATGCAGTGGCCAGTTGGTGCTTGTTATCCAGATATCTTGTTTTAGCAGTAGTTAACCTGGGAATTGTATGTTAATCTATCTCCATGATTAACTTTTGCGTAAGCATACAAAAACTACTAGTCTCAAGACAGTGACCTAGGAAAGGTGGAGCGGCCATGCTGGATTTGCGAGTGGTCTGGGGTCTGTTTGGATGCGAGGGGTAAATGTTTACCTCAAGACAAATGTTTTGCCCCTTCCATTTGCCTCTAATAATATTTACTCCTTAGGGTGTTTGGATTGAAAGGTAAATGTGAATGTGGATGGGAGAAAGAGGGCTGAGGCCCACCACAATTTTACTCCAATTTGCTACTTTCTAGGGGTGAATGGAATTAGGAGACAAAACATTTGCCCCACCACATTTGTCCTACATGTTTGACACCTTAGGGTAAATTTAAGGTAAATTTGCCTTATTTACCCTATTTATCCCTCCATCCAAACACCCCCGGTCACTGGCCTCTAGTGGTCGGTCAGCTACCACCAGTACGCCTGCCTAAACTGTTTGTGCCGTTGCGAAACACGAGTGTGTTCTTCCTCTGCACCTAGTCTACGCGATTGTTGGTTGGTGCGTGACGAAAGCGTTCACGTCATCCATGGGTCGCTGACCGACTGGCTTGTTGTGTTGACGATCCAGAATTTTCTGCACAAGCTGCTGCCTTGGAGGAAGAATGGAATGGAATCAAACTTGCCGACGCGACGATGTTATGTTTGTGTGTGTCTGACTTCGCAACGAGCAATCTAATAGGATAATAAGCCCAGCTGTAACGTTAATGATTGCTGCATTTCTTCTTTTACGTGCTAATAATGAAGGATCAAGGCCGGGAAACATATATATAATTCCGGTGGTCAAAAGATTGAAAATGGCAACACAAACCGGCCGGCACATCCTATTACACGAAAAAGTTAAGTAATCAATCTCTTTTTTTTTCACCAATTTTGACATTTCCCTCGTTTTCACAAGAGATTGCTCCTGTTCCTGTATAATCAATCTTCTAGAAGCATTGGTGCTTGCGCCGAAGGCAGCACCCACCAAAACAGGTGAAACAGTCGTCAAACAACCCGCGTCGTCGTCGTCACGGTACAAAAGGCCTGGTCCACTGTCAGGGTCTGGCCGTGGAAGGTGTCAACCACGTCTGGTCGTCGCCTCTTCTCTTCATCTTCCTCGGCGCAACTCCATCTCCCCCATCCTCCTCCTCCCGTGCCGTGATTTGAGGCAGCAGCTCTCCTCTGCTTTGCGCCTGGCCTTCCGTCCAATCCATTGAATATTTAAAAGCCAAGTTGCGAGAGGAGGCAGGCGTTAGGTGAGCGCGTGCCCGGCCAGCACCCTCGAGAGAAGGCAGCGGCGGGCGGGTCAAAAGAAATCCCCGACGCGAAAAAGGGTAGAAGGGGGAAGGGATTCGCACCCACCCCATCGCAACCAGCAACAAAGCCAAAAGCCGCCGCCGGGGGATTCAGAAATTGTTGATTGAGAGATTGCTTCCCAACCCAGCCCCACCAGCCCACCAGACAGCACAAGAAGAGATGTGCCCCCTGCGGGTCATCCTCATCTTCCTCTCCGCCACCATCGCCGGATTCTTCCTCATCCGGGGCATCAACGCCGAGCCCGACCAATTCGACGACAACGCCTCCTCCGAGTCGGGATCCCCAAGGGCCCACGTGCCCCTCCATTCCAAGGTAACGGCCTCGCTCCCTCCTCCCTATTCTTAGCTTCTTGCAAGGGAAATATGAGCCCCAGTCTCAGATTCCTGGTATTTGTATCTAGGATTACAACGTAGCAGAAGGCCTTCACTTTCGGCGGCGCAAGCTGCCGTTCCGATGAATCATTTAGGAGAAAGCTATTCTATTGTGCTACACTGCTACGTATTTGCAAACCAACATGGCCTTTGCCTCTGTTCTTCCTCATATCAGCACATAGGGTTGCTCCTCGAGAGCATATTTTCAGGCTCATTTGAACCACCCAGTTATCAGTACATACATATATGCTATGGATAGATAATAAACTACCTTGTTAGCACGGTTGCATTTCCTCACACCATTTTTTTTAAGAAAATCCTACTATGAGGCTTACACTGATCAAAGCAATTGCATATTCAGAGAATTAATTTTTACCACTTGACTTAGCAGCTTTTTGTTTGGTAGCCTTGAAACTCACTAGAGCTTGAAACATTTGGAATCTTGCCCAGCATTGCCACTGTCCTCAGCTCTGACAAAAATCATGTTATAAACTCTTTGGATCTAGCGTCTGAATTTGTTTACGAAGTAACTGCATGGAAACATGATCTGAGTGGGACTTAAGTGTTTAAAAACTTGCATGGTGCACGTGAATAAGCAAAGATAATTAAGCACCTCAGAATGGTGTGCATGCTGCATATTCGAGGTCATTTGCTACTACTTTTGGTTTAAATACTAAATCATCAGCCCATTTTTTCCTCTTGTGTACAAATCTGAAAGATACAATACTGTTTCTTTAAAATAGCAATTGGTCCACAATCTGAAGGATTCTTTTTCTACACTAATCTAGGTTGGGTCGGCTGTGAAAACTGGATTCTGGACTATGGTGGACATGGCAAGCGGGCGGTACCTCTGGCGCACCCTTGTTGCACAACCAGCAAAATCTGAGTCAGAAAAGGCTCGGTGACGAATGTTCATAATTTATTTTGCTGATTGAGTGCCAAAAGGAGGTGAAGATTGGCACAATTCTGTTGTTCTTACATGTCGGTGTTGATGTGTAGTATGGTGGCAAATGTAACATGGGTGGGGATTTTATATGGTATAGTAAATGTGCTGGGAGGGTTAATGTTTGAGCATTGTGTTGATCATGGTCAGTTTTGTTGGTTATGGGAGAGTCGTTCATTGTTAATCTGGTCTGGTGAAATGTTTTATTACCATGATGTGCACAGGTGTTGGATAAGTGTCTCCTTCCAGTTAACAACACCAATTCCATAGCTTCAGTAGTGTGAGATGTTTTCTTGTTGGATGGCCAACATCCCAAATAAAAGTTGTCTTTCTCTTGGTAGCATTGGCCTAAAGTTTTGAGTCTGCTGTTGCTGCTGGTATCCTCCAAGGTCATAATGCCTCTTTCCTGGTATACGAATCCTGTGGAAACACTAGTAAAAACCTTAAGCAAATTGCTCTTAGAGTTGACAGGTTACATTTTGGACCGAAACCTTTAGACATGAAAAGCCAGTCTTGAGACTTGTCCTCCAATTGCAAAACTTTAAGGAAATTGCTTTTAGAACTGACAGGTTGCATTTTGGTCTTTAGACATGAAAACCCAAACAGCAGATTGCTCTCACTTGTCTAAGTGCTATACATGCTTGATAGAGAAAAATGGCATCTGCAAACTGCAATTGCAAAAGGCCTAGAAGCATTTTTGAGTTGGATCGTGTGATGTCTGGGCTTTGCTGGATCCAATTCATGTTTTTGAGCTGCAATCTTGATGTGTATAATAACGCAAGGAACAAGGATGACAATGCAAGCCACCGCAGAACTACAAAGATGGATGCAGCAGAGCAAGCAGTTAACTCCTGATGTCATTGCGCAACACAACAGTAAGTAAATCTCTGCATCAAACAAAACCAGGTATGTTTGGGCTTAACAGTCTTGCTTTAAACTCCCAACATGTGCAGACACGGTGAGCAATCTTGCACACAGATATTCTTGTGGCTGGGTTGGGGTCCAGGATCTGCTTCTTGAGTTTGTGTGGAAACCAACTGGGCCACCTGAAATCACCCACCATGCTGTACCTTCCGATACATTTCCATCAAGTTTGGGCCTTGGAAAGGGAGATAGCCAGCAACAAGAACAAATAGAACAACACCACAAGATCGACCAGATGTCTGATTTGCACCACCATAGCCTGTCTTGCTGATCACTATTGGAGCCACATAAGCCGGTGCGGAGCAATCCATACCGTACCATCTTGCGTTCATGACTCCGTAAGTGCCTAACAAGCAAATCTCGACAAAAGATAAACCAGAAAGTTAATTGTTAACATCATAAAAACATGCATTCATACACATCGATTGGTGCTTCTCAGTCATCTCGTCCCCTGGCGGTCATTCGCAACAGTCTCGCGCAAGAAGAGGTGCTCAGCGTGTGCGCATCTCATACAGATACACACCTTGTCGCTTTGTTTGATTTGTTCTGTGCCGATGTGGCTTCAATCTGCTGTTTCGTTCGACCGGCAGCTTCTTCCGGGCTAGAATACAATCCCCTGTTCGCTTAGCCACCAGCCAACAGTACTTTCCTCTCAGAACAAATCAGCAACCAGCCAGCTGTACTTTTCTCTTAGAACGAATCAGCACTAGCCACCAGCTAAACAAATCACGCGCGTATGCTAGGCGTAGCGTAGAATAACCGTGCAGTGCTTCTTACAGACTGTCTTCCATCATCAGCATGAAGCACGAAAACATCGAGGTCGTTTAACAGCTGCACACCCGAACATTCTCTGCAAAATCTATGGTGGCTGTTCGTGGGCCATTTCTGGGAAACGAAATGTGCTCTTTCGGCCTTTATACCTTACTGTTGAAAGGGTCAGGCCCACTAAAGCACCGTTAAGCCTTCTTTCTAGGCCTGCTCAGCTCGCCAAAAAAAAAAATCCCCACGAAATCGGCCCCAAGATGATTAGCGAAGAATATCTATATGCAGGCAGATACCCCTCAAAAAAAAAAAAATCTATCTGCAAGCAGACAGCGCTCCAACCTTCAGGATATACATATACTGTACTCCACTTTCCGGTAGCAACAGGACAGCGGCTACCCTGAAACCACCGAGGTAGCTTCCGTCTCATCTGCATGCCCACTGCGGTCTGCGGTGTACAGTACGCACGCTACGCAGCATCGTCGCTTTGCAACGCGGCGCAGGCACGTAAAGCTGCCTGCATTGCATGGATGGATACATTCGAGCTAAAAAGCTGCGATAACTTATCGCAAAAGGAAGCATGCGGGTATGTTCTTTTGAAAGAGCGGAAAGAATCGAAAAGGCGTGCGTGCGTGATGCAGCCGTGCAGCCAGGGGTGCGTTGCGCGAGCTCGTCCCCCTCTGATGAACGGCTGAACGCCGGTGGAGTACTGGAGGCCAAAGGAAAGGAGGATGAGCACGGTGGAGAAAAGCACAAGAGGAGACAGACGAGGGGGCGGTGGCGGAGGAGTAGGCCGCCGGGTGGGGCAGCCAGCCAGCGACCGCGCCGGGCCAGCAGCAAGTATAAACGCTCGGCGCGTGGAAAGACCTCACGCGTAAAAGGCAGCGTCGTCACACGTGGTCTGTCTGGCCGCGTGCAGCCGCCCGAAGTGAGAGAGCCTCGCGGATCGCGGCTATATAGATGTTCATTGGGCCTGCACCCGAAGGCCCGTCCTAAAGCACGTGTTTTTTTGATCGAAACTAACTCAGCCCGGCCTGTCCTGTGTCGGGCCCGGGCTAGCCCAGCCCGGTTCAGGTGCCTCGTGTGGGCTGTTACCCCAACACGCATAGTGACCCGACTCGACACGAAAATAACTAGGCGGCCTAGTGTTGACCCGCTAAAAGCCTGCCCAAAAGCATGTATTTTTTTACCGACCCAAGCTTGGCCCGACCCGGCCTATGTTGGGCTCGGGCTAGCCCAGCCAAGTACCACGTGCCGGCCGTGGGCTATCACCCAGCACGTCGAGCGACCCGACCCGGCACGAAAATAACTAGGCGGCCTGGTGTCGGCCCGCTAAACCTTACATCCATTTACATATAAAAAGCAAACATTCTCAAAAACTTGTCTCCTCTTATTTGTGCATCGTCCTCCCTCTCTCTTCCCCTCTCCCTATCGCCCGCTGCCCCAGTGCCCCCGTCTCTGCTTTCCCTCTCCCGGCTCGCATGTGTCGTCACCTTACCGCCCGCCTCACCCCTTCCATCTGCCCCGTCTGCCTCCTGCAGCTCGCCTATACTTTCCACCGACGGCGTTGTGCCCTAGTCCAGTTGGCCCTTCTCCTTCGCGACGGCGCTCATGCGCTGCCCCAGTGCCCCCGTCTCTGCTTTCTCCCTCCCGGCTCGCACCCCTTTTGTTTGCCCCGTCCACCGCCTGCAGCTCGCCTATCCTTTCCGCTGACAGCGTCGTGCCCTCGGCCACTCGACCCTTCTCCTTTGCGACCGCGCTCATGCACTACCCCTTCCTTTTCCCACTGCACCGAGCCGTCACTCCCTCCACTGTCGATGTTGTCGCCTCCCCCGCCTCCCATTCACCTGCCTTCCTCCCTCATGGCCTTGCGGGAGCGGAGGAGCCGCGGAGGTGAGTTACCGTCGCTCCTCTCCCCACACACGGTCGGCGCCGCAACTCCTCCCCCCTTCGCCGTCTGACCCCTCTCAAGCCTACCCCATGTGGCGCGACGGCTTCGGGAGCTCGAGCAGCGACGCGGGGAGCTGGACAGCGACGCGACCTCCATCCGAATTCGGCGAGTGATGCGGGCCTCGGGGTGCCCGGGTGTGTGCACAGGGTCGGGCTACTGCGGGCTGATCCAGCACGTAGGCCGCTGGTTTGGGCATAGCATGGCACGATGGGACCCTGTACAAAGTTGAGCGGGCTACCTCGGGCCCGTGCCAGGGCCAAGCCCAGCGGTCCAAATGGACCTCTATAATCACGGCCACACCTGGGTGTTGGCCTCGCCGGCTCGCCCTGCTCCTCTGCCCTCTCTCTGGCGGAGCGAGACTCGGTGTCGTACGTCATACCAGTCACTGACGCGTGGGCGCCTCACGGTCTGTGGTTCTACATGTGTAAGTCATGTGACATAAGGTACTGAATCCTCCTCCCTCTCTGGCTTCTCCACGGCCACATAGCCACAGAGGCGGCAGGGCATGGGTGAAGTCGTGAAGGGTTTTCGAGTGCCAGCAGCACCACCAGCGCTGTGGCTTCAAGCGCAGGCAGGCACAGCACGTGTCACTTCCGGGCCTTTTTACAGTTCCGGAGCACTGTAACATCAGCCCCTCATCGAGATGAATGAACAGTGAAAGGCGCCGACACCGGCGATAAAACTATGTAGAGAACGGAACCTACCAAGATCATGCTTCGAAGTATGGCCACTTGCGCAGTTCCACCACCCCACTCCCAGCTACAGCTCCGGCCGTTACCAGCCCTGTTCGTTTGGCTTATCAACCACCAGCCAGCAGTACTTTTCTCTCAGAAAAAATCAGCCACCAGCAACCAGCCAGCAGTACTTTTCTCTCAGAACAAACCAGCACCAGCCACCAGCCGCCAGCCAAACGAACAGGCCGACCATGGCAGTTTCCCAGGCAAAATATATATATATTACCAGCGTCCAGCGACCCACCAAAAGAAGGGAAGAAGCTGCAGAGGGTTTTGGTTAGGTCGTCGTCCTCGGCGCGATGCCCGTACGCTGTCGACTGGCTTTTGATTAGGTCTGCTGAGCGGTAAGCTCCAAGCGAAGCTCACGTTGATGCTGTTATTTTCTGACAGATCACAGTGCAAGTCTGCAATCACAAACCACACATTGTTAGCTTTGCTCATCAGAGAATCGGATTGGATCCGGAACTCTAAGCATGGTGGCTGTAAAAAAAAAAATCCTTTGTGTTCTTGTTCATTTTTAATAGTTTGCTCTTCGTAGTTTCTAGGGACACGACACTGGATTACCAACGGGCAGGCCGGCACTATGTGTTGGCAGCTGTGATTGTGAGTCCATCACCATCACTTGCACTTTCAGCATTGTTTCATGGAAATAGCAACGACTGCTAGTGGTAATTTCTTGGCACAACGCTCGGCTGGTACTGCTCTGATTTGTACCGGAGTTCATGACTCTATTTGACTTGGTGAAAGATGGTGTACCAAACGAAAATGCATGGGAATAATCTTTTCTGTTTGGAAGAGCAGATAATTGTTCTAGAAACACTTCACTTATCCACAATCGTTTTGTAACATCGATAATCGTGACTGAGAACAAAATGGAGCTATGTTCCTATAGTCCTGTATCCTTGTTTGTCAGAAGCTGAGTTTAATAAGGCGAGTAGACACATCACTTGGACAGCCTATTTGAATTCTTAATCGCCTTTGTTTGTGTGATGTTGTTGAGTGATGAGGTCAAGAAAAACCGGAGTCACTCCCTGTGGCCCACTCCACACGGCTAGTCGGGCCTAGGGGCCCAGGAAGAAGAAAGCAGAGAAGGGAGAAGGGTCCCCCTTCCTCCATACTAAAAAATTACTTGAACTGTGCAACGTAGAAGGAAGCAAGAAGCCGCTCGCTCCCACAGTCCCACTCACTGACTCACACACTCCTCACTCTCTCTCACTCGAGTGGGGAAGAAGTGGGGAACACGTGCTGAGACGAGAGGGGGGAGGAGAAGGGAGATCGGAGGCAAAGCAACACCGGGCTCGCCGATCTCGTGCCGGGGATGGGGTGCACGGCGTCCAAGGTGGAGCAGGAGGACACGGTGCGGCGATGCAAGGAGCGCCGCCGCCACATGAAGGACGCGGTGGCGGCGCGCCAGCTGCTGGCCTCCTCGCACGCCGACTACCTCCGCTCCCTCCGGGTAACCGCCGCCGCGCTCTCGCGCTTCGCGCAGGGCCACCCCTCGCTCGCCGTCTCCCACCACACCGCCCCCGTCCTCCTCTCCGCCGCCGCGCCGCCGCCGGCCCCCGGCGCCGCTCGCGCGCTACCCACGCCGGCGCCGTCCACCGCCGCTTCGTCCTCGCTCCCGCCCCCGACGCCGCTCACCCAGCACCCGCATCCGCACCCGCCGCCGCCGCCACATCAGCAGCAGCAGCAGCAGCAGACGCAGCCGGCGGCGGCGATGGCGGTGCCACACCCTGCGCCGGTGAGGGCTCCACGCCCGCGGCGGCTCAGGGTGCCGCACATCTTGTCGGACTCCAGCGTGGCCAGCCCCGCGCAGTCGTCCTTCCGAAAGCAGCCGCCGGTCGGGACGCCCTCCTCCTCCTCCGCGTGGGAGTGGGAAAACTTCTACCCGCCGTCCCCGCCGGACTCCGAGTTCTTCGACCGCCGCAAGGCCGAGCTCGAGGAGGCTAACCGCCTCCGCGAGTTCGAGGAGGAGTCGGGGAAGGGCCGGACCTACCTCCACCACCACCACCCCTACAACCTCAAGGAAGAGGACGAGGTCGACGACGACGACGATGGCGAGGTGGACAACGAACCAGAGGGGATGCATTGCGGCGGATGGGAGGACGACGACGAGCATTACGCGTCCACGACCACGTCGGAGACCAGATCGGAGGAGGAAGGAGAGATGGGGAATAGATCGGAATGCGGGTTCGCCGCCAGATCGGAGTGCCGGTATGTCGCCAGATCGGAGTACGGCGGGACGGCACCCTCGGAGTACGCCGCCGTACCGTTGCCTCTGCGGAGGGATGAGAGGTCGGAGGCTGGCGACTCCTCCTCCACGGTCACGGCGGCGACCGAGATGCGGATGGTGGTGCGACATCGCACTCTCGCCGAAATCGTGGCGGCCATTGAGGAATACTTCGTCAGGGCGGCTGACGCCGGCAACGATGTGTCCGAGCTCCTTGAGGCCAGCCGCGCACAGCTCGACCGCAACTTCAGGCAGCTCAAAAGTATGGCAATGCACAGATTGTCATTGTGCTTTATGAATTCACTGAATTTGCGGCATCATTTGTGCTCTATGGTTTTAGCTGTTCCGCTTAATTTGATTTCTACTTTTGCAGAGACGGTGTACCACTCCAACAGTGTGCTATCTGCATTGTCATCGACATGGACATCAAAACCACCATTGGCTGTACGATACAAGTTGGACACCAATGCTCTGGAGATGGAGTCGACCGAAGGGAAGAGCCATGGTTCCACTCTGGAACGCCTTTTGGCTTGGGAGAAGAAGCTCTACAAGGAGGTCAAGGTAATTCTGTTCCTCGGTTGATGGTTACTTGGATATTGACAGTTGTTATCCTTAGCAGTTGAGCACTGCTAGGAATGTTTGTTTTCCATGACAAAGTATTAGATGGCTCAATAATTTCTTGTCAGTGAAACATCTTGAAACTATTCAGCTTGGCTCCACTTGAAAATGACGCCCGCGTTACCTAGAGGATAGTACTGTTGTAGGAGATGATTTACAACTGGCCACATGCTCATGGAGCAATGCAAACTCTGTGAGCTCAACACCTCACTGTCACATTCTAGCGTGTAGTTTATTGTGCATGGAAGCAATGGAATGCACATATGGTGCTTGTATAAGACGGGCAAGGTCTGCATCTTTGCTCCTAAAAAAACCCGTGACCCTAGCATGTTAGCTTGGGGCTATCAATCATTCAAAGATCAAGGGTGTAAGCGAAGCTAATTTTAACCCTTTTTCCAAGAAGACAGCTCCATCACTTGATTAAGGCTGTGCTACAGAAGTGAGATGAATCTTACGAAACAAAATAACTAGAAATTGTATTTTCTATTGGTTAGCATGAACCTTCTCAAAATTTGAAACTTTTATTCAGAAAATATGAAAGGAATCTGATTCTGTTGCACAAAGTGTCTTTAGGGAGCTCATGCATTTTCCCACTTTGGAACAGTCCGACATTTGCTCAATAATTTTCATTACTTTCAGGAAAAGCAGCTACCACGAATGCTTGTTACATGGCAATTCACTTCTTAATCACCGCCTTTGTGTTCAGCACTTCTCTTCCCTTGATTCGCTCACTCTTTTCCCTAAAATACTCTTGTCCTTGAGATTCTGTATGTTCTGAAGGTTTAGATCCTCAACAAATTGTCCTTTAGTAGAGGTAATGCATACCGATGTTGCTAAAGCTAGATTTAGTGTATCTTTGTCTTTAGTGTAACAAATTTGATGGGTATCATATTCTCCGACCATTAAGCTTCTTGCATTTGCATTATAATATCTGGATAATGAATCCCAGTGATGGAATGCATCTTGTATGCCAACACCATTGCATTTAAAATGCTGATGTTCACAGAGCAGTTTATTGAGCCACTACCTAACATATATATATCAATTTTAATTGGTGCAGGCAAGGGAGAGTGTGAAGATTGAGCATGACAAAAAGCTATCTACTCTGCAGAGCCTGGAATATAGAGGGAGGGATAGTTCGAAGCTGGACAAGACCAAGGCTTCTATAAACAAGCTGCAATCTCTGATCGTAGTTACATCACAGGCTGCCACCACTACATCCTCAGCAATTGTTAGAGTCCGTGACAATGAGCTTGCACCACAGCTTGTTCAGCTTTGTTTTGCGTAAGTCTTATTCCATTCCCTACATCCCTAATTCCAGAATTTGTGCGACTGCTCAGAAGTACTTAACTGTTTCTGAATTAAATTGACATGCAGACTATTGGGTATGTGGCGGTCAATGAACCATTTCCATGAGATTCAGAATGAGATTGTTCAGCAAGTCCGCGGTCTGGTGGACAACTCCATGGCTGAGTCAACATCTGACCTTCACAGGCTTGCAACTCGTGATCTTGAGGCTGCTGTTGCGGCATGGCACTCAAACTTCATCCGCCTTATCAAGTATCAACGTGACTACATCCGTGCTTTATACGGCTGGCTGAAGCTCACACTCTGCCAAGTGGATAACAGCGCCCCGCAAGAAGCCCATGCCTCGATGATCTCGCGTGAACTCACCAGCTTCTGTGACGAGTGGAAGCAAGCGCTAGACCGGCTTCCGGATGCTGTGGCTTCAGAGGCTATCAAGAGCTTCGTGAATGTTGTCCATGTCATCTACACTAAGCAAGCAGAGGAGATGAAGATCAAGAAGCGGGCAGAGACATACTCAAAGGAGCTAGAAAAGAAAACCAACTCTCTCAGGTCCATCGAGAAGAAGTACTACCAATCCTACTCAATGGTTGGCCTTGGCCTTCCTGGCAGCGGGCGCGATGGCATTGAGAGCCACGCGTACGATGCCCGTGATCCTCTCGCGGAGAAGAAGACTGAGATTGCCCAATGCCGTCGCAAGGTGGAGGATGAGATGACGAGGCACGCCAAGGCTGTCGAGGTCACCCGATCAATGACGCTGAACAACATACAGACAGGCCTGCCAGGAATATTCCAAGCCATAGCTGGTTTCTCAGCGACAGTGGTCGAAGCCCTGGATGCCGTGTGCCGCCGAGCTGGATCGGTGCGGTAGAAGCCCGCGCCACCATCAGAGATTCAGCATTACCAAGAGACAACTCGCGCGCCTCTCTTGTCTGGGTGATTCAGTAGTTTCATTTTATAGGGGAAATGCAATATATATATATATATATATAGCTCAAATTAGTGATGAGATATAGTAGAAGGCTCCCTGGATATTTTGTCGTGTCGGGATCGTTTTCGGTTGTAGATAATGTGATTTTGCCCAGGATTTGTTGGGTTGGGTCTCGCCTCGCCCCTTTTCTGGGAAGTGCGAAGGGGAGATGATATATAATGTACAGACATTGTGGTCACCTTGCACTCTAATAGCCTAATGTTGAATCAAGCCTGTGCTTCTATAGTTCTAAGTATCTAATAAGCGCGCTACTTCCTTCGTATCCTTCCAGTGTTCTTTGAAGTGTTGAACTTTGCATGGGGGTCTGAACTCTGGATTGGAAGGCGGGCGCTGCCTGCTGCGGATCTCCTGCTGTCTGCCTGTCTGGAGGGGATATGCCGATGGCATCTGCGTTGGTTTCTTCCTGTTCCCTGTCGGACCATCCGATTTGCTCCCTGCCGTTGTCGTTGCCGTTCTGCATTTTCTGCCGGCTCACCACGATCCAGGGTGTTAATATCTCTTCGTGCCTCAACACGCCGATCCTACGGGGTGTTTTTTTCCCGGACCAGCCTGGAAAGCTTTCGAGCCTAGTATGCAGCATCCGTGCGCGCCTTTCGGGTGTCCTTAGCGCAAATGCGGCCAGGTTATGATGGCCTTGACGGGGGATCAAGGGGCAAGCCCCGCGCAGGCGCAGAGTCACCAGCTAGCTGTTGCGGCCATGCAAGACCCACACCCAGACACCCTGTCCGCCGCAATCACTGCTCGCCCTCTCCAGGGACACGGTGAAGAAGACGAAGGGAGGGGCGGCAAAGCAAGGCTGGCATTTGGAACTATCCGGGGCTGCCGGGCAAAGCCAGTACCACTGGAAAGGGTACGTAGCCTAGTGGTTACAAGAGTCCTGGTAGCACCTTAGGTCTTGAGTTCGACTCCCCGTGAGAGCGAATTTCTTAGGATTTAACGACGTTTGTGCTTTCAGTGGTAGCCGACGTTCCCGTCGACAGCGAGGCGCTTGTGGTGACTTCGTCAATCTTGAGGATTTGCCGGCACAGTCTTCGAAGATGCTCCTAGGGGTAGGGTTTGCGTGCGTGTATTCATAAGGACGAGTGTACGTGCGTTGTGAGTGTTTCCGATGTATTGTGTAATTCGAAAAAAAAAGCCAGCCGTCCCTTTTGATGGGCGTCTCATCCGCGGCATGAGAAAGTAGTTGGCATTGAGTCACCACCGACCCAGGTCCAGCCCAGGGGCATGAGCATGATACACATTGTTGGAATCGATAGCACGGAGAGCACAGAGCAGGGTGGAATGGAAAAAGGGAAATCTGTGTGCAGCACACTGTGAAAGAGCAGTTATGTACCGAGCACACTGCCAATATCGATTTGGTTCCTCACACACCGCGAAAGAGTGGCTTGGTGTGCAGCACACTGCATCGAATAAAGTAAACATTTTTAGCTCAGATAAAGGGAGAAAAGACCAAATTACCCCCCGGACCCACCCGTCATCTGCTCCTCTCCTTTCTCGTCATCCACTCATCCTTGCCATCCTCACCGCTACCAGTGCTAGAGCGACTCCGCGCCACCAGCTTGCTCGCCTGCTCCCCTGCGCGCCTGCCACAGCCGCTGGGTGGCATGCCGGTCGCAGCTGCCGCGAGGCGCACGCAAGCCGCAGCTGTTGTGCCAGGACCCGCGCCCTCCAGCCCTCCACCGCCAGACGCCAGTAGCCCCTCCGCCAGCAGCGCCTCCACCGCCGGCAGTCCCTCCCTCCCTTCTTCTTCTATCTTCTTCAACTGGGATGGGAACACTGCCATGGCAGCGCGCGGACTCCTCTGCCATGGTCACGCCAGCCGCCTCCGGCGGTCCTCAGCCGGCGAGGCGTTAGAGGAGAGAGAGGGGGGGAGAAGCATGACAGAGAGAGGACAACAGAGCTGCGGGACAGCGGATGGAACCAAGTAGAAACAGGGAGGAGAGGTAGAAGATGACCGATGGGGCCCCTGAGGGCAAAATGGTCATTTGACTGCATCTAAGCTTTACTTATTCAGTGCAGTGTGCTGCAGACCAAACCACTCTGTCGCGGTGTGTGGGAAACAAAATTGATATTGACAGTGTGCTCGGTACCAACCTGCTCTTTCACAGTGTGCTGTATACAAATTTCCCTTGGAAAAATGGCCAGGGACCCAGGGAAGGGCATGGCCCCCAACATGTGTGGTTGGCACCTTCCAGTCCAAGTTGCTCGGTGATCGGGATTTTGGTAAAGAGTGATCTCTACCCATGTAGACCGCCTTTCGACAAGTAGGTCACCTTTCACAGTGCTGCTACTGAACCTCTGTACAAGGGTAGGAGCTTCTACTGTTGCTAGTGGAGAAGAGCTGGCGAGCTTTCATCAGGACTCACCCGCTGCTGTTTATTCTTAGTTTACCAAAAATTTTGAGAAAAAATTTTAGACACCCCTTTCAAGACTAAATATAAATTAAGTATGAACTAATTATATAGATGGACAGAAAATCACGAGACAAATTTATTAAGTTTAATTAATCCATGATTAGAGATTGGTAGAAAGATCTTGTCTAATCATGATATTATTAGGCTTATTAGATTTGTCTCGAGTTCTGAGATGGGGTTATGAAATAGATTTTGTCATTAATCCACGCTTAATACTTCTATTAGCGTTAGTTCATTTGATGTGACGGGTAGAGAGTATTGCAGCATGAATTATGTAATGCGCAGCACTACAGCAGCATGTATGATGGTCGATGGGCCCTAGAGCAATCGAATCGATGAGACATGAGAGAGGTGTGCTCCTCACGGAATGGTACCACCCAAGTACAATTGATGCTGTGGTGATCTGCATTTCGTTTTCCTTTTTTTAAAATACATTTCCTTTTCCTTTTGACTTTCTTTCTTTTGGGAGATCCGGTGTTGGCAGCAGAGTAATGAGAAGACAGAAAAGTGCATTTACCAAAGAGTATCAGCTACGTCTTTTTTTTTAGATTACCTCTGCAGTTCTAATGGCCACATTAATAGATGTTTCAAAAAAAATGGTGACATTATTTTTAAAAAAAATTACACAGTACAATGCAGATGCTCACTAACACGCCGGCGGAGATTTCCGAAGTCACCATTGGCACTTCGTTGTGGACGGGAACACCACTTACACTTAACGCACAACGCCGGTAAATCCTGAGAAAATCTAAAAAAAGTGCACACACACAATGATTTCAACTCTGGTGGGTAGCATCACACTGTACTATCTTACCATTAGACTACGAGCCAATTCACAAGTGGTGCCATTACTAGGAATTATTTATTTATTTTTCACGATTTTACAAAAAATAAATGACGCTTTGAAGATTGGTCAAAACTATACTATTGCCGCCCTACCACAAGGCGGCAGGGAGCCAAACGTCGTGTGGTATGGCGTTTGGTGATGTGTCATATGGAATCAAACCCAAACGTCGTACCATATGGCGTTTGAACTAAACGCCATATGGTACGACGTTTAGCATCCTACCGCTCGGCGTTTGCACCCCTGCACACGCCAAAATGTGAGTCGGGCGTTTGCAGGGCCTAAACGCCATATGGTACATCGTTTAGGTCCTAGCGCCATACCATACGGCATTTAGGGCCTATACGCTGTATGGTATGGCATTAGCCTTTTTTCTTTTTTTTCTTTTTTTTAGACTTAACTAGAATGCATGAAATTGCTAATTTGATCACTTAACATGAGACGTAGTACATGAAACAGACACACAATTTTGCAATGGCATGTACGACGCTTCTACTATCGTAACCATGTGCATTACCTAGTCCTAACATACCTTATGGAATTTAGAAATTTGATTACAATATTCCTAATTAATCTAGTATAGTTGTACGAGAACTGTCCGGAGAACATAGAGCCGCCGGATAGCTGCGACGACATGTAGTAGTACCCAGCTGGGGGTGGAGGTGGAGGGGGCCAATCTTTCGGGGGGGGTTGATCTTCTTGTGGTAGTCACAAGTACAGGTCGAACATTTGCAGCATCGGTCGACACCTTCTACCACCTCCCCCTCACTCCCTTCTCTCCACCCTCTCTTTCTTTTTTTTATGAATTTTTGTGACATTTTCGGCTAAAATTTGACGCTTTAAAGGGGAGGCCAACCAAACGCCATATGGCATGCCATTTGCAGGCCTGTCATATGGCATGCCATTTGCAGGCCTGCCAGGGCCTGCAAACGCCGTGCCATACGACGTTTGGTTCAGACGTCGTATGGTATGGCGTTTAGGACCCTGACACCATACCATACGGCGCTAGGTGTTGCACTCGGTCAAACGACTAGTCAGCGCCCTAAACGTCGTACAGTATGGCGCTTAGTGCCCTGACGCCATACTACACGGCATTTGGCTCCCTGCCGCCATGTGGTATGGCGGCAATAGTATAGTTTTGACAAATCTTCAAAGCGTCGTTTATTTTTGTAAAATCGTGAAAAAATAAATATAAAAAAATCCATTGTTAGAATCAGATTAATGGTTTTTTTTTTGAGAAACCGGGAATTATATTTCACATATATTTCTGATAGTTTACAACCCAACACTTACAAAGACACCCTTGAAGATAAAGAAAATTACAAATAGGTCCTTGCAAGCTTCTCCCGGTAGCCCTCGTCACCGGCGGCCGGACCAGTCGTTGAAGCCGACCCTCCTCCCGACGAAAAAGCTTTAGAGTTTTGAACGGCACGAAGAGTAGTACACCGGCAGCACCAGCATACTTTTTACCCGCTGAATGTCCAGGCCTAACAAGATGGCCAACGACCATCATCTCGCCGGAGAACAGGAAGCCTGACGCCTCAACCGTCGACTTTCCCAGAACGCCAGCGAACAGAGCACCCCGGAGGGGAAGGAAACCACCAGAAAAGGTGGGATTTGAAACCCAACCCGATTTCTCAAGTTGGTAGACCAAACCTCCTAATATTTTCGCCGAATCTCGGAACTGAAACCGACGAAAACAGAGGAGGTAAAGATGGAAACTCCTCAGGCTTCCCGCAGCTATGTCGCTGGCTTCAAGATCGATGAAGTTGCTGAGCACATGGGGACATCCGGCAACATGAACACCATGGAGGATTGGAACACCGACGCATAAGAAGCCAAAATAAATCTCGCCAGTGCCGAATCCTCCAACAAAAATACCGAATACACACGCCATGCTCTCCACAACCATCACCAGACCCCATCGCCCTCGACATCTACGCCACCAGATAAACCGAGGAGGAAGCAAAAGATCTCTACAAACCTCCCAAGCTCGTCGGAGACAGCAGCAGCAGCACCAACGAAGACGAGGGAGGGACAGAAGAAAGGCCCAACGAGATCCATATCCGACGAGCCCTTCCTTTATTCTCCGTAGAGCATCACCGGAGAAGGTAGTTGTAGATTCACTGGCACCGCTACCAGATCCACCGCAGTCGCTCCCTCCGCCGCCGCTCCAGAGGAGCAAAAGAGCCGGCGGCCAACTGACAAGCACCGCCGGAAACCCTAACCCTAACCTACACATACCTAGACTAATAGGATAGGGAATATACACCGCACATCGATCCCCCGTCTCCCCTCAACCTCCGATGCCGAAACGGCCGCCGGAGGCGAAGAGGAGCCGGAGAGATCGACGCCGGGAAACGAATCGCCTCGCTTTCGCCCTGGTGCTTTGGCTGGGGAGAAAGAAGAGTCGAGAGAGGGGCTGTGAATAGCTTTGTTGGGCTGCTGCACTTTGACAATTGGATATCAGATTAATGGTTGGTAAGCCCAATCTGCACCTACTTTATTGTTGGGCCGTTGCAGCCAGCCCAGTCAACGAGCTAGGAACATAAAGGCGATCCAAGTACTTCCTGTGTTGAAAAAAATTTGTTTTACCTCTTTAGATGCAGCATCGAGTCCACGTTTTCTCCTCAGACTCAAAAATTAGGTGAACTACCTCCCTCAACTTTCAAAACCGTTCAATTTACTTTCCTATCCTGGTTATAAGCGACTTTTAGGCGGTTTTGTCATTTTCAATTAAAAATAAATCTTGAAAATACTTAATAAAGTTATCAGATCACAAAAAATATTCCTAAGCTTTTAAAAATTATGAGAAAAATTTAGAATTTTTCTCATAATTTTTAAAAGCTTAGGAATATTTTACGTGGTTTAGAAAGTATTTATAAGATTTATTTTTTATTAAAAAACAAAATCGCATTTAAAAATCGTTAGTACCTATCGTTAGTAACAAATATCAAAACCGTATATTTGAGGGAATGAGAGAGGTGTTTAATACAGCTTTTGTATCTAGGCAGAAATTATACACTCGGCCCAGTGTCCAGACTGGTAAAACAGACTTCTTCATATTTTGTTCGGCTGGGTTGCCCACCCTCGTTCCAGTGGGCTGAAAGACATCTGGCTCAAAATCTGCCCGTTTCGGAAGGAACGGCCGGCCTCTCAACCCAGCCACCCTCGTTCCAGTGGGCTGAAAGACATCATGGCTCAAAATCTGGCCCGTTTCGGAAGGAACGGCCGGCCTCTCTCGAGCCCGCGAAGAGGACACTCACTGCATTATCTCATTATCTGAACCTCGAATGCAGGTAGGTGCAGCGCGCCATTGATTGCTATCACGGTGTACGGATGATACAGATCCAGTGCCCGTTACTTTAGTACATGGTCAGTATTTGCGATGCTGTCCCGTGTTTACTGCGTCGCACGAGGCCGGCCGTTGGATCCGGACATGCTTTATGGTACGGCACAGAGAGATGGAGCTGCTCGATGCAGCTGTGCTTCAGCTTCGGCCCTTGGCAGCCGATATCAATTCTTCCAAGCAGTCTTGACGGCTGCTGATGCAGTGCAGCACTGCAGCACTGGAAAAAGTCTACTTCACCTCCAACCTATGAGGGTTGGAACACATCACCCCTAATTTATGAAAATAGATTTTTTACCCCTTGAACTTTCTAAAACAGGACAAATCACCCCCTGAAGTAGTTTTGAAAAATCATAGTAAATCACAGAAAAATCATAAAATGGAAAATCCAATTGTGTTGGATTCTAAATGAGTACATCTACACAATGAACATATAATATGGTATATTTAGTACATTTTTTTACAGTTATGGAGAAAAGCATAGATATAAAGATACAACAAAAAATATGTACTAAAACATTCCATATTGTATGTTCACTGCGTAGAACTAGTAATTTGAAGTCCAACACAATTTGATTTTTCATTTTATAATTTTTCTGTGATTTACTATGATTTTTCAAAACTACTTCAGAGGGTGATTTGTCCTGTTTTAGAAAGTTTAGGGGGTAAAAAATCCAATTTCATAGGTTGGGGGGTGATGTGTCCCAGCCCTCATAGGTTGTGGGGTGATGTAGACTTTTCCCCTGCAGCAATTCATGCGAGTATCTCAACTGGAAATATCTTCCACCGAGTTGAAATATATATATGACTACACGAATTTTGTAGTTATCAGATCTAAAATCAGTGGTTCATATCCCTCCATCCCTCCCTCCCTCTCTCCACTTTAACCTTTTTTTCTCCGCACAAATAGAGTGTTCGATAGGTCTTAAATGCATAAGCCGGCAGATTGGTTGTGAGAGAAAAATATTACGTAAAAAGTTGTATGGCAGATTAGTTGTGAAAGGAAAGTATTGTGTAATAAGTCAAATTAAGATCTTCCAAACAATGTCAGAGTCGTCCGCCCTGTTCGTCTGGCTTATCAGCCACCAGCCAGCAGTACTTTTCTCTCAAAGAAAAAAACCAGCCACCAGCAACCAGCCAGCAGTACTTTTCTCTCAGAACAAACCAGCACCAGCCACCAGCAACCAGCCAAGCGAACAGGCCCATCTTCTCCCCACGACTCGTGCCTCTTTATGCTCCCAGCACCCCCCTCCCGACCGCCGCCCAGTCCCTCCACACCTCCTCGGCACGGGCGAGCTGGGGTCCGTCGGAGCTCCAGCGGACCGGGCACCGCTGCCGCCGTCTCCGGCCACCTCCGTCGGCATCATCCACTCCCCCGTACCCGACTCCGGCCCATCCATCGTCCTCCGCCACCCGACCTCGCCGCCCCTCTGTCGGCTAGGCTTGCTGCCGCCAGCCCTCTCTCTGTGACCGACGGTGAGCAACAACCCACTGCAACCCGAAACTACCTCTCGGAACCCCTAACCTCGTAAGAGTTCGTCAGAGTTGGAGAAGGAGTGTGGAGGTTGAGTTGGAGGTGAAGAAAAAAGACTTCGAATCACCTAGATAAGATATAACTTTCTCTCAAAAAACCATCGAATATAGGAAAAAGTTCATTTTTGACCATCAAACTTTTGCCTCAGTTTAGTTTTGGCCATCGAACTTCAAAACCGGACATCTTTGACCATCCAACTCTTAAAACCGTTCACAATTGGCCATCGGGCGGTTTTGATGGGTGGTTTTAACATTTTTTATTTACAATTTAGTCCTTAGAACTTGAAATGATCATTAATTTTTGCTTGTAGCTCCGATTTAGGTGATTCTTGCGGTCACGTGTTCATAACAATGAGCTTTATCTTCTAAAATGTTTTTTATACTATTTTATCACTATTTGTTATATTATCCTTATGTTGTTGTGTAAAAACAACAATATAAGAAAAATAAAACGAACATTTACAGAATAATATGAACACATTTTGAAAGATAAAGCTCATCGTTATTAACGTATGATTACAAGAATCACTTAAATTAGAGATACAAGAAAAAACTAGTAATCATTTTAAGATCTAAGGACTAAATTGTAAATGAACTGATTAAAAATAGTCCTTGAACCTTAAAATGATTACTATTTTTTTCTCGTATCTCCAATTTAAGTGATTCTTGCGGTCATGTGTTCATAAGATGAGAACTTTATCGTTCAAAATGTTGCTCATATTATTTTGTAACTGTTTGTTTTACGTTTCTTATATTATTATTTTTACACAACAACAGAAAAATAATATAACGAATAGTTATAAAAGTTGTATAAAAACATTCTAAAAGATAAAGCTCACCGTTATGAACACGTGACCGCAAGAATCACCTAAATCGGAGCTACGAGCAAAAAGTAATGATCATTTCAAGTTCTAAGGACTAAATTGTAAATAAAAAAAAGTTAAAACCACCCATCAAAACCGCCCGATGGCCAATTGTGAACGGTTTTAAGAGTTGGATGGTCAAAGATGTCCGGTTTTGAAATTCGATGACCAAAACTAAACTGAGGCAAAAGTTAGATGGTCAAAAATGGACTTTTTCCTCGAATATATGGAGTAGATATACTCCTACAATTTATCGTGCCGCTGCCGCCACGACTCAAGGCAACAATGACACTGTCCAGCACTAGCAGGCAGCAGGCGCTAGCTTTTGCGAGGACGCGACGCGATTGCGTGGCGTGACAATGGCAATGGCATGTGCGCGCCTCACCGAAAAGCCATGGCGCGCACATGATTCCTACGCCCACAACGCCAGGTCGCCATCGTCACCGCATCAGAAGCGTGCCGACCGAGGAGCAGGAGGAGACCGGAGACGGAATCAGGGGCGGAGGGAGGGGGGACTGAGAGGGGCCACGCACCCTCCAACATCCTACTAAAATCTTTAATATCCTCCTTCTAATTTAGCTTAAGTAGATTATTAGCTGTGTTAGAGTGTACAATTTTAATTTATTTTGTTTATATGCTTTATGCTTAGGTGATTAACATTTTTAAGAATGCTTTTTTAGAGGTCATGATGAACCTCTAGGTTCCTTAAATAGGGTTAATTTTTTTGAAATATTCAAGCTTTTGGCTTTGCATAACGAGATTGTGCTAGAAAGTGCTTAAAAATGCAAAATACACTTCACCTTATGTCCAAAAGAAAATTCTAAGCATATATACTCCAAAAGTGAAGAAATCAATTAGAGATTTTTTTTTTGAAAATAGTAAATTATTTTGTTCATTGTCCCCCTATCCTTAAATCCTGGCTCCGCCCCTGGACGGAATGATAAACAGCCTGCGCAAGAAAAAGGCGACGAGGATCATGAACCACCATGATGGCGGCGATGAGATCGGGATCCATGCATGTGAGCGCGAGACGTGACCATCTCCTCCTCCTCTACAGTCCTGCTAGTCACTTTTACAGCTCACAAAGACGACCAAGCTTGGAGGAGGCAGGTGACCTTCGTCCTTGGGGCCATGCGCTTTGCCTCCAACAAGTCCCACTCTCTAGTAGTAGGGCGGGTAAAATACTGGATCCCGAGCTCGGAAAGATGGCGTCGGTGCAGGTGGAGGCCAATCATGGCGCCGGCTCGCACTACCCTCTTCCTTGGAAGCTTTATCACAACCCCCACTACTCCCGGCACGACATCATCCATCTCTCCTCCTCCTCGCGCTCTCCTTGCCAAACCGAGAATCTCGATTCGCCTATGATCGTCGTGCCCGTGGACGGCGGCGGCGGCGTCGAAGAGGAGGTGGAGCTCGACCAAGGGTACGGCGCCATGTCGTCGGAGCTGGAGCTCTGCGTGGCACGCATCAGGGACCTGAGGGCTGAGCTGGAGTTCGAGCGGCGCATGCGGTGGAAGGCCGAGGCGCTGAGCGAGGCGCTGGCGGCGGAGCTGGCCGAGGAGCGGCGCCGGGGCGATGCCGCGGAGGCCGAGTGCCGGGCGCTGCGGGAGGAGGCCGGCGCCGCGCGCGACGAGGCCCAGCGCGCGCTCGAGGGCGTCGAGGAGGAGCGGCGGATGCTGCGCGTCGCGGAGCTCTGGCGCGAGGAGCGGGTCCAGATGAAGCTCGCCGACGCCAGGGCGGCCATGGAGGAGAAGCTGCGGGAGATCGACGACGCCGTCGCCGAGCTCCACTCTACAACCGCCGCCAGCGATAACAACCACAAGAGCAGCTGCTGCAGCTGCAGCAGCCCGAACGGCAAGGCAAGCCCGACGACGAGTCGGCACGGTCAGCAGAGCCCGAGCCGGAGTCAACACGGTCAAGAAAGCCCGAGCCGGAGTCAGCACGGTCAACCTCACCGGCGCGAGGCCGGCGGCGGCGAGAACCCGCACATCCGGAGGGGGATCAAGGGGTTCGTGGAGTTCCCCAAGGCGGTGCGCGTGCGGCCTCGCGAGGAGAGGGTGGACCTGGTGTCCAACCTCGAGTGCCAGCGGGCGCAGCTGCGCGTCCTCATGCGGCACCGGAGTCCCGCCGGCGGCATGGGGCTCGTCGCCGCATCAGAGAATTTGGTTGTCTAGTGTACTAATGTACTGTTTCTTTCCATGATCTGGGCATTCGCATTTTGGTACAGAATGCTTTGTTCGACTAATCCACTTGGACTTTGTATAACATAATGGCAAGAAACATGATTGTAATTGTTTCTTGGACTGCTCAGACCTCACGGAATACCCTTGTTGGCATGACAATATGGCATGCATCTCAAACAATCGGCCTGAATGGATCCAGGTGTTAGTTTTCTAACACCTGAGAATCTTGCATGCATGAAGTATCAAATGAAGTTTATTTATAAAATTTTTTCACAGATGAGTGCAACTTTGCGTGACGAATTTAATGAGTCTAATTAATCCATGATTTACTATAGTAATGCTACAGTAATCATCTTTTAATCATTCGGTCAAAGGCCTCATTAGATTCGTCTCGCGATTTAACCCGAGGGTTATGGAGGTAGTTTTGTAAACTGACTTTATTTAATACCTTTAATTAGCGGTCAAAGGAGGTGTTAGAAAACTAACACCTGGATCCATTCAGACCGAATAGAGTGAGAACTGAAACCAATCATACATGCCATTGACCAAACGCTAGCACTCCTGTATGGAACTACACCTACAGGCTACAGCTACAACTGGAATTCGCAAGTACTAGTATTCTTTGTTAAACCTCCCTATAATTTCCTAAAAGAACTCGAAGTCTAGGAACTTCCCTCCGGACTCGGCGCCGGCTCCTGCCATCCTCTTGCTGCCGCCGTTGATCTCCACCTTCTCCACCGGCGCGGCGGCGGGCTTCGCTGGCATGGGCACTGTCACCGCGACCGCGGCGAGCTCGACTGCCCTGGGCACGCCGGGCGGGGTGCTGCACCTGATGAGCGCCCAGTTGACGCCCTCGAAGAACGGGTGCTGCTTGATCTCCGCCGCGCCCCTCTTGACGCCGAGCCGGCTCTGGGGCTCCTTGGCCAGCAGGCCCCTGATCAGGTCCCTGCTGGCGTTGCTCGTCCCGGGGCAGTCCGGGAACTTGAGCTGCTGCCCGACGACGTTGAACAGCGTGGCGCGGTTCGTCTGCCCCTTGAACGGCGTCTTGCCGTACATGAGCTCGTGCAGGAAGATGCCGAACGTCCACCAGTCCACCGCACTGCCGTGACCCTCGCCCTTGATGATCTCGGGGGCAAGGTACTCATGCGTCCCCACGAAGGACATCGACCGGGCTCCGGTTGGCTCGACGACGAGCTCGGGGAGGCCGGCTGGCTGGTGCTGCCCGGCTTCGCCACCCTTGGATTTCTTGGTGGCATTGTTGTTGCTGTTCTTCTTGCTCCTTTGGCTAAAGAGCTTGGGCATGAAGCATGTGGGCTGGATGCAGGCAGGCTGAGCGCAGGTCTGCGCGTTCCTGGGATCGGTGTGCAGGGAGGATCGCACCAGCGTCGGCGAGACCGCGCAGCGAAGCGAGAGGTCGAAGTCGGAGAGCATGATGTGGCCGTCTTCTCTGACGAGGACGTTCTCCGGCTTCAGGTCCCGGTAGACCACTCCGAGCATGTGCAGGTACTCGAGGGCAAGGAGCACTTCTGCCGCATAGAACCTGCAAAAATGATAAGATCAAACACCTCAGAACATACTGAATTTTGGAGCGATAAAAACGTGATTTAGCAGAACGTTTTGGCAATCTGAATAACTCTATCAGTAATCTTTTTTTTAGGAAAGACTATCTGTATTCTTCAGCTTAGGAAAAAGAAGTAGGGCAGCCATATGTTTGTCAGGGTTTCAGAATAAGCAAACAGAATAATTGCCTGAAGGTTGCATGCTTGTTGTATTCATCACGACTAGCGTAGGACACAATGATGAAAATTTGGAATTAAACATTGTGCCTATCCTAATCTAGGAATCTAGTAAACATTTTGTCTATGCAAATTTAGGCATCAAGTTCTACAGCATGATAGAAACAGTAGGGTAAAGAACAAGATAGTAGCACTTTAACTGATACTCTAGCATAGCACTAGCACTCTAGCAGAAATAAACTGCAACTCTATGGATGAAGCTGCCAGACACATCCCTAGATTAGCGTTAGATTCTGATTTAGTCATGTCAGAGCATATAAATATGGGAGTAATCCGATTTTTTTCCTGCATACACATTATATATTTTTCAAAAACCTGAGATGTATTAAACAAAAATTATTCAATAACTGCAACTGCTTAAGTTCACCGTGGCAATGTTGTGAGATTCTTGCCGTGCAGAACTCTCCGCAGCAATGCAACAAATGATACAATCTCTACGTGATGACTAATTAATCACCACACCACCTTTTGCAATTCCGAACAGTATTAATAGTCTGAAGCAAACAGAGAATCAAGCAGGATTTCGAGGAGTACCTCGCCGCGTGCTCGGGGAAGTGCTTGCCGGGCTGGCGCTGCCGGAGCGCGTGCAGGTCGCCGCCGGGGCAGAACTCCATGACGAGGCAGGCGAACCTGTCGGTCTCGAAGTGCGCGTACAGGGTGGGGAGGAACGGGTGATCCAGCAGCTGCAGGATCTCCCGCTCCGTCTGCGCGCGGCTCAGCTTCCGGCGGCTCTCCAGCGACGCCTTGTCCATGACCTTCATTGCGAACCAGCAGGGCCTCACCGTGCCGCCGCTGACGGCGCCGGCGCCGCTGAGCTCGGACAGGTACACCGTTCCGATGTCGCCGCACCCGAGCCGCCGCAGCAGACGGAAGCTGCCCATCGCGAGGGGCCCGTCCCGCGCGCGCGCCGCAGAGATGGCCTTCCACCGGGGGTCGCCGCCCTTGTGCGGCTTCCATGCGCTCCCTCCGGCGACGGAGCCGGTGCCGTTGCTCCAGCCGCTGCCGTCGCTGGCCGCGCTGCTGCTGACGCTGGTCTTGGCGCTCCGGCTGGTGACGGTGCAGCTCGGCGCGATGCTGGTCACCGTAGCCGCGGCGCCGGAGCTGTCGATGCTGCTGTGCGGGCTCACCGTGCCGCTCGGCGGCGGGGACGCGTCCCACGAGATGACCGGCTTCGGGACCGGCTTGTCGCGGCCGTCGACGGCGACAAAGACGGTGTCCATGTCGTCCACCGGCTCCGGCGGGTGGCTCGCCCCGGAGAAGGAGCTCCTGGGCGGCGCGTCCCCGTCCGCCTCGTCGTCGCTGGACGCAATGCTGATTCTCACCTTGTCGAACTCGAACGCAAGAACCTTCTCCGCCACCTTGCCGTCCCCATTCCTTCCGCCGCCGACGCCGACGCCGCCCATCTGGAGCTCGAACACCTCCGGGAGGAACCGGAACTGGAAATCCTGGTACTCAGGATCGGATCCGGGATCTCGGGGCGGCTCCAGCACCTGGACCTGGCTGCGGAAGCGCGTGTGCGGCGCCGTCCCCGGATGGTGGTGCTTGGCGTGCTGTGAGCGTGACGGATGCATTGCGGCGTGGGTAGCTTCTTGAGGGTGATGTAACGGACAAAAGAGGTTGGGGAAGTGACAGGAGGGGCAGTGGTGGAGAGGGAAAGGACAGGGGCACAGGGCAGGTCGGCGCAGAGGAGAGAGTTAGCGCGTGTTCTCGGCGTATGGGATGGGATGGTGGCCGGGCCGAGGACGAGGAGGAAGACACGGCGCCAGCCGGCAGCGGCGGCAGAGGAGCAGAGCAGGGCAGTACTGGCGCTGTCCCTCGCTAGGCTCCGCGGCGGCGTCTTCCGCTGCTACAATTTCGCTGTTTGATTTGCGCAGCGTTATATTACCGTTATAGGAGGGTAGCGGCGTAGCGGCGGGTTGGGGGTTTGGTGGGCCGCGCTTCGTAATCAAATCTGTAGGCCCGCCGTGCTGGTTTAAAAGGAAAAGTCTGGAATTGGTAAGGAATTGGTGCACGATTCCTTTCATTTTATTGCAGAAATGACTTAAAATTGAAATTAAATCTCCTAGGAAAAAATGGAAATATGCCGTGCGCAACATGTTTGTATAACTATTTATAAAGGGCTCGTTTATATCTCCTCACCGTATTGGAGCTATAATTGTATGCTTTTAGGACATGTTTGGATTGCAACCTAAGGTTGCCACATCTAAGATTAGGCAGCCATAGATTTAACAGACAACTTTTAGTTTGATCTTCAAAAGTTTGCTATTTAAATGATTTGGCAAGCTATGTAATTTCTAAATTCCGCTTTTAATTACTCAACTTTACCTAAGATTATGTGGTTATAGCAAAACTAAGGTTAGCCATTTTAATCAAGAATCTGTAGAAAAACTAATAAATAACAACCAAACATGCACCTATTGACTTCACAATGTATCGTTTGTATATCAAATTATCAATGTAATACATCGCTTTAAAGATTATGAAGTGGAGGCTAAGGGCATGCTTGGTTGGCTGCTGAAATTTTGGCACACTGAAGGTTTGGCAAACCAGCTTTTATAGTCACTATTTGGTTTTTTACCATACTTTACCAACATCTACCATTTACTGTACCAAAACTTCGACAAAATTTTCTACTCAACTTTTAGCTCGCCAAAACTTTGGCATTTCGAAAATTTTAACATCAACCAATCAGACTTGAAATGCCAAGACGAACTGTATCCAGATGATGGATGTGATTAGGCCCTACCCCAAGCGAAACTTTGTCGAATCAGTTTTTCCCATCAGAAAAGGCGTTGCCTACATTCTTTCTTTTCTTTCTTTTTTTTTCCCTTTGAAAGAAGCCTACTACATTCTGTCACGGTTAAGCCAACGAGGCACTTTCCAGTATTTGCATGTGTTAGGGAATGACTGACGTCCTAGGTTCTGGGCAAGATTCATGTGAGAGGAAATTAAACTAGCGATAAATTACACATGGCCACTTCTACAAACGCTTCCGATCTCTGGGAACAAGTCATGGCGGTCTGTAGCTGCAAACAGATCGACTGCCCACTGTGCCTTGCATAATATGAGTACATGACTCCGAAAACTTTGCCGATCGATTCTTCTATACCTTGGCATTTAGAATTTGCCCCCATTACTTTCAAAAAAAGAATTTGCCCCCATGTCACCATGTGTCTCTGCATCTTTAGACGTCACTGTAGTGGGGGGAGAGAGAGCACATTCCTTTCCCCCCGCACAGTCCTAGGGATCTTCTCGTTCAAACAAAACCCATCCCGCTCTTTGCATTCTAGAAAGAAGGGCGGCAAAGGGAAAGGCCCCCCGGATTCTCCCGGATCGCCTCTTTCTTTATCGAAAGAAGCGAGAACCCAGGCCCAGCAAGCATGTCTTTCGATGATCTGATCGCAGGTGGATCATTTTTTGTGCTACAGAAGCTGAGGAAAATCGCAGATCGGTCAAAGCGGCGGCGGCTGCGGACTGCGGTCCCGTCCTTTCATGCGCCGGTTTCACTTTGTCAGTTCACTAATACTCTAGTAGTATATATACAGGGATCAGTAAGGTACAAGGATCGCTGCTGCTTTGTAGGGATCGACACACACACACGGTGCTTTAGCGAGATGGTCACCTCATCCGTTTTTGCCCACTTTGGTGCATCATTGCTTTTTCTACGGTTTTCTGGTTTTGTTTGTACTGGATCATCGCACGCAGAGGGAGTTTAAAATTTACCACCTGTAGAAACAGTGGCAATGTCATGGAAGCTGTGTACCGTACGTACCGGCCAGCCTGACGCATCAACGCTTTTGAGTTTTTTGACCGTCACTAGCTCGCTGGCAATGGCAAGCAAGCTATCCTCAGGTGATCACTGTACTACACTTGAGATGCAACGGTGTCACTGTCCGTGCGTTGGTGAACCGGCACTTCTGTTACGTTTTTCCTTTTTGACCAGCGGTTGTTTGTTATCGGTCGGTCAGTCGGTGATGCGACAAATCAATTGGCATCTTCGATCGGGTTCAGTCAAGAGTTTCGCCTACGAACAAACGGCGAGCCGGCCGGCGTCGGCCTACCTGCATTGGCTGGGCACGCGGGGGAAAACGGGCCGCAGAGCAGAGGGCCGAGTAATGTGGGCCGGATAACGGGCCACACTACCACGGTTGATCTGCTATCTTGGGCCCTACAAATTGCACGCGATGCCAACGCAGCGATACTTCTTAAATCGCTCAAATAGAAATAACCCATTCAGCGATTTAAGTACGGTGCAATCAAATTTTGATGTAACACTCGATTTAAGATTTATAGTTTTTTTAAAAAAAACTTATATAACTTTAATGTGGATGACATCATTATTTTTATCTATATTTATTTACACACATTCAAGGATAGAAATAGTCTAATTGACTCGTGTGGCTCAATAACAGTACCTCTTTACAACCCAACTTGACAAATTGTTTTTTCCAGAGCGATGACAGCTAATCGCACCCGCATGGTGGTCGGGCAAAGGGACGTGAAGGGAGGAATTTTTTATAGCTCATGTTAGGATTTTGTAAAATGATATCATGCTTTTTTTTTTCAAAATTAGTCTACTACTGCCGGTTCAAATGGCGGAGGCACCATCGATTCAAACTAGGTGATACCCCGCGTGTTGCTGCGGGAATTTTTTAAACAAAATTTTAAGGCGAATCTTTTGGTGAAATTTGAAAATAAAAATACTAAAGTAAAATTTGGAAGCAGACACACTAAGATGATTTCTTCGTATTGTTACATGTTGAGAGAAGTAGAAATCAATGTTTTGTAGTGGGGTGTTTATGTATACTTTAATATAGATAGATATATAGATTTTTTAGATTGGACAGTGCAAACAATTAAGAAGATGTGGCTGCACCGTATGTGAGAAGTATATAGTTTAATATAGATATAGAATTAACGATCAATGCATCTTGGTAGGGTGCTTAGTGGAGGATGACGTGGCGCGTTGGTGGAGGATGACGTGGCGCGTTGAGGATTGGTGAGGTGCTTAGTGGAGGATGACATGGCGTGCTGCGATAATTAGCAATCAATGCATCTTTGTGGGGTGCTTAGTAGACGATGACGTGGCGCGTTGGTGGAGGATGACGTGGCGCGTTGAGGATGGAGAGAATTCCTTAGTGGGGAGTGCTAATATAGTTTTGTATGATGATGACAGCAAGGTACTACAGTAACCTACTGCCAATTGATAAGGCGGTAGAAAGGTCAGGTATTGTAGAAGCTTCAACCATCTATTCAAATGATGGTACATGTTTGTTCATCTGAAAAAATCATAGCGCTTTTATGTGAACTTGAATTTAGAAGAAGGCTCAAGGGAGGTATCACAAGTAAGTGCCAAGATAATGTTGATATGAAACTGATTGGAAAAACTTCAAATTATTATCTTAGTATAGAGAAAGGTCAGATAATCTCTTAAACTTTATTTGGTTCCATTTACCCCATAAACTTAGCTATTTCGCTTAACTTACCCCATAATGCAATTTGTTATTTTTGTGTCTTCATGCATAAGTTGAATTTTAATTTGAGAATTTGCAAGATGGTAGTGGACATCATAATTTATACTAAAACAATTTTATGATTTTTTTCATCATTAATTTTTATATAATTTTGTATCTCAATGATAAATTTTAAATATTATACCCTATCAAAATAGTGATGAAAAATTTATAATATATTTTTAACATATCTTACATTCTCTACTATCATCTTGCAAAATTCGAACTTAAAACTCCACTTGTGCATGAAGAAACAAAAAAGACAAATTGTGTTAATAGGTAACTTGAATCAAATGGTATAGAGCCGAACTGAATCAAGAAATATTTTAGAGGTTATCCAAATGTTGGTTATACTTGAGAGGAGTAATTTGGACTTTTTCCAACTTGATTTGCTATTTCATTTTTTTTTGCAATGGGTGTTTGTAATTTGAATCGCTCCGCCTTGGTTGGTGACTGATGCTGATTTGTTCTGAGAGAAAAGTACTGCTGGCTAGTGGCTGGTTTGTTATGAAAGAAAAGTACTGCTGGCTGGTGGCAGCGGATGGTCGCTCGCAAACCATTTGATGCGTGGCATCTTGCGCAATCTCAGCGGCTTGTATCATTGTATGAATAATTGGATTGGAAGATGCTGCATCTTTAGGATTAAAATGTAACGACCCGCCTCCCCAAGGCCGGGCTCGCCTACGCCTGGCAGCTCTGTAGGACCCCAAGAATATCCCCACAGACCAACACATGTCTTTTCTGCGTACTTTGTCCTCACTCATACGCACCCGGGAAGGACTTCCCGGTCAGTCACCCATCGCTCCAAGCCAAGCACGCTTAACTTTGGAGTTTTTTGTGTTGAACTTCCGAAAAAAAAGTTGCAACTTATTGGTATGAGTATTCTTATCAATCCTATCAAACCTTGAGCCGGGATGTCACATACACCCCCCTTAGAAGATCGATGTCCTCGTCGATCTACCCCATGCCAGTAACGTCCTCTCTTGGCCACGTCCGTGGGTCCAGTGCCAGCGCATATGCCATGCTGTGTGACCACTCAGGGCCCACACCAGCCATGCACACCATGCCTGCGCAACTGCGACCACACGCGCCCGTGAAACCGCGAGAGTCGGCTCTGATACCATTTGTAACGACCCGCCTCCCCAAGGCCGGGCTCGCCTACGCCTGGCAGCTCTATAGGACCCCAAAAATATCCCCACAGACCAACACATGTCTCCCCACAGACCAACACATGTCTTTTCTGCGCACTTTGTCCTCACTCATACGCACCCGGGAAGGACTTCCCGGTCGGTCACCCATCGCTCCAAGCCAAACACGCTTAACTTTGGAGTTTTTTGTGATGGACTTTCGGAAAAGAAGTTGCAACTTATTAGTATGAGTATCCTTATCAATCATATCAAGCATTGGGTCGGGATGTCACATAAAGATTTGTAACAGCCCAAAATGTAATTACATGTTTAGCCTTGCATCATGAGCATGATTGTTTGCTAAGATAAAATTCTTGTGCTTGTTTGAATACATTGCCTTTTTAAATTAATTATTGAATAAAGTGAATACGCATCCTTGTGAAAAATCTTAGATTTCTACCATAGAACCTATGTTGTGTGATCTCTTGATCAATTAGTACTTCTTCCAACATGAATTTAGGTATCTTCTCCTAAATTTTTTAGATATCATTTTGATGCCAAACAGTTTACCCGAAATCTCAAAAAACATCATTCCGAAAAGAATTTTCATCTCAATTCTACAATAGATATGATACCAGTTCCAAGCAAAATGGGTTACTTTTGATTTATAGTATCTACCTATAAAGTTTTATAATTTTTAATGATCTCTAGATGGGTCGTTTTGATTTTACAAAAGGATTAGTTTTTATATCTATTCATGAAGTAGGTGCCCTTCACTTCGTTACTGAAACGAGCAAAACTCTATGAAGATCTAAGACACAATCTTAGAGACCCAGACAAAATCCCCACAAAATTTCTGGACACCCAAGACATCTTCAGCAACTTGAGCCGCTACCCGTGCCTGCGTGTCCCCCGCGCAAACCCGCGGCGACGCGCGACCTGGCCCCTGCGTCCCACACCCACTGCCTGCGGGCCCCGAAGGCATGCGACGCGTCACTAGGCCGTCCCCCTCTTCCCCTTTCTCCCGAGGCCCCCCCTCTCTCTCTCTCTCTCTCTCCCGTTTTCACTTCCTTTGTCTCGTTCTTTTTCCCAGCCTGTGCTGCTCCACCTTGCCTCGCCGCTGCCGTCGCCCAGGGTGCAGCGCCGGACCGGCCAAGCCCTAGCCAGTCAATGGTGAGCTTCTCCCCCTCCTCCACGACGCCCTCCATCTTCCCCAAGGGTAAGCTGTATCAGGCTGTTTTTTCGTGTTCTTCCCCAACTCCGGTGAATCAAAATGAAGCCCGATCGCCGCTCTACTCCAACCTGCGGCTCTCTGAATCGTCCTTCCCTAATCTAGGTGAGGTTCTCCAATGGTTTGACATTCCTATCTCCTCCATTGGAAGCTTCTCCATTAATCCCTCATGGAAGCTTACCTCCATTAATGGTGCATGTCATCCAAATCTTGATGCATGTTGTTTCTATGATACAAAACTGAATCCTCATCATCTAAGGAAGCTCTAGGATCAAATCTCATTGCAATCGATCGCCGGAATCACCGGCAATCACATTTTCGGAAGCTTGACGACATATTTACAATTCTTCCATTACAGTAAAACTCGAATAAACTATGTTTTGTGTAGGATTTAGATGTTCTATCATGTATTAGATACTTGAGTTGATGTGTTTGTGTGATAAAAATAGTATACATTCTTATGTTTAATCATAATATTCAAGTTTTGCATTATTATATATGAGATGTTTAAACATGGCTAATTCTCTAAATATTAGGGAACAAATATTAGACTCATCATGATGTTTGGCACTGGTTGAAAATATGGTTGCTCCAAAATTATTGTTTTAGTCTCTAGTTTAATCCAATACTTGCTTATCTTGTTATTTGCATAACATCAGTTGATAACTTTTGTGAAGTAGTCATGTATTCATATAGTTTGCAAGTCCCTAAATAAATGTTGGATAGTTTGTGGCTTGATCAATTAATTTATAGCACTTTTAAAATCATGAAATCAATCTTGTTAGCTATATATGTCATGATGTGTTGTCTTTAATTAATTACCTATCATGACAAGGCAATATAATGACACAACTTTGGATATCCTTGATCTAGGTATAGTTGCTTGCACATGGTTAGTAAATCTTGTGTGCTCATGTGATCTACAAACTCTTTTATGTTAATTCAACTAAATGTGATATGCCCTTGTGATTAGAATTCTCCATATTATAAATAAGTAGAACAATTATGTCTTGCCTTTTGTAAGTATAATGGGATCAACTAGCTTCTCATTTAGAAAGTTATTTCTATTTCATATGAGATGCTATAGTTTGTCTTCAATTCTTAATTTATCTAATGATGATTAACTAGTGTGACTACCTAGCTTACTTAAGTATGATCAATTATTCAATTTTGATAACCATCATGATATAACTCTCTTGATTAAGACTTTATGTTATAACAATCTAATTATGTGATAGTTTATATGAGAACTAAAAATAGCACAACTAATATTGATTTAATTCTTATGTCACAACTTGTCTTGGAATGTTAGGTGCACTTTTGCGATATTGTTTGCACACTTTCACCTATGCAATTGCTTGCGCACCTTAATTCCATTCTCTGATTGTTTTGCTTGATGACCTTGAACCATGTTGTCATTTATTCCTCATAAGTCCTTGCATCTCATATGCATATACATTCATGTCATCCTTTCTAATTTATGCATTCATCTAATCTAGTAGATGACGTTCCGGAGTGTTGTGTTCTTGGAGCACCAATCTCAGGCAGACACCTATGTATCTCACTCTATTTTTCTAAATGTGAAATGCTATTACTCATTAATGGTTGTGCATGGGTTTAGCTCTATGTAGACATATGCAATGTGTAGAACCTATTAGACATGTCGACCCTTGGACTTAGTTCAACTTATTTAGATAAAGTATATATGCTAGAAACCTCGATATAATTGCTTAGCCATGCTTAGCTTTCGGTAGAAGTCGAGAGGTGGAAAGGTCACCACCACTTGCGAGTTATAGGATGTTTGTTCTTTTAACCATATAGATATATAGCTGTGAATGACTTAAAATGAACTCCATGAATGATGATGCGAGACTTAAGCAGGAATGGTAGGGTCATGTGGAAATTGGAGCTCACTTGACTTAGTCTTGCTTGAGTCGGTTAAGGCCCGGCTGTTATTGACTTGTACCTGAGCACTATTCCGTACAAACCACATGCTCATAATGGGTCGGTAAGCTAAGTAGCATAAGTCGCACAGTACCTTGACCGGATTCGGCGCGGGGTGGGATGAGGTGTGATCGGCCGTGTCCGGTACATCTATACAGTTCCGGCCGTTCGCTCATAGTAGGGTGCGGGTATGTGAAAGGTCGAGGGCATGAATTAACACTTATCCTAGGCCAAAGGGTATGGTTGTTGGTCTTGCGCCTCGTGTGGGAAAAGTTGTACACCCCTGCAGGGTTATAATCTATTGCATTAGCCGCGCTCTCGGTCACTGAGCACGCTCTTGTACTTTCCCTTTAACGTAGAGTTGCGAATGGAGTTCTCGAAAGATTGAGCTCTTGATTATGATATCACTTTACTTATTGCAATTACTTGATGCTTGACTTAGAGATTTTAGAATGCCATGTTTTTTTGCTTATTCACCTAATAAATTGTGCCTTCATTTTATTATCAAATGTTAAAACTTGACAAGCCCCATGCATTCACCAAATATATAGTATTGTGGATAAGTCCTGCAACTACGTAATGTACTTACGGTGCTGCCGTTAAGTTGTTTTGCAGGTTTGCTTCTTGTGAGTGACGACCACGTTCATCCCGCCGAAGCCGGCAGTGTGGGTGAATGTTGGAGGTTGCTCCAAACTAGTGCAGGTGGTGTCCTATGGGCAAGGACATCATTGTTGCATCTTATATCCTTATATCTTTTCCCGCTGCGATTTAACTCTCAGTCTAGAAAAAAATATGATACGATATTCACCTAGACTTAGGTTACACTTAAGCTGGTTAATTTCTTCTCTTATAAATAATAAAACTTTCATGCTCTAGTGGTTATGAGTTGTAAATATAATTTCTGGAATTTTTGTAATATGATCAAGACTTGTAAACTAAAGTTTAAAATTTGCTCTCACATGTATCCTTGTGATGGTTGCCACGATGTAAATACGGTATGCGTGTTGTTCCTGGGCGATGCTCGAGACGCGTACCGGAGACTACCGGGGTTATCTCGATTAAGCCGGGTGGATCATTAGATGATAACTCGGTTTAATCGAGGTAATTTGGGTGGTTCCTTACATAAAACATGTAATCATGAGAAACTTCGGCAGCGCAGACAAAAGCGCGCGATTCTTGCTGCTCCTACAGATTAGCACTCAGCGCAATGTTAAGAGAGATAAAGGCGCTGATGAATTTTCTGAATGACATGTCTTTGATGCTCGACTATAAAAATTAACATTCTGAACACACAATTTCATATTATTAAAAAAAGTTGAAATAGTGTTTTTCTGAAACATAACGTTGAACAAGATTGGATGGAATGTTGAATGCTTATAAAATGCACTTCACCGTTTGAAATAGAATGTTGAATACAATTTTAAAAGGCTCGCAAGATCAGTGGAACGGAACGGAATAGCAATAATATGCAATACTCGTAGAGGTACGATGTACGAGGACGGACGGCGCGTTGGGCGTCCACACATGAAGTTGACGTCTGTGGTCGAATCATCAATCAAAGGCCTTTAATTTGGCAAGTCAATGAGTCATACGGTCAACTCTGTCGTCGCGATGCACTACGTATGCGCGTACGTACAGCACGCACGCACACATGCTGAAGCATATTCATGGCACGATAATAATGTCATGCATGCACACATGCCATGGTGCAATGCATGGTCCCCCTACCTGCGTGGCTACTAAAGAAAGATGACCATCTTTTTCGTTCCCTTCTTTCCGAAAGAGGAAAACTGCATCTCGACTCAATTACTTGGATCCTGATCGCCATTGATCTGCCGTGACACCACGCCGCGCGCCTCAAGAGTCAAGAGCACGTCGTAGAAAATTAGGAGGAGATGCGGTTTTTCCATTAAGAAAAAAAAAGACAACAAGTTGATTAATACGCAAATTCTCAAAAAAAAAAGTTGATTAATACGCACAACCACACCTCGCACCATCACCAGTTATCCATAGCGACATCAATGAAGTATATTGCGGTAAATACTATACGTCGACAATCCATCACGTCGGTGTGGGCCCCACCTGTCAGCGATAGGACGGTGGAATCTGTGTCGGCTTCTTCTTCTCCTTCCTCCGGTCATGGAAAGTTGCCGGCCGGCCGGGGGAGGTAAGCAGGGCAGGCGGTGGGGATGGTCGTGGGGCGGCTTAGGGCCCTGGCGGCGGAAGCGGCGGCCGGGCCAGGTCGAGGTGGGGGAGTAGCTCGCGGGCGGCGGGCGGCTAGGGTTCCGGCGGCGGGGGGCAGTGGCGGGGGAAGGGGAAGAAGGAGGCTGCCGTGGGCGCGGTAGGGTCTCGCCGGAGCTCCGCCGCCGCAACCGCGGCGGCGGATCTCCGGCGAGATCCTACCACGCCCGCGGCGGTGGGCGGTGGGCGTCGAGGCGGCGGTCATTGATGGAGGCGGGGGCGAGCACCGAAGAGGAGGCACGAGGAGGAAGGAAAGGGGCGGCGGACGTGTTAGCGTGCGTGGGAAGGCAGCCGCCGGAGACGGGGGAGGAGGGCGGGGGCGAGCGACATGGAGGTGGAAGACGATGCCGGCCGCGAGGGAATAAGGATGAGGTTTTGGGCCGATAGGCCTTCGGTGATGGATTGCCAATCCATCACCGAAGTGATGCCTAGCATCATCCGTATATTGCCACGTTTTTTCGCTCAATCAAAGTAGTCGATCTTCTCCTCCTTTTGTCCCTGTCGTTCGGAGAAAAGCGTGGCTTCATTTGCTCGATGCCTCGCTTTCATGTGACGGTGCTGGGACTAACGGAGATCGATGAAGGCCAATAAGTAACCTAGCTGCTCTGTGCAGTGAACAAAATTGTTCCAGCGATCGGCTTTCGCATGCTTTCTTCTCCTTCCGTACGGCCAAGAAAAGGAACGGATCGGAGGAGGGGGTAAAATTTAAAATTTAGGGTGCGTTTGTTAGAGCTGTGGCTGTGGTTGTGGCAGCTCCGGCTGTGGCTGTGCTGGTGGAGTGGATTCTCTGGTGAATCTGAAACCATTTTGGAAAAATGTTTAGCAAAACAGCTTCTCCTCACTGTGTAAGGTGGATAAGAGAGTGAAATGTCTATTATACCCTTCTCTTTTCTTTTTTTCTCTTTCCATTTTCTTTTTCTCCTTCCTTTTAATTTTCCTTTTCCCCTTCCTCTTCATTTTCTCTCTATTTCTTTCTTTTCCCTTTCTCTCTCTTCCTTATCTTCACCTTCCCTCACGGAAAGCCGCACGAGGTCGCCCTGGCAGATCCGCCACCGGCCTCCTCCGCGCACGCCGCCGGCCTGCACTCCCCACGCGCCGCGCCTCCACTCCCCACGCGCTGCGCCTCCTTCTTTGCGCCGCAGACGCTCCTCCAGGCGGCCCTTCTTCCTCACTGCGCCGTGGACGACCCCAGCCCCTGCGCCTCCGGCGCCGCGGACGCCCCTCCCTTGCGCGGATGCGGCGGCCGTCTTCGGCTCTTCCTCCGTCTGTCCGTCGGCGTCCACCTCCGGCGCCCTCCGTCGGCGTCCACTCCCCGCGCCCGAGCCGCCGTTCGCCGCCGGCGCCCCTTACAGCGACCTCATTGTTCCTGAAGGGGGCAAATCGGGCACTCAGGCCGCGTGCGTCGAGACGGAGCGGGGGAGCTGGTTTTTTCCGCTCCGCGTCGCCGAAAACGCTCTAGAGAGCGGGATTCGCGACTGCTTCTGCGCGGGAGCTGTTTTGGAGAGGCGTTTGGTAGCACTTCCTGCTTCTCGCGTGGAGCGGAGCCGTTAGAAGCGGTACCAAACGGACCCTTAGCACGCGCAGCGATCTGCACGCGCTGCAAGTTGCAAGTGTGTGGCATGCGGACCACACGCACATCACGCATGCATGCACGAGCCGCGTTGCGGACGAGTAGATGTCTACTGCAGATGGTAGCGTGCAGTTCACTCTCTCGAGCTGGTCTTTGCTTACCATGCATTTCACACCGTACCGGACGTGTATATCCCACTTCCACATCGTGTGATGATATCCACGCATGAAGACCTAGCTTGCTGCTCTGTGTCACTGATGAGCTAGCGCACTCTCCATCAAATTGCAGCTCTCTTCTCTCTTGCACATCCATTGGTATCATATCGATCCTTTGTTTTCTGAAACACCAGATAATTATTTTCGATTTTCTACGTCGACCATGAATCCCTACGGGAAATTACCGCAGGTTTGTCGAGAGCTGCCACGGCAAAAAAAAAAATTTATAGGAGAGGACCCACCGACAAGTCACACAATTTTTATGGCGTAATCGCGTGCTACGCGGCCGGCAGGGTCCAAATCCACGACCTCCCCCTCACATGTAACCACCTTTACCACTATAGCACAAACTCATATGCGTCCATATCTCGTTTTAATTCTCCTCATATTATACAACACTGAGTGTAAAATGATTCTTTGGGACTCTAAACTATTTAAATAAAAAAGATGTCAACTACAAAGTTTCATAACTTTCTGAGATATACAACTTTCATTTTGGGAGTTTCTCCATTCAAGTTTGTTTACAAAATTTGAATTTCATATTTGAGAGATTCAAACTTAGTTTTTCGTTAACAATACGATTTCAAACAAAAACGTTGTAAACTATATAGTTTCATAACTTTTCAGGATCTATAACTTTTATTTTGAATGTTTCTCCATTCGAGGTCATTTGAAAAATTCAAAAATTCAAATTTGAGAAATTTAGACGTACTTTTCATTAACAAAAGTAATTCAAATTAAAAAGGGTTCAACTACAAAGTTGTATAACTTCTAAAGATCTATAACTTTTAAGTTGGTCATTTGTTCATCTGGTATAGTGGTACTAACATTCTTCACATTTCTTATATATCCCTCATACAGTTTCCATGAAACTATATAAGAGAGATATATTTTGTGAACAACATTACTACCACTTTGTCAAATAAAGAAATGATCTAAATAAAAATTCTACACTCGGCTGAGTGTTTTTCTTTAGCTCTCGGCAATGACCTTGTTTGCCAAGAACCAAAAAATGTTTGTCGAGTGCCTAAAAAACACTCGGCAAACAAGCAATTTTGACGAGAGCCAAAAAATACACTTGGCAAGTAAGCAAGTTTGTTGAGTGTTTTTTTTCCGGGTGTCAGAGGACTCTTTGCCGAGTGTATTTGTTTGGCACTCGGCAAAGCCAATTGTTGCCGAGTGTTTTTTTTTATTTGCCGAGTGTTTTCTTAAGTACACTCGGCAAATTGGTTGTTTGCCGAGTGCCCGACAAAATGCACTTGGCAAACAGTTGGGCACTCGGCAAACAACCGGTTTCCGGTAGTGAATGATTGGACGCACATAAATAATCTTGACAGTATTTTTTTTAGATAAACCAACTGTTCGTCATGGTAACATTTGTAGGCATCTGAGTTGCTGGACCAATCATCCTAGCAGAGAATGGAGAAGGCAAACATACTTTAATTGTTTTTCCGGATGAGAAAGCCTTGGGAAAAAACTCCTATTTATTTATACTTTAACTATACACATTCAAGCCATGTACAGTACGCAGCAAAACATCCTTTATATTGTTTCACTGATATGTTACTCTCTATTGATCCATGACTTTGGGCCTAATTTAGCACAGCTCCATCTCCGAGATCTAGGCGTTGGATATGTAGTTTGTAGACTAAACTAAAGTGGTTTATTATACATTCACATTACTCTATTATTAAAAAAGATTCAATGCTCTTGGCATACCTCTAGCTCCCAATCCAGGATTTGTTTTTCGAGCTATCACTACCTAGCTCTACTAAGATCCGCAAAACTAGATGTGTTGGGTATATATGCAGATTACCGCCTAAAATTTTAGCTGGTGACCTTTTTTTGTTCCACCATTAGCAATGTGCGGGCTATATATTGCTCTGGCCCTCTAACTAGCAAGTTAACTGCATGATTGTTGCATGATCTCCTTGGTCATCTACTATTGGGTGATCCTTGGTCATCTACTGTTGGGTACTCCTTGTGTTTCATATTACTTATCCTTTTGGTTTTTCTAGATACATTTTTTTCTATACACCTACATATATTATTATGTCTAGATACGTAACAAAATGAATAATGTATCTAGAAAAAAATGACAAATAATACGAAACATAGGGAGTATATTGTAAAGCCCGTCTCCCAATTCAGCAGCACCGTCTCGTAACACGCTTAGAGTTAACATCCTTCGACCCACCACCACATGCATCCAGTGGCGGACAGAAATGATCTTGACGCCTAGGGCCACTTGCCAAAGCGACTAAAATACCAAAACCCTCCCACATGACAATATAACGGTAATACGGTACGATAGCGCACAAAGGCAACTAAAACCATGATTTTGAGTATATCTCAATTCAAAGTTGAAGCATACAATGAAATTTATTAAAAATTGCAGAAAAGTAATGCATTACTATATTACCTAACTAGTGCCAATTTGTTAATCCTCGTCCTCGTCTACCATTTCTTCATCAATAGTAGGAAATGAAATTGAGCCTACACAAGTAGAAAAGAAATTAGGGAATCAATATAAAAAATAAATTAGTAAACAAATGATAAATGGCAATGCAACATACCACTAGCAGAACAACTATTCCGAGACCTTGGAAGCAATTTTTCTTGACTCTTTAGTTCTTGATAATATTCTAGGATCTTTTCATTTTCAATGCTTGCAAAAATATCTCTTTCAATATAGCATATCATCCGATGATTTAACCAAATATTACCCATCTTATTTCTTGAGTCTGTCTTGACAAATTTCATAGCTGAGAAGGCTCTTTCAACTGTAGCAGTTGCAACCGGCAAAATCAAGACTAACCGAATGAGGCGATAAACCAATGCAAAATTGGTGTTCATATTAGCTTTAACCATCTTGATAGCCAGATCACCAATGTCATTACAATTTGCAAACGAGGAGTCATTTCTCACCTCATTCATAAACACTCTAAGTTGTTCTGTAAGGCTGATAACTTCATACCCATCAAAATCAGCATCATAAAGCTTAGCCAATTCTACTACTTGTTGTAAGTCATAGTTGGCAAAAGAATTCTTTGGATCCAAACAGGCCATGCATCTCAATAATTTAGTAGACCTCTCAGAAAAGCGATTGTTGAATTCCATAATTATCTGATCATACACCACATTATAGATTTCCTGTTGTACTGTGCCTGATGTTCCACCTAATTCTGGTTCTGGTTGTTGCACAAAAGATGGCCCTGATGAAATTACCGGAGTAGGTGCCGGAGAAAAGAAAGATGTCAGTGTCGTCGTCCTGCATCTCTTCTTGTTCTGACCCTTCATCCTGTCCATGGTTTCTTGCCTTCTTGCTCTTCTGGTTCTTCTTCTTCACTCCTGTCCTCCAGAGTCCAGACTCCAGTCCTGCTTCCGGGCTCCGGTGACTCGGCGAGGGCGCGAGGCGGCGACCAGGCACAAGCCGACCGCGGCGCGCAGGCGCAGGTACGGCGGGCCCCGGGCGCTGGCGGGCCGGCCGGCGCCGGGCGGCGCAGGCCGCAGGCGCACAGCACCGCAGCGGGCGCTCGGGCGCGCTGCTGCAGGCGTGCAGCGGCGGCGCACGCGCACAGCCGCGCTGCTGGTGCGGCGCCGCGGCGGGCGCCGGGCGGCGGTGGCTGGTGCCCCGTGCCCGGTGGGTGGCTAGGGTTAGGCGCGAGGGCGGGCGCTCGCTCGGGACGGGATGCGGCGAGTCGAGCGGGGCTCGGGGGCGAGAGGGCGAGCGCGGCTCGTGCGAGGCCAGAGGGATGGCGTGGGCGTCTGGGCCTGGATGGGCCAATCGGTGAGCTGTGAGGGAGACTGGGAGAGTTAGTTGGGCCGCTGGCTGTTGCCTGTTGGGCTGAGCGAATTTGGCCTGATGAGGACTAGGGCCAATTTGTATATTACAGAGTTGGGCCATAGAATTTTGACTATACTATAAAGGGCTTTTTGGGCCACGCCTAGGGCCACGGCCCTAGTGGCCCTAGGCCCGGGTCCGCCCCTGCATGCATCTCCTCGTGCTGATGTTGCAGTGCACATATAACATTGGCCTACCAAACCATACATGTATTTCCTTAGTGAATGCCTCTTATATTGATTTTGTCTCCTTTAATTTATTTTGCATAAAAGCATGTTTCTACTACATCCGTTTTTTTAAATATATAACATTTAGGGCAAACTTATTATTTTTAGAAGTGACTAATTAATTAGTTTGTCCAAATCATCATTATAAATTAAAAATGGATGGAGTAGTTATTTTATTTTACATCAAAGGATCATCGAATACAACATTGATTACTAACAAAAGCAATAAAGTCATGAATCAATTAAATTACTTCTTTTGATTGAAGTAGACTTCATCTTCTTAATGGTGGTAGAGGTTGGAGAAGCTTGCATAAGAGTTATTTAAAGTTATTATGTTTGCAGTGACACTGGACCTAATTTATAAACAGAAATAGCACTATGTTTATTTGTAAATTTGTTTTGTAATGATAGTAGGTATGGATGTATTATTTTTCTCTATAATGGCAGGTCGGTAATCTGCTTTTCTCTTTTGTCTATAATTGACTTGGTAATTTTAGGCCTTAGTGATGTACCGTGCGTAGGCTACTTTTGTGAGTCAATTACTAAGATAATTGATTATTGAAAACTCTTTGCTAACCTTTATGTTTGCATGCGTGGCAAGTTTGTGCTACATTAAATTCTAGTGGCACTTTTCAGGTGAGGCATGCGTTGACATCCTCAATGGAACGAGCATGCTTAGTTCTAAGTGTGGCTTCGCCAACCGCCCAACCTCTTGCAAAGCAAGCCCACAAATGAGTTTTGTAAACACCTGATGATTTAATAATGCGTGCTAGTGACATGTTGGACACATAGCAGATAGTTTAAGGAGCTGACAATCTTTAGTTAGACGCGACAATCTAGTACACATGCAACGCAAAGTCCCGACAAGATATGTTGCATGCGTTAAAGTTTAGTAGTAGTTTGCACTAAACACTTTCATTAATTAATCCAAATCCAATATAAAATCAGGCCCCATCTAGCGCGTCGTTTAGCACCGAGGGAAACGTTAAGCGCTAATGCATACGCGCTCGTAGACTCGTAGTGTGCGTGCGCCGCCGCGTGCAGCGCGCGGCAGGTGCGGATGCCTCCGTGCCGACGCGCGAATCCTCCATCCGCTAGGTCACCACGCCATCACACCGCACCCACTCATCCGACCACTACTGCAGCTGCGCTTTCGCCATGCACATGCACCCAGCGAAACGAGGGATATGTGGTTTCCACGTCACGCACCAGCCACGTCATACACTCGATGGTGTAGAAGGTACGACGACGACGTCTCCATGAACGATCATGCGTCTCTGGATCAGAGTAGTCTCTCTGGGCCAGCACGTCAACGTTTACGATGTTCTCTTCCACGATCGTGAGCGCTCGATTGCCAAAGCCGGAAAACAAGAGCAACAGATCGCGATCGAGAAAAGCATCGTACACATAATAAATTTCTCGTTTCTGCTTTTATTTTTCTGGAAAAGCATGTGATCCGCAGTTCCGCACTAGTACCGCCTTTTAATTTTTAGGTACATTACATGGCACACCACACACAGTCTAAGATCAGTTTTATCTCACGTGCAATGCGGTGCTGATGTGTATGGGTGGGATAGACGGGATAGGCGTTCGGAGATTTTCTCAACTTGTATGAAAATGTCTTCTTCTTAATACAATGATGTGGGGTGGTCTTACTCTCCGCAGATCGAGTTTTTTTATTACCCGAGAAACGCGTAGTACCACTAAACGCACACACATGTACTCAAGCAGGAATAAATCCTAGAGATTCCATCAGAATTAGTCCTCAGTCCTCACTGAAAATCGAACCAACTCGGTCAAGGTCCTGTTCGCGTTAGCCGTTTGTAGTCGTTGATTCCGCAAGGTGCATGTGCGTACATGCAGCCATCCAGGTAGAACCAAGGATCATATAGTATGCCACCAGCCCACCCTCAATGGAATGAAGTTTTCCTATCATTTTTATGACGTGACAAATAGTTAAAGAAGGGAGAGATGGAATGATTTTTGTGAGGATGAAATCATATTATATGTTCCACATTACTTATTTAGTACTTTGGAGATCAACTTCGTCCGGCATATATAGGTTTACCCTGTCATGCGCTCGTCCGGTGTTTTTTTTCTAGGAACAGACTCATCCGGCCTCCATATTAGTTTAGTTGCTGGCTTGTATGTCGTATCCATGACGGACGATTTGAACCCACGACTCAAACCAAATGACTCAATTAGCTTTGGATGCAGGATTATTGGATGATTCCTGATCCGATAGTCTTGCAAACCAAACACACCAACTGTTTTCAAGATAGTTTGTCTTGCATGTAGGCTGGGAAATAACAACAAAAAACGAAACAATGCATTGTGTGAAGCTATTTCAACCATGAATTAAATGTTATTTTGCTTGTGGCATTTGGGAAACATAAACATGAAATCTTTCACGTGTCATGCCTTTATAGATAACTCATATCATACCTTTGTATGTGCCCTAAGGCATTGCGCGGACGATACAAGGGATCACTTCTTCGTCAACCACGTGCTTAATGTCTGGCCCTCTACGCATGATGGTCGTGAGCTAATAAAATAGACTTCATTCATTTCAATTTGTAGATCGTTTTGTCTTCTAGATTTATGGTTTGTAGATGTTTTTGAAATAATCTACAATCTGAGAGGAACTGAGCACAAGGTTAGATACACGGTGATTTGGTACAGTCAACACAGTACACGCACGAGAATTGATTGCACATTTACAAACACGTGCATATTATACTTTCTGGTCAGTTAACTTTGGAGGTTGTGCATGCATTGCATGCTACAGCTAGGCTGATCATGTGGGGCTTGCCAAGTAGCCGTACTGGCCGTCGGCGCAGGCGCCGTTGGCCGTGGCGGTCCTCGGCGAGGCCGGCTCGAACCCGAGCACCCGCGCGCGCTCCACGTACGCGCGCCTCACGCTGGGCCGCTGGTACGCCAGCAGCCGCGCCACGCTTCGGCTCGCGTCGGCGCGGAACGGCCGGCCGGAGCCGGTGAACCCATCGAGCAGGTGCAGGTAGGCCTCCAGGTCGTGGCAGCACGCGGGCCCCGCGTCGGGGCGCAGGCACGGGGAGTCGCGGTTGTGCAGCCTCAGCTCCGCGCCGTCCGCGTGCGCGTACCCTTCCCGCGCGATCGGCGCCGGCACGCGCGTCACCACGTCGCCCACGTTCACCACTCGCAGCACGTTCACGCCGCGCTCCCGCCGCAGCCGGTCCGCGAACGCGCGGTTGCCGGTCTTGGGCCCGCCGAACGAGACCACCGCGATGGGCGGCGGCGGCCGGTGGTCCGTGGTGTCGTCTGCGGCGAGGCACGCGCTGAGCTCGTCGGCGGCGAGGAGGGCCAGGGAGGCGCCGAGGCTGTGTCCGACGATGGTGATGCTGAGCTCCTCGCCCTTGTAGAGCTCCACGAGGCGCTTCACCTCCTCCACGATGGCGGCCGAGAGGCTGGGCACGTGGTCGCCGGGTGTCCTGTACAGGCTGAGGAACCCCTTGGCCACCTTGGGCGCGGACGCGGGATCGTCGCTTTGCTCGTCGTCCGCGAGCGGCACGAGGCTGGCGCGGAGGTTCTCGGCCCACTCGGGGCACGTGGCGGTGCCGCGCAGCACGATGGCGATGTCGCGGCGGCCCATGCGCCGGACCTCCCGCTCGTTGTCGCAGACGGCGACGTAGCCGACGAAGCTGGTGCGCTGCGTGAGCCAGGCTGGCGCCGATCGCCGCCGTGCCCACGGCGGGATGGCCAGCGACGACGAGGCGAACAGGCTCCGCGTCGGGCGGTACGAGCGGTCCGGGAGCACGAGCGTGCGGTGCTGGCCGTGCGACGACGCCGCCGCCTGATCGGCCGCCGACGGCATGGAGTGGAACGCCGTGTACGCGGCCTGCACGAAGTCACCGTACCGGAGGAGCTCGCGGCGAAGGTTGTGGTCGAGCGGGTCTAGGAGGCCCTCCCACCCGCCCTCGCCGTGGTACCGCCGCCACTCGCCGGCGATGGAGCCCTTGGGCGACTGCCGCGGCGAGAGCGTCAGGAGGCGCTGCATGTACGCCAGGCTGCGCGGGGACATCTCGTCCACGGCGGGCTTCCGGGTGAAGGGCAGGAGCGTGGACAGGTTGAGCGCGTTGAGAAGCCCGCCGCGGCCGCTGCGGGCGTCGCCGTCGGGGGTGGTGGCCTCGCCATCGACGGGCGGCTCGGCCGGCGCTTTGCTCCTGTGCTGGACCGGGAGCGGGAGCGGCGGCGGCTTGACGAGGAGGCGGTCGAGGTTAGCGAGGTGCCTCCTCGTGGTGGACACGGCGTTGGGCTTGCCGGCGATGCTCGGCGACGGCCTCGAGTTCGGGTTGAGAGGAGACGCCCGGCTATGGCACGGCGGCGCCGTCACCGCGGCGGACATGTCGTCCTCGTCGTCGTGGAAGAACCAAGGAGAAAGATCTAGACAGGCAGAGAGCACACTGGTTGCTTGTCCCTGCTTGTGGAGCATGCTGGCGAAGTGCGCTGCCTTATAGGCAACACACACAGGGCCAGCACACGGCGGGATCGGAGGTGAGAGGGGCAGCTCACCATTCAACATGTGGATCATGTGCCCGCGAGTGTACTCGTCATGCTTTTGAAAAAATTAGTGTCGTCCTCGGTTCCTTTTCAAAAGCTCATTAAAAAAAGGATTAAAGCAGAGCTAATGGAGATCACATCGCTCTCACTGCATTTGCCTTGTACTAGTACCTCTGCTCTGTTAAATTAATCTTTCCTCTAAATTTCTTTACAGAAGTCTAAGCAAAAGTCGCACACTAATGATGTTGAAGGTTGGAGGTGATGGTAATTTTTTGTTGCAGGTACAAATGTTACTCCCTCCGTCCCTCTTTATAAGCATTTGTAGCATTCAAAATTTGTGTCAAAATATAAGCATTCATACATATAAGACAAGAGTAGGTGGGGTTAGTAAGTAGGTGAAGAGTTGGTGGGTAGTGTAAAATGAGGGGTATAGAGGTCATTTCCTCCCTCGGTTGTTTCTTGAGTTTGAATGCTTGGAATGCTTATATTTAGGGACGGAGGGAGTACATTATACTGCTATGCATGATTTGCTATATATGCTGATCTTGACGTGCGCCGCGTGATTCCTTGTGAGATGATGTTGCTCCCACTTCACTCTCAATGGCAGCACACCTAGCAGTCAATTCATCTGGTAACAAACGTGCCTGTCCTATTCCTTGCTTGGGCGCGTGACATGCCAGAGAGCTTTTTTTATATATAAATTTTGTACGTGTGGACTTCCACTTTGCAGCACACGTATCTGCGGCAGAGATTCCGCGCCAAGACAATCCTGACCGGCTAGTAGAGAGAGATGCATGCATGCCAAAACGTGGCAACCGGCACTGGACGGGCAAAGATCACGCCCAGCTTTCTATTCCTTTCATCATCAGGAAATTAAAGAGAGAGAGCTTTTCTATCCCCTGCACACGATGCGGCAATATACGAGCTCATCGTTTCCTGGTAACATGTACTACGACGTGAGAGATTCTGGATACTATGGCGATGGTTAGCACCTAGTAGCAATGGCTGCTACCACTCGTTCGAGTAGTGTTCTGGAAGCACGCACGCATGCACGCGAGTCTCCTATAGTATTTGAGCATATGCGCATTATTCTGGTCTCTTGTGACGTGTAGAAAATTAAATGAGCTCAGCGGCCCCAACAAAGGTGAATCGCCGCCGTTCGGCTGAGCTGCAGTGAAGCTTTTCACATTAGGGGGCAGGGGTGGTTGATGGATCAAAACGGGCACGTTCCGAATTCGATTTCAGTACGCCACCAAATAGTCAAATCGGATACGAATGGATAATGTGAATACAAATATATATAGTTTTGTAGATCAGTTTGGATATGATTAGTATCATGATGTGTTGAATATTAATGTTCATCCTGTTCGGATCTTATAACGAACTTTGAATATGCAGATATGGATACTGTACAGATAACTACGGATATTGCATGTTTGAATTCGGATACGAACTAAGCATTTAAAATCTGATCCTCTTCGATTGGACGGACGAACGGATAATATGCTGGGAAATTCTCCACATGGGTGGCAACTGAGGAGAGGAAATGTTGCAAATAAAAGCCTCAAAAATCTGCTCAAGATGTGGATCAACGTTGAGAGCCTTACAAGAGAAGCCAAGAAGCCTCTAGAATAGGAGAGCAATCAACCATCTATACCCAACCCTCCAAAAACTTGCCGTTATGTGTTCTCCGAAGGGGTATCACACAAAAGTTCACTACAAGAAAATCGTTGACTAGTGACGCAACCATATTTTAGAGTCATTGATTTATGACGTTCCTGGCTGATCTCGTCATAATATTTCACTTCCGAGCAAATTTAGTGACAAAAAAAACTTTCGTCATAACGGTTGCTACTGTAGCCGAGCGTTCACTGTTCCATGCTTATTTTGTGACGCCATAAGCTCCGCAATAGTGTCATAAACCAACTTTGGTCCCACATGTAAACATTATTTTAAAAATAGAGCGTTCCAAGTCGTCATAAAATTTAGTTGGGTCCCACATGTAAGCATTTTTTCGAAAGTAGAGTGTTCCAAGTCGTCATAAAATTTTCCAGGGTCCCACATGTAAGCATTTTCGCCATGTCAGTGGCGTCATAAACCAACTTTGGTCCCACATGTAAGCATTTTTTCGAAAATAGAGTGTTCCAAGTCGTCATAAATAGTTCTAGGGTCCCACTCGAAGGGAAATTTTTTACATTGACCAGGTCCCACCTATAAATTTTATGTGAGTCTTTAATATAAATCGGTAATTCGAAGGCGAAACGCTTCACTACATTCGCAAAGACTCTCGACTTTTGCTACGCAGATCAGCAATTCCAAGGTGAGACTTTTGGCAGGAATGACGGATCCTAGCGGCGACGGGAAGATGGTTGCGCCGCCATATCCAAGCAACGAGAGGATGAAATAGCACGACGATGTCAGTCCTCTCCTTTGGTTTGAGCCGCTATATGTTCCCCTATCTTCCTAGGTTTGGGGATATCAAGATTTAGGGATCTGGAGGATTGATGATCATATATGTTAGATTCAGATTTCATTGCACTCTTAGATTTGCATTTCGATTGGTGTTAGAAGCTGATAGGCTATAGACAATTCATATGTGTTAGATTCAGTTAGTTTTCAATTTACATCATCTTACGATAGGTTCTTGTATTTTAGTAGCTTCCGGATGTTCTTCAGGCCACTCGTTTTATAGATTTTTCTGAAGGTGCACAATTGATAGGATTGATAGATCCTTATATTTTCAATTTGCATCGTTTTATGGATTGATATATTGAAGAGACTATCTCTGAGCTACAGACTGTGAAGGGGCATCTGGATTCTGTCATGATTCTTATCCTTTGCACAACTCATAGGTGTTAGGTTCAGTTAGTTTCCAATTTGCATCGTTTGATGGATTTATAGGTTCTTGTATTCTACTAGCTTCTGCAGGAGCTTCAAGCCACTGTTGCTGAGCTCCAGAAAGTGAAGAGAGACCTGCAAGACCAAGAGCAAGAGGTTGCACTATACAATGACCTATATAAGCAATCGTTACAGCAGCTGGATGACTTGTCTCTGCTATTGTTACAACGGGAGAACGCCGCGCTGAAAAAATTTAATGAGTTACAGAACGAACATACTGACGTGTTGAAAGTGGCTTGCAAATTGATGGAAGAGGCTAACCAAGAGACCCGGGAGAAGATATCCTAGTTGAAAAAATGTAACATGAAGTGTGAAGCTGCTAGTGTGAAGCTGCAGGAGGCCAGAAATGAGCTGGAGAAGTTCCAGCAATCTTAATAAACATGTTTCTACCTCATCATCTTATGATGTTTTCTACTTGGCGGTGTGAACTTTGTGGTGATGAGTGCTATGAGATTCTATCTTATTATGCCGATATGGTTTAATCTGTTTCAAATTGAGTCGAGTATACTCACCATTCTGAATTAATTTTGCTGATGTTTTGTTGGTCCGTTCTGTTGATGTTTTGCTGGAAGGACCTTCCTGAGTAACGATCGCGAAACTGCTTGTTTCCTACTGTCGGTCACGAAATGTTGCAAAAACAATTTACCATAGCAAGGGTTCGAACTAGAGATCTATAGGAACGAGACAACACTATCTACCACTGCACCACCTCTTGGTTGTGTCAATTTAATGAGAAACACTTTCCACCCCAACCACAGCACGGAGCGATTGTTCTGATAAGTTGGCGGGAGAAAAACCCGCGCTGTAGCAAAAAATAGTTTTCCCGCAGCCCGCAGCCCCGAAATGGGAAAACGAAGAACGGAGAGGCGAGTAGGCTACCAAAACGGATCATTCTGGCGGTGATTTGCGACTTCCAACGGCTGCTCACTCCTACGGGCGCAACCTGGGTGATACTTGCTGCAGCGGCGTGTCAATCTGGTAAGTAATTTTGTGTTCAATCCGGAAAATTTCATTTCGCAGAATGTTCTCCTTTTTGATTCGTTATGTGGTCAGTAATTTTGAGTTGGATTCGCCAAAAACTTTCCAGATGGATAGACGCTAGATAACAGGTTGTACTGGTTTTACCACCGATCATGAGAAAGGGGTCCGGGATTTCTTGGCATTTCTTCGGACAAGATACGCTGAGGACGAAGAAATACTATGCCCGTGTCGTCGATGCCTCAATAACTCTACAGGGCCTATAGAGCGAATTGGAGTTCACTTACTTGTGAGTGGGATGGTAACCACTTACACTAGGTGGATCCATCATGGAGAAGCTTTGGAGGATATGGTTGACGATGATGCAAATGTACAGGATAATGCAATTCTGCCGGATGCAGAGGGGATGTGGATAATGCAGCTCCACGGGATGGTGGTGATCAGGAAACGGTCCAGGAAAACCAATACATATCAGGTATGGAGGAGGATGAAGGCCCTGGAGACGATGGGATGCCTGAATTGATTGCTGACTTGGGCAAGGGTCAGGTGCTCGGTGAGAAAATGTATGAATTTGTAAAGGAACATCTGAACCGTAAGGTGTCACAACATCTTCATATGCACAATTTACATTTATTGTGAAGTTACTTCATATAAAGTCTTTCAATCGGTTGAGCAACGTCGCATTCAATGCAACGATGAATTTGTTACAAAAAGGATTCCCAGAAGCGTGTCTTCTGTTGACGGTCCTTACAACAAAAATTCGACCGTCAAAACCTCGGGTTCGAGAGGAGTATATGGCAAGTTTCATGCACATTTTTAGTACTAATAAAGTTCCACGAGTTGTGTTGTGATTTTCATAGGCAGGTACACATTTTGGGAGAATTTGGGACCAACACACCACACGTGCTAGGCACGGCCGAACCACCAGGCACGGCCGGCCCTGCAGGTGCGGCCGGCCTGGCAGATGTGGCCGGCCCTGCAGGTGTGGCCGGCCCTGCCCCTTGGCATGTCCCTGGTCCTAAGCACCGCCTCTCCCTCGAGCACAACTTGGACGAACGAGATTCACTGAAGAAACGTCGGTTTGATCAAATGGTGGAGGCTAGGATCACTTGGATCAATGGGTCCACTTGTCCGGCCGCTCAACCGCCACAACCGTCATCCAGAGGCGATCCTAGGCATCCCCGAGCAAGGTCGGTGCATCACACGGCACGGGGGTGGGCCGGCCGCACCTAGAGGGCCGGCCGCACCTATCCATTTGCGTGCCGGGCGAAACCGACCCAAGGAACCGACCTACAACCGCCTCAGGAGCAGTGATCAGGGGCATCCAAGGCGAGAGGCGGCACATCCTAGGGCCGGCCGCACCTGGTGAGCCGGCCGCACCTGGCATGTGGCCCCCCTGCACTCCACCGACCTTCCTTGCCTATAAAAGTCACCTCCCACTCGCTGGATCAGACACACAACGCAGGAGCATCTTCATTTCTCTCTTTTGTTCACTTAGAGTAGGATTAGTGTAGCTTGGGAGTTAGAGTCGAGTCGAGCTAGTCTCGGGGTTCCGGAGGAGTCTTCTTCAGAGTTCCGGTACTACTCTTGTATCCTTTCTTTGTTTAGACTCAAGTACAATTCAAATTATCTTTCTATCTTACCTTTCGAGTCAATTACATTCAGCTTTTACTTTTCTCTAGAAGCTTTATTCTTGGTTTAGACTAAAGTTAGTTTAATCTTGGTTAGCATAGCTCCCTTGAACCCTATAGTGTTGTGGTCGTTCTTCGCTTGATCTCCGGTGTTTCACGGGAGAGAGAGACCTTCCTTCGTGATATCCGGGGAAAGGTTCTTTGGTTCGTTGTGAGCGCGGTGCTCAGAGCTTACCTTAGTCTTAGATTGGTGTCCCATTCAACGGAATAGTTGTGGTACCCTAAGGAGGTGACAGCTCCGGACGGGCTTTGTAGTCCACCACGTTAGTTCGGGCCGGTAGGATTCAGTGCGTCGTCGTTCTCCCTTCTCATCCCAGTCTGAGAGCGCGGCTTTGCATGCCCCTGCAGCACTAGAAGAGCTTGTCGAGTTTAGCTTGCCTTGGTTATCCTTTGCCTTAGTTCTTTGCCTAGAGTTGACAAGAATAGATAGATTGTGTTAGGATCCTTTCTCGTCTTGTTGTCCTCCCAGCTCGCTAGATCCTCTCTAGTCCTTTATCAAGATCTCCTTGTGTGTGTCAAGTTATCCCCGAATATCTTTATTCATTACCCCCGCTATAGCTCTTTACCAAGTCTTGTTTTTCTCCACTGTTTATTCGATCATCTTTGCCGTAGTGCCTCCCTTGGGAAAATATAAATACGATAACCCGAATACCACCGGGTGAAGTGCTACAACGGTCATCCGTGCGCTTGCGGACCTTTCTGTGATCGTGTGTTTTACCAAAGACGTTCCCTAGCCCCGTTACTAGGGGTGTAAACCTAGTAGCGACGCTTGCGATTGCCTCAAGCATTCCTGGCGCCGTCACCGTAAGTGCAAACTTAGTAGTGAGGCTAAGGAGCGTCAACATCTTCCAGACTCTTTCGATGCGGCAATGAAGTACATACGTTCCATGGGACTCGGCTATGGAAAAATCCATGTTTGCAAAAATAATTGTATATTGTTTCGCAAGGAGAAGTATGTCAAACTTGATGTGTGCCCAGTATGTTGTGAAGTGGATTCAAGATGGAAGGATGCAGACACCAACAAGCGCGTTCCTCAAAAGGTATTGAGGCATTTTCCGCTGATTTCCAGGCTGAAGAGGATGTTTCTTTCATCAACAACAGCAAAGGATGCACGATGGCACGAGTCGAAGTGAAAATCGGTGAAGAATGAACTTAGCCATCCAGCTGATGGTGAGGCACAGAAAGAATTCAATAAAAGTTGGAAAAAATTTGCAAAAGATGCTAGGAACCTTAGACTTGGTCTTGCAACCGATGGTTTCAATCCATTTGGCAATATGAACAACTCATATAGTATGTGGCCAGTATTTGTTGTGCCGTATAACATGCCACCATGGGTATGCATGGAAGAATCAAACTTCATGATGGCCTTATTGATCCCTGGGCCAAGTTCTCCATCAAAGGATTTTGATATCTTCATGGAACCTCTCGTCGAAGAGCTGCAGCAACTTTGGAAGGGTGTTTGGGCAATCGATGCTGTTGAGGGTAAAGGATTTAAACTGCGTGCTGCGGTTCTTTCGTGCATACATGATTATCCAGCATTGAGCACGTTGTCTGGGCGAGTCACGAAAGGCTATTTTGCCTGTGTGTGTTGCGACAAGGATCCTTGCTCAAGGAGATTGAAGAACAAGATATGTTACATTGGGCATCGTCGTTTCCTTCCAACTGACCATCCATGGAGAAGAAAGAGAGCAGATTTTGATGGTACTGTTGAAAACCAAGAAAAGCCAGAGCAGTTTACCCATGAGGAGCTGAAGCAGCAACTGGAGAAGGTTAAAGACGTTAGACTAGGAAAGCATCCTCTACCTCAAGGAAAGAAAAGGAAGCGGGAATCCGGATAGTGCTGGAGCCGTAGGGTTTGTTTGTGGGACTTGCCGTACTGGTCATCTCTGAAGTTAGCACATAACCTTGATGTGATGCACATTGAGAAAAACATATGTGAAAACCTTATTAGAACGTTACTTAAAATTGCTGGGAAGACAAAGGACACAATCAATGCTAGGGTTGATTTGGAAGAGATGGGCGTAAGATCAAATCTACACATGGTGGCAACTGAGGATGGTGAGTCATGCAAAATGCCAGAAGCTCCGTGTGTACTTTCAAAAACGAAACAGAAGCTGATTTGTGATTTTATAAGTTCGGTGATGTTCCCAGATGGATATGATTCAAACTTAGCTAGGTGTATTGCTGCAGATGGATGCAAACTACAAAGACTGAAAACTCATGATTGTCATATCCTACTCCAAAGGGTTTTGCCGGCTTGTCTTCGCGGTTTAGTGGACAAAGAGATATACACAGCTATTGCAGAATTAGGAAACTTCTTTCGGCAACTATGTTGCAAAACTCTAAAGTTGGATGTCTTGCAAAAACTGAAAACAGATATCCCAATAATTATGTGCAAGCTTCAGAAAATTTTCCCTCCTGCCTTCTTTGATGTTATGGTCCACTTGGCTGTCCATTTGCCTGAGGAAGCAATCCTGAGAGGTCCAGTACAATATGGATGGATGTATCCCGTCGAAAGAAGGCTATGCACATTGAAGCGTTCAGTGAAAAACTAAGCTAGGACTGAAGGATCCATTGCAGAAGCATATGTTGCTAATGAGGCCTTGACATTTTGCTCTAGGTACTTCACAGCTGATGATGTGGCCACACGATTCAATCAGGTTGGAAGGAACAGAGAGAATGCTGATTTGTCTGTAGATGGAACATCCTGTTTCGATCACAATGTTCAAGTACTTGGAGCAGGGACCACTTGTTGGCTTGGGTCAAAGTACGACAAGGTGGTTTGGTATGTGCTAAAAAATTGCGAAGAGGTGAAGCCATATATCGAGTAAGTAAATCACCATTGCAATGATAGAACTACAATTATTTCGTTCTAACTTTGAGATGGTACTGCTTTGCAGAGTGTTCAAGAATGAATTAAAAGCGAAAGGTGTGTCGGACGAGGATATTGATCGTCGAATTGCTACAGAATTTCGGCACGGGTTTAGATCGCATATTAGTATTCATTTTTTTGTTTGATAGCTAGCTTATATTACCTTGTGAGGACCTTTACATAAGACTATATTAAAAAAAATTATGGCTCTTCTGTACAGATTACAAACAATCCAGTGAGCGACGACAACCTATATGCATTATCAGCTGAACCAGACCGGCGAGCAAAAACTTATACAACATGTATTGTAGGCGGTGTCCGGTACCACACCAAGGCCCGAGAGGCAAATAGGAAGACACAGAACAGTGGAATCATGACTACAGAATCACATAAAGACATTGCAGAAATTGAGTTTTATGGTTCACTAAGAGACATTATTGAGCTGCGGTACAACTCGGGGCTTGACAGAGATCGAACTGTTGTTTTATTCCAGGTTGATTGGTATGATCTGGAAGGGACCAAGAAGGAACCGAAGATTAGAAATTATGGTTACTTCACAAGCGTCAATACTGGAGATTACTGGTACCAAGCTGATCCCTACATTCTTGCTGAACAAGCAACGAAGGTCTTTTACTTGCCAGACACCCTACTACAACACCCATGGAGAGTGGTGCAAAAATTTGAGCACAGGCATTTGTGGAGGTATAATGAAAATGAGGAGGACATATCTCCCACTGGCATGGTACTTGCATATCAAGATGATGAAATTGACCAAACCTTGCATGATGTTATACTTGATGATGGTCTCGGTGATGGTTCGGAGGTTCTGGTGCCTATTACTGGCGAGGAGACTGTGGTTGCAGCCGCTGAAGTTGACGCAATTCGCCAGCAGGAGCTGTCTGATGTGGATGGATTCAATTCTGAAGATGAGGACGACGACACTCTATGGCAATACGTCAATGAAGATGAAAATGCTGCCGATGAAAGTGACGACGACTAGGCTATCAAATCAGTAAATGTTTAAGTCGATCCGAACTGAAATCATGTGGACCTTATGATTTATATGTAATTTATATGTAGTTGAAGTGCACTTTCCTGAATATTAAACCTACCGTATGCGCGTACTATCCGGTTCACTGTATTATGTAGCATCAGAGCTTCCTGTTGCGACTTTACAAAATATACGATCACGCATGGGGATGACCGATTATCCGGTACGTTGTATTATAAAACAACGGAACGTCCTGTTGGGCTCCGTGAATGGTAGATTAGAAAATATCCATTTCTTATCCTCTCCAATGTGGGCATGATCGAGTAGTATGCAACGTGACGTGCTCATGATCATGTAGTACTAGGCGAATTGAATCGACGAAGGAAGGGATGTGCTGATCTCCAATGTGGGCATGATCCAAGAGTATGCAATGTGACGTGCTCATGATCATGTAGTACTAGGCGAACGAATCGACGAAGGAAGGGATGTGTTGATCTCCAATGTGGCCATGATCGAGTAGTATGCAACGTGACGTGCTCATGATCATGTAGTACTAGGCGAACGATCGACGAAGGAAGGGATGTGTTGATCTCCAATGTGGCCATGATCGAGTAGTATGCAACGTGACGTGCTCATGATCATGTAGTACTAGGTGACAAATCGACGAAGGAAGGGATGTGTTGATCTCCAATGTGGCCATGATCGAGTAGTATGCAACGTGACGTGCTCATGATCATGTAGTACTAGGCGAACGAATCGACGAAGGAAGGGATGTGTTGATCTCCAATGTGGGCATGATCGAGTAGTATGCAACGTGTCGTGCTCATAATCACATAGTACTAGACGAATCGAATCGACAAAGGAAGGGATGTGTTGATCTCTAATGTGGGCAAGATCGAGTAGTATGTAACGTGACGTGCTCATGATCATGTAGTACTAGGCGAACGATTCAATGAAGGAAGGGATGCGTTGATCTCCAATGTGACCATGATCGAGTAGTATGCAACGTGACGTGCTCATGATCATGTAGTACTAGGCGAATCGAATTGACGAAGGGAGGGATGTGTTGATCTCCAATGTGGGTATGATCGACTAAGTATGCGAATGGATTGTCCGGTTCTTTGTATTATGTACGACAGGACCATCCTGTTATGACTTTCATACTCATCGACATACGTCCGGAGGATGGTCCGGTCTGGTATACATCGGAACAGAGGAACTTCCTTGTAAACTACAGGTACGAAAGGCGCTTCCCATTTCCTGGTCACAGTGTGCTAACTAGGGCTGGACGAAATGCTCGCGACTCGTTAGCTCGCTCGGTTCGGAGCTGGCTCGGCTCGGCTCGATACATTAACAAGCCAGCTCGAGCTGGCATCTCAGCTCGTTAAGATAACGAGCGAGTTCGAACTGCTCGTGAGCCAGCTCGCAAGCTCAACGAGCCAGTCTAAATGTTAACAGGCCGTCAGTCTATGGAGCAACCCCCAAAGCTGAAGGCCCAATATGACTTCTTCAGCCTGCTATGCCTCTGCTCCAAGACCAAGCAAACCCTACTGACAAGCGACACACACCGCCGCCGCCGCCACCCCCGCCCCCACTCGTCACAACACCTTCCATCTCCGCATGGCGTCTTGGCCTCCTACTCCACCATCCGCGCCTTCAGCTCCAACACACGCCCCACAACACTGGTGAGCAACCGCCATCCGCGCTCGTGGAGTCCACGACTGGCGGTGGAAACTGACGCACTGCAGAGCTCCTCTCTCGGGATTTAGTTCCTTTTGCATTTTTCTAATAAAAAATGAAGTTGTCTTGGTTCCTGATGCAATCGCAGGAGGTAAGATTTAGTTCTAGAGAAAATTTACTTTTGTTTTCTATATCCCTTTTTGTGTTGAGAATTTCTTTTGATTGTTGGCTTGCTGCAGCTTTGATTGACTTTACTTCAACACGCCATTGCAATCTGTGTGCCTGTGTAGCATTCCGGCCTTCGCCCTCGCTCGCAGTGCGGCTTGCCGGCTTGCCGCAGCCTCGCATCTCTTCCCAAAAAGAAGCCCAGAACGAGCTGCTCGGCGAGCTGCTCGAGCCGCAAGCGAGCCGAGCCGAGCCGCATTTTCTCCTCATTTAGATTACGAGCCGAGCTGAGCCAGCTCGTTATCTAAACAAGCCAAAGCGAGCCGAGCCGAGCCGAGCCGGCTCGACATCCACCCCTAGTGCCAACAACGCACTACACACACCTTTATGGCTTTATCCAACGGCGTGTCACTCGTGCTGACCCGCCATCCCCCCATTTACTGCCTCCTCACTTGCGGCGCAACCCCTTGGTAGGGTTCCGCCGCCGCCGCCGCCTGCAGCAGCCTCCAGCGGATACCTCAATCCGTCATCGAAATCAAAGGTATGCGTCCGCCTCTAGGCTCCAGCGGATACCGCAATCCGCCGCCGAATTCTTGGAATGACACTAATTCGAGAAATTTATTGCAGATGGGCTGAGATGGTGGCAAGAGAGATGGAAAGGCGCTTGATCCTCCTCCGGCAAAGCGACAATGAAAGTCGCAGCTGACTTCTGCAGGCACGTCTGGTCCTCTGACGAGGCTAAAGTGCAGGCCTGCGGAACGGGATTCTTCCTCTGCCCCTACACGCTGCACACGGGGTAGGTCAACCTCGGTGCCTTCCTGCCGCACACGGGGTGGGTCAAGCTCGGCGCCTTCCTACCCCACACGGGGTGGGTCAAGCTCGGCGCCTTCCTGCCGCACACGGGGTGGGTCAACCACGGCGCCTTCCTACCGCACACGGGGTGGGTCAACCGCGGGCCGTCGCCCGCCCTGCCCTTCAGAGTTTCTTGCGCCAGATCCCAGGAAGGAGAAACAGGTACAACTTCACCCTCCACCAGAAGAGCCGCTTAAGATGATGGACCTGCGCAACCACACCAACCAAATGATTAAAGGTCTTAGATGGGTGCCTGAGAATCAGTGGTGGGACAAAACCAAGGACAAACGGGTCGAACTAAGATTTAGGAATGTCCTTCAGCAAACTTTCTATTACAACTACAAATATCTGCCCATGAAACTGTACCAGCACAGGGTTATAAATTGGGATCATATGACGTTGGCCGCGGGAGGGGATGTTAAGGCATACTCTGATGATCATCCCGGATTGGCTGATTTGGTCTCAATGCATCATAAGTATGTTGAGGATTGGGTGAGAGTTTTTTATGCTACTGTGTACATTACCGATACTAGGGAGTACATCATGTTCATGTTTCAGGGACGCCAGTATACTCTTTTCCGACACCATATTGCTGACAAACTTGGATTAAGGGATTTTGAAATAGGAAAGTACAACCATAAGACATCCCTACATAATATTGTCTACGGGGATCGTGAACCACCTCAGCGTAGTTTGCTCGGTGGGTTGTTCCCGTCCGACGAGGAGATGGCCAGACTTTTTGTTGAGTCATTCACAGGTAGGCGAGCATATCGCACGCCTGACATGCTTACCCCTGAGGCAAATGTGGTTCACCGGGCACAACGGAAGACATTGTTACCACAGATTGGCAATGCAGAGTCGATCACTAGTCTTCAGCAGTGGCTTCTCCTTCACGTCATGACTGGCCGGCCCTTCGACATCGTGGACTTCATTTTAGCCGAGATTGAAGATGTTATCAATTGATGGGTTGACCGTGGCCCGAAATATGTCGTATGCTCACTGGATCTCCTTCATCCTGAGTAGTGTTACCAGAGTAGATGAAGACGGGGAAAGGGTGCGAACCGGACCCAAAGATTGGCGTCCCGAGTACATGATGTCCGAGACACATTTCAAGGAATACAGGCCTGCGAGACCAGGAGACAGACGTCGTGGTCTAAGGGCTACAATTGAGCCATCTCCTGATGACATTTGTTCCTCAGACAGTGAAGGCAATGAGGCGTCTCCAGTGAGACATCTCCGAGTACATGATGGTGCATCGCTACCCACTGAAAAAACAAAAACAGTTCCAGTCACTCCAGCAACAACCAGTGAGCCAATGGACTCTTCCTTCTTTCTGAAACTGATCCTTGAAAATCAGCGCGACCAAAGAAAGTTCCAGTCAATGATGGAGATGAGGATAGCACAGCAGGAGGAGTTAAACCGCGCACACTCGGAGAAGATAGCACAAATGGTAACACAGCAGTAGCGCACTATGGAGAATTTTGTGAAAGCTTCACTGAGTCACCTTCACCAAGTTAACGGCTTACCGCCACCGCCCGCTCTACTCGCACCTATTGGTCAGACCCCCTTGCAACTCATGCCTCCTGCTAACTTTGGTAAATCATCTGAAGTCTATGAGCTGCCTCACAGTTCGGCAATTGGTTCACAATGGATGACAGAAAAGGATTCCAAAGAAGAAAAGGAAGCAAATGCAAAAATACTCAAGGTTTTATCTGATATTGCAGCAGAGGAAACGAATAAGGAAGACCCTTTGGCGGCAACAGAAAATGGTTCGGAAGATCCTGCTCCAGCTACCTCGGAAGGCTCTCGTGCAGCTGATCTTGCTCCAGCTCCTGCTACGTCGGAAGGCTTGCCTGCTCCTGCTCCTGCTACCTCAGAAGGCTCTCCTACTCCTGCTCCTGCTACCTCAGAAGGCTCTCCTGCTCCAGCTCCTGCTACCTTAGAAGGCTCTCCTGCTCCTGCTCCTGCTACCTCAGAAGGCTCTCCTGCTCCAGCTCCTGCTACCTCAGAAGGCTCTCCTGCTCCAGCTCCTGCTCCTGCTACCGAAGAAGGCTCTCCTGCTCCTGCTCCAGCTCCAGCTCCTGATGACCCTCTTCACAATCCTGTTACATCGGCTCCTTCGAACACCGACGAAAACGAGGTAGAATGTTAAACATTCCTTTTATTGTCATTGATTCCATTTGATTGTTGTATTCGAGTTGAACAATACATTTTTCTTCACGTGTGCGAACCAGCCATAAATAATCGTTTTGCCTGGGCTTTGTGCTCAGGTCTTCACAATTGCTGACCAAGATGAAATTGTACCGGAGTTAGAAGACTCCCAATACTCTTGTACCGGGTTGCACAATGAGATACAGGTACCAGCACTTCATTTCCAGAATAGAACATCGTACTTGTGTTGTGATGTTGAAGACTGCGACTTCCATACGATTGAATCCTCCGATTGGATTAATGGCTTGGATCAATGCGGGATTTCTACAACCAAAACAGAGAGTTCTACGGCCTCAACATCACGCAATGCATGAGTCATGCTATGCATAAAACGAACCCAACACTCCCTACGCATGCTTTTGTTTGTAATTTTTGATGTAATCCTTGAATCATGTCACAATACTGATGTTTGATGAAAGGAAGGGACGTGTTTATCTCCAATGTGGGCATGATCGAGGAGTATCCAACGTGACGTGCTCATAATCTTATAGTACTAAGCGAATCGGATAGACAAAGGAAGGGATGTGTTGATCTCCAATGTGGTTATGATCGAGGAGTATGCAACGTGACGTGCTCATAATCTTGTAGTACTAAGAATTGAATCGACGAAGGAAGGGTTGTGTTGATCTCCAATGTGGGCATGATCGAGGAGTATGCAACGTGACGTGCTCATAATCTTATAGTACTAAGAATTGAATAGACGAAGGAAGGGATGTGTTGATATCCAATGTGGGTATGATCGAGAAGTATGCAACGTGATGTGCTCATAATCTTGTAGTACTAAGCCAATCGAATCGACAAAGGAAGGGTTGGGTTGATCTCCAATGTGGGCATGATCAAGGAGTATGCAACGTTACGTACTCATAATCTTGTAGTACTAAGCCAATCGAATCGACAAAGGAAGGGATGTGTTGATCTCCAATGTGGGCATGATCGATGAGTATGCAACGTGACGTGCTCATAATCTTGTAGTACTAAGAATCGAATCGACGAAGGAAGGGATGTGTTGATCTCCAATGTGGGCATGATCGAGGAGTATGCAACGTGACGTGCTCATGATCATGTAGTACTAGGCGAATCGAATTGACGAAGGAAGGGATGTGTTGATCAATATAAGGGGAGCAGTACATAAACGAAATGAGTAGTTCCTAATCAAGGAATATCCTATGTAGTAGTATCTTGATTAGAGGAACATCCTTTGCCGCCAGTATATAGCGCTGACCAGCCCTCAGAACAAACCGGCGCGCGATTCAAATATTCAGAATTTCGAACGCCCGGGCAAAGCAGATGTTATATGTCCTTTTTGCTTCCCCCTTCCCAATGCACCCCGTTTCAGTCACCACCATAATGAAAGGGTATACTGGTAATCTGACAAGGCCCTCCACCGAAATGGATAAATTACCCCCGCCCCCGTCCCTTCCCTCCCTTCTACTCCTCTCCTCGCCATCTCAAATCTTTCCGCCCCCATTTCAACTTCCCTCCTCACCGGCAGCCCAAATCTTCACCTCCTCTCCACAATCGTCTCAAATCTACCGCTCATAGCTTCAGCCCCTTTCCCATCTGCCTCTGTAGTAGCAGCGGCGACGACACAATGGCACAGGGAGGGAAGGTCGTACGAAGGAAATATCCAGAACAAGGTACAATGTTTTCCTCCTCGGTTCAGCTTCCCCGGTGGATTCGTACTTGCGTGTTTTCCCATGTGGCAGATCCCATATGTGCACTAGTTTTTTTTCAGGTAGATCCCATGTCTACACTAGTTCTTTTTAGGATCTTGTTTTGACTAGGAACATCCTTTCAGGATCTTGTTCGGCTAGGAACATCCTACTGGTTCTTATAGAAGTTTTTAGATCTGACAGATCCCATGTCTACACTACTTCTTCTCAGGATCTTGTTTTGACTAGGAACATCTTTTTCAGGATCTTGTTTCGGCTAGGAACATCCTACTGGTTCTTATAGAAGTGTTTAGATCTAGTTTTATTTACAGTGGTAGGCCAACCTTACAGAAGTTTCTCTACTTTCCTAACAGAAGTAGACGAGCGCGGAGATTACGAGCGGCAGAGGGACATGAATGCTTTGAAGAATCACAATTTCTTCTCTAGTCTTGGCATCGAGAAAATGAAAGCACTTTTAGCAGCTGACCAACCAAGCAGAAAGGGTACCAACTGTTGGTATTTATTAACGCAAACAGAAAAATCCGCAAGCACACGGATACCGATGTAGCCTTCACCCGGGAGTATTCCAGAGTATCGATTTCCACGGGGAACGTGAAGTGTACTAGAAAGAGTTTAGAACGTCCTACGAAAAGTTTGATGATGTTGGGAGAGAGAGAGATTGTTTCTAAAGCCTCTAATCGATCTAAAAATCTGAGATACTCTTGGGTTTATTTATATTGGGACATCAGAACACTAGCCGCGGAAAGGGATGAGAAGGGGGCTAGGAACCTCCAACTACGGTCCTACAAACACCAATCCGAACGTGGTGGAATACGTCGGCCGTCAGGGCTGTCACCACCTGGGGCTACCACTAACTATCTGTGGGATTGGGTGCAATTCCAGGTAACCACTAGACTAAGCACCACGCCTAATCTAAAGATTACTACTCTAGCGTTGCAAAGACTAGAGCACTTGATGCAAGCAGGAATCTAATAAATAAACTTAAAGTAAATACTGAATGAAAATAAATAAATAGAGAACTTAGAATTAATAAATAAAGAACCTGGAGATTGCTGAAGAATGAACTAGTTGCTGTAGATGTACAATGTTGATGAAGATCCGACAGGTCCGGATCTCCAGCTTTCTCCTCACCTCTCTCCTTGATCTCACAACTAGATGAACTAGAAGAACTAGATCTAGAACTAGAACTAGAACTAGTTGAACTAGACAACTGGAGGGATCTCTCTCTTCTAATATGAAACCCTAACTTTTGCTCTATAGATAGCTAATGAGAAGATGATTGAACCAGGGGGTCTGGGGTCTGTTTATATAGTCCTGAGGGATAATCCGTCGCCGTAGGATCAAACCGACCTAAACAAGTGGTTTTGATCAACCCTAAGAGGCGGTGGAGGAACCTTCCCGAAGCAGGGCCTGATCGGAGCCAGGGGGGCCCGATCGGCCTCCCCACTGGGCCGGTCGGCCTGGGCTGGGCCCAGGCCGGGCTCCGCCTTCGCGTGTGGGCCTCTTGTCCCTTCTAGATGCGTATTTTCTGGGAGCCCACTTCGGTTGAGTTCGGGAGCCTTCTGGAGCCTTCTAGAATTCATTCTTTTCGCATTTTCCTGAATAGTCCCTGAAAATATATAATTCACCAAAACTCGTGGAATTCATTAGTCCAAGGCCCTATACTACTGTTGATTTATCTTTTTGGTCCTTTTTCATGTATTGTTGACATATAAAAGTATACGTTAACAGGCGTCAACACCAACGATACAACAATACAAGATTCGGATCCGGAGTACAACCCTTCTGATGAACATGAATCTTACCCAGAGACATGTCAACAAGAGGTAGTCTTATCATGAACTCATTTCATGTACTAGTTATGCAGGATTGCTTCTGATCTTCTCTTTTTTTGTTGAATTTTGTGTAATCAGGTCACTCATAGCATACCTGTCAGTGGAGGAAGAGGGACCAAGAGAATTCGGGCACCGGATGACCCTATCAGAATGTCTCCTAGACTGACTAGGACCAAGGCAAGGGAATTGGCTTTAGCTAATGGGAGTGGGACAACTCTTGATACACAAGAATTGCCCACTGAAAGCCAAGAATAGCAACCCACGATGAGAACATCATCGACATGATGACTGCAGAAGGCAAGTCATTTGATCTCATATTCGAATGTCCTAATTACCAACTGAATAATTATTAACTTGTATGGCTGTAACAAACTTGTTAGGTGATGCACGCCCTTCCAGAGCACAACGGGGCCGCGGGATTCAAGAAGATTGGGCAAAGATCTGGACCGAATTAGCCAAGGCTAAATGGCAAGATCCCTTTACACATTCAAGAAGGGCTCAAACGCCCAGAGGCACCAATGCAAGCTGCAAAGTTTGCATCAGAAGGTGGGATCATAGTGCGTGGGCACATACCGATCCTTCCTAGCTGGAAGGACTACAAGCCAAAGAAGAACCAGCAAGATGGTGAAAAGATTGAAGACCATCTCAAGAACTACATGGGAAAACTAGCGGTGTGCATATGTCCACTCATCTACTACCATAGTTCTTTGCATCCATTCTTGTCATCCATTTTTCTGATAATTGTCTTGTGCTAGGGGCAATTCGACATTGACACCACCAGTGAGCCTGTAAGGGTGGCATGCACTGACATGCTGAAGTCGATACAGAGACAGGCGAGGTATCGCCTGAAGCAAAAGTACTTCAATGATGTTCTAGCAAATGCAGTCCCAACAAAATCTCCTGTGACCAGTCTGACTGACGCCCAATGGAAGGCACTGGTTAACATTTGGTCTCCGCTGAGCACAGGGTATGATAGAACTTCAACTTACCACTACCACACTTTCGTGTACTTATATATTGTTCTTAATCTTATTTCTTACACGAGTTCTTATTATTGTAAAGGCGAGGTGTAGTACAAACACCGGTAATCGAGGAAAGGTCAAGTACCATCAGCGCACGGGATCTCGAAGCTACATTGTACAAGCTAATCTTGTGGTAAGCAGATGAACAGGTCATGTTTTTGCTCTGTAGTTCATTTCATGAACCATTTTACAATGCTAGCACTTTGATAATTATGCCTATTTTCGAAACATATTTAGAGGAAGAAGTATACTGCTGAAGGAGAAGGGCTAAGTCCACTTGATTATTTCAAGTCCTTCCACTGCAGCAAGAATGGCTTCACCGCTCCAGTACAGGCAGCCATTGTAAGTACTTGTCTGCTTTTGTATTTTTCTTTGCAACAATACTAGAAACATGTGTGACTATTTTATTTTAAACCTTTCATTTTATTTCCTTTTTTAGGCTCGCATGAAACAAATTGTCGCTGAACCTCAAGGCGACCAACCAAGAAAGACTGCTGCTGAAGCAGTGGCGGAAGTTGTCCAATCTAGGACTTTTCGGGAGGTTGCTGGCATTCGCCCGCCCTCCATGAAAAAGACTAGGGTTACTACTGCACTTCAGGTTCAGGAAATACGAGCTGGACTTAACAATGAGAAGCAAGGGGGGCACAACTGCGGCAGAAGATTGTTGAACAGGAGGTCGAGATGAGCGAACTGAGATTGAAGGCTCAAGAACAGGAGACAACATTGAAGTCTCAAACAGAAGCGCTTGAAGCTTTGAAGAAGAGCACAACTGACATACATAATCTGATCCAAGGCTTGATAAATTTCAGCCAGGTTTATCCTCCTCTCAACTGAAGTGTGGTCCTGGTGAACTTGTGTTGCTGATGACTTGTTGTATGTTGATTCGATTCGATGCTAACTTGATGTATACTGCACAATTGTACTGGTTGAACTATTCCTTAAATGTGGTGTGAATTATATGGAAGTGAGAAATGTTTTGTTTTGTTGTCTGATTATGTGCTGGCGATCAGCAGCAGCCAGAACAGTATATAGTGCCCTGCGAAATGCAATATGGGCTGATCTAAAAAAACAATATGGGTCGAGGCCCAGGAAAGGCCCTGTGGATAATTGCCCAAAATCAAATGTCCAAGCATAATGCAATATGGGCCAAGTTCGTTAGATTGCTATGGCCCAAAATAAAATAGCCCAATATACTGTGCAACAAACATTTCGGGAATGACCAAAAAAAATAACACAAAAACCTAAAACGGGCTAAAATTGGCCCAACAATATTAGGCGCACAAAGGCTCTTACATGGACCGGGCCTCAATTTGTGATGAATCGAAATCGTCATAACCCCCTGCCACGTTGGAGCCACGATGGATCTCAGTCCGATGTGGCAGGTAGCTTATGACGCCTTAGTGTTACGAATTTATACGCATCATTAAACTCATGACGCCGCGAAATAAGGTCTCGTCATTAATCGCGGTTTGTGACGCTCGATTAATGACGGAGCATTTTCGTAACAACCGGAGTCATTAATCGCGGTTTATGACGAGAAACGGCATTTTTGCGTCACTAGTCGGCGTTTTTCTTGTAGTGGTTTTTTTAGTAGTCCACTTTGACGGATCTTCCGGCAATGGGTCGGATCTTCTGAGATTCAACAAAATAGTGTTAAACAAACTTCCCAGAAACCCTAGGTTCAGATCTTCTGACCTAGGCAGATTGTATACACGAGAGTGAAAAGAAGCTAAGTCATAGAACTTCTGAATCTAGTGTCAGATCTTCTGAATTGAAAAATCTCGAGACAGAGCCGTTCGGAACCTCTGTGGGATCTTCTAGCCTATCCATCGGAACTTAGCCAGAGACCCCTTTGGAGGCTAAGACAAACAACTTACGACACAAATCTTCCAACGTGAAAAGGTTCGAGACAGAGCCGCTTGGAACTTCTAGTCGGATCTTCCGGCTGCACTGCCGAAACTTGCATAGAACACTCTCAGGCACTGAAACTTGCTAAGTCATGGATGTTCCGACACTACGGTCGGATCTTTTGATGTTAAACGACCCCAAGACAGAGCCTCCCGAATCCTTTGGTTGGAACTTCCGACCTAAGATTTGACGGTCGCGAGAAAAGTTAGAAACACCAAGTGTTTGTGCATTAAGCTTGTATCTCTCACGGGTACCTAGCATCTCAAGATAAGCACTTTAACAACCTAAATCAATCAAGTGTGCCCCCCTTGATAGTGGTCTTAAACTCAAATTCAAATGGAAAATCAAATCTAAATCCTTCGTGAGCTTCCACCATCATATGTATTAGAATTGGGGACCTTCCTTTTAACATTAACTCTTTCTTTTCTTTTTATTCCTGCACATATCTCATTGAAAGCATCATATCTCAAGTTTCTATTGTCACTATCACCAAAATCATTTTATGGCCTAGATGCACTTTCACTACCATGAATGGAAGTAACCAAATATAATTGTTGGAAATCTTAGATAATTTGGCTATTTTGGATTATGCTATCACTCTTACGAGCAAAGGGATTATAAAGAGTAACTGACATAATTGGTATGGATAAATGGATGCGAGCAAAGGGAAGAACAATGAACCCTAGGCGATAATCATTCTTCTCTTCTTGTACCCTACTTGTCTCTTTTTCGCCCTTCTTATGTACAATTGAGGTGTTCTCTTTTGCGAATGCTAATTTTCTTATCTCACCTCAAATGATTTGTTTCAAATTTCACAAAAAAGCAACATACTAGAGAGGCATATTCAATAATTTTTGAAATTCTAGCATGTGTCACCTTAGTACATCACCTGTGATCATGACACCATTAATCTGTTTTGTTCGTCTATGTCCTTATTAAGACTAAAATGCTAATTGTTGGGTTTGTAGCTAGTTGGGAGAGTTCTAGTGCAAACATCGCATATCGTTTAACTATGTTCCTTTAATAGTTAACAATGTGGGTGCATCTTGTATGAGAAAGGATGTCTTGATTTCAAAGCATCATGATGTGTTGATAGAAAAGATTGAGAATGGTGAGATTATGACTAGAAAAGATTTAAACCAAGAAAGTGGCCTAGCTACTCTTGGAGACGCTAGATGGGGTTCACATCTTAAAGCTTTGCTTCACATTTTGGGGATGTGGGAGATTATCATAGATGTTCTTGAGATAGTGAAGAAAGATTCTATTAAACCAGGATGTAATGGTGGAGCTTTAGGTTTAATTGAAAGATGGAGAGTTTTGATTTTGTGTTCATCTTACATTTGATGATAGAATTGTTAAGCATGACAATATTTTGTCATGTGCTTTGCAAAGGAAGGATCAAGTTATAGTTGAAGCAATGCATTTGATCACAGATGTGAAAGAGAGCTTGCGGGATATGAGGGAAAATGGATGGGAGCCATTAATCAAAAAAGTGAAAAAAAAGTCTGTGAGAAGATTGAGATTGAAGTGCCAGATTCGTACAAGGAAATAAATATTAGAGAGACATCTAGACGAATTAAACAAAAGGTAACAAACATGCATTACTATCATGTTGAGATTTTTCTTGTCACCATTGATGTCGGAGTTTTATATCTGGCAACCTTCATAGGGAGTACCCATTAGGAGGGTAGATAGTGGATGATCTCCATGACCTGGAACTCGAAGGTATGCGCAAGGACACAAGACACAGATTTATACAGGTTCGGGCAGCTAGAGTAGCGTACCCTACGTCCTACTTGGTGTAATATATTGCGCCCCGCACTTGGGAGTTGAGGTGTTGCCTCATGGTGTGTGTTGACGGTCCTTACAACAAACTTTTGACCGTCAACATCTCGGCTACGGTAGCGCTTTATAACGAATTTCATGCATGTTTCAGGTGCTAACAAGGTTCCACGAGTTGTGTTGAGTTTTTATCTGCAGGATCAAGATTAGGGAGCCACATAAGGTAGGCACGGCCGCACCTAGTGGAACGACCAGTCCTACCTTGCACCACTATGCAGGTTCACACCAAGTGAAGTCCTATGCATCAGCTCCCAAAAGACCGAACTCATCACGATCGTGCTGGATCAAGCAAACACACCACAGGCGAGCAACACAGGAGCCAGGAGGTAGGGCCGGCCGCACCACCAGGGCCGGCCGAACCTCCAGGGCCGGCCGCACCACTAGGGCCGGTCGCACCTGCCCAACTCGCCCAAACGTGCCACCAAGCCTCGGTCACTCAAGGGAACACAACTGCGAACGATCCTGATCGAAGGAACAAGGTCGGTTTGATCCAGAGGTTGACATTAGCCTCACTTGGACCCATGGACCCACAAGCCAGTGAACAACCGACGTGGGGAAACGTCCACAACTTCATCTACCCATTAGAGCATGATCCGGAGTGAATGACAAGAGGGCCCAGGGCCGGCCGCACCAAGAGGACGGGCTGCGCCTCCTTCACTCAGCAAACCGACCCACAACCGCCTTCTTACCGCCTCATGGACCAAATCACAGACGCACGATCGAAGGCGGTGGAAATCACAGGGCCGGCCGCACCTGGAGATACGGCCGCACCTCCTTGCCGGGCACTGCAGCTCCCTCTCGCCTACAAGTACCCCCTCCTGCAGCCACCGACCCATTGGGGCTATAAATTGAGCCTGGCACCTCGTGGAACAACACAAGTGATTAGAAGCAAGTGGCGGAACCCTACAGAAGTTAGTATTCAGAGAGTAGGGAGAGAGAGTTGAGTGTTGGAGTAGAAGCCGGAGTCGGTCTTCTTCTTGTACCTCGGCGGGTGCGGTACTACTTCGGTCGTCCACACCCGGGATACTTTGTAAGTTTGGATTCGTGAGTAACTAAATCTCAAGTCATTACATTATTCGCTCTTAGGTTCCTCGATTGTGGTTTAAGTAGTTTCTACTTATCGTGATTGCTTTGCTCTAGCGTGGGGTAAAGTAGTGCTCGGTTAGTGTAGACGCGGTGTCTAGACTCTCCGGTACCTTGGAATGCTTCCCGGTTCAACGGAATAGTTGTGGTACCCTAGGGAGGTGACAGCTCCGGACGGGCTCTGTAGTCCACCACGTTAGTTCCGGCAGGTAGGAGTTACGACATCAGAGCCCCCTTCTCATCCCTTTCTGTGGCTCTTTTCCCTCTGGCCCCGACGAGCGACGAGTTGTGCCTTGATTCTATCCGTGACCCTCACGAGTCCCAAACTTCATTAGCTATCCCCTCTCTACCCGAAATCTACCCTTGCCTTTCTATCCTTCGTCACCATATCCCCCGGACGAATTAGTTCAGGTTCTCAACACTTCTCATTCCCTGTGGAAATCGATACCTTGGAATGTCCCGGGTGAAAGCTACAGCGGTATCCGTGCACTTGCGGATTTATCTGTGATCGTGTAGTTACCAACAGGCTTTCTAGCGCCATTGCAAATCTAGTAACGACGTAAGAAGTGCCAACAAGCTTTCTGGCGCCATTGCCGGGGATATAAACCTGGTGCGATGCTAGAGAGTGTCAACAAGCTTTCTGGCGCCGTTGCCAGGGAACGGTAGCTGTTCTGATCCCGAACCCAGTTTGTCCGTGTATCACCTCATTTATCACATGGATTCCAATCCAACCCTTTTTGATTTTTCCGCTCCAAAGGGCGATCATTTGGAGCCTCCACCTTCACCACATTCCATTGAAACACCTAGCTATGAGCTACGTCCCGGCTTCATAGCTATGGTCCGAGAGCAAAGCTTCTCCGGAGATAAGGATGAAAGTCCTTATTCCCACCTGCGCGAGTTCGAACAATTTTGTCTGTGTCTTGTGATCGCAGGAATGAGTCAAGATACCTTGAAATGGAAACTCTTTCCGTTTTCATTAACGGGGAGAGCAAAACAATGGTATTCGCTCAATGTGAGAAGTATGGAGGGAGATTGGGAAAGTTTACAAAAGGCTTTTTGCCTAACATTCTTCCCGACTCCCCAAGTAGTGAAACTCTGACGAGAGGTCATCTGTTTTGAGCAACGGAAGACCGAACCTCTAGGAGCCGCATGGGCAAGATTTATGAAAACCGTAGATTCTGGTCCAGACCTTGGTATTGCAGAGCCCATTCTTTTGCAACATTTTCGCGATGGTCTTGGACCAGAGTCAGCAATTTTCTTAGACTCTTCTTTCGGAGGATCTTTCACTCATCTCACCTTGTCTGAGTGTAAGGACATTCTAACAAAAATCCTTCAAAATACCCCTTACACGGGAGTTTATGATGAATTCCCGGATGAGGAAGAGATCACTCAGGAGGAGCACATGCCAAACACTCTCTCGGAACCAAAACCCATAGAGGAGGAACCCATTTTCCCAACTATCCAATCCGTAGAGGATTGCACTCCTCTAACAAAAACATGGTTCACCGATGAACCATTTCAACCATACAGAGAGTTTGACGACCCCTTGTGCGATTTCGTCTACGAGTTTTACGATGAGCTATTTGCTGACTTTGGGAATACTTGGAATTACCAAAGAGTAGAGAGACCAAAAGCACAAGAGGAGCCGGAAACTCCTATCTCTTACTCAGAAGAACGAGCCGAGCATTTTAGGCTCATTACGAATCTTTCGGCCATCATGAGTAGAGAATGGTTGGATGAGGCGAAAGCCTCGACCGATGTCATAAAACTCCCAACCAAAATGAGGCACACTAGATGTGAACTCATGGGAAATAAGCATGATGTCGGGTATGAACCTAGCCTAGGGATCAACATTATCAGTTCATCCTTAGCGAAATCCCTAGCAACCGCATCTTCTCTCTCAAGATCTTCGAAACTCCTTAACATCCCTTCAGGAGAGACATTAGGTTGCCAGGGCATTCTTCGGGTGTTTCCCGTAAAATTTACGGAACACGAGCTTTATCTTGATTTTCATCTCTTTGATCTACCTTGTCATCACACCCATTCAATCATCATCGGTAGACCTATCATGAAAATCTTAGAGCAATCTCCAAGGAAACCAGTGTTGGAGCTAAAGATCGGTGACGACTTCCTACCGGTGTCTTATCTTAGAACCGAAAACTCCCCCGTAGAAGTCGAACCCAAACCAGATCTACTAGAGGAGGTAATGGCCGCCTCCCTAGCAGAGCTAGATCAACCAAACTTTGAAGAGGAAATCCCATTCTTCACAGAGGAGGATGAGGCCCCAGTCTCATTTAAGCTAGACCCGACCGAAAAGCCGGAATAGCCACCAATAGAGCTTAAACCTCTTCCTCCGGGATTAAAGTACATGTTTCTCCATGGGAATCGAGAAACTCCAGTGATCATCAGCGATAAGCTATCTGAGGGGGAAACTCAGCAGCTCATCACTGTTCTTGAAACCCATCGATCAGTACTAGGATACTCTCTTCAAGATCTCAAGGGAATTAGCCCCACTCTTTGCACACATAGGATTCCCATCGAACCCGACGCAACCCCTTCAAGAGAACCTCAACGTCAGCTCAACAACAACATGAGGGAGGTAGTGAAAAAGGAAGTATTAAAACTCCTTCATGCCGGGATTATCTACCCGGTACCCAATAGTGAATGGGTTAGTCCCGTTCAAGTTGTGCCAAAGAAGGGAGGCATGACGGTGGTGCGCAATGATAAGAATGAGCTTATCCCTCAGCGCACCGTCATAGGGTGGCGTATGTGCATAGATTATCGCAAGCTTAACAAGGCCACAAAGAAAGACCACTTTCCCCTTCCTTTCATAGACGAGATGTTGGAACGGTTAGCGAAGCATTCCTTCTTTTGCTTCCTAGACGGCTATTCTGGTTATCACCAAATTCCTATCCATCCCGATGACCAAGATAAAACCACTTTTACATGCTCTTACGGAACTTTCGCCTATCGGCGAATGTCCTTTGGGCTATGTAATGCTCCAGCCTCTTTTCAACGTTGCATGATGTCAATCTTCTCGGATATGATTGAGCAAATCATGGAAGTATTCATGGACGATTTTTCGGTTTATGGAAAGACCTTCTCGGAATGCCTTAAAAATCTTGATAAAGTTCTTAGAAGGTGTGCCGAGAAGGATCTTGTCCTCAACTGGGAAAAGTGTCATTTCATGGTAAGAGAAGGGATTGTCCTCGGGCACAGGGTGTCCGAACGAGGGATAGAGGTGGATAGAGCTAAGATAGAGGTTATTGAACAACTTCCACCCCCAGCCAATGTCAAAGGCATCCGTAGTTTCCTAGGCCACGCAGGATTCTACCGTAGGTTCATCAAAAACTTTTCGGAAATTGCCCGTCCTTTGACCAAACTCTTAGCCAAGGATACCCCTTTCGTTTTCGATGAAGAATGCCTCATTGCATTTCATACCCTCAAGAAAGCCTTGATCTCAGCCCCAATTATCCAACCTCCCGATTGGAGTTTGCCTTTTGAGATCATGTGCGATGCTAGCGATTATGCTGTTGGGGCGGTCCTAGGACAAACTAAGGACAAGAAACACCATGATATAGCCTACGCTAGCAAGACTCTCAACAGTGCTCAGCTGAATTATGCTACCACCAAAAAAGAGCTCCTAGCTGTGGTTTTTGCAATAGACAAGTTTAGGTCCTACCTAGTGGGGGCCAAGGTGATTGTCTTTACAAATCACGCCGCCCTCAAGTACCTCCTCGCGAAGAAAGATGCAAAGCCAAGATTGATCCGATGGATTCTACTACTCCAAGAGTTTGACATAAAAATCAAGGATAAACCAAGAGTGGAAAATTCAGTAGCAGATCATTTATCAAGGCTTCATCTAGAGCATGATTCATCACTGCCAATCAATGATTTCTTGAGGGACGATACACTCCTCAGGGTGGATAACAATGATCCTTGGTATACAGACATTGTCAATTTTATGGCATCAGGATATGTGCCACCCGGGGGAGATAAGAGGAAGTTGATATACGAGAGTAGACTCCACATGTGGGACGAGCCCTACCTATTCCGCATATGCGCAGACGGCCTTCTACGACGTTGCGTACCATCATGGGAAGTGAACGGCATCTTAGAAAGGTGTCACTCGTCAGAATATGGAGGACACTATGGAGCATTCCGTACCAATGCAAAAGTCTGGCAGTGTGGTTTCTTTTGGCCCACCATGTACCAAGATGCCAAGGATTTTGTGAGAAGGTGACCAAGATGTCAGAAGCATGGTAACATTAGTACAAGAGATGCCATGCCCCTCACCACCAATCTTCAAGTCGAAATCTTCGATGTCTGGGGGATTGACTACATGGGACCTTTTCCAATGTGAGGGAATTGTGAATACATACTAGTGGCAGTGGATTATGTGTCAAAATGGGTAGAAGCAATACCTTGTCATACAGCAGCTGCTCGAAGCTCGAAGAAAATGTTCCACGACATAATATTCCCTAGATTCGGAGTACCAAAGGTAGTCATCAGTGACGGGGGATCACATTTCATTGATGGGAACTTCCGAAGATACTTGAAAGCTCAAGGAGTGGAGCACCGAGTCGCTACTCCATATCATCCCCAAACAAGTGGCCAAGTTGAAACATCAAACAAGTAAATCAAGAACATCCTTCAGAAGACTGTCCACGAGATGGGAAGAGGATGGAAAGATAAACTTCCCGAAGCATTGTGGGCATATCACATGGCCTACAAAACTCCCATTGGTATGACACCATACCAATTGGTTTATGGGAAGACATGTCACTTGCCCGTGGAATTGGAGTACAAATCACATTGGGCTATCAAGAGATGGCATATGGATCTTCCCACCGCCGGAATCAAAAGACAAATGCAATTGGGTGAACTCGAGGAATGGAGGGAGAAGGCATATCACAATGCAAAGGTGTATAAGGAGAAAACCAAGAGGTGGCACGATAAGAGGATCAAGAAGAAATCTTTTGAACCAGGAGATAAGGTACTACTCTTTAACTCTCGCTTTAAACTTTTTGGTCGTGGAAAGCTTAGAAGTAAATGGGACAGCCCTTTCACGGTTTTAAATTCTGCTTCGCATGGGGCCGTAACCCTACAAGATTCAGACGGAAACACTTTTAAAGTAAATGGGCAAAGACTTAAAATCTTCCTTGAACCAAACATGCCTAACCTCGAAGAATTTGATGTTATCGAGGTCCTTAACTTGGATTGATTGAAGTCTTGCTTGTCTTATGTATATAGAGTGTTTCTTGTTTGTTTTCCTGTTTCTTTTTGCTCTCCTTTCTTAGTTGCCACGAAGCCAGCCTTTTGGGGTAGTGGGCTAGGGACGGCCACACCTAGAGGGCCGGCCGCACCTCCCTCATTTGGCTCTCGGCTGCGCGTGAGCTAGGGTATCTAGTACCTCCCCGTGTGCTATCCAGATAACCCCTGAAAACCTCGCGTAACGAGTTCCTCCCCAGAAACCAATCTCCTTTCCAAAAACCCTCGCTTTCTCGTCATCTCCTAGCAAACCATGGGTGGTGACGGCCCTAGCAACCTCTCCAAGAGCTCGGCACCCACCACCCCTGGCGGTGCGTCCTCAAAAGCGCTTGCAGGAGGTTCCGGGGTAGGATCGAGCCAAAACTCACCTCGCCAGGGGTCCCTGGCCCTTGCTCATGCATCCCAGGAGGCAACCCTAGGAGCGGGTAGGACCGGCCGCACCACCCAGGTCCGACCGCACCAAGCCCGTTCGGCCAGCCCGGCCGACGTGCAGAGGAGGTCCTTGTCCCCCAGGAGAACGATCGGGAAAGGGAAACCCCGACGTTTAGAGTCACCGGCACACCCTACAACGGGCCAGCTGAGGCTGAAGGAGCCGGAGACGCCAATCTCTGGGCGACTCTTCAACGAGTCGCCAAGAGAGAACATCTTCGCCATAAAGACGGCCGCGGCAGAATTCTTCAAGCCCCCAACAGAGGGGAAATACAAGATCATTGGGCGCAAGACTCCCCGAGGGTATGAGAAGCAGTTGATCCCTCGGTTGGACAGGGACGATTTGGAGCCCGATGAGTCCATCTTCTCCACCCCTACTAGCGGGATGCGCCACCGCAAGCCTCCACCGATCCGTGGTCCTCCTGGCCAGTTTGAAGATTCAGAGGAGGATTCAGAGGACGAGGATCCTTACGAGGGTCTTCGTAACGAGATCGCTGAGCTAAAGATGAAGAACAACTTGCTGGAGGAGCGCATAGCCGAGGCAGAGCTCGGGCGGATGGACATGGATGGCAAGATGGAAATTCTCCGCAAAGCCCTCTGCAGCAAGTTTAGGCGCCTGTTAAAGGAACTAGGGCATCCGGATCTCTACGACTGCGTTTTGCCTTAGATCTCTAAGCGTAGGATCCGTGTAGCATCTCGTTAGTGTCGTTTCCCTTCTTGTGTGTTAGTTTTGCTCTTTCAAAAACTTGTTTGTTTTAATTCATTTAGGTTTGCATGAATAAAGAGATGCTACAAACGCTTTGACCACCTTTTAATCTCTAGTTATTTTGCTGCTCTGGCTGGTGATTTGAGCCAGCCAGAGAATGTTATTTCACCCGGTTCACGAGTGTGCAGGAAAAACGAAAGGAGGTAAGGCCGGCCGCACCTAGAGGGCCGGCCGCACCTACCTTCATCACACAAATGCGAAACCAACAACGTGTAGGTAACCGAGGTGCACCAGAGACAGCTCGCGAAGCACGACACAAAATTTGGGAGGGCCGGCCGCACCTGCCAATTCTTCACGAATCGAACATCTTCATGCTAAGTCACGCTGGTTTGAATCCCTAACTCATCTCGTGATGTTATCTTATGGCTATCCTATTTATCTTGCTTAGTATCAAAACTGCATTATCATGCTTTTGAAAATGTTGCCTACCCATCCTCACTTCGGAAATGAGGAATAATTGCTATGTTAAACCCTTGCAAGAACCTAGTATACAATTTTATACTCTATAGGCTTGATGAATTTATTGGTTCTCTTCGAAACTTGAGCCTGAATTAAAACTTTGTGGGATGCAAATACTTATGACCAAACCTAAGATGTTGACTAGTATGATATGGTGCGACAATGTTAATCTTGCTCTGTCTCATAGTATGGTGAAAATCTCAGATGATTTCTTTTGAGAAAATAAAACAAGACAAGTTCCTCAATGGTCATATCACCTACCAAAGCCATATGTTGCTATCAAAGTTAAACCTTCTACATATGCTTGCTTGTGACCCATTGAGTTTTGCCAAATTGTTGTGACCCTTGGTAGAATCTTTTCATGCTCCCATGATCGAGATCACGTACACCCACATATACATGCTAACTCTTACACCGGGAGTTATGCAAAACATGCCATCCATCCACCAAAAATAAATACTCCAAGTTCCAAAGAGATTTCTCTTCTTGCAAAAGGAGAGAGGGGTCATTGAAAAAAAAAGAGAAAGAGAAAAATAAATGCTCAAAGAAGCATAGAAAAATGTGCTCCAATCAAAGGGCATAGAAAAAAAAGAAGGAAGCATGACCCCCCTCCAAAAAGCAAGAGGAAAATCTCAAAGCAAGGAGTACTAGAAAAAAACAAACAAAAATATTCCACACACTTACACATCTCGATCAAGTTGCATGACTAGTTTTTTCTTGGATCCGGTCTTTGGCTCAACAACATTATGTGGTATAAGTGAGTCTCATGCTTATCCTACCCAAAGCTCCACATACAAGCCATAGAGTAGGAAGATGAGGCTCGTTCAAAAGCCTTTGGTGAGGTAACAAACACCACTTGAGCGATCGAGGGAACCATCCGAGGAACTTTGTCTCTCTTTGCAAAAATTTTCAAAACTCCGAGATAGAATCCAGAAAAAGAGAAGAGTGAGTGATGCAAAGTCAAAACCGTTCTACTCTTCAACCTCCGAAGGCAAGGTGAAAAGTTACAAGCCCCACAGGTAAGCAAGGCAAAGTTTCTTTGGTGCCAATACTTTCAAATAGCCAGTAGGGCACGGAATTGTGCACTAGTACTTGCAGGGAGGTAACACAAAGCAATGTCCATCCGCCTTTCAAGACTAGGCTTTGCTCGAGGACGAGCAAACATCTAGCGTGGGGGAGTTTGTTGACGGTCCTTACAACAAACTTTTGACCGTCAACATCTCGGCTACGGTAGCGCTTTATAACGAATTTCATGCATGTTTCAGATGCTAACAAGGTTCCACGAGTTGTGTTGAGTTTTTATCTGCAGGATCAAGATTAGGGGGCAATTCCGGAGCACCGAGCCACATAAGGTAGGCACGGCCGCACCTAGTGGAACGGCCGGTCCTACCTTGCACCACTATGCAGGTTCACACCAAATGAAGTCCTATGCATCAGCTCCCAAAAGACCGAACTCATCACGATCGTGCTGGATCAAGCAAACACACCACAGGCGAGCAACACAGGAGCCAGGAGGCAGGGCCGGCCGCACCACCAGGGCCGGCCGAACCTCCAGGGCCGGCCGCACCACTAGGGCCGGCCGCACCTGCCCAACTCGCCCAAACGTGCCACCAAGCCTCGGTCACTCAAGGGAACACAACTGCGAACGATCCTGATCAAAGGAACAAGGTCGGTTTGATCCAGAGGTTGAGATTAGCCTCACTTGGACCCATGGACCCACAAGCCAGTGAACAACCGACGTGGGGCAACGTCCACGACTTCATCTACCCATTAGAGCATGATCCGGAGTGAATGACAAGAGGGCCCAGGGCCGGCCGCACCAAGAGGACCGGCCGCACCTCCTTCACTCAGCAAACCGACCCACAACCGCCTTCTAACTGCCTCAGGGACCAAATCACAGACGCACGATCGAAGGCGGTGGAAATCACAGGGCCGGCCGCACCTGGAGATACGGCCGCACCTCCTTGCCGAGCACTGCAGCTCCCTCTCGCCTACAAGTACCCCCTCCTGCAGCCACCGACCCATTGGGGCTATAAATTGAGCCTGGCACCTCGTGGAAAAACACAAGTGATTAGAAGCAAGTGGCGGAGCCCTACAGAAGTTAGTATTCAGAGAGTAGGGAGAGAGAGTTGAGTGTTGGAGTAGAAGCCGAAGTCGGTCTTCGTCTTGTACCTCGGCGGGTGCGGTACTACTTCGGTCGTCCACACCCGGGATACTTTGTAAGTTTGGATTCGTGAGTAACTAAGTCTCAAGTCATTACATTATTCGCTCTTAGGTTCCTCGATTGTGGTTTAAGTAGTTTCTACTTATCGTGATTGCTTTGCTCTAGCACGGGGTAAAGTAGTGCTCGGTTAGTGTAGACGCGGTGTCTAGACTCTCCGGTACCTTGGAATGCTTCCCGGTTCAACGGAATAGTTGTGGTACCCTAGGGAGGTAACAGCTCCGGACGGGCTCTGTAGTCCACCACGTTACTTCCGACAGGTAGGAGTTACGACATCAGAGCCCCCTTCTCATCCCTTTCTGTGGCTCTTTTCCCTCTGGCCCCGACGAGTGACGAGTTGTGCCTTGATTCTATCCGTGACCCTCACGAGTCCCAAACTTCATTAGCTATCCCCTCTCTACCCGAAATCTACCCTTGCCTTTCTATCCTTCGTCACCATATCCCCCGGACAAATTAGTTCAGGTTCTCAACACTTCTCGTTCCCTGTGGAAATCGATACCTTGGAATACTCCCGGGTGAAAGCTACAGCGGTATCCGTGCGCTTGCGGATTTATCTGTGATCGTGTAGTTACCAACAGGCTTTCTAGCGCCGTTGCAAATCTAGTAACGACGTAAGAAGTGCCAACAAGCTTTCTGGCGCCGTTGCCGGGGATATAAACCTAGTGCGACGCTAGAGAGTGTCAACAGTGTGTGACAATCTAGGTTCCTCGACCATGTTCATATAGTTTAGGGAAGGGTTACTAGTGGTTACAACTTACAAGGTGGGACTCCTAGTAGGATTACATTGTATAAGTCCTAGTAGGATATAGGGGAATTCTACTAGGAGCCTGCCTTCTTCCTTTCTTGCTAGCACCCGGGGTGTAATGCCCGACAATTGATGCCATCTTGACTGAGTTAAATCATTGGTTCAGTGAAATTAGTTCAGAGTTATTAGTATGTATGGTTGCCTTTAACCTAAGAAGTTCTTCTATACTTTTGATGTGGGCAAACTTGTGGGGCTTGCTGAAATTTATACCGACTATTTTCATATTTGTGACCTCTCTCTTTTGCCAAATCAACTTAGACATTTCATCAACCGTGCTAGAAGAACTTCAGATTTTCTTGATGCACTGAACTTCGAAAGGTTGCTGAAATTGTGGCCAATACTGATATGTACAGTTCTTATAAATTGGTTTATCATCTCATTGAGCTAACATTGATACTACCGGTGGCAACGACTTCAGTTTAGAGGATATTTTCAGTCATGTCCATTATAAAGACATATTTATGAAGTAAAACGGGTGATGAATGGTTCAATGACCTGATGATATGCTATAATGAGAAGGAGATGGTTAGATAAATTGTTAATGAAAAGATCAAAAAGCGATTTCAAGAAATGAAAAAACGTCGTATGTTATTAAAAATTAGTAATTTGACCAATCAATTATCTATATGTGCAGGTTGCTTCCTCGGATGAATAATGGGTGTCACCGTCACGTGTTGTCCATTAGTTTCGTAATTTTACCTTTTGGTATTGATAAATTGCAATCTTTATTTCTCATTATGTATTTTATGATTTTCAACGTTCATTGATGGTTCGATATAAATAATTATATTAGATTACTTCAAACTATTATATTTGTCTATTGTGAGGGGTCAGAGTGGTGTTATGTTAATATATATCGCTTTAGGACGCGGACACATATTATAGACAATTCTTGTAGAGCAGTCACCCAATGCATTGTTTCTGGCATTTATTTAGTAGGACCCATGTATCTTTATTTTTTAATCACCCCTCCCTCATCCGTTTTGCCCCAATCTCCTCGCCACCAACACTGGTGGCGCACCTTCGGCCTCCGCCCGTGGCATCTGCGGATCTGCCCACATCGGCGCGCTGGTACACGTCGCATTCCTCGTCATCGTCGGCGGCCGCCCCTGCTCCTGCCTCAACACTCTCCGACCACGACGACCACCACTTGCTCTCGCAGTCTACACCCCGCGCTCTCCAACCATGATGGCCCCGCCCGCAGCGGCCACCCTCGCAGGCTCCGACCGGCTTTCGAGCGAGGCCGAGCCAGCCGCACCCGCTCCTGTAGCGAGCTCGGCGCTGCTCACTGGGTGGGTGACCGATTGCAGATCTCCCACGCCGGCCTCACCCCACGCCGACGGCCTCAGTTTGTCGTGCCCTCCCGCGCCTGCCCGTCCTCCTCGATGCCGGCGGTCAGCCGAGCTGTGAGGCCCCAACCTCCTCTGATGGTCGTGCACTGTACCTGTGTCCAGGCATTAGCTTCCACCGCCCATGCTCTCTCGCGCTGATGCTCACGTACTCGCGTGCGTGTTGGCCTCCACTGGCTCTGGCTGCCGCGTCGGCGACCAATCGTGTGGCCTCGTGCCAGGGTTCAGCCCGTGACAGTGCATCTCGTCACGCGCCGACGGCCTCCTTGTGCGGTTCTGCCCAGGCAGACCTGTGGGGTGGAGACATAGCTGGACCGCGAGGCGGAGGGAGAAGAGAGAGGAGGAGGGGTGGGACCCGCCTCGTACTGAGCCACGTCCTAGCAAGAGCCGCTACATTCTAGCGACATTTCCTTCTCTTTCTTCTTTTCTCTTTCCTACGTGGTGGCCTGTAAAGAGCTTGTAGGTAACCATTGCGGGTGGCCTAGTGCCCTTAGTTCAGCTCCTTCTAAAAGTTTTCCTGTCTCCGTCCCCCACGTAAACAAACTCAAAGCTTGGAAAATTGAAAGAATCAGTGCCATATCGGAGTCGGGACCGTATCCTTAGCCGCAGCTCGAGTGAGCACAACGTCTATCCAACTGCAACAATTAAGACCCGTTTCACTGAGTGCGAAATAGGAGCATGATACTTGTGCTGCTTTAGCATCGTGCATCATGTCAATACATGCAACCGAAAGGGAACGCAAACGGGAGCAGGTGAATGGACTCTCCTTCTCAGGAGTCAGTTCATTGCACGAGTTGATGAGTCGCCGTACGGTTGAGTAGGTCATGACCAGGCTAGCAACGGCAGCATTTGGCCTTCACGCACGCAGCTCACCCCATCGCACGGTCCTGAACAGAGGCTAGTAGCAATAGTCGATCACGCACCAAAGCTAATAACCCAACGTTGGATACTACTAACTCGGAATCGAAATATTTATTGCCGCTCACCTTTAATCATCACATATATTTGATCATTCGTTTTATTTTAAAAATAATATAAGTATTATTTATTTTATTTTTTGTCAACTACTTGTTTGTGAGTACTTTATCATGAAATGTAATTCTTTTGATAATACTTCTTTAATAAGACAGTTAAGTTTTGTGAAGAAAAGTTTAAAAGTGATACAAAGTACCATAGCATTGTCTACTTCATGCAAAATAAATAGAGACATAACGCTTGGTCGGCCAGCAACGGGCAAGATCCAAAGGTATCAAACTCAAGTGTGAATCCAGCGGTGGAGGCGTGTGAGGCTCAAGTCCCGCTTACCGCTGGGAACCTCATGTAGCCCCTCCTATAATTTTTTATCGTGGATGAAGGAGAGAAGGAACAAAAAAAGAGGATGTAGAAGAGAAAGAGGAAGAAGAGAGGAGGTAGAAGAGAAAGTGGAAAACGAGGGAGGGGGATAGGAAGAAGAGGATCAATGGATGAGCCCCCCTTATCTCCCAGCTTAGCTTGTGACAATATTGTTGTTTGTATGCCACCTCTGCTTAGTTGATCTAGCTGAAAAAATAAACCTTCATCCAAAATTAGTTTCACTTTAACTTTTCTAAATATATAACTTTTGATATGCACTTAATTAGGAGATGTTTGGTTCCTCACCACAAGTCACCACATCTACAGTAGCACATGCAGCACAGTCCCACCACACTACAATACATTATATTTCAGCAGATCCTGCGGTGCCGGATTTAACTCGCCACAAGCTGTGGCAGCGTAGCTACCGGTGGTCCGAAGGATGCTCTTAAGCATATGCATATTTTAAATGCATGTTAAAATCTGTGTCTAAAAAAGTCAAAACAAATAATAATTTGGGACTAAGGAAGTGTATGCTGAAATAAAATATATCATGATGTGCTTATATCATGATTCCATCAGATTGTCATGAGAGATCTAAAGTCTTCTGAACGTTGTTGTCAAAAAAAAAAGTCTACTGAACGTGTGGGATTCGGACAAAAGGTAGAGAATTTAGTACTCCCTCCATCCCGCAAAGAGTGTTCACTTTGACTTTTTCAGTCAAACTATTTAAAGTTTGACTAACTTTATAATAAAGAGTATCGATATTTATAACACTAAATAGATATGCAATGAAAATATATTTCATAATGAATTTAATGGAACTTGTTAGGCATCGAAAATATTTATATATTTTTATATAAACTTAGTCAAACATAAGATGGTTTGACTTAGGACAAACCAAAGGGACACTCTTTGCGAGACGGAGGGAGTGGGATGAGGAATAATGTAGGATCGATGTCTTGCTTCCTACTCCTGCTGGTTCATTAATAAAGCTGGCCGGCATGTATGGCCTGGATCCCCTACCGTGTTCTTCAATTTAAACGTTTTGAAATGAGCATATTCCTATGGTCACCTAAAATTAAAGAAGTTGGTCCGATCACGCTGCTCGATTCAGCTCCTACACCCATCATCAACACGCGTGCGCGGCTGGAAAAGCCGTTGATCCGGGTGACTGCGTGCACGGAGACGCACTTGGAGGAATTTTTTATTTATACATATATACATATTTTTACAATTTTTCAAAAATATATAGCCGAATAAAATTTTTGCAAAACTATACCAATATCACAGTTTGAAACGGCGGTAGAGAACAGTCCGTCTTAAAAATTATAAAAACTTTTTGTGTAAACTCGGATGGAGTTAAACTTTATATGAAAAATGTAGATCTCGTTGATTTCTAAAACTTTGTAGTTCAAATCTTTTTTCATTTGAAATCATTTTAATGCTCAAATAATCGACACAAATGTTTTTCTATTGACAACATTTCTATTAAAAATATATTTCTTTCATATGAACATCAGATGGAGATAAAAGTTATACAAAATTATAGCTTTCGTCGAGAGCTACAACTTTGTAGTTCATACGTTTGTCATTCGAAATCATTTGATGCTCAAATAATCGATTTTATATTCAGATCTAAAATTTTAATAAATCTTTTTCTCTCGATAACATATCTTCAAAAATTATAATATTTTCATATAAATTCGGATGGAGGTAAATTCTACACTGAAGTTGTATATCTCGATGATATCTACAACTTTGTAGTTCAAATTGTGTCCATTTGAATTCAGTTTAGTGCTCAAATGATTGATACCGTGTTTAGATTTAAAATCCAAACTTTATATCTTGATAGTATGTCGAGCCTCTAGATGATTTCAAATGATAAAGATTAAACTATAAAGTTGCAGATCTTGATAAAAACTACAATTTTCATGTAAAGACGGAGTGGCACCTACTGCCGTTTGAAACGACGGTTGGAGTGCTACCGTACCCGTGACGGGGAACAGTACCTTACCGCCGTTTCATTTAGTGGTAGCGCCAATTTCAAACTACGGCATTAGTATAGTTTTGCAAAAAAAAAATATTCAGCTACAGATTTTTGAAAAATCGGAAAATACAAAAATAAAAAGTTTCCACTTGGAGGGGGGTCGGTAATTGGGCCCGAGCTGTGGGCGCTCTCTGAGCCCCCCAACCTCTTCTTCCTTCTGTTGGACCAGGCCCACACAATTGCTATCTGGGCCTGATTCATCGCTCCATGCAACTTACGAGAAGAGCCAAATCTTTCAATGTATTTTTTCTCTTTCATGGAATTCCCAAGCAACCAACAACCAACAAGGGATCGACACGGAGGCATGCATGCACGGAGGGAGATGGCAGGGTGGTCGACGAGTGCGCGCGGGCACTGCGACTGCGAGCGCCCTGCCCTTTATTCGGCCTGTCTTTCTACAGTTTCACTGCCATGCATGTTGCGGAAGGTCTCCGACTTCTCTCTGATGAGAGGCCGGTTCGCACCCAACTACCCTATAGGCTCCTTGTCGATGCACCCCCTGTCATGCTTTTTCCTTTGAGCTCCGACGTACGTATGGTACGTCCAGGACTCCAGCTCCAGCGCCAGCACTAGCTTTTCTCACGCGGTCACGCTGCCTTTAACGCTTACCACTGATCGGTCGAGCGTCCACTGACTGACTGCGCGCGGCGCGTGAGAATTGACGATGAGGCGAAATTAGCAATGTCCAAGACTCCAAGTATATGGTGGAATGGCAACTTTCGTCAGGCCATCGCTAGCTGATACTCCTACTCCTATACGGAGTATGTACTAATTGTAATTCGCGTCGTCAGTCTTGCTAGCTAGCTAGCTAGTTCGGCTAGATTCACACGCGCGCAAACACACACTTCCTGTGTAGTGTGCGTATATGTTCTTCTTGCTGCCTTTTAATTAATTTGTACTAGTTCGTCTTGTGTGTGCGCCGGACGCCGCCAGCTGCCGCTCAACCAAAACGAAATCGACACGCGTACCTACTCATCCTAATCACACACTATCGATCGATCAGCATCACATTATTGCTACACACAGAGAGATTATTTCAACACGCGCGATCTCGGACGACAAGAAACAGGAGATAGATGACCACGATCGTTTGTAAAGAGATCAGAAAACAAGCCAGAGACACAGACCAAACTAACCGATGCACATTACTACTAGAACGCACTAGCAATTAGCTTAATCAAAGTCTATCAAACCCACGTACAAGTACCAGGCACAGGCAGCAATCAGACTTGCTAGAACAAATCAACGAAAACGAGCTAACCTTTGCACCCTAATCAGCAAGTACAAACCAGACCGACTAAAAAGAGAGGGATCGGAGCATCGAACCCACACCACCGTCAGGGAAACAAGAAATAAAAGGCCACGCGCGCACGCGCATACTGCAGATCATGGCGCCGGCGGCGGCGCTCCGCCCCCGGCGTTGGCGCCGGCCGCTGCCTCAGCTGCAGCGCGGCGGATCTCACGGTCCCGGCCCTTCCACCCCATGACGCAGCAGAGGAAGGAGAGGAGCAGGACGAAGAGGGCGATGCCGATGCAGATGCCGACGATGAGGCCGGTGTGCTCGCTCATTGTGCTCGGCGCGCCGCACGAGCGAGGAGCGGCAGGGACCGACGAGAGGACGGACACTGCCGGCCGGGCTGGGGAGAAGGGTTCACAGGGGGACGAGAGGGAGTGAGAGCACCTTTTCAGTTTGCGCTCTGATCGACGCACCCTATAGCTATCGGCGCTCGTTATGAGACGAGCTTTAGCTTGAGCTGGAGAGACCTCACGCGCTAACGCACGGTGGGCCCCACGTGTCATTGACGCGCGCGAGGCTTGCATACAGTGGACTGGTTGGTGGTTGCAACTTTCATGAAACACGCACAGCTAGCATGCAGCCGTGCGCAGCACACTACTGTTCCAGATGGAGAACTGATAGATCGTGAAAGAGCATCAAGAACCAGGAGTGGCTCTCCGCAGGACCGGACCCAGCTAGCCGGCGGGTGAATTTACCTTTCCCCTTCCACACCCACAGACCCACACCCACTCGCCTCTCTTTGCTGAGCTCTGACGACCAAGACCAAAGGACACCAGACCCCTACGCTACCCTTGCCTGTTATTTAGCTCGAATAGGAAACCTGATCTTTTCCGTGGAAATCGAATGCGTTTGCAAGGAGTGGCAACATGTACACCTACCTCGGGCCACCCTCCCAGCTAGCTACTCGTCTCGAGTCTACTCTCGACAGGGACGGCACGGCGCGACTGTGAGATGGCACATGGTAGGCTGGTGGCTCGCTAGTTGTTTCACTCCAGGCCTCCTCTCGCTCCCCAGCCCCAGCCTGCAGAGAGCCAATGCGTCCACAGGTGTCTCAAAATGAATCCACACATGGCTTCCTTTTCGGAGTTCCTTGTTGAATTCAAAATGCGAATGAGCTTGTAGTCCAATGGTAGGACGGTATAGTGGGACGCTACTCATCAGGGTTCAAATTCTGGTGCTCGCACCTTTTCCTGGATTTATTCTAGGATTTTCCGGCGTTATGCATTAAGTGGTAAGCGACGTTCCCGTCGACGACGAGGCGCCAGTGGTGACTTCGAGAATCTCCAGATCTGCCGGTGCTCAGTCCTTCGGCGGTGCTCATAGAGGTAGGGTTTGCGTACGTGTATTCATAAGGGTGAGTGTGCGTGCGTGTTGTGAGCGTCTGCGTTGTACTGTGTAATCTCAAAAAAAATTCAAAAACTTTTTGTTCACTACTGTACCATCCAAAGATCCCAAAGCTTAGCGATATCACGGAGTGAAGTACCAGATGAATTACAGCCTCCTTCAGAGAAAACGAGTAGTGCAGAGCTTGAGCTGCTCATCGATCACCCCGCACATGCATACTTGTACGGCCGGGGAACGAGTAATTGTTGTTGCACACTGACAATAAAAACTAAAAAGAGCCACGAGCTGCTAGAACTGATCATCACCTTCGAAAGAAACAAAACGGGAGAACAGAGATCAAGCCGTCGTGCAGTACTGATCGATCTGCATGCTACTAGAACACTGGCCGCACTAGTAGCGCAACATACATCCAGTGCAGTAGCAATGCTTACAACTCGATTAAACAGATCGACAGACGAGAGAAGACACACCATGCTAGCTAGACGATGCAGAAGAGAACTGAATTAATCTCACGCACGCACACTCGACACTTAATTACAGCAGATGATGAAGAACAAGAGAAGAAACAGCGAGCATTCTTGAACCCCACACTACGTCACCACACGCCATGACTTAAATTATTGAAGCACACGGGCTCAAGGGCCTGAAGATCATGGCGCCGGCGGGGCCGGGGGCGCTCCTCCTCCTCCGGCGGCGGCGGCGGCGGCAGCTGCTGGCTGCTGGAGTGGGTTGTGCTCAGCATAGTCCCGCAGAAGAAACCCAATGATGTTGGAGAGGAGCAGGAGGAGCAGGACGGCGAGGCCCAGGCCGACGGAGACGGCGATGAGGACGTCCATGGGGGCGGCCATCGATGATCGAGCTCAGCTCGAGGTGCGCTAGCTAGGTAGTGGTGCAGGAGAGGAGGCAGCAGCACGGCGCGCTGGACACTTACGGTCGGGGGATCGAGGGGAACGGGTCGCTGGGCACGTCCGGGGATCCGAGGCGAGGCGAGGCGACGCGTTTTAAGCACCAGGCAGGCAGGCACGAGAGAGCGAGGCCAAAGGAATGGGGGCCACGGTCACGCGTGGCCGGCGCCATGGCCATGTGGATACTCGCCGGCAATCAGAGACGACCACCGCGCGCGTTTGCAAGAATAGATTGCAAGAAATTGGAGCAACAGGATGGCATCAGGGGCTCAGGGCATGTGGTAGCTAGTTAGCTACTAGCTGACCCCACCCGGTTCTTGTGCTCCTCTGAAAAACCCTAACGCAACATCTCATCCAGCAACACAAAATATCATCAGGAGCAAAGCAAACTACTAGATCGTTGCATTGCATTTGTTGCCGCTGGAGAATCGGCAGGCAGTCGATCAGCAAATATGTTGAATGCACTGCTTTGCTACTCAAATCTACACCATCATAGATCAGCAAACTAATCTTTACAGGCTACAGAGATCATATAGCTAGCTAGATAGAGTGTGCATCGATGCCACACAACCCCAACCAAACCTAGACTAGATCGACAGGCCGCAGATCATCATGGCGCCGGCGGCGCCCCTCCGGCTGGAGCTCCAGCGGGGACCCGCGCCTGCCCTGCCGCCGACGACGACCCAGCGGCAGCCCCAGCACGCGGCTGCGCCTGCGCCCGCGCCGCCCCTAGACGCGCACCAGCCAGCCCTGCCGCCGCCGACGATCCTGCGGCAGCTCCAGCACGCGGCTGCGCCTGTCCCCGCGCCGCCCCTCGGCCCGCTCCAGCCTGCCGTGCCGCCGACGACCCTGCAGCAGCTCCAACACCTGCCTGCGCGGCCGCCGCCCCAAGGGGCTGCGGCGGCAGTGCGGATCCGGCGAGGCCCAGCACCTGCGGCACTGCCACCGGTGCCCCTGCGGCAGCTCCACCAGCGGGCTGCTGCACCTGCACTGCCGCCGCTCCGGCGAGGCCCTGCGCGTGCCCCGCAGCGGCAGCTCCAGCGGGCGCCTGCACGTGCCCTGCAGCAGCCGCCGCCGCCGCCGCCCCAGCTGCAGCTCCGGCGGGCGGTTGCTGCGGCTGTCCCGCCACCGCCCCTGCGCCGGCCGCTCCTGCGGGGGCCGGCGCATTGCCGCACTTGTCCAAGCAGCTGCAGACGAGGACGAGCAGCCAGAGAACGGCGTTGAAGACGCCGAGGAGGACGTACCAGAGGGTGTCCATGGACTCGGACCGAGAGAAGGGAGACGCGCGCGCACTTGCTTGCTAGGGCCTAGGACGACTGGACTCTGGGGATCGGAGGCCGCCAGCGGACGGCCGGGCTCCGGCCCCTCGCTTAACAAGAGGTGGTGTACTGGTGCATCGGCCGGCGGTTCTCGTTCAGCTGCTAGCTCGAGACCCTTTCACACTTTGACCCAAACGATTGGGGTTTTCTTTTCTCTGCGCGTAGACGGATGGGATGCGCCATGGAGACTAGAGCCACATGATGAGGCCAAAGCGTTTGCAAGAAACGGGAGGAGCATCTGGGCCAAACCCCTCTCGCAACGATCGGGACGGGAATTGATCAATTGAGAAGGATTCCGCGTGGCCCCCTTTCTATCTGCTAGCTACTAGCTTGCTTGCCTGCGTGCCGTCGCTCTGACGCTCTCTCTTTCTCTTTACGTAGGCTCCGGCCGTTCCGAAAGATGAGATGAGATGAGACGAAGACGAGACGAGATGTGACACTGTGGTAGGGAGGGTGCTAGGCCAGTCTGATGTCGGACCCTGGTTCGAAAATTAGAGCGGCGTGGAGGGCACCACGGATCGACACGGCGAGAGGAGCGAGGACGTACGACGACGCGCTCTGCAGGGGCGGCCCTTGCTCGTCGCACGCAACGTATACACGCCACAACAAAGCAAGGAGCCTCTGCACTGGATGCTGTGCTTTCACCGCGGGTCCCGCCTTGCATTCGCCGCCCATTGAAATTTTGACTCCGTCGGTCTCGGGTCTGTCGCGCCATGTCATGGACTCATGGTTTTATGAGCTGCCAAGGATGGAACCTGGGACAACGCGCGACACGGTTTGTCGCGCGCATTTCACTGGCGAGCGCGAGCGCGGTGTGTGCTAGCCCGGCGCGGCCACGTGGATAGTCCATCGAACTCAGAAAGCGTCTCTCGGTCATGCACGGTGCGGCCGGAGGCGCTAGTTAATCATCGCCGGCGGCGAGCCGGCGATCCTGCGCTGCTGCTGTCCGGCAGGCTCAAGCTAGCCTTCTGGGGGACTCTCCGGAATGACGACACGGAGCAGTGTAGATGCATGTATGACGAGACGAGGTTGACGGGCGGTTATTGGTTTCTAGCGCAGCTTATCTCTCTCGTTCCATCACGCGACGATCGGCATCCGTTCGCAAGTATTATGTTACACACTTACACTGGATCTTCCAATGAAAATAAAAAAAACAAGCAAAACACATATCAAACTGCTGCGCTGCCGTTAGAATGTAGAACCGGCCATGATTAAAATCAGCACACAATAATATCGCAGTACTTGCCACTACTCAAACAGTCAAACACCCACACACGACATGATCAGCATCAACCTTATCGTATCTTACAGAGGGACTCGTCACACACACACACACACACACACACACACTGCACAATGAACACACGACAGACGAAACAGTAAAGCAGCTACCTAGTGAGTACTGTAGCAAGCACGCATGCTTCGAGTCTCGAGAGGACGCACCCCATCAAAGGATCAGAAGTCCGCCGCACAGCTCCGGCTCGATCATGGCCTCGGTGGCTCGCCACGACCCCGGCGGCCAGCTCCTCCGCCGGGGACCAGATCCACCTGCTCGGCGCGCTTCTTCAGGTACATCTCCAGTATGACGAGCAGGCTGCAGAAGAAGACGAAGGCGACGAGGAGGCCGATGAACACCCAGAAGAGGGGATCCATCTCGTCGAACTCGAGCCACGCGATCGAGGGATGATGGATCAGTACACACAGGCGCGCGCTGAGAGGTCGAGAACGTAAGGCGATTGTGCGTGCGGATCAGGAGCTAGCAAGTGTGGCACGGTGCGTGGCTAGCCCCACTTCCATTATAAGGACGTCGTCGCTGGCCGCTGGGTGAACACTCCTCGTGATGAGATGTACAAGCGATGAGCTTTTCCTGATGTAGGGGTGACAAGAATTTATCTCCGTGAATTGGCTTTTGAATTAATAAGACATGTATCCAAGGGTGCCTCTCAAAAACGCATCTCACGTACATATACAAGCTAGGAAAAGCACCTCCATGCCGACATTTGATTTTTTAAAAAAAAGAAAATATATATATAAACAAATACGTGTTTGCTTCGTCAAAATTAATTTCAAAAGCTTGCTTTTGATACGAAGCCAAAAGTAAAAGTTGAAACAACAAAGCCTTATAGAAGAGGGAACTAATAATAAGACCTCACAAGAAAAGAAAAGGTTGCTAGAGCTACTTTTCACATAAGAACCATCAAAAGAGAAGAAACTATTTAAATAATACAGTCCAAGTGTTACCTCTCAAACCAGCATGGAAGCATCTCACACAAGATAGGAAAAGCACATCGACACCTACTTTTTGTCTTTTATGACCCACACAACTTTTGTGTCTACGAAGATACAAAAGCTATCTATCTTGCGGCCTTTTGCTTTTTGACCCAAAGCCAAAAAGGAAAAAGCTAACCTTATAGGTGAAGGAACAAATAAGGCCTTACAAGAGAAGGAAAAGCATCATAGAGTTACTGTCCATATAACAGGCATCAAAAGAGCCCACACGTAAATGTTAATAGATTTGATTAAAAATGTCATGAGTGATTTCTTTGTCGAAGGGTTAAACCTGTGCAATATAGAGGGAATCGCTGGATGCGTGCGATCTCCACATCCCGTAGCCAATACTATCCTTACCCATTTCAAATTGTACTACCCGTTCCCACATGTCATGGGTAATATGTTGCTTATAAATGAAAATGTGGCTGGGATTGCAATAGCTTTTATGTCATCTACGTAGGGAATCCGATCCCTTGGATGCGTACGATCTCCATCCACTTCGGGGGCACGCACGCGAGGCGTCTCAGGTGGACAGGTGTTGTCGTGGTTGCATTGACTACAATGTACAGCCGGGATTCAGGTGCTTGTGTGCTGGGTAGGAGTATTTGCAGGCTTGAAGCGGACTGTTATTGTATCAATGGAGTGGTGTGGTTACATGCACGATCCAATGTTTCACACAGTCGACATCATTGGCGGCGTCTTTGCCTCTTTGGCAAACTAGCGTGACCTTATTGGTTCGGAAATTTGATGCATATGGACTATGGAGTTATGGACATGGAGGCCATGCAGATGCACCGTACCATAGGTTGACGCAAGAGCGAGGCCTGTACCTCTCATGGTGTGAAGGGAGTGAAGCAAGATCATGTGGCCACGGAATATTACTCGCGGCCAAAACTAGCAAAAGGAGCAGAGCAGGGCATTCATCACCTCGCTTTATATCGTGCCGGAGTTCATCAGTCTCCTCCACGGCAGCCTGAATTGGAAATCTGGAATAATTTTTCGCAAATCGAATGCGTCGCCCTAGATAGGTCAGGAGATCATGGTTGCCAACTTGCCATGATGCCATATCGTCCCTCAAGCAGTGCGCAACACGTAATACGCTTGCGAGAAACGGAACAGCATCTGGGCCACCGTCACGTCACGTACGATCCACGCGTCTCGTGCCCTCTTTGCGCCATCCTCTCTCTCGCCGATCAGGCAAAGAGATCCCGCCCACCGTTTACCGGGGTAGCTGAGCCCTGAAAGCAGCAGCAGGAACACACAGGAAAGCAGAAAGGGTAAGGCTTGGGGTCGGAGCAGTAGTACAGGACCTGAACACGCATTGCCATTTCCAGAACGAATAAACTTGCAATGGACGATCAAGCGACATTTAATTTCCCCATCAGATTTTTCATTGAATTTTAAGAACTGGTTTTATATACAGACAAGCTTTTATTTCAAAAAAAAAAAAGATACAGACAAGCTAGTGTGTTGGGCGTGTACCGTGTACGAGTACGGTTCTCTCGGGACGCTTTTCTTCTTCCTTTTGGCTGAAATTTAGATTTTTCATGAGGTAGCGGGTAGTTAACCGATAGTTTTTTTTTTTGCTGTTGGTGGTGTGCCTTAGGAGGCCTAAGGCTAGGACATCCTTATGTATAAAAGAGGCAAAAAAAGCGGTCGGGGCGTCGTTGTAAAAATTGAGGACATATTTATAATTTAAGACCTCGTCGGTGGAAATAATATAAAGATCCACCTCCTCCGTATCCAAAAAGGGGAAAGACTTGGAGGAAGGTTATGTATAAAAGAGGCAAAAAAAGGGTCTAAGGGCGTCGTTGTAAAAATTGAGGATTTACTTATAATTTAAGACTTCGTCGGTGAAAATAATATAAAGACCCACCTCCTCCCTGTATAAAAAGGGAAAGGCTTAAAGGAAGGAGAGGTTATTGTGCTTCACACATTATCTCACTTCTTCCTGATCCCAACATTTGCTACTTTTGACGTTTGTTTATTTCTACTGTCTTCACTGCCCATGATATATACGGATGAATGAACGCTACAGTACTTTGCTAGCCAGCTCTGAACAGTTACTCTAGCAAATGCGCTTTGATCTTGATTTGTTGATCCGATGCAGCAGCCAGCAGACAACGTCTACTACAGAGCTGCATGCATGCCTCTCACTCACCTCAGCATCTACTCCTAGTTCAGTGCGGCTAGCTCTCGATCATCTGCCACTTTTATTGTTTATTATCTTTTGTCATGGACCACACATGATCTCCCTTGCATGCCTGAGCCTACACTAGGCTTGGAGACGGCGGGCCGGCCAGAGAACCGACGCCCGGCCACAAGAAGCTCTCTACTGGTGGCTTCACTGGCTTGCTAGAACCAGATCATCGCTTCCAAGAAGCAAAACACAAGACGATCGAGGAACACAGAGTAAATTAACCCTGCTGCATATGCTACTGATCAGAAATTCAGCGTACGTACACTCCCACACCATACACACTAACAGAAGACGGTGGAGAGAGGAACGAGCTTATTATTGGTACGAAGTTGGACGCTAGCTAGCTCAGACTTGATGCGCCGCGGCCGCGCTCCTGCAGCAGCTAGCTAGCGCTCATGGCGCCGGCAAGCCGGCGTACATCTTCTGCACGCAGCTGCAGACGATGACGACCGTGCAGGCGGTGACGAGGACGCTGACGATGCCGAGGAGGACGGCCGTGAAGGGTGTCCATCGAAGAACTAGCTAGCTAACTCGAGGATCTATCGGAGTACGTGTGGAGAGGATCGCGAGAGAACGAGGCAGAAGGTGTGAATGACGACGTACGCTGGATGGGAGGATGGAGTGGTTTATTTTCTGACGGCACGGACACTGGGGAGGCCGGAAATCGAGCGCGATCGAGGCGGCGGGCCGGCCGGCGGCCATTCGCGTTGGTTTTAAGCACAGACAGCGCCGCGAAAGAGAAGGACACCGATCGAGTGGCTCGCGCGTGCTTTTCGGTCCGAGATCTTCACCCCCTCGAACAATTGGCCGTCCACGTGTCACTGACGCGACGTACTACTGGCAGCTAGCTTTGCATCTCTCTCTCCCAGTCCCGGCCGGCAAAAGGTTTGGCTAGGGATCGTAGAGCGAGGCTGCGAGGGAGGCATTCTGGTTCTGGACCACGGCAGGACATCCTCATGGATATCACCACTTCAAAAATGTTCACTGGTAAGGCACGCACCGATAAGGAGGCCTACACAGCTTGCGTCGGTTTCATTTTTCAACCATGACTTTTGACCATAGATCATGGCGCTTGTGCATATGTTGAAGTATCGGTACACCAAATTTGTCTCTATCAGACGGGTGATGGTATAGTAGTTTCGCTTCCTTTATTTTTCATGTACAAATCATTCGGTGGAGAAAGCGTTTAGGCAGTTACGTTGTTTTCTTCCAATTGGATTGTAACCTTTGCTGTATGACAAATCATAACGACGGAAAGAAGTTTAAGAGGTAATAATTCAACACCTCTGTCCAGGGACAGCTTTCTAATGTGACTCTCTGTAACTGAATTCAGTAGGGACGCCGGACGCGTAAAAAAGTGTCATTCACCGACGAGTTTGAAAATGCACGACGTTTATCGTCACTTCAGCATGAATTTTTTTAAAATATATTTTTTCGGTGATTTTTCAAAAATATACTACGGATCTCAAGATCGCAAAAATAGTCTCTAACCGTTTAGCACGGCTGTTGCTACAGTAACCCCGCGGGGTACTGTAGCGGTTCGCGCTGCCGTTCCCGGTGGCGGCAGGGGCAACTTCTTTAAAAAAAATCATAACTTTTTGGTATGAACTCAGATGGAGATGAAATTTATACGAAAATTGTAGCTTTCGACGAGATCTACAACTTTGTAGTTCAAACTTTTTCATTTGAAGTCATCTTAGGGCTCAAAAAGTCGATATTCGGTCCAGATATCAGTTTACGGTAGGAACCTACCGCCGCTTCAACTGGCGGTAAGGACCTGCCGCCGTTTCAACTCGCGGTAGGATTGCAATAGTGGCGGCAGGACCTTTTTGGGTGGCGGCAGGCTGGCAGGCAGCTACCGCCGGTAGGTGTTGTTTTTGGTTTTTTTTCTTTTTTCTTTTTTGGTTTTTTGGTTTTTGTTTTTTCTCAATACTATAAATGCGAAATAACAAGAAACTGAATACGAAAATACATAAAATAATTAGAACAAACAACGTAATGTACACGACAAGTGTCCAAATACAAATCTAAATACGACCGTGTTTCGTCGGTCGTGGCGGGCCCTGGTGCTCCTTCCTTCTCGCCGCTGCCGCCGCCCTCTGTGCAGCCCTCGTGTGGTGGGTCGAGTACGTGAGGGGGTCGCGTGGATGGCGATCGCGTCCTCCGACCGCCGGCTCGGGGGGCGGTGTCGCTAAGGGAGCACCTGAGCCCGACGGGACAGCCCCCCCTCCGGTCGCTGCCTGTGGAGTCGCCGAGCCCGACGGGACGGCCCCACCTCCGGTCGGTGCCTGTGGAGTCGCCGAGCCCGACGGGGCGGTCCCCCGTCCGGTCGCCTGCGCCTCCGCCTCCACCGACGCTGCCGCGTCCAACGCCTCGCCTGCACGCCGTGGAAGTCCTCCATCATCGCGCGCTGCTGCTCCTGCGTCGGCTGCGTCGGCTGGGTCACGGGCGGGGCTCCTGTCAACTGTGTACCACCGATCTCGTCGGCGGTGCCGCCCAACAAGTCGTCCAACGGAAACTCCAGCGATGGTGTGTCGCCAGTGTAGTAGTCATCCGAAGCAGGTGGCTGAAACAGTGGCTGCTGCTGAACAGGTGGCTCAAACACTGGCTGCTGCTGCTGAACAGGTGGCTCAAACACTGGCTGCTGCTGCTGAACAGGTGGCTCAAACGCTGGCTGCTGCTGAACCGGTGAAGTTGCTGCCCACGACGAAGGCCCCGGTCCCGTAGGTATCGGTGGTCTCTCTATAAAAATATTAGTCAGTTATGGACCAATAAAATATGTCGTGGTCTCTCTAGATAATATAACTAGGAACAAAAAACATGTACCTGTGGCGTAGAAAGCACTTGGCCGCGGCAGGTACGGAGCGGACGCAGTAGGCGCGAACGGTGGACGTGTCGAGGACGAGGGTGCCTGGTACGAAGCTGAGGTGGAGGCACAGCTGCTGGAGGAGGAGGGGTGGCGGGGAAGGAGGTAACCCTCGTCGCCGCGGAAGTTCACCGCGTGCATGATCTGCTGGCTCAGGCCCACCATCTTTTGCAGCTCTGTCCGTATCCCGTCCAACGTCATGTGGTCCATCGTCGAGCCCACGTGCTGGGCCAGGTGGTACATCTCCCGAGCTGTGTCGTACTGTCAAGATCGGACAGATTGTTAGTACAACGAAACTTTAGCGAATGTGACTTAATTTGAATTAATGCAAAAGAACTTACTAAGATGCTGTGGGACTGATCCCGTCGGTAGGGGTACGCCGACGCTGGCACGAGGTCGAGGCGAGGGTTCGGTCGGACGTACGTCACGCGCGTTCGGGTCCTCGCCGTGTACCACTGCAGGTACGCTCTCCAAGCGTCGTCGTCGTGTAAGCGCGGCTCGACGACGACGTGCTGCGCGGCGGTCGCCCACGCGTCCAGGTAGAGTTGCAGCTTCCCCAAAAAAGGGGCCGAAGTCCTCGCCCCCTTCCTCGTCCACCTACAACAAGAAACAGCCAATTGGTCAGCAAACTAACTTTCGTCACTCGTTCACAGAAACTATTTAAGTTTGCAATGAACTTACTGGTGCACGGACGGGTCGACGGTGTGTGCGACGGGCACAGGCGAAGCCTGGTAGAGGCCGAACTGCCTCAGCACACGCTCGACGTGGTACTCCTCGACGTACATGTCGTGGACGAGCGGCGTCTTCGTTATCCAGAAGTCATGGTCCCGAAAGCACAGGGACGAGAGACCCTGCAGTGCACGCGCGGCGACCAAGGCGTCGGTGTACGGCTGCCAGATAACCTCGCGGTCGGTGAGGGTGTTGATCTGGCCGACGAAGTCCAGGTACGACCTCCTGGTCTGCTCCGTCCAAGAGAGCTGCAAACAAGAGAATGAGTTAGCTCGACGAATTGTATTACTTTCAGATAGCTAACGAACGAAGTTAGCTCGAAGTACGAACCTGGCGCTGGCACCACATCGACCCCATGGTCGGCCTGTCTGCTGGGTCGTGCTCCTCCTCCAGCTCCCGGTACGGCGATCGGTCGACCGATGGCCGACCGACGGGAAGCCGCTCGTAGCTCCACAGGTGCAGCAGAAGCGGACATCCGAGGAGGATCGACTGGGTGCCCGTCTTGGTGCACCCGGCGCATAGGCCCCTGTACGTCGCGGTCAAAACCGCAACGCCCCAGTTGATCTGGGGCATCTCCTCCACGGTGGCGTCGGCGATCCTCCGTGCGTGGGAGATCAGGAACCTCGACACCGCGTCCCCCTGGGACCCACAGAACATCACGTAGCCGAATAGCCACAATAGGTACGCCTCCAAGTGCCTGTTGCTCGTCTGCACGTCGGCGTCGTCCCTCATGAACGAGGCCTGAAAAAATTCAAAATTCAGTGAGAGGTTGAAAACCGATACTATGAAAAAACGATAGATAGAGGTACGTACGCTATACTTGCGCAACCAAGCGCACAAGGGGCCGTGGGAGTTGGTGAAGTCAGGCACCTCTGGCGCGTCGGGACGGCGCACCACTCCGGCGAACCTCGCGAGGATGTCGTCGCGCCACGGGTCGGCGGGGTCAGCAGCCCCCATGGGCTCCCCTGAGCACGGTAGCCCGAAGAGGAGGGCCACGTCCTCCAAAGTTACCGCCATCTCCCCTAGGGGAAGTGGAAGCTGTGCGTCTCGGGGCGCCACCGGTCCAGGAGCGCGCAGACCAGCTGGTAGTCGAAGCCAAAGCGCGACCTGCGCTCTGCCGGGCGCAAAGCGGCTCGCATGAGGCCCCCCTCAACCAAGCGCGCTAGGGGAAGAAGCCCTGCTGTGCGTAGCCTGCACCACAAAAGGAAAATAAATATTAATTACGAATTTAAATGAGGAAATACAAAGATACGAAGGTGTCATATTACATACGTCGGACACCAGCCGGGGTGAAGCGGCATGTAGTGCCTCGGGCCTCTAAAACGCACGGCCCCGAGCTCTGCCCCGCAGATCGCGGAGTGGTAGGACCGGTGCGCCCTGTCTGTCCGCTCGTCGAAGAGCTCGGGTAGCACGTACGGTAGGGGCTCCCGAGGAGGACGAACAACACCAACAGGGGGCTGCGGAAATGGCAGCGCCTGCTGCTGAGCCATAGCTGCAAAAAAAAAGAAATATAAAGTCACACATAACTTCTAAGCATTTCCAAAGCATTTCTATAATTTCTAAAGTATTTCTAGGAATTTCCAAAGTATTTCTATAGTTTCTAAAGTATTTCTATAATTTCTAAAGTATTTCTAGGAATTTCCAAAGTATTTCTATAATTTCCAAAGTATTTCTAAGCAATTCCAAAGCATTTCTACGATTTCTAAAGTATTTCTAGGAATTTACTAAGCATTTCTACAATTTCTAAAATATTTCTAGGAATTTCCAAAGTATTTCTACAATTTTTAAAGTATTTCTATAATTTCTAAAGTATTTTTAGGAATTTTCAAAGTATTTCTACAATTTCTAAAGTATTTCTATAATTTCTAAAGTTTTTCTAGGAATTTCCAAAGTATTTCTAGAAATTTCTAAAGTATTTCTATAATTTCTAACCTATTTCTATAATTTCTAACCTATTTCTAGATTTTTCTAAACTATTTCTAGATTTTCTAAACTATTTCTATAATTTCTAAATTATTTCTAGATTTTTCTAAACTATTTTTAAATTATTTCTACCTTATTTACTAAAGATACGAGGAAAGTATTGGAAACATACCTGATGGACACCGAAGATGGCCACCGAGGAGGAAAAGAAGAAGAGAAAGGGGCAGGGGCAGCCGACGGCGGCAGGGGCTGCGGCCCTTATATAGGCGCGGCCCAGCCGCCGGTTAGTTTGGCGGTAGGACCTACCGCCGAATCAAATGGCGGTAGGTCCCCAACGGTCGGTCAACCGCCCTTTGAACCGGCGGTTGGACTGCTACCGCCGTTGGCCGTGGCGGTAGGTGACTGGCCAGCGGGCCACGTGGGGGATCTTCCAGCCGCCGTTTGAAATGGCGGTTGGCAGGTACTTACCGCCGTTTGAGGCAGCGGTAGGTTCCTACCGCTATTTCAAACGGCGGCTGGTGTCCAACCGCCGTTTCAAACGGCGGTTCGTGGCTATTTCTGCCAATGCTGAATCCGGCTATTTATTTTCATAAAATCGAAGAAAAAAATATAAAAAAAAATTCCAAAGTATCCCACATATTCGCTATAAATGCCTCTGTTCCGTACGTTACGGAGGAAATAAAAAAAATTCAAAACCATCCTGGAATCTCCGCGCACTTTTGCCATCTGCCAAAAATGCGGTCACCTGACGCGGACAATCGAATCGCCTAGTAGGAGTAGTAGACGGCTACGTCAAATCGCCTTGCATTTCATCTTCACTCATCGTTCCGGCGCCGAGCGCGCGAAGTTTTATACTGCTCTACCAGCATCCAAAGTAAATATAGTAAACCGGGTCATCAGGCTTGGTGCAGAGATAACAGCACACTACTGCTAATCTTAGTACTACTAGCTAGATTCTTAATTAGTACGCCTTGTTCGACGCGAACAACGAAAGTTAACTGCGACAGGTAAGTGGAACACGAAGGGGTTAATCCACACTAACACTATGCACTGGGGCAATGGCTGTTACTTAGTCCGGTAACAGGGACGTGGCGTCTCGGAGGAATCAGCCGTGCTGAGTGCATTTCTTGATCCATTTGTAGATAGGGCCAAGCCCGATCGGGCTCCCCAACAAGAGAGAGGCGGCGGGCACGAGGCGCGGAAACGAGGCGCCCCGCCCAGGGTCTTGCCGTTCCTGGTTGGCTGACAAGGCCGGCCGGCCGCCCGGCCGGCGTCTGGAGCTCTCGGCCGCTTTCCCTTTCCGGCCCTGAGATGACGACCTGCTCCCGCGGCCGGTGCGAAGGCGACGGTGGCTACGAGGACGGAGGAGCGGCGCACGCGCGGACCTCGGGGGACTAGCATTGGGAGCGGGACGCAGCTGTGTGCGTGTGTCCGTGGGTCAGTGGGTGTGACCTGTGGGTGTGTTGGAGTCGAATTGGACGCTTCCTCCACGGGATAGCAGGAGGAAGAGCCCCGCTGCTGCAAGGGTACCCAAACAAGGTAGGAATGAATGTAGGGTAGGGTACGCACGCGCAGGCGCACGGCCTGAACGCGATCAAGCGACGAAGGCGAGCCGGATCGATCGGGAGGGAGATGCTTCCAAGGCAAAGGAGCGTCCCATTGTTGCCTCGATCAGATATTTTGATTATTGGATTGAAATTTTTATAACCCGGGTGGCTCTGAGATGATAAGGTTTTTAAGTTTTCAGCACCCGATCGGGAGCGATATTTTTTTAGCTTCATGGCCGGTGAAAGCGCGTGGCCGGAGCGATATCTTAGTGCGTTCGTTCGTACGTACGTACGTATAGAGCGGTAGAGACCGTATGGTGTACGGATAGTAGTAGTATACTACTAGTATCTCTGCCATGCTAGCAGCACCCACACCACCCGTTGGATGAATGCAACGGGCCTGAGGCGCTAGCTGCGCGCCCGCCTGCTGGCTGGCTCTGCCTGGCGTGCGTCCGGCACACGAACACGCGCGCGACCCAGCAGCGGCAGCGCTTGGGGTTACGTTAGTATACGTGTTACGTGCGGGCGTGCGGGCGGAATTCCCACGGCATCTGCAAGCAAGAGCTAGCCCAGAGGCGAGATCAGCACGGAACGCGGCCGATGCCCCGGCGGAGGACGGCCAGGAGGCACTACCGACCGAGTCCTCCGACTCCGAGCGCGTGTGGCGAAATTCCTACGGCATCTCCATCCAATCCAACACACGCTAACTCCCCAAAGTCACCGGCCTGTCAAAACATGTATCCTCCGCTGACTACCAGTAGTACCAAACTCCGTGAGTAGAGTACTGTAGTGAGTAGCCAATGACCCGGAAATCACCGCGATTTTTTGGGCAGAGACCAGACGATCCCCAGGTGGAGCTAGCGCTTGGGATTTGCGAAGCAGCTGAGGTGATGATGTGGCGCGTGGAAGAGGCTCGGAATCGTCCGGGACGTTGATACTCCGGCGCGGCCGCGGCGCCGCGCTGCTACTAAATGATGCGACGGAGGGGATCGGAGGAAACCTGCACGTAATTTCCATGCTTGTTGCTGATGCTAAAACGGAAACCGATATGATGGTGCCAAATCTAAGCGCTAGCCGGCCGGTCATATCTCCCTCTAGCTAGTCTTGCAGCAATCTTGTGAAATTCCGAGTGCTTTCACCGTCTCAGCCTCTTCAGCCCCTTCCATGATTGGCACACCGGAACTTGCTGCGGTTCACTTGCAGAATGCATGAGGGCTTGATATTTGCCGCCTGTTGTGTTATCGTGTAGTATGGAGCATTGGAGCTCACATGACAACAGCACACAGAAACACCGCTTGCTTCAGTGCTTTAACTGTTGAGGTGATATTGCTAGTCTAGTCACGCAGACATTTGGCATCCCCACCACATCAAAAAATGTAGCCGTGCTACGCATGTACGAACTTGATATGAAAAAAAGATTAGATACATTTCGTTCGCACGGCACTAAAAACAATCAAGAATTTTGTTCTGACATCATTACCGACGTTGATGAATCGTTATATACTAGCTAGGTGCCCAAACTTAAAATCTTTCGGTAGTATCTTCCCTCGGCTACATCGGTCAACCATAATTTAGCAATGAACCATCATATGGTAATCTAATATCGATACGTGTATAAATACGCGCGGCTGGTGATCCCTTCCCTTCCCCCGGGGGGAGGCAGAGGCAGAGGCAGCAGCAACTACCACCAGTAGAATATCTCCTCTTCTCCTTCCGTTCCTGCCTCTTGGCCTCTTCTGCGGCAGTGCCGTCTGCAGTGGCCTCCAAAGCATCCCCATCCAACGACCAATCCGCTTCCAACAAGACACCATCAACAGCGACAAGGCAGCAGACGAACCACGAGCAGCGGGAGGGAGGCAATGAACTGCCCGGAGGAGGAGAACGGGAGGAAGGCGGCGCCGGTGGTCCTCAGGCTGTTCGGCGTGGATGTCCGCCGCGTCGCCGATGAGGAGCTCGGCGGGTTCGAGCTCAGAAAGTGCTCAAGCATGCCCGACCTCACCGTCAACTCCATCGACCCGGTGATGCCGCCCGCCGACGGCAAGGGGTACGCCGCCGACGATCTGGAGATGTCGTCAAGGCAGCAGAAGCGCCGCCGCCGCAAGGCCCAGGAGAGGAAGAAAGGTGACTTCCTTTTCTCTCCCTCCCGGATCCGATTGCTTCCGTTCTTGGCTTGCCGAGGTTCTTCCGTATAATCCGACGACTGATTCGTAAACGGAAAAAAAAAAAACCTGTCGGCGATTCTGAAATCAAGAGAACGGCTAAAAATTCGGCCCCTTTAGGGCAAGTACATTGGTGTCGTCTGATAGCTCGTCCCATGTATTGACACATAATATTGGGTCGACTCAACAAACAATATGTACAATGAGTTGTCTGGTAAGTCGTCTAGTAGAGCTATATAATTCCTTAAGTTGCGCATATAAAAAAAGAAATATTATGAGTTGCATGGCAACAACAACTCATACAATGGTTGTGAAGTTGTCCCATGAGGTGGTTGTTTCGCTCATGAGGTGGTTGTTTCGCGAGGCAACGACCTCTTTCTCTCTCCTTGCTCTCTCTCCTCCACATCATCAAAAATCCTACGTGGCACTGCATGGGGCGACCTATGGGACTGCTGACGTGTACCAATGTACTTGCTCTTATGTGCGAGTCAACGCCAGCTCTCGCGCCAGAGATACTGTTGACACCTCCAATTTTGGGTGCGAACAGATACCAGTAACGTTTATTCAGTTCATGGTTCTGTGATTGACTCTCTCTGCCGATTGATTGTGCAGGGATTCCATGGACCGAGGAGGAGCACAGGAAGTTCCTTGACGGCCTCAGGCAGCTGGGCAAGGGGGACTGGAGGGGCATCTCCAAGGGCTTCGTGACCACCAGGACGGCGACGCAGGTGGCCAGCCACGCCCAGAAGTACTTCCTCCGCCAGACCGACCCCGGCAAGAAGAAGCGCCGGGCCAGCCTCTTCGACGTCGGCATCGCCGACTTCGGTGACGATCAGGTGAGCACTTTGATGCGATTCCAGTGGGTGATCAGATCTTGCAGCTGATGCATTCCATCCATTCGTTTGTTTCAGGTGCCAAGCCCTCCAAATAGTGCCACTAAGCCTTCTCCCACTCAGGAGATAATTCACACCGACCGCGGCGACGTCCCGGTAATTTCTGCAGATTCATTCCTTTCTGTTTCTTGATCTACCGGATTGAGCTGTAAATTACCGATTGCTAGCTGGAGTACTTGAAATTTAAAATAAACAAGCATGTATAACTGAGAGCTGAACAGTTAATTTTTGAACCTCATTTCAGATACCAAGCTATAGGGGCTTTGCAGCTATTTTAGGCAATAACATTCAGGTAAAACTATCAGTCTATCGCTTTTACATTGGTATAATCACATCTTCACCACTTCATGTAGCAACACTCTTGCGCAAAGCTGACAAATGAACTGATTCTTCCGACAGGTTAGTGAACTGACTAATTATTTCGAGAGACCATTGGCTCAGGCCGAGACATCGTTCGCGTCCATGGCCTCCGGCCTGGAAACAGCCTCGTCCGTCAACAGCCTGGAGCTCAGCATCGCCGTGAACAATCTGGGGCTCAGCATCGCGCCCCCTGCTCGCTACGGCCGCAGTAGTGGTGCTGCCGGGGCAATCAAAGTGCTGTGACTCCGAGACGCCGGGCCGCTTGGCTCAGCTGCCGCAATCTGTACCAGCTGCAGGCACCTCCGATCTTGCTACTGTTGTCTTTGTTGTGCTAACTTTGTGTTCTTCGTCGATGGCATGCCGGATTTCGTTTCATGTAATACTACTAGTACTATTTCATTAAAAAAACTACTACTACTACTATGAAAACTTATGTTGCTCAAGTTTTGGTCGGTTGGCTTGTAGAACAACTTCATGTTTATGAAATGCATGCTTAAGTTTTGATTTGTTTTACGAAGTTGTTCAGCAGAAATCAGATTCCGCTCGATCGTTCATTCGTTTGTACTATGTGGCGTTGGTTGCGAGATGCATCTGCATATGATGATATTGAAATCAAGGCTGTGTTTAGTTGGGCAAAATTTCCTCCTTTCCACTCTCTCTCACCACATTAAATACATCAAAAGATATATGTTCGGAGTACTAAATGTAGATGAAATCAAAAACTAATTACACAGTTTGGATGGCCTTTGCGACACGGATCTTTTGAGTCTAGTTAGGCCATGGTAGGACAATATTTACCACAAAAAGCCGAAACATACCTTTTGCTACAGTGTGTTGAAAAGGCAAATTTTTCTACCAACTAAACACAGCCAAGGGGGGGAGCCAATTGGGCCGTCCCTGTCTCCTTCAAGTGGGTTCGTTTCTTGTTCCAATCTGAGGAGGCAGGCTCTTCAGTTTGTGTGGCTATGCTGAGGCTCCGATGCCCCAATAATTGGACCATTCCGTCGTCGATGTGTGGCCACACGACAAACCAGTTCAGGGCCAGGGCAATTCCCTCACGCCCCTGTCGCCCAAGACACACCAATCATGTTTTATCAGTATATCCTTCTAAACACTGTGTGCGTAACTACCTCCAATGATTGCAGAAACTGTTCCGATTCCGGCTATGTTGCCGGCCGGCCGGTGTCTCTGATCACGTTGGTTACATGTGTGCATCTCCCCATTCGCTTTTTGCGTGAATCACACTGGCTAAAAACTGCACAAGGGATACTTTTTACTGTTTTATCAACTCAGCAATCCATTTGGTGATGGAGAAGAGAAGCTGAGATGCCTGGAGTACAGGATTTTGCATGTGGATGCAGAAATCAGATCATATATGCCGCTCTGAAAAACTGAAAAAAGCAGAGCCTATTCTCTACAAATACAAAGGCAGGTATAAAGATGAAGGGTTCGTCCGAATCTGGAACGGGATATGTGGATCTCGCGAGGATAAGTGTGGTCCGTCCACGCACGAGGGAGCGACAGAGAAGGCAAGGGAACGGCAAGGCGCGCGGCGCCGATCGTGCAATTCGGACGTGGCCACCGAGAGCGACAGCGAGCTAGCCTTTCTGCCGCCGCCGCCGCCGCTGTTTTGCCCTCGGGTCCCGGCGACTTTGCTGCCCTGCCCCCGACTCACCGTCGATCGGCAGCCGTGTGCTGGTGGAGGGTCGACGACACGCACGCACACAGAGCAGCAAAAAGGCTTTTTCATCATGCTTTCAGCGGGGGCAAAAGAGAGGGACGAGAGGATAGAAAAATGGGCGCGAGGATCATGAGATAGCGCGCGGCGACCTTTCGCGAGATTGGGAAAGGTGGCCACGGAAGATAAGGGGCGGATTTTTTTCCCAAATTTTGTTTCTTTTTGGTGTTGGTGTGTTGTGATTTGATCTGATTTTGTTTCTTGGGGACTTGCTTGGGATCAGGAGCACTCTTTGTGGCCTTCGAGGTTGGAAGGGCATCCTCGTGGAGTACCTAGGAGGTTGGAAGGGATACACCAAGATAACAACCTAGGAATCGGGGGGAAATCCTCGCGGCACGCTTGTTGGTGCGCCAACGTTGTTAGCTAGGGATATCGTAGATACCACACGATAATGTAGTGTCATAGTCAAAAGGCAAAGGATGAAAACAAACAAAGATAGTCAAAGAATGCATGAATCGCGTACATGGGGATCGAGATAGATCCTAGTTGACCCAACTTAGGAGTACGAAGAAGCTAGGCCACAAGGAAAGGGGCACGTGGTGAACCGTGGGCGTGCTTTCATTTCCACATTGCCAATTGCCCATCTCGGAGGATTAGATTGCCCATCTCGGAGGATTAGATTGCTCATCTCGGGGTCGGCGGAGGATCGAGCAAAATACGATCTGGTCATAGGTCAGGCGATGTACGATTCGGAGTTCAGTTACAAGTAAAATGCAGTGGAAGTTTACACCCGTAGACCTGTACTGATCCATAGTATATCAGTACGAGGTCAAGTCGTGTCTTTGTGATGACACGAGCTAGCTAGCGACCTGGTAGATCTAGTCAGAAATGCTCAAATCCAAATGCCCCCGTCGACCGTCGTGAGTGAAACGATGGCGTCGTTTCCTTTCAGTTCCAAATCCCCACGTCATGCCTACTTGATCAGTTGATTAATTCCCTTTTTTCTCAGTTGTGTCAACAAGTTAATAATCGTCGGCTTTTTTCTCAGTTGTGTCAAGTTAATAATCGTGGGATTGTAGCACAAATTAAAAAGATAGGCACATCTCTCTCTCTCTTTTTTCCACAATAGCGGTACAATTTCAAGATGATGACGAAGTGCATACGAGCATATCCAACAGTTTGTCAAATTTTACTTGGCAAATCTTATATTTTGCCAACTTTTAAAAATATATGACAAGTAAAAAAAGAGTTCATCTCCAACAATTTGGCATAATTCACTTCCAAATCCAGATCTAAACTTACATCAGGAACCCTGAGAGAGAAACAAAATTATGTTTCTACTCTTCCACCTCTTGAAAACTTAAATCGGGAATCTGAGAAAAAATAAAATTATTTTTATACCCTTCCGCCTCATCTCATACGGAAGGATGCGCCCCAGATAGCTGCGCGCATATATACGCGCGCGGAGTCTGTTTTTCCCAACTTAGGATAAATGACAACCTGAGATGGGAACTGTTGGATATGTTTTTTTTCTATCTTTGCCAAAAAAAAATAATGGCAACTTGGGATGGAGAACTGTTGAAGTTGCTCTGAGCTTATACTCCCTCCGTCTTATAGCAAACTATCTTAAAGAGTAAAATACACAACATCAATAAACTTATAATAGGGTATCGTCTAAATCCTTAATTAAAATCCAAAAAATGCATTTTTAGATCATCCGAGTTGACCCTCAAAATGCAATTTCAAGAACCAACTTATCTCTAATATCTCAAAATGTATTTTAAGATCCTGCATTTCATTAGACATGCTAATATCTTAGTACGAAATAAGTATTATTAGATTTTATATGAAATATATTTTTATAGTTTACCTATTTTGTGTCATAAATGTTGACAGCCCTCTTCATGAATGTGATCAGACTTAAATAATTTAACCTAGGATAGAATTATTTACAAATTACACCAAGTAGACTCACACACACAGATAGCAGATTTAAGTTTCACACATGAAGTCTTGCCAACACATGGTGCCCCATCTGCTTTGAGTTGAATTCATGTGACTATCCAACATGCATATAAGATTTAGTCGCGCTTTGTGTATAAAAAAGTGCAGTGAATTTTTTGGAAGAGGTATATTTTTGACCATTCAACTATCACATCAGTTTAGTCTTAACCATCGAACCGTAAAACTAGAAGCCATCCAACTTTTAAAACCATTCATATTTGGGCATCATGTGGTTTTGTTGACGTGGATGCCACATGGCAGTGGGCCCACCTGTCATCCCTTCTTCCTTCTCTTTTTCTTTTCTTCTCTCCTCTCTCTCTCTCTCTCCTCGCTTCGCTCCTCTCCTCTCTGTCGATAGCATCTATTCATCCCCCGTAATAGCGGCGGCAACACTTAATCCCAGCCAGATCATCTTCCACGAACGCCAGCGGCTCCCTCACCTCCCCCGGCTAGCTCTTGAGGAACGACCCTCTAAGGCAGAGCAATCGCTGGTCCCGAACCAGCTCCAAGAACCCCTGCCTCCGTCATTGTCTATGTCGTACTACCCTCGATGGCTTCGTCGTCGATCTTTTCCAGGAAGAGGTCTGTCACCGGGCTGACGGACTGCAGCAACATGTTGGAATTGAAATTTGAGGACGCGGGGATGCTGACATGGCGATTCATCTCCTGTACCTTCTTCTTCTCTTTTTCCTTCTCCTTGCGGAGGAAGTGCTCGAGAACCGAATTCGCATCCACTGAATCATCATTGTTGTGTTTGGTGGCGTGTCCGCGAGACCTTGGGGCAGATGAGCTTGTCGTCGCCGGCAAATCCCAATTGGTCCGACGGAGGAAGGTCTCCATCTCGCCTACAAGCGGCTGAGCCATGCACGTGTACTTGTCCTCGAGCGCAAGCTTGGAGTCGGAGAGCTTCATCTGGGCGCATTCCTCGCGCCAGGCCTTAGCCATCAACATCCGGTGCTCCTCCTCCATGTCTTCCCGCATGCGCAGGCACACGCGGCGGAGCAGCTCTACCTCCACCACCCGTGTGAGCGTGACTATGCATCGGGGGCCAACGCAACTCCGACAGTTATATATAGAGAGAGAGGAATGACATGTGGGCTCTACTGCCATGTGGCGTCTACATAAGCAAAACCATCGAAGGGTCAAATAAGAACGATTCTAAGAGTTAGATGGTCAAAGATAAATTCGATGGTCAAAACCAAACCGAGAGGATAGTTGGATGGTCAAAATATACTTCTTATTTTTACGAATCACACAGTATAAGTGTAGACGTACATGTACACGTACAAAGACTCGCACATATGAACACACGTGCACACCTTACCCTATCAGCATCTTGGAAACATTGAGTTGTTGTGTATATGTGTGTTGCGCAAGTGGAAGTTCTAGCGAACCAATTTGTACGTGTCACGCGTTACACTGAAGAATGAGTGCCTGCGTATGCATTGCATTTGCCAAAAAAAATGTCTAGTGATCGAATACCAACCAATATCCTGTGTCCAAATGGCCAGCGGGCTGGAAGTTGGAACAAACGATTTCCAACTTTCCGTGGTTAGTGACCAGTGGGCTGTGCTCCCATGGACAGACATCGAACATTCTTCTGAAACTCTGTTTGAAGAGAACCCACTTGCATTGTCAAAATACTCCCTCCTTCCTAAAATATAAACATTTCTTGACTTCCGTGATTAATGTTTGATCATTTGTCTTATTCACAAAAATTATGAAAATATTATTTTACTATTTATTTTGTTATGACATGTTTTATTATTGTATATATTTTAAGTATCTCATAATTATTTTCTTATAATTTTTTTAATAAGATGAGTAGTCAAACGTGATAAAGAAACGCAAAAAAATACTTATATTCTGGGATGGAGGAAGTAGTCAATAACATGCACGTGTAAGAGAAACTCCAAAAACTTAATTAAACCTCACTTTCTATATTTCTATTAGTCATTCATTTAACTAAGATTTTCTCCTCTTATTTGGTATACTCCAACGAACTAGTCGAATACGACTTCGGTACATACTACATAGCCACCGCGAACTTCCTCCTAGATGTTTAGCGGAAGACCGGAAATAACGAGCCAGAAAAATTAAGAGTGAGATGGAGAGCATGTTGGATGAAAATATTACAGTACTTTTTTTGGAGCTCTGAGAGCGTTTGCTTCAGATCAAACCTTAAAAAAGAACTACTGCTATGAAGCAAAAGATGACTGTAACTCGGATCTTACATTCATCAGGTTGTAAAGAAGGCCAAAAGCATAATGATAATCTGAAAAAACTGCCGGCTCTCTTGAAAAATTGTAGTCGATATGCACAGTATGTCAGCACGCACAGCCCACGTGATTACGAGGCCTATGTCAGAGACTTGCTCTAAATGGGCTATCTTGCGGCGTTTCTGATGGGCTCTACCCCGTCCGGATCAAGCGTCCGGCCGGATTAAGCCCAAGCAACGATCCCATTCCGAAGTCGCGGACCTCTCCCCTCCTCCCCCTTCCGTCGCCGGCGTCCATCGCCCGACGTCGATGGCGACCCCCCGGGAGCGGAGGCTTCCGCCGCCCGCGTTCCGGATGGAGAACCCCTTCAGCGTGAAGGTGCTGCAGGTCTTCACCGGATTCGGTGTCGGATGCGGCGTCGGCATCGGCGTCGGCCGGCCCATCTACCTAGGTAATGAATTTTGGAGAACCTTACCCTGGTTTCGTTCTTAGATGACCGAGGTGGGTTCAGGGGAATCGAATCAGTCATATGTAGGTCGGGTGTTCTTTGGGTTCGGCATTTCTTTGAACAGACGAGGAACGACGTAGGGGCTGCCTCCTCAGGGTGGCATTTCGTCGAACAGTTCGTGTTGTGTGTAAATTAATCGAACGGGATTACTTAACACCCGCCTTTGGAAATATACAAATACGTGGTTGATTCATGCTGTCTAATTCCGGCACCTGCACGTCAAATGCTGTCCAAAGCTTGTCAAAATGCCTTTAGAGTAATGGATTAATTGCATGATCAGCTTCTTGTCTAAGAAGTTAGCTACTTAGCTGGTTAGCTTCTATATTTATTTCAGGTATGATACCTGGGCTTCAGCAAGTTATGAGTGCTACAAGAGGCGCAACAGATGCCTTTTCTGGTGTCACAAGGCATGTCAATTCCGCGGTGCGCTAAGATTTAGCACTTTTCAGTGCATAAACACCCATTCTGTTAATTTGGTCCTGTATTTTGTGCTTATCTGATTGTGCTATTTTCGTCCTTCCTTGTGTTTGTGCTCTAGCTGAGGACGTCTGGGTTAAAGAACATCGAAGCAGGAATTGGCTGTGGAGTTGGTATAGGCCATGGTTTTGGAATAGGTACATATTGCAGGCTTGCAGCTATTTCAAAAAATTAACTTTGTATTCCTGTTCATCCTTATATGAACTATCCCCGCTTATGTTTAATTAAGATTTCTTTTTTAATCCTTTCCCTGTTAAGTACCCACAATAGTGTATACGCATCAACATGTTTTCTCGTCTATTCCTCCTCATTTAAAGCTAATGCAGAGTACTTATGTAATTTCTGTTGCATGGTGATACTTTGGTTCACTTTTATGCCCCACCTGCATCTGTTCATTGTAGGTGTTAAGGCATGTAGTTAGTTCATCTATCCTTTGTGCAGTTGCTTTTATTGCACGAAAGATGTAACTTTAGTGATAAAGGAGGATAACGGTTTTTTCATCTTGCAGACTAGCACTATCCATGTCTTTTTCTTTGAATACACAGCACTTAAAACATTAGCTCCGCTCCACAGACAAGGATAAATCGACCTACATGCAAAACCATGGCCAACTAGGACTCAAGCATGGTCAGTTCTGTGCCTGAGCCAATCACTGGGGTCTTCTACACACTACTGGGTCAGGGATTGCCCAGAACATTAATTTTGCACTTAATTCACTGAAACTTTTCATGATCAGCTGACCCTGGTAAATAGCCGTAGCTCCGGCCCTGGTTCCAATCCTTTGGCCCTGGCCATGACTCATCACCGTGACTCATCCCTAATGATCTGTAGAACCTTTCGAATGTTGGCGAACTCCCATTGAGGACAAAACCATTCCGGTGCTTCCATATTGTCCAAGCACCCCCAAAGTTATGAAGGAGTTCATTCCAGCCTGCATTGAACTTACCACCAATGGTACTGGACCACCATCGAAAGAAATGTGAGGCGGAAGATTGGGGTGATAGATCGGGGAGACCGTAGTGTCTATACAACAGGGACGAAGTCTCTCTCTCTCTCTGAAAACTGGACCAAGTTTCTCTTGCAATTGGGATTATCCATATGTTGCATGCATGGCCATTTCTTCAACTACTGCAGCGCTTTAAGCTGGTTTTTACCAGTTAACTTTTCGTGCACCAACTTGCACTTGTTTCCTGTGAGATGAAGCAAATTTTATTTCTCTTTAAATTTCAGGAATTGCACTGAAGCCACGAGTACTCCATGGAATTCAGTCATCTTTTGGGGTACAAATATGAACTGTAGTTTACCTCAATTTACTTCTGTTTCCCTTTTTTCCAGTGCATTAACATTGATTGAACTAGTTTTTTTTCCTTCTAGGAAATTATGTCTAAATTGACGTCGAGGCTAAAGGATAGCCCTGAGATGTCGTCTGCATCGAATCCTATGGGTCGTTCTTTGCCTAGCAATCAACAAACTCAAGATGGTATGGCCATGGATCTAGAGGCTAAGACTGCGGAAAGTAATTTGAAGCACACTACAAGTTATGAAATGTCAAGAGTACAACAACCTAATCAGCCAGAAGCATTAACTGGGAGTCGAACTGAAAAGGTCATTGCCAATTTTCTACAGAATCCACTGTTCCAGAATGATACAAAGATTGACTCCAGAGATGCGGTATGCACTAAAACACTCTTAAACTTTACAATACATATTGTTCATTTGTTTGTGCAGTTGTAGCTTCAAGTATATCTTTGGCTGCCAGATGTCCTGAACTATTTTTTCTTTATTCATTTCAGCCTGGAAATTTACAAGGAATGGATAATGTACTCCAGTTGGTGAGTTCAGTTCAGTTATACTATCATGCTTGCTTGGCAGTTCCATCCATTTCTTTGTGTTAGATGTGTTTTTACACTTTTATTTATTCATCCCTATTTTAACCCTGAAATATTGTGCCTCTGGACTTTTAAGCTATAGTTGTCATTACCTGTAGGAAGACATTCGAGAAGTGCCTTGTTGGTTATATTAATCATACTGTATTTTTGTCAAGATTGGTTCACAATTGATTGTTTTTCATAGTAATGCAAGCCTCGTAGCTGATTATAATCGGTTATCCATTTTCAGGTACTGAAGCACCAAAGGCTTATTGAAGAACTGCGGGAGGAAAATGAAAATCTGCGTCAGATACTTGTAGAGGAACTTAAGGTTTCACCGACCAAATTACAAATAGATCGTAGAAACGGAGTGAAGGCCTATTATCCGTGCTTGGACTGCTTTGAATGCCGCCGCAAAAGTCGGAAAACAAGATAGCAGCAGGAATTGCCTGTGTAGTTTAGTACAATTTTGTAGTTCATTCAGTAGGCGACCATTGCAGTAGAGAGCCACAGTACTAATGCTGTCCACAATATCCTCTCGAGAAATTGCAGATCAAGTCTGATTGTTCAGCACAGTTGTCAGGAATGTATCCATCAGCTGTTTCATCTGCAACATTACTTCAATTGATTGATACAGAACGCTTTGCTCCGACTTTCTGAAGTCAGAATCTACGAAGGACACCATGCCCCTTTTCTCATTCCATTGAGATCTAAACGCGCAGAACTGTATTAATCTTACAGTTTTTTTGAACGAAATATTAATCTTTTCTTTTGCGAGGAGTATATCAGCTGTTCTGCAGTGCTGGCAAGAGTCAACAACAACACATGGTTGACCATTCGGAGCTGTGTGGGTCCAATGTGCAAGCGACGCGGTGTTTACGCTACTGTTGTGTGCGTACACAGCTGTGGGCGTAGCAATTACGAGCCGAGGCCGAAAGCCCAGGCGGGAAAACGGCGTGTTCGCACCGCGCTGAGATCCGCCGCTCCAAAAGCTCCCCTTCCCGCACAAATTTTCCCGCCTCCCGCTGCCCTCCGATCCACAAAACTCAGAACCTCCGAGGACCAAATCGCAAAAGCACCGTTCCCTCTTCTGTTCTAGCGCCGCCGGCTCGCCCACTCCGGGATCCCATGCCTTACGGGTCCTAGCCGCGCAGATCCGAGCGCCTAGCCCTCCCCCATGGCTTCCGACGGCGCCGCAGGCGCTCAATCGGTGGATATGGAGCTGGCTTGGCACCTCCTCACAGTGCTCGTCCGCCTCGGTCGCCCCACCGCCGCCTCGGAGCTCGCCTCCGCCGCGGCCCTTTCCGTCTCACCGGACTTAGTAGAGCGGATGTGTCGTATCCCCGGGTCTCCACTGCGAATTTCCGGCGGCGGCGTGGTGACAGCCTCTGAGACGGCCGTCCTGGCGTTTCTGAGGTTTGCGGGGTTGGATGTCCCGGCCCCAAGGGTGTCGTTGAGGCCTCCCGAGGTGAGGAAGTGGTCGGGGCAAGTGACGATTCGGTATGAGCGCAAGCGGAAAATGCCGGATGTGAGCTGCTTCAGCACGAAGAGGCGACGACTACTAGCGCCGGACTCAGGTTGTTTAATTTCTCAGAGAAGCCAGATTGTTCCATTTACATGTTTTTACTGTATGTGTGCTGGTTCAGGAGGGCTATCCTTATTTCTATATTTATTTGGGTTCATCTTGTGCAGATTTGACGGAACACAGCGAGCATGAGTCGAATCAGCTGGTTGCACAAACCTGCGCCCCCGCTGCTACTGGAGAGGTATTATGTCTCTTCCTAGTTGCTGTACGCTTGTTATTTCACTGCAACATGACCAAATTAAAGAAATCGAAGATGCAAAGACCCAACAAATACCCATACTTTCTTTCGTTTGCTTGTAGTTAGTCTGATTGGGCATTTGAAACCAGTTCATGCTTTTTTTTTCATTTTACAGGCCTTGTGCACAAAATCCCTAGGATATTAGGCTCTTACACCTGAATAATCTGCCCCCTAGTGATTACTATTTTTCATCAGTAGATTGTCACAATTTTGATTGGTTTGGTCCATCCATGGAGTAAATGGCATGAATGATAGCTTGAAATTAACAGTTCAACTTTTGTCATATCTTATACTCAGGTACATTTGGAGGTTATGCAAGAGTTGCAGGATAGGCTTCCTACTCTCAGCACATTTATTGGTGAACCTTCCTTAGGGCTTCCAACTGGGGCTACTCTTGTTCTCAATGATGCTAAAATTACCACGCTTTGTCTTCAACCTGAACTTGCCTGGTCTCTTCAAGGTGATGATGTCACAGTTCTCGGGAACATGGCTTTAGCACTGGTTCCAACAAATCTATCAGATTGTTGTTCTGTCAATCTTCCTTCACTGGATGCTGAGAAATCAAAAAACATCTATGCAGAAGTTGATGGTAAAAGTAGTAGGATTGGTGAATCCAAACAAGCTTCATTCCTTAACTGTACAGTAGAGGATAGTGATGATCTACAAAAAGAGTCTGTCCATCCCACGGCCATTCATGCTGTTGTAGCTAGGGAAAGAGAAAATCAGGCTGGGGAAAGAGAAAATCGGACTGAGGAAGATCTAAATCTCATTTGTGAAAATAAAGGCAGCCCAATTAGTTATACTACAAAGAGAGCTGATAGTATAGAAGCATGTGATACTGTTCCAAATCAAGCAGATGCTTTGCAATACAACTGCCCAGATGCTGGGCATCATGAGAATCTCCCAACTTGTGGTCAGAAAAGGAATCCACTATGTGCCAATGCATGTGCAGAAGTTTGTAAAGATAAGACACCACAAATTTTGTTCCAACCTCCTATAGGCACCAAGGCTGCATCTATAGCATCTCAAATGAACAGAAATAGTGAACATGAAGCATTGCTGCAGGAAGCTCCAAGGTATGACTGTATGGACACGGGCGATGTGAGCATTATTGCTGAAAATAGACAAAGCAAATATCTCAATCATGGAGAGCAGCCCCGGAATGAGGCCAGGGCCAATGTATCTAAGAATGGGCCGGATAGAATGGTTGTGAAGCAAAATGGTAAGAGCAAGAAAAATGCACTCCCCAAAGAAGATAAGGACTGCTGTGCAGCAAAGGCTCAAAAGGTTAGTTTGTCAACAATTCAACGTATGTAGACTTAATGACTGCTAACTTGTATGTATCATTGATGTTTTTGCATCCATCCCAGCCTTATCTTTAAGATTTTTTTATTGGCATTTTATTTTATTTTGCTGTTTCTGCTGCCATTGTTTACAGGAGCAAGTAGTTCCAAAACAACTTCCTAGCTTCAAGGGTTTTGTCATAGAAGAGGAGGAAGGCTCTGGTAATTATCCTGTATATTTCTTATGGAACTATAATTTCTGTTTTTTCCTGAATGCAGACTAATATGTCGTGTTCGTTATTTATTCAGGTGGTTATGGGACTGTTTATAGGGCCCTGAGAAAAAAAGATGGACAAAAATGCGCTATAAAATGTGCGAACACCAAGCCAGCAGCCTTGATGTATTTATTTCTCCATTTTTGCGGACGCTTTTTGTGATAAAGAAATTAACTATATATGTTTCTGCTAACAGGTCCTCACCCAAATGCTCATCCACACCATATTAACAATGAACTAAAGATGCTGGAGCGTTTTGGGTACTAATCAACTGGCCCTCTCCCTAAAACTTTTGAGAGTTCTTGTTATCCATAGTAACATCAATGCAATTGCCATATTTTTCCATGCAGAGGCAAACACTCTGTGATTAAATATGAATGCTCTTTGAAAAGTGGCGAACTAGAGTGCTTTGTTCTAGAACATGTTGAGCATGACAGACCAGAGGTATATTGTTTTCAACTAGCTCTGAAGCAATATGTCTTTCTATTGAATACCCATAATTAACCATCCTTTTTAAATAATTTCTTTTCTCTCCCAGGTTTTGAAAAAGGACATATCCTTGCTTGAGTTGCAGTGGTATGGGTTCTGTCTGTTCAGAGCTCTTGCAAGCTTACATAGACAGGTCTTTAAGTGCATTCCACCATGGTCAACTGTTGATTTCTGTCGCTGATTGTAATCGTGGATATCTGATAACTGTATTCCTGTTTCCAGGGGGTAGTACATAGAGATGTCAAACCTGGAAACTTCCTATTTTGTCGCAAACTTAAGAGGGGGTATCTTATTGACTTCAACCTGGCAAATGTTAGTGCGTGTACTGTTCTTTCTACTTGATGCTTACTTTTTGTGATTATTTCTGGTTCTATTTAATGCTAACTGGGTCTGAAATTCTGCCTCCGTGTGTTTTCCTGACTTTGCATGCAGGATCTCCATCAGAAGTTCTTGAAAAACTGTAAGTCACTTCCTAAATTTGAATTATTAATTGGCGTGTTATGGGGCGGCAGCCAGCTAGTCCTTCCTCATTAGTTAGAGAGATAGGATCAATTAGGGATACGCTTTGATATGATTTGTTAGGTTTCGATTGGATCTTCCATAGGGGTCAAGGAATCCATTTCCCTTCCTATATGAAGGGGAGGTGATGTATCAAGGGAGGTAAACAATGAAGAAGAATTAATCTAAGTTCTCCCCAGAAGTCTAGTCCCCTTCCAAGCAGGCTCTGCCCAGTGATCTTCCCTGCAGTTTTACCACTAATGAACTAACATTTTGTTTGATAGTGTTTTCTGTCAGAATAGTTTATTGTCCCAGTTCTGGACTCTGTTCGCTGAATACTGTTCATACCAGTATTTTTCATGCTGTTACTCTATCTTAGGGAAAAAAGAGAATAACTTGGAAGTTTTATCATTGTGTTGGCATAAAAGAGGATTGAACAGGATTCAAATATATCCAATAGTTCAGTTCAAGAGTTGGGCCCACTAGATCAGACTATATTTTTTGCCAAGAAACCATTATCCTGGTGATGATCCTGACAAGGTGACGAATTTCATTAGCTTGAACACCTAGATTATACACATAAGATATCTGAGTGATAGGTTAGATTATACACATAAGATATCTGAGTGATATGTGTGCTGAAGTTTTGTTGCCCTTTTGCTCCTTGGCATAATGATCGTGAACCATAGCTACTGAAATGTTTCAGCAATGTATATGTGTTGTAGTCATCAATGATCACTATTGCATTGGAAGTTACATTTCAGCAATCATTCAAATTACCACCATTCTATTCTACTGTCCTACGGCTGTCTGAATGAAATTTTGGTTTCATTGACTAGGTAAATCGGAGACAGTTTCATGTGGGAAGGATACGGCATCTCAAACAACATCAAAATTTGCCCCAGTAGTTAATGCCAAAGAAGAAGTTCATGATTCAAAGCAACCTCTTCCTTTGAAGAGGAAAAGGTCCAGCAGAAGCCCAGTGGATAGTGTGCCTAAGATCGACAATAAAAGTAAGCATGGTACCCAAGCTGCTGACGTATCTGGTGTAACCTCTGCGAAGGATCCTACAAGCACAAAAACGTCATTAGATAGGTTAAAGCAGCCAATGCCTTACAAAGGGCGAAGGGAATTAATGAACTTCTTGCACGAGGCAATGCAAAGTCCCAACAAAAATACGGTACCTGCTCCTGCTTCCCAAAGGAAGAGGGTTGCTGCTCCTATTGGTAGTGTGGATCGAAAGCACTTTATACTGACTCCAATGCCCCTGCGTTCTGGTGGTAGTGCTGTTGCTGGTTCGGGCACGATTAACAACAAAGGTGTGGATTTTCCCAGTAACTGTGTATTGCATGTGTCTTGATATTCAATTGAACATCCCTAGATATTAGAATGATCTAACTAATTGGTAGTTGCAGGACATGGAAAACATCGAAGAGAAGGTCCATGTGTTGGAACTAAAGGATTCCGGGCTCCAGAGGTTTGATTATGTTTCCTGTTGTGAGAGTGGAGTATTTCATCCTCAAAGTTTCATATACTGAAAGTGATGTTTCTTCTATAGGTTCTCTTTAGGTCTTTCCACCAGGGTTGTCAAGTTGATGTCTGGTCAGCTGGTGTGACGTTCCTGTACTTGATACTTGGCAGAACACCTTTTGGCGGTGATCCTGAACAGTAAGTTATCTTACACAATACATCAATGTGTATCCCCGGTCCCTAACTGAAGAACGTTGCTAAAATGTTGCATTTGTATGTTAAAGGAACATCAAGGAAATAGCAAAGCTAAAAGGTACTGAAGAACTGTGGGAGGTAGCGAAAGTACACAACTGCGAATCTTCATTCCCATCGGTATGTTAACTCATCAAGTTCTTACATTCTTTGAATAGGCTGCTGAGTCTGATTCCTAAAAACACTCTTTGTTGTCAGGACCTGTTTGATGTCAAATCATTTCATCCTGTGGATCTGAGGCAGTGGTGTACAGCCAACACACGCAGGCCAGAGTTCCTCAAGTTGATACCTGAATCATTTTTTGACCTGCTGGAAAAGTGCCTGGCTGTCAACCCCAGGTGCAGGCTCACATCAGAGGATGCACTCAAGCATGATTTCTTTTCTCCATGCCGTGATAGTTTGAGAAAGCCCAAGATGCTTAGGATTTTAGCTGGTTCTGATGCTGCATCTTCATCATCACCTCAGAACAGAGCGCTTACAGCAAAACAATCATAGCGCTTGTTCCACCGTACAGACCTGTATTAACACCTCTAAACTGATTGTGACCGGCTAGCTAATTATTGACTAGAGAATAGCCTAAATGTTCCCCCCTTGATGTAAGTATAAACACTAAACACCAGTACTGAAGATGTACTGGTCCCTCGTGCTAGGATTCCTGCAACATCAGAGTCTGACTCGTGTACAGCGAGTATGTGGTTTGTGTGCTTCTTTTAAACTGTGTGAGCACTTTCTCTCGAAACCAATTTTGTTGGTGTACTTGCATCTGCAATCCATAGCTTTGCTTCATGAGGTGCTCATTACTTTAGCCTACTTTTTTGTGCATCATGACTTGTACGTTTCCCGTTGTTTGATCACACAAAAGATGTGTTGGGTGCAATTGGGTGCTTGTATCATATGCTAATTAACACCCAGTTTTCATCTGTCAACATCGTATGCTCGTCTATTTTCCACGTCTCGCAGCAATTACACTGCTTCTTTCGTCCTTACGTGTCCCGGAAGGCTGCAACGCCTTCGCAATCCGCATCACATAATCCTCTCATCCCTATCCGGGAGATGCTAGGCGCAAACAAAACCACATGTCCACTACCCCCCGGTGCAGTACAACTGTACAAGCAAATCCCACCAAGCAAACCAAATTCAATTTCAAGCCCTTCGCCGGTGCGGCCGGACGAATTCAGCGAACTCCCAAGTTTTCAAAACAGAAGCCTTTTGTATTGGAGCAAGGTTTTGGCTGCAATTCTTAAAAAAATGATATCTTTTTTATTTCCCGATTCCAAACAGGCGAGGTTGACGCAAAGCATATCACAAAAATTTGATAAAACCACAACGTTGGATTGCGCGTTTTTTGAAACACCAGGAAATTTCTGTGAAATTATCACGTATGGAGCCGGGTCCAAACACGTACACCCACATGCCACAGCACTAGGCTACAGAGCACAGCGAGGTCTATCGCCTCGCCCCGGGCAAGCAGTTCGAGGTGAGGCCGCCGAGCAAGGAAGGGAGTATCGGGAAGCACTGAAGCAAGGACGGGACGTGGAAAAACCCAACTACCAACCAACCAGGGCGCCGAGCCGTCGAAGTGTCGAACCTTCTGGGCCACGCCGCCACAAAAGGGGAAGGGAAGACAAAGCCGTCGCCCCCGATGCCTCCGCTCCCCACCTCACCCGCCGCCTCCCCTCTCCTCCTCGCCTCCCGCCTCGGCGCCCTCCACGGCCCCGCCGCGCCCCTCCTGCTCCACCACCACCACCGCGCCGGCGCCGGCGCCTCCTCCGTCAACTTCCTCGCGCCGCGCAGGAAGACCCGCCCGGGCCCCGCGATGAGCTGGCTGGGGAAGCTGGGCCTGAGCGGGCTGGGCGGCAGCCCGCGCGCGTCCGAGGCGTCGGCGGCGCTGGCGCAGGGCCCCGACGAGGACCAGCCCGCGCCCGGGAACGAGTTCGCGCAGTTCGGCGCCGGCTGCTTCTGGGGCGTGGAGCTCGCGTTCCAGCGCGTCCCGGGGGTCACGCGCACCGAGGTGGGATACAGCCAGGGGAACCTCCACGAGCCGTCCTACGAGGACGTCTGCACCGGCGCCACCAACCACAACGAGGTCGTCCGCGTGCAGTACGACACCGCCGCCTGCAAGTTCGACGACCTCCTCGACGTCTTCTGGGCGCGCCACGACCCCACCACGCCCAATCGCCAGGTCAGCAATTTCTGGTGCTGGATTGGAGCCGAAATTTAGGGGATTTTGATGCGAAAATTACGCAATTTGAGGAGAACTGCGAATTAAGCTGCCCTTTGCCTGAATGTTTTGGGTAATTTTGGTCCGGGAGATGTCTGGAACAGATATTATGTTGCAAACTAAATGAGATATAAAATAAAATAAATTCGTCGCCTGAGAGATTCGAACTCTCGCGGGGTAATTTTGGTCCGGGAGATGTCTGGAACAGATATTATGTTGCAAACTAAATGAGATATAAAATAAAATAAATTCGTCGCCTGAGAGATTCGAACTCTCGCGGGGAAACCCCATGTACTTAGCAGGCACACGCCTTAACCACTCGGCCAAAGCGACGTTTTTGTTCGATCTGGTCACTGTTGTTCTTTCTCCTAGCAAGAACAAGGGCACTGTCTGTTGAATAAGCTCCTCACTGAAGGTGCCAGCTTCCATTCTAATCCTGATCGACAAAAAAGGCTGGTGTGGCACTATAATTCCAGAAGATTGACATGGTTGATTCCAGTGGATGGGTAATAATTTTCATGCCATCGGTACTGGGATTGTCATTGGTCAGGTCAGCGGTCAGCCATCTCTGGCTCTCTCGAGTCCAGTTCTGTCATACTTGGTTGATTGCAAAGTTGCAGCAGTTCTTGTAGAATTTGAAAAAACGATTTACCACGAACTAGTATGGAAGTGCCAGTACTAGTTCTTGTATTAAGCTTACAAGTAGTTGATGCCGTGATTGACCTTGAGGTGCAGTACCTACTTCTGATTTATCTTACCAACATATTTTTCCAATAGTGACATAGAAACACATTGGTTCAGTATATAGGTTGATGATGCCCTGTACTAACACTTCAGCTCATCCAACTTCTGCAATAGATAAGCTTTTCTTAAGCGTTTACTTGAATGAATCTCTGGACAACCAAACATTGTTTGAACATAGCATTTTAACCTGTCTCTGGACGATTGGAAATCTTAAGTCGAAGTACTATTTAAGAGCATTCGTGACAAAGAATACGTTTCTGATGTTATACTTGCACATGCAGGGCAATGACGTTGGAACCCAGTATAGGTCAGGGATCTACTACTACACCCCGGAGCAGGAGAAGGCGGCGAGAGAATCCCTTGAGAAGCAGCAGAAGCTTCTGAACCGGACGATTGTCACTGAGATCCTCCCGGCCAAGAGGTTCTACAGGGCAGAAGAGTACCACCAGCAGTACCTTGAGAAGGGAGGCCGCTTCGGGTTCAGGCAGTCTGCAGACAAGGGCTGCAACGATCCTATCCGCTGCTACGGATGAGCAAATGGACCACTACAATGCATGGTTCGAATCCTGCATGAATAAGGATGCATCAGAGCCAGATGTTATACAGCTTTTCCTAGTGTTATTTTGCCACCATTGAACGGCTGTAAGAGATTAGCTATACATGGTACGTGCAACGATTTGTGTGCAAGGACGATCTTACTAGGTTTATAAGAACGTAGTCCATGTGAGTGCAATGGAAGCTTAAGCAGATCCTCGTTAAATTTGTACAAATTCTTTAAAATCATAGTCCATCTGAGTGCAACGAAGCTTAAGTTGATCCTCGTTAAATTTGTACAAATTCTTTAAGATCATAGTCTATCTGAGTGCAACGAAGCTTAAGTTGATCCTTGTTAAGTTTGTACAAATTCTGTAAACGCTAAAACGATGGGGGCAGAGATTGTGATCGTATATCGTATCAAAGTGTATCTGCCAGACTTTCGAATGTCAGTTAAGAAAATGTCTCGAGGATGCCTCGAAAAAAATGCATTTCCTTTGTCCTCCAAAACTCTATCCGTTCCAAATTATATATAAACTCCCTCCTCGTTAAATTTGTACAAATTCTTTAAGATCATAGTCTATCTGAGTGCAACGAAGCTTAAGTTGATCCTTGTTAAGTTTGTACAAATTCTGTAAACGCTAAAACGATGGGGGCAGAGATTGTGATCGTATATCGTATCAAAGTGTATCTGCCAGACTTTCGAATGTCAGTTAAGAAAATGTCTCGAGGATGCCTCGAAAAAAATGCATTTCCTTTGTCCTCCAAAACTCTATCCGTTCCAAATTATATATAAACTCCCTCCATCCCAAATTATATACATCATTTTAACATTTTTAGATTCAGAATTTTAACTATGCAGATACAAGTACTAGGTGCATTGCAAAATGTATGAACTAGAAATGCCAAAATAGAGCTAAAGGACTGTATTTGTTTCTTTTCAGTTCAGCCATTCCCTCAAAAAGGAACGCTGATCAGCAGCCACGAGACGTGCAACGTTAAATAAACTTCCAGGAGCTCATGCAAAACCATATCACATATCATAAACAAAACGTCAAGCATGCATAGCATGCAAGCCAAGGAAGGAAATCTGGTTCACGAAATTAGGGTTCAACAATACAGATAATAATTTCTCAAACTCTAAATATTACTTGTATGGCAGGTGCCATACTTTCTCAGGCTCTCAAGGTTCGAAGTGAAGCAACCCCAGTTTACTTCTCATAGATCCAGGGGTGCTGGCTGCTCTGCCAGTTGGCGAGGCCCTCAGGGAACCACAGGGCAATCTCCTTGGTAGCACTCTCAATGCTGTCACTTCCATGAATGACATTCCTGGATAGCACAAAATAACATTTTATGAGAACTCAGCACCATAGTAAATTAGCGACTACAAACTTAATAATCTAAAAGATGCAACGCTACATTGCAAATTGGGTCTTGCAGACTAATTCAATTAATCCAGCACAGAAACCGATCAATAAAAGGATAATACATGCAATGTGTCTACACAAGTTTCCAGAAAATATACATAAACACCATTGCACCCTATTATCTTTATTTCCATGGACATACCTGCACCCTCTTACAACCAACGAGAACCAGATACAATACCCAGACTATTCATCACTAATACAAGGTTAAATGGATATCAGAGTCAAGCAATCAGGACAGGACAGCCCCCACATTACTTCAAGAAAGCACATCACATGAATCTACTGATGTCTAAAGTCTTGTGGACTCCACATCAGATTCAGAACAAATGTAAACTCAAGTGACCACATGCCACATGTGCTGTACCTCAAATGGCCCCATGAGTTAACATGTCATAATGCAAACATTGAGACAGTTGAAGTGCATGTTGCAATCATGAGACAGCCTCAGATGTGATTTCACTGTCCCAAGCTACAAGTGAACTAATGATCTGGGAGCCCACCATGCTAAGTACTTTCACAAACCTAAATACAGATCATATTTAATTTGACAACACAAAACAAACTGTTGCTCTTGACAAATTCAGCAGGGTTAATCAGTCTGGTAAAAAAATTTAGCATAACTATGAAGTAGAGCAACTTCAAGGTATACTATGAAGGATCTCAGAGAGTGAGCATTAAAACATAATATGGCAGCTCCTACTGAATTTTGCAGCTATTTGTAGCACTTACAAAAACAATACAAGCAACCAAGCATGATCAGTGCACCACAGAGATGAATAACGGTGACAAGAAACCAGAGATGAACTTCAGAATGAGATCTGACCTGCCAATGTCGACAGCAAAGTCACCACGGATGGTGCCAGGCTCAGAAGCCAGGGGGTTGGTGGCGCCGATGATCTTGCGGCCAGTTGCGACCACGCTCTTGCCCTCCCAGACCATGGCGACCACAGGGCCAGAGATGATGTAGTCCACGAGGCCACTGAAGAAGGGCTTGGCAGACAGATCAGCGTAGTGCTTCTCGGCGAATGACCTCTCCACGTTCACAAGCTTCAAGCCTGCATTCAGATAACAGATCAGCAATTCAGCAGGCAAACATCACTCACAAACAGTCGTCAGATTTAAAAACACTTGATTCATCAACAATCTAATTTTATCACAGATTTATGTAAAGTGGCAATGGATTTGTACCCAAACAGTTCAATTTCAGTACAAAGCCACGCGCTTGAGTTATAAAGCTCATTTTTTTCATTCGAAGAAATTATCGGTTCCAGAAACTAATAGAGCATAAGGATGGGCGCTAGATTACCCTTGAGGTAGAAGCCCTTCTTCTCGAAGCGGCTGATGATCTCACCAACCTGGCAAAAAAAAAAAGATTAAACTTAACCAAATCCAAGCACCGAGGCGCCCATCACCAAATCGAATCGAATCAACGGAACAGAACCAGGAAAATATGGTGCTTACGAGGCCCCTCTGGACACCGTCGGGCTTGATCATGATGAAGGTGTGCTCCATTGCGGCGACGGCGAGGGGTGTTCTTCCTCGGTTTGGGGGTTTGGTCAGTGGTTTGGTCGGCGCCGTAGGTGGAAACCCTAGGCGACGGCTCTCTTCATATATAGGGCCCAACACCGACGCGTGAGGCACGCCGTCGGTCGTGCTAACCCTAGGGCTCGCGAAACTGGGTGGGCTCAATACGACCCACCGAATTCGCAGGCCGCCGCCGGACGGCTCGCTAAGGAAGGAGGAGAGGCGCAGTAATGGGCCTTCATGGGCAGCCCAGTGTGCTTGGTTCGCTTGCCCTTCCTTTTACCGGTGCCTTTTCAGTTTGTGACTCATAATTTCAGCTCAGTACTAATCAAGTCAAATGGAAGGCGCCACCTGCAGAGAGATTCAATTTTGATGACTTATTCTATCCTTTGATACAGTGATGCTAGGACCGGAGGGTAAAGATTTGTCGCACCAAAGAGTACATGCCATATTGCCATTGGCAGTTGGTAGCTTGGTGCTGGGAACATTGCACATACAGCTTCTGCATTACAGGCAGAGCCGATAGCTGCTTACCAAAGCCTTCATCAGTCTGTGCCTATCAGACATAATCGTCTAAAATGGAGGCTGGTGTTTCCGCTAGAACAATACTAATCGTCTGTGCCTATCAGAAGAGAGATTATTCTTCCTCTCCGAAGAGGAGGGAGGGAAAGGGCTTTAAAATTCTTGAGTACGATCTTCAAATGTGCGCCTTTTGCTAACTTTGTGCATACGACGTCTGATGGATTAGATCTCCGGTGTTAATGAAGAGGGTTTCAAGTTTCAACTAATGTTGACTGAGTAGTCTCTTTTGCTAACTGCAAAACAGCAAACCCTTCACCTGCAAGGCTACCCAGTCAGCTTCACCTGTCTTTTGCGGTGGCAGCTGTCGGTGAAAAGAGCACTTCCGCTAGCAGCAGGTCGGTTGGCTTGTTAGGTGGCTGCGCATGGGTTGGAGTAGGAGGGAGCTGCACTTCTTCGTCACTTCCTCTGCGTCTCCAAGATCCGGGGAATCAGCCAAACACCGGCCGTGAATTCATCTATGGCTCTTTTATCTCTTTGTTCCCAAGCACTGCTGCCCATTTCTCCCCAGCACGATAATCTGTTTAATCAAATGGAGATACTAGAACAAGTGGAAGTAATTGAATCGATCAGTGGAGCAAACTTGACGCATTCGGCATTCTGTAAGCAGATTTCTTGTAGATGTATGTTTGATCAAAGATATGTCAGTACTCAAGGAATTCAAGTCTCCTTAAACCTCCACATTCACTGTCACAGTTACCACTACATTCTAATAATTGAATTTCCCCCAAAAATTCCTAGGCTCCTCTCACAGTATAAATCAAGAAGCAGACAGGAAGACAGGTTTGACCATGAATTTGTTCCTATGTTCCAAGACAACGGGACCCGTAATTAATCTATGAAAATGTATGGTTTTTACTAGTTACTAGTAAAATTTCCTCATTTGGGCGATCTTGGTGCCGCCGCCATGGTCCGCCGCGTGGGGCCAGCCTCGACGTCGCCGTCCTCCTTCTTCTCCACGACCGCCGACGTCTCGTCCTCCTTGCCGTTCTCCGCCGCGGCGTCCGCGGAGGGCCCCTCGAGGTCGTCCCGCACGCGGAAGGACGCGTGCAGCACGATGATCGGGACGCCCGCGGCGAGCGCGGCGAGGAGGTTGGCCACGGCGCCCGCGGCGACGATGTCGGCGAGGACGAGCGCGACGAAGACCGCGGCGACGAGGCGGCGGTCGAGGAGCCTCCGGAGCAGCGCCGAGTTGGGGAACGCCTTGAGGAGGCCCCCGTAGACGAGGAGCCCCTTGGAGGCCGCCATGAGGAAGACGACGGACGCCCGGTGGCGCGGCGCGAGGGAGGCGAGCAGGAGCGCCCACTGCAGGACGGCGTAGTGGAAGCGGAAGGTGCGGAGGTTGCGCACGGCGCGCACCGCGGCGGCCTCCGCGTCGGCGGCGGGCGCGAACGCCGAGGGACGCGGCGCGAACCGGGCCAGCGCGCGGCGGAAGCCCCGCGCCCCCGCGCACGCCCGGTCGGCCGCCGACGCCGCCGCCCGCCGGATCGCGCCGGCAGCACCCATATGGCTGGAACCCCCCGGCCCGCGAGATCTGCCCTCCGCGCCGCGCGAGGGCGCCTTTGATAAATTATACTCGCCGCGATCCGGGCGGACGTTGCGGGCGCTAGTTTTAGACGCACGCAACGCAAAGGGGACGCGAGACGGGACGCGGTTTTTTAACGGGTCGCACGGTCTGGAATAAAGGGCCCCGTCCACTCGGCGTGTGTTGGCCGAAACCGTGAACTTTCCACTTGGTCCGCGTCCGTTTCCTTGGGTTTTGGTGGGGCCTCGCCTCCTTGGGTTTGCGTTGGGGAGGACTTGGGAGGGGTCCGTCGCCGAACCCACCGGAGCAACCGTGGGTGCCATTCTTCCCAAATGTTCGGCGGATGCTACTACTACTAGTACGAATATTTTCGTGGATCGTGGTTTGCGTGTTGCTTTCTTTCTTTTTCTTTCGGCACCCTCGCTCCGGCAGCAAAGGACGTGCGCACAACGGCAGAAGTGTACTAAGGCGAAGTGCTGGTACACCGTACACCAGCAGGCCGGGACCCGGGGCGGCATCAACTGCCATTCTGCCAAGGTATGCTGGACATGCTGCTCGTCTTTTTTTTTAAGTGAAGTTGTTAACTTAATAAACATATACTATCTCCATCCTTAAATATACTACGTTCAGGACAAAAAAAAATATTTCGAAACCTAGACGTGAAATTAGTGTAATGGTCTATTTGTGTGAAAATCTAATCAAATTTTAAAATAAGGATCTGAAGTCTCGATTTTAATCTAATGGCTCTGACCTGACATCAAATGTAATGTTATAATGATTTCGTTTGTTATAGATGAAACAATCCGTTTGGACCTAATCCTTTTAAGATATTTTAGCCCAAATAGATTTTCGTGGTGTTTGGCTAAAAAAAGTCTCATGGAAATCTATTTTGACCGAGGAATTTTTCAGAAATTAATTGAGGACGAAGTAGATGATTAGAGAAAATCTACTCAGTTGATAGAAAAGTTCAGTGATGGAACTTCAAGTTCACTTTGGTTGATGATATTTGTATCATCGAAAAAATGAGGATTTGGTTTAAAAGTGTTTAGATTCTGATCAAGCCAGATTGGTTATGGCAGATGTTCGTGAAGGTATTTATGGTACACATCAGTCAGCTCGCATGACGAAGTGGCTCATTAGGTGAGCTTGTTTTTATTGGCCGGTAGCTGATTGTTTTCGTTACTACAAAGGATGTGAAGAGTGCCAAAAGTTTGGGATGTCCAAATGGTACTTGCTGGATTGATGCATCCTAATACTCCAGTTATGGCCTTTTTGAAGATGGGGGTTGGACTTTATTGACAAGATTCACTCTTCTTCATCAAATGGACATTGCTTTATAATTGTGGCTACTGATTGTTTCACCAAATATACCGAAGCAATTCCCCTCAAAAATATGACACGTCGAGACGTGATTGAGTTCAATACGGAACATATTGTACATAGATTCGGTATTTCACAAACTTTGACTACGAAAGGGACTTCATTCATATCCAAAAAGTACATGAGTTCGTCAAATCATATTATATTATATTACTTAATTAATCTCCATATTATGATCAAGCTAATGGTCAAGATGAGTCTAGCAACAAGTTTAAATTAAGCTAATCAAGAAGAAGATACAAGAGAATCATAAGAGATAGCATAAATGTATTATCTAAAGCTTTGTAGGCTCGTCGTATTTTTAGACATGGTGCGACTAAGGTGACTCCTTTTGAGCTTGCCTATGGACTATGGTAAGAAGTCGTTTTGCTTCATTACGGTGAATGTAGAATCATATAGACTAGCAAAGCAAAATGGTCTTGATGTTGGTACTTATTATGCTTTGATGATGGACAATATTGATGAGGTGACCGACAAATGATTGGAAGCTTTGGAGAAGATTGAAAAGGACAAGAGACGAGTTGCTAGAGCATACAACCGAAAAGTAAAAGCTAAATGCTTTCAAGTTGGTGATCTAGTTTGGAAGACAAATTTACCTATAGGGACCAAGAGTAGTAAGTTTGGCATGTGGTCTCAAAGTTGGGAAGGATCATAAAAATTGTAAGGGGTTGCTATAAAAAATTTCTATATGATGGAGACTTTGCAGTGGCAATGCTTGCATAGAGCTCTCAATGTTAGGTACTTGAAAAAATCCTAGTGTGTGTCAAGAAGCTTGATGTAGCATGGTCGGTATCTTTGAATATCGCCCTTAGAATGAATGGCTGATGGATTCTATAAGAAGCATGTCCCTTAGGTTTATTTTTGTTTTCTAATACGCAATGCTTTGTTAAAAAACAAGGGTATATGTTGACAACAAAAAAAACAGCAAATCGATCAGGCTAGGACCAGCCGGTCAGACCAATTCCTCTAGGTGGTCATACTAGTCTGTTACCTATAGCCGATCTGGCAAGGTCAGCCGGTCTAATCGATGGGCTCAATTGTCCTGCCTGAGTGTGAGTAGAATTGAGGACCCCTAGTAAATTTAGACTTGTAAGAATTGTCCTGTGGGGCGAGACTTCACCACTCTATAAGGACCACGTTTGGTTGAGGCTTATCACTCAATCGGTCATACATTTACTTTACTATTTATCTTGAAAAACCTAACTTTTATGACCTCTTTTACTTCCCTTCTTCGTCTCTACGATGTTTAAGTACGTTTGAGTGGCCAACCAACTTCAGAGCAACCTTTAGCCTCACCATGCCTGACGGGGGCCCTTTCAAGGTGGTGAACGTAGGTTTTCCCAATGCCTCTGCAAATTGGTCTGACCGGCCTCCCTAATCGATGTGACAAGTAGAAACTCCGACGAGAAGAGTTTCGACAATCACGCGATTTAGCGTACTCATGTGTTGACCGAAAAAGTATCAGCACAACTATAAATTAGTCATCAAACAAGAAATTCATTCAAGTAACAACAAACAACCAAGCCACTTGTGAAGTTGTGATACGCTCGCGAGGAATCTAGACGAGCTTGTGATTTGAGTCACTTCGCTATACTAAGAGTGGTAGAACCAATATCACTTTGTTCATCATCCAAGTTCTCACCAAACTCAAACATTACTGAAAAGAACTAATAGACTACACTGATACTTTTATTTGCCAACACCGGTGTTGCCAAGAGAGGTGTACCAAAGCTAGGAAAAGAAACGGTGTTGCCAAGACATACACTCCACAAGCCCACAACGCAGCGCCTAAATATCACCACATGATACCGACGCTACATCCATGCTGTAAATGAAGGAGTTGGAATACTCGAATGACACCGTCTCGCCGGGGCCAATAGGCGCGCCGTCCCTGACAAGGCAATCCCCGTACGCAAGGCGTTGAAAGCTGCCAGGGTCGACGAGCTCCGTGGAGGCGAACTCGCCGCAGGAGACGTGGACGTCGCGCACCGTGCAGTCGAGGCAGGTGTTGGTGATGGTCACGCTGTAGGAGGGGATGCCGTTCGGCAGCAGGCCTGCATCGACCTGGGACACCTGCACGACCTCCTCCGAGCAGTCGTCATCCAGCAGCGCCGTGGTGGCCGCCGGCCGCTCCGCCGCGTAGTGCGCCGTGGCAGCAGCAGCAGCAGCAGCAGCAGCAGCAGCAACGCTGCGCGGATCGCCGCCTCCGGCTGGTCCATTGATAACACACGCATACGCGCACGAATAAGCAGTGATGCATAGAACACCCCCCGATGTTTAATTTGGCGAACTAGATGAATCGATCGGCAGCAGAGTTCTTACTAGTCGTGTCGTTGTCGTTGATGAGCATCATCTTGCGGGCTCGAACCATCTCACGATGTTTCACCGCCGCCGGCGAGGAATACGGAGGCTCGCCGCCGGAAATGACTCCAGCTGGTGACCGTTGGTCAGCAATGCAACTGGTTAGCCATCGTCGAATGATTATTAGCATCATGCATGGAAATGCCTCGAGAGCAAACAAGGACGCTGCACAAACCGTGGCAAGCTAGCAGGAACAGCAAGGTGATCATGACAGTCGCCGGCGAGGTGGCTCGCTCCAGAGGGAGCTCCATCGCCGGCCGGTATCTGATCTTCTTCAGCAGCTAATAGCTTGAGCCCGTATTTGTGCTATACGACCCATCTAGGACTATGCTGGTTCGTATCCCACACGCCCTCCAATACAGTCACGCTGTATCATCGGGAAAGGGCTCGGAGCATCAACTATCGGACCTTTGGAACAGAGCGGTTAGCCAACAGGCGGCGAACGGCAACCGGCTAGCTGGCAGGCCGGCGCAGCGCCCTATCCCCGGCGGCGCGGCGAGCAGGGTCGGCCGGCCTGCCAGATCTTGGCGCAAGAAGGGTGCGGTTGGGAGGGACCTCCTCTGCTCCCTCAGCGTGGAGATCCTGCATGTGCGCTCGATTCAACGGCCCTCCCTCCCTCTCTATGTGTCTTGCACCTCCGCCGACGCTGCGAAGGAACCCCGTCGAGGAGGAGCGTGGTGGACGGCGATGCGCGGCGAGGAGCTCCCCTGGCGGGCGACACAGATACGGTCGACGCCATTGCGGAGGGTGGAAGCGGGTTGCAGTTGCGTGGAGGCGGAGCTGTGTGCTCCTCTCCTCATTGTGCTCGATGCCCTCTTCTCTGGCGGATCCCCAAGCTCCTCCTCCCAGAGTCCTTATCGGGCGGACGGAGGGACTCCCGGTGGGCGGACGAGCCACCGGCCGCGGGCTGCCTTGGACTCGGTGGCCTCGAGGCTCGCCGGCGTGTCGAGCACGAGCGTGGGAACAGGCGGCGAGGGCGAGACCGCGCAGGGCGAGCGGCCAGCGGTAGCGGCGCGTCGCGGCTGAGGCTACGATGGCGGCAGGGATGGGGATGCGGCAACGACGTGGCGTGCGAAGGGGATGGGTGGATGGGATGTGGTGCGGGGGATAGGGAGGCAAAGGTGAGTTTGCAGTTGGCCCCATGAGAACTACCTCCAATAAGCACATATTGGTTGGGCTAGTTTTTTTGTTGGGCTAGTTGCATCTAACCCAATCTAACCCATCCTGTTTGGAGCTTTTAGGGCTAATCGGTGCTAAACTAGTCAAAACTAACTCTAGCCCATGGATCCAAACAGGGCCACTATACTACAGATACTTCCTCCATACTCATAAAACATGTCGTTTAGAACAACGACACGGTCTCCAAAGTATAATTTTGACTTCTTATTTTTACAAAATATTTGTTAAAAACTAACAAATGTATACTTTTATAAAAGTGTTTTGCAAGACAAATCTATTCATGTAGTTTTCACATTTTCAAACTCAACAACTTAAAAGTTCTTCATGATTTATATTCCTAATGTTTGACTGAAATCTTGTCAAAAACGACGTGTTTTATAAGTATGAAGGGAGTAGTAGTATAAAGTAGAAGCAGCTTGACACCCAGGAAAATGCACCGATTAAGGGTGTGTTTGGCACGGTTGTGGTTGCGGCTGAAACAGCTTCAGTTATGACTGTGCTGGTGTAGCGGATTCTATGATGAAGTTAAACTGTATTAAAGAACCGTTTTGCAAAACAACTTCTCTTGTTTGTTTAAAATGGAAAAAATGTAAAATGTCTGATGTGTCATTCTTTTCTTATCCATTCGGCCACACATCCATCCCTATCCATTCATTCCCGCCGGCCATCTACCCCATCTCCCCTACGCCCGGCGGCCCTCCAGCTGTCACCGCGCCCCTCTGTAACATCCCTGGTGTTTGATTATGCTAATGACCTTAATTAGAGGTGCTAACCATGTTTAATTAGTTCCTAAGCATGTTTGACTTGATTTTGTACACATTTGCACAAAAGACCTTGGTCAAAGTCAAAATGCGTGGTCAAAACCCTATGAATCTAAAAGGCTGATTTGGTTTTCTTGCGCGTTCTCCAAATTTTACTATAGAAGTTCAAAATCGGACAATATAAAAGTTGTTCCTTGTTTCCGGGAACACATTTTTCATAATTGGCGGACATTCAAATTTTGAGTGCAAAGTCGCTTAAATTTGAGTTGAAGCTGCTGAGCACAGTATTCGGGGCCGAGAAAACCCGAATGTTTGTCGAGTTTTCCCCACAAATCTATTCATCAAAAGATAGGTCACCCTTTGCAAAAGTTGTACTCCTATACTTGCTCTACAACTTTGGTTTTTAGGGAAAGTCGAGTTACATTCGAAAATCTCGAGTTCTCTTGAGTCGAAACGTCGCAAACGAAATAAAACGGCGCACCGCGCCGGCGCACTCGCACCCTCGTGCTCCAGAGCGCTGCGCCGGCCACGTGCCGTGCACACCGAGCTCCGGCGTACGGACACCCGGGAAATTCCGCGGTGGACTCGAGCACGCCTTAGAAGGCTCCGCCCTCACTTGGCGTTGTGCACCGCGCTCAGGAAGGCCAATGCGGCCTGGCAGCGGGCCCGGCCGGGCCACGTGCCGCCGCACGCCGCGGACGCGAGTCCTCGCACGCATGCACGCTGCCCAGCTGGCCGCACGCGCGCCTAGGTGACCTCCCGCGCTTCGCCTTCGTAGTGCACACACGCGCAGGCGGGTTTAAAGCGAGCCGCACCGCAGCCGTCGCCGTTCTTCCGGTCCGCCGGCCGCCATAGCCTCCGCCGCCGAGAGCTCCACCTCCTGCACCCGACCAGCACCGGCCAACCCTCTCTTCTCCCTCCTCCGGTCCTCCTGCTTCTTCCCCGCCCGCCTCGGCCGCGCAATTGGGCCACGGTCGCCGGCACATCGGGCTCCGGCGGACGGGCGCCCTGCGTGCCGTCGAGGGACGCGCCGGTGAGATCTCCGGTCCGGCCAACACCACCCGGCGGTGCAGGTGAGAACACGGGAGCCTCGCGACCACTCAACCGGCTGGGGCCGGCCCTACATCGCCGGCCGGCAGCTTCCCCTGTGCCGGCAAGGGCATCGATGTGAAGATTGAGATTTCCTTAGGGTGTTTTGTGTAAGGCAGGGGCCCATTCGTAATTCTAAGATTTAATGTAAGGGCCCGGTTGTAAAAGCCTTTTAGGGTTATTCGCTGCAACTGCAAAAATCCGTAGAAAATTTTAGAAAATTCGGAAAAATGCAAATCCAACTGTTTTGGAATCCTTGAAAGTAGATCTACAACTTTTACAAAAGTTGTATAGTGTTTTTCTGTTTAGTTTTTAAATGTAAATCCAAACTCAGTTTGAAGCATATTTATTGTAGTTCAAAATATACACATGCTATGGAGTTGAATTCTGGAAATGTTGCTCTTTATGGCATGTTTAGAGTTGTGACCAAAGTTGGCATGAGTTTCATGCGTAGATATTTAATTATGATTTATGTAAGCTTTATGCTAGTTTAAGCTTGATGCTTTTTATAGCCCCTTTAATAAATTTTTCTTTAAGCACAAGTCCACCCTAGGGCTTTGTCTTGATGAATAGTACCTCTGGTAGAATGGATATGATTTTAGGATGTGCTTTGGTTTATGTTTTGGATTTAATCTTGTGTAGGAGTTTAAATTCAAAATTTCAAAAATAATTTGAATCTACACCTATGCCATGGCCAGAGGCTTAGATTTGACATGTATGACTTGTAGGAGAAAGTTGAGATCAAAAATATTAGTAAATCTTTTTATAAGATTTAATTAATTTAAACTAGGTGGAAATTTGTCTTTTTCATAGAAATTAATTTATATGTTATCTTGACCTAGATTTTGGTTTGTGAGCTTAAAATATGCATATGTTGCTGTGTGCAAAAGCTTAGGCTCATTTGAGGTGTTTTTGATTTAATATGGATTTATGGTTGTAAGGCTTGTTTTAACTAATTAAATAAAGAAAGGGTAATTAAGGTGTTAAATGGTGAAAACATGTCATGTTTCTGTTTTTGAATTTTCAACACACCCCTTGCTATTTATGAAGTTATTTAATTTACTTATGTTTAAATATGTACACAGTCACCATCAAAGTTAATCTTTAATTAACCTCTCACACCCTCACCTAATGCATATGCATGTGAATGTGTAGATCTACCGGATGGAACTTATACACTCACTCAGGAGGAGGAGGGAGCAGCTAGCGGAGAGGTGGTGTTCATCAAGACCTGGACCAAAGTCCAGAAGAACCCAAGGCTTTAGCTGACGTAGAGGAAGGCAAGCACCGGATGCATATAACCTTTTTGGATAAAATCTCACTCTATCTTTACTTTTCAGTATTTATTGTTTACTTGTGCATTTAAGTTTCAGGAGTTGTTTTGAAACCTAGATGCATGATCCTTATGACTCCTATGCTCTTTTACTAGTATGTTAGGAACGCTAGTGCCATGCTCTAAGGATACGGTAGAAGTCGAGTAATGACTCATTGCTCGCGAGATATAGGATGCTTACGTTGGAATCATATGTTGGTTAAACTGACTCGCTCATGTGGTAAGAGCAATGGGTTCGGTCTCGACCGAGTAGCATGGTGCTGGTCTAAGCTATTGAACGTACCAAGTGCTTGTCGGGAATGGGACCGGTAAGCCTAGTACCTAATGAACCAGTGCAGGGACATTATGGCTACTAATCTTGAGCTGCGTCTCCCGGTTTGATTCCGGTAGTGCAAGTGTGAGTATGGCCGTGCCGTGTGAGGGCGTCCCAGTAACCTTGTACTTAGGACTGTGGCATCTGTCCCTAATCTGGGGAGTGACGGGAACCTCCTGGTCGGGGTAGACCCCGCATTTGATTTTCTTTGGATTCTTTGGGGGTCTACCTTCTTCCGTGTATCTTGGGTTTACCTTGCAAGGATATAAATCGATCGATCGTCGGTCACTCGCCGTTATCTGAGTCGGCTTGACCACTGGCTACCCCATGTTTATTTATGAATCATTTTGGATTAATATTGTTGATTGATTAATCTTGTTTGCACAACCATGCTTGTCTAGCTAGGTGCTTACCTAGAATGGTTAACATACTAGAACTTGAGCTAAAACTTAAAAGTAAGGATCAACTCTTAGATGCTTTTGGCAAAACAAACCCACCAGCCAAAAAGCCTTGCATGTCTAGTTGCGTCTTTTATTTTGACGGGTCAGTCTTGCTGAGTATTAGTATACTCAGCCTTGCTTATTTTTGTTGCTTTCAGGTAACCCCATCTGGCCTGGTGCTATTCCAGATGGATGGGAAATTGAATGGGAGAACGATGATGAGGAGTGATACATTGTGGATGGCCTCCCATGTGTATCCCGCGTTTAGTTTACTTTCCGCTGTTTAAAACTCTGAACCATGTTTACTTTTATGTACTCAAAACCTGGTTTGTAATATTAAGTACTTGAGGACTTGTATGTAATGTAATGTTGTACTCTGGTCCCGTCTTCGTGTGGGCTTAGCGCATATCTCGATCCTGTGTAAGTGATTTACCGGGCATGACCCGGCAGAGGCGACAAAATAGTTCTTGGTTATCGCTTAGGAGCCAAGTGGACCGGCTTAAGTGATAATCCAGATTTATTTTGGGCGGTTCTGTCACACCCTCCAGCTCCTCTGCCCCGCATCGCTGCGTCATGCCTCCACCGCACCGCGCCACTATAGTCCGAGCGAGCTGGAGTCCCACGACGTCGGCGTCCTGTGCCACCACCTCTGCGCCTCCACCCCGACGAGCTCGACTCCCACAGCGTCACCATCCTGTGTGTCGCCACTTCTGCGCCTCGTCCAGGTCCCGCGGGCTCTCCACCTCTCTCCGCGTCCACCGCCACCGCCGCTTCATGTGCCCCGCTGGTGCGCGGGCCCCTTCCCAAGTGAAAGCGAAAACGAAGAAAAATGGAGCGGAGCTGCGCGGGGGAGGGGGGCACCCCCCCCCCCCCCGCCGAATCACGCCAGAAAGTGAGATTTCTCGGGAGCATTTTGCACCTCTTTGGCACAACATCTTAAAAAACTGCTCCTGAAGTTGTGCCAAAGAAACCCTAATCCCTGAAACACTAGATTCAACTATGGACCCTGCAAAATTCCATCATGCTAATAAGTAGTAAAACAATGACACACCAAGGAAAATCCGGTTCATCATCATATCTACTAGATAGGTGATATATCCTGTTTTTAGATATCATAGGTTATTAAGCGAAACGGCATCTCTAATGCTCATTAGAGCAACTCCAAGAGTTTGCCAAATTTTACTTGGCAAATCTTGTGTTTTGCCAACTTGTAAAAAGATATGCTAAGTAAAAAAAGAGTCCATCTCCAACAGTTTGGCATAATCCACTTGCCAAATTCAGATCTAACTTACATCAGGAACCCTCAGAGAGAAACAAAATTATGTTTCTACCCTTCCACCTCTTGAAAACTTAAATCAGGAATCCTGAGAAAAAACAAAATTATTTTTATACCCTTCCACCTCTTCTAATACGGGAGGATGCGCCGCGGATCGCTGCGCGCATATATGCGCGCGCGGAGTCGGTTTTTCCCAACTTGAGATAAATGACAACCTGAGATGGGGAACTGTGGAGAAGGTTTTTTCTGTTTTTGCAAAAAAAAAATAACAATGGCAACTTGGGATAGGGAACTGTTGGAGTTGCTCTTAGTTTCATATATCATATGCTCTGATACAAATATGATGTTCTTCAGTGAGGAGCTGCTTCAACCCCAGTTTGAAAGTTGACCATAAAAACAGAGATTTAAATAGGGAACAAACTAGTAGTAGTTAGTTTAGCGATTCTTCGTCACATAAGTTAGAGAGCATTGATTTTCAACAATAATTATCAATTTGCAGCTGCGGTCCGCTCGATGTGGAGAAGAGAAAACAAAACCTTTACAAATTCTCTGTGTTGAACTTCGTCAGGATGGGCCGATGCTGGGCATTGATTCAAGGATGGGCCGAATAAACACTATGGTTTCGGCCCTCAGATAAAAAAAAATGATAAGAGGCACGCACACGGATCTCGATGAGATCTGGATCACTACTGATTGAAAACAACACGTATTTTTAGATTTTTAGCCGGCCGCTAAACAGAAAGTCGTTGCTTATGGAAAAGAGAAAATCGTCAATGCCGTTAGCTCCCGTCTCGCGTCGTCTGAACTCCCCCTATCTATCGAGACTTCACTCTTGAGGGATCCTAAAGGCTAGCTGTGGCAACAGCGTACAAGCAACAGCGCAGCAAGACAACCAGGAGCACACCACTCCAGCTTGGCCGCGCCCTGAAGGTGACAGACAGATGAGACCTGCGTGCTCGCCCGGCCCCGATGCCAGTTGCCATCCATCACACGACACGCACGCACGCACGCTGCCTTGGGCGCTCTCGCTGTAAAGCTTCGGCGCCCCCGCTCGATCGGACTCCCACTCTATCCACTCGGATCACCACCCCTCCTCGCGCTCGCGCCGGGCGGGACAGCTAAAACAAGCAAGCGATCCAGCCAGCAACCCCGATCGAGAGCACGGCGAGATGCGAACCAAGATGCTGTCTTCTGTCCCCGCCTGCCGTCCCCTGCTCTCATGATAGGCAGGCAGGATCATGGGTTGTTGGTGCTCCTGCTCAGGGGCGGACGAAGGCCCAGCCCACGCCTAGGGCCACTCCATAGATGTATCTGCTAGCTGGGTTGGGCCTCTTGTTGGAACAGTAACTTCGTGTGTAGATTTCAGCCCAACGCCTGGGGCCATGGCCCTACTGGCCCCAGGCGTGTATCCGCCACTGCTCCTGCTAACGTTACGCCTAGCAGAGAGCACGTACGTAGTACAATACAAAGATGGGATCAGGGTGTCATGCAGCAGCAGCGCAGCACACTCTTTCTCCACCAGCTAGCCCGGCCGGTTCCTCTCTCTTTCTCCATCTTTAGAGAGAGAAGAAGAAATAAAAAAAGCTAATTAAGGGCACGCCTAAACAACTGGTTTCTTTGCATGTGCCCGATGATTAGCATCTGAGGCGCCCGAGCATGATCGATGAGGAGGCCGGCTTTTGTGAGATGTGCGCGAGTACGGATCGGAGAGTCGAGGCAGCAGCAGCTTGCATTGTGCTGAGGGAGCTAATTAACAAGCAGCTTTTGGTTGGTTGCAGGGATAAACTAGCGGAAATCCTCCCCTGGCCACATGGATCAGCAGCACAGCGGGGGAGGGAGGATGGATGGTGCCATGTTGGCTGGACCACCCCATGAATCCGATAAAATCGGCTATTAAATCCGGAAAGGGCCGGGAGAACACTCTCGCCGCGAGAGGAGGTCAGGACTCAGGAGCCTTGAGCTGATGACACCATGAGACCCCAACACCGCAACGTGCCAAGGGTGTCCCTCATGTGCTCTCTTGTGGGCATATTCCTCCTCATCTCCGTCCTCCACGGCAGTAATCTTTAACCACTGTTCCATCCATCCGCCGCAAACTTTGCCTGCTTCTCTTTCAGAACAGACCAGCATTTCGCGTTTTCTTGCTGGAGATGGGAAAGGACTCAAAGGAGATGAAAGGGGGAAGCTAGTGATGGCGCATGCAGCCACATGCACGGATCGTGGACGGACGCTGGCGGCCAGTATAAGCAGCAGCGGCCGGCCTAGCAGGGCGACGTGATGAACAGCGTGCATGGTATATGACTGCATGTTACTGCAGCACGCGCCGTACTGTTGCGCGGCATGGCGTGGCCGCCAGGCCAAGCGGGGGGTTGTGGTGTGGTGGTGTGCGGTGTGGCTCGGCCTGCCTGCCTGCCTGTGCGTCGCGGCGTGGCTGACCGAATCAGATGTCTGCTCCACACAGGCATGTCATTTTCTCGTGCTTCCCTTTCGCCCTTTCCGTCGCTGATGCAACATTATATATCGATATATTATAATCTACTGCTACGCTCTCGCTCGATTTCCATTTCAGATTTATTTTAACGCTTGTCCATGCCTTTTTTTCTCGTTCTAGCCTTTTAAAAAAAATCCTCTGCTGCAGACTTCACTGTGCGGTGGATCGGAGCCGACACTGACAGGCTGCCTGATTATTCGTTGAACTCGGAGTCGACCATCGTTTGAATTGCTTCGAGCCGACGCTGTGGGCTGCGCACGGATCGAGAGGGGGGATAGCGATGTTCGGCAGCCGTGCGGTGTGAAACCAGCAGCACGCGCATGAGAAGGGCGTGTGAAATGCGCAAGGCACTGCACCTGGCCGAAAAACTGCCCCAAGCCTAGCTAAAACTGCATGCGAAGCGCCTAATTCTCGCTTACGAACCGAGGAGACTCGGAGAGAGATCACTGCCTAACAGCCGCGCGAAAACGACCTGCTGGCTGGAACGAACACATCTAGTAGCTGTTCTCCCTTCTCTCCGCTAACTTAACTAAAGCGACACGCGTCCGCTGACCGCCGCTGCCGCTGCCACCCCGTCGCCCGCACGTACCGGCGCGCAGAAGGCGTCGTCGCGTCATCGGCCAAGAACACCCGGGCCGGCCGGGTTCGTGGAGGCCACGAGACGGACCTCTGGCCTTTCCCGTCAACCGGATCGATCGGCTCGCTCCATCCATCGCCAGAAACTGGCTGCTGTCGATGCTGCTGCCAGGCTATTTTTCACTAACGATGACTGCAGGCTGCAGCTAGCACTAAGCCAAGACTACAACTACAACAACGTGATTAGTTGTTGGTGCCGGCAGCAAGCTGCAGGCTCGTCTGGTAGCCGACAAATCCTCCATCTGATCTGCAGAGGGAGGTGAAAAACAAAGTGACCTTCCATTTCCATCCAAGATGGAGAGGGACACACCGGCTGTCTGGCTGGCTGGCTAATCATGCCAACTTGCAGTTGCAGCAGGGCTCAAATCTTTTTCTGCTTCTTTTTTACGACGCCCCCCTTTTCCTCGCGTTTTCCCTCCCCTTTATAACCACCACCACCACCTCGCCTCCCTCCCGCTTCTGTGCTCGGAGCCTTCTTCCTTCCTCGCTCCTATCTACCACGGCCGCAGCATACGCAGCGCGCGCCAACTAGAAGACTTGATCGAGATCGGCCGATGACGACGGGGGAGATCATGGTGGAGGCGGCGGCGGCGGTGCCGCGGGTGGTCTCGATCCTGTCGGCGCTGCTGCAGCGGGTGGCGGAGCGCAACGACGCCGCGGCGTTGGCGGCGGCGGCGGAGGGGGAGGAGGAGGAGGAAGCCGGGGCGCTGCTGGCGACGACGGCGGCGGAGGCGCGGCGGCAGCGGCGGCCGGTGTCGGCGTTCCAGGGGCTCACGAAGCCGGCCATCTCCATCGGCGGGTACCTGGAGCGCATCTTCCGCTTCGCCAGCTGCAGCCCGTCCTGCTACGTCGTCGCCTACATCTACCTCGACCGGTTCCTGCGGCGCCGCCCCGCGCTCGCCGTCGACTCATTCAACGTCCACCGACTCCTCATCACCTCCGTCCTCACCGCCGTCAAGTTCGTCGACGACATGTACGTTACTGCATACACACTTAACAATTCGGTGCTCAATATTATGACTTTAGTAAAACGTCAAGAAAACAGTTGATCAAGTTGAATTCTGCTGATTTCTCGAATTCACTCAAAATATGGAAGAAGGGGAAAAAACACGATTTCAATTCATTCTGAAAACACTTTCAGACATGTACATTTATGTCCATCTATCTAGAACATAGTATGAAAATTACTATAAGAGAGCTTGCACAATTGTCAAACTGTCCTTTTTAGTTTATAAGTAGGTACTAGTGGAATTCAGGATCGTGGCCAGATAGCTGAACTTTCAAAATGATCAGGCTGTTCAGAGTTTTGTTGCTTGCGCTTGGCCTCTGATCCGGCTTCGTGATCCCACCCTGGCGTTGGCGTGATCGGCACATTCGTATGACTGTGCGCAGCGCAAGAGCACATGGGCCCCAGATCGATCTGGGGTAACCTTTTCCCCTGTCATTATTTCCAACTGGCATTGCATCAAAGACAAGCCACTGGGTTGGTCACAAGGACAGTTGTCGAACCCGAGGTTGATGCGCCCACAGCACAGCAGTGCAGTGCAAGTGCTTGCCGCCGATCCACCATTCTTACCAATGCGCATCGCCTTGTCCTCTACCCACCTCTCTTGCATCGCCTTCAGAAACAAGCTACAAAATTCTAGGGTTATTTGGTTCCAGGCCATTACAATTTTGCAGAGTTGGAAAAACGTCATTACTATTCGTCTATTTTGAAATTTGCCATTACAATTCTTCTTCTACCGGGTTCTCGCCATTTTCTACGTCTCATAGACGTTGGGACCCACTGTCAGACCGTATTTGTACACACAAATTTCGTATCATTCCCTCTCCACTCGCTGACATGTGGGCCCAATGCGTCATCTTCTTCCTCAACCTCTAGCTGGTTGCTCCAATTCGGTGACGAGTCCTGCAGTGAGGATGCCGCCTGTCGCAAAGCACCTCAGCCCCGCGCCGGGGGAGGGCGCCGCCGCCGCCACCGCCGGGAGGAGGCTCTACGCCGCTCTTCTCCTCCCCGCTCCGCCGGCCACCGGGACCTCCACGGATGAGGAGGCGGCCTCCGCCGCAGAGGGAGGCCAGCCGCCATAAAGCGAGGTGCCGCGCCGCTTGCCGTCGTCCCTCCCTCCTAGGGTTTTTGCTGCCGCCATGGAGATGGCGTCACGCGCGCTCCACCTCTGCCGTGCGGCGCTCTCGTCGCTCTCCGACGCGGGCGCGACCGTGTCCTCGGGCCGTCGCCTCCCCGCGCTCCTCCGCCCGCTCGCCGCGGCCGCGAGCCTCCTCCTGGCAACGGCAACTCCCTCCCCCGGCGTGGGGATGCGATGCGATGCTCCTCCGCCCGCTCGCCGCGGGACTCGTCCCAGAACTGGAGCAACCGCCATGGAGCTAGAGGTTGAGGAAGAATCTGACTTGTGGGGCCCACATGTCAGCGAGTGGAGAGGGAGGTATACGAAGCATGTGTGTACAAATACGGTGTGACAGTGGGCCCCACGGTCTATAAAGATGTAGAAAATGGCAAGAACCGGGTAGAAGAAAAATTGTAATGTCAAATTTCGAAATAGACGAATAGTAATGGCGTTTCTCCAACTTTGCAAAATTGTAATGGCCTAGAACCAAATAACCCAAAATTCTACAGCTCTACAAATAGTGTGCCATGAATTTCGTGTGAATTTTGCTGCTTTGCTGGTGCAGATGCTACAACAACGCCTACTTCGCGCGGGTGGGCGGCATCAGCCTGGTGGAGATGAACTACCTGGAGGTGGACTTCCTCTTCGGCATCGCCTTCGACCTCAACGTCACGCCCGCCGCCTTCGCCTCCTACTGCGCCGTGCTCCAGAGCGAGATGGCCTACCTCGACCCGCCGTCGCCCGTCGACGCCCCGCGGCTGCAGTACTGCTACTCCTCCGCCGGCACCTCCGATCACCACCACCACGACGATCCCGCCGCCGTGTCCGCCACCGCCGCCGGCTGCCACCGCCACAGTCAGCAGCAGCCGCAGCTCACCGTGTGACCGATGGCGCCGTTAATTCCCTTTTTTGTCCTGGTGGTGTCAGCTCTCTCTCGGCTTCCTGCTCTTCGTCTTCTTCCTCCCGCTGTTCTTCTTCTTGGTACATAGGTGTTGGTCCTTCTCTCGCTCGTTCCTGCTAGTGAGCTCCGGGGTACGTAGTCGCGCGGTTAGGTGGATTGGATCATGGATGGGGAGATTTTTGCCAGTGTTCGACGGATCGTGGATCAATGAAATGGATGGGTCGGCTTGGGATCCGATTCGATTTGGCCATTGTTATTCCGGTTCATGCTCTCAGCCTCTCACTCGCCGTACGCCTGTGCGTGCGCATGTGAGTCACAGCACACTGCTTGTCTCCTGTCGTCTCCTCTAATTTTTCCCGGAGAGCACCGCACGACGTCGTAAATTCGGGGGGTGGGCGTCGTGGGATGGTGGAGGAAGAAGCACTAGACAACCGGGTGATTATTGGTCAGAACATGGCGTGTTCCCGCGCTGTCGATCCCAAACTGTGTGTGCGTCGCTGGAACAGAAACGTGTTGTCCAGGTGACTGGAAGCTCTGAATGCAGCTTTCAAAGTTGAAACTGCAGAGTGTCAGTGAAAGCTTCAGTCGTCAAATGATGTCAGTGGATCGGGCCACTACCGGCAGACCATCGTGGAAAGATTTACCAGAACAAGCAAGCAGCACCATGGACCATGGTTCATTTTGGTGTGTCACCAGAAAGGAAAGCATCACAGTTTTTGGCCTCTAGGCCTTGTTTAGTTGGCAAAAAAACTAGCAAAAGTAACTGTTCCAACTCCTGTAGCACTCCTGTAGCACGTTTCGTTTGTTTGTGGTAAATATTATCCTACCATGGGGTAATTAGGCTCAAAAGATTCGGCTCATGATGTACAACAGAACTGTGTGATTAGTAATTTTTTTACCTACATTTACTGCTTTGAACATATGTCTTTTGGTGTATTTAATGTGATGTGATGGAGAGAGAGTTGAAAAAGTAGCAAATTTTTGGCAAAAAAATTGCCATCTAAACCAGGCCTTGGTTCTCCTATTCTTTCAGGATTCAGTTATCTTCAGACCAGGACAAGCAGCAGCAGTAAAGTTCCCGCAAGACATCAGCATCCAAGCTACTACTGGATTTGCTCAAGTAAATGGTGACAGCTTTTGCATCTGATACATGCAGAAGCAGAAGTATCTGGATGCCAATAATCTCGTGTCACTGATGCCTATCAGAAAGAGGGTAAAAGTAAAATCTGACTGGCGATCCACGCATGAGATCTTCCGTAGCTAGCTAGCGGTGGCGAGCAACATGAGTCGTCGTCGCAGGATGGAGCAGCTGGCTGGGTGCGGTGAACAGGGCGCCGGGAAGTACGTGATCCGGAACAGCAGATGCGGATGCGGAAGGGAGGGATGCCCAGTAAAGAACAAGGATGAGAACGTGGTGTGCATGTAAGATGTAGGGTTGCGGTTGCGGAGGGCAAGCACCTTGCGCCTCCCCCCTCTTTTGCGCTGTAGCGTCGCAATATACAACGCCCTAGCTGGGCTGGGCACTAATGCGGTGAGCTGGACACGAACATGGAGAGCCATGGATGGGATGGGATGGGATGGCCACGGGAAATTCGGCACGCCGCTGAGCTGAGCTGCCAATGGCGAGTGACCGGTGAGGCAGGATAAGCGAGCACGAGGGAGAGAGGGGAGTGGACTTGCGGAAGTCAGATGAGAACTGGCAAAAGAGCCCCTCTCCACACATTTGAAAACTTCAAGAGGGAAAAGTATGTGCATTATATATTTATATTAAGCCAGTTGTTGGCAGGAATTAACAAGCATATATTCTATGTATGAATTTTAAGGAGTTGGATTGGAGGTCATGAAAATTTCAGGGTAATGCTTGGTAATTTTAGTCTACCTCTATGTGTATGGGAGACCTGAACCACGCATAAACTTGGATCAGAGGGTTGGGAAAAGTGGCATGTGGCGCCAAAGTAAAGCCAGTGGCATATGAACCTTGTGATTCCTACCCCATGCGGGGGAATCTATAGCCCAAGGGAATCACAGGAAGTAAACCAGTTGGGGACACCGACGATTCTTTCTTTCTTTCGGAAAAGGTTTTTGGTCAATCGCTCTGCCGGCGTTCTCCTTGTGAAATGGAGATGGGTTTTGGTTGGGACTTGGGAGCTAGACACCTTTTTCCCATGTACTTTGGTACCCATCCATGTGTGTGTGCCTTTAATCATTCCTGTTGAGTCGCTGGTACATGTTTCGCCATTCACTACATACGGCCTTTTAGAGCATGTTTGGTTCTCATAAGTAGGGTGACTTAAAGTGCAAAAAGTGCAAAATAAGTCACCTGTGAAACCAAACAGCCGTGACTTAAAGTGGTGTGACTTATAAGTCCCATAAGTAGCTTCACTCCTACTTAAAGTGACTTATTTTCACTTTTTCCCTCTAGTACCCTGTGTGGAGCCCACTAACTTATAAGTCACTGCAACCAAACAGGACTGACTTATAAGTCGGGTGACTTATAAGTCACCCTACTTGTGGGAACCAAACATGCCCTTATTCTTATCACATATCCAGAATAGTGGCTAAGATTTTCGCAAAAGCAAAACAGTCGATTTTGCAATTGATAAACCAACAAGTGCCCTGATGATGAAGCGCAAGGGAATCAAAGCGGAAAAGATGAGCAACACATGACTGCATGCATGCTGACATCATTCTCTTTAACATCACTGTACTGAAGATCCTACCGGTGCAAGTAACTCAAGCATCAGCCCTTGTTTAGATGGGCAAGTTTCAATTCAATTACACCTATCAATCCAAAATTTTCATGTTAATTAGAAGTATTAAACATAAATTAATGACAACATCCGTTTCATAACTCCGCATAAATTGGCCAGACAAATCTATTGAACTGCCATGATTAGACATTGTGGTGTTACAATTCTCAAAAAAAAAAAGACATTGTGGTGCTACAGTAAACATCTTATAATGATAATTTAATTGAGTTTAATAGATTCATCTCGTGATTTTCAGTCTATCGGTGTAACTAATTTTATAATTAGATCATGTTTATTCCTTGTAATTAGCATTGATAAACTCGATGTGACATTTTAAACAAGTTTCTTCACTCAACTAAAAAGTCCTCATTCCTATTGGAGCGCACGTTGAATCGACGCCAACCTGAAACGGTTTCATATTTGGAAAGACAAATCATTCGAAAATTTGGTTGCGATTTAAGGTAGATATATGTAGGCCATGCGTGCCAAAAAAAGAGGTGAAGGGCAATAATTTCGCTTCAGTACTGTTTCTTCGCAGGAGGAGTTGACCATTAAGCAGAAACGTAATTTATTTACTGGGGTGTCTAGAAACAGTGATCATTATTTATTGTATGAGCACCTCCCCAGCTGAAGGTACGAGTGGGGATAACACACTTTAGTTGCGTCACTATTTATGGCTCGCATTGTGTTATAGCCTTAGCTCTCAATGTTTTGTTTAGATCGGTAAGTTTTTACTATTTCACCTGTCACATCGAATGTTTAAATATTAATTAAGCATAGATTAATGACATAACTCATTTCACAACATGAGTAAAATCGTGAGACGATTCTATTGAGCCTAATTAGACCATGATCCGACAATGTTATGCTACACAATGTTATGTTACTGTAAACATGTGCTAATCATATTTAATTAGCTTAATAAATTCATCTCGTGATTTCAATCCATTTGTTTAATTAATTTTATAATTAGATCATGTTTAGTCTTCTCAATTAAACAAGCCCTTGAGTCTCAACAAATAAGCGTGTGGTAACAGTAGTAATCACGCGCCTGAATGATGGGGTGACTGACAGCTAACCTAACTCGAACTTAACCTTGTTGGGTATCTGTTTTTACTTGACTCTGAGCAATCTTTACTGCATACATAGATCTAGTTTTCCGCAATGAGATGTCCATATTTTGAAACCGTATCTAGCAATATACTAGCCCAATATACTATCATGCTCTTATGTATATAATCCCATTTATTTTCCGTACATTTGACTATTCATTTTTTTTCCTATAATTTGTTATGCAGATAGATGAAATATGAAGTTAACCTATGCTATTTGGTTTAGTTCAATTTAGCTCATAAACTATACTATTTGGTTTAACTTATCCCATAATGCAATTTATCATTTTTTATTTCAACTTACCCCATAATGCAATTTATCATTTTTTTCTCGTACATAAGTTGAATTTTAATTTGAGACTCTGCAATATGGTAGTGGACAACACAATCTATATTTAAAAATAATCGACAATTTTTTCATCATTAATTTTTATACAATTTTTTACCTTCAGGATAAATTTTATTATTAAATATCTTACTTCTTGCATAGTGACGAGACATTCATGATATATTTTTTAACATATCTTATGTTTTCTGCTATAAGCTTGCAAATTTTGACTTAAAACTCCACTTGTGCATGAAGTAATGAAAAAGAAATGGCATAGTTTAGAGGTAATCTGAAAAAAAATACTTTAGAGATTATTCAAACTTTGGCTATACTTGAGGTGTAATTTGGACTTTTATCTTTTTTAAATGATTGATTATTTATTTGAGCAAAAAGGATGAAAAATACAAACATGGGCCTAGTCTATAACATTCAGCCTGCAAAGAATTAAACTCCAGCCCGTGTAACCAATCTCGGCCTTATTTGGTCAGGCCGGCACAAGTAAGCCCGTGAGAAAACCAAATCCCGAATCCAAAGTATCCAACCAGCCAGACAACAGATCTCGTGCTCCTCCTCCTCCTCCCAAGTCCCTCCTCCACTTGCCGAGGCTCGCAACGCCTCTGCTCCTGCTCCCGCAGCACCACGCCCCAAACCCTAGCCCGCTCCTCCGCCACAGCCACCTCCACCACCATGGCCGACCTATCGGCTGCCGCCGTTGCCGCTGTGGAGGTCGGGGCGTCCGATTTGCTGCCCCCGCCGGTGGCAGAGGAGACCGATGCCGCGGCGGCGGCGGAGGAGGCCGCGGCGGCCGCGAAGAGGTGGCCCGGGTGGCCCGGGGACAGCGTGTTCCGGCTGGTGGTTCCAGTGCTCAAGGTCGGGAGCATCATCGGGCGTAAGGGCGAGCTCATCAAGCGCCTCGTCGAGGAGACTAAGGCCAGGGTCCGCATCCTGGAGGGCCCCGTCGGCGCCACCGAGCGCATTGTGAGTACACCACTAACTAGCTTACGTCTAATTGATTTATTAGATGTTGGAATTCACGGAAGAATTTAGGTTCAGCTGTAGTACGGCTAAGAATTTTTGTTAACGGTTTTTTCTGTTGAGGTGGCAGTTAGTGTGAGATAAGATTGCACGGCTTGTGATGAAAAAGAAAGATTGGGGTTTCATTGGGCTGGGACCTATGTATGCTGTGACATGAGTTCACTGCGGTGACCTATGTATGCTGTGACATGAGTTCACTGCGGGATGATCTCTCCAACTGCTCATTTTACTTGATTCAGGTTTATGCTAGTGACATAAAGTTGGGTGTTTGTTATCCTAATTGGACATAGGTGGATGTGAAAGTAATAAACTTATTAATGTGCTTGGAAGTTCAAGTACAATTTGTTGTTTCTCGTGTTATATCTCTGTATGATGTTTGGTGCCCGGATTGTTCGACTTATATATTGGACAGCTCTTTTGATTGATGCTGTTTAGTTATGTTGCTGAAGTAATCGTACATGCTCTCTTGAGTCTCGACTGAATCACAAATCTCGTAATGTTCCAGGTTTTGGTATCTGGGAAGGAAGATCCAGGCTTGGAGCTGCCTCCTGCTATGGATGCTCTAATAAGAGTTTTCAAACGTGTCATTGGAATAGCAGATGGAGCTGCTGAGGGCACTCAGGGATCTGCTGCACCTGGTGTATGTGCTGCTCGATTGTTGGTTCCTGGAGCTCAAGCTATTAACCTAATTGGGAAGCAAGGTGCCACAATCAAGTCAATCCAGGAGAGCACTGGTGCTACAATTCGTGTTATATCAGTAGGTAAAGTATTCTTGGCTGATGTGTAGTGTGTTAATACACCATTGCTCTGGTACAGTAGTTGATTCTCTTGCAACAAACTTTAGTATATTATCTTCATATCCTACAAATTTAATGGCTTATTTCCTACAAGCTTTAACTTTAATAATTCCAAGCTGCACATTCTTGGCACAAAAGTTTGTCACCCACTCACCCATGAGTTTTTGAAATTTTGGCTGGCCTTATGAGAAACAGAATCATTATTGTTGTACAGCAGCAGCACACTTTGGTTGTCCATTCCCTTTTCCAAAATTCTAGGAGCTTTGCTTTGATTCGATGAACTATTGTGCACTCCTACTCACAGAAGCTTAGTAGATTTGATAAAATTAGCACTAACTCAGAAAATTATGGCATAGTAAAATTTAAGGCTAACCTTTTATAGTGTGCATAGATGATAAAATTCAAGGATTGAGGGCAATATCGATTAAACGTTCTTAAAAATCAATGATGATTATCTTGGCTTATAAATATTTGTAGATGAACGAGAGCGACCATTCTATGTAACTGACGATGAAAGGATAGTTGAGATACAAGGTGAAACAGAGAAAGTTGTAAAAGCACTTCAAGCAGTTTCTAACCATCTTCGGAAGTTTTTGGTTGACCATAGTGTACTTCCATTATTTGAAAAGACTGTAAGCACAAATTTTAACTCAAGCTAAACTTCACTAGTCACCCTTCGTATCATTTTTAGTTCACCTTATCCCTTTTTCTTCGTTTCAGAATACTACAGTGAACCAAGATCGAAGTGGTGATGGTTGGAGCGATATGTCACATCCTTCAATAGGTTCTGCACAAGTAAATCAACCACCTCCGGTAGTTGATGAGTATATTCTGCCGGTGAAGAGGGAGTCTTTGTATCTTGAACGAGAACCTCTAGTAGATCATAACATTCATCGCTCAGGTGTGTCACTTTATGGGCGTGATCCTGCCTTGTCATCATTACGACCCTCTGGGATGCATGGTGCTGGACCTCTACTTACACAGGTGAGGATTTTTTTTTTTTACATCTTCATCTCTTTTCATAAGATGTTTGGTGGATTGAGTAAAATTTGTGGTTTGTTTTTTTTTTTGGAAAAATTGGATCTGTGACACCGAAAGATGCACGTTTTAAAAATTTACCATCGAACCGCCTTGGTACACTTTAATACCAGCGAAAGATGTCTCTGTTTAGATTTTACCAAGACGGTCGCAAATTTCTAAAACATGCATTTTTCAGTGTCACAGACCCAAAGTTTCCTTGTTTTTTATTAGAGTACGGGTCTCTTTCTGGCCTATTTATTATGCATTCCATTCTTATTAGGAAGCAGAGATTTTTCATTGACTCTTGAATTGCTGACAAGAAATCTTTTGCAGATAACTCAAACCATGCAAATCCCACTTACCTACGCGGAGGACATTATAGGAGTAAAAGGAGCAAATATCGCGTACATACGAGCTAATAGTGGGGCTGTTGTCACAATTCAGGAGAGTTTAGGCAGCCCAGATGATATTACTGTTGAAATAAAGGGGACATCTTCACAAGTACAAGCTGCCCAACAGCTCATCCAGGTAATAGCATGTCTTCTGTTCCTTTGGAAATCATATTTTCTTGAATGCATATATTTTTGACACCATCATTTCCTTTAGGACTCCTTGGCTGCACACCGAGAACCTGTCAGAAGCAGCTATGTGGGAGCAGGATTAGATCCAGTGTACAGGCCCAGCTACTCACAATATGGCAGCTCCACCTATTCGTCATCGTCGCTCCCATCTTATTCTAGCATCGATGATGGTAGGTACCCGTCTTCAGGCCTGGGCGGCTATGGGTCAAGCTACCGGTACTAGTAACAGTTCATTGTTAGGAATGTTTGGTGCACCGTGTATCTGTTCCTGAATGATCAGTACAAGTCGGTAAGTTTCCTGCTGACGTCGTGTGCTTCTGGGTGGGGAATCTGGTAGATCGTATTGTATCTCTGCATGCATTCAGGGTATGCTGTACTATGTTGAGTGACAAACAGACAGTTTATAGGTTCTCTTCGATGGAATTGAAATATGTACTGGTTTTCCGTGGTTTAACGGTGCCTGTTTTTTTTGTGATTACTGCAATTCAATGTCAACTTTAACATGTACAGTTGTGCCTGCGATATATTCTTGCTGCCAAACACTTAGTATTGACAAGCGATCATGGACCAGTGGCAACCTATGTTAACTGAAATATCGATCATGGACCAGTGGCAACCTATGTTACGGTTCATGAATAGGCGCTGAATGTGCATTTTTCAGTTGCGTGAATTTACACTGTAATACTGCAATTCAATGTCAACTTTAACATGTACAGTTGTGCCTGCAATATTTTCTTGCTGCCAAACACTTAGTATTGACAAGCGATCATGGACCAGTGGCAACCTACGCTAACTGAAATATCAATCATGGACCAGTGGCAACTTATGTTAAGGTTCATGAATAGCCCCTGAATGTGCATTTTTCAGCTGCGTGAATTTACACTATAATAGAAATTTGACTTATACATCGCCAACATAAATGATTAGTCATTCAGGAGCATGTTGGCACTAAAGTTACATCTGCAGCTCTTAAAGATCAGTATTTGATATAACATGAGTTTTCAACTACAAGGCCTAAAAACATTTTAAAAATGGTAAGGCTCCACAGGCATCGACTTCTGGCTTATCCCATGTCCACTGTTGAGCTGCCCAACATGTTCGACTAGCCCATCCTGCAGTGAAGACGTGAACGCATCAGTCATCATAGCAATATCAGCACCACTCTTGAGCTCAAAATATAGTAAAGAAAATAGCAGGGGGGTGTTTGGATGGAGGAGTAAATGGGATACATATAGGGCAAATTTACCCCAAAGTTGCCAAACATGTGGGGTAAATGTGATGGGGCAAATATGTAGCCCCCACTAATTTCATTTGCCTCTCAAAAGTGTCAAATTGAGGTAATTTTGCTGTAAATTTACCCCCAACAATCCAAACATACCCCAGGTCAATAAGGTTGCGCATGCCACTTTTCCAATTTAGACATTTCAATTGATTACCGAACAATTGACTGTAACAAATTATACTATAGACACTGTACTATTGCCTATTGACAAAATTACAGATAAATATATAAACTGGAAAGCATGAAAAATTATATAATCAAAGAATGGGAAATAATAAAAAGATTGTGCCACTCAATCTTATATTGCCGACTCCTAAAGTAAAGAGGACACCTCTCCTGCAAAGCATGCTGAGAACCTCTTACCATTTTTGTAACAAATTATACTATAGACACTGTACTATTGCCTATTGACAAAATTACAGATAAATATATAAACTGGAAAGCATGGGAAATTATATAATCAAAGAATGGGAAATAATAAAAAGATTGTGCCACTCAATCTTATATTGCCGACTCCTAAAGTAAAGAGGACACCTCTCCAGCAAAGCATGCTGAGAACCTCTTACCATTTTTATGTAGCACAAAAAGGATATCAATAAGACAATAATCTTAGACTGGAAGTGTAATCATAAATCTACCGAAACTGGATCGAATTCTAACAAAAATAATGGTTCAGTAATGATTCTGTAGCACAGACAGCTGAAAAGAAAAAAACATGCATGGACAAATAACAACTTCATGAAAAAAATTGATGAATGATTGCAAAACAGAGGTGCGTACTTCCTCTTTCTGTTGCCCATAGCATTTCTCATGTCAGTCTTCGGCATATTGGTGCCGGGAGTTCCTACAAACTGCATAGGAGACATTGCAGATGCACCACCTGTTGCCACGGTTGGCATAGATGATGCCGGCGCAGGAACAGGTGGAGCCACAGGTGTCGGTACTGATGGTGGTAGGGGTACCGCTGCAGGTCCTTGTGAAGGTGCCGGCGCAGGAGCTGGTTCAGGAGGAGGGCGGGGTAAGATGTGCTTCATTCTATTATTCCTGTAGTTTTTCCAGAAGAAAAATTGCTGCCTGTGAGCAACCTCCTGTCAAACATTGAGTGGTAAGTGTTAGTTTCATACAGATGGTCTTAACAGACCCAAAAAACAGTGCTAAGTAAACTTATGAAAATTTAGAAAGGATCCCAAAGCTCTTTCTTAACTAGTTCCTTCACAAATAAATTTATCAACAACAAATCTATATGATCATTTACACAAAGTTTTAGCCATGTTTCTGTTTCTTGAGGTTCTAACAAGCTACAATCAAAATAATACAGTCCAAAGGGGCAATTCCATCTGGGTTTTCAAAGGAGTAATGATCAAAAGATTCTAGGAAAAAGATTCACAAATAAAGGAGTAATTCCAACTGTGATTCTAGGCACGTAAGGTCAAAAAGATCACCTTGCTTGCTGGATGTGCCATTGCATTGCGGAAATTGGCATTTTGGAGGAGCTCAAGAAAGAAAAGGCAATGTGGATACCTGCATCATCAGCAACAAGCATGAGCAAGCTATTTTCCAATCTAAGTTGAATACGAATCTCAACAATATGATGTCACACACATTATGTATTTGATATACTCCGGACGCTGCCAATATTTTAGGTACTTGAGGTATCCGATAAATGCCTCATCCTCAAAATATCTATTCTGTGCTAGATCTGCTCGAGAAAAAGAAAGGGGTTACAAATCTTTATGTGGTACGAAGCACAACACTCATGGAACAAGTAAATTCAAGTGAGAAGGAACAACAATGAAACGCGAAGCACACAAAATGATTAGATTCAAGCAATTCCACAGCCTTAACAATTAACATAGCAGTCATGCTTATTGGTGGAACACGAGGCCATCACATTTAGGACCAGTTTGACTTATCAGGAAATGGGTTCTAAGCTAATGTCAAAATTTCCTAGAGCGTCATCCCTCCCTTTCCTAACAGGAATTTGCTGACAAGCATATACTCGAATTGTGGTTATCTCTGCATTTACTATGAATGCTAATTACTTGTAGCACAACCTATCTCCAAACTGGTCACCGCGAACCATTGCAGTTACAGATGCCGATCTAATATTGGTTCCACAGAAGCGCGCAGCATCTAAGTAGCTAAACCTGAACAGGTGAGTGAAACGAGAGAATGAAGAGTGCAGTACAGTGAATGTAGGTAGGGTTAGCGAGGCACTGCACGAACTCCAACTCGAGTTCGAATCGCGGAGGCGCCTTGTCTCCCTTCTCGCCCTCACCACGGTCGGACTCGACGTCGGACATGGGGGTTCAATTAGTTGAACCCCACCGCCCAAACAAGCGATCGAGTCCGGCGGCACTGGTCCTTCCCCTCCGGTGGAGCCGCGCCGTGCGGAGCTGAAGGGATCTGGGCAGGGGGGCACACCGGCCCTGCCCTTTCCTCCGGCCGCGACCGATATCGACGGGGAGAAGTTGGGGCGGCAGGAGAAATCGACGGGGAGGGAGGGGTGGCGGCAGGCAAGGCCGACGGGCGACGGGGAGGGAGAGGGGCGGCGGCGAGCGGGTAGGGTTCACTGAGGGAGGCGGTGGCAGCAGGTAACTTGAACGAACATGAGGTGAAACTCCCGAAGCGTTTGACTGTTTGAGACCTGTTTGTTCAGGTTTCCAGCTGGCTTCCGTTTGATACAAAATCAGATTACGAGAATCTGAATTTTGATTCTAGATAAAATCTGTATTGTGCTGTTTGGATTCAGAATTTTAGTAGTCGATTTTACATATGATTGATCCACTCCCCATTTATGCCTAATCTCTTCTTCACTCGTTCTCCCTCTGTTTCCTTGGCTCGCGCTCCTCTCTTCATCGCGGCGCCTCGTCCTCCCCACATCAGACGCCGCCGACCGTGCCTCATCCACCTTCCGCGTCGAGCTCGAGCACGGCAGGTCGCGCCCAACGCTCCTCTCATGTCCCTCTCTTCCCGCTCTACACATAGCGACTGGCTGGAAAACATCAGCCTCGGTGGGCAAGAGGACGCGACGAGGATGGAGCAAGTGCTTATGGCCGATGACCGAGCGGGAGAGCAAATGAGCAATGGAGCTTGGGTGGCCTGTATATCGGGTTGTTGTCTGGCAGTGAGCTCAAGGCGTGAGGACGAGGTGGGAGATCTAAGGACGTCAATGTGTGGGCGACGACGGAAGAGTGGCAATTTTTCGTAATTCTACCAGAACGACCGAGGGCACAATTATAACTTTACAGGCCAAATAGAAGCCGGAAGCTAGGCCTCTTCAGATTTCGAGATTATGCAAATCCATAATTTGGCTTCATAAAATCCAAAATAAAATCTATCCTGTTTGGAAGCCGGACATATTTTGGATTTCAGATTCCCAAAAATCTCTAGTGATCCAAATGAGGCTTTAGCTAGATGTCGGAAACCTTAAGCTGCAACATCTAGCTTTTCGGTCTAACTTTTCGAAGATCGGAAGCCCACGGAAGCCATGTTAACATCGAAAAGCTCGAAAGGAGTAAAAAAACGAGATTCTGGCATCTTCCGATGAAGGGTCCGCAAAATTATCCACCACCACTAAGTTCTAGCTGAGGACTTTGTCAAAATTAATGTTGATGCGAGTTTCAGCGAAGAAACGGGAACAGGTGCTACGGACTACGGTAGGGGTAATTGCTATGGCGCAAAGATATTTACCCTATATTGGTGATGCACCAATGGTGGTGGCTTATGCGTTGCTGGACGGGCTTCAACTTGCCGAACATGTGGGATGCAACCGAATTATTGTCAATTCAGACTGTATGCAGGTGGTTAATACCTTTTGTGATGGCTTCCCGGCAACGTCTACAACGACTATTTATGGTGATTGTTTTCAGTCTGGATGAGGTTTAGTTCAATATCTATAGAACATTGTAATAGGGATGCAAATCAGGTAGCTCATGAGCTACCAAAGTTTTCTTTTGTGAAAAGGAGCACTTGTATTTGGGCGGATGAGCTTCCTAGGTTCCTAATTGCTACCTTAGCTAATGATGTAATTTTGTTTAATGATCAATAAAGCTACCCATGATGGCATCCCCTGAAAAAAAGTTTGCAGCAAACCGCTATTTTCCTTTTCCTTTGACCCTGTCCGGACGTCTCGCTCTCGCACCCTCTATATCCGCCATCACCCCCTCCTCCGTCTTCTCACAATAGTGCTCAATACAAGCATATTTTGAGTCACTACAACCAAAAGTGCTCAAGTAACCCACAATGCAAGAAGGAGCCACACATTTTTGTTCAATGCATACAGAAAGGTAAACATAATACTATTTCACATATGGTACTTTTGTAAGCCAAGGAGAGTCAACGGAAATGCTGAATTTTATAATTTCTTTTGCTATTTTTTTGCGCAATGATTCTTCAATGATGGTGCTTTTTTTTTGTCAAATTGTGATCTTTTGTAGTTAATTACCAACAGTCTTAAGATACTTATACAATTTTCTGCACACACACAGAGAGTGAGAGGGAGAGATATATAGTGGCTAAAATAGTGCTAATGAAATCAAAAGTTATAGTTTCCAACAAAAATCATGACAAATCAAGAATTTTATGCACTACACGGACATCATACTCCAACTTGTTGAAGATATTTTAAATACAATCTTACATCATCCATTCACGTACCATATGGCATTAGTTCACTACTTCACTCTAAACATGAAGAAGTACAAAAATAGCGGCAACCGTTCAAGCTACAACGAAAAATTAAATACACTTTCTTTCAAAATGTAAAATATTTTATTTTTATCCTAATAAAATTTGAGTCCGAACCAGGTGAAAAATTCACAGCCCAACGGGATATAGAGCGTGTTTGTTAGAGATTCACCCTAGAAAAAGTGAATAAGAATGTAGGATTCACAGTGAATCAGCCCCATCGTGGATCTGAGATCCACTATGGATCTATCAACAAATTGTTTGGCAAATACAGCAGCTCTAGATCCACACAGGAGCATTTTCGTTGGAATGGACATATTTTCCCTTGGCTCACATGCGCAGCGGGGCCAACCGGGAGCGAGCTCAGAGTCTGCAAAACAGGGCACAAGGCGTAGGGGTGAAGGGCGTAGGGCAGATAACGTTGGGGTGCAAGAGTACAATGTTGGGTGTTCAGGGTGCAGGGCAGACGATGTCAGGGTGCAGCGGTCCGGCAGCCTGAGGGCGACACGTGCCACCAGCCAGGTGCGAGCGAAGCGTTTCGGTGGTCGAGTGCCGTCGGCCAGCCAGGAGCCAGAAGGGGCTGGGGGAGTTAGAGGTGGAGCAGGAGCTCATCATCGTCAGAGTTGGGGAGCTCACCTACAATCAATGGTAGCGACGAGAGGAAGATGGGCGACAAAGTCTATTGGTACGCGAAAAGGAGAAGAATAGAAAAGAAAATGAATAGGTATGAGAGGGAGAGATGTGTAACTAGGTGGGTAATTTTCTCCAACTTTACCAATCTACTTCTGAGGAGCTCCACCAAAATGATGAATATGATTTCCAGATTCATCATTTTGATGGATCCGAATTTGGTAGATCTGGAGTGGAGTGGAGCTGAAACCGGCAGATATGGAGCTGGTGAATCCTTTGCCATACATTGCTCCATTCCCAAAGAAAGACCTGATCTAGTTTATGAAAAAGACACTAATTATGTGACTTATGGGTACGGAGGGAGTACCTACCAAGATAAGTATGTCCAAAAATATGTTTATTTATTATTACTAGTAAGATGCACGTGCGACACGCACGTGTTAAAAAAAAGGTAACTTTCTTATTTTGAAAGCTTAAAAATACATTATAGTGATACAAACTAATTAATATCACTTGTTATTAATCTTTCATTATTAAAGGTAATCCTTCGCTTGTATAGCTACCAGCTACACGTGACCAAACTTTACATGTCGTGAGCTAAACTAACACATGTAGTGTCTAACAGGATCCGTTGCAGTTCCTGTGCCATGACGTGTGAATGCAAATAGGAGGAGAGGAGTACACATCCTGTGCCAACGTATTCCCAGCTTCATTTGATTCCTATTAGATTTATGAATCATCTCTTCGACTCTTCATCTAAACTACAGGCAGGAAACACACTGATTCTCTACAATAACTGATTGACCGCTACATATAAATTAGCAATCTTGACATAAGAGTAGTGGTGGTTACCAGTTAAGAAACTCGGCACAAAATTGCACCTGATGCTCCAACAACTGCTATATATAATATAGGCAATATTGACAGCAGGAGTTATCACTTAAGAAATTGTATACACAGGGCAACAACCATTAAAATTAGCTAAGGTCAAATAACACACAATCACTCGGTGAGATTGAAATTATTTCATTCTGGTAGACCATGGAAGTGTCCCATTACCCACATGTATCTTATATATTACATGAAAATTAGAGTAACTCATTGGAAATACATTCAGAAAACTCACTGGACACTGATAAACACTAATGAACTAAACAAACTTTCCTCCTGTTACTTGCACACTGGAGATTGGTAGTAACACTAACATTGTACTTAGGCAGCTTCCTGTAAACAAATTAAAGCATATCAAAACAGCACTGCACGTTTAGAATGTAATCTGATGCTGAACTTAAATAGAAAGCAATTATTACCCTGTATAACTTCTCATACTATTTTACAGATATGATTTTTTTGAAAGATAACCATTTTTTTGTGAAGTGCATGTTATAAAGAAACATAGAAGTTTCTTTGGAAAGAAAACTGTGCAATCACGTGAGGAATGTTTCCTTCAAGCATCAAATAGTTTAACTCCAAAATCTGAGTACTCTAATATGTTATGAAAGCCTCAAAAACTTATTACTTAATGTATAATTCAGTAGTGTCAATTTCCAAATAACCTCATGTTATATCTTAAGGATGAAAGAACATCATGCTATTGTAAATCGGAGAATGCTAGCAATCGAAAGTGGCCACAAATTCAATTATCAATAGTGGCAAAATAATTTAAAGATCCTAATTTATTCAACTGAATCCAGTGCTTTAAATAATTCAAAGACCCTGATTTATTCAATCGAATCCAGTGCTTTAATCGCTCTGTAAAAAGCTAAGCATTGTTTGACTCTGAAATTCTTAGAACCCTGAAGCGCGCAAACAATATTTCAACCACGCCAAGTATAGCCAACGTAGTGAATGTAGGAGAATGTTTTGGAGATATCTCAAAATGTGGTGAATGTTTCATCGATGAAACTAAAATGAGGTTGACTTAGGCATATAAAAAATTGAAGTAAATAATAAATTAACAGGTAACCTACGATACCGATTCGATGAAAATGAAGCATCTTTATCCATTTTCATGACAAGAACTGACAAGATGGGATGTCTTTCTTTACCTTTCTCCTCAGCAAACCCTTTTAGATCGATGTCTCTTCAGCTTCACTTCAAACGTCATCAACACTTTTTATGAGTGCAAAGACCTTTGATCCAGTTCGCTACTCTGGTAGGTTTGAGGTTGCCTCTCTGAAACCTAGATTCGCTACCCAAGTCATATGTTGCCAACTTCGGCCACGACCAGAGCAAGATCAAAGACACACCCTAGGACTGCGACTGCGAGTACATGTCCACACCACTCAGGCCCTGATGAAACAATTCCCAGATACAAAACTGAAGGCAGCAGTAGCACTGAACCCATTCAGAAGCGTCTTTGACACCTGAACAAACTGCTAACTTCAAGTAAAGGCAACACAACATTGAGCATTGTTCACTATCCATTCTCCACTTAGAGCTTCAACACGAATCACAACAAATTCAGAGATGAAAAAATAAATGATGAGACGGATACAAAGTCACCCGCATCTGTTGAAGTGAACACCAATTTGTCTCCATAAGTCCCACTTGGATCAGATAAATTCGTACCTCTAAAATTTTAGAGCTATATATAGCCCTTGAGGAAGAAGTTGTAGAACTCGTGTGGCTCGGGACACCTTCACAGAAGGTACAGGGCTGCACTTCTCCGATTCTCCTCCCTGCTTGCCTGAGATAGCTAATAGTAAGTAACTCAGTACCCATTACCGAGGAAAAGAAACCAATAAGCATGGCCAGACACAAGGAGCAGAGCAATCAACCCCGGCAGCCGGCGGGACACCGAGGAAGGGGGAAGGGGCGCCATTGAACCTTGCAAAGCTCATTCTTGCGGAGGCTCCCTTCACGTACCAATACTGGAACTTGAGGACGACTGCCGAATTGGATTAATGTCGATTTGGGATGAATTGGGGAGCAAGAGCGTAGGAGAACTGGAGGACGAGTGTGCGCTCGCGGGAAGAGAGCGCGGGAGCAGGCCGCCACGCGCCGGCGGGAGCAGCGTGGGAAAAGGGAAGGAGGAGCGCGCGCAGGAAGAGACCATCGCGGAAAAGGAGGAGGAAGCACGCTCGCGGGTCGCCAGTGGCAGCGACGCACGAGATCCGGTTGAATGCGGATGGAAACGAGTCGAGTCTCCCCAATGCCGCACACCGCCCATCCGCCCCCCTCCACCGGCCAATCACCGGGCATCGGCTGGTTCGCGCTCCATGGCCGCCGCCGGGGACTCCGCTAAGCAGCCGCTCCTCTCCCGCGCGTACCCGCCCCACGTCGTGTTGCTGTCGTCACCGTCCCTCCCGTCCGTGCCTGCGCCCGCGCCATCAGGACCCGCCGCGGGACGCCGCTTCCCTGGGGTGCTCGACGTCCCCAACCTGAAGAAGTGCGGCACGGGTGGCCAGATGCAGGTGCGGCGCAGGGTGCAGGTGGGACCAACGAGGTTGTGGTGCCGAGGCGGCTAGGGTTACGCCGCCGCCTGAATCGCCGAAGCGGGGAAGGGACGATGCGGTGGGCGTCTGGGCGAACCGTTCTTTTTCGCGCACGGGGCGAAGGGGAAGAAGAGGGGGAGGCTGGAGCACCGCGCTGGGGAAGAAAAAGTGGGCCCAGCGGGTAAAGGGGGTGGGTACACGCACGGTGGGTGAGAAAATAATTAGCTTTTTGGCAGAAACACTCTCCAAATTGTGATTCTATGGGTCTACCACCCTATCCACTCTCCCAATTAGATGACAGGTGGGTCCGGCGTGAGGGGTAAGGTGAGCCCGAATTGGGTGAGAAAGATTTTTCAAATTATTCGATCTTTATAGTATATAAATAGATACTCTATAGATCACCTACAATTTTTTTTTGGGAAAGATTACCTAGAATTTAAACATTGAACTTCAAATAATAAACCTAGAACAGTCCTACGTTTTGTAACTCCGTGACCTTCCGCCGGCGCGGGGCGCGGCCGCGGCGCCGCACGGGCCAAACGACCGGGATCCAAACGCCATCAGTGCGGCCTAGCTGCCCAGTCACGCCGGCACGGCACGCGCGTTGGCGCGGCCGCCGCCGCGCGAAAGAATAATTAAGCAGAGAGCGGCTCACCGGATCCATCGGCGTGGCCGCTCCAGCGTCACGCGGACCGAACAGCCGCGATTTGAGAGAGGGGGAAAAAGATCAGGTCGAGGACGGGCGGAGCCGAGGGGAAAGACCCCCGCGGCGCGGCCGCCACTCGCCACCCACCCAACCACCCATCCCGTCCCAACACGGCACAGGGCAACGCCGCGCGGCTGCGGAGGCGGGGGCGCCCGCGCCCGCCCCGGCACGGGGGCTCCGCACGATGCGGCGCCCGTGCGCCATCACGTCCCCCCCTTCCTTCCTGGCGGCCGCACCCGCCCGCCGCGCGCCGCGAGAGTACGCGACAAACCCCGCAAAACCACCACCGCACCGCTCCGCCCCGCCCCCTCCCCGCCCGCCCACGCGGCCGCAGCGGTGGGCGATGATGCTGCCCTCCCCAGCCGGTCATTTCACCGCGGGGGCGCGGCCCACGCCCGCGGCCCACCACCGCACCGCCTCCTCCTCCTCCTCCTTTTATGACCGACGGCTCCCCACCTCCGCCTCCGTTCCCCATCTCCTCCACCACCACCAAACCCTAGCCGCCTTCCCTCGCCGCCGCCGCCGCTGACCGGCCATGTCTTCCTCGTCCTCCGACGCTGCCAAGGATGATATCGTCTCCTCCCCGGACCTCCCTCCTCTAGCCGCGCCCGTCGCCGCCGCCGCCGCTGCGGCCGCGGCCGCGGCTTCCTCGGGGGGAGGCATAGGGCTCGGGGGCGGGGCCTCCGGTCGGAGGCTGCCGCCGCCGTGCTGGACGGAGGAGGAGACCCTCGCGCTCATCGAGGCCTACCGCGACAAGTGGGTGGCGCTGCGCAAGGGCAACCTGCGCGCCGCGGACTGGGACTTCGTCGCCAACGCCGTCACTGCGCGCTGCGGCCGGTTCCCCACCGCCACGCCCAAGTCCGGCGTGCAGTGCCGCCACAAGATCGAGAAGCTCCGGAAGCGCTACCGGGCGGAGCGGTCGCGCTCCGCGGGCAGGTCCAAGGGGCCCAAGTGGCCCTTCTTCCCGCTCCTCCACGACCTCGCCGGCGGCGGCGCGCCGGACCCCAGCCCCAACGCCATCGTCAAGATCAAGACCAAGGGCCCCGCGCCGCCAGCGTCCACGCCTTCCCCCGTGTCCTCCCCTCCCTCCGACGATGCCTTGCGGAGCAGGAGCCTGCACGGGCTCATCTCCAACGGCGGGGCCGGGAGCGGCCTGCGCTTCACCATCCCCAAGGCCTCCCGCAGCAAACCCGCGGGGGTGGCAGCTGTGAAGCTGGAGAGGAACGACGGCGAGGACGACGCCGAGTCGGAGGCCATGGCGGAGGTGGCTGATGCGCTGCGGGCCGTCGGGGAGGGGTTCCTGCGGATGGAGGAGCGCAGGCTCGAGATGTCCCTGCAAATGGAGAAGGAATGGATGGAGTCAGAGATGAAGCGCACCCAGACGATGCTCGAGGCGCAGCAGCTCTTCTTTGAAGCCTTCCTCGGCAGGCAGCAGCACCACAAGAAAGCCAGGCACTCCCCCGCTTCCAACGCTATGGAAGAGGACTGATGATGATCCTGCTCCGCATCTGCTCTGTGAACAATGTGTTTATGCTTACTTGCTCCGTGTTAACTGCTGTTTATGCTAGTAGTTCCGGTAGTCGTTGACTTGTGATATTAGTAGCAATTTACTCTTTTGTGTATGGATGGTGGATTGAACTCAACAGGGGCTTTTGGGACAAAGGATGTAGGTGTAGGATATGGATAAGGGTGGAAGGGTGGAGGTTTGAATTAGACTTTAGAAAAGTCTCAGTTGTAATCAGTGAACTACTTGTTATGTTATGGTGAGCTGCTGGTGTTATGTTGAAACACTGCAGCTTGTTCAAATGGCATCTGCGTGTTGTGGATTTCGTATTGAGTTTAATTGCTTGGTTCTTGTGTTGTTTTGACCTACTAGCTTGGCGCTGCTTTTCTGGTTCTTGAAATTTGGTGAGCAAGCATGTGGCATCTCAATTTCGTTGAAAAGGAACAGTAAAATGCACTATTTACCTGTTATATCTATCTCATCTTCTCTCACAAGAAACACTATTTCAGCACTATTTATTTGCAACTTCACTATTACTTTTCACTTAAAAGAACAGGCCCTTAGGAGTATGTGTCAACTACAATAGATTATACAGCTAGTCAGGACAACATGTTGATGTTACAGAGTCAGTCAGGAATGTTTCACCTGAAGCATTACCGGGTACTCTGCTGGTTTGTCGAGTACCACGATTGTCCAGCTTGTACCTTATGCTTGATGAAGCTTTGCACTTTGCTGTGTACATCAAGATGGGTCAGTGCTGAAGGCTCTATCGCTCAAGGCAGGCCCAGGCCAATCGCAGCAGTTTAGCCATAGTAACAGCTTTATTGCATATGACAGCCATAAGGTCAGATATTGCATCAGACTCTTTAAGTATTTGAAAGTATAAAATCCAGAAATATGAAATCTCCAAGAACACATGAACAGAGCTTTGCAAAATGTGGAGACAAATACAAACAGATTTTTCACCAGGTAATCGTGGGTACATAATGCTACACAATGGAGCAACAGAACATTCAGATTAACTGAATATCAAAAAGGCAGCAATAAAACATCCAGACTGACTTAAAATCAAAAGCCATACTTCATGTGTATTTTTTAAGACAACATTCATATAAACTGAATATCAAATGGCAGCAATAGAACATCCAGATTAACTTAAAATTAAAAGCCATACTTCATGTGTATTTTCTAAAACAACATTTAGATAAACTGAAAATCAAAAGGAGCAATAGAACATCCAGATCAACTGAATTCATGGATATTGGACATCACAAAACTAGAGTTTTCACTTTCAGGTCAAAATAAGGCTCTGAACAAAAGTACAGTTCTTGAACATCTGCCAATCCAGTTGATTTCAGATGATTGCAAAAAAACTCATGGATGCGCAAAAAGGAGTCATTTTCTAAAGATGAAGGATGTTATTACAGTTATACGGCAATGAAGAAACTATGTAAGAGCTGAGTCTTCCGGTTCCTGCCTACTCGGGATGCACAACACTGGAACTATACTTCTATACCATGATATGTTGGGATTTGCTAGGTGTAGAAAACTGAGTGAATCAGCGAATCACATCAGCCCAGTAGGATCAGTAGTAAGGGCTGTAGCTGTACCCCAGGAACCTCCTGAACCTTGGTACCTTCCTGCAGAAAAGATAAAACCAACGTTAGAAATGTTATCCAGGAGAATAAAAAATCTACTACTTTTCAATAATCATAAGGCTTGCTTTCAAGATCAACATCTGGTCATCTGCACAAAGAACGACATATTTTTCTCCAGGAAGAAGCCAACAAGCAAAAGGCTAGCTTCACAGAGAAGATGGAGATGTCATTAGGTAAATGTTAGCTTGGGAAGGTGAGAGGTAGGGATATGGCGATGGGCACAAGATTGACAAGCCACAAATGACACTCTTAACACATTCTATCTCCTTTCAACAGATAAGATTAGGTTCTCGAGAAGCTAGGCAAATGAGCAGCTCATTTGAACCAGATTTAAATTTCATGCTGGAGAAGCTCAAGTGAAGCTAGGTCACCTCAAAAGTGATAATGTATCAAGATAGCACTTCCATGTTTATCATCTTTCCACATCCACGTGTAATGTATCTCCATGAAGAAATATCCTTACCCATATGATGGATAGAAAGGATGCCTTCCCCTAGATTGCTTCATTCCTGGAATGTTGGTTCTTTTCGGACAGACCTAAATATAAAAAGCAGCAGACAAGAGAAATGTTAAGAAGTTGAAATCAATCACACGTAAATATTACAGCAAGTTCTTTTGGACCTTCAAAGGACGACCATGAAGTTCTGTTTCATTCAAAAGAAGAGCATTCTGGACAGCCTCAACTTCATCAAACTCCACATAAGCAAATCCTTTTGGTTGACCAAAGCTGTCTGTCAAGATTGTCACTCTGTTGATAGTTCCACAAAACTGAAAATGCTGCTGAACTTCCTCTGGCAAGCAAGTATAGTCAACCTGAAGCAAGGTGACAGATGGCACCATTTAAATACATTTTTTACAAGCATTTACTTAAAAAGTATATGCAACACCATGATTCCCAGCCACAGATTGAAGTTTATTGAAGTGCTCCTTTTGAATACAGAATCATTGCTCAAGGACTACATGATATTTACAAGTGTTTTGGACATGCTTGAATAACATTAGGAAAAGCGGCACAAAAAGAGAAGAAAACTCACATTCCCAACATAGATGGAGCGGGCATCCACCTCTGCCGTTTCAGCTGTTGATGCTGCTGCTGCTGCTGCTGCTGCTGCTGCTGCTGTTTCAGATTCTTCTTCTGGCAATACAAACAAAAAGAAAAAGAGTGGTAAACAGGCAATAGAGTGTAATGGAAAAAATGAAACGGTACTCTATTGAAGCATTAGAGTGGGGAGATACAAATTACTGCACAGCACTTGCATACAGAATTATAAAGCGTGCGATAAGAAAAGGTACTTAAACACAGCAATGAACCAGCTAAATACTATGGTTGTACACCAATTAAGTAAATAAACAGAGGTATGGTATGACCCATATATTACTTTGCACACCTTCAAAGTATCTGCAAAATACACTAAACAAGATCATATGAAAGTTTTTCTTCACCACCAATCAATTTACAGAAGCAGAAGCACCAACAGGGGTTAAACAGATGGCTATAGGAAATTAAGCTGAGCATAAGCTTTAGTCACATTTTCTCTCTTTTTCTTTTTGTCGAACATGCAGGAAAACTGTGTATCACATTTTAATTACTAGAAGAAGTGAGTCAAACAAAAAGCGCCCCCCCCCCACTCTATCACCTTTTACAGAAACAAGCTTTAGTCACATTGTGTCTGTGCACACATTGCACTTTCTATGGAATTTTACAGAAACAAGTTCTAGTCACATACACACATGAGTCAAACAAGCTTTACATCACCTTTTACAGAAACAAGTTTTAGTCACATAGTGTTAGCGTCATCATGGTGCCCTATGCAAGCACAGTGGTGTAAGAATTTTATGCATCTGAAATCTCCACTATCACACTAATCAATTCTAGCAAGGGAACAGAATACAACACAATGATCTTTTTGCGTTATACTTGAATGCTTTCCTCGTGGAAACAGATGCCTGATGAACGAATTTCCTAAATGTACTGGATCATAATTCAATCCTAGGAGATAAGTACCGTTAGGCAAATAACAAAACGCAAGCCCAATCTGATGACCTGATGATTCTATCTAGAAACACAATTGTTTACCACAGGAAATAGCCTTCTAAGGGCTCCACTAGAATGCAGGATTCTCAATATGTTCAATTCCAGAAGGTGCTTGCTTAAAGCATCTCAGATAGCTTACCTACTGAATTGTAACTATACTGGGCATACTTTGACTTTGACCACAATATATCAATCAATTAGTCCTAGTCAAAGCTGAACAATTTGAATACGATATACTATCACTGAACAGAGCAAATAATGGCATGACACAGACACAATGCTCATCAATCCAGGCAACACTGAACTACTGAAGTGTGGCATCCAGTATTCATCAATCCACACTATTAAATATATTTAGTTTACTGCACAACCGCACAGCAAAACATCTAGCCAGTGGGCATTTATTATCAGAAAACTGAAGCCAACAGCATTCCACCAGAAGGACCGACATGCCCCGAAGCACCGCAAACTCAACCACATATCACCTAAAAGGCTAAATTAGCATGCTGTCCTCAAGTATCCAGCCAACCTGTGAGTTCAGTTCAGCGGCAGCTCACACAGACGGAAGTACGGAACAAACCACTAACAAGGCAAACAGAGATGGCGTGTTAGAGACCAGATTACCATGCGATGCGGCGGGTGGTATCTCGAACTCCAGCTTCTCCAACTCCCGCAGCCGTCTCCGCATTTCCTCAATCTCCTGCAGGACCCCCCAACAATACCCTAACACGCATGAGCACCGCACGGCACGAAACCAAACCAAGCAAAAACCCATCATCGCCCCAATCTTCCACTTCCACGTAGGTAGGAAGCGACATTGCAAAACACGCGCACGCGCACACCACACGCACGCACCTGATCCCTGGTGGAGAGGCTGGCGCGGAGCGCGGCGGCGGAAGGGTGGTCCGCCTCTCCGCCCTCGACGCGCGCGCGGCCGCCGGCGCCGCGCATCTCCCCGCCGCTTGGGCCTCGCTTCGCCGTCATCGTCGTCGCCATCGCCGCCAACTACTACGCCGCCGCCGCCGCCGCCGCCTCCCAAGTCCCAACTCGCCCTCCTCTTTTTGCTCGCTTGTCGTGTCTGCGACTCTGCGTGGGAGAGAGCGTGGCCGACGTGCGGGTTTTTGTTGGTGCCGGACCGCAACGGAGATGCTTCTGCAGTTCTGATGCCTTTTCCTTTCCTTTATTTTTACTTTTGCTCTGGGGAAGGACGGATGGGAATGGGGAAAAGGCAACTGGACAGATCCGACGGTCGTGAGTGTACATCTGACGGCTCGGATCAACCCTAGACGAGACGCAAGGATTGGTCCAAAAAGGAAAAGACGAGACGCAAGGAATCTGCAAGTCCAAAAACTCGTGAATTGCGGTGATACATAGCTGACAGGAAGTAAAAATTGCATGGATGATATCATGCATTCGAAAAGAAATACATGAAACATGGATTAAGTGCTTACTCGATGTTAGAGAGTGACTTAAAGCACAAAGCTCAATTCAACCGCCAGCGACACGGTCTCAAAAGTACAACTTTGACTTCTCTTTTCTATAAAATATATATTAAAAAGTTATATATCTATTATTATGAAAATATTTTTTCAAAACAAATCTGTTGATTTCACATTTTCAAACTCAACGACTTAAAAGTTATTCATGATTTATATTCTCAATCAATGTTTGATCCAAGCCTTGTCCAAAACACCATCTAATTGCAATACGGAGTGAGTACTACGAGAAACCATCATTTTGGGAACAATTCCACCCGTAGCTGCTAGGGAGAAAGTATCCGATTCCACCGTTATTACGTCGTTTAGTTCTTGGTCTATTGTTTATTGCCCTAGATAATGTAATAGAGTGGAGCATGCTTTGGCAACGTTGGGTTGTAAGTATCCCAAGGTACCACCCAGCATTGGGTTGGTACAATGGTACGCCGCAAGGCGTTGAGGACCCGGTGGCCAGTGACTCCACTGTGCCCACGAGTCAATGGAATTCTATTTCCATGTCAAAAAAGAAAAGAAAACGAAGCCATCATTTTGCCTCTTAAGGGCTAAAAGTTACCTTATGAATTGGAAAATAAACCTCGCCATTATATTTTATGATGATCTAACGACCCATATTAATTAAACCAAAGATCCATATCAATAACAAATTAAATTTGTAATAACAATAGTTTGAGTTCCACATGTATTGGCGAAAAAACTAAATAAAGATAGCTAAATTCAGAATACAATAATGCAAAGAAATATTCAAGTTTTCGTTCACATTGGGAAACAAGAGGCCTGAATAAAAAGCCTCCTTAATATATAGTTGAGTTATATCTAAAATTCAGGTTAAAATATGAAACTGAGAAGTAAAATACTTAAATAAAGAGCCCATGTAAAATATAATTAATTTAAATTTAAATTTTGTTTAACATAATAAATCAAAAAATAAGAAACTACACTGTTGGATTATATAGTCCAGTGCTCTATATTAAACTAAATATCCATTTCATATACATTAATATAGAGCATAAATTTAAAATAAAGAAATGGGAAAAATAGAAGTTTGAGTTCCATACTAATTGGCGGGAAAATACCTGAATAAAGAGTCTGAATAGCTAAGTTTGGACTGAAATAGCAAAGTTAATCAAATTAATTGAAAGCTAAAGTTAACTGCTTAAGAATACAGAAATCTATTCCATTCAAATACCAATGCAAAATGCCTAAATAGAGAGTCCAGACAAGCATATTCACCAAGTGACCAAGACCACCAGTAGCACATTGAAGACCAATTAAGGTGATGCTGAAACGAAGAACAAGGCACTAACTACAAGCTATGGACGACGCCAAGAAAGAACTAGAGCATATCAAGAGGGACGACTATCTAGTTCTTGGCATATAGGTGCAAGCGTGCACTACGACCATGATCGATCACGAAGTCAGCTGGCAGGACGCATAAAACAAGATGATGCATTAGTGTTACTCTTTTACAGAAAAGCAACTCAAATAACCTAGCTATACGTAGCTCATCACCATCAGAAAAATAGAAACGTGATTAGGAAGAAAAGTGTTGTTTTAACGATCAGTCATTCACTCTATCAGTTCAAGCCAAATTAGCATAATCTCCGCCGGCCATATTGAGAAATCCAAATTTAGATTCACAAAACAATATACTTTTTTCAATTACAATTATAACAACATCCACAAAGGAAGATTCTGGTGCTACAGCACCTTCCCATACTCCCATGCTACCGCGCGCTATGCATCACCAGATGCACATCAGACGGTGCATCTTGAGAGCACTCTTTGGACAGCATACGTGATTATAAAAAAAGCATGACTGCTAAATCGCAAAAGTATATCTTCATCTTTATCAGTGCTAGGCAATGCACTGTAGGATGCGCATCCGACGAGGCACGGCGCGTGGGAGCACAGGGGTATGGAAAGGTGTTGGAGCACCGGAACCTTCCTCACAACATCCACCAACAAATTTCTTCATGAATAAAACAGAGAAAACACCTTATTGCATTCCCTATCGACTCATTACTGAACTGTTATGGATAAAGATAGTATTTTGGGAGAAAAATGGCAGTATACGTTTTGAGAACAGCCTATGAAGATATTTCATATCTGTACTGCTAAAATTCAATTGGAGTGTATTATTTGTCAAAAAAGAACTAAAGGATGTGAATCTTTCCTAGCAGTTGTCAATAGCTTATAGCATTAGAAGTGGCAAAATTCAAGCTTTACCCCTTATCCTCTTAAGTAATAGACCTGGACATCAATTTGTTCCATGTCATGTTTCTCTTCTTCCTTAGCCTGTCAGCAATGGCGAAAGCCAGCTCGAGGGACTGCGAGGCGTTCAGCCTGGGGTCACAGTGTGTGTGGTAGCGATCGCCGAGATCATCAAATGTCACCGCCTTAGACCCACCAACACATTCTGTAACGTTCTGCCCTGTCATCTCCAAGTGAACTCCTCCGGGGTGGCTTCCCTCTTGCTCATGAACATCAAAGAAAGCCCTGAGCTCAGCCTGCACATACAAGAAGTGTCAAGTATATGAAAATATAGACGTCAGAAGGTTGTTTATTACCAAAAGAAAGCAGAGAAGGCATGTTCTTACCCTGATTGCATCGAATGATCTCGTCTTCAGCCCACAAGGTGCACTGATGGTGTTTCCGTGCATTGGATCGCTAACCCAAGTAACAATCATCCCAGCTTGGCGTACTGCTCTGATCATATGGGGAAGCTTGACACGGGTGTTGTCAGCCCCCATTCTTGTGATGATTGTCAATCTACCGGGCTTGTTGTCAGGGTTCAGAATCTCACACAATTTCACAAGCTCTGATGGATCGAGTTTATCGCTTACCTATATAGCATATACAAGTTAACACTGGCCAGAGGAAGGTAACAACATAACAGTAACTGATACTCATCTCTTCATAACTGCTGAAAACTATTGCACTGACTACTGTGGTCAACAGCACAATACTAGGCCACAAGACTGCAGCTCTTATAGTTTTTTTGGGGGAAAAGGATGTGATCTGATAGCTAAGGGTAATAAAAATTCACATATAAAATGTACTTTCAAATGTTACTTATGACCATATATGAGAAATATATCCATCAATAAAAATAAGACACATAGCTTGAGAATTTCTATGTTATATGAAAAGATGTTAACCGGAGATAGATTTTACCCTGGTAGCATGATAATTACCTTTATACCCAGAGGATTTGAAATGCCACGAAGGAATTCAACATGAGCACCATCCAGCTGCCTAGTCCTCTCACCGACCCAAAGCATGTGTCCAGAACAGTCATAGTACATCCCAGTAATGGAGTCCTCCCTAGTCAGTGCTTGCTCATATGGTAAGTGAAGGCACTCATGGGATGTCCATAACTCAGCTGTGGTCATGATGGGGTGTTGAGGAGTCAGACCAGCAGCAGCCATAAACCCAATGGCATCCTGAACCCTCTGAGAAAGCTCCAGATACCTGCTAGCACCAGGAGTTATCATATATATGATCTATACCATAGTGTATATGGATAAATAGCACTAACAGTTGGATAAACAAACTACTCCGTTTTTTTTTTGCTCACTGGATTTTCTACCTGAAGCAAAGCCAGTAACAGGTGAAGTTTTCATTGAGAAAATAAAACAAGTGAAATAGTAGGATAAAATTAACTGCAGAAGGCATAGTTACTACATGACACTGGCTAAGTACCTATCTCCTTGTGTGCTGTGCCTCAAGAAATCAAGATTCCACTGGGTGACTCTCTGAAGATCTGCGAACCCTCCATGGGTAAATCCTCTGAGAAGATTCAGTGTGCTCGCGGACTGGTTGTAGGCCTCAATCAGCCTTCCAGGATCTGGTACACGTGATTTCTCATCAAAAGCATCACCATTGATGATATCCCCTCTATAGGATGGAAGCGTTACCCCATCTCTAGTCTCAGTTGGGTTCGATCTTGGTTTGGCAAATTGACCACCCATCCTTCCAACCTGAAATACATTGTCAACACTTATTATAAAGTATAAACTACTTGGGAGTACCTCTTCTAATATAAACTACTTAAGAACCTGCCCGCTCAGACAACAGGATAGTGTTGCATTTTGCTAATGTGGAATGACAAGTCATGGGGTCACGAATGGACAAACTTATAAAATGTTATAATGGTAGCCCCTTTTCTTTTTTCCCCCAATAATTGTAACAAAAGAACAGGTTAAGAGATTGAAATACAGAATATTGCTTTCAGAACACCATCAGTGTATTTTCTTATTTGTAAGTATCCACAGCAGTGATGCTAAACAGATGTGATCCTAGTCTCAATACTGTGTTGGTTTTTGTTTTTTCTTTATTTTTACTTCATTTTTTTTTGTTTTGCATATCCAGTCTGCATCTTGTTACAGTCTTTGCAGTCAGGCACCCATCTCTGATTGTGATAACCTGAGTCATCTTTTTGGCACATTGAACAAATATTGAATATCTAAAAACACGGCATGGAAAAAAGATGCTTCAATGTATTTTTCAATTTCATTTCGCTTATAGTTTGATGATGAATCCAAACAAATTATTGACCATACCAGAAAACAATCATTTTACTAACAAGCAGTGAAATACACAGCAAAGAAACTTAACACAAGGAAATTTTTAATGTTATCTAAAAGAGAAATTGGGACTTGGGAGGATGACAAAAGGGACCCTAAAACATATCAAATGCCAGACATTATAAACATTTTACGAACGTACCAAATGCTAAATAATGATAGATATGGATGCGCATAGAAGTCATATCCACAGCAAACAAAAAAAAGTCAGACATTCTCGTTAGGGCAGTGCAAATCGTGCATTTAGGTGCAGAGTTCCAAACGGAAGAACGATCTTTTTGGAAGAAGAAAAGCAATAATGCATGGATTAGATCAGGGGAGAGGAGAGGACGAGAGGTGGTGACTGGTGAACCATGGAGGGATCGGACGAGGACGGACTTGATGGTGGGCATCTGGCCGCCGAAGGTGAGGATGACAGCCATCTGCAGCATGAGCCGGAACGTGTCGCGGATGTTGTTGGCGCTGAACTCCTTGAAGCTCTCGGCGCAGTCGCCGCCCTGCAGGAGGAACGCCCGGCCCAAGGCCGCCTCCCCGAGCCGCTCCTCCAGCTTCCGCGCCTCGCCAGCGAAAACCAGCGGCGGGAACGCCGCCAGCTTCCGCTCCGCGTCCTCCAGCGCGGCCGGGTCAGGGTACTCCGGGATCTGACGCGCGGGGCGCGAACGCCAGCTGCCCGGCGTCCACTCGCCCGCCGACCCGGCAGTGGCCGCGCGCACCATCGTGGGGCCCCGCCGCGGCCTCGTCCGCGGCACGAGGAGCCGCGGGGCACTGGCGGGAGCCGGCGTCGCGGTGGGCAGGGGCACCATTGTGGCGGCGCGCGGTGGAGTGGAGATCGAGTCGGGGGGAGCGAACCGCGAGAGGAAAGGAGGCGGGCGCGGCGCGCGAAACGCTTCGCATGCGATTCGCCGCTCGTGTGAGCACGTAGTGACGCGTGGCAGAGCGCACGACCGCACAATGAAATGAAATGGACCGTCAGATTTGGAAGTTGGAATACAAGGTTTTCTTGTTTCTATCATTTCATTCCAAAATATAGGTTGTTTTATCTCTGACAAAATATTTATAATAACTCGCTTCATTCTAAAGTATTCATTCTAAAATAGACGGTTCTTGTTAATTTCAAACACTATAAATTTTCTATCTAAAATATACTCCCTCCGTTCAAATTACTTGTCATTTTGGTGTTTTGGTTTTCTAGATATACAATCCTTTTGTTATATACGCACCTGGATATATATTTTTATGTCTAGATTCATAACAAAAGAAATGTATATTGAAAATCCAAAACAATAAGTAATTTGAAATAGAGGGGTAGGTTGTTTAGCTTCTACATATTATTATGTATTTAGACATACCTCAGTATTAGGTGCATTGCAAATTTTTATTTTCGCTAGCAGTTTAATTTTGTGGGCAGCTTCGTAGACGTTCGGCGAGACTCAACATCTTTACTTTTATTTATCACTGCACCCTATAGTAAATCGCGTGCAATGCAATGTACAATTGTACAGCAGTGGCGGAGCCAGGAATCAACCTAAGGAGGGGCCAATTGGTACATTAATTATACACAGTTTGCTGCGCACGCTCAGAATCGACCCGACGGCTACACTCCGGTTGCCTCCGCCCTGCAGAGAGTTCATGGCGGCGTTGCTAGCGTGAAGCTCAAGCACATCCCAGAACTCTGCAGCCATGGCTGTGGCTTGGTTTGGGTGCTCGACAATGGAACAGAGTAGAATAAATCATAAACTGTACTGAATTTGCTATAGAATCGACATTAGCTGGGCCTTTTGAACTTGTGGTTGTGGAGGTTACTGCACCAGCAAGTAGCAGGAGTGCGGCAGCTAGCGACCATAAGTCATAACGATGAAGCAAAGCAGCCAAATTGACTGCGAGGACGATGAGATTCAGTAAGCAATGTTTGTTGATGCTTGCGATAATGGTTGGTGGACCATAGAGATTAGATCGTGACTCCATGTTCCGCGAAAGCTTCGACCGTGCATACTGCATCCTTGTTGATCGTCACGGAGCAAGGCGGGGCCGCGGCCCCTGTTGGCCAACACTTAGCTCCGCCTATGTGTACAGCACTATACAGAGTAACATAACAATGCAACATTCCTTAACACACTCGATTGGTTTGCTGTATCTGCAGCACAAGGGCCTCTTCTGCATGCAAGAGCAGATCAGTAGGTTTCCTCGGGGTCAGCCTCTTCCTCTTCGCTCTCAAGCTCGGCCATCTCGGCGAGCAGCGCCGGGTCCACCACCTTGGACATGTCGCCAGGGGTCTTGGCCTCCTGGACGATCCGCATGATCTCGTCCACGGCCTGCGCCGGCTCGGCGGCCTCTGTGTCCTTGAAGTTGGCCTTCTCCCTCTCCGAGATCTCCCTCGGAAGGTTCTTCAGGAACCACGGGTGCTGCTTTATCTCCGGGATCGTGATCCTCTTCAGCCAGACAAGAGTTTTCCAGAAGGATTCACTTTGTCAGTCGATCTGAAGGTCAGGATAACTTGAATTACCTGAACAGGAAAGGAAAAGGTTGGAGTACCTTTGAAGGATCGGAGACGAAAATTTGAGACAGAAGGCGTCTGCAGTCTGAAGACACTCTCACATAATCCGGGATGGAGTATTGCACGCCAAGAATCCTCTGTCAGGCACAAGACGTGCATTTTTGCATTGCTTTCAGATTCGCCAGGCAAGCAATTGAAGCAGGCTGTGATAACCAACATAAGCGAAAGGGAGATTGATGAGATGATTACGCTGATCGTTTTGCGGAAGTTCCTTGGATCCTCGGGATCTTCAAATGGATACGACCCCACGAGCATTACGTACAATGTCACGCCGCAGGACCAAACATCTGCTACCTGGATGCCGAGAATGAGTTCTTCACAATATGCAAATAAGTTTGCAAACTAACCATGTGAAGTTTCAGAAAGTTCAGAAGCTTAAATGCAACACTGGAAGCATGCAACGACTTCATATTCCTGCTTGTTTTCAGTGAAGCATTTTCAGTTGTAGTGACCCAATGAAGCAACTAGTACCTAAATGCTATATTACCGTGGTCACGTAATGACACAACGTTAGAAAAATAATGCACTTCATGTCGAACCAAATTCTCAGCGGTCAGTGCTTTTTTCCTTCATAAAGGACTACTGCTTTCTTTCAGTGACAAAAACAATATTCTGTGAAGGATTCACACTTTTTTCTTAATACAAGGATACACAGCTCACCAGCAAATTCTCAAAAAAGGTGAAGAATTCAAACTTCTAATCCTCAGTCAACAAATAGACATAAAAATTGAAGTTACTAAACTAGCAATCTCCTTTAGCTCAGTTATCATAGATAGAATTCAAAATTTTGTATATATAATGGAATAGCAGTACTAAATACCAGTGGAGAGCTTAGGGTTGTAAAAAAAGGCAATAAGTCATTCACCTTGCCATCATACTCTTTTCTGGAAAGAACCTCTGGTGCTATGTAAGCTGGGGTGCCGACTGTTGATTTTGGTTTGGAATGCAGCAAAGCAGACTGAAAAGCACACAAGCGAAGTTTATAACTGATTCAACGACACAAGAGAGGTCAGTTACTGGTAAAGTTAAGATGCAGAACAGAGCCACTGTAGTATCCACATATAGCACCTTTGAGTAACCAAAGTCACAAATCTTTACACGAGGTGTTGGACTACCATCAAGGAGAGTGTTCTCAAGTTTAAGATCACGGTGACAAATTTCCTGCATTCACATTCGCAGTCCGTGAGCACTTGGGTGCTGCTATTCATGAACTTAGTAGTCTGTGTGAAGCAAGACCATACCATGGAATGGCAGTAGCTGACCCCTGATATTAGCTGCTGAAAGAAATACCTAGACTATTGACATTAACAACATATGGAATACAATATTAGTCAGACATGGTTTGGGGCGAGGAAAACAAGATATGGATAGGACAAGTAGGGCCAAGAGGAACCTCATCTTCACTGAATCGGCCTGCGGTGCAGATTTTCTCAAAGAGTTCTCCACCAGCAGCATATTCCATTACAATGGCGAGGTGTGTGGGTGTTAAACAAACCTGTTACCAATTGATTTGCAGAACAAACTATGAGTTTGTGAAGCAATTTGATCTTAATATGATAAATTGTTCAATGTTTGAAAATGGTTCGGCTAGGCTCATACTTAAGAATAAATTAGGATGCCTCTGAAATAAACTTCTCTGACTACCAGTTGATATAGTTATGGTTCTGCACGCAGCTGTGCTAATACAGGATTCAGTGCTGCTTTTTTTTCCCGGAATACGCAGGAGAATACGCAGGAGAGCTGCGTATCTTTCTATTAAGAAGATGAAGATTCAATGCTGCTAATTAAGCACAAAACGGTAATTCTAACAGGTGAATAGCCGAAAACAACTACCAAATTTATCTCCCCAAAGGACTACCAGTTGTACTTTGTAGACACAGTTGTCAGTTCAGAATTCAGAACCATCAAACGTCGTCAATTCAATTCGACAAAAGTTACCAACCGATCGATGAATGTTGAATGAGTTCAAAATTTTCGGAATTACCTCCTTGAACCGTACGATGTTAGGGTGCCGGAGCGACCGGTGATTGATGATCTCCCTCTGCACATTCTCATCGATCTGCAGAGATACACTGCTCAGAAAAGCTATCCAGGAAACACCACACACATTAAAAAAAAAACTCAAGTCAGAGGCACTCTCTGGACTGGATCACTGGAACTGGAACCCCCAATTTCCTCACCATGAAGTATGAAACGACCCTGCAACACCATACCAAATCCCAATTCCGACTCCACCAATCCCCAAAAGCAAGCACGAAGGGGGAAACAAAAGCCCAGAGCCGCGCGACTGCTGCGCACCTTCTTGCCCCTCTCGATGTACTTGACGGCGACGAGCTCCTTGGTCCGCTTGTCCCTGACCAGCCTCGCGACCCCGAAGTTACCGGCGCCGAGCTCCTTCAGCGCCTCGTACCTTTCCTCCATTTGCAGTGCAGCCCACACACCTGCCCGAAGACCTCCCGAAAATGGCACAGGAATCTCTCCCGGAGAACCAAAACCAAGCGAATCAGAAGCTCGCGAGCTCTAACCGAACCAGACCAGGCCGAATAGAGAATTCCTCGGTCGCGGTCGCGGTCGCGGCGTCGACGCGAAAGTGATGAAGGGATGTTGGACTTGGAGGCCAAGCGACGCGACGTCGGCGACGGTAGGGGTGACGTGGCAGCGCAGGTCGGCAAGGCGCGCGCGGCCTGGCGCAACGCGGCGAGGCCAGGGGCTCGGATGCTCGACACGTGGAGGAGAAAGCAGTGCTCTTCTGAAGCGCGCGGAGTGCGTCGCTGTTCGTTCAGTGGGCCCGTGCGGGGCGCGTTGAGCCAAATCGCGGCCGGCAGGTGGGCGGCCCGCTGGCCGGTCTGTGGCATACACGTCGGACCGAATGCGACGTGGCCTCTACCCTTCCAGGGCCCACCACCGATCCATTTATAACGTAGCCCAATGGAGGCCCAGTTGCCGGCCCAATTTGCTTGCATATGGAAATTCCTACGCAAAATACGAAGCACACAGGAGCTGTTTTTTTTAAAGATCACGATCAGCAAGCACATTATGGGCAGCAAAATATTTTGACTGTTCTAAAGAAGAAAAGATTGCTCCTTTTTCCTACAGTGATTTTCCTTGAAAAAACACATGGAATTGCTACCATTTTGCAAAACATAATCTTTTGTACCAGGTGGAAAAAGATGGAGCAAGATAGGAAAAAGGTATGACAATTGACCAGCCCTGTCCGGTTTGGAACATAGAACTAGACACTCGTCTAAGAAAGCATTGCATGTCGAATAAATACTGTACCAATCTAACTTTTGTGGAAAATGTTCATGTTCCATAACAGAACAGGTCGGAGCAAATGGTTTTGACCTGATCCGGTATTACTTTTGTTCCTTTTGCAAAAGGGAAAAAAGGTCAGGACCTCCCTTGTCTTCTCTCATCGTAATGAGTACTCCCATTAAATCATGGCAATTGACCAGGAAACCCGTTCTTTCTTGATGACGCTCGGCGAGCACAAAGATGAGCTCCCAAGCTATTACTCCACGTCCATTGTTCACCAAGCAAAAATTAGACTCCTCCAAGCTAGTACTCCACGTCCATTGTTCACCAAGCAAAAGTACTATTGATTCAAATCTAGATCTCGCCAACCTTAGTGGAGGTTTATAAAGAGTTTCATGAGTATTACATTTCATACCGCATCACCAAAAATTGCTGACTTTGCAAAGTTTTTATGAGGAAAGAGAAGAAAGAGTTCCATCATATGTAATAGAAAGTTTCATCCAATTCACTCAACAGGCACATTTAACCTAGTTTTCAACGCTACGGAATTGTGAGCTTGTTCGGCAGGCTTAAATATGCTTATTTCGGCTTGTGATGTGTTGTGTGTGTTGTGAGAGGGTGCGCAAGAAGCCGAAATATACCGAGCCGAACATGCTTGGGCAGATCTTAGCTTCCCCATAGATTCACAAAAGTTTGGCCGCCTATACATGTTCCAACATTGCTATGCCTATGCGCGCTTCTAGACCCAAGAAATTCATAGCTTCTTGAACACCATAGCGGCGGGCCAGTGTTTCGGCCTCTAAAACTGGTTGCAATGGTCATACTTGTCATACTCATACGGGTGATAGTACCTACCTGGTGGCTTGAGTGAGAAACAACCTATGATCCTTCCAAATCAACGCCCCACGTATCGTCCTTTGTACTCGGCTTTTCGCCCTGTTGCATGAGAAGACTTGAGATAAAAAATCAAACACTTTGCGATAATCTTCCATCATCGATCGCAATCACGTGCAAGTACAATGATTGCAATATAATAATCTGGCCGGTTGTGATCCTGCATCGCACACAAGTTGAGTGTATGTATATACTAGTTTTAAATCAAGAAGCCTGGCGAATTCCGTCTCCGGAGCTGACCTGACGCAAATAATTCCAGCAGAATAACCGACCAGGGGACCGAGACGCCGCCGCCCGTCGCAGTGAGTGTGGGGGCTGCCGCGACCGAGTCGAGTGACCTCCAAGGTTGCCGCACCGGCACCGCCCCCTCCTGCTCCTCCTGTCCGTTATTCCGGGCGAGGCGTGTCCAGCCAGCGCCGGGTGGGAGGCCGAGAATAGCACAGCCAGCGCCGCGTGGGGGAGGGGATCCGCGCGGTTGCGCTGTCGCGTGCCGAATCGCTCGTGCCGTCGCGCGGGTTCGTCTCGGCACCCTTTTCGCCGCACGTTTTGGCCTCTTCTCCGGTAGAAGAAGGGTCGAAAGGCACGCGCACATGCGCCGGCGTGGCGGAAGACTGACCCCGAGCCAACGCGGGGAGAGGAGAGGAGCCCCTGGCTGGCCCCGACGCGGGGGCCAGGGACCGGGGATCAGCTCTTCTCCGTCCGCGTCTCGTCTCCCGCGGCTGCGCCCTCCGCTTCGACGCGTGTGCGCGACCAGTGCGCCCCCCACTGTCTGGTCCGCTTCCGCTACCCGCCCGCACCAACCAATCACCGCCGCGTCGCCTCCTTTCCCCCGCCCGCCCGCCCGGACTCGCCTCGCCTCGCCTCGCCTCGCCAAGTCGCCAGAAGAAGCCAGGCTGCTGCAGCCGCCACCCGAAGCCCCAGCAGCCTCCGCCACTCCGTCCTCCGACCCCGCGCCGCCGGCCCAGATCCGCTCGTACCCTTTACTCACTCGCCTCGCCGCCACCGCCCGCGCTGCCGCCGCTCCGTGGCGAAGGCAGCTGCGAGCCCGGGCCCCATTTTCTAGGCGGGACCGCGGGCGGCGGTACTGTTCCTCGCTGCGGGGCCTGCCAGATTGGCTGATTTGAGTGGTTGGCTCGCCGTTTCGCGGCGCGGCGCGGCGATGGGGTGCTTCCATTCCACGGCGAAGCGGCAGCACCCTGGCTACGAGGACCCCGTGCACCTCGCCTCCCAGACCGCCTGTGAGTACGCCCGTCCCATCCCCTTGCCCTATGCGAGGGAGCCACTCGCGTGTTCTTGTTCAACCTTTGATTTCGTTTTTGAATGATTGCTGTGGCTGGAATTTGATTACAAATCTCAAATGTTTAATCTTTTTGTTTATACATCGGTGTAGAATACTATTATACTTGGGGGTATCTTATGATATCTGTGCATGAGTGCTGGATGAATGCCACATGATCCTTTTGATTCCTGTATTCGCTTCGTTGCCCTGAATAGATCTTTGCTTAAATGCGTGCTTTTGTTCTGTGTATGTAGTCAGCGTTAGTGAAGTTGAGGCCCTGTTTGAGCTGTTCAAGAGCATAAGTGGTTCGGTCATAGATGATGGCCTGATCAACAAGGTATATTCTGCTAGTCATATCTGCTGTCCCTTATCAAGTTATCCTATATATTGTCTGTTACTCAGTTTTGCGTGGATGAACATCAGATACCTATTTAGCTTTATTAGTTGCTGATTGTGATACTGGGAAGTTGAACCTTGTAATCATACATCCTGGCATCAGCTGCAGAACTTATCCAGGAATGTTTTTTTTTTGTGTACTATTGTAGCCACCAGTATTTGTATTCCAACACATGTATACATTTTCTACACATCGTGGTTACTCCCAATCTTTCCTTCTATAAAGCAACCCAATGATACTTCTTGATAAAGTACTTTACTTTTGTTACACGAAATTCTCACACACTTTTTATTGATTAAGATGCGATTGGTTAACCATATTCCTAAGTTATCAGTGTAGCCCTTGAGATGCCTGACTACCCAGGTTATGCATTCAAACAAGAATTTAGCTGCTTGAAAAATAAGCTCTAGAAGGAATGCATTTATATTCTTGATTTACTTTGCACGTCGTGTTATATCAAGTTTATGAACTGTCATGTTAAGTAATTCATACATATACATAACTACAGGTGATGCCATCTTCTTAAAAAAACTGATTCCATAGAAAACTAAATTTGGATATAAAGCCTCAAGTGCTTAATTTTTGCCATCATTTTACCATGCAGGAAGAATTCCAGCTTGCACTATTTAAAAATCAGAGGAAGGAAAATTTATTTGCTAATCGGGTATGCATCTCCTTAACAATTTATTCTCATTTGAATTTTGATATTGTGTTTCAAGAACTATCACCATCAGTTAAATTTACACGAAATTGACTTTGCAGATATTTGACCTTTTTGATGTCAAGAAAAGGGGAGTCATTGATTTTGGTGACTTTGTCCGAGCTCTGAATGTGTTTCATCCAAACATACCAATGGAAGAAAAAATTGACTGTAGGTTCTTATCTTTTTTGTTTCAACTGTATTTGTTCTCATCTGCTATCTTTCTAAGGTTGAACTACCTGACAGTCTCGTTCAAGCTATATGATATGGATGGTACAGGGTTTATTGAACGGAAGGAGGTAATTGCTGGAGTCTTTCTGGATCTATGCTTTTGCACATGCTTCTTAATTTAGCTTCTATCTCACCTGATAAGTCTGTGGCATAGACGCTTATGTACAGCTGAACTGAGAAAAGCTTCCTGCCCTTTCTTGGCTATCTAAAACTTGGATTGTAATCCTCCTGTGCAGGTTAAGCAGATGTTAATTGCTCTTCTAGGGGAATCAGAGATGAGGTTATCTGATGAGATCATCGAGACAATCCTGGACAAGGTTTTTAAAAACATTTTATCAGAAATTAAATATTTGCTTCAATTGTAGATTGTTCTTGTGACCTATCATGGAGTTAAGACTTACAGAGAATTATGTGGTGATGGCAGACATTTTCTGATGCTGATGCGAATCAGGATGGGAAAATAGATAGAGCAGAGTGGGAGAATTTTGTCACAAGAAATCCTTCTTTGATGAAGATAATGACTCTGCCATACCTCAAGTAAGTAGGGTAGAAAATAGAAATTTAGAAGCAATCTGCGGAAACTACCGTGAGTATGATAAACCATAGAAATTCAGAAGCATGTCAATTTTTATCTCCTCATGCTTAAATAAGTTATGGCCACATCATTTTAAAGATTGATTGATGCCATTGCCAGCAAAATATGATTTCTAAGATAATCAGGACATTAAAGTAACTAGCACATTTTAACTGGCTTATGGTGTTACATTGAACTGGAACCACCACTGGCCATCTTAAAGTATTTGTCTGGCTAGCTTAAAATATTTGCCTCATGTTTTGCATGAATTTCGATTTGAAGCACCAAAGGGTATCTGCTAACCGTTAGCTTGGTCAATATTTCAGGGACATAACAACGACATTCCCCAGCTTTGTGTTCAACTCTGAAGTTGATGATCTTGTCACGTGACCACGATTCTCCCATAGATGTATAGTTAATGAAAAGAGTTTTTGCTTTCCTTGAAGTGCAAAAAAGCAGAAGCTTGGTACGGGACATGGAGATTTCCAGCTTCATCTGGCCTTAGGAAATGGAGGGAGGATTTATTTATGCGGCCGCCAAGAAAGGTGCGTCAAATCGGAAGCCACAGACGTAAGCAACAAGTGTGGTATTGGCGTATTGTAGTTTTAACTCACGAGGCTGGTGCATTTGTGTTGGTGATTGCTGAGTTAGTAGCAGTATGCAGAAGTGGAACTTTTTTCATTCTTTTTGAAAGTGGGAAGTTTGCGGTGTTACCTGTGCTGATCTCATTTTGTTCGTGTCAAAGTATACCGCGTCTTATTTAACTTTTGTGTTTTCCAATTGCTAGTGTTTGGCGTCGAGGGACTAGGCGGTGGTGGCTCGCCTGATCGCCTCGCCTTAGCCCTCCTAGGTCAACCATGCCTTGCCTTAAACGCTTTAAAAACCATGCCAATTGCATATTGTTCGCGGTAATCCATTTGCTGCAACAGCAAAGCAGATCAACGAGATCAGCTTCTTGCAGTGTAGCTCCCTCCCTTCGTCTCGCCTGAACGCTTTAAAAACCATGCGGATTGCATATTGCTAACGTTTAAGGATCCATTTGCTCTGCATCGCTACATGTGAGTTGTGGTAGCTTAGCCAACCGTAGCAGAGCAGCTTAGCGAGATCAGCTTCTTGCAGTGTATGTACGATTTAACGTGGACCAAATGATTGCTGTAATTGTATGAAAAAAAAGATTGCTGTAACGTGCTGTTAACATACGTTATAAAACATACTGTTGTGCCGATGAATCGTTTTCCATTTTCTTCTGCCTTCTGAAAACTGAATGGTGGCAAAACATTATCTCGTAGAACCGTCTACTTTGTCATGTTGATATGGAGCAACGTTCTGATGGGTGTGACGGGAATAAGACATGGAGGCAAAGTAAGCGGAAGACAAGATCGAGAATGTGACATTTTGCTACGATCTGTGCAAGCTAATAGCATCATGAAAGTTGCTGCCATGAGTCGTGTCAATTCAGCTCACTTTTTTTCTTATTTGGATGGTCAGCTTGAGATCTACCCCTCCATTTGAAAAATGTAAAACGGTTAGCTACTGACTTAAATTCGGCATCACTTTCAACTGTGAATCTAATGGTAATGCATTTATATTTCACCATACAAACTTCTAACCTAATTACTAGACAACGATCAGAAAACTTTGTTAGCATACTTTTGTGTCTTATAAAAAAATCTCGTGGAAGTGTGATTATTTATTGGAATACCTAGTAAATAATGTTTGTGTGTCCAAAAAATTTTGAGTGGAAAGGAGCTTTGGCCCACAAAATCATACAAAACTATATAAGAGCTCCCACTAAGGAGTTCTCTCAACACTCAACGCGCCACGTTACCATCCACTATGTCTTCTCTCAACATGCAAGGTGTCCACATCACTATCCACTAAAATCATCAATTTATTTCTTCTATCGATTTTCTACGGCTAATAGCATCAATGTATGCAATGTGTTGTTTGCAGTAGAGTGTTGCGAAGCAATTACTTTAGTTTCTACTTTCAAATTTTATCTTTAAAATTTGTTGATACAAAACTATATAAGTGCTCCTCACTAAGGAGTTCTCTCAACCCTCAGCGCGCCACGTCACCCTATGTCTTCTCTTAACATGCAAAGTGTCCACATCACTATCTACTAAAATCATTAATTTATTTCTTCTATCGATTTTCTACGACTAATAACATCAATGTATGCAATGTGTTGTTTGCAGTAGAGTGTTGCGAAGCAATCACTTTAGTTTCTACTTTCAAATTTTATTTTTAAAATTTGTTGAAATTCCCGCAGCAACGTGCGGGATATCAGCTAGTAAGAAAAGTACCGATGGGCCACTACTCACTCTCTAGCCCAAGAGCCGACACCGAGGTACGCGCACTAGTATAAAATATCTGCAGATGTGGGGTGTCCCTTTTTGCGGGAAACCCCCGGTACCTGTCTGAATTTCAGCAGCCGCCCGCCCACCGCGCGCACGCCGCACGCCCACGGGCTCTCTTCCCCCCTCGACCCTCCCTCGCCCTGCGTGCGCCTCGTCACTTCTCCGATCTCTCTCTCGTTTCCCCCGCCTGCGCAGCCAGGAAACCCTAGCCCGCAAGCGCCGACCTGCGAGCCCCGAGGCTCCCCAGCAGCGGAGACCGGAGCTGCCGCGAAAGGATCAGACGAGCGGGGGCAGCGGCTTCTTACGTGGATCAGGGTTGTTTGGCGGCAGCAGCGGCGGCGCGGGTATGGACCGGAAGCGCATCAAGGACGCGCTCGAGAAGCACCTCGAGAGATCGTCTCCATCCACCTCCAGGGGCGTCGCGGCCAAGGAGAGGGAGCGCCTCGCTGCGGGGAAGCTGCCGGCGTCGCTTGGCAAGGCTGGGAAGGTGTCAGATGGTGGTAAGAGCCTACACCGTTCGCGAACCTTCGTTGTTCTTTACCTGTTCGGGTCACCTTGTGTGCGTACTGCCGCATTGTATGCTTTGTTTGGAAGATGCGACTTCTCTCTCTTTTGTGGCAGAAACTTGTGTTGAAATTTAATGCGCTATGATTAGATGTCGTGGCTTCGTATTTTGTGTCCCCTTTGAATCAGAAGCTCACTTTATTGCCATCTCTGAAGATGGTCCGCTTTTGTGCTGGTTCTTTTGTGCAAGTGTTGTTAATAAAGTATAAACAATGTGATCCGGGAAACTGGTGGAAACGAGTTAAGACTAGAGCAGTTTTATGAAATGTTGGTTGGGATAGGATTTAGAAGCTGAGGTGCGTCTGGAAATGAGCAATGAGGAAACAAATGGAAGTGTAATGGTATTAGTTGCAAATACTTTGGATTTGTCTAGGGGACGTTGGGAAAGGCTATCAAACATTTATCATAGGATCAGAAATGGATGTTCGATATTGGTTAATATTCCTTGTTTGCTGGAGAATGTGTGATTCTTTTTTCTGCTAGCTACCCGATCTGTCAGTTGGGCTAGTGGATTCTCAAGTTTCTGTTATCTTTGAGTATCTAAAAAAACTTGACTGACGGAGGAAAGACCGCCCCATGGCATTGCACTAAGAAGAAATCAGCCAAGCCGGCCGAGAAAACACCCGAACCCTGGCTGCACCCTATAGGGCCGCACCATAACCTGGGCCGAGCACGGAAAATTTGGTTGCCGACCACTACAACTACCCCTTGTAGGAGGATCAACCCAACCAACCAGAGCCTGGCGCGCCCTGCCACTGTTTTTCCAAGTTGCCAGTGAGTTTATTTATTATTTTTTTGGGTGGGTGGGTGGGGGGGGGGGGGGGGGGGGGGGTTTGCTGCCACTAGGATTTGAACCCTGGTTGGTGTCTCCCTCAATTGGGGAACTTACCACTACAACTCAACAAGAGTGTTGACATCTGTGAGTATCTTTAAAATGGTATTGTAAGCAACGAAGAACTTGCTGCAGCATGAGTGATGAGTTTGTATGCTTGCATAGTAATATACTTCTGTATGGGGTGTCTATTGACATTGAAAAGAACTAGCGGTGTACAGATCCTTATGATGAGGAAATGAGGATTAGAAAAAAAACGATGTTTTGAAGCCGTAATAAAATATGAACTAAAGCAATGTGGTGATGAGAGGCAGAAGGAAATGAGCATAGTGGTGATGTGGAGTTTATCTTCTTTTTCAGGGTCTTATGTTGTGGGAAGCATTGGCTGGTCTTCACGTTTATGCCTGTTGTTAATTGTGATAGGATCGATGTTGGCATATGTGCAGCTGATCGATAAACTGAAAGATGCATAGTCATGTTAATTTTTCTGAGTTGAACAGAGGGGACCCATGTCACTGAGGCATTTGACAAAACAAGATGCTGCTGTTTTGTTTGATTTACCTTTCCACTCTTTGCTGGTCTTTAGATATAGCCAGGTTGGGGTAATGAACTTGTAGAATGGTTGAATGGGGTTGGGTAAGGAGAAAAGGATAGATTCTGTTATGCAGAATGTGGATACATTATATTTGCATTTAGAAGCACTGGGCAAAGAATGTCGGACATAAGACAGCATGCCATGAAATTAGCATCTTAAATAAGAGAATGCCATGAAATTAGCATCTTAACCATTGAAATAAGAGGATGCCATGAAACCAGCATTTTAACCATTGAAATAAGAGAAATTATGTAAAAAGAAATGACTGCCTTTTTTTGTCAGACTTGAGCGAAGTGGGATCTACAACCCAGGTGTTCTATCCTAGATGTAGTTTTTACTCAGTCCGCAGGGTTTCCGTCTGTTTTTCCTTTGTTGTTGTGCTTGTGTCTGGTAATGGTGGGTACTGTCATGCCTCGATGCAGGATATGGCTGCACCTTTGATCAGCCTTAGGAACAACTTGATACCTCTCCCCAAATCTTGAGCACATAAAAAAAAATTCTATGGTTAATATATGATGTGGTATGCTGTGCCTTTCTGTTTTGTGAAAATGTAAATAGTGTACATTTGTCTGTTAAAACATGTTTAAGGATTTTTCTAGCGTTTGTCTGTATTTTGCTTATGATTGTTATTTTGTATCAATACTAGCTGCGATTATGAGCATATTCAATTTTGCATTACTAAAGCGCCCCTTAACCTTCCTTTTCTCATTTGGGACTGCAGAGGATTTTGAATCCGATAGTGAAGATTCTGATGTCAGTGGCTCTGAGGGAGAGGACACATCCTGGATTGCATGGTTCTGCAGCCTGCGAGGCAATGAATTCTTCTGCGAGATTGATGATGACTATATACAGGATGATTTCAACCTGTGTGGTCTGAGTAATCAAGTGCCATATTATGACTATGCCCTTGATCTCATCTTAGACATTGAGTCTTCTAATGGTGAGCTTATTTTAACTTAAGAAAGCCACTAGTTTAATGCCTACTATAGGCCGTAGGTATACCATTGGTTTGTTTCGTCTGATTTTTATGATCTGTATCTTATTTTCGAGCCACCTGACCTTATCTTGTTTGCATTCGTGTTGATGAGTCTTCTTTTCCTAAAGAGTTGATTTTGTCAACCAGTGGATATGTCCGCTTGTATTTTGAAATCTAAATAAGTAAAAATTATTTTGTAGTGTTACACTCATGAAACAGGACCATTTTTGTACAGGTGATCTGTTCACTGAGGAACAAAATGAGTTGATTGAGTCATCTGCAGAGATGCTGTATGGATTAATTCATGCACGATATGTCTTAACCAGCAAGGGTCTATCTGCAATGGTAATCTATCTTTTGATCTATGAATGACATCTAAATATGTTTTGCTCTCCTATCTCAGTGTGACTGTGATATTGAACTATCCTGCTTTCATTTGCCACAGTTGGAGAAGTTCAAGAACTACGACTTTGGTAGATGCCCCAGAGTGTACTGCTGTGGTCAGCCTTGTCTTCCAGCAGGACAATCAGATATTCCTAGATCGAGCACGGTGAAGGTATATTGTCCAAAATGTGAAGAACTTCACTATCCAAGATCCAAGTACCAAGGCAGTATCCTTTTGAACTGTTATTTTGTCAGATTAATTTGGTAATATGATATTTTCACAATTGCATGCTGTTTCTTTCTAAATGATTTTATTTTTAACCACACCCATCTAAACTATTGGGAAAAAATATTTCTTTTGCAATGTCATTTATGTTTTCTCACATCTCCGTGCCAACAGCCTATTATTACTTGAGGTTTTTTAGGGTACTTGTGAAGTACTAGGAAGTATTAGGAAGTATTGGGTATTTTGATTTTCCCACCACTTAATTAATTAAAAATTAAACTAATTGAGAAAAGGGTATTGTGGGAATTTCCTCTCTCCTCTCTCTCTCAATCCCTTCGCGCGCACACCGTCTGTTGGTTCTGCCCGTGCCGAGAACCCGCATCAGGTGGTCTGCCCGCATTGCCCGGTTGTGCCACCACCGCGAGCCCGCCACTCACGCACGCGCCTCTTGCCGGCTTGCCGCGGCAGGGAAGTTCATGGCAGTGATTATGCAAACTCTGTCTCTAATCCATGGCATGGCAAGCAGCCTTCACATCACTGATTCGCACGAAGACTTCGCGTGCCCTGTGTGTTCAGTTGCTCTTGTGATTTCGTCTAGGATAGCCTGATTGCCTCGGCTCCCCTTCACCGGCGACTCGATCAAGCTCGCGGCCGCGGACGAGCTGACCACAGACCGCAGCACGATCCGTGCCTTGTCATTGCACGCGGATGACGCCGGGCGGCAGGAGCCGGAGCCCGAGCCGGAGGACGGCGCGTGCTCGATGCGGGACAGCAAGGGAGGTCTCGCGTCGCGCAAAGTGGACGGCGGCAGCCACGGCTACGAGGACGACGAGGGCGGCCAGGGTCAAGGCGGCGCCCGCCGCGACAGAACCTGCATGCCGAGGACGACGTTCCTACGAAGTGGTTAACGGTGGCCGCCGATGCCTGCCCGGCAGCATCCCTGTCTGGGTCTGGCTCCGCCACTCACCTCCCCACGCAGAGCCTGTGCGGTGGAGACCGGAGAGGAGAAGAGCCATCCGCTACTCAAGCCACAGACATAAAACAGGGAGCCGGTCAGAAGTATTGTGAAATTACACATATGTCTTTTTTGAATTAAAAAAGTAAATAAAAATTGTTGTGGGTCTCATCAAATTAGTACTTCCTCATAGAAACTTCACAATACTTCCTGGTACTTCCACCGTTGGATTTCGTCGGATGGACGGCTCATAAAAAAAACAAGCACTCTAAAATTTCTCTTATTACTTACCTCCATTTGTGCTTTTTTTGACAAACCCTTCAAGGATAGATATTTGTTATGCAGTTGCAATTTCTTGCCCTTGCACGTCTTTTACTTTACCCAGACATTGATGGAGCATACTTTGGGACGACATTCCCACATCTTTTTCTGATGACATACCCACATTTGAAGCCGCAGAAGCCGACGCAGCAATACACCCCAAGAGTCTTCGGCTTCAAACTTCACAAGAAGTCATGACAGTGTTGTACTTTCAGCAGAAGCACCCTTTTACCTAGGTTTTAGGGAGAGCACCGTGGCCTGCAAATGTTGTGGCCAAAAGATGTACCAATTCGCGAGCTTGGGTCTCGCTGTAAACTGATGAAATTGTATCCGTTTTCTGATATTATACTATTCTGTAACCTTATGGCCTCTTGTTTCACCCACGACTCGTTCCAGGTAAATTATGCATGTCTGCAGCTTTTCAGGTATATTTACACGAAACGTTTCACCTGCTCCTGTTTGTATTTCGAATGCTTTCATCGCTCCCGGTCATGTGCAAGACAAGGTTAACAGTTTGGTCGTGTGTCCGGCAACTGTTTTGGAATCGTGTCTGGTTACTAGCGATACCATCCGGCACGCACATAACTGTTGCATTTGCATTGCATGTACTTGGTGCGCTGGCAATGCCACGGTAACGGTGGACTTGGCAGTAACAGGCACGAAGCACATGCTAATTGCTCTTGCTTTCGATGTGTGCCCTAAATTTTTGTCCTCTCTACTCTCCGTTTCACCGGTGCGTGTTGCGGTGTCGGCCTCGAGCCCTCGATCAACATTCGCCGACGGCATAGCAGCCGGCGAACAGCGAGCGACGTCGCTGTCGTGCGGATGCCGATGCGGCGATGCCGGCCGCGGGGGGACGAGCGCGACCGGACAGCGCGGGGTGAACAGCACTGGACGCGCTTGCGCCGGGCGGGTTCGCCGCAGTTATACGATTTTTTTATATTTAATTTTCGACGATTTTTCGAAAATAAATAGTCGTTTCAAACTTTGTCAAAAGTAGTCTCGAACCGCCGTTTCAACTGGCGGCAGGGACCTACCGCCGTTTCAAACGGCGGCAAGCCCAGTAACCGCCGTTTGAAACGGCAGCAGGTCCCTGCCGCCAGTTAAGTGACGGTAACCCTAAACGCCAAACAATAAGACGGTTGCTCCTAAGGTAGCGGGCGGCAGGTCGGCTGGGGCTGGCAGTTGGGTTAGCGGTCAACCGCCAGGTCACACGGCGGTAGTTTTTTTTTTATGAAATGGAAATGACATCATCTAAATTAAAGATAAATCACTGACGAAATTGCAATGGCATGCACGACACAACTCTAATCCTAACATGCCTTAGGGAATTTAGATACTGGATTACATTCGAAAACTAGTTGTACGAGAACTGGCCAGAGAGCAAGGAGCCGGTGTCTGAGGACTGCTGAGACGGCATGTAGTACCCCGGTGGTGGTGGCGGAGGTGAAGGAAGAGGAGACCAATCTCTCATCTTCGTGTGGCATTCACAAGTGCAAGTCGCACAAGGGCAGCACTGGTTGTCGGCGGGACGATCTGGGGAAGCAAGTGCTTCGTCCAGGCGCCGCTGCAGGTTGTAGATGACGATGTCGTGGAGGTAGTTGATGTAATCCTGATAGGGGTCAATGGCTGGGGGATCCACCCATTGCGAGAAGCCACAGTTGTCATCATCATCGGAGAACTGGAAAATTCCCAAAAAAATGTTAACAAACCGAGCATGGTTGATGAACAAATATCATTTCCATAGCTTACCCTTGCTAGTGGGCAGTGCCAGAAACGACGACCGCAGTTGCCCCAGCCCTCGTAGACTTACATCACGCAACGCTCACCGTGTGAACATGTTGGCCACAACACCGGTTTGTTAGGTGCGTAGCTTCTAACTTCACGCATGGAACGGAAATCCCTCTTTTGCAGGATTGGAAATTCCCCCCTGAACTCTGGATCTTGCTCCTCCCAGAACTCAGGACCACACCCATATTCACCTCCACTCCCGGAAGCCATTACAGTTTGTTGTGAAGAGGCATCATAGAGAAGGGTGATATATGTAGAAGAAGGGTGAGTGGTGGGTCATTCGATCCGTGGGAAGGGAATCAAAGTAGTGACTCTGAGGAAACACACCCTAGCAGTAGAGTACTGTAGCGTTGTGGGCCCTTAGATCCGTGGGAGAGGAAATTTGCAGTGACTCAGAGAAAACACACGAACCCCATATTCAAGCTACACGGGGATGAGAGGTACTTTCCGTTGTACGATTTCGAGTTCACAGAGAAGCTCCTCTGGATGAATTCGTGGTTTACAATTCATACAATCCGACTACGCTGCTACTACTCTAGGTCTACTGAGTACAACGAGGGTATTTCCCCTTCCTAATGGCATCGGGTCCAGCTTCCTTGGCCCGTCGTGCCCTCTCCCTCTTCCTCTCTCTATCTGCTTCGCGGGCCTGGGCCTCTTCACGCTCTCTCATCTGCTGGCGAACGCGAATTTCCTCCTGTTGTTGTTTGCGTTTTTCCTCTTGTTTCTCCGCCTCAATCATGCGGAACCACCTCTCTCTTGCATCACGGGCCTCTGACTCTACGTACCTCTTGTCATCGTCAGACTGCTGGGTATCCAGCCACTGCATGAAATCACAAAGAGGAGGTGGACTCTTTTTGAAAAAACATGTTAGTAAAAAAACAGCGAATTTTTGCCAAATGAATAATCAAGAATTGGACTAAGTTCTTACTTTGGGTCTATCATTGCGGTTCAACGGCTTGATCGGGTCGTGCGCATAGTTGGCGCACATGAAGAACCGCATCCCGTAAGCGTGCCCGAGAACCTTGCACTTGACAACCTTGCAATTGTCACCGCAGTAGCACATAGGAGTGTGGATCCCCTTAGGCACCGCAACCACCTCTTTCCTCGTGGTGAGCAACTCCAAGTCCAACTCAGGACCTGAGGCAGCCATTCCGAACTTGCAAAACAAGGTATTATTTGGATGTTAGCACATGAGGAAATACAAATATTTAAACGAAATTTTAATAATGCAGTAAAAAATATCAGAAGAAATTAACGAATACTGGTTCAATTATTACAACACAATTAAAATAGGATCTAGTTCGTACAGAACAACATTACACTTTTATTACAACACCATTGTTCAAACGAAATAGTATTACAACATTACACGGCAAATAAGACATTATTACAAACAGCTCAGCGAAATAAGACAACTAAACTCAATGCATTCCTTCATTGCGGCGGCTACGACGTCCACGTCCCGAAGGTGCAGTTCCACTAGCCGAAGGTTGGGCAGCATCATCCGCGTTTGACGAACTAGGTGCATTGCAAGCGTACATTATTGCAGTGCATTTCTTGTAGGTGTGTCCTGAGTTGTTACACTTTGAACAGAGCGCCACTGAACGACCAGCTTCAGCTTCATCCATGTTGTTCCTGATCCTCTTCTTCTTCCGTCGACCAACGCCTTGGCACAATTCAGGATTTGAATCGGGTATGTATGTTGCATTTCCTTTGGGATCTTCAATGAACGAACTGATGAAGAGATGGCCCTCCAGAGTGTGGTTCCAAGTGTCCAGGATGGTTTGCTTCAAGTAGTACCTAGACACATACCGACCCCAGTGCCAACCTCTAGTTCTGAAACATGCAGCGAGCACATGACTGCAAGGCTTGTGTAGTAGCTGTGGTTTGTGGCAGGAGCATGAGCACGTCGTGTTGCCTAGAACCACAATTTGCCTCCTTCTCTCATTGCCTGTTTTCTGTGATTTGGCTTTGCACTCGACCAGATACTTCCACCTAGTATCAGAGGCACTTGCACGGTGTATAGGCTCATGCTCTGCTCGGTGACTCAGAGCCTTCCTTTGTTTTTTGTCCAGGTACTCAGTCATTGCTGTGGAGTACACTTTCTGAGTATCAGCCATTGCTGTGTGTGCTTTATTTGCACGCTCATAAAAGTACTTCATTGTGCGGTACAGGAAGAACTCAATGATGCCAACTAAAGGATAACACCTGGCCCCACGCAAGACTGCGTTGTATACCTCAGCAAAATTAGTGGTCTTGATCCCAAACCTTACACCATTTCTCCTTCGGCTCGTTCTCAATCCACTGGCTGAAGTTCTTGACTGCACGTCCCCTTCTCCTTCTCACATTAGGAGCATCTAACCCAACGTCCTCAAGAGATATTGGCTCTTACCCCGGTTCAGGATTGACTGGTTTCTTTGCTATTTCTTCTGACGTTTTCTTTGTGAGTTCATCTTATTTTTTCCATATCTCATTGAACTTCCTCTCCTGATTCTGCGAGCATAACCATTTGAATAGTTCTGTCAGTTGCTTGTTCTTGAATTGGCTGTGGAAGTTTGCTCCCATATGCCTAATGCACCATCTGCTATGAACATCGGGCCACTGGGCTGCTCTGTTTCTTTCTTGGCTACCCTCTTTGATGTCATTCATCGCCTGCAAAATTCCTTTGTGCCTATCGTGTATGACACACACGTTTGGCACCTCCTTCACCACCATCTGCTTCAGCCTCTCCAGAAACCAGTACCAACTATCACCATTCTCTCCCTCCGCAAATGCAATAGCCAATGGCAACAACTGATTGTTGCCGTCTGCTGCCACCGCTGTCAAGATTGTGCCCTTGTATTTCCCTGTCAAGAATGTGCCATCTATGCAAATGACGGGTCTACAATGTTTGAATGCCTCAATGCAGGGCCCCAATGCTAAGAATGACCGCTGAAGAACAAGCTTGCCTGGCCTAGCTACCAAAGGATATGTCTTGATGTCATAGTAGGTGCCAGGATTTAACACAACTATTGTGTGCAGCAAGGCTGGTAAGTTGTTGTAGGATGCTTCGTAAGTACCCCACCTCATCTCTATAACCTTCTTCTTCGCCCTATATGCTTTGCCGTAGCTGATCCTGTACCTAAATTTCTCCTCAATGGCACAGATAATGGACTTGGACTCATAAGCTGGATTCTCCACAATCTGGGAGTACATGTGGTTAGCAACAAATCCGGCAGTCAAATTCTGGTGACTTGCATCTAACTGGTTTAGTGTACATATGTGATCCACAACTATACTGATCTTCCAGTAATCTTTCCACTTGCCCTTGTAAGCATGCACTCTAAAAGGACAGTCGGGCTTCACACAACGAACATCATACACTGATGGAGAACTCTTCAATACCTTAAACTCCCTATTCAAGGTCAAGGTGGACCACCTCTTCACTGCATCCTTAAGCTCTCCTGAATTTGCATACAAAGCTCCTTCGCACACCTCATTCTCCCGGTACTCACAAGCCACATTCACACCAGGATTTACAGTAAGCTGTGAGAAATCATAGCTCTCCCAGTCACTTGGCATAATGGATTCATCCTCATCATCTGAGGAGTCATCTTCCAATGCACGTTCATAGTCATCGATCTCTGCATTGAACTGCCTCATTACTTCAGGGTCTTCTTCTCCCCCATCAATCACACCAATTGCTTCATCCCCCTCTTGTTCTTCCTCTGCACCACCCTCTTCCTCCTGTCCACCCTCTTCCTCCTGTCCACCCTCTTCCTCCTGTCCCCCATGATGGCTACTCTGGCCCACATTCGGTAGAAACTGTACAAGCAAAACCGCCGGAGCACCAATTGTGCATGCACTCCTGACATAACGCCTCCAATTTTCAGTACCTTCTAAGTGCATAAGCTCCCAAAACACTGGTTGACTTCTGTTGAACACAGCCATCACCGACAGTTTCCATTACTCTTCATCTTTCCTGAATGCCTTGTACAACCAGTTGGTTATGACCCCCAAGGTCTTTCTTCGGCTCTGGTAAGATCTCTTGTCACTGTTTTAAACAGTGACAGATCAACTCCTTGGGGACCATATCTAATTTCCCCAGATCCATAAAATAATTGAACCTGGACTGTCTGTGACATCCCTGATATCATATAGTGTACAAATACTTGGATTAATTACTAATAGTACTATGCAAGTAAGTAAGTAGTTTTCAGCAATAAGGTGTTTCTAATTTAACTACTAATACTACTATGTAAGTAATTAAGGCATTTCCTGAATATCTACGCTAATTAAAGAATTGCTCAACTATTTTCTGAATTTCTAAACTAATTCGACTATTTGTAAACTATTTTCTGAATTTCTAAACTATTTTATAAATTTTTACGCTAATTATACTATTTCTAAACTATTTTCTGAATTTCTACGCTAATTCTACTACTTCTAAACTATTTTCTGAATTTCTAAACTATTTTCTAAATTTCTACGCTAATTATACTATTTCTAAACTATTTTCTGAATTTCTACGCTATTTTCTGAATTTCTACGCTAATTCTAGTATTTCTAAACTATTTTCTAAATTTCTAATATATTTTTAGAAGTTCTAGAAATATTACCAGTGGAACGGAAGAGCTTCTTTGCCAAATGCTCCTTCTCTTCCGTCGAATGACGAATGCGTGAAGTGAGCTGGGATGAGCTGCGAGGAGGTGAGGGAGTGCACCTGCTTTTATAGGTGGAGGGGCACCTACCGCCTTCTGATTTGGCGGTAGGCCGTTCCTACCGCCGGATGAAGCGGCGGTTGGACTGCCACCACTTCACACGGCGGTTGGTCGGTCAACCGCCATTTCCTTTGGCGGCTGCTTCAACCGCCGAACCAACTGGCGGTCGGTTCACGCGCTCTAAGGCCACGTCACTGCCGTCGTTTCAAACGGCGGTTACTGGGCTTGCCGCCGTTTGAAACGGCGGTAGGTCCCTGCCGCCAGTTGAAACGGCGATTCGAGACTACTTTTGACAAAGTTTGAAACGGCTATTTATTTTCCGAAAATCGTTGAAAATTAAATATATATAAAAAAATTCCAGTTATACGCCGTGACCTGCCCTCCCTAACCACCGGCCCGCAGGTCTTCTGATTCAGGGCGTGTTCAGTTCAGCGCACCTGACCTCGACTAGCTAGAACTGTATTCTTCTTCTCTTTTCCTTTTCTTCCATGGCGCATATCGATTTTCTGCAGAATAAGTTTTAGCACTAACAAACCGGGGTAATGCCAAGATACCGCCATTATATAGTTTTGGCTGACGACGCAATTACTTAATCAGTGTTACTCTATCATCTACTCCACAATAAACTAGCGCCATCCTCCTTGACCAATGACTACACGTGGGACCATGTCACCGTCGTCGAGGCCCCTCCGCGGATAAGCACGGCCGCCGATGGAATGGAATGGACGCAGCACCGCGCGCCCATCTGACCCCAGGCGCGGGGGCGGCGTCCCTGTCGACGCATACGGCCACAGCCGAGGCCACGCAGCCCGTCGCCGCACTTCTTCATTACGATTGACGCAAAATGACGCCAAATGCTCGAACGAATTGTATGATTATCGTTTCCCAGGAGAAGAAATGCTTTCGAATATTCGCTGAAGCAGAGCGAGACGGGGGGCGACCGGACCTCGCCTCGCCTCGCCATCGCCCCTCCCGTTCAGATCCAGAGCCGAGGCAGGCAACGCAAGCGGGGCACGCAGCACCTGTGCGCAACTGCATCTGCCGGCCTGCGTGTCTGCGTGTCTGTGTTTGTCTGCCTCCCATTCACACGAGCTAAACAAAAAATGGAGAGATTCATATGTGGTTTAGTGCTAGTGCCTTCTGCTAACGTCTTTTGGAGCGTTATTAGATAAGCGTTCTCAATCATTTCAGCTCGATTGGATTATATGGAACACGTCAGCACACAGAGGGAGGTTGTTAGAGCCTTGACAGGACCATTTCGTGGCTTAGTTGCAGCTTGGCACAAATAGAGGGGTGTTGTTCCCTGTCGCTTCAGCGACAAAACAACTACCTGTCGAAGGAAAGGTGCATCAGGAGGTCGGAGTGCATGCATGAAAAGAAAACAAAATTGATAACATCAGCCACATGCAACATTGATTGAAACTAAAAAATCTATAAATCACAAATCAAACATCAAAATTAAATTCCGATCGCACCATTAGATTTCTGATAATAAAAACTTCGAAACAAGATCCCACTTGACTATATTTTGACAAACTTTTTTTATTCGTATTTTTTAATTATGGTTATATATTTTATTATCGCTAGAACAAAACGAATGAAGTGCCAGAACAAACGAGAACAACTGTCGGAACAAGTTTATATGTCATCCCAAACAACAAATGTGGTGTCAGAACAAGGGTCAGACACATGTTATTAATATAGACAGAACAAGATATTATTATACCCAGAACAACTTATTATTATAGCCAGAACAAGTTTGTATGTCATCTCGAAAAAAAAGTGTCAGAACAAATGAGAATAACTGTTAGAACAAAATCCTATTATAGTCGGAATAATTTTGTGTGTCATCTCGAACAAAAACAAATATAGTGTCAGAACAAGGGTCAGAACAAGTTGTTATTATAGCCCGAACAAGATACTTATAGCCAGAACAACTTATTATTTTAACGAGAATAATAAAAATATTAAAAAGAAAAGAATATAAAAAATGGAAACAGAAACAAAAAAATAAAGTAGAAAGTAAAAAATGAATAAAGAAAAAGAAAAGAGAAATAAAAGTGAAATAAGAAATAGAATAAAAAAGAAGAATAAAAAGAAAGAAAGAAAAAATGAAACAGAAAAAATAATATTAGAAAGGAAATATAAATAAAAAGAAAAACAAGAAGAAAAAATAAAAAAGAAAAAGAAAAACAGAAAAAGCGTTTATGAATAAAAAAGAAAAAGAAAAAAGGAAAAAGAAATAGAAAAGAAAAAGAAAGAAAGAAACATAAAAAAAAACAACGCCCCACCCCAGCCGCGGCCCCACACACGCCGCGGCTCTTCAGCTACACGGAGAGAATTTGTCGCTGAAGCGACATATAACATCCGCCCAAATAGAAAGCCTCAATTAACGAGCGAAGAGAAAAGGAAAAAGGCAAAGCTGAGGTGGATTTAATTCTTGCTAGCGACTTTTGTGATCTGTCCAATCTAGTATCTTGCACTAGTAATTTGTTTACAATTTGGTGCCTAAATTGATGCTGGCGAGTTCCACTGCATGCTTTACAAAGTCTGATCCATTCGATGCAATCGTGCGTACTGAACATTGATTTGGTCCGGATTGCACCACGGTGTTGAACTTCAGCGTTACATGTCCCGCCCGAAATAGAAATCTTCCCCTCACGCGTTTTGACCAGAATCATCATGCCCACGATTGTGGCTCTCTTTCATTTAGTACCAAAGATTAGTACTAGAAAGCATCAATAATTAGAGGTTGAGCTGCAGTTTGAACCCACACTACGGAAGATTTCCTTCATGGCTGCTATCTCAGCGCATTAACAACTTGCCATAAGAGGAGCACATCTTGTACTCTACACTACTTTTTTTTTTGAGATTACACAGTACAACGCAGACGCTCACAACACGTACGCACACTCTCCTCTATGAATACACGTACGCAAACCCTACCCCTATGAGCACCTCCGAAGGACTGAGCACCGGCAGATCTGGAGATTCTCGAAGTCACCACTGGCGCCTCGTCGTCGACGGGAACGTCGCTTATCACTTAATGCATAACGCCGGAAAATCCCGGAATAAATCCAGGAAAAGGTGCGAGCACCAGGATTTGAACCCTGGTGGGTAGCGTCTCACTGGACCGTCCTACCATTGGACTACAAGCCCATTCGCGTACTCTACACTACTGGTTTGTAAGTTTGAAATTTGAACGTTCAACATTTGTATATATACGCCATGGTCAAACAAAAGCTGTGCAATTTTGCATGGAAAATTGTAAATGAATTTTCACATCAGATTGATTTGCATTGCATTAACAGTATTAAAGCTTGATTTGCACAAGCACAAACATAAGAAGTGACGGCGAGAAGAGAGGGAAGAAGAGGAGGTAGAAGACCCGTAAAAATCGGTGCAGGAAAAGGGAGAAGAAAAAGCGTAAGAGCAACTCCAGCAGATGGAGTAAATTTCATCCCCTATACCAAGTTATTGGGGTGAAGTAAAAATATTTTCATCCCTAAAACACAATTTGCTCCAGCAGTTTTCCTATTCTCCTTCCCAACTCGTGGGCCCCACATCCTTTCTTCCCCTGCCCCAAATCTTGGATCTTTGAAACTGCGGCGGCGGACCGATCGGCGGCCAGCCTCCTCGCCACCGCGTCGCACCTGGCGAAGCCGCAGAGGCAGCAGCGCATGGCCCAGGACCCGGCGAGCCCGTCCGCCTCGCTCACCGCCGCGTCCAGGCTGCCCGCCAGCGCCGCCCTGAGATGATGGAGGCGCCTGGCCGTAGTAGTAGGCGGATGGGAACTCCTCGCAGTCCCCGCCCCACACGGCCCGCGCCATCGCGTACGCTGAGTAGCTCACCTGCCACCCTGCCCCCACGAACGTGCCGTCAGGCAGGAATTCGCCGCGCTCGCAGCGGCGCGTGTTGAGGGCCGCCGGCGGGTATAGCCGCATGGACTCCGTGATGGCCGCGTGGAGGTAGTGCATGCCGCGCAGCTCGTCGAGGCTGAACGGCGCCGTCGTCGTGCCGGCGCCAACGGAGGCCGACGACGCACGCACCGCATGGATCTCGCGCACGATCCTGTCCTCCACGTCGGGCCGGCCGGAGACCAGCCAGAAGAACCATGTCAGCGCCGACGACATCGTGTCGCGGCCGGCGAGGATGAAGTTGGTGACCACGTCCCGGAGGCTCTCGTCACCGTGCTCGCCGCCGGCAGCGAAGCGCGACAGGAGGTCGCTGCCGCGCGCCCGCCCGGCCTCCACCCTCGCCCTCCGGTCGCGGACGATCCTGACGGTGTAGGCGCGGATCTCGTCGGCCGCCGCGCGCATCCGCCTCTCCACGCCGCGCCGGGCCACGCTGCAGGAGGCGGAAACGGGATGGGTCGAGGTCGAGCAGCGCCATGGCGTCGAAACGGGAGCAGCTGATGTGCCCGTGCCGTCCCCAGCAACCGCCATGGCCGCCGCCGGTGAACCGCCTCCCCCGCTCTGCCTTCTGCCCGCCGGCGTCCGCGCCGGCCACCGCGTCCCCCGCGAGGCCGCCGCCGCTGATGATGATACGGCCGAGGGGCGGAGCTCGACGCTGAAGGTTGACCGTGGACCTGCAGGCGGAGCTCGACGCCGCGGCCGGCGCCGCCAGCGGCTGCTGCTGCTGCGGCCACCACATCCGCCACCCTTTCCAAAAGAAAAGGAAAAATCAATTGCAGAAATCGATTCGATCGGAACCCAAATCGACGGGTTTGGTGAGCGAGATCGCCGGCGACCGGGAAGATTGACGCCGGCGGGGGCGGCGTCTTGGGCGTCGTGCTCTGCATGCTCCTGGTCTTCGCCATCTTCCACCTCCTACTCTAGCGCCGCCGTTCCGATGCCACCACCGCCTCCCGCCCCAACCCCTCTAGGAGGACCAGGTGCTACACGGTCGCGGCGCAGCGCGCCGCATGCGTCGGAGGCCGGGGGCTCCTCCCAGGCGGGCCACCACCCGTCGTTCGTGAGGGGAGGGCGGCGCTGCTGTGGCCCCTGCGCTGCGAGGGCGGAGGCGGCCGCGCGGGGGCGAGGGGAGGGAGGAGACGGCGGCGGGGCGGGCCGAGCGGGGGGGGGAGCTGTGCGTGCGAGCGGGGTGGGGGGGCCGAGTGGGTCCCACAGAGTAGGGGATGGAGAAGAGATCCCCTCTATAGAGGGGATGGAGAGGGATTTTTAGTCCATGGAGAAAAAAGGGGAGGCTATATGGGATCTGCTGGAGAAGATTTCATCCCCTATATGACTATTTTTTTGGTATTGAGGAGGGGATAAGTAAGCTGCTGAAGTTGCTCTAAGGCGGCCGCCCCCACCACCACACCCCTCCTCCTTCCCCCTTCCCCGCCCATCTCCGCCTCCGCCTCGCCTAGCGCATCGGCCCATGTCTCTCTCCTCCGCCGGCCATCACCCCCTCCCGACCCGACCAACCCCGAACCCCACTTCCGATTAGATGCATCACCACCACCTCCCCACCGCCGCCGCCTCCGCGCCGGAGCCGGCGGCCGCCGCGACGGACACCCCGCCCCCGCCGGTCCCCGATCCTTCCTCCCTCCGCATCCACATCCCGTCGAGCCCGCACCATGCCCTGCCCTCCACCCCGCACAAGCGCCCCGTCGTCATGACCTCCTCGTCCTCCTCGTCCACCCCCACGCGCCCGTCGCCGTCGCCCTTCACCCCGCCGCGGAGGCGCAAGGTCCCCGCGCCCGCGGTACCCGCCGGGGCGGCCGCGGCCAAGCACCTCCTCCGCTGCCTGCACCTCCGCCTGCGCATCCTCCTCCTCATCTCGCTCCCCACCCTCTACTTCCTCTCCCCGACACCCGCCATATTCCCGCGCTCGCTCCTCGCCGACTTCCTCTCCGCGGCGGCCTTCTCCTGCGCGCTCCTCCTCCTCCTATGCCTCTCCTTGCCCCGCCTCCCATTCGCGCTGCCCCTTCCTCTCCCTCTCCGCCGCGCGCGCCGATCTCCGATCCTCTGGTCCATCGGCTCCTCGCCCTCCGCATCCGCGACCACCCCTACCACTGGCCATTTCGTCCAGGTGTACAGCAACGGCGACGTCTACGAGGGCCAGTTCCACCGCGGCCGCTGCACCGGTAGCGGCGTCTACTACTACTACATGAGCGGGAGGTACGAGGGTGACTGGGTCGACGGCAAGTACGACGGCTTTGGTGTCGAGACCTGGGCTAGGGGAAGCCGATACAGGGGCCAGTACCGACAGGGGCTCAGGCATGGCTACGGCGTGTACAGGTTCTACACTGGGGATGTGTATGCCGGGGAGTGGTCCAATGGCCAGAGCCATGGGTATGGCGTTCACACCTGTGAGGACGGCAGCCGATATATCGGAGAGTTCAAGAGGGGCGTCAAGCATGGCCTTGGCCACTACCATTTCAGGTGTGGAATCGAACATTTATTTCCCATGCTGCTCAAAATTTTGCGATTGTTGTGAAATCAAGTTAATGTGCAACTTACTCCTTTGCTACTTGCTATGATCAGTTTGCTACACAAATATACTGTTTTTATGAAATGTTTTGCTGCTTTGAATTAGGCTGACGAATTTGTTTGTGATAACATATGATTACTAAAGTGAGTTTTGTAATCTGTCATGGCTATTTTCAATGCTTTACTTCCTAGTCCTTGAACATTTGCACATTTTGTCACTTGTGGGAAGTTGAATGTGTGTATCCACCCTAGTGTAGTTGTCTATATCATGATATGACCTATGGATTGTTAATCATGTTGTGATATTGGGCAGGCGTTATGCACTAGTTCACTGTGGGATGGTTTTCCACCCAATTAGTTGATACATTAGTTGCGATAGTTTGATGTTTCATTACTTTCTGTTGGGTAGAATGCTTACTGTGACTAAAGCAAAAGTCTTTGATTAGAAGGTTGTTTCCAAGGACTTAAGAGGCAAATGGTCACAGAGAAGCCAAATTGAGTTTTGTCATTCACTGTTTGTGGTGATTGTGAAAACATATTGATAGTCTGCTATTACCTCTTTGTACTGATATCAATCCGCCAATTTTTTATACTATAGTTTGGAATGCAATTATGAACCTTTTATAGGCATGCACTGTGTGCTTAGTTTCTCTGTAAGAGAGAGTGAATCAACTGATAGAAATCTCCCCTTTCCTCAAGGAGGAGACAGCTCCTTGTTTTCAGCGTCTTTTATGAAAGTGTTCTACTGGTCTTTGGTGGCATGTACTCTTATGAAAGCTCATCGTTTGGGTTGTTTTGCCCCTCTGTTGTTCCTCTGAACTTTAAGTGTGCCATGTGGTTTATTACAATCATCCATTCTCTTTTATCAGAGTTAGTCTAACAAAGTTTCTGAACCCATGGAGTTAAGTCTTGGCAGCATCATTGTCCATATGTCTCTCAATATAGAAATGCAGACATGTGTTTGAAATTTATATTAACTCTATATTCTATTATCATGTTGTCTGATTGGGTATGGGCTATATTAGCCATTAATGATTGCATCATGTCATGTTTGCATTTGGTCATTTTTTGTTGGCATATGTGAATTGTCTACATCTAGAGATGACAGAGGGAGTAATATATCCTGTGTCTATATTTAAAAGGCTGGTAAAATAATTGTATTTTCAGTTTGTCATCTATTGCAATGTAGTATATTACTCCCTCCAGCGATAAGATTGTTCATCTGTGGATTGTCTGAATCAAACGGTTTCATTCAGCATGGTCTCCAGCGATACACTTTGACCATTGGTATCTCTTATATTACATATTTCAAAGAGCATTAGATGAACATCACATAAAAGTGCTTTCAAATATCGGCTAGATGCTGTTCAAGGATTCTTAAGTTTGAATCTCGAAATGTGTGCACACCTTATGACGAAAAATGGAGTAAACCATTTATGATGTGTGTTAGTTATATTGTGTTGGTACATCTTTTCAATGCAACCAGCTCCTGCTTTTAAACTCATGATAGCCTGTCCCAGCTTGCTTACGACTAAAAGTCTTTTCTATTATTTATCTTCATGTAGTTTTTCTTTGTCAGCTCTTCATACTTCATTCTTTTCACTTGATTCATCTTTTGCTTTGGTAAACTGATAGGGACAGCAGAAACTAAAGTTATCACTTGTTTTTGTGCTTTGTAACATTAATTAGTCATAATTAATTGCAGCTAAAAATAAGAAATCTTGCATGGTAGGATTTGCAGTATGTTATCATCATGCCTTCATGCTTGTTTGGTCTGCTCCAGTTGTATTTGTTATCTGTAATATATGCTGTTGCACATAGGTAAAATCACAACTAATAGGAGTTTTGAACTAATGGTTTGCGAAATTTTGTTAGGAATGGTGACACCTATGCTGGAGAGTACTTTGCTGATAGGATGCATGGCTTTGGGGTCTACAGTTTTGCGAATGGACATAGATATGAGGGAGCATGGCATGAAGGCAGAAGACAAGGATTAGGCATGTATAGTTTCAGGAATGGAGAGACGCAAGCTGGGCACTGGCAAAGTGGAGTTCTTGATACTTTAAGCACCCAGAACTTTATCCCTGGATCGCCTATTGCTGTGAACCATTCCAAGGTCCTCAACGCAGTGCAGGTAATGTGCTTGACAATCATCTTAGTTGTCAGACTCATGATGTATGGTACAACTTTATGTGCTAATTCTTGATCATGTTGCACTAATCAGGAAGCGAGAAGAGCTGCAGAGAAGGCCTATGACATCCCGAGAGTCGATGATAAGGTGAACAGGGCCGTTGCAGCAGCTAATAAAGCAGCCAATGCAGCCAGGGTGGCTGCCGTGAAGGCTGCACAAAAGCGCATCCCCAATAACAGCGATGATCTACCACTGTCAGTAGTGTGACAATGAAGCCAACATAAGGTTGGCACGGAGCTGCTTCGCGATGCCATCGCTTCACCAATGGCCCGACAAAACCTCCGGCTTCCCGGTAGGGGAAGCCACTGCTCCGCCATCGGGCCATGGCGACACCTGAGTGACTGCCCGCTGTGTTCAAGCTTTGGGAGCAGATCAAGTTTGCCGCCACCCCTTACATACATCTTTGTGGTGTCTTTTGCGACGTAGCAGAACTCCTGCTCGGAGAACTTTCCATTGTCGAAGGCAACTGGTTGAGGTCAGTAGTAGGTTCCTCGCTTTTCTTTTTCTTCAATGTAATACTCACCGTATATTAGAGCTATGATGATGTACACCCCAACATCAGGAGACAAAACATGTTTCTTGTCTCTCTTCAAGCATGTACAGAACCTACAACTACAAGTTTCGTGGCTGCTGGCCGTGAATCCTCACGTGCCGGCCGCCACTGTTTGTACTTTGTACCAGAACGCTTAAATATATCATGATCATGGGTGCCTCCTGTCGTTTTCATGTTTGATGTGTTGTAATAAATTGAAAGTATTTTAGAATTGAAAGTTAAGCTGCAATAAAAGTACCTTGGCAAATCATCGGCGGGGGAGAAAAGGCGCCACAGCCAGAGCCAGTCACTAGTCAGCCACCGTCCTGACGTTCCTACCGAAGCCATGCTATGGCAGTCTTGGCAGAGCTCCTCTGTTGCCCAGCCGTACGGCAGTCGGCAGGGGTAGGAGACAAGCGCGGTGCCGCGAGGGTCGCCGCCGCAGGCTCGTTGTCGGTCTCGAGCTCTGGCGCCGGTGCCACTGCCAGTGCTGGAGGGACGGGGCCGACGACCCGACCTCCTCCTGAAGATGCTGTACGCAAGGGCCTGCTGCATGCCTGACGACAGGATGTGAACGGTCGGAAAAACACCCTAACTGTTACTGTTCCTGAGCGGGAACGGGAGCGGGAAGGCCGGACGGGAAAACGAATTCGATATTACCGGATATCGGGAACGGAATAGTACGATCGGGAACGTATCGATTACGGTCGGGAATCGATAATACAAAACGGGATAGTTGTAACCACTTCAAACAATTCGAAGTAGCAATTGCAACCATGAATAATTCAAGTAACATCACAGATCACAGGCGCACTGCGTAGATCACACAGCCAAGTTCCAGTTCACGTTCCAGCCTTCAAGTGCACGTCGAAGTCCAACAGATCACAACTCACAAGTCCAAATAAAAAAACATGTCACATCGGGCAGCTAGCCAGCTACTAGCAATCAACAGAAACAGCGCCGGCAGCAGAAGCCTGCACCTCGCATCGACAGCAGAGTACTGCCGGTGTCCTCCAAGAAGACGAGATGCCGAGAGCCGACACGGGAGGAAGGGATGGAGAAGCTCTCGATCTTGGCTTCTTGGGCGTGGCGGCGTAGCCGCGTGAGGACGGCGGCGGCAGTGGAATAGAGGGGCGGCTGCTGGACAGTTGCGGCGCGAGCGCGCTGCGAACCTAGAGTTTGCCCTGGAGCAGGCGCCGGTCATGTTTTGTTGGAGGCGGGGTGGGCCGAGTGGCTAGTGGGCCGGGATTCCAGTCGCGCGCGGGGGACACCGAGGGTGCAACAATGGGCTGATTTTACACGTGGGCTCAATATGAGGATTGTGTCTATGTAATACGGGAATACCGACGGGAATTTTCCTGACCAAATACGGGATCCGCGAATACGGTCGTGAAAAAAAGCTCAACTGCTCCTGTTCCTGTTCCTGCGTAGTGTTCCTGTTTTATCCCGTTTCCTGTTTTTCCTGCAAAAACGGTACGCTGTCGGTTTACACGGGATACGGTGTCGGTCGGTACGGGAATTTCCCGTTTCCGTTTACATCCCTACCTGACGAGACACCATCGCACCAGGTTTTTTTTCCTTCCAATTTCTACAACAACAGCAAATCTTTTACCTTTCTCTATCTTTCCTACAAGAACAGCAGGATCCTCCCAACCCTCAGGTACAGACTCGGTGGTTACATAGGTAACAAAACAAATACTCCCTCCGTCCCATAATAAGTGCAATCCTAACTTTTGAAAAAAATCTCACAAAGAATGCAATTCTAGAAAATAGATCTAATTACCTTCCAAATTAAGTGGTTAGATCTGATTTGCATAGCAAAACTTACTGCATTTGGCAAACAAATGAGGGTATTAGAGTCTTTTCATTCCACTACTAATCTGTCCTAAAAAAATTAGAATTGCACTTATTATGGGACGGAGGGAGTACATCCTTTTGCCGGTCTAATATATATACGAAGACGAGCTTCCATGTATCCGTTAGTAGTGAATATATGAACATCCACACTATTCATAGTGAAAAAGATAAATACAACAAAACATATACGTAAACATTTGTACCCATACTTGCTGTATAGTAACAAATTTAGCAATTGACGAATCAATTGAATCTACATGTTGATACATATTGCATCTCTAACCCGCGCAATGTGCGGGAGTTCCCACTAGTTCTGATTACAAGACTAATCAGTTGTACCTTAGCTCTCCAGTAATATAGTAAATTTTCGCATGTTTAATTGTTAATTAGAGGTGTTAAATAAAGTCAGTTTACAAAACTATCTTCACAACCCCGTGCTAATTCGCGAGACGAACTTAATGAGATCTTTAACCATATGATTAGAGGATGCTTACTCTAGCATAGTTGTAGCAAAACATGAATTAATTAGGTTCATTAGATTCGTTACGCAAAGTTGCACTCATCTGTAAAAAAGTTTTGCAAATAAATTTCATTTAGTACTTCATACATGCAAGATTTCAAAGGGAAAATTTTTATCTAATGTGGGTGCAAGAAGGCAACACAACCGCTCAAAGCTCATCTGCTTGCTTCATGAATTGTTGACTTATTGTTCCCTGCTCCATTTATATTTCTCTTTAGACATTACCTTTTGATACCATGAATTGGAGAGGTAGTGCATATGCATTAATTAGCAAGTTTTCAATATGAATAAATATGCACATCGGCAAATTTAGTGTCATCACCATCACACTCCACTCACGTACTCCCTCCGTTCTCATTTATAAGGCGCGCACGCAAAACGAGATTCAAATTTTATAATCTTTAACTAATAATTTACCCATCAATTTTTTTCGTTTTGTCATGTAAATTTGACATGGTTGGATTTGTAATCAAATGTACTTTCCAATGAATATAAATTCATAATCATAACTAATATAATATAAAAGAAATGAATAGTCAAAGTATGATTTAGAAGACTGTGCCATGTTAGCTCACGCCTTATAAACGAGAACGGAGGGAGTAATTATCAAGTTTTCAATCTTAATAAATGTAAAATATGCGGCCCGTTAAGACTGCCTTTGCCACCGATCACTGGTCCGCTCCCTGGTTCTTCCATTTATTAAGGGCGTGTTTGATATGGGCCAAAATTGCCCGGCCAAGCCCACCAGGGCCAACTTGCCGTGTTTGATATCCCTGGCCGGCCTGGGAGCCAGGGCGCCGCGGTCCATTTCCCCCTCTCTCTCCTGGCTCGCGCCGCACACTCCTAGGTTTCGTTTTTCCTCAGCCTGGCTCTGGCGGCGCTCTGCGCGGGCGAATCTTGCCGACGGCGGGAGCTCTCGCGCGCTCGCGCGGGAGGAGGGAAACTTCTACGCGCTTCTTGCCGGCTGAAATCCATGGCCTACTTATACCACTCCCTCCTACCTCCCTCAGTTCTTCCCCTCCTCTCCACTCTCCACTCCCATTGAGGAACCGTCGACGAGGTAAGTTGCCGGCGCGGTCGTGGTGTTCCCCGGGCTTCCTCTCCGTTCCCCCGTGTGGATCTGCGTCCAGGCGGCGCGGCTCTGTCGCGGGCTCCGGCGAGGCAGTCTCCTTCTTCCTCTTCTTCTCCGGTGAGGCGGTGTTGCTGTTCGTGGATCTGCTTCCCCGTCCAGATCTGCTACCTCCTCCCCACCTCCCGCTGTTTTCAGCAGCTTCTGCACCCCCTCCTGCTCACCCGAGGTGAAATCCCTATTTTTCCTCATTTCTTCGGTACACAGTTCATTGTTTTGCTCAGATCTATGAGTTGTTTGTTGGTACTTACTCTTGTGATGATATATCATGGCCGTATTTTTTCATGCTTCATTGTTCTTGTTGATGGTTCCTTGTCGATTTGTTTCATATTGTAAATGTTGTTGCTTGGGAGATGAATGGTCGATGATGACTAGCTTATGGGCACAAGGAGACATTTCTAGTAGTGCAGCCGTGCTTTTTTTCATTTGTGAATGCTTGCACTTACATTCAGAGGTCAGCCAGGGTCTACTTAAATTGCTTATACATTTGTGAATGCATGTAGATGGATACAAATGCACATCATGCACTGATGGCTAGGCAAGTAGCAGGGATGGTTGTTGTTATGGTTTCCTTTGTGGTCAATAGGCTTAGAAGGATTAGTGAAGAAGAAACAATCCCTTATGGGCCTAGGACTGAGGCTGAGAAGCATAGACAAAGCACACTCCAGATGATGTACAACTACAATGATGTTGAATGCATTGCCATGTTGCGCATGAAAAGGGTCCCCTTTTTTTCTTTGTGCAACCTGCTTAGGAGTAGAAAACTTGTTCCTGAGACAGTAGGATGTCCTGTGGAGGAGCAGGTGGCAATGTTTATACATGTGGTTGGACACAACCAGAGGTTTAGGGTAGTCCATCAATCCTTTAGGAGATCCATTGAGACTGTGAGTAGAATCTTCCACCAAGTGTTGTATGCTATTGGTGAATTAAGGGCTGACATGATCAAGTCTCCAAGCACTGCCACACACCCTAAGATTATGGGCAGCCACAGATGGTTCCCTTTTCTGAAAGTACTTTCATGTCTATATGTTTCCCACACATGTTCATATCAATGTGTTTCCCACATATGTTAATCTTTTGGTGCCATTTCTGTAGAATTACATTAGTGCCATTGATGGCACACATGTGTTGGCAAGGGTGCCTAGACACATGCAGCAAGCTTTCAGGGGTAGGAAGTCCACCACAACTCAGAATGTGATGACTGTTGTGAGCTTTGACCTAAAGTTCACAAATGTTCTAGCTGGTTGGGAGGGATCAGCCCATGATGCACTAATTTTGGCAGATGCCATTGAGAGAAATGATGGGTTCACTGTGCCAGCAGGTAACTGCACTAGCTAGTCAATGCACTTATACCCACTGTGATCAAACACACTTTCACACTCATTCTCCAACAATTGTAGGTCATTTCTACCTGGTAGATGCTGGATATGCATGCAGACATGGCTTCTTGCCTCCATATAGAGGGGTCAGGTATCACTTGAGTGAGTTCTCCAGCACAAACCAACCCACCAATGCAAAGGAGCTATTCAACCTTAGGCACTCTTCACTTAGGGTCACAGTGGAGAGGGCCTTTGGTGCACTTAAGGGCAGGTTCAGAATTATAGACAATAAATCTTTCCACAAATACAAGACCGAAGTCAAACTTGTGCTTGCTTGCTGCATACTGCACAACTGGATCATTGATTTTGGCTTAGATGAAATTGTTCCAGCAGAGGAAGGATTTGTGGCTGATTTGGATCAAGATGAGCAAGGAGAACTGCCTCTAGAGGAATCTGCTATGGTGATTGTGAGGGATGAGATCAATGCTATGTGGGCTGCTAGGGATTCATCTAGGACTTGATGTTTTACTTGCATTTCATGGATGTGTAAACTAATTGAGTAGACCCTGGACATGGAACTAATGTAGTGCATTATTTCTGTACTCTGAAATGCTATGTCTGAGACCAAATATTTATTGTTCAATGCTATTCATTAGTTACTTGTCTCTGTTGTGCTTCACTGCTTATTTATCTTGATTGTTTGTGCAATAGGATGGCTGCAACTAACCTTGATGCCCAGGGTGGGTTTGTGGCTGCTGCAAACATGATGCAAGGAGCACCTGCAGTTGCAGGAGCTGCCTTGGGTGAACCAGATGTTGTTGACCTGTTAGATGGTGAGGCTGCCCATGTTGTACCACAACAAGATCCTATGAGGTGGACTAACAACACTTCTGGATTTGTCCTAAGGAGGATGGCCCAGATTGTGTCTGAGAGGTCTAGGACTGACAAAACCTACAAGGATAAAGATGTGAATGCAGTAGCTAAGGCTCTAAGTGAGTACTGTGGGTTGGCTGTTACTGCAACTCAAGTGTACAATCACTTGAGGAAGTGGAAGCAGAAGTGGTCTAAGGTTGCTAGGCTGAAGAACCTTAGTGGGGCATTGTTTGATGAAGATGTGCAAGCCATAATGCTAGAGCAGGACCACTATCTTGGTCATTGCAAGGTACAAAACCATGTCTGAAGCATTCTCTTCCTAACTGTGTCCTCTCTTCATAACTGTGTCATCTCTTCTTAATTGTGTCCTCTCTTCAGGACCATCCTAAGGATGTCGAGTTTCTGAACACTCCAATCAGGTTCTACTCCGAGATGGAGGCTATCTTTGGTAGCACCTTGGCTACTGGTAGGTTTGCTGTAGGATCCAATCAGCCTTTGGGGGTCAACAAGTCTGATAGTGTGGCTGCTAAGCTGGAGGGTGAAGACTTCACTTGTCCTACATATGAAGGCAAAACTGCCTTTGAGTTTGGTGAGGCCAGCAAGGCCACAGCCACAGCCACACCCACAACCACAGTTCCTGTGTCAGAGACTGTTTGTGGTAAGAGGAAGATGGGCCATTTCAGTGAGGAAGAGATGCTAATGATGACCAACATGAATGATGCAATCAACAATGTTGCAAATGCTATGCTCAAAACAGGTGCTGCACATGTTGACCCAGACCTATACCTTGCTGTCATGGAGATGCCTGACTTCTCCACTGAGGTCCTGATTGTTGCCTACACCCACCTCTTGGAGAATAAGCTAGTTGCAACTGGCTTTGTGAACATGTCAACCCCCACAGGGCCATATGGCTGAGGTCCTACCTGACCAAGAACTACATGTAGTAGTTCTCTCCTCTCCTCTCTTTTGTGTTCCATTTTGGCTAGACATTGTGCATGGTAGATGGCTGACCAGCACTTGTCCTTTTGGGTTTAGTTAGTGGGAAGGTGGCGAACTAAAGAAACTACATTTTGGCTCACTGAATGTGGGCAGAACTCCATTTGACTCACTAAAATGTGGGCAGAACTCTGTTGTTGTATTTACTTGCAGCCTCTGTTGGCTTGCTTTTTCACTTAGATGAATTGCAGTCTTTCTACAAGCACTGCTAAGAACAGATACTATATTTGATCCTGTGAGGCATTTGCTTTTGATTCCGTTAAGCATTTCTGTTTCGATTTATGCCTGTGATGTAATTTTTGTGTTCCTTTATGCCTATGATGACACAACAGCCAACTAGATTGTCTGAAACTTGTGAGGTACTGACCATGTTCCTTATGCTCCAAGTGAAAGGATCAAATGAGATGGCAAATACTTATGATCTTTAACTTGTGAGGTACTGGAGCATGTTCCTTATGCTCCAAGTGGAAAGATCAAATGATTTGGAAATTATTTCTGAGGCAAATCTTTACACATGATCTTTAACTTGTAAAGCAAACTATTCTTGTTCTCATAAATTCATAACATATCATCTGTTCTTATTCTTGTGAGGTACAACCACTGGCCTTGCATAGCTGCTGATTGTTGCTGGTGGTGATCCTTTGGCTGATGCTATGATACTACTTGCTGCTAGTGATTCTATGATACTACTTGCTGCTGTTCGGTTGAATGTGCTGTGATGTTGTACTGGTCAACTCAAACTTGAACTCAATGTTGTTGTTTCGATATGGCCGATGATGCATATTTTTGAACTAATGTGCACTGATGTTTCTTATTAGCTGAGGTCATTATTTTAGAACTGCAGAAAATATTTCATCATGTATTGCTATTCATTTATGTTGAATTTGCTTTACAATTCAGTTGGAGTTGATGTTGGTTGGGGTTAGGCCAAGCTTGAATCAAACACAATCCCATGGTGGTAGTTGATGGCAGTTGGGAGTTGTGCCAGGTTAGTAGCTTCAAATCAAACACGAAATAGGCTGAGCCAAGGTAATACGAGCTAATTGAATCAAACAACTGAAATGTGCCATACCAGTCAAGCTGTGGCTGGCCTGGGCCTGGCTAGTCAGCCCCCTGGAGCCCAAAAATCAAACACGCCCTAAGATCACTGGGTCCGGTCATAAACGTGTGCGACGCCGTCAATGCTGGCGAGGAAGGAAAAAGAAAACGCGCAGGCGCAGTGATCTTTGGGCCCCTGGCGCGGTGCCGTTCCCCGTCGAGACAAGAAGACGAGCCACACGGAAACCGAACCCACCACCACCAGCTCCGAACGACCGGGCCAACCAACCAATCCACCTCTCCCGGCGATCCGCCTCCTCTTGTCGCGTCCTCACCGCCGGCAGACACGGGCAACTCGGCTCCGAGATCGGCGGGCGGGAAGATGATGCTGATCGACTGTTCGGGTTGCCGCACCCCGCTGCAGCTGCCGCACGGGGCGCCCTGCATCCGCTGCGCCATCTGCGGGGCCGTCACGCACGTCGCCCCCGCGCCCCACGCCGAGCCCAGCCGCGGCGCCGTGCAGCCGGCGCCGGGGTGGGGCCCGCCCCCGCCGCCGGCGCACGGGAGGAAGCGCGCCGTCGTGTGCGGGATCTCGTACCGCTACTCGCGGCACGAGCTCAAGGGCTGCATCAACGACGCCAAGTGCATGCGCCACCTGCTCATGACGCGATTCAACTTCCCCGACGACTCCATCATCATGCTAAACGGTCGGTAGCCCCGCACCTCCGTTCTCCATTGCTGCTCTGACCAAGCTCCTAGGGAATCGATCGAATTGGCTGGCCGCAATTTCGGGTCAACTTTATGTTAGCATCAGATCCTCTTTATATTTGGTTCGTCATGTGACGCGATTGATTTGTCAAGGGCAGATACGGTGGAATATGATGGTTGGAGAAGGCTTTTTGGTTGGGTTCCTTTATTCGTTCCAGTTATTCTTATTCTTGGCTTATTGGTAGAATTATAGAAATTGATAACCCTATACACTAGGGTCAATGAAAGAGGATTGAATGAGTTAATGTTTCGTCCAATTTTATATGGGATATATTTGTTAATGTCACATGTCTGACCTAATTATTTTGCTTCAAGACATTTGAAAAAACAAACAAACATCTGAGTATGTGCTTGTCTTGCCATTTTGAATGATCGCCGATCTTGTTCAGGTTGAGACAATCGGTAGATTTTGGTTTCCGCTAATTTTGCCAAGTCAGGATTCTTTTGTTTTCTCGCTTTGATTTCACATAATGATTCTCAAATGTAACTGCAGAGTCGCAGTAAGTTCAGACCGTTTAGGGTGGTTATGTAAACCGTGTGTTCTGCAAGTTCCTGTAAAGAAAAGTAGGTTTTTGTACTGCTTGGTCTTCCAATTACTGGAATCAACTTTTTTAAATACGGAACTTACTTTTGAATGTTTTTTATATTCGATATATTTGTTTGTGCCAGTTTACAATGATAACAGAACTATAGCTACTATCTTTTCTGTCTGCCTATGGCTTTGCATTTGCATGTTTTTAGCTTCTTGCGAGTATTCTGCTCAACTTGAGTTAAGAGATTGTCCACATTTTGTACCAATTGAAGTGCAAATAGTACCTTAGAGCTTGTTTCCTTCATTCTCTCTCTCAAAAATTGTGGTGCCACATGTAGAGGCACTTTTATACTAGGTGCAGTTTATAACTTTAGATGGCCTGATGGATTTAAGTTTTGATTAGAAATTTTAGGTACTAAGTGTAAGTTTTCTGATAATATGTACTGTGCTTCTACTCTCGAACTCTCAAAAATCCAACACACTTGGTTATTTTCTTGCAGAAGAACAAACCGACCCCTACAAAATCCCGACAAAGCATAATATAAGGATGGCCATGTATTGGCTTGTGCAAGGTTGTCAGCCTGGAGATTCATTGGTGTTCCATTATTCTGGGCATGGAGCACAACAAAGAAACTACAGTGGAGATGAGGTTGATGGGTTTGATGAAACGCTCTGCCCAATGGATTTTGAGACACAAGGAATGATCGTCGATGATGAGGTAAATACAGCACTTGTTAGACCACTTCCTCATGGAGTTAAACTTCATGCACTCATTGATGCTTGTCATAGTGGGACTGCACTCGATTTGCCTTTCCTCTGCAGAATGAACAGGTTAGTTTGTGTTACTCATGGTCATTTCATCTTTTTTGTTTTCTCTCTCTTATTCTTGGCAGATAAAGAGCTTTTCCTAAACGCTATGTGAATCTTTTTATCTTCTGGTATCTGAAATTAACACTGCTAGAAACCTACTATCTGTCCCATAAAAGAAATTTCTACCTGTCCCATAATAAACCATAAAAGAAACTGCTACCTATCTCTGAACCTAATGCAAATTTCACATTGGTCTTGTTATGTTTGGAATCATATATGATTTTATGGAAATACAATCTGGAAGAGTAACAAAGTACCAATGAGCTAAAATTCTACACAAACTGTATCCCTGCTAGCATACCTCTTATTACTTCAATGAATTTTCAACAACCTAGGAATTACATCGTTGCAATAATTTGTTCTGCTAAATTTATCCCTGCATTTGTAAAAGTTTATCTAGATTAGACTCAGTGAAGTGGTTTTTGTTAGGTTGATTGTAGCCTTATGTTTCTTTCCTTAAGTGTATCTAACAAGCATACATCTATATAAAAAGAGTAGTAATAGAGCTCTCCAGCTAATGCGACTATATTGATATAACAGGAGTGGGCAATATGTATGGGAAGATCACCGGCCACGATCTGGTGTCTGGAAAGGCACCAGTGGTGGGGAGGCTATTTCATTTAGTGGTTGTGACGATGATCAGACCTCTGCTGATACTTCTGTAAGTTCTAGATTTGCTCCTTCTCTATAATTTATTGCAGTGATATTTATGTGCTTTTTAGAAATTACAATTGTAAGGTTCTCTGTTTTGTTTGGGGGTAGAGTTCCGTTGCCAGATCCTTTTTAATGCAGTTTCTTGTTTACTATTTGTTTGATCAAGTTTTTTTCTCTGCAATTTTTTTTCCTCTGCTTTAACCTGTCATTCTTAAATTCAATTGGAACTGTTCTGATCAGGCTTTGTCAAAGATCACTTCAACCGGCGCAATGACATTCTGCTTCATCCAAGCTATTGAACGTGGCCATGGTACCACCTACGGTAGTATTTTGAACTCCATGCGTTCGACAATACGCAACACAGGTGACTCAGCAGGTGTTGGTGGTGGTGCCGTCACATCACTAATTACAATGCTTCTTACGGGAGGGAGCCTTTCTACTGGTGGTCTGAAACAGGTAATTTCTTAAGCATTATACTTGGCTTTGGTTTATTCAACTTTTCATCAGCATTTCAACTGGTAGCTGTTTGCTTTGTGTGATGCATGCAGGAGCCACAGCTGACAGCATGCGATCCATTTGATGTCTACGCGAAGCCCTTCTCGCTATGACGTGGTCCTGGTATTCCCCAAGCTCCCGTGAAAGATATCATGTACATTTTCGATATTGGATGTGGTCCCATCCATTGTACTATAGCTAGCATTTATGCTTGTGGATTTGACACACATTTACGATAATCTCTACCTTTGAATTGTTCACAATACGAGGGATTGTGCTTTACTTGTTCAGGCCCCCGTAACGTTCAGTGAACGGTTGGAAATGGACAGTAGTCCAATTTGACGTATCAGTTCTACAGTTCTTTTTTTTTCTCTTCTCTCGTCCAATAATTGCTATTTGTTTGCAGAATGGGTACAGTTCGATTTTGGATCTTTCATCGTTTGATTGTACTTATATATAGTAGTATAAAGTATGAAGCTGTAGGAAATCAGTATAAAGCATGAAGGGAAATCAGTATGTAGCATTTAATTCTAAGATGAAATTTGTGTACACCAAATTTTATCCCGTTTTATGGGACCAATGAGCTCAACACAAATCTTTCCCTATATCATACTAATTGAGTAGAAAGCTGCCTAACACAAGATTAATACTAGCCTCCGTTGCTGAATTTTTTTTTAAAAAAAACGAAATTTGAAATTTGAATGTTGAATTGGTGATCCTCCAGAAGCTCAGATAGTGTGAAGTCCTTGCAGGACGCCTCTGTATCTCGCCACGTTATCTCCGAACGTTTGGGGTTTGAGCTTCAAGAACGCCTCTAGCGCGAGCACGCTGCCGGCGCCTGCGAGCGCGTTCGTGGACACCGGCGGCGGCAACCTGAGCTTGGCAGCGATGTGTTCCAGCCCCACAGGCATGTCTGGGCAGTCAGCGGCCATCGACGCCACGTCGTACACGTCCCCGCCAAGAGATCTCCGCACCGAGCCGAGGAACCCGTCCATGTCGCCTGCAAGTGGTTTGCCGCCATTGATCACCTTCATCAGGTACGCGAGGTGGTAGGCACCGGTGTGCGTCACCCACGACACCCCCGGCCGGTTGCCCACTAACCCGCTGAAGCGGAGCAACCTAGAGAGCTCCTCCATGGGGATGCCGCGGAGGCGGTGCTCGAGGCAGCTGAGGCCGCGGCTCTGGAGGTGCAGGAGGGACTGGGTCGCGTGGGGATCGGCGGCCGGGTCGAAATCTGATAGATTAAATTCCCAGGCGGCGACCCGACCGTCATCGGTGCAGACGGCGAGCCCGACCTGGAGCGGCTTGAGCGCGTCCACGTTCGCCTTCACGACGGCGTACCGCTTCTCCGCGGCGTGCCCGCCCACGGGGTCGTGGCCGCCGGCGCTGTGGATGACGACGCCGGGGTAGTGGACCTTCACGGCGACGCAGCGCGCGTGCGCCGCGAAGTAGCCCATGTCGATCTGCGCGGCGCCGAGGTTTTCCGCCCACACCGAGCGGACGGTGACGCCGAACGGCCGCGGCATCGGCGGCGGCGGCGCCACCTGCGTGATGGGGACGGTGGCGCGGTACCAAGCTGCCGGCGGCGTCTGCATGGCGACGGCGGCGGGGTACGAAGCTGTCGGCGCGTAGTACGATCGCGCAGTCGTGGCGGCGGCGAAAGGCTGCCCCTGCGGGTGGTGGTAGAACGCTCCGGCGGGGTTCATGGCGCTCCTGCTCCGGCTTTGCGTTTGCTGCTGCTGTCGTCCGTCAACCGTGATCGTAAACCACGGAGCCTCCTGCCCACGTCGTGCAAACTATATATTGCCAGGGCGTCAGGCATTGTTTGATGCGAGTTCGGACTCGGGATCATGTTTGAATCCGTTTTAAACTCGGGATTCAACTTCGAGTCTTTTTTTTTTTTTTGAGAACCAGGACTTTCATTCATCATCATGGAATATGATTACACTCCGCCTCTAGCAAGCCATGGATACACGACGGGGCTTCATGCCACACCACCGTCTCCGAGCCACTAGCTTGCTTGGCCAATTCATGAGCTACTTTATTACAGAGTCTACTAACATAATTCAAAGAAAAAACTTGGAAACATAAACTAAGCTCAGTAATCTCCATGAGGATCGGCGCAGCCACCGAGCGGCCTGTGTCCCTTCCTTCCCACAAGGCTACGAGCTGTTGACAATCTGTTTCAATGCACAATCGATTAGCTCCAAACTTCTCAGCCAGGATCATGCCATCTCTACATGCATAAGCTTCCGCCATCAACGCATCCAAACAGTGAGGATAAGCACTGGCTTGAGCCCCCACAAACACACCCCTATCACTTCGCAGGATTGCCCCGGTTGCAGCACACCCAGTCTCAGCTTGGAAGGCAGCGTCGACGTTGCATTTCACCCAACCCGGCTGTGGTCGCATCCATGATGGCGTCACTGCAGCAGTCGGCTTGTTCTTCAGAGGATGCAACAGTGGCGGAGCCACCAGTATGGCGAGCCCTGGCGGCTGCCATACTTGCCGCCGGTAGAGAAACCCCACCCACCCACCACGGCGCACCCAGCCTGCAGAGGTCCGTCGGCCATCGGTGGTCTCTGCGTCGTGCGTTTTCAGTTCCAGGGGAGAAGAAAAGTGTTGGGCTGCTGGCTGTGGGCCTTTTTTTTTTACTTTGTCCCTTCGGCCTTTGCAATTTGGGCCCTATCAACTGGATGGCCCAAGAAGACAAGAAGCTGAATCGATCAACACAGGCACGGCCACGCCTGTTTGTATTCCGTCGCCCGGCGCCCCAGCCCTACACCGCGCGGCCGCGCCTGAGTGCCTGACGGCTAACGCATAGGCGTGCCGCCTGACGCACACCTCCGGTGATCAGCGTGGATCGTGATGGGGGCAGATGGAGAGGGAAATCAAGGCCAGCAGCAACAAGCAACCGATGGTGTGCAGCCGCCTGATCGATCTTCCACCAATCCTCCTCCCCAAGACCATGCTGCAATCCGTCGACGACGATCTATTTCAGATGCTAGTGGAGTTGGGAAAAATTGAAAGGTGATAAATTGAGAAAGTTTGTTTAAGTAATTGATTAATTAATATATATTTGCACAATTTTAATGTATGTGTTTCGTCTAATACTTGTTAGTTGTAAGCATCAAGAGTTTTTTTAGTTCTATTTATGGGTAAGAACAATCCAAGTCTAATGCTGCTGTTGAAGGAGATGGCAACAATCTGGATGGTAATGAAACAGAAGCACAAACTGAACAAGCACCCTAAGCACAAACTGAACAAGCGCCGCAAGCACAAGATTTACAACCTCGAAGAATAGATCTTCCTCGGCCACCTCGTCGCACTTAGTGCTTGCATGGTATGTTCATTAAATTGTCCTTGTCCCCATATCAATGTTTGGAATTTTCAAATGATTGTGACTTGCGGTTTGATATATACCTATGTCATTGCATTTGAAGCTCTTATAGCATGTGTGCGTTTTTTTACAAATTAGTAGTAATTAGTTCGCCATAGCTATATTTTTATCCTAGCTCCGCCACTGGGATGCAAGATGTGCCACAGATCAAAAGTTGTATCTCTGACCCAGTGAATGGCTTGTCTGATGGTCACTCCTGCTTTCCCATGCCGGCGATCGTTGCGTTGCATCCACAAAGACCACATGCCACAGATGATGATAGCTTGTTCCCTCGCTGTACCATGAACCAGGAGGTCTTGTGCCCATGTTGCTGGATGCAAGTTAGGGAGTTTAACACCAATAAGTTCCTTTGTCTGCTCCCAGAAGATCTTGGACACGGTACACTCCATGAGCACATGTCTAACAGACTCCTCCTGATTACCACAAATATCACAAGTCACCACAGGTTCAACATGTCTCCTGTGTAGGACTTGTTTGGCTGGGAGGAAGTCCTGAACCACTCTCCACCAGAAAATTCTAACTTTCGGTGGCACATCAAGCTTCCAGATCCGACGCCATGTATCATTTGCAGACGTGCTCGATGTCGCCATGTCAACCTGCTGCTGTTGCTTGGAATGGAGGAGTTTGTACGCCGACCTGACTGAGTACAGGCCATGCCTCTCCGGCTCCCAGGCCCATACATCCTCACCCACTCCTCTAACAGGTGTTCTCATAATTGCATCAGCATCAATTGGAAGAAAGGCCCCTCGCACTAAATCCTCATCCCACTGTCCACTTGCCGTGAGAAGCTGCTGCACATGAATGGTGTCCTGTGCATCATGTATCGTAATAGGTCTCCCAGAAAAATGTTTGGGGATCCAACGATCCTCCCACACTCGCGTGCGGGATCCATCCCCCAATCTCCTGATCAGCCCATCCTTCAGCACATCTCTGCCAGCAAGGATTGCTCGCCAAGTATGACTTGATCGTTTCCTCCTCGAACACTCCAGGAAATCGAAGTCATGGTAGTACCTACCCTTGAGCACTTTAGCACACAGAGAATCTGGCCGAGTCATGAGTCTCCAACCTTGTTTCCCGAGCATCGCCAAATTGAACAATTTCAGATCGCGAAAGCCCATGCCTCCCTGGCTTTTTGGTTGTGTGAGCCGCTCCCAACGCAACCAATGGATATGGTGATTATCAGCAGAGCTTCCCCACCAGTAGTTGGCAATAGCCTGTCGCATCTTCTTACAAGTGTTAGCCGGGAGCAAGAAGCAGCTCATCGAATAAGTAGGGATTGCTTGTGCGACTGATTTAAGAAGGACTTCCCTCCCTGCACAGCTGGCCTCCCTCCCACTCCAGCTACCAATGACCCCCCTAACTCTTGCAGGCATGTATTCAAACGTTTCCTTTGCAGCACGCCCAACAGAAGTGGGCAGACCTAAGTACTTTTCAGCAAGCGCTTCCTTCTGAATGTCTAAGCAATTTCGTACCTCAACCTTTGAATCATCAGAGCAATTCTTGCTGAAGAAGATAGCAGACTTATCACGATTAACCATCCGCCCTGACCCCTTACTGTAAAAATCAAGGATATTCTTCAAACGATCAACCCCTCTCTGCGAAGCTTCCGTAAAGACAGTACAGTCATCCGCAAAGAGCAAATGTGAAATCCAGGGTGCGTGAATGCCCACACGAACCCCTCTGGAAATATACTTTGGGCCAATCCCTCGAAGAAGACAAGATAATCCTTCCGAGCACAGCAAGAATAAATAAGGTGAAATCGGGTCTCCCTGTCGTATACCTCTCGACGGTCTGAAACGCTCCGACAACACCCCATTAGTTCTAATACAAAAGGATACCGAAGTCACGCACCTCATAATACTTGAGATAAAATCCTCATGAAAGCCGAGTTTTGTCAGCATCCCCTCCAGATATTGCCACTCGACCCGGTCAGACGCCTTCGCCATATCCAGCTTCACGGCACAGGCCCCGTTCTTCCCCTTTTTCCGCTTTAAGTAGTGCGTACACTCATAAGCAATTAGAACATTATCTGTAATAAGCCTGCCCGGAACAAACGCACTTTGTTCTTCAGAAATAATTTCATCCAGGAAGGGCCTCAGCCGGTTAGCCAGCACCTTTGAACAGATTTTGTACAAGATATTGCACAAAGATATTGGTCTAAATTGCTTCATCTCCAGCGGGTTCTTGCACTTGGGGATCAGAACAATGGTGGTGAGATTGATGTCCTCCGGCATGTCACCTCCATTCAGGAAATTCAGAACCGCATCACACACTTGTGGCCCAATTAAATCCCAGTGCACCTGAAAAAACCCGGCTGTTAGGCCATCTGGACCCGGAGCTTTGTTCGATCCCATCATGAAAACTGCCTTCTTCACTTCCTCAACCGTGTATGGTTTCGTCAGCAAGTCATTCATCTCCTCAGATACTCTCCTCTCTACATGCTGCAGTACCGCCCCCACCTCGGTCTCATCTTGAGCTGTAAACAGGTTCCTGTAAAAAGAGACCGCAACTTCTTCCAATTCCTCCTGTTTGGTCGCTATGGATCCATCTTCACGCCGTAGCGATTTAATCCTGTTGCTACGCGCTCGTTCACGTGATTTTGCTTGAAAGAGAGCAGTGTTACGGTCTCCATCCCTCAACCAGTCAATTCGTGCGCGTTGCTTCTCCATGCATTCCTCACGTGACAGTAGCTCCGAGATATCCGCCATAAGCCTTCGCTCCTGACGAGATGGACCAGTACCAATAGAATTCCCTCGCAGCTGCTCCAGCTCAGTCCTCTTCCGGGCCAGCTCCTGCCGTACCGAGCCGAAGACATGTGTCTCCCATCGCTGCAAAGATCGCTGCACACCAGCGAGCGACCTTTTCACCGTCGAGAGAGTTGCAGGCCCTTCCACCGGCACCCACGCCTCCTGCACCGTGGCCAAGTACGTTGGGTCACGGCGCCACATGTTTTCATATCTGAACTACCGCCTTTTCCTTCTCCACTAGCGACCCTTAATACACTCAATCAACAAGGCACAGTGGTCCGATTCCGTGGTCTGTATATGATTTACTTTGACCTCCCGATAAATATCCAAGAAGTCACAAGTAGCCAATCCCCGATCCAGTCGAACCTTGACGTTGTGAATTCCATCCTGCCTGTTATCCCATGTATAAGGGAGGCCACAATACCCCAAATCCATGAAACCACAATCCGATACAGCACCCCGAAATCCATCCATTTGTCGCTCCGACCTCTCCTGCATACCAAAGTGCTCCGAGGCATCAAGAACTTCATTGAAGTCGCCCGCACAAAGCCATGGAAGGTTTGATCTGCTCTTCAACAGACGTAGGCGATCCCAGCTTCTATACCGCAACTCCCTTCTTGACTCCCCATAAAAACCCGTAAACCTCCACCACTCCTCCCCGGTCTCCGGGTTCATAACAGCCACATCGATATGCATCTTATCGTAGCTCTGGAGCTTCAGGTCCACCTCCCCATTCCAAAGGATGGTTAAACCCCCACCACGTCCAAAACTTCCCACACCAACACCATTTGGGAAGCCAAGTGAGCTCCGCAAACGATCAACATTATCATCAAACAACCGTGTCTCTGAGAGAAACACCACCGCCGGGCGATGTAGCTTACACAAGCTACGAATTTCATGAACTGCCTCGGGTTGCCCCACACCCCGACAGTTCAAACATAACGGATTCATTGTGCCTGGCGGGGGCTGCTGCCTGCAGCCGCCGCCGATCCTGCGTCATGGTGGGTTGTTGCTCTCTTCTGCTTCTTAAACATCTCATCCCTGCCTTCCTCAAAGACTGGGCCGCTGCATACACCTCCCAGCTGGCCAACACGGGCACTCACCCAGTCCTGCCGGTACCAACGCTGCCGCATCAGCAAGTGGCACATTCAGATCAGGCGTTTGCGAGGATGTTGTGCTCGACCTTCTTGGCTTTCTCTTCCTCACACCTTTCTTCCCATCAGTCTCCACCTCCTGAAAGAGCTTTCGCCCTGCACCACTGGTGGCCCCTTCCTTCCCTTTTGTAGCAGCCGCACCACGCTTCAAAGGAGAAGTGACTTCTCCATCATCAGCTATGCGGTCGTCATCGGTAGCAGCAGTAGGACGCTTTTCATCCCGTCTCATGTCCCCCACTCGCTCACCAGACTTACTCGGTGCTGAGCGTGCTGACCGAGCACTTGATGAGCTCCCACTTCCGTACGACTCCGCAGCAGCCTCCGCAAAGCTTTGCAGCTTCTTCCTCCTGTCATCAGGTGCTCGCAACGGGGGGTCCCGATCATATGGCAATTTCCCATCAGCATTCCTCATTGCCGGCTTATCACATCCAACTCCTCCATGCCCCAGGAAGCCACACGAGAAACACAAAAAAGGAAGCTTTTCATATTGGGCATCAAACCATTCAGGTTCCCCAGCTTTCGACATCCTCAGCAAAACTCCCCTCTTGATAGGTTTATCAAGATCGATCGCTACACGAGCTCTCAGGAAAGCACCACTCGCCTTACCCGCCTCGTCCACATCCATCTTCTTCACCTCTCCCAGGAGCTGCATCGCCCGGGATCCTCGATGCTGATTCATCCATCCCAGCGGGAGATTGAGTAGCCTCACCCAAATGTCCATCCGATCAAAGCGAATCTCCGAAGGCTTCAACCTCTCATCATATTCCTTCAGGATGACCGCATGTTTACCAGCGAGCCATGGTGTATCGGCCAGCACGCGCTCCATATCCACCTTGCTCCCAAATTCCACGACAAAGAGGTTGTCACCCTTCTCCTCGATCGACCGCACCTTCAGGCCGAAGGGATTACCCCACACCGGCGTCATGGCAGATCGAATCGTGGTCGCGTTCAGGGTTGTAGGGGATAACACCTTCCCCAGCAGCGCCCATTCCACCTTTACAGCCTCCCCGGGATCCTCATCGCCGCTGAAATCTGCTACCCCAACTTCATCTGCCGTCAGATTGAGCTTCTGCTCTGGTGCCGCCCTCCTCCAAACCTCCTCCACGAGCCGCCGTGGCAGTCCGTCAGAGAGGCACAACAAGTGCCTCATAGCCAGGGACTATCGCACCAGAGATCCCAAATCTAAGACCTAAGCGGCGCAAAGACTTGGAAAGCTAGGGTTTTGTGGTCGGCGGCGCCAGAGCGGCGGACCGACGAGCTGCGGGCTACCAACGACGACAGAACCGTCGCAGGCTTGGCTGGGGCATCGGGACCGGGCCGGTGGTCAGCGGTGCAGCGTCTAGATCTCGCCGGAGAGACGAAAACCTAGGTTGGGATCTCAGTCGCCTTCGCAATCGCCTCAGGAACCGTCTCCGAGAAACGCGGGCCAGGCATCGCGAAATAAAACGAGCGCCCAAGAGTCTGCCGGCGATTCAACTTCGAGTCAAGAAACGAACACGAGTACACAACAGAAGAGGGGAGGGAGGGAGGACAAGAAGACTTCACGCGGCCCATCATATATTTCATATTGATATCATCGACCAAAATCATCCACCTACGCAGCCCAGCGAGTTTGCAGTGTTGGCCAGTCTAGTGCTTATTACGTGGTTCTCAAAGAAAGAAAAAAGTGCTTATTACGTTGAGAGGAGCGCATGTACCTCCATCCTTGATAGAATTTCGTACGAAATCTATAAAATTTGCACTGATTCACTGTGAAAACCTTTGCACGATCCCGTAAAAAAGAGTCCAACTACTAGTATTGGCATTGCTAGTTCTTTTTTCAGCTGAATTCTGACACGGTGTGCAGTCACGAAGCTGCTCCTTATAATACAGTTTCAAATGGAAAACGGAACAGAAGACAAGCCTAGGCTTCTGCTCATTGCCTGCCTGCTTACCTACCTGCTCGATTACAGCCTATAAAACTCTGCAACCTGCAAGCCCCCTGAATCTATACAGTTCCCCCCCTTCGCCGCTGCACGTACCCTACACATACACAGCAGCACGGTGCATGCGTGTGTCCGCACGCACAGGCATGGGGGCACCACCCTTTGCTTGGCCTACAATGCCGCGGCGGTGGCGGCGCCCTCGGCCTGGGGCGCCTTCCTCTCCTTGGCGGCGTCGAGGAACCCGACGTACAGGTCCGAGTGCCCCGTGTCGCACCGCGGTAGCGCCGGTCTCGTGCCGCCGTCGGCCATGGCCCGGACGAAGGACACGAACTGCCGCCAGTTGTCGCCGTCGAAGAGCGCCTTGTTCATGCGAAGGTACGTGAACGCCGCCAGCCCCGCGCCGCGCGCGGTCGACACGACCTGCGAGAACGCCGCGTCGTCGTACCGCTCCAGGGCATTCTCGCCGGCGAGCTCCACGCCGGCGGCGCTGGCCGCGGCCTTCACCTGCTGCACCAGCTGCTCCGGGGAGCAGTTGGCGTGCTGCGGCTGCTGCTCGTCCTTCATCTCCATGCACGTGAAGTTGAGCACGGCGCCGCGCTTGGCCAGCATGCGCGCGATGGGCGTGTACCCGTCGTGGTGCCGCGTGTTGTAGTACCCGGCCGTGAGCTCCGCCGCGTGCGACCGGGTCCCGTAGTGCCAGTGGATGCCGGCGACCTTGGCCGAGAGCGTGGCGCCCGTGCCGCCGAACACGGCATCGGCCGCGGCCAGGACGCGGTCGCCATGCTCCAGGAGCATGCCGGAGTACCACTCCAGGAAGAACTGGCCGTACTCGGTGCTCCACGTGCCGTCGCGCCGGAAGAAGCCCGTGTCCTCGGGCATCTGCTTGTACTCGCCGGCGTCGTGCGGCCCGCCCCTGCCCCACTCCTCGTGCCCTGCTGCAATCGCCGCGGCTTCCAGCGACGCCCGCATGTACTGCACCGACACAAAAACGCACAACAATTCAGTAAACGTCCATCAACAAAATTGCAAACACTAAACACTTAATTATCAGGTGTATTTCTGTTGTTTCATACCTTATCATAGCACTGGAACTCGCCAATGCCAGGGAAACGCCATGTTCCATTGGCCTCTGGGTACGAAGGATACCTCAGCTCTCCACAAGGTCCCATGCCCACTTGGATCTCCTGCGACAACCAAACACAACTTGTTTAGTCGAAGATCACTTCATCACGCTCAACTGCTACTGCAAATGTTCAGTTAGCGATAAGAAATTGGCAGGTTCGATTGATGATTACCGCAATGACGTTGCCGAGGTAGTCGCGGAACCTGTCGCGGAAGCTGCGCATGTAGTCGGCGTAGACCTGGATGGGTGTCCGGCCCTTGAGCACGGGCAGCGTGTCGCAGCCAAGGGAGATGTACTCCGGGTTCCGGCGGCCGGACCTGTCCGTGTACACGATGTCCGGGTTGCTGCTCATCTCCTCCAGCACCCATGGTGGTAAGGGGATGCTGCAAACATCAGAGCAACAAACGTCAATAAGAGAGTACCACTAACATATAAAATTGTTTAATTCTTTTCAATTCTTATCAAGTTATTTAGCCAGGGATCTAGCATCAATCAGAGGAGCATCTATCAACTACTCAATCATGCCAACTAAATCAGGCAATTGGTTTGGTTAGCTGCTAACGGTCAGCGCAAACCGATGATTGGGGAATTAATCTTTGTGGATATTTCCCCCTCAATTCCAGTGGCAGTGACATCTCTGCTCTGGTCTAGCAACTACTCAATCATCTCACATCTTTAGGGCTTTAACCTTTCTTTTGTCACTTGGACTTGCTTTCTCAAGATAGAAAGGAGCAGTGAAGCACTTCCACAAAAGTACAAAACTGGTGGGTGGTTGCTTGCCGGCCGAGCCATACCAAGCCTTGCGTGCAAGGGACCAACAAAAGAAAAGGAAGGGGCAAGTCTTGATTAAGGGGCTCTAATGGTCTGGTTTAGTGGAGGATTAACCTAGTACTAACCCCCGTGTGGGCCTAACTTGTTCGCCTAATTTTGTGAACATCCTCCTGAAGCTAGGCACATCGATTGGCTCCTAAAAAACCTGAACGAACGCAGTGAATTCCGTTTCACTCTGGAGTCTGAACTCTGAACTGTCTGGAGCATATTGAGGTCAATTCCCACAAATCTAGTAGCCAATTTATATCTTTCTCAAAGGCGGTAGCTAATTGATCTGCGCGATTGCTACCGCTACCAGAACACAGGGCAAGGTGGTTGATTAATGAGATGGGGATGGCTTACTTGCAGGTGTCGCCGACGTTGCCGCCGCACTGGTGGAAGGACATGACGGCCTGGAGTCGCAGGCCGGCGCGCTCGACCATGCGCACGAGCTCGGCGTAGGCCTCCCAGTCGTAGCGCCCGGGCCCCTCCCGCTCGACGACGCCCCACCAGACGTCCACCATGACGCCCTCCACCCCGGCGCCACGCAGCGCCATCAGACTCGCCGCCACCGCGCGCTGCCGCGACAGCTGGCCGCCGGGCCCCACCGTGTCCAGCGGCATCATCACGTACACGGGGACACCGCCGCGGGGCCGCGCGTGGTCGTGGCCCGCGGCGCCGCCGCCGTGCAGCAGCTCGGCCGGCGCGCGGTGGTCCATCGCCGGCGCGGGCGCCGGCGCGGCCGCCGCCCTGACGAGGCGCAGCCTGCGGCTCGGCGCCGCGGCGGCGTGGGACGGGGCCGGCACGGCGACGCAGCTCGGCGGCGCGTCGTCGGCGCCGGGCTTGTGGAGGAGCTTGGAGTTGGGGTCGACGGGCGACAGGAAGGACGTGGTGGAACGAAGCGTCAGCGCCATGGCTCTGCCTTTGGGATCCGGGACGAACCAACCACAGCAAGGCAGCAAAGATGCTTTGCGCTCGCGGCGAGAGAGGAAGAGGAAGGGGGAGAGGATTTTGAACAAGATGAATTTGATTTCAACTAGTCTCTGCAAAAGCTGCTGGACAGATGGGATGGAATGGGAGGAGAGGCTAGGAGGGGTTGGGCTCTGTATTTATAGAGGAATCCCCCGCGGGTGCCGTGCGACGGCGACGGTGTGCTTATCGCTAATGGAATGATCAGCGACCGGGATTAGGACTAAATAATAGTATAAAATGGACGCGAGCTAGTTGGAGACTGATGAAGATTGCATCAGCCTATCTATCCGTTCCGTTCCGTTGCCTGCTTGCTGCTGCTAATGATGCCTGATGGTCGGTGCTGGTGGTCTTATCCAAATTATTAGTTTAATTTGTCTCGTTCACCATCATTGCAGAACCATGGCTGACGTGGCGCTTCGACAAGCTGCTGAGCTAAACCAGCGTTGTGGTTGTCAGTGACAGACCCAGGAAAAAAATCTTGGTAGGGCGAGACACATCAAGCTTAACCAGCAAACCGTATAGACATACTCCATCCGTTTCAAATTGTAGGTCATTTTGATAAATCTAAATTCATAGTTGAGTATATATCTAGATGCATAACAAAAATTGTGAACTTTAAATGCCAAAATGACATAGGAAGTACCATATTTATCTCAACATCAAAACGATAATTGAATTTTAGAGAAGAAATTAAGATGGTAACTCCCTTATATATATGTGAAGAAAAAGAATAATTTTTGCATGTAGACTAATATACTTCGAGGTACACTGAAACATAAAAGAAATATAACTTCCGATTATAAAATACGTCATCTGACTTTGTGAGGAAATTTATGACCGTAAGCAACATTTGTTGGTCCCTAAACAAACATAAGCACTCTGAATATGACCCTATTGTGCGAAGATGAAATGACTCAATCTGTATTCTAATTTCAGCCCTAAAAAATATCGTATTCTAATTTCTGGATCAGAAGCAACATGAACCTTGCGAGTCAAAGGCCATATTAACAGGACTGTGCGGCGCGTCCGTGCGTGACGCTGGCCGGAAGGCGATTGGCAGACAGAAGTATTAGTTATGGGCTATCGGGTCATCACTTTGGGCTGGCCCATTTAGCATCTAAGCATACCGATTCACATGTCTTCTTCCTCGGAGCGGAGGAGCTGCAAAACGGCAATGCCGCGGAGAACACCGACGCCGGCGCCGGGATCTGCGATTCGCGAAGGAAAAAACATGGGGTTGAAGGGTCTTCACTGCCGAGGTTAGGTAGGGCGGCCGCCCTACCTCGCCCTATTGGTAGATCCGCCACTAAGCCTGCAAACATATTGCTTGATGATAATATGGTACCAAAGATTGCAGACTTTGGTTTGTCAAGGCTCTTTGGTGAAGAGCAAACTCGAACCACCACAAAAAATTGTGTTGGAACATTGTAAGTTGAATGCCTTTGGATTCATTTTCTTTAATTTATCATCATTAAAATCTCTTTTCATTTACATTTCCCACAAAGCTTCAAAGTTGACATACTCATATTGCCATGCAGGGGTTACATGGCAAGTGTACTAAAGTACACAAAAAAAGATAAGAGAACACATTTTATTCATATTAGCAAAAATACAAATATTGGTTCTCTTTTACATAAGTGCGTTCCATAGCCTGCCGTTGGGCAGATCTGACATAGGCGATGTGGTCTTCTAGTTCCCGGGGCTTCAGAAAGCTCCCGGTGCAGGCTGCCGACGCGAGTTCGAGTCTCTGTACCGACACTCGCGTCTCTCACCGGGGTTTTCCCCATATAAATTCTCCTGCCTCTCACGCGCGGAACCACAAAGGGACTGCGACGCGCCCGTCGCCTACGGAATCGTGATGACTCCGGTGATCTCAAGAAGGATGCGGTCTTCATATCTGTGTGTAGTTGTAGGTCTGCTTGTATAAGTAGGGTGTGCGTGTGGCGTGCGTGTGTAGTGTAGGGTGTGCGTGCTTGTATGAACAGATACTATAGTTGTACCCAGATGAGAGGCTTAAAAAAAAAAGCCACAAGCGGATTTAGGGAGTGTGATTAGCACTAGCAGAGCAGCGCGTGGACGGACAGGCGCGCCACGTCGGCGCTTCTTTCACTTGGCTCCCAGGCTGCGAGGAGAAAAGGCTTGGCCAACGGATAAGAAAAGTATTATCCGCGGCGACGTGGCGCGCGGGTTGACGTGCTCAAAACCGCCGTGAGGCTGGCAGTGGGGCCCTGTCGGGCTGCGCGGGGGCCGGGTCGGTCCAAGCGCGAACCCTGTTTTGGTATGGCACGACGCGACCAAAGGGAGGCCCTCCGTCCGGATGAATCCCTCGCGCAACTTGCCGTATTTCCATTTTTTTAAACGCGTTCAATGCATTTTCTGTTTCATTCAGAAATCAACGAAATGTGGATCGGTAAATGCCGTAGTATCTCCATTTTACTTCTCTTTTTTGACGCGTTCAATGCATTTTCTGTTAACTCATCAAGAATCAAAAGAACAGTAGGCACGGTGAGGTCAGTCCGGGCTTGGTACACGAGACGGAGAAGGCGTGTAAAAATGGACAGCCCACTCCAGCCTTGCGTTCCGGCTACGGCTAGGCCGTCGGTGTTTGGGTGCGCGGTCGGTTTGGAGGCTAGCGCATTCGGGGAATCGGGGATAAACGAGCCTAGGCGTGAGTGAGTCAGCACACACGCGGACGTAAACGACTTACCAGCAAACCTTCTACGCTACGGTGCTGCCGCCATCACGCCCGTCCTTTCTCCGGATCTGTCCTGTTCCAGTGCTACTCCCCACTGTGGTTTACAGCCGTTCACACATGGGAATATGCGAACGGGTAGTTTTTTTTCCTTTTCTTTGGAGGAGAAAACACATGCGTTCGTTTTCTCAGCTGCCCATTTTTATCAGATGGTTACAGTAAAAATAGGCTGATGCTAGCTGCTTCGAGCATAATTTACCCAAGAAATCTTGGAAATTTACGGGGGCACGCAGATCACCACAGCCTTCTAGAGTTCTACTAGTTCGCTATGGGATCGGCAGGCAATGGCCGTGGTACAGGTCAACGTGATCAACTCACCATCAAACAAAAAGCAAACTACTGACAGAGCCCTGAACAGCCACAAATATGATGATTCTTACTGATGGTCAACTCAACATGAGGTTGTTTAACAGAAACCAACAACCGACAGATCCTACACGGACTATAGTCACGCTCTCATGCAACACATGCATGAGGCTCCTCCAAGCAAGGGCCCCGGAGCACGGGGGAGCTCTGCATCAGATCCCTAGGATTTGTGGCGGCATGAGGCGATGAGCTGGTGGTGACGCGGCCGCGCGCGGGCACCAAGAGCAAACGCGTGGCTGCCATGGCGGCCTTATCCGCCCCGTCGCCGCGCGCACCTCCACCCCATGTTTCCGGACGGCACGGCGGGGCCGAGCTGCTCGCCGGCTCTCGTCCTAGGCTTTTGCGCGCTTTTCTGTTGCCAGGTTTGGGCCCGCGGGCCCCGGCGCCGGTGACCTTTGGGCTTTGGCCGGTCTGCGTTTGTGGCTCTTTTCAATTTGGCCTGCGCGCGCCCGGAGCGAGCGTTTTCCTTCCGTGGCCCGTGGGTGTGTCTGGGTCTGCAAGCAGGAAGCGGGAGCGGCGGAATAGCACTCCGCAATGTGCTGTGGTGCCGCTGGCCCACCTGAGCACGTTCGGGTTTTCTTCTTTTGCTTTTTTGTTTATTTATTATTATATATATATATATATATAACTCTTGCAGCTCATAATTTATCAACATAATTTTTATTTGACATAATTTTTTTTCATGATTTGTGCACACAATTTTTGCTCATAATTTTTGTTTAGGCGTACTTTTATTCATGATTGTGTATAACTTGTCGTCAGGGTCAAAGGTACGTGCATGACTCGTCGTCATAGTCAAAGTTATATGCATAACTCGTCGTTAAGGAAAAAGTTATCTGCATAACTCGGCGTCAGGGTCAAAGTTATGTGCATAACTTGTCGTTAGGGTCAAAGTTATGTGCATAACTCGTCGTTAGGAAAAAAGATATCTACATAACTCATCATTAGAGTCAAAGTTATGTGCATAACTCATCATTCGGAATAAATATATCTAAATAACTCGTCGTCAGGGTCGAAGTTATGTGCATAACTCGTCATTAGGAAAGAAGTTATGCATATAAATTAGCGCACGAAAAAATTATGTGTATAAGTTGTCGTTGGAAAAAATATGCACATAAATTGTTCATATAAAAAATATGCATCCAATTTATATTTATAAGTTAGAATATTTTGAAAATAGAAAAAATTATGTAAAACTTTCCTAAAAACACCAAAAATCCTTTTTCACCCCGTGGGACCCACCTCTCCATGTTCTCTCATCAATAACTTGCACTCACGTGCGGAGGGAGGTCTGAGTGTCTGACGCGGAGCGGTACCGCTCGCTGCCGCTCGCTCGGAGCGCCCTCTTCTGCTGCGTCCACTTCATTTTTCTATATTATTTTTTTCCAAACCCTGTGAAAACTATAGAAACTCGAATCTAAACCTTTGGATTGGCATCCGATGGATGGAGGTGGAGGTGTGACAAATTTACACATAACCGCCGGCAAAAAGAGGACTCAGAAGCGTTTGCGTCTGCTGCTGATGTCACTATTGACCTGCTGATTGGCCGTGGGCCTAATAGAGTCATATATCTCACAAGTGTCAAGTGGACCCTGTGTAAAGTGCAACTCCATGCTCATCTTTAAACATTAAAAAAGAATCGATTTTTTAAGAAAAGACCCCAGGCAGGTTGAAGCTTGCTTTCCCTACGGGTTTCAATTATTAAATGGCAATTTTTTTTTGAAAAATGGTGAAATCAAAAAGAAGCTTTCTTTTGCGAACCACACACATTCATCACTATGAACACATACATACAACCCTCACTCATCACTATGAACACATACATACAACCCTCACGATGGTCTAAAATGCTTGCTGTTGACTTCACCGTTGATCAAGGGATCATGACTCACTATTGAGTAGTACGATGAGAAGTAGTGGTGCGTTTTATAAAAAAGTTTGTAACAGATTCAAACGTATTTCTTGGAACGTTTAATAAAACAGGTTTCATGAAACGTTTAGTAAAACTAGTTTGTTGCTTCACTCGATGAATCTATAATCGAGGCACTGTAGACATTTGTGTGTGTTTTTATAAATTTAGTCAAAACTAAAGAAGGATGAACCTAAGCTAACTTATAATTTGAAACATAGAGAGTATAACAAAACAAAGTACTCTTAGCACACAGTTTGGAGCTCTTGTGTATATTTTTTAAAAAAAGAAAATTAAAATGTGAACCGATATTTCCTCACGAAATATCTCTCCTTGTAACCGATATTTCCAGGACTCATACAGCTAGATATCAACAGTGGTCTGCTTTCCGTGCCCCCACAGGATCGAGTCACGGTCTGTTTCTCCCTCCGGTGTCCGCCTCGCCGTGGACCACAACCACCGGCCGTCCCCGTCGGTTCCCACGGCCGGCGCTTGCGTGCCGGACCTGCGCGGCCCGGACGGCCGTTGCCTCGGCTGCTTCATCGAGCGGGCGAAGCGATGCGACGTGTTGGCTCCGACGAGTCGCTCCCGACTCGTCCGCAGGCGCGTGCGTGCATGCATGCGAGAAGACCGGCCGAGACGAGCCGGCTCTGATCCCGAACGCCTCCAAGGCTCCAACAAGCTCCTGTCAAAAAATCTTGGTCGACCGGGAGATCAACCGGGGAGTCGCCCCTGGATCGGTGATGACGCGTGTGCCACATTAGGGTGGTCAGTGGTGGTCCGGTGGGCGCAATGGCAGATCTTGCATTGTTTGCTTGTTTGTTGCTTCAAAGTTTCAGCATTAGTTCCAGTTCCAGGGCGTGTTGCATCTGCTCTACTATTCTCACTGCACTGTCTAGCGGAAGGGCACAGCTGCAAATTCAGACGGCAACAAAATGTTGAGCGATACATGCAATTCATAATTATCCACCTACAAAAAAAAAAGGCATGCTTAATTATCCAAGGCTGGACAAAAACTGCGACGAGCGTTCCAAAATTTTGCATGTACAATTACAACCATTGACCTACACCTACTACTGGTAGTTTACAACATTTACACCCAGACAAAAAGGGGTTGTGTGTATGCTCTGACAACGAAGGGACGAAGAGTGGTCTGAAAGATGCGGCTTTCTTCGAGCTTTCGTGCACGAGAACGCTGGTCCAACTCTGCCCCAGCCGAGTTTTCTTACACGCACGTATATGTATTATGTACACCCTCTTTCATGCACGTCATGTTTGCTTTTCTTATCGCAGAGTCGCTGGTGCTTGCTGCATAAGCGACTCCACTATCTTCTTGGGCCTCTGCTCAGATTGTTCTTTTGAGACCCGAAGCGCCATGAACTGCAGTGAGCTGCTCTGAACCTGGTAGATGTAGCATCCCCATGGGTAGGCATCTGATGATGCCCATATGATTTGCTCCTCATACTCCGCAGCCTCTGTGAGTTTCTCATCCACGCAAAATGCAGTGTCAAGGGGGGGCTCCTCAAAAGCGGGCACAGCAACACACCCGAGAGCAACGTAGCCGCCAGGTGGCCTTGGAAGCCATATTGATACAGGACTCTTGTAATCCTCAACACAATTTCTCCAAACCTGCACGCAAAGCAAATGAGTGTGCGCTCTACTAGTTAATAAATTCATTAGCATAAAAGTAACAAAACAGTTATACTATTTTAGTATAAGCTCAACATTGACCAAGAGCTGCTGGCACAACAGTCCTTTAAATACTGACCAGGTCGTAGCCCAGAGGCAGTGCAAAATTCCCATTGGCATTTTTGTAGACAGCAGCAAGTTGCGGTGGGTGGGTGCCGACATGAGCAACATCTCCAATTGAGATATACCTGAAAAAATTTGCTCAGTATCTTCAGCATCAGCATAAAAAAAATGTTACACTAGGGGGGACACGTTGACATGTCTAGCATCATTCATACCCATTAGGGCACAAAGGCCTCCAGATGCTGAACACCCTTCCATCATCCGCAACCTAAAATGAAACATCAACAATTGTTTAATATAAGATGGTACCTGGGAAAAAAAATATTTTTCAGTCATTCAGATTGTGAAGAATTACCTGCTTGGCAACTAGTTTACATCGGTTCTGAATTTCTGGTTCACTGCTCCACATTTTCCGGAAGTTAACTGTGTGGTTCATGAGCCGTTGCTCAACATCACTAGAAGTTCCTCTCGAGCTTATTAAAGACCTAGAGAGACTCTGGGATTCCCTTTTATCATCATCTGATGCAAAATACACATGGTGCTGGCCTGATGGAACCTGTTATGGTTTTGTTCAGAAATACAAGTTCAGTTCAGGAGAGTTGGTTTCTAAAAAAAAAGTACAGTTCAGGAGAGCAGGGAAAAGGACCTTCAAGGGTATAACTTTCATTGCTGCCTGGTGAGATCTCCACATTTTTCGAACTGAAGAACAAAGTGAAAGGGCCTGAGGTTCATGGTCTTCATCAACATTGCACTTAATAAGCCTGACAAAGTTCTCAGACCTCCTGAAATTCTTTAGATGTATGATCACATGTGAGGGCCTCTGATACCCAGCTTTCGCTAACTCCAATGCAAGTACTTCCTCCCAAGGAACATCCCAAAGTATCTTGGAAGGCTTCTTATCCATTTTATCTAGATCCAAGCACTAAACAAATGAAGAATGTGAGTTTTAATCAAAATTTTGAAGTAACACGATACAGTCAGATAGGAATAATCCTCACCTGAAGTAGTATCACCCTCTTGTTAGTTACTAAAGCAATCCTCTGGTTTGGCAAAATAAAATGGTCTTCATAGTAATCAGACCATGCATACTTAGAAGGTTCTCGAAATAAATCCGTGCAAGCAAAATATCTGCTTGCTTCTGCCAGGTAAAGGGCCATCTGAAGCAGAGAGTAATCGAATTTAGTTGCCAGCATACCAAAAAAATCACTCTCTTCTGACTAATAATATTAGCATCGGAACCATTTAACTTGGCCTGCGTGCTTGATCAATTTAATAAAGGTGAATTTTGTCTAACTAAAACAAAGCTTGACTGAATCTAAAGTACATCACTATATAAATGCATGATATGATTGCTCATGTAGTAACCATAACGTCTAAGTAAAGAATTTTAGCACCAGTAATTTCTTTTTGCTGGCATATTCGGATTTACAAAAATGCATTATCCAGCGTTCCTCAAAGTGATTCATATGGAGTTTATGGACTTATGGACTGGGTCTCTTGCTTCTGATCTCAGCTAGCACTAAAGGAAAGGCCTTAAAAAATGAACCATAATAATTCTTGACATATGCAAAAAATCATCAGGACACTTCATCTTATACATTAGGTTTATCTTACACTTCTTTCTATTTTTTTTAGTTTTATTTGAGTTTCATAATAGATACTAGACTGGCGACCTGCCTTCCAGGAATCAGTGGATAATTTTGTATATTTATTTTTGTCACCAAAAGGCAAAAGGAAAAGAAACGAACAATATGAAAACAAGCACAGTACCTGACCAGCAGCTTCAACTTTGTCATACTCTCTTACTATACCATCTCGATGGATAGCACGAGGATCTCTTATCCTCTGGGGGACAGATTTGTTACTTAGAATGTTGACGCATCTCATAAAACTAGCACCAATTCCGTCAACTGTTAGCGAGAAAAAATCCAGAGCCCCACTTAAAGGTTGTACAATGAAACCTACAAAAGCACGGCCAAGACCAGGAGCAATGCCTATAAGGCCATACTGTCTGGCACTCTCAACTGGCTTTCTTAACACACCAGAAACCCCAAAAGCCAAACCCTGAGCAAATGCTTCTGTCCCTTGAACTAGCCCATCACCAACACCTGTGATCCTCCTTGACCAGACCTGAATCACATTCCACTTAAGTGTTCCACCGAGTCAACAGAAACAAGGATAAAAGAAACCATACAAGTTATTTCACCTGCTTTGATCTCAGCTGAAGAAATTGCCCATCAGTAGAGAGCTCCGCAAATCCTTTACTAAGTGATGATAAAGTTGATTTTGTCACTCCAAGAAAATCTACAGAGAAGATTAGATGCAGGGGATTGTGGATCAGATCTCTCTTGATTCGGTTCACGATAGCAGGGATGATGGAGCTTTTCCGCATATACCGGCTTCTGTGCATGACCTTCCGCAGATGTACCTAAGGCAAATATCAAGGGAGGAGACTACATTCATTGGAATGAAAGAGTAAATCTCTTATTTAACAATTCAGAAATAAGACTAGCCCAAGAGTTTTGAATTGGACCATGAATACATGACGCCAAATTCTGACAACATAAAATTCTCGCAGACATGAAAGGAAAAAAAGATCAGCTTTGCATCTGTTGTCAGCACCAGAGTGAATTGTTTAGGTCCAATGAAAACTACGCTGAACTTTTGAGTATGGTATTTAGGGTAGTGCACTGACTAGAGACATTCTTTCAGGAGTTACCAAACTGAATTCCCAGGGAGTGAACCAGAACTCTATCTGGATTTGTCAAGGGCTGCTGTGTTTGTAACTATTGATTGAAAAATGACAACTCTAAAAATGTATGTGTGGGTACCCTGACCCAGCAAAAGGAAAGTTTGTATATATTGTATCTATTGCTTGTTTTAACATAATTTCACAGTTCATTAACTAAAGTTACTGGATTCTGATGAAATGCACAAATCTAACCTAATATAACAGGGTCAATCAGGCATTACCCACAGGGCCATGAAAAATGATGTTCCATACATAAACTGAGTTCAAGTTACCTGAATCTTAAAGGCATTACCCACAGCAGATAGGACAGGGCTCCATACGCCTAGGACACCTCGAGGTCTTTGAGTAGGCGCAGTTTCCAGAGATATTTTGAGCCTTATCTCTGAAATATCAACAAGCCTGCAAATTATACAATTACTATGTGACATGTAATTTCTGGTTGAACTATACCATTGCAGAAGACTTATACACCAAACCAAATGGTATGTGAAAATTTCAAAATGGCTACATGCAAATACTTGCGCATCTTTATAGGGTGCACAAATATACCACTTATCGATCTTTTGTGCACAATAATGTTTGGCAGGAGCATGAACCTCCATACATAAGAGAACTATAGGGGTTGCAATCCACAGAATACAAATCTGGAGCTTAACGTTGTAAATACCAGGATCATTCATTTCTTTTTTTTTCTCTCAAAACATGCAGGAGGAGCTCTATATTATTTCAGTATAGAAGGAATGAAAAGGCAAGTTCAACACAGGAAAAAACTTAGTGAATTGTCAAAACAGACCCCTCCCTAAACACACCAGAGAAAGAGTTACAAATGGCCAGATCACCCGTAAATGGGCTATGAATCCGGGGTAAGGGACCATAGCAGAGGCTGATGGAGTGCCAAGGCTCCAGCTAAACACAAAAGAAAACTTTTCATCAGCCACTATTCATAGAATCCCCGAGGCATTTGCTCTAGCACCATTGCACATGTAATTGTTACGATGCTTCCGAAGCTCCCACGTGACTAGAATGACCAAGGAATTTCCCTGCTGTATAAGGGGTTTTGTGTATATTTGGACACACTAGTATGTGGGTATATTCGGGCCTAGAGCCATCATGATTAATACAGGTGCTATTCATAACATGGTAATCATTCAATCATAGGGTAGTAAGTAAGTGTTTAATTCTCATTCTAGTTTCCAGGATGGGTAAAGCATTTATCATTATCCAGATAACAAGTGTAGCACTAAATCTTATCAATAATTACTGATGAATGACAGGATGCGTCAAATTGGAAACACGGCAAAGCAATTTCAGATGCAAAAATGTATGTCCAAAAAGTAGGAAGGCCTAACAGTTGCTATAGAAATTTAGATGGCAAAGAGACTGCAACTTAGGGAGCTTACTCTATTCGTATCTCAGGATCCACTTCAGTGACAGTTGTGCTACTACTGGCACTCACAAAACGAAGATTGTTGTAGAAGTCAACTAGAGCCCAAATAATAGGCTCATGAATATTCAGTCTCCATGCTTCATTAATTACCTGGAGAAAACACAAGTTTCATTGTTTCAGTATAGGTCGATATAAAATAAATTTGCTTGTTGAAATATGCACCACAATAACATTACCCGGATATAGACATGTGGGTAAACTTGAATGCCGTTTGACGTTACATTGCCAACAGCAATGTTTGCTTTGAACACAGGACGATTTGAATCAGGCCTGCCCTCAGTGGCCAAAATAACAGGCATTGTAGACAGTGGCAACTGATTATCTAGTTGCAACTGACCAAGAATTAACTTAAACCTGAAAATGCTATATGTATCAATAAAGATGACTTGGAGCAGATAATGCCATGATTAGTAAAATAAGATGCTATAAAGCTAGGTTCGTAGGTATGCCATCAGTTAAGTACTTGACTTTTGTCCAAAGAAGATGCCAATAAATGGAAAGGAGCAGTGGTAGTGGCTTCAAGAATATGACATACAAGAAATGGTGAAGAACTAAGGGGGCGATTGGTTGGTTGTACCAAGTCCGTCCAGGCTCAAAGGGATGCAGGTTGTAGTTGCTTGGTTTCCTGGAGGTTGGCCAGAGCCTGGCTCGGCTCGGCGCATGCAAAAGGCACCGGTGAGCCTGGCTCCTAGGAAACGCAAATGGAATCCATTTCCCGCGGGCCAGGCTCGCTGGATGCAGGTAGCTGCTAGCTAATCATGATATTTAATAGGTGATTAGCATACATTAAGTGAGTTTAGTGTTCTCTAAAACTGATTAAGATTTAATGAGGTAACGTAAGAACTATGTGAATATCTTTACGCAATGTAAGCATCATAACAATACTTGGTTGTAATATTTTATATCATGCAACATATTCTTGTGCGATCAAGCCAACAACTTCTATTTGTGACCTGGCCACGTTAATACGTAAAACCAATCAAACTCATATTGCATTCATTGAGCCTGGTTAGCAGGAGCCTGGCTCCAAGATACAAGCCAGCAGCAACAAACCAATCATGCCTTAAGTGTATCTCAACATTCCCTTGTCCCCCCAGTGATGGAAGGCATTTCTCTTGCATAGAGAAGAAAAAAAGGTGATTTCTGGACATGCACATGTCTGGACAGGATGTTGATGAAACAAAACATTAGTTGCAAACCATACCTGCTAGTGGTCCCAGACCCATAACCAGTCATGTACGAAATGAAAACCTTCTGCAGATGCAAGTATAAAAGCTCTCTCGGCTTATGATCAATCAAAGATATTCCAACAACTCCAAGTTCAACAATAAGCTCCAAGGGCTTGGCATCTGGCTCTATCTCGTTTTCTTTCAATGCCGATGCTTGGTGATCAATTAGTTCAGATCCAGGCGATCCATATCCTTCCTCTTTTCTTAGGGAGTCGGTAAACTTCAGTATCTTAGTATCACTAGTCTCAACTATACTGAACTTGAGGCCATGTTCACTAAAACTGGTGTAACTTTGAATAGGGTTCTCCAAGTCAACACATAGGACACAAGCAATATCTCCTTTCTGGATGCTAACATCAATAGCTTTCTGTCCGTATGGATCATCCCAAGAATATTTTCTGGTTGAAAGTGGTTTCACTTGGATCCAAGTATCTTCACCTAAACCAGACTGGCGAGTACTAATTGTTGTACTATTTGTCCGGTTCTCAATCCTGCAAGCAACCATACAATGGCCATAGTCATAAAAGGGGGAAAACAAATGTCTGCATGTTGTTATTACCATTTCATGCTACCTGATTGGCCCATATGCAGGCCCCACACGGAATACAATCAAGAATCTTGAACCTTCCTCATAGCCGCGTATCTTGGCTTTCACAAATTTCATAGTACCATCCTGCTTTCTCATTGCTATAACAATGGTGTCTTCTTTTACTATCTCCAGAGGTTGACACCAGTCTGTATCCGCCAGTCGGACCTTCAAATAGGGCAGAAGACAATTGCAATTCAAATATATTCATTCAAATCATTTAACCAGAAAAAAGTAGCATTGATGGAAAATTGTGTTATTTTCTTCAAGCAGAGACCAAATGATATCCTTACCTGACATTAATTACTCATTGTGCAAAGCAACACATGCATACACATATCGCTCATATTTCTCAAGATAAATAAATGTTTGGAATGGTTTATATAGCAACTGCATATTTTCACATAGAATAATTGACATAACCAACAAGTTGATGATTACAAATTAAAGAAAAAAATCAACAGTCAATGTGATATACAGAAACCACATTGAGCATATGAAGAGCAGGGAAAAGAGTTGAACCAAATGGCCAACAGAATCTCTTACGTATACAGATGCAGGCGGGGCGGGTCCTTACACGAGCCCGCTTACCCACCCCGCGAAATCGATATTTGTGGCGCATTGTTATGGCCAGTTGACTGGGCCAAGGCCCAAGGGTACTGTAGCGTGAACAGTACCCGTGAGTAGGGATAGGATTAGTGTTAAGATAGGGATAAGATAGAGATAGGGATAAGTTAGATTGGTTTGTTAGGATATTTACTTGAGGGTCAAGTCAGTAGTCTCTATAAAAGGAGACACTATTGTATCAATTAGGTCAAGCAGAAAGATAATCCTTAGAAGTTCAGAGCCTCCAAGGGAGGGCGAACTGGGGTGTTATCAATCTGCTATCGTGTTCTTGCCCAGAAATTATTCCATAACACGCATGCGGCGCAGCTGCAATCCTCTTGCGGCTTAACATTTGCTGACCTGCTAAGCTCACAGGACAAGCGGACAGCATCACAAAGCCCGCAAAAACCAGCACTTGTCTTTAATTGCCGTTCTCCAAACACCTCGTGTCTTTTACTAGTTACGTCAGCCACTGAAGGGCAGGCCAGCCAGCTGCTTTGCATGCGCGATGCGGGTCATGCGGGTTTCTACTTGTTTGTCACCAAGTCCGCGATATGTATGCCAGCAGCATGCAATAATTAGTGGGCAGACACAAAGCCTGCCAAATTAATTTGCGACGGGCATCACGGCGTTGCGGCCGTCCACGACCCGCCCCGCCTGCATTCCTACTTACGTAAAAGACAGCGCAAACAAAAGGTTTGGTAAAAAAAATACTAACATGGTGATTTACTTCCAATAACGGTTCCATCAACAAGTCAAGCATACAATTAACTTAAATGGTGTTACCATTGAGAATGATATAGTACCTGCAGTTTGTCAGTATCACCCTCAGAGTACATAAAGGAAACCCTCCAGTCATATGCTTGTAGAACCTTTGGCTCATCTCCAACACTAAGTTTTATGTACAAATTTTGTCCAAACCTGTTTGTGAATGTTATGTATGGGCGTACATGGATAACCTGTTGTGTCATGACATGAAATTAATTTATTGACACTTACAATATGAAATTACAAATTAGCATGCAGCTACCTTTGTTGGAACAGCTTGGTATGAGGATGGCTTTGAACAAAGAAGAATATGCATGCATTTTCCATCATCATCGTAGGCAGAAAGATCAACCGTGCCATCCTTAATAGATAGGAACAGCATAATTAAAATCAAAGTGGTTCAAAACAAGATATACAAATAAAAGAAGACCCAAACTAACCATATCACCAAGAGGTGTTAATTCTTTGACAGCTCCAAATTGTCCTCCCTGTCCACCCACAGATGATAAAAGTCCTAAGCCCTTGAAATTTAATCCAGATGCTATAGTGTATCCCTCAACCAATTCATCGTGTTTTATATCATATAGGTGCTTCTCACTCCTTTCCAAATGTGAACGTGCAAGAAGCCGCTTCTTCTCTTTCTTTCCAGAGATATCAATGAGTCGCAGAGTAAGTGGAGGCAATCTAGCAAAAGATATCCAATAGGGAACATATATTCTGATAACCCTCGCCATCAAATAGTCATTATCGCTGCTTTGTTCAAGCACAATTTGTACAATCCTACAGAAGAATGGAAGATGAATAGCATAAGAGAAGTTCTACTAATGAATAGTTATGGGATGTTATCTGCCAGAAATTTTCCATGTTTGCACTGTTACCTTCTAGATAAAGCACTTCTTAGATTGATAAATTTTGAAGGTGCTTGGGTTGGATGTGATATAAGAACAGGCTCCTGGAAAACAGAAAAAATATTTCACTAGCGTGGGGAAAAAATTAAAGCATATATTTGTGAAAGCACTGTATACATACATGCATTTGTTCCCATCCCCCATGCGGAATGAGAGACAAGTACAAAGGGTTTCTTGGATCAACATTGTGAACCTTCACAGCCTCTCCAGGATTTAAGGCACCACGAGAGCAACTTGAATCTTCATCATCAAGGTGGCTAGAACTTACAGTATAATGTGCAGAAATGGGAAGATAGTATGCCAAACACAATGGAGACTTGATAATGATGCTCCAATCGTATACTGGATTCATGTGAACATCTTTGCCTATTTCCTTGGCTTCTATACTCAAGCAAAACCATAATCCATGGCAAGAACTGGAAGTGCCATCAATCTGTGAGCAGAATAGCAAGTTTTCTGATTCATACAGATCTGATACACATATATCTAGGATCTCCTCCTTTCTAAACTCAGTTTGACTGCGTCTCTCCTGGACATCACTCCAGGAGTAATTAATGTGTTCATGATGAGCTGCCGGTCTTAGCTGCAACATATAAGGCGCAACAGGATGTGAGATGCCTGGTAGTGGGACTGGAACCGCAGAATTGGGTTCCAACATTCCGATCAAGATTTGATCCTCTTTAACAGAACTGTCTTTTCCCTGTTCATCTGATCGTGCACTTTGAGTGAATCTTCCTTTTAGACGCAAATCAACAACAAAATTTGTTGTGTTAGTAACTGACACAAGGGAACGTATGCTAAGGTATCTGTTGCCTTCCTTGACTGTTGCTTCACTAGCAATCACACAATTGCCAAATCTCCAACATGCTGCAGGTACAGCATAATTTAACTTCATGTTTGTCCAAGGTCCTTCTTTGGAAGGACTAATTTGGATATATCCCATCTTACTTCTTCCAGGACTGGTTGTGTTCCCTTGTTGTACACTAGCTCTACCAGAAACAAGTACAGAAAATCTTATTTTCCCACTAGGTTTAACAGTTTCAGGTTCCTGCGAAGAATTGTGAATGCAAGGTCATAAAAAAGTAGGTAAATACAAATTTCCCAGAAGCACCATGCGTGCACTCTTTTCTGAAATAGTGACTTAATCGATACATGGTTCTAAAGTATCAGTTCTCACCACTGTCTTGGTTGACATAAGGTCACCTAGAGTCAAATCAAATTTGGCAAAGTCCAAATTTGAGGTAGGAGGGAGCTTTTGCACAACTTGCTTCAATGGAGCAGAGTATATTCCAACTGGTTGACCTGTTGTGAGCATAGATAATAAACTAGTGTAGGAAAACAAACAATATAATAATTATTGTTTTGCACTAAAACCACAAACCTCTACCAGCATCAAGCACAAGAAGCTCCAGAATATAACTATCCTGAAGTTTTTCAGGTGAAAACAAAATGTTAATAGAATGAAGGCGCAGCTGTTGAAAAAGTTACCACTAACCATAGTTAGAGCAACTGTCATGGATATGAGGACAAGATGTTCTCAGCTCACATACCTCAGATTCAACTTTGAAAAAGAACATCTCATTCCAGTTCACCTTTCTAATGTTATGCGATGAGTGTTCTCCAGCAGCGGCACAAGTACGGGCACTCTGTTGCCGAGGATCAGATATGGACTGATTTTCTGTAAAGAGCCGCACTGCAGTCATATATTCACCAGTTGCTAATCCTTCAATAACCTTGATCTGGGAAGGAAAACTAAGTTTAGAAGGACCGGAAAATGTCCTTTACAATAATTTATTTAGCAGACATGTCAATTGAAATATTGGGTTCAGACTAGACTGTAAGACATGGGCTGGCTACATTTCAAAATCGGAATCAGTTGATATCCTTCACTAGCATAATATATGTGAACACTCTAGTTCCCATCTATGGTCAGAAAAGATAGGCTTGGACATCGTAATAGTAGGTATAGATCCAATACAGTTTAGCAGAAACTGGTCAGCATCACCATCATCATCCAAGTTTCCCACTTCTGGTTGAGGTAATTTTGGAGTCTTGGAGGCCAGTTTATAGTCAATAATTACAAGTTAGGTATCCATCAATACCACTCCTGCAGTGTCTGTTGTCACAGGCTTTAAATGCTAGGTCATTTCAGCATGTGCTAACAAAAACCAAAATAGTAACCATGCTGTGGCAATTGTCTAGTAGCATGGGAAAAGGGTTCAACAGCCTTTGGAATATGGAGGACTTGGGATCCATAATCTTGAACGTCTAGGCTGGGCTCTAAGAGTTCACTGGCTGTGGGCACAAAAGACAGATCCTGATAGGCCTCGGGCAGGCCTCACGATTCAGGTCCCCAGAACACCTAGGCCCTATTCAACATTGTGGTGGATGCTATTGTGGGCAATGGGGAAGAAATTCGCTTTTGGTCTGATCGCTGGTTGGTCATACTGTGGCAGAATTAGCCCCTAATTTATTCAAAGCAGTCCCTAAACGCGTATCCAAGAGGCGGACAGTAGATCAAGCACTACATATCGAAGATGGCTGGAGGACATCACAGGGATCCTCACAGTACAAGGTCTTCTTGAATATCTGCAAATATGGGATTTGGTGGATGGTCCAGTCTTGCAGCATGAGGTGCGGGATCATTATAGATGGAAGTTAACACAATCTGGTTCATATAGTAGCAAGTTAGCCTATGCTGCATTCTTTGTAGGAACCATCAAGTTTGGCCCCTGGGGAAGCATTTGGAAGAGTTGGGCTCCTCCAAAATGTAAATTTTTTATCTGGTTAGTGTTTCAGAACCGATGCTGGCTCACTGATCGCCTAGCGAAGCAGGGCTTGCCCCACCATTAGGTTTGCCCTTTTTATGATCAAGAAAAGGAGACAATACATCACATGTTGGTGGGTTGTGTTTTCGTTCGACAAGTCTGGGTTTTGATCCTTCAACACCTGGGCCTGCTTGACCTGGCACCTGGTGTTACACCCGTTTCGCTAGTTGGTGAAGGAAAGCTAGTGCAGCAGTACCAAAGGAACTAAGGAAGGGTCTCAACTCTTTAATAATTCTGGTGGCCTGGGAAGTCTAGAAACACCAGAATGCTTGGTGTTTGAGAAGAAGGGGGTTGTTTCCCTCAAAAAACATAGACAGGGTTTTATGGTGCTTGGCAGGTGCTTTTAAGCTCCATGAAGTCCTGTCCAGGTTGCTTGCCTTGGGAATCCAAGATCCTTTAAGGTTCTGGTCGGCTGTTGCAGTTTTACTAGCCTGTGGAGTAGCTGTTTTTTAGGTGTGAGTGTGTGTTTTCCAGACTAATGTACTCTTTTTCTACCTTAACGAAATGACATGCAGCTCTCCTGCGTAGTTCGAGGAAAAAAAAGGTATGGATCAAAGAGTTGACCACTACCACTTCATCACAGAGCAAGCAACATGCAGGCGTACAAATGAAGCAGAAGATGCTGAAGATTCATCTAAAAGATGAAAAGGTACATAGTTGAGTACAAAAGAAAGAGCTACCTCAGCATCCGCGAGAATGGCAGTTACCATCAACCGATATGATCTAACAGATTTTCCATTTAAATGAGAATCCAACAGATTCTTTGAAGCAGGAACTTTTATGGACCTATCATCCCCAGATGGCAACAGAGTTACAAGTGAGCTGCTATTCTCAGCTGTTCTTATGTATATATCTTGCCCAAGTTTGTTTTGTGGGACAACATAATAACTTCTTCTTCGATGAACATCAAGAACTGGTTGTTCAGCAGAAGAAAATGTTTCCTGATAATAGAACAAAAGAACACTAAGAAGATAAACGATGGCAAAATGTTAACTGAATGCTTGTGTAGTTTCCATCTTTTTTATAGATGGAAAGACAACAAAATTTTTAAACATTAAGCTTAAAGTAGATATACCTTCTTGTATAATTCATCACCAAGGCTAATATTGTTCCAGCTAGCATAAGCTTGTGATAACATGTTCGTATTGGAAACTGATACATTCACATTCAGATCTCGAGTTGAGGTAATACGGAGTTGTCCAGGAGAGCCTGGTGTATTCATGTCATATTGGTACCTGATATTCATCACAAAAGAACTGAGTATCAAATTATGAAATAGGAAGCTGTGATTTTGTAAATAATATGGTGCTGCATGTGGTGGCTTAACAGACAAGTAAAACAGGTGAAAACATTGTGAATTATCCAAGCTAAATTAATTATTACTAAATATTTATGAACACAAAATAATGAAAGTATTATCTACAATGTACTTATGATTCTAAACCAAGAACTCTTAAAGCATGGGCATTGTAAATTACTAAATTAGGCAGGATACCAATAAGAATGGTTTGTTTCTCATGAGATTTTCAGTTCGTGTGCGTCGTACTTTTTTGTGTGTGCATCCCTCGGCCAGATTTATCTTTGTATACACATCTATACATATTATATACTTATTCAGTACGGTCCTCCCATACTGCTGAACTGCTCTCAAAAAGAAGAATTTATTTCCTAGAAGAATTACCTGAGAAATGCATCTGTTGGTTCAATGAAGGGCTCCCATGAACTATACTTATCATTATAAGATCTTGCCACAAATGACAAGTTCACAGTTGCATTTAGATGATGAGAACCCCCATGGTAACTAAGGCCAACATCATCAAAGGACATTCCGAATAACGGCACCATCTGCACGGAATAGTTCAAAAATCAATCTGAGGAAACATAACATAAGAATAGCTATCGCAATAAAGACACGAGTCAACAATAATTTGAGATATTCAAAAAATTATTGCTAGCCATGTACTTTGTACAAGACTCACCATTCCTCCATAATCATCAAAGGAGACAGCTGAAAATGTCTTAATTTCTGCATCAACAACGATGTTATCTGAACTCGATGATGTAGGTGGACCAGCAAGCTTCAGAGCATGCCTCTTGGGAGGTTTCCTATATCCACTTCTCACAAGAAATGTACCGGCATCATTATCAACAGTCCATAAGCTAAAAGGTTCATATGTTCTAGCACTAGATGAATCCCATACACTTTCCTCAGAAAATTGACCTCCCATCACCATGTCACTTCTAATACATCTTAGTAAACTGAAGTCCTCTTTCTCTGGAGAACTTTTTGATGCAACACATCCTAATGCCACATAACCTGAAGGAGCTTTAGGAAACCAAAACGATATACTCTCAGTACCACGGTGCTTCTTAATTCGACCAACAAGGTCATAACCTTCAGGAGCTCTGAGAAAAGTGTCTTCACCAGTATCACGAAGGACAACAGCTGAATTTGGTGGTTCATACCTACAAATGAAGTTAATTATCAAGTTGCGTGTCACAATCGGAGCTTGGTTCTTAAATAAAAAAGACTAATTATATAGAAGGTACCCGTTAACAGCTATGTCACCAAAGTAAAACATTCCTTCAGACAACATTGGACGCCATATTGAAAGCTTCTTTGGCGAAGAGGTCCCACTATTTGACCAAATTAGTTTAAAGCTTGCTACCGCTTCAAATAGCCGACCTGAGGTCAATGCTGATCTCTCTAGCTGAGCAGCATCATTCCTACAATCTTGATTCCTAGATATAGTCTTGGAAGATGAGTCTGCACTGTTGAACAGCATATGTCGAAGATCATAAGCATGTCCATGCATGCTCACGGTTGAAGGATCTCCAGGTAAGAAGGAACCAAAAGAGTTGTCAACACGCCAGAATATCATGTTACCGTTATCCCTAAAAAAATTGAAGGACGTAATGCATGAGTAATCTCTATTGCCATAGAACAAAAATGAAAACAAGTTCAGGTAATATATATTTGACCTCAGTGCAATGCAATCCCTTAAATTGCATGACGAAACCAAGGAAGCAGTTAAACAGAAAACTGCAGACAAAGGCGGTTCAGCAGCTCCAGGTGAAACAACACAACCCATTGCAACATAACCTGTGGGTGCTACAGGTAACCAAACAGAGCAGAGCTGGCCAACATTAGAGAGCATATTCTTCGAGTCTCTCTCATTCTGATCATTTGTTCTTGGAGAATTAGATTGCCATACTAGCTTGTATGATAAAGGCCTTTTGACCCTTACAACATTTGTGTTCAAAGCAAGGACTCTTTTAGTAGGAGGGTCATTCCTAAGATGAAAAGGTGGCTAAATGTTACAAATCCTTCCACCAGAAAAGCAAGTTAAGAAAGAGACAGGAGAATGAAAGAGTAATCACAAACATTGGTGTGAGATAATCGCCAAAAATGGCATATCCAGATGGAGCACGTGGTCGCCAGAAAGAGAACACTTGATCATTCATATTGCCTAAAACAAGTCAATGAAAGCAAATTATAACATATGACTACAACTGTGCAGTAACATGACTACAAGTATTAAGTACCTTGCACTGTTGCAACTTTATCAAACTGGTAGCACTCCAGTGACATTTTCTTTGACGACATCCTCAGAAATGCTGAAATTTCTTCCTCAACCGCTAAAAACAGTCTGAGGATACTAAAGGAAAAATTCATATATATTTCAGAAACCAGCACATGTAAATTTGTCTTTCCAGACGCGCTGGAATATTTCACAGCCATGTCAAATGGCTCTATAACTCTGATGCCATTACTCTCCATCTTTAAACCAAGTATATTTCCATTCATCTCCATACTGCCACCTTTCATTATAAGCCTGTTGCATAAAAAGGGGGTTAGTCCCCAACAGAGTACAGAAAGAACATCATTTAATATGGAATGTGTCAGCCACATGTTGGCAGAACCCTTTCCCCCTTACAAGAAATGGTGCGCTTCAGTAACTTCTCAGCAAGATGATTGCATGATGTTGGAGTATGTGTGTGTATGGCCCATATAGAGGCCCATGTATCACTGTCTATATACCCACTGGAAGAATACTAGAGAACAATAACTGCGGGGGGGTGTTGGAGTATGTGTGTGTATGGCCCATATAGAGGCCCATGTATCACTGTCTATATACCCACCCATCTAGGGTTGGAAGAATACTAGAGAACAATATTCTCCTACACATGATTTTCTTGTCACATGTATTAGACTTTTTTTTCGACAAGGAAAAGTTTCTTAATCTTAGACAATTACATCAAGATGATACAATCGACTAAGACCATTCCCGGCCTCTGCATAGCTAAGATGCACACAGCCTGTAGAAAAACAAAAAGACATGACAACATATGACATGCCGCGGCGAACCACACAACACGACTTAATCTTCAAATCCGAGCACTACCCTAGCAACTGGACTGTAAAAAGGCTCTCTAAAAACAACGCCTCCAACAAGGACACAGCATGCAAGCGCACACCATCATTGCCATAGTCCAACTAGTAAAAGCCAGACCATTGGTTTTCACTCTAGAGAACAATTCTTCGAACCCCAAACAATGCCTTCAACAAGACCATTGTCAGGCACAACCAGCTAAGGTCAGACCTGGGGATTTCTCCACAAAAGCAGAGGAATCAGTACCCAAAACCAAGATCCTCAGGTGTTCTCCCCCGCTTCTTCTCGAGCAGTCGAACCATAACACCCAATCTAAACCAACTTCAATCGGCTGTAATCTCTAACCGTCCCACGATAACTTCATCACGAAGTGCCTAAAAGACACGCACAAAGTCTGCAGGATCAACGTTAGAGTAGGCGAAACCATGAATCGAAGTCAAGATGACTCGGTTTTTATAGAGAGAACTGCATATGCATTAGACTATGTATAGTTGTATGGTTTAACCTGTACTCCAAGGTCACAACCCCCCCCCCCCCCTCTCCTGTAGGAGGAAATGATTGTTGTGTGTATTCCTCGAACCCTAGAAGGGTGGGTATATAGGTAGCTATACATGGGCCTCTATATGGGCTATACACAGGCCCTATGGGCCACACACACATATACACTAACCCCCCCCCCCGCAGTCTGGACTACCGGCGCAGCGGTGTACAAAACTGGCCAACAAAGAAAGAAACTCACACACAAGACCCCCCGCAGCCACAACTAGCCACTGGCTACGTTGAGGCTGGACCGAAACTCCGAGAAGGTCGAGGAGGGAAGACCCTTGGTGAAGATGTCAGCAAACTGGGAGGTGGTCGGTACATGGAGAACCCAAACATCGCCGATAGCCACCCGGTCACGAACGAAATGCAAGTCAATCTCCACATGCTTCGTCCGCTGATGCTGAACCGGGTTGGTGGAGAGGTACACGGCGCTGACGTTGTCACAGTAGACGAGCGTGCTCTTGGCGAGCGAGCTGTGAAGCTCAGCCAAGAGCTGTCGGAGTCAGGAGGCCTCAGCCACGCCGTTAGCAACAGCCCGGTACTCCGCCTCAGCACTCGAGCGGGAGACAACCGGCTGTCGCTTGGACGACCAGGAGATCAGGTTGCCGCCGAGGAAGACGGCATAACCTGAGGTAGAGCAGCGCGTGTCCGGGCACCCCGCCCAGTCAGCGTCAGTGTAGACGACCAGCTTAGCTGAAGGAGACCGGTGGAGGACCAAGCCGAAGTCAACTGTGCCTCGGACGTAGCGAAGAAGGCGCTTCAGCGCAGCAAGATGTGACTCTCGAGGATCATGCATATGGAGGCAGATCTGCTGGACAGCGTAGGTGAGATCCGGCCTGGTGAAAGTGAGGTATTGTAAGGCTCCAGCAAGACTCCGATAGGCAGTAGGATCAGTCACAGGATCACCCAGAGTAGCAGACAGCTTCGCCTGAGTGTCAACAGGAGTGGAGCAAGGCTTGCAATTAGTCATCCCAGCACGCTCCAGGATATCAAGGGCATATTGACGCTGGTGAAGGAGAAGACCAGCCTGACGGGGCTCAACTGTCACGCCCAAGAAGTGGTGAAGCTTGCCCAGATCCTTCATAGCAAACTCCTGCTGAAGAGGAGATAATCCGCTGGAGCAGCTGTGGACTAGAGGCAGTCAGAACAATGTCATCAACGTAGAGGAGGAGGTAGGCAATCCCATCAGCATGGTGATATATGAACAAGGAAGTATCTGACTTGGCCTCAACAAACCCTAGTGTCAGCAAGAAGGTGGCAAACCGAGAGTACCATGCCCGAGGAGCCTGCTTCAGACCATAGAGACTTGTTCAACTGGCAGACCAAATCCGGACGACTGGAGTCCACAAACCCTGCTGGCTGGCTGCAGTAAACTGTCTCGGTCAGAGTGCCATGAAGAAATGCATTCTTGACATCGAGCTGGTGCACCGTTCAAGACCGAGAGAGAGCCAGAGAGAGAACAGTGCGCATTGTAGCAGGTTTCACCACTGGACTGAAAGTCTCATCATAGTCCACACCAGGACGCTGAGTGAACCCCCGAAGGACCCAACGCGCCTTATAGCGCTCCAGAGTACCATCAGCCCGTCGCTTGATCGTCCAAATCCACTTGCCGGTCACGACATTGCAACCAGACGGACGCGGCACAAGGTCCCAAGTCTGGTTGGCAAGAAGAGCTCCATACTCCTCTTCCATCGCACGACGCCAGTTCGGATCTGCCAGAGCCTCACGAACCGACGTCGGGATCGGAGACAGCCGCGGCTCCCCCCCGGTGGCGGAGAGAGCCCGCGGCCGAAGAACCCCGGCCGCCTGCCGGGTCACCATGGGATGGGTGTGACGAGGATCCCGATGGATGACCGGCAGGTGGTACACGGCCGGCTCCACCCGAGAGCGGCATGGTGGAGGCGGCGGTGGTGGCGGCGGAGGCGGTGTGGGCGCCGGTGGAGGAGGCGGTGACGGCTCCGGTGACGATGGTGGAGGCGGCGGAACCGTCGAACGACGCTCGTAGACATAGCGCACAGGAGGCGCATAGTCCACGGGCACCTCCGGGGCAGGAGCTGGAGAAGCCAGCGGCTGTGGAGGCACCGGACGGCGTCGGTACACCTGCACTGGCTCGGCGTAGCGTGCAGGTGGTGGCGGGGCCGCGCGTGGCACGACAGGAGGCACCGGGACGGTGGTGGGCGCAGCAGAGGGCGCCGGAGCCACGTGTGGCGGGGCGACAGGCTCCGGGGGCACCAGGGCCACACGTGGCACAACAGAGGGTGCCGGGGCCGCGTGTGGTGCAGGAGGAGGCACCGGGGCCACGCGTGGTGCGGAAGAGGGTGCCGGGGCCGCGCGTGGCGCAGCCAGGGGCACCAGGGCCACACGTGTAGCAGAGCGTGCCGGGGCCGCACATGGCGCGGGAGAGGGTGCCGGGGCCGCGTGTGGCGCGGGAGGAGGCACCGGAGCCGCGCGCGACACGGGAGAGGGTGCCGAGGCCGCGTGTGGTGCGGGAGGGGGCACCGGGGCCAGGTGTGGTGGGGCAAAGGGCACCGGGGTCGGGTGTGGCGCAGCAGAGGGCACCGGAGACGGTGGTGCACCGGGGAAACCTGCGGAAAAGGGAAAGGGAGACAGAGGTGGCTGAACCACCGGGTCAGGAAATAGAGACGCCAGCTCAGGGTCTGGAGAAGGTGTAGAGGAGGTGGAGTAGGGGAAATCCGACTCGTCGAACACAATGTGGCGGGAGATGAGGACTCGGCGAGAGGTGAGGTCAAAGCAACGGTACCCCTTGTGGTCAGGGGAGTAACCGAGAAACACACAACGAGTGGAGCGGGGCGCCAGCTTGTGAGGAGCAGTGGCAGCGGTGTTAGGGTAACAAGCGCACCCGAAGACTCGAAGGTGATCGTAGCTAGGAGGGGTACCGAAGAGAGCATGGTGAGGAGTCAGAGCAGGGGAAGCAGTGGAAGGAAGACGGTTGAGCAAGTAGGTGACGGTGTGGAGGCTCTCGGCTCAGAAGCGCGGGGGCAGAGAGGCCTGGATCAGAAGGGTGCGCATGATGTTGTTCGTGGTCCAAATCATGCGCTCAGGCTTGCCGTTCTGGGGAGATGTATACGGACAAGACATGCGCAACTGGACACCCCGAGAGAGGAAGAAGGAACAAGAGGTGTGATTGTCGAACTCACGCCCGTTGTCACACTGGACAGCCTTAATGGTGAGGCCGAACTGAGTAGACACCCAGGCAAAGAAGTGGAAGAGGGTGGGAAACGTGTCAGACTTGGCACGCAAAGGGAAAGTCCAGGAGTAGTGAGAGAAATCATCGACCACTACTAGGTAGTACTTGTAGCCCGAAAGACTAGGGACAGGAGAAGTCCATAGATCACAGTGAACAAGATCAAAGGCATGCGTCGCATGCGAAGAAGAAGAGAAAGGAAGGCGAACATGGCGACCCAACTGGCACGCATGGCAGAGATGCTCATCAGAAGCCCGAGTGCAAGGAAGATGTGCACTACGACTGAGCTGAGCCAAAGTGTCGCGGCCGGGGTGACCAAGCCGGCGGTGCCAGGTAGTGGAAGAGGGAGTGGTGACAAGGGCAGCTGACGAGGAAGAAGGCAAAGGTGGTGTAGTGGGAGTAGGAAGGCGAAGGGTGTAAAAGGGTCCAGAGCTATCGCACCGGAGGAGCGGACGCCCGGACACAGAATCCTTCACGGTAAGGCTAGAGGGATCGAATTCAACAGAACAAGAATTGTCAGTTGTAAACTGACGAATGGAAAGAAGGTTATGGATCATCTGAGGAGCAACGAGGACATTGGGAAGACGAAAGGGACCAGGAGCACAACCCACGAAGGTGACAGGAAGACAAGACCCATCACCAACCATGATCGAAGACGGATAAGAGGTATGTGGGGGTCGGACAGAAGAAAGGAGGCTAGCATCAGGGGTGGTGTGGTAGGAGGCACCCGAGTCGGCGATCCACTCAGTGCGGACAGGTGGTGTCACCCCCATGGTGCTGAATGCCTGCGTTGGAGGCTGAGTGGGAGTAGGCGAGATGCGCCCTGACCATGGGTCGCTGAAGAATGGCCAGGGCACAGTCGGCCCGGGGGGAGGAGCAAGGACGCCGGAGGGAGTAGGGCCGAGAGCGCAGTAGGGAGTGGCACCAGCTGGTGGAGGAGCGATGGCGCCCGGAGGGGGAGCCCAGGCGGTTGCGGCGCCCAACAGATAAGGGGACACAGGTACGACCGCAGCTGGCGGCGGCACGGCCCTGGGCGGCGGCACGGCAGACCAGCAGGGGCGCGCCGCTCCTCCTCGCGGCCCGGACCGCCGACGCCGCGCCGCCCCATCCCCATCCGGGCCGATGCGCGTTGCTCACCGCCGCCTGCGCTACCCGACCCTGCAGTGCCCGACATGGAGGGCGTTGTCGCAGACGCGTGCAGGAGCGCGGAGCGGGCGGGGAAGGAGCTAAGCTCCACACGGAGAGCGGCGTCGGCGACAGGAGCAGGGGCCAGCGGCGGCGCGAAGAGAACCGCCGGGAGGGGCGCGACCCCCGCACGTGCAGCCTGAGCCACGGCCAAGGCGGCGGCGAGGGCATCGACGGCGGGCGGGACGCCGACGGCGGGTGGCGCGAAGAGGGAGCTCACGCCGGTAAGTAGGGGAGCCAAGGGAGTGCCACCGACACTCCCACCGGCGTCGGAAGCAGGAGCAGCAGCTGCACAGGGCAGCAGCAGAGGGCGCCCCGCGCCCGCGGGCAGTTTGGCCGCACGCAGGATGGCGGTCGCGGCGGTCCCCCCGTCCATCGCGTGCTCCACGAGTCCGCGCGTGCGGCCGGAGCAGCGGTCGCGTCGGCCAACCTGGGCGCCGTCCGAGGGCGGAACGGGAGGCAGCAGGGTAGAGGAGTCCGCGCTCCCTGCAGCTCCCAGCCCGGCGCAGGTGAGGGCGAGCGCAGGGTTGAAGTCGAGCGCGCCGGAATCGGCAGCAAGAAGCCCGTCCGTGGCCGCGGCAGAGAGGGGCGCGGTGGCCGCGGTGGTCGGCGCGCGCGGCTCCGGGCCGAGGCACGCAAAATCGGCGGTGCGAAGGGTGGCGGCGGAGGCCAGCTCGCGCGATTCTGTGCCGATGCGCGCGGGATCAGCAACACACAAGGCGGCGGCGAGGAGAACGACCTCGGGCGGTGGGGGCTGAGGGCCGCTAGTGGCGGCGCAGGGGAAGGAGGTCCCTGGCGGCGCGCGCACAGCCGCGGACACCGACGGCTGGAACAGAGGACCACCACTGCCGGCGGTGGCGGCGGCTCTAGTGGCCGCACAGGCCGCAAAGGCGGCCGCGGGCACTAGCTGGAACACAGGGGTGGCGCCGGCGGCATAGGAAGGAAGAGGAGGGAGGGGAGGAGGTGGCGCCGTCGGCTGGTGTCCAGCCATGGCTGTAGCGGCGGCGGGAGCTAGGAGAAGAGGAAAGACCAGTCTGATACCATGTAGGAGGAAATGATTGCTGTGTGTATTCCTCCAACCCTAGAAGGGTGGGTATATAGTTAGCTATACATGGGCCTCTATATGGGCTATACACAGGCCATATGAGCCACACACACATATACACTAACATCTCCCCTAGGGTGTGTGGTGTTTATCCTATTCTCTACAAAGTGGAAACATGAAGTAAATGTAAAAGGAAAATGATGCAATCAGCAATCTGCCTTTTTACCAACATAATTTATCCCATCCTGCATATGGTATATCGATATTTACCAACAAAGTTAATATAGGTTGGGATCATAACCATCAACAAAAAAATAGGTTTAAGACAATTGAGAACTACATTGAACAAAGTGGTACTAGAAAACCTGACCTGCAATGTGCATCAGTACGTGCATGAATAACTTTTGTTGATAATGCTAAGTTTTCACCAGCATTTCTCGATGTACTATAGAAAGTAAGCTCTGGTCCAATAGCCTGAAACAATCAGGTAATCAGAAAATACACTTCGACCATACAATTACAAAATGCACTCATGTGCGGATGCAGTGGTTTCAAAAATCACATCATGGAGTTGCTCAATAGTTTGTGAAAGAGATTAATCTGCGTGGAATAGTGGATTGTGTTGGAGTATAAGTGAATTGTCCACCTTTCCTCATCAGCTTAAGCTTTTGGGTTGAATCAGAGCCAGAGGTCTCGAGTTCGAATCCTGGCGGGCGCGTTAATTAAAATAATTACAGCCCACTCCAATATCCACGTATACAGCCTGGGGGAGCCTGCACGTGAGGGGGGTGTTGGAGTATAAGTGAATTGTCCACCTTTCCTCATCAGATTAAGCTTTTGGGTTGAACTGGTTGGAGCATGCAACTTATAGGGGTGAGGAGATCTAGGGGCCAAAGGAAACCTGCAATCAAGATCTCCTCAGGACTCTCTAACCAACTATATCTCTACAATACCAAACATAGGGCCAGCTGGCTATGCAAGCCAGGCCCGGGCCCACACATGATCAGGCTGGCTAATAAGGCAGGCGCGGCGCATGACCCTAAACACACAAGCACATACATCTACTATCTAACAGTTTGTAATTTGTAACCTACTGGAAACCACAGTACTCAACATCTGACACACAGCTGGTGGACGCAAACCTTACAGATTTAGGGATCTGTTGACTTGCATGCACCAGCCCATTGATCCAAAAGCTTAAGCACTCATGAGGGAAGGAGCGGCCCCTCCCTCTCAGCTCCCGCCGGTCTAAAAAGATGTGCTACAGAGTGGGCTGCAACTTTTATCTATTTAAAATGCATCAATTCACGCAAAAGCTTAAGCTTCTAACTGAAGATGGGAAATAGACTGATATTTCAACAGTTACATTCAAACATAAAATCAAAATTTAGATATTCCTGAACTTTCATGAATCTGCAATTCTGCAGGGTTCGTTGCTTAGGGGAATTTCAAAACAAATAATGTCAGCTTGCTTCAATAAGTGACATTGGTGTACATACATGACTAGGGGGGTGGTACAAGAGGAAAACTGTGTTAAGAGAGTTATGAATTCATGTCTGAACTACAGCTACAAGTAGAAAGCAATACCTGTAACTCCATTATGAATTCCGTCGATATGTCAACACTTGCATTTTTAACAGTGTCTTCTGCAATTTCCTTGCTGGGAGCCGACAAGAGACCATCATCTTCTCTTATGAAGTAGACACAGTCACTCTCTGATGCTGAATAACAGCAATCGTCACCGAGAGAGACACAGGAGTCTAAATATTCACCATTCTGTGGCAACGTATTGAAAATTGCCAAGACCAAAATGGTTAGGGTAGTTATATAGGTGGGGTAAGTAGAAAGTGAGAATAATAGGAATTGAAAGCACAGGATATTACCACTATAGTGACATTCCGAAACTGCAACCTCTTACACCCCAGCACATGGATGAAACTCTCAGAGCTAGGTCTTGAGAGGAGTTTCCCCTCTCTATCCAGCAAATATAACTTCCCACCCTTCCCATCATATATAAAGTGATCAAATCTTTCATTATCAACAATCAAGGGCTTCTGAGGTGAAAGACTAAATGTTGAACCCTCCTGATAATAAATCTGATCATTCAATATTACTGGAGAAATCATGTGTAGAAGATCCTTGTCTTCATCGTTGGATAAAAGACTCCGAGCAGATGGCACAAAGAACTCAACTATTGCTAGTAAGAAGTCAAGTGCCACAAGAAACTTGGGTCGCTGAACACATAGATAGAGAGATGACGAAGATTTCCGGAAGATGGCATCAAGAATGAGCATTGAGGGGATTGGCTCAAGACCCAGATCCTTTTGTATTCTTTGTTCACCTGAATCAAGTTCATTATGATCATCATAGCCATCAACGGATGATGTGTCTCGGACGGTTGCAGATTTCCCAATGGCAAGCCTTAACTCATCTTTTGTTCCTTCACGATCATCAAAAACGGAAAAGCCTTTGAGGGTAGCATACAGAAAACTCTCCTCTCGTGTGTTTGATTTATATAGAAGCCATGCGCCACTCGCCTGCATACAGAAAATATATGAGATGTAAACCAATCCCAACAAAGAGGGATAGACCCATAAGAAAGAAATGCCCAAAAGATAAAAAATATTTACTCACAATATGACCCAGAGTAGTAAATAGGACACACCAGAAAAGAATACTTTAACACACACAGAAACAGCATAAAAAATGTTATCTGATTCTAATTCTCAAATTACTATAGACACCTATACCAATTCCACATTCTTATTTTCTATCCAAATTTGGACAGATGTACCTCCCTCCCTCTAGGATGTCTTTTTTTGTGTTCACTAATCACATAGCTGAGATTCAGCAGCTCCTTAAAAAGAACTCGGCTGGTGGGGGAAAGACCGCCACCACAGTAGCCCTCACAGTATTTCACTAAGAAGAGCTCAACCAGAGCCCGGACAAGAAAAGCCATGAAAGCTGGTCATCTCATACATGGGGATGCCAATTGCCACCCCCGGTGGTTCGGGCCTTGACCTGTGCTTTGAGGCTCAACCCACACAATCAGCTCCTTACATGAGGGCCCATTCACCACATGTTGGTTCACCCATGCCAGCCAAGAGAACCAGAGAGTGAGTTTTTTTACCCAGCCTGAAATTTGCTACCACGGGGATTGAACCCAGGACCCAGGACCTAGGGTGCTACTAAGGTCTACTGTGTTACAGGCCTCTTCGCTCAGCAGCTCCTTACTGTTGGAGTATAAGTGAATTGCCCACCTTTCCCCATCAGCTTAAGCTTTTGGGTTGAACTAGTTGGTGCATGCAACTCAATATGGTACCAGAGCCAGAGGTCTCGAGTTCGAGTCCTGGCGGGCGCGTTAATTAAAATAATTACAGCCCACTCCAATATTCACGTATGCGGCCTGGGGGAGCCTGCACGTGAGGGGAAGTGTTGGAGTATAAGTGAATTGCCCACCTTTCCCCATCAGCTTAAGCTTTTGGGTTGAACTGGTTGGTGCATGCAACTCAATACTTACAAATGACCAAATATCAAGCCTGCAAACCCACTGAATGTAGTTTAATATTTTTATTTGTTGGCCTAGGAGTCCACCTAATTTTCTTCATGGAAGACTGGCCAACATCCATTTTAAAAGTTGTGCTGTCTAGTGATGAGAACTGGTACTAACGCGCCACAACCTGCTGCAGCCTGCTTTCTAGGATGGTGGAGGCAAGCAATCACAGCAGCCCCAAAGGAGGCTCGCAAAGGGCTGAATTCCTTAATAATTTTCGTGGCCTGGGAGTTATGGAAGCACCGTAATGCTTGTGTTTTTGAGAAGCAAAGGCCTAGGATTCAAGATGTTCTTAGTTCTGTTAGTTTGGAAAGACACCTGTGGTGTTTGGCAGGGGCCTCCAAACTCAAGGAGCTAATGTTTAGGCCGTCGGCGTTCTTGGCCTAGGGCCTGAGGCCGCTGTGGTCGTGTTTTATTTTCTTCCGTGGCACTAATGTACTGGTGTGTGTGGTGCCTTCATTAGGCACCTGGGTGGTCTTTCTAACCATGTAATTTTCTTCTACCTTAATGAAATGGCACGCAGTTCTCCTGCGCTGTTCGAGAAAAAAAAGAACTGGTACTAAGGGGGTGTTTGGCAGCACTCCACTCTAGAAAAAACAGCTCCACTCCACCAGCTCCACAAAACTCCCTGCCAAACATGTCCAGCTCCAGAACAAACATGGAGTTGGGGGGTCAGATCCACGTTTTTCTTGGTGTACCTCAAGGGGTGCTCCAGAAACATCAGTTTCAGACCTCCTCATGGAGTTGTGGGTTATTTACCGACCTTTGCCACTCGTTACACAACATACCGGTTCGTTTCTAATTATTTCCTATGAACTATCTCTGTTTCCTCCCTTTGGCCGCAGAGGCGCAGACCATGGAGTTGTCAGGCGGATTTATGGAGAAAGATTGAGAAAGGGGCAGGCTTTGGTTTGCTTCTTGCGTGAAGAAAACTGACGCGGGCCCCAGTCACAGGCTATAATAGACTTTCACAACAAGATTGTCTATTTGTAGAGATGGATCCATGCTTCTTGACAAACATGTAGACAGCTCCAGTATTTTTTTCTGGAGTAGGTGGAGTGGAGCTCGAAAATTTGGAGTGGAATGCTGCCAAACACCCCCTAAATGCTAATACATTTTTCTAGACTTATGGACGAACAAACTAAAACCTAAGAAGTTTTCGTTAGAATTTACATATTTCTTGCAATGCTATCACAAGGCTACTTCAGTTACTTGTAAAAATACACTTGCTGATACCAGTCAGCTAGAGAACGAAATGCTAACCACAGTTTTATGCATAATGTCAGAAGTGGTACGTCAGTTATGTTCATGCAAGCTTTCAACATGATTATGAGACAAGCCCAGGTAAGGAAAAGGAAAGGACATGAAAAACAAACAAAGCAGTCAATGCAGTTCCAAAGTATTTTTCTCTACAAAAATTGAGTACCTGCACACTAGCCAGAGGAGAATCTCTTGTCGATCCTGAATGCAGCGAAAGCTCAACCAGATTTACTGAGACAGAAAATTTATTAGATATCCATGTTTCCTCATCTTGGGACAAGTCCTGAATACTTTCAGAAGATGCAGATGCCTGTGATGGAGTACTGGAAGTGCCATATTGAGGATCATTCAGAGGTGGCACAGTACGTGGTGTCTCGGAGAAGTTAGACAATGCACATTCAGATATGATCTCATATTCTCGATTGGATAGTGCTGCTTTCAAAACATCCACCTACGAGATATTGTAGGTAAAAGAAATGAGTGTCTCAATGAAGCTATAAGAAAAACAAATGAATCTAACCAGGGACCTCCACAATGAAATATGCGTTCACAGCAAATGTGCTACCTTAATTGCTGCCTCCACTGCTGGCAACTGATGCCTGAGATCACGCAATGATCTACGAAGTTCAAATGAGAGGCCTTCCACATCTTGAATTATGGTTTCACCACGCACCATATCCATACCAATAACTAAATTTATGTCCTTTACCTACAAAAGGAAGTTTAAACGTTCTATAAGAATGATTTTAAGCATGGTGTCATAAGGAATAAGATGTGGAAAACAGTTGTTTGTTTGCCCAGTATTCTAAATAGGAAACAAAATCATAAAAGACCAACATGACAGGAACTTCCTGCAAGCCCAAAACATAACAATCATAATAAGATACAATCAGTCATGGCTACTATAAGCTGCAGCCTCCTACTATTTTACAAGATCAACTAAGATCGCAATGGCATATATTTGTCAAAAATGAACTTACCGTAACTGTCAAAATGTCTAAGTGAACAGCGCTCATCTCATTCTTATCACCACCTATCCACTGGAATTCATTTTGGACTGTTATGTATAGGACATCAAGCTCCAAAAAGCTGCAAACCAATGTGATCATCTTTAAGATATGATACAAGTAAATGAATAAAAAAATGTTCATATGCACGAAAGCATCCTTACTCAGCACTATCAGTTTCACGGGGCATAACAATTATAGGCCTGCTGAAAGAAACATCCAATTTGAGAGCAGGTGAACCTTCCATATCGGTTTTGCTAACCCACTTCTCCGAATTAGTCGCATTGTCTTTCAGCTTTACAACACTGTCAGAACTTTTTGGGACAAGTCCCATAAAGTAACTGATAATCTGCAGACAGGGAGAGATAGAGATTAAACTATTTGCAGACTTAAGAAGCATATTGAGCTCTAAAGACCATACCTCTTGAACAAAACGGTTCAGGTAAACAATTCTAACTTCAGAAAGCTGCCCTACAAGGCTATAGTCATAACCGCAATAATCTTCATCACCAACATTGTATGAAGTAAAGTCAATCTGCACCATGATTTTGAAAACTGATTATTCTTCTACGATTCTGTTATGGACACTATATTCGGCAAACAGTATAGGCGGCTAAAGAAGAAGGATAAGGCGCCAAATAGTGGCTAGAAAGCTGTTAAGATATTATGTAATCTTTAGTTAGTTGGCCACCGGCCTAGATTGGATTTGGTTAGCTAGAGATAAGGAGGATTAGTTGATTGAGTTAGTTACTTAAGTAGGGGCCTTGCGCCCAGGAGAGGGTAAGCAGAGGATTAGGCTTAGAGCTCAGAGCCTCCTAGGGAGGGCGAGCAGGCTGTAATCCCCCTGCTGATTAAGAGATTGAGTCCCAATAATCTAGCCATAACATCTCTGGTATCAGACGGGTTCTTCCTCGGATCAATTCCCTCTGCGCCAGTTGATTGCTCCACGTCCCCTGTTCCCGGCGCGCCGCTAAACCCACCGCGCCCACAGCCATGCCCGACGACGCCGCCGTCGAGGACCCCAAGGACGAGACTCCCGTTCCACAATGGGCGTTCGCCGACGCACTGGACCGCCTGGTCGGCATGATCAATGACCTCGGAAAGAAGATCGACGCCGAGGCCGCCGACCGCAAGACCGGCGAAGCGCTCCTCAACACGTCGATCAAGAACGTGCAAACGCAGCTGCTGGAGAAACAGGGGCGATTCGACACCAATCGCACCAGCAACGACTCCGGCACCGGCGGCCCTGCCCCGCCCACCCACAAGCTTCGCTTCCCCAAGTTCGACGGCACCGGCGACCCGCTCGTCTGGCTGCACAAGGCGGAGCAATTTTTCCGCGCCCACGAGACGCCGCCGTCGCAGATGACATGGACGGCGTCGTTCTACATGGATGGCGCGGCCAGCCAGTGGTATTTCCGCTGGGAGAAGAATCTGGGTGCCGCGCCGTCGTGGGAGGAGTTCGCCGCCGGCGTCAATCGACGTTTCGGCCCGCCCCTCCGCGCCAATCCGCTGGGCGAGCTCTCCCAGCTTCGACGAACCGGCACGGTCGACGAGTACCAGGAGAATTTCCTCAACCTCCTGGCGCGCTGCGAGGAGATCACCGAGAAGCAGCAGATCGCGCTCTTCACGGCGGGTCTCACGACACCGCTCAGCGTCGACGTCGAGCTCCACTGCCCGGCCACCCTCGAAGATGCTATGGCACTGGCACGGGCATACGAGCGTCGCCTCACGCTCCCGGACGACGCCGCGCGCACCATACCCCGGCCGTCGGCCTCATCCCGCCCTCCGCCGCGTCCGCAGAACACCGCCAAGCCCCCGGCCACTCCCCCAACCACCGCCACAAGTTCAGCCGCCACGCCAAACGCGCCAACAAAGCCACCAGGACCGCCGGGCCGTTTCAATCGCCTCACACCGGAGGAGATGGCCCGCCGCCGCCTCGACGGACTCTGTTTCAATTGCCCGGAGAAATTCTCCCGTGAGCATTCGAAGCAGTGCTCCATGCGCGGAATTTACTACCTGGAGGCGGCCGACGACGAAGAAACGGGCGCCACGACGGAGGATCCGTCCGAGGACATGACCATCTCCATGCACGCACTCTCCGGTGTGCGCACCAGCTCCACCATCAGCCTCCACACCGCCGTCGCCGCCGACACCGTCGCAGCTCTGGTTGATTCAGGATCGACCCACTGCTTCATAGCAGAACAGACGGCAAGCCGACTCGGCCTGACCCCCCACGCCCGCACCGGACTTACAGTAGGGGTCGCCAATGGGGATCGCGTTCCGTTGGCAGGCGTTTGCAAGGGCGTCAACATCAAGATCGGTGATGAGGCTTTCGCGGTCGACCTCTATGTCATCTCCCTGCACGGCTACGAGCTGGTCCTCGGGTGCGATTGGCTAAGCACTCTGGGACCGATCCTCTGGGACTTCAGGCGCCTAACCATGGCCTTTTGGCGCGAGGATCACCGTGTCCAGTGGCGCGGGGTTGCAGCACCGTCCATCCCCCGCCTTGCGGCCACGGAGATCTTGGACTTGATCCACATGCTGATAGAAGAATTCGGGGACCTCTTTTCTGAACCAACAGGTCTGCCGCCGCCGCGCATGTTCGATCACCGGATACATCTGCTGCCGGAGACACAGCCCATCGCCGTTCGGCCGTACCGGTACCCGCAAGCACTGAAGGATGAGCTGGAGGAGCAATGCGCCGCGATGCTGGCCCAGGGGATCATCCGCGCCAGCACCTCCGCCTTTTCGTCGCCAGTGCTTCTAGTGCGCAAGCCCGACGAGTCATGGTGTTTCTGCGTCGATTACAGAGCCCTCAACAGCAAGACAGTGCGCGACCGTTTCCCAATCCCGATCGTCGACGAGCTTCTGGACGAACTCAAGGGGGCGGTCTTCTTCACGAAGCTTGATCTGAGCAGTGGCTACCACCAGGTCCGCATGCATCCGGATGATGTGCACAAAACGGCGTTCCGCACTCACCATGGCCATTTTGAGTTCCTGGTCATGCCATTCGGATTGACGAACGCGCCCTCAACATTCCAAGCACTGATGAATGAAGTTCTCCGTCCGTTCCTGCGCCGGTTCGTGCTCGTGTTCTTCGACGACATCTTGATCTTCAGCCGGACGCACGCGGAGCATCTTCAGCATGTCAGGGCCGTCTTCGACGCACTCCGCACTCATGGCCTCGTCCTCAAGCGCTCCAAGTGCAGGTTCGCGGAACGCCAAGTCCATTACCTGGGCCATGTGATTGCCCAGGACGCCGTCGCCATGGACGCCGACAAGGTGTCGGCCGTTCAGGCTTGGCCGCTGCCCAAGACGGTAAAGGCGCTGCGGGGATTTCTTGGCCTCACCGGGTACTACCGGAAATTCGTCCATGGCTATGGCCTCATCGCCGCGCCACTAACAGCACTACTCAAGCGAGAGGCTTTCCTCTGGACTCCGGCAGCAACGGCGGCGTTCGAGGCGCTCAAGACAGCGCTCACAACGGCGCCTGTGCTACAGCTGCCCAACTTCGGCGAGCGTTTCATCGTGGACTGCGACGCATCGGGCTCCGGATTTGGCGCGGTGCTGCACCAGGATCATGGCCCTATCGCCTTCTTCAGCAGGCAAGTAGCACCACAACACGCGAAGCTCGCCGCCTATGAATGGGAACTCATCGGCCTCGTCAAGGCGGTGCGCCATTGGCGGGCGTATCTCTGGACGACGGACTTCGTCGTTCGCACTGATCACTTCAGTCTCAAGCACCTCCTGGATCAACGCCTATCCACGATTCCGCAGCACACATGGGTAAGCAAATTGTTTGGCTACTCGTTCCAGGTCGAATACAAGCCGGGCAAGATGAATGCTGCGGCTGATGCACTCTCTCGCCGCGATGAAGACGCCCTCCAGGGGCGCGTCCACGCCATCTCGCGCCCGGAGTTTGCTCTGTTCGAGGAGTTCCGCAAGGAGGCGGACCAGCTGCGGGAGATCAGGACCAAGCGCCAAGAAATTGAGGAAGGGATCGCCGGCGCAGCCTGGTCTGTGGTCGACGGGATGGTCCTGTATCGTGGCAAGATCTTCGTGCCGACCTCCTGCTCCTTCTGGCCTCAGATCCTGGAGACGGCACACGGCGCGGGCCATGAGGGCACCCAGAAGACGCTCGTCCGCCTGCGTGCCTCTTTCTACAACCCCAAGGCGTCCAAGATGGTGCGCGAGTTCGTACGGGGGTGTATCGTCTGCCAGCGGAACAAAACAGAGCACCTGCACCCCGCCGGGCTGCTCCAGCCGCTCGACGTGCCGCACTCGGTCTGGAGCGACATCACGATGGATTTCGTTGAAGGATTTCCGAGGGTTGGCGGCAAATCCGTGGTCATGACGGTGGTGGATCGATTCTCGAAGATGGCACACTTTGTGCCGCTCGGCCACCCCTACACCGCGCTCACCGTCGCCCAGGCGTTCTTCGAGAACGTTGTCAAGCTGCACGGGTTCCCTTGCTCCATTGTGAGCGATCGTGACCCAGTCTTCACTAGCACCATCTGGAAGGAGCTCTTCGCGTTCGCCGGCGTCAAGTTACGCCTCAGCTCGGCATTCAGACCGCAGACGGATGGCCAGTCCGAGGTCACCAACCGCGTCCTTGGCGTGTACCTCAGATGCCTCGCCGGTGACCGTCCGCGCAGCTGGCTGCGCTGGCTTCCTTGGGCCGAGTACTGCTACAACACATCGTTCCACTCCGCACTTCAAGCCACTCCGTTCCGGGTGGTGTTTGGCCGGGATCCTCCGTCGCTGATGTCCTACGCTCCAGGATTAGCTCGTGTGGCGGCCGTCAACAAGCAGCTGCTGCAGCGGGACACGTTCCTGGCCGAGATTCGGGAACGGCTCTTACAGGCGCAAGATCACATGAAGGATCAGCATGACAAGCTCCACCGCGCGTCTGCGTTTGTGGTGGGCGATTGGGTTTGGCTTCGTCTCCACCACCGGCGGGCAGCGGGGATCACTGATGGGGCTAACACCAAGCTCGCGCCCAAATACTTTGGGCCGTTCCAGGTCCTGGAACGTGTGGGCGACCTGGCCTACCGTCTCCAGCTTCCGCCCAAGGCTCGCATTCACGACGTGTTCCATGTCGTGTTCCTGAAGAAGTTCGAGGGCACGCCGCCGACAGCTCCACCTCGTTTGCCACCGATTAATCATGGCAGGGTGTTGCCAGTACCGTCCAAAGTACTGCGTGCTCGTCCTACAGCGCGTTCCTGGGAGTTGCTGGTGTTCTGGGAAGGAATGGATGCGGCTGCTGCCTCTTGGGAGCCCATAGACGAATTCAAGGAGAAGTATCCGGATTTCAAGCTCGAGGACGAGCTTTTTAGTCAGGCGGGTGGAAGTGTTATGGACACTATATTCGGCAAACAGTATAGGCGGCTAAAGAAGAAGGATAAGGCGCCAAATAGTGGCTAGAAAGCTGTTAAGATATTATGTAATCTTTAGTTAGTTGGCCACCGGCCTAGATTGGATTTGGTTAGCTAGAGATAAGGAGGATTAGTTGATTGAGTTAGTTACTTAAGTAGGGGCCTTGCGCCCAGGAGAGGGTAAGCAGAGGATTAGGCTTAGAGCTCAGAGCCTCCTAGGGAGGGCGAGCAGGCTGTAATCCCCCTGCTGATTAAGAGATTGAGTCCCAATAATCTAGCCATAACAGATTCATAAAAAGATTATTTCTAGAAAGGAACAATTTCGAGCATAATAAATTACAGCCCCCAACAAGCAAGTGATATCAATTAACATGAATACCTCCACAAATGAACGTCCTCCAGGATTTCGCATGTCACAAACCCAAAAGTAAGGGTGACTGCTACGGAGACTATCATCACTTATTTTAAGGTTTCCAAGTGCAGCCTTTATGCTGAATGACGATGTGAACACCTTGAGTAATGCCACAGATAGTCAAGATCCCATTATGCATTAAAAAATTCAAATCAAAATCTATCACAAGGATTAGAAAGTCCTATTACCTTTATATCAGTCGAGAGGTTATTTTGTGATAAAGTGGCAAGCCGATCACCATTCTCACTCATCAGTAATATCTGCGCCTCTGCCATGCTGGATGTAAGATGAAAAACTATTCTGCTTTTACCTTTAGCCAGTAACCCTTTTATGGCTGGCTCTGGTTCCAGATCAGACTTAGATTCTTCAATTGTACCGCCTTCTACAGTAGAAGGATATGTCTCTTTATATTTGTTAGTATCAGGCCCGTTTGCAAGATTAATGGCATTCATGAACTCCATGATTGCAATAACTGTTGGCCGATGGCAAAAGAAGGTCAAAGTAGCAACAGTTACAACTACCTGGTAAAATGAAGAAAAACATGAGCTATCACACATGATCAAGGTGGTAGGAGGAATAGCTACATCCATACAATAAACCCAAGCATGATCAATACTCGAGAAGAAACAGGTACATCCATACAAAAAAAAATAAGCATATAATGTAACGAGATTTGAGATAATTACCCTGTTGTCCAAGTTGTTGTACTGGGGAGAATGCTGATCATAAATCACTATCTGAGCTTTCACAAAACTATCGAAAGTATCATTACCATCCAAAGTGAATCCAACAGTTTGAAGTTCACTGTCTGGTATCAAACCAGGTATTCGATTAAATGTCGGGGGCTGTAAGGAAGGAAGACTAGCAGGCAAGAAATTCTGGGTACTAAAATAATCTGATATGGTCCTCTCTTGAAGCATAGGTGTTTCAAATTCATCAAAATCATCAGATGCCTCAAAAAAGTTTTCCTCACTGTCATTTTTCTTCAATGGAGTGCCTTTAGGTCCTGCACTGTTCTTTCGACTAGGTGAGGGGATTTCTTGGGTTTGCATACTATTGATAAAAGACCTTGCCAAGAACCTTGGAACTGGACTTCCTGGGTAGTAATACTGATCTTCAATTTCTAGTGACCCCAAAATGGTTCCTATCAGTAAATTGCCACCTTTAACTGAAAGTTCAACCTGTTTGTTCCAAAAGGAAAAATATATAAAAATAAGTTGTAAAGCAAGGAACAAAACAGAAGAAAAGATTGGCACCTGACCACCAACTGCCCGAAATTCAAATAGGCTGCTCTCCTTAGCTAGCAGAACCTTTTTTAGTTTGTGGTTATCCTACAGAAACATGGGTTACATTTTAACATTAAATATAGATTACAAAGAATATTAGTTAAGAAAGAAATACCTCATAGCCACACGAAAAGCATATCTTCAGCTCATCAAGAATGCCAGCAACAAATAATTTTTCTGTGTCAACAACATCCGCAAAGTTGCCTTTGAATGAGTTGGTCTCGGATGGGAGAGCAGCTTCAGGAAAGCTAGAAACTGCAGCAGAACCCTGCAAGAAGGCTAAATTGTAAGGGTGCCAACAGAAGATAATTAAACAGCAGGGGCCTCCCTCACTGTATTTACAAAAAAAAAAGAAGATAAATAATGTAAGAGGCCAAAAACAAGAAAATAGCAAGGAGTACCGATGCACGGTATATAGCACCCTGCAAGCGGCTCTGCCATATCTTCCGTCCTTCCTCATTGTCAAACAAAAAAATTAAAGCACCAGTGTCTTCCAGAATCTGTAAAGAAGAAAGTTTGTTAAGATAATAATTTATGTCAGGAAGACTGAAGCAGAATAATATTGATGAAGTAAATAATGAACTATACTACTTGAACATTCCTTGGGATTAACTTGACCAGAATCGTGCAGTGCCAAGATGTTATGCACACCATTTGTTAGCTCAGCAGGGACCTGATGAACTTGTTTCCCACGTAAACTGCAACTCAATACAAGCAAGTAAAAACAAGTGTGCAGGCACCAAAAAAAAACAAAATGATTAGAACACATTAATATAATCACATGACATTATGTCTAACAGATATAGATTTCACTATAATGTTGTTATTGAAACGTTAAAGGCATTAAGCAATGCGAAATATTTTATGGCCTCAACTCCGAAAGCACGGATCACCATGAGGCCTCGTAAGTGGAAAAACTAGAGTACAAAAACCTATTGTTGGAGAAATGATTTCAGTGTCTATTCCTCCAACCCTAGAAGGGTGGGTATATAGTCAGCTATACATGGGCCTCTATATGGGCTATACACAGGCCATATGGGCCACACTCACATATACTCTAACACCCCCCCGCAGTCTGGACTACCGGCGCAGCGGTGTACAAGACTGGCCAACAAAGAAAGAAACTCACACACAAGGCCCCCCGCAGCCACAACTAGCCACTGGCTACGTTGAGGCTGGACCGAAACTCCGAGAAGGTCGAGGAGGGAAGACCCTTGGTGAAGATGTCAGCAAACTGGGAGGTGGTCGGTACATGGAGAACTCGAACATCGCCGATAGCCACCCGGTCACGAACGAAGTGCAAGTCAATCTCCACATGCTTCGTCCGCTGATGCTGAACCGGGTTGGTTGAGAGGTACACGGCGCTGACGTTGTCGCAGTAGACGAGCGTGCTCTTGACGAGCGTGCTCTTGGCGAACGGATGGCGACGGTAGACGACGCAGACTGCAGCTGTCACGCTCAGGACAGGGGTGGCGACGGCGCAGCTTGCAGCAGCTGTCGCGCAGGTCACGCTCAGGACAGGGGTGGCGACGGCGCAGAGCAGCTGCTGTCGCGCTCAGAGCAGGGGTGGCGACGACGTCTTCCTTCAGCGACATCGGCTGCGGTGCCCGCGCGAGGACGGCTGGAGGCGCGGAGGCGGATCGAGCGCCTGCTCGACGATGACCGGCGGCGAGTGGCACCACCACCTGAAGAGGCGGCGACGCCGGTAGATGGCTTGACCACGAACAGCGTCCTTCGGGAGTGTCGACGACAAGCGAAGACGAGCGGCAGGGCGACGCAATCCGATCTCTGATCGGGAAAAACCGAAGAAAAAAAAAAGACATCAGCAGATCTTCGCGTAGAACTCCGGGGTGCATGTAGCATAGAGAGCCTGCACCTTATCCCTTCCGATCTGCCCACGGTCAACGACCACGAGCAACACAGAAAGAAACAGAGGGGATGTTCCGTCCGGTGGGAGGCCAGTGGCCTAACCGGCGGCGGGAGCTCTCCAGCCACAAGCTTGGGGTGCGAATCCGAGGGTGGCGGGGGAAGCTGGCGGCGGCGCACGGGTCCTAGCCGCCCACGGTGGACATGAGCAGCGCGGGTCGCGACCGGCGGCAGTGGGGAGACCTCCAGATCGGGCGACGAAGTCCCGGCCGGCGGCTCGGGTCAGCCGCGAGGTAGCCGAGGAGCCCGCCGGAGCAGGCGTGGTCGGCGGTGGAGGCCCCTGTGCGACGCGAGGTTGACCCGCGGCCCGATGGGACGGCGAGGAGGACGGGCGAAGCGGGGCGGCGCCGGAGGTTCCGGACGGAATTCGTCGGCGACGAGTGAAGCACCACGCGGAGCCCCTGCTGCCACCACGGCAGCACGAGGTGGGTCTCGCGCGCCGCCGGGAGACCGCGACTGCCACCACGGCAGCGCGGATCGGGGTCGGCGGCGGCTTCCATGCGGGTGAGGAGGTACGCCGATCTGCAACTGCTAGACTCGCGACACGGGGGGGCTGGGTGTGGATCAGAGGAGGTTGCGGCCCCCGGCGGAGATCGACATGGGCGATCTCCCCGGGGGCGCCTCAGGCAGCGGAAGGAGGGGAGCTCGGGAGAGGAAGGGAGCGGCGGCTGCGCAGGGAGGGGGAACCCTAGGCGGCAGCGTCCGTGGGCAGGAGAGCTCCCAGGAAAACCCTAGGCGAATGATACCATGTTAGAGAAATGATTTCAGTGTCTATTCCTCCAACCCTAGAAGGGTGGGTATATAGTTAGCTATACATGAGCCTCTATATGGGCTATACACAGGCCATATGGGCCACACTCACATATACTCTAACACCTATAAAAGTACCGAGGTGCATGACATAATAGCTCGAGTTTCTAACATTGCTGAAGCAACGGCTCATGATGAAAATGCTGACAAGTATTTGAATTTTCATATGTTGGGAAGTCAAGTAATTTGCTAAGTTAAACACAATAAATTCTGGGGTAGTATTCCATGGAATCCAAGGCAACATCAAATCAACATGCATGTAGGTATTATAAACTCAAAACCTGACAATAACTTAAAATTCAGAACTATATTGAAAGTTAATAACCTGAACCATTGCTTGTATGTAGTGGATGTTGAATTTTCAAATACATAGAGAAATGGGCCCACCAGACGCAAGTATCTGCGTTGCCAAGAAGCTTCTCGGTTTCCAACACCCTAATAGCATATAAAAAATATGACATAATCCCTAAATGATCAATCATTAGTGAGTGCATTACTAAGAATGTAAACCTTCCACGCAAGAAGAGACGACCATCCTTCAAAGTCAGCCTGATCCCACAAATGTTCAAGATCTGAAGTGTTATTCTCACTATCACTATCTTGAAAAATCTTTAAAATTTCCATCAAACGATGATAGCGTGCTGGAGAAAAATGAAACCCCAGGGAAGGAACCCGTAATGCCATTCTTGTGGAAGGATATAGAGGACTCTCCAACTGGATCTGTGCGATGAAAGGAGCAACAGTTATGTCATGTTGATAACATTTAATTTTCCCCCTTTAATCTTTCAATTATGTTGTGTGAGGAGAGGTAGGTGAAGTACTGTTTTACCTGCTGAAGCTTCAAAGCAATCCCACACTTGTCAATTACTGGCAACAAGTTGATTCCATCAGATGTTTCACTCCAATGGTAATCACCATCCACCAGAAATGCAGATACATCACTAAGCACCAAATTGAAGTTTAGATATATATCCTGCTCTTCTGAAGAATAGGAATCCCATATTTCCTGAAGCAACAAGTGGCATTAGTAGATATCAAAACCAAATGCTTAAGATAAAATCATACTTGCAAATAGCGGACACAACCTCTGTCCGAAGAACTAAATTTCCTAGGTCAAGCAAAAGCTTAGTCTCATGTACATCATCAGGTCGGAACTTGGTAGGAACAGTAATTTTAGGAGCAGCAATATCCATGTTCAGTGAAAACCTGGTAGGGTTAAATGATACATTAGCCAGCATCGAAGAAGGGACAGATAAAATAAAATGTAGCTAAATTATTTAGTGTGACGTTATAATAGAAGGAATAGAAGCAAAGGAGTAAAGTAAAGAAAATGATGTAGACATCTAGAGTAATTTAAATATAATAGATTGAGTCATTTTATCGACCTTTCCTTTGGATTTATTATCCGATGACATCACGTAATTTCATGTTATAGAAAAAGCAACAATAAATCCTTATTTTTTACATAAAACCACAACTCCATTTCTCAAATTCCTTTTTGAGGTTAAAATGGTAGCAAAATATTTACTCCACTTATTGCAACTGTTGTTGCTACATCTCTTTCTTATTCCGTATAAACAATTACTGGTAGGAGGCTTATAATGCACAGATTGCTCCATGGAAAGCTACTGAAGTATTATTGTATCCACAATTCCTAAATTCTTTTTTATACATGTTAATGTTAATATTTATCACCTTTTCGGTGTACGAAATTTGGGGTGGGGGTGGGGTACTAACCTGGACTGGTCTTTTAGCACCCGAGTCATTTGCTGTTGAGCTGTCCGTTTCACTTCATCTAGTGTCATCTTTACAAAGCAACAAAAGAACGGTCAATCAATCATTCAATACCACAAAACAGTCTAGCTTCAAATCAAAGTTACTTGTAGATACCTGTACGGCAGCAGCAGTTTCTAGTGCCAGGTTCTGGCTAATGGTAGGGCTACTCTTGAAGAAGCCAACGATTTGATCAATCGAATCTTTTAAATACTGTCAGAACAGAAAGTCAAATCATGAAAGAGTAGAAAAAATGCATGCAGAGTAAGGTATAAAAAGAAAAGCTTACAGTTATATAACAAGGTGAAGCTTTAGCTGTCAAACTCCAGTCCAGTTGCTCATCAAATGGTTTGTAGGAGAAGATACCGACAAAAGAGTCAACAACATTTGCGCTCTGGTACATACAGAATATGGAATCGTTTCAGTGACAGTCATAATTTACTATGAAGTCTGAAAAGGCTAACTTAAGAACCAGACACAGGAACCTCAGCAAGCAGGCCATATGGAGATAACAGCCTGTAGGAACCAAGCTTCAGATCAAATATTTTTGCCTCCGGATACATTTTCAAGTTACAGCAGAAATCTTGACACGAGAGATCAGCAAGGAACTCCGAATCATCAATGGTAAGCTTTGATGCATTATGCTTCATACGTATCTCAAAATCAAATTGCATCAATTTCATATCCTGCTGATCAGGGATATACTCGGTGTTTTCTTTGTATCCAATGATCCGATTTAATCTTTCCCAATCTTCATCAGTAAAACTCTTTGAATCTTCCTCGTCCTTTGAAGAGTCAGTCCTGTATAAAGAACAAAGATTAATTACCACATATTTAACAATCCAGAAACAATTAAGATTGTATGGGTCAGAAATCAACCATCCAAATGACCACCAGGATTGCTTTTTATTTTCTTGAGCATACTGATACGCTTCTGCTGACTTTTCTACAAACTTGTGAGCCAGCATCCTACACAAAGTAAGAAGATTAAACATAATTGAATAAAGGAATCTACAATCAGCAATTTGAATCGTGTGCAAAATGCATCCAAACTGCTTCATGGATTATAAATTGAAAAGGTGAAGAATCAAAAACATGTTCGCTGATTAGTGATGAAGGCTGAGAGGAAAATTCAGAAACAGCATCGGAAAGGCTTTAAGTCCTTGTGCATCCTGGGAGCATGGACCCTTTGGAAACATAGGAATAATTGTGTTTTTAAGGGGGACTCTCCTAACCTGCAGGTTGTTGTGCATGCCTTAAGGAGGAATCACACCTTTGGCAACTCTCAGGGGCTAAGAGGCTTGCTGCCTTGAGCCTTGAGAGGCAGGAGTGCCGGTTTAGTTGTTGAGGGTGTGTGGTCTGGTCCTAAGAGTAAGTATTGGTGTAATAGTCTTTTCTAAATCCCATCATTCCTCACTGTTGGAGTATAAGTGAATTGCCCACCTTTCCCCATCAGCTTAAGCTTTTGGGTTGAACTGGTTGGTGCATGCAACTCAATATGGTATCAGAGCCAGAGGTCTCGAGTTCGAGTCCTGGCGGGCGCGTTAATTAAAATAATTACAGCCCACTCCAATATCCACGTATGCGGCCTGGGGGAGCCTGCACGTGAGGGGGAGTGTTGGAGTATAAGTGAATTGCCCACCTTTCCCCATCAGCTTAAGCTTTTGGGTTGAACTGGTTGGTGCATGCAACTCAATACTCACTATGGTCCAAGGTGTGGAGTGGTTTTATTGTAATTGGACCACTCTTTTCTCTACTAATATAAAGATACGCAGCTCTCCTGCGTGTTCGAGGAAAAAAAGCGACTACATAATGCGATACATCTTGAGCTCAAAAAAGGTTAAGAAAGTTCAAACAGCAAAGATCACCTATTTAAAAATCAGAGATTTTATGGCACAATTGCATGCAAAACATCATGGACAAGAAATAATTTTGAGAAGACTGAATACATGGTAACATGCTCAGGAACAAGTAGTAGCAGGTGATATTCATTGATCTTTCCTGGGGAAGAGGGTACATGAGCGACTAAAGGCACACCAGAAGTGAAAAAGAAAAGAAACAAGAGGAACTAATTTTGCTGTCGCTGTTCTTTGTCAGGTAAGGGGTGTGTGTGTGTGTGTGTGGTGGTGGGGGGGGGGGTGCTGGACCGATAAGTGTAGCACTCGAGGGGAAAATCAGTGCAATGAGGTCGTGACGTCAACTTCTTTTCAGGATTAATATATGATCACCATGCACAAAATTCGGAAGGCAAAAGTTTCTGGCAACCACCCCAAATTCTATATTACTCTTTAAGGAACCTCTAGCACAGATCAAGGGACATTGCTACCAGCTTTTTCACTAAATATTTGCAGCCAGGATTTGCAGGATAACCCCCTTGGAGGATGTATTCAAATAAAAGCATGTCACCTCCACTGTAGAATAACCTCGATATCAAGTTCACGGTCCAGCCTCTTAATCTCCTCATGGTCATCAACAACCAGTCGGCTCATGTCAGATTTCAAGAGAGATGCATATAAAGATACATATTCCTTCCGAAGTCGTGCATATCTCAACAATTGCTCCCAAGATAGGCTCCCACTGCACAAATAAGCTAGATGTATCACCGCAAAAGAATCGAACATCGTATCATAAAAACACATGAATTGATAAGACATAAATGATATCAAACTTAAAGAAACTGTCAAACAAAGTATCAGTGATACAACTTGAACACCCATTCTAGCGTGAAGTGATATCGACAACATCGTGTTGACATAAAAGCACGTGAAATGATGAGACATAAATGATATCAAACTTAAAGAAAATGTCAAACAAAATATCAGTGATACTACTTGAACGCCCATCCTAGCACAAAGTGATGGAATCGACAACATCATATTGACAAAAGGACATAAAATGATGAGACATAAATGATATCAAAGTTAAAGAACATGTCAAATAAAATATTAGTGATACTACTTGAACATAAACACCCATCCTAGTGCAGATGATAATAAGAGATAAAGCATCAAATCAATTGCCAGGATAGTCAGCTGCTTGAGTCACATGTTACTGCTCAATTGCTTTATTTATTCTTACATAAAAGTAGACGACATATGGTACAAAACAAAACTACAAAGACAAATTAATGACCCCACCCAAATAGAGCAAAATACAAGCAAATAACCCACAACATGATTGAAACAAAAATATTGGGATTTTTTGCATTGGACTTATTGTGAAGTAAAGCAAAACACAATAACCACTCCAGCATATAAGTAACCCGAGCTATGCAAGAGGATAACATAACCAGAAACTAAGTGAACACTGGGTCTGTCATGTGCAGCCCATTAGGGCACATCTGATGGAGGAGCAGCACCAGACTCTTCAGGGCTGGTGCACTGTAGCAGACTTAGGATTTCGTTGTTACTAGATATAAAGATTAGATTGGTTTGTTTCCTTAATTTTAGAGATCATTTCCAAAGGGTCAACTCACCCATCTCCCTTTCTAAGAACTCCATCAGGCTATCCTCCCAGTGGTGCTTACTGCTTACCAAATTGATGAACAAGGTTCATCACATCTGGGAAATGGAAATAGATTTGTGCTACTGAATAAACTATAGAATCCATATATGAACGTGGTAATGGATTTGGATAGTCCAATATCCAATTGGACTTTATCTCTTCAGACTCCAAAGGATTGGATCTATTTGGACTTTAGATAGTACGTGGATTAAGAGTCCAAACTTAATATGGATTTGGATTCTATATGAGGTCAAAAACCAACATTCATTGGATTTTTTGGACATTGTATATTTAAACTTGGATTTATATAGCTCGAGGGTCTAATATTAATATGGGGCCCACATGTAGATCCTGCTACCTAATCTGCACGAAGTAGCTGGTTGATTGTGAGTCATATACAACAAAGTTCAGTCAATTTCACTATAACATTTAGGGCTTGTTCGCTTCCATCTGATTCAATCCGGTCGGAATAATAGATATATCAAGAAATTTATGATAAGACTCGGATTCATTCCGGATCGAGATTTAATTTACTCATCATGATAGGTAGAACAAGAGACCGAAGAGCCGGATTGATTCCACACCTCTTGACTAGTGGATTGATTCCGAGTCTCATGGTGTGCCTATAATGAGTAAATTAATTTTCGACCTGGAATAAATCCGGATCTCTTATAGTAGCTATCATGATTTTCTTATTACATTTATCAATTCCGGTCGGAATCAATCCGATGGAAACGAATGAGGCCTTAAGATGTGAAAGCGAGGTTTTAGTTCTAGGGTTCGGCTATCGATGCAGGGCCCACATGTGAATCTAGCCACACTAATCTGCACGAAGTACCAGGCTTATTTTGCGAGCCATCTCCAATAAATTTCAGTCAGTTTTAATGTGTGAAACAAGGTTTTACATCTGGGTCTGGCTCTAGATGTGGGTCCCACATGTGGATCTAGCCACACTAATCTACACGAAGTAGCAGACTAGACTATCATACTGAACCATCTCTAACAAATTCCAATCAATTTTGCTAAAACTTCAAAGTGTGAACGCAAGATTGAAATTTAGGGTCCGACTCTTGACCTTGGCCTCAATATATAATTATTATACTATCTATTATTGGATCTTTTGGCTGGACTTAGACTAAAAAGAAGTTGGATCTACTCTACTAACTCACCAGTTATTTTCTTTTTACGTCTACCCCACAGGATGTCCCCAGTGAGACGATCTTAGATTGGATTAGACATTATTCATTTTACATTAAGATTGGATTGGATATTGGATGTTTTTTCTTGGATTTTAACTGGATTCCTCTATATTGGACATGGATCTCAATCCATTCCCACCTCTATCCATATATGAATTTGAAATCGGAGAAGAATGTACAGAATACCTAGATTTCTTCATTTCCTGAGTCACCACCTTGTATGCATACTTCCACCATGCCCGTGGATCTGATTTTACTGGTAAAGAAGGCCGGAGATGAGCATATCTCAACCGTTGGTTAAAAGAAGAGAAATTATCAGCCATCTTCAGGATGTCCCTGTAGCCGTCCTGGTTAGAAGAAAAGGTATTAATGTTCACAGAACTTTGGATAAGATTCAAAGGGAAAAGACAAGAGTACAGACCTTTGACAATGAAAGAGTAACATCATCCAAATCAACAGCAGCATGTTGCAATGCCTGTCCTGTTTTCTTTGCCTCAGTAAGTTGTATTTTTGTATATTTTGCTTTGCCAGATACAGGTTGTAAAATGTAACTGTGCTTTTTTGAAACAGATCTGGAACCACCCTTCTCCGGAAACTCAAAAATCTGAAATACATTTCGTAAAACAACAAATATCTATCATGTAACTTGATGCAAATAATGGAAGAATAGAAGACCTCCCACTAAACCTCACTATAGGGGTATAGTGTGGCTGTTATGGCAGATATATAAACAAAACCTCTATGCAGATTTTTACTCTCAGGCCCAGGGTCTTTATTAACAAATGAAAACAACTGGAAGGTACCTGACTCCATTCTGATGGCAATAAATCTTCCCAGGGCTTATCCACGGTCCAAGGACTGCTATCAGAGTTGAAATACATCGCCAGACTCTCAAGTTTAACAGACTGCGGAAATAGTTTTACTAGTAAGCTACCAAAGGCAAGTAAGAAATAAGCTGTGCAAGGTGATTGAAAGGAAAACAAAAGCCAAACTGAAAAAAAAATGCCAGTCAAAAAAAACTGAAAAAAAATGCCAAATGCTCCAAAAATCAAAATAACATAATCACTGTTGAAGTGAACACAATTCATTTTAGGTGCAGAAACCTTTGCGCAAACAAATATACCAGCAAGATTATAAAACTAAAAATTAATCATAGTTGTTACTTTGGTAATATATTCTGGTATGCAAAAACAGAAAATCACCATTTTTGGAGACGGAAGATGGATACGTCAAAGAAACACCACAAGTGTTTGCTCATGTATCTTTTAAATAAAAGAATTACCCGTGGATAGCAAAAACAAAACTGAACTACCAGATGTTGACAGCAGACATGAAGTAATATCTGACTAAATGTGGACACAAAATGTAGAACTTAGGAACAATGTACCTTTTTAACTCGGTCCAAATCCCCACCAGTGGCAAAAGTTTCCTTGCCAAGGTCATCCACGGTAACTGCCGAAAGTTTTGAAAGTACCAGACCTGCCGCGAAAGGGTGGCCTGGATTGCTACAGGAAAGTCGTGGTATTTTAATATGCATCACGAAGATAAATCCACCAAACAGAATTGCATTACCTCTCTACATCTTCGTATCTTATATGAATATTGCCGATAGATAACTTGATATTTCCAATTACAGTGCTAATGAAAGATCCAAGCCATGATGAATTCTTCAAAGAAAGAAAATTGAAGTGAGAAATAAAAAAACCAAACCGCACAACATAAGGTATATATGCACCATTAGTGGTCCGTGGTCATAATCTAGTTCAGAACTTGTTACTGGCAAATACCAGTTCAGATTTCAACAGCAGGTGAAATAAACAATAATACAGAACTAGGTACTAGCACATACTAGTTCAGATTTCAGTTGTTGCTGGCTCTCCAATAACTTTATCTCCATTTCCTGCAAATAACAAGTGAATCAGTACTTGCATGGATCTGGCCTTAATTGCAAAAATCACTTAGCTACCATCAGAAGTTTATTACCCGAACTCTACTTCGTTTTGCTTCCTGGACAGCATCCTCACTACAACCTTCAACCTGTGTTGCTGGTTCAGCTAGTATAAAAATCCGATCAAGATAAACCAAAACTGGCTCCTGTCCAAGCCTGCTCCATGGAACCTAACAATCATTGACATGAACATCCTTTATCCCACTCATCCTTATTACAAAGAATCATAAAATCACAAATACAGCAAAACAGTTCTGCATTTGTACTAGAGCAAAGAAATTACTACAAACCTTGAGCTTCACTGAACCAAGGAAACCAGCTTTGACTCTAACAGGTAACTTCAATGAATTGAGCGCTTCTGGCTTCAATTGCATGTTCGTGAGCTCTACATCGCCTGTAACAATGTTGCAGGGAAGATAGCATCATTATGTAACAGAAGATAGGGAGTAGGGACAGTATCAAAATATGGTCAACAACTGGGGCAAGAAAAATGTGTGACATCATGCATGAGCATGAACGAATATAGGTATCTTCAAGCTCTAGTGACACTAAGTATTATGGACCAAACATTGTACTTTTATTTCATCATGAAACCACTGGTAATGGCATCAAATATCCAAAACTGTTCTGCAAGCGACCACAGTTCCGAGATCATCTAACCATGATGCAATATTAATCACACCCTGAAGTCACTAACACAAAGCCATCTGATACCTACTATCATCCCATGCACTTCTCATGACACACAGTCTTCATTGCAAGCTCAATAAATTCCTGTAATATTCTCACCAAATGTCGAAGACAAACGCCAACCTTAATTTCCAAATACAACTCTAACTAACATGTCAACAATTGATATAGATGTCTGACAAAAAATCAGGCACACAAATGCACCCCCTATGCAATCACCGGCTATGTTATTCCTGCAAAATATGGATTGATAATATCACTGCCAAGTGCCAACCATTGATGTATTTGTTTTTCTCATATATGGCTTGGAAGTTGTGTACCTGGCAGATAAGTGTACGCCCCGGGCCCAAAAGAAAAATGTCACAGAGGATACATTTTTTTTATCATAACAGAGGATACAGATTTATCATGCACATAAGCTACTACAAATGAAAATAACTCAACTCTCAATTTATCCTATGGACTCCTTATCATCAGACAGTGCCTAACATGAGGCTGAAAAGCTCTTATAAACAATCAGGGCCAAGATTGTGCTCAATTTTTAGGCACTTTTATTTAGAATATGCAGGAAACATATGCATCTTCGTATGTTCCATTTTCAAGCACAGTCCAAATGATCAGCTTATCACTATGGTTGGAGACAGTTTCCCTTTTTTCCAAAAACCAGCAAACCCTGTTGTCCAAAAATATTGACTGTGTTCCCATATGCAGGCCACATGTATCTGCTGGGGTATTCCTTTTGGGGCAAACAGTTGTCCCACATGACAAAACATAATTCATCTTCCACGCCCTCCTCATTCCATTCCTAAGTATATTACAGTTGCAATTGCAACCCTAAGCAAAACCAAAAATACAGTGCATTGCAGATGTGTGTGTCAACTGGATTATGAATTCATCTCAAGGAAGGATTCTTAGCCCAAACACCAGCTCAAAAATATGACCCTTGACTAAATGTTGGCATATTTAACAAGTTCAGTGAGCGCACACCGCACAGATTCAGAAACATCAGTTGTGTATTCCACTTGATAGTCACTTTGTGCGAACAATTTGCATCTCCAGTTTCACATTGATCAGTTTTCAATATGGTAATTTACTAATATCTCAATAACAAAATTCATCATATTCATGTATCTAAATACTCCAGTGCACATCCCCCTTTGCCATCATAATTCTGTAATCTGAAGCTAGAAGTGTGAACAATTCACACAAAGCCAAAACACTTGCGCTTCCACTCATTAAATTTCCAGGCCTGTTCTACAAAATTCTATGTTGCTCGAAGACACAAATACTTAGAAACAAGCCTGCAGCCCCGGAACATAATTGCTCGCAACAGTGCATCACCAAGTTAATTTCGTAACTCTGAGAACTGAAACTAGAACCTAGAACGGTAACAAGGGACAGTCTCAGATTAATCGCATTCACGAAACCAACTTAAGCCTACAACATAACTACCTCAAAATTGTTATCTGCTGACCCAATCCACTGCAACCATGAACCTTTCGAACAAACAAGCTCGACAAAAAAGCGTTGGTCGGTGCCTAAAGCCTCCCAGTCACTCCCGATCGCACTACGAACAGAATCAGCAATCGGGGTACCACAATGTAGCATACACGTCAACCCACGCTCAGACTGAACTCCCCAACATCCAAAACCACACGGAACTACTGCTCCTCATCGATTTGTCAACGCTAACACCACTAGTTAAGCACGCACGACGCCCAATGAAAAATAACAAATCACATCATTAATACGCAGCTAGCAGCGACGGGGTGGATGAAAGGGAAGTAAGTGGCGGCGGGGGCGTCCTGGCTCACCTCTCCAGACGCTGATCTTCAGCGCCTCCTTGTTGAGCCCCCGGACGTAGTTGCCGAGGTACTTCTGCAGCAGGAAGGCAACCTGGTCCTCCAACATCTCGGCCGCCGCCGGCGATCGGCGACGCCCGCCGGCTCCGCCACCGCGAGTCCTGAAGGGGGGGCGGAGGTACGGAGAAGCGCTCCGCTGCTGGTCCCCTCGCCCCCGGTGTGTCGCGTGAGAGGGGAGAGAAAGGAGTGGGGGGCTACAGGGCTAGCACACAGCAGCCACAGCCCACACAGGCAGAGAAGAGGAGGCGGTTTTTTTCTCTGTCGCGAACGAGTCGAGAGGGAGGGGGGAAGAGAGGGCGGAGGAGATCGCTAGAACGATGCAGGTGGCGCGACGAATGCCCGGAATGCCCCTCCACGCGGATCCGGGGGTATCTACGGATGCTGTCCTGCCTGGGCCCACGATTTCGTAAACCGCATGGGTTACGCTCGGGTCGCGGCGTCCTTCGTGGGACGACGACGTGGCGGTTAGGCCAGGGACTCGACCGACCAGCACGGTCGAGAGAAGGCACAGCTGGAGCGTGAAAGGGAAGGGAATGCAATTAGGTGTGGTAATTGCACATTAAAATACTGCAGTTTAGGTGGTCTCGTGAGTAAAATATCTGCCAGATCGCACGCAAGATGATTAGTCTAATTCTCTAATCTGAATTAGTTTTTAGCATCACACGGATTCACAGGGGCAGGGGCAGGGGCACGTGACGTGAGTCGTCAGTCGAGGTCGATGGACGGAACGCCGCGTGGTGCTGTTTGCTACTGTATTTGGTGTCAACCCGGTACTCCGGCGACGGCGACGGCGACCGCGACGGCGCTGGCCGAGGCACTCCGGCGTACGGCGCCTGCAGTGGTGGACGCGCGAGGAGTTCCACACCTCCACCGCTTTATCCCCGAGCACACGCAAAGGTGGCGGCACGGTAGGGCGGACACGACGCCTCGCGTGCGTGGTTCGCATGGGGACCGCAGGTGGGAGCGCCAAATTTCCCGAGTTCTGACCCGGTCTGGCTGCACGGTGGGCGGTGGCTGCGTGCCACGGTGCTCCGCCCCCCGCGAGCGACACCTGTCATCGCGAACGGGAACACGTGCACGTGAGGCGCTTCTCTCGGGAGCCGTCAGGGTCTTGGATGCGGATCCATCCATATGACCCACATCTTGGGAAACAATTTTTTAGCTACAGACTTCAGCATGAACAAGCCTACAACGAAAATAGACAATTGGCAAGGTGGGAAATGCTGGCTTTTGAATGATAATAAGGCAAGAACACCAACACCTGTTGCAATTCCTTGCAAGCCTGTTTAGTTTTAAAAAATTCTTCAAAATTTCCTCATCAATCTTCAGATACTAATTAGGAGTGTTAAACATATATTAATGGCAAAAACACATTTCACCATGCTACAGTAACAATCTCTAATGACATATTAATTAGTCTTAATTAATTTTCTTGTGATTTTCCGTACGTCTGTGTAATTGGTTTTGTAATTAATCTAAATCTAATACCCAGAATAGACCTTGAAAGAGGCCTCCAAAAAATTCTCAAAAAATTTCTAACAAACTAAACAGGCTCGTACAGTTCTAACCAGAGGTGGAGCTGGCTCAATTTGACATCTAAGACCATCTCCAGCAAGTCCCCCATTCCTTCCCCCAAGCGCAAAATGAGGGAGAAATGGCTACTGTTGCCCCTCCAGCAACTCCCGCAACCCCTCCCCCAAACTGAGTGTGCATGCTATCCATCCCCCAATCTCGGGGATTCTCTCTCCTTCCCCTTCGCTCTCTCCTCGCAACTGCCTCCTCTCCACGTGGTCCGCCAGCCTCCGCCTCCTCCAGCTCCGCCCGCCGCCGCGGGCCTCTGCCTCGCTCTCCTCCGCCTCCTCGTCCTTCCACGCTATTGAGCTCCTCCTCCTGCCTCACTTTTCTCCGCCCACCGCCGCCGCCCCGCACCACCTAGGTCCGAATCCGGCGGCGACGCGGTTCGACCCGGCGATGGAACGCAGCGGTAGCCCGAATCGAGCACCTGGACGACGAATCGAGCGTGCGCAGCGGCGGCGGACGCCCAGCGAAGGAACGCGGCGGCGCCCGCATCGAAGAGCCCCTCCACCTCCGCCACCTCCTCGACGGCCTCCATCCTGTCCGCATCGACGAGCTCATCCACCTCCGCCACTCCTCAGCGGCCTCCTCGGCGGCCTCCACGCGAGCGCAGATCCGGCGGCCGACGCCGCCCTCTCACACGGCGGGGGATCTCCCCCTCTCTCTCGGCGGCCTGGATCTGCAGCTGCAGGAGGAAGTCCCGGCGGCGCCTCCTCTCCGACCCCGACGCGGGATCCCAGCAGCGGTGGCGCCTCCTCTCCAGCTCCCCATCATGGCCCCGTCCTCGGTCGGCGCGGCATCCTTGGCCTCGGGGCAGAGCACGCCGGCGTGGTCCTCTCCTTGTCTCTCCTCTCGCAGGAACCAACGACCGCAGAGGATGCGCGAGGGGGATCCGCGGTGCTGCTGGGACACTTCTTCTTTTGCGTGTGTCGAACCTTCTCTCACTCTCGCCCAGAAGGCGTTTTTGAGGATGCGGGTGGGTGTGCTTGCTGGAGATGGTCTAAGGCCGATACCAGCACGCGTCTAGGGCCATGACGCTAGGCTTCCATCCGTCCTTGGTTCCAGGGGCGAAGCTGCCTTGGCCACCAAGGTCGCTGGACCCAATAAAATTTGCCAAATCCAACGAGAATGATTGTTCACTTTGTTTATCTGTTAATCAACTGAGTTGATCCTGACGACTTCATCGTCTGGTTTCGCCCCTGCTTGGTTCTAACTCCTTCCAAATAGTTTCGGTTCCAGCTCTAGCTTCTTTGGTGGAGTAACTTCTCAAAAAGTTGAAGTTGTTTTGGAAAATGACTTCAAGGATGATTTTATGATCGTCTATAATATTTTGAGAGGGAGGAGAAGCCGACCAAGCCATAGTTTTTTGCTCCTAAGCTATGTTGTGGCTTCTCTTGGACTTCGATTCGATGGTGGAACCGTTTCCAAGTTACCTATGTCATAGAGGTTTAGCAAAAACTGGAGAATAATTTTATTAAGTTGTACAAAAGAAACTCTAAGCCATTGACCTCGCAAATTACTACTAGTATAAGCATATTATGCATAGAGGAAGAAACATGTGGACACTGGCCCTTTTTTAGGGTGGGTCTGAAATCCTGACTGGCAGAAGCAACGATTCTGATTACAGTGAGGCGAAAAAGGATGGCGGCACAAAAGCTACAAGAAACGAGCTACCTTCGGGCCCAGCAGCAGGTGACTCCAGCCGGAACGATCCACGGTGCCCGTTTTCTTCGATGCCGGTCTGCCGCCCTTGGCCCGGCCAAGGTTTTTTTCGAATTCTTTAGTTCCTTTCTTCAGGCACACTCTACCGGTCAGTACCAGTTACCATATGAAGATGTTCCTTTGGATCAAATCGTCAAAGGGATAGTATATATGATCGTGAACTTTCGCTTTTTGAGGGGAAATGGTCCAGTGAACTTTTTCATAAAAGTTACTACCCTCGTGGTCTATACACTCTGTCAGTCCAACTCTCTTAACAAGATTCAGGTTGGATTTAATCTCCCGAGTCATTTTAATTGGTTCAATGAGTACCTCCACTAAATTTTATCTTTTTCCTTGAACTTAATGCCTTATATTAGAGAAATGCATTGAGGGTTTCCATGACTATTTTCATTATGTTAGGAACATTTAATGTATATGTGATAAGCTCCTAATATATTTTCAATATAGACATCATGTTATAAGTTAGCGATTGTAAAATGAGGACTTATTTATTTCAAAATAAGGTGGACTTAAAACTCAATCTGTACATGGAAAAACAAAGAAGATATTAATTCCATTTGGTGGTTTGTTTGTTCAACTGTAATAGTTAGGGGAGTAGATATAATTTAAATTTCGTTTTAAGGCTAAGCTGCGGAGGATAGTACCTAGTTTTGTTTTTGTTTTTTTGTTCTATCAACAATTCGTTTCTGGGCCGTTCTTTATGGGGTCAACGCACTTTTTCTTGGCCCATTATGGAGCCGTGATTGGGCAGATTAGAGAAGCCCATTTATTTAGTCCACCATGCGTCTATACTTCTTTCGAGTCCGGTTTCTGTTTAGGCCCATCAGTCCGGTTTTTGTTTAGGCCGTCGTGATGGGCAGGATGTTCAAGGTGCGGCCCTGGTCCACCATTTCCAACCCATCTTCCACCGTGACAAAAGGGCTCGGTGAGTCACTGTCCTATAGATGAGTTTCAGCGGGTTCTTGGCTGGTTGCTGGTGGGTTGGTGCTGATTTGTTCTGAGAGAAAAGTACTATTAACTGATTGTTGGTTTGTTCTGAGAGAAAAGTACTATTAGCTGGTTGTTGGTTTGTTCTGAGAGAAAAGTACTATTATTAGGTGGTTGTTGGTTTGTTTTGAGAGAAAAGTACTACTGGCTGATAAGCCAAACGAACAGGGTGGTTACGTCCTCTCTAGAAATTTCAAATTGCGGGTCTTTGATATTTATTAGGTGTTATTCATCTTGATATACACTATGTCTAATCGTTTTGATATTTATTAGGTGTTATTCATCTTGATATACATACACTATGTCTAGGTACGCAAACAAAACCACGCTATATTAAAAATACCAAAAAAAGTTATACGGATATGATTGCAAGGAAAAGTTAATTTGCCAGAGGTAAATAGTAGACAAAACTAACCGAATGAATTGATCAATAGCTCTCACGTTCCGTTTGTGCGACTCCTGATGGTTACCAATTCATTGTGTTTTTCTGTACTCAACTAGCTACTGGTGGAGTACTAAGTAGCAAAAGCCCAAACATAAGAGTCGAATGCTCTGCTCTGATGATCTGATTATTTTCCTATGAGATGAGAAGAACTCGTTTTGAGGACGAGAGAACCGAACCAAACAGTTCTCAGTCAACTACCACAAGTGACAGGACAACAAACATCCCTGTAATGGAGATAAATAAGAATATGTTTCTCGTCTGGCAGGCACCAGTTGTGATCAGTTACAATCCAGGGCAACACTGATGCTCATGGATGTGCATTATGCCTTCTTTTCCTAGTGATCCTGTCACAAGCCAAAATTCTGTATCAACCAATTGAGTGATAAAAATAGGTGGATGGTAATGAACTGACTGATGGCTAACAAACGGTACAAACCTGAAGCAATGAATCCCAAGCGCGTTGGTGATCTCATGCATGACAGACGTAGCAAAATGCATGTGCAGTGCCACTGCAAGGATTGAACAAAATAGTGAGATCACACTTCACACAGCAAGGCGTGCCAACAACCTACAGCCAATTTCTCATGATTTCCTGCAATAAGTAGGCAATTTAACAGATTGAATAGCTTTGAGATGCTGATCTAAAGTTTGCAAGCCATCAACCAGTAAAACACCCTTAAATCATGATGAATCAGCAAGGTTTAATCTTAGATAATAAGAACAGTAAAAAGGAATATTAATTTTTGAGAACCAGCAAGATCAAATTAGTATTTTAATGCACAACTTCTGAAAAGATAAGTTGTGAGAATAATGTGATACCTGCAAATAAGCAGTACATTAAGAGAACTAGCTGCTCATCAACAAAGGGGATTTCTGCAACAATCAATGACAATAAAATCAGTTGGTCCAGGAAAACATTACAAACACAACAATAGAAAAAGGGTAGTCAGACACAAACCTGTCATATCAAACCGGGCAATCAGTGCATTAGCAATTGCAAATGGAAAAATAAGCGAGGGCCTTTTAAAAAGGACAGAGCAATTTTTCAGCATGCTAGCATAGGCCATATATAAGGATGGTGTAAAAGAGAACAAAGAAGGATTTGGCTTTCCAAGAAAGTACCATGCAAAACCCTTTTTTTAGACCTTTGGGTTCATCACATAAGTGAGCAAGAATCATTCTCCTTCCAAATATTTACGATGTACTTCTGCATCTGAAACAGGGCATTTATTACATCAAAAGAAAAAAATGAAGACACGATGCTTTTAAGTTTTAGAACATAAAGTGCCATTTACAAATGAGCAGGTGCACATATAGGCACAGAAATGGACAGATATAAAAGGCGTTAGTTATAAATATCAGCATAAAAGCCTTACCACAAGAAAGCCAAATGCAAAACCGGTTCCAATAATTAGCAGATGCAGCTGATTTCTCATGATATCTGAAGGAGATAGGTATGGTCTGCATAAAAATATAATCGTTAAGTGATAATACTAGAGGCTTCACCTGGACTGGTAGCTGGGACTACCAAGCTCAAATTTCCAGGTAGAGTGATGCATAACTTCATATACAAAAGGCAAGGAATGGTTTCAACAACCTTTAACAAACAAGAGCTCCAGCCAAGAGCAAACCAAAAGGAAAGAGCTGACACAAATGAAGAATGCAGAACATTAAATCAAGAAAAGAGAGTCACGACAGTTTAGCCAAATGGCAGGAGAAGTTCCCAGGAGCTCCTGCTGACGGCGCGGCACGGGAGGAGCAAGGGTGCCATTGTGATGGGCACTGGGCACGATGTTCAAGGATCAAGGTAGCAGCTAATCACAGGTCAATATTACTTTCAATCCTGATAATCACACATGCCAAATGATACCACTCTAACAGCAGTACAGCACAAGCACGCTGCACGCAAATGGTACCTCAAAGTATCAAACATGAAGCTCTGCTGGTGGAGTGACCGAAGATAGAGGCAGCCAACTGCAGCCAGAGCAGGATGGAGAGAGCAGTCCACCAAGGTAGAGGTACCCCCTGCGCTTTGCCACGAGGGCAGTCCCAACAAATGCCGTCACCAGGATGCTCTCAAAACACAACAGAAGCAACAGGTAAGCAGGTAAGCTGCATCAGTTAACAGAGAAAAAAATTATTAGTATTTTTAAGATGGTCATCAGCAACAAATCCAAGATTAAGGTTCTCGAGCAATTTAACTACAAATTCATGGCTCAGAGTACTTTGGTGTATGAAATTAACTTCAGAATACAGCATAAGAAAATTCAGCTCATCATGCCAAGGTCGCAGCATGCTCATCATGAAAATTCAGCTTTATATTAAATCATATAAAGCAGCAAGCAGCAAGCCGCTCTGCACTCTACCTAGAATCAACAAAGCCCAGCCCAACACAGGACAAAACAGACCTGTTGCTAGCAATAGAACAGGCATTTAAAGAGAGCGTGCACAAATGCTAGTGGTCCAATGGAAGCCAAATATACACAAGTACGCAGTAGCACTTCCCTAAAAGGTGAGGACCAACACATCTTCTGAAAACTGTTCAATTCTTAAATACTGGGAACTATTAACTAGTGACAACATCATGCATGAGGGTCAACTAATACAGAGCACATCATCCTTGCAATACCAAAAGTTCAAAACAGGACCAAGGTTGCCAGCAAGGCTCATAGCTGACCACAAGCAGCAGCTTACAGGTGCGAGTACAAATTCAAAATAACCGACAGCTCCAAAAAATTTTGAGGTTACAAGCACAGTAAGGTCTAAAACGTTTTAGCTACGAGTTACAATACACTAGAAATACACGAGTACAAGCAACCCCGTGTCAGATGACACAAACAAGTTGCTCTTCGTCATCAATCTCCTCCAGCGTCCTTGACATCAACCGTGAACTCGTACTCCTGGTCGCAGCCCAAGTAAGAATCTGACATCAAATAAATCATGTAATCCTTTCTCCCAGCTTCGGCAGGAGCACTGAACTCGAGTTTCACCCTTGCCCGCTTCTGCAATGGCACTCTCTTGATTGCCAACAACTGGTTAGTGGAGCTGTCACCAATCACCAGCCACCAGCCTTCTTCCTTGGGCTTGGGGAACCTCGGCGCATGAACTGGCCCAACCTCGGACGGCAGGTTTGTCATGTCACGCTCCAGAGTTACCTGCACTGTTACATTGTCACCGGCACTAATGTCATCACCCTCACGGACCTCATAGGCCATATCAACATTGGGGAACCGCTTGAAGAACTCAATGATATCCTGCAGCTGAGAGTTTGATAGCTGCAACAGATCCCGCATCTCATCAATACCCATCTCAGCAAGATCAAAGATGCTCTCAATGGGCTTCCCTTCATTTTCCTGGCACCTCCGAGCCAAATCCTTTGTGAAGTGTGGAACCTGAAGCAGCACAGAATCACGATCCCACATGCCTTGTGTCACCATTTGACTCAACTCCATTGCATTTAGAGCAAGACTAAGCCAACCGTTGCTGGATATAACATCGACCATTGCCTGGAGCAACCTATGGGCAGAAAGGAGAATTTCCTTCTGATCAGCTGCCAAGTTCCCAACAACATTGTGCCTTGAAAAATGGGCTTGCAGCAGAGCATTGGCTTTCACATGTGGATCGCCATACTTGGGCTTCTCTATTGAGAACCTCTGGTGACGAACAAGCCTCTCGATGAAATCTTCCTCACCTGGACGACCTGGAAGTTCTGCATATTCAGATGCAGATGCTAGAATCTCTAAGAGTCCCTTCATCTTGGTCTTCTGGGTCAGCATAGAACTGAAACGTTCAATAGTTGTGTAGCTAATATAGTAGTATGAAGCAATAAGGCCAAGGTTGAGGGGCTTCAGGTACATGTCCTCCTCTATAGCCACACACTTGCTTGATTCCAGGTCATTCAGGACAGTCTCAATCAACTCAGAAAGATGATCTGAAAGATGCCTGTGACTTACACCCTGAAGATTATAGTAGTTAGGATTCTTGGTCAGCCGCCGGTACATGAAGGTCCATGTAAGATAGTCCACAGCATCTTGCTTGTTCTCCACAACACCAACCACCACCTCAGCATTCATATGGTCATGCAAAAAATGGTGAAGATTGCTCTCAACAGGGAAGGCCTCAAAAAGGAACTTCTTGTAGTACTCCTTGCGAGGTGCATGACATAATATAACACATTTCCCTGAGTTGTCTTGAAGTGGCCTGCTGGCATGACCCATCATCTGGAGCAGATCTGTTATTGGATAATCAGTGTGAGCATTCTCACGGCCATCATAATACTGAGTCCCCATGACAACAACCAAATGAGCAGGCAATGGTCTTCCCCAGCACATTGTGCTGCTTGCAACACACACTTGAATCCTCCCACCAAGGAACAGCTGGGTTACAAGTTCCTGATCAAGTTCACTTAGACCCTCATGCAAGTAGCCTACACCGCATTTAAGCGTATTCTTAAGAGTCTCTTCTTCGACACCACTGGTGAAAGTATCCATCTCTTCTTCTGACCCAAGGAGAAATGGTGTTCCACCACCCTCAACACTAGAGTATGCACACAAGTCCAACGCAGTCAACCTTGCATGCTTCCTTGTTGGTACATACACCAGGGCAGGCTTACCACTCTTTGCATGCTGCGTGATGGCAGTGTATGTAGGCTTTGTCATTGCTTGCATCCTTGCCTCAAAGTTTGCAATATCCACACCTTGAATGTGAATTTCCAATGGCACAGGCCGCACTGCTGGAGGGAAGTTAAAGAGGCCATGAGAGGTGGCACCAATCCACTCACCAAGATCTTTAGCATTTGCAAGTGATGCTGAAAGTGCTACGATCCGTATGTTACTACCAATATGGCTTGAAATACGCCTCATCCTAGATACAATAACCTCCAAAACATGTCCCTTGTCAGACCCAAGTAGATGAAGTTCATCAACTATGAATAAGCTGACCTGTTGAATTTGTTTTCGCTGTTTCCACCGGCGAGACAGTGCATCCCACTTCTCAGGAGTACTGATTATGATCTCCCCTTTATCCAGAAGCTTCAAATCAGCTGCAGTTTCACCAGTGAGCTCAGCAACCTTGGCAAATTCTCCAAATTTTCGCTCCCAGTCTCTGTATCTTTCTTTTGCAAGAGCCTCAATGGGAGCTATGTAAACAACCCGCATGTTGCTCTCACCAGACACAGCCCTCTGGTGGTTCCTTAGTATAGCAAACTCAGCACATATTGTCTTCCCACTGCCTGTTGGCGCAGCAACCAACACACTATCATCACTGTTGTACAAGACGGTGAATACTTGAGTCTGGATGGGATTGAAATGCTTGAAAGAACTGTAGAGGCCCTCGTATCGTGCATTTCTCAGCGCACTAACAGGAAGAGGCTGCAGATCAAGCAATTCAGTTGGTGGTGCATATTTTTCTGGAAGAATTAAATGCCTGAAGCAGACAGGGAGAATCGTCTGAGAACCAAGCCACTTATCAGACACAACACGGATAAAATACTGTGGGGGAAGTGGCTCATATATTGGCACTGTGAAGTTCAATGTATGATCTTCATCAACATATTGCTTCTTAAGCATAAAATATTCATGGTGAAGAATGTACTCGCCATCATTGTCCTCAACTATGACCCAGAAGGGCTCCACATATCCATGTACCTTATCATCCCACTGGAAATCAGGTGTAATGGTCAGCTCAAACCCCAAAACTGTACGGGTAAAGGGTTGTACATGGGCTGACAGGTTCAATTTTGGTAGCTGGTGGATGCACTTGTGCAGCTGCCTCCCCATCTTAGGATAGCGGATAAGTTCACCAATTTCCTGTGATGACAGATCATAGTACCTCTCCCAAGCCAACTCCTTCTTCTCCAGTTTCATCAAAATCTCCTTTGGAATTCCAGGAAATTGACGCAAGGGAGTTTGGACACTCCACATTTGTTTATCAACCATCTTGCAAAGATTCAGTGCCTTCTCTGCTAGTTGAGCCCATCCTCTTTTCAAAACAATCTCAAATAATGCTCGTAAAAGACGGCCAGCACTCTGCATTACAGAAGGGAAAACATAAATATACAATACACTGTAAGCAAGAAAGTATGAAAATGAAGTTTAGAAAGTGCAATTGACAGAAAAAACGCATTACCTGTCTAATGTAGACCATATCAGAACTAAGAGAAAGGCCTTCCAGTTTCAGCCTAGAAATGTATGCTTGCAGCAGAACATTGATCTTTGCGCTGGGTTCCTCCAAGCTCTCTTTCACAGGAATCGGGACGCGATCCAAAAGCTTTGCAAGTTCCATTTTCTCATCTTGCCTGACACCAACATACTTAAATTCTTCACTCAGTGAAAACAGTCGACACAGCTCAATATCACCCATTGTAGGCTTCAGGTACTCATTGTATGTTGATATAGTCCCATGACTAATATAGTAATAACTGGCAATCCTTCCCAGGTCAGTAACTTGAAAGTATCCTGTCTTCCTGTCATACTTTATCAGATTGTTTCTATCCAGTAGATTTGCAGCAGAATGTATCTGCAGCAACACAGAAATACAAAACGATCAAGAACAGAACAGGCAGCGATAATATGATGTAAAATGAATTGTCTACACTCTACACAATAACGACTATGATTGTGAAACAATTTTAAGCCACAATAACAATGATTGCAAAATAATTTTAAGCCAAAACTTCTTCAGATCTTGTAGTTAGTACAATGAAGTACACATAATACTCCAACAAATACAAGACTCATATGGCACAAATGAATATCAGCAAACTAAATCTTCTCTTCTAACCAAGAAAACAATAATTTGAAAGGGTCAGTATGTGTCCTACCCCCCCAAAAAAAAAAAAAACTGTAGCAAATTTCTATATGCCAACTTACCCATTTTAAATTGCTATCATATGCACATGAAATACAGCATACAATGTGCAGGTGGTACATACAAGTTAATGTTCTGAACCTATATGTAACTATGGAGGAAAAAAATGTAGCAATGTTTTTCCTTGCCAATACTCGCATCGTTATTATTACACACATGTGAAAAGGAACATACCAGTTTATATAGTGGAAAGATAAAAGAACATGATCAAACAAACTAATTTATTTGGGCTACATGATCAAACAAACTAATTTATTTGGGCTATTCGACAGCAAGTGCAACCACAACATGCAGCTATAACAGAGAAAAATGAACAAATACTACAGTACAATACTACAGTACAAGTGTGTGTAAATCCTTGCAATTGCATAAGAAAACCATTACCCAAATGAAGCAGCAATATAACACTGCAATACAGTATTTACTGAATGTTAAAACTGTGTTGTGGATGCAATATATAACTTACCCCAACTGCAGAGATTATTCAATGATGCTTGGCTAATTATTAGATTGTAACAGAATATAAGGCTCACAAAATATTTTGTGTGTGCAACGTGAGAACCTATGTGGCATATGACTTCTAGAAATAGATTGGCCAAAGACACATTAGCAATTGGAGACATGTATAGGAAAGGACCAAACTAGTGCAACCACTTTACATGCAGCAACAAATTTATGCTGCACAAAGTAACAAATACTACAACGACATCCAACAGTACAGCAATATGGCACTGGTACTACAGTATTTTCTGGATAGCATTCAAGATATTCACCAATGATATCAATGCACAGTTTCAAAAAAAAATGATGCTAATGCAGATAACATATCTTATTATACATGCTCTTACTGCAGAGATTATTCACCAACAATGCTAGGCTAATGCAACATATGGGCAGACATCTAAAAATTGACACCTGAGGGTCATCATCAATTAGAGCAAAATTACAGAGGCAAGGTACACAGTAATTGAGAAATAAAACAGTAAAGATGAGCAAGTACCACGAACTTTACAAAGTAAAAACAAACAAAAATACAGTGTACTTACCAAGTCAGCTCTCCTTCCATCAAGTGTTTTATCACTCTCTAACATGTCAGCTGACAAACCATACAATGTTGGATTGCGGAGCATCCGAATATAGAGGTAAGTGTAGCCAAGCCACGAGCATGCCTCCCGAGCATTCTGAATAGTCCCCAGAACAATCTCTGCATTCAATTGATCAGCTAATTGGGATACAAACTGACTCTCAATAGGTAGCTGCTGATTCATAAGAGACAGGTAAAACTGCAATTCACTGTGGCCAGTCAAGATTATTCCCTCTCCATGTGTATCATACTGAGGCCTTCCTGCACGACCAAGCATCTGCATAACATCCAGAGGACTTAGTTCTGTCCAAGCACCTTTTTCCGGGTTGTAAATCTGGGTACCCTTTATAATAACAGTATGTGCAGGCAAATTGACACCCCATGCAAGGGTGGCAGTCGACACAAGAACCTGTATGTGCTTATCAGCAAAAAGTTCCTCAACGAGTTCACGGTCAACCCTTGCCATCCCAGCATGATGAATAGCAAACCCATATGGGAGGAGATCTTTAAGATCATTGTTTTTGACAAGTTCCGCATGAGTGCCAAGGATCTCTTGGCTAGCACTCTCATTCTTCAGGAAGCGGCTAACTGTGTCGTTAGCCAAAGCTGTATCTCTGATCGCTTTGGCAGTTTTCGCCGTCTCCTTCCTTGAGTGTACAAATATAAGCACTTGATGCTTACCTGCAGCCGCCATAACCTTCTCATAACAAATCTCATTCATCAACTGGAACCTCTGTAGTGGTTTCCTCACAGTGATCCCAATGTATTGCTGAGCAAGAGGGCAAGGTCGGTAACTGTTATCGAAATGGAAAATGCTCGGTTTAGGAACACGCAAAAATATCGCCACATCTTCATGGTTTGGTAGTGTCGCAGAAAGCCCAACCAGACGAATATGTTCCTTGGTCGTCTCAATCTGCCTGACAGTCCTGGCAACAATGCTCTCCAGAACAGGCCCTCGGTTATCATGTAGCAGATGTATCTCATCAATGATTAACAGCTTTACCATTTGGGTATAGGTTCTATCCCCTGATTTCCTAGTCACAATATCCCATTTCTCAGGAGTCGTGACAATAATCTGTGTTTCGTCAATCTGTTGCTTGGTCAGGTTCTGGTCCCCGCTAAGCTCCCTAACAGTAACATTGAAAGGTGCCAAGCGCTTTGACAAATTTCCAACAACTTCAGCGACCAAAGCCTTCATCGGGGCCACATAGACAATTTTGTACTTGGTATTGTCAAACTCTCCATCCTTCATATGCAGACCAATCTGTTGAAGGATCGTAAGAACAGCCACGTTTGTTTTACCAGCACCAGTCGGAGCACAGAGAAGGATATTATCCGGCTTGAAAAGAGCAGTATCATAGACCCTGCTCTGAACTCTGTTCAGCGCAGACATCCCTTCAAAAGCTGGCTGCGCCCACTGTGGCAAGTCAGATATCTTCACAATCTTCTCCCCAGTTTCATATGGCTTGGCTTTCAGTGCTGGCACATGAACCTCCTCATATCCCTTGTGAGGGGTTCTAAACGACCCAGCAGGAAGTTCGCATCTTTTGTTAGCCATGAAGAGGCCGCCCTGCTGAAAAGCGAGGCTGTCAAGATCAAGCAGCTGCCTCTGTCCTTTCAACCATCCACTCTCCATATCCCTCTCGGCTGCCCTGCGATCCCTCGGACCATCGGTGGCAGCACCATCATTGTTGAGGAGCCTCTTGGCCTCATCCCTGATGCTTTTCTCCAGGTTCTTCTGCCTCTCCCATGCGGATGCTCTGGTTGCATGTAGCTGCTCCAATATTGGAGCCAAGCTCGGGTCACTAGCCATCTCTTCCTCTATTTTCGCCCTCTGTTCCTGATCTTCAGCCCTGGCCAAGCGGGTACACCAAACAATCTTGATCCGGTTGCGCAGAAGCAACTTAATGAGATCAAACTTATCATAGTCCAAGAGCATGACAAGGCGATTCTCGACATCTCTGTCATCACCCTCAGCGATGATCTTCAAGATCTCCTCGGCAAGCTTCTGGCTCTGCTGGGCGTCAATGTTCCCGTCCCCGTATGCTTGGGATATCTTCCTCTGAAGCCAGTAAGCATCGATGTCCTGAACATTGATCGTCAGTCCCTGGTTAGCATTCTGCATGTCATCGTCATCCAACTCGCCGCCCATCTGCATGCCTCCAGGACGATTCAACTCTGTTGCTTCGTCCTCGTCATCTTCATCCAAATCATCTTGCACCTGACACGCAGCAGTAATAGTAAGTAAACGCACATCTCAGCTAAGTTGAAGCGGGATGAAAATATAGTAAATGCATGCATATGTGTATAGTGCGTACCTGATCAAAATCACTCTCCTCGTCTTCATCTGATTCTTCGAACTCGACAGCAACACCAACATCATCGTCCAGGGTCGTGTCCATGGCATCGCCAGATGGTCCACCGGCAGCATCGCTGGCTGCAGCATCTTGGAAGTCGGTGATGAGCTTGCCAATGGAAACGAGCTGGTCAAAGATCTGGTTGGAGATGGGGTTGAGGAGCTGCTCAATGTCCTTCTTCTTGTCAGGGTTCTTGATCTTGTCATTCTTCAAGGTGGCGAGCACCTCGTCGGCAGCCCCAGCAAGGACATCGAGCGGCTGGCCGCCGAGCTGCTGCTGGATGACGCTGAGCAGGGCCTCATAGGCGGCGCGCGTCTCCTTGGTCTGGGGCTTGTAGACGACGTCGTCGGTGAGGGAGAGGACGGTGACGTCCTGGGTGGAGGCGGCGCGGCGCCTGCGCTTGGCGTCGCGCCGGGGGACGTCGGGGTCGGCGGCGTCGCGCTTGGTCTTCTTGGTGCGCGCCTTGGTGAGCTTCTCCTCGAGCTCGGGCGGCCTGTTCTGGACGGCGCGGTCGCCAAAGGCCTTGGGGTCGATGCGGCCCCAGAGCGTCTCGGGCTCGCCGGTGGGCTCGTGGGTGTCGCGGGGGCGGGAGTCGGTGGTGAGGACGAGGCTGGAGTTGGCGCGGTACTCGTACTGCTTGAAGCGCGCGTGCGCCTCGGCGCCGCCGCCACCGCCGTGGTTCGACATGGGTGCTGCAGAATCGGCACGGCGAGTTATCAAATCTAGATGGAAACCTAGGTAATCTGAGGCAAGCGGAAGTAATCGAAGCAGAAGAGAGCGGCGAGAGAGATGTTGTTACCTTTGGAGCGGCGGATGGAGGCGGAGTCCTACTGGCCGTCTCCCGGCGGGGGAGGATCCGCGTCTCGTCGGCCTCCCGTCGCGGCGGCCGGCGGGCGGCGGGGGAGAGACTGCTAGGGGTTTGCGCAGTGTTGGATTGATTTTTTTTATGCGGCGGGGGAGAAGAGAAGATCAGACAGAAGAGGGAGATCCGCCAAGCCCTAATCGTAAAAGAAAAATTTCTAGGCAGGCCGCACCGCCGCAAGCAGCAGGAGGCCGCCGGAGGGAGAACCGACTTGGGGCCGACCCACCGACATACAGAAACATGGGCCGGCCTAACGGTGAGCTGGGCCGAATATTGTTCTAGGCGCAATGTGCTAAAAAAAAGAGTGCATACCCTGGTGTATTATGTACCGACAAGGAAGCATGCAAGGTTGATTGCGTTGGGCTTAGTGTGCATACTCTAGAGGGTGGTGGCACACCATTTCTCCTTGGGTCTGAAGAACAGATGGATACTTTCACCAGTGGTGTCGAAGAAGAGACTATTAAGAATACGCTTAAATGCGGTGTAGGCTACTTGCATGAGGGTCTTAGTGAACTTGATCAGGAACTTGTAACCTAGTTGTTCCTGGGTGGGAGGATTCAAGTGTGTGTTGCAAGCAGCATGCTCATTTGGTTGTTGTCATGGGGACTCGGTATTATGATGGTCGTGAGAATTCTCACACTGATTATCCAATAACAAACATTTGTGCTCTAGATGATGGGTCATGCCAGCAGGCCACTTCAAGACAACTCTCAGCTGCAGGATATCATTGAGTTCTTTAAACGGTTCCCCAATGTTGATATGGGCATATGGCTTATGAGGACCGGGAGATGACGATATAAGTGCTGGTGACAATATAACAGTGGCGCGTGACATGACGAATCTGCCTTCTAAGATTGGGCCAGTTCGTGCATCAAGGTTCCCCAAGCCCGAGGAAGAAGGCTGGTGGCTAGTGATTGGTGACAGCCCCACTAACCAGTTGATGGCAATCAAGAGTGGCACTGCAGAAGCGGGCAAGGGTGAAACTCGAGTTTAGTGCTCCTACAGAAGCTGGAAGAAAAGATTGCATGATTTATTTGATGTCAGACTCTTACTTGGGCTGCGACCTGGAGTACGAGTTCACGGTTGATGTCAAGGGTGCTGGAGGAGATTGATGGTGGAGAGGAACGAGTTTATGCTATCAGACACAGGGTTGCTTGTGCTCATATATTTCTAGAGTGTATTGTAACTCGTAGCTAAAATGTTTTAGACCTTTATGTGCTTGTAACCTCAGAATTTTTGGAGTTGTGGGTTATTTTTGAATATTTACTCTTGCTTGCACCTGTAAGCTGCTGCTGCTTCGCGCGGTGAGCCATGAGCCTCACTGGTAAGCTGATGCAGTTTCTGACCAACAGCAGCAAAAATAATCCAAAACCAAACGATAGAGAACCTGATCAAGGACGACGACACGGATCAGTCTTATTACTAGGTACCTAGCTCGTTGGTTCCTATATGTCTAGGATTGCATTGCATTGATCGGATTGGACACGGATTTTGTATTATCACACTGGCGGACTGCTTAATTAGTTCTTGCCACGTATTTGCAGTCCTCTAACTTAAACACTTGCAGTGTGGTTGAAGATGAGGTTCCAGTCCTCTAAATGTCAGTTTTATATTGCATTGTCTCAGTGGCGGAGCTGTCGGATTTCCACGCTTAAGGCCACTCATCAAAGAACCTAACACACTCAAAAGTCCACATACCGAGATAGACACTATAGCAACAGCCTCCATAAGTGCTAGTTTGAGAAAATTTTGGATGAGAAGTTTTTATGATTTTTTCAACACTAATTAAGAGTATTAAACATAGGTTAATTATAAAACTAATTACGCAAATGAGTGGGAAATCGCGAGACGATTCTGTTAAGCCTAATTAATCCGTCATTAGAGATTATAGCGTGACATTATTTGATCATGACATAATTAGAGTCATTAGATTCGTCTCGCGATTTGAGCTGAGGGTTATGGAATGAGTTTTGTTATTAATCCACATTTAATACTACTATTTAATTAATTAGTGTCCTAACATCGTCGAAAATGCATGATTTAGAGTACATGTCATGTCAAATCGTACAATAAACTTCACAAAACTGTTAGTAATATAAAGAAATAATTAACGACTGACTAATGCAATTTGGTTAATCCCCACCTATATACCATATATTCATCAACAATAGGAATCAAGTGGGGCATTTCAAAAGAATTAGGCAAGTAATAATAATAATAATAAGATTTTGGCAAATCCTACCCTGAGAGGGCTCTCCCGTTTGCGTTAAACCGACACCCCTACTCATCTTCGTCCGTTTTGGATCGAACGCGCACGCTGCACTCGCGGAAATGATGGGATGCGGAGTCACACCGAGGGAAAAAAGCCCAGCCCAGGGGAGAGCTCGCGTCGCCCCCGCGCAGGGCGACTCGGGCGACCGGGAACCCTAGTCGCCGCCCCGCCCCCGACGCCTCCCTCTGCCTCGCCGCTGCTCGAGCAGGTCGTCGGGAAGCTCGCACGGCCTACGATGATGGTGGTGGCGGGGCCCTTTTCCCCTCCTTCGACGGATCCGGGCAGGTGCGAATGCCTGACCGCAAGATGCGTGCCGGCGGGGGCGTCGGCCCGCAGCGGCGAGGTTCGGCGGCTGCAGATCCAGCATGTCGCCTGCCGAATCCGGTGCCCGCGCGCCGCGGTGTGCGCGTGGGGCGGCGGGGGCTCTCGGCCGGCGGCGGAGGCGTTGACGGCGGCAACACGGCGGCGGCGACGACGCTCTGGTGGCGGCCCGTGCTGGGGCTTCATTCTGCTATTCAGGTGCTTCCCACTCTTCAATGGCTCTGTGATTTCGGCGGCGGCGGCGTGGTCATGTATGCTGGCCATGGCCTGGACTCAGTGGAGCTTCACTGGCAAGACTGCGAAATGAAATACTCAAAACAGATTGGTAGGTAATTGAGTACCGAGTTTGGGCTGTTAGTATTGATAAGAACTTGTGTTCAGGTAGCTTTCATAGGAAGAAAGAATGGTCTGTTAGTTCGCCTTGCGGATATTACTTACCATCCTAGTGCATGTACTTGTATATGTGCAAGCTACAGGTTAAACATGGTTAATGGATGACCCCTTTGTTCATGATGCCTGTACCATGTTGTTTTGCAGGGTAAGTGTTCTAGAAAAGGAAGACTTGAAGCATATCGTGGATATTGAGACTAATGCGAAGCTTGTCGTTTCCTCAATTCAAGATGTGGCATGAAAACTTGGTGACTATGCCAAAATTGTATCAGCATCAACAAAGTCTGGTGAGTTTGATTGACTTAAGAACACAACAAATTCTGGTATGGGTATGGATGTGCCGAACAATTGACATAAGCTTTTTCAATGTGATCTTGTCGCTCATATTTGAAATTGTATCAAATTGCATTATAAGTTCAAGGAGACTGTCACTTTCCAGCGTTCCAATTGGAGATGACTTGTTACTAGTACCACACATTGCTGGCTTGCTACAAATGTAGTAGTTCTGCAAATGTACGGGTCAACAATACATTTATCTTTGGGTATCCAACCTTTTCATCTCTGGCTTGGCTACCAAACTGTATTTCCTAAACCTATGGTTGTGGCCATCCTTTTCTGAGAACATCTTCTCGTTGGTTTCCTCTATCTTTCATAACATTCTAGGCTTTATTTTGGTTTGGATTTTTGTTTTCTTTGCCATTATATCACCAGATCTGTCCAGTAGAATCCAGCACCTTACAGGGTCTCATTTAAAATTCAGTGATCCCTTGTGATTTAGGGTCTCGTGTTTTCACCTTGTAATGTGACGGATAATGTAACTACTCACTGGTTTACATGAAATTAGATGTAACAAATTATTCCCCCCATTAAGTTAAAAGTAACTAGTTCTCTAATTTCAAAAGTATAGGGAGTAACTAATTATTTTTTTGACATTATATGGGTAGTAAACAGCAATGTGTTTAAAATACATAGCATGTAAGTAGCCATCTGTTCCCACTGTATACGCAATAATTTGCTCGTGATTGCAAAGAAATAGAAAGTACCTACTGTTTCTTTTTTTTTTCTTACTTTTTTCTATGCTTTGTCAGTTGTAGTTTTTATGGTGCATGTGTTTTATTATAGATTCTTACACATTTAGGCATTAATAAACATATATCTTGAAACTGAAGTTGAATATTGGAGTTGTACTTTTCATGGTGTATCAGTCAAAAGACATATCCCTGATTTGAAACACATAAAAGTAACTAATCTTTGATTTACATAAGACAGGAAGTAAGTTGCCCCTTATTTGAAACAAATAGAAAGTAACTAGCCATTTTTTTGCATGAGACAGGGAGTAACCTCCCAATCAATTATGTTATGTTGGTAGTTTCAGATTTTTGGTAAGTCAATTTGCAAGTAACGTGACATCTATTTTTAACTCTTAGAAAATCATATCTTACATTTTAAATTCTGCCATTATTTCAATTATTGTTACATATTTTCCCCATTTTTTAGGTGTATCCAAGTCAGCGACTGATCCATATTTCTTCTTTTGAAGAAGGGATTAAGAATCATTGTTCAAAGTCAGGGTGCGTCTGCTGCTGTTCATGGCACTTCTACAAAGAAGAGGCCCAAGGTTAGTGCTTTGTCTTGCTTGGGTCCTAGTAGCAAGGTGTTGCTATGGAAACCGTGGTCATCTGGTACTTTGATCATTAAATTGAATTAGTGAGATTTTCTTACAATTGTTTCAACTGAACTTAGGTATCTGAATGTCCAGATGTGGTATGGTTCTTTGGTATGGTGATCACCTTAACTTACTGTAGGAAGTAAAGTAATTTTTACCTCATATGCATTCTCATAAGAAGTAACTAATTCTTTACTTATATCCCATGCAAAGTAACTTATCATATATTCTGTGACACAAGAAGTACCTTGTTCTTAATCTTTTTTTATATAGGATGTAACACATGTTGCTATTGCTATCTTTTCCATGTAGCATATGTCTGCACTATCAAAGCAACTTATAAACTTTACTTCTATGTTTTCTTTTTCTTTACTATTTAGCCCTTGTTAGGAGCTCTCTTTGATCTGAACATTCAGGAACTAGTCAAACATTTGAATCATACAAAAAGTAATAAGATTCCAGTCTGAATATTGTAGAAAGTAACCTTACCTCATATGTAGTCTCATAAGAAGTAACTAATTCATGCTTCCAAACCAAATCAAAAGTAACTTGAATTTAGTTTGAAAGTTATAGGAAGTAACTAATTCCTTACTTATATTCCATGCAAAGTAACTAACCATATATTCATTGACACCAGAAATAACAAGTTGTGAACTCTTATTGGGCTGGATGTAACCTATGTTGCTATTGCCATCTTTATGCTAGCATATTAACACATTTTTATAGCATATGTAGTAGTTCTTTGTTTTCACATTATTGTGTACATGTTGTCATGATGTAACTCAAATCTTTTTTCCATGCAGCATATGTCTCCACATTATCAAAACAACTCATGGTTTTTTTACTCCTATGTGTTCATTTTTGCTTTATTATTTAGTTCTTATCGCTTAAGAATTAAGGTAACAATTAAAGTCACATAAGTACATTCTCATGTTGATTATCTACAAGAAAGCAATTTCTTGTGCTACTTATCTGACCAGAAAGTAACTTCTCATGATGTCTATCTGATTAGGAAGTAACTTCTCATACAACTTGTCTGACTAGGAAGTACCCTCTCAATGCTGCTTATCTGAGTAGAAAGTAACTTCTCATGCAGCTAATTTGACTAGGAAGTACCCTCCCATTCTACTTATCTAAGTAGGAAGTAACTTTAGCATATTTTTGTACCAGCATAAAGTAAAGGTATAAAATATAGTTACAACAGGGAAAAACTCATGACCAGGAAGTTATTCAGGAGGAAGTAACTCTGTCTCACTAGCTTCTTGCTTCCCGGTCAATCTCCGGCACATTCTTTCTAACTGAACAAAACAAAGTAGAGATCAACATGCATACTAGGTTGACAAACATCGATACATACACAATTAACATACTGTAAGCATTAGTTATTTTTTACATTGCTGAATGAGATGTTGTTGCTTTTTAAGACACTTGGTTAAATCTTGATGCATCATACTAGAGTTACATTCTATTTACATTGATGGCGGATTGTGCTATCACTTTATTTCCTTTTTTACGCTGATGGCGGATCATGGGAATGGCCTCATAACTGTGACTGTTTGATTTCTTTTCAGGAATAGAGATATAAATTTGAGGCTCAATGAATCACATGCATACACCATTTGTTTATCTTGCTGCAGATGCAAGCACTTCATGATGTAACAGCAATCAAATCAGACTTTGTACATAGTTTAATGTGTTATATATGGCTCACTCATCATCCGATGAATGTATTCAATTTTTTTAACTTGAATTCTAGATCTTAGTTGATGAATCACGCCTTTTGTGTGCCGAAAGGATGTGTACATGGACCTTCTGCTCCTTTCGATGTTGTTTGTTTTGTAACGATGTTTCTATCCTATTTTCCATCTAATTTGATCTCTTTTTTTCGCTCTGATTACTGCTTGGGATAGATTCATTATGCTCCAACGAGCAGCAACAATGTCAGCTTGACAGCAAATCCAATGTTTTATTAGTTTATGATAAGTTAGTTGTTTTGTTACTTTTTATTATGAGCTGGTCGCCTGGTCCTCCTTGTTTTATTCCCTAGCTCATAGTGCTCAATTTCTTCCCACGCAAAGCCTCCAAGGCTGTTGTTGACCCGCGGGAATCTCTCCCCACGCAGAACCTCGAGGCCGTTGTTGGCCCGTGGCCCACCAGAAATGCGTTGTCTGCTCCTTTTCCTCTTCTATCTATTTTCATAAATAGTTTGGTTGGACTCCCTCTCGGCGGGCTTGCTGGATGCATGCATGGATGGTGGAGACAGCTAAAAATGGAAACATGCTAAAAATGGGGAGCTCTCCACCTAAGACTAAAAGGAGAGGGCTCTCCGTGTAGTCGCTTCCTAAGATTTTAGTGTCTTCATCTCGTCCTCTTCACTGTGTCAAAAAATTGCAGCACAAAGACATTATGAATTGCAGGATTAACAAGCTGATGAGCAAATAAACTATTAAAGATAGGAAATCCATGACATGTTGTCCCGCTTCACTTCTTAACCGACCTCGCAGCCGCAAGCTTGCCCCTCGTCGGATGCCAGAGCGTCGTGTCGCGCCGCCGCCAGGCCCCAACCACATGGCTCCTACCTCTGTCGTCCATTGGCGCGACGAGCCTGAGCGACACCGTACTCGGTCGTCGACGCTAGCCGTCGGCTGGCTCGCTAGGTCGCCTGCGTCTTGGGGCTTGGCCGCTTGGGGACTGATCGATTGGGTGCCCGAGTGCAGCCGTGCAGGAAGGTGAGGGGAGTTCCGGAGGCCGCCCGCCATGTTGCGCACAGGTGCCATTAGCCGCCGCTGCCTGCTAGCTAGGGTTGTCGATTGTCGTTGGGGCATTGCAAGTTTGCAGGCGCCCGCACGGAAGGCTGCTTGCGGTCGATCCGACAACCTGTCGGCCAGTCCGACCACGTGCGTGTGCTCCTACTTGGTGACGTGTTCACTTTCTGTTGGTCCTCCGACCAACTACACTGCATTTGTCACATGTACGATTTGCCACAAAACAAAAAATAAAAGAAAAACACAAAAATATCATAGAAAAATTTTGAAATAATTTTTTAAAAAAAACTTATGCACCAAATTTCATAAAATTATTTGAAACAAATCAATTTGACGAAAATATCTAGAGCAAAAATCACAACACAAAACTTTTGACACAAACTTCTGAGCAAACATTTTGAAAAAAAATGAGAAAATGTTGAAGAGAATTTCCCAAAAAAAATACACAGAAAATATCGAGAGTAAAATCCCAACACAAAACTTTTGACGCAAAAACTTTTGAATAAATATTTTGAAAAAAACTTTGTCAGAAAAATTGGAAAAAATTTCAAAAAAAATATCTAGAGCAAAATGTCAACCAAAAACTTTTGACGCAAAAACTTCTGAATAAACATTTTGCAAAAAAAATCAGAAAAAAATTTAAAAAAAAATCACAAAATAAATTGCGCAAACTTTTTTTTTGAAAAGTTTATCAGCAACATGAAAAAAATATTTGGATAAAGATTTTACAGAATCTTTTAGAATAACAAGAACTCAGAAAAGTTCAAAAAGAAACATGAGTCCTCACCCGGGATGTGCTCGCCGGGGAGCTCGGCCCACGCCGCACCTGCTCCCCCGAACAGGCGCTCGTCGGGGAGGGAGCTCACCCGCGCCGTAAGTCTTGCTGCTCGCCAGCTCCGCCGCCCACGCCGCTGCTCGCCACTTCCTTCAGAGTTCGGAGACCACGACCGCTGTCAAAAGGAGAGAGAAAAAAACTGTAGAATGCAAGGAAAGAGAAGATGAATGGGAATGGGAACTGGGAAGGCAACGCTGTGCGGTGGGTGGTTGTGGGCTGTGATAATGTTGAAGAGGGTCCCACCATGTGCGGACGTCTCAAACTGAGAGTTGGAGTGACGTACATGCATTGATCTGAAGGTAAAAAACAAGCGGTCGACGGTAAACTCAATATTGCGTTGTCGTTGCCACGACGCGAGGGAGAGACCCGCGACTGCTCGGGGCAGAGGGATCGAGCGCCGGCTTGGGCGGACTGAGTGATTTGCTGGGCCACAAGGCCACTTAGACCGACGAAGACCAGAGCAATTATACAAAATTATTCGCTGGGTCATGAAAAAATACAAGGGAAATAAGAAGTTTTTCGGCTCACGTCTAAGGCCTTAGCAGTGGCCTTAGGCCCTGATGATTACGTGCATGTATTAGCTTAGCTAACCACATGACGAGATGATATTTCCCTTAAAAAACATGATGTGATGATACGATAGACCCCTGTAGCATAGAAACTACTCCGTCGTCGATCAATAGTGTTGATCTGACCTTCAAGCAATGCAAGCAGCAGGGAGAACTAACTGTGTTGCACCTCGATCGATCGACGATCGCTTCCAAAAGAAACTATTCGAAATGTCTTTGCCCCCACGATGTTCTTACTGTGTGCTTATATACCTAATAAATACTACAGCAACCAAAAAAAAAAAAAGAACGCGTCGGCCCACATCTTAATGATGCTCAATGAATCAGACTAGTTGACCTATAAAAGGCTAAAGCCACTCCACTTATCTTTTTTTTCCCAGCTCAAAATCACACGCGTGACGCATCCAATACCCGATCGATCTCCATATACCCATCATTCATGCACTTCTCGTGGCCACCGGACAAGCAGCAGAGCATCATTCCCGTGCCTAAACCACCATGATCTTGCTCCGGGGAAGAAAATTATAAAAGGCAGCAGCGCGCGCGCGCACACACACACACGCATCAAGTCCACACCACCACCACTCCACCATCCCAAGCCACACAGTGAGTGAGTGCCTCGGCTAGCTAGCTGCACTACTTTGTTGGTTAAGAAATCCCATGCATACGCGCGCAGCATTACCTTTTCCTATCAGCTGGCCGGTCACAGATCTCAAGTTCCATTAGATGGGATATGTTCTGCCCCTGTGCTAGCTGCAGGCATCTTGCCGTTCCTTCCTTTCTTTCTTTCTTTCTTTCTTCCATCACCGAGGGAAAGAGCATCACTTCACTTGCGGAGGGCTCGCTCTCGCTCGTACCTTCCCCGTGCACGCATTTGATTCTCTGACGACATCGAAACGGATCGCATCCATCCAGCTCGCGGAGGGAGGACTGCAAAGTTTGGTATCCGTAATTTTCACCGGTAGTTCGTTCCCCCATCCTGCGCTCGCACGTAGGGTTCCGTTGACAAAAAGGTTAATCTCCCGTTAATTACTGCGTGCCGGCGACTGTTCGTCCTTCGCGACTTCGCCGGTGTGATTGGTTATCATCGCTGAAGTGTTATTTTTTTTGGCGTCAGCGCTTTTGTCACTGGTGTGTTTTCACTGTCGATTTGCAGCCGGCCGGGGCCGATCGGTTGCGACGACACGGCGTCGGCGTCACCTTTTTCCCCCCCCCTACCGCCTGATGCGAACCGACCTCGGCTAGTGGAAAGCAGAAAGGCCAAGTGGTCGATGCAACTGTACGAAGCGCCGAAGCGGGTGTCCATGCCTTTGATCCCGACCCTTGAGATTTTTTTTTTCTCGTTGGCCAGTGTGACGGTATTGCATCCTCTGATCCTCCTACCATAACCGCAAAGCCTTGTTTATGCCTTCGCCTGCCTTGTCTGACTGGATACGCCTTCTGAACCTCTTGACAACTGTCCGGCTACCCGTCGAGGATTTAGGGCAAACGGCTGCTGCAACTTTCCGACGGTTCCAACAAAACGCAGTTCAGAAAATGGGCTATCGGCAACAGAACAAGTGGAGGAGGAATCGATGCTTGAGTCATTGAGTGGCAGGGTGGCAAAGGGCACACCGAAGGCATGATCCATCTTCTGTCTTGAGAGTGGATCGAGACTCTTCGCTGTGCTCATCCGCGGATCTGCCTCGCATGTGTGTACGAAGAGACCGCACACATCAGCGTGAGTGTCTCGCCAAGAAAAGCCACTGCTGACTAGTCGGGGATACAGACGAGCTTCGCCTATCGATCGCCGCCGTGGCTCCAAATTTGTTTTTTTAGGAGTGACAACACGAGCAGAAACAACAGGTAGAATCTCGGCACGTAGATAAGCTGCTCCTGGTCTTGGCACGTACCGCACGGTTGAACTTGATCGCCACTCTTCTAGCTAGTACGCTTTTCTAGGTGAGAGTTTGTTGGGTTTGCCGGCCTCCATTGCATTAGTTGGGCAAGTAGATAACGGTGGTGGTAGTACATGCTTATCTGACGGGCCATCAGCTAGCCAAAACAAAGGAAAGATGATTGGGGAGTACATGACAAGCAGGTCCGCGCGCGGACTTGGGGTGGCTTGACGACACCTCCAAAGCGCTATCGACGACGTGTCCACAAGCGATGAAGCGAAGCGTGGCCGGGTCGGGTGGGTAAGCGGATTCTCCCTTCGAACTTCCTCGAGGCACGCTCGGATCTCATCTCTGCTACGGTGCCACGAGTGATGACCAATCTATAATCATCTTCCAGATGCGACCAGGGAGGGAACCGAAGGTCGTCACCCATTCACGAACCTCGAGATCCACAGGAGAGGCGCGCCGCGTGATGGCCCACCAGTCAGTCAGCATCCACGTGGTGACCACACAGGCAGGCCGGCCCACCTGTCGATGGCGGGCGGCGGCGGGCACAGTAACAGCAGTACGTAGCGCGAGTCTCAATGGGAGTTTCAGGAAGGATTTCATGAGCATTAATTATCATGACAAATCACCAATTTTGGTTATGTGGCAAGGTGTTTATGAGGAGAGAAAAGAGATAGTTTCGTCATATGTGAGACTGTGCACTGAGCCTGATCTCATTCGAACTCTCCCCTCCCGCTTGGCGCGTGCATCAGCTGCTAATTAATCTGCTATCCAATAGTTAACTCCTTTCTCTTTACTCCTGCAATCCACGACGCGCTGTGCCGTTGCTTGCTTGCCTGCGGGTACATATCTATCCGTCCGCCGATATGATCGCGACCGCGGCTACAGCTGCGCCTGCTCTCGAGCCGAGCGCGCCTCCTTGAAGCAGTCTCAACCGTCCAGCGTCCACCGCCGTATGCAATGATTCGATGCCCGCCGGAGCGGAATGATCCTTTGGGCGTGTTTGCTTTTGCGTGTCGTGTATTGCACAGCATGCAGTGCCCCGTAGTACGCAAAGCGATCGATCGGCCGGCCCGGGTGGTTCTCGCGCGCGCGGTACATTCGTGATGCGTCCAGCAGCATATATGCCTACCTGACCAACCAAGCCCGGCTGCATATATACATACATGCTCGATCCTATCGTGGTCTCGGGGGTCGCGGTCACGCGCGCGTACCAGCCACCGTATCGTTGCCATCTGGTGTGTAGAAGATTACGTACTGGTCCTGGACTCCTGGCGCAGCCGCGCGCGCGCGCGGCGGATGGCAATGTCTTTGTACGGGCCTCGTGTTGGCACGTCCAACGCCGTGCGACAGAGATACATGCATCCACCAACAGTCCCCCACACACACCAATAATGCTGGCGGGTAATCTGTTGGATAGCTAGGGAGGCTTCGTGTCCACCATGCCCCTCGCCGGCCGAATCACATCTTTGCCGTGCCAAGTGCCATACACTCCCAAGCGTCTCGAGACAAAGACACGAGGGGGAGAGGTCGAGGTGACCAGATACTCTCACTGACAGTGTTTTGTCTCTCGCCCTCACTCACCGGTGGTATAATTACTTCTTACCCCTTATACGCAATCCCAAAACGTGAAAAAAAAAGAGAGATGAGCGTGTCGTGTGCAACGGAGTACCACCAGACACAGAGGATTACAGGAATATAAGAACCGCCGGCACCGGTCGCTCGGTGGCGCAACCAGCGCGCGCACGGGTTCGCATCATTCCAACCGCGAGCGGCCGCTCCCGCTGAAGACAGGAGCCAGATGTTGACGGTGCCACACCGGCTACAGGGCCAGAGAGGATCGGAACAGCGAGATAGTGCGGTGTAGCTACAGCCGTAGTAGCCTTTTCGTTCTCGTGCATCCCCGGCGGCGCTTGAATGTATGGTGGCAACCACGGCCGGATTCTAGCAGCCCCCCGGCCCGCAAATCATATCTCTTTCGGATATTTCGGCCTGGTGATGCTTCCGTCCCACCGGCCACGACTACTGGCTACAATCCATTTCTCGACTCTCGAGTGCAAATTAACCAGCCGTGGTGGTGTGGTGCCATGCGTGATGTCACTGCAGTTGGCATGTACTACTCCTGTGCCTAGCCTTCTCCCTTTCTTTTTCCGTGTGAAATTGCAGCTGATCAGCAGGCAGTACAGTGCTCCGTGATCGGGGACGGTGAAGAACGCGTGCAGTCTCTCTCGGCACCCCATGCTTTTCTTACCGTCAGCATCTTACTAATTCACGGAGTAGTCGGGTAGGAGTACCTGCTGCGAAGGCAGTGACTGCACGCCCATCGCCAGCAGGAAACTGTAAACAGCACAGCAACCGGCGCCGCTTGTGCTGCGGACAGAAGAGTCGAGGGAGAGGAGAGGGGATTGCGCGGGAACCAACGGTCGCAACACCCCCGGGGGGTGGGCCCCACCAGGCAGCTACCGACCCCACTACTAACTTCGGTATGCCCAACTCCCCACCCAAAAACCAAAGCCCGAGATCCCGTGATCGGTTTCCCGCCGATGGATGGATGGGATCATGCGATGATGCGCGGTTGCTTGGTCGCGGCCGAATTGAATTGGCCAAGGCTGCAACAGCACGTCCGCTGCCTGCGCACCGCACGCCGCCGCGATGCCCCTGATCTGGCTCTGGCGATCCCCCATCCAACACACACCCGACGAACTGACGCTGCGCGGCGAACAACCGACAGGGCCGCCGCATCACGCGAACCCGCGCAGCGCCTTTAACCGCATCGGCCCCAAGGCGCTGCTGGGCTGGCTGGCTGCAGTTTCAGCATCCCACAGTGTATCACGAAAGGGGTACGAGCAACTGCAGATTTGTATACTGGAGAAGTCATTAATCAGGCAGTAAAAAGTGAAAAAATTGCGTGCTGACAGCATCATTGCCCTTCCAAAATGTGCTGGTCAATGATCCATTCATTTGCCTTCCAGAAATCCACAGGAACCAAGGCAAAAGACGGCAGGATAATACCAGTGCTAGTCTGCTAGTAGAAGCGATTGACTTACTATTCCTAACGGAGGGATTAATAATGAACAAATGGAAGAAAATAAAAAGAAAGGAGTAATGCACTCGCACTCTACACAATTTTTTCATCGTTCGAACTTGATTTTCATCGGCAATTTCAAGTTCTCCCCTTTGGCAGGAGAGTTCCGATTTTGTTTTTCTCCCTTTTCGTAATGGCGCCCAGCTACGAGAAGAACACCTGCACCGTGCCGGTGACCGCGCCGCGGCACATCGGGCAGGCAGCCGCGACGGCGCAGGCGGAGAAGGGGGCGGCGGTGGCGGGGACGGCCGGCTCGCAGTCCGCGCAGACGCAGAGGTGGCGGCACGGGAGCAGCACGACGGAGGCCGGCGCCCGCCGGCACGTCCGGCAGGGCCTGGCGGGCGGCGGCGGCGGCGGGGCGATCTCCTCCACCCTGTCCGGGTCCACGAAGCACGACCCGGCGTCGTCCGCCGCGGCGCCCGCGTTGTCCTCTTCCTCGGCCTCGCCGGCCCTCGCCTGCGCCGCGGCGGCCGCCTGCTGCAACTGCGCGTGGAGCGCCGCGGCCGTCGACTGGTCCGCGAGCACCTTCGCCTGCCACGCCGCCGCCTTCGTCCGCAGCCGCGCAACACGGTCCTCCAGGTCGACGCCGCGCCGCGCGGCCTCTGAGGCCTCTGCCTCTTTCTCCCTTACCCGCTGAGACGCCGTCGCCTCGGCCGCGACGAGCAGCGACCGGTACTGCCGCCGCCGAGTTTCAGCCAGCGCGCGCCGGAGCCGCTCCGCCTGCAAGCGAAAACGAAGCCCGTCAGCGACAGAGGCCGGTCTATATGTCGGTGGCGGCCACGACGGAATCGATCAAGCGGCCCTTACATGTTCTTGGATCAACCGGTCCATTTCGTTCCTGTGCTGATCGCGCTGCGCGGCGAGCTCGTCGGAGAGGAGGCACGACGCCGAGGCCGAGGACGTGGACGACACGTGCTCCGAGCCATCGTCGAAGTCGAGCCTGAGCCCCATCGCCGGCCGCTTGTGCAGTTGCGCCAGGCTTATCACCTTGGGCCCCTGCGGCTGCGGCTGCGGTTGCAACGAGAAGAGGTGCGGCGACATGGAAGGCGCCGCCGTCTCAGCCTCGCGCTGCCGCTTCCTCCCAGCGCCGCAATCTGCGTGCCCCACGGGAACGGAAACAAATCAGTCCCATCTATCAATCTCGCTCGCCATCCGAAAGCAGAGCAGAGAAGCACAAGAACACGAAATCTTTGCAAAAGCAGAGCCAAGCCGGCGCTTCGCTCGGATTACCTCCATGCGCGAAGTCCAGGAAGAGCGGCGGCGCCATCGCATCCTTCTGCCCCTGCTGCAGCTCCATCGCCGCCGCCATACGGCTGCCCTCCGGCGCACCGCCGCCGCCTCTGCTGAGAACCCAGACGCCCGAATCAGCCATCCGATCCAACCGACCGACGATCACCGCGGAAGAAACGAATAGATGGACAGCAGCGACGGGTACCTGGCAAGGAACGGGGACTCGCGGTGGTGGTGGTGGTGGTGATAATGCGCCTGCACCGCCATTGCTTGAGCCCGGCCAACCAAACCAATCAACGAGGCAACGGACGGGTGGAAGCACGCGCGCGCTAAGCGTGTCGGGGGAGTCGGGTGGGAGGGAAGGGGGAGAGTCGCGGGCAACGCGAACGAACTGGTCCACCGCCTCCTCGTCTTATGAGGGCGCCATGGGCAGCGTGGCCGCCTGCTCCGATTGAGATCCTCTGCAGTCGACTGCAGAGGACACTCGCCACTGCGTGTGGGCCTTAGTGGTGCTACAGCGATAGTACAGTGGCACCCGGTCCCGCAGGCAGTGAGAGGGCGCTCTGCAGTCGACTGCAGAGGAGCCGGTTCCGCCTGCTCTGTGTCAAGGCCTCACCTGCCTCGCGCATGCAGGGAAGGGCACGGGTGGCAGGCGGGCGGGGCGTGGCTGGCTCGGACTCCCGGTTGATGAGGAGAGGGTGGTGGCGCACTGGCGCTTGTGCCTTTTCATTTTCCTTTTTAAGCGCCCCCCTTTTTATATATTTAAGGAGATGCTTAGCGTTACCGCCGGGCCTAATGTGAAAACTGACTGGTAATTTCTGATTTACCGGACAGGATTAATTTCTAATACCGTACTCCTTTCCAATGTGAAGAGGAATTTGGAACTTTCTGCATTTAAAACTGTACCCAAAAAAAAACTGCTCTTTTCACCCTCAAGAAAACTGAACATGCAGTATTCAGCGCCTGTATTCATTATTCAACATTAGTAGCTTCTCGTTGTAGACTTGTTCTGACACTGACATGCGACGCTTGATCCATATTTTGCCTGACGGCCTTCCTGCCCTTTTTCTTTTCCTTCTTGTGACGGTATTTGTTCCGTAGTGGCAAGCACTAATTATTAGCGGGAAATGTGGGGTGAAAACGCTTACAAAAAAGAAAAACGGGGGGGTGGGCAGGGGCACGGTTGGTGCTGCGGGTGGCAAACATATTTGATCATGTCACAGGACTGTTGGAGCCATATCCTTTTGTAAGCAAATCATGTTTGTTTTAAGAACGGCTATGGAGTATAGGTGGGTGAAATATCCGAGGCCCCCCCATACGGAATCCTCCCAAGAAAAGGATTTGAAAACAACGTGTCGGCCTGCCCTTTTATCACGCTGGTGCTAACCCAAAACCCACCAAATAAAAAGTGATTGAGAAAAGAAGGCACCTTGATTGATTGCTAGCCGTTCTGCTGCAGTCCCCAAATCCTTCTCGGGTCGACGTCATTGCTGCCGCTGCTCAGCAGCCTCTCTCTCTCTCATCTCTCTCACCAATCTTTGGTACAGCAAAACTAGTAGTTTCGGTTGTGAAATCAAATTGGAGTGACGAGTGGTCGCTGCTCCGGACCGTAATGCCAACCCGGAGTTTTCACATTTTGTCGTCGATGATGGAGAGAGGGTGGTTCTTTTGTTCGCGTCCGCGTCTGCCATCCGAAAACCATGACGCGCATTTTCGGCGTGATCGGAAAATGGTTGGGGCTCGTGGCATCCACCGCAAGGCAAGGAAATCAGTCTTTCTTGGAAAGAGAGAGAGGCATGGGGAGACAGAGAAAAAATGAAAAGCAAAACGTCAAAAATCTGCTAATCCGGAGGCGACGAGCGCGACGTCGGGGGCCTGCACACAATTAAAACTGTGCCTTCCTGACCTGGCTCCGCCTGCAGTTTCTCAACTCGTGGTAGGTACTCCGTAGCCCCTCAGAATTCAGAAAACTGAAGGGGGAAAACCCCGGAAGTTGATGAAAAACCCAGCAACTTGTGTTTGGTGGTGCAGGTGATGCTCTCCTTTGCATTCACACCACCACCATCAGTTTCTTACTTTACGTTTGCTGCAGTCTTTCATCTGCCTTGGGAGCGAGGGATAATGAATGGGAGCGTTGGCCGGGGCGTTCAATTCAGAGTTTCAGACGTTGGAGTGTGCATCAGTCGATCAGTTTCGATTCATACTGCGCCGATCGAGCTTCGGACAGAGCACCTAGCCGGAGTCCTCGTCCTCAAGTTGCGTCGAGCCGTCCTTGCATTTCCTACACGCTCTACCGACGACTACTGAAGTACAGAAGCCGCGTGGCGTGCTCAACGTCAAGAGCTCAAGATCAACGGGCGCCCAGCAGGACCGCCGCGATTCTCATGTGCACAAGAGCCGCTCGCGATTCCTTTGTTCTCGTCTCCATGATGCGGCGTTTTCTATTGCGGTGGCATCGGTTCCCATTGAGAAATTCGAGACGGGGAGCACTACGGCACGGCAGGCGGGAGGAGGTGGACTCTTTCGCGGCCTCTTGTTTGTTCGTTTTCCTCCCGTAGCGCTTTCGTTGGAGGGAGGCGGTGGGCTACTGGCTACCGGCTAGGTGCGTGCGTGCGTCTTAGCGCTACGTTACCAAGGCACGCATTATTCATTCAGGCCCGGGTGGGTGGGGGCGGGGAGGCGGGACAAAGACGTTGCGTTTGCAGGACGATGCGGGCGTGGCGTGGCGTGGCGGCCGGGCCGGGCAGGATTCGGAATTTTTTGGAGCCGGGTTGACCGCGAACGGAGGGCGGAAGACAAAGCACATTGACAAGAGCCTTTCTTCGGCGATCGAGTGCTGTGCGTCGGGTTCCCGCGGCGAGCAACGCGAAAGGCACGGCGGCCGTCTCACCTCAAACAAAGGCTCTGTCAATCATCAAGCGCATGCAGCCACGGTGGCGCAGCGCGGCGGGCGTTCCGTGCATGCCGGGGTGCACTACGCTTTACAACCAGGCCAGACGACTACAACCGGGGGTAAAATGTGGTGTGTCTCGAGTTCTGGAACGGCGAAATTACGGGGAACGGGCTACCACCCTACCCAGGCAGGCACCATCAGATCAGCTGCCGGTAACTTCGCCTTCACTTTCGCCGATCGGGTCAAGATGCCGTTGGAGCTGCTGCTGCTGCTGCATGCTGCTACAGTTCATTTCTGAATTTCTTCCCCACCGGCTCGGCCGTCGCGCGGTCTCCTCGTCCTCGGTGACATGTTTGGTCTGGTCGGTCGTCGGACCGGGCCGGTGGTCGATGACCTGTGGGAGTGGGAGCGTCTCTCGCTCGCCTGTCTGTCTGCCAGCAGCGGCGCGACTAGTGGACGGCCGAGAGGGCGCCTCCCCGGCCGGGCAAGGTTTCGCACAGGAATTCGCGCGATCGGTGAAGCAGCGTGATTCCTCCGCAACTCTTTCGAGCAGCACGCATCGATGCGATCCCCCTGTTCCGGACAACGGGGGCCTCGAAGGTTACCACCACCTGGACGGATGGTCGATGCAAAAGAAGTTACTGGAGGTGGTTAGCGAAAGGAGACCGGTGCGTCTTTCTCCAAAGTGAAGCAGCTAGTCAAATGTCCTGAACGCACGGCCGCCGGCAGGCAATCTTTTTTACTTTTCCTTTTACAACATCTACTACTAGTGAAGTGCAGTCCCTCCAAACAGTGGAGGTGATTAGTGAAAGGACCGGTGCGTCTTTATCTCTCCAAAGTGAAACAGTCAAATCTCCCCCGCGCACTTGACACTAGATTTACTAAAGTTAAGCAAGTGCTAGTTCAAAAACACTGGCGTTGAGCTGTTGATTTATTGATAGCTACGCTAACGCTGGGTGGCGTTGACCGCTCCTGCTTCAGAAGATTGTGCCTAGTTGGCACCTCTTGCTTCCCACTGCATGCAAGCACCATATCCTTTCCATCAGCGAAGGGACAATACGAAGCCGTTGAGTCGTGCAGGAAGCCAAAGTGCGGCGTAGCAGTACCATATCCTCGTGCTGTCATGCAAAGATGCATGCACTCGCTGATATGCATATGCCCCCAGGCACGGTGGCCGAGTGGCCGCTGGCCGGGCTCTTCTCCGTGCATGAACCAGTGACGCGTGCATGCACGCCGTGTCATCCGGGTGGGCGTTTCCGGGCGCATGATGCATGAATGACAACACGTTTGCGCATTCCTTTCCACAAATGGTACCCGGGCAGGGGGGGGCAGAGGCGCAGAGCTGGGTTGATTCTAATTCTAGATAATGGGCTGAATGTGAATGTCAAATACTTTTTTTTTCGAGTAGAATGGGATTCGTGGGTGGGATTCTTAAAAATCGTATTGGATTTTAAGGTGATTTTGCATTAGATTGCGATTAATCTGTGGACCTGTTTGGAACAACTTATATTCAGTTTATGATCAAGATAAGTTAAAATTAAATGCCAAACAGTATATTTTTCTCATAATTTATTGACCGCGCTTCTGTCCACCACTTCTATTTGTACTAGACGCAGAAGCTGGTTCAGATCCGCTCCCAAATACTCCCTCCGTTCTTAAATATATGTGACACCGTTGCATTTTCACTCAAACTTTGACCACCAATATCTATTGAATGAGTTAGTTAACTAAAGTGAAATGTGTATCAATGTGTCTATACTTTAGATTTAACTATTAGGTTTATCGATTTACAAAATATTTTGTAGAATAGACGAATATTCAAATAAAAAATCAATGGTATCATATATATTTAAGGCCGAAGGTAGTAAATGTTACCTCAATATCTATACAACTTATTTGAAAAGTGTTTTTTTTTTGTTCACCACTTCCATTTGTACTAAGGTCAGTCTCAATAGGAGGGTCATAGCCAGTCTCAATGGAAGGATCATAGACATTAAATAGGGTGCCACATATGCAAAAAGATGACATGGCATGATATTTAATAGGTGAGGGAGGAAACCAGGGTCATCCTCATGACCCTGGGTCGGCGCGGAGTCCTAGGAATGACACCTCCATGACCCTCCCACTGAGACACACAATTTTTATAGCACAATGGACCAACCAACATGCAACAATTAAATATTTACAGGAACCTATGAAACTGTGTGCTATGACCCTGTGCATTGAGAGAGGGTGTGTCACCCCGCAAACCAATATAGTAAGATGATGTGTCATTCTTGAAGAACACTTCCCTATGACCTCTTCCACTGATACTGACCTAAGTGCTTTTTTCGACACATAATCGTATTAAAATGGGATTTGTGAGTGGGATTATTAAAAAATCATATTAGAATTTTAGGTGATTTTGCATTGGATTGCGATGATTATTTTCGGTGGACTATGGACCTGTTTGGAACAACTTATGTCCAATTTATGACAAGTTGAAACTAAATGTCAAACGACATGTTTTTCGCATATTTGTTTGATCGTGCTTCTGTCCACGACCTCCATTTATACTAAAACCAAGAAGCTCAATATCTATAGCTTATCTGAGAAGCGTTTTTTCTGATAGTGTTTTCAGATAATTTTATGATAATCAACCCACGTCCGTGCATCTTTAACAAACTTGAGCTTCACAGAAATTAACACATGGTTCACACACTTTTACGGAAAGACCCTAAACTTAATGTAAATCTACCCACATTCCAAAATTTTGCAGAAAAGTCTCCCAACTATGTCAGGATCAATCAACATTCCTTGCATTTAACTAAAAAATAACCTAAAAGTTTAAGAAATTAACCCATAAATAAAATCCTGCAAAAATATCCTCTTCCTTTCTACCGGTCACTGGGCTACAGGTAATGGCGCGGCAACGACACGCCAGACTTTCTAGTTCCTCACTCTAAAAGTGGTCATTGTACCACTGTAGGCAGTATACTATGCCATGCGCCGATACCCAAATTACCACCATTGACCCCCCACTAATGATTCATGGATCCATATATATGTGTACTCCTACATCATACCACTGGTACCGTGAGTAAAAGCTCATGAAGACGAGATCTCCGTGCTGCCGCAGAGTACCTGTACATTCACTCGCACAAGATGTGCGTGGATCGATCGGCTAGACGCGCGCGCGTACGTACTACGTGCAGGGCGAATTTAGTGCCCGTGCCCTGCAGTAATGCTGCCCGTGATGTCTCGCCACTCGGATCGGCACGGCAGAAAGTTGGCCTGCCCATTTGCCTCATCGCGCGCATGCACACCCAGCACGCACGGCGCCGGCCAGCCACTGTGCATGCATGCACGTACTCGATCTGGTGGTCCGGATCTCGACCGCCGATTGCGTTGGTCGCGTAGATGATGGATCGACTCGGCAGTGCCAGTGAGCCGTCCATTCCTCGCCGGCCGCTCGGTTAGGTCGCTGCTGCTGCTGTGGGCAGCGTGACTGATGGCTTGGCTTGAGGTCAGGAATTTGAGCTGGAGTGGCAGTGCGGGGAGGTGACTCTAGAGAGACGGGGTTGGGTTATCGGCAGCCCCGCCGTCTCTGTCTCGTCATCGAGATACGCGAAAAGAATCGAAAGGGAAAGGCAAAGAGAAGAGCGAGCTAGAGAGCACAAAAGGATTCCTGCAGGATTCGCGTCCCGGCAAGGCGAGGCCGAGAGCTGAAAGAAAAGGAACCATGGCTCGGGACGGGAGCTGCGGAATGGCTTTCTGCCGTGCCGATCCGGAAGAGCTGAAAGAAAAGGAACCATGGCGCCGGCCGGTGGCGGAGGCAGGCGGGCAGCCAGGCAGGCCTACGTGCCGGTGGAGAGAAACCACGCAGCTCTACTCGGCACAACGTGCATGCATCCTGCATCTCAGACAGCCCATCTGCGATGAACTCGGCGGCCTCGTCCTTCGCCAATCTGTTCATTATTTTCTTTTCTGCTCAGGGCTCCTGTCGTGTCGGCAGAGGGGAATTGAAGAACTGAACGGCGCGTGTTTTTGGCGAGAGAGGACTGCGGAGCATTTTCGGATCCGTTTCAGCAGATTTCCACGCTAGAACAGTCCGAAGCAGAATGGATCTCGCGTGGTCAACCAACTTTGCTATGAAACTGGTGGAGAGCAATGTGCTGGGACGGGAAGTCGATCTGACCAACAACACCAAGCATAATGATCGAGATCGTTGAGAACCAAATGGAAGATGCATGCCACGTACGATACGACTACTACGACCCAAAGCCCCAAACAAAATTCGATTCGCACCCTTGAGGATATCCAGGTGGTTGTCCGCACGCCGCATTGTATATTGTGGGCCTGAGCGGACGAGACCCCGACGAGATCCGTCGAGCCAGAATAACAGCAGCCGACTAGTAGTCGGGCGTCATGATCGAAAGCGAAGCAAAACCAAAATAGATGCCGCGCATCCACCGCTACAAACTGCATGTTGAGGAGGAGCTTCTTGCTGATAATATTGAACAAAGGGTGTGGTAGGGGGAGGAAAAGCCATGGATCCCCATGGGACACCTCTTCCTGGTGCCGCAGGACCTGGGAGAGCACCTACGGCGGCAGGGCGACCGTTGGCGTTGCCCTGGGGAACGCCGAAGCCGCCGCATCCCAGAGCGTGGAGGGGCGCATGGGGAACCGCCGAACTCGCCGGATGCCAACCGGGAAGGGGAGCGTAGAGAGCGGCTGGCCGGGGACGGGGAGCGACCGGTCGGGGACGGGGAGCGGGCGGTCGGGGACGTATGGGGACATACCGGCCGGCGCCGCCGTCGCCGTCGCAACCGCCAAATGCGCCGCCATCAAGGGACAAAGCCTCGTGGACACTCGAATGGGCAGCGGAATCGGAACCGGGGATGGAGGTGCCGCCGCCACCGCTCATTCCCGGATGAGTTGGGGGTTAGGGATTGGTGTGTCAAGCAGTGAGGTGTGTGTGGCTATGGCGAGTTCTTCACCGGGTGAGGCGAAAAATTGGATCCCGCCACAGGCCCGCGCGCGAGGAAAAAAAAGGAATGGGAACCCGCCACAACGCCGGCCGGCGAGGCAGATTGGGTTGACCGAGTGTGGGACCCGCACACATTTTATATCATGCAATCCCGCATGCACCGCGGGCCCCATAGCGGCATGCATCCAATCAGCGAGCGTGGATAGGCTGTGCGGGCGCTCATAGCAACGGCAATGCATTTCTGGCAGCGCGCACTGTTTGGTGATACATGGAGCGCAGCATGCACTGCCCTCTCCTGCCAAGGGCGGCCTTTGGGTTCCCGCCCGCTGTCAAAGTGTAAAGTGGGCCCACGTTACGACGTCCGAGGCCACAAGTCAGGAGTCAAGGACCCGACCCGACTGCTCCGATTGCGCCAGTCGCAGCAGACCCAGCAGCCAGCGAAGTACGGACCACGGAGACGTGCGGCGCTGCTGTCCTGTACTACTCCCGTGCTTTTGCTTTTTGCTTGATTGCTTCGGGCCATCTGCAAAGGCCAATCGGCAACAGAGTTTTCCAAAAAAAAAAAAAAACAGCACCAGATAGGAGCAAATTTTAAACTTTTCCGGCTCGGTTTCCTCGTGTACTACTTGGCAGCTCACGTCGGCACAAACACTCCAAAGTACCAAGGCGCAATCCGTGGTTCGTGCCCAATTTTAACAATTCCCAAACAAAAAAAAAGCTTTTATCAAAATACTAGCATGCAAACAAAAAAAATGCATTTACTCCTCTTCATAATATTATTTGACCTGCAACGTTTCCAAGTGACTAAGCGTTTTCAATGCTTCGGCCTCTAATAAGTACCGCCGGTTGAAGCCTTTGTCATTTCATAGAGACGAGCAGTAGCACCCCCAAACTTTCAGATGAGGAGCAGCGTGTGCAGAGAGGTCCTGACCATCGTGATGTTCGTGGCGTTTGGAGGCCTACTAGCGATTCATCATGCACATTGTAAGTTGGATTCACGTGGACCCCTGATGATTTTAGAAAAGAACTGGTATTATATAGGAAAAAGTCTATTCGTGGTACCTCAACTCTTGATCGCGTCCACGAATGGTACCTCATCTCCAAAACCAGACACGGGTGGCCCCTCAACTGCTGAAACCGGACACGGGCGGCCCCCGAGCGGGTTTTAGAGCGGTTTAGGCATGCGGGACCCACGTGTCACTCTCTCACACCTTTTTTTTCTTTTTCCCCCTCCACCGCCCACCTGTCTTCCCCGGTTCCCTCCTCTCTCTCTCTTCCTCCTCCCTCCCCATCGGTCCCTCCGCCGGCGGCCTCCGTCCCTCCCCGGCCCGTCGGCCGGCGACCTCCGCGGCGAACTTGCCCCACGGCCGCAGCCGCACGCCCCGGTAGTGCTTGCCCCTCGCCACGCCCACCGCGGCCTCCCCCCGTCCCTCCTAGGCGTCGCCGCCACGTCGCTGCTCGCGCCCGGCGTCATGGGCTCCGGCGGCTCCAGCTCCGGGAGGCCAAAGCCGTCGTAGGAGTAGCAGGAGGAGGAGTCCGAGGACGGGAGCGGCTCAGGCTGGACCTGCGCGAAGGAGCCGTCGGGGAGCCAGCCGGTGGCGAAGGCGTCCCGCAGCGCCCCGAACACGACCATGTCGTCGGCGTCGTCAGAGCAGAACGGCAGCGAGCCGCTCCACTGGTCCACCACAGGCTCCCGAAGCTCTCGATCCGGCGGCACGCCGACGGCTGCTGCGACGGCGGAGGTGGGGGCGAGCTCCTCCCACGGCGGCGGACGGGCTCGGGCGCGGCAGTTCCCTCTCCGGCGCCGGCGGTTCTTCTCCCCCTCTTCTCCTCCGTACTCCCTCGCCGCCGGCCGGAGCACCGCGCCACCAGAGCAGGAGAAGGGGAGGGCGGGAGCGCCGCGCCGTCGTTGAGCTCCTCCGCGAGGAGAAGGGGAGGAGAGGGAGGCGCCGCCGGATCCGGCGCCGATGAGCGGGCGGGCGCATCGAGGGAGAGGGAGGAGCCGCGCCCGAGCCCGTGGTGGTGGTGGGCGCCAGAGTCGGGGAGGGAGGCGCGCCGAGGAGGGGCCGGCTCGCCGGCGGCCGGAGCTGGGGAGGGAGGAGAGGCCGGGAGAGAGAGAGTGATGGGAGGTGGGCGGTGGAGAAAAAATAAGAAAAAGGGTGTGAGAGAGTGACACGGGGGTCCCACATGTCTAAACCGCTCTAAAACCCGCTCGGGGGCCGCTCGTGTCCGGTTTCAGCAGTTGAGGGGCCACCCGTGTCTGGTTTTGGAGATAGGTACCATTCGTGGACGTGATCAAGAGTTGAGGTACCACCAATAGACTTTTTCCTATTATATATTCACGTCTCCCTCCAAGGCTCTTTAGCTCTTACTCCCTCGGTTCCAATTTATAGTTCACTAGCCCGCCAACCCGTGGTATGCATAGGGTTATTATTTCGAGGAGTCTTAACTATTATATTTTTTAAATAATTTTTTATGATATGTTTTTCTAGCACGTCTCGTACGAAGTAATGGCGAAGTCCCACGTGGAAAAAATGAGGCTACATAGCTATAAAACTATTATCTTAACCTGCTTATCATTTGTTAAATTTTGAACACGATATTTATATGGAATATATAATTATTATCTTCACACATTGATATTTTTAGTTAGGATTTACTCTACAACATTTTCAACCACATTTATAATCTTCAAGGATGATAATAGATGCAAATTTAAGGGGTTAATTTAAGTTATTTTTTATGTGTTGTAGGCAATTTAGGGGGTTATTTTAAATTATTTTTGTAATGGCAGAGGTGGGTAATTTATATATAGATTTAGGGGTTATTTCAGGCTATTTCCATAATGTCATGGTAGGTAATTTTTTTTAAAAAATATAATAGATCTAATGGTTATGATGATTTGAGTCTACCGATTGATAACTAGATGTTTTGCTTTTTTGTGAGAATTTCTAAGATTTCTCTCTTTCTTTGTCCACAATGTCCACCTAGGATCCTAGGTAGCTTCACCTAGAGGCTTCAAAAGGAGTCTCCAATTACTAATAGTAAGATTTGATTTTTTTAACTCTAAATTTGACCACTCATTTTATTCAATTTTGGAACATATCACATTTTTTGGTTGTTTCTTTTATTAATAAAAATTATTCAAGACTAATTTAATTTTGATTACATTTGTGCAAGACAAGTGGTCAAATTTAGACTTAAAAAAAAATCAAACGACCTATAATTCGAAACGAAGGGGTACATGTCCCTTCACTTGGTCACGTATCCTAGTTTCTCACTTGCTAATTTCTTTCTACGTACTCATCGACTCCTCCATTTCAAATTATAGGCCACGTGTGACGTATAGTCTTCTAATTTCCACCACCTTCATGGTTTTGGTGTTTTACATGGTTTTGACACCCTCCTTTGTCCTCGTGCCTACACATGTAATCACAAATGGAGGGCGTATAATATACTCTCGGGCACTGTGGCTTCGTGATATATTGATATGCCAGAGGAAAGTTTGCTTAATATATATACAAACTGGATAATTCCTTGATAGCTCCTCATTCCATTTACGTAGTACTCTTTCCGTCTAAGAATATAAGGATTTGTTGACTTTTGCTCACCACATTTGACCATTTGTCTAATTCAAAAAATTATGAAAATGTAAAAACAATTATGATATACTTTTTTTAAGACGCGCATAGCACGTTTTTATTAAGAAGAGAGAGTTACACAAAAGCAACTTTAGGAGAACCCCTAAAGTGCAGAGATACAAAGGTCAACACAGACGACCGAAAACGGAACACAACAGAAGAGAACAACACAAACAAAGGCGGACGCAGCCGCGAACACACACGCACAGGCAACAACAGAGAAGGATGAAGAGGAGGTTTTCCCAACCTAGCCACCCGGCACCGCCAACCTTAGAGCTGAACCTGCAGAAAGAAGCACACTGCCGCCAAAGATGTCGAAGGAGAGCAACCACCACCGGAGGAACATCATCTATGAAGCAACACGACCACGACGGCAAAGCATCCGCCAGCAACCACAGACACTATCACGACGGCAAAGCCTCCGCCAGCAAGCACTACCACGATTACGACGGCAACGCATCCGCCAAAGAGCGAGGACGGTGGTAAAGCATTATGATATACTTAAAATATATACGATAATAAAACATGTCGTAACAAAATAAATAATATTTTCACAAATTTTTTGAATAAGCCGGTGATCAAATGTGAATCACAAAAGTCAATAAATCCTTATATTTTGGGCCAGAGGAAGTAGGATGATAAAGTTCTTTTCTGTGGTAGGTCGTCAGCTGCTCAAGACCGGAGGTGCTAATATTGTTGCTACCAACTCCACATCAACAGATGACGGGAGCAAGATACACCTGGTGTTTTGCATATTTCAAGTGTGCCCGGGTGGGAATTTTGGTATAGCACCCAATTATTACACAGAGCCCGGGTGCTATTGCTGTCAAAAATTACCGAGGCCAGTGTGTTACCTGTTGGAGTCTGAATGTCGGGCCCACTGGCCAGCCTGCGACCCCACGTGCTAGTTGCAGCCGTCGCTGCTTGATTCTGTAACTGAAGTTCACTCTGACGCCTTAATTGAGATCACAATGGAAAAAAAATGGCTAGTATTCATGTGGTAGCAATACAATCCAGGCCGTGTTTAGTTAGCTAAAATTTCTAACTTTTTCTCCACTCTCTCTATCACATCACATTAAATACGTCAAAAGACATATGTTCGGAATATTAAATATAGGTAAAAAAATAACTAAATACATAGTTTGGATGTCCTTTACGACACGAGTCTTTTGAGCCTAGTTAGGCCATGGTAGGATAATATTTACCACAAACAAACGAAACGTGCTACAGTGTACTATAGGAGTTCCAGGAGTTAAAAAGGCAAAATTTTCAACCAGGCCGTGTTTAGATAAGTTTCAGAATTTTTTCAACCCCTTTTGACCACTAATTAAAGATATTAAATAAAGCAGTTTATAAAACTACTTCCACACCTCAATGTAAATTTCTGAGAGCAATCTAATGAGGGCTTTGACCGCACGATTAGAAGATGATTACTGTAGCATTACTGTAGCAAATCATTAAGCTAATTATACTATTAGATTCATCATGCAAAGTTGCACTCATATGTGAAAAGGTTTTGCAAATAAACTTCATTTAGTACTTCATGCATGCGAGATTCCCTTTTCTGAAATTTTTTTGCAACTCATCTGTCGGGTCCGGCTTCCCGCAGCGTCACGCCGTCGCAGTCTCGTACTCTCATCGCATCGCTTGCCTTTCTCAGAGGACGACGCCTCCGCCTCGCACCTCTTCCCTTCGTCCTTGCTTCACCCATATCCGCAATAAAATCATTTGCTAATTGCCGTCACCGTCCGATCCACAAATGCAAGAAAAGCGTTCAAGCGAGAGTAGGCAAATGTTACGTGCATGCACCGTCAGTGCTGAAACAAACAACTTTGCAACGAGATTACTTTCAGGTTCTGATGCTAATTACTGCCAGGTCATGCACGTGGTTTTAACCTCATGTTACCGCAGGTTAAAGTAGAAAAAGAGGGGGCAAGTCGTCTGCACCATGATCGCCGGCGACAACAATAATGCAATGTCCACACGGGGCTTTTGCCCATTTTTAATGAAGTTCAGGTGGGTGATCTCCGCCCCACGTTGAAGTCTTAAAAAACAATAATGCAATGTGACGTATTGTGGACCTGGTAATTAGATTTTTTTTGAAATACGTATTAATTAGTGTTAGCTCGATCTATCAACTCTCCCTACCTCTTGTGTAGGAGCAATGCCGTCTCCCGTCTCATGCATGACCCATCCAAAAAAAATGGTTGGATGCCATCACCGGCAATTCATGCAACTGCTCGATGAAGCCACCAAATAAAACCTTGAGGAACACATAAAGGTCACTTTCTTCGTTCCTTACTCGCGGTCGCGGAGCAGTTTATTGGTGGGACGTAGGCGTAGCAGGAGTAGTACATCCATGATCCATTCCTTAAGCGTGACACAGAGAATCCACCATTATTCAGCTCGATCGCGTGACCGATTTATTGCTGCAAGTCTTCCAGATCAGAACATGAGTTTTTTGGAACAACAACAAAAAAAAAATTCCAAAAGGGTCCGAAGGTGTTCCCTCATGAATCATGATCATTCCACTGATACGTACTTAAACAATATGGTGTAGACTTATTGAACTAGGCAACTAGCCTTGCCAATAGAAGAAAGGCATCTTGTAATAAAGCAGGTTGTTTAATGTTTATATGAGTAGTACTACATGACATCTGTGGATGTCTGTGGATGATGTGCATGGTGCACCTCACCGGAAGGAAGATCACGACCAATAGGCCGGCACCCCACAAAAGCAAACGAGGCGACCGTATATAGCTAGGTGTTGGAGAATCAAAGTTAGACATGCAAGAGAGTGGAGACCTAAAGCCATCACGAGTGCTCAGCAAAGCTGGGATTGGGATGAGCCTAGCTTTACTCATTCAGAATAATTCTGTCCTTGGTGCCACTGCTATTCGAGAGAGTCCTAACCATCTTTGTGGTGAAAATAAAAGCAAGCGCATGGCAGCACCAAAATCAACAAAGGTAGGTGGCCTAGCTTGCTAGCTAGCACAACTTTGAGGATATGGCGGCGGCAATGGTTTTTAGGTCTTTTTTCATGGAAGGAGGAGGCTGGAAAAGATGGTGGAGGGACCAAATTTCTATGAACGATGCTTGCTAATGTCGCCACAGCACACTTACTTCACCGGTAGTTCGAAATGTTGTGATTCCTCCAAGAAATTCAACGATTGTAAATAATATTCTTGGGGAAGAGTATGACTTATTATCCCATTTCATTTTAATCTGTTTATTTTTACGAGCTGAGATCGAATCATTAGTCAGCACACATTTCCACATGTCTATATTCAGAACAGCACAATGGATCATACCAAAGCAGCTTGAATGGTTATCTTACTATTACTAATTCTAGCTTTACTGGTGCCTAAAAAACATCTCGGAGTTGGAACCTTCGCTTCGATGAAGTGGTCAAAGGGTTTGGCTTCATTTAGAGTGAAGAAGAGCCTTGCGTTTACAAGAAGGCAATGCAAGTGGGAACTCTGTAGTATTTCTAATCTTGTATGTGGATGACATATTGCTGATTGGAAATGACATTCCTATGCTTGAGGCCACTAAGATCTCATTGAAAAATAGTTTTTCGAAGGACTTAGTTGAGGCGGCATACATTTTGGACATCAAAATCTATAGAGATAGATAAAAAGGGTTATAGGATTAAGTCAAGACACTTACATTGATAAAGTGTTGAAAATGTTCAACATGGAAGAGGCGGAGAAATGGTTCTTGCCTATGTCACATGGCATACATCTTAGCAAGACTCAGTGTCCTTTGACTACTGATGAGCGGGAACGCATGAGTAGAATACCGTATGCTTCGGCCATCGGATCTATTACGTATGCAATGATATGTACACGTCCAGATATTTCGTATGCGCACAGTGTTACAAGCAGATACCAATCTGATCCAGGTGAGGGTCACTGGACAACGGTTAAAAATGGTTTTAAGTACTTAAGAAGGACTAAAGGCATGTTCCTAGTCTATGGTGGTGAGGAGGAGCTCGTTGTAACGAGTTACACCGATGCTAGTTTCCAAACTGACCAAGACGATTCAAACTCGCAATCAGGATACGTATTTATGATAAACGGTGGTGCTGTGAGCTGGAAGAGTTCCAGGTAGGAGACAGTGGTTGATTCTACAACAGAAGCCGAGTACATCGCGGTTTCGGAAGCTGCAAAGGAGGGTATTTGGACAAGGAAGCTCCTTTCTGAACTTGGTGTGTTTCCGAGTGTCTCTAGCCCATTGGATCTTTATTGTGACAACAATGGGGCTATTGCGCAAGCAAAGGAGCCAAGGAACCACCAAAAGAATAAACATGTACTGCGAAAAATTCATCTGATACGAGAGATCGTTAGACGTGGTGATATCAAGATAAGTACACACAGATTTGAATGTTGCAGATCCTTTGACAAAACCCCTTTCACAGCCTAAGCATGAGGCGCACATGAGAGCTATGGGTATTAGATACATTCTAGATTAGCTCAAGTACAAGTGGAAGAATGTTAGAAATATGTCTTATAAGGAATCATAGAGATGATTATATTTCATTGTATCCATGACACTTTATTCTTTTATTGAATATCCATAAAAGACGACTTGTATTTGATTGGCAATTATGTGAATTGTTTGTGAAACTCTTTTACTTGTATAGTTATTCAAAAGTTGTCCCTAGTATGAGTTAATGACTAGCACATGTATTAGTTGATGAATATGTTTCACAAGTCATGAACATGGAGATGTATAACTAATAATGTGGGCACATGTATGACATGGGGCTGGATTAACCCAATTTGAGACTTTGTTATGTAGTTCTCTGTTTACACAACGTGTACGCTGTGTCCTTAGACTTGAGATTGTCGCATGTACTCAAGATGTGAATTGACCTACTTAGGGGCTATCAACCGCTACTCTGTAACTCGGTAGTCATAAAGGTGGCTTTCGGGTTTGTCAGGAAGCATGTTGTGAAGCATGATCAATCAAGATGGAATTTGCCCCTCTCTGCTTGAGAGATATCTCTGGGCCCATCGAGTGACCGGATCAAGAAATGCATGCCCGTGCTGGGTTAAGAGTTAACCCTTTTAAAGGATCCGATTCACGGTATCGAGAAAGAGAGGTCAGCTTGAAGCTAGAGCAAATATCGTTAGTCAAAGGGAATAGCATGTATGAAACGATGCGTGGTTCGTCTGATAAGATCTTTACGTATGCATAGGAGTTGACACGTCTTGCTAGAGGCCGCTATCAACTATTGGTCGAGTAGGAGTACTCGGGCCATGTCTATGTGTGAACCCATAGGATCACACACTTAAGGGGTTTGGAATATTGGAAAGCTTCCGTATGTGATTGTCTCTAGTGCAAGTGGGAAACTGTTGGATATATGCCTTAGAGCTAATTGGATTGGATCCACTAATGGGCTTGATGGATTTGATCGATTAGGGTACTAGAGTCTTAATAGAACGCAAATGTTGAAAGACCCATTAGTAACCTCTATAGTTACAAAGGTGGGGAGAGGGAAAACCCTAATCGGCCATTTGTTACATCAGACACACACGCTACAGTAACCGGACGTGAACAGTAACCGTCGCTACAGTACGTACCGTGGGTGAACAGTACCGTGTATTATAGTAATTCATGCAGCCCCTTCTCCATCTGTATCTTCCGGTTCGTGTTCGTTCGTGAGGTGGTAGTACATCTACGATCGACGTTCCTTCCCCGTACGTGTGGATACCTTAGAGGTGCTATGTTTGGAGCACAAGGACGAACCGCACGTGAAGGACCAGGTGGACGTGAGCAAATACACAGCCTGCTACCCTCGACGTGTTCGTCTACATCGAGACGGTTCCGCTGTATCTGTGCGCGTAGTGTAATCCCGTTAGATCACAATCGTTAGCATTTGCGCGTCTCGATTACCACTAGAATAAAAAAAAGCTCTATACGCGGCATTTTGCTTAGTACTTAGAAGCCTGTTAGGTCTTATGGCCCAGGATAGATATAGGCTGGATTCGAGTGGGCTAGACTCTATCTAACAGCTTGGGTATGGGCCTTTTCATTCTTTAGAGCCTATAGTCCGTCCGATGGGCTAGTTTCTTTGTAGTCCTAGAAATAAGAAGACCCAAAGCGCGTTAAGTTTAGGCCCATGCAGCAGTTTGCACTACGAAATTAAGTTGACAGAAATTGGCGCCTCCTCCATACGGATACGGAGAAGTTGGAGAAATGAGTGACCAGGCCAGCCAATATCTACAACTTGACTATCTGAAAAAAAACCAATAAACCTTGAAGCTTTGACCGTCAATATTTTTCAAAATATTTATCCCGTACTTTATGGTTGTTCTTCGAGCACCGTGCATTTTTGGTTCACGTGTAGGTAGGCGTGTAGCAAGCCGAAAGGCGACATGCCGTAGAAAACCGAAGAAGTGAAGCTGCCCGAGAACGCCCTACGCTGAACCTCGAAGCCTCGAAGGTACTGGTCTACACCATCCAGGGCTCGCAACAAGCCAACAATGCCTTGTGGATTCTTGCTTAATTAGCTCTCTTCTTTTTTGGTAAAAGGGGTCACTGATTAAGTGATTAACAAAGTACAGAACCGTAGAAGTCGCGTCATTTTCCTATCATATACACACCGCCGGTCCCTGCATTGCTTGGTGCGAGGGAATGGAAGCTCGAACCGCACTTTTGCGTCGACCGACCGATCGATCAAAAGCGACAAAGATAGAGAGAGACTCAGGGAATCGATGCATCGGCAAAGCCAGGCCTCTAAAGACGGCAGGCCGGCCGTCCCACTTTGGCGGCGGCTCCTCGGCGTCCTAAAGATGAAAAGGTAATCAGGGAAGGAAGTTAAACCATGCCCGGGACACGTCTCAGCTTTCAGATCAGCGCACTTGCGCTTGTTTACTTGCTATCCGCAGCCAGCAGCTGTGCGCCGAAGAACCGAAGCGAAGCACGCTGAGGCGGAGGCGCGCAGCTGCGTGACGCTCTATGCTGCGGCAGCTGCTGAAGAATTCGTTCGGTTCGGGTCCATCCGATCAGCAGTCTTTTCTCATTTTTGTCCAGCCCAGCCACCTGCTCTCAGGCTCTCAGCTCTCGGCCTCTCGCCTCTCGGCAACCGCGAATCTGCGAGGTAGCGCTACCGTACTAGCCACAAAATAAAGCTTAAGCCTATGGTCGGTCAGTGCAAAGGGTGTTTGACGTGAAGTTTTATTCGATTCCGCTCGATCTTGCCCTAGCTTCTCCCGTTCCATCCCTATGCTCCAGAAACAGCTAAACAGAAGGCAGTGCTCCACTGCTGCGGGGTCATCACTCCCATAGTCCCATTGCTTTGCAGAGGCTGTAAGCTGTATTGCTCAAGCTCAACAAGACTAGCACAGCATCTCTACATTGATAAGGGGGATGCCTGTGGATTGGCCACTGGTCGACACCAAATCTATGGAGCCTTTCCATCGAATACTAGCTACTGCTGTCTGGTGCTGCATCATGCATGCATTGCAGCATTGGAATGTACAGTATATGTATTGCTCCACGGTTCCGGTCTTCCAGAGGAGAGGAGAGGACCACGATCTGTATCACTGCATCTGATGGTGCCAGTAACGTCGACATGTTCAGTGTCAGCGTTTTTCTGTGTTTGGTTTTTGCCATACCACCGCCATCGCATTCTTTTTTTTCTGAAAACAATAATGACTGCAGCAAAGACGAGGCTAGAAGGCATCGTATGATTGGCGAAAAGAAATACGAGTTTAGTCAGTGATAAACTAATTCAGACCAAGTATCAGACAGGAAAGGACGTCCTCTCCTCTTACGTCGTAACACCGATCCAGGAACAGAGCCTACCTGTCCACGTCGAGTCATCTCTGAATTCCTTTTCTCCCTGTCCTCTTTCACGCTGTCCGATCCGCAGCCCCTCGACGAAGTAATTGAAGGTCAACTGGGGAAATTGGTCTGCCTCTGCACATGATCAGCTGGTGATCCTTTGTGTGCATCTGTAATTCAGTATCATAAATTTCAGATGCATACCAACAATCGATTCGGCAAGAACATAGTGCAGGCGTCTGCCTAATTTTCCCCCGATCCAACAGCATCAGCCATCAGGAGTTCATGGTACAGAGGATCTGAAAATGTTCATGGTACATGCATGTCTCTGTAGCATCAGGACTTCAGTTGTGGCACGGAGGATCTGATTCCCTCTTGATGTTCAGGTTCGGTAGAGCCGTCAGCGTTTCACCAACAGTATGTTGTGGTGTGTCAACCTACGATACGCCTGTACGTTTGCAAGACTAGCTTCTGTAGCTAGCTTATGCTTTGTGGGGGTGGCTACTGGCTCCTGGCTAGTGCATAAACCAAACGCTGACACGAAGGTTTATTCGATTCCGCCTATCGATCTTGCCTTTTTCTGGTTCCATAGCGCTCTCCAAAACCGGGCAAACAAAATGTACTGGTCCAGTGGTGTGTGTCATGTCACTTCTATCTCAAGAGTTTACTGAAACTGTGTCCAATTCATTCACTCCTGTGTTCTCTAGATTAGCCAAGTGGCCGGCACAAGATCTAGCGAGCATTTTTCAGACGCAAGATTCTTCTGCTGTTGCATGGACAGTGCACGTCAGAGAATCAGTGCACCTTCGCTTCTGAAGTTACTGAATTACTACAGCTGTTCTGTTCCAGAACCTCTGCATACATCCAGCACTGTCTGAACTCTGAAACTGAAACCGCCGTCACTGTAGCTAAAGACCGGAGGCACGAGGCGCATGATTACTGAGAGAAAATAGAGACGGAGTTAGTCAGTGGTAATCTGATTCATCAGACGAAGAATCGGCCATGACAGGACGGCATCTGGCGGCGTAACTAACCCCGATCGAGGAGCAGGGTTTTGCTGTCGACGTCGCGTCATCTCTGAATCTCGCTTCTTCTCCTGGCCCTCCTCTCCGTTGTTGTCCGTTCCGCAGTCGATGACGAATTGACGATCCACGAAAGATCAGCTGGTGAAATTAACTCACGCCGACAGATCCGCCGGCGATCCTCTGCGTCAGACTTAGTAATAGTAGTTATTATGGATTTCAGGTGCATCCCATCAGTTCAGCATGAACAGAGCAAAGTTTACGCTGCCTCAGCTACCTTTCCTCAACCTTTAGGTCCCATGGGCCATGGGTTTAGTGCTACGCAGAGGATCTGATTCCTCATGATCGATGTTCAGGTACTGTTCTTGGGTTCTCGGTGTAGCTCAGGACAAAAGCAGTGTCTGTCGGTCGCCTGAGCTAGCTGAACGCTAGATAAAGCAGCGTTGACAGTGATATTAAGCGACGACGGGGATTCGGAGCACCTCAGGAAAAAGGGATGGGTGTCGAACAGCATTGCTACTGTCACACGCATTAACATTGCGAGTGTATAATTTACAATTTCATATAGTGGTTTTCATCATTCACGGCATCCGGGGAGGATTAAAGCGCAAGCAAACCTTAATTAACCAAAGATATGCGTAGCGATCCTCATGATCCGCGGCCATTATCGCGAATCGGATCGCACGCGAACGCGATCCAAGTTTGCTCGACCAAATGCTTCCAGGTAGTAGAAGGAAGTAGACTTGAGCGTGAACAAATGGGTTCACAATTCACACAGCTCACACCATATGCATGCATTGCCAAGCTAAGCAGGGATCGGTTTCGGCGGAGCTAGATAGATTCCTCTGCGGCTCCACACTGGACTGATCTAACACTGTTGACGCATCATGCGAGCCATGCCGGCCGCCGGCCGGGCCTCAGCGCCTGCCCCAGCCTCTCATGTCAGTTACACTAGCCGCCGAGCCGGTAGAGTAATGCGGTGTGGGGGCGCGCGCGCGCGCGCACTCGAGGGAGCAGACAGCAGAGTGCGTTGGTCTGAGATGGATCTGGACCGGCAGCAGGAGGCGTTGCACGTGACTATAGCCCTCCTCCGTCTGTCTCCATCGTCGGCCGGCCAAGGAAGCGGCAGGCAGCAAGAACTGGACGATGGCTGGCCGTGGCTATTGCTCCACCAGGCAATGCGCCCCTAGTGCATGCGCAGACTCGCCGTTGTCAGTGTGTGTGTGTGTGTGTCTTCGCGGCGCTATAGAATACGCATCGATGGTCCATCTGACCACGATGCTCATGGGCCTCATCATGAACCCGGTGGAGGATGTGCATCGGGGTCGGGGAGAGATACAGTCTACAGCGGCAGCTTTATTTTACCCCCGAGCTCGATCTTTTTGCTCCCTGCCTGGCGGTGAAACCCTAATGAATAGACCAATGATTCCTGCTCGCACGCTCTAGTAGGCTTTGGCAATTTGCAGCAAATGGCATCCGAGACCGAGAGCAGCAGAGAATGAATTACATCCATTCAGACATTCAGTAGTTGCTCTCGATCATGATTCATGAGCTATATACTACTACACATCATGTCGTGAGAGTATTTTTACACTCTGCTAAGCTGAAACGCGAGTGTGCTGGAAGTAAAATGCTCAAGCTGCTCCGGATTTTGCGTGAGTGCAAGTGCCAGTAGAAATTTGGCGGCCGGGACAGTCGTCGATTGCTTGGCCACGGAAAAGCCGAGGGGAGCGACAGCGAGTGTTGGAATCGCATCCTATTCCATTCCGGACTGCGGCCAACCAACCAGGCAGCCACTCGATCGTCCTCGGCCGGAGGTCCGTGGGCCCCCGTCCGGCACGGCGGCAGCCGCTATAGGAGGCCCGCCCGTCCACGCGCGCGCACTGCCAGCCCGCCACGAGTCACACAGACACAGCTCGCATTGCGCGCGCACCAAGGAAAAGTCAAACGCAAGCAAGTAAAAGAGTGATGAATTCAAGCAAAAAATTACACACGGGAGGATCAGTACTCTGCTTCTGTGAGGCGAAACCACAAGTGTGGTTTCCCATCACGCCACTGGATTGTATGACCAGTGTGCTAGTTCCCACACGCATACGCTACTGACCAGCTGTACCTGTACGCTGACGGGGACACCACGTATAAGGCGTGACCACCGGCTTTGGTTGGCCCCGGGAGCGGCACACAATTGTATTTTTCAACAGAGATACGTGCATTGGAAGATAACAGTAGCATTTGTTCTTAGAATACGAGCATGCGGATTCTTCAGGCAGGCCTGCTGTATTTTCAGTAGGCACGTGTGTGTTTTGGGTTTTCGTGGGTAAACCCGGCCACCCGGGGGGGTTGGACACGCACGCCTGGGGTGTAACATATGGAGCATAGGTTAACAAACTTTTGCTGCATACAGCCAGGACACTACTCCCTCCGTTCCTAGATCATTTTACTTTTTAAAGCACAAGTTTTTTTTGCGAATTTTTAAACCTCAAGTTTGACCATTCATCTTATTCAAAAAATTTGTACAAACATATCCACATTTAAATTATGCTTGAGGGATTTTTATATTAATAAGACAAGCAAAAAAAATGATACCTTGCACAATTTTTTGAATAAGACAAGTAGTCAAACTTATCGCTCATCATAGTCTCCTGAGTTCGCCGAAGGATACCCACCACGCATAGCCTCGAGCCTTCAAGAACAGCTAATGGCTCCTCGGAATCTAGTGTATTCGCCGAACATATAGTCATTGTGCCTTGATAATTAGCAGATTTCAGTAGCTAACGGTGCTTAGTCGATGAAACCGCAAGAAAAAAAAGAGAAAAGTGCTAAGCCCCCCTACTTAATTTTACCATGCATATAAATTGACTAGATCTTTTTTTTAAATCCTACCACTTAGGCACTTACATCTTGCCTTCTCAATCATGTCTTCCTAGCTCGACACGAGTGCTTTTAAGGTACCATAACTCATCGAAATATGTTCTATAACAAAAAAATCATAAAAATATGATATAACCCAAATCATATGCTGAAAAGCCTATCATCTTTCTTCATAAGCAAATCTTAACTATATATGGGACAACCTGATAACTCAAGAGAAAATTGGTTCTAGCATATTGTATTATAATTGTCATAGCGATCAGGTTAAATAAATATTACTTCCTCCATTTTTATTTATAAGATGCATACGGATATCAAGATTCAAGTTTTGCAATCTTTAATTAATAATTTGACTACTAACTTTTATTTTTATTTTATAATGTAAATTTTATATAGTTGGATTCATAATCAAATATACTCCACAACGATTATAAGTTTATAAGCATATATATAAATTAATGATCAAAGTGATATATGAAAGACTGCCAAGTTATGCATTGCCTTATAAAGTTATACCAAGCTGATATTAAAGAAATAAGTGTAATTAGTTGAGTATTTTTTTCTTGGAAACAAAATTCTCAATGAAATTTCCCAACAAACTTCAGGCCAAAATCAAATCGTTTTCTCGCCCATCGTATATAGTCACGTAGCCTCTGGCCGGCGTTTGACTTGTACAATAAGTTTGTAACTTTCATATACTCTTCCTCTAAAAAACTGAAAGCATCCACCCGTCGCTCCTTTTACTCTCCAGTGAATAACCTCTAGATATTTCTTAAAAACCAAAAGAGATAAAGAGAGCGCGGCTCATTTCAACGCCGAGCCAAATCTTTGGGCCCCAGAAATCCCAAGTTGAGATAATCTAGCACTACACTTCTACTAAAATATGAGACGTTTGTACTTAAAAAAAAGATTAACCGCACAAGAATCCAACGTCAACACCTGGTCCACTCCTCTCCTAAGCGAAGCTATCTATCGCCTATCCACCTCTTCCCTGAACAAATTTCCCGAACAAATTTTCCGGCCGAAGTATAAATGGCAAGCCGCCATCGGCAGCGCCGCGACCGGACAAAACCACACTTATAAGCCACGGACAAGCCGCAACAGCACGACGCGCCGTCTTTCTCCACCCGTGCCACCACCACACACCGGCGAGCAGCAGGAGGAGAGCGTGGGTGGGAGAAGTACAGCTTGATGGCTACCGCCGTCGTCGCGCCGCCGCCGCCACCCCCGGCGCTGCCGGAGCGGAGAGTGCCTGTGGTGCCGCGGCTGGCGGACGAAGGTGGCGGTGGCGGGGGCGGTGGAAGGGGTGACGCACGGGGGAGTAGCGCGGGAGGCGGCGGGAGCGGCAGCGGTGGCGTGGCGGGCATCTCGCCGAGCATCCTCATCATCGCTGTCATCGTGGTGGTGATGCTGCTCGCGTCGCTGTGCATCCACTACTTCATCCGCCACCTGTGCCGCCACGTGGGGCCCGCGGGGTCGTCCTCCGCTTCGTCCCGGCAGGCGCCGCCGCTCCCGCTCGTGGTGCGCCCCGCGGCGGGCGCGTCCGTGGCGCCCGCCGACGTCCAGGGAGGAGGAGGAGGAGGTGGCGGTGGTGGGAAGGCCGCCGCGGCGGAGGCGGAGGCGGAGCGGCTCATCGCGCGCCTCCCGCTGTTCACGCTGTCCTCGTCGCTGGCGTCGGTGCCCAAGTCGTCGCGCGACTGCGCCGTGTGCCAGAGCGCGTTCCGCGACGACGACGAGCTCCGCCTCCTGCCGGCCTGCCGCCACGCGTTCCACTCCCGGTGCGTGGACCCGTGGCTGCGCGGCAACCCGTCCTGCCCGCTGTGCCGTGCCTCCATCGCGCTGCCCCACCCGCCGCTCACCGACCTCCTCCGCTTGGAGCTCGGCAGCGTGAGCAGCCGCCGGTCCAACCCTGACGCTGCTGCCGCCGCCGTCCGCGCGTACCCGCTCCCCAGCGGCCTACCCAACTCGGCGTCGTCGGAGTACCTTGTCGAGGAGGAGGTCCAGGTCGTGCTCAAGCCGACCCCGCATGCCGCCGTCGGGTCCAGCGACCCGCCGACCCAGCAGAATCAACAGCCGCAGCCGCAGCCGCAGCCGCAGCAGCTCGCTGCAGTGGAGCGCGGTCAGCCGTCGTCGTCGACCGTAGGCCTGACCCCGACGCCGTCGTTCAGGTCGACGGCGGAGCGCTGGAGCAGCAGGTGGAGCAACCGGTGGAGCAGCCGGTGGAGCAGCGGGCGCTGGAGCAGCCGGTACGACGCCGGGACCGTGACGGCGGCGGCGACGGCGGAGTGGTGGTGGGACATGGACGGCGGCGCGGCTCAAACCGCCGGGAGGCGGCGCGAGGCGGACGACGGCAGCGCGTCGTTCTACGGGTTCGTGCGGTGGCTCACGGGTGCATACTAGCAGGCACTCTCGTCGTAGTACGGTGCAAGCATCCACACAAAGAAAGCGTTTGAAGCTACCTATGGCCCCTGCGGCGGTGGCGGTGGCGGCGCCCGGCGGCGCCAGCCGGCGTGCGGTATTCCCGAAAGGTCCTCCTCGTCGTCTTCGTGAAACGGATCGAAATGGATCGTGGCGTCCATCTCTTCTTTTCGGCATGCGGGAGCGCCGATTTTTATTTTATTTTTTTGTTTTAATTTTTTCGGGGGCGGGTGGGTGGATTCCGAGGCCGGAGATGCCGTTTGCGGATTTCAAAACTGCTTCCGAATTGGAGAATGTCGGCGGGAAGAATGAGGAATGAATTCGGGGACTTTTAGGCAGAAGCACACAGCACTCTCGACCAATCAAAAGAAGATTTTAAAACTTTCCAGCTCGGAGAATTCGGGGGGCCTTTTGTGCATTTTGATTAGATTTCGCGGAACTCATTACTGTGCCCATTGTACATATAGCAAATAAATTAACAAGGTGGATTAGTGAATTGGTGTAGTTTTCCTTGTGTTACGGTGGTGCACATCTACAATGCTGAAGCAAACTTTCTGTGATTACCTTGCATTAGCCTGAGATTTTATGTGCTGCTTGATGCACCATATGAATCCTGTTTCCTGTCACTGCTCACAAGTCATGAGAAAAAGGAGGGCGCAAATTTTGATTGTACAAGAGAGTACGTGAGGCAGGACGGATAGGGGAGGGGATTTGGATCCAGTGGAACGCAATGCACATCACATGGGAGGGAGAGAGGAGGTTATTAGGATATGAAGGGAGAAGATTGGTGGTCCATGAGATTACGCACAAGCCTACAAGAACTCCCTTCTCCTAGTCCCTAGCTGCTTCAAACCCCACTGGAAAAGGACTCCACTGTCCCATTGCATTGTACTACTGGCCCATGTCCTTGGCGGCTACTGTATTACATTAGCTGCTAATAACATTATCATTGCACACTTGCTCGTTAATTATCTTCGTGCGCTAGCTTTCTGCTTCGCTATCCCAGTTAGCAGCACTAGCAGCCGAGAGCGCCGGGGTAGCTAATTGTTGAAAAAGGCATCGTTTTGACTGTACCTTCTGGCTTGACCTGGCCGTGTCGCTCGTCCAGTTGTCCTTGTTGCTGTGGCTGTGAGGAGCGAGAAGCTGTGCGATGCGAGGGTGAGTGAGGGAGCTCGTGCCGCTTTTGGTGGTGGGAAGCTTTGTCCTTGCTCTGAAGCTCTCTGGTCTGATGAGCTGCTGCCGCTGCATGCTTCAGCCAAGGGCGGGCGCTCTCGGCTCTCCCCATGCATGCATGTACCACTGCCTGACTGGCTCTGCCTTGTGTGAAAGCTAGTGTTGTTTCTCATGCATCGCCATTGGCCTTGCCACCATGTTATCTCCCCCCGGCCCTAGCTTTTCTTGCAGTATAAACAGTAGGAATGGGATATGATAACATGCCACGCTTGCTGGTATAGCTAGCTTTTTCGTTGTTCTAGTGCCAGCCGCGAAGAGCGAACAGCGTGGTGCATGGCAAGGGAGAGACAGGGTACCGTACCACTGCATTGCTAGCTAGTGCCTAGGAGCCCTGACTGTGAGTGACTGATGCCTTGACCTGTTTCCTCTAGACCAAGAGGGGGGGACAAGGGCAAGAGACAAGACCAAAGAAAGCAAAAGGCCTGCTTCTGGACTCTGCAATTTTTCCTCCTTTCTCTCCTTTTCCTTTTCCTTTCCCTTTTCTTTTCTTTTTTCTTTTTTTTAAACTTTCATCTCGTCCCGTCGTCCCAGCTGATCATAACCCCCGATTTCACTGTAGCCGGTGACCGATCACACAAACGCTGGGTGTGTGCGACTCTGCTGCACACAGGTAGTACTCTCATGGGTGGCCTGACCGAGACCCACACTGCTGTTGCTGAACTACATGTGGAGTGGACCAGCAGAGCTGATGCTTGTGGCGGTAAAAAGGAAAAGGAGCTCATCAGCTTGCGTCGGGAGATAACTTTTTAGTATTTGCTTCCTGAGAATAATTTGTTTTTTTTTTGTTTTACCTCGCATGCGCGCGATCGAGATGCCTGGTGCTGGGGAACATCAGCAGCGCACCTCACTGGGCGGGCACGGGAAGACTGATCCTATCTTCTTTTGTCGGGCAGCGAAAATTCAACGGGCCAAATAAAAAATCACCACTACACGTCTACACCACCAGTTGGGGGTGTGGGAGTGGGACATCTGTCGTCGCCAAACCCCGTGGTTGAAACTTGAAAGCCGAGGAACACGTACAGCCGATTGTTGCAGTGCTCACTTTGACAGCGTTACCAATTGGGTCCTGTAGACTTTCGTTAGCAAAAGCTTAGGTGTAGCAAATTATCATTTGTCAATGAAAAATTATTTTGAAGAAATTATGGAAGGTGGTATGCAATAGGTAATTCTTGGTCATTATATTAGGACGGCCCGTTAGTCCAATGGTAGGACGGTCCAGTAGGACGCTACCCACCAGAGTTCAAATCCTGATGCTCGCACCTTTTTCTGGATTTTCCAGGATTTACCGGCATTATGTGTTAAGTGGTAAGCGACGTTCCCGTCGACGACGAGGCGCCATTGGTGACTTCGGGAATCTCCAGATCTGCCAGTGCTCAGTCCTTCGGAGGTGCTCATAGGGGTAGGGTTTGCGTACGTGTATTCATAGGGGTGAGTGTGCGTGCGTGTTGTGAGCGTCTACGTTGTACTGTGTAATTCTAAAAAAAAAGTTCGGTAGAGTCCCACCTACAACTACAACTTAATTCCCCCCTCATATGTAGTGTAAGCCATTTTGTGGCATCTCCTCGAATTTGGTGGTAAAACCGTTTTGAAATTCTCCTTTTTTTTTAGAGTTTCACCAAAAATTGGTGGAGAAATCCTTAATGTATCCATGGTTCATTTGGATCCAATTTCTTTCGTTTTGAGACCCTGATACGGTCAATTGGATAAGTTTCAACTTTCAAGTCCATCTATAAAATGACCCATACACAGGAAGGAAACTTCACCTCCGATCCCTACTGACCCCAGTTTCTCGGTTGCAGTAACAAAAAACGAATGGAAATATCTCGAGGCTTATCATTTGCACACAGCTACTTATGCTGTCATGCATACTGATTTGAAGTGTGAACGCGAGGGCAGTGCACTTTGTTGAACCTAACGCGCATGAAAGTTACGTTTGCAGTTGAGACAAAAAAAACGAGGAAGGAAGGAAACAAACCACTCTTACCGCTACTCCACTACCCCAGTCCCGGTCGCTCGGGTCGGGTGATGCACCCTTTTCCTCTCCCGGTCGCCCACGCCTCCCTCGCCGGCCGCGAGAGCTACACCTACACACACTCCGTCCGTCATGCATGCCGCACTTGCCATCAACGACTCTTTGCATCATCACGTACGCACGCATCATGCAACATGATATGATGTGCGCACCTACTGAAAATCACGAGAAAAAGGAGCAGCTAGGTGTGTCATCTTGTTCCCCTCCGCTTACCCATGTGCCATGACTAACCCCCCCTTAAGCCTTGTAATCGCAAAAAAGAAAAAAACTAACTTTCGCAATCAAATAAGATCCTCGAGCCAACTTGCGTCGTGACGTGCCATCGCCATTGACGGTTTGGTATCCGTTATCAATCTTCAGAGGATAGCTGGTGATCTTCGTCGTAACTTCCTTGGCGTTGCGTGTGCTGGTGGCCGGTGGACCGAAGACTAGGAGTCCACGATACAGTCGTCGTCTACATCCACAAATGACGCTGCGATGAGTATGTAGCAGCCCGTAGAAGCCATAAACAATCTCATTCTCGATCAGGTGGTATGTTTGGCAGGTGCACGCAACCTGTATATATATCCCGGCGACGGCAACTCGCGAACCTAACGCGACTAGTTTATGAATTGTGATAATGGTTAATAAGTGACGGCAAGGTGTTCCATTTGATTATTGTTGTGTCAGTAGAAACCAGGGCGCTCTGATGACTCGGTGTCAAGTCACGCTACGTACGCCTCTCCTATGCGATTAGAGAGCGAGAGGAGCTAGCGAGGTCTGTGCATACACGTGCTGATAATACTATGCACAAGCAGGGAGCAGTATTGTCATGCCGGATGGCTACATACTGTACACCCGTATTGTACGTAGCGGCGCGGTGCGTACCAGATCCGGATTGAATGTTGGCAGCGTATGACAGACAGCAAGTAGGGCCGGGCCACGCAAGTCTTTTCGATCGGCTCCTCTCTCCCGGCCCCAGCCCACAGGCCACAGCCGCGCCGAGCCAGCCGAGCGGCGCGATCAATGCGTTGCAGTGGCAGAAGGGGGCGCTAGGAGCCTAGGACCGGGCGGTACGTGCGCGAGACCAGCGGCGGCTGCACAGCGAGCGTAGCGTGGCGTGTCTAGCTAATAAAGCTACGTCGTTCTCTGGCCCTGCACGCAGACACCGTGGATTTGCATGCATCAATGCACCACAAGCAGAGCGCCCGGCCGGCCGGTCCCTTGTGACAACGCAGTACGGAGTACCAACCCTAGCTTAGCTGAACACAGCCGGCCGGATCGATTAGCTAAAGCAGTGCCGCTCTTTATTTGCTCCTCCTTTTCTACCGCTCGTTAATTTATGTACTGGTTTTAACGTTATTATGCGTGCAAGGCGAGATTAAAAAAATATTACTAGTACTGGTTGCTGCCTCAGTCGACCGCATTGCTTATCGGACGGGCGCCGGCCTGATCTATGCCTTTACTGGACACGATGCGCTGCCACAACAAGCCAACAGACCGCCGATGAGCTCGGGGGGGTCGAACATATGGGCTCTATCGTCTTAAAGGCCAACAATGGTCGTCCAATGTGCCTATCGGTTTGGTTTGGGCTGTGTGGGCTTTTTGTGGCCTACTAGACCCAAATTAAATTGAAACTCCACCACAGTGTACTCTCTAAGATCACAGCCCAACAAAAATCAAGGGCGCAATAAGACGAAATCACGCATGGAAGCATCGAGAAGGCCCCCTTCCTTCAGTCAATCCATCCATTCCTCGCGAGCAAAGGCAAGCAGGGAAGCAGATAAGACGGACGGGACGCACACAACATCCCGGCGATTGCCGAAGGCCTGAACGAACCAGCCCCCCTCTTCCTCCTTCTAGAAGCTTCCGCGCGCGCCCCCTCCCCTAGCGTCCGCTCTCCAATGGCGCCCTCCCTACTCGCCGCCGCCGCCTCACCCTTCCTCGTCGCGGGCAGCAGTACCAGCCGCCGGCCGCTGGGCGCCGCCCCCACCCGGCGCGCTGCCGGGCTGCGCGTTGCCGCGCTCAAGTACGACCCTGCCAAGGTAGGTGGGCTCGGTGCCGTTACGACGCGCTCTGGTTTTGATTTTTTTTTGGAATCTCCAAGGAATCGAAGGGTTTTGGGTAGGGTTCTGATGAGGTCTGACGCTGCGGTGCTCGTGTTTGTTTGTTCGTCAGGTGGCGCCGCAGTCCGACCGGGTGCTCGTCCGTCTCCAGCAGATCCCTGAGGTATATCATCTACTTCGACTAGCAGTGAAATTTTCCAATGCCAATTTCTCTGTATAGATTGCTCGCGACCTTGCTTGGTAATTGTTAGTGCGTTACTCGTACTTCAAACGTCCGTGGATGGTTGAAGAATCTTCAAATGTGGTGATTCTAGTCTGTAAGTGAACACCATGTACCATTGATTGATGTCTTACAAACTGTAGGATGGTTGTACTGAGGTTTTTGATATTGTAAAAAGCTTATTAGTATACTGATTTAGGCTTTAAGAACTTCCATTTTTCTGTTGGTATTTAGAACAGAATTGTATATTCGCTCCACTTTTTTCTTGAAACAAATTCGCTCCACTTTTCAACTGTTGTGTTTCAGTTAATCTAAGTTTAAATCTGATGTAACACATGGGGTTAAGTACCAAGGTTGCTAAACAAAACAGAAATATCAGATTAGTCTCAATTGTACAACTTATAACCCAAGAACAGTAAGTAGTTACTTTGGCTTTTGAAGCAACGCCCATCACACTTACATTTCGTAATGTCTCAGGGAAATCTCATGTTCATATGCTAAGCTGTTTTTATTGGTTCACTTGTGCTGAGTCATGCATTTTCCCAACTGTAATTGTAGTGTTCTGTTTCGTTCAGCATAGAGATTTACTATACTGCAAGCTTGTGGTTCGCCTATGAATGTGTTGTTAGTTTGACATGTTATCTGCTAGGAAGACCCCTTTATTTTTAGAAGTTAGCAGAAGCAACTGTTGCCTGTTTGCTCTTCTATAGCACGTAGTAGAATGGTTGTCCAACCTTGTGGAACAATGGTACTGGATACAAATGTCTCTGCCGAAGTTATTATAAGTTGATACTTTCATATAGTTAGCTGTCCAACTAAGCTTTCTGTACCTGTAGAAATCTGCTGGAGGTGTATTGTTACCAAAGTCTGCTGTCAAGTTCGAGAGGTATCTGATGGGCGAGGTGAGGTCTCAATCCACTATTGGTCTCTGTGATTCTTAACTCCAGCATGTTCCAATTCAGCAAAATTGTATTGTTCATGCTAGATTCTGTCGGTTGGTGCTGATGTTAGTGAAGTTGAGCCTGGAAAGAAGGTAAGCATCGTTTTGTCATACGCCCAAACACTCACTTTTGCCAGCATGAAGCATTTTTTCCTTGCATCTGAAATCTGTTTACTAGAGAATGTTCTATTTACATGCTGCACATTTTTTGGTTGCTTGTATTCTGTAATCTTTCTGTTATATGAACTGAATGAAGATGTTGGTCATGTGGAATGTACTGTTATTCTTTAAAGGAATGGATTATATTGTTTGTTTAGTATGTGAATGAATAGTGATTTTCAGTTAAGGTTCTTACTCTGATGGTTTGACCATTACTCTGGTGCACTCTTCGTTTATTCAATAACTCTGTTCAGGTACTGCTTTGCTGAGATACTTAGAAGGTGTTTGGATCTAGGGCTTAATTTAGTCCTTGTCACATCGAATCTTCAGATGCTAATTAGGAGAACTAAATATGAGCTAATTATTAAACTAATTACACAAATGGAGGCTAATTTGCGAGACGAATCTATTAAGCTTAATTAATCCATCATTAGCACATAGTTACTGTAACACCACATTGTCGAATCATGGCCTAATTAGGCTTAATGATTCGTCTCACAAACTACCCTCCATCTGTGCAATTGGTTTTGTAATTAGTCTATGTTTAGTACTCCTAATTAGTAACCCAAACATCCCCCTTAATTGACCCTTTATAGGGACCAAAACCCAACAGAGGGCCCTACTGAGGCTTGTATCTCATAACTAAATGAAGAGTGGTTAAGTTTGACAATAGAGTTAACCTGTAAGCTGCAACTGACTAGTATGTTCTTGTCCACTACTACAATGTGCTGCAAAATCTGAAAACGTACATGCTTTATTTTACTTTTCTCTCCTTGTCTATTTGCTGTCCTACTTTAGTGCTAAGGACAGAGTACATTGTTTCTTCTATCAGTTCTTATCGTTGGCGTAGTGTTTCCTTAAGTGTACTTCTACCCAAGTAAAATGTCTATCTCACGGGACACTCTAACCCCTGGTTCTTATGATTTTGCAGGTTCTCTTCTCAGATATCAATGCTTACGAGGTACTGCCTAACTGAATATATTTCATGTGCTTGTTGTGAGTCCTACAAGTTCTGATAAGTTATGTGACTTGACTTGCACTTGCTCACTGTGTTGTATACTGCAGGTGGACCTTGATACTGATGAGAAGCACTGTTTCTGCCGGGAATCAGATTTGTTAGCTGTTGTTGAGTGAAGTTTACCCTCAAAATTTAGACTTGGGCTGTGATGTTCCAACTGCACGGGATTGATTTTGTGTCAACTTTGTTGTATGCCATTTGAATGTTCATGAATTCCATAACCTGATGAGTGCTAGTTACCAGTGAATTTTGGCCAGCTTAACTCATAAGCAGAAATTGTGATATGCATCTTTCTTTTACAGTACGCCCACATAATAAAGTGTTAAGATTTTAGATACGATATGTGTCAGAACTTGAAAGGTTTACATTGCTCAGCTAGTGCTTGTGCTTTCGAACATTCTTCAAGCATCATGTGTATTTTTACTAGGGATCATGTTCTTGTCCATTCCTATTGCTCAGCTATACCTGCCCGACATTTTTTCTTTGGAAATGCTAAGACACATGCACCAGAGAATAAAAATTGGACGTAACAGCATATGTTTCAATCGTTGATCTTTGATGCTGAAACTATTGTTTTCGCATGTTTTACGATATATAAATGTTGCATGAAATAGTGTTTATGTTGCTGTGAGAAATTTGTGTCCAAGAGTTGATGATTTAATAGTTTTTTTTTGCATATTTTTAATGTTAGATTTTCAATGTTGCAGTGTTTTGTTACAATGTTGCAAGTTTGCGCTGTTTTTTTTCTTGGAAGAATGTATAGTAATGCAGAGAAAATAATCGATGAACGAACGAAGGCATGTGAATATGTAATTAACACGTCATATCTCACCGCTTTCAGATGTTTAGTACAGACCTGACGGATGTCCTCGTACACACAGTATTTTCCCTAGGAGGAACATAAACCGTCAGAAAAGAAGCAGTTTCTGCTTCTTCCAAGCCAATTCGGGGATTCGGAACGAACGGCTTCGTCCGGATCGCGTCCAAAGAATCAAACGGCTTCTTCGATTACACGCCACAGCTTCTTCATCAAACCTGAGCAGGTCTTGAAGCTCGGGATGGACACCGCTAGCGGCCGTCTGCCGCCTTCCTTCTTCCGCGCGCCGCGGCCGCACTGCCCACCGGCTACCCTCCTCGCTCCCGCCGCCGCCGCGCAGCTGTGGTCCGCCGGGAACCGATGCTTGAGGCACACCTTGACGCCGCACCCCTTGCACTGCGTCGTGGTGCAGAAGGTGAGCGTATCCTTGCACCGCGGCGCGGGGCACCGCGGCTTGCGCTTCCTCGCCGGGTCGCAGCGGCCCGACCGCGCGTGCGCGTCCAGGACGTCCCGCTCGGCCTGCCCCGGCGCCGCCCGCTCGACGGAGTCGCCGCAGTCCGGGCACAGCACGACGGTGCGGCCCGGGTCGGCGGCCTTGGCGCAGCCGTGGTCGCGGTACGTGCGGTGCGCCGCGCAGAAGAACCCGCCGCACCCGTCGCACTCGAAGGGGAGGAACTCCAGCTGGTTGCACTCGGCCTCGTCGCAGTGCGCGCCGAGATCGGGGAAGAACTCCGTGCCCCGTCGCGCCATTGTTGTCTTCTTCCGCGCGGTCCGCCTCTCCTCTGTCTCTCTCAAGCACTCGTCGCCGGTGGGCTTCACGCCCTCTCTTGTCTCCCTCGCACTGGCCGCACTCGTTGCCGCCGGCCGGCCGACGCCTCCCTTGTTTCGCTCGCACCGGCTGCTGCTACGAGATGGTGAGGACCGACGCCTCATGCACCATGCCTGCATATTTATGCGACGTCGTGTTTGTATCGGGTATTTCCGAATCGGTCTTCAGTCTTCTCGTCAGGCGGCCTGTTCCGAGTCGGACTTCTCTTCCACCGTGGAAAAGGCGAGTTTCGGCTACCGCTCGGCGCGCGAGCACCAAACAACCCGTGCAATAAGCGTCCTGCCGTCCTGGTGCTCTGTCGTACATAAAAACCAAACCTAGCCGTCGACCTCAAACATGATGTCCCAGTTTCTTTTCGAAATCTGTCACGCACGCTTTCGAGTGTGTGCACCTTGTTCAGTGCTGGCTATGCGTGGTCACTGGACACGGTAGTTTGACCGCTTCCCCAGCGTGATCAAAATTACCAACAAAAATAGGAATGAAAATTTTTAGGGACAAATTTTCACACAAATGCTAGGAAAAAATATACAATTATTTTTTAAGAAACTAAAATGTTACACACAAAAATTTTAGAAGCAAACACTTTTGACAAAATTTTGAAAAAATACCCCCAAACAAAATTTAGAAGCCAAGTGGCCACATCATTACGCGTCACTTGATTCAGGCCATGAGATTAAGTTGACATAAGCATCCAAACATCCTTTGCGCGCGCACACACACACAACGCAGGCAAAGATGTGCGGCATGTGCTTGATCACACAAGCTGCAAATAGGGTCACTTGGTTAGTTCCTCTTGATCAGTTTGTTAGCAGCAAGAATCTTGCGTTGCACCAAGAGCTGTGCGAAAAATTTATGTTTGACTTCAGCTTGTGCACTCCAGATGGATGCATAAGTATCATTGTCTACGTCGGTGAATGTTTTCTTGCTGTTATTGATGTATTAGTTGACGGGTCACTTTTTTTTATAACGAGCATCAACAATGGCTTGAAGCTAAGAGGAAATGACTGAAGAATCACATCAACAGCCAAATTCATCGGGCCCCTTTTATAAGTCCGTAACATTTACACTTTACATCATTTGCCTTCGCTTTTTCTCTTAGCGCGAAACATCCCTGGGGCATTCACGTAAACTCACTCCAACTGCTCCATTCACCGCTTTACAACCCATCACTTTACAACGTGTCTAACCACGCGGAAAGCTTCGCTGGCGAGCACCATCAGTCGCTTGACCTTCGGGCTCCCTAGTTGGTCCTCGGTCCTAGTTCTCCCCTGGCTCTTCATCGTGTCTTTGGTTGGGGCCGGACTTGCCGCCTCCGCTTTCGCCCGGGCTCCCGGCCCTCTTGACTTCGCATCTTCTCGCGCCCCCCTCCTCTTAAGTCCTTGTCCTTCGATCGCTCTCGTCTTCTAGCACTCTGGGTCTTGCTCCCGAAGCCCCAGCTCTTCGCATGAAGTCGTTCCCTGTACCTGCAAGGTAACATAACCAAAGTCTCCCTTCATCTTCATCCTGCAAAACACGCCGAAATGGACTAGTGGGTTAGCCGTAAAATATTTACCCCAACAAGGACTTCGTCTTAGGAACCTCAAATCTGTGATTTCACCTTTTCTTGCTGTTGAGCTTCCTTATGTCTTCAATGAAATGATGAAGATGAAATCCTGAATTATTGTTATTTTTCTTCATTACTTGTGAAATTGCCAAAATTTGACATTTTGTATTGTCAACAGTTCGCTGCAGAGAGAAATAGACTCACTATCCAAGGTCCTTGCCACCACAAGACTACAAGGATTGTGGAAAGGGGATCCGCTATTGTTACTCTAAAAGAAATTCTTTTCATGTAATGATTTATGTAGTTATAAAACTCTTTAGATGGCTTTCTAACGTGAAATTATGCAGTAAACTACATGTAATTCTTTTCATTCTTAGATTGAATTCTATATGTCATCTAATTTTGTTAGAGCCTAGAACTTTGAATACTTTTCATTGAAATACATTGAAATCCACTTGCAATTGCCCACCAGGTTGATGCGAATTTGATTTACATACGGACTGACACAAACACTTGTTTATACACATGCCATTATGTCAACGTAACAACTCCATCCGTTCCAAATTGTAAATCGTTTTGACTTTTCAGTTTATACACTATATCTAAATGCATAGTAAAAATTATGCACCTAAAAAACCAAAAGGACCTACAATTAGGAACTGTGGGAGTAATAACAAGTAACCTTATATAGCTTACAAATACACAACCAGTATCATATTACATACACATGAAAACAAGCCACATATATACTAAGTACGGCGCGATGCGTACGTAGAACATTATGCTCGTGACACCTCACTATCTCAGTCACCCCTGGTCCGCAGTAAGAAGACGCTTAGCTCTTGAGGTGGGCTGCCGCCGCCGGCGGTCCCCGGGCTGATGAGGTGGTATGATACGGCGTCCCTAGAACCCACGATCCTCTCGTACGTTGCCCGCATGTAAAGCACCTCCCCAGCGCCGCTGCCATCGTGCTGCAGGTTTCCATCGTCGGGCCCCTCCATCGCCACCGCCGGCGGGAGCACACCAACGCCGGTTGTCATCGTCCGCATGCTCTCCAGCACGCGCCGATCCCATTCCGTTGGACACCGTCGCACGGCGTACCCCACGTCCCGGCCGTTACACGACGCCTTCCACACGTTCCTGCTCCTGCTTCCGCCGCCCGCAGCAGTGTTGGATCCGCCGCCGCCGCCGCCACCACCATCGTGGTGAGCTGTGCTGCTGGGGCGGTGGCACTCGAGCGCGATGCGGAGGAGGCCCGAGCCCATCTCGGTGGCGAGGGACTGCATCGGGACGGAGAGCTCGAAGAGGAACGGCGGCGGCACGGCAGCGTCGCGCTGCACGCAGAAGGTGACGCGGCCGGTGCGACGGCCGAAGATGGTTCCCACGATGACAGTGCAGTGCCGGCCGTCCTTCCTGGTAATGATAGAGGCGGCTGGGTCGATGATGCTATCTGAATTCTGCTGCTCCGGCTGCTGCTGCTGCTGCTGGCGCTGGTCCTTGCTGCCGACAGCGAGACTGTCTGGGAAAGAGAAGCTCAGGCGGTTCCTGCCGGCGTCATTTGGCGGCTGCTGCTTACCGGAGGACACGCAGGAGCTAAAGATGGGTGCGATGCACAGGTAGTTGGATGCCCCTGACTTCTTCTTCATGCTGAATCACAGGGTATAACAGATTGTAGCACAGGTAGTTTGGTAGCTGGAGTAGGATAATTCCTATGCTCCAATCTATGTTCTAACTTCCAAGACGAAGATAACAGATGTCAGTTTTTGTAGCAGCAGTTTGCAGTTGGTATCTTGTTCCTGGCAGGTGGCAAGCAGAATGTTGTTATGTATAGGCAGGCGTGAAGAGTCTCGTAGCTGCTGAGGAGGATCATAGGAATAGCTGTTTCTCATGCGGCATCACATGACAGAATCACAGAAGACAAAATATCGAGTTGCTTTCTAAGTGTATTCCCATGTGGATGCCAACCAAACTTCTACTAATCCGCTTTGTTCTTTGGATGAAACGGTAGCTATGTGCTTTCCTACGCGTCTTGTTCGTCGTTTTTTTAGCAAACCAACGATACTTGCATAATAACTGTAAAGATAAGGAAAACGCTAATTAGTCAACTGAAATTGAACACATGTTTTACCTTGGACAAATCTCAAGCGCTAGATAAGTTTCGAACCTCAACATCAGAATTCATTTGCCAGACACTGCTGCCACTACCGGAAACGGCTTCTTTGTCGTGAGTAACCGCCGGCATAGAGCTCACGGTAAAGTTTTGCTGGCAAACAACCCTTTGCCGTGAGTCGAAGCTCGGGCTCTCGGCAAAGTTTTTGAAAAGAATTAAAAAAAAACCAAAAAACCCACAGGCCAGGCCCACTCTCGCCGCCGTCCCACCGCCGCCCGCTGCCATCGTCGTCTGACCACCACCAGCACCACAAACCGACCGCCGCAACAGGAGGAGGCCGCGCCGCCCGCACTAGACAGCGGCAGATCCGGGGAGCTGGCGACGACGGGCCTGGTGGAGAAGGCCGCCGTCCTCGAGATACGCCGCCACCATCCACCACCAGGATGTCACCACATCGTCGGGGAAGAAGTCCGTCGCGCTCGAGGGATCTCGTGGGGATCTGCATCGAGCTGCCGCGGAGAAGACAGATCTCGCGCGTCCACCGGCGTGGGGGAGGGAGCAGGACATCGCCGGATCTCGCGCGTCCACCGGCGTGGGGGAGGGAGCAAGCCGTCGTCGGATCTCGCGCCGTAGAGGACGGAGTAGAGGTCGTCGCCGGATCTTGCGCCATAGAGGAAGGAGCAGAGCCCGTCACCGAATCTCGCGCCGTAGAGGAAGGAGCAGCAGCCGTCGCCGGATCTAGCGTCGTAGAGGAAGGAGCAGCGGCCGTCGCCGGATCTCGCGCCTGTCATGGATCTCACCGCCAGAGTGAGAGGAGGCCGTCGGGCCCCTGCCGCTGTAGCTGCCTCCACACCTCGCCCCGCCGCCGCTCCTCTCTGCCAGGCTGAGAGGCAGCGAGCGGAGGGGGGGGGGAGAGGAGAGGCAGCGGGTGGAGGGCGGCGCGGGAAGAAGAAGGGGAGGGGCGGGGGGCTGAGGGAAGGGGAGGAGTGGCGCGGGAGCAAGAAGGGGAGGGGAGGAGGTCGCGACGCCGGGGAGGTCACCGTCGTCGTGGGGGAGGGGGATGGCTGCCCAGGGGAAGGGTGGCTGCGCGGTGGGGGTGGGGCGCGGCTAGGGTTGGGAAGAGGGGGGGGGGGGTTTATATACTAGGGTAAGTCGGGCCGTCTGATTAGATGGGCCGACTGGCCTAATTAGGCTTTGCCGTGAGCCCAAGTTTAGGCCCCCGACAAAAAGAGATTTTTTAATAAATACATCAAATGCATTTAATTATTTAAATATAGCAAACAACTTTAAATTAAAAGGTTGTCAAATACAAAGTTTAATAACCTTTTGAGATACACAACTTTCATATTACGAGTTTCTCCATTCGAGGTAGTTTACAAAATTTAAATTTCAAATTTGAGACAATCAGACGTACTTTTCGTTGACGATAAAGTAATTCAAATTATAAATGGTACAACTAGTCCAGTTTCATAAATTCTTAATACCGACAACTTTTATTTTGATCATTTGATCATCCGGTATTGTGGTAGTAACAATCTTCACAGATCTTATACATCTCTCATATAGTTTAATGAATCTATATAAGAGATAGGTTTTGTGAACAAAATTATTACAACTTTGTCAAATGAAGAAATTACCTTAATAAAAGTTGTTCATCTTCATAAGTAATGAAACTTTGTAATTGAATTTTTTATTTGAATTAATTTACTACAAAATTTGATTTCGCAAAGATCATTTTTCCGTCGGCTAGAGATAAGACTGACGGCAAAAGCACTCTTTGCTGTGAGCTTCTCTCGCAAAATACCATTTTGCTGTCGGCCGCAAAAGGCTCACGGCAAAATTCTTTTTTGCCGGGAGCCACTACCGTCAAATCCCTTTTTGCCGTGAGCCGGTCTATTTTCCGTGAGTTTAACGGTTGGCTGTCGGCAAAAAGCTATTTTGCCGTGAGCTTGACAAAAAGCTTACGACAACGATTGATTTTCCGGTGGTGTCTAGTCAATTTCCTCATTTCGGTTGCAGCTATCACAGTAGCCAGTGTGTTAGTTCCAAAAAAAAGATGCCACACATTGTGCTCCCTAATAATCAACTCTGTTGGCTCCCCAAACACCCCGCGCGCCTAACCCCACCCCAGCCGCCACTCTTTGCCTCCACTGCCGCCGGAGTTGCCCACCGGAAGTTTAGTGAGCATCTAGGAGGGCAGCGGCAGGCCATCTCCTAGCCCTCGACCCCCTCCTTTCCCTCTCCCTTCTTTCACCCCCTCCGGTCTTCCTTCTCCTGCACCCTGGACATGACCAACGACCAAATATGCTGTGACGGAGGCTGCATCGTTGTGCTGACCGGTCGGATCCGTACATGCTCCACTAGGCCTTCTGAGCTACTCCCTCCATCCCGATATATAAGGATATAGAGGGTTTAAATTTTGTTCCAAAACATAAGGATCTGCAGGGATAGAACAAAATTAAATAAGTTGGTGGGTAGTGTAAAATGAGAGGTATAGAGGTCATTTCCTTCCATTGTTATTTCTTGAGTTTGAACCCTTCAGGTCCTTATATTGTGGGACAGAGGGAGTAGTTCCGGTATTGACAGATCCGACCTAGGTGGGCGGTGTTGTACCGATTCAGGGATGTGCGCCTCCTAGGCGCCAGTGGCAACCTTTCTCACTTGGCTGCAGCTGGGCCCCTTGGCGCCCCTAGTGGTAGTTGACATGGCCCGCGGCCGCGCAACATGCACAACCTGTTTGATTTGATGTGCAAATTTGTGTGAATGAATAGTGAATTGAGGTAGAAAGTTGTGAAAAAACTGTGTATTGAGGCACATTTCGTGAGGGAAATGTGATTCGATGTGATGAGTGATAGTTCGATGCAATGGATTTGAAGTGTAAATTTATGAATAGAACGATTTGAGCAACCAAATCTGTATTCTGTATTCCCAGTAGAGTCGTCAAAATGTGTAACGTTTTTTTAACCAACACATGAAAGCACTAGAGTGTGTGGGTCACGAGACCGGTCAGAGCAGTCCAGCAGGCTAGTTTGGCCTCCAACAACCAAGTTTTGAGCTAGCTATTAAGTCTTAACATTTATAGTTGATAAACAATGCCAAATAGTGTAGAAATTGAGAGGTAGTCGCGGAGGGAAACGGTAGCTCGCTCGGTTCCCGACACAATATTCTCTCTCTCAAACGCTATTGTACCAATTTTTGCACTATACATTCACCGTAGCTATGCCCTATGTTACCTTTAACCTTTGAAGAGAGTCTTAGACCGATTTAAAGGTTTTTCCTAAATCGTTTAAAGAGATAACTACCACACTTACGTAATAGAGGGGGGGGGGGCTAAGTTTACAAGCAAACCACATATGCATTTCGATCGTCTAGAAAATATCTACAAAATGGTGAAGTCCAATTTGCATTTAAATACTTTGACCAGACCGGTCTGGACAGACTGGGAGATCGATTTGCATTGCTGGATTGGTTGCCGCTTGAATAGATCGATTAGACCAATTGTCCTAGTCTGATTTGGCTTTTTGTCAATTTTGAGTGTCAACACCTCCATTTTGCGTACAAAGAAATACTTAGAGCATCTTCAAGAGACTTTTTATATCTTTTAAGTTACATAAATAGAGATTTTGGTAAAAAAAGAGAATTCTTTAACCGATTTTCAGAAACCATAGTGAGATTGTTGTGAAAAGTTTATCTACGTACGGAAACGGACGCTGCAGAGGACAATGCTGATGTGGACCCGCTCTTCCAATGATGAATGATCCAGTTTAGCAAAAAGGCGGATCATGCGCATACGCGGTCTGGTTGGGTCTCGGGCGGACAACCAATGCAAACATGCCTTTAATTAATTATCTAAATTTATCTCTGTCATTTTTATTTGAATTTCGAAGGCGGGGATGGTCCTTTTCTTTTGCGGCCAGTGTCGTGGGTCGAATGTTCATTGTATTTTTGTTTGTGTGTGAGATTGAGCCAAACAAAATTATTATCATCTTTGCGGCAAATTCAGCCCTGTCAAACCGTGTCCGTTTATTGCCATGTGTTTTTTTGGTTTATTCTGTTTCCCTATTTCTATTATTATTGGAATATTGTGTTGTCCCGTTTTGTTCTAAATTTGACATAACTAGTTTTCTTTTGTTTTAAACTTGATTGTTTCTAATTCATTTTCAATTTCACTTACTAAAACTCATTTATTTTTTAAAAAACAACAACAACATAGCATTCCAATGTCAGAGTAGCTGGAGTAGGTATTGTTTAAAATATAAATTCTAGAGTGCTTGTCATTAACCTGAACCATCTATCATATCAGATGAAATCTAACGGTAGTAGTACCGGTAAGTACCAATAGTGTAGTACGAGAAAGCAGAAAGTGTCAGTTTGGTGGGCCCAACTACTAATTTTATTTATTTACTTTCTATTAAATTAGTTGGTGGAAAAATCTCAACAAAGTTTAGAATGCTTTATCTGCTCGATTGGGATAGTTCTGGTTCCAGCAGCAGTAAAATCTTTCAGTTCTCCCCCCTAGCGACATTGTGTGTGAAAAGAGTAAGATTTAGCAGCTTTACTGGCAATAGAATATAGAGGACAGGAAAACATGCCAATCACAACACACCTGAAATCAAGAGAGGGTAGTCTATGATGAATTTGAGTTATCGGAGCGAGTCTATGCAGGTGATAACCTGTTTCCTGCAGCAGGATGCGGCCGGCTTTGGTGGTAGGAAACGTTCCTGGCTCCTTCACTACCACACATTTCGTCATAAAAACGACCTATCACTGCTGGTTTTGAGTGTAACCGACAGTGATATATAGGATATGACTGATTCTAAAGCATATCCAGGTCCCGTGAAAGTTAGAACCAGTAGTGGAAAGATATATCAGTGTTGGTTCCAATAATGACCCGTTGGTGAAACCGCCGGCTCTAAATATCATCCGGCAATTATACCTACTCACAAACCTTGAAATTTTTAGTCACAGGAGTTGACTGCTTTCTCCTTCATGTTCGCCCATGTCCCCTCACATGGTTCCCTCCCTCACTTCACTTCCCCGTCCGCCTCTCCTTCTCCATTGCACTCCCTCCCTCTCCTTTCTCCTTTCACCGGCCTCTGCCCCTCCCTCCCTCCTTAGGCTGAGTCTAACAATAAGAGGCAAAATGGAGAGGCAAACCTCCATTTGCCTCGCTTCAACAGTAGGAAGGGAGCAATCCATTTTCTCCTGTCTCCAACAAGACGAGGCAGATTGGAGAGGCAAAACTCCCCACCGTCGCCGCTTGCCACCGTCGCAGCCTCGCAGGAGCTTCCCGCCGCCGGGGGTGAGATCCAGGCGCCGCTGATCCCCGTCACCCCAGGGCCCACCTCGTCCGCTGCCCACAGAGGAGGAGGAGGAGTAGACCTGAGCATTCCACGGGCCGGGCCGAAAAAACCCCGGGTTTTTCGGGCTGAGAAAATCCTGCCCATGACCGTCCCATGGGACGTGTCGGGCCTCAGTTTTCGGGCCGGGCTCGGGCCGGGCCCGGGCTTAGGCGGGCCGCCCACGCATTTTATAGTGTAAAGTAACTAAAAACAGCATTTCGGGCCGGGCTCGGGCCAAAAAATTTTTTCGCGGGCTTCAAGATCTCTGCCCACGCCCGTCCAGTAAGGTTCGTGGGCGGGCCTGGCGCGGGCCGGGCCCGGGCCGGGTCAGCGGGCCGGGTCGGGCCGGGCCGGGCCGGGCCAAAAATGCTCAGGTATAAGGAGGAGGAGGAGGAGGAAGCGGCGGCTCCTTCACGGCACTGAGTAGCAGCCATCGTCGCTCCACCCCCGACGCCGACGGCCCGTCCACCGGCGATTCCAATCCGGCGGCGGTTCCCCGTGTGGCCGTGTCCCGGCCGTTGCCCTCGTGTCGCCCGGATCTGGCAGCGCCCGGAGAAGGGGATGGAGCTCCTACTCGCGTCGCCTAGAGAAGAGGAAGGGAGCTCATGCTCGTCGTCGCCTGGAGAAGGAGGGAGCTCCTGCTCACATCGTCGAGTGCGGACGATGCAGCGCGGCCGCGGTCCCGCGGGCGAAGCGGAAGGCCCACGGTGCTCGCGGATTCGGCGGCAGCGACGTTAAAGGGTGCAGCTCGCGGAGCCGGAGATGTAGGGGCGTCTGCGTCGTCGTGCGTGCCGTACGCCGTGGGGGAAGAAGAGGAAGGGACGAGCTCCTCGCCGCGGGCTCGCTTGGCCCCGCCGACGACTGAGCTCCTCACCGTGGGCTCGCCTGGCCCCGCCGGCGACCGAGCTTCTCGCCGCCGCCTCCTCCTTCTCCCACGCGAGGCCAACACTCTCCCTCCTGCGAGCTGCGACGGTTTTGCATCTCCTCTCTCCTCCATAGGCACTTTGCCTCACTGTTTCCATTGCCTGTTGGAGGCGTTCTCCAACACGCACAGTAGCCAACGGGAGGCAAAAATGCGTTTGCCTCCCGCTGTTGGACTCAGTCTTAGAGCATCTCCGAGAGTTTTTCAAACTTTACTTGATAAATCTTGTATTTTGCCAACTTTTAAAAAGATATGCCAAGTAAAAAATAACTTATCTCTAACAGTTTTGGCATAATTCACTTGCCAAACCTAAATCTAAGTTACACCAGAAACCCTGAGAGAGAAACAAAATTATATTTATGCCCTTCCACCTCTTGAAAACTTACATCAGGAACCCTGAGACAAACAAAATTATGTTTATGCCCTTCCACCTCTTCTGATACTGACGAATGCGCCATGGATAGCGCGCATATATGCGCGCGCGGATGCTCTTTTTCCGAACTTGGGATAAATGTTGGAGAATGTTTTTCTGTTTTTGCAAAAAATAAGAATGACACTGAGATGGAGAAATGTTGGAGATGCTCTTACCTATGTCAGTGCCCCCCCTCTCCGGCCCTCCCTTACTCCCTCAGCCGCCCTTTCTCTCCCCCTTTGCTCGCCCCTCACTCACAGCATGAGGAGCGGCATCACATGGCGGTCAGAGGGAGCTCCAACGGCCATATGCGGCCCATTGTGATACTCTGGGCACTGGCAATAGCCGGACCTGACGATGCAGTCGGCCACGGTCGTGGTCAGGTTGGGTGCAAGGTGTTTTGTTATTTTTTATTAATATCTATCACCGTCCATTCCGAAAACAGTGGTGATGGACTGAAGACGAGTTTGGGACTGGCGGTGACATGTGTATTCCGCTATAATGCTTCAATAGTGAACAAAATAAGACAAATTTTCGATCATGAAAGAAACAATCTCTTATGCATGCTTCTTTGAAGCCAATTCGGATTCGAAACAAACGACTTTCTCGCCCCGACTTTCTTCTCGAGTCGAGAAAGAAAAGGAAGAACAACAAAAACAAACGACTTTCTCGCCCGGTTCTCGAGTCGAGAAAGAAAAGGAAGAACAACAAAAACAAAAAAGCATGCATGAGGATGTAAAAAAATGGATTGTTTCTGCTCTATTATTTCTTCGATGCCAAATTAATCGAGTTGCTCGATTAGTCGGCTCGGTGGCAACGGAAAAAGGACTTCACTCGCTTGTATAGGCGACGCACACCGCGAATTACACCGTGGGAGGCCGAAGAGGCAGTACAACCTCCCGCCGCCGCCGCGCCGGCGCAGCCGTGGTCCGCCGGGAACCGATGCTTGAGGCACACCTTGAGGCCGCACCCCTTGCACTGCGTCGCGTTGGAGACCGTGAGCGCCTCCCTGCACAGCGGCGCCGGGCACTGCGGCGGCGGCCCACGCTTCCTCGCCGGGTCGCAGCGGCGCGACCGCGCGTGCGCGTCCAGGATCTCCCGGTCGTCCTGCCCCGGCGCCGCCCGCTCGATGGAGTCGCCGCAGTCCGGGCACACCACGACGGTGCGGCCCGGGTCGTCGGCCTTGGCGCAGCCGTGGTCGCGGTACTTGCGGTGCGCCGCACAGAAGGATCCGCCGCAGCCGTCGCACACGAAGGGGAGGAAGTCCAGCTGGATGCACTCGGGCTCGTCGCAGGGCACGCCCAGGTCCGGGAAGAACTCCGTGCCCCGCCGCGCCATCGTCGTCGTCCGTGCTCTCTCTCGCACTCGTCGCCACCGTCCGCCGGTCTTGTCCCCCCTCGCACTGGCAGCAGTCTACGATGAGATCTGCGAGGAGCGGTTGCTATATATATGCAATGTTGTTTATCGGACTTGGATCTGCTCCGAGCCGGACTTCTCGTCCGACGTGCAAAATGCGAGTTCCGAAACATCAGGCATATATGCGGCATGCCAGTATGCCACCACCATCGTGTACTCCATCATAACGACCCACCGCCTAAAAAAATCACACACGCATCGTACTTCCATGATTCCATCCATCATATGCATGCTATTACATATTACAAAAACTTTAGATTTCAAATAAAATGAATCGAGCATCAGAACAAAATCAACAAACTTTGATCAAACCAATAGAAATAAGAAGAGAATACATCATTTCGGATAGTCAAATACACATGAGAATACATTCATCCATCAGATATGTTGTTGTACTAGTTATAACAAAAACAGTACAATATAATTTAAATGAAATGAATCAATCATCTGATCAAAACCTAGCCATTTGCATGGATCAAGCCGGAAAGGAATAAGAAGAAGACGACGACAACATTTTGGTCCAAGAGGAAAGTTTCAAGGAATAGATAGCGGATCAGAGGAGAACCGGACAATCGGTTGGTCAGTTAAACTTGCTGCAGACCTTGCGGATCTCTCCCTGGGTGCCGGTGAGCACTTTGAACTCGCTGAGCTTTACCAGAACCCTGGCGAAATGCCACTGGAAGAGGCCAGCATCGCTGGCGAGCTGGTCGACGATCCGACGTGTGGAGTTGTCCTTGTAGAGATTCTGGTCAACGGAGAGGACGCCGCGGCGGAGCTGGAGGTTCTTGTAGAAGTGGTTGTCCACCTTGACCGCGCTCCACTGGTCGTCCAGGTACACGGCGTTGTTGTCCGACGACGGCACGTCCGGGCACACGTACCTCTTGTACACCGACGCGGTGGCCGGGTCCATGCTGGGGTCCGTCGTGCCGGGCTTGCCGCCGTACCTGTACAGGCGGCTGTTCTTGATGGCGCTGCAGCGCGTGGCGCCGACGGTGTGCGCGCCGAGGAGCACCACCGTGTCGAAGGCGTTCATCCCGAGCCTGGTGTAGTACGCGACGGCCTGCGCCGCCGTGAAGTCGGCGCCCGGGAGGTTGACGTCGTAGGCCCGGGACTGGCGGCGGTCCCTGCGCCCCGTGCGCACCGGGTACTCCGGCCCGCCGGCGAACGCGACCGCGTCCCGGGTGGCGAGGATCTCGATGTCGGAGCAGGACACCACGCCGGGGCACCTCTTTTCCAGCTCCGCCTTGATGGTGGCGATGAGGTCGTAGCCCTTGACGCTCAGGTTCGGCGCCGCCGTCTTCTCCGTGCCGGGGCCGTCGATCAGCAGACCGCCGTCGCACCCCTGCAGTTAGAATCTCTTGCCGTGTTATTAACCACAACGACGAATCCTTCGTATATAACAATATAATGGAGACATGGAGTAGATTAATTTGTGGTACGTACATTGACGGCGCACTCGTGGAATTGCAGACGGAGGAGGTAGGCGACGATGGCAGCCTCGCGGTCGAAGCGGGCCTTGACGAGGCTCTTCACCACGGCCTCCACGTCGTTAGCGTTGCACTTGCCCTTGTAGAACCCGTACTGCAGCTGCGCGTGGCCGCCGGCGACGAATGCCAGCACGGCCAGGGTCACCATTAGAGCCGGCGCACTCATGCGCGCTGCTGATGAGGCCATGCCAACGCGCGATTGCAAATTTGCAATGATTGGCTTTTGCTAATACTAGCTCTCTTTGATATGATTCTCGGCTCTGTGGTGAGATGCAAACGGTGCAGGCTAAGTCCTATCTATATAGGTGGTGACGGGGCGATCACACCGGTTCAGTTCGTTTACTGGTTGTGGAGATCACGTCGGCTCGTAGTATTATTTCTATTTTTTTTCAAAAGAGAAGAAATGAGTTTGCTGCTAGCTTGCTATATATATGCTAGCTGTGACGGAAAAAGAAGGCATATATACCCAAACACGGAACATTATGAGAACATCATACGAGATTGTTGGCATTATTGTTTTTGTTCTATTGACCAGTCAAAGGATTCAAGACTCTAATTTTGCTAGAATTGTTCTGCGTTAGTGGGTTCACACTAACTATGTATCATTATTGTTGCATGTAGTTGTAAATATTCAGATTTCGGATCAGAGTCATATTTCTTTACATGTCGATACAAGATCTCTCCTTTTCCATTTCATGCCATGAAAACACCTAAACACAATAATGGAAGAAAAACAGCAATTTAATTACTACATCACGGTTGCACTTCAACTTGAGCAAGAAAGATATCCACTGGTGCAAGGAAAATTAAAACTTGTTCATTTGGCTTGTTCACACTAAATCATCACCAGCCACCAACCACCGAACGATATTTTTCTCTCATAACAAATCAACACCAACCCGCCAAACAAGGCAACGATACTGCATTGTGAACTTTTTGTTTATAGTCGAAACAACTACTCCCTCAGTTCGTTCCAACTTATAGGCCTTTTTAATTTTGTTACTTCATAGATATCATACATCTAGACATACACTACATATGCTTAGCAAAAACTATGCACTAAAAAAACTAAAATGACTTATAATTTGAAGAGGAGAGAGTACCTAATTTGACCCATCAGTCGTGGGAAAAGTAGACGCAATCTGAGAGGTCAGGCCAGGAGCTCAGGACCAACCACGAAGAGATAGAGGAAGGATAAGAACATTTTGCTTAATTTTTCAAAATAGCTGGCACCCCAACAATGGGTCGAGCTATTTAAGATGGATAGTTGAGCACAAGTTGTGCCATATCATGCATGGACACAATTGTGCAAATTATTTGTTTTATTTAAAAATTAGGTTAGCATTAAGGATGGCAGTGGATCGGTTTTGAAGCGGATATCCGCAGATTTTGGGTATGTGAGTTGCGGGCTTGGCTTAGATTTTCGCCCACAGGTTCGCGGATTCGGATATCCGCAACAATGTGGGTTTGGAGCGGATTCTACATTTTGCCCGTGGATGCCCATTGGAGCTCCGAAAAATTGAGCCCAATAAGCCCACATAAGGAACCCAAACCACATAGGAAATGGTATTGTTGCTATTTCTTTCTATACTCAACTTGTTAATTTACAATCCTCTGAATATTTAATTGATTTGCAACTCTAATTTTGTTTCACAGGGTGAAGATGATTCCAATAGTTGATGAATGATAAATTGTCCACTGTTATTCGTTTGGAGGACTGGATGTTGATTTGTGTTGTTTCCACTTATATTGAACTTGTAGTGTACTTAATTGCATATTTTTTAAATAATCAGGACAGTGTGTGTCATGTATTGATGTGCTCTTGTTTATAATAATTGAATCATATTTTGGATTATCCATTGGGTTTTGGATATCCACGGATTTGGGTTTGGATCTGAATTTTCACCCGAACTAATTTTTGGGTTGGCTTTGGGTTTTAGGTATGGGTTATGGGTTTGCGTGCCCTGATACTACATCCGATCGGAATCCGACCCGTTGCCATGCATCCCTAGTTAGCACACATTGTATATTCACGGTAGGCTTTGACATATGTGGAACTAAAAAATAGCGCTATTTAATTATTTCTTGGATCTTTTTTCTAAAAAATTGCAAATGGGTATAGATTGCAACCCTGTGATCGAGTCTGTGAATCCCCAATTCTGATTTATATCATCACGAACATATTCATTAATATAACAAGAATTTGTCATCAAAATTGACACAATGATACAAATAACAACAAAATTACTAACTCAAATGGAGAGCCATGGATCACACAGAGTCTATGCTACAATCAAAAGACAGACCAATACATCTAGTTTGGCACCAAATCGAATCAAAATCATTCTTCTTCATTGAAACATCCCGCTATGAATATACAAATTGTTCATCAATGTCACACATAATACTTGCAAAATACTTAGACAAGCCTATGTTTCGGGCCCAATAAGGCTTCCGCGGGTGGGATATGCCACCCATGCCTAACCTGTCACCAAGAAACCGCAAGTGTGATATATATTGCACCCATACCCATGGGCACCAATGCTATCCCTAACCATCATACAGATATGCTCACTACCGATGTTTTACACACGGCAACCTACCGAGGGGTATCCCGAGGTAGGTGATTGGTCGATGAAGGATCGCTAGACCTGGAGGCTGATGGTAAACGCGAGAACATGAGCACAAATTTATACAGGTTCAGGTGCCATAGTATCTTCATACACAACATCCTGTCTGCAGTGTTGTATATTATACCCTGTGCTTGGATGTTGTTTGGTTTGAGTAGGTGCCGACCTAGGTACCTCTACCCTCTTTATATATCTTGTGGGTGGATTACTAGTCAGCTACATGTATGAGTTTTATTAAGGGCAATCCTAGTAGGGCTCTAGCTTCTTCCTACCTTTGTGGGTACCTGGGAATGATCTATCCGTGACACCCCTTTCATGGTGGTAAGCAAACAATTGACGTGTTAGGTCATGTAAAAGTAGCATTCACCCCCATTGAAATATTGCATTTCCTAAATTGCCCACCATCCTATATATTCCAGGAAATACTATATGTTTTGAGTCTTATTATCAAATTTGTACTTACATAATACTCTGAACTAAACCAAAAGTTTTGGTAAGAGTCCACAAGCAACTGGATATATATAAGGACTATTTCATCCATATGAAGTTCGATTGTTTTACAACAGCTTTTTCCAAAAGTTCTGAAAGATATATTAGGAGTGGTTGGAGAGGGGATTTTTGTATGTTGCTAAAAATCAAGGATTATGAAGGGATTTAGTGAACTGTTGGAGATGCTCTCTAATTAGAAATGTGATCAAGAGAAATAAAACTGTTAGTTTCCAGGGGTCATCTAGGTGTAGATCGGTGGGTAATAACCCTTCAACAGTGAGGTGAAACAAGGTGTTCGAGCTCTAACAGAGAGATCACCGTGGGATATAGGTAGTAGAGGATGAACTCGTCGGTGCAGATGGAGTCCGTCGTCGCAGTGCAGTGCCGTGGTGATCCTCGGTGAAGCGCAGTGGCGACCGGCGGTGGCGGCGGAGATTCCCGCCGCTCACAGCTCCCCCTGATCGGTGGGCAGGGAGGTGGGGCGAGTGGGCACTGACTCACAGGGTAACCTTTCCTCGTGGCCCCCACCTCCCTTATGGTGCTGCGCGACGAGGGCTCGCAACCCCAGTGGGTGGACTCCCCCGATCAGGGAGCTGAGTCAAGGGGGCCAACTGGTGGAGATCAATACTAACATTCTCCCCCTTGATCTCACCTTTTGTTTCTTAACCTTCGGTTGACATCCACTTCATCACAAATAAACATACCGAGCATGGGTCATCATAATTGTAATCACAATCAGATTAACCAGCCACAATACACTTATCCATTTTGAAAGGATCTTAACTTGGGCCCTCAATAATCCAGAAATCATAGGCTCTACAATAAAACCCATGTCGACTGGGTGGTAGACCTTTGGTAAACGGATCCGCAAGTACTGCTCGGTACTTGTATGCTCTATTCTTTAAAAAACGATTCTGGATTTTCTCCTTTGCAACATACAACTCATTTTCAATATGTTTGGTAGTACACTTGACATGTTGCACTTGGAGAGAAAAATACTTGAATGGTATATTGCTGTTGTCTACCATTATCAACTCCGGGTAAAGGTTCTTCAACCATTTAGCCTTATCCATGATATCACAACTGTTTTGCTTTGGAGCTTTTCCACAATAAAACTCCAAGCTCGAGTGTTAGCTACTACTGTGGGCTTTACTAACAACTCGCCAAAACTTTAGTTCTTTTTACTCACAACCTTTTGTGAGTACCTGCTTGTTTCACACTTACTTTTACTCACAACGTTTTGAGAGTACGTGTTTCTTTCTTACTTAGCATGAGGCTTACAACACTTTACTAGATTGCAAAGTCCTTCTTTAATTCCATTCCAGTGATCTATAGCTGGATTGGACTTCTGCCAAAAATATCCCGGATACTTAAGCTATGTCATGGTAAATTCCTTCTTGAGCATTGAGTCTGCTTCCAACAGCTGAAGCACATGGAACCACTTTCATTCGATCGATCTTATATTGGTTCCAGGAATACTAAAATTCCAAAACTATTACCCCTGACTTCATATGAACAGGCATGGACTGGCTCGCAACATACTATGTTTCTTTAGAATTCTTCTCTGAGTATGCTCTTTGCGATAAACTTAATACCCCTTTACTTATATCTTAGTGAACTTCAATTCCTTGAACGAATGATGCTTCACTGAGATATATAAACTTATAAGATTTGAGGACAATAACTTCTTCGTCTGCAATAGTAGACTAACATCACTACTAGAGAGTAGGATTTCATCAACATACATGGTGAGGAAAACATGTTTCCAATTCTTAAACTTTGCATAAATGCAATTGTCCTCGTGATTCCTACTAAAACCCAAAAACTTACTTCGGGCATCATCTTATATGTTCTTTTTCCTTCCATGACTAAACCTTTTGGGTCATGTCGTGTAAATATCCTAATATCCTTTATTGAAGAACATCGCCTTCATATTATGATTATGAAGAATCCTCACATGAGAAAATATCTCATTGTTACTTATTTCTTTTCTTGCATGAAGCCTTTTGACATAAGTCGTGCATCATGTTTATTCTCATTGTCTTTGGAGTCACATGTAGTTTTGTAGACCCATTACAGTCCACTGTTTTGACTCCATTAACAACTTCTTCTAAGTGCCAAAATGATATTGGTACTCATAGATCTCATTTCATTTTCCAAGACTTCTCATATGCGACAATGGTAACTATCGAATCCTGAAGGACAGGTTCCTCTTTTGCTTCTTGTCGCTACGAGAGGTACTGGATATGTCATGCTCCCCCATATGTGTGGCAATAAGTTTTCACAAGTGAAAACAACAACACTGGCATCACAATGTCATGCATTGTTGGTGTAGTTACGACATGTAGTGAGGAAAAAAGACTTCTCAAAACAAATTTCTCAAGATACCACAGTTTTCCTCATCATTTCATCATCTAGATGGAGTTAGGTCTCCGTGTACCATGCTCCCTAGATTGTTCCATCTTTAGTAAAGACGGCGTATTATTAAACTTTCTTATTTGGGTTTGATCTGTCTTGATCAGTACAAATACCAAGCGTCTACGCTATCTTCCTATCGGAAATATGAAAATCCAGGAATTTAGCTGTTTCTTTCTTAGGGGTATCATATATTATGGCCGTTGAACTCCCCGTGACGGTCACAATTACTTAATAGATCATATCTTTTCTTTCAATGCATATTATGCATTGCCTTCAGTACAGGGATCAACTCTCCCCCTCAAAATATGGCATAAGCTTCAATGCCATAATTTCGAAACTTAAAACAAAACATTTTGTGAACGAGGAGTTTTTCTTAACTTGCTTCATTCACACGATTGTGTCATGCAAACAAAGTTATTTCTTAACTCATTTGGGAGCACTTTATTCCTCGTTGCACTTCAAGAACTTAACATAGTACATTATTTGTTATACTTCTGCAAGTTAAACTCGCATATCTACTTACATAATAACTTGTATACAACTTCCTTTTGTCCTTTTACTTCATTTCAAAAATGACTCCTTCGTAGCCACACTACACATTTAAAATGTGTGTCTTCCACCATTACTTACTTCACAACAAGCAACTCATTCAGAGTGCTCGCATGCGTTTGCATAGAGTCAATTAATCAACTCTACACCTTCATATTTAGAAATGGTGTGGTTTTGGGATTTCTCCCCCTTTTGGCATCAACCCTTGATTGCTTAATAACCATGACACTATGGAAGTGCACGATCAATTTTGAGAAAGCTTAAGAACTATTTCAAACTTCTCTTGCAATGCAAGATATACTTAAAGAAAATGAGGGTTGACTCGCTTCATCTTGCTACTACATTAATTCTACATCACCTTTGAGCAGAAACTAGAATTAATGCATGAACTCATTACATCTGTTTATAACATTGCCATTTAACAACTTTGGTTGGAAAATGACAATATCATAAATAAATTCTTAAAAAAAAGGACTCCTGATGAGGACACCACTATACTAGCTTACCCCGCCATGCGGGTATGGACTTAAACTTTTCCCCGTCATGTGAGTGACCTCTATAAATACTTAAAATTTGGCTTGTATTCACTTAGTAAATCCAGAAATAAATCTGGATCTTCTGCAATACACAACTTCAACAGACGTGAGTCAGTTAAACATGTATTACATTCAGCCATTCTTCATTTGATCAATGTCCACAAATACATTCTGTCAGACCATTATTTAGAAAGAACACAGTCCCTCATGTAATGATCTTCTTTCTTTTGGAGTCATCATTAACTTCTCCTGTTAATACAGGATAATTCCTTCAAACTTCTCCTGTCATGCAGGATCAACTAGCATAAGCATTATGCTCAACTTCTCCCGTCATGCGGGATATGCTCTCAGGACACTGGAAGTGTTTACAAAAATCTTTTAATACTCTGTTATACACATGTTTAATTTAACTTTGGTCAAAATTAAATGTACATCTTACTTATCGCAATTCACATCATACTATTTACAACAACGTAAACTTAGTCATGACATATAAAGGGCTCACTTAAACTTCATTTTCTGATTAAATTTTCCCTTTGGTTCCAACTTAATCAGAAAATTAATTGACTTATCAACAGCGGAAACTGTTCATGAGAGAAAATTGAACTCATTTTGACATAATTTTTTTTCAAACTTTGCTTAACTTAAGTCTGTCCATTCACTTACCCCAGCAATGAAGCCGAGTGATCTCATTCTTTGACATAAAACAACGTTCACATCTTTTCTCTCAGATAAATATTGTATGCATTAACTTAACTTTGGTCGAAATTAAAATATACAACATTCTTCTACATTAATTCTACATCATCTTTGGGCAGAAATAGAACTAATGCATGATATATAATACTGCTATCATCAACTTTGGTCAGAAGATAACAATATCATAATAAACTTTCAAGTCTTAATAAGAACATAATCTTTATTACAGCGGAATCATGAAAAACATGATAAAATCTACTTTTCAGAAGCACTTGATAAACGTTCCTCCATCAAGAGCGCATATTGATCTTTATCTTCTCTCTGAAAATTGATCACTTTGATACAAAATTTATCAGAGATACAAACTTCAAACTTAAGCTCATAGATAAAATTATAATATTGTTATCATCAACTTTGGTCAGAAAATAACAATATCATAATTAACTTTAAAAGAAATGTCTTTCTACTCCTCTAAATTTAATTAGAGGATAAAACTTTACTTGCAGCGGAAACTTTACAAATTTTTTTTTACTTTCAGAGACATTTCTTATTCTCATCTACTCTCTAAACAATTTATCCCACTGGATCAAAATGAATAGAGATAAAATTCATTCGAATTCATTCAAAATATGCTTCTGAGAAAATACCAAAACAATTCATAGGAGTCACTGTGTAGAAACCATGCTTTCGGCCCATGAGAGAAAACTGGCCCGCGGCCCAACAGCCGACGGCCCCATTTCCTCCTTGCGTGCGTCACTAGGGCCTTGGCCTGACAGGTACAGGCAGACGGATGGATGGTCCACAAGAAAAAAAAACAATTGGCCCGCGGCCACTCCTCATACGCCAGCCTGGACCCTAGGCCCAAAAACTCACGGCCGGGCCGGTGAAGTAGCCCAAGTTCACCTCCCGCCTGGGCCGTATTTGGCCCATCCATCTGTCGGCCAACTCCCGACGATCGTGGCCGTCGATCTTGATCGGACGGCTCCCCGTCACTTTCGCGGGGACAAAACCCGGCCTTCGACCGGCTCCTCGTAAACCCTAGCCGCATTTGCTTTCCACCCCCCGCGCCTCACGCGTCCTGCAGCAGCGGCGGCGGGTCATCTCTCCCGTGGCCGGCGCGTTCGCCGGCGACGGCGAGGAGCAGCGCCGCCGGCCCGCGGCCGCGACGGTCTCCTCCATCTCCTTCCTTTCTCTCCCCTTCCCCACTGACCTATACCCTCTCATGTGAGATACAGAGATGGCAGCGGTGAAGGGTGGTGGCCGGCACCGGTGGGCTGCGTCCCGCCGGCGACGGCGAGGAGCGGCGTCGCCGGCAGTAGACCGCGGGCCTCTCCCCTCTTTCCGTCTATCTTCTTACCCCTTCCCACTTCTCTAGACTCCACCCACAACCACAAGTGCGAGATCCAGAGAGGCTGTACCGCCCATGGCGGCTTGGAGAGGATGGCGGCGCCACCGCGGAGCCCTTCGCCGGCGCGGCGCGCTCACCCGAGGGTGAGCGCGCCGCCTTCGAGGGGCCTTGCGACGGTGCCCTTGGCCCGAGTCCGCCCCGCAGACTACGCGGCGTCGAGCTTCGGCTCCCTTCCCGCACAGTGGCGGTGGTTACGCCGGTAGGGGTAAGACCAAAGGTAGGTCCTCCTCCCCTTCGGCATTTCTCGATATAGGGTTAGGGTTTTGGGATCTTGACTCGAATTTCTTCAATTTCTTCGATTCGAGATCGAATTCAACTTCATTTCTTTCTAATTCGTGTCCGAATCCTTCGATTTGCATCGACTTTATCCTCCAGGGGTACGCCGTCACGGCGACCCATCTTCCTCCCCCTCGCCCGTGGCGGCGGAGAAGGTTTCCTGCCCCAAAAACTCGATCTACACACTAGATCGAGGCCTCTGATACCATTGTTAGTTTCCAGGGGTCATCTAGGTGTAGATCGGTGGGTAATAACCTTCAACAGTGAGGTGAAACAAGGTGTTCGAGCTCTAACAGAGAGATACTAGAGAGAAGGAGAGAGGGAGATCACCGTGGGATATAGGTAGTAGAGGATGAACTCGTCGGTGCAGATGGAGTCCGTCGTCGCTGTGCAATGCCGTGGAGATCCTCGGTGAAGCGCAGTGGCGACCGGCGGCGGCGGCGGAGCTTCCCGCCGCTCACAGCTCCCCCTGATCGGTGGGCAGGGAGGTGGGGCGAGTGGGCACTGACTCACAGGGTAACCTTTCCTCGTGGCCCCCACCTCCCTTATATGGTGCTGCGCGACAGGGGCCCGCAACCCCAGTGGGTGGGCTCCTCCGATCAGGGAGCTGAGTCAAGGGCCCAGTTGGCCCACCCTTTTGGGCCAACTGGTGGAGATCGATACTAACAAAAACAACTTCTTGTAGATAGCAAACTCTTTTTTTTTTCAGAGATGGAGTTCACTGTAATATTCAATGGCCAACTGGTGGCTCTTTATTATTTATTACTCAATCAACTCTTATTCTTATAGAACTGAAAGTCGCATGCACCCATGCGGTTTATATCAGTCGTTATTACGTACGTATATAAGCTAAGTGATGCTCATGCATGAACGAGATCAGTAGTAGTAGTGTAGAGATGATCAATCATCAGTAGGGCTTCTGCCCTATAATGTTGCCACGGGGCTCGTAGTTGCAGATGATGAAGACCCCGCGGTTGTTTCGGCAGACGACGCGCGCGCAACCGATGCTGGTGGTGGCGCGCCACACCACCTGCGTGTAGTGGCCGCACACCTTGCCGGCGGCGCAGCTGTTGGAGGCGTAGTTGTACCACTGCTTCTCGTCCACCCACGACCTCACCGCGTCCGCCGCCTTCCAGTCAGCCCCGGCCGATCCCCAGAAGATGTTCTCCCCGTAGGGCCCGCCGGAGTGCTGCAGCCGGCAGTCGCCGGCCCTCTGCGCGGCGTAGCTCTCCGCGAACTGCTGCAGCTTCGCGCTCCAAGTCACTGGGCCGACACGGACCGCGGCGCGGGCCTGGTTGTGGGGCGTCAGGTAATCTTGCGGCGAGTTCTGGGCGCTAGAAGGCTGCACGGCCATGGCGGCAGCCATGGCCATCACGAGCGTCGCAACTAGTAGCCTGGACGACGGCTCCATAGGTACAAGTTGAGCTAGAAGGCAGATCTGCGCCTGTTACTAGTTTTGTTTTGCGGGATGAAGATGGCAACAAGTGCATTTTGGGGTATTTATAGCGGAGGAGAGGTGAATTTTCTCCTGTTTGATTGGAAAAATACAGCACATGTACTGCCGTGCCGGTGGCGATCTTTTCTTCGCACGTAATGAAGGGGCATAGAATTCCACGAACAGCAGGACATGCATAGCATCGAGGCAACTTGATTTTTCTGTTAGGAGTACTCTTGGAACGGTGTACAAATCAAAGGACCTTTGGGAATGGACGCCTGGTCAAGTCATCTTATCCGGCCTTATGGGTAGGATGCTTTGCTACTTCTGTTGCATTGTGATGAGTATGCCAATTTGGACTTGTAGCATTCATTGCACGCGATCGATTTGTGCGGTCATGCACGCTATGCCTGCTCCTCTGTTCATGTCACATATATACGTCCTCAAATCAAGTAGTTGGCCGGTAGATGCTCGATTATTGGATTCGTTAATGGGCTCCGTCCGGTAAATACAAATAATTAGGGTATATATAGTAGAGTTGGGCAACACAAGTGGTATATGTAGCACTTCAGAGAGCACCTTTTGGTGTGGATACGTGGTCATCTTGTCTAGAATTTTGTAATCCCAATGGGAAGAACGGCTTATGTATTTCTGTTGTGCGCATGCCAATTTGGACTTGCACTCAATATATCTTGACGTAGAATCAGCCAAACACCGCGAGTACTTGTAGATGCAATCTGGCAAACCCCACCGGTAGAAAAATGACCTTTAGTACCGATTGGTAAGAGTCTAATATACCCAAAGATCATTGGGTACTAATAATGTTTTAAGACTCAAGGTATTCCCTTAATTTGTTCAGGTTCAAATAATCGTAACTAAATGAGCCCTTTAGTCTTGGTTGGTATTACCAATCAACTAAAGGGTCCTCGTGAGAGTGCATAGCGTCATGAGCGACGAGCGTGAGCAAGACTCGGGTGAGCGTGCGCGCGCGGCAATCCCAACGGCGAGTGGCGCGGTCGTCAGGTGGTGGGCAGGTGGCCGTGTGGTCATGGCGGCGGGAGTCGAGATGGGGCCACACGACACATCGGTGGAGCAATGCGCGCTGGATGGGGCCAAACAAGTGCGACGCTGTCGATGACCCCGACGAGAGTGTGTCTTCGGCGAACCCACATGAGGAGCTCCTCAGCCGCATGCGCAGGCTGGCCCTCGCGTGGTGGCGTTGGTGGAGTAGGAGGTTAACACGAATGTAAAACAACCCAAAAATTAATTAAGCTAATCATGTCATCATGAGCATCATTATGCATTAATTAAAGCTTAGATAATATATAAAACATGTCAAAAATAGGGGCAATTTTTTGGTCTACGGACGGTCCGATCACTCCACGTCAGCATATTGACAAGTCGCACACGACTACGGTCAACACCTTTGTCATGCCACCACGGACAGTTTGACCCTAACTTCAGACGGTCCGACATCACCCTAGGTGCATGTCACAGGCACGGAACTTCAACGCCACATTGCCCCTAGCGGCCTCACGCGCAGCCCGCGCCTCCACCTTAGGACAGTTGGCTGCCCTCCCTCTCTCTCCCATTGACTCCCAAAGTCCCTATCTTTTCCACCCAGGAAGTCATGAAGGAGCCTACATGGTGATTATACCATTACTGGAGCCCCTTCCCTCACTGGAGCTTCGCTGAAGGACCGCCGGAGCTTGATGCCCGTGAGCTGCACCACCTCTTCTCTATATATTCTTCCTTGGAGCTTGGAGTTGGAGCTTCCCCAAGCCCTCTTCCTCCATCTCCTTTCCTCTTCTCCAAGTGCAAGGTCAAGGACGATCTCAAGCTTCCTCAACATAGCCCGACACCAACTTGCGGCACCTCACCGGAGTTATACTCGGCACCGGTGAGTTATCCCTATTTCCTTAGGGATTCAAAGATCTTGAACCCTCCTAGGGCCAAGTCACCATCGATGGGCTAGCTAGATAAAGTAAAGCCTCAACATAAGACACAATCTTTGTAAACAATATATAGCATAATTTATGGTTAAAATAATTGTACACAATGACAATGCTAATTAAGAGATTAGATAGTGCACAAACACTAAATAAAAGATCCACATTGATCTGACTACATTTTAGTCTACTATACTAAGACAACATAACTCTAAAACATTCATTGTGTTGTCTATCTCAAACTTCTAAATAAGTCATGTGAGCAGTGAACTCAAGGTTGTAAATTAGATATCACATAGTCTTATGTTTTATTGCACATGTGGAAGTTGGGGGTTACCGCGTGGAAGGAGAAGAACAAGCAGGCGTAGGGTGCAGAGGAGGGGCAGGAAAGTGCGGGCAGGCTCATCGATGGTAGTGGAAGTAGTCGGGAGGCACCGTGGCGGTAGTGGCGTCGTGTCCAGGCAAGGTAGAGAAGGGATGATAGAAAGGGGGAGAGGGAAAGTACATGGTGGTGGCATCACCTGGTGTGAGGCTATTCGGCTGGGTTGCTAGGTCGTGCAAGAGGAAGGGATAAGGCGTGGTAAACTGGGCCAAAAAGGGAGAATGGTCAGGAATGAGGGGGTTGTCCCAAGAGAGGTTTAAATGGTTTCATATTATTTGGCGAGGAATTAGAGTTCAAATTTGAATTGTGATTTCAAATTTGAGAGATATTTGAGGTGAGGGTCCAAACTAGAATTATCCTTAGGGCCAATTGGATAGAAATTGGGGAGAGAGGAGATGGTAGTTCACACAAAGTGCATATGTGGTTTATGAAAACTAGGTATGATGCAGTCATTCAAATGCATGTGGCTTAGCTGGTATACAAATTTTTAGGTGACATCCCAACCATTGTTCACAACTAGGTGCAATAGATGAGTGAAAGAACTCGTACATGGATCCCCTAGACTGCACACAGAGGCCACAGAGTTAAATTGACCCAATTTTTTTCTACCTAACTAGTAATCGTCCAAGCAATATAAGACCAGAGGCAGTAGAACAGATGGCCATGGAACATTCCCTAACTTGGCCAGACTAACCTTTCAACCAAATGTATGTTGCGCCCAATTGTCAAGCACCATCTAGGAGAAATTCCAAATGTTAAACCAAAGGATGGCGTCATGATGAAATGAAAAAAAAAATATCAAGAGGCCAATTGGCCTCTCCTAGAATGGCTTAGGTTAGTTGATTGTTCATCCATGTCTTATCGCCTTGACAAATACCCTCATCCCTGATTGGAACCAACCTAATGGAGGCAAAAATTTCTCCAAGTGTCACTCTTTGCAAAGAAGAAGGAAGACGGAGAAGTTCCACAACGCAGGAACTGCATGACTCCTTGATTATGTATCTCCTTGCTGACTGATGGGCACCTTCCCAAGTGCTAATCATGCAAAGGTGCATGCATTTTCTCTCGTGCCCCAAGTGACATCCCTTTATCTTGCTAAGGTTGTGTAAATGTGTCGGATGATCCCAAAGAAATCGTGTAGCTCTATACCAATTTTTAGCCATATCACAAAAGATAGATTTAGAGTCTCCTTGGTAGATTTCTGGTGATTTGTACAGCTGATTTGTTCTGAGCGAAAAATACTGCGTGCTAATTTGTATGGTTGATTTGTTCGGAGGGAAAAATACTGCACAAGAAGCAGAAAGAAGAGAAGCCGAATAGAGCCTTAAGTTGTGGCAACTACAGGAATAACATAAAGCCCTTGAATTTACATCTAATTTTTTTGCCATTTATTGTTTTTTATGCTTTTGACAACATTTTCATATTTTCTAGGCTAATTTTGCAGAAGGTGTGACTTGGATCTTGAAACACTACATGTGTAGATCAATTGGTGCTATGCGTTGAAAAGATGAAAAACAAAGTTATAAAGTGATACTCATCAATCAACATACAAGAACTAGTCCATACGAAGTATTTTATATTTATCAGTTGAAGAAAATGAAATACCAGTCCACTCTTAAACTTGAAGGAACATATAACTAGAAGGGGCCTAGTTGTTTAGTCGCCCGGCTCATTGAGTCAGAGAGGGAGGAGATGAGATGGCATCAGACGTTGTGGCCGCGGAAAAAAGTGGTGGTTTCCTTTGCTCCCGAGTGCACAACAGGCGGCATGATTTACCTAATGAGCTAATGCATGCGTTCGATTTTGGAGGCCCCAGAAAAGTAGGGGCCCTGTTCAACACAACAGGCTGCACGCCCATGCATGGAGGTGGATCAACTATTCAACATTTGTATGTTTTCCTTAGTCCCAAAGACTCACAATGAGGGATTTGAGTCCAGGAGGAGGCACGGGTGACATCGACTTGTGGCGGTGAGCAAGATTTGGATGTTTAGGAGTTGCGTGCCACCATTGTCGAGCAAATTGGCACTAGAGAAAGAGAAGGTCTCTTACTTATATGGACACAAAGCAAACAATTATATATATGACTGAAACTTCATATTTATGCCTTTAAGTAAGTATGCTTTCTATAATGTTGTGGATTTACGAACATATAAACTAACCATATTTTTCTTCTGATTTGGCATAACTAGTCCATCAACCCGTGCCTCCGCACGGGCTAGCACTTTACTTAATTATTGTTTACTTTTATTAGGAGCATCATAATAAGGTTCACACAATTTTGCAACATAGACTGTAAATATAATATATTTGGTCAGCATAATTTGAGAGAGATACTTATAATTTTAAGATTGTATTGTGTAATATGCTTGAAAAATAATAAGTACAATTAACTCTGTTTTATTGAAAGATCCACCGCAATAATAAGACGCAAATCTCAGTATTTCTTATCTTCTTCTTGTTACAGTTTGCTCCTAATGTAGCACTAATCAAAAGATCATTTAATTTGAGTATATGGGTGCGTCGGAGGCCGGTCTTCTGGAATTGAACCGCGTAAATATTTGCATTTAAAATGACGTCGGTTAGTTTATGATTTATAAATGAATAATTAATAATTAAGAGTTGTTCAGATAATTATATGTAATGGTTCCACCAGTGTATTATTTGTTTTTATGTGTTTCATGATTTTCTTCATTTTCTTCGACCATGTTACGGTTGATGTCAGGTATCACTGGTAAATTATTTTGATGGGCACTATGGAAGATATTTTTAATTCAATGTAGATTTTGTAGCATGCATGTAAGTGTTGAAAGTTTTGCAGTTGCTTTCTACTAAAAAAGAAGAATTACTCAATCAAGAGCCAAATATCACGGATTTTGATAAATACGAAATTTGTCTTTTTTCTTCTACGGGTCCAATGTGTGTTGTGACTCCTATAAAATCTATGAAACATAAATATGAATTATTATTAAATGATCGTAAAATGAGTGAAAGTGTAGAAATTGTAAAGTCAACAATGTTTTACCTGATAGGTACGTGTCGGGGTTCTCTACCGCCGGCAATGAATTTTTATCGATCGTGTGTCGGGCTCGGATGGTTAGCGCAGGAGACGACGGGGTTTATACTGGTTCGGGCCTCCGAGGAGTAATACCCTACGTCCAGTGTGTTGCGGCCGTGTTCCTGAGCCAAGTGTGCTCGTAGTAGGGGTTACAAGCTAGTCGGGAGAGGGAGTTCGTTCCCAAGTCTCGGATGGTGGTGTCTGGTCATGTGAAGATCTAACCCCTGTGACCGTTGCCCTCCTCTCCCTTTTATAGTCTCAAGGGGAGGGGCACAAGGGGGAATACAAAAGAGTTACAGTGCTTGGCAGCTGGTACGTCCCGTCGTACGTCGCTGTCCGCCGGGGCGCATTGAAGCCGAGTCGCGATGCCTTGTCGGGGAAGCCGCCGCGTGGCCGGGTTGGACTGTTCCCTCCGGGACGCTTGGCCTTCTCCCCGAGTAGTTTGGGCTTGTCTTAGTCTTCCCGAGTACTTGCCTAGCTTGCCACGCCCGAGCCTAAGCCTAGGCTCGTGCGCGTCGTAGAGGGTGCTTGAGTGCCTCGGGTTGAGTCTTGCGTGTGGCAGAGTAGGAGATGATGGCGATGTGATGGCTGAGCGGCTTGTCAGACCTGCATTAAGGCTCTTACCGGGGCGGGCCACTTGCATGGCCTCCAGCTGTTGTTTTCGCGTGACGTGGAGATTCGCTCCTCCCCGCGCATCGGTAGCGCCGCCCGAGTAGTGCGCCCGGGCCCACGTACTAGTCAGAGCCTGGACTTGTCGTGCGAGGCGGAAACTACTCGGAGGGACTTCTCCGAGGAACTCCTCGGAGGATCTTGTCGTGCGAGGCGGAGAGTACTCGTGCGAGGCGGAGACTTGTCGTGCGAGGGTTCCTCTAGTGGGAAACTAGTCGGAGATGCAGCCGTCCGGCCAAGGACTGGTCGACTTGCTGGTGAGGGTCTTAACGAAGATCTGCATGCCTTCCCTGAGACGTAGCTCCTGGTGAAGGGTGGACTCCTTCTAGATGTTGTTGTCAGCAAGGGTACGACTATCCTCGAGCTGCTTGCCAGCAAACGGTTGACTCCACCTCGAGGGTTGTGGTTTTGCCGTTGTTTTTAGGAAGATAATCTTACCATCAAAGGGGACCCTAATCTGGGCCCTCGTCAGTAGCCCCCGAGCCTGAGTGGGAGTCAGGGAGTCGCGTTCAGGCTCAGTTGGTGGATCTTGGAGTTGGAGGTGTTCTTCGGGTTCTCGGTGGGTGCGCGCGAGCGCATCCGCCGGATGTAGCCCCCGAGCTCGTGAGTGAGTTGGAGACTCGCTCGCTCGCTTTTATTTGTAATTGTAGCCGTTGTAGCCTTGGAGGTTTCGTCGGGGCAGTTACGGCCGTAGTGATGACGTGGGCGTGGTCATGGGTGCGGGTGTCTCGGCCGACGTGACCGATATGACCGCCCCATCAAGACCGTGCTCAGGCTCTGCAAGTCTGCACGTCGCGGGAATCGAGGCGTCGCGGTTGCGTGCGGCTGTTTCGCTGGGACGCGCGCGTGAGTGGGCGAAAATCTTGCTGACACGGCGGGCCCGACGCCGAAGATGAAGAGTCAGGCCTGTCCCCTTTTAAAACCGCGCGTCGAGCGCTGGTTCGGGACTTTGCTTTCCGTTCGCTTCCTTTCTCCCCCGCGCTTGCCCCTTGAGCTCCGAGTTCTTTCGCCTCCACATTGCCACCGCCGCTTGCGTTTCCAGCTCGCCCGAGACTTCACCGGCGTGATGTCGAGCTGGGCGCGCTCCAACGTCTCCCGCGAGCAGCTCCTTCGTCTCTTTGAGGCGGGCCAGCTGCCTCCCCTCACCGAGGCTGTCGAGTGGATCGTCCCTACCGACGAGTCCGTGCCACGCCCTCCCAGTGGGTACGTGGTGTCGTTCGTGGTCTTCCATGAGCGCGGCTTCTCCGTCCCCGCCGGCAGGTTCATCCGCGGGGTGCTGTTCGCGTACGGGCTGCAGCTTCAGCACCTCAACCCGAACAGCATCCAGCAGATGGCCGCCTTTGAAGCGATGTGCGAAGGGTTCCTTGGCATCGGCGCGCACTGGCATTTGTTCCAGTACTTCTTCAGGTTCACCTGTCTGAGGGAAGGCTCCCGCGCGGCGACGATTGGCTGCGCCAACCTTCGAATGAAGCTAGGCCGCGGCGACGACTACATCTCGGCGCTGCTGACCAGCTCGAACAGCGGCTGGCATAGGGGGTGGTTCTACTTGCGGAACGACCCCGAGCACGCGCTCCCGTCGTACACCGGGTGCTCCATCGCGAAGTCGCAGCGGAACTGGGCCGATGGCCCGGCCAAGAAAGAGCAGGAGAAGATGCTCAAGCCTCACTGGGCCGTGCTCGGGCGTCTTCGGAACGCCGAGATCACCTTGGCGGAGGTGGTCGGGCAGTACCACGCCCGAGGTGTTGTGCCGCTCCAGAGGCGGCCGCTCCGGCTCTGCGACATGACTGCCGATAGGGCCCCATGGGTCGGGACGGTGACCGCGCCGGAGCTTCCGTCGCCACTCGAGGTTCAGCGCCGCGTAGCGCAGGTGATCGGGAGAGCGACCTACTCGTGGCCGCCGTCGCGGATGCTCCCGATGCTCCCCAACGCGGGGACAGAGAAATTTGTAAGTTGTCTGTCTTCTCGGCCAGTTTCATTCTCCTTTTGTCATGGGAAGATCTTCTCGGATTTGACCTTGGTGCGTTCTTGTTGCGGCAGTTGAAATGTGCCCACCTCGTTCCGGCCAAGGCGCCTCTCCCGGAGGAGGCGATCTTCAACTAGAACCAGGCCGCGGCGGAGAAGAGGCGCGCTGCGCGTAAGGCGCAGCATAAGAAACGCCAGATCGCCAAGCGCGATCGCAACGACGACCGCAACAAGAGGCGGAAAGCGGGGGAGCAGGGCGTCTCCTCCGATGAGGATCCGTCGCTCGAGCCGTCGTGGAGCGGCGATGTCGCCAGCGCGGCGGTCGACTGGAGCAACATGTCGGGGTCATCCTCGTCGTCGCCGCCCCGTGGCGGTGAAGTGTCGTCGTCACGTCGGCCGCGAGAGGCGGGTCACGACAAGACTGTGGGCTCGAGCTCTCGTCCGGCGGCTCCCCCTGCCCGAGTGGACCCGCGGTCGACCCGCTCCCGTACGGTACCCAGCGGGACGGGCGCTCCCGAGCCGCAGAGATCCGCGCCCCGTCAGATCGATCCCCCGAGGAGGTCGGAGGAGCGATTGGTGTCCGTCCGCCAGTTCTATGACGGCTCGGACCGCCCGGACTCCGACTCCTTGCAGAGGCACCAGTCGCGGGGGAGGTCATCGGATTCGGCGTCGACGCCGAGCGCGGCGCCGGTGGCGGAACCAAGCGCTGCCCCGCGGTGCTTACAGTCATTGCTTATCCGGGGTGGCGGGGCCCCGGATGTTCGTGTACCCCTAATCGCAGGCGGGGGCCGAGGTCCAACCCCAGCCGTAGCGGAGGCCGGAGGGACAGCCCCCGAGCGAATGGGGGAGAACGTTGCCGCCGTAGAGGCGGTCGGCCGAAGCGGAGGAGCACCCGAGACGGTGGACTCAAGCCACGCCGTTCCCGAGCAGGGCTCGAAGCGCGCCGCCCCCGAGCAGGGCATATCGGACCGCCCAGTGAAGAAAACCCGGGTGCGCTCCAAGATGTAAGTCTCCGACTTCGGCTTTTGCCTGTCACGTCTCTTCCGACTTGTTTGTTGATGCTAGCATTTGTCTTCTCACAGTCATGCTGATACTGGCGTGCTTAGCCTGGGGCCCCTGAAGCGACTGGCACTGAGGGCACAGGTGATCTCTCCCGAGCCTCAGCCCCAGCCCCCAAGCGCCAGGCCGGTGTCGTTACAGGCCGAAGAGGCGCCGTCGGTGGTCGTCGAGATGAGGACGCCAACCGCGCTACCTCCACCAGTCCCCGCCACCGCCGTCGAGGAGGGTGAGGTGGCCACGGAGGCGACCGTCACTCGGACGGCCCTGGAAGCGCCGTCCGAGGCTGGCCCGAGCGTCGAGGGGGTGGTGGTGGTCTTGGATGAAGACTCGGCGGCTCCCCCAGCTTTGGAGAGTCACGATGCCGCGGCGACCCTGGCGTTGGAGCCGGCCCAGGCACAGGTGGCGTCGAGCCTTCTCCCGGCTGTGGAGGTGCCGGTGCCCTCTCCGGCAGCGACAGTTCAAGGTCCTCCCCCGACCGTGGAGGTGGCGGAGTCCTCTTCGGTCCGAGCTTCCCTTACGGTCGAGGAGATGATGGATCTGGAGACGTGCCGGTTCATCGACTTCCCCGGTGTTGGGGTAATCGACAACGAAGCGCCCCAACTCCCAGAGAAGGAGTACGAGGTGGCGGCGGAGCGGAGGTCCAACGAGCCGACGACCATGGAGATGATTGCGTCGGTCTCGAAGGCGCTGTAGGAGTACGGGCGCGCCAGCGGCTTCGCCTCAGCCGCTGCAACAGACGCGGAAGATGTGGCCCTCGCGGCGCCCGCGGCTCGTGTGGAGCCGACAGAAGACGCGTCCGCACCGCCGCATGTCGATGAAGGTCGGGAGGCGTCGTCTCCCGAGTTGGTGGAAACCGCCGAAACTCCAGCCCCTGTGCCGGAGCCTGGCGTGGCGGGGCCCGTTGTCGGGGAAGAGGGGGCATCATCGCCCCGTCCGGTTGCCGCTGAGGCCGAGGGTGTCGAGGCTCGCGTGCTTGACGAGCCGGCCGCCGTTGCGCAAGAGTCGGCCATCCCCAAGACAGTGGCCAGGGCCACCACCTCGGAGATCCAGGTGGCCGAGGAGACGGGTGCGTTTCTTTCTCAAGGCACGGCAGGCGGCGAGGCCCGAACGCTCGAGCTCGCGTGCACTTCGTGGGCGGCTACCTCCGGGCTTGACTCCAACTCTGAGGACGACGAGGAGGCCGCGGCGCGCCACACCTTGGAGCGTGGGATGACCTGGGCGCGCCGGGCCTTTGACGAGCTCATCCTCCCCGCGACCTCGGTGAGTTTTCCTGTCAAGGATTCTTTTTTGATTCCGCGATCTTCTCGAGCTACGCCAGTTAATTCGGTTCTATTGGCTGTAGACCCTCGAGTCTTAAGGTCGGAGACGCACCCGCGAGGTGCGCCAACTCCGCACGGAGCGGACCCAGCTGGAGATGCAGCTTGTCGTGGCTCGGGTAGCGGCAGCCGGTGCCGTGGCGAGCGAGATGTCCGCGCGGGCGTCCCTTGAGGCCGCCCGTCAGTCCGCGGAAGACCGAGCCATCTCCGCCGAGACTACCGCCGCAGCGGCTGCCACCGAGCGGGACTCGCTGGCGTCGAGGCTCGCGCTTGCCGAGGCTGAGATCGAGAAGCTCCGAGCGGCCGTAGCGTCCGCGGAGGAGGCGGCTGAGAGAGCCAAAACCGCCACGGCCACGACGGAGACCACCACCCGAGAAGCCTCCCAGACCGCCGCTCGTGAGAAGGCGGCCCTCGAGGCAAAGGTGTTGGAGCTGGAGAGTGACTTGAGGACGGCCACGACGGACTAGGCGACGACGAGCCGCCAATTTTCCCAGGCCACGAACCAGCTCCAGGTGGCAACCGAGGAAGCGTCACGGCTTCAGAACTCCAACGCCAAGTTGTCGCAGGATCTCGAGGGTAAGTCAGACGATCTCCGGTTCTTGTCCAGTCCAGCGCTTGCTTCTTGTCGGGACTTGACTTGATGACCTTGGTTACAGGGTCGCGCGTGATCCGTGCGGGGATGGTGGTGCAGCTGACGACGGTCAAGCAAGAGCGGAACGCCGCCATCCTCAAGGTTATCGAGAAGGACGGTGTCCCTAAGCGCTTGTCGGAGCAGCTCCAGAGTACGTATCGAACTTTGGTGCTATCTTGTTGTCCTTTTTCTTCCTCTCGAGCTCTCCGTGACTCCCTGTCTCCGCTTGTTCTTCAGAGGTCCAGGCCGAGCTGGAGCAGTCCCGGGCATCTCAAGAGCAGGACGCGTCCGCCCTGAACCAGGCCCGCGAGGCTCGGCGCAAGTCGGATGCCATTGCCGAGAAGGCCATCGGGGACATCGCCAAGCTGGGTAGGACGATGAGTTCGGCCATGGCCGCGCTCGGTGTATCGCTTGGTCCGCGGACGCCCGAGACGCTGATCGAGGAGGCTGGCCGCCTTCCCGGCGTGGTGCGAGAACTTGAGTTGTCGACGGCTCGTCGTGCGGTGCACCGGATCCTCGCCATGATCGAGTCGCACTACCAAGGGCTGGACCGTAGGGCGCTGAGCGGCGGCTGGGCCCCTGGCATCTCCGACGACCAATGCGATGAACTGGAGGTGGACTGCGCCGCCTTCGCCCGCGAGATGGCTGACGCTGCATTGAAGGATCTGGAACTGCTGCCACAAGACGAGTCAGAGGCTCCAGGAGTTCCCGGACACCCGAGTTAAACATGCCACAAACTATTTGTAATAATTTGAACACGTTGCCAGGTTATCGCGTAGCTAGGCTATTCATCTGGCGTTATCTCTCGATCGCTTCCGAGCGCCCGAGGACGACAGCAGCCACGCGCAGTCGAACTTAGAGAAGCGAAACAGTCAAACCGTGCTCCGGAGCTGCGGGGGCGTAAGAGTCGTAAGGCTTGGACCCTTCGAATCGCTAAGCTCAACCGTTCGTTCGCAGCCCCCGAGTCCTCAGAAGGTTCGGGAGATAACTGAGGTTTTAATTGCGCAAACTCCTCTTTTGGACCGGAGCCCGAGGGGTCATTCGAATGTTCTCGGAAAGGGGTTGGATGAAAGCCGGAGACTAGAGAAGTACTCGCAAGTCTTCGTGCTGTAGCCGCGGGGGCATTAGCACTAGGAGCTTTGAACGAATAGGCGACTTGCCATCTCATGCAAACTGTCATCCTCACCTTTCCCGAGTTCGAGTTTCCACCAAAAAACTTCTCGCTCGTGCGATCGGTCTCGACAAAGTTGTCGGAATTTTTTGAAAAATTTCGAAAAACGTTGTGCCCTTGGTAGCCCCCGAGAAGGGAGCGTCTTTGACTTGGTGCAAAGACGCTGCCTGCTCAAGCATAAGTATTGCTATAAAGAAATAAAGCGCACAACCGAATATAAACTTGAACTCGGAGACAGGTGCACAGAGGCAAACAGCATGTATTTATTGACGTATGAGTTCAGAACATTTACTCAAGGGTAAAACGGGCGCAGGTGTTCGATGTTCCATGCGTTGGTGACGACCCTCCCGTCCTCGTACTTGATCTTGTATGTCCCTGGTTGGAGCACCTCGTGGATGATGAAGGGCCCCTCCCAAGGTGGCGACAGCTTGTGGCGGTCCTTGCTGGCTTGAACCCGTCGGAGAATGAGGTCGCCGACGTGGAACTCGCGCGGGCGCATGTTGCGCTCATGGTAGCGTCGTAACGCCTGCTGGTACTTGGCGCTCCTCAGCAGTGCCACGTCGCGCGCCTCGTCAAGCTGGTCGATCGCGTCCTCGAGCGCGACTTGGTTCTCTTCTTCAGTATATGCCCGCACTCGCGGGCTGCCGTAGTCGATGTCGGTTGGCAAGACCGCCTCGGAGCCATGTACCATGAAGAATGGCGTGAACCCTGTGGCCCTACTTGGCGTAGTGCGTAGACTCCACAATACGGACGGCAGTTCGGCCACCCATCTTGCTCGAAACTTGTCGAGCCGCTTGAAGATTCTCGGCTTCAAGCCTTGCAGGATCATACCGTTCGCCCTCTCGACTTGCCCGTTCGTCTTCGTGTGAGCTACAGCTGACCAGTCCACACGGATGTGATTGTTGTCGCAGAAGTTGAGGAATTTCTTCCCCGTGAACTGGGTGCCGTTGTCAGTAATGATCGTGTTGGGGATGCCGAAACGGTAGATGATGTCGGTGAAGAACGAAACGGCCTCCTCGGAGCGGACATTCACTATGGGTCGAGCCTCGATCCACTTTGAGAACTTGTCGATCGCCACGAGGAGGTGAGTGAAGCCCCCGGGTGCTTGTCGGAGCGGTCCCACCATGTCGAGGTTCCAGACTGCGAAGGGCCACGTGATGGGGATCGTTTGCAGTGCTTGCGCCGGGAGGTGAGTTTGCCTTGCATAGAATTGGCAACCCTCACAACGCCGCACAATGTCCTTCGAGTCGGCGACCGCTGTGGACCAATAGAAACCTTGTCGGAAAGCTTTTCCGACAAGGGTTCTCGGCCCGGCATGGTGACCGCAGGTGCCAGCGTGTATCTCTTGCAGCAGCTCGCGGCCTTGATCTCCGGGAATGCACCGCATGAGTATGCCGGCCGCCCCGCGCTTGTAGAGCTCGCCATCAATGATGACGAAAGCTTTCGCGCGGCGGGCGATGCGCCGGGCTTCTGTTTGGTCGGAAGGGAGCTTCCCCTCGATCAGCCACTCGAGGATGGGGAAACGCCAGTCTGGATCCTCAAGGTTTACCTCCGGTGGCTCATCGATTGCCATGACCTCGAGCCCCAGCTCTTCAGGTGGTTTCTCGCCCTCTTCTCGTACGGACGGTTGATTTTGATCGCTCGTGAAGACGCCGTGTGGAACCGGGCTGCGACTGGATGCCGCTTTCGCAAGCACATCGGCCGCTTTATTGTAGTCGCGCAACACGTGGTGCAACTCGAGGCCGTGGAATTTGCCCTCCAGATCTCATACGGCTTGGCAATATGCCGCCATCTTCGGGTCAACGCAGTTCTTATCCTTCATGACTTGTCCCACGACCAATTCCGAGTCACCCCTGATCTCGAGACGCTTGATCCCGAGCTCGACAGCGATCTGGAGACCGTTGATCAGGGCTTCGTACTCGGCGGCATTGTTTGACGCCGGGAAATGTAGTCGGACCATGTACTCCATGCGCACGCCCTGGGGCGAGATGAAGACAAGGCCTACACCGGCTCCTTCCTTCATGACCGAGCCATCGAAGTACATGATCCAGGTCTTGTGCTCGATTCTTGCTGGTGGAGTCTGCATCTCCGTCCATTCGGCCACGAAGTCTGCGAGTACTTGGGACTTAATCGCGCTGCGCGGAGCATAAGTGATGTTTTGCCCCATCAACTCAAGCGCCCATTTAGCGATTCTTCCTTCGACCTCGGGGTTCCGGATGACCTCCCCGAGTGGATACTTGGACACCACAGTGATGGGGTGTGCGTCGAAGTAATGCCGGAGCTTGCGCTTGGTCATCAAGATCGCGTACACGAGCTTTTGCATCTGTGAGTAGCGCATCTTGGAGTCGGAGAGTACCTCACTGACGAAGTACACTGGTCGCTGCACCTTCTGGGACCTCCCGGGCTCTTCCCGCTCTACCACCAAAGCCGCACTGACGACCTGGGTCGTCGCTGAGATGTACAGTAACATTGGCTCTTCCGTGGCCGGAGCAGTCAATATCGGGGGACTCTTGAGGAGGTTCTTGAGTGAGTCGAGTGCCTCTTGTGCCTCGGGGGTCCACGTAAAGTGGTCGGACTTCTTCATTAGCTTATACAACGGCAGGCTGCGCTCTCCGAGCCGCGCTATGAAGCGACTCAAAGCCGCGAGACAGCCTGTGACGCGTTGCACGCCCTTCAGGTTCTTGATCGGCCCCATGTCCATGATGGCCGAGATCTTCTCGGGGTTAGCTTCAATGCCGCGTTCCGACACGACAAAACCAAGGAGCATTCCCCTCGGAACCCCGAAAACGCACTTCTCGGGATTCAGCTTCACCCCGTGTTGTTGTAGCTTCACGAAGACTTCAGTGAGGTCGGGGACCAGATCCCCTATTCCCTTTGACTTGACTACAATGTCGTCGACGTACGCTTCTATGATGCGGCCGATCAGCTCCCCGAAGACGCGTCGCATGCATCGTTGGAAAGTTGCGCCCGCATTCTTGAGCCCGAAGGGCATCGTTTGATAGCAGTACGCGCTGAACAGTGTGATGAACAAGGTTGCGAGTTGGTCCGCTACACACATCGCGATCTGGTGGTACCCGGAGTACGCATCGAGAAAACAGAGGGTCTCGCACCCTGCCGTTGAATCGACTACCTGATCTATGCGAGGCAAAGGAAACGGATCCTTGGGACACACCTTGTTAAGGCTCGTATAGTCAACACACATCCTCCATTTTTATTCTTCTTCTTTACAAGTACAGGGTTTGCTAACCACTCGGGGTGGTAGACTTCACGGATGAACCCTGCACTAAGGAGCTTCAAGATCTCCTCACCAATCGCCTTGCACTTGTCGTCGTTGAAGCGACGTAGGCGCTGTTTCACCGGCTTCGATCCCGGCTTGATGTTGAGTTTGTGCTCGGCAACCTCTCTCGGGATCCCCTTCATGTCGGAGGGTTCCCACGCGAACACGTCGAGGTTCGCTTTGAAGAAGTCGACGAGCGCGCTTTCCTATTTAGGATCGAGCGCCGTCCCGATACGGAGCTTGCGGCCATCGTCGGAGACGACCGCGTCCTTGACATCCTTGGCGGGCTCGAAAGAGCAGGCCGCACGCTTGGACGACTCGGGGACGTCCTGGTCCTCGGAACGAGGCTCAGCATGGAGCCTCGCGGACCGGACAGTTGCTTCAGCAAACTGAAAGCACTCAGCGTCGCACTCGTATGCGCGCTGGTACGTAGGCCCTACTATGATGATACCCCTCGGTCCGGGGATTTTCAATTTCAGGTACGTATAATTAGGCACGGCCATAAACTTCGCGTATGCCGGCCTCCCGAGGATCGCATAGTACGTCCCCGAGAACCCCACCACTTCGAAGGTGAGGGTTTCTGTGCGGAAGTTCCGCACATCCCCGAACGTGACGGGCAGATCGATCTGCCCGAGGGGAAGCGCCTCGATTCCAGGTACGACCCCATGGAACGGCACCATCGACGGCCTCAGCGCGGACCGCGGGATGCCCATCTCGTCAAGTGTTGACGCGTAGAGCACGTTGATCCCGCTCCCCCCATCCATCAGGACCTTGTGGACCCTTCTGGTTTTGAACAGGGGGGCTACCACTAGTGGGTAGGATCCAGGCTGGGGTATGGTGTCGGGATGGTCCTTGCGATCGAAGGTTATTGGAACCTCCGACCACTTTAGGTAGGACGGCTTCGCAACGTCGGCGTTCATGACTTCACGCCGGATGAGCTTCTTGCGCCGCCTCGAGGGCTTCGCCAGTGATCCTCCGAAGATCATATGCACCGCTCCGTCTTCACCGGGGAACACAGCCCCCGTGCCATCATCGTTGTCGTGGGATGGGCCTTGCTTGTCGAGGTGGTCCGCCGTCTTCGGCTTGAGGGTGCTCTTGACGTAGTTCTTCATCAGCCGGCACTCCCTAAGGGTGTGCTTGACGGGGACCTCGTGGTGAGGGCATGGTGCATCCAGGAGCTTCTCGAAGTGGTCCCTGGTCGGTGCAGGCTTACCCGGGTTGCCCTTTGGGCGCGTCGTCTTGCGCTCCGCTGCTGCGACAAAGTTGTCGTCGCGGCGGCACTTGTCATTTTTCTTCTTCTTTTTGAAACGCAAGGACGTTCCTTCGGCATGGTCCACGACTTGCTTCCCCTTGCCCTGAGGGGTGTTGAGCGTTGCGACCACTGCCTCCTCGCCGTCGGCGTGATTGCTCGCGATGTCGAGGAGTTCCCGCGTCGTGCGCGGCATGCGACGTCCGAGTCGATGGATGAGATAGGTACACGTCGTCCCATTCTGAAACGCCGAGATGGCGTCGTTGTCGGTTGCGCCGGGGAGCTCGGTGCAGCGCTTCGAGAAGCGCCGTATGTACTCGCGAAGACTCTCCCCGGGCTGCTGCTTGCAGTTGCGCAGCTCCCACTGTTTGCCAGGGCGCGTGTACGTGCCTTGAAAGTTGCCGACGAAAACCCGCCGCAGGTCGGTCCAGTCTTGGATCTTGTCGCGGGGCAGATGCTCGAGCCACGTGCGTGCAGAGTCGCCGAGGTAGAGTGGCAAGTTCTTGATCACGAAGAGATCGTCGGTCGCTCCTCCGGCATGGCACGCAAGTCGGTAGTCCTCGAGCCATACGCTGGGATTGGTGTCCCCGTCGTATCTTGGCACATTGGTCGGGGCCCGGAAGCGCGAGGGGAACTTCGCGTCGCGAATGCCCCGACCAAAGGCCCTCGGACCACGCTGGCTTGGCGACCAACTACGCTCGCGGTCGTCGTCGCTGTCGTGGCGTCGGCGGCGCCCACGGTCGTCGTCGTGGCGCGAGTGGTGGTCGTGATTGCCGTCGACGCTTTTCGCTCGTCGCCGGGCTTCTAGGGTGTTCCGAGCGTCGCGGTTGGGTCCTAGACGACTCTTGACCGCTGATGCCGCAGCCGCAACCCCGCCCCCGTGTCCTTGCTGCTGAGGAGGAGGCGGGTTCGGACCGTGGGTGGATGGTGCTCCAGCTCGTCCGCGCTCCTAGCGCTGGCGCGAGGCGGAGCTTTCCGCTTGCTGCGCCGCTGCAGCTTCGAGCAGCGCTTTCAGCTGCTGGCGTACTCGTCGCTCTTCCGAGGTTGCTGGCTCCGGGCAGCCGCGCAGCAACATGGCCGCAGCGGCCAGGTTCTGGGATGCCCGCCGGAAAAGTGGTGGTGCGTTGGCGTTCGCGCCTTCGTTGGCGCGCTGGTCGTTGTTGGGCTCCGATGCGCGCGCGGGTGGTGTCGGCGCACGGCCGTGCGGCTGGCTTGCGGCCGGATGGCGCTCCCGCCGGTTGCCGTTCGCGTTGCCGGGCTCGCCCTGAACAGGTTGTCGATCGTGAGGCTCGGCGTCAGTGCCGAGTTCTTGATGCAGAAGGACCAACTCCTCATCGAGCTGGCGCCTTGCCTCCGCTAATTCGTCGAGTCGGGCCCGCCGCTGGGCATCGGCACCACGATGGCGTGGTGCATGCTCCGATTCGGAGCTGCTCGACGCAGTGGCCACGCAGACGTTACACTCCCTTGTGGGGTCGTGACGTCGCGCAGTTGGCGCCCTCCGAGTAGCTGCAGACCCGGGGACGATGCTCGTGGCGCGGAGGCTGTCGATGTAGGCCGTCACCGGGTCGTCCGGTAGGCCGGGTTGTCCACGAGGGTACATTGTGGAGTACCGCTCCATGAATTGCCCCCAGCCCAGCGGTCCGTCTCCGCTGGCCTGGAAGGCGAGGTCGGTGAGGTAGTAGGCGGCGAGCCTAAAACGCTCCTGCGTTGGGTTTGGCCCCAACATGCCGATGATGACGTCGCCCGAGTAGCTTCGGACGAAGGCCTCGCGCGCCGCAGCCCCCGAGAGGACATTGGGGCGAGGCGGCCGGCCGAAGGTACGGCCGACAACGGACTCCGCCGGCTCGGTGTAGACGCAGCCGAGGGAGCCGAAACGCAGGGTGGTCCCGGGAGTCAACGTGACCCCGCGACCGTCCATCCGATCTGCTGAGTTCGTCGAGACACACGAAGTGCCCCTACCTGGCGCGCCAACTGTCGGGGTTCTCTACCGCCGGCAATGAATTTTTATCGATCGTGTGTCGGGCTCGGATGGTTAGCGCAGGAGACGACGGGGTTTATACTGGTTCGGGCCTCCGAGGAGTAATACCCTACGTCCAGTGTGTTGCGGCCGTGTTCCTGAGCCAAGTGTGCTCGTAGTAGGGGTTACAAACTAGTCGGGAGAGGGAGTTCGTTCCCAAGTCCCGGATGGTGGTGTCTGGTCATGTGAAGATCTAACCCCTGTGACCGTTGCCCTCCTCTCCCTTTTATAGTCTCAAGGGGAGGGGTACAAGGGGGAATACAAAAGAGTTACAGTGCTTGGCAGCTGGTACGTCCCGTCGTACGTCGCTGTCCGCCAGGGCGCATTGAAGCCGAGTCGCGATGCCTTGTCGGGGAAGCCGCCGCGTGGCCGGGTTGGACTGTTCCCTCCGGGACGCTTGGCCTTCTCCCCGAGTAGTTTGGGCTTGTCTTAGTCTTCCCGAGTACTTGCCTAGCTTGCCACGCCCGAGCCTAAGCCTAGGCTCGTGCGCGTCGTAGAGGGTGCTTGAGTGCCTCGGGTTGAGTCTTGCGTGTGGCAGAGTAGGAGATGATGGCGATGTGATGGCTGAGCGGCTTGTCAGACCTGCATTAAGGCTCTTGCCGGGGCGGGCCGCTTGCATGGCCTCCAGCTGTTGTTTCCGCGTGACGTGGAGATTCGCTCCTCCCCGCGCATCGGTAGCGCCGCCCGAGTAGTGCACCCGGGCCCACGTACTAGTCAGAGCCTGGACTTGTCGTGCGAGGCGGAAACTACTCGGAGGGACTTCTCCGAGGAACTCCTCGGAGGATCTTGTCGTGCGAGGCGGAGAGTACTCGTGCGAGGCGGAGACTTGTCGTGCGAGGGTTCCTCTAGTGGGAAACTAGTCGGAGATGCAGCCGTCCGGCCAAGGCCTGGTCGACTTGCTGGTGAGGGTCTTGACGAAGATCTGCATGCCTTCCCTGAGACGCAGCTCCTGGTGAAGGGTGGACTCCTTCTAGATGTTGTTGTCAGCAAGGGTACGACCATCCTCGAGCTGCTTGCCAGCAAACGGTTGACTCCACCTCGAGGGTTGTGGTTTTGCCGTTGTTTTTAGGAAGATAATCTTACCATCAAAGGGGACCCTAATCTGGGCCCTCGTCAGTACGTGACCACATTTATTCTTGTTGAAAGCATATCCGTGCTCATGAACTTGAAACTATACTTTGGAATGTTTTCATTATCTTTGAACTTTTTTAGAGTAGTTGTGGGTAAGAAGTTGACGTACGATCCTGTCATTTTCCATTATTCGATACTTCTATGTTGTTGGTGTGACTGACATTTGCAATTATGTACACATTTTTTTCTTAAATCAGTGGCTTAAACTTTTCCATATAGGTCTTATTAATAACATCGTGCATTATGGTTCTTTTTTCATCATCATTAATAATTTTTAAACCAAAAAAATACAAAAAGGCAATCAAACGGAACATATCCACAATTTGGTTACCCTTTCCTTGATGTTCCACAATTCCTTTCCCGATCTAATTTCACTTAAGGTTTTATTCACCATTGCAACTTCTTTTTTTAGCAAAGTTCATCATTGCAACTTGTTCAACTGCATTAGCAAAAGATGATGATGGATCCAATTGTCTTATTTTTCCATACAAAAGACATAATATACAAATTTGAAAAATTTCTATACATAAGTTATGTTACATAAATAACAATCAAGTAAAATATAATTCGATAGAAAGAATTGAAAATAATAACAGTTTGAGAACAATTTTGAGAAGCAAGTCATATATACCTAGCACGCAGCAAACCTAACAATAAACAAATAATTTAGTAGTCATAACATATGCTATGATAAATTAATCTAACTGTAGCATGCAACAAGACAAATAATAAACAAATAATTTAATATTCATAACTTATGCTATGAAAAATTAATCTAACTGTAGCACACAACAAACCGAACAATAAACAAATAATTTAAAAATTATCTAATTGTAGAAGAGAAATCAAATAAACTCGAAAAATAATGTCTCGTCGTGGATGGATCTCTAGTGTTCTAGTGTAACCAATTGGTGTAAAAGGTTTCATGCAATCATAGAAGAATGCTTAGGTTGATCGTACGTTTCTGTTGAATAGCAACAGGGGACCTAGTTCCGTTGGTGAAAGTATCAGCAATCCCTAGTTGACGGAAGCACTACATAAAAGAGATGTTTCTTGAAAGATGTCATCTCTCATTTTATAATTTTATATATGCACGGGTAAAGTATATAATTTGTTGTATTAGCTAACAACCCTTTGTAGATTTTTTTTATGATTAAAGTATGAAAGAGAGATTCAAGACAAGAAAAATCTAATCGACATGTATATGCACGTACATTCTAGTTTTTTAGTTATATTATCTACAGATCCTTTTGGAATAGATTCTTTTTATGATTTAAACATGGTAAAGAGATAAAAGGTAAGAGACTAATTATATTACATTACATTACATGTGACAGGCACGATATGATAGTTGGACAATTTTTTATTTGAAGCAAAGGGATTTGTTGTGTTAGATGTGACTGGGAGATGGTTTAGATTCAATTTTTCTATAGTGTCACGTGTGGATAATTTAGACAAAGATATATAAGGGTTGTTTTTGTTAATTCTTCATAATGGCAGACACGATAGGATAGTTGGACAATTTTTTTAATTGAAGCAAAGAGATTTATTGTGTTAGATGTGACCATCTCTCGATAATTTAGACAAAGATATAGGAGGGTTGTTTTTGTTAATTCTTCATAATGGCATACGTGGGTAATTTTAGAAACAAAATACATCCAACGGCTATTAAAATCAAGGATATTTTTTAAGAGTGTCCACATAGGACTCCTAGGTGGCTTCATGTGGAGGCTTATCTTTTTTTCAGACTGTCCACCTAGGATTCCTAGGTGGCTTCATGTGGAGGCTTCAAAAGGAGCCTCCAATTAGTAATAGTAAGATTCATTCAATAATGACCTTACTTTCTCATTAAAGAGCACGCTCATACCGAACATGTATGTTATAAGAAACAACTTTATACAAAAAGCAAATGAAATATATTGAAATTCACATCAAAGTAAACTAGTTTGAGCTCAAACTAAATTGAAAACGGAAGGCAACCTTTGAGATGACCCAATACAAGATAGTATGATTAGTTGGACTTGTTGCAGAAGTAGCTAGTATTTACATATGGTCATCAAAATAGCACACAAATCAAATATGTAGAAAATACCAACAGATGTAGTATAAACATAGAAATAGAAAATGACACTAGTTCAACTACCTTAATTTCTGTATTACAGAAATTGCTCATCCACCATGTGTATGTTCTTATAAAAAACAAATGGAATAAACAAAATATCATATCGAAGTCAACTAAATTAGATCAAACTAAATTTAAGGTGGATGGCCCAGTGATGAGATGGGATGAATATAATAAGGACCTCAATTTCCTCATTGCAGATCAGCTTGCTCATACAGTACATGTATGTTATTACAAAAATCGATACAAGAAAAAGACGGAGTAAATTGAAAACCACATAAAAAAGAAACAAGGGAAGACCCTGAACGAAGGCTGGGTTAAGATGGGGCCAAGAGGGACCCACCCATAGGATCCCAGCCGCTCCTGTCGGGAGCACATGGAGGCGTCGTACAACAAGGGAAAAGACAGATGTTCCCCTCAACATTTAGGGTGAGACCCCATTGTCGTACTGGAGCCGTACCGAGGGTAGAATGGACATTGTACTAAGGGCAGGCCCTAAGGCCTATAAAAGGACATGCCCAGCCAAATTCAAGGCAAATTGCATTTAATTCACTAGTCACTTAGTCTTCTAGTAGCTCTTTGAGCCGACCTCTTACGGAGACATTGTACGACTCAAGGGCACACTTATTTACTGTTTGGGCTTTTGTGATCAAGTTGTGCTTGGTTGATAACCAATAGAGCAGTGGTGTTGCAGGGTCGAATCGTGTTAATTCGAAGCCGAATCATCAACGTCGAGTCTCCACAATCGACTTATCCTCTACCTCTTGGAAGATCGGTCCAGCGCCTCTCATCATTGAATGTGTTTAATAGATTGATTTAGGTAAACTAAAGTATAGAGAATAGAGAGAATGAAGGTGTGCACAAGATAGATATATAAAACGCTTATCCTAAGGGTCTAGGATCACTTGCAGATGCAATCGCTGAGAATTAAACAAATAGATCCAAGTGTTACCTTGAGTAGATGTAACCATTCCCCAACACTTTTCCTCCTGTATACTAGTTACTACACAGTGGTACTCAACTATTGAACAAAGAACACATGAAGATGATTGATCTAGGTAAGCGAACATGCAACCCAAAGTAGCGCTGGCCAACCATTCATGAAAGTGCATCATCAAAATATAAAGATAACAGATTGATCTCACAAAGAGATTTAGCAATTACAAATCAAGTTCTCCATGCAACCTTGAATAAAATAGACGATTTACCCCATGATATTACACATGTTGATGAACTTTGGGTAAAAGGCAACCTGTAGATCAACTGGGCAGAAGACAACCACGATCGGGGCACAAAAGACCTACTTGTGGCGGTGGTGGATGGTGATTTCGAGTTGCTCTCCTCTCTCCTTCTCTCCTCCTTTTCTAATCTCCAATGGGTTCGCATTTATAGTCCCTTGATGGTGGCGGCTCTTGGGTCAATGTCGGTGAAAAACCCTAGATGATGTCTCGGACGTCAAGATGGTGGAACGGGGGACTGATCGGGCCCTAGTCCTATACTTTCACGTGCTGGCTCCTCTCGATGACCCATGTTGAAATATTCATTTAGCTCCGCATGAAAACCTTTTGATTATGTCTTATTTTCTGTAAAAACATAGCATGCTCCAAAATGTAATGTGTATGCAATAATGGGATTATTTCACGTGCCAAGTGGCGGGTTAGCGTAAGATTATACTCCCTCCGTTCTTGTTTATAAGGCGTGAGCTAACATGGCACGATCTTCTAAATCATACTTTGACTATTTATTTCTTTTATATTATATTAGTTATGGTTTTGAATTTATACTCATTGGAAAGTACATTTGATTACAAAACCAACCATGTCAAATTTACATGACAAAATGAAAAAATTGATGTGCAATTTATTGGTCAAAGATGATAAAGTTTGAATCTCGTTTTACGTGTGTGCCTTATAAATGAGAACGGAGGGAGTACATGAAAACACTAGTTAAAATATACTATAAGTGTGTAAATGAGTGTCAACATCCCCCCATACTTAGCTCTTGCTCATACAAAACATGTATGTTATAAGAAACAACAATACAAAACGCAAATGAGATATATTAAAATTGACATCATAGTAAACTAATTTGACCTCAAACTAAATTGAAAACGGAAGGCAACCTTTGAGATGACCGAATAGGAGACGGTATGATTATTTGGACTTGTTGCAGAAATAGCTAGTATTTACATATGGTCATCAAAACAACACACACATCAAATATGTAGAATATACCAACAGATGTAGTATAAACATAGAAATAGAAAATGACACTACTAGTTCAACGACCTTACTTTATGTATTACAGAAATTGCTCATCCACCATGTGTATGTTCTTATAAAAAACAAATGGAATAAACAAAACATCATATCGAATTCAACTAAATTAGATGAAACCAAATTTAAAAGAAGGGCAACATTTTGGATGACGCAGCGATGAGATGGGATGAATATAATGCATTCAATGAGGATTTTGATCTCCTCTTTCTGACAATGTGTATGTGCCAATACAAAATGATGGAAACAAATGAAATGAAATAAACTAAACATCACATCGAATTCATCTAAATTAGATCAAACGTAGTTTTAAAGAAAGGCAACCTTTTGGATGGCCCAGTGATGAGATGGGATGAATATAGTAAGGACCTCAATTTCCTCATTGCAGATCAGCTTGCTGATACAGTACATGTAAATTATTACAAAAATCGATACAAGAAACAGATGAAGTAAATTGAAAACCACATCAAAATGAGTAAACTAAAATTTGATCTCAAACAAAAATAAAAAGGAATGTAACATTTGAGATATATGCCCAATAGAAGGCAGAGAGATGGAATAACAATGATCAGATCAATGTCGTCATTTTTTCAGTTGAACTTGTTGCAGACCTTGCGGATTTCACCCTGCGTGCCAGTGAGGACGCCGACCTCGCCGAGCTTGGCGAGCACCTGCCCAAACGCCGAGAGGAAGAGGCCGTTGTTGGTGGCCAGCTGATCGATGGTCCGCTTGGTGGAGGCGTCATTGTACAGGTTCTGGTCGCAGGGGAGCACGCCGCGGCGGAGCTGGAGGTTCCTGTAGTAGTGGTTGTCCACCTTGAGCGCGCTCCACTGGTCGTCCAGGAACACGGCGTTGTTGTCCGACGACGGCACGTTGGGGCACACGTACTTCTTGTACACGGACGCGACGGCCGGGTCCATGCTGGGGTCCGTCGCGCCGGGGCGGCCGCCGTACCCGTAGAGGCGGCTGTTCTTGATGGCGCTGCAGCGCGTGGCGCCGACGGTGTGCGCGCCCAGGAGCACCGTCGTCTCAAACGGACTCATCCCAAGCCTGGAGAAATACGCGGTCGTCTGCGCCGCCGTGAAGTCGGCCCCCGGGAGCCGCACGTCGGAGGCCCGCGACTGGCGGCGGTCCCTGCGCCCGGTGCGCACCGCGTACGCCGGACCGCCGGCCAGCGCGACCGCGTCCCGTGTGGCGAGGATCTCGATGTCGGAGCAGGACACCACGCCGGGGCACCTGCGCTCCAGCTCCGCCTTGATGGCAGCGATGAGGTCGTAGCCCTTGACGCTCAGGTTCGGTCCCGCCGTCTTCTCCGTGCCGGGGCCGTCGATGAGCAGACCGCCGTCGCATCCCTGCAATTATAATCTCATCTTGCCACATGTTAATGAACACAGACGTGTGCACGGATCAAAGTAGCTTGCTCAGCTGGTTGTACGTACATTGACGGCGCACTCGTGGAATTGCAGGCGGAGGAGGTAGGCGACGATGGGGGCCTGGCGAGCGAAGCGGGCCTTGACGATGCCCTGCACCACCGCCTCCACGTCGCTGGAGTTGCACCTGCCCTTGTAGAACCCGTACCGCAGCTGCGCACTACCGCTGGCGGCCAGCGACAACACGGCGAGAACCACAACTAGCGCGGCCGCCCCCATGCGCCTTGCTGAGGCCATTGATCTCGGACTTGCTAGCTTACTAAGATTTTTCTTGAACGTTAGAGATCAGTGTGGGGGTGAGAATCAGAGGACACCATGCCAAGCCTATTTATAGGTGATCTATCATTGAGGATATAGGAGTAATTCGAATACAGTTTCTTATTGCTGTTTGCATCGTCGTGGGGTTTATGGACACCACGTACGCTTGCAGGCAGGCTGGATATATGCATCTCTTTCTTTCTTTTTTCATCAAGAAAATAAAAAGACTTCTTCGCCAGCTGTGCTTGAAAGAAACATGCACAGTTGAAACAGGCCGGTTCTCTTCTTGTGGAATTCATTGACTTTTTTTTTTTTGATAGCGGAATTGTGATGGACTTGGCTTTAGGAAAATAGTCACGCATAGTTTAGGAAAATACTCACGCATAGTTTCTCTTTGCAAACTGAAAGGTTAGGCCAGTCACGATCCTGTGCATATAAGGGCGTGCTTGCACTACGCGAAACACCCAGTTTGCCGTGAGCCAGTCAAGGGATCACGACGAAGGCACAAATACAGTAATACTCTTGACAAATGGTTTGCCAAGAGCCGCTCTCAGTCTCAGCAAAAAGCTCACGACAAAGTTCAGCCGGCAAAGAGCCCCTTTGCCGTAAATCGAAGCTCGGGCTCACGACAAAGGTCTGTCGTGCGTGCTATTCGGCTCTCGACAAAGAATTTTGGAAAAGAATAAAAAACAAAAAATATCCACAGGCAGGGCACCGCGGGCCCACCTGTTGGCCATCGTGGCCCTCTCCGCCAGACCTCAGCGGCGGCAGCTGCCGCCACCACCACCACCAGACCTCCAGCCACTGCCGCCATGCACGCTACTGCCCTGGGGAAGGAGGAGGACGAGGAAGCCGCCGCCACCACCACCATCACCAGCTCCTGAGGATGAGGAAGCCGCCATGCCGGAGGAGAGGAAGAGGAGGACGTCGTGACGGAGGTGAGGAAGAGGATCCGCCGCCGGGTCCCCTCGCGGGATCTCCCTCCTGAGATGGCACCGAGTCCTCTCTATGCACCGCCGCTGAACCTCAGCCCGCCGTTGCTCCTCACTACCGGTAAAGGGAGAGCGGAGGGGGAGGCAGAGGAGGGTCCGGCCAGTGCTCCATGCGCCGTCGGATCTGACAAAGAGAATGGAGGGGCCGCCGCCGGTGGAGCTAGATTTGAGGGCGCCGCCGGTGGAACTAGATCTAAGGGCGCTGCCGCTGTGGTGAGAGAAGGGATGGGAAACAGGCCGGTTCACTTCTTGTGGAATAATTCATTGACATGGCAGAATTCAGGATTGTAATAAGCTAGGTTAGCTCCTCGATGTTACTCATTGACTTAGTGGGATTCAATCCAACAATAAGTTGAGGGTGTCAAGCTGGATAATTAAGCTCAACTCGTATATATAATATTATGCATCTACACAACTGTTGTCTGTTGGACACATTAGGAAAATCAGCTTGCCCACAAATGTAATTTTTCAACAGGCTTTTGATAATGAAAGTTATGGATAAAATGAGTGTTGTTTAATAAATTATTTTAGTACAACAGAGAACCACAAACCTTAAATTAGACCCTTTCACCCCTTCTTCATTTACTGTTGACCTAACCTGAGACAAACATGTATGGAAAATGAATCTAGTTAGATCATTAGTGATTTTGGTGATTGTATTTCAACACTAAATTATGGACTAAATACAAAGATTAGTGCCATGGATGCAAGTGATGGACTTGGAGAATTAATCAAACAACATTGAACAAAGGTAGGACATGTACAAGATCAAGACTTAAAAAGCAACCCAAGACATCATAGAAGAGAAACCGGGACAAAGACACACGAAGTTGTGAAGAGAATCTTGCCGAGAGATGCACCGATGCATTGCACTAATCTATACAGTGACCATTTGATTGGCGCCGGTGACCTGAAGGACTGCAGTAGGGCTAAAGACTGTGATCAATGGATGATGAGGCGCAGAGAAATCAATCACACTGAATCAGTTGACAACAAACTTTGGCTGCAAAATAAAAGAAGGGAAGCATGCACTGTCGACTCATTCGGTGGGCACAAGTTTTTTTTTTGAACGAACAGGCACAGCGTGCCTATTTCATTGATATAGAAGAAAAGAACAAACCGGGATCCGGCTAGGAAACAAAAAGCACAAATTTACAAATTTACAACTAATTACACGTGCGCTGTCAGGGCCGCCAGTTGCTTCGCTCCCGCCACAATCCAGGAAGAGGCTTCACTCTTTATCTTTACAAAGACAGTCAGGACTGACGACTTGGCTCGGTTGAAAATTCTGGCGTTCCTCTCTAGCCAAATCTCCCATAAGACGAGTAGGAGAAGGGAGCGTGAGCCGTGACGGTTGATGTCAGGTGCTTCTGTTAAGTTGCTCCACCACTGCAGGACGGAGTCGCTGACAGTCCAGTCGCTCGGGTGTAAATGTCGGCAGCCCACCCACTCGGCCACAAGGGTCCACAGCCTCCTCGAAAAGCGGCAGGAGGAGACTAGGTGGTGTGCCGTTTCCATTGTCGTTCGACACAGTGGGCAGGTTGGGCTGTGGTCCCAATTCCGGCGCGCCAGTCTGTCAGAAGTCCAGACCCTGTTTTGGAAAACGAGCCACGCGAAGAATTTGCCGTTCGAGGGTGCCCACGTTTTCCAAATCGTGGCGAGCTTTGGTGTTCTGATGCAGCCAGTGAACTGGGCTTTGTAGGCCGAAGCAGCTGTGTAGGTGTGCTGCGTCGTTAGGTTCCAGGAGATGCTGTCCTCACGCTCGTGATGCAGTTGGGTCGGCGAGACAAGGAGCCAGAGGTTAACCAGTTGCAGGAGATGCACTGTGGTGAAACCCTCCCGAAGGTTGAGATCTCTGATCCAAGTGTTGCCCTGCAAAGCCTCCGCTACTGTTCGCTTTTTGCGTCGTGTCTTCGCAAATATGAGCGGTGCCAAGTCTTTCGGTCACTGTCCAGTTAGCCAGGCGGAGTTCCAGAAAGCTGTCTTTTGTCCGTCTCCAAGTGTGATCGTGGTGCAAGCTGCGAAGAGGAGTTTATCTTTTTCCGTGCAGGGCACTTCCATGCCGACCCAAGTTTTATCGGGTGAAGTCCACTCATGCCAGAGCCAACGTACCCTAAGGGCCATGGCAAACTTATTGAGGTCAAGAACTCCAAGGCCGCCGTACTCTTTGGGGAGGGTTGTTCTGATCTAGTTAACCTTGCATTTGCCCCCCGAGAGCGCTTTGTCCCCCGCCCAGAGGAAACGTCTTCGGATCTTGTCGATGTCGTCCAGTACCTCTTTTGGGGGCTTTACCACCGTCAGTAGGTAAACCGGTTGTGAAGAAAGGACCGATTTGGTGAGGCAGACCCGACCCGCTTCGGTGGGCACAAGTGATCACCACCGAATCAGTCGGTGTGATCGGCTCGGCTCGGCTCGCAGTTGGATTAGATACGGTGACCATTTTCTCCTATATTTTTTAAGGTGCTTTTAATTAGTTTTTTCTATGACATACCTACATTACTTCTTATATTTTTCCCACGGGATTTTTTTGAAGGAGTTATACTGTTTATATAAATCCGAGTTTTCATCTAGGAAGTTAGGCATGTGAACTAACCCTGTTTATATAAATCTGAGTTTTTATCAAACCGCTGTAAACTAGGTAAGTTCCTAACATCAGCGGATCTAGTTAACGCAGATAAATCCCCCTTGGCACACTGTAGCGTGCACTAGACACTGCTATAGGAATCGGTGTTTTCGAGGTACGTGGAACTGGACTGTAATATATAAAATAGTAAGAGAACATATCTGGTGTAAATTAGACAACCTGTGCAAACTTGGAAACTTCCGATCAAAGTCACAAGATGCTCATCTAAGGGTAGAGGGGTGAGGTTTTTTTTCTCATAAGCGCCTACCACCAACATCTCTAATGAAATTTTTGCGATAACCCCCCTCTTGGATGAGCATCTTGTGACCCTGATTGAAAGTTTCTAAATTTGCACAGGGTGTTTAGTTTGCACCTGATATGGGAACATATCAGGTGCGAACTAGACAACCTATGCAAACTTGGAAACTTTCAATCAAGACCACAAGTTGCTCATCCAAAGGTAGAGGGGAGGGAGGTTATTTTGCACATAACCGGCCGCCATCACCATCTTCAATGAAATTTTGCGACAACATTTATTTTTATCCATTTGACTTCCATTTTCATACGCCTGTTGAAAATTTTACCAGTGTAGGTAAAGCTGATTTGTCTAATTTGGCCAACATTTGTGTGGATGCGTAAATAAGATACGAGTTCCGCTTAATTATCAAGCTCAAGCTTGACACGCACAAACTATTGTTGGCTTGAATACTATTTTTAAAGTACGTTTTCCTTCTCGTACAGTACAAGACAAGCTGAGTTGTTGCTCAGCATGTCACTCGATTTTGTGTTCTGACATTGCGAAGTGCCCGACTAGTGCTAAACTCATCACCCTACGTTACATTTACATTTTCACGGCCAGCTGCCAACCCACACAACGAGTATTGCAGCGAACGTACCTTGCTCACGGCTCTCCTGCGCTGGTAAGAAAATCCTTGCTGGAGCATGCTAGTTTGTTTGTCAAAGCAAGAAAAATTGAAGGTACCAAACACCTAACCCTTGCCTTTATAAAAAAGGCAAAATAGTCATTTCGGTCTCTGAACTTTGCACCGTGGGTCAACTTTGTCCCTGAACTTTCAAATTAGCCAATTTAGTCCTCAAACTTTCATTTTTGGGTCAAATCCGTCTTGTGTTAATATGATGCTCTATAATAGCATAAGACAAATACCAAATGTCCCTTTTACCCATAGCTCATGTAGGTCAAACATATATGTGCTCATACTCCCTTAATATATACACAACAATATATTTTTAACAAACACGAAATATAGTTTTTAAAAAGTGTATCCGCTTGTACTAGCTTTTTAAAGCCATCCATTTAAATTTGATAGATAAATTGTATGTACTCAAACATATATTTACCTTTAGTATATATAAAACTTCAAGGGTAAAATAGACTTTTTATATTAGTTTCATGTTAATATGGAGCCCCGTATAAGCATAAGGATGAGTTTGGTCCAAAAATTGAAAGGTTAGGGACTAAACTGGCTAATCCGAAAGTTGAGGGACAAAATTATATTGATCCTTGCTGCAAAGTTTAGGGACTAACATGGCTATTTTGCCATGCCTATAAAAAAACACTGAACCTTGCCAAGCAAGGAGAGGCAAAGCAAAGCAAGAAAACCAACACTATGGAAAAATTGAAGTTTGTTGTGAGCCCTGCTTTTTACGGTGGGCTTTTTGTTGATCTCACGGCAAAATACAATTTTGTCAAGCGCCACGATGAAAACTCCCGGCAAAAAGTAGGCTCACGGAAAAATAAGTATTTGTCATGAGCTTGGAAGCCAGATCATGGCAAAATTGGACTTTGCCATGAGCTTGGAGACTGGCACACGACAAAAAACTATTTTGCCATGTGTTTTTTCAACTGGCGGTAAATATTCTATTTTGCAGTGAGCTTTTGTTTAGACCGCCGGCAAAAAAAAAAACCCTCTTCCCACATCAAAATGTTTTCATAGAAGCTTTTTCATACAACTTCTCATGAAGAAAAACCTTATATCACAATTGTAAATCTCGATAAGATCTACAACTTTTAGTAAGAAAGTGTTTCAAAAAATTTAATCTAAATATGTGTTTTCTTTTTTTATCGAATATAGAAGGGACACTTGTGAAGCAACCCATAGCTATACTTGTCTTATATACCCTAACCTTTTTCTACTTTTCCCCATATAACATGTGGTACTTCATGTTTAAATTTGATACATTTTGTATTTGTTTTCTATATTCAACTAATCAATTGCATTTCAAATAATTTTTTGAGTCAAGTCAAATTTGAATTGCAAGCAATTCAAATATTTGAATAAAATGAGTGAAAAATTAATATCCATGTTACTTAGCCAAATTTGAGACATTCGCCATAAAATGAAATGAAATTTCCAACATTTTGTCCTGGAAACACGAGCACAAACACGCGCCTGAGTGATTTTAAAATTCTAAAATACGCAAATGAAGTCTGAAAATCATGAGATTTGTTAATGTCACACGATATCATACGTGGAGGTTGTGGTAAAAAATTGAGTAAATTTCACACATTTTATCACATACGATGCTTACAAACTGAAACATCTTTGAAGAATTTTCATAGAGTTACAAAGTGCTCCCTCCATATCATTATACTTGACGTTTTGGACCAATTAGCAGAAACTAAGGAATGTCTGACATTATGTTTTTGCCCAAGTGAAATACGCAAGACTTGCCTGTCCGAGAACTCGTCTCCGCGGTTGCCTCCGTGAAGTTCATTTGCTCGCTGCTCGCAGGCTCCGAGGTGGGGCACGAGTCGTGGACAGGGATAAAGGTGGACATACACGTTTGTATTGGTCTCGGACAACAAATATATTGAAACATTTTGGTTTGGCCTGGCAGCGTATTGTACATGTGGTTAGATATGTAGACAAAGTGACACTTAAATTTGAGTTTGACTTCAAAACTTTTTCTATGGGCAGTAGACAATATAAATTGTTTTGTGTTAATTTTTTATAAATTTTGTAATCCATTTAATATTTTTGATGCATTAAGTACAATTATAAAAAAGTTAATTTGCTGTGCGCCAGGCTGGGACACTTGAAAAGAAATACTTTACCGTGTGTCTTTTCAGCACACACGACAAAGTAATTTTTGCCCACTAAGCCCAACAACACCTCTGCCGGCCCACCACCCACCCCCTCCCATATATATAGGCGCCCCTCTCTAACAATCCTAGAATCCCACCGCCTCCTCCTTCTGTCGGGTGCTGTTGCCGCCCAACTCCCTCCTTTGTCATCTCATGTGACGCCGCCTCCACCCCGGCACCACCATCTCCGCCACCCTCCCCGGTGTCGTGGCCTGCTCCCCATCCCTTCTCTCCCCACAGCGGCAGCGCCCTTAGATCTAGTTCTACCGGCGGCGCCCTCAAATCTAGCTCCACCGGCGGCGGCCCCTCCATTCTCTTTGTCAGATCCGACGGCGCATGGAGCACTGGCCGGACCCTCCTCTGCCTCCCCCTCCGCTCTCCCTTTACCGGTAGTGAGGAGCAACGGCGGGCTGAGGTTCAGTGTGACAACCCGCCCAGGAACATACCGTACTATCGCCTAAACCAATCCACTTTGGTCATTAAGCAATAATAAGGTATCATCCTGTCGTTAGTTGCCAGGTTAACGCCCGGTAAATCACTTATAAAGCAACAAGGATCGACATATATGCATTAAAACTCACGCGAGGGCGAGTCCAGAGAACAACATAAGATTAACATCCAAATTTACCCCGAAGGGTTTAATTATTACAAACTGAAGTCTTTGACATGATGACGGAGTTCAGAGTTTTGAAAACAGCGGAATTAAACTAAACGGCACGAGGAAACATCACGGGAGGCCTACCATGATGCCTTCAGTCATCGTCTTCAACCCACTCCAGCTCCCAGCCAGGCGGGATCTCTCCAGGCCACACATCAGCAAAGGCATTACCTGGAGCAACAGATTATAGCAAGGCTGAGTATACTAATACTCAGCAAGACTTACCCGTCGGTGACAACTACATCACCAACTCTAGACATGAAAGGCTTTTTGGCCAATGGGGTTTCTTTTGCTGAAAAGCAACAAAGAGTATGTCCTTACTTTCAATATTTTAGCACAAGTTCTAGTTGATTATTCCTTTCTAAATTAGCAAGCTAGTGCAAGTATAAGTTGTGCAAACAATTAATCAAGCATAATATTCATCAACTTCCATCATTAGGGATCTCATGGCCAGTGGAGTAAGTAGTCTCCGATAACGATGAGAGGCCGACAATCGATTGATTTAAACCTTGCAAGGTAGACCTAAACACACGGTAGGGTGCCTCCGCGAGGACAACCACCAGGCGGTTCCCGTCATTCCTCGGATTGGGATCAGATGTTACAGTCTTAAGTACAAGGCTTACTGGGCTACGCCACCAAGGTCACCCAGCCTCACACATGTACTCGGGTGGCGAGCCCGGGGCCGCAACCCTAAGATTAGTAGCGCAAAGTTCCCGCACCGCCTCATTTAGGTACTAGGCTTACCGTACCCATTTCCGACAAGTGTTTAGTGCGTTCAAACACTTAACCCACGAAAGCCATTGGACCGGAGCCCACATCCTATGCTCTTACCACATGAGCAATCCATTTAAGGAGATCTTATGATTCCAACATAAGAACCTATTCTCGCGAGTGACAAGCATCACTCGACTTGTAACGGTCCTATAGCATAGCAGCTATCGACCTATCATACTAGTAAAGACATAGGTACCTAGGGATCATGCATCTAGGGTTTCATTTCAACTCCTGAACGTAAATGCACAATCATCCATAGATAGTTGCATAAAGTTTCAAAAACACTTGGTTAATGCACCGGGGCTTGCCTTCGTCAGCAGGGTTAGCTTGAGGGTCCTCGGTGTCGTCGATCACCTCCACGTACTGCAGCTCCGCGTCAGCTCCTCCTTCCTCGGCTTCCGGCACTAGCGCGTAGTTACCGTCAGGAAACTCTACACGGAATGCAATGCAGGGTTCAGGTGGAGTGATAGATTAATTATTTCATCCAACTCTTGTTGGCCACATTCACCTTAACAAACAATTAATTACAAATTCTTTTTCACTAAGGTTATTGGGGACAAGGGTTTAATTTTTGACCAACAATTAATTAGTGTTCATTTTCATGATTGTTATTTCATGTGAGATGCACTATTCAATCTTTCGATAGCAAAGGTGTGCACATAAATGTAGATACTTCCATTTAAATTCTTAAAACAGCAAGGGTGATAAACCAGACCCTAAAATTAGGCTAGGTACCCAATCACAAGGTCACAAGGTTAAAGGAACACATTTTCCTAATTAAAACCTATAACAAACTCATGTGCACCCTATCTTTTAAAGGCACAAACAAAACACACAAACAAGGACAGGGGTCCCTGCTGGCCTAGTTACTCCTAAGCATCCACTGGATTGTGCTTGAACATTAAAATAACTATAAAACTTATAAAAGCAAAGATTACATTTCCTAGCCATGCAAATTAAAGGAAATGCATAAATAAATAAAAGTAAAGCTCCTGCATCCAACAACAAGCCTACAGGTACTCTGGCCCTAAACAAGATCAGAACACCCATAGGTTCATCACAAACCAATTTGAATTATGAACTATGCAATTAAATATATATACCTAAGCATAAATCAGGATTAAATAATTATAACTGAGATAAAATCATGATAAACTTAGGAAAGTTACTTCTAGGCATAACATGAGCTTTGCCACAAGTTGAGCACAAAAATCAATTCATATTTTGCTACAAAAATCAGTAAAGCAGAAACAGCATAAATACAAAGTAATTAATATAAAAAGATCTGTTCAACAACTTTGTGAAAGTTTTGGTACAGAGTCTAATAATGACAAGTCTAGCAACATATCCAAAATTTAGCTCCATAGCCTTTCTAGATTTTGAATTATAGCAAAAATGTGTCAAACTGAATTTGAATTTTCATTCAAAATCTATAAGTCAAAACTATGGTCATGCTTTGTAGAAGTTGTAGATCTACTCTCACTGAGACCAAAAAAATTAGGTTTGCATTTTTATGAATTTTCTGTGAATTTCTAGGCTATTTCTAAGGCACTGGACTGACTTGCAAGGAAACTAAGAATCTTTCTTTGCAACCGGGTCCCTGGGTTCACAACCATGCCCTTGCGAATTACAACTGTGCCCTTGCCGGCGGAGGGAAGTTCGCCGGCGGCGAGGCAGGGCCGGGGGAGACCAACAAGCGGCACGGGCGTGTGATTGGCCTCACCCCTAGCGTGGTGGTGGCGCGGCCGGGGATGTCACCGGCGAGCGACGGTGGTGAGGTCGCGGTGGCGCGCTCGCTGCGGCTCGGGTTCCGGCGAGTGTGGGTGAAAAGCAAGGCAACAAGCGGCGGTGGAAGCTCTAGTGAGGTCTAGAGAAGGGCTTGGAAGCTTTGGCCGGCGGCGGGAGCAAGCGGGAGTGTGAGCTCGCGGCGGCGGCGGCAATGGCGGATCGGCGGGCGGCGGTGTTCACGCGCGGGAGGATAAGGGGGCCGGATTTTTATAGCCGAGCGCGCGCAGAGGCACCTCGCTTCGAGGCTAAGCCTTCCCGCCGCTTCAATGCGCGGGTACGGCGGCCTTGGCGTGCGTGCGCGGCGGGCGGACCGACGGTGCCGCGGCGAGCGCGCGCACGCCGCGTGGCGCGCGGGCTCACCGGCCGAGGCGGCCCCTGGAGTTGCGTGCGAGGCTGACGCACACCGAGCGCACGCCCAGATTTCGAGGCCCGGCCGTGGTACGGTGGCGCAGCGGCGACGCGTGGACGCGCGTGCGCGTGACGTCGCGCCGGCGCGTTCCCGCCCTCGGTCCGTGGCATGTGCCTCTGTTCACTTGCACGATTCTCCAAAAATTACAAGTAAACTTCAAAATCCGTAGATAGGAAAGTTGTAGATGGGTGATTCCTCTAAAACATGGCTGAAACCGAATTTGAAAAGGATTCAAATTGAAAGAGAAATTCGAATGCCAAGTTGGGGAATTTTCATGTCTCGGTGAACAGCGACTCAGAGCTTGTTTGGCCATTTAGCACCTTTTCCACTCAAAACTAGCAATGCCACCCTGAAGATGAAATGTGTCCCTAGTGATTCTGCACAACTTTTGTATTGGCAGATTTTTAAGTGTTTAGGCAAAATTTGGAGAACGTGGCCAAAGTTCCAGGATCACATAAAGACATCAAAGGGTTTGTCCCCCTTAGCTAGGGTTTTGACCATGGGAAGTGCATTAGACTTGTTTAAGATGCTAATAGGTGAGTGTTGGTGAGATTTGCAAGGTGATGACCCAGGTTGACCATGATTTGACCCCGGTCAACAGGTTTGACCGACAATTAGGGTTAATTAAAAACCTGTGGCGTCATATTCAGCGGCGGTGCATAGAGAGGACTCGGTGCCATCTCAGGAGGGAGATCCCGCGAGGGGACCCGGCGGCGGATCCTCTTCCTCACCTCCGTCACGACGTCCTCCTCTTCCTCTCCTCCGGCATGGCGGCTTCCTCATCCTCAGGAGCTGGTGATGGTGGTGGTGGCGGCGGCTTCCTCGTCCTCCTCCTTCCCCAGGGCAGTAGCGTGCATGGCGGCAGTGGCTGGAGGTCTGGTGGTGGTGGTGGCGGCAGCTGCCGCCGCTGAGGTCTGGCGGAGAGGGCCACGATGGCCAACAGGTGGGCCCGCGGTGCCCTGCCTGTGGATATTTTTTGTTTTTTATTCTTTTCCAAAATTCTTTGTCGAGAGCCGAATAGCACGCACGACAGACCTTTGTCGTGAGCCCGAGCTTCGATTTACGGCAAAGGGGCTCTTTGCCGGCTGAACTTTGTCGTGAGCTTTTTGCTGAGACTGAGAGCGGCTCTTGGCAAACCATTTGTCAAGAGTATTACTGTATTTGTGCCTTCGTCGTGATCCCTTGACTGGCTCACGGCAAACTGGGTGTTTCGCGTAGTGCAAGCACGCCCTTATATGCACAGGATCGTGACTGGCCTAACCTTTCAGTTTGCAAAGAGAAACTATGCGTGAGTATTTTCCTAAACTATGCGTGACTATTTTCCTAAAGCCAAGTCCATCACAATTCCGCTATCAAAAAAAAAGTCAATGAATTCCACAAGAAGAGAACCGGCCTGTTTCAACTGTGCATGTTTCTTTCAAGCACAGCTGGCGAAGAAGTCTTTTTATTTTCTTGATGAAAAAAGAAAGAAAGAGATGCACATATCCAGCCTGCCTGCAAGCGTACGTGGTGTCCATAAACCCCACGACGATGCAAACAGCAATAAGAAACTGTATTCGAATTACTCCTATATCCTCAATGATAGATCACCTATAAATAGGCTTGGCATGGTGTCCTCTGATTCTCATCACCCCCACACTGATCTCTAACGTTCAAGAAAAATCTTAGTAAGCTAGCAAGTCCGAGATCAATGGCCTCAGCAAGGCGCATGGGGGCGGCGGCGCTAGTTGTGGTTCTCGCCGTGTTATCGCTGGCCGCCAGCGGTAGTGCGCAGCTGCGGTACGGGTTCTACAAGGGCAGGTGCAACTCCAGCGACGTGGAGGCGGTGGTGCAGGGCATCGTCAAGGCCCGCTTCGCTCGCCAGGCCCCCATCGTCGCCTACCTCCTCCGCCTGCAATTCCACGAGTGCGCCGTCAATGTACGTACAACCAGCTGAGCAAGCTACTTTGATCCGTGCACACGTCTGTGTTCATTAACATGTGGCAAGATGAGATTATAATTGCAGGGATGCGACGGCGGTCTGCTCATCGACGGCCCCGGCACGGAGAAGACGGCGGGACCGAACCTGAGCGTCAAGGGCTACGACCTCATCGCTGCCATCAAGGCGGAGCTGGAGCGCAGGTGCCCCGGCGTGGTGTCCTGCTCCGACATCGAGATCCTCGCCACACGGGACGCGGTCGCGCTGGCCGGCGGTCCGGCGTACGCGGTGCGCACCGGGCGCAGGGACCGCCGCCAGTCGCGGGCCTCCGACGTGCGGCTCCCGGGGGCCGACTTCACGGCGGCGCAGACGACCGCGTATTTCTCCAGGCTTGGGATGAGTCCGTTTGAGACGACGGTGCTCCTGGGCGCGCACACCGTCGGCGCCACGCGCTGCAGCGCCATCAAGAACAGCCGCCTCTACGGGTACGGCGGCCGCCCCGGCGCGACGGACCCCAGCATGGACCCGGCCGTCGCGTCCGTGTACAAGAAGTACGTGTGCCCCAACGTGCCGTCGTCGGACAACAACGCCGTGTTCCTGGACGACCAGTGGAGCGCGCTCAAGGTGGACAACCACTACTACAGGAACCTCCAGCTCCGCCGCGGCGTGCTCCCCTGCGACCAGAACCTGTACAATGACGCCTCCACCAAGCGGACCATCGATCAGCTGGCCACCAACAACGGCCTCTTCCTCTCGGCGTTTGGGCAGGTGCTCGCCAAGCTCGGCGAGGTCGGCGTCCTCACTGGCACGCAGGGTGAAATCCGCAAGGTCTGCAACAAGTTCAACTGAAAAAATGACGACATTGATCTGATCATTGTTATTCCATCTCTCTGCCTTCTATTGGGCATATATCTCAAATGTTACATTCCTTTTTATTTTTGTTTGAGATCAAATTTTAGTTTACTCATTTTGATGTGGTTTTCAATTTACTTCATCTGTTTCTTGTATCGATTTTTGTAATAATTTACATGTACTGTATCAGCAAGCTGATCTGCAATGAGGAAATTGAGGTCCTTACTATATTCATCTCATCTCATCACTGGGCCATCCAAAAGGTTGCCTTTCTTTAAAACTACGTTTGATCTAATTTAGATGAATTCGATGTGATGTTTAGTTTATTTCATTTGTTTCCATCATTTTGTATTGGCACATACACATTGTCAGAAAGAGGAGATCAAAATCCTCATTGAATGCATTATATTCATCCCATCTCATCGCTGCGTCATCCAAAATGTTGCCCTTCTTTTAAATTTGGTTTCATCTAATTTAGTTGAATTCGATATGATGTTTTGTTTATTCCATTTGTTTTTTATAAGAACATACACATGGTGGATGAGCAATTTCTGTAATACATAAAGTAAGGTCGTTGAACTAGTAGTGTCATTTTCTATTTCTATGTTTATACTACATATGTTGGTATATTCTACATATTTGATGTGTGTGTTGTTTTGATGACCATATGTAAATACTAGCTACTTCTGCAACAAGTCCAAATAATCATACCATCTCCTATTCGGTCATCTCAAAGGTTGCCTTCCTTTTTCAATTTAGTTTGATGTCAAATTAGTTTACTACGATGTGAATTTTAATATATCTCATTTGCTTTTTGTATTGTTGTTTCTTATAACATACATGTTTTGTATGAGCAAGAGCTAAGCATGGGGGATGTTGGCACTCATTTACACACTTATAGTATATTTTAACTAGTGTTTTCATGTATAATCTTACGCTAACCCGCCACTTGGCACGTGAAATAATCCCATTATTGCATACACATTACATTTTGGAGCATGCTATGTTTTTACAGAAAATATGACATAATCAAAAGGTTTTCACGCAGAGCTAAATGAATATTTCAACATGGGTCATCGAGAGGAGCCAACACGTGAAAGTATAGGACTAGGGCCCGATCAGTCCCCCATTCCACCATCTTGACGTCCGAGACATCATCTAGGGTTTTTCACCGACATTGACCCAAGAGCCGCCGCCATCAAGGGACTATACATGCGAACCCATTGGAGATTAGAAAAGGAGGAGAGAAGGAGAGAGGAGAGCAACTCGAAATCACCATCCACCACCGCCACAAGTAGGTCTTTTGTGCCCCGATCGTGGTTGTCTTCTGCCCAGTTGATCTACAGGTTGCCTTTTACCCAAAGTTCATCAACATGTGTAATATCATGGGGGTAAATCCTCTATTTTATTGAAGGTTGCATGGAGAACTTGATTTGTAATTGCTAAATCTCTTTGTGAGATCAATCTGTTATCTTTATATTTTGATGATGCACTTTCATGAATGGTTGGCCAGCGCTACTTTGGGTTGCATGTTCGCTTACCTAGATCAATCATCTTCATGTGTTCTTTGTTCAATAGTCGAGTACCCTGTGTAGTGACTAGTATACAGGAGGAAAAGTGTTGGGGAATGGTTACATCTACTCATGGTAACACTTGGATCTGTTTGTTTAATTCTCAACGATTGCATCTGCAAGTGATCCTAGACCCTTAGGACAAGCATTTTATATATCTATCTTGTGCACACCTTCATTCTCTCTATTCTCTATACTTTAGTTTACCTAAATCAATCTATTAAACACATTCAATGATGAGAGGCGCTGGACCGATCTTCCAAGAGGTAGAGGATAAGTCGATTGTGGAGACTTTACGTTGACGATCCAGCTTCGAATTAACACGATTCGACCCTGCAACTGCTACACCACTGCTCTGTTGGTTATCAACCAAGCACAAATTGATCACAAAAGCCCAAACAGTAAATAAGTGTGCCCTTGAGCCGTACAATGTCTCCGTACGAGGTCAGCTCAGAAGAGCTACTAGAAGACTGAGTGACTAGTAAATTGAATGCAATTTGCCTTGAATGTGGTTAGGCATGTCCTTTTATAGGCCTCAAGGTCTGCCCTTAGTACAATGTCCATTCTACCCTCGGCATGGCACCAGTACGGCAATGGGAGTCTCTCCCTAAATGTTGAGGGGCAAATCCATGTTTTCCCTTGTACGGCGCCCCCATGTGCGCCCGGCAGGGGCGACTGGGATCCTATGGGTGGGGTCCCTCTTGGCCCTATCTTGACCCAGCCTTCGTTCGGGGTCTTCTCAGGTGGAAGGTCCTCCAAAGGTCCCTACATTCGGAGGTCCTCCGTCCCGGGGGTTCTAAGGAGGTTCCGTCCTCTGGGGGTCTTCCGCCGGCGGGGTTCATGAAGGATCTAGTCCCCTAAGCATTGTGTTATGCTAAGTTTTGGTGATTAATGACAACCGGATGTGCGGGACTAACTATTTACATGAGTTGATTGTTAGGTTGACTTCCGGCATCAAGACAAGGGTTGATAGCTCATTGATTGAGGAGGAACAAGTTATGGTTGTGATTGACAACAAATTGAGGTTGTGATGAACAACAAGTTGAGGTTGTGATTGACAACAAGACACCATGTGTTGATGGATAATTGCTGAGAAGGTGTGAAGAAATATGAACATCATGAGTTGATGAAGATCAAAAGCATGGGCATGATGATTTTGTGATCAACAAGTCTATTGTGTGGAATGAAGTGAATGAGAAAGTGAATACACTAAAGATGTGGGAAACAAAGTGGTTTCATATGGTGTGATGGTGAAGGGCAAGCAAGGCTCGACTACAATGGACCATGCAAGGGTGAAGGGCAAGCAAGAGGCTTGGCACCGAGGGACCAAAGCAATGGTGAACAACGAGTAAAGGCTTCGGACTGATGGACCATAAAGACCATATGAAGCTATGAGTAATCTGGATCAATTTTATGAAGAATGAAAGAAGACATAGTGAAAGCAAATGATATGTTTCACATGGTGAAGGACATCACGTGTCTTGAAGGAATGAAAATGAAGGACCGTCATGTGCTGATGAGAGTCAAATGATGTGGTGATGAGTTAGAAGATTGAAATGAGCTATCTATATGTTGATGAACATCATGTGTCCTGAAGAAACGTTGGTGATGGAGATAATATGCATATGAGCATCAAGCAAGACACAAATGGATTTACAATGGTGATGGACATAATATGCATATGAGCATCAAGCAAGACCCAAATGGATTTGTGCAAGGCAAAGGTATGAAATGTAGGGGGTTTCATTTTGCCGGTCTCGGTGATTAGTGGAGGAAAGACCGGATTGATAAGATAGAATGTCGTGCTATTATTAAGAGGGGTCTTGATGATGCTTGAGTCTTCACTAGGTGTTGAAAAGATCAATTTTGCTTATGCATACTAGCCTTGGCATGGAACCGGTAGTTTGCCAAAATCGATAAGATCATGGTTGAGGATATTTTCTTGTGGTGGATCTTGGATTGGAATTCTGCTTTGATCCAAAGTGTTTTGGGTCAATAACTAAGTTGGGATGTGTGTTCCTCTGAATAAGCTTTCCATAGAGTCTAAGATCACCTAATTAGGTCATCAGAGCAAAAGGTTATAGCCGTTTTACCGAGTCTCAGTTGTGCTAAAAAATAGAGATCGTTTCATAGAGTCTAAGATCACCTAATTTGGTCATCAGAGCAAAAAGTTATAGCCGTTTTACCGAGCCTCGGTTGTGCTGCAAAATAGAGATGCGGACAGCCCGATAAATGTGGCCGGACGGTCCGTATAACTTCGCTCGGTTTTAGACAGAGATGTTTCATGTTGTTCTAGAGGGACAGACCGTCTGATCTTTGGGTTCGGACAGACCTACCAGCCTCCAACAGTCAGTTCTGATACAGTTTTGACTTCGCGAAAGAGACATTAGTTTTCAAACTCGGACAGTCCGATCTGAGGGGTCAGACAGTCCGATAATGCCCTGTTTTCATGTGTTTTAAACATCATTGCTAGTTTTGGAGGGGTGGCCTATATATATCCGATTTCCAGCGAGTTTGGCTAGTGCTAGGCATCCATTTGAGCATCCTTGATCTTGAGCAAGTCCCCTGTTGGGGGGGTCAGAAAATCGGTTGGGACCCCCTAACACTGGTAGTGAGAGATTCAGGAACAAACACACGAAAGAGCTCAAGAACGGGGAGACAAAGAATCTCCGAAAGCCTTTATTCACCTCAAAAGTTGTGAACCCCTTTACACGTGCCCTCGGACCCCCTTTTATAGGGAGATGAAGGGACTTTTACATTCTGAAACTGCCCTCGGATCTAAAGAATATTCCAAATGGGAACATGTACATGAATGTCTTTTACATCTCGTGATTCGCAGGGCTAATTTCACAGATTTACAAGCCGGCCACTCATTCACACCTTGAACCCGGACTTTTGGTGCCTTGTCTTTGACTCGGTCCATCCACGACCTTCGACCCCCACTCGCGAAGATTATCAGGTGCACAGATTCCCGACTCGAATCCTTGAAGCCATCACCGAAGTGAAGTTTCCCGAATCTGCAAAGATCTCCGAAGTTTCCATCGTCCTGAAATGACAAACAAACTTGCGAACTGGTACTCCTTCAGCGATCTTTTCGCCCGAGAGTAACAGGTTAGTAAACTCTTCCCTTCATACTTCGCACAAAACTTCCGAATTCGGGAATTATGAAAACGAACACTTTGCTCGATTCTTTCTTGCCCACTTCTCCGAATTCGCGGGACTTATGAAACCTCCGAAGTTTTGAGGGTGAAAGGTTTTTACCAATTCCCCAACACTAGCCCCTCGGGGAAGCGGGTTGACTCCGACGATCCGTTTCCACGAAAAACATAACGAATTTCGGTAAAAAAGTCACCCTCGGAACGTCGGAGTGTACACACGTCCCCCTCCGAGCGGCGCAACGGTCATTTTGAGATATCTTCTCGAAACTACCCCCTCTCCCCTATAAATAGGAACTCCGCACGGTAACTTTGTTTCACCGTTTGGCCATCTTTCTTGAAGTTCTCTTGCATTCGTAGCTGAAGACTTCACATCTCGAGGTTCCAGAAGTTCTGTAGCTTCTCCGCTCTTCGAAGGTAATCTACTTATATTTTTTATATTCTTGAGTATCATCTATGTTTTTCTAGATTTTTCGTTTCTTGCTAATTAACACGCTTTCGTTGTCTCCCTCTTCTGGAAGGTGGCTCATACGAAAAGCACTGCTAGACCAATGACTTCGGAAGAATTAGCCGCAGCTGGCATTTCTCTGACGTCGGTTAATATTCCCCCAGCCACAAGCAACCTGGCTGCTGAAGCTATCCGTGAATCCGATAGTCGCCAAGACGGGGAGGTCCGATCTGGACATGAGTCTGGTGATGGCGAAGACATTTCAAATGTCGAAGTCAATCTGAGTGAACTCATTGCCTTGAGGTCTTCCTATCCCCCGGCTTTTGTTTTCGGCAAGTCGAAGGTTACGGCCGAACTTATTAAAGAATATGAAGAATCTGGATTTTTCCCTTCTGGTGATGGTCGTCCCCCTTCTGATGAAGAAACCCCTTCTCCCGAGGCGGATGAGGTTGTTGTCTTCAGGGGTTTCTTCGTTTGTGGTCTCAGATTTCCCTGCGATACTCAACTTCCCGCTATTCTTGAGAAGTTTTCTGTGAAGATGCATCAATTGACACCTAACTCTTTTCTGGAGCTCTCAAAATTTTTCTGGATCATGGGGACTTTCAGATGCACCGTTGGTGCTGATATCTTCGCACATTTGTTCGAGCTTGTAATTGAGAAGGAGGTCCTCAAGCTTGATGACGGAAAATTCTATGAAGGTCACTATGGGTGCTGTACCTTCAATACTAGAAGGAAAAAATGTGCACCAGAATCTTACCCGCATTCAACTTGCCCCTTGTAGTAAGAGCAACTTGCCCGAAGACTGGCGCTCATACTGGTTTTATGTGAAGGCTGATATGTCCATGACCCCTGGCTATACTGGTCCGGCATATCCGTTTTATTCATCCATGCCGCCCTTGACTACCGTTAGCACTGCTACCTTCAACCGGAGAGTTAGCAGTTTCAAAAGTGGTGAAAACGGCTTCTTTCTGGCGAGTACTATTCTTGGCGGTCGCCACGTTATCGAAGAATTTGTTGACGCTCGTATCTGGCCCTTGTCGCATGGCTGGAACCCTTCGGAGATAATCCATCTCGAAGTTGACTGGGCTTCTCAGAAGGTGCCCTTGGCTTGCGACTTGAGGATGGTCAAAGTCTCGACGACTTTATTCTCGAAATTGAAGAGAAAGTTACTGAGATGGTTGGCGAATATACCCTGAATGAGTACAAGGCTTTCAAACATGTCGTGAAACACAAGAGAAGGGTGAACCGTGTTTTCTCGAAACTTGGTGCGGAAACTACTCTCCGATCTCGCCCGCCAGGTATAGACAAGAAAGCTCCAACTCCTGCTGTGGCTGGTTCTTCGGCTGCTCCCCCTAAACCTCGAAGAAAAAGGGCTTCGCGAAAAGAGAAGGCTAAAGATGGCACTGACGACGCTTCCTCCCCTACTATTTTCTCATCGAAGACTAAATCCCTGGAGTCCAGCAAGAGGAAGAGAAAAGCTTCTAAAGGTACTTCTGAAGCTGAGGTTCAAGCGGCCTCTGGTCTTGCAGAATTGGGCAGGAAAAAGGCCAAGAAGGCTGTGAAGAAGATTTTTGCTGTTGTTGTTCAGCGCGTCCCCTCGGTGTTCTCTGACGAAGAAATGGAGGATGAGCCTCGCCAAATAGGTTTCTTTTCTTGCTTCTGCTGTGAATTGAGATTCAGAGTTCATCGTGCTTGTACTCCAAGTTCTGAGAACGAATTTGTTGATGTTGGAACTTTTTCAGACGTTGTCCCTGAAGCTCAGGCTGCTCCAGATAATCCTGCTGCCATTGCTTCTGCCGAGGCTGAAAGCTCCATAGCTCTTGTTGCTGATGATGAGGCATCCCCAAAATTTACTGAAGACTTAGAGCGTACAGTGGATCGGAGTGGAGGTTTGCTTGCAAATCCTCCTTTGATTGGGACTCGCGAAGATATCCCCGAAGAGCAGGACCCCACTCCTGCAGTCGTCGCTTATAACGAAAGCTTTGGTACGTCTTTCAGGGGTGAACTGTTAAGCGTTGGTGGTCGAGTGGTTGGTGCAGATGGCGGTAGTCCTAAATTTTCTGTGTTGTGGAGGTCCCCTAAATTTGTGAGTGAAACAGGAGGAGATGCTTCGAAGAAAACACTTCGTTTGACTGACAAAACCGTTGTCGCTCCTGAAGGGCAGACTTCTTCATCTCTTCATAAATCTTCGAAGATTTCTGATTCTACTATTCAAGGACCCACGAAGATGTTCGATTCGAAAGGTTTGTTTACTGTTTTTACTTTTATTTTCTGCAATTTTTCCTGCCTTCCCTACTGACCTTGTTTTTGCTTCTTTCTTGTTTTTAAAGCTTTCAAAGAAAGCATGCAGAAACGTTCTGCCTCGGACCTTTCTAAGTTCAACTCCGTTCTTAGCCTGAAGACAGCACTTGTCAGCAAGATCATTTCAGAAAGGTTTAACGAAAATGAGGAACTTGTCGCTAAGCTTAGTGATGAGTCTCAGAACTTGAAACGTGACTTAGACAAGATTCAGGCTTCGAATCTTGAACTGGAGAGGCAGATTACGGAGCTGAAGGAATCTTTGAAGAAGTCTGAAGAAGAGAAAAAGCTTGCTGAGACTACTCTTCGCGATTTAAGGAAAGATCACGATAAACTTAGTAAGGCTCGTGAAGATGACCTCAAAATGATTCAGAATCTTTGTCAGGATGCTGACAAGAGCACTAACACTATCAATGAGCTTCATGGCACTAATGCCGAACTTGCGACCAAAAATAGTGATCTCGCGAAGACTCTCAGCGCCAAAGAGCAAACTATACTGAATCTCGAGAAGACCTTATCTGAATAGAGTGAATCTTTGAGCAAAGATGTTGAAGGAATTCGACGAAACTTCAAGCTTTTGTTTGAGGAATACAAAGATGCACTTGGACAGTTTGGCACCCATCCGAGCCCTTTTCCTGAAGGTGATGATGCCTCGGAGACAATGGATTGGATGCTAAAAGAATTCAAGGCTTTGCCAAGCGTCATTTCTGGAGCCAACGATTTCGCTGATGTTTTCTGCGTTGAGAGTTTACTGAAGCTTCTTGAGAATTTTGATTGTGTTGATCTTGAAAAATTTTGCAGAGCTCTTGAGCGATTCCCGAACGCCGCAAGTACTTCAGCCATCCGTGCTGACGAGGACATTCGTGCTTTAAAAGTGAAATTCATGAAAGAGTTCTGGATCGCCAGCGGAAGGGAATTCGCGAAAAAGACCGCCCGCGACAAGCTTGAGGAGGTTGCTTTTTCTGAACTTTACTTGCTTTCTAATTTCTTATTGCCCTTTTTCTTCTTGGTTCTAGTGTTTCTTTATTTAATTTTTCCTTGATCCTTTTTTCAGCTGATCCAGAAAGAAACCAGTGCTGAGATCGAGAAAGCTTTCGAAGAAGCTTCTGAATCTGATGAAGACGAATGAGGTGATGATGATGTTGATGACAATGAAGAAGATGACTCTGGAAGCAGGGGTAGCAGTAGTAACAGTAGTGATGGTGGTCATGGCGACGGAGAAGAAGGTAGTTCTGAACGACGCACTGATTCGCCGAAGGTTGATATAGTTGGATGAAGCAGAACTTGTCTGAACTTACCGCTTTTGATGTTTTAGGAGATTAGAACTTGTATATTCATGGGTTACGACCCTTTTCTGAACTTTGTTTTGTAAATCTTAACTTGCGTAGGTCCTGCAAGGTGGGCCTGTGCAGGACATCATACCTTTGCGTATCCACCGTCAAGATCAGATAGTTAGTGGTGAAGCTTGGCGCTTGTACAAGGAAGCTCATCCTGGTTGCAAGTTTTTTGATTTCTGGCTTTATTGCTGTCAGTATTTCTTGATGCGTAGCTTCCAGTTGAGTTGGTTTTTCCTTTATCTCGATGGTTATGCCCTCGCAACTGAGGCTTCAAGTTCGTGCACTTTTGTGAAGATGGAGCCCCTTAGCTTTCTTGCTTTCGTGACAGTGTATTCTGAAAGTTCCGCTGCCCATTTGACGATTCGGGTTGATGCTTCTTTGTTCGTGAACAAATCATTCAATGGCTGGTTCATGATTACTCTTATTCTGTGACCTTCGAAATAGTGTCTTAGCTTTCTTGCTGCCATGATCACTGCATATGCTATCTTCTCTAGCTCGGAATAGAACAGCTTGGATCCTGACAGAGCTTCCGAGGCGAAATACACTGGAATTTGTTTCAGCTTCCCTTCTTCTTCTTTCTCTTGTATTAGTACCGCGCTTACAGCTGGATTGGAAGCAGACAAATATAACAGAAGTGGTGATCTTGGCTCTGGAGGACATAGCTTTGTCATGTTCGACAAGTAATCTCTGAGTTCTTGAAAGGCTTGTCTTTGGGATTCAGACCACTGAAAATTCTTGGAACTTCGGAGAATTTGAAAGAAGGGCAAGCTTCTCTCTGCAGCTTTGGGTATGAATCTGTTAAGGGCAGTCACTCTCCCCGTTAGTTTTTGCACATCTTTCACCAAAACAGATTCTTGCATCTCGACTAGAGCCTTGATTTTATCTGGATTTGCTTCAATACCCTTTGTTGAAACTAAGCAGCCTAGGACCTTTCCTTTGTGAATGCCGAATACGCACTTCTCAGGATTGAGCTTGAGGTTTGCTGCTCTAAGATTCGCGAAGGTTTCTTGCAAATCGCTAATGTGGTCGCCTCTTTGGACGCTTTTGACGATTATGTCATCGACATATGCGAGAATATTTCTCCGAAGCTGAGAGTGTAGCACTATTGCTATCATTCTCGAAAAGGTGCACCCTGCGTTCTTTAGCCCTTCTGGCATTCTCACGAAACAATATGTTCCGAATGGTGTGATGAAACTTGTCTTTTCTTCATCTTCTTTCCGCACCCTGATTTGGTGGTATCCCGAGAACATGTCCAGAAGCGAAAGCATTTCACTATTTGCGGCGTCATCAACAACCTTGTCCACTCTTTCCAAAGGAAAATCATCCTTTTTGCAAGCTTTGTTCAGATCTGTGAAGTCCACACCCATTCTCCACTTCCCATTTTTCTTCTTCACTGGCATAGTGTTAGCTAGCCATACAGGGTACATGACTTCCCTGATCACTTTGGCATCCTGAAGCCTTTGCACCTCGGCCTCTACTGCTTTGGCCATTTCTTCAGACATTTTCCTAAGTTTCTGCTTCTTCGGAGTTATTTTCTCATCTGTGTCAAGGGCATGTTCAATGATATTCCTGTCGACACCTTGCAAGTCTTTTGCTGACCAAGCGAAGACATCTTTGTTCTTGTTCAGGAATTCGATGAGCTCTTTCTCTTCTTCAGGACTAAGATGAGCCCCTATCACCACCGCTCTATCTAGCATGTCATCTAAGTACACTTTCTTCGTTTCGCCATCAGCGCTTATCTCTACTTTCTCTTTGTCTCTTTTGGCTTCGACATACGGTTCTTTCTTTTCTTCGGTAGAGTTCAAGTGGTGCCGCCACCAGGGCTGCATGGCCCATGGCAGCCTTGGCAGGGGGCTCCCCAGTGGGCAGGCAGAGGGACATCGACATGGCCTACGGGACCACAAGCACCACGTCCAGCGTCGGCAGCCCGACCTTGGCCCCTGCCCCCCGCCGCCTCTTGCAAGCACAAAGCAATAAATCAGTCACCTCTCGAAAGTTGAAACCAAACCGAGAGGTTCCAATTCCGCGCCGAATTCCGGCCGTCGTTCGAGAGAGGTGTCTTCCGCCCCCGTCCACCGCTGGAGTTCAAACACACATGTGCCTAGCCCCTGCGGTCTGCGCCAGCCTACAAGACATGTCGACCTCCCTCCCTCCCCCCCCCCCCGCACGTGCCAACCTGTTGGCGTCGTTGGTCACTGCCCCGCTCCCGGTCGCAATGCCATGATGGCTTGCCGGTCTCTTGCTAACAGTGAGCAAAGAAAAAGGGGTACAAGAGAAGAGAGAAGAAGGGGAAATAGAAGAGACTGACACGTGCACCCATTTATATTCTTAGAGAAACCTTGTGTCCTAGAGCTGGAGCTACGCTGCGTGCAAAATAGGATCCTTGCCAGTGGTGAGCAGAGGAAAACAGGTAAAGGAGAAGAGAGAAGAAGGGGAAAGAGAAGAGTCTGGCATGTGGACCCATTTATATTCTCAGAGGAACCTTGTGTTCCTGGAGTTGGAGCTAACTTGCGTGCCAAACAGGACCCTTGCTCTAGAAACTTCAGAGTAAAGCTACTCCATGGTGGAGTATCGGAGTTGGTGGAGCAGAGTTGAAAGTAACCGACTGTCCGGCCCGTTTCTCCCTTGCTTATGGAGGGATGTAACCAGAAGCGCATGTACTATTAAGAACTGAAAACTCAATTAGGGGTCTACGCAGAATAAAAAGGTGAATACTGGAGCTGGTCATTAGCGTATCTAATTGTCTGTTATACTCACACGTACTACGTACAGAGGCGGAGGGAATACTGCTGCTGCACTGTAGCAGGATGCCATTCCGCGTGCGGCTGCTGATTCAAGACGACTTGGAATAAGAAAATGTCCTGATCTTCCTGTGAGGCCGAAGATTCCAGAGCAGAGGGCTGCACGAAACGGGAGTCCCGTTGGCATCCCGGGGAGGGGGCAAAGCCCTCTCGGGATGCACTCTACCCAGCTTTGTCATAGGCTGGCTGACGCTCTCTCCAAGGTGCTCATAATTAGACCTAACTGATGCTTGGCCTTTAATTAAGCTCCCAAATGAATACTAGTATAACCCACAGCTGCATTTTTAGCTGCTACTGCTAGTACTATCTTTAGTTTGCATTTCTCTTATCTTTCTATTGCAGCACTAGAAAATAAAATAAGTTTCTCCTTTTATTGAAGCGCCATCAGATGTTTGAAAATCCTAATATAAACTAGTAGTGCTGTATATGCCTTCTCTGTTGGGAAAAATTAAAGGACAAGCTAGTGTACTGTTACATCACGCATATATGGAACGTTTATTTTTATACGAGCCACGTACAAAAGAATCAAAGTACACAAACGAAAAAATGACCCTTTAATTTGTGCTACTCCAGTAAATTGAATCTTTACTCAATGAACTATGGTAAAGCCACAATCGTTCTTCTGATCTATCACCGACAATGCTCCCAATCGTTTCGCCATGTATGCTCCTCTCTTCTTTCTTTCTTTCTCTGTTTCTCTTGCAGCAGCTAGCTGCCCGGCCGCCTAGCTAGCTAGCAAGCTACTGTTAATTAATTAGTCTGGATTTTGTGTATGTATATTGTAATTTGCCAGACCGATCGATCAGTTGGTCCTCCGGCAGTTTGTCCTGATCTCGCCGGCGGTGCCGGTCAGGACGTCGAGCGCGGCGAGCTTGTTGAGCGCGTAGCTGAACATGGAGGGGAAGAAGTCGGTGGTGGCCAGGAAGTTGACCATCCACGCGGTGGAGCTGTGGTCGCCCAGCGCCTGGTCGATGGCGAGCACGCCGTGGCGCTTCATGATCTGCGCGTAGTAGCTCTTGTCGACGAGGAGGATGCTGGAGGGGTCGTCGAGGTAGACGATGTTGTCGAAGGCCTGCCCCTTGGGGCACGCGAACGTCGTCAGGATCCAGACGTACAGCGGATCCATGGACGGGTCCGGCAACCCCGTGCCGTTGAAGTCGTAGAGCCGGTCGCGGATCACCGAGCAGTGTGTTACCCCTACCGTGTGCGCGCCTGATCGACAGAAACAGAAAGGGTTCTTATTAGCTTTTACTCTTCTCACATAACCAATGTGTCAGTCTAAGATCTCTATCGACCTGATTTAGCACATATATAAATAGGAATCTGGCTGATCATCATGACGGTACATTGAAAGGGGAAAGAACGTAATAAGTATCATCTATCTAGTACATAGTATAACGTTAAGACCCGCAAGTAGCTCAATAAATTAACGCATATCTAAATATACTAAACTGCTATTTTATGTACACCAACACTAATGTACGTGACATTCCATGTGTTGAGCCTCTCGATCAAGGAGTATGCACGTTGTTGAGTCAATAAGCTTAGCTGTGTTTCTAGGTCAAAAAGAGGCTAACTTAATTAGTAAAACCGCAGTCTTGAGGTAGTCGAGGAGGACACATGCACGGGTCATGGTAAAACTTTCGGCAGCAGCAATATAAGTGTGGTAACAAGCTATAGTAAATTAAACAAAGTTGTGTTATTTTTCGCTATGTTTTAGGTCATCAGATTTAATTTAGAAATGGCAGGCGTAGCGTAGGCGGCAGGCGTACCCATGAGGATGGCCATGTCGAAGCTGTTGAGGCCCTTCTTGGAGAACATACTGATGGCGGTGGGGATGTCGACATTGGGGCCTGGCAGAATGCTCGCCATGGACGCTTGTGACACCGTGCCGTCCCTTCTTCCCAGTTGCACTTGGTAATTCGGGCCTCCGCACTGGACATACCACATAGATTAGTACATGGATAATTTGTGACATTCCTAATGGATTACAATAATTTCGCTTCTTGCCAAACTGCATCTACGATAACAACATGAGTGTGACAAGAGAGCAAATTAATTTGAAAGTAGAGGCAAATGCCAAGAAGCAAATCAAGTCATCATTCCACATTGCTGTTCCCCAAGAAATATAGAAAAATCAATCGGCATTGCTTGCTCACGGCAAGTAGCACTAGCAAATATATGATGATGTATATGTGCCAAGCGACGACGACTCACCATGCCAACGGCGTCCCTTGTTGCGGCGATGATGATGTCAGCGCAGGAGACGACGCCGGGGCACACGCTCTCGAGCGCTGTCTTGACGTCGTCGATGAAGTCGTAGCCGAAGATGCCGCTGTTCTGCACCGCCGTCTTCTCCGTGTTGGGCCCGTCCAGCAGGATCGACGCGTCGCATCCCTTCATTAGGCAGCGGTGAACAGATCGATCGATCAGCAAGCAACAAATCAAATCAAACTGATGACGACGACACGATTGAAGAAGAAGGAGGAGGAAGAGTAGCAGGCAGTGGCGTGTGCGTACGGCGACGAAGCAGTCGTGGAACTGCAGGTGGAGGAGGCCGGCGACCATCCGCTTGTCCCAGACGAGGCGGGCCTTGACGGCGTCCCGAATGATGGTCTCCACGCTGGCGTTGCCGCACTTGCCGGCGTAGTAGTTGTTGGCCAGCTGGCCGCGGCAGCTCGCGGCGGAAGCCAGCACGACGACGGCGACGGCGGCGAGCAGCGCGGCGGAGCGGGCCGGCTGCATCTCGTCCGGTCTCGGCCGATCGAAGAAGTTGGCTATACTATGCCGCTAGCTGGATCCTGATCTGGCTGTGTACAAGAAAGAATGGAAGTGTATCCTTGGCCAGCACAGCACAGGGCATGTGCTGCCTGTAACCCTTCAAGGCCTTCGCACTTCGCAGGGGTGTATCGGTGGGCGGCTCTGCTCTCTCCTCTCTGCTTCTGTCTCCTCTGCGTCTCTCTGCTGCGAGCATCGGAGGTGATGAGGTCTCAAGACGCCGCACGCAGAATGGTGGTGGGGCTATATAGGTCAGAGCATCGGAGCACCTGTCACTGGCAGAGAAGAAGCTGGCACATAGAGATCGCGAACCACGGGGGGCAGAGAGGAGTCAGTGAGATTGCGTGGTGAGTCGTGCGGCGTCGTTCGGATCTTGTGCGGCTGGGGCTCAGTTGCGCCTGAGTAGCCGTGCAGCCACACGTGCCTGCAGTCCGGCCGGTGCTCAGGCCAATTTCAGTGGCGGTGTCATGGCCACAGTCACCAAGTATCTCACATCAGTTTTTCAGCATGACGGCGGTGTCATGAGCACAATTACCAAGTATCTCAATGTATAGGTTCATGGGCACAATTTCAGAGATAGAATGTAACATTTAAATCTTACATTTCACCATGAGCAGGCGAGCTCGGGCCGCCGCGAGCAGCCCCGCCCTGCTCGCATCCCGGCTCGTCGCGAGCGCCCCGCTGACCGCCGTGTGGTGTGCTCAGGAGGAGGTTGTGGAGGTTTGGACTGCGGTGTGGTCTGCATAGAGAATATGGAGAGGATATAGAAGAAATCAAGTGTATGATTGGTCAATTGTCGATATGAACTTTAGGTGAATTTTTTGCAATGGGGAGAGCAGTTTCTTGGTGCAGTGTCCTATGCTATAGAAACTAGAATGATTTCTATCATTGGGACTGCCCTTAATTGTTGATGATTCTGCCACTGAGACTGGCCTCAGGGCCTCAGGCAGCTCAGTTTAGCTTGCGTTTGAATAAGAGCTTTGCTAAGGCACTTCCAAATGACCATGGTTCAGGACGATTTCTATCACATATTAACTCCTAAGAGGTAATAAAAGAAATGTATATTTATTATTTTGAAATGAGGAAAAATATATTTTAGTTAGATCAAACATGCATGCTACATGCAAGATGGATAAAAATGTGTAACTGCTGTTTTAGTGCTGAATCTTAACCTGAATGATTTTTTAGATGTATGTGACATGCAAGTATGATCCAAATTTGTAACATCTTCCATGCCAATTATATAGGGAAGTTTACTGAAATTTGATTTTGTTCATATGTAGATGAATCTTGTGGGGGGAAGCAAGAAGCAGATAGTTTAATAATTTAGCTTTTCAAAGTTCATTACAAAAAACTCATGGAAATTTTTTTAATATAATGTTGCATGTTGTTGGGGATTTGGGTAAAAACCTTTCACCCTCGAAACTTCGGAGGTGTCATGAGTCTTGTGAATTAGGGGAAGTGGGCGGGAAAGAGCCGAGTGAAGTGTTCGTCCTGATGATTCCCGAATTCGGAAGTATGGTGCAAATCCTAAAGATCACTAACCTGTTACTCTTGAGCGAAAAGATCGCCGAGGGAATGCAAATTCGCGAGTTTGTTTATCATTTCAGGGCGATGGAAACCTCGAGGATCTCTGCAGATTCGGAGAAGTCTTACTTCGGTGAAGATTTCGGCAATGGAGTGTGGGAATCTGATTACCTGCGAATCTTCGCGAGGATGAAGCGAAAGTCATGAATGAACCAAGTCAAAGGGGCGGTGCCAAAAGTCCGGGTTCGAGGTGTGAACTAGTGGCCGGCTTGTAAATATATGAAATTAGTTCCGCAAATCACGGGATGTAAAAGACATTCATGTACATGTTCACATTTAGAATATTCCCTAGATTCGAGGGTAATCTCGAAATGTAAAAGTCCTTTCGTCTCCCTATAAAAGGGGCCCGAGGGCATGTGTAAAGGGGTTCACAACTTTTGAGGTGAGCGCAGACTTTCGGAGATTCCTTGTCTCCGCGTTCCTGAGCACTTTCACGTGTTTGTTCGGAAATCTCTCTTCACTTGTGTTCGGGGGTCCCATCCGATTTTCTGACCCCCCAACATTGGCGCCCACCGTGGGCTAAGCCGATAAACAACTCACGATGCCTCCACAGAAGAAATCCAAGAAGAACACACCCACTGAGGAAGATCAGGAAGATCACCACATCGAAGAAGACAATGAAAACTCTCTCGCTGCAGAACCTTCGCAGATCTCAGACCAGGAAAGAAAAGTAAAACTCGAAGCCCTCCAGAACGCACGAGCAGAGAAAACTACGCATACTCTGGAAGCATTTACCGAAGAAGAAGCTGAAGAGGAAGATGATGAGGATGTGGACAGACAACTAGAAGCAGTGAACAAAAAGGTGCTGATGCTTCTGAAGGAGAAGGAAAGATTCGCGAGTCAGCTGGAAGCAAAAAGAAAAGCTTCGGATAAACTGGAGAAACTCAACCAGGCAAAAGAACACCTGGAAAAAATGCAAAAAGAAATCGATGAAATGAAAGAACAAGAAAACAGTTCACTCTGGCATGATTCGCCATATCAGAGCTCTGGTCAGCACAAAAGAACCCCGAGAGAAAACTTCTTCACGGGCAACGGAATCTCGCAGTTCGTGGACCCAGAATCGCCACTTTCACTCGGGTTGCAAACAGCACCATGGCCCCCGAAGTACAAACCAGTCTCTCTCCCGAAGTACAATGGGTATGAACACTCTAGGCAGTTCCTCATGAGCTATGAAGCAGCTGTAAATTCAGCAGGAGGAGATGATGTTGCACTGGCCAAATCTTTTATCATTGCTTGCGAAGGCCCGGTTCTCAACTGGTATTCCCTGCTACCTCCACACTCAATCTGCAGCTGGATTGATCTCAAGACAAAGTTCATTCAAGCATTTCAAGTGTTTCATGAAACATCTGCAAAGCCATCAGATCTCTTTAGTTGCAAGCAAAGAGACAGGGAGCCACTGCAGAGCTTCGTAAGAAGATTCATGCAACAAAAATCCCAAATTCCGGGAACAGACGACAAAACAACAATCCAAGCACTAATCAAAGGTCTGACCCCAGGACCAACAGTTTCGCACTTGACCAGAAAAGAACCTCAAAGCATTGGAGAACTTTTTGATGAACTGGAACAATACATCAAGTCTGATGAAGATCATCGCAGAAGAGTAGCTGAACGAAACCAAGCATGACAGGGCAATAGAGGAACAAGATGGAGGCCTCAATTCCAAACCCCACGAAACATCAATAACGTGGAAAATCCCTCATCACAGTTCAACCAAGACAACAGGCCAAGCACAAGAGGGGGTTTTCCGTCAAGAGGAAGAGGAAGGGGAAGAGGAAACTAACACGGTTTTCATAGGAGATAATAACTGCATGGATGCATATTTAGGGCAGTCCTAATGGAGGAAACTAACACGGTTTTCATAGCACAAGAAATTATCTATAGAAACTATTATATTCTTCATAGTGGTAGTGTCTTCGAGTAATAATTGTTTTCTCTTTCTCTCTCCCAATTTCACCAATGGGGATTGTTGCATTAACCCCATAGAAACTATTGGTTTCTTCCCAATAGCAAATTTATGGTTTCTTGTGCATTGGGTCAAGAGTAGACATGGTCTCCATGAGAAAACCATTTCTATGATTTGTGCTATCTTTCCTCATTAATTAGGCTGTCACGTCACCATTTTGCTTAGTTGGTAAGTTATTTAATAGGGATAGAAATTAGCATAAATACTCCATTGGGAGTGCCCTTATGCCATTCTCAGTGGAGATGTCATGAACACGATTACCTAGAATGACACATCATCTAAAAATGTTTGAACTATAATGAAGCACCTCTCTCTCACTGCATAGTTTCATCTATTGTTGTTTCTTAGGTTACATGAAAGACACAAGTTGTCTAGGTAACTGTGTATGAAGAGTGTCATCCTCAGGGCACTCCCAACCCAGACTTTACCCATAGTCTTTATGTTGAAGACTCTATCACAAGAAACCTTAGTTTCAAATGCAGATTTTGTATTATGAAGTCAATCTAATATTTCTCTCGGATCTTCTGCTCCCATTTTATTAAATAAGCAGACACATTGAGCATGGGGGTAGCCGCACAAGATCCGGACGTACCTCATTTTGCGTGTAGACTTGGTGTCTAATTTAGACTTGGTTTCTATGATTTCACCTCTCTCATCATTAAATTTCTTGTCACATCAACAAATTTCCTATGTGGTAGTATAATTAATGACTATGGACTCTACCATGGAGTCTGGGTTGGGAGTGCCCTCATGAAACTCATTTTGCCTCTCTCTTCATTAATACACTACCACATCATCAAAAGTGTTGACATGACAGCCTGTTTAATGTCCATGAAACCCCACTGAGACTGGTCTCTCTCAATGCATAGTTTCACATTTCTCTCTCTTATACTCCCTCCGGTTTGGTAAATGAATTCGTTTTGGACAAGATTTGTGTCAAACATTGGGAATATAAATGAATAACTTTTAAGTTGTTGAGTTTGGAAATGTGAAAACTACATGAATAGATTTGTCTTGCAAAATACTTACAGACAAGTATACATATGTTAGTTTTTAATGAATATATTTTTTAAAATAAGAAGTCAAAGTTGTACTTGGAGATCATGTCGCTGTCTTATACGACTTCATTTACCAAACCGAAGAGAGTAATCAAGGGTTCAGATTTAATTCAAATCTTACCTTCTTGGAGGTAAAGAGGTGTACCATAGCAGGGCCCATAAACTGCAATAATACAACAACTCTAATAATACATGGACACTACAACTCTAGCTAGTCTCTACAGTATCATATATATATATATATATTTGTGTGTGTGTGTGTGTGTGTGTGTGTGTGTGTGTGTGTGTGTGTGTGTGTGTGTGTGTGTGTGTGTTGCATAGAGCATCTCCAAGAGACTCTATATTCTTTCTAAGTGATAGAAATAGAGATTTTGGTGAAAAATGTCTTCCAACAGTTTATCTAAATGGTCATCCAAATATAGCTATCTTCTATTTCGGATTTTTCGTTAGTCAAATATAGAAGACGAGACTGACTCTCTAGAGTGCGCATAAGAAATAGAGAAGCTGTTGGAAAGTGAAAAGATATAGAAAATGATTTTTATGCAAATGGCTGTCTAGATGATGATTTGGAGAGTAAATTTTAGAAAAACTCTTGAAGATGCTCTAATTCATTTAAAATCCACTATGCTCATGTAGCCAATCTTGCGTGTGGAAGAATGAGAGTCACCCGTCAGGTCCAAGACAACCATTAAGTAGAGACGGATAGTTTTTTTAAAAAAATAAAAAATAGACGCATAGTTGCACTGAAATAAAATGGTAAAAAATTCAGATTTGAAAATATGCCTATCAATTAAAAGAAAATGGAGGGACTACCCGGTGTAACCCGGTAACCGTAACCTAAGAAAATGAAAAAGTTTGTTCATTTGGCTGGTTGCTGATGTTGGTTTGTTCTAAGAGAAAAGTAATGCCGACTGATTTGTTCTGAGAGAAAAGTACTGTTGTCGGGTGGCTGATAAGCCCAACGAACAGACTCATAACGGCTGGTATGGGGCCGGGATTAATGCTCAACTAGTTTTTTTCATACATGTTGACGTTGCTCTTGCATTGACCAATTTCTCTACATTTCACCTGTGCTCTCTAGCTCTTCCCCCAGACGCACTTTCGAGTCACCTTATTGGTCGACAGACACTGCACCAACCTCAACATGAATACAAATGATGCTCAAATCGCCTAATCATTTGACCCATGTACTGTACACACACTAGATCCGCGAATGAAGGAACAAATGATAGTCGACTTTCGTTCGATCGATCATGTATACGCGCTATCTAGCTAATCCCCCCGCTGCATAGCATATGCACACTATATTCCCCATCACCACCGTACCATAGCCAGATCAGCAAAATAAAAACCACATGCAAAACTGTGCAAGTAGCTAACACTAATGCATCTGATGAAGTACTTGAGAAAATAAAGCACTTTCTTCTGCTAAAATTAAAGCTAATGCATATGCATTTGCTTCATTTGATTATGGATCGGAGGAGTTATTTAAATACTTAGCGAGACACTTAATAAAATCCGGCTAGTCAAATGGTTACACACATATGGATTCCGCATTCATCGAAGAGAGGTCTATCGCGCGCTCGCAGCGCGCGCTGTAAACACTAAACATGTGATGATCAAGTGGCTCCATTGGTTGAGCATGTGCTCAGATTCAAGACATGGACCGACCCTTCCGATGCGCTGGCAAATTCAAAATGCAGCTCCCAAAAAGAGAGGGTGTGGCCTCTTTGTGTCTGCGTCTGATTTGTGGGTGACCTATACGAGTCTCTGTAACTGTCATCGTATTCTGCAGTAGTTCAAAGGTTTGGTCACGTTTACCGCCTAGATTGCCGCGCGATCGAGTTTCTCCAATGCAAAGGATATAGAATCATCGCATGCTAGATGTAGCACTGTGAAGCGTGTCCTTTTCTGACTTCTCAATCTTTAAAGCCTTCTTGTGGTTCTTTAAGCAGAAAGTTGCAGAAAACCTTGCTTCAAGTACTCGGACCTCCAGCATATATATTTCCTTTTTCATGACGAGCCGACAGCAACTTGCCGGCCGGTTGATCTTGGCCACCGCACAGTGAAGGTGGCAAGAATGCAAAATGGTCTTGATAAAGCAAGCGTGCTGCATCTATTTCGTAGGGTCTCCAAACCTAGATGCATCGACGACCCGGGGCATGTTACAAGATGAGTAGAACGGCAGTCATGTTCCTGTTATCGTGAACTGAAGTGATACCTCCTCTACTAGCTACCTACCGTTCCCATTTGGAGCCTTGCTTCAATTCACATAGTATATGTTATCCAGTCTACAAGCAAGTTAATCGATCTCCTGCGTATCCTATGGCTCTACCTACCTGCACTAGAGATAGAGTACCTTGATCTGATTTGACCTGAATAGCATGCTGTGAGAAAAGTTTTCTGCAGTTGAAGCAACGAGACATTCAGTTGAAGATGGCCATATATACAAACCGGAGCGATCAGCTGCGCACATATATTCTCATGTGATGGATCTTTTCAAGCCGCTGATCCAGCTACCTACCTAGCTGCTGCTGGACAAGTCAAAGAGCATTGCAGGTTAAGCAACAGTGTCATGTGCAGCGGAGTCGCCAAGTCAAACGGACAGGTATTGAACGCTTCTGTTCTCAGCAAACAACGCGACCGACAGACACGTACAGTGAGCGCTCCGTCTCTCTCGAACCCTCTCCCTCCCGCTAGGGTTTCCCCGCCGCCGCCCCTCGGGCCCCTCCCTTCCTCCCCTCCGGTGGTCTCGCCGGCGGTGAGAAGGGCAGGGAGCCCTTCTCCTCGTAGATCTACTAGTTCTTCAGGGAGTCAGTTGTGTAGTTGTGCCTCTATGACTATTTCCCATCGTGGTTTGTACTACCAAGGCTACTCCGCCGCCGTCGCCATCGTCGTCGTCCTTGTCACCAGCTCTGTCGTTGCCCAGGTATGTCTAAATAAATATCCCTCATCACCTCCCCCGTCGGATCTCGTACCCACCTCTTCCGCCTCGCCCCTACCACATCAATTCACTTCCTTCCGCCCTCCTCCACCTCGTCCTCCATGCAGATCTGCAGTGCCCTCCTCCTCTCCGCCTCACCACCGCCGCCAATATGCTCCACCTCGTTCCTCTCTGCCCCATCACCGCTACAGATCGGCTTCACCCCCACCTCTTTCCGTTCCACAATCACTGCAGCTCTGCTCGCCCCCCAAAGCTTTCAACCATCAACAGATCCAGTACCATTACTCCGCTACAGGCGCTGGCCCATCGTCCTCGTCTCCACCTGGGAATCGTCTTCGAGTGTCATCTACCTCCGGCGATGGCAATACAATAATCCTTCGGTCGCTCAGTGTGCTTCTCCTCCACTCGGTCTTTCCTACTTCAACCGACGCTTTGCACAGCCCTCCATCTGGGTGTATGCGACCTCGTCGCCCCTACGGCCCTTCACCGGAGAGCTCGTCATCGCCACCGCTCAAGTAGTTGTTGTAATCTCTATCTGGTCCAAGGACCTAGTTGTAATTTGGTCTTCTTTGAGGACCTTGATGTAATGGTTGTTTAAGCTTTAATATAATGGAAGTTGTCAAAAAAACGCGACCGACAGACAGGCACAGGAGGGGAAAACTTGATTGAAATGGGTCGTGGGCTGGACCCGACAGGTATTGGGCTTGACGATGACATTTACATTAGAAAAAGTGTGTTTTTCATCTCTTAATTATTGCAAATCAGCCCCTTAATTATATGAACTGGTGCGTTAATCATCACCACATTAGTTTAACAATGATTTAGTATCACATACCAGTAGTTTAGATCATGCAATCATCTTACTAATTACCGTTTAATCACATCTTATGTTGAGTCAATCTCTATAATAATTGAGTGTAAATCAGTGTCATTAATTTTTTCAGAAAGAATTATGGAGTATCCAATTTAGAGAATTTACTTTTAAAAATGTGACCTTTATATTTTAGACTTAGCATATTGCATCCCTAGGTAGTGATTATTGATTAGTCAAATGGTAATGTGGCATAAACCATCAATAGATTTTACTAAACCATTAACCATTGTTAAATTAAAATGTGGGATGATAAATGTACAAAATTAATTAGTTAAAGGATTGATTTGTATCAAATAAAATATGAAGGATGAATATACACTTTTACAGAACGGTGCAAAATACACTTGTCCCTTTACATTACTGAAGATAAAAAGACCGTGTCTCTCTAATTGGTGATGACACACAGAAATGGGCTGAATAAGGCCATTGTATGGCCCACCATAGCCCATCTACCAGCACAACTAGCAAACATAGGGAGAGTCAGCCCACGAGTATGGTGTTTTGTTTTTCGCTTCTTATATTTTTCTTATGTTTTTTTACTTTAATCCTCTAATCCTAGTAAAACCATATTCTATAATTTTGTCAAACCGACTCAACATTTCAGAATAAACTAAGTCAACACTTCGGAAAAACTATAACCACACTCCACGCTCTTAGGGTTTTTTCAGGGGCCATGGCTCTAGTTTTGACGTGATCACTCTGCTATCTCTCTGTTTTTTTAGAAAAAAGCCAATGTTTCAGTGGTAGTGTATGGCTGCTTGGTTGGTTGGAGTTGCAGAGCGGAAAGTCACGGGACTACGGGAGGACAGATTGTTCTCTTGAATCAATTGCCTGTTGCGCGCATGCATGGGATCGATCCATACTATCCAATGGTGCTTATGGAACAATCATATAATTCAAAATGGATTGCTCGGTGCCCCTCTTCCTGATAAATGGTTCGACGGTTTGATTGCGGTTCGCACCATGGGTCAACCACGCCCACCTTTAGGCCATGTCATGCGCTTTGATTAAGCGCAACGGCGCGTTAACACACTCCCATTTCTAGTGGATAGAGTCACAAGATGACAAAATAATCAAAAATTGACCAACAAAGGAAAAAACTGAAAACAGTGTACAACAGCTGAGCAGAGCAAACAGACGATGCAACTTGTGCTTAATTATCCAGATTGAACGGGTCAGATTGTTGTTGGGTTGATCATGAAGGTTTTGACTTCACTTCTCATATTGCAATATCTGTTTTCCGAGCAGAAAGAGTAGTTTCCCAGAGGGATAATTTAAAAGAACGACAGAAAATTCAAAGTGGGTGCTGTCAACTACTTTTTTTCCTCACATATTGTCTTCAGGGATTTTGAATGCAGATCGAACGCTTGTCTGAAGAGCATAAAAAATGTTTGAAAACACGGCTCTGAATGAAGTCTGAAGAGTACTGCTACACAACTATGTTGAGCAATCCAATTCGGATGAGTGGGTTAGTGCAAGCCCACTAATGCAGTACTCTGTATCTATCTAGCGCATATGCTATTCAATTAACATCGAAGTGCGCACGCAAATTTGAAAACCCCGAATTCCAGCCAGGTCAGTTGAACAAAACACCCAAACGATCATACTGCATTTTTCTGGCACAGCTAGTACGTGATCTCCATGACCACATGAAAACAGTAAACAACTAAGCCCGCATTACCCCTGTCCTGTGTCAACTATATCTTCTCCCCAACGACGATCACCTATAAATAGGCTGCCACGGTCCATTTCCTTCTCACCGTACCGATCCGGGCTGCACTCAGAACAGCAAATCAAGCTAACTAGTGAAAGCAGCAAGGATCGGTATGGCCTCAGCAGCGCGCAATGGAGCCGCGGCGGCGGCGCTAACGGTGGCCGTCGCCGTGCTGGCCCTGGCCGGCGGCAGCAGTGCCCAGCTGCAGAACGGGTTCTACAAGGGCAAGTGCAGCGGCAGCGACGTGGAGGCGGTGGTGCAGAGCATCGTCAGGGGCTCAGGGCCTGGTTCGCGCGCGAGAACCCCATCGTCGCCTACCTCCTCCGCATGCAGTTCCACGAGTGCGTCATCAACGTACGTGCCAGAGAGCGAGCTACCCGGCCGGTGTCCATGTCGCACGTACCGTACGGGGTGGTTAATTAATCAGTTAACGTGGCAACTGACAACTAACTACCATATACATGCAGGGCTGCGACGGCGGTCTCCTGATCGACGGCCCCGGCACGGAGAAGACGGCGCCGCCGAACCTGAGCGTCAAGGGCTACGACGTGATCGCGGCCATCAAGGCGGAGCTGGAGCGGCGGTGCCCCGGCGTGGTCTCCTGCGCCGACATCCAGATCCTCGCCACCAGGGACGCCGTCGCGCTGGCCGGCGGCGCCGCCTACCAGGTGCGCACGGGGCGGAGGGACCGCCGCCGGTCGCAGGCCTCCGACGTGAAGCTCCCGGCGCCCGAGTACACGGCGCAGCAGACGACGGCGTACTACGGGCGGCTGGGGCTGGGCGCGTTCGACACGGTGCTGCTGCTGGGCGCGCACACCGTCGGCGCCACGCGCTGCGGCGTCATCAAGAGCAGGCTCTACGGGTACGGCGGCCGCCCCGGCGCGACGGACCCCGGCATGGACCCGGTCCTCGCGTCCGTGTACAAGAGGTACGTGTGCCCCAACGTGCCGTCGTCGGACAACAACATGGTGTTCCTGGACGACCAGTGGAGCGCGCTCAAGGTGGACAACCACTACTACAAGAACATCCAGCTCCGGCGGGGGGTGCTCCCCTGCGACCAGAACCTGTACAACGACGGCTCCACCAAGTGGATCGTGGACCTGCTCGCCAACAACAACGGCCTCTTCACCTGGGCCTTCCCGCAGGCGCTCATCAAGCTCAGCGAGGTCAACGTGCTCACCGGCACGCAGGGGGAGATCCGCAAGGTCTGCAACAGGTTCAACTGATCCAGATCGACCCGGCCGGCCGCCATTGTTCAGCGCAGCGTTCTTGTTTGGTTTTCATAACTGGTTTTTGTTTGATCGTCTCACGCTGCGCCATTATCGTTTCAGAATGAGTTCCTTAATTTGTACCTGAAGTTTGATCCATTCTTTTTGTAACATGCCGATTTGTAGCCATGGTACTACCTCCGTTAACACCATTGGCTATTCGTCTTTTCTACAAATATTTGTGCAAATCGATAAACATACAAGTTAAGTATAAAGTACATTCAATAATAGACATAAGAATCCACATTTTACTTTAGTTATTAACTAACTTATTCAACAGATATTAATGGTCAAAATTGAAGTAAAAAATCAACGATGTCATATATTTAAGAATGGAGGGAGTAACATACCCGATGATTTAATGTGCCCCATTTATGCATGATATCGGTATACAGGTGAAAAAATTCATTCCACATCGTGAATGTGAGCACCATCCCATTTCCACACTCTCACCAGTGGGCAGTGACGTGTGAGTAGGGGCGGATCCAATATGTCAAAGGAGGGGGAACAGGGGGGCTCCTATGGAGTGCGCCCAGCAACGACCCCCCACACACACACAACCCCACGAGCCCCCCCCCCCCCCCCAGCCCTGACACTCTGGATTCGTCCCTGCGTGCGAGCCATGATATGTCCTTTGTTCAAACATTGTAGTCGCCTTGAAAGAAACCTCATTGCGTAGCCCACACACACCATAGACGACAAGACGGTGGAGGCTCAATCAATTGGGGGCTCCTATATACCTACCGGAAGGTGGATAATCATTTAAACTATAAATCCACTTAGTCTACTAAAGACAACACACCAAAGCTATCAACTCATTATTAATATCACTCCAGTAATAACTCATTCAACATTTTCAACTGATTTAAAAATGTTGACCAACATTTTTAAAAAATCTTGTCAACATCCAATATTTTTCAGTAAATGTTGGACAGATATTTTTTAATAATTTTTTTTCAAAATTGAAAAATTTTGAAAAAATTATTTTTAGGAATGTTGACCCAATATTTTCAATAGTTTTTAGTAAATGTTGGACCAAAATCTTTCGAGGAAATGTTGGATCAATAATTTGTCAATATTTTTCACCGATGTTGGACCAATTTTTCACCAATGTTGTCAACATTTCTTTGGCGGAAATGTTGGATCCAACCTTTTTCACAGGTTGCACCAACATTTTTCTCGAACCGATGGTCAACATTTTTCTTAAATATTTTAACATTTTTTTAAAAAACTTAACAATTTTCTCCCCTTCCAACTCTGGCAGTCGATGACGGATGTGGAAAGCTGGCCGACCACGGCGGCGAGCCAGCTGGTCGCGGCGACACTAGGCGGCACGCGGGGAGCAGGGGGAGAGAGGGAGCAGCCCCGCCGCCCGGTCGCGGCGACACTAGGCGGCGCACGGGGAGCAGGGGGAGAGAGGGAGCAGCCCCGCCGCCCGGCTCTCAGAGGTAGAGTTGGCATAATAGCCCGAGGTTCACAACTTAACTCAGCTCGTTCATAGGATTGGCTCGGTTCAGCTCGCCTCGATCTTTAAACGAACCAAGCCTTTATTTCAGCTTGTTTTCTTAACGAACCAGCTCACAAACTACTCGTGATATGTTCGATTAGCTTGTTAGGCTTGATAAAGATGAAAATACCAAAATTGTTTTTTATGAATAGAGTCCTATTACTATTATTTGGTTAAAACAATCGTATTGTTTAACTTGTAAGTCAAATGTGATACTAATTAAGTCTATTTGAGCTCTCAAATTTCTATATTATCATATTTTATTGACTTATGTTACATATTTTTTGATAAATATACTTACAAATTAAAATTTTAAATATTGTTATCATACTTAAGCTATCATATATTACTTAATATTATTTTTGATCATAACATTAATGTTTAATAATAATAAGCTCGCGAGCTTAACGAGCCGGCTCGAACTTTCAAACGAACCGAGTCAGACTTGATTTTAGCTCATTACTTTAACGATGAGCTCGGCTTGTTATTAAACAAGCCGAGCCTTAACGAGCTTGGCTCGTCAGCCACCCCTACTTGGAGGTGCGCTAGCCAGCACGCTGGTGGACCGCGGCGGCACTTCGGCACCCGCGCACGGCGAGGCCGACAGTGGACCTGTAGCAGGGGGCTGCACGATGACGCGAGAAGGTGTGCCGACACGAGGACTGCGGGGTTAGGTTAGCCAACAAATGTGGCCTCGCGGCGGGGCGACGACAACCGGAAGGACGACGCGGCAGGGCAGGGGCGGCGGCGGGGGAGAGAGGAGGGAGAGGAAATGTGTGAGAAAAAATTAGGGTTTGATTATGTTGGACCATTGTGGGTTCTAATTGAGCTACTATTAGTTTCAACCGCTATATACCTTCCGGAGATAGATAGATAGGATTCCCGAATCAATTGGGCTTAGCGTTGGTCGTATGGGCCTCCCCTCTTTCGATAGTAAGTACATCCAAGCCCAATCAAGAAGTAGCTCTGGGCCAGGCGCTTTCCTAAACAAATAAGTAGCACGGCCCAACGGGCCCAGTCCGCCACCGCCCCTTCGCTGAGACCTGAGACGCCGCCGACTCCTCTTCCTCCACTCCCGGCAGCCGCCCAACGCGCCAGCTACGCAGCCGGGGCGCCGCCCACCCCCGCCTGGTGCCCGTCCCTCCGTTTCCATCTCCAAGCGAGCATCCTGTGCTCCGGCCTCCCGACGACCCGAGCCCCCGACGCGTCACTCCACAGGCTTCAAGAAGTCGTGGGGGGACGAAGGAATCCGGACAAGCGAGCGAACAACTAGATGGAGGCGGTAGTGCGGAAGGTTCAGCAGCGAGTGAGGAAGGCGCGGGAGGAGATGGACCTGTGGGACGACCTCAACTCTCGCCTCCTCACTAACTTCAACAGGGCCACCTCGGTCATCGATCGCCTTCCGGTACCTTCTTGCATCATCCTCTTGAGCAATCCCAATTTGTAACAGCTGGTATTGCAGGGCAAGGTTTTACAACAGCAATGCAATTGGAGAGTTTTTATTATCGTAATTGTTCCGCGCCATTTGTATGAGATTGCAACAGCACATTTTAAGGCCTCGTAGAACCTGCAGTGATTCTTTTACTGATGGTAGCCTGCAATTTTGTGATTGTGACTCTGTGATCAAGACCGCAAGTTTCTAGTGTCCTTGGAAATTCTGTTGAAAATTTATAACCTGCAGACATGCGGTTGTGTTGAGATGTTACCGTCCCAACTATCTGGGGTAACTAAAATTTGATTTCTTGCATCGTTTGATGAAAGGTGCTTGGAGAGGACAAGAATTATGGTGCCTTGTGTGGTGTGGCTAACATCCAAAAGGACCTCATGGGGAAGCAGATAGAGAGTCTCGAACTCATCTTCGTTTCTATGAGGGAGACAATGTAAGCTGCTTCACTTTTGTTGCGATTCCCTTCAATTTCGGTGTGAGCAAGCAAAGGTAAAATTCTAGTTCAGTTAAATCTGATGATAATGCTGCAAATTGCTCAGGGAGAAGTTAAATGGCGTTGTGAAAGCTCTAAATAAGGCTCTGCGTGATACCAACCAGATGGTGAGAGGTGGTTCGGCACTCACGGCGAAACAGATGCAGTTACAAGTGGGAATTTTGCCAACGATTGCAGAATGCTTGGATGGGCTTCGAACATTATGTGAGATGCACCAGGCCGAGTAAGAAAGGAATTCTTTTTAGGCCCCATTTGCAATTTCCCAAATTAACCATGTGTAGCTTCTATTTGCTCTTATGGTAACTATGTTGTTGTGTTGGTACATCTTAAGTTGTGTTTCATAACATCATCTTTCTGGACCTTAATCCTTATGACCCAATCCAAGCATAGCAGTAACTATGATTTGAAGGCTCAGTTCATGCTGATTTATACATTCAGTTGATATAGAGACATGATTTGCCAATCCACCAATTGAGACATGATTTATATTCTTTATCTTTAATAATATGTTTAAGATGTCAGATATATATGTTCCCCCAAAAAAAAGATGTCAGATATATGTTATGCCCCCACTCTCGCAATGCATGTAACCTTAGTTTTCCTGCAATAGATTTTGCATTCCCTTTTGTTTTCCTCTGAACTTATCCTGATTTCCATTTCATAGGTTTGCACTAAAGTCATCCATTATCTCCTTGTTGACATGGAAGAGCAGGCAAGTTTGATAGACTCAGCTTACCCTATTCAATTCATTCTCCCTTGAGTTTCTCGTAAATAATCGTGTGATGTTTATTTCTTAATTTAGTACTTAGAACGCTTGCAATTCATACATTTTCATTGGTGCTTTATTAACTAGAGCAATGGTGGTATTCATTCTTTTGCAGTTCCAGTGACATTGCTGTACTCCGGCAACTCTTAGTAGACCAGCCAAACATACCAAAAGATGAAGGTAAGGGATAGATATAAATAGAATAAAAATAAATTATCTGGTTATACTTTCAGTAATGCCATTGTAAGTGTCCAAATACAGAGCTGACTGTTACATTCTTTTCCCCCCATTTTGCAGTTCAATCCATATTTGATGTTATATTTGCAGATGAAATTTGTTAACCGGCTCATATTTGAATTGTTGAAGCCTTGGGCCCTGTGTACTTATCTAACTGTCCACCCAAATGGTGCCTCATTCAGTCTGAAACTCCATTTTCGATGAACCTGATTGTTGAAGCAGTGCATCCAAGCCTTGTCTTTGTTTCCAGCAGCAACAGTGATTGAAGACCTGGAAGCGGTGTCTTTGTTTCCATGAGCAAACAGTGGTTGAAGACCTGGAAGCGAGCAAACAGTGGTTGAAGACTTGGAGCTGCCATGGTTAACTTCTGAAGCATAGGAAGCCAATCTACATTGTAGTTCATACCATATTGCAAATGACATTTTATGCCATTTCCCACTTGGTATGGCCTGGTTGAATCTCAGGATCTCAGCAATATACATTGATAGTCTGGTAGACAGGCTGCAGGTACAAAGACATGTGGAATATTTGCATACCAGCACTGACCAAAACCAGCAATATTTTGCAACTATTCTCATTTCTCGTTTCCTCATTGACCATATATATTGTTCTATTTGTTGCATTGGGTATCTTCGCAGTGTCAGTTGTAATGCACCTCTGTAAATTACTACCTCTATTTTTATTTAGATGTCGTTTCCGACAACAGTGCTAGTGTAAAATGGCCTTGGTTTGCATATGCCGGCATCAACTATATGAAAACAGAGGTAGTATTAGAAAGGCACATTGGATTTTTCTATGAAGCTAATCATACCTGAGAGGAGAATTAACTCAAGCAGACAGACATTCAGTAGCTTTGAACTCTGGTGCTACTGCCTCAAATGTTGTGCATGTAGAATGCTTTGCTATCACTTGAAAAGTGGTATGAATATGCGATGAGCTGCACTTAGGCATAACGTTCCCCTGATGGAAACGATACGGGTTCAGGATTCAGATACATTGCGAAATTTGCAACGCAAATCGTAAACTGAGACTGTGAAGGCGCCTGACAGATTTGCAAGAGCGAACAAGCTGCGGCTTTTCATCATCAGATTACTGAATCTTGAATTTCTTTCTCAGCATGATCCGATCGGCAGGATATGGTCCCTCACACTGATCACAGCCGCCCGTTTTTGAATTGGACGGCGCACGTCCGCGGCAGCCAGCCAGCACGCACGAGCTACGCCCCGGCCGCCGGCTCCCCAGCGAGCTCAGCTGGCTTCACCAACCCCACGAGGCCACGATCCCTCCCAATGCGCTTCCCCGGCGAGCCGCCTCCCCTGGCCTCGCCACGGCAGTACTCCGGCCTCCTCGGCGCGCTCCACCACTGCATATCGGGTGGCAACGCCCCCGCCGCTGTCTCCCTCCTGCCCACCCTCGCCCGCGCAGGCCTGCGCGCGCCGTCTCCGCTCCTCTCCTCCCTCGCGGGCCTGCTCCTGCTCCGCCCGTCCGCCCCGTCCTTCCCCTCCCTGGCTAGCCGCCTCGTCCTCTACGTCCGCCTCGCGGGTCTCAAGCGCCTCGTCCCCTGCTCCACTCAGCTGGCCGACCGCCTCCTGTCGCTGCACTTCCTCCTCGGCCGCCCGCGCGACGCCCGCCGGCTGTTCGCCAAAATGCCCCGCCCCAGCGCCCACTCCTACAACGCCATGCTCGCCGGGTACGCGCGTCTAGCACTCGCGGCACCCGCTGTTGAGGTATTTGCTGCTATGCCGCACCGGGAGCTCGTCTCTTACAACACCGTTATGCTTGCGCTGGGGCGCGGTGGCGAGGCGCGGGGAGCCGTGGAGCTGTACTCCGAGCTCCGGAACATGTACCCTTCCCTTGGGTACAACCATCACACCTTCTTAGCACTCCTTGTGGCCTGTGCTGAGCTCATGGACAGGGAGCTTGCCAAGCAATTCCATGGCCATTTGGTGGTTCTTGGGTTATTGTCTGATGTCAAAATTGTCAGCTCTCTTCTTGATGTGTACAGCAAATGTGGTTGTGTTGATGATGCTAGGAATCTGTTTGACGAAATGCTTATCAAAGATGGTCATATGTGGACAACGATAGTTTGTGCATGTGCTGAAGATGGCCAATTGGCTACTGCTCGTCAGCTTTTCGATCAGATGCCAGAGAAGAATGTATCTTCATGGAATGCCCTCATTAAGGGATATGTTTGCCACGGGAAGCCTGTGGAAGCGCTGGATATATTTCAACACTCGATGAGGGAATGTTTGCAGCCAGATCAGTTCACCTTTGGTAGTTGTCTGAGTGCTTGTGCAACTATGCCTATGCATTCACTGAAACTTGGGCAGCAGATCCATGGAATGTTACTAAGAAGTGGCTTTGATCTAAGTGTAATCATCATTAGCTCACTCATTGACATGTATTCAAAATGTGGCTATTTGGATGGCGCCATACAAGTGTTTGAACTAACAGGCAGGGAAATGAAGGGTGCTATGTTATGGAACGGCATGCTATCTGCTCTGTGTCATCATGGGCATTCAAAGGATGCGATTGCATTGTTTGTTCAGATGATTCGTGAGAAACAGAAGCCTGATGCTAATACATTCTTGCTGGTTTTGACAGCTTGCTGCCATTGCAGCCTAGTTGTAGAAGGGATTAAATTCTTTGATTTGATGAATGAGAGATACAGGATTGTGCCTGGACAAGATCACTGTTTGTGTATGGTGGATTTGGTTAGCAGCACATCATCTGATGATGAAGTAGTTGAATGGATCAAAAGCTCACCTCATAGTTTTAACAAACAAATTTGGGAAATTCTGGTTAGGAATTGCACCATACATGGGAACAGAGAATTGTTGAATAAGGTAGAGGATCAATTGGCAGAATTGGACCATCCATAATAAATGGACGGCTGTTCTTACTTTGTTTTGTGAGGCTAAATGATGGTCATGCTTTCAAGGACTTTTGGCATGGTCAGGATGCTTGTTTGTTGCACAGGAGCCACTCATTTTGGTAAAGCAGAGAATAAGACAACTATAGCTGTACCCATGCACTGAGTCCATTACTGTAGCTGCATTGGAAAGAAATGGCAATGATGGGGTCAAGTGGACTTCGTTATAATGTGTTTGGCACGATTGAGGGAATAGATCATTGTAAGCATTGTTCAAGGAATCTTCTCGAGTGAATAATGTTCTGCTGTTTTTCTGCCAACTTGAACAAAAAAGGTCAGCATTGCTAGAACTTTTCTCAAGCAAGCAATGTGCTGATGCATCACATGCCACCAGATATATGAAACAGGAAATTTGCACTATCTTTCAACTAATCTTCTTAAGAATGATGCGGGCATTCAATTTTTTATTCAATGGTTTCATATACATGTTACAGCTGTATGTTCCATATGTTCCAACACTCCTGTTCAGGAATGGTGTACAGATTCTCAATTACTCGCATTTACAGCAAGAAAAATAATTCTTTTATTGTGTATGAAACAAATAGTCACTTTGATTGCAAATTATCTTATGATATGCTTCTGGGTCCGAGCTATTTGCATAAATCTTTTGTTGTGAATAAGGGAAAGATGTGACAAAGCTACTGGCCCTAGAAAAAAATTGGTGACAAAAGTACTCAGCAGAAATAACCTCAAGGAAGGATATTGTTCTTTTGTTCGACAGGTTAGATGATGCATTATATGTGATGCGACAGCACATTGCTCGCTGAGCCAAACAGGCCCTATATGGCATGTAATAAGTTCATCACCACAAAAACATCTTTTCATTTCAGTATATACTGTTTCTTTTTGCAAGAGTACATGGCTACATGGTGTTATAAAAATTAATCTTTTCTGCTGAAAACTAATTAGACTAACAGGTCTTTCCCTAAACGACATGTCCAGATGCAATGCTATGAGACAGCATCACAACACAACTGGAGCTAATCCCGCACTAATCGGAACACCATATATGTACATCTCACATATTAATGAACCATTTGGTTCATAGATACAGATGTACAAATTTTGAACATCATATGCTTCATTCTCCAAGTCAAAAATTGATCCATGCTACATGAATTCTACTGGCAAAGCTGAATTCCTTTTCTCTAGCCAGGTTTCGTAATTCTTGGTGTATTCTGCAGAAAATGTGCAGCTAAATTACATATTTGACCATGTTTCTCTCCTGTAGCCATGAGCCTTCAAGCTCTTTGGCTCTGTGCCTTGTAATCCTGTTTAGGTTTTTACATTCTTTCTAAGTACCATGACACAATCTTACATGTTCTCAAAAGTTGCATTGCGTGTTTGAGCTATCTGCTAACATGATGTATTTTCCAAAGATCATCCATAATGCTTTTCCCAAACTGGCACAGAGTATATCAGAGTTCCCAGCACAAAAGAGAGCAAGAAGGTGGAAGCAGCATAAACAAAGGCCCTCGCAATCTGTCCACTTCTTCTCATGGTGTAAACTTCAGCAGCAAAAGTAGACACTGTGCTTAAGCAACCAAGGAAACCAAGTTGTATGCCACTTAGAATTGTTGTTGCTTGTTTTGTATGTACCTGTAAGAAAAATCAAATGAATCAGATGTACCGACTTCTTCCCATTGTAACTTATGCAGCAAAATTGTTTGGTCATACCGCTTTGGATGTTACAGCAAGTGCTGCCATGACGCCTGCAGCAAGAACATTGGCTGCAAGGGTCCCAATGGGTAGCCATTTGAAGGATTGTTGCTTTCCAATTCCCTGGCCATTGAGCCTCGCCAGGTACCAGCGTAGCCAAACACCTGGAGGCACTACCGAGCAGCCCATCCAGAGTACAGCACCGTCAGCAAGACTACGGACCTTTACTATAGCCAACGCAATGCTCAGAATCCATAAGAAAGACATCAAAATCATCATCACTGACAGAAGCACAGACTGCTTAGTCCTGGTATCAACCCTCCACTGCTCCCAGTCATATTTGTGACCTATCGAACTCCTCTCCCTGATGTATTTCAGGATCACACTCCGTAGGCGCTCGCCTGTCTCGGCACCAACCGTGATGGACTCATTGACAATGAACATTCCTGAATCAGTGCTGTCAACCATCAGAAGATGACTTTTGTTTTGAGTTTGGTTAGATAACACCTAATTTATAATCCTTTATCTCAAGTTTTTGATCAAACCAATCCATTGACATATTGCACTTTATCATAAAAATATGATGGCATACCTAGTACAATGCCTGCTATAGCATATACCCAGTGGCCTTTGGAAGACAAGGCAACCATTTTCTGGTTCCACCCACTAAAAGTGGTAAGGCTTCCCATGTAGCCCGTTGTGATTCCGACAATAAGATGATCAGATATGTGTCGTATATCAGCCTTGAAGATGATCCCAAACCAGCCCATCAAGAAAGATCCAAGCTGGCCCATGCAATTTAGCAATCATCCTGAGTTAGTGATTAGTACAAATAAAATCTCTTGTGGTTTATCTCTCTTCAAGAATTTTGTGATTCGGTGTAGTGTTGTGACTTGAGCACTAAAAGGATAGAACATACCATATTAGAAGGAAGATCAGGGTATAGTGGGCTTTGGTCTGAGGTGAGTGCCAAGCAGTCTGGGCCAAACAGCTTTTGGAGTCCATATCTTGTGAATACCTTATCATCATTAGCAAAAGCATAATTACTCCAAGGAAATAGGGAATCATGCATAAAAGGTAGTCATGCTGTAATAGCACCCTTTGTCAGGTCCTTCAGTTAAACAACCGCACACCAAAACTTTGTGCTGGCAGACACCTAAGTTGGAACAGAACTGGCTAAAACAATATCAAAAGTAAATTCACTGAATACCAATGATCCAGACTTCAGTGAGTAATAGCATGAAAAAGCAAGTATTGCTGTATTTCATTAGACAAGCATAGGTTAACCAATGATTACTACAAACAACCTCATAAAAGATATCGAAAGTTACCCCGAAAAATCCAAAGACAGCTAAATGGATCATGTAAGCAGCATAGTCAAGCCTCAGAGAAAGCTTATATGGTTCAACCTACATGAAAAACAAGACAATTTCATGTCAGCACCTCTAGCAAAAAAAATACAGCTTTAAGCAGTTCATCAACACAGCAATCATTTGTTTGAGAATGACGAGCAACTGCTCTACTCAACTATTATTTGTACCTTGGTAGATGAATCTTCTGCAGCACTAGAAATAATATCTTTCGTTTCAACTGAAGATACAGGTGCTGCTGCAATTTTGCCATTGTTTCGCATTATTGCATCATCTGGAAGCGGACCAACCTTATGATGCTCTAAGCCATTTGCTATATCTTCATTAGCATCAACTTCAGGTGCTGAAATTCGACCACTTTCGATTAGCTGAGCTAGAACCGAGCTATCGACGTCTCCTAGCAATTGATCCGCTGACTGAAGAGAATGCCTCATTGAGTTCAGTATGGAGTCCCCCATCTCGCGGGAGAGGCTGGTGGATCCCCTTGATACCTGTCTGCTGCTTCTCCTACTTAACATTGAGCCAGACCTAACAGCTAAAGGAGGATCTACTGAATCCATGGATGCACTTCTTGTATAACCCAAGCGGTTCTCTGCAGAAGCATTATGGCTTCTAGCTGAGGAGCTCTCCATTTCTGTTGCAGGATTGTTTCTTCAGCTGCAAAGCCTGGTAACAACCGTCAACCAAAAGTCAGAAAGTCTTATTTATGGCATCAGTATGTATGACTTCATGACTCATAAATTTCCTTCCTTCTCTTCATATAAAAATTGCATGCCATATAAAATCATGAAGCATGGGAACCAAACAATGAGTAGGACAAATAGATAAGATTTGGTGTGTTTTCGTAGGCTGTATCTGGACAAATCACATCACAGGTCAGCTCAATACATGGCTGAGGAGACTGCAGAGTTGTGTTCAAAATCTTACAGATATAATTGTTTTCCCATGCAGTCAGCATCAATTAGTTCACAGTGCTCTCCTCCACATATCGAAACCGAATATTTCTACAAGTAATGGTACTGTCCTCCTCCCCAAACATCCAAATGGAACTTTTATGAAAGAAAGAAAAATAGGGGCCGTCCACGGTTCATGAAAGGTTCAAGAAACTTTCCCTGTGACACACATGGCACAAGCCAAAAACGTGTGCGAGCGACAGAACAAACGTAAACCAATACCAGAAAATAACTAGTTGTTGCAAGAATCAAAAAGTAGTGGGGAAAAGGAAAAAAGAGAAACGAGCGTGTCCGGAATAGTGACAGGCGCCGGTGCGATGAGGAAACGGAAACAAGTGGCGTCTGCTGATTAGGCTGCTGCTGAATAAATAAACTATAGAAAAGTATCAATCCCGTGAGAAAGGTGCCGGCCTTTGACATCTCGACGCTGATGGTTACTAATGACTTTAGTCTAATCTCGATACCATTTGTTAATAAGCAACAACTAGGCCAGTCTAATAAATCTGAGGGGCCTTTTAGGCTTTTAGCTGCAAAGGTTCCGCGGTCAACAAAGGTGGGAGGAAGATCAGCAGGACGGTGGACGGAGACGGACCCCGCGGCTACCAGCTTCGAAGCATGCATGGGAGGCGGGGGCGGAGGAAAAAAATACCCCGCGCGGCGTGCACGCCTCCTGCCTAGTGCTGCTGCCGGGTGGACCTTCCGCTGCTTGTGCGCCTGCCCTCCCCTGCCTGATGCCGCTGCCCTTCCCGTGAATCCAGGAGCACACCGCGCGGCGTCTGATCCCGGACGGACGGTGATGCCGGGGGGCGCGCACGCCACGCGCTGTGCGCACGGTGCGCACAGGATTTTCCTCCGGGGCGGAGGGGGTGAAGAAGACCCGTGAGACCTTCGGAGGGTTGGAAGAATGGGGAAGAGGAGAGAACAGGGAAGGTGATGGGAAGACATTGTTACCTTGGTTGGGGGATTCGGAGAGGAGGGAGAGGAGTCGAGGCGACGGTTGGGGGCTTGGGGCGGCGCGGCCGGTGAGTCTGGAGTTGGTTGCTTTTGGTTTCGTCTCCTCACCTCTCGTCTGGGGCGTCTGGCGTTGAGGCTCGTCCAGCCTCCAGCTCCGCGACCCAGAGGTTGTCACTAGGCAAGGCAGGTTTTATATGTGCTGCTGCCCTTTTATTTTCCCTCTTATATTCCTACTTGTAAGTTGTAATGATTCGCCAACCTGTATAACAGTAGAAGCACAAGTTTGAGATTTTTTTTTATGTTTGGTTTGGGGCACATGGGAAGCGAATGAAATGATGACGAGCATATTCAAAAGATTAGGTGAATGGTTTTCAAGTTACGAAGACGATCATTCCGGAACGAAGAGATTACTCAACATTAAAGTAACTTTTCAACAACCTAGCCACCAAAGTCGCTAAGTCATCCAGCTCTCCAAACTGACCCTCTCGCTAATTAAATTTGGTTGGCCGCTAACCAAATTGACTTGCCAGATGTGAGATGATGCGTGAGATCCGTACGTCATTGTGTGGAGAAGAAAATTTGAATGTAATTTTTTTTTGCGTGGAAAGAGGCTTCCATTAACTCATAGGCGCAGCGATATCGCAGGCCACCAAGTCACTTACAAAGTCAGGTGTGAAATCCCATCGGGCTCCACCACCATCAGGGAATGAACTCCCCTTTGCTGCTAGAACATGAGCTACTTTATTACAATTCCTAGGAACAAAGTTGCATAGAAAGCTACTGAAACCACCAGCTATGATGTTCTTCAGTTCGAGAATGAGACCTCCCACCTCAGCCAGATTGTACGAATCATTTGCCAGAGCTTGTTTCAATATCAGCGAGTCTGTCTCCAAGATGAGATTGGTGATCCCTTTCTCTGTTGCTGCCACAACTCCTTGGATACAGGTAGAGATGGCAATGGGTGTCCGAAATCCGAAACCCGATGGGTTTTTGCTCCATTAGGGCACGGGCGTGGGTCGACTTTTATACCTGTGGGTCTATTAATGGGTAAAAAATGAGACCCAACGGGTTTGTGGGCATGGGTTTGGAAATATAAAACCCGAACCCGTGAACCCATAGGTTTATTAGATCCGACTATATATCACTAAATAATCCAATATTCTTAGCCTATACCTCAATTTTAATGGCTAAACTCCAACTCTTATATGCATACACTATTTCTTATCATGAGTTTAATTATTAAATGATCTATACTATATTTTATGTCACTCATAGGAAGTGTTTTTGTTAACATGTGGTATTATGATTGGATAGTTAATACTATACTTTCATTAATTTACATCAATGTTGAATGCATATGTTTTAAATTGTGAAGATATACATGTATATTATTTTTTTTCTTGTAGAATTGTGAACATATATACATACACATATATGCCTTTTTTGTTTGATTTGGTACCCACGGGCGACCCGTGGGTACCCGTTTACCCGATAGGCATGGGTTTGGGCACAAAATTAAACCCGCCACGGGTCATGGGTTTTTTAATGGGCAGGTTTTGTATTCGCGGGCATGGATTTGAGATGGCAAAACCCAGCGGTTTTGTGCCCGTTGCCATCTCTAGATACAGGCCAGCACCTCCGCTTGTAAAGCATCACGGATGTGTCTGAGTTTACCCGCACCGGCCAAAACAACGTCCCCAGCCTCGTCTCTTATCACAAATCCCCATCCTCCATCGCCATGGCTCGCTGAGAAAGCACCGTCTGCATTCACCTTCAGCCAGTCATTTGGTGGTTTGCACCAGCCCTGCACTCGATCAGTAGCAGTGACGACTGGTTTCTTATGCATCTGCAAGAACTCACAAGCAAGATTATTGGTCACATAGGCCAAGTCACCCATTGTTCTTCTACTCTCTCCTTCTCGAACTGCATTTCGTTCATTCCACCATAACCACAGCAGCAACACTACCTTCATTTGTAGTATCAATGCGACCGTGTCTTTAGCAGAGGGTTGTGCTGCCAGTAAACATCGTTGTTCCTCCAAGAACATCTCTCTCCAGAGCCCTTTCACATGTTTACAATTCAGAAACAAGTGACCGCCATCTTCTATATGCCTGCTGCACATGACGCATCTTGTATCGACATCCATTCCTCTCCTTTCCAGGTTTCTATTCACTGCAAGGCTGTTATGGGTGAAGCGCCAAAGGAACTGCTTCACCTTCCCAGGACAGTTCATATTCCATATGCGCTTCCATTGTTTTTTCTCCAAAACTCCCCCATCTTCCGTTGATGCACCACCTCCTCTACTATCAGCAAGTAACTTTCTCCTGTACACCTTATATGCTGATTTGACAGAGAAGAGCCCCCTCTTATCATAATGCCATGCCACAATATCATCCAAATCATTATGCACCGGGATAGACAGGATAATTTCTAGATCTTCAAGCCAAAAAGTTTGCCTAAGCAATTCTTCGTCCCATGTACCTGTAACTGGATCGATCAGGTCTGTTACTTTCGACAGAAGGGTAGGACCTCTAGGTGTGATCAGCCTTCTCGATGAGTCCCTTGGTAACCAGGGATCAGCCCATATATTGATCTTGCTGCCATCACCCACTCTCCACACTATACCAGCTTTAAGAACATCGATTCCTTTTAAGATACTCCTCCAAGTGTATGACATGTTTTGTTTTGGCAATGCTCTCATAATATCTCCATGTGGGAAGTACTTGGCCCTTAGCACCTGTGCACATAGTGAATTTGGGCTGTGGATCAAACGCCAACCTTGTTTTGCCAGCATTGCCATGTTAAAAGTGTGTATGTCTCTAAATCCTAAGCCCCCTTCCTCCTTTGGCTTAATCAATTTCTCCCAACTTAGCCAATGAATCTTGTTATCTTTATCTTGGTTACTCCACCAATACCTGGCAATAACCGTGCTAATCTGGTCGCACATATCTTTGGTTAGATCAAAACACCCCATAATAAATGTCGGTATTGCTTGTGCCACAGCTTTAATTAGCACTTCTTTCCCTGCCCAAGAGAGAGCTTTCTCCTTCCACCCTTGTATTCTCCGCCATGTTCTCTCCTTCAAATGAGCAAAGACCTTTGTCCTGCATTGCCCAACATGAACCGGCATTCCCAAATACTTATCATTCATGGTGGTCTTCTGGATATTCAAAGCCTGCATCACTCTCTCGCGATCATTTCCCCCCGTGTTCGGGCTAAACATTATAGTTGATTTATCCTTGTTAATCATCTGCCTGAACACTCCTCATACAAATGGAGAATCTCCTGTAACTTTTGTGCATCCCCCTCCTTTGCTCGGAACAAAATTAAAGAGTCATCAGCAAAAAGCAAGTGGGACACCATGGGAGCTCCTGGACACACCTTAATACCACGTAAACAGCCTTCTTGCTCAGCTTGGTTTAAAAGGGCCGAAAAACCTTCTGCACATATAAGGAACAAGTAAGGGGAAAGCGGATCACCTTGTCTAAGTCCTCTTTCTGGTATCACCTCATGTGAGAGCTCCCCATTCACTCTGATTCGAAATCTCACAGAAGATACACACTTCAGTATCAAATCAATCCACCGCCGACAGAAACCCATCTTAGACATCATGTCCTCCAAAAAGTGCCATTCCACCCTATCATAGGCTTTGCTCATGTCGAGTTGAATGTAATTTTTGATATTTGAAGAGTGGTAAGAGAGTTTGTCTCAGTAGTGAGTGGAATTTTTATGAATAGGTAAATAAAGAGTAAAAAACTATGTTTTGAGCCTGTTCGGCTTATCTCGGCTTATTTCCTCTCACACAACACTATTCAATCTACCAGCCGCACAATATTTTTAGTATCAGTCGAATAGACTCCATGTTCTATTGGAACTTTACCTACCTCAGTCAGATATTCGACGTTAGCTCAACCGTAAAGGACGGAGAGGTTTTGCGATCATTCTCACCGGAAAATAAACCGATGCAGTAACCCAACACTCTAGTTTATTACTCTAAGATCTCATACACAACCTAATAATCTTATAATTCCACTACCTCTTCATCGAACAGATAGTTTCACGAACAATGATGTCTAAAAGTCAAAAGCTCAAATAAGTAACGAACTTCACGTGTAGATTCTGAAAAGCTAAAACTCTAAAAAAATTGAATTTATATGAAAGGTTGGAAAGCTTATTTTTATAAGCGCAACTTTGTTAGCTCAGAAAGCTAAACACACCTTTGGAAACCGGAGTAGTGTTAACATTTTCAAGTAGAAAGTTCAAATTGCAACTGGGTCCTAAATCAGGAACGGAGGGTGAGTCGCCACCACTGTTGGAGCTTTTCTTTTTTAGTCAACGGAAAAGGAGATTTCATTTCATGTTATAGCCCAAATACGGTCCGAGGACACAATTGACCTCTGGATCTTCTCGCATGGCCTGGCCGAGGCTGAATTGAAGTCATGTAAGCTGCCTGGCCATTACAATTTACACTTATCCATGCAGATAGTCAAATTAAGAAGAACCGTCCATTCAACAAAATTTAACGGTAGTATCAAAAAGTATCTAAACAATAATGAAAAATTACTATGATATTCTTTCAGTACTTGACAAAGCTCAGATTATTTATACTATGATATTGTAACTATGTTTTTATTTTGTTTCTTGATTTCCTTTTATGATGTATTTGTTGTACAGTGGTATTCTAGCATATTTCTGATTTATTTCTTCAAAGAAACATAAATTTTCAAAATTCTTGTAATTGTTTATAACTGATTTTGCTTTTTATTTTTCTATCTCAACCAGCATCACTGCAATATATAAAGCATCTAAAAATTGGGGAATTCTCAGGGCATAAAACCATAGTTAATTTGAAGTGCATTTAGGTTCAAATGTCGCCAATTATTATTGTTTTCAGTGATTTCTTAATTTAATTAAGAACATAGATGCAATGGTATTCAAGATAGTAAATACTTAAGGTTAGCATTTTCAATCGAGGCGAACATGGCGCGCCATTCTAACTAGTTAGTCTATATTCGTATAAAACTGATATGCATCGTCATGGCTTGATTGGATCATGAGGTAGACCCAGACATATAGACTAATAACTTTTGATGTTGCTCACAACACAAAAGGGGATGTAGCTCAGATGGTAGAGCGCTCGCTTAGCATGCGAGAGGTACGGGGATCGATACCCCGCATCTCCATTTTAATTATGTTTTTTTATTTTTACGGAAACATTTTTGAGATTCTGCGTGTTTTTTCTCTTGCTCAGACTAGCCAGACGTGATGTGCAACTTTGATCTTGTTGTAAAATATAAATCCTCAAAATCATCACCTTTTTTTAAATAATCGACAAAGCTTAATGAACCTAGACGGTGTGGTGCACATAAAATCAAAAGCGTCAGAGAAACACCATAAAGTGAAAATATTACTGAACTATTGATTCTAAATTTGCATGAATAGTTCAGAGAGGAAACATGAATCTACACCACTATATAAAAAACGTAGAAAGCTGATGTATTTCATTTCAAGCGTGCCAGTGTTTAACGCTCTATCAATCTATCATGCACTGCGCAAGAGACAAGTGCTTGGAGGTACAGATTCGACAAATAAAATAAGTGAAATATTTTCACCCAAAATAAGTGATTTTGCAACTGTGAGATTGGGTGATATTTTATCAAATTACTAATTCATTCTTTCGCAACCCCTTTTCAGCTTTGTAAATAAACTAGGAGAATCTCCCCCGCGCGTTGCTGCGGGAAGTCAAAGTAAATATCTTTGAAATAGCTCATCTATTCCAAATAATGTGGCAGCTAAAATCAGGTAAAAGGAATAATAAAAGGGTATAATGTGTTCGAGCAAAGACCATGAGCGATAAAAGAAAGTATTTTTATGTACCCCCATAGGGCCACAGGCTCCAAGACCTCCAATCCTATGGTTCTCATAGTTCTAAGTATATTTTATACCCATAGGAGCACAATGGTCCAATAATTACAAAAATCGAGCCAAAGGAAAAAAATGTCTGCAATAATCCGAATTTAAAAACTTGAAGATTACCCTGTTTTCGGGGTATTCAGAGGAAATATACAATGCATCTTAGATAAATATCCTTCCATAAAATGAACAAAAATGTATCAAATGAAAGGGTTCAGCTAGATTTGGGAGAAAGCATTGTTTGAAACAGACGATTACAATTTACAAAGGTCCAAGATGCATACCGGGCTGCCATGGAATCTATGCAAGCAAATTTCTGTACAATGGTGGTCCACGCACAGGATCAGAGCAGTCCTCCAACACCCTGTCGATGCACGTCGGAAGCCCGGCAGCCTCCACCACGCACGGGGCCACGCACGCTGGCGGCCTACACGCAGCGGCCACGCTCGCGCCGGAGGAGCGCTCGAACGCGCCCAGCGACCCGCCGTGCTGCTGCTCCGCAACGCAGTCGCCCGCACCCGCCGCTCCCCGAGACCGCGGCACACTCGCCCGCGCCTGCAGCGCCGCCTACTCCTCGTGCCTCCAGCTCGCGGCGCAGCGGCAGCCTCATCCTCGGATGTAGCGGCAGCGGACGCGTCCGCGGATGTAGATTTGAAGAGCAGCGGCAGCCTCATCCTCATCATCGATATGCTGTGCTGGGCCATCCTCGGATGTAGCTGCACCGCACGACTCGCCTACTTCTGGACGCGTCCAGTATGCATCTTGGATGCGGCAGGCGTGGCGCAGCGCAGCATGCTCGGCGGCGCACGACACGCACGGTCGCGCCGCCGCCGCCCGGTTCCTGACGCGCGGCCGCCCGACCCACGACTCGCACGGTCGCGCCGCCGCCGCCCGGTTCCTGCCGCGCGCCCGCCCGACCCACGGAGAGTGACCGGAAGAACGTCCTCGGCCTTGGCACTTGGTAGCACCGGCGAGGCCTCCTGGCGCGCGGACCGGCTCCGGACGCCGCCCTTCCCGATGTCGACGGCGGAGGATGGGCTGTGTCGCACGACGGTGCGGCCGTTGCCCGGGATGACGCAGGTGAAGACGACCCTGATCTTGGCGAGGCAGTTGACCCAGCACGGGATGCGCGCGCGGCCGGCGACGAGGCTCTCTCTCCCCTCCCACTTCAGGTTCTATCTCCAGCGGCGGATGGGATAGCCTTATAAATGCAATGGAGTGATTATTGCTGCGTCCGACCGGCTTCCAGAGGTAGGCGAGGAAATCTCCATCCGACGGCCTCACCGGATCAAATTCAGCCAGTGACGTGAGGGCGCACGCGACGGGAGGCGAGATGAGGGTCACGACGTCAGGGGGGTTCCACGCGGAAGGGGAACGATGAGGGAGACAACGCCTCAAGGGCTTACACGCGTACGGGAACGGCGGCACGTACGCCAATCCGGGGAAACCTAAGGGGCGGGGAACGGAAGAGATGAATGAGCTGCGAGAAACGGACGGAGAAGGAGGAGAGCCAGGCGCGTGCGGGGAAGAAATGCGGAAACTACGAATTCACCCACACTTCTAGGTTGCAGTTATCAGTGACGTGGACCAATCATAGCCCTGAGAACTTCCAAAAAGTCTCTAGTGGGGAGCTCTTATATAGGAGTTATAGATGGTAATGGCAGATAAACATTTCTCTCTGTATATATATGGATATATAGAATAATAAAAAGAAAAAGGAAAGCCCAACATATTTTTGTTCGTCCGATCTGACGAACAGGAGCAGCCCAACCCCAAACGGACGGCTCCAGATTTTTTTCTCCCCACACTTCCCAGTTCCCACAACCCCACCAGTCATCACCGAAGAAGAGCAAACCGTTACCGGACCATCCTTCAGTTCGTCGCCCGAGAGCCGACGCGCCGAAAGGGGGCAAGCAAACCCTCACCCGCGACCCCCTGGGCGTGATGGCGGCGCCGGAATCGGAATGCGGCGGGGGCGATGCCGGCTACCAAGACCTCCGCGACGTGAGCGTCGAGGTAGACTCGGGAACGGCCCGAGGCGGCGGGGGAGGAGGCTTCGCCGTCTGCTTCTGGCTCTACCTGTCCAGCTCCGCGAGGCCGTCCTCGGTGATCCTCCACCAGGTTGGATGGATTCTTTCCCCTCCACGGGTTTTGCGCGGTTTCCAGGCGATGGCTTCTGTAGGAATTGCTTCCTTAGGAGTAGGAGGAGACCGCAACAGTGCGCTGATTTTGTGGTCTGAATTGCTGTGTCGACTGTTACATTTCTTAGGTGTTAAGTTCGGTTATATCTCTCAAAACCACTCGGTTGATGTTCGATCTAGGCTGTTCTTCCAGCAGCGCACTGTGCATAGCAAAATCTTCATCAGGAGCGACTGAGCGAGTACTGTATTTTTTCCCCCCAATTTGTGGTAGTTTGAGGGGATTTCGTGTTTACAGTTTCAGGGAGATTTCTTTGTTGAAAGGGTATTCCTGGATTTTTCTCGTGAAGTTAATCAGAACTGGTGCTAAGTTGGTTGGATTTCTTGATTGCGCAGGTCACCACGGGAGATGACAATAAGTTGCCATTTCTTGCTTTAGGCGAAGGAAATAAACTGCTTCTCTTCCCTTTGATGAAGATGCACAGAGAAGCTCCTGCTCCTGCTAGTTCCTATCCATGGACTGACACAACCAATCTATCATCCACAAGTGAATGCCCTCTTGAGCAATGGTTCCACATTGGGTGTGAGGTATGATAAACAACCATAGACTCCCCCGTATTTTATACCTCTGCATTTGTAGCCCCAGATGAATATATGCATGACAGGTTGACCATGCAGTTGATATTTTCCCTCGCTCTTATTTCTTTTGTGTAGATGTATTTATTGAAAAATTGTCACATGTAGCATGTCTTTGTTTCCTGCTGTGTCCAAATGTTAGTCTTTCCCCCACCTTTCAGAATCAGTGGATTATTTAACATTGCTTTGTATCTACCTGTGCCAGGTTACTGAAAATCTTATGCGTCTTCACATCAATGGTAACCTAATGGCTGAGACTCATCTTTGTTCCCTATCTGATGAGCAGCACCATCACGACGATTATGCAAACAAAATTAGCTTAGTTGGAAACGATAGCAAGCTTGAAGGTTATATCTATAATATTGAGGTATCATCTGTACTAGGAACTATAAAAGAAGAACATGCAAAGGTGATTCATCTAAGCTAATGCCATGGCCAGTATTTTGCCTGTGAAGGTGCTGATTTGGTAATATTCTCACTGAATTGCAGAACTCACCAATTAAGTTATCTATTGACTACTCAAGCTCTGATGGAATCGAAGAGGGTGATGATGGCATTTGGAACATTGTGGGTGGGAAGGTAAGTAAGATGCCTGTAATGTCACTTCTTGGCGGGATTTGTTCCATGTTTGTTTTAATTATGCTATACAAATCAAGAAAATCATCTGTGTTTCAGTAAAATATGCCAAACAGCCTGAGAAATCACACTTGAGTTGAAGAAAATAATAATTAATATTATTTTTTCCATATATTGAAATATGTATTTAATCAGAAATGACAACAAAACATTCCCTAATGAAACTTTTTGATGCAGGCATCTTGCAGGAGAAACTTCATATTGGAAGTAGTACTAATCAACGCTTTTGGTGAACCTGTGAAGGATAAAGAGGTTCTTTGTTTGCTTAATAATTTCAAAATTGCATACTGCTTTATTTGTTTGTATAGTGTTCTTATCAGTTTATACATCTTCTAGGTTGTTGCTTCGCTTGTCTATGCTGACAATGGAACGGCTGTTGAAAAATCAAGGGATGATTCAGAGCCTCCCTTGCTTATTACTTCTGAAGGACTTGAATACCCAGCTGTAAGCAGGCCTCTACCAATTATTCGTGGACGCGCAATATTTAAACTCAAAATATCACAGGTGGGTTTCCCCGGATGTAAAATTTCTTCAGTACATATAAGGAATTTCATTTAATTATCTGGATGCCCCCTGGTGGAGCATACAGTTTTCATCTTTGCCATGTCACTGTTGGAAGCAGAGTTTTGAATGGTTCGCTTCAACAGTGCTATTGCTAGAAATAGCTACAGAATGACACTTGCATATAAAACTCGGCCGGTGAGGGAAAGACCGCCCCCACGGTATTAACTACGAAGAAGCCTCGGCTTCTCCGACCGAGAAAATCCCCGAACCCTAGCCCCGTCCTGACACCGGGAGTCGTAACCCGTGGGAAACTACCTGGGCCATACACGGTCCTCAGGCCGACCTGGGCCATCTCTTAACCAGTGGTTTGGCACACGGGGCCAGCGAGGGGATTTTTTTTACCCACAGACAGAAATTTGCCCCACCCGGGGTTCGAACTCACGACCTGTGGGGTGCCGCTGGCGTGCTTTGACCAACTGGTCTAGCACCCTTTGGCATGACACTTGCATATGAAGAAATGCCCATCCCTTTTATACCCTTATTTCTTTTTGAGGTGTCAAAGGATGATTTGCTCCGTCCTAAAATTTGCGGCAGCCTGGTTCGAACCTGGGTGGCTGGGCTCTCACTAGGAGCCTCTACCAACTTTTTGAGGTGTCTGTGGTTGATAAATATTACATAATTCCAAATGAGGTTCTCTACTCTCAGCTTCTCTCCTCTATTCATTCCTAGGAGCAATGTAGCCTCCAAAGATCCAATATAGTGGGCATGCAATGCTAAATTTATAAATAAAACAGCTCAACATAATGCTATGTATGTCATCATTGATACGTTTTAGATCCATCCAGCACAGTTGTAGCTGTTGGACCTTTAGCAATGAGCAGGTAGAGAAACTTGAAGGTAGGAAAGACCATAAAAAGGGTTGTGATATGCTATACCTAGTAGGGAACATATCTAGTGCAAACCAGATACCCTATGCAAACTTAGAAACTTTCAATCAAGGCCGCAAGATGCTCATCCAAGGGCCAAGGTGGAGGGGGGTTATCGTAAAATTTCATTGGAGATGTTGGTGGTGGGCAGTTATGTGCAAAATAACACCCCTCCCCTCTGCCCCTTGGATGAGCATCTTGTGGCCTTGATTGAAAGTTTCTAAATTTGCACAGGGTATCTGGTTTGCACCTGATATGTTCCCTACCTAGTATGGTACGCTAATACCACATATCAACTACTTCTGTACAGTTTGGTTTGAGGTGCAATGAAAAAACTTATCTCTAGTATCAAATTTGACTGCTAAAGAAAATAAAATGTTCTTCTTACAATAGCAATAGCTGCATGCAGCCCAGCAGTTGCATATACCCACGATAGCATCCACAATCTACAAGTGATGCTCATATCCAAAAAAAAAACAAGAGTTGAACTGATTGCGCTCTATATAAAGCACATGCATATCCATACTTTTTTTTAGTCGCTTGATTTTTGTCCATGACATAAATCTGATTCTTTACAGCTCTCCTCCAAATGCGATAATAAGCTCTTCCGTATTCAATTCTCTACACTGCACATGCGAAGATATCCTTTTATGGTGGCATATTCCAAAACAATTCGATGTATATCTCGAACCCGCACCATCCGCCCATTGGGTTCTGGAAAGCGGGCGAATTCTACAACGGCAGATGAAATTGACGTGCTCAATAATGGCCAAGGTTTAGTTAATGCTGACAGAGTACATGGTTGCCTACATTCTCATGGCCAAAGTTCAGTCGTGCGTTTTCATAAGCCCAAGTTTTCGAAGATAGAAGGTGATGGAATGGCGAAGGTAGTAGAGTCAAACAAAATACTATCACAGGTAATGAATCAACTAGATTAAAGTACTCGCTCAGTTGTGTTTAGTTTGTGATTTCTTGATTTGATAGTTTATCATTGGCTTACAGAATAAGAATGCCAGAAAGATGGTGGTAAGCAAAGAAGCGCAGGATGTCATGGTGACAGACTCTTCAACATCCAACTACGACAGCTTTGATTCAGGAAGTTCTTGGAGTGGGTCAGATGGAGATGACGTCGAAACCTTTTCAGATGCTGTAGTTTTCAGATACTGTCTAGATAGCACCTATGACCGGTCAAAGTTTCTTAGAGTTGCAGCTCCTACTTTTAACAAAGATGACTTAGTAAAGCTTGCAGATCAGGTCTCACTGCACAGTGGATGCTCCCACCACAGGTTACTAAATTCTTGGGCCCTACAATTTTTTTAAAGTGTTTCCTCGTTCCTTGTATCATTGTAATTAATTTTTATTTTCTTCTTACCTTCCAGAAACCAAATATTAATGTCTAAGCGATTGCTCAGAGAGGGTGCTGATACTTGGAGCATGATCTCAAAGAACAATGAACGTGCTCTCTGGTCATCTGCCATTCCTGGGATCATAACAAAATTTACAGACATTTCCCATTCTGTGAATCGGGGTTTGTCAGAGCAGGTAGAATTTTACTCCTACACATAGCCTCTGTACCCCTACTCTCTACTTTTGTAATTAGCACAAGAAATAAAAGTTCAATTGCCTGCTGTTTACTGCTTTAGGACCTGGAGGTCTTGAGAGGAATTGCTGGTTGTGGTGAGGATATCGGAAGAGATGAATTTGATCGGCTATGGTGCTGGTTATACCCAGTGGCTGCTTCGTTGACAAGAGACAAAATTAAAAAGCTGTGGGATTGCACATCACCAAGATGGATAGAGGGATTGATTACTGTACAGGAAGCTGAGAATGCGCTAAGAAGTTCCAGGGAACTACTGAAGGAGCCAGGAACGTTTGTTCTCAGATTTCCTACCACCCGAAGCTGGCCACATCCAGATGCAGGAAACCTGGTTGTCACCTACATAGGCTCAGATAACTCCATTCATCATAGACTACTCTCTCTTGATTCCAGGTGTGTTATGATTGGCATGTTTCCCTGTCCTCTATATTCTGTTGGCAGTAAAGCTGCTGAATCTTACTCTTTTTCTACTGGGCACAGTTTTGCTAGGGCTGAGAACCTGCAAGATTTGCTGCTGCAGGAACCTGAACTATCGCAATTGGGCAGGTAAAGCATTCTAAACTCTGAATTGTGCAAGTGCTGCTCCTTCCGGTACCATACTTGCAAAACGATTAAAGATGTTCTCATTCTAATTCCATTCAAATGCAGGGTTGATCGGCTCCCAACCGCCATCCGGAGATGATCCAAGAACCTGAGTCTGGATGCCATGAGCGATGAGAAGTCAGCGGCTCACTGCATGCAAATTCTTCGCCATCCAAGAACCATAGCCCATATCTGTTGCCTGTTGTTACCCTGTACAACCTGTAAATCGGCCCCGTCGTACAAAGAGAGGATGTTGTCAATACTAGCGAGATCTAGTCTAGTTGCTTCAGAAATCAGAACTAACAGTAACATCAGCGATCAGGTGTCTCGAAACCAGAGGTTTTCTGAGTTGGTCTATTTTACATGTACATATGCTGATGCCTGATGATTCATCTATCTGCAGCTTTCTTTTCTTTTTCGTTCCTTTTAATTCCTCAGTGGCTCAGTTTGGTGCCGAAAGGAGATGAATACTACAGCATAGCATGGCGGCGGGGGTCATTTTCGCCCATGTCGGGTCATTTTGGAGATATTTCGAAAAATCTCGTCATTTTGGGGCCAAGCCCACTGGACCGCCACCCATCCAAGCCCAAAATCCCTGTGTCTCTCCAGCCACTGGCCCGGCATCCCTCCCCGCTGCTCCGCCGCCGCCGTCGCCGTGCACGCGCCACCCCTTCGGCACTTCCCTCCCCACCCCGCCAAACACGGCCAAAACCCCACCACGCCGCCGGCCACCGAGAGGGTTTTATCCTCCTCCGATGCCGCCGCCTCGCCGCGCGCTTCTCACCTCCCTCCTCCGTCTCCGCACCTTCTCCTCCTTCGCCTCTCCCCACCCACCCGCTCCCCTGCGGCGGCACCAGTTTGTCGCCGACCCCGCCGCCTCCACAAGCCGAAGCGTCCTCGGGGGCATCGGCAGCGCCGGTTCTGGGAGCGGGAACCCCTTGGCCCCGACGCAGCTCCTCCGCGACGACCCGGTGGCAATCACCGCCTCCCTCTGGGTCTCCTCCTTCCGCGCCGCCGCCGCCGCCGCCGATTCCGTCTCCGCCTCGTCCACCCCCGCGCCGCCGCAGTCACTCGCCCCCTTCCTCTCGCGCCTCGAGCTGTGGGTGCTCGCCTACCAGAAGGCGTACGCCGACGAGACCGGCTCCTACCTGCCGCGCTCCTCCATCCCGGCCTCCACGCTCGCCTCCCTGCTCACGCTCCGCAACGCCGTCCTCGACGCCCGCTTCCGCTTCGGCAACCGCCTCACCCCCTTCATCCAGTCCCCGCGTGCCGCCAACGCGCCGGACCCCGCCACCCTCTCCAAGCGTAAGCTCCGCGCCCTCCTCACAACCCCCGGTCCGCCGCCTTTTCAGGACCGCGTCGTGCAGGAGCTGCTCCTGCTCCTGCTCGAGCCCGTCTACGAGGCCAGGTTCTCGCCAAAGTCCTTTGCCTTCCGCCCCGGTCGATCACCTCATGCCGCGATCCGCACCATACGCCGCAGCTTTGCGCCATACCTCTGGTATATCAAGGGCGACCTCTCCCCACTTCTGCACTCGCCTGATCCTGCACTTGTCGTCGGTGCGCTAATCCGTGATGTGCGTGATAAAAAGGTGGTGGATTTGATCCGCTCGGCGTTGCTCACCCCGGTGGTGACTGCAAGTGATGATGCTGCGATAAGGAAGAAGAAGACAAAGAGGAAGTACCAAAAGAAGAAGGTGCTGCCAGAGGGGGAGCCGAAGCCTGACCCTTACTGGTTGCAGACGTTCTTTGGGTTTGCACCAGAGGAGGCGATGACGCAGCCTGATTGGGGACATTGTGGGGTGCTGAGTCCATTGCTTGCCAATGTGTGCCTGGATGAGCTTGATAAGTGGATGGAAGAGAAGATTAAGCAGTTTTACAAACCATCCAAATCGGATGTTGTGGGCGGGGATGATGGTGTTGAGCAAGGTAATACATCGTGGCCGGAGTTTGTTCCCACGAGTGGACCTGAAAAGACAAGGAAGGTGGACTACATTCGATATGGCGGGCATTTCTTGATCGGTGTGAGGGGGCCAAGAGCCGATGCAGCAGTGCTCCGGAAGCAGTTAGTTGAATTTTGTGATCAGCGGTTCCGGGTCAAACTTGATAACGAAAGCCTCCCTATTGAGCACATCACTAAAGGGATCATGTTCCTTGATCATGTGCTGTGTCGTCGAGTTGTGTACCCAACGCTGCGTTACACAGCCACGGGTGGCAAGATCATAAGTGAGAAGGGAGTTGGTACACTGCTATCTGTGACAGCTAGTCTGAAGCAGTGCATCAAACAGTTCCGAAAGCTCGAGTTTTTAAAAGGAGACCGGGAACCAGACCCACAACCATGCTTCCGTATGTTCCATGCCACACAAGCTCACACAAATTCTCAGATGAATAAGCTTTTACTGACAATGGCGGAGTGGTACCGCTATGCTGATAACCGCAAGAAGGTGGTCAACTTCTGCTCTTACATTATAAGGGGGTCTTTGGCAAAGCTATATGCTGCCAAATACAAGCTGCGGTCAAGGGCAAAGGTCTATAAGATCGCATCAAGGAACCTTAGTCGGCCATTGAAAGATAAGAAAGGGCAGTCACCAGAGTATCACAATTTGCTGAGAATGGGCCTTGTGGATTCGATTGATGGTCTTCAGTATACAAGGATGTCGATGGTTCCAGATCCTGATTATACACCGTTACCTAGTGGGTGGCGTCCTGACCATGAGAAGATTTTGCTGGAGTACATAAAGCTCACAGATCAACAGACGTTGGAGGAGCAGCGAACTTGCATTAGAGAGGAGGGGCTTATAACACCGCAGGACTATATTTCAATGCTTGTATGGGGCTACAAGAAAAATGCAGTTTTATTTCCTTCTTCAAAAGAGAGTATCACCCAAGGATCTAAGGAGGACCTTGGTTCAGATACTGATGAATTGGGTGAAAAAGAGCTAGGAAACGAGGGCCGTGAGGGTTTCCCAAAGTTTGCCGAGATGTCATGAGTATTGATGATCTCTGTAAACTTCCCAAGAAACATTTGACTGGATGGTGACAACGAAATTACATGAAACCAAATGCTTCACTGCTTCACGCTCAAGGAGATGACAGCTGCATTTGCCAAAACCATTGAGGTCTCTTGGTTGACCGGATCTTGGTGACCTAAGTAGATGGCTGCTTCCTGCTCAACGAGTGTGCAGCTGCGTCAGTCAAGTGCATTCCTTAATGCTGCAGACTATGGTGAATTTTGTCTGGTGAGCTTTGACCCAGCATAACATCATGGAACTAGTGGAGATTACATTTTGGAGACAAATTGTGTGGTACATGCAGAGCTCACTGCTCATATATCAATCCTGATGTTTAGTAAGATTTTACCAAGCCTATTCATGCATTTAAAAAGTTACATAGAAAAAGGAATCATCATGTACACATTCTATCCAAGTGCCCTGCTTGTGCACACTGTTGAATCTTTTATCAGAAGCAGACCTTGCAACGAAGAGGAAAAGAAGCATGGTGTTTTTAGCATTTATGGGCCTTATGATGTGTTCAGAGCCCCTGATAATTTCTCATATCTCCTTGTCCTGTGTTTATTGTGTTTAACTATTAATTTTCTCCACCCAAGTCTGCTGTTGGCTGAATAGTTTGGTAAAATAAATAGTACTGTTCCAAAGCTGTCCTGTTGTTAGCCATACTTCAATTCGCTAAACATGGTTTATGATCAACAAAATTGTTGTACAAGCAATATTCTATTTTTGCTTATACTTGAACAGCTGCAAGGAACACATATCAGCTGCGTAAAGTCATAAGTTTGCTCCTTGGAGCAATCATTTCTTGCATAATTTTTGCAATTCTGTTCTTTTGCATTTACCATCATTCTGTCAGTTTTTAGGGAAAAGTTTCTGTTATTGTCAGTATATCTTGCAATCAGCACTGAACTGACCATAGTTTGAACTGTATTTTGAAAAGTTGCTAGGAAAGGTAAACGAACTTGAGAGGTAGAAGCCATACAGGATGTTGTACTGCTAATCCTAAATCAGACTTTGTAATGTATACTGTTTTTTAAGGGAATTGTTGAGGATTGCATGATAGCATGACGAAATATTATAACTGTGACAAACTGGCTTGCAGAATAGCACAGAAGCAATGTTGAGTGATAATTTATTTGGCTCCGTGCTCATTATCCTGACCTCTCTAATATATAGTGGTATATGGGAATCACATTTGTCATTTTCTACAGCCGTTCCACTGACCTCAGAGAATAAAATAATGTTCTCTTCCTTTGGTGAATTCTAATAAATCAGGTTGTGTCAAAGTAGCTTGTGGTATTATTATGGTAATTTATATCTGGTGGCAAACATATCTTAAGTAGTGTACATAGGTATCTGAGCTCCAAGTTATACCAATCTGTAGTGTTTCAAAATTCCTTTTGCGTCACCAATATTTTAATAATTTCCTTTTTGTCTTCTGTGTTTTACACTACAGGGGACTGGTGCCTGCGTGCTGTAGTTTGTGCTTCATGTTACTGTTTGCAGTTATTTGTGGGTTATTTTGTTCCATGTTATCGTACTGCTGTATCAATCTGCCTAACATTGATGCTAACATCCACTTCCAGATCTAAATGCCAGTATGGATTTTGACGTAAAACTTGGGTCCCATGGAGCACATTGAGGTATGACAATCGTCCACTTTACTAGTTTTCTGTTGTGCCAATCGATATGGTGGTGGACATGAAGGCTCTCAACAGTTGCCATGATATTGTTTCCCACTATAGACTGATGTGTCATGTGAGGCACTTGCGATCCAGTCTTTAGAGTTGTCCAATGTTACCTTTTTATTACTGTTTTTATTCAGTTCCTAGAAAACCCTCTTATAGGTCAGAGTCTGAAGTTTCCTGATATAACACAACACGGTTTGCTGATCAATATTTAATAAATTATAGTATTGTATCTACCCCTGGGTTATAATAAATGGAATAGCTTGTCTCCTTAGTATTTCTTCCGTCCCAAATTGTAGGTTGTTTTGGTATTTTTAGATTCATACTGTATTGTTTATTATATATCTATAAACATGTCATATCTAGATGAATAGCAAAAACTTTGAACCTAGAAATGTTAAAACGACTTACAATTTAGGATGGAGAGAGTATTTTACAATTTCTAGAAGTTTTTTTTAGTTTAGACAAATAGAGGTAGGCCCCACAGATCAGCGGGAATCAAATTTGTGACCTAGCATCTAACAAGGGGGCTTAGTACCGACATCAAGGTTGTGTATCGCCTTGACTCTCTATGCCATGATTCTCAATAGAGCTTTCAACAGTCGGGCCATCTGATTGCTTGATCAATCCAGTGCCATCACTCTCAGAGTCTCAGGCCACCACTGGTAGATTGCTCCCCTGCAAGTTTGGTATCTGACCAGCACCAACTTGCTATGAAATCAGGCTTTTAGCCTGGCACTTTCGCGTGAGGAGGAAGGGTGGTTACTTATGTGGAAAGACTGGCAATCTACCACTAATATTCCCTTTGACAAGACGCTCCCAAAGTCCCACTCATTTGTCGTTTCAGTTTTTCTTATATAATGTTTTGGCTTCATATTTTTTTTTGCGGTTGGTAGAGGAGAGCGAGTAAGATGTTGGATGTGGGAGCTGCCCCTGCCCAACTTTATTTATTTGCTGTTCCAGCATGCCATCGAGCACCAACCACTACCCGCTGCTCACACTAGGTTTCATCCTGCTGTGTCGAAGTTTCTTTCAACGCCCAAAAGCTGAGCACCCTGGCTGCTGCCCCACTGCACACTGCACAGTTGACTTGCACCGTGCAGCACTAAGACGAGAGCAAGCTGTAGGACATTTCACACTGCACAGTTTCTTTTTTTCCCCCCCATGGTTTCCATGGGTACATGGTAGAAAAGGCATTTTGCATAATTTTGGATTCGCTTAGAAGTCTTGCATTTCACCAATGAGCAGCAGTTTGCATGAAATGCTTTCAGATGCTAAATTACTGGAGAAGAAAATGATAGATGCTGAATTGCTGATGATGCAGCGAGGACAAGATCACGAATGGCAGACAAGACCTGAACTTCACTCGAGTCTGCAACATGAATATATGTGTGAGGCCAGTGAGGGCCATAGACTGCTGCCATCCTATGTGTGAGGGCACGGCTACACCTCCATGTACGTGAGTATATGTCTCTCCTTTACTGAACCTTTACCGCGGCACCGATCGCCATCAACGACCGCGTGCTGGACGGGCTGCGCTACTGCAATGCATTCCTCCGGTCCGTCCCCAGAAGGCCAGAAACTTGCGCCGCTAAAAATTTGTTTTACATGAGCTGTCTGTGTGTGTGTGTGTGTGTTTTGCGCAGGGGAGGGTTGCTTTCGCCGACGTCGAAGACGAGCTTTTTGGCATGGGCGACCTGGCAGCCGGGGAAAGACGGGGAAAAGCGATGGGAAACGCCGCGCGCAATTTGACCGTGTCTTTGTGTTGGGTACCGCCACCATGCCCGTGCATGCAACAAGCCCGAGTCGAGTCGAGTCGAGTCTGAGTCGTCTCACTCTTTTCAGCAGTTCACAGTCTTGAGGTGAGAAAAGATGGACTCAGTCGGTAGGGGAGCAGTCGGCGCACCGATAACTAATAAAAAGGCTAATGGCGTACGGTATCTTGTTGTGCTTGCAGTGTCGTGAGGCTCGCGCCTGATCGTGACCGGAAAAAAAAAATAAAGCGAGGCGTGATCAGAAACGACGACGAGGAGCGGTGCGTCGTTGGCATGATCCGGGTAAAGGAACGGAATCGACTGGCACCGAACAATGTGCAGCGCCGAGGTAGGCATACATGTCACAGCTGGGACGAACGAACCTGATGCTGGTGTGGCCCCAACACTGACCGGCTGATCCGACGTTCGACGGGGACGTCGGGGCGGAGGAGCGAGCTGTCGCCCAGGCAGCCGGAGCCTCTGCCCTCCGATCCTCCGGCGCGAGCTTCTAGTTCTAGGTCGCGCGCGTCGGACGTGAGCCGGCCGGTGGCTTTTGGTAATCTTGCCGCTGTGTTTGCCCCTGGCCCTCCCGCTAAAAATGGGCGGGGGGATGATGATGGAGCCGTTGCCATGCGCGACGGTGGCCGTCATGATCCGCGCACCAGGGCGTGCGGCCCTTTCCATCATCTCCCCCGTCTCGCATTCCCATGGCGCTGCTAAATGCTAGGCTACCCTATCCTACAGAAGCCTCGGCTCCTCGGGGCAAGGGCCAACGGCATCGACATCGATCGCCCACACGCTCGCTCGCTGCCTTTTGATGCGGCCGCGGTGGAGGTCACCAACACCGGATCATGCGCGCCTCGACCTCCGCCGTGTCCTTGGACCGTCATCTCATGCGCCCATCCATCAATCAGGGCCGAATCGCATCATATGATCGAATAATTCATGCTGTACTCATGCAGGTGTGCATCGCTAGATCTGCCAGGCGTTGGATACGGATATTTGCTCGTCGGATCGCCTGCCGTTGGTTGGACTCCGTCTTGTTGGATTACATGGGGATGGCAGCGTGCAGAGCTGCCGATCGCTCGTTCGTGCGCGGCACCTGCGGCTCGCGGAGTTGCGGGTACGGTGTCGGAGCGTCAACCATATCATTTCGTCTCTTGCCTGAAAACGATCGTCTCATCGTCTGCAGCTCTGCCTTGACAAGGGGGGCAACACAGGCGACGACCGCGGCTCAGGACGCGTGGCCGTGTTGCTCCCAGTAGCGAGCTTTTACTAGTTGGGTCATGTCGCCACACGGCAGGGGTGTTAATAAGTTCGTTATCTAATAATATCCTGCGCTGCCGCCGCGTTCGCTCCGCCACATACGACCACGAGCTCCTTCCTACTCATTTTAACAGTACAAGATTTCACAACAAAATACTCATTTGAACATCAGCACACGACATTTTTCTCTCTAAATAAATCAGTTGTACTAGAAATCATTAAAATTTTGTGGAACAGAGCCGGCCGCTGCTAGCCGGCCGCTACAGACTGCTACAGCAGGAGGTCAGCAGATCGAACTGTCTGACGAGCAGAAACAAGTACTACGCTGCTGACGGAAGAGGAAGGAGAAGGATCCAAGGCGGCAAGGCCAACAGAGCAGCAGAGGGCCAGGGCCGTGTCTGTTTTATGGGGTATAAAAATTAGTCTTAAAAAATCTTTTATGCATGAAGTACTAAATAAAGTTTATTTGTAAAATCTTTTTACAGATGAGTGCAACTTTTCGCGACGAATCTAATGAGCCTCCCAACTCGCAAGTCGTCGCAATTGACGTCTTCCTTCCTCCCCCAACAGATTTCAAAGCTCGCACCAAGTATTTTAACTGTTCGTGCTAATCCAATCCAATGCCATGAGCGAATGTGCTGTTAGAGAACTGACAAGATTAGCTACGAACCAAAAACAAATCCACCCAAATCACCATTGAACTTCTTTTGTTTTTTTTTTCAATTTGATTTCGCTCTCATGCCGCCTAGCAGCTAGTGCCTAGTAACATACATCATCATAGTATCATCTTGGAGATTAACAAAAGTTCTACCAATTTTGATTTTGATTTGTAGCCAAGAAGAAAAGAAGATCGGAGAAAAAAATACTGAGGAGAAGAGATTTTTTGACCGGCCGGCGAGGCGAGCCCGCGTGCGTCATCGGAACCTGCCCATATCGGCGAGCTTCCGGGAGGTGTTGCGGCCGAAGGACGCGGCGCCCCCGGCCGACGCGTGGCGCCGGTGGCTGTCCCCGAGCGATGATGGGTCTGGGGGCTGGCACCGGCGCCGGCCCCCCGCGGAGCTCGGCCGGACCAGCGGGCTCAGGCACACCGCGAATCCCGAGATCCCGTCCCCGCCGGCGCCCGCTCCGCCGCCGCCGCCGCCGTGGCGGCCGCGCCGGTGGTGGTGCTGCCTGGCCGGTGACGGCGAGGGGAACCACCAGCTGCTGCTACTGCTACCGCCGCCGGGGGACTCGGGCTCCTCGTCCGGCGGCACGGGGAAGGACGCCGCCGCGGACAGGTCCACCGGCCTCCGCTTGCGGCGGATGATCGCGGAGAGCCACGAGGTGGACCGCCGGGGAGGGTCCTTCTCCTTCCTGCCCGCCTCCTCCCGGCCGTGCCGCCTGCCTCCACCGCCGCCGAAGATCGCCGACAGGAAGGACCGCCTCCGCGGGGCCTTCTTCTCCCCCGCGGGCTCGTCGGCGCGGAAGGCGGCGGACGCGGCGGGGCCGACCTGCGGCGTGCGGAAGAAGAGCAGGTTCGGCTGGTGCTGCAGCTGCGACGACGACGAGGAGGTCGCGTACGCGCCGGCGTCGGAGCGCCGGTGCGCGGCGTACGGCGAGACGGAGCGCGGGAACAGGCCCCCGGCGGCCTCCGCTTGCTGCTGCTGCTGCTGCTGGTGGTGGTGGTGCCGCCGCGCGGGCAGGTGGTGCGGGGGCGAGCTTCCGCAGCTGCTGCGGCTGCTCCCGCAGGCGTCGCTGTCGGCGGCCTGCGCGCGCTCGGCGGCGAGTGCGAGGAGGCGGTCGCGGAGGCAGGGCGCGCAGACGCCCACCGCGTTGGCGTAGGGGTGGAGCTTGCACCTCATCTCCCCGCGCTCATCACGGCGGCCGGCTGGGGACAACGGAGGCGGGCGGGCAGAGGCAGATCGCGAGGCCGCTCCTGCTGCACGAGACGACGCACCACCAGAAGAAGCAGGGACAGGAAGGAGCGGCGCGGTTGGTTGGGTTGGTTGGGTTTGGATTTTCGGCGTGGCTTTCTAGTATACCACCAGCGTTGTACAGCGCTGTGCAGCTTGGATTTTCCTTGCCCTTTTTTTTCCCCGTTCGTCGTCCCTCCGGCCTCCGCTCCGCTGTAGGCGAAGGAAAGGAGGGGGGACTGGGGGAGTGGTTGGGCTGGGCAATGGCGCCGTAATGGCTGGGGATTTATTCGGGGGAGGAGGGAGGGGACGCGGGAGGCCGGAGGGGTTCGGGTGACACTGCAGGAAACGGTGTGCGGTCTGCGGTGGAGCTTCCCAGCCTGTTCGTCTGGGTGACGGCAGGTGGCTGGTGCTGATTTGTTCTGAAAGAAAAGTACTGTTGGCTGGTAGTTAGTGGCTGATTTGTTCTGAAAGAAAAGTACTGTTGGTGGTGGCTGACAAGCCAGACGAACAGGGCGGGAGCCCCGGCGCGGTCATGTTTCATTTCTTTCGTTTCTTTTTTTTTTCTCCAACAAAATAATAGAAGAGAAAGTCTCGGCTCAAGTATATCTACCTGGTCTTGTCGAAGCACATATTTAGAGGGGAACATATCAGGTGGAAACCAACCCCTCCGTGCAAATTATGCAAACTTCAATCTGAACCACACGATGTTGATCCAAAGGAGGGCTCATGGGAGGTGGGAGGGGTGATGTGCAAAACTCATGAGAGGTGGGAGGGATGATTTGCAAATGCACTTATGCAAATCACCCCTCCCACCTCCCTTGAGCCCTCCTTTGGATCAACATCGTGTGGATCAGATTGAAGTTTCCATAGTTTGCACGGAGGAGTTGGTTTCCACCTGATACGTTCCCTATTTAGAGACCATATTTAACAAGAATGGACTCTCGTGAGATTGACTCTATCAATAGCCCTCAAGCAAATAATCCTCTCTTACTTTTTTAGGGTTATAAAAACATTTTCAACTCCAACAATAACCGGCCTTCCTAGAGACCCCGGGAATGGAGGATGAAGGAGGAAATTTGGGGCCTTCCCGAAATGAGGAGCCAGACAGACAACTTGCTGGAGTACGGTCTGTTGTACAGATTTGCAAATGGCATGTCTATGTGATTTTATTTCCCATGAATTTCACACTTGAAAAAAAAAAGTAAACCAATTGGCCCAAAAAAATAACATAATTGGCACGCGTTGCAGAATTTTCACACTCTGCACAAGACAAAAAACTACAGCATTCACACCATCCCGGTGGCTGACATTGTGGGCCTACTCGTTCCATATACACCACAGCCTGACATGAGATGATTTCGTCCGATGGAAAATCACGCTGCGTTTGCATGAAATCGCTACGATCCAAAACGAAACCCGGAGTTATTGCTCCCTAGGACGTCCATTTTATTGCCCCCGTTCTCTCCGAAGGACAGGTTTCAATGCGCGGAGGGGCACACAAGCATGCATGCTCTTTGGTGAGGAGGAGAGGAATCATGGGGCAACGGTTTTATCATCCCCTCTCGCTGTCCCCCGTCCTTTTGGCGGGTTTGGTTTGGGATCGAAATTCATGTCGTGCGCGCATATAGGGTGGTGCTGGCGTCGCGACAGCTCTACTTGTTATGTAGAGTAGAGCATCAGACGCCGAAAATATGGCGCACAAGCACAAAACGCCCGCGGATGCCATTAACACACTGCCGGTGCAGTCGGTACAGAAAGTTGCTGGAGAGCAAATACTAACCATTTTCTGTGAAATTGCCTGAGATGGAGCTATTTTTCACCATTGAATTTTCGCCGTGCATTTTTCTAGCCCCCCCAGTCCATGGGAGTAGTATTCGCTATATACTGTCTCAGGGTCTCCCTGAACAGTGCCAAACGGCCGAGAGAGACGGGGCGACGGGAGAAGCTTCCTGTACGCGTGTACTATGTTGTACACGTCAGCGGCCCACGCGCACAGTACCCACGCCCCTTGTCCAGGTTCGACGGCGGACAGCAACAGGAGCTGACGCGGGAAGCAGAGTCTCCTGTTCCGAGGAGAGCGGCGGCGGATGACCGGGGGACGCCGACACACCCGACACGCACACGACGGAGAGCAAGCAGGCACAGGTAGAGACAGGGAGATCGTCGCATCATTTTGCTTGTTCCATCAGGGGGCATCGCAATCAAGCCGCGGTCGTCCACCGTCGGAGCGGGTACGTGTGGTGTGCGCCGGCGCGCCGCCCCTGCCCGGCATGTGGCGAGCAGGCAGGCGCTCCACGGGTTACATGTGCGACCAAACTCTAGTTTAGGCGATCGAGAGCGGCGGGTCGCCGCTCGCCGACGCCGGGTCCGGCCGGGCGGGCGAGTGCGCCAGCGGCAGCACAAGACAAGGCCTGCAGGGGCGTAAACAAGCGCTACCCGCTACCGCTACGCTTACGCGTAGTAGCCACGGTGGGGAATGAGCGTATTGCCTTGCAAAGTAATGGCCAACGGCTACTGGCCTATGTGGTCGCTTCTGAAGTCCAAGGTGCGGCCCTGGATTTTGTTCGGGCATTAGCACCACGACCGTGGCAGATAGCATAAGCAATAATCAGCTCATGTTACTACCACCAATCAATACTGCGCCTTGTTTAGTTTGCTAAAAATTCTAACGTTTTCTCCACTCTCTTTCCATCACATCACATTAAATACGCCAAAAGATATAAGTTCAGAGTATTAAATATAGGTAAAAAAATAACTAATTACACAGTTTTGATGTACTTCGCGACACGAATCTTTTGAGCCTAGTTAGGTCATGGTAGGATAATATTTACCACAAACAAACGAAAGTGCTACAGTGTGCTACAGGAGTTCAAAACGTTGAAAAGATAAATTTTCCCACGAACTAAACAAGACCCTGGTCGGAAAATCTCATCCTCATATTGCGCACAGGTACTATGGATCGGCACCGATGTCGGTTTGGTACCTGTACATAATGTGGACACCCGGCAATGAAGACGACGGCTCAGAACCTAATCGAGAGCAGCACATTTCTTCTGACTAGAGCCAGGCAAAAACTTCAACGGAAATCCTAGCATATGACGTGTATGCTTCGCAGTCTGTTGGTCTTAACACAGACTATTTCCGGTCAGCTGAATGTGTGCCTGAACTTGTCAAAATCCGGACAGCACGTCACGCATTCTGCATTTCTGTTCCAGAAGACCTGTTCTGCATATCCGGGGAACTCATGGAAGGTCACACACTCACACGGTGCGAAAAAAACGCCGTCTAGAAAGCGTGAATCCGTGGCCAGCACCAGCAGGCGAGGAATTAAATCCCGGACGAAGCCAAGGGTCAGATCAACGGGAGTGCACAACTGACCAGAAAAGAACACGCGACTGATTTGTATTTTGTATATTGCTGAAAGAAAGAACGCAGGCAGGCGGGGCGGCGAACCGTGAGAAATTGACAAAGGCTTGCGCCGGAGCTGACTGACCTGACTACCTGAGCCCCCCGCGTTTCGGACGGCTCTGCTCCCGCACGCGTCATGCATCCCCGAAGTGGAAGATGTCAGCAATGCTAGCAAATAAAGGTTGTAGACGGCAGACGGGTCTTGCAGGCCAAGGATGTTCAGACGCAATGCCTGTATTGTTTATCGGACGGCTCTTATCCAACTCCTAATAGTATATGTTAACGGTGGACCGTGCCTGACAACTTCCCTGATTCAGTTGCATGGTAGTGCTCGCGGCCAACATCGCCGATTTGTTATCTATATGTTTGACTGACGGCGAGTTGCATAAAACAATATTGAACCTGCACCAAAATGCATTACCTGGAACTCCAAATTCTGCAGTCTAGACGGCTACACCTACCACTGAATGGAACGACTGGGGCTGAAGAATCAACATGTGCATCCTACAGAATCTAGGTATCAAGAACAGTGAACAGACTTCATTCTCATTCGTGCAGACAAGTCTGCACATGGGTTACAAAAGACTACTAGATTTACGTCTCATAAGGGTGGTTGAGACCTGAGACATAGATATAACACAAGCACATAACAACTGATATTAACAGGCTAATATGCAAGACAGGTGATCAATCTACTAAGATTCCACAACAAAAGTGCAGAATAGCTGGCAGTTAATTCTGCATTTGTTGAATCAAGCACATCTAATTAAAAAGGAGACTGACTAATAAGCATGTCAGATGTTACCTTCATCGTGTCCATGCCACGGCATCAATCTCATCACGTGCAGACTTGTACAGCTCAAGCCTCTTGAAGCATTGCAGCCTGCGCTCCATGAGTGCAGGATCCTCGTCGAGGAGCACTGCAAGTTGCTTAGCCTGCAAAAACAAATGTTATCATGAGAAGGTTTTGCTAAGGAGAGATGAAGAGAGTATGACAACAATGAAGGTTAACTCACATCTTTCCTGCCCACTTGAGTATAGAAATAGTTAAGCAGGGACCGCTTAGCTTCACGGACTTGACAGTGAACAACAGACTTGGGGATAGTATTCTTCAGCGTTTCAGACACCATGCCAATGTATGAGGACACATTAGAAGCAATCCTCCTGAAGTGTGCATCAGTGTAACGATCATCTGAAGGAGTAGCAGGAGGAGGGTTTGCGGTTCTGGGATTTCCAGGTCCAGCCTTATCAACTTCCTGCGGGAGCTTGCGGAAGAACTCCACCGTCAAATATGCTGACTCCATATCAACCAGCCGCAGAGTAGTTTTCCGTCCATCTTCACGGAATCTCTCAAGGGCCGCATAGCATGCAGCAGCAAGCTCCGCTTGAAGAGTTGGAAATCTTTTCAACTCCTAAAGATGTAGTATAGTAACTTTTGCAACTGAAGTACATGGGAAAAAAGGTGTAACTGATATGGCATCCAAGAAACAAAAGGACCAACCTGAGTCTCCCCAATGGAAATCCTGACCAACTCTTTCAAAACAAAATGCACCTGCAGTGAGGGTAAGAGGCTCTTCAGTTGATGAAAGGAAGTACTAATGTAATCAGCGCAGGAAGAAGGTATCTTACAGCATCTACAGAAGCTTCAGCTGGTCCTCTAAAATAATTGAGAGAAGATTCAATCAGACGACGGTACCCTTGCTCAGGAGCAACTAAATGAGGCTGATATCCATCTGCTTGTGAAACAACCCGCTTAACATTTTGCACGGAGAGGTGACGGTCAAATGGAAGCTTGCGCAGAGCAGAAGGGAGTTGATTGTCAAAAACTCCATAAATTCTATCACCACCAGGACGTCTGCAATATTTACGTTCACATTTCAGACATCCAGGCAGTCTTGAATAACCAATAGATGGGTATGGTCTAGAAAAATTAAAAAAATGAAATAATGTAAATGCAGTTACCCTCCGTCAAGATGTTCCTTAAATATTTTGTCAAATGCACGGCAAAGCTCCAATATGAGGTACAGTTGAGCCTGCAAAAGCAAGGCATGATGTTCCTTTGTCCAATTGAATTTAATTCAATCTAGCTTAAATGTTCAGTAAGCGTACCCCAGCATCAGAAGCAATAGGTCTACCAAGGTGATCCATCTCGGATTCAAGTTCATCAATTGTTTTGTTTATCAAAGATGTTATGCTTGGAATGCGTGCTCTGATCACAGCCTCTAATTCCTGAATATTAGAAACAACATTAGATCACTACACCATTTTCAGCCCACAAACAATAGAAATGAAAAGAAAAGAAGAATTTTTAAACCTGTGAAAGAAGTTTAGCAAGATATTCTGAACCCATCCTGCTGGCTAGATGGGAGTAGTCAGGACTAGAAGCAAAGAACTCCTGCTCTTTTCTCCTAGCAATAATCATGTCAACATTCTTGTTGATATCTGCTTGTGAACGGTTTACAATTCCCACCCAAGGATGCTGCAGTCTGTAAGATCTTCCTTCAAGAACCTAAGCGAGAGGAAAGAAGCACCGATGGTTACAGAGTCCAAAGGCAATAAAGTTTCTAATTACATACAAAATCCACACAGAGCAAGACCAAGAGAGCAATGAACACTTACATCAAGTGCATTTGTTCCCTTGTCCATCAAATCAAGCTTAGTCAACACTCCAAATGTCCTTTCACCTGAAGAAATTTAGATGGTGTTTGGTTCAGAGAACGGTAATATAAACATAAATGGAATGGGATTGTAGTGCTTTCAACTACATAATGGGCAATTACACTCTTTGTTTGGTTCAACTATGGTAATGCAATCAGATAATATGTTTTCTGATTATGGAGGGTAAGGGGTGGTAACAGGCTTGTATAGTGGTGTGATTTGATTGCAACATTAACCAATTACTGACGGGTGCAAACAAATAGCTGTAATGCAATTCATCAGCATCCATAATCCTATGTGTTACATTTTGCCCAACCAAACACCACCTTAAGATACCCCCCGGTTAAGAAATAACTAGCAAAAAAATGGAACTGTGTTGGTATGGATAGCATGTCAAATGAAAAGTAGACTTAATCTAGGAAATAGCAAACAGTAATTTAGCCATTGGCTAAATCAGTGACGTAGTGACATCAGCCACAAAGTCACTGACTCCCAAAGGCTCCTGAAGACCTGAATTGTGCTTCTCTACTCTTAAGTCCTACCAAAATTCGACCTTATAAATTATCATTCTGCATTTATATACATAACACAACATCCAAAGCTGATCTGGTAGCTGACATTTGAGTTTTCATTCTATTATTCTAATGATGTTTCCGACCTGTATGTTTCATGCCGTGCATACCATATCCATTATAAACAAAGTTTCAGCTGGCCTCAACAAAAACTAACTGTACTGGATTTGCAGACATGAAGACAACAATCATACTGCGAATGAGGTTAGCAAGTTCTCCCACTGTTCTAGTGTACAAACGGAAGGGGATGTGATGATACTCATTTAGAAATGACTAGGAGGAAAGGGAAGTCTAAAATCAGTTGGTAAGGTATAGACTACAAAACTCCCCATATGGCGTTGCTGGGACACAGTTTTCTTCAACCTAGGAAAATGCTCACCACAAAAGCACTTCAGGTTATGTCCAACACACTGACACTGAAATGCAAATGTTGTCTGTCCTCAAAGACATTGCATGCAATTACTGCTGCGAAGCACAGATGATGTGGAGAAATTTGAAGCAAACTAGTAGACAATTTTATAAGGCATATGCAAATAAAGAAGTATTCAACCTCACAATCGAAGCAGGTATCAACAGCTAATAGCAATAATATATCACAGCAAAATAAGTGTAAAATCTTGATATATACCAGATGGATCAACATCCCGAGCAAGCTTGATGGCATCCGATGTTGCTATATCTTGGTTGGCGGGGGATATAGCCAATATAATACAATTCGGCTACAAATAAATTATGGAAATACAACCGCTTAAGTAAAAAATTAATTTGGACACCTTGTTCATGTAACATAGAGTATACCCATATTCAATATGCAAGCAAAAACATTGCGCGTACATAGGAAACTGAATTCAAAGAGAGTGAGCATAAAAATATGGTCCATTCTTGAGGAAATTTGTTTAAAACTAGAGTTTTTAAAACGGAAAAAAATCAAAGGAGGCAAGGGGCTGCAAAACATGCAATGAATTGGGATGAAGAGGTGGCAACAACTACAGTCTTACACTGAATGAGTAGATGACTGTGAGCTCAAATATTGTAATTAACTGGTCTTGAATTGACATAGAGGTATTTGCTGACTCTTCTCAACTAAATACAAGGTGAAACAGATGTGCTTTTCAAATATGTTCTTAGTAGACCTGTCAGCAGTCAGCACTAATTACTAGTGTACTACTAAGACATTGAGATGAGATATCTAATAAATTGAAACCATAGGACTTGGGTGTTAAAGCTGAAGCTTGGAATAGTATTGGAAGGACAACCAGAGGTGCTGTTACAAATGCTGTAAGTATTACATCATTTTCATCATATATAATATGTCAAAGTCATAGCTACTTCTATAGATGTCTGCATCATTCATACCTTGTCAACATATGAGCGCACCATATTCTCAATATCCTGGACGATTGTTTCAGGCTGCCCCTCTGAAAAAGAAAACATGCTCAGTGAAACATTTTCCTGACAGAAATTACCAAAACTTGTGAACAACAAAAGCAATGTAGTTATTTACATACCTACAGCAACTTTTGTTAGACCCGGCAGATCAATCAATGTTAAGTTGACCACTGCAACAATCAACTGAATTGAGTAAATATTTGTCATAAAGATTCAACTGCCCTATAAAGTAGGAGTCAACAAGAGACTTCTACTAGTGTAATTATCAAGTACGAAAACAGGTTATGAAATAAAAGCAAATACAAAACTAATGCAATGCTACTTTTGTCAACAGAAACAATATAGTGCCATGGATATATTCAGATTATATCAAATAAAGGGACCATTAATACTCTCTGAACGACAATTTTTCTGAAAGGGAAACAGCAGTAGGTTGTGGCCAGGGCCTCAATACCATTTGGAGAATATATGCTGAGATGAATCGGAACTGGAGATATCTGCTTTGTCTTTCCTGTCAACCTGTCAGTTTCGTCTTCGATTTCCTTTCGCACAAGAGCTGCAAGAAATAATTGTTGTTGGCATCTGTTGTAAGTATATATGTTTACCTTCAGTCATTTCCATATACTGAAACATTCAAAATCTATTTCGAGATCACTAATGACAAATGCTTTCGATAATGTTCCGTATGGTGCTTTTTTACCCTCTTTATTAGTGACACTTGTTGGGTTTGACCTCTAGCCTGCACTAAAGTGCTTCAGATTCAAAGGTTTGGTAGTCATTGTTGACTTGTTGTATGTTAGTCTTGCATACATGCTGTAAACTCTGATAAACATAATACTTAGACTAGCAGCGCAATATGTGGAACAGAATGTTGATCGTTCCATTTGTGCTACAGACAAATACAAAATATTTCAGTCTTCCTAGATCCCTATAGATGGTGTCAACTGAAAATGCAACACAGCAAGTAGGCAAGGCAAGAAAACATTATCCTCGTGGAGTAGAAATTAGAAGAGAACCTAAATAAGTAGGCAATACAATTATGCATTTCTCTAACAGAACTTATGTGAAGCAGATGGTCGTACACACAGCTCCCGCAGGCAGAAATACTAATCCACAATCATTTCACTATTCCTGGAAAATGCGCAATTTCTGACAGCAAAAAGGGCAAACATGCATTCTATTATACAATCTAGTTACCATTACCAATAAATGAATTTCAAAGCAGATGTGTCCAGACTTAGAATAACCCCCCTACAACTACATATCACTGAAGACGACAAAGGGTGCTCACCAAAATCAGTAAAACGGCGTCTGGGCATGTGCAGGAACTCGGCGTACTCTTGCGCCCCGTCCTGTGTCTTGTGCAGCTGCAGCACCAGTGGCCTCCGCGTCACGATCCCTTTGGGCCCAAAACACGAAACCATAAAACAATCCGTCACCAAAAGCCAAAAAAAATCAGCGACGAACCCAAAATTCAGAACCTACCTGACCCTCGAGGCAGGAAGTCCCGTCCCACGATGCTCTCCAGCACCGATGATTTCCCCGAACTCTGTACGTCACCCGCGCAATTAAGCGTCCTCGTAATTAAGCGGCGGAACAAAAACCTAGGTGCGCAATCGCCTAGAAACTATGAGGTGATAGGAAGACGCAGACCTGGCCACCGACGACGGCGACTGACGGGAGCGCTTCCCACAGGGTGGGGAGGGAGGCGGCGCCGTCCCCGCCGCCGTGGTCACCGAGGACGGTGCAGGCGCGCTGGATGCGGTTGACGAGCACGATCACGTTCTCCATGGTCGCCATCTCGGGGCGGGAGGAAGAGGAGGAAGCGCTGTGCTGCGACTGAGGGGCGCGGAAGATTCTAGAAGGATGCAGAAGGATCGAGGGGGAGAGCCGCTCCGCTGTTTCTGAGGTGTGTCCGAGCACCGAGCAGATAGAGGGCGTCACTGCTGTGGTGGTAACTGCCACCCTTTTTTGGCATTCATCATCTTCCGATTTTGCCCCTCCTTTTTCAAGTCGTCGGGCGGGAACAGGCTTGGTTCACGGAAAGTTTTTCTTTTGAATTTCCTGAGAGCAGAAATAGATGCTGTAAAACATGGCTCCATGCCTCCATCCATGATCCGTGTAGAATTTATGCTATTTTTTCGAATTATCTTTTGGTAGGTATATTTTCAAAATTCACAAACAATAGTCCTATTTGCCAACAATGTGAGCATGCATTGATAAGGTCGAGCCATGGAGGCAACTATTGGAATACTAGTGAGAAAAGCACGTTCGCACCAAATAAATGATAAGTAAAAAATTTCTTATCATTGTGTTAAGGTGATAATTTTTTTTTACGGTCAAAACCATCACCGAGGCGAGGTTAAGGATATTACATTAGGTGGAGGTTCAGAGGAGAGAAACAAGTGTTTTGCTGTGTTGTGATTACGTGGGGAAAGGTAGAGCACCAGGACTCGACCGCAGAGTCATCCTCTGCCGTCAACCTATGTGCCCAAGACGGGCATCATTAGCGCACATTCTTAGCAGCCGTCGAAGGCAGGGGCACTGGGCGTCGAAGACTACCGTGTTCCTGTGTTTCAGAGGTTCCAACAGCAGAGCAGGATGAAGACGGCACGATGTCGTTGTGAGAGCGTTGCTGATAGCGGGGTGTTCCAGAGCTCACGGACGGCGGAGATTGCTACGACAGAGGCGGCAATGTGCTCCCAGAGCGCCAACACTGTGGGGCAGCCGAAGATCATGTGGTCGGCGGTCTCGTCATCGTGGCCACACAGTTCACAGCTTGCGTCGAACATGGGTGGGCAGATCCTACCACTTGCAATCTTAACAGTCAAACGCTATAATTTACACTATTGATATGATGAAATTTCAACTTTTTTTTTTGCCTTTTGTGTTCCAAACTGGCTTAGTGCATGAGTATGGAATAATTGACAAAAGTATGTCGCTATATCATATTTTAACGTTCTCGCAAAAAATACTACTCTCTCCTTCCTTTTATATATGACGTTGGTTAGCTCAATTTTTTGAGCTAACCAACGTCATATATAAAAGGAAGAAGTACCTTTTAACTAGCCTAGAATAAGGTGACATTTGGCTCGTATTTCCTAAATTTATTTTTATTTCTGTCACGTACTATTTTTATTTCTGTCACGGAATGAGATTTTGGTACTAGTAATTATTTTACAGTGGTAGTCATCTCAGGATAGGAAATGAGGTATTTGGTTTCGTATCAATTTACCTAGTAGGCTGGTATGAAGTAAAGAAAATGAGCGCATAAAAAGGACTGTCTCTTTGGGTGACTTTTAGTTTTTTCTAGGCTTCAGCAACGCTAGAAGTCGTCGCAAGGATAGTTTCGGAATCAAAAGATGAGACGGCGGGCGGATAAGGATGGACGGTGGGCCTAGCACAGTGGATGACAAAGACCGAACGGTCGGTTCGAATGTCTTTCAAAATTCCTGCCCCAAAGATTTCAAAAAACCTTTTGTTAGTGGACGGTGGGCCACCCACCACCCTCAGAAGGAGAGTGGGCCAAATTGGGCCTAAAGGAAATACACCGTGCCTGTGTAAAGCAAGACTGTGCCAAAATGACGTTTTTGTATACTTGTCCGGTCCAATATAGCCTTTCCGTGTTTTCCCTCTTCCATTTCTTCTTTTATGAACGTTCGATTTACTCTAATCCATATTGAGAAAATTCCATATATAGCAAAAAAATTCTTTCCTACTATATGGTACTGAAAATATTTTCAACCCAATTTGACACCTAAAATTTTATTTCCTTCTTTTCTTGGCACTTCTGGCAGTTATGTTGTTAAGTGTATCCTAAAAAGACATTTTTTACCCTCATCTCATCAAGCAGCCACATTTTTGCCCTCACCATCAGTCGAGCCTCCATGTGAGAACTGAGCCGTAGCTCAGTTGGTTAGGATCGCTGGTGTGCGTCCTCCCCGCCCGCGTTCGAAGCCTGGCTTCGACACCGGTGTCTCACCCAGGAACAGTAGGTTCCTTTATATTTTCAAATGAACCTCTCAACGCGTGGTGCCACAAAGGAACTGCAACGTACCCGTTGCCGGAGCCTTGATGTCTCTAGTGATCTCTTCAAGGACGTGTCTAGCTATCTGTGTATAGTTGTAGGTCTGGTTGTATACAGGTGGTGTGTGTGTGAGGTGTGCGTGTGGGTGGTGTAGGTGTGTGTCTGTGTACGAACAGATTCTACAGCTGTATCCAGATGAGAGGTGTCAAAAAAAAAAGTCGAGCCTCCATGCGCCCCATCAGGTGAGCCTGCCCCTGCGCCATCCTCAAGCACGCTATGTGCCCGTTCGGCTCGGCCCTCGAGTATACCTGAGCATTTTTCGGGTCGGGCCGAAAAAATCTCGATTATTTCGGGTTGAAAAATCTTGGCCATGCATGTCATCCCACGGGACAAGTCGGACCTAGCTTTTTCGGGCCGCGTAATTTACACTACAAAATAGCTCGAAATGTATATCGGACTTGGTTCGGGCCAAAAATAATTTTATCAGGCTGTGAGATCTCTGCCAGGCCCTGTTGGTTCATGGGCGAGCCAAATTCTGTCGGGCTCAGGCCGGGCCTGCGGGCCGGGTTAGTTTTGCTCAGGTATACCCTCGAGTGACACCGGTCTGCCACTCCTCGTGCCAACGGGGAGAGACAAACGGGCCACCCAAGGGTCCTTTTTAGGCCTGCACCGCCCGCAGGTGTGGTAGGGCTACCGCAGCCTCTTGTGGTGGATCTAGGGTATGGGGGAGGGTAGGGATGAGAGAAAGACCGAGGGAGATGGACGTGAGCGGGGATGCGCGAGAGAAAGGTCACGAGTGGCGAGCAGGTCGAGAGGGTGAGGGTATTTTGGTCCACAAAATGTGTTCAACAGTGATTTTTAATGGTATTAGCTAACAGATCTAACTTAAGTGACAAGAAAGGAAGGAAATGAAATTTTAGGTGTAAAATTGGGACAATGGGACTGAATATTTCCAGTGCTATACTGGAAAGCAGTTTTTTTTAAGTGCTATAGGGAATTCTCTCATACATATTACACTCAGCACAAGTATAGAAAGAGCAACTTCAATGCAAGTATAGAAAGAACAACTGCTTTCCAAATCTACCCATCAAGTACAAGTGTAGAAAGATCGGTACTAGCAGTACAGATGCGTGGTCGATTCGTAAATGTTCCAGAGCAATCAATTCCCGTCGCGCTTGAGCTTCTGCTCGGCCAGCATGCCCTCGATGGCGGCCTTCCAGACCTTGCAGTGCGTCTGGTGCTCGAACAGTAGCTGCACTGTCGCCCCCTCCCCCTCCGTGACCAGCGCCACCGGGAACGCCGGCCGCCCCTCCACCACCGCCTCGCCGCCACCTTCCCCGACCGCCGAGACCACATCTGGAAATCACCACCAAAAACGGCAGATCGATCAGGCTCCGGCCTGTCAATGAAGCCGGCGGGTACCAACACAACACAGTGCGTGGCCAAGCAGCTCGGAGCCAAATCACGACAGCGCCGCCAGTACGAAGGTACAAACAGAGCAACGTGATGGGACCGGACCGGCCGGCCCTAGCGTGTCGATTGATCATTGGGTCGTTATTAAGAGACAAGCGTGTCGGCCGGGGCAACCGGCCAAACGGCTCAGGTGTTACGGTGCAGTGCTGCCGCGGTACGGGGGAGGGGCGCCTCGTCGCCGCCTTCATTCCCCGGCGAGCCAAAGGGCGGCAGGGGCGACGCGCGCGAGGCGACAAACAGTGCGCTGGCACACCCACGCGCATGCGCGTGCGCGCGACGACGACGAATAGCGTTTTTGACTGCGCGAGCACGAGCTGACGAGCTGTTACTTACAGTCATTGTAGGTGGCGAACGCGCCGCCCAGGCGCTTCTTCCCCAGCCTCAGCGCCACCGCGCCGCTGCCGCCGCCGCCGCCGCGGTGCTGAGGGAAGACGGACACCGTCCTCACCCGCACCCTCCCTGCATATATGCAAAAGCAATAATCATCAGTTGCAGTTTCGATCTGCACGTACGGCGCAACGATGCAACCTGCAAGTACTGTATATATGATTTGATGTCTCTCACCACAAGGCAGGCAGACTCTGAGAGTCGTGCCCTTCTGGATGCCAGCGCTGATGCTCATGGCCATGGCGTTGCTGCTGGTGGTGCTGCTGCTGATCCCCCTGAGGTCGGCTGCCCTCCGCTTCAGCGCTGCAGCTCCCCTCAGACCTGACAGAAGCATAAGGCAAGAAGCCAAGAACACGCAATTAACACCAATGGATTCTCAAGTTCCACGTTGAATCTCCCGTTGTTGTAGCCCCTGGTTTGCAATTGCTTACATGTGGCGGCGGTGGCCGTGAGGGTGAGTAGCTCCGCGGAGGAGCGGCTCTCGAGGCCGGTCCTCACGGCGGAAGTGACGCGCCCGCGGTTGGCGCCGGCGGTCTCCGCGGCCTCCGCGCACACGGTGGCCACCAGCGCCGCGGCGGACGCGAGCACCGTGCCCAGCCTCCTGTCGCCGGCGCTGGCCGGGGCAGCCGGCCTCAGGTCATAGACCGACACGATGCCCGCGACCGCCGCGGCGAGCTGCGCCACCGACACGGCCGCGTGCGCCTGCGCCGAGTGCAGCCGGAGCTCGTCCCTCCGCCTCCTGCGCCGGCTTCCGGTGACCGGAACGCTGTCCAGAATGAACCCTCGCAGCATCGCCTTCATGTTCCCAACGTTGAGCTGCAAATTATTTTTTGAGCAGCGGAATCAGACAAAGCAATCACTGTGCCAATTCCGACAAGATACTCCCTCCGTCCCTAAATATAAGCATTCTTCGTTTTCTGTGCATCACGTTTGACCGTCGGTCTTATTCAAAAAATTTATGAAAATATAAAAATAATTGTGATATACTTAAAATATATACGATGATAAATCAAGTCATAACAAAATAAATAATATTTTCATATTTTTTTTTAATAAGACGAACAGTCAAACATGGATAGAAAAAGTCAACGAATACTTATATTTAGAGACGGAGGGAGTACCAACTATGCTACACTGTTCTGTTACTGCAGTTACAGTGAGGTGTACTATTTCAGTCTACTACTCTTCTATGCCATGTGGACCAGTTTCGAACGCGAAAAGGTTCCAAACGAAATCTCGCATTTGATTAGTGCCTTGTGCTATGTCCTTGCTTACCCAGGCAGGCTGGACAAGCTTGTGCCGGTGCTGTCTGGAGCTAGGCTTGCCATTGGCTAGAACTCTCTGTCAGGCAAAGAATTAAGTGATCAATCATACCGAGACAAAATTTCTGTAGCTAATTGCTGGGACGTGAGCTCAATGGAAGACTCACCCAAGTCTGATTGAACAATTGGCTTGTTCCTCCATTGGAATGAATCGTGTCAAGACAATTCTCTTCGTCTTCGTCTTCGCCTCTGTCTCCTTTTGCTTCGTCTTGCTCAGAGTCCTCCGGTGACAATCCCAGGCTCTGGATTAGCACAAGAGTTAAGAGTTACAAGGTAAGAACATCTTTTACAAAGAAAACGTGAAAAAAGGGTGTACTTTTCGATGGAAGATGTATACACCTAATAGATAAAGATGAAGTGACCTAGTACTGTGTTCTGAGCTTGTGCAACAGTGCAAGTATTACTTTGTATGTATGTGGATTGTAAAACAATGATGTTACTTGAGAGCAGGTGTCGGCACTCTGTTGGTGAATACTGAAAAGAAAACTGAAGCTGTGGTCCATGTACATAAACATACACTGGGGGAGAGTATTTGGAAGAGATCCGAGGAGGTGGGGCTCCATGTCCGAGAGAGGAACTCCATGGCCTGCTCAGGGATGACCGGCATGTCTTCGGGCTGGCGGTACTTGGAGCGCTGTGACTTGTCTTTACAGCGCATAGCCGCCTTCTGCGCATCGAATGGTGTGCTCTCTGCCTGTTTGAACATTCAGAAACAGCGATATATATGTTCACACCAAATGAAAGAGGACCCAAAACAAAGCTAAAAGCGAGAGTTAGAGATGCAGCAGCATGATGCAAAAACATATACATGTAGGCGCTAGGAGCTGATCAGAACAGTAGTTTAGTCTTTCTCTGAATTTGTCACAAGATATAGTTAAGCCAAAGACATAACAGTGCTGAGAACTTATATCGGTCAGATTATTGTAGCCTTAGACGACATCTATGGTTAGTTCTATTATATAACTAAGAATCATAAAAGAAAGGTTTTGCATGATCACCAACCATTTGACATGACAGCGGATGGCATCTCTGGAAGGAGGCCATCCCAAGCTCCACCCCTCTCCTGAAATGCTCCATCAGGACTGCTCAAATCAGGCTGGCGTCTGCGCTGAACGATAAAACAGAAATGGTTCAATGAGAAAGTAGTGACGAGAAAAGATCACCCTGCCGCCGTGTATTTATAGTTGATATTTGATCGATGGGGGGGCAGGCTCCTATCGTCCACTAAATGTGATATCAAAGTCCTACCTGCAGTGCAAGTTCACTGTTTGGCGATTCGCATTCCGTTACTCTGGACAATCCACTAGGAAACAACCAGTAGACAACAATGGCAATTATTGAATCAAAAAGGCATTGCCTACTTGACTGTAAACACAGTATGATTTAAGAAGTTTGTTTCATGTTAGAAGACTCTGCTTTCCCATGTTAAGATGGACTGGAGGAAGCTAAAAGGAACTATTTCCAGCAGCTTCATTCATGAGTTGCCGATCACTAAAACTTTTCAAAAGTCTATAATAACTACAAACCACATATTGTTCAGACGATTTAGCGATAATATCTTGGGTACGTTGCTAAACTAATTTGCAAGGAAACAAAAAGACAAAGTGGAGGAGGAATAAGGACAAAGAGAGTACAGTATCAGGCAAATGAAGGTAGCCTGAAGATAAGCACTCCAGGGAAGAGGATGGGGGAGGAGAGGAGGTTACCTTAGTAGGAAGCCCTGGATGGACTGACCTTGTGACACCTGCATGGCTCCAAGTCTTTATATTGAGATAACATACCCAAAAAAGCAGAAGCATGCGGCATTCACAATGCACTGGGAGTCAGAAGGATTCAGTATTATAATTACCATCCCCACAAAATCTCCCTTCGATGTATTATACTCCGAGAACTTATCGTTTCGATATATATATCTTTCGGCCTAGAATTTCCCCTTTGAGAACTCGTGCTACCCAGGTAGACTAGTAAACGGCAATAATGAGGTGAAGCACATTGCTTGTTTTGGAATGGACCTTGACAAAACCAACCAACTAGAACTAAACTAGTGTGGGTGGATCAAGGAGATGGACCTGCTAATGGCAATTGGGGATATGGTTTATGATTGCCACTTATAGCAAATGAGTAGTGAAAAATATGTAATGCCGGTTTAATCCCGTGTCTGAGAAAAATCATAGTAAATGGGGTGAACGTCACACGACGTGGGAATCAGTTCACAAGTTCTGACAATAACTTGATGCAGAGAAATTTCCAAGACAGGGATGGATAATGATTGTGATGCCGAATGGAGAATGATGGATCAGTAGTGATTGTGAATGAGTGTGCAGCCAAAAGGTGAAGAGAGAGACATAACGATAGCTTTAGCGGAAAGCAATTAACCAGCTTTTTAACAGCCAGAAAAATTTGAACAGAAAAGGCAATTAACTAGTGACCTCCTCCACTATACCTGAGGGGATGGATATTCCACGATTCACCCAAGTGGAGGAATTTTTTTTTCAAAATGTACCGTCAATCTGTCAGGACATCTATGGCCAGTGGCGATCTTGTTAAGTTTCGAAGCTTCCTGCTTGTGGTATTATACAGTATACTATTTACGGTACGATCACGGGTACCACTAGTTGTAACCTGGAAGAGTACCCCAAACCGAGGGAGGCGAAATACTTTCCTAAAGACTGCAGCACTGTTGTTCGATCAGGGAGCTCATTGGATCAGCGCGGCTCGTGATCCAGCGATCAGGGAGGAATCACATGCTCCCTGCGCCCTAATCGACGCGTCTTCTGGAGATCAGAAGAGATCATCTTGTCTGCTCCCAGTTGGCCAAATTCTTAACCCCCTCGCGCGGGCAGGGGTGAACGACGGAGGCGGCGTGAGAGATCAGACAAGGGGAGGTATCGGAACTGACCTTTCTGCTGGCTTCTCCCTTTGCGAGCGGATCAGATTGTTCAGGCGATCGAGGGGTGCCCTCCTCGCCCTCGGTGTATCTCTGCTGCTGCTGCTGCTGTTGGGATGGAGTGGCGAAGCGAAGCAGGAGCGCGGTTACACTTGCCAAAAATCAAAACTGGTATTAATTTCTAATCGTTGCCGTAATCGCGGGTTTCAGGGCACGGAATCGTGTGGCCGTTTCTCGGAGAGATTCAGAATGGAACGGGGGGCCGCGGCCCACATGACCGTGTCTGACTGACCGACCGACCGGTGTGTTGTCCTCTAACACCTAACACCTGGATCAGAACAACTCCACGGCTCCATTTTTAATCACAAGAGAAGAGTGAGAGTGTTTTTTGTTGGGGAATTGGAAAAAAAAACTTTCACCCTCGGAACTCTGGAGAAGTCAGGACTTTGGCGAATTTGCAGATGTATTCATGAAAGTGTTCGGAGAAATGCTGCTGGGTCTCGACTCTGTCTCATAGTGTAAAAGTATTCGGGAAAGTGTTTTGTTACTTCCTATACGTTTCACTGACTCACTAATGTTGTGCGAAGTAATTGCCGAATGTGCACTGGGGTGTTGGTCTGTTTCACGTTTCAGGACAGCGGAGATCTGATAAGTTCGAGGAATCGCGAAGATGGAAGCTTCGGAGATCCCGATAGATTTCCCTTCGCCCGTGGACTCTGAAGCTCAGTTCGGAGGTTTTGGTGATCGGCGATCTTCACGAACGAAGGGTCGAAAGCCAAAGGAAGACCAAGTCAAAGGCGCTGTCTCAAAAGTCCGGGTTCGAGGTGTGAACTGATGGCAGACTTGTAAATGTGCGAAATTAGTTCCGCAAATCACGGAGAGTAAAAGACATTCTTGTGCATATTCATACCTGGAATATTCTTTAGATTCGAGGGCAATCTCGAAATGTAAAAGTCCCTTCGCCTCCCTATAAAAGGGGGTTCGAGGGCACGTATAAAGGGATTCACAACTTTTGAGGCGAGTACAGACTTTCGGGGATTCCTTGTCCCCTCTTTTGTTCTTACTTCCGTGTGTTCATTTCGGAATCTTGTGTTCGGGGATCCCATCCGATTTGCGGACCCCCCAACATTGGCGCCCACCGTGGTTTCAGCCGAAAGACAATCCATGATGCCTCCACAGAAGAAGTCCAAGAAGAACACACCTACAGAAGCCAACCAGGAAGATCACTACACCGAATAAGACAACGGAAACTCTCTCACTGCAGAACCTTCGCAGATCTCAGACCAAGAGAGGAGGGTGAAACTCGAGGCTCTCCAGAAGGCACGAGCTGAGAAAACGGCGCATACTCTAGAACCATTCACTGAAGAAGATGCAGATGAGGATGATGATCAAGCTGTCGACAGAGAACTAGAAAAAGTGAACCAAAAAGTGCTGCAGCTTCAGAAAGAGAAGGAGAGATTCGCGAACCAGCTGGAAAAGAAGAGCTTCGGAAAAGCTGGAGAAACTCAACCAGACAAAGGAGCAAATAGAAAGAATGCAAAGAGAAATCGATGAAATGAAAGAACAAGAAAACAGTTCACTGTGGCGTGATTCACCACACCAGAACTCTGGCCAGAACAGAAGAACCTCAAGAGAAAACTTCTTCGCGGGTAACGGAATCTCGCAGTTCGCGGATCCAGATTCACCACTATCACTTGGGTTGCAAACAGCACCATGGCCGCCGAAGTTCAAACAAGTCTCTCTCCCGAAGTATAATGGGTATGGAAACTCTAGACAGTTCCTCATGAGATATGAATCAGCTGTGAATTCAGCAGGAGGAGATGATGTCGCACTGGCCAAATCCTTCATCATTTCTTGTGAAGGCCCAGTTCTCAACTGGTACTCTCTGCTACTACCACACTCAATCTGCAGCTGGATTGACCTCAAGACAAAGTTCATCCAAGCTTTCCACATATTCCATGAGACTACAGCAAAATCATCAGACCTGTACAATTGCAAGCAAAAAGATAGAGAGTCATTGCAGAGCTTCGTAAGAAGATTCATGCAACAAAGATCTCAGATCCCGGAAGCAGACGACAAGACAACAATACAAGCGCTGATCAAAGGTCTAACTCCGGGACCGACAGCCTCGCATTTGACCCGAAAGGAGCCCAAAACTATTGACGAACTCTTTCACGAACTAGAAGAATACATTAAGTCTGATGAAGATCATCGAAGAAGAGTTGCTGAACAAAATGAAGCAAGGCAAGGCAATAAAGGAACAACATGGAGACCTCATTCTCAAACTCCACGAAACATCAACAATGTGGAAAATCCTCAGTTCAGCCAGGACAACAGACCAAGCACAAGAGGAGGTTTTGCGTCAAGAGGAAGAGGAAGGGGAAGAGGACCCCCGAAAGTTCAGAACCACGATCCAAGAGATCCATATTTTTACTGCCGATATCATGGAAGAGGCCATAGCACCGAAGCGTGTCCAGAAACCAAGAAAAATATAGCAAGAATCCAACAAGAGAAAAACATGATGAGCATTGCCTCCACGATGCCGAATCAATTCCGTCCAAACTTCTGGCAGCCACAATTCATGGGTCCTCAACCAAATTCAGCAACAGTGCAGCAGTTTCAGCAGGCACAGTCATCCTGGCAGCCTTCTCAGCAATTCTATCCTCAGTCTCAGACAATTCAGACCATTCAGCAGCCGCAACCAATTCAAGAAATATTGCTGTCACCTCCCGATAATTCATCAAGACCTGAGTCGAATTCGAGAGGCCACAATCCGAAAGCATTGCCTTCATTCGGAACCATCATGCCTATAACAGGTGGTTCAGCCATGGAGTTTGAGACAAAAAGACAAAGAAACAATTACTTCAGATCTGTGAACACAGTCATCAATGACGGCCCAGCAGCACGACCAGAATGGACCAAGGTGCCGATAACTTTCACTGAACAAGATTTCAGATTGAAGTCAACAGACCACAACGATGCCATGGTCATCGAAGTGAACATAGCCGGATGGGTTATCGGAAAAGTTCTAGTGGATAACGGAAGTTCGGCAGACATCTTATTCATGAAAACTTTCGAGAAAATGAGCTTGAGTCCACACATGCTGCAGCAACCAGAGTACCCGCTGCTGGGTTTTGGAGGAAAACCAATCAAGCCAGCAGGAAAAATAGCTTTGCCTGTATCTTTTGGAGATCTTGACAATGCCAAAACGGAAACTCTCACCTTCGACGTGGTCGACATGTATCATCCCTACTTCGCGATTTACGGCAGAGGATTCATAAACAAGTTCGATGCTGTGATAAGGCAACAGTTCCTATGCATGAAGATGCCGGCACCAAAGGGAATCATTACTGTGTTCGGCGATCAGCAAGAAGCCCGAAACATTGAAAAAGGTCACACACACCAGGACAAACCAACGTGCACCACTTGAACTCTGCCGAAGAGAGGAAAGAACCATATGTTGAGGCCAAGAGAGATAAAGAAAAAGTTGAAATAGCTGCTGATGGCGAAACAAAGAAAGTGTACTTAGATGACATGCCAGACAGAGCAGTCATGATAGGGGCTCATCTCAGTCCCGAAGAAGAGAAAGAACTTGTTCAGTTCCTCAACAGGAACAAGGATGTTTTTGCATGGTCAGCCAAAGATCTACAGGGTGTTTATAGGGATATCATTGAGCATGCCCTAGAAACAGATGAGAGAATAACCCCGAAAAAGCAGAAACTCAGGAAGATGTCCGAAGAAAAAGTCAAGGCAGTAGAGGCTGAGGTACAGAGACTTCAGGACGCCAAGGTCATTAGAGAAGTTATGTATCCTGTATGGCTGGCTAATACTGTACCAGTCAAGAAGAAAAATGGAAAGTGGCGAATGTGTGTGGACTTCACAGACTTGAACAAAGGCTGCAAGAAGGATGACTTCCCCTTAGAAAGGGTGGACAGGGTCGTTGATGACGCCGCAAACAGCGAAATGCTATCACTCCTGGATATGTTCTCAGGATATCACCAAATAAGGGTATACAAAGAAGACGAGGAAAAAACAAGTTTCATCACCCCTTTCGGAACCTTTTGTTTCGTAAGAATGCCAGAGGGTTTAAAGAATGCAGGATGCACGTTTTCAAGAATGATAGCAATAGTGCTTCATCCTCAACTTCGGAGAAACATTCTAGCATATGTCGACGATATCGTCGTCAAAAGCGTTCAAAGAAAAGACCACATCAGCGATCTAGCAGAAACCTTTGCGAAACTCAGGGCCGCAAATCTCAAGTTAAATCCTGAGAAGTGTGTCTTCGGCATTCATAAAGGAAAAGTTCTGGGGTGCCTGGTTTCAACAAAAGGCATTGAGGCAAATCCTGACAAAATCAAAGCTCTAGTTGAGATGCAAGATCCTGTTTCGGTGAAAGATGTGCAAAAGTTGACAGGGAGAGTGGCTGCTCTTAACAGGTTCATATCCAGAGCTGCAGAGAGAAACTTGCCCTTCTTCCAAGTTCTTCGAAGTTCCAAGAACTTTCAGTGGTCTGAAACAAGCCTTCCAAGAGCTCAAAGACTACCTGTCGAACATGACCAAGCTATGCCCTCCAGAGCCAAAATCGCCACTCCTACTGTACTTGTCTGCTTCCAACTCAGCCGTGAGTGCTGTTCTAGTGCAAGAGAAGGAGGAAAAAGGAAAGTTGAAACAAATTTCAGTTTATTTTGCTTCGGAAGCTCTTTCGGGATCTAAACTTTTCTACTCTGAATTAGAGAAGATAGCATATGCAGTCGTTATGGCTGCAAGAAAACTAAGGCACTACTTCGAAGGTCACAGAATAAGGGTTATCATGAATCAATCACTGAATGACCTATTCACAAATAAAGAAGCTTCAACACAAATCATCAAGTGGGCTGCTGAACTATCAGAATACACAGTTGACTTCGAAAGAAGAAGTGCAATCATATCGCAAGTCCTGGCAGATTTCGTCGTGGACTGGACATCGCCAACACATAATCCCAGCGAAGATATAGTCACGCCTTCGATAGTGCATTGCGATGGGGCTTGGTGTGACAGGGGAATTGGTATAGTAGCAATCGTAACATCCCCAACCGGAGTTGTGATAAGATATGCAGCTCGGCTTGATTTCGCAGATGATGTGCATTCTACAAATAACACAACTGAATATGAGGCTTTGCTCCTAGCTCTGAGAAGGATGAAAGCTCTAGGTCAGCTAACCTTTATCATCAAGACGGATTCCAAAGTCATTCAAGAACATATAGAGAAAGAAAGCGAAGCAAGGAATCCAGTTCTAATGAAGTATCTTGAGAAAGTCAGAGAAATGGAGAAGCATTTCAAAGGCTACTCAGTCCAACATATACCAAGAAATGACAATAACGACGCAGATAAACTGGCGAAAGCAGCAGCTCAGAATCAAGCAATGCCTCCGGATGTGTTCTTCGAAATCATCAAAGAACCGTCCGTCAAAGATCTGAAGCCAAAAGCTGTGAACATTGTAGAGACTCGCAATTGGAGAGCCGAAATCACGGCATACTTGAGGGGTCACTATGAGCCGCAAGATGAATTGGAAGAAAAAAGACTAAGGCAAAGAGCAAGGGGCTATGCTGTAGTGGGCGGAGAGCTATACAAGTCTGGAGTCACCGAACCATGGTTGAGATGCATAACCTCCGAAAAGGGTATAGAACTTCTCAAGGAAATTCATAGCGGATTTTGTGGTACACACAGGCACAAGAGCTCTGGCAAGCAAAGCAATAAAACAGGGATTTTTCTGGTCCTCCATAAATATTGATGCAAAAAAGCTTGTTCAGGAATGTGAAGCATGCCAAAAAACAGCGAATCAGCAGAATCTCCCATCCATGCCAGTTCATCTGATTCCTCCATCATGGCCTCTGCAACGGTGGGGGATGGATCTGGTCGGCCCATTGCCGACAGCTCAAGGAAACTGCAAGTTCGCGGCAGTAGCAGTTGATTACTTCACCAAGTGGGTGGAAGCAAAGGCATTAGCGAACATCACAGCACCAACAATTCAGAAATTCTTCTGGCAAAACATAATCTGCAGATTCGGAGTAGCAAGAGAGTTGACTGTCAACAATGGGAAGCAATTTGACTGCTATTCTTTCAAGGAGTACTGCAAAACTCTGGGCACTCATGCGAAGTTCTCTTTCGTTTACCACCCGCAGTCTAATGGGGCTGTTGAAAGAGCAAACGGGCTCATCTTCTCGGGAATCAAGAAGTGTCTATATGATCAAAAGAAAGGCAAGTGGACGGATGAATTGCCGAAAGTGATCTGGTCCCATAATACAACAGTGTCAAGAGCAACGGGTTTCACACCATTTCGCTTACTGTTTGGCACTGAGGCAATGACACCAGAAGAGATCAAGAATGAAAGCATGAGAGTGCAGAAAGCAAAAGAGATCGAAGAAGTTGACATGAAGGTGGAGAAAGACATGATCGAGCTAACAGTCCTCGAAGCTTTAGAAAAAATCAAAAAATACCAAAGAGAAACCAAGACATGGAGGGATAAAAAAGTAGTCAGGAAAAACATCAAGGCTGGTGATTTAGTTCTGAAAAGAAAGAAAAATTGGGAAAACCCTGAGAAACTCCAGAACCATGGGAAGGGCCGTACATAGCAAAGGAAACAAACATGCCAGGAGCTTTCCGTCTAATAGACCAAACCGGTGAAGAACTGCCACATTCGTGAAATGCAGACAGTTTGAAAAGGTACTACCCTTGAAAAACATGAAAGTAGCTAGATTCTTTTTTCAGCATTTCTTTTCGCAAGTTTAGATTCCATAAAATTGTAAAACCCCCGAACCACGGATCTATAAGTGGTTTCGGAAACAAAAACATTTACTTCTCGCATTTAAGTTAGAATAAGAAGGACCGTACTCTTTTCCTTGCAAAGGGGTCCTAAATCAAGGGGCAAGGTTTTTAACGAGGCGGATCCTATGTAAATACTCTTTATGATATATATGAAAAGAGTTTTCCCCCAAATCATGTGTCTTGAGAAGTTTCATCGTGAGAAAAAGTTCACGAAAAGGCTCCGTGATAGCCTGAATTCCATCGTGTGAAAGAAAAAGTTCATGAAAAGGCTCCGTGATAGCCTGAATTCCATTGCGTGAAAGAAAAAGTTCATGAAAAGGCTCCGTGATAGCCTGAATTCCATTGCGTGAAAGAAAAAGTTCATGAAAAGGCTCTGTGATAGCCAGAATTCCATCGTGAGAAAGAAAAAGTTCGTGAAAAAAGGCTCTGTTATAGCCTGAATTCCAACATGTGAAAGAAGAATTCACGAAAGGGCTCCGTGACAGCCGAGATTAAAGAAGGGAAAGAAAAGTTCGTGAAAAAGGGCTCCTTGATAGCCAAAGGCTCCGTGAAAGCCTAAATCCCACCTTAAAGGGATTTCCTACCGAAAGGCCTGAGGCAACAACAAGTTGCGGCCTAAATCCCACCTTAAAGGGATTTCCTACCGAAAGGCCTGAGGCAACAACAAGTTGCGGCCTAAATCCCACCTTAAAGGGATTTCCTACCGAAAGGCCTGAGACAACAACAAGTTGTGGCCTAGATCCCATTTTGAAGGGACATCCTACCAAAAATACGGGAACAACTGAAGGTTGTGGCCCAGAAAGTACAAACGTCTTCGTTCAGGATTTTTTGTGTAAAAAATTATAAAGTAAAAGTTAAAGCTACCTCGGTTGAAAGAACAAATCAGCATGGTAGCGAACGTTCGTGAAGAATTATACGAAGTTTTTTAGGAAATTCGCTCTAGCCGAGAACATTCTTCCAAGAGCCAAGGGGCTCAATTACCTCCGAAAATTAGTAATCACAAACTATGGTTGAAGCAACTGAGGGTTGCGATATCAACCTGGGCAAGTATGCCCAGCGGACGCAAGTCCACAAAATTCGTGAAACAAATTTTGTCGACTTACGTTCGAAGGGAATTAGCAATCTTTGGGCATCCACGAAATTTTGCATGAAAACAGCAAGGTGGGGAGGGTGACGTTTTTTCTTAAAAAACGATTTTATTACCTTAGTTTCATACAAAATTTCATAAAAGTAAAATTACACAGCTTCAAAGAGCTAACAAGTTCAGAAAGGAAGTTCGACGATGCGGCCCGGTTTACGACCCCTTTCTTCGGCAATGTCACTGGCATAAGCAAAGTTACATTCGCCAGTTATAGGGCTAAGGGGCTCCGTCTTCACAGTGGACCGCGAGCTCGAGGCTTCAGAAGAAAGAGCATAACCATCACGTTGAAGAAAAAACCAGCTAAGTTGAAAGCTATTCATCGAAAAATAGTGGCAACACTCAAGCCAAAAATCAGAGAATTCACTTTCAGGATTAGCTTCTTTGTACAAACGCCAAGCTTCACCACTAACTATCTGGTCCTACCAATGAATTCGCAAAGGTATGATGTCCTGCACAGGCCCACCTTGCAGGACCTGCGCAGGTTAAAATTTACAAGACAGAAGTTTAGAAGGGGTCACAGCCCATTAATGTACAAATACACAAGTTCATAGGGCCTCAAGCATCAAAAGCAAAAGTTCGGACAAGCAGAACCTCATCCAACAATATCAACCTTCGGGGAGCTGGTCTGATGATCGGAGCTGTCTTCCCTGCCATCATCTTGGTTGTCGCTGCTACCACTATTGCCACTACGCTCGCTCCCCGAATCTTCCTCTCCATCGTTGATATCGTCATCCCCTTCAGATTCAGAAGATGATTCCTGACTCTCCACAGCTTTAGCACGCTCCTCCTTCCGAATCATCTGAAAAACGTAAAAGAAGTCAACAAGAAATCAAGAAAGGGACGCTCGTAAAATGCCAGAAATTCAACAAAGTCTATAATACCAACCTCCTCAAGTTTGTCACAAGCAATCTTCTTCGCGAATTCTTTTCCACTCGCGTTCCAAAACTCCCTTGCGAATCTAATCTTTACAGCACGAATGTCTTCATTAGGGCGAATGATTGAAGTACTTCCAGCATCTGGAAATCGCGGGAGTGCACTGAGGAATTTCGGGAGATCGACACAATCAAAATCATAAAGAAGCTTCAGAAGACTTTCCACCGAAAAAAGAGCAGCAAAGTCGCTGGCTCCTGAGAAAACATCTGGGAGAGCTTGGAACTCCTTCAGCATCCAGTCCATCAAATCAGAAATTTCTTCGCTTTCAGGTAGCGGACTTGGACGGGTGCCAAATTGCTCCAAAGCTCCTCTGTATTCCTCAAAAAGAACTTTCAGACGTTGTTTGATCTCATCAACATCTTTGCCCGAAGTCTCGCCTCGCTCAGAAAGAGCTTTTTCAAGATCATGAATTTTCTGCTCCTTCGCGCTCAAAGTCTTCGCGAGATCAGAATTTTTCGATGAAATCTCAGCATTACTAGCACGAAGCTCCTCAGCAGTTTTTGCATTTTTGTCAGATTCCTTGCGAAGATTCTCAATCATTTTCAAGTCATCCTCATGAGTCTTGTTAAGCTTTTCAAGGTCTTTTCTCGAATCACGAAGAGCGGCTTCAGTAAGATTTTCTCATCCTGGCATTTCTTTAAAGAATCCACCAGCTCCGCGATCCGCTTCTCCAAGTCGAGACCAGAAGCCTGAGCCTTGTTCAGTTCTCGCTTCAGCTTCTTAGATTCGCCAGTAAGCTTCTCAACAAGTTCCTCTTTTTCAAGGAGTCGTTCAGAAACGACTTTGCCGACGATGGACGCTTTTAAATCATAAGTCTTCTTGAAACTAGCAAGATCTAATGATGAAAGTTTCTGGGTATTTTCTTCAAAACCTGCGAAAATCAGAAAGATTACAGCAACAAAAAATGTAAGGAAAACAAAAAAGATCAACAAAGCGTAAGAAGCGAAAGCAAAATGCAAACCTGTTGGGTTAAGTCTTCTGAAGGGAATCTGACCTGCGGGTTCAGAAATCGTCAAAGATTTCTGGAGAGAGGAAGAAGTGTGCTTTTCAGCAGTAGTAGTTGTTTGGCCGGTCAACCGAAGCCTCTTCTTCTCTCCTCCTGTTTCACCCACAAATTCAGGGGACGTCCATAGCAAGGAAAACTTAGGAACACCATCATCCGAGTCAACCACCTCACCGCTAACGCTTAACAGACCACCTCTAAAAGACGTACCAAAACTCTCGTTGTAAGCAGTGACGGAGGGTGGGGGATCTTGATCTTCGGGGATTTCCTCACGGTTCTCAGTTACAGAGGGATTCCCAACCAAATCACCGCTCTTGCTCACTGTGCGCTCTAGCTCCTTAGCAAACTTCGGAGAGGCTTCGTCATTAGCAGCAGGAGCTTGAGAAGAGCCAGCTTCGGCTTCAGTAGCAATCGCAAGATCCACGTGAGTTTCCCGAACTTCGGGGACATCGTCTGAAAAAGTTTTGACATCAACAAATTCATTCTCAGAACCAGGAGTATAACCGCGACGACCACCTAATCTTAAATCACACCATAGGCAAGAAGAGAATCCTGTTGGGCGAGGTTCGTCAGTCATCTCGTCATCAGACAAAGCCGAAGGAACGCGTTGAACTATGGCAGCAGCAACCTTCTTCACAACCTTCTTAGCCTTCTTCTTCCCCAGCTGTGCAAGACTTGATGCTGCTTGAATCTCAGCATCAGAGACATCTTCGGAGGCCTTTCTTTTCCTCTTGCTGGACTCCAACGACCTAGTTTTTTCTGGGCGGACGACAGGAGAAGAGGAGTCGCCAGCGATACTCTTAGCCTTGCTTTTCTTCGAAGCCTTTTTTCTCAGAGCTTTAGGAGGGGCAGCCGAACAAACTGCTACGGCGACTGCCGGAACCTTCTTGTCCACGCCTGGTGGACGAGATCGGAGAGTAGTATCAGCACCAAGTTCTGAAAACACTCGGTTCACCCTCCTCTTGTGCTTCACAAGGTTCTTGTAAGATTTGTACTCATTGAGAGTAGATTCACCAACCATTACATTAACTTTTTCTTCAACTTCAGCAATAAAATCTTCAAGACTTTGACCATCCTTGAGTCGCAAGTCGAATCGTGGGAATGGCACTTGCTGCGATGCCCAGTCCACATCCAGGAAAACAATATTAGAAGGTTTCCAGCCATCTGATATAGGCCAAACTTCGGCTGCAACAAATTCTTCAATGGCGTCACGACCTCCGAGAATGGTGCTAGCCAAGAAAAAAACATTTTCGCAGCCTTTGAAACCGATAGCGCGGTTGTTATACGAAGCAGTACAAACAGCAGTCACTGGCGCCATAGGTGAGTAGAAGGGGTAAGCTGGCCCAGTATAGCCAGAAACCTTAGACATATCAACCTTTACATAAAACCAGTATGAGCTCCAATTTTCGGAGAAGTTGGTCTTGCTGCAGGGTGCAAGTTGGATTCGGGTGAGGCCTTTTCGCGAATTTTGTCTTCGGGTGTTGAAAGTACAGCACTCATAGTGCGCCTCATAGTACTTCCCATCGTCAAGCTTAAGAATACCCTTCTCAATCACAAGCTCGAATAAACGAGCGAATATGTCAGCACCGAAGGTACACTTGAAAGTCTTCATGATCCAAAAGAATTTCGAAAGTTCCAGAAAAGAGTTCGGTGTCAACTGATGCATTTTCACAGCAAACTTCTCGAGAATGGAAGGCAGAATGGGATCGTAAGGAAATCTGAGTCCACAGGTGAAGAAGTCCCTAAACACAACAACTTCGTTGGCCTCAGGGACAGGGACTTGTTCATCAGAAGGGGGACGTCCATCGCCGGCAGGGAAAAATCCAGCCTTCTCATATTCCTCGATAAGATCGACCGTAACCTTCGATTCGCCGAACACAAAAGCTGGGGGATAAGAGTTAGCCTTCACAGCAACAAGTTCGCTTAGATCAACGTCGACGTTGGAGAGATCTTCTTCACCGCCAGATCTGTTTTCAGATCTTATCTCCCCATCTTCGTGACTGCCGGAATCGCGAATGATTTCGGCAGCCGGATCGTTAGTACTGGAAGGGACATTCCCCTCAGTCGGCGGAACACCAGCAGCGCCCAATTCCTCAGCAGTCATTGGTCTGGCGGTACTCTTAGTGCGAGCCACCTTTTCAAAAGAAAAACAAACATGAAAAACGTGTCAAGTTACGAAGAACAATAGACTACAAAATAGCTGGTCAATAACCGAAAAACATAAGAAAAGAGAATAACATACCTTCAGAGACAGAAGAAGTCGCCGAACTTCGGGCGTCCCGAAAAATTTGCGCTGCAAACACTTCAGAAAGTCTTGAAAACTTCGGAAAGTTTGGCGAAACGGTGAAACAAAGTTACCGTGCTCACCTCCTATTTATAGGATGAGGGGGGTAGTTTCAAGAAACCGCCTCGAGAAGACCGTTGCGCGTTTTTAGGGGGACGCGTGTCTTCTCTGACGTTCCAAGGGTGACGTTTTTTAGCAAAATTCTAAGAATTGTTCGTGGAAACGGATCATCGGAGTCAACCCGCTTCCCCGAGGGGCTAGTGTCGGGGAATTGGAAAAAAACCTTTCACCCTCGGAACTCTGGAGAAGTCAGGACTTTGGCGAATTCGCAGATGTATTCATGAAAGTGTTCGGAGAAATGCTGCTGGGTCTCGACTCTGTCTCATAGTGTAAAAGTATTCGGGAAAGTGTTTTGTTACTTCCTATACGTTTCACTGACTCACTAATGTTGTGCGAAATAATTGCCAAATGTGCACTGGGCTGTTGGTCTATTTCTCGTTTCAGGACAGCGGAGATCTGATAAGTTCGAGGAATCGTGAAGATGGAAGCTTCGGAGATCCCAATAGATTTCCCTTCGCCCGTGAACTCTGAAGCTCAGTTCGGAGGTTTTGGTGATCGGCGATCTTCACGAATGAAGGGTCGAAAGCCAAAGGAAGACCAAGTCAAAGACGCTGTCTCAAAAGTCCGGGTTCGAGGTGTGAACTGATGGCAGACTTGTAAATGTGCGAAATTAGTTCCGCAAATCACGGAGTGTAAAAGACATTCTTGTACATATTCATACCTGGAATATTCTTTAGATTCGAGGGCAATCTCGGAATGTAAAAGTCCCTTCGCCTCCCTATAAAAGGGGGTTCGAGGGCACGTGTTAAGGGATTCACAACTTTTGAGGCGAGTACAGACTTTCGGAGATTCCTTATCCCGTCTTTCGTTCTTACTTCTGTGTGTTCATTTCGGAATCTTGTGTTCGGGGATCCCATCCGATTTTCGGACCCCCAACATTTTTGCAGAGGTGTTGTCGTCACACTCGTACGGGGTATATGAACAGAATTACAGGAACAGGAGTTGGGACGATCTGTAGCAGGATTGCAGCTTTGGAGAAGCAAGAAATCGAGTCGAAGAAGTGGCAGTTTGGTTCGGGGGCTCAGCTGAAAACATTTCTGCAGGACAAGCTTCTGCCATCCCAAGGATTAGGAGCAAGAGAACCTGCACCGCATCGAGACAGCGCGTGCAATTGCCGTACACGAGAAGTACGTCGCCGTAGCACGGTAGCAAGCAAATTGAGTACTTACAGTTGCCGACGTAAACAAAGTACTGAAACCTTCTGGAGCCCTGTTCTGCAGGTCTAAGATAAGTGTCACAGGGATATGCTCAAACCCAATCCCTCTGTCATCACAAAGATTTTCTCTGTTTGCAAAAGATCTAGTACGTTGTTGTTCAATTCAACCAGCCGCCAGCAGTGATCTCGTCCGGTGCTGACAGTTCCATGGCGCCCAACGATTTGATCGTGTCTGCGCTCCAATAAGTTCAGTACGAAAATGGAATATATGCTACCGAATCTTTTTAACAGATATTTAACTTACATCCACAAAATCATTGCATAGGAATACAGCCGCGTAGGATACTAGGATGAGTATACGCAGCAATTTACTGTTTGACGGCAAAATAACAAACAAGCAAACGAACAAAACTTAACGGCCTTTTGTTCAGTTTAACATGCAGGGAGCAGGGTTCAGGGACAGATGGTTAGAGAAAATGCAGCAACATATGAACTGAACCAAGCATAATGTTGGAGCAGGTCCCAACAGGACAAATTTTCAGACCAATACTCCCTCCGTCCTAAATCACTTTCGTTTTGGTTTTTTAGATACATTCATTTTTGTTATGGACCTTGATATATATTTATGTTTAGATACATAACAAAAAGAATGCATCTAGAAAAGACAAAACGACAAGTAATTTAGAATGGAGTGAGCACATTATGAAAAAATTTTGTCCTGTTGGAGCAGAAATGTCGGCTGCATGCTCACTTAGTCACTTTCACTTCTCACCTCCAGGTTCCAGCCCAGGGGTTCAGAGTTATTTTGTAGTGCAATGTAATTGCCCAGCATGAGATTCTTATTATGACAGCACTGCAATCACCGATCAGACTTGCCCATTTTCCTTCCCGGGTTTGATCTCTTCCAGCACGGACAGCAGCTTCGGGTCCTGGAAATCTTCGATCAGCAGGCTCGCTCCTGCATCGCTCAGCGCCTTCCCAGGGTTCCTAGTCGTCAGGCCAACCACAGGCACGCCTGCAGCCACACCAGCTCGGATCCCTGACGCGGAGTCCTTGACAACACAGCAACCAAATGAGCACAACGTTTACCGGAAACTTTTCAGAAATCAGTCTATTCTGAAACAGAAAAACAAATACTTAGATACCTCGAATATGAAGGTGTGGTCAGGCGATGCACCGATGAGGTCGAGGGCCTTGAGGTAGGGGTCCGGGAAGGGCTTGGCCCGGTCACACTCGCTTCCGATGACGAGCACCGGGAAGAATTCGGTGAGGCCGAGCAGCGACAGCATCAGCTCGGCGTTCGCCCTGGGAGCGTTCGTCACCGCCGCGCGCTTCAGGTTGCGGCCTTCGATCCATTTGCAGAGGTCGGGCAACCCATCCACGGGCTTCAACTGCCCTGGTGCCAACCTGCGTGGCTTGCAGTTTCAGGTTAGCATTCAGCAATCAGCAGGCATCCAAAAGCCTTGTTTAGTTGGCTAAAATTTCTAACCTTTTCTCCACTTTCTCTCCATCACATCACATTAAATACGCCAAAAGACATATGTTCGGAGTATTAAATATAGGTAAAAAAATAACTAATTACACAGTTTGGATGTCCTTTGCGACACGAATCTTTTGAACCTAGTTAGGCCATGGTAGGATAATATTTACCACAAACTAACGAAACGTGCTACAGTGTGCTACAAGAGTTCCAGCAGTTGAAAAGGTAAAATTTTCAACCAACTAAACAAGGCCCAAGTGCTATAAAAAAACATCCAAGTAGCACATGATTGCAGTTTTGTATTGCGTTGACCGATTGACGTGACCATGCAGTGAAAAGATAGTACCAAAACATGAGGGATTGTACTTGAGTTTGTACCAAAACATGAGTTAATTGCTAATGCCTAGGAACATTATGTCAGACAAAACAACTAAACCTGAAAACGTTAAGTCTAAAGAAAAGTAAACCTGGACTTAAAATTCTGACAAAAGCTTGCATTAGAATTTTAAATATAACTAAACATGCCAACAAAAATTCTGAAAAAAATGAATTGACATGGAAGAAGATAGCAACGAGAGTGATAAAGGCGAGTGGCCTACTTTCTGAACAACGCTTCCTTGTCGTCCATGAACTGCATAGCCTTGTCGTGGTCCATGTCCGGGAACAAAGACCGGGCGAGGTGGTCGTTGTGCCCACCGCTGATGTTGGCGCTGTAGAACTCCTCGGTGATGGGAACGCCGCCGTTGAAATCGATCTGCAGCCACACCGGAGACACTTGAATAGTTGAATCAGACATTCAGACACACTCGTAGCACAAACAGTTCAGAGGTGGCAACTGGCAAGCATCGAAAGAGACGCCAGGCAGCAGTACGTACCTGCTGCAGGAGCTCGCGGAAGGCGCAGAAGTGGATGGGGTCGGAGTCGCAGAGCGTGCCGTCGATGTCGAAGAGGATGGCTTCCAGCGGCGCCAGCTTCGTCAGGGCAGCAGCGCTGCTGCTGCAGAGTTGAGACCACAGAGCGAAACAGATGACCATCCATCAGTGTTCCCGCCCGCGATACAGCAAGAGAACGAGGTCGCCACGACCAGAGATGTTCCGGCGGCTCACCTGTCGGTCGCCATGTCCGCCGCGCTTCTCCTCGTCCAAGAAATGCGGCGGCGCCTCTTGTCCTCTCCTCCGCTGAAGCTGATGCCGTCGCTGTTGCCGATGCCGATGCCGATTCTGCCTGGAGACGGCGCTGATATAGAGAGGAGGCGGCGGCGAGGAAGAGGGGCAGGTGCACGCGGAGACAGCATGCGATGCGGTGCTCGAATTGAATTCGTCGGAGCTTCGTTCCTTTCCCACCGACGAGTCGCTTTCTGCTACTCAATCCCTGTTTTTTTACTAATAATTCAATCTCCGTTCGACGACGAGTGGCTCAGCAGGAGGCGCGCGGCAACATCTGACGGTGATGAGCTAACGGAAATGGAGGCGCGTGAGGCTGCGTGCCACGACCACCGCGGGGAGCGGTGGAGGCGTCGGCGGCTTGTCCTCCTCCTCTCAGGTCCCGGCTTGTGGCTGTAACAAGTGGCAGAAGGTACCACGGCAGCCGGCACCGGCAGGGTATATGCTCCCCTCCCCTCCCCCCTCTTCTATCTGCAGAAGTCAAAAAGATCATGCTTCATTGCTTCCAAGCAATTTCTGTGTGGACTAAAACTTTCCGTGCACGATCTGTTCTGCACAAAGGTAAACTTCTTGTCAAAACTAAACTCTTTTAGGATACTAATAAAATGCACGTGCGGCACGCACGTGTTTGAAAGAAAACTTAGACTTGTTGTGAAATACTCCAATTATTTCAAGAACAGATGCTAGGCTATGCTACTACCAATAAAATACTTTTAATAAATATATCACTTGCAGGTATTACAGATAATCTTGATGGACTAAATAATGAAATCCATTCAAGTCCTTGCATAATCTCCATAAGGATATACAGATGATATTTTCTTTATCCAGTAATTGGTACAATTACCTTTGTTAAGCTTCCCAATTCTGATTATTTACAAGATAATTTCCTTTGTCCTCTGTCCAGAATGAATCTTGTGTATAATCATCCTCGAATATAAGACCAGTAATCTAACAATACAGTAGCTTTCATAGCTGGTGCATGAAGCACTATCCGGCAACCACATCACATGAGGATGGGACAAGGTAATGCTGATATTTTCTAGGGTCACAAGCTCATTGCAGATTAACAACTAATGTTCCATTGTAGCTATCTGAAAACCAAGAATAGACAGTTGAATATGTAAGATGGCAAGCTGTTTTGACAAAAGAAATCTAGCTGATATTGTGACAACCGAATATAATAGGGTATCTAAATAAAGAGCATATCAACCTAGATATTGTGACGGATGAATAAACTTATGAATTCATCTGCAGTCAAAGTTTGAAAACATGGTCCGATTATAACAACCAATGACAACATAACTAAATTCATTTGTTATCATGTGTCAGTTGACAATAGCTTAAATTAATTTATTGTGAAACAGAGTCTTTCAAAGGTATGAAGGTTGATACTATGAGGTTGTATGTGCACATTAATCTAATGTTTCTGGAATATACCAGATCATAAGTATTAACGATTTCACTTGAATAGGCAACTGAATTCCAATATTATGCTTGAAACAAGTATTTTTCAAGCGTTTCATTGAGTGGAAAAAACAACCGGGCTATAATTGCAATGACATAGTGCTGTTTTGACCTAGAATCTATGGGAGGGAATATAATATAGGGAGTAAATTTTGATTTAATCTTAGGATAGTATTTATGAAAAAAGATAGCAACCCCCCTAAAAAAATTATATTTTGCTGTGCTTCCAACACATGGAATTGAAAAGGAGAAACATGTATATGAAACAAAAAACTTACTGAAATATGATCATATGCCATCAGCAACGTATGCCACCATGTGTCCATGACCCCACTTTCGTACAGAATGACGTATGCATTTAGTAATGGGAAATCAAAGGCACCTACAATCTTATACAACAAACAAAATGGAAGAAGCACAATCAGTTGCTTCTTTGCTAGGTAAGAAATCAAAGCATTAAGGTGGAAAAAGAGAATGGAAAGCACCGGCAAGTGAGAAAATCTGAAGCGATTCTAGACACTCCAAGTGAGCTCCAACATCCACACAATGTGCCTGGAGTTTCTCCTTGTCAACAACCTTAAGCACAGCCAATCCACCAGCATGATGAACTGGAATTTTTGAGAGATGACTGTGATCTTAGGAATTGTTACAACTTACAACAGCACCCCCCCCCAAATGATAGGCCATCGCCAATTCCCCCGAACTGAAACCACATAAAGAGAGGTAATTTAATCACATATGCAAACCAATAAATTCTGTCGTTCAAGCACCTTCACACACTACATGTCTTTCAATTGCAATCAACTGAGATTTTCATTATATAGCTGAGTCATCAAAATCTCTAGTTTGTTTGATTGAATCCAAAAATTTAAAAAAATACGCAAACATGTGGCACCCCATAACATAGAGACTTGAAAGGCATTAATTGCACACATAATGAATTCATCTACACTGTGACCACACGAAGAAAAGATAGAGATACACTATTTTACCTTGAGACTGACATCACTTTTGGAGGTGAGTGTCTCTCCAAAGTCCAAATAAACACAACTACTGTGTGATGCAAGCATGCTATGGTTGTCTGCTGGGGCAACGTGGTCTGCTTCACCAAAGCATTGATAATATTCTGCTTCACCAAAAGAAATTTAGGCCTCTCTTCCCATGATCATCATAATCCTACTGCATTTTCTCTCCACAATGTTCAGCTGTATCTACTAAACTCAGAGAGACACAATTTTATAAGCATTGTCCTAAAATATCACAAAGTTCTTCCTACGAATAATTTCATTGAGAAAATAGCACTCACGACACAATTATTTCAATGGGTAACATCATCAAGCACATGCCATTCATAGGAGAGAGGTGTCGATCCCGCGGCGTAGTCGAAGAGCGCGGCCCCGACGTTGCGGAGTGCGGCAGCGTGCCCCGCTTGCGCCCCCGCCAGCACAGTAGGCGTCTTCCCCGCGTATTATCTCCTCTCTCGGCCCCTCAGTCACGAGCTCCACCAAGGATCTCATTCTCACAGATCCTCACCGTCGGCACTGCTGGACCGAATGGTACTGGAGACCATCAAAATAGATTGCACGGAGGTTAAATTTGTTGGGGGACTTATCAATTTTGTGGATAGAGTGTGGTTTCAGTGGCTAATTTCGAATCGAGCATCAAAGAACTGGTGACAGTGCGCATGGCTGCCTACGGAGCGTCAGACCTCGCGGTCAGGTCGATGGAGATGAAGGGTGAGGGTGAGTAAAAGGGCAGCAAGGGCGGCGAGGAGGAGCACAAGGTGGACCCACAGGCGTGGCCGCCCGAGGCGGCGAGCGGCCCTCACTCGCCGCGCGTCGTCCAGGAGAAGCGCGAGCGCTGGCCGCTTGAGCATCGTGTGGGAGTCGAGGACGGACCTCCTGAGCACGTCGAGGACGAGGAGCGGTTGGGTCCTCTGCCGGCTCGTCCTCCGCGGTGGTAGGAGGCAGGAGGCGGCGGTGGGTGCAGAGAGGGAAAGTCAGCGGTGGTGCGAGAATCTTGGCAGTTGCGCCTCCCGCTCGGATAAGAGGCCAGAGTCGGCGACGACCTCCTCCCCGGCTGGCGTGCGGCCTCCTTCCCGGCGGGTGAGCCGGCCTGCTCCCTGGCGGGTGCGATGTACTCCTCCCTGACGACACGGTCAAGGCTTGTCAGCTCCTCCTCCCCGGCGGCCGCGCCGCGCGGCCTCGCCGCACAAGAGGACGGTGCGCGGGGGGCACCGAATCCCTGTTCATGGCGCGGCAACGCGTTGGGGAGCGCGGCACAGGTTGGGTCGCGGGGTCGCGCGGGGTGGGTGGCCAGGTGGATCCAACGCGGGAACGCGGTGGGTGGGTGGAGCTCGGGGCATCGACGACGGCGGGCTCCAGCGCGAGGGGAGGAGGTCCCTGCCTCGACGGACTCGGTGCGCCGGCTCCCTGCTCGACGACAGTGGCGGCTCCGCAGCGGCGAGGATCCGCATCGCGGGTGGGTGGGTGGGTGCGCGAAACAGATTATTTTTTGGATGCGAGAGGTCAGATGCAAACTTGGGTGGGCCCGGTGGGTATAAGGGGCGGGTACACAAGTCATGGGTGAGAAAAAAATTTCGTTTTTGGCAGAAACGCTCTCCAAATTGCAATTTTTCGGTACTGCATAGTCCTTCCACCCTATCCACTCCAAAAACATATGACTAGTAGGTCCAGCGTAAGGGGTAAGACGGGTCCGATTTGGGTGAGAAAAGTTTTCAATTGTCTTCGCTCCTTATATAGTATAGATAGACACGATCAACAACTTCACTTCTTCTGTTCTTCTACCGAGCTAATGAGAATTGCTTTCGTGAAAGATTTGAGCTCCTTTTCAAAATTTTGCAAAAAGAACACGCGCGGAAACGTACGTTTCCTTCCATTCGACAAACTCCCTCCCCGGTTGTTTTCCTCAAAGATTTTGGGCCACACGAGAAGCCCAAAAATTAGACCACGAACGAGAAGAATAAGCCCAACAAGTGGCCCCCACACAGCCCAAGAACCGAGCAACCCCATCCGCACGAAAATCCAGCGACTTCCCTTCGCACATTTCCTCTCGCTCGCACTCGAGTCGCACGTCACGCGCCGGCAATGGCGACGCTCGCGCGGTGGCTTCCACCACCACCAGCCCCACCGGCCGCTGGGCCCGCCGCCGCTCCTGCTGCCCGCCCCCTCTCTCGCCGGCGGATCCCGCGCCGGGCCGCGACCGTGGTCTCCCCGCGCGCGTTCGGCCGCGCGGACTTCGACGGCTTCGTGCGGCGCGCGTGGCAGGGCGCCAACGCGGGCGCCGAGCGGCTCGCCTTCGAGGCGCGGCAGGCCGCGCAGCGCCTGGAGGAGAGGTTCTCGATCTCCCGGAGGCTCGCAGAGGCCTCCCGCGCCGCCCGCGAGCGCGCCGTGGAGATCGACGCCGAGCTCGGCATCGGCCGGCGGTGGCGCACCTTCTCCGTCGACTTCTCCCGCAACTGGCCCAGGGTTCGGATTCTCTACGCTCTCTAGTCGTGTCGAGCTGTGTGTTGCTTCGTCGCGCTCTAATCTGCGGCTAATTTGGTTTCTGATGTGCAGTATCGGAGGGAGCTCAATGACTTCATGGCAACTCCTATCGGGAGAGCCTTAGCTGTGAGTTTACTGATAGCTCAAATTCACTTAGATTAGCTTGCTGACATAGCTCAAATTAAGGTTCTTAATACTTGATCAAAGAGATCATAGCTTAGATTATTGTGGCATTTTGATGTCGTGCTACTGCTTACTAGCTCGTTCATGTCTCCCATCTGATGATGCATACAACTATCGCTCGTGGTCTCAATTCTAGGTTTTAATTAGTTTAGAATAATTGTTACTGCAGTATGTTTGCAAGCAATGATGAACAATGATGTTACGGCCTAGCAGTGATTAGTCTAATTGAGGTTAGTGATGACCATCTTTCGTAGCCCGGAATTTCTTCTGTATATTTGAAGCTTGATTAAATCGACATGTAATCATAACTCATAAGAACCTGAGAATTCTGCGAGTTTCATTGTGGCACCAGGAAATGTGTTCTGATGGGCTACTAATGTTGAATTATTATTTTTCTCTCTGTTTTTTTTTTAGATCATTTTTCTCTCTTTGTGCTTTGTAAGGAAAAAGGATCATGAAAGAGGATATGATTGATACAAAGCTGTAACAAATTTGCATCAACACAGATGTTAACCATTCCAGCTGTCTAGGAAATGAAACTATATAAAACTCTAGGGCATAAAGTCAGATGTTGCTTGAACGCACATATACTTGTATTACTCTGTATATGGTCAGAATGTCATTTATCATAGTACAATTTTGTTTCGAGAATATATTATTTGTTTCATCGTTACATTTGATTATTCTTATGCCAATAATAGTAGATCCTTTTCATTGTATCTGATGTGCTTTAACTATCCCTTCTTATGCAGACACTGTTTTTTCTATGGCTTGCACTGTCAGGGTGGCTATTCAGAATTTTCATTTTTGGTACATTTGTGCTGCCTTTTGCTGCCCCTCTTTTCCTTGGGACCTTTGCTAACAGGGTTGCCATTGAGGTAACAATGCACTTCCTTCTGAATTCAGTTTGTTATTGGCTTATTGTGCACTTTTTACTTGCCTACTGAGAGTCATAGCAGAATATTGTGTGTGATCATGGTTTAGATGCTTTTTGAAGGATTCTTGAAAATATTCTCCAATCATCTTGCATTTTTGTTTGCATCATGGTCTAAACTTCTATTAGCTTATTTTATCTCTAGCGAAAACTAATTGAGCAAGAGTTTTGTCATACCTCTGGCTATACTGATATTTGAATTGGGTTCCCAGCCTCCCTGGCATTAATAAAGCTGTTGAAGTTGAATGCAAATTGTCTCGTATGATTAGCCATTTGATGTGTTGCATAGAGTTCAATAATGTTGATGGTCACTGCTTACTCTTACGTTGGGCTTGCCTGCTATGTCTTTTTCGATGGTTGAAGTAACCATCTCAGCATCAGCTCATGCATTAGCCTCATAGCTACTCTTTGTGTTCAATTTTCATATCTTCAGTACTCCTCTGTTCCAGTTTGTAAGTCATTTTGGCATTTGACATAACATATCTAGGCGCATAACAAAAACTATATAGCTAGAAAAGCTAAAAAGACTTACAATTTGGAACAAATGTAGTAGTCAACTATAAGCCAATTATGCTTTGAACATATTAGCTATTCCTAGTCACTGAGCAGGTTCATTTGCAGGGAACATGCCCAGCATGCAAAAGGCGGTTTGTGGGCTACCGCAACCAAGTGATCCGGTGCATGAACTGCCAAAACATTGTATGGCAGCCAAGTAACAGCTCCTCCGGTGGTGCTAGAAGTTCACGAAGAGCAGAAGCTGATGTGATTGATGTAGAATACGAGGAGAAGTAAGATCATTTTGGCACACCATGAATCAGGGGGCGGAAGAAGAACTAGGGCTTAGACACAGGCTGCACGTTTCTGGGCTGTCTGTAGATGTTTCAGTATGTGTTGTACATGATGTGCTCCTTTGGAGAAAAAAAAAGGTCGGTGGAGCGCATAAAAAGAAACAAAAGGAAGACACTGTACACCCTCCGTGATGCCAATTTTGCCAAGCATGTTAATGCTAACGGTGTTGACCAAAATAATCAGTTAAACCTACATCTTCATTGAATATTTGGTTGCAATGGGGCTGGTCCTTTCCCTGGATCGAATGGAGCTGTTTCGGCCTGACCGCCTGAGTTCTTACCGTTCATCATCGGCTGACAAGCACGCATGCAAGCGTGTTAGTCTTCTCGTGGTATCAACATCAATACCTAGTGAGGTCCTCACAGGACAGTTACATTCACTAGTATATTGCCCGTGCTAACGCTATGGGTTTTAAATTACCAATTCATATTTTTTTAGAAGTGTAAATAAAGAAAGTTATTGCTATGTTATCAGCATTTCAAATAAATTCATGAGATAGTAAAAAATGGCGTGTTAACGAATAAAAATCAGTCCCAAAGGTACAATTTTCATCATTCAAAAAAGTATAGATCCCACACAAAAACAGGTGTCCATTGGTCTATTGTAAGCAATGTTAAAAAAATCAAAGCTCACAAATATGAAACAAACCAGTTTGCAAGTTTAGATATCTTCCAGAACATAACTTTCAGCTCGTTGACATAATTTAGGTCCAACAGATAATGCAATGTTTCTGCATTGTTTACTTGCACCACATGATGTCTAGCAACTAAATACACCCAATGTTCATGGACAAAGTGTGCGTGTGAGGCACAATGTTTTGAAAAAGGAAGGAAAATAATAAAAATAAACAAAGTGGACACAAATGGGACCGTTCCAGAGTCGACAATCGAATTAACAGATAGGGCAGCAAGTGTTCTTTTCAAAACTAGAAGGCTTGATATAGATAAGATCAATCAAATTGGGACCTTAGTTGTGACCAAACACATTGTTAGTGCTAGAGCCAAAGATTAGTAATCCAGCAGCAAAATTTGATATCTGAATACATGATCCACAAATTCAAGCAGCAAGTGCACAGACGACAAGTAAAACGATCAGCAAACTGTGCGCTTGATCACTGAGCCTATTATGCAAAGCAACAGCGATGAACTTGACACAACAGAAAACTAAAAGTAACTCAGCAGATTCTATCATAAGCCTTTCACTCCTGATCCAGGTCAAATGCAAGAACTTCCTCCGTGACATCCACCACTTCCTCCACCTCAACCTCCTTGGCCTCATACTCTTCCTCCTCATCACTGGCCTCTCCATCCCTAAGCTCCCTCCTATATGCACGCTCCTCCTCATGTATCGTCTTCCACTTGGCAACCCATGAGTCCCATTCTTCCTGGAGCTGTGTCCGCCTCTTGCGTTCCTGCTCGCTCAGCTGGTTGAACGCATCCTGGTCTTCTTGCTCGTACTTCTTGCTGTACTTCTTCAGGTTCTTCGAGATCTCCTCTTCCTTCTCGGGAGTCAAAAGTGATGGCGGCCTCGGACGCCATATAAACTGCATCATTCAGTCCATCAGTCCGTGTACAAGACAAACATTACAACAAAGGACAATCATACATCATGGAAAATGTTTCCAAGCAGAAAGTTACTGAACATTTACCTGATAGAAGTGATCCTTTGACACCTTGTAAAGGTGCTTGCCATTGAAGGACCATATTTGAAATCCATTCTCCATCTCATGGACTGAGGTAACTGCAGTTGCAAGATACCTGAACAAAAGGAATTGCAAAACCATTTCAGTTCATTTTTAAATCTTTGCCACTAAATGCTTGGCCCAAGTTTAGAACTTCATGCATACAAGAGGCATGGGATTTGACAAATTCTAATAAATTCTTTTAAAATGGAGGCAATCTGCTGGTGTAGAAAACTGACTAATGTTTCAACTTTCACATGATAGCAGAAATACCAGTGCCAAAGAAAGAATCAGCAAATTTCTAAACTCAGTCATTAACTCACCTTCCAGTAGGATCCCACATTATGTCTGTTGCCATAAAATGCTCTCCTGTTGCCATAGTTTCAAGCTCATCAACATTGTAGAATTCTAGCTGCCCATTAAATCCCTTCAGCCCAGCAAGAACAATGAAGCGGCCAGCAGGAGACCAAAACAATGCATTAGCTTGCTTGGCCTTGAGAGTCGTGAGCTTTGAGACACGACTAGTGTTGTTCGCTGTTCGCATGGTGTAGAAACTGACATCAGGCTTAGGGCCATCGCCATGAATGATAGCAAAACGATGCCCTTTAGGTTCCCAGGCGAATGCAATAATCTTGTCATTCTTATTCTCAAGTTCAAGGACCTCAATTGGGATGTCTCTCTCCTTAATTCTAAACAACTCAAACCCAGTGTAGATGCTCTTCTTCGTTTTTGTATACCTATCAACCTGGACAGCAAGATATTCTCCATTATTCTGCCAATACATCTTGCAGTCACTGACACTGAAAAGGTTTTTCTGACGCAGCTCCTCTTTGCCTGGAATTTGCACAAGGCTCACCTTCCAATAGAAAGATAAATTTTAGCTTCACGACAAAATATTGAATTTATATTATAATGAGGTTTGGTGCATAAATCTATGCTCACCCTTGCAGGCTGATTCCCACCACCCATTTCAGGCACAAAAAGGGATATGATTGGATCCGCGGGAGACCAGCTGAAGTCCACTACATTTTCTATCTTCAGGGACTTCTTATCAAGAAGGGAGAACGTATCAGTTTCATATACAGATATTATGTTCTTCCCAAGCCTTGCAAAATATTTATCATCTTTTCCACCACCCCACCTATGAAAACAAATATAGTATAAGCATCTAACCAGGACAACTTAACAAAGATGTATACATTGTTTCACAAACGCTGCACTGCGATTTACCTAAAAATGGGCCATGAGACACCCGACACACCAATATTACTGCCAGCGGTAAACTCATCAGCACTTCCCTTGAAGTCTCGCATCACTTTCCCAGTCCTTACATCAAAGATATTCAGGACAACCCTCTACAAAATTAAGAACAATATAGTCAGAAAAGAAAACCATTTATTAGTTGTGTGTGGGGGAAGGAGGGGGGGGGGGGGGGTAGTTAAGGAAGATATATGAAGTCTGACAACTGACAATCTCTTACATGTGTGTCTCGAGGGTTGCTGGGCTCATGGCTGCTGTATGTAACCAAATATCTCTCACCAGGAGAAAAGTCAATCAGTTTTACCTGGTACAAACCACTGTCAGCTATACAACATTAAACACTAACACTGGGTAGAATTTAGAGTGGTGAAAACCAGTACCATTGGATGAGCAAAACGCATCAACCGCTCAAAGCCATGTTCACCACCCCACACCTGTGCTCCCTGCCTATGAACGGTAGCCAAGTATGTTCCAAGAGGGGACCACTGAATGAAACTATCTGTCCAGTACTGGAAAGAGAATGAAGTAATAACATGATAAGTATCGACATGGATTTTCTTCTAAATGGAAGTTGACAAACATCAACTTAAATTTTTTAATCAGCTACAAGTATTTAGCACACCGGTTTTTGAAACACAAGTTCTGGTGCCTGCTTTCTAGCATCATTCCAGTAAACTTCAGTCAATGTACCAGCACGGATGACAAATTGATCGCGGGCCTTTTCATCAGTTAGCCACTTCAGAAGATTTTCCTGCAATGCAAAATCAAGATAGTAATGTTGCATGATAATTAGCTGCTTAAAAAGTGTTAGCACTATAAAGAAATAGGCTATCAGGGAGTAGAGAAGCAATAGAGACTTACTCCAGGAGTGTATGGCTTTATTTCAGCAGGCGTCCATGTGTCAGGAACCTTCATGTACTTCTCAAAATCATCAAGCATATTAACTGCAAAGATATGAGATTTGTCGAGTTTGTACCCATTTGTTTTTTCCCTTGCAAGCTCAGCTTCCTGGCAGTATGTGAAACAAAGATAATTATAATTAACTTAATGCTTTGAATGAAGATATTTTCTGTTTCAATCAACTCAAGAGGTTAAAGAGGGGCCTAAAACGATAGGAAAAGTATCATGGTCCAAATTATGAAAAAAAGGTCTACTGGTATGTTTGGATAAAATGATTTCACTAAAACATTCTAAAACTTAAGAGAATCATTGTGATGATAAAAAGAGAAATGCAACAAGAACTACCTGAGGGGTATTGTACTCGATGAAACAGTATCCATATGTCTTCTTTGTCTCTGGGTTTACTGGCATCCATAGACCATTTTCTTTTATAGCTCCAATTTGGCTGTAGATCTTGCGAATTACATTCTCCAGCTTCTCAAACTTTTCTGGAGGAACAACCGGCAGATTGTCCACGACAATAATGTTGGATAAACCCATTTCAAGTTCAGGGGGATCCTCATTCCGAAGTACCTCCTCGTCGTCACTACAAATTATAAGTAATCAGCAACAATGAAAACATACCAAGTACTGTAACTAAGAAAAGCACAATCAACTCAAAACCAATTTGCATATCTCATAACGCTACAGATTCTTGATGGAAGCAAGCAAAGGCAATATCTGTGCTGATAAATATTAATCTCACCTGGTTAACCTATATCATAGCTAGCCTACAATTCCATGTACACAAAAAGTAGCATATAGCAACACCAACAAACAAGACAAATCAACACAAACTCACCACATAAGTTTGCAGCTGCAGAGATCAAATTTAACACTGCGTAGTTGGTAGATTCTTTAGCAATATAACACTACAAAACACATAAATTTAAAAGCATATTTCGCAACCACAACAGAACATATGAGTACCAATTCAATAGCAGCAGAAGCATATCAATCGAGATGCGAAAAAATACCTAAAATCTGCCCTGCACACAAACTGCTACCGGAACCCACGGAACAACACTCATATGGCACCGAATCTAAAAAATCCCACCGCAGACGTTCGCATCTGGGTAAAGCAGAATTAGGGCTACTAAGGCCACCACATACTGCAACCCCAATGAGCTATTGTTTGCGACGGATTGGGATACAGCGTGAAGCAGCGCGTGGTTCTACCTGAGGATGCCGAAGTCCTCGCCGGCCGGGAGGTTGATGGAGTCCAGATCGACGGCGGAGAGGTCCACCCCGAGGTCCCGCGCCCGCGCCTCGATCCCTTCCATGGAGATTGCCAGCGCCATCTTCTCCTACATGCGACGCTTCAAACCCTCTGCTAGAACGAGAGAGGAGGAGGAGGTGGTGGGGGTGCTCGCGCTGTGTGGCGGCGGCGGTGGTGGCGGCGCGGGGGGGAGAGGAGGTGTGTAGGGCTGGGATAGATGGAGCTGGGGTTTAGGTTGGAGTCGCGAGGAGGCTCTTCTTATGACTCCGAGCCGACAGGTGGGCCATGCAGAGGATCCGCAACCCTCGTTGCCTCTCGGCTCTTCTTCGCAAAGTTTCGTTAAAATCCTTGAATACTTTGAATTTAGCACGTCAGAAATTATGGAAACTTTCGTCCTCTATATGTTTACCTTTACAATATAACGCGAAAAATGCAAAAGCAACTTCATTTGCTTATTATTTGTCAAACATAAAAATATATAAATATAAATGAATGAAACGAGTGAAAGAGAGAAACATGTCATGCTCTAAGGCTGGTCGCACCGCGCCGACGGGAAACGCACCTCCACAGAGGGTGGGGTCCACGCAACAGAGGTTTTTTACAGCTCGGTAAACACGCATTGCTGCACTCGGAAGACCTGTATTTTCATCTGCAAAACAACTACCAGAGATCGAGCCGGCCTCCTCCCGCGGCGGTCCTGCACAAATCCTCCCCGCGGAGGCCGCGGTGGCCCTGCGCGAGATCCTCCCCGCACCTCTTCCCGGCGCCGCCGTCTTCTCCATCTCCTCGGGCGCAGGAGGCCTCCCCGTCGTCTGCAGGTCAACGCGGGAGCAAGGGGTCGGGCGTAGGAGGCCTCCCCGACCGTCCGCAGTCAACGCGGGAGCAAGGGGGCATCCCCTGCAATCGCCGGCCACCGCGGCCACCCACTGCTCCTCCCAAAGCGGCCGCCGCGGAGAGCCTGAGGGTGAGCTCCGAACTCCGGCGGTGTGGCTGCTCGGCTCCGAGCGGGGCCTGGTGACTGGTGGCGTGCGCCGTGAAGGGGATGTCCGACGGCGGCGGTGACATGGTCCTGGCACTGGCGCAGGACGGCGCGGTCTCCTCAAGGGCCGACGACATCTCCGCGCCGTGGACACCACGCGGGCGCCGCCTCGGAGGAGCTCCGGGCGCAGGATGTCGAGGCCGGCCGCGCTCGTCATGCCGCTGCCCTGCATCTGCCGACTGACCTCAAGAAGGACGACGAGGAGGAGAGCACCACCGAGTACAGGCCTTCTTCCCACTCCCAGGACGATGTCAGGCTCACTGCCGGCGGAGGCGCAGGCAGCCCCGATGACCTGTGACCGCTCGATCCCGGCGATGCGGATGAGGAGCGTGGCGGCAGCGCCGGACCGACGAGCGGCGGCCGGGACCTCGGGGACGAGCGCGTGGGGAGTGGCTCCCAACAGTACTTCGAGCTCGTCCGGAGCACCTTCGGTCCATGGCACCACCACGAGATCCGGCCTCCTCCTCGAGCGACGGTGGCCCGCAGAGCTCCCGCCGGCGGCCTCCTCCTCTGGCGCTTCCTGTGGAGGGCCTCCCTTCCCCGGCGGTCTCCTCCAAGATCCGGTGCCGGCGGCCGCATCCTCCTCCGGGCGGCCAGCGGTGGAGGAGCGGCGACCCCGGCTAGCTCCAGCCGCTGCACCTCCACCTCGACGACGAGCGCCGCGGCCTGCTCTCCTGCCGCCGGCGGCCTCCTTCCGCCATACGTCCCGGAGGCGCAACGCGGCTCCCCGGCGCCTCCCTCTTCCCCAGGATGGCGCGAGAGGACGTGGGGTCCGCGGTGAGAGAAGGTAGCGTTGCTCGCTCGGAGCGCTGTCTGTGGCGGTTTCCTGTAGCGACCTGGAGGATAACGTTGGTTTTGCAGGTCTGCGGTGCAGGGTTTTGATCGCCATATTTGCCGTTCCGTGCCCTTTCCAGGGCCGCGGTGCGACCAGCCTAAGCTCCAGCGAATCCAGTTGGGTGTACATCTTGAGTGTTAGAGTGCACTTTTGCGTTTAAGACCTCAAAATCTTTTTGAAATCACGCATACAGTTCAAACAGCCCATCAGCAGAACTCTACTGCTGTTGAGTTGGCAGACTATTGTTCGCATGACTTATCAATCAGCAGGCTATCCGTAGCAGTGCACTGTAAAGCCTGCCGAACCCGTAAATTTAGGGATATGAGGTCCAAAATAAATTGCAGCAGTGGCTCGTGAACAACCCCATTTTTTCGGGCGCTCACTTCCCTCCCCCAAACCTGTGGAGCCCTCCTCCCTCCTCCAAACTCGCGAGACGCACTTGCCCATACCCCCACCCACCCACGGACCCACCCCGCCTGCTTCTCCCCCTCCTCCCTCTGTGCTCCGGAGCATGCCACCTCCTCCCTCTGCACTAGCCCCTTCCCACGCCACCGCCGGAGCAGAGCGGTAGGGCAGGCCCCCACGCCGGCGGTTCGCGAGGCGGTTGGGGAGGCCGCCTACACCCTCGCTGAGCCGCGGTCGGCAGGGGAGAGGAGAAGCAGGAGGGCCGACGCGTGGGGATAGGAGGCACAACAGCGGGCCCTTGCGACCGCGGTGGTCGGGAAGGAGAGGCAGGGAGTCGCCGTAGACGGCGGCACTGGGAGGTGGAGCCCCTACCACCGCGTCAGGCCGTAGCACGATGACGCCGGCCTCTGCGCCAGGCCGCGCCTGCGGTTACCACTCGTCGTCGAAGGAGCTTCCCCGCGCGAAGACCCGAGCCGGCCACCCGCGAGTCTGCCGCGGCCCCGGCCGCTTCCGTCCTCCAGGTACAGCTAGACACCCTCAAGGTCTCCTCCAGTGCCTCCGGGCGTACTCCTCTGGCGAGCTCCGCGACACCTCGCCATGGTCGGCGTGGAAGCTCTGCGGCACCCTTGCAACCTTGCCATGGCTGGCGGGGTGAGCTCCGCGTGGCCCTCCATGGTCGGCAGCGTGGGGCTCCTTGCAGCGCGGGGCTCCACCACCAACCTCGTCTCTCTTCTTAGCGAGGCCCTACGAGACGCCGGTGGGCGGATGTACATCGTCGCCGAGTACGGGGAGTGGCGCCTGAGGCGGTACGACAAGGCACGGGATGAGTGGCGAATGGTGGACGGCGGAGGGGTGCCTCTCGGGGTGCGGCGCCCGCACTTCGTCGCGGGGGAGGTCGCTGGCGAGAGGCGGAGGATATATGTCGCCAGCGAGAGGCGGGACCTCGTGCTGTGCGGGAGGAACGTCTCTGTCGCCGGACTACGGATGGACGGATGGGGGAGCTACCACGGCTTGGCCTGGACGGCAAGGAAGGATGAGGGGCCGGTCGGCGGCGGAGGGAGGGGTCGGCCGGCACACGCTGCGAGCCGGCAGCGTCCGCTGTCAGGAGCCGCGGTAGGGCATGGCTCGCGGCATCCACGGCCAGGAGCCGTCGGCACCTGGCTAGTAGGTGGTGGATTGCAGGATTGGTGGGGGTGGGTTGAGGATACGATTTGGTGAAAAAATAAAAAAGAAATGACATGTGAGACCCATAAATAGAGGATGGAAATGAAAGGTATTGTTGCAGCATAATGTTATTTAGGGAGTACAATATTTTATGGGATCCTTCAAATATTGCTTTTCGGGGTGAAATTTACGGGACACTGCTACGGATAGCCTCAGTCAGCAGTACTCTTAACTCATCAAATCAGCATCAGCCACCAACCACTAGCTAGTCAGTTTTATTTTTTTTTCTCACGATAAATCACCAGCCAAACTAGTTACCAGCCAACCAAACAAGGTGCCACGTTTTCTTATTACACTTAAATATAACAAATTTATCAAGTATCTGCACACTCAAAACTTTTGTAACCGCACAGTGCAGACACATGTACTCACATACACACTTGCCCCTACGAACATATGCATAAAACCCTACTCTTCTACCCTTAAGAGCATCTTCAAAAAACTGAGTCGGTAAATCCTCGAGATTGACAAAGTCTAACATTGACGCCTCGCTATCAACAGACACGTCGCCTACTGCTGAAAGAATAGTGCCGATTAAATCTTGTAATAAATCCAAAAAAATGCGAGCACACATATTGAGTCGAGGACTCAAATCTGGGTGGGCAGATTCAACTACAAGGAACCTTACCTGCTGAGCTACCCTCAGTTCGCAAGTATTTGCACACTTTACTACCACTGGATAATCTTACCACACTTCTTAACATATTTGATCGAGATAGTACATAATTTGTGGCTACAATCAAACAACTATGAACTTACCTTAGCGAAGTGTGGTGAAGTCCGTCTTTGAACCGAACAATGAAACAACCTTAGATCCGGTTTGGATCCCTTCATTTTGAAGAAATTGAAGTCTACCTAATGAAGTATATTATTGTCTTGAAATGTAACATTTCACAACATTTCAAAATTTAGATATAAGCCTACATTAAATTCAGGGGGTCGGAGATGGAAATTGATTCTACAAATCGATTTGCTACGTTTCTAATGTGCAACTAATAATTAACAAGGTGAACATTTTTTCCTACGTAACGGAGTAAGCTATCTAGATAACGAATGTTAGAACGGAATTCATTTTAAAGGATCTAAATGGGCCTTAGTATAATATCACATGAAACTCCATGAGTATTTTTGGTAGCATCTGACATAATCAAGTTTATCAAAGATGCATTTGTGAATGGGATCGGACAGTCTATGATATAAGATTGATAATATATAAAACTGTTGATTGTTGGGGTAGAAAGCAGTAACAACACAATAACCACTGCAATGTCTATGTGTTGCATTGGGCTGTTGGCCTCATGGGACCGAATTCTGTTGTCTACACCCCCTCACCCTCAAGCTTCCTATTATCTATAACAACTATATAATTGATACCCACTAAGAGGCATAGCTCTATTTCTCTCAACATGCAAACATTCCACATCATAACCCACTACACGCCATGTCACCATCCACTATACACCATGTCACCATCCACTAGATCATCTATTTATGCCTTCAACCGATTTTCTGTGGCTAATAGCATGTATTTGTGAGTAGCACACCACAAAATTTCCGCAGTTGAAATACATGTAGGATCAATCATTTTAGAATGGTTCACTCTCAACAAAATGACACGCTTTCATATATAATATTGTTACTGAAAGACATCTAGGCCCTAAGTGGGTTTTGGTGTATTGAATGACAACTAGATTAAAGATATAATATCTTTGTTAAGCATGTGAGCAGGTTGTAGCATATAAATAACAAAGCATAATATATGACATTGAACGTCTATATGAGAAGACAAGTCATTGTTGTACAAGATGAGTTGAGGAATAGGTTATTGCCTCACATTGTGAAATGGCTCTATTTAAGGTTGAATGTCATGATTTGTGATATGTGTGATCCCATGGAGTATACTTGATATATAAACAAGCCAATGAAGGTGGAGAAAGAGACATAGTGATATTGGATTGTTGGATGGTCTCTAAATAAATAGGAAAGCTTGTTATACACAAAGGGATATCAAAATCAAATGTTGGCATGATCTCAATTGAATTTCACTCTTGATGTTGAATCAAAGCTTAACTCAAAATGACAACGAATGGATGAAGAAATCAAGCAAGGGATTAGCAACGAGGTACTAAGCTAAGGTTGGCCAAATAGTGACTTGGACCATGTGCTTGGCTAGGATGAAGTGGCTAGAGCTTGGAGAGTTTCGAGGTATCAAGTCGAGCCTAACCGAGTAAAGCAATGACGAAGCATTATATGTTCTTTGAGTCGTGTGAAGGGTGACTTGATCAAGAAATGGGTTTCATTCTTGTATGGTGATCAAAGTCACTAGCTCAAGGTGAAGTGCTCAAATCAACGAGACATTGATGGATGGATCTCTCAAGTGGATATATTGATCAAGTATGGCTATTCTTGAAGATGAAGCTCAAGAGTTTTAATATTGCATTTATATTTGATCTTGAGTATAGGGACGTCGTACTATTAAGAGGGATGCATCACAAGGAGTCTTGAAAATGTCTCAGTGTTCAAGTAACCTATGTGAGTTGAGAGAGACACAAAAACCACATGTACACATCTTCGGGTTTGACCCTGTGTCAAACCCGGTGGCACCGGTTTTGGGAAACCGGTGGCACCGGTTTTGTGTCAGCCGGCCCAACGGCTAGTTGTTTAAAATCTCGGTGGCACCGAGTTTGGGAACTCGGTGGCACCGGTTTTCACTGGAGTTTGCAACGGTTAGTTTTTGGGGAGCTGGGTATTTATACCCCTGGGTCCCCACTATTGCAAGTTGCTGTTCCTGAGGTTGCTAGTGTGCTTCCTTGCTATTCCTTGCTAAGTGTTGACATTTCTTAACGCAACTTCCAAAGAATAGATCTAGAATCCATTCTAAGCAATGGCGCAAGAAATGTTGGTTGGTATAAGATAAGCCTACAGAAATATTATGGTAGATAATCCGCAAGCGCACGGATACCGGTGAGCATTTCACCCGGGGTGATGGGTTTTAAAAATATCGTATCCACAGGGAAGATGGATGGATGTAACAACAGACATAGGGATGGCAATAAACTACTTTATGGACTTTGATGGAATGGCACATACTTTAACAGGGGTAAGCCAAATGATAAAGTAATGATAAATCAGACAGGCAGAGGCACATGTGGAGCATAGAACATACTATTCCTAGTCTAGATTAGAATTGGATTTACTTAAGAGGCACAATTCTATATAGCATACAAAGACTGAGTTATTCATCTATTCTAATGTAGCATATCATCACATATAGCATAGTCATGGATAAATGTGAACACCCCGAAGATTACCCAAGAAGATCAAGGACGAAACTTGATCCTCCCAAGAATCATTGTTCGACTAGTCTTATACTCGGGGGGTGGACTGCAAAGGACTCAATAGGCCTGTCACGCCCACGATCTACCACACGACCCGGAGTATAAGGTGAATCCGCAAGTAAATTATATCTAAGCACCATGCTTACATACTTTCTACTACCTAGCATACGCGCGTAATATACTAGGAGCTCTACGAATAAGTGCGTAGACTTATCATTAATCATGACTATATCAAATATACTACTAGAATAAAGTAAGAACTTAGCAATTGCACACATAACATTGAAATAGCATAAAGTCATTGAGAAACAATATAAGAACTGAATCTTGATAACTTACAGATCTGGAACCGGAGCAGAGCTCAACTCTACTCGAATCTGACTCTCTATCTAGAACTAGGTTCTTGATCTAGAAATTAGATCTTGAACTATGAAGTAGCTATCCTGTCTCTGATGTATCCTCTTCTTCTCCTGTCTTGGCCTGATGATGATGATCTTCTGAGAGATGCATACCATGCCCTAGGGGGGGTCTGGGGTTGCTTATATAGCCCGGAGGGATAATCCGTCACCGTAGGATCAAACCGACCTAAACAAGTGGTTTAGATTAACCCTAAGAGGCGGTGGAGGAACCTTCCCGAAACAGGGCCTGATCGGGGCCAGGGGGAGCCCAATCGACCTCCCTATAGGGCCGGCCGGCCTGGGCTGGGCCCCGGCTGGGCTCCGCCTTCGCGTGTGGGCCTCTTGTCCCTTCTAGATGCATATTTTCTTGGAGCCCACTTCGGTTGAGTTCGGGAGTCTTCTGGAGCCTTCTAGAATTCATTCTTTTCGCATTTTCCTGAATAGTCTCTGAAAATATATAATTCACCAAAACTCGTGGAATTCATTAGTCCAACGCCCTATACTACTGTTGATTTATCTTTTTGGTCCTTTTTCATGTATTGTTGATGCATAAAAATAAGAGTTAGTGAGCATCAACAAACTCCCCCAAGCTTACCTCTTGCTAGTCTCTTAGCAAGACTCAGTGTTACCACAATAAATTATTTTCCAAGGTAGGATGAAAAAGTCAGACTTTTAAAACCTGCTTATATCTGCTTGAGAACATGGGACTTTTATCTGTACTTGGGTCTTGAGCAGTTGAAAGATATAACAATTAAGTCAAGCACCATGTCTCAAGTTCTTGGTTTCACTAAAATTCTGGAGTTTTGCAAAAGATGTTCAAGTTAAAGCTTAGAGTACTCCTGTATGACAACTTGATATGACAAAACATAAAAACTTTCAACTTTAGCCTGCCTTTGCTTCTTTTGTTCCTGAAATATATCTCTCTTTCTAGCAATAATCTTAAGAGAACCTTGGGTTACATGACATTAGGAGAGGTGGGCCCTACTCGCCCCGGACATTTGTCCATTTTTCTCTCTCCTTAGAGATGTGGGCTCTTCTCGCCCTCGGACTTGTGTCCATTATTCATCTCTAATTTTTTCTTTTTAGGGAGGTAGGCCCTTCTCGCCTAGTAGAACACTTGTTCATTTCTCTCCCTCTCTCATCTCACTTTTTCCTCTCTTTCTTTTTTTTATGTCATGCCCAAGTCTCTTTGAAGGCATAGAGAGATATAAAACTGGAACATTCTGAGCAAATTTTCAACAAGGCTCTTTTTTTTTAACAGGACATAAAGTCTTGTGTCATACAGGAGACTCGTTATATATGAATTTTATGATTAAAAAGTGAATCTCCAGAATTTAGTGTTACTTTGAACAAGATAAACAGCAGCTCAACTTAATCATGTCAATCAATCAATCACCTAGACTTAGATCGAGAAATTGCTCCCACAAGAATCTCAAGCTCAAAGCATGTTTCAAAATCTAAACAATTGTATCCATGTCTTGGGAGAACTTCAAAAGATGGTAAGCTAGGCATTTGCAGCAATGAAGAGCATTTGTTTATCATGTCCATTTAGCATACTTCTCTAGTTCTTTATTTATTCTAAACAAGGGAAATTTTTATTTTATTTTATTTTATTATTATTTCAAACTTATCAAACTAAACAAAACTTAAAATAAAAATATATAAATAGATAGTTGATACTTACCTTGGGGGCTTCTCCCCCAAGCTGCTTGATTCTACATCCCCCACTGGCGAAATTTGCTTGCCAGTGGTTCAGTGTTTGCATCTGCAGTTTCTTGTATATCTTCTAATCGTTGTCCTGCCTAGTCCATCCACTGTTGTTGTTGGCGTAGCATGTTCGTGTGGGTATCCTGAGTGCTCATTTGCGTCCTCATGTTGTCATGGACACCTTGGCGGAACGTCGCAGAATACTGATGGTCGAATCCTGAAAAAGAGTTACGGGCAGGTACAAAATTCGAAGATGATGCGTAAAACCTGCCACTTCCAAACTCCTGTCTTCCGAGGTTGCTCGGTCCTTGCGATGGTAAATGTGACAACCCGCCCAGGAAAATACCGTACTATCACCTAAACCAATCTACTTTGGCCATTAAGCGACAGTAAAGTATCATCCTGTCGTTAGTTGCCGGGTTAACGCCCGGTGAAATCACTTACATAGCAACAAGGATCGACATATATGCATTAAAACTCACGCGAAGGCGAGTCCAGAGAACATCACATGATTAACATCCAAACTACCCCGAAGGGTTTAATTATTACAAACCGGAGTTTTTGACATGATAACAAAGGTTCAGAGTTCGAAAACAGCGGAATTAAACTAAACGGCGCGAGGAACATCACGGGAGGCCTGCCATGATGCCTTCATTCATCGTCTTCCACCCACTCTAGCTCCCAGCCAGGCGGGATCTCTCCAGGCCACACATCAGCAAAGGCATTACCTGGAGACAACAAATTATAGCAAGGCTGAGTATACTAATACTCAGCAAGACTTACCCGTCGGTGACAACTACATCACCAACTCTAGACATGAAAGGCTTTTTGGCCAATGGGTTTTCTTTTGCTGAAAAGCAACAAAGAGTATATCCTTACTTTCCAGATTTTAGCACAGATTCTAGTTGATTACTCTTTTCTAAATTAGCAAGCTAGGGCAAGCATAAGTTGTGCAAACAATTAATCAAGCATACATATTCATCAACTTCCATCATTAGGGATCTCATGGCCAGCAGGATAAGTAGTCTCAGATAACGGTGAGAGGCCGACAATCGATTGATTTAAACCTTGCAAGGTAGACCTAAACACACGGTAGGATGCCCCCGAGAGGACAACCACCAGGCGGTTCCCGAAACTCTTCGGATCAGGATCGAATCTCACAGTCTTTGGTACAGGCTATCTGGTATACCCCGTAAGGCACCCAGAATCATCATGCACCACCGGTAGCTAGCCGTGAGACGCATCCCAAGATGAGTAATAGTAATATCCCTCACCGCGTCGTTAAGGTACTAGGCTTACCGTACCCATTTCCGACAAGTGCTTAGTACGTTCAAACACTTATCCCACGAAAGTCATTGGACCGGAGCCCAAATCCCATGCTCTTACCATGTGAGCAATCCATTTATAAAGATCTTCTGATTCCAACATAAGAACCTATTCTCGCGAGTGACAAGTATCACTCGACTTGTAACGGTCCTATAGCATAGCAGCTACCGACCTATCATACTATTAAAGGCATAGGTACCTAGGGATCATGCATCTAGGGTTCCATTCAACTCCTGAACGTAAATGCACAAACATCCATAGATAGTTATGTAACTTTTCAAAAACACAGGGGACAATGCACTGGGGCTTGCCTTCGTCAGCACAGTTAGCCCGAGGGTCCTCGGTGTCCTCGCTCACTTCCACGTACTGCAGCTCCGCGTCAGCTCCTCCTTCCTCGGCTTCCGGCACGAGAGCGTAATTACCGTCAGGGAGATCTACACGGTATGCAATGTGGGGTTCAGGTGGAGTGAGAGATTAATTATTTTATCCAACCCTTGTTGGCCATATTCACCTTAACCAACATTTATTTACTAATTCATTTCATTTAAGTTATTATATGTGAAGGCTTATTCTTTTAATCATTTTAATAGTGACTATGTACATATTTAAGCAAATAACATTATTAAATCACACCAAACAGCAAGGGTGTATTGATATACCCTAATTAAGCTAGGCAACAATTTAAGAAGGTTACAAGGAAACAAGGATCATTTTTTCCTATTCGATTTCTAATAGAAAGCTTAGGTGCACACCACTTTTAATTGCAAAACAAATTATAAAAACAAGGACAAGGGTCCTTGCTGGCCCAAAAGATTCTAAACATGCCACGGGACCAAACTTCAAGTTTAAAAGAGCCACAATTTGATTATACCCAAAATGACATTTCCTAGCTACCCAAAATTAGGAGAAAAGCATAAATAATTAAATAAAGTGCTCTTGCACCCAAACTCAACCCTACAGCTTCTCCGACCTAAAACAAGTCTAGGAAACCAGCATACTCATCCCAAATGCATTTGAAATTTAAACTATGCATTTAAAAGTAAATCTAAGCATAAATCAAGATTAAATATTTCTAGCAGAGATAATTTCATGATAACTCCAAAAAAGTTGCATCTAGGTATAACATGAACATAGCCACAAGTGCAGCAGAGAAATCATTTTACATTTTGCTACAAAAATTAATAAGACAGAAATGGCATAAATACAAAGTAATTCATATGAAAAGATCTACATAGTAACTTTGTGCAAACTTTTGCCCAGATCCTACAAATGATATAACTAGCAACATATCCAAAGTTTAGCTCCATAGCCCTTCTAGATTTTGAACTACAACAAAATGATGTCAAACTGAATTTAAATTTTCATTCAAAATCCATAAGTCAAAACTATGGTCATGCTTTGCAAAAGTTGTAGGTCTAGTCTCACTGAAACCAACAAAATTGGTTTTGCATTTTTCTGATTTTTCTACGATTTTCTAGGATTTTCCTAAGTCACTGGACTAATCTGCTAGAAAACTAAGATTCAAACCCTTGCATCTAGGTCCCTGGGTTCACAACTATACCCTCGGCTTTCACAAATGTGCCCTCGCCGGCGGCGGGGAGTTCGCCGGTGGTGATCCACGGCCGGGGGTGGTCAACATGGTGCACAGGGGCGCGATTGGACTCACCGCGGATCGATTGGCGGTGGTGGCGTGGCCGGAGGTGATGCCGGCGAGCGGCGGCGGCGAGGCCGCGGTGGCGCTCCCGCCTCGGCTCGGATTCCGGCGAACGGCGGCGCAATGTCGATGAACAAGCGGCCGTGGGAGCTTCTCTAGGTCCTAGGGGAGGTGCTCGGTGGTTTGGCCGGCGGTGGGAGCGGGCAGAGGGGCGTGCTCACCGTGGCGGCGTTAATGGCGGGCGACGGAGCGGGGTGCGCGCGCGGGGAGGCTCGGCTGCCCTTTTTATAGGCGCGGGCTCGACCGAGGGAGCGTGCGGGCGTCGCCTCGAAAGAAGGGCGGGGGGGGACATGGCGCGGCGCGCAACGGCCGAGGCGCACAGGGCTCGCCGGCGGGAGGCGCGGCGGGGGGGTCCGGCCGGGAGCACGGGCGAGTGCGGGCGCGGGTTTGGGACGCGTCCCGAGGGGGATCCGCTCGGGGGACGCGCGGACACCATCATGGGTCTCGGGCGCGCGGCCGACTGGCCGGGGGCCCGGACGCCGAGGGCAGGGCGGCGGTACGCCAGGCGCCGCGTGGCGCGACGCGCCGGCGCGCGCGTGCGCTCTGGCCCTGGTCCAATTCAAACTGTCCCAGTTTGAAAGCTCCAAAACTGTCCCAGTTTGAAAGCTCCAAACTCTTGAAATTTGAACTACACTCGAAAATTTATAGATAGCACTATTGTAGACCGATCATAGCTCTACACAATAGACACCAACAGACCTTGAATTGGTTTTGAATAAAGGGAGAAAATTGGATGCCAATCTGCAGTAATTCTCGGCCCTGATGAACAGTAGCTGACAAGGTTGACTTGAGTTTTTGAGCCATTTTTCCTCTGAATTTAAAATGCCAACCTGAAGATGAAATGTGTCCCTCACAATTCTACACAACTTTCATATTGGTAGAATTTTAAGTGTTTAGACAAAATTTGGAGAACGTGGCCAAAGTTCCAGAATGACATGTTGACATCAAGGGGTTTGTCCCCCTTAGCTAGGGTTTTGATCAACGGGACTTGTGTTGGCTTGTCTAAGGTGCTCAAGGGGGTGTGTTAGGGAGGTTTTCAAGGTGATGGCCCAGGTTGATCATGATTTGACCATAGTCAACTGTGTTGATCAACACTTAGGGTTAATTAAAAACCTGGGACGTCACAGTAAATCTCCTCCTTGGTACGCGCGACGAGGGTATGTTGGCACGAAGTTTTCATATGATCGATACGCGGCGTCTTCGGACAGTGGGTCAGCTCCGGCGTAATTTGACGATGAGGCTCGAGCTGACGTTCGTGGAGGTTGCTGCTAGACCGGTTGTGCCTGCTCATTGATCAGAAAAGATTGCACAGAATATATACCCAATCCCGGGTTAGGTAACGGGATTGCGCTCTTATTGTGGATATAGTGCAATTTTTCTTGAATTTTCTTAACCCATCTTCCTTGGTGGAAGTAATCGTAGCCGATGATCTCACGAGGAGTATCAATGCTGATGATAGTGGCATCTCCAAGGATGCCCAAGTCATCGGCTATTCGGGTGATCAGAGAGGTGCAGCTTACGTCTCCAACTAGGTTGGGGAACGAGAGCCAGTGCTCTACTAGCATCTTAACAGGGGACACATCTTTTCTTTTCAGAGCAGCATAAATCAACTGCATGTCCCCTACTCTCACGCTGATATTATCATTGCGTGGAAAAAAGACAAGGCTTATCCACTTGTGAAAGAAACGGAGAGTGGGATGCTGAATATCATTGGTGCGTGGCTTGTGTGCGTTCTCTTTCCCTGTAACGTCCGTCCAGAGGTGTAGCCTATCAAAATCTTCAAGAGACGAGTCTAAATCTAAGGCACATCCTTCTGCGAACCCTAAGGCGTTACTCAGCCTTCTCCAAGATAGAGTGTGCTCTTGACGGAACAACCGAAAGGTTACCCCATCGTTAGAGGATTTCAAAGTGCAAAGAAACTCTAAAGTGAGGAGACGGCAACCTCTTTCAGAAGTGTGATAAAAAAAGGTCCACCCCAGCAGAGCAAAAATCTGGCTGAACTCAGAGTTCAAGCCTGCTTCTTGCATGAACTCTTCGCTAAACATGGGTGTAAGGACAAAAGAACGTTTCTTCAGTTTCTCATACCTTTCCTTCTCTTCTCCTCTCCTGATGTGCAAATGCACATCATTGGTTAGGATCTTTCCTTGTGATTGCGATGCCGAAGGAGAGGGGTTAGAGACCGGTGAGGGAGACTCCTGAGAGTCTACACTCATCGACCGCTGGGAGTTGGCTCTGGAGCTAGAGCGTCTAAGGATTCTCCCAAACATGGTGTCTTGAGGCTTTCAAGGGTGTAAGAGAAAAGTTTAGAGCTAGGCTACCCTTGGATTTCTTCTCCACTCTCTTCCTAAGCTTCCTTTCTCTTGAGGCAGCACTGCAAAAGCTCGAAGGTGAGGTTTTCTGGGTTGGTGTGTGTGCGAAGAACTGGGTAGGAGGTGGCTGCTTATATAGGCCCAAGGGGGGTGGCTGACCGGCCTGGTGGTGGGGCCGGTCAGCCCCACCTGGCCTCCACTCGGGTGCCCTCTCCTCCATCCATTTCCTGCTGTCTTCCAACGCTAGAAAAAGTGCCTTGTGAGTGGGAAAAGAAGGTGCTGGTGGATGAAGTGATAAGATAAGGTAGGTAAAGACTTGATGTGTATCCCTATGGCATGTGGGTCCCATGCGTAAGGGTAAAAGCAAATATAACAGCAAAAATATAGTAGTAAAAATATTTTTATGCCACCACGAAAAATCATTATACGGGTTTTGACACACCGTAAAATTATTTACCATGGGGCGTGAGAAAGTTTTTACTGTAGTAAATATGAAATTCAGAAATATATTTTTGTGTTTTTACCGGTTACCTTTGACGAGGGTTCGTAGTTTGAGTCCTCGAACGGGACTTCCATGTCTTCTAATATTCAGGTGCATCCTCCGTCTTCAGAGATAATGGTCCTTCTGATGATGTCTTTTCTTGATCGATCATGTTCGCATTGATGCTGAGCTCTGGTCTGGGTCTGAAGGCAAACTTCTCCTCCTTTCCATTGATCTCAAATGTGATCTCCCCTCTGCCTACATTGATGCGTGCATTGGCGGTGCTCAGGAATGGTCGCCCGAGAATTAGTGAAACCCTGGAGTCTGGGTGCATATCCAATACCACGAAATCAACTGGCACCAAGAACTCTCGGATTTTCACTGGAACATTCTCGGCGATTCCTGATGGGTAGCGAACTGATAGATCTGCCAATTGGAGACACATTGATGTTGCAACCAAGGTAGGGTGCTTGAGCTTGTCGAAGACAACCTTGGGCATCACACTAACACTTGCTCCAAGATCACAGAGTGCATTGTTGAAGTATTGATTTCCAATGGAGCACTCAATAGTGGGGCATCCTGGATCCTTTTTCTTGATGAGCGATGTGTTTAGGATTGCCGCACTACATTCTTCGGTCAACTTGATGATCTTCGTAGTTGGCAAAGGTTTCTTCTTATTCAGGATGTCTCGGATGTACTTGGCATATGTCGGGACTTGCATGGCATCCAATAGAGGTATGTTGACATAAAGCTTCTGGATGACTTCGATGAACTTCCCGAATCGATCATCAACTTGAGATTTTCTCACTCTTCTTGGATATGGTATGAAGTTGGTGTCGTGGAAATCTTGTCTTGCTGAGTCTTGTTCTTCTTGCACGACTTCTTCTACGTTATTATCCTTCTCTGGAGCTTCGGCTGGTGCTACAGGTACTGCAGATGTTGCAGGTGCTGTAGGTGTTCTAGCCGGTGGTCTTGCTGTGCCCTTGGGATATGGTGGATCTGTTGTTTGCTTGCCACCTCTTGTTCAGACATTAAATACCTGCTCAGGGTTAGTGGCAACAGGTGCAACAGCAGACAATTTTGATAACTTTGATTCTAGTTCAGCATTAAAGATAGCTTGATCTTTTAAGATTTCAGAAAAATTATCCATCTTAACATTTATGTCTTCTAGAATCTTATCATTAGCAACAAACTTCTTAGAGAGATTATTGGTTATTTTATCTTGTTCTTCAATTAACTCTCGTAGCGAAGGTCGCTTGGAATTATTACATGTATGCTTACCTGCGTAAGTTGGTCGTGGTAGTAGGTCTTTTTCTTCGGTAGGTGCTGACTTGTGGACCACCAAGCTTGAATTTCTTGAAGTATTCATCGAATCTTGTAAAGCTTGTCGATCCTTCTTGAAGTTGGCTCGTTCTTCAAGCCTGTTCAACAGCACGTCCATACTAGTTGATAGTTCTTTCAACTCTTCATCTTCTTGTACTTCTTCACTCTGACGACATTGTTGAGTGTTCTTCTGGGTCCAGCCTTGATTTTCAGATATCTTCTGCATAAGTGTATTAGCTTGTCTCGTAGTGAGTGACAAGAATGATCCTTCAGCAGCTGCATCTAGATGCTCAGACGCTTTTTGATTTAATCCATGGTAAAAGCTTTGTAAGAGCATCCGTTCTTTTATTCCATGGTGAGGGCAATCTGATATATATTCTTGCAAACGTTCCCATGCCTCTGGAATTGACTCGCCTTTCTGCTGCTGGAAATTGGTGATTTTTCCACGTAAAGCATTGGTTTTGCCTGTGGGGAAAAAACTTTGATAGGAAGGTTGTAGAACATTCCTCCCATGTGTTGATTTCATTGGAGTAGAACCATTGTCTCGCCCTTCCCTTTAGTGAAAATGGGAATAAGCGGAGTAGGATCGTTTCCTTGGGAATGTCCTTGATGGAGATGGTGGTGCCTTTCTCCAAAAAATTTTGGAGATGAGCGCTTGCATCTTCATGTACCTTTCCACTGAATAGATCAGCTTGCACCATGTTGATGAGGCTAGGCTTAAGCTCGAATTCATGATCGATTGTTGGTCCAATGCGAATGTTATTGATGTTTGGAGCAGAGAATTCCAACGTCTTCTCAGCCATGGCTTCAGAACTTGGTGTAAAGATTCCTTGGTTGATTTGACTCAAATAATTGAAGTGTGGTGAATCACAATCAAACCTGTTAATACCCTGCAAGTAAGATAGACAAAAACAAACAAGGGTAATTCTGTTTAAGCAGAGGTGCCAAATTACAAAGTCTCATTAAAGTATCTAGCCATCGATTTTCAAAAGGTAGTCATCCAATCTTCCCCGGCAACTGCGCCAGAAATGCTTATTGACATTTCTTAACGCAACTTCCAAATAATAGATCTAGAATCTATTCTAAGCAATGGTGCAAGAAATGTTGGTTGGTATAAGATAAGCCTACAGAAATATTATGGTAGATAATCCGCAAGCGCACGGATACCGGTGAGCATTTCACCCGGGGTGATGAGTTTTAAAAATATCGTATCCACAGGGAAGATGGATGGATGTAACAACAGACATAGGGATGGCAATAAACTACTTTATGGACTTTGATGGAATGGCACATACTTTAACAGGGGTAAGCCAAATGATAAAGTAATGATAAATCAGACAGACAGAGGCACATGTGGAGCATAGAACATACTATTCCTAGTCTAGATTAGAATTGGATTTACTTAAGAGGCACAATTCTATATAGCATACAAAGACTGAGTTATTCATCTATTCTAATGTAGCATATCATCACATGTAGCATAGTCATGGATAAATGTGAACACCCCGAAGATTACCCAAGAAGATCAAGGACGAAACTTGATCCTCCCAAGAATCATTATTCGACTAGTCTTATACTCGGGGGTGGACTGCAAAGGACTCAATAGGCCTGTCACGCCCACGATCTACCACACGACCCGGAGTATAAGGTGAATCCGCAAGTAAATTATATCTAAGCACCATGCTTACATACTTTCTACTACCTAGCATACACGCGTAATATACTAGGAGCTCTACGAATAAGTGCGTAGACTTATCATTAATCATGACTATATCAAATATACTACTAGAATAAAGTAAGAACTTAGCAATTGCACACATAACATTGAAATAGCACAAAGTCATTGAGAAACAATATAAGAACTGAATCTTGATAACTTACAGATCTGGAACCGGAGCAGAGCTCAACTCTACTCGAATCTGACTCTCTATCTAGAACTAGGTTCTTGATCTAGAAATTAGATCTTGAACTATGAAGTAGCTATCCTATCTCTGATGTATCCTCTTCTTCTCCTGTCTTGGCCTGATGATGATGATCTTCTGAGAGATGCATACCATGCCCTAGGGGGGTCTGGGGTTGCTTATATAGCCCGGAGGGATAATCCGTCGCCGTAGGATCAAACCGACCTAAACAAGTGGTTTAGATTAACCCTAAGAGGCGGTGGAGGAACCTTCCCGAAACAGGACCTGATCGGGGCCAGGGGGAGCCCGATCGGCCTCCCTATAGGGCCGGTCGGCCTGGGCTGGGCCCCGGCTGGGCTCCGCCTTCGCGTGTGGGCCTCTTGTCCCTTCTAGATGCATATTTTCTTGGAGCCCACTTCGGTTGAATTTGGGAGTCTTCTGGAGCCTTCTAGAATTCATTCTTTTCGCATTTTCCTGAATAGTCCCTGAAAATATATAATTCACCAAAACTCGTGGAATTCATTAGTCCAAGGCCCTATACTACTGTTGATTTATCTTTTTGGTCATTTTTCATGTATTGTTGATGCATAAAAATAAGAGTTAATGAGCATCAACACTAAGCCAAAGCCATTCTAGCTCTCCTCAACCCCTCTTGGTGAGGTTGTTCGATCTTTGATAGATCTAGTGAGTTGGGTGGTAGAAAGAAGCCTTTGTGAGCAATTCAAGAGCACTTGAATCCCTTGAGCACTGCTGGACGTCGTCAAGCTCGTGTGAAGCGTTTGTTACTCTTGGAGGCTTGCCTCCTAGACGGCTAGGCGTCGCCCGCAAGCTCCCAAGGTGTGGTGAGTTGTGGGACAGTTTGTGAAGGTCTTGCTTCGCCTCCGAAACGGAAGAAGCTATCTAGTGGATCGGGGAAATGGTTGAATGCAACCCGGCTTCGGTAGGAGAAGCACCCAACGGAGACTAAGATTCACACGGTGGTGAATCCGAACTTCGGTAAAACAAATCTTTGTGTCTCTTGTTGGTTTACCTTGCATTTGCCTCACTTTGCTAGCTTGACTAGTACTTGCTATATTTGTGGATCTACTCGGGTTTTAGTGTTTGTGAAGTGCAGGCACTCAATATCCATCAAGGAACTGATCCATAAGCTACATACCAAGTTTGAGTTGAAGCCAAGCAAGCAAGCAAGAAGAAGGAAAGAGGGGAGTCACTGCCAGACAAACCCGGTGGCACCGGGTTGGTGGGCAGTGTTGCATTTCCGCTGCGCAGGCGCTTGTCCAGAGACTCTGGGGATTTTTCCAGAGACTCCGGACTTTCCAGAGTTCCTGAGAAAAGTCCGGAGTATCCGAGTTTCACTGACAAAATTGTTTTAAGTGGTGATTTTCAGGTTGCGCCTATTCACCCCCCTCTAGGTGACATCAAGATCCTTTCAGTTACAACGAATGTTACCATGTAATCACTTTGGTGTTTCTACTTTCACATTTAACCTTAAAAATTTGTTTACAAAATTCCCGCAGCAACGCGCAGGGTATTGCCTAGTTACACTAATAATCAATGACACCCTAAAGTTCGAGCTGTCCTTTCCTAGCAGAAATCTCACTATCATCGCTTGAACCTCGTAGGTATATCGATTAGTATTACAAGCTCTCGTGACGTGCTGAATATAGCTGCATTCGTGAGTTGTAAATAAGGGGGCCTCAGGCTCCAATCTTTCACTTTTTCAGTCTGCCTTTATATTAAGGAGTAATCACTGATGCTTCATTATTAAGGTATCATTGGCATGCACGACTCTACCATGTTAGAAAATTGGAATAATTGGATCCATACCATTGAAAGATCTCAAAGTTAGATATATACCATTGACCCCGCATGTCATTGACTCATATGAACCCCACATGTCATTGACTTAGCAATGGAGCCTCAAGACGACTAGCTACCCGTTGATCTCCACCGGTGTGAATTGTCGATTGAATATGTGAGGATGAACCTGCGCGATCTGCACGATGACAGCAGAGACACGATCTTTGTTGATGAGGTCCAACTGAGGCTTACATCCCTGGCATGACTATAAGCACTTCTCCGGTTCTCCCCAATATCAGTGGCGGAGCCACCACTATGGCAAGCCATGGCGGCTGCCACACCTGAACCGCTAGCATAGGACCACCTAATCACCAATTAGTAGTATACTTAGTCACTAATAAGTTCAGAAAAATGAAGTCTAATTAGTCTAATTACATCCTGGCTGCAGCATGAAAGGAGATCGCGTCCAGCATCAGAGCTTTCTTGTTGCCGCCTATCACTAGCTATTGTTGTTCTGTCACCTTCAACATTTTGTTTATAATGAAATTTCATCAGACATCTCGCCGCACGTAGTGCATCTATAGTTATGTTCATTCAAGTATCCATTTTATCAATGTTTGAAAATTTCATATATAATCATGATTCACATGATGATCTCTAGTATATTTATGCATATTTGATGACTATATCTATAATTAGTAGTAACTTCGTCATAGCTAGATTTTGATCCTGGCATCGCCACTACCCAATATCACAATGCCAGTCGCTCCAAGTCCTGGCATCAAGACCGACTTTTTGTTTTTAGGCTTCTTTGCGTGAAAGATGTTCACAAATAGACTCCTAATGGAAAGAATTCGAAAAATAGACCCTGAGCTCGGTACCAGAGACACTGGCGCCGAGGTCTCAGGCCTGAAAACAATATCAGTTACTCTACTTTGAAATTCTTTTGTGAAGAAATTTGTATGTTTTCATAGCCAACAACATGCACGAAACGTTTACTAGACATCATACTACATTTGGGATCCAACATCTTTCAATGTATACATGAAAAATCTTATAGAATAGAATTTCAAAGTTACACACCTGTTAATATTTTAAGGGTTCTCAACACTTCGAATTTTTTAGCGCATCAGTCAATACCGATAGTAATACTTTCAATTATGGAACCTCATTTTAAATATATAAATTCACTTATTCTTGATGAACAAATGTTGTAAAATGTTAACAAAAATTCATAGATTGCATTTTGCATCTTGTTGACGCATCCCCCATGTGGACTGTTAATATGTTTTGCAACCCTTCGTTGGTATTTATGTAGAATCTCGAGTTACAAAGTTTAACACAAACTATATCCTATTGTTCTAAAAACAACTCCAGTTCCTACCATAATGGGACTGTGTATAACATACCAAAGTCCGTTTCAGGCTCTCAAATGCACAACACCACATATCACGTACTATGCAGTAAGCTAGAAGGGATGCCCTCGCTTTGAGTTTGCATAAATGTCGATGTACAACCTGTTCGTTTGGTTGGTGGCTGATGCTAACTTGTACTGAGATAAAAGTACTGCTGCCTGGTTGTTGGTGATTAATTTGTTCTGAGAGAAAAGTACTGCTGACTAGTGGGCTGATAAGTCAGACGAACAGGGCGGTAGTTGTCGACCAACCTAACCACCGCATATGCACAAATGTTGTAGGAATGTCGCGTCATATTATTATCTTTTGAAGATTACTAATTTACTATTCCGGTTTGCTTTTACTCCTCCTAGTGAGATGCGATAAGGGTACTTGCCGGCCGGGGCCGGCCGGCAGCGTCTAATCGTGGCCTCCCGGCAGACTTCAGATAAACTATGGGATAGATGGCGACATGGCCGTGGTGATTAGCCGTGTGCGGTGTGCCGTGGTACACCGCGAGGCAGAGGCGCGTGGGGCAACTGACCAGGAAGACACGTCTGCAACTGCGACCAAACAAACCAAACTCTCGATGAGAGTATCGGTCGGGCCGGGCCACGCCAAGCGGCCAAGCACGTCCAGTCCGGCTCGCCTTCCTCGGTTCCTCCTCGTCCATTCCCGCCGCGTCCCCCTCGACACCCCAGCGATTCGTTTCGTTCCCCTCCCTTTTCCTTTGCGCCCCCTTCTGTCTCGGAGTCGGAAGGGGACGGGAGGGGAGCACCACACGACGACTCGCTCCACGATGACGCCGCGCTGCCGCAGCAGCAGCGGCGCGCGTCAATAGAAAGTCAAAGCCGCAGCGCGCCGGCCGCGACCAACCCCACAAAATCCCCAGCCCAATCCACCCGCGGCCCCCCTCCCTCTCCGCCGGCCGCAGGCAGGCGCGGCGAGCTTGCAGGCGTCCCCGCCGCCGCCGAGGCGAGCTCGAAGCTGCCCCCGCTCAACCAGTTCCCCGCCGCTCCCTGCATAGAGAGAGGTTTGCTTCCTCCTCCTCCCGCGCCCCTCCGTTTTGAAATTCGATCCGGCTCGTTTGGGCTCTTCGGCTGCCTCGTCCGTGGGGTTCTAGCTGTAGCTCCGCCGTTGTTTCTGCGATTCGCCTTGTTTTCCTATCTCTTCTTAGCTTCTTGCTTCGATCCGCATAGCATCGTTTGGTGCGTGTAGTAGGGGTTGGTAATGGTAGCCTAGGCGCGTAGTCGCTTAGGCATCGCTGAGGGGCTGCTGGCCTGCTGCTGCTGCTGCTGTTTTGTTTCCGTTCCAATCAGGTTTATGCTGGGATCGATCGCCTGCCAAGCAATCATCTGCAATTTGTGCTTGTTTACCTCCAATTCGAATTCCATGGATCAATCGATCACTAATATTAGTTCATGGCTTCGTGCTCTTTTAAAAGTGAAAATCTCCAGGATGGGCTGACTGCTAGCTACAGCCTACAGGGCTAAACAAATGATATGGGGATCTCATATGGTTAGGCGTAGTCACATGGATGATGTTGATGCACATGGCAGAGTGCCAAACATGGTGCTCAGAACTAGTGTGCTGGCTTTACTGTGTATATTATCATTTATATTTGTCCCAGACGCTTCTCTCACGGAATTTGAGCATGCATGGGACTTGGCATCTCAAGTCATCGTCTGATAACATGGTGTTTGATAGTAACAAATTTGAGGTGATTCACTAGTTTATAGTTAGAACCACCCTATTGGAACAAATGCGAAGTCAAAGAGTTGACACCTCACATAAGATCCAGATCTAGTACTTAGTTCATGGTTCATTTCATTGCCTGTTGATTGTCTTTTTGAAATCTAATTTATTAGACATTGGTATCTCCTTCATAGGTTTACCACAAGTGCCAGCTTCATTTGAAATAAGTGCCTAATGATTTTCCTGTGACAGTATCAGATTTATGAGGGGCTCAAGTTACCAACTGTTAATATTTATTCTGGCACTAACAGCCCATTCACTAATTTATTGTTGACCATGATCTGTCGGAACAAGAGCAGAATCAGGGGGGATCATGCCTCACCTAAAATTTCAGATCTAATTAATGTTATATTTAATTGATCCATCACTTATGTTTTTGATGTCTCATTTGTTTGATCTGAATATCTTGTTCATAAAGTAACCGTATACCAAAGTGGTTCAAATCATTTAAAGTCACCTAATGTTTTTGCTGTTGACGATTCAGATTCATGAGGGGCTCAAGAATGAATCCAGGCGACCGTAGAACGCGGAGCACAATGACAATAGTAATTGTGATGGGTTTGTGCTGCTTCTTTTACATATTAGGTGCTTGGCAGAAAAGTGGGACGGGAAGGGGTGATAGTATAGCCTTGAGGGTCAACCAAGAAACCGACTGTACAATCTTGCCAAATTTGCACTTTGAGACCCATCATAGCCTAAGTGGCAATCCATTGATCATGACCCACAAAGTGATTGAGCCATGCCACATCCGATACAGTGACTATACTCCTTGTCAAGACCAGAACCGAGCAATGGCCTTTCCTAGAGAAAATATGACATACAGAGAAAGGCATTGCCCTGCAGAGAATGAGAAACTGCACTGTCTAATCCCAGCACCAAAAGGCTATGTCACCCCTTTCCCTTGGCCCAAGAGCCGTGACTATGTCCCGTTTGCGAATGCTCCATATAAGAGTCTGACAGTCGAGAAAGCTGTTCAGAACTGGATCCAGTTTCAGGGAGATGTGTTCAAATTTCCAGGAGGAGGGACGATGTTCCCTAATGGAGCAAGTGCTTACCTTGACGAACTTGCATCCATCATCCCACTTGCTGATGGTACCATAAGAACTGCACTTGATACTGGATGTGGGGTATGTCTTCTAACTAAATCTTGTTATCATTTACTCCCTTGACAATGCGCTAGCATATAGCTAATACGCTTCATAGTTCCAAGGAAATTAGATGTTAGTCTTGGAAAGACTTCTCTGAATCTTCACATAAATTTACCTTAATGTCTTGATCCCCTCCATAGATGGGAGTAACATTTCTGATCACGTACAGGTTGCAAGCTTTGGTGCTTACCTAATGGATAGGAATATATTAACCATGTCATTTGCGCCCCGAGACTCACATGAAGCTCAGGTTCAATTTGCTTTGGAGCGAGGCGTTCCTGCAGTAATTGGAGTACTGGGAACTATAAAGCTCCCATTTCCCTCTGGATCTTTTGATATGGCCCATTGCTCACGCTGCTTGATCCCATGGGAATCAAATGGTGAGTAGTATCAAATATTCATATTCATAAGACTGCAATATTTGTGCCGACCTTTTTGTTTATGTATGTAATGACCAATGAGCTATGTTATTTTCCTTCCTGCAGGTGGGATGTATATGATGGAAGTAGACCGGGTTCTGAGGCCTGGGGGTTATTGGATACTTTCTGGACCTCCCATCAATTGGAACAAATACTACCAAACGTGGAAAAGGTCTAAACAAGACGCAGAGGAAGATCAGCAAAGAATTGAAAACATTGCTAAAATGCTTTGCTGGGATAAAATCCATGAGAAGGAGGATATTGCTATTTGGCAGAAAAAAGCAAATTCACATTCATGCCATCAAATGAGTGGTCATGCTACCAGTATGTGCAAAGTTCAAGATGCAGATGACGTCTGGTATGGCCTCTTGTTCATACAAATTTATGCACTCTTAAAGTTATCTGAAAGCTTTATTTGCATGTTTGCAACTTCTATTGTCAATTTCGTGTGAACTTGACTAATCCATAGTCACACACAGCTACAAAATCCTCATAAGAAATTCCATACATATAAGAGTTAATATTTTGACGCGGCAAAAGAGTATAGGGTCAAGAATTGATTTCCTTTTAGAGGGCAAGTTGAGATGAGTAGTGATTGCATATTAAAGGAACTATTACTGAAACGTGCAGATATGCTCTTCATAGTGGAAGTAACACGTGTTGCTTTTCTGGGAATCACTTCTAGATTTGGTCAATTTCCTATACTCTGATTACACCAGTTTCTGATTCTGTTTTATATTTGGTTTCTCATTTTAGGTATAAGAAAATGGAATCTTGTATAACACCTCCCAAAGAGGCAGCACAATTAAAGAAGTTTCCAGAGAGACTATCTGCTACCCCTCCCAGAATTCTGGAAGGCCGTGCCCCAGGTGTTACAGAAGAAGACTATGAGGAGGATAATAAGTTGTGGAGGAAGCATGTCAGTACTTACAAGAGGGTGAACAAACTGATAGGTTCTTCGAGGTACAGGAATATTCTGGACATGAATGCTGGCCTTGGAAGTTTTGCTGCAGCCCTTGATTCTCCCAGGTCCTGGGTGATGAATGTTGTGCCCACAATATCAGAGAAGAACACTCTTGGTATCATTTATGAGCGAGGCCTCATCGGCATATACCATGATTGGTGTGTTTTGATGCTTTCTGATCTGTCATTCACTGTCAAATGAGATATGTGTATGAAAATTGATCCTGTGTTCTTTGTGATGTTGTCATCATTGGCAGGTGCGAAGCCTCCTCTACATACCCTAGGACATATGACCTGATACATGGCTATGGCATCTTCAGTTTATATCAGAACAAGTATGTGTTTTCTGTTCTTTCATCCATCTTGGTAATACAAAGGCAACTCATGTTGTCCGTTAATATGCTTATTATGTCAAAATTGCTCAGGTGTGATGTGGAAGACATTCTTCTGGAGATGGATAGGATTTTACGGCCCGAGGGTGCAGTCATACTTCGGGACAGTGTTGATGTACTGAACAAGGTTAGAAGCACAGTGGCGGGAATGCGGTGGAAGTCCAAGTTACTTGATCACGAAGATGGCCCCCACGTTCCTGAGAAGATTCTGATCTCAGTGAAAGAGTATTGGGTTGGCAGCGAAGAAGAGAACAGTTGACAGATACACAAACCCTGACGCTTGATGGTACTTCACGACAGCATCTTTCACTGTGATGCGAACCCCTGATGCTGTTCTGTCAGTTAATAGATTATGTTCATACTCCATACGGTATAGTGCTACAGACACAGACCTCGCCATTCGCCCCATAGACAGATCAGGATTTGGGCACCCTATTATTTTTCTGTTGTGCATACTTAGTACCAGAGCATTAACGGAAACACTGGCGATTTGCCGGTACATGTTTTATAGGCGTAAACGACAGTAACTTAACACGCTTCATTGTGCGGGGATTCATTTTACAGATGTATTCATTTCTCTTACTGTTTCTGCACGCTGTCTTTTAATGATGAGATCGTTTTGAACCGTCCACATGCAGTGTTTTTCTGCATGAGCTGATAAGGTGTTACAAAGGCTGAATTTTCCTTGAGCTGATACACTTGCAGTGTTTTAGTGGATATTTCCTCTCTCTCTCTCTCTCTCTCTCTCTCTCCTTTGTTGTTGTGGTAAAACATTGTACGCGAAAGAGATCATATACGGATCCCATGATACAAGACGCAGCGCCTCAATAACAAGCTAGAGAAGCACTACGGATTGTTGCATTGCATCCTTTGTGATGGATCCTGCAGTTGTGGATGCTGCCGCGAGTCTGCAGTTAGTCACGCCCCCCAGGACTGACCGATGAGGGCCAACGAGTCGACGAAGAAATCGGATCGGGGTTGACTCAGGGTCCACGCACGCCTTGGCGAATGGCAGCGGAGGCTCTGTCCTCTCTTCTCTATATAAAGGCTCGGCTAAGCGTGCGCATCGTCATCCCGCAGACACAGAGTTCGATCGAGAGAAGCAGAAAGCAGCAGAGGAGATGGCGAAGCAGCAGCAGCAGCAGCAGCAGCAGCAGCTTTGCGTGGCGCTCCTGATGGCGTTCCTCGTCGTCTCTGCCATGAACGCTGTCCACGTGGACGCAGGTAGGCATCTTTATGCGTCTCAGCCTCCTCTTACGATACGTAGTTGCAATCTGCATTCTGCAACTAAACTCTGATCGTGCTCGTGCAGGGAGGGCGCTGGCGCAGGTGAGCTACGGAGCTCTGGTCCCCGGCCGCACGCCGTCCGTGCCTCGTGGCCAGCCGTACACTGGCCGCGGGTGCTCCAAGATCTACGCATGTGACAAACCACCTTCGGCTGGGACGCCATGAGCCCATGACCCCAGCTCCCACGACTGAAAATTTCCGGTGCAGCCCATGACCCCAGCTCCCACGACTGAAAATTTCCGGTGCAGACCAAGACGTACGCCTACGAGAGCGACGATATAATAACTGCATATATGGCTGTATAACAAATACTGCGGAGTATATAATAACTATAGAGAGGTGCTCCGGTGGTCCTTCCAAAATAAATTAGCACAAATTTTAAAGCAGCCACATCATTAATTACGTTTAATTCATTCTTAATCTTGTTTGCGCCCGACACTACTTTTTTTTAACGAACCGCACAAGATAGTGTGTGTTTCATTGATATAGAAGAAAAAAAATACAAGACTATGATCCTGAGAGATCGTAGTCAGGAAAAGGAAAAAGAACATAAAACAAACTCACCCGGTTGGATTGGGACATCAACACGGGTTACAGCTAAACTAAACTCACTAGCCGGTTGGATTAGGACATCAACACGGCCAAAACTCTATACACCTCGACAACAGAAAAGACAAAGCACAACCGCAGCTCTACCCACTGACCGCACTCATGCGAGTATCGAAACCACCGAAGTGAAAAAATCGCTGATAGAGGAGCAGAGGAGCAGTCACCACCGCACCGAACTCCCAGCCCATCATTCATCGGTACTCATCAGAAGCCAGCCGTTCTTCCCCATTATCTCTCCCCGTCGCCGTTGTTCACACCGTACCGCATTCTTGACATATACTCTCGCCATTTCTCCTTCATGCCGGCGAGCGCAGGAGGAGAGATTTGGGCTGCCTCTCTATGCGATTTCAGCCCCTTCCCGAGGGGCCTCTTTGGCCGCTTGCGTGCCGTCGGTTGCGGTGTGGAGTAAGCGGCCGAGGGCCAGGAATTTGAGGTCAGCGGCGTGGCAGTGTCGACGGGGAGGGAGGAACGAGAGGGAGTTGCTGGGCACTCAGGCTACATGTGGCGGCTGCCATCGTTGCAGCCCAGCGGGGATCAGCTTCCGTGCTGCCAATATGGTTCACGCCGCATCACGTCGGCAGCCGGCCGAAGGGCCGCGGTGACGACGTCGCAGCGGATCGCAGTGCTCACTTAACTTTGCTTTCGGGAACTAGATTTGTGGGGTAACTAATTAGTTAACTGAGATGCTGCAGTCGATGTGGATTGTCTGAAACGTCACTTAGTTTGACCGGAGGTAGTAGTAAACAAAATTATTCTGATCAGTGGCCATATACATCTACAGACTGTTTGTATGTCTCCAACATTTGATTGAACAGCTGTCTGAAGCTTTGTGCACCGAGGGAAAATGGTGAGAACCGAGAGGGAGAGGAAGAGCCTCCTTCGTTGCCACTTTAAATTAGATTGGGGATCATCGGCGATGACCAAATGACGAAAGGGACAAAATGAGTGAGATGGGGAAAAATAGCGAGGGGGAGAAGCCTGGTTCCTCCGACTCGCCGTCTGTGTGGCGAAGGAAAAAACGACGAGGGGGAGAATATCGATGGATGATGATTGATGACCGGGTGTTTGGGCAGTTGGGCTCCATTAGGGTAGGGGTAGGTCCGGGCCCAAAGAGGACCCAGGCGGTGATTAAATGCAATTAATGACATGGCTGCTTTAAATTTCGTGCTAAATTTTTTGCAAAGGACCACCGGAGCACTTCTCATAACTATACGGTGGCTGTAATGCGTTGTGTAGCTTTGTATTTGTGTGCACGCGCGTTTAGATCCTGTGGGAGGCGATGTTAAGCCTGGGGATCAAACCAAGTTATACTCCCTCCGTATCACATTTAGATGTCGTTTAAGATATGATTGTGCATACAAGGAGTAATTAATCTGAGGTTAGTTTTTCATATTTGCCCATACTAAATAGGGTAGCGTGTGCATTGTACTACCTCCGTCCCACAAAGACCGTTCGTTTAGAAAATTTAGAACATGCTAGTAGTTGTGACAAATGACCTTGTTACCCCTAATTAATCATGCATTGAAACTTGAAAAGAGACATCAAATAAGCATTTCATTGGCTCTATGTGTTTTTCAATGCAATATTTTCTTGGTACTTGATGTTAGTTTAATGAGAAGAGCATTAATACGAGCTAAAAAAAAACTCTTTGTGGGACAAATTTTGAAAGCTATATGAACAGTCTTTGCGGGACGGAGGGAGTACCCATCAAGCCGTGTGTAGTTCGATTGGTTGGGCTGCTTGTCCCGAAGCTGGAGGGCTCCGGTTCGATCCCTGGTGGTCACACTTTTTGCCGCGGCGCAGGACCCCGAGGGAAAAGACCCTATTAAGTCAGCGCGAGAGCCGAAGGGTCAGGGTCAGCGGCAGCGGCGTCAAAACCAGCCGCGACGTCTTCTTTTTCTCAGCTTCTTATCTGCGCCAGAACGATGAATCGTGCTTCGCAGCTTCCTCCTCGTTCCATTCGCTCTGTCTATCTTACATGGACTAAACTGAACAGAAATTAGCCACGTAGAAATATTTGCTGGGGAAAATATGCAATGGAAATCACCATTTTTTAAGACGTGCATAGCACGTTTTTCATTAAGAAGAAGAGAGTTACAGCTAAGCAACCTTAGGAGAACCCCTAAGGCGCGGAGAAACAACCAAGAACAACTCGAAAAAGGTAAACTACAACGACAACGACCAACATGGTCAGAGGAACACCAACCGAAGAAAACACAACACTACCGGCAACGCCTTAACTTGCACGAAAGAGTACAACAAGAGCGCAAGCACACAGTGGCGAAGCCAGCGCCGGAGCTTAGGGGGGCTCCCGCTGCCGTCTTCTTCCTCCAGCCCCCATCCCCTCTTCTTCTTCCACCTCCGGCCTAGGGGGGCTCAGGGGGGGCTTCGGGGGGCACCGGCGGTTGGGGGGGCTCCAGCCCCCCCCCCCCGCCCCACCGCTGGCTCCGCCGCTGCAAGCACATCACCGACGAACTCACACCTAGGCGCCAACGAAAGACGAGCTAGAAGGACATGCAAAATGATGCCTCCAAGGAGGAAAACGACGCCAACGCCGCCATCATCCGTCTGCCCACGTAGGAGCAGACCAAGCTTTCCCCTGGTAAGACAAATGGACGGAGGCCGAAACAATGCCTCCAACGAGGTGAGGTACGTTCCGAAAAACGCACCCGTTGTCGGCCCGATGAAACCAAACCAAGCTTTCGCAGGCCTCCAGGACCAACTTCGCGCAGCCCACTGCCAGAGTCTAGCAGGAGTCAAACGATGGAAAGACAGCAAGCAACTCTTGATGGCAACGATGAAAAGCTTTTGCAGGAAAGGCGGCCAAGAGCGACCATAGATACCAGGAGGGGGAAGGAGCTCTCCCGCATCCCCACTCCCCACAACCTGCACATCCAGCAACACTCGAAGACGATGGAAGGTGGGCACCGAAGCAACAGAAGCTGATGTGAAGTGCCGACAGCCTGAGACACCAAGGGGAGAACGAGACCCATCCTCCCATCCTACCAGCGAAGCAGACGACCGGTGAAAGCATGGATCCACATGTTGTCGACACACCATGAAAAAGCGACCAGCTACGCCACCACCAAGCCCGACGACGACGAAGCGACGACACGCGTGAGACTGGAACGACCGCGTGAACAAGACGACCAAGCAGTACAAGATGGTTAAGAAGATTAGCCGGAGAGGACCGAGGAGACGGGACAAGAATGTCGCCTCAAGAGGTGAACGCCACCCGCAGGCATCGCCGTCATTTGCCTGCAAGTAGGCACTGGCTTTCGCCAAGCCCCAACCCCTCAGAAGACGCCGACGACCCGGGAAAGGCACATCTTGGGCCAGCACCACCACAACACCACCGCCCACCGACCGGAGTCAGCCATCCGGAGGCACGCGAGGCGGCCCCGTCGGCAGCTAGGGACCCCTTCCCCGTCGGAACCCGCGGCAGGGGGCGAGGAGACGACGACGAGGGGAGGCGACCGGCGGCCACCCGCGTCGACCCCGCCGGATCCCGCGGCAGCGGCGGGGAGGCGACGATGAGGTGACGACAACCGGCAGCTGGCGGCGGGAGACGGGCGACGGAGACGGAGCAGGAGGGTCATCCCCGCCAGATCTCGCGGCTGATAGCATGGAGGCGGCGAAGGCGCGGAAGCTCACGTTAACCTCCACCCACGCCTCCTCCACAAGCTGCTCGAACATCACCACCTCGGCCCTCACCTCCACCACCACCGTTGCGACCCCCACCAGATCCACTCGTGGAGAGGGTGGGGAGGGGCGCCCGCGGCGCTGCAGAGGAGACACGACCGCCACGAGCCTCCGGCACGGTGGGTCGCGAGCCGGAGCTCGCGGAGACGACCGGAGACGTTGGGTCAACGCGACCACCCGCGCCTCGAACCACGCCAAATCCGCCGCCACCCGCAACAGATCCGCATTGGGGAGCGCCGGATCCGCACCAGGGAACATCGAATCCGCCGCTGGGAGGGAGCTCCGCCGTCGGGAATGGAGGAACCCTAGACGGAGAGGTAGGGGAAGGGAAGAGAGGAAAGAAGAGAAAAGGAGGGGGAGGGGAGGAGGAGAAGGGAATGGAGGGAGAGGCCGCCACCGCCTCCGGCCGCCGCCGATGGCAGCGGCCAGAAGGGGAGGTGGTGGTGCTATTTGTGGGGGGTGGAGGAGTCGCCCTCGTGTCGCCCAGGAGGATGACGCGAGGCAAGGAACGCGTGTTTCTGTGTTCTTCTTTATGAAATGGGCAATGGAAATCACCAAACTAGGTGGAGGAATGTGATTTGTTTTAGGATAAAAAAACACGTCTTGAATTACCAGATCTAGAAGGAAAAAAACATTCCCAATTAACCTTAGATGTAGAACATGAAATCTAATCTTTTGAAATTTCAGACTGTTTGGTTCACCCCAAGCCAGATTGAAATTTGCTTTTCTCAGAATGCCTTACTAACTTCTTGTGTTGATGCGTAAGTGATGCTTTGAATCTGTAGGCCATTGCATAGAAAACCGTTTGTATTGGATTTATCACATTTGGATGCATCATAGTCTTCAAATTCTAGTAATTGAATTTGAATGGAAAGAAATGAACTCAAAGTGCGTCATGCTGCCGCAAAACGATAATGTGCATTACTGTAAGGTCAATTCTCAATTCCATAGTGACAAGGCTCAATCAGGCACAAATTTCAAAGTCAACCTTTCTAGCATGATAGCTAGGTTCTTGTGTGTCCTGAATGCATCAGGGATGAGCTGTTTTGCATTCAGTTAATATTTTGTTTTGAAATAAAGCATTTGGTTAATAATTAAATTCTTATTCTTTTTGTTCAAAAAAGGGAAATTACTAGCTGGAATAACAAATAACTACCACGTAGCTTCTGAATATTGGCATATAGCTAACAGCACACTATGTAAGAAACCAACAAAGAAGACACCATCATTGGAGATGCGATTTTAGGACGCGTCTCCAATAATTCATTAGAGACGCGTCTTCAGGACACGCGTCTCCACGAAGCCCGCAGAAAATATAATGGAGGTCGTTAACGCGCGTCTCTTATGCAGAAAGAAAGGAGATGCGTTTTGTAAAGAAGCGTCTCATTTTCAGTTAACGTTGAAGGAGACGCGATTTAAGAAATAAGCGTCTCCTTTGTGGTTGGTCAAAGGAGACGCTGTTTAAGAAACAAGCGTCTCTGATAACGGCTAGACTATTAGAGACGCGGTTTTACTAATACTCGTCTCCTTTGTGGTAGGTTAAAGGAGACGTGGTTTATGGACAAGCGTCTCTGATGATGGAGAGACAATCGGAGACTCCTTTTTGGAAAACAGGTCTCCTTTGTGTTACTCTATAGGAGACACTTGTTTGGAAAACGCATCTCCTTTTAAGTACCCCACACTTGGCCAGCGGCTTGACACATCAGCTGGCTTGGCTTGCTGTTGTTCAACATTATCCCGACCTGTGCAGCGCCGCGGCCGGCCTCTCCCTTCAGCAAGGCGTGCGCGCGGCGGGCGCTGCGGCAGCCCCGGCCTCAGCTCCCGCACAGCGTGCTCGCTCTCGATCTGCGCTGCCCCAACCGAGCCCCGCGCGCGACTGCTTGCAGTAATCCCGCCGGCAGCAGCGCGCCGCCCCGCCGCTTTCCGCTGCGTGCCGCTGCGCGCCGCCCCGCCGGCCCCGCCCCGGCGCTTCCTGCAGCGTGCCGCTGTGCTCTCTGCCGCCGGCGCTGGCAGTGCCTCTGCGCGCGCCCCGACTGTACCTACGAGAAGGATGAAGAATTTTGAGAAGGAGGAGAAGAGGAAAGGAGGAAGAAGCCAAGATAATTTTGGTTCTTTATGTGATCATCGGAGTGGCATTTAGGAGTACTGCAAGCTTTGGATTTTTACCTTTTTCTTGCCTATAGATTGTTGAAGGTCGACGTCCTGGCCTCTTGCTTGGTGACTGTTGAAGGTCCCCTTTTGCTGATTGTTGAAGGTCCCCTTTTGCTGATTGTTGAAGGCCCCCCTTGCATTTGATCCAAGGTGCTTAGAAGGTGAGGCCGATACTGCCAATTGGATCCATTTTCTTTCATGTCATCATGAGATAAGTATTTGCTTAGATATTTACTATTTTCTTGCATGATTGTGTAGATGGAAGATCGAGGTTGGATGTACCTCAAGAACCGAAACTCCACTGAACATTTATCACCCACTAAAACTAGATAACTTATTTGACGGATCGGACCACTCATCCTAGGTGACTTTGTTTTTCAAACTGGACATTTTACAAGAGGCTGTCACACGATTGACGGGGTCAGTCACAATTTACGAAGGTGGGGCACTCAGCTTCTCAATTGACTTGACGTTGACTCAGATCCACAGCAGGCGTCTTGCGGTGGCCATGGAGGCTGAGGCTAGCTCCCTCGGCCTTCCCCGCTACATAAAGCCGGAGCTGAGCGGTTCGAGAGTGCAGTGGCAGCAAAGGTGGTGAGCACGCCGGTGCAGAGTGGTCAGGACTTGGGTGTGCTATCGAGATGGAGAAGCGGCCTCTTGGCATGGCGGTGTTCCTGATGTCCTTCCTGCTTGTCATCTCCGCCATGCACACTGCTCCAGCCCAGGCAGCAGGTGCGTGTGTATTATTTCCACATCTGGGAGCCAATTCTTTCTGTCAAGAACTCAAGATAAACTTATAATTAAGCATCCCCGTACCAGGTTCGATGAATCCAAAACGTCCACACATGCGAAGGGTTTTGCAATCTAACTTTCGAAATCAAATTGACTAATCTTTTTCTTTAAGAAAGAAATCAAATGCACTTTCGTTTTTTTTAAAAAGAAATCAAGTTGACTGATTTTCGATCTGGTACAAAACAGATTTGCTTTTGTGATTAACCATGCGCGCGGTCGTGCCTGCAGGGGGGAGAGCGCTAGCTGCTGGGTCGATCAGCCGCGGATCGCTGAACACAAACATACCTTCGCTGGACCCGAACAAGCCCGCCGGCGCCGGTTCGTACACCGATCGCCGTGCGTGCAAAAGGCTGTACCAATGCCCACCAGGAGAGCCATGAGCGTGAAGAATGAGCCTTGGAACTTGAAGAATATATATACAGCGCTGGAGCAGCTTTGTGTCCCGAGATGATCATCCTCTTCGGTCGAAATAGAATAAAGACAGCCACAGGAAAGGTGTCCTAGACGTGTATCTAATCTAGTGAATGTTATTCTAGCCGTGCAGTTTATGGTATATGTACTTGTGTATGTGTGCGTATATGTCCTGAAATCCGGTGAGATCCAGGCAAGTTATCAAGTTCCAGTGGATCAAGTGAACCTTCTGTAAAAGCTTTCAATATAAGTTTCACCTGTCGTCTCCCACTCTCTCTCTCATATAACTCGGTGGCATCTGATGACAAACTTATACTATGCTAAGTCTCCAAGTATGATACATGAGAAATATATATATATATCCCCTGGAAGAGAGGAACATAGGTGAATATATGTAGACATGGAGATTGCGGTGCAGATTTTAAAATTACGTACTCATTGTGGCACTTGCTCAAGATTGAGTTGCATTGTACATATACAACTCATTTGTACATCTCTACAACCAAGAGATAAAAGGCACCACACCGCCACTTGGTGTTGTTGGTCACTTATGAAGAATGACAATGGACTGAACCTATTAATCTAGTTCTAATGGAGTTTGCAAAATTAAGAATTAGGAATACATTATTTTCACTAATGTAAAAAGAAAATTGTACTAGTTCACTTTTAGTGTGGTAAAGTATATTTCAAACAAGCCGAGCTAAAGCCTAGCTGCTGCCAATAAACGTTTTTCGTGCTTTTGTCACTGCAATAGACCCTTATGTAAATTCTTTGCATGCTTAGCTTCTTACTAATTAATTAATTAAGCAGTGCTCCTCCTAGTATTTCCAAAAAAAGAGTCTAGGCCGTAGTACGGTAGTATTACCGGTTTTTTACATGGGTAAAATGGTATTTTTCTCAAAATATATTATTAGGAAAATTTTCCCTAAAGCGATTTTTTGGCCTACGTGTTCTCAACACAATCTATCCATCACCGTTGAAGCGAAAACCGACGGCATCCTGGGCATCCGGTGCAACTGGTGCATCTGGGCCATCCGCCCTGGGGAATGGACGGCCCACAATAGATGGGGCTGAGAACCATCGTTCTCCAATGCAATTTCGAAATTTCCCCCGCTGGCCATTCAGCCGAGACGCACCCAATTCATATATTTTATTTCCTATATTAAAACAATTCCAATTTACATTTTTGATAATACTCTTATACTACCCGTACGACCTATTAATACTACCGTACTACAACTAAAAAAACTGGTAGTATAGAATTAATCTCAACCGTCGGATCCTTACATATAGGTCCTTTTCTATTACATACGAGTCATTTTTCAATCAGTAGTACACATCGTATTGTGCGCCGTAAAAGACCTCTTCTGTGAATATATTAAACGAGAGACACCAAGAACATATTACCTTGCATTGGTGGGATCAACGCCACTAGGTGATCGAGATGTTTCTTTCTTCTCATGAAAAATCCAAAGGCAGTGAAATGTGATATGAGTTCATTACCGCGGAATTAAAAACAAAAGAAAGGATAAGCAAAATTCCGTAAGCACGCATCTTTTGAGGTGTAGCACACTATCTTTCCCAAAAGGAGCAGCAGACCCATGAGACCTCGCAATCAAACTCACAAATCCCGTTTGCATATTAATTGGACATTGTTATCCGTCGTCGTTTACAATTCTACGGTGACTTACGAGTGTAGTGGATTCCACTGTAGTTAGTCAATAAACCTGCAGGATGGAGCGGTAGAGATAAGAATGGCACCAACAGAAAGAAGCACTACATCGGATGATATAGAAAAATTAGGCGGTAGGAGTGAAAACATTGGTCAGGAAATTAGGACGCTGTCACAGTAGTCGGAGAACAAAGGTGAAGCACCCAGCTCGCTTGACCCATCGATGGACGAGTTGGGTCCACCCCGGCCGGCTGGCACATCGATCTCCTTTCTCCAGGTCCAGCGCTGGCCTGACGCACGCCTGACGCCTCTATATAATTGCAAACAGAGCCTGATCAGCTTTCACATCTCGCAGCTAGCGCACCATTATTAATCAGCTGGAGATCAATCAAGAAGATATCAATGGCGAAGAAACAGCAGCAGGTTCTGCCCCTTTGCACGGCGTTCCTGCTGGTGGCCATGCTCGTCGTCGTCACGGCCATGCACGCTGTCCCTGCACAGGCAGGTAGGTTACAGTTACAGTAAAAAAAGCCGGTGGGGTTTAGACCGCCCCACGGTTTTTATTAAGAGCAGAGAACCAAATCTCGACTTAGAAAATTCTCGAACCCCGGCTTTACCAGCGAGGGAATTTTTTTAAACCAGTTCCGTAAATTCGCTCCAACGAGAAATCTAACCCGAGTCTTCTGGTTGCGAGTTGCGACCATACCTCAGTCCCTTCTAACCAAGTAGGCTAGAGGAGCTTTGGTGTAGGTTACGGTCACAGTCACGCAGCGGCCACATGTGCCATCCAATATCGTTTGCGTTTCATCTCTTAATTTGCAGGGAGAACGTCGATTGGATTCGACCCGCTGAACCCAGGCAGCACGCCTTCTGCGGATCCAGGCCGCCCATACACCAGGCCCGACTGCAAACACATCTACCACTGCCCGGACCCGCCTGCAACTGCTGCTGCAACGCCATGAGCCTGCTTTCGTTCTAGTGACAGCTTGGTCCGGCCAGTACAGAGTCTGTGGATACTGCATGCTTCTGATGAAACTAGACATGTTCTCAGTTGGCATGGAATGATATATAAGACAGTGAATAATCTCAGACATGGTAAGCTAATAGTAGTAGTACTTGTTAGGGGCGGAGCTAGAGTGAAACAGAGAGGGGTGCGGTACCTCATAATATGTATAAACATTGAAGCAATACATGGTGAAAATTTAGAAATAACAAGGGATTGCAAAAATTTCGTGGGTGCGGCCGCACCCACAGGCTACACTGTAGCTCCGCCCCTTGTACTTGGGAGGTAAAAATGATGTAAAAGCCTAGCTGAATTGTCTGTGTGGCTTTCTTGTGTGTACTCATGCATGTGTAGTACGTGCTTAAACCCTGAAATAATGCTTAGTTTGCCATCGAGGCAAAGTTTGTAAAACCAGCATCATGTTCGTTTGGCTGATGGCTGGTGCTGGTTTGTTCTGAGAGAAAAGTACTGCTGGCTGGTTGTTGGTGACTGGTTTATTCTGAGAGAAAAGTACTGCTGGCTGGTGGCTGATAAGCCAGACGCCATATGATTCGTGTTTTTTCAAACAATCATATGATTCATGTTTAAGTAATTTCTGTCGATATACTATATAAGGTTCTTGTAAGTAAATTAAATTTTGTGAAAAGCGCGTGCACACACTAAGAAGTGTGACCGAAAAAACTCCTAAGGGTGGGCATTAAGTCTATTCAGTCATTTCGGTTGGGTCTATTCGGTGTTTGGGAATTTCGGGTTCTAGAAAAGTGAGGACCGAAGTTTTAAAAAGCATAATAGGGACCAAACCCAAATAAACCGATTATTTTGGTTCGATCTATTCGGTCCACCGAACTACCCGAATTTTCGTAGGTATTCTTGTCACCTCTCAAAACTCTATGATAGATATTCAAATTCCTAACTCATTTCAAGTCTATGGATTTAAAGACTACTCGATGGAAGCAAGCAACTGACAAGTTCATGAAAAAATTAAAATAGTTGAAAACACAAAGTTGTAACATTCATAGTCTCTAAATCGAAATACGCAACTATATTTAATTTCGGTTATTCGATCTATTCGGGTTATAAATCATAGGAACCGAAACCGAACCTCGAATATAAAATTATCTGAACCGAACCTGAAACCCGAATAGACCGGCAATTCAAGTAATTTGGGTTCAGTTTATTTTTTTTTCAAAGTGCCAACCCCTGGAAACTCCTTTTTGAGAAACCAGACTAATATTTCATTGATATTTATGATGATTACAGTCCAAGTTACAAAGACATCCTTGGAAGAAAAAGAAACAGCAATCTAGTCATTGTAAACAACTCCCGGTGCTCCTCGCCATCGGCGACCGGAACTCCCATACTGAGGCCGGCCTCCTCCCCAGTGAAGAAACAAAGTTTGAAGATGCCCCTCCAGAGCATCTTCGACACCACTGTTGATGGTGGCGCTGGTGTCAGAGTTGTTTATGTGAGGTATGTATCTTACTCTTGCCTTGAGAAATCGGGTTGGAGTTCTTCTCTCACATCTGGTGGTTCGGTGGATTGGAACTTCTAGCTTCCTTGGGGCGTCAGGTTCTTCACGGCCCGACGACCTGCTCACTGTCAATGGACCTCCCCTATCTCTCAATGGACTGGGGAGGTCCATCTGATGCCAGGGAATATTTTACAATTTTTGTAACCATTTCGTCAATGTGAATTTTCGTACTTTTAAAAACAACCCCAAAATTAAATTCACTATAAAATCAATTGTGCACACATAACAGCGGTGTGTACCTCCCCTGCCTCATGGCGCATTATCTTATATCACTAGTTTTTCCTTTCCCTGCATGACGCACAGAGATAACATGACTGAAGATATAAAAAATGACAACAATACAACATCACATTTAGCTGTCAATTTGGTAGTCTGTACCAATTTTATTACACGTGGATTTCATTAGTTTTTTTTTAAAAAAACATGTTACCACTAGGTCTGGGCAAAATACCCGTTACCCATTACCTGTACCCGAATTACCCGAATCCGAACCCGAATTACCCGAACCCGAGGTACCCGATCCCAAGTTCGAATAGTGATTGTAATTACCCGAAATTAGTTTGGGCAATTTGGGTAACACACTGCGGTACCCAAACTACCCGAAGTTTGCATCTGTCTTTGTATTTATTCACGTGTTGTTAGTTGAACACTTGAAATTGTCACTTTATTAGAATATAATTCTCTTAATTTGAACAAGTGACTATAATATACTATTCTTCTGAACTTGTAGTTGAAATTCAACACAAATTACTGGTGATTTTTTTGGTTAAAATTATACTGAAATTTTGTGTAGTTTGTCATTTTCTGTAAATTCGGGTATATCGGGTATACCCGAACCCGAATTATCGGGTACCCGAAATTTTGAGTAGTGTTATTCTGAGGCTAATACCTGGTAGCAGTTTTCATTACCCTTTTCAATTACCCGAATTACCCGACCTGAAATAATCGGGTAACCCGAACACCCAGGCCTAGTTACCACTCTTCTCGTCTATATGATGTGGTATGACATGTCACAGTTTTCAAAATTAATTTCTCAATTATTTATATGATGTGGTATAAATTTATGATAGTTGAAGAGTACATTTAATTATAAATTCAATTATGTTTTAAAAATAAAAAATAATAACTAAATTACCGTCAAAGATTGCAAACTTTGAATCTTAATATGCATTTATGTCAGAGTAATTTATCAAGAATAGAGGTAGCTACCCGCAAAAGAAGAAGAAGAAGAAGAAGAAGAAGAAGAAGAAGAAGAAGAAGAGAAGAGGTATACAGGCTTGGCAACGTCATTTATCAAGAACAGAGAAAGCTAGAAGCATGTTTGGATCACCTTTAGTCCCCGGACTAAAATTAGTCAGGCTAAAAAGTTTTAGTCACCCCTGTTTGGAAACAAGAGCTAAAGTGGTATTAAAAGAGCATTAAAGTTCAGATTTCTCTCTTCCTCTCTCCTCTCTCTCCTCTCCCTCTCTCTTCTCTCTCCTTTCCCAAGGTGCGTCTGGGTCTAGAATTGTGGGAGGATGAAGATGGTCATTAATGAGGAAAGAGGAAGAGTGAATTTTAGTCTCTTTTAGCTTCTCCACCCCTACTAGCAAATTTTAGTCTCAAGACTAATTTTAACTCCTCTTTAACCTCACATGTTTGGAAGTTTAACTCCTACAAGAGACTAAAATTAGTCAGGCTAATTTTAGTCATCATGATCCAAACACCCATAGGACGGTTGTGAGAATAACGTGGAACAGTTGTGCTTCTGAGGGCCTGTTCTTTTGTGTGAAAATGAATAGTGAAGTTGCAAATAAATAGTGCTGGAATAGTATTTCTTGTGAGAGAAGATGTGATAGATGTGATAGGTAAATAGTGTTTTTCACTGTTTATTTGTGACGAAAAGAAACCCTGAGATCCTCGGTGAAATAGAATATAAAGACAGCCAGCAGCACTGACACACTGTACATCCTAGCCGAATCGTATGCATGTGCTTTTGTTACATCCGGTGACCATACGTAGGTAGTTGGGCATCTTCGCGTCCTGGTTGTCATCAACATTACGTTTTCAACCAACGTTTTCGCCAATCAAATGACCCTCTACGGCTCTCATTGCATATTCTGCTTATCAGAGGTAAAGCGTAGTCAGAAATTTTGATGCAAACTTTTCACGCTTCACTTGTTACTCCTGGATCGTGTGGCCATGGCTGCGTAGAGAGAAGAGATCAAGAGACACCTTTCTTTTCTTTTTTTTTCCTGAAAATGAAAACAAGCGTTATCCCGATCGAAGGAAAAGAGAAAGGAACAAGCGCATCTTTCCCAAGTTCCCAGGGGGGGGGGGGGGGCATGACGCCGTGCGCCCGTGCCTGTTATCATGTGTTCATTATAGGAATATATAAAACTTTTGCTGAGAGGCCGGACACGGGACATGACTCGCCGTGATCATCTAGCTTGTTCTATTCGATCGAGTTCCTCAGCTCAAACAAAAACTGCACAACGCCAAACCAAGCCGTCGCCGTGTCAGCGTCACACCAAACCCCCTTCCTAATCAACTTACAAAACATGCCATCATCCACCCCCAATTTATTATTCTTTCGATAATCCACCTCAATTTATTTAATTGCCCGTGTTTGGAAGAGTGAGGAAAAAAGTGCGCCTTGGGAATCTTGCGTGCATGAAGTACTAAATGAAGTCTATTTGCAAAACCTTTTCACGTATAAGTGTAACTTTACGCGACGAATCTAATGAGCATAACTGATCCATGATTTACTACAGTATTGCTACAGTAATGCTACCTCATTAGATTCGTCTCGTGATTTTACCCGGGGTTGTGAAGGTAGTTTTGAAAACTGACTTTGTTTAATACCCTTAATTAGTGGTAAAAGAGGGAGGAAAATTTTTCCTCTCTCCAACCAAACACTGCTGGCTGTGACTGTCTCTGTGTGTAGTAGCTAGCCTGAGGCTAAGTCCAACAACAACATGCAGTTTTGAGAGGCAAAAGAGGAACTGCCTCGCGTACACAGTAACTCGTCTCCAACAGATAAGGCCAACGCAAATGCAAACCGTCCGCTCCTCCACCCGCCTCCCTCCCCGCCGAGCCGCGACCTCGTCTTCCCCGCGAACGGGTGCGCCTCCTCCGTCGGGCGGGCACGGCCCCTCCTCACCTCCGGTGGCCTGCGCGGGTCCGCGGCTCAAGGCTCGACGCCCCTCTCCGACGACCTGCTCCTCCCAGCGGTGGCGGCGGAGTCCCGGCGGGCGGCTTCCTCCTTCCCGGTGGTGGTGGCGGAGTCCCGGCGGCGAAATCTCCCCTCCCTGGCGACTTGTTGAGGGAGAAGAGTAGGAGGGAGGAGGCGTTGGAAGCGGGGAGTACGGAGGACACCGCCGCCACCGCCCGGAGCACCGTGATACGGGAGCCGCCCGTGAATCGAAGCGGATTAGCGCCGCACACCTCCTCTGCTTCATCTTCCTCCTCTGCTCCGCATCGCTGGGCGTCGTCCGCCGTGTTAAAGACACCAGGTGAGCACCAACCTGGAGATGTGGAGACCGACCTTCGTGCCGTTGTGATGCGCCGCGGTCGGGAGCTCCTGCTTGCCATCGCGCCCTTGCCCGGCCGGCCGCTCCTTGCCGTCGCGCTCGCCTGCCCCGCCGGCCGGACGGATATGCATTCGATGAGAGAGGAAGTGCAATTTTACCTCATCTCTCTCCTCGAATGCAATTGCCTCTCCGGTTTGCACTCCCTGTTGGAGAGGATGCCTCGCGTGATGGAGGGGCAAAAATGCTTTTGCACTATCTGTTGGACTCAGTCTGAGAGTGCCTGACAAACTGGTTCAAGTTCAACAGAAGAAACGCCCGGGGGCAGTTTGGACCTTTCCCGTTCCACCCGACCGCCAGCATATCCTCCGAGCACGGGGATAATGGCGGGCACTACCCGCCAGCGCACCCCGTCCCCGCGTACACCGTCAGCACGGCCGCCGTTGCGATATAAAAAAATGGGAAAATAATTCCTAACCCAGCAGGCCCAACCGATCCGTGCCGTCCATCGCGGCCGCGGACGGCCCCCCTCGCGCCACTTGGTGGGTCCCACGTCCGCCGCCTACTTTCCCCAATCCACGCGCAAAAAAGAAAAAAAAAGGAATTAGAACTGCACCCGAAGAAGCGAAGCATCGCCAGGTAATCACCCTCCTCCGCCTCCTCTCCTTCCTGTGTCCTCCTCCTTCGTCCCCTCCTCCTCGTCCGCCGCGCGGAAATTCTGCGCGATTCGGGCGGGATTCGTTGGAACTCCCCTGAGAATCGGAGCTTTTTTTGACTGGTAGATTGGGTATTGGTCGATCGATCGGTTGGTTGGTCGGAGGCGGAGGAAGGAGAGGGAGGGAGGGAGGGAGGAGGTGGGGAGATGGCGGCGTGCCGGGGATTCTTCGAGTGCCTGCTAAGGCTGCTCAATTTCGTCCTCACCGTCGCCGGCCTCGCCATGGTCGGCTACGGGATCTACCTGCTCGTCGAGTGGATGAAGATATCCAAGGGCGGCGGCGGCGGGGGATCGCCCGCGGAGGTGCTCGTCCTCGGCAGGCCGTTGCTCGGAGCCGTCGCGCTCGGTGACAGCTTACTCGATAAGCTGCCCAAAGCATGGTAAGACGTCGCATGCGCATGAACCGATTTCTTTTCTTTTCTTTTTGTCTTTATGTCTGATAAATCGATGTTACTGTTGTTTCATCCCTGTGATTATACTAGTGATTATGATTTAGGATTGAGAGGTACTTTTAAGGTTTGTTGAGTAGGGGCGGCAATCGGGATTGTCAATCGGACAGGCGTTACTCTGATTTTCTTTTTCATGGATGACCGGAGACACAAACGTGAAACAACACGCCATGATAGCAATTCATGATTTTTTTTTTGCCTTTTTTTGCATTTGCATTCCTTTGGTTGACGAGCCTTGGGAGGTACGGATGTAGGGGGTTAATTCTGTCTGAAGTCATTCCTCCTTTCCATTGACTCTAGCCTGGCAAGCATGGGTTTGTTCTTTGTTTATTTTTACTGCCTAGATAGACGAGCGTGTTTGACATGGAATCTCCTCTGTTTCCTGCAGGTTTATTTATTTGTTCATTGGTGTTGGTGCCATCGTCTTCCTCGTGTCTCTGTTTGGCTGCATCGGAGCAGGGACAAGAAACACCTGCTGCTTGTGCTTCGTATCCTGTTTTGGGTGCCTATTAGACATCACTCTGTTCTCTTTTTTGAAGAAGATGCCATTTGCTATGCACAAGATGCTAAAAAAACTTGTAATTATGTTAGACATCAAATTTCTGCACGAGCTATTATTCACAGAACATGCTAAACCAACATTTTTTTAATTTCTTCACTGCTCTGAACACCAATCTTGAAAACAGTAGTATAAGTACGTGTTATGTTTTTAATTATTTCTGGAGCACATGATGTCTCATCCAAGGCCATATGACTGATAGGATCATAGGAATCAATACTTTAATATGTTTGTTTCCTTTGACTTCTAGAAAGTACTCTTTCTTGGTCTTGTTATTGATCCTTGCTGAGGCTGGAGCTGCTGCGTTCATTTTCTTTGACAATAGCTGGAAAGATGTGAGTATATTTTTTGGTTGTTAGTTTGGGAACTATGATAATACAATGTAACTATTTTACCATTTCTCGAGTTGCTGTAGTTATCCATAAACTTCTTTTACAGGTAATTCCAAAGGACAAGACACATAACTTTGATGTTATGTATGACTTTCTGAAGGACAACTGGGAGATTGCAAGATGGGTTGCTCTTGGTGTTGTTGTTTTTGAGGTGCATGATGAGTCAACTAATCATGCGCTCATCTGTCCTTTTTCCCCAATGCTTAGGAATTTGTTTCTTAAACTTATCCTAATCCATAGGTTGTCATCATCATATTCATGTAAATGCTTTCCACATCTGAACCCATCCTCCCTTTCTAATTTCCCATCATCCCAAACTATACATTTTTGCTCAAGTATGATCACTTTCTGTCTTACGATTTTAAGATGCTTAGATGTTTGTACAATGCTGATATGTTCTGCCCTTATGTTTGTTGTAATCAGCTGATTATATACAAAATTGTAGCCAATTTTAAAATCAGCATGGGCCTGGGTTAGAAACTATTGACAACTTAATTCTGTTTAGCCATAATCCTTTCTGTACCTTGTCCAGTACAGTTCTGTTAGTAACTGTCACTAAACCTGATGCCGACTGACATGCAACAGGCAGTGCTTTTCCTCTTAGCTCTGGTTGTCAGGGCAATGAACAAACCTGCTGAGTATGACAGTGATGATGAAATCATCGCGATTGGCAGAAGCCCTACCTTGCGGCAGCCATTGGTCCATGGACAAAATGTTCCTGCTACTGGCGTTCCTGTCCCAACACTTGATCAACGTACAAGTAGACACGATGCATGGAGCCAAAGGATGCGAGAGAAGGTACATTACTTGTTGGATCATTTTCAGCATCGTTGGTTAATATGTGCTACCCTTGGTCTGTTCTCATGGTTGTTTCAATGGTTGTAATTGTGCCTAATGCAGTACGGTCTGGACACGAGCCAGTTCACCTACAACCCTTCAGACCCAAGCAGGTATCAGCAGAATGGTGCGCCTCAGGCTGAAGAAAGGGGTCGTTGCACCATAATGTGAAGAATTCTTCATCAGGTACTCTGAGATAATGGATTTCTTGAATGGGCTATCTCAGCTTGTGTAGCTTGATGTTATTGTGTTGGTCATAGTGGTGCTTGTGATAGGGAGTTGCTACCATAATGTTTACTCTGCCTGATACGTCTTCTTTGCAAATGCTCTATGCACCTGTAATTTTCTTGTGAATGATGAACTGTTAGCCATTGACATCTCCTTATCGGGGTTTGTTTCTTGTTTGCATTTCGCCCCGTTTCACCCTTGCAAATCCATTTCCAGATTGCTCACCTCGTTTTAATTTTGATGCTGTACTCGAATTTGTAAGAATTGGTTGTGCTAGGAAGTAAGATTGGTTAGAAGGAATCACTGATTATTTTGGCAATTAGTTCAATTCAGTTACACTTGCCATTTAGCTATTGAAGCAATTAATAGTGATTGCTTGGATCGTCAGAATAAATTTCGTTTTACAATGTCTGTGTTTTTGTGACATTGTAAAAAACTGCTTTATGTTTTATCTTGATCTCCAGCAGAATAACTGGATCTGCACCACCGCCTTCTGTGCAGATCCTGTTGCTGAACAAAGTTTTCTTAGGTTTATAACACAAAAAGATTAAACAAACTGGTCTTCACAAAATGTGCGATCCAGACATGTAGTTTTGCATTCTCTGATTATCCTTCGACGGTTCGACTCGACGCAGTCGATTGGCTTTCCCAATTAGCGTCTTGACCTCAACGAAACAAGAAAGGAAGGGGAGAGCGAAGCTATATGATCTTCCTAAGTGCCTCCCATTCCCAACAACGCCCCCAACATGAACCTTTTGTTCATTCTTGTATGCCTACTACCTTATTAGTACTGACCTGGACTGCGATGATAGATGTGTTGTTCAATACCATGTATATGTAGAGGTTGGATGGGAAATTTATGTCCGTAGTTGCTCGGTGCTATTATAAAATAGAATGACTTTTTGGCGTGCACGGTTATAAGTTTTTAGATGTCAGCTCATATCTTTCTAAGTGCATTCTTGAACGATTCTTGAACGTGCAGAAGGCTGTTGGGATAAATTTGAAACTGGCACTATTTTTTATTCTTCTAGTGCCACATTCTAAAATTATGTTTGAAGTTTGAACCCCAAAACAATAAATATGCTCATGAAAGGTAACTATTGCCGACAGTTGCTGCATACTGTGGCAGCAAGACACTGAGCATCCTTAAAGATTAATTAGCTTCTCTTAGAATTGAAGAACTCGTTTCCAGCGTTCTGATCGAGAAAGGAAAAAAAAAATGAGAGGGTAGAACTCGACTCGCGAACATACACGAGAAACTCATTGAACAACGCTTTCTGTTGGGCCACACGCATGCAGACCGTGTTATTCTTGTCCAAGAACGAGACTGCAAATTTTGATTATCTCATATGATGGAAACCATGAAGCACTCTATTTATTTGTACTGTTTGTAATCAAAGGCCTCAATCCACTCAAGCTTTCATGAAGAATATCAGCTCCAACTGGGATCTACAAGTCAAAATGGAAAAAAATTCTTTACTTGACGCTGAGATTACTCAATTCTCTTTCTTGGCCCTAAAAATTTTTCAATCCTTTATATGAAAAAAATGTACATGTGTTTTTTAAGGCAAGATTTTTGGAGGTGGTTCAGATATCTTTTCAGCTGACAAGCGTGTTCAGTTCCCAAAATATTTTGGGCAAAATATTTTGGGGGCTAAACCAACCCTATTAGAAGGACTAAATATAGACTGATTACAAAACTAATTACATGAATGGACGGAAAATCACGAGATAAATCCATTAAGTTTAATTAATCTGTCATTAGAGATTATTTACTGTAGCACGATATTGTCTAATCATGACATAATAATTAGACATGTTAGATTCGTCTCGCGATTTTAGGAGGGGGTTATGAAATGAGTTTTGTCATTAGTCCACGTTAATACTCCTAATTAATGTCAGAAGATTGATGTGACGGGTAGTTGGGAAAAATTTTGGGAACTAAAGGCCTTAATAGTGAATGAATCTTTTTTATGTAACAGGAGCGGCGTGCCCCTACTAATTATATATTAAAATAAAGAGTATGCACAAAGCAGGAAAAAAGAGAAGAAAAGAAAGGAGAATTACAAATCAGAAAGCCAGATGTATGTTAGTATGGTATTTCTTCTTTGCCCTATGCCCCTATGTATGACAAGGGCAAACTCTAAACTAGGCCGGTGGGGGTGAGTACCCACTGGTTTTCATTAAGAAGAAGGAACCGACACCCGACCTAAAAAATTCCCGAACCCCGGAACACCGGCGAGGGGATTTTTTTGGTGAGAAACCAGGGCTGAAGAATTCGAACCCTGGCCGTTGGTAGACCTGAGCATTTCACGGGCCGGGTCGGGTTCGGGCCGGGCCGAAAAAAAATCTGGGTTTTTCGGGCTGAGAAAATCCTGCCCATGACCGTCCCATGGGACGTGTCGGGCCTCAATTTTCGGGCCGGGCTCGGGCCGGGCCCGGGCTTGGGCGGGCCGCCCGCGCACTTTATAGTGTAAAAGAGCTAAAAACAGCATTACGGGCCGGGCTCGGGCCAAGATTTTTTTCGCGGGCTCCAAGATCTCTGCCCACGCCCGTCCAGTAAGGTCCGTGGGCGGGCCGGGCCGGGCCGGGCCAAAAATGCTCAGGTATAGCCGTTGGGGTGCACAGCCGCACCCCCGACCAACCAAGCTATGCGCTCGTCTCAAGGGCAAACTCTGGAACTTGGGGTGAAACAGTTTGGTTCGTCCAACGTGCCTTCCACTTCAACCAGCAAAAGTTTACAGTGCAAATTGATAGGCCAACATGCGTATGATGGGGAACTGGATCTAGTTACGTATGCTACCATGTTAGTATGCAACGCTGGTTTGATCTGAATGTTGGGGCCTCTGCCAGGGCTGTCAAAAAGCTCGAGGATCGCGAATCGCTCAATTTTGGCTCGCTAAAAGCTCGACTCGAGCTCGGCTCGAGCCCTAAACGAGCCGAGCCCGAGCTCAATCCCAAACTCGCGAGCCCAACCGAGCCGATCTCGAACAGCTCGCTAAGGCTCGATAGCATTATCATGTCTCGCTAGACTACTATTTTCGCTCTGCTATTACTACTTTAATTGCTTCTTTCCTGTAGCCTTTAGTATTCTTTCCTCTAGCCTTTAATATTACGTATACCTCATTTCCTAAAAGTAGCTGCAGACTCTACCATCTCACGTTCCACAGATTCACATGCCAGCACTTGAACCAAAGCCTAACGGTCCTTCTTGGCAGGAGTAGGCTGTATTTTTTTAATCTCCTTACATGTCTGCTTGTGGCCGAGCAAGTGAATCTTCATGTATCGAGCTTTGTCGAGTCGAGCTCGAGCTCACTCGAGCTTTGTTCGAGCCGAGCTTGAGCCTGACTTTGAGCTCGGTTGGATTTCAGGCTCGGCTCGAGCTCGGCTCGAGACTCTATCAAGCTCGAGCTTGAGGCAGCAGGCTCGCTCGAGCTCGGCTCGTTGACAGCCCCTCCAGCGAGAGATGAAGAGCAATGAACAACACGAATTTCCCTGGCTGCTCATGAGATACAGAGAGCAACACGCGATGTGAGATGTTGAGCATCCAGGCTTCTTCTACGCTCATGATCTTCTCCTGCAGCCTTCCAAACCTAAACCTATGCGTTTCTCTTATATAATTATGTATTTGTTGTTTTTCCATTGCTATCAGTTCAGTGTTGTTTTTTTTTGAGAAAGTATGTCAATAGGTTATTTTTGGTATTCATTTATTACCATTTGGTATAAAAAAGAATTATATTGTGGGAGGTGTACATTTTTTTATTGAGTTTAAACTAAAGTTCGTTGAGATCGATTGCATCGGTACTCTGTGATACTACTAGTGTTCCAATAAAAACTGAATTGAAGGCAATTAACTGCATGCTTACTAGATTTAGGTGCAAACGTATGTGCAAAAATCTCACAAGGAAATGATGCACATGTACAACAGTGTGCTGAAATTTGTTTCCTCTTTTCTCAATAGTGAAATTTGTTCCTGCTGGTCAGCTAAAGCCTAAAGCTGATTACTATGAACACAAACCCCAGGAAGCCAAGGACACTGTGGCTGCAGCCTTCAGATCAATATTTCACCGGCAATCGGCGCTGCATTCCATCGGAGGACCATCAAATTGTTGATGTACCTCAGTAAATTACCATGTTCCAAACTTTTGCTGGCTCCTATGGTTCAACGATGGAAAATAATATCGTCTTTTCAGTTTTCATGGTTGCTTCAACCTCCAATTAGAAGCGTACAATTTCATTCTCGCAAAAAAGAAGCACATGTTCAAATCATTTGAACATCTTAGATAACTGCAAGTGTTTTTAGGCCTCCGGAACATAGGATTATCAAAATACAAGAATAGAAAAAAAAATGCACGAATTGAGTTGCCTATCAATTGAAATTCTACACGTATTCAGAATGCAGGAAACATTTGGATGCAACACAAGAAATCGAGTAGAGAGATAGACACAAAGGGAAGTTTCCAATTTATTTCACCACATGTTAGGTTTACTCCAAAATTCATATGAATTGAGACATTCCATAGAGATTTTGTAGGATTTTAGGATGTCCAATCCTGTGTTCCAAGTGGATACAAATGGAAATATCCCTATAGGAATCGAATCCTACAAAATTCCTCAGTGAATCCTTTTCCCCCAAAGGGGCCCTTAATTTGCTTGTATTAGCCTGCCAGGCTACTAGTTCCTGCATGCCTCCCATGCCCAATCCCAGCACATGTTTGCTCCTCAACACTATGGATGCGTTTCTCTTCTACATCTATCGCTTGCGTACGATTGGCAAAAGGATGGTGGAAATTTATACTATGAAGTGCTTGGTAATGAACATTACGAGGTACACGGATGATATTGCTCAATCATTGGCTATATAAAGAAGGGAGGGGAGAGTAGGGCAAGTTCTAGACCTAAGCATTCCACGGGCCGGGCCGGGTTCGGGCCGAGCCGAAAAAAAACCTGGGTTTTTCGGGCTGAGAAAATTCTGCCCATGACCGTCCCATGGGACGTGTCGGGCCTCAGTTTTCGGGTCGGGCTCGGGCCAAAAAAAATTTTCGCGGGCTTCAAGATCTCTGCCCACGCCCGTCCAGTAAGGTCCGTGGGCGGGCCTGGCGCGGACCGGGTCGGGCCGGGCCAAAAATGCTCAGGTATAGCAAGTTCCTTTTTAAAACGAAAACTCTCCTTGTGAAGCTACATAAGTAGATACATATCCCTGAAGGAATTGGAGGCATAGGAGAGATTCCGTACACGACTTCTTCTTCTTCTTCTTATTTTTTCCCTTTTACTGTTTTTTCTCCTATTGAATCACACGTTCTTTTATTTCTCCTATGGAATTACACAATATATACGCAGATACTCACAAACATGAGACATGTACCTACACTCACTCATACGAACACAGGCACACACTCCATCTCTATAAGCACATCCGAAAGACTAGTCCAAAAAAATTCTCAATATTAGCAAAGTCAACGCATTGTCGAAGGACACGTCACCTAGCACTGAAAGCATAGCACCGATTAAATCTTGAATTACATTAAGAAAAATGCAAACGCCAATGCCGAGTCACTCGAAATACACTATTTAAAAATCATGGTGCTATATTCTCCACCTTCTTAGTTAAGTTGTTGAGAAAAAAATTTAGAATTTCTTATTCTTCATGATAGCAACTGCAAATCTGTTACATTTACTATAATAAGTTATTATCTTAGTGTACACTTTTATGCACGATCAGTTCGTGGACATCAGGTTCCTTCTTCGATTCAAAACTGTGCTTTATGCGAAGTGCGCCGTTTTTTTTTTGTACTGGACAGGAGACCAGCAGGTGGTCTGCTGTTTCGTTGGATTGATCGCACATGAAGCAAGGTGTCGTGTGCATCCAGTCCCTGTCTCCTCCTTCTGTCGGCTGTCCAGATAGGATGTGTCGTGTGCATCCAGTCCCTGTCTCCTCCTTCTGTCGGCTGTCCAGATAGGATGACACTACGTGAAAAACTCACTTTGGTAACGGGTATAGATAGCCTTTAGTAACGGGTAAAGCGTCCGTTACTGATCAAGTGTTACAAATGAGCCAAGAAAGGTAACGGGCAGATGCCCGTTACTGATAACACATATTCGTAACGGGCATCAAACAACGACCGTTACCACAACTAGCTACCGATCACGTGAAATGGCTGTTTTTCTGGCCCCACAGGGAACTTTGGTAACGGGCATCAAAACAGAGCCCGTTACAGTAACTCAATATCGGAGACGCCTGCTGTGTACCTGCGTCTCCTCTATCTAGACGAAATGAGACGCGTCTATTTCACGCGCGTCTCAGCACATCTAGGATTCGTAACGGGCACCAAACAACGACCGTTACCACAACTAGTCACCGGTCACGTGAAATGGCTGTTTCTCTGGGCCCATAGGGAACTTTGGTAACGGGCATGAAAACAGAGCCCGTTACTGTGAAATCAACATCGGAGACGCGTGCTGTGAACCTGCGTCTCCTCTGTCTCGACGAAATGAGACGCATCTGTTTCCACGCGCGTCTGCTGTCTCTCGACTAAAGGAGACGCGTGCTTTCAACCCGCGTCTCCTATATCTCGATGAACGGGCCAGGTCCTGGGGCCCACCGGTCAGTACTGGTAACGGGCTTTTACACTGCCCGTTACATTGTTGGCATGTTTGTAACGGGCTTTCCGAATGAAGCCCGTTACTCACTTATCAGTGTTTGTAACGAGCTTTAATTAACGCCCGTTACAGATACGTAGGCCACCCCTACAGTAACCTGCCTGCTTCCCGGCTGCATCCTGGAACCAGTCAGGATTTGGCAGCCATCAGGGGTTGCATCCTGCCATCCTGGAACCAGCCAGGATATGGCAGCCACCACAGCAAGGAGACATCACAAACACATTCTCACATCACAGATATAGGCAAGCAAGATCACATTTATAGACAAGCAAGATCACATTTATAGACAAGCTAGGATCACATCAAGTTTCAAGTTACTCTCATCAGGGCTTGTTTGGATGGAGTCATGAGAAAACTGCCTGAACCAGGCAGCATCTGACCCAAACCAAGCAAGCCAAGCAGGTTTCTCACGCAATAACACCTGACTAAAGAAGACTGAATGAGTTTCAAGTTTCTGGCTACAATGAACTCACGGTGCACCATTGTAGAAGTTGCCCTTTCGGTCGATAGTCTCCTTAAGAATGTACTCGCACAGCATCTCCCGGACACGCTTTAGATCTTCTGTGGAAACATCTACAGCAGATTTGAAATCCTGCAAAATACAATCTTTTATGAGAATACAAGTAGAAATCAGTTTCTAAAATCAGATGGAGAATATGAGCAGAGACAAGGTTGAGTATTATTATCTACTTACAGCAGCCTTCTTGATGTCAGGTATGTCATCGAGTGGTCTTAACATATGGAATGCCACATGGAATCCAGACAAAGAGGACCCCCATGGCTGCTGAGCACACTGCATCGAGGTACTAAAATGACAAGTTAATGCAGTACCAAATAGGTAAGAAGGGACCATAAAAAACATCGGTCTTACATCGAGATTTGTTTTGTGCTTGAGTATGGCTTTTGGCTTTTTTTCTTTCCTTTCGTCACTCCGTCCTGTGCATGATCACCAAAGGCCCTGCATGATCAGCAATACCGATTAGAAACACTAAGAGATTGAATTTTTGTGAACAAAACCTACAAGATACTGGACCAAAGGCCCTGCATGGTCAGCAATACCGATTAGAAACACTAAGAGATTGAATTTTATGAACAAGACCTACAAGATATTGACCAGTCCACAACAGGTTTGAGGTCTGAGAACTTTAGCGGGGGATGTTGTTTAGCAGAATCTAGATACCAAACCTCTTTGAACTTCATACAGATGATCACTGTTACCCAGTGGTTAGTGCAATAGGCACCCACCACGTAGTCGTTGTTCATTGCATTTGAGATTGCTTTGGTAACAAGGCCAGAATGCTGAGAAATATTTGTGGCAGTAATAAAACCTGGATCTAAAAACCCAACATTGATCTGCATCTCCGCTGCCTTGTCCATCATTTTTCTACAAAAAATCAAATTGTTAGCATGCATGAACTTTGTGGTCAAAATTAAAGAAATATCCTTTTAGGTTTTAAAGGCCTTACAATGTCCACAACCTCAAGAAGGTAACATCCAGAGAAGCCAGGGTTATAAGGTTATACACGCTACTGAATGCAATGTTTAACATTAAAGCACCACCACCACCTTTAAAGTAGTCTTGATCCACCTTTGCTGGAAAGGCAAGTTTATCCTTACTGTGTTCCATGACGTAAGCATGCAACCTGGCACAATTTGGTCCAGCAGCCTTTAAGTTTGCTTCTGACAACATAGGTGCACCAGGCTTGTATTTTAGTCATTCCTGTTCTGTCCTAATAATACAGTTAAGAATCTCATCTTTAGACAGAGGTTTCCTGGCCTGATTCCCCTTCTGCAGTGGAGATTGCCTGGGCTCCTCCTCCTGTTGCAGAGGTTGCTGTACATGTTGCATCTGCTGCTTAGGCAGGTCGGTCCTATGTTTTTTAGTACCCCGCGGCGAACTCGTCGCAAAGGCCCCTCTAGACACTATATATATATTGTATAACTTACATTATATTTTAATATTGGAAGTGTGATAATTATCGAGAAACAATATAGAAAAAAATAATATATTTGTACTTCTAGAAGTAATATGATTACCTTAAAGAATAATATTTTCCCTGATTGTTATGAAAAATTTGTCGTCGGGCATTTCTTCTTCCATTGGATCATCATCTTCATTAACCTGAACTGCTGCATTTATATTTTGATTATGTTCCTGCTGGCTATGATCAGATTCATGCTGATTATGATCGGATTCATGTTGACCATGATCAGATTCATACCCTTCAATTCTTTCTTGGGGGCCATCTATGATCTGAGACCTAATCAAATTACAACTAAATAAATTACAAGTATTACATAAGTTAATTTAAAGAAGAAATAACCTCTGGCAGCCATACAAGATGATCAGCTGAAATAGATTAATGGTTGTTGACTGATCGCCGTCGCGGCACCCGCCGCCGGTTGTCGTGCTCATGAGAGTCTTACGATGGCAGCGGGGAAGTGGCCAATGGCGATCACGATCAGGCGAGGTGTAGCCGATGGCGATCAAATCCGCCGATCAGGTGGCGCAAAGCCATGGAGGCAATCTGCATGTGCGTGGGAGTCAGATACTAAACCTCACCATAGAACATCAGCGCTGGCGGTGGTGGAACGTAACCTGAGTCAGTTACGAAGGGATAGGGTGTACTCTATTGTAATCTCTAGTTGTGCCCCCTCTTTCTTGGGCCCGCGGCCGTCGCCTCCGCTGCATGGCCTTAGGGCCGGCACTGTGCTTAGGGGGAGATTGCCTGTGCTCCTCCTCCTGCTGCTGGAGAGGCTGCTGTTTCATCTGTTGCTTATCCTCATGTTGCAGCTGCTGCTTAGGCGGAGTTTGCCTGGGCTCCTCCGGCTGTTATCGACGCTCCTGCTGCGTAGTTTTGCTGATCTGCTGCCGCTGCTGCTGCTGTTGAGCCTTCTCTTGCTGACACTGAGCTGCAATACCTCCATCTGATGATGTACCCCTGCTACCTGTTGCGGCTTCAGGGTTGGGATGTCTCGTCATGGGTGGTATAAGAATCCTATCCTTTGGCCATTGGATCCTTTGAACGAGAGCCTCAGCTAGGGTTGCTATGTCACCCCCATCAATTGGTACAGGCAGAGGGTAGTGACCCGCATTGACCCACACATAAGTAGGTTGCACCACAACATACCCACCCTGTACCGGTACTGAATGGCAAGCCTTTTGAAATGGAAAGACTTTTGCTAGTGCGAGCTCCACATTAATCCCGGTGTCATCCAAAAGGCTGCACGCGGTTGGCTCTGTCAGCTTATCTATTGTGTCCAGCATAGGTGATCGACTATCACTGTGCACTTGATTCGCTCCGTCCTCATTGGCATTCCAATGGTCTTGCTCTCTGCCACACGCATCTTCCTCGCTGTCATGCACATGTTCTTCCTCGCGGTCATGCGCATCTTCTTCCTCGCCACCATGCACATCTTCTTCCTCACTGCTACTGACAGGCGCTGGTAATTGGGAAGGAAGAAGTACATTTTTCGGTATTTCGATGCCTGATAGTCTTAGAGTATGGACAACTGATTTCAATGTTATGTCCATCATATCATGAGCATCAGACCTCTTGTTCCTCCTCTTCTTCCTGTACATTCCAGCGAACTCTTCACCAAACCCTTTACCCCAGCCAAGTGAAATAGACACGCCTCGGACCCGACCTTGATGCTCTGGAGTCTCAAGTGCTGCAGTGAGGATATCATCCTCCCTAACCTCAGAGAAAGAACCATCGCTACCCTGAGCTGCAAGTGTTTTCACCCTATCTGCTACCCCCACCACCGCAGGGTTACTGAATGTTATGCCTCCGCTTCCTTCACTAGTATTCTTCCTCTTCTTCCCTACCCTTGCCCGCAGATAAGGTCTCGAACGTCCAGGAAATTGGTCCCAAGGGTTCTGTTTTCCTTCTACAGCTAGCTTTGCATCCTCCTCCTCCCACTCTTTCCTTTTACCACGATAACCTTTTCTGCCCGTCTTGTGTAGCTTATTATGCAATGCTCTCTTTTGTTTCATCTCCTGGCTCAATTGCTGAAATGAAGGAGAATTGGTTTCCTGCACAAACATGTCCCAGTCTTGTTGCTGCAAAAAGGCATGCTTCACAAAGGGAGTCTCCTCTTCGTTCACATATTTTTTTCTTAAATGGGCCTTGAACCGCCGTTGCAAGGTTCCAATATCTGATATAGCTGCCTTAACTGCCTTCTTGCGAACAGATTCTTCCAGATTGGCTGGGTAATCTAGCTTTTCCTCTAAAACTGTGAACAGATGGTCCTTCTCAATTGGTGAGAGATCATCAACCGCCTTGTTGATTGACACCCTCTCCCGAGCAATGAGGCCACAGACCAATACAAATCTATCCCTCGCAGTATCTGGGGAAGGCCAAAAATTGGCATCAAGTCCAGTTGCAGTCAACTTGTCTTCTGGCCATTTGGTTTGTGTCCTTGACCCGCGGGATCGAGTACTACTCGCAGCAGTCTGTGCTGAGTGACCCTGTGAAGAAGGTTCACCGACGATGGGCTGTGATGGTGCACTGGAGGTAGAGGAGTTTGTTGTTGTGGGAGACTTCATAGATGATATGTCAGGTTGTCAGTAGAGCAACATAAGCAAGACTGAAAATCTAAACAAAATTCTTATTAGATAAATTCGTTTTCTCTGACAGGCAAAATAGCTGATATTACACTAGAAATCATTACAAGTCGTAAATAAAATCAGCATAGACATACACAGTTTATATTTTACTTAATTAACATACAGGGATAGGTGCTAACCATTTTGATAGGGACACAACAATATGCTTATATATCAAAGCAGAGAATAAATTTCTTCAACTGCTTCCTTGTCCAACTTCAACCGTGATGGATTGTGTGTTCCATGTGTACATGCAACAAGAGGATAAAGCAATGATCATGACATTATATATGACAGTAGTGAAACAACACTCACAACACATCATGACACCAACAATAACAATATATATGATAGTAGTGAAACAATTAACACTCACAACAAAGCATAGGACAGTCTAGTTATCACTACATTATAAACCACTGCGATGCAATTCCCACTGACATTATGTGGCCATCAGAATTAAAGTATGCTAACAGGTCCAAAGCATAACTGTCGATCTGGTACATTCAAAGCATAACAGAATTAAAGTATGCTAACATCCTTAATGCTTTTCATGAATTTACAGTGCAAAAATTGTAGCACCAGGAACATGAAAATGAATTTCAACAGTTCATATAATTTCATCTGTTAGCAACAATTTATTCAAACAAACTTAGAGCAACAAAATCCATCCATCAAATCCACAGTCAATCAATTAAAGATGAACTATCAAGGCATGTCTCCCTAATCCACATTGACATGAATATATAGCAAATTTGGTGGCCGAGCAGAGAGAGGGCGTTGGGGGTTCAAGCAGGACTAACCTCTGTCGCGAATGAAGTAGTTGTTCTCGTGATGGTCGGAGGGGCCGGATCCACGTTGGCTCGTGGCCTGAGGTGGCCGGCTCGTCGTCGTGGTCGGGGATGACGGATCCGCGTCAACCGTCTTTAGGTTGGCCGGGAAGCCGTCCGCACGTCAGTAACCGCGTCCTCGTCACCGTCGTCACGCAGGGAGCGGTGGGGCTGGAGAAGAGCAGGGCTGCGGCGGGGAGAGAGCGGCGAAGGCGAGCGGGGAGAGAGCGGCGAAGGCGAGCGGGGAGAGTGGAGGCGGCGGTGGGGAGAGTGCGGGCGTTGTGGATCTGTCTAGCGAGGAGCCGAATATGAACTGCGCGCGTAACTGTGTTTAAGGAAATTACTGGCGTGCCCTTGACGTCTCTCTGGTGGAATTGGAATTCCATGGGCATTATAGTCAATATAGGTGGGAAATTTTGAGCAGCCCGCGCACGGTTTGCCTGCTGACGCTGACACGTGGGCCAGTGTCATTGGCGATGATGGTTAGTGAACCCGCATTGCCTTAGTTTTGGCTACTGACGCTGACGCGTGGGCCAGCCACTATTTTTTTTCGAATGAAACGTGCTTCCCTAAAATATTAGAGCCCATAAAACAGCACCTAAAAAATCATAAAAATACGAACAATTCGTATCTGGACATTTAGTATTTGAATAAAATATCAACAGTCACACTTGTGTGCCCAAGATTCTTAGAATTCATTTTTACATCCCATGTTAATGGTGTAATAATTCTAATAACATCTAGTGTGCTATAAAAAAATCTACAAATTGACTTGGCAACATAATTTGGGTACCTAGACTTATCTTCAAAATTTCAAATGGTTTCGATGAAGGAATAATATACTTGTGTACAAATATCTACATCTCTCACATAGCTTCCTAGAATGTTCCTTGAACATTGAAGTTTTCCACACTTTGAAACATGTTCGAACTCATATGCATTTGAAAACTTAACAAAACCTTGTGGTTCACCTTAAGATTACGAAAATGCAAAATTTCATTACAGGAGGTGTGGAAAACAAATATTATTTATATGTTGTACTTACATAGAACAAGATAAGGCATATGAACATTGTTCAAGAAACGGAATATACACTAAACAATGAAAATAATGAAAACACGGTGATTTTAGAAAATTGTAGAAAAAAAATATAATCAAATTTGGACTAATTACGACGGAGAAATACATGTTACAAAATTTGATTGCGGAATAAAAAGAGAAATACCGTCGGCGACGCGGGATGGATAAACTATTCTTCATTCTCCAATAGAACAAAGGAGGAAGCAGAGGGCACCGCCGCCCGCCGCTGCCCCCGCCGTGCCCGCTTCGGCGGTTTTGACACCCAAGAGGGCATCCTAGGCCTCGTCGGCGGCAAATGAGACCACCGCAACCTTCGATTTGACTCACAAACGTGACAAATCAAATATTGTCTATCAAAAACCGATTAAAAACCAACATCCCGATAAAATCAAATCCGCGTTTAGTAATATCTAATAATTTACATTCAAGATAGATAATGTTCATTGATGCTTGCGCCTACATCTCGATGTTCATCCTGCTGACGGCGTACTCCATGGCGGCGCGGAAGTTACGCGTCCAGAGGTCGAACTCATGACGGATGCGACACTCGGCGCTGCAGTAGTGGATGATCTCTGAGGTATCCGACCCGTAGCGCCTACATCCCGTTGCCCAAATGCAGACGTGGGGATTCTGGACGGGCAGCAACGGAATGTCGTCGTCGCCGTCATCAAGCCAGTACCACCACGCAATGTTCTCGAGATCCCGTTTGACGAGGTAGCACAACCACCGTAGGTTGTGGTTCTTCCACCGCCCGTCAGGGGGCGACGGGCCGCCGCTGATTTCCTGGAGCAGTGCCATGGCTTCGGGGTCCGCAGGGTTGCAACGGTATTTCAGCATCACTAAGAAGTACTTGGCACCGGAGTCTTCAACAGCGGCATCTCCGACGAGCTTCAGACCCTTCTCGGGATTCTGCTGCCTCATCAACCTCTCCATCCCCTCGAAGCATAATGCCTCCGGATGATTGGCCTCACGGAAGCGCCGCTCAAAGCATGACCTGACGTAGCGATTCTTGCACACCTCACGAAGATCACGCAGCGACACGTGCAGTAGTACCTCATCGGAGTCGCAGATGCGCCGGAAGGTGCCGCAGATTTTATTACGAAGGTTCAGAAAATGGATGAATGGCTCATCCTTGATGGAGTGGATGATGATCTGGGTGACAAGATCATCTGGCAGCAACTGCATCAAGCACACCGCGGCCATCAAGGAGAAGGAGAGGAAATAGAAAAGCGACGGGGTTTGGAAATTGAAAGGCGACGGGGGTTGAAGTTGAAGGCGACGAGGGTTGAAGTTGGCGACGAGGGTTGAAGTTGAAGAAGGCGCCTCGGCCATCTAAAACAATAAATGGAAGTTGAAAAGGCACTGCAGTTTTGCTGCTGCCGCTGACGAGTGGGCCCGACATCATTACCCCTGCCCCTCCTCCTTCCCACGTAATTGAAAGGCGACACGTGGTTTTGGACGGTTTTGCACCCGAAACGGAGCCTGATGCGCAATTGAGTGACACGTACTGGCAGTAGTGGAGTAGTGGGTGGGGGCAGAGGCGCCTGGCGGTTCCGCGTCTTTTCAATATAACTCCCCTGCCTTCCCCTGCTTTCCCCTGCTTCTTCCATAAGCTTATCATCTCTTTCGCTTCTTCTTCCTCCTCGCGATCCACCACTACAAATCTTCGGTCACTGAGAGATCATCAAGGAGGAGATGGCGTCGAGGAGCCCGCCGCCGTCGAAGCGGGGACGAAGGGAGGACGACGACGACGAAAGCCGCCGTCGGAGGAAGTTGGAGAAGGGGAAGGAGCCGGCGACCAAGGACGCCGACGAGGAACCGTTCTTCGACGAAACTAAGTTCGTCGTCGACCTGCTCAGGAGCGCCTTCAGAAAGCTTGAAGATGTTGGCGCGGCCTTCGACATCAAGGCTCATCATGAAGTGGACAAGGACCCGAGCGTGAAGGGTCTCGCCTTCAGGATCCACGGGTTGGCTGAGAAGCTCGAGAACCTCCCCGTGGTCAAGCGGGCTGGCCGCCGCCACTTCGTCTTCGATGACGGTGGCTCCGACGGCTCCGACGGCAGCCACGGTGGCGACGACGGCTCCGACAGCAGCCACGGCGGCGACGACGGCAGCCACGGCGGTGACGACGGCGGGACTCCGACGGCGGCGACCGACTAAATGATAGACTCCTGCTTGTGTCGAACTGCTTAGGTTGTGTGTGTGTGTGTGTTTGTGTCTTCGTCAGGTTGTTGAACTACTTAGTTTGTTTCTCGATCATGAACTGCTTAGTTAATTAGTTTGGTTGTTTGATTTTGTATGTCATCAACTCGATCTAATAGACGCGAGTAGATCCATCCACGTCTCCTATAATATGTGTTCTGTTGTGATGAACTGGAGATCTGTTGTGATGAACAGGAGATCTGTTGTGATGAACTGGAGATCTGTTGAGATGCATTAGATCTTAGAGACAATGGATAGTCATTGCCGACGCGGGTTAGCCTGCTGACGCTGACGCTGACGCGTGGGCTAGTGTCATTGGTGACGATGGTTAGTGAACCCGCATCGCCTTTGTTGGCAGTTGGGTCCGGGCGGGCAGGCAACGGTTATCTTTTTTATATTGGCTGCTGATGCTGACGCGTGGGCCCGTCACTATTTTTTTGAATGAAACTTGCTTCCCTAAAATATTAGAGCCCATAAAACAACACCTAAAAAATCATAAAAATACGAATAATGCATATTTGGACATTTAGTATTTGAATAAAATATCAACAGTCACACTTGTGTGTCCAAAATTCTTATATTTCATTTTTACACTCCATGGTAATTATATAATAATTCTAAAAACATCAAATTTGCTCTAAAAAATCTACAGATTGACTTGGCAACATAATTTGGGTACCTAAACTTTTCTTCAAAATTTCAAATGGTATCGATGAAGGAATAATATACTTGTGTACAAATGTCTACATCTCTCACATAGTTTCCGAGAATGTTGCTTGAACATTGAAGTTTTCCACACTTTGCAACATGTTCGAACTCATATGCATTTGAAAACTTAACAAAACCTTGTGTTCACCTTAAGCTTACGAAATGCAAAGTTTCATCACTAATGGTTGTGTAAAACAAATATTATTTATATGTTGTACTTACAAAGAACAAAATAAGGCATATAAACATTATTCAAGAAACGGAATATACACTAAACAATAAAATTAATGAAAAGATCGTGATTTTAGAAAAATTTAGAAAAAAATATCAAATTTGGACTAATTACGACAAAGAAATACTTGTTACAACATTTGATTGCAGATTAAAAGGAGAAATGGGAACTGTTCTTCATTCGAATAGAACTGGGCCCCACAGTCATTAGCGACACAGGACTGATAACCCGCGTCGGCTTTACTGCTCTTCCAAAATTTTACACAGATAATACGAGCAACATACAAAAGCTAATCCACTACTGATTTCCTATTCCAATACTCCGTTCGAACTTCACAATTTCGCAGCGGAGCCTACAGTCTTCGCTGCAAAACAGAGAAATTCGAAGCCATCCTTTATCCACGCCGCAGCAGCCGCCGTTGCCTGCGCACGGCTGATCGCCGCGCACCTGTGCCGGAGGCGGCAGCGGTTCACCCCAAATGCGCCAAGTCGAGGAGTGGATCGCATGTGTGGCCTTCTCGCGCAAAGGCAGAGACCCCTCGTTGCTCAGCCATCTCGACGTCGTAGTGCCGCCGCCCGCGACCCGCCTCATGTACCGCTTCGCAGTGTCGTCGGCGGTGGCACCGCCATTGTCCCTGTAGAGCAAGATGGCGTATAGATAGGCCGCCGCATCATGCCCACCCTCGGCGGCACGCCGGAGATCATTGCATCCCCTGTTTTTCATGAAGACGGCTTTGATCCCGGAGAAGAAGCAAGCCTCCGGATTCCCGAGATCGGTCAGCATAGCAAGGAAGGCTTTGTAGGTGGTGGGGTCCCACACCCAAGAAATCTCATCTCGTATCCCCTCTATCGACAAACACCGGCCGACGTCGCCGTGGCCGCACACGCGACGCATGGTTGAGCAAGTACCGCGTAGGCTGCGGAGGTCAGCCAAGGGCCACTCCGAGGTCGCACCGACGTGCGCCGCAATCTCAATGCGGAGGTCTTGAGGGAGGTCCAGCAGGGACGACGGCTGGTGCCGCCTGCTTCTTCCCGACATGCTATTCATCTCCGCCCAGGAATGGTGACGATGAGGAGTAGACAGTTGCTGTTTTTTCGCGGGTAGATGAAGGGGCAGGGGATCTAAATTATTTTGGAAGGAGAAGATACAGGAGATTTGTTTTCAAACACTGTTTAAGTAAGCAATGGAGGTCACGTTTGGCTAATCCGCGTATGCTTTAATTCTCCATTGCAGACGATGTTTGGTTAATCTGCATATCATTTAATTCTACATTGGAATCACTGCCTCTGCTCTCAGCCATTGACTGGGCAACTGTTTCCCCATTGACTGGATCTGGCATCAATTTCTTGGGAACCTTCCCGTTTCCTATGCTTTTGATCTTAACCCTTTCTCTTTTTTTTACAACCGATGTTATCCCTTCCTTGTTTTTGCTATAAAAAGACCGACGCCTATCAGTCCTCCTCACTTGCTTCCTTCTTCTCTAGATCTAGATGTAGCTATGGCACAAAGAATAGATCTTGTAGGGCGCAAGCTTTTGCTTTTCTCTCTTCTTCCTCCTCCTCGTTCTCTCAGTTGCTAGAAGAATTCTTGTGATATGGGTGATTGGGTTGCTCATCCCTCTAGCACAGCTGCTAGAAAAATCCTTGTGATATATCAGCTGTCGGGGGAAGGTAGCCCAGAACCTCCTGGCATCAGGAAGAACAAGCCGACGGAAAGATCAGGTCTGGGGAGAGAAGCCCAGAACCATTATGCTGCAGCTTTCTCGTCAAACTTGCGATTCCTTTTGCTTTCCCTCCTCCAGGAGGAGGATTTTTGAAGGGATATGTTTCCACCCTCTCTGTATCTTTCTCTTGTGCTCACTTGTAAGCATGAAGAAGAAGTCAGAATCTGGAGCATATCTCGTCATGAAGAACAAGCCGACGGCGGCCTCCTTTCTCTTCACCTCCGACGATCGACCGACGGGCAGGGAAGGCGAGCAAGATCGACCTTTGAGCCTCAACATCGCCAAGTCAGCACCCACCACCGTAGTGGTCTTCTACCTCTGGCCGGCCGAAGATTCAGCTGGAACCGGACACGAGTTCGAGACTGCCGAGCTGGCCAAGATCCCGAGGCCTCCCTATCTGATGTACCAATGATGACTGTAATCTGTGTGTGATTTTGCATATCTCGTCATGAAGAACAAGCCGACGGAAGTATATCTCTTTTGCTTAGTTTAGATCTATGTTCCTCATCCTGGTAGTGCCTAGTGATGATGAACATAGATGGCTGCTTTGTAACCTTCTGATGTATCAATGATGACTGTAATCTGTGTGTGTGTGATTTTGCATCTCAAGAGAAATGCTTGTGTGATTATCTGTGTGCAGTACAATTTTTTGTATGATTTACCTACTCACTTGCAAGCATGAAGAAGAACAAGCCGACGGGGGCTGGCTAATCTGCGTCTCTTTTGATGTAATCTGTGTCTGTGATTTCGCATATCTTGCCAATAACAAAGGCGACGCGGGTTGGTTAATCCTCGTCTCTTGCCTGTAACAAAGGTGACGCGGGTTGGCTAATCCTCGTCTCTTTTATATTAACGCCCGTTACTGAACTGAAGCAGGCTGCAACATACTTACTGAACTGAAGCAGAATATAAACAGAATATATATAGTATCTTAGGCAGAATATATTACAAAAAAGATTCAAATTCCACCACATCCTATATATTACAAAAAGATTCAAATTCCACCAATACATCACATCCTTTATATTACAAAATGGATTCCATTTCCACCAATAGACACATCCTGCATTACAAAAATGATTCAGCAGAAATCAGGCTTGTTTTTTCTTTCTTGATTTCTGCATATGGATTTTTTCACTATGGTCGCTTCGCAAGTACGGTGTTTTGTTAGTTCCCAAGAGTCGGGGTTTGTATGAAGTGTCAAAGGATGGAATTTCATCAAACTGGTTGTATTCCTCCACCTCAACAATATTTTCAACCCCAACAATCCTTTTTTTTCCAGGCATAACCACAGATCAGTTCTTCTTTGCAAGGTCAGGTACATAGAACACTTGCTCAACATCGTTGGCGAAGACAAACGGTTCGTTTTTGCAACCAAAGACCCAGAGATCAACACTAACATAACCATATTTGTCCTTGCTCACAGCTCTCTTCCCATTGGTGACCCATCTACACCAAAACAAGGCTACCTTCAATCCTACATAATCAAGTTTCCATATCTCCTCTATTTGACCATAATATGTGTCTGTCTCCGTGTCATCATCATCATGACTGTCGTCGACGACGGCCCGTACACGCACACCACTATTTTGATAGACGCTCTTTTTATCCTGGGCCATGGTGTAGAACGTGTATCCATTGATATCCATTGCTTGGTATCTTGTAACAGTGAACAATGGCCCCGCTGCTAGATTCCTTATCTCGTCAGTTATTACAGTATTATTGCTGCATGTCTCGACATAATCTCGGAGCCACCTGCTGAAACCTTACATGTGCATCTTTGCAAGCCAAGCCCTACCACGGTCAGGGTTGTCTTCACGTAGTTGTCGCTTGTGCTCATTGACAAACGGTGTAATTAGGTGCAGCTGTTGTATCACGGTGAAATGAGCCTTTTGGAAGGCATCTGGTTCCTGAGTGACTGACTTTTTCCACAGGGTCCCAACACCTGAAAGCCTACCTTCATGCCGTGAGCGAGGCACACCAATGGGGTTTTGGGGGTCCATATAACCCATGGCTCACTCCACTACTTCGATGGTCTCGTAGCCACGAACAATGGCTCCCTCCGGAAATAATCAGTTATGTACCAATGATTTCAGGAATCCATAGAACCTCTCATATGCAAACATCTGATGAAGGTAAGATGGGCCAAGGAACCAGATTTCCCTCGCGAGGTGTGCTGTTAGATGCAGCATGAGATCAAAGAATGATGGTGGGAATGTAGCTTCAAGCAGGCATAGGGTCTCGAAATGCCTCCTCTCTAAGTCCAATAGTTTTTCCTCATCAATCACCTTCTGTTCTATTGCATTGAAGAATAAACACAAGCTCGTGACCGCGTCGCGAACCAGTTCTGTCTTGATACCTCCAAGTGCAACAGGAAGAAGAGCTGTCATCAACACATGGCAATCATGAGATTTCATCAAGTTGAAATTCATTTTCATGTCCTTCACCGACACTAGCCTCTTGAAGTTTGATGAGTAGCTTGAAGGTACTTTCAAATCATGCAAAAACTGACAGAATTCTTTTCTCTCTGCCTTTGACAAGGTGGTTGCAGCAACGGGAAGGTTCGCCCCCGTCTCTATTTCCTCTGCATAGAGCTCCAGCCTAATGCCCAGTTCTTTAAGATCCTCCCTTGCATTTTTATGATATTTGCCTTTAGACATCTGTTGTAGCAATGTTCCACAAGTAGCTTCACACACATTCTTCTTGACGTGCATGTTGTCAATCGAATGACGCACATCCAACATCGGCCAATACTCTAGCTCCCATAGAATTGATTTCTTGTTCCACATTCCTTCTTCTTCTTCTTCTTCACCATCTCGTTTCTTTCTTTTGCCAAGGGTTTTTTCAGTCAGTTTGGGTAACTCCTCGATAGTTTTGACATCCTTGACTTTCAAGTGGACCAGATCTCCAGTCACATGCAATGGCGCCTCTCGATTCTCCTTTTCCCCATTAAACTGACAATCCATGGCCCGGTATGGATGTTTCTTGCCGAGGAAACGACGGTGCCCCATAAATACGTATTTCTTTGAATGTCTTAGCCATACTGCGCAAGTATCTTCCAAGCAGTGTGGGCAAGCTGCACCTTTCCTTTTACTCTGGCCAGAGAGGTTGCGATGAGCCGGGTTGTCATTGATGGTGGTGAACAACATGGCACGCATTGTGAACTCCTCATGCTTGTACTCATCCCAAACCTCCTTCACACCAGGCTTCCACAGTATCTTCAAGTCATCAACTAGTGGCCTCAAGTAGACATCAATACAGCCGCCAGATTGCTTTGGCCCGGAGACCAATATTGTCAGCATCATATATTTCTGTTTCTTCCATAGCCAGGGTGGAAGGTTGTACAACGACAGCACGACAGGCCAGGTACTATGTGTTGAGCTCTGGTTACCGAATGGGTTCACGTCATCTGTGCTCATAGCAAACCGTATGCTCCTTACGTCTTTGTCAAACCACGAAAAGTGGTTATTAATGTTACCCCATTGTGCTGAATCTGCGGGGTGCCTAAACTTGCCATCTTGCTTAAGCTCCTTTCGGCCTTCGTCATGCCAACGCAAGAGTTGGGCCTCCTTTCGTGTTGCGAACCATCTTCTCAGCCGAGGAATGATGCAAAAATACCATGCCACCCTCACAGGAGCCCCTCTGTTAGCCTTCTTCTTCTTGCCTCTGATCTCGCCGGGCTCGTTCTTGTCATCAGCATTATTATCATCTCCACCATCCTTTTTCCTCTTGTGCCGATCACTGCCACACTTGGGGCACTTGTCAAGGTCTGCATAATCTCCACGGAACAATACACAACTGTTCTTGCATGCATAGATTTTTTCAACCTCTATTCCCAGAGGATAGATTATCTTCTTCGGCTCATAGATAGACTCTGCTATTTGGTTTCCTTCAGGTAGCATGTCTCTAAGCACATCCAATAGATGTTTGAAACTTTTGTTACTCCAACCATGATCTGCCTTAAGCTGCAGAAGTTTTAGATCACCAGAAAGGCGAGAGTACTTCTCGCAATCAGGATAGAGGGGTTTCTTTGAATCTTCAATGAACTGCTTCAGCCTCACTAATTCAGAAGGTGTGTACACTCGTTGAAACTCAACATCCCGCAACATTTGATCAACATTGTGCACACGTTGCAACACCTCACCATCATCGAAGCCCCTAACTTCTTGATCAGTGATATCCTCAGGCCTCATCACATTTGGTGGGAATAATGGTTCATTTTCCTCAAAAACTCCACCGTCATCAAGGTCTTCATCATGGTCAGTAGCATGGTGTCGCACTTCACCTTCATTTAGGCAGCCTGCTTCGAGTTCATTAAGGCCTTCCTCACCATGTTCATTCCAACACGTGTAATTTTTTGTGAAACCACGTGTGACCAAATGATGAAAAATGATTTCCCGTTGTGCGAATTTCTTTTGGTTGAGACAATCTATACAGGGGCAAAGCATTGCCTGAACACCACGGTTTCTCATATCCGCCTCTGCTTGATTTAGAAAACCATTGACCCCGCTTAAGAAATTCTCCCAATCTTCTTGGGGCTATCTGTACATCCAAGCCCGAGCAGCAGACGCCATCTGCATTCCATACATCAAATGAGCATAATTCATCACACAAAAAAACTGATAACACAAGAGGATTAGGACAGCTGAAGAATTTCAATAAAAGGGGGCAATTAATTTTCACCTTGACGAGAACTTTCTACGTACGAGGCGAGCGCGGCCGAGGAGGAGGATCGGAGGCGGCGTCGCGGCCGCGGCGACAGCGCGGAGGACGGCGCCGAGCCCCAGGGGGAGGGGACACGGAGGCGTCTGCTTTGGATGACGGCGCGGTCGACGTCCGCTGGCCCCTTTCACCGTCACGCATGCGGAAGGCTGGCCTGCTGCAAAAGCGCCGGCTTTCTGAGGAGAGAAATTAAGCGCGATCCTCAGAGCGCGTGCAGCTGGCGGCGGCGAACGGGACAAGCCGGCGGGAACATCTGAGCAGAGAGATCGAGCGAGTGACCTTCTGAGGAGAGAGAGCGAGTGTTGTTGTCGGAACGGGAGTGACCTTCTGTGGAGAGAGAGTGAGTGGTGTTGGAAGGAGAAGACAGAGACGAGCAATAACAACGTGCGTCTCCGATGTGAGAAAAAAAGCGACCCTGGGTGGCAATCAAAGGAGACGAGTCCTAAGACACGAGCGTATCCAATTGGGTCGCCAGCAAAGGAGACCCATCCTAACAAGCATGCGTCTCCAGTACGAAATTATCGGTAACGGACTTTATAGCCCGTTACCAATACGGTAGTGATCAGTAACGGAATTAAACAGCCCGTTACTGATAGGGTATTGATCGGTAACGGACTTTACAAGCCCGTTACTGATAGGTTTAACATTTGTAACGGGCTCTATTTAACGTCTATTACAAAGAATTCATGTAACAGGCGTTTAAGAAGCCCGTTACCAGAAGTCCACATTGGTAACGGGCGTTGTGGAGGCCAACCCCGGGGTCGTCCTGGCGCGCTTATGGGTAACAGACGCCAAACAACAACCGTTACAGATGTGGGTGGATGTAACGGGCGTTAAGGGCCCGTTACAAATGATACGTGACCTATTTGAGGTTTTCACGTAGTGTGATGGACATGGTTAGAATGGGAGCTGATAGCAGGACCTTTGCAAATCAGTATACACTCCAACGGGGTGAAGCTGCAGGTTGATTAGGGGGTGCTAATGCACCCCCAGAAAAATTGAAAAACTGTGGATAGATTCAAAATTATTTTCACCATGTTTGCACCTGTGACCAGAGTGGATCTAAGGGGGGCCAGAGGGCTTTTGCTCTCTCTACTGCCAAGACCTCCATTGAAATTAAAGAGAGAAGATGAGAACAAAATAGGGAAAACAAGAAGAAGAAGAGAAAGAAGAAGTGAAGATGAAGAACAAAGAAGAACTGAGACCCCCTAGGTTTTGATCTGGCCTCTACTACTGGCCTTGACAGATCTCTATGCACCCACAAGGCAAATGCGCCCCCTCCAAATTGCTCCTGTTTCACCACTCCATGTGAGGACTTGCACCCTGATTCTTCAAGAACAAGAATGCAGATTGCCTACTGCTTCCTGCGTGCCTCCCATACCCAATCCCAGTTCACATTTGCGTTCTTCAACACTATGGATGTGTTTCCTTTCTTTCTACAACATAGCTTTCGTACGGTTGAAAAAGGATGCTATATATGCACGAATGATCTTGCTCAGTAGTTACACATATAGTGGATATGTTGTACTATGAAGTGCGATGAAGAGAGCAGGAGTGGTGCAAGCGCTTCTGCAGTAAAGACCAACATCCAACGTGGGAGAAGTTACTACTATGATTTGCACTGATGGGTCACAACTCAATCTGCTCCACGCCTCGTTAAGTTATTCTGCAGGCCAGTGCAATGCTACATCATCTCTATTAGTACAAAGCTTTTCATTAATGCAATAATACCTCGGCGCATTTATTTGTATGCATGAGAGTGAACGAGGGCTCGAATATGGATCGCATTAGCTTGAGGGCTTCATCGTTCATGCGTGGTTGGTAGTGCATTTCCCTCTAAGTATGTTCTAAGCTTAGATGCATGTCTTCCAAAATTTTTTTCCATATATGCCACCGATTCAATTTTTTCATCCCGGCCATGCTCGTCACAAAACAGTAAGCTCCAATCTTGTTTGATTTTTTTTTACTAAAATGAAGAACTCTCTCCTACGTACGTGGGGGCTGTCGACTCCTCGGAACATAGAGCGCCGATTTGTTCAACTCCGGTTCCGCGGGGACAGATTGCTTCATAGATCCTGTAGCTGAAGAAGTGCTGCTAGAAGTGCCGTAAGGATGCAGGACAGCAGGAGCCCGAAATACCAACCATGATGAGTACTATCAGTGTCAGTGTGTAGGCGTAGCCAAATCAATTGGCTGAGGCTTCCTCACAAACACAGGAAACAGGTTGCATGATCTTCCCAGGCGCCTCCCATTCCCAGCAACACCCCCCCCCCCCCCATTCTATGTTATCCTCCTCTGATATCATCCAACATTTTCATTGTTGTGGGACTACCTATTACTATATACCTAGTACTAGTATCCTCTGTTCTATTCAAGGTTTTGCGCCCTTGTTTGTTGTTTCAGCCCGCGGACACTTGTAAACGTAGATACTAAGACTTTGTTCTCTCTTCTCTTAATGAAAATGTGCTTTGCACGTCTTAAAAAAAAGTATTGACCTGGGTTGGGAAATGTATGCAAATGACGGAGCGTGTTGCTCACTCGGAAGCACCACACCCAGTATAGGTAGGCAGATGTATGTGGAAGTTTACTGGGACTGTTAGCGAACGGGTTAACTGCCTTGACTCGGAACACGCACGACCCGCTCGCTGCGGGCGTTCCGGGGCTCCGTGCCTACACGGCTCGCACGCGCGGCACGATCGCCCACGCTCCCGCGATACCCGTCTGCACACTATATATGTAAACCTCTGATGATCAATGAAGGATGCGGGTTGATCTCCATTGCTTCTTCTTCCTTGAATCTTCTTCTCCTACATGGATCAGTGACCGATTGATCGGACCTGGAAAATCCTTTCGCATCCCCGTCTGCTTCCGCTACCATGGCCCATTCCCCTGCTCATTCCTCTGACTCCTCTGCTTCCTCCGGCAACACACCCAACGTCGTCGTCCCACCCGCCCCCACCACCATCATCCAACAACTCAACATCCGGAACCACGTTCCGATCATCCTCGACCTTAAGAAGCGCAATTAGTCCCAATGGCGATGCTTCTTCGACCCTGTCCTTCGCAAGTTCGGCCTCAGACTGCACGTCTTCTCTCCGCCGCCACTCACTGATACTACCTTCTACAAGATCATGGCCACCACACTGTAGTACCTCATCGTGATTCGCCCCGACATCGCATTCGCCGTTCAACAGGTGTGCTTGCACATGCACGCACCCCGTGACGTCCACCTTGCCATGCTCAAGCGGATCCTGCGATACATCAAGGGAACGCCGTAGCTGGGAATTCTACTGTGTGCCACGACGTCGCCCACACTCACGGCGTACACCGACACGGATTGGGCCGGCTGCCCCAACACCAGACGCTCTACGTCAGGATTTTGCGTCTTCCTCGTTGACTCTCTCGTGTCCTGGTCCTCCAGCCTGGTCCTCCAAGAGGCATACGACCGTGTCGCGTTCAAGCGCAGAAGCTAAGTACTGAGGCGTGGTGAATGCCATCGCAGAGTGCTCATGGCTGCGGAACCTCCTCGGCGAGCTCCACTGCAAGGTTGACAAGGCGACAATGGTGTTCTGCGACAACGTCTCCACGGTGTACATGTCCCGCAACCTAGTCCACCACAAGCGCACCAAGCACATCGAGCTCGACATCCATTTTCTTCGTGAGAAGGTCGCCATCGGAGAAGTTCGCCAGGGGGTCTTGTACACTATATATGTAAACCTGTGATGATCAATGAAGGATGCGGGTTGATCTCCATTTCTTCTTCTTCTTCTTCTTCTTCTTCTTCTTCTTCTTCTTCTTCTTCTTCTTCTTCTTCTTCTTCTCCTCCTCCTCCTACGGGGACATTTATGTATCCAACTACTTGATCGGTACTAGGGTATGGTATTTTTTTAACTTTTCAACTCATATATATTTCTCAATGTATTGGTTAAAATTGCGAAAATAAATTTGACACTGATACTATTTTTCGTAAGTACTACATAACATAGATTATGTGGTGTCGTCCAAGGTCTGATAGTCCTCAGACGAGCACAGCGAGCTCGACTCCTCAATCCTCACTCATCCAGGCATCCTTCTTCGTCTTGCTCGGGCTGATTTTCTTATGAGAACCGAGTCATGGCGAGCTGAAGTTGTGATCGATGTGGCGTGACAATGCAGGAGCCCAAAATGCACGCTAACTATTACTCACTCCGTCCCAAAATAAGTGCAATTCTAAGACTCAGCACACAAACCAATGTAAGATGTGAAATGACCAAATTAAACTACCCCTTATCTTTTATGAGAAAGATCTAGGTATTAGCTTGTCTTTTGTGTGAGAACCTTCTAGAGCCTCTAGACAGTGTAGCCAAATCAATTGGCTGAGGCTTCAAGCTAAACAGGGTGAGGAAGTTGCATGATCTTCCTAACGCCTCCCATTCCCAGCCAAGCGAATCGCTTGGTTCAAGAAAATTTTTCTCGCAATAGTTCATTTTTGTTTTTTTACACTCTTAACGAATTTTGCTGGTAAATGGTGGGATGGTGAAGTCGTGTTGCTGTCCAATATATATGGATGCATGGGTGGAGTAGGTGGCAACATTCACTCGAGGAGGCCGGCGTTACTTGACCCTGAGAAGTAAGCAGAGCAAAATGCAGACGTTTTCATTAGCTCCAGGTTTAAGATGCACTTGAAGGCATGCATGCATTCAGCATTCTCTGAGAATGATGGATCATAACAGCACGTCGTGAACACAAGTACATCGCACAGCTTAGGGCTTAGGCAGCTCAACAAGGTCCGGTAGTCCTCCACAGACGAGGTCAAGGCTAAGCTGCACAGTCCCGACGAGCAAGATGAAGAAAGAGGACGAGGTCGGACTTATCTTCTTCTGAGGACTAAGTCCTGGCGAGATGAATTTGTGATCGATGTGCCCGACGATGCAGGAGCCCAAAATGGTAAAATGCATGCTAACAGAGGAGAGCAGTACTTGACCATGTGTGTTAGCCAAATCAACGGCTGAGGCTTCAAGCTAAATAGGGTGAGAAAGTTGCATGATCTTCCTTGAGCCTCCCATTCCCATCAAACCGAACCGAACCGAACCGTATGGGTTGCTCAATCGAGAAGTTCAATACGCAGTATAAGTAGGTAGAACTATGTGAAAGTTTAATTTGGCAGGACATTTATGTTCCTAGCTAGAATCCTAGTTGCACTACGAGTGTGGTTATTATCTTTTAACTTCTCAAATCATATATTTCTGAATGTACATTGATTTAACATGCAAACGAAAAATTAGATTTATTTGACACTGGCTGCATTTTTTCGTAAAGCTACATTTTACTATATATATGACTAAATAAGAAATTAAAAAAGGCCATAATTTTGTTGGAATTTATGTGAGCTTGGCCCAACAATTAATTCAGAAATTCCTAAATAAATCTCAAAGGCCCGTACACATGAGTGCATAGGGGAATAGTGGAATCCTTTAGTGCCACATTGCTAGTGGAAGGTGGAGGGAACCAACTTATATATGGAAGTTGTTCTCATCTTCTAAAGACTAGTATGAGGAGGAGAAAGGAAGTCCACACGCACGCGCTTGCTCTCCTCGCCTCGCCGGGCCGGGCGGGGCGAAGGGCGCGGGCGCACGGCACCTGCGTGAATGGTCCGCCGAAATCCGGCTTCTCGCCTTGCGGGAGCGCGGTCTCCTTTTGCAGTTTTAGTTTTTGGTCTTTTGGCCAAGACTCCAGCCCGATCGTTCGCGTGCACCTGCGACCGGGCGAGCAGGTCTCCGGAACCGTCGTCTTTGTGATCCTGCACCGGGAGAAGGCGAATAAGGTTTTTGGGAAGCGCTCTTCGCGCGACTGCTCCCAAACGACTACTTCATCTACGTCCTGGTGACCATTCGAGAGACTTCACTGCGTACATCTTCCTGCATCGACATCGTACGACTACATCGACTGAGGTACTCCCACGATTAGTATGGCTAATCCAGAGGATAACGGCGCATCGGTTGCCCCCGGCAACCGCCCCGCCTTTGGGTACACTCTCATCTTGCTGTGGTTTTATTTGTTCATCATGATCAATCTGCCTAATCTGTCTAGTGTACGAATCATGCTTACACTAGTTGCTATGATCTGTGATATGAGTTTTCTACACATGCTTAATCTAGTTGTTCACTACGTCATGATCTATATTATGGTTTTAATCTGGAAATTGTCTAATATTTCAACAAATTTCATGTATACATTTTACATCAAGGTCGAAATTTATTTGACACTGTGCAAGGTATTCCTCGAAGCCGCTCAATTTCACTGTATGTTTCATCCACGTCCATTTTTCTTTGCTAGTTACCACCTTGATGTTCATCAATGCATGTTATATGAACTTTAAGCAACGCACCTGCTGCCCGCAAACAGCCTGAGGTTACTGAAGTTATTTGCACCGGGGCACTGCTGGGCCAGAACGTAACCAAATATATTCTTGAAGTACCACAGTTTAAAAAATTCAGTCTCTGATCAGTTAATAAACAGTGAAACTAAACCTGGAACTGGAAGTCGCAAACATCAATTAGTATTCTGACCATTCATTTTACTTGTTTTCGTTCTCAAGAAAACCTGAAATATTCTTCATTGCTTCCATTCTCAGCTAAGCATTTTATGAAGTTAATTGTTGCACAACTAAAAAATGCAATATAATCATGCATGACTAAAATGCAATATAATTTCGAACTCGAAGTTCAACTAGGTAGCGGTTGCACCAGTGCTCGTCATATTCTTCATGCCATTGAAGATTTCACATTGTTGTATGATTGAGAAACAGTACGAGATAGAACAGAATGGAAACTGATAGGATGAAGGTCTACGTAGTCAAGGAGTAATCTCACATGCTAAGTTTGTCGTCAGACCATGTACAGTCTCCCTACTTACAATGCCCTACTTCCTGTACACCTTCCATGCCCACATCCACATATACTCCTCGACCTTGCTGGCTTGCTCTCTCATGCTCTGCAATATATGGCAACACCCCCCCCCCCCCCCCCAATACAATTGCCATGGGTTCAGAAAAATCAATAACATTTCTCCGTTTTCGCACTCTTAATCGAGTTTCTGGTAAATGAAGGGGTAAAGAGGTCGTGTTGCTCAATATATGTGTGGAGGCATGGGTGGATTAGGTGGAAGTACATTCACGTATAACCACGCTACGACTCAGACGATACAGGCAGATCGAGAAGCAATTGGCAAAGCAGAATGCAAACTTTACTTTAAGCAATGCAGCTTTGCTGGTTATGTAAGGCGAGCTTTTGATTCTGATCCACACGCACAACGCATACAGTTGGTGAGGTTAAAGAAAGTATGATATAAGTAGCACAATGAAATCTTGTTATCAGCTAAGGATTCCACCCATAACACAAGTCTTGCATGTACTGTAATGCACTGTAGTGTTTGTTCGGGGCACAATTTGAGCTCAACCATCAGATATGTGAAGGTGCCGCTTGTTTTTCTTACTTTCTTACACTTTGTCTCTCTGTCTCACTTGTTATCACAATAGTTGTTAGAGGATACTAGGTGCTAAATTTCAACATCTATCACATCAGATGTTTGATACTAATTAGAAGTATTAAATATTGTCTAATTATAGAATTAATTGAACAGATGGAGGGTAATGTACTACAGTGTTTGTTCGGGCCACAATTTGGAGCTCAACTCTCACTCGTTATCATAATACTTGTTAGAGGAAGGTCTTGTTTGGATACTAGGTGCCAAACTTCAACCTCTATCACATCGGATGTTTGGATACTATTAGGGGTATTAAGCATTCACTAATTATAAAATTAATTACATAGAGCTTCTACCAATAGTTTTATAATTAACTCTTGTTTAGTACTCCTAATTACTATCCAAACATTCAATGTGACAAGACCTAAACTCTAAACCAAGGATCTAAACACATTCGAAATTCATTATTTGATACAGGAAGATTAGTTACGTTTTCCTTGACCCTGAAAAGTTTTTCCTTCCAAATATGACACCAGCTTCTAACTTTCATTCCTCATTTGATATTTCCATCACTTGTGTTAGTTAAGTCAAGTGAGTTGATTTCCAAATTACCTCACAAAATCATAAAACTTTGGTAGTGATACAATAAATCAATATGAACTCATATTTATTAAAAGGAAACATGTAACTTTAGGTTAAAATTCGCCAACTTAGGTTACATTTATAAACTATTTGAAATTTATGGCACTAAAACATTTTTAAAGTTTATAATAAAAATCGCTAATATTTCTCACATAAAATGCAAGAACTTGTTAAATTGTTGCTAGAAAAATTTACATAAAGATTTATGAAGAAACATAAATTTGGTAAAGAGCCTTGTAATTATCTATGTAATTTCTGGTAGAAATAATTTTATAAATGACTACATCTCATTTAAAAATATTATTTATTTTTCCAATTTTTAAAAATTGATACCATAAAAATTCAAATAAGCTACAAAGGTAGTCAGATTTGGTGAATTTTAATTTTAAAATGGTAAAGGTACATCCACATTTGTTATCAATATGGGCACATCATCATTTGTTCTATTATTAAAAAATCATGATTTTTTGTCGGATTTACTTGGTTGTTGTTTTGTTCGATTTTTGTGACAAAAGTGAAGAAACTATCAAATAGGGAATAGAATATAAAACTCGATGTCATATATGGGATGGGAGATTTTTCAGTGTAAAAAAAAATTAGTATCTTCTTGTGTCAAATAAGGACTTTTCTCTACATCATGCAATAAGTTGCCATCAGATTCAGAACCAAAGGAAGCCAATTGTATCAAGATATAGAGGGAGCACGGCTAGTAGTGTGATCCTCGGCAGCAGGGCCCCCTCTCCATTCGGCGATGATCTTGAATTGGCAGTGCGCGCAGCGCACCAGTAGCGATCTCCTAGTGCGCCAAAGTGAATTGCGGTCGTCCGCTACAAGGTAGTCCAAATCTGAATGGAGTCGCGATATTCAGTTCCTTCAGTGTTTACCAACGGAGTCGAGCAGAACAAGTCAAGGATCGTAAGACAATCTTGTAATGTGATGCTTCCGTACGCCTTCCATACCCACATTCATATTCCTTGAACTCGCTCTGGTATGGTCCATTCATACCCTATTTTCAAAAATTGCTCTTGGCTTCATAGAATATCTCTCTTCTAACAATTCGTTAATTTCTTATTGTGGATGGAGTGGAGTGGTAATGTTAATGACACTAGCGTGCACACGTATATGGTGGCACAGGTGGGTTCGGTGCCTCAGTGGCAATGTTGTCATATACCACGGTACTCCACGCTACGGATCAGGATCACAAGAAGAGCAAAATCTCGTAAGGCTCTTAGGTCATGCATTCAGTGCTGGAAATGGATCAGGATCACATGTGGTAAACTTTATAACAACGCACCTGCGGCCCATGCACAGATAGCTTTTGATTCTGATCCACGCATTAAGTTGGTGAAAGAATCAAAGAAAGGCTAATTGTATCAGCAGCATTGAAGCAAAGACCCAGAGCCAGAAGAAGGTTGCTTCATAGTAAAACGTATATATGGTGAGACTTCGTGCCTGAGATAGTTGGACACTCAAAGTGCAGTTACTCAATGTTATAACAGAGTGATGTTTGGACGCATCAGCACTTTTTTAATATACTCCCTCCGTATCAAAATACTTGTCGTTATTGACTTTTTTCTACAACTTTGACCATCGTTCGTCTTATTCAAAAATTGTGCAAGTACCATCTATTTTGTTTGCTACATGCTTTATTATTGTGAGTATTTTAAGTTTGACTTGCCTTTTTACATATTTGCAATAATTTTTTGAATATGACGAGTGGTCAAAGTTGCAAGAAAAAGTCAACGACGACAAATATTTCGATACGGAGGGAGTATCTTATTATATGTTTCAACATAAACAAAATGGGAGACATTTCATCTAGTAAAAGAACAGTTTGGGTCAGTGATGGTCTTGGGGTTCCGGTGGTGACGACAAGCGCGAGGTGCTGCGGTGGTTGTGAATTTGTGATGATGGCGGGGGGTTCTTTTCTTGTTATTATTCAATAACCATCATCGCCGCTCGCCGGTTCTTGATCTGCATCATGGACAGACCTTTATCCGATGGGCCCCAAGCCGGCGGTGATGTAGGACTCTGCAGTAGTGTATCAAACATGAATTAGTATTCCGATCATTCATCATGTTTTCGTTCTCAAGAAACTCTGAAAGATTCTTCATTGTTTCGATTCTCAACTAAGCCTCCTAAAATAATCATGACTAAAGCTTTACAGAGATCTGATGCTATGCACAACACTACAGTGGCCCTCACCTAGCGCACCACGGCGAACTGCGATCGTTTGACATCCCCTTGCTGTAAATAAAGCTTGGCCTGATTGAATAGATCAGCACAGATCATGTACTACTCATAATGCGTTGCTTCCTGTACACCTTCCATACCCACATCCATATTTTCTCGACCTCTCTCTGGAAGAATAACATTTCTCCTTTTCCGCGCATATTAACAATTTTCGGGTAAACGAGTGGGTGGTGATGTCGTGTTGCTCAATATATGCATGGAGGCTTGGGTGGTTTTTATTAAGTGGCAACATCCACATATAACCACGTTACTCGGATGATGCAGGCAGATCGAGAACGAAGCAGAGCAAAAATGCATTTTACCGAGAGTGATGGATCAGAACCACACACGGTAAACTTTAAGCAACGAACCACACATGGTACTCCCTCCGTCCCACAATGTAAGAAACTGAATGGTTTAAACTCAAGAAATAACACTAGGAGGAAATGACTTCTATACCCCTCATTTTACACTACCCATCAACTCATCAACCCACTCAGTTTTGTCCTATCTCTCCAAATTCTTATATTTTGGTACAAAATTCGAACCCTCTAGGTCCTTATATTTTGAGACGGAGAGAGTAATATCAAACAATTTGTGAGACGAAGGTGATGGCGTGGAAACGGGCGGCCGGGACGGCCCACCTCCGCGTCGGCAGAGACAAGTTTATTTTGATTATATTTAAATGGGACAAAGTAAAGGAATTCAGGTAATACGGATCCATACTTCCATAATTCTTAAATTTGCATAAAAATTATGTTAATTACATCTCCGTAGAGAATACTCCTGATTAAGAGTTCCAACATGAGTACATGAAAATAAAGATTACAACATATGGCTATCCTATTACATAACTACGAAAGAAAAGTTCTAAGTCTTCTCGCAGTAGAGATGATGAACACTTTCGCCGTGAGACGTCGTTTATTTATGCATGGCACTACTAGTTCCTTAATTTTACTTGCATATGCATAATGTTTGACACTCATGCGAGATATAGCATGCACGTGTGTGCATACTCACGTACAATCAACTTGTTGTTAGCTTGTACTGTTTAGCATTTAGCAAACCCGAGCTGTAGACATGCATGACTCAAGAGTAGCATATTCACATCACCTTCTCATTTGATTGGAAGGCTGGTACGGCGGCCGCATGCATTTGGAAAATCATATACGCGGTAGACTTAGAACTTAAGCATGGTGTATTTGTATCTCACGTTTATTAGTCTATAGTATATAACCTTCACCAGACGTATGATGAGATGCGTGATAGTATGAACGCGAGGGTAGTGACCATGAGAAATTACTTTTAAGAATGCAAGACGATGCACCTCTTTGCTCTGTCACAACCGTCGACGCTAAACTCACATAGCGTAAGTGTGTTTACCTCTGTATATAAAATGACTGACAGGATCCGGTCCAAATTAATCGAACCGGCCACATGATTTGTTTAATTTTAACCGCGATGCATGAATCACGATCACCTATACATGTTATCTTTCAGGCGCAACTAATGCACATGCATGTATGCATGAAATGGATCATGTAGACTCACTTCAACAATAGTCCTGCCTATACGTAGAATGCGATTCTTTAACCTTGAAACATACTCGATGCAGTCGCATGTGATTCGACTCGCATGTTGATTATGACGCAACAGGCCAGCGGTACTACTTGATCATCTTGCCGGCAGCGCGGCGAACACGCAACCGTTTATGAGATTGAAAGGAATGGAGCCAAGATCGCGTCCAAACCAATTTTGCACCACGGGATGGAGCCAAGATTGCGTCCAAACCATTTCATACCATAATCCATCACCGGACAAGACTAAGATCATGCCCAAACAGCTGGTATACAACCAAAGCGCTGCTGTTTTAGTCACCGGGACGGAGCCCGTAAGCAGCGCACGGCCATGGAACTGCTGGCCGATCTTTTACCCAAACGAAGAGAGCATGAGAGAGAGGAGAAGAAGCTTGACGATGAAGCAGCTGAGGAACAGAGCCGGCGAGTTAGAGAAGCGCCATGAAGACTTCTCACCTCGCAGCACCGCCGAGCGTCGCAGTTCTCCTCCTGGACTTCTCTCTCTGGATTTGGCCGGCAGCCTGACGGCGCTTTGGCGTGGATGATGAGCGGCAGCGCAGCAGCCTGGCGGCGATTTGGGATGATGTATGCGGGGCTTGAACGCCTGCCAATGGCCATCTATTTATAGGACAGGGGCACGAGCAGTTCCTTGAGGAATTGGCGCCTCTTTTTGGTTTTGATTTTTGACTCGCTCACGACGCCGGCCGCGGTCAGTTGGGCCAAAACGTGTGCGTATCTGCTGGACGTCGTGGAGTTCATGGCTTGGACTTCGTCAGCGACATTTGGAAATCCAGACGCGCACGGGGAAGAGCATTGCACGTCTAGCGTGTACATGCATGTATGCTGCTAATGCACATATACGTGCACGTACTATGCATGTTTGCTGATTTACTTCAGTTTTTAATTAATATCTTCCCTTTTGAATTAGCACACGTGAGACATGGTTATGTGTACGTCTCCGTAGACAGTCGGCGACCGCGTATCCGGCGAACACAAATACGTACATAGGCATTGCAACCGTAGACGACCGGCGGCCGCGTATCCCGACGGACAAGCCGTAGATACGTACATAGGCATTGCAAGGTCGACGGCCGCGTATCCCCGCGAACAAGCTGCCGTAGACGGCCGGCGGCCTCGTATCCCGGCGAACAAGAATACGTAGACGACATAGAGAGGTATTGCAATCGTAGACGGCCGGCGGCCGCGTATCCCGGCGAACAAGCCGCATCGATACATACATAGGCATTGCCATACCCCTATGCATATATGTCAAGTATAAAGTATTAAAATTTATGATTAATGCTATATTATGTGAAACTCTTTTTAAAGAGTTGTGATTATTATTTTTTTATCAATTTATTTCCGGTTTAGATAGAATTTAGCTATCAATATGATTTATCCTAATATTGTATGAATATTGCATTCATTTTGGGTCGAGCCAAATTTGGTGTCAACAGAAGGTCCTAAAGAAAAGAGGCTCACGTGACAAGCGTGACCTGGGTACTGTGTGCAATTTGACTTGTAACTCTTTCTTTACCAAAATGTGCAGCACATTCCAGGATTGTAGTGGTTGAGTAAGGATAAAAACGACATGTAAAAGTCAGCTCAAGGAGGAGCCTGCTACAATCCAACAGCTTGTCATGTAAAATGTATTATAAAACTATTTTGAAGTTCATGTCACATTATTTGTTCTGGGCTTTGTGATCACGAGAGCTTGAGAAAAGAGCACACCCCTATGCCTGCACCTGTCCCTTTTCGACAAGAAGGTTTGGGAACGTATGCACAAATGAACAGATGATGTGGTCAGATCCCCAATAATTAGCAAAGGCACGGAAAAGGATCGTTGTCTTCCACACACCAACAACATCCGAATCAAGATTATTAGGGGCTTGAAGCCCGAGTAGTTTTAATCCGGACCATTCCTGTACGAATCGGGTACATTTATTTCGTGCACACGACTACATTTTGTTTTTAAAGCATCTTGTTGATTACAATATGGTTTTTGTTCTTTTATCTTTGGTTGTTTTACCCTTGTATATTTTTTGGGATTTCTGAGTTCGTGATCATTTTACTCAGGGCAGGTCCTGCACAAATGGTCATGGCGAGCTTCTGCTCAGAACTTGTTTTTTCTTTTCGTTTTCATGAACCCGCTCACAACTTGGTTTTCCTTTTCGTTTTCATGAACCCGATTTGAACGCATAATTGTTAGATTGTGATACTGTTGGACAACAGCAACGACTCCTGCAGATTTTTGTCTCATATTTTTTGAATTTCTTGTGTATAGGAATTGCCACTCACAATGATTTCTGATTTTAAATTTGTGTTTTTCCTTGTTCTCGCTCAGTGACATAATTTTTTCACATACTGTACTAAAGTTTTTGCAAGTATTTTTATTTTATGTGCATGAGAAGATCACCTCATTATGATTTAAAAAAGTGTTATAAAATGCATAATGTGTGGTGGTACCGGCTGTGTGAGATCTCGGTACCAGGTGTGTACCGTAATAATGCACTTTTATCGGATAGATTTTTGTTCTAAGATAAAAATCTTTGTGCTTCGAAGTTGATCATTTGATGTACCTATTGTGTACAAGTATGAACTCATATATTTAATTATACTTAAAATTGGTAAGAAAAATATATGTGATCATATGGTACCGAATCTATGGTGTGGTAGTACATGAGCTGCACAAACAGATGATAAGAATGCATTAACTATAGTTGAATAGTGGAGAGCCATTTACAAGTATTAAAAAAAGTACATGTTGGGTGGGTGGAAGATACAAATAGTGTGGTCTGCAGATGGACATGGTACAAATGCGTGGTCCAGGATGCACCGCCCACCCGTCCCTAGAAGTCGCGCTGTAGCAAAGCTACTTTATGTCCCATTTAAATGTACTACCAATGTTTTTGCTGTAGTTTTACCTGATCTGTGCACTGCAAACATAGGCAAAAAAAAATTTTTTACTCACACATACGCACGGCGCTGACAGCGATCACACGCAAAACGATGAAGAGGGACGGGCACGGACCGGATTGAAACCACCCGGCCTTCGAGGTACAAAACAGGCTTTCCGGACAGCGTCCGTGAGCCTCCCAGCACTCGTCCTCCGTAACTTCAGCAACCGCGTGCGTGCTGGAACGCGGTGAAGAGTGCAGCGCTGCCATCCGGCAGCATGTGAAGTTGCGAACTGCGAAGTTGAGGCCATGCCGGTAGGTGATAATGGGCGAGCATGGAGTCCTACACGTGGATGGCAAGTCCGCGTTGCCAGCAATGTCCGCTCGCAGCCGAATCAATTTCCTTTTACCCTGAGGCTTCTAGCCTAACAGAAAGGATAAGCTGCAATACCTTCCCCAGGCGCCTCCCATCCCCAGCAAACCCCCCCATGCTAGATTGTCATCCACTGATATCATCCAACTTTTCTTAATGTTGCCAGCCTAGTACCAAATAACACTAGTATTGACATGGACTGCGAGATAGATGTTGTGCGAATGACGGGGCGGGTTGCTCAATCAGAAACTTCAATATATATAGCAAAAGCATGCGGACGAAGTTTGCCGGGACATTTATGTTCCTATTTACTTTGGTATAACTACTAGAATATTTTTTTTACTGCCCTAAAAAAAGAATATTTTTTTACTTTTCAACTTATATCTTTCTGAATTTACTGATTTATTATACAAAAAGTATTTGGATTTCCTGCATGGGGCATCTGTATGTCAGGGTTAGCTTGGCATTCATTCATGGCTATTTGGTATCATAAAAGAGTGATGTTTTGGAAGGTGTACATACAGTCAACGTGTTCTGCTTGAGCTTCCAGAAAATAAAGGTTGCTGAAATTTGACTGTGTAGTGCTTCCAGATACTCGTGTGCCAACAAAACTGAATGAAAGGCAAAATCCACCGCACTCTTCCTGATATTGTGATCGTACTACAACAAAATGAAATGAGGCCGCAATGCAAACAGCCTGATGTTACCGAAATTATTTGCACCGAAGCACTGCTGGATCAGATTTTGTAATCAAATATATTCTTGAAGTACCACCATTTTAAAAATTCAGTCTTTAATCAGTCAATAAATTAACAATTGAAACCTGAAACTGGAAGTATCAAACATGATAATATTCTGACCATTCATCTTTCTGTTTTCGTCCTCAAGAAATTTTGAAAGATTCTTCATTGTTTCCGTTCTGAAGAATCGATCTCGATGGAGGAAGCCTTGGATAAACCCAAGCGGGGACAAAGACTGGAGGTGATATTGTCAAAAAAAAAAGACTGGAGGTGATCTGGCGAGAGCGGCAAAGTAACAGTTGCTTCCCGAGGTTGCATTACTGCTATTTGGTTAAATAAAGATCCAGGGGAGCTAATATAACTATATTGATAAAAAATAATTTTGATGTTTTCACCTTTTATCAATCCTAATGACTAATGAGCTAATTGAATATCTCACGAGCAGTTCACAGGCTGGCTCGTTAAGAAAACAAGATGATTTTGAAGATTGACTCAGTTTGTTTAAAGGTCGAGCCGAGACGAACTGAGCTAAACCTATGAACAAGTTGAGTCATCTCACAATTTCTGCCAGTCCTAGCAGCGGCTCCTCTCCTTCTCGACGATGACATCATGGGCTCTTGGCGCACCGGTTGCCCAGTGCACCACAATGAATAGTGGTGGCTGTTTGCTGCTAGGTAGTCCAGATCATCATGGAATCACAACATTCAGTTTCTTCCGTGTTTACCAACGGAGCCAAGTAGAACAAGACGCCTGGGTTTCTCAAAGCTCATAAAACCATCCATGTAATGTGATGCTTCCGTACGCCTTCCATACCCACATTCAGATTCCTTGAACTCTCTCTGGCATGACTCATCCAACCCAGATTCCAACAATTGGTCTTAGCTTCATAGAAAACTTCTCTTCTAAGAATTCGTTTGTAGACTTGTAGTTATTTGGCATGGACATGGAGTGTTAATATTGCACAATGACACTAGCGTGCATACATTATATATACGGAGGCACATGTGGGACGTTGTTATCTTATACGGTTATACCATGTTACTCCACGATCAAGAATGGAGCAGAGCAAAATGCAGATGATCTCGTTAGTTAAGACCCTTAAGGCTGCATGTGGTAAACTTCATAACAACGCACCTGCTGCCCATGCTTGTACAGATAGCTTTTGATTCTGATCCACGCATTAAGTTGGTGAAAGAAAGGCCCGTTGTATCAGTAGCATTGAAGCAAAGACCCAGAGTCAGAAGCATTCATGTTGCTTCATAGTAAAATGTATATATGGTGAGACTTCGTGTATGGATTAGTTGGACACTCAAGTGAAGTTACTCAATGTTATAACAGATCGAGTGATGTTTGGACGTATAAGCACTTTTGATCATATATCTTATATTATTATCTTTCAACATAATTAAACAGAATGGAAGACATTTCATCTAGTAAAAAGCAGTCTGGGTTAGTGACATCAAAGGCCTAATTGTGTCACCGCCGGACCTTAATCCGGCAGGCCCCCAAGCCGGCGGTATTCCGACCATTCATCTTACATGTTTTGGCTCTCACGAATTTCCGAAAGATTCTTCATTGATTCTATTCTCAACTAAGCCTTTTAGAAGTTATAATTGTTTGACAATAGAAAATGCAAGATAATCATGACTAAATTTATATAGCTGTTATATGGTGCTAAATCATCCAATAAATGAAAAATTAGATGCTGCATCAGTGCTCACTCGAGCCATTGTAGATCTCACATATACTAAGTTGTTGTCTGATTGAGAAATAGTACGAGAAACTCATAATGTGCTCGTTCTTATACACTTTTAATACCCATATCCATATTTTCTCGGCCTCTCTCAGGGAGAATAACATTCTCCCTTTCCGCGCATTTAAATGATTTTCTGGTAGACAAAGGGGCATGAGGTTGTGTTGCTCAATATATATGCATGGACGAATGGCCGCATGGGTGGATTAAATAGTAGGTGGCAACATTCACTTATAACCACATTACTCGAACGTTGTAAACACAGATCCAGAAGGAAGCCGAAAACTGCCGTTGTTTTCATCTGTCGTTATTAAGGCTCTCAAGGAATGATGCATCAGAACCACACGTTGTAAACTTTAAGCAGCGCACCTGCTGGACATGCACGCCGAGCTTTTGATTCTCATCCACGCATTCAGTGGGATCGAACAATATCTGTAGAACGATGAAATCTTGTGAGCTGCTGTTACTAAGGATTCGTTAACATGTATAACACTGGTCGTTGTTGCATGTACGAGCTGAGGATGACGATATCTTTTTGGGTACCTTATACTAGGCTATGTACTAGTCGTGTTGGAAAAAGGTATAAAAGCATCTGATGGTTTGTATACAACTAAAATTTTCATTAGTGTTATAGGTGGTATAGACACTACTACAGAAAACGTTTGTAGCAGCGGGCGAAATGGCATTTGTAGGTACGGGCTCGAAAACCGCTCCTAACTGTCGCTTTTAGAAATAGCGATTTCTAGAAGCGGGTAAACGAACCGCACCTGAAAACATTTGTAGGTGAGGGTGACCCGCACCTGGAAATGTGTTTTCCAGGTGCGGATGACCTTGTCGTCCGCACCTGGAAATTGATTTCCAGCTGGTTTGAAATTCAAATTTATCGACCTTGTTTCCCGCCAAAATTTTGAACGCTTGAAATTCAAATTTTATGAAAACGACATGAGATCTAAAGTAAGCATAAGCACAATAATATGAAAAGAAATTCATATACATATCGATCTATATCATTACATCCCATTGACAATAAGTTTTTTTCCACTGACAAAGTTTAGACATCACATCATGGCGCGCGGTATTCTTGACTCTCCCACTCACGTAGGCTAGCAAATTTGTCTTCAGTCGCTAATAAATGTTCAGGGTGATAATATTGACCCCTAGGATTTATCACTTCATGCATAAGGTAACGGCAGAAATCCGCAGTTACTTTGAGAAGGTGTCTCTCATGGAGTGTTACGTCACGAGGTCCGATGTCAATCTACAATACACAAACAATATAACAATTGTTAGATCATGCAAAACACATATGTATAGTGTATATACATCCTGAGACATGAAAGGTAGTAGGTTCTTACTCGTTCAGGATCACCCTTATATCTCCTAAGACACCTCATCATTTCCATCAGGTAAAACCCGCAGTATACACTGCCAGGTGGTTGCTTGTGGCATGGAAAGTTTGTGCGAATATTCATTTTTTCTGGGTAGGCAGGATTAAATTTCCCTCCTTTCTTAATGTAGTGTTGGTAAGCCCTGTTTAGAAAAAAACATACAAGTTATTAGTTGTCAATCGATGTTTAGAATATAAGTGTGACAACAGAAATACACTAACTTTTGAAGGAAGTCTATGAATTCCTTGTACATGTCTCTACGTCAATCCAGTGAGTCAAATACTACCACCCGTCCCAACTTGGGGTCTATAAGAAATAAAATCCAGTGATTCCTGCATACATGTTATATAGAATTTTTAATCTTTTGAGGCATTGATGAGAAATTTTACATATATATTTTTATAAGTGGTAGAAATGTAAACTAACCCGATGTGGTAGGGCGCCCATATGTAATCTCTATCTTGCCACTTCAAGAACATATGTGTCATGTAGGATGCAAGACGCTTCATAGCGTTTATATGTCCAATTCTTCGCTTCTTGTTTCTTTCCGTAGTTGTCTTCAAATCTTTTAGTTCATCATGATTGTCTTCCCATCGGGTGGGGTGCATATGCCTGTCTTCGGCAATAACAAAAGGATCCAAAAATCTAATTTTCTCCTTTGAAAGATGCATTTCTTGTTCTTGCATCCTATACAGCAAAGCTCAGATAATTAGTTATGCAAACCGTAAGCCTTACACACACACACAAGATATTAGCATGGATATGAGACACTTACATGCACCACAATCTGATGACTTGTACATCTATCATTTGTAGGCGGAACAAATCATTGCCACCATCATCATCAAAACCAATATCATTAACACCATCAGAGCATTGACCATGATCATCATCATCATCGCCGCTACCCTCACCAGAAATATCATCAAACATGGCCCCAAAGTCACTATCATGCATGATTTCTTCGAGCGGATTCAGAGGAGGTGGTGCATTATTATTCATTTTCTCACCATGAGATGTCCATATCATATAGTTTTCAACGAAACCATTCATCAGCACATGCGACCTTATCGAAATTGTTTCATTGATATTGAATATCCTTATGTTTTTGCATTTTTTCATGGACAAACCACCACCTTTTTCTTCTCAACCGCAGCATTAATCTCCGCGGCCTTAATAAACTTGTTAAGTTCTTCACGAAAATGTTCGCTCATTCTTCGGGCTTCGTACATCCATGTCCTGTCCATGTCTCTGGAAAGAATCAGAGGACACGAGAAAATTAAATCCAGATTTCATAAACAGAAAAGTTCATTTGATAATAATAATCTTATTATTCCCGTACCTAATAATAAATATCTAAGTCAATATATAATCACACTTGTTGTATTTAATAAAAACATACGAAATATAGATTTTTGCAAATTCATGAAACATATCATTCTTGTGGCATTATAGAAAAAAAACAAATTGTCTTCTCTCCTCATATGAACCTAGAAAAATTCATCCTTCATGTATGATGGCTAAACAAAAAGTTGAACTCAAATTGACTAGATAATCTTGCTCTCCTACCTAAATAGCACAATTTGACTCAAGAATTTGAGCTAAATGAGGTACAAAAGCTCTAATCCACACCTATGGAGTTCTAGACCTAAATGCATCTCTATTGAGCCAAAAAATAATGAATAAAACTTCAAAGAGACAAAGAAATGAGAATAACTAACCTACTTTAGGCTCCAAGTCCAAGGGAATTTTTTTGAAAATCTCCCCCCTCCTTTTTCTATTTTGGCGATTTTCGGACAGCCCCCCGAGGTGCTACTGTTTAGGTGCTGTGACTTTCAGGAGGAAGAAGACGGGCGCGAGATTCCTTTTGTCAATTTTTTTCGGGTGCGGGTGGCCAGGTGGACCGCTCCTGAAAACAGTTTCCAGGAGCGGCTGACGTTGCAAGCCGCACCTGAAAAACCTTTTCAGGTGCGGGTGACGCCGTTGTTCGCTCCTGAAAATACCACCAATTTTCAGGTGCGGACAACAGCGTCACCCGCACCTGAAAATGCTCGTTTTCAGGTGCGGGCCACGGCGTCACCCGCACCTGAAAATGGTTCACCATTTTTAGGTGCGGGTGACGCTGTAGCCCGATCCTATAAACGTCTTAATAGGTGCGGGTTCGGTTGCTACAGTGTCGCTTGCATTTGTTGGAGCGGACGGCAATTCGACCCGCTTTTAAAAAAAATTGGAGGCGCTCTTACAAATGTTTTCTGTAGTAGTGAGATGAGTGCTATCGATGGTATAAGGGTATTATGGGAAAATGATCTTCAATGATTTTTTAGTTAGAGCCTCATCTTATTTCTAAATTGGAATCACCCCTGATGCAAAGTTCACTGCGGAGGTGTTCCATCACGAGACATCCGCCCACCTCACCCATGTGCTCTCATCGTGCCGCGTCCCGTTGTGGCCGGCGGGTCCAACACCTGCATGGCTGCATCAAGGTGTCTGTGGAAGGCGATAGCGCCGCCTTCCGGTTGGCGCTCAACCTTATAATCCGTTTGTGGTTCTATAGGTTGTCTCATGTAATGTCACGTAAGATTTTTGATGATGTGGATGAGAGAGAGCGAGGAGAGAGAAAGAGGTCATTGCTTCGCGAAACAACCACTTTATGAGCCAACTTCACAACCATTGTATGAGTTGTTGCCATGTAACTCATAATATTCTTTTTTTACATGCACAAATTAAGGAATTATATTGCTCTACCAGACGACTTATAAGGCAACTCATTGTACAAGTGCTTTATTGAGTCGACCCAATATTACATGTCAATGCATAAGACGACCTATTAGACGACACTAATGTACCTACCCTAACATTTTTTTTCCGGTGACTGGAGTGGAGTGATATTGTGGCACAATGAGACTAGTGTGCGCGCGCACACACAACTTTGTCTTATACGTACCACAGAGGGAGCACAACGGGACGTGGCCTGATGAGAGCACACGGGTGACGGCGGCCACAACGGGACGCGATCACAACAGAACACAAAGACCTCGCCGTTGTTTTCTTTGTTAGAGCAACTCCAACAGTTTGCTATTTTAGTTTGGTATCTATCTAATTTTGGCAAAATATGAAAAATTAGCCTCTAACAGTTTGGCAAAACGCTTGGCATAAGAGCAACTCCAAGAGTTTACCAAATTTTACTTGGCAAATCTTGTGTTTTGCCAACTTGTAAAAAGATATGCCAAGTAAAAAAAGAGTCCATCTCCAACAGTTTGGCATAATCCACTTGCCAAATCCAGATCTAACTTACATCAGGAACCCTGAGAGAGAAACAAAATTATGTTTCTACCCTTCCACCTCTTGAAAACTTAAATCAGCAATCCCGAGAAAAAACAAAATTATTTTTATACTCTTCCACTTTTTCTAATACGGGAGGATACGTCGCGGATCGCTGCGCGCATATATACGCGCGCGGAGTCGGTTTTTCCCAACTTGGGATAAATGACAACCTGAGATGGGGAACTGTTGGAGAAGGTTTTTTCTGTTTTTGCCAAAAAAAAACAATGGCAACTTGGGACAGGGAAGTGTTGGAGTTGCTTAGCAACTTGGCATCCCTCCCCTCGGCGTGCGCGTATCCTCGGCGCATCCGTTCCGTAGCAGAAGAGGTGGAAGGACACAAAAATAATTTTGTTTTTATCTCGGGGTTCCTGATGTAAGTTTTCAAGTGGTGGAAGGGCATAACATAATTTTGTTTTTCTCTCAAGATTCCTGATGTAAGTTAGATCTAGATTTGGCAAGTGAAGTATGCCAAACTGTTGGAGATGACTCTTTTTTTTACTTGACATATCTTTTAGAAGTTGACAAAACACAAGATTTGCCAAGACCCTGAAGACCTGCATTCACTGATGGAGATGGATCAGGATCTCATTTCCCTTTTTATTGTCATGTGGTAAAGTTTATATATAACAACTAACGCGCCAACATGATGCTGCCCGTGTACACACAGATAGTTTGAATTTTGAAAATTTTGAATTTTTGATGTTGACGGCCACATAAATTCAACTAGGGAGCGGTTGCACCAGTTCTCGTTTGCGCCATTGTTAGATCTCACATTCTCACGTGCTAAGTTGCTGTCTTATTGAGAAACAGTATGAGAAGATGTTATGTATGGCCGCACATTTGGTAGGCGCCCAAAGCCAGGAAATAAGCAGCAGCAGTTAGAGGAGTTTTGGTTAGATAAGATTGAGTTTGTTTGAGAAATAAGTTAGCTTAGAGATTTGTTAGGAATATTGTTAGCTAGGGGGCGTTATATAAACCCAGGAGTTTAGATGGAGAAAGGTAGGCTTTAGATTGTACTCATCTGTAAGACGCCGCCCTGCCTCCTCGGTGCGACGTCGAGCGCCATCACGGCTCCGGCGCGCCAGCGAGGTCCAGGGCCGCATCTTGTAACCTCTTTTGAATACAATCTCCGCCATAATCCTTCCACCAATTCCATCACCCATAACAACTTGGTATCAGCTGAGCCTGGTTCCGTGCCCATGGGTGACGACGTGAAGACCCTCTCCGATGGCCTCCGCGAGCTGACGAACACAGTCAACAATCTCGGCACCAAGCTTGACGATCTGGCCGTCACCGTCAACAATCTCGGCACCAAGGTTGACCGGCTAGCGCCGCTCACCCCAATGGCTTCCAATCTGGCCCAGCTGCCGGAGACGGTGGTCACCCTCCAGTCCTCTGCTTTTGAGAACGCGGAGTAGGTCCGGGCGCTGAATCTCGCCCTCATCCGCGTCGAGAAGACGCAACGAGACGGCAAGGCGCACGTCCAGGAGGGCGACGACTCCGCGCTCGAATCCAACACCCATGACCTGCCGCCGAAGGACGCCCACAAGCCGCCGCCGCACACGGGCCGTCCGCCGCCGCGGGATTATTTCCGCGAGGAAGAGGACGACTACAACGACACCCGCTTCCACCCCCGCGCGCGCCTCGAGTTCCCAACCTTCGACGGCAAGAAGGACCCCCTGCCCTGGCTCAACCGCTGCGAGACGTTCTTCCAGGCCAGAATACGCCAGAGCACCGACGCGTCTGGTATGCGGCGATGCATCTGGCGGGCGCCGCCCAACTGTGGTACTACCGGCTGGAATTGACGGCGGGTACCCCGTCCTGGCGCCGGTTTGCCCAATTGGTGCAGCAGCGATTCGGTCCGCCGATGACTGATGGCCCCGTCGGCGAGATCATGTGCCTTCGACGCACCGGCACAGTCGAAGACTACACCGACAGGTTCCTGGCGCTGGCCCACCGCGATGCGGATCTCACCGAGCCGCAGCTCGTCCAGATGTATACGGCCGGCTTGGTGAATCCCCTGAAGACGGACGTCGCGCTCCGCCGGCCCCAATCCCTGGATGACGCCATCATGTATGCCCGCACCTACGAGCAGCGACTCCAGGTGGCGCCGACGGACCCGGTTCAGACTCGCGGTGCGCGCGCGTCGGTCCAGGCATCCGCCCCCTCTCCCGCGCCCAAGTCGTCGCCCGCCGCGACCCCTGCTTCCGCCTCGTCTGCCGCCCAGGGGTCGGGCAAGACTACCCCACTGGTGACGACGCTCCCGCGCCGCCGTCTCTCACCCGGGGAGATGGCTCGCGCCGCGCCGAGGGCTTGTGCTACAACTGCGATGAGAAATTCGTCCTCGGCCACCGCTGCAAGAAATTATTCATCATCGAGGTCGTGGGCTTTCAGGAGGAAGAAGAAGAGGTGGACGAGGAGATCGAGTGCGCAGCACTCGCCAGAGCCCTTGATGCGCCAGCCATCTCCCTACATGCCGTCACAGGCGTTCGCGCAAGGGGCTGCCAGACGATGAAGGTCTTCGTCTCCATCGGGGGGACCGTGGCAGTCGCGCTCCTGGACTCCAGCTCGTCGCACAATTTCATCGACATCGACATGGCCAGGCGGGCCAGCGTCGCGCTCCAGCCGTGCGCGGGCCTGTCCGTGGTCGTGGCGAACGACGAACGCATTCCCTCACCAGGCAAGGTCGTGGCGCAGAGCGTTCACATCGGCGGCGAGGAGTTCCACGTCGACATCCATGCCCTCCCACTTGGCGAATACGACATGGTGTTGGGCGTCCAGTGGCTCGCCTCCTTGGGCCCGATCCTCTAGGATTTCGCTCGCCATACCATGGCGTTCGTTCGCAAGGGCCGGCGCATCGTCTGGCAGGGCACGGACGTGACGCCGGGGCCGGCTACAGCGGCACTCTCTACCCCTGGCGGTGCGCTCCTGACAGAGCTGCTGGAGGAGTTCGCGGGCCTGTTTGCGGAACCTCAGGGCCTGCCACCGCGTCGACACCTCAGCCACCAAATCCACCTCAAGCCTGGCACCGGCGCGGTGGCGGTCCGGCCGTACCGCTACGCTCACACGCAGAAGGACGAGCTCGAGCGTCAGTGCGACGAGATGTTGCACCTGGGTGTCATCCGCCCGAGCTCGTCGACCTTCTCTTCACCGACACTCCTCATCCGCAAGGCCGATGGCACCTGGCGCTTCTGCGTGGACTACCGCACCCTCAACGACACGACGATCAAGGACAAGTTCCCCATCCCAGTGGTGGAGGAGCTGCTCGACGAACTTCGGGGCGCCAAATTCTTCACCAAGCTCGACATGCGCTCCGACTACCACCAGGTGCTGATGTGCCCCGACGACATTAAGAAGATGGCATTTCGTACTTACCAGGGCCTGTTCGAGTTCCTGGTGACGCCCTTCGGCCTCACCAATGCACCGGCGACATTTCAGGCCCTCATGAACGACATGTTGCTGCCCTTCCTGCGTCGGTTCGTACTCATGTTCTTCAATGACATACTCATATATAGCTCCTCGTGGTCGGACCATCTCCGCCATGTCCGTACGGTGTTCCGCACGTTGCAGGACCACCAGTTGTTCCTCAAGCGCTCCAAGTGCGAGTTTGGGCTACCGGCGGTGGCCTACCTGGGCCACGTGATCTCTGAGGAAGGCGTCGCCATGGATAGGCAGAAGGTACAGGCTGTCCTTGACTGGCCACTGCCAAAGTCGCCCAGGGTGGTCAGGGGGTTCTTAGGACTGGCGGGATACTACCGCCGGTTCATCAAGGACTTCGGCTTGATTGCAGCGCCACTCACGGCGTTGCTCCGGAAGGAGGGATTCCGGTGGAACGATGATGCCACGAGTGCATTCTGCGCACTACAGCAGGCCCTGACGTCGGCTCCCGTTCTTCAGCTTCCGGCATTCGATCAGGAGTTCATCGTTGAGTGCGACGCTTTAGGATCGGGCTTCGGCGCGGTCCTTCGTCAAGGTGCCGGCCCGGTCGCGTTCTTCAGCAAGCCGATCGCACCCCGCCACGCGAAGCTGGCCGCATACGAGCGCGAGCTCATTAGGCTAGTCCAGGCGGTTCGACATTGGCGTCCCTATCTCTGGGGCCGCCGTTTTGTGGTGCGCACAGACCACCGCAGCCTGCGCTTCATCCTCGACCAGCGCCTGACAACGATTCCACAACATCAATGGGTCAGCAAGCTGCTGGGCTTCGACTTCGTTGTTAAGACAAGCCGGGCGCTCTAAATGTGGTGGCGGATGCTCTGTCCCGCCGCGACAAGACAGCAGGAGAGCTGCTGGCCATGTCCGCCCCCCACTTCTCGCTCTTCGACGACATACGCCAGGAAATCAATGGGGATTCAGCACTGTCCCAGCTATGTGACGCCATTCATGGCGGCGCCAAGCCCGAGCAGTGGTCCGTTGTGGATGGTCTCATCCTTTTCAAGGGCCGAGTGTACATAGCGGCGTCTTCCAGCTTGCGCCAAACGATCCTGGAGCCCGTTCACGGTGCGGGGCATGAGGGTGTACACAAGACGCTTCACAGGTTGCGGGCTGATTTCCACTTTCCCAATGATCACCGGGTGGTCCAGGACTTCGTTCGTGCCTGTGCAGTGTGCCAGAGGAATAAAACAGAACATCTCCAGCCCAGCGGCCTGCTTCAGCCTCTCGGTGTCCCGTCCGCAGTTTGGGAAGATGTGGCTATGGACTTTCTCGAAGCGCTGCCAAAGGTCAACGGGAAGACGGTGATCTTAACATTGGTGGATCGATTTTCAAAGGCAGCGCACTTCATTCCGCTGGGGCACCCGTATACAGCAACATCTGTGGCACGTGTGTTCTTCGCCGAGGTCGTCCGTCTGCACGGTATTCCCTCATCCATTGTGAGCGACCGGGATCTAGTGTTCACTAGCACGTTCTGGTGGGAGTTGTTCCGCCTGGCAGGCGTCAAGCTCCAGATGACGTCTGCGTTCCACCCCCAGTCTGATGGCCAATCAGAGGCAGCAAACAAGATCATTGCTATGTACCTCCGATACTTGACTGGAGATCGCCCTCGCCAGTGGTTGGAATGGCTACCGTGGGCGGAATTTTGCTATAATTCTTCATACCAACAGGCCATCAAGACGTCCCCGTTTGAGCTGGTTTATGGCCGGCCGCCGCCATCTGTTCGTGCCTACACGGCTGGGAAGGCCAGACTGCCGGCTCTAGAGCGTGCCCTTCAGGACAGAGATGAGTTCTTGGCAGAGGTTCGGGATCGCCTGGAGCAAGCACAGCAACATTACAAGGCTGTGTATGATCGCAGCCACCGTCCGGTTGAGTTTGTACCTAGCCAGTGGGTCTGGTTGAGGCTGCTGCATCGGCCAGTGGTTTCATTACAGCTGCAAGGCAGAGGGAAGCTTGGGCCTAAGTTCTTTGGTCCCTATATGGTATTGGAGCGCGTGGGTGAGGTCACCTACAAGCTGGAACTGCCGGCGGGAGCACGGATTCATGATGTCTTCCATGTGGGGCTGCTGAAGCCTTTTCATGGCACTCCGCCCGGCCAGCCGCCTGTGTTACCCCCTGTCCAGCATGGTCGTGTACTAGTGGAGCCTGAGAAAGTTCTGAAGAGCAGGTTGGCAAGGGGACGGCGTCAATTGCTGGTGCGCTGGAAGGGAGCTCCTGCGGTTGAATCTGCTTGGGTGGACTTGGCTGAGTTCGTGGAGCAGTATCCTGACTTTCAGCTCGAGGACGAGCTGCTTCTCCAGGGAGGGAGAGATGTTATGTATGGCCGCACATTTGGTAGGCGCCCAAAGCCAGGAAATAAGCAGCAGTAGTTAGAGGAGTTTTGGTTAGATAAGATTGAGTTTGTTTGAGGAATAAGTTGGCTTAGAGATTTGTTAGGAATATTGTTAGCTAGGGGGCGTTATATAAGCCCAGGAGTTTAGATGGAGAAAGGTAGGCTTTAGATTGTACTCATCTGTAAGCCGCCGCCCTGCCTCCTCGGTGCGACGTCGAGCGCCATCACGGCTCCGGCGTGCCGGCGAGGTCCAGGGCCGCATCCTGTAACCTCCTTTGAATACAATCTCCGCCATAATCCTTCCACCAATTCCATCGCCCATAACAAAAGATAGAACACAAAGGAGGATGAAGAAGCATGGAGCAGAGTAATCTCCTGACGACACGCTCGGCAAACCCAGCCCCTCTACTCTAGCGATGTTGTCGACCGTGCACAACCCCCCAGTGGGACTCGCGTCGGTTTGACATCCCTTTGCTCTAGGCTAGTCTCAGTGCAAATTTCATTAACACAATTACCTAGACTGAAAACTAGGTAACTATGCCAGTGGAGTTTCATGATGATGAAACTCTCCTCACATCCCATGAAACTCTCACATCCTCTCTCATCGCCACGTCAGTATATTTAATGCAATGAAACTATCCATGAAACTCCACTGAGACTGGCCTTCGACAAGTTGCTCAGACCATGTACTACTCATAATGCGCCGCTTCATGTACACCTTCCATAACCACATCGATATTTCCTCGACCTCTCGCTCTACCATAGCCATCCGACTCTATTTTTCTAAAATGGCATGGTTTACGCATGCTTAAAAAAAATCTGGTAAACGACTTGTCGACTTGATGGTGAGGTCGTGTTGCTCAATATATGTACGGAGGCATGGCTATTAGGCCAGTCTCAGTGATAGTTTCACAGGCACATTTACCTAGACTGCCATGTCAGCTTTTGAATATGATGAAATTATCACTCTTAATGCACAATTTCGTGGGCACAGTTTCATAGATATGATGCATCATTTAATTTCTGCATGTGTTTTACATGTGTTGTGATCAAATGTGCCATAAGAACTATGTAACCTTTTGTAAATAAAATAAGGTTGCATTTCAATTAACTTTAATATTAGTACGATATTAAGTGATTGCATATATTAAACGGGGCCTGAATATTTTAGTTGGTTAATTAGTATCTCTAACACGATTGAGGTGGCTGTTTTGTTAGATTCCTCAATGATTTGACCCCAAAATGAATAATGTTTCTTGTCATTTCGAGTTTAGAAATATTCTGCCAAGCACTTGCCTGCAAAATCACATGTAGAAAATTGCTAATCAGTAGCACTTCCTACTTAACTGACATGGAATTAACAAGTCAACATTTGCTGCAACATATTAAAATAGCTACCCCAGTCATACGCAGCAGCAACAGGCAAGCAATTACAGTAACAAGAGGCGACCAGACTGAACATATCTGAATATCATGGTTGAAGAATCATGCATCTGAAGTTCTGAACATATCATGAAATAGTTCCAGACTAATTCCTAGAGCATAATCAGGAATATCTTTGTTGTTACTACTGCATCTCAGTTATTCCACTCAAACAACACATTTGATCTGTATACAAAATCAATGAGCAAAATGTTTTCAGATGGACTAAAAGGGATCTAGAATTCACAAACAAAAACAAAGGAACCCGGATTCAATCTGTCGGAGTACCCTTGGCCGCCGGCTACATCCACATCCAGGCCACCATGGACCTGTCAGCGGTGGGGGTGACGATTCAATCTGTGGATGTGCTACCAGCGGTGGAGTTTCAGCTGTTGGAGATGAAGACGTGCCGCGGCTGCGTTTTGCCTGGCCACCGCCGCCGCAGTTCTTTGCCTGGTTGCCGGCGTGGCTGCCCTTTGCCTGGCCGCCGCGGCCACCCTTTTCCTGCCCGCCGTCGGCGCCGTCCTTTGCCGGCCGCAGTGGGACATCGTTGCTGTGATGGAGGGGGAGACAGAGTGACAGCACCACCACACCGTCGATTCCGCGGGAAGAAGCGCCGGAGGCGGGCTGCGCAGCAGATCCGGTGATGAAACGCCATAGCTCTCAGTGCGGGTTTCGTTCAGTTTCACGGGACTAGGTACCCGAGCCCACGCGGTGTCGTGGTGACGACACTTAATCTCTTTCATCATTAAATACCATGCTAAGTCAGCAAATTACTGATGTGTCCAACAATTAAATGTGATGAAATCCTCCCATGAAATCCCGCTAAGACTGGCCTTATATTGGTTACTGGCATGAAGTCGGTACGAATACTATCATTACAGACAGTAATTAAAAATATGCATATATGTCGAGACCCATGTCGTTAGTTGGGACTTGGGACACTCAATTGTTGCTACCCGATGCTATTAAAGAGTGATGTTTTGATTGAACAATTGAAGACATTAATACTGCATCAACACTGTCTTCATTAGGCGAAGGGCTATTTTACGGTGGACCATACGACTGCAGTATATGACTATTTTTTGTAAGGGTAAATAGGTAATTTTTGTAAATTTTAAATAAATTCGGCAACCTCAGGTCGACAAAAAAAAATTTATACCACCATGAAAAATTTGAAATTTGAAATGAAAATTTTATTTTTGAAATTTGAAAAAAAATTAGCCATAGCACCACAGGGAAATGAAAAAAAATGAATTTTCATTATTGAAATTTGAAAAGAATCGGCCATACCACTAGAGAGAAATGAAAAAAATTGAAATATTTGGTTTGTTCTATCAAGAAATTTTGAAATGAAAAAATTTGGAAAATCGTTTTTGAAATTTAAAATGAAAATTTTCATTTTTGAAATTTGGAAAAAAATTGGTCATACCACTATCACTAGAGAGAAATGAAAAAAATTAAAATGAAAAAATCATATATTTCGTTTATGCCACCAAGAAAAAAACTACAAATAATAGCTCTATACCACCTATGCATACCACCCTATAGCACATGTTAAACCGTGGTGACATACAATTAATCTCAACCGTCAGTCATTTTCCAACAGTGGTATAGGGTGGTATGGTCCACCGTAAAAGAGCCGGTAGGCGAAATGCTAATGAACATCAGGGCGGAAACGATACTGTACATACTACTTCTAAAGCATCATCCGTGTTTTGCCTCCATGTAGAGACATTGGCCGGGTGGTGCGCTGGTAGTTCACAACATAGACCCCCGCACCTTATAGGCCAATTAACAACCCCAGCAAGCAGCCTACAAGCATCGGTGCATATCAGAATGTAATCAAATATAGTACTTACGAAGTTATAATCGTCTTAAATGAAAAACTCAGTGACGACTCTTCCTATAAGCACAAGCATACTAGCATAGTACTCTCTCCGTTTTTGTTATAAAAAAAAAGATGCCTGCCATATGCCAGAGACAGCCAGAGCCACATATCCCAGTCCTAATTCCTAAAGACAAGCGCCCAAAACAACAGTAGTGAGTGAATCCAACCCAGCCTTGCAACAGATTTGCCCACCTCTACTGCTATGGAATGCAGATGCTACGCATGCCTTCTGCTTCTTCTTAACTCGCATATGTGGTATGAAATTATATTCACTCACAGAGTTTTTTTTTAGTAGTATTCACTATTCACTCACAGAGTTCAGAGCCACACTCAGTTCGATCTTCGATGCTTTCCCATCGTCGGATGGGCCTCGAGGTACCAACTGCAGGGATCTATCCAGACTAGAACCAGATGGACTCTCTGGCGTGCCAAAATTCACCTCTCAATGACAGTGAAAACCCGTTTGCTTCTTCCCGTGTGATTCTCATTCCCATCGCAGAACTTGTATTCCATCTATTTGTCTCTCTTTTCGATACTATACATACATTTGCTACCGGCATGGATTGGACAATACGGTTAGTATTGTTGCTTGATACTATACATACATTTGCTACCGGCATCTATTTGTCTCTCTTTTCGATACTATACATACATTTGCTACCGGCATGGATTGTTACAGACAGTGAGAAATTGAGTGAACCGAAGATATGGCATGTTGCTTAATAGTAGAATCTATATATGTCGACAGTCATGTCAAGGTTAGTTGGGACATTCAATTGAGGTTACTCGATGTTATAAATGACTTATGCATGTTTTCATTGAACTTTTGAAACATTGTTATAAGATTTAATAGCATCAGCATCTATTCTGATTCAACATAAATAGAATAGGAAGACAATTCACCTACCCGAAAAAAAAGTTTGGGTCAGTGATTGACATGTAGCTGATGATTTTTTTTTTTTTGGTGGCATCACCTGCCTGGTTCAAAATTACACTTTTTCTCAGGATAATTTCCACTCAAAAATTAAATTATCCATGACAAGCTTTAAGATCTCTTAATTCTAGATGTCCCACATGATGCTATGCTGCTAATCACTTTCCTCACACCTAGCAGAGTTATAAACAACCCATAATTGGTTATTGCATTGTCTTCTGAATTCAATGCGCACTACATTTTTGTTTCGAAGTTCATATATAGTATACACCATTGTCCATATTTTTAAGCAAATTGGTAGGAGCTGCCTTTCCTTTTCAAAACCGTCCATAACCTGAGTGAACTATGTGGTCATTGCGTTTTTAAGTTCACAGGGTACATGGGACTTGTGATCTAGGCATTGTAATATAGGATTCTTCCACCACTTCGCAACTCATTTTCAAAGTACCTCCACAAAAAGATCACCCAGTGTTTGAACTTTGAAATGAAATGGAGCATCTTTGAGTTTTTTAGGTTTGGGGGGCAACAGGGGAAGAACAAGCGTACCTTGAAGTTCAGCTGATCACTATGCAGGACACATTTCGACTCAGCCCAATTACCGTAGGTAGACAGAGAAATGTTGACAAGCATTTGCAAACCAGTTCCGTCGGCCAGTCCTAAGTTTTCTCTCAGTCAGTTCACACCCGTGTGAGCTAACATCGTGTGTTGAATGCACTTGTTCATACCATGCATGCATATTCTTGAATCTACACTTCAATATGCTAATGGATTCTCCCGTCCAGCTAGGATGTTTTTTTATGTTCCCGAGAACATTGCTCAGTGTTGCTTATTTTTTTTTCAATGAGTGGTTTTTCCCGTAGCGCACTGCAACAGTGAATGCGTCTGAAAAACTAGAGATATGAATCTGCAGCACACATGTCAATCACAAGATTATATTTCACTCACAAGTAGAACCTTACATTAACCCATGATGGTTGGCCTTCTGCCCTACTACCCTGACCCCTCTCGCGAAGGTGTGCCACAGGGATTCGGGGGGATTGAAGCTGGCGAAAGCTTTTGCCTGCTTGCAGTTGCAGGTCGATGATGGCGACGCCTACGGCGCCGTTTACCTTCTTGAAGGCGTCATCTGTGGAGGTGTTCAGAAGGTGTGATGTGATGTTCTGTGGTCATGATCGATATCGACTCAGCTAGGTTCCTACACAACGTGGATCAGCAAGCATGAGATGATCGTTTTGTTGCAGGGTGTTTCTAGCATCTGGTGTTTCTAAGTAGATGAGTGGTGTGAAGATATGTGCTGCATGAGAAGACAAGTTTGAAGCGAGAGCGTAGAAAAAGTTTGAAGCTTAGTCTGCTTAGCTTTCTTTTATGTTCTTTGTTTTTCTCTTGCTTGTTAGTTTTCTCAATGTTGAGAATTAAGAGTCCAAGAACTCTTGTAATTTTTGGCTATATATATCCAGGTGTGGATATAGAGGCTGGATGTTTTTCCATTATCTAAAAAAATTGATAAATTTGCAGGGCTAGGGTTATCGCCTGTTAATTGATATTTCAATTCCTAATGAAAAATCAATGATTCGTAAGGAAAAAGGTTACACATTGAACCATTTTCTGATACCGTCTGGTAGGCTTCCAGCACCATGTCGGAGCACGTTACATGAGAATTAAATTAAAAACATGCAAAATGTTCAGCTTATTGAAAAGGGAAAAGAATGGAACTCGAATCTGAGGTAGAAGTACATAAAGGAAATAAAGAAGGAATGATGGAAATAATAATCTTAATGCATTTCTAGGAAACTATACAACCCAATTTTTTGAAGGATAAATTTGCTCCCAAGGCAACATGTTTGAGCTTATTCATCAATCCATGGAAAGGGGAATTTAGTGTCAGTTCTAGAACCAAATGGCCTGCTTGCCTGTATTTCGATATCACAATTTTGCCTAAACGAATTCTCAAAATAAAAAAATTGCCTACACGACGATATTATGATAACACATGGCGTGTGGTCGTATCGATTTTCTTCATAGTCAAGATGTCTGAATCTGAACCAGTCTCCACCTTGCCCATGTAGGCCAACAATGTTCGAACATCTCCGGCATTTTTGCGTAATACCACAGACTGACAGCGGCGCCAACATCCTGTGAATCCAGTGCTTATCTCAGCTAGTGGTGCTGACTGGCGATTTCTTCTCTTGAGCATAATGTCAGAAACAAGTGTTTTAATATGTTCCAATTTGGTTCTAAACAGCAAGCTGCATCCAAATTATTATAAACATGAAGTGAAAACGTCGTTGCAGCCCAAAAGATTGCGCACCTTTAATTTTACTGCTACAGAATGTTGTGCTTCTTCCTCACGCGCAAGCGAAGAATTCCATTCTCCCAGGTCGATGCTTTCGCATCATACAGTTCTGAAATGCAGACTTGTTATTAGTTACAGAGGAAAAGCCATTGCACCTTCCCATGTGCTTCTCATTCCCATCGCGTGACAAGTATTCCATGCATCTATCCCCCTCTATGTATTTGGTACGGGTACGATGATGTAGCATGTTGCTTGGGAGTAGAATGTCAAGATGCATGCCAAGGTTAGTTGGGACACGACGTTATAAAAGATAGATGTTTGGGTTGCACTTTAATTTGAGAGCAATGTTATAGGATTTAACTGGATGCATCTTATACTGTTTCATCAACGCATAGATAGAATGGAAGACATTTCGTCTACCAAAAAGAAAAGATTGGGTCAGTGATTGACATCCAATTGATGATCTTTTGTGGCACCAGGGGCCTGATTCAAAATTACGCTTTTCTCATAATAATGCTAAGTTTAGCACTTTCCTCACTCTTAGCCGAGTTAAAAAACAACCGATCGAACCATTGTCCCCTTTTATAAGCAAAATGATAGGAGCTGGCTTTCATTTTCAAAACCATCCATTCCTCCAATACACAAAAAGACCTGAGTGAGCCACCGTATGATTTCATTGAGTTTATAAGTTCAGTGTGCACGAGGGGCTTGTGAGGCATTTTACTATAGGTTTCTTTCATCACTTTGCAACTCATTTTCTTTTTGGAAGGAAGCCAGGAGCTCTGGCGCATCATTTAAGAAGGAGGTGAGGCCCCTGCGTCGCCCGGCGCTCGAACGCGGGAGGGCAGCCTGAGCCCCAGCTCAGCTGACCAACCGAGCCCCAGCTTGGTTCTCGCAACTCATTTTCAAAGTCTCGCTTTACCTACTCCACAAATGCATTTGAAAGATCAGGCTGTGTTTCAATTTTGAAATGGAATGAAACATAGTTTTATTAGGATTGGGGGGGCAACAGGAGAAGAACAAGTAGACTTTTGAACCCACTCAGCAGAACATTTTGATATCCTTCCCATAGGCATCCAGAGAAATGTTGACAAGCATTTGGAACTCATATCTCTCCATCAGAGAGCTCGTCAATACGTGCTTGTTAGCCCTTTGACTGAAGCATGTTCTTGAATCTTCAGTTTCATGGTAACGGATTCTGGCGTCTGGATAAACAATTTATGCTCTGGAGAATATGTTAACATTGATCATTATTGAATAGGATGTCAACCTATACACAGACACTTGGCACTAAGGAAAATATTATCTAGCATTGGGAATCCAGTCATCATGAAATCCAATTATTGTAACCATTTTATCCGATACACTGGCCATTCTTTTTCTCAGAAAAATTATAGCAATTATTCCTGTCGCTCTTTCGCCACTCATCCTCAAAATGGGATGACGGAAAAGCTTTTTGTACAAACACTAATTGGTCGTGCAGACGATATATATATTGGTTCACGATGTATTGCTGCTCCAAATCAAGATATTGGAATGGGATTAGTTGATCAATTCATAACTGCCTTTCGAGCACATCCTCGACGAAGTCAGGCTTTGGGCTACGGCTGGCTTTCGTGGGGTTGCGACTTAGACGGTTTTGATATGTGCCCTTTGTATTCTTTTGTAACCATTGTTCGGTCCTTCAGTTTTGCATCTTGACCGTGTATAATTCTCTCCTGCTTAATGAAATATGTGTTTTGCACGTTCTTAAAAAATAGCAATTCCTCTCGCGCAGATACAATCATGCAGTCACTAAATTATTTGATTAATTAGAGCTGTATTAATGCATCACAATCACAGTTTTTAAGCTGAAGAAAAGAAAGTACATACTGAAATCATAACCATTTTCCCCTACCGTCAATTCAGGTCCAAAGAACTGCGTCCACAAGAGAAGAGAATGAAAAACAAGAAACAAGCAAGATGTGATCAGAACCTGTCGGGATGTATGAGTCAGCACTTTGTGACATCAGGGGATTGACAGACTTCCATACATGCATCATCACCTCACATCAATAATAGTGTACATGGGGCTGTGGGTTTCATTTTCAAAACGATTTTTTAAGTTCAGTGTACATGGGGGACTTGTGAGGCATTTTACTGTAGGTTTCTTTAACGTTTGCAACTCGTTTTCTAAAGTCTAGCCTACTCCGCAAATGCATTTGATAGATCAGGGCGTGCTTTAATTATGAAAGAACAAGTAGGCCCAGCCGCTTTCCTTCCCATAGGCACGAACAAAAATGTTGACAAGCATTTGCAACTCAATATCTCAGCCAGTGAGCTCGTCAACCGCTTCACTACGGATGCATGCTCAATACTCAGGGTGCCTTTGGCACAGCTTCGGCGGCCGCTTCGGCAGCTGTTTCCCCCGAAGCTGTGCCAAAGGGTCCCCAGAAACAACTTCGATGGCGAATCCCATCCCGGCCTCCCGGGATTCCCGCTCTCTAGAGCGGTTTGGCCGGGGCGAAGCTGCAAAAGGCCAGCTTCGCCCGCTTCGCCCTGCCATTGCCAAGCCTGCCCCCGGTGGGCCCGCGAGGAGGAGGCGGTCGGCGGTGGCATGGGGCAGTGGAGGAGCTCGGGGCGGTGGCGCGAGGCAGTGGAGGAGCTCGGGGCAGAGGAGGAGCTCGGCGGTGGCGCGGGGCAGTGGAGGGGTGGCGTGGGAGCAGGGGCCGCCTCGCCGGCGGGAGAGGCGGCCGGCCCAACCGGCGGCGGAGGCGGGGGGCTGGCGGAGCCAGCGGAGGTGGCGCAGGCGGCGGACCGGCGGGGGAGGCGGCAGGCCGGCGGACCGACGGGGGAGGCGGCGGACCGGCGAGGAGGCGGGAGAGGCGGCGGATCGGCGAGGAAGACGGGTCGTGCCGCTGTGCGTGGTGCGTGCGAATGGTGGGATGGGAGCAGGGGCTGGTGGGATAAGGATAAGATGAGAGGAAATAAAAAGGAGAAAAAAAAAGGAGAGGAGAAAAGGTAAAAATAATAGGAAGAAAGAAAAAAAGGAAAATAGAAAAGAAAATAGAAAAAAAGAAATGAGGAAAGGGTATTATAGGTATTTCACCCTCTTATCCATGTGACACAGCCAGGAGAAGCTGTTTTGCCGAACATTTCTCTAAAACTGATTCAGCTTCACCATCAAATCTGCTTCACCAGCACAGCCACAGCTGAAGCTGCCACAGCCACAGCCGTGCCAAACGCACCCTCAGTTCAGAACTTCAGTTCCATGATCATGAAGCCTCGTGTCCAGATAAATTATTTATTCTCTGGAGAACATGTTAACATTTGTTTTTGTTCATTAGGAATTATCTAGCATTGAGAATCCGCTCGAATGAAATCCAATTATTGTATTCATTTTATTCAAAACACTATCATTCTTTTCCCCCCGAAAAATCATATTAATTTTTACATGCATAACGATTATTGTTGCAGATATAATCGTACTGTACAAATCGTTTAGAGTGTGTAGCAAAGCATCACAATTATAGTTTTAAGCTGCAAAAAAAGAGTTAGATTTTGAAATCATAACCAAGAGATAATGTTAAGATGACCAAAAAGGTACGGTTATGCACTGTTTATGAAGTAGAAAGAAAAATAATAAACAGCAAACGAATGGACCAGATCCCAAATCGTAGAAGATGCGATCAGAGCCTGTCGGGATGTATGAGGAGTCATCACTTTGTGACATCAGGGGATTGACAGACTATCATACATGCATCATCACCTCGCATCAACACTAAACGCTTAGCACGAACCACAAAAACAAGATCTCCAATAAGAAAAAAAAACAAGATTGGATCTCTAGATCTGAGAGGGGAAGATGAAGAGCAAACATATCAAGTGGCTCAGAACTTCTTAGAGGATTTGTGGAACCGACAGCGGCGCCCGATGGACGCCTCCGGCACACGGATTTATTTCCTCATCGCCACAGCACCTTCCATCTCATCCCCCTAGCAGCTCGAACAGGAAACCAAAAAGATGCAACGGAGGAATCGAAAACCACACAAAGGACGACGGTTGAACAGGAGGAGGTCCAGAAAGAGGAAACGACATCGGCACAGGAAGAGAAGCGAATGAGCGATTACGTGCGTGGCGGCGGTGGCTGAGGTGGGTCGATGGCGTGGTGGCGCCCTTCGTTTTTATAGACAGGAACGGTGGGGAGAGCAAACCCTAAACAACATGGGCTTGAAGGCCCAACCACAATCGAGAACCTCGGTGGACCGGGCCCATCTAGCCCAAGAGATGCAGGAAAACATTTCTCCGAATACCCCTACTGCCCACTTTTTTCTCGAATACGCGCACAACGTACCATTATATTAAGATGAAGATAAAAATCATACAATATTCTGTTACAACCTAATTGAAACGGACTCTAGATGGACACAAGCTGGCGAACCAGAACACAACCTGAACTTTTTTTTTAACCGAAAAGACTGTGGGGGAGTCCCCACAGCAGATTTTATAAAATAAAAAGGGGAGCAATGTTTACAAGTTAGGGGGAGGGGGTTACAAAGGATACCTTACGTTACTGTCTCTAAAAACTGAATGAAAGAAAGACGATCTACCTCCTTCACTCTCACGAGATGAAGGAAACCTTGGGATCTAAATCTCCTAACCCACAAAACACAACCTGAACCTTAAGCTCCAGCATGAACTACTTACATCGCACATTAACCTAAACAACTGGCTCTAAGCCTAGTCCTTTAGTCGACGCTTCATCGCACATGAACTGCAATGCGTCCATGTGGTGCGGCGGAGACCCTTCACGAAAGAATTTCTCCATCGCTTCCTCTGCCGAAGCCGGAGGCGCGCCAATTTCACCGAGCCATCGCGCCAGTAGCACCGCCCCTCGCTTAGCCGGCTTGACGGTCAACAGAGGGTCAAAGGCTTGGTGACGGCTTCGCCTAAGGCCAGATGACTACTTCTCGCCGTGAACAAGAAGATCCTCGCCCTAATTGTGCCTTGGATGTGTCAGTTTCTGCTGTGATCCGGAGCTGCTGCTTCTCGTACCCATGCCGCTGACTGAGGAGCCGCTGCTGCTTCTTCCTCAACGCCTCCCATTCCTTTGCCACCAACCAATTTACCCTTCCTCAACCGTTATCATCCGTTTTACTTCCCCATTTGCCACCGTGCATCTCCTACCGCTCTATGGATCTGGAATTATGGACGCTGGTGCACGCACACGCTGACGGGGGCTAAAAATGAGTCGACATCTATTCCTAAACTGTGCAAAACTAAGGGCCTCTTTGGGAGGGCTCCAGCTTCGGCTCCACGAGCAGCTCCGGGCGGAGCCCTCCCAAACGTTTTTTCACCGGCGGCTCCGGCTCCAGAGCCCCGCAAAAGGCGCTCTCTGGAGCCCTTTCGCCGGGACGGAGCTGGGAAAGAGTGGCTCCGCCCGGCTCCAAACGGCTCCACGCTACGTTTGCCAGCCCTGCTCCCAGGCGGGCACGAGGGTGGGAGGCCGAGCGGCGGCTCGAGGCGCAGCGCGGCGGGGCGGAAGACCGGCAGCAGGCTCCAGGGCGCGGAGGAGGCAGCCGGCAGGGAGGTCTGGGCGACGCAGAGGGAGGTGACGCCGCCTTGGAGGGAGGCGAGAGGAGGGATGAGACAGACGCACCCATGGACGAGGACCGACGGAGATCTTTCCTGCGGCCGCGGTCAGGGGGCCAGCGGTGGCGACCCGTCCCGCTCGCCGCTGGGTGCCTGAATCGGCCCGCGCCGCCGCCCGTGCTGAGCGCGCGCTGGCCGCGGCCTGCCTCGCGCCTTCACCCCGACGCCCTGTCCCGCTCGAGGAGGTGGCCCTCGCGCCTGCGAGGAAGCTCGCCCGTCGTCAGTCGCGACCGCCACGAGCACCGCTGCGGTCTGCTCTGCCCTGACCATCGCGAGGGCTGCTCCGCCTCAGCCGCCGCGAACCCCACTGCGGGCCTGAGGGGAGCACGCCCGCCATCCGCCCCGGTTGCTGCGAGCTGCATCCACCGGACCGCCTCCACAGCACGCCTGCGTAGGAGCAGAAGGGAGCAACGGCATGCGGCGGCGTAGGAGAGAAAGATAAGAAATGAGTGGATGTGGACGCTAACAACATTTGGGCTCTTTGTTTAATCACCGGTCTATACAGTCATACAGATACCAGTCAATTGCTCTTTGTTTTTCTCTTTTTTGTTTTTTCCTTTTATTTCATAGATTTTCAATCTATGATCCAAACAAAAAAATTGCACAAACAAACCAAGTGACGGTACAGAGGAAGGAGGAGGAAGAGAACAAAAGCGCATGAGGCCAGCCCTGCAAATGGGTTGGGATCCAAATTATATCCACACTCATCCATCTCTTGAATACATAATTAATAAATCCACACCAATCCATTCCACCATCTGTATTATCCACACCACACCAAACCGAGATGCTTTTTCAGCTAATAACAAACCAAATCATGGGTCACTAACAGATTACAACTTGTTTTCAAACCATTTGCTATCCACGGGTTCTCTTCTGTTAGCTAAACACAAGAACGAAGCGCACAGAGTACAGGGGTCTCATGCGTGCGGATGAAATTCTATAGGAAGTTCAGGGTACAGAGTACAGACGTACAACACTCCGCCGGCGACCTCGCTCGGCACCGGAGCCAGCGCCGGTGCAGCGGCTCGCACCACTTGAGCGCCAGCTGCAACGCCAGGATGTCGCCATCGGGGCACTCGCCGCCGGCGTCGTACGCCATGTACTGGGCCAGCTGGTCCTGGATGTTGCAGCAGGCAAAGCCAAGGCCGGCGAAGAGCTCGTCAGTGCCGAAGTTGGGGTGGATGCCAAGCGGCCGCCGGTGGGGCTCGACAGCGAGCTTCTCTGGCTACGGTGGGGTTCCTCGTGCCACGCGCCGAGCGCCGACGTCGGGAGGTGCACGGACAGCGACGCGCCGGCCTGTTGTGCTGGCCTGCGGTAGAGCTTGCCCGGCGGCCGCGTTGGTCTCCTGGTGGCCTGCCTTGACAGCCGCGTCGGCCCGTGGCAGATCTTGCTCGACAGCCGGCCTCTCGACGGAGCCCACGCGGCGGCGGATCTTGTCCGAAGAACACACGTACTGGCCCCCGCGGCGTAGCTGTTTCGACGACTTCATGGAGAGCTCGTCCCTTCGACGACCATGGGGGAGGATGGGACGGGCGGGCTGGGAGGCATGGTGTGGTGGTGTTGGCTGCTGGTGAGGTGGTGGTGCTGCTGCTGCGGCGCGGTCGCGCGGGCGAGGCGGAGGCGGTGGCTGCGACGGCGGGGAAGGGAGTGCGTCACGACTTCACGGGAGGGAGGAGAAGGCAAGCTAGCGAGCGTATCTGACTATCTTAGGCCCTGTTTGGGGAAGCTTCTGGCAGCTTTTGCTTCTCCAGGAAGCTGCAAAAGCTAGAAGCTCCCCCAAACGACATCGATTCTCCTACAATCAAAAAGCTGGAGAAGCCAAAAATACACTACAACGCAAAAGCGAGTCGCGAGTCGATTCCCGAGCTTTTGCGGGTGACGACTGACGAGCGAACCGTTTTTCCTCTCCACCTCGCAGATCGACACACCGCCGCCGCCCTTCCTCATCCTCGCGCCGGACCGCTGCAGCCCCTCCGTGCCGACCTACCGCAGCCCCTCCCCTCCACGCCGACCCTCCTCCGCTCCTCCCTCCGTCGCTCCTCCCTTCGTCAAACCCGTTTGTGCCCCTCCCCTCCCCACCACGAGAAAGATCGCGTGCCCGCTGGCGCGACGGAGGAGGACGAGCGAGCCCGCCCGCCGGTGTGGAGGGGTGCAAAGCAGGAGGGCGAGCGCCCGCCGGCTCGGAGGAGGAGGAGGAGCACCCGCCGGCGAGAGAGGCGCGAAGGAGGAGGAGTGCCCGCCGACGAGAGAGGCGCGGAGGAGAAGGACTAGCGCCCGCCGGCTCGGAGGAGGACGATGAGCGCCCGCCAGCGAGAGGGACGCGGAGGAGAAGGACTAGCTCCCGCTGGCGCGAAGGAGGACGAGGTGCTCCGGACGGCCCGGGAGGTGTTCCGCCGGCCGGGTCCTGCGAGCTCCTCTGCCGTGCGGCCGCGGGAGCTCCGCCTGCACAGCCGATGGAGCTGCTCCAAGCTCTGTGGCCTTTGCCGGTGCCCCGATGGCCGCCGTAGCCTAGCTCCGGCGGTGGCCGTAGCCTAGCTCCGGCGGTGCTCTCCTTCCTCAACGGCGGCAGCCAACACCCCGAAGCTTCCCTTCCTTCTCAACGATGGATAGAAGCCGACGGGCAAAAGCTGGACGCCAAACAGGCAACCTTGGCTTCTCCAGAAAGCAGCTTCATAGGCCAGCACTCTAAGACTTTGCAGAAATCGTTTTTGAAAAAAGCTAAGCTCCCCCAAACAGGGCCTTAGTGGGCTGGTGCTGGTACGGAGTATGAACAACCCATATGAGAACCCACGGTTACAACTCATTAGACACCGAATCGTTACAATACCATGCCAAACCACACCAAACTGTTAACACCTTAAACCCAAACCAAGTCAATTCATTTACGGTGTGATCTATTAGCACCCAACCCAAATAAGCTTGCAGGGAAATCCAAACTATTAAGCCCATTCCACCCCAAACCATTTGCAGGGTTACATGAGGGACATTTTACAACATCAATCCAACAGGTGAAGCCGTTTTGCCAAACGTTTTCCAAAACGGTTTCAGCTCCATCAGAAAAGCCACTCCACCAGAGGAGCCAGAGCCGAAGCCCTTTTTGGAGGAGTCGGAGCCCTGCCAAACACGCCCTAACTCACAAGGAGGCCTTTTGCGTTACCGACCTTCTTGCTTTTGTAGAGCAAAGCAACACCATATATGTGGGCACGTGAACGAACTCGTATGTTTCGCGAAAAAAAAGAGTGAACGAACTCGTATGCTCATGGAGGCATCTCTTGGTGTGGTTATGAACTTATGATGACGCGAGGGTACAATTGCACCTACCAGTGTTCATGACTCAGTTTGTGATTAAGAACAAAAAAGTTTCTCTGTTAGACAAAGCTTGCTCGTGAGCATTCAAAGTTTACCAGGGCTATTAGTTTGGTACCTGCAACAATAAAAAGTTGCAGATACATACATGTCTCAGCGTGCAGTGAATTGTGTGGTGGAGCCGAAAACATCACAACAGCCAACGGTTAAATGATGGGTCGAGAGCATAATAACAAAATGGAAATATTTTTCACTTGCGTTTCCCACAAGGAGACACAAGAAACTATTATTTGATCTGGTAAAGAAATGTTATCCGATAATTGCAGGTAGAATTTACGAGGTACGAACGAAAACTAGTAAAAATGTAAAATGATAGCACACTTATACAATTTCTGTAAAATCGTTTAGGAACATTAATGTGAAAACTAACTCTAATACTATCTCGAAAGAAGATTAGCATCGACTCATTTCGCTCCAGGCGCACGTTAGTATATCCTGATATTGTGTACGTCAGTACGTGAGGTCGCTTGTTGAGATAAATGACATGCAGGAACATTTCACCGCTCTCCTGAAAATCTCTACTGATATGTGTTCTCCACTTCACCTTTGAGCCATGCCCGTGCTTAAGAAGTGTCAACATTCTGTTGTGAGAGGCGGCTGAGAAGCTGGTGATCCTGATCCACCACCCGGCCATTTTACTATTCCTCGATCATGATCATGTCCGATCCTTAAATTTGCTAGACTAATTTGGAGGGGTTACGATGAAGGCGGGGGTGACGGCGTGAGGGTAAATTTTTCTCATGTGCACTACCAAAACACGATCACTCTGCATTCTGCAATTAAAAAAAAGTGTTTTATTGAGTTTGGTTGTATGTGTGGCGTTCTTTAGGTCTCTACACAGCTGTTTAGTTCTTGTCTCTTTTCTTTTACTTTTGTTTTCTTTTCTTTTTCCATATGTTAATATAACACGACAATTATTTTGGGGTTTTTGAAAAAATAACATAACAGATTGGACAAATACCCAGAAATTAATACGTATATTACCGATGAACAACACTAATGATGGTCTCTACTACAATAAATCCTAGTGGGGAGCCACTACTCGAAAATACGCTCATTTATACTGGTCCATAACCCTCATTTATACCGGTTATTGAACCAGTACAGGTTCTCCGATACAAATAAGGGATCATATTTGTATCGGGTATCCCACCCGGTACAAATGTATATTTGTACGGGGGTGTTACACCCCGGTACAAATGTGATTTTACCGTCAGCTCTATCTGCTGCCGTTCCCTTCCCTTCCCTTCCTTTCCCTTCCCTTCTCTTCTCTTTTCTTTTCTTTCCCACCTCATCTCATCTCATCTCAAACACAAGATTCAACTCATCTCACAACAGAAAACACAAGATTCATCTCATCTCATTCACATCACAAAAATTCACAGTCCACGATTTACATGCACAAAGTTCACAAGATTCACAACACAAAATTCACATCTATATATCTCACAAGAACTGCACAAAAACTCACATCTCTCCACATGTAGGACGATGCGCGCTCCCCCTGCAGGCCGCCCGGTGGTGGCCCCACGCCCGCGTCCGGCTGACCGCGGTCTCCTGCGCACGCCTGGCGGCCGCCCCGCGACCGCGCCGGCCGGCCGCGGCCTCCTACCCCGCGCTGTCCCGCACCGGGAGGCCGCGGCCTGGCCCCGTGCCGCCGCGCGCCGGGAGGACCCGGCCTGGCCCAGCGCTGTGGGCGCACCGCATCGCGCTGCCCCACGCCGCGCCACCCCGGCCGCGACCGCCGGCCTCTGCCTCCTGCGTGGGAGAGAATCGAAGAAGGAATCAGTAGAAAGAAGAAAGAAAGATAAAGAATGAGAAAGAGATAAGGATGGAGGGTGGTGGTGGAGAATTAAAGGAGGGCTAGGGACGCAGAGGGAGCTAGAGGCGCCAACAATAATTTTTCTAAGTCTTCCCTGCGAGATCGATGGAATGACATTTGTACTGGGTCTTCGTTTAAACCGGTATAAATGTGAGGCTAGCACATTTGTATCGAGCGGAGCCACCACCGGGTACAAAATGTCTCTTCACAACGGCGTGTTGGGGCCTCATCCTCCCCACCCGGCAAAAATACCCGGTACAAATGAAAAATCAGCTCAGTGACAAATACTCGATTCTTTACTAGTGAGCGCATCCACAATATAATTATATGTACGGGCTACAATGCTAACTATGACGTGCTCATCTCTTACAATATAATATGTGGGGCTACAATGGTAACTATGACGCGCTCATCTCCGACGACTTCGTGGATATCTGGAATGACGTTATGTATAGTTTACAAGTAGGGGCGTCCTTGGGATGTGTATCGGTGTAGTATGTGTTTGTTTATACGTTCAGATACTACATTGTACCATAGTTGTTCATGGTAAAAGAAAACAAGCACACATTTCTTTTTAACAAGAACGGTTCTTTAGATTAGCCAGCCGACAGACTGAACAGTCGTTGATTATGCCACTGTCACCACAGGCCAACTCCTTAGGGCATAGGATTACTACGGATGAATCAAGGCCAGTCTACGAAGAACTCAAAGAAATGTATCGAAAACTCTACCCGACTGCTTTTTCCTTGAGGCCTCCAACTCCCAGTCCTAAGTTTTCGGCTTTTCGTGATCCTATTGTACCATGCATGAGACATCTGACATCGTCGTCTGTTTTCGTTCGCACCAGAAGAAAATGATAGCCAGGGACAGAACCTTGACGTGCCCTTTCTTTTATAGACTTCCAAATTTCCAATCGACCAGGCCTCTACTGTTTAATTAATTCCCGTAACAACCGAGCATTCACTTCTCACTTAGGTTCACGGTTAGACTACTAACTGAGCTCGTGATGGAGTTTTGATCAGACTAATAATCTTGTGTGCCGTCTTAAAAAAAGAAAAAGACATGCCATTTTGGCACCCCTGTTGCCGCCTACTGGAAGCATAATCAGATGGTATTATCACTGGAGTAGTGCGTGGGCTACACCGTACCCTGGGCTCCATTCGGCTTGTTTTATTTCGACTTCTTTCGCAATACTTTTCTCTCAGAACAAATTTGTCGTACAAATCAGTGCACAATACTTTTCTCTCAGAACAAATCTGTCATACAAATCAACCGAATATCTGCCAAACAGAGTCTGGTCTGCTGGCGAAACCTCGCGCGCATCTGCAGCCTCACTCGCACATTACACACCCACATGTGTTTGAGGCGTATGTCGGTGTTTTATACTGTCGACTAGTGAATTCACATATGCTAGAAACAATGTTGTGTGCGTAACTGCTACTCGGTTCATTCAAAGAAACTTTTAATTACTTGAACTCATGAATAAGACATGAGTATTTGGCTTAAACTCAAGCTAAAAATATATAAATAGTGTTCTACATAGGAAATATGCATTCTGTACTGTATGACTGTAATCTTTAACAAACTGAGGGAAACACAAAAAAATGAGCATATAAAATGGTAAAGAGTAGAATGGTGTAGCTCAAATACAAGAAAAACATGAGCCATATATCTAAAGTAAAAATAAGTGCATGTAGAATTTGAGGTGTGAATAAAAAAACTAGTAAAATGATAGCACGTACTCATGCAAATTCTATAAATCACCCAGGAACACTAATGGGAAAATTGAGACCTATAATGTCTCAAGAGGAATTACTAGTAACATTATTATAAGTTACTAATGACCACCTGATTGATGCCATTTGAAGTGCTGTTTCCTCAACCACTTGATCCTTACCAGTATCAAATTAAATAATCCAATAGTCATCTTATTACCAAGACTAGTTTTTTTTTGACAGGATACCAAGACTAGTTTGGTACCTGCTGCAACAATAAAAAGTTGCAGATACATATCTCAGCGTGCAGTGAATGGTGTGGTGGAGCTGAAACCATCACAACAGCCAACATGTGAGGTTCTTAAAAAAAGCATTTCCCACAAGAAGACACAAGAATTAAAAAAAACTCTTTGTTCCTCAAAACAAAGAATTCTAACTCTTTGATATGTTACGCCGAAGAAGAAACAAGTTAACAAATAATTGGAGGTATAATTTGTGAGGCACGAATAAAGAACAGGTAGCGAAAGGATCTGTAGCTTAGTGGTTACAAGAGCCTCAGTAGCATCTTAGATCCAATCTAATAGATTCGACTCCCAATGCGAGTGAATTTCTCAAGATTTAACGACGTTTGTTCTTTCAGTGGTAAGCGGTGTTTCCTTCGACAACGAGTCACTTGTGGTGACTTCGTCGGTCTTGAGGATCCATCAGCCCAGTCTTCGAAGATGCTCCTAGGGGTAAGGTTTGTGCGCTTGTGTTCATAGGGATGAGTGTGCGTACGCTGTGAGTGTCTCCATTGTACTGTGTAATTTGCAAAAATAAAAACTGGTAAAATGGTTGCAGTCATGCAATTTCTATGAATTCATTCAGGAACATACATGAGAAAATTAACACTCATCTTAAGGATTCGTCGACCCAGACTTCGAAGATGCTCCTAAGGTAGGGGTTGCACGCTTGTGTTCATAGGGATGAGTGTGTGTGCGTTATGAGTGTTTCTAATGTATTGTATAATTCAAAAAAAATAATAATCGGTAAAATGATTGTAGTCATGCAATTTCTGTGAATTCATCCAGGAACATACATGAGAAAATTAACACTTATACTACCCAACTCATGTTGCTTCAGGAGCATGTCATTATAGATCAAGTCTGCATACAACAAGCTCGTTCTGCCCATTTGTGTAGGGACATTCACACTTCCAGACTCATGTTGCTTCAGAGGCAGGTTAGTATAGCCCAGGTCTGCATACAACAAGCTTGTTCTACCCATTTGTGTAGGGACATTCACAATTAAAAAACTGGTAAAATGATTGTTGTTATCAAATTTCTGTGAAGTCATCCAGGAACATACATGGCAAAATTAACACATATACTACTCAGCTCATGTTGCTTCAGGGGCAGGTTAGTATAGCCCAGGTCAAGCTCGTTCTGCCTATTTATGTAGAGACATTCACAATTTCAGGCTCATGTTGCTTCGGGGGTAGGTTAGTATAGCCAAGATCTGCATACATGAAGCTCGTTCTGCCAATTAATGTAGGGACATTCACAATTCCAGTGGATGTCCCTACCGGTCTTTGTTCTCGGCTTCCCCTTGGAGCCCTACCCGCGCGCCAAGAAGTGTCATGATTCCGTTGTGATGCGGGTGAGAAACGAGAAAAGTTGATTCTTCTTCTTGGACGCCACCCATTCAGATGCCAACCATTTTTACTCTTCCTCTCGATCATCATCCATTTTCTTGTCCATTTGTATTCTTTCATGTTCTTGCCTGGCTACTGCTGACAATGATGCTGGTGCACTACGCCACTACTCAAGTGTGTGGGGGGAACAAATGCAGGCTCAGATGGAGGCGTTTTGTGGTGCCCCCCCCTCCTCGCTTTTGCAGAGCAGCACCGCGTGCACTTATGGGTGCGCGAAACACGCAGAGGGTAAATTTTGCTCACGTGCACGTACACGGTCGTCCACGTGCACTATCAATTAAGCTGATGAGATGACAGGCATGGCAAAGAGGATTTATGTTCTATATATGCTTGTTGACAAGGAGTTTTTAGAGCTTGAAAAGTTGACATGTCTGAGTCTCGCATGTCTCAACCATGCTGGTTCCTCCAACCTTGCCAAAAAGGCATAAGTTAATGTGATGCACGCGGTTCCGTTTACGTTTAATTAATTTTCATCAAAAGACGCCAGGGGATTATTTTTAAACACCTCAAGCTCATCTTCACCCATGACAATCTAGTGACCAGTTTCGGTGAGTTGATCAATACTCACAAGATTGCTGCGTAATTTAGGGATGTAGTACAGCTCCTGGAGCAGCAGCCACTGCTTGTCATTCTTGCATGCAAACATAATTGAGACTTTGCCCAAAATTTGCATTGTGGACCATCGCCAAATTTGACATTATTGGTGACAGATTCATCAAGTTCACAAACCTTCATCTTGTCTCCAGACAGACATGTGGTTGCTTGCTCCATTATCGAGCCATCGATAATCACTTTTGGTGTTGCTACATGCTCCTCTGTGTGCAGCTCCGGGCACACTTTTACTTCATTGAGGAACACAAACTCTTGTTGTTCTTGCCTATGCGTGACAGCGTGAGATGCAACGCACATGTGACCCGGGTGGACGAATCGGCTTGGTCTCCCTCAGATGGGCATGTGGAACAGTGGAAGCCAACCCGGGTGGTGCGATGAGGCCGGTGACCTATCACGCTCTCACGAACGGAGCCCTCCCAATGCTTGGGGAGCTTCCCGACTTCGAGTTTGATGTCGTAAAAAAAAACTGAGGCTTTCAATCCTCCAGATCTCACCCGTGACCTTCTTGACCTTAGACACCTGTTCTTTGCCTTGGTCGCACGATCGCTTTGGAAAGAGAGGAACCGTCGCGTCCACGAGCGGGCGGCCTTGCAGCCGGTGGCCCTTGCCGGGGCCATCTTGGAGGACGCACGTCTCTGGGCTAGAGCGGACTTCGTGTCGATAGCCGCCCTGTTAGGCTTTCGCCGCCGGGTTGTGGCGCCTTAGCTTGTCGTTTTTTCGTTTTCGTTTTTTTGTCTTTGCTCGGGTCTTGGGCCCTGACTCGTCTGCTGTAACTTGTTTCAAACTTTTTTCTTCTTAATGAAAAACGTGCTATGCACGTCTTAAAAAAAACCCGTTCTTTGCCTTGATTATCCAGATCTGCGAACTTCTTTTCCCAAATTGCCTCACCGTCGGTGAAGGGCTTGTTGAGTATTGCAATATGCTCGGCGAATTGCTTTTGGATCTCTTCTAGTGGAGTCGAGTCAAGTGTTTATGGGGAGAAATCGGATCCAGGATGTGAAATTGTCTCTTATACGATATATGTTAGCAACACGAGGATTGAGAGGAAGTAAGAAAATTGGGAGCATGAACGACAAGGGGGATCAAGGAGGAATGCTTAGATTCGAGTATAAGGGATTGGTATTTACAACATGTTCTTCTCTCTCTCGTTCCGCTCTTTTAAGTTTTAACTCTCTTTAACTCACCCAGAGTTGCTCACGGGTCACGGCACCTCGCACAAACTTACATGGGCCTCACCCACTCCAGCCAAGATATCCACACGCTAACCTTCCAGCTCATCCTCGGTCCACAATGAAGACATTCGTCAGTACTCAGAAGTTGTCGTCGGTCAGTGGTACTGACATCGGTACGCATAAAGCTCATTGCAACGCTGTTGATGCTTCTTCCTCGACGCTGCCCATTCCCATGCCATACGATCATTCTTCTGTTTCTCGATCATCTTTTGTTTGCCATCTTGCGTGGTCTTGCCTACCGTTGATAACTTGGTATGGATCCTGGCGCTCTCTCTCGATCAAGTGTGGTCTGGAAACGAGATGGAAACTAATGGAGGCGTTTGTTTGTGGTGCCGCCTGTTTGCTTTTGTAGAGCAAAGCAACACCACGTAGCTTTTGTTTGAGGCTTGAGCCATCCGGATCAAATGAGCTTTTTCAGTCTCCAACCGAACTAAACTAAAAATAAGCGCATGTAGAATTGTGAGGCACGAATTAAAAATCAGTGACATGGGGGTGCCCCCACCTACTATATATTAATCAAAAGAGGATGGGGGTTGTTTGATTTGGAGTTGAAAAAGTCAAACGACATATGATTTAAAACGGAGGGAGTATTAGGTAAACTCATGTGCATTCAAGGCGGAATGGAGCTACTTGTGGACACGGTGACTTTGAGCTATTTGGATCAAATGAAACGACTTCATGTTCAAGCATCTTATGTTGACGTACGCTAAGCTAAACCACAGTACCTACAAAGCCACATTGCAAATTGGAATCGCGAAAGAAGTCTTGTGTGCCACTTAACGGAAAAGTTGACATTGTCCTCCCATCCAGTCATCTTCTTCGCTAACATCTCAATGCATGGTAGAGGTGATCCCAAGTCTACAGATGCCGCTGAAATTGTGTACGTTGAGCTTTCTTCCTTGATGCCGCCCATTCCCGTGCCACCCGACCATTTTACTGTTTCTCAACCGTGTCATCCATTTTTTTCCCCCGTTTACAATATTGTACGTTCTCCTAATAACGCGCTCATATGGATGTTGGTGGTGCTCTCAAGTTTGGTCGGGAGACAGACTCTCCTAAATGGAAACCCGTGATGTATGTGATGCCCCTGCTTGCTTTTGTAGAGCAACACCACACGGGCCTGTAAACTTCTATGTATGGGAGGCATCTGTTAATGAGGTTATGAAGACGAAAGGGTACAATTACACCTACTACACTGTTCATGAGTAACACTGCAATTAAGAAAATGTTTTTGCGTTGTCTGGCAATTTTGCTCGTGGGCATTCAAAACTGAGGGAACAAACTACTGGTGGACACGGTGCCTTTGAAGGCTTGAGCCATTCGGATCAAATGAATCGTTTGATCGATCGGATTAGCTCTCACAGTCTCACTCTCCATTGGCATCGGCAGGGTATTTTAAGGCAACTGTGCCCCGCGCACATCCCTGAGAGACCCTGACCCACTGCGAACAAGGGCGGACCCAGGATTTGAGTTGTTATTGGCATCCAAAAATTTTCAAAGGGTGTTTTTTTTTTGTCAGCCTAAAGTATGGATTCTTAATACATAATTGAGTAATAAAGTCACAAGTTTCATAAACTTTGTGATCACCACATCGATGCTATCTTGCTGCACTTGCTAGTTGAAAACTGGTCAAGAAGTGAGTCTATCCCACGTCGCAAACCGTTACAATACATTTTCGTGATGTTTCTTTCCACAGAGAAGGCCAGTTCCTAGCTAGGAGCTTGTCTGCGGTGAGGATTTTGCTCTGGACTAGGAGCCAGGCAAAAAAATAAAAATAAAATAATAATTGTGTTTTCCTTCCGCTTGAGCTTTCCAAATGGTGTCAAGTAAGTATATCACGTCATCATCGTTTCATAATATAGCAATCCAACGAAATCCTTTTTTTTTGAGCGGCAATCCAACGAAATCCATTTACGGTACGGCAAACCGGCAAAATCCAGCTTTCCGAGCGCCTCCCTCCCTTCCGCTCCGCCTCCGCGTCGCTTCATCTCTGCGCCGACCGCACAGCTGTCTCGGTCGCGCCACTCCATCTCCTTCCCGGTGGCGCGCCCCCATCTCCGTCCCGTCCGTGCGCTCCATCTCAGTCGCAGCCGCGTGGCGCATCCTCTGTCCCCCGCCGTGCTGTGACTCCGTCCCGGCCTCTCCGCTCGGCCTCTGTCTCAACACCGCTGCCGCGTACATTTCGACCTGCGAAATCTCTACCTCGACCGCCGCCTCCGCACCTGTGATGTGAGTTCTCTTCGATTCGTCCTCACCTGTTGCCTAGGGTTTGTACTTGTCGTGCCTGCGTCCATGACCTTTGATTTGAAGTTAGCATCTCCATTCCTGTGGCGGCGATGCAACTTGAAGTTTAGTTGTGCTACATCCGATGCAGAGAGCACTTGCATTAATGCATTCGCAGATGGGATCTGCTGTGATGTTGTGATATGTTCTTTTTTAAATAAAGGATGGGGGAGATCCTCCTAGTATCTGTCATGTTTACTATTTACTTGTTGTTTAATGTATATACTTTAGGTTCAAGTCCCAGATGAATCAGATATATACGAATCAAATTTCATTTTGCTTATTCCGTCAAGCATCCATTTGCTTGTAATGTCATTTCAGTAGGTTATCTGAATTGAAAAAAAAATGTTTACATTGATGCTGCACAAAACTGGTCCGTTCGAGGTGTCGTTGTAGCTGCGTTGTAAGGTTCTGGTCAGGTGTAAGTTTCCCCTGTTGCAAACGAAATGTAATCTGGGTAGCCGATGGCCGGCGAACAAAACTGTGCTGTAACCGCTGAAACGGTCTTTCTTTTAAGTAAGACGGGGGCATCAGCCCTAAAACTGTAAAAATTGATGCTGCACAATCCTAGTAATTAGGTAACTTTACTGCAACAAAAATGCACGCCTTGTTTCTTAACTAAACTGAATTTTAGTTAACTTGACATCTCACAACCATGAGTATTAGTGTCTGCTACATGGTTGCATGAACAAAATTTCAGGCTAGAAATTATATGAACATCAAGGGACCTTGCTTTACAGACCTGATTCGATTGCACTTATCAAAGGTCCTGCAGTTTCTTTCTTTCCAACTATTATAAGGTGTGTACATCATCAGCTGCAGCTTTAGTTCTTATGCATTTGGTTGCAATAGGGGCGGAGCTAGAGTAAAACTGTGGGGGGTGCAACACTTCATTAAAAGACTTCTCTAGCTAGGTTGTGTGCTGATTTTGCTGAGCTATGGGTGCATCACATTGGGCCGAGGAGGTGCATAAAGGGTGAAAAATCGTTGGCAATCACTGAATTTTGTTTTGGATCTGGGTGCGGCCGCACCTGTTAGATAATTGATTAGCTCCTCTCTTAATCCCCTCATTAGCAAAGTCAAAGGAGTTGGTGGAAACTCCTCCAGTGCACTGCACAGCCAAAGGGGGCAGCAGAGGCACTCAAGTGTATCAGGGCAAGCATGCCCTTGTGAAGTCCTGTACATAGCTAAGTAGTGTACTAGTATAAGTACAAGTAGCTGTAAAAGTAGAAGTACTAGAAGGTATGAGTAGCTTATGTACCTAGGTTTGACTTTGGCCCCTACAAAAGGAGTAGAAGGCAGCAATGCAAAAGGTAGTTCAGTTAAGCAGCAGCACTAGGTGCAGGCGTGTGTGTTCTGAACTCACCTGAGTTCTTCTTCTTCCTACCTCTCTGGTCTGGGCTAAGTGTGAGAGCTGAGAGCTCGGCATTGGTGGCTGCAGGGCAGCTCCATTGCCAATAGTTGGCATCAGAGCCGCGGGTGAAAGGAGAGGCGCACGGAAGTGGAGATGGCCGACCAAAGGCGAGGGCGCGACGGCGGGCGCGGGCGTGGCTGAGGGCGCGGCCGCTCCGTCGGTCGCCGCGGGGAATCGGTCTCACCACGTCGCGGGGCGACGTATGTGGTGAAGAAGACCATCCGCGACGTGGGGAATGCCCAGTTCCCGACCCTCACCAGGACGAATTACGCCGAGTGGGAGGTCCTCGTCAAGGTGATGTTCAAGGCGCGCGGGCTCTGGAGAGCCGTGAGCGTCGGCACTGAAGATGAGGAGGAAGATCAGCTCGCCATGGAGGGGATCCTCAAGGCTGTGCCGGCGGAATATCGCGTCGTGCTCGGGAACAAGGACTCGGCGAAGGAGGCGTGGGACGCCTTGAAGTCCATGCGGCTCGGCGGCGAGCGGGCGCGCAAGGCCAAGTCGCAGCAGCTGCGGCGCGAGAGTACGAGGCGCTCGAGTTCAAGGACGGCGAGGCCGTCGAGGACTTCGCGCTGCGTCTCACCGGCATGGTGACCGAGCTCGCCGCAGTAGGCACAACCGTCGGGGAGCAGGACGCCGTGCAGAAGCTCCTCCGCAGTGTCCCGGAGAAGTACGACCAGGTCGCAATCTCCATTGAAACCTGCACGGAGCTGGAGTCCCTGACGATTGAAGACGTCACGGGACGCCTCAAGGCGGTCGAGGACCGCTACAGCGCAAGAGCGGCAAAGGCGGGCGCCACGACGGCAGGCGCCAAGCTTCTGCTCGCCGCTCAGGAGGAGCGGGCGCTGCAGCTGCGCGGACGCGAAGCAGGGGAAGGGTCCTCTGCTCCGCGGGCGCTCCAACACGTGCGGCCGTGGCGGCGGCGGCGGGCGCAGTGGCAGCCGCAGAGTCGCCAAGGACCAGTGCCTCAATTGCGGCGAAACAGGGCACTAGTCCAGGGATTGCAGGCAGCCGCGCCGTGAGCGCGCACATCTGGCTCAGGAGGACGATGACGAGCCGGCGCTCCTGATGGCGCAAGTCTGCGCGCTCCACGACGCATAGGAAGAAGTCGCGTCGCGTGCCCCTGTGGTGCTCGACGAAAGGCGAGCACAAGTTCACCTCGGGGAGGAGGACGGTAGTGGCGACGACAAGAAGAAGATGTGGTACCTGGACTCGGGCGCCAGCAACCACATGACCGGAGAACGCGAGGCCTTCTCCGAGCTCGACACCGGTGTCGTCGGAACAGTGAAGTTCGGCGACGGTTCGCGCGTGGAAATTCGAGGGCGCGGCACCATCGTCTTCAAGTGCCAGAACGGCGCGCACCGAGCCCTCGCCGACGTGTACTTCATCCCCAAGCTTCGAAGCAACATCATCAGCATTGGGCAACTTGATGAGCGAGGCTGTCAGGTGCTCATCGACGACGGCGTGCTACGGATTCGCGACAAGGATCGCCATCTGCTCGCCAAGATCAACCGCTTCACGAACCGCCTCTACAAAATCGACCTCCGGATCACCAGACCTGTGTGCCTGGCGGCGCACGGCGACGACGAGGCCTGGCTGTGGCACGCGCGCTTCGGCCACCTCAGCTTCGATGCGCTGAGGAACTTGGCGCGCCATGGGATGGTGCGCGGCCTGCCGGAGATCGTCCACGACGGGGAGCTGTGCGACAGCTGCCTCGCTGGGAAGCAGAGGAGGCGCCCATTCCCCAAAACGGCGACGTACCGCGCCGAGGAGCTGCTGGAGCTCGTGCACGGGGACTTGTGCGGGCCAATCACGTCGGCCACTCACGGCGGGAGGCGCTACTTCCTCCTGCTCGTGGACGACTGCAGCCGCTTCATGTGGCTGCAACTGCTGACCAGCAAGGCTGAGGCAGTGGCGGCGATCCGACAGTTCAAGGCGCGAGTGGAGACGGAGACGGGGAAGAAGTTCAAGGTTCTCCGCACAGATCGGGGGGGGTGAGTTCACCTCGATTGAATTTGGTGTGTATTGTGCAGAGGAGGGGATCCAGAGGCACACGACGGCGCCCTACTCGCCGCAGCAGAACGACGTTGTGGAAAGAAGAAACCAAACCATCGTCGGCATGGCACGCAGTATGCTCAAGGCCAAGGGCGTGCCGGTGATGTTCTGGGGCGAGGCGGTGAGCACGGCGGTGTTCATCTTGAACCGCTCGCCGACGAAGAGCTTGAAGGGGATGACTCCCTTTGAGGCATGGCACGGTCGGAAGCCGGACGTGTCGTTCCTGCGCACGTTCGGGTGCGTGGGACACGTGAAGGAGACGAGGCCGGGCCTCGCGAAGCTGGCGGATAGGAGCACGCCAATGGTGCTCCTCGGCTACGAGGCAGGAAGCAAGGCTTACCGCCTCTACGATCCACGTGCACGGCGAGTGTGCATCTCGCGCGATGTGGTGTTCGACGAGAAGAAGGCGTGGCGCTGGGAGGAGCGTGGCGACGGGGAAGGTGGCGAAGGAAGCACGACAAGCAGCTCCTTCACCATCGAGCACTGGGTGACCCGTGAAGCAGAGGAGGTACAAGGAGATGGGGATGCAGGGGCGGGGCGGCGGCTGAAGCAGAGCAGCCTGGCGCACCCACTGAAGCAGAGCCGGGGTCACCTGTTGGACAGGGATCACCGGCGTCGGGAACGCCTGTGGGACAGGCATCGCCGGCAAATGCGTCCCCAAGTACGACCTCACCAATCCGCTACGCGTCTCCGCCACCAGAGGTGTCAGACCTCGTCGACGACGACTACGATGGGGAGCCGCTGCGATTCCGGGCGATGGAAAACATCGTCGGACATGGGCCTCCGCCCGGGCTCGCGACGCGCAACCTCGACGATCAGGAGCTGCATCTGGGGAGCGCAGAGGAGCCGACGACGTTCCGCGAGGCGGAACGCGACCACCGCTGGCGGAAGGCAATGGTCGAGGAGATGAACTCGATCGAAGAGAACGAGACGTGGGTGCTCGTCGATCCGCCGGCGAATTGCCGGCCGATTGGGTTGAAGTGGGTCTTCAAGGAGAAGCACGACGAGCACGGCAACGTAGTCAAGCACAAGGCGAGGCTGGTGGCGAAGGGCTACGTGCAGCGGGAAGGAGTGGACTTCGAGGAGGTCTTCGCTCCGGTTGCGCGGATGGAGTCCGTGCAACTGCTGATTGCGATGGCGGCAATCAAGGATTGGGAAATCCATCACATGGATGTGAAATCCGCCTTCCTAAACGGGGAACTCAAGGAGGAGGTCTTCGTGCAGCAGCCGCCGGGCTTTGTGGTCGCCGGCAAGGAGCACTAGGTGCTCCGCCTGCGCAAGGCGCTCTACAGTCTGCGGCAGGCGTCGCGGGCGTGGAACATCAGGCTCGACGAGAGCCTGACGACGCTCGGCTTCGCCAAGTGCCCAGCGAGCACGCGCTCTACACCAAGCAGGCGGCGCGCGGCACCATCATCGTCGGCGTGTACGTAGATGACTTGGTCATCACCGGCGAGAAGAAAGGGGACATCGAGGCATTCAAGAAGGAGATGACGAAGATGTTCCGCATGAGCGATCTGGGATTACTCAGCTACTACCTCGGAATCGAGGTGGAGCAGAGGAGCCGCGGCACCACCCTGTGCCAGAGCGTGTACGCGAAGAAGCTCCTGGAGCGGAGCGGCATGAGCGGCTGCAAGGGAGTACAGGCGCCGATGGAGGAGAGGCTCAAGCTGTCGAAGGATAGCACGGCGGCGACGGTCGACGCCACGAATTCAGGAGCATCGTCGGCGGGCTGCGGTACCTCACGCACACACGGCCCGACATCACCTTCGCCGTGGGGTATGTGAGCCGCTTCATGGAGGATCCCAGGGAGGATCACCTCGCCGCGGTCAAGCACCTGCTACGCTATGTGGCGGGGACGAGCGGGCACGGCCTAATCTACCCGCGGTGAGGAATGACGGCGCTGGAGCTGACTGGGTACAGCGACATGGCGGGCGACATCGACGGAAGGAAGAGCACCTCCGGCGTGCTGTTCTTCTTCGGCGATTGCCCCATCACCTGGCAGTCCCAAAAGCAGAAGATCGTCGCGCTGTCCACCTGCGAGGCAGAATACATCGCGGCGGCGACGGCGAGCTGCCAGGGAGTCTGGCTGGCGCGCCTGCTCAAGGAGCTCACCGGAGCAAAGCTCCAGGCGCCAGTCCTGATGGTGGACAACAAATCCGCTATCGCGTTGGCCAAGAATCCTGTCCTACACGATCGCAGCAAGCACATCGACACCAAATTCCATTACATTCGTGACTGCATCGAGGAAGGGAAGATCAAGGTTGAGTATGTTGAAACTGCTCAGCAACTTGGCGACATTCTCACCAAGCCATTGGGGCGGCTCAGGTTCTAGGAACTAAGAAGCAAGGTGGGAATTGAGGTGATCAAGGAGGAGCAACACAATTAGGGGAAGGATTGTTAGATAATTGATTAGCTCCTCTCTTAATCCCCTCATTAGCAAAGTCAAAGGAGTTGGTGGAACTCCTCCAGTGCACTGCACAGCCAAAGGGGGCAGCAGAGGCACTCAAGTGTATCAGGGCAAGCATGCCCTTGTGAAGTCCTGTACATAGCTAAGTAGTGTACTAGTATAAGTACAAGTAGCTGTAAAAGTAGAAGTACTAGAAGGTATGAGTAGCTTATGTACCTAGGTTTGACTTTGGCCCCTACAAAAGGAGTAGAAGGCAGCAATGCAAAAGGTAGTTCAGTTAAGCAGCAGCACTAGGTGCAGGCGTGTGTGTTCTGAACTCACCTGAGTTCTTCTTCTTCCTACCTCTCTGATCTGGGCTAAGTGTGAGAGCTGAGAGCTCGGCATTGGTGGCTGCAGGGCAGCTCCATTGCCAACAGCACCCACAACAGCCAACATAGCTCCGCCCCTGGGTCGCATAGTGCAAAGTTTGGGCTGCATGGTCAGTTCATGGTCGTCACTCATCAGTTTATCATCGATCAACTTTCTTTGCATCAGAAGCCAAGGAAAGAATTCTGATGCTGATGTCCTGTCATACCATATTATCTTGTCCTGGGCATTGCAGCATAGGTACCTTATTCAGTTTGACTAGTAACTAGGTACTATAGACTCTGGAGTAGCACAGACACCTTTTTCCTTCTGACTGGTAACTTGTCCTGGGCAATGTTTGATTTTGGGAATAAGAGCATACTTTCTTGAGTGGTTTGTTAACAAAATTACTTACCCATATTTACTTGAGTTGCTGACCTTTGCAGCTTCCAGATGCAAAAATATATATGCTTTCTTTGACTTGTACCTGGTACTTGGTAGTGCTGCATCTGCTATGCTTGTGAAAGTTTCTGCGCAAGTAGCATGGCTGACCCTGACTGAAGGTCCATGATCAATATACTCAGATATAACTTGCGAGTTGCCAAATTTTGCAAAACATTTAGATATTACTTCATGTCAGTATCGTGTCACTTTCGCAATAAAGTTCTTGTTCGAGCAGACATCCTAGTGGTACTTTGGACTTGTTTTGCTTCATCGCTTGTGCCAAATTTCTTTCAAGTATAACAATTGAGCTGTTCAACAATTTCCCTATCTGACTGAACGTATTCTTGTATCCTTAATGCTTTGATTTATTGTTATTTCCTCGGTTCTACTGTCTAGTGCAGCTTACTCCTTGTCAGACACAAATCTTGCTCTTGGAGCGTCTAGAAGCTTCTCGATCCTTCCCCCGGAGTGGATGGAGCGGAAGTTCTATGAGAAGTACACCGCCCTCAAGGTACCGCCCGCCTGCTTCTTCCCTGTCCCGTTTCTGCACCCCGCCCGCGGTGGCTTGATGCTGCAATTACTTTCTTTCTGGTTGGATCCCTTGTCGTGCTGCAGAAGCGGAAGCTGCTCGATGAGGGGTTGGAGCGGAAGCGGGAGGAGCAGCTCAAGGAGCTTTACGATGGTGAGGCCAGGCTGCTAAATTTGGGCTGGATTATGGGAGGAATTGTTTTGGGGAGAAATGGATTTCTTTTCCCTTCATTTTGATTTTATTTTGTTTTGATGATGCAGCCATGAAGGACTGGGTCAGCGGCCTCGAAAAGGATAAAGAGGAGCTCAGTGAGAAGCTGTAAGATTCGACTATTTACAATTGAGTGGGGTTAGGGTTTTGTTGTTCAGGGGTGGAAATGGTGCCTACACTGTTGCTTGTGTCCCAGTTTTGTTTTTGCTAATTTGATGATTCCAGGGCGGACAAGGAGGATGAGCTTGAGAAGGCCCGTGAGGAATTCCTTGAAGCTCTTAGGGGTAAGATTCTCTACTGCCTGCAACCATGTTTCCTTTTTATTTTTTCCTGTCTAGTTTGTCATGAGAAGTAGCCAAGTAGGCACGGGTTGAGTTAATCCTTTTCAGCTGATTCTCCTTAATTTGATGTAATTATGCCTTTAACCAACATGCACAAAGACTGTCTTGGCGTCTACACATTGGCTCTACAAAATTGTTAATGAGAAATGGACACACATGCCCTATTGGATGGCATTCTGCAATTACTTAATGTTTTTAACAGCACTACAATATGAACTGAGAGAGGAAATGTTTGAGATAGCTATGCTGTTGCTTGATGGACAAATACTTGAATACGGAATCCTGAGTGATAGGTGAAATTTGTGAAATGGAGAAAACATGATATGGACTAACTAGGGATAGCCCGAAGAACCTATTCGTCGCCCTCCCGCGGGAGGCTCTGGCTACTTTTAGGGTTCTTCTTGCTTGCCTTCAACTGATACAATAGGGTCTCCTTTTATAGAGATCCCTGATTTGCCTCTTAAGTAAATATCATCCTAACTGAATCTATCTACTCCTATCTCCACAAACTACTAATCCTATCCTGCGGTACTGTTCACGCAACAGTACCGTGGACCTGGGCCTAGGACAAGGTGGGGCCATCCAACTGGCCATAACAACATATGTACAGATATGTGTGTCAAACAGTTCAGGCCAGAGCATACTACCTTACTGCACTGTGGACACTGAAGGACATTTAATTTTGCCGTGTGACGACTTTACTGCTTTGCATTACTGGATTGCTGGGTATAGCTTATTAGCATATTAGATAAATTAAGAATAATTTATGCCATGTACATTTGTTAAAATTTAACTGTTTTGTATTGTTTGCGATATGGTCATGCAACTGGCCAACTTTGCATTCATAAATTTTCTGGCCCGTCGAAATGATACCTTGTGTTCATACACTTGTCCTTTTGCTATGGTCCAAAATATGTTTCCCTTTCAAATTATTCTGCAAACCTACATTAATCATTTAATCTTGATGTGGTAATTTAAGTCATAGTTTGCATGCACCTTGTTACGACAATATTATTCATCACGATCTGTGAGATGGAGCAGTCCTTTTGCATCATCTTTACTTTAAGGCTGACATAATATCTCCTTTTCCTGTTTTTATCTATTTGGTCTCAACTAAGTTGATTTAGGTGCCACAATATTCACTTATTTTTCGTTGTTGTTTCATGCAGCAAAGGACAGTGAAAATCTAAGGCTTAAGAAGCTCTTGGATGAGCAGATCGAAAAAAACAATTCTACTGCTACTGGGTCTGTGGACCACCCAATTCAAATGTCGCCTAAAAGGAAGTCACCAGTGTCAAATAGCAACTCAAAGAGGGTACAGTTGAACGAAAATGCTTCCATTCCTCACAGTGGCCTCGAGGAGGAATCTCAAGAGGTTTTTGTCTGTGGAAGACCAATTAGTTCCTTGTAATATAAAAGTATTTGAGTGAGCTTTGTTTACTAATCATGTTCGTATGGCTTGAATTGTTCTGATCCTGCAGCTAGGATGCTCTAGAAGATACACATGCATCTTAGGTTAGTGAAAGTATAAATGTTGTTACTAATTTGTTGCATGCCTTCAAATTATTTAACCAGTGTGTTTGTTGATTCAGGGAACGAGACAAACGAATGTCCCAGAGCTCATATGCTTCATTTGCTGCTTCAATCATTAGTTCGCATGAAAGTCACAGTAGATGATGGGACCGAAAGATTTTCAGTTTCAGTGTGCCATGAAGCTAGTGGTACTTGTTCCTGATGGGTCTCATGCTCTTGTTTTTACTGCAGCTCAGTACTAGAGTAACATTAGCTATTATACGAGATACTTTTTATGCTTTTGCTGTTACTATCATTATCCAATTTGATATGTTACTTATGGATGTTGCCAGCATAAATGTGCAGACTTAATAATATTATCTTAAACTGACTTAGATGATCAAAGGTAGATGTTAATGTCTTTACCAAAAAAAAAAGCATATTTGTTTTTTGTTGCTTTGTCATTTGGCCTTGCCTTTTTATATGGAACTGCTGCATATTGGATCTTATTGGCTACCAAAAATGTGTAATGATATCAATAGTGATGCAAGATCATGGATAATTGAAATAAATGCAATACTTTCAAATTGTCAGCATCTAAAATTTATAATATGGTGATATATTAACTTATTTCTTTATGTACCCCAAATATACCTTGAAAATATTGGTGATAGGGGAGGGGAGGGGAGGTGTAAGCCTTCTTGGTAAGTACTGATACGTAGCTCAAGATGTTGGCCTCTGTCAAATAATGCAGAGTCAGCACACTTTATGGTTGCCACAGCTATTATGTTAACAAAGTAGCACCAATCATATGGATTTCATTCCATCGAGGATGTTACATTTACTCTGACTCTCAAGTCATGTGGTGTAAATGAACTGATTATGATCCTTGATGAGTTGTTCAAATTGATGCAGGTTACAGTTTCAATCTCACATGGTTAGAGAAACTTGGTGAATGGTCGTATAGGGTCTCTTCATTGGGCACCCTGGAAAGAACAGCCGTCGATTGGATGAAGCAGGACATAAGGTTCAGTATGAACATGTGCTGCAAGTTTTTCGAGCGGATATCAAACATCACGAGGGAGTGACATCATGCTCTTGAAACAGGAAGCCTCTGGATGTAAAAAAATGTCCTCTGGATGTAAAAAAGTGGTTGATGTGCTATCTCGTGTGAGAACTGTTGTTTTACTGCCTGTATCCTTGCGTCAAGCTTGGTTCGTGGGTGATAGTAGTTGCCATGTCATCCAATGTGACCTTCACTTCTTGGGTTCAAGTTGTTACACTTGGCACTTTGGCAGGTACCTGGGTCGTCTTGTAGGAGTATTCACTTTGGTGTCTCCATATGTATAGCTATTCCTTTTTTTTTTGATCTGGAACTGCCCCATAGATATTGATGTTGTGGTCAATTTGAACAACTCCAGTTAAAATGACATTAAAACAATTTCAAAATATTTCATTATCGTGACATGGAATAGAAAATGTAGAATGATGGAATAGCATAGGTTACATAAAATAAAAAAGGTACAGAGTATGTTGCTTTATGCATCTGTCACAGACAAAACTAAATGAATGATCCATGTCCCGATTTTTAGGGTGAGCGATCCGTTTAGTTGTTTTTCTTTACAAATGTTTGCATGGCCTTTATCTTTTATGAAATATAAATCATTTGTGAGTTGTGACATCATGGGTACAATAGAATAATTGGCTCGATTCATGTATGGGTGGACATAGATCATGTGCATCCGCGTCCTGGAACTCTGCCCTGGAGTTGTTCCGAGGGATGCAGGTATGAATTCCTACACGGCTGTGAGGGGTGCTGCAAGTTTGTGCGGAGCTAGCTCTTCTGTATCAGTGGAGTAACACGCAGCACTTTTTTCTCAAATGCAGCAGTGAGTTCAACATTCAGTTCAATGCTTTGCTTGTCTCAAATGTGGATGGGTAGATAGAGCTCTAAGAGTTTTCCATCAGATCGATGAGAGACTACATATCATGGAATTCAATGCTCTCCTGCTACATCCAACATGGTTTGTATGTTGAGTCCATTGAGTTTTTTGTTCTTCTTTTTTTGTGAAATGCTTCAACATGGTTTTCAGCCTGATCATGCCTGTGTTACATGTAAGCTTGTCCTTAGCATTGGGACATATTTTTTCAATAAGGAAAACTTCATTAATCTTAGACAATTATATCAAGGTGATACAACTGAACTAAGATTTTTCCTGGCCCGTGCATATCTAAGATGCACACAACCTATAAAAAAAAGAGAGAAAGATTTTACAGCATTGGGACATTTAGGTTGGCTCATGCCTATGCTATAAAGCATAGTCTTCATACTGATTTGAGGAAAATAGCCGGCTATCTATTATCTAGACATAACAAATCAGTTCAAATAATCCGACTAGTGCTAGTCTCCTTTACCCCAGCAAATAAATCAGTTGTATGAGGCCCAATTCATATACCTTCGGTGTTCAATCATGATCACCAAAGAACTGATTAATCACGCAAATTCCATGGAAGTCTGAGTGGAGTCATATGTATTCATTTCGAAACAAGGGCCATTTTCTCAAGAATGATTCTGAGCACAGATTTTCTCTAGAGGCCAGCCACACACTTTTGCCTTCGAGGCAACCCAGCTACAAATGGCACGACAAAACTAATCTTGCGTCAGGCTGCGCACCTGTTAATCTAGAGAAATAAATAAGTGAGCCGGCAGGCTGAGCACCTGTTAATTGTACCACTTCCATAACAGCCAGCTCGTTAGGACTTATTTTTTAAGACGTGCAAAGCACGTTTTTCATTAAGAGATGGGAGAACAAAAATCGAGTTTGGGTTTGAGTAAGCACCGACAAAGACAGACCGGCCGAAAGGAAGAAAGGGACAAACAAAAGGTTAAAAGACAGAAATTACAACGGACTCGAAGGTCACACGCCAAGCAAACGAGCTAGAGGAAGGAAGCCCGCGCGCGCCCAGGTCTTGCCGGCGCGAGCACCACGGGCATAAGCGTCTCTTTGTCGTGAACGCGTCTGTTGCGCTCCTTCCAAAGCGACCAAGCGACCAACCAGATGAACACATCAAACCCTCTTCTCCTCACCTTAGCGACCGACTTTCGAGCGGAGCACCACCAAGCAGCAAGATTCCCGGGGCTGTCCGGGGCGAGATCAGGTAGGAGAATATAGCTGAGGGTTTGGAACCATGTGTCTCGAGTGTAGACACAGTCTACAAGGAGATGGTCCAAGGTTTCAACCTCCTGTGCATAGAGGGCACAAGTATCAGAATCCTTTAGACCATGACGGTGAAGTCTATCAGACGTCCAACAACGACCATGAAGAACTAGCCAAGCAAATAACTTGCACTTCCCAGGCATCTGGATCTTCCAAATGTGACGGGCTCCCAGGATATCGACGCGACCAAGAAAGAGTGCGGAGTAGGCGGATGCCGAAGAGTATTGACCGTTGGGCGACCATTTCCAAATAAACTTATCAGGATCCGACGTCAACCTCACGTCGCGCACAAGATCCCAGACAGTAAGGTATTGGACGAGAACCTGTACAGTCCGGGCATGCGTAATATTAGCGACCCAGCGTAAACCGTGAGGTCCGGTACTGAGAGCATCCTTCACAGTACGGGAGCTAGCGTCGGATCCTCGGCGAGACGGCAGCCCGAAGATTAGGTGCCAAGTGTTTGATAGAGCAACCGGCGAGCCAGTTGTCCTCCCAAAACAGAGCCCGAGTACCATCTCCGACCTCGACTGAAACGGAGGCATCGAAGAAAGCCTGTGCGGTATGATCGACCGAGAACCGAAACACCGCCCATGTCCTGTCCGGGTCCGTGCGAGCCAACCAAAGCCACCGCAGACGGAGGGTCGTCCCAAAGGCGCGGAGGTTAGGTAAGCCCAGACCACCGAAGCGCGTCGGACAGGAGACGTTCACCCAAGTGACCAGACAACGCCCGCCCGAGCCAACCTCAGTTCCGCACCAAAGGAAGCCTCGGATGAGTGTTTCGACCGCTTTCAGCGCCCACGATGCAATGGCGATCGTCATGGAGATATGCACCGGAATGGCCGAAAGTGTGGACTTGGCAAGAACCAGACGACCACTCTGATTCAGCAGTCTCCCTTGCCAAGGTTGGAGATGTTTAGCGACCTTATCGACCAGAGGTTGAAGGGTAGCTTTGGGGAGTCTCCTGATGGAGAGTGGAACCCCAAGGTAGGTGCAAGGGAAATCAACGATAGATCAAGAGAGAATGGAGCGAACCAAGGAAATATGCTCCTCAGCACAGTTGATGGGGTAGACATGACTCTTAGAATAATTAGCCGCCAAGCCCGAGGCTTTCTCGAAGAGGGACAACACCCCTTTGACGACCCGCAGATCAAGCTCGACCGGAGAGAAAAAAGCGACCACATCGTCAGTATAGAGTGAGGCACGAAAACAGAAGTAATTCCGGCCCAAATCCTGGAGCAAGCCCTGGGAGTCAGCCTTGCGGAACAAGGCGTGGAAGCACTCCATCATCAGCACAAAGAGCATAGGAGAGAGGGGGTCCCCCTGTCGAAGGCCGCGACACGTGGCAGATCCGATCACCTGGAACACCATTAAGAAGGATTCTAGTGCTAGCAGTAGAGAGAAGAGTGGAGATCCAATTCGTCCAAATGCGTGGATAGCCGACCGCAGTCAGAAGGTCGAGAAGAAAGACCCACCCAACTGAATCAAAAGTCTTAGCGAGGTCAATCTTAAACATGATCCTAGGCAACTTCCGACCAGACAACGTCCGTGCCATGCCTAGGACATATCTGAAGTTGTCGTGGATAAGACAACCTTTGATAAAAGCGCTTTGGTTCGGAGAGATGAGAGAGGGGAGGTGGGGGGTGAATCGGTTAGCTACAGCTTTGGAGAAATTTTTTCCAAAACTATGGATAAGGCTGATAGGGCGGTAGTCCGAGAGGGAGACTGGGTTGGGTTTTTTGGGGATAAGGGTGAGGAGGGCACCATTTAAGTGGTGGAAGCTACGACAATCCATATCGGAGATAGCATTAAAAGCCTGAAGAACGTCCCCCCGAATGATCGACCAGCACGACCGGTAGAAGCGACTAGTAAAACCATCAGGGCCGGGGGCCTTATCTAAGGGTAAGTCTTTGATGACCTCCTAGATTTCGGCCTCCGTGAAAGGGCAGCCAAGATCCTGTAGGTCCAGCCTCGGGAGGCCAAGCTCTTCGAAGTTTAGAGCGCAAGTGCACTCATGAGTAACCCCCAAAATCCCGTCGAAGAACGAGAAGGCAACGACGGCTTTCCCGTCTTCACGAGTGAGGGTGCGACCATCTACCAGAAGAAAGGGGATGAAGTTTTTTCTCCTTCGGTGGTTAGCATGGAGGTGGAAGAGCTTGGTGCAGGCGTCTCCCTCACGAAGCCGCCGCAAGCTAGACTTCTGCCTAGCGATCGTGCATTGTAGAGAGGTGAGGCCGAGGTAGCGGAGCTTGAGGAAGCACCTCAAGGCCAACTCCTCAGTAGAAAGCGACCTAGACTCCTGTGCGACCTCCAGGTGGAAAATAACTTCTTTAGCAACCTGGATCTGCATCCGAATACAACCGACCACTTTCGCACTCCATTTGACTAGCGCTTTCGCCGTCTCACGGAGCAGGTGGTCGATTAAGCGTAAGGGGTCGGCATCAGGACGTGGTGCCGACCAGACCTCCTTCACGGTGTCGAGGAAGCCATCTACCTTTGGCCAAAAAGCCTGGAAGGTGAAGCGACGCTTGGGCTGGCTTTCATTGTCAAGGGACAAGAGGAGAGGGGAGTGGTCTGAGCATCTGGAAGAGATAGCCTGCAGAGAAGAGGAGGGGAAGAGAAGCTCCCAATCCGGAGAGACAAAAATTCGATCGATCCTTTCAAGCGTAGGGTGAGTGCGCTCGTTACTCCAGGTGAAGAGGCGACCGTGAAGATGGAGCTCCAGCAACTCAAGATCATTTAAAAAAGGCAGAAGCGACCCATCATCCGACGAGATAGACGACCATTGTTTTTATCTGCTGCCTGATAGATGAGGTTGAAGTCTCCGCAGAGCATCCATGGGCCCGAAATAGTGGGGCGCAACGCACAAAGCTCATTAAGAAATGCGACCTTCTCAACATCTGTTTGCGGCCCGTAAACCGAGGTAAGCCACCAGGAATGGGAAGGCGCAGAGGTGAGGGCGACCTTGACAGTTATGTGGTTGAGACCAAGAGAGGGGGAGGAAACAAGCCACGTATCTTTACGCCAGACGACCAGAATACCACCACAACCATGGATAGCAGGCAAAGCGACATAACCGAAACCAAGACCTACCATATCAAGAATTAAGGAATCGTTTACAACATTCAATTTTGTCTCCTGTAAGCAAAAGAGCGAGACCTTCTCCGACCTCATAAGTTCATAGACCGCCGACCGTCTAGCACGCCGGTTAAGTCCACGAACATTCCACACAGCTAAGTTAAAATCCATAGAAACAACATGCAAGGCGACCAAACGACCAGCACAAACTCAAGTGTGTGCGTCCTCGACCAGCTGCTCCTCTGGGAAGAGCTCTCGAACCGCGGCCTGAAACTCGTCGTCCTCCAGGACGGAGCACACAAACGACCCGTCGACCTGTGCACCGAAGAGCTCCCGGATGGCTCTACAATGCTCCTCGGAAAGTCCGACTGCAAAAAGCCGGCTATACTGCTGAAACGAGGACGCGTCCGGGGCCTCAGAGGGCCTGACGATCCCCAGGTTCCGCATGAGCAGGTTCTGCCCTGCCGTCACTGGGTTCGGGAGTGAATCAAGGCCAGTGGCATGCACCTTGGAAGAACATGATTACGGCCTTGAAGAACATCATTAGGGTCTGTGACCAACTGCTGTTTTTCCTTGAGGCCTCCGATTCCCAGTCATACGTTTGTTTTTGGATCCTCTTCTAACATCAGACATCAACCTCTGTTTTCATTGGCGGCTAAAGAAAACGCACTACTAGAAAACGAGGATACAGCAACACACTTTTGTAACACATATATCCACGTGTTACAAAGGAATTTCATAGTAACACAAAGGTATGTGGTACATATGAACGCGGTAACACATGGCATTTATTTTGTAAAATTGTGTTACAAAACAATGATTGTAGTAACACAAAATTAATGTTACAGATAAATGTTACAAAATAGTAGTATTTTGTAACACATAAAAGATAATGTTACAAGTAAAGTGTTACAAGGTGCACCCTATGCTACATATAGATCATACTACAGTTGAGTGCTCACACACAATGCTCTTTTCTGCACTGGTCAAGATCGAGTTGCAAATTTCCCAAATGAAATTAACTCCATCATATGGTCAAGATGCATCTTGCGACAATCCAGAGTTAATAGAAGATGATTTATATAAAAAACATGAAAGATATTGCTGTGTTTGAATGGCGCAATCAGAGGATATCACAATAACAACATGAATCAATGACACGGAAAAAAATGATTTTGCTTGACAATTTCGAATTGCAGGATTTTTATTATAACCAACGTGTTTAAGCTAAAGGGAGACCATTGTTTGTAGTTGCTAAGTGGTTGAACTTTCCTTCACGTGCCTTGGGTACTACGGATCGAATCTTGAGCCAGTTCTCTTTGAACATGGGTTTGGACTAGGGAGCCCATAAAAAAATATTTGCAGCACCAAGGATCACTAATTCTTTATTTCTTATAATAACTAATGTTGTAAGTTCTCACAATTTTCAAATTTAAAAATAAAATTTAATGAAAATTGAGATATCTAATAAAAAAAGTTAAGAAATGGAGCCAATATCTAGGTAGGTGTGGGTGCCGCATAGTCTCAGCGCATTGTTTCATGGCGTTGTTACCTAGACTAGAAACTAGGTAACTGTACTAGTATAGTTTTATGGGGATGAAACTCCCCTCGCAACACATGAAACTCCCTCATTCTCTATCATCGCCACGTCAATAAAAAATTTGATGATATGACATAGAATTTAATTACATGAAACTCCATTGAGACTAGCCTTAGTGATAAAATCACACACAGGCTTCATGGTGCTGCCATGTGCGGACCCTAAACACTAAATCCTTGTAATTTTATTTGAAAATACTAAAATTAAAAGTACATTATAATGACGTCCCTAAAACATTTTATCCATGAAACAATAAATTTTGATCATATGCTTCATTTTGGCGTCGCTTTAGAATATCTTCCTAGTCTTCTTCTGTTCTCTCATCATAAAGATGTTAGGTGATCATTAGCTAAGTTACCTGTTTTACAAGACAAATAAACGAGGCGTGATTTCATATGGTTTTCATGTAAAGCATTAAACAAAAACTTGTGCAATAATATATATTTTAATAATTGAAATATATTTTTGTTGTTCCTTACCTCTTCCATGTGAAATCTACTAAAACAAGTTTTTATTGGAAGTTAGGCGAAATGGATTCAATATTTTCCGTTAGGCGCACATCTCCGTATGCTGCTGGTGGGGTTAAGATATATGTATCCCTACTTGTCAGGGACTCAAGGAGCATGGCAATTTGCAAAGCACCGAACAGATTTTAAGGGCTCATTCTCCAAATCCCCCTCTCCGATTCCCATTCGAGCTCCTCTTCTCTCGGGCAGTTCCATCAGGCCAAGCCCACAACAAACTCATCGTGCTGCTCGTGCGCCGCCGCCGGTCCTTGTAGCCCCGCGCCGCCTGCTGGCGCGCTACCGCTGATCCTTGCGGCCATGCCCCCGCTGTGGTGTGCATGCACTCGTGCGCCGTCGCTGCCATGTAGTGGATTTTTTTTTGGATTAACGAGATCTGATTAATCCCCATCACAAAACGCCCTTTATTTTTCTCCCGTAGTGACTTCTACTGATTTTGATTGATTTCCTGCATTGGTATACCAATGATTTTTGCAAATAGTAAAGCACTGTTGCTCGTAGATTGTTGCAATCTTGTGGTTACAGGATGCTTATCGACGTTCCCCATTTAATTTCTTGATTAATCTCTGATTGCTCCATATGTTGTTCAATATCTATTTCCTAGAATTTTTTATTGTCAGAGGCTGGTGCATCTGATATTTTGATATTGATCTGATGACTATAAGAGGACGGCGGTCATTGAGAGCTGGTGAAAGGGGTTCGTGATTCCCCTCTGACCAGAATAGGGAGCGAACTCATGGTCTTGCATCAACGTCAGCCGCGCGCCGGCCAACAATCCAGCTTTATCAACGCGGGGCTGTAACACACAGTACCTCAAGGCAGAAAGGAGCACAAAGCCTAGGCTCGAACAAGCCTCCCCAGCTGAAGTGTATTTGTTCAGCAGCACAACCCACCCTGAGGTAATCAGTAATCTCCCGTCAAATATGAATTTCATGTTTTTAGCAGAATCAAATGTGAATTTCATCTGTGAGTATATGTTGTACTGTTGTTTAGATGCCCACATATTCATTGTGATGTTTCATGGTCCGAATGACCTTTTATTTATCAGGTACACTTTGTTAGGACTTAGTATGTCCACTTTCTGTAACTTAATCCAATGTATAAACAACTATTTTTTTTATCATTCATGGATGATCCTGATGTTTTTCCCTTACTCTACCTGCAGGGGCAAAAATGGCAATGTTAACCTATGTTTTGTTTTTTTAGATATTGGATAATTAAATCCGGCCTTTACATCCGAAGATGTACACAGCCAATTATTACAGAGTTCAAAAGAACCGTCCACAAAAGGGTAAAAAAAAGCAGTAACGGGCAACAAGCCCCGACTAAGGTAAACGATAAAAATTGTTCCATCCTCTATTAGCAATCTGTAGAGCAACGACTTCTAATTTTCTGCTCATGGCGATGAGGGTATCCTTAGCCTGCTCCTTATGCTGCAACTGGGCCCAGAAGCGTAGCCAGTAAGCTCCCCTGAAAATAACCTGCAAAAGCGAATTAAACTTCGTCTTTTTAAAAATTATATCATTCCGGCATTTCCAAATAGCCCAGCAAATGGCAGCGACACCAACCCAGATCAGGGGCTTATAGTCTTTATGTTGATTATTAAGCCACGCACCAAACATATGGCTAATGGATCTAGGCTGGGTCAAATTAGTAGCATAGAAAATAATCCTCCAAATCATTTTTGCGGAAGGACAATCTAAAAACAGGTGCTGAATGGTCTCATTAAAATTAGAGCAGACACATTGCAGGCTCCCTTTCCAATTTTTCTTTGCAAGGTTATCTTTTGTCAAAACGACCCCCTTCTGAAGAAACCAAAGGAAAATTTTGATCTTTAGAGGTATTTTCCACTTCCAGATCTTCCTATGCTGAAAAGGTGGATGAGTATCTATGTCATGTAGATACAGTGACCGAACAGTGAAAAAACCACTTTTTGTCAGCCTCCAATTAAAATAGTCTTTATCATCCACCAGAACAACATTAGAGACCCGAGCTACTAGGTGTAGCCAAAGGTTTAGGTTGTTATCCACCAAAGACCGCCTGAAAGAAATATTAAGGGGCCTAGAGGACAAAACCTTAGAAACCGTGACATGCTTATCCCGCGCTATATGGTATAAGGATGGGTATGTATCCTTGAGCGGCTTATCACCTATCCACATATCATCCCAAAATCTCGTGTTGGTTCCATCTTTAATAACGAAAGAACCGTTAGACAGAACCTATGTTTTGTTGCTCGCTGTAAACGAAGATCAATATGACAAAGGATTTCAAGGAATATAGAGTAGTAGTTATATATTTAGATTTTGGTAGTATGGAACCATGTTGTTGTACAAGAAATGTGGTTCACTTATGGGGAGTGTTGGGAATCACCAAACTATTTGCTCATTGTTTGAATTTTGTAAGATATTGGATGTTTTTTCAGATTTTATACAGGAATGTAAGCAAGTATTTCATTAATAATTATATTTATCAAATTTATTAGGCTATGGAGGTAGTATCGATAAAGATTGTATTACCATGCTAGCGTAATGTAAAAGAAGTGTTACTAGGATCCATGTTGCTACAGCCTAAAAAGTGTTATTATGGTGTATATAAGTACATATTTTCTCACACATGGGAACACATTCACAAGTGTTACAGAATGGTTCTAACACATTTTTATAAATACAAGAACACATTAGATGTTTTCTTACAATTTAGTTGTAACACATTTTCTGGCAAACAAGAACACATAAGATATGTTACTACAACTTGGTTGTAACACATTTTCTTGCAAACAAGAAAACATATATTGTGTTACAATAGATCTGGCTATAGTAACATTGAAAATAAGAACACTTATCAATTGTGTTACTACTCCTCTCAGTAACACTTTTCTTAATCTATGGTAACACATAGTGGTGTTACTGAAGGTATGTTCTGTAGTAGTGACGATGGTCAGGGGACAAAGACATTGCCTTGCCCTTGCTTTTAACAGGCTACTAATTGACCTTGTGTAGAGTTTTTATCAAACTAAAAAATCTTGAGAGAGAGAGAGAGAGAGAGAGAGAGAGAGAGAGAGAGAGAGAGACGTGCAATTTTGGCACCCCTGTTGCCTACTGGAAGTATGATCATTTGTTTTACTCGTAGAGAACCAACCTTTGTAGCTGCATATATATAGGGTGATGCCTACTGAGTAGTGCGTGGGCTACGTGAACTGAGTAGCTGCATATATAGGGTGATGCAACCATAACCCTGTTTTGCTCTCGTCTAAATAGAGACAGCGCTTTGTAACATCTTTGCTATAATCCTAGGTAATTAAAATGAAACTACAAATTGCAAGAAAGAAAAAGATTTACACATCCAGATAAGCTCAACGATGGCATTATATGTTCACGTTTCTCTAACGAGGATGGCAGGCACCCGAAACACCGCACTTGGAAAATGTCTGTTGATCGACTGATACCGATTTGAGTTGGTCTGAAGGGATTCAAAGAGAAGGAAATTACGAATCGTGCGCCTTCTGCTGATTAGGACCCTACCAGCTATGCTTGTGCACTGCACCTCTGGAAGAGTGACGCCAGTTTTTCATGGTGGGGCTCGATTTTATTTGAGCTTCACTCCCACACTGCCGAAGGTCTTAGGAACCTTTGCCCAGCGAACCTTCTCGACGCCACCCATTCCTACCAATTTCCAGGTTTCTTTTTCTTTCTTTCTTTTTTTCCTTTAACGTGACTTCTAATGTTTCTTACTGATACGGACAGGGGAAGAACGATGAATGGACACCTCTGGAATTGTACTAGTGATTCCTAAATGGGTGGTAATGGGGTATGCCCTGCTGCCTGTGAATCCATGTGTTTATATAGTCGTAATGGGTAGCATTTCTCATTTATATATAGACAAAAGTGATGGAGCTGTGCCTGTGAATCCATGTGTTTATCTGAAACATGATATCATGAGGATCCTCAGTTAATCAGTCGTGTTAATATCTTGCGCACCAGTCCACAAATAAGATCAATATTTTCTGAAACCAACCACTACTATCAATGCCAATAATGCACTCTGTTGGTTTTCCATCAAATTGCTTCCGACCTCTCTAATGCGCTAAAAGCACACAAAAGAACTTCTTGTGAACTGAGAGAACCAGCAGGGCTGGAAAAGACCAGATGGACAAAGTGATTGTCTTCAGACCGGGAGCACTCAAGCATGATGCTCTTTCCATACAAATTTCCCCGTTCCTCTAAACATCAATGTATCACAAGAATTGGCACTGTCCCCTGTTCATCTTTATTTTTGCCTGCCATTGTGCGTGTACTTGTTCACATCATTGCCGACCTACTCTTCCTTGCAAATCAAGTAGTCCAAGCTTCAAGCTTCATCAGTTTTGTTTGGGTCTGTGGAACACTTGAAGGATCAACTTGCATGTCTTCCAAATCCCAACGAAATGCCAATCAAAGTCACCAAGGCAAGATTATCACACATTTGACCGGTAAAAGAAATATCCACGTTGGGAAACATTCAAATTGCACTGTCGTGGTAAAATCAAGAGCTAATGATAATCGATTTACATTCGAGATGCAGCAAGGAACAAATCCATCAGTACGAATTAGGGATGCAAGTGGGTACCCAATAGTGTTTTTTGGGTCAGCTAATTAATTACGATAGCATGTCACTCTAATTCAATTCCTCCCCAAAATTAATTACGTAGAATGTCATTCTAGTTCATTTTATCAATTTTTTGGGTCGATTCAATGACTTATTACATTTCCAACTTGCATCCCTGAATCATAGCCATGTGGCGCTTGAACAAATATCACAAGACGGATGCCCGCAAAAAAAAAAAGTATCACAAGACGGAGTGAGATCTTCCTTAAGTGGGCTGCTAAGCTGCTCCCTTGGCCAGATGAGATTCGTCTCCTCGCTGCTTCCCAATGGCCTCTCATTCCAAGCCACATTTCATGCAAGTATATTATTGTTCCTTTCTTCGTTGCCACCTGCTACTAATTATACTACTGAAGTTGAACATCATGGTACTGGATGAAGGGAACATGACTGGGTCATTGGGAGCTGCCCTCTCTTTTTATAGAGTAGTTCAATGGTTCAAATTAGAGTGGTAGTATTTTGTACCGTAAAATTAAAGACCTATCAAGTTAAGACTGCCATAGAGAGAAGAGAGGAACATGTCTAGATAGCATTATTCAAAGAGAAGTAACTGATGTGTGTCTTACGGGTAGGCAGTATTACCTCACATCAGAGGTTAAATGCACGAATCATAAAGATGCCATTATCAAGATTGCTAGTACATCACTAGTTCTGAATACCGACAAGGCTGCTAGTACATCACTAGTTTAAATGCACGAATCATAACGATGCCATTATCAAGACTGCTAGTACATCACTAGTTTTGATGTACTAGTGATGTAATCCTCTCAACATCAATGTATCCCTTCATTGACACTGCTCAGTGCTCACACAGCTTTTGTCAAGCATGGAGAAGAGCCATCTTGCCTTCCGCTCAGCTAATAGAAAGACTTCACGAATGCTGACCTGAGAACTCAGGGTTGAATATTGTATTCGCAGAGCATGGTTTCACTGCCATTTGTTCAGGAGGTGTCGTGTTGCCAAAATCTTTTTGAACGAACCGCACAAGATAGTGCGTGTTGCATTGATATAGCAGGAGAAAAATACGAGACTACAACACTGATGGGTGTTGCCAAAATCTCATCTTACAACAAGTTAATACTTAATAGCTCGTCATTACACTTATCTTTGTGGTTTTATTAATGTCCGAATTCAGGGGGGGGGGGGGGGGGGGCAACAAAACGGTACCAGGATACCGTTGCTTTGTCGTATTTCAAACAGGAGACTATGTGCAACTCAGTCCATTGAGCCTTTTATCGGCACCAAGTACACTGCCAAGAAGTGCGATCTATCTTGGGCCACTATGCTGCTCCAGTGCCCAGATTTGTCTCCTCACTTGTTCCCAACCGTCTCTAGTTCCTAGATCACTTCTTTCTTCCCTACTACCTTCTCTGCTGGTTATTACTGAAGTTGAACATCATGACACTAGAAGAACTGAAGAAGGGAACACCATTGAGTCCTCATGTCCTGCCCGCCCTTTTTATAGAGAAAAGGGACAAATGGTTGATGTATCTTAGGGGGTTGACGTTTACCTCACATCATGTCAGGTAAATCCAATAAAACGCTTCAAAGAGCTGTGCCACCATAAGAATTTATTTGCTTAATTTCTTAATCCCAAATGGGAGCTTAATTCTATACATTAAATTATTACATCATAACATTGTTACAGACCCAGAGAGTGTAGTAATCAACACGCATGCGTTGCCAATCAACATACACTGTTCCAAATCCTAATGAATGCCAATCAAAGGCAGGCAGGCAAGAATACGCACACATTTGATCCCGAACGGAATTCTCCACGTTGGGAAACATTAGAACTGCACTGTCGTGAAATCAAGAGTTAATAATTGGATAATAATCAATTTTTACAGTCGAGATCCACAGACAAGTTTCAACAGCAAATGCCTAAGGTTCATAGCCTTGTGGCGCTTGACCAAATATCACAAGTAATGAATCCGAAACAAAGCAGTGGATTATGAAGAGAAATCAGGACACATTCAGAGATTGAAAGGCCAAGACCCGAGATACGTACATGACTACTAGGACGAATATGCTAGTTGCTAGGACCATCGGTGGACTAGCATGTAACCTTTCCTTCCTGGCCGCCGCTATCGTCCACGGATGCGGAGAAACAAGACAGATGGAGGGTCATCGGCGGTCGGCTGATAAGCTGCTCCCTTGGTCAGAGTACACATTCGTCTGCTCGCTTCTTCCCAATCGCCTCTCATTCCATGCAACAACATCGTTGTTGACACTTTTTCTGCTCGAACACACGTGTACGCTAGATCGCGCGGTCGTCGGAAATCACCTCGGCGAAACTTTCAGCACAAGACGGTCTAACCGCCCTGGGGGCCGGTCTAACCGCCCTAGACAGAAGGGACGTCTAAAAACCTAGAATCGCTGCTCCGGGAGGGACCCTGTCGGGAACAGTGCGCCTAGGGTTGTTCTGAGGTCGGCAGGCTACTCAGAACTTCCTCAACCGCCGTGGAGACGAAGGAGGAGAGCAATGGAGATTGGAAAAGTTAGGGTTTGAGAGAAAATAAGGTAAACTTGATGATCAACGATTGGATGATAGCTTTCAATCGGCCACGACCCTTTATATTTATAGGGTGGGAGAACTTGCCCTGCAAACAATGCTTTACAACTCGGAATCAAGCAAAACTCCTAATTCTACTCAAACTCGGGGTCACCCGGTTAGACCGCCCCCGGGGGGCGGTTAGACCGCCTGGCGGTCTCGTGCCAGACCGGCTACAGCGCACCCCGGTTTAACCGCCTGGGGGACCCGGTTTAACCGGCCTGCGATGCCTGATCCGGCTCTTTGCCAAATTTGAGTGTCAACATATGCCCCCTGTTTTTTAGTAAAGCTTGCATACTAAAAAATAATTCTAAGGACAACATAACTGTTGTCGGCCATTTTTTATACTAAGGACGATTTTTATAGAAACCGGCCATGTACCTTCAAGCATCTTGCCATACACTTGATAGAACTTCTTCAAATATCTTCCATTGAGCGCCCTGGGCAGCTGCTGTCCTTGCAATGATTCCACCATATAGGAATTTCCGGAGCAAACTCTCACAATCTTGAATGGACCTTCCCAACTTGGAGACCATTTACCAAACTTGTTTCTTGGATCCAATAGGTAGAATAGTTTTCCAAACCAAATCTCCTACCTGGAAAGACTTAGCTTTTACCCTTTTGTTATATGCTTTAGCAACTCGCCTTTTGTCCTTCTCAATTGCTTCCAAAGCTTCCAAACGCTTGTCGGTCACTTCATCAATGTTATTCATCATCAAAGCATAATATGTATCAACATTAAGATCATTTTGCTTTGCAAGTCTATATGCGCCTAGATTCACCTCAACGGGTAAAACGGCCTCTTGACCATACACAAGCTCAAAAGGAGTAACTTTGGTAGCACCATATCTAGAAATACGATGAGCCCACAAAGCTTCAGATAACACCTCATGCCATCTTTTAGGATTGTCTTCTATCTTCTTCTTGATGAGCTTGACTAAGGTTTTATTACTAGACTTGGCTTGACCATTAGCTTGAGCATAATATGGAGATGAATTGAGCAACTTAATACCATAGGAATTAACAAAGTCACACACCTCTTTAGCCACGAATGAAGTACCTTGATCCGTAGTTAAAGTCTGCGGAATACCAAACCTATGTATGATATGCTCCGTAATAAAGCTAATTACCTCCTTATGTGTCATGTTCTTGAGAGGGATTGCTTCAGTCCATTTGGTAAAATAATCAGTAGCCACAATCACAAAGCAATGTCCTTTGGTCGACGGAGGATGTATCTTGCCAATGAAATCCAATCCCCAACCTCTGAAAGGCCAAGGCTTGATAATCGGATGCATCAACGCAGCAGGCACTAGCTGAACATCTCCGTGCTTTTGACACTCTTCACATCCTTTGTAGTACCTAAAACAATCGGCTATCATAGTAGGCCAATAAAAACAAGCTCTCCTAAGGAGCCACTTCATCTTGGGAGCCGATTGATGTGTACCACAAACTCCTTCATGAACCTCTGCCATAGTCAATCTTGCTTGATCAGGACCTAAACACTTTAGAAGTAGATCATCTGCCGTTCGACGATATAACTCATCATTATCTAGAATAAACTTAAACGCCCACCGTCGGACTTTTCTGTCACTTATACCTTTAGGATCCTGCAAATACTTAATCAGAGGCGTTCTCCAATCCTCCACTTCGTCCTCAACAGTTTCGGAAGAAACGATAGCCAAAGTGGGGTTGCCCCCCGAGGGGCGGTCTGACTGGCCCGAGGGGGCGGTCTGACCGGGGTACCCGGTCTGACCGGTCGGAGGGAGCGGTTGAACCGGCTCCTCCAGAACGTAACTCTCGGCTTCGCTAAACATCGGTTTTCGTTCCTGAAATTTTTTTTTCTGGACACTATAACCAGATGCTTGCTGAGCCAGAGCGTTAGTCTTCGGATTCTCTTCTCGTGGCACATGATAGATTACAAATTCATCCATACAAGATATGATGTCCAAACATTTATCAAGATAAGCATTTAAAGAACCATTTAGATATTGGCATACCTTGGATACTTGATGTACCACCAATAAAGAATCACCATAAGCTTCTACATGTTTCACTCCCATGTCATGTAAAATTTGCAATCCAAACAAGAGAGCTTCATACTCAATTTGATTATTAGTACATTTACGATCCAACCGGCTAAGGGCCTCAAAAATAGCTCCACTAGGTGATATAATAATAATCCCAACACCACAACCATTTCTACAAGCCGATCCATCAAAATGCAATTTCCATGTAGTAAAAGTTACATAACTGATATCTAAATCAAGTTGCTTATCAATTCTATGTTGAACAATAAAGTCGGCTACTATTTGACCTCTCATTGATCTAATTGGTTCACAATGCAAATCACATTCAACAAGAGCATAAGCCCACTTGCCGACTCTACCACTTAGAATAGATTTTTGCAACATGTATTTAATTATGTCGGTTTGACATGCAACATAACAAGTACTAGACAATACATAATGCCTTAACTTGGTACAAGCATAATATAAAGATAAACATAGCTTTTCAATAAAAGTGTACCTCGTTTCGGCGTCTAGTAATCTTCTACTCTCATAAGCAACAACATACTCCTTGCCATCGGTCTCTTGAGTCAAAACAGCTCCAATCACACTTGACTCCGCCGCAATATAAAGCCGGAATGGAACACCACTCTTAGGTGCTTGAAGAACAGGCGGTGAAGTCAAGTAGCTCTTAATCTCATCAAAAGCCTCTTGTTGTTTTGCCCCCCAAGTGAACTCAGCTCCACTTTTCAACCGAAGTAAAGAATTAAAAGCATCAACCTTCCCAGACAAGTTACAAATGAATCGCCTCAAGTAGTTAACCTTGCCCAAGAATCTTTGCAACTCTTTTTTACAAGTAGGAGCTTGAACCTTTTTAATGGACTCAATCTTTTTAGGATCAATCTCCAGACCTTTCTCATGCACAATGAAACCCAAAAACTTGCCAGCCGACACTCCAAAGGCACATTTGAGTGGATTCATCTTTAAACCATACCGACGCGTTTTTTCAAATGCAAGTCTCAAATCGGCTAAATGAGAATCTAAACCAGCCGATTTAACAACAATATCATCGATATAGACTTCTATGATAATACCAAGCAAGTCATGAAAAATCAAATTCATAGCTCTTTGATAAGTAACACCAGCATTTTTCAAACCAAAAGTCATGACTACCCACTCAAACAAGTCTACGAATCCTGGACATATGAAAGCCGTTTTGGAGATATCCTCTTCGGCCATAAAGATTTGATTGTAACCAGCATTACCATCAAGAAAGCTAAGCACTCTATGTCCAGATGCAGAATTAACAAGAAAGTCGACTATAGGCATAGAATATTCATCTTTAGAAGTAGCTTTATTAAGATCCCTAAAGTCAATGCAAACACAAAGTTTCTTTGTTCCTTTTTTCTCAACAGGCACAATATTAGAGATCCAATCAGCATATCGACAGGGCCTAATAAACTTAGCATCAAGCAAACGATTGATTTCTGTAGCGAACATGGCCTCATATGCCATTAGTTCGAGTATGATTTTGGTGATTCATGACAACATGATTAATGAGACTAACCATATTGTCTAGCATGTCCTTGTAGGCATTTATAGGTCCCATGGATGTAACCACAATTAAAGCCAAAATACCACATGCCAAATTCAGAAGATAGTCTATTTTTCAAGGTTATAAAACAGTGGTAAGATGGCTCCAAGAGGTGGCAAGTTGAACCAAAGTCAAAGACGCAAGAAAACAGGAAATGACACCGTCGGATGAACCGACGGTACCCTAGAGGCGAGCGTCGGTGTACTTGGTATACTGCGTAGAAGGCCAACTGAATTGGCACCGTCGGATGAACCGACGGCCCACATTCTAGTTGCGTCGGACGAGTTGCAGAGCTGAAGCCACGAAGACAGAAGCGTCGGATGAACCGACGGTCCATTGGACCGAACCGTCGGTCTATCCGATGACCAAGTTTGAACAAGACAGAGACGCGCCAAGACGAACTCTTCAGCACCAGATGAACCGACACCTTGGTCAAGTGGAAGCATCGGTCTATCCGACGGTCACGAAGCAGCATACAGAGATGTTTTGGCCGCAAGGTCTTCAGCACCGGATGAACTGACGCACCGTCGGTGTATAGCGTCGGAACAGTTGTGTCAGCAAGAACTGCAATGGCTAAGTGATGTGGAGGGCACCGGATGAACCGACGCCCTGGAAAAGCATAGCATCGGTTCATCCGACGCTACCTTTTTCAGTGGCCGTTAGCCAACGGCTAGCTGAGTGCCTTGGGCTATTTATACCCCCTCCACTCACCCATTTGAGGAGGCTGGATTGTGTGGAAGTCCAGGAGAGTGCAAGACACCTAGAAGATCATATCCAATCCATCCAAGTGCTTAATTGCTCATCCATAGACTTGCATATGCTTAGTGCTAGGCTTAGCTTAGAGCTGAGTGAGTGCAAGGTTGTGCCAACCTTGTGAGGTGATTCTTGAGTGAATCAAGGTGTACAAGGTTCGCCGGAAGCCTTAGGGCCTAAGTGGCTCACCGGCAATCGTCATCGACCCTCCGGCTTGGTGTGGAGTGGCGAGGAAACTTTGTGCGGGGGACGTGGAGACCCCCTTCCTTGGTGGAGAAGCTCCTTAGTGGAGGCGGCATCAAGGTGACCAAGGGAGCTTGGCAAGTGCCTAAGTGGCTAGCCTTTGTGGCGAGTCAAGTGGTGCTCTTGGGAGAGACTTGGTGACCGGGAAGCAATACTCTTGTGTGAGTGCTTCAACAACGTGGACTAGGGGTGGCTTAGTGCCTACCGATACCACGGGATAAATCGCGTGTCAAGAGTTTGCTTCCTCTCATCCCGCTTTATGTTTCCGCATTTACTCTCTTGCAATCCTTGCTTGTCTTTACTTTCATATAGTAGTATCATGCTAGGATTGGCTATAGGTTGCAAACCTTATTTTGGGATGGGAGTTTCACACTAGAACAACCAAAGTTGCACATCTAGATAGTATGTTCTAGTTTACCTTTATGCAAAAGTAGTGAAGCCATAGGTTAAGGTTTTTAGTTTGCCTAATTCACCCCCTCCCCCTCTTAGGCTACGAGCATTCGATTCCTTACAATTTCTTCTTTCACTCGGTCATAAATATCAGGATTAAAATTCCTATGAGGCTGTTTATAAGGCTTAAAACCAGGTTTAATAGGCAAACGATGTTCTACTAAATCACGACTTAAACCAGGCATCTCATTATAATTTCAAGCAAAGCGTCGACATACTCCTTTAACAACTTTATTAATTCAAACTTAAAAGTAGGATCAAGATTCTTGTTTACAAATGTCGGCCTAGGTACAATGCCATCACCAATATCTACCTCCTCAAGAGGATCAACCTACGTAAACCCTTGTCCTAACTTGTCCAAATCATCAAGATCCTCAATAGCTTCATACGTATCGGTCTTATGCGCCCGATAGTGATCAATCCTCTGCTGCAACCACTCTTTTGTTGAACTCATTAAGTCACATGAAGTGGTTTAGCCGATTATCAAACGACTTTATGACAGTAGGGACGAAGTCATCATTGGAACAGCTTACAAACTCATAATTAGACAAATCTAAGCCAGATAGACATTTTACATCATCATGCACACCTATAGAATGACTATCAGCTACAACTACACAAGCAGAATTATCACCATGCACTACTTCTACCTCATCATCTACCTATTGTATTAAAATTTGGTGCAAGGTAGAAGGAACGCATTTATTCGCATGAATCCAATCACAACTAAGGATAAGGCTGAAGTTACCTTGTGTCTCAACGACAAAGAAAGCTGTGGCGAGCGTCTTGCTTCCAACAGTGAGCTCCATGGAGATCACGCCTTTAGCTCCTATCAGCTCGCCTCCTCCAACTCCGCTGACGGTCATGTTGGTCTTGATCAGCTCCTCATCTGAACCTCCAAGCTTCTTGAATAGAGAGTACGACATCAAGTTGACAATCGCACCTCCATCCACCAGCATCCGAGAGATAGGCTTCCCATTGATGTGACCCTTCATGTACAAAGCCTTCAGATGATTATCAGCGTCTTTAAACTTCTGAAATATAGCATCTTTTGGCCCAAAGTCAAGATGAGCGAAGTCCTCCTCCGTAGGCACTGAACCATCAACAAACAAATGAACCACATTAACTTCAAGGTTCATCCGCTCTGGAGAAGAACTGTAATCCACAAGCTCCTCGTCGTCCTCTGGAGTAGGGACCGACGACACCTTGTCATCACAAGCCATGGGGACTGAAGAAGCGAAGCCGGGCGGCGTTTCTGGAGAACCCGGTCTGACCGCCTGATCAACCGGTCTAACCGCCTCAAGCGGTTGAACCGCCCCCTCTGGCGGTTTGACCGCCTCTGTCTGGGGCGCCGTCTTGACTCTCCACTCCTTCCCTTGCGGCACCATGGGCCTGTAGCTGTTGAAGACCTCGTCTCTCTGCTTCTCCAGTTCCTTCTCCCTCTTCTCCCGTAGCCTCAGTCGTTGAAGCTTCCTTCTTTGAGTATGAGTCAAACCGGGAGGACACCACCTTGGCAAGAAGTATTCTGGACGAGACTTGCTTCCGCTGGCCTCATGATCATTTGCAGCAACAGGTTCCTTTTGAATAGGTGTCACAACCTGATTGTTTAGCACAACCGGTCCTTTGCCACTTTTCTCAATAGGAACGTCCATCGTCCCAATCTGAATGATATCAAGATCTGTAGTCCTCTCTGGGTCGATGTCCATCTTCTGAACTTCCTCCTCCCTAATCTTGGGTTTGTACACCTTTTTCGGAGGAAGTTGTACCTTCCTGGGCAGGGCGGTCTGACCGCCTGTAGGGGGCGGTCTAACCGGGTCATCCTGATGGCCCTGCCCGAACTGTTGTGGAGCCCAGCGATCTTGCGTATGACTTGAAATTCGATCCAGCGCTGATCTCCTTGGTCCTCCCCATCCAGGATGGAAGGATTGCTGATATGGCACCCACATTACTCCATTGTCGTCGTAGATCGGACGAGGCGGATGTGAAATTATAGGAGCCCAATTTGGAATAAAGTGCTGTCTCTGAGATGATTCACCTCTGAACCTGACAGCTGCTCTGGGAGGCGATGACGGCCTCTCTTGACGTGGAGGTGATCTCATCATTTTTTTACCGGCCGATCACTTGTAACGGCCTTTTGTTTGGAGTACTCGTCAAATAGCATATCAAAGGTGACCTTTGGCTTTGGAACACTTCCCTGATTCTTTGCCACATTGAGCTTCCAGTTTCCAATTTTCGGCCGCTTCGGAATAAGCATCTTTGGGCGGCCATATGCAGGGGCGGTCTGACCGCCCTGTACCCCCGGTCTAACCGCCCTGTCCAGGACAGGCTCGGTTGTTTGCTGACCAGACGGCGTGGACGATCCTTGCCCCCCATGTCCAGAAGCTTTGACAGTGATCTTGAAAGTCTCTCTGCCATCAGGGGTCTTTTCATATGCCACCTCTCTTGTCAACTCTTTCCCCCTCAAATCGGGCTTAGCTTCCCCGACCACCACATTTTTGCCTTTGGTAGCTTCAGCTTGATGCGACCGAACCAGGACCTTGGGCTGCTGCAACTCCATGGTATTGACGGGAAAAGGTTGCTTGTCCACTTGCATCTCATGAAGCATCAAACGACCTTCATTAATAGCCGATTGAATCTGACGACGAAACACATTGCAATCGTTAGTGGCATGAGAATAAGAATTATGAAACTTACAATATGCACGTCATTTAATTTCATCAAGTGGAGGCATAGTATGAGAAATTTTAATGTTTCCAAGCTTAAGTAATTCATCAAAGATACGATCGCATTTAGAAACATCAAAAGTAAATTTTAGTTCTTCTTGCCGATCTTTAGTAGCCGGCTTAAGAGATGCACAAGGACTAGCTTTAGACTTTGAGGGCCACACAAATTCAGCAACATAAACCTCATTCTCGTCGTCTGAACTACCGGAATCATATTCAATCATATGTACATTAGACCGACGAGGCTTAGAGTGTTCTTTTTCTTTATTCATTCGGTTTTCAACAACTAAAGCTCTTACTTGAACTTGTGCAACCGAAAGAAAATCAGTGCCCTCTATTTTATCTCTAATAGATGATCTTAAACCTTTCAAACAAATGTCTGCAAGGTCCATATCAGTGATTGACAAATTAAAGCACCAGTTTTTAGTTTCTTTAAATCTTTTAATGTAGGCAGAGACGGTCTCATCTCTTCCTTGCCTAACCAATGTTAAGTCTGTCAATTTTAATTGCATGCTCCCACTATAAAAGTGATTATGAAACTTACGTTCTAACATATCTCAAGATATAATAGAACCAGGAGCAAGCTAAGAAAACCAAGCAAAAGCAGTGCCAGTTAAAGATAAAGAGAACAAGCGTACTTTTAAAGCATTATAGACACCAGCTTCACCTAGTTGTGCAGTGTATTGACTAATATGCTCCCATGTGGTTCGGTCATCATCACCACTAAACTTAATCAAATCAGGCATACGCCAACCACGTGGGAGAGGAAACCTATCAAACTCGGGATCGTATGACTTTTGATATAGATTAGTATTACCAATGTCAACACCAAGTTTGGTTTTTACCACATTAGCCAAATCTTTCTTAAATTTATTAAATTCCGCCCAATTAGGATTATTTGGCTGTTGTGGCTGAGGATTCTCCAAATTCATCTTATTTAAATAGGGAACTATCTTAGCTTGAGCTAGCCTGTAACTTTCAAACACATCGTCCGGAATAATATTTTTGGAAGCCGATGTGTTCATTGTCGTACTATAATGAGGTCCAACATTACTGATTGTATTGGAAAAAGTAGGGACCATCTGATTTGGCACGACAGAAATTGGCAAAGGCTGATCTGGCACCATCTCCATTGCACCGGTCTGACCGGTACCCTGTGCCGGTTCAACCGGTGTGGCCATAATCGGCCTGTGCGGTTGAAACTGAGGGTACTGACCAGATGCTGGATTTGGTGTCAAACCATATGCATGATTATTAACAGGCAAAGGTGCTAAGTTAGGATAGGACCCATGAGGATTAGCTTTAGAAGAACTACTATTAGTTTCATTATTAGCATAGCCTAAAGCTCTATCTTTTTCAAGATCCTCTAACCGTTCTAAACGAGCAATATACGAAGAAAGTAATTCATCACTTTCCACTGTAGATTTCATAGGAGAAGTTTCAGGCGGGAGTTTCTTACTTACAGTGGGAATTACCTCAACGTTGTTGTCGTTTAGTCTGATCGCCGGCAGCTCGAACTCTTTCAATCTTGCCACCATGCCGGATCGATCCTTCTTGACGCCAGCTAGGAATTGTACTTACATGTACTCTTGTAGCGCCTTGAATTTTTGCTACTCTTCTGGAGAGAGATCTTCTAGCGACGCGGTGACAATGTTGTTCATGTCGAGTTCACACCGAGACATCGTACTAGGGTTAGATTGAACGGTTTTAGCAACCTGATCTTTCTTTCTCCAGCGGAGTCGCCAAAAGTGTGTTGACGCTTTTTCTGGTCGAACACACGTGTGCGCTAGATCGCGTGGTCGTCGGAAATCACCTCGGCGAAACTTCCAGCACAGGCCGGTCTAACCGCCCTGGGGGGCCGGTCTAACCGCCCTAGACAGAAGGGACGTCTAAAAACCTAGAATCGCTGCTCCGGGAGGGACCCTGCCGGGAACAGTGTGCCTAGGGTTGTCCTGAGGTCGGCAGGCCACTCAGAACTTCCTCAACCGCCGTGGAGACGAAGGAGGAGAGCAATGGAGGTTGGAAAAGTTAGGGTTTGAGAGAAAATAAGGTAAACTTGATGATCAACGATTGGATGATAGCTCTCAATCGGTCACGACCCTTCATATTTATAGGGTGGGAGGACTTGCCCTGCAAACAATGCTTTACAACTCGGAATCAAGCAAAACTCCTAATTCTACTCAAACTCGGGGTCACCCGGTTAGACCGCCCCCGGGGGGCGGTTAGACCGCCTGGCGGCCTCGTGCCAGACCGGCTACAGCGCACCCCGGTCTAACCGCCTGGGGGACCCGGTTTAACCGGCTTGCGACGCCTGATCCGGCTCTTTGCCAAATTTGAGTGTCATTCCTTTTCTTTGTTGCTCGCTACTAATTACCACTGAAGTCGAACATCATGACACATTGACACCAGGTAAAAGGGAACACAACGGGGTCAATATTGCTTGGGACTGCCCACTCCTTTTATAGAGTAGTGCAATGGTTCAAATTTGGACCGTCATAGAGAGAAGAGACCAACATAAAGATAGCATTATTCAAAGAGAAGTAATTGATGATGGGTAGCAAGGAAAGGAATCATAAAGATACCATTAATCAAGACTGTCAACACTCTTGCCTCCCTTCATCGATACCACTCTCTATGATTCTCTGCTATGATTCAAATTAAAACCGTCACACAGCTTTTGTCAAGCATGGTGAACAGCCATCTTGCCTCCCTCTCAGCTAAAAGAACGTGTCTACTGAATGGAAGACTTTGGTTTCTCTGCCCTATGCTGAAGAAGCTAAAAGGGTACTTGCTGCTGCTAATGACTCTGACTAATCACTATTGCTGCAGGATTTGGAAGAACTACAAAATAACTCTGGCTCAAATGGACCAGCGGTTCTTCTTACTCAATGAACAGTGAAGCAAGTGAAATAAGTCAATGCAAAAGAGCCATGTACCCACTGGTAGGTTCTTTTTTTTGAACGGAACCCACTGGTAGGTTCTCAATGTCTAATTCTTGCTCCTAACTAATCAACCAGGACCTCACGTGGACACAAATTAGGTAGAGGGGAGACACCAGCATCCAAAGATTTCATTGAAAACTGAAGTTTTCTTTACATCTGGACAACAAGAGGGGCAACAAAAGAACACTAGGATATGATTGGTTTATGGCACGTCAAGCGGGCCACGACGTGCAAATCAGTTCACTGAGCTTTTTCTAGAAATTGCACTCCGTAGATTGCTTCTTCCTTACGCCTCGAACTCCAACCAGTCACATTTTTTTTTCACGTTCATTCCTTCTACCACTAAACAAGCTTGGCGTGTTTCCTTCAACAGTCAAATTGAAATGCTGGCAGATGGCCACAGGCAAGTGATCCCTGGTCGACAGGATTTGAGTTGCAATTAGCACTACCACTATATCAGCACCAAGAACACTACTAGTATCAGGAGGTGCGATCTATCGAGGGCCACCATGCTGCTCCTGTGCCAGATTCAAATCCGCACTTCTTCCCGATCGCCTCCAAGTCCTAAATCTATATCAGCGCTCTTTTCTTCATTGGTACCTGCTGCTGCTGATCACTACTGAAGTCGAGCAGCATGACACTAGAAGAAGAGAATACAAATGGGTCGTCAGGGCCTGCCCTCACATTTTATAGAGAGAAGGGGCAAATATATCATTGATGTATCTTATGCAGACCCAGAGGGGGATCGGGTGGATCCCCTTGGTGTCACTCAATCGAGATTAACTATCCCTTTAGTCCCCTGTGTCCTTCTCTTGTCTGGTTGTGTAGGACCAAAAGCATATTACAATTCAAAGATGGCACATGCAGTATTAAATACTATAATAGTATAAAGCAGATTACATTTGACAGTAGAGGTACATCTTTTGCTAAACTGTCGAAATTTACCTCACATCACGTCAGGTAAATCCAGTAAAATGCTTCAAAGAGCTGTGCCACCTTAAACATTGGGCTCTTTTACGGTGGACCATACCACCACGTGGTGGTATGCAGTATATTACTATTTTTGGTAAGGGTAAATAGGTAACTTTTGTAAATTTTAAATAAATTTGACAACCTCGGGTCGAGAAAAAATTTCGTTTATGTCACCATGAAAAAATTGAAAAAAAAATCGTTTTTCAAATTTGAAATAAATTTTTTTGTTTTTGAAATTCGAAAAAAATAGCCATACCACCACATGGAAATGAAAAAAAATTGAATTTTCATTTTTGAAATTTAAAATGAAATTTCATTTTGAAATTTGAAAAGAGTCGGCCATACCACTAGAGAGAAATGAAAAAATTGAAATATTTTGTTTGTGCGGAAATTTTGAAATGAAAAAAATTTGAAATAAAAAAACATATATTTTGTTTATGCCACCAAGAAAAAACTACCAATAATACCCCTATACCACTTATATCACCTATGCATACCACCATATACCACATGTTAAGCCGTGGTGGTGTACAATTAATCTCAACCGTCGGATCCTTCCATACTGGTCATTTTTCAATAGTGGTATAGTAGTTCTTAATGCCGAAGGGGAGCAATTGTAATCTCAGTTAAAAGAACGTGTCCACTGAATGAAAGACTTTGGTTTCTCTGCCCTCTGCTGAAGTTTCATATGCTCTGTTGGTTTTTCCCCCAAATTGCTTCCGACCTATCTAATACACTAACCGAACACAAGAAAACTTCTTGTGAAATGTGATAACCAGCAGGGCTGGACAAGACCAGATGAACAAAGTGATTATATTCAGACCTGGAGCACTCAAGCATGATGCTCTTGCTATACAAATTTGCCTGTTCCTCTCAACATCAATGTATCACAAGAATTGCCATCGTCCTCTGTTCATCTTTATTTTTGCCTGCCATTGTGCGTGTTGTTGTGCGCGTCATTGTCGTTGCCAACCTGTTCTTCCTTGCAATTGAGCAGTCCAAGCTTCATCAATTTTGTTTGGGTCTGTGGGACGCTTGAAAGCATCCCAAATCCCAGTGAGTGAATGCAGTGAAGCATGTTGCTGCGATGTTGGAAGATCTGCTATGCCTAGATGCAAAGAAAGACGAGCCTCGACAGGATCGTAAAGCAGTCTGGAAGAAGCCGGACTTGGGATGGTGCAAGGTGAACACTGACGCCTCCTTTGCAGCGGCGTCTGGCTCAGGTTCCGGAGGGGCAGTCTTTAGGGACGAAGATGGCAAAGTTCTGTATGCGGCAGCAAACTTCTATCAGCATGTCCCGGATGCGCTGACGTCTGAAGCACTAGCTGCTAGAGATGGGGTTATGCTAGCTAGAGCGTGTGGCTTGGAGAAGGTCCTACTCGAGACAGATAATCTGCATCTATGGAATCTCCTACGCTCCCAGGCTGGCGAACGAAGTCCAATTGCTGGACTTTGGCATGAAATCAAGGAGTTAGGCAGGAAATTTTCTTGTTTTCAAATTTCTTTTGTAAATCGTGAGGGCAACGAGGCAGCTCACTTTTGTGCAAAGTTGTGCTCGGAGTCCTCACCAATATGTTTCTGGTCTGATGCTTTCCCGTTAGGCTTGTTGGGGATTGCTGAAACTGATTGTAACCCTGCTTCTGATTGAATGAAGATCTCGTTCTCAAAAAAAAAAAAAATCCCAGTGAATGCCAATCAAAGGTGTGCAGGCAAGAATACACGCACACTTAATTCCGATAGAAATTCTCCACATTGGGAAACATTCAAACTATACTGCCATGAAATAAATCATGAGTTAATACTAGTTCGATAATCAATTTACACCCGAGATCCAAGTACAAGTTCAACAACGAACGAAATCCATCGGTAAGGTTCAGCTACTATGACTACTAGAACGGAGTGCCAGCTGTGAATGTGGTGGAAGTGGAACAGTGAAACCTTCTTCTTCCTTGCCGCCGCCCACGGATGCAGAGAAACAAGAAATATGTATGGAAATCTTTTGACAGCTGGCAGCTGCTCGCTTGGTCAGAGTATATATAGATTCGTCTGATCGCTTCTTCCCAATCACCTCTCATTCCAAGCAACATTGCGTCATTGTTCCTTTCTTTGGCCCTGTTTGGTTCCCTGGTGTTAGTGTTAACGTTAGTGCTAGTGTTAGTCTTTTGCACCCTCAACTAACACCTAACAAACTAACACCTTAGATGCTTGGATGCATGTGTTACTTTTGCATGTAATGCTACTTTTACAATCATTGGAGGATCTAGAGGGAGAGAGAAAAATGAGTAAAAGGGGTAAGGTCTACCAGAACTAACACCAATTACCACCTCTTGGGGATGTTAGTTTTTTGGGGGTGTTACTTGGAACTAACACCAAACTAACACATATACTTGGATTTTTAGTGTTAGTTTAGTGTTAGTTTGCTCTAAAGTAACACTAACACCTTCAACCAAGCATGCCCTTTGTTTCTACTTGCTGCTAACTGCCACCGGAGTCGAACATCATTACACTAGGTAGAAGAAGGGAACACGATGGGTCAATATTGCTTGGGACTGCTCACTCCTTTTAGAGCAACTCCAACAGTTATTGTATATTTGGTGGATTAGCTAAAAATAGAAAAAAAAGGGAGAAAAAAGGGCATCCAACAGACTAGGAAAACCAACCGGCATCCGCTCGGCCTCGCTATCTTGTGCAGACCGCAACTCCATTGGACAGCGTCGAGCGTGTCCGTGTCCTGCCATTCCCACGAGCTAGCGCGCCGTTGTTCTGAAGCGAGATCGCATTGCATTATCGGCTGATCACCGGCAATGGCGACGCGACTCTCTACAGTCTGCACGTGCTACGGTGCTAGCGATGGCGGTGCAGGCGTCGCTCTTGGCAGTCGTCCTCCCGCCGTACTGCATATATGGAAGCTCCTCAACGTCGTCTTCCCCGAGGACGTCGCCGGCAAGGTCGTCCTCATCACCGGCGCCTCCTCCGGCGTCGGCAAGGTATGTATCTTTATTTCAAACTGACAAACTGATTGATTGATCTAACTGATGATCAATATATGTGTGCCGGGAAAATCCTCTCCAAGGACGGCGAGATAGTGGTGAACGAGGACGAACAGAGAAAATCCTCTCCAATGACGACTGATCGCTCAATACCTTGCTGATCCGGTGTGTTATATTCTGTCGCGCCCGCCATTGATGACTAACAGAGCAGCTTGTGGGCTTGCCGGTGCAGGCGTCGCCGAGCATCAATGGCGCGGCGTTGCGTGCAGCAGCATCACGTCGAGGCAGCGTCGCGTCCAGGCGGCGCCGTGATGGGTCACAGGATTGGAATAGGATGGTGACGTGGAACTAGTTTCGAATATAACAAATCAAGTTATAGCTAGTCTCTTGGATTAGCACACATTTTAGGTGGTTTTGTATTTTTACAAAGGGGTTAAAATCTTCAAATTTGACTAAAAGGGTACAATAGCTGTTGGAGTTGCTCTTATAGAGTAGTGCAATATATGGTTCAAATTAGGACTGTCATAGAGAGAATAGACGAACATAAAGATAACATTATTCAAAGAGAAGTAACTGATGTGTTTTTAGATTAAGAAGTAACTGATGTGTACGCAGGGCAGGCAGTATTACCTCATTACCTCACATCAGAGCTTCCACGCAGGATTCATACAGGTACCATTATCAAGACTGTCGCGCTAGTTTTGAATGCCGTCACGCTAACACACTATTTATGATTGAAATTAAGACTGTCACACAGCTCTTGTCAAACATGGAGAAGAGCCATCTTGTCTTCCTCTCAGCTAAAAGAAAGATATCAAAATACCAACCTGTGAACTCAGGGTTGGATAACGTGTTCGCTGATACGTAAATGGAAGGCTTTGGTTTCTCTGCCCTGTGTGCTGAAGAAGTGTGAGTACCGTATGCATACGGTTCAGGTTTCAGAAGATGACTTAGAAGTAACTGGTTGGTTCGATCGACCAAATAAAAGCTGCATCTCTAGCGCCAGCATCATTCCCGACGCTGGCGAGTCCACGGCTTTGACGTAAGTCAAGCGGGCCACGATGTGCCAATCTGTCTACTGACCTTTTTCATGAAGTTGAACTCCGCTGACCGCTTCTTCACTCCCACCAGTCAGTCAGTCACTTTTGTAGTGTTCATTACTTCTACCATCAAGGAGCATGGCCTGTTTTCTTCACCAGTCAAATTGGAAGGCTGGTCACTGGCCGGGGACTAGTGATCCCTGGCCGACAGGATTTGAAGAAGTGCTGCAATGGCGGAAGCCTATCAGTTCAGCACCAAGAACACTGTCAAATATCAGGAAGTGTGAATTCGTGGGCCACTATGCTGCTTCGGTGTAAGACTCATGTCCTCTCTTCTTCCCAGTCGCCTCTCATTCGTGAATATATATCAATGCTCATTTACTCGCTGGTACCTGCTGCTGCTGATTTACTACTGAAGCCGAGCATCATGACAGTAGAAGGGGACACGATTGGGTCATCAGGACCTGCCCTCCCCTTTTATAGAGAGAAGGGACAAACCATTGATTTATCAGGGTAGTCATTTGCCTCACACCACATCAGGTAAATCCATTAAAATGCTTCAAAGAGCTGCACCACCTTAAACAATTCACCGCTTAATTCTTAACGCCGAAGGGAGCTTATTTACACCATAATTTTCCACTAAAACAAGTCAATACAATTACATGAAAACATTGTTATACAGACCCTGAAAGTGCAGTAATCAACAAGCTTGTGTTGCCTAAACATGGCACCTGAATAGTTATACCATTGCCTGACCGAATAGAGCAGATGTGGAACAAACACTATGCAACAATGGATTCTTTTGCTAGTTTCTTCCAATTACTTCTAAGTCACCTCCAAAACCATGGTACGAAAACTTCCTCAGAACGATAGAGAAAACCAAGCCTCCTATTACGTCTCAGCTAATGTGTCATTCAACACTGAGTTCTTCAGGTTCTGTATTCTTGATATCTTTCTTCGTCTGAGACGAAGGCAAGATGGATCTCAGCTGAGTGTTCTCCATATTTGACAAGAGCTGTGTGACAGTCTTAATTTGAGAGGCACTGCATTTTATTTTTAGAAAAAGATGGAGGAGTTTATCAGAGGATATTGAACAAAATAAACTTCAACCAAGTTGGTTGGAATCTGAACAATGTGTGTAACAATGTTCAGGCTTAGATTGATGGATATTGGAAGAACCATTATGTGTGCTACAGAATGTACAAAGCCAATTTTATTTTTTCTGAGGAGTGTGCCTAGATCATTGTGTTTTCATGTGGTTATTTTGATGCAAGCTGGAAGATTGGAAATTGATATTGTTCAGAAACAAATTGATCCTCCTGTCTAGCAGCACTTTTATAAGAAAGTGGTAAAGAATTGAAGCATACGACCCCTATTTCTATCATTAATGCATGACCATTGTGCTTTGAGGAGCATGGTTTGGAACTTGATTTGCTATGAACAAATGTGAAGTTGCCATTCGCCAAACAAAGAGGAAGAAAAATGAACTTCAACTCTGTTGGTTGGAATGTATACATTTTTTTCTCTCGAACTTGCGGGAGAGCTGCATGTCATTTTATATTAATACATCACAAAATACAATTACAAAAAGCTCCGTGACTAACTTTTGGAGAAAATTGCGAAATTTCTGAGCAGCAGCGAATGAATAATAATATGCATATACAACATAAAGTGGGGAAGCTCACCTTTGCAAGCTCCTGTCCATATAAGCATCCAAGGAAGCAATTACTTGTGGTAGTTGGTGTAGCACCTAGAACAGAACAAAAATGTTAATGGGTAATTTGCAACTAGTTTGGCATCTGATGGTACATTTATTACCTGCTCTGTGTTCTGTGCAAAAGATGCTTTTGCCAAGAGATTCTTGGGGAGTTTGGCCAAGTGAACCTGAGACCAAAATTACACCCCTGTTAGATGATCATCCAACTTTCAGAACCTCGATGCTTGTACCTTGATAGAAATGAGTAAACTGCAATAAATTCATACTTGATGCAGTTTCTTTAATTTATTGATGCTCTTGAATTCAGTGGATTCGTGTATTGGTAATTGTAGGCTTATAGCCAGAGTTTTTTTTTCTTCCCTTATATATCGGTACATAGGATGGCTAGAAGCCGGAAGAACTCTGAAACAATTTCACATTAAGTAGAGTATAGTGGTTCTACTTCATGATGGATGGACCAGAAGGAAAACAATCGAACCATCTATCACTAAATATACAATGCTTCATCTGATTGGAAAGTTCAGAGCAGCATTCTGATTTGAGATTAGAGCAGTGTTATTAAAGTTTTTCAATGCTGAACAAAGCACACACTGCTCATTTGATGCCAGTTGAATGTTAGAATGTACTAGTAAGATGCAGAATTGTAACATTCAACACATATTGATAAGAATGGGGCAATCAGTTCGGTGTTCAGACCCTAGCCCTAAGGGTAAGTGAGTTTAACAATGATAGAAATCCATCACAAGATTCCTAACCCCGTTTCTGAAGACAGAATTCGGACAAATTGGCCCATACTAATAACGAGTAAATTGTAATTTTTTCTAATCAACAAACCGATATAGAAATCATGCAAAATTGAACATAAACAAGGTCGAAGGGAGGAGGAGATGGTAACAGGGGGCAGAGACCTGCGCGGGGGAGGACTGCTCCATGAGCTGGAGGAGGTTGGAGGTAGACCGCACCGCCTGCTCTATCTGCTCTGCCACCGCCGCTTTCGCTCCCCCTCCTCTGCCGCCGCCGCCGCCCGCTGCAGCCATCTTGGCCACGTCGGCAGCTCGCCGTCGCACAATACGCAAATAACCCCAGGCCCAGCCCAACCCATGAGCAATATGGGTCAAATGGCTTCCGAAATCATCTCCAAATCGCCAGTGAGGACTCTTTCGAAATTTCTAACAATTTACAAGGTGTTACATGAAAAATCATCCAACACCTCTAGAACGCGCCCCACCGAGTAAGCCACCGGCCGGCGAAGCGGGAGGGAGGCGATGGCGGCGGCCGCGCGGGGGCAGAAGGCGCTGGGGGCGCTGCCGCAGTTGGTGAAGTCACTGCGTAGCGATCCCATCTCCGATGGCGCACGGCTCAGGCGCCTCCCTTCTCTCAGGTACATGGCCGCCTGGACCGAGGAAATGCAAGTTGTTGCTATTGTTGTTCGCGTGTGCTTGTTGGTGCTTGATTGGATCTGATTTGACTGGGATGCGAGTGTGAGCAGGAGGACCTTCTCTCTGTACGACCAGATCAACCTCATCGACAGCGTCCCCGAAGACCAGCTCCGGTTCCAGTCGTACGCAATCTCTCCTTGCATCCTTTCGCCTCATTATTTTTCTTTGTTGTTGTTCAACTTCAGAAATTTTAAAGGGTTAGGGTGCAGTCCATATTTGCTAATTTTGAGGTATGATTGTCTATGCAAATGCAAGGGTGTAATCTGCTATATAGTTATGGCTTGGGATGGATGGATTTTGGAAGAACCATTATGCATGTAGAAACTGGATTTTATTTCTCTGACGGATTACTTGTGTTAGAGACATGTGTGCTTTGGTGGGAAGTGGTCACCTCAACATAAGCTCAGAAATTGATCGTATTGCTTGCACAGAAATTGCGGAGCATGTGTTGCAGCAGTTTTAAAATTGGTAAAGGATCAAGGCATGAAGATCATCTGTCACGGCAATGTCATGGTCGTTCAGCTTCTATGGACATCAATTGGAACATGAAACTTTACGAGCGTTGTACATAACTGACATTGATAAAAGTTAACCAATCTCTTTCTGTTTGAACATAGGCAAATATTTTTGCTTTAGTTGTCCTCTTCCTAAGTCCCTATGAAATATTTCTTGGTCGTGTGTTATATTCTCTTCTAGTCACAGATTATGTCATTTATCTACCACATATAGAATACAGAGGGTGCATTTTGGTGATATTTTATTAGCAAATAAACGTCTGTGACTGTGAGCCTGTGACGGAGCATGTCTTGAAACTAATATTGATTCAAGGCATTAGGGCCATCTGTCCTTGTTCACTTTTATTCCCAAAGCCAATTTCATGATCCTTTAGTTTGTCAGGAGATGAATTGGAAGTTGGAACTAATTGCTATGCATATCTGTTGATAACTACTTGTTTCAGAAAAGTTGACTAATTATTTTCTGAATAAATAGGAAACATGGATGACCTAATGTGTTCATGTCCTTACATTTTTCTCTACTGCAATAAGCCATCTTATCTGTGAAATACATTTACATCAGTAATATTGTTATTTGCCTTGATTCAATTGGTTTTGGAATGCTAAGAAAAAGAATGTGACATCTAGCAAATTGAAATATATGGTTGGTTGGCCGTCATTATTGCTTTCTTGAAAAACAAGGAGTGACCTTTTTCTCCCTTTTAGTGTGTTTTGCCGTTTGGTAGTGCATGCACAGAGCTTTCATTGATTCTGAGCACCCTTATTGTAATGTACTGGTGAGTGAAGGTCGGCATTGTATGTTAAATAATGCACATCCGCTTTCACTGTTAAGCTGCTGGCTGTAGAGATAAACATTGCACTGAACTTCTTCTTATTTTGATAAGACATTGGGATCTTTGCCTGTTCCTCTAAAAGATTTTTTTACACTACTGGCATGAGTGAAGTGTAGAATTAAATGTACTGAAGTTCTATCATCCATTTGCTTCTAATTTTGGTGCTTACTACTTGGGATCAACCTGGCCAGCCTCATTGATATGTCAAATTTGCAGGAGTAACACAAATGGAAAAATCTACTGAACATACATGTTTGATTTTCTCCATATCTTGGACGTTTGGAGTTATCCTGTTATGTTTTCGGTGTTTTAGTTCAGTGTTTTTTAACTAAAATGAAAAGGCGAAATGTGTACATGTGGAGTAGAAAGAGGGGACAACCCTAAGGGGATGCTACATTGACACAACAGCCCCAAGTGGAAGAAATGACAGATACCAGAATTTACAAAGGGGTGTCAATCCATCGTAAAATATGTTGATGTAGACCTGTTTCTAATCCTATGTGAACGTAGGATAATCTTCTCCTTGCATTGTCTTTTCCACCTTGCATGGTAGTGCAGCTTATAAAAGATTGCTTTCATATGCACCAACTGTCAATCCAGAAAGCCTCCATTAATAAACTAAAGTAAAAAAATTGTTCTTAGACATATAATAGGGGCATAGAGGTAATGTATTGAGCTATTTTTAGTGTCAATAAGACATCGGAAGATCTCTGGCTGTTCCTTTAACAAATTCAATCAGTATTACATGCATGAGTGGTGTGTAGGACAAAATGTTCTAAATTACTCATATTCCTTGTTCCTCTAAAAATTACTTTGCTACTGCAGGCATGGGTGTTGTGTTGGATAAAATGTTCTGAGTTTCTCGTATTTCCTATATTTGGTTTGCAAAATTTGTGATCTTTCCGATCAGCTAGTCAGCCTCACTGATTTGCAATTCGTAAGAGTAACACACAAATGTTAAAACCTTGAAGGCTTGGAGTTCTCATGTTATGTTTTCAATGTTGTGTGCTTGTTCTAGTTATTTATCAAAGAAAAGTCCATAAGCAGTACTGTTTTCTTCTGTGCTTCAGTTTGGACTGGAACATTAAATCACATGTCGTTTGCTGTTTGCAGGTATGATGACACTGGATTCAAGATTAACAATGTAAAATACGAAGGCAGCTTATTGATTGTAGAGAACAGGATAATGACATGGACACCCAAAATGTTCTCTGAGATAACTGCTGAAAGGTAGGACTCACACTTGAAGTGAAGTCTTTGGTGCAAGTGTTATATACTTATATATGTCAATATTCTATATATAAATATTGATTGCTTTGACACTGTGTATTTTAGAACTCTTGTGTCTGTTACTTTTTGTTTGTATTTGTGGTGATAATATTCCTACTTATATGTTATTTAATGACACTTTTCCTTGCTTCAATGATGCAGTTTATCAATCTTCAAAGTTGTACACCCTATCCCAGGTAATTTTATCTTGGCAGCTACTCAGTAAACCTTCACACTTTTTGTGCTAATGTCATCATCCCATGTTTTGCATGGGACCAATGGCATTGGTGCCACCCTATAAGAAAAGCTAGAAAACATTGATGATTTGCATGGTTGGAGATTTCATGACTATGTTTGTTTAGTCAATGGACAATCCTTAGTTATGCACGTTGCTGCTGTGCAAACATTTCTCAGGGTGGGGCTCAAGTTAGTGCTTCACATCCTGTTTTCAACTTTGTGTATATTGCACCCTCCTCATAGGCAGAAAATTTGCTTTGGTTGACACCATTTGATATGCCATTCTTCTCCAGAGATCTTGATTCTTGGTTGTGGAAGACACATCCACCCGGTCAGTCCTGAGCTGAGGAACTTCATTCGGTCGATTGGGATGAAACTGGAAGCTGTCGATTCGGTATGTATATTAATGACCCAGATGCCTCCCTTTGCACCCTTACCATCTTCTTGTTTTCCAAAAAAAAAAAAAAACAAAGGCTAACAATTTGAAGAGGAAGGAAACTTCTGCTGCTCCTCTGCTAATAGGTAATCCGATGCTTCCATTGTTTGCAGAGGAATGCAGCTTCGACATATAATATCCTGAACGAGGAGGGCAGACCGGTGGCAGCTGCAGTTCTTCCATTCGGGGTCACTTGTTAATGTTTTACCTCGCTCCAGTTGAGCCGGCTTTCATTCTCTTTCGGATCAATGACGGAATGAGCTGAAATGTACTTGTCTGTAACATCGACAATGCTGTTTTGTTGTCTAGGAAAGGCCACCTTGGTTTTGTAGCGTATTGTTCTCGTTGTAATCTTGGACTAACCGAAGTTTCACGCAGTATACACCAAAAATAACGGTGGTGGTTCCTGTCCTAGTGCTTTGTTTCGATCGTGCTGTTCTTGGAAGCCCTGTATCATGTCAAAAATAAAGATTTTTCCGTCTTGCTAACTTTCCTAGTTCCAACAAGCAAATACTCCAGTCTGGTGGCTGAGGACACAATCATACTAAGCAACTGTTGGGATGGGCCGATGGGGACAGCAGCGATGCCGTCGCATATGCAGCCGCCTAGCGAGGACCCGGACACGGTTGGCCGGTTGCGTTCGCGTGCTGTGTGTTGGTTGTCCTGATTACAGCCGGAGCTTGAACAGCCCACCTCATGACCCCCAGACGATGAAGATTCGTTCCGCAGCAGCAGCTTGGTTGGGTGTGACCCCTAACCTCCCGGACAAAATGAAATCGCACGTGACGTGACCCCGATCTTAACGGCAAAACACGAGATCTTTTTTCTGGGTCCGCTGGAGAAAGAGAGGACGGAGAGCATCGCTTTCGCATTGTTGCCTCGACGCAGACGTCCCTTGGCCTCGCCATCTCCGCCCCTGGTCCCGGCTCCACATGTCAGTCTCTCCCCTTGGCATCGCCACCTGCTGGCTCTTCTCCTCGTAGCATATTCCTGTCGAACCCAGAGATAGTACAGTTTTTTTCAGGAAACCGAGAGGCAGAGCGATCCAAGTATCTGCGGTCCTGACGTGCGGGCCCATGAGCCCTCGCGGAGACTGACGTTGGGTCCCAACAGAACAGCGGCCCACCTGTTGTCAGCGTGCCAGGCTAGCTAGCAAGCTGCAGCAGCGGGCCTTCCAAGCTCCTCCGGTTCTCTCGGGCGGGCGGATGAACCGAGGACGAGGACTGGGATGCATCGTGTGGACTGCGCCCCCCGTACACCTGGCGCGCGGGCCCGCCCGCCTTCTCCCTCTCCAAATTCTCCTCTCTCCCATCTGGCCATCTGCCCCTCTGCGGCGTATAAAGACGCGGCCCACGGACAGCGCCTCGCCCTCGCCGGAATATCTTACGAAAACCCTCGCGGCGGAGAGCGCTCTCTCTCTCTCTCCCACACACACGCGCGCCGCAACCCACGCAGCCGCCTCCCACGACTGCTCGTGCTTGTGCATCACTCTCTCGAGCGCGGGCGCGTCAAATGGCGGCGGCGGCGGAGATCGGGGCTTTCACGGCGGCGAGAATGGCGGCGCCGGCGCTCAAGCCGGCTGCGGCTCACGCCCCGGCGGCGGCGGCGCCACCGCAGCCCAGGAGGGCCGTGGCGGCGCGGTCGCTGCGGACGGTCGCCACCGAGACGCTGACGGCGGATCTCGCCGGCACGACCAACGGTGCGGTGCATGCTCAGGTGAGCGGGATCCTTGCACGCTTGGGTGCTTAGCGCAACTAGCGTACTGCTACTTTCTATTTCTGAGTGCGTTTGTGCTTTGTGATTGCGTTCAGAGGGGATTAGCCGCAGTTTTTTTTTGCTTCGGCCAGTTGTGTCTTGCATCGGATTAGTCCCTGCGCGCATGTTTCGTATTTGGTGATTGGATCCCGAGCGTTGTGTCCCGGTTTGTTATCGTAGTGTAGTCGTTGCTGAAAACTGGTTAGGGAGTAGCTGTTCATCGCCTGATCCCGAGCGCCAGGCTCAGAGATTTGATTATTGTCATTTCAATACTGAAGATAGCTGCAGCATAGTGCATTTCCAGGAGATTTTAGCTGTGACTACATAACATTTTGTTCATTTTAATTTTACTTGATCTGATTTGCTGCCCGTGTCTGATCCCTGATGTTGAGTTTGAGTACCTGACTCCAGAGTCCACACAGAGGATTTCAGATTTTGATGCTATTTCTGCCTCTGTCTGTTTGTAACCAACGTTTAGCTTATTTTACACTTTTTGGTTAATAATTACTGAACGATAGGATAGTCAATCGCTTCGAAGTGGTTACTTCATGTGGTGACAAATTTGACATACCTGATGCAGACGAATAGCGAGGCTGCTACTGTCACTTCACAGGCGGTTATTGCGAATTCTAAGAGGAAGACAAAGATAGTCTGCACCATAGGGCCCTCAACCGACACTCGCGAGATGATCTGGAAGCTTGCAGAGACTGGAATGAATGTCGCACGCCTTAATATGTCCCATGGTGACCATCGGTCACACCAGAAGGTTATTGATTTGGTCAAGGAGTACAATGAACAGAACACTGATGGCAATGTTATCGCCATCATGCTGGACACCAAGGTATATCTTGGCTGAAAAGTAAATATGTTAAATTCAAATGGTACAGCAACAGAAGTTCTTATGACTGACTTTGAGGGTTGCAGGGTCCTGAAGTTAGAAGTGGGGATGTTCCAGAACCAATCATGCTCAAGGAAGGTCAAGAGTTCAACTTCACAATTAAGAGAGGGGTGAGCACTGAAGACACCGTCAGCGTGAATTATGATGACTTCATAAATGATGTTGAAGCTGGCGACATATTGTTAGTGGATGGTGAGCTAAACTCCCATTGTCATATTCTGCTTTGAATGTGCCTGAATGATGAGTTCCTTCTTGATGCAAAATCTTGTTCATGCCGTGGCCATTGATGTCATATAGTGATACCTATTCAAGTTATCCCTAAAATCATGTTTTTTGTTCAATCTGCTTTATTTCATTATTTTCAGTATTTTGATTGTGTTGACTTTGTGTTGCTATAAGATCCTGTAATGGTATTGTCAGATTCTTTAGTTGTCTTCTTCCATGAATTGTTTCACTTATTTGCAATTTATACATTATATACGATATTATGTTTCATACTCCAATCATTCATGCTACCGTTTGTGCTGCAGGAGGTATGATGGCACTTGCTGTGAAGTCTAAATCAGCTGATACAGTCAAGTGTGAAGTAGTTGATGGTGGAGAACTGAAATCAAGGCGCCACCTAAATGTCCGTGGAAAGAGTGCCACTTTGCCATCTATCACTGGTAAGTTTATCCCCTGACTAGTCTAGCTGTCACACAGTTGCATCAAAAATCCTAATATGCTGTTCCAACAGAAAAGGATTGGGAAGACATAAAATTTGGCGTCGAAAACGGTGTTGATTTCTATGCAGTTTCCTTTGTGAAAGATGCCAGAGTTATTCATGAATTAAAGGACTACCTTAAAGGTAATGTGCATTCTGTCATCTATGCTAGTTGTGGCTATATATGCTGGGAAACAGGAACCTAATTGGTGTTTTTGTGCTCTTCTCATATCCAGCTGCTAATGCGGATATACATATCATTCCAAAAATTGAAAGTGCAGATTCGATACCTAATCTGCAGTCCATTATTGCTGCTTCAGATGGGGTAAGACCATTGACATCAGCTGTGTTCTTTGATACCAGAAAAGGAAGTAATTTGACAGAAAGAGAAAGGACTTGTAAATGGCAGAATGTTAATATACTTTTTGGAATTTGGTCAGTTGCCATGAACTCATGATAAGCGCATGTAGCCATCTGTATTGAGAAACTTGTCGGATCTGCATTGTTCATGCCTTTTTTCTTGAGGCTTTCTATGTAGCATAAAAGGACTAGTCTTCTCTGGCTTCATGTATACTGTATTACTGTGTGTAAAAGCATGCTGGGTCTAGGTCTGATAAACAAAAAGGAAAAAAGACCTACTGTCATGTATCTCTCCGTCCCAAATTACTAGTTGTTTTGGCTTTTTTAGATACTTTCCTTTTGTTATGCACTTAGATATATACTTATGTCTTGATACATAACAAAAGGAATGTATCTAAAAACCAAGAATGACTAGTAATTTGGGATGGAGGGAATACTACTTAATTATAATGCTAGTCTGCTACATGCTGAACTTCTTCAAATCTTTTCAGGCAATGGTGGCTCGTGGAGACCTTGGTGCTGAGCTTCCGATTGAGGATGTTCCTTTGCTGCAGGTGAGATTATATTGCATGTACAGTTTTAGGAGGACTAATCTGTCATTTATTCCTGTATCTAGGAAAGAATTGTGTGTGAAAATGTAACCAAGCAGCAGCATGATATAAATTGTGATTTTTACTTTTTTTTTCAGGCAGAGATTATCCAAACATGTAGAAGCATGGAGAAACCAGTCATTGTCGCCACAAATATGTTGGAAAGCATGATTAGCCATCCTACTCCAACTAGGGCAGAAGTTTCTGACATAGCCATTGCAGTCCGAGAAGGTGCTGATGCCATCATGTTATCTGGTGAAAGTGCACATGGAAAGTAAGGTTTCAGCATGTGTTGTGATTTAAATGTCCTCCTATTGTAGTTTCATGGTGCTATGCAGGCAATTCATTTCTTTAAACCCTTTTAGAGGACTTGGTTTTTTTTTTCTGTGATGGGGCGGCTTCAGCCTCCATTATCTTGTCTTGTAGCTCAGTTGGTTTGTGCATATTCTGTGTTTAGGTACCCACTAAAGGCAGTCAAGGTGATGCACACTGTGGCACTTAGAACAGAATCCAGCCTTTATAACCCAACAACCTCTCCTGGTCTTATTGCACCTGCACAGGTATGGTCAGGTCCTTTTTTATTCTGTCCTTTTTTGTCTTTCAAATTCACCACATTGGTGAGTGGTGACCTTAACTTTGTTTAATTAAATGTTCACTGCTCTGTCATGGCTAACTAGCTTTCTTAAGGTGAAGATGGCATCTGCTTTCGTTAGTATTTGGTTCTTGAAATTGTCTCCTTTTATTCTGATCTCTTGTTTCCTTATGAGTTTATATGATTACTGATTCCTTTGGCAGGCTCTACACACTGAGTTTTCCCCAAGCCAGCTTAGTAAAATGTTTGGGTCTCATTCAACCATGATGGCGAACACCCTCCGCACACCCATCATTGTATTTACACAGACAGGCTCCATGGCTGTCCTCCTGAGCCACTATCGGCCCTCATCGATGATCTTTGCATTTACGAACGAGTATGTTGTTTTGCAATTCCCCTTCATGACATGCTAATCTTTCCTTCAGTGAGACCTTTGGAGCATGCTGTGCATCCATATTGATTGCCTTCATGAATCAAATTATCGAAATAGGCAAAGATGCTCTGTAGTACACTGACACTTGGGAGGAAACTACCTTTGCAGGGAACGAGTGAAGCAACGGCTGGCACTCTATCAGGGAGTCGTCCCTATTCACATGCAATTCTCTGACGATGCAGAAGAAACTTTCTCCAGAGCAATTAGCAGCTTGCTGGTAAGGCCATGTGCTGGAAAGCTCCACTGCTGATCTTTTGCAGTTTCCATTCATCAGATAATCTCAATCTTGTGTTTCTAACACTACACATCTCTGTTTCAGTTGTTATCTCCTTTCATTTTGTTTTTCTGACTCGTGGTTTAAATGTTGAACAGAAAGCGCAACATGTGAAGAAGGGAGACTACGTGACCCTCGTCCAGAGCGGAGTGACTTCAATCTGGAGAGAGGAATCCACTCACCACATCCAAGTGAGGAAAGTTGAGGGTTGACGTGCCCGTCAGGATGGAGAAATTTTGATAGCGCCGTCCAGAAGTGTTATCATCATACAACGAGTAATTTTTAATGTTTTATGAGGAGATTGCTACGCCGAGTTACATCTTGTGTCGCATGCACTGAATCGTTAACTCTGTATTCGTTAATTATCACATGTTTTTCACCTCTACTGTTCTCCCTTTCTTGTGAACCTTAATTTTAGTTTCTTGTTGGAAAAGGACCCAACTGTCACACCCGGATTTAAAGGCAAATCCGAATGCATAGAATACATGTGCGCCAGGATCAAGTTACACACATGCATCGACTCAGTGAATACCAAAAACAGTGTCAAAAGCGTAAAGGAAGTATTATAACTTTATTACATGACCGAATGTCTCATAATCGTAACAAAAGCGAGTACTAGCAGCGGAAAATGACGTCTCCACAGGCAGTCGACTGGTGGTACGCTCGCCTAGAAACCGTCGAACTCTCCAGGAAAGTCTTCAAAGCGTCCGTCTGAGCAGCAACCGGGTTGTGTAGATGCAATATAAAAGAACAACAAGCATGAGCACATGTCGTACTCAACAAGGGAAAACTCTGTAACAACATGCAAAGATTTTATGGTGGAAGTTTGTGGTTGCATAGCAGGTCAGCATTTTAGTTGGTCAAATTTTATTAAGCAAGCTGATTTACTAGCAAATGTAAGTTTATACCAACCCAGAGATTAACATAAACATCATCAACATGAACATAAGTAAATGCAACAAGTTTAATCCATCTTTCATAGTTTACTCATGTGAGGGTCCAGGCCGCCCTTGACCGTGGGCACGGCTAACTAGTCAGTTTTACACTCTGCAGAGGTTGTACATCTTTACCCACAAGTCGCGTAAAAGTTCTAGGAACTTTAAACCCAACCATGCGATGCCGGCCAAGCATCATACCACACTACCGAGGTGTGATTGCATAGGGACGCTACGAGGCCTTTACAAAGATCCCCTGGTGCAGGCTGCTCGCTAGGTTACTTGACAGCGCAATGCATAAACCTCTCTCAAGACTGCGAAGCTACCATAGAGCAGATCAGCCTGAGGGCCGGGCTATACACCAACTACCGGCAACCCCCAGCCCCTTTCAGGTAAAGCATACCTAACACTAGGTTTTCTAATTACTTGGCCAAGACAGAGCCATATGTCTTGTGGTTGTACGGTTTTCCTGGGTGATCGCTCCATGTTCCGATTAACAGAGGTGATCTTGTTTAATGAAGGTATAACATAAATAAAGCAAGATTAACATTGTTGTTCATTAAAACCACCATGATCCCAAGTTAAGCAACTAAGTAATGTCTACTCAACATAAACATAAACCCAGGTTGATCAAGGCACACGGATAAACAAAGCTAGTCAAACCTTAATAATAGGACCCTTCAATTTAATGCAAAGCAATAAGTAAATAAACAGTGTAATTAAAATGCATGTTGTAATAGGATAACCGGGAATGCAGCAAGGACTTGCCTTCTACCAACGCTTGCTGCTGCTCAAGGTCTTGAAAGTCTTCAACTTCAGCGTATTCCACGTACGGATCGTCTTCTACGCACCACATCATACACATACAAAGCAAACAATGGAATAAAATAAGAAACAATCACCAAACAGTACTAACAGCACAAAACAGGGGCATAAAACTGTTCTACACTTCGATACGATCGCGTGGATATAAAGAACGCTAAAAACGGAGCTAAAACGTGTATTCTACGGCCAAAACAAGGTATAGGGGCTTTTCTGCAGGAAAACTAAACTAACAGAGGCTAAACTGTAAGAAACCGAGGGCTAAAACGAGATTACATAGAAAAACTTGAGGTCTGCGGTGCAAAAAGATAAAGGCTGGACCTCGGGCAGAAAAACTGGAAAGGCTAGGGTTTAAAACATAAAGAAAAGGACCTAACTGTAAGGTTCTTTGTACTGCGGAAGGGCATTCTTGTGATACTGAAAAATCCGGGGGCTTTTCTGCAAAACGGCGAGACACAGCTGGGTTGACCGGTACTTGACCCCGGTCAGGGTGGATCTGATCCGTTGGATCTAGATCCAACGGCTGGCACGAACGGCTTAGGTCAGATCAAACAGGGGCTGTTGGATCTCGATCTGGCGGCTGCGGATGCACGCAAGCACGCGGACGGCGACGGCCGGACGGCGAGCGGCGGCGCTGAGGCGGCGCTCCGGCGAGCTCCATCGATCCCGAGCTAGGAGGCTCGATTCCACGCGTGGATCACATCAGGACGACGCGGCGACAAGCGCGATCGATCTAGGCCATCTGGGCAGACGCGCGGGCGACGATGACGGCGTACGGCCCGGCGCCCGGGCGAAGGCACTGGCGACTCCGGTGAGCGCAACCGGACGGTGCAAAACGCGAGGACGCCTACGAGCGACACGGACGGGCTCCTCACCTCCTTGGGGTGCTCCGGGGGTGCGTCTCGTCGGCGGAACGGCGACGGCGGAGCGGAGCTGCGGCGGCGGCGCGGCTAGGGTTATGCGGGCGGCGGCGCTGCGGAGCTCGGCTAGGGTTTGGGGAAAGGGGGCCTCGAGCGGCGGCGGCGGCCTTTAAATAGGCCAAGGGAGGCCTTGGCGTGCGGGTCAAGCCGGGGAGGCGGCGCGGCACGGGATGCAGCGCGGCTCGGTGGGGACACGGACCCGAGTCCGGTGCGGCGCGGCGCGCTGGTAGGGATGACGGGCGGGGCCCGCGTGGCAGCGGCAGCGAGCGCAGGAGGCGGAGCAGGCTGGCCAGTGGGCCGCGAAGCTGGGCTGGAAGGCTGGTTGGGCTACAGAGCAGGAGGACAACGAGCGTCCGTGCGCACGAGTCCAAGGGGCAGCACCAGACTTCCGGCGAAAACACCGAGCTGTTGAGCGGGCTGCAGACTCAGGGGTGGCGAGCGGCTCTAGCGGTGGAGTTCAGGGGCCTTTGCTAGACCTTGGAGACTGGGCCGCGAACAAACCAAAGGAAGAAGGGTTTTTTTTTAAAAAAAAAGATCCAAACAATTGAATTCAAATATCGATTTGAATCCAACAAAACAAAAATAATGCAGCAGCATGTATGCAACAAACATCAAGCTATTTATTTATTTTTCGGAAACAAATAATGTTTTTGTTTTTTTTCCTGTACTATATTCCCTGTAAAGAATTAAATGTTGAAATTTTTTTTAAAATTATAGGAAAATCGTTGTTTAAATTTTCTTCCTATTCACATCCTGAAATTTAGGAATTTCAAGGTGTGACACCAACAAGGGTGGTGGTGGTAAATTTGTAAAACGGAGCCTCTTTTACTCCGAGAACTGGTTGAAGTGCTGCACTACTGTTTGGTCATGATATCGTGCAAGACAATTCATGCATGGGTCTAGGAGCCTGTACTCTTTTCTGCCGAGACAGGGGGTGATGGTCATTGTTGGGGGCATTGATACCTGCTAGCCTTTGCAAGGTGATAAGCCATGGCCCATGGCAGCGGATGTGGTGCCCCAGCTGATTGGGCACGGGACCTATCCGCTGTGGCTCGTACCCATCGCCATCCGCAAAGTGCCTGGACCGTGGTGATCTACGAGCTGCTAGGCTCGCGCTGCTATCACCTAGGATCCCCTGCAAAAGCTCGAGCGCCTTGGCTTCTTCTGAGACCATCCACACTTCTTCTCCTTCAAAATGGTTCTATCATACTCATCTATATTTTCTCTTTCATATTCTATTCTTCTGCACTCATCTTCCTTTAAATCTCTCCTTCATCCCAACAACCAGCGAGTGCGACCCACCTTCATCCCAACACCCCCGCCGCCCCTCCCCCTCCCATTCATTCTCTCTCCTGCCCTGCTCCGGGTCAACGCGGGGAGGAGCAGGGTCCCCGGCCGCCCCTGCCATGCTTCGGCGACTCCGCCCGCACCGGCGCCGGCCACCTCGGCCGCTTCGCCCTCACCGGCGCCGCCCACCCCTCCCTCCCCAGCTCCACGCGCTGCTCCTCCTCTCTCTCGCCCCCACGCGCGAAGCAGAGGCTCCTCCTCCCTCGCCGGCGCCGGGCGGAGCACGGCTGCAGCTCCCCGCGGCGGAGCAGGACGCGACGGCGGAGCAGCGACCGGATGCCTCCCTCCTTCCCTCCCTCCCCTCTTCATCCGAAGCTCCACACCGGCGGCATCAATCAGTCCCTCCCCTGCTCGATCAGCAGCGGCGGTGACAGCCTCGAGGGCGGGCTGGGGGCAGAGGTGCGGCGCCGGGTCTTCGTCTCCTCTGCGCGGCGAACCGGGGCGAGGCGAGGCGGCCACACGTGCGAGGGGACTGGAGCAGGGGTAGCCCCTCCCTCTCCTCTCCAAGGCCACCGGCATCCTCTCGCGGCGGGTCGAGCTCCCTGGCGGCGGGTCGAGCTCCAGCCTCCGGCGGCCCCATCCTCCCCTTTTCTCCCTCCTCTCCGGCCAGGCGAAATCGAGGCAGGGCAAGGCGGAGGTCTCCGTCGGCGGCGACGCAAATGAGAGGCACGGCGGACGGCCTTGGCTCCTCCGCCACACCGGCGGACACCCTCGGCTCCTCCGCCGCACCGGCGGCCCGTGGATTCGGCGGCGGATCCACCACGGCTGGCCTCCCATCTTCCTCGAATCGAGCTCTCCGCCGCGGCCCCTCGAGCTCCTTCCCACGCGCCGGCGCCATGGCCGGCAGGGAGATCCGAGCTGTCCCCTCCTCGCCGCGACGGGACGCCACCGCGCTCCTCCTCCCTCGCCGCGGCACCCCTCTCTCCCCATCTTCCTGCTGCCGGCGCGGACGAACGAGGGAGGGCGCGAGGAGTTGGGACGCGTGGGCCCAGGCGGATGGCGTCGCTCCGGGATCGCGCTGGATATGAAGTCGATGGGGGGCGACGGGAAAATAAAGGAGGTTCTCCAGGACGCCGCTGCGGGGCAAAAAAACGTCATCCGTCTCCCGTCCCCGGTGCGGATGGTCTGAAGCCCCACCTTCGTGCACTCGTTGCTTGATACAGTAGCCACGAACGTGCCTAAGTGCCTAACTTGTCTCCAAGACTTAGAGTGATGCAAATTTTGCAAAACCTGATATTAAGCTACGCTTGGAAAGTAGAAATTTAGAGGAAATTCGTATGCAATTTCCACGCGATTTCAAATAAACAAATCTAGCCTCGACCAAAAGTTGAGAATCAAAGCAGGCCCGGATCTTGACCAAATTATGGTACAAGTCCTAAAACCCGGAGGCATGATTAGTGAGGCACTAGTGCCAGTATAGTTAATCAAAGATTCAAAGTGAAACCTAGTGAATTAGGCCGCGTAGGCCTACGTAATGGTACTACTCGTACTACTAACGGTGAATGAGCCTAGTGGAAAGGCGGAGGCGCTCCGCTCGCTAGCACTAGCAGCGGCGACCGGACCAGCCAGTGGTGCGGCTGGTGGCCTGGTGCCAGTGTGGACATCGAGTTGACTTGAATGCGGCGGGGGGGCGGCAGCCGCAGGCCGTGGTGGGACCCGCATCTAGTGGCGTCACGTCGGGCTCCTGGCGTGCGGGCCCGGATAGGGCGTCACATCGGAGCGAGACGAGGGGGGAGTGGGTGGGGCCGGGCGGAACAGAGGAACAGCGCGGCGAGTCAGCAACCCCACGTGTCGAGCCTGCGACGGCGGTGGTCCGTCGCTGCCCCACGCCGCGCCATCGACGGCTGGCTGGCTGGCTGGCGAACCCGGGACGCGGGCAGTCAGTCATGGGGGCGATTCACCAGGAATGGCTGCATATGCTGCTGCTGCCGGCTCGCTCGTGTGCCGTGCGCACTATTGCAGGCAGAGTAGCAGGTTTTGCAAATGCTCGTGCTCGCTGGTCGGCGATCTCTGCCGACGACGATATACTTCCCTCCGTCCTCTTTCAATAATAATTCCATATATATCCTTAACAGGCCTCTGCAACAAGTTGCATTGACAACGAGTCACTGCGCAAACATTGAATGACTAATTTTAAAAATGTAATTTTCATTTATTAGATGATAAGCATGTTTATTTTATGTTAAGGTCAAATATCCCTATAAAAAAGCATTTGATATCTCATGAATGACGCATCCAGTTAAGGGAGCCAAAAATTTATTGTTCATTTTGGTGTAGTCCTATTAAGTCAAACTATTCGTCAACTCTATTGCAATCCATGCCTTCATGTGCAATGGTTTTCTTTTAGAAAATTAGCACTTCCACTTCAAAAACAAATAGCACCTGATATTTAATTTTCAGTTACACAAGTTTTAGTACATATATGGTTTAATGGGGCCCATTTCCATCTTATAAAAATATTAAGATAAAACAAATATACTCCCAAAGCGATCATAACGAGCTAGAAGAACCGTGCATTCGGCAGTGTCGTGTGTCTGCTGCTCAACAATTCCCAAAAATAATAGCTTGTGTTAGGTCCGATTCATTGGACTTTCGGAGAAGCTTAAAAGGTGTGTTTGGTTCAACACCATTATCCGACACGTCATAGGTGTGACTACCATAAGAAAGATTGGATGCCGCTTGATCAATTAAGCAAGTTTAGCAATCAAGCAACTCCAAGAGCCTATTTAAAAATCACTAGCTAAAATCCTGATTTGGCTAGTATGTAAAATGAAATAGCTAGCAAAAAGTTGATGAAATTCAACATACTAGCTAAAATCAACTCTCCATATGCTCCACCACCAGTGGGTCCTGCCTGTCATACTCATGTACGAGGGGATAGCTAGCGGAACTGACTAGCCAAAGATGGCTAGGGAAGCCCCCGGTTTAACTAGCGGAGGATAGCGAGTGTAAGTTTAGCTAGTCTGTTGGATTAAGTTTTTTGACAAATTTTCCATTTTTTAGCTAGTTAAGCCAAGATAGCTAGTCTCTTGAAGTTGATAAATTGCATTCTCGCCATACATCATGCCAAGTGATGGCACCCATTTGTAAGACCGCAATAGCTCTCTCCAAACCACTAGAATAGCGGTCATTGAGCTCGTCGCGACTGCAGCGGACGGGAAACCATCTGGCTGGTCACATGATCAAAATTACACGGATGAATAATACATTTGCAGTGCAAAAGTGTTGCACAAACTTGTATTGAGACGCGTGCTGTGAGAGAAGATTTAACTCGATATGATGAGTGAACAGTACATTTGCAATACAAATACGCCCTGTTCGTTCGGCTTATCAGCCACCAGCCAGCAGTACTTTTCTCTCAGAACAAACCAGCCACCAGCAACCAGCCAACAGTACTTTTATCTCAGAACAAACCAGCATCAGCCACCAACCACCAGCCAAACGAACAGGCTAAACATACAGGTGGATCCGTGGATGCAGTACGATAGCTCGTGGAGAAGCACTAGGGAGGAGGGGCTAGTCGGGAAGCCGACTTCATGCCGCCGGTCGAGCTCCGCCACCCGCGGCGTCATTGAGGAGGGAGGTAGGGCTTGTGGGACGGCAGCCACCATTTGGGCCCTGTTTAGTTGGCTGAAAATTTACCAATTTTTTACTACTTTTTCAACTTTTTCTCCATCACATCACATTAAATACATCAAAAGACATATGTTCGGAGCAGTAAATGTAGGTAAAAAAATTAACTAATCACACAGTTCTGTTGTACATCACGATATGAATCTTTTGAGCCTAGTTAGTCTATAATTGAACAATATTTACCACAAACAAACGAAACGTGCTACAGGAGTTCGAAACATTAAAAAGGCAAAATTTCAACCAACTAAACAGGCCCTTGGATGCGTCGTCTTCACCGTACGTCAGGGCTACGCTGGAGTGTTGGGACGAGGACACAGTGCCGATAGTGTGGACAGAGCGAGTGACAGGAGGAGGGGCGTCGAAACGGGAAGAAGGCATTGGGAATATGAATGAAATATTTGTTTTGAGGGTGACATATTGGTGGTACCGTTTAGAGTATGATTATCATTTAGAGTGTGTAATTTTTTAAGGAGGATTGAAATATTTCTTTAGCGAGTGATATACAGGGAGTACTATTAGAGCAACTCCAAAAGTCTCTCTAAAAATCACTAGCTAAACTCCTGATTTAGCTGGTATGTAAAATGAAATAGCTAGCAAAAAAGTTGTTGAAATCCAATAACCTCTCTAAACTGAACTCTCTATATACTCCACCGCCAGTGGGTCCCTCCTGTCATACTCATCTCTATCTTCTTCTCTTCCCACAGGCACCCAGCTCGCGGCTGCTCCGGCCTGCTGCCTCGCCTGCTCCGGCCGGCTGCCCGCCCCGCCTCCTCCGGCCGCCCCGCTAACTTCACCCAACCGCCCTCCCCGCGCCCAGGCTCTGTGGCGGCGGAGCGTGCTGGTGGCGGTGGCTGCAGTGGTCAAAATCGTTCGGTCGCCGGTTTGACCGGCCGAATACTCGTCGGCAGCGAGGTTCCGGTGGGCGAGAAGGGGTCGGCGAGCATCCTCGAGGTAAGGGGGACCCATTCCACATCTAAGCTCGGCGGATGGACGACCAGAGGTGGCTGTCGGCGTGCGGCGAGCTCGGCTGTCGCGTGGGAAGATTCGCGCGCGCTGCGGAGGCGGGAGGGCGGGCGTGGGGGAATAGCTAGCGTGCTGCGCTCGACAAATATGGCCAGCGGGGAGGCGTTTTTTATGAGCGCGATGGACGGAGAAGAAGAATAGCGAGTCTGTTGGAAAGATACTTTTGCTGATTTTTCCATTTTTTAGCTAGTCCAACATATTTGGCTAGTCTGTTGGAGTTGCTCTTACACTTACACTTATGTCCTACGAGTTGCGATGCGGGAGATTAACGATTATAAAACTAAACAAACTCTTTTATATATCGAGAAACGATTTGCCGTGAGCTCTGTCTTTTTTAAGGGTGTGTTTGGTGCGGCTCCTTCGGCAGCTCCGCCAGCAGCCGGAGTCGAAGCCGCACCAAAGGGCCCCCGCGCGTCCCGCTCCTGCTGACGTGTCTATGAGAGAAGGAGATGTTTTTTCATCAAATCGGCGGAGTCAGAGGAGCTGAAAAACCCAGCTTCGCCTGCTCCAACTCCGGCTCCGCAGTCACATGGAGCGCGGCCAAACGAGCCCTAAGTAAAACATGAGCTCTGTCCTTCCTCCGCACGTTTACTCCATTTGTATGTGGCAGTATGAAAAAGCGTAAATGTTAAATTTAGTAGTTATTTAAGCCGTAGAACCGTACTCCGTATAAGCTTAATCCATTTGTATATACCCAAACAAATAGTACTTAAGTTTTTCAACATTAATGTGACCCTTGAATTCATACCAAAAATCGAAGCATCTTTCTTGGCATGAGTCCAAAAGCTGCATGCATGGTGCATCCCTTGGTATCCTTTTCTATTGCTCTTCCATTCGAAAATCAAAACATTACATTCTCTGATTGGCCATGGGAAATTGTGTGATTTTTCTATCAAAAGAAAAAAGAATACTACTCAGTATTGAAAATTTGAAAAATAGAAAAACTACACCACCTTAAATTACTATACTCCTACGAATTATATTTTGAAAATTTAAAAGAAAGTATAAAGTAGCAGGAGATTTGGGGTTTTTTTAAAACACCGGAGGTGGGGATGCTTGGTGTTGCGGGCGCACCTACCGGATCCCCCACCACCCCCACCAGTGTGCTGCCGCGCTTCTCTCGGAGCCCTGCCTCCCCCCACACCTCCACGAGCTCGCTCTGCTCCACTCCGCACTCCTCCGCACTGGAGTCGAGTTGAGCGCACGCTCCCGCATTCGCATTCCCACCGACCAGCGACCACATCGCGTAGCCTAGATCTCCACTCCGCCCATGGGGTGCTTCCAGTCCAAGGTGGCGGGGCCCCTGCCGCCCAACGACGCCGCCGCGCTCCCCGCCGACAACCCGGCAGATCCCGGTAAGCGACACGCCGACACGCTACCCCGCCGCCGCCGCCGGCGCTGCTGCATAAACCCTAACCCCCACGAATCCGTCTAATCCGCGGCGCGGCCGCTTGCATCCGTTTTCGAATGGCAGAGGCGGCGAACGGCGGCGCGGATGGCGGCGACGCCGGCGACGACAAGGAGGCGGCGAAGCGCGCGGTGCCGGTGTTCAGGGAGTTCGCGCTGGCGGAGCTGCGAGCCGCCACCAAGGGGTTCAGCGCCGACCTCATCGTCTCCGAGAGCGGCGAGAAGGCGCCCAACGTCGTCTACCGGGGCCGCCTCGACGGCGGCCGGCTCATCGCTGTCAAGCGATTCTCGCGCGTCTCGTGGCCCGACCCGCAGCAGTTCGTCGTACGGTTTGCGTTGGTCGCTTGCTTCCGCTTGATTTGATCCCCGCCCGGATCTCGCAATGTGATGCCGCGTGGCTGCTGTTGCAGGCGGAGGCGTCGGGCGTGGGGAAGGTGCGGCACAAGCGCCTCGTCAACCTCATTGGCTGCTGCTCCGAGGGTGACGAGAGGCTGCTCGTCGCCGAGTACATGCCAAACGACACCCTCTCCAAGCACCTCTTCCACTGTACGTCTTCTCCCCAACCCCTCCGTATCCATATCCATATCCACTTGTTATTGGTACTCCAGCCTTTTCTGTCACGGGCCTTGCGGTCTGGTGGTGTCGTCTGTGGTGACGTACTTCATGATGATACTAGCAGGTGGATAGCACCAACCGTGAATCTCAATCTCCTGTGCATTAACTCAATGACTTAATGCACCTTGTGTCCTTCACCCTTAGCTGCATTTGACCTGTGCAGATCATGCAAAAATGTGGTTCGCCCGGACTAAGTGTGATTGTGCCCTTTCTACTTTTTCTCACTTGATTGACTATGCTGTTCCCCACCTTTTTGTGCAGGGGATAAGCAGCCATTGCCATGGGAAATGCGGTTGAGGGTAGCATATTTCATCGCTCAAGCACTTGACCATTGCAATGCAGAGAACCGGAAAATCTATCATGATTTGAATGCTTATAGAGTACTTTTTGATGAGGTAGACACAAGTTTGCTGACAGCCTTCTAGTTTTAACTACATTTGCCCCTGCTGGCTTTTGCACTGTGACTATTTCCCCCTCTGCTAGCTTTTGCATTGTAACTACATTTTTCTCCTTCTGTAAGGTTTATTTTGTAAATTTTATGTTCTCTGTAGCTGCCTTGCCTATGACTTTTTTCACCTTCGTAATTGATTTCTATAGCTGCCTAAGAAATTCTTTACCTGTTGTAATCAATTTCTATTTCCTATCAGGAAGGTGATCCTCGCTTGTCTAGTTTTGGACTGATGAAGAATAGCCGTGATGGAAAAAGTTATAGTACCAACCTGGCTTACACTCCACCAGAGTTTCTACGAACAGGTAATAAGAAATACCTAGTCTCTAGCAGATGCTATCATATTCATGATTAACTGGCACTGAGGGCGGTGCCACTATGAAATTAATTAATGAACCTCTAGTGAACCATGTCTCTTGAGAATACAACTATAATAATACTTTCTGTTTCCTGATTGTCATTGAGTAAATACCTTTTGGGATGGGGTGACTAGTTTGTGACTTTGTCTTCTATACTATACTCCATACTACTTACAGCACACAATTTTGGACTGCTCTGAATATTTAGTGCTTGAATCTTGAATGGCAGGCAGAGTAATTGCTGAGAGTGTGATATATAGCTATGGAACTGTCCTGTTGGATCTTTTGAGCGGGAAGCACATTCCTCCGAGTCATGTATGCTTCATTATCTTTTACTCAAGAAGAATATATTTGTGAAATATCTTTTAGCAATTCCCTTGCACCATTTTGGTACAATATTTTTAATTTTTATTGATGGACTGCTGTGAGCTTTGAATAAAGAACTGACAGCAATTGCTTATGGCTTGATTTCATGTGCCATTGAAGAAGTGCTACTCATGACATAATGGGATGATAGAGAAACTTTATTAGGTGTTTTATTGTGATATATCGCTAATTTATGACAATGATTTCTCATTTCATTTTGTTCTTTTTGGGAATTCCAGGCACTGGATTTGATAAGGGGGAAGAATATACTGTTGCTGATGGATTCCTCCTTAGAAGGGCAGTATGCTAATGAGGATGCTTCGAAATTGGTTGATCTTGCATCAAAGTGTTTGCAATTTGAAGCTAGGGATAGACCAAACATAAAGTATCTCTTGTCTTCTGTTGGTCCTCTTCAGAAGCAAAAGGAGGTGAGTAGCTCAAGCAAGTTTTTTTCCTAGTTTTCTACTCCTTCATTGCTTCTACTAACATTGTCCATTCCGGTTATGAATCCTAATTTAGGTAGCATCACATGTCTTAATGGGTATTACAAAAGCCACATCAGTATTGCCCGCTATTCTTTCTCCACTTGGGAAGGCCTGCTCTGTTATGGATCTTACAGCGGTGCATGATATATTGCTTAAAACAGGTTATAAAGATGATGAGGGTGCAGAAAACGAGGTAACTTACAGTCAAAATTAATGATGCATCTGACTAAATTCATAACTTGTTCATCAAGGTTTATTTGTTGAGGTTGTTGTAAAGCTCCCCTTTCCTTGCAGTCCTGAGCTTTTATTGCATTTGCTTGGTTTGAAGAAAAGTTTACCTCATTTTTTGCGTGCAGAATCTGAAATATGTTTGTATGATATTCTCTTGTCTATGTAGTGACTTATAAAGGCTTCATAGCTTGTTTTAGTCCAGAAGTCAAAATTTTGTTTGCATGACTGGTTTTTTTTACCAATGTTTGATTTAGGAGATTGTACTGTTGGTTAGACTTTGGATCTACTTTTCGTATTTTATTTTGTGGCACAACCTTATGTACTTCCAGATCTTCCCTTTGCGTTTGCACAAGTATTTAGAAATTACGAAGATCTACCTTTTTGCTTTTTAAGATAAGCCTGTTTGTCTGGTGCATGTTAAAAATTGAAGTTATCATTTCAAGAATGGACCCAGCAAGTTCAAGAGATGCTGAACACAAAGAAGTTTGGTGACATCGCATTTAGAGACAAGGATTTCAAGACTGCAATTGACTACTACTCTAAGGTATCAACATTCCTGTTCTCTTCATTTTATTTTGTAAATATGGTAGGAGACTGCCACAGAAAGAATCAAAACGTGTTATCGTGAAAGTGGTCACAAGTCAATATTCCTAGGTGGTTGGGTCCTTGGCCTATCTCAAGTACTTACTGTTGCTCAGTACCCCTGGAACATTGTATTTATAAATTATAACTTGTCTGTCTTTTCTGCTTCTGGATCTCCTGAAATGACAAGCCCATTTACTGTAATGCAGCTAGTTGCAATGATGTCAGCACCTTCAGCCACAGTTTTTGCTAGGCGCAGTTTTTCCTACCTGATGAATGAGCAAGCAGAACTTGCCCTCCGGGATGCCATGCAGGCGCAGGTCTGCATGCCGGAATGGCCTACAGCTTTCTACCTTCAAGCTCTTGCTCTATCAAAGCTTGGCATGGAAACTGATGCACAGGACATGCTCAATGATGGAGCCACGTTTGAGGCCAAGAAGCAAAACAGCTGGCGCAGTTAGGGGTCAAATTCACAGGTTCCCCATACCATTGCCCTTTAAAACAAAAAGGTGCAATGGCGAGTGTCCTCCAAATTGTTCACTGGGACATCTGTTGAGGTGAGTGGGATTGAAAATGCACTGTTTTATCGTGCTTCTCGCAATCTCTGCTCGAATGTTGTGGCCTGGAAGGGAAAAGGAAGGAGCATGCGATGCATATTTTCTCTCGAGTTGCGCTTGGTATCGCCAGTGATTGCAAGAGGATCTGCTGATAATTGCAATATCAGTGCTCCTCTGGAGAGTAGATTGTTGTAATTAAAGGGGTGCTTTCTAACTATTTCTTCTCCTTTTCGTTTCCATTGGAATCTTTGGGCCCCAGAGGACATGAATGGTGTGCAAAAAGGCGGGTTCTTTGTGATTAGCTAAGGAGAATAAACTAGAGCCATCAGAAATCCATTCAATTCTACCCTATGTGCTGCTCTCTTCTTGAACTGTTCTTACGTGCTGCTATTTTGAAAAAAAAGGTGCTACTCTTGTTTATACAGGTCGTTGGTTATTTGCATGCTGCGAACTGTAGGCTGCTTTGCTGTTTACCATTTCAAAGCAGCACGTGTTTTCAAGTATGATGTGCTCGCACCTTTTCCTGCATTTATTCCGGGATTTTCCGGTGTTTTCGTTCAGTGGTAAGCGACGTTCCTGTCGACGACGAGGCGTCAGTAGTGACTTCGAGAATCTCCAGATCTGTCGGTGCTCAGTCATTCGGATGTGCTCATAGGGGTAGGATTTGCGTACGTGTATTCATAGGGGATGTGCTCATAGGGGTAGGATTTGCGTACGTGTATTCATAGGGGTGAGTGTGCGTGCGTGTTGTGAGCGTTTGCGTTGTACTGTCTAATTCTTAAAAAAAAAAGTATGATGTGTTCTCAAGCCCAACCGCAAAACCTAATACGAAGGGGAGCTCGGCGGAGTTGAACTCGTCGTCGGCAGAGAGGAGGTGGTCGCCGGACCGCTCGTCCCAGAAGAAGAGGGGGTGGTCAAAGTAACAAATCGTTTTGTTACTTCATGGAGTTGATGAGTTACTTGTTTGACAATTTTCTTTTTTAGGGCTTTCGCGTTATGCTACAACGAGAGCTCTCTTCTACCTTTTTCGAAAACGGAAATCCTAAACGGAGAGGCCTCTCCATTTAGATTTAGATGGAGAGCTCTCAAATATGGAAAAAAAACGAGGTAATTAGAATGACAGAGGCCAAAAGGGGAAAGAAAGAGAAAAGTAACAAATTCAAACAAAAAGTAACTACACCATCTCCGACCATCTTCTCCAACTCCGGCGGTTGGTGAGCGGGGCGGCCGACGGCGGGACGCCGGCGGGCGCGGGCAGCGGTGGAGGCCGGCGACCTTAGGGTTCGGGGTTTGGGGGTGGGGGATCTTCCATGGCCGCCGGACTTAGAGGGAGGTTCGGGGGCGGCTGCCGGACCGGCGGCGGTGGTGGGGTGTGGGCGGAACGGCGGGCGGCGGTGGTGCCGCCCGCCGGGGCGGTGGAGGAGGCCAGTTGGGCCAGGGTTGGCAGCGGGGGTGGGGTTGGTGAGAAACCGGCGGCGGGGAGCTCGGTGGAGGCGGATCTGGCAGCGGCGAGCTTGTGGGCGGCGGAGGCGCCGCCGGAGCCGGGGAGGGATGGGTCGGCGGCGGGGGCAAGCAACGAGAGTGGTTAGGAAGGGCGGGGTTGAGAGGGAGGGGCGGTTGGTGGGCGGCGGTCGGTGGCGAGGTCACCGGCGGCCGTGAGGGGGGTGGTGGAGGCCGGCGGTGGTGAGAGGCGCGCCGAGAGTAGGAGGAGAGAAGAAGACGGAAGGATCCGGGAGGAGTTTTGATGAAGGAAGAAGATGACCGCTCTACCCACGCGCGTGATGAAGGGATAAGGATGCGGCGCTTTGATCGTAGGGCCCACGTCGCGGTTTCTGATTTTTTTTAAATTATCGAGGGTGGCCACGCGGGGTGGGGAGGGGCTCTCAACCAAACGCTATCGGGAGCCCTCTCCCTGCAGCGGACTCCTTTCGGAAAACAGGCTCCCAATGAACTATTTGTCGTCACTTGTGGCCTACGAGTAGAAAGGTTATTAAAAAAAGGTTAAGAAAAGAAAGGTTATTAAAAAAAGGTTAAGAAAACAAAAGTGATTGAGACTTGAGAGAGATGCCTGGGTCCCCTTCCCCTCACAATTCAACCCGACGGTTCCTGCTAGACTTGTTCTGTTTGTTTCGTGTGCACTAATTGGCATCCAAATACCAAAAAACAAAACACACATTTTCAGAAAGGTATGTTTTGCCGAAAGTGTAGCACCAGAAACAGAAAGTGACCTACTCTGTTTTCAACCGATAAATACCTTATTTCTTGCCGTTTTGTTGCTCATCCCATCCCACCCAGTTGGTCTATTCTCAGGGTAACCTTTGCAGACTTGCCACCGACCATAAGTGGATGATCCACGACCTTTGTCCCTTATCATAACGATTCTAACGTATACTTGCTTGGAATCATCACAAGAATATCATAAAAATGTTCAGTTTATGCAAAGTAATTATTACCGTATATATTTTTGAAGAAGGGCTTGCGATTTGGCTCAAGATCCTTTTGAATTGTTAGGATTTCTCACCACGCCTTCTGAATTCTACTCTCAAATATCCTTTATATCTCCTTCACGAACAGATCGACCCATGCATTCCCAATATGAACTTTGCGCCACTTATACTATGAGTAGTAAAAATTGTGGAGACTTCAGACCAAATTGAATGATGTGATGCTGAGACAACAATGCAAAGAGAGGCTGTGTTTATGTAAACGGAAACTGCATGCAAGAAGAGTGGGAAGAGGTAGTAATTAAGGGGATGTTTGGTTCCCAACCACACTTTACGCTAGTTTGATCAAGTTGGCAAGTTTTTGGTTGGGCAACTAACCTTGGCAAGATTCTTTGAGCTCAACATGTTAGAAAGATAAAAAGTGTGGCAAGATTACCTTTGACACGACAAAGTGTGGCTTCAAATTTCTTAGCCACACTTTTTTTGTGGTTTGCTACACTTGACTAAAGTTAACTTTGGCAAAATGTGGCTAGTAACTCAAACATGCGCTAAATGTTTGGTTTGAGAAATCACCACGTTTAGAATGGAATGGTCCACCCTAAACAAAGAATGGAATCACCACATTCATAGAGATATGTCATCCCATAAATACTGATGAGATGAACCGTTCCTCCTCGTTATTAAGCTAATTATATGCTTGTGATCAACCTATTTCATTCATCAAACCAAACAAAAATATGAGTGAGAAAGTGATGAACCACACCTTTATTCTCAAACCAATTTGACAATACTTGTACCATTAACTGCAGCGTCCTTGGTGTGGAGTTGTTGGAGTTCATGGTAGATATCAAATTAATTAGTGTGGTTTGTAAGCAGCAGAGATTACTTGGTAGGATGATCGTAACGTCAAAAGTTTCTAAGAAGATAACAGATGTGAGGTGTTTGTTACTGCACGAAGATCAAAGCAAGGTTGAAGCAAGAACATAGAAAAACTAGTTTTTTTCTTAGTTTCAAACTTTCTTGTTTTTACCTTTTTCCCTTCAGTTCGAGTCTTATCTTCTAGCTATATTTCCGGATATGTCTTATTTGTGGTCGTAGACATTCATTTGTAACTGTCCAATATCGGATATTTTCCTTAATAAAAAAAATCATCTGCAATTCCATTTCCTTCTGAAATGACACCTGAACTTGCGGCTTGGTACAGTACAGTGGACTTACACTTCCTATTCCACTGCTAAAGATTTCGAAAAGGTTTTCAGGCTTTTCCTGATGTCTCCCAGTCTTATTTTTTTAAAAAAGATCCTCTCTCTTGCCTCATTTCTACTAATTCATCCTTTAAACTTTTGTAGTATAGTGGAATAAAAATCGTTGGCAATGGCATGTACCGTGGGTTGGACAGGACTCCAGTAGTATGGAGGAGCAATGAAATGAAATTGAGATGGCTTGGTTTGTTTTGTTTATGTCGGCAAAAAATGCAGTAGGCAAACGTTATTACTATGGTAACAAGATGTCAGGTTCCAACCACATGGATAACAGATAGCAATATGCATGGCTTGATGACAGATAGCAAAACACACCAACTAAGATTACAACACATGCATACAGTTAACAAATCACGCTGGATGTTATAAAACGATGGCGAAAACGACGAGAAGTAAAAGAGATCAAACCACAAGGAGACACGAGATTTAACGTGGAAAACCCTCCCAACACGAGAGGGAAAAACCACGGGCGCCAGCCAGCAAGCAACTTCACTATGATTGGGGTCCGGTTACAAACGCCAACGGCGGCGGCTTACAAGAAGTAGAATGAATCAATCTCCAATGGAAAACCCTAACGGGTTTAAATGACCCGTACCGTACCGCGGGGGACCCCCCAGTCGCGACCTGGCCAAACGGGGTACAGTCCAATGGGCTAACTTCAGACTCCGCTCCGCTCCGCCCTTAGCCCCCGGCGGGCCTCCGCTACGCTTCGTCAGAAGTTAGCCTGCCTCTTTGCAATGAATTTGGATCATCAATCAACAAACTCCACTTTGAGACAAATTCCTTCTTGTAGCATCACAAAGAACCTTCATCCTAAACACATCACAAGAAAACAAAAAACTTCTGGCGCCAAACAGCCTCTTGGGCTAATTAATAATACCAACTAAGCTTGAGCAAAGCTCAAACTTAGCAACAGGAACTGCCTTTGTCAACGTATCAGCTGGATTATTATGAGTGCTTATCTTGCATACCTTTAGCTTACCCTTTTCGATCTCATCTCGAACATAATGGTACTTGATCTCAATGTGCTTTGTCCTAGCATGGAATATCTGATCTTTAGTAAGATAAATTGCACTTTGACTATCAGAAAATAGGTTAATGCAAGAATCAACTCCACAAAGCTCAGTATACAATCCCTTTAGCCAAATCAACTCTTTACATGCTTTAGCAATAGCCATGTACTCTGCCTCAGTAGTAGACAATGCAACAACAGGCTGCAAAACAGCCTTCCAACTCACAGCACAACTGCCAACAGTAAACACGTAACCTGTGAGTGGTCTTCGCCTGTCCAAATCACCAGCATAATCTGAATCAACATATCCAATAAGTCTCTTAGCTGTCCTGCCAAACTGCAAACAATGATCTGCCGTCCCTCTGAGAAACCTGAAAATCCACTGAACTGCCCTCCAGTGTTCTTTACCAGGATTAGACATATATCTGCTAACAATACTCATAGCATAAGATAAATCCGGACAAGAGCAAACCATAGCATACATCAAAGAACCAACAGCACTGCAATACGGAACTTTTGACATGTATTCACTATCCTCATCTGAACTAGCACTGCTCAGCAGACAATTTAAAATGCGGTGTAATAGGAGTACTAACAGGCTGTGCATCATGCATGTTGAAACGTTGAAGGACCTTCTCAATATAAGCATGCTGACTAAGAAATAATAAACCAGCTTTTCTGTCTCTAGTAATTTCCATACCTAGAATTTTCTTAGCCGCACCAAGGTCCTTCATCTCGAACTCACTACTCAACAATCTCTTCAATGTAGTGATCTCTTTCCTGCTCTTGACAGCAATCAACATATCATCAACATATAACAGCAAGTATATAGGTGATCCATTAACATGCTTGATGTAAACACAACTATCATATTTAGATTTCTTAAAGTCATGTGACAACATAAATGAATCAAACCTTTTATACCACTGACGGGGAGACTGTTTCAAACCATACAAGGATCTCTTCAACTTACAGACATAATTCTCCTTACCAGGCACTATGAACCCCTCAGGCTGGTCCATGTAAATCTCCTCCTCAAGCTCTCCATGTAAAAATGCAGTCTTCACATCTAACTGCTCAAGCTCAAGATCATGTGCAGCAACAATACTAAAGAAAGTGCGTATCGAACTGTGCTTAACAACTGGAGAGAACACATCATTATAATCAACACCAGGAATCTGACTGAAGCCTTTAGCAACTAACCTTCCCTTATACTTTGGAGGCTCGCTAGGAGATAAACCCTCCTTTCTCTTGTAGATCCACTTGCAGCGAACAGGCTTCTTACCCTTAGGCAAAGGAACAACATCCCACGTGCAGTTCTTCTCCAAAGACTGCATCTCATCCTGCATAGCTGCAATCCACTTCTCACGGTCACTGCACGCAATGGCTTCAGAATATGTGGTTGGCTCATAACTGCTATCAACCTGTTCAGCACAACTCAAAGCATAATAAATCATGTTACACTCCTCAATAAGACGACGTGGTCGTCCACAACCCCTCTTAGACTTGCGAGTAGCAATGGGCAAATCCTCATCTAGCTGCAAAACAGGGGGTAAGTGCTGAACATCATCATGAGCCTCATTATCAACAGCTTCATTTTCCTGGTCATCCACAGGCGGCTCCACCTGCACACCTGTATCATCATGCACATGTTGCTGCACCTGCACACCTTCCTCATCATCCACATGCTCCACCTGCACGCTGATATGCTGCAGCTCTTTATCAAAATTATCTGGAACATGATCTGAGGTCAAACTGTCATAAAACATCACAGATTTATTGAAAACAACACTCCTGCTCATAAAAGTCTTTCTTGTTTTGGGATTCCACAGCTTATATCCTTTAACTCCCGAACCATAACCAAGAAAAAGACATTTAATAGCTCTAGACTCTAATTTTCTATTATCAACATGAGCATAAGCAGTGCATCTAAAAACTTTCAACTGTGAATAATCAACGGGTGTGCCAGACCATACCTCAATAGGTGTTTTCTTATTAAGTGGGATAGAAGGCGACCTGTTTATCAAGTAGCACGCGGTGTTAGCAGCTTCAGCCCGGAAACGCTTGTTCATCTTAGCGTTGGACAGCATGCAACGGGCCTTGGAGATGATGGTCCTGTTCATGCGCTCAGCCACACTGTTTTGCTGAGGAGTATACGGTATGGTGTGGTGCCTGACAATGCCTTCCTGCCTGCAATAATCATTAAACGCAGCAGAACAAAATTCTCCACCATTATCAGTACGAAGCACCTTCACCTTTCTATCAGTTTACCTTTCTATCATCACTTTCCAATCTTTAAATGCAGCAAAGGTATCATCTTTATTTTTCAGAAAGTAAGGCCATACTTTTCTAGAGTAGTCATCAATAATAGTAAGCATGTAACGAGCACCACCATAAGAAGGCTTACGAGAAGGACCCCATAAGTCAGCATGTACATAATCAAGAGTACCTTTGGTGGTATGAACAGCGGTATTGAACTTTACCCTTTTATGCTTCCCGAAAATACAGTGCTCACAGAACTTCTTGCCACTCAGCGTACAGCCCTTCAGTAGGTTTCTCTTCATCAATTCTGCCATACCAAGTTCACTCATATGTCCAAGACGCATATGCCAAAGGTTAGTCTCACAAGGTTTATCATCAGTAACAGCAGCAGCAGCGGAAATAGAACCATGTAAAGTACTACCTCGAAGGACATATAACTTAGCAGAATTCATATCACCTACCAAACAAACAAGGGAACCATTTGATACCTTCAAAACTCCGTCTGAACCGGAGTATTTAAATCCTTCTGCATCAAGTGTGCTGAGAGAAATCAGATTTCTGGACATCCCTGGTATGTATCTCACATTCTGCAGCGTGCGTGTCATGCCATCATGAGCCTTGATCTGAACTGAGCCGACACCCACAATGTCACACGGGTTGTCGTCTCCCATACGCACAACATCTCCTTTCTGCACAGGCTTAAATGAACTAAACCAATCTCTGTTAGTGCAGATATGAAACGAACATGCAGAATCAAGTATCCACTCTTCATTAACAGAAACACAACCAGCAAGAACTACTAGACAATCTCCAGAATCTGAACCAGCACCGGTGACAACAGATGCCTTACCATCAGGATTATTTTTCCTGTTCTCCTTGTTCTTCAGTTTCCAACACTCTTCAATAAAATGTGTTTTCTTTTTGCAATACTTACAGAACTTCTTGGGTGGTCTGGACTTTGAACGTCCTCTGCTTTCTTGACTCTTGTAGCGATCATTGCCATCATTGGAGGATCTCTGTTCGGGCCTGCCTCTCACTTGCAAAGCATCGCCCTTTGAGGACGACCCATTAGAGTGCACCATGCCTTTCATCTTCTCCCTGGATTGGAGTGCCTCATAAACATCCGAGACGGTTAGTTCATCACGGCTCAAAAGTATGGTGTCACGAAAAGATGCAAACGAACCGGGCAGAGAGCATAACAGTAAGAGGCCTAAATCTTCATCCTCATACTTAACCTCCATCGACACTAGGTCGGCAACAATCTCCTTGAAAACAGATATGTGGCTTAACACCGAACCACCCTCCTCCATCTTAAACGTGAACAACTTCATCTTCATATGCATCTTACTGGTTAGATCCTTTGACATACAGATCGATTCCAGTTTCAACCAGAGTGTTGCAGCAGTTTCTTCCTGCAGACATTCTTGCAGTATATCATTAGATAGATGAAGCTGAATTAAAGACAGAGCCTTACGATCCTTGCGCTTCTCCTCATCGGTCCGATCTTTGGACGCCTTGCCACCGAACTTTTCCAGCGCCTCATCAAGATCCTGAGTTTGCGCTAGAATAGCCCGCATCTTCACTTGCCACAGCGAGAACCTCGTCTTGTAATCCAACAGCGGAAGATCGAACTTCATCGTCGGCAACATCAAGGAACCCTAGTCTGGAACAGGCTCTGGTACCACTTGTTATAAAACGATGGCGAAAACGACGAGAAGTAAAAGAGATCAAACCACAAGGAGACACGAGATTTAACATGGAAAACCCTCCCAACACGAGAGGGAAAAATCACGGGCGTCAGCCAGCAAGCAACTTCACTATGATTGGGGTTCGGTTACAAACGCCAACGGCGGCGGCTTGCAAGAAGTAGAATGAATCAATCTCCAATAGAAAACCCTAACCCCCCAGTCGTGACCTGGCCAAACGGGGTACAGCCCAATGGGCTAACTTCAGACTCCGCTCCGCTCCGCCCTTAGCCCCCGGCGGGCCTCCGCTACGCTTCGCCAGAAGTTAGCCTGCCTCTTTGCAATGAATTTGGATCATCAATCAACACTGGAGACCATTATTTGCAGAAAAGGACTTGCAATTTGGCTCACTAGCCACTAGTCATTGTGAATTGTTTTGGATTTCTCACGCTGCGTGTTCCGTTTTCGATTCCTCTAGGTCCTTTATTTCCTCGCCGATAATTCGCCTCGTTCACAAACGGAGTCGATTTGTGCATTTTGTTCCCCCCAACTCTTGTGTACCAAGGAGCCCATGCGTGCGTGTCCGATCCTTATTTGAGAGCACTTATTCGGTAGAATGTTTTATAAACAAGAGAAACAAAGGCTAATTTAATTGGTTAGAACCCTTGCTTTTATCAGTATTGGTTGAATTTAAGGAGATGCGTCAAAATTAACATTTTGGCCCACCACTTGTTCCTTCAAGATTCTTAATAGTTTAGAGAAAAAGACCCAGAGGCTAACGCTGTACGAAGCTTGACATGTCCCCTGCCACGAGGCTAAGAGAAGATACTAGTTCTTGGATTCCAAGTACCTGTGATACCAAACAAGCTCTCAAGCTTCATCCTTATCCCCTCCATTCTCAAAATACTATCTGTCAGGTGTCAGCCCTCTCCTACCGCAATCTATTCTGCCACACTCTTCAGCTATGGTTAGCTACTGAAACAACAGCATGGGAAAAAAAAAGGTGAAACCGGAGCTGTGAGGTAAGTCATATGTATAGACAGCAACATAAATAGCAGGGTTGGCAAAAGATAAATGACAGAGGATTGTTGGCAGAAGATGTTTATGGCCAGCAACAAAAAGGACAGGGTTGACAAAAAATGTTTTGGGCTGATGGTAGTGCGTTGTTCTGCTATTAAGTTGGACTCATTAGTTAAGTTTGAGTAAAAAAGACAACCAGACAAAGAAAGCACAAGTATTCAAACATTCAAAGTAATATTTTTAATCTTTTGTGCTTATATACGAGTTAGTAATTTTAAGTGGTTGATCCACAACTTTGTGCCCTGCCAGAATGCTTCAATCTTATATTTTGCAATCATTTCTCCTAACGTGGAATCATCACAGGAATATCAAATACAAATGTTCAGTTTATGCATGACTATAACTCATATGGTGTTACTAATGTAATCATGAACGAGCTGGTTTGAAAATTGCTGATTCATTTTTGAAATAAAAAAGTAAAAAAAAAAATTTGTTCACTCCATTGTAGTCGTAGACAACGAAAACCTATACAAACAGCCAAATATTCTGGCAAAAGCACACCAACAATGGTTACTACGTTATAGTGGTTGCACTTGCATCGGGCGACCGACACACATTCACAACTGATCTGTACAATGAACATGGTGCTGGAGACCACTTCTTTTCCAAAAAGGGCTTACAATTTGGTTCACCACGCTCAATTGTTCGAGGATTTCGCGTGATGTGTTCTGATGGTCCATTGTATCCCCGTGCATTTTTGTCTCTCTCCCAACTCGTGTAACTGACCAGCCCAATCTAAACTTATTTGGACCACATCCTATGAGCAGCCAAAATTGTGGACTTTTTAGAGACTTCAGACCAAAATGAAGGATGTGATTCTGTGACAACAATGCAGACATCCATGTTAATAGATGGAAACTGCGTGCAAGAAAGCGAGCTGAGGGAGCTGTTTGTTCTCAGTAAGTACAAGTAGGTGTTAACCAATCATATGGATGCACAATCTTTTTTTTTTTTGCCTATTTTGTCTTGTGTTTTCCATTTCCTTCTTCTAATAAAGATTGCGATAAATCTTTTGCGGTTCCGTTATTTTTTTTATGGGACCAAACCGTTTTTTTTTACAACAGTGGGACCAAACCGTTGGCCAGTACCATGAAGCACACATACGCAGACTCAGGTATAATTAAATGAAACTGAGATGGCGTGGTATACATGTTTTGGATATATATGGGCAGCGTGCTATATTTGCTAGATTGGCAACAAATGCTGGAGGCAGACGATTAATACTATGGTAGCCAGATGCCAGGTAGTCACATGGATGAGTGCATGACAAAGAACTACTAGTCTACTAAACACACCAACAGCGACAGCATATACCTGTAGCATTCGGCCAGCAACACATTCACGGTTGATCAGTACAGCATCACGGTGGAGAGACATTTCTTTGCAAAGGACTTGCAATTTAGCTCACTACTCACTGTGAATTATTGTTCGGATTTCTCAGTGTGTTCCATTCACAATTTCTCTTGGTCCTTTATTTCCATAGGATAATTAGAGTAACTCCAGCAAAAACCTCCAAATAGGCCTCCATTTTGCATACCCCTCCGGCGCGCCCACCTCAACGGCGCGGGCGACGCGGAGGCGGAGCCGACTCAGCTGCTGCGGCACGCGGAGCAAGCATACCTGCTTCTTGGCACCGCCGCGGAGCTGCACGGTGACAGGCGGCGCGAAGACGTGAAAGGACCTTGATGTCGCCTAGAGGGGGTGAATAGGCGTGACGACCAATTTAAACTTTTCTTCCCCGAAAACTTAAACTGCCAGCGTCCACCGGTCAGACCGGTGGTGATGACCGGTTAGACCGGTCACTCACTCTGCTCCACAGGAGGCACCGGTCAGACCGTTGCCTAGCACCGGTCAAACCGGTGTAGCACAGAGCACGTGCAAAAACAGCTTCAAGCTATTCTTGACTTCTAGCACGAACCGAACTTGGTGAGTGACCTTGATAGATGATCACAAACAGGGTAATGATCCCTGCACACACAAATAGCACACCCAAGTAGATCGAAGCGGAAGCAAATCAAATATGCTAGAAAACAACTTAGAGAGCCAAACCAAAAGGAGATGTAAGGATTTGTTTCCCGAAGTTTACCTCCCACTAAGGAAAGGCTATCCGTTGAGGAGCTTGTAAGGGAACTTTCCCACAACAAGTCGGGTCTCTTTCAACCACTTTCCTCCTTTCCACTAAGGCGATATATTCCACAAAGAGGCAAGATCACAGCCCTCACAAACTTCCCGTTGCTCACCACAACCTTGGGAGCTAGCCAGCGACGCCTAGCCGTCTAGGAGGCAAACCTCCAAGAGTAACAAATGCTTCAATACTTGTAGACACGAAATCGAAGTGCTCAAGCTATGGGAATGCTCTTGTTAGCTCACAAAGGCTCTTTTGAGCTCACTCTCTCAACCCAACTCAAAGATATGGTTTGAATCCACAAATCTCACAAAGAGAGGTTGGGGAGAGCCACTAAGGCTTAGGGCTTGCAAAGAATGGCTTAGGAGCTCAGCAACAACACTAGGAACAACAACCCTCCACTGTAGGAGGCTTAGGGTATTTATACCCCTCAATGGAGAAAACTAGCCGTTAGCTGTCGGGCGGCACCAGTCAGACTGGTGTTCCAAAAACTAGCCGTTGGGCTAGCGGCACCCGGTCTGACCGGTGCCCTTGACCGGTCAGACCGGTCAGGCCCGAGGCACCCCCAAAACCCTTTCTTTCACTCTAACACTTCACCAAAGAGATGAAGTGGCTCAGGTTAGGTTAGGAGGGTTTGTTAGCACACTCTAAGGCTCTCAAGGCTATTTTCTCACAAGGTTTTCTAAGAGCACTTTGACTTTGTAATTAAGCTAAAGTTGCATCCCTCTTGATAGTATGATATACCTGTACTCAAGAATAAATAAAAACATGTAAACCTATTGAGCTTGAATGTCTTCAATCTTGCCATACTTGAACAATTTCCACTTGAGAGCTTTCAACTTAGCCAATGTCTTGAGCACGTCCATACTTGAGCTAGTGACTTAGGATCTTTCCATCTAGCATAAGAATGCACACTTAAATCCACAAGTCACTCCATATTGCCAATCATAAATTTTTAGATGAGTTGCATTGCTTCCCTCGGTTAAGGCTTGGATATGATACGAGACGCCACGGATGCTAGAACTTCACCTTAGCAAAACACCAATGGCAGCCTAGCTAGAACCAAAGATTGCTTAGTCCCTCACCCTAGTCATCTCGGTTGATCTCTTCATAACTTACCCAATCCACGTTGAGTTCGGCTTTGCTTCATCCACAATTAATTTTCATTTGAAATACCGCTTCAAATGCTTATTTTTGATTAACAACGAATATGAAAGCTTCCAATTAAGGACCATTAAGTCTATACTCATCCTTGCGTCCTCTTTCATTTACCACATGAAGCCTTGCATTTAATTTAGAGAGAATCACCAACTTCTCTTTTTATGATCCATTTGTATTTCAATCAAGCCACCACAACTATCGGAGACAATGAATTATCTATCTCAAAATATCCCCAATATTTATCTTCATTTGTTGCTTGATATTTACCACTATGCCTTAGGATCATTCTTTTGTTTGTCTTCTTCAATATGAGCCATATAATATTCATTTTCCAACACATGTCAACAATAGCTCATGAATAAACAACATAAAACATGCTCACATTCTTAGACAAACGAGTTAGTTCTTTAATCACTTTGTCATTCAACTCACCAAAATCCACTTAGGGGCCTAGATGCACTTTCAAGACGCCGATGAGGCCGGCGAGCTACACGGTGGATCCCATTCTCCGACGGTGTGCGGGTGTAGTGCTCTTTGTGCTGTGACGACGCTGACGCCGTGCGCGTGCTGCATTGTCCTTGTGCTCAGCTCCTGCTGCGTCGTGGCTCCGCGCTCGTGTGTCCCGGATGCCGGACACGCACCGTTGCCGTCACAGACGGCCTCCAATCTCGCGTCGCGCTGGATTCGTAGCCACTTCGAGAGCTAGTTCTTGGGGGATTCCGATTGCTTGCCTTTGGGCTGCCTTGGTTTGGTGCCCCCCGGAGCTTCGGCGAACCCTCGAGTTGGAGGCTGGAGTCGCTGTCGGACGAGCCCTACGCCGCCATGGCCGCTGCCGCCGCGGCGTGGGGCTCGACGTCGGACGCCGCCAGCTCCTCCTTCACGGACGAGAAGCTCGCCGCGGCGTCCTCGTCGCCCAACTTCGCCTTGACCTCTGTCTTTGCGGCCGCGCACACCACGCGCAACAACACTACGAGAAGCACAATCGACGACACAGGAAGTGCGGCGGTAGCATCGTGGGGTGGGGACCTCCCAGAGGCAGGGCATGTCCATGTCGAACGCCTGGGCCGCGCGCTCCAGCTCCTCCGCCTCCTCCTGGCGCCTGTGATCTGCAGTGGCGAGAAGGCGAATTAGATCGAATCGAACGAATCCGTCAGCGGCGGCGCGACAAGAGCGAACAAGGTTCGGGATCGGGATCGGGGTTGTAACCTATGGAGGTGTGGACCTGGAGGGCGGGCACGACCTTCTGGTGGTGGTGCGCTGCCGCCGCCGTCTTTTTGGACACGTCGCCCGTAGGCTTGGTGGCGGAATGCGCCTATTGCTGCCGGAAGGACTTCATGTCGCCGCCCCTCGTCATGGCTCGCTCTGGCGAATCGGGGACGGTTGTGACGCGTTGGGAGGAAGGGGAGGGGAGTGGATTGGGGCGCGGCGGCGACGGAGGAGGGACCGGAGACGGACGGATCGGAGTGGAGAGACGGGAGGGAGAGGAAGAGAGGAGTCAGAGGACATGCAGGAGGATAGCCTTCTCCCTCTCTTCTCTATGACATATGGGACCCGCGGAGAAATAGAGGCCTAGGCTGATTTGCCTACTGGAGTTGAGATGTAATTTTGGGCCTCTATTTTTTTTGCAGTTGGGCCTGCAAATAGGTTTTGAAAGCCTCAATTTGCAAGTCACTGCTGGAGTTGCTCTTAGCCTAATATAAGGCATTCTAGGATTTTTAGGGCAGATTAAAGAGGTGGAAAAATGTCACATACACCCTTAGCTGATGATAATTAAAGGTAAGTTTTCTAGTTAACAAGTGCAATATTTGGTAAGTCTTCAATTGAGTTGATTGAATACTTACCAAAAACTTCTAGGATGCCTTATATTTAGGGATAAATTTTGAGCCTTTGAATGCCTTATATTTCGTGATGGAGAGAGTATTTCACAAATGGAGTCAACCCGTGCGTTTTATTTGTTCCCGCAACTCTTGTGTAACTCAACTGTCTCATTCTCGATTCTCGACTTACTTAGACAAATTTATACCACGAGCAGCCACATTTGAGATGGGAGATTTGAGACAAAGTTGAAGGATGATGTGATGCTGACAAGCAAAGATGTGCTATATGTTCATTTGATAACCCGAATCTGGTTCGCCACTCCTGACGGAAGATGGACAGCGGCTACAAATGGAGGAAAGCACACTGTTTAAAAGGCGTCTTCGGGTAGGGGAAACAATTAGTTTAAATTACGTTTATCTCATGGTATGACATGTGGACCATACGTAGGCCGTGGCTATTGAGCCCAACTTAATTACTATAATTAACAAAGCATCGAATATTATTACAGAAATAGAAAAGGAGAAGGGAAATCCTTGCTCAGTTCCCAATTTCTATCTCCCGATCACGATCCTTTACCTTGAGTCTAGCTCACATCAACGCGATCGCCGGCTGCCACGGATGTTACGTGCCGTGGTGCCAAGAAAAAATACTGACTCTCGGGCGCGCAATACAGATAACTCCCGGCAAGCTCTCAAGCTTCATCCCCATGCCCTCCATTCTCAAATACTATCGTATCTGTCCGTCCTATCCTACCTCAATTTGTTCTGCTACTCGTGTAACTCACCATCCCAATCTGAACTTACTTGGACCACTATATGCTACGAGCAGCCAGAATGGACTATCGTTTTTTTTTTGAAATAAAAGACTATCGTATTTGTCCGTCCTATCCTACCTCAATTTGCGAGGGACTGAAGCAAAAGCGTGGAGTACTGTGTAGACTGGGAGTGAAGACGAGGTGAAACTGGAGTGGTGAGGTGAGTCATATATATGGGCAGCAACATAAATAGCAGGGTTGGCAAAAGATGTTTACGGGCAGCAACATAAATGACAGGGTTGTTTTTTCTCGAATACGCAGGAGAGCTGCGCATCTCGAATACAAGATGTGCAATGGCCTGCCATTAGCACACACGCCCGCGGCGATCGCTGGCATACAACCCGAAACTCTGGAAAATACTCCTACTACTCGCTTCTTAAACAACCTAAATGTTTCTAGCAGCACGAATTCTCGAACGACAGGGTAGCAAAAAAAATGTTTTTGGCTGATGGCAGGGCGTTGTTCTGCTGCCGCCAAGTTGGACCTATAGTTAGGTTTAAGTAAAAAAAAAACAGTAAGACAAAGAAAGAACAAACAAGTATTTAAACATTCAAAGTATTATTTATCCTTTGTGCTTCTATACGAGCTAGTTAGTAATTGTAAGTGGCTGATCCACGACTTTGTGGCCTAGCTAACAGAACGTTTCTAGCTTATATTTTTTGCATTCACTTCTTCTTAAAGGAATCATCACATGAATATCGAAACAAAATGTTCAGTTTGTGCATGGATATATAATTGTTACTGTATTTTAATTTTTAAAGGGACAGTAGCCTACCCATTACTCTAGAGAGACTTCAGACCAAATTGAAGGATGCAAGATGCTGAGACAACAATGCAGACAGCCAGGTTTATGTAAATGGAAACTGTGTGTGTGGGAGTTTCCCCGAAATTTAGAATAATTTTCTGGAGCATAATAACTCTCTAATTTAGCCCCTGTTGGCAAATCGGGATTAACGAAAGGTTTCCACTAGTGTATATATGTTTTGGATATATTGGCAGCATGCTATTTGTGCAAGGTTGGCATTTGGCAACAAATGCAGGAGGCGGGCGTTAATGCGATGGTAGCTAGATGCCATGTTCTAACCACATGGATGAGTGGATGACACTTGACACATAACTAAACACACACCATCTCAATCTCGAATTAGACCAATTTTATACTATGATCAGCCAAATTTGAGATTTTGGGAGACTCGAAACAAAATTGAATGATGTTGTGCTATGCTATGCTATGTTCATGTGGTAACCTGTGTATCCAGCGTGCTATACCTAGGTATCTAGAAAAGCACGGTCACTGGTTAATTCGGAGGCTTGCGATGCCGAGTGTTGTGGTGATTCGCCTATTTGAAACCTTCATTTTTGCCAGCAACCGGCTGCGGTTTGACGTAGGTTGTGGACAGACTCCTCCTGGGGTTTAGCTGCGCCTGTGACTGCCGGAAGACCGAAGGCGCAGTCAAGCAGCGCACGCGTGCACGGCCGTCCAATCCTTACTTGAGAGCACACCAAGATCGCTCGCCCCCCTGCCGTGAAGCCGAGAGAGGATACTAGGACTTGGATATGCAGTACGAGTATCTCTCACCGATATCTTGAGCTTCATCCCCATGCTCTCCATTCTCAAAAAATATCCACCCGTCCTCTCGGACCTCAATGTGTTCTGCTACACTTTCAGCTGCGGTTAGCGGGGCTGAAACAACAGCGTGGAGTATGTAGACTAGGAGGGCAACAAGGTGAAACTGAAGGGGTGAGGAGGTAAGTCGTATATATGGGCATTTGGGCAGCAACATAAATGTCACTATGTCAGGGTTGGCAAAAGATGTTTTGGACTTATTAGTCAGGTTTAAGTTAAAACAACAGCCAGAAAAAAACAATTATTCAAACATTCAAAGTAATATATGCTTAATCATTTGTGCTTCTATACGAGTTAGCAATTTTAAGTGACATTTATATTTGAAGTTTATAAATATTTAGGGTCAGTCACAGCTTGTATAATTACTTATTTTTACTCTCTCATTTAAATTTTATAATTTGGCTGCCACTAACTCTATACGTTTCTCCCATCCCCATTCATATATATAGTTTTTACCCTTAGCATAGTGTTGCACCTTCATGCGCTTGCAGCATTTATTTAGTTAAAACATTGGCTTGAGTTGACATATTGTTGCAGCTCTTTTTTTCATTGCTTTATAAATCCAAAATTTGGTTCCTAGTGACCCTATATGATACAATTTGTAACAAAATATTTTACTGCTAAAAGGGGTCAGTACAAATGATAATAAACAAGTTATCTGATCGGTTTGATGGAGTCTGCATTTGTGTCACAGAGATCTCTTTTAAGTTGCAGACATATCACATATAATACAGTGGTTGCAATGCCACGTATAATTCAGATGGCTAGTAATCAGTTCCTACTCCATCCAGCCTGCAAAGAATGTCCCTTTAGCTTTTAAATCTTGTCCCACAAAGAGTGTTTTCTTACGTCATAATAAATCTCATCTAGTTAAAGCATCACTCATACCAAAAAAAAAAAATGTATGGACAAACGTGTAGAGCCAATCAAATGATCAGTTGACGTTTTTGTCTGGTTACTATGGTAGCGGACGACATGTTAACGGGTTCAATGATAAAATGACCATCTGTAAATTGACAGCTAATATGACAATTTCTTTACTACTACTTGTGAATTGTTGGAGGATTTTATTGAAAGACAGGAGCGAGAATGATCTCAAGGAGAAAAATTACAAGACTAATGGATTGTTGTATTATGTCATGAAGTCCTCCCTGGCGAATAGTTTGATGCACTCCTTAACCCCTCGAGTCTCTTTGGTGTGAAGGGAATTTGTTTGCTATCCACAGGGCATGGTATGGCGTCATTTAATTAAGAGTTTTTTTACGGTACATAGTACCACCCTGTACCACCGGTTGAAAATAACTCGTATGTAATAGTCCTATATGTAAGGATCCGACGGTTGAGATTAATTTTGTACCACCGGTTTTTTTAGTGTGATATGGGTGGTATTCATAGGTGGTATGGGCAGTATATGAGTATTATCGGAAATATACAAAATAATATTATTGTAATATATGAAATCAAGTCTTTTTATGTAACCTTGGCAGCGGGGAAATTTTTTCTAAATAATATACATCGAGCAAACTACCGTTTTACCCTTAGTAAAATACTCGTTGGGTGGTATTGTCAGGGCCGTCCCGGCGAAAACCGAGGCCCTGTACAAAACTTTAAAGTAGGCCTACTAGTCTAATAAGTTTGAGCAATAAAATAGCATCTATTGTTTAATGTATTATATAACAACTTAATACATTAAGAATGTACCTATTTAGTCATGATTACATAACTTTTACTTAAATAGCATTATTCTTTTCGTGTTCCTCAAAATGAAATTGTCAATAGTAGACTTATAATCAATCGTTTGTGTTGTCAATAAGAACTTTCTGAGCCTCGACATTATTTTCGGACTTTGTTGACCATCTATAGCATCACTGTTAACATTGCTATCAACTGCAGGATCTTGATCATGAGTCCGATTATCTGAAACCTCTTGCAGTTCTTCTATTATAAATCTATCCATGGCACATTTCTGAGATTGAGTTAAATCCTCTAATCTTTGCTTTTTTCTACGCTTTTGACAACCCAATTCATATTTTCTAGGCCGATTTGCAGAAGACATGGTTTGGATCTTGAAACACTAGACGCCTAGATCAATCGATGCATATATACGTACAAAAAATGAAAGGGACAAAATTAAGGGTGACACTGATTTACATCAATCAACTTATCAACATACAAGAAATCAAGAACTAGTCCATATGATCAATTGAAGAAAACAAATACCTTGTAACTCATACAACTTGATTGCCTTGGGGTAGCAGGCTGATCTTTATGACTTAACTTGAAGGAACAGACGTCCTATTTTGATGGCTTCAGACTTCAGTTTGAGCGATTGAAGCAAGAATATGAAGATGAGGCGGCGGCGATCGAGACGAGGCGGCGGCGCACGTCGTGGCCGCGGAAAAGAAGCCGGCAGACTGCTTTGTTCCCGTCTTCCCGAGTGCAAACTGCAAAGTTATAGGATTAATCTTTGGGCTAAATACTAAGAAACCTAATGGTCTGCGTTAGAATTTGAAGCCCCAAAAAATTGGAGGCCCTGTTCGGTTTAACAGGCTGCACGCCCACAGGGACGGGCCTGGGTATTGTGTACCGTAAAAGACGTCTTAATTAAGCTAGCTATCTAGAGAAGCACACACATGGAAAAAGGACGCTGGTTGGAGGGCGTGTGATGCTAGTTGGTGATACGCAGATGTGAAACCTTCGTCGGTGCGGGTTGATCGACTTCTCCTCGAGGCTTTTAATTTGCTTTGTGCTTCTCCGCTTAGGACGGGAGACTAGTGTTTCTGAAACAAATAATTTATCAGAACCCTTGTGCTGAAGAACATGCTTGGCCATTGTCATATCGGTAGGGGTGACGTCTTTTCAGATAGTGTTTTGTTGAATTTAAGAGATGCGCCCAAACATTTGGGCCACCTGTAGACGATCCTTCATATTCATAACATTTTACTTACATTTATTTATGATCGTATTCGTCGCGACTACTTTGATCTTATTCATTGAGAGTGATGACGATGTACCAAGGCTGACATTTCCCGTGCCACGAGCTCAAGAGAACACCAATGTAGACCCACTACCATTAGCGAAACTGTTCGTCTAGAAATGGACACCGCACCTCATATCAGTGGCGGAGGAGCGCCTAGAGCCATTATGGCCATAGTCCTAGGCGCTGGGCTGCATTCTCCACAATGTAGCTACTGTAGCTACAATTACAAGAGGGCCAGTGAAATTGACACATTATCTTTCTTGAATGGTCCTAGATGTGGATTCAGTCCAGCTCCACCCCTGCCTCATATGCTGACTACTTCGATATTGCATAAGGCTCTCAAAATTCATCCCTATGCCCTCCATTCTCAAATAACATTTCTTTCGTCTCCTACCTCAATCTGTTTCGGCACACATGCATTCAGTGACGGATCTAGGAATCCTTTTACAACTCGAAATTCGCTAGGACTCCTCAATTCTACTCGGACTCGGGGTCCACCGGTCAGACCGGTCAGGCCCACCGGTCAGACCGGTGTGGCCGTTGCCGGATCGGCTATAGGACGCCCGACCGGTCAGACCATCGAGGGACACCGGTCTGACCGGTGGCATCAGCCTGATCGGCTTTGTGCCAATTTTTGGTGCGAACATATGCCCCCCTGTTTTTTAGTAAAGCTTGCTGTCTAAAAATAATTCTAAGGTCAATGTGACACTTCACCGGTCACTTTTTGGTCTAAGGGCGATTTTTGCTTTAAATCGGCCATATCCTATCAAGCATCTTGCCAGACACTTGGATGAAATTTCTTCAAGTACCTCCCGTTGAGAGCCCTTGGAAGTCGCTGTCCTTGCAAAGTCTCCACCATGTAAGAATTCCCAGAACAAACCTTGACAACTTTGTACGAACCTTCCCAACTTGGAGACCACTTGCCGAACTTGTTACTCTTAGACCCAATAGGTAAAATCGTCTTCCAAATCAAGTCACCTACCTGAAAAGATTTGGCTTTTACCTTCTTGTTGTATGCTCTAGCAACTCTCCTCTTGTCCTTTTCAATTTCCTCCAAAGCTTCCATACGCTTGTCGGTCACTTCATCAATATTGTCCATCATCAAAGCATAATATGACTCAACATCAAGATTATTCTACTTTGCAAGTCTATATGCGCCTAGATTCACCTCAACGGGCAAAACGGCCTCTTGACCATACACAAGCTCAAAAGGAGTAACCTTAGTAGCACCATGTCTAGAAATACGATGAGCCCATAAAGCTTCAGATAATACCTCATGCCATCTTCTAGGATTGTCTTCTATCTTCTTCTTGATGAGCTTCATCAATGTCTTGTTGCTAGACTCGGCTTGACCATTGCTTGAGCATAATATGGAGATGAATTGAGCAATTTAATACCATAGGAATCAACAAAATCACGCTCCTCTTTGGATACGAACGAAGTTCCTTGATCCGTAGTCAAAGTCTGCGGAATGCCAAACCTATGTATGATGTGCCCAGTAATAAACTCAATCACCTCTCTATGTGTCATATTCTTCAAAGGAATAGCTTCAGTCCACTTGGTGAAGTAGTCAGTAGCCACGATCACAAAACAATACCCCTTCGACGACGAAGGATGAATCTTGCCAATAAAATCCAGACCCCATCCTCTGAAAGGCCAAGGCTTGATAATCGGATGCATCAACGCAGCAGGCACCAACTGAACATCTCCATGTTTTTGACACTCTTCACACCCCTTGTAGTACCTAAAACAATCAGCTATCATGGTAGGCCAATAAAAGCAAACCCGCATGAGGAGCCACTTCATCTTGGGAGCCGATTGATGAGTACCACAAATACCTTCATGAACCTCTGCCATAGCCAACCTAGCTTGATCAGGACACAAACACTTTAAGAGCAAATCATCCGCGGTCCGACGATACAATTCACCATCATCAAGAACAAACTTAAGAGCCCATCGTCGGACTTTTCTATCAACTGGACTGCTAGGATTATGCAAATAATCAACCAGAGGCTTTCTCCAATCCTCCATCTCATCTTTGTCACGAAAAACCGAGGAGGAACTTTTACCAGGGGACCGGTCAGACCGGTCATGAGCATCGGTCAGACCGGTGCCGTTAGCCGACCCAGAATCAGGGGACCGGTCAGACCGGTCGGTGACATCGGTTAGACCGGTGTCACCGGTTAGACCGGTCGGCTGCATCGGCCTGACCGGTGCCTCCAGAGCAAAACACTCGGCCGCAAGCAACGGTTTGTGTTCTTGAAAATTTCTTTTTCGAACATTATAACCAGATGCTTGCTGGGCCAGAGCATTAGCTCTAGGATTTTCCTCTCGTGGCACATGATATATAACAAATTCATCCATACAAGATATGATGTCTAAACATTTATCAAGATACGCATTTAAGAAGCCATTTAGACATTGACATACCTTGGATACTTGCTGCACCACCAATAAAGAATCTCCATATGCTTCCACATGTTTTACTCCCATGTCATGCAAAATCTCCAATCCAAACAGAAGAGCCTCATATTCGGTTTAGTACAATCATGATCCAATCGGTTAAGAGCTTCAAAAACAGCCCCACTTGGTGAAATAATGACAACTCCAACACCACAACCATCTTTGCAAACCGATCCATCAAAAGGCAACTTCCATGGAGTAAAAGTAACATAACCGACATTCAAATCAAGTTGCTTATCTACTCTATGTCCAACAATAAAGTCGGCAACAATTTGACCTTTCATGGAGCTTAATGGTTCACAATGCAAATCATACTCAACTAAAGCATAAGCCCATTTGCCGACTCTACCACTTAAAATTGGTTTATGCAACATGTATTTGATTATGTCGGTTTGACATGCTACTATGCAAGTACTAGGTAATAAATAATGCCTCAACTTGGTACAAGTATGATATAGCGATAAACACAACTTTTCAATGAAAGTGTACCTTGTTTCGGCGTCCAACAATCTTCTACTCTCATATGCAACAATGTACTCCTTGCCTTCGGTCTCTTGAGTCAAAACACCTCCAATGACATCCTTCTCAGCCGCTACATACAACTTGAAAGGAATACCACTCTTGGGCGCTTGAAGAACGGGTGGCGAAGTGAAATAACTCTTAATCTCATCAAATGCCTCTTGTTGCTTTGCCCCCCAAGTGAAGTCAATCTCATTTTTCAACCAAAGTAAAGGAGTAAAAGCATTCACCTTCCCAGACAAGTTACAAATGAACCTCCTCAAGTAATTTACCTTGCCCAAGAACTTTTGCAAATCCTTTTTACAAGTAGGCGCTTTAACACTCCGGATTGCTTCAATCTTTTTAGGATCTATCTCTATGCCTTTCTCATGCACAATGAAGCCCAAAAACTTCCCAGCCGATACACCAAAAGCACATTTGAGTGGGTTCATTTTTAATTTATATCGACGCATTTTTTCAAATGCAAGTCTTAAATCAGCTACATGAGAATCATCTCCAGCCGATTTGACAATAATATCATCGATATAAACCTCTACTATGATGCCAAGCAAATCATGAAAGATTAAATTCATAGCCCTTTGATAAGTAGCACCCGCATTTTTCAATCCAAAAGTCATAACAACCCACTCAAATAAGCCAACAAAACCCGGACATATGAAAGCCATTTTGGATATATCCTCTTCGGCCATAAAGATTTGATTGTAACCAGCATTACCATCAAGAAAGCTAAGAATTCTATGTCCGGATGCAGCATTAACAAGAAAATCAGCTATAGGCATAGGATATTCATCTTTAGGAGTAGCTCTATTAAGATCTCTAAAATCAATGCAAACACGAAACTTTTTTGTTCCTTTTTTCTCAACAGGCACAATATTAGAGATCCAATCAGCATAACGACAAGGCCTAATAAACTTTGCATCAAGTAACCGATTGACTTCCTCTTTCACTCGGTCATAAATATCAGGATTAAAGTTTCTACGAGGTTGTTTATAAGGCCTAAAACCAGGTTTAATAGGTAAATGATGCTCAACTAAATCACGACTTAAACCAGGCATTTCATTATAATTCCATGCAAAGCAATCAACATACTCCTTTAACAGCTTTATTAACTCAGATTTAAACAAAGGATCAAGATTCTTGTTTACAAATGTCGGCCTAGGTAAAGTGCCATCACCAATATCAACCTCCTCTAAAGGATCAGCCGACGTAAACCCTTGTCCTAACTTGCTCAAATCATCAAAGTCTTTGATGGCCTCACACATATCGTTCTTATGCACCTGATAGTGCTGTCGCCTTTGTTGCAACCACTCCAGATTTGCATCCATCAAATCGACAGAGAAGTTCTAGCCTGATCAACGATCGCCTTCATGACAACAGTAGCAAAGCCATCTTTGGTAGAATCAATAAGCCACAAATTAGATAAATCTAAATCAGTTAAGCACTTAAGATTCTCATGATTATCCATAGTAGGACTATCGGCCACTGCAACACAAGCTGATGTATCACCATGAACAATCTCTACCTCGTCTCCTACCCATTGGATTAAGAATTGATGCAAAGTAGAAGGCACACACTGATTTGTATGAATCCAATCATGACCAAAGATGAGACTGAAATTACCTTGTGTCTCAGCGACGAAGAATGCCGTAGCCAACGTCTTGCTCCCAACGGTGAGCTCCATAGAGACGACGCCTTTAGCTCCCATCGGCTCGCCTCCTCCCACACCGCTGACGGTCATGTTGGTCTTGATCAGCTCATCATCTGAACCTCCCAGCTTCTTGAACAAAGAATACGGCATCAAGTTGACGATCGCTCCTCCGTCCACCAGCATGCGAGAGATAGGCTTCCCATTGATGTGTCCCTTCATGTAGAAAGCCTTCAGATGATTTTCAGTATCTTTAGGCTTCTGGAAAATAACTTCCTTTGGCCCAAAGTCGAGATGCGCGACATCCTCCTCCGAGAGCACATAACCATCCATAGACATATGGATCACGTTGATGTCCAAATTCATGCGCTCGGGCGAAGAACTGTAATCAACAAGCTCCTCATCGTCTTCTGGTGCAGGATCCGATGCGGACTTGTCATCACAAACCATGGGAACCGAAGAAGAGAAACCGGGCGGCGTCTCTGGGTCATCGGTCTGACCGTCGACATCCACCGGTCTGACCGGTGTGACCGGTGTGACCGACCCCTCCACCGGTCTGACCGGTGCTGGCTGGGAGCTGGTCTTGACTCTCCACTCTTTCCCCTAAGGTACCATGGGCTTGTACTGGTTGAAAGCTTCGTCCCTTTGCTTCTCTAGCTCTTTCTCCCTGTTCTCTTGAAACCTCAGGCGTTGAAGCTTCCTCCTTTGTGTGTGAGTCAATCCGGGAGGACACCACCTTGGCAAGAAGTATTTGGAATTGGAACCACTCCCACTAGCCTCATGGTCATTAGCAGTAGCAAACACCCCTGGAGTTGATGTCACAACCTTATTGTTTGGAACAATCGGTCTTTTGCCATCTTCTCCAATAGGAACATCCATTGATCCAATCTGAATAATGTCTTGGCTCGTAGTCCTCTCTGGATCAACTTCCATCTTTTGCACCTCCTCCCTTTGCTTTGGCTTGTAAACTTGATTTACTGGAGGTGGCACAGCTTTTCTGGCCGCACCGGTCTGACCGGTGATAGTGACCGGTCTGACCGGTCGGGTCTAGTGACCCTGACCAGAATGGTGAGAAGCCAATCGGTCTTGGATAGGCCTGGAAATCCTGTCAAAAGCTGATTTCTGTCCTCTCCATCCAAGATGAAAGGCTTGTTGATAAGGCACCCACATCACTCCATTGTCATCATAGATCGGGTGTGGTGCATTTGAACTTGATGACGCCCATGGTGGAGTAAAGCATTGCCCTTGCTATGATGATTCACCCTTGAGTCTTGTAGCAGCCCTTGGAGGTGAAGATGACCCTCCTTGGTGTGTAGGTGACCTCATCCTTTTTTTTAACGGCCGATCACTTGTAACGGCCTTTTGCTTGGAGTACTTATCAAATAGCATGTCGAAAGTGACCTTTGGCTTAGGACCACTCCCCTGATTTTTTGCTACATTAAGTTTCCAGTTTCCAATCTCCGGACGGCTTGGTTTGATCATCCTCGGACGGCCTGGGGGTGCACCGGTATGACCGGTCACCTCCACCGGTCTGACCGGTCTGGCCAGAGACGGCTCAGACGGTCACTGATCGGCGGGTGTGGACGACCCTTGCCCCCCATGTCCAGAGGCACTTACTGTAACCTTGAAGGTTTCTTTACCATCAGGAGTCTTCTCATACTCAACTTTGCGAACCAGCTCTTTTCCTCTCAAATCGGGCTTAGCCTCCCCGATTACCACATTCTTGCCTTTAGTTGCTTCAGCTTGATGTGGCCGAACCAGTACCTTAGGCTGCTGTAAATCCATGGTGTTGATTGGAAAAGGAGCTTTGTCCACTTGCATCTCATGAAAAGTCAAACGACCTTCATTTATGGTTGATTGAACCTGTCGACGAAACACATTGCAATCATTAATAGCATGAGAAAATGAATTATGAAATTTGCAATATGCACGTCTTTTCAACTCTTCAAGTGGAGGAATAGTATGAGTTAACTTGATATTTCTAGATTTAAGCAATTCATCAAATATACGATCACATTTGGAAACATCAAAAGTAAATTTAATTTCTTCTTGCCGACCTTTACTAGCCGGCTTAAGAGATGAACAAGAATAAGATTTTTCTTTAGAGGGCCAAACAAACTCAGTAGCATAAACTTCTTTATCACTATCGTTCGAGCTATCAGAATCATAATCAATAACATGAACATTAGAACGACATGATTTAAAATTATCTTTCTCTTTATTCATTCGGTTTTCAACAACTAAAGCTCTAATTTGAACTTGTGCAACCGAAAGAAAATCAGTGCCCTCTATCTTATCTCTAATAGATGATCTTAAACCTTTCAGACAAATGTCTGCAAGGTCCATATCAGTGATTGATAAATTAAAGCACCGGTTTTTAATTTCTTTAAACCTTTTAATGTAAGCAGAAACAGTCTCATCTCTTCCTTGCCTAACCGATGTTAAGTCTGTCAATTTTAATTGTATGCTCCCACTATAAAAGCGATCATGAAACTTACGCTCTAACATATCCCAAGATATAATAGAACCGGGAGCAAGCGAGGAAAACCAAGCAAAAGCGGTGCCAGTCAAAGATAAAGAGAACAAGCGCACTTTTAAAGCATTATAAACACCAGCTTCACCTAGTTGTGCAGTGTATTGACTAATATGCTCCCATGTGGTTCGGTCATCATCACCACTAAATTTAATTAAGTCAGGCATACGCCAACCACGTGGGAGAGGACATCTATCAAACTCGGGATCGTATGGTTTTTGATACAAATTAGTGTTACCAATATCAACACCAAGTTTGGTTTTTACCACATTAGCCAAATCTTTCTTAAATCTATTAAATTCCGCCCAATTAGGATTATTTGGCTGTTGTGGTTGAGGATTCTCCAAATTCATCTTATTTAAATAGGGAGCTATCTTAGCTTGAGCTAGCCTGTAACTTTCAAACACATCGTCCGGAATAATGTTTTTGGAGGCCGAGGTATTCACTGTCGTACTATAATGAGGTCAAACATTACTGATTGTATTAGAAAAAGTAGGGACCATCTGATTTGGCACAACAGAAATTGGCAAAGTCTGGTCGGGCACCAACTCCATAGCACCGGTCTGACTGGTACCCTGCATCGGTTCAACCGGTGCGGTCATGTTTGGCCTGTGCAGTTGAAACTGAGGGTACTGACCAGATGCTGAATTTGGTGTCAAACCATATGCATGATTACCATTATTTACAGGCAAAGGCGCTAAACTAGGATGAGACCCTTGAGGATTAGCTTTAGGAGTACTACTATTAGTTTCATTATTATTAAAACCTAAACTCCTATCTTTTTCAAGATCCTCTAACCATTCTAAACGAGCAATGTAAGAAGCAAGCAATTCATTACTTTCCACTGCAGATTTCATAGGAAAAGTTTCAGACGGGGGTTTCTTACTTACAGTGGGAATTACCTCAATATTGCTGTCGTTTAGCCTGATCGCCGGCAGCTCGAACTCTTTCAATCTTGCCACCTTGCCGGATCGATCCTTCTTGACGCCAGCTAGGAATTGTACTTGCATGTACTCTTGTAGCACCTTGAACTTCTGCTGCTCCTCTGGAGAGAGATCTTCCAGCGACGCGGTGACAATGTTGTTCATGTCAAGTTCACACCGAGCACCCATCTGGCTGAGGTTAGATTGAACGGTTTTAGCAACCTGATCTTTCTTCCCCAGCGGAGTTGCCAAAAGTATGTTGACGCTTTTCTGGTCAACACACACGAGCGCTAGATCGCGCGGAACGTCGAAACGCTGAACTCGCCGAGCTCCTGCCCGGACCGGTCTGACCGGTCAGGGGCACCGGTCTGACCGGTGGCTGCAGACGCACGGTGAAGACCTAAGATCGCCGCCTCGGGAGGGACCCCGTCGGAGGTGGCGCGCCTAGGGTTGCTCTGAGGTCGGCAAGGCCACTCAGAACGTCCCTGGTCGTCGTTGAGACAAACAAGGAAAGCACAAGGTTGGAAAAGCTAGGGTTTGAGAGATAAAAGTTGTAGAAAGTAATGTACGATTGGGTGATTCCACCTCAAACGGCCGTGGCCCTTTATATTTATAGGGTGGGGAGATCTTGCCCCGCAAGGAATCCTTTTACAACTCGAAATTCGCTAGGACTCCTCAATTCTACTCGGAACCGGTCAGACCGGTGTGGCCGTTGCCGGATCGGCTATAGGACGCCCGACCGGTCAGACCATCGAGGGACACCGGTCTGACCGGTGGCATCAGCCTGATCAGCTTTATGCCAATTTTGGGTGCGAACAGAGGGCTTTCTTCTCCTTCTTTCATCTAGCCTCTCCTTCCCTCATTCTTCTTCCTCAAATTTGTAGGAAGGGCTTAGAGGGGAGGGGGGCTCTATTGGATTTCCAGCGGTAGGGGGGCTCGAGCCCCGCCCGCCCCACCGCTGGATCCGTCCCTGCATGCATTCAGCTACGGTTAAGCCGGACTTAAAAAAGGAAATGAGATGAGTTCACTGGGACGGCGAGTCTATATATGAGCACAGCTACATAAATGAGTCCAACCTAACCTAATGGTTATGGACTGATGAGTGATGACTCTGTTGCTCTCCTGCTAGGTTGGACTCATTAGTTAGGTTTATACATTTAAAACAAGCAGATAAAAAAAAAGCACGAGAAATATTTAATCCATTGTACTTCTATATATACGGGTTAGGAATTTAAGTGTCAGTTATTTGAAGTTTGTAGATAAAGTTAGGGTCGTCACAGCTAATAAAATTGCTTATGTTTACTACCTCTCGTTTAGACTTCGATTGCCAATTATTCAACATATGTTTTTTCGCAATCCATTCATATACTCTTTTCCTTAGCATATTGCAGCTTCACATGTCCACAATATGTGTTTAGTTAAACATTGGCTTGAGTTGACATATTGCTGCAGGTCACTTTTCGTGGCAATTAATTCACATTTGGGATTATTACCAGTGACACTGCTTGCTATAATTTTGCAAAAAGATTTTACCCCCATCTTAAATTAAAATATTTTGTATTTTAGGCCTGGATTGCACTATTAGTTGCTACTAAATTAATTAAAATGACATGAATAGATGTTCAGTCCGCATCATAGGGCTCAAGATGTTGAATTATCTCTATGAAAGAACTATGAGTGCGCTCTCATATTTTTCTTTGAAAATGAAGTGCTCTCACAATTATTTGTCGTTTCATATATTAATATTTAGACTGATATTGACAATCGTACGTATAGCTCAATAAGGAAACATGTTTTCATTATTTCTCAACCACAAAAATCAATAGCCCAAATTTACATGTGGTACAACATATAGTTCATTTCCGATTCATAACATCTTATGTTAATTGAGGTTCGTTAGATTTCCAATTCATAACTTCTAGACCAAATCACAATGCATGCGCTGAGACCGACGAGATGTCCTCTGGAATCTCTGGTAGTCCATAGACCGCTGCTGCCTGCTGGAGTGCTGGTGACGACGACTTAATTAAGTTCAGGTGAGACGGTGTTGAGGGAGATGGTGTTCCAAGACTGACATGTCCCGTGCTGCGAGACAAAGGGAAAAGTATACAGATGTCTATTACCTTCCGCAACACTGTTTCTTTGAAAAAAGACCCACCATCTTGGGTATATATATGCTGTTTGCATCACTCACATAGCTCTAAAGCTAACTCCCTATGCCTTCCATTCTCAAATAATATCTGTCGTCCGTCCTCTCCTACTTCATTCTGTTCTACCATACTACTCTTTTAGTTGTGTATAAAGAGAAAACGAAATGAAACTGGGGCGGCGAGGTAAGTCTGTATATATGGGCATTGGGATAAATGACAGGGTCGACAGCAGATTTTTTTTTTATAAAGGACAAGAGTGTGCTGGTAGGTGCTAAGGTTGGACTTGTTGCTCTCTCTGTTTTGCCCTCTCCAGCAATAAAAGCTAGTTGCTTGCTAGCTCATGGAGTAGGAGAGAGATAATAGAATGCCACTAAAATAGGAGAGTGTATCATGCTTAGAACTGCATTTTGGGAGCTGTGCGCGATAGCTCTTGCTTCCGCGCTAGCGTGGTGATTTTACCACTGTTCATCAAATAAAAAAAAACTCCATAAGCTAGCTAAAAGATGCTCATTAATTGGAGAGGGCCTAAGATGGAGCACTTGCAAGTTGCAAATGTATCAGCTGAGTATAATACATTTATCTTATTAATGTAGCAACTTTCATATATAATTCTTTGTCGTGCAGTATTAATATAATTTATTTTAGATCAATATTGGCATTCCTATTTAATTTACTCCAGTATGCCCACTGTGGAAATATTTTTGATCATTGCATTGCTCAACCATGGAAACCCGTATTTATTTGTTGCCTCTGGTACGGATAAAGAAGTCTTCTAGGCAGCAGGCATACTCCATACCACAGCTGGTGCCGACGAATATGTTCAGGTGAGAGTCATGATGTACAATAGCATATATGCACACGCAGCACCATTTCTTTCAAACTAAAAACCACTGCGTCTCGGTTGCATCTCCTATCTTACTCGGCTCTGTCATACTCTTCAGTGTGGTTATAGGCGAAACTGGGGATGCAGCCTAGTGGTTACCAGTAGCCAGAGCCGCAATAGCACCTCTCATGTTCTAGGTTTGACTCCTTGTGAAAGGGAATTTCTCAGAATTTAATGACGTTGTGCTTTAGACGATGTTCCTATCAACAATGAGGCGTCTGTAGTAACTAGGGTTTTTTCTTTACCGTTTGCAACCGGGCCGGTTCCCGCGGTAACCGGTGTTACCGGGCCGGTCCGGTAGCTAAAACCGCCGGTTAACCGGGGTCTGACCGCACCTAGCAAATCGCCCCACCGGTTAACCGGTCGGTTTTACCGGTACCAGTTTATGAACGCTGGTAGTAACTTCATCAATCTTGAGGTTTTATCGGTCCAGACGCCCAGTCTTCAAAGATACTCCTGAAGGTAAGGTTTGCGCGCGAGCGTTATGAGTGTCGTTTGCGCGTGTGCGTTCAAAGGATGAGTGTGAGTGCGTTATGAATGTCTTTGTTGTATTCAATGCGTCCCAAATATACAATCAAGAAACAAAGAAGGAAACAAAGAAAATCATGTATACTTTTTATGGATAAGACTAAGTTCTTTACATTTGCCGACAGAGGGAATAAGATAATTTAGTTTTCTTCAAATGTTAGTGACTAAGAAAAATATATAAACATCTAAAATAAAAATTAGATGCACAAACAAGGAATGTTTTAAGGTGCATTGAAACTAATTTAATTTATTTCTTACAAATTTAATCAAAATTGTATACATTTATGAATAAAACATACAAGCTTTCTTACAATGCTTTTTAAAATACCAGCGGTGCTTGCAGTTACTTTTCTTTCTTATCATTCTTATAAAAAATAAATAAATAGATTTACATATAATTAAAAGGACATCAGAATAATTTGTCACTATTTCTTATACTTGATCCCACCAAATTGGTACTTCTCTTTAGGTACTTGTACTTTCTAATACTTACTTTGTTTCCACCATTTGATTTCTCGGAACCGACGGCTCTCATTTTTTTTTCAATTGCTCTAAAATTTGTCAAAGCATATTATATTTTTCGAAAGTAGGGAATAAGTTAGTTTCTCGCATGCACGTGAGTGGTGCTAATGATCAACTAGCAAATGCGAAACCCTTGCCCACTCTCGTTAATGAAAACATAATCAACAGAGCAACGTTTCAATGCCTATTTTTGCAAAATCCATGTTTAGAATGACGAAACTGCGAAGCATCATGTTAGAAGTCCCAAATATGTATTTTTCTCAAAAAAAAACCATGCACCAAATCTGACCAGCAGCCAGACGACGCCAGCATTAGACTCCATCTCGTGTCTACTCTGTCAATAGCTCTCCAATTTCTCTGTTCCTGAATCCTGATGGAAGTTGTAGCACCACACCGCATCTCACCCCTGCTCTGAATCTCCACCTTAGCTCTCCAATTTCTCGTGTCTACTCTGCCTGTGTGCTTGCGCGCGCATGAATCATCCGTGGTACGGTTTCTTTCCAAAAAGACACTTTCTCGTTATTTTATAAAGAATTTTTTTATTAAATTTCAAAATCATTACATCGAGGTGATACAATGCCTTAAAATACTTTCGACCTCTGCATAGTGTGACGCACACAGTCTAAAAAGTAGAGAGAAACCCAAAACACTTTAATAACAATCAATTTGTAGACTAGACCGCCACCATGTGCATGGGTATAGAACTACTAAACCACCTGTGCCAAACGTAGCGATGCCGCAAGAACCAAATCCTGTGAGGTTGGCTTCTGTTGTATAGCCCCTGTACGGAAAAGTGTATAATCGAGTAGATAATCTGCAGTGGAAAAGTGTTATGTTTGTCCTAAAGATGATATCATTTTTGCATAACCACAATGACTAGCAAGTACCAGCTGCTCCTAGCACAATTAGCAATTTCAAATCTTTTTCAAGACCCCATAGCCAACTCCCAAACATATTGGACACACCACGAGGTCGAGACAAACCTAAAGCCGCGTGAACCATAGGCTATACTGCCTGAGCAAAACGACAGTCAAAGAAAAGATGTTGAATTGTTTCATCTTTGTGGCAGAAGCAACAAACTTTGCTTCCTTGCCAACTGTGTTTTGCTAAATTGTCTTTTGTTTAGAATTACTCCTCTTTGCAAGTACCACATAAAGATCTTTATTTTCAAGGGGGATTTTAATTGCCACATACGCTTGTTTACGTTAGGGATACCACCACTATGAATCATTGTCAGGTAATGAGATTTCACTAAGAACTGTCCATTTAGATGTAGGTTCTATGGAAATTCATCAAATTCCTAACTTAGCACAATGTTAGCAAGATGATGTGGAACCAGATCGTTCCATGCTGTTAACTTGCAGCCTATGTGATCTCTTCGCCGAGAAGTATATTTAAGGGTGAGGTGCTGAAGACTTCTGCAACTGTATTCTATTTGTGTCGGACTATATTATACAAGGTAATGACTTTAACCCAACCGGCTGTTTTTTGCCAAAACCTACAGCTGGTGGGGTCCACACTAGTATACTCTCCACTCATTTTTTCCACCCCCACCGGCAGACCCGCACGACCCTATCCTCTCGGTCAACCCTCCCTCTCTCTCGAGCATCGCCCGATTCCCTCCCTCTCTAGAGCGCACGCTGGCGGCGGACTGCGAACGGCGGCGTGGATCCGCTGTTAACAGTGGGTCTCCCCCTCTTCCCCTCTCTCTCTCTCTCTCTCATCATCATCACTCTCTCCTCCCCCGCTACGCCGGCGACCCCGGCGGGCCCCGTCTCTGCGACGGCGAGATGATGACCTCGGCGGTGGAGGGCTCCCCTCCCCCACCACGACGACCCCGGCGGTACCCCCGGTGACAGTGGCACAACCACCCATCCACCCCCTCTGTATGCCAGTATTTTTTCCTCTGTGGTTCCTATCATCCGAAATCCGGATCTAGGCAATAACATGAATCTTATTAGGCAAACATATTATTTCAACCAAGCAATAATATGGTCCCTAATAAGCAACTTAACACCACTATCTTTGTGTGTGAAAGTGAAATCATTTTGTGGATGTGTTCATTTCTGTATGAGAAAGGTGAACGAAGTGCTCCATTTTGCAGGATACTAGGTTGCTTTTAAATGATGTTAGTTTGCTTATATTTTTGTTCTAAATTGCTTCTGAGTATCTTGTAATATGTGTGTTTGGATTTAAAAAATTGCTTAGTATAGAAAATATGATCATAACATATTGAAGTCAGATCTTATTTTGAAGCCTTTGCTGAGACTAATAGGATAGTGCAATCGGATTTTGGGTTTGATGCTTAGTTGTGAAGTTACATATTTTTTTACCTGGTACTCCACTATTTTTAATGGTGAAGTTGTCTATGTGGAAAGACATAGTGGTTTCCTGTGATAAAAAAAAGTTATTACAGCCGGTTGTAAATTAGCCTTGTCCATTATACAAATTAGGATATTGTTCTCGCAGTGTTAAATTTCCCAAACCATTTGTCTTCACGGAACCTGACATGTGTCCCATCCGTAATTAAGAAAGCACCAAAATGTAGAAACTCATTTTTAACCTTCATCAGGGTAGTAAAAAAATGTGAGTCTCCGTTTTTCTATTGCATTTGTGAAGGTGGCTTAGACCCTGGCCACTACAAAATCTTTCGGAGCTGCTTCAAGGCTTTCTCCCGATGCCTCCTATCCTCAAAACATGTCGGTCCTCTCTCCTGCTCCATTCTGCTGTTTCATCCTTTAACTATATGTATGTATAGCGGGACTAAACTATAGTTCGGTAGCACGGAGCACATACGTGGACTCAGGGGCAACGAAATAAAATTGATATGATGTGGTATATATATAAATATAAATTATATGTGGGCACTTTGCTGGATGTAGAGTTGGCAACAAATGCAGGAGGGAGATGTTAATGCTATGGTAGCTAGATGCCAGGTCCTCATCAGAAATATGGATGGTAGATAATAATATGGCTTGATGAAAACATGGATGATAGATAATAATATGGCTTGATGACTATGATGTGCTTGGTGTTTAGCTTGCATTGCTTTCCATCTAGATTAGCGTTGGTTCCAATAAGATATACAATGAATAACAACGAATTTCAAACATTAATGCTCCATTTAAAAAAACATCAATGCTTACTTTAACAAATTAGCACACACCGTCAAAGCCTTTGACAAGAGTGGGCATAGAGTGCGGAAAGAATTGAACTTGAAGAATGAACTACTCATCATTGGTACATCGAATGCTATAAAACAATTACGGTAGAAACCAAAAACATCCCTTTATATTCAAAGCTACTCTCATTTTGTTCAAGCACACTAAACTTTCTCATAAAATAAATATAGCCAATTCAATTATACGAGGTATACAATGACGTTCATGTTGTTATTCCTATATATGTCATGTATGGGTCTTAATGACAAATCTACAGTTCTGACTAACATTTTTTGTTATGGCTTTGTCTAGATAGTATCAATTTTGTCTAATCGTTTGAATTTAGATAGGCTTCACCAACATGACTTGAAGGACTCTGATACCTGTGCCCTCTGTGCACAGGAGGTCGAAACCCTAGACCACCTACTTGTTGACTGTGTCTACAGTTGCGAGACATGGTTACGGACCCTCGGGCATGTCCTCCTCCTTGCTCTCGCCATGGACCGCCTGGTGAGTCTTGCCACTTGGTGGTGCTCCGCCCGAAAGTTGGTCACTAAAGCTCGGAGAAAAGGCTTCGATGCCTTTGTCTGGCTGGTCGTGTGGTCGCTCTGAAAGGAGCGCAACAGACAGGTCCACGATAGGGAGGCTCTCATGTCGGTAGCTCTCTTGCACCGGCAATCCTGGAGGAGGCCAAGATCTGGGCGTATGCTGGCTTCCTTCCTCTAGCTCGTCTCCTTGGCGTGCGGCCGCCGTTGAGGCAGTTGCAATCTTTGTTTTAGTTCAAGTTTTTGTGCTTTTGTTGGTTGTTTCGGCCCGCGGGCCCTTGTATTCACCGATTCTAAGACTTTGTTCTCTCTTCTCTTAATGAAAAACGTGCTTTGCACGTCTTAAAAAAAGTCTAATAGTTTGAATTGAAGTCAGAGATTGACTTGCCCTGTTGGGTACTTGTTTTTTCTACACCTGCATGGGACGAAATCAGCAGCGGAGGAATTGTCACAAAAAAATTGGGGAACCACAGTTTAGAAAATATTTGCAGGGCATGCGTAGGCGGAAAGCAAATGGCTAGCAGTCTAGCACCGGTAGTAAACCAACCATGTATGCCGTAAGACATGGTCCAAGACTGTGTTTGTTTGAGCTGCAGCTTTTCAGGTGTTTCAAAAAGTTAACGCCAGCCTTTTTTTTTTTGAAAAGGCAACACTAGCTTTTGAGAAGATGTGTTTAGTTTTTTGAGCTCAAAAGGCTTTGAAAATCTCATAAAACTGAGCTTTCCAGCTTTGCACATAAACTCAGCTTTTCTGATTCGCAAAAACTAAACGGAGAGCCCTCTCGATTTAGGGATAAATCGAGAGCCCTCTTAGTTACTTCCTGGGCACAGAAAATAGAATGGTAAAAAGTAACTACAATGCATCCCTACCTGCATGGCCGGCGAGAATCGGACAAAATAGGTGGACTACGGGCGGGAGGTGGGCGGGGCGGCCGGCGGCGACCCGCCGCCGACCGTGGGTGGTGGTAGAGGTTGGCGGAGTTATTGTTTCTGGGTTACCTGAGTTCGAGGCTGTGGTGGGAGCTTCCATGGCCAACACCTTAGAGGGAGGTCCAAGGCGGCGGCCAGCCCGGCGGAGGAGGCGGGTTGTGGGCAGCGAGGCCAGGCGGCGATGGCGCCGCCAGCCGGGCGGTGGTGGACAACCGGTGGGTGGGGTCGGCGGCGGGGGAAGCTATCGTAGTGGTTAGGAAGGGCGGGGTTGAAGGGGAGGGGCGGTCGGTGGGCGGCGGCGAGGTCGCCGCCGGCCGTGGGGTTGGTGGTGGAGGCCGGTGGTGGCGGGGTTGCCATGGTGCATCAACGACGAGATCTGGTCCGAGGGGAGGAGGAGGAAGGAAGGGAGGGGGCGGGTTCCGTGGGGTGCTGCCGGTTAGCGCTGGCCGCGGTCGTGGGAGGCGGCGCGCCGCCGGAGCCGGTGGGGAGGTGGGGCGCGGCGGGGGTTTGCGCAGCATCACGCGAGATGCGCTCGTCGGCCCGTGGTTGAAGACTGCGAGGCGACGCGAGCGAGATGCGGTTGGAAGAAGAGATAAGGTTGCATGGACCCACCACAAGGGGTTTATGTGGAGGGAGGGGGTTCACGCTGTAGCGCTAACAAGAGAGTAGTCTCCGCGTAGTCAGGTCCTTTCTAATTTTCCAACTTTTCGGAAACTACACGAGAATATTGTTGTTTGTTGGAGCTTCTAACTTTTCACGTTGAGAAGCTTTACAAGGAAGCTCAAACAAACAGAACCTGACACATATTCCTTCATCCCTTGCCACAAACTACTTTATCTATCATCATCAGCCTTTCTGACAGCATGTTTGCGATTTTGAGTAAGTACCTGTACGTGCCTCTAAGCAAGGCTTCGAGGCTTTCTCCCGACGCCTTCCATTCAAAACCAAAAACATGTTTGTCCTTTGTGACAACTCTTGTTCAACTATTTCATCCTTCGCAACTATGTATATAGGGGGGAGGGGGGGGGGGTGGTTATAGGGTTGGCTAGTAGGGTGGAGTACATATATATGGTGACTCAGCCGGGGTCAATGAGATGAACTGGAGATTGCAGCGTGGTATGTTGTTTATATGGTAGCTGGATGCCGCCAGTTTTCTAATTACTGTAACGGTGCTTGATTATTGTATTGTACGTGCTAGTTTGTAATTGTACCTTTCAGTACTTCCACCATCTGCTTTTATTTGAAGCTTAACCAAGTGTCACCGACTCATCGGTGGAAAAGTGAGATGTACTGTAGTTCTGGTTGGAGAGATATATCTCGAAAATCTAATCAGGACTAATCATTAGGGAAGGTCCCTCTTTATTTAGTCTCAGGTGGCATGCCACGTATTTCCCCCTTACAACTTACATTAGCGTCGTCTCCCCCGCGAGGCGTATAGATGTCCATTTGGCCTGTAGCACGGCAGCCCACCCGAAAGCACACGATTTTGGCCCGGCCCAAACACAGCACGACCCGCTATACACCGGGCCCGGGCTGGCACGGCCCGTATACCGTGCCCGGGCGCGGGCTGCCACTCCAGCACGCCGGGCGGCCCGGCCCGGCACGGAATTAGCAGGTCAGCCCGCTATCAGCCCGCATAAATAGCACCCACCTATATAAGGAAGAAAAAACCCCTTCGAACCCTAATTCCCTCCCCCTGGCTCCTCTGTCCAGACGCGCGCCGCCGCCCTCCCTTTCTGTCTCGCGCAGTCGCGCTCCCTCGCGAGTCGCGAGGCCGCACCCCCTGCCTGCGGTCGGTCCCCCGCGAAGCCGCGACGCCGCCACCTTTCCCCCGCCGCCCCCTTCTCTTAATCTCCGACGCCGCCACCTTTCCCCTCCGCCAGTCCGCCCTCGGCCCTCACCTTCTTCCTCCGACAGGCGCCGCGCTGCCCCGCATGCGGAGGCCGCCGGCCAGCGCAGCCGCCTACGCCCCCCTCCTCTCCACCGCCGGTGCGCGCGGCGGCGGGCGCCCCCCTCCTCTCCACCGCCGGTGCGCGTGGCAGCCTGCGCCCCCCTTCCCTCCACGCTAGTGCGCACGGCGGAGCTGTCGAGTTGCAACTCTGCCTCACTCCCTTCCCCGCGAGCTGCAGGCCGCACGGCACGTGCAAACGTGCCCGGGCTTCACGGGCTGGCTCGGCACGAAACAGCCTGACGGGCCCGGGCTTGGGCTGCCAGTGCAGCCCGTGGGTGGGCACGACATGGCACGATGAGAAGTAGTGCCGGGCTCGGCCCGGCACGAAGTTCACCGGGCCATGCCGGGCCCGTGCCAGGGTCGGGCCGGGCGGCCCGAATGGACATCTATAGCGAGGCGACTCGGGGGTACCCGTCCCTGCGCCGCCGCGAGCCTCCTCTACCCGCGCCCTCTCCCTCGCCGCCGTTAGAGCAGGGTCGGCGGGAATCCGCTGGGCTGCCGGGACAGCAGCAGCGGGGCTCCTCCTCCCCCCCTCGTTTTTCCCCTTTCCTCCCCTTCCCAAGTTTCTGCGAGCTCTTTGGAAGGTCAACAGCGATGGTCGGCGGGCCGCCAACGGTCGGAATTGCGTCGTCGCGGCCAGATCCGCCGTTCCCGGTGCTGGATCCGGTGCTACCCAGGCTGGATCTCGTTGGGGGCGGACGCAGCTCCAGCCGGTTGTTGGTTCCTCGCCGCCGACCGAGCTCGAACCTGGAGCACAGATCCAGTGTATACGAGGCTGGGTCTAGCTTAGCCAATGCCGGCTCTGACGCCCCTGTGCCGCCCGGTGTGCTGTCCGGGCCTCGCCTACGCGCGACGACAGGTCTGACGAGCGGCGGACTCTGTTGGGGAACGCCGCCTCCCTGGCCCCCTCCACTGCTCTTGTGACCGCCAGAGGCACCAGATGCGGCGAGTCGACGGCCGTGCCACCGTGTACGCCGTGAGCCCCGTTTGCCTCCTTCAGGCGGATGAGGCAGCAGCCTCGCGCGCAGCTGCAGGGGGTGTGGCTCCATGCTTCCCGGCGGCAGCGCCTACTAGTGGTGGCTCGCTGCCCGTGGCGGTGCCCATAACCAGGGCTGCGGCAGCGACACCACTGACCGAGCGGGGCCTCACATCGATGGTATGGCTGGACGCGTGGACCGTGGTCATCGTGCTTCGGCGTTGCCATGCTCGTCGATGCCTCACTGCGGACGAAGGTATGTGAACAAGAATAGTGTCAAGGAGAAATCATGGTCCGACATTGTGTCGGTGCTGACAACTGTGACACCACCAGGTGTCGTTCCCCTCCTTGGAGGCGCTGTCGTGAGGCGCGCTCTGTTCCCTTGCTGGTTCAGACGGTTTGGTCGGGAGAAATCCTAGCCCAACATTATGTTGGTGCCATCAATGGCGACGTCCTTTAACGCCGATGTCCTCCTTGGGGGTGTTGACGAGAGACCATCCACCACTGTTCTACCTGCACACCACCGGTGATGCTGTCACCCCGAAGCTGCTTGATGTATCCCTCTTCTGGATGTCTCATGCCCCTCTGGATGTCTCATGCCCCTCTGAGCTCTTCCTAGATGAGGCTGACACTAGTTGGTGTTGCTACTGTGACTTCAGCAAGTATCCTCCTCTGGCACCTCTACTCCGACGATGATCTTCTTGTTGGTGGTGACAGTAAATTAATTGTCAGGTGGTGTATCCACCGCTTCTACCATTCCCCTTCAAGGATCCCTCCCCTTGAATGGCGTTGGATGTTGGTACGTGGAGCCCGGATGTGCGGTCGGTGTCGCCATCAGCTTCAAGGGAGGTGGCTGTTTTCTGATCAAATTGGCGAGTATGTGTTCTTGGGTTGTGCTAGCTGGCGATCAGTGACTTCTCTAGGTTGTGTCATGCATTATCTAAATTTCTTTCCCCCTCTATGTAAATCCAATGCCTACGGGCGGACTGTTGTACTAGGGGCATTGCTCCGTCCATTATCGGCTTGCCGACATCTGTGGTAAAAGATCAGGTTGAGATACTCATCCCCTCCATTGTTGCTCTAAAAAACTAGTCTCGGGTCTTTCACCTAGGAGTAAAGACTCTTGTTGTTTACACCGGTGATATTGTGTCTTTCCAAAAGACACGCTGGTATGGATTGCGACTATGGAACCGTTCAGTCTTAATGGGGAGTGTCATAGGAGGCTCATGAGCATTAAATATTATATCACATCAGTAAATTTATGAAGAGAGAGGAGGGAGAGTGTCATGAAATGAGAGAGGAGGGTCATCATCATGACCCTCAACTGGTACAGTTCTTAAGATTGCAATCTGGGTAACTATGCAATGACCCTCTCCACTGAGACTGACCTAAGTGCATCGAGGCTTTCTCCTGATGCCTCCAATTTTTTTTAAAAAATAGCATTCCCCTCTCTCTTGCTCCATTCTAATATCATCCTTAACTATGTACTCCCTCCGATTTGGTAAAAGAAGTTGTTTTGGACAAGGTTTGAGTCAAACATTGAGAATATAAATGATGAATAACTTTTAAATCGTTGAGTTTTAAAATGTGAAAAATATTGAAAATCATTTTCATAAAAATATACATATATAACTTTTCAACAAATATTTTTATAGAAAAGAGAGGTCAAAATTGCGTTTTGGAGACTGTGTCACTGTACTAAACGACTTCTTTTACCAAGCCGGAGAGAGTATAGTGGGACTAAACTGTTGGCCAGTAGCCGGCGTGTAGAGGACATACGCAGACTTAGAGTCAAAGAAATGAAATCAATACGGCATGGTACTCCCTCCATACTCATAAAACATGTCGTTTTGGACAAGATTTCAGTCAAACATTGGGAATATAAATCATAAATAACTTTTAAGTTGTTGAGTTTGGAAATGTGAAAACTACATGAATAAATTTGTCTTACAAAACACTTTCATAAAAGTATGCATTTGTTAATTTTTAATAAATATTTTTATAAAAATAAGAAGTCAAAGTTATGCTTTGGAGATTGTGTCGCTGTCCTAAACGACATGTTTTATGAGTACGGAGAGAGTATGTGATATATGGGCAACATGCCGGATGCACAAAGTTAGCAACAAATGCAGGAGGCAGATGTTAAGGGCACCCGCAATGGTGTCGTTATGCTCCTACAAGGGAGCCACGTAGGAAAGAGAGGATAGCAGAGAGAATGCGCTCTCGCTTAACCCAGTGGCATGCGCTACATCGATTTTCACGCGTCGTGGGTCCCACCAGCAAGTTTATTCATGCCGAGCTGCATAACTCCGCGGAGCGGATAGAGATGCGCTGTCGTGCCGCTCTGGCAGGCGACCGCCGCTGGGAGCAGGACGGGGGGCTAGCTGGCGAGGCCACCGGTGGGGGAGCATCCCAGACGAGCCGCGGCGGGGAGGTGCACGAAGCGCCGACGAGGCCACCAGCGGAGGCAGGAGGTCGGAGAAGCCACCACAAGGAGGAGGACGAGGCCTGATAGGGAGGAGCTCGGCCACACCGCCGCGGGCGAGGCAGCAAGCGGCCCTTAGCGCAGCCACTGGCGGGCGGATCTCAACCGCGCCACCACACGCGGGTGGGTGAAGCTCGGTCGGTGCGGTGGGCCTGCACGCAGCTGCACCCCGCCCTCAACCTTCCCACACGCCTGCGCACCCTGCCCCCAGCCATGGCCGCCGTCGGGAGAGAGGGGCTAGGGGCGGAGATCGACGACGAAGCGGGCGGGCGGATCTCAGCCAGCGGGTGGAGGAGTGGCGCGGCCACCAGGCGTGTTGCCAGTCCACCGGCGAGCCACGGTGGCTGGAGGAGAGGCGCAGCTGCCAACCCACCGGTGCTCAGCGGTGCATACACCGTGCAGTCTGTCGGTGCCGCCTGCAGTGTTGATGGAGAAGATGGGGAAGATTGGGTGGAGAGAGAGAGGGGAAAGGAAGAGGATGAGTGTGGGACCCCACAAAGTTGGAGTAAATGTTATAGTGAATCTGTTGGGTGACCAAATAAACATATTCAAAGTAATTGCTATACCAAATAAACAAATTTAAACTCATTTCTAAATTTTCTAAACCAAATAAAGTAATTTTCTAAAAAAACTAATTTAAACTAATTTCTACATTATCTATACTAATTAAACTAATTTTTAAAGAGTGATGTTATGGTGCTTCGAATTTCCTCCCATTTCCTCCCATTTCCTCCACCAAAAGTATTTTCCTCCCGCAAAGGGTAATTTGGTCATTTCGCATTTGTAGGTCGTCCCCCCAACCCGCGCCCCCGCGGCCCGACCCAAGTCCGCCCCCTCAGACGACGCGCACTCAGCACGCGAACCGAGAGGCGAACCAGAGGCGAACGTCATAGACTGCGGTGACGGCTCCTCCGACAAGGATCCCGAACGGCGGCCCTCCCTCACGCCTCCCTGCTCCGTAGCCAACACAACTCTCATCTCTCGCTCCCTCCAGCTGTCGCCGGCGCCCTCGCAAGGCGTTGCACCGGTGGCCCTGCCGCGCCACCGCCTCAGGACACCGGTGACTTCTCCCTGCCTCACCGGACGACGAGCCCCGACGGCAAGGCAGGTCGTCATGGCGACGCCGACACAGTCTTCTTGCCTCAAGCGCCCATCCCCATCGGACCCTGTTCTTCTCACTGGTGAGTCAAGCAACCACGCCTTTCTCCTCATCTCTCCCGTGCTTTTTAGGGTTTCTTGATTCATGAAGAAGAACCTTGCAGATGTAGTATTTCTTGATTCATTTACAAGTTATTGATCTAGTGTAGGCACCCCTTGTAGATAGATGCAGTAGTTCTTGATTCGTTTACTAGATCTTGTAGATGTAGGTGCCAAATTAGTTGTTGAAGTCATACTCCAAATTACTAGATCTTGCAGGCAGCAACACTTGCTCTGAATTCTTTTCTTTTCAGGCGGAAATGTCCAATGATGATTCTTTGCTGGAGTACAATGAAATAGTTATGAAGATGTTTAACAGTGAGGATGAAGGATTTCAGTTTTATAATGACTACGCTTATGAGAGAGGATTTAGTGTGAGGAAGGATTACTGCGAGTGGGACAGGGACCTGAATGAGAGGAACCTTCGCAAGTTTGTTTGCAGCAGTGAAGGTTTCCGCGCAGAGAAACACCTTAGGAGGGAGATCAAGTTGTGGAGGTCGCGGAATATCACTCGCTTTGGTTGCCGTGCTAAATTTGTGATTGCACTGGATTATGACACAGAGCAGTGGTATGTGAAGGATTTCATCAACGAACACAACCATCCAATGATTCCACCAGACCTTTCTTGTTTCCTGCGTTCTCACAGAAAAATTACTGATGAGCAGAAAGCAGAGATTGTGCATATGCAGGTTTCTGGAATCCGCAAACACCAGATAATGGATAGTATGCTGAAGCGGCACGGTGGTTACGATAAGGTTGGATTTACAGTAAGGGACCTTTACAATTTCTGCCATTGCAATAAGTTGCAGATGCTCTCCGCCGGTGATGCTCAAACAATCATGAATTACTTGATAGCTCAGAAACATAGAGATCCAGATTTCCATTTCGACCACAAGAGAGATGGGGGAGGGCATATGACGGGAGTGCTTTGGTGCGACTTCCAATCTCAGATGGATTATAGAGCATTTGGTGATGTCGTCGTATTTGATGGCACGTACAAAATCAATAAATACAACCTACCTCTTGTTCCTTTTGTTGGGGTGAATCATCATAAAAGCACAGTTCTTTTTGCTTATGGAATTGTTGCTCATGAGGATACTCAGTCCTATGTGTGGCTGCTTAGGGCATTCACTAAAGCCATGTCTCAGAAACATCCAGTATCTGTGATCACCGATGGAGAACTTGCTATGCAAAATGCAATTGGTATTGTGTGGCCGAATGCATCACATAGGCTATGTGGATGGCATATTGAGAATAACATTGTGAGTAATATTAAGGACGATGATGTGAAGGAAGGGATTATGTACTTTCTTTATAATCGTTGCTCTATAGAAGAGATTGAGTTGAAATGGATGGTTTTCTTGAAGAAGCATGAGGTCACAGATGAGAACTCGTGGCTATATCAGATGTATGAGAGGAGGGAATCCTGGTGCGCTACATATCATGCTAGTAAGCGCTATTTAGGATTGAGGAGCAACCAGTGTAGCGAGAGCCTACACTCTAGGATCCAGTTTAATCTAGATCGGAAAATGACACTGCTAGAGCTGTTTCAACACTTTGACAACTGTCTTGTAAAGCTGCGCACTAGAGAAGCGACTCTGGATTTTGTATCCAATTACAAGCCATGCTTGGAACCAGATGCTTCGTTTTTTGTGCATGAGGCTGCAAAAAGGTTCACAACAAGTGTTTTTTATGATGATGTGTTGTACAGTCTGAAAGTAGCCAAGAAGTGTTATTTGATTGAGGAAATGGATAGCTATGACATTGTTGAGTATAAAGTTGCAAGGGTTGATAATGGAGAAAAATGATACTCTGTGAGATGTGACATATGTGTTGATGAGGATAAGGTCAAGGAAATTTCATGTTCTTGTCTAATGTTATAGTCCCTTGGAACCCCATGCTCACACATCTTCTTTGTGTTGGGCCTTCGCGAAGAAAGTAAGCTTCCAGACTGCTGTGTTTTGGAAAGGTGGACGATGGGTGCCAAGCGTGGATTTCCTCCTACAAGGAAGAGCACAATGTATGACTATTCTGATAGCGTACAGAGGTACAATGACCTACACAATATCAGTCGAACGGCAGCCTTCGCAGTAGCTCAATCACAAGAAGCATTTGAACGGCTCAAACGCGTTCTTGAAGAGGAAGCTGCTATGATTCCTGGAAATAGAGGAGAGGGTGGACGCAAGATGTTTGGTCCTGTGCTCCCACATGCCCTGGATGTTGATTCTGCGGAGTGCTGCAATGTATTAGATCCCATACGTGTGCCTGGTAGAGGGGCCCTGAAGAAAAAGTTGAAGTCAAGTTCAGATAAATCTGACAAACATTGTACCCTATGTAAAGATCGGGGTCACAATCGGCGAACATGCTACTTGAGAGATGAGGGAAGCTAAGAGTAATTGTGATCAAAGTTTAAAATTGATTGTCTGTGAGCCATGTGTACTTTTTGCTAATGTCCCTCTTCATTTGTAGGATAAAATGCTCCCTGAGGATGTGTTGGATAAATGATTCGGCAAAGGTATATATTCCAACAAAATTCTAGATTCCTGTATATGACTTCTCTTTCTCCAGTACCAGTGGGTTCTTGTTTGGCTTCATGAAATCAAGCTGAGTTTGTGGGGGCGAGTTATGTTCTTGGCAAATTTCATTCTCTTAATAATTGTCATTATTCCTGTCTTCATTGTGCCTATTTTGTCTGTGGCTTTTTTTATGAGTGCTTGCTGTATCGAGTGTTCAACACTTACTGAGCCAAGATAAGATTTAACTAGGATTGGGTCATTAACCTGGTCAGAGTAGTTCCGAAGCATTCGGATGGATCATGGTACTTAATAAAAGCACTCGGATGAAGCTAAAAGCACTCGGACGTAGCTAAAAGCACTCGGACAACGCTAAAATTGTAACCAGGCGGTGCACTCCCGCCCACAAGAAATTTTTGGTGCAGCCATATGTTAGTAATGTCTGCTAGGTGTTACAAGTAGTTGTGTGGGCATCGTTGGTCCAGAACGTTTTGTTTGTGGCTTTCTAAATCAGAGTTATACAAGAGTCTTGTAACCTTTGCAATGCGGAATTTATCATTTGACATGTGGATCATGTTTTCATTTCGGTTGCTGCATTTCTTGTTGATTGAGAGTGCAAAAGGAACGCTAACATACCGTTGTTATGTTAACATGTAATGTATGGATCGGGAAGTTACCATGACATGGAAAACAACATATTGTCGTCAAGTTAACATGCCATAACATATCATTGTATAAGCTAACGTAACATAACATGCCATAACATAACATGTCACAGATAGGCGCCACATTGTAGTTAGCGTGTCGCCAAGTTAACATAACATGTCAAGTTAACATGCCATAACATTGGTTAACATAACATGTCAAGTTAACATATCATTGTTTAAATTGCCATGTCACAGAGAGGTGACGCATTTTAGTTACCGTGCCGACAAGTTAACATACCACGTCAAGTTAACATACCATGTTAGCATGTCCCTTCTACTATACCCAAGTTGCCTATCCATGGTTTTTTTTAAAAAAATATTTCATGACAATGTTAGTGGTCACAAGCTGACTCTTCATTCATCACTAACAGCATGAAGCTGTTAAAACCATTACAATGTTAAAGGTTACAAGCTGGAGTGCACACAAAAGAGGGCACCCATGAGAATGTCTAAGATTACTGCATAATGTGGAAAGACACTTGTAGCAACTGAGTCTGCCATCTGGTTTTGAGCTCTGGGTATGTTGTGGACCCTAGAGGAACCTGTCAAAAAGGCAACAATAGACTGGGAAAAAGGTTTGGTGCTCCAATCCGGTGCATCAGAGGGATTAGCTGCATTGATATAGTTGGCAAACTGATTATCAGTGAAGCATTAGGTGTATTGGAGACCCATGATAACGGTGAAGTCCATTCCAATGTTGGACCATAAAACCTCACTATTTACTGTTTTTTAGTTCAACTGGAGCTAATACTTGTATCTGGTTGAACTTTTTGTTTTAGTTACTTGTACAGTGTATAGAATCCCTGACAGTGACAGATCAGCAGGAGACGCAAGAAATGGGAGAGAAATTCAATGAATACCTCTGGGAATGGATGGGGCTTACAAAGAGAAACATATAGGCTGGCCCGGGAAGAGCAGTACAAAAACTTCTCATACCTAATTCTGGGGAGATAACAATGAAGGTACACCCTATAATCCAACTTACTTTACATAGGAAAAAGTACCCATCACATTGTGTGTTATTCTGGTGTTAAAGCAGGCATGCAAATATACTGAGATGGGGGGAACATATTACGAATTCAGACAAAATACTAGATGAGTGAGATCTACTATCTCACACTTTCAGCAGAAGCACCCAGAAAGCTTATTATAAGGATTTTCTCATACTCAGATCAGTATCATGGCTAATATGCAAAGAACGATCAAGCTTTTCATTGACATGCATGATTTAATTGAGATCACCCATGCAAAACATATGCATAAAGCGATTAAGTGTGACAAAGTTCAACACATGGTCCCAATATTACATTAGTGGATTGGTGATGAGGATCACCATATATACAGACTAGTCCATACTGCTGATTACTTACTTAATTTGTACACAACTGGCAAAGACCTCCTGATTGGCCTTGAGATGGAACATAGCATACCTGAGATTTCCTAAATAGTACCAGGTGGGGAAGATGCTTCAGTGTCGAACTTGTGCCGCCTGAGCCTCGGCAGTTCCAGGCGAGGTGTGTCTTGGCGCCCGTGGCGCCGTGCTGGCCGGCGCCTGAGCCTGACCCAAACCTGATCCATCAATCATGTCCCACAACAGGGACCCCAGCACCATGCTGGCCTTGATGAAGACCACCACCTGGACTCTGAGCACCAAGATCGGCTTGGGGGAAAGGGTGAAGAGGGAGTACAGCAAGATCCAAAAAAACCGGTCGAGGTTCCGCTAAGCATCAACACCATCAGGAACTGGCGCAACCACCGGTTGAGCAGTGACTGTGCCGGCCGGGAAGTAGAGATGGGCAGTAGGGGGACCATGTTGCGCCGGACCCATCGCCGACGAATGGGCACCCAATGCCTCTCCCATTTAATCGCCAGGATAGAGGCGAGTGCAATGGCAACGGCTGTCAGGAGAGGACTCCTGACAAAATTGTCTACCTCAATGCTACGGCCCAGTGTAAGCCACTGTCCCATAAGGGGAGCGGATATCTCGACCGCCTTAGCGGTGCTCCCTCCCCCAGAGAGAAAACTGAAAGTGACCTCTCTGATGCGGGGCAGGGGATCTATCTCTGGCGGTGGCGGCGGCAGAGACACTGCTGAGTCGGCGGCGGCGGAGGAGACTGGTCAAGCAGCAGGGGGGTCCAGGCGAGCCTCCTCGCGCTCGTGCCGGCGTCGGCGCCCCTAGATGCGGGGGTCGACATCGATGCGACCGCCATCGTCTCCTCCTCGTCGTTGACCTGGCGGCCGGTCAACGTCGTTGGCGCGGATCTGAGGAGGGGGATCTCGGGGGGGAGCTAAGGGCGTAGCGGGCGTCCGCTCTCTAGCTCCTGATGTGTCCTTGGTTCCTGGGCCGTGTACCAGATCGCAGAGCAACGGAGAGAGAAACGACGAACACCAGGCGACTTCTGTAGTAAGGAAAAGAGAAATTTAGATCCTATAATTACGGTGATGCGACGTAAGATACGCCGCCAAATCCCGCGCACGGTTTCTCCCTCGACACACCTCCCACGTCGCGCCCAAATGGGCTTTTGCTTTGAAGGAAGTCCTATTTACCTCCCTGAATGGTGCGCCGAGGACTTGTTTCGTCCCTCAACTCCAAAATCATCTGTTATCTCTCCTCGAACATCCTACAGTAAGATAAGTAAAAAAATGTAAAAACTTGCATGGACACGCCATTTTGGTTTGTAGTCACGATAAAATATTCAATTGATTCTGACAAAGTGGTGGTTCACACCCTCACAACTGCATACATATCCCACTACGACCAACATGACTATGTCAGATATGTCGCCACATGTGATATGTGTACGACAACTATCTCTAAATCTTTTGTAAATTTACTAGGATGTACATGGAGACAAACTAAGATGTCGTGTGCACATTACACACGTAAATAAGTCGAATTTTTATCAAACACAAGAAAACTTATTGATGAACACGGATGATACTTTGATAAACAGAACATCAAAGTTACTTGTCATGTGGCCACATAGGGCACTAGTACCTAAAGTATTACTGAGTTTCGACAAGCCACATTGCACTGACCATATATCATTACAAGCAAAAGCAACCAAGCATAACAAAAGGCATCCTTCTCAATCATCCTTGCTCTCATTCTTCTTCAGTTCCTTCACTGCCTTCTTCAGTTTAAGAATGGCCTTGTCATACCCCTTACCCATCTCCTCCAGCATGCGGATCTTGATACTATTTTTTGTGTTCCTTTCCTCCAGTTCCTCCACCTTGTCGATAAACTCTTTATTCAGTATTTTGAGCTCATTGTCGGCGTAGTTGCAACAGAAGCAATCCTGACATGTCATAAACAGGAACATGAATTAGTACACATCATCGTTCCTTTTTAGGCACATGAAATGCTGAATTTTATTGTTAGAGTAATTGAACAATATGAACTGAAAAGGCCTTAGATTGAACCTTGTGGACGGCCGACGAGGATGAGGAACCGGCGGCGCCCTTGGGAGTGACCATCTCAAAGCCCGGTGGGACATCATGTCCGATGTTGACGGCGCCGGCGGCGCCCTTGGGATTGACTATCTCGAAGCCCGGTGGGACATCAGGTACCATGTTCTCAACGCCGGCGGCGGCCTCCCCCGGCGGAACCCCTTCAACGCTGGCAGCGGTGCCGGAGGCAGCGGAGGCCCTGGTGAACCTACCGAACGACGGGTCGCGCCTCTGGTTCCTCGCACGGCCGGACCGAGCCTTGTTCTTCTTCCCCTCCTTTGTCATCTTCCCAGCGCCGGCGACTGCGAGGTGCAAGGGTCCCGAGGTGGTGGCCGACGCGCCGGCACAAGCGGATGACTTGAGGTGATGGCGGAAGCGGAGTAGACGAGGAGGCGGTTATTAGATGAAATGATGCGGCGGGATGGTAAAATTAGGGGGTCATTGTCACGAATTAGGGATATGACTGTAACCATCACACGGTTTTTCTCCCTTGACACATCCCACATCGCGCACAACTGCCCTGTGGCCCAACTCGACGGCCCATCACATTCTCCCGGGCTTTTGCTTTGAAACAAGTCCTACCTACCTCCCTTGACTCCAAAACCAGCTGTTCTAGCTCCTCGAACCTCCTACCATAAATTTTAAAACACCCAAACCTATGTACAAAAATCTAAAACTTTCTTTGATAACTTATTTTGGTGTATGATCATGACATAAAAATGTCAGATGATTTTGAGAATGTGGTCACACACATCCTTCATGTGGTTTGCTCATGGAGAAAAACTAAGATGATGTGTGCATATGTGCAATTTTGCAGAACAATTTTTCCTTTTTATTTTGTAAATTTTAGTTGATTTACTAAAGCATAAATTTTAAAATTCCCTAAGCTAAGTAGAAAAATCTAAAACTTCCATGGACAAACCATTTTGGTGTATATACATGAAACAAAAGTTTCAATTGATTCTGACAAAGTGGTGGTACATATCCTCATGACTGCATACATGTCTCACTACGACCAATGTGACTATGTGAGAGATGTCGTATATATGTGTACCACAACTATCTCCAAATCCTTCACAACCGAGAACATGTCTCACATAGATTCATGTGACTTCAGCGAGAGTCGTTCATGGTTGTGATGGATGCGTAGTGTAACTTTGACATAATCACAAAACTTCATGTGGTTTGCTAATGGAGACAAACTAAGATGATGTGTGCATATGTGCAATTTTGCAGAACAATTTTTCCTTTTTATTTTGTAAATTTTAGTTGATTTACTAAAGCATAAATTTTGAAATTCCCTAAGCTAAGTAGAAAAATCTAAAACTTCCATGCACAAACCATTTTGGTGTATATACATGAAACAAAAGTTTCAATTGATTCTGACAAAGTGGTGCTGCACATCCTCACGACTGCATACATGTCTCACTACGACCATGTGACTATGTGAGAGATGTCATATATATATATATGTGTGTGTGTGTGTGTGTACCACAACTATCTCCAAATCATCTGAAACTTGGCTAGGATGTTCATGGATCAAAAATGAGGTGTCTATGCAAAAAAAAAAGTTATAGGACAAAGAGAAAAAATAAAAAAACAAATAATTTAATACAAACAATGTTCAAAAAATATCCCCCTAGGTTTCGAACCTGGGAGTCGGGGGTTTAGAGTCAGTGGGTCCTATCATTGGACTATGTAAGTATGTTGGGTAATGACATAGATATATTATATTTAAACAGAAACTCTTTTTAAAAATGAATAAGACCTATGGAGCCCACCTGTCAGCACCGTATTATTATATTCTCCTCCTCCACCGAGCGCTCGCGGGAGCCAAAACCGCAGTACCGGTCCAGTAGGGCCCTCTCTTGGGAGTGAAACCGAGCCCGTGATTATTGTTATCCTTCACTGCCACGAAGTTTTCAGCCGCGATTACAGGGCGCCTGACCACGCTCCTTGGCCCTCTACCCCCGCTTCTCCCGCAATTATTATAGGATCAGAAGCAACTTACATGGAATCGGCGGCGCCCATATCGTAATTTTAGGATCCTTCCTATTTTGTTGAGCCCGGCGTCGCCCTACCACGATATAAGGTGGGAAGCCACGTCGGTTGCGCCCCTTCCCCTACGCACTCCCATCTCTCCTGCATCCCCAAACCCCACGCACCTCCCATCTCTCATGCCCACAGATCAATATGGCAGATGCCCGCAAACAACAGAGCACAATCTTTCAGGGGCTACGCCCTCCCCCATGCAGTTAGTGCATAAGCCAATGCCAGCATTACATATGCCCTAACTGTGCAATATATCTCTCTCCATGCAAATCTCCAATCGGTGGCCTCGGAAACCCGAACGCGATGTGCTGCAACTGCTGGTGCGCAGAGGTACGCAGATGCGTCATGGGTTGTAATCTCTCGGATTCGAGTTCCGACGACGACGTCTCAGATTATGAGGTAATCTTCTGGCAAAGCAACATTGACTTTTGTACTACACAATCCACATGCCACATTACTGCATCTAATTTGTTGCATAGGCATTAGGTTTTTCACGTTAAGTTTCCTCTTCTCAGTCATGAAAATTGCAGATGCTTAAAAGGAAGGCCCGGGCTACAAAAAAGAAGCTTGCTGCTATGAAAAATGAACAAATCTACCACGCAAGGCAGATTTACAAAATGTCCCAGACTATCGCTGATCTCAAAAAGACTATCACTGATCTCAGAAGGATGGTTGAAGCCAGGCCTGCCACATTTAGAAGCAATGGCAAGTTAGTGTCTCACATTGAATTACTTTTGTACCACTTTGTGGCTTGTTTGTTTCCTTTGCTCAAACGATGTTGATCTACAGTTTCATGATACTTGGTTTGCAGGTTGTCGACTGATGCATGGAGCTCTCGCCCACCAACCCGATGCAGTTAGTGGGAAGTCTTCTTCAATGTCGTCAGCCTATCTCGGCGTTGCTGCTGACGCTGCGCGTTGGCCTCTGGACGCTGTCTCTTCCTCTACATGTAGCAGTAGTAGTTCCTCTAGATGCCTTGGCTGTTGAGTTATCTGTCATAAATTTCCTTGGTCTTGTGAGACAGAAGCATGACAATTTATAAATTATTTTTTTGAACTATTCAGTTTCAGTTCTGGAAACTTGTGTTGCAGCCATATGGTACCTTAAAGCTGCTGCAACTTGAGAATGTTTACATGTATACATGCCTTGGATGATAATATCTGTCACATGGAACATTTTCTGGCGAAAGAAAGAGTTTGTAGCTAGATCACATTGTATGACAAAACAACATTCAGGTTTTGTGGTTATATAGTAATTTTATTCTCTTAAAAATTTTCATTGTTCCTGCCTTCATTGTGCCTATTTTGTTTCTGGCTTTTTTCATGTAGTGTTTGCTGTATCGAGTGTTCAACTCTAACTGAACCAAGATAAAATTTAACAAGGACTGGGTCATTAACCTGGTCAGACTAGTTCAGAAGCATTCAGATGGATCATGGTACTCAATAAAAGCACTCGGACGAAGCTAAAAGCACTCGGGTGTAAAAGCACTCAAACAAAGCGTTGCACAAGTTAGACAAATGATGTGGGACTAAACTCCCGCCCACAAGAAATTTTTGGTGTAACCATATGTTTTCTGATATGGTACCTTTCAGATGGTGCAACTTGAGAATTTTTACATGTATACATGCCTTGCTGTTGAGTTTCTTGTATCAATGATAATATCTGTCACATAAAACATTTTCTGGCGAACAAAAAACGAAATGTCAACAAATAACAAAAAAGGATGACAAACATAAAAAAAAGGGCAATAGGGTCAGGTGCGACATGTTTGGGATCAACCTTACGAGGAAAACAGAATCACTTGACTACTAAAGGAAATGTGTTGGTAATTTCAATCTAGTGTGCAAGCCTTTCTATATAAGTTAGGTAGCATCCACCTGGGAAGGCGAGGTGGTACTATCTGTGGTACTATCTCCCGCGCCAGGAAGGTTTCTTGTCATTCGGGCCGCATTGGGCTGATTTCATGAACAATTTCAACCCAGACTAACAGTGGGCCCAATTGGGAGGCGGAAGCGCGCCGCATCAGTCTCCGACATGTGGGGACCACGTGTCGGCGCCCATCCTAACGTTATGTTCTTCGCTGAGTTCATGTAATTCCACTCTTTTTGTTTTTGATTCGTATTTAAAATTTCAAACTTGTTTTTCTTCGTCTTCCGAACTCCAAATGAGTTGATTTTTTTTCCTACAAACTTTTAAAAGCACTCTCTACCAACTAAACGCATTCCATTTAGCTTTCAAAGTTACATTATACATTAATAATGAAAACCATTTAGTGGTGACTTTTTTATTTTCTCAAATTTTTTCTAAAGTCGCAATCGAAACGAATTTTGTCCTAATTTTTTTTGTAATGACTTACCTTGTTCATAGACACAAGCACAATTTTTTGTAACTAATTTGCAAATGTTTACATTTGATTTGATTCATCTCATTGCATGCTTGTGTTCAAGTTTCATATCACATGTAGCTCGGTGTCCCTTTAGAATACATTTTTTCTCGAAATCAAAAAAATATCTAAAAATATAAGCATGTTAGGGATGGTTTGAAACATCTACACAACAATTTTGAGTTCAAAATTCATTATATTTTTTGAAGTAAAAATAGTCAAATTAATTCAAAAAAGCATTTTAAATTTATTATTTTTGTATCTCCCAAAATAGTTTTGATTTGAATGCGAATTTAGGTACACAGATCTGTTACATTCATGAGGAACTGCACCAATTTTGGTTCTTTTTTTTCAAATGTTAATCTATGTACAAGGTTTAAAAATTCATGGAATGATTTTGAATTGAGTCACTAGCATGTGGGGTCGTCAATTGATTTACGTCTTCTTGACACAGAAACGTACTTTGGTACTCTCAAAGACAGGTGGGACCTCCTCGGCTCCTCTCGTCCCATCCCTGCCTACAAGTTCCAGCCGAGTTCCCCCCTTCTTCTCCTCGTTCTAGTTAGGGTTTCACCGCCGCCAGTTAGGGTTTCGCCGCCGCCGCTTCCGCCTCCATCTCGAAGATGGGCAAGGTTGGGAAGAACCATGGCCAGTCAGCATGCGCCTCTCGACAAAAGCGGGATGCATCCGGTAAGTTCACCCGGGGATCCGGCATTGAGGTGGCGCCTGAGGCCAGCGCGGGCCGGGAGATCCCCTCCGCTGCCGGGCGCGCGCCTGAGGCCAGCGCGGGCCGGGAGATCCCCTCTGCCTTCGAGCGTGTGCTGAGAGCCATCGCGCGGCAGGAGATGCGCTCCGGCTCCGGCGTCGTGGCCAAGAAGACCATGGCCGGCGCCACCGCATCCTCGTCCTTGTCGCCGGAGCACAATGTGAGTATGATTTTTCTCCACCACTTTCCCTCTCTAATCCGTGTCCCACTATCATCTCCGGCTAGGTTAGGGTTCTGGATTAGTGTTCCGGCACTTCATAGTTGTTTTGTAGAGCACTGATCTGTGCATAACTCACTGCAAATATTGTGTCTGATTAATTTTATGAGCACTGGAACTAAGTAGTTGTCTCATTCAACTTACGAAGATTGCTATATGGTGTTCCGTCTTTTATTTCCCAATTATTGTGTCATGTTCCTATATTTGGGTCATAATGTTTCTTCAAGTGATATGAGAGGCATGATTGCACAAATATCCGCTAAACTTACAGGAGTGCCTAGAGGGGTGGATCCCCCTAGGCTCCTCTAATTACAAATTGAAACTCTTCATTTTGGCGGTGGTTTTGTGGGTTCTATGGAATACAAGAAATAAATTTGTTATTGAGGGGTTGTGTCCTCATTCTCCATCTGATGTAATATATAAAATGCTTTTTTGCATGCAGCTAAGAGTAGAAGAGCAAAGCAAGTTGGACGCCGGGGTGGCGCGAGTCACAGAATGGTTGATGCAATTTCAGGAGAGTCCAAAGGAAAAACCACCGGTCGAGGACATCTGAAGGACCGAAACGGCGAACCAGAGAGGGGGGGAGTGAATGAGAGCCGATAAAAATTCTTCTCGAAGGAGATGGACACTCCAACAAGATGGACAAGGCTTCCAAAGCACATCTCCGACTCAACTACCCAAGTTGGCCAAGACCACGTAGCCACTGGAGTGCTACTGGTCCTAGGAACCAACAACTGCCTACACCGACTCGAGAACGCAGCGGAACTAGCAACTCGAGCACCACTGTCCTGCACCGGTCAGACCGGTGAGCAGCACTGGTCAGATCGGTCCCTGCTAGAGCTCCCCAACAGATCCTGAGAACTTCCACAGAAGGCTCCTACACCGGTCAGGCCGGTGTAGCACGCCGGTCAGACCGGTCTAAGCCAGGAAGCCCCAAAAACCCAAACCTGACCTTCCGAGCTCCAAAACGAACCAAACTCGAAACACCAGCAACACGGGACAACAGGGAACTCACCAAGACGTTCACCCGAGGCAAAACCCACAAGGCCTCTGAACCGGTCAGACCGGTGAGCAGCACCGGTCAGACCGGTCAGGCTGGGATGCTCGGGATGAACAGCACCCGCGGGTCAACTCCCCCAAATCCAACTCCCGATCTCCCGAATCGCTCCACGGATTTGCGCAAGACTTTGGGGATAGTAGGAACACCTCATGGGCACTCCATAGCCAAGATTTTGTCCACCAGAACTCACCAAACCGAGAGGAATCGAGGAAATCCCACCAAGAACGCCTCTAACCCTAGAGCCAAGAAAACCCCAAAATCGAGCCCCTTTGCTCACGGATTTAGGAGGGGAATCACAGGGAAAACAACAACGAAGGGTTCGAGCATACATCCCCCACCAAATCCTAAAGAGAAAGGCCTCAAAATTGCTCTAAGAAAATCACCAAGAAAGGGCTCCGAAAATCACCAAAAAGGAGAAACGGGAAAGACACATCCAAGCCTTGAGGAACCACGCCGAATCATCTATACATACCAAAGAGGTTCATACACGGTCTAGCTTGCCACCCGATCATCCTTCCCTCTCACAAGATCTCACCATGAAGCTCTCAAGCTAGTCCTAGTAATTCCAAAAGAAAATGGAAGGGAAATAGGAAAACAAAATGAGCTAGGGTTCCAAGAGATGGCTGCCATCCTCTCACCACTTGGGTTATATGGAGGCAAGCCGAAAGACTAAAATACCCCTAAGGCCTAAACTAGGATACACACCCCCGAGGGGCACTTTGGGAAACTTTGTCTTCGCACCATCAGACGGATGCCCAGCGACCGCAAACTTGCTTAGCCTCGACGCAAGCCTTGCGATCCCGACGTGTGTCCTCCGCTTCGAAGATTCCGGACTACGTCGTCGCACACCGGTCAAACTGGTGCTCCTCACCGGTCAGACTGGTCGGACCCACCGGTCAGACCGGTCCGATGCTGCTGCACCTCCGTCTTCGGTCTTCGGTCTTGGCTTTGTGGATCAACCAAGGAACCCAGTGGTTTTCTGGTGAACCACCGGAAACCCCGCGAACTCGGTGTAGTCTCCGCCAATCACCACTCATGACTCGGCTCTCACGTAGTCCCGGCTCGGCCTTGGTTTTGAGGCTCAACCAAGAAACCGTCCATGACTTCATCTTGCCGTTCTTGCCACCATGCGGCCCGCACTTGACCCCGCTGGCCACCGGGTCCCTAGAACCAAGCCTACTTGTATTCTCCACACCTAGAGGCCTCACCGGCAATGACCTTCGCACTTGTTCTTCACCTGCACCAACACCAGTCAAGCCGCAACCTGCACCTATAATACTTAGCCAAGAATCAGTCCACACAACGTTCTCCATCACTCATCACACCAGGAAGCGACCATCCACCGGTCCTCGAACCACACATGGCTCTCAACATCTTCTGAAAGGAGTGTAGGGGATTTAGCTTGTGCTGTTTGTATGATCCGTTTTAGGCTTTCCTGTTTTTGTAAGCTTTGGCTGGTATCAGCCCTGGTTTTCTCTCGGTGGTCTTTATGTGCTAGAATCTGTAAGCTGGCAACCCCAGTGTGTGTGAACTCATGGTGAAACATGTACTCTCTTATATGCTAAGCAGTGCTTTTATAACAGATGGTCGATGCTTGTGATTGTTGCTGTAGTCGAGAAGGCAACAAACAACAAGTAGTGCTTTTGTGTTGACTGTGTCTGTAAATAGGGATGAAATTCTAGTAGTTATGTGAACTACTTCTTCTGAATCCAGTACTGATGTTCAGTATATTAAATACTTGTGGTTTCAGCTGGTGAATGGAATTGTCTGTGTCTGACATTTTACAGTTTTGATCTTTTGATGTGAAATGCCTACGATATTTGGTTCAGCTTGTACATATGCAAATTTTTACATTTATACATGCCTTGGCTGTTGAGTTTCTTGTATGGATGATAATATCTTTCACATGGAATATTTTCTGGCGAAATAAAGGGTTTGTACATTTTTCATTGTTCCTGCCTTCATTGTGCCTATTTTGTTTCTGGCTTTTTTTCATGGAGTGCTTGCTGTATCGAGTGCTCAACTCTAACTGAACCAAGATAAAATTTAACAAGGACTGGGTCATTAACCTGGTCAGACCAGTTCTGAAGCATTCGGATGGATCATGGTACTCAATAAAAGCACTCGGACGAAACTAAAAACATGCATGTACAAATGCTCGAAATTAGATGATATTTGTCATTGAGATTGTACAAATGGTTGTGTCAGGCAATTGGTGCCTGATGAATCTCAAAAGGATATCATTCTGTCTATTTGTTACTAGATAGTTCAGCAGTCGTCGGTCTGATGCCTTTCCCTGTACCACTCCACAAAGCCACAAATTTAGGTTTCTTTACTAATGTATAAACACTACCATTTCAGCACCAGCTACAAACAATTATGTTTCCACAACGTCACAGGTGAGATCGATCATCAGAGATAAACACAAGAACGCAGATCTACCAACATCACCTAACAAAAGCTCATCACATGGTACCTCACTTCAAACTACAATCTATCACATAATTTGCAGTGTTCATTCAGTTGCAAAAACTGAATTCATGACCCAGGGATCACTTCACATTCAATCAGCATAATTCATGGCATCAACATACTTCAATGCCAGTCCAACTGAATGCAATTACTATTCAAATGATATGTATTGTTTTGCAGAGTAATTCAGTTAACCAGAACAAGAACAAACACAAAATTCATTAACCATGTCATTCCTTTACATGATCTATGCAGCATAATAGACAGTATTTGCCATCCAGTTATGGTTTTCTACAGTCACAATGACTGAATCACCGGGACTGTACACCTCCTTATGTCTCTGCACCTTCAATGTTGGGGATAATTGCTGCTTGGCAGCTGAAGGGGCCTTCTAATCTTCTAACCATCCAGCACTTTTCATGAAACAAAGCCCTTGCGGGAGTTGAAGTTTCAGTAGCTCTAAAATGACAGATTTTTCCACCACTCCATGAGAACAGGATAATACAGGTCAAGCCATCAGTGAAGCCATCCTGAGCCCCTGAAATTTCAATGTGCCATGCAAGTTGAGCTTACAAGTTATGTGAAAATGGGAGCAAAGATTGAACAACTTTTCATCATGCAATGCTAATTGTAAACCTGTACTAAATGACCATCTGCTCTTGAAAACATCTAAGCAACTGTCTGCATCTTCTATCAAAGCATTCATGATACATTATCAAGTTGCAATTCAGGGAGTTGGTTGTGAGGAGGGGCAGTAGTGCTAACCTCTGGATCCGCCGGCATAGAGCCGCTCGAGCAGGGGCGCCGGATGGGAGCAAGGCGGTCGCCGGGGGGGACTTTGCTGCTTGGAGGAAGGAAACGACTTGGATCTGCAGGGCTGGCGGGGAATGGAGCCGCGCCGGCCCTCGGCCTTGCCCCGCCGCGGCGGCGAGGCACCCACCGCCGCCGTCTCCGCTCGACCGTGTGCAAGAGGAAGAAGGGGAGGGAGAGGTCGCTTGTGCTCCACTTAGGTGGAGGCTGGCCGGAGCTGCGGACTGCGACCATCCCCACACGTGGCGCCCTCCGTCTGCCGCCGGCGGCGAAGACCTGTCGCCCTTCGTCTGCCGGCGGCGGCGAACTGAAGCACTACAAACCCTAACCATCTAAAAAGAAAAAACTTTAGTAAACGAATTATACATCTCAACTATATTACTAAAAACATTATTTTCACATTTATGAAGTGACCATTATACCTTTGTTAAAAAAATAAGAACCACAAAACTGTAATTAATGTCATCTCCTAATCCCCACATTTGTGGAGGAAAGTGGAGGAAAATTTTTCCTCCTAGGCCCACTCGTCATAGAGATAGGAGGAGGAAAAATTTTCCTCCATCCCATTTCCTCCTAGCCCCATAGCCCTCCGATCGACCGCTCTCAGACGACGTGAGCCAATCATTTTTTCCCCAAGGATAATAAAATTTTTCATTTTTAAATTGTCTAAACTAAAAAAACTAATTTTCTAAATTTTCAAATCCAAATAAATAAATTTAAACTAATTTCTAAATTTTCTAAACTAAATAAACTAATTTGTATATTTTCTAAACTAAAAAAACTAATTTCTAAATTTTCTAAACTTATTAAACTAATTAAACTAAATTTAAAATTTTCTAAACTAAAAAACTAATTTCTAAATTTTCTACTCCAAATAAATAAAGTTAAACTAATTTTCTAAATTTTCTAATCCAAATAAATAATGTTAAACTAATTTTCTAAATTTTCCTATCTAAATAAACTAATTTCTCAATTTTCTAAAGGGAAAATTGGATCCATAGCATCCAAAGATGTCATCAATAGGTATATAGCATTAAAAGGTTGATGCGTAGATTCATACAATGGGAAGACATCACGTTAAAGATATACACCACTCAGTTGGCCTACTGTCAAGCTCTACCGTCAACATCGCTTCAGTTGCCGTCAGCGTTGACGAGCGACGAGCGCCACCATTCGCACTCGTGCAAGCCGCCTGCCTTCGCCCTCGCCAGCTGCCGCGAGGAGCCTCTGGCCGCGCCGACAGCCACCGTCCTCGTCCCTGCTCGCAGCTAGAGTCGATAAAGCGCAGCTGCCGACAAGTCAGCATCTGCAGCCTCACGAGCAGCTCGTAGGCGTCTGCGTGCGCCGGCGAACTAGACCGCTAGAGCATCGTGAGTGTGGTTCTGACAATAAATAAGCTACTGAATGTGAGTGAGACCCTTGCTTTCTTTTGTTCAGCGCGCGATGGCCGCCAGCTGCCATTCATTCACGCCCATATGTCGATGTGGACGGCCGAGATGTGATGCACGCGGCACGACCGCTCGTCACAACTTGGCTGCACTAGCTCTAGCTTTCCCAGGGCATCGGCTGGGAGGACGCCAGGGCAGAGGATGACGGCGTGGGCGGCGGCTGGAGGACGCCAGGGTGTCACAACCCTTGGTCGACGGCGATCGCCAGCGACGTGAGCGGATCGAGAGGATCGAGAGAAAGGAATCACAGAGGGAAGGTTCCTCACACGAGCTCTGTTCTGTTTTCAGTTTGATAATTGTTAACGTTTACAGGTTTCGCCTCCGGGCATTTAACTAGATGCTACTGCATTACACTGGCCATTCGGGCCCACTGCCATACACCCACGTTGAGCATCTATTCACTCTCGCTACCCGCGTCGAAGGCGTACTCTTGGCTTCCCGTCTCCTGCGTAGCTCCGATGTACTTGGTGCCAGGCGTTACATCTCCCCTCACTGGAGTTGTTGCCTGTCCCCAAGCAACCACCGATGGAAAACGGGCCTGGACGACATACCAATCTTCCCACGTAGCAGAGGTAGCCGGCATATGACGCCACTTGATCAACACTTGAGGAATTGCTGTATTACCTTTCTTCATGAGCCTCCTCTCGAGTACTTGTTCAGGTTCCAGATCGACAGAGCTCAAGTCTTTGATGTGAGAGATGTCACTGAAAACTGGTGTATAGTCTGGTGTGAAAGGCTTTAACTATGATACATGGAACACCGGATGCACCTGGCTTCCTTCTGGTAGCTGAAGCTTGTAAGCAGCTACACCAATCTTTTCGAGAACTGGATATGGGCCAAAGAATTTAAAAGCAAGCTTGGGAAACGGACGGCTGACCACAGACTGTTGAGTGTATGGTTGCAGCTTTAGTAGAACCATATCACCCACTTGGAACTGTCTGTCTGAACGTTGTCGATCAGCAAATATTTTCATTCGATTTTGTGCTGCAGGCAGGTGTTCCTCTCCCTAGCCTGTAAGACGTCCACAGCTTCTAAAGATTCACTGCCAGTTAATGGTACTACCACCCCTGAATTTGCCTCATATCCATACAAAGCCTTGAATGGAGAACAGCCAAGTGATGAGTGAAAAGAGGTATTGTACCAGAGCTCGGCCAGTGGTAACTAGGACTTCCATTTCTTTGGATTATCATGAACAACACACCGGAGATACATTTCTAGGCATTGATTTACTCTCTCAGACTGGTCATCTATCTGAGGATGGTAAGAGGAGCTTCTCAACAGCTTGGTGTCAAACAAAGAGAACAACTCTGTCCAAAAAGCACTAGTGAATACTCTATCTCGATCAGAGACTATGGACCTTGGAATGCCATGGAGTTTCACCACATTGTCCAATACCACTCGGGCTACACTCTGAGCTATAAAGGGATGTTTGAGTGGTATGAAATGAGCATACTTGGTGTATCTATCCACAATCACCAGTATAGAGTTAAATCCTTCAGATGTTGGAAGTCCTTCGATGAAGTCCATTGTGATATCCTGCCAAGCTCCCTGAGGTATGGGTAGTGGCTGTAACAGACCAGCAGGATGTATGTTCTCATGTTTGGCCTGTTGACATGTCTGACATAATTCTCCACATCACTTTTAAGACCCTTCCAGTGAAATAGTTTCTTGAGTCTCTGATATGTTGCCTTTGTTCCAGAGTGTCCACCCACAGCACTAGAATGCATAGCAGCTATAAGTTTAGTTTGTAAAGCTGAATTCTTTGCTATCCATACCTTATCTTTGTACTTGATGAGACCGTTGTCCAATGTATACCCATTCTCATCAGGGCTGGAAATGGCCAACTGAGACAGTAGTTGTTGAGCTTGTGGATCAGTAGTGTAAGAATTCACCATCTCCTGCAACCACTTTGGTGTGACCTCAGAAATAGCTTTTATGTGCAACAAGTGACAGACTCTGGACAGGGCATCAGCTGCTAGATTTTCCTTCCCCTTTCTGTACACAACCTTGAACTGTAACCCCATGAGCCTTGTCATGGCTTTTCTCTGCATCTCAGAGTGCAGGTTTTGCTCAGTGAGGTAGGCTAGACTTTTATGATCAGATCTGATAAGAAATTCTTGTCTTTGGAGATAGGGCCTCCATCTTTCCACTGCAATGATGAGGGCTAAGAATTCCTTCTCATATATAGAGAGCTTCTGATGAATGGGTCCCAAAGCTTTACTAAGAAATGCTATAGGTTGATCCTGTTGCATTAGAACAGCCCCTATGCCTAAGTCACAAGCATCTGTTTCCACAATGAACTGCTCATTGAAATCAGGGATTGCCAAAACTGGAGCTGTTGTCATAGCATGTTTCAAAGTATCAAAAGCTCTTTGTGCTTCAGGGGACCACTCAAATTGTTTGTTCTTCAACAAATTTGTGAGTGGTTTGGCCAAAATCCCATTGTGATGTATGAATTTCCTATAGTAGCTAGTTAAGCCCAGAAATCCTCTTAACTCAGTGACTGAAGTGGGAACAGGCCATCTACACATAGCCTCAGTTTTGGTGGGATCAGTGGCAACACCTTGATCAGTGATAATATGACCCAAATAATCCAATTGTTTCTTAGCAAAGGAGCATTTACTGAGTTTCATGTATAAGCTGTGTTCCCTTAACTTGTCTAGCACTAGTGTGATATGTTGAATATGGGATGATAAATCAGGGCTATAAATGAGGATATCATCCAGAAACATAGCACAAATTTTCTGAGAAATGGCTCTAGCACAGTATTCATGATGCATTGAAAGGTGGCTGGAGCATTAGTGAGGCCAAAGGGCATTACCTTGAACTGATAGTGCCTGTGATGGGTTTTGAAAGCAGTCTTGTGCTCATCATCTTTCTTCATACGCACTTGATGATATCCAGAACGCATATCTAGTTTAGAGAAGTATTGAGTGCCAACTAACTCATCCAAGATTTCATTAATTATGGGCATAGGAAACCTGTTTTTCACTGTGATGTCATTCAGCTTCCTGTAATCCACACACAAACACCAGCTGCCATCTTTCTTTTGCACCAACAGGACTGGAGAAGCAAGGGGACTAGTACTAGGCACAATCAGGCCTGCTACCAACAATTGCTTAACCTGCTTCTCTATTTCATCCTTGTGTAAAGGTGAATATCTGTAAGGCTTAGAGTTCACAGGGACAGCATTAGGTATTAATGGTATAGAATGGTCCAGCAATCTTTTGGGTGGTAGGGTTCTGGGATCTTCAAAGACATCTTTGTACTGTTCCAGCACAGCCTGAAGTTCAGAAGGGACTTCCTCTTCTTTTGTATCAGGCATTGTTTCCACAATTACAAAGGCACTAATATCATTGCTTATAAAACTGTGAGAACTTCCACTGTCCAACAGGATTAACATGACTTTGTTCTTTAACAATGCTCTGATTTTAATAGCTTCTCCTGCATCAGTGCCAGCCATTGCATTGAGAGACAGAGTTCCAAACTCAGAGGTTAATGTATCCTCCATTGCCAACTGCTCCAAGACTTCCTCAGTGAGAGTGACATCCAGGTCATTCAGTACTAAAGCATTCATCTGGGCCCTAGGCCTCTTTGTACACTTTGCCAAATGAGAAGAATCAAAAGGTTCAGCACAAAAGTAGCAGAGATTGTTGGCCTTACAGTAATCCCTCTTGAGTCTCTCTTTGCTGAGATTGGATGGTAGGGTCAGTTGCTTCTGCTCCTGCTTGGAAGACCCAGATGGGGCTGAGTACTTTGGAGATGCAAATGCCCTGTGAGGTCTATACTTCATCTTCTCCTGCAATTGCTGTTGGACCTTAGCAAGCATCACAACCCTTTCCATATTGTCTGCTAACTGAGATTGAACTGCAGCAGAAATTTCTGGTTTCAAACCCCTTGTAAACTGAGTGACAAAGAACATAGTGTCATAGCCACTATTGTGCATCTCCACCTGAAATTGTAGGTTCTCAAAGTCTGCAACATATTCTTCCACTGTACTGGTTTGTTTCAGTTCCAGTAAGTCATTCAAAGCATGAATGTAATCATAGGCCCCAAATTTGGCTTCTACAGCACTCATGAATTGGTCCCAATTGCCCAAACCATGCTTTCTCTTCTGGACCTGAACCCATTTAGCAGCATTTTTTTCCATGTGCATAGTGGCAGCTGTAATCCATCTAGTTTCAGGCACATTGAAAATTCTGAAATAGTCTTCACATTTGTCTCTCCAAATTTTTGGGTTGTCACCAGTGAACACAGGAAATTGCATTTTGGGAAGGGTATGGTATGGCCTGTCTACTGACCCCCTGTTTGTGCCTCCTATGTTACTGAGAGGTGGTGGTGGCTCACCTGAGTGAGCTGGGCGCTCAGTATAGTACGGAGGACGACCCTTCTTACGGTTGGAATGCTGGGAAAGTGGAGGAGAGGTGGAATCGTCAGATGTGTTCCCCAACTCTTGCTCAGCCATGCGCTCAAGCCTCAATTGAGATACTGCTCTTCCAGTTTCCTCCATTTGCTTTGCCATCACGTCTTGGTCCTTCAACACCTGATCGATTGCCTTGGTATTGAGGTCCAAATTGGCTTGCATCTGTTGTTGGTTTCGCCTGATCTCATCCACCCGATCGAACAGCAAATCCAAGTTGTCCGCCACTCGGTTCCACCGATCTTCCCCCTGCTTCGACGACTCAGCCATCACGTTCAGGATGAACTGCATCTGCTGAGAAGGTTTGGGTGGTGCCGTTGTGAAAACCGTGGATCTGATGACACCTTCATCGCCTCCACCCGAACAGGACGGCTCGGGACGAATCCCTCCCCACACAGCCTGCTCGGAAAATCACCGCCGCCTGAAACCGAGGATCGGTCGAGGGATTTTACACGCAGATGTGCTGTGCAACCCAAACCGAGATCGGCTTCCCTCCGTCACCATCGCACACAAATACGCTCATGTTTCTGGAATTTTACACTCGAACAAGTGCCGAGCAACCCTCACCTTCACGAATTTGCTGCCAAATTGAAGGTCTGCGCGAATCCAAACTCGAACCGCTGCAGATTGCTTGATACACAGACACTTCCAAAGGCAACTCGTACCGGAAATCAAGCCGACGGTAGCATAGGAATTACGGGCTCGAGATCGAGCACCGATGCGGCCACTAGATCCCAATCAACCGAACTACCTTGTTTGCTGAGCTCAATCGACGGGGATTCACGAGTGCGCTCCCAGTAGCGGCCTAGGATACGTTGTCTCTGATACCAACTGTCACAACCCTTGGCCGACGGCGATCGTCGGCGACGTGAGCGGATCGAGAGGATCGAGAGAGAAGGAATCGCAGAGGAAAGGTTCCTCACGTGTCAGAGGTTTAAATCTGAGCAGTCCACAGGGGGGTCAACCCCGGTGGTTTATTTGTTCAGCGGGGGAGATCGAGAGCTAAGAACGCGATGGTTATACTACCGTAGCACACGGAAATCACAGCGAGACACAAGGGACAAGGCGATTTTATACTGGTTCGGGCCTCCGGAGAGTAAAACCCTACGTCCAGTTGTTGGTGTAGATTGCTTGAGGATTGCGTATGATTACAAGGGGTCGCCCTGCCCGCCTTATATTGGCCAGCGGACAAGGTCGGTGCCCAGACTCCTGGTCAGTTACGACCAGGAGACCTAAGTCTAGTTGATTACAACACTTGCCATATCCGTTGATCTGCTTGGTCGGAATCCACCGATGTCTTGTCTTGCACGCCAAGTTTCGAAGTCGTTCTGGATAAGGTCATCTGGGGAAGCTTCTGGAAGGTCTTCAGGAGGTCGTGTGGGCCACCAACTAGGTCGGTTGGGCCCACTATCAGGCCGGCTGGTCTTCTGTCGGTTGGGCCCACTATCAGGTCGGCTGGTCTTCTGATAGGCCGGACCCACTTGTCAGGGACGGCCGTGAGCCTGGTCGGTGGGAACCCAGGGGTACCCATGTCTCACAAGCCCCCGAGTGATGTGTAGGCGCAGCGACCTTAGAAAGGTCATGACGAAGTCGTAGAGCTATCGACAGGTCGAATAGCATGCACGTCGGTCCAAAAGAACAAATCAGCTTATCAGTCGACCTGTCTTTGTAGTCTTGCCGAACGAAGAGAGGTCGAGTGACGACCTATAGGAAGCAGGCTTCCAATAGATCGAAACGACAATGAAAAAATTCAGAGGGCATCAAAGATGCACTCATAGAGTAGTATCTGAGCATCGTGGCAGGCAGGATGGCCGGTATGATGATCCAAAAAAGAAAAAGAAGAAAAAGTAGGTCGAGTAATGACATGATGAGAAACAGGTTTCCCAATAGGTCGGTACGACGAAGAAAACAAGAGGGCGTCGAAGACGCTCTCGTAGAGTAGTCCCTGAGCATTGAAGCAGGCAACATGGCTGGTTTGATGCTCAAAGAAGAGAAGAAAACTGAGTCATGGTCTTGATCGAACAAAGTGTAGAGACACCCAGATCTCCCAGCATGGCTGCAAGGAGTTTGGCAGGGCCGACCTCATGGAGGCCTTGTAGGTGTGCCGACCTCGAAGAGGCCTCAAATCGACAATGTCCAGTATCTGAGGATACCCAGCAGGATCTTGAAAGGCGCATCGTATGAAGAGGTCGTCACCGGTATGATGATCCAAAAAAGAAAGAGAAGAAAAAGTAGGCCGAGTAATGACATGATGAGAAACAGGTTTCCCAATAGGTCGGTACGACGAAGAAAACAAGAGGGCGTCGAAGACGCTCTCGTAGAGTAGTCCCCGAGCATTGAAGCAGGCAGCATGGCTGGTTTGATGCTCAAAGAAGAGAAGAAAACTGAGTCATGGTCTTGATCGAAAAAGTGTAGAGACACCCAGATCTCCCAGCATGGCTGCAAGGAGTCTGGCAGGGCCGACCTCATGTGCCGACCTCGAAGAGGCCTCAAATCGACAATGTCCAGTATCCGAGGATACCTAGCAGGATCTTGAAAGGCGCGTCGTATGAAGAGGTCATCAATGATGTCATACCTGAAGTTGTGATGTCCATAACTGTCGACGATGAAGCTGTAGAAAAATGTTGATCTTGAACGAATGAAGTGTAGAGACACCCAGATATCCTGCATAGCTGCAAAGATTCTGGCAGAGCCACTCGAGGCATGCCGACCTCAAGAAGGTCTCAAATCAAAGCGCCCAAGCACCTGGAGATACTTGGCAGGGCCATTAGGCGCGCACCGCACAGGGAGGCCTTCATTCTCGATGTAAAATCCTGGGTGTCCAGAGCAGGCTGGCAGGGCTACAAGAGCACACCGACCTCGGAAGGTCATGCATCCAGGGCACCCAACTAGGTTGGCAGAGCCGTTCATACCGAGGTATTGCAAGACCTAAGTATTAAGGCACGCCGACCTCGAGGAGGTCGTTTTGGTGCCCAGACGACCAGCATAGCTGCCAATCATCCAGCGGAGCCATGGTACAAAGGTATTGACAACCTAAGTAGTAGGCACACCGACCACGGGGGCCCGACGAAATCATAGACGTGGAGCTTCTGATCTCCAGGCGCCAGACGGATCTGGCAGAGCAGCGAGGCACGCCTACCTCGGAAGGTCTTCAATCGAACCTACAACCATTCTGCTCAGGAAACAGAAATATAGGCTGATTGGAATAGGTCTGTTTACGTGCAGGGCCATAGCGGGTGCACCAGGACGCAGAGCCTAGCGGGTGCAATGAAGACGCAGAGCCGTAAAGGGTGCGTTTGATCATCGTCGTCGTCCATAGATGTAATGAGGCGCAGGGCCCTCTGACGCAGAGTCAGTCTTATCTTTTCTGTAGTCTGCAGGGTCACGGGTCAACAGTGGTCGGAGATTCTCTTGCCACCCAGAAAACGACAAACAGCCCACTCTCGATCTCGTGGTAACAGTGTCGGAGCTCATCCGGCCATAACCGAGTCTTGGCTCTCGCTATAAATTGCACCATAAGACTGAAGGAGGCAAGCACCGAGCATTGCTGAGCTATGAAGCCGCAGAGTAGAATTTTGGTCATGCCATGAGCATGTGTCCATCCACCAGAGCATAGGATGCAAAATTGTAGAAGCTTGGAGATAGAAGAACGAAGTCGTTGAGGAGGTCTTCCGAACTGGCGAAGTCGACGACAGAGCTGTAGGAAGGTCTTCCGACCTGACGACGACGACGGCGGAGACACCGAGAGGTCCACCGAAGATGATGCAAGAGCTGCAAAGAGGTCTAACGACCTGACGAAGACGACAACAGAGACACCAGGAGGTCCGCTGACCTGAAGCAGGCGACGACAGAGCCGCAAGGAGATCCACCGACTTCAATCCGAGGACGACGGAGCCACCCAAGGTAGGTTCACCAACGGCGATGCCGGAGTTGGAGAGAGGTCTAGCGACCTGACTAAGGTGATGCCGGAGCAAAGAGCTGGTCATGTAAAATAAAATAAACACCAGGTCGGTGTATCAATCTGTCAAATATAATGAAAACTTAACCTGAGCTAAACAAGCAGATGTTGAGTAATGCTAGCCGGAGCTGAACATTCTTGTGCTATGTTTTGTTTGAAAAGGACATCCCACTTATCGTGCAAGGCACACATTATGCGGACTCGAAAGCTCTGAAGCTGCAAAGTGTTTCACCCCTCTACAATGCTCAGCAAGGAGCCTTAGGTGTAGCCGACGCACGGGGAGGAGTCTGGGACTCAGGTTTTGCAACCACACAACATCGAATGCTCATAACAAGAGTCAAGCAGTTAAAGGAAGAACACATTGGAGGAATAGGCCCCTCAGGTCTTGCTACCCTTAGATTGGCATGGCCAAGCCCCCGAGCATGTCGAGGGGGAGGGGAACATAGCACAAGATAAAAAATTTGAACCCTCAGGTCTGGCGACCTACATATTGGCATTGCCAAGCCCCCGAGCATGTCGAGGGTGAGGGATCGGAAGAGCAGACAAAACATGTAGAGCAGGTCTACGAAATAAATTGAAGCTGTAAAAAATTCAATTGTAAATAACACTTAGCTTGTGCGTGAAGTCGAGGTCGGAGTGGTCGAGGTTGACGACGTTGTAGTCGTCGTCGTGACCGGAGCCATGTCGTGCTCCAGACGCCGAGGTAGCCGGCGACGAGGTCGGCGAGAGACCATTGGTGGTCGGCAGCGTGCATGTGATGGTGCAGCAGGTCAGACTTCTTGTGATTGCTCGACTCCGCTGGCCATCTCATTCAGGTCGCCTCCGAGCACACCGTATGCACGAACCGAGGTCCAAGCCACAAGGATCGATACGCGCAAACGAAGGCCTGCCACTGTCGCCGATCTTGACTTTGGCATGTTGCCATGCAGATGGATTTCTTGTATCTGCATAGAATTTTGAGCAGATTGACGTCGCGGTGGACACGGAGTCGGCACACACAGACGTTCAGGGCTTGACCCCGGCCTTGATTTTTCAGATGTATTCTTCCCGGGCGCACACAGATGCGGCCAGACATTGAGAACACCGCCGTAGATTGTCGGGTGGGTGGGTGGACGCGAGAAAAATTTTCGCGCGCCATCCGTGGAACGAAGACGTCGACCTCACGACTAGATCGGAGGGTGGCGGCGAGCAGGTCGCTGCGGAGATATCCTTCGTGTCATCGCCGAAGATCATCACCGGAGCGAACTGCTATCACGCTACACGAAGAGCTCCCAATCTGCCCCTACCTGGTGCGCCAACTGTCAGATGTTTAGATCTGAGCAGTCCAAAGGGGGGTCAACCCCGGTGGTTTATTTGTTCGGCGGGGGAGATCGAGAGCTAAGAACGCGATGGTTATGCTAGCGTAGCACACGGAAATCACGGCGAGACACAAGGGACAAGGCGATTTTATACTGATCCGGGCCTCCGGAGAGTAAAACCCTACGTCCAGTTGTTGGTGTAGATTGCTTGAGCATTGCGTATGGTTACAAGGGGTCGCCCTGCCCGCCTTATATTGGCCAGCGGACAAGGTCGGTGCCCAGACTCCTGGTTGGTTACGACCAGGAGACCTAAATCTAGTTGATTACAACACTTGCCATATCCGTCGATCTGCTTGGTCGGAATCCACCGATGTCTTGTCTTGCACGCTAAGTTTTGAAGTCGTTCTGGATAAGGTCTTCTGGGGAAGCTTCTGGAAGGTCTTCAGGAGGTCGTGTGGGTCACCAACTAGGTCGGTTGGGCCCACTATCAGGTCGGCTGGTCTTCTGTTAGGCCGGACCCACTTGTCGGTGACGGCCGTGAGCCTGGTCGGTGGGGACCCAGGGGTACCCATGTCTCACATCACGCGAGCTCTTTTCTGTTTTCAGTTTGATAATAGTTGAGGTTTACAGGTTTCGCCTCCGGGCATTTAACTAGATGCTACTGCATTACACTGGCCATTCGGGCCCACTGTCATACACCCACGCTGAGCATCTATTCACTCTCGCTACCCGCGTCGAAGGCGTACTCTTGGCTTCCCGTCTCCTGCGTAGCTCCGATGTACTTGGTGCTAGGCACTACACAGGGCCGGGCAGAGGAGGCAGGGGGGCTGACACTGGGCTGGGGAGCTTGGCTTGCGGTGGAGACGGCGACAGCAACGACCGACGGGTGTGAATAAGGATGCACGCAGGCGCAGAAAAGCCTGTGAGCCCGCAAAGCCCGCCTGCGAAAATTGATCTTGTGGTCACCTGCGAAGGATTTTCGTTGTGGGCTTTAGCAGGTCCCGGTGGGCTTTAGCAGCCATACCTGCGAGGCCCGCGGAGCCTGCAACATCCGGAGGCTCCTATATACCTACCGGAAGGTGGATAAGGATGTGAACTATAAAGTCTATGAAGGCCCAAAACAGCCCACTTAACAGATTCAAGTCCTCCAAATACCCACACGTTTTGACTTTTTTAATTTTTTTATTAATAAATTTTTGAACTGTTGTCAATATTTTTTCCATCAACATTTTTTGGAAATGTTGCGAACATTTTTTCGTCAACATTTTTTGGAAGTGTTGTCAACATTTTTTCGTCAACATTTCTAGGAGTGTTGCCCACATTTTTATCAACATTTTTCAGAAGTGTTGTCAACATTTTTTCTCGTCAACATTTTTCGGAAGTTTGCCAATATTTTTTCCATCAACATTTTTCGGAAGTGTTACCAACATTTTTTGGTCAACATTTTTTAGAAGTGTTGTTAACATTTTTTTCTCAACATTTTTTCGGAAGTTTGCCAACATTTTTTCTCATCAACATTTTTCGGAAGTGTTACCAATATTTTTTCATCAACATTTTTCGGAAGTGTTTACAACATTTTTTTCGTAAACATTTTTAGGAGTGTTGCCTACATTTTTTCGTTAATATTTTTCGGAAATGTTGCCAACATTTTTTCTCGTCGATATTTTTCGGAAGTGTTGCCACATTTTTTTCTCGTCAACATTTTATTTGTTCGGCGGGGGAGATCGAGAGCTAAGAACGCGATGGTTATGCTAGCGTAGCACACGGAAATCACGGCGAGACACAAGGGACAAGGCGATTTTATACTGATCCGGGCCTCCGGAGAGTAAAACCCTACGTCCAGTTGTTGGTGTAGATTGCTTGAGCATTGCGTATGGTTACAAGGGGTCGCCCTGCCCGCCTTATATTGGCCAGCGGACAAGGTCGGTGCCCAGACTCCTGGTTGGTTACGACCAGGAGACCTAAATCTAGTTGATTACAACACTTGCCATATCCGTCGATCTGCTTGGTCGGAATCCACCGATGTCTTGTCTTGCACGCTAAGTTTTGAAGTCGTTCTGGATAAGGTCTTCTGGGGAAGCTTCTGGAAGGTCTTCAGGAGGTCGTGTGGGTCACCAACTAGGTCGGTTGGGCCCACTATCAGGTCGGCTGGTCTTCTGTTAGGCCGGACCCACTTGTCGGTGACGGCCGTGAGCCTGGTCGGTGGGGACCCAGGGGTACCCATGTCTCACATCACGCGAGCTCTTTTCTGTTTTCAGTTTGATAATAGTTGAGGTTTACAGGTTTCGCCTCCGGGCATTTAACTAGATGCTACTGCATTACACTGGCCATTCGGGCCCACTGTCATACACCCACGCTGAGCATCTATTCACTCTCGCTACCCGCGTCGAAGGCGTACTCTTGGCTTCCCGTCTCCTGCGTAGCTCCGATGTACTTGGTGCTAGGCACTACACAGGGCCGGGCAGAGGAGGCAGGGGGGCTGACACTGGGCTGGGGAGCTTGGCTTGCGGTGGAGACGGCGACAGCAACGACCGACGGGTGTGAATAAGGATGCACGCAGGCGCAGAAAAGCCTGTGAGCCCGCAAAGCCCGCCTGCGAAAATTGATCTTGTGGTCACCTGCGAAGGATTTTCGTTGTGGGCTTTAGCAGGTCCCGGTGGGCTTTAGCAGCCATACCTGCGAGGCCCGCGGAGCCTGCAACATCCGGAGGCTCCTATATACCTACCGGAAGGTGGATAAGGATGTGAACTATAAAGTCTATGAAGGCCCAAAACAGCCCACTTAACAGATTCAAGTCCTCCAAATACCCACACGTTTTGACTTTTTTAATTTTTTTATTAATAAATTTTTGAACTGTTGTCAATATTTTTTCCATCAACATTTTTTGGAAATGTTGCGAACATTTTTTCGTCAACATTTTTTGGAAGTGTTGTCAACATTTTTTCGTCAACATTTCTAGGAGTGTTGCCCACATTTTTATCAACATTTTTCAGAAGTGTTGTCAACATTTTTTCTCGTCAACATTTTTCGGAAGTTTGCCAATATTTTTTCCATCAACATTTTTCGGAAGTGTTACCAACATTTTTTGGTCAACATTTTTTAGAAGTGTTGTTAACATTTTTTTCTCAACATTTTTTCGGAAGTTTGCCAACATTTTTTCTCATCAACATTTTTCGGAAGTGTTACCAATATTTTTTCATCAACATTTTTCGGAAGTGTTTACAACATTTTTTTCGTAAACATTTTTAGGAGTGTTGCCTACATTTTTTCGTTAATATTTTTCGGAAATGTTGCCAACATTTTTTCTCGTCGATATTTTTCGGAAGTGTTGCCACATTTTTTTCTCGTCAACATTTTTCGGGACCAACATTTTTTTGTTTCTTCCAACATTTTTTTAGAAATGTTGGTTTCGTCAACTATTTTTGTCATCATTTTGCAAAATGTTGCAGCATTTTTAGAAATGTTGGACAACATTTTTCTACATTTTTTTAGCTTCTTCCAACATTTTCAGAAATGTTTCAACATTCATGGACTATTTTTTGCCAACATTTTGCAAAATGTTGCAACATTTTTTTAGAAATGTTGGAATTTTTTTAAAAACTTTTTCCACCGGCGGGCTGGCTGCCCAGCGCGTGGAGCCCCGGCGCGCGGGCGCGAAACCCCGGCGGCGGCGCACGGAGCCCCGGCCGCGGGGCGCGCGCGGCGGGCTGCGGCGGTGGCGGCGGCGGGGGGAGGCCGCGGCAGGCCGGCGGGCGCGGGGACCGCCGGCCATGGCGGCGGCGGGGGTGGACAGGATCACGGGAGGAGGAAGAAGATAGGGTTTGCTGTCGTGGGCCTTCGTGGGCTGCTGATGGGTTTATAGTTCGTTTGAAAAAAAACTTGCGGAAGACGTATAGGATTTCCGGCAACATCCTGCCTCATCGCCCAACCAATCCTGCCTCCGAATCCCATCTCTCCGCAGCGGCGGCCGTGCTAGGGGCGGCGGCGCAGTTCAGGGGTGTTCGGAAGCGGTTGTGGGGCCGGTTTGCGGTGGAGATCCGCGACCTAGCCAAGGCGCGTGTCTGGCTCGGCACCTTCGACTCCGCCGAGGCCGCGGCGCGGGCCTACGACGTCGCCGCGCAGACCATGAGCACAACGGACACCTCGCCAGGACCAAGTTCCCATCCGCCTTCCTCGCTAGCTTCCTGCCTCGGCCGCGCACGCCTCACCGCGTACTCGCTGGCGCCGTCCGCACCCACGTGCAGCTCCAGCTCCACCGTTGAGTCCTCTAGCGGGCCACCGAGCGCCGCCATCCCCGCCGCCCATCGCCCGCCACCATCCGGCCGGCTCGTCTCTCTCCCGTTGCTCTGCTCCATTGGCCTACTCTTCTCCGTGTTGTTGCTCTGCTCCAGTGGCCCACTCGTCTCCGTCCTGTTGCTCTGGTGCTCCATCTGCTCCGGCCGGCTGCCCCCTGCCCCTTCCACTCTGGGCGCTGCATGCCTGCATCTTCATCCGTTCTCGCATCAGTAAATTCAGCTCGCAGTCGCAGGCATCGGCAGGTGTCCGCCAGCCTGCTCCGTACTCCCGCAAAAACCTAGCAGGATGACGCAGGTAATTAAGTAAATGTCATCAGGCTCCTGCAGAGTGAATAATTTGTTGATGCAGGTGACGCGGATCGCCCTGCAGGTGCCGGCAGAGAGGCCCGCTTACATCCTTAGGTGTGAATGGATAAGGCTTGCGAACCTTGTGGTGCAGATAAGAGTGGGGAGAGGGAAAATAAAAAATGAGAAAAAAACGAGAAGGAAAAAAGAAAAAGAAAAAATAGGAGGAAAAAAGAAATAAAAAAGAAAAGGGAAGGGGACATTTTATCATCTTATCCATGTTACATAGCTATGAGAAACTGTTCTGTCAAACGTTTCTCTAAAACAATTTCAGATTCACAAGAGAATCTGCTGCTCCAGCACAATCACAACCGAAACTGCTACAACCATAGCTAAAACTGTGCAAAATGCACCAAAATAGCTAGACTCGCCTATCCCAAGTTTCGAGATGGTAAGCCTACCATCGTCAGCGACACCATTTCTATCAAACGAAGGCACCACGTTTGGGCTGCAACTACTAACGAACTCACTAACGAACTCTTGTAGCCTTTGAGGCTTTCTCCCGACACCTTCCATTCATAAAGCATTGTTGCCTCTCCTGCTGCTTCTGCTTATTCGTTCTACTACTTCATCCTTCATTATATCTCAATGCAACTCTGTATAGTGCGAGTATGTAAGCTACCGGCCAGTGAGCGTGGGCAATGAGATGAAGTTGGGCAACAGCCATATGCCCATATATATGGAGCCCGGGCAACATGCTGGATATACAGGGTTGCCAAAAACAAATGTAGGAGGCAGATGTTACTGGTATGGTAGCTAGATGCCACTAATCACATATTCACATGGATGACGGCTAGTGATCTGATATGACTATGGCTGTACTGTATTGGTGTGTACATTTCAGTAATTCCGATCCACCTTGATTTGCTAAGGAGTAAGGACCCACGCACGGACCCCTGTTTCCTCTGTTTCCATTTTTTAGCTGTGATCCAAGTGCAGCCGCCCGTGCGGCTCGCTCGGTAAAAAATTAAGATTCTTCGTGTGGGTGCACAGTTTTGCCGTCCAGCATGACATGAACTAGACCGCTAGAGCACCGTGAGTGTGGTGCTGACAATAATTAAGCTACCGAATGTGAGTGAGACCCTTTGCTTTGCTTTATTTCGTTCAGCGCGCGATGGCCGCCAGCTGCCATTCATTCACGCCCATATGTCGATGTGGACGGCCGGGACGATGTGATGCACGCGGCACGACTGCGCACGCTTGTCGCAACTTGGCCGCGCTAGCTCTAGCTTTCCGCGTCTTGTCCGTTCACCAAAGAGCTGAGCCTGCATGAGGCTTCTCGTCGCTGCTCATCAACTACATACTCTCAATTATGTGTTGCGAAAAAAAAGTATCTGATGATGAGGCCGTCCAAACCGTCGAAAATGATGTCCATGTACAGGGACAGCAGCGGGCGGGCGGTTGCACGTTTACTTAGTTTGGAAGAAGAAGAAGAGCACACAGCCAGGGGTGCGGTGAGGTCGTGAGGACGACGACATGGATGCTGCAGTGGACGTCACCGGAAAATAGCCTGACACTAGTTGGTTTCGCCCAGTCGGACGATGCCTCCCTCAACGGCTGAACGAGGAGTGGCGATCCGCGATCGCCATCCGCCGCCGGCGAAGACTTTGGGAGGCCCCGGACAATCTATCTCTTGCCGACCATCTCCAAAGATCCAAGACCTGTTGCCATCTGCAAGTGATCCTACAACTAGCTCGCTGACTGAAAGCTAGCTCTTCGTGTTTTTTGCACCACGTGTGGTGTGGTTGTGTGTGGGTTTCGCGATCACCACACGTAGATCTGTGCGTGCATCATCTGTATTATTTCTGCCACTTGGTGAATGTAAATATCAGTGACTATGACGATCGATTATTCAGTACTATCTTCGTCCATAAATATACGACGTTTAAGACAAGATAATTAGTTTAAAAATAAACTAATCTGTTTGTCCTAAACGTCATATGTTAAGAACGGAGGGAGTAACAAAATACAACCTTTTCTTCTCTGCTGAAATTGTTGGCAAGCAACCAAGAAGCAAATGCCCACAACTGACTTTCTTTAACGATTCCTTTCCTGAGTGGCCCTTGCCAAGCTTTGAATCTCTTTTGTTTGGTCTCTTGCGCCATAAGCTTTGAATCTCTTTGCTAATTGCCCAGTTGTACCGCGCGCATAAACATTCCCTTTTTATTGTTTAATATGCAAGCACTCTGATGAGGAATCCAGTAAGCCAGGAAAGGTATATCTTGTAACTACATGCTTCATTCCCCGTCCCTCGCATTATGGTGACCGATTCTCTCCTCATTACTTAGTACTACAATATAATTGCCTTTGCTCTCACTGTTGGCATCTGTTTATGTTCAGCACCTAGGAGAGAAGGTTCTCCACTGACTGTTTTTCAGTATTTATTTTAATTTATTTCTTCTATATTTTTGCAACAAAGTGCTTGCTTTGCTGATTAGGACGATGGACCTCTAAATTGTTCTTGTTCTAGCCTTTCTTTCTAGCTATGCCATTCTTCTTCTATACATTATCAATGGGCAGTGGGCACTGGCCTTTTGCCCCAGCTGCACCGAGGAAGCTACCTCAAACAAAACACACACTGCACCATATATACTTTTTGCATGCAGTGTGTCAGGAGGCAACAAGTCACAATAAAAGTGCTGTTTCATCTCCACTGTACAGAATCTTTAATTTGTGTACTTATTAATAGCTAGCATCAGGATCATTATAGTGAGATCAACCAAATGTACTACTGATGTTTGGTCACTGTTGCCTGTTGGTGGTTTAGTGCACACGAATGACCCTACCATGTTTATAGCCTCTTTAGACCAGATTCAGAACAGAGTGCAAACAGGAGATCCTTTGGCTAGAAGCAGCTAAAGGCCTTGCAGAGACTTGCAGTCAAGATAAGATGACGACGCCCTTGTCACCTCTAAGCTGAGCCTCCAAAAAATCTCCAATCATGCAAGGTCCTTTGCTAGGGCTAAGGCACCTTTATAAACTAGGACCAGCACTTGCATTTCCCACTGCTGATGCTGCCCTGTCTGAGCAATGATCATAACCATATCATTCCATCCTCTTTGCAACTGCAATTAAGTTAATTACAAGGATAATCTAGCATGGCAAACCATCATGGCAGGACGTCGCTAAAAGTTGGGGTTCGTTCATACACGATAAGCTACTAAGAGCTTGGAATTCAAATGCTGATGTCCTGTCAAACCATATTTTTCTAGCTTTAAACTGATTTAACAACAGCAGGATAATTTCAGATCAGAAAAGTGGTAGGCTTAGCTGCACAGGATGGTAGCCATGCTGATGAGGTTCTGACGGTGCAGAGATGCCTCTCCCAAAGCATTCTGGCTCACGCAGCCGGCCGGGCCTGCCCAAGTCAAGCAGTTCATAACTCGTAAAGCAGCAATTCAAGTCTTCGGATGGCACTCATCCGCGTTCACACTTCATGCCTGGAAATGACTTGGAAATTAGAGTGTGGGCTCCTCGCCTGCGTCATCTGCCCTGCTTAAACCACTCCTGATCTTGACACGAGTGGTAAACTGGTAACCACTAACCACCCCCGGGAAAGCTCGTTGCTTTAGTTGATAATATTGTATTAGTGTGCCGTCCGTGCGTGCACTCCGTAATACAAAGGCAACACTTGTTTCTTTGTGCGTCATGTGTCTCACTGACGACATGTAATCAGGAAGGTCTGACAGTGACCAAGGTTAGCAAAGAAAACTCTGAAAACTATAGGGAAAAAACAGCCGATTTTTTATTTTTTGTTTTCATTTTTGTGGTCTTTTTTAAGGCTTTTCATTCTTGACATCTGTGCTTTTTATCACTGCCAACCGGAGACGTTCAGTAGAGACAAACACAAGATACAGCCATACAGGAACACTCTTATTAGTAGTGTGCTTAATTAAGCAGTTAATGTTAAACACTTGAGCCTAGTCAGAAAGTAACCATGGGAGCTCTAATTTTCTTCTGCTCCATGTCTGGATCTAAACCACCGCGGTAAAGCACCCGCATTTGGTCAAGACCCAAGAGAGAGGTGGAGATAGTTGAGCACCAACTACAATCCTCTGGCAGTGGCCAGTGGCAAAGCAGTGATGATAAGATGGAGACAGTTTTTTTGTTTTTGACTAGATCACTGACGAAACATGCCATGGGGAGACGGAGATTTGGCGTTTGGTGAGCTGAGAAGTACATTTGGGCCCCATATGGGCCAGGGGTTTGCTCATGTTGAAGCGAATTTAAAAAAAGTGAAAGTGCATGCATGCTAGTAGGATGAAAGGGACAGATGCATCACAAAGGACAGGGCCGGTTACAGTACAGCACTCTATCTTGATGTCACTGGAGAGTTGGAAGGGTTCGTTGAATTCCAAAAGGTGGGAAGCTATACGGCATGTTGGCGTGGCCACAAAAGATGTTTTCATTCGTCAAAAGATCTGCCGTCACATCGTTGTCCCGTGTGCAGCACTTGATGTATCCTGCAAGTGCGAGAGCGGGCGACTAATGCTCACCTAAACCGTCTTGCCTTTGAACAAATCTTGTCGCCAGTGATCAGTTTGAGAAAATACTGATGAAAATGTAAAGAGTCACTTAACTTCAATAATGACTCACTTCAATTAGGGTTTTCGAAGAATAAGAGCCAGATGGTAAATGTGACAAATGCATGCGCAACCATCTCCAACGTGTTGTTATTCACTAAGAAGTTTAGATGCATGCATGTACTTTAACTACTTTGTGTTTCAGCAACTTGGGCGGCGTCGGCAGGACAAGTTTCAAGATTCAGGTCATACTACGGCTGAGCGGGACTGAAAATATATAGCTTTGCACGCAGCTAAAGCCGTTTGAAACCTGGCGTACGTACGGCTGAATCAACTGTACATGTTCAATTCGGGTATATCTTAAAATACATTTTTTTTCCGGTGGACTTTGTGAGCATGTACTAGTAGTAGCTGTTTCAGAATCAGCTGTCTGACTAGGATTCACATGCATTTGCAGATGCTGATACGCGCAATGGCTTGTCACGAGTCACGACGACTGACTCACAATAAGCACCTTTAGTTATTCTCCGAACTGCAAATCATTTTGCCTAGCTAGGAGTACATATGTTTCTCTGTTTCTTAACTTTACATGTAAATCATTTTTACATTTTTTGTTGTTGTGCTTGTCGTATACAGTATACTTCACTGCACCAGCCGGTAGAATATCGAATCAATATAATTGAAGTAAGCAACAAATTAAAGCAAATGCATGCACGATTCATGTCAGAACTCAGAAGAAGCTGCCATATATTCATTGTGCTGGAGCCATTCTTGCATGCATCTGTGCCTGAACTCTGTGAGTGGAGTTAATATGAATGAGCGCAAGAGGTTTGTGAGCTCTGATTTTGATCATCAGTAAATAAAGTGAAGGAGAACCTAGTTCCGATCCTGATGATGATTGATTGGTGTGGATGGTCGGTCGACCCGATGCGATCTGCACCCCCAGCTTAATGTTCTTCTCCCATGGCGTTTCACCACGAACAAATATGCCATTTCTTTTATAAAAAAGACTCGTGTACATAGTCTGTTGCTGCATGCGTCAACACCATTCTTTTTTTTTTTGAACTTAAACGTCAACACCATTCTGCTGCACGTTTGGAGTCACATGGGTTATTACGGTTCGGCAGCAGGGAAGAGCCAAAGCCCAAGCGTGCGTGTATCATGCATGGCAGTAGCAGGAGACTAGTAGAAGAGGGGAGGTCAAGCATGCAGGGTAAGGAAGTGCAACATATACCCCTGGTGAGGACGTGAAGCCATGTACTATAAAAGAAACTGAGGGACCTAGCCGCCTAGGGTAGCAGTACAAGTCTCCTAATCTCCAATTCTCCATTTCCAGAAAGGGAAACACTGACCGACTGCAAGGACATGGTGTAATACTAGTAGAAACACGGTGTAACAATCCGGCTGAAGATAAGTTAATTAATCAACCAGATGCAGAGTATTGCAGTCTGAACACGAGCTGTGTGAAAAACGAAACAAAGCAGGTAAAACTGGGCACGAAACTGCACCCATCCATCCGGGCTAATCCAACAGCGGGCTAAGCACGGATCTACGTGACGGGGAATAAACACATAGACAAACCAAAAAGACAGTCTTATATGAACAGTCAAACTAGCGCTTTTTGAGCGAGGCGGCGGCCGGCGGCACGGCAAAAACCACAGGCAGCCCAGGCAGGGCAAGGGACCGACCTCACGAGTCAAGCCCCTTCCCGGAATGGTAAAACGCCAAAAACACAAGTCACCACGAGATCCACCTGTCACACAGTAACTAGCAGGAACACGGATGCTTTCTGTTGCCTTGTAGCAGTCGATGAAGAACATCACGCGTACCTGCTGCCAATGCCCTCCAGGTCAGTCAGGAGTTCAGGATATAGTTTTCCATCTGAAGAAAAAAAAAACTAGAGAAGGGAGTTGCTTGAGGGCAGCTCGACACGTTGGCCCGCTGGTTCAGCTAGCTGAATGGAAAATGAATCCATAGCATAGGCTTGGGCTCAGACTGAGAGCAAGCGGTTTGTTAGCTGGTGGAGATGTCGCCGCCACCCACAAATAAACGTGTGAAACAGTCATGCGGCTCCCGGCGGCAGCGTGGGGGCGGGACAACGGCGCCGCGGACGCTTGGAATCGCTTCGCTCCTGCTACGACCGCCCGCCGCGCGCCGGCCGGCCTCCGCCCGCCCTCGCTTTCCAGTTTCCTCTCTCCCCTTGCTTTCCCAGGCCAGCTGCCTGCCTCCCCGGCCTCTATAAAAACGCCACCACGCCGCGGCTTCCTACACTTCCCCTGCTTCCCCAGCTCTCTCCCTCTCCCTCGCCCTCCCTGCTTCCTTCTCTCGCCTTGGCAGCAACAATTCCTCATCGAGCTCTGGTTCAGCAGATTGATTAATCGAAGGCTGGATCGGTCACTTTTGCTTCTTTCGTCTTCAGTTGTTGTGCAACTTAATCCGGTTGTTGAGTTGGTAGCTTGATTAATCTGGGTAGCTAGGCCCTGATAATGATCTTGGAGTCCGCCGGCTGCATCGACTTCGCCACCGCCGCCGGCTGCACCCCGCTGGGTCTCCACCACACCAGGAAGAGTTTCTATTTCTGGATCTTCCAAATCTTCAACAGATATCTCCGGCTTGTCCACCATTGACACCTCCAGCTAGTCCTCTCGCTCCGCCATCCTCTGCCTCAAGTATTTGCCGGGCAGTGTTGGCATTCCTAATTACATCTAGTGTACTGTTCCATTCCATCGGCAGCATTGCATTTGCTTCTTCTTCCTGTCCAAGTGTCCATTCATAGAATTTCGGCCAATATTAACAATGGCCGGCACCATGACCCTGCCTCCCGGCTTCCGCTTCCACCCCACCGACGACGAGCTCGTCGGCTACTACCTCAAGCGCAAGGTCGACAACCTCAAGATCGAGCTCGAGGTCATCCCCGTCATCGACCTCTACAAGTCCGAGCCATGGGAGCTACCAGGTGCGTGCGTGCAGTTCATCGTTTGTGTTGCCACCCGCATGCTCCTTCAGAGTAAATGTCAATTCTTTTGACCTACTAGCCTTTTCTAGTTGCAAAAAAGTAAAAGTGGCGCGCGTGAATAGGAAAGGAACATGCATGTCCGGTGAATTTTCATTCAGCTGCTGGAAAATGTTTCGTTGTTATCTAGCGAGAAATCAGACTGAAAAGACATGTTGTCCTTTGTTTTTTTCTCTGTCCCGGGCGGGCATCTGGCCTTTTTCGACCTAGGCCGGTTGCAGATAAGTTCTTCGTATCACCTTTTCAAAAAAGATACATGTTCCTCAGAACTATGCAGATTCTCATATTCTCTGACAATTGATTATAGTTATCACATCATTAACAGACACGAGAATCATCAGACACTGCATCTTTCTGTCTTTCTTCGCTGAATCGATTGCTTCTGAAAAGTTAGCTATTAGCTAGTGTCTGATTGCTGTCTCTCACGGCCAATTGCATGCATCTTCATTTGCAGAGAAGTCGTTCCTGCCGAAGCGCGACCTGGAGTGGTTCTTCTTCTGCCCGCGCGACCGCAAGTACCCCAACGGGTCCCGCACCAACCGCGCCACCGCCACGGGCTACTGGAAGGCCACCGGCAAGGACCGCCGCATCGCCTGCGACGGCGGCATCTACGGCCTCCGCAAGACCCTCGTCTTCTACCGCGGCCGCGCCCCCGGCGGCGAGCGCACCGACTGGGTCATGCACGAGTACAGGCTCTGCCAGGACCTCGCCCACGGCGCATGCAACTTCATCGTACGTTCCGTCGTGCCCTGTCTCGATCGATTGATCAGTCATCATTCAGTTCATTCTGATGCCATGTTGCTGCCGTGGCGGCGGCCGGCCATTGCTGAGCTGAATGGAACTGTTCATCCATTGCAGGGAGCGTACGCGCTGTGCCGCGTGATCAAAAGACACGAGGCAGGGCTGCTGCAGGGGGAGCCGGCGGCCAAGGCGAAAGGAGCCAGCAACGGGGCCGGCGCGAGAGCGCAGATGAGCAAGGTCTCCAGCAGCTCGTCTCTCGTGAGCAGCGAGCAGCTCAGCGCGTTCACACCCACCAATTCCAGCCCGCCGCCTCCGACTCTGGACATCAGCAACACGTTCCAGGTACAAATTCCAGAGCCGCCCCTCGTCCAAACAAAACCATGGAAAGAAAGCCACTCTTCCACAGACGGAAAAAAGAAAAGAAGAATATTTCCTTCGTGTTACTATTGTGTTGTTGCTTTCCATGTCAGAATGCATGTCTTAACGCGGCCTAAAACGCGCAACGATTCTGCTGCAGAGTCCCCTCGCGTACGGCGGCGGAGACGCGACGGCGACGGCCACCGCCGGGCTGCCGTCGAGCCCGCTGCCCCCGCCCCTGTTCGTGCCCAGCAGCGACCCGTCCCCGCACGACACGTTTTTCATCGGCGACGACTTCCCCGCCGCGTTCGCGAGCGAGTCGCGTTCGCACGCGACGCTCTTCGGCGGCGGCGACGACATGGGGATGGGCGGCGTCGTCGCGGAGCACGAGCTGAGATGGGACAACTTGATAACCTGCCAAGCAAGCGCCTTCTCGAATAATGGTAATTGATGCTCCTCCTCCGATCCATTGCATCAGCATCACCTCGATCGTGACCTGAATGTTCCTGGTCAGCGATGCCGATACGTGGCGACCAGCGCAACAGTATATGATCGATGCATGTGAATGACGGCTGGCGCGGTCTGAATGTGCGTGATGCAGGTGCTGACACGTGGAACACGGCGGCGAGCCCGATGCTGTGCAGGCAGGCGAGCGACGGCGGCGGCGCCGACGAACTGGCGGCGTACTTCTTCTTGGACGAGACCAGGATCGTGTTCTGATCTCCTGTGCAGGACGGAATGGCGAAGCCATGGATGCACCTGAAGGTGTGCCATGCGTTGGACTGTGGGAAATAAGGCTTTTCGGTGACTTTGCTCCCAGAACGAAATGGCGGTATATTTTCAGCCACGGTGATCGGAGCTAGCGTATATATACATACGTATTAATGAATACGTATTTTTAGTTTTATACAGAGGGTGTCTACGCCTTTTATAAGTTGGTAAGATACTGAGATAAAAGGCTGTTGGGTATTGTTATTTGGCTACAGAGTGATGGCATCTTTTTAGTACAGTCTTCTCTGTAGCGGGGTCGTGGTGTTGTGTACCGTCTCACTTCTCTAGTGTGTGTGTCTTCTCCTTCGTATGTAATACTGTGCTTAGCCGTGACTGTACTGTATACGGTCCAGCTAGCACTAGAATGCAACCAATACGTACCGCTGTGCTTTGTAACCTTGATAATTTCACGGCATGTTGTATTACAACTCTTTATATGTGTTCTACTACCTCCGTTGATTTTTAAAAATGTGACATAATTGACATTCGTCTTTTCTAAAATATTCATGCACATAAATAAATGTGAAAGTTCGATGTGAAGTACTTTTGAACATAAATACTGTAGCGGTATTCACTTTATTGTATTTATCTAATTCATTAAATAGATATTATTGTCAAAATTGAATAAAAGTGACGGCATATATATTTATTTTTAAGAACGGATGGTGGATATATAGAATTCTCCAGCTGCCGATTCTATTTTGCAAATACGGGCGCTGCATGCAGATGTTCTTGTCGAGTACTACTACATCTTGTTGTTGCTTTGTGATGTTGGGTCCTGACTCATCTTCCCTATACCGAAAAGTATAAAATTAAAAAAAGCAACGAGCACATTTTACGGCTGTGTCAATTTCCTGCCTGCAAAGTTTCTTCAGCTGGCGAAGATGAAAGGAATGACTATGACTTAGCAGCTGAGATAGTTTCATCTCTTCAGGTGGTGAAAAGGCCGGGGAAAGGAATGACTTAGCAGCCAAGGACCAGCAACCACACAACTGAACATTCACCACACGGGAGCATCTGAATCTTCGCCTCCAACTCCCAACTCCCAATATACACGTACACGTACGCGGAAGAACCTTATTTAGCACCGGTTTCCCAAGCATAGTGCATAGTGCATCGCGCTTTGCCGACCGCCCAGGAAAGTGCGCAGTGCAGTGCAGGCTAGCTAAGCTGTAGGTAGTTCGACAGCAACGAGAAGGGACAAAAGAAATGAAAACAACGCAGCACGACACGGTGGTGGAGTTGCAGAAAGGGAGGAGAATCGAGAGGGAAATGGGGTCACCGTCATTCCCCAGAATCAGACACGGCGAAAGGAGAGGAGGACGGCGAGCCGCGGCCGCCGTCGCTGGCGAGCTTGTTAATTTCGAGGCACTTGATCAATCGCGAGTGCGCTCTTTCCTCTCTCTCTTTTTTTTTCTTGTGCAGAGTCTAGGCCGCGCTGTTTTTGCAGTGGAGAAGAAGATTCGAAGCTGTCTCGAGTTCTCGGCAGTCGACACGTGTGAAATCTTCATGTTCCAACGAGATAACTCTGCTTCATTTCACGTTGCAATTCGATTTCATGTGAGACCACGATTTTAACAAGTTGTACAATCACAAATCTTATTTGAAGTAGTTTGAAATTCTGAATATTCGATCTAAAAAGTTCCAGACACCACGATTTGAACGTAGTCCGTGTCCCTGACGGTGTAAATTGGAAGATAATGAATTAACCGATCGCTGGTGGGCCTGCAGATAATTTCCAGCAACTAGGCCGATCCAGCCCATTATCCAACGACTGCCCCACCGCCCATCCTATATACCTTCCAGAAGTTTTTTTTCAACCTACCTTCCAATGTTTGAGATTCGTGCAGCGAACCACAGCCTTTGGATTTCATCACCGAACCCTAGTCTTTTCCTCTCTCTTCCCCTCCACCTGCTTCCCGCCGCCGCCGCCACCCACAGGGGCCGCGCAGACCCGCGCGACGGCGCGCGTGCTGCTGCCCCGGCCGCCCGCCTCCATGGCCGCGCGCGCTCCTGTGCCGGCCGCCGCGCCAGAGCTCGTCGGGCTGCCGCGAGAGCTCGCCGGCGGCCCCGCGCGCTGGTGCGCAGCTGGCCCCGCGCGGCGCCGTGGCCGGCCGGCCGGCGCCCCCCCCCCCCACCGGCGGCGGTCCGAAGGTGGAAGAAAGGGCCAAAAAAAATGTTGATTTTTTCCCTGAAAAATGTTGTAACATTTTGAGAAAATGTTGATCAACATTTTTATGAAAAATATTGATGAAACGTTCCGTAAAAATGTTTCTAACGTTTTCTCTCGAAAAATGTTGGTACAACTCTTCCCAGAAAAATGTTGGTTCAACATTTTCGTTGAAAAATGTTGCAACATTTTCTAAAAAATGTTGAAACATTTTCTAATGCACGGGCTGGTGAAAAAAATAAAAAGAAAGCAGTTTAGATGGGCTTTGGTGGGCTGGAAGTTCGCATCGTTATCCACCTTCCGGTAGGTATATAGGAGCCCCCCACATGGCCGCAGCCGAACGCGCCATCCGCACCCGCCTTCCCCTCGTCGACCTCACCCTGGGAAGTCGGCCATTGTTATTGTTAATGCAATGCATCAAATTAGGAGGATTGGGGCAGCAGGTGATATATGCAGATTATCATTGCTGCTCTGTATTTGCGTTGCATCTACTTCGGTTTGTATCCAATTGCAATATTCCAATGGTTGTTGTCTGTTCAGAGAAAGGAAAGCTGAAGCGTGTGATTGTGAGCAGCCATCCTGGAGAAACTAGAGACATAATTGGATTCAAGGTAATTTGAACAGCTCATGTAGTATGTTGTAGAATGTGTGAAATTAAAATACTGCTTTCCAGATGGTAGTAGACAACACAATTACAAGTTGATATGCTGCAGTACAGTCTGCATCAACCAAAAGTCGAACTGATCATGAAAAGGACAACAAAACTGAAGATTCTGGTCCCAGGCTAGCTTTGACATGTACCGATTACTTCAAAGTTTCTGGGTTCACTTCAACTACAATATTATTACCATCTGATGCTTGCACACTCTCTTGCAGGAGCAGTCAAGGGATCTTTTTTTAGAGGAGTATAATATAGCACATTTTCTTCTTGCGATCGTGAACTCGACGGAGGAATATATGAAATGGGAGAACATGAATCAAGTGGGAGATAGCTTTTATAGTGGTAATGCAAATACATCCAGGAGCCACAACAAGAAAAGACAATATGTTTCAGATCATACTCAGGTGAGTGTACAAAGAGTTTATAGTACCGAGCAATTTGCATCCTACCCTAAGTTGCTTTGCTTGGGACTAAAAGGATTTAAAATTGTACTAGCAGCATGTAACACTACTGTAATATCAAATGTATGCATTGCTTTATTTATTGCAATTTTGCAGGATTTCATCATGAAGGCTGTGCGCCAAGTGCTTTTTGAGACTATATCATCTTTTAACGGCGATCTTAGAAAGGAAGATGAATTCAGAAGATTGGTAGACTGCCAATTCTATCCTTGTAGGAGGTTTTCAAAGTTTCCATTGAATCAAGTGAGGATATGTGTAAATGTGTAGCTTTGAAACTACTCAATCTCTTTCAAACTGGCTTGGCCATTATCAACTTGTTCGTCTGGCTTATCAGCCACCAGTCAGCAGTACTTTTCGCTCAGAATAAATCACGCACCAGTCAATAGTACTTTTCTCTCAGAACAAATCAGCATTAGCCACCAGCCACCCAACAAGCTATCTTAGACAATGTTGCAGATGTTGTTGGATAATTATGTATTGTTGTATCCAAAAGAGAAGAAAGAAATGTCATTGCACAGAGAAGAAAAAATCGTTGCACAATTAGGCATTGCCTAACGATAGTGTGTTGGCTCCCTGCTTAGTGTGCCTAGGGCCTAGCAATGTGCTCGGGCTGGGGTAGCAACGTTGGTTGTGTAACGTGTCTGCCGTTTGAATCCCCAATCCCCATGTCGGTCGATCAGGTAGCGCAATTTTAGTAAGACTGCTGGTGTCACAAACAATTTTAGTAAGAAACTTTCTAGTGTCCGACAACATGATGTGAACCATATTGCTGTATTATATCCACTAGTGTAGACGGCTAGGAATTTTGTTTTACTCAGTGCAGTCCGAAAACAGAAGCTTCAGTGACAGGTGATAAACATGGATGGTGGCGTTCTTCAAGCGGCATGAATGATAAAACAATATGTAAACAAGGTCTGATTGAGCTAGATGTATGGAACTGCTCACTTGTGACTAATTTCAATCAGCTCCACCACTTTTTTTTCTTTTCCTGGTTCTTTTTCATAGTACATATTTCACAACAAGATGATACATCGTGATATAGAAGACCACTTTTATTTGATATATATTATTTCTAATCCAAATCCTCGTAATAAAGATATCGATATCCATGGTGATAAATTTGACTACAGATCACTTAATGAGACCGAACTTGTTGGTTCATCTACCAAGCAATTATGTGTCCCATATCCCTTTTATATAACCATCCCCTGCAGCTCTTGACAGAGCCCACCCCGCACTTCACATGCATGAAAAAGAAAATCATGAGTACACCACTAAACAACACTCCTTTTGCTCCTCTCGTGCCCTTGGCAACGACCTCTCTTGTCGATGCTAGTCACACGCACGCCTGATAGTCAGGTACGTTGCAGGCTTGGATGTAGTGTTTCCACGTTGATCGGAACGAGTGGCGTTAGGAATGCTGATGCATATCTCCTCCCGACCTGATCCCCATGTCATGATTACCAGCCTACCAGGGGTGTGACTGGGCTTCATTCACACCTAGGTAGGGGAATTGATGGGCCAGCTGGACTAGGCTTGCATTGCTACAGTGATCAACAACGTAGAGAATGTGGCCCAATGCCTAGGGTCATGGCTATACTGACCCTAGACGCTTCTCCGCCACTGATGATTATGTGCGTGGTTGATCTGTGTGGCTGTGCCTACGTGATGTACTGTGATGTACATATATGACTGGTTATGCTCTTATGATCATATCTGTGTGATGTTTGCATATGAATTAGGCATGATTGAAATTGTTGGGTGGAGCAAACTCTTTCAAGTGGTTACATGTGTCGATGTTCCTATTTTAGTTGTGTTAGATTACCGATCATGATCGCAATCGATATGTTTCTAATTGAAATATTCCATTCCCGGCATCCTGCAGTATCGTCTTAGTTCGTTATATCACCTTGATGCATGTAATTGTCTAAGGTTAATAAAGTTTGTCTTACCGAAAAAATCTTATAATATCAGATTCATTTTCCTGTCCAACCTTCCCGTTTCCGGCTAAACCATAGAAGAACGGTAATTGTCAAGGTATTTTCCGACCATTCAAGATCGCTTGCATTCCTAATTATGTGTCCCAAACTCCCATATCCCTTTTATATAACATTCCCCTACAACTCTTGACATAGCCCACCCCGCACTTTCACATGCATGGAAAAAAATCGTGAGTCAGGACAGCACCAAACAACACTCTGCTCCTCTCGTGCCCTTGCAACCTCTCTTGTCGATGCTAGTCACACGCACGCATCATATTCAACTACGGTGCGGGCATGGGCGCAATGTTTCCATGCTAATTGGAATGAGTGGTGTTAGGAATGCTGATGCATATCTCTTCCCTACCTAATATCCAAGCTAAAGGAGAGAAATGTGAGATTGTGTGTCTCGACGGCATCAGGACGACATTCATCAAGTCTTTTCTTCCTCTACTACATTCTTTCTCCGACGAGTTCGGCGTGGATGGGCTGGACGGGGTGGTGGTGTTGAGAATGTGACAGCTCACAAACATGGATCACTTGCGTTGCGCTTCAATTCCTCTACTTCGAAACCTGGAGATTGGTGTCGACCTCAGCGTGTCCTCGTGCATGGCGTACGTACTACGTAGTAGGGATGAAAGTGGTGTGGATAATTTCCGCATCCAATCCGATCCGAATCCGAATTATCCGAATATGGAGAAGAGTTTTTGATATTCATAAGGATGTGGATAATCCGTATCCGATTGTGTGCGGATGCGGATTAGGATATGGTGTTAGTGATATCCGACGGATATGGATTATCCGATAATTGAATGCGGATAATCCGAGACCTATAATAGGATATCCGACTGCTATGACAGCTCAATACGGCCCATACACTATGACCTTTTACATATACTCTCTCCGTCCCAAAAAGAATGACGTTTTATGATTCAAAATTTGTCCCAAAAAGAATGACGTTTTACTTAATTTGGCATGTGTGCATGTGCATGTAGGCATGCAACAATCAATTAGCACCTAATATGGCAAATAAATAGGGGCAATTGAGGTCATTTCACCTCCTTAATAATTTGTCCTAAAATTTCTAAAATGACATTCTTTTTTGGACAGAGGGAGTACACAATTTTTTAGCCCACAAAATTTTAGTTATATATATATATATAGTGTGTGCATGTGGATCAAAAACCTTAACCGCAGTCCTGCATAGAGCATCATTTGTCACCATCTAAAACTAAATATAAGCATGTATTATCCGACTATATTAATCCGCATCCGCTCCAACACTGATCCGACTCCGCACCATATCCGACATCCGAAAAAATCTGCATCCGTAACCGCATCCGTGTAATATCCGCTCCGCTCCACATCCGACAAAAAGATATGGATGCGGATGTGGTAAAGGTATTATCCGATCCGATCCGCTTTCATCCCTACTACGTAGAGATGAGGAAGATTTGGTTCTTCTGAGCCAATTCCAGAGACAACATCCTTCAGATGACGTTCACTTGTTGGTAGCGCTTGGTGGTGGCCTCGGCAATACGTCTCCACGTACACGGCGTAAGCATCTCGATGCACAGGGAATTTACAAAGCAGGGTTCTCCATGTACTTGTTTGCCTCGTTGTTCATCCATTTTGAGGTGTTGTTTTACTGTAGACCATACCATCAGGTGGTGGTATGCAGTATATGACTATTTTTTAAGGGTAAATAGGTAATTTTTTCAATCTTTTAATAAATTTGGCAACATCGGGCCGAGAAAAAATGCGTTTATGCCACAAAGAAAATTAGAAATGAAAAATTTTCATTTTTGAAATTTGAATTGAAAATTTTTGTTTTTGAATTCTCAAAAAAAAATTGGCCATACCACCAGAGGTAAATGGAAAAAATTGAAAAAAATCGATTTATACCACGAAAATTTGAAAATTTTCATTTTTGAAATTTGAAATGAAAATTTCTGTTTGAAATTTGAAAAAAAAATGGCCATATTACCAGAGGGAAATGAAAAAAATTTAAATGAAGAAATCATATATTTCGTTTATGTCACCGAGATAAAACTTCCAATAATACCCCTATACAACCTATGTATACCACCCTATACCACATGTGCAAGTTGTGGTGGTATATAATTAATCTCAACCGCCGGATCCTTTCATACTAGTCCTTTGTCAACAATGGTATAGGGTGGTATAGTCCACCGTAAAAAGAGCCCTGTTTTTAACTTGGGGATGCACTGATCCATTCAATTATTGAAATGAAATCCCCTTCCATTTGAGAATAAAATGCCGGTATAATATCATATATGATTAGTACGAAAGCTCTCATGATCGGAGGGGTACAGCTTATGAGATGGTGACGTTCTTAACGATTTTCAATTCTCTCTGTACATAAACAATAGGTAACCAGCAGCCTGGAGTAGTTTGAAATTTATTTGCTTTAATTTGCATCATCCACTCGTGACTCGTGTCATGTTGAGTTAGGTATACGGAACCGCTTCTTTGTAACCAATGTTTTCTTGGTTTTTTATAATATATATTTCGCAACAGAATGATATAACATGTTACCAAAGATCACTTTTACATACATGTCGGATCCAAATACTCATAAAGATATTGATATCCAAATAAAGTAATAGATTTGACTATATATTATCACTTAGTGAATCCGAAGTTATTGGTCCATCTACCAAGTCATATAATATTCAGTCCCAAGCTCTTTATATACCGTTCACCTGCAGCTCTTGGCAGATCCCATCCTGCATTTCACCTGCATAAAAAACTCGTGAGCCGGGACAGCACCAACCCCCTTTTGCAACCTCTCACTACTAGAGAATCGCACATATATCCCAGGGTCGTTTTTTTGATTTGTACCGAGTATTTTATACCCCGGTACAAATAATTACATTTGCACCGGTTGGAGGTACCAACCGGTACAAATGCCCTCTCACAGGGTCTCGCCGGCGTCATCTCCCACCCACCCGGTACAAATGCTTCACATTTGTACCGGTTGGTGGATCCGACCGGTACAAATGTGAGGCCATCACATTTGTACCGGGCTTAGCCACGGACCGGTACAAATGTGAGCACATTTGTACCGGGTCTTATTATGGTCCGGTACATGTGTGCAACGGCTATTTTCCCCCCTCCTTCCCCCTGCCTGAGCCCCCCTCCCCACTCTTCTTATTCCTCTCTCCAACTCGAGCTCCCCCTCCCCAATGGCGTCCTAGGGAGTTTTTGCCCGATTTGCGACAATTTCTCCACGATTTGACTCATTGAATTAATGTAGAGGTTAGTTACTTCATCCTACCTTCATTTACGGTTGCCATTTTAAATAATATTTTTTGTACTTAGAGTATTTAATTACATTCCCAAATGAGATAAGAATGGTGGTTCTTATTATTTAGATTCATATTGGTCTATGTTTTAATAGAAAAAAAAGTGTTATGATAGATGTATGAGATGTTGTGTGTCATGCTAGATTTTTTATCAATGTATTTAATTATATTGAAAATTAGTTTACTCAATTGATTTAATCATGAGAAAATTAGTTTCTTTATTAGAAAATTAGTTTTCATCATTAGAAAATTGATATGTTTATTAGAAAAGTAGTTTCCTTATTAGAAATTTAGTATCGGGTCATTAGAAAATTGATATCTTCGATAGAAAACTAGTTTCCTTAATACGAAATTAGTTCTCATTATATTTTCGTGTATTAAGAGAAAAAATAGTATTTCATAGTTTAGTCTTTCACTAGTATTTAATAATTAGGTATAATTGATATTAAATTTTAAATTTCATAGTTTAGTTCTTCACATTTTTAGCATATGTACAAATAAGCAGCCAGTGGGAGTTGGGATGGTTGTTTAGGTAGAAATTATTAAATATAATTCAATGCATATTTTAGGTAAAACAATGGCAAGTCACTTTTTTGGTCGTGGTGGCGGCCGTCGAGGTGGCCTTGGTCCTCGTCCTCCAGGGATACACTTCACTCATGGCGTCATTAACTTGCATATCGGTGATCGACGTCAAGGATCTGCTCCAAACATATTAATATTCTTTCCCTCTGTAAATAGGAATTTTATTACAACAATAATAATTTTCATTTCATAACATGCAGAATATCGATCATATGAAGTGATTCCGACATGTTCTCGATAATATTGGTGGTACCCCTCCTGTTGTACAATGTGCGATTGTCGGTCCAAACAACACCATTCAATTAAAAAACTCTTTTGACATACTTGTTCGAGGACCATTTCGCTCCTCGCTGTCATCAGAACCCCCACTCCAATGCTATCGATTGTTGAGTGGGGTAGCCTTCACCGTTTAAGAGGTCTTATGAAAGGACCGCCGTTCAGAAGTGTTTAGAACAACTTAGCGTTAATGGGTACTTTCTGCCAGATTACTCTTATTTTCTAATCAAGGCACTCGAGGAGGGAGAAAGTGTGATCACGACCGCAGAGAGACTTTGTCGTCTGAATCGTAATGACATGGTATGGAGCATAGAAATGTAATTGAGCATTTTTTAATTTAACTACTTGTGCTACATTTTTTAACATTCGTATTTTTCTTAACTTTAGAATATCTTTGGTGAAACCTTCGCGGCAATGAGTTTTCATGCAATTCTAGAGCAAGCGTGCGATGTTTTGGGATTTTCTTACGTGGAACCAAATCCAGAACGCACAAGAGATGGGAAGTTCCAGGCCCATCTTTCATTTTGCCCGCCGTATCAATTCAACTCTCCACTGTTTGAGATTTATGGAAGTCCATGTGACCGTGAGTGTGAAGCTAAAGAGAGTGCACTAATTCATGCTCTAGCATATATTAGTGAAGTTCTGGACTTCAAGATTGGAGACTTCAACTATATGGATTACCTGTTTAAGAAAAATGGAGGATCAGTATGAAATATATGTTGTCCGTGGATGTACCTTATGTTAAGACTTACGTATTGATGTACCTTTTAATTTATGTGGTTTTGATGAACTTGTTGTCTTTGTTTATTTAGATTTAAGTATTGATGTACCCTTTTATTTATGGATTTGAAGTTGTTGTGTTTGTTAAGATCGACTTAAGTATTGATGTACCCTCTTATCCCTTGAATGCCTAATTCCTTGTGAGTTTTGAAATACGCGTGAAATCGATCTGAGATCGGGTCAACATGGTCTACAAGAGTGTCAAGCCACTATATACTAATCACTAGTCAATTTTTTAACTATATCTTAATAAAAATAGTAACCATATTATAACTTAAAATAATAATTTTACGTAGAAGTATACATGTTCTCTTAGACGATGCAGATGTATAATAAGTTTCATAACTTTGTGATCATGTAACCAAGGAACTATTTTCAGTAGTCAATCATTTTATCTGGCCCCGATCCTCCCATTAATAGTAATCATATCAATTTTTGTAGCTTCATTAAATATAATAAATGAACTACCAAATTAAAAGTAAACAAAACGAAATGCACATATTCAACATGGTTTACAAGTGTCAAGCCACTTTGTACTATTCACTAGTCAATTTTTGTAACTATATCTCAATAAAAATAGTAACCATATCAATTTTTTTAACTTCAATAAATATAAAATAATAATTTTACGTACAAATATACACGAGCAAGACCAAATCATGATTACCATATTAATAAGATTAAATGTTGTACTTATGGAGGATTTTGCATGAAAAGAAAAAAATTATTTGTAGTTGTTGCAGTGAAGCAAAAAATAATGCCCATTAGAAGATATTACTCGTTAATGATAATAAAGCTGTCATTTTGATTGTTGAATGTATTGTTGCCTAGTATATATGAAAAGTAAGAATACTAAGATTATTCTGCTTTCTTTTGCATTGTATAAAATTTATAATAAATAAACTAGAAATTTAGGATATTTAGAGCTAATTAAATTGAAAAAAAAATGAAAAGCACATTTGTACCGGGCCTCCTCTTGCCCCGGTACAAATGTGCTTTTTGTTATGGCGCGAAACGAAAAGCACATTGGTACCGGGCGAGAGGAGGCCCGGTACAAATGTGAGCATTTGTACCGGGGTCAGTTATGCCCCGGTACAAATGTGGTGGGAATATATATGCCCCGGCCCTACTCGCCTTCTTCCTCCTCTCAGCTTCTTCTTCCTTGCGCACGTCGCCGCCGCCTCGCTCGATCGATCCCCATCCGGCGCCGCCCTCTCCCGTCGCCGCCTCCACTCCGCCGCGCCGCACCCCGCCCAGCTCCGGGGCACCGCGCCGAGCCGCGCGCCCTCCCCACCTTCGCTCCCTCTCATCAGATCCGCCCGCACCGTCGTCACGCCGCCCTCCTCGCCCGGCCGCGCCGTCATCAGATCCGCCGTGTCGCGCCCCGCCCCGCCGCGCCGCCCTCCCCGCCTGGCCGCGCCGTCCACGCCGTCACACCCGCCTCGACCCCGTACGGCGCTCGCACACCGTCCTCTACCCCATCCCCGCCCGCCCGCGCGCCATCCTCGACGTACGCCGTCCCCGCCGCCCGGCCCGCGCCGTCCCGCCTCGACGCTGTCCGCCCGCCGCCGACGCCTTCACGCCGCCGCGCCAACGTCCTCGACGCCGTCCGCCCGCCACCGCGCCGCCGACGCCGTCCCCGGCCGCCACCGCGCCGCCGACCCCGTCCCCGGCCGCCACCGCGCCGCCGACGCCGTCCCCACGCCACCGTAAGCACCACCGGCATGCTTCCTTTGGGGGCTGACGTCAACCCGATGGTGCTGACGTCAGCCTCCCCTTTTAAATGTGTTTTAAATTTAAATTTCTGTTTAAAAATGTTTTAGACTTAGATTTAAATGTGTTTTAGATTTTGTTTACATTTAAATCATATTTAGATTTTGTTATATATAGATTCAATTTATTTTAGATGTTATTTAGAATAAAAATTTAGAATTACATATATATCTACACATCTAGTTACATTTAGAATTAGAATTAGATGTAAATGTTATCTATTATGTAATTTTAATTTAGATGCTCGAAACGTTCGACTCGCTCGACACTTTCAACTCGCTCGAAATGTTGTACTCGCTTAACACGCTCGACTCGCTCGCCACTCGCTCGCCACTCGCTCGATTACATCATTAGAAAATTAGTTTCTTCATTAGAAAATTAGTTTCTTCATTAGAAAATAATGGTTATTTATTCTTGTTATTTAGTGATAATGGATTCAATAGCGGAGCAGCAACGCGAAGAGGCATTGTTAATGGACATAATTGCTAACAATCAGGGTTCGAACAATCCGGTTAATGAACAAGATCAGCACGAGGCTGACAGCTACCTTAACATGTCTGGTGATGACATCGATGCGGAAGAGCAACCAGTTGCCGAGACAAGAAACGATGGGCAACCATCAGAGGTATACTTAGTACAAACTAGTACCACGTTCCGCTTTAAGTTTAATTACTATATATATGTTAGTGGAGCAATCAGTTAATAGTCCTTCATTTTCCAGGAACCGTCATCGAGCAGCAAAAAGGCTCGTGGGATACGCGGTCCGAATAAGAAGCTAGAGGGTCGTTTCATCATCACAGAAGTTTCTGACGAAGGCATGCCATTAGCTCCACATGACAATGTCGTCAAGTTGACCAACCACATTGGGGCTCTTGTCAGGGATCACATCCCAATAAGCTTTTGATATTGGAAATGATCTGAAGCTGCAGCTGAAGTTCAAAATGAAGATGAAGAGGCACAAGAAAATGCACAACAATATGTGGTCCCGGACACAGAGAAGAACATGATTTGGGCCGAGGTGCAATTACACTTCTCATTTCCACAAGGTACAAATCTGGCAAATGTGCGGACTTGGACGTTGCAGAAGGGTGCAATAGCCTTTCAGTCGTACAAGAAGCGGCTGAACAAAGACTACATCAAGAAGGGACTTGCACCCGATTTCACAAAGAAAGGACTTTCAAAGTTGCGAGATCACTAGGATTCATTTGTGCAGTACAAGCAATCGCAAGAAGCCGTCAAGATGATTGAAACCAACACCATCAATGCATCTAAAAAGAAAGAATTTCATAAGCTTGGGTTTGGAGGTTACAAGGTGGCTATGCCCAAATGGGATAAGATGGAACATGATTGTATTGCACGTGGACTCATACTGGCAACTATAGATTGGCCCGAACGAGCAAGGACTTATTTTTATGCACATGGTGGCACGATCAATCCTGAAGATGGAACATTAGTACCAGGCGACCAAATAAGAGAGATTGCGGCAAGACTTGTTGAATTGATCCGCATGACTGCTGAAGGAACATTTGTGCCTGATCGAGAGAGAGACGAACTTAGTGCTGCAATAGGCACTAAAGAGCACAGTGGGCGTTGCCGAGGCAAAGGTGCAGTTCCATGGAAACTCGCATGGCATGACTAAATTGACTCCTATAAAAGTCACAAAAGGTCTAAGGACCAACAACAACGACAACTAAGAGAGTTGCAAGATCATGTAATCAGAACCGAGGCAAGAATGGAGCAAATCATTGACGAACGTGTGGCTCTTGCTCTTAGCAAACAATCATCTCATCAGCAAGGTCCTACTGATGAAATGAGCCCATCTGCTAAGGGGAAAAGCAGCGTCGCTTCAACAAAATATGCACCAACAGCCACAGAAGCAGCAGCAGCACCAGCAGTTGAAGCACCAAACCCAGGCTCACCGGAAATTCGGCCACACTGGCCCGTGGATGACATCACCGTGAGGTCAGCGTGGAAACACTTCTCGATGTTTGCAGAAACAAGAAGCTTGTGGTGGCTCATGGCGTCGCTGAGAAAATTGTAGAAGGGGATAGCCTCACGGGCCACCATCGTGGAATTGAATATTACGCCAAAGTTTTTGTGGACCGAGTGGTCGATGGTTGGGCTGACCTGGAGCTGGAGGTACCGGGGCCTAATGGGGAAGAGGTTCTTCAAGATGTTGTGCATACTTGGATTTTTTGGCTCAAAGCTCACATAAGGATTACGCAACAGCCACCTTCTCCTCCAGCTGACGATCAACTACCGCACTCACCAGCCGCCATGCTTGAACGCGACGATCAACTACCGCATTCACCAGCTACAAGGGCAGAGCGCAGCATGAGTCCTGTAGTTGACATGGATCCAAGCGAGAGTCCACCTCCTGCACATGTTAAGGGCAAGGGCAAGCGACATGCTCCTCCTCCTCCGCCTCCAAAGAAGGAGAAGAAACCCAAGCAGAAGAAGCCTCCACCAAAACTTGCTTATGACATGACAGATGAGGAACTTCACGAGGCAGTTCAGGAAGAAATGGATATACAGATATTCAAAGCTCCCAAGCCTCCAGTTGAGAAACTAATTGACCGGGTCAAATTTCATCGTTTCATGAGGAAAATGGAGGAGGAAAGAAGAAAAAAACTAGATGATCTTCCCAAGCCATTGAGTGACTACGACCGGCAAGTACTCAAGACTCAACGTGCGAAGAAGAAAACTGCATCTACATTTCCTCAACTTGGGACCCAGTCAAAGAAATCTATCCCTGACCTCAAGGTGCTTTCAACATTTGACCAGCAAGTGTCTGAATTTAACAAAGACACAGGTCTGACTGCAGCTCAAATTCAAGGGGAGGATGCAATCCAAACTCATGAAGGGACATATAGGGCAACTAGACCACTAACACCATATGAGCAACAATTGCTTGATTTTGCCAAATCATCGGGTCTGACTCCAGCACAACTTCTAGGGGAGGAGGAAATTGCAAAGCATAAAGGGGCAAATAGACCGGAGTATGTGCCTGGGCGTGAGCTTGTGTGGCCGCGATTGCTCCAGTATCTTCCAACGAGGATGTATGAATTGCACAAGTGGCACATGTTCCAAGCTGCCGGCGGGATGGACATGCTCTATGTTCGCATTGAGGACCATCATTATTTCCGTGGTTATCAGGTCTTCACTATTCCAATGAAGGAATTCTGGTTCCTATTCAATATGCATGCACTTGACGTTTCATTCGTCAGTTGCTGGGTTCTGTAAGTGTTTATTCTACTATAAGTTAAAAATCAATACTCTAGGCACTTTATCCCATATCTAAACTTCTATAGTTTTTGTGTCATACAGTTTTGAGATGCAACGTACCAGGAGGAAAGAAATCATGAGTGTGGTCTACATGGATCCTTTGATGATAACTCAGAACACTCTCAAACTTAATGAGACGGAAACACTTAATCACATCATCAACTATCTAGACAAACACCATGATAAGGCTTGCATAGAGCTGCCATACAACTTCGGGTGAGCAACGTGTATCTCATCTCCTTATCTTTTTCAAAAATTACATTGCATATTTTAAGAAACTAATACTTCTCTACATCTATGGACAGCTTCCACTGGATTCTCTTTAGTTTTTGTATGACGCGAAGCAAGATCTTTGTCTTCGACTCTTTGTATAAGACTACAGATAAAAGTAGATATCAAGATGACGTAGAGTTGATTAAAACTGCTTGGACTTGTCTTTGTGATAAGTACCCCGGAAAGTTCCGCAAAAACCTTTATGTTCATTATGATTGGCCAGTACGTGTCTTTGCTTATTCTTCAATTTTTACATTACAATAAAAAATTATTTCATGACTTGGTTTTCCCATATGTGCAGGTCATGACGTAGCCTTTTGGCACCAATCTATGTGGATATTATGTGTGTGAGTTCATGCACCGTCTTACAGTCTGCGCTGATGGTGGCAAATTCGAAGAGAAGGTGCGTGCACACATAACTGCGACTACATGTAGTTCTTATTAATTGTTCATATTCTCCGATCCGGTTCTTATTCTTTTGTTCATATTCTTTGGTAGATTTCCGGCTTCAAGGAAACATTCCTCGAGACAGAACAAATCCGATTGATACAAGAACAATTATGTGGATTTCTTCTAGACGAGGTTATTAGTCCAGGGGGAGAGTTTTATGCTGGCTTATCCTCCATTCTTAGTATAGGAGCGACGACTGAGGAAGGGACAAGTCAGAACATGAAGGAAGCATCTGGAAGCAAAGACAAAGGCCAAGCATCTGGAAGCAAAGACAAAGACCAAGCATCTGGAAGCAAAAATTAAACTCTGCTAACATTTCATCCAATGTATATTATTAATCTAAATCTCAGTGCGCACAAAATGCTAATGTATAATATTATTTCCAAAGTTCTTCAATTTCAGGATTTGAGATGATATATTTTACGTGCATTCGTATATATTTATTTGTATAATATTATACAAATAAATATATATGAATGTATGTAGAATATTATCTCAAATATAACATTTTATATGCCACACGACTTTATATTACAGCGTCTTACGATAAATATTAGTACTTTAAGCAAATACGTTAGAGAAAAGAAAAAGAAAAACATAAAACAAAAAAAAGAAGCATTTGTACCGGGTGGTGCCTCCACCCGGTACAAATGCCCCCCTGCCACGTCGTCGGGTGGAGGGACATTTGTACCGGGCCGAGGCTCCGCCCGGTACAAATGCTCGACCACATTTGTACCGGATGCTTTGTACCGGTTCAATACCCGGTACAAATGAGGGTTTTGAACCGGTACAAAATGCCGTTTTTCGAGTAGTGTCTTGTCGATTCCAGTCACACGTACGCCTGATGTTGAGGCGGGCTTGGGATGTAGGCTAGCTTTCATGCTAATTGGAATGAGTGGCGTTAGGAATGAATGCCGATACATGAGTTTGAAGGCTTTCAAGATCAGAGGAGCACATCTTATGGGATAAGGCAAAAGGGAAAAAGAAACTAAGTGCCTGCACATTAGTTCTTTTGCTTCTCTTGCCATTATGTGCCCATAAATGGCCAACACACTTCAGCGTTCAGCCATGCATCGACTTGCCAGAAATGCTGGTGCAAGGTGCTCAGGAGGCTAAGATGTAAAAAAAGGAGCCCTGCAGTTTTCATAGTTCTCTGTGACAGTTTCTCTAATGCTTGAGGATTTTAGGAGCCGTTCATCAATTCAGATCGGATGGTTTAAAAATAGGAGGAACCTATTACAAAGAACTAATGCAAAATTGTGGACCGGAACCAAATATTTGTGGGCAGGAACTAATACATTGTGGGTCCGGAACTAATTCTGTCCATAATTGCCGACCAATGGTTGTAGCTGGTGTTGGCCCATAATTGCCGACCAATGGTTGGTCGGCCCATTCACCAGAAAAAAAACTGAGTTCGTCACCATCACCGCCGAGATTTGACCCGTCGCCGCTGCCGACTGCCCGACTCGACTGCTCGCCCGGACACCACGCGCCCATTTGCTCGCACTGGCCTGCGCGGCTGCGCCGCCACCCAAATTAATCGTCGTTGCAGACCGCGTCCGGGGGAAGCATTCCAAAAAGCCGCTCCGCGACTCCCGTGGGGGACGGAGGCGACCCCCCGCCGCCTGAGCGCCACCGCCGCCGGTTCTCTTCACTCCGACCTCCTCTGCTCCTCCCAGCCACAGATCCGCGCTCTCCTCGACTCAATCTCTCCATCCATCCCTCTCATGGCTTCTCTAGAGGAGTGTGTAGGGAGATCGGAGAGGACGACCTAGCCTGCACACCACCTCTCGTCGCCGCCCCTGCCGCTGCCGGAGGCCTCTCCGGCCCCGGCAGCCACCACGCCGACGACCCCTTCTCCGCCCCTTCCCCCGCTGCCCCGGTCCATCCACGTCGTCTCCGAGCCGCCGACCACCCGCCGGCCGCTCTACCCTGCGCACCGCCACCACGCCATGGCCGCCTTCGTGGGCATCGACGACGACGACGACCTTCTTGACGACGATGACGACCCCCTCGACGACGTGCAGGGCCCCCGCGACCCCGACCCTCCACCCGCTGCCTCGGCCGCTGCGGAGGGCACGGACGCCCCGGGCGCGCCGGCCTCGGTGCTCTTGACTGCACCGGAGGGCAGGGGTGAGCCTTGCACCCCTTCTCCGTGCTCCGGCGAGCCGGCGCCCGCCTCCACGCTCTCGCCCGCGGCGGAGCCCTTCTTCCCCGGTGTCGCATCGGCTGACCGCGCCATGGCCAAGCGGTGGATGGACTTCTCCGACAACGACGACGACGAAGACGAGGTCATCGACATCGACACTGGGGAGGTTGCTGCTGCCTCCCAAACGCCCTACCTCGACGCCGTCCGCCGCGGTCCTGCTCTGACTTCGAAGCCCGCTCTCCATTCCATCGTGGTGCAGCCTCCCCGTGGTGAGGGTGGGCACCGCAAGCGCCCTCGGCGGCGAGGTCGCCGCCCACCCTCTCCGCCACCCCGGCGTCGCTCCCGGCGCGACACCCGCCGGCACGGAACGACGGAGACGGTGATTGGCCTACGGCGGTACGACCACCCCCACAAGGCTGGCCGGGCTACCTACGCTCCCCGTGTCGACCCTGACGGTTGGCAGCGTGTTCAGAGGCGACGCGTGCCTTCGCGGGTCGAGCGGGCTCCTCGGCCGGAGGCGCCGCCACGGAGGTGCTTCCCCAAGGAGCTCGATGGACGATGCTTGAATTGTCTCTCCTTCAAGCACCGGGTTGCTTCGTGTCGGCAGCCGTCACGATGTTTGCGTTGCCATGGTCTTCGGCATCGTGCCAAGGACTGCACGCGGCCTCGCCGCCCGCCGCCTCGCTCGGACCATCCTCGACTAGACGGTCGCGTCGCCCCTTTGGGGAATGGGCATGGCCCTGCTCGCCCTTCGATCTTGGATGCGCGTGCGTCGCCTACGCCGGTTGCTACGGCCACTGATGGTGGTCTCGCCCTCACACTCTCCACTACGGATGCCTTGGCCGTGGCTGCTTTGGCTGCGGCCAAGTCAGCGATCATGGCTGCGCTGCGCATCAAGGACGACGACTTCACCCTCAAGCCTGCCTCCCCCGAGCTGTTCGTGGCCACCTTCCGGTCCCAAGAGCTCCGAGATCGAGCTTCGAAGGTGAGTGCTTCTCCGGAGAGGCCTCCGGTCTCCAGTGGCCAGGTTGAGGTGCCGACTGTGGAGGTGACTCCTGTGGAGGTACCACTGCTGGAGTTCCTCGTTGACGCTACGCCGACAAACGAGGCCACTGCACCGCCACCCCACGCGCATCAGATCGCGGTGATCCCGGCGGTCGACTCTGTCGCCGCGACGGACGATCACCCGCCATCTGAACCCGGCGCGGTGGACGGCGGCCTACAGCTCGCCCCACTGCTGGCCGACGACGACACGCCCCCGGGCTTCACTCCGCCTCGGCCGTCTACTCCGCTGCGGAGTCCCTCTACCGCCACGGGCGCCACTGATGTCTCGGACCGTCCTGTTCCAGCAGAATAAAAGCTGGAAGCCTTCGTCGCCAATGTCACGAAGGCCACTCCGGCGCCTCTCTTGGACAAGCCGCCTCGTCGTCGTCGTGTTGATCCTGTCTTGGTTGACGCGCCTCCTCAGCTGCCTTCGTCTGAGGCACTCGGTCTTAGACGAAGCCGTCGCCAAGCTTTGGACCCACTCTCGGCCGTCAAACCGGCAAGGCGAGGAGCAGTGCTACTACAGCGGCGGCTCGGTGAGATTGGTGTGCCTATGCCTGTGGCGGCTTCGGCAGTGGAAGCGGTGGACAAGCTCTTTCGTGATGGGCCTCCGCCGCACTACTTGGACGCCATGCAGGATTTGTTCGCGATGTTGAAGAACAAGACCAAGATCTCTCCCCCTGAGGGATGGAGCGTCGACTGAGATCTACACCTAGAGCTCGTCGTTTAGGTTGTGTGAGATGTGATTAGTCCATGTTGGAATTTATGGTTCGGGTTGTGTTAAGCTGACTTGCCAGCTTGTGTCCAGTTGGAGTCCGTTCTAGGTGGGTTGTAACCGAACATTGTATCAATTTCTTCTTTGTCTTAATACAATGATACGCTACGCGTGTATTCGAGAAAAAAAAAAATCGTCGCCGTCCGCCATGGCGCCATCGACCCCTGACCTCTCTGCCTCGTCAAGCACAGACGCTCTACAGGACGCACCCGAAATTAGAAATTAGAAATTTTCAATTTTGTAATGACTCATGTCCTCTGTCTTCAAGCATGGAAGGGCGCCGGAGGTTTCTTGTTTCTTTTCCCGATCTACGTTTTGACTCTAGTTGTGGATGCAATGTTACAAAAATACCCTTTTTCAGGTTCCGTACATATTAACAGAGGAACCTCTCCGGTTCCTCTTAGTTTCTCTCAAGCATCGTAACAAATCTCGTTGTCTGTTGTACTCTTTGCGAGCAAAGGCGCAATAACTGGTACCGTTTTGTGTTCCAAATTTCTTTTGCAGCCTGCAGACCTTGTGTACATTAGACCATGTTCTATATGTTAGGTGATAAAATGTTGCATAATTATATACTCTAGCACTCATATATATCTTCGACTAGTCTTGGAATTACAGAAAGGGCGCACCATCATCTAGGTTGCAGTTGTTTAAGCAACATTTAAGGAAAAATCACATTCACATAGTCTAATCTAAAGTGTTCAAGATATTGACCAAAGTTTGATAAATTGGATTGCATATATCATAAAACTCATTTGCTCTTAATGAAATATTTACTGCAATAAGAAATATTTCAGTCATTTGGTTCCTCTTAATAAGCTTCATCTACCAACCGGTGCTGTAATCACTCCTATGCCTTTTATATACCATATACTACTATATATTAGTAACGTGCCATTAACATAGCAATGACACCAGTGGTGATTTCGAGAATCTCCAGATCTGCCGGTGCTCAGTCCTTCGGAGGTGCTCATAGGAGTAGGGTTTGCGTACGTGTATTCATAGGGGTGAGTGTGCGTGCGTGTTGTGAGCGTCTGCGTTGTACTGTGTAATCTCAAAAAAAAAACATAGCAATGGCACCAGACAGCATGCCTTATTATTAACCCCTGCCTTTTTTTATCAGATCCCATGCGTATGCCCTTTATATACCAGCATATACGTTCCACACATGATGACACGGGCAAAAAATGCAAAAGGGTGACTTCTAGGCGACTAAAGGCACCATATATATATATACACACACTGATATACAACACAGTATTTGTTCATATTATCATATATATCCAGCAATACCAGACTAAGACCATCCACACTCGTTCTCCTTTATTTCCTCCTTCAAAATAGAATATGCCATCCCAATCATCGAGATTCCCTCCTTTATACAACTTTCTCCCGCATCCATCTTCCTTTATATTTCTCCTCCACTCCAACTACCCACAGCGGGACCCACCTGTCATATTTATCACACTCACCACCCGCGCCACCCACCCATCCTCGCTCCATCCGCCCGCCGCCCATCCTCGCAACCCTCGCGGCCCGCCGACCTGCTCCCTCGGGCGTCGAGCTCCCCTGCCTGCTCCTCCGCAAGGTCTGCGCCGCCTCCATGCCCTCCTCCTCCGCGCGCCGACGGAAGCGCCGTCGATTCGGGGCGAGCTCCGCCCGCTTCTCCTCTGACGGCGTGGATCTCGGGGCATGGATGCGGCGGACGAGGTGCGCGTCTCGAGGTGCCCCACGGCGGCGACTCCAGCGGCGGCGGGCGGGAGCTCCACGGCGAGGCTGCACCTATCCCTCTCCTCCTGTCCGACGTCGAGCAGCAGCGGCGCCCCTGCTCCCTCCTCTGCTCGCGCGCCTCCTCTGCTTCCGGCGTCGACTAAGGCCTCGAGCTCGAACTGAGGTGGAGCAGCGACGGGACGAGCGCGCGGGGGAGCAGGGCCCCCGGTGGGGCGCGGGACGAGCGTGTGGATGCGGCGGCGGGCGGATGCGGCGGTGCGCGGATGCGGATGCGGTGGGCCGGCAGCGGTGGCGCTGGGCGTGGGGGACGGCGGGCGCAGAGGAGCTCCTTCCCGCGGCGGAGGCGGCCGGTCGAGCTCCCTGCCGCTCGGCGCTCGGCGAGCAGGGCGTGTGGTCGCAGAGGAGCTCCTCCCCGCGGCGGACGGCGGCCGGTCGAGCTCCCTGCCACTCGGCGCTCGGCGAGCAGGGCGTGCAGTCGCCAATCTTCTTCCTCCAGCCGGCTACGCCGCGGAGGACCTCGTGCGCGGCAGCGTCCGACCTCCCTCTCTCCGGGCGACCGCCGGGCACGACGGCAAGCCCTACTTTCCGGCGCTCCCCTCCTCCCCCTGCGGCGGCCCTCCTCCCAGCTCTCGATGGCGGAGTGGCGGGACGACGGCGGCCGTTCCGAGCAAAGGCGCGAGGCCGTTGGGGGCGACGGGCAGCGGGACCGTGGTGGGACCGGCTGAGGATGAAGGAGCCTCCTCGATCCCTTCGAAGCTAAAGGAGAGGGAGGCCGACGCCTTTTTGACGTCCTCCTCCAGGACGCCCGCTGCAGGGGAAAAAAGGGCATCCGTGTCCTGGAGGAGACGGATACCGTCCCCAGTGCGGGTGGTCTAAGCTAGTGCGTGACCGAGATGCCGATCCTGCTTGGGATGATGCATATTGCACTTTGATGCATCGGGATGTAGGAATGAGTGGCTTCAGGAGAGATGATCCGACACGCACACCGGCAGCTTTCGCGGACAAAATGGTCGACACCACTGGTCTGTTGAGTCTTGCCTGCGCAATGCAAATCGTTCGGGACCGTACCGTCTTGCTAGCCCGCCGATCACCGGTTCCTCTGCCTCAAGATGATACGGCCAGAGACCGAACAGTATAATTAGTTACCGGAGTGTACTCTCGGCGAACGATCCATGCCAAGGTCACTCGATAAAGAAAGTAAGAAACACAAACATCAGTGGAACCATATACAGCCGAGCAAATTATAGCTCTCAAGCTAATGCAAACCATGTACAATCTTTAAACAAAAGTTTATGCAACCCCAAAAAATTTTTTTTAAAAAAAGATTATTGCTCTTCTATTTCGCGCAAAATGTTTTGACTACTAACTGATGAACAATCTTCTAGCTGTTTGGACACGCTCTGACTAAACGAAGAGTAACAAAGCGTAACAGTATGCAGTACTGCGTATATATACAGCCTTGCAACCTAGTGGGCCTTGGACTGGATGCTTATGCTCAATTCCATGCCCTATATCTAATAGTAATATACCATTCGCGTTAGCCCTGTCACACACTTGGCATGAGCAAAGTAGCAAACTAGGAAGAGGAAAGAAAAAAAAGATTATTATTTTTTTGAGTCATGATCAAGGACACCGGAGAGAGAGGTGACTCAGGCGGACTTTTCTTCCCCTCTCGCGTCTTCCTTCCCCTGCTACAGGAGAGAGAGGTGACTCAGGCGGAAAGTCTTTCCGCCGGCAATTCGCCGGCTCCTTTCCTCTCCGGCGGCCGGGCTGTCGCCGGAGAGCTAAGGGAGGCGGTGAATCGTCGGTCGGGCCTGTATAGGATAGGTAGGTAGGTGCCTAGTCCTTAGGTTTGCTCGCCGTCGGCTGGCGGCGGAGTTAGGGTTTCCTGGCGGTGCTCGTCCGGTGGCGGCGGCGTTGCCCCCTTGGAATAAGCTCCTCCCGGGCTTGGTCCACCTCGTCGCCTTGTCTTCCGATGGCGGCGGCTGGCCTGTGAGGCTAGGGGCCGGCGGATCTGGAGACCGAGTTGAAGCTTCAGATCTTCTGGGCCCTTGTACAGCTGTGCTGGTGCTTCTTCTGGATGTGTTGGATCTCGGCGGGTTCTTCCTCCAGGATGGCGCGCGGCTCGTCTTGCTCTGCTTCTTCGCCGGCGAGTTCTCTGTCGGTGAGTGGGGTGTGAGCTTTTTATTTCTCCTTCTTTGCGAAAAGGTTGGAGATCTGGCCTTCCCCAACGGGTGGCTTGCCTGCATTGCTGGCGGTGGCGCTGGCAACGGGAGGCTATTGTTCCGGCCGTCGGTTTCCTTCGCCGACGGTGCTGGATTCCAACTTTTCTTCTTCCTGGTGCTTGGACGGCCGTGTTCTTTCTTCGTCTTCAAGGTGCTTGGGTGGTTCCTGAGCGCCGGCTTCTGCGGCTTGACAAAGTTTTGGAGTCCTTGCTGGAGGAAGGGGGCTTGCTCCCGGTGCAGGTGTGCGTCGCCGGTCACCGGGAAGAAGGACGACGCAGTGAAGCTGCCTCTGTCACCTGGGCTGTCATGTAATTTTCTTTTCTTCAGGGGTGTGGCTGTAAAAGATTGGGGTTGTACTGTGCTGTCACTGTTGGCAATATAATTCCCTCCTTTTCGCAAAAAAAAGGACACCGGATAGGGCACTTTCGCTCGTTCCTTTCCCACTCTTGTCGGTCATTATTTGGGACGCGATCCACGAATGCACACTATCTTGAACAGACTAAGCATTCAAGATCCACGAATTCACAGTCTAATTTAAAGTGTTCAGGATATTGATAACCAAAGTTGATAAATTGGATTGCATATATCATAAAACTCATTTGCTCTTAATGTAATATTTACTGCAATAAGTAAATATTTCAGTCATTTGGGAATTTTTTTTATTTTTTTGATCATTTTGCAAAATTATACGACCGTTTCAAAATTTATCAGTTTTGACAACCAACCGCCGTGGCCCACGGCGGCCGTGGGCCACGGCGGTTGGGCCAACAGCCGCGGGCCCCCACAGGCGTGAAGGTCAGCCGCCGTGACCCACGGCGGTTGAGTCCTATTCGCCGTGCGCTAGGGCGGCAGGTCCAACCGCCGTAGCCCACGGCGGTAGGGGCTGCGCAGCCGCCGTGGCTTACGGCGACAGATCTGCTGTCCTCTATAAAAGCCGAAAATTAGCCCGAAAATGTCATAAAAATTCGGAAAAAAAAGAGGGTTGGGAAGGAGAAGAGAGTGAGGGGGTGGAGCAGCGAAGCTCTGCCAGTTCTTCGCTTCATTGGTAAGTATTTCGTCGATTTCAACCCTTTTAGCACCTATACTTAGAAAGCGTAATTACTGATTCAATGTGTTTCTTTAGATCTGTAGTATTAAAAATGTCTTGTTTGTAGGGTTAGGGTTGAGAAGGAGAAGAGGGGAGGTGGAGGGTGCGGAGCAGTGAAGCTCTGCTGCTTCTTCGTTTCATTGCAGGTATTTCACTGATTACTATTTCGGTGTACTGTAGATTTCTGTAGATTTATGTATGGTATAGATTTCTGGAGTATAGACTATAGATTTGTAGTTCTAGTTTATAGTACGTAACATATTTACTGTTAAGTGTGTAGATTGCGGCTGATTAGTTTGCTAATTTAGTTTAGATATAAGTCTATTTGTTAAGTGTGTAGTATTTGATAGCAGTTATTGCTTTTTATTATGAATCAGACATGTCGGAGACAGTCACAATCAAATTATATTATGGAATTGGAGAAATTATATATGGTCCACAAGGAGTTGACTTGTCAAATTATAGTTCAATTGAGAAAAATGTTACAAGAGTAGGAGAAAAAACTTGGGAGGCTATAACCAACTGGCTGGTCAAGGCATTTGCAGTAGATTTAGAGCACCAATGCCTGTCGGTGATGGCACTAATCAACAGAAGTGCACAAGTGTATTGGGAGCTTGTGCCACTTGAAGGGACTCCACGATGGAGGAGTTTTATCAGAAATGCATACCGAGTTGGTTTGCCTGTGATTTTGTTTGTCCAAGTTTACCAGAAGGGTGGGTCTAGCAGTCAAGTGCATGAGGAAGCTGAGGATGTGGACGAGGGGGGAGGTGGTGAAGAAGGGGAATGTGCTGAAGAAGGGGAAGGTGCTGAAGAAGGTGAACAACAAGAGGAGGAAGAAGGGGATTCTGAGGATGAGCAGACATCTAGAGGTTATGTTGTTACTGGTGTTATTGATGAGGGAGAAGGAAACCCAGAGGTGATGAGACAATATCAGAGAGAGTTGGAAGCTGATGAACGTGCATTGGAAGAGGACTCTTCAGATGATGATTATGATGATTATGATGATGATGATGATGATGATGATGATGAAGAGGTCTCATGTTTGACGAGGGCGGAGCAAGACATGGGATAAAGACCACTAATTTTGCTGAGGTATACAACTGTGTGCTCCGCGGTTCAAGACCTCTTCCTCTAGTTGGCATCATGGAGTTCTTTATGTATCGTACAATGTTGTATTTTCACACAAGGAGCAAGATAGCGGATGAGGTTCTGAGGAACACGCAAATGAGATACTGCACAAGAATGACTGAGTATCTGACCAAGACTCAGGATAAAGTACTTAAACACAAGGTTACAGCGCAGCCTTGACACCAGTCTGATGACAATGAAATTATGTGGAGCTATGAGGTTGAGTGCAAAGGGAAAATGCGCCTAGGCCCTACCTGTGAAAAGACGCATCAAGTTGCTAAACTTGACAACCAAATATGCAGATGTACATGCCGGAAGCCGCAGTTACTACACATCCCCTGCTCACATGTGATCGCCGTATGCTATGAACTGCAACAATTCAGCTACCATAGGTACATGCCATGGTACTACGCCAAGGAAACTGTTCGGAATATTTGGAACCGAACAATTCAGGACTACCTCGTGCAGGGTACTTTTACTGAGAACCCCAAAGAAAATGTTGTGCACATACCAAATCCAGATCCTCAGTTGTGCTAAGGTGTTGGAAGACGGAAGAAGAAGAGGATTAGAAACAACATGGATGAAGCAGAAGCTGGAGCTCCAGTAGTGATGTGCTACAAGTGCCACAACACGGGTCACACGTACAAGAGGTGCACAGCCACAAGTTATGCTTGCAACGCACCACCTACAGCCAGTGTGGGCTCATCAGCAACTTCAGGACCATCCCAACCCACATCCGGACGTGGACGCGGACGTGGACGTGGGCGTAGGACCAACGCAGGATTCAGATGATCATAGTTGCTTGTAATGTTAAGGCATTTAATTTCGGAATTTGTAATATTTGAACTATTATTTCTTGTATGAACTTATGCATGGTACTGTATTGTAATAATTGAACTTCTATTTGTATTATTTTGCTGGTGATTGTTCTAATCTTTTTTTAATAATTTATGCCGATTCAGTTGTATTATTTTTTGCCTCTGATTGTTCTAATCTTGTTTTGCAGGTTTGCAATGGCCTCCTCAGGTCCTGAGTTAGACTTGGAGTTCCTCACGAAGAGGAAGGACAATGTCGAGGTGCCACAGGGGATCGACACTCCTATGTGTTTCTGCGGTGACAATTGCAAGCTTGTTAGGTGTAAGGTTCTGGGGTACGCCTACGGGATGAGGTTCTTCATGTGCGCTAACAATGCGCACAACCCGATCCAGCAATTCGACCGCAACCTTAGAGCCAAAGTAAGGACTTACTACATTTCTCAATTATTCATTTGTCATTTGTGGTTTATTATTTGCTGACATGTCTTTGAAAAAGACTACACCTCCTCTTTGTGATTTCATGTAGTGGATAGATACCGAGCAGTCCGACTTCGACAAGAGGTGCGTCGAGGGAGCTGCCCGTGATGCTAGGGAGAGGTGGTTGCGCATGGTTGAGTGGGAAAAGAGAGAGGAGAAAAAAAAGGAGGAGCAGAAGGAAATGCGCCATCGCCAGGAGATGAGAGAACGTGAAGCGGCCCAGGCCCGTGAAGCCGATAGGGAGAGGAAGAGGGAGAGGGCTCGCCGGGCCAAGGAATCTGGGCCGGATGCCATCAGAAAGGGGAAATACCCCCGCTGTACTCAGTAGACCTAGAGTACTATTAGTCGGACTGTATCAAATAATTTCGGATTTCATGACTTCGTCAACTAGGGTTCTCGGTTTGTATCGTTAAGAACTTTAATCGAACTACATTAGAGTGTGTTTTATCCGTTACGTGTGTTTCGTTACATTGACTGTAATATGCAGAGTCGTTGTGTTTCCTCTGAGTCACTGATGCGTTCCCCTCCCACGGATCGTCTGGCCCACAAAGCGACAGTACCCTAGTACTAGGGTGTGTTTTCTCCGAGTCACTGCTTCGTTTCCCTTCCCACGGATCGAAGAGCCCACCACCCAGCCAGCCTCCTTCTATATATACCACCATTCACTCCATTGTCTTCTTGTCACAGCATTCAACAACGGCTTCCTGGAGTGGGGATAAACACGGTTTCGGTCCTGAGTTGTGGCATCAGCAATCAGAAGATTTCGAAGCCAATTTCCCACTGAAAGGCAAGAGTGACTTCAGATCGATGCGTGATGTTAGAAGCTACGCACCGAAACAAACGGTGTTGTGGCCTAGGTGTTCACACGGTGAGTTTTGCGTGATGCAAGTGTACCAGGGATGGAACAACTCCGGTCGTCGCTTCTGGCACTGCCCATATGCATGGGTAAGCAATGTCCACAAATTTCCTCATCATCTTTCTTTGGTTTGCTAAGGTTTTCTTGCCTTTTGCAGTACTCCACCTAATCAGAGAACTGCGGTTTCTCTCAATGGGTGGATCCACCAGCTATTGATCCCTATCAACAGTACATCGACTACCTCAAGGACGTCGTCATCTACAACCTGAAGCGGGAGCTGTCGGAGGCACTGGCTTCTCCAGATCCATCGTCTAGCGCAGGAGAGGACCGGTGCTGCAGATGCTCGACCTGCACTTCTGAATGCCACAAGAAGAACAACCCCCCTCCGAAAGATTGGTCCCCTGCACCTTCACCACCTCCACCCCCCACCTGGGTACTACATGTTGTCGCAACACTCCGGTAGCTCTATGCTCTCCGGGCAGTTCTCGTACAACTAGATTCATTAGGAATGTTGTAATGAAATTTCTAAATTCCATAAGGCATGTTATCAGTACGTAAGGCGCTTCGTTAGGGTAGTACTAGCACCGTACATGCCATTGCAAATGTGTGTGTTTTCTCTGCTAAATTTTCAAAAAAAAACAACCGTCATGGCCCACGGCGGTTGGGCACATGCAACCGCCATGGCCCACGGCGGTTGCAAGGCGGCTGCCTGCCGCCGCGGGGCTCCTGCAACCGCCGTCTGCAAACCGCCGTGGGCCACGGCGTTTGCCCAACCGCCGTGGCCTACGGTGGTTGGACCAGCAAACGTCGTGGGCCGCCGTGACCCACGGCGGTTGGACCAGCACCAGCCGCCGTGGGTCACGGCGGTTGGTTGTCAAAACTGATAAATTTTGAAACGGTCGTATAATTTTGCAAAATGATTAAAAAACATATATAAACAAAATTCGTCATTTGGTTTCTCTTAATAAGCTTCATCTACCAACCGGTGCTGTAATCACTCCTGTGCCTACTATATACTATATACTATATACCATATACCATATACTATATATATACCATATACTATATACTGTATACTATATATAATATACCATATACAATATACCATATACAATATACCATATACTATATACCATATACTAGTACCGTGCCATTCACCTGATCAGTTGTTACCAAAGGCACCAGACAACATGCTGCCTTAATATTATGGGCTACGACCTGTACGATCAGTTGAAAAAGGACTCGTATGTAATAGAAAAGGACCTATATGTAAGGATCCGACGGTTGAGATTAATTCTATATGACTGGTTTTTTTAGCTGTCGTACGGTAGTATTCAAATGCCGTATGGGTAGAATGTAAAATGGTATTGTTGTAATATAGGAAATTAAATATATGAAATGTGTTAGATAGTATAAAGGGGCGGTGGGGAATTTTTTTTCCAAATAATATATATCTGTCAAATTACCATTTTACCCATAGAGAAAAACTGATAATACGACCGTAGGACCGTTGGGTCGTATTGTGTACCGTAAAAAACCTCGTATATATATAGTGTGTGCCTAGCAATGTGCCCGGGCTCTGGTGGCTACGATGGACTGCCGTTTGGATTCCCAAACCCCATGTCGGTCAATCCGTAGTGCAATTATTTCAGTAGGATTGCTGGTGTCACAAACAATTTCAGTAAGAAATTTGCTAGTGATGTGAACCTTGTTGCTGCCGATTATATCCACTTGTGTGTAGAGGGCTAGGAATTTTGTTTTTAATCAACGCACCCGAAAATAGAAGCTTCAGTGGTTGGCTGATAGACATGGATGGTGTTGCTGTTGCTATTGTGCTCAGTCTGGTCGTTCTTTTCTAATATAATCGGCAGTTCTCCTGCCAGATTCGTTTTGAAAACAGATAGACATGGGTGGTGGTGTTTCTAATGTTATTTAATTTTCTTTGTACATAAAGAGTAGGTAAACAAGTCCCTTTGAGTTAGATGTACGGAACCGTTCACTTGTAACTAATTTTAATCAGATCCTCCTTTTTCATTTTTTTTCTTGGTTATTTTTTTATAATATATGTTTTTGCAACAAGATGATACAACATGATATCAAAGACCATTTTTATATATTTCTAATCCAAATCCTGGTAAATATATCAATATCAAAGGTAATTAATTTGACTACAGATCATTCAATGAGACCAACTTGTTGGTTCATCTACCAAGTCCCATTTTGTGTCCCATATTCCTTTTATATATTGTTCCTCTTTGTTCCTCTCATGCCCTTGCAACCCTTCTTGTCGATGCTAGTCACATGCACGCTGATATTCAGCTACGGTGCGGGCTTGGGTAATTGGGTGTAGTGTTTCCACGCTAATTCGAATGAGTGGCATCAGGAATGCTGACACATAGTATCTCTTTTGTTCCTCTACTATATTGCTTTTCTGACGAGTTCCGCGTTGATGGGATGGCTGGGGTGTTGGTGTTGAGGATGTGACAGTTCGCCGACGACATGGATTCATTGTTCCTCACTGTCTCAACTCCGATGAGATTGGCGTCGACCTTGGTGTCCTCGCATGGTGTACGTACAGATGAGGATTTGGTTCCTCCGAGCCAATAATTCTAGCGACAACATCCTTGAGACGGTGTTCGATTGGCGGCGCTTGGTGGTGCTTTCTGGCTTCTGCAATACGTCTCCACGTCCACGGCAGGAGGATCTCGGAGCACAGGGAATTTACAAAGGAGGGTTCTCCATCTACATGTTCGCGTCTCGTTTTCCATCCATTTTGTTGTTCTTTGTAACGTGCAGATTCACTGCAATTCAATTAGGCTTCGTTTGGATGTAGATATTAAACTACTAGAATTGAATTGGCCACCAATACCAATTCAGTCTAGTTTTTGAATTAGGTTGTGATACCAAATTAGATGTTTGGATGTAGGTGGAATTGTTAGTAAGAATCTTATGAGGCGGTAAATTCAATTCATGTTCGGATGTATATGTGGCTTGCAATTGAATCGACTACTTCTATTCATCTTTCACCACGCGACCTCCCAGTGGTAGCCGGCCAGGAACGGGAACCTGTGCTTGTGGGCTCGTGGCGCCCATGGCTTGTGATGGTGCCCAACATGCAGCTGCAGCTTTGCCTTTTTGCAGAGGATGCGCCATGGCACGAGTCTTCTATGCTCGTGGCCGGAGTTGAGGAAGAAGGCTCGTCTGTAGCAAATCGAGCCCTGCCCCGTTGTATTGAGGCTAGCTGGTAGTGAACCGAGCTTTGCCCTGCCAAATGGAGACTCGCCGCCGGCGCATCCGGATTGAGACTCGCCGCCGGCACATTGAGGTCCACCCCGCCGGATTGAGGTTCGTCGCGCCGCACTGACTTCCGTTCCGCCCGTTAGATTGAGGTTCGCGGCGGCGCATCGAGCTCCGCTCCGCTGGCGTCGCTTTGACCTCCTCGTGGGGAGGAGGGGTGGGGAGGCGGGGGCGAGGCAGAGGGCAGCCGTCTGGTCTGCGGAGGAAGGGCGCGGCCGCATGGGAGAGCGGCCCAGTGAAGGAGGGGCTCGCCGGAGGTAAGAGACGCTCGCGGGGTGCGACCGTGCGAGAAGATGAGAGATGCGGATGCGCAGGGGAGAAGAGGGAACGATTCAGATGAATACGGAGGTGGAGGGCTCCGAATTGAGGGATAGCGTGTGGCTGTAGGTTCGTTCAATACCGCTTGGTATTGGAGGTGATTTTCAATTCTAATTCCAAGAGCATCCAAACACTAGGTATTAACAGTATGCAATACCAATTCTGAATTTCAGCCTTCAATGTCTACATCCAAACGGTACCTTAATGAAATCCCGTTCCATTCAGGGGGGAAATGTATATCATATATATATGATGAGTACGAAAGCTCTCATGATATGAGAGGGGTTACACAGCTTATGAGATGGTGACGTTCGTAACGGTTTTTCAATTTTCTCTCTACATAAACACAATAGGTAACCAGCAGGCTGGAGTTGTTGGAAATTTATTTGCTTTGCAGCATCCACTTTGAACAGAGCGATTATATGCACCGGAGTTTAATTAACAATCTTAATCACATGTTTTTGAATAAAATTTGCCAAGATTGTTTGTATTTGCAAAATACGTTGGTTCGTTAAGGATGGAAATAGACCGAGAGGCCATAGAGGGAATTTTTGGGTTCTTTCAGGTGACTTACAAATCTATGGTTTATTTTGCTAACTTCCAGCACATTTTATTCTTGTCAGAACTTACTTCTTGCACAACCATACTAGTTCATCACGTTTTGCCATACGTGGTGGTACCACATGAAAGTCATGTGAGGGATGGATGGGACCTAATCCAAGGGGAACCCACGTCGCGTCTGTGTCTCGCCACGTTTTGTCATACGTGGACGTTCCGCATTGTGAATATGCGAGGCAAGGATGCACTCCATTCAAAAGGAGAGTATCTGAGGTTGGACGATGTCCATGCAGCGATAAACGCATGGATACCGCTTCTATAGTGAACGGTAATGTATGTGGACGCTTTCGTGAGTGCTGGCACGAAAGGTTCGTTGTGTTCTGTGATCTTCTGCAGATACACTAACCACGTTTCGTAAGTCGCTAAGTGAGCATCGGCTAGTTCTCGACTAGTTATTATAGGGAGAAACGCGTATATGCCTTGCCACCGGCACTAACTTCGATTTTTTTTGGCTTGATTGCCTTGTGAGGACGAATAGGACGTCTTGCATCATGCTAAAAATTATGGAAACTTAAAACTGAACCCCTGTTTGTTTTATGTGCTCTCTAAGGTAAAATTTTGCTAGTGTGCATTGTCTTGCATAGCCTCTCGTGTGTAGATGTGTTGCTGTCCAAAAATCTGATGTGGCTGTTTACTTGATTTGTGCGCCTTGTTCAAGGATCAATTTGCATAGGTGATCTCTACCAAAGTTGCTCCATATCTAATCTAGTTTTTGCTCGCAAAAATTCACAGTCATAGCTTTTGTATATCTCAAGTTATGCTCAGACTAGTGAACCTCTGTCCTGCTGTTTTTCCAGGAACCAATCTGAAACTTTGCTTAAGTTGAGCACCTTCCTAACCTTTCTAGCTCAACCTTTGAATACCAAAAAGGTGCCTCCTAATCTTACTGAGTTTCTACAAAAATTGGGAATTTTGGGGCTCTGGTTTTTAAGTTATGAATTTTTGTTCACAACTGCCAGAACTTTGCCAAGTTGTATGTTCGTACCAATGGCTACCCCATTTCTTAACCACGTGCTCTTTTTATCGTTGACCGAATTTATCCTTGTACACTCACATCCGTCTGGTTCTCACTTCTGTCGTTATGTCCAGATGGACAACATTGGATCTGCGTCGGCTGATGTGGAGGCATGGACTCTCGTGGACTGTCCCGAGGAGGGTGGATTTCCTGCGCTCTTGTGGGACACCCTGAAGGACTTTGGGTACACCACTTATCCAGAGTACTCGACACGTGAGGTCATGACCACAGGCCAGCTCCTTCATTGTGAAGTGAAGGTGAAGATCCCCGTGTGCCCGACAAACCCTGGTTGGGAAGAGTGGGAAAGTAAGGCACAAGGGTTAAACCGGGCTGACATGGTGCAAAAGGCTGCTCTTGAGGCGCTCACCACTTTTTGTGGGAAGCATCCTGACTCAGTAGCTGGCACCGCAGCCAAAGTGATTCCTTTAGCGAGCGACACACTGGCCCATGGGTCAAACGCGAAGCTTTTCTCTCAGCTCAAGGCAACTCTCACTATAGTCCTGATCTTGTCACCTCAGTTCGCTTTTCCGAAGCCATGTATGACACCTACCGACTGATGGTGGGAGAAAGTGCCTTCTATAGACGCCAAATCTATAGACAACGAGTTAAAGAAGTGGAAAGTACCGCTCAAGCGTTGAAGGAAGCTCGAGCAATGATAGCCACTCTCAAAAAGGGCAGACGCAAGGATAAGGCAAAGACACGAGAATTGAGTGAAGTTATTCATGAGCAGAATTTCATTCTGGAGCATAATGACCAATATATGCTCGAACTAGAGAATCAACTGGAAGCGATAGCAGCTCCACCTCCAGAACCTGTCATTCCCGGACCAGAAGAAGAAGAGGATGCTGAGGAAATTCAAGGAGAATCTGGAGTGGAATCTGGACCTGCTTCACCGTAGCTTTTCTTCGGCATGGAGGACCAAACCAGTAGGAAGAAAACCTAAGACTAGCTTGTTATCTAGTTGGAAGTTGGTGTACTTGTAATAAGTAAGGAATTGTACGAGCGTAGTAGTAGTAAGGAACCCCTAGTGTGTGCAGCCGCTTTTGGTTGGTTTTGTGGTAGGCTGAACTAGGAGCTTTCTTTTGTGCGGCTTGGCTGCATTGTAACCCCAAGTATTATTATGGTGATTCCGGAACTCGGCATCGATGTAATGCTTTGGCTGAACCTCTTTCTGCAGTAATCTTCGTAAAGGCATTAATTAAGCTAGTTGTGGTCAGATCTGAGTTCCATGATGAGTACCAAGCTTGTTCGAAAGTTCATGACGATCTTGTTCACCAAAGTGCAGCATTTTTTGCACCTCCATACCGGGAGTTATGAAATGGTTAGTGGAACCCTGCTCGCTGTCCAAATCAGCTAGCCAAAACCTCGATGATAGAATTTTCTCAGGCATGCTAACCCTGAAGTTTGCCTGGGAGTTGAATACCAACTTGGGAGCTCAGGAATTCCTACACCTACTGATTTTCTTGATCTTTCGATCTGAAACTCTTTTCTCTTGATCTTGCTCACGAAGAATTGAATAAGTAAAATAGGGAGATAAATGTCAAAGATCTTTGTTATGCATTGGCATCCCGCATATGTTGCACCCGTAATGACATAATGGAGGAGCATAGAAAAGCAATCACATAGCACGTGCATTTGGAAACATTGGGTGAACTAACATGCATACGCATGGAAGATTTCAATATTCCTTCCCTATCTTTCTTATGTTTGGTGATGTTGTTGTTCCATAACTAAAGGTGCCACGACGGAACCTAGGGCATCATGTGCGCTGCAGCCATATGATTATCACTAGGAGCGCGCTAGGTATCTTGGTTGTGAGAATGCGACTCGCCACACATATACTCCGTCTCAACTCTATGATTGCCATCTCAATCACTAACTCATTCCTTGTGTAACCGAGCCATGCTAACGTGCATCATGAGCACCATACCGCATGAGCATGTGCATCATGCCTTCATAAACATGTGCATCACACCCAACTTTTAAAATCATTGCACCGTTAATGTAACAAATCGATACCACCCAAATTCACAAGTTAAATAACATGTGAGAAAGATTGTTCTGAAATTCCTATACCAACTCATCTCTTCATACTTTCCCTGCTTGCATCCGCAAGTAAACTCCCTGCAACAGCTCTCCACGACTTGTCACCTTTGACTATTCTTATGGGCTAACCTTGAACCGATGTTGGTTATACTCTTCGACATATAATCACATCGTGGTTGCTCCCCGGGGTAATTCAGAAATCTTAGAAAACCATCCGCCCCTACCTTGTTCTTGGAATTTCGAATCTCGGGATGAGATTCTTTTTAAGGGGGGTAGGCTGTGACGCCCCAGGTTTTCATTAATGCTAAGGACCAAGTCAAACACGTTGACTCTAGTCAAACCATGGTCAACCTGGGTCATCACCTCGAAAACCCAGTCAACAATCACTAATGACCCTCTTAATCAAGTCAACACACCCTTGTGGTCAAACCCTAGTCAAATGTTGGTCAAAACCCCTGTTGTCCTTGAACCCTCCAAGAACTTTTGCCGCGTTTTCCGAATTTTACTTAAACACTTCAAAATCAGCCAATACAAAAGTTATTCGTCTTTTCGAGGGACACACTTTTCATAATTGGCGACATTTAAGATTTTGAGTGGAGATTGGTGAAAAACTCGGTCAACTGCAACCGAGCACTATTCACTAGCGCTAAGAAAAACCTGATCTTTGCCAGCAGTTTATGCAAAATCCGTTGCTCAAAACCCCTATGAGTCTTTCTAGAAGTTGTAGAGGGTAGCTTGATCTACAACTTTGCTTATTGGCTCTTAGTGCACTTTAGTTCAAAATTTTGGAGATATTCGCAGTCAAACAGGGGCAAATGAACTAGAAGCAGGCGACGTCGCGCCGGCCTGAACGCGCCGGGCGCGCCCACGTGCGCGCGCGCTGCCGCGTGGTGCCCCGCCGCCCTCGGCGTCCGGACCCCCCACGCCGGTCCGCGCTTACCGAGGCCGCGCCTCCCGAGGCTGCACACAGCCCGAGCACTACGTGCCTGGGGAACCACGTCCCTGCCGCGTGGAACGCGCCCGCGTGCGCCGCCGCCGGGCCCTGCTGTGCCGTCCGTCGGCCACGGCCGCACGCGCCGGCCAGTGTCCGGGCCCCTCCTTCCCTCCCTCTTTGCTTCGCAGAGGAGGCGCGAGGCCGCCCATAAAAGAGAGCCATTCCCTTCCCTCGCGCGCACCCGCACCACTGCCACCTCCCTGAGCTTCCGCCGGCGCCATTGGAGCCGCCGCCGCCAAGCTTCTCTCTCCACTCGCCCCCACCGCAGACCCACACCTCCAGCGCCACCCCTAGGGCACCGTAGTGCTCTAGCAATCACACATTGCTCAGCCCCACCTCGTTTCTCGCCGGAGTCCAGGTCGCAGCGGCCGCCGCCGCCGGGCGCCGCTGAGCCCCCTCGCCGGCCCCTTCCCCGACCCATCCGAGCCACGGAATCGAGCCCTGGGGGAGCAGGGACCACTTCCCCGCCCTTGCCCGGCCGCGAGCACCGGTGAGCTCGCCGGAATTTGGCCGGACCGCCACCGGCCGCCCCTGGGGACCCAATTGCGAGGCCTCGATTCTTTCCAGGGGTCGATCTGCAAACCAAGGGCATTTTTGTGAAGGTTCAGATCTTTCCAGGGACTTGTTTGAAACTTGATTCTTAAATAGTGTTAAGCTTTTGGCTGAATCTTGTAAAATCCGTGGAAATTCCCAGAAAAATCATAAAAATGCAAACTCAATTTTGTTGGTTTCCTTGTGAATAACCCTGCAACTTTCTCAAAGCATGACCCTACTTTTGAGTGGTATTTTTTGCATGAAAAATAGAAATCTGTTAAACCTAGATCTATTGTAGTTCAAAATATACAGGTGATCTGTAGTTGAATTTTGGATATGTTGTGTGTAATGTCATGACTAGGCTCTACACCAAAATTTGCACAAAGTTACTGTGTATATCGTTTATTATGAATTGTTTTGTATTTATGATGAATCTGCCTAAATGATTTTTGTAGCTAAAAATAAACAGATTTTTGTACTCAACTTCTGCATGTGGTCTTGTTATGCCTAAGTTCATCTCTGGCGAATTAATTATGATTTTATATCTGCCAGAAATATTTAATCTTCTTTTATGCCTAATTTTCAATGTAAATGCATAGCTCAAGATCTAGAGTAGCTCTTGATGTGTTTGTTGTTTTCCTAGCCTTGTTTTGAGTCATAGAATCAGTGAGAGAAAGTTGGAATATAATTGTTGTGTATTTATTTTTCTATTCATTTCTCATGTTTTGGTAGCTAGATTTTGTCTTTTATGATATAATTAATTTATAGCTCTTATAAGTGTGCATGTGGGTTCAGTGGCTTTGTATATGGATAAAGGGCTTAAAATATGTCACCCACTGAATTTTAAGAAATTATTTTATGAATAAAAGCAATGGGAACCAATTAAAGTTTAATATGGAATTAAATTGGGAAAATCACCAACACACACCTAATGACCCTATGTATGTGATGTAAATCATGCTAAGGAGCCAAGTGACACACCCTTGCTGTTTTGTGAAATTTAAATTAATTTATTTGTATAAATGTGTACACAGTCACTATCAAAAAGAATAATTAATAAAGAACCCCATATTGTTCCTTTATTGGAAGAGTATGTTGAATGTATTCTTATCTAGGTGAATGTGGTCAACCATGCACCCCGTGGTTGTCATATGTTGTTTTGTGATGAATTAAATCAAAACCGTCATTTAAGTCTTGCATTTGCATCCTCGTGTAGACCTTCCGACGGTAGCTGTACGCTTGTGCCAGAAGGAGGAGACGGAGGAGCTGACGGAGACGTGCACTACGTCGCTGTAGAGCAAGACCTGGACCAAAGTCCAGAAGGGCCCAAGGCCAACCTTGCCAGCGAAGGCAAGCCCCGGATCATTAACCCCTCTTTTAAAAATTATGCAATTACCTTGTTATGTTTGTGCATTTACGTTTCAGGAGTTGGAGTGAAACCCTAGATGCATGAACCCTAGGTACCTAAGCTCTTTTACTAGTATGCTAGGTCGATAGCTGCTATGCTATAGGACCGGTATAAGTCGAGTGATGTTCGTCACTCGCGAGAATAGGTTCTTATGTTGGAATCATAAGATCTTTATAAATGGATTGCTCATGTGGTAAGAGCATGGGATTGGGCTCCGGTCCAGTGGCTTTCGTGGGCTAAGCTTTTGAACGTATTAAGCACTTGTCGGGAATGGGACCGGTAAGCCTAGTACCTTAATGAGACAGTGCGGGATCTTACTATTACTAATCTTGAGTATTCACCTGCCCGGCTAGCTACCGGGAGGTGGGTACATGTGTGAAGCTGGGTGCCTTGCGGGGTACGCCAGATAGCCGTGTACCCGAGACTGTAAGATTCGATCCCAAGCCGAGGACTTTTGGAAACCACCTGGTGGTTGTCCAGTGTGAGGACACCCTACCATGTGTTTAGGTTTACCTTGCAAGGTTATAAATCAATCGATTGTCGGCCTCTCACCATTATCTGAGACTGCTTAATCAACTGGCCATGATATCCCTTAATGATGGAACTTTGTGAATATTACTGCTTGAATAAATTGTATTGTACAATTCTTGATTGAATTAGTTGGCACACTTAGAAATGGTAATCAACTAGAATTTGTGCTAAAATATTGAAAGTAAGGACATACCCTTTGTTGCTTTTCAGCAAAAGAACTCCACTGGCCAAAAAGCCTCTCATGTCTAGAGTTTGGTGATGTAGTTATCACCCGACGGTTAAGTCTTGCTGAGTAGTAGTATACTCAGCCTTGCTTTGTAAATGTTGTTGCAGGTGGTTTGTCCTGGTGAGATTCCACCCGGCTAGGAGCTGGAATGGGTGGATGATGACGAGTGATGGCACCACGGATGGCCTCTCGTGATGTCTACCGTATCGTAGTATAATTTTCGCTGTTTTCGAACTCTGAACCTTTACTCGTCATGTCATGAACAATGGTTTGTAATAACTAAACCCTTCGGGGTAAATCGGATTTAATTTGTGTAATGTACTCTGGACTCGCCTTCGTGTGAGTTTTAATGCATATGTTCGATCCTTTGTTGCTATGTAAGTGATTTCACCGGGCTTGACCCGGCAACCAACGACAGGATGGTACTTTATTGTCGCTTAATGACCAAAGTGGATTGGTTTAGGTGATAGTACGGTATTTTCCTGGGCGGGTTGTCACACTCTCCCCGACAACGATGACGACGACGCAGGGGCTGGGTACCCGGGCGAGGACGGTGCGGTCCACACGATCTTCGGTGGGTCCCCGATGCGACCCTCAAGACGCCAAGAGAAGTTGATCTGGCGAGGGGTCTACAACGCCGAGTCCTCGACGCCGTCGTACCTAAAGTGGTCGGAGGTTCCGATAACCTTCGACCGCAAGGACCACCCCGACCGGGTGCCGCAACCGGGATGCTACCCACTAGTGGTAGCTCCTTTATTCAAGTCCAAGCGGATCCACAAGGTCCTGATGGATGGAGGGTGCGGCATCAACGTGCTCTACGCGTTGACGCTCGACGATATGGGCATCCCGCGGTCCAAGCTCTGGCCTTTGACCGTGCCGTTCCATGTGGTCGTCCCTGGAATGGAGGCACTCCCAATCGGGCAGATCGATCTGCCCGTCACGTTTGGGACCCTGCAAAACTTTCGCACAGAAACCCTCACCTTTGAAGTGGTGGGGTTCTCGGGGACGTACCACGCCATCCTCGGAAGGCCAGCTTACGCGAAGTTTATGGCCGTGCCCAACAATACGTACCTCAAGCTGAAGATTCCCGGCCCGAAGGGGATCATCACAGTGGGGACTACGTTCCAGCGCGCATTCGAGTGCGACGCTGAGTGCTTCCAATTTGCGGACACACTGATCCGGTCCAAGAAGCTCCAAGCTGAGCCTTCTTCCGAGGACCGGGAAATCCTCGAGTTGTCCAAGCGAGCGGCCTGCTCTTTTGAGCCTGCCAAGGACGTCAAGGATGCGGCCGTCTCCGACGATGGCCGTACGCTCCGTATCGGGACGGCGCTCGATCCTAAATAGGAAAGCGCGCTCGTCGACTTCCTCAAGGAGAATCTTGATGTGTTCGCATGGAAACCCTCCGACATGAAGGGGATCCTGAGGGAGGTTGCCGAGCACAAATTGAACATCAAGCCGGGATCGAAACCGGTGAAGCAACGCCTACGCCGCTTCAACGACGAGAAGTGCAAGGCGATTGGCGAGGAGATCTAGAAGCTCCTTAGTTCAGGGTTCATCCGAGAAGTATTCCACCCCGAGTGGCTTGCTAACCCTGTACTTGTAAAGAAGGAGAATAAGAAATGGAGGATGTGTGTTGACTATATGGGCCTTAACAAGGCATGTCCCAAGGATCCGTTTCCTTTGTCTCGCATAGATCAGGTAGTCGATTCGACAGCTGGATGCGAAACCCTCTGTTTTCTCGATGCGTACTCCGGGTACCACCAGATAGCGATGTGCATAGCGGACCAACTCGCGACTTCATTCATCACTCCGTTCGGCGCTTACTGCTACAAGATGATGCCCTTCGGCCTCAAAAACGCGGGCGCCACGTTCCAAAGATGCATGCGACACGTCTTTGGAGACCTTATAGGACGAATGATCGAGGCGTACGTTGATGACATCGTGGTCAAATCGAAAAAGACCGGCGATCTAGTACCAGACCTCACGGAGGTGTTTGCGAAGCTGAGAGAGCACAGGGTGAAACTTAACCCCAAGAAGTGCGTTTTCGGGGTCCCGAGGGGCATGCTCCTCGGCTTTGTCGTGTCGGAACACGGCATTGAAGCTAACCCCGAGAAGATCTCGGCCATCACGGACATGGGGTCGAGCCAAAACCTAAAGGGCGTACAGCGTGTCACGGGATGCCTCGCGGCACTCAGCCGTTTCATAGCAAGACTCGGGGAGCGTAGCCTGCCACTGTACTGACTGATGAAGAAGTCTGACCACTTCGCGTGGACACCCGAGGCTCAGGAAGCGCTCGACTCCCTCAAGAACCTGCTAAAGAGTCCGCCGATACTCACAGCGCCCGCGCCAGAAGAGCCGATGCTCCTGTACATCACCGCGACAACCGAGGTCGTCAGCGCTGCGCTCGTGGTTGAATGAGAAGAACCCGGGAGGTCACTCAAGGTGCAGTGCCCAGTCTATTTCATGAGCGAGGTACTATCCGACTCGAAGACTCGTTACTCGCAAATGCAAAAACTCGTATACGCAGTCTTGATCACCAAGCGCAAGCTCCGCCATTACTTCGACGCGCATCCCATCACGGTGGTGTCCAAGTACCCGCTCGGAGAGGTCATCCAGAACCCCGAGGCCGAAGGAAGGATAGCCAAGTGGGCACTCGAGCTGATGGGGCAGAACATTTCGTATGCACCCCGCAGTGCCATCAAGTCGCAGGCGCTGGCAGACTTTGTCGCTGAGTGGACAGAGATCTAAACTCTGCCAGCGCCCATCGAGCACAAGACATGGACGATGTACTTCGACGGCTTGGTCATGAAGGAAGGGACAGGAGTAGGCCTTGTCTTCATCTCGCCTTTGGGCGTGCGTATGGAGTACATGGTTCGACTACACTTCCCCGCCTCCAACAACGTTGCCGAGTACGAGGCGCTCATCAACGGCCTTCGAATTGCGGTCGAGCTCGGGATCCGCCGTCTCGAGATCAGGGGAGACTCAGAGCTTGTCGTGGATCAAGTTATGAAGGAGAAAAATTGTGTTGATCCGAACATGGCGGCGTACTGCCAGGGCGTGCGTGAGCTGGAAGGCAAGTTCCATAGGCTCGAGCTTCATCACGTGCTACGCGACTACAACAAGGCCGCAGACATCCTCGCCAAGACTGCATCGAGCCGCAAGCCTGTACCACACGGAGTATTCGCAAGTGACCAGCACGCACCCTCCGTACGCGTCGAGGGGGAGAAGCCGCAAGAACCCGAAGGGCCAGAAGTCATGGAGTTCGACCAACCTCCCGAGCCGAACTTCGAGGACCCAGATTGGCGTTTCCCCATCCTCAAGTGGCTAGTCGAAGGGAAGCTTCCCTCCGACCAGACGGAGGCACGCCGCATCGCGCGACGAGCTAAAGCGTTCGTCCTCATCGAGGGTGAGCTCTACAAGCGGGGCGCGGCAGGCATACTCATGCGGTGCATCCTCGGAGATCAAGGCAAGGAACTACTTCGCGAGATCCATGCCGGCACGTGTGGGCATCACGCCGGTCCGAGGACTCTTGTCGGGAAAGCTTTCCGACAAGGGTTCTACTGGCCCACAGCGGTGGCGGACTCCAAGGACATCGTGCGTCGTTACGAGGGATGATAGTTCTACGCTCGACAAACCCACCTCCCGGCGCAGGCACTTCAAACCATCCCCATCACATGGCCTTTTGCTGTGTGGCACCTCGACATGGTGGGGCCGCTCCGACAAGCGCCCGGGGGCTTCACGCATCTCCTCGTAGCGGTTGAAAAGTTCTCCAAGTGGATCGAGGCTCGACCCATCGTGAACGTCCGCTCCGAGGAGGCCGTGGCATTCTTCACCGACATCATCTATCGCTTCGGCATACCCAACATGATCATCACCGACAACGGTACCCAGTTCACGGGGAAGAAATTCCTGAACTTCTGCGACGACAACAACATTCGCGTGGACTGATCCACCGTAGCGCACCCGAAGACGAACGGACAAGTCGAGAGGGCGAACGGCATGATCCTACAAGGGCTAAAACCTCACATCTTCAAACGTCTTGAGAAGTTCCGAGCAATATGGGTGGCCGAGCTACCGTCTGTTCTATGGAGCCTGCGCACCACGCCTTGTCGAGCAACCGGCTTCACACCGTTCTTCATGGTGCACGGGTCGGAAGCAGTCCTCCCCATGGACATTGACTACGGCAGCCCACGAGTACGGGCTTATACCGAGGAAGGCAATCAAGTCGCACTCGAGGATGCGATCGACCAGCTCGACGAGGCACGCGACGTGGCACTGCTACACTCCGCCAAGTATCAACAAGCCTTGCGACGCTACCACGAGCGCAACGTGCGTGCTCGCGGGTTCCAGGTCGGGGACCTGGTCCTCCGACGAGTTCAAGGCAGCAAGGATCGGCACAAGCTTGCGCCCCCGTGGGAGGGGCTGTTCATCGTCGACCAAGTACTCCGACCCGGAATGTTCAAGATCCGATACGAGGACGGTCGAGTCGTCTCCAACGCTTGGAACATCGAACATCTGCAGCCGTTTTACCCTTGAGTAAATGCTCAAATCTTTTGAATCTGTGAATAAATGCCGCATGCTTTGTTCATACTTCTATAAGTACGTAAACTTTTCAGTTGCCATGTTTCTGAATGTTGCAACTTGTCTAAAGGCTGAGCGGCGAGCGTTCCTGCACCTGTGCAGAAACGCACTCCGCTCAGGGGCTACTCAGGGCACGATGCCCTCCTTCTGTTTTCTACGTTTTTTCAAAACAAAAATCGACAACTATGTCGCAATCGATCGCACGCGCGAGAGGTCTTTTAGCGGAAGGCTCAACCTTGCGAGAAGTAAAGATGGTGGCCTGCGTGGGGCGCGATGTTGCTGCTCGTTCAACGCTCCTAGCACCTACGCCTCCGCGACTACGGTGCGAAGGCCTGCGAGCACAGTTCGAGTCCTCAGGTCTCCATCCGACCTCTTTTCAAAAGCACTCGAGCGACCGCCCAGGCTCCAACCTAAAACGATTTCAATGAAAATTTCGCGAGCTACTTCTCGAATTTCCCCGAGTACTCGGGGGCTGCGAACGCATGGCACCACTTAGCGGTTCGAGATGGCTGGGCTCCCCGACTCCTACGCCCCCGCGGCTCCAGAGTAGAGCTTAGTCACCTCAAATTCCTAAGATCTACTACACGTTGTTGTGGTCGACCCTGGGTGCTCGGGAACGTTCGAGCTGATGTAACATTTTTTAGCAAGTTCTCGGTAACATGAAGCCGTTCATGGCATTACACGTGCGAATCGTTCTTAATCACCTACATCTAAGTATGATACATCTAAAGTGAAGGCTTAGAGCTCTCTGGGTCTTCTGGTGCGTCTCTTGGTATCAGGTCCAGGTCCTTCATGGCGACGTCGGCCATATAGCGGGCGAAGGAGGCGCAGTCTTCCTCGAGCTGATCGCAGTGCTCGTCGGAGCTGCCAGGAGCCCAGCCGCCGCTCAGCGCCATGCGGTCCAGCCCTTGGTAGTGCGAGTCAAACATGGCGAGCACCGGGTGCACCACCCTCCGAGCAGTTGACAGCTCCCGCTCCTTGATCACTTCCGGGAGGCACCCGACCTCTTCTAGAAGCCTGTCGGGGAGCATCGGCCCGAAGGGAACGCCGAGCCCTGATAGGACCCTACCGATAGCTCTCGCAAGCTTGGCGTGATCCAAGATGCTCGCCTTACGGGACGTCTCCGACTCGCACCGGGCGTTCTTGGCTTGCTCAAGCTCGACCGCGACTTGCTCCCGGGCCATCCGGGACTGCTCGAGCTTGGCCCTAGCCTCTGGAAAGGTCGACAAGGTGCAACGAGCAAACACGGTGCGACCGATTCAAAAGAAGAGCAAGGCAGGATCGAAGAAACTCACTCTCAAGCTGCTCCGACAGCCGCTTGATCGAGCCGTCCTTCTCAAGGATCTTGAGCTCGGCTGCGTTCACCTCCTGCGTTTTTTCTGTGAGCTTCACAGTCATCGTAGCGCGTTACGTGCGCATCCCTGAGACCACGAGAAGACAAATCAACATCGACAAAAACCAACGAAGAGAAAGAAACTCGCGACTAGAAGCGTTCGAGGCCAACTCACCCTCAACATCCTGCGCCAATTTGGAGTTGGCGTCTCGGAGCCGAGTCACTTCGTCGGTGACCTCCTGGAGCCTGTTGGTCACCTCGGAGAATTGTTTGTTGGTCGTCCTGAGGTCCGCGCTGGTGGTGACCAAGTCTTGCTCCAGCTCCGCCACCTTCGACTCAAGCGACGCCTTCTCCAGGGCGGCAGCCTGGGCAGCGTTATGGGCGGCGGTCTCAGCGGCAGAGGCGGCGGCTGCGGCCTTCTCGGCGGCATCATTGGCGGTCGTCGCGGCGGCCCGCAACTCCTCGATCTTCGCCTCCGCCTGGGCCAACCGCGCCTCAAGGGACTCCCGCTCTGTCGCGGCGCTGGTGACCGCGGCTTGAGCAGCCGTGGCGTGGTCTTCCGCGGACTTCACGGTGGCCTCGAGCTTGGCCCTCGACGACGCCTCGTTCGCCACCGCCCCGGCGGCGGCCAGGCGGGCGACCACTAGCTACATCTCCAGCTGGGTCTTCTCCGCCCGGAGCTCGCCAATGGTGCGCGCCTTCCTCGCACCGCACTCCGAGAGCACCTGTTCCGGGCAAGGGTTCAACAAATACGAGGTTTGCAAGAACAAGGAAGATAAGATTAAGCACCTAGATCGAGGGGACTTACCGTTGTCGCGGGAATGATGAGCTCGTCGAACGCACGACGCGCCCACCTGAGATCCCGTTCGAGACGGCAGCAGGTTGCGGCCTCCTCGCCCTCGTCATCCAACACGTCCACCTCGTAGGCGGCCGCCCACGTGGAGCGCACGATGTCGGTGATCCGCGCGTCGTCCTCCTCGGGCTCCGACGGCAGGCCTGCACCAGAGGCCTCCCCGACCTCTTGGATCTCCAGGGAGGTGACTCCCACAGCACTCCCGGGAACATCGTGTCCCAGCGGGGCTGGGAGGGTCGGGTTTGCAGTAGGCGCCGCCTCGATGGCAGGGGCGGCAGGCCGGGGAGACGACGACTCCGGCGCGCTCGCTGTAGTCGTTCCCACGACCGCGGCAGGGGATGGGGAGGCGGCCGGAGTCAGCTCTGCGCCGGCTGCAGGTTCCCCGAGGACCACCTCGACCGCCTCCGACGTGGCTGAGACTTCGGGAGCCCCGGCGGCTCCGACCAGGCCCGCCTTCAGCTGCTCCGCCACGGCCGCACCAGACGCGGGCTCCTTGTTGCCGGGCTCCGTCACTCCAGCTGTGGTCGACAGGCTCGGAGGCCTCGACTCCCGACTCCTCCGGGTCCGACAACATCCGCTCCAGCACGGCCTCGAAGATGGCCCTATCATTGTCCGGGAGGTCGGGCTCATCAAGGTCGATGATTTTAGGAGGGCGGGCAGTCGTGGAGTCAGCTACTGGCACCTCCACCACATCCCCGCCCGCCTGCGACGCTGCAGGCGCCGAAGCTTCTGCCGCCGCCGACACCTCGACCTCGTGTCCGCCGCCGATGGCAGCGGGGGCGCGATCTTCTCGGAAGACGCCACCACGGCATCGCTGCCACCCGCGGTGGCCTCAACCAACGGCTCGGTAGCTGCCCAGACGGCGTCCGCCTCAGGGGCCACCCGCACCTCGGCCAAGTTGCCGGCGCCCGACGCCGGCGGGGGCGCCGCCGACTCCATCACCTCGGTCGCCATGACCAACCCGCTCCCGGCTTGCTCTGCCAACGGTTCGGCGTAAGGAGGCAACGGGCGGGGCTCGGGTTGCGGGTCGCACGTGCCCAGCACTGCGCGTTTCAGTGGCGCAAGGCTGAGCACGTCGGTGTCAGCACGGCTGAGGAAGATACGAGTCAAAGACAGGAAGCAAAGCGAGGACAAAGAACAGTAAAACGACGAGGAATGGCGAACGAGAACTTACATGGAGGACCGGACGCGGACCCGCTTCGCAGGTCTATCCGATGGGCCTAACTCAGGGGCTGACCTTTTGGCCCCCGCCACCTCGGAAGCTGGCTCCCGACGCTCCGCCGGCGTGGGAAATGGTCTGTCGCCCCCCGACGGCTTGGGGGCGGCGCTTCGATCCCCCGACAGCATGGGGGCAGCGCTTTGATCCCTCGGCGGCTCAGGGGCTGCCCTCCCGGCCTCCGCCGCGCCGGAGGCCGGTCCCTGACTCCCACCAGTGGAGAGGGAGACTTGCATGGCTGGGGCGCTGCCACCGCGGATGACTTGGGATTGGAGGCATCGCTGGGGGGTGCTCGTGTCCCCTCCCTGAGGCGTGACCGATACAGATGCCGGCGGGGTCGACCTCGCCTTGGACGACGAACGCCTCCTCAGGGAATCCGAGTCCGGACGGTCGGAGCCGTTGAAGAGGTGGCGGGGGGAAGGCTCTTGCTCCGCCGGCCGCTTGGGCGGATCGTCCCGGTGTGGGGCGCGCGCCACCAGGGGCCGCCTGCGAGCGGGTCACCCTTTGATCTTCTCGGGCGGGGCGGGTCCCCGGCTGCGAGCTGGAACCCGCACCCTTCTCGCAGGCGCCCGGTTCCGACCGCCGCGGCGAGCTCACCTCTGCCGCCCGGCGCGGCGAAGGAAGGGGCGACCCGGATAAGCCGCTCCAGTCGACCTCCACGCTCAGTTCGTCCCCACTCCATGGCGGCGACGGCGACGGGTCCTCGTTGGAGGAGACATTGCGCTCCCCCGCCTTGCGGCACTTGATGCAATCGTTGTTCCGATCACGCTTTGCAATCTCCTTCTCCTTGTGCCGCGCCTTGCGCTCCGCCCTCCGCCTATCCACGGCCGCCTGGTTGCGCTTGAAGATCACCTCCTCCGGGAGAGGGGGCTTCGTGGGAACAAGGCGGGGGCTCTTCAGCTGAAAAGCAAAGAGAGGCGAAGGGAGCCAACGACCATCAGAAATTTCCGAGAAGATCCAAACCAGACAAAGATCTCGAAGAAGTCGGAAAAAACTTATCGGAAGAAGAAGCCACTTACGAGCTTTTCGGTCCCCTCGTTGGGGAGCATGAGCGAGAGCCGCGACGGCGGCCACGAGTAGGATGCTTTCCCAATAGCCACCGACACACGGTGCTGGACCTCCTCCTCCGAAGGTGGCTCGGGCGCCGTCACGGTCCCTACGAAGGGGGCCCTCTTAGCCGTCATCTCACAAAGAAGAAGAGGCCGCCTCCGGAGCGGGACCACCCCCCGGGTATGGTACTGGCCGATGACGGCCGCCAGGTCGACCCCGGCCTTGCGAAGGCGGGCCAGCACCGCCCAGTGCTCCTTGAGCAGTTTCTCATGCTCCGCCTTTGGGGGCCCATCGCTCCAACTTCTTGGCGCTTGGGCGATGGAGACTCCGGTGAACTCTGGCAGCGCGTGCTCGGGGTCGTTCTTGAGATAGAACCACCCCTTGTGCCAACCGCTGTTGGAGCTCGTCAGTGAGAAAGGAATGTACTTCTCGCCCCGGCCCTGCTTCATCCGAAGATTGGCGCAGCCGATGGTCGCCGGGACGGGGCCGTCCTTCAAGCAGGCGAACATGAAGAAGTACTTGAAGAGGTGCCAATGGGCACCAATCCCCAAGTACCCCTCGCACAACGCCTCGAACACCGCCATCTGCTGGACGCTGTTCGGGTTGAGATGCTGGAGCTAGAGCCCGTACTCGTGAAGGACAGCCCGGATGAACCGCCCGGCGGGGACGGAGAAGCTGCGCTCGTGGAACGCCACGAACGAGACGACGTACCCCCTCGACGGGCGCGGCATGGACTCATCCTCGGGTAGCCTCCACTCCTCAGCGTCGGTGAGCGCAGGGAGCTGCCCGGCGGTGACGAGGCGCTGCAACATCGAGCGGGACGCGTTGGAGCGCGACCAGTTCGACATGGCGAACGGCGGGCTCTCGTGCACGGCTCATGCAAAGGAGGCGGTGGCGCAGTGGGTGTGAAGGGCGAAAGACCCGGGCGGCAATGGCAGTCGAAAAGGCAGAAGAGGTAAAAGTTTCGAATCCTCCGCCGGCCCGGGGTTAAGAAGGAAGGGGCGTGGCCACCAGCCTTAAATGCTGGGTCCACCACGTAGAGGAGACGCCGGCGCACGCGGGCGCCCCGGGGTAACTGACGCCCGCCTGCGCGATGCCTCGATGCCCGCTGGGCCCGGGAACGCAAGCCGGCCCCGCCCCGTCTTATCAAGCCGTCACGTCCACCACGTCGGCCACAACCCCCACGATCTCTACGACGCCCACGTCCGCCGCGACCACCACGTCGCCCACAACTGCTACAACTTCCACGGAAGAAGACCCTGGAACCACAGCAATGCCATCGAAGATTAAAACCCCACAAGCGAGTCTACAACTCACTCGTGGGCTCGGGGGCTACATCCGGCGGATGCGCTCGCGCGCACCCACCGGGAAGATCAAAGAGCAAATATCAAACACGACGCCTTTCGTCTGAGCCTGTGTGCAAGTCCTTGACTCCCTCCCAGGCTCGGGGGCTACTGACGAGGGCCCGGATTAGGGCCCCCTTTGACGGCGAGATAATCACTCTTGAGGTGGAGTCTTCCGACACCATCGACAATGTGAAGGCCAAGATTCAGTATAAGGAGGACTGGGGATCTCTGTCAAGACCCTCACTGGCAAGACGTCATGCTTCCGGCCGGTTGGGAGCTTCCTCGACAAGCCTTCTGCTAGGAGAAGGCCTCTTCAACAAGTCTCCGCCTCGCACGACAAGTTTCCGCCTCGCACGAGGAGTCTCCGCCTCGCACGACAAGTCTCCGCCTCACATGACAAGTCTCCGCCTCGCACAAGGAGTCTCCGCCTAGCACGAGGAGTTTCCGTCTCGCCCCCGACAACCTGCTCGTTCGCACGAGCACTCTCCGTCTCTGACCAAGACGCGGCCCACGCAACGTGGCGCCGCCCCGACGCATGGGCTTCCCCGCTACGACGCGTGGGGCGCCAGTTCCCCATGCCATGCAAACACACCAGCTGGCGGCACATGCGGGCGGTCAGCTCTGACAAGGGGTGTAATGCAGCACTGCTCAGCTGCACATCCATCAACACGCCGTTCCATCCGAACCTGTAACACACCAACTCCGACCGAGGCACTCGAGTGCCCCCTACGATTAGCACTGGCCTACGATTAGGCCTTAACGTGGTGTGCTCATCCCGTACTCAAGCGGGCTGGGTCAGCACCAAAGTGCTCGGAGAAAGCGCCAGGTGCCCAAAGTAAGCAGCCCCGCCCGGCCACGCGGCGGCCTCAACAACAACACGGTTCAGCTCCTCTTCAATGCTCCCTGACGGACAGCGATGTACGAGAGGACATCCCAGCGACCCACGCTGTAACATTTACTTTAGTCCCCTTTTTGCCCTTCCCCCTTGCGTCTATAAAAGGGAGAGGAGGGCAACCGTCACAAGGGCTGACGAACTGAACACTCACACTCCAGGGACTTGGGCTCGACACCCTCTCCCAACCAGTTTGTAACCCCTACTACAAACAACCCTAGCGCAAGAACACGGCAGCTCGATACTGGACGTAGGGTATTACTCCTCGGAGGCCCAAACCAGTCTAAATCCCGGTGTCTCTTGTGCTAACCATCCGGGTCGGACACACGATCGATACAAATTTACTGTCCGGCGGTAGAGAACCCCGACAACGGGCGAGGTCGCGCGCGGGCGTGGGAGGAGATGGAGGCCGGCGGCACGGGCTTGGTGGAGATGGAGGTCGACTGCAGAGAAAAAGGATGGTGTCGCAAGCGCGAGGAGCTGGAGGTCACCTGCACATGCATGGCCGCCGGCGTCCAGATCCGCCACCGGAGCTCCGCCAGGAAGGGGGAGGCAGGGAAAGGGGGAGGCAGGGAAGGCGGGCGTGTGCGTGGGGAGGGTCGCGGCAGGGAGCTCCGCTTGCATGCACGACGTCCCTGCGCGCCGGAGTCCGCTCGCCGGCGGCGCCGAGCTCAGGGCGGGGGTGAATTTGGCTGGCCCGCCGCCGTTGCCTCCCGCCGACCCAACACCGGTGAGCGCGGTGGAGCCGGGAGGCGGGAACGCGGCAGAGCGGCGCAGAGGAGGCCGCCGGCGGGCGCGATGGAGCTGGGCCGCCGGCGGGCGCGATAGAGCTGGGCCGCCGCGGCGTAGGGGAGGCCGCCGGCGGAGGAGATGCAGCCGGAGGAGATGTGGCCGGTGAATGGATAAGGGTGCTCGCGGTGTGAATGGATAAGTGGGAAGGAAAGATAGGAAATGAAAAATAATAAGAAAGGAAAAAGAAAAAGGGAAATAAAATAAGAAAAGAGAATAAAAAAGGAGGGGCTAATACGGACATTTCATCCTCTTACACAGTTAGGAGAAGCTGTTTTACCAAACGTTTTTCTAAAACGGTTTCGGATTCATCAGAGAATATGCTCCACCAGCACAGTCATAGCCGAAACTGCCACAGCCACAGCCGTACCAAACGCACCTGATAGTGTGTTGGCTCCCAGCTTGCATAGTGTGCCTAGCAATGCGAGGCCACGATGGATGTGTAATGTGGTTGCATTTGGATTCCCAATCTCAATGTCGGTCAATCTGTAGTGCAATTTCAGTAACACTGCTGGTGTCATAAAATTTCAGTAAGAAATTTGCTAGTAAACAGCAACATGGTTCAAATAAGAATTTTGTTTTACTCAACGCGCCTGAAAACAGAAGGTTCAGTGGCAGGCTGACAAAGTTGTAGAAAAAAGTTTAGTGTCACAAACGGTCAAATACGGGATGGTGGCGTTACTAAGGGCTTGATTCAAAATTCTTATTGAACCTTGTCTTTTACTCAAATGCGGGATGGTGGCGTTACTAAGGGCTTGATTGCATAGAGAGTATATTGAAGTGGAATGAAAGAGGATTGAGCTAAAAATGAATAAATTTCCACTCCATTCCCTCTCAGTCCACCTCAATACTCTTCTTCCCAAATAAGCGCTAATGATATGGTCCGATTAAGTTAGATGTATGGATCCGATTAAACAGTAGGTAAACAGGTCCGATTAAGTTAGATGTATGGATCCGCTCATCACTTGTAACTAACTTTAATCAGATCTGTCACTTTTTTGTTTTTTTATTATTCTTATAGTATATGTTTTTGTAATTAACAAGATGACACAGTATGATAACGAAGACCACTTTTATACCCGTTTTAAAAAGACCACTTTTATATATTTCTAATCCAAATTCTCATAAAGATATCGATATACAAGGTAATAAATTAATTTAACTACATATCACTCAATAAATAGAACTTATTTGTTCATCTACCAAGTAATATTACACGTCCCATATCCCTTTTATATAACGTTCCCTACAGCTTGACAGAGTCCACCGTACCCCGCACTTCCACTCACAAGTTCACATGCACGAAAAAATCATGAGTCTCGTATGCCTGATATACATGAGCCACACGAATTGGAATGAGTGGTGTTAGGAATGCCGTTACGTACCTCTTCCTGACCTAATCCCCATGCAAAAAGACAGAAAGGCGAGTTTGTGTCTTGACGGCATCAGGAATGTATTCTCCATCGACGGCCTTGCTGGGGTGGTGGTGTTGAGGATGTGACAATTCATCTTTGTGGAGGGACGGTGTGGCACTTGTGTTAGTCCCTGCACATTGGCGTCGACCTCAGTTTTCTTTACCACGATGTACAGCTGAGGAGGGTTCGCAGCCACCACCAACCATGTACTGTAGCGGGTGTGGGGTGCTAGAAAACAGCGCCACAATTCCACAAATCCACAATCCTGTGGTGTGGTTGGCAATGGCTGCCAGCATGATTTGCATGCGCGCGTGATTGGTTAACTGCTTTCATTCACCTTGGTATTTGGAGCAACACTCCACATGCCTAATAAACGAGAAGGGAGTAGCCCGCTACTTTGTGAAAGTGGTGTGGCTGGACCTAGGGGCGGATCTATATTGTCATTAGGGGGTGCTAATGCAACCCCCTCCCCCCCCCCCCAATTTTTTGAAAAACGGTGTATATGTTCAAATTTTCACCATATTTGCACCTCTCTTGATTCACTTCTATGCACCCACAAGGCAATTTGCACCCCCTTCATTTTGCTCTAGCTTCGCCATTGGCTGGACCTATACATGGGTCCCACGTCAAAGAACTAAAATCTTGCATTCACACCTTACAATTTTAGAGAAATCGGCTGAAATTTAAGCAACCGACTCAATTTGAAATTTATGCAGCTGACTCAATTTAAAAAAATGGTGCGACTAGACTTAGACATAGGCCCCATGTCAAGAATCGGACCCTAAAACAAAAACCTCGCGTTCAAACATTAAAAGTTCAGATATTTGTTGAAATTTATGCAGATGACTCAATTTGATAACGTCATACTTTGTACAAAGTGGTGCGCTTGAACTTATACGTGGGCCACACGTCAAGCCGAACCTTAAATGTTCACTTTCAACCCGCCCCAACTCGCATTTGTCTTATACCCAACCTGCCCATACCCATTAGATATTAAAATGCATTTCCACCAATCCAAACACATTCCGCACAACAACCCACCTCATAAAACCCATTTCAACCTGCGCCATTAGCAGCCCTACATTGAATACCCATGATTTTTTTTGCTAATCAACAGTATTCTTTTTTAGATATAATCAATGGTATTCAATACTATAATTAGCTCCAACGAGAAATCGAACCAGAGTGGTTGCATCATAGCATCGTCCCTGCTGCCAGCGCTACTGGCACATCACTCTTGATGCCGCTACCGGCACCACTGCATCTTCCACATACCAGTCACGTTGTTTCAATTCTGCTGGGCGTCCAACGTATGTGGATCGAGCACTTGTAAGTTGTAACTAATGTTTTCTTGGTTTTATAATATATATGTTTCGCAACAAGACGATCAATACAACATGTTACCAAAAGACCACCTTTATACAGATGTCAAACATAAATCGTCACAAAGATATCGATATATAGTGAATCTGAAGCTCTTGTAGGAGCTCTCGCTTTTATAAGCCAGCAGCCTCAGTGGAGAAGGTGCCACCCGTCATACACACACAAAAAAAAAATGTATGCTTAGGCATCTCAGTGGCAGTTTTACGGGCACAGTTACCTAGACTGCCATGTCAGCTTTTGAGTACGATGAAACTGTTAATCTCAATGCATAGTTTCACGAGCACCGTTTCATAGACATGATACAACATTTAAAGTCATACATATGTTGTGATCAAATGTGGCATGATAATTATGTAGCCTTTTGTAAATAGAACAATTCCATTTGAGTTTACTGCAATATTTGTATGAATCTGCAACACCAAAAAATGTGCCATATCCAAAGGTCATGTGATGCCTCCGACATTTGCTTGCTAGATCATCATCTTCCTCAGACACTTCATAGATGTTAGACAAATCAAAGCAAAAACAATATAAAGAAGTGATGCTACACAAGATAACTAAATAAGTTGTCGCCTGTGATCTGAATAGAAAAGTGCTACATCCATGAGAAACGAGATAAGTAAACAAGATGAAAAATTGAAACTACATACGGGAAAAACAAGATGCGGCTTGTGATCATTGATAACTACCATATTCTCAAAATAACTTGCATCTTCCTTGCTCGTCAACTGAAAATAGACCACCAAATATTAGTCGCATGTGCAGGGTCAGAATGCTTGAGCTTCAGAAGAAAAAAAAGTTTCAGCCACTCCACTAAACAGTGTGCAATATTATTGTATTGTATCTCATAAATAAATTGGTTGAGGAATCATGCATTTTAAGCATGAAAGGCATATCTGAATTAATCTACTGTCAATATCAGAATTAATCTAGAACAAAATAGTCAGATAGCCAAAAAACAGCAGTCATATACATACGCTCATCACATTGTTGGTTGTCACTGCTATATCTTACTATTCAACAACTACATTCAGTATACTACATTTGGCTGTAGTTTAGGAATTACCAAGCAATTCAAATTCATACAATTTGTCATGAACTCTTATGTACCATCACATTTATTAGCTTCAAGGACATAGTTCAGTTTAAAGCACATGCTACCAGAAGTTCATCCTGGTAGTGTCAACCATATCCACAAGATGCAACCAACAAACAGAACATCAGTATACCATTTGTAGTCACTAGAGGACCGGAGTCCAGAGGCACCGGTCCAATGTGAAGCTTGCACTCGGGAGCTCCTAGGGGTTGCCATTGCAACTGCATGTCAACAAACAACACAAATCAACAATCCAGCTTGCAAGAAAGCTATCCAGTCGTGTCTAGAATACATAATTAGTTGAAGGTGACAAGAAATTACCTAGATCTAGCACAGACAGAGGCATGAGCAGATCGAGTCGCCCGCCAAGGTGCAGGGGTTGTTGCCTGAACGGGGGTAAATCTGCCAGCATGAGGACAGCTTCAGAAGACATGGAGGGATTTGAGCGTCAGGGGCGTGGATGGCCGGCCAACAACGGGGTCACGGCCTCACTGGGGTGCAACTTCGATGGCCTGCCGCCGGTGCAGCTGCCCTTTGCCTGGCCGCCGTCGCCGTCGCCGCCGTTTGTCGGGCCGCTGTGGGACATTTGCTGCGACGGAGGGGGAGACGGAGTGACGGCACCACCGCACCGTCGTCCGTCGATTTCGCGATTGGCGGGGAGTAGCGGAGGAGAAATTTGTGGCGCGAGATTTGGAGGAAGAGGGAACATTAGCGTGGGAGGAGGCGCAGGAGGGTGCGAGGGCCGAGGGGCACGGGAGGCGGAAGGCGGAGCCGCGCAGGAGATCCGACGATGAAATGTCGGAGCACTCACTGCGGGTTTCGTCGAGTTTCACGAGACTAGATACTCGAGCCCGCACGGTGTCGTGTGACGACACTCTGTTTTTCTCTTTCATCATTAAATGTGCCAAGTCAGCAAATTGATGATGTGTCTGATAATTAAATGTTATGAAATCTTTACATGAAATCCCACTTAGGTCAGTCTCAGTGGGGTTTCATGAACATTAAATAGGCTGCCATGTAAGCATTTTTGATGATGTGGCATTATATTAATGAAGAGAGAGGTAAAATGAGTTTCATGAGGATGAAACCCTCCCTACACAGTTACCTAGACAACTTGTGTCTTCCATGCAACCTAGAAAACAACAATAGATGAAATTATGCATTGAGAGGGAGGTGTTTCATTATAGTTTCAAATGTTTTTAGATGATGTATCACTCTAGGTAATCGTGTTCATGACATCTCCACTGATATTGGCCTTAGACTGACATTAAGTATTACAACTTTCACTGTTGAGAACTCTTCTTGCCATACGTCTTCTTCATGGACTCGCCGGTGTGACGCCACCCTTCTCCCCAGGCCCAGCCCGTCGACCCCGCGCCCGTCGCCGCCTCATCCTGGATCCCTCATCCTCGTCCGCCGTCCCCACGGCCGTCCGCTCCGCCCCTTCCCCCGACGGCCGCCGCTCCGCCCTTCCCTCGACGGCCGCCGCCCCGCCCCCGCCCCTTTCCCAGTTCCCTCGAAAGACGCCACGCCGCCCCTTCCCTCGACGCTGCTCATCCTAACCGCCGCACCGCTCTGCTCCGAGCCCTTCCCCTCCTGCTGCCCCAGAAGCAAATCGTGGAGGCTGCCCCAAACACGGAGGGGTAGCTTTTCCCAGAAGCAGCTTCCTAGGCCAGCGGGATTCTGTTTCTCTGCTCTCGGCCGCATCCACAGCCGCAAGCGGCAAGCCCACTAGCTCTAGGCAGAATTGTCGCCGCGAAGTGCAGGTGCAGTGCGAGGTAGTCACCTTGCCTCCCTCTAAGCCCGCGCGTGGCCTGCAGCTCTGCCAATCGCCATGGAGGAAGGAGGAGGCGGCGGGGACTGGAGAGCCCACTTACCTTTGGGGGCTCGCCAGAGGATCATCGCGAAGATGTGAGCGCTCTCCCTCTTGTCACATCCCCACCCGCTTCCCTTTTTCCCTATCGATTTCTATCCGCGCGCGTGCAAGGGGGCGTTCCGTCTGGAGCATATTCTGGCGCCAGGCCACAACTAGGGGTCTGAATCCTGCAGTCCAATCGATTTATTAGTTTGTGGCTGGTTGCGATCCATAATTTGTGTCGGCTCTGGTGAAGGTGATTTATATGTATTGTGACCCCGCAAGAAATGCCCACAATTTGTTTTGTTACTCCAATATTTGTTGGGTGGGTCTCGTTGGGGGGGGGGGGGGGGGGGTAAATGGTGGTTCCTGCATTTTTTTGGTATTCTATATTTTTTTGTGTTTATTAGAACTGATACTATGAACTTTTTCAGGTCAGTTACTGTGCAATATCTTTTGCAACTACCTTACCTTAAATAAAGCTAGGAACTGACATCATATAGTTGTCCAACTATGTTTACTTAGCAGTTAGTCCCACTATTTGTACATGATTCATGTGCATACAAGGAGACATAGATATGCAATGGACTGATGCCTTTGTAACAGCTTACCCCATTTTGTGAATTTTATAGCTTGTTGACACTTGGAACTGTAGTTATTCACTTATTCTACGGCATTGAGTATCTCATTATGTTTTTTTCTGTTATTTGTTCAGTATCGACATGCTAAAGAGGTCATTTCCAAGCAATTTGACCGAGGGACTGATTGATCTTCAGAGTTGCTGACAAACTTGAGTGGAGGATGTATTCACTAGCTCGTAACCAGGTTCACATTTGATGCTTTCCACATTAACTGCTTTCTGCTGTGTGATTTTTGAAGTTTGTTATATTTAAATATCATGGTATTTATTGCTCATTGTAAATGATAAATAACAATTTTCTTGCAAAGCTCCCATGTCCCACAGGAGTGTGATTGCTTTGCATTAAGAAAAGCTCTTAGTCTGGTACACATGCATGCGCATTGGCAGATTTGTACAAATTGTTAAATTGCCAATTTTCATTCAGTTTGAGCTTCGAGCATTGTTGTCAAATGCATAGTGTTTTAGGAACGACTTCGATATAATCGTTGTAGTTTGTTGTGTGTTATGTGCTACTTTCCTTGTGAGAGAACTATGTTCTTCCATTCAGTGCTAGAGCACGAAGGAGTTGACAGATATGTTCTTCCCTTAACAATGCATATTTGCACTTTATGAATGGACACCATAATTAGCATTTCTTTTGTTTTTTTTGGTGTGCTTGGAGCAATGTTTTTGTTATACTTCGATTGATTTTCTTCTGGTGTGCACAGAGCGATTATCTGCGAACAATTTCCCTCAGAATGCTCTATTTCGAGTCTGAATCTCCTTTTGCACCAGTACATCAACAACCCCAACTGCCCCTACCTTCACAGGACGCCTATAATAGGCTGGTTATTCATAACAGTGGTACTGAAGGTATGCAGCAAGTATCTGTGCCCAGTACAGACTGATCCTTAGTTTCGATGCTTTACAAGCAGAATTGCAATGATGACCACATCGAATTATCTTAATCTGATGAGAAAATCCTTGAATCATCTCACGAATCATGGAAAAAAGAGAGATCTAGACTGATCTTCCTTAAAAATAAAAATAATCTAGCTGATATTTTAAGGTACTTCAGTGTTCTTTTAGTGTGCAAGGTGCACCAAAACTAAAACTGTAATAGATTTATAAGTATAGATTTAATTTAGATCGACTATCATATTCTGTGATTATTTAATTTTTAGTAGAACACTGGTGTGGTAATTACTGACACTAGGGTGTGTCTTTAGACAAGCACCTCATATGCAGCCCGCAGCAAGACTTCTTGCTTGTGCTGCTGCAGGAACCGGAAGTTCTGACATTCTGGATATGCACAGATCTTCACAAACGCTTGCCCAGGAGGGTCCCCATGAGGGCAAAAGCACCTTGGATTGCTGTAGTGTCGGCAGGACAGCTAGGCCGTCCTCAATCGCTGTCGAAACAAAAGAATAACAATTGTGTGTGTGTGTGGGGGGAGGGGGGGGGGGGGGTGGGCTGGAAGAGATTAGCCGTGGTCCTTCCACTACTAGAGATCTAACTCCATATTTAAATAAAATCAAGCAAGAAGCAGTAGGGTATGGTCAACCATATGATATTGCTTCCAAACTTCTATGTTGTACTAGGGAGTCACACATGTGTAATGTAAAAGGCTGCACCATTCTTTTGACCTTAAACGGACCTATTTACTGGCCCTGGTCAGTCACTAGTATACCAGTACCAGCGCTCTATCTGAAAACTGAATTTTGACAAATGCCTCTAAATGCAGAGGGCTTACTTGATAGAGATCCTCCAAGAAGTCACAAGAGGCTCTGTAAGGATGATAGACTCAGTAACCTTCCAGATGCAATGATTCACCACATTATGTCATTTTTATTAGCTAAGGAGGTTGCACGCACATGTGTGCTGTCACAGAGATGGCGCCTGCTTTGGACCTCTGCACCATGTCTTGATATCTCTTTTGATCAGTTTGGCAATGACAGAGTGCGGTTCAGTATGTTTGTGGACCATCTTTTACTATCACGGGAACCTGTGTCATTGGATACATTTCGCCTTCACTCTTTCGCTGTAGATCGAGCCAATAACTGGATTGATCATGCTATCAAGCACAATGCCCGAGTGCTTGAATTCACCGAATGTACAAGATGGGAACCTTTGTACTTGGATCCACTACGCATTGCTTTCACTTCTACATTCCTAACATATTTGAAACTTACAAATGTTGCTCTAGAAGCCACTGTCTTTGACACACTCAGCCACGCATGCCCATCTTTGGAAACTTTCCAGTTGATATGTAGCTTCTTTGAGGCATCTGACATTTGTTCAAATTCATTAAAGAATTTGGATATTATTAATTGCTCTTTCTCAAAGGATCTTAGGATTCATCTTCCTAACCTGATCGCTTTGTGCATTGCCCAACACAAAAGTGCTTCATTCAGTAACTCTTCCAAAATAACAGCAGCAGTCACTCTATGTGATCCTTCAAGTGCCAAGAATATAGAGTTGTCATCTTCCATTGCAGAGGTATGGTACGCCTCTAAAGGTGGTTCTCACCCATGCTCCTGATTATTGTCTTAAGTTATTTCCACTAAAGCTGCATTTGTTCATTCTTTGCTTTACATATTTAAAAGGTTCGATTTGGCAAAGAAACACGGAGGTGCCTGATGTTTGACAATTTAAAGAACCTCTCTCTTGGGGAGTGGTCCCTTTCGGATAATTTTTCTCCACTAGTTTACTTCCTTCTACACTCACCTCAACTAGAGAAGCTCACGCTTAAGCTAAAGGTAGATCATGATGTCTTTTACTTTTTACAGATAACTTTCTTCAATGTTTTTAGGACTTCCGAATGAAATCTTACTCTCTTCAACTTAGGTGGAGTCAGGCAATGGTGTGGAAATAGATGCAGTTTGCTTGAACGGGAGATCTTTTTCATCTGTCCTGAAGAAAGCAATCATCTTTTGCAAGGAAGGTGATGCTAGGGTTGCTGTGCTTACGACCATGTTGTGTGCTAATGCGAAATCTCTGGCTGAAGTTGAGATCAGACACTACTAGATGTCTGTTGGGGATTCTGGAACCGGATGGTACCCCCAAACATATACGAGAAGAAACTCAAGAATACATTCGTGAAGGAACTCGAGAACTCAGAGGCAAGGGATCTCCGAAAGTCTGTATTTCTCCTCAAAAGTCATGAACCCTCTTACACGTGCCCTCGGGTCCCTTTTTACAGGGAGACGAAGGGACTTTTACATTCCGAGATTACCCCCGGATCTAAGGAATATTCCAAGTGTGAACATGTACACGAACGTCTTTTACATCCCGTGATTTGCGGAACTAATTTCATATATTTACAAGTCGGCCACTTGTTCACACCTTGAACCCGGACTTTAGGAACCGCCCCTTTGACTTGGTTTATTCTTGGCTTCCGCCTCAAACTCGCGAAGATTTTCCGGCGTACAGATTCCTGCCTCGAACCACCGAAATCATCACCAAAGTAAAGTTTCCCGAACTCGCGAAGTTCTCCGAAGTTTCCACTGTCCTGAAACAACAAAACAGACTTGCGAACTTGCGCTCTTTCGGCGATTCTTTCACCTGAAATCAGCAGGTTAGCGAACTCTTCGGAAATCATGAAAACGAACACTTTGCTTGATTCTCTCCCGCCCGCTTCTCCGAATTCACAAGAACCATGAAACCTCCGAAGTTTCGAGGGTGAAAGGTTTTTACCCAATTCCCCAACACTAGCCCCTCGGGGAAGCGGGTTGACTCCGACGATCCGTTTCCACGAAAAACTTAAGAATTTCAGTAAAAAAATGTCACCCTCAGAACGTCGGAGTACACATGCGTCTCCCCTTGGATGGCGCAACGGTCGTCTCGAGACACCTTCTCGAAACTACCCCCTCCTCCCTATAAATAGAGACCCCGCGCGGTAACTTTATTTCACCGCTTCGTCATCATTCCTAAATTTTTGTGGCATTCATAGCCGAAAACTTCCTGTCTCAAGTTTCTCGAAGTTTCGGCAATTTTTTCGCTCTTCTAAGGTAATCTATTTGCACCTCTTATATTTTTGAGTATCATCTATTTTTTCGCAGATTTTTCGCTACTTGTAAGTTAACATGTCTTCATTATTTCAGTTCTCTGAAAAAAGGTGGCTCGTGTGCAGCCTTTTCCCGAATCTTATGGTGCCGAAGAAGTGATGGGATGGATGATATCAGAATTCGAGGCCCTTCCCGAAGTTATATCCAACGCCAGTGACTTTGCCGTTGCCTTTAGCGTGGAAAGTTTACTAAAACTTCTGGAGAACTGCGATTGCATAGATTTTGAGAAGTTCAAAAATGCTATGCAGAAATTTCCTGATGCTGGCAGTACTTCGCTTATCCGAAGCCACAAAGATGTTCGGGCTGTGAAGATAAAATTTATGAAGGAGTTCTGGGTTGCCAGCGGCAAAGAATTTGCGAAGAAAGTTGCTCGTGAAAAACTTGAAGAAGTAACCATTTCTTTGAACTCTAAACCCTTTTTCACTTTTTGCTCTGTACTGACTTCGCATGCCGAATTCTTTTCTTGATTGCTTTTCATCGTTCATCTTTTTCAGTTGATAAGGAAAGAAACGAGCGAAGAAATTCGTAATGTTCTGGAGATGAGTTCTGAATCCGACGGTCGAGCTGGTGACGATGAGGAAGATGAAGATGGTTCAAGAAGCGGAAGCGGTAGCAGCAGTGGTGGTGATCATGACAGAGAAGAAGGCAGTTCTGCGCAACGCTCAAGTTCTCCAAAGGTTGACATATTTGGATGAGGCAAATCTTATCCGAACTTTTGCTTTTGACGCTCAGAAGTTGCGAACTTGTACATATTCATGGGCTGCGGCCCTCTATAAACTTTGTCTTGTAAATTTTATCCTGCGCAGGTCCTGCAAGGTGGGCCTGTGCAGGACACCATGCCTTTGCGAAATCATCGCCAGAACCAAATAGTTAGTGGTGAAGCTTGGCACTTATATGAAGGAGCTCATCCTGGATGCAAGTTCTCCGATTTCTGACTTTATTGCTGTCAATATTTCTCGATGCGTAGCTTTCAGCTGAGTTGGTTTTTTCTTCATTGCGACGGTTATGCTCTTGCGACCGAGGCTTCGAGTTCGCATTCCTTCATGAAGATTGAGCCCCCTAGCCCCATAAGTGGCGATTGCAGTTTTGCTTATGCTAGTGACGTTGCAGAAAACAAAGGCCGTAGTCCAGGCCGTATCATCGAGCTACTTTTTTTTATCTTTTTGGCTCATCGAAGCTGTGTAATGTACCCTTATGAAATTTTGTATGAAACTAAGGCAATTAACCCGTTTTTTAAGAAAAAACGTCACTCTTCCCACCTTGCCGTTTTCATGCAAAATTTCATGAATGGCTCCTTTTTGTGCACTCGGTTTTCTCTGAAAGCGTAAACTTATACTTCAGAGTATAAGTCGACAAAACTTGCTTCGCGAGTTTTGTGGACTTATGCCTACACAGCAGACTTGCTCAGGTTGATATCGCAACTTTCAGTTGCTTCAACCAGTTTGTGCACTTGTCATTCTTATGAGGGCAACTGAGCCCCTTAGCTTATAAAAGTATTTTCAGCTAGAAAACTTTCCCGAATAGACATCACTGCATAAATTTGTTCGCGGATGTTTACCACTGTGTTAGTTCATTCTTACTACTGAAAAAATTTGGACCAAGTATTACTTCGTAAACTTTTTCGCGAAAGTCTATTACCAAGATGTTTAAACTTTCCGGGCCACAACCTTCTGTTGTCTCCGGCCCTTTGGTAGGATGTCCCTTTACTCTAGGATCTAGGCCACAACTTGTTGTTGTCTCAGGCCTTTTCGTAGGATGTCCCTTTACGCTGGGATCTAGGCCACAACTTGTTGTTGTCTCAGACCTTTTCGTAGGATGTCCCTTTACGCTGGGATTTAGGCCACAACTTGTTGTTGTCTCAGGTCTTTTCGTAGGATATCCCTTTACTCTGGGATTTTGGCTTTCACGGAGCCCTCGGCTATCAAGGAGCCTTTTCACGAAACTTTTCTTTCACACTTTGGAATTCTTGGCTATTACGGAGCCTTTCACGAAACTTTTCATACTTTGGAATTCTTGGCTATCACGGAGCCTTTCACAAAACTTTTCTTTCACGCTTTAGAATTTCGGCTATCACGGAGCCTTTCACAAAACTTTTCTTTCACGCTTTGGAATTTCGGCTATCACGGAGCCTTTCACGAAACTTTTCATACTTTGGAATTCTTGGCTATCACGGAGCCTTTCACAAAACTTTTCTTTCACGCTTTGGAATTTCGACTATCACGGAGCCTTTCACGAAACTTTTCATACTTTAGAATTCTTGGCTATCACGGAGCCTTTTCGCGAAACTTTCTTTCTCATGATGGAACTTTGGCTATAACGGAGCCTTTTCACGAACTTTTCTTTCTCAAGATGGAACGGAGCCTTTTCACGAACTTTTCTTTCTCAAGATGGAACTTAGGCTATAACGGAGTATTTTCACGAACTTTTCTTTCTCAAGATGGAACTTGGGCTTTTCATGGAACTTTTCTTTCATACTTTGGAATTCTTGGCTATCACGAAGCCTTTTCACGGAACTTTTCTTTCACAATTTGGAGTTCTCGGCTATCACGGAGCCTTTTTCATGGAATCATTCTTTCTCAGTTTGGAACTTCGGCTATAACAGAGCCCTTTTCATGGATTTTCTTTCTCACTTTGGAACTTCGGCTATAACGGAGCCCTTTTCACGAGACTTCTCTTTATCTTTTGGAACTTCGGCTGTAACGGAGCCCTTTTCACTAAACTTTTCTTTATCTTTTGGAACTTCGGCTATAACGGAGCCCTTTTCACGAAACTTTTCTTTCAAACTTTTGGAATTTCGGCTATAACGGAGCCCTTTTCACGAAAATTTTCTTTCACACTTTTGGAATTTCGACTATAACGGAGCCTTTTCATGGAATCATCCACCTTACTTGGAAATTCTCAACACATACGAATTGGGGGGAAACCCCTTTCATAAATGATAGGAAAAGTATTTACATAGTGGGTTTGAATTGAAAGTAAGCATTTGAAAGTAGTACTGTAGAAAAATGTAAACTTGTCTCCTTGTAATGTAACCCCTCTGATTCATGCATGAGATGTATTCATGTAATGTGATGCTTATGATGCATGCTGATGCATATGAATGAAATGCTTGGATATGCATAGATTTATTTAAGTTCTGAAAATGTTTGGAATCATGAAGGTTATAACTTGGTGCTTTGAAAACCATTCTTTCACAAGAGTCCATTAACGGATGAGTACCAAAAGAGATAATCCCAATGGATGATGAAAGCCAAGTTGTTAAGATGATTCCAATAGATGATGAGACGAAGCATCCATCTGAAAAAATATCATGTCCCAATTCGATGAAAACCAATATACCTTCAGCTTTAGTCGATATAGCAACCCTAAGTTGCTTTCGACTACTATCTTTGGACTTAGCTCTATGGAGGATGAAAATTTCATTGAACACGAGTACTCACATTGGTGAAGCTCCGCAATTTAGTAAGAAAATTTTCTAAGGAGTGGGAGTGAGTTTTTAAGTGAAGCCCCTCTAGGGCTCTAGAGAAAAAATTTTAACATAGCAAAAACTTCTAAAGAAAATGGCAATATGCAAGTGCGAATAAATTATATATTTTTAAAGGATGCGACCTGCAAAACAAATATATTAGCTATACACGTATGACTGCGTAAGAGGAAACCACTGTTGAAAACGCAATGTTGTCTCGAGCAGTACACTCTCCATGAGATTGAGGAACTAAAAGGCAGCTTCGAGGGTAATGAATGTTTGCACGTGCTTGCTTTTAGTCGCGAGGGTAGCTTTTGTTTTTGAATTCTATGCACAGCTTGACTAGTGGCCTTGGAGATGTTGTATCCTTAGCATCTTGCTCGGAAATCTTCAAACTTCCTCTTTGGGAGCCCTCGAACGCAGGAAGAATGTTTCCATTCAAGCAAGCCATCAATTTTCCGAGATTCCTCTTCTTCTTTGAATGCTTTTGCAAGTTCTAGACGTCTAGCATTGTTCAATCATCACTAGAGGACCACTTAAACTTCCAGAATTCTCAAACATAGAGAACCATGAGCCTTGAGTGTGGAAATTTTGAGAAGCTTTGTCACCGTGACCAGAAAACCTGACTTTTGGCAAAAGAAAAATAAGCTGAAAATTTTTCTGAACACTTGTCTGCTTCTTGCTCGAAGCTCAGTTTAGCTTTAGACTGGAGAAATCTTTCATTTCCGGGCTTCGAGTAAAACTTCAGTGCATGGTCAAAGAATTCGGCGAGTTATTTTTGTATGCTCCTGGCTCTGAGTGACTTTTTGCTGTGCGGCTAAAAAGTTTGAAGAGTTTTATGGGCTTTAGGTTGATTCTACATGGAGTTTTTCAAAACAGCAAGCTTGCAAGCTTAAACGCCCAGCACCTTTGAGTTGAGAAACAAATAAGAGCTTTTGAGAAAGGGGCAGATGCAGAACGGACTACTCCCGAGGGACAACACCCTGGAAGGTTTAAAAAAGATAAGAAAGTCAAAGATGTTCGGAGAGCTTTTCCCAACTCCCGAGGGCGAAACATCATCAGACTTCTTCCCGAAGCTCACACAAGATGAAAGTTCTGTAAACACAAAAGTCCGATAAGCTTAGAGTACAAAGATATAATTTTTCGCACTCTAAGCTCATGCAAAGCGGAAGTTTTGCAAACACAAATTTTGGTGAGCTTCGAGTACAAAAATTTCCAAGAATTTTATACATACCCGGAAACAAGGCTTGTATCACAAAGAAATAGAGTTTTTTTTTTCTTTCTATTCGAAGCTCATTAAAGATAAAAGGTTTTAGAAACCAAAACATTTAGTAACTTTGATTCTAAAAATTCTTAAGCGATCTTTTTAAAAATAAAACTTATACAGAAGCATAGAAGATATTAAAGGTAAAGACGGAACGCTGACCAAATTTTTTAAAGGATACAACCTGCAATCACAAACGTTAGCACAGATAATAAAAAATATTATTATGTTACGAGGTTCCGTTCGAGAGGTTCCGAGATTCCGCTTGTTCAAAGATTCCAAAATTTTGCTCGTTGCAAGATTTCAAAGTTTCACTGAGATTCCGAGATTTCGAAGTTTCGCCGAGATTTCGCTTGTTCTGGGATTTCGAGATTCCGAGATTCTGAGATTTTCCTCCTTCTGAGATTCTGAGATTTTCCTCATTCTGAGATATTTTTTTCTTCTGAGATTCCGAGATTTTTCTTTTGAGATTCCGAGAGATTTTTCCTTTTATGAGATTCCAAGGTTTTTCTTCTTTTGAGATTCCGAGAGATTTTTCTTTTTCTGAGATTCCAAGATTTTTCTTCTTATGAGATTTCGAGAGATTTTTCTTTTTACGAGATTCCGAGTTTTTTCTTCTTCTGAGATTTCGAGAGATTTTTCTTTTTCCGAGATTCCGAGTTTTTTTTCTTTTTCTGAGATTATGAAGTTTCGCTCGTTCAAATATCCCGAGATTTTTCTCCTTCTGAGATTCCGAAATTTCGCTCGAGGTTTCCGAAATTCCTGCAAACATAGAAGTTAGCATAGATAATAAGTATACTATTAGTTTACAATGTTTCTAGATTCCGCTCGTTCAAATATTCCGAAATTTCGTCGAGATTCCGCGAAGTTTCGCCGAGATTTCGAGATTTCGCTCAAGGTTGAGAGGTTCTGAGATTCTGCTCGTTCCGAGATTTCGCTCGTCTGGGATTCCAAGATTCCATGTTTGTGAGATTCTGAGATTCCGTAGCTTGCTAGGAGCTTCGAGGGTTCTAGCTTTGCTAAAAGATTCCTTGCACTGCTTTCTGAGTGCCATGTACTTTATCCGCGAGGTTAGCTCTAGCCTCGAGTACTCTAGTGCAACTTGCGAAATTTGCATTGCACAAAAGTGAAAATTCACCATCTTAGGTGATGGGATGTCCATGGTAACACCTACAATCATGTATAGTAGTTTCAAATTTTTGAAGAATGCCTTTTGCTGTGGTAACTCGTGAAGTTTTGTCTCGTGCAAAATTTTGAGATTCCGAGATTTTTCTGCTTTGAATATTCCGAGAGATTTTACTCCTTCCGAGATTTCGAGAGATTTTTGTCCTTCCGAGATTCCGAGATAGATTTCCTTCTTCTGAGATTTCTTCTGAGATTCCGAGATTTTTCTCCTTCTTCTGAGATTCCGAGATTCCTAGATTTCGCTCTTTCTAAGATTCTGAGATTTTGTGATTTTTCTTCTGAGATTTTGCTCGAGGTTCGAGATTTTTAAATTCCGCTCGAGGTTGCGCGATTGGGAGATTCCATGCACATGTAGCGGCACGAAGCTGGGCTATCTCTGAGACATGGTCAGCAAAACTCCCTCCTAGCTTAGTGTTCTGAGCAGAGCTGATTTGCGAATTAAGACTGCTCGTGGTGGCAGTTGACAGATGACAGGTAGCTTCGGAGCTGAGTAGAGATTCGAGGTATTTCAGGCTGTCGCGTCCATAGTCTCGAGTTGGCCAGGGATGACTCTGAAGCTCCAGGACAAATAGTTTTGCAGCATATGTGCGACTGTTCAATGAGTAGGTTCGGCCAGGTGCCTGGTAGTTTCGAGTGAGCTGATGGACAGTTTACTTCGTGAACACGAATTTCGGAACTTGGACGAACAATAGCTTTCATTGGTGAAGCCTCCAGAATAATGATATTGTTGCTCAAAACGTGAAAATAAACACCATCGAAGGTAGTGAGCTATCAATGATGGTGCCGACAATTATACCTACAACTCTCGATCTCTTGAAAAATCTTTTTTGTTGTGGTAATCGTGAGTTTTTTGTGTCGTGCAAAAAACCACGGTGGGCGCCAATGTTGGGGATTCTGGAACCGGATGGTACCCCCAAACATATACGAGAAGAAACTCAAGAATACATTCGTGAAGGAACTCAAGAACTCGGAGGTAAGGGATCTCCGAAAGTCTGTATTTCTCCTCAAAGGTCATGAACCCCCTTACACGTGCCCTCGGGCCCCTTTTATATGGAGACGAAGGGACTTTTACATTCCGAGATTACCCCGGATCTAAGGAATATTCCAAGTGTGAACATGTACACGAACGTCTTTTACATCCCGTGATTTGCGGAACTAATTTAATATATTTACAAGCTGGTCACTTGTTCACACCTTGAACCCGGACTTTAGAAACCGCCCCTTTAACTTGGTTTATTCTTGGCTTCCGCCTCAAACTCGCGAAGATTTTCCGGCATACAGATTCCTGCCTCAAACCACCGAAATCATCACCGAAGTAAAGTTTCCCGAACTCGCCTGAAACAACAAAACAGACTTGCGAACTTGCGCTCTTTCGGCGATTCTTTCACCTGAAATCAGCAGGTTAGCGAACTCTTCGGAAATCATGAAAACGAACACTTTGCTTGATTCTCTCCCGCCCGCTTCTCCGAATTCACAAGAACCATGAAACCTCCGAAGTTTCGAGGGTGAAAGGTTTTACCCAATTCCCCAACAATGTCCTCTTGTAAAGAATGTTGGTGTTGCAGCACCTCATTGGATCTTCCAGGGCCCAGATGGGGCTCTTTTATCATTCTTAGTATGGTGTGGCGCAAATCAAGGACTTATGTAGAGCTTGAGTTCCTGTGTATCTAGATATGGTCTGGCATTTTCATGGTGCCTTGGTAGTTGTTTGTATAAATTGTGAAGTACTAAGCATATAAATGAAGTGGTTATTGCAAGACATTTTGTAACACCCCAGGTGTTTATTAAAGATAAATACCTCATTTAGTTGTGTTAATCAAGATTAATTAGCTCCTAAGCATGTTTGACATGTTTATGCACACTTTTGCACAAAAGCCCTTGGTCAAAGTCCAAATACGTGGTCAAACCCCTAAGGATCCAAGAGGCTGATTCGATTTTCTTGCGCGTTCTCCAAATTTTACTATATAAGTTCAAAATAGGCCAATATAAAAGTTTTTCCTTGTTTCCGGGAACACATTTTTCATAATTGACGGACATTCAAATTTTGGGTGTAAATTGGCCAAAATTCGGGATGAAGGTGATGTGAACAGTAACTCGGGGCCGAGAATTTCTGCAACTTCGTCACGATTTTCCCATCAATCGTTTCATCAAAACATAGGTCGCCCTTTGGGAAAGTTGTAGTCCTATAGTTACTCTACAACTTTCGTTTTTGGAGATTTTCAAGTTATATTCAATGTTTTTGAGTTTCACAATTTTGAAAGTGCGCAAACGAAATCTCAAAGGGCACAGGCCGCCGGCGAGCCGCGCCCCGCCCGAACCCTCCGCGCCACGCGTCGGTGCCTCCTCTATCCGGCGTACGGATCCTCGCGGACTACGTGGTGGACCACGCTCGAACCGTGAGGCCTCCGCCCGGCCCTAAGGCCCTGCGCCGCGCCCACCGTGCACGCACGCCTGCTCATCGCCACGCGCCGCACGGGACGAGTGCCAGCCGTGCGGCTGTATGTGTGCGCGTGTCGCTTGCTCGAGGGATAAAAGCGAGAGAGGGATGAGCAGACGCCGGTTTTCTCGCTTTCCTCGTCGTTCTGGCTCGCCTGCTCGTCACCGCACGCTGCCATGCCTCGGTACATTCACGAGCAGAGCCGCCGTCGCCATTGCCGCTGCCGAGCGCCACTTTCGGCCGCTCCTCCAACCCGTCCGAGCCTCGGAATGGAACCCTAGGTGAGCCTACGCCTTTTCCCCACCCTTTCCCGGCCAAGCCCGGCCTTCCCCTAGCCGGATTCCGGCGATCCCCGTCGCTGACCGCGACCAGGGGCTACATTACGAGGTCTGAGATCTTTCTAGGGGCTAGAACGCAAAACCCAGGGACCTGTTTGTAAGAAACCGATTTTCAGATCTAGGGTGTCCAGGCTGAATCTTGTAAAATCCGTAGAAAATTCGGAAAAATGCAAATCCAACTGTTCTGGAATCCTTGAGAGTAGATCTACAACTTTTACAAAAGTTATATAGTGTTTTTCTGTTTAGTTTTTAAATGTAAATTCAAACTCAGTTTGAGGCATATTTGTTGTAGTTCAAAATATACACATGCAAATGCAATGAAATTTGGATATGTTGTTGTGTGCTCCATGTTTAGATATGTGACAAAGTTTCACACATTTTTGTTGGGTAGAACTCCAGTTATGATTTTTGGAATATGTATGCTAGTTTAAGCTTGATGCTTTTTATAGTTCCCTTAGAATATAATTTCTTTCAGCACCAATGCACCCTAGCCCTTTTTTGTGATGTTAAGCATCTTTAGAAAAATAGTGATAATTTTAGGAACTTGTTTGAGTAGGGTTTTGTATTTATGTTTGTGTAGGATGTCAAATTCATAACTTGAAATATATGATGAATCCACTTGAATATGTTGGGTTAGAACTTAGTGTTGGCATATTGGAGCTGTATAAAAAGTTTGGGATCAAAAGGGCTAGTAAATCTTTTTGTGTGAATTAATGAAGTTTGTCTAGGCTGAAACTTGTCTTTTTCATTTAAAATAATGTATACATGATCTTGAGCTGAAAATTTATATTTAAGTTTATTTTAGTCATATGCTGTTGTGGTAAAATTTTCATGCCAGTTGGAGTCATATTTTAATTATTATGGATTAGGGATGAATGGTTAGTTATAATGGATTGAATAATTTCTTTTTATCTTTTAATTTGACTTAGAGGTATTTAAGTTCAGTTGCTGTTTAAAATGACTTTAAGCACACCCCCATGCTGATGGTGAAGTTTAGTAGTTTAACTTTCTTAAATATGCACACAATCACCATCAAAGGCATAGTTAGTCCATCATCATCCACCTCCTTAATTTTAATGAAGTTTACTAATTTGATTTGCATAGATGTGCACGCAATCATCATCACTCACCCCCTACCTTTAATGAAGTTAGTAAGCTAATTTGTCTAAATGTGCACACAATCCCCATTAAATTAGTTGATTAGCTCACTCTCACCACACATCATACTTTTGTGAGTTCTCTTGTTTGTGTTGATGAATGTGGCCAACAAGAGTTGGGTTTGGTGACAATTCTCCCACCTTCACACCATAATTAATGCATATGCATAACGTGTAGATCTTCCCGACGGGACGTGCACGCTTCTTGAGGAGGAGGGATCCGCTAGTAGATAGCTGAATCAAGTGAGTGGGCAGCAAGACCTAGACCAAAGTCCAGAAGAGCCCAAGGCTTGTTTTGAGTCAAAGGAAGGCAAGCACCGGATGCATATAATCTTTTTGGGATAAAATCTCACTTTACTTTTACTTTTTAGTATTTATTGTTTATTTGTGCATTTAAGTTTCAGGAGTTGCTTTGAAACCTAGTTGCATGATCCTTAGGACTCCTATGCTCTTTTATTAGTATGTTAGTGAAGCGTCCCCTCATCAGAGGTGACTAAATGTGACACAAATACCAGTCCCAGGAGGCTGGCAACACATTTATTATAACAGGTGGTTCAGTCCCTTACATCACGGCGGCATAGTGGGCACGGAAGCGCCACTGCCACAAGGAACAACACAAAAGCTAAAGACCAAACTACGATAGCGAAGGCTTCTAGGGCCTCATCAGAGTACCACGCCATGGAAGCTCTCTGTGGCGACCCTGAATCCACAGGCACGGGTTGGGTGCAGGACAGCGACCTACTCGACGTCCTCGGGTACAAAGTCGGGATCCTCCTCTAAAAAAACAGTTAAATAAGCAAGGGTGAGTACATACGTACTCAACAAGTTCAACCCCACCCACGGAGGGGCTAATAAGCAGATCATGCACAGGATATATCAAGGATCAGAATAAGGTTTATTTTGCAAACGCATTTACTCATGGAGGGGTTTGTTTTCGAAAAGGATTTTCGCAAACAGTTTTATAACTCAGGTAACTCAGTTGTTTTGTGAAAACCAATGAGGCCTACCGGACTCCCCGTCCGCAGTAGCCTAGGCACACAGCCACACACTTTTCCAGAAATCAACTCACGTCATGAAAATCATCTCAAACCCAAACACTAGTTTTGTGACCACACCGTGACTCGTCCAATACCGTGGACACGGCTATTCGAATAGGTTTTACACTCTGCAGAGGTTGTACATCTTTACCCACAAGTAGGGTACCGCCACACGAACACCTTAGTGCCGGTGCGGATCCTATCAAAGCCATTACCCACCTTAGCTAACCCTACGAGCCACCACAGAAGCAACCAAGGGGGTTATCTCACATAACCAGGGCGTACCTCACACAGATCGTACCCCTACCCCTTGATCTCCCGCTGCTCACCCGCACTCCTGATGGTAAGTAGATTAACTAGTGGGATTTATGCTAAGCCGTTGCCACATACAACGGTCGAGTGGTAGTACGATAAAATGGGTCAGGTGAGATGTCACGCAACCCGGTCCTTAACGACAAGATGGACATCTCCAACACGCTCAACCACAAAGGTACGAGCTCACCCATACTCCTGACACACGCGTCCATCCCGTCTACTCATTTCCCAAAATATCCCACTCCTATTTTAAAGCACTCACACATTTTAAAGAAATCATTTAGGGCAATCAAAGATCAATCATAGCAATCAAGGGTGGCTATCCTACCGGGTTTTAACAGTAAAACAATATGCAATTTATAAAACAGGTCATAGGGTTGTATTTATAAAACTAGGATCAAAGCATGCATCAAAGGATGAGATTGAACTTGCCGTCTTCGAAGTCCTCGGGAAGTTCCTGCTCGCGGTTCGGGACCTCGGGTTCCTGCTCGCAGTACTCGGCTCCAAGCTCCGGCTCGCGGTACTCCTCCTCGTTTACTCCGTCGGCTTGGGCAGAGGTGGCTCGTGAAGGTGGCTCCGCGGCGGCGGGCGGACGGCGGTGGATGCATGTGGCGGTGGCGCGGTGTGGGGCAGTGGGGAGCAATGGAGGTAATGGAGGTGTTGCACGGTGAGGTGGAGAGCACGCAGGGCTATATATAGGCGCGGGAAGGTCGGTTCGGTGAGGATATTTGAGCTCTAGGAGCTTCGATGGCCGGCAATGGCGGTGGGGAGAAAAATATCCTGGCATTGACCTTGGGCCGGCGAGCTTCCGGGCGGCGCAACGCTGTGGATGGGACTCTTCGTGCAGGCGGCCGCTGTGGCTGTGGGGGAGGAGACCGACCGGTCCGGTGGCGTGTCCGGGCGAGCACGCCTTAATGGCGGTCGCCGGTTTGCCAGTGGGGGGGGCGCTGCCGGCCTTTGCTGCAGGCGCGGGCCAGCCCTGGCGTGCTGTCTTGGTGGTGCAGGAGAGAGAGGGGGGCGGCGCTGTCCTGGAGGGGGAGGCCGCGCAGGGGGGTCGCGGCCTGCAGGTCGCGGCCTGGAGGCGCGCGAGGGGTCGCGGCCTGGTTCGGCCGAAGGAGGAAGAAAGGTGGGGAGGAAAAGAAGAAAGAAAAAAAAGAAAAAGAAAAGATAAAAAGGAAGAAAAGAAAAAGAGAAATAGGAAGAGAAATAGAAGAATGGGAAAGAAAATAGGGAAGAGTTTTAGAAAAAATAGGAGAATTTCACGGGAAAAAAAATAGGGGAAGGGTGTTTGTGGGTTTTCCGATTTTTCAGGCGTCAGCGGGATTTTCGGGACGGCGGTGATGGCGAGGCGGACCGGCCGGCGGGACCGCGGCGGTGCGGGATTCCCGTCGTAGTGGCCGGCCGTGGCGCTGGGGCGGCACGCGCGGGTGGTGGCCCGGGTGCGGGCGGTGCCGGCGGGATTCGCGGCACGCGCGCCGAGGGAAAGGAATCGACCGGGGTTTCGAAAGGGGGTTAAATGAGCTCAGCGGAAAGTTTGAAAACACGCATGATTTAGTAGGTGATTTATTAAGAGCTAAAAACGCGGGCGTTACAAACCTACCCCACTTAAAATGAATCTCACCCTCGAGATTCGGCTAGGTTTCGAACAGGTGGGGAAACTCTTTCCTCAACACGTCCTCTCGTTCCCAAGTGGCTTCTTCTACTCCGTGTCTGCTCCATTGGACTCTGCACACCCGTACTTCTGATGTCCTTGTCTTTTTTACCACTGTGTCCAAAATCTTGACGGGCACCTCCTGGTACCTAAGATCTGGCTGTAAGTCAATTGTTTCCACCGGCACTCGTTTCTCTTCGATCACTCTCAAACACCTTCGCAGCTGAGAAACGTGGAACACGGGATGTATATCCGCCATTTCCTCTGGTAGCCTCAACCGGTATGCTACTGCTCCCACTCTCTTCAGCACTTTGTACGGTCCAATGTACCGAGGGGCTAATTTCCCGTGCACCTGAAATCTCCGAGTCCCTCGGATAGGTGAAACCTTGAGATAAGCAAAGTCTCCTGGACTGAAGCTTACTTCTCGCCTCTTCCTATCTGCATAGCTCTTTTGTCGGGATTGGACAGCCTTCAATTTTTCTCGGATCTCAGCTACTCGTTCCTCGGCTTCTTTAATGAGTGCGGGTCCAACCAAGGCACGTTCCCCCACTTCTGACCACATCAATGGGGTTCTGCATTTTCTACCGTATAGGGCCTCAAATGGTGACATGCCTAGGCTGGCTTGATAACTGTTGTTGTACGAAAACTCTGCATATGGTAAGCTCTGTTCCCAATCTTTGCCATAGGTGAGGACACATGCCCTTAGCATGTCTTCCATGATCTGATTCACCCTCTCGGTCTGTCCATCCGTCTGGGGGTGATAAGCTGAGCTAAAATCCAACTTGGTTCCCATGGATTTATGCAAACTTTCCCAAAACCTAGAGGTGAACTGAGTCCCTCTATCTGAAACTATCCTGCTAGGTACTCCATGCAGCTTCACTATGTTTGCTATATACAGCTTGGCCAACTTCTCTCCGTCATAATTATTACGTACGGGTATGAAGTGAGCGACTTTAGTGAGTCGGTCTACTATTACCCATATGGAATTATATCCTTTCTGTGTCTTGGGCAAGCCTACTACGAAGTCCATGCCTATCTCATCCCACTTCCATACTGGGATGGGTAAGGGTTGCAACAGTCCTGCGGGCTTCTGGTGTTCTGCCTTAATCCTCTGACAAGTATCACAGTGGGCGACGAACTGTGCAATGTCTGCTTTCATTCCATTCCACCAATACTTCTGTTTTAAATCCATATACATCTTAGTGGATCCCGGGTGGATGGAATACGCTGAGTTGTGTGCCTCATCCATGATGGTCTGCCGGAATTCTCCGTCTTCAGGTACGCATATCCTGTTTTTATACCATAGTGTACCGTGACTGTCCACCCTAAAGTCTGGGGCCTTATTCTCTCCCGTGTGCTTGCGGATCTTCATCAGCTCCTTATCGGATTCTTGGACTTTTCTGATTTTGTCTTCCAGGGTGGGCTGGACACTTAGTTGGTGAACGTAGCCCTGGGGAACAATGTGCACGTTGAGTCGTGCCATTTCCTCTTGTAATTGAGCATTCTTAGGTACTGCTTTTCCATAAGACTTTCTGCTTAAGGCATCCGCTACTACGTTGGCTTTTCCCGGGTGGTAATGGATTTCCAGGTTATAGTCTTTGACTAATTCCAACCACCTTCTTTGCCTTAGGTTCAGGTCGGGCTGGGTGAAAATGTACTTTAAGCTCTTGTGGTCCGTGTAGATCTCGCACTTATTTCCAATCAGGTAATGTCTCCAAATCTTAAGGGCATGCACTACGGCTGCAAACTCCAAATCATGGGTGGGATAGTTCTGCTCGTGGGGCTTGAGTTGGCGGGAAGCATACGCCACTACTTTCCCATCTTGCATAAGGACACATCCTAGTCCTTGTCGGGATGCATCGCAATAGACGACAAAATCCCGTTGAATGTCTGGCAAAGTTAGCACTGGGGCGGTTGTCAGTCTTCTTTTCAACTCCTGAAAACTCTTCTCACACGACTCGGTCCAGACGAACTTCTTCTCCTTCTTGAGCAACTCTGTCATGGGTCGGGCAATCTTGGAGAATCCTTCAATAAACCTCCGGTAGTATCCCGCTAAACCAAGAAAGCTTCTGATTTCGCTCACATTGGTTGGTTGTTGCCAGTTGGAAACTGTTTCGACTTTCCCAGGGTCTACTGCTACTCCTTCTGCTGTCAGAATATGTCCAAGGAAGGATATTTTCTCCAACCAGAATTCACACTTGCTGAACTTAGCGTACAGCTTGTGCGCCCTCAGTTTCTCCAGTACCACTCGAAGGTGTTGCTCATGTTCCTCCACACTTTTGGAGTAAACAAGTATGTCGTCAATGAAAACTACGACAAACTTGTCTAGTTCCTCCATAAACACCTTATTCATGAGGTTCATAAAGTATGCCGGTGCGTTAGTGAGTCCAAAGGACATCACAGTGAACTCGTATTGTCCATAACGGGTGACGAAGGCGGTCTTTGGGATGTCACTCTCCCTAATCTTGAGTTGATGGTATCCTGACCTTAAGTCGACCTTCGAGAAATATTTGGCTCCCTTTAGTTGGTCAAATAAATCATCTATTCTGGGGAGAGGATACTTGTTCTTGATAGTGACTTCGTTTAGTGAGCGATAGTCCACGCACATCCTCAGGCTTTTATCCTTCTTTTCGACGAAAAGCACTGGGGCTCCCCATGGTGACGAGCTTGGTCTGATGAACCCATTTCGCTGAAGTTCTCTCAGCTGCTTCTTTAACTCTGCCAATTCAGGGGCTGCCATCCTATAGGGTCTCTTGGCTATGGGAGAGGTTCCGGGGATGAGGTCGATAACAAACTCTATATCCCTATCTGGTGGCATTCCGGGGAGTTCTTCGGGAAATACATCTGGGTACTCCCGTACTACTGGGATTTCTTCCAGGGACTTGGCCTCCATGCTAAAAACCATTATGTCTGGTCTGCTTCCTCGGGTACGGCAGGTTACTTGCACTCCATCTGGGTTGGTTAGGTGTACTACCTTATCGGCACAACTTATAAGGCCGTGGTGAAGGCTTAACCAGTCCATCCCAAGAATCACATCTATCCCTCTGGACTTCAGTACTACCAGGTCCGCTAGGAACTCTACCCCACTTAAAATGATTCTCACCCGGGAGCAACCCAGTTGACACTTGATGTCACCTCCGGGTGTTCGGGTTAACAGGGGTGCTTTTAGTAGTACTGTAGGTATTTTATGCTTTTCCACAAAACTTGAAGATATGAACGAATGTGATGCTCCTGAATCAAATAATATAGTTGCCAAGACTGAGCTGACCAGGAACTCACCGAGCACTACGCCTTGTGCTTCTTGAGCCTCCTGTGCATTGATGTGGTTGACGCGGGCTCGTCCATAGGACTGCTGGGGCTGCCTTATCTGCTGGTTGTTATTGCCGAAGTTGTTGCTGCTGCGAACTGGCACGCGGTTGGCTCCAGATACAACCGGTCTCGGCCCATGCACTGAGTTGGAGAAGGCTGAAGTTGCTGGCTTTTTGGCGTATGGGCAGTTGGCAATGAAGTGTCCGGTCTCACGGCAGTTGAAACATACTCGGGTGTTGTTGTTGTTGTTGGCAGTGACCTGGCTGGTATTGTTTTGTGGAGGCTTCATGGTGTTCTGGTTGTTGTACTGTTTAAACTGGGTTCTGGGGCCCTGGGAGCTCGTGGCTTGTGTCTGGGTTCTGTACTGCATGGGGGCTTGGAACCTGGACATAGGGTGACCGAAGCTTCTCTGTCTCTGGGAACGTTCTTGCTGCTGAGCCTTGTTCTCCATGAATTTGCGTTTATTTTCTTTCTTCTCCTCTGCTTTGGCTCTCTCGGTGAGGATGGCCATGTTCATAAGGGTGTTGAAGTCTGGGTAGATCTGAGGGGTGAGCAGAGTCCTCAGTTCCGGAGTCAAGCCCTTCTTGAACATGTCCTGCTTCTTCGAGTCCTTGTCCACTTCTTCAGGGGCATAGCGGGCTAACTCTATGAACTGGTAGGTGTATTCCTCCACGGACTTGTTGCCTTGGCGAAGTTCACGGAACTCGTCTGCCTTGCGCTTCAGTGTGGCTTCTGGGATGTGGTAGCGACGAAACTCTTCCACGAACTCATCCCAAGTGATGGCGGAGGGATCTTTGGCCACTGCACAGTAGTTTTCCCACCAGGCTAAGGCTGTTCCAGTGAGCTGGTGAGTGGCCAACAGCACCTTGTCTCGATCCTCACAGTTGAATGACTCTAGTTCCCTCAGGATGGCCCTTAGCCAGTCATCTGCATCCAAGGGATTCACGGATCCGCCAAACGTGGGTGGCTTTGTCCGGAGAAATTCTATCAGTTTCTCATTCATGCCCAGAACACGGGGCTTTGGGCGGGTGATGGCATTGGCTATGGCTTCCAGCAACAGGGTCTGGTTGGCCAACACTTGCGCCAGGTCTACGGCAGGTGGTGGTGGAGGCGGAACCATGTTTTCTCCTCCATTTTCGTCCTGATACACTTCTTGGTCGTTAGGGTGCTCCCTTCATTCAGCATGCGATCCTTCCGCATTTGGGTCCATACGACCGGAGCCTTGAAAGCTCCTGGCGGGACGCCTTGAAACCATCTGTAGGGGAGCGGGTTTCTATGAGATTTTAGGTGATGTTTAAGTTGATTAAGACGGGCTTTTGAAAAGACAGGATCTGACTCCTGCCGTCAAGCACACAACAAGCACACATGACAAACAAGCACAAACAACTTTATTTCAACCATGAGAGGAGGATACATCCCGATCTACTCGACTGGTACAACGCTGGTACACTACACGACTTGGTACCATGACAAAAGCTAAGGGGGCGACTCTAAGCTTGGACCAACGCGGCTTCATTCCTTGGCAAGGGGTTCTGGGCAGGCTACTCGCGGGGCGAGCCATCTTCTGGGGCGGAGTGTGCTTCCAGTGGAATGAGCAGCTCATCACCGTCATCATCCTGGGGGTTCCCGTTCTCTTGGGGCTGGGCGGAAGTTCCTTCTTCGGCGGTTGATGTTGGTTGCTCGGCGGCTACCGACGGTGTTGGGGTCTCAGGAACCCCTCCCCATCCTATGAGGGGTGTCCCAACTAGGACTTGTGCTTCTCCAACGGCCGGAACGGGTGTTCCACTGTTGGTCCATTCCTGTATGCGCTGATCCTGGATCCGCCTGAGGCTCTCATGGGCAACAGCTTCACTGCTTATGGCGGCCGCGGTCCTTGCTTCAGCTTGGGCTACTCGAACTTGGTGCATCCTTACTGTGACTTCTGCTTGCTCAGCCCGACTGATTTGCTCCCTCAAGAGCTTGGCCTGGTCATCAAAGAGTTTGTCCAGGGAGACGAGGTAGGCAACTATGTGGTACAAAAGGTCTTCTTGGTGGCGGCGTCGTTCCAGGTTTCTCATGCGGGCCTGCCAGACTGGGGTTCTGATGGCGGGGGGAAAATACCTCATCGGTGTGGGGACGAGGTGTTCCTCGTAGATCCGACACAGGTAGCGGAGGGCTTTTCTGAGGGCCAAGGGGTAAGTGTCTCGGTGTCGAAAACCTGTGGCGGTCACGCGCCACGGCTCAACGTTGGGGTAGCGGGTGCTTCTGGCGATGGAGAGGACCACCCTACAGCGAAGAGTGCCGAGTTGCTCGTACTCTCTACTGTAGTACCTTGGGCGCTCAGTGATACCGAGGCGCTCCAGGGAGTTGATGAGAAGGCGAGCAAAACCAGGCTCCTCCTGGAACACGCCTTGGGTCCATCCATCTTCGGCCATCTGGAAACAAAGGTAGAGTTGAACAAGTTGTGCAAAGGGTAGGATACAAAAGATAGATAGTTTTATTTATTCACAAAGGTTGGGTACACTCCTCAGGGGTACACTTATTATTAGGACGATAGCTCTGGCCTAGGTACTCCATTCCCTCTTTATGGGGATTCTTCCTCAGGCTGAATGCGACGCTTCTTCGGTGGAAGGTCTTGTTCCAACATCACATCCTCGGTCTGGGTTCCCTTATCCTAGTGGATTTCTTCGGGTTCATCGTCCATCAACCCAGCTTCTTCTCGTCTCCTACGTTCCTTGTGGAGCTCATCCCATAGGTTCTTGTGGAATATTTCAGAGCGTTCCCTTTCTCTGACGTAATCTCGCTGCAGGTTAGCTAGGGAAACCTCCGCCGCTCTCGTCTTCATCCTTTCTAATTCTATCCTTTGTTCTGCTCTTTCTACCCTATCGGTTTGGTGTTTCAGCTGCTCGGCCTGTTCATGGAAAAGGTGGTCTAAGCCATTGAGGTAGATGGACAGGTGAGAAATCGTATCTTCTAGGTCTTCTTCTTCTCTTCCAAGTCCTCTCATCCGGGCGATCCATGAGCGTCCTCTTCCTCCAGAGGGTGGGAAAAATCCCATCGGAGTCCGTCGAAGGTGTTGCCTATAGACCACTCGTAGGCGTGGCAGGGCTTTTCGGGCGGCTTTTGGGTATGTGTCGGTGAAGCGAAACCCAGTGGTGGAGATGAACCAAGGATCTATGTCGGGGTAGAGTGTGCTCCTTCCCACGAAGATCATCACTTTACACCGAAGGGTGCCATTGTGTTCGTACTCCCGATAGATGTACTTCGGTGGGTCCCTTACTTCGATGCGTTCTAGGCTGAGTAGCAGTAACTTAGGGAGGCCAAGTTCTGCGGGGCAGACGCCTCCACTCCATCCCAAGTCAGCCATCTGGAACCAGACAAGGATCAAGGTAAGGAATTTGTGGAAAGGTGAGCTAAGCGGGGAAAAGATTTAGAGAAATGCTTAGAAAAGGCCTCGGGTCCTAGGGGTCGCGTCCTACGGCCAACCTACAGCTCTGATACCACCTAAAGCGTCCCCTCATCAGAGGTGACTAAATGTGACACAAATACCAGTCCCAGGAGGCTGGCAACACATTTATTACAACAGGTGGTTCAGTCCCTTACATCACGGCGGCATAGTGGGCACGGAAGCGCCACTGCCACAAGGAACAACACAAAAGCTAAAGACCAAACTACGATAGCGAAGGCTTCTAGGGCCTCATCAGAGTACCACGCCATGGAAGCTCTCTGTGGCGACCCTAAATCCACAGGCACGGGTTGGGTGCAGGACAGCGACCTACTCGACGTCCTCGGGTACAAAGTCGGGATCCTCCTCTAAAAAAACAGTTAAATAAGCAAGGGTGAGTACATACGTACTCAACAAGTTCAACCCCACCTACGGAGGGGCTAATAAGCAGATCATGCAGAGGATATATCAAGGATCAGAATAAGGTTTATTTTGCAAACGCATTTACTCATGCAGGGGTTTGTTTTCGAAAAGGATTTTCGCAAACAGTTTTATAACTCAGGTAACTCAGTTGTTTTGTGAAAACCAATGAGGCCTACCGGACTCCCCATCCGCAGTAGCCTAGGCACACAGCCACACACTTTTCCAGAAATCAACTCACGCCATGAAAATCATCTCAAACCCAAACACTAGTTTTGTGACCACACCGTGACTCGTCCAATACCGTGGACACGGCTATTCGAATAGGTTTTACACTCTGCAGAGGTTGTACATCTTTACCCACAAGTAGGGTACCGCCACACGAACACCTTAGTGCCGGTGCGGATCCTATCAAAGCCATTACCCACCTTAGCTAACCCTACGAGCCACCACGGAAGCAACCAAGGGGGTTATCTCACATAACCAAGGCGTACCTCACACAGATCGTACCCCTACCCCTTGATCTCCCGCTGCTCACCCGCACTCCTGATGGCAAGTAGATTAACTAGTGGGATTTATGCTAAGCCGTTGCCACATACAACGGTCGAGTGGTAGTACGATAAAATGGGTCAGGTGAGATGTCACGCAACCCGGTCCTTAACGACAAGATGGACATCTCCAACACGCTCAACCACAAAGGTACGAGCTCACCCATACTCCTGACACACGCGTCCATCCCGTCTACTCATTTCCCAAAATATCCCACTCCTATTTTAAAGCACTCACACATTTTAAAGAAATCATTTAGGGCAATCAAAGATCAATCATAGCAATCAAGGGTGGCTATCCTACCGGGTTTTAACAGTAAAACAATATGCAATTTATAAAACAGGTCATAGGGTTGTATTTATAAAACTAGGATCAAAGCATGCATCAAAGGATGAGATTGAACTTGCCGTCTTCGAAGTCCTCGGGAAGTTCCTGCTCGCGGTTCGGGACCTCGGGTTCCTGCTCGCAGTACTCGGCTCCAAGCTCCGGCTCGCGGTACTCCTCCTCGTTTACTCCGTCGGCTTGGGCAGAGGTGGCTCGTGAAGGTGGCTCCGCGGCGGCGGGCGGACGGCGGTGGATGCACGTGGCGGTGGCGCGGTGTGGGGCAGTGGGGAGCAATGGAGGTAATGGAGGTGTTGCACGGCGAGGTGGAGAGCACGCAGGGCTATATATAGGCGCGGGAAGGTCGGTTCGGTGAGGATATTTGAGCTCTAGGAGCTTCGATGGCCGGCAATGGCGGTGGGGAGAAAAATATCCTGGCATTGACCTTGGGCCGGCGAGCTTCCGGGCGGCGCAGCGCTGTGGATGGGACTCTTCGTGCAGGCGGCCGCTGTGGCTGTGGGGGAGGAGACCGACCGGTCCGGTGGCGTGTCCGGGCGAGCACGCCTTAATGGCGGTCGCCGGTTTGCCAGTGGGGGGGCGCTGCCGGCCTTTGCTGCAGGCGCGGGCCAGCCCTGGCGTGCTGTCTTGGTGGTGCAGGAGAGAGAGGGGGGCGGCGCTGTCCTGGAGGGGGGGCGCGCAGGGGGGTCGCGGCCTGCAGGTCGCGGCCTGGAGGCGCGCGAGGGGTCGCGGCCTGGTTCGGCCGAAGGAGGAAGAAAGGTGGGGAGGAAAAGAAGAAAGAAAAAAAAGAAAAAGAAAAGAGAAAAAGGAAGAAAAGAAAAAGAGAAATAGGAAGAGAAATAGAAGAATGGGAAAGAAAATAGGGAAGAGTTTTAGAAAAATTAGGAGAATTTCACGGGAAAAAAATTAGGGGAAGGGTGTTTGTGGGTTTTCCGGTTTTTCAGGCGTCAGCGGGATTTTCGGGACGGCGGTGATGGCGAGGCGGACCGGCCGGCGGGACCGCGGCGTTGCGGGATTCCCGTCGTAGTGGCCGGCCGCGGCGCTGGGGCGGCACGCGCGGGTGGTGGCCCGGGTGCGGGCGGTGCCGGCGGGATTCGCGGCACGCGCGCCGAGGGAAAGGAATCGACCGGGGTTTCGAAAGGGGGTTAAATGAGCTCAGCGGAAAGTTTGAAAACACGCATGATTTAGTAGGTGATTTATTAAGAGCTAAAAACGCGGGCGTTACAGTTAGGAATGCTAGTGCCATGCTCTAAGGATACGGTAGAAGTCGAGTAATGACTCATTGCTCGCGAGATATAGGATGTTTATGTTGGAATCATAAGTTGATTAAATTGACTCGCTCATGTGGTAAGAGCAATGGGTTCGGTCTCGACCGAGTAGCATGGTGCTGGTCTAAGCTATTGAACGTACCAAGTGCTTGTCGGGAATGGGACCGGTAAGCCTAGTACCTAATGAACCAGTGCGGGGACTTTATGGCTACTAATCTTGAGATGCGTCTCCCGGTTTGATTCCGGTAGTGCAAGTGTGAGTATGGGCGTGCCGTGTGAGGGCGTCCCAGTAACCTTGTACTTAGGACTGTGGCATCTGTCCCTAATCTGGGGAGTGACGGGAACCGCCTGGTCAGGGTAGACCCCGCATTTGTTTTTATTTGGATTCTTTGGGGTCTACCTTCTTCCGTGTATCTTAGGTTTACCTTGTAAGTATATAAATCGATCGATCGTCGGTCACTCGCCGTTATCTGAGTCGGCTTGACCACTGGCTACCCCATGTTTATTTATGAAACTTTTTGGATTAATATTGATGCTTGATTAATCTTGTTTGCACAACCATGCTTGTTTAGCTAGTTGCTTACCTAGAAAGGTTAACATACTAGAACTTGAGCTAAAATTTGAAAGTAAGGATCAACTCTTAGTTGCTTTTGGCAAAACAAACCCACCAGCCAAAAGGCCTTGCATGTCTAGTTGTGTCTTTTATTTTGACGGGTCAGTCTTGTTGAGTATTAGAATACTCAGCCTTGCTTATTTTGTTATTTTCAGGTAACCCCATCTGGCCTGGTGCTATTCCAGATGGATGGGAGATTGAATGGGAGAACGATGATGAGGAGTGATACATTGTGGATGGCCTCCCATGTGTATCCCGCGTTTAGTTTTTTTTCTGCTGTTTAAACTCTGAACCATGTTTACTTTTATGTTCTGAAAAACCTGGTTTGTAATGTTAAGTACTTAAGGACTTGTATGTAATATAATCTTGTACTCTGGTCCCGCCTTCGTGTGGGCTTAGCGCATATCTCGATCCTATGAAAGTGATTTACCGGGCATGACCCGGCAGAGGCGACAAAATAGCTCTTGGTTATCGCTTATGAGCCAAGTGGACCGGCTTAAGTGATAATCCGGATTTATTTTGGGCGGCTCTGTCACACATTTGTTCCATGTCCCGAGGCAGTTGTTGCTGGTGTTATTTTTCTTCCTCCTATCCACAATTGTGTAAAGTGAACAGCTGTCAATGTAATGCAACCCTAAAGCTTAGCTTCTGGTGACATTTTTTTTAGAATTTCTAGTGACAGATTTGTGACTGTTGCTAAAGAGTCAAAAGAAAACATGCAAAGCTCCATTAAGTAACATTTCAAAAATGTAAAAATAAATAATAATTTCTTCATGTCTGTACCATGTACGTGAGAAAGTCGAGCTCTATGACTTTAAATGAAGCGTTTTACAAGAGCCAACCTGATCTTTTCCTTTATATATACACCGGTCATGTCGCCGAATGAGGAAGCAGCCAACCAGCCGACAAAGTTCCATGAAAAAGGAATTTGACTATGGGTGCGTTTGGCAGGGCTTCTACCGGCTCCGCTCCGCGCACGAAGCCGGAAGCCCTGCCAAACGGCCTCAAAAAACAGCTCCACGGGAGGAGCACCTCGATCCCCGTGACTCTGGAGCCCTTCCGTCGGGAGGGAGCTGCAAAAACCGGCTCCCCCGCAGCTCCCGCGGCTCCGCCCCGCGTTTTGCCAGCCCTGCCCCCGGTGGGTCCATCGGGGCACGACGGTTGCATGGGCGCGGGAAGGTGGTGGCCGGAGGAGATGGCTGCCGGCGGTCGCCGCGACGAATCGACCTCGTCACTGCAGCATCCCAACGCAACACAGCATTGATTAGTGTGGGATTGGAATGGAAATAACAGAGAGAGGGAGAGACAAAGCACAGGCAGCTCGTGCTCGTCCCGTCGTCTGCCATGGGAGGCAAGCTTCGCCGTGGGGGTGATTCCGGCCACCGTTTTCCAATCCGAGAGCATGGGGAGGGAGAGGAGTGGATGGGGAAACTCGATCTAGGCTCACCTCGGGCAGGGGCAGCTTGGAGAGGGAGATCGACGAGGGCGACCTTCCTCTGCGCAAGAACAGAGGGGATGTGGGAGGTGACCTTGGGGCTGACGCAGGGGAGGACTTGCGGTGGAGACGGCGATGTGGAGCGCAAGCGGCGGGGTCGGGACTGGAGCTGGAGGTTGAGGATGCGGCGCAGAGGAGGGCCGGTGGCCGGCCGGCCTCAAATACTCTTGTATGCACTTGTATCACAGATTTAGTTTCATTCCTAATATTATCAGAAGTCAGAACTATACTAAACAATAGGAGAGAACACTTGCTTGGACTAATTTGCTGCCCCGTGCTTCTTTCAAAGCAAGAAATTGCTTCCCAGGTTTTTACAACCTGCTACACCTCCGCCTTGAACTGAAAAATACTCCCTCTGTTTGAAATTGTATGTCGTTTTAGCTTCTATACCTAGTGATTTTTGCTATGCATATAAATATTTGCTATGTCTAGATGCATAGCAAAATCAAGGTATCTTGAAAAGTCAAAACAACTGAATCTAAAGGAAAAAGAAAAGTCAAAACAACCTATTTGGAAATGATGGAGTAGCAAATAGTCATTGTCAAAAAGCAGATGAGATACCTGACCTCAGTTGCTCTCCCATGACCAGATGCACAGATTAGGTATTATTTGTATGCCCAGACCAGTAATAATAGGAAAATGTCTAGCTAATGGAAAAATAAACAATCATGAATCACATTAAATTTTATTATTCATAATTCAAACTTGAGACATTTGACTCCAATAATATATTTTGTTGAATCGCATCACCATTTGGTCTTCTCTATATGCCTTACTTTTTTGGGGAAAATAACGATGTGAGAAACCCCACGACGGATAACTTTATTTAATATTGACATAAAAGCTAACTTTCCTCGTTAAAAAACATTGCCAGTACTATCCATGGGAAAATGTGGGTGCAACTTAACTTCGCCATGTCACTCAAATAGGCTACACTGGCTATTTATGGGTTCGATCATCTACCAATTTATCAATATGCATACTATTGTACTCAAGTCCATGCCCTATATATATACCATTCACTGATTCACGTTTACTTACGTTGAAAGCCCGTCCCACATACAGTTGGCATGAGCGAATTAGGGAGAAGAAAGCAATACGAGAGAAAGGATTCTGTTACTTTAATTTGTGAGTCGTAAAACGACCAAAGACACGGGATATAGCACTTGCTCGTTTATATGAAGAAATAGACGACGGTGCGAAACAATTTAAACTTTTCTAAGCAACATCGCAATTAGATTCACATGCATGTGCATGTATACGAGCCACTCACCTACTACAATTACTGTCACATCTACCCGAAGATACTATATTTTAGTCACCCCTGCCCCTGTGCCCTTTTTATGTAAGAGCCCATGCGCGCGTATGATTACATGATTACACTGGCCAAAATGCAAAAAAGTGAGTTTGTGAGAGGTGATCAGGTGACTAAGGGCACCTACCACATATATACATATACAATACAACACATCAGTGTTTGTTCATTTCCAGCAATATCCTAGTGCGTGACCGAGGTGCCGTTCCTATTTGATGCATCGGGATCGGAACGAGTGGCATCAGGAGAGGTGATCCGACACGCACAACGGCAGCTTTCGCGGGCAAAAGGGTCGACGCTACTTGTATTCAAGGTGGTCTTGGTAGCCCGCCGATCGCTCTGGTTCATCTGGCTGAAGATGATGCGGCCAGAGACCGAATAGTATAGTTAATTAGTTACAAAGTATGGATTCTCGGAGAACCATGGCAAGCTCACTCACCTTGCAACAGCAGTAGATCAAATGCAGTCGAGCAAATTATAGATAGATTACTGTTACTGAGATCTACTATGTGCACATCTAGACTGGTGAACTTTACTGTGTATGTAACATGTGTGTACCGAGAGACGACGCAGAGATAACCGAGAGAGGGAGAAAGATGGGAGAGGGATGCGAACCTTCTCCGATCGAGCCAGAGGTGCTGGAGCCGGCGGTCATGTCGTAGATCTGCGCTGGGTAGCGACGCGAAGTGCCGGAACTACTCTGTGGCAGCGACGCGCAGTGCAGTGGTCGTCGGGACGGCGGCGGTGCTTCCCGTCACTCCTGCGCACCCTCAGGGTCAGATTAGGGTTTGTAGGTGGAGATTTGGGGCCGGCGGCAAACCTCGTAACGCGAGTCTGTGGCCCCCCACCTCTTTATATAGCACAGTATGACAGGTCGCCCCCGATCAGGGAGCGAGATTAAGAGCTTAATAGGCTGTTGGGACCACTAGTGAGGAGATCAATCTAACGATTATAGCTAGCTTGATCACATGCCAACCATGTACATATTATCTCACACTGTTTAATTACATTGTTGATGTAAATCTTTTAATTTAACCTAGATACTGCTCTTCTGTTTTCCCCGCAAAATGTTTTGACTACTGATGAACAATCCTCTAGCTGTTTGGACTCGTTCTGACTGAACGGAAAGTGAAAAAGCGTAAGTGGGCCTTGGACTGTAGGCTGCTCCTTGGACGCGTGACGCGTGGTTAATATCATTTTACGTATATATATCGTTAACGGAGAAGTAAAAACAAAAGGGGATGTAGCTCAAATGGTAGAGCGCTCGCTTTGCATGCGCATCTCCAATTTTTGTTTGCTTTTTTATTTTGTTTTCGCTGGTTTGCGGCTTCCTTCTCTGGTCTGGGCTTGCAGTACTCTGCACCCGTGTGTATATAAAAGTCCAGGAGTAAGAATAGTCCGCCCCATGACTAAGCAATGAGCGAAGCAACTTGTACTTTTGATATAAGGAAATCCTGTTGGAGCTCCCGTTCATTCATCCGACGAAGTCTACGCAGCCATTGAGAAAGACGGCCGGCCGGCGAGACCGCGAGAGCTCAGTTCATCTCGACCCTAGAAGAGAAAAACACAAACCATTGGATCGAGTCGGCCAACGACCGCCCACGAGGACGAAACGCGCCGCACCATCGGACCCTGCAGTTTTCCCTCCTCGGACGACAGCGCCACGCCATCATGCCAGCTTCTTCTCCCCCCTGCTGCTGCGACCTGCGAGTAGTTTGACCAGCCTGCGATTATTCAAATGCTCACCGGTATGCACGAGGGGGGTTCGGTGCCGGGTACGTCCAAAACCGGCCGCGGTGTCCTCCTGTTTTGTCCGTTGACAACTTTGTTTCATGTGTCATGTTCTGCTGAGCGCGTCGATTCCACCGAACGCTAAGCTGTATAACCACATGCCGGCGCTCTCTCGGATGGATCTAATCCAGTTATTATCAATAAATGATAAAGGGATGAGAGCTGAGCTGACACCTCGCAAAGTTACGGCGGCTCGCTGTAACTAATCGAGTAATCGTAATCAATCGCCAAGTACTGGGACAAATCGGAGCAAGTAAAGTGGCGGTAAGTGTCAAATCTTCGTGACAGTAGAGGTAAATCAGTATGTTTTGGATGATTGGCTTCTTCGGCTAATCACGCCGAGCCGAGGGGATCGGAATCGGACACAGCAGGAGGGGCCACAGGCAGCGCGGTGGGAAAAACGGTCATCTCGTTCCAGATCCTACCGGACACGTCCCGGTCCTCTGACAGCTCATCACTGGGCCCCACGCCCCCGCGCCGGCCGCCACCCCCGTCCGTTTTGCGCGTCAGCCCCTCGCATTAATTCGCAGTCCCAACCCCACCCTACGCGATTGCCATTTCGAAGCAACTGGCTTCGCAATTAAGCCCTCCCGTTTCCACTTTTTATACACTCCCTCGCTCCCGTCGCCGCCGAGCCATTATTGCGGCCACTTCGCTTGCACTCTCTCCCCTCTCTCTCTGACTCTCTCGGAAGCTTGCGGGGGCGGAGATGGTGGAGGCGCCGGGGATGGCGCCGGCGACGACAGAGGCGGTGGAGGAGCTCACGCGGCTGTACCGGGAGCTGCCGCCGCGCCCGGCCGTGGAGGAGGTGGAGGCGGCGGCGGCGGTGCTGGCCTCGGCGGACGCGGAGGAGGAGGCGCGCCTCGCCGAGATCGCCGCGGAGGAGGAGGCGGCGGCGGCGCGGGGGCGGCCGGGCGTCCCCGCCGAGCTCCTCGACGTGCTGCGGGAGGCCAGGCGCAACGCCGTCGGGCTCCGCGCGCTGCAGCAGCGGAAGGAGGCCGCGTACGTCGTCGAGCTCGAGCGGAGGTTCAAGGTCTTCGATGACCTCATCCAGAGGGCGTCGCGCGTGGTGTCCCCCGGCGGCGATGGAGGAGGAGGAGGCGGGGGTGGTGGCGCCGTCGTCGTCGACGAGGTCGTGGAGGTAGCGGAGGCCAGGCGGAAGCCGGAGCTGGCGGTGGCGGTGGCCGCCGCGGCAACGGAGATAGACCGCGGAAGCAAGGGCGGGTTGGGATTGGAACCCAAGTCCGTCTCCTCGCTGCGTCGGGCTGCTTCTGCAGGTATTATGCCTCTCTTCTCTACAGACTTAAGTGTTATGTTTTTGTACCATTTGATGTCATTTTCCCCAAGCGGCCGAGCTGAGTCTGATGTCCTCTCGAGAATTAAAAATTGTTTTTTCGAAAGGTAATATATATGTTAATTGATAGCTCAATTATTCGAATGGCGTAGTTTCTGCTAGTTACTCGATTTTTTTGCCTTACATGTTCCATTATAATGCAGTCTGTTCTAAGAAAAACTCGACTGGTTGACTTAGGCCCTGTTTGGGGGAGCGGTAGCTTTTGCAAAAGCTGATTCCCGGAAAAGCTCTCCCGCTGGCCGGAAAAGCTGATTTTCAGAGAAGCTTGGTAGGTCTGTTTGGCGCAGCTTCTTGGATAGCAGCTTCTGTGCAACAACAGTAGGAATGGAGCTCTGGGCGGGCGGATCTGCAGGGCATCATTGGGGGAGGGGAGCTCGGGGCGACGCCGACCGGTGGGGGAGAGACGGATCTTCTGGTGCCGCCGGTCGTGGAGATGGGAGCATGGGGTGGCGGCGTGGCGCCGGGTGTCGGAGGGAGGCGGAGCTCCTGGCGGCGCCGGTGGTAGGGAAGGGAGCTCGGGGCGGCACCAGCTGTCAGGAGAGAGGCGGAGCTCGGGGGGACGCCGACCATCGGGGGAGAGGCGGAGCTCGGGGGCGAGAACCACCACGCGCCGCCCTCTTCCACTTTCCGCCGGAGCACTCCACCAAGCGTTGAAGGAGTTGACGGAGGGAGCTCGGGTGGTGCGGCCATTGGGGGAGCTCGGAGCGGCAGCCCGCTAGGAGGCCACAGCGGCGGCCAGCGATGGGAAGAATTGGGTCGCCGCTGCCGGCGGCGGCGTACGGCGAGGTGCCTGGGCATGACCGGCGCCGGCGGAGAGGGGGCAGGAGCAAGATGGAGGACGGCGAGCGGACAGAAGAAGAGGAAAAAACTCGGGAAGCTCCTCTGGACTAGCTTTTCGCTTGCAGTGTAAAACCAGCTTTTCCAGCTTGTGCTTCTCCGAGTAGCAGACCCCGTTTGGGGGAGCTTATCGCTTTTGGAGCTTCCTGGAGAAGCAAAAGCTCCAGAAGCTGTCTCCAAACAGGGCCTACAATACCATCACAATGGTAGTTCAGTTATAATAACCACACTTTCTTTGCAGTAGTTCGGCCCTGTTTGTTTGAAATGGATTATTATATAATCTATTTTATCGACCAAGGACAATATGGTAAAAGACCACCTTGCACCACCAAAATAATCTCAAGTAAGCTGGAGTAGCATGGCCATTTTTAGCCATGGGCCTGTCACGGAATGTGGTACCAGAACCAAATAGCTCATTCATTTCACAGCCTGTCACTAAATTTGTTTTTCCCCTACATGGACGATGACAATTATTTGCCCCCTTTTCTATTAGTTTGCAAAGGATATATTCATAATTCATAGGATCCTTCTCAGTAGCTCAACAATAGTGGTAGTAATTGGAATATGGAGCAGGGACTGCAATTTTGTGATAATCATGGGTGTTAGGCTGTTAGCTCTTAGTTTTGTGACGATAATTGCTTCTACCGAACCAAGATATGAATGTTAAACCTAGAAACTTCTATCGAACCAAAGGTTTTTTTTTCCTACTTGGACCTAGAAACTTGCTTAGTTTTAATAGATACATAGGAGTCTAAGAGATGTTGTGATTTATCTTACCAAGATATGAATGTTGAACAGTTTGCCAATTGATTTTATTGACTTCTGAGGTGCTTTCTAGTGTAAGGCTGTAAGCCTATCCTTTTTTTTCTTTGTACCTGTCCGATGGTTTCAGTTTACTCATTAGAGTAGATAGGAGATGGATACGAATGGTGAATAATTAGACATGTTGTTTTGAGGTGTATTTTTAGTAGGCTAGCCATACTAGACGAGACCATCTTTCTGTACAGTTCCATTAAATAATTCAGTATTTATGTTATCCTTAAGTTAAACATTTTTTTTGCAGGTAATGACACAGAAAAGTTGGGCCTTATCCAAGTGGCCAGTCTTATAGAGTCATCAGCAAAGAAGGGGGCCACAGAGCTCAATCTCCGTGGTAAGCTGGTGGACCAAGTTGAGTGGCTCCCTGTCTCACTTGGGAAACTACAAGATGTTACTGAGCTTGATCTATCTGAAAATAGGATCATGGCACTCCCATCAACAATAGGTAGCCTCAGATACTTGACAAAGCTCGACCTCCACGCAAACCAGCTGACCAATCTACCTGATACCTTTGGGGAACTTTCCAACCTGATTGATCTTGACTTGCGGGCAAACCAGCTTAAATCTCTTCCTACATCATTCGGAAATCTCACGAGCCTGGCAAATCTTGACCTGGGCTCAAATATGTTGAGGGTCCTTCCTGATTGTTTAGGAAATTTGACAAACTTGAGAAGGTTAATTGCTGAGACGAATGAGCTTGAAGAGCTACCCTATACTATTGGATCTTGCACCTCTCTTGTGGAGCTTAGATTAGATTTTAATCAGCTAAAAGCCCTTCCACAAGCCATTGGGAAGTTGGAAAAGCTAGAGATCCTCACATTACACTACAACAGAATCAAAGGCCTGCCTACAACAATTGGCCAGCTTACAAGATTGAGAGAGCTGGATGTCAGTTTCAATGAAGTTGAAATGATTCCCGAGAACATTTGCTTTGCAGCCAGCCTTGTAAAGTTGAATGTCAGCAGGAACTTTGCCGACTTAAGAGCGCTGCCAAGATCTATAGGGGAACTTGAGATGCTAGAGGAGTTGGACATCAGCAGTAACCAGATACGAGTACTACCAGACTCATTTGGGAACCTCTCAAATCTACGTGTATTTCATGCTGACGAAACTCCACTGGAAGTACCACCTAAAGAAGTTGTCAAATTAGGAGCACAGGTATGCGTCGCGCTATCACAGTGCTGTTCTCCCATATTTATTAACTTTTGTCTTTCACTGGCTGAATGTTGTTTCTTATACATGTCAGGAAGTGGTTAATTATATGAAAAATATGGTTGCTGCAAGTGCAAGGGGAGCAAGCCAGAAGGAAACAGATAAGAGGAGCTTCTGGGCCTGGCTCCGCTCACTGTTTGGTTGTTGCAAAAAGGATCAAGGAATTGAATCAATTCCAGTTTAGCTGAAGCATTCATCTGTATGTACCATCATGGATTGTTCAGTGTTGGTCCAGCTCTCAGGTCAGCAGTGGAATGAGATATGGATGGTTTTATTTCGCTCATGTTTGTGTCATTGTGTGTACAAAGGATGTCTGTAGCTTTCCTGTACATAAGGTTCATTTGTGTGTAAGTTCATATGTATGATAATCGATACACTATCGTGTATTCGTGTCACTCTCCTCTTATATGAAACACGAGCTGTCCATCGTTTGTTTAAACTTTGTCAGATTTGCACCGAGGCAAGCTGTTGGCATATCCATATACTCATGTTCTCTCGGCGTCCAAGAATTAGTATTACAGGGCCATGTCAACTGTTGTAATTAAGCTGTTGCTTCACTGCCTTAGAAGCGACATCTGATTTGAATCCTGATGAAGCTAATGTGCCAAACATGAACCCCCATGTCTTGATCTTTGTAGTACATGGTGAGATACAGCTTGAATTCTTTTATTAACCAGTATCTTGGCCTGTCATACCAGTAATATGGTTGCATAATGTTTCCATATGAAATCATTTCCTGTGTGTGTGTGTGTGTGTTTCGTGGATGTTCTGTGTTTGAAATCATGTTGGACGTCTGAATCACTTTTGTGTTTTCTTCTTTTCTGACAACAGATGGAAGACGTACATACTATGCGACAAGGTAAGATAGTTCGAAATGTGAGGGCACAATAACTCCCTACGGGAAAGTGAGAGTTCCCAGAGAACTGACACGTTTTGTTGACGAATTTCTTTGTAATTGCTTGCTGCGTGCCCCTTGTACTTTTCTTTACTGCTCAATTAGTCCGCCAGTTGCGTGACTAGCCTGCGACTTTGAGATATTTTCTTGACTGAGATGCCATCATGGACTTCATGGTTACTGTGGAATGGGCACCTAATTTGGTAAACGTCAATCATAAGTTGAATCAGTGAGCGATTCGATCGCAAGGTGGTTCGTTCGTAGATAATTTTGTATTGTAATTAGGACCGATGGCTCTATCTGAGCTTCTGGTACTTATCTAGAGATCGATCATACAACAGTTGTGTGTTGAGACTCGAGAGGCAGATGCAGGGTCACATCAGTGTTAGAAAAAGTCAGTGCTTACTCTGATGAAAGCATCGCCTAACCTTGCAGACAGAACCGTGTCGTTTACCTTGCTAATCTTGGTCTAGGCCTGTCACGACAAATTAAATCTGTGTATTTGAGTTTAAGATCAGAAACTAATCTGTACTCAAGGTGTCATTTCCAAATCTGTATCAGCTGGCGGCACATTACATACATCGCGCTAATCACCTGTTAACAAAGTGAAGGACCAGATCCTACATGCACTAATCTAAGCTGTTACAGCCTTACAGGTGCCTGAGCGAGGTATTCGCAAAAAAAAAAGAAAGAAAGAAAGAAAGAAAAAGGAAATGAGGAACTCCAGCTCCAGCAAAACCCCATAGGTGCATATCCTCTCTTACAGTGGACATAACTTCTTAAGGCTGGTGTGTTTTACTCTTCTTCATCCTCTTTCCATTTGCTTAGGTCGTTTCATCTCATCTCGTGCTCGAGGGGTTTTTTTTTCCCCAATTCGTTAGGGACAGTTTTCATGCCCGAAGGCTGTAGAGGTTGTTCGGCTGGCCGTTTCTCGGCTTACCTCGGCTTGTTTCGGCTTATCTCCTTTCACATAACACTATTCAATCTACCAGCCGAACACTATTCATCGTACCAGAAAATCTGAATGTAGTTACACGAGCAGACGGAACATTCAGCATTATGAAGGCCTCCATTAGCAGGACGATGTCATCGTGCCACGCTGCCAGAGAGATACTTCACTGCCCCTGACTTGGACGAACCTCTGAAGCAAAGGATAGAGATGTCCAACTTGGCTTGATGTGCGCTACAACACTCCCTGAAAGATACTACATTACATGAACAAATCAGCATGACAGCCACAACACTCCCAGAAAGACAAACACCGCGACCTAGCATCGCAGAAATCATGTGATGCTGCAACTAAACCATCCATCCTCTATCAAGTCTAGTTCCAACGGTAATCTAACAAGAGTCAGCAACAGTAAATAACCAGCGCCGGATTCACTGACACGGTTAATTTAACACTAGCGGAATGGAGATGGGAAATTGTTTTGTTGGGCAGAAGCATTTGCTAACACCTCTCCCTTAACCTGGCATCACTATTAAGTACGAAGGTTAAAGCTGATTATTAGTTTTGAACCAGTAAGATAAACAGGCAATGGCACATCGTCCAGGTCCTGCTCAAAAGTCTTTGTATCAAAATTGCTGGACGGAAATGATAAAACCCCCACAAAAAACAGTCAAGGTACCGAGATTACCTCCTAAAAAGAAAGTATCGCCGTGAGTTTGCTACTGTAATAATGAATGTATTGTGCATATTTGTTTGATTAATCAAGCATGGTTCAAGTAAATAACCCAGACTATCATTTCCTTTCCTACCAGATGTAAATAACCCTGAGATCCAAACCAACGAAAATCTACAAGTTGGTCTCTACATGTACAACAATGTGGTCCTAGAAAATTTAAAAAGCTCCATTGTAAACGGTGCAACTCAAGTGTATGTATATACCATCAACCTAATATGGTGCAGAAGACTGGCCTGGTTCGAGTACTTTCAAACCGTACAATCCGTATAACAGAAAGCGAAAAATAAAAGGGAAAGAAATCCACAGCTTTTTTGGGCGTACTTAAACTTAGCCCAAAATACTACACTGTTAGGTGTCAAATTCATAAGCACACTGTACCAGTGTACTAAAGCTTAAGCTGACATTTCAAGATTCATATTTTTTATTATGTATCTAGATAAAGTGTATATATAGGTACAGGACAAAAAAAATATGAACCTACAAATATTAAAACGAACTACAATTTGGAACGGAGAGAATAGCAACATGTGTCCCTAAGAATGCAAAAACTCGTGATATAAGTGAAGGTTCCGGTCATTTGGTTTAACTTTGTATCAATCACCCAAATTCAAATTTGAGCACGGTGCATATGCATCTGAGGTTATTTCCTCATATTTTTTAGCACTTAGGAGACTGATGAAGCTGGAAGAAACAAAACTGCAGATCAAACAGTGCTAGCAATGATCAAAGAGATGCGGATCAATTTGGTAATGGATACATTATCAACATTGAAATAAGCATGAGTTGATAACATTTGTTTGGGTTGTTAATTGAGTTGTGCTGAGTGCAAAGTTGCAAACTATGAAACTAGCAACAAAGCCCCAGCTGTGCAAGCAAGTTATCCTAACCAAGCAAATACCTCCATATCACAACCTGTCATAACTAGAGGGCATGTGTAAAATTGCCATTCATAATGGAAAATGCAGCTTGCCATACCCACCAACAGAATACACCATACTCAGATTATCTTCAATAACATTTTCAGGGGAAAAAGCTTGAATTTAGTTCAGAAGATGAGATCCTTCAGTACCTCATCTAGAAATCCAAATGCTATGTTCTTCCGGTAAAACCTTTCAAATATAAATTTAATGAATAAGGTTAATGGGTTACCAGCTGCAAGCAAACATTCACATGCTATAGAGGACATGGAAACATACCATACAGAAGTGTAGAATTAATCTTCAAGCCTGATGGAAAGTTAAACAAAATGCAGAATACACCAAATAATAAACTCTGTCATTGTAATGATTGGCAAAGGTGACTTGCACAAAACTACATTTGTCGTCATGACACATGGCACATGCAAGTTGGGACGCACCTTAGAATCGTCTCAGGTAGAAACTGTAAGTTCAACCATGCAAAATTGAATTTATAAACATTCACATTCTGATATATCCTTTTATGTCAAACCAATAGAGTTCATGGGAAACTAACACCATATATCACATAAAATAAGGTGGACAGTGACAACATCAGACCAGCATCACTATCCACAGCAGCAGATGCATATAACAGTGAGAAAAGAAATGGGAAAATGTTCATAATTTAAAAGCTATACCATACTTCTACCCTGTCTAAACTCCATACAGCTAAACATAGCACAAAACTGTACACTCGCAAACCTAAAAAACACTAAGTGTTTATGCCTGGCTTCTCCGGCAGAAATTGCTTCATCTCCAGAGCCCGACCCCCTTCCACAACATTAGGGAGCCCAAGGGAGAGAGGCAGTGGTTCATCATCTACAATATCTGAACCAGAAATGTTATGCTTCGTTGCCACCATAGACAGGGAAAGTGACAACAAAGGGGAGGAGCTCTCATCTGCCTTCAGTGATGCCTTATTTAAGCTAGTACTAGGTTCTGGGGAATCTTCATCGTCAGATGAAAGAACATGGATGATATGATCAGGTACAGGTTTTTTAAGGGAGCCAGGACCTGAGGGACCCTTGTAACTATATTGTAAATCATCAAAGGGATTATGCTGTCCAACCGGTAAGGGATGTATCTTGGACATGCATTTGCTAGGTTGCATTTCATCTCCAAAACTGCAAGCAGAGTATTTTCCGTAAGAAGTCTTCTGCCTTTTGTAGGTGAGATCAGGATCCAAAGAACCCATATCTGAATTTGGAATTAATTTGCTTGGACCATCACATATCTTTGATCCAATAAAATGACATTGTGATACTTCTATAGAGGGCAGAAGATCATGTTTCATAGGTTTTATCTCATCTGAGATTGACCTGATGGCACCTGGCTGCTGTGCAGCACAGAAGAGAACTTCATTCTGATTGTGTTCCTCCATTTTGTTTCTATCTTCTGTTCCTGTGCTACCTGCAAAGAATAATATAAGAAAAATATAAAAAACAAAGATAAATCCATAATTGGTATGTAGCTTCGTTGCATGAAAAGGTACCACCACCTTTTGCAGCAGTTGAATAATTCCGAATCATGTCATGAACTTCTGTTGATAATGTGGGAGGATAAATTCCATGCGGAGGTGCAGTAGGATGTCCTGGTATAATCTGTTTTGTGTCTGCAGTCTCTTCATGATGTATTTCACTTGCATTAAGCTTCCTATCCTCATCTTTGGCCTCCAAAAAAGTATCATGATCTACAAATGCGCCAGACTTCTCACTCTCTGATCCAAGTGAAACAGCTGGGTCAGGTATATCATCATCGGGGCACTCGTTCAAATCTATACCCAAAGACTGAAGTGCCTTAGGGGAACCCATATCATGCTGGGTAACAGGTCCAGTGATTTTTTGTAATGAACAATTATTTGTCCCAGTCAGAGGAAGTTCCGGCGGGCTACTTGCTTTCCGGGCATGAAAAATGCCCCAAAAGAAAAGTAAACCATTCCAACCTGTAAAATGTAAGATGGAATCCATTAAAATGAGGTGATGAGCAATCCTGCCAAGAGACAATAACATTAGCAAAGATAAACTTACGTTGAATCCTCTCTGGCAATTTATCAGACGGAAAAATGAGAAGTTCACTGCCACTAATATTTGCTGTAAGGGATAAATCACCAAGAAGCATGTTTTCCAAAAGTTTAATATATGCCCTTTCATAACTGTTCAAGGAGACCGGAGACCTCAGTGAGTATACAAGGGTTGAAATACATAAAGCAGTAAAATGTAGAGGAAAGTGGTACCTTTCGTCATCTTTAGCAAAGAAAAAAAGAGCAATATTATCTTCAGTTGGATTTACTTCTTTAAATTGCAGCGGCCATGAGGAAAGCCGTGGGACTTCTGCTAGCTGAATTTTGTCAGGTAATTGTTCACCTACTTCACGTGCTTTGGATGAGGCACAAAAAGACAAGTAAGCCTGAAACCCATCAAATATTTCAGGGGAGTTTCCATGTCTTGAAACCTCAAAGCTGCCCCTGAAATAAAAGGAATACTCTTAAATTCTTAAAATTCTTAACTAGTTAAGGGAAGTAATAAAGAGAGAAGAGAAGAGGTCATACTGCCAGATGTAAGACTGCTCTGGAATTACTAAATCTCTTAAAGAATTTTCAAGAGCTGAAGATTGATCAACAAAACCTTCCTGCTTCAAATCAGCTTTATCCAATTTATCGTCAGGGGGGTATAGATTGTGTGCCATCTGAACACCGGGTGGAATCTCATTCAATGTACCTCCTGTTGCTTGAGCTGCCTCTACAATTTTACAGGAGTCATCTCCTGTGCTTTCCAAAGGCTTTTGCTGGAAGCATACCAATTTAGGAGCTGAATCTTCGGAGGTGCTTGCTATTGCTGCATCTCGCAAACCTGATTCGCAAGTCATGGTAGTAGACGATGTGAGAACCACCTCTGTAGACTCATTTGGCATTTTGTTACCATCTTTCACTGAAATGAATAAATCTTCACCCTCAACATCATTTGAGTTTTCCTTTTTGATACATTTGGACGGAATTGGTGGATCAGATACATGAGCATCTTTACCAGAAACAACTCCCATTGATTTTGGAAGTGCAGTAACATCTTGCTTGTCATTTTCACTTTTAGACACATCATTTGAGCTTTCCTTTTTGACACATTTAGATGGAACTGGTGGATCAGATACATGAGCATCTTTACCAGAAACAACTCCCATTGATTTTGGATGCACAGTAACATCTTGCTTGTCACTGTCACTTTTAGACAAATCAGAGCTCTGCTTCTTTTCAATATTTCCTATTCAAGGAAACCATAACAAAGCTCATCAAAATGGAGGGAAATTAAAGTTTTCAATTTCCCTAGAGAAATAATTAAGTAAATGAAGAACTTACCAGGCCTTTTGCTACTTTTAAGTATGCTTGATCCAGACTTTGAAATATCCTGGTCGTTCTTTCTATCCCCTAACTTCATACAACTATCTGGCCTAGGAGATGAAGGAATGCTTGGTTTTTTAAAACTAAAGGAAGCCCTTCTTTCTATCAAATTCTTTTCCTTCACTGCCTTCAATATTCCTGGTTTTTCATCTTGTGACAAATGAAATGTTTGTTTTTGTTTTGATGAGCCAGCATCTAAGCAAACTGAACCCTCACGTTTGAAAGATCCAGATTGTGCGAGCTTTTTTATGGGCCCCTTATCTCTAGGATCTCTTGGGGAATGTTTTGCAGGTCTCAACTTGCTAGCCACCCCTTCAGCCAACTGCTTGACCTTTGGTCCATTGTTGGAGCTGTTGAAGGACAGTTGCTTCGATAAAAGACCTGTTCAAAAAAATTAGGAGGTTAAAAGAACGATCCAGATTAAAAGTAACAACAGATAAAAAAATAATACTTTGCAAAGAGAACACAAAAAGAATGTGGTCAAACCTCTTGGTGAAGGAACTGGTGTTTTAGCATTCACCATGTTACCCGAGGAATATGACCGTGACAAGGCCTGAGAATTTTTGACTGCTTGAGTAGTTCTTACTGGAGCATTATCAACTGAAGCTAAACCTCCCTTGTCTGATTTCTTAAACGAGTTCTCACGAGAGATGACATCATGTTTTCTAAAGCTGTCCGTCTTTAAGAGCCTAGGCTTAGGGGACGAAGTATTCTCTGCTTGTCTCTTACATGATATAGGTGGACTCCGTCGGCCTTCACTTGACGACGGCGACTCCATATCGGTAGAAACTCGCAACTTCTTGCGGTTTAACAAAAATTCTGAACTATGACTCTTCTTGTTTGAGCCCCCAGCCGTTGGTGTTCCATAAGTGTGTGGCCGTGCGACCAAATCAGATGTAAGCACTTGCAGTTTGTTACGGTTTGCCATGCTCAATAACTTTTTGCTCTTCACATCCAGTCTGTCAGCAGCTAGGGCAGTAACCTTTGCTTGTCTTGTTTGTGTATCAGCTGAAGCTAAGTGCAATCTTTTATTCTTACCATCACACTGATCAGCTTTTGGTGTGCTGCATGTGCTTTGCGGAGCATCCAATTCAGGCACAACAATTTGCAATGCCTTTGGCTTGCTTCGATTTTCTGCACTTTGGTTCTTCTTACCTTCAGACACATTAACCGATGTGCCATAGTTACTTCTTGTATTGTTATGCTCCTCCCTAAGCTGGCATTCTTCACACAACCATTCACCAACTGGGACTTTATCCAACTTCACTCGCATGCAGTAACTACAAAAAAAAAATTAACAGTTAACACTAACATATGACATATCCATGTGAAAAATGGATGTTGCATATGCATTTTACCTCACAAATATTGTACTAAAGAAATTATGACACGACCGCTACACTAGTCAAAATAACCAACATTGTTTTTGTTTTCTTTAACGCATACACCCTTTAAAAACATTATGCAACCACCCTTTAGGTAAGGAAAATAACTTCTCACATGAGTCAACTGTTTGGTGCATTAGGACCTGAGCAGATTATCAGTGTAAGTAAAGCCCCAGATTAAATTATTTAAAGTGCCTCGTTTGTATGAACTAAGAAAACTGCTGGTTCTTATAGTCAACATGACTTTGATTGCTAAATGAGTGATCTTTGGCCAAACAAAAGACTGGACACTGCCCATGATAGTTCTGAATACTAGAGTTATAAAAGAATATAACTTACATATGCTCCGCACCCTCAAGGCATCTAGTACATGTAGCTAGAAGATACTCCCTACCAACATCTCCACATATATCACAAACATTAACCTGGGTTGATAAAAACCAGACACATAAATGTTATCCAGTGAATATAGCATACAAGTAGACAAAAAGAATATGTTGATTACAAATAGTACAAAAAATGCTTAAAATTGCAGAGTCAGTGCAAAATAGCCACATAGACATTGATAAACAACAACAAACATAAAGTCAGATAAAAAGGGGGGAAACTATTTCCTCATGTATATTCAAATACCAAGCTAGTTGCATACGAAGTTTCCCTTTTTTATTAGAAGCAGGGAAGATCTTGATCAGAAAATAAGCAAGGGAGAGTTCATAGCCAAATGATGATTATAGTCATCCTAATTACAAACAATAAGACAATGCTTTAAAGTATTTAATGTCTCTCAAATATGAGCAAAAACACCATGCCTTATATTTTATGGAGAACTCCTTAAAATATAGCTACAACGAATGTAATTGAATCATGCACAGTATAGTCTTGATATTATCTACAAGAAGCAGGAACAATTAAGTAGGCTGTTGAGTTGGCTACCAGTTATTACTTAATAGTTCTAAGATTATAGTTGATGAAAGAATTCTCACTATTCAGTACTAAGAATTTTGAAACAATCAGGGAAGATGACCTATTATTTCATTAACTTTTCCCAAATCAGTAATCGGAAAACCATGCACCCAATAAATATACCCAACCTGTAGAAATTCCAGTACCAGTTATTGATTTTTTAATCTGCGACTGGTAACTGAGTAATCACCAGGTAACCACCCATCGCTCAGCAGGAGCAGGACAGCATTGAGGTTAACCAAAAAAAATTATACATGTGTTCCCTAGACAATAACAATTCAATGAAGTGCAGCAAACTCCAATATTGAGTAACCAGAAGATTGTTAGAACCCCACAAAATTATCTAAAACAAGAAAATCTATATACTAAATAACTTGTTCGCATTGGATTAATAGTGCATGAAATTAAAAGCATGGGAGTGGGAATTCGAAATTCTCAAGATTGATATGACTCCAAACAAAAACTCAGTAACTGCCAATGGGTATGCTAGATGAAAATGATATTCAGGATTTGCAGAAATTGTGCCAATGACTTTTGAGAGTTCAGACTTCCATATAAGACTTGACCAATTATAGCTATCTTCCACACAAAAGAGCAGCAAACTGCTACAGGTATAACTTCAAGACAATTGCCAGATGGTCAATAAAGATGCAATAAAACTAAGGTTAATCTCACATTCTAACATAATACTACATAGAATGGACCATGTTGAAGAACAATGTAATTACAAATAATGGATTCCTTTCTTTTGTCCAAACATCACCACCAGTATCGATTAAGCTTTGTTGCGATAGTAGCCACCAAGATAGCAGCAAACATTGCATTTAAAGGGGCAGCCATAAGAAATAATGAAGGAGTTACTTACATCTATCAAGCCTTCCGAATTCCCGCAGTCTGTCGGCACGTCATTTTGTATACTCAGCTTTCCATCACTAGAGATATCCATTGAACAATCTTGATCCCATTCTTGTTTGCCACCCTCATTCCTAGTAACACCATCATTAGATTGGATGCCAGCATGTTCCTGAATTTCATCTTTTGGGCGTGAGCTGCCATTGTCCAGATCCTTCGATGAGAAACCGGCTTTGTTTGCATTTCTGTTACTGTAACCTACCACCGTGCCTTGGTTGTCACCACCAGCTACACAAGGATCCACTTTTCCACCTTGCAGTTGTTCAATGTTATTCTTTGAAATAGAAACCTTTTCACAAGGTTGATGAGATGAACTATCTTGCGTTTTCCCACATTCATGACCTTGCTTCTTAGGAGATAATCTACTCGATGCATTGACAGAAGGCTGGGTTCGCAGCAACCTTTTAGTTGAAATAGAAGGAGAATCTGCAGGAAATAGTCTACCAGATGAGCTAGGATGCATGTCATGAGCATCAGATCCTTTCTTAGATTCATCAACACTTTGATTTCTTAATCTGCTGCGGCAAACCATGCTGTTGTCTTTATAATCATTAGCAGTCAGGTCTCGACTAGATGCAGAAGTCGATAGTTTTTTCTTATCCACATGAAGCTTGCCTTCTGCTGATGTACCAGTAACACACGAGTTGCTGTCATCATGGTGGTCTGCTCTAGATAGTCTTTTGTCTTGATTTAATAGCCTCCTACGTTTTGCTGGCATGTCAACCTCTGAAGAGTCATCTGCAATGGATGGTCTAGCGAACACTTTATTTTTTCCACCAGTTACAGAGTAGGAAACAGGACCTGAGGTTGCACTAAATTCATCCTCATTTTCTCCTTTATTGCGGAGTCCTTTCTCACTACAAACGAGTGAATTGTTTCTTACTTCTGACCTTGTGGAGCATGTTTGAGATGATCCACATTCAACATTTGAATCCTCAAGACTTCGGTGTAGGCAAGAGGAGCAAGGAGCATAACAGACATTACAGGTGCCTGACTCTGCCTGCACATGAGTGTTATTGCTTGGTACCAACCTTTTCCTTGCTGCAGCCTTGCCCTACAAATATAAAACAATATTAGTCTTATAACCATTACTAATGCAACAACATAAACAAGAATGAAGCCCTGAAAGGCAAGAGTAGCACTCTTAGCTTACATCATATGTGTCAAGACATGAAGAGAGTGGGATATAAACTGCACAGATCATGGCTTAAACCAGTAAAAGGACTAGACAATTGTTACCATAAGCAAATCTAAGGTTTGACCATTACAGTTTTCCTTCTAATTGGCGTGCTGTCCTTCAACTATATAAGCTACTTTGCAGTTCAGATCTAGACAGTGGATAAAAGAGTATTCACCGAAAACCTACACATGACAACAAAACTGGTGTTGTATACCATTTACAACATATTAGGTTTACTTGGAAAAACACCAATGTGTCATAAAAACGTATCAAACAACCATTTAATGAATGGCCATGCCTCCATTTCCAAAGTGAGAATAGCTCCTACAAAAAGCAGGGGATGATGGTATCCATGCCCTGACATATTCTTTATCTACAGCATGATGGTATCAGAATCACACTCCAAGCATTTATACAGCACTAAACTGAGTAGAAGAGGAACAATCCATACTGAACATACGAGGAACATGACGAACAATATTCCAAGCAAGCAGAATACTTCCATGCATATGCAGGAAAACCATACGACTCTAATGCTCACCTCCTTTCCGACCAGTTCGCGGTGCCCAGCCCCCTCCGCGCGTCCTCCGCCGCGCCCTTCCGCAGATTCCTAGAGAGCACAAACAAAACGCGTCAATCTCCAAAACAGGAACGCAGTATCGGTGGGAAACTCGCACAAAAAACACGACAAATCTTTTCGATTGAGAAGTGAATCCACGCCAAAATAGCATCCAAATCAAACGCGAACAAGGAATCGCCGTATTCAATCAAATTCGATTAGCCTCCTTGCAAAACGGTCACACCTCCGAACGCAACTAATACAACCGGAATCGAATGAGCACGCACACGCATGCAAACACCCCCAATCGAATCAAAACAATTCCCCATCTCATCCTATGGGGGAACTCAACAACCACCAGAACGACAACGCGTACGCGTGGGGTGGCGGCACGACGCACCTCGGGGGCCGCCAGATCCTCGTGGTGCGTACGATCGTAGAGATCCCTCATGGTCCGCTGCTGCGGCGCCCTCATTCCCCTCCCCTCCCACCCCGCCGATCGGCCGCGTCCCCCCGCCCCTACCTCCTGGCGCGGGCGGCGAGCGGCTCCTCCTCCATCCTAGCTGGGCTTCGGCGAGCGGCGGGCTCCGGCGCGGACGAGGAAGCGAAGACGAGAGGGATTGGATTGGGTGGGGTTCGCTCAGCTCTGGCGTGGCGAGGAAGCAGCAGCGCCGCGGAGAAGAGCAGGGGAGGAGAGAGAGGAGAGGAGAGGAAGAGAGAGAGACTGGTACTGGTGGTGCTTTAGAAATTTGGACTCCGGGAGGGCGTGACGGTGACGCGACGGGAGAAGGGCGAGATGGGAACGGAATGGAACGGAGCGCGCGAGACGGGTCGTGAGTCCAGGTCGCTGACTTCCGGGGCCCACGGGTGTTCGGCGGAGCCGGGGGCCGGCCGTAGCCACAGGTCAGTCTTGGGCGCTTACCGGGGGTACTTAAAACTTAAAAGTGCTGGCCGGTGGTAATTGTGGACAGCTGGTGAGTTAAGGGAGATACTCCTTTGCATGTACTGCATCTGCAAGAATTGAAGTGTGCATAGATATAGATATGCATGTAATGAATGGCTTTAATCTTTTCCTGATTTCGTTGGCCATTTCTTGGCAGCAATTTATGAGTTGCTCGATAGAAATTTGTGGTGGATTTGTTTTCTTTGGTATACCTCTTTTATATATATAGTATTATATAGGTACTGTATATAGTACTTTACTATGCTCTAGTAAGTATTATATTTATCAATTTGCTGAATTTTAATACTTCTTCTTTTTAAGTTATATAAAATTTTAATTCTTCTTTCGCGACACTGGTTAATTCAATCGTGTACATAGTTTCTTTAAGTTCGACGCGGATGTACTCCGTATGGTATGTCCTTTTTAAAATGTCCTAGGACATATATAAAACGGAATAGAAAAATAAGATGGGGAAAATATATATGTGTACAAGTGCTACGCCTAGGGGTTTCTTTTCATAGCAGCAAACTTAAGCACGCCAACACGGAAATACCGACTGTGTGCATGGGATAATAATGAAATTTGCAATTATCACAGAGGTAAACTAACAAAACATTGTAGTCCCTATTGATATCTTACCATTAATGTGGAAGTTAACAGAGACAAGTTGCGTACCTGCTCTCTTCTCTATTGTTAGGTTTTCCTGTCTAGATAGGGGTGGGAGAGTGTGGGACACACCTTCAGTTGTAAAGTAGACCGCCTCCCTCGATCATACCTAGCAAATTAATTAGCATAATGGTGCATAGGATTCCTTCTCAACAGAAATTAGCTAGTCGCGAGCCAAAATGCATGAAATTGGACCAGTTTGACTAACCGAGACTAATTTCAAAGTTGAAGGTACACTGTCGTAAAATAATTATCTACATAATCCTCGTAATAATCGTTAATGTGTTTTATATTCTTTAGTAAAAGTACAGTTCCTTGATAGGAGAAGAAAACAATCTATATAGTAGAGGCATTTGTGTTGTTCTTACCCCTATTTTGAATTGTAATTGTGATTTTACCCTCTTTTTCCCCTGGACAATTCACAAGTCAATGCGATTTTACCCCTAGTCAATGGTCAAAACAAGGGCAAATACGTAAAGACCAGGGGCAAGATCACAAGGACTTGTGAATAGTTGAGGGCAAAATCAAAAGTTGGAAAAATGAAGGTAAAAATACAATTGCACTTTAATGTAGGGGCAAGATCACCACAAATCCTATATAATAACATAACTTCTATAATAATTAAGGTTTTGCAGGTGCACAACTTCACACGTAAAATAACTCATACCTCTGTGTGCATCAAGGAATATTGCACATACAGTCGCACAAAATTTAACTTTTTCAAACACATGTAATAAAGATGGATATGCTTGTATAAGCGTTGAACGCATGCACGCACACCCTACCTGACTTGATGGCCACTCGATCGGAGACTGAGCCGGTCACATCTTATAATTTATTTATTCTCTAATTGTACAAAACTTATTGTCGGATATGTCTCACAAAGTATCGATGGGGTTTTTTCCAAGAAATGATTTCCTACTAGCATATATAAATAACTTTGTGAGTCTTCAAATTAAACATGTAAATAGTGTTCTCTACAGCGGACGACACAGTGTTTGACATGCCATCGTCCGCAGGCCGTGCATGTGTCATTGTCTAGATTACACTCTCATTGCTCATTAGACGATTTATAATAATAATAAAATCGGATATTGGAACGGCATCGGGCGATTAATTAAATCAGATGAATTCTCTATTAATTATCACAGCCGATGTGATATTGTTTTGCATGCCAAAAATGCGTAACATCGCATGTAAAGCATGCAACTTGTTTAATTAACTGGCACTTGCATGATACTCCCTCCGTCTCTTATTGATGGTCGCTAAGAAAGCGTGTCTGTGAGGAGAATCATTGTTTTTTAGCGACCAACAAAAAGAGACGGAGGGAGTACATAGCTAGTGCTTTTGGTTGGTTGTTACGACGTGGAGCGTACGAACTTTCAAAAACATGATGTATACTTGATGTGGTACGGTTTGAAAGTTGACGAAAGTTTGTGCAGCAAATCAAAAGCAAACGCGTCATCTCGATCTAAAGACTTCCTATATATTTTTATTCTTGTTTAATTTGGTCCAAAGAAAATTAGCATATTGTTCATATAAAAAATAGTCGGTCAATCATTCAAAGTCGTCGTTATACACACACTGATACATACTGCTACGCAATTAATAAGCTAGCTAGATAGATCGGTGATGAAGCGTTGTGTTCACGATCGAGTTTAATCTTTCAGAACCATGAAATGACGTTGCTTAATTCTCGTACATAATAGGCGTAACAACATGGCCATATGAAAATAGAGAGCTATATATATACTATATGGCCATGTTGCATGGTTAAGAACATAAAATATTTAGCTCCACGCAAGATCACGCATAGATGCTAGCCGCTTCGATCAGTAAACAATACCTACATATATACGCAAAGTCGATCTCTAAAAAGCACGTAGATAGCTAGTTTCACCTCTATTATTCCTCATATGGTCGAAGAGAGACAAAGTGAAACTGATTCCATGTCACATGCAAGGTTACGCGTGACACGAAATTACACGTTAGGGGAGGAGGGAGGACGTGGACGTCACTTGCCCCCCCCCCCCCCCCCCCGAACCTGTTCTACTACATAATACTCCTTGCATTGAGGCATCTTTCTATCTCCATCTGTATCGACCCTTGATAAAGGGGGGAAAAGGGCACAGCCGCACAAAATTACCTCTGTTTTTTTCTTTCGTGAGATCGAGAACATATTATTGTATATATATTTGCGTGAAAAAGTCTCGAATTCGATGCTTTCTAGCTCGCGCACGGCATTCCTGAATTGGCAACCTTATCTTTTCAGAGCACTATTGTATAGTAGTAGTAGTTGGCATTGTTACTAGAACCGTGGAGGATACATATATGTAGCTACAGTTCTTCTCTCTGACATCCTGGTCCCACATGGTGCGGGGGCTTGCCTGTCAGTGACACAAACCCAAGACACCGTCGTCTGGTCCTGCGCGCGCGTGTCAACCGGCTTTATGTTTCGTGCGAGTAAGAAATTAGTGGTAGGGGACAACAGGGTCAGGGATCATACGTGTTTGACAAGGTATTCCGCTGTCCGGCACAGATCTCATAAAAGGGGCCGTGCGGTGTGACACGTGGTCGGTTGAGATGCACTAGCTGGAGTAGATATTTGCGGCCGGCGGTGGGGAGGGAGTGCACGGACTGTGGGGGCTGTCCGGGGCAGCTAAAAAAGCTCGGTCCACGCGAATAGTGCGCACCGCAAATGAGCGAGGTGAACTATGGCCACACAAGCCCAGCAACAGCAAACAGCCAAACACGAAGGAAATTGACGCCAAAAGAGGTGATTCTGACGAACTGTGGGAGTCTGGGACCCACGCGCTCTACGGTATTGGCGTGTTTAGAGAAATAGCCTAGAGTTATTTTGAAAACTAAAGTTTAACCTAAGAAAATATCCCTTCAATAAATAGCTTTTGAGTTGTTTAGATCCAAAGGTTATTTAAGTTATTTTACCTTTAATTCAAACATACATGCTACTAGCTACCAGGGATGCGTCAACAAAATAGCTCAATTAGCACATCTTGGTGTGATAATTTTTTTAGGTGAGCTAGTTGTAAATAGCTTTGAAATAGCCCACCTGTTTGGCTTCTTTTGAGGCTATTTAAGCTAAAAAGATGTGGGTTAAAAAATATCTTATGGATTCAAACACCCCCATTGTGTCATTTGTGTACCCTGTGATCCTCTCGGCATCAACGTGAGGTGACAGGGTATTTAATTTCTCAGCGGACGGAATTAGTACATCTGAAGTCGTAGTTGATGCACTGCAAACTACTGACAGAGAGAGGGTACTCCTCCGTTTCAGTTGTTTGATTCTTTTTAATCTCAAATTTGATCCACTTATCTTATTTAAAAAATTATGCCAAAAGAAGTCTGAGTGATGCGATAGGGTCTTGGACGATTGCGCTCTTTACGCACAAGAGGTTGAAACTTTAGATCACCTGCTTCTCAGATGTGTCCACAGTCAGAAAACCTGGTTTATGATCCTGCGTTACTACGGATTGCAACATCTGACACCGCAGGATGAGCTACCATTCTTCGAGTGGTGGCTAGCCACTCGGAAACAGGTTCACAAACTTCAGCGTAAAGGGTTTGACTCTTTGGCCCTTCTGGTCGTGTGGTTGTTGTGGAAGGAAAGGAATCGGCGTGTGCACGACAGAGCCGCGCTTCAACCGGTGGCTTTGGTGCCATTGATCCTGGAGGAAGCCCGGAGATGGGCTAGGGCCGGGTTCACTGGCATTTCCTCTCTTGGTCGCCTTAGGCTTACGCCGTAATCTTTCACTCCTTTTAGGCTTTGTCTTGTTGTTGTTTTTTTATGTTCGTCATCTTGTACCAAAACTCTCTCTTCTTCTTACTGAAAAACGTGCATCTCTAAAAAAATCCATTTCCACAAGACGCTACACGCCTACATCTAACCGCTTCAAAGTATTATCACGTTAATTTACCATCGAATCCAATATCTGTAATAATGAAATTAATTTTGTTAATATGTCCGTCTGAAATATTAGATTGTATATTTATTAGGTATTGATTAATTTTATTTTTCAATTTGGGAAAAACGGTCTGCATTATGAATCATTGTATTCCCTCGGTTCCAAATTGCTTTCATGTCAACTTTTGATCATAACATTTGACTATTCATCTTACTTAAAAATTAACTCAAATATGCAAAACGTCAAGTACTTTTGATGTGAAGTAAGTCGAAAAAAACAAATGATGTATACATAATCTTTTGGATAAGACGAATGATCAATATTAAAAATCAATAGTGATAAGGAGTATATTTCTTTATTGTGTACGGATATAATGCGAAATTTCACCAATAGAAGCAAGTCAATCGCCCGGGAGAAGCAGCTGAACTGAAGAGCTTCGCATATACGAAGATCAAAGTAAGCTTAAAAAAACGAAGATCAAAGTGTGTGATGCATCGTCGCATCGGCCGCCTCCACCCCGTCGTCACTGTTGTAGATTGTAATGGAGCAGTGACAAAATGAACAGTAATGAAGACATTATCTTTATTGATGAACACTATTACATATATATAGTACATGCCCATAGGGCAGTTTTCCTGGCGACTGGCAACTGTCATTAGCAGTTGCTAACCTCCCAAGTAATTGATCATTAAGAATATTAGAATATTCTCAACACTCCCCCTGATCAATTATCTTTTGGAAACTTCAATGTTCATCATAATTACTAATTCTTGAAAAATCTTGTGAGAAAAACTTAGATATAAATTGATATATCAGGATAAAACTCCTTAAAAACCCAATGGGAAAAATAGGAGAAAACACCATGATAATCATGTGTATGCCCTTATAATATCATCCCCTAAAAAACCCCTGTGGGGAAAAACAAGATGATATGACATACATAATGTTGATATTGCCTCGTTAAAAACTTCATATGAGAAACCAACAAAGTAAAACTCATATAAAGAAAAGAGTACAATATGATGCACAAAGGATTTATTTATTCAAATTTACTCCTCCGGATTTTTGCAACTCTCTAAGCTCTTCATATCAATTCTTTCAACATATTTATGAAATGATGAATATGGTAGAGATTTTGTGAATAACTCACATGATATAGTTTGCAGAATCTCTATTCCCCATCCTGTTATAACTTATGGGGATAAATAACTTGGGAGTAATATGCTCAGTCAAGTTACACTTGATGTAACATGATTCCATTTGTGCAACACAAGCAGCATTATCTTCAAAGATAATTGTTGGTGCATCAAGTGCGCCAACTCCATATGATTTTAATATGTGGTCAATCATTCTGCGAAGTCAAACACACTAATGTGATGCTTCATACTATGCAATTATCTCAGAATGATTAGTGGAAGTAGACATTAAAGTCTGCTTGGAAGAGTTCCAAGAAATATTAATTCCACCATTTAAGAATACAAAGTCTGTCTAGGATCTGCTATCATGGGGATCAAATAGACAGTCAATATTTTCTATGTATAGCTACCTTGCTATACACATATCCCAGATGAAAAACATTCAAGTTGTAAGCCTAAACAAAGTTTGGTTTCACCCAAATCTTTCATTTCAAATACCGTCAAATGACGACGAGCTTCATTGATGTCATGATTGTTACCAATGATATTAATATCATCAACGTAACATAGATAGACACAATGCAAATATATATATTGTAGTTTTCTTGACGAAAACACATAGACAATCATTATTGTTTATGTATCCCTTATGCTTGAGGGTATACTCAACCGATTGTACCACATTCGGCTTGATTATTTTAAGTCATATCATGACTTCTGCAACTTAACACAAAAACATGTTGCTATTTGCCTTAGGATTTAATATACTTATTCCATCAGGAACATTCATGTATATCTTAGAATCCAATGACCCATACAAATATGTGGTCACTACGTCTATCAACTGCATGGATAGACGATTTTGTACTACCAGAGATATTAAGTATCTAAATGTTATGCCACTCATAACTAGAGAATAAATTTCGTTGAAAATCAACATCAGGCCTTTGCGAGAAGCCCTTTGTAACTAGCCTTGCATTATATCTCACCACTTCATTGTTTTCATTCCGTTTCCGGACAAAACAAATTTATATCCAATAGGATGGACACTAGGAGGTGTTGGCTTAACGCCAGAAAACACTTCCCTTAATGAGCAAGGCTATCTCTGTTTCTATTACATCCTTTCTATATGTTCCAGTCTGAGCGCATCAGGCACTCTACCATGGATTTAAGATCTGGATCACTTTGAAGGATTTCAACAATTTATCAGAGAAATAACTGTCGACAATGATAATAAGACTCTCCAGTCTCTATGTAGTAATGGCAAACCCTTAATAGATCATCATGATTTTCCAAAATAATCGATCTAGGGTCTTTAGATGTCCCAGTCTCATAATTTATGCGCATATGTGAGCTGGGTAACAATCAAATCTCTCTCAAAAGAATTGATTACTAAAAGATTTATATCAACAAAAGTTGATCTTCGTTTACCACTCTCTTTTATTTCGTATCTTGCATCTTAGAATTGTCTCTCCCCCTCTTGCGTCCAAGAGGGATTATTCGAGTGGTTATCTTTAGGATCTTCCACTCTTTCAGGCATGTTCCTTGCAAGATAAAAGGGTTTAACAACACCTTTGTAATTGGTAAACAAATCTGACAGATTGTTTGCAACATTTGCAAATCTATAAGTCTCTGAACTTGAAGTTCAGTTTCCATAGTACGTGGACCATAAAAATGACATGCTTTCTAGCATTCAATTAATTTCCCAGCATTCAATATTAAGGTACAATTCTCCCCCTTAATGCCGGAAAATGATCCTTATTAAAAATACTATCAGCGAAACGGGTCGTACATAGATCACCTGTCATAGGTTCTATATACTTAATGATCGACTGAGATTTAAATCCCACAAAGATCCCCAAATTTCTTAATGGCCTCATAGTTGCCACTGATGTGGTGAGATGGATACATAAATAACTTACCCAAACTTACACAAATGAGAAATACTTGGTTAATTTCCACGTACCAATTGTAAGAGGGGATATTTATAATATGCAGTTAGTCATGGTTGGATTGATTCAGCAGTGTGCAGAACTGCATGAAATCCCAACATAATATAGGCAACTTGCAATTCATAAATATTGGTCTTGCTATGAGTTTAAATCTCTTTAATCAATGACTTAAGCAAGTCATTTTTAGTGTGGATATATCGTACAAAATGCTAAACCCGAATTTCCGACAGAAAATTCAGCAGCATTGTACATTCGAATCGATTGATTTCGATGTTCAGAATAAGGAGTCTCCAACTACATTAGTTGAGACAATATTTTAGCTAGTATTCATGGTTTCATGTCAATAAAAGAGACACATAAGACCATCTTATAGATGCATCTATAAATACCATGATTTATCTGAACGATCCACTTATCAGGCTGAATCAGTCCACAAATATCACCTTGAATTCTTTCAAGTAATTTGTTTTGTTTCAGCATACAATTTCCCTTTAGCACGTGTAGTGCATATAAATTTAAAGATTGTGGGAACTTTGCTTTATGCAAATCAAGACCAATGGAATTGCCAATAATCTTCCTCATTATTCCAACTCCAGGATGACCTAGTCTATCATGCCATGCTTGGAATAAATTATATTTCGGAAGATTACTTTATATGCAACAAAAGATATAGGTTTTATGTATGTATAGTACAATCCAGATTCTAGGGATGGATTTTTCACAAATATGTTTGCCATAACCCGTAAGATTAGTGAAGTAAATAAATTCTTCTTTCCCATCTACATGTATTTCCACATGAAGACCATTCTTACGGATATCTTTATAGCATAATAGGGTACAAGTTAATTCTGGATACAATAAGGTATCCTCTCTCATGAATTGAGCACTCTTAGGGAGAATAATAGTGGGTCAAACTGAACCAACTATCAAATCATCATACATTGATGTTCATAATCTTTCCTTCTCTTTAAGAGTCCGGAAAAAATTCAACTCCCAAAGAATATAGTTTCTAGTACCACTTTCAACAATATATAATTCCATCCTACATTGGATTGACATCAAATATATTCTATAGTCTAATAAGAATGCATACTAAAAAGAACTTCTTATTAAACATATAGGAAAACATACATAATCACACAAATGTATTACAATATCCAACATATGAGTATGACATTACAATACATATGTGCTCACAATACATCCATCACTCGCAAGTTTGCAATGCAACTCTTCAAATCACATAGAGTTTGCACAACATAAATTATTACAACAATTTAACAATCCCACACTATAATTAAATAGATAGTAACTTCGGCGTTTCGGCTTGAGACAATTTATTCTAAGTCTCCAAACATGTCATTTGAGGTGAACTCCACGAGCATGTCATTAGTACTTGGAAGCTTCTCCTTCATGAGATCTAGGTTGTCATTGTTGTCTGAACAACCCACTTCCTTAGTCACAGCAGGGGCAAGATTGAAGTGTGCTTCATATCTTGGCTCTTTGTCCTTGCTTTGCTTTGCATCCTTTAAGGACTTTTGATAGAGAGCTACCAAATGCTTTGGAGTACGACAATCTTTAGCAAAGTGATTGAAAGTGCCACATCTATGACATTTAGTGTCATGTTTGGCCTTAGCATCACCACCTCGCTTACCCTTATGATTGGGCTTTTGCTTTTTGTTGAAATGCTGCGTCTCAGGCTTATTATTTGGGTCACCAGAATTGGATCCCTTTAACTTTCTCTTATCTTGCACACTATGAACCTCAAGAAGGAGTGCTGCACCAATCGGGTGCTTATGATGGTTCTTCATCAGAAGCTCATCATGTTTTTCAGTCTGAGTCAATGTGTGGATAAGTTGAGAATACTAAGTGTATTTATTAGCCCGATACTGCTGTTGCAAGACTCGATCCGCAGGAAGCATGGTAGAAAGAGTTTTCTCAATCTTATCAGCATCCGTTGGTTCTTTCTCATAAAACTTCAACTTAGAGCAAATCTTATGAACAACATGATTGTAGTCTGCAACAGACTTGAAGTCCTGCAAACGCAAATGATTCCACTCATGATTAGCCTCCGGCCAAATGAGTTCCTTCTGCTGATCATAACGCTCTTTAAGCGCAAGCCACAAAACATGAGGATTCATCTCCATAAGGTACTCTTGTTTGAGATCCTTATGTATGTAAAACCTTAAGAGCATTAAGGCACCGTACTTCTTTTGTTCATCCAAAACGACACCTGCAGTAGGCTCGCTAAGGTATGGCAAAAGTCCTCGGGATGCAAAGTTAATCTTTATATCCGAAGCCTAAGTGGGGTAATTGTGACCATCAATGGCAAGTTTATCGAACTCTTTTGCCATGGTCATAGCCTACAAAGTAGGACCACATGATTCAATAATTCATACATGAAATATAATCAGGTGGCTAAGCAATATTGTAATAAATGCAAATTAATTCGAATAACATAACTCTTCAAGGATTTAAAAAGTACAAGGTAAACAAATAGCATGTAAACCCTCAATTTTTATTCTCATCAACTTGTATACATGGTAGATAGTCTCAAATGCCATAGGACATAGAGTAGATCAAAATGATAGGCAAATAAATTGCTGCCAAAGCATGGTCTCAAGGCAAGTAATTCATCTTGAATTAAATGCAGCCTTTGTTAAGGTCTCTATCACGCCATATATATATTAAAGTTAATGATTAAGCATTTAATTTGGTAATCACTACAATAGTGTAAGCCAAAATTTCAATGGTAATCACTTCAATAGTGTAAGACATTATAATATTTTAATATTTAATCCTTGTTTTGGGAATATTGTATAGGTAATCATCAATCTTCAAAATGAGCATGATGTAGACCTTTAGTAATAGACCGTCAAAATCCATATACATGGATATGATCTCTATCACATAATGTTTGTATCCCAAATTTTTAAGAGAAATGCATAAATTAATTGCAAAAATCACTAGTAATATTTTACTAATGAGTAAAATCACAGCGTTGAGATGGTGTATGTGATAAAAATTATGGCAATAATGAAATAAAGTATGAAAGTGACAAATTTACACAAAACATACTAATATTCGAAATTGCACGGTACATAGTGATAAATACACATTTGTACAAAACCATCACATGATAGATCTAGACTTAATCAAGTAGCAAGACTAAACAGTGATAATCAGCAGTAATTAACATAGTCTAAAAGCTATGATCAAAGATTAAAGCTGCTGGAAAAAAATAGAAAACATAAAAAATGAAGGTGGCCCAGCTCAGCCGCACGGCCCAACCGGCCTGCGCTGCAGCCTCTCGGCCCAGCCGGCCTGCATTGCTGGCACCCGGCCCAGCTTGCCTGCGCGCAGCCGCTAGGCCCAGCTGGCTCCCGCCGCTGCCGCTCGCTTTCGGCCCACAAGGCCCGTGCGCCGACGCCTGGCCCAGTCGGCCTCAGCAGCGCCAACAGCAGCAGCGAGGGGCAACTTGGGCTGGCCCAGCAGCGCCAAACAGTAGCAACAACATGGGAAGGGAGATGGGCCGGCCCAGCAGGCCACCGCGCAGCCCAATCAGGGTCCGGCTCCCATTCTCCCCCTGGCCCGTGAAAATGGGCAGCAGTTAGGGTTGAACCCTAACTACCCCCAATCGGCACCAGGTCCAGGCGGTTGGACCGCCGCCGTCGCTCTATGTGTGCCGCGCCGCCTCCGGCTTTCCGCCCAGCCGCTGCTGCGCCTTGGCTCGCCGCGACGCCACCACCTTGGTTCACGCGCCGTCGCCGAGCCGCCGTGGCACGCTGCGTCGCCGCCATGGATCACTGCGCTGCCACTACGCCATGGCGCCGCCGTCCAGCTGCCTCCACGTAGTAGATCCGCCCCCTGCCGCCGTCCTTCTGCCACCGGAGGTCAAGCCCGGCGCAGATCAGGGAAGAAGCCACCACCAGCCCCCCATGGCTCGGTCGCCATCGACGAGCCCTGGCCGGCGGCTCCCCCTCCCTCTTCGGTCACCGCTCAAGCAGGAGAAGAGGCACGCCTCCCCCGGGAAGAGGAAGCGCCACCGTTGCCGCTCGTGCTCGGGCTGCCGTGGCCGTTTTCCCGCGGGTGCGCGATGGTTCGCCGACGCGCGCGGGGACGGGCTGGACGGTGCGGAGATCGTGGACGAGGATGGTGGAGGCGATGAAGTCCGCAGTGACCATGAACACGAGTCGAAGAACGAGCGTCGACGAAGGAACATACGACATCGAAGGCATGATTCTACCTTGCACTTGCGCGTTCCTTCTCCGGTGAGCAACTCCGACGAACTTCTTCACGGACGGTCACCGTTCTTCACGAACACGAACTGCTCCTGGCCTTTGCCCAGCGGTAGAACGCTGATAACGTGTTGTAGATTGTAATGGAGCAGTGACAAAATGAACAGTAATGAAGACATTATCTTTATTGATGAACACTATTACATATATATAGTACATGCTCATAGGGCAGTTTTACTGGCGCCTGGCAACTGTCATTAGCAGTTGCTAACCTCCCAAGTAATTGATCATTAAGAATATTAGAATATTCTCAACAGTCACACCCACTTTATTCAGAGGAAGAATGAGTGCACGTCGCAGTTTGCTGACGGCTGGACCGTCCGGCACGTCACGCCCCCTGCCGCCTGCCCCCCACACCTATCCGCTATACGAGGTTCCCGGGATGACACGTGCGCGGGGCAACGCGCCGTGCCACTTGGGACTTGGGAGAGCCCCCCGCCAGGCCGCCACGCATGCATGCCCACCGGCGCCGCCCAGGCCCCGACACGACCGGGCGCGGTCGGTCGCCGCCGCCGCCGATCGAGAGAAGCGCGCCGATCCGACGGCCCGCTCCCCTCTTCTCGAAGCTTCCCCTCCGCCCGGCCCCACCACGCGGACGCGCGGAGGCAGGCGGCGCGCGCGGCCGTGCCGGCCTGCCGGGCACGCCTCGGCTCGGATCCGCTGCGGCGCGCGGAGCAGCAGCGTGTTCTCCTCCGCTGTGCGCTCGCTCGTTCGTTCGCCGTGCCCGTTTGCGTGGGATGGGTATGGGTGGGGGGGACCACACCAGCCAAGCTAGCCAAAGGGGAACGGCTTCGGCGCAGGCAGGTGGCGCACGCGCTGCGTGGGGTTGGTGGCTAGTACTAGTTTTGCTTGGCTTTTTGCATGCATGCACATGCACGCGCGCATGACGACACGGGCGTACGGAGCGGGGGACCTGCGGTAAAAGAAAATTGGCGCGCCCATGCACGTCCTCGGCGACCCTAACGCGTCGAGGCACTGTATGTATGTACCAGCGTTACGTACCATCATTTTGGCAGCCGGCGACAAGTGTAGCGTACGACACCGACCTCGCGCTGCTTGCTACGATCGATCGATCGATCGATCTAGCTAGCTAGCACGAGCAGGAGTAGTGCAGGACGATGTGTAATAATTGAGTGCTAGCTGATGGCTCCTGGTTGGAGACTTGGAGTAAGCTGAAATTTTGCGATTGATTATTTCTGCCTATGAATCGACTAGCTAGTACTAGTACTGCTTTCTCGTAGAAAAATACATGGTAACGTTATTAGGATAGTGTTCGGCTGATACAAAAAATTAAATAATAATGTTCAGCTGATACAACGAATAATGTTCGGCTGATAAATTAAATAGTATTATGTGAGAGAAAATAAATTGAGATAAGTTAGACTTATGTGTTGCACATTTGCACTATGCCGGCCGGCTACGGCTACGGCTACGGCTGGCTAGGCAGCCATTGTGGATGATAAGATGTGCCTGATGGTAACCTTCAATTCCAACAGTACCAAGCAAAAGTCAAGCCTACTATACATCTGTGTACCACCACAACGTTACAGCCAGTGGCGGATCCAGCGGTGGGTCTGGTGGCTCCAGTCCCCCCTACCACTCTGGATCTCATGGTAATCACTCCAAATTTTCATGGAAATTTTGAGGATAAAAAGGAAGAACAAGGAGGAAGGAAGAAAAAGAGGAAGAAGAGCCCTCCTACTCCACAATCCTGGATTCGCCACTGGTTACAGCAAGACAGCAATAATGACGATGATATATCGAGCTTCGTGCCTTCTCTTCTAATTATTTTCGCGATGAATTAATGAAAATGGCGATCGAGTATCATAGCCTTTTCCTGCGATTTGATCGGTCCGCACCTTCGCTTTCTAGGCCTACCTTTTCTATACGGTTGCGCTGTTCATGATTCTTATCTTACGCAGATCTTGTCAAACATGTGTTTTATGCATATGTAGATATTTCCTGGATAACTACACGGCTCGACCTGACCGTCCTTCGGGAAGACAGTGAGGTGCTTCTATATATTATATAGAATCAAGAGATTTTTATATACTTCAGTTTAGAGTAATCATCATATCTATAATAACTATATAGATGGAACTCACTACATATCATGGATAGCTGGACATGCAAGAGGTCTACGTCACCATCCACTAAATCTTCTCTCAACATACAAGCTGTCCACATCACCATTCACTAGAATCATGAATTTATATCTTCTCTGATTTTCTGCGGCCAATAATAATCATGCGAGCATTGTGTTAGTCTTTGCGAGCGCCATGCTACAAATTTCTAAGTAGTTCTCTCAAAAAAAATGAATGTGTTTTCATCTACATTGTTGTTTGAAAAAAAATGTTGTGATGCAATCATTTTAGTATTTCTACTTTCAAATTGCATCTTCAAATTTTATAGAAATTCCCGAGCAACACGCAAGGTATCACCTAGTACAACTATATAAACAAAATCTACTTAAGGACTTTTTTCCTTCTCAGCGATCCACGTCATCAGCGGAAGATCAAGAGGCACCCACCAGTTTATTTAGCACAGCAACTCAATAGACGAACACTACGGCATCCTCTCGGCCCTCAAGTTCTCCATTAGCTAACCCCTCCATTTCCCATTCGTAACTGCCTGACGAAGAAACGCATCTATTTAACTCCCTCTGCCTCCTACAGCCAGGGGCCCCACCCCCCACACACACAACGCTCCAACAGCTAGGGAAGATTGCAATGAAAAAATAAAAAAAAAGTAAAAAACAGCAAAACCAAGTGCCACCGAAGGAGGTCGGGCTACCGCGCGCTCAACGCAAAAAAAGCTCACCAGCACGCAGCAGCAGCACGAGAGAGGCCAAGGATGAGAGGAAGAGCACGTTGTTGGATATTTTGGTTTGACCTCGGTCAACCGACGAACTGAGGATGTGGGGGAGCGATCCGCTTCCTCTCAGACTCGGATTCGGCCCAACATTAATAAAGCCCGTTTGCCGTGATCGGGTGGCAAACCCTAAGTCTAATTGGGCTCGGCCCCGAGCCTACATCACTGCCTATATAAGTAGAGGGGACCCCTCTCGCTTCCCCACGCTTTTCACCAATTGTTAGATCAAATACTAACAATACTTAAAACATAAACATCATCAGGATCTACTAGTCTACCGTAGATCACATCTAGCACATAAGCTTATGCGGAAATAAATAGTAGGTTCGGTTTATACCAGCAGCGGTGTTCTCCATCGCGTTGGTGGAGGCCGATTCAGCGGTGACGGAGTCGACGGCGAGAGCGACGTCGGGCTTGTAGCGTAGACGTTCCTTGAGCGTCTTCTGAGGGTATCGATGGCCTTCAGGACGCCAACGACACTGCCCAGGACGCGGAGCTCGAGCTTCTAGGCCTTCCAGCGCTCTTAGCGATCGGTGGGTGGATTAGAGTTCCTAGGTTCGCGTGTAAACACGTGAAAGGCGTGGGGAACCGAGAGGGGTCCCCTCTACTTATATAGGCAGCGTTGTAGGCCCGGGGCCGAGCCCGATTAGACTTAGGGTTTGCCACCCGATCACGGCAAACGAGCTTTATTAATGTTGGGCCGAATCCGAGTCTGAGGGGAAGCGGATCGCTCCCCCACATCCTCAGTTCGTCGGTTGACCGAGATCAAACCAAAATATCCAACATTCTCCCCCTGACCGAAAGTCAACGACTTAAACTAAAAACTTATTTCAAAACTAAAATCCCTCCTTAGTAAATCAGCAAGTACCAGACCAATGCGTCGTCAGCAGCACCTCGGCACACTGGGACAACATTACCCATAGTCTTAACTGAACCAGGACCTTATCAAAGGAATTCGCCAAACCCATGTTCAGGACATGTCTCTCATAAAGGGTTGGTGATAAACCTTTGGTGAGCGGATCCGCTATGTTTAACTTAGTGCTTATGTGCTCAATGCTGAGCGTGCGGTCCCGGTTTCTATCTTTTACGATACGATACTTAAGATCAATGTGCTTGGAGGCACCCGTTAATTTATCGTTAGCGCAAAAGAAAACTGCAGCTTGATTGTTGCAGTGCATTGTGATAGGTCTCGAGATACTATCAACAATCTTAAATCCCGGAATAAAATTCTTAAGCCACACCGCCTGCCCTGTGGCATCATAACATGACACAAATTCTGCTTGCATTGTAGATGCAGCAGTTACTCCTTGCTTATGACTTTTCCAAGAAATAGCTCCCCCTGCTAGCATGTAGACATATCCAGAAGTGGATTTTCTATCGTCTTCATCACCAGCAAAGTCGGCATCTGTGTAACATTCAACCACAAGGTCGTTTGTTCTCCTATAAGTGAGCATGTAATCCTTAGTGCCTTGGCAATATCTCATTGACTTCTTAACGCCAATCCAGTGAGCCCAACCTAGGTTTTTCTGATATCTGCTAAATACTCTGGTTGCAAATGCCAAGTTTGGACGCGTACAGACTTGAGCGTACATCAAGCTTCCAACAGCTGATGCATAGGGAGCGTTCTCCATCTTACTTCTCTCAAAATCATTCTTAGGGCACTGATCTTCATTAAACTTATCGCCCTTTTGAATTGGAGCAGGTGATATGCTACTCTTATCCATATTATATCTTATAAGTATTTTCTCAATATATGCTTTCTGAGATAACCCTAGTACCCTTTGGGCTCTGTTTCGGTGTATCTCAATGCCAAGTACATACGAGGCTTCACCGAGATCCTTCATATCAAAATGAGATGATAAAAAGTTCTTAGTCTCATGCAACATGTTCTTATCGTTGCTGGCTAATAGTATGTCATCAACATACAGCACTAGAATTACTAACTTTCCACCCTTGAACTTAACGTAGATACAACTATCTACATCATTCTCCATAAATCCGAACCTCTTAATGACTTGGTCGAATCTAAGGTTCCATTGTCTGGACGCTTGCTTAAGTCCATAAATGGATTTCCTTAACCTGCATCCCATATGTTCTTTACCTTTAATAGCAAAACCTTCCGGTTGTGCCATATAAATGGTCTCTTCTAAATCACCATTAAGGAATGCAGTCTTAACATCCATCTGATGTAGCTCCATATCAAAATGGACTACGAGTGCCATGACAATTTTAAATGAATCTTTTGTTGACACAGGAGAGAAAGTCTCATTATAATCTTTTCCTTCTACCTGTGTATACCCTTTTGCTACGAGTCTAGCTTTTAATTTATCGACGTTCCCTTTGGAATCACGTTTAATCTTGTAAACCCACTTACAGCCTACTGGTTTGACTCAATCAGGAATTTCTACTAAATCCCAGACCTTATTAGAACTCATAGACTTTAATTCCTCTTCCATGACCTCAATCCATTTAGCGGAATTCTCACATTCAACTGCCTGTTTGAAGTTGGCAGGATCATCAATTTTCCCCACATTATATAAGTCCTCACTTAAGTATGTCTGATAAATTGTGGTATCGATAGCAGCCTTTCTTACTCGTCGTGGTCTTACTGTTGGTTGCGTCCCAACTGGTTCTGCCTGATGAATCACTTGTGGAATTACTTCCGGCTCAACTGCAGTAGCTGGCGCCTCAGCCCCAGCAGCTGGCGCCTGATGCTCAGGTGCCGGCTCCACGTGTTCCTGCTGAACAGCAGCAGTTTGCGTGGTACTGCTTAACTGAGGAATGACTGGTGGTACAAATTGATGTACCTCCGTTGTATCTAGAGTTTCCGGATCGGGAAGCTCAACCCGTAGTTCTTCCAGACTTATATCCCTCTTCGGAAAAGTTCCACTAATGCCTGAGTCCTCTAGGAACACAGCATGTCTGGTCTCAACGAACTTAGTGTGACGACCAGGACAATAAAATTTGTACCCCTTAGATTTATCTGGGTAACCTATAAAGTGACAGCTTATCGTTTTGGAATCTAATTTCTTTTGCTGTGGATCAAACAACTTTGCCTCTGCAGGGCAGCCCCATACCTTTAAATAATTTAAAGACGGTTTCCTCCCATTCCACAACTCAAAAGGTGTCTTGGGAACTGACTTAGATGGAACCCGATTTAGTATATGAGCAGCTGTCTTAAGTGCTTCCATCCACAGTTCCACAGGCAAGCTGAAATGACCGAGCATACTGCGTACCATGTCCATAAGTGTACGGTTGCGACGCTCAGCAACTCCATTTTGCTGTGGTTCGCCTGGCATGGCGTACTGAGCTCTTATGCCATTTTCTTCTAAGTACTGAGCGAATGGTCTCTTAATTTGACCATACTGAGCATGTTTCCCATAGTACTCACCTCCCCTATCCGACCTTACTATCTTAATAGGCTTGTTGTGTTGTTTCTCAACTTCCTTCTTATAAATCTTAAAGATTTCTAATGCGTCTGAACGCTTACAGATAGGATAAATGTGTCCATAATGGGAATAATCATCAGTAAACGTTATAAACGAGTCATAACCATCTACTGACGTGATGAAGAGCGGGCCACAGATATTTGTGTGAATAATTTCTAATACACCCGTACTCCTAGTTGCACCTTTCTTAATCGTCTTAGCGTATTTCCCCTTAATGCAGTCGATGCACTGCTCTAAGTCTGTTAAATCTAATTGCTCGATTATTTCATCTTTAATGAGATGATCCATTCTCCCTCTCGAAATGTGGCACAGACGATAATGCCACAATTTCGAAGAAGTCTCATTCAATCGCTTACGCTTATTTGAAATATTAGTAACATTCATCACAGTATTATTACTAAGAGAGAGCATGTAAAGCTTGCCTTGCCTTTCAGCAAGACCAACACTTATAGAATTGTACTGAATCACACACTTGTCTTTATAAAACGAACAAACATGTCCGGAATCTGCTAATGCTGAAACTGAAATTAAATTTCTCTTAAGGCTAGGAACATAAAGCACTTCATCTAAACTAAGCTGGAAGCCGCTTGGCAACTCTAAGAGAAGACTTCCAACTCCTTCGACTTCAACGCCGTTCCCATCAGCCACTCTTAGATTTCGCTCCCCCTTCTTATAGTTTGGATCGTACTGAATACCTGTAATGAAGTAGAGATGTGCACAGTGGCACCTGAGTCAATCCACCAAGTATTAGGGGGAAAATCAGCTAAGAATAATTCATCAATAAAGGAGACAATGTCATACTGAATGTTACCTTCGATTTTGCACCATTCCTTAAAGCCTGGACATGCCTTCTGCAGGTGCTGAGGTGATTTGCAGAAGGAGCAGAGCATTTTGCCATCCTTTTCCTGATGGGCACGCTTGAACTTAGTGTCGTTCCTGGGACCAGTAGACTTGTTCCCATTCTTCTTAGGGTGCTTGCGTTTGCCCTGCTTACTGCTGCCTGACTCATGCTGATTCTTAGGCGTGCCATTGAGAGAGAGATTGCCAACCATGTTGACCACATCCTTCATTTTCTCCGTCTTAAGCCTCTCCTCTTCCTCAACACAGTAGCTGATCAAATCGCTGATAGACCAAATAGTCTTGTTGGTGTTGTAGTTAATCTTAAAAGCAGCGTACTGTGGTGAGGGGAGTGAGGTCATGATGAAATGCACAAGGAAACCATCAGAGATCGCCATCTACATCTCCCTAAGCAGCAAGGGTGCAAGACGCTCGGGTGCATGGGCATCATCAAGAAGAGGTATTTTTCTCTCCTTCACTGAAATATGAATAGTTTATTTGCATTAGTGTCCATGCACATATTGAGCCAAAGCAGCGGTGTCCACCAGCAAAACCAGACTTGAGTGGTGTCTCTCCTGGCCAATTTGATGTTTGTAGAGTGTCCATGAGTAAATTTGTCTTCAAAGACTCAGCTCAAAAGTCTATGATTTTTATCCAATAAGTCGCTCACATGCATGGTTTTCAACATAATGTGTACAAGTACACCATTTATACAATCAACTAAAAAACCGCACTGTCTAATAGTTTATCCAAAAGTTTTTTCAAATTCCTAGTAACACGTGGAGGAATAACCTAGTAACACGTGGCTAAAGTGTTGATTTCATAACACTTAGACTATTTCAAAATTAGATTTCTCATTCTATACATCATGGTTTGGAGTGCACATAGTTAAAATGGAACGTATGCACTCTATAGATCATACATCTCGAGTTTCACAAATTTAGGAGCTCATTTGCTAATTAAAAAGAATAACGAAACACAGCTAAATGAGACTAGAGAGGGAAGCTACCCTGTACGTGACTCCAGTCACGCCACGCTACGTGGCGTGACTCCTTCACGAGTCGCGCCAGGCAGCGTGGCGTGACTCCCTCCGCCACGTCACCACCGTGGACATTAGTCGCGCCACTTCGTGTGTGGCGACATTAGTCGCGCCACTTCGTGTGGCGCGATTCAAGTATTAGTCACGTCACGAGCTTTGGCGCGACCAAAAGGGCTACTTCTTGGAATTTTAATTCGAGAGGGGTTATTTTTAAAATTTTAGATTAAAAAGGTTAAAATAAAAAAATTTCTCTAGTAGGCTAGTAATATATATAAAGGTGTGCGTGGGTCAGTCTGATCTAACAGCAACACACCACACACACGACACTGGCGGACTGGCGGTTATATTAACGTTCTATATATATACTGCCTAGCTGTCATTATACATCATAGAGTGTAGATTTGTTTTTTTGTCTTAAGTCAAATTACTTCAAATTTAATCAAGTTTATAAAAAGATTCATTAGTACATGTACAATACCAAATAAAAAATACTACTAGAATGAATGGATTTAACGAAATTGATTTCATGTCAAAGTCTTTGGTATATCTTTCTGTATTTACACTGGTTGGTAAGGGTCTTAGGTCCCTACGTGACCAACCGGAACTAATGATGAGAGACAAAAGGACTCCTTTAGTCCCGTGTGAACGAACATGGAGTAAAGGGGGACGCTAGTGTCAAACAAAATATTTGAAAATCACTGGGAGACCCTCACACACGCGCACGTCACGCGAAATATACGCGTGCGCGGTGCAGGATTCGAACTTAGCCTCGCGTGTAACTTCATTACCATCTCACCAACACAACACATCTAACTGAGCAGAGGATGCAATCCTCTTATAGTAACTCGTGGGAGACCCTTTAGTCTACCTTTTGTCTCGGTTCGTAACACGAACCTAGACTAAAGGGTGACCTTTAGTCTGGGTTGGTGTTACCAGACTAAAGGGGTGAGCACTCCTGGCATTAGTGGTCATGTCGACACAACCCCTTTAGTCACGGCTCCAAAACTAAACTGAGACTAAAAGAGCGTACCAAAGGCTCTTTCTCTACCGATGTTAGCTTAGGAAATTTTGACTTAAGACAAATAAATTTCATTTTCTAACGCAGAGCGAATCAGCAAAAAAAAAATACTCTGGTACAGTTTTATGAGACAAATCGACTCATGTTTAAACAACCAAATTCACATGTAATTCGTAATTAAATTGAAAATATAGTTGACTGCACGCAACATAAAATATTACTATTACTTATTTGTAACAAGATGTTCTATTGGATGTTGGCCACGATATCTTTGCCATCATATTTCCTATCCCAATACTCTCGATCACCTGGTGTGCCTCTGAACGAAGTCACTTTTTAACCTTTGACCATCAATATAATAACTGAAATCCAAATAGTTTTGCAACATTAGTTGATGCGATTTCATCATGAAAAGTATTATGATAATTTTTTGAACAAATACTATGATAATAATATACCTTTTCTCTACCTACTAATAATAATAATAATAACAACAACAACAACAAAGCAAGGAATGATCTTGCCTTCATCTGTCGTTACCATACAAAGTCAGAATCGGTCATTAACCCACAAAACCATGAAGAACTGGTTCAGAACCGTTGTGAACCACGTTTGACAAAAAAACCAAAAAAGAACAGAGCCAGGAAAAAACAAGCGACGCACTCCATTGTGAACCGGACGTTCGACAAAAAACCAAAAAAGAACCGAGCCAAGAAAAAGTGAGCTGGTGTGTCTCTGAAGTCATTTTTTTAACCTTCGACCATCAATATAACAACTGAAACCAAATAGTTTTGCAACATTAGTAAATGTGATTTCATCATGAAAAGTATTATGATAATAATATACCTTTTCTCTACCTAATAATAATAATAATAATAATAATAATAATAATAAAGCAATGAATGCTCCTGCCTTCGTCTGCCGTTACCATATACAAGTCGGAATGTGTCATTAACCCACAAAACCGTGATGAACTGGTTGTGAACCGGGTGTCCGACAAAAAAAAACCAAAATGATCCGAATCTTCGCGTAAACATTTTCCACCAAACGGACTGGTAGATAAATTATGTGTGCAACCACAATAAATTTTAAATATAATTAATAGTGGATTGTTTCATGGCCACAGATCCCAGCTACGCTCATACTCACCCAGATAATGCCCCACCTCCAAAGATCCTCATCAAACAACCAAACCACCACCGTAGGATGACTTCACCTCGTTGCTTCTCCTCACATGAAGTCTTCGTCGTCGAACCAGCAGACCAAGGATGTCGCATGCACCATCTTCCAACATTGTACCGCACCGGCTGGGTCTGTACAACCCGCCGCGATCCGCTACAAGCCGAGTCGTCCCCATTGTTACTGCCGCAAGCGCCATCCCCTAACACAGTCCCACACCGCACTGGCCATTGCAAAGCAACACCAGGCGACATGGCCTGCGGCAAACAACTGAACAGCAACACAACAACGACCCTTGGCCAAAAACAAGATAGCAGCTGCCACAATCATGAAGTAGCCAACAGCCTTCCCGCTTGCCACACGACGGAATTGCCAACAACAACCGAAGCATGGTCTTTAGAGACAACACCTCCAAGGAGGGCTTGATGCATGACGCCAATGGTGTTGTCGTCGTTCGTCCAGGAGCTAGACAGGGTTTTCACTTAGAGACCCCGTGAAGTAGAGTTGTGCCTCCAAAATGACGTCCCCAATCGGGAAAGCGACGTCCGAGGACGCCGCCGCCATTCCACTAGCATTATACTGGCGAAAGCTTTCGCCCGGAGTATCCAAACACCATAGCACACGCACGGCGTGGCACCACCATCACGACCGCCCCACCATAGCGACGCCTCGGCCGCATCCCCAAGTGTCGTGCCGCTGAAACTCCACTCCTCTGCCGCTCCTCATAGCCACCACCCGTCGTGTGGCTCGGTACCGCATTGGTCCATGTGCAAGCCTTGCCGCACCTGCCCGCCGCTGCGCTTCCTCCGTCGGTCGCCATGCCCAGCTGCCTCATGCACTCCCCACACGGTCGTCACACCTCATTTCCACACCGACTTCGTTTATTCCACAGTCGACACCCATGCCCGCACCAGCTACCTCGTGGGGCTCGCTCGCTTTAGATCCGACGTGGGGAGGGCCGGATCCGGCCTCCGGGGTGCCAGATCTGCAGCCCCGCACCGCCGTCGTCGCCACGCGCCATGGTCGGCGGGCCGCAGCGTGCCGCTCCTCCGCCTCACTGACGACACCAACAGCCAAAGAGCCCCACCGCCACATACCTAGGGGCCCACGCAGGTTCCCGACAGGCCCCTCTGGCTGCGGGAGGGGAGGGGAGGGATGGGCGCGCGGGGTGGTTCCTATGTTATGAGATTTGACTAAAATATTTTTCTCGTTAACTCTATTATTAGTTGGAAGTAGGGCGCGCCTATACATAGCTTAGGGCGCGTTTGGGAGCGCTCCGCGCACCGCTCCACGCGCTGCTCCGGCATGCAAGGAGCCGGAGCTGCACCAAAGGCCTCCACACCCACCTGCTCCTGCTGAGCTGGATGAGAGGGAAGGAGCTGTTTTTGGGGAAAACCGGAGGAGCCGGCGGAGCTAGAAAATGCCGCTCCGCCTGCTCCAGCTCCCGCTCCGCCAACGCAAGGAGCCGGGCCAAACAGGCCCTTAGCATAAACAGGTGTATTATAAGACAAACAATAAGGTAGGGAATCCATATCACGAATTCATGATAGTACTACTCTGGTTCAAAATGTACGCACGGTGATGGATTTTATTGGTCACATTTTATATCTTTGTCCATTACTATATACAGAAAGGTATAGATTGACAATCGAAGATAACTAACACGTGTATTGGTTGAAGTGTTATCTTGTATATATATATAGATCTTAATAATTTGTATTTTGATTAATCAAATGGAGTAACTTAAGAAGCTAAGATGGATGTGACAACCGTAAGAAAAGGGGTTGGAGAAGAAAGTGACAGCTAGGTCCCCTAATAATTAAGATCGGCACTGACCAACGATAAAGCTAGATACAAATTGAGACAGGTCAGCGAAACCAGTGGCTGCTATTAAATACTGTGGATATGTAAGACTTCGGCGTGAATCTGTGATCTCGTAGCTTTGGATTGGCTGGACCTGACTAGTTTTTAGCACCACGAGGAGCTTTGTTTATGAAGTAAACCTGTTTAGTTGGAGGAAGAACCTTATGAAAATGGGAACATATCAGGTGAAAACCAACCCTCTGTGCAAACTATGGAAACTTCAATCTGAGCCACACGATGTTGATCCAAAGGAAGACTTATGAAATGTGGGAGGGGTGATGTGCAAAACTCATGAGAGGTGGGAGGGGTGATTTGCAATCCACCTCCCATGAGCCCTCCTTTGGATCAACATCGTGTGGCTCAGATTGAAGTTTCCATATAGTTTGCATGGAGTGGTTGGTTTCCACCTGATATGTTCCCTATGAAAATGTCACATCGAGTTTACTGATGTTAATCAAGAATATCATAAGACGAATCTATTAATCCTAAGTAAGTTATTCCACATCGAGTTTACTGATGTCTCGCGAATTTACCTAGGGTTATGAAATGATGTTTGTCATTAATATATGTTTAATACTCCTACTATGAAAAACATCCAATCTAAACTAAACCTCTCCATCAGCAATTTATTAAACACGCTAGCATACACATGATACTCCCTCCCTCCCAAATTACTATTAGTATTGGTTCTTTTAGGACTTAGCTTTTGATATGCATCTAGTAATTATTTCTAGGTGCATAACAAAAATTACGTATTTAAAAAGTGAAACTGATACTAGAACGAAGAGAGCAGTTTTCTAGCTACTACTAAAATCTAATAAGAGCATACGCTGAGAGTAGCTTATTAATTCGATTGATGTTCCATTAACCATAGAGTCTACACCTAGAACTCTTATTAGGTTGCATTTGGATTCCACCGATTATGAGAATCCAAGTTCTAAATAGTTTCAAAATTTGGAATCCATGCTAGATTCTCAAAATCTCATAAGTTGAAGTTGGCTAGGTTGTGGTAGATTTTGTGCACGTGGATAAAAAGGCAGAGAAAGAGAGAGAGAATCTGATGTTTAGTTGGTAGTGTTTCATCTGATTCTAATTGGAGGTGATTCTTTGAGAGAAGTGATTATGTGATTGAATCTGATTCTCTAGCATAAACTCTTAGAATCAGGATGGAGAATCACTTCACATAAGCAGGAGAAACTACTTTTTTCTGCTCTCAAGCTTTTAGTTCCTTTTAGATAATCACTTTACAGAGTCAGTAGAGTATCATTTCTTTCAGAAAAATATTTGACAGAGCTAATACTGGAATCAACAAAGAATCAGCCCTTGCTGAAATCAACAGACAAACACACAAAATCTACTACTCCAAACATGTCACACCCTGAAATTCCCAAATTTCAGGATGTGAATAGGAAGAAAATTTAAACAACGATTTTCCTATAATTTTAAAATTTTCCCAACCTTCAATTCTTTATATGGAATATAGTACAGGAAAAAAAACATTATTTGTTTTCCGAAAAATAAATGAATGGCTTCATGTTTGTTGCATACATGCTGCTGCATTATTTTTGTTTGGTTGAATTCAAATTGTTATTTGAATTCAGTTGTTTGAATCTTTAAGAAAAGAAAAAACGAAACCCTTTTTCCTTTCTATTCGTCGCGGCCCAGTTACTAAAGTCTGGAAGATGCCCTCAGACTCATGGCTCAAGTCGCAGGACACCCCTGAGCTCGGCAGCCCGTTCTTCAGCCCGGTCCGTCTGACGGAAGTCCATCCTTGCTCCCTGGACTCCGCGGCTCTGCACACTCGTCGTCTTCAGCCCAACGCAACAGCAGCACGCAGCCCGGCTGGCCGGCCCAGCAACGGCCCAGCGCCGGTCTGTGTCCCGCGCCCCTCTCCCGCGGTCGCCGACAGGTGGGGGCCACCTGTCATCCCCCACCTCCGGTCACACCGAGTCGCACCGCCCCCCGCGCCGTCTCTTGGCCCGCACGCCAAGACGGCTGCTCCTTTGGCCTTTATAAGGGACACCGCCGCCCCGCACAAGCTCTCCCCCCCCGAAACCCTAGCCGCAGAGCTTCAGTTCCGCCGCCGCGAAACCCTAGTGCGCCGCCGCTCTTGATCTCCTCGGCCGTCGCCTCACCGCCGTCGTTAAGGCCACCCGGAGCACCGCAAGGAGGTGAGGAGGTTTCGGGTGTCGTTTGTTGGTGTCCTCATGCGTTGTATCTCCCGGGCGAGCTCGCCGCAGTGGCACCGCCGCGCCAGTCCGCCTCGCCGAGCCGCACGTTGTCGTCGTCGCCCGCGCGCCTACCCAGGTGCCCCAGATCGATCTGCCGTGCCACAAGCCGCGTTCCAGGCCAAACCGCACGCCAATCCGAGCACCATAGCTCGAGATTGAAGGAGCTCGCCGGAGCTCTGCCGCGCGCCGCCGCTCGCCGGCGTGACCGCCGCCGCGGGTTCCGCCGCAATCTCTTGCAGCCGTCCGATCTGGATCCCACGGCCCAGATCAAGTCTGACCCCGGGTCAAACCGGCGTATACCGGTCAACCCCAGAGCCGCACCGCGTCGTTTTGCAGAAAAGCCCCCGGGTTTTCCAGTATCGCAAGAATACCCTTCCACGTGCAAAGAACCCTACGGATAGGTCCTTTTCTTTACGTTTTTAACCCTGAGTTTTTATAGTTTTAGCGCTAGAAGTCCGGCCATAGTGTTTTTGCACCGCAGCCCTTAGGTTTTTATATGTAATCACGTTTTAGCCCTCGGTTCTTACAGTTTAGCCCCTGTAGGTTTAGTTTTCCTACAGATAAGTCCCTACACCTTGTTTTGGCCGTAGAATACACGTTTTAGCTCCGTTTTTCGCGTTCTTTATGTCCACGCGATCGTCTTGAAGAGTAGAACAGTTTTACGCCTCTGTTTTGTTCTGTTAGTACTGTTTGGTGATTTTTTTTCTTATTTTATTCCATTGTATGCTTGTATGTGAATGATGTGGTGCGTAGAAGACGATCCGTACGTGGAATACGCTGAAGTTGAAGAATTTCAAGACTATGAGCAGCAGCAAGCGTTGGTAGAAGGCAAGTCCTTGCTGCATTCCCGTTCATCCTATTACAACATGCATTTTAATTACACCGTTATTTATTTATTGCTTTGCATTAAATTGAAGGGTCCTACTATTTAAGGTTTGACTAGTTTTGTTTATTCCTATGCCTTGATCAACCTGGGTTTATGATTATGTTGGGTAGACCTTGCTTAGTTGCTCAACTTGGGATCATGGTGGTTCTAATGAACAACAATGTTAATCTTGCTTTACTTATGTTATACCTTGATTAAACAAGATCACCTTTGTTAATCGGAACATGGAGAACCACCCAGGAACCAGGTGCAACCACAAGACAAATGGCTCTGTCTTGGCTAACTAATTAGAAACCTTAGTGTGTAGTATGCTTTACCTGATAAGGGTTAGGGGGTGCCGGTAGTTGGTGTATAGCCCGGCCCTCAAGCTGATCTGCTCTGTGGTAGCTTCGCAGTCTTGAGAGAGGGTTATGCATTGCGCTGTCATAAAACCTAGCGAGCAGCTCATACTAGAGAATCTTTGTAAAGGCCTCGTAGTGAAACCCATGCCACTCACCTCGGAAGTGTTTAAGGGAGTAATTAACCCGGGCATATATGGGGGACACGACTTGTGGGTAAAGTGTACAACCTCTGCAGAGTGTTAAATCTAATCGATTAGCCGTGCTCTCGGTCATGGAGCGGCCTGGACCCTCACATGAGTAAACTATGAAAGATGGATTAAACTTGTTGCATTTACTTATGTTCATGATGATGATACTTATGTTAATCTCTGGGTTGGTATAAACTTACATTTGCTAGTAAATCAGCTTGCTTAATAAAATTAGACCAACTAAAATGCTGACCTGCTATGCAACCATAAGCTTCCACCATAAAGCCTTTGCATGTTGTTATAGAGTTTTCCCTTGTTGAGTACGACATGTGCTCATGCTTGTTGTTATTTCATATTGCATCTACACAACCCGGTTGCTGCTCAGACGGACGCTTTGAAGACTTTCCTGGAGAGTTCGACGAGTTCTAGGCGAGCGTGCCACCAGTCAGCTGCCTGTGGAGACGTCCTTTTCCGCTGCTAGTACTCGCTTTTGTTACGATTATGAGACATTCAGTCATGTAATAAATGTTTAATACTTCCTTTATGCTTTTGACACTGTTTTTGGTATTCACTAAGTCAATGCATGTGTGAAATTTGATCCTGGCGCATATGTATTCTATGCATTCGGATTTGCCCTTAAATCCGGGTGTGACAAAACATCCGCATCAAATTCAAACCAAAATCCATCTTTTGAAATCTAAGCCGAAATTTAACTTTTGAGAATCTAAAACGGTGCTACTATCACTCGAACGTCCAAGAAGCTTTTTCATTAGACGCTCCATTGCAACATCGAAATAAAACAAATGCAACATCAAAAAATTTATAGGTGCAACCTTGAAAATTACGTGAAAAAACTAATTAAGCCGTTTGACTTTGGGATAGAAAATTTCCACTACAGCATGAACACTACTACTCCCTCTGTCCCACAGACTGTTCGTTTAGAAAATTTTGGGCACACTAGTAGTTGTAACACGCGACCATACTAACCCTAAGGCCAATCTCAGTGGTAGTGTCATGGGCACTGTAATCAAGTCTGCCACATCAGCGTTTCAGCATGTAAATCTTGCATTTGTCACCATGACTCTATGATCTTCTCTCAATGCAGAGTCATGAGTATTGGTAACTATACCCACCTAGGGTCATCACCATGACCCTGTGATCTTCTCCCCTTCATTAATTTGGTGTCATATCATCAAAAAAGTTTATGTGATAGTCTATTAATTGTTGATGACCCTGCCACTGAGACTGACATAATTACTCTGTTTTCGAGTAAATGTAGTGCCTTGGAATCAGAGAAAAGCACCAATTGATCATTCTTCACTAAAAGCTAAATGAACACTCTTTGTGTGACAAAATTTGAAAGCTAAACGACTCTTTGTGAAGGGAGGAGAGTATGTTTGATGCAACACATACCCCGAAACATAAAAAACAATAATTGCAACATCAAGATCAACTAGTGGTTTTGCAAGTTCGTAGAGTAACTTCATTCGTACTACGTGGTGGCATTGAAGGTTGCAGTAGTAGAGTAGCAGTGCACGGAATCCGTCAATGTTGTCTGCCGCTAGGCGCTAGCTGCTGCCTCGGATCCGCAAGTGTGAAAGCAATCAAAACCTATTGACAAACGCTGCTACCCATGTCCTCTCACCGTCAGTAGATCGCAGCGTACTCTCACCGCCAGTAGGTGTTTTTAGTCATTTGTCAAACTGATCTAAATACCTTTTGCAAACTTTGTTTTATAAAAACTTTGCAAATTTTGGCCAAAAATATTATAACTACGTACATTGGCCGCAGGCCTCCCACCCACCCACTTTCAAAACTTTCTTTGCAAAATCTAAACATCTCTTTCGAAAATCAGAAAGTTTGCATTTGATGGTAAAAAAACACGCAACACCGAAATTTCTCTTCTCGATGTGATATGATGATGCTCACGTAAGAGGAATTTTTTTATATATTTTTTAATCATTTTGCAAAATTATACGACGTTTGAAAATTTATCAGATTTGTCCAACAACCGTCATGCGCCACGGCGGCCGCCATGGGCCACGACGTTAGAACCCAACCGCCGTGGCCCACGGCGATTGGTGGCCGGCCACGGCGGTTGGGGAACCTCCACAGCGGTTGGACCTAACCGCCGTGGGCCACGGCGGCTAGGCCCAACCGCCGTGGGCCACGGCGGCTAGGCCCAACCGCCGTGGGCCACGGCGGTTGGGGTCATTTTAATTTTTTGATAAATAAATCTAGTAGAAAATTAACAAGGGAAATTAAGCACTGCTGGTTTGATTATTACAACACAATCACAATAGGATCCAGTTCAAATATTACACAGCACTCCAGAAAAGATTATAAAATCTTAAAAAATGACAAACTTCAGCCATTCTTGCGACGTGACGACGAAGGTTTATTTTTCCTTGTACCTTTTTTAGCTGGTGGATTAGCAACACACGGGTCTGTTGGTGGAGCATAAAGACCACCCGGAGCATAAAGACCACCATAAGGAGGTTCCTCTCCTCTTGCAATGGCATCTGCAGTTTTTCTTTGCAAATAATGATGCATGTCTGGTGGAGCATAAAAAGCATCCCAAGGAGGTTCCTCTCCTCTTGCAATGGCATCTGCAGTTTTTCCTTGCATATATCGAAGCATGCCTCTTTCGAGCGTGCTCATTTTCTTTGAATCAGTTGCCGCATTTGTGTTTTTCCCCTTCGGATGACCACCACCATTACCATCCTCACCCCCTCCGGCGGCAGAAGTAGACATCTCTAGTTACACAAAATCATAACTAATTTAACTAATTACAGTATTCTAAACTAATTAAACTAATTACATAAAATAAATAAAGAGAGGAAACTTACCTAAGAGGGAGGAGCAGCCCGTGGGAGGGAGACGGCGGCAAGGTCGGGCAAGACGGCTTGTGTCGTCGCCCTTTATATAAGCGCGGCATCCCGATCTACCGCCGTGGTCCACGGCGGTTGCTTTTCGACTTCAATGATACTCGATCTCGAACCTACTGCCTACCGTACCGCCGCGGTTGCTTTTCGCGGGTTGTTTTTTTACTTAATGATTATTTTTTTGTTTTTTAACTTTATGACAAAGAAACTAGGTTGTAATAAAGAAAAGCAAAGTGATATACTAAAAAATAGTCATGATCACATATAACAGTGCTCCTGTACAAACAATATGCGACCTAATCTAGCATCGCCGGGTCTTCTTGAGCAACCTGTCAGCTCGGACTGCGGCGTACGTCTGCTCGCAAGGGTACGTCAACGGGTCACGTGGGTGGATCTGCCGACGCCTAGCATCAGCAGTCGGCTGCGGTGTCGCCATCGCCGCCGCCGACTCTGCAACCTCGTGGGACGACCCTGGCAGCCCTCCTGGAGACGGCTGCGCCCCACCGCTCGCGCCTGGCAGCTGCGAGCCTCCTGGAGACGGCTGCGCCCCACCGCTCACTCCTGACAGCTGGGAGCCTCCTGGCTGCGTCCCTGCTCCCTCCTGAGTCCACGTGGGTGGCGCGCCTCCTAGCTGCGACCCTCCGAGCTCGTCCTGCGACTGTAAATCCTACAAGAACTCGAAGTCGAAGGCCAAGTCGTCGAACCCGGACCCGGAAGCTCCAGCCTGGTCCTCTAGGTTGTCGTCAGGAGTGTCAGCGCTGCTGTCGTAAACTGGAAGTAATAGTATTATTAAATCATGTATCCTAATTAATACAATCTAGTATTTATATATGGTTCGACATAGAGTAGTGGTCATTACCTGACGGAAGAACAGCGCCAGTAGACAAGGAAGGAAGCGGTGCTGCTGCTCGTGCTGCTGCTGCTGCTGCTAGTACTGGTGCTGGTCCAGGTACGGGTCCTCGTGGGGCCGGTCCTGGCCCTTCTGGTGCTGGTGCACGTGTAGGTGCAGGACCTCTGAGAGAAGGCCCCCCTAACGGAGACATCCTCAACGGAGGATGCGCCGGAGGGTGCACCGGGTAGAAAGCCGCCTGGTAGGGTGGTCGTGACGAGGACGACGGTGCCGTGTGGGAACGACTAGTCGAGGCGAAGCTGGAGGACGACTGGGGGTACCGTGGAAACAGTGGTAGAGCCGGGTTGCCGCGATAGTTGACCGCGGCAAGGAACCTCGTGGTGATGGCACCCATCCTGTGGAACGTCTCCTCGATCACCTGGTGTGACATCTGGTTCAGCCTCGCCGTTGACTCCTCTATAATACGTGAAAGGTCCGCAATCACGTCGAACTGCAAAAGAAATTATTAGTAAATGCTAGAATGTAAAGTACCATAAGGAAAAGGCGGTGAATTTTCAAACTCACCGCCGCGTCGTAGTGCTGATCTCGTCGCACCGGGTACGCGACACTAGAAACGAGGGCCCTCGCCGCGTCCGGAACCGGCGCTGGTGGCTGTGGTGGGACGTACATCACTTGCGACCGAGTCCTCGGGGTGTACCACTGGATGTACGCCTCCCACGCCGTGTCGTCGTGGGGCCGGTCCTCCGTGACGACGTTCTGCGACGCGGTAGCCCAACCGTCCACGTACGGCTGCACCCTCTGAACCCAAGAAACACGCCCCGCAACTCCCCTCCGAGACCACCTACGACGAATTAAACATATTTGTCAGCGGCTGAAATCTTCGAACGCTGAATTAAATTTAAAAATTAATGAGAACTCACCTATGGTGGGCGCTAGGAACAGTGTGCACCACAGGCACAGGCCACTCCTGGTAGCGGCCGAACTGCCTCAGCACCTTGTGGACGGCGTACTCCTCCACGTACATGTCGAACAGCAACGGTGTCCTCGTCATCCAGTAGTGCTGGTCTCAGAAGCACAAAGACGAGAGCCCCTGTGGTGCGTGGGTCGCGATAGCCTCCTCTGAGTAGGGCGTCCACCTGACATCCGCGTCCGTGAGAGCGTCGAACTGACCGACGAAGTCCTTGTACGCCTTCTTCGTCTGGTCGTGGGCGTACGAGGTCTGCATACAAACCAAATGTGAACCCTAAATGTGGATTCAACAAACTAGACAAAATGGAAAGACAAATTGAAAGTGAAAGGTAAGAAATTACCGTCCGGAGACACCACAACGAGCCCATGGTGAAACGGTCGTGCGGGTCGTGGCCCTTTGGCAGGGGCTCGTACGCGTAGAGGGGGACGACTGACAGACCAATCGCAAACCGCTCGTGGCACCAGAGCTGAAGAAGGAGAGGACAGCCGAGAAGGATCGGCTCCGCCGAACGACCCTTCATCACCCCCGAGCACAGGCCCCTGTACGCGCCCGCAAGAACAGAGTTGCCCCAACTGATCTAGGGCACGGCGTGCAAGGGCGCGTCGGCGATCCTCCGAGCGTGGGGGATCAGGTACCTCGCCACCGCGTCACCTTGCGAACTGCAGAACAACACGAACCCAAACAGCCACAACAGATACGCCTCGAAGAACCTGTCGACTGTCTCCTCCTCGGCGTCATCTGCTAGGTAATCAGCCTGCACAAACAAAATCAAACGTTACTTACATTGTGTGACAGAACCGCCCAAATTAATTCCGTATTATCGCCTAACCCACTCCTCGTGGTCATTAAGCGATAACACAGAGTTAACCTGTCGTCTCTGCCGGGTCAAGCCCGGTAAATCACTTATAACAAAGGATCGACATTCGTACATCAAAACTCACACGAAGGCGAGTCCAGAGATTACATTATCACAACTTATATTACATCAATTCCCTTAAGGGTTATTTTATTACAAACCGAGTTCTTTGCATAAAAGTAAATAGTTTAGAGTTTAATACACACAGCGGAAATAAAATACTACACGTCATAAGTAACATCCAAGGAGGCCATCCGAGATGTCACTAAGCACTGTCCTCCTCCCACTCGATCTCCCAATCGGGTGGGAACGATCCAGGGCACGGAAACCCATCATTCACATCACCTGAAAACATCAACAACAGCAAGACTGAGCATACTAATACTCAGCAAGACTTATCCGACGGTGATATTATTCACCGAACTCCTAGACATGAAAGGCTTTATGGCTGGTGGTTTATTTTGCTGAAAAGCAACAAAGAGTATGTCCTTACTTTCACGTTTTAGCTCACAATTCTAGTTATTTAATCATTACTAGATTGGCAACTACTGCAAGCAAAGTTGTGCAATACAATTAAGCAATATCCAAATTAATTCTCAATTTCATCATAAAGGGAAATGAGCTGTATGATTAAGCAGTCCCGGATAACGGTGAGAGGCCGACGATCGATCGATTATTAACCTTGCAAGGTGGACCTAAACACACGGGAGATGCATACCCCAAAACGACAAAGAAACCAAGGGGGTGGGGCATGCACCAACCAGGCAGTTCCCAGCATTCCTCGGTTCAGGAGCAGAGCACACAGTCTTGATACAAGGCGGGAAGGTCACGGACTCCGCCGCCCAACCAAGCACATGTACCGCGTGGCCTAGAACACGGGGGCCCTCCCCAAGATTAGTGGTCCAAGCTCCCTAGCCGGTTCCCGAAGGTACTAAGCTTACCGGTCCCATTCCCGACAAATGTTTAGTACGTTCAAAAGCTTAACCAGTGACACCCACTGATCGGAGCCGATCCCAAGCTCTTACCACATGAGCATATCCGATTAAATCTTATGATTCCAACATAAGAACCTATAGCTCGCGAGTGAAGGATTTCACTCGACTTTTACCGGGTCCTTAGAGCAGGGCAACTACCGTCCTAGCATACTAGTATAAGGACATAGGAACCTAGGATCATGCAACTAGGGTTTCATTTCAACTCCTGAACGTAAATGCACAAACATCCATACATATAGTTGCATAAGTTAGAAATTGGGAAAATGCTTCGGTGCTTGCCTTCACTAGCACAGTCAGTGGTGAAATCCTCCGAACTTTGGTCCACTCCTGCGTTAGCGACGTCCTCGTCAGCTTCTGGCACTAGTTCGTAGTTTCCGTCCGGTAGCTCTACACGATATGCATATGCACGAGGTTGGTGTGTTCAAAAATAAAATAAATTTCAGTTCTGATTTTAGTGACAACCATGGGGTGTTTTGCTGGCCCACAATGACCATGAGGGTTAATACATTCAGCATACTCTTCCGGAAATTATTGATGTGTTGAAGCTTATCAAATTCCTTTCGTCGATAGTGACTGTGTACATATTTATTATCATTAAACTAAATTTACTTCACCAAGGACATGTTGCTGCCTCGGAATTCAATTTGGTGAACTTCAATCATTTAAACTTGCATGGCATGAAGGTGATGGTGAGTTTTCCATTTATTCCATTTATTGAGTGTGAATTTCTTTCGAAAGTTTATTTCAATAACTATAAATATAAACTGAACAAAATACACCTCAGCCCTGAACTTGATACAGGGAGCAAGCCACTGCCCACAAACCATCTTATAGCATCAACTAAAAATAGCTTGGACAATCACACAAAACTATGCCTAACATATGAAGAATAAATCACTCATAAATAAATATACATCCTTTTAAGCTGAAACTTCACACAGGGCTAAAAGGCAGCATAACAACAAGAGATATGCACTTACTCAGCAAACAAACTTAAAGGAGCTACACTCATGAATAAAACCCTAATAAACCATGGCAATTTATTTGGCTAAGCTAAACAGGTCAAAATCATGCATACTGTTTAACAGGGGTACATAATCATGAAACAGAGCTGTGGCAAAAAGATTGACATTAATTGCCTAACAGATTAATTTATAAAATTCAAAAACAGAGGCTCTAGCATACATGAAAAATAATTCATAAGTAAAGCTACACATGATAACTAAGTGCCATATTTCTACCAGAGCTCATACATGTCAAAAGTAGCAACATATCCAAAATTCACTTGCAGATCAATTATAGAATTTGAATTATTTCAAATCTAGCCAAACTGATCAATTTGCATTAGTTTAAAAACTACTTAGAAATTTGAAAACTTCCTTTGTATAAAAGCTGCTCCTGGTCATGATGAGCACAGCAAAATTGAGTTTGCATTTTTAGCATTTTTCTGTGATTTATGGTTGAATTTACAAGATTCCTATTTTCAAACCTAGATCTATAGATACTCTTTTCAATATAGCCCTTGGAATCTTACAGCTAAGTCCTTCTAAAGATTTCGATCTTCACAGATCAGCCCTTGGCGGCTCAGGGGAGCTCGCCGGCGGCTGGACTTGGTCGGGTGAGTAGCTAGGGTGGAGTGCATGCTCACCAGAGACCGATTGGTGGTGTCGGGGTCGACGGGGGAAGCTCCGGTGATCGCCGGCGGCGAAGGGGGCGGTGCTGCAGCCGCGGCGGCTCGGGCTCCGGTGAACTCGCGGCGCGAAAGAGCAATGTGTGTCTGGGGGAGGCTTCCACGGGGACTAGGGAAGGTGCTAGGCGGGTTAGCCGGCAGCGGCGAAGCTCGGGCGAGCGAGCTCCATGGCGGCGGCGCAATGGCGGACGGCGGGAAGGGGGAAAAGCCGTGTGGGTGCTCCGGTGGTTCCTTTTATACACGGCGCGGCTTGGAGGAGGGTCCAAGGCTCCCTGGGAACGGATAAGTCCGCCCGTGCAGCTGTGGGCCAGCGCCGGCCTCGGCGTCCGCGGCGACGGCGCATGGCGGCGCTGCGCGTGGCAGCTAGGCACCTAGAGCGCATAGGCGCTCGATGGCCTAGCTCGGGAGGTGGCGCGGCACGAGTAGCTGACGGCGGCGGTGATGAGATGGGTCGACGGCGTCGCTGACTTCTCCCTCCCGACGTGCATCGCATCGAGCTCCCGCGGTGGCGACGGCCGGCGCGTGTCGATGGGCTTCGCGGAGGGGAGGGGAGAGAGGAGGGGAAGACCGTGGGCGGCGCATGGTTTCGGTGGCCGACGTGGCAAGTGGAGGTGACGGCGTGACGTGGGGCCCACCAAAGTGACGGCCGGGGCACGGCGCGCCGGCGCGACGCCGCTCTGGAGCGCCGGGCGCCGATCCAAGTCAGTGAAGGGTGGTTTGACCGATTCAAACTAAAATTTTTCAAACTAAACTTTAAATTCTCCAAAAACAAAAGTTATAGACCACCTAACCAGCTTCAACTTTCCCAAAGGTTGACCTATGAAATTTTGCCTAGATTAGTCAGAAATTCAACTCCAAGTTGCTGTTTTCTCAGCCTGGTCAAACTCGTGCTCTGAGAGTTGACTGGATTTTTGAGGCTTTTCCACTCCGAATCTCAAATGCCACCAATTGAATGAAATGTGTCCCATGAAAAACTGGACAACTTTCTTATTGGCCGATTTTGAAGTGCTTATGCAAAATTTTGAGAACGTGCTAGATTACTGCAGCGAGGTCTAGGGTTCTAGGTGGTTGACTTTGGTTTTTAGGGATTTAACCCATGTGTGGGTATTTAACCAAGTCAACAATGTTGATAAGCATGATTAGCTCCACTAAATAGGATGGTTACTATTCCTCAGAAATCCGGGGTGTTACACATTGTCTCCATATCTTCAAAAACGAAGAGAAATATGAGGTAAAGGTACGTTCGCTAAACTGCTGCAACCAAGTCAAGGTGGGTCCGTGAGCGTTCGCGAACTACTGGTACGGGGCGGGGGCGCGATCGTTCCGAGGAACGTTCGCGAACCGAGCGAGGAACTCTGTACGCCACTCAGCGGAGATGTTCGCAGCCCCTAGCGGCTCGCCCTCACAAGGAAGGCCCATCAACAGCGACGTGTCCTGAAGAGTCACCGTCATCTCGCCGACGGTGAAGTGGAACGTGTGGGTCTCTGGCCTCCAGTGGTCCAGAAGCGTGTTGAGGAGGGAGAAGTCGAACTGAAAGTGTGTCATGCGATCCTTCTGAGGAATCGCGTCGCGCAGGCTGTCCCCCTGGACTAACCGCGCTACAGGCAGGAGTCCTGCAGACCGTAGCCTGAAACAAATAAGGTAATTTATTAGTTACAACAAAAGGATAAATGAAGGTACAAATAATAACATAAAATCAGTTCACGTACTTGGGAACCCAAAGGTCATGGATCGGCAGCAACGTGCACGTAGTGCGGGAACACACGTGTCCAACATCCTCTCCGAGGACGGCGGACAGGAACGAGCGGTATCTGCGGTCGATCTCCCTGTCCAACAACTCAGGCGTCACGTACGCCTCAACCTCAGCACGAGCAACCTGAGCCTGAGCCTCGGCCTCAGCCTGAGCCTGGTACTGAGCCTGGTCCATAGCTGCAGCTGCATACAAAAATTAAATATACAATTAAAAAAACCAGATAAGTAATTTTCTACAATTTTTACAATTTCTAAAGCAGATAAACTAATTTTCTACATTTTCCAAATGAGATGAATTAATTTTCTAGAATTTTGAAACATGCTAAAGTAATTTCTACACATGCTAAAATAATTTCTACAATATCTACAACAGATAAAGTAATTTTTTAGAATTTCTAAACAAATTAAAGTATTTTGTACAATTTCAAAAACAGATAAAGTAATTTTGTACATTTTCTAAACGAGATAAATTTATTTTCTAGAATTTCTAAACGAATTAAAGTATTTTCTACAATTTTGAAAACAGATAAACTAATTTTCTATATTTTCTAAATGAGATAAATTAATTTTCTATAATTTCTAAACGAATTAAAGTATTTTCTACAATTTCGAAAACAGATAAACTAATTTTCTACATTTTCCAAAATAAATTAATTAATTTTCTAAAATTTCTAAACATGCTAAAGTAATTTCTACAATTTCTACACATGCTAAAATAATTTCTACAATATCTACAACAGATAAATTAATTTTCTAGAATTTCTAAACGAATTAAAGTATTTTCTACAATTTTGAAAATAGATAAACTAATTTTCTACATTTTCTAAACAAATTAAAGTAAATTCAACAATTTCCACGGCACATAAACTAATTTTCTAGAATTTCTACACATGCTAAAATAATTTCTACAATTTCTAGAACGGATAAACTAATTTTCTCTATTTTCTAAACTAAAAAACTAATTTTCTAAATCTAAACTAATTGAATTAACTAATTTCTAAAGTTTCTAAATCTAAACTAATTAAACTAACTAATTTCTAAATTTTCTAATCTAAAAACTAATTTTCTAAATCTAAATCTAATTTTCTACACTAGTTACACTAATTAAATTAATTAAAAAAACATACATACCTGGAGGGGAGGGAGAGAGGGGCCGCGGCTGAGGAGAGAGGACGGCGGCCGCCGTCGCCCTTTATATAGGCGCGGCTGCCGCCGTCCGCCACGGCGGAAAGGGCCTACCGCCGTGGCCCACGGCGGGCGCAGCTCTTACCGCCGTGGAGCACGGCGGTAGGTTGCCGCGGGGCCCACACCCTGCAGCGGACCGTTGGCGGTCACCTTACCGCCGTGGGTCACGGCGGTTAGAGCTGCTACCGCCGTGGGCCACGGCGGTAGGCCCTTTCCGCCGTGGCTTACGGCGGCTGATGTTTATTTTTGATAAATTTTCAAACGGTCGTATAATTTTGCAAAATGATTAAAAGAAAAATATAAAAAAAATTCACGTAAGAGAGTGGATGGGTCACAGGCGTTCAAACTCCAACAAGATTTTTCATGGCATGCGCGCGGCTGCTACATATACGTTGTCAACCAAACAAATTCAAAACATTATTTACAATTTACTTTTGGGCTATTAAACAAAAGAACTAGGTAGCAAGGCGCTCGGCGGTGAAGAAAAATGGGTACCTGTGCCTCGTGTTTATTTTCTTTTTCCTTTTTTTTTCAAAAACATACTTCTTTAATTAATTATCCGTATGGTGAATAATTGACGATCAAGGAGAAAATGACACAATATGTTAGGTGTATATATATAGATTGATGAGGAAAATATATTTAGGTGTGGTGTCATGGTAGAAAGTGGCGTAAGTGGCTATGGACCAAATAGTTGTTGTAACATGTTCAATATTTGTTAGGCTTTGTTATTTTCATGCTTGGATTTAATTATTGTGAATATATTCACTCCGTCTAAAATTACTAGTTATTTTTGCTTTTCCAGATACATAACAAGAGGAATGCATCTAGAAAGGTCAAAATGACTAGTAATTTGAGACGGAATGGTATTGGCTTATTTACTTATTCTTGTCATTAGACCAACTTCTGTTTTCGTACTCCTTCTGGAACGAGTATAGCAAATCATATTTCGGTCAAGAACAACAAGAAGAAGATTGCAATATAATTTTTTAACCCCAAAACAATCTGAAGATATTTACAATTTGCTTGTAAATAAAGTTCTCTTTTTAAAATGTATAGTTATGTATATCTCAGATTCAGATCAAACACATGCACGGAGACTTATTCACTGAAAAGACTTGCATATCGACCGTAAAAAATTCTATATATGAATGAACTATATACATGAACGACCAAGCCTATACCAAGATATTTACATTGCTCGAGTGTATCAATTTCATGAGGGTTGTTGTTTTCTTAATTGTTTTTTTTTCCTCAAATGGCCAGGACGGAATTGTGTAGTGTAATCACCAGCCAGTTATGTATTATTCCCTACGTCCCACATTACTTTCATTTTTTACCTTTTCTAGATACATTCGTTTTGGTATATACCTAGATATATATTTATGCTTAGATGCATAACAAAAGGAATGTACGAAGGAAAACCAAAATGATTACTTTGGAACGGAGGGAGTATTAAACAACTCTTGGGGAAAGCAGACAATTGTAAAACAAAATATTATTTTCGCAAAAAAAAAGCTTTTGTTTTCTATACTATAATTTCGAAGTCTCCCAGTGTAGTTCCGATGTTCAAAGAAAAGTCATGTAGGCTTTCACGCTCAACGTACATCCCCAGTTATATATGTATAATATACAGTGGTACAGCTAGGGTGGTACACGTACACTATATACTACCAAAAGATGTCGTTGATGCAGCAGTTGAGCTATGGCATCACATATATATACAAGCATCAGGACCATATATCACATAGATCTGGCAGATTATATCAAGTAATGACATATACGGTCATCTGATTGAAGCTTCTCCGATCACGCCTCCAAACCATGCTGACTCCATGAGTGATGGGCACATACAACATTTACGCGTTTCACAAAAAAAAAATTCTTACCGTCTTTCTCTCTAAAAAGATTGGCCTATCGTTCGGACCTGAAAGATTTTTTTGCAACCTTTTGTCAATCTTTAGCTGGGATATTCCTTATCCTATAGACACGCCTGGCTGCTAAAGCTCTGTGTGACCTGGTTACCGGCCATGTGATGAACCATCCTAGCTACAGTGTAGTGGCATACACATACAAGCATACGGCGATATCACAATTTCGGCACGCAGTTTTCACACACCATGGACAGGAAAAATGCATGAATCCCCAACAGCGGAGGAACAGTAGTGGCGATGAATGCAGAGCGGCAAGAGCAGCTGAAAACAAAGGACATGACGCTGAAAGCGAGATATCGGAAGTAGTTTGTTGCTGAACTGAACGAATTGGTTGGTGCCGGGTGGTGGTCCAGCCAGCGGTTGGGACTGCGCCCGGCCAAACGCCCTGTTGGTTTGGTTTATCAGCCACCAGTCAACAATATTTTTCTCTCAGAACAAATCAGCCACTAGCTACCAGCCAGCGGTACTTTTCTCTCAGAACAAATCAGCGTCAGCCATCAGCCACAAGCCAGCCGAACAGGGCGAAGATTTTAATTTTGATTCGATCGTTGAGATATGTGTGCAGTGCTTCGTTTAATTTGTGGTTAGTAGATCAGTCATGTCTATGCGCAACTACTATTCCTGTATTGCATTGCATGGTCCTTAACTTATGCCTAAACGACGGCTAAACTAACGTACTAGCTCAAGTTATATATACAAGTACAGACTCTCACATACATTATTGCACGCACACTCAGACTACTACAAATACGTATACAGTCTTATCCCTAGAACGCAAGAATCAAACTTGGCAAAAAAAAAAAAGTCACATGGCACAAGAATGAAGAATCTCGGCGAGCCACGGTAAAAAAAAGGAACCGTTTTTTCTTTCTTGGAAAAAGAAAAGGTAAAAGGAGAAAGATATTCTTAAGAAATTGGACTTCTATAGGTCTACATTCTTTTGGCAAGGGGATATCCATAAGAAGAAATACAGCTAATGAAATGGGATATTCTTTGTCTGCCAAAAGACCAAGGAGGCTTAGGAATCCTGAATCTTGAAATCCAAAATATTTGCTTACTAAGTAAGTGGTTGTATAAATTAATAAATGAAGATGGGATTTGGCAAGAGCTTTTAAGGAAAAAATACCTGAAAAATAAGACTATTGGTGAAGTTCAATGGAAGCCGGGAGATTCACACTTTTGGTCGGGCCTTATGAAGGTCAAAGATCAGTTTCTTGAATTCTCCACTTTTAATCTTCACAATGGTACTCAGGTTAGGTTTTGGGAGGATAAATGGTTTGGAAATGTCCCTCTCAAAGACCAGTATCCATGTTTATATACCATCACCAGGAAAAAAACATTTATCAGTCGCTAGTGCTTTTAGTTCTGTACCTCTTAATATCTCTTTTAGAAGAGCACTAGTAGGGGACAAATTACTCAAATGGAATGAGCTTGTCGCAAGAATTGCATTTGTGCAATTGGATGACCGTCAAGACTCTATCAAGTGGTCTCTTTCCAAACAAGGATCCTTTAATGTACAATCAATGTACAAAATCTGGTGAATCAAATACACTTGCCATCCAACAAAGCATTATGGAAATTAAAATTACCGCTAAAAATCAAGATTTTCATGTGGTTCTTGTTAAAAGGGGTAATTTTAACTAAAGACAATCTACTAAAAAGACATTAGAGAGGGGATCATCGATGTTGTTTTTGTGACAATAACGAAACTATCCAACACTTGTTCTTTGATTGTCATGTTGCAAGTTTCGTTTGGAGAATCTTTACAATGGCATTTGGTTTGCGAACCCTAAAGACATAGCTGATTTATGTGGAGTGTGGCTCAATCAAGTAGACCAACGTATACGTTCTCAAATTTGTGTGGGAATAAGTGCATTTTTCTAGTCTATTTGGTTGTGTAGAAATGATGTGACATTTGATGGAAAAAGATTATACTCCTATTTGCAGGTTATTTTCAGGGCAACTTATTGGACACGTTTCTGGAGCACGATGCAAAAGAACCGCAACAAACAACTACTGAAGTGGGCGTGTCGCACACTAGAGACCATGGCTATGGAGATCTTCGCCAAGCACGGGTGATCGTCTTTTAAGAGGATCGACGCATAATGTTGCACCTTTGCTTAGTTCGCTCTTTGAGAGTTGTGGGTTATTTTTAGATGTTTGAAAGAACTGTAATAAGGATTGGTTGTGTGCAAAACTCTTGCAGAGGCCGGAATAAAAATTCCTTTTCTAAAAAAAGAGAAAGATAAAAGAATCCATCCGGGGACGCCGACGGCGAAGAGCAAAAGCGCGGTTGTGAGGTTGGCTACACGCCAAGGAGAAAGCAAGGGGAGACTTTTTACGAGCTCGTGACTTTGACTGGCGGGTTTTATACAACCGAACAAGCATGCGGCGTAGAACGGTAGGTCTCTTACATACATACATAGATGTATGTATGTATGTATGTATGTATGTATGTATGTATGTATGTATGTATGTATGTATGTATGTATGTATCTTGATTTATGCAAATTTGATTATAGGCCTATAGCTACTAATTTGGTAGTGCTGTTCGGATAGAGCAGGGAAAAAAAAGGAGTGGTCGCTATGACGCGGTTAAAAGCAGCCGAGAAAGTGACCGACCTGTTGTACTGACTGGATCGGATGGATAGAGATCGGCTCTTGGGTTGCATGAATGATTTCTGAATCTGTTGCTTTAGCTGTGACCACCAATAATAGCAGCCTAGAAATGGCAGAGGAAATTCAAGCAAGTATCGTGGGTCGTACTTTTACTAGATAAAGTATCGTGGGCCGTAATGGGCCAACATAACAGGCCGCAATGTAAAAAGCTCACCTCACTCATAACATCACACCATTACGGCCCAACCCGTAATTACATAGATGTAATAACAGTGACTTTTGCAGAAATAAATGTTTACCATAAAAATTTGCAAATCTAACCCTCAACCTCAACCGCCGTTTTAAAGACGTCGCCGTATTTGAAAGAGCGGTTAGGGATATTATATTTTCCTAAGAAGCGATATTATTTTCTTGTTCAGTTCATGGTGTCGTTGGTCTTTGTATTATGGCATTGGCATCCTAGATTGATCATCGATGACTCATTTGTATATGCTCTCCCCTCACCCTTATACTCAGAAATTTGATGGGTATGCATCGCTTGTTTGTTTTTTGCCTGAAGGTTGTGTTAAAAAGTACAGTTAGCTTCGGGTTCAATACCAATGACTCAGCTGAAATATACACACTGCGATACCAGTGAGACATTTCATTGACTCATTAAGAGATGAAGTACACATCATCAAACTATTACCATTTGCTGTATATGGGTTCTAGGATTTTGATACTGAACATGATATTATGATCTACAGTGGTAAAAGTTTGGTGCCCATAGAAAAGCACGGGCGTGTAGCAATATTATTCGAGAAAGAGGTCAGGCAGCAAAAGTATTTGTTTCGATTAAGCATTTACTGTGCATTCATAGAAAAATAAAATAGCTTCAATTTTTTACTGTTTATTACAATCTGCAGGTGTACAATCATCCAATCATTGTTCAGATTAACAAAGATACAAGTCATCGTATCACTGTTCCAATTAGTCACTATTTGAACGGAGGAGCTATTGGATTAGTAAAATAGAGGCATACAATGTTGATCATCTAGCAGTTAGTCCTGTATCTGATTCATTCAAGGTACAATTTGTAGAATTTTTTTATTTCTTTACACTGTTCTACTTTACATGTATGTAAATTCTTCAGTTTGGTAAAAACCAACTCTTCTTCCTACTTCTTATTCCTTGTGTTTGGTACTGCAACACATTCAGAGATCTCACTCACAGAGAGCAACATGAATTTTAAAAATATTATACCAAAGGGTTTGAGATCAGCCAAACTCTGTTTGCATGAAAAATTCAGAGAGATAAAGTTTAGATATGTTGTCGAATGAGATTCAGTGCATGTTGTCAGGTGGGATACAATGCATCCCTTCTGATACAGTTAATGTACAGATTAAAATCGCGGGATGGGTAAAAACTGCTGAAGGGAGGTTTGGGTTGTTAGTGGGCAAATCTCATCTCGGATGTTTCTTGATAGCGCCTAATCACTGGATTCAATTGAATTAGTAAGGACCTGTGAAACCTGTATGGCTTCTGATTTCAGTATGGAAAGCAGCATGGTGATTATTTTGAATGAAATGGATGGATAGCTTATATTCAGTTTATTAGTAAAGTTTTCCATGCGAGTTGTTCTCATTTGCCTGCTCTACTGTGTCTTACTATCCTAGATGTATGTTTTGCTCTCTGTTAACTGAAAATCAGTGTAACATAGATTGCATGCATTTTTTTGGAAACTGAAAGTTCGGTATTTGTATTTCTTTTGGCTGCTTCTGTTGTGCTATCTTTACTCCACCATGTTGTATCTAAGCAGCTATTTTAGAAAAAAGTTCCTGATCCAATTGATGGTTCATGGATGTAAGGCTGGACAGTAAGGAGTTTGTGCTAGCAGTTCGCTTCAGAATTCAGTATGCATTTTGCATCATATGCCCTTTACTTTCAGAATGGCTTTTGCACAATATGACTTTTTCAGGGTACGGTTTTTACTTCGGTTGAAGATGATGGATTTGTAACAAGATTTTTGATTTTGAAACATGCAATAAGATTTAGTGTGTGATGCTGTAAGATGGAAGGTCGATTTTCTTCTGGTTGATGCTTAGTACTTTGTACTACATACCATCATTTGAATCTGTCCGGTGTTGCTTTTGGACAAGCACAATAGTTCTCTATTTTGCGCCACAACCATGCTTGTACAGTTGTACTCACGGTCTGGTGGAACAGGTGCAGAGGGGGACTATCATGTCCCTACTGGAGACTTCCTGGGCGTCAAAGCACTTCAAGCAGACAATTGTAATTACCTTAGCTGTAATGACTGAGATGATAGATGGAGGGAGGAGACAAAAGGCCAATGAGAGATGTAGAAGGTCAGTAGCTGTCCCCCATCACAGTAGAGAAAAGAGCAAGCTTTATTGGTGAAATTTTGGTAACTAAACGGATTTTATGATATCCAGATCTGATTTCAGATGGCCTTTCAATGGATTATTCAAGCTCTCACTTAGTTGTGTGCTTCGCATTTGCACCTAGCATGTAACACTCAGCCCAATTATGTTTCAATAAGTAAGTGGGTGCCGTCCAGCCAAGTCGATTTTCTAACCTTTTTTCACTCATAGCATCAAATGCTTTTTCAAATTCTTCCTTTTCTTCATACTGATACACGCAAGAACTGAAATCTAATAGAAAACTCATCTATTCTTCATTCTCGTACTCTTCTTCATTCTCAGTCTCTTTTCCTTTATGAGAACACAAGTGCTTCAGTGCATTATGTGATATATCATATATGCCATAATGCCAAGTATATAGACCATGCCATGCAGTAGTGAAGACTGAAGACCACATACAGTCTTTCCCATCGCAATATCCTGATCTGTAAAAGTTGTTTGAGGTTGCTCGTTGTTATGTGTTGACAAAAATGTTGCAGCCAGTCTACAGTTATGATTTATGAATAGTGTGTCAATTCCGTGGGTAAACTACAACAATCAAAACTATGTGATTTCCAAACAATCCTAAGAAATGTTTCCGAGATGTGACACAAACCTTGCAGGCAATTCGTCGATCACCTACTGGGCGCCTTCCATGTGGCCATCAGTTGTAGCTGATGGGGTGCTTGCTGGAGCGCTTGGAACCACGGGAGAATGCAATGGATCACGAGGGACTTGCACGGCGCTAGCCTTCCTTGACGTGCCCGTCTTACTCGGCGCCGGCGCAGACATCGCGGCACCTCCCGAAACAGTGGGATGAGGGTCTTCAACGACGGCAGCTACGGATGGAGGAGGTTCCATGGGCACGGCAGCTCACCGGCCTCCCTCACGCCCGGCGGTTCACTCAGCTGGATGAAGAAAATGGCGCCAAGCAGAGAGTGCTTTTCCCTCAGAAACCCGTGGCTAGCAGTGAAGAGAAAACGAGGAAACATGAAGTGTCAAGTGTCATCCTTGCCGCTTCTCGTCGATCGGATGGATCAGATGCCATTTTAATTTTCACGATTCACCCACTATTGATTTCACCTTTTTTTCACCTATCTAAACGAGCTCAAATCACATTTTCTCTCACAGCACACGGTTTTAATACGACAACTTTTTTCTTATTTTAACACTATTCATACGCTTAATTTGTCAAACTAAACGAGCTTAACTTTTACTGTCTGTGTGCGTCCGGGTCCACGTGAACTGTGTCTGTGAGCAAAGTTTTACTATGTGATTTTTTTATGCTATTAAAGTTTTGAGATTCTGAATGTACCTTGAAATAGGATGTTTTGTTCATTCCGTAACAGATTAACACACATGCACACAGGGCCTCGCACACCCGTCTTGCCCCTCACCTGTGACCGTTGCCGTGGGACGACAAATCGCAATTAATTCAAACCCAATCACATGAAAACCACAGCGGAAACATACTGACAAAGAAAAAATGTAACGCCAGCGGTCAGCTCCAGCCTGGTGTCCCGTCCGGCCGTCCCCAAGTCACCAACCAACACCGAGCACACCCCCACCTGTCATCCCCACGGGGATGTCAGCCGTCGCCTCCGCTGCTGCCGGCGTCGTCGTCGGTGCTCCGGCACTGGTCGGCGGGCCTGGCCTCCAGGGGCCCGCCGATGGTGGGGCACCCTTCGGCGGCGGAAGGGGACGGCAGCTCCATGCAGTTGTACGACAGGCACAGCGCCGCGGAGTCCGGCAGCGGCAGCGGCGGCGCCGGGAAGCCGGTCAGGAAGTTGTGCTGCGCGTAGAAGGTGGTCATTCGGCCCGCGAACACGCTGCGCACCACCGCCCGGGGAACCTCGCCGGACATCCGGTTGTTGTTCACGTACAGGCTCGCCGCCACCGCCAGCGCCTCCGGCAGCTCGCCCGAGATGCCGTTGTGGCTGACGTCCACCATGGCCCACGGCGCCGGGGCGGCCGCCGGCACGGTGAGCGGTCCGGTGAAGTTGTTCCGGGACAGGAGCAGCGAGGTCGCGCTCGGGAGAGCGAACACCTCCGGCGGGATGGAGCCGGAGAAGTTGTTCATGGACAGGTCGAGGAAGGCCAGGTCGGCTGGGGCGGAACCGTCGCCGAAGACGCCGTCGAGGCCGCCTTCCATCGCATTGGCAGCAACGGAGAAGTAGCGGATGGTCGGAGGCAGCGGCGGGAGCGTGCCGGTGATGGCGTTCCGGCTGAGGTCGACGTGGAAGAGCTGGGAGCTGGAGAATTGAGCGGGAATCTGCCCGGAGAGGCCGCCATTGTTGGCGAGGATGAGCACCTTGAGGCTGGGCGAGGAGGGCAGCAGCAAGCCGGTGGGGATGGCGCCCTCGAGGCGGTTGTTGCCGAGGTCGAGCGTGTGCAGATCGGGTAGGCCGGCGAGCGACTCGGGCACCTGCCCGGTGAGCCGGTTACCGGAGAGCGAGAGGAGCCTGAGGCGGCGGGTCCCGGAGCCAATGTCGGCGGGGATGGCCCCGGAAACGCTGCCCGGGTAGAGGACGAGGTCCGTGAGCGCGGCGAGGCTGGCGAGCGAAGCCGGGAGCGTGCCCGCCAGGCCTGGGGAATCGGCCATTCCGGTGCCGAGCGTGAGGACGACGACGCGCAGCGCGCCCGACGCCGGGTCGTCCTCGTCGGGCGCGCACACGACGCCGGCGTAGGCGCACGGGCTGCGCGCGTCGTCCCACGAGTCGAAGAACCGGGAGCCCGGCATGTCCCGCAGCCCCGCGCGGACGTCCCTGAGCGCCGCCGCGTCGCGCTCGTGCAGCGTGGCGGCGGCATTCTGCTGCTGCGCCGCCGACCAGGCCGCTCGCGAGCAGAGCAGGATGAGGATGGCGAGGATGGGAGGCAGCGCCATGTGCGTGGCCTCGGCCTCGGGGAAGAAGACAACCGGCCGGCTTCTGTGGCCGGTGTTGGGAAACGGGTCTTGGACTAGACAGCCAGAGGAAGTGGAGCGAGCAGAGCAGAGCGATCGATGGGGCCTGTGTGGGTGGTGCCTGCGTGGGTGGTGCAGGAGGAGGACAAGCAACCTGGGCGAGCGATTATTAGATGGAAGGGATGGGCCCTGGTCCGGTCTTGGGAGCACAGCGCGGCAGATGAGCGTTCTTCTGCTGCCGCTTTACCCCGCGGTCGGTAGGTGCGCTGTGGTAAAAGCCTGCACGGTGGATTGGATTCGGCACGGTGAGACGTGCTGGGCGGCGGTGGCGCGGTCACCGTGGCAGCCAGCAGGCCGCCGGCCGAGCGCGTATGCCCCGCGGTACGGCGGCATGAGTATGTCCAAGAAGGCGGAGGAGAAGAGCGTGTGTACCTGCTGGCTACCTGCCTTGCTCGGCCTTTGGTGGTTCATGATGGCTTCACATGTGATGGATGCGCATTCACGCCGGATTTGCGTATGTCGTAAGTGTGCCGGTGTACCGTGTACATACAGTACGTCGCGCGGATTTATATTTGTGATGCATGCAGCGCCGTGATCGAGTGTGTAGGCAGGCTGTGCGTGCGCGTGGGGAGACCGTATGCTGCTGCTGCGCCTTGACATTCCTAGCTTTAGTTTAGGGGAAAACTGCATGGAATGTCTTGAGTGTCGTGCTTATGAAGTTTGTTACGTCTACCTACCACGTGTTATAAGGTTATCCGCACTACAAAGAGTGGGGTTGTTGTCAACTCCTTCAATGCCCTTTCTTGTGTTGCACCACAATGGAATTGTATTCCTTCACCAAATTGTTAATGGGGGCAGCAATGATACCGAAGTCTTTCACAAACTGATGGTAGAAGCCGACAAGGTCAAAGGATCTTGGCTCACATTTTGTGGATGGAACAAATCACGAATAACTTTGATCTTTTCTTCATTAAGCTCCATGTGTTGAGCTGAAACAACAAAGTCAAAAAAGACCACCTTGCTGGTGTAAAAAGTGCACTTGGCAAGGTTAGCATACAAGTATTCTATTTCCAAAATAGTACACATTTTATATGTTCAACAATCAAATTAAAAATAAACTTACAGCTATGAGTATTATTTAAAGATCACATGGATGTAATCATAGAAACATTCTCAAACATTTGGTCAATATCAGCAAGGGTATCAAGTATAGAGCAACTTAAACAACTAGCGGAGATATTCTTTTGAAAAAATCAGCATAGGTAATCAAATGAACATGGTGAAGTTTATTGACATGGAAGGTACCACAATGTTTAATAAAAATAGAACAAGAGTTATGCAAGCTATGATTATCAACTTGCAAAATTTCAGCACCTGAATCAATATGTGAATATATTAAATAAACACAAAGTTTAAAAGTGGGTTCAATTAAAATTGCAAAAGATGTTTCATTCTAATTACTCACTATTTGTTTCATTCTGATTACTCATTATTTTACCTTGCAAATTTAGATCAGAATACCTTTTATTACCTTTCAGTTTAGTATTTGTGTATGTACAAGCGATTGCACTTCTGAATTTTTGATCACCTCCATCTTCATGCTTCATGTTTATGGCAGAAACAAATTGGTTATATACAGTGGAAATCTTCTTCTCACACCAAGTGGAGTGGTGTGATGAGCAACCAAATCTAGACCAGTTTTCTTGCAAACCAACAAACTTTGAGAGAGAACACTAGAAGTATGGATGAGTGGATTTGATTCATAAACATCCTCAGATGTATATCTCTGAGTCTCACTGTGGGTGCTATCAACCTTACATGGCTTTTGTTGTAAATCTTGTAAATCAATATTTGGAGCAGCAAGTATATGAGCACCTCAAGTGAGCATTGACTAGCAAAGGTGGCAACGTCCATTGGCAATGAGACACCAATGATTTTAGTAGAACTATCAGTTTTCATTATGCTTTCACACTTCATCTAGGATATAAGTATACTTGATTTTAGCATCTATATCCATTGGTTACTCACATACTAGAGCTGAAGGTATAATACATGTTGGCCACTCATTCAAGCAAGGAGCAAAATCATTTTAGCAATGTAGATAAGGTGTAACGGGCTCAACTTGCTTTTGGATAGACTTGTCACTCACACTTGGTGACACACCAGCAGAAGTTTTCTTTTCCAACTCAGCCCTCAATCCAAATATTTGGACTCTATTCTCATTCACATTATATGCACTTCTCAAAATGGGTCTAGAGACACACTCTTGTACTGCCATAGATTCAACATCTTATTGCATATAACCTTTCTCAACTAAATTAGTGGACTGAATTTCACCACAAATGACACTAGAATAAGGCATATAATTTGTTGAAACAATAGATTTACAATCTGAATTTAAGAAGAGTTTCTTCTTTTTCTTACTGAATAAAAATGAGCACCTTCACTTTGAAAATCAACAGCAACAACCTCTTTCTTGACTTCAATAATTTCTCTTACTTGAAAATGATTGTGGCACTGTCCATTCTCATCTCCATTCAACTGGACACTCAAAACATCAGTCACTACATGAGAAGTAGACTCTCCATCTTTAGAACTTGGTTCATGATGTTTCACATGCATAGTGGCTTTCTCATCGTCACTTTCAGATTCTTTCTCACCTTTCTCGTTCACAACCATGGTCATTCTACTAGGTCATTCAGCAGTGATATGTCCAAGACCTACTTGTGACACTCAATGATTCAACTACGTGAAGATGATGCATCAGTCAATGTAACCGAAGGGGACGCTGAACTTGTAGCAGCACGATAAGTTTCTTATTGAATTGCAAGAGAAGAAGCACTTGAAACTATTGTCTTCGCAACATTGGAGAAGGTCTATATGATTTCTCCACATTTGTTGATGCATCAACATTTTCAGCAGTGGAGGAATGACCATTAGAGTTTGAACTTGAACTGAATGAGAACATGCTTTGAAGAAGATTGCAGATGCTACCATCACTTGGCAACTTACCCAATGTCACACCTGATTTTCCGAAGAAAACCAAATGCATCTCATATGTGCGCCAGGATCAAGTTTACACACATATGATAGACGTCATGAGTGAATATCATAAACAGTAATAAAAACGTACAAGAGTTAAACCATTACATTATCTCTTTATTACACTCAGACGTTAGACTCGAAGGTCTTTTAAACGAACAAACGATAACTAGACGAAGCAACTCCGTCTTCGGCTTCCACAGGCACATGACTGGGGGCACGCAAGCCTCAGAACTCGTCGTAGTCGCTGAAGTACTCTTCTCCAGTGTTCTCCTCTGATCAGCGGGTAAGCAAGGGTGAGCACACTTATGGTTGGAGCTCAGCAAGTGGGGGAAGATGCAAGGCTATCAAGGATAGGCTAAGGTTTGCAGCGGTTAGCATTTTTAATGTTGGTCAAATTTTATTAGCAAGCCCCTATTTACTAGATGTAAGTGTATACCAACCCACTTAAAAAGACTTTTAGAAAACTTTCCATCTCCAAAACCATACAAAACCACAGTTTAATTCCATCTTCAAGTTCATTAATCATGTGAGGGTCCAGGCCGCTCTTGACCGTGAGCACGGCTGATCGATCAGTTTTAACTCTGCAGAGGTTGTACACTTTCACCACAGCTCGTGTTCCCCATGTTGCCCGGGTTGATCAGACCCTTAAACACTTCCGAGGTGAGTGGCTAGGGGTCCACTACGAAGCCTTTACAAAGATATGCAGAAGACCAACAACCCGCGACAGTTATAGCAGTGGAGCGGACCATAACCCTCCCTAGTGGTCAGCACCTTAGCAAAGGCTGCTACCCCAAAAGAACCGGGCTATACCCCTTCAACTCCGGCCCCCTGTGCTCCTTTCGGATAAGGCTGTCAGATAATTCCACACACCTAATTAATTGGCTAAGCCAGAGCCATATGGACTGTGGTTGCACTGTTTTCCTGGGTGGTTCTCCATGTTCCGATTATAACATATGATCTTGTTATTAACCATAAGCATCATCTTCATCATAGTTATCATGATCAACATTCATCATATTACAAAGATTCATTTGAACCAACCCAAGGTATAGCAACTAAGCATTTCTACCCAAAACATTTATTTAAAAGGGTTGTTCAAGGTAATAGGGATAAAAGTATAGTCATGTCCTTAAAAAGGTAATTTCCCATCAAAATTATGCAATACAACATTTAAAAGTAAATTTTAGTTATCATGCAATTATTCAGGACAAAGAGGAATATGCAGAGGGAGAAGTCCACTTGCCTTCCTTGCTTAAGCACTGGGGTTCTTCTTCTTCAAAAACTTGCTCTTGAACCACTTCAACTGGCTGCTCACTTGAAACTGGCACGATGTCTACGAGCACACCTAAAGACATTCAATAAACAAAATAATACACCAAGCATGAAAAGCTTAAAATGAGAACAAGGTTTAGCTCTAGGAACGCGAACTCAAAAACACTCGGAACTATCGGGAGATTTGGATGATCACATACAAGAGCTAGCTATGTGCTAGGTATCTTTTAATTAAGTAAAATCATGTGCATATGTTATTTCAAAGAAATACCCTATTTATAATTAAGCAAGTTATATTTGTATTAAAAAGACGATGTAAGACTTATTCAAATTTTATTTATAAATATTCAAGTATGATTTATGCAAATTAAACATTTAATTTAAAAGAAGCATGTGAAACATCTAAACGTTTATCTTTATATTTCGAGTTATTCTAATCAAATTATAACTTAAAAACACATTTATATTCATATTAATCAAATTAACAATTAATTAAGAAAACTCGGGATAGACCTATGTTTCTTTTATTTAGAAAGCAAATTGTATAGACATTAATCAATTTAAGTTTGATTATAAAAACCGAGGTATACATCGAATTAGCTTTTAATTGAAAGAAATATTTAATTAATATTAATCATATTTACTTTCTTATGAAAACACGTGTTGAACTCTAATTAGATTTTAATTAGAAAAGCATGTGTATAAGGATTTAATCATATTTAATATTTAAATAAATTATAAAACAAAGAACATGTTCATCATTGGCACTAACACGTAGTTTGAGTTGATATGAACCTAACGCAACTTGAAACGGTGGAAACGGAGCTAAAACGCAAAAGATACGGCCAAAACAAGGTTCAGGGGCTTTTCTGTGAAGAAACAGGGTTTCCAGGGGCTTAACTGCAAGAAACCAGGGGCTAAAACATAATTACACATATAAACCCAAGGTTTATAGTGTAAAAGATCAAAGATGGACTTTGGGTGGAAAAACCAGAGAGCTTAGGGGCTAAAACGAGAAAACTAGGACCTGTTTGAAAGGGTTTTATAAGGTGGAAGGACACTTTTGTGATATTAGAAACCTCAGGGGGTTTTCCGCAAAACAGCCGGGGAAAGGCGCGGTTGACCGGTACTGATCCGGTTGACCGGCGGCGAACAGATCTGAGCCGTCGATCTGTGCACGGACGGCTGGCGGAAAAAGTAAAAGCTCAAGGGCCTAATCATAAAGAAAAGGACCTGAACGTAAGGATTTCTGTTGGTGGGAGGGTATTGTTGTGAATCTAAGAACTATAGGGATGTTTTTGTAAAAAGGGCAGGGGCGGCTCGGTGTTGACCGTTACGGGTCAAGATTGACTCGCGCGGGGCCGATCCAGGCCGTCTGCGCCGGATCGGACGGCGGACGTGGCGTGCAGGCGGCGAGCGGCGGCGGACATGTCGGAGGGAGGCGGCGCACGGCGGAGCGCGGTGGCGAACTCGCCGGTGACCATGAAAAAGGCACGTCCGGCCACGATTTGCAACGCGGAAAGGTGCTACGCACGGCTAAGGACACGACGAACCTAACCAGGGGTTCTAGAGGGACGGCTAGGCATCTACGGCGGCGCTACGTCCGGCGAGGCGGACGGCGGAGCTCCGGCGAGCGGGCTTAGGAGCTATGGCTCTGGGCGCGAAGGAAAAACAGGGCGGCGAGGGTATGCTCACCACACGGAGACGAACCGGCGAGCGAAACAGCGACGGGGAGGCGACGACGGAGGTGATCAACGCGGCGGCGCTCCGGCGGAAGAACAGGGGAGGTTCGGCGGCTCGGTCCGGTGACGAGGCGGCGGTCCTGGTATAGAGAGAGGCCACGGGTGAGCGCCACGCGACGGAGAGAGAGAGAGATAACAGGGAGGGTGAAAGGGTTACTCCACCGACGGAAGCTCCTTGGCCGGCAATGGCCCGGCGGCGGAGGTCGATCGGCGGCTCCGGTGCGGCTCGGTTGGCGGGGAAAAGAAGGGCTCCGGGGTCCTCGGGCAGGCGGCACATGCGACGAGGAGGAAGAGGGAGCTCCGGGAGGCGAGCACCGGCGACGAGAAGCTCCAGGGGCACCGGCAATGGCGCGGCGGCGGGATTCTCTGGACGGCGGCGCGCACACGAAGGTGGAGATGGATGAGGGGCTCGGGAGAGGGAAAGGGGTGCGGCAGGGACTCAACCGCGACCTTTAAAGGCTGGGGGAGGGGAGGGAGCAACAGCCGGGGCCAATTGGCCATTGATGGCCATGGCGGCCGGCCCGGTCTTGAAGGCATTCAAAGGGGGCGCGTGACGGGGAAGGAGTAACTGATGGGGAAAGATAGGGAGAAACGGCCGGGGGTTTAATTGCTCCTTGATGGCGGCTTGAAGGCGGAGGGGAAGGCGCAAGGCGCGGGGAAACGGCAGGCGGCACGCCATGCTTGCGAAACAGAGGAAGGGGAGGACCTGACGAGCGGGCCCGGCCTGTCGGCGAGTGAGAGAGGGGAGAGGTGGAGGTGGAGCGGGCCGGTGTGTTGAAATGGGCCGAGCGAGTTGAGCAGGCCGGCTCGGGCTGAAAGGAAAAGGGGGAGGGAAGCTGGGCCGCGGTTGGGAAGAGGCCGGACTGGGCCAAAAGGGAAAGAAGAGAGGGAGAGAAGAGGTTTGGGTTTTTTTAAAACTTTTTATTTTAAACCTTTTTCAAACCTTTTCAACTTTTCAAAATCTTTTCAAAGTTTCAAACAAACTTTAAAACTTTTAAAACTTTACACTATTAAACATAAACACCATGCAACCAAAATATGATGCACAAGCACTTGTTGCTTCTAAAATTAATCAAATGATATTTAAATATTTAAAAGCCAAATTCAATTGATATATTATTATTTCCTTAGAAGACAAAAACTAAAACACCATGTTGCTACATTAATTTAGTGATGGAAAATTAGGGTGTTACACCCAAACTACCATTCAGCTTGTTTTTGGACTGATAGGAACCAAACCATTGTTCTTGTTCATCACTCGTGATATGAACACTCAATGTTTTGAATTCAATAATGTCATGCTCAAGATCAAAAGAGTATGACATTTGTTCATTTTCTTAATCCTTTTGAGTAGCAAGAAACCTTTTTTGTTTTGTGAGAGATTCACTCACATCTTCACTAACTGATTCACATTCACCATTTTCAGTTTTAATCACCAAAAGATTGTTGGAACATTCCTTCAAAATATGACTATGTTCTAAAGAATTAAACAACATTGATTGCTAGAACTATTTGAGGTGAAACTTTCTGAATTGTTCATTCTTGTGGCCAATCCAATTGATTCCTCCTCACATGGTGATTGCATTGCTGTCATAAGGGTAAAATATTAGCCATTTGACTTGGAGTCATTGCCAGCTGAAAATAGATTTCTTCCAAGTCAAACTTCACAACATTGGAAGCAGTGGATGATGACCATAAGCTGGAAAATGAATTGTTGTTCGAGATATCATGTGGCCATGGATAGCACCACTGTTACCTCCTGCATGCCTTGTCACATGGATGGGACTAGCATGGGCAACAACCTTTTTTGCAATACCATCAAGGTTGCTTCTATGCACATCCTCTCTTAATGCCTCCACAATATTTCCAGCAATATTGATCTGAATGTTGTTCATGTTGGCTTTGAATTGTGCATTGAAGTTTTGCATGACCTCCTCTAGTTGCTCTTGTGTGGCATAATTTGTTTCTTTCATAACATCTCCTGCCATGATTAGTGGGGGAAAGTAAAACAATTCAAGTTATGTGGCTTTGTGGAAACACTTAATCCCGCCTTCTCTTACCACTGAAGTTCTTATGCGTCCTTGTTGAATTGCGAGTTGTACTCACCTTGATGGTAGTAGACACAACAAAAGTGATAGATGAAGGCAAAATCAAAGTCACAATGCACCCTCAATATAGGCTTATTTGTGGAGCTTGGGAGGTTTGTGTATGTAGCAATGCAATCTGAAACTTCAAGCTATTGTAAAATTAAGAATTCAACCAAAGAACAATATTTAGTTGTTGAACCAAAAACGAATGAATATGAGGGAAATATTTAGCAACTTGCACACAAGGATGGGAAAAATTATTGCATCCAAGGAAAAGAGCTAAACTGAAGATTTGATTGTAGACAAAGCTCAAAGCTACACAAGTTATGGGAGAGATGCTCACTGAATGCCCACATAAATGAAAGGCTACAAGATATTGCACATGTAATGATTATATGTGAAACTAAACAACATCGAGCAAAGTCAATCAATGTGGTGATCTCAGCAGTTAATCCTTTGATTTTTTTCACTTTCTTGTTTTGCTATTGAGATCAACACACCAGATATCGACGAGCCAAATTAGTGATTGCTATCTGAACAACTTTTAGAAATAAAAAGCAACTTTCAGATGTAAACGAGCAAGGCCTTGCACATTGTTTCAGTAGACTAAAATATGATGCAATAATGCATTCTGAATTTTTTTGGCCTAATATGGATATAACTTCAAGATTGAAAAATTAAGCATAGATTGTTCAGACAACTCTTCAAGTAAGATTTCTATCGAACACACGAAAAATTTAAACAGAGTTGAGATGCATGAGTTATGCTTGTTTTAGTGTGATGTGCTCAAACTGCAGATCTAGATGAAAAGGACTTCAGGATGAAAGGTGACTTGCCCAACAACACAAGAATGAAAGGGAAAAATGGATTTGATGGAAAAAGTTGGGGAAAGGTAGATCAGAGGCAGAAAACTTAGGAAAACAGTAAGTTTCAGCAACAAAACTCGATCTATTATACTAAAATTTAACCAAACTCATTGAAATTTCAGATCAGGTTATGGGTAATGGAATTTTTTAGTATTTTTTAGTTTAGGTTAGTAAACAAATGGGAACCTGAAATGACCTTGATGTCGCCTAGAGGGGGTGAATAGGCGAGTTGACCAAATAAAACTTTTCACTCAAAACTTGAGCTTGCTAGCATATGCGGTCAAACCGCCCTAGACAGGCGGTTAGACCGCCCCTGCTGCTCTATGCAGAGGAGGGCGGTTAAACCGGCCTCTGGACGTGGTTAGACCGCCTCCACGCAGAGAACTTGCCGAAGTGAAGCTCAAGCTTCTGTTGACTTCTAGCACGAACCAAAATTCTTGAGTGACTTCAGTAGATGTTCACAAGCAGGGTAACGATCCTTGCACGTAAAGACAAGAACACCCAAGTAGATCAAAGCAGAAGCAAAGTAAATATGCTAGAAATAAACTAGTGTAACACCGTAGTTTGAAATTTTTGTAAAATTGTTAGAGTTAAATTAGAAAGTGTATGTGCAACATTTTGAAAACAAATTATTTTCTAACACAAAGTAAATAAATATAGGTTATAAAACTCGTTTAAGGCATTCATGTCGTTTGCATTATGTTATGTGTGTAAAATAGTTTTAAAAGTGTTTTCGAACACGCGTAGGTTTCACTTCGATCTCGAGACAAAATCTTAAACCCTAAATCGAGCCCTCTCCAAACACTCTGATCAATCATGGTTGAGCCACTCTGTCTTTTCCCTCTTTCTTTTTTTCTCTAGAGTTAACCTTCCTATCCTCGTCTCACGACTCAAATCAAGTTCATACCTTTAGTGTTATCCAAATCGTGGGCTTTCTCTTTTTCCTTCAACCCGTATCCAATAACAAGGCCCAACCAACACACTCTCCTCGGTCTCCCTCATGTCACCCCTCCTGACCTCGACTGGATGAACTTGGACACCATCAAAGATGGCAAGCAGACCCCCCTCTCATGTCCTCCCCAGGTACCACCTCTCTAAGACTCTAACCAGGCGCCTTCCCTTTCCCTCTCATCCCTCCCTCAGATCAGATCACGAGGAAACAAACCCCTAGGGTTGTGCCCCTCTCTTCCTCTGTCCATGGCAACGTTGCACATCAGCGAAGAACGTCACTGCCGTGACGGGTTTGACATGCAATAAGACTTAAAAATTTTAGTCCATCAATAATGATTTGGCCCTAAATGGTTTGAAGAACTTAAATCCCTAGACAATGGGGATATCTCACCGACGACGAGCATGACTCCGTTGAGAGTTGCAAGTTGGGGTCATCCTTTACCTTGAGCTTTAGCAGGGTGTTTGGATGGAGAAAGATGAGATCGCTCGCCGGTGTGGAATTCTGTCGTGCCTCCGGCAAAGCTCCGACAAGGTGAAGGGGCTCCAATGGTGGAATCATCTTGGGGCTCCGGCAAGGCTCTTGGGTGGGAGGGAGAGTTTGGGAGTGAATGGAGGTGAGAAAGAGAGTTGAGGTCAACATTTAGCATGTTTAATTAATAACTAACTTGATTTAATGATGCATGTGATGATAATTAGTTTAAACACTTTTAGTGTTATTACAAGGTGAACCCGGGGAGGGCGGGGGACGAGAGAAACAGTGGGTTCATCGCTAGCAAAGGGGGTATTTAACTTTTTACCATTATAACGGGTGGCGCCTCTCCAGATAGCATCTTCTTAGTTGACGCTACATTTTTACCATAGGAGAGAGAAAATACATATGAATTTGTCACTTTTGCTCGCGTGGCACGCCAGCTCCTCAGTCCAGCTCGGATCCGAGTCAGCAGGGACACGGGAAATGACCAGGCTGCCCCTCTCTCTCTCCCTCATCCTCTCCCCTTTCTTCGTTCTCCTGTCACTGACGTGTGGGACCAGTAGGTCAGACTCATTTCCGACGTCTTTTTTTTCCAGCGCAAGTGCATTGCTCCTTCACTGCAAGCGCATTGCACTCAGGCGCTCCTCCATTCGTCTTCCACCATGGGACTGCCATGGCGTTGGGTGGCACGGCGTGGTACGGCAGCGCAAGGTGCGGCGCCATCCTGGCTGCAACCATCGAGGGGAGGAAGGCCTGCAGTGCGGCCTGGTGGTGGCGGTGGTAGTGCGGCTGCGGCGGCAGCGCGGGCAGCGCGGGGAGCGACACCTGCTGCGGTGGTGGCTCTCCCTCGCGCGTGCGTGTTGTGTCCCGGCCCTTCCTCTCGGCCTTGCGTGCACTCTGCTCTACTATCAAGGAAGAAAGGGACGGAGGTTGAAGATGAGTCTGACCTGGGAGCGGATGGGGGAGAAAGAGGGGCAGCTCGGTCATTTCCCATGTTTTGCTCACTCAGATTTTAGCTGGATTGAGGAGCTGGCGTGCCACGCGAGCAAAGTGGTAAATTCGTTTGCATTTTTTTGCAGGAAAAGGAGCTTTATTAATTAGGGAGAGTCAGAGTACAGAAAGGGAAGAATACAGTCCGCGACCCTCACAGAAGAGGTCCCCATCCCCTCGGAACGCATAGCTAGCTGACCTAGTTCATGCACAACTTTATTTTGCTCTCTCCTCACTTTAACAAAGCTCACTGAAAGCAACCGAGTGCTCTCCTGCCGGGCATCGCAAATGACAGGGGCCACAAGTGATCTATCAAGGGCCTTTGCTTGCAACTTGTCAACTATCTAGGAGCAGTCCGACTCTAGGATAATCCGCCGGTCGGGCCATCTCTGGCCAAGCCTGATCCCTTCCAAGCAAGCTCTAGCCTCTGCTTCTTCCGCATCCCTGCATTGATCCAGGCAGCTCCACAACGCATGAAGAGGGCGACCTCCTTCGTCTCGTGCGATTACACCAAAAGCCGCCTTGCCTGTGGATTTGTTGAAGGCGCCGTCGACATTGATTTTGATAGCCAGTCCTTCCGGGGGGCACCACTTGACGTCACGGCGCGCTCCTGGCGCGCGTCACTGCAAGCCTTCTCCGGATGCAGCTTTTGCTTCCCTCGAACATCCACCGGCACCTCCCCTTGTCGGATTTGGAACAGGGCGGCAACATACTTTGTCAAAAAAAAAATGACAGAGCCTGCAATAGAAATTTCCTCGCCCGCCTATAGGACACCATTCCTAACCATCCAACAACGCCATATTAGCATAAGAAAATTTGCACCAACTTGAGCATCATACCTGGTAAGTATTGTGAGCAGCCACTCTGGTCCGTTATTCCTCAAATGCACCTCTGCCGATAGAGACAGGTGCTTCCTCAGTTCCGTGCGTAAAGCTCTCGCATGCGGGCAAGAGATAACAGCATGGAAGCAATCCTCATCTGGATGACCACATAGCTGGCAACTGCTCTCCTCATCCAAGTGCCTGTACTTCTTATTCAGTCGAGTAGGTAGCCCATTCCTCACCACCTTCCAGGCAAACACCTTGACTTTCGAGGGGACACTAACATTCCAAATTTTCTTCCAAATTGCGCGCTCTCCTTCTGGGTTATCACTGGAACCAATGAAGCCCAGCTCATACTTATCCCTCATAGCTAATCTATACGCGCTCCGAACCGAGAAAATGCCAGATTTTTCAAAATTCCAGGAAACCCAATCTGTGCGTATATTGGCTGAGAGCTTGATCTTCAGAATTTCTTCAACATCACACTGGTGGAAAAATCTCCTCACCTTTGCTTCATCCCACGTATTGGATTGTTGGTCAATTAGGTGGGACACCCGCCGAAGCCTACACGCTCTAATGCTGCCAACTGGTTTCATGCTATATGGCCTCGCTAACCAGTTGTCACGCCATTCCTGATAGTGGAGCCATCTCCCACTCTCCGCACTGTGCCCTTCTTGAGTAGTTCAAGGCCATACACGATGGCTCGCCAAGTTTGGGATGCTTCCCCTGCGGTGACTGTGTCCAACAGATTACCCAGTGAAGAAATGGTGGCAAAAATTCTAAAAAAAAAAAGGTGGTGGCAAAGGGCGCGCCAGCGGCCAGCCAAGCCAAGTTGCCGCCGCCAGGGAAAGGAAGATTGAGACAGAGGAGCTGAACGGCCTAGACTGTTACTAGTAGTGCCAAGTGATCGATCCTCTCTAATACTAGTGCTCGTGCTCGACGAGGCAACGACAAATGTCTCGGGACCGCGGCAGCTAACCACCGCAAGCCATCAGCCTGGAGCAACCAAGCAGGGATGTCGCGCCGGCCGGCCTCGCTACGAAGGGCGGCTCGGCCGTTTCCGCTGCCACTGGCGGCGCCCACTGAAAATCTCAGCGGACGGAGCTGGTGCGCGCGCGAGTCTCCTTCTCAGTTACCTCGACGGCGAAGATGGCGAGCAAACGACCTCTTACTGCAGGAGTCGGCCTGGAGGAGCTTGGCATTGCCATCCACCTCCCTGTTCCGTTCCCCAGATTACTACTCTCTTTCCACCTGATCACCGTTTTTTTGAAGGAATACGGATTCCAATACCTTGTCGACAATGGGCCAACAACACAGGCCTACGCGCCCACCTTGCTTGACAGTGGGTCCAGTGGTAGGTGGGTGGGCTGCCAGTGTACAACGATGGGGGCGATAACACACACCGATGGGGGCCAGTGTAAGCAAGATCTGACTAGGAGAACAGTTTTCAACCGATTCTAAATAGCCACAGCTCTCTTCAATAGGTTCTAAAAAAAGCTCTCTTCAATAGGTTCTCCAAAAAAAAAAAGCTCTCTTCAATAAACAATAGAGTTTCTTCTGTATTACAAGTTTGACACATATTCAGATTTTATTTTATCAGCAGTGTGATACTTTTCAATCAAAGCTTGGACTCAATAATTCTTCCATAGGAAGGTCTTGCGGGTAGGTCCAAATCTTCCCACTGTGGGTCATCAATTCTGGAGAAATATTGGTCAACCGCCTCATCATGCACTTGTTCCAACCTTGGTGGCATCCACTGCAATTACCCAAAAAAAAATCACCAGAAAGCAAAAGGCCATGTCATATGAAATTAGCTATCGGGAAGAGATTCTGACCAATGTTATGAGAATGAGATTATCTGTACCTTTGGGTTTCGATCTTTATCTACCAGTATAGCCCTGCATCCCTGCAGCAGGAATTAGATCTTAAGTACAGAGTTCTTGCCCAAGTGAAAGTATAGAGATCTTGAATGAACATGAAAGGTGTTGTGGGAGTCTATATTTACCTCAAAGAAGTCACGGCTGAAGTCACCACGCATGACATGGCAAACCATTCTATATTCCCGACGCAAGCACTCCCCAACAGTTTGTGTTCTCCCTTCCCTTATCTAAAATCAGAGTTACAAAACAATGAAACACTATACTGCCACGAGCACACATAGACAGTAAGATTATAGTATAGTTTTGAATATAGGTAGTTTCTGAGGGATACCGATCTAAGAGAGATTTTCAGACTGGTAGGAGAGGCCTTTTTCAAGGACTGGATTGTAGAAGCAGTCCATTCATCTGCCGAATTTGAAGTTTCTTGTTCCTGACAAAAATTAAAATTTAGCATTGACAGTCAGTGAACCCATAAAAGCTGCAGTTAACTCTAACGGTTCTTCCATCGAAAAAGAAAAATGTAACCGAACTCACAAGAGCAGATATGATTTCTTCAACTGTTCTTTTGGAAAAGCATTTGTTGATGATTTCCAGCCTGCGGAGCACCAGAAAATTTAAAAAACAAATAATGAATTAGGGCATAAAGCAGTCACTCAATCAGAAGTCTTACCTGTTCAGAGAGCTGTTTTCTTTCAGTGATGGCTGTTGAGCAAATTGATCAATAATACCACATACAACAAAAGGATTGGAGGTGTCCACCTTTTTAAGTGATTCCTCCAGTGATGCCAGCCTCTGGGGAAAAAAGAGTATTTACTACAGATTATAAATAGGAATAACACATATACAGACTTATGATATATGGAAGCCATAATTGAGAGCATGCAATTGCTATGTCAATGAGGTTAGGATCCACAATGATGATGTAAACAAAACCACAAATGGAACAGCAAATATCGATATTGAAACAAAGGTGACAGCTACATTTTCTTTTGGGTAAATGTTGACAGCTACATTGACCAACTTCTGTTCCATGAATGCAAGAAAATAGGGGCATGGTCATGCCAAAGCCATGAGTTAGAATTTAAATTACAAGTGAACCTACATTTATCTGGACAAAATGAGTTGCCAGACCACACGCATGCATTTCCGCACCATCCAATCTTGCACCAGCAAGAGCAACATACTCTCCTGGAGAAGACACATGATAAAAGTTAAGGAAGATCTCACAAGATATCTTTGCATCAACTAAAAGAGTAAAAGGTTTCCCTATATCAATTCAACAAATTAATCTTATAGAACCAATAAACTTAAATAGACAATCAGAAATTCTGACACTTCTGTTCCTTTCTATGATTATGTATCCACATTCACTTTCATGGCTCCATAGATCAATTGAATAAGCATAGTCCAAAGTCAAATCAACATATGATCGCTACAAAACCGCAAAGGTAAATACGAGGATGCATAGCAGTTCAGGGTTGTGAATAATATGCAGCAACACCATACAGATCACAATGATATGATTACAAGTACTTCAACTAAATAAAGAAGAAAGAAAGAAAGACAACCATAGAATCCAGGTAGCCGAGACAGAAAATAAGAAGCCCCTATATCTGGAAAGAGCCCCAATGCTGTCTCTGGCATTGCAAAAACCTGCACAAATATCAAATTATTGTACTTGAAACTTTGAATGTGTTCTGCTTATAAGAAAAATTCAAGCTAGATTGTACATATCCCAATTGAATAAGAGTACTATCACAGATCAAGCACAAGAAAAGAAAGCCTGTGTGACAATTGAAACCTGATAACAGAAAACAATCCAGGCCTAAATTCATCATAAGAGGTACAAAAACATTGTGTTGGGTAAAGCCACAAGAACCCACATGCGGAAGAATTGTTTTCTCCTTTCCATTTTTTTACAAATCTAAGGCCAAATTATATTTTGTGTTAAAACCTGTAAAATATTTTTCTAAGTGAAAGGCAGTGCTCCTACCATGTTTTAACTTCAAAGCATTAGCTGTTCTCTATGAACTAACTAATACATCAACTAAGTATGAGCCAACAAGAAATCTAGCCTCCAGAACTTGGTATCGGATATTTCACTGTCAATATGACACTGTCGTGTAACTAGGACTAATGAAGTTTCGAATGTGAGTGCCTGTGCACTCCAAATACCAGCAGAGTAGTTTATATACTCAATCAAAACTATCGCAAAAAAAAAATCAATCAAAACATGGTTATAGTTTCTGACTAGCCGAACGCTGGATTGAACTTCTGGATTTCTCAATCAAAACATAGTTATAGTTACTGAGCTTAAATATCATACTGCTGGATTATTTAAGGATGGAGCAACATGCAGCGAACCTTAAACAAAGATATCTCAAGCTGCATATGACATAGTAACAAAAAACAATGTCACCAGAGTTTGATTTATATGTACCGTGTTCTCGGTTGCAACTCGAAACCTTCCATGCAAGGAAACACCTGCACCTCCACCCATAACAATTCCAGCAAGAAGAGAAACCTACAATCAGATGGTCTAGCCCTTAGAGGAAAAGGAGCAGAGAGTTGAATTATTTACATGGATAACTTTGAAAGGGCGTGGCTTACCTGGGGTTTGCTATACGTGGCAATGATGTAGTTTAACAAAAACTCATTTTGGAAGAAATCAGCACCATAGTTCCAGCTGCCTGATTCATGAATTAGTTACACAATACAGTCAACCAAACATGTGGAATTACATTATATCCATATGTTACGTGATAACAGTGCGACAGGCAATACGTAAGGCAGAGGCGGACCGCTGTCAGCCCAAGGCCTAGGGCCACTATATGGACCGGCTTCGAGGAATGGGCCTGGGCCTTATGCTACAGTAGTGCTACAGTGTGCAAGTCGTGGGCCGACGCCTAGGGCCACGGCCTGGGTGGCCCTAGGCCTCTATCCGCCCCTGACGCAAGGTAACGGAAGACAGTGAAAAACATAGAAAGGAATTCATTCTCGATATTTTTATGATATCACAGAAACAAGCTTAAGCTGTAAGTACCATTGTTTATAGCCCGGACAACTGCAGCAACATCACCTCCAGCACAAAATGCTCTTCCTTTCCCCTAAAAACAAATGATGATGGGATAGAGTAACAAACAATAGTAGCAATTGAATGCATCAAGGAAATGACAATATGATCATGAATAATGATCATATCAATCTAGAAGAAAGAAATGAAAAATAAGCTAAAAAAGGAAGATGAAGTAAGCTCTGAGAGAAAGTGGCAAAGGCACTTAGCTAGATTCTCAATATACGGAGTATATTGTAAAAGAGAGAGAGAGAGAGAGAGAAGCAGTTACATTTGCAAATAACTTCTTTTTTAACGCTTAGGACAATAAAAGCCATTCGTGGAACATAGTTTCTCTAAGAATTATGCACTTTAAATCAATAACATGTTTCAGAACCAAATAACCCCATCAGACTCTCTGTTCCTGTTGATTTTCAAGAAGTAACTAGGCTGTCACGTTCCCTGCTACTTCCTTGTTACTTGGTGATTTCTATTACTATGTGTTCACTATATAAGGCACCCAAGTAGTGAGCTCAGATCACAAGAGCAGAAAATAAGGCATAGATATCTATATTCCAAGTTAAATCACATCAACATTAGATGATAATAGAAACACAGTTGCATGAGATACCTTCATAATCAACAATTTAACTCCATCATCTTTCTCGTAAGCAGTGAAAAACCTCAAGAGTCCCATAATCTGCAACATGAAAGAAAAATGATCCTGCTCCCGCTATTCTAACAGCAAATCTGGATACTCAAATACTGTGAACTCTTATAATACCATTGCAGATGAGAGTGCATTCAGCTGCTTTGGCCTGTTCAAAATCAGTGTCCGTGTAGAGCCATTTGCTTCCACCAAAAGCTGTCAAATAGAGGATAGGAAAAACTGTTTTTACTTTTCTCGTACAAACAACCATCAAACAGTTGTTACAATAAGTTGAGCTGAGCACAATATACAGAATACAGAAATGATACAGATCACAGAAGCATGACAATTGACAAAAACAAGTGTGAACTGTTGTAAAAACAGATCATAAGCAAGTAACAGCAGCACTCAATGATTGATTGTTTCCTGAAACTTCACCAGCCTGATTGGATCTCAGAGCTAAGTATGGACAGGTCAAAAAGTCAAGTCAAATTAGCCGTGGAATTACAACATGACCTTCTGGGTAATGGTTATAGTCACCCCAGCATAGATTTTAAATCATTTAAGGCACGCCAAATTAGCCATTCCTGGATTCAACAGAACAGGAAGCAGGCAACGATCGATCCTACAACTAGCGAAATCCACCGATCAGCAGCAACTGAAAGCGGAGACCAATCATATGTGGCCAAGGTATCCGAGAATCATGTCATCCTCAAAAATAACACGACAGTCTTGTGGTAAACGTTAAGCAAGCAAACGAAATTAATCCAGCACCGACGAACCGGCAGAGAGACTAGGTGAGAAGGGTGTCCGGGTGGTTACTTGCCCGATCTGAAGGTCTAGTACGACACCCTGAGGGCGAATTGCGAGGCGAAGGCGGCCCTGATCGGATGGTGGCACGGCGCACGGCGATTGATTGCGCGCCGAGTAAACGACTAGGGGATTTGATAGGCAAAGGGGGGGCGGACCTGGTCGGAGTCGGCGCCAGCGGGAGGAAGCGAGGCCATTCCTTCCTCGGGAGGTGCAGACAAGCGGGCCCGAGGATGGCGCTGGAGGCTCCAGGGACGGGAGGGAGTCCGGAGGAGGAAGACGAGTAGACGAGAAGACTAGTTGGAGTAGGAACACTCCGCACGGGATCGTGACGAACGGCCGGGTGTCTCTGACTTGTGGGCCTAGGATACGAAAGCCACGTCGTCGCAGCCGGCAGCCCACGGGCGCCATGTTGGGCTGATCTCAAAGCCCATGGGCTCTAATCACACACCTTCCTCTTTATTACTGTCTACTACCCTGAAAGTGACTTTTTGGGGGTTGAAATTGGATCATCACCGTCACAAGTATGGCGGTCGATTATGGATGGGAAGGAGGTCTTGCTCCAAGGTCTGATTCGGCGAGTGGGTACTGGAGCAGACACAAACATCTGGAGCATGAATTGGCTCCCTAGAGACGGCCTGTTGCGGCCACTGGCGAGCCCTCGACCAGACCCACCGGAGCTGGTGTGCGAACTCATTGACACTACACGAGCTTGTTGGGATCGCGCAGAAGCTACTGGATTTTTCCATCCTATGGATGTGGAGGTGATGAGCAACATACCCTTAAGCACGCGTCGACAAACAAATTTCTGGGCTTGGCACTATGAGAAGAGTGACATTTTCTCGGTGCGGTCAGCTTATCGGATGTTGGTGAGAAATAGGGAGAAAAATTGTGCCTACTATGAGGGGCGAGCTAGCCCATCTGATTTTAAGGCTAAGGAAAAGGAGTGGACACGTCTGTAGGTGAAAGTACCTTCCAAAATCAAGGTTTTCCTATGGAGATTGTCTCGATACTCTTTACCATCAGGGGATGTTCTACATCATAGGAACATGGCTCAAACCGATATATGTGCTATATGTGGCTCAAAGGACTCTTGGAAACATTCACTCATCGAATGTAACATGTCTAAATGTGTTTGGGCTTTGGAAAAGGAAGACATTACCGATTTTATCGGGGCTCCACGGGAAGGGGATGCTAGGGCTTGGCTAGCAAAGGTCCTCTCGTCCCTACCCCAGGAGGACATGGTCCGAGTTGTGGTGGCCATGTGGGCTATTTGGCATGCCAGGAGGAAAGCTATTCATGACAACATGTTCCAGGATCCTCTATCAACGCACACCTTCATCGACAAGTTTGTATCTGAACTTGGAGCGGCACCGTCCGCGCGGTGGAGAACGGAGAGGCAGCCTGGGCGCTCCGGCCCTAGGTGGACCCCCCTGGCTTGTTTAAAATCAATGTGGACGCTGCTGTTTCGAAGAATTCAGGACGGGCGGCCGTGGCAGCTATAGCCCAAGACTTTGCTGGTTCCTTTGTTGCCGCGTCGTTCGTGGTTACGTACGGGATCACAGACCCGGAAACTTTGGAAGCCATGGCGTGTCGGGAGGGGCTGGCTTTGGCCAGCGACGCCCTTCTCATCAAGGTGCGAGTAGCAAGTGGCCAAGCAGGAAGGGAAAGCTTCCAACGGATGGAGTTCGTTCACGAGCGACGTGAAGCCAATCATGATGCCCATAACCTTGCCCGGAGCTCACTCGTCGATCCAGTTGGCAGACGTGTATGGCTCTTGTGCCCGCCCTTGGGCATGGGCATTTAACTCTGTAGTTCTCTAGAGTGTTATACATCTCAATATATATATAGAGAGAGAGAGGACGAGTTTTATCTACTCCCGGGTGTAGTTACTCCCATACTTGTATCTCACAAATTAGAAGGTATCTTTGCATACTTGAGGTTTCTAAAAAAAAGTATGTACACATACTTGATTTTTAAAAATGGTATGTGGACATACTATTTTTTTATGTGTAAGGAAACATAAAGTTAGTGAACATACTCATGTTTTAATATAGGAAATAACATACATCACAAGGTGCAAAAAATTATGAGTTCCACTGAAATTTTTTCATGGTTACCACTTTGGTAAATCTTATTTTATGTATGTGAACATACTCCAAGTGATAAATGGGTATGTACACATCCACAAAGTGATTTTTTGAACGTGGGAGTAACTACACCCGGGAGTAGAATGGATTTATCATATATATATATATATATAAAGAAAGAATAAAAAACAAAAAGATAATGAACTCCCAACTGGCTGGCTTCGAATCCTCGACAAGTCTGTGAGGACTTCTTCAGTTTCAATTTCAACTGTGGTAGCCGTTCCCTGTGGCCTGAAAGTTCAGGCTCCCAAACCGGATTTCGAATCCAGCGGGGAGAGGGTCCGAGCTGTCCATGGCGTACCTCTGGGACGTCATCTCGGTACGAATCACCATCGAGAATGCTGGTGAGGGGTCGATCACAGCGCGAGCTCCCCTACCTGGCGCGCCAACTGTCGGTGTGGAAAGTAGTCCCGACACTAACTAGTAAGTTACGCTGTGATCAGCTTCTCGATGGTCGGTGCAAATGACAACACAGGGGACACAAGTTTATCCTGGTTCCGGCCGGGGCCGTACGTCTAGCAGTGGTGTGCTCGAGGCACTATATTACGTTGCACCGTGGTGCTTGCAGAGGGGAGCTACAAGCGGGGCGGGAGAGGAGGCCGGACCTCCAGGTCCCTGAGGTTTTGATTGAGGCGAGTGCCAATATCGTGGTGAAGGCAGAAAGCGTGTGGGTCAGTGCTCTCCGTCGTCCCCCTGCGGCCAGGGGACTGCCCCTCCTTTTATAGGCCAAGGAGGAGGCAGTTTACAGACGTGCCGCACTGTTCTAGCTACGTGTGATGGCATGGCGGACAGTGCAACGGAGTGGACGGCCGTCCTGGCGAATCTTGCTTCCGGCGGAGCGTCATGACGTGCCCTGTATCCGTCCAGGAGCGGCTTCGAGGGTGGCGGCGTAGGAGCTTCCCGTGTGGTCGTCGTCCGTACGCTGACTCGAGGGTGCGGCTGACGGGAGGTCGTAAGGGGCACAGCCGCGGGCGTGGCGGTGTCTTGTCGCCCCGCACTCCCACAGCGTCAGGGATGGCGCTGCAGTGCCCGGGATGGCGTCGTGATAGCGGGGATGGCCACGCAGGACCGACGGTGACGGAGGTGACGCGCCTCACTGGTCCGACGTCATGGCGTGGCCCCGGGCAGGCGCGGAGCAGGCGTCCGTCCCCTTTTCGAGGGTTCCGCCGTCCTCTTTCGAGGGTGCGGCGCGTTGGCCGTACGAGAGTGGGTGGTGCAGTGTCACGGAGCTGATACTGGCCTTGCCGCACAGTGGTGGGGATGGCCTCACCGGGAGAGTTGGCAGAACAGCGCCGGAATATGATTCCCGGGCGTGTCAGAGGGACGGCACGGCGTGGATTCGTCTTTGACCCGGGCGCCTGCAAGTGTCAGAACATTAAACGCCCCTGTCGGGGGAGCAGGTGCGGGGGCGGCGAGCCCGTGAGGGCCTCGAGCGAGGCGGAGTCCCATCCGAGGGGGCGACCGGCCCTCGAGCGAGGCGGAGTCTCACCCGAGGGGGCGACCGGTCCTCGAGCGAGGCGGAGTCTCGTTAGCGCGGCGCTGCGCCCCTCGAGCGAAGCGGAGTTTCGCCCGGGGGTGGCTAGGCCGACTGTTCTGGTGGGCCGCTGGGGCCACCAGGGCTGTGGGCCCGGCCGCTGGGCCGTGACTATCTTGAGCGTGTTTTAGGTTTGTGAATTCGTTTGTGTTTTATTTTTTGCGAAAGTGAATGGGTTTCCCCCGATTTTTTAGGGGACCCTTATGGCTGTCCCCGACACTACTACATCAGCATCCCTTTCCCTTCACCGTAGTCAGATGCTTTGCATCAGCCCCTCTGCTAATTCGCCCACGGCAAGTCCGATCGAGCCCTGTCGGCGTGGATTGCCGTAGAATGCAGAGAAGCAGAAGCCCGCATCCCTTTCCCTTCACCGTAGTCAGATGCTTTGCGTCAGAGAGAGAGGAGAAGAGAGAAGAGAGAGGAAGAAGAGGAAAAAAAAGATGATATGTGGGTCTGTTTATAATGGGTAAAATTGACTTTTCACAACATGATCTCTGTTTCCGAAGTTGGAGCTGTTATCTCTGCCAAACACATCTCTTCAGCTCCAAATTGAGAGTTCAGCTCCACGATGGAGCTGCAAATTGGTGGAGCAGCAGCTCCAGAGTTGGTTTGGCGGAGTCGGAACCCTGCCAAACACGTCCTTAGTTGCTGACCAATTACCTTGCTTCTTGCTGTCAAGGCTGTAGTGCTATCTGAGATGATCAACGATGAATCCTACCACTATCTGCTCCTAATCCCAATTCCCAAGTTTTTCCTGCTCCAACCCTCAAAACGAAACATCATCCAAAACGGCAACAGCAGAACAAGAACCTCATCTGGAAACTGGCAGTCGAGGGATCTGTCTCCATCTATACTGTCGGACAGATCACAGTATGACTGAATAAACACATTTGGGTAAAACTGGTGTGCTCTTCAGGCAACATCTAAGCTCACACAGTACATCACATTTCGACAAAGGAATAATAAATTGACTCATGCCAGTCGGTAACATCCCACAAATGACTGCTCCAGTAAAAATGCACACATGATAAGCGGTAGAATAGAAGAGAACAAAAGCAAAACAGGATACGATCCCGAATTAAACCCAAGCATTCAAGTAAATTCATGATCCATAACACTAGAGAATGGTATTTTAACTAGCCTAGGAGGTGACGATCTCATCAGGCATCCATCACAACTGGCGTTAGGGGCTGACAGACTTTAGGACAACGCTACAGCATTACAATGGCGGCTAATTCGAATTAAATTGATCTTACTTGGGGGGGAACAACAGCAGGTGAGACCATGAACCCTAACTCTCCTAGCTAGCTTAGCTATAGCAGATACACCGTCACTGATCAGAACAGACGACGCAAAAGGATCATCCATGGCAGAAGTACCAACCAACCATCAGCAGCTTCCTCTCCAGCCCAACCAGGAAATGGGGCACTTAAGGTTGAGCAGTTAGTTTGACATCATCTTCATGTCAGAGTCATGCCTGTTCTGCTGGTGTGCAGAGAGGGACCAACCACCGGATGCGTAGGCAGGCGGCATGTGCTGGTGCTGGTGCTGGTGCTGGCCGGAGTGGTTGAATGGCATGGCGCTGTGGTTGATCGGGCTGCCAGAGTCATCAGATGAAGCGCTGGATGTGCCCTCCGATGGAGGGCTGGTGGCCACAGGAGGTGGCACAAATGTAGGCATCTGTGGCGGAGGAGCAGACATCGGTTCAACCTTCCGTGCCTCAGCTGGCTTTGATTTCTTGCCCTCTGCGATGAAACTGGCAACCACAACCTGATGGCCAATCAAAAAAGGGTAGAAGTACAAAGTGGTTAGCGAAATAAAGAAATTGAACAAATACCAACTAGGAGGAAGAAATTTTACAGGTTGATCAAACCTGAACAGGAGTTGCTGCCATGAGCATTCCAGCAACACATCCTCCAAGAACTCGTCCATCAGATCCTGCAAGTGCGACACTTAAACCACCAGTCCTGCTACGAGTGTCACCATCCTCCGCAAGCAGAAAAGAACCAGATAGTGATATGATCTCAAAACGGCCCTGCACAAGAAATTGCACATCATCAGAAGATGAAAGCATACCATTGTCAAGTGGATAGATTATAGATATCATTCATAATTGGTTCAGTTAATTGCTCAAAGTAACGTCTTTAGCTTCATGGACTCTGAATTTGTGTTAAGTGGCATTCTACACAAGCACCAACTAGACATATCGCCATATGGCATCCAATCTTCCTTTGTATTCACATCAAAGTTCCAAACCACCAACGCAGTTAAAATTCAAACACAAGAAAAGGAAAAAAGAACCACTGCGTAACTTCAAATCCAAATTGCTGTGCTTTTGAATCCCAAATGTCAGATGAGCAAAGATAGGACAACATAGCCAACAACAATATATGCTTTAATGTTTCCTACCAACCAGGTGACATTCTCATCAACCTGCCAAATTGTTAGTTGAAGTACAAAGTGCAAGATGGACCATTGACATTCTACAGAACATTGGATAAGGACTTTGTGAGATTCAGCTACAGTTCTCAAGCATAATAAAATTACCATGTATTTCCAATAAAAATGGGCATGACAAAGAAATCAATATTGAACCCATTATTTAGTAATTCAGAATGTCATAATCTCCGCTAGCATGAGAACAATATAACATATACCTCATAAGTAACTAATCCACCAGATGTAGCTGGCTGGCGAAGAGTCACATTGCTAATTGCACCATTAGCAGAAAGGATGCAGACTGTGCGAGGTCCTTGTTGCGAGAACGTCATTATTTTGGATGCAACATCCTGCCAAGAAGCAGACATTTCAGAAATGAAATGCAAGTCTTACGCAACTGACAAAAAATAAAGAATAGCTTGATACTTGTAAATTGTAGTAATAAATCAGTGCAAATCAAAGGCCCAACTGACTTCATAAAGACAAGAGAAAAACAAACATGCTATACAATTAGCTAAAATCTTGTAGAGAAGAATTCTAAGCAGCTTGCTGAAGGGAAATGTGCAAATGCACACCATTACTCCAATTCGAACAACAGTCAAAGTAAATGCAGGCAAATACTCAAGATCTATCAAATTATGAAGTTTCAGGATAGCTAAATCGATCTAGGTCAGATATCATCGTTGAGCCTGTCAACAGAGAATAACATTTACTGCTGTGCTTGCATGAGCATTTGTTTCACCCAGCACAATCCATAGTTCACTCTCTCACTCGAGCAGTACACAGTAGAGCAACCAAAAGGTGTTGCTACTTGCAGCCCCTCACTCGTACACAGCAGATTTTCAGGATCGTACAGCTAGCACTGGACTATCAGTCAGGATCAGGAGTGACGAGGAGTGCACCACCCACTAGTACAGGCTACCAGCCTGCTGTCGCTGACCGTGGGGCCGGTCAACTGACAACCGTGCAGGAATCTTAGAGACACCCACGCGAGCTCGCAACCTGCCGGGCTTCCCAACGGCATGGCAGAACAGAGCACTCAAAGGTCACAACACCGGTGACTTGGCATTCTGTCAAGAAGGCCACACAGGCGCGCGCACAGGGGATGCGCGGAATCGCAGATCTGCACATAGACGGCGAACGCAAACCGTTTGGGTCTCTGGCAGTTGAACGAGATCTGTGAATCTTACCTCGCCGGCCTTGACGCTGAGGATGTGAGGGGTGAAGGCCATGCCCCAAGAACCTGCACGAGAGAAGGCACGAGCACAACACCGGTGAGATTTAAACCGCCGAGACGTGCTCAAGAAGCAGCATGGTGGGAAACTGAACACGGGAGGAAGAAAACGTACCCAGGGCTTCGAACTGCTTCTTCTTGCCGGAGCCTGGGGGCCTGCCGCGGCGCTTGGCGTTGGGGTCGGACGGGGGGCTGCTGATGGAGAACCCGCCGTGCTGCTGCTGGCCGGGGGCCGCAGCGCCGCCGGCGGAGGCCGACGAGATGGGGGCCAGGGCAAGGGCCATGCTGCCGTCGGGCGCGTACTTGCGCGGGCGCCCGCGCTTCTTGCGCATCAGCTCGCCCATGCCCAGCACATTGCCGCCCGGCGAGCCTGCCGCTCCCGCGCCAGAGCCCGCGGCGGACTGCGGCGGCGGGGGCGGGGGCGCGTACAGCATGGGCGCCGCGTGGTGGTGGTGCTCCGGCTTCGGCGCCATCTGGTCGAACGACAGGCGCATGCCGCCGGGCATGGTCGACGGCGCCGGGGCCGCCTGCTGCTGCGCGAACGGCGGTGGCGGAGGGTGCTGCTGCTGCTGCTGCGGTGGCGGCGGCGGCATAGAAGACGGCGGCGGCTGAGCGGCCGGTGCAGGCACGGGCGCCGCGGCGGCGGCGGCGGTGGTGGCGGGGAGCGGGGCCACGTCCTTGGTCTCCATTTGCGTAGATCTATCCGCTTGGCAGCTTCCGCCGCCTCCTCCTCTTGTCGCCCCGCTGCCGCTGTGCTTCACACAGTGGCAGTGGTCCTGTCGAGCTTGGACTCGCAGCACAACAAAGCTCTCGCCTTTGACCAGACAAGCTCAGCTGATCAGAGACCTTGTCCTTCTCCTCCCAGCACTGCAAAGGGCACTCAGCAGCAAGGGTAGCTAAGACTAGAGCACTAGTGGTAACATGCAAATTAAGCGAGAAAGCACGCCCTCAGACTGAGTAGTTAGCTACAAGGCTGCTCGCCCGAGATAATTTTTAAAAATCGGGAGCTAGAAGACGGATAAAAAAATCAAGAAAGCAGCTCGTGAGAGAGGGAGAAGCTAGCGGAGGAGGGGAGATTAGGTGAGAGTTAGGAGGGGGAGGTGACTGATGCCTGCGCGCACGCCTGTACGGTACCTAAGGGGCAAAGTGATTAGATCGGCAGAGCCATGACTCCCATCGCTTCGTCGTCCTCCTCCTCCTCGGCTCCCTCTCGAGTCCTCACTTCACACCAAACGCCACTCCCTCGCTCACTGCTCCTCTTGACCTCTTGCTTGCTTGCTTCGCATGCAATGGGGACGGACGAGATGGGTGGGACTGGGAGTGGGAGAGCCTCGCTGCTGCTGCCGCCTAGGGGGGGTGTGCGTGAGCAAAGCGAGGAGCGGAAGCAAGGTGGGAAAAGGAGGAGGAAATTACGGGAAATGGAAATTAATAAAAGCGAGGGCAATAAAGAAAGGGAGGGAGCAAGCGAGAAAGAAACTTGCTACGCGCACACACACACGCGTGGACTCGTGTAGAGAGAGAGAGATGTGTGTGCAGCTCGCTGCTGATGGCTGCTGCTAGTATCAGCAAGGTAGCAATAAAGACGGTGGTGGAGGGTGTGGGGACACTTTTTGGCTCGGAGTTCGTGAGAAAGGGAGACAAGTCATAACTACGCTTTCCCACCTTTTTACTCCTCCATCCACCACCATTCCACCGAAAAACACACAAAAATAAAATAAAAAAGCCGCTACCATCTCCTACCCCCAAATTCAAAACGCCGCTTTAAAATATATGAGAAAAAGATGCAAAACACCAGTTTGTTTACGTCCACGATGCTCCCTCCTACTCCAGTTTGGGTACGGAACAAAAAACCCAACAAGAGGAGGAGGTCAAACAGATTATGTCATACAAGTTTGTTAAAAATTTTAGGACCGAATCAAATAAACGTCATTGCAAATCAAAAGAACTACGGTGGAGAAGTTTTCAGCACAGGGCCTGTTCTCGGTTCCCCCTTCTTAGCAAAGTGCAAAGGAGACGAAAACCAAACAACTTCACGGTTGTGTCTTCAAAATATTGTTCGCGACATAAGGGATTGTGAATACTGTTGACAGATAAAGTAAGGTGAAACTATTCAACAGAGATTGAAATTCCAATCAGAAAAATGAGAAGATGGACTTTCAACCAAAAACGCGAGGAGACAGCTCATATAGCAAAACTTCTCACCACAAAATGAAAAAAAGAAATACACAACAATCAGATTAACTAGTCGACTGACGCTACTGGAGAGGGGAACGCATGCGTGGTTTTGAGCGGCTAGCGTTTAAGAAACTCGAGGACCCTTCACTATCAGAGTAGAGATGTAGAGAGAAGAGGAGAGGAAGGATAACATACCTCGATGTTTTTCAATGTGCCGATGAGAAAAGGTTTAATGTTTTAACAGGGTCTAAGGAGAAATATAAAGGGGTGGTGGAGAGGAAAGGCGCGACACATAGACGTCAAAAAGGGACGAGAGCCATTGCACCTTGAGAAGGCAACAAAGCTCGTGATGGGATGTGCATGGATGGCGTAAGGTTCAACAACTTTGTATGTAGAAAATAAGTATACCTGCTTTAAGTTTTACACATGTACTGAGAAACAGACTTCCCGTAAAAAATGACGAAACCGACCATGTATTAATGACACGCGAAAACGTATGAGTTGGCATCCAATTTGATAATACACTGGCAATGAGAGTATTGTTTTAACTGTGATAAGCTGTAGTATTCTCTACGGTAGAACAATCCGGCATGACGAGCACGTGGCAACAAGATATCAACACATGTCACTCAACGTAAATCACTGCACCATTTGGTTCACGGTAGTGAGTTGTTGTATTCTCTACAGGTAAAACAATCTCGGCATGACGAGCGCGTGGCAACAAGGTATCAACACGTGTCACTCAGCGTAAATCACTGCGCCATTTGGTTCACGGTAGTGAGTTGTTGTATTCTCTACAGGTAAAACAATCTCGGCATGACGAGCGCGTGGCAACAAGGTATCAACACGTGTCACTCAGCGTAAATCACTGCGCCATTTGGTTCACGGTAGTGAGTAGTATTCTCCAGAGGTAAAACAATCCCGGCATGACGAGCGCGTGGCAACAAGGTATCAACACGTGTCACTCAGCGTAAATCAATGCGCCATTTGGTTCACGGTAGTGAGTAGTATTCTCCAGAGGTAAAAAAAATCCCGGCATGACGAGCACGTGGCAACAAGGTATCAACACGTGTCGCTCAACGTAAATCACTACGCCATTTGGTTTATGACATTGAGTTGTAGTATGCTGTAAAGGTGAAACAATCCTGGCATGATGAGCACGTGGCAACAAGGTATCAACATGTGTCACTCAGCGTAACCGATTGTGTCCCACCGATAAATGTGGAAATAAAGACTCCTTCTGCGCATGGCATCGGAAAAAAAACACAAACACCACGTAGGATTAGTAATTTAGCATGCACACCATTTGACGGAGCATGGACTAGTGGAGAGAGATACAAAATTGTTTCAAATTTGACCTCCCGTTAGGTTTTCCGAACTTGAAAACTGGCGATCTACTGGAGTTTCATAAGCCCCCGAAGAAAAGTTTCCTTTTTGTGATATTCTATCTAATTTTTAAAAAAAAATCGATCAAACCTGGTCCTACTACATGGATGCCAATTTCCCCGTTGAAAAACCAGTTGCCCCCAGAAAAACAAAACTGTGGCACGAGGCAATCAATCCAACGGCACCAAACGGACGCCGCGAGTTAGCGAGACCACCAGCATTATCGACAGGGAGGGAGGGGCGATTAGAAAAAAAGGGCTTGTCTTTTTTGGCGTGCGGCGCGGCGGAGGAGGAAGGAATCAATCGGACGGAGGGCCAAATTGTTTTTCTGCGTTTTCTTTTGCTTTCCCCCCTTGCGCTCTCAGCTTTCCTCCCCATTTTTTCCTCACTCCCGCCATCTCGCCTCTTTTCCGCCCTCGCCGAGTTTATCTCGCGCCCGCGCGAAGAAAACGGCCTAATTTGGACGGACACGTGCCCAGGCCGGGCCCGCGCGTCAGGGAGGTGGGAGGCGCGCGGGTAGGGTGACGAGGCCGCCGCTGGTCAGAGTCAGAGAGGGGAGGGGAGGATGCCGCGGGCGGCCGGCTGGCATGTGGGGCCCGGGGTTGCCCGAGAGCGGCGCACGCACACGCAGGCCAGGGAGAGAGGCCGGCCGGCCACGATTCCAGGGCCTGTCACGTGACGTGAGCGTCCCGTCCGCCGAGGAACATGTGTGGGCCCCGCTGGAGGTCCGGTTTCCGAGGATGCAGGGGGGTCCTTTGCCGCTGCGGGTGGGGCCGGGGGGAATTGATTGCGATTGAGGGCGATCGCGGATCGCCTCACAATCAGGGGGCCCGACGGCAGCAGCAGATCCCGTCCGTTCAAAGATTTCCTCCGGCCCGGGCCTCTCCAACTCCAACGGCAAAATATCCCCAGCAGGAAAGCAGAGCTGGCGCACCGCATTGAAGGTCCGGGGGGTCTGCTGATGATCCAAGTAACGGATCCACGCTACCACGGAAAACAGGAGGATTGAACCAAAGGTGCCAGCTGACATGTGGACCCGAACCTCTGCGTTAACGTTATCCGTGGCTTTCAATTCCTGTTCCTCCGCAGCACGGAGAGAGGATCGATCCGTCCGTGCTTGCCGGCGACTCACTTCAGGCTGTTCAGCTCAGCATGGCATCCGAAGCCAAAGTGACACGCCGCGCGCGCTCCAGACGCCCGCGCGGCCGGCCATGTGTTGGTGGAGTTGAGAAGATCTCCCCGTCGTACGTCGCTGTCGTTTTCGCTAGTGGAGCGAGCGACAGGGGAACACGTATCGCGGTGATCGGGACAGGGTTTGTTATGGACGGAGTACGAGTTGAGTAGTACTCGCGGTCGTACCTGCTGCGGATCCCGTTCGTCCGAGCGCCCCTTTTTGGTTGGGGAAAGCGTGCGGTGCAGTGCGGGGTAGCATGCGTGAGGGAGGGCACACGGCACGTCGAGCTGTCGAGGTCGGCATCCTGGGCTGCACGGGGAGTATAGCAAGCAAACGACGGAAGCTGCGACCCCGTCCCCGCCCCGTTCCAACGGTTCCGTGCAGATAGCGGGCAGAGACGCAGACAGAACGTGGTGGCCGGCCTCTGCCCATCTCAGTGTCGAGTCGGCTGTCGACGAGAACTCTCCAAGCATGCATGCTGGTCGGAACGGGGGGTGAACGCCAGCCTGGCAGCCGATCGAACCGCCCTCCGCGCGGGCCCGGGCGCGTTGACCTTGACCTGGGAGGAGGAAGTGGAAGTCCGTCTCGTCTCGTGGTGGTTGGTGTGGTCGGACTGGGACGGACCCAACCAACCACTCGGCGGACGGACGGACGTGGATGGATTGCACGACGACATGGCACCGCGCGCTCTTCCTGTCAGCCAGCCTCCATGTCCGCGGCGGTGTTGGCTTCTGCGCCATTCCTTTTCCTCGGAACCCCGAGATCTCTTCCTCGCATTCATTCAGAACAAAAGGGATCGCGTTGCGTGCGGTGGCAACATGTTGGGCATGGCAGGCAGGGGCGGGAGTCCCGGCTCGTACGTGCATCGCATTTCATGTAATCAACATGCTGCATCTCTTCTCTTCACACACTCTCGCTCGCTCCACGCAAGTGAAGGTGCGTGCTAAGATCTCACGCTCAGAACGGAATTAAGAGGGTAATAACGCATAGCGCAGGGAGTACTTCGCGCGGCCTGATTCCAGTTTTTACGCGCAAGATTTGGGCGGTCCGGTCCGAGGCCCTACTTCATCTTGAGCAGGGGCGCCCGGGGGTACTGTGTGTTCCCACGTCCTACTGTACGTACGCGAGCTGGGCGCCGAGAGCGTGTGTGTGTGAGTGCTGGCTCCGATCCATACACCACAGTATCATCAATCCATCGTTTAAAAATTGCATTGCTCACGCCACCTGCGTGTGCAGGCCTGCGTGCAGACTGCAGACCCGCCCGCCCGCCCGCGGCGTAAATGCCGTTGCCTTTTGCTCCGGCACAGTCGTACAGGTTGATGTGCGTACGAGGCCATACGTACGGGGTCGCTGCATGCATGGCAGATCTCTCTAGCTAGCCTGGGTACATGTACAGGGTACGTACGTACCTGCAGGCAAAGCCGTATGAAGTAGGGCACACGACTGCAGTCTGCATCCATGGCTGCCGGCCGGCATGTACGCCCTGAATGCTCAATGTATGTGTATACTATACGTAGTATACGGCGCCAGGGCCCGTCCGTGCTGATCGTATCTGCGCATTGCATTGCTCGATCTGATGTACGCTGCAGCTGCATGCCATGCCTGTGGGTTGTGTGGGCTGATGACTCGATAACTTTAGGGTCTACGACCCGCAAGCGCTTCCTGTGCAGTTTAAGTGACTGCGGTTGAGTCAGTGCAATGTGGAACCACGTGATAGTGACTCAGTTGCAGAGGATCTCCTTCTGAACGATGTTCGTTTGGCTGGTGGCTGGTGCTGATTTGTTCTGAGAGAAAAGTACTGCTGGCTGGTGGCTGATAAGCCAAACGAACAGTGCGCTTGGCTTGGAGCCTTGGATGGTCTTCTGAATATTCTTGGCATCCTCCCCAAGACTGAGCCATAGGAGCCTCACGTGTTTGCTTGCTCAGAACCCATGCGGTTTGCTCCCAAGTCCCCTTCCCTCCCCCAATCCCCCGGTAGGGTATAATAAGTGGAAATCATAAAAACATGCACCTGATAACTAATAGTGGGCGAATGGACACGTGTCGCACGAGGAGAGAGAAGAGGGCAGAACCTTATGCTTCCGAGCGGACTTCCATCCTCGAGCACATCAACTTTCTCCTGAGCCTTGATGTGTCTCGTTCAGCACCAAAGGAGCAGCGGATTAGGATTAGGGATTGGGATTTGGAGAACTCTTATAGCTATCATTCTTAAGGGATGGTCAGGGCAGTAGCAGGCCATCTAACGGTGGTTGCGGACGGCGATGGCACCACCAGCCGAGCTAAGGTGGTAACGAGTGCTCTCAGCCCTCGCGTCATGTTGTTGAGGCGATTCGGGGCGATTCCACCCCGCCGCTCAAGGCCCCGCACAACCCAGCCTGTCGGGCGCCGCCGCCGACGGCCTCCTCCTCCTCCCCCTCCCTCCTTTGTCTCCTCTATCCTTCCTCCTCCTTCTCTCGTCCCCTCTCTCTTCTCTCTCACCCGCCACACCTGGTCGAACCTTGGTCGTCGTCCGCCACCGGCCTCCTCTCCCGGCCCCGGCCGGTGCCGGCATCTCCCTCGGCGTTGGCCGCGCTCCCTTCCCTCCCTCCCCCCTCTTTCCCCGTCCTCTGCGCCTATCGGAATACCTAGATCTGGGCGGGTCAGTTCCGGTTGTGCTAGCGCCGGCCTACTCCACGCTGTGCCACCGCCGCGATTGCCTTCTTGTTGCGGCTCACCCCTCCCCTCTCTCTCCACTTCCCCTCCCCCAACCCTGGACCTGGATCTGTGGCTAGTCGCGCCCGCCGCCGCCACCTTCGTTGCCGAACGGCGGGCTGCTGGGGTCGGGCCCAGCTGCGTTTTGGCGGCCAGCTCCTCCTTGCGTCTGGCGCGCACCGCCTCCCCCACCTTCGGTGTTGTTGGGCTGCGGCGAGCGTCGTCTACCTCAAAGCTGGGCAGAGCCTTCACCTCCGCGTCGGTGCTGTCGTCGCGGCGTCATCATCCTTTGCGGCCGCCTCTCTCCTTTCTCCTCCCTCTCGACGCCACCTCTCCATCTTGCGCCGCTCCTCCCCGGCCTCCGGGCTCGAGCGGGTCGCGGCAGGACCGGGGCGCCTGTGCCGCCACGGCGGGTTCGGCTTCGCTTCGACCTGCGATGGGCACGTCTCCGGCGACCCGGGGCTGCTGCGGTCGGCGCGGTGGATGCGGGCGACGCTGGCTCGGGTGGGTCGCGGCAATCTCTGACCTCGCGGCGAGGTCTGGGACCTCCCCTGCCGCCCCTGAGTCGCCAAAGGTGCTACCTTCATACAGGCGATGTCCTCGTCCTACTTCGGCAGGTGGCCCGAGGGTCCTCCCTTCACCGCTCGAGGACACCCTTGTCGCCGCCGTCACCTCTTCTGTTGCCGACCGCTTCCCCCATTCATCAGCGTCGGCAGCGACAGGGCCAACTTCCGTATTGGCCCCCACCCTCTGGTGGGTTGCGCTGTTGTGGTCATGGGCGGATGGTCTTGAAAGTGCATCTAGGCCCCTAGGTGGATTTTGGTGAATTGAATGACACAACGATTAAAGGTCTAACATATTTGTCTAAAATTGTGAGCAGGTTTTATTTATATATTAATAAGTTATTGTTGGAATATTTATTGGTGAATGGATATTATATGGCTCACATTGGAGAAGATAAATATATGAGTGATCCTAAGGCATAATAGCAAATATCAAGCATTAAAGAAAGATAAATATTGGGGATATTTTAAGAAGGTCAACTCATGGTATCCGGTTAATATGGTAGCTTGGTTAAAGCACAAGGATCATAAAAAGAGAAGATGGTAATTCTCTAAACCAAGTGCAAGTCTTCATATGGTAATTGAAAGAGGACACAAGGATGAGTGTAGACTTTATGGTCCTTAATTGGAAGCTTGCATATTCGTTGTCAATCAAGTACAAGCACTTGAAGCGGGATTTCAAATGGAGATTAATTAGGGATGAAGCAAAGTGAAACTCAACGTGGATTGGATAAGTGATGAAGAGATCAACCGAGATGACTAGGGTGAGGGACTAAGCAATCTTTGGGCCCGTAGCTAAGCTGCCATTAGTGTTTTGCTAAGGTGAAGTTCTAGTATCCGTGGGGTCTCGAAGTATCATATCCAAGCCTTAACCGAGGAAAGCAATGCAACTCATCTATATGTTATGATTTGCAATATGGAGTGACTTGTGGATCCAAGTGTGCATTCTTATGCTAGATGGTAAGTGAAAGGACCTTGTGATGCGTAGAGGGGGGGTGAATAGGATCACTTCAAATTTCTCAACCAAATGCAGCAGTTAAAACAACTGTCGGTACTATCGACGCTGTGCCGGAACTACCGAGGGGGATCGGTACTTCCGGTACAGGGGCGGTACTACCAACAGAACAGAGATACTTAAAAGGAAATTTGAAATGCACGGCGATTCTAGCAATTCTACTTGAATCAAAAGGTGAATATAGATGCTAAGAACCTCCTGCAACCACAGATATGAGTTGGAACGCAACGAGAGAATAGATCGGGCACAAACAAGCTCTAGGGTTAGCAAATTTGCAAAGAACTCAAACAAGAAAAGGAGACAAGAGATTTAATCTAAAGTTCACTCCCACAAAGGAAGTTACGTCTCCGTTGAGGATCCCACAAAGGGAGGGCTATCACCAAGAGCCTCTTTGCCTCACCCAATTCCCACAAAGGAAAATGATGCTCACTAAGAATTCTCCACCAAGGAGAGGGGTAATACAAACGATCCCGGGTGCTCCACACCAAGAGGGCACTCAACGGGAAATGCCTAACCGTCTAGAAGCAAGCTTCAAGAGTAACAAACGCGAATCGATGCCGGAGATGCTTCAAGTGCTCTTGAGATCAGGGAATTCGAAAGGGGCTCTCAAAGCTTCTCAAACTCACACTAGAATCACCCCTCCAACCAAACTCTAGCACAAAGGAATCAAGACTTGGCTCTAGGAGGGAGGGGAGAAGTGGAGTGAATGCTCAAGAGAGTGTTTGTCCCGTGGTTGGTCAGCAATGAGTGAGGGAGAAGGAGAGGGGTATAAATACTAGCCCTCAAAATCTAGCCGTTACTGTGCAGACTCGGGACCCTCGGTACTTCCGACGCCGGGTCGGTACTAACGAAGGGTGCCGAGAAAATGAGACAGTGAAGCTTTCTCGGTACTACCGACCCAGGGTCGGTACTACTGAGGGTCTGGCTAAAACTCGCTAGTGAACCCATATTGGTACTACCGACCTTAGGTTGGTACTACTGACAGAAGCTGAGAATATGAGACAAGATAAGCAAATGTGTTCGTGTTGGCTCGGGGTTCCTCTCACTCACTTAGGTCATCTCCTAAAGCACTTTTAGCATCTCTTGGTTGTCAATTCACATCTCCCTTTATAGTACGGTGTTTCCTATACTCAAATTCAAAATTAAAATGAATGTAAGCCTTGACTTGATTTGAAAACACCGATTTGGAGTTGGGGCCTTCCTTTGGTCAAAACCATAATTTTCACTTAAGCAAATTCTGCACACATCTTATTCAAAGATTAAATGTCCCAAATTGTGTTTATCACCATCACCAAAATAATTAGGGGCCAAGATGCACTTTCAAAAAGATCCTAAGTCACTAGCTCAAGTACGGACGTGCTCAAGACATAGGCTAAGTTGAAAGCCCTCAAATGGAAATTGTTCAAGTATGGCAAGATTGAAGACATTCAAGCTCAAGAGGTTGTCACGGTGTTTTTATTTAATCTTGAGTATAGATATGCCGTACTATCAAGAGGGATGCAACATTAGAGAGTTGACCAAAGTCAAAGTGCTCATTAGTTGACCTAAGTGAGATCTAGTCTTGAGAGTCTTAGAGTGTGCTAACAAACCCTCCTAACCTAACCTGAGCCACTTCATCTCTTTGATAAAGTGTTAGTGTCATAGAAAGGGTTTTGGGGGGTGCCGCTAACCCAACGGCTAGTTTTTCAAACACCGGTCCGACCGGTGTGGGGCATCGGTCTGACTGGTGCCGCCTGACAGCTAACGGCTAGTTTTCTCCTTTGAGGGGTATAAAGACCCCAAGCCTCCTACAGTGGAGGGTTGCTGTTCTTGGTGACTTTGTTGAGCTCCTAAGCCATTTCTTGCAAGCCCTAAGCCTTAGTGGCTCTCCCCAACCTCTCTTTGTGAGATTTGTGGATTCAAGCCATATTTTTTGTGTTGGGTTGAGAGAGTGAGCTCTAGAGAGCCTTTGTGAGCTAACAAGAGAATTCCCATAGCTTGAGCACTTCGATTTCGCGTCTACAAGCTTTGAAGTATTTGTACCTCTTGGAGGTTTGCAATCTAGACGGCTAGGCGTCGCCGGCTAGCTCCCAAGGTTGTGGTGAGCAGCGGCAAGTTTGTGAGGGCTGTGATCTTGTCTCTTCGTGAAAAAGATCACCTTAGTGGAAAGGAAGAAAGTGGTTGAAAGAGACCCGGCTTGTTGTGGGAAAGTTCCCTTACAAGCTCCTCAACGAAGACGTAGCCTTTCCTTAGTGGGAGGTGAACTTCGGGAAACAAATCCTTACATCTCTTTGTGGTTTGCCTCTCTAAGTTGTTTTCTAGCATATTTGATTTGCTCCCACTTCGATCTACTTGGGTGTGCTACTTGTGTGTGCAAGGGTCATTACCTTGCTTGTGATCATCTACCAAGGCCACTCGTCAAGTTTGGTTCGTGCTAGAAGTCAAGAAGAGCTTGATGCTGTTTTTGCAGGTTGTCTGTGGCTCACCGGTCTGACCGGTGGAGGGCAACGGTCTGACCGGTGCCACCTGCTGAGCAGAGCTAGGGACCGGTCTGACCGGTCAGTGACGAGGGCCCGGATTAGGGCCCCCTTTAACGGCGAGATAATCACTCTTGAGGTGGAGTCTTCTGACACCATTGACAATGTGAAGGCCAAGATTCAGTACAAGGAGGACTGAGGATCCCTGTCAAGACCATCACTGGCAAGACGTCTTGTTTCCGACGAGTTGGGAGCTTCCTCGACAAGTCTCCTACTGGAGAAAGCTTCTCCGACAAATCTCCGCCTCGCACGAGGAGTCTCCGCCTCGCCTCCGACAACCTGCTCGTTCGCATGAGTAGTTTCCGTCTCCGACCAAGACACGGTCCACGCGAACGTGGCGCCACCCCGACACGCGAGCTTCCCCGCAACGACACGTGGGGCGCCAGTTCCCCACGCCATGCAAGTACGCCAGCTGGCGGCACGCGCGGGCTGCCAACTCTGACAGGGGCAGTAATGCGGCACTGTTCGGCCGCGCAACCCTCGACGCGCCGTCCCGTCCGACCCTGCATCACGCCAACCCCGTCAGAAGCACTCGAGTGCCCCCTACGATTAGCGCTGGCCTGCGGTTAGGCCCTAACGTGGCGAGCTCATCCCGTGCTCATGCGGGTTGAGTCAGCACCAAAGAGCTCGGAGGAAGCGCCAAGTGCCCAAAGTAAACAGCCCCGCCCGGCTACGCGGCGGCCTCGACGACAACGCAGTTCAGCCCCCTTCAATGCACCCTGACGGACAGCGACGTACGAGAAGACATCCCAGCGGCTGGCACTATAGCTTTTACTTGATTTCCCTTTTTTGCCCCTCTCCCTTGCGTCTATAAAAGGGAGAGGAGGACAACCGTCACAAGGGCTGACGAACTGAACTCTCACACCCCAGGGACTTGGGCTCGATACCCTCTTCCGACAAGTTTGTAACCCCTACTACAAACAACCCTAGCACGAGAACACGGCAGCTCGATACTGGACGTAGGGTATTACTCCTCGGAGGCCCGAACCAGTCTAAACCCCGACGTCTCTTGTTCTAACCATCCGGGTCAGACACACGATCCGATACAAATTTACTACTCGGCGGTTGAGAACCCCGACAGTCAGCATCACCGGTCTGACTGGTGACGCCTGGCAGTTCAAGTTTTCGGGGACGAAAAGTTTAAGTTGGTTGTCACGCCTATTCACCCCCCTTTAGGCGACATCAAGGTCCTTTCAGGTCTGGGTCGCGTGTCCCAGCGCGGCCTCTCTTCGCTCAGCGCCGTCATCGTTGCCGATCGCCTCCCCTGAGGTCGTCTCTTCTCATGTGCTTGCAGATGTTGCTTGTTGCCATCACTAGGGATTTCCGCTGCAATTCCATCATTTTGCCTCTCATCCTGGTTCCGGTGGTATGTAGTGTTAAGTTGGATTTGGAGATATTTGGCGAAAGCTTAGCCTAGCCCTAGCTAGTGCTGACAACAGTTGCGTGCTCTTGCGTAACTTACCCCGCTGGGGGCGTTGTTGCGACCTCCATATCCTCTTGGTCTCCCAAGTTAAGACTTGGCATGTCCATCCGTGGACGGGCGAACGACGGCGGCGGCGGCGTCGCTTCCTTCTTGAGGGCATCATCTTGCAAGATCGCTTCATTCTGCCTCCGCTTTCTCCAGTTTGTTAGGCTAGCGGTGATGTGTGTGTTTCCTTGGTGTATTCATCTACTGCAGGCGTGTGTTGTCATAGGTTGTTTCCGCTATGCTAGTGGTGTGGTGATCCTCTTTCCTTCTTGTTTGGTTTGTCTTTCTTGTTTCTTGGCTCTTTAGGGTTTCTCCTAAAGTTGCGTTTTGTAAAACTCTCTTCTCTTAATGAAAAAACGTGTTTTGCACGTCTTAAAAAAGGCACCACCAGCCGGGTGGTGAAGGACCCCTGGCGGGTAGTGCTAGCAGCGGGGTTGATGAAGAGAAGCAGTTAGACCGTCTCCAGCAGGTTTTGCAGCGCATGCTGCATCTTCATTTTGAAGAAGGCCCCGGTACTGTTGGGGCTCCCACAGCTGCTGCATCGCGAGATGCAAAATGCAGTCTGCCCTCTCCCGTCGCGCATTCCTGGGATTCTCTCCCTTCGCTGCAAACCAACCGCTCCTCCTCGCCACCTCTGCTGCGCCGCCATGAGCCCCGGCCTCCCTCCGCCGGCGGCGGCCCGAGCTCGAGCTCAGATCCATCATGGAGGGGCGCCGCCGGAGGTCGTCACCGCTATGCACCCTAGAGGCCACCTCCTCCGCCTACGCAGGATGCCCGCCGCGGAGGTCGAGGTCGAGGCACGGGCGAGTGAGGTCGAGGCGAGGTTGAGGCACAGGCGGGTGAGGTCGAGGTGAGGTCGAGGCACGGGCGGGCGGCAGGTTCTCCTCCCCGACGGACTCCATGAGGTTACCGGATCTGCCAGCATATGCGAGGAGCAGCGCCTGGAGCTCGAGGCTGGTGACATCTCCCTCCCCCCCAGCACCGTCCGCCGGATCTGTCGGCACAGGAGAGCAACAACGCTGGAGCTCGAGGCCGACGGATCTACCGGCACAAGCTGCAGCATCGACCGCGGGCCGCGATGGCGGAGCAGGGGGAAAGGGGAGCTCCTCCACCCTCGACGTGGCTGCCATCCTCCACGGCGAGCGCGGTTGCCCTCCCCCGGAGCTCCCTCCTTTGTGTCGCCCCGCTTTTCTTCCTCCTCTGCTGCATCCCGGAGCTTCGTCCTCACTCGGCGCGGGCGGCGACGGCGGTCGGCGCGGGCGCGGAGTAGAGGAGGGCCATCGGCGCACGGACGTGGAGGGCCTGGACGACGCCTGTGCTCTGCGTCGTACGTGACGGCGAGCTCCCCGGCGGCTCCGCTTGATTCCCACTGCCCGTGGGAGCCAACTGCCCCGGAGATGCGCCACCTCTTTGCGCGAAACTGCTAGAGACCGAGCTCTTTTGCGTGCATCCTCCATGTGCAAAATTGGTTTTATGCAGATGCAGATGCATAACCTTGCTGGAGACGGTCTTAGGATGTGCAAGGGTGACGGAGATCGGCGGCGTGATGGTGGAGGTCGGCGGTGACAAGATAAGGTGGACTCCACCATTCATTGACGACACACAGTCGTTCAATAGGAGCCCCGATATATAGTACACCCTCTGTCCCAAAATAAGAGTCGTCCGGAAACCGTGCCTGTGAGAACACGGTTTTCTAGTGACACTTATTTTGGGACGGAGGGAGTAGAAGGCATGCATCATACGAAGAGATGGAACCCTCCACCTGCAGACGTCCTGAAAATAAACACCGATGGAGCCTTCATTGCACAGGAGAAGTGTGGTGCTTGGGGATTTGTGATTAGGGACAGCGAGGGACAAGGATTTGTGATTAGACGTTGGCATTTCGAGGATCATGACGTCTGAAAATAAACACCGATGGAGCCTTCATTGCACAGGAGAAGTGTGGTGCTTGGGGATTTGTGATTAGGGACAGCGAGGGACAAGGATTTGTGAATTGTGATTAGAAGTTGGCATTTCGAGGATCATTTTGGAGACAGACTCATCGAACCTGGTAGCAGCTCTTCGGTCAGACTCGTTTGATCAGAGCCGAGGGGGCGTTATATTTCGTGAAGCTCGTGATTTGCTAAATATGCATTTTCTATGTGAGATGTTTTAAACCTGATATATATATATATATATATGCATATTTGATGCTCATGGTGTGCCTGTCATTATGATGTTTTGGGTATAATTTTTATCTCCACGTTATAAAAAGATGTATTATTGGAAATTTCGTTATTCATAAATGATGCAAAAAGTTGATGCAAAAAAAAAATCCAAAAAGTTGACACAGAATTGTTCCAAACATTGGTTTACAGATGAAAAAAAAGTGAGTCAGGTCTCATTTTTTTAGTACAGATGGGCAAAATCGTTTTTTCAACTCAGAGTTAACACTGTTAGAGGGTCAAATGGACGGCAGTGTCATATTAGGGATGAAGTTTCAACTGTGTGTCAAATAGGGAAGGAAAAATTTTTGAGAGCCAAGGAAGGAATGGGTATGTTTCTCTGTGTCAAATAAAGGATTCTCTGTTTCTTATACATACAGCTGCACCTGCACGGCAACACAAGATACATGACGCCCCAACTCGTCACGCTAGCCGCTGCACCAGTGCAGCAGTGCTTACATGGTCAGCTGAAGTAACCCTTCCCCAACAAAGTCGCATCTAAATTTTTATGTAAAGCTGCAGCATGCGCTCAACAGTTTATCACCAACAAACAGAGCGGACGGTCTAATTACAGCGGCTCCAGAGCTCAGGATCACCAAGATTCCACCTCCAAAGCCATACCCTCCTGAGTAAATTAGAACCAAAAGCCTAACAGCTAAGAAAAATCTACAACAATTACAGAAAAGTTTCTTCCTGCCTCGCAACTCCGCATTATCGTCGTTGGGATGAATCCATCAGTAATAGTCCAGTGAAGGAAGAACACCCAGCCCAAGTTCTAGTTGCAGGTACCTCTGTAAGTATGCACAATTCCACAAATTTCACATGATTAGCAACTTACAGTAAGAAATCAAACAGGTCTCAAAAGTCAAAATCAAACTACTTACATGCTCACCGCGGACAAGTCGTTGCAAACTGATCTCCTTCACAGCCCTCATTGCCACGATAATTGCTTGTATGGTGATCTTTCTGTGTCCCAACTGCCATCAGGTTCTTTCCTCATTGTTCCTACAACTGGCCTTGGGTAAATCCTTCCTTGCTCCTCTGCCAAGCCATGTGGGGGATGGATCAAATTGTGTCTAATTTGTAAATGTGCCCGTTCATCCTTTCCTTCCAGATCTATACTTCCAGGGCCTGAGTTAAGATCGAGGCCCTGACTTTCCCATTTACGATTAGTGTCGCGTCCACTGCTGCTGCCCTCAGCAAGATTAATTGCATACTGCCTTGAATGATGGGCAGGTAATGCACCTGTTGGCCCAACAAGCGAGGGAGGAATGGTTGGAAAAAACGGACTTCCAGCAGGTGCAGAATTGGCAAATGTTGTTGATCCAATTGAAAATGCCGGTGTTTGAAGGTGAACACTAGGAGGAAAAGCAAATCCTGCATACGGTGGATATGCAGGCTGATGAAAAACCATTGTTGGAGAGGATGAAATAACCGGAGCCCTGCTGGGATCACCTCCAAATTGGCCACTTTCAGCTGTCGGTACAATAATCCGCTGGGTTCCAGGTGCTGCCTCAATTGGGTAATGCTGTTCTCCTCTGGAAGGCAAAAACGATTGCATCGGTACTGGACCACAAGGGTTGGCAGAGGCAAACCATGGTGATATATTACTAATGGCACCATTATTCATCCTAACACCAGGAACTTGAGGTAGGAATTGAATACTGCCTGTATTTTTAATAGGTACGTTCTTTGGTGTGGGTTCAGTGCCAGCATCATCAAGGCCTGGCCCACTATTAAGATCAAAGTCTCTCGAGCTATTCATGCCAGTATTAGAGAAGACTCCAGGTAATGCTCTTGCTGGTAACAACGGGACTTCAACTCTGTACGCAGCATTTGGTACAAATTGGCCATTGTCTGCAACTTCATCAGCTCTGTTCAAATCAAGCTCAATGCCAGCACTTCGTGAAGAGCCATCACGACTTCTGGTATTTCCAGATTCAGAACAAGTAGTCTGTGCAGAACTCTGCGGGACATCTTCCTCAAGAGCTTGGTCATCTGCAACATTCAAATCAAAGCCAAGGGTGGGACGAGACTGCTTCCCAGCAGCATGAGATACTGGAATGTCACGTGTGGTGACAGGCATCTCCAAAACCTTCCTCGGTTCAGCAGGACGAAATGCACTTGTAGCTGCTGAACCTTTCCACCCGATCTCAGGTTTTGCTCTTAGTAGGTTATTATCAGGAGGAACAAAGGGTCCTTTAGCTGGAGCAGCTACTGTTATTGGAGCCGGCTGCAGCCCACTTGTGAATGGCGAAAGCCCAGGTAAATGGATCACTGAGGTAACAGGTGAGACAGCTAGCTCAGACTGATGCCCATCATCCCCAGGTATCCCTTCATTCAAGTCAAAGTCAAGCTTGGCTGTAGCATTTGACTTTGTGCGAGCAGCTAGAGAAGAACCCTCATCTGATGAGACTAGGTCTTCTTTTCCGTCCTCTTTTCCACTCACACCATCACTGGATTTCTTCGAACTCTGCTTTGCACTATGCTCACTTTGCTGAGAATTAAGACCTTCTGATTTTACATGAATATTTGATTCGCTGGAACTGTCTTTTGATTCTTTCATCTCCTTAATCACATTTGCCACACCAAGTGGGGCTGCTGCTCCTACTAGTTTGGTAACATCAGCCAAAGAGGAAGTTGCTTGTTCCTTCTTTTCATCCTCATTCTGGACTGTGTTACGACCTCCCACTGCATCAGCCTTTTTCACCTCCACAGCCATCATATCTAATTTGCCAGCAATACAGTCACATCTATCAAAGGCTCGTGAGTGGTCTGATACACCCAGAAGCTGCTGATTATTAGTTGACTTTAACAAACCCTGGGCTTGTTTCTCAGCAGCTGACAATGACGATTCCCCAGCAAGGATCAATCTTGAATTTCTATTTGAAACAACCAAGCTACATGGGCTACCCAATGCAGATTCAACAGCACTATCTTTGTCTGTACAATCATCTTCAACTTTTCTATGGACAGTACAGGCATCCCGATTTTCACCTGCAGATGACTCAATATTAGACACACAGACAACTTTAGTATTAGTTGAGGGGTACAAGTTGGAGTTATGATCATGTTCACCTTTGGAATCGACTGAAGCAGGTTGAGAGTTGCATTTGTTTGCACGCCCTTCATGGATTTCAACTTTGACTGAAGATCCAGCTGCTTTAGGATCCGCTAGCTCAGGAGATAGCACAGTTTGGCATTGTTCCTCCTTTGCAACCAAAGGAGCATCATTTTTCACTTCCTTCCCCACAATTACTTTCTTAGCATCTGTCAGCCCTGGATCCTGTGATGGAGCCATGTCACTTTCTACTTTACACTTTCCAGTACTGTCACCCTCACAGACCAATTTCTTTGCAGATGAACTTCTGGCGGACGAAGATAGGGAAACCAATTCAGATTTAGATATTTCTCCTGCCACACTAGCAAGGAGATTCATAGCCGTGTCATCTCCAGCTAGCAAGGAATGACTAGCTTCGGAGTACTTAATTTCAATCAGAGCGTTCATTGGGCTGAATGAATTTCCCACCCTGGTTTCACTTGAGCAGACAACTTTTTCGTTCATATATGAGCATGCAACTCGTGATACATGTGCATCCTTAACAGAATCGTCAGGAGTCCTGCTGTTGTCATCATCTAAGATAGCACATGGTGATTTATCACCTTCCTCGGCTCCTTTAATATCATTGCTATGCCAAGACTCTGCATTAGCATCAGAAGCTAAATGAGGCCGGGAACTTTCAGTCTTCATTTTCACTCTGCGATCAGTCTGCTCATGTCTATCTGCGACCACAGGAGATGAAGCTCTACCCCCAGTAACAGATGGGTCCTCGAAAGATCCTCCACTTGCGCTTCTAGCAGGACTACGAGTAGGATTTGGAAACCGAACAATCAATCTATGACTGTTACCGTGATCAGCTGGAGTATCAACTCCTTTTTCAGAAGCCGTTCCAGTTTGAGATGATTTATCCTGCAGCAAAGATCGATCAAGGGAGACAGATCTTCCTGCGGATGCTTCCTTCAGGTTCCCTGAAACAAGACCATTGTTTGCCCTCCGATGGCTCCGCGAAGAACTTCCAGAAGGTTTACTAGCACCACCAGAAGCAGCAGTTGAACTTCTCGCATCCTTTGATGGCTCACTAGAGCATGACTGGCTGTTGTTCGGTGATTGGCTTGAACTGCTGCTTTTCTCCTCTTTCACAGTAGGTAGCTCAGAACCACCAGTCCCACCAGTTGATTTACAGGTCTGGTCCTTCAAGTTGGTGGCAACATTTGTTGGTTGCACATGTTGTAGTTTTGATGAGGCAGATACCACAGGATTCAACTTCGCAGCAGCATCTGTGCCACCAGGTTTATCAGTCAGAACTTTTGATGATGAAACAGTGGGCACCGGATTTTTCGGACTGGTCTCGCTTGAGCCACCTCGTTTGTTTGCAGCATTTGAAATTTCTTGGAAACCTGTTTTTCCTGACCAGGAAACAGATTGACCAGAGACTAAATGCTTCGCATCATTTGACTTCATTTCAGCATCAACACGCTTCTTCCAGTTCTCAACAAGACACTTAGCTTTCTTCTGAATCTCCAAATTTTTATGGCCGCGCAGATGATTGACAGATTTTCCAATGCTACAACTTTGCAGGGCACTGAGATTAATAGGCAATTTAGCTAGTGCACGAAGCAGGGACAAGAGAAGGTCGTCAATAGGCTTATCTCCTTTACTCCCATCACCAGACTTCCCTTTATGAGCCTCTTGAATCCAACTATCCAACACGGGAAGGCCTCTTGATTGCACAAATCTGCCAAGATAATCAGCGCTCTCTGTAGCTGCAATAACATCAGCAAGCATAATCCGACCAGCTAGGTCTATCCTCTGTTCACTCTGATCAAGTTGCATAAGATGCACAAGCTTTTCAACTGCTTCTGCATTTGGAAGTCCACCTTTTTCAAACTTTTCTATTTCAGACTTCATATCGTCCAACTTGCTTCGAGGCTCACTGTCATCGACAAGCAGACGATCTCGATCCCGCTTATCTGGATTAATTCCTTGCTCACCTCTCTCTCTCTTCTTTCCTTTAGATAGACCACAATTCTGTGCACCATCTGGAGCAGTCTTCAGTTGCTGGGATGCTGACGGACCATTTAGACATTTTGGAGACCGTCCACCAGACTGCACCGCAGCATGCATTTCCAGCCTTGTTCTATATAGAAGACGATTCACTTCTTCCTGTCGTTCCTGGTAGAGAGGCATGAAACAGCACTATAAATATATATATAACAGATAGATAAAACATGAAAGAAATAATGGACCTACATTAATATAATCCCGATCGGTAAGCCACCATAAACACTTGTTGTCAATATCATATACGCGCCAACATACAAACGAAGAAATTCCAGCTGGGAGCTCAACGCCTTTATGTAAAAAGGCAACTTTGCAAGGATGCAGCAGGGAAACAGCAGACGCCTCGTCCTGGTGGAAAGAGTAGAAGATCTCGTTTGGTGCAGCGCTGAGTTGAGTGCCCTTGTTAAGTTTGATGTCGGCAGGTCTATAAAGCCAACTAACACGTAGTTTGGGATAGCCTTCTTTTTTCTCAATCCAACGTATCAATCCAATGAATGGAGGACCATTAACAGCCCTAAAAAGAGCACAATCACCAACTTGAATCTCACGCCCGTCCTGAAAATTAGAAGTAACTTATTATGTTTTGAAGGAGTGGAAAACATCCTTTCATGTTAGTTATGTCATGCTCTTGTTACTTTGAGCAGAAGTTTAGCATTACAACCTTCAATTGTCGTTTACATTTGCAATCAAACAATGAATGAACAAATAATAGTAAAGCGAGCAATTTCTATGAAGACCAGCACGGGCAAGGTATAGCTTACACTATTTGCCGCAAATAACAGCACCACTTCATCAATATGAAACTAAGTAATGTTTTACATCTTACATGTGTATTGACTGGATGCTAGTTCTTCACAATCCACTGGTTTTTTTTTAAATAAGCTGTACCACTCCTCAAACTAATAGGGAATGATGTCAAGTGCGAAAATTGTTGAGCAGAGGGTAAGACAGCCACAGATTGAATCCAATGATACAAAGTGAACTCCATTTAAATATGTACATACTAGCATGTTACAAGCGCGATCAACGCATCAGTTACTCAAAACAATTTTCCTGATACATCTCAGTCTACTGTCTCCAATTTCCCAGCTACAGTGAAACCGAGTCTAGTTGTACTCCATATAGCAGATACAGACCAAGCTATACAAAGATAATAACGAGTCGACAAAGGGCGCTGCTAGCACCCGGACATCAGACACTCCGTTGCAACATCGAAACAGAACATCTGCAGCATCAAAAATCTATAGGTGCAACATTGAAAATATGCGAAAAAACAATTAAGTCGTTTGACTCTCGAATAGAAAATTCCCGCCACAACATGAACACCATGCGAAAACAATAGTTGCAGCATCGATGATCAACTATTGAAACATATGTTGGAGCGTCCAATGTTTCTTCCCCGCCGTATGTGTCTTAGCAATTAGCATTCCCGTATGACAAAAATAGCATCCTCAAATCCACCAAATCTCATCCAGGTTAGCAAGCAAATTCCATAGCGATTCCAAACAAAGACGCACCTTTATTAAGGAGCCAGGTGACCCTGGACGGGGAGAATCGACGCACCCCTGCTCCCGTGCCGCCGCCGCCGCTGCTGGCGGATAAGAAGTCGTCCGAGGGGGGAGAACAGATGAACGGGGAGGAGAAGTAGTTGGTCCTTGTGCCGGTGGCGGTGGAGCTTCTGCCTCTACGCGTGCGGCTGGCCACATGAGCCGAACGAGACGCCGCCTCCTGCCGTCGCAACCCTCACCGCCGCGCCACCCATGCATAGCCGGCTTGCCGCATCTTCCACGCTTCCGCTGCCGATCCCTCCTCCTCGCCGAGCTCCGGCGCCGCGGCGCACCACCATCACCAGATCGCCTGGAGCAACCCTAGATCCGCGGGCCTCTGCTCCTCGCGCATCCGGAACACGCGAATTCGCATCGAATCAACCGATTCAGGAGAATCGCCTCGGCGGCGGGAGCTCTAATCCGAATGGAATCGACAGGCTCCGGCCGCAGGCGGGCTCGGTCGGGGATTGAGGGATTTAGGGGGTTGGGGTCAGCGGAGTGGGCAGGGTGAGGACTGAGGAGGGGTTTGGTATCGATCTGAGGGTGCGGTGGAGGATGGGTGTAAAAATCCTAACTCGATTCGGGGAACTCAGCAGGGAATTAGAAGTCAATCACAGAAATTGGAGCAGAATTTGGGGGCTCGGCTCGGGGATGGAGGGAGGGAGGGAGGAGGAAGAACACGAGAGATAAAGGTGTAGGATTTGTCTAGGAGTATTTGTTCTTCTATGGTCACAAAGCAGCAGCTAGAAGTATTTATCCGGTTACGATAACGGGCGCAGCCCAACTCCATTAAAGCCCATGGGCCACATGAATTTGACTGCCCGCCATCCCGGCCTTGAGAGCGAGCCCATGACGAAAACCGACAGAAGCGTAGTCAATCAAATCAAATCAAATCAAATCAAAAGAAAACGACAGCTGTTTCACTCGGGGGCAAAAGGACACGAAGAAGTTTAAAAAAAAAAGAAACGAAGAAAACGACCCCGGTGTGAGGTTGATTTGTGTGTAAAAGTTGTCCTTTTATACTGTTTTTATTTTTATTTTCTATGGTGAATATCAGAAATAAAACCTTTTTTGTCTTTCATAAAAAAGAACAAAGAATGATTAAAGACAATAGCGTGTAAATCATTAAGGAAGAGCAAACGACATCGTAGCTGGTACGACACATCATTGATGAAGCCACGATTTGGTCACAGGCTCGGTTCATCACTCTTGCGCCTGTTGCCCAAAACACGCAATAGTTCAACCAGTTCAGGCGAGCAGCCGGTCGCAAATAACTGATCATGTAATTTTCCTTTTGCTTTGCCTTGTCGAAAGGTGATCGACTTCGGATGAACTAGTCTAATGCTATGTACTTATTTGTCTTAAGGAAATACATGTTAAGGCACGGTCGCTATAAAGACAATAGGTCACTCGACTTGGTGCTCAAATGGTGGATTTACTTATTTCTTTACTTTTATTAGTAACACCTCTTGGGAAATACAAGGTCACCCAAACAAACATGATACATTCACTAGTGGAGAACTAGGCATCCATCCATCCATCGATAAAAATCAAAATCACACACGAAAGAACACTCTTGACTAATGACTGAAGGAATGATTAGTCTGATTTGTCCCGGATCAATGGTCACATTCGATGGGGACTCATTAGTAACGATTGGTGATACTAACTGGATCAAGAGCCCCCTTTGATTCTGGTTGTAACAACTACTTTCTGTGGAGGGCTACTGTCGGACATTTAGCCCCATAATGAGCTTTGGCCTATTTTGTCCCCGTTTGTAACACAAACCAGGACTAAATGGTGAGTATTAGTCCCAATTGGTCTTACTTTTGTTCTCACTTGAGCTCTTCTCATTTGCTCTATTGGTTTGTGCTTTCATTCCTCTCTTTTCTACCCTCATCCCCCCCCCCTCTCTCTCTCTCTCTCTCTTATGTTCGGAGGAGTACCATTGCCACAAAATCAAACTAGTTAGTCATTTTAGAGACATATGGCACCCAAAATGAAAATCTGGTTTGTCAAATTTGAAAACTCTCATTTTCCCATACCTAAATCATCAAAAAAATGTCCATCAAAAGACATATACACTTCGAGTACACAAACTTTAAATCTTCCAACCAAGCCATATTTTGTAAATTCTCTTAATCGGGATTGGATCAACATTTATCTCTTCATTTAATTTTGACAACTTCAACCCTTGAGCTATTGCCATGGACCCTTTTTTGGACACATACAAGTGAAATCCACTTAAGTTTACAAGTCATCAAATTTCTCAATATATTCAAGAATGATTGATGATTTACGGTATAAGGATATTCCATGACACTTGAAACCTCACCTCGGTTCAACCCCATTGTGAGTTTCTTCACCCTAGATATATGTTATATACTTATATGGCGCCAAGCTATTGCTTTCCTTTTATCTTTCCTGGTATCTCAAAACATGCTCTTTGATCAACTCCTTCATCAATTGACATCTTGTGTCTTACATTCAGTTGTACCTAAAAATTTGCATTGAAAACATTTATCATATTGATCTTTCTTCCCATATTTATTAACCATGATATGAAGTATCATTTCTCTATCACAAGCATTCTACCATAAACATTGTATCACATCTCTATTGTGACTTGGTGTTGCTACGTTATCTTAATTTAATGTCAATTGATCAAATATTTGTTTTCAAACAAAACGTGTCCCATCAATGATACCCTACTAATCACATGCAATTTCCAAAATTAGAGGTTACTTGATTGATCAACCTTTCAAACCTCTTCCAATATTTCCACCATTGCTTAACTATATCAATCATATAGGTCCAATAAGCTCAATAGAACATTTGTCTCTCCAAGGAAAATGGCTCTAATAATATTAATGATTAACGACAACATGGTCATTAGGAATAATGTGTTTGCAAGATGTACCTTTGTAGGTATTTATAGGTCCCAAGGAAGAAATCAAAAGCCATCAAAATGAGAAGAAAAAGAAAGACTTAGAAGAATTTTATGAGGGCTTGTAAGTCTTACAAGACCCTCCTTCAATCACATTTGTGGAGTGCCCGTCGCATGTGAGAAGGAGGAGAGGCCCTTGGCATTTTTTTTCCGAAGCTCTACCTCGTGAAAAGCGGAGAGGAGCATCCAAGCCCTGTTTGGTTCCCACAAGTTTTTCCCAACTACATGTTACATCAATCTTCGGACACTAATTATGAGTATTAAACGTGGATTAATGACAAAATTCATTATATAACCCCCTTGAAATTGTGAGACGATTCTAATGAGCCTAATTATGTCATGATTAGACAACATTAGTGCTACAGTAAACAATCTCTAATGATGGATTAATTGGGCTTAATGGATTTGTCTCGTGATTTCTCATCCATTCGTGTAATTAGTTTTGTAATTAATCTATGTTTAGTCTTCCTAATAGGCTTTGAAAGGGGCCCCAAAATTTTTTGCCCAAAAAATTTGGCCAAGTGGCGGAGACTCACTTGAGCTTGGAGAAGACTCGTCGGCTATCCTATGGAGTTACATTACTGAGAGCTGATGCCCTTGCACGAGCATACCCTTGAGAGGGGCTCCAACAATGAGCATTAGTGGAAAGCTTTATTTTTTGATACACTAGTAAAAATCACCCTGTCGCCATGTTGGGAGTTTAGCTTCTTGACCTCATTTACCTTTTGCATTTCATATTGCACTTTACATTATGTGTTTACCTTTCCTATAATTTTCATGTGTGGTTTATAGAATTGGAACCTAGGGTACAAAACTTTTGCGGTAGAGGTAGAAATACATAGAAAAACCTAATGCACACATAGATAGAAATTGGAATAGGTTTTTATGTGCTTGGAGCCTTAGTAATACCCAATTCACCTTGTGCTAGTCCAGTACATGTGCTGGTCAGAGAAGCCCATAACCATTTATAGGAAAGACCATTGGGTTCACATCATGGATCCTACCCACTAGAGGTGGCCCTATTGATATATATAGTCTTCCTGTCCAAGGTGTTACCTTCGAGGTAGCCAACTTCAAAACATTCTATAGTGCCATCTTTGGTAGGCCAATGCTGGCAAGGTTCATGGTGATCCCCAACCACACCTATCTCATTCTCAAGATTCTAGCTCCCAAAAGTGTCATCTCCATCTTTGGCAACATAGGGACATCCTACAACTGCGACATAGAAGTCGTGCAGCTTGCCGAGACCCTGGAGTACTTGGAAAATTCCATCATGATAATCGTCGAGTCCATGAAGGTGGACTAGAACCAGATGATGATCTTGGAGACCAAACCAACACCCTTGGCGCTGAAGCCCAACTAGCAAGTCAAGGTGGTCTTCCTTGTCCTTGATGACCCCTCCAAGATGGCTCTCATCGGGATCAACATATCTACCAAATACGAAGATACGCTCACTAGCTTCCTCAAGGTCAACACAGACATATTCGCATGGAAACCATCTTATATGCTCGGTGTCTCGCGGGAGCTGGCTGAGCACTTCTTGGCGCTACCTACCAGAGGTGATCCATCGTCACCTCAAAAAAAACAACTTGGTAAGAACATAGAAGCTTATGTTGATTATGTGGTCGTAAAGACTAAAGACGAAGACAACTTCATCGTTGACCTCGCTGAAACCTTTGATAACCTTTGGAGGTATCAATGGAGACTTAATGTGACAACCCCGCCCGGGAAAATACCGTACTATCGCCTAAACCAATCCACCTTGGCCATTAAGCGATAGTAAAGTACCATCCCGTCGAGTGTTGCCAGGTCAAAGCCCGGTAAATCACTTGAATAGTACAAAGGATCGAGCATATGCATTAAAACTCACACGAAGGCGAGTTCAGAGTACATTACACAAATTAAATCCAAATTCACCCTTAGGGGTTTAATTATTACAAACCATGGTTCATGACATGATAAGTAAAGGTTCAGAGTTTTTAAAACAGCGGAAATTAAACTATGATACGATAGACGTCACAGGAGGCCATCTGTGATGCCATCACTTGTCGTCATCCACCCATTCCAGCTCCCAGCCGGGTGGAATCTCTCCAGGCCAAACAACTTCACCTGAAAGCAACAATTATAGCAAGGTTGAGTATACTAATACTCAGCAAGACTTACCCGTCAAAAATTACCTCTAGACATGTAAGGCTTTTGGCTAGTGGGTTTGTTTTGCCAAAAAGCAACTAGGATCATGGGTCCTTACTTTCAATATTTTAGCTCAAATTCTAGTGAGTTAATCATTACTAAAATAAGCAACTAATGCAATCAAGAATTGTACAATACAATTAATTCACGCAGAAGAATTCACATAGTTCCATCATTACGGGATATCATGGCCAGTTGATTAAGCAGTCTCAGATAACAGTGAGAGGCCGACAATCGATTGATTCAACCCTTGCAAGGTAAACCTAAACACATGGAGCGGTGCCCCAACAGAGCTGACACCGACCAAACGGTTCCCAAAAATCCTTGGCTTGGGATAATAGCTTACAGTCCCGGGTACAAGGCGTATCTGGCATGCCCCCACTTAGTACATCCAGTCTCACACATGTACCCTCCTCCCGGTTGCGGGCTGGGCAGGAGAATGCTCAAGATTAGTAATAGTAAAATCCCGCACCGTCTCATTAAGGTACTAGGCTTACCGGTCCCATTCCCGACAAGAGCTTAGTACGTTCAAAAGTTTAGCCCATGAAGCCACTGGACTGGAGCCCAAATCCCATGCTCTTACACACATGAGCAATCCATTTATAAAGATCTTATGATTCCAACATAAGAACCTATTCTCGCGAGTGACGAACATCACTCGACTTTTACCGGGTCCTTAGAGCATAGCATCTAACGACCTAGCATACTAGTAAAAGAACATAGGCACCTAGGGATCATGCAACTAGGGTTTCATATCAACTCCTGAACATAACTGCACATGCATAACAAAGATAGTTGCATAATTTAAATAAAACATGGGTTAATGATGAACCGGGGCTTGCCTTCGTTGGCAAGGTTGGCCTTTGGCCCTTCTGGACTTTGGTCTAGGTCTTGCTCTACAGCGACGTAGTGCACGTCCCCGTCAGCTCCTTCGTCTCCTCCTTCCGGCACGAGCGTATAGCTACCGTCGGGAAGATCTACACGAGGATGCAAATGCAAGATTTAATTGACGGTTTTGATTTAATTAATTACAAAACAACATGTGACAACCATGGGGTGCATGGGTGACCACATTCACCTAGATAATAATATATTCAGCATACTCTTCCAATAAAGGAACAATATGTGTTGCTTTATTAATTATTCTTTTTTGATGGTGACTGTGTACACATTTATATAAAAAAATTAAATTAAATTTACAAAACAGCAAGAGGTGACCCTAAGCTCTTAACATGCTTCTCATCACATTCATAGGGTCATTAGGTGTGGTGTTGGTGGTTTTCAAATTTAACTTTATATTAAGCTTAAATTGGCTTCCATTGTTTTTATTCATAAATAAATTCATAAAATTCAGTAGGTGACACTTTTGAAGCCCTTTAGCTCCAAACAAGGCCTGAACACAAGTGCACACTTATTTAAGTTATAAATTAATTATACCACAAATAACAACTTTTATTTACCACAAACAAGATAAATGCATATAAAAATAAATAACACACTTTTGGATCCAAACTTTCTCTCACTGATTCTTTGGTCCAAAACTAAGCTATTCACACAACAAATAGGTCAAGGGCCTTTCTAGATCTTGAACTATACAATTTCCTTTTAAAACTAAGCATAAATCAAGAATAAATATTTCTGACAGTTATAAAATCATGATTAAATCACCAAAGGTGTATTTAAGCATATTAAGATCAGATCCATAAGTTGGGCTCAAAAATATATTTATTTTAAGCTATAAAATTCATTAAGGCAGATTCATCATAAATACAAAATAAATCGTATTAAAAGATTTACTTAGTAACTTTGTTCAAATTTTGGTGTAGGGCCTACACATGGCATTACTCACAACATATCCAAAAAGCAGCTCAAGATCACATGTAGATTTTGAACTACAACAGATCTAGGTTAAACTGATTTCACAGATTTCAATGTTTCATGCAAAATCTATAAGTCAAAAGTATAGTCATGCTTTGCAAAAGTTGTAGATTTACTCACAAGGAAACCAACAAAAATTGGTTTTGCATTTTTCCGATTTTTCTGTGATGTTCTACGGATTTTACAAGATTCAGGTCAAGGTCAAACAAAAGGGTAGAATCTATTTACACATAGGTCCCTAGAACTTTCTTTGCTTCACAACTATACCCTTGTTTCTAACCAAAAGGCCCTCGAGCACAGAAACTCTCACAACCACGCCCTCGGCGGCGGCGGCGGGCTCGCCGGCGGCAAGAGACGGCCGGAGGTGGGCAACAAACGGCACGGGTGTGAAATTAGGGTCACCACTCGTCAATTGGTGGTGGTGGATGGGTCGGAGACGGCGCCGGTGAGCGGCGGCGGCGGAGCAGTGGCGGCGCGGCCGCGTTTACTGGAATTCCGGCGAGGTGAGGGGCACGACCGAGCAACGAGCGAGTGGGGAGGCTCTAGTGGTTCCTAGGGAAGGTGCTAGGGGTGTGGGTCGGCACCAGGAGCGAGCGGAGAGGGGATCTCGCCGGCGGCGGAAATCATGGCGCACGGCGGAGCAGCCACGCGCGCGAGAGGAGGGGATGCGCGGGTTTTATAGGCGCGGCTCGGCCTCAGAGAGGCGGTTCGCGAGTCAAGTCGTCGGGCCACGGCGCGGCATGGGCACGGCATGGCCGCAAGGCGGTAGCGACGTGCGCGGCGCGGGGCGGCCAATGGCGGACGGCGCGGCCTGTGTGCGAGCGCCGCGTGGCCCGGCCAGGGGACCCACGAACGTCACGCACAGTAGTGCTTTGGCGCGGCGCACAGACCGCTGGTCGCCGGCCAGCCTCGGCGTGCGCGTACGGTGAGGTACGGTGGCGGGCCGACGTGGCGCGGCGCGACGGCGTCGTGCGCGCGCGTTCCGGCGTGATTTCTATTCTGACTAGCACTTTTTGACCACGTTTATCTCCACAAATTTGAACTAAAGTGCACTAAGGTGTTTATAGAAAAGTTGTAGATCAAGTTACCATCTACAACTTTTACAAAGGCTCATAGGTGTTTTGCTCCACAGTTTTTGCATAACTGTTGGCATACTTTGAATTTTTCTCGGCACCAGTGAATAGTACTCAGCTGCAGTTGACCAAGTTTTTCACCATTTTCCACTCCAAATTTGAAATGCCACCCAAAAACAAAGTTGTGTCCCTCGAAAAACTGGACAACTTTTATATTGGGAGAATTTGAAGTGTTTAGGTGAAATTTGGAGAACGCGGCAAAAGTTCTAGAGAGGTTCAAAGGCATTAGGGGTTTTGACCAAGATCTTGACCAAGCTTTGACCATTAGTGTGTGTTGACTTGATTAAGATGATCATTAGTGATTGCTGGCTAGGTTTTCGAGGTGATGACCCAAGTTGACCAATGTTTGACCAAAGTCAACATGTTGGACTAGATCATTAGGGTTAATTAACCCTAATGAAAACCCGGGGCGTCACACTTAACCCGGGCAAGCACACCTTTGGTGTGTCGTTAGGAAAAAGCCCATGGGCTTCATGGTTAGCTAACATATATGGCATCAAATCCAACCCAGTCAAAGTGGACACCATTAGGAACAAAGTGCCACCCGTAGAACAAGAGGACATCATGAAGCTCACAAGCATGATGATGGTTGTTAGCCGCTTCATCAGCGAGCTTGGCAAAAATGAACTCCTCTTCTCCAAATTGCTCAAGAAGGCGGACAAATCCGTGGGCAATGACGAGGCCTGTAAGGCCTTCGAAGAGTTAAAACATTTATCTCCAATCCTCCCATCTTAACGACCTCGATCGACCAAGAAATGCTCCAACCATACATCTCTATGACGACTCATGTCGTCAGCATGGTGCTAGTTCTAGAGCGCGAGGAGCCACACACACACACACACACACACAGGGTACTATGTAACGAGGTTCTAAGCGACTCAAAGGTTTGCTACGTACAACCTTGGAAATTTCCTTACGTGATTCTCAGTACTTCATGTAAGATCCACCACTCCTTTTCAAGTACACAAGATCCGAGTCGTTTCTTAGGACTCACTTGGTGAAATCATGCACAACCATGACGTCCATGGGCAAGTCGTCAAATGGTCATGAGTACTTCATGTAAGCTCCACCACTACTTTCAAGCGCACAAGATACGAGTGGTTTCTTACGACTCGCTTGGTGAAATCATGCACAACCATGACGTCCATGGTCAAGTCGTCAAATGGTCCGTTCAGATCGGAGAATTTGGCCTCAAATTTTACCACGACACGTGATCAAGTCCCAGATCCTAGCCGACTTTGACCATGTACCCTCTTTAGAGAGCTACTCTCTTCAGAGTGGCCAGCATTAGACGATGTACTTTGACGGTGCCCTCAACCTTGAATGGGCTGACATGACCCTCATATCGTTATCTCTCTCCGTCCTAAAAAGGATGTCATTCTAGAAATTTTAGGACATAAGGGGGTAAACTGACATCGTTTGCCTCTATTTATTTATCATATTTGGTATTAATCGATTGTTGCATGCCTACGCATGCATACATGTCAAATTAAGTAAAATGACGTGCTTTTTAGGACAAATTTTGAATCCTAAAATGACAATCTTTTTTCGACGGAGGGAGTATATGATTAGACACCTTCCCTCAAAGGTTACAACCAAACAAACCCTTTTAACACAAGTGCTTTTCCTTTTCCAAAACAAGACCCATCGTTATGTCGTCGTGTACAGCAGGTATGGTTATGTGGCTGTTATTAACCGGGCGTGCAGCGGTGCTAGGTGTCTCCGTGTCTGCGTCTTTTCCCCCCAACTTGCGTGGGTGTATTATTTCTCATTTGCATCGTGCACTAAGGTCTTGTTTAGTTGGTGGAAAAATTTGTCTTTTCAACGTTTCGAACTCCTGCAGCATACTGTAGCACGTTTTGTTTGTTTGTGGTAAATATTATCCTACCATGGCCTAACTAGGCTCAAAAGATTCGTGTCGCGAAGTATATCAAAACTGTGTAATTAGTTATTTTTTTACCTATATTTAATACTCCGAACATATGTCTTTTGACGTATTTAATGTGATGTGATGGAGAGAGAGTGGAGAAAACGTTAGAATTTTTAGCAAACTAAACAAGGCCTAAACCCAGCCACAAAAGGCCGGGGCATGTCAGCATGTGGATAGGTTGGGGTTGGGATGTCGATAGGCCGGCAAGCAGCGACGGACTAAGTGCGAATGAGCTGATAGCTCAATGGTGGGTGTCGGCAGTGGCCACCCCACCCGCCGCGGTTCGAATCCCATCGGGATCCACCGGGTGTCGCACGAGGGGGCCGGGCAGGCGGGTGTGTGCGTGCGGGTGTGTGTGAGTGAGTGAGTGTGCAGTACCCGGTAGGTGCGTTTCGAGATTTCTCGGGCAGCCTCATTCGCATGTGAGCGTGCGGTCTATGCGGGTGCCCACCTGAGTTCTTACATGACGGGGCTGTGCTCCTAGCTATATTAAAAAAAAAAGAGACAGGACGTGGGTGCCGTGGTGGCCATGGTCTGTCTCGCTCCGTCGCTCGTGTCGTGTGGGATGGACGGACGGACGGAAGGGCCTGCTCCACGAACGGGACGCCGGACTGATGTGGATGGAGGCCGACGGCTCCATCGTGGCTCTGCCTGTTCCTGCGATCATAATTGAAGGTCTCGATCGACAAGACTACCGTGTCCGTGCGCATGCCCTATCGCTCACAGTACGTAGGGATTTTATATTTTTTTATATTCTCTCGGAAATGCTCTTGTAGAGTGGCAAATGTTCAAAAAGAATATGTCGCCAAACATTAGAAAATTTGATGTAAAAAAAAGAAAACACAACCAAAAAAAAAATTCTCCATCGATGGATGAAATCGAGAACCAAGTATGAACCAATCCTACCATGAATAAGGAAAACAACTTCACCTGTTGCTTGACGCTCTGACCACAAATTTAAGATCGCAGCAAAACCATTCACACTTCAATAGAGATAGACAAGATATACCAGTTAAAGAATTCGAGTTGGACAACCACAATAACCGCACGAAGTGCTACACTCAAAAATCTCCAAAACGAAGTGGTATCATTAATATTTGTTACAAATTAATACGTGTGGACAGTAAAAGAGGCCAAAAAGGATACCACGTGACGACAGTAAAAAGAGGCTGAAAGGGTACCACGCGAGGGTGAGATATTAGAACAAATTGGTAACAACACGCAACAGCTAAAGTAACATCTGAGAAGCACACCACTAGCAAAATCAATGCCATAGCAATCCACGAAAGCATTACCGAAATAATAGGGTCATGTCACAGTAATCTTGAGAACGACACACGGATTTAATTATTTGTGGGAGCCCAACCAACTGATTGGGACGCCAACAGGCAACAACATGCACCTTAGCTGGAGCGTGATGTAAACCAGAAGTCGATAAGAGTCGATGTCAGAGAAACAGCAACAAAATATAACTTTGCTGATCTGCTGGATTTCTTATACATACAGCTGCACCTGCACGGCAACACAAGATACATGACGCCCCAACTCGTCATGCTAGCCGCTGCACCAGTGCAGCAGTGCTTACATGGTCAGCTGAAGTAACCCTTCCCCAACAAAGTCACATCTAAATTTTTATGTAAAGCTGCAGCACGCGCTCAACAGTTTATCACCAACAAACAGAGCGGACGGTCTAATTACAGCGGCCCCAGAGCTCAGGATCACCAAGATTCCACCTCCAAAGCCATACCCTCCTGAGTAAATTAGAACCAAAAGCCTAACAGCTAAGAAAAATCTACAACAATTACAGCAAAGTTTCTTCTTGCCTCGAAACCCTGCATCATCGTCGTTGGGATGAATCCATCAGTATAGTCCAGTGAAGGAAGAACACCCAGCCCAAGTTCTAGTTGCAGGTACCTCTGTAAGTATGGACAATTCCACAAAGTTCACATGATTAGCAACTTCCAGTAAGAAATCAAACAGGTCTCAAAAGTCAAAATCAAACTACTTACATGCTCACCGCGGACAAGTCGTTGCAAACTGATCTCCTTCGCAGCCCTCATTGCCACGATAATTGCTTGAATGTAGATCTTTCGGGGTCCCAACTGCCATCAGGTTCTTTCCTCTTTGTTCCTACAACTGGCCTTGCGTAAATCCTTCCTTGCTCCTCTGCCAAGCCATGTGAGGGTTGGATCAAATTTTGTCTAATTTGTAAATGTGCCCGTTCATCCTTTCCTTCTAGATCTATACTGCCAGGGCCTGAGTTAAGATCAAGACCCTGACTTTCCCATTTACGATTAGTGTCGCGTCCACTGCTGCTGCCGCCCTCACCAAGATTTATTGCATACTGCCTTGAATGATGGGCAGGTAATGCACCTGTTGGCCCAACAAGCGAGGGAGGAATGGTTGGAAAAAACGGACTTCCAGCAGGTGCAGAATTGGCAAATGTTGTTGATCCAATTGAAAATGCCGGTGTTTGAAGGTGAACACTGGGAAGAAAAGCAAATCCCGCATACGGTGGATTTGCAGGCTGATGAAAAACCATTGTTGGAGACGATGAAATAACTGGAGCCCTGCTGGGATCACCTCCAAATTGGCCACTTTCAGCTGTAGGTACAATAATCCGCTGGGTTCCAGGTGCTGCCTCAATTGGGTAATGCTGTTCTCCTCTAGAAGGCAAAAACGATTGCATTGGTACTGGACCACAAGGGTTGGCAGAGGCAAACCATGGTGATATATTACTCATGGCAGCATTATTCATCCTAACACCAGGAACTTGCGGTAGGAATTGAATACTGCCTGTATTTTTGATAGGTAAGTTCTTTGGTGTGGGTTCACTGCCAGCATCATCAAGTCCCGGCCCACTATTAAGATCAAAGTCTCTCGAGCTATTCATGCCAGTATTAGAGAAGACTCCAGGTAATGCTCTTGCTGGTAACAGCGGGACTTCAACTCTGTACGCAGCATTTGGTACAAATTGGCCATTGTCTGCAACTTCATCAGCTCTGTTCAAATCAAGCTCAATGCCAGCACTTCGTGAAGAGCCATCACGACTTCTGGTATTTCCAGATTCAGAACAAGTAGTCTGTGCAGAACTCTGCGGGACATCTTCCTCAAGAGCTTGGTCATCTGCAACATTCAAATCAAAGCCAAGGGTGGGACGAGACTGCTTCCCAGCAGCATGAGATACTGGAATGTCACGTGTGGTGACAGGCATCTCCAAAACCTTCCTCGGTTCAGCAGGACGAAATGCACTTGTAGCTGCTGAACCTTTCCACCCGATCTCAGGTTTCGCTCTTAGTAGGTTATCAGGAGGAACAAAGGGTCCTTTAGCTGGAGCAGCTACTGTTATTGGAGCCGGCTGCAGCCCACTTGTAACAGTTGAAGTGAATGGCGAAAGCCCAGGTAAATGGATCGCTGAGGTAACAGGCGAGACAGCTAGCTCAGACTGATGCCCATCATCCCCAGGTATCCCTTCATTCAAGTCAAAGTCAAGCTTGGCTGTAGCATTTGACTTTGTGCGAGCAGCTAGAGAAGAACCCTCATCTGATGAGACTAGGTCTTCTTTTCCGTCCTCTTTTCCACTCACACCATCACTGGATTTCTTTGAACTCTGCTTTGCACTATGCTCACTTTGCTGAGAATTAAGACCTTCTGATTTTACATGAATATTGGATTCACTGGAACTATCTTTTGATTCTTTCATCTCCTTAATCACATTTGCCACACCAAGTGGGGCCGCTGCTCCTGCTAGTTTGGTAACATCAGCCAAAGAGGAAGTAGCTTGTTCCTTCTTTTCATCCTCATTCTGCACTGTGTTACTACCTCCCACTGCATCAGCCTTTTTCACCTCTGCAGCCATCATATCTAATTTGCCAGCAATACAGTCACGTCTATCAAAGGCTCGTGGGTGGTCTGATACACCCAGAAGCTGCTTATTATTAGTCGACTTTAACAAACCCTGGGCCTGTTTATCAGCAGCTGACAATGACGATTCCCCGGCAAGGATCAATCTTGAATTTCTGTTTGAAACAACCAAGCTACATGGGCTGCCCGATGCAGATTCAACAGCACTATCTTTGTCTGTACAACCATCTTCAACTTTTCTATGGACAGTACACGCATCCCGATTTTCACCTGCAGATGACTCGATATTAGGCACATAGACAACTTTAGTATTAGTTGAGGGGTACAAGTTGGAGTTATGATCATGTTCACCTTTGGAATCGACTGAAGCAGGTTGCGAGTTGCATTTGTTTGCACGCCCTTCATGGATTTCAACTTTGACTGAAGATCCAACTGCTTTAGGATTCGCTAGCTCGGGAGATAACACAGTTTGGCATTGTTCCTCCTTTGCAACCAAAGGAGCATCATTTTTCACTTCCTTCCCCACAATTACTTTCTTAGCATCTGTCAGCCCTGGATCCTGTGATAGAGCCATGTCACTTTCTACTTTAAACTTTCCAGTACTGTCACCCTCACAGACCAATTTCTTTGCAGATGAACTTCTGGGGGAAGAAGATGGGGAAACCAATTCAGATTTAGATATTTCTCCTGCCACACTAGCAAGAAGATTCATAGCCGTGTCATCTCCAGCTTGCAAGGAATGACTAGCTTCGGAGTACTTGATTTCAATCAGAGCGTTCATTGGGCTGAATGAATTTCCCACCCTGGTTTCACTTGAGCAGACAACTTTTTCGTTCATATATGAGCATGCAACTCGTGATACATGTGCATCCTTAACAGAATCGTCAGGAGTCCTGCTGTTGTCATCATCTAAGATAGCACATGGTGATTTATCACCTTCCTCGGCTCCTTTAATATCATTGCTATGCCAAGACTCTGCATTAGCATCAGAAGCTAAATGAGGCCGGGAACTTTCAGTCTTCATTTTCACTCTGCGATCAGTCTGCTCATGTCTATCTGCGACCACAGGAGATGAAGCTCTACCCCCAGTAACAGATGGGTCCTCGAAAGATCCTCCACTTGCGCTTCTAGCAGGACTACGAGTAGGATTTGGAAACCGAACAATCAATCTATGACTGTTACCGTGATCAGCTGGAGTATCAACTCCTTTTTCAGAAGCCGTTCCAGTTTGAGATGATTTATCCTGCAGCAAAGATCGATCAAGGGAGACAGATCTTCCTGCGGATGCTTCCTTCAGGTTCCCTGAAACAAGACCATTGTTTGCCCTCCGATGGCTCCGCGAAGAACTTCCAGAAGGTTTACTAGCACCACCAGAAGCAGCAGTTGAACTTCTCGCATCCTTAGATGGCTCACTAGAGCATGACTGGCTGTTGTTCGGTGATTGGCTTGAACTGCTGCTTTTCTCCTCTTTCACAGTAGGTAGCTCAGAACCACCAGTCCCACCAGTTGATTTACAGGTCTGGTCCTTCAAGTTGGTGGCAACATTTGTTGGTTGCACATGTTGTAGTTTTGACGAGGCAGATACCACAGGATTCAACTTCGCAGCAGCATCTGTGCCACCAGGTTTATCAGTCAAAACTTTTGATGATGAAACAGTGGGCACCGAATTTTTCGGACTGGTCTCGCTTGAGCCACCTCGTTTGTTTGCAGCATTTGAAATTTCTTGGAAACCTGTTTTTCCTGACCAGGAAACAGATTGACCAGAGACTAAATGCTTCGCATCATTTGACTTCATTTCAGCATCAACACGCTTCTTCCAGTTCTCAACAAGACACTTAGCTTTCTTCTGAATGTCCATATTTTTATGGCTGCGCAGATGATTGACAGATTTCCCAATACTACAACTTTGTAATGCACTGAGATTAATAGGCAATTTCGCTAGTGCGCGAAGCAGGGCCAAGAGAAGTTCATCAATAGGTTTATCTGCTTCTTTAGGACTGCTCCCATCACCAGACTTCCCTTTGTGTGCCTCTTGAAGCCAACTGTCCAACACAGGTAGGCCTCTTGATTGCACAAATCTGCCAAGGCAATCAAGACTCTCAGTAGCAGCAATAACATCAGCAAGTACAACCCGGCCGGCAAGGTCTATCTTTTGCTCAGTCCGATCAAGTTGCATAAGATGTACAAGCTTGTCAACTGCTTCTGCATTTGGAAGTCCACCCTTTTCTGTTATCTTTGCTACCTCGGACTTTATATCTTCCAAGTTAAAGCTTCCAGGCTCACTGTCATCGACCTTAACGAGACGATCCCGGTCCCGCTTAGCTGGATCAATTCCCTGTTCACCTCTATCTCTCTTCTTCCCTTTAGATAAACCACCATTCTGAGTACCATCTGAAGAGGTCTTCGGTTGTTGGGAAACTGATGGACCATTTAACCGCTTTGGAGAGCGTCCACCTGACTGCACTGCAGCACGCATTTCTACCCTTGTTCTGTGTAGAAGACGATTTACTTCTTCCTGCCGTTCCTGGTCATAAATTTCGTGTGTGAAGCAGGATATGTGAATATATAGTAGATAAACAGGAAAGAATTAATCAAACCTACATTAATATAATCCTGGTCAGTAAGCCACCATAAGCACTTGTTGTCAATATCGTATACACGCCAGCATACAAATGAAGAAATTCCAGCTGGTAGCTCAATGCCTTTACGTAAAAAGGCAACTTTGCAAGGATGCAGAAGGGAAACAGCAGATGCTTCGTCCTGGTGGAAAGAGTAGAAGATCTCGTTTGGTGCAGCGTTGAGTTGGATGCCCTTGTTAAGCTTCACGTCGGCAGGTCTATAAAGCCAACTAACACGTAATTTGGGATAGCCTTCTTCTTTTTTCTCAATCCAACGTATCAATCCAATAAATGGAGGAACATCAACAGCCCGAAAAAGAGCACAATCGCCAACTCGAATCTCGCGCCCGTCCTGGAAATTAAAAAGTAATCGATTATATTTTCTGCAACATGAAGCATCAACCATGTTGCTCCATTCTCTTGTAAATTTGGTGTACAAGCTTAGCAATTGCAGTTAGCAATTGCAACTACCCTGTGTGCATTAAATTAGCAATCAAAGGATCAAATGAACCAACAACGGTAAACTGAGTGATTGCAATGAAGACCAGCAGAAGCAAGGTATGTATTGTGCCATTTGAGCAAGTAACAATATCACTGTACCATGAAACTAAATAGTGATACACTTTACACACACATTCACTAGAAGGCACTTTCCCATGATCATTTGTTAAAAAAAGAGAGTGAATTTCATCAGCAGTCCTTAACCTTGTCCCATATTGGTACAAAACGAATTGACCCACTTCATGACAGGTACCAGGCCCCAAAACCATACAGCATAGTTTATTAAAGGCAAACCAGGTCGTCATGCAGTCCTCAAACTCTCAAATTGTATATCTGAGGCCTTTAACTTGTCCGGGTTTTCAGGGTCCGAGCCAGTCCAAATCAGCCCCATCTGGCTCTATGTAGTGTGCCACCAGCTACCATGGCGCCAGTGTGGAAGTCTCAACTCTAGTGCATATGATTTGTGATTAGAGAAGATGCCCTCCTAATACTTGGGGTTTTTCAACAATTTCCTTAAATGTGGCTTTCTACTAGATACTATATGATTCGCGTGACTGCCAAGCCACGCAGATTAACATGCCATGTAGGCAGCTGGTACTGACTTAGGACCTACCTGAAAATACGGGAGAAGTTTAAAGTCACAAAAAAGCAATTTGAGAGTTGGTGGACCGTGATGAGAACGCAGGACATGCTTAGGGGCTGCTGACGAAATTCACTAAATCAGTTAAATAGTCATTACCACTCCTCAAAACAGTAGGCAGATGATATGCCGAAACGGCGAAAACCCTTTTTTCACAAGCGTGCAAGCAAGGAGATCCTTCCATGTATAGTATGCCAAAATTGTCAATTTGATAGCAATTCACGGAATTCAATACAATCATTCCAAAAGGAACTCCATTTAAATATGCCCATACTAGCATGTTTGCAGTTACCAGTAACATGGAAACTAGTTTACTCAACACAAAACTTCCTGGCACGTTTCAATCCTATCGCTCCGGTATAGCTCTGTCTAGACAGGAAATATATAGCAGGTATTGCGCAAGCGGAAACAAAAAGGAAACATAATGATTTGACAAGGTTAATATCATTCTCGGTTGGACTAAACACGTGAAGGTTAACCAAGCAAATTCCAAAGCTACACCCAACAAAAAAAAGACTCACCTTTATAAACGAGTCGGGTGACACTGGGCGAGGGGATTCGACGCAGTCCTGCTTCCGCGCCGCCGATTCCGGCGGATAAGAAGTCGTCCGAGACGGGGGAACAGAAGAGCTGGGAGGGGAAGTAGGCGGTCCCTGTGCCGGTGGTGGTGGAGCTTCTGCCTCTACGCGAGCGGCTGGCCACATGAGCCGAACGAGACGCCGCCTCCTGCCGTCGCACCCCTCAGCGCCGCGGCACCCATGCATATCCGGCCCGCTGCATCTTCCCCGACGGCGCCGCCGATCCCTCCTCCTCGCCGAGCTCCGGCGCCGCGCCGCGCCACCATCACCAGATCGCCGGCGGCAACCCTAGGCCCTCCGAAACCCTAGATCCGCGGGCCTCCGCTGCGCGTGCATCCGGAACGCCCGAATTCGCGTCCAATCGGCCGATTCGGGCGGACCGCCTCGCCGGCGGGGGCTCGAATCCGGCGGAATCGGCGGGCTCCGGTCGGGCTCGATTGGGAGGGGATTTGGGGATTCCGGGGCGGGGTCAGCGGAGCGGGCTGGGCGCGGGGGGTTGGACTCGATCCGAGGTGGGGTGGAGGAGGGGGATGAGAGAGAAAATTTCGGCGATTCGTGAGATCGCGGCAGGGTGCAGGCGGGGCAGAGGGGCAGAGCGCAGCAGAGACGGCGAGCGAGGGGGGGAGGTCGGGTCGAGAGGTGGGGAGAGAGAAGGGATGGATGTCTCGCCTCCTCGTCCCGTCCTTGCAGAGCGGAGAGGAAAGCAAGGAGGGGCAGTTTCGACCATGCACACAGTGACCGCAGGCGCAGAGGGAGCTTCTGTGCGGGCCTGCAGCGGGACGGCGTTTCCTTAACATGTGAGGTCACTGCACATTTACATCGCACGAGGCGAAAGTCAAGGCACCATATCAGGCACGGCTTTGTGATATGACACTAGTTGGATTCTCTGTATTTTTTATTTTGCAAACCTTTAAGTATATATTAAATAATTTGATTTCTACCTCTAAACGTCGCAATTGGTGTTCGTGCACAAATTTAACCGAATTTGTAGAAAATACATGCAATATTTGTATCTCCAAATAATACAAAATTAATATATTTATATATGTTTTCAATCAAAATTGTTTCTCGACGAGTGAAAACGACAGTCATTCCAGGACGGAGTATGTCGTTATTATTTCATAAATAAACCAACTATTTTGGTCACACCCGTGTCAAGGGTGACAAATTACTACATCACTCCATCCACATTTCTTGCCATGGCAAGTTGGCAACCAAGAGTAGTGTGGCAGTGCTCCGATGAATTTTACATTGTTTTCACACCCCTTAGAGGAACTTTAGTGGTGGTATGCAAATGTACCTCGGCTATAAAAATTTAGAATTTTGATCAAAAATTCATCTTTAGCCGGGTCTCTAAATGGACTTGCATTTTTCATGATCATCCAAATTCTAGATCCAAGTCTCCATTCCTAGAGGCCTCCAATTCTTCTAAAAAAAGTGGGTCCCACTATTTTATTTTATTCTTTTCTTCTCCTCTCCTTCTCATTCATCATTCCCCACCCCGTCCTTCTCTCTCTACCCTCGCGGAGGAGCCGAGGCCAGTGACGACGGTGCCGCCGACCGTCGCCTTCCTCCCCTCTCCTTCCATCCTTCCATCTCTCTCTGCCCCTCCCTCTGCTCTCCCGTTGGTGTGCCACTCCCTCCCATGCCTCGCACACGCACCATCCATGGATGTGCTGGCGGCGAATCCACCGTGTCCAAGCTAGCTCGGGCCGGCGGTGGCGAGAGGTGCTGGGTGCGGCGGCCATGGCGGTCAGCGGCCCTCCCTCTTATTCCTCTGGCGGGTATGGAGTCGAGCTTCTACGCCTCCTCTCCCTCCTCTATCGTCTGCTGCCACTCCCTCTCCTCTCCGGCAAGGCGAGCTCCTATGCTCCTGCCCGCGAGGAGGAGCAGCCCTCGCTACGGATCCCGTGAGCCACGACATCGTCAGGCGAGCCCGAGCCCTCGGCAGTACTGAGCACCGCGGCAGCGGGCCCGAGTGAGCATAATCGGTCCAGCGACAGCGACCATGGCGGCCCTCCCCCTTCCTCCTCTACTGAGGCGGCCCTGCCTCGTGAAGCGGCGTCGATGTGTGCCTCCTCTCCCCCCCCCTCATCCACGGCCGTCCGGGAACGTGCATATACCATGCGTGGTTGAGCAACAAATCCATGGCCAGTTCAGGCCGGTGACGGTAGACCCATGACAGCTCGATCTCAGCACCCCTCTTCCCCACGCCCGCGTGAGAGCACCACGACTCCGTCGTGCGGACCCGCTTCCAACCATTACTCGACGTCACGGCTCCCCATGGCGGTCGACGGCCAAGAGGCGCGGGGCCACGGTGGGCACCCGACTGGCGGCTCCACCTCACCAGGACACAAGCAGAAGACGGTGGCAGCGGGACGCGAGGCAGGGCAGCGGCCATGGCTCCCTCCAGCTGGCGACCGCCGCTCCCTCAACCGCAGCGGTGACACCTGCCGGCCTCGTCCTCGTTGCACTGGGAGAGAGAGGGAGGAGGTCGCGGCCGCCGACAGGAAGAGAGAGGCGAGGAGAGAGATGGAGGGGTCCACAAGAAAATAGAGGCTTGAGCTGATTTTCCACTGGAGTTGAGAGCTAATTCCAGGTCTCTATTTTTTTTTTGCAATCCGTCCTGCAAATGGGTTTTGTGAGCTTCAATTTGCAGGCCGCAATTGAAGTTGCTCTTATAACGGGCCGATCAAAATAGTTAGCTCCTGACAATATAGTGTGATGAGCTAATATTAAATACTACAATGAATAAATATTACATAATTTTTGCATTGGTCAATAGAAAATTGGTTGTCATAATTCTGTGAGAAAACCAGAGGTTGTACCCCACAAAAAATAGGTATGAGGAGATTCTAGCAATTACTTAGGAAATAAAATTCTAATCTTAGGCATTTAATTGTGTGATATGACTCAATAATAATAGCCATAACCAAGTGAATTTTCACTTATGAACGATTATATTATTGAGCTCAAAGGGGAGTGGGAATCTGTATATGATTTGGAATCTGGTAGATTATTAGGTCCTCTTTTCATATAAATATATCAATATTTTTTTCTAGATATGTATTGTTTTCAACCTTTTGATGAAGGTATATTGGGAAAACTTGGTTGTAGCTTTTTCCTTGTAAAGTTTTTACAGTGATACAAAAGGTTTGATCAAGTTCAAGTCAACGTTAAATCAAAACTTATCTACAATGATACGCTAGGGAATTTTTTGCAATTATTAAGATAAGGCTCTAGGAATCTAAAGTATAAGGCCGCGCCGTTTTCGCGGCCTGCTAGCATAGCCACGATAGCATAATTTTGCTGCACCGTCTGATATGGTTTGAATGGCTTTGATCCACCACATGCCTATTTTTCCTTTGACTGATATGATGTTGACATCTCATATATATCTTGCCTCTGCTGCAACCACAGGGTGCGCAATAGTGAGGATGACCACTGCATTTGTCTCCTCCCTACTTGGCATTAGCATGGCAGCATATTTGATGCATCTGACACATCACTTTTATGTATCCAGCTAGCATTTTTCACAGCTAGAAACAAGGTGATATTTTGCCATGCTTTTGGTGACCATAACACATCATTGTCATAAACACTATCCAAAATCTAAATGGGGTCGGTACTCTATTCAGTCGAAATTACTGATTGCAGCCAGAGATTTTAATGCATGAATCATTTTTTTCTTGATAGTTTGCTAATCATGAGATAGATAATTGCACAGTATCAAAGTGCATATGTGAAAAGACTAGAGCCCATTTTAACTCATAAGTGTGTATCATAATGCATTTCAGTTCTATGCATTCAACCTTACTATTCATCCATATAAACTAATTATCATTTCCTGGGATGTCTATTGCATTTTCACATGTGCGAGCATTGTGTGGTTTCCTGCATGCTAACTCATGTCACATCAATTCTTACAGTTTTATTTTTACTCCATGTCTTTTTCTTATTTGTCATGTTGCTACCGGCAGTGCATCTCGGGTTCCTCTCTTGAAAATATATTGTGTTCCCTTCATTCCAATGCATTGATACTGCACGTTGTTGCCACAGCGTCCAGTCACTTCACATTAGTTTTCATATCATAGGTTGTCCATTTGTTATTGTCATGTTTCTGAGAGCACAACACGTGCATTCTTGCAAAGCTGAGTCACTTCACATTATTTTCACTTCTTTAGACCTGTCTTTCCTATTTGTCATTTTTTTCTACCAATATAGCACATGTACCTTCCTGCAATGCTAAGTCACTTCACATTAGGATCACTGCTTATTTCTTATTTGTCTTGTTCCAGCCGGTACTGCCCCAGGTTGCCTCGCCTACCTATATAAGAACGGTCTTTGATCCATTTCCATTCCACTCCACCGCAGCGCCAACAACCCTCTGTTGTGTGATTGCAGGTATTGCTTGCTCACCAACACATGCTATTATAGTTGCCAATTGAACAGTTCCACCAGAACAATGAGACCCACCTTATTAGAACACTCATCTTTTTAATATAATCATTACTATCATAAAAACCATACGAGGGAAGAACCCTGGTATAAAAACCACTGGATTGAAGGCCATCTTTTCAGAGTATGCAATATTCTTTCCCCCTATTCGTAGATTTATCTTAGCTTCCTAAAAACTTTTGGATCCACGATCTATCTATTTTTTTGTTCATTGTTCACTTGATACTTATATATCATGATTAGTTTATTGTTTATTTTGTATTCACATCCCATCTTCCCTCCCACTCATTGAAATTACATATCCTTGCACTATTTTCTTTGATACATATATATTCATGCAAACATGTGTGTGCCCATGCATTGCTTGGTTTTGCATCTAGACATCTTTATATTCTTTATATTGAAGAAAATAACGTACAAAAATGCATACCATTTTTTGGTGTAGGTAGGGATTATGAGAGCATTAATAAGTTTATAAAACAATTGTGGGGCTTGGTAAGGATGTTTGATCAAACAGATGATTTGGTAAAATCATTTTTCTATGGTGGCTACGAGATCTCTTGGTGCAGAGCGATCACCAGTTCTTGCTCCTTTAGTTTTTTTTTGTGGGGATGCTCCTTTAGCTATTGCATGTGAGGCCCAGCTAGCAGCATGCATGCAGGAAGTATTGTAGGTCACTAATATGGTTTGCCAGATTCGTTTCTTTTCATTCATGTGCAGAGCATCTCCATGATTACACGTAGCAGGCCTGCTTTTCCTTTTTCCCACTAACGCATAATGCAAAAAAGATATTTTAGCGTGTTTTCCCTTAGCCTTTCTTTGACTCTCCATTACCTCTATTTGTTTGTATTCACATAAAGTAGTTGTACTTTAAAAAAACTAATGCACGGGATAAGCAATATTTTGGTGGTGCGTAATCACACTAATTTATATACAATTATTTGAAAATATTTATGCATTCAAATATATCATATCTATAGTAACTTTATGTTCCTAATATAATATTGACATTGTTTGTTTCCGTTTTGCCCGATAATATTGAAGCTCCGATTTTTGTTTGGCTTGAAGGTAATTCAAAAAATCTGTGTAGAGATACCCAAGAGAGTTTTAGACCCTTTGGGTCATAGCCTTGTTGATGAATTCATGTTGCATGGTCCTTGTGGTGAGCTTAACCAAAAAAGAAAGCCCATGTTTGAGTAATACAAAGTTCTCAATTTTTTCCGTAAACCTTAACAACACAACATAGCTATCTTAGAGGATGTCTTTGTGCAGCATAGATGTTTTGAGCCACGTAATTTTGCAGAACTATATGGGGTTAAAATTGACATCAGTGACTGATCCGCACCATTTGACTTTGTTAAAGACCTTTCATATACATGTGGAATCGTCTAACAAAACAAATCTAATCGAATATTTGTGTATTTGCATTAAGAAGGGACTAGAGCTTGCTAGAACTGTGATTGAGAGCTTTTGTACTGACTTTCCTGGGAGAATCTTTGTGTATTTTCATCGTTGTAGTAGTAAGTGATGAGAATTTATTGTAAGGCATCACTTTGTCAGGCTACATAGAAAAAATGTAATATACTATAATTTTCTTAACAAAATGAAATAAAGATAATCTAGGTGCACTGTGTAGGATCAGTTGCTGTAGTTAACCTGAAGCTTTTACCTCCCCCAAATTGACCTGTAGAAACTTTTGGTTGCATGCAATTCCCATCGACTTAGTGATGTGAATTAGTGTTTGATCTCTGGTTTGTCAATTTGTTCATACATATTCACTAATATATCACATGCTACTGACATATCAATCTGTGACCTTCAGACTATACTGTTGTGGACATGTCGTTTGGTAAACCAACATCTACTGGCACAATGGTTTGTGTACCTAATTAATCATTTTTTGAGTGTATTATAAAAAAACTGGTAGACATGGTATATATGCACCTATTTTTAAACAAGCTTTGTTTGATTGCATTACAGATTGGTGATACCTCTGACGTGTATATTCCAGCTACAAAGATTTTGTGTGAGGCTGTCAAAGAACTAGGTGGTACTGAACCAATATATGAGAATGTATCATGGTACAGTTCACCTTTGGAGCTTAGGGTTTCTTTCAAGATTCCAGATAACCATGACAGTAAGGATATGGTTGATATTGTTATGTGTGGGTTGTTGGCTGAAGGAACCAGGGAAGAAGATGCATATGAAAATACGGCACGCGATGCTTTAGAATTGCTTCAGGATGAATATTGTATTAATGTGCTTGATTATAATTGGTTTCCAGCAGAAGAACTTAGAGGGAGATGCATTGCTTTGGTCCAAAAATTAATTGAGAGTGAAAAGATCTATGAGTTTGCATGTACCAAATGTTCCATGGTGATAGATGGTATAGATTTTGCTTCTGACCTGTTTGTGAACAAGGCATATGAACTGGAAAATGAACTAAAACACGGCCGTGTGCATGCTAACATGATACTCATTTTAAGAGATTGCGCCAAGTACCTTAAAAATATAGGCCAGTCATCTGTTCGAGAATTAAACTGGGATTATGGATTTCATACCATGATACAGAAGGGAACAAGATCAAAATTTATCAAGCCCTATGCTGATTATGTTAGGCTAAAAAACAAGGTGAGTAGCATGCAAATTCTTATTATATCATACACATTTATTCATGTAAAAGTTTAAAAGGACTTCTTTTATATTAGGTGGGTGCAATCAAAATCAATAGCGGACTAAAAATCATTTTAGATGAAGTAGCATCCAAGTCTGGTTTTCATGTGGCTGCCCTTGTTGTTGATAATGTGGTTGGCAGTGGGTATATAGGAAATGTGCATCTAAATCCCTCTATGCCTAATGGTGTGGCACACAATGTGCAAGGGAAACTATCATCCGAACAATCTGAAGCTGCCAGTACTGCTATGTACCATGCTATTGGTTATCTATCAGATGTGCATGGTCTCAATATCATGGACCCAAACTTTTATGTACTGAGAGATCTAAAAAAGGTTGAAGCAGCTATCAAAACTGAGCTAGGTATGTTAGCACAAAGGACATCTGGGGTTGAACGGATTGCACATTTTGCAATAAATGATATTCACAAACTCGCCGACAAGCATGATGGATCCATTAGTGAGCATGACTCAAAGATTAAAGGCATGCTGATTTCTATGTGTATTGATCTGTCTCGTCATCTGGATGCAGTGTACAACCTTATTAACATTGCATGGAAGAACTATAGGGGTTGATTCTTGATCCCAATAAATTTGATGTATAATTATGCTACTTTGTATTATTATTATTAGGGAGTTATGATCTCCACACTACATTCGTGTCATGCAGATCTCAACACTAGTTATTATTATCTCGACATATAATAGAATTCCAATGTGTATGCTATATATCATTGTACAATTTTGTTTCACAATACTACTAGAGCATAATTCAGTTCCTTCTAAAACAATATTGTTTTAGGTTGGTGATCAATATAGAAGGATAAATAATAACAATAATCATCTCTCAGCATTACTGTAAAATAACATTACATAAAAGGTCGGTTATAAAATCATTTAGTATTTTGCAAAAAAAACAAGCTTGTATATATATGATTGCAAATATTGATCACACACATTATTCACTGAATTTCCTTAACTCACACATCTTAAGTATTCCCTCCATCTATATTATAAGTCATTTTAGCTTTGTCCTAAGCCAAACTTATCTGACTTTGACCAAATTTATAGAAGAAATATATTAGCATTTCTTGATGATGCAATACGTTTCACATTTTCTTGCTATAAATATCCTGATGGGATACTACAAAATAGCATTTTCCTTATCCTGACTCTTGAGTTGTAATAGTTTGTCTGATATGCACATGCATGCATATATATTACTAGAAACAGAAGTCTACTAATGCATGGTACCTACGTGCTAGATTTCAGTGGTGGACATCCAAATTAACTTACAGTTCTTCTATCATGTTTATTGTATTTTCACAGGTAACATATGCCTTTAGATAACACACGTGCTTATTATCGATTTTGCCTAATTATATACACTACACTGTCATGGTACTCCATATAAAAAATGAGGGACCTTATATTTATAAATCATGTTCGCAATATATAGTCCCACCTATCTCTTATATATATGATGACACATGTTTGGTGAACAAATTGAGGGGGTTGTCGATAATGGAAATGGGCAGAAAACTTTTTTGCCTACATGAAACCATTTTCCCAGTGCTTAGTCAGAATAGTTATATGAAAATGGTAAAATGCTCAAGTATTAGATAAAAATTTCTTAGATAAGTTTGTTAATTATAAATCAAGGAGAACCAAGTTCCCATAGGATTCGTGTTCATGAACTGTGAACTATTAATTCCATTCAGACTATAACTATGGAAATATATTTCTACTACTCCGCATCCAGGCCATAATATTTGAGTTGCCCTTGAAAACCAATATGGTCATGGTTTTGGTTGTTGATTTTGATTAGTGTTGTGTGAGGTTTGAAACATTTTATGAGCCCCCTCATCAATCACAATGCCACGACAGGAGAGGAATATTTCTTTCATTCCATCCAAAACAGTTTTGGTTAGAGAATACAGTTTGGTGCTATATACAAGTTGGCTCACCCGCAGCGAAGCACGGGCATCAGTGGCTAGTAGCATAAAGGAGCGAGTCCAGCCCAAAAAGTACAATGGGCAAGGTTCAAAATGCATGCTCACCTTTTCTTCCTGTGTGATTTACCAAAACAAGTGTGGGACTCTTCTTCCACTCCTTTACCACTTCACTAAATTAACCCAGCTCAAGATGGTGTGCAACTTATTCTTCATGATCTTCTAACTTCTAATCCTAATTAAGAAACTCTATGCAAAACTTTGTTTATTTTGTGGTACATATGGAAAGCACGTAATGATTATCGCTTCGAAAGGAAGAAATGGAATTCCTCTCAGGTACACAATGCAGATGCAACTCACCTTCACTCACACCACTCAGCTTGGAAGGAATACTGGAGGAGTGATGAGCCTCCAAATTGCTCCAACACCAACACTGACCAATAGACACCTCCATCACACACTCAGCCGACACATCCACTGTTTGTTTCTGGTTTCAGGTGTTACACGGATGTGATATTATCACCTGATATGCCCGGGGCTCCTCCCAGACCTGCTAGCCTGGGAATCTTCATTGTTAACACTGATATCGATCCTCCTTTCAGCATGTTCATAACAGCATCTTTGCAGAATTCATCCTCGGTGATCATGGCAGAATCAACAACTCTTGCCTTGGCCACCTTAATGTGCAGCAATATGGGACTTCATAATACTCAGTTCTTCACTGATTGTCAGTTGTTGGTCAACTGTATCAATGGAGATAATCCCTCTGACCCCCAGATTGGAGGATCAAACCCTTCAGGCCTTCACCCAAGCTATTGTTGCCTCTTTGACAGGTTCCTCCAAGATCCACAAGATACCCAAAACTCAAAATCAGATGGCTGACTCACTTGCTACAAGAGGACTTAGTACTTCACAATCTATTAAAGTTCCTCTTTCTACAATTTGCTGTAACCCTGCTCATTCCCATGGGTGCCCTCTTCTGTGTGAACTCCAGTTTGTAACCATTAACGATGTAATGGTTTCAACACCTTTATGCTGTTATGTTATGAATGATGTCGGTGTTGAGATTAGTCCCGACACTAACTAGTGAAATGCGCTGTGATCAGTCTCTCGATGGTCGGTGCTAAGCAATGCAAGGACACGAGTTTATCCTGGTTCCGGCCACAGGGCCGTACGTCCAGCAGGTTGCACGTGTGCGCTGTATTGCGATGCACCAGGGGTGCCTGTAGAGGGGGGCTACAAGCAAGGCGGGAGAGGAGGAAGAGCCTCCAGGTCCCTGCTAAGTGATTGAGGCAAAGTGCCAATATCGGTGGGAATGTAGACGCGGATGCGAGTGAGCGTGTCGTTGTGTTCTCCCCGCGGCTGGGCGGCCACCTCCTCCTTTTATAGGCCAAGGGGAGGCAACCTACAGGCATGCCGTGGGGCTTTTTGAGCAGTGTCGTGGTACCGGCATACAGTGCCTGCGATTTGAAGGCCGTCCTGGCGAATCCTGGCCCTTACATGCGTCGTGGCAACTCCTGTGCTTATCCAGAGGCGGCTTCGAGGGTGGTCCTGCAGATGCCCGCGTCCGGTTGTCGTCCGTACCCCGATTCGAGGGTTTGGCTGATGAGAGAGCCTGTGCTGCACAGGGGCTGACGTGGCGGCGTCCCGTCGGAACAGGTCTCCACAGCGTCAGGGATGGCTCCACAGTGCCCGGAATGGCGGAACAGGGCCGGGGATGGCCGCACGAGGCTGGAGGTGACAGAGGGGATGTGCCCCGCTCACCCTACGTCACGGCCCCGTCTTGGGCGATCGCCAGGTCGGCAGCCGTACGTCTCTCAAGGATGTCGTCGGGCCCCTTCGAGGGGCGCGGCGTGGAAGAAGGACAGGGGCGGGTGGCACAGTGCTGTGGAGTGACGCCGGCCATACCGCACAGTGCCGAGGATGTCAGCACAGCGACGGGCTTGTCCGCACAGTGTCGGGACCAGATTCCCGGGCGGTGTCAGGGATTCCGCGCGGCGGGGATCTCGCCTTTGACCGCGGCGCCCGTGACGTGACGGGGCATTTAATGCCTTGGTCGGGAGGAGTGGTTGAAATGCCTTGAGCCGAGGGGTGGGAGCCTCGAGCGAGGCGGAGACCCACTCGAGGAGTGCTGACCCTCGAGCGAGACGGAGATTCACTCGAGGGGTGTCGGGCCCTCGAGCGAGGCGGAGGTTTGCTTGCGTGACGTCCGATCCTCGAGCGAAGCGGAAGTTCGCTCGAGGGCGGCTGGTGCGCCTGCTTGGTGGGCCATGAATGCCGTTGGGTCGCAGCAAGCCGTGTGCTTTGCTTGCGCCTTGGCTGGGGTTGATTTGGGAAGTGTGTTTTGACGATTTTTATTATTTTCGGAAAGGGTGATTTCTCCCATAGTTAGGGGACCCCTTATGGCTGTCCCCGACAGTAGCCCCCGAGCCTTTGCGGGAATAGTTAGAGAATTCCGCAAAGGCTGAGGCCTTTGGTAGGACTTTCTTCCCCTCTGGATGTGTGTAACGTTCCGTGGGGGCGCGCTAGCGCACCCGCGGGTGTAGCCCCCGAAGCCTTGGAGGAGTGCGCGCACTTGTGCAAGGCTTTTGCACTGAGCCGCCAATCCATAGAGCATTTGTTTCAGCCAGCCTCGGTGATGTTTCAGCCGGCCTCGGCGATCTTACGCGTGCGGAGTGGCGTTGACCACGTCTGGGATGAATCCTAGAGGGTTCGCTCACTACCTCCGAGGGGGGTGGCTTTTTTCAGACACATCCAGAAGGTGTAGCCGTGCGACGAGCCCCCGAGCCCGGGCCTGTGTGGGAGCGATCAGGGCGAACTCTTCGACTTATTCGTGCGCCCCTCGTCACCCTTCCGCAGGGAGGAGGGGTGAGGTGGTCCATGCTTCCCATCGAACAGGCCGCGAGTCATGGACGCTTCGTTGAGCTGCTAGCGGGTAATTCAAGTGGACGTCCGTGCCCCGTTCGATAAGGGTCGGCTCGTGGTCCGGGGACACGTCCATGGGAGCACTTTACGTGGGTGTGCTAGGCAGGGCTCGGTCCCGTTCGATGAGGACCGAGGGCGCGGAAGCTCTCCCTCGATGGGATCCCTCGACTAGCTGCCCTCGTTTGGCCTTGAATACAAACTATGGGGCGCCCCCAAACTTCTGAGTTCGGGGATTGGCTCGGTCGTGCACGCCCTGGTCGTCCCTGACTCTGTTGATCTGAAACGCCTGTTCGAACCTTCCGCAGGCCGGGACTCGGATTCCTGATCAGTAGGGGCCTTGCGAGGCGCGCTCGCGCGACCCCGTATTTGGTCAACCTGTGGCGCCCGTCACACCCCCATTGTGCCGAGCTTCGAACCACCGGCCAGTTGTGCCTCGTTAGGAGGCGCATCTGTGGTGCCCATAGGACCCTTTGCGGGCTGAGCTTCGAACCACTGATCAGTAAGAATTTTGGGGTGAGGCGCCAGGCGCTCCCCAAACCGCGCTTTCGAGGGCCATCTCGAGCAAGCGTGTTCGAAGCTACCCCTGACCCCTCGAGCCGTCCATTAGGGGCTCGTCAAGGGGTCAGGCCTCTATCCCCTGTTCGTTGGGATCCACGGGGGCTTCTTCTCCCGGACAGATTCCCTCTCCCTTCGTTTTCGGTCGTGGACTCGGGTCAGCCACACGCGTGGGGTCGTGGCCCACGTGGCGCTCCAGGAGAGCACCGCGCACGCCTTTTCAGGCGATGTGGAGGTACTGCGCGGCGGTTCGCGTTTTTACCGCGCCGTAATGATGGCGCCCGCGCGTGCGCGCGGTGATTTCGGGATAGTGGGGCCCGGGCGACGTCCCTCACATTAACTGCGGCTGCGCGCCCCGGCCCCCGTCCGTTCGATCCCCGCGCCCTTTCTTGTTATAAAAAACAGCGGGTGGAGAGGAGAAGTTTTACCTTAGCCATTTCGCTCGCTGCACACTCGCCTTCTTCTTCCTCTCGCCTCCAAAGCTCGCGCCCACTCACAGCCTCCGCCTTCGCATTCGTCTTCCGCCCCGCGTTCGTCATGGTCGAGTACCTGGAGGTCGGGCCGTGGGGTCGGTCCAACGTGGATGCACACCTCCTCGAAGGGCTCTGTCGGTGTTTTAGACCGGCAACCTACCAAGGGGAGTACCCGAGGTAGATGAATGTGGCCTCGCTGAGATCGGTAACTCGAAGGAGAGACACGTGGCACACAATTTAGACAGGTTCGGGCCGCGAGGTGCATTATACCCTACGTCCTGTATGCTGCGTAGCTCTGGATTGATTGGGTGTGTTTAAAGATGATGCGGATGAAGAGATAGGGGTCCCTGCCTCGCCTTATATAGTCCGGGAGGCAGGGTTGCAAGTCGGTTTGAGGGAAGAGTACTAGTCGTGTACGGCTAGGAGTACTCTACATGGATCCGGACATGTGTAGCTTCCTAACCGAGTACTATCCCTCTGTAGTCCTTGCGCTCCACGCCAGCAGATGCCGTGTTGCCCAAGTCGAGTAGTCCCAGGGGCCCACTGAGTAGTCGGTCCTGGTACCCACCAGAGTAGTGGGCCCAGGGATGTCCATACGACAAGCCCCCGAGTACTTTGTAGTTGAGCAGGATGTCTTCGAGTAGTCTTGATGGCCTTGGCGAGTAGTCCTTGAGCGTCCCCGAGTTCCACAAGCCGAAAGTCCTCAAGAGTGCTTGAACCATCCCGAGGCTGGAAGGTACTCCAGCTGATCTTTGAGTAGTCTTGAAGTCTTCTCGAGTAGTCCCCAAGCGTCCCCGAGTGCTTCTCTCGAAGGTCTTCAATAATACTCGCGATGTCTTGATGAAGAGACCATATGGAAAATGCGATTTGGAGAATCGCATTCCATATGGAATGTAGCCCCCGAGCCTTAGGTCGAATCGTAGATTCAAGCTGAGGGTCAGTCTGAAGTTCTGCCAATCTTATTCCGAAAAATCCGGAGAAAAAACCGAAGGACACGTGGCACGGAGCCCCCGAGCCTTGAGTCGAGTACTTTCTCTCGAATTAAAGGGTCATCTTGACTATAGAATGTGTTCTGAGTGGGTCTTGAATCTGGTTGTATCCCACTGAGGTCATCCGAAGTAGTTGAGCCCCCGAGTTGGAGAGCATCGAGTACTGGAAGTTGAAGAGTCACGCTGCTGCCACTAGGTCACCCGTCTGGCGCCGTATCTGCCCGCTGAGAACCGAGCCGCCAGGGCCGGTTATAAATAACCAGTGAGTCCCTTAGGGTTTTTCACTCCTAGCAGTTGCATTCCTCCGATTAGATCTGAATCGCCGCCCCCTCCGCTCCTCTACTGCCGCCGCCGCCACGCAGAGACCTAGATCCATTTGCTCGTGCTGCCGCAGTTCACCCGCCGCTGTAGCCCCCGAGCAAATGCGAGTGAAGACACCCGTCATTTGGAGAATGAAGGGATCTCCAGCGAAGGGCAAGAAGACCGGCGCGTCGAAGAAAAGGAGCCGCGATGAAGAAACCGGTGATGCCGGCCAGTCGTCGGCGTCGCCACCATCGTCCCCTCGCCCCAATCCGGCGGAGGAGTGGAAGAAGGCGAAACTGAAGACCGAGGACCTCCTCGCCTTGGTCAACAGTGGGTTCCTTCGTGAGAAGGAGGTGGATCTATGGCGCACCGCCACCGGCGATCCATACCCGATGGAGAAGAACCCGGACGAAATCCCAATGTTCACCCGGTTCGTAGAGCGCGGATTGGCGCTCCCCGCCAGTGATTTCTTCAAGGGTCTGCTCAGGTACTACGGCATCGAGTACCTTAATCTCAACCCCAGCGGAATCTTCCATGTTTCTATTTTTGTCCACTTCTGCGAAGCATTTGTGGGTATCAAACCCCACTGGGTGCTGTTTCGGAAGTTCTTCCGTTTGAAGCCGCAACCGAGCACCAACGACACACGAGTAGTCGGAGGTGCCGGTATCCAGATGCGTGAGGATGCCGCCGACCAGTACCTGCCGTACAAGTTGATAGACTCCAACCAGGACTGGAAGGCCAAATGGTTCTACATCAGCAACCACCATCCTGAGCTGCCGAAGCCGAGCGGGTGTCAACCGAAGCACAAGCTGTGGTGGAACACAGAGCCCACCATGCAAGAGGGTATTCAGCTATCGGAGTTGCTGAAGAAGATCAAGGCCTTGCGAGAAGCTGGTCTGAGGGACGAACATGTGGCCTTCAGCTTCATGAAGAGGAGGGTGCAGCCACTGATGGCACGAGATACCCTCGGGTACCAGTACACCGGCGACAAGGATACGTCCCGGATGCCTGGCTTTGAAGTCGAGGATGACGTCATTGTCGAGAGGCTGGGCAAGATCTTCAAGGACATGCCGCCGTACACTCCTTGCCCGGTTCCCGAGTACTCCGCAGCTCGGCCGCCAAGCCAGGTCAGTAGTCGTGACAGAAGCCCCCGAGTACTGATTAGCTTGAGGTAGTCGTATTCACATGTGCTGTATGTTGTAGGATGATGTGGCGAAATACATCTTCGTCCCGTCCTCCCCTCCGCGTCTCGAAGGACAGGCGCAGGGGAAGGAGGAGCCCAAGGGGAAAGAGCGCCGCGAAGTCGGTGAAGGCAGTGACGCCGTTGTCATCGAGTCCGGCTCTGATGACGATGAAGATGAAGAAACACTGCAGCAAAGGTTCCAGCTGTGCTCCAGGTTTAGCCGAGCTGGGATGCCAGACGTCCCAGTCATCATCGAGAGGCCGTCGAGTCTCGAGGCTAACCTGCCGGTGTTGCCGAGGAGGCCTCGCAACGTGGTGCGGAAATGCGCCGTCAAGAAGCTGAAGATCTTCGAGACGACCAACCAAGAGGTAAACACCGCGACTAGAGTAGTCGAGCACAGCTGATAAGTAGTCGTGTGCTGAAGATTTGTCTTGTAATGTTGCAGGATATCCCCTCCCCGGACCCCGTAGACCAGGGCGACGAGGGGGTCCTGGACACCGTGGGAGCGGCAGCTGAGAGGAGTATCAGCCCGCCTCCGTCAACCGAAGAAGTCGTGCCAGCAGCGGCACGGCAGGAGACCGGCGCTGCGGAGCCGCAGCCATCGGTTGAAGAAGGACGAAACCCTCGCCGGCTGCAGCTATGGAGCGACCAGAGGAGGCGTCTGTTGAGGCCGGAGCTACCACCGAGGCTGGCATAGTTGATATTGCTAGTATACTAGGTGCTCCGACCGTTACCGTGGTGCGGTCCACACTGTAAGTGCTTATGAATTTTCAAATAGTCGTGTAGATGGCAGACTTGCATTGCTGACTTGATTACTCCGTGATGCAGGAAATCCACGGACCTGTCGTGGGACGGTGAGGAGACCAGCACTCCAGCCGACGGAGAGGGCCACTCGGCGGAGGAGCGCGAACCCACGCCGCCGCCACAGACTGAAGTCGCGGTGGAGTCGACGTTGGAGGAAGCCACCTTGGTTGAAGGTATGTGTCCTGTCACCACTGGTAGTCATCATGCATAGTAGTCGGAGCCGCTGATATTAACTGCGTGTACTCATTGTGCTAGGAGCACAAGCTGAGGGAACTTCAATTCCTGAAGCCGTGGCCATGGAAACGACTACTGTGGAGTCGGAGCCCACAGGACCGGTGGCTGGGACGGCGGAAGAAACAGCCCCCGAACTGGGGACTGTGGTGGCCCCCGAGTTGGGTGCGGAAGTGCAAGACGATCCGCTCCACGGGACGAGCACGGACGTAGTCGTCCGCTCGCCCATCATAGAGGAAGCCGCGCCGATCCGTTCGGCGACTATGGCAGAAGAGGCATCTTCGAGCCGCGGGGGTCTTGAGCTGTTGGAAGACAATCTTGTCGATCCGACTGTTGTTGCTCTGAACATGGAGTCATGGCGGCGTACCCAGCAGTGGGTCAAGGTACGTTGCAAGTACCTCGAGTAGTCTTGTACGACGAAATACAAAGTACCCGTTTGACTGTTCTGTCTGCGCAGGATATTGTTGAGAGATCCCGCGAGAAGTTCGAGCTTCTGAAGGGGTACGGTGACACAGTCCTTCGTGCTGAAGCCTTGGAGAAGGAGCTTGATAAGTCGAAGAAACATTCCGCCCTGCTCCAATCCAAGCTCGACGGTGCCTTCGCCCAATACCATAACGAGGTGCAGGAGATGCAGGCGAAGAGGGACGACTTGATTCGGAAAAACAAGTCGCTGCGCCAGAAGAATAAAGGTATGTTTCCTGCCAAAGCCTTTGAGTACTTATTAGGGTACCTTGGTGTAATCTGATAGTGTGATGAGTTGTCTGCAGAGCTTGAAGAAAGGGTCGACCAGCTGAAGGCGTCGGAGACGGACTTGAAGAACATCGTGTATCGTGAGACTGACAAAAGAGAGGTACTTGAGTATGAGTACGCTCAGTTGCGCCATGAGTGTATCAAGCACATGGAGCTTCGTGAAGCCTCAAACCGTGACCTTGTCAATTGCTATAAATCTCTGCAGAAGCTCAATGAAGATTGCGAGAAGCTGCGGGGCCAGCTGAAGGAACTTGAGGAAGCCGCGCTACCCATTGCAAGGCTGCTGGTGCCACACCCGGGCGGACCGAAGATTGCTCCACTGGTGGACCGGTTGAAGGAAGCCCCCGGGCGCCTGGCGACATATGTCAAGCACTTGGCGAAGTCGATCCCGAACCAAGTCTTGGCATACATGAAGTCATATTTCCCCAAGGCTCCAGTGAACGTAGTCGCCGGTGGACTTGCAGCGAACTGTACTGACGATCAGTACAAGACCCTCCTGGAGGAGATGGCGCCCATTGCTGAACAAGTGGCGGAAAAGCTCAACCTTCAGTAGGAGTACCTGTAGGAGTAGCTTAAAGTAGTTGATGTAAAATAAACAGAGTTGTTAGTAACTTGTTTGGATTATCAATGAAAGTTGTCCACGATATATCTGTGAAATAAGTACTCATTGCTGCCACTTGCAACGAAGTGTGCGGAGTACCAAACCGTGGTGGAGCTTGTGAGTAGTAGTACTCAGTAGGAGATGCCTGATTGGAAGGCACAGTAAATAAGTTGAATGAAAATCAAACTTTATTACTGATGAATAAGTACACCTGGATGGTCATGGCCGTTTACAAGTGTAGTCGCCAGGACCCGGAGGCCGCCTACGGCTAAGTGGCGCTAGGAACCTTAGGCCGCTTACAGCTACAGATCCGTTAGTTGTCGTATAGACTGGATCTAGAGTACATGGTCTTACAGACCGCCGCTAGAGTCCTCAGCGCTCTAAGCAGCCCAAGATCCATTAGTAGCCGTTGACGCTGGATCTTGTAGAAGAGTAGTCCGGAGACTAGTGCCAGGGCCGGAAGGCCGCTTACAGCGAGGAGTCCGTGAGTAGTCGTGTAGACCTGGACCCGTAGAGTAGTCGAGCGACTACGCGTAGAAGCGACACAGCTGGTCGACATTCCACGAGTTGCTGATGTCGTCGCCTTCAAGTGTTTGGAGGCAGTAGGAGCCTGGTCCGGTCACCTTGGAGATTGAGAAGGGACCTTCCCATGGTGAGCTGAGCTTGTGTAGTCCATCCGTGTTCTGGATACGACGGAGGACTAGATCACCGACGTTGAAGGAGCGTTCCTTGACGTTGCGATCATGGTAGCGTCGGATACCCTCGAGGTACCTTGCTGATTGGACGAGGGCGGCACAGCGGGCTTCTTCGAGACCGTCGATGTCAACCCGTCTGCTGTCTTCTGAGATGCCTTCGTCGTATTGCTCTACTGCCAGGGATTCCCACATCACGTCGGCAGGTAGAATAGCTTCAGAGCCGTAGACCAGGAAGTAGGGCGACTGCCCCATCGGCTTGGTAGGCTGAGTACGAAGCCCCCAGAGTGCGTTGGGTAGTTCCTTGATCCACTTGCCTCCTTTGGTATTAGCTGCGTCGTGCAATCGCTCCTTGAGGGCGTCGAGTACCATCCCGTTAGCGCGCTCAACTTGGCCGTTGGCGCGGGGATGGGCGACTGAGACATACCAGACGTCGATCCCGCTGTTCTCGCAGTACTCCCAGAACTGATGGTTGTTGAAGTTGGAACCCAAGTCTGTGATGATACGATGGGGCAGCCCGTAGCGATGCACGAGTTCATCCAAGAAGTCGAGTACTCTGTCGGCCTTTGGGCAGGTGACCGGATTGACTTCGATCCACTTGGTGAACTTGTCGATAGCCACCAAGACTCTGTTGAATCCTCCTGGCGCAGTTGGCAGAGGCCCAATCATGTCGAGCCCCCAGCAGGCAAAGGGCCAGGTTGGTGGTATGGTGACTAGCTTGTAGGCTGGGACGTGTTGCTATTTGGCGAAGAATTGACATCCTTGGCACTTTCTAACGAGTTCTTCAGCGTCGGTCAGAGCTGTGGGCCAGTAGAAAGCTCGTCGGAAAGCCTTGCTCACCAGCGTTCGAGAAGACGCGTGGTGGCCGCAGACGCCTTTGTGGATCTCCTCCAAGATATCCTTACCTTCTTCTCGAGGTATGCACTTCATGAGTACTCCGGAAGTAGCACCTCGTCTGTAGAGCTTGTCTCTGACTAGTACGTAGGCCTTGGCTCGGCGGATGAGTTGTTCGGCCAAGTTCTTGTCGGATGAGACCTTCTGCTCGCGGATGCAGTCGATGAAGGGTTGTCTCCAGTCCACGTCAACCATCATGACCTCCTGGCCGAATTGTGGTGGGACAGGGTCAGTGGTCGTTGGCGCCGACTCCGGGATGGATGGCGCGTGAAGCTCGTGGACGAAGACTCCAGCAGGTACTTGCGCGCGAGTAGAACCAAGCTTTGACAGGACGTCGGCGGCAACATTGTTGTCGCGGACGACGTGGTGGAACTCAAGACTGTAGAACTTGTTCTCGAGCTTGCGGACTTCCAGACAGTAGGCATCCATGTTCTCCTTGTTACGATCCCAAGACTTGTTGACTTGGTTGGTGACCACTGCGGAGTCACCGTAGACTAGTAGCCGCTTGATGCCCAAAGAGATTGCGAGGCGGAGCTCGTGAAGTAGGGCTTCGTACTCGGCTTCGTTGTTTGAGACCTTCCAGAAGATCTGCAGGACGTACTTGAGTTGTTCGCCCTTTGGAGAGATCAGTAGTACCCCTGCACCTGCCCCTTCGAGCTTGAGTGAGCCGTCGAAGTACATCACCCAGTGTCCTGGGCGCTCTGTTGGAGTTGGTAGCTGATTCTCCCGCCACTCTGCCATGAAGTCGACTAGTGCCTGGGACTTGATAGCAGTACGTGGCTTGAAGTCGATGTTGAGGGCGCCGAGTTCGACCGCCCACTTGGAGATTCTTCCAGTCGCATCCTGGTTGCGGAGTATGTCACCGAGCGGGTAGTCGGTGATAATAACAATCGAGTACTCCTGGAAGTAGTGTCGTAGCTTCCGCGAGGTGATGAGCATTGCGTAGAGTAGCTTCTGGACCGGCTGGTACCGTGCCTTGGACTCTGAGAGAACCTCGCTGACGAAGTAGACTGGTCGCTGGACTGGGTAGGCGTGGCCTTCTTCCTGCCGCTCGACGACGATGGCAGTGCTGACCACATGAGTAGTCACAGCGAGGTAGAGCAGTAGCTGCTCCTTTTTGCGAGGAGCCGTGAGGACCGGTGGCTTAGACAGGAAGTCTTTGAGCTGCACCAGAGCTTGATCAGCCTCCGCGATCCACGCGAACTTCTCTTGATGCTTGAGTAGTTTGAAGAAGGGTAGTCCCCGTTCTCCAAGCTTCGAGATAAATCTGTTCAGGGCCACCATGCACCCGGTCAGCTTCTGGACATCCTTTATGCAGGTTGGAGCTTTCATGTTGGTGATGGCAGAGATCTTCTCAGGGTTGGCTTCGATGCCACGATGGCTGATGATGAAGCCGAGTAGTTTCCCAGATGGTACGCCGAAGACGCACTTGTTGGGATTGAGCTTCCATTGGTACTCTCGCAGGGATGCGAAAGTCTCTTCAAGATCGGCGATGAGCGTATCAGAGTTTCTGGTCTTGACGACCACGTCATCTACGTAGGCTTCAACGTTCTTGTTGAGATGCTTCTTGAAGCAGGCCTGGATAGCTCGTTGGTAGGTGGCGCCGGCGTTCTTCAACCCGAACGACATTGTCGTGTAGCAGTAGGCGCCGAACGGGGTGATGAATGCGGTCTTCTCCTGGTCTTCTTCCTTGATAGCGATCTGGTGGTACTCGGAGTAGCAGTCGAGGAAGCAGAGCAGGTTGCAACCCGCTGTGGAGTCGATGACTTGATCAATCCGCGGCAACCCGAAGGGGTCTTTGGGGCAATGCTTGTTGAGGTCGGTGTAGTCGACGCACATCCTCCACTCGTTGGTGTTCTTCTTGCGGACGAGGACGGGGTTGGCGAGCCACTCAGGGTGGAAGACTTCACGGATGAAGCCCGCCGTGAGTAGTTTGGCGAGTTCCTTCTTGATGGCATCCTGTTGGTCGTCGGTGAAACGGCGAAGGTCTTGTCGCTTGGGAGTAGCTTTAGGATCGACGTTGAGTGAGTGCTCGATCAGCCTCCTGGGCACCCCTGGCATGTCCGCTGGCTTCCATGCGAAGATGTCTTGGTTAGCCCGGAGGAAGCTGATGAGCGCGTCTTCCTATTTCGGGTCAAGACCCGCCCCGATCATGGTAGTCTTACTGCTGTCACCCATCCCAAGGTCGATGGCCTTCACTTGGACTTCCTCTGATGCCTGAGGCTTGTTTGCGGTGTCGGTCTTCTCGGGAATCTCGAGTTCAGTTGGGGCGAGCCTCTTGGACGTAGCAAAGATCTCCATCATTGCATTGGGTACTTGGTTGGTTGCTGCGAGTTCCACGACTTTGGTGTCACAGTCGAACGAGATCTTCAAGTCCCCTTGCAATGTGAGTACTCCGGCAGGACTTGGCATCTTGAGTACCAAGTAGGTGTAGTGTGGTACCGCCATGAACTTGGTGATAGCTGGTCTGCCGAGGATGGCATGGTAGGAGGTTTCGAAGTCCGCAACCTCGAACTTGATGTACTCGGTGCGGTAGTTCTCCCTTGTCCCCCGAAGGTAACTGGCAGGACCACTGAGCCTAATGGAATAGCCGCGTTACCGGGGACAATGCCGTAGAAGGGTGACGCGCTCTTGGTGAGCATGTCGGTGATGTCGAGCTTCATCTTCTTCAAGGTCTTGGTGAAGAGGACGTTGAGTCCGCTCCCGCCGTCGATGAGGACCTTGTTGAGTCTGGAGCCCGCGACTACAGGTTTCAGGACGAGTGGGAAACGTCCTGGTTCGGAGAAGCCTGTCCATTGATCCGCGCGGGAGAAGGTGATGGGTACCTCCGACCACCTCAGAGGTGTCGGCACCGCTGGTTCGATGTTCAAGACTTCCCGTCGGGTGGCCTTCTGAGACCGTCTGGTGGGTAGTCCGCCGAATAGGACATTCACCATCTTGTCAGGTTCCTGGAAGTCACCGTTGCCCTCGTCGACTTTTTTCTTGCCCTTCTTGTCGTGAGGAGGCCGTGGGTCGGGAGTATCCTTGAGTGCTCGCCGGAGCTGGTAGCACTGCTCGGTGGTGTGATTACCATCCAGATGCCACGGGCACTTCTCTTTGAGCAAGTCTCTGAAGCCGCCTGAGGTCTTTTTCGAGTTGTCCTTTGTAGGGCGCTGTATAGCCGTGACTGTGTTGTCTGGCTTGCGCTTGCGGTTGGAGCTCGAGTAGTTGTTATTGTGGCGACCCCCTTGATCTTTGTTGTTGTTGTTGCCGCCCGTGCTGCTCTTGTTCTTGCCGCGAATGGAGTCGTACTTGGCGTTCGCCTTGTCCTCTTCGTCGGCCCATTACGTGATCATGTCTTTGAGCTTGGTGATGGAGCTCGGGCGGCGGCGACCGAAGTCTTCGAAGGTGCGACGGTGATAGAGTCCGTCTTGGAAGAGATCGATGACTTCTTTGTCGGTGACGTCGACTACGGTCGCACGCTTGTCGAAGAAGCGCCGCATGTACTGGCGGAGTGTCTCACCTTGTTCTTGCTTAACCATTGCCAGGTCCATGCGGGTACCCGAGCGCCCCATGGCGCCCGCGAAGTTGCTGGTGAACTGAGCCTTCAGCTGGTCCCACTGGTCGATCGAGTTCTTTTCAAGTGACTCGAGCCATGTGAGTGGAGCCTGGTCCAGGCAGAAGGGGAAGAAAAGGCACTTCGCATCATTGTTGCCACCAGCATTTTCGATGGCCAAGGCGTAGCACCTGAGCCACTGAACTGGATCTTGCTTCGTGTCATACTTGGAGATCCCGAGAGGTTTGAATTTCTCGGACAGAAGCTGGTTGCGAAGTCTTGCAGAGTATGCGGGGAAGCCGTCACTGTCGCTTGCTTCAGTAGCCTTCTTGCGGCGGATCTCGTCGATCTTGTGGCGGGCATCGTAGCCGCCACGTGTGTTGCCGGTGGCATGGCTAGTCGCGTGGCCTCGGCCGCCGCGATCACCACCGCCACCAGCTCTTCTGCCGGCGTCATGGGATGAACTCCCGCCGCTGCTGCCACCACCGCCGCCGCCGCCGCCGCGGCTACCTCCGGTGCCACCCTGGCTGATGCCGCCCTGTGAGGGTCCTCCAGTCGAGGCCCTAGAGCAGTTGGAATTTGGCTGGTGTTCACCACGGACACGGTTGCGTCCGCCGTCTGCCGGGCTGCGGCTAGTGGCTTCGTGGTTTCTGGCGTTCTTAGTTCTGACGGGGGGCACTTGAGCAACCCTGTTGTCGACCCGCATGAAGTAGGCGTCTTTAGCGAGTTTGGCGATGACTTCACCCGCGCGGATCCCCTGGGCTTGCCGTGCTATCGTGGTGATAGACATGAGGCACTGCTCAGGAGTAGTGTGCACCCGGTTGGCAACTTGCTCCAGGGCCTCATTGAGGTTCCGGATGGGGAGAGTTTCCCGGAGGCGTCTGCGTCGATCGTTCCGCTTCCTGTTGCGGTCACGCCGAGCGTTCTTGTCTTCGGAGGTCTCATTCGGAGGTGCGTTGGCAGACAACTCGTCCTCGGAGATGTCGTCAAGGTACCGGTCGGGTCGGTTTTCCGAAGTCCCAACATCTGTGGCCGTCATGAAGACTTCACGGTTGGGAGTGCAGAGACTGGAGTCAGTAGTCGCCACCTCGGTGGGGGTGTGCTCGTCGTTTAGAGCCAATGGGGTCCCCTCCTGGAAGGGGAGTGAATCGAGGTAGGCGACGCAGCGTGAGTTGTCGTCCGTCAAGTCTGCGGGCTTGCGGTCGGGCCAGTAGACGAATTTGCCGGCGGGAGTGGATGTAATGACCAGGCCGGTGGCAGGACCTGACAGCGGTTCCTCAGTCATGATGAGCTCGGACTCGGACTCGATTGGGTCCGATCCGAAGTCGAACTCGTAGGAAGAGTCCGAGTAGTAGCCGGTTGCGGTGTTGGAGTCCGAGGAGTACTTGGAGGCGATCTCCTTGCCGGCCCGACGTGCGGCGAGGGCTTCCGCGTGGGCCCTGCTTGAGTTGCAGAGACCGTATGGGAAGTGCCCGTGGAGAGGGGCCGCTTCACACAATGTCTCAGGAGCCGACTCGTATGAGGCGATCCAGGGTGACGTCGAGTTCGAGTTGGAGGCGGATCCGAGCTCGAAATCGGCGATTTGGTTGTAGAGCGAAATTTCACCGAATTTTTCGACGAGTGGGCCCGTGGCGTCTTCGGGAAGCGTCACGAGCCCGGTCTCTGGGTCCGGGGTCATGGTGAGGTAGCGCTGGAACGATCCAGTGCCGTCAGCGGTGCAGACCCAGGAGCCGAAGACGAAGGTGTCGCCGCGGTTGAAGGCGGCGGTTGGCTTGATGACGATTGAAGCCGTCGAGTTCGCCATGTGATCTTCGGCGAGTTCCCCTACCTAGCGCGCCAGCTGTCATTGTTTAGACCGGCAACCTACCAAGGGGAGTACTCGAGGTAGATGAATGTGGCCTCGCCGAGATCGGTAACTCGAAGGAGAGACACGTGGCACACAATTTAGACAGGTTTGGGCCGCGAGGTGCGTAATACCCTACGTTCTAGATGCTGCGTAGCTCTGGATTGATTGGGTGTGTTTACAAGATGATGCAGATGAAGAGATAGGGGTCCCTGCCTCGCCTTATATAGTCCGGGAGGCAGGGTTACAAGTCGGTTTGAGGGAAGAGTACTAGTCGTGTACGGCTAGGAGTACTCTACATGGATCTGGACATGTGTAGCTTCCTAATCGAGTACTATCCCTCTGTAGTCCTTGCGCTCCACGCCAGCAGATGTCGTGTTGCCCAAGTCGAGTAGTCCCAGGGGCCCACCGAGTAGTCGGTGCTGGTACCCACCAGAGTAGTGGGCCTAGGGATGTCCATACGACAGGCTCGTCGCCGGCGGGCAGCTGACGGCCAACACCGACCCGAGCAGGCCGGCGTGGATCGTTCCACCGGCGCGGCATCAAGAGCCGCAGCCTCCGACGGGGTACGTGGTGAGCCTCGTTCATTTACACAAGCGGGGATTCAATACTCCCGCCGGCCGCTTCATGCGGGGACTGTGCTACCACTACGGCGTGGAGTTGCACAACTTTTCCCCCAACGCCATCTCGCAGGCGGCGACCTTCATGGGCGTCTGTGAGGGCTTCCTGGGCGTCCCCGTCTCATGGGACCTGTGGCTCCACTTGTTCCGGGGTGAGCTCTTCACGCTGGCGGCCGGCGGCAAGGGTAAGCGCCGGCTCGTTCGCGCCGGCGGGCTCACGCTCGCGCTGCAGGGGAAGGGGGTCGGCGTGTACCCACCCTGCACCATGATGAGCAACAATGCAGAGTGGGACAGGGGGTGGTTCTATCTTCGCAACGATGGCAACAGTCTCCCGCCCTACACCGGCAAGGTTCTGGACCACTGCCCGTTCCACTGGGGGCCGGGGGTGTCGGACCCTACGCGAAGGGCGAAGCTGGCGCCCTACCTGAAGGCGCTGAAGACCTTGACTGACGCGGGGTTGACTGCGGCGGCCGTCCTCGCGCAGTGTCACCAGCGGCGGGTGGTTCCCCTCATGGATAGGGCGCTCCCCATCTATAAGATGGCGGAGGGCGCGGACCCCGACGCGCTGGCGCACTCGCGGCTGGTGGCCGAGCCCCTTGCCCCGGTTTACGCGGCTCAGAGGGCGAGGCGCGCGGTGGACACCAGGAAGATGGTGTGCGACCCCGACGAGGTGCTATGGTCGCCTCGGATGCGGCCCGACGACAGGGCCATCGATTTGGTAAGAAATTTTTGTCAATCATACTATCTTCCAGATCAATTTTAACTTACGACGGCTATTTTTCGGTGTTTGCGGTGGTGGCAGCCGGAGATGGAGACGAGCGCTTATGGCTCGGATCCCCCCACGCCCAACTCACACGCCGCCAACCGCGAGAAGCAGCGGGAGGTGAAGGCGAAGGCGGACGCTGATAAGGCGAAGAAGAAGAGACGCGAGGAGCGCCGTCAAACGCACAACCTGGAGTGTGTGCAGCGGGAGAAGGAAGGCCTCCCCCTCCCACCGACCCCAGAGGATACGAGCAGCGGCAGCGACGCCGGCGTCGCCTGGGCCGAGCTGGAGGAGGATGAAGAAGTGGAGATGCCTTTGGCCTCGGGGGCCAAGGGCAAGGAGGCGGCCGTTCAGCCCGCGCCGTCGACGGCGCGGGCCCGCGCCGTGCCGGCCTCCGAGGCGGACTTGGCATCAGCCGGTGAGGGCGCCGCGATGGGGGGCGTGCTGCCCACGCAGGCCTCGAAGAAGCGCAAGCGCCAGGTGTCATCCCGACGGTAAGTGTCGTATCGTGTTCATCTCACCTAATTTTATTGGATCGAGACCCTGATTTCTCCTCTCCCTTTCTTCCAGCCGCGCCGGCGGCCCCATCGCACCTGAGCTGGCGCCAACCAAAACGCTGAGGGTAGGGGCGCGAGATGCGGTCCGCGCGACGCGGCCCCGCTCGGCGAGGTCGTCGCGGCCGGCGGTGGCGACGGCGTCGTCTTTTCAGTTGGCAGCGCCGCAAGACATTCCGCGAGAGGAGGAGAGGGCCTGCGTGGCTGCGTCCGAGGCAGGAGGTGGTTCGAGGGGTGGAGCCCCTCGAACAAGTGGTGCGGGAGAGGTCCCACCCGCGGCAGATGTGACCGTCCCGCGGGATGGGACCCTGGTGGAGGATGGTGGAGTGCGGGGGACGGGGGCTTCACTCGAGCGCACGTCTGGAGTGCCATCGCAGGGGGTTGGCCCGCAGGGGGCCGACGCATCGTCGTCGCGCTAGTGCGACTACGATGAATTCCCCGGCGATTGGTGCACCGGGCTGGATCATCCCTACGTCCCCTGGGATACAGTTGAGCGCTCGCACGCAGAGTTTCTCAACTGGAGGGAATTCCTCGAGGTGAGATCTCAGGTGCAGGACCTGCTTAGCGAGGCCTCGAGGCTTCACAAAGATGTGGCGGCGCCGCTGTTCCGGGTTCGTGTACTAATCCCGTCGCCCCCCCTTGTTTGCCCTTTTTCCTTTCTTGGCTATGTCTTGTCTGAGTCTTTCTCCGTTTTGTTTGTTTTTGGCAGCGGTTGTGGGGCGACGTAGGCGACAAGATTTCCTTCATCGCCAGGCTCCATGCCGACCACGAGGCGGCGTGCCGGGAGAACGAGCACCTGGGCCCGGCGATGGAGTGTCTCCGCGATGAGATGCTCGAGACGAAAGCGAGCCTCGAGTTGAAGAGGGGTGAGCTACATCGCGTGGTGGCGGAACGCGACGCCCACCGCACTATGGCGGAACAGAAGGCCAGGGAGGCCGAACAGCTCGGCGCCGCGCTGCAGAGCAAGAAGGGGGAACTCCAGCAGGAGCGCGTGGCGCTAAGTGAGGCGAGGTCCTAACTCGCGCTGAAGGACGCTGCCCTTGCGGAAGCGCAGGCTCGCGCCGAGCGCGAGCGCATGTCGCTGGAGGATGTACAGGCCCGCCTCACCCAGGCGGAGCAGAAAGCCCAAGAGGCTGAGGGGCTCGCCGCTGCCCTGAAGGAGAAGGGTGACGCGCTGGCGACGGTAGAGGGCCAGCTCACCGAGGAGCGCACTGCCCATGAGGGGGTGCAGTCTTAGCTCATGCTGAAGGACACAGCTCTCGCCGAGGCTCAGGCTCAACTTGAGCGGGAGCGCAAGGCGCTTGAGGAGGCGCGGGCCCAGCTCGCTCAGGCTGCAGAAAAAGCCCGGGAGATTGAGCAGGCGGGTGCCGCTCTCCAGGAGGCCCAGTCCCAGCTCCAGCTTGCGCACGAGGAGCTCGGGGGAGCGAGGGACACGCTTCAGCAGCGCGATGCCTCAATCTCCCAGCTCCGACGGGACGTCGACGCCACGCGAGCCGCACTTGAGACCGAGAAAATGCGAGCCGAGGGTAAGTCTCGTCCTTCAACCGTTTTGGTTCTTTGTTGCGCTTTACCGAGGCTTGACATTCGTTTTGGTGTTGCAGAGCTGCAGAAGGGCTCAGCGGACCCTTCAGGGGAGATGCAATCCCTCCAGGTCGCCTACAATGAAGCTCAGGGCGAGCTCGAGGGAGCTGAGGGTCAGACCTCGGGTAGCTCGATAGCGAGCCGCCTGCGGTCCCTTGGTGGCCAGGTCACTGAGCGCCTGCGCTGTGCCCTTCGGCTCGGTGTCCAGAACACCTTGGCGCTGACCTCAACCCATTACCTCCTCGACTTCAGTCTGCTGCAGGACGGCTACGTCTTCCCTGAAGACGTCGTAGGTGAGGATGCCGAGCTTGAAGCGGTGAGGGTGGTTGATGTGTCCGTGGCGGAGCCTGCTGCAGCCCTTGCTGATATGTTCGAGGTGGACCTGTTCCCCGATGCCGCTGAGGGTGAAGCCGCCGCTGCTCCGAGTCCCCGCGCTCCCTAAGGACTCGGGTCTCGAGGCCCGTTGGTATTTTGTTAGAAATTCGGGTGAACGTTAGTCGTTTGTATAAACAATGCTTTGTGCTATGCATAAGTTTATTTGTGAATTCTATCTCGTATGCTATCATGTTTTCCCCGGGTCTTTCGGGGATTTCGACCAAGAAGTTAGCGCTCACGGGCAAACTTAGCCGTAGGGTAGCGAGGAGGATGCTCATCCTCTCGGAGGCGTCAGCGGTCCCGCGGCCCAGCCGGCCCTGGGCTTAGTTAGTTCGCGCTTGGCCTCTGCTCTCCCAAATGCTCGAGGCGTAACATTTTAACATTCTTTTGAAAGAAAGTGTTTTTGTGAAAAAGAATCAGGACACTCCGGGGGGAACCCCCCGTCGTAACCCCCGAGGGGGACTTGGTTTCTGTCGAGGCCCTGGTCGAGGGTAAAACCGAGTCGCCCTTTTTATTTAAGATTTCGAATGCGAGATATACAAAAGAAACTTGGAAGTCTAAGGGTAGAAGCGACGTAGCTGTTGTATGTTCCAAGCGTTGGTGAGGACTTCGCCCTTCTTGTTTGCCAGCTTGTACGTGCCGGGCTTGAGCACCTCAACGATGACGTAAGGCCCTTCCCATGGCGGCGACAGCTTGTGTCGGCCCCGGTTGTCTTGTCGTAGCCTTAGCACTAAGTCGCCCTCGTTGAAGTCTCGACGACGGATCTTTTGGGCTTGGTATCACCGGAGTGACTGCTGGTATCTTGCCGAATGCATCATTGCCACGTCGCGGGCCTCGTCCGCTTGGTCCAGCGAGTCCTCGCGAGCCCGCTGATTCAGGCTTTCCTGACAGGCCCTTTGCCTAGGGGATCCGTATTCCAAATCCGTGGGGAGGACGACCTCTGCGCCATAGACGAGGAAGAACGGCGTAAACCCTGTAGCTCTGCTCGGGGTGGTTCTGAGGCTCCAAATGACCGACGGTAACTCTTGAATCCATTTCCGGCCAAACTTATTTAGTTTGTCGAAGATCCTGGGCTTGAGGCCTTGTAGAATCATGCCGTTGGCACGCTCCACTTGACCGTTGGTCTGTGGGTGTGCGCCGGCTGCCCAATCCACGCGGATGTGATAGTTGTCGCAGAACTCCAGGACTTTTTTGCCGGTAAATTGGGTACCGTTGTCGGTGATGATGGAGTTTGGAACTCCGAACCTGTGGACAATGTCGGTGAAGAATGATACAGCCTGCTCGGACCTGAGGTTGGTGATAGGGCGTGCTTCGATCCACTTTGAAAACTTGTCGACTGCAACCAGTAGATGTGTGTAGCCCCCGGGCACCTTCCGCAGGGGCCCGACGATGTCTAATCCCCACACGGCGAATAACCATGTGATGGGTATGGTCTGGAGGGCGTGAGCCGGAAGAAGCGTCTTGTTGGCATAGAACTGGCACCCTTCGCAGGTGCGTACAACCTCGTTGGCGTCAGCGACCGCCGTGGGCTAGCAGAAGCCTTGGCGGAACGCATTGCCCACGAGGGTGCGCGGCGCCGCATGATGGCCGCATATGCCGGCGTGGATATCCCGGATCCACTCGCAGCCCTCGGGGATGGGGATGCACCGTTGTAGAATTCCTGAGGTGCCGCGCTTGTACAGTTCGCCGCTGACCACGGTGAATGACTTGGCCTTTCTGGCGATGCGCCTTGCTTCGGTTCGGTCGGAGGGTAGTTCCCCTCGATCGATCCAGGCGAGATACTTGCTCCGCCAATCTTCTGCGCGGGAGGCCCCATCGATCTACATAGCCTCGGCTTCGTCAACCCCGTATCCTTCGAGGAGGGAGAGCACGAATTCCTCGTTCGAGGGGTCCTCGTCCATGGGTTCCGTGCCCGTGGGCCTCGAGGGAGCCCCTGAGGATTCTTCTTGATTCGGGGAAGCTTTGCTAAGGTCGACGGAAGGTTTGCCGAGGTCGCGGGCAAAGATGTTTGGAGGGACGGTGATCCGCCCCGACGCGATCTTTGCCAGCTTGTCCGCCTCCTCATTGTACTTGCGCGGGACGTGGTTGACCTCGATGCCGTAGAATTTATCTTCGAGTGCGTGCACAGCGTGGCAGTATGTCTCCATCTTCTCGTCGTGGCAACTTGCGTTCTTCATGGCTTGGTCGATCACCAGCTGTGAATCCCCCCTGACGTCGAGGTGCTTGACGCCGGTTTCGATGGCGATTCGGAGGCCGCAGAGGAGGGCCTCGTACTCTGCCATGTTATTCGACGGGGGGAAGTGCAAGCGTACCACATACCTCATGTGTTCTCCGAGAGGCGAAAAGGAGAGCAGGCCCGCGCCCGTGCCAGTTTTCATCACCGACCCGTCGAAGTAGAGGGTCCAACACTCAGCCTGGATCTGCAATGGGGGTAATTGAGTATCGGTCCATTCAGCGACGAAATCCGCCAAGATCTAAGACTTGATCGCCTTGCGCGGCGCGTAAGTGAGGGTTTCGCCCATGAGCTCCACGGACCACTTCGTGATTCTACCCGAGGCGTTCGGGTTGCGGACTATCTCCCCCAATGGGAATGACGAGACCATAGTGACCGGATGGGCTTTGAAGTAGTGCCGCAGCTTACGCCGTGCGAGCACCACCGTATAGAGCAGCTTCTAGATCTGTGGATACCGCGCTTTGGTTTCGGACAATACCTCGCTGATGTAGTATACCGGTCTCTGGACTGGTAGGGCGTCGCCTTCCTCTGTTCTCTCCACAACGATGATCGCGCTGACCACCTGGGTGGTTGCCGCGATGTAGAGATACAGAGGTTCGCCGTCTCGAGGCGGCGTGAGGATCGGCGCGTGCGCAAGCGTCGCTTTCAGCTTGTCGAGGGCTTCCTGGGCCTCGACGGTCCAGGAAAAGCGCTCGTGCTTCTTCAAGAGTCGGTAAAGGGGCAAGCCCTTCTCGCCGAGGCGCGAGATGAAGCGGCTCAGGGCCGCCAGGCAACCCAACACCTTCTGCACCCCCTTTAGGTCCCGTATTGGCCCCATCCGATCGAGGGCCGAAACCTTTTCGGGGTTGGGCTCGATGCCCTGTTGGGAGACAATGAAACCCAACAACATGCCGCATGACACCCTGAAGACGCACTTTTCGGGGTTCAACTTAACCCCATTTGTCCGTAATCAGTCAAACGTTACGCGCAAATCGTTAACCAGGTCGTCCGCCTTCCTGGTCTTGACGACAATGTCATCTACGTATGCCTCCACGGTCCGCCCGATGTGATCCCCGAAAACTTGTTGCATACATCGCTGGTATGTAGCCCCCGCGTTTCGAAGACCAAATGGCATCGTTACATAGCAGAACATGCCGAACGGTGTGATGAAAGAAGTCGCGAGCTGGTCGGACTCTTTCATCTCTATTTGGTGGTAACCCGAATAGGCATCAAGGAAACATAAGAGCTCGCACCCCGCAGTAGAATCTACAATTTGATCAATCCGTGGCAAAGGAAAAGGGACCTTAGGACATACTTTATTTAACCCGGTGTAATCTACACACATCCGCCACTTCCCATTCTTCTTCCTAACTAATACGGGATTAGCTAGTCATGTGGGATGGAACACTTCCTTGATGAATCCGGCCTCTAGGAGCCTCCGCAGCTCCACTCCAATCACCCGGCGCATCTCTTCGTCAAAGCGTCGCAGGCGCTGTTGCACAGCTCTGGAGTGAGGTAGGATGTCAAGGGAGTGCTCGGCGACTTCCCTCGGAATGCCCGGCATGTCCGAGGGGCTCCACGCGATGATATCTGCGTTGGCGCAGAGAAAGTCGATGAGCACCACTTCCTATTTCGGGTCGAGGGTAGAACTGACCCTCAACACCTAGCCCTCAGGGGCAGCAGGGTCGAGGGGCACCTCCTTGGTCTGCTCGGCAGCCTCGAAACTGCCCGCGTGCTTGGTGGGGGAGTCGAGGCCCTCGTTGGCCAGCTTCTCCATGTCCGCAACGAGCGATTCGTCTAGCGCGAGCGCCTCGGTGCCCTCGATGCACTCGACATCGCAGTCGAACGTGTGCTCGATTGATGAGCCTACTGTGATGACACCCTTTGGCCCCGGCATCTTCATCTTGAAGTACGTGTAGTTCGAGACCGCCATGAATTTGGTGTAGCACGGACGCCCGAGAATGGCGTGGTACGCACCCCGAAACCCTACCACCTCGAAGGTGATGGTCTCCTTGCGGAAGTTGTCCGGCGTGCCGAACCAGACGGGCAAATCGATCTGCCCGAGAGGCTGGACGCGCTTGCCCGGCGCGACACCATGGAACGGCATCGTGCTGGGTCGCAACCGGTCCAGACCAATCCCCATCAGCCGCAGGGTGTGGGCGTACAGGATGTTGAGGCTGCTGCCGCCGTCCATCAGCACCTTGGAGAACCGCGAGTTGCTGATGACGGGATCGACGACCAGCGGATATTGGCCCGGATTGGGGATGCGGTTCGGGTGGTCTCTGCAGCTGAAGGTGATGGCCTCCTCCGACCAGTCGAGGAAGGAAGGAGGGGCCTTCTCGGCGGCGAGGACTTCGTGCCACTCGTGCTTGCGCTGGCTGGTGGACATGTCCACCGTTGGTCCTCCGAAGATGAGAAAGACGTTCTCCACGGCGGGGAAACCGTCAGCGCCCCCGTCACCCCCATCATTCTTGGCCTCGTCCTCCTTCGCGGCGACACGGCTGTAGTATTTCTTGAGCATGTCGCATTGCTCGAGGGTGTGGTTGACTGGGGTCTTGTGGTATGGGCATGGCTTCTTCAGCATGTCATTGAACACGCCGGGGCCTCGGGGGGCCTCGAGGACCCCTACGTGCAGGGTCGACCGCGAGGGCCTCCACGTCGTCCGCGCGGCGCCCCTATGCCCACGCATCGCGCTCGGGCTTCTTGCCCTTCTTGCTCCGCTTCTGCTTCTTCGCGGGATCCTTGGACTTGCTGCCCTCCGCGGGCGCGTCGTCCACGCGTTTGCCTTTCTTGCCGTCGAAGATCGCCCCCACTGCCTCTTCTCCAGAGGCGAAACTGGTGGCGATGTCAAATAGCTCATTAGAATCGACCGGCGGGCTCCTCCCAAGCTCGCGCACAAGGTCCCTGCATGTCGTGCCCTCGAGGAAGACATGCACGATCTCAGACTGGGCGACACTCGGAAGCTCGGTGCAGCGCTTGGAGAAGCGCTGTATGAAGTCCCGGAGGGTTTCGCCGGGTTTCTGGGTGCACCCTCGCAGGTCCCAGGAGTTCCCGGGGCGCACGTATGTGCCCTGGAAATTTCCTACGAACGTGCGGACCAGGTCGTCCGAACCGTGGATCTGACTAGCCGGCAGATGCTCGAGCCATGTCCGGGCAGAATCCGTGAGGTGTAGGGGAGGTTGCGGATGATCACAACGTCGTTGGTGGCGCCGCCCAACTGGCAAGCCAGGCGGTAGTCGTTGAGCCATACCCGAGGGTCCGTCTCCCCCGTGTACTTGGTGATGGTGGTGGGCTGGCGGAAGCGCTGGGGGATGTTCGCCGTGCGGATCTCCCGGCTGAACACACGGGTCCCCGGGGGTTCCGGCGTCGGGGAGCGATCCTCCCGGCTGTCGTAGCGACCACCGCGTCGAGGGTGGTAGTCGGCTGTCGTTCGTGCCTCCGCATCTCCCCTCCTTTTCAAGTTCAGGATGTTGCGAGCGTCTCCGTCCTGGGCCTGGCCGCGCGTGTCGAGGATCCGCTCCCTGACTGGCGTTTGGCTGGCCCGCCGCATCCCCTGGGGTGTGGACTGATGCCTCTTGGTCCGGTGCGCCACCGCCACCCTACGCGCTGGACTGGTTGCGCATGCAGGACGCGAAGCTTTCGGCTTGTTGTACGGCAGCCTGCTCGATGAGGGCCTACGCCTCGCGGCGCAGGTTGCGTGCCTCTGGTGTCGATGGCTCGGGCATGGCCCGAACCAGCGTCACTGCCGCAATGGGCTTTTGGCTGGCTCGGGGTGGCGTGTGCGGGTCGTCGACGTTGAAGTCAGCGTTGATGCGCTCGCGGGCTTGCCTCCTCGCTTCTCGGGCGCGTTCGCCGCGCGCTAAGGCTTCCCCCGCGATGGTGGTGCGTAAGAGCCGCACCTGCCGGTATTCCTCTGCGAGCTTAGCCTCGAGCTCGCATGCCTGAGCTAGCCGCGCAACGATGTCCGCGTTGCCCGCTGGTGGGGCCGGTGGCGGGTTTGGCTCGGGGTCTTGGGGCACATCTCCGTCGCCCGCTCCGTCCGCTCCGTCGGCGTGTTCGTTGATGGCGACAACGAAGCACTCGCGTGCGGGATCGTAGCTCCCTTCGCTGGAGTCGTCAGAGCAGCCGAACCAGTAGTCCGCGGCGTCGAGAAATCGCCGGAACACCACAGGGTCCGGCATGCCGGAGAAGTCCCACCCCGCGTATCCGTGCGAGGTCACGGGTGGCAGCTCGCTGGCCGAGCCGTGGTACGACTCGTCGTTGGTGGTGGCGATGAGGTTCCGGATCGACAGCAGGTGGTGGCCCGGGAGGTCTTCATATGCGGCCATGTCGGTGCTGACAGACGAGGCGTATGCTGCGGTGGAGTTGCGCATCCCACGGGGGAACTGTGGCCCCGCGGCCGCGTGTTCTCCGGCGGGAGGCGCCGTCATGTCTGGTGGCGGAGGTGCGTCCCTCCGTGCTGCAGCGCATGCCGCCTGGCGCCGCTCCATGCGCGCCTGGCGCGAGTGCTGACCTGAGCGCCTGCGGTGTCGGGACGTCGAGGCGGCTGCTGCTGCCGCCGGTGCTGGGGCGTTTGGCGCCGGCGTGACGGGCATCGTGCCTGGCCCGGTCGACCGCCAAGGGTGGAGCTCATCCCGGTTGGTGAGGCGCATGAGGTACCCATTCCCCGTAGCCTGAAAGTTCAGGCTCCCGAACCGGATTTCGAATCCGGCTGGGAAGGGGTCGGAGCTCCCCCAGGCGTACCTCTGGGACGTCGTCTCGGTGCGAATCACCATCGAGACTGCTGGCGAGAAGTCGATCACAGCGTAGCCCCCTACCTGGCACGCCAACTGTCGGTGTTGAGATTAGTCCCGACACTAAGTAGTGAAATACGCTGTGATCAGTCTATCGATGGTCGGTGCTAAGCAATGCAAGGACACAGGTTTATCCTGGTTCCGGCCACGGGGCCGTACGTCCAGCAGGTTGCGCGTGTGCGCTGTATTGCGATGCACCGGGGGTGCCTGTAGAGGGGGGCTACAGGCAAGGCGGGAGAGGAGGAAGAGCCTCCAGGTCCCTGCTAAGTGATTGAGGCAAAGTGCCAATATCGGTGGGAATGTAGACGCGGATGCGAGTGAGCGTGTCGTTGTGTTCTCCCCGCGGCTGGGCGGCCACCTCCTCCTTTTATAGGCCAAGGGGAGGCAACCTACAGGTATGCCGCGGGGCTTTTTGAGCAGTGTCGTGGTACCGGCATACAGTGCATGCGATTTGAAGGCCGTCCTGGCGAATCCAGGCCCTTACATGCGTCGTGGCAACTCCTGTGCTTATCCGGAGGCGGCTTAGAGGGTGGTCATGCAGATGCCCGCGTCTGGTTGTCGTCCGTACCCCGATTCGAGGGTTTGGCTGATGAGAGAGCCCGTGCTGCACAGGGGCTGGCGTGGCGGCGTCCCGTCGGAACAGGTCTCCACAGCGTTAGGTATGGCTCCACAGCGCCCGAAATGGCGGAACAGGGCCGGGGATGGCCGCACGGGGCTGGAGGTGACGGAGGGGACGTGCCTCGCTCACCCTACGTCACGGCCCCGTCCTGGGTGATCGCCAGGTCGGCAGCCGTACGTCTCTCAAGGATGTCGTCGGGCCCCTTCGAGGGGCGCGGCGTGGAAGAAGGACGGGGGCGGGTGGCACAGTGCTGTGGAGTGACGCCGGCCATACCGCACATCGCTGAGGATGTCAGCACAGCGACGGGCTTGTCCGCACAGCGCCGGGACCAGATTCCCGGGCGGTGTCAGGGATTCGGCGCGGCGGGGATCTCGCCTTTGACCGCGGCGCCCGTGACGTGACGAGGCATTTAATGCCTTGGTCGGGAGGAGTGGTTGAAATGCCTTGAGCCGAGGGGTGGGAGACTCGAGCGAGGCGGAGACCCACTCGAGGAGTGCTGACCCTCGAGCGAGACGGAGAGTCACTCGAGGGGTGTCGAGCCCTCGAGCGAGGCGGAGGTTTTCCTGCGTGACGTCCGATCCTCGAGCGAAGCGGAAGTTCGCTCGAGGGCGGCTGGTGCGCCTTCTTGGTGGGCCATGAAGGCCGTTGGGCCGCAGCAGGCCGTGGGCTTTGCTTGCGCCTTGGCTGGGGTTGATTTGGGAAGTGTGTTTTGACGATTTTTATTATTTTCGGAAAGGGTGATTTCTCCCATAGTTAGGAGACCCCTTAGGGCGGTCCCTGACAAATAAAATGTTTGTTGTAAATAAATGTTCAAAATGCATGTTAAGAATGAGAAAAGGCACTTTTGCGTTATATCTTGTCAACTTAGCGTGCGTGCGTGATAGTTCTATCATCATGAAAACCAACAAAGACAATAGTAGCAGCATGGTAGTGGTTGTGCAGATGCTTATCGTTGTGAAGAATCAGAGGGAGCACGAGATGCACACTGAGCTTTGGAGATAGAAGAAATTTGAGCCTGGGCTAGACGTAGAAGAAAGTCAAGTTGCCAAAAATGTCTGTCCTATTCGTTTGGCTTATTAGCCACCAGCAAGCAGTACTTTTCTCTTAGAGCAAATCAACCACCAGCAACCAGCCAATAATATTTTTCTCTCAGAACAAATCAGCACCCGCCACCAGCCAAATGAATAATGTTCGGTTCTCGGACGTTACCTACCAAGCTACTCCCTCCGTATTGAAATATTTGTCGTTGTTGATTTTCTTCTCCAACTTTGACCATTCGTCCTATTCAAAAAAAATTATTACAAATATGTAAAAAGATAAGTCGAATTTAAAATACCTGCAATAGGAAAGAGTTTACATCACCCCCAACCTATGAGGGGTGGACCATATAACCCCCAACTTATGAAATGGTATATATCACCCCGTGAACTTTCTAAAACCAGTCACATTACTCCTAAGAAAATTTTAAAATATCATAGTGAATCACAGAAAAATCATAAAATGGAAAATCCAATTGTGTTGGACTCCAAATGAGTAGATCTATACAATGAACATATAATATGAAATGCTTTAGTACAATTTTTTACAACTACGAAGAAAACATAGATCTAAAGCTACAACAAAAAATATATATACAAAAGCATATCATATTATATATTCATTGTGTATATTTACTCATTTGGAGTCCAACACAATTGGATTTTCCATTTTATGATTTTTCTGTGATTTACTATGATTTTTCAAAAATGCTTTAGGGGGTAATTTGACCGGTTTTAGAAAGCTCAGGGGGTAATATATATCGTTTCATAGGTTGGGGTGTTATGTAATCTACCTCCCATAGGTTAGGGGTGATGTAGACTTTTTCCACCTGCAATATAAAAGTATCTAGCAAACAAAATAAATGTTAATTGCATAATTTTTTGAATAAGGCAAAGGGTCAAAGTTGTTAAAAAAAGAAGTAAATAACGACAAATATTTCAATATTGGGGAGTACGAGCGTGGTGGTACCATAGTCGTGACGCCAAAAAACCGATACCACACTTTTTTGACGAGATTCCTACAACAAAACGCGATAAACTTTGTAGCATGCCAAAACTAACCAACCAAGTACCAATTGTAGATAATTGTATCATGACAGGATGTGGCCGAGAACAAGCATGCCTTGATGCCCATATAATAATAACACCTTATTCATGTGCAGGTAGAGTGTTTTTATTTTCCTTGAGAGAACACTCAATCTTCTTGTCGTATTTAGCCAGTGTTGCATACTTCCTCCGTCCCATACAAAGTGCAATCCTAGTTTTTCTAGGACAGATTAGTGGTGGCGCGAAAAGACTATAGTACCCCTATTTTTAGCCACATGCAATAAGTTTTGATATGCAGATCAGATCTGATTACTTAATTAGGTAGGTAATTGGATCTATTTTCTAAGATTGTACTCTTTGTGGGATTTTTTTTTAAATGCTAGGATTGCATTCTTTACGAGACAGAGGGTGTGTGCATATTTTTTAGGGGTATATGTGCACATGAAAGAGCCCTGATAAATGAATTTTTTTATATTTTGTAAAATTATACGATCATTTTGAAATTATCAAAACTAAACGACCACCGTCATGGGCCACGACGGTTGCAGGAAAACCGTCGTGGCGTATGGCGGCTGAGACTAACCACCGTACGCCACGACGGTTTCATCACAACCACCGTGGGTCACGGCTGTTAGGACGCCTCCACGGCGGTTGGGGGGACTAAAGGCGGTTAGACCTAACTGTCATGGCGTATGACGGTTAAACCCAACCGCCGTGGCATACGGCGGTTAGGTCTAACCGCCATGGCCCACGACGGTTAGCATCATTTTAATTTTTTTCACTTTATGATTTATTTTTTGATTTTATATGTTGTTTGTTACAATAAATACTTGCATCGCACAAAGAAAAACTAGATGGTAATAATGAAAGCAAAGTGACATAATAAAAAATAGTTCATACAGCTAGTCATGATAACAGGTAAGAGTGCTGCTGCTTAAACAATATGCAACCTAATCTAGCAACGCCCCTTCTTCTAGTGCTGCCTGTCTGCTCGGGCTGCGGCCCGCGTCTGGTCGCGAGGGTACATCAATGGGTCACGTGGGTGGATCAGCCGACGCCTAGCATCAGCGGCAGGCAGTGTCGCCATCGCCGCCGCCGACCCTGCAACCGAGTGGGACGACCCTACACCTCCAGCAGCGACCCCCGACAACCCTCTTGGAGACGGTTGCGTCCCTCCGCCCTCCTGTGTCCCCGTGGGTGGCGCGCCTAGTAGCTGCGACCCTCCTGGCTGTGTCCCTCCTCCCTCCTGTGCCCCCGTGAGTGGCGCGCCTCCTAGCTGCCACCCTCCAAGCTCCTCCTGTGTCCCGGTGCACGGCACACCATGCAAGAAGTCAAAGAAGTCCAAGCTCAAGTCGTCGTACGCTCCGATCTGGTCCTCTAGGGTTGAGTCAGGAGTGTCGCCGCCGCCGTAAGATGGAACAAATAGTATTATTAAATCACGTATCGTATTTAATAAAATCTTGTATTTGTATATGGTTAGAGATAGATTTGTGGTCATTACCTGACGGAAGAGCTGCACCAGTGGACGAGGAAGGAACATCTGCTAGTGGTACTAGTGCTGGTCCTCGTGCTAGTGCTGCTGCTGGTCCTCGTGCTAGTGGTGCTGCTTCTACTCTAGGACCTGGTCCCCTGTAGGATGCATCCTCCAGGGAGGATGCACCGGAGGGCGCGGCACAAACGACGGCGCGGAGAAAGTGGCCGGGAAGGGTGGCCGTGACGAGGACGACGGTGCCTGGTACAAACGACCGGTCGAGGCGGAGCTGGAGGATGACTGGGGGTAACGTGGAAAAATGGGTAGAGCCACGTTACCGACGTAGTTGACCGTGACAAGAAACCTCATGGTGATGATGTGCATCCTCTCGTACGTCTGCTTGTGCTCCTGATACCCCATCTGGGGCAGCCTCCTCCTCGCCTCCCCGAGAATATGCGAAATGTCCGCAATCACGCCGTACTGCAAACAAAATTATTAGTAAATGTTGTAATGTTTAGTACATAAGAAATTTTAGTTGTATTTTCAAACTCACCGCCAAGTCGTAGTGCTGATCCCGTCGCACCGGGTAGGTGACAGTAGGAAGGATCCTCACCGCGTCCGGAACCGGCGTTGGTGGCTGCGGTGGAACGTACATCACTAACATGCGCGGTAGATACACTAACATAGCCTCATTTCAAACATAAGTATAAATGAAGGTAGATACACTAACATAGCCTCATTTCACATACTTGGGAACCCAAAGGTCGTGGATCGACATCAACGTGCGCGTAGTGCGAGAACGTACGTGTCCAAGATCCTCTCCGAGGACGGCAGATAGGTACGAGCGGTGGCTGAGGTTGACCCGAGACTCCAACAACTCTGGCCGGATGTACGCTGCAGCCGCCTCAGTCCGAGCCTGAGGCTCAGCCAGAGTCTGATCCATAGCTGCAGCTGCATCCAAAAATTTAAAGTAAAATTACAAAAAAAAACCAGATAAAATAATTTTCTGCAATTTCTAAATCAGACAAAGTAATTTTCTGGAATTTCTAAACTAGATAAAGTAATTTTCTACAATTTATAGAACAGATAAACTAATTTTCTACAATTTCTAAGCTAAATAAACTAATTTTAAAATTTTAAAGTAGATAAACTATTTTTCTACATTTTCTAAAACAGATAAAGTAATTTTCTAGAATTTCTAAATCAGATAAAGTAATTTTCTAGAATTTCTAAATCAGAAAAACTAATTTTCTATAATTTTTAAAGCAGCTAAACTAATTTCTACTTTTTCTACATTTTCTAAATCAGATAAACTAATTTTCTACATTTTTAAACCAGATAAACTAATTTTCTACATTTAAACTAATTTTCTATATTTTCTAAACCTGATAAATTAATTTTCTATAAATTGTAAAGTAGATAAACTAATTTTCTATAATTTCTAAACTACATAAACTAATTTTCTAAACTAAATAAACTAATTTTCTAAATTTCTAAACTAAATAAACTAATTTATAATTTTTTCTAATCTAAAAACTAATTACTAATTTTCTATACTAATTACACTAACTCTAAACTAATTAACCTAATTAAATAAAGAGAGGAAACCTATGTGAGAGGAGGAGAGGGGAGGGGCGGCGGCAGGTGTGTGGGCGACGGCGGCCGATTAGGGCCAACCCCTGTGGCCAACGACGGCTAGGAAGTCCAACCGCCCTGGGCCGCCGTCACCCCTTTATATAGGCACGACAGCCGCCGTTCGTCACGGCGGTTGGAGCCTACCGCCGCCTACCGCCGTGGCCCACAGTGGTAGGTTCTCGCGGGCCCAGGCCTACCACCGTGGCCCAGGGCGGTTGGACTTCCAGCCGCCGTAGGCCACAGCGGTTGGCCCTAACCTCCGTGGCCTATGGCGGTGGTGAAAGTGCATCTAGGCCCCTAAGTGGATTTTGGTGAATTGAATGACAAGGCGATTAAAGGACTAATGTATTTGTCTAAGATTGTGAGCAGGTTTTATTTATATATTCATGAGTAATTATTGAAGTATTTATTTATGGATGAATATTATATGGCTCACATTGGAGAAGACAAATATATGGATGATCCTAATGCATAAGTGACAAGTATCAAGCAATAAAAGAAGATAAATATTGGGATAATCTGAGAAGGTCAATTCATGGTCTCCCATATGAAGACGTAGCTTGATTAAATTTACAAGGATCATAAAAGAGAAGATGGTAATTCTCTAAGTCAAGTGCAAGGCTTCATGTGTTTATTGAAAGAGGACACAAGGATGAGTGTACACATTATGGTTCTAATTTGGAAGCTTGCACATTCATTGTCAATCAAGATCAAGCATTTGAAGCGGGTTTTCAAATGAAGGTTAATTGTGTATGAAGCAAGTGGAACTCAAAAGTGGATTGAATAAGTGATGAAGAGATCAACCGAGATGTCTAGGGTGAGGGACTAAGCAATCTTTGGGGCCGTAGCTAAGCCGCCATTTCGTGTTTTGCTAAGGTGAAGTTCTAGCATCCGTGGGGTCTCCAAGTATCATATCCAAACCTTAACTGAGGGAAGCAATGCAAGTCATCACCATGTTAGGATTGGCAATATGGAGTGACTTATGGATTCAAGTGTGCATTCCTATGCTAGATGGAAAGATCATAAGTCATTAGCTCAAGTATGGAAGTGCTCAAGTCAAAAGCTATGTTGAAAGCCCTTAAGTGAATATTGATCAAGTATGGCAAGATTGAAGATATCCAAGCTCAAGGGATCAACAAAGTGTTCTTAGTTATTCTTGAGTATAGGTATGCCGTACTATCAAGAGGGATGCAACTTAGCGAGTTGACCAAGTCAAAGTGCTCATTAGTTGACCTAAGTGAGATCTAGCCTTAGAGTGTGCTAACAAACCCTCCTAACCTAACCTGAGCCACTTCATCTCTTTGGTGAAGTGTTAGTATCATAGAAAGGGTTTTGGGGTATCTCGGGCCTGACCGGTCTGACCGGTCAGGGGCACCGGTCTGACCGGTGCCGCTAGCCCCAACGGCTAGTTTTTCGAACACCGGTCTGACCGGTGTGGAGCACCGGTCTGACCGGTGCCGCCCGTGGACTAACGGCTAGTTTTCTCCTTTGAGGGGTATAAATACCCCAAGCTTTCTTCAGTTGAAGCTTGCTGTTTCTAGTGACATTGCTGAGGTCCCAAGCCTTTCCTAACAAGCTCTAAGCCTTAGTGGCTCTCCCCAACCCTCTCTTTGTGAGATTTGTGGATTCAAGCCATATCCTTGGTGTTGGGTTGAGAGAGTGAGCTCAAGAGCGACCTTGTGAGCTAACAAGAGCATTTCCATAGCTTGAGCACTTTGGTTTCGCGTCTACAAGCTTTGAAGCGTTTGTTACTCTTGGAGGTTTGCCTCCTAGACGGCTAGACGTCGCCGGCTAGCTCCCAACGTTGTGGTGAGCAGCGGGAAGTTTGTAAGGGCTGCGATCTTGCCTCTTCGTGGAAAAGATCCCCTTAGTGGAAAGGAGGAAAGTGGTTGAAAGAGACCCGGCTTGTTGTGGGAATTGTTCCTTACAAGCTCCTCAACGGAGACGTAGCCATTCCTTAGTGGGTGGTGAACTTCGGGAAACAAATCCTTTGCTTCTTCGTGTGGTTTGACTCTCTAAGTTGTTCTTCTAGCATATTTGTTTTGCTTCCGCTTCGATCTACTTGGGTGTGCTACTTGTGTGTGCAGGGCTCATTACCTTGCTTGTGATCATCTACAAAGGCCACTCACCAAGTTTGGTTCGTGCTAGAAGTCAAGAGGTGATTGAAGCTGTTTTTGCAGGTGCTCTGTGCTACACCGGTCTGACCGGTGAGGTGCACCGGTCTGACCGGTGCCTCCTGTGAAGTCCAGTGCTTGACCGGTCTGACCGGTCATCACCACCGGTCTGACCGGTGGAACACTGTCAGCTCAAGTGATCGGGGAAGAAGAGTTTAATTTGGTCGTCACGCCTATTCACCCCCCCTCTAGGCGACATCAAGGTCCTTTCAATTGGTATCAGAGCTTGGTGCTCCGATTCGAGCTTAACCGCTTGGAGTTCTTCGATGTCGACAACTTGTGTGGTACCGTTTGAGCCTCTAGCTCTAGATGGCTCAAACTACTCTTCTTGGTGCTCCAATGTTCTCTTGCACTTAAGGTTTTGGGTCCTACCGCTGAGGGTATTATGGTTGCGAGTATCCTTCCGGAGGATGGGACTTGTGTCTCTCCTAAGGAATTGGAGAAGAAGCGACTCAATGCCGTTATTACTAATCTTTTGTGTAGTTGTGTATGTAGAGAGCTGAAGCATCTTATTCTAAAGAGCAAAAAGATTAGCGAAGATGCTCATCTCATTTGGAAATTGCTATTTGAGATAGTTCACACCAAATGGGATGAAATTGAGAGTGATGATGAAGATAAACCAGTGGAGATATGTTCCACAGCCTCTACAACATCCACTGATCATCAAGCATCAACCCTCAAGCAAGAAGAAGATCAAAGAAGCGATGACGCTGTCCCTCTGCAGGGACCGGTCAGACCGGTTACACACACCGGTCAGACCGGTGCCGACAGAGGCACACCAACTTGCTTGATGGCAAAGAAAGAAAAGAAGAGCAAGAAGAAGAGGCAGGCCAAGGGAGCCAAGGGCCAGAAGATTGAAGCATCAAGCTCTCCGACAAGAGAACTTGAACTTCTCAAATCCGAGCTTGCATCATTGGTTTGTAAGTATGAATCATTGGCTAACAAATATGATCATGATATCAAATCTTTTTCATATAGAACTAAAGTAGAAGAAGAAGCCAATGATGAGCTAGAAGCCCAACTAGCGAAACTCACTAGTGAGCATATGGCTCTACAAGCCGATCACAAGGGACTTGAGTGCTCCTATGAGAAGCTTGTCGATTCTTATGCAACACTAGAGATAGCCCATGAGGTTGTGCTTTCATCGGTAAAATCTATGCAATCTCTATCTCACACATGCACATGCTCACAAGTTCAAATTAATTTATCTTGCGCTAATGATTATTTGTCTCAAGCAAGCCAATCTAGCATTGAGCATGTACTTGTAGAATCTTGTGATGACCTCATTGCTAAAGAAAATGATGAACTCAAGCAAGAGGTTGAAAAGCTTCAAAAAGACTTGTATGTGTTGAAGGAGAAGAGCAAAGTGCAACCTTCTCAAGATAACCGTGAAGACATGGTGAAGAAGCTTGAGAAGGGATCAACCGTCACTAGCTCAACCCCTCAACTACATACAAGGACCCACAAGCACAAGATTCAAGAAAAGAGCAAGGTTGGGCAAGTCAAGTCCCAATATCTCCCAACCAAGCACAAGGTACAAGAATCGCTCTCCAAGAAGCCTAGAAGCTCAAACAAGTGGAGAGTGTGCTACAAGTGCAGAGAGAAGGGTCACTTTGCCGACTCGTGCCCAAGTGTGAAAATGAGCAGTGGCACTGACCGTGACCGGTCAGACCGGTTCATTCCACCGGTCAGACCGGTGCCGGCCAGGGCAGCCCCACCTCAAGCAAACAAGGCGAGGAAGACTTCTTCTCTAAGTACAAGGCTCAGAAGCAAGCATGGACAAGAAACTATGAGGAATGGTGTGACCAACAAGAACAAAAATCGCATTTGCTATGAATGCCGTCAAAAGGGTCACATGGGCAAAGATTGTCCAAATGGTAATATTCCTAAATCAAATCTAGTCCATTATGATTTTCATAAGCTTAGGAGCGATAAGAATGGAACCTGTGCTACGAGGGAGATTAGTTCACCTCAATATAGCATGAGAGCTATTTGGGTTCCTAAGCATCTTGTGGCTAACCCCATAGGACCCAACAAGCGCTGGGTACCAAGAAATGCTTGCTGAGCTTGCAGGTTGAAAGAGATGCATTGAACACATGGTTAGAAGGCATGGAAATCACGTTTGATCAATTAGCCATGTGAAGGGGAAATTCATTTAAATCTTGAGTTCAATGACATCTCGGTAACTAGTGCTCCTTGTTGAGTCTTAGTCACTCTTAGTTCTTCGTGAACACTCATGTGACACTTATCTTGGACGAGTGAAACATGAGGTAGTGACTTTGACATCTTTATGAAATTATACTCTCATGCCATTCGATGCTTTTAATGGCTCTCTAGAAGAGCATTGCCTTGTCTCTGTTACAGGTTTCAAATTAGTGATGTGTTCACTTAATCAAGGGACAAGAAATTGAAAATCACCAAAGAAGTGACCACTGGGGGTCACCGGTCTGACCGGTGACAAGCACCGGTCTGACCGGTGCCGGCTCAGTGAGGCTGTTGGGTGGGTGACCCGGCACCTGTGCTCGGGTGACCCGGTGTGCCTCTGTGTGCTGCAGGGTGACCCGACCCCTATGGCCGGGTGACCCGGGATTGACCCAACTTTCAAGAAAAAGGGTGATTTGGCATCAAAGTGATCTTGTAATCTTACTCTTTTGTGCATCCCTAAGCGAGCTCTTGATAAGTATAACTCTCTAAAGATAAGTAAGAGCTAGTACCATTCAAAATTCAAATATATGCACAAATGAAATGGTCTTAAGGCAAAGGTATGTTTCCATGAACCTCATTGAATACCGTAATGCATCTAGGCCATAATACCATGCTAGTGTGCCATCCTTAACATGCAATTGCTTCAAGTGAATTTTTGTGTGCCTCTCTAGATATTTGGTTGATACCTTTGCTTTCTCTCGTCTTTGTGTCTCGAGGTTGAAGGTATGAGTCAAATATTCTTGAAAAGCCATTCATTTGAAGTGGATGCATGCACTTTGTGACATAGGATAGACTTTTCGAAAAAATCAACTAGTATGTGTAGGAAGTGTGCTCTTTTTGAAAAATATTCGATTCTTGGTCTTTGTGACCCAACCAACTTAGTTGTGACTATGGTTCCCCTTGCTTGATTGATGGCTAGTCACAATTAAGAAGATTTTCTCAAATCCATTAAATCCATCTTTATCTCTCTCTCTTGGAAGAATCAAGAATTATCAAAATAAATTGGATTATCCTTCATTCTTTCAAGACTTGATGAATTTTGGATCAATATCAACTCTTCATCTCCTATCCAAAACTTCTGAAAGAATTAGGATCAAAATCTCTTTTTTTGACCCGAAGTCCTTTTCTCAGGGGAGCACCGGTCTGACCGGTGCCCACCACCGGTCTGACCGGAGGTACCCCTGAAGTCACATCTTCCTTCTTCTGAGACCTAAGTGGATGTAAAGTGTCTTATAAAATACCAGAAGAAGTTTTCAGAGGAATTTTCGCAAAATGGGAAAGAAGGATCGGAACTTCCGAGGCTACGTCGGTTCTACCGATATGGATTCTCTGTTGAAATTATCAAAATCTTCGGTACTACCGAGCACGGGTCGGAACTACCGCTAAAGGCTCACTGGCTCGACCAAGTGTAGTCACCGGTCTGACCGGTGGCTCGCACCGGTCTGACCGGTGACGCCCGACTTCAACCCGTGGGCCCACAGTAAAAAGGATCTATCCTTTACCCCCTTCCTTCTCTCTCTCCTCCCTTATTCACCAGCATTCATCTCCTCCAAACCGTGAAGACCACCTCTCCTCCCTCCTTCCACCTCTCTCTTCTCCCATGGAGATTTGAAGTTTCAACCAAGGAAAGACCACAAGATTGGAAGCAAAAGGATCTCCCAAGGCCCCTCTTCAGTTTCCCCTTCGAGTTCTTTGGATTCCTTTCAAGTTCTTCTCTCCAAAGGTATTCAAATCTTTGTTTTGCCCGATCTCTTTACTCCGTGCAAAGATTTGAATTTCCTTTGGTATATCATCTCCTGAGAACCCCTAGAAGACATACCTATAGATCCATAAAGTTTCGTTGGACACATTGTGAGAACCCAAGATTTGGGGTCGGACGGCCATCACCGGTCTGACCGGTGGCCGTCACCGGTCTGACCGGTGGCGCGTGTCCAGTCCCAAATTTTGTTTTCTTCATGCTTTTCAGCACTTATCTGTATTAGGTTGTCTCATGTCTATCTAGACCAAATCTTAGAGTCATAGCTGCTCAGATTGGATGTTGGAGCAATTGGCTCTGTTCTGGGTGGCACCGGTCTGACCGGTGCCCATCACCGGTCTGACCGGTGTGGCCCAGAGCAGACCCAATTGGTCTGTACTTTCAAGAATTTTCTTCTATATCGATTCAATCTGGTTCCTAGAGTCTAATACACTCTTGTCATCCTTTTTGTGACTCAGGACAGCAGTCATGGTTAGGGAAAAGGAGGGTGCTAAGAAGAGAAGAGAAGATGTGCATGCTCGCAGAGGGACTGCCCCCGGTGACTTTGGGGAAGGGGGCAGCACCATAAATGTCAGCGGCAAAAGGTTGAGACGTCGTTCAGCTCGAGAGAGTGCAGAGGCACCAGACCTTGGAGGTGACACCGGTACTAGCAGTGATGACAATGTTGAGGATGAGACCTTTCAGGGACAGTTTGAGCTAAAGAGGCATCAGGAGGCTGGGTCTGATGATGATGACTCCGACGAGGCAATGGATGAGGATGAGGAGGATGAGGAAGAAGAAGATGATGTGGATGCCATGGATGAGGATGATGATGACCAGGGTAGATTGAAAATCATGCCACCCACCTATATCTATCCTGACAGGCCAGTAAAGTACCATGGTTCGGGCATGACTAAAGCCCTAAAGAAGTTGAGGGATAAGAACCCTTATGAGGAGGCAAGGACCGCATCCGATCCAAGGTTTTGGGCTAAGTTTCAGCAAGATTATTATGCTACGGTGATCATCAAAAAGCCCAAAATCACTCATAAGGCACAATATGTGGATTGGGGGCATATGGCTAGGAAGAATGACCCAATTTTTAATGAAGTCATAAGCAACTGTGAGAGGCAAAGGGTCAAGGAGCTTATGGGTTTCCGACAAGATTGGAACAAGGAGATAATAGCCCAATTTTATGCCACCGTGCACTTTGGACACATTGGTACTGAGAGGGCTATGATTTGGATGACCAATGCCCAGCGGTATTCCATCACTTTCCCCAGGTTCTTGAGGTGCTTTGGGATCATGGCAGGAGACAAGGACTTAAGGCAGCTCCATGATGAAGGGGAGCTTGACAAAAGTGCTTTGCACCTTATGTACCCGAGAGGTGACCATGCTTATTATGGGAAGGTGAAGAATCTCTATACCTACTATGCTGCACTTAATAGACTCCTTAGGGTGTCTATTACACCGAGAGATGGGAATCCCTCTGAGATCACAAAATTTCAGAAAAACTTGATGGTTGCTTTAAGGCCGGGAGCTCCGGAAGTTAGTGTTGGGGATTTCATTTGGCAAGAAATCAAGCATCTATCAGAGGACCCCAAAAGGATTTGCAGCTACAGTCCCTATATCATGTATATGATTGAAAAGGTTGCAAAGACGGAGTTTCCCAAAAATGTGGCACACAAGCCGTTGAAGCTCAATCCTAGCAAGAGTCCAAGGCTTCCATCTCCTAGAGCAGAGCAAGCACCTGGCCATGGGGAAGGAATCACAGAAGAGGGCACTACTCAGTCAGATCAGCCACAGTCAGGCCCTCAGGCCGTCACCGGTCTGACCGGTGCTGAGCACCGGTCTGACCGGTGGGGAGGCTGGGAGCAGCACAGGCCCCGCAGGTCCTCTTCTCCATTGAGGAAGTTCCTCAATTTCATTTTTGGCATGTGTAGGAGTCAGCATGACATCCAGGTGGAGCAACAAAGGTCTAGGAGAGCAAACAAGCAAATGAGGGACACAATGAAGTTGATGCACAACGCTCAAGGGTTTGAACCGCCTCACTCTCCTCCCTCTCCTGAGTCTCCACAGGTTGAGATACCTTCCTTCGAGGATAGGATGAGAGGTTGGGTCAACTCCGACATGCTTAATCAATATGGACCTATGTTTTTTGAGTCCGGGCAAGAACAAGGGTTTTCATCATCAGCGCCTCCTCCACCTCCACCGTTTGTACCCCCTCACCCAGATGTACCTGGTTCTTCTCACTCCATGGAACAAGAACAAGCTCCTCCACCTCCTCCACCTTCCGAGCAAGGACAAGATTGGGGCGCTCGCTTCTCTGCCGAGATCTTTGGATATAATCCATATTACTATGGTAAAGACAGTGCCCCTATAGCTCATCCCTCTGAAATCACTATCTCTGATTCCATTTACCTAAACTCTCCTATGCATTAGATTTTTGACACTTCTCAAGTAGGAGGGAGCTCTCAACCGGGAGACGGATCTCAGGGACAGTGATCGACGGCTACTTCTTCTCCAGGCCCTTCTTGGATGCTTGATGACAAAGGGGGAGAAGATTTGGATTAAAGACTTAAACTCAAAGTTGCTGTCTGTGTTGCACCGGTCTGACCGGTGCAGGGCACCGGTCTGACCGGTGCTGGCTGGCTGTTGAGAGCAGCTGTGTAATAATTTAGAATCTTATCTTTGTGGACTTGAGAACATTTGTGTGAGTGCTACTGTGTGTTTGAACCTTTATTGTAATAATTAAGCGACTTTATTGCTAGATTGTGATGCATGTATTGAATGATGTATTGTTTGTGTTGGCTAAATGGAGCAAAGTGATCTAAGCCGGCTTGCAACCCCGGCCTGATCACCTTGGACCAAATAGCACGCACACCCTTTACTTTGTGCTCTGGCTGGACCTGACCGGTCTGACCGGTCAGGGGCACCGGTCTGACCGGTGCCGCCTAGTCAGGCGTGCTGGCTGGACCTGACCGGTCTGACCGGTCTGGGGCACCGGTCTGACCGGTGCTGACTAGTCAGTACTCTTGTTCTTTGCTTTGTGCATATCTTGTCATACGCATCACGGTTTTTATTTTATCGCTCACACATGTTGCACTCCACTGATTCTAAGATATAGGGGGAGCTAACACGCGCTTTCTCCCAAATTTGTGCAATTGGCATTTAAGGCCAAATTTTTGAAATTCAACTCTAAGCACAAATTAAGGGGGAGCTCTAGCTACATCTAAGAATCTAAAATGCGCTTTAATGTTTTATTTGTAAACTTTAATCAAGTTGTCATCAATCACCAAAAAGGGGGAGATTGAAAGTGCATCTAGGCCCCTAAGTGGATTTTGGTGAATTGAATGACAAGGCGATTAAAGGACTAATGTATTTGTCTAAGATTGTGAGCAGGTTTTATTTATATATTCATGAGTAATTATTGAAGTATTTATTTATGGATGAATATTATATGGCTCACATTGGAGAAGACAAATATATGGATGATCCTAATGCATAAGTGACAAGTATCAAGCAATAAAAGAAGATAAATATTGGGATAATCTGAGAAGGTCAATTCATGGTCTCCCATATGAAGACGTAGCTTGATTAAATTTACAAGGATCATAAAAGAGAAGATGGTAATTCTCTAAGTCAAGTGCAAGGCTTCATGTGTTTATTGAAAGAGGACACAAGGATGAGTGTACACATTATGGTTCTAATTTGGAAGCTTGCACATTCATTGTCAATCAAGATCAAGCATTTGAAGCGGGTTTTCAAATGAAGGTTAATTGTGTATGAAGCAAGTGGAACTCAAAAGTGGATTGAATAAGTGATGAAGAGATCAACCGAGATGTCTAGGGTGAGGGACTAAGCAATCTTTGGGGCCGTAGCTAAGCCGCCATTTCGTGTTTTGCTAAGGTGAAGTTCTAGCATCCGTGGGGTCTCCAAGTATCATATCCAAACCTTAACTGAGGGAAGCAATGCAAGTCATCACCATGTTAGGATTGGCAATATGGAGTGACTTATGGATTCAAGTGTGCATTCCTATGCTAGATGGAAAGATCATAAGTCATTAGCTCAAGTATGGAAGTGCTCAAGTCAAAAGCTATGTTGAAAGCCCTTAAGTGAATATTGATCAAGTATGGCAAGATTGAAGATATCCAAGCTCAAGGGATCAACAAAGTGTTCTTAGTTATTCTTGAGTATAGGTATGCCGTACTATCAAGAGGGATGCAACTTAGCGAGTTGACCAAGTCAAAGTGCTCATTAGTTGACCTAAGTGAGATCTAGCCTTAGAGTGTGCTAACAAACCCTCCTAACCTAACCTGAGCCACTTCATCTCTTTGGTGAAGTGTTAGTATCATAGAAAGGGTTTTGGGGTATCTCGGGCCTGACCGGTCTGACCGGTCAGGGGCACCGGTCTGACCGGTGCCGCTAGCCCCAACGGCTAGTTTTTCGAACACCGGTCTGACCGGTGTGGAGCACCGGTCTGACCGGTGCCGCCCGTGGACTAACGGCTAGTTTTCTCCTTTGAGGGGTATAAATACCCCAAGCTTTCTTCAGTTGAAGCTTGCTGTTTCTAGTGACATTGCTGAGGTCCCAAGCCTTTCCTAACAAGCTCTAAGCCTTAGTGGCTCTCCCCAACCCTCTCTTTGTGAGATTTGTGGATTCAAGCCATATCCTTGGTGTTGGGTTGAGAGAGTGAGCTCAAGAGCGACCTTGTGAGCTAACAAGAGCATTTCCATAGCTTGAGCACTTTGGTTTCGCGTCTACAAGCTTTGAAGCGTTTGTTACTCTTGGAGGTTTGCCTCCTAGACGGCTAGACGTCGCCGGCTAGCTCCCAACGTTGTGGTGAGCAGCGGGAAGTTTGTAAGGGCTGCGATCTTGCCTCTTCGTGGAAAAGATCCCCTTAGTGGAAAGGAGGAAAGTGGTTGAAAGAGACCCGGCTTGTTGTGGGAATTGTTCCTTACAAGCTCCTCAACGGAGACGTAGCCATTCCTTAGTGGGTGGTGAACTTCGGGAAACAAATCCTTTGCTTCTTCGTGTGGTTTGACTCTCTAAGTTGTTCTTCTAGCATATTTGTTTTGCTTCCGCTTCGATCTACTTGGGTGTGCTACTTGTGTGTGCAGGGCTCATTACCTTGCTTGTGATCATCTACAAAGGCCACTCACCAAGTTTGGTTCGTGCTAGAAGTCAAGAGGTGATTGAAGCTGTTTTTGCAGGTGCTCTGTGCTACACCGGTCTGACCGGTGAGGTGCACCGGTCTGACCGGTGCCTCCTGTGAAGTCCAGTGCTTGACCGGTCTGACCGGTCATCACCACCGGTCTGACCGGTGGAACACTGTCAGCTCAAGTGATCGGGGAAGAAGAGTTTAATTTGGTCGTCACGCCTATTCACCCCCCCTCTAGGCGACATCAAGGTCCTTTCAATTGGTATCAGAGCTTGGTGCTCCGATTCGAGCTTAACCGCTTGGAGTTCTTCGATGTCGACAACTTGTGTGGTACCGTTTGAGCCTCTAGCTCTAGATGGCTCAAACTACTCTTCTTGGTGCTCCAATGTTCTCTTGCACTTAAGGTTTTGGGTCCTACCGCTGAGGGTATTATGGTTGCGAGTATCCTTCCGGAGGATGGGACTTGTGTCTCTCCTAAGGAATTGGAGAAGAAGCGACTCAATGCCGTTATTACTAATCTTTTGTGTAGTTGTGTATGTAGAGAGCTGAAGCATCTTATTCTAAAGAGCAAAAAGATTAGCGAAGATGCTCATCTCATTTGGAAATTGCTATTTGAGATAGTTCACACCAAATGGGATGAAATTGAGAGTGATGATGAAGATAAACCAGTGGAGATATGTTCCACAGCCTCTACAACATCCACTGATCATCAAGCATCAACCCTCAAGCAAGAAGAAGATCAAAGAAGCGATGACGCTGTCCCTCTGCAGGGACCGGTCAGACCGGTTACACACACCGGTCAGACCGGTGCCGACAGAGGCACACCAACTTGCTTGATGGCAAAGAAAGAAAAGAAGAGCAAGAAGAAGAGGCAGGCCAAGGGAGCCAAGGGCCAGAAGATTGAAGCATCAAGCTCTCCGACAAGAGAACTTGAACTTCTCAAATCCGAGCTTGCATCATTGGTTTGTAAGTATGAATCATTGGCTAACAAATATGATCATGATATCAAATCTTTTTCATATAGAACTAAAGTAGAAGAAGAAGCCAATGATGAGCTAGAAGCCCAACTAGCGAAACTCACTAGTGAGCATATGGCTCTACAAGCCGATCACAAGGGACTTGAGTGCTCCTATGAGAAGCTTGTCGATTCTTATGCAACACTAGAGATAGCCCATGAGGTTGTGCTTTCATCGGTAAAATCTATGCAATCTCTATCTCACACATGCACATGCTCACAAGTTCAAATTAATTTATCTTGCGCTAATGATTATTTGTCTCAAGCAAGCCAATCTAGCATTGAGCATGTACTTGTAGAATCTTGTGATGACCTCATTGCTAAAGAAAATGATGAACTCAAGCAAGAGGTTGAAAAGCTTCAAAAAGACTTGTATGTGTTGAAGGAGAAGAGCAAAGTGCAACCTTCTCAAGATAACCGTGAAGACATGGTGAAGAAGCTTGAGAAGGGATCAACCGTCACTAGCTCAACCCCTCAACTACATACAAGGACCCACAAGCACAAGATTCAAGAAAAGAGCAAGGTTGGGCAAGTCAAGTCCCAATATCTCCCAACCAAGCACAAGGTACAAGAATCGCTCTCCAAGAAGCCTAGAAGCTCAAACAAGTGGAGAGTGTGCTACAAGTGCAGAGAGAAGGGTCACTTTGCCGACTCGTGCCCAAGTGTGAAAATGAGCAGTGGCACTGACCGTGACCGGTCAGACCGGTTCATTCCACCGGTCAGACCGGTGCCGGCCAGGGCAGCCCCACCTCAAGCAAACAAGGCGAGGAAGACTTCTTCTCTAAGTACAAGGCTCAGAAGCAAGCATGGACAAGAAACTATGAGGAATGGTGTGACCAACAAGAACAAAAATCGCATTTGCTATGAATGCCGTCAAAAGGGTCACATGGGCAAAGATTGTCCAAATGGTAATATTCCTAAATCAAATCTAGTCCATTATGATTTTCATAAGCTTAGGAGCGATAAGAATGGAACCTGTGCTACGAGGGAGATTAGTTCACCTCAATATAGCATGAGAGCTATTTGGGTTCCTAAGCATCTTGTGGCTAACCCCATAGGACCCAACAAGCGCTGGGTACCAAGAAATGCTTGCTGAGCTTGCAGGTTGAAAGAGATGCATTGAACACATGGTTAGAAGGCATGGAAATCACGTTTGATCAATTAGCCATGTGAAGGGGAAATTCATTTAAATCTTGAGTTCAATGACATCTCGGTAACTAGTGCTCCTTGTTGAGTCTTAGTCACTCTTAGTTCTTCGTGAACACTCATGTGACACTTATCTTGGACGAGTGAAACATGAGGTAGTGACTTTGACATCTTTATGAAATTATACTCTCATGCCATTCGATGCTTTTAATGGCTCTCTAGAAGAGCATTGCCTTGTCTCTGTTACAGGTTTCAAATTAGTGATGTGTTCACTTAATCAAGGGACAAGAAATTGAAAATCACCAAAGAAGTGACCACTGGGGGTCACCGGTCTGACCGGTGACAAGCACCGGTCTGACCGGTGCCGGCTCAGTGAGGCTGTTGGGTGGGTGACCCGGCACCTGTGCTCGGGTGACCCGGTGTGCCTCTGTGTGCTGCAGGGTGACCCGACCCCTATGGCCGGGTGACCCGGGATTGACCCAACTTTCAAGAAAAAGGGTGATTTGGCATCAAAGTGATCTTGTAATCTTACTCTTTTGTGCATCCCTAAGCGAGCTCTTGATAAGTATAACTCTCTAAAGATAAGTAAGAGCTAGTACCATTCAAAATTCAAATATATGCACAAATGAAATGGTCTTAAGGCAAAGGTATGTTTCCATGAACCTCATTGAATACCGTAATGCATCTAGGCCATAATACCATGCTAGTGTGCCATCCTTAACATGCAATTGCTTCAAGTGAATTTTTGTGTGCCTCTCTAGATATTTGGTTGATACCTTTGCTTTCTCTCGTCTTTGTGTCTCGAGGTTGAAGGTATGAGTCAAATATTCTTGAAAAGCCATTCATTTGAAGTGGATGCATGCACTTTGTGACATAGGATAGACTTTTCGAAAAAATCAACTAGTATGTGTAGGAAGTGTGCTCTTTTTGAAAAATATTCGATTCTTGGTCTTTGTGACCCAACCAACTTAGTTGTGACTATGGTTCCCCTTGCTTGATTGATGGCTAGTCACAATTAAGAAGATTTTCTCAAATCCATTAAATCCATCTTTATCTCTCTCTCTTGGAAGAATCAAGAATTATCAAAATAAATTGGATTATCCTTCATTCTTTCAAGACTTGATGAATTTTGGATCAATATCAACTCTTCATCTCCTATCCAAAACTTCTGAAAGAATTAGGATCAAAATCTCTTTTTTTGACCCGAAGTCCTTTTCTCAGGGGAGCACCGGTCTGACCGGTGCCCACCACCGGTCTGACCGGAGGTACCCCTGAAGTCACATCTTCCTTCTTCTGAGACCTAAGTGGATGTAAAGTGTCTTATAAAATACCAGAAGAAGTTTTCAGAGGAATTTTCGCAAAATGGGAAAGAAGGATCGGAACTTCCGAGGCTACGTCGGTTCTACCGATATGGATTCTCTGTTGAAATTATCAAAATCTTCGGTACTACCGAGCACGGGTCGGAACTACCGCTAAAGGCTCACTGGCTCGACCAAGTGTAGTCACCGGTCTGACCGGTGGCTCGCACCGGTCTGACCGGTGACGCCCGACTTCAACCCGTGGGCCCACAGTAAAAAGGATCTATCCTTTACCCCCTTCCTTCTCTCTCTCCTCCCTTATTCACCAGCATTCATCTCCTCCAAACCGTGAAGACCACCTCTCCTCCCTCCTTCCACCTCTCTCTTCTCCCATGGAGATTTGAAGTTTCAACCAAGGAAAGACCACAAGATTGGAAGCAAAAGGATCTCCCAAGGCCCCTCTTCAGTTTCCCCTTCGAGTTCTTTGGATTCCTTTCAAGTTCTTCTCTCCAAAGGTATTCAAATCTTTGTTTTGCCCGATCTCTTTACTCCGTGCAAAGATTTGAATTTCCTTTGGTATATCATCTCCTGAGAACCCCTAGAAGACATACCTATAGATCCATAAAGTTTCGTTGGACACATTGTGAGAACCCAAGATTTGGGGTCGGACGGCCATCACCGGTCTGACCGGTGGCCGTCACCGGTCTGACCGGTGGCGCGTGTCCAGTCCCAAATTTTGTTTTCTTCATGCTTTTCAGCACTTATCTGTATTAGGTTGTCTCATGTCTATCTAGACCAAATCTTAGAGTCATAGCTGCTCAGATTGGATGTTGGAGCAATTGGCTCTGTTCTGGGTGGCACCGGTCTGACCGGTGCCCATCACCGGTCTGACCGGTGTGGCCCAGAGCAGACCCAATTGGTCTGTACTTTCAAGAATTTTCTTCTATATCGATTCAATCTGGTTCCTAGAGTCTAATACACTCTTGTCATCCTTTTTGTGACTCAGGACAGCAGTCATGGTTAGGGAAAAGGAGGGTGCTAAGAAGAGAAGAGAAGATGTGCATGCTCGCAGAGGGACTGCCCCCGGTGACTTTGGGGAAGGGGGCAGCACCATAAATGTCAGCGGCAAAAGGTTGAGACGTCGTTCAGCTCGAGAGAGTGCAGAGGCACCAGACCTTGGAGGTGACACCGGTACTAGCAGTGATGACAATGTTGAGGATGAGACCTTTCAGGGACAGTTTGAGCTAAAGAGGCATCAGGAGGCTGGGTCTGATGATGATGACTCCGACGAGGCAATGGATGAGGATGAGGAGGATGAGGAAGAAGAAGATGATGTGGATGCCATGGATGAGGATGATGATGACCAGGGTAGATTGAAAATCATGCCACCCACCTATATCTATCCTGACAGGCCAGTAAAGTACCATGGTTCGGGCATGACTAAAGCCCTAAAGAAGTTGAGGGATAAGAACCCTTATGAGGAGGCAAGGACCGCATCCGATCCAAGGTTTTGGGCTAAGTTTCAGCAAGATTATTATGCTACGGTGATCATCAAAAAGCCCAAAATCACTCATAAGGCACAATATGTGGATTGGGGGCATATGGCTAGGAAGAATGACCCCATTTTTAATGAAGTCATAAGCAACTGTGAGAGGCAAAGGGTCAAGGAGCTTATGGGTTTCCGACAAGATTGGAACAAGGAGATAATAGCCCAATTTTATGCCACCGTGCACTTTGGACACATTGGTACTGAGAGGGCTATGATTTGGATGACCAATGCCCAGCGGTATTCCATCACTTTCCCCAGGTTCTTGAGGTGCTTTGGGATCATGGCAGGAGACAAGGACTTAAGGCAGCTCCATGATGAAGGGGAGCTTGACAAAAGTGCTTTGCACCTTATGTACCCGAGAGGTGACCATGCTTATTATGGGAAGGTGAAGAATCTCTATACCTACTATGCTGCACTTAATAGACTCCTTAGGGTGTCTATTACACCGAGAGATGGGAATCCCTCTGAGATCACAAAATTTCAGAAAAACTTGATGGTTGCTTTAAGGCCGGGAGCTCCGGAAGTTAGTGTTGGGGATTTCATTTGGCAAGAAATCAAGCATCTATCAGAGGACCCCAAAAGGATTTGCAGCTACAGTCCCTATATCATGTATATGATTGAAAAGGTTGCAAAGACGGAGTTTCCCAAAAATGTGGCACACAAGCCGTTGAAGCTCAATCCTAGCAAGAGTCCAAGGCTTCCATCTCCTAGAGCAGAGCAAGCACCTGGCCATGGGGAAGGAATCACAGAAGAGGGCACTACTCAGTCAGATCAGCCACAGTCAGGCCCTCAGGCCGTCACCGGTCTGACCGGTGCTGAGCACCGGTCTGACCGGTGGGGAGGCTGGGAGCAGCACAGGCCCCGCAGGTCCTCTTCTCCATTGAGGAAGTTCCTCAATTTCATTTTTGGCATGTGTAGGAGTCAGCATGACATCCAGGTGGAGCAACAAAGGTCTAGGAGAGCAAACAAGCAAATGAGGGACACAATGAAGTTGATGCACAACGCTCAAGGGTTTGAACCGCCTCACTCTCCTCCCTCTCCTGAGTCTCCACAGGTTGAGATACCTTCCTTCGAGGATAGGATGAGAGGTTGGGTCAACTCCGACATGCTTAATCAATATGGACCTATGTTTTTTGAGTCCGGGCAAGAACAAGGGTTTTCATCATCAGCGCCTCCTCCACCTCCACCGTTTGTACCCCCTCACCCAGATGTACCTGGTTCTTCTCACTCCATGGAACAAGAACAAGCTCCTCCACCTCCTCCACCTTCCGAGCAAGGACAAGATTGGGGCGCTCGCTTCTCTGCCGAGATCTTTGGATATAATCCATATTACTATGGTAAAGACAGTGCCCCTATAGCTCATCCCTCTGAAATCACTATCTCTGATTCCATTTACCTAAACTCTCCTATGCATTAGATTTTTGACACTTCTCAAGTAGGAGGGAGCTCTCAACCGGGAGACGGATCTCAGGGACAGTGATCGACGGCTACTTCTTCTCCAGGCCCTTCTTGGATGCTTGATGACAAAGGGGGAGAAGATTTGGATTAAAGACTTAAACTCAAAGTTGCTGTCTGTGTTGCACCGGTCTGACCGGTGCAGGGCACCGGTCTGACCGGTGCTGGCTGGCTGTTGAGAGCAGCTGTGTAATAATTTAGAATCTTATCTTTGTGGACTTGAGAACATTTGTGTGAGTGCTACTGTGTGTTTGAACCTTTATTGTAATAATTAAGCGACTTTATTGCTAGATTGTGATGCATGTATTGAATGATGTATTGTTTGTGTTGGCTAAATGGAGCAAAGTGATCTAAGCCGGCTTGCAACCCCGGCCTGATCACCTTGGACCAAATAGCACGCACACCCTTTACTTTGTGCTCTGGCTGGACCTGACCGGTCTGACCGGTCAGGGGCACCGGTCTGACCGGTGCCGCCTAGTCAGGCGTGCTGGCTGGACCTGACCGGTCTGACCGGTCTGGGGCACCGGTCTGACCGGTGCTGACTAGTCAGTACTCTTGTTCTTTGCTTTGTGCATATCTTGTCATACGCATCACGGTTTTTATTTTATCGCTCACACATGTTGCACTCCACTGATTCTAAGATATAGGGGGAGCTAACACGCGCTTTCTCCCAAATTTGTGCAATTGGCATTTAAGGCCAAATTTTTGAAATTCAACTCTAAGCACAAATTAAGGGGGAGCTCTAGCTACATCTAAGAATCTAAAATGCGCTTTAATGTTTTATTTGTAAACTTTAATCAAGTTGTCATCAATCACCAAAAAGGGGGAGATTGAAAGTGCATCTAGGCCCCTAAGTGGATTTTGGTGAATTGAATGACAAGGCGATTAAAGGACTAATGTATTTGTCTAAGATTGTGAGCAGGTTTTATTTATATATTCATGAGCAATTATTGAAGTATTTATTTATGGATGAATATTATATGGCTCACATTGGAGAAGACAAATATATGGATGATCCTAATGCATAAGTGACAAGTATCAAGCAATAAAAGAAGATAAATATTGGGATAATCTGAGAAGGTCAATTCATGGTCTCCCATATGAAGACGTAGCTTGATTAAATTTACAAGGATCATAAAAGAGAAGATGGTAATTCTCTAAGTCAAGTGCAAGGCTTCATGTGTTTATTGAAAGAGGACACAAGGATGAGTGTACACATTATGGTTCTAATTTGGAAGCTTGCACATTCATTGTCAATCAAGATCAAGCATTTGAAGCGGGTTTTCAAATGAAGGTTAATTGTGTATGAAGCAAGTGGAACTCAAAAGTGGATTGAATAAGTGATGAAGAGATCAACCGAGATGTCTAGGGTGAGGGACTAAGCAATCTTTGGGGCCGTAGCTAAGCCGCCATTTCGTGTTTTGCTAAGGTGAAGTTCTAGCATCCGTGGGGTCTCCAAGTATCATATCCAAACCTTAACTGAGGGAAGCAATGCAAGTCATCACCATGTTAGGATTGGCAATATGGAGTGACTTATGGATTCAAGTGTGCATTCCTATGCTAGATGGAAAGATCATAAGTCATTAGCTCAAGTATGGAAGTGCTCAAGTCAAAAGCTATGTTGAAAGCCCTTAAGTGAATATTGATCAAGTATGGCAAGATTGAAGATATCCAAGCTCAAGGGATCAACAAAGTGTTCTTAGTTATTCTTGAGTATAGGTATGCCGTACTATCAAGAGGGATGCAACTTAGCGAGTTGACCAAGTCAAAGTGCTCATTAGTTGACCTAAGTGAGATCTAGCCTTAGAGTGTGCTAACAAACCCTCCTAACCTAACCTGAGCCACTTCATCTCTTTGGTGAAGTGTTAGTATCATAGAAAGGGTTTTGGGGTATCTCGGGCCTGACCGGTCTGACCGGTCAGGGGCACCGGTCTGACCGGTGCCGCTAGCCCCAACGGCTAGTTTTTCGAACACCGGTCTGACCGGTGTGGAGCACCGGTCTGACCGGTGCCGCCCGTGGACTAACGGCTAGTTTTCTCCTTTGAGGGGTATAAATACCCCAAGCTTTCTTCAGTTGAAGCTTGCTGTTTCTAGTGACATTGCTGAGGTCCCAAGCCTTTCCTAACAAGCTCTAAGCCTTAGTGGCTCTCCCCAACCCTCTCTTTGTGAGATTTGTGGATTCAAGCCATATCCTTGGTGTTGGGTTGAGAGAGTGAGCTCAAGAGCGACCTTGTGAGCTAACAAGAGCATTTCCATAGCTTGAGCACTTTGGTTTCGCGTCTACAAGCTTTGAAGCATTTGTTACTCTTGGAGGTTTGCCTCCTAGACGGCTAGGCGTCGCCGGCTAGCTCCCAACGTTGTGGTGAGCAGCGGGAAGTTTGTAAGGGCTGCGATCTTGCCTCTTCGTGGAAAAGATCCCCTTAGTGGAAAGGAGGAAAGTGGTTGAAAGAGACCCGACTTGTTGTGGGAATTGTTCCTTACAAGCTCCTCAACGGAGACGTAGCCATTCCTTAGTGGGTGGTGAACTTCGGGAAACAAATCCTTTGCTTCTTCGTGTGGTTTGACTCTCTAAGTTGTTCTTCTAGCATATTTGTTTTGCTTCCGCTTCGATCTACTTGGGTGTGCTACTTGTGTGTGCAGGGCTCATTACCTTGCTTGTGATCATCTACAAAGGCCACTCACCAAGTTTGGTTCGTGCTAGAAGTCAAGAGGTGATTGAAGCTGTTTTTGCAGGTGCTCTGTGCTACACCGGTCTGACCGGTGAGGTGCACCGGTCTGACCGGTGCCTCCTGTGAAGTCCAGTGCTTGACCGGTCTGACCGGTCATCACCACCGGTCTGACCGGTGGAACACTGTCAGCTCAAGTGATCGGGGAAGAAGAGTTTAATTTGGTCGTCACGCCTATTCACCCCCCTCTAGGCGACATCAAGGTCCTTTCAGGTGGTCGTATAGTTTTGATAAATTTCAAAACGATTGTATAATTTTTTTAAAAAATATATATATCTACACTATAAAGATCGAATAATTTGAAAAATCTTTCACACCCAAATCGGGGCCACCGTAGCCCTCATGTCAGACCCAACTATCATATATTTGGAGGAGTGGATAGGGTGAAAGACCCATATAATTGCAATTTGGGGAGTGTTTCTGCCAAAAAGCTAATTCTTTTCTCACCCAACGCGACCTTACCCGCCTGTCCCATACCCGCGGTCGGGCCCACCCACACGCATCGCGGTCTCCCACCTGCAATTCCTCACCGCCGACCCACGCGCCGCCGCGGGGAGGACGCCACGCCTGGGAAGGCTCTGCGCATCCACTACAGAGGAGGCTGCTGGTGGCCGCGGCGGGAAGAAGAGTGGACGGGGAGGAGTTTCACGTCGGCCGGGGAAGGCGCCGCTAGGGAGGATGTCGTGCTCCCACCGTCGGGTGACGTCCTCGAGCTCCTTCGCCACCGGAAGGTGGCTGGAGCCGACGGCCAGGTCCCAGGCTGGAGCAAGCAAGGAAACAATGCAAGGGAGAGAGGAACTGCAGGAGCTCCTCGGGCTTGCGAGACGATCGGTGTGGAGGAGCCGCAGTCGCCCGGGCCCACCACAGGGGAGCCGCGCTGACCCCGCCCCCACCTCCTCCGCCTCCGCGCGCCATCTCCAAGATGTTCGCCATCGCCGCCCTCATGGCCCGGGGTACCGGCTGCTAGCTGTGACTTGAAATTTGTTTTCTTTTGTTGTCGATTTCTTCTCGAATTCCCTACTAAGGTTGCTGTCGATCTTGTAGGTGACGACTGACGAGCACGTTGAGGTCGCCGGGGAACCCTTGCTCGCCATCGTAGCTGCGGTAGGAGAAGGTGATGTGGGGGAAGTCCCCTGTGACGCGCTCGCGGACGGACCAGAACACCTTGTTGAACCTGCGGTGGCCGCCGTGAAGCGTCTCGCCATCTCCAAGATGTTCGCCATCGTCCCCCTCATGGCCCTAGGAACCGGCTGCCGGCTGTGGACCAGAACACCTTGTTGAACCCGCGGTGGCCGTCGTGGAGCGTGTCGCCATCTCCGAGATGTTCGCCATCGCCCCCCTCATGGCCCTAGGAACCGACTGACTGCCGGCTGTGACTTGAAATTTGTTTTCTTTTGTTGTCGATTGCTTCTCGAATTCCCTGCTGATTATATGACACTAGCATTTTCAACGTCGGCAATCGCAAGCACTGTGATTGATCAGGGAGAGGCACCGAGCTACTACTTCGAGAAGTTCCTAGAGGACAACTCGGTGTTCGGCTTCATCACGTGGAGGTGGATCGTGACGTCCGGGTTCGACCACATGTTCTCCTCGCCGGTCTTCCTCGGCCTCCTCGCGCTCCTGCACCTACACAACCCAATTGCCCATGGTAAATGTTGCAAGAAGGTTAGCTCTTGCTGTTGTATATGCCACCGCTTGCTAGCCGATCAGAGAATCATGCGAGACATCAAAGTGCCAACGTGTTGTTACAGATGGTCATTCACACATTCCGGAGAAAGAATCCGGAAGCAGGAGTTTGTGGACTCTCTTCCCCGAGCATCCATTTATGATTTGGGAGTTATCTTGATGGGTGCCGGATATGAGGTGATTGACACCTCCGAAACTTGATTGTTACAATTTCCATTTTTACCTCCTTGGCATTCGCATTAGGTGTGCTCGACCTGTTGCAGCTATTCACCAAGGGGCCTTCTTTGTATGCATTCAAAGGGCTGGCTGGTCGGTATATGCACCTATCAGCGTGCATTTAGCGATGCTTTTCATCATGGCTGGAGCTACACTTAGTGCGACAGGAAGTTTCGAAGGCTCCGTCGCCTCAAGGGCTGAATTTTGTTATAGGAGATGTGATGAAACCCATAGGGGTCCTCTCTGTTGTGCCAGATGTTTTCAATACTGAAGCCCATGTCAACCGTTCTATATGGAGTACTATGGTGGTGGAGAGTTGATCTCCTTGCTCAGCATTTTTAAACATTTTGTGCAGTTATGTGCACTAAACTAATTGGCAAGCAGATATTGTTGGATTTCCAGGTATCACAATTTATAGCGATCTTTCACTTTTCAACCTTGATGGTAAAGAAGTGATGAGCAAGACTATCAAAGTGAACGATCCCTTGAGGTGTGGAGAAATCACTATCTACCAAACATACTGGGGATTTTCATCATTGCAAGTGAAGAAAAATGGTGAAGGACCTTTCAATTTGGCCATGGCCCACTTGAAGCTGAATGGAGATATGAAGATCTTTGGAACGTTCTTGCCACTTGAAGACTCGCGCTCTTCAAACCTGTTGACGGTTAATATGTGTATCAAACTTCGTTTGGACTTGTAAGCGGACAAATCCTCTGTCGTAGTCAAGGGACCCTTCTTCCCTTAAGTGTGAACCCAAGGTATCGAATCCGTGGAACAATGTGTAACGCAAGATCCAATCTAACAAGCGGAAAACACTTTGATCTTGAAAAGGGTTTTTGCATCTAATCTATGAAAGAATCATGAAAACACATCTAATCTACTAAACACCGGAGGTAGCAAGAGAAAGAGATGGGAGGTAAAACCAATCTAGAGATTGGATCGGGTCTTTTGTTGAAGTTCCAAAACAAAGAAGAATAAAGCAAACGAATCTCATTACTAGCCTCTTTAAATCGTGGCTTCCGTTCCAACTCCGAAGACGCCCGCCTTTTGGAGCCACCGTCCTGTCACAACGCACTCCTATTCGTGCGGGTTAGCCTAGGGCGAGTTCAAGATGAACAAGATGAAAAACGCTCGGTAGATCGGGTATGCACCTCTAGCCACCATGACTACAAGAGCACCCTAAGCAATCTAGCTATAGACTAGACTGGGGAAGAAGCAAACACAAGCGAAGACAAAGTTGTAGAGAAAGCACTTGATCGCTAGAAATCGGATTCAATCTTGCAAATTCAACATGAAAGTATAATACATGGACAAGATCACCACCGGGATCCTACTTTGATCTTGATCCTAGCTCCGAGAACTCCGACGTGGTCTTCCATGCAAGGTTCCCACGTCGGCTAGGGAAACCCTAGTCAACCATCTCGACCCTCTCCTCTCCGGAATGGTGTCCCTCTCTTCTCTACTCCTCAGCGGATGACGAATGAATTGATGGATCAATCCCCCTCCTTGGGCGCCTAGGGGTTGTATTTATACTCTTGAGGAGCCTTGGGGCGTGCTCCACCTTCCCTTGCACGAGATCTTCCTTGGGAGAGAAGCAAACTTGGTTTCCATAAACTCAGCCTCGTCCAGATTTTCATGATTCACAGCCCTTCCTTTCCGGCGACATATCTCCCACGTCCGGACTCCAAATAATGCAAATTCCTTGGAAACGAAGATAAGATCCCCAAAACGGCCTCGGAAAATAATCTATCTGATTTCGGACTTATCTGCGCAGCAGGTATTTCGGGGGGCTATATCTCCTAGCTCCTTGACCCGAATTGGGCCTTCCATATGTCCAAATCGAAGCTATCGTCGAGGCCCACAACTTTGGTATTCAAATGTTTGCTATTAGAGGCCGTTTAAGTCTCCGAATCTGCACCGAAAGATCATGCTGTTCCGGGCTGCGAGAATATCTCTCGGGCTGAGTTGATCTCGTTGGTAAACCTCCAAGTCTCCGTAGTTTTACATGTTGATGCTTAGGTCCTTGGGCCATTTGAAGTCATGTTCATCATGTGTTTTGACTTGTGCCGGGCTTCATGATTTTCTCGCAAAGTGCTCGATGAACTTTACCCAGAAGTCCTCATTTAAGTGCTTAATTCATGCGTAAATAATAAACTCCAAAAACCACATGCGAGTGCGAACTTGACATATCATGAGGTTAGGATCGTTAGTTTGGATATTAAATTAGTGCCAATGTTGACGGTAAATTTATAGCTAGGTGTACCAAATTTGACCGTCAACAAAACCTGAGTGTCAAAGGAATGTATTTTTAATATTTCCATCATTTAGTTTAAACTTTAAAAATAGGAAAACCAAGACATTTGCATGTGCCGTTAAATTTCTGACTTGCCTACCTGATGACTTGTAGATCGATGCTTCCTCGTGATCTGCGATCAAGATGGTAAGTTTGTAGGAGTTCGTTGGCCAAGCTCAAAAGTCCCCATTGAGATCAATGGCAATCATCATACAAACTATATTAGTGATCCCCACTAAGGAATTCTCTGAGCTCTCATCTAGCCACGTCAGCAACCGGTCCCACCACTCAGTCCCCACCCCCATCCCCGTGGCGCGGCGGTCGCACAACGCCTTCGAGCGCGCGGCCGCCTATCGGCCCCACCACTCATTCCCGCACGTCATCCTCCCCACCAGCGCCCTCTTGCTTCCCCACCGGTGCCCCCTCGCCTCCCCACCGCCGCCGCCTCACCTCTCCTTCCCACTACCGCCACCTCACCTTCCCACCGTTGTCCATAAAATCGTCCTCGACCCATGCCTCCCCTCGACCCTGCCACACCACTGCACGCGCCCTGCTAGGCTGCCACCGCCACCCGCGAAGAAGGACGGAATTGCCGCGTCACTGGTCGATCCGCAGGAGATGGAGGTTCCGCCGCCATATTCGGACCAGAGGAAGGGAGAGGATGCAGTCCAGTGACCTCTCCCGTCGGGATTAGGAGCGCCGCCGCCGGAATCGGAGTGGATAGAGAGGAGAGCTGGAGAGGAAGGGTTGCGGTAGTAGCTACAATCGAGGGGGTGCTACGTACCAGCTAATATGTTTCTGCACTCCCTCTCCATCTTCTCCTTCTCCTCCGTCCTCGCTTGATTTTCCTTCCGCGGGCGTGTCGGCCACCGCGTGGGCCTCCGCGGGGGCGTGCCGTCGCATGCCCTCGCCTGGCGCCACCACCGAGATCCCTCTCCAGGCGCCACCACCGAGATTCCTCACCGGGTCCCTCACCGTGCGCCACCACTGAGATCCCTCACCGGCCGCCGCCGTGTTCTCCGTCCGTGGGGCAATGGCTGGGAACCGATGTGGAGAGAGGATAAGGAGAGGCGGCTGCAGTGCTGGTGATTTTCATTTGTGGGCTGGCTGGGCTGGGAAACATCGATAAAAAGCGCAACCCCGGTCGTATCTGTGGGCGGACCGCCGACGTTGTCCTCAAAAGAAGATGCGACCATCATGATTAAGCAAGGAAAGACCAGTTTTACTTGATCCTAATATGTATACAGAAACAGTCGAACGGTCGGAGACAGTAACCATCGACTGTTGTGATAAAATTGACAGGTGCCTCTGTTATCTGAAGAAGCAGCTCGGCAACAACAACAATGTTCGAATTCCGTGCCTTGAGAAAAAGGGGTTGCGGCAAGCCAATGTGATATTTTGTACACACTTATTAATTATTCTAGCTATAACATGTATTAGTGTTTTACTATGGTGTGTATCTACATATCGGATATGTACTGTATTCGATACCTGTACCCGTAATCGTGTAACATAGCTCTCAAATCCCGCAGCAACGCGCGGGGAATCACCTAGTGAAATACTCATTGAAGATGCTATTGGCAGTTCTGGAATGGATCTTAAGGTAAGGCCCATATATCCATTGCTTTACTTGGATCATGGATGCATTTTTTCTTGTTTGTGCGACCTTTTGACATGCAGTTAAGTATATGCAACTACTGTGGTGGATAAGTGAGCTTGGAAAAGAGATACAATAATGGTGTTACAAATAGTAGTGATGCTTGATTAATTTTTGGAGCACAGCTAGCATGCACCTAAACTGTTTGGTGAATTTCATGGAAGAAAGAGGCCAGCGAGGAACATCAGTAGGAGCCGAACAGCAGATAATTGATGTACCCCTTGAGTTGCTTGTAGCAGGTTGTGCTCTTATTTGCGTCATCTGCATCTTGCAATCCTATGAAACAAATGTTTATTCTCCATGTACTAATTTTGACTTTATTCTCCTTATTTTCAGTATGCTGATCAAATAAAATCTTGTTAATAATGATGCATGTTATCTCCTTACAAAAAAAAACATGTCATTCACACATTTCATGATCAAACTTTGTACTTACATTTCAGCTAAAGAAAGAATTTCAGTTAGTCACCAGTTCCCAAATGACCATTAGAGCTTATATTTAAGCTATTCAGATTTGGAATATATGAAATATGAGTTTAATAGTTTTTTTATAACACGTGTGTCGCACGTGGTATATATAAAATTCCTGATAAAATTGAGGACGGAGATCATTCGATATGGATGTCGGCCCATCGAAAGGGACACAACTTCTAGCCCATCCACTAATGAAGCTCAGAGAGGGGGGGTGCCAAAAATCAGTGACCCCGTGGCAGAGACAAAGCCAGCAGCATTTGTTAATTATTTCCCACTCCTCCGTTATTTTCTCTCTGCTTTTTGGTGTTGGGGTGGGGGGCCGCCCCCCCCCCCCCCCCCCCCCGGCGATCCTTCTTCCAACAGACTCTTCCCCACCTCCACGGCTCCACCCCAATCCGTTTCCACCTCAAATACGGCAGGCCACGTCGCCGCGGCACGGCGCGGCGCCCCCACCCCCCGATGGCGCTCACCTCAGCCACCACTGCCGCCGCCGCGGCCGCCTCCCCCTCCCGCCTCATCCGCCGCTTCCCTTCCTCTTCCTCCCCACCTCCTCCCTCGCTCCTCCCCCTCGCCGCGCGCCCAGGTGCCCGGAGCTCCCCGCGGGCCTGCAGCTACCACCGGTTCGTGGTGCGGTGGAAGGGCCGGGCGCGGGCGCTCGTCGGGGGATTCTCGGACGCCGGCGTCAGCGAGAGCGACGACGATGAGGAGGACGCCCTGCGAGGGGGGCAGCGGGAGGACGAGGACGCCGTCGAGCCCGCCGCGGCGGCCGCGGCGCCCGAGAGATGGGACGTGCTCGGCCTAGGCCAGGCCATGGTGCGCACATCTCCTTCTCTCCTCTCTTGCTGTGCGTTCTCTAATTGTTTCTTGTTATTGGCGCGATTACGGAATTAGTAATTAGCAGCTCTTCAAATAGCAAGAAGAAAGTAGCACCCCAAACAAACTTACACAGTAGAAATTATGGTGCTTCGAATAAACTGTCGTACTGGTTGTTGGGTACTTGCCTGGTGACAATAAGGATACAGTGTGCAACATTCAAACAGCAGTGGTTCTTCTGTATTTTATTATCTTCCAAACATGCTAAATAGAACTTCTAAACTGTAGTTAAACATTCTGCTGCCAGTATGGAATGCAGTTTTATTGAGATCAATGCTGATTGGTGACTGGTTCGTGGGGCAAACAGGTTGATTTCTCTGGGATGGTGGACGATGAGTTCCTTGAGAGATTGGGCATAGAGAAGGGCACGAGGAAGGTTGTAAACCATGAGGAGAGGGGCCGGGTCTTGCGCGCCATGGATGGGTGCAGCTACAAGGCTGCAGCCGGCGGCTCCCTGTCCAACTCACTTGTGGCACTGGCAAGGCTTGGAAGTAGCCGGTCTGCTGGCTACCCCGAGCTTAAAATTGCGATGGCTGGCAGTGTGGGCAGCGACCCACTAGGTAGTTTCTACAGGTAAGTCACTAATTTGGCACTATTTCTATCGCAGCTGATCCTGATGTCCTATTTCTGCACAAAGCCTTAAGGGCATTGGCTGACATCATGCTTTTTGTTCAATCACGCTATTAGGGCAAAATTGGGTCGGGCTAATGTGCATTTCTTGTCTAAGCCGGTCAAAGATGGGACTACTGGAACTGTCATTGTTCTAACAACTCCAGATGCGCAGCGAACTATGCTTGCGTATCAGGTCAGTTCCTTTGCGAACAGCTCTTGTATTGGTAGATATTACTCCAATTAAAATTTATTTGCAGCTGTGCTTCTCATACCTCCTACTTTAGTTAGATACCTCAGGGTAACAAGTTGTGTTTGGAAATTAAGCAGTTCAGTTTCTGTCCGCTTATGAGTCTGTCATATCTAAAACCATATGCATAACGATGTGCAATGGCATACACACACTTTTGTCATTGTACTGTTTGTAGTATGAATATGGAAGCAAGAATTACCATGAGATTTCCCTTTTGTCAACCTGTATCTTGGCCAAGAATAATTCACAGGACAATAATCTAGATATGCTGTTGCACCTGCAACTAATATGCTCTAACAACACCGTGCACTTTTTGTCTTTGCAGGGTACATCGTCAACTCTGAGTTATGATTCAGACTTGGCCGATTTAGTGTCCAAATCAAATGTACTAATTGTGGAAGGTTATCTATTTGAACTTCCTCACACAATTGAAGCTATCAAGCAAGCATGTGAAGATGCTCACAAGAATGGTGCACTTATTGCTGTTACAGCATCAGATGTATCTTGCATCAAGCGATGCTACAATGATTTTTGGTGAGGCTAGCCTCCTTTAAAAGAATTTCTTTCATTTTCACATGTGCAACCATCTGGGCCCAGTTACACAATTCTCAAATCTCCATGAGCAGTCGTTTACTTGCTTCCATTGATAGTGCATGTCCACTCTAAAAAGACGACTGCTATGCATCTAAAGTCGCCTTAATGGGCTACACAAAGGCCACCTTATTCTGTATCTGGTCATATCACTGAAAGTAGCAATAGAATCTTAGGGCATAATTGTTCATTGCTTAGTACCAGTAAAGTCATTGTTGTTTATGGTCCCAAAACTCTATTCTTTTACCTCTAATGCATCTACGCTATGGCCTCACTTATAATGCTAATGATCATGAACCGAACCATTTTCAGGGATATTGTAGGAAACTACGCTGATATACTGTTTGCCAATGCTAACGAAGCAAGGGCGTTCTGCGAGCTACCTTCAACAGACAGCCCAATGTCAGCCACGAGATACTTAAGCCACTCTGTTCCCATAGTATCTGTGACCGATGGTGTGCACGGCTCCTACATTGGGGTGAAAGGTGAAGCAATATACATTCCTCCGTCACCCTGCTTACCTGTGGACACCTGTGGTGCTGGTGATGCATATGCTTCTGGGATTCTGTATGGCATCCTCCGGGGTGCTTCAGACCTGAAAGGCATCGGCCTGCTGGCCTCACAGGTAGCTGCTGTTGTTGTCGGGCAGCAAGGCACGCGCCTGCGGGTTCAGGACGCCGACAGGCTGGCTGAATCGTTTGCGCACCACCTAGATAGCTTGGAGTTCTGTTCAGATGTTTGAATTGATGAGTTGCAAACATCTGATTGTTTCTGGTTTAGTCCAAACACTAGACATCTATGTGTACATACAGATCCCTTCCCTTTTCAGTAGGTGTAGTACATTTGTTCAGGGCAGGCAGCCGAGCTGGATAAAGCCTGGCAGCCCATTTGATATTTCTTACCACCCTCATTGCCCATAATTGGAATTGAACATATTTCATTGGATATGGAAATTACTTACAGTGGTATAGAGTTATGCTTTTGTGTTCGAATTCATTGGATGAATGCTATGCTGGCCTTTAGGTGAAGTAAGCAACATTTTCTGATCCCCTGAGCAGTGCAAACTGCAGCGCGAGTGAGAGACTATGAAGCTGCAATGCTGCGATCCGGCCTTGCTGGATCGGATTCGACCTGGTTGGGTCAGACATCGCTATTGCCCGCGAAAGGTTGCTATATATAATATCTTTGGCAACGGTTGGTTCACCTAAAGCACCAAATCTCTCCCTATGCTGTTCTACTGATGCTCTTTGTTTCTATCAGAAAAATTAGTGGATAAAAGAATTCAGCGGAGATTCTGCTTGCAGCATACGCAGTCTTTGATACTGACGAGTGAGAATAGACGGAGTGACGGATTAAAGAATCAAGAGATCAATGAATCCACGCAACATGTCGTGATCGATCAAAATCCTTCCGTTTTCGACGGTAAGAAAAGCCGGGGGAACAGTTGACATTCGGTGTCCGATCTCAAAGTTTTCCACTGAATCCAAGTAATGAGGAATCACGAAGGAAAAATTGTACACTGCTAGATTGTTTGCTAGTAGAATCGTCGACGTGTCGGAGTCACGTACGTTTGGTGACGAATCGAGTCAGATCGGACGCTGCTATCTACATACGTATACGTACACCTCAAAGACTGAAGAAACGTGTCAGTTCTCATCTACCAATGAAATCGGACGATTAGCGTCGCGATCTGTTCAAATCAACATGTAATGAGGGGTTTGTGATATGATGAATCACCTGAAAGTTTCAGGATAAAATTGTTCCGTAATTCTACGCTACTTTGCCTAAATTATCGCTGCTGAACGAACAGCGAGTTGGAGACGAACACGAGCAAATTTCATTCCCGCAATGCAAACGAACAGCAAGTAACGCAGACGTAAATACCCACACCCCCAGGGGCAAAATCGTCCATAGAAAAATGAAACCCCACAAAGGCAAAAGCCCAGGACACGCCAAGGGAGATAGAGAGAGAAGAAACACGCGCTCGCTTCCCTCTCCCAACTTCCTCTTCCTTCCCCCCACCACCACCGCCCGATTCCCGAGGCGGTCGCCGCCCCCGCCGTGCCCCCCGCCCTCGCGGGAGACGACGCAGCCCGCCGCGGCAGGCTCCCCCGGCGATCGGCAGGATGGTGGTGGCCACAGAGGAAATGGCGGTCTACTGCTTCGACACCCTCGTCGCCCACTTCACCGGCGACCAGCCGCTGGCCCCCGCCTTCGAGGACGGCAACCAGTAAGCCTCATCCATCCGCGATGGAGCGACGACCGCGCCGCCCCCGTCGCAATCAAGGGGTTTCACGGGGATTCTGATGTTGGGTTTCGGTCTATTGTGGTAGATTTGGGCAAAAGGCGGCGCCTTGGTAGATTTGGTTCGGCTCATCTCTTGCGGTAATTGGTTCGCCATCCGATTTGATTGATCGCTTGGCGATTGCAGCATCTGATCATATCGCGTGCTGCTAGTTTCTGCTGCATGGCAGAGGGGAAATCAAAGCAGCCACACATGTTGTCAAAAAAAAAAAAGCAGCCACACTAGGCGCTTTCAGTAGAGAGTGCAGGTTTCCTGCCTCTTGTGATTGTCTGAGCGAGAGTAGGGGAGGACAAGGAATCTCACTGCTGCAAAGCTGATATTATCATTTAAGTAGGAGAAGCAATTCAATCATAAGGCTTTTCGAGTTTGACTATAACCCTCTGATGTTTCTTTAGTTTAGGATTCAGAATGTCAATTTGAGTTCCTTATTAACCATGTAGTGCTTCTCAAGGTTGACTGATGGTTATATTGTAGTCTCAAACAGGTATTGTTATTCCAGCTTACAATGGCTTGACTCATTTGGTTGATTTTGTAACTTCAGCCCATTGTTTGTGACCTGGAAGAAGGCTACCAATGGTTCAGAACCACGCCTCCGAGGATGCATAGGAACCTTGGAGCCCCGTCAGATTGTCAGTGGCTTTAAGGACTACGCGCTAACTAGGTAACTATTGTTTCATCATTAAAATCCTGTCTGGTTTTCTTACTGAATTGTATTATGATATCATCAGTGCTCAAAACATTTGGACTTGTGCTAAGTAGGTAATGCAATTATGCGCTTTGTATTAATATCGTTTAGGCATATAGTAAGCTTTGTATCCTCTTGCAGTGCCCTGAGGGACCGACGCTTCCCCCCGATACAATCAAAGGAACTGCCAACCTTGGAGTGCACAGTGTCTATACTGACTAACTATGAGACTGCAGAGGGCTACCTCGACTGGGAGGTCAACTTTCACTTTCTCAGAAATGTTCTCAATTAGGTATTATTGTTTCACCAACGTTTACATCAAAGTCACTTTCTTGTGAATGCAGGTTGGAAAGCATGGTTTAATTATTGAATTTACAGATCCAGACTATAACATAAGACGCAGTGCAACCTATTTACCTGAGGTTGCTAGCCATGAAGGTGAATGCTTTATCATCCATCATCTAATTCATGAATTTTAATTTTATGTAGAATTCTTTAATTTATAAAACCACTACAAGGGACAACAGAAGTTCTTTTTTCGGGAATAGCAACAGAAGTTGAAATCAGTTAAGCACATGAATTTCACTATCTTTCAAATCCACATGGCTGAAATACAGTCTAATGAGCAATAAAGATTAAATAAAAAGTCAATTGACCAGTGCATTTCCCATCCGTCTAAAACAACCTGTGACTTAAGGCTTGATAATCTCTGGCAGGATGGGGACACATAGAGACTATTGACACGCTGATGAAGAAGGCGGGTTACCATGGTACCATCACTGAGTCCTTGAGGAAGAAAATCCGTGTCACCCGCTACCAGAGCACCCTGTACACCATGCACTATGGTGAATATGTTGCATACATCAAGAAGAATAGAGGCACAGCCCCAGCAATTAACGGGGTGACTGTAGTTAATGGCTTCAAGCCAGGCCATTGATTTATCCATATTGCAAAAGCTGAAAAGAACTGTTTATAATTTATCTAGGAGCAATTTGGGGGTGAGAATTTCTTAGAAGAGTTCCATCCCTCACAGCTCATTGATCTAGCATCATCAAATTCCATGGAAAGGGGGGCAGCATACCAACAAGTCCCCAGAATAATGTCTTCCTGTGATGGATGGTGCTTATGTATCATGGAATACTCTATGTGCTTCAACAAGTGCAAATTATGTGGTGAAATTGATTGATTTGAGATGATCATTCCAGTAAATATGTAGTTTGCCTCAGTTCATAGTTTTTCTTAATCTGATATTGCATCAATGTCAAAGAGGACTAATAAAACATAGTAGCAGCTTGCCTGTGTGTAGCATGGCAATGTCCTTCTATTCCTTTCCACTTCAAGCAAGTGGAAGCAGGCACATCGCACAGAGAACAGTAGCACTGCATTGAGCAGAGTAGTTGATGTACATATGAATGTTTTAGATACCTGCCAAGAGATTTAGGAAAAGATGTGGGATGATTGATCAGATTACCTTGCTGCAAAGGCTCTCATGGGGAGTCTTGTCAAAGGGTAAATTCCCACACAAGTGCCTTGGATGAGGGTAGTCTCTCAGTGCCACCTAGTTAATTCGCCATGACCAAGCAGATGTTAAAGATTTAAGTATGCCGTTCATTTGCAATCAGATCATAGAAGATAAAACAATGCCAAGTTATAATCTCTCGCATTGGTATTAATTCAACGAACATAAAATCGTTTAACACGTCGATTTTTCACACTTGGAACGCATTTAATACTGAATACATAGTGCAGATTTGTAACGCATTTAACACGTCGAATCATGCAAGGGATCAAACGCTCATGGACGGAACCTATCTCAGACTATAACGACGTCCTCATCATCTTCCTCGTCAAATATCCTTCTCTTAGGGGTGACCTCAAGGCAGTAGTCATATGAACCTTCTTCAGCACCTTCATCGCCAACAGGTTCACACTTCACCGCCACCTTGTTAGGAATGACTTCGACGCCGATGCTGGCAGGAATGATTTTGACAGTGCCGCTGCTGACATCATCTTGGCCGCCGTTGTGGTCATCACCGTGGAGTTTGGCAGAAGGCTTGTCAAGCGCAAACCTGTCCACATCAATCTCGACCTTAAGGAGACCCATTTCACTTTCGTCGATCTTGTATGGGTTGTCGATGTAATCACCAGCAGCGACATGTTTATGGCTGGTCTCACTGCCACATCCATACAACGCTTTTGCGAAGCCCTCCGGTTCATCCCCTTCCACCTTAACGATCTACAGGTCATGAAAGGAAAGATGTTGCGGCAGTTTATGATAGGATCCCATATGACTTCACTTTTTTTTTCATCTTCCTCAGATACCGTTTAAAATTTCCCAAAGCGCTACCAATTGATATGGAGCTAGAAAGTTGACTAAATAAAGCAATGTTTTACTCCAAGTGAGATGCCTATACGACTTCAAAGCATTAGGCACAAGCACAATCGTTACAAATTTTTAACCTCCAGGGAGATTAATGGAGAAGAAAACGAGAAATAGATTAGAAAAGGGGGCTAACCTTCCCTTTTGCTGCGACAAGAATCACATCATCAGTTTCCTTCAGATTCAGCTTCTTGGCGAACTCGGCAGGGTCTATCTCGATGCAGTCGTCCTCGTCACGGCTAACATCAGGCTCTTCTTCGACATCCACTATCTTCACCATTTTTTCTCCTGGCAGACCTTCTTTTCCCGTGTCCACTTCGATGGGAAAACAACCACATATCATGCCCGTATATATAAGCAGAGGGCAGCGAAACTGATTTATCTCTGCAATGAAAACAGGTTGCAGAATCCGAAGTGGCATACCAGGCAACGAGGAGTCTCGCGTGGGAAACTAGACCTGAGCATTCCACGGGCCGGGCCGGGTTCGGGCCGGGCCGAAAAAAAACCCGGGTCGAGAAAATCCTGCCCATGACCGTCCCATGGGACGTGTCGGGCCTCAGTTTTCGGGCCGGGCCCGGGCTTGGGTGGGCCGCCCGCGCATTTTTATAGTGTAAAGTAACTAAAAACAGCATTTCGGGCCGGGCTCGGGCCAATTTTTTTTTTCACGGGCTTCAAAATCTCTGCCCACGCCCGTCCAGTAAGATCCGTGGGCAGACCTGGCACGGGCCGGGCCAAAAATGCTCAGGTATATGGGAAACCAAGGGACGCACACACATACTCATAATTGCAAGCCACTTCAAACAATTATGGGCACTGCAAAGTCTTGACCGATTTGCAGGTTCCAAGGGGTTGGAGTAAACGAACTGGAATTCGTGGGGAGCAGGGGACAATTCAGAAACCAGGAGATGCATAGATGCTGGATTTAATTTAACACAAGACTGATAACACTCCGAAGATGTTCTTCTTACATACTACTCCAAGCACATAGATTTAATTCGTGGGGAGTAGGAGTATCATTCAGTTTGTGATAGGCGCACCAAAGATGCACCAAGCTTTGGGACAGATCTATTGCCGGTACTAACCCTCTGTACAAATTGCTGCAAAATAACCTTCATATCAGAACAAGCTGCCAAGTGCTTGCAAAATGCTGATTGCCGGATCTAGAGTTAGGATTGATTTAACTAGGCTTTACTTGCGCCCTTTGCTTGATGATCAATCTCATAGTCTTCCACTTCTTGTCCTTATCTGAAGCATGGCAGTGCCCTTCATGACCCTTCCAGGACAAACAAGGAGCAGCAATGTCGCACACATAGCAGAAACACTGCAAAAGATGAGCACGATATCAGCCAAGCCTGATATATGCAATGGCAGTAATGCAACTCTAACATTGTGGGATTTCCAATAGCAATCAAAATCCCTATTGCCATTTTAACTTCTGAAAGCAGGGCAAGGTTACCTTATTGCTGTTTTGAGTCCTGGAAACAGGGCAAAGTTACCTTGCCACAATAACACATCTAGAACTAAAAAAGGCAGTAGTCCATCTCAGTTCTCATCCAGATAAATGACCAAAATAAGCAAGACCACACTGAGCCTAAAACAACAAGGTAATCTAGCCCAATCGACCATGCCATTCAAAGAGTCATTTCTAGAATATTGTTACTGGCATGGGAACCAACAGTATGTGTTACACATGCAAATTGGGAAACTACTTAACTGATCACCGTAACACACATATGTGCTTATGATAAAATATTCAAACAAATCTTTTGCTCAAAAAAATATTCAAACAAATCTTATTTTCTTCCTTGAACTTCAATGAAGCGACATTAATTAATTCATATATAAAAGAAATGCGCTTGGATGCCATAACAAAAGTGCTTGCTACTGCTCACAAGACCCATCTAATTTGCCACAAGCAAAGATTTGCAAATTTCTTCATTTTCAACTTAAGCGGACAATGCAAGCATGCACATAGTACGCCTAAGCTGTCAGCAACAACTGCTAATGTGGTAAAGATCATGAGATCATTAATGATATATTATTTAGGACTTGGAACCATGCAAAGCTATATGTTTACATGGTGTAGTAATTTACCGTAATAACACACAAATTTATCTCTATTGGAATTCAAATAATTAAATAAAGTGAACAAGGCTGCAATGAGATAGGCAAACAAGATAAAAGGTTGCTGATTGATGTTAGCAAGTTCTTGCAGCCAATTGTTATTGACATGAAAATCATAAATCATAAATTTATGTTAAAGTTTGCAACTTTAGCAATTAATTTGAATAAAACAGTTGTTCATTTATGATATTGACAAAAAAACTTTATTTTCATCCCTGAACTTAAAACAAGCAATGTGCACAATAAGCCTAGCCAATTGGTAGGCAGGCTTAGCGCGCCAGTACCTTGTCACAGTGACGCTCATGAGGCGTAGTGTCAAATGGGTTCTTGGCGCAAGCAGACCTCGAGTGTGGGTAATCTCTGCACGCCACCTGCAAAACCACATCAAAGAGCACACATTTCAGACGGGAGGCTAACCATTTCAACACCAAATCAGAATGATCACACATTTCAGATCGATGCCTTGGCCGTTCAACCGCGCCACCGCACAAACAGAAAAAACAGAGCCCGTGTTCTGGAGTCCGGTCGCGCGCGTACCTTGCCCCGCTCGGCGACGACCGCGATTTCGTCATTGGCGGTGGCGGGGGAGGAGGACACCTCGGTGGTGGCCGAGAGCGGATCTCCTGCTAGGATCTGGCAGTCCTCGTCGCGGCGCTGCTTCTGCCGCGGGGTCCACATTTCGATCTCGTCGTCGAGGTCGAGGTCGAGCGGCGGCGCGGGCCTCTTCCGCGCCTTCTTCTTGCAACCGCTGCTCCCCTTGGAGCCGATCCCCACGGAGGGGTCGGGGGACGACGGAATTTCAATCACAACAGGCGGCGACGCCGCCGCCGCCGCGGGGCTCTTCGCGGCCCTATCCGCCGCGCCCGCGGACGCCGAGCTCTTGGCCTTCGCCACCGACGCTGCCGGGGCCCTGGCCACGGGCGCAGGGGCGGGCGTCGACCGCCTGACCTTCGCCATGGGGAGGGAGGGGAGGGCGCGGGCCGAAACCCTAGACCGTTGGGCGGGGGGCGGCTGCGATCGGGTTGGGGAACGAACGAACGTTGGGTTCGGCGGGCGAGCGATGAGGAAGAAGAGTGCAGGGTTTTTCAGTTTTGGATTCGAAATGCGTAGCGGCTGGCCCGAACCGGCGCGTCTGATCTCCGGCATTCGGCGGCAGCATTTCTGACTTGTGGGACCCAAGAAATGGTTGGGCCTTTCCGGGCAAGCTTGCGTAAACGGGCCGCTACTGCATTGATCGGGCCCAACTCCTCTTGTCTGACTAGAGAATCTCCTCTCAAGTATAAAAAACTGTGTGTTCTAAAAAAATATAAAAAACTGTATGTCCTTTCTGAAAAACAAAAGGTAACAATATGTCCTTTCTGAAAACTCTGGCTCTGTTCGGCAGGATGTGTGCTAATTTGTACGGCAAATTTGTTCTGAGAGAAAAGTACTGCAACCTGATTTGTATGATAAATTTGTATTGAGAGAAAGGTACCGCAGAAGAAGTCAAAATAAGAGAAGCCGAATAGAGCCTTTATCATGTATTCGCGATCACTTCCTGTCCTATAATCATGTACTCCCTCCGTCCCATAAAAAGTGCAATTCTAATTTTTTTAGGACAGATTAGTGGTGGCGCGAAAAGACCCTAATACTCCTATTTTTTAGCCACATATAGTAATTTTTGGCATGCAGATCAGATCTGTTTACTTAATTAGGCAGGTATTTAGATCTATTTTCTAGGATTGCACTCTTTGTGGGATTTTTTTCAAATGCTAGGATTGCATTCTTCACGGGACGGAGGGAGTATTTAACAGTTACATTACACTCCAAATTGGCTTGTAATCCAATGGTAGGACAGATTAGTGAGACGCTACCCATCAGGGTTCAAATTTTGGTACTCGCACCATTTCTTGGGATTTTCTCAGAATTTATCGGCGTTATGTGTTAAGCGGTAACCGACATTCCCGTCGACAACTAGACTCCAATGGTGCTTTCCGGAATCGGTGCTCAGTCCTTCAGATGTGCTCATAAGGGTAGGGTTTTGCGTATGTGTGTTCATAGGGGTGAGTGTGCATGTGTGTTGTGAGTGTTGTACTGTGTAACTTAAAAAACAGTTTTTCTAATTAAAAAACAGTCACATTACACTTGGAAATACAAGAAGGTCGAGCTCGAGTAAGCCTCGGTGATGTAAACCAAACCATAAATATATCACTATAAGCAGGAAATCAACATATATAGGCAAGGTGGTGTTGTTCTTGCAAGCGCCCAAGCATAGGCTTGCTAAGCTCGGTGCCGTTTACCACCGCCTTTTAAATAATATAAAGGCTTTTTTTTTACAAAAATCTGCATAAACATAGACATTCACATATTTTACACATTTGAACACACAATTATCTATGTGAATGCACCCTCTGGTCACTTACGCATATCTATTATAACTTTAAAATAAAAGCTATTTTTTTACTAAACAGCCCATAAGCATAGATTTCACACATTTACATATATGAGAACACAATCTGTATTTATATAATATAACCTATATAGAAGCACCTCACTAACAATCATTAATTATATATTTTTTAACATGAAAGCTATCCATGTCATCATCCACTAAGGCCACCTAATTATGTCTTCCGCCGATTTTTTGTGTACATAGACGAACATGTTTTCATATATAATGTCATTTGTACAAGCAATTAGAAAAGCACATTGATTCATAATTTATCAAAAGATTCTCTCAAATTCTGCATCAACACGTGGAAAATCACCTAGTTATCTTTATGAACGCACCCACTGAACTTACCTTATATATTATAAACACCTCAAGGATATCGATGAAACTATAAATGTCTCATTATCCACATGTACATCATCTACTACTTAAAAATAATAAGCTATAAATACAAACAGATACACAAAGAAGTCAAATCAACAAGCACATAATCTACTACTGAAAAAATAGGTATAAGTGTTAACACGTATGTCACGTGTCAGGGGACTAATGGGCCGGATCTAATAGGCCGGCTCGGCAGGCCCATTAGGGTTAGGTTTAGGGATAAGATCGAGTCCTTACTTAGAGGTCAAGAAATCCTCTCTTTATAAGGAGAGGAGATGTATCAATCAAAGCAAGTAAGAGGTTAGAAGGAAAACCTTTCTCTCTTGCCGGCCGTGGGCGAAGCCCTGCGGCCGGCGTTCCCTGCGCCCCTCCAACCCTAGCCGCCGCCACAACCCTGTGCGTGAACAGTACCCACGGGTACTGTAGCACCATGGGTAATGTAACTTCCCGCCCTAATTCTCCACAAATCAGCCCCCAATCCTCGCAATTCCCTTCCTCGCATCGCAGTTCATAACAACGTACCTATAGGGATTGAATACTCAAATGCAAGTGGCCATGTCCGCGAGATTCTCCTTTTGTCGTGAGGAGCAATTAAGAAATATGTGCTTTGGTTACTTCTAGTTCTAGTATTTTGTTATTAGTATATTATAAAAGAGAAAGAGAACGGCATCAGCTCTACGGCTCTACCGTCGCATGTGATCGATGGTAGTGAGACCTAGGTAAAGGGGGAGTGGAAGTGGATGAGTGATTGTTAACCTTGCTAGGCGCGCGGTCTCAGCACACAATTTTGCTGTACGAATATTAAAACTAAGAATTTAGCAATTGTGTGCCTGACGAGGTCTCCTACAACAGTGTCAACTTAGGTAGCTCATAGGTGCCCGACTCATCAATCATCATTTTGCATATGTGGAAGTTATGGAAGAGCTAGAGAGAAGGCAATGAGAGAGTGTGCGGTGTGCCTACTATCTTTTCTTCAAGAGATAGCTTAGACTGTCCACAGCAATGTCCCCCAACCGCAACCCCAAACACCGGCTATGAGCAAATGAGAGAGAATACTACAGTCACGCAAAACAAAGAGACCTGCAGCAGTTTCCCTCATCCCTTCGCTCATCCTTCCCTGGACTTCTCCACCGCCACATGCGTCCGCAGGCCACCGCCGCACCGCGTCCGCAGGGCACCGCCGCGCTCGTCCGCGCGGGCCTCCGCAGGGCACCGCCGCCGTAGGCCCTCGCCGAGGGATGCGTGCCCCGACAGCTAGAGCTGGCGGGCCGTCGCGTGCCCCGCACAGAGCAAGATGGTGACTGCTCGGCCTTCTCGTGCGTGCGGAGCTCCGGTGGCCGATTCGCGACGGGAACCGGCGGTGAGGGCGCGGTTCGGCATCACGTAGCTACTGGCGGTGATAGCTTGGTCCATCTGCATCCCGGCGCGGCGAATCGAGCAGACGAGCGTACCCCCGGGGGCAGAGCATGACGGCCACGACGGTAGGGACGGATTCGACAGCCGCGCGAAGGGGAGGAGGAGCCGCACCGCTCGGCCTTGGCGGCCTCCGCCACGGCGGCAGGGACGAAGGCGGCCACCGCGCGGAGGGGAGGCGAAGCCGCACCGCTCGGCCTTCTCCACGACGGCGGCAGGGCGCGGTTGGTGCGGGTGGGGCGGCGGTTGGGAGGATGGGGGCGGAGGAGAGAGATACCCAGGTTTGAGAGGTGGGAGGTCACAAAAGTCATTTTGAGTATGCCTATGGGGTAGCCGTTGGAGCAGCTACAGTAGCGACCGGTCACTCATTTTGTCTATGCGTGTACTGATGAGTAAGCTGCTGTGGACGGGAAGTGGATCCCAAACTTTAGGGATGTCAGAGATAATGTCCCAATGTGCTATGAAGAATATAATGTGTTATGAGACGGATTATTATTGGATAAGTTACTGCTTAACTAACATCTGAAATGGACAAGCTTAGAGCTAGTAGTGTGCTAGCTTAATTGTTGGAGGAGGGTCTAGAGTGTTATGAGAATGAAAGTGCTCTCACAGATATGATGAAATTCTCGTTTCTCTCTCCTCATAATGGCTTAAGTCACTAAAATTGCTTACTCCTGTGGTACACAATTTAATACTTATGAAAAATTTATGAAAATTGTCCATTAATCTTTACTGTCACAAAAAAACTATAGCATCATTACATCCATTATAAAATTTTAATGACGAACTCAACATGCCGAAACTTTTTCTCGTTGTTTCGTTCCCAAACCGATGGAGAACCGGACAAGACTAGAAGGGCATGGCATGGGCAAATAAAGCAGGAAGGGGCAAAGCAGTGGGAAAGGCCCCTGGTATTTGACGGCGGTGCTCTGCTCTGCTGACCTCCGAAGGTCAGCTCTGGTTGGCTCAGCCGCAGCAGCGATGCCAATGGTGGGTTATCCCGGTATGTGGGGGGCCAGCCTCGGTACGTGTAACGTATACGGCGACAGATGGTGATGGGGAAACCGTAGAGATCGATAGGCAACAGTCGCGCAGGCAGGAGCAGTATAGATGGGCATTCGGCCCGCCCGGTGTGACAACCCGCCCAGAAAAATACCGTATTATCACCTAAATCAATCCCCTTTGGTCATTAAGCGATAATAAAATATCATCCCGTCGTTGGATGCCGGGTCAAGCCCGGTGAAATCACTTACATAGCAACAAAGGATCGACAATATGCATTAAAACTCACACGAAGGCGAGTCCAGAGTACAACACATGGTTTAAATCCAAATCTGCCCCGAAGGGTTTAATTATTACAAACCGAAGTACTTGACATGATAAAAGAGGTTCAGAGTTCGAAAACAGCGGAAATTAACTAAGCGGTGCGATGAGCATCACAGGAGGCCTGTCATGATGCCTTCACTCGTCGTCTTCCACCCACTCCAGCTCCCAGCCAGGTGGTATCTCTCCAGGCCACACATCACTAAAAGCATTACCTGAAATCAACATGATTATAGCAAGGCTGAGTATACTAATACTCAGCAAGTCTTACCCGTCGGGTGACGACTACATCACCAAACTCTAGACATGAGAGGCTTTTTGGCCAGTGGGGTTCTTTTACTGAAAAACAACAAAGAGTATGTCCTTACTTTCAATATTTTAGCTCAGATTCTAATTGATTACTCTTTTCTAAATGAGCAAGCTATTGCAAGCATAGGTTGTGCAATTCAATTAATCAAACATCAATATTGATAATATTCCATCATAAGGGATATCATGGCCAGTTGGATAAGTAGTCTCAGATAACGGTGAGAGGCCGACAACCGATTGATTTATAACCTTGCAAGGTGGATCTAAACACACGGAAGAGTGACATCACAAAGAGTTCACCAACCAGGCGGTTCCCAAAACTCTTCAGTTCAGGATCGAATCTTACAGTCTTTGGTACAAGGCTATCTGACACGCCTCACACTAGCGTCCAGAATCACACATGAACCACCGGTAGCTAGCCGTGAGACGCATCTCAAGATTAGTAATAGGAAGACCCCTCACCGCCTCATTAAGGTACTAGGCTTACCGGTCTCATTCCCGACAAGTCCTTAGTACTTTCAAACACTTACCCCACGAAAGTCATTGGACCGGAGCCCAGATCCCATGCTCTTACCACATGAGCAATCCATTTATAAAGATCTTATGATTCCAGCATAAGAACCTATTCTCGCGAGTGACGAACATCACTCGACTTGTACCGGCCCTATAGCGTAGCAGCTATCGACCTAGCATACTAGTAAAGGACAAAGGTACCTAGGGATCATGCATCTAGGGTTTCATTCCAACTCCTGAACGTAAATGCACAAACATCCATAGATAGTTGCATAAATTTCCAAAAACACTTAGGTTAATGCACCGGGGCTTGCCTTCGTCAGCAACGCTAGCCTGGGGCTCCTCGGTGTCTTCGTTCACCTCCACGTACTGCAGCTCCGCGTCAGCTCCTCCTTCCTCAGCTTCCGGCACGAGCGAGTAGTTACCGTCGGGAAGTTCTACACGGAATGCATATGCAAGATTTATTGGGTGAAGTGAGAGACTAACTAGCACATCCAACTCTTGTTGGCCACACAACCACACACAATATACACTTTCATAAAGAAAAAGGAGTGGTGTTGGTGTTGGTCAACTACGATTGACTTGATGGTGACTGTGTACACATTTAAGCAAATAAAATAATTTAATTTCACAAAACTGCAAGGGTTGATTCTCAGCTCCTAAACATGCTTCTCAACATATTTATAAAGTCATTAAGCGATCAAGGGTGATGTTTCCCAATTAAACCTACGGTGAAGCTTATTTTGATTCCACAGCTTTTAACCACAACATAAATTTCTAAAAAAAACAGTGGGTGGTGCAATTAAGGCCCTAATTACCTCAACAAAGCCACTGATCAAGGATTCACATTCAAATAAGCCATAAAATAAATATACCAAAAATGACATTTCCTAGCTACCAAAAATATGAGAAATGCACATAAAAATAAAACAAGTACTTCTGGAGCCAAAATCACTCCTACATCCTCTCTGACTTAAAACAAGCCTAGGAAACTAACAAACACATCAAGAGCTATTTTAAAATTTGAACTACGCATTTAAATGTAAATCTAAGCATAAAACAAGAATAAATACTTATGACAGAGATAAAATCATGGTAAATACAAGAAAAGTGAATCTAGTCATTTCATGATCATAGCCAGAAGTTGAGCACAAAAATATATTTATATTTTGCTACAAAAATCATTAAGGCAGAAATAGCATAAATGCAAAGTAAATCATATTAAAAGATATAATCAATAACTTTGTACAAATTTTTGTCCAGAGCCTACAAATGACATATCTAGCAACATATACAAATTTCAGCTCCATAGCTTTTCTAGATTTTGAACTACAGCAAAAGTGTGTCAAACTGAGCTTGAATTTTAGTTCAAAATCTAGCAGTCAAAAGTCTGGTCATGCTTTGTAGAAGTTGTAGATCTAGTCACAAAGAAACCAACAAAGTTGAGTTTACATTTTTCTCATATTTCTATGATTTTCTACGATTTTTCTAAGGTGCTGGACCTAGTTGGAAGAAAACTAAGATTAAGATCATTGCAGGTAGGTCCCTGGTTCACAACCATGCCCTCGGGAATTCACACCCGTGCCCTCGGCGGCGGGGGAAGCTCGCCGGTGGCGAACGGCGGCCGGGGCTAGCAAACAAATGGCAGGGGCGCGCGATTGGACTCACCACTAGTCGATTGGTGGCGGTGGCGTGGCCGGAGGTGGCTCTGGCGAGCGGCGGCGGCGAGGTCGCGGCGGCGCGGCCGCCTCGGCTCGTTTTCCGGCGAGTGTGAGGGCAATGCAGGGCAACAAGCGGCCGTGGGAGCTTTACTGGGACCTAGGGAAGGGGTTGGAGGGGTGGACCGACAGCGGAAGCTAGCGGAGGAGCGAGCTCACGGCGGCGGCGGAAATGGCGGCCCGGCGGAGATGCATGCGCGCGCGAGGAGGAAAGGGGGTGGTCTTTTATAGGCGGGCGAGGCCGTGGGGGCGTGTGTGCTTCGCCTCGAAGGAAGGAAAGGAGGGGGAGGGAGAGAGCAGGCACGGCAGGCGAGGTACCGGCGGGTGGTGCGGCGGGGGTCCGGCCAGGGCGCTGGCGAGGCGGCCACGCGCGGAGGAGCGCGTCCCCAGGTGAGTTTGCTCGGGCGGCGCGTGGGGGTGATGATGGCGTGCCTCGGGCGGCCGCGGCTCGGCAAGGGGGGTCCGGACGCCGAGGCCCCGGTGGCGTACGCCGGCTGCCGCGTGGCGCACGCGGGCGCGGCGCGCGGCGCGATCCAGAGCGCCGGTGCACAGCCCCAATTCCATTTGCCCGACTTTGACCACTTCAAACTCAAATTTTTTGAATGCAACTTTAAAACCGCCAAATAGCAAAGTTGTAGAGGGGCTATAGGAGAGTAATTTTTGTGCAGGTTGACCTATGTTTTGAGCAATGGTTTGAGCATGAACTGCAGGCAAAGTTGCTGTCTTTCATGGCGCTGGTGAATAGTGAAAACTGAGTTTGACTCGAATTTTTGAGCCATTTCCTTTCCAAATTTGAAATGCCACTCTGAAGATGAAATGTGTCCTATGAAATTCTGCACAACTTTTATATTGGCTGATTTTTTAGTGTTTAAACAAAATTTGGAGAACGTGGTAAAAGTTCCCGGACAAGGTGGGACACAAAGGGGTTTGACCCTGTTGACTAGGGTTTTGACCATGCCAAGTGTCGGTGCGGAAAGTAGTCCCGACACTAACTAGTGAGTTACGCTGTGATCGGCTTCTCGATGGTCGGTGCCAACGACAACACAGGGGACACAAGTTTATCCTGGTTCCGGCCGGGGCCGTACGTCCAGCAGTGGTGTGCTCGAGGCACTGTATTGCGTTGCACCGTGGTGCTTGCAGAGGGGAGCTACAAGCGGGGCGGGAGAGGAGGCTGGACCTCCAGGTCCCCTGAGGTTTTGATTGAGGCAAGTGCCAATATCGTAGTGAAGGCAGAAAGCGTGTGGGTTAGTGCTCTCCGTCCTCCGTCGTCCTGCGGCCAGGGGACTGCCCCTCCTTTTATAGGTCAAGGAGGAGGCAGTTTACAGGCGTGCCGCACTGTTCTGGCTACGTGTGATGGCATGGCGGACAGTGCAACGGAGTGGACGGCCGTCCTGCCGAATCTTGCTTCTGGCGGAGCGTCGTGGCGTGCCCTGTACCTGCCCAGGAGCGGCTTCGAGGGTGGCAGCGTAGGAACTTTCCGTGTGGTCGTCGTCCGTACGCTGACTCGAGGGTGCGGCTGACGGGAGGTCGCAAGGGGCACAGCCGCGGTCGTGGCGGTGTCTTGTCGCCCCGCATTCCCACAGCGTCAGGGATGGCGCAGCAGTGCCCGGGATGGCGTCGTGATGGCGGGGATGGCCGCGCAGGACCGACGGTGATGGAGGTGACGCGCCTTACTGGTCCGGCGTCATGGTGTGGCGCGGAGCAGGCGTCCGTCCCCGTTTCGAGGGTTCCGCTGTCCTCTTTCGAGGGTGCGGCGCGTTGGCCGTACGAGAGTGGGTGGCGCAGTGTCGCGGAGCTGACCCTGGCCTTGCCGAGTGGGTGGCGCAGTGTCGCGGAGCTGACACTGGCCTTGCCGAGTGGGTGGCCTCATCGGGAGAGTTGGCAGAACAGCGCCGGGATATGATTCCCGGGCGTGTCAGAGGGATGGCATGGCGCGGATTCGTCTTTGACCCAGGCGCCTGCAAGTGTTAGAACGCTGAACGCCCCTGTCGGGGGAGCAGGTGCAGGGGCGGCGAGCCTGTGAGGGCCTCGAGCGAGGCGGAATCTCACCCAAGGGGGCGACCGACCCTCGAGCGAGGCGGAGTTTCACCCGGGGGGTGGGGCGACCAACCCTCAAGCGAGGCGGGGTCTCGTGGCGCTGCGCCCCTCGAGCGAAGCGGAGTTTCGCCCGGGGTGGCTGGGCCGACTGCTCTGGTGGGCCGCTGGGGCCACCAGGGCTGTGGGCCCGGCCGCTGGGCCGTGACTATCTTGAGCGCGTTTAGGTTTGTGAATTCGTTTGTGTTTTAGTCTTTGCGAAAGTGAATGGGTTTCCCCCGGTTTTTTAGGGGACCCTTACGGCTGTCCCCGACACCAAGGTGTGTTGACTTGTTTAAGATGGTCATGGGTGATTGTTGGCCAGGTTTTCGAGGTGAGGACCCAAGTTGACCAAGGTTTGACCAAAGTCAACGGGTTTGACTGGTCATTAGTACTAAATAAAAACCTGGGGCGTCACACCCGCCCCGGCCCTAGCCCAGGCCCGGGGTGGCCCGCTAAATTTCGTGCTGGGCCAGCCCGGCACTGATTCTCACCGTGTCGTGTCGTGCCCGCCCACGGGCTGTGCCGCCGGCTCAAGCCCGGGACCGTCGTGCCATTTCGTACCGGGCCAGCCCGAGCTAGCTCAGCCCTTCGCGTGCCCATGGGCGGCCTGGAGCCCGTAGCAGTCTCTGGTCCAGACCGCGCCGGCAGTGGAGAGGACGGCGGGGTGCAGCGCCGCCTCGCGCATCGGCGGTGGAGAGCAGGGGTAGGGGAGGGGCGAGTCGCCCGTCGCCGGCGGCCGGCCTGCCGCTGATCTGCGAGGGGGGCCGGGAGGCAGGGAAGGTGGCGGCGCTCAAATCTGGAGGGCTCGGAGTCGAGGCTAGAGGATGCGGTGGAGGAGAGGGGAGCGGGCAGCGGCGCACAGCACTACGACAGTCCGCTCGTTGGGGAGGCCGACCGGCAGTGGTAGAGGACAGGAGGCCGGCGGCCGAAGCCGCAGAGGATAGTGTCGCCGCGCCGCCTCCTCCTAGCTTCCCAGCGCTGCGCCCTGCGCCGCCGGTCGCCGGGCGTTCGAAGCCGCAAGAGAGAGCCGCCCGCGGAGCCGCCGAGGTAGGCCAGAGAGGAAGGTGAAGCCGGACTGCCGAAGGGCGGAGCGCCGGCCACCGGAGCTGCTGGGGAAGGGGAGGCGTCAGGGGGGCAGACGGGGGAATGGAGAGTAGGTGGAATGAGCCGGGCAGGCTGTAGGGCCGTGCTGGGCTGTGTTGTGATCGTTGGGGGGTGGGGGTGGCGGGCCTTAGCGGGCCGGAACTGTTCCTGCCGTGCCGGGCCGTGCCGCCCAGCGTGCTGGGGTGGCGGCCCACGCCCGGGCACGGTTAGCGGGCCGGGCCAGCCTGGGCACGGTGGCAAGCGGGCCGTGCCGTGCTTGGGCCGGGCCAAATTGCCGTGCTTCCGGGCGGACCGCCGTGCTGCTGGCCGAATGCCCATCTATAGGAGCAGGATCACAGCTCAGATGCAGATGCGGATCAAGCATTCTACCCGGACTCCGGAATGCAACATGATGTTACTCTATGTATATACTCTCTTCTGTTCATGAACGACACTATTAGGTACTCCCTCCACACCCATAATCAAATCGTTATGGACAAGCTTTCAGTTAAACATTGGGAATACAAATCATGAATAACTTTTATTTTGTTGAGTTTGAAAATGTGAAAACTACATGAATACATTTGTCTTGCAAAATACCTTCATAAAAGTATACATATGTTAGTTTTAAATAAATATTTTTTATAAAAATAAGAAGTCAAAGTTGTACTATTTTTTATAAAAATAAGAAGTCAAAGTTGCACTTTGGAGACCATGTCGTTATCCTAAACAACTTGTTTTATGGGTATGGATAGGGGTGAAAACAGTTACGGAAATTCCCGATCGACCGAGCTTCGTTTCCGAAAAATATGAGAAACGGTGAAATGGAAATGGTAGGAGCTGGAAATGGTATGGAAATAGGACAAAGTTGGCGGAAATGAAAATGGAAATGATAGTGGTTTTGTTCCGCCGAATACATGTATCGACCGTTTTTGCTTGGAAAATTCCGTCGGAATTCCGAATTGTCAACGAATGGCCCATAAGTCTAGGTAACACCGAGGCCCAACATGACCCAATAACACAACCCTACGTATATAACTTTAGTCTACACTTGCAGTCCCCAGCTCGCGGACACGACCGTCGCCAGCAGGCTAGCCGGCAGGTTGGCTGCTGTGACAGAAACTTGTTGGCTACAGAATTTAGTAATTGTGAGTCACAGGTGGTTATAGTATGGGCATATATGGTGTAGTAATATTCATGTTGGATTGTTGGTCACTCATTTGGTTGTAAACATGTTGCATATATGTCCATTCATGGTTTCGGTGTTTTCGATTTGAGGTACCGTTACGATCTGATGATTTCGTTTCCGATGTATCGATTTTTCGTTATCGGTATCGTTTTCGAGCGTATCATTTCCGTATCGTTTCCGAGTAAAAAAATATATGATAGGAAATGATAATGTATATTTTCGATCGTTTCCGACCGATTTCATCCCTAGGTATGAAGGAAATATAGAGGTATCTACGCTATGTTCAGAGTATTTACGTGCCTTTACGAGCGCATCAAATGAGTAGTTAGTAGTTGTGCACTAGATTTTTTTATCCTGTTCGACTCGCTCGTGGCTAATGCTGATTTGTTCTGAGAGAGGATTATCGTTGGCTGGCTAGTGACTGGTGTTTGGTACTAATTTATTTTGAGAGAAATGTACTACTGTACGGTGGCTAATAGTCAAACGAACAGGAGTTAAGCGAGATCTATTAACTCTCCTAATGTTTAAACTAAATAACTTGTCATAAACGTCATATATTTCATCCCGGATGTAATGTAACCAATTTTATAGTGTTGTGCTGTTTTCAAAACGATGCAACTTACGTAGCACTGCCTTACGACAAGTTCAACAATGGGAAGCGTCGCTTTATCCTGAGCCGTGCAAGAAATGAAGAAAAGCAGGCAATAAAGCTTTGTCCTAGTTGGCTGTAAAGCTGTGACGGTGTCTCGATTTGAATGTGTGTGGGATTTGATATGCTTCGCCGTCCAAATCGCAACTGTCCTTGCTACCAAATTCTCGTCGCGGGGCCTCTGTGCTTGGGTGGCCTCCCGCTGGATCTTCGTTCAGGCGGGCCCAGACTCAGGATTAGCAGCACGCTGATTGGAGACCCCAGCGGGCCCACATGCCCTCGTCGAAACGAAAACGTCTCTTCCGGCCCCACCCATCATAATCATCATCTCACAAAACTTGTGCTCTTAAATACAATAATAGATGGCATTTTCATAATTAAATGACTGGTGATTCGAGGGTAATGCTATTTGTGATGGAACATGCTCACCACGATTCAAAACCTCGACTCGGCGGTGCTCACATTTTCTTGAGTTTATTTCAAGATTTAACTAGTATTGTGGTAGGCGACATGCCCCTAAGCCCTATCAATATGTTGCTATAAATGTGACACTATTCTCTACAATTGCAATATAAATTAAGATAGATTAACTTATGATCAAATTAGATTTGAATTCTTTTTGAAACGGACAAAGTATGCCAAAAATTGTGAAAAGTTATGAATAAGCAAAACCATGTTCCATGAGCACACAAAAAACAAACAATTTTCATACAAAACAAATGACTTTGTGCTTAAAGTTACAGGGAAACAAAATTTCCTGTTCTCGAGCAATTAGAAACTAATAAAGACCTCTATGCACAACCTATCACCTTTGTGGCTTAAACATTTAAGGATTTAATGAACTTCCTTGTTCCTAGACATTAAAATTAACTAAGAAGCTCCAAATAAATTGATAGCTTTTGTTATTTGAAAATGGTGGTAGCTTTAATGACTCTCTTGTTGTTGTAAAAAATTAATGACTCTCTTGTTCTTGAGATATTAAAATAACCAAAGAAGCCCCGAAGAAATTATCGTCTTTTTGTGGTTTAAACTGTTGCAACTTTAAGAAACTTTATTATTCTGATGACATAGATTACAGACAATTGTGCGGTATTTGCGGCTTCAAGGTTGTAGTTTTAAATTAAAAAAAGAGTAATTTGCACCCACCATACAACAACTTGTCAGATGAGTGCAAATAACAACTTGTAAAATGCTCAATCTAGTGTAGTAACTTGTCAGATGAGTGTAGATTGGTCCAACAACATATAAAACACTCAATCTAGTACAATAACTTCATAAAAGGTGCAAATTGGTCCAAAAACTTGTAGAATGCTCAACTTAGTGTAATAACGGGCACATTGGTACATCTATACTCAAAACTTCACAACAAACAACATATTGACTAGAGTATTTTCGCATCGGGACAAGTTATTGAGTATTATTTGACTATTGATATTCATACCATGATAGTTACATATTCGGCTCGGACTAGAACCTTCACTGTTTAAGAAATTATTATTATGTCTTCGTATTAACTATTTGTTGTACAATGATTACATTTTGACCAGGAATATTTAATTTCATATTCAGCATTGACTTCACCCTCACTATTTTTACAATCAAACATGCATATTGTTTAGCTTCAAAACATAATATATAATACGTAGTAACAATATCTTTTAGAAGTTTGTCAAGAGTATTTTTAAAATCACATGTACTTTTGTACTAAAGTTAGCAGGAAACCTCAACCTATTTTTTCTATTCCAAACCAGTTTAATTTGTTCCTACAAAGAGTCGAAACTAGGCCTCCTAGATTGATGAGGGTCTGGATTAGGGCCCCTTAAGCGGCAAGATAATCACCCTCGAGGTGGAGTCATCTGACACTATTGACAACGTCAAGGCTAAGATCCAGGACAGGGAAGGCTACAAGATCCTTGTCAAGACCTTCACTGGCAAGACGCCTTATCTCCGACCAGAAGGTAGCTTCCCCGACAAGTCTCCACCTCGCGCGACAAGTTCCCGCTCCACGCGAGGAGTCTCCACCTCGCGCGACAAGTTCCCGCTCCACGCGAGGAGTCTCCGCCTCGCACAACAAGTTTCCGCCTTGCCTCTGACAACTTGCTCGCACGAGGAGTCTTCGCCTCGCCTCCGACAACTTGCTCGCACGAGGAGTCTCCGCCTCCGACCACTCGTTCGCATGAGTAGTCTCCGTCTCCGACTAGGACGGGGCCCACGCATGGAGGTCGGAGCGGGGGATCAGGGGCCCCACACGAACGTGGCGCTGCACCGATGCTCGAGCTCCCCCGCAGCGACACGCAAGGCACCAGTTCCCCACGCCATGTAAACACCCTAGCTGGCGACACGCGCGGACGACCGGTTCTGACAGGAGCCGTAATGCTGCACTGTTCGACCGTGCGGCCCCCGACGCGCCGTCCCGTCCGACCTCTGCAGCACGCCAACCCCGTCAGAAGCACTCAAGTACCCACTACAGGCGGTGCCTATCTACATTTAGGCCCTAACGTGGCGGACCTAATGCACGCCCAGGCGGGTTGAGTCGTCCACGAAAGAGCTCGGAGGAGGCGCCAGGTGCTCAAAGTGAACAACGCCACTTGGACACACGGCGGCCCCAAGCTCTGCTACAACTCAGCCTCCCTTCAATGCCCCCTGACGGACATTGACGTACGAAAAGACCTCCCAGCCCTACAGTACTGTAACGCATATTAGTATTCCTCTTTTACCCCTCACCCTTGGGGCTATAAAAGGAAGAGGAGGGCAACCATCACGGAGGCTGACGAACCGATCAACCTACACCCCACAGGGACTTAGGCTCGACTCCCTCTCCCGACAAGTTTGTAACCCCTACTACAAACACTCCTGGCATAAGAACACTGCAGCTCGACACTGGACGTAGGGTATTACTCCTCGGAGGCCCGAACCAGTCTAAACCCCCTGTGTCTCTCGTGCTAACCATCCAGGTCGGACACACGATCCGATACAAATTTACTGCCGGCGGTTGAGAACCCCGACATAGATGCTACTTGGGCCTGTTTAGTTTGATTCCATTTTAACTAATAAACTTTCAAGTTATATACAACACTAAGTCATGATTATTGAATTTTGTTGACAAAAAATAAGAATTATTCATTGAAATAAAATGTGAATGCCCATCTACTTTGCTTAATATATTGCTGTTGTAAAGTTTGAACTATATGTGCACCAATTTGTCAAATTATTACATTAAATTTAGGAAACAGTGTATTTTCCATCCCTCGAGTATTGCAATAGTGTGGTATTCATCTCTCATGTTTCATTTGGTAAAAATCAATCCCTTAACTAATTAATTTGGTGCATTTATCATCCCACCTTATAGTTTACTACCTCCATTATTTTTTATTTGACGTTGGATAGCACAACTTTGAACTATCGAACGTCAAGTATACGAGAACAGAGGGAGTAACAGTGATTTCATGAAATCTACTAACAATTTATGCCAGATAATCAATAATAATTTGATTAAGCAGTAATCACTACCTAGATGCAATATGCTAAGTGGAAACTATAAAGTTTGCAAGAGGTTTTAGTAAATTCTCCGAATTGGATACTTTATAATTTTTTTTAAAAAATGAATAAAATTGATTTATACTCAATTATTATAAAGATTGACTTAACATAAAATGTCACTAAGCAGTAATTAGCAAGATAATTACGTGCCTAAACTGCTTTTATATGATACTGACGAGGGCCTGAACTAGGGCCCACCACGCACCAACCATCAAACAGAGGTGTACGACCAACATTCCGAGTACTTGGCGATCCGTACGACAAGATGCTCCGCCTCTGAGTACTTGGCGGTTCGCACGACTACCCCTCCGTCTCCGACCTCCGCTACAACAACCCATTCGCACGACAAGTTTCCGCCTCGGCCACGACTACCCATTCGCACGAGTAGTCTCCGCTCCCGACTAGGCCAAGTCTTCGTGCAGAAGTCAACCTTGGGCAGGGCCCACCGCTGACGTGGCAGACCCTCTGTGCACGTCCGCTCCCACGACACCACGCAAGGTCCCTTTTCCCCCATTCCGGGCCGTACTGGCAGGGCACGCCCGGTGTCAGAAGGCATGGGCGTTCATTGATGACTGACGCCACGAACGACACAGTGCGCGCCATCCAATCCGGCACAGCGCACGCCATCCAATCGAAATAGGAGCTCAACAACCCCTCGAAAGACGCATATCTACTACGCTGTCAGGAACAGGAGCACGGAGTTAATGCCCCGCGGTACTGAACTACTCGGGGAAGTACCCGGGGAGCCGCCGGCGACGACTACTCGGAACCAACTGCTCCGGGACGCCCATATGGTCAGCAACCATTCTACAATAGTCCACGGCTGTTCACCACGTCTGGACGGTCGCCCGATGTGGGGAAGGACGCTCGAATCTGTAGCACTGTAGCATAACTTTGTATACCATTTTACCCCTCGTCCTCCTCCCCCTTGTGACTATAAAAGGGGGAGGGGTCAGTAGAACACAAGTTCACACTCTCTCACACATTCACACGTTCACACATTAACATACAAGCCATCGAGCAATCGAACTCAACACACCTATGCCTTCAGGCTACAAGAATCGCTCACACCAGGGACTTGGGCCTCGAATCCCTCTCCCGACTAGTTTGTATCCCCTACTACAAACATCTGGCATAAGAACACTACCCCCTCAGATTGGACGTAGGGTGTTACTCTCCGGAGGCATGAACCAGTATAATCCTTGTGTCTCTCGTGCCAACCATCCGGATCTGCACACGCGATCGTAGAAATTTACTTGCCGACGGTAGAAAACCCTGATAGATACTAACTCATAGTTAAACTAAGGTGAGGATGATAAATGCACCATTTCAAATAGTTATGGGGTTGATTTGCCAAATGAAACGTGAGAGATGAATGTCACACTTTCGCAATACTTAAAGGATGAAAAATACACTTTTTCAAATTTAGAATTTACAAGTTCTTGGACCGATACACACTCACCTGTCAAATTATTGTATTAAACTAATTGTTTTATAAGTTGTTGGACTGATTTACACCCACCTAACAAGTTATTGTACTAGATGGAGCACTTTACATGTTGTTGGACCAATCTGCACCCAGTTGACAAGTTCTTGTATGGTGGATGCATTTTTTAAAAACTAAAACAGTGGGGTTAAGATCGCCCCACGGTTTTCATTAAGAGAAGGGAACTGAATCCTGACTTAGAAAACCCCCGAACCCCGACTTCACCAGCGAGGGGATTTTTTTAAACTAGTCCTGTAAATTCGCTCCAACGAAGAATCGAACCCGGAGCTCGTAGTTGCGATCGTACTTTAGCCCCCTCCAACCAAGTAGGCTAGAGTACTTTTGGTACGGTGGATGCATTACACTCTTAAAAAAATCCTTGATTTCAAACTGTTAAAATTACCATATAACCATCGTACCATCAATGTTTATTGTGGCTCTAAATGGTCACAACTTTAGCATATATGTATGCATAAGCTAGAAATTGACAAAGTGCATACGTAGAAACTTTAAAAAAAAACTTTTACAGCTTACATGGTGGCACGTTTTAACAAACTTTGTCTGGTTTCGAACCATTAAGATTATCGAAGTACACGACTACTTTGGCGGCTTAAAAGTTAAATAGTCATATATTTAATAAACTTGCTTGTTTTCCTGTCCTCGAGAATTACTCAAGAATTCCTAAGATAAATGATGATTTCTGTGGCTCAAACGATCAAAGATGTACAAGCTTTACTGACAGCCCAAAATATCCTTTGTTTTAGCAAAGTCATTCATTCTTAGCCATTAAAATTGCCAAATACCCCACTACTAAAACCGATGACTTTGGTAGTTTAAACCATCACCTTTGACAAATTCATTTGCTTTCGAGATGATAAAGTTAACAAAAAAAACATTTTGTGGCTTAAACAGTTCGAGATGTTAAACCTAGCAAAAACTTTACCTTCTGCGGTTTATTACAATATGTTAAAATTAACAACAAAAACTTATTGTGAGATGTTAAGACCTTTAACTGCTTAAACAATCATATGTTAAAAGTTAATAGAGTGCATTGTATGCTTTAAATATAACACTAAAGTTCACACAAAACCCCCGAGAAGGGCAGTCAAACATTGTGGTAGAAGAAGTGGAAGATTTAAATATCATATTTCCTGAGACAATAAAATAATAGAAACTAGAAACAACTCTAGATTGCAAAGGAAAGCCAATTCAAAAGATAAAATAATAGAAACTACAAACAGCTCTAGATTGCAAAGGAGAGCCAATTCAAAAGACCAAGCATTTAAAATCCAAACGAGGACCAAAAGAGAGTGTATAAAAAAATAAAAACTCTACTATGAAAGGTAAAAAGCCCGGAGTGAAGGGATGGCAGGATTGGAGAAGGAATCCACCACTGCTCCAAAAGTGGAAGGGAGGGCGAGAGTCTGAACTGAAGGCAAAGCAAAGCAGGAGGGCGAGGTAAGCAAAGAGGGTAGAAAGCCCAAATCCCAATCCCCCATCTCGCTCCCCAGTGTGTTAAATATACTCGCGCTCCAGCTCACCGGCTGTCCTCCCCTCCCCCTTCTCTTCCCAAATCGCCGCCCAGCGAATCCAAGCGAGCCCAAGGCGATGGACCAGCAGGGCGCGGGCGCGGACGGTGAGGTGCCGGCGGGGCTGGGGCTGACGGCCGCGGAGTACGAGCAGCTGCGGTCGACGGTGGAGGCGCACCACCGCTACGCCGTGGGGGCGGGCCAATGCTCCTCCCTGCTGGCGCAGCGCATCCAGGCGCCGCCGGCCGCCGTCTGGGCCATCGTCCGCCGCTTCGACTGCCCGCAGGTGTACAAGCACTTCATCCGCAGCTGCGCGCTCCGCCCGGACCCCGAGGCCGGCGACAACCTCCGCCCCGGCCGCCTCCGCGAGGTCAGCGTCATCTCGGGCCTCCCCGCCAGCACCAGCACCGAGCGCCTCGACCTCCTCGACGACGCCGCCAGGGTCTTCGGATTCTCCATCACCGGCGGCGAGCACCGCCTCCGCAACTACCGCTCCGTCACCACCGTCACCGAGCTTGCGGGACCCGGGATCTGCACCGTCGTGCTCGAGTCCTACGTCGTCGACGTCCCCGACGGCAACACCGAGGACGACACCCGCCTCTTCGCCGACACGGTCATCAGGCTCAACCTCCAGAAGCTCAAGTCCGTCGCCGAGGCCAACGCCGCAGCCGCCGCCGCCCCTCCGCCGGAGCCGGCGGAATAGCGGCGGCTGGAATGGGAGCAGCAGCAAGTTTTGGGCGTTTCTGTAATTTCGCTTCATTGGGGCGGGGTTTCTCCGAATTGGACCCGATCATGGATGGACTTCTGGACAAGGAGGGGTCAGCTTGAATTTAGGTGCCATTGCAAGGGTGCTGCTACCTGTAATAATCTCTCTTTCTCCTGCTGGGATTCCTTCCATTCTTCTTTACTTCTTCCGGAATTTGGTTAATTTCAGCTTTATGTGATTGGAATGGTTCCTTAGGAAAATTGGGGCTTCTCATATGTCTTTGTCTTGCATTGTGTTGTGTGTTCCATTGCATTGCATATTTGCATGTGCCTATCTTCATTAGCGTGATCCCTTCATAGTTTGATCCTCCTCATAGATTGGCAAGTACAGATGCAAGAGAAGCCAGCTATGGCTAGCACTGCTGAGTTAATCACAGATCAATTGTGCTCATAAGTATCTTAGAAGTTTTTTTTGACGATGATGACAATGCATGGTTACATGTTGTGGCTGCAACTGAATTTGTTGAATTGTTTGAGAGTGCATGAATAATTTTAGATTCTTTTTTTGCCAAGATTCTAGCGGAGCTGGCAAGCCTAGTTCTGTATTTTGTGCAGGGTGCAGGCACCTTGGAGCTGGAGTTTTCTTTGCCTTGTAGGGGTAGGGTACTCCACATCATATATATTTCAGTTAATCTCATCAGGTTGCTCCAGCTTAGCAGTATATTAGGAAATAGCAAGTGTCGTCGATTCCTTAAATTGTACTTGTACTATATTGATGATTTGTCTTGAGATGCTCGCTTAAGTGCTATTGCTGGCAGTGTTTTCTTGTCCCTTCTTGCCATATTTTTCGGCTACGAGTGCAGTATACTCCCTCCAAGGCCTGTGTTTTGCAACAAGCGTCATATGCGCCATGGCGAGCGGCGACGCTTGTTTTGTTTCTCACGGAATGGATGTCACCATCTTTTTTTGCTGTAGTTAAGCAATTTCAATTTGTAAACATGTCATTGTACTGAAGTGAATGTATATTCATCCTCCACACATTTTCTTGTGCCTAGCTTGAGCTTGGCATGTTCATGAACCCCTTTGAATGACATGATCGTTCAATTAACAGAACGGCATGATCGTTGATTTTATTTTTGGGTACAATTCTTTCCTTCCAAAATGTTTTTTTGACTGGTAAGAAATTTGAATTGTTCCTCTCAAAATCCATGCAACTATTTCTTGTAAAGTTCTTTTCGTTCCGAAGGCCGGCCGCTGCACCTTCTCGAAGCCATATCTTGCATCGCCTTCGAAAAGCGATGGAAGAAGATTCAGACAGCGAAGGGGTGGGAAGGAAGAAGCATGCAAGATGCTGCTCACAAAACCAATGGGCGTTTCCTTTCCTATCCAGCCACCCAAAGGCCATATCGGAGAGGTACTTTCCATAAGTGAAAAATCAAAGATTCCGCTGAGCAATGCCGTTGCCGTTGCTCGATCAAGTTCTTAATTAGAAATAAAGCCTCATGGACAATTTGGAGAATAATAACGAGTACTACATAGTATTTTTGGTGCTCCACTTCCATCTCACCAATTCCTCCGCTTTGCTTCATCAGCAATTCGGCATCACCAAAAGGTGGTTATGTGAGCAATCAGCAGTGTCTTCTCATAATAGCGTTTCGATCTTTCTTGCCGATTCAATCCCATCGCCAACTTGTTTAGATTCCTTCCGCTTTGCAGCCACAAAACTGAAATAAAAGGCTTTGTGGAGAATTCACACACCCCCTGAACTAGGTTAATGGGCAGTGATCGTATCGCGGTCCCTAGATCAACAACAAGAAGCCTAGATTTCCGGCGATGAAATTGAGTGGTACCAACGCTCATCAGGTCTGAATGAGATCAATCTTGGCTTTGTCCAAACGAGAACGAATTGAAGCCTGAAAGTGATCCGCCACATCCTTATGGACTATGGTCCGGTCCCATCTTAAGCTCACCGGTCGATTTTTTTTATACATATATAATGATATACTCCATATCCAGAGTGTTCTTCGGCTGAATTAAACAACAGCTTTTTTTTTTCTTCTAACCACACATTCACTTGAAACACAAGTCGTGCGGCCGTGCTATCTTCCAATATTCAATGCAGCATAATCCCCTTATTTTTTTTACATGGCACAAGCATAGTTGTCCTGGTACTTAAACAAAAAGAAGAAGAGAAAAAAAAAGAGATGTGTACTAGTGGCTGCCGTGCCGTCGAGATGATGAGAGGGAGAATTAAAAGTCTGGGAGGCAGTTGCACACTCACATGGCGCTGTCTTTGGGACACTGACCTCCCCTCGTCAACTTGCTCAACTTGCCCTAACAATAATCAAAGCAAAGAAAAGACTCGTCTGCCCTGGGCCTCTTGGGCTCAGCTGGCCAGGAACGGATACCATCATGTCAAGCTCAACTCATACGTTCATGCCATTAAATTAATTTTTGGAGAAAAAAAGATGGGGTGAGAGAGGCTCGAACTCTCGACCTCAGGATCACTCACGTTTAGCTATGAGACCTACGCGCTAGCCAACTGCGCCACCACCCCATTGATGTCTACGTTCCTTTCTGATCTATATTAAACGGAGATGTTGATGAGGTCATGACTCATATCAACAACAGCTGATGTTTGGCATTAGGCAACTGCTGAGACCGCAATTATGCAGCCGTGAGAGGTCACTGTCATTTGCTCCTAAATTTTGGGAGTGACGCTGTGATGTCACTGCCAACACAAAAGTCGCCAAATGCTCGCATCAGAAAGACCTTACCGGCTTCATTAAGTTTCAAGGCAAGCCTCGCCAGCTTCACAAATCCCATGGCGCCAAATAAAGCGAGGCCAAATTTGGGAGCAAAAGCTCCAATCCAAGCATAATTAACGCAGATTTTGCAAATAAACTCGATCTCTTTCACAAATAAATTATTCACAGAGAGGAGTTAAACTGAACTCGATAATCGTTACCATCATCGCCATATGACATGGATCAGTAGAGGTGGGAAACAAAGATCACAAGTGTAAAGCCCCGGATTTTCGGTGAAGAAAACCCGAATCCCTGTACCTTCGCGATAGTCCCTGGATCAATGGCTATCGCGTACAGAACGCATCACAGATAGTAAAACATAACCATACATCGCATCACACAAATTTCCGTACATAATTTATTACATGTCCATTATGGAGTACAACATTACAAGCCTCTTGGCTGAATCAGAGTGAAATTCTACGCAGCGGTAGCTAGCATCTCAGAAGGGTCTCCATCTTTTATTCTTCTCGCCCACAGTCATCCTTGAGCGAAGCGACGCATCCCTCCGTCGTACCATCCGTCGGCGTTGTTGTCGTAGTCGGACTCGTACCCTACACACCCAAAGTCTATCCCCAAGGAGTGGGATAGGTCCACGTCACCAACTGTATGCAGCTTTAAGTGGCCTAACTTCTAAAGGGAAGAAAAGAGACAAGGTAGAAGCTCTGGCTTCCTATGCAGCAGCAGCAGAGTAATAGCAAGATATCTCCATCAAGATCCCCAACCCAAATCTCTCAACACAGCTCGGAAACACCTGGTACCCCAGGGCCCCATCTCCTCATCCTATCTCCGTCTAGGGGCGATGCGAGAACTTCCTCTTCTCGCACGTCAATGATTTTAATCGGATCCGCGAGGTATAGGGAGCCAGTCTCCTCTCCCCGACTGCAACCACGGCTCACCACACTCTCACTACAGGGGAAGGTAGAAATCCCAAAACATGAGGAACGAACATGTCTTCTAGGTATATCCATGACCGAGGACGCGGCTATAGCTATATATCGAACAACTCTGCAGAGCGTGTACACCTGTACCCAACCCGGAATGGAACCCGATCGGTGTACGGCCGACCGAGCCCATCCAACCGTGCGAACTCTCGGTAGTTACGGTCCCATCCTGCATCCGGCCCTCAAAACGATTCCCCGCCAAGGGAATTGCACCGGAACTGTGAAATGCTCTCGTGTGGCCACACGGGAGTCGCACTGAGAGAAGGTGGTCTCACTACCACTTCTCCCCCACTGATACCCCGCTATCCTGCTGGCAGGTATGGATCCGCACTTGCTGAGCTCAACTCGGCCCTAACCCCACGCTCAGCGAGGTGGTGTGTACGAAAGTCCTATCGACAAGTTGATCCACTCGCTTTCAGACCGGGGCAAGCTCATGTCCTCCATACGCAAGTAAAATCCCAACACCTATGCTCCGAAAACCGTAAAAGTGGGGATACACTGAGGAGTGCATCCCCGATCCCAGATCGGTTGTTTCGAGCTCACCCCCGCCAAAGTACCCAAAACGCCTTCTCCTGCCGGTTTTTACCCCACACACACCAAGAACCACTATTCCCATCCCAACACATACATCGCGAAGCTCAGCGTATATACACGCTTATATATATATAGTAGTAGGCAATCAAGGACTGGGTATTTAAAGAAGGCAGTGCAAGGTTCATCATCATGCATATAAAGTAAAGCGCTAGCATACTACATAGCAATGCCTAATAGGTATTTCAGAATCAGTCGGGCGTGAACCTGGGGTCGGGTAGTCCTCAGCAGCGTAGTCGTCGGCGTAGTCGTACTCCGGGTTCAGCTCCCCGGCTCCAGCTGCTCCTATTAACGCGCAAAATAAAATAAAGACGAGTCCTATTGCAATTAACTCCAACTGAACAGCGATTAAGAGCCAAAAGAGAGCAAACACTAGTCCTACACGGAGTTTGAGATTTTAGAAGATCTTCGGAAGACGTTTTATATTTTTCGAAGCTAAAATTGATTTACTAAGATTTTGTAACGCCCGCGTTTTTAGCTTCTAATAAACCACCTAATAAATCACGCGTGTTTTCAAAACTTTCCCGCTGAGCTCATTTTACCCCCTTCCGAAACCCCGGACAATTCTTTTTCCTTCGGCGCGCGTGCCGCGAATCCCGCCGGCACCGCCTGCGCTCGGGCCGTCGCCCGTCGCATGTCGCCCCAGCGCCGCGGTCGGCCACTACGACGGGAATCCCGCACCGCCGCGGTCCCGCCGGCCGGTCCGCCTCGCCATCACCGCCATCCCGAAAAATCACGCTGACGCCCGAAACCAGAAAACCCCGCAAAATTCCTTTTTCCCCTCCCTTCTTTTTGTTCCTAGGGTTTCTCCTAATTTTCTAAACCCCTTTCCTTTCTTTTCCTTTCTCCTTTTCTTCCTTCCCTTTTCCTTTTTCCTATTTTCTTTTTCCTTTTTCCTTTTTCCTTTTTTTCTTTTTTTTCCTTCTCTTTTTCCTTCCTTCCTTTTTCTTCTCCTTTCTCCTTCCTTCGGCCGGCTCCCCTGCTTCGGCCCGCAACTGGCCGCGCGCCTGCCACCCGACGACCGCGCCAGCACCCTCTCCTCCTCAGCACGCCATCCCGGCCCCGTGACGTGACCACACCCTGGCGCGTCGCCATTACTCCGCCTGCCCGAGCCGTCACACCACGGTGCCGTCACCGCCGGCCATCCCGCGCCCGGCCCCGCCGGCCTGCCACCCTCGCGCCGCCCCTCCACCACGAAGCACCGCGCGCCTGGGCACGATAAGACCCAACGGCTGCCACCCGACGACCGCGGCCGCCCAATTGGCCTCTGCCCGAGCCGTCCCGTCGCCCGGCGACCGGGGTCCCGGCCGGCCCCAAGCACCGCCTCCGCCGGCGACCTCCCCGCCGGAAATATCCCCCCCACGAACCGCCTTAAGCCGCCTATAAATAGGCCTCGGGCCTCCTCGCTGCCCCTCGCCTCACCACTGAGCCCTCACAGCCCTCCCTTGCTCCACCGCCGCCACCAATTGCGCCGCCGCCGCTAGCCTCCGCCGCCGCCCAGACCCCGCCGCGGAGCCACCTCCACAAGCAACCCTAGCACAAGGTGAGCACGGGGATCGTTTCCCCTCGGCCTCCTCTCTATTTTGACCCGTTTCCCGGCCGCCGCCATGGGCGGGACCGCTGGCGCCCCCTCCCCCTGGCCGGCCGCCGCTCGGTCCCTCCCCCTCTGTTCTGAATCAGGGGAGGGAGGAAGAAGATGGCCATTTGGCCAAAACCCCCCTGCCTCTTTTCCTTTTCCCCCAAAACCCCCTGCCCTTTACAAAAAAAATCCCTAAGGCTATTATAGTTAGACCCCGCTGGATATAAATATTACAATTAGGTCTTTTCTTTTAAAATAAAATACTAACAAGCCCTAATTAGCCCGAAAACACCTCCCTTAACCCGTCATTCCATGCATGATTTTAATCCAAACCCCGCCCAACCTTCCTCACACCCGTACCGGGTATACCGCCACCCGTCCTTCATCCAAAACCCACCACCTAACATTTATTTAATTACCTTCCTCGAGCTCAGCCGGAGAAATTGTGTATACTTATATTGATTGCTTGCTTGCCTGTGTGTGCGCTATAGCCGACGAAGTAAACGAAGGAAGGTACCCCGAGCCGGGGATCGGAGCCGACTACTGCGAGCAGGAGCCCGAGATCCCGCACGCCGAGCCGGCACTCCCCGAAGACTTCGAAGACGGCAAGTTCAATCTCATCCTTTGATGCATGCTTTGATCCCAGTTTTATAAATACAACCCTATGACCTGTTTTATAAATTGCATCATGTTTTACTATTAAAACCCGGTAGGATAGCCACCCTTGATTGCTATGATTTAACTTTGTTTGGCCTAAATGATTGCTTTAAAAATGTGTGAGTGCTTTATAAATGGGAATGGGATATTTTGGAAAGTGAGTAAAGAACTGGGCAGACGGGATGGACGCGTGTGTCAGGAGTATGGGTGAGCTCGTACCTTTGTGGTTGAGCGTGTTGGAGATGTCCATCTTGTCGTTAAGGACCGGGTTGCGTGACATCTCACCTGACCCAATTATCGTACTACCACTCGACCGTTGTATGTGGCAACGGCTTAGCATAAATCCCACTAGTTAATCTACTTGCCATCAGGAGTGCGGGTGAGCAGCGGGAGATCAAGGAGTAGGGGTACGATCTGTGTGAGGTACGCCCTGGTTATGTGAGATAACCCCTTGGTTGCTCCCGTGGTGGCTCGTAGGGTTAGCTAAGGTGGGTAATGGCTTTGATAGGATCCGCGCCGACACTATGGTGTTCGTGTGGCGGTACCCTACTTGTGGGTAAAGATGTACAACCTCTGCAGAGTGTAAAACCTATTCGAATAGCCGTGTCCACGGTATTGGACGAGTCACGGTGGGGTCACAAAACTAGTGTTTGGGTTTGAGATGATTTTCATGGCGTGAGTTGATTTCTGGAAAAGCGTGTGGCTGTGTGCCTAGGCTACTGCGGACGGGGAGTCCGGTAGTCTTCATTTGGTTTTCACAAAACAACTAAGTTACCTGAGTTATAAAAACTGTTTGCGAAAATCCTTTTCGAAAACAAACCCCTGCATGAGTAAATGCGTTTGCAAAATAAACCTTATTCTGATCCTTGATATATCCTGTGCATGATCTGCTTATTAGCCCCTCCGTGGGTGGGGTTGAACTTGTTGAGTACGTATGTACTCACCCTTGCTTGATTAACTGTTTTTCAGAGGAGGATCTTGACTTCGTTCCCGAAGACGTCGAGTAGGTCGCTGCCCTACACCCAACCGTGCCTGTGGATTCAGGGTCGCCACCGAGAGCTTCCATGGCATGGTACTCTGATGAGGCCTTAGAAGCCTTCGCTATCGTAGTTTGGTCCTTAGCTTTTGTGTTGTTTCTCGTGGCAATGGCGCTTCCGTGCCCACTGTGCCGCCGTGATGTAAGAAACTGAACCACCTGTTGTAATAAATGTGTTGCCAGCCTTCTGGGACTGGTATTTGTATCACATTTAGTCACCTCTGATGAGGGGACGCTTCAGGTGGTATCAGAGCTGTAGGTTGGCCGTAGGACGCGACCCCTAGGACCCGAGACCTTCTTCTAAGCCTTTCTCTAAATCTTTTCCCTGCTTAGCTCACCTTTCCACAAATCTCTTACCTTAACCCTTGCCTGGTTCCAGATGGCCAACTTGGAATGGAGTGGAGGCGTCTGCCCCGCAGAGCCTGGCCTCCCTAAGTTACTGCTACTCAGCCTAGAGCGCATCGGAGTAAGGGACCCACCGGAGTACCTCTATCGGGAGTATGAACTCAGAAGCACCTTTCGGTGTGAGGTGATGATTTTCGTGTCTAGGAGCACGTTGTACCCCGATGTGAGCCCCTGGTACACCAAAACCACCGGGTATCGCTTCGCCGACACCTACCACAAGGCCGCCCGAAAAGCCCTTCGCCATCTGCGAGTGATCTATAAGCACCACCTCCGTCAGACCCCAATGGGATTCTTTCCGCCTGCTGGAGGAAGAGGTCGCTCATGGATCGCCCGGATGAGGAGACTTGGACGCGAAGAAGAAGAGCTAGAGGACACAGTTTCTCACCTATCCATCTACCTCACCGGCCTAGATAAGCTTTACCGTGAAACAGCAGCACAACTGAAGGAGCAAACTCGCAGAGCAGAAGGAGCAGAAAAAGCATTAATAGCGCAAACAGAGAAGGTGGTAAAAGCCGAAGAAAAAGCAGAGATCGACCAAAGAGCCTACGAAGGTTTATGGCAGGCCTTTGCTAAAGCTCGTGAGGAAGCACGTCAAGCCGAGGAGCGAGCTGCACGAGCTCGAGCAGATCTACGGAGCCTAATTAACTCAAGTGGAACCAAAAATGGGTGGATATCAGAAGAAGAAGAAGAAGAACCCATGGAAACCCATTGGGATAAAGGCACCCAGACCGAGGACGTGATATTGGAGCAATGCCTTCCACCGAAGAAGCGTCGCATTCAGCCTGAGGAAGAATCCCCATAAGAAGAGTATGGAGTGCCTAGGCTAGAGCTATCGTCATAATAATAAGTGTACCCCTGAGGAGTGTACCCAATCTTTGTGAATAAATAAAACTATCTATCTTTTGTACCCTACCCTTTGCACAGCTTGTTCAACTCTACCCTTGTTTTCAGATGGCTGAAGATGGATGGACCCAAGGCGTGTGCCAGGAGGAGCCTGGTTTTGCTCGCCTTCTTATCAACTCCCTGGAGCGCCTCGGTATCACTGAGCGCCCAAGGTACTACAGTAGAGAGTACGAGCAACTCGGCACTCTTCGCTGTAGGGTGGTCCTCTCCATCGCCAGAAGCACCCGCTACCCCAACGTCGAGCCGTGGCGTGTGACCGCCACAGGTTTTCGACATTGGGATACCTATCCCTTGGCCCTCCGGAAAACTCTCCGTTACCTGTGCAGGATCTACGAGGAACACCTCGTCCCTACACCGATGAGGTATTTTCCCCCCGCCATCAGAACCCCAGTCTGGCAGGCCCGCATGAGAAACCTGGAACGGCGCCGCCACCAAGAAGACCTTTTGTACCACATAGTTGCCTACCTCGTCTCCCTGGACAAACTCTTTGATGACCGGGCCAAGCTCTTGAGGGAGCAAATCAGTCGGGCTGAGCAAGCAGAAGTCACAGTAAGGATGCACCAAGTTCGAGTAGCCCAAGCTGAAGCAAGGACCGCGGCCGCCACAAGCAGTGAAGCTGTTGCCCATGAGAGCCTCAGGCGGATCCAGGATCAGCGCATACAGGAATGGACCAACAGTGGAACACCCGTTCCGGCCGTTGGAGAAGCACAAGTCCTAGTTGGGACACCCCTTATAGGATGGGGAGGAGTTCCTGAGACCCCAACACCGTCTGTAGCCGCCGAGCAACCAACATCAACCGCCGAAGAAGGAACTTCCGCCCAGCCCCAAGAGAACGGGAACCCCCAGGATGATGACGGTGATGAGCTGCTCATTCCACTGGAAGCACACTCCGCCCCAGAAGATGGCTCACCCCGCGAGTAGCATGCCCAGAGGCCCTTGCCAAGGAATGAAGCCGCGTTGGTCCAAGCTTAGAGTCGCCCCCTTAGCCTTTGTCATGGTACCAAGTCGTGTAGTGTACCAGCGTTGTACCAGTCGAGTAGACCGGGATGTATCCTCCTCTCATGGTTGAAGTGAAGTTGTTTGTGCTTGTGTGTCATGTGTGCTTGTTGTGTGCTTGACGGCAGGAGTCAGATCCTGTCTTTTCAAAAGCCCGTCTTAATCAACTTAAACATCACCTAAAATCTCATAGAAACCGCGCCCCCTACAGATGGTTTCAAGGCGTCCCGCCGGGAGCTTCCAAGGCTCCGGTCGTATGGACCCAAATGCGGAAGGATCGCATGCAGGACGAAGGGAGCACCCTAACGACCAAGAAGTATATCAGGACGAAAATGGAGGAGAAAACATGGTTCCGCCTCCACCACCACCTCCCGTAGACCTGGCGCAAGTGTTGGCCAACCAGACCCTGTTGCTGGAAGCCATAGCCAATGCCATCACCCGCCCAAAGCCCCGTGTTCTGGGCATGAATGAGAAACTGATAGAATTTCTCCGGACAAAGCCACCCACGTTTGGCGGATCCGTGAATCCCTTGGATGCAGATGACTGGCTGAGGGCCATCCTAAGGGAACTAGAGCCATTCAACTGTGAGGATCGAGACAAAGTTCTGTTGGCCACTCACCAGCTCACTGGAACAGCCTTAGCCTGGTGGGAAAACTACTGTGCAGCGGCCAAAGATCCCTCCGCCATCACTTGGGATGAGTTCGTGGAAGAGTTTCGTCGCTACCACATCCCAGAAGCCACACTGAAGCGCAAGGCAGATGAGTTCCGTGAACTCCGCCAGGGCAACAAGTCCGTGGAGGAATACACTTATCAGTTCATAGAGTTGGCTCGTTACGCCCCTGAGGAGGTGGATAAGGACTCCAAGAAGCAGGAGATGTTCAAGAAGGGTTTGACTCCGGAACTGAGGACTCTGCTTACCCCTCAGATCTATCCTGATTTCAACACACTTATGAACATGGCCATCCTCACAGAAAGAGCCAAAGCAGAGGAGAAGAAAGAAAATAAGCGCAAGTTCATGGAGCACAAGGCTCAACAGCAGGAACGTTCCCAGAGGCAGAGAAGCTTCGGACACCCCATGTCCAGATTCCAAGCCCCCATGCAGTACAGAACCCAGTCCCAAGCCACGGGCTCTCAAGGCCCCAGAACCCAGTTCAAACCGTACAACAACCAGAACACCATGAAGCCTCCACAGAGCAACACTAGCCAGGTCACTGCCAACAACAACAACAACAACAACAACTCCAGAGTGTGTTTCAACTGCCGTGAGACCGGACACTTCATCGCCAACTGCCCATATGCCAAAAAGCCAACAGTTTCAGCCTTCTCCAACTCAGTGAATGGGCCGAGACCGGTTGTATCTGGAGCCAACCGCGTGCCAGTTCGCAGCAACAACAACAACTTCGGCAATAACAACCAGCAGATGAGGCAGCCCCAGCAGTCTTATGGACGAGCCCGCGTCAACCACATCAACGCACAGGAGGCTCAAGAAGCACAAGGCGTAGTGCTCGGTGAGTTCCTGGTCAGCTCAGTCTTGGCAACCATATTATTTGATTCAGGGGCATCACATTCATTCATATCCTCAAGTTTTGTGGAAAAACACAACATACCTACAGTACTACTAAAAACACCCTTGTTAACCCGAACGCCCGGAGGTGACATCAAGTGTCAACTGGGTTGCTCTCGGGTAAGGATCATTTTAAGTGGGGTAGAGTTCCTAGCGGACCTAGTAGTACTGAAGTCCAAAGGGATAGATGTGATTCTTGGGATGGACTGGTTAAGCCTTCACCACGGCCTTATAAGTTGTGCCGATAAGGTAGTACACCTAACCAACCCAGACGGAGTGCAAGTAACCTGCCGTACCCAAGGAAGCAGACCAGACATAATGATTTTTAGCATGGAGGCCAAGTCCCTAGAAGAAATCCCAGTAGTACGGGAGTACCCAGATGTATTTCTCGAAGAACTCCCCGGAATGCCACTAGATAGGGATATAGAGTTTGTTATCGACCTCATCCCCGGAACCTCTCCCATAGCCAAGAGACCCTATAGGATGGCAGCCCCTGAGTTGGCAGAGTTAAAGAAGCAGCTGAGGGAACTTCAGCGAAATGGGTTCATCAGACCAAGCTCGTCACCATGGGGAGCCCCAGTGCTCTTCGTCGAAAAGAAGGATAAAAGCCTGAGGATGTGTGTGGACTATCGCTCACTAAACGAAGTCACTATCAAGAACAAGTATCCTCTCCCCAGAATAGATGATTTATTTGACCAACTGAAGGGAGCCAAATATTTCTCGAAGGTCGACTTAAGGTCAGGATACCATCAACTCAAGATTAGGGAGAGTGACATACCAAAGACCGCCTTCGTCACCCGTTATGGACAATACGAGTTCACCGTGATGTCCTTTGGACTTACTAACGCACTGGCATACTTTATGAACCTCATGAATAAGGTGTTTATGGAGGAACTAGATAAGTTTGTCATAGTTTTCATTGACGACATACTTGTTTACTCCAAAAGTGTGGAGGAACATGAGCAACACCTTCGAGTGGTACTGGAGAAACTGAGGGCGCACAAGCTGTACGCTAAGTTTAGCAAGTGTGAATTCTGGTTGGAGAAAATATCTTTCCTTGGGCATATTCTGACAGCAGAAGGAGTAGCAGTAGACTCTGGGAAAGTCGAAACAGTTTCCAACTGGCAACAACCAACCAATGTGAGCGAAATCAGAAGCTTTCTTGGCCTAGCAGGATACTACCGGAGGTTTATTGAAGGATTCTCCAAGATTGCCCGACCCATGACAGAGTTGCTCAAGAAGGAGAAGAAGTTCGTCTGGACCGAGTCGTGTGAGAAGAGTTTTCAGGAGTTGAAAAGAAGACTGACAACTGCCCCAGTGCTAACCTTGCCAGACATTCAACGGGATTTTGTCGTCTATTGCGATGCATCCCGACAAGGATTAGGATGTGTCCTTATGCAAGATGGGAAAGTAGTGGCGTATGCTTCCCGCCAACTCAAACCCCACGAGCAAAACTATCCTACCCATGACTTGGAGTTTGCAGCCGTAGTGCATGCCCTTAAGATTTGGAGACATTACCTGATTGGAAATAAGTGTGAGATCTACACGGACCACAAGAGCTTAAAGTACATTTTCACCCAGCCCGACCTGAACCTAAGGCAAAGAAGGTGGTTGGAATTAGTCAAAGACTATAACCTGGAAATCCATTACCACCCGGGAAAAGCCAACGTAGTAGCGGATGCCTTAAGCAGAAAGTCTTATGGAAAAGCAGTACCTAAGAATGCTCAATTACAAGAGGAAATGGCACGACTCAACGTGCACATTGTTCCCCAGGGCTACGTTCACCAACTAAGTGTCCAGCCCACCCTGGAAGACAAAATCAGAAAAGCCCAAGAATCCGATAAGGAGCTGACGAAGATCCGCAAGCACACGGGAGAGAATAAGGCCCCAGACTTTAGGGTGGACAGTCACGGTACACTATGGTATAAAAACAGGATATGCGTACCTGAAGACGGAGAATTCCGGCAGACCATCATGGATGAGGCACACAACTCAGCGTATTCCATCCACCCGGGATCCACTAAGATGTATATGGATTGGTGGAATGGAATGAAAGCAGACATTGCACAGTTCGTCGCCCACTGTGATACTTGTCAGAGGATTAAAGCAGAACACCAAAAGCCCGCAGGACTGTTGCAACCCTTACCCATCCCGGTATGGAAATGGGATGAGATAGGCATGGACTTTGTAGTAGGCTTGCCCAAGACACAGAAAGGATATAATTCCATATGGGTGATAGTAGACCGACTCACTAAAGTCGCTCACTTCATACCCGTACGTAATAATTATTACGGAGAGAAGTTGGCCAAGCTGTATATAGCAAACATAGTGAAGCTGCATGGAGTACCCAGCAGGATAGTTTCAGATAGAGGGACTCAGTTCACCTCTAGGTTTTGGGAAAGTTTGCATAAATCCATGGGAACCAGGTTGGATTTTAGCTCAGCTTATCACCCCCAGACGGATGGACAGACTGAGAGGGTGAATCAGATTATGGAAGACATGTTGAGAGCGTGTGTCCTTACCTATGGCAAAGATTGGGAACAGAGCTTACCATATGCAGAGTTCTCGTATAACAACAGTTATCAAGCCAGCCTAGGCATGTCACCATTCGAAGCCCTATACGGGAGAAAATGCAGAACCCCATTGATGTGGTCAGAAGTGGGGGAACGTGCCTTGGTTGGACCCGCACTTATAAAGGAAGCCGAGGAACGAGTAGCTGAGATCCGAGAAAAATTGAAGGCTGCCCAATCCCGGCAGAAGAGCTATGCAGATAGGAAGAGGCGAGAAGTAAGCTTCAATCCAGGAGACTTTGCTTATCTCAAGGTTTCACCTATCCGAGGGACTCAAAGATTTCAAGTGCACGGGAAATTAGCCCCTCGGTACATTGGGCCGTACAAAGTGCTGAAGAGAGTTGGAGCAGTAGCATACCGGTTGAAGCTACCAGAGGAAATGGCAGATATACATCCAGTGTTCCACGTTTCTCAGCTGCGGAGGTGTTTGAAAGTGATCGAAGAGAAGCGAGTGCCGGTAGAAACAATTGACTTACAGCCAGATCTTAGGTACCAGGAGGTGCCCGTCAAGATTTTGGACACAGTGGTCAAAAGGACAAGGACATCAGAAGTACGGGTGTGCAGAGTCCAATGGAGCAGACACGGAGTAGAAGAAGCCACGTGGGAACGAGAGGACGCGCTGAAGAAAGAGTTTCCCCACCTGTTCGAAACCTAGCCGAATCTCGAGGGCGAGATTCATTTTAAGTGGGGTAGGTTTGTAACGCCCGCGTTTTTAGCTCCTAACAAACCACCTAATAAATCACGCGTGTTTTCAAAACTTTCCCGCTGAGCTCATTTTACCCCCTTCCGAAACCCCGGACAATTCTTTTTCCTTCGGCACGCGTGCCGCGAATCCCGCCGGCACCGCCTGCGCTCGGGCCGTCGCCCGTCGCATGTCGCCCCAGCGCCGCGGTCGGCCACTACGACGGGAATCCCGCACCGCCGCGGTCCCGCCGGCCGGTCCGCCTCGCCATCACCGCCATCCCGAAAAATCACGCTGACGCCCGAAACCAGAAAACCCCGCAAAATTCCTTTTTCCCCTCCCTTCTTTTTGTTCCTAGGGTTTCTCCTAATTTTCTAAACCCCTTTCCTTTCTTTTCCTTTCTCCTTTTCTTCCTTCCCTTTTCCTTTTTCCTATTTTCTTTTTCCTTTTTCCTTTTTCCTATTTTTCTTTTTTTTCCTTCTCTTTTTCCTTCCTTCCTTTTTCTTCTCCTTTCTCCTTCCTTCGGCCGGCTCCCCTGCTTCGGCCCACAACTGGCCGCGCGCCTGCCACCCGACGACCGCGCCAGCACCCTCTCCTCCTCAGCACGCCATCCCGGCCCCGTGACGTGACCACACCCTGGCGCGTCGCCATTACTCCGCCTGCCCGAGCCGTCACACCACGGTGCCGTCGCCGCCGGCCATCCCGCGCCCGGCCCCGCCGGCCTGCCACCCTCGCGCCGCCCCTCCACCACGAAGCACCGCGCGCCTGGGCACGATAAGACCCAACGGCTGCCACCCGACGACCGCGGCCGCCCAATTGGCCTCTGCCCGAGCCGTCCCGTCGCCCGGCGACCGGGGTCCCGGCCGGCCCCAAGCACCACCTCCGCCGGCGACCTCCCCGCCGGAAATATCCCCCCCCCCCCACGAACCGCCTTAAGCCGCCTATAAATAGGCCTCGGGCCTTCTCGCTGCCCCTCGCCTCACCACTGAGCCCTCACAGCCCTCCCTTGCTCCACCGCCGCCACCAATTGCGCCGCCGCCGCTAGCCTCCGCCGCCGCCCAGACCCCGCCGCGGAGCCACCTCCACAAGCAACCCTAGCACAAGGTGAGCACGGGGATCGTTTCCCCTCGGCCTCCTCTCTATTTTGACCCGTTTCCCGGCCGCCGCCATGGGCGGGACCGCTGGCGCCCCCTCCCCCTGGCCGGCCGCCGCTCGGTCCCTCCCCCTCTGTTCTGAATCAGGGGAGGGAGGAAGAAGATGGCCATTTGGCCAAAACCCCCCTGCCTCTTTTCCTTTTCCCCCAAAACCCCCTGCCCTTTACAAAAAAAAATCCCTAAGGCTATTATAGTTAGACCCCGCTGGATATAAATATTACAATTAGGTCTTTTCTTTTAAAATAAAATACTAACAAGCCCTAATTAGCCCGAAAACACCTCCCTTAACCCGTCATTCCATGCATGATTTTAATCCAAACCCCGCCCAACCTTCCTCACACCCGTACCGGGTATACCGCCACCCGTCCTTCATCCAAAACCCACCACCTAACATTTATTTAATTACCTTCCTCGAGCTCAGCCGGAGAAATTGTGTATACTTATATTGATTGCTTGCTTGCCTGTGTGTGCGCTATAGCCGACGAAGTAAACGAAGGAAGGTACCCCGAGCCGGGGATCGGAGCCGACTACTGCGAGCAGGAGCCCGAGATCCCGCACGCCGAGCCGGCACTCCCCGAAGACTTCGAAGACGGCAAGTTCAATCTCATCCTTTGATGCATGCTTTGATCCCAGTTTTATAAATACAACCCTATGACCTGTTTTATAAATTGCATCATGTTTTACTATTAAAACCCGGTAGGATAGCCACCCTTGATTGCTATGATTTAACTTTGTTTGGCCTAAATGATTGCTTTAAAAATGTGTGAGTGCTTTATAAATGGGAATGGGATATTTTGGAAAGTGAGTAAAGAACTGGGCAGACGGGATGGACGCGTGTGTCAGGAGTATGGGTGAGCTCGTACCTTTGTGGTTGAGCGTGTTGGAGATGTCCATCTTGTCGTTAAGGACCGGGTTGCGTGACATCTCACCTGACCCAATTATCGTACTACCACTCGACCGTTGTATGTGGCAACGGCTTAGCATAAATCCCACTAGTTAATCTACTTGCCATCAGGAGTGCGGGTGAGCAGCGGGAGATCAAGGAGTAGGGGTACGATCTGTGTGAGGTACGCCCTGGTTATGTGAGATAACCCCTTGGTTGCTCCCGTGGTGGCTCGTAGGGTTAGCTAAGGTGGGTAATGGCTTTGATAGGATCCGCGCCGACACTATGGTGTTCGTGTGGCGGTACCCTACTTGTGGGTAAAGATGTACAACCTCTGCAGAGTGTAAAACCTATTCGAATAGCCGTGTCCACGGTATTGGATGAGTCACGGTGGGGTCACAAAACTAGTGTTTGGGTTTGAGATGATTTTCATGGCGTGAGTTGATTTCTGGAAAAGCGTGTGGCTGTGTGCCTAGGCTACTGCGGACGGGGAGTCCGGTAGTCTTCATTTGGTTTTCACAAAACAACTAAGTTACCTGAGTTATAAAAACTGTTTGCGAAAATCCTTTTCGAAAACAAACCCCTGCATGAGTAAATGCGTTTGCAAAATAAACCTTATTCTGATCCTTGATATATCCTGTGCATGATCTGCTTATTAGCCCCTCCGTGGGTGGGGTTGAACTTGTTGAGTACATATGTACTCACCCTTGCTTGATTAACTGTTTTTCAGAGGAGGATCCCGACTTCGTTCCCGAAGACGTCGAGTAGGTCGCTGCCCTACACCCAACTGTGCCTGTGGATTCAGGGTCGCCACCGAGAGCTTCCATGGCATGGTACTCTGATGAGGCCTTAGAAGCCTTCGCTATCGTAGTTTGGTCCTTAGCTTTTGTGTTGTTTCTCGTGGCAATGGCGCTTCCGTGCCCACTGTGCCGCCGTGATGTAAGAAATTGAACCACCTGTTGTAATAAATGTGTTGCCAGCCTCCTGGGACTGGTATTTGTATCACATTTAGTCACCTCTGATGAGGGGACGCTTCAGATTTTCCAAAGATAAAATAGTTGTCTGGAAATAAAAATACGCATATACAATAACAGTAGCTCTAAGCTAGCTACAGGCTGACTCCAAAAGGCTTTAAGCTAGCTGCAGGCTAACTCATGCGGCTGAGGTGGCTGCCAACGGGGCGGCTTTAAGCCAGCTATAGCCCACATGGCGGCACCTGGGGCTGCCGGCGTGGCGCGGCATAAAAGATCCGGAGGGATCTTCTGCGGACAAGGGCGGCGCAGGCGTGCGTGCGTCAAGGGCTAGGAATGGCCGGGCGCACGGGATCCCCACGGGATCCGGTGTGGCGCAGCTCGGTGCGGGCTGAGGTGTGTCTGGGGAAAGGTGTGGCCAGCCGCATATGATCTGGGGGGATCGGCTGCGGCCAAGGCGACGTGTGGACCGGCTTGTGCCACAAAACCCCACTGAGTTTTTGGGTGTTGGCGACCGGTGCTCAACGAAATGCTCCAAAGGAGCAGCGGCTGGAAACAGGCTCGCCGGCGGCGAGGTGATCTAGTGCCTCGACCACAAGTGATACGGCAAGCAAGAGCGGTTCCTAGGGCTTCCCAAGGGCAAGGAAAGGACGGATCTTGGCTTGGGATCCTAACCCGGCGGCGACGAGGTGCTGCCCGACGCGGCGGGTGGAACAGGGGATCTGCGGTGACAGGGCTTGGGTGGCCGGTTGTCGGGGAGATGTCGCGCGGGTGTGCGCGCGAGCGTGTGCGTGCACGAGTGCGGCTCGACCGCGGCAGAAACACACATGGCACGATGGCGACGCGAGTGAACTGGGAATTCTCGGCGCCGCGGCTGGGGTGGCCAGCGCCGGGGAGATCCCGCGTGTACACGCGTGAGTGCGCGTGCGTGCGTGCGTCGGTGCCTTTACAAGCACGACGGCGGTGGCGCGGCGTGTCTGTGCGCGGCAGACGCCGGTGGCTCGGCCTCGGCGGCGGCGCGCCGACAGCAAGCAGGGGAAAAGGAATTCCCGGGCGACCCGACGAACACGGCGGCCACTAGGTGGTTCAGGCAGCCATGAAAGGTCCAACCTGGGGTGCGCCCGCTCGTTGCGCGCGCGTGCACCGGCGCGTTGGGGTACGCGGTGGTGGCGCGACGTCGTGGCATACGGCGGCGCACGGAACAGAAGGACGACCAGGCGGTGGTGCGTGCGCGCGGCGAGGAAGGCAGCGGCACCTGCAAGATTGACCGGCTCGGCTCAATGGCCGGCTCTCAGGCGACGGCGGGTCGCGCGGCGGCGCAGTGCAGGCAAGACCGACGACGGGCACACAAGGCCCTCGAGCACACAAGGCTCGCAATGCGTCCACGGCTCGAAAGCCGGGTGTCACAGCAAGGTGGGGACGCGGCGCTCACCTAGGGTTGCAGAAACGGCGGCGGTTCGGCGGTGAAGACGTGCGGCGGCGCGGGACGGCTCGATGCAGCGGGAAGCAGAGGAAGCAGGGGAAGCAGGTCCGGCTCCCGGCGTCACGACGTGCAGCAGCTCTCGCGGGCGGCCTCCGTCCTCGCGACGACCCCCTCGAACGGCCTACCCCGCCCCCTTCTCCTCCTCTTCCCCACTCCGGATGTCAGCGGCGGCGCGATTGGGGAAAATCCCCCGGAATGGCTAGGGTTAGGGTTCGGTGGCCGCGGCGGTGTTTATATAGGTGCGGGTAGGTGGAGCGGACGGCGGATGGCGGCTCGCGACGCGTGGAGCACATCCAGGGCAGCGGCCATGGCCGCACGGCCAAGCCTTTCCAAGCTGGCGTGCCTGGGGTGGACGCGACGCGGCGGAAAGGGAAAAAAGGGAAGAAAGGTGAGGAAGGAGGTGGCACTGACCGGTGACTCGTCAGCGTCTCAGGCAAAGGCAAAGGGTTGGCATGCCTAGCGGGCTGGTAGCCTGACGGGCCGGTGGAAGATCAGGGTGGACCGATGATCTTTGCGGTGAGGTTAGGGGGCTCCGGTGGACTTCTCCGGTGAGGTTAAGGCCGAAAGCCGGTTTAAGGTTTCTCCTGTTTTTCCTATTCCCTTACTCCTATTTATCTATGATTCAATTTTGAATTAGCATTCAAAAATTGAATCCCACACAAGAAAAATCCAGAAAAAACCAAATAAATCCAAACTTCTCACACTAACAATTTATAAGTCCTAAATTTATTATTTAACTCAAAAAGAAATCTAGGAGATTAGGGAAGGGGCAAAGAAGGCATCCTTAAATTTTAGTAAGCACACAAATCTATTCCAAAAATTTTAGAAACCACATTTTTGCGTTCATACAATTTCTAGGATGTTACAGAACTCCCCCCCCTCACAAGAATCTCATCCCCGAGATTCAGAAGTTACCTCCGGCTCGAAGAGATGAGGGTATTTCTCCCTCATGATGGACTCCTTCTCCCACGTCGCTTCGCGCTCGGAGTGGTTGCTCCAGAGCACTTTGCAGAAGCGAGTGGTGGTCTTCCTGGTCGACTTCTCTGCCCAGTCTAGGATCCTGACTGGGTACTCCAAGTACTCCAAGTACTCTGGTGGCAGCTCGAGCTTGTAAGCCACCTTTTCGACCCTCTTCACGATCGGGTACGGACCAACATACCTCGGAGACAACTTTCCCTTGACATGGAACCTCTTGGTACCTCGGAGGGGTGAAACCCTCAAGTAGACGTGCTCTCCCACTTCAAACGAGACGTCTCTCCTCTTTGGATCAGCGTAGCTCTTCTGTCTGCTCTGAGCTATCTTCAGATTCTCTCTGACCTTAGCAACATTTTCCTCGACTTCAACAATGGTGGCGGGACCGAAGAAGGTTCGCTCCCCCACCTCAGACCACATCAGCAGTGTCCGACATCTTCTACCGTAGAGAGCTTCGAAAGGTGCCATCTGTAGGCTAGCTTGGTAGCCGTTGTTGTAGGAGAACTCCGCATAGGACAAGCTCTTCTCCCAATCCGACCCGTAGGTCAACACACAAGCCCTCAGAAGGTCCTCCAGCACCTGGTTCACTCTCTCTGTCTGCCCATCAGTCTGTGGGTGGAAAGCTGTACTATAGTTCAACTCGATTCCCATAGAAGCATGCAAACTCTTCCAGATCTGAGCGGTAAACTGTGGGACTCTATCAGACACAATGCTCTTCGGAGCTCCATGAAGCTTCAGAATGTTATCCACGTAGAGCTCAGCAAGTTTGCTCGCACTGTAGTTAGCTTTCACTGGCAGGAAGTGTGTTACCTTGGTCAAGCGGTCGACAATCACCCAAATGGAGTCATTCCCTTTCTGTGTGCGAGGCAGACCCACTATGAAGTCCATGCTGATATCATCCCATTTCCAGACGGGTATCTCAAGCGGCTGTAGCAAACCAACAGGTCTCTGATGTTCTGCCTTCACTCTCTGACACGTGTTGCATCGAGCGACGTACTCTGCAATGTCTTCCCTCACTTTCTCCCACCAGAAACGTACCTTCAGATCTTAGTACATCTTCGTGCAACCAGGGTGAATCGAGTACCGAGAGTCGTGAGCTTCCTTCAGAATCGAGTCTCGGATCCCCTTGCTTCGGGGTACACATATGCGATCCTTCAACCACAGAGTGCCTTGCTCGTCGAGACGGTAGTCGGCTGCCTTGCCTCTTGCCATCAAGTCTTTCACTTCTTCAATTTCTGGACATCCTTTCTGAGCTTGCCGAATCTGATCTTCTAGGGTGTACTTCACTCTCAGTTCATTTAGCTGCCCCTTCTCGACTATTTCCAATTTCAGCTTCTCCATTTCCTCATACAGTGCCGCTTGTTCTTTCTGCACCATCAGGTTGTTGCAGTAGTTCTTGCGACTCAGTGCATCAGCTACGACATTTGCTTTGCCAGGATGGTAGTGGATATTCAAGTCGTAGTCCTTGATCAGTTCCATCCATCTTCGCTACCTCAGGTTCAACTCAGACTACGTGAAGATGTACTTCAAGCTCTTGTGGTCGGTGTAAATGTCACATTTGTTGCCCATTAGGTAGTGCCTCCATATCTTCAAAGCGTGAACGACAGCAGCTAGTTCGAGGTCATGTGTGGGGTAGTTCTCCTCGTGCTTCCGAAGCTGTCGCGAGGCATAAGCAATGACCTTGCCTCCCTGCATCAACACGCATCCGAGTCCTTATCTCGATGCGTCACAGTACACCACAAAGTCCTTGCTCGCATCGGGAAGAGTCAGGACCGGTGTAGTGGTGAGGCGTGTCTTGAGCTCTTGAAAGCTTGCTTCACACTTGTCCGAGCATACAAACGGTGTGTTGCTCTTCAACAGTTCTGTCATGGGCTTCGCAATCTTGGAGAAGTTCGTGATGAACCGGCGGTAGTATCCGGCTAGACCGAGAAAACTGCGAATCTCCGTCACTGTCTTGGGTGACTGCCACTTGGACACTGCTTTTATCTTGCTCGGGTCTACGGCCACTCCTTCTGCTGACAACACGTGACCGAGAAAGGCGACTTCCTCCATCCAGAACTCACACTTGCTGAATTTGGCATACAGCTGCTGTTGCCTGAGCTTCTCCAACACTATCCTCATGTGCTCTTCATGCTCTCCTATGGTCTTGGAGAAGACTAGTATGTCGTCAATGAAGACAACGACACACTTGTCTAACTCCTCCATGAACACCATGTTCATCATGTTCATGAAGTACGCCGGGGCGTTCGTAAGACCGAACGATATGACAGTGTACTCGTACTGCCCGTACTGGGTCACAAACGCGGTCTTGAAGATGTCCTCCGGCCGTATCTTCATCTGGTGGTAGCCTGATCGGAGATCAATCTTGCTGAAGAACTTGGCTTGCCGTAGCTGATCCATCAGGTCATCGATCCGGGGTAGCGGGTACTTGTTCTTGATGGTTACCGCATTGAGTGCGCGGTAATCAACACACAGACGCTGAGTCCCATCTTTCTTCAGCACAAACAGAGCTGGCGAACCCCACGGTGAAGCACTCGGCCGAATGAATCCTTTCTCAAGCAGTGAGTCCAACTCTGCCTTCAACAGCTTTAGCTCAACTTCTGCCATTCTGTATGGACTCTGAGCTATAGGTGAAGTCCCTGGTACCAAGTTGATCACGAACTCCACATCACGGTCTGGAGGCAAACTCGGTAGCTCTTCTGGAAACACATCTGCGTACTCACAAACCACTGGTACATCTGAGATAGCCTTCGTGTGAAGACTGTACACAGCTGGTATGTCTCGAGACTTCATCGGCTCGAAGGTGACCATTGTTCCATCAGGGTGTACCAAGGTCACAAGATGCGGTGAAGTGGAGATAACACCTTTGTGGGCGGTGATCCAATCCATCCCCAGAATGACGTCAATGCCATTGGAGGGCAACACTGTCAAATCCCCCAAGAACTTGTGATCCTGAATGACCACATCTACACCTTTACACAGTAAGGTGCATCTGATATCTCCGAGAGGTGAATTCGTGATGATAGGAATTGATCAGGTGGTTGTAGGGAGGGAGAGTTTGTTTACGAACCTAGAGGTGATATACGACCCGATTGCACCGGTATCGAAAAGAACCAAAGCAGTAGTACCACAAACCAAAAACTCACCGATCATGACGTCAGGAGCGTCGGCAGCCTCCTCCTCAGTGAGGTGGTTGAGCTTCCCACGGCCGGCAGACGGCGGTGGGGCAGCTTGAGGAGGTCTTCCTCCTGGAGCAGGAGCTCTCGCGGGTGTAGCAGCGGTCTTCTTGTTCGGGCAATCATAGGACTTGTGCCCAGGCTTGCCGCAAGTGTAGTAGGTCAGAGTGAAGCCTCCAGTGGTAGGTCTCGGAGTGCTCTGCGGTGGACGGTTGTAGCCTCCACCCTGTTGCGGGTAGCCGGTGCTCCTCCCTCCGGGGAACTGTCCAAGGCCTCCCCCGAAGCTGCGCCCAGGCTGGTTGTGCCCCGGGCGGTAGCTCCCCCTCAGCAGGTTGCTCTGTCCGCTCCTCGGCTTCTGGAAGGATCAGTCGTGGTGATCCCGATCTCCCATCCTCTTCTTGCCCTTCATGCGCTCCTCGTGACCCCTCCTCTCCTCCTCGACTGCGATGGCGCAGTTGATGAGGTGACGTAGGGACTTGTCCTCGCTCGCCTTTAGTCCCTGGCGAAGGCCGTGGTGGAGGCCTCGCAGAAACCAGAACTACTTCTTCTGGTCGGTGTTGGTGTCGTCGGGGGCGTAGCGCATCATCTTCATGAAGTGGCGCTCGTACTCCTCCACCCTTATTGCACCCTGCGTCATGGTGCAGAACTCCTGAGCCTTCTAGATCATCAGCTCGCTGGGCAGGTACTACTCGCGGAACGCCTCACAGAACTCCAGCCAGGTGATGAAGGCTGGGTTCGGGTGGTTGGCGGAGTAGTTGTCCCACCAAGACTTGGCAGGACCCTCCAGCTGGTGCGCGGCTATGGTGACGCACTCCTCGTCGGAGCAGACGGTGAGGTCGAGCTTGGTCTCGATCACCCTCAGCCAATCATCAGCGTCGAGCGGGTCATTCGAGTAGCTGAAGGTGGGGGCCTTCAGGCGGATGAACCTCTCGATCTTCTTCGTGAGGTCCTCATCTGGTGGGGCGTTGCGGTTCCCACCGTTGCCCCGGTACTCCATGGCTTCCGCCATCCTCTGCATCAGCTGAGTCTGAACATCCATCACGTCCACCAGGTTGGGCGGTGGCGGTGGCGGCTGCTCCGGCTCTGGCTGGTCTTGCTCCAGTTCTTGCTCGGCTTCTCCATCCTCGTCTCCAGCTTCAGGGCCCTCGGGCGGCGGTGGCGGTGGCGGCGCTCCGGCACCCTGACCTCGAGCTCCCCGAGCTCCTCCACGAAGGGGCGGGCGTCCGCGGCCACGGGCAGGTGCGCGACCGCGTCCACGTGCGGCGGCACGGCCACGACCGCGGCCACGGCCCTGTGGGGCTTCCTCCTCCTCGGCAGCCTCCTCGAGGCGTGCCAGCAGACGACCGGACCTTCGGATCGACATCCTTCTGAAAACACGACCAGGGAAGAAAAGACTTTTACACAACGTCACTCACCAACATAATTTGAGTCTGAGACAAGCATGAAAATAAAACTAAATATATTATCCAACACTCAATGAGAAAATGCATTAAGACACAAATAACTCCATTAAGATCCAAGCATACAACAAGCATGAGTAGTACATATGCTTCCTCAAGGCTGACTCAGACCTTAGAGGTAGCAGCTCAAATCAACGCTCTAATACATCGTTACATGCTCAAAAGGGTGGTGCCTACATGGTGTGACATGACTCTCTTCATGCACCGGAACATGCTCGCGGCTGCATGGATCAACTCATGGAAACTACTATCTTACAACTCTACTCTCAGGTCATGTCCTCGCTCTGCACTCTACTCGGTGCGAGCCCTCTTGTACGAGATAGGGTAGCGGTCCTCTGTGGGGTAGTCCGGAGGGAAGATCCGGGACACCAAGGCGTGTGCCTCACGTACCTCCTCGGTCTCGACGGGGGTCGGCATCCGAGCCATCAGACGCAGGTGCAGCTTGAGTCTGGACTAGTGCAGCTCGAAGGTCTCCATGCGGATCGCACGCTGGGACTCGAAGGGTAGCTCTCCGTTGAGATCCATGAGCTCGTCCACTCGGAGGGAATCGGCGTCCTCCCAAGTCCTCCTCAGTCTCTCGGCCTTGTCACTCAGGTAGACAGCCGTGCGCGTGAGCCACGCGAGGTTGGCGACGTTCTCCGCCCTGTTCTTCTCAAGGTCCTTCACCTTGTTCCGCTCACAGCCGAGCAGGTGGGCGCGTACCGTGAGCAAGTCGTCCTTGCTCTGAAGCCTGTCTCTCAGTCGGCTTTGACTCACGGTCATCTTGCGAAGATCCTCCTTGACGTGTAGCAGCTCCTCGTGTGTACCCACACGCTCCCTCTCAGCCTGCAGTAGTGTGGAGTTCGCGCAGCTGAGGCCCTGCTCAAGCTGGCGAACACGGTAGCGGAGCGCGTGGTTCTCCCTCTCCAACGCGAGGCAGCGGGGTAGGTAAAGTCAGGCCTCTCCAGTGGCGTCCTTGATCTCACGGAAGAGGGTCAGCGACTCGTTCTCCAGGCGGTGTGCGTACTTGTCGAGGTCGACCAAGTAGCTGGCTGTCTCCACCAACGTCTCGTCGGACTCGCGGAAGGGCGCGGCATCGACGTCGTCCTGGATCCCCACGTGCGACGGGACTCCGTCCACGAGTGGTGCCAGGCGCTAGTAGTCACGAGGTAGAAGGCGGAGCGTCCCGTTCTCGAACGTTGTGAGGTACTGAGCGAGAAGGCAGCCCAGTGCCTGACGGCAGGCGAGGTCCATCGTAGTCGGGACGGTCAGGACGGTGCTGTAGCAGACCTCCCCCTTGAAGCCTGGAAGCGCCGGGTGAGGAAGGACGGCAACTGTGCAGAGCACCAGTTGCCCCGTCACGGCGGGCGCGTACTCAGCGCGGTACGTGACGTAGGTAGGAGGGACCCCAAGCCTGAGGAGGGCCCTCTCCAACCAGTGGCAGAGCTCCCCACACATCTCGGGGGTGATCTCTGCAACTTGGCGCTCCATTTCCTGTGACACGTACGAAATTTTAGTTAGCGCAGGTAAGGAAGAAGTTTTAAAGAGAGATAAGTTTTTATAACATAGCTCAAGGGTATACATATAGAAATAGAGCGTATAGAGTCCTATTTCTATCGGCCATTTCTAGGGATACATGCTACGGTTAAGTATGGCTCTGATACCACCTGTAAAGCCCCGGATTTTCGGTGAAGAAAACCCGAATCCCTGTACCTTCACGATAGTCCCTGGATCAGTGGCTATCGCGTACAGAACGCATCACAGATAGTAAAACATAGCCATATATCGCATCACACAAATTTCCGTACATAATTTATTACATGTCCATTATGGAGTACAACATTACAAGCCTCTTGGCTGAATCAGAGTGAAATTCTACGCAGCGATAGCTAGCATCTCAGAAGGGTCTCCATCTTTTATTCTTCTCGCCCACAGACATTCTTGAGCGAAGCGACGCATCCCTCAGTCGTACCATCCGTCGGCGTTGTTGTCGTAGTCGGACTCGTACCCTGCACACCCAAAGTCTATCCCCAAGGAGTGGGATAGGTCCACGTCACCAACTGTATGCAGCTTTAAGTGGCCTAACTTCTAAAGGGAAGAAAAGAGACAAGGTAGAAGCTCTGGTTTCCTATGCAGTAGCAGCAGAGTAATAGCAAGATATCTCCATCAAGATCCCCAACCCAAAGCTCTCAACATAGCTCGGAAACACCTGGTACCCCAGGGCCCCGTCTCCTCATCCTATCTCCGTCTAGGGGCGATGCGAGAACTTCCTCTCCTCGCACCTCAATGATTGCAATCGGATCCGCGAGGTAGAGGGAGCCACTCTCCTCTCCCCGACTGCAACCACGGCTCACAACACTCTCACTACAGGGGAAGGTAGAAATCCCAAAACATGAGGAACGAACATGTCTTCTAGGTATGTCCATGACCGAGGACGCGGCTATAGCTATAGATCGAACAACTCTGCAGAGCGTGTACACCTGTACCCAACCCGGAATGGAACCCGATCGGTGTACGGCCGACCGAGCCCATCCAACCGTGCGAACTCTCGGTAGTTACGGTCCCATCCTGCATCCGGCCCTCAAAACGATTCCCCGCTAAGGGAATTGCATCGGAACTGTGAAATGCTCCCTTGTGGCCACACGGGAGTCGCACTGAGAGAATGTGGTCTCACTCCCACTTCTCCCCCACTGATACACCGCTATCCTACTGGCAGGTTTGGATCCGCACTTGCCGAGCTCAACTCGGCCCTAACCCCACGCTCGGCGAGGTGGTGTGTATGAAAGTCCTATCGACAAGTTGATCCACTCGCTTTCAGACCGAGGTAAGCTCATGTCCTCCATACGCAAGTAAAACCCCAACACCTATGCTCCGAAAACCGTAAAAGTGGGGATACACTGAGGAGTACACCCCCATCCCCGATCTCAGATCGGTTGTTTCGAGCTCACCCCCACCAAAGTACCCAAAACGCCTTCTCCTGCCGGTTTTTACCCCACACACGACAAGAACCACTATTCCCATCCCAACACATGCATCGCGAAGCTCAGCGTATATACACGCATATATATATATATATATATATATATATATATATATATATATATATATATATATATATATATATATATATATATATATATATATATATATATATAGTAGTAGGCAATCAAGGACAGGGTATTTAAAGAAGGCAGTGCAAGGTTCATCATCATGCATATAAAGTAAAGCGCTAGCATACTACATAGCAATGCCTAATAGGTATTTCAGAATCAGTCGGGCGTGAACCTAGGGTCGGGTAGTCCTCAGCAGCGTAGTCGTCGGCGTAGTCGTACTCCGGGTTCAGCTCCCCGGCTCCAGCTGCTCCTATTAACGCGCAAAATAAAATAAAGACGGGTCCTATTGCAATTAACTCCAACTGAACAGCGATTAAGAGCCAAAAGAGAGCAAACACTAGTCCTACACGGAGTTTAAGATTTTAGAAGAACTTCTGTCACACCCTGAAATTCCCAAATTTCAGGATGTGAATAGGAAGAAAATTTAAACAACGATTTTTCTATAATTTTTAAAATTTTCCCCAACATTTAACTCTTTACAGGGAATATAGTGTAGGAAAAAAAACAAAAAAAACATTATTTGTTTTCCGAAAATAAATAAATAAGTGGCTTGATGTTTGTTGCATACATGCTGGTGCATTATTTTGGTTGCTTGAATTCAAATTTATATTTGAATTCAATTGTTTGAGTTTCTTAAAAAAAAAAACAAAACCCCTTCTCTTCCTCCTTTCTTCCTTTCCTTTTTCTGGTTTTCGGCCCGTTACCGAAGTCTGGCGCTGCCCCCTGGACTCATCGACCATGATCGCTTGGCACCCAAACCTTTGCGGCCCAGTTTGCTTTTCAGCCCACAACGGCCTTCGTCCGCACCCCGCCTCTCACTGCCACCGACACGCGGGCCCCGCGTCGTCATCCCCAACCTCCGGCCGCCTCCGCGTCGGACTCGCGTCCGAGTCCGAGCCGCGCGCCGCGCCGCCTTTTCCCTGGGCCCGCACGCCGATGCGCGACCCCTCGGCCTTTATAAGGCGCCGCCGCCTCCACCCGTGGCTTCCCCCCCCTAAACCCTAGCCCCAAGACCGGCGCCGCCCCGCGAGCCCTAGAGCTCGACCGCCGCCAGTGATCTCCGCCGTCGCCGCCTTTCCGCCGGCAAGAAGACCCTCAGGAGCTGCGCGTGAAGGTGAGGAGCACCCTGGTGCAACCTGTTGACGTCCCTACGCCCCGCATCGCCCTAACGCGCTCGCCGGAGTTCCCGCCGCCGCGGCTGTCCGCCCCGCCGTGCTGCACGCCGTCTCCGCCGCGTCTGGGTCGTCTGCGCCGCCCTAGATAACTTCGTCGTCGCTCGCGCTACCTCCTGGTGCAACCCGTGTGCCGAATCGTGTACCGCAGATCGAGATCGATCCTCGCCGGCGAGATTGCCGCCGTGCGCCGCCGCTCGCCGTTGCAGACCGCCGCCGTCCGCGCGCTTGCGTGCGTCTGCCGCCGTCGGATCGAGATCCAACAGCCCCTGTTTGATCTGACCTAAGCCGTTCGTGCCAGCCGTTGGATCTAGATCCCACGGATCAGATCCACCCTGACCGGGGTCAATACCGGTCAACCCAGCTGTGCCCTGCCTCTTTTGCATAAAAGTCCTTCAGTTTCTTAGATTCACAAGTATGCCCTTCCGCAGTTTAAAGATCCTCACGAATAGGTCCTTTTCTTTATGTTTTAAACCCTAGACTTCCTGGTTTTTCTACCCGAGGTCCAGCCCTAGTGTTTTTGCACCTCAGCCCTTAGATTTTTATATGTAATTAGGTTTTAACCCTCAGTTTTTTACAGTCTAGCCCCTGGAAGTTAAGTTTTCCTGCAGAAAAGCCCCTGTACCTTGTTTTAGCCGTAGTTTACACGTTTTAGCTCAGTTTTTAGCGTTCTTTATATCCACGCGATCGTCTCGACGAGTAGAACAGTTTTATGCCCCTGTTTTGTTATGTTAGTACTGTTTGGTGATTGTTTCTTATTTTATTCCATTGTTTGCTTGTATGTGTACGATGTGTTGCGTAGAAGACGGTTCGTACGTGGAATACGCTGAAGTTGAAGATTTTCAAGACCTTGAGCAGCAGCAAGCGTTGGTAGAAGGCAAGTCCTTGCTACATTCCCGGTTATCCTATTACAACATGCATTTTAATTACACCGTTTTTATTTGTTGCTTGCATTAATGTGATGGGACCTATGTTAAGGTTTGACTAGCTTTGTTTATTCCTATGCCTTGATCAACCTGGGTTTATGTTTATGTTGGGTAGACCTTGCTTAGTTGCTCAACTTGGGATCATGGTGGTTTAAATGAACAACAATGTTAATCTTGCTTTACTTATGTTATACCTTCATTAAACAAGATCACCTGTGTTAATCGGAACATGGAGCGACCACCCAGGAAAACAGTACTACCACAAGACATATGGCTCTGTCTTGGCCAAGTAATTAGAAAACCTGGTGTTAGGTATGCTTTACCTGAAAGGGGTTGGGGGTTGCCGGTAGTTGGTGTATAACCCGGCCCTCAGACTGATCTGCTCTATGGTAGCTTCGCAGCTGAGAGAGGTTTATGCATTGCGCTGTCAAGTAACCTAGCGAGCAGCCTGCACCAGGAGATCTTTGTAAAGGCCTCGTAGCGTCCCTATGCAATCACACCTCGGTAGTGTGGTATGATGCTTGGCCGGCATCGCATGGTTGGGTTTAAAGTTCCTAGAACTTTTACGCGACTTGTGGGTAAAGATGTACAACCTCTGCAGAGTGTAAAACTAACTAGTTAGCCGTGCCCACGGTCAAGGGCGGCCTGGACCCTCACATGAGTAAACTATGAAAGATGGATTAAACTTGTTGCATTTACTTTCGTTCATGATGATGATGCTTATGTTAATCTCTGGGTTGGTATAAACTTACATTTGCTAGTAACTCAGCTTGCTTAATAAAACTTGACCAACTAAAATGCTGACCTGCTATGCAACCACAAGCTTCCACCATAAAGCCTTTGCATGTTGTTATAGAGTTTTCCCTTGTTGAGTACGACATGTGCTCATGCTTGTTGTTCTTTTATATTGCATCTACACAACCCGGTTGCTGCTCAGACGGACGTTTTGAAGACTTTCCTGGAGAGTTCGACGGTTTCTAGGCGGGCGTGCCACCAGTCGACTGCCTGTGGAGATGTCCTTTTCCGCTGCTAGTACTCGCTTTTGTTACGATTATGAGACATTCGGTCATGTAATAAAGTTATAATACTTCCTTTACGTTTTTGACACTGTTTTTGGTATTCACTGAGTTGATGCATGTGTGTAACTTGATCCTGGCGCACATGTATTCTATGCATTCGGATTTGCCCTTAAATCCGGGTGTGACAGAGTGGTACCAGAGCTGTGTTGACTGTAGGACGTTAGCCTAGTTAGAAAATGGTCGAACTTAAGGATTATATTATCTTAGAAGCCATTCTTACTTCATGCTATGCTTTAATTCTATTTTTAATATACATATCCTTACTTTTAACCCCATCCTTGATATTCCATTTGTTCTCTACCTTGCTTTGGCTAATCTTTCTACTCTATACTTTCTTGTTCTTGCTTTAAGGAATCTTTAGCATTCGTTCTATGCTCTCTAATCTTTTCCTATCTTTACACTACACGTGTTCATAATTATTCTCAGTTATCTTGTGATCCTATCATGTTCAACCCGAAGATCTTCCTTAGGATCTAGGAGTTCTTTAGGCTTATCCTTATGTAATCGTTAGCCACGATCGATGTTTAGGTGTGCTAGCTTAGTGGTGTGTTTGAATGCTTGATCTTGTGTTAATGCTTGATTTGGATCTTTGCTTGAGTGCAATGTGTTGTGGGTTGATAACCACAATGATATTGGTTTAGTATAAGTTTGATTAGTTGGGTTTAAACTCTGTCTCAACCATCCCTTTTATCTTACACCTTCTAAATCCTCTGTTAAATCTTTACTCATCTACCTTGGATTCTATCTTGCTGCAAATCTGTTCTCGTCAACCTTCGACACAGCAGTAGTGTTTTGATAATATCTCGAGCTACAGAGCTCCGATTGATGCAAAACTAGTTGGGTTAGTTCACAAATTTCATAACAGATTTTCTGTCAAAAATTCAGCCCCATAAAATAAATATCCTGGGAGCTATGCATGAAACATTAGAGCTACCAGAAACTGTAAAACTCTGCTGACACAGTTGACTTCATTATTTTATATCTTGGGCTATAGACCTCCGTTTGAGGCAAATCCAGTTGGAGAAGTTCAGAAATTTCATGGGTGTTTTTCTGTCCAAAATTCAGAAATTTTGATTACACAGTCAGAGAGTTATGCCCGAAACTTTACAGCTACTTGAATCTGTTAGCACTGCTGATATACCTGATTTGTTTATTTTATATCTGGAGTTATAGAGCTCTGATCGAGGTGATTCTAGTTGGACTAGTTCCGTAATTTCATTACCTTTTACTGGCCAAAAGCTCCTAATTTTTGGTTAGCCACGTTGAGAGTTATACCTGAATATCTGGAGTCAACAGAATCTGTCTAAAGCATTCATCTTCATTATTGTACCTTCTGAGTTTTACTCCTGACTCAATCATCTAAAGTAATATCCCTAACACTCAGATGGTGAACACCAGGTCCGGGTCAGGTGTTGATCAACCAGCAGTGAACCGCCAAGGACGAGGCAGCAACTCAGGCAGTGCACCACAGCCAGGACAAATGGATCCGGCCATGCAGCAGTTTTTCCAGACTCAGACTCAGCTTCTCGAGAACTTGACCAACACTGTGGCCAACCTGCAGGCCCAAGTCAACAATCCACCTCAGCAGCAGCAGGCACCCAGGGACAAGCACAGGGAGTTCATGAGCCACCGTCCGCCGGTATTTACACATGCTGCAGATCCACTTGAGGCTGATGACTGGCTGAAGACTATAGGCAAGATGCTCACTACCGCTCAGTGTGATGACAGAGAGAAGGTCCTGTATGCTGCAGGACGGCTTCAGGGTACAGCAGGAGCTTGGTGGGATGCCTACGTTGCCGCCCATGCTACACCAGATGCTATTACTTGGCAGGAGTTCACCACCAGCTTCAGGAGCCATCATATCCCAGCAGGCCTGATGAAGTTGAAGAAGAAGGAGTTCCTTTCTCTCAAGCAGGGAGGAATGTCAGTGGCAGAATTCAGGGACAAGTTCATTGAGTTGTCTCGCTATGCACCTGAGGATGTTGCTGATGATGGGAAGAAACAAGAGCTATTCATGGAGGGATTAGCTGGACCACTTCAGTACCAGCTTATGTCTCACACCTTTGCATCATTTCAGCAGTTGATGGACAAGGCTATCTGCTTGGAGTCAAAGCGCAGAGAGTTGGGAGATCTGAAGAGGAAGGCCACTACCTCTGTGCAGTTTGGGAGCAGCACTCGCCCCCGTTTCGTTCCACATCAGAGGACAACACCCCATGTTGGAGGTTCAGGTGGTAACTCTGGGCAGAATCAGTTTCAGCGTAACAACCAACCGTTCAAGCACCCTATTCAAGAGTTGCAGCAGTCCACTCCACAGACTCCACGCCCTAATGACCAGCAGTCTAGTCAGAACACCCCAGCGGGAACCCCAGTGAGACCTAGTGCGCCCAGCACTCCTGTTGGAAATACTTGCTTTAAGTGTGGGGAGACTGGTCACTATGCCAACAATTGTCCCCAGAGGAGCGTGCAGAATACCCCAGTGCAGAGTCAGCAGATGAGGGATGGAAACAAGACCCCGCAAAGCTCCAAGGGACAACAGAACTCCGCACGTGGTAGATTGAACCACGTCAATGCAAGGACTGTGTTTGGTATGTCTTTATCAACACTACCCCATATCAGTTCTATCCTATCATTCTCAAAATCTTTCTTAGTTCTTCCGAATCTCGAGGACGAGATTCCTTTTAAGGGGGGTAGATTTGTCACACCCTGAAATTCCCAAATTTCAGGATGTGAATAGGAAGAAAATTTAAACAACGATTTTTCTATAATTTTTAAAATTTTCCCCAACATTTAACTCTTTACAGGGAATATAGTGTAGGAAAAAAAACAAAAAAAACATTATTTGTTTTCCGAAAATAAATAAATAAGTGGCTTGATGTTTGTTGCATACATGCTGGTGCATTATTTTGGTTGCTTGAATTCAAATTTATATTTGAATTCAATTGTTTGAGTTTCTTAAAAAAAAAAAAAAAAACCCCTTCTCTTCCTCCTTTCTTCCTTTCCTTTTTCTGGTTTTCGGCCCGTTACCGAAGTCTGGCGCTGCCCCCTGGACTCATCGACCATGATCGCTTGGCACCCAAACCTTTGCGGCCCAGTTTGCTTTTCAGCCCACAACGGCCTTCGTCCGCACCCCGCCTCTCACTGCCACCGACACGCGGGCCCCGCGTCGTCATCCCCAACCTCCGGCCGCCTCCGCGTCGGACTCGCGTCCGAGTCCGAGCCGCGCGCCGCGCCGCCTTTTCCCTGGGCCCGCACGCCGATGCGCGACCCCTCGGCCTTTATAAGGCGCCGCCGCCTCCACCCGTGGCTTCCCCCCCCTAAACCCTAGCCCCAAGACCGGCGCCGCCCCGCGAGCCCTAGAGCTCGACCGCCGCCAGTGATCTCCGCCGTCGCCGCCTTTCCGCCGGCAAGAAGACCCTCAGGAGCTGCGCGTGAAGGTGAGGAGCACCCTGGTGCAACCTGTTGACGTCCCTACGCCCCGCATCGCCCTAACGCGCTCGCCGGAGTTCCCGCCGCCGCGGCTGTCCGCCCCGCCGTGCTGCACGCCGTCTCCGCCGCGTCTGGGTCGTCTGCGCCGCCCTAGATAACTTCGTCGTCGCTCGCGCTACCTCCTGGTGCAACCCGTGTGCCGAATCGTGTACCGCAGATCGAGATCGATCCTCGCCGGCGAGATTGCCGCCGTGCGCCGCCGCTCGCCGTTGCAGACCGCCGCCGTCCGCGCGCTTGCGTGCGTCTGCCGCCGTCGGATCGAGATCCAACAGCCCCTGTTTGATCTGACCTAAGCCGTTCGTGCCAGCCGTTGGATCTAGATCCCACGGATCAGATCCACCCTGACCGGGGTCAATACCGGTCAACCCAGCTGTGCCCTGCCTCTTTTGCATAAAAGTCCTTCAGTTTCTTAGATTCACAAGTATGCCCTTCCGCAGTTTAAAGATCCTCACGAATAGGTCCTTTTCTTTATGTTTTAAACCCTAGACTTCCTGGTTTTTCTACCCGAGGTCCAGCCCTAGTGTTTTTGCACCTCAGCCCTTAGATTTTTATATGTAATTAGGTTTTAACCCTCAGTTTTTTACAGTCTAGCCCCTGGAAGTTAAGTTTTCCTGCAGAAAAGCCCCTGTACCTTGTTTTAGCCGTAGTTTACACGTTTTAGCTCAGTTTTTAGCGTTCTTTATATCCACGCGATCGTCTCGACGAGTAGAACAGTTTTATGCCCCTGTTTTGTTATGTTAGTACTGTTTGGTGATTGTTTCTTATTTTATTCCATTGTTTGCTTGTATGTGTACGATGTGTTGCGTAGAAGACGGTTCGTACGTGGAATACGCTGAAGTTGAAGATTTTCAAGACCTTGAGCAGCAGCAAGCGTTGGTAGAAGGCAAGTCCTTGCTACATTCCCGGTTATCCTATTACAACATGCATTTTAATTACACCGTTTTTATTTGTTGCTTGCATTAATGTGATGGGACCTATGTTAAGGTTTGACTAGCTTTGTTTATTCCTATGCCTTGATCAACCTGGGTTTATGTTTATGTTGGGTAGACCTTGCTTAGTTGCTCAACTTGGGATCATGGTGGTTTAAATGAACAACAATGTTAATCTTGCTTTACTTATGTTATACCTTCATTAAACAAGATCACCTGTGTTAATCGGAACATGGAGCGACCACCCAGGAAAACAGTACTACCACAAGACATATGGCTCTGTCTTGGCCAAGTAATTAGAAAACCTGGTGTTAGGTATGCTTTACCTGAAAGGGGTTGGGGGTTGCCGGTAGTTGGTGTATAACCCGGCCCTCAGACTGATCTGCTCTATGGTAGCTTCGCAGCTGAGAGAGGTTTATGCATTGCGCTGTCAAGTAACCTAGCGAGCAGCCTGCACCAGGAGATCTTTGTAAAGGCCTCGTAGCGTCCCTATGCAATCACACCTCGGTAGTGTGGTATGATGCTTGGCCGGCATCGCATGGTTGGGTTTAAAGTTCCTAGAACTTTTACGCGACTTGTGGGTAAAGATGTACAACCTCTGCAGAGTGTAAAACTAACTAGTTAGCCGTGCCCACGGTCAAGGGCGGCCTGGACCCTCACATGAGTAAACTATGAAAGATGGATTAAACTTGTTGCATTTACTTTCGTTCATGATGATGATGCTTATGTTAATCTCTGGGTTGGTATAAACTTACATTTGCTAGTAACTCAGCTTGCTTAATAAAACTTGACCAACTAAAATGCTGACCTGCTATGCAACCACAAGCTTCCACCATAAAGCCTTTGCATGTTGTTATAGAGTTTTCCCTTGTTGAGTACGACATGTGCTCATGCTTGTTGTTCTTTTATATTGCATCTACACAACCCGGTTGCTGCTCAGACGGACGTTTTGAAGACTTTCCTGGAGAGTTCGACGGTTTCTAGGCGGGCGTGCCACCAGTCGACTGCCTGTGGAGATGTCCTTTTCCGCTGCTAGTACTCGCTTTTGTTACGATTATGAGACATTCGGTCATGTAATAAAGTTATAATACTTCCTTTACGTTTTTGACACTGTTTTTGGTATTCACTGAGTTGATGCATGTGTGTAACTTGATCCTGGCGCACATGTATTCTATGCATTCGGATTTGCCCTTAAATCCGGGTGTGACAACTTCGGAAGAGGTTTTATATTTTTCGGAGCTAAAATGGATATACTAAGATTTTCCAAAGATAAAATAGTTGTCTGAAAATAAAAATACGCATATACAATAACAGTAGCTCTAAGCTAGCTACAGGCTGACTCCAAAAGGCTTTAAGCTAGCTGCAGGCTAACTCATGCGGCTGAGGTGGCTGCCCACGGGGCGGCTTTAAGCCAGCTATAGCCCACATGGCGGCACCTGGGGCTGCCGGCGTGGCGCGGCATAAAAGATCCGGAGGGATCTTCTGCGGACAAGGGTGGCGCAGGCGTGCGTGCGTCAAGGGCTAGGAATGGCCGGGCGCACGGGATCCCCACGGGATCCGGTGCGGCGCAGCTCGGTGCGGGCTGAGGTGTGTCTGGGGAAAGGTGTGGCCAGCCGCATATGATCTGGGGGGATCGGCTGCGGCCAAGGTGACGTGTGGACCGGCTTGTGCCACAAAACCCCACTGGGTTTTTGGGTGTGGGCGACCGGTGCTCAACGAAATGCTCCAAAGGAGCAGCGGCCGGAAACAGGCTCGCCGGCGGCGAGGTGATCTAGTGCCTCGACCACAAGCGATACGGCAAGCAAGAGCGGTTCCTAGGGCTTCCCAAGGGCAAGGAAAGGACGGATCTTGGCTTGGGATCCCGGCTCGGCGGCGACGAGGTGCTGCCCGACGCGGCGGGCGGAACAGGGGATCCGCGGCGACACGGCTGGGGTGGCCGGTTGCCGGGGAGATGTCGTGCGGGTGTGCGCGCGAGCGTGTGCGTGCACGAGTGCGGCTCGACCGCAGCGGAAACACACATGGCACGACGGCGACGCGGGTGAACTGGGAATTCTCAGCGCCGCGGCTGGGGTGGCCAGCGCTGAGGAGATCCCGCGTGTACGTGTGTGAGCGCGCGTGCGTGCGTGCGTCGGTGCCTGAACAAGCACGACGGCAGTGGCGCGGCGTGTCTGTGCGCGGCGGACGCCGGTGGCTCGGCCTCGGCGGCGGCGCGGCGACAGCAAGCAGGGGAAAAAGAATTCCCGGGCGACCCGACGAACACGGCGGCCACTAGGTGGTTCAGGCGGCCATGAAAGGTCCAACCTGGGGTGTGCCCACTCGTTGCGCCCGTGCACCGGCGCGTTGGGGTACGCGGCGGTGGCGCGACGTCGCGGCATATGGCGGCGCACGGAACAGAAGGACGACCAGGCGGTGGTGCGCGCGCACGGCGAGGAAGGCAGCGGCACCTGCAAGATTGACCGGCTCGGCTCGATGGCCGGCTCTCAGGCGACGGCGGGTCGCGCAGCGGCGCGGTGCAGGCAAGACCGACGACGGGCACACAAGGCCCTCGAGCACACAAGGCTCGCAATGCGTCCACGGCTCGAAGGCCACGCGTCACAGCAAGGTGGGGACGCGACGCTCACCTAGGGTTGAAGAAACGGCGGCGGTTCGGCGATGAAGACGTGCGGCGGCGCGGGACGGCTCGGCGCAGCAGGAAGCAGAGGAAGCAGGTCCGGCTCCCGGCGTCACGGCGTGCAGCAGCTCCCGCGGGCGGGCTCCGTCCTCGCGGCGACCCCCTCGAACGTCCTACCCCGCCCCCTTCTCCTCCTCTTCCCCACTCCGGACGTCAGCGGCGGCGCGATTGGGGAAAATCCCCCGGAATGGCTAGGGTTAGGGTTCGGTGGCCGCGTCGGCGTTTATATAGGTGCGGGTAGGTGGAGCGGACGGCGGATGGCGGCTCACGACGCGTGGAGCACATCCAGGGCGGCGGCCATGGCCGCACGACCAAGCCTTTCCGAGCTGGCGTGCCCGGGGTGGACGCGACGCGGCGGAAAGGGAAAAAGGGAAGAAAGGTGAGGAAGGAGGTGGCGCTGACCGGTGGGTCCCGCTCGTCAGCGTCTCAGGCAAAGGCAAAGGGTTGGCAGGCCTAGCGGGCCGGTAGCCTGACGGGCCGGCAGAAGATCAGGGTGGACCGGTGATCTTTGCGGTGAGGTTAGGGGGCTCTGGTGGACTTCTCCGGCGAGGTTAAGGCCCAAAGCCGGCTTAAGGTTTCTCCTGTTTTTCCTATTCCCTTACTCCTATTTATCTATGATTCAATTTTGAATTAGCATTCAAAAATTGAATCCCACACAAGAAAAATCCAGAAAAAACCAAATAAATCCAAACTTCTCACACTAACAATTTATAAGTCCTAAATTTATTATTTAACTCAAAAAGAAATCTAGGAGATTAGGGGAGGAGCAAAGAAGGCATCCTTAAATTTTAGTAAGCACACAAATCTATTCCAAAAATTTTAGAAAACACATTTTTGCATTCATACAATTTCTAGGATGTTACAACAAGGGATTGAAACGGTGGCATCATAGTCTAGCACGACGCAACCGGTCATCATCACCCTAGAGCGGACCTGGTCAGCTCGTACGCCAAGAAGCAGGCGCCGTTGGCCGGCATGCTGCGCAGCATGGCGGGGCCGAACCCCTTGTAGAGGCCCTTCACGCCGTCAGCGGCGAGGATCTTCCTGAAGGCGTCGATGGAGCCCGAGTACTTGGGGTTCCTGTAGTCGTCCACCTGGAGCACGCTCTTGACCACGTCGGTCGGGTACACGGCGGCCCAGAAGGAGGCGCCGGCGAGCCCGCCCGCCAGGATCAGCGAGCCCCGGCCCAGCTGCGACGTGTCCTGCCCGCCGGCGAGGGCCTGCTTGATCGCCTCGTACGTGCCGAACATGATGGCGCTGCCTGGCACCTCGCGCGCCAGCGTCGGGACGAGCCCCTTGAAGAGCCCGCGCGTGCCGCCCTCCGATCTGAGCACGTGCCTCGCGACGTCCATCGGGCCGCCGTATTTCACGGCCGCGGCTGGGGCGGCGACGGTGGCTGTGGCAGCGCCTCCTGCGCCTGCAGGTGCAGCAGCGGCGGCGGGAGCGGCTGCTGCCAAGGCGCTCTGGGCTTGAAGCCTGACATGATATAGGAACATAAAAGGATCAGTGCTCGCCTTGATCTGAAACTTATGCATATTATTCTTACTGTCATTTGTCAAACAACAACTTTGAACAAGCAGCAGCAAGAGATGCATTGTGCCTTTTAATTTCTAATATATATCATTGGTCTAGCTGAGTGAAAATTTTGGATGGGATTATGAGACAAACTAATCTGTGAGTTATAGTAGACACCAGAGTATATTTACTAGATGATTTTCATTGGCGTATGTGATCACTGATCACATCCTTTTTAAGATGGCAAAATGTCTGAGGAAACAAGCATACCACTGATAGACATCATACTAGCTGAAAAGCACAATTAAGCAATGCTAAGATAAGATCCATGGGTTGCCTGAATGGCTGAATGGAAGAATGGAACACAGATGTTATTCATGTATTTTTGCTAGAGCATTTGGATAGCGTCATGCCACAGGTAAACGATGCTGGCGACAAAGTGATAAGTGATGGCTCTTTTCATTTTGATCTGACATTATGCATGTTTATGGAATCAGATGCCAATGTATGCTTGGTTGCATTCAGGTTACTGATACCAACATTCATACTCAGAACCTCAAGATCTCGGGTTCATCTTCAGAATTCAGAACCCCAAGTACTCGGGCATTCAGGTTTATGGAATGAGGATGACACTCACTCTTTATGCATTATTGTTGCAATTCAGGCTACAGAAACATGTGGCAGAACGTACGAAACAGGACACGGTGTCAGAACAGACCTGCACTTGATGAGCTCGGTGGGGCACGCCAGGAACGAGACGGCGACCCCCGCGCCGGCGCCGGCAACGACCTGCTGGCCGACGGTGAGCGGCACGCCCGGCTCGGAGCACAGCAAGGCCTCCATCTGCCCCCTGACGGTGAAGAGGACGGCGTTGTAGGCGGCGACGGTGGCGAGCGGCGCGCCCATGCCCTTGTAGAGGCCCCGGGGCCCCTCGGCGGCCAGGGTCTGCCTGACGGCATCGGCGGCGCCGGCGTAGAGGGGCGGCCGGCCCGGAGGCGGCGTGGGCTGGCTCTGCAGCTTCACCTTGATGGTGTCGAACGGGTGGCCCACCACCAGCTGCGCCGCGCCGCCCACCGTGCCGGCGGCCAGGTCCTTGGCGACGTCACCCATCTGCGGCGCACACGCTCTGCAAATTTCAGGGGGTGCTCCCGTCGGCCATCTGATTGCCAGTGTATAAACGGTGCTCATTTTCAGTGTTCTTTTTCCCTCATCAGCGCATCAGTATGCCAGTTTATACTCATTTTCAGTGATTTTCTCAGCGCATTGGTTTTTCGAGAACATGCCGGAGCACGTGTTTAGGTTGAGTAAACGCAAGATCAAACTAACGGAAAGTTTCTTTTCTGAAGCTGATGACAGTAAAGCAGCGACTGGCGTGTATTGATATAGAAGAGGATCAAAGATGTACGCGTAAAACAAAGCAATGAACAAATGGAAAGTTTGTGTTGATCAAAGATGTAGTACATGTGAAACAAAGCCTAAAAAGTATTTTGAAAAAAAAAAACTCCATCCAAGCTCTACACTTTGGGGGCCAATCTAGGGACTGAAGAAACAATGCACGCACACAAACATTTTTGTGACCAAGGCGAAATGGGATGACAAGCTCAACTGCTGAGCATTTTCGTGGACATGAATGGAGAGCACAGAGCAGAGACATTTTGCTGTATGCATTCACCATGTATGGGTGGCTCCATGTTCTATTTCCAAATGGCTTATGAACCTACGGTTTCGCACTCTTGCCGTAGGAAGGAACATCTACGAGGGTAGGCGGACAAGTTTGCTCTGAATTGTGATGAAGGAAACACAAGGGAAACCTGTAGATGTTCAGACAAGTTTGCTCCGAATTTTTATCCTCTTCTACATCAACAGCGCCACGGGCGAAGTGGCGAACCCTTTCGGCAGCGAGTAGCGCCGGCGAGGGAAGGCGCATCAAGTACAGATTGCTTTACGAAGTAAAGAAAAGAAAAGAACACTTGGGGCTGATTACTTTCTGATGAATCTGAAGAACTGTAGTGGTTCAATTCAACCACGTCGTCGAATCCCAAATTAAGAAGACCAAGACAGAGCAGCAGGAGCAGTGCCCATACACACAATCAAATAAACAAGCTGACCTGACGACAAAAGGTAATCTGCAAGGGAACAAACAACCCATACTTGTGCAAAGAGAGGTGCGGCGGCGGAGGTCGGCAATGGAGGAGAGCCCAGGGACGGGTGCCTCCTCTCCCAACGAACACGACGGCACAGCACTCCTCTCCGCACCAGCCTGAGCGGCAATGGGTACTGATAAATGCACGGCGCATATACAACTGCAAAGAAAAAGAGAGAAAGCAATGTGCGGAAAAGAGGGAATAAAATCCAGGTCAATAAGCCGAGGCAAGGGAGACGACGCCCTGCTGACGAGGGGCCACTCGCCACCAGACGCCACAACCCAAGAAAGCAAAGGCCATCACGCCACCAGTCCACTCCACCACCATCTCGCAACCATCACACTCACTATACCCATCAACATCTTATGAAGCTTGCTTATTAAACAATCTCACCAGTCACCTACCATTGCAGCCAAAAGTTCCCTCACCCGTTTTCCCACCCTAAAAATGCTTGCAATTGTACAATTCTTGGTTGCACTTGCAAGGCGTGCCCTTTTTGTGTCCATCCTGTGTTGCTATGGAACATTGTAGCAGCTCCAGCCGTGCCAGCAGAAGAAATGGCAATGGCCCTGGAGTAGCCGCAGCCGCAGCCGCAGCCAATCAACCGAGCGCAGATCTCGTTATCTCGTACGCCACGAACGTAGCGGCATTGGCGGGGACGCTGCGCGCCATGGCCGGTCCGAACCCCTTGTACAGGCCCTTCACGCCATCGGCCGCCACGATCTTCCTCACCGCGTCGAGGGACCCGGAGTACTTGGGCTTCTTGTAGTCGTCCACCTGGATCACGCTCTTCACCACGTCGGTTGGGTACACGGACAGCCAGAAGGCGGCGCCGGCGAGGCCACCAGCCAGGATCTGGGAGCCCCTGCCGAGGTTTGAAGTATCCCGGCCACCCGCGAGGTACTGCTTGGTGGCTTCGTACACACCAAACATCACAGCATTACCAGGGACCTCGCGACCCATCGTCGGGACAAGGCCCTTGAAGAGACCCTTCGCGCCGGCGTCCCGCACCACGTGCCTCGCCACATCGATCGGGCCTTTGGGTAGAGCCACACCGGAAGCAGCAGCTGCCTCGGCTAAGGAACTCTGGGCTTGCAACCTGCAAGAGGGAGAGATGGCTTCAGAAGCAGTAATGGAAAATGGTATGCACAACAGATGGCTTTCGCAAAAAAAAAAAAAAAAAAAAAAAAGATGGCTTGCACAGCCCTTGAATGTTACCCTATCTGCCATCTGTTCTACATGAGTGGCTTGTAGGAACTCATTTGCAAAACAGAAAAGCATAACTGCAGAAAGATATTGCAGCCTCTGTTCTATCTGTTTGTGTTTGACACAATAATTTTTGCAGCCCAAGCTTATGGCATTCAGTAAAGTGCACTACAGTAGTCCAGGACTCCAGGTCACGAAGGAAATCAACACTAAGAGACTTGCAGGGAAGATACTATAGCATTAATCTAGTGCAGTTAAGCATGATATGATGCAATCATGCAACTGAGATGAACTGATTAACTGGAATGCATGGCAAACAGTATCTGACGGTACGATTTCTAACATCTCCTGGAACGTGAATCCCTAGAGAATGAGTATCAGGCTTTATCGCAAGATTCCAATGGAACATTCAAGTGATGCAAGTATGATGGACCAAGAAACACCGTCCCTTTTGAAAAGATTTCTCAACGAATGTAAGATGCACACCATGATTTTACAAGTAATTTGATCACAATTAAAATTTACATGATTTGCCTAGAACTACCTTTTCTGAAAAGATCAGGAGATATAAAATGCACAAGAGGTGACAGCAGCACAGCCCCTGAACATAATTTGAAATTGGATCATCGTGCATCTTACATGAGTCTAACCAGATTTTATTAGCAAATAAGCACATAAATAATTTTTAGTCTGTGTTGGCATTAGACACAAATAATTTAACTGAGGAACACTGGAGTGAATGCAATTTAGTATTTGACATGCATGATGTCTCATGTCTAACATCTGCAGGAAAGTGCATTACAAGGAAGGACATGTATTCTACTCCCACCGTCCCAAATTATAGGTCGTTTTACCTTTTTCTAGATTCGTAATTCTTGTTGTATTTCTGGATACACTCCACGATTAGATTCACATCAAAATCTATAAACTTAGAAAAGCCAAAATGACCTATAATTTAACACGGAGGGAGTACATGAGCCTTCCTAACTTCAATTGCAAGGTGAATTCTGTATTCCAAAAAAAGGATATGACCCATTTTTATTTGTTCGTGTTCAAACAAACACAAGGATATGTTTTCAGTTGTTTAAGCTGCATAAGAAATTTTTAATAGACTTAAATTCGTCACCACAAGTCATAAGATGGAAGTGAGATGAACTAAGAGGCACCACAATTTGGAGTGATAAAAAATTGTACTGGCTCCACTGACCTGCACTTGATCAGTTCTGTTGGGCATGCCAAGAATGAGACTGCGAGTCCAGCACCAGCTCCTGCGACAACCTGCTGCTTCACTGTCAGGGCCACACCAGGTTCTTCCCTGAGGAGAGCCTCCATCTGCCCCCTCACACTGAACAAGAGAGCATTGAAGGCAGCAACAGTGGCTAGAGGTGCCCCCATTCCCTTGTACAGGCCCCTGGGCCCTTCAGCCGCAATCGTCTGCTTAACAGCATCGATGGCGCCTGCGTACTTGGGGAGCTGGCCAGGAGCAGGGGTGGGCTGGCTCTGGAGCTTCACCTTGATGGTGTCGAATGGGTGCCCAACAATCAGGTTGGCAACTCCTCCTGCGGTCCCGGCTGTCAAGTCCTTCACAACTTCCCCCATCTGCAAAATGCAACAGAAATCAGTTCAATTTAATTCAATTTACCAGGAACTACGAGGGGAAAAATATAAATGACTTTGTAAGGATCCATGGCAGAATTTCGCATCAAGAACTGGGTTGGTTGTCTGTATGAAAACTAAGAACACAAGCCAAGCTACGACGATAAGCAAAATGACAACCCAGTGCAGAAGTTGAAAAGCATTCCCCGTGAACCATCAGAATCCTCAGGCACATCAGGAGACAACAAAAGGCGACAGCTGCGGAGTCCGAGATCCAACAATTCTGCTAGCATGTTGGGCGTCTCGCGTAACCACTCGGCAGGCCTTGACCGAAACCTGACGAACACACCGAATTTGATCTTTTGGTGCCGCGGACAACGGGCGCCCCCGACTCCATCGCCGCGAACAGAAACGGTAAGCAGGGCCGCGCGCGCGCGCACGACAAATAGAGACGAGATGAGACGAAATGATCCGAGCAGACAAATCGATGCGGGTTATAGGCGCCCGCGCTCGGGGCGGGGAGCGAGCGATACGAGGAGGAGACGGCACCCAGGCGATCCGACGAGCAATGCGGCGAGAGCGGTGAGACGCGGGGCGGGCGGGCGGAGGAGGAGCGGAGCGGAGCGGCTCACCTTGGGGATGGGGGGACCGGTGCCGGGGGTGGAGGTGGGCGCCGCCGCCGCCGCCGCCGCTGCCGCCACGGGAGGGAGACTCCTGCTTGGGTTGGTCCGATCCGATTCGAATCACGGGCGCCGATTGATGGGGAGGCGTTCTGCGGGGCCAAGACAAGCCAAAGCCCGAGAGGAAACGTGCGGCGGGGCCACCTGGTTGGTCGACGCTTCACGGGGTCGGGTTCCGTTGGCTACACACTTCACACAGCACACCTACTGGCTGGCGCCTGGCGGGCGAGCCGGCGCATACAGGCCGAGCAGGCGAGCTGCAGGCCTGCAGCCGCCGCCACACAACTCCAATATGTACTTTACAAATAATTCCCGACATGTTGGATTGGAACATCAACATGCGTCCTACTACGATGCGTCTATATGGACCACTGAAAAAAATAGCACGCTATAGCACCAAAATAGCGGTGCTATAGCGGCCAGAAGCGGCTATCGCAATGCTGATTAGCGCGCTAATAGCGTCGCTATAGCGTTTTGGCCAAGCTCCCGCTAAATTCTGTAGCCCGCGATTTAAAACATTGATATGGACGACCACATCATGGTGCCACGGCAGCAGCACACACCAGGAGCAGCTTTTATTCCATTTCCATTTTCCCTTTTTAGAGAAGAAACTAAAATACCTCGATTTCAAAAAAAAAAAAGACATGTGTGCCGTAGGCGTCACAGTCGTCCAACTAGGTAGTTCTGAATTTACACCTAAGAAAGCACACGATATGGGGACAACGGGCAACTGATGGACGATCTGCACCTCGTCGCGATGCTTGGACATCTCTCTCTGCGATGCATGCAGTGTTCAACTGGTCCCGAGTCCAAAGCCTCCCTCAAGCAGCCAATCCGGCGGCTGGATCGAAACGGGGGTTGGTGGGTGGAATGGGTTGGTGGATGCGGACGGGAACCCGGGCTGTGTCCATCCAGCCACCACTCTCACCTCACCGCATGTGATGTGATGAAGCAAAACTCTTGGCTTCCTTGTTCCGGTGCCGGGACTGCCACGGGTGAAAGAACAAGGAAGCCAACTCGTCCTCTGCTTTGGTCACTGACCACCAGAGTTCCCCGTCGTACTGGTAGATCATCGGATCAGATCGCACATGGAGAAACACGCAACATTGTATGAGCGTGGCAACACGCCAGACTGCAACCACTGACCGAAACCAAACTCCGTATCACATCATCAGCTTTTCAGTTTACGAAAAAAATACATGATGATGCACACTTACGACAGAATAAATAAGATATAGGAGTATACCATAACAAATAATAGTAGCAGACGGTGCACATCAAGTCATCCATCCACCACCGGCACCGCAACACAAAACCACCAGACGAATGGGAATTATATATGAGTTGAGCGTGAACAGCTCGATGATACCCATGGCAGTTATTTTCCCTGCAAATCATATACAATGGTCGGACGAAAGCCAAGTTCTGCTAACTTGCTGTACCAGTAGGGGTGCAAATTCGCATGAGGAGGAAAAAACGCTCATGCTATATTCTGAAGACAACACGATGCTGCTAGTGCTAGCATCAGCACGCATGCCGCCACTCGTTACAGCCTCTGTTCTAAAGGTTAAATATACTGAATAAATGCAAGTGCATGGACATGCTAACTTTTTTGCAGGGTACAGATGAAGATACTGGGGAGGAAAAAACAGAGAGCACATCATTCATTCAAAACTGAATGTCGTCTGCGAATTCATCATCTTCTGTGTCACATGTAGAGTACGCACGATCGACAGCTTTGCAGCTACTAATCTGCATTCGCCATTGCAGTCATGGGATGACCATCCTCACTGTCACTGCTATCTCAGTCAAGTGGAACCAATAAAGATTGAACCCCCCCCCCCCCACCCTTGTGAGATTCCAAACTCGTTTAAGCAGCATTTTCCAATCTGACCCAGCAAAGATTAGGGCCATTAGTTTACACAGGTGCCTGGGTTGCAAACAAACCCTAAAGATGAACTGTCTGGCTGGCAGGCCAAAATGGTAAATTGCTGAACTTTTGTTCATTTGGAGAGACTGAGAGAACAAACTGTCTTAAAAGCTACGGAAACAGATTCCGTAGCCATTCACAAATATAAGCATTTATGGGTTTCTCAGAAGTCTAAACTTTGAGTATCAATACAAGAAATTCATAAAGATTACTAACATGTAAATGATGTTACTAGATTCATCATGAATTGTTTCTATTTGAAATAATGTATTTTACAGATATTATTGGTCAAAATAGTACATCATCCGTCCCAAATTATAGGCTGTTTTGGTCATTTAAGGTTCATAGATTTTGCTATGCATCTAGACATAGCATGTATCTTGCACATCAAAATATATGAATCTATAAAAGTCAAAACGGCCTATAATTTAGGACAGAGGGAGTACATTGAAGACCGTGTCAATGTCCTAAAATGATTATATTTGTGGATGAAGGGAGTCGTCAGCAGCTAGTGAACTACACACTACTTTAATGATCAGCTAGAGAATGACCGATGGACAAAAAAAAAACCAGTATAGACAATAACAGATAGAAATTACTAGAGACCCAAACCACCCCAACCGAGAAGCAGGATAATGGTTGAAACCTATATTGAACTATTGAAGGCCATGCTTGATCCCAAGAAATTGTGAATTTGAAATTTAGTAGCAATGGAGTGGGTCACAGTGTCTCAAGCAAACAGCATATCACAAAATCACCACAGAACAATTTAACACGAATGTCAGTTGAAACAATATCGATCCTAACAGCAGAAGTTGAAATGAAACTTATGTAGCAGTAAATAAAAAAAGAACATAATAATATACAAAAGAACAAGTTCAGGGTTCAGACATACAGTCAGCAGTTCAGCTATAGTATGATAAACAGATAAAGGAGTAACAAGCAGCAGAAATAATAACGCAATTATTAAGTCACAATCGTTGCACTCAGAAACAGGATAAGGGCTCAATCAAACTTGAGACAACATTGAGGAAATATGTAGTAAAACTCAAAAGCATTAGAACTAATGAAGCACTGTGACAGGAGAATATGAAAAGGGAAAAACAGATTGTTATGCCCCCCAATACAGGATAAGGATTGAAATAATGTCAATTTGAATGAACAACGGAATTCAAAACTTTAACTTAAGTAACACCACCACATTTTAACTTATATCAGATAACTGACAGATGCAACTCAGGCATATGACCTGCAGTGAGCGCCAAGCCTTCCCAGTGAGCAATGAAGAAACAAAGTAGCAACATTGCTCATTCCACCATCCCAGATTGAGCGATGCCTGCAACAGCTTCATCCCCTTCATCATCATCATCATCACCAAGGGTAAGGTCCTCAATCAGCTCCTCAAGTGGCACTGTAGGGACATCATCACCAACAGTTGATGCCATCTCTGACCTATAGTCCTCATCCTTGTACAGATTTATATTAAACCTCATATCTGCATCCTGCTCCAAATCCTTGAGGAAAGCCTCATACTCATCTAGCCTCTTCTCTTCCTCACCCTTGGCCTTGTTCGTAGCGTCTTCCTCCACTGGCAACCTCTTCAACTTCCATCGCCGTGTGCGCGGCCTCTTCTCATAGCTCTTCTTGACAAGAACCACCTCCGGTAAGCTGTACCGTGTCATAGCCGTGTCCATGTCATCATCATTCAGGTTCGCACCATAGAGATCATACCCAAGAGCATGATCACCGGGATTTAGCAGATGGCCAAGATGTGTCCTGACTGTAAAGATGGTGTCATTCTTCCCAAAATCCGACACCCGGGCAACTTGTGCATAAGCCAATTGGTACCGTGACCCATCAATGGAAATTTCCGGCGATTCTTGCTCAATGTCCAGCACAATGTACTCCACGAGCTGCTTGCTAGTCAGAGCTGCTTTAAAGTTGTACACCCTGTACTTTTTCTCCTCCAGGTGGTGAACACGCAGCGTGAGGGGATCAAGAAGAGCAATGGCATTCGTGACCTTAACACAGAGGACGAGGGGGCCAAGACCTCCCATATCCCGGGAGGCCTTTGGGCTCAGCGCGATGAGGTCCTCGCGGCAGATGGGGCAGATCTCGACCGAAAAGGTGTACTTGTAATTGTAGACGCTGCTCTTGGTGTCGTGCGAGACGAGCTGCTTGGCTGTCTGAGTTTGGATAGGAGCAACGGTGGCAAGGAAGTCAACCAGGCGAGCAGCATGGGAGCGCGAGCTGAAGAAGAAGTCGAGGCCGCCGGGGGCGGCGGCGACGCGGATCGCGAGTGAAGCCTGGCCGTGCTTGAGGAGGAGCTGCTCGAGGTAGAGGAAGGTGCGGCGGTGGGGCACGTGCTGGCGGAGCTGGACGACGGCGACCCACTGGTCGGGGTTGGCCTGCGCGCGGGAGCAGGAGTCACAGAGTCGGTCGTGGACGACGAACTCGACAGGGTGCGTCTGCTCGAGGACGACGCCGTGGAGCACCTCGCGGCGGAGGCGGAGCTTGAGGCGGAGGCGCTTGGAGTGGGGCTCGGAGAAGACGAACTCGGCGCCGGAAAGGGAGACGCGGAGCCGAGCCAGCGGCCGGTTGATGCGGCGCAGCAGGATCTGCATCAGCTCGGGGGACTCCGGGGTCGCGCGCAGCCAGGAGCGCGGCGGCTGGAGGTAGCAGGAGCAGTCGGGGCAGTAGACCACGGCGGCGTGGCGCGGGACGCCCTCGGTGATGTCGATGCGCCCGCGGAGGCAGCGCGCGCACATGTTGGCCGGGTTCGGCTGCATCGCCACGCCGCACATGCAGCAGAGGACCGTGCCCGCGGTCGCCACCGGGACGAACATCCCGGCGCCCCCCGCCGGCGCGGCTGATCCGGGCATCATCCTGGTTGGATTCTTCGATTGAATCGCAAGGCACTCGGTGTGAGGGTTTGGGTGGAGTGGTGGAGAATTTTGCTAGGGTTTTGTAGTTGCGGCTGGGGAAAGGAGGGGAGGGGGGAGGGAGAAGAGGCGGCGGCGGCGGCGGGGAGGAGGGTGGTTGTGACGATTGCGATTACGAGTCCACCACACGGCCGCTGGGCTTCCTGGTCAAAAAAGCAAGAAATGCTGCCGACTTGCTGACTGAGGCCTGTTGATGTTATGGGCTTTTGGGCCTTTTCAGTTTTCTGGGCTTTAAATCCAGGAAATCGAATGGGGTGAAGTTTCGGATGAAAGGGGGAAAATGCTGCAGTCCCCATCATCCATCTTGCCGGAATGAGATTCAGTTCAACTTCTGCAGTTGAGTGGATGACATGTGGGCCCGGATCCGCTGGGACCCACATATCAGCAACTAAAGGACCCAGGCCCACATGTCAGCGACTCAACTGCAGGAGAGGTAATTGCAGAGGATCCATCTTGCCTGTTCATCACACCCTTTAACCGAATTAACACATGCAACTCTTCAATTCTGATGCCACCAGAAAACTAGGGGGCTATTCTCTCATCCAGATCCAGCAAGTTAATACGCACTAAACATATGTTACGCACAACATGATCTGATTTTCTGAAAAGATCACAGGAAAAAAACCATTCAGTAATCAGTAAGTTTACATAGCTCACATGTAAAGCTGTCAGGGAAGACAGAAAACATCACCGGTACAACTGCATACAAGAACTATGCCCCATCCAATCCTATGCAATCTTTATTATATTTACAGGTTGTGCCAGATACCAAAAAGGAACATTTAACTCATGACGCTACATTGCAGTTTATTTGCATTACAGGTTCTTCCAAACATCGGAAAGGAAGAATGAACTCATGACGTTACATTGACTTCAGTGAGTATTCACTCACTAGCAATTTCCAGCGCCAGAACAGAAGCTTAGAAGTTGGTAATCACTTGAGCAGATAATGGAACTATGACAAAGTAGCTTCTGAATTGAAAACCAGGCCTTATGGACATCATTCCCTCATCAAATAACAAGCTTGCTACTTGAATAAGCATCAAAAGGATGCAGAGAAGGCTTTCAATTCTGGGCTTGAAGCCTCCTTCAATTCTATTCCCTCTTTCATAATGCTGATTTCCATGTACATGACATTATGGCACATTAGCATAGCACCCTGTCCAAAAAAATGAAATCAGGTAAACTTATAGGTTCAACACTTCAAAAAGAGAGCAGCTAACTAAAACACTACAAGCAGAGGATGATGTGAGCTTTACCCTCTAAAATTCTCGTGAAGGTCATAAATCAACATGCTTCTCCAGGAAAGCGTTAGCCATGTTGCTGAAACTGGTGTTAAGAGCGCCAACTGCAGCATACTCTCTCATAATCCTAACAACGTTAGGTTTCAGGATCTCTTTTTTGGTTGAAGGGTTGCATAGATAATACAAAGCCCCAAGTGCATAAGTCACCTGTATGTAACCATGAGAGGAGAATTGCGGACATGAGCAAAACATACTGAAAAGCACAGAGTGATCAGAAATATACCCTGCACGAAAACCAAACGCTCCTCCTGTTAGCTTTAGAATTACTTACAGTATTCCGCACCGGGCTTGATAAGCATTGTATAACCAATGGGATTCCACCGCACTGAACAATGACTGAAGCATTTGCAGGATCTGCATGTACATAGATGGAAACACAAAATGTAAGTGTTTAACTTAATTCTCATCAAACAAGAAACAGAGTCCAAGGTATTGTGTTGCTCACCAACACATGAGTTACATATTCCACCAACGCCAAACTCGACAAGCCTTTCATTTGGCTCTGTAATGCAGTCCAAGAATAACTCAAGAATATTCAGCTGAGAAAATAAAGACAGTGAATGGTTAACTCAAGATTGTCTTTAGCAAATCTGCAGCAAGTGTTTCAAAATAAAAGTTTAGGAGAATAAAAACCTGACGCATGAACGCGTAGTTAAAAGGGTCATACGCAAAATTTGCCAAGTTTGCCACTATCTTCTCCTTAGATTCTGAAACAAGACAGATAAACTGAGTGAGCGTACAACTTGTAAAAGCATGGAATTTAGAGAGAGCAACAAAAAGCACATCACTCCATGAGCTTCTTCTTTATCAATTGGCTCATGTGTATTCGTTCGTTGTGGTGTTTGTTGTAACCTCTCTTTGAGTTATATCTGCTTTTCCTTTAATAAATTTATCGGCAAATCTTTTGCTGTCCTTGATGAACAAAAAAAAGACTCATGTCTATCTGAAATCTAAATGTAATACCCAGAAAGCGTAAAGGGTCTATTGGAAGTCTAAATATAGTATTCAGAAAGCATATGTATAGCCTATGCAAGAATCAGATTTTCTCCCTGTTGTTTTGATTAAATCTTTGTGCTGCATATCTTCATTTAACCCTCTAGATCTTTACAAATGTTGCATATCTTCGTTAGGCCCTATAGATCTTCAATGCAGGTGCAATATGCTATTCTAAGTTTCTAACTGTGTAAATTGTACAGTAATTCATTAGTAGCATACTTCTCCATGAACCAATCCGTGAAGTAGATTCCATTCCACCGAAACAATCAAACAGTAGCAACGAAGCATCACATTTACACGACAGTGTTTAGGCTATAGTAAAAATCTGATTAAGCAAATTACTAGTACAATTCAGACTAAAACCAGATACTCTCAAGAGTCAAGACTGCTCCCTAAACTGACACACTCAAGCTGCTAGAGAATTACACGGAAAACGAGCTGCCCGGCAGCCTGTGAAAGAAAAGAACAAAGTAAAAACCAGCCACAAACCTTCATCCGTGGCGTTCTGGAACTGGGTCACAAGATCCTGGCCACACGCAATCAAACGGAACGGATTAATAAACGCGAGAAGGATTTGCAGGGTGGATTCCAGCAAGAGGACTCGCCAGCCCCAGTTCCTGGCGAATTCCTGGGGAATAAAAGAAGGGAGGGGGGACGGCAACGACCTGAAGGTACTGGTTTCGCGGGGTGCCGGAGCGGCCGGTGCGCTCGACCTGGCGCTGCGCGTTCGTGAACATAGATCCCCTCTAGGCAGAACCGGGCGATGGCCCCCTCGAGGACGCGACAGCTTCCTTCTCCTCGGTTGCCGGCGAACCGCGAGGTAACGAGGAGACCCGGCGGCGCCGTCGAAGAAGCGAAGAACTCGTCGGATTCTTTTCTGTGGGCCCGCTTTGGTACGTCTGGGCTTTCTTGTGGGCCTTAGTGACTGACTGTTGGAGACTCTGTTCGGAATTTATATATACATATATATATATATATACATATATATATATATTTTTTATTTTGTAAAATTATACTATCGTTTTGAAATTTATCAAAACTATACAACCACCGCCGTGGGCCACGACGGTTGCAGGGATACCGTCGTGGCGTATGGCGGCTGAGACTAACCGCCGTACGCCACGGCGGTTTCACCGCAACCGCCGTGGGCCACGGCGGTTAGGACGCCTCCACGGCGGTTGGGGGAGACTAATGGCGGTTAGACCTAATCGCCGTGGCGTACGGCGGTTAGGTCTTACCGCTATGACCCACGGCGGTTAGCCTCATTTTAAATTTTTTTTCACTTTATGATTTATTTTTTGGTTTTATATGTTGTTTGTTACAATAAATACTTGCATCGCGCAAAGAAAAACTAGCTGGTAATAACGAAAAGCAAAATGACATAATAAAAAATAGTTCATACAGCTAGTCATGATCGCAGATAAGAGTGATGCTGCCTAAACAATATGCAACCTAACCTAGCAACGCCTCTTCTTCTGGTGCTGCCTGTCTGCTCGGGCTGCGGCCCGCGTCTGGTCGCGAGGGTACGTCAACTGGTCACGTGGGTGGATATGCCGACGCCTAGCATCAGCGGCAGGCGGTGTCGCCATCGCCGCCGCCGACCCTGCAACCGGGTGGGACGACCCTACACCTCCAGCACGGAGACGACTGCGTCCCTCCGCCCTCCTATGTCCCCGTGGGTGGCACGCCTCGTAGCTGCGTCCCTCCAAACTCCTCATGCGTCCCGGCACCACGCAAGAAGTCGAAGTAGTCCAAGCTGAAGTCGTTGTACACTCCCGTCTGGTCCTCTAGGGTCGAGTCAGGAGTGTCGCCACCGTCGTAAGCTAGAACAAATAGTATTATTAAATCACGTATCGTATTTGTATGTGGTTAGAGATAGAATTGTGATCATTACCTCACTGAAGAGCAGCGCCAGTGGACGAGGAAGGAACATCTGCTGGTGGTACTAGTGTTGGTCCTCGTGCTGCTGCTGCTACTGGTGCTGGTCCTCGTGCTGCTGCTGGTGCTGGTCCTCGTGCTGGTGCTGCTGCTACTGTAGGACCTGGTCCCCCTGGAGGATGCATCCTCCAGAGAGGATGCACCGGAGGGCGCGGCACAAACGACGGCGCGGAGAAAGTGGCCGGGAAGGGTGGCCGTGACGAGGACGATGATGCCTAGTACGAACGACCAGTCGAGGCGGAGCTGGAGGACGACTGGGGGTAACGTGGAAAAATAGGTAGAGCCACATTACCGTCGTAGTTGACCGCGGCAAGGAACCTCGTGGTGATGCTGTGCATCCTCTCGTACGTCTTCTCGTGCTCCTGATACCCCATTTGGGGCAGCCTCCTCCTTGCCTCCCGAGAATATGCGAAATGTCCGCAATCACGTCGAACTGCAGACGAAATTATTAGTAAATGTTACAATATTTAGTGTCATAAGAAATTTTAGTTGCATTTTCAAACTCACCGCCGAGTCGTAGTGCTGATCCCGTTGCACCGGGTAGGTGACAGTAGGAAGGATCCTCGCCGCGTCCGGAACCGGCGCTGGTGGCTGTGATGGAACGTACATCACACGCGTCCAAGTCCTCGAGGTGTACTACTGGATGTACTACTCCCACGCCCTGTCGTCGTGGGGCCGGTACTCGGTGACGACGTTCTCCGGCGCGGCAGCGGTAGCCCAAGCGTCCACGTACGACTGCATCCTCTCAACCCAAGAAACTGACCCCGCAACTCCCCTCTGAGACCACCTACCACAAATTAAACATATTTGTCAGCGGCTCAATCTTCGTACGCGGAATTAAATTTAGAAATTGACGACAACTCACCTATGGACGTCGGAAGTAACAGTGTGCACCACAGGCAGAGGCGACTCCTGGTAGAGGCCGAACTGCCTCATTACCCTGTGGACGGCGTACTCCTCCACGTACATGTCGAACACCAAGGGCGTCTTCGTCTTCCAGTAGTGCTGGTCTCGGAAGCACAAAGACGAGGGGGCCCTGTGGTGCGCGGGTCGCGATAGCCTCCTCTGTGTACGGCGTCCACCTGACGTCCTCGTCCGTCAGACAGTCGAACTGACCGACGAAGTCCTTGTACGCCCTCTTCGTCTGCTTGTGAGCGTACGAGGCCTGCATACAAAAGAAATGTGAACCCTAAATGTGAAATGAGCAAACAAAATGGAGAGACAAATTGAAAGTGAAATGTAAGAAATTACCGTCCGCAGGCACCACAGCGAGCCCATGGTGAAACGGTCGGCGGGGTCGTGGCCCTCTGGCAGGGCCTCGTACGGCTGGAGGGAGACGACTGGCCGACCAATCGTAAAGCGCTCGTGGCACTAGAGCTGCAGAAGGAGAGGACAACCGAGAAGGATCACCTTCTCTGAACGACCCTTTAACACCCCCATGCACAACCCCCTGTACGTGCCGGCAAGAATAGCGTTGCCCCAACTGATCTGGGGCACCGCGTCCAAGGGCGCGTCGGCGATCCTCCGAGCGTAGGAGATCAAGAACTTCGACACCGCGTCTCCCTGCGAACAGCAGAACAACACGAACCCAAACAGCCGCAACAAGTACGCCTCCAGGAACCTGTTGACTGTCTCAGGCTGGGCGTCATTTGCTAGGTAATCAGCCTGCACAAATAAAATCAAGCGTTCGTTACATTGTCTCCACAACTATAAAAACGAAGAAAGATATGAGGTCAGGGTACGTACGCTGAACTGCTGCAACCAGACCAAGGTGGGTCCGTGAGCGCTCGCGAACGACTGGTACGGCGCGGGGGCGCGATCGTTCCGAGGAACGTTCGCGAACCGAGCGAGGATGTCATCACGCCAAGTCTCGGCCGAGATGTCCACAACCTCCATCAGCTCGCCCTCACAAGGAAGGCCCATCAACAGGGACGTGTCCTGAAGAGTCAGCGTCAGCTTGCCGACGGTGAAGTGGAACGTGCGGGTCTCGGACCTACAGTGGTCCAGAAGCGCGCAGAGGAGGGAGAAATCGAACTGGAACCGTGTGATGCGATCCTTCCGAGGAGTCGCGTCCCGCTGCCTGTCCCCCTCGACTAACCGCGCTACAGGCAGTAGTCCTGCAGCGCGTAGTCTGAAACAAATAAGGTTAATTTATTAGTACAAACATAATTGTCCACGTACAATTTATAAAACAGAGCATAAATGAAGGTAGATACATTAACATAGCATCATTTCACGTACTTGGGAACCCAAAGGTGGTGGATCGGCATCAACGTCCGCGTAGTGCGAGAACGTACGTGTCCAAGATCCTCTCCGAAGACGGCGGACAGGTACGAGCGGTGCTTGAGGTCGACCCGAGGCTCCAACAACTCTGGCCGCACGTACGCTGCAGCCGCCTCAGCCCGAGCCTGAGCCTCAGCCAGAGCCTAATCCATAGCTGCAGCTGCATAAAAATTTTTAAGTAAAATTAAAAAAACCAGATAAAGTAATTTTCTACAATTTCTAAAACAGATAAAGTAATTTTCTACAATTTCTAAAACATAAAAAGTAATTTTCTAGAATTTCTAAACCGGATAAAGTAATTCTCTACCATTTCTAAACCAGATAAAGTAATTTTCTAGAATTTCTAAACCAGATAAAATAATTTTCTACAATTTCTAAACTACATAAACTAATTTTCTACATTTTCTAAACCAGATAAATTAATTTTCTATAATTTTTAAAGTAGATAAACTAATTTTTTACGTTTTCTACATTTTCTAAACCAGATAAACTATTTTTCCACGATTTCTGAACCAGATAAATTAATTTTCCACAATTTCTAAACAAAATAAACTAATTTTCTATAATTTTTAAACTAAATAAACTAAATTTCTAAATTTCTAAACTAAATAAACTAATTTTCTACAATTTCTATACTAAATAAACTAAATTTCTAAATTTTTAAACTAAATAAACTAATTTTTTAGAATTTCTAAACTAAGTAAACTAATTTTCGAAACTAAATAAACTAATTTATAAATTTTCTAATTTAAAAACTAATTTCTAAATTATCTAAACTAATTACACTAATCCTAAACTAATTAAATTAATTAAATAAAGAGAGGAAACTTACCTGAGAGGAGGAGAGGAGGGGAGTGGCGGCGGCAGGTGTGGGGGGACGGCGGCCGCCGTCCCCCCTTTATATAGGCACGACAGCCGCCGTCTGCCATGGCGGTTGGAACCTACCGTCGTGGCCCACGACGGTCGCAAAGCCTACCGCCGTGGCCCACGGCGGTAGGTTCTCACGGGCCCACCGCCAGGCCACGCGGCCAGCCGACCGTTGGCAGTAGGCCTACCGCCGTGGCCTAGGGCGGTTGGACTTTCGAGCCGCCGTAGGCCACGGCGGTTGGCCCTAACCGCCGTGGACCACGGCGGTGATCGTATAGTTTTGATAAATTTCAAAACGATCGTATAATTTTACAAAATAAAAAAAATATAGAAAAAAATCCTCTGTTCGGCTTCTCTTGTTTCAGTTTCTTACATCTCTCAGAACAAATCTACCGTATAATTAGCATGTACTCTATGCAAAACCAAAACGATAAATATTAGGAAACGGAGGGAGTAGTATTTTTCTTAAAAATAAATCTATCGTACAAATATATCAAACAAAGCTTTAAAAAGACAAAGTGTATGAAACTGAGTAAACAAAAGGGAACATCACGTCACGAAGTGTGGAATTCGTGTGATTTCCAAGGGGGGGAAATGATTCATGTGAAATAGTGTTGTCTATATATCGTCTCATCATCTTTTTCTTTTTTTTATTCGTCTCATCATCTTAGATCATGCGAGTATGGAGGCTTCCTTCACTCGACTCGATGCAAGCCGCGGGAGGCACGAGTTTTTCCCTACCCAGACCGACTCCGTGACCATCACCGGCGACCGCACTTCGTGTTCGTGATAAATCTCTGACGTTGCCACAGATGGAAACAGGGGCATGGCGCCCACCCTGCCTGTTTGAGCTCGCTACTCGTCGGCATCAGACGTGGACGCGGCGGCTGTCCGCGACCACCTGAGCGGACCAACAACAGCGCGAGAAAGATAATGCAGCTTGAGGGTCCGCAGGGTCCGTTTGGCACAGCTTCTTGAGCTGCTTCTGGAGCTGTTTTCTGAGAAGATGTGCCAAAGGGTCTTGTAAAATAGCTTTGGGAGAGAAGCCAGCGCGTTTTGCGCTCTCTGGAGCCATTCGGAGGCGGCGAAGCAGAAAAACATGGCTTCGCCCGCTGCCTCTGCAGCTCCTCTCCACCGTGTTACCAAACTACCCTTGGATTTCACGATTATTGCAGTCAAATTGCCATCCCACCTACCGATTCGAGGCGCAGGCACGGGCGGATGGTGTCGCCCGCGGGACCTGGCCGGAGGTCGCCGGCGGCGTGGCACCGTGGGAGTCGAGCTCGAGGGAGACGGGGGCGCGGAGGTGGCGGCGCAGGACACCGGCGTCGTGGCTGCAGGGGCGCGGGGAGGTGGCCGGTGGTGGCTGCAGGGGCGCGGGGACGAGGCAGCCGGCGGAGGTTGCAGGGCAGCACCGCGGAGGAGATGGTCGGCGGCGGACGCTCGGGCTTCGCTTTAGGATGCGGGTGGTGGTGGTCGGCGGCGCTATGCGGTGGAGCCCGGACCCCAGCGGCGCGGCGCGGTGCGGTGGAGGCATGCCGGAGCCGGAGCGAGGCCGCCGCCGCAAATGGGGGCGCGCGGACGGGGGAGGCGAGGTGCAGGCCGCGCCATGGGAGGACGGAGCCTGCAGGCTTCCGCCGCGGTGGATGGATAAGGGAAGGGGACGGGAAGAAATAAAAATAAAGAGAAGGAAAAAAGAAATAGGAGAAAAATAGAAAAGGAAAATAGAAAAAAAGAAAAGGGAAGGGGAATGATGGATGATGAGGTTGAAAATATTAAGAACATAAATAATTTTTGTAACAAAATTCCCATCTTTACGAAGGAAAGAGAAGGGGAAAAAGAATAAGAAGGGGAGGGGAAAAGAAAAATTTAGGAAAGAAAAAGGAAAATAAAAAAGAAAATAGAAAAAAAGAAAAAAGAAGGGTATTATTGACATTTCACACTCTTATCCACCTTACACAGCTAGTAGAAGCTGTTTTGCCAAACATTTTCTAAAAATAATTTCAGATTCACCAGAGAATCTGCTCCACCAACACAGCTACAGCCGGAGCTGCCACAGCCGCAGCCACAACTGTGCCAAACGCACCGGGGCGCGCGCCGACCATACGCCACGGCACCAACCACGAGTCCACGCACGACGCGCGACCACCTCGCCTTGCGCCCCTTGCCGGCCTCCTCCCACCACCCCACGTCGCATCGCGTCTCCAGCACCGGCCGGCGGGCGGGAGGGCCGGAGGGGCCATACCCATGCCCGCCTGGTGCATGTCGGTGTCGTGCCGTCCCGGCGTCGCCTTCGCCTCACCGTAAAGCTCACGGCTCCACCACCCGCCATAGACACCGACGACGCCTAACCAAACGCCCGCCCGCCCGCGACCGCCATGAGCCACACGCGCCCGCGCGCGCCTAAAAGCCTAGCCGGATCTCTCCCTTCCCCATGCGCCCATGGACACGGTCGTGGCCACGGCCGCGCGCCGCCTCCTCGCCAATGCCAGCCACGACGATCCCCGCGCCCACCGCCCCGCCGCCGCTGGGTCTCACTCGAGGCCGGGTGCCCCGGCGCGGCCGCCGCCGTCGCCACCGCGGGAGCCGTTCCCGATGCTTCTGCCCGTGTTCATCCTCTTCGTGCTCCTCCTCTGCTTCCTCTCCATCTTCCTCCTGCGCGACCTCCTCCACTTCTTCTCCCTCTGGCTGCGCCGCCGGCGCCGCCTCCGCGCCGGTGCGGATGCCGCCGAGCCCGGCGCCGACGACGCCACGCCCAAGCCTGCCGGTCTGGACCCCGCTGTCCTCTCCACGTTCCCCACGGTCCGGTGGATCGAAGAGACGCCGCGGTCGCCCGCGCCGGCGAACGCCGAGTGCGCGGTCTGCCTGTCCGAGTTCGCCGCGGGCGACGCCGTCCGCCTGCTCACCGTCTGCCGCCACGCGTTCCACACGGCGTGCATCGACTCCTGGCTCGGAGCGCACACCACGTGCCCCGTCTGCCGCTCCGAGCTCGACGCGCCGCCGCCCCCGCCAGGCGACGGCGACGGTGGCCGCATCACGATCGTGGTTGACGGTCAGCGAGCCAGCACGGCGGTGGCGAACACCGACCAGGCGACATCAGACCCGGCGATCGGTGGCGTGCGATCGCGACCTGATCGGTGACATAAATGGTGGCCAAGCACCGAGTGCCAGGCTGTCGGCGAGTTGCCTACATTTCTTTCTTTCTTTTTTCAGAATTTTTTCGGTTTGTTTGGTTGGAGGATAGCTAGCTGCCACTGCCGGGATCTGCATCCATGGTGATACTGGAAATGTGAATGAATTTTCTTTTTCTGCACATGAACGAACGAACTGTAAGTGTACCACATGCACATACATAGTTACAGATATATACAGGCAATGACAATGCATAACATTCATGCAGATGTAGATATTGTTCATTGGCGTTGTGATCAGAAAATCGGGATTGCAGGTGATTGTTCATTACTAACTGCAGCGCTCTGAATTTCAGCAATGGACAGGAGACAGACAAACCAGGGACCGAATGGTTGGCAGTGATGCATAGATAAGGACATTCTAAAGTTAGGATCGCACTATTTTAAAACTCCTTACGGATGCTAGTGCATTCGTGTCTCCAAACAAATTTTGATTCACAGAAGACTTAATAGCAAATACCAGGCTGCCAGCAAAAGAAAACGAAAAGAGAACTTAAACTGCAATGGAGGTAATGCCTAGCCATGTGTTCCAAAAACACAAAATATTTTCATCTGCATGGATATGATGTATTATCATGCCTGTATACTACATATATTGGAATATTCTAATTAATAATTTACAATATACATTCAATTCTTGCTATCGGTTCAGGATCGTTTATATGAGCATCTATTTGCAGTTCTCCCTTAGCAGATACTAGACACCATCTTTTATTTATTAATATTATTAATATTGGTAGTAATATATGTGAAATTGTATATATTACAGATGCATACAGGATACAGACATAAGACCACTATACCATTTTTTAGGTCATTTCATTGTCCAAAGACGCATCGCATCTTATTTAGGTACCATCGGTAGGACAGATCTTCACTGAGCACTGCCACTATTTGACTTCTTTGCTGTTAAGGATCTGTAGAAGCTCATGAACCTCACAGTGAATTCTGCGAGGATCATTACATGGTCAATTTAGTGCCTCACCATACTAGACTTCAGAAGTAAACTGAACAAAAACTGATAGTACCTTCAATCTTTATGAAGCATTGGATGCTTTCACCACGGTCATGATCCTTCTCAGTAAAACCTTCTATGTTCATATTTCTCATTTTCAAACCTGCCTCCTGAGATTTGCATCCTTTGCACTGGTCTTTTAGATGCTTGCATTCCTTACACTAGCCAGAGGGGACCAAAAAAACCAAATGTCTGTCACGCTAATTGTAGGCTTGTAGGCGGATGACAAAAGAAAACTAACAATCATAGGAGATGCTACCAATGCTTACATGATCCACATCGAAAGCCAGTTCATCAATACTGTGCTGAAACTCTTCGTCCTTGTCCCTTTTCAATTCAGCAACCAAGTGCTACATCAGGGAAAAGAAAACAAAAAAGCAGAATGAGCAGTAGTAAAATTTTGCTCTGACTGGAATGTAGAAATCACAGAGACATTAGTGAAGCAGAGCAGGTTACCGAGAAAATGAAATGAGGTGACACATTATGTTCAATCAATTTTCTGATCTTTCCCCGAATAACAAACAGTCTGTACATGCGGCAAAACAAAATATCCTCTTCAGATGTTTAACGAAATTCACATTGCTGAACTACGAAACACAGGTCGCAAGGGATAGCTTACTGCTTTGAACTTGGCTCCTCCATGATATTTTTGGCTACGTTGGAGATATCCTCTTCCCATCCCGTCAAAATAACTTGGTCGTCTATGAATTGGTAGCTGCATTTGTAAGCAGAGTTATTGACATTTGAGCAATTTGACCACACATTTGCTGATTTGCAAATAGGAATCACCACAAGGAGGGCAAAGTATGCATACACCTTGATTGATGAATTAGTAACTTTCGTTCAAAATAATGTCATACCACTTGCAATGTTCAGAAAACAACAGAGGATTAAATTGCATTGTAACTATAGTGTGCATCTGTTTTTATTCACGTATTGATATCAGAGCACATGTTTAGATGTTTGGAGTTCAATTGATATGTGCATCCTTGTTGGTGAAGAGGCTGGAAGTTATACTTCATCTAGAAAATATCCGAAACAAGATTATGACAATCCCTACTATCCAAATATGAAATTCTTTTGTGTAAAGTAGTTGAGGAAAGGACCTTGTTAAGGTGCTTACTTTGCCTTCCAAGTAGCTTCAAAAGAGTGTATTGCCTGTCGGAGATTATTACTTGCACTGACTGTTATTCTCCTAGCAAGATCACGAGGCAAATCAATGCTCTCTTGCGTTGCAATGTACTCTAGAACCGTTATTATCTAGGTAAGAGCAAATCACCTTTCAGCAGACTGTCCAACAGAACAAGTGAAAAACATCATACACATAACACAGGTCAAAAGGTTGTGCATCCAAGTACCTCATCAAATGAAGGTGGTTGAAGAGTCACGACCTTGCAGAAATTTTTGATAGCTTCAAGGTTAGAAGCATCATTGCAGCAGAAAATAATTTTGTTACACCCTTCATACCTCCCCAAAAACCAACCAATATAATGTTGAAGATCGGACGAGAGCTTATCAGCATCATGGATAACAACCACTGCACAGAGATAAACCACCAATGCTTGAACACATCATGTAGAAATGCCACCGCATCAATGTTGAACATGCTGTTGTTTGAAATTCAAACTTTCATAAAGTATTTTACCTCTGTAATTAGTATGGTCACAAACCGAGTTCGGTGATGGGATGGATTCATTCAGCAAAGCAGTTATTACATACTTTTCATAGCCATGTAAATCGGCCAAGTTAATCTCCACATGATGTCCTGATATCTTCATTCTGATGTCGACGTGCTTTCTAATTTCTCCCTACATTGCAGAATCAGTCAATAGATCACTAGGGAGTAGGGAACAATGATTCTAGAATAGATTGCATTTTATGATTTCACAACAATAGCAACAAATATGTCATTTTAAGAAGAAAAAGGAACTTGGTCACTTTAGTGAAAAACTGTGAAAGCCACAAGGAAATTAATAAATGGTAAATGTGTTCCTGCACAATACCTTCAACTCAAATCTTTTTGTCTGTTCCTCTATCTGTAAGATGGCAGGATGGACAAAACATAACAACATGTGAGATGACATGATGAACAAAACATAAAAAGAGTACTAGTAGAGCTTATCCATCCAATTCACATGGAGAGTGGGTGAGAAGTTTGTAATAGTGACCTTGAGATCACGAGGACCAAAAGCCTGCCTTATAAGTGCCAGCACCATGCTTCTCTTCCCAACTGCCGGTGCCCCTTCAAATATGAAATGTTTGCATTGTTGTGCAATAACCTACATCCCAAAAATGAGTAGAATAGTAAGTAGTCGTGTGCACTAAAATTTGATTTGTACATGGGTGTAACAATGGACTCCAAATGCTAACTGAGACGATCCTAAAACCAGCTCTAAGACGAAAATGTAGTTTGCAAGGCAGCTCAGATTGGCAAAGGTGATCTTGTAACATCACTACATCTACATCGGAATGTTAGGAGAAGGAAGGTTGGTTTGCAATGTGGCTGTGTGTGTGATCACCAGCTGGTAGAGCTCGGCGGCGACGGCCTTGTTGCAGATGAACTCGGTGAGGACATTGGGTCGGTACTTGTCCGCCCACACGAACTTGTCCGCGGCCTCCACCGCCAACGCAAGAGATTCGGGTATGGACTCGTCGCTGGTGTCCGTCTGCAGTGACAGATATCTCCTCGTCGTCTTGGGCGAAGGTTTGAGCCAGATTCCCCCGGGGGCGGGTGGCGTTGCCGGCATCGCGCGCTCGCTGCTCCCCGCCCCCGCGCTCTCGCCGGCAGCGGACGTGTCAGCTTCGGCAATGGCTTTGGATCCCGCCGCGGTCCCGCGGATCGCGGGCTCCTCTCTCTCCCTCAAAGGCCTCCCCTCGGGGACACTCGCGCTCGCGGCGGGTGCACCGTGGCGCGGCGGCGGCGGCGGCACCACCACCACCTGGGCCGCAGCGGCCGGCAATGGTCGAGGCCGTGGCGGCGGGCTCGGCGCGCGGCGCCTGGCTTCGAGATCGCGCGAGACGGCGGCGCCGCTTTTGGGCAGGAACGAGGCGCCCCAGCGGTGGAGGCGGAGCATGAGCTGCGAGTGCGGCGTCCTGCCGCCCACCTGCCCGGCGGGTCGCCCGCACGCCGGGACCAAGAGCGGGAGGATGCCGCCCTGCCCGCCCCCGCCCGGGCGGCGTCGGCGGCGGTCCTCCCGGCGGCGGTCCTCGGCGATCACCGCGGAGAGCGTGGCGCCCGGCGACGTCGGTGGCGGCGCGGGCGAAGGCGCGGAGGAGGCTTTCACGTCCATGCTTTGCTGATCCCGGAGCCGGAGCGTGGGGTGGACTGGGGTGGTGGAAACCGTGCGACGCAGCGGTGTGTCGTGTGGCGTCGCCGTGGCGCGCAATTTGGAGGAGGAGTTACCGATGCGCGGCGGAGAAAGCCAAGGACGGCGACGGGGAGACCAACGCGCGGGGCTACCGCGACCGGGCGACGTACTTGTGCTCCGCTGTGGGGTGGCAGGGGACGACGGCCCGGGACTGGAGCCAGTCATGATACGCGACCGCGCCGGCGGCGCCGGTTCCTGCCGGGTGCCGGGCCTGGGGAATCATTCCCCGAATTGTTCTCTTTCTTTCTATCTCCTCTCGACACCCGCGCGCGGCCGGCTTCTTTTCTGTGTGCCGTTGCAGTTTCAAAAAACGAAGCTGGCGGCGGGAGATGTGACGTCACCGTAACGTTGCACCCCTGACATGCCGGCGCCACCTGCCAGCGGCAAGACGACAAGCTGGCCGCTGGAGTGTGACTCCTGCACGCTGCACGTCAAGGTTCAGAAGATGTCTTCTTCTTCTTTTCTTTCTTTCTTTCTTTTTTCTTTTTTTTTTTTGCGGGTAAGGTTCAGGAGATGTCTGACGGCTCCAATTTACAATTTTATATCATGCTTAATACAATGAAACAGGTGATGCCGCATCTTCAGGTGAATATGCGGCGAATCCTTTCAGGTGATAAGCGGATTTGTCATCTTTCTTTGAAACAGAATTCTAGGTCCTGCCGCCTATATTACCCCCCGATGGCTGCATGAAACGTGGAAGAGCTTTGTTCCAATCCAACTCAACATGGAAATACTGAAACATCAGTGGAGAATGTTTAGTACCTAGCAACATCACGAGCCGGCCTGTTTGCAAATCCCTGCTGGCCTATGAGATATAATTAAGCTGGCTACCATGGAAACGGAGTTTCTGGTGGGTACTGAAAATGGGCGGCGAAAAGTTCACTGGACAGCTGCTGAGGTTAAGTTTACTCTGACAGAGATGCTGTGGCAGAATTTCGCGGGAACTGAAAGCTTGTCAACAGAACCGCCAAGCCTGATGATGATCGTTGGCTTCAGTGAACCGTTTTGCGACAGTCGCTGTTCACGCGCTCTTAATGCCTACATTTTTAGTGCTTAAAACAAGAAATAGTTGATGCAATCATATGTACTTCGAAGGCCATGAGCATGACAATGGAAAGTGTGACTTGCAGTCTTGCATCCTGTGTGCCCCTGTGGTACCTAATTCATCTCAGACCATGATAATGAGTTAAGAACATTTGAGGGAACTTCAGTTGTTCAGTTTGTCAGACAACGGTGTGACTACTGTCTTCTTCTTCTTTGGTAGTATTCACTAAAGTGTGCTAGATCAATGACACGAGAGTTTTTTTTTCAGTTCAGATTGCTTCAGGAAAACTCATCAAACTGATTCGATGCATCCTCCTGACGACCTGACGTGAAGCGGATCGTTGTCCCTACAGTTTCAGAACTACCATGTGGGGAATGATTCTTTACGGTTTTGCAGTGACAATGGTTGTAGTAATTGCCATATTCGTCTCAGCCAGGTGATGACAGGATTAGACGTTGCCGGTTTGCTCTGCAGCTTTCTGCAGATACATCAAAATATTGCACTCAATGCTTTTCAGCACTAGGTTTCAGTCACGAACGAACTGAATGAAATTCCCGGTAAGATCGTCTGCGTGCTGACTGCTGAAGCACTAGTAGAAGTTGGAAAGAATCGGATGCTCGTAACCTAAGAGGGAGAGGAGGTGAATTAGGCAACTTAAAAACTTAACATACGGCTTCACTACTTTTACACAAAGATAAACTAGAACATACTATCTAGATGTGCAACTAAGGTTGTTCTAGTGGGAAACTCTCATCCCAAAATAAGGTTTGCAACTTATAGCCAATCCTAGGAAGATACTACTCTAGGAAGTAAAGGCAAACAAATATTGCAAGAGAGTAAATGCGGAAACGTAAAGAGGGATGAGAGGAAGCAAACTCTTGACACGTGATTTATCCCGTGGTATCGGTAGGCACTAAGCCACCCCTAGTCCACGTTGTTGAAGCACTCACACAAGAGTATTGCTTCCCGGTCACCAAGTCTCTCCCAAGAGCACTACTTGACTCGCTACAAAGGTTCGCCACTTAGGCACTCACCAAGCTCCCTTGGTCACCTTGATACCGCCTCCACTAAGGAGCTTCTCCACCAAGGAAGGGGGCCTCCACGTCCCCCGCACAAAGTGTCCTCGCCGCTCCACACCAAGCCGGAGGGTCGAAGACGATTGCTGGTGAGCCACTTAGGCCCCAAGGCTTCCGGCGCACCTTGTACACCTTGATTCACTCAAGAATCACCTCACAAGGTTGGCACAACCTTGCACTCACTCAGCTCTAAGCTAAGCCTAGTACTAAGCACATACACATAGCATATGCTAGTCTATGGATGAGCAATTTAGCACTTGTATGGCTTGGATATGATCTTCTAGGTGTCTTGCACTCCTCTGCACTTCCACACACTCCGGCAACCTCAAATAGGTGAGTGGAGGGGGTATAAATAGCCCGAGGTACTCAAGGAGTCGTTGGCTAACGGCTCACTGAAAAGTAGACCGTCGGATGAACCGACGCCTATTTTTCAGGAGTATCGGTTCATCCGGTGCCCCTCTCACGTCACATAGTCGTTGAGGTTCTCTGACAGAACTACTCCGACGCTATGCTCCGACGCACCGTCGGATCATCCGGTGCTGAAGACCCCGCGGTAAAAACCTTACTGTTAGCTTCCACGAGACCATCGGATGAACCGCTGCTGACCCGTCGGTTCATCCGGTGCTACTGCATTGATCTTGGCGCGTCTCTGTCTTGTTTGAACTTGGTCATCGGATAGACCGACGATACCCCCAATGGACCGTCGGTTCATCCGACGCTACTGTCTTCCACTGCTGCGCTTCAGCCAATCGTCCGACGCAATTAGAAACCGGACCGTCGGATCATCCGACGGTGCCAACTTCGTTTGGCTTGTGTCTCAGTGTACCAAGTACACCGACGCTTGCACCGATGGTACCGTCGGTTCATCCGACGGTGCGTTTTGCTTATTTTCTTGCGTCTTTGACTTGTTTTTTTACCTTTTTGATTGTGGTTGCATCCATAGGACCTAGATATGTCTACAAAGACATGCTAGACAATTTGGTTAGTCTCATTACTTGTGTTAGTATGAATCACCAAAATCAACTCGAACAAATGAGCCATGTTCGCTACAGAAGTTCGTGAGCTCGACATTCCTTGATTTTTCTTCTTCTTACCTCTTAGCAAATGAAAGCCACATTGCGGTGACAAAAGGTCATGGCAATGCAGATTCAGAAAAAAAAAGTGTGAGTGCGTGTGTTCACCTTTTGAGGTGAAGAAGTAGGCTGCCAATATATACTATTCCCTCCATTTTTCTTTATATGACGTTTCAGACAAAATGTTTTGGCTAGTTTCTAGTGTATAAATTTGCTATCTGAAACGAACTACTCACGAACCGAGGTAGTATCAGACAAGCCCACGTGTGATAGCCTGCTCCTTTCTCATTTCTCGTATATTTACAGGCATCCATGAATTTTGATCTCGGCTACAGTTAGTTTACAGATGGCTACAGGTAGATAGGGTTGAAAGCGGTCGAACTCGGTCGGGATAAACTCAATATCATTTTCACTTTCACATTTGAATACGAAAACGAAATCGAATTCGGAAAGGTCGGAAACGAAAACGAACTTGCGGGATATCAATAGATTCGAAAACGAACTGATTCGATCGGTAACAAGTCGAACACGGTCGGAATACGAAAAAGTAAAACGTGTTAGATATTTGTGATCTCAGCATAACAACTGAGAGAACAACTCCATACATGGAAGGACTCCACATCCTTATGTGAATAGGACTCTTGTGCTGTGATCGGCAAGCACACTGACGAGGGCCCAGATTAGGGCCTCCTTTGACGGCGAGATAATCACTCTTGAGGTGGAGTCATCTGACACCATTGACAACGTGAAGGCCAAGATTCAGGACGAAGAAGACTAAGGACCCCTGTCAAGACCCTCACTGGCAAGACGTCTTATTCCCGACTAGTTGGGAGCTTCTCTGACAAGTTCTCTACTAGAGGAAGCCACTCCGACCAGTCTCCGCCTCGCACGACAAGTTTCCGCCTCGCACGGCAAGTCTTCGCCTCGCACGACAAGTCTCTGCCTCGCACGACGAGTCTCCGCCTCGCACGACAAGTTGCTCGTTGGCACGAGCACTCTCCGCCTCCGACCAAGACGCAAACCGTACCACGTGGCGCGACCCCCGCACGTGAACTCCTCCGCTACGACGCGTGGGGCGCCAGTTCCCCATGCCATGCAAGCGTACCAGCTGGCGGCACGCGCGGGCATCCAGCTCTGACAGGAGTCTTAATGCGGCTCTGCCCGACCGCGCAGCCATCAACTCCCCGTCACATCCGACCCTGCAGCACGCCAACTCCACCCGAGGCACTCGAGTGCCCCCTACGATAAGCACAGGCCTACATTTAGGCCTTAACGTGGCGAGCTCACCCCGTACTCAGACGGGTTGAGCTAGCACCAAACTACTCGGAGGAGGCGCCAGGCGTCCCAAAGTGAATAGCCCCGCCCGGCCACGCGGCGGCCTCTACGACAACACGGCGCGGCTCCTCTTCAATGCGCCCTGACGGACAGCGACACTCGAGAGGACATCCCAGCGGCCAACACTGTAACATTTCTTTTACTCCCCCTTTTGCCCTTCCCCCTTGCGTCTATGTTGGTTTTAAATATCGAATCCACAGGGAGAAAGGTAGAGAGAAAGGTCTGGAGTAAAAGACTAATCCCTGAGAAGCTATCAAGGACTTGACAGAAAGAAAAGATAAGGAGAACTTAAGGATGTCTGGTTCTTATTCTCACAAGCTATGTCGATATTGTTCTTATGGGGTGATTGTCTGAAGGCACACTTAGTAAAGGGAACCTCCCGAGAATCTATGGGGGGAGCCCTACGGTTTCTATAGACGGGAAGTGGACTACGAAGGACTCGATGGTGCTGTCACCACCACGATCTACCACACGATCCGGAATATAGAAGGCATTCATAAGCTAGCTAGTCTAAGCACCACGCTTACACTAAACATGCAACTTTAATTCAAGAGCTAAAGGAATTAAAGTACTCAAAGAGTTATGAACCGTAAGAACAATAAAGACAATGTTGCTCACTTGAATAAGAAGTCGATCTTTCCCGCAAGGTCTCAGGATCAGGCTCCAATGGAGTTGATCCCAGAGGTAGAAGATGAAGAGGAGACACCGACATGTCCGGGCCTTCCTTCAGCTTCGCCTCTACCTCTCTCTAATCCTCTCGAACAAGATTGGCTAGATCTAATTAGACCATGGCTCCAATCTCTCAACTTGATACAACTCTCTCCAATTCTAATTCTAATCTAGAGCTTCTATCTCAGGTAGGTATTGATGATCAGAATGAATTGGATTGCCTATCCTGGGGTCAGAGGGGCTGCTTATATAGTCCTGAGGGGGTACCGTGCGCCGTAGGATCAAACCGACCTAAACAAGTGGTTTAGATTGATCTTAGGAGGCGGTGGAGGAAGCTTTCAGAAGATGGGTCTGATCGGGGCTAGGGGGCCCGATCGGCCTCTCCACAGGGCCGGTCGGCCTGGGCTGGGTCCAGGCCGGGCTCCGCCTTCGCGTGTGGGCCTCTTGTCCCTTCTAGATGCATATTTTCTTGGGGCCCACTTCGGTTGAGTTCGGGAGTCTTCTGGAGCCTTCTAGAATTCATTCTTTTAGCATTTTCCTGAATAGTCCCTGAAAATATATAATTCACCAAAACTCGTGGAATTCATTAGTAGCAAACCCCTAAGTCTATATTGATATTCATTTTATGCCCTTTTCTTTATTTAGTTGACAAGTAAAAGTATACGTTAAGATGTGTCAACAGTCTATAAAAGGGAGAGAATGGCAACCGTCACAAGGGCTGACGAACCGAACACTCGCATCCCAGGGACTTGGGCTCGACACCCTGTCCCGACCAATTTGTAACCCCTACTACAAACAACCCTAGCACGGGAACACGGCAGCTCGACACTGGACGTAGGGTGTTACTCCTCGGAGGCCCGAACCAGTATAAATCCCGTTGTCTCCAGCGCTAACCATCCGAGCCCGACGCACAATCGATACAAATTTACTGTCCGGCGGTAGAGAACCCCGACACACACCTAAGTTGTATTCAACTAGGACTCGACCCTGACCCTGCAGCACTACATATATGAGTTAGAGAGGTGACTCACGTTGTGACAATCCTCTAATCTCGAAATTAGCCAAAACACCGATTAATTAGAGTACTGAAGGGGTTGGAAGATCGAGATCCTGATTTCACCGATCAAGAACCCTGTTCTTGAGAGGTGAATTGTATCTACTTCGAGTGCATCAGAAGGTGACGTCCACAAAGCTGCTGTTCGTCATCGACATCTATGTCTTCACCAACAAAGAGCCCTAAAGCTCTTGAACCAGTGAAGATCACATCTACTTCATCTACATCAACGCCTTCACGTCTACAGATGGCATTTACAAGCTCTGCTGGTTAGTCTGACCTAAGTTTCCGCATTAAGGCCCCGTTTAGTTCCCAAAAATTTCACCAACAACCCGTCACATTAATCTTCTTTCCACTAATTCGGAGTATTAAATGTAGATTAATGACAAAACTCATTCCACGACCCCTACCTTAATTTTCGAGACCAATCTAACGAGCCTAATTATGTCATGATTAGACAACGTCGTGCTACAGTAACTAATCTCTAATGACGGATTAATTAGACTTAATGGATTCGTCTCGCAATTTCCGATCCATTCGTGTAGTTATTTTTGTAAATAATCGACGTTTAATACTCCTAATAGACCTTGAAAGGGGACCCAAAAGTTTCACTTCGCGAACTAAACGGGCCCTAAGTTTAATTAGTGATCATGATTAGACTAAGCTAAGATCCTGTTTTAAGTTAACGTTAGACTAAGTTGTTTCTAACAAAATGGGAACGCTAACGTATAGAACCAGCTACGTATAGAACCAAGCTGAACACAACATGGTGTGTGACACAGCCATACACAAGGCACTTGTACAAAAATTACATATTCATTGAATCATCGATACCCATTCACGAACTGCTGTGAATTTTACCAGTATTGCCCCCATGAACTGAATTGCTCCTGCAGTCCTACTCGCTGCTGAACTGCTGCTTACACGGGCCATTGTTGTAAAAAAAACACGGGCCATCCAATGCTTTATCCAAAAATCACATCCAAAACCCAGACCAAATCAATCTAATTGGCTTCGGTGTGCGGATGGACTTTAAAATCGATATAGGAAATAAGAAAGGTTAAAATTGATTTGCACTCAAATCACATCCAAAACTCAGGCCAAATCATTTTAATTGGCGTCCTTTGCTCAGTTCTTGCGCTGATCTGCAATCTCGGCAGACCCTCGCATATGCTTGGCCGACGGGCAAAGCAGCGCGGACCAACTTGCCGCAGCACGGCAAAGCAGCTCGCAGTGAGCCAGTAACGCATCAGTATGGGGGACGCCGTGCTGCAAGCCTGCAACACATCAGTGGCGGCGAGCAGCTTGGGGGCGACGGGGGCCGCAGCAGTGCCGCAGCGATGGGGTGTCGAGCGGTATCTTCCTTGCTCTGTTTTCCTGCTGCTTCTTCCTTCTCTTTGGTCGGCTGCGCGGCGGAGGCGACGTTGATGCTGGCGGCGAGCAGCGCTGGTGGTGGTGGGCATTGGCGAGAGGATGGGGGCCGCGACCGCGCCGCACGCGAGGTGGAGGCGGGCAGGCGGCTGCTGGAGAATGGAGATTAACCGGGAGAGTTGGTGGTTCAGGGGCTTAACCCTAACTTGCTTGGGCCGGGCCGCTCGATTTGCTCGCTTGTTGGTATCTTGGCCAGGCTGGGCTTCATTCGGTTTAGAGGCAAATTCGGGATGTACACGGGATATTCCGAATTAAAAACGGGATATGCGAAAACGATCGGTATAGAACCTAAACCGATTTTGTCCCATTTCCGAATTTTGTATCCCGTTTTTCGTACCGATTTCGTTTTTATCCGAAAATATGAATTCGATCGGGATAAATGTAGAAATCGGTGCGGAACGGAACGGGATATATCCGGTCTGTAGATGGCATGCATACTGAACAAGCAAAGTCTCATATAATCGCTGGTTCGTCGAAGTTGTTGGGCCTGCACATATCGTTTCCCGATTTCCAGGATGCTCCCAATTTACAGAGGATGGGCATGTGCGATGCAGATTTGGCCGCGGGTGCTGTGGTTCGGTCTTCGGTGGTCGACGGTGGCGAATTGCTGACGTGCTGTGGCCTGTGGCCTGTGGATTGAGGAGCTCTGGGGTCTGACTCCCCGGCCTGGTCCGATACAAATTCAGGCCTTCCACCGCTGGATCTGTTCTATCATCAGCGATCAGTGGTGACTGTCGAGTTGGTATGAAGGGATCGAGCGAGTCAAAAGGGCTCAAGGTCGGTCAGGGTCAAGGGAGGCAGGCAGGCATCTGGCCATCTGGCATGGTGCGCCTGCAGCCTGCCGTGGACCAAGAGCAAAGCAAGGCGAGAGGGGTAGGGCGACGACTTGGGCCGGTCGGCCGTGCTAACGCATTGACCGAAGTACGGAGTAGTTAGTGCCAGTCCACTCCGCTCGCTCGCTCGCTCCAGGAGCCTTCGAATTTCTCTCTTATCAGCCACCAGTAAGTACTCCCTCCGTCCCTAAATATAAGCATTCCTAGCATTCAAACTCAAGAAATAACGGAGCTGTTAAAAGACTTCTATACCCCTCGTCTTACACTACTCACCAACTCTCCACCTACCTACCAACCACTTTATTTTTGTCTTTATCCCTAGGAATGCTTACATTGTGAGCAAAATTTTGAATGCTAGAAATGCTAATATTGAGGGACGGAGGGAGTAGTATTTTTCTCTCAGGAAAAAATCATCCACCAGCAACCAGTCAACAGTACTTTTCTCTCAGAACAAACCAACATCAACCACCAGCAACCAGCCAAACGAACAGTCAACTTGTGGCCCAACTGACTGCGTGATGCATATCTCTGACTCTGACCGAATCCAAGTCCCCTGATGAGAATTCGACTCCTGAACTTTGACTGAACGGCTCGGCCGGACCAGGCCGCAGCATGTCTACACCAAGGTCCAAGGACGAAACGGCAAGAGCAAAGCGCTTTCTTTTCTTCTGCAGCTGGAGATGGAATGTACTCCGTACGTATGCATCTCTACGACTCTACCCATCAGCTCCCCCCTGCAAACGACACGATGATTCGTCGTTGGGATCAATCGACTGGCTTACCTCGCAGCAGACACCATGCATATAGTAATACTAGCATATAGACACGATGATTAGGATGCCAAAATTAAATCACGCATGATTAAGCTGAACCACCATCATGCATGATATGATTACCCGCCGCTCGTTCTCTAGGCCCTGCATGCGCGTCCTTGTGTTTCCGTTGCATATGTATGGAGGTATAATCCCAACATTAATCGCAAGCATCGATATCTAGTACGTACTACACTACTAGTGTCCTACTAATCATGCCTTCCCTTTCCCCTGCATCATGCTCGCTCGTAACTGATCAGCTATCACTATATATAGCACGCCTTCCGTGACTTCGCACGACGTTGTGCAGGTTTGCAGTGCGTTTGGAAGCTTTGAACCAACGTGACGGAGCAAATCTAGACATGCGGCGCTGCATTTTTCTTTCTTTTTGGCAACAAAAAACAAACATGCGCAGCAAAACGGCCTCCGCCGCCGGTAGCTGTAGCTCTCCCTCTCCTGGCTCCTTCTAGAAAGATCCATGGACCTGTCCCCACCCTGCCAGAGCCCAGGCCCACCACCCACCGCCGCGTACGTTACCCACCCGCGGGACACGTCCCCGATTCGAGCCGGAACAGCAGAGCGCGTCGCGCGACCCTGGACTGTGCCTCACCCCCACGCCACGCGTGACGTCACCCGCGGGCCCCAGCTCGAGCACCGCGGCGTGAGGGATACGACATCTCGGGACGCCAGCGGACGTGCCGGGCCCAGTCACAGCGTCCGCACGAGGAAAGGGTGCCGGGGTGGTGGTGGGTCAAGGAAAGGCGGCGGCGACGGCGACCGCGGCTGGCTGCTGCCGCGATGACCTCTTTGCAACGAAGGAGGCGGCAGGTGAGGCCCACTCGAGCGGGGCGTCCAGGGCACGCGGCGGGGACCAATGGGCGGGCGACACGTCGACGCCCCAATCCACACGTGTGGGCCACGCGGCGGAATGACCCGCGCATTGACTAGCGACGGGTTCGTGGGGGCCACCGGGGAAGCCGCCGCCGCGGCTTGCACACGGACACGGGCGAGATGCTTTTCGCGCTGCGGCTGCCGCCGCGCTACGTGCACTCCGGGGGAGTGGAGTGTGGTGGGAGCGTGGGTTGCGTCCGTCTTTGTGTTGCGTGCACGGTGCATCCAGCGGGCACCCCGGGTGAATTGTGCTGGCTTTGAGTATCTAGTGACACAAGTAACTGAGGGCTCCGTTTATTTTTTTCAAGTTAAAAGTCTCACACCGGTCACATGGAACGTTTGGCGCTACTTAAAAGTATTAACCACAAATTTTTTATAAAATTAATTACACATGTGGAGTGTAAATGGCGAGACGAATCTTTTAAATCTAATTATATCTATGATTACTACAGTAAAAATGTGCTAATGACGAATTACCTAGACTCAAAAATTCATCTCGTATTTTGCCTGCGAGTTCTGAAATTAGTTTTTTATTAGTATCTAAACACGTATTCCGACCGTCCATAAAAACATTCAAAAACTTTACACTCACGAATTAAACACCCCCCGAGAAAGATTTGCCGCATGGTGCGCATGCCATCCGTACATTGTTAATTTACCCGCGTCAACGATGCACAGACAACGTCGTAAAGAAAAAAAAACGATGCACAAACAGCGTGGTGGGGGGATGCCTTTCGAAGTCTGAGCTGCAACAAATGTGAGAGCATGGAGTCATTTGTTCAAACCAAGAGAATTATATTTTAATAAAGTGATAATTTTAAGTGTTCAACTAACAACACGTGATAAAATACAAAGAGGATGACAAACTTCGAGTAGTTCGGGTACCAAAGTGTATTACTGAATTACCCAAACTAATTTCGGGTGATCAAAATGTATATCTGAATTTGGGATGGGTACAGGTGGGTAATGGGTATAGGGACTTTGCTACTCCCTCTGTTCCAAATTGTAGTTTGTTTTGGTTGTTCTAGGTTCATAGATATTATTATACATCTACATATAGTGTATGTCTAGATGCATAATAATGTCAAGAATATAAAAATTCAAAACAATCTATAATTAGGAACACAAGGAGTATTACTCAAATGCTCGTCCCCTCTGTTGACCGTGAGAATGGTGTGCGAATGTACTACGGCGACTCTAGTTCTCGTGCACAATTGATTCGTCCAAATGCAACGCGATACTCAAGTTTCTACGGCTTGGTGGAATTCCTCACTACTTGGCTCGCAGAAGAAACAGAAGCAGCGTTGGCAGCCTTGTTGATTTATACGGCTTGGAACATCTGGAAAGAGCGTATTCGAAGGATTTTTGAACGGATCACGACGCTGCCAGCGCGGGTGTTGGCACTGATCAAAGAAAAAATTAACCTCAGGGTCTTGGCCTGTGGAGGCGATGAGTTGTTCCTGGTAGCTTAATGTTATCAGCTCCCTTTGAGTTGAGTTTATTTCCCTTTTACGTAATCAAACTATCTTTCCTCTCGTATATGACATAGCAGTGCTCCTGCTGTTTTATTCGAAAAAAAACTCAAGTTTCTTGTTCTGTGCATGATATAATAATAACTTTGCGGCTAAATATATTTTTTTGAGGAAATGCGGCTAAAACATCATCACCAATTCACCACCTACTTCCATAGTACGTCCACGCCCTGCGTGACTAGACCAAATCTGCAGCACCTATATATAAACCCGTAGTAGCAAGCAGATCAGAAATGGACAAACTAAATTGCCCAACCTCTCCCTCTGCGGAAAGAAAGATGCCATCACCAAATGGAGATGGTGCACCCCTTTCGCAGCACAACCCAAAGAGAAGGAAGACACCAAGACACATCCACCCCCAACAGAGCTAAGTGGGACGGACTATGGCATATCTTGGGGGCAGCTCCTGCAGCCGAACCACCAAGAATCCCCGTCCACATCCATGTGTCGACATCGCCCGCCACCGCTTTGAATTATGCAATGCAAACGCACACATGAAAAAAAAAGTTCCTCCCATTTCTGCCCCTGTACTTTCGGGAAATGTCACACCCCCACTGTGGCATCCCCTCAAGAAAAAAGCCGATTCGCCTCGCAAAGCTGTTGCATGGTGGAAGCCAGAAAAGAATTGTGTGTGAGCGGCAGGCAACAATATGTTTCAGCTGCTGCTGCTGTTCCTCCTCCCAAAGCTGATGCTCTGCGTGCCCTTCCTCTCGACGAGTACTAGTGTCCTCTCTCCTCTCTCCTCCTGCATTAGATGCTTCTGTTCCAGGTCGTTTTCGTGGCGTTACCCACAAAGCCGTCCGTTTCGTCGCCCCCCCTCCGCTTAATAATAATGCAGGTTAGGTCGAGAATTGGTCAGTGTCCCTCTCCTTTTTAGCCTAAACTAGACGAAAAAGCCGAGCCTTGTTCAATGGCTTCATCGATGCCGTCAGCGACTGTGTTCAGGTGTCAGCATTATGTCACCAATTCATTTCATAATCAAGGATTAGATTACACAAGCAGGAACGATGCTAATTTTTTTTTGAAAGTAAGGAACGATGCTAATTGCCTTAGATTAATATCCGGGCGTTCAATCATACACGGCCAGGCGGCGATCGCATTCGTAGTGGCTTTCTATCAACAGCCTGTTCGTTTGGCTAGTGGCTGATGGCTGATGCTAATTTATTCTGAGAGAAAAGTACTGTTGGCTGGTATACCTTAGCATTTTTGGTCCGGCCCGACCCGGCCCGCGCCAGGCCCGCCTACGAACCTTACTGGACGGGCGTGGGCAGAGATCTTGAAGCCCGCGAAAATTTTTTTTTGCCCGAACCCGACCCGAAATGCTGTTTTTAGTTACTTTACACTATAAAATGCGCGGGCAGCCCGCCCAAGCCCGGGCCAGCCCGGCCCGAAAACTGAGGCCCGACACGTCCCATGGGACGGTCATGGACAGAATTTTCTCGACCCGAAAAACCCGAGTTTTTTTTCGGCCCGTCCCGAACCCGGCCCGTCCCGTAGAATGCTCAGGTTTATTGGCTAGTTGCTGGTGACTGGTTTGTTCTGAGAGAAAAGTACTACTGACTGGTGGCTGATAAGCCAAACGAACAGGAAGCTTGTTTGGGCAGTAACGTGACGCCATTTCCTAGCCTTCGCTTCCTGACGGCACCGTGTGTCGTCGTGTCATCAAGTGGTGGCAAACCAATGAGGCTACGGTAGAGTCTCAGGACTGACACCTGATGTCGCGAACGCAAATGCAGAGAACCTTCGGTTGATCGAAAGCTGACGAGCAGAAGCACATCATCCATGGACGCACATAGAAACATGTTCCGGTTGATCGAAAAAGGCAACGCATGCTTACAGATGAAGAAAGCACTGCCGCTTATATAAGTTGTGACTGATGACACCAATCAAGCACCACAGAGGTCATCACAAAAAGCTCTTCTGAAAGAGGATGCAATGGAAGCATATAGCCACCTGCATTGCTTATTAGCACTGAGCCACTGACTGATTATCTCCTGACATTCTTCAGAACAATCTAATTCTAGTAAAGGCAAGAGCATCACAAAAAGCTAAGCTATGGTCCACTACTATGGTGATATATGAAACAGAGGAACAGGACTAAACATGTACATATATTTCTATCGGAAATATATATCTTCTGTCCTAACAACAGTAATTAACTCTTGGTAATGGTTTCAGGCTAGTTTTGATTGGCATTGCTGCAGCAGGAGTAGTTGTTGATCTAACAGCAAGCACCCCTCCTTTCCTTCTTTCTTCCTTCTTCTCCACCTTTCTTTCTTTCCCTCTCCCTTTGTGGAAAGCAAAGCAGCCAGCGAGCAAATGGCATCCACCTCGAGAAGCACCACCAACCCCAAAGTGCCTTGGCAAAGGAAGGCGGCCACCGAAGTGGTGGCCATCCCATTGCCGTAATGGCGGACTGAATCACGCACGGACTCGACTCGCTGTGCGATTCCGTTGGTTGGAGGAGTACTTTTAACTTTACCGCGCGCGCGTGTAATGCCAATGCCGCCGCCGAGGGCTAGTACTCGACGATGAGGCTGCCGAAGGGCGCGCGGTGCGGGATGCCCTTGCGCCGCTTCGTCGGCAGGGTCGGCGGCGTCGGGGGCGAGAAGCTCTGCTTCTTGTCGGCATTCCGCATCGCGGCGGAGGAGGAGGCGTTGCTGTCGGAGGCGGGCAGGAGGAGCCAGCTCCTGGCCTTGGCGGCGTCGGGGGCGCAGCCGATGACCTTGCACCCGAGGGAGCAGAAGCGGAAGTTGTCGAGGAGGCTGCGGGCGCAGACCTCGCAGAGGTTGGCGGAGGCGGATGCCGCCTTGCCGCCGCACCCGGGCTTCTGCTGCTGGGGCCGCTCGTTGAGGAAGACGACGCGGGCGCTGTTGATGACGTAGGTCTGCACGCCGGCGATGTCCATGAAGCGCTGGATGTCGGAGACCCGGATGACGTCGTGGTAGGAGGAGCGGCGGATCTGGATGGTGTGGTGGTCGCGGTGGCCGTGCGCGAGGCAGAGGGAGCAGAGCGCGCCGGTGCCCGCGGCGGCGGAGCAGTCGAGGCAGAACATGTTGCACTCGCCGCTGCGGTGCGAGTCGCTGTGGGTCTTGCAATGCGCGAAGAAGCGCGCCGAGAGCAGCGGCTGCAGCCAGCGCGGCCACTGGTCGTTGTACGCCGCCGAGGCGGCCTCTTCCTCCGGCTCAGGGCCGCCGCCTCCCTGCACGGACGAAAAAAAACACAGACGGACGGGTTGGTCAGCTGCCACTTTGCTCAATGGCGAAGCATTTGTGTTGCGAAGAAAAAACTGAAGTATTGACAGTTGACACACAATTTGGTTGTTTGTGAAGAAAAGCTGAAGGCTTGACACACAAATCAGATTTGTCCGCAAGGAAATTTCTCTCCTTGGAACCATCGCCAAGAAAATTCAAGTTTCTTGCTTGATTGCAATACAATCGGAATGAAACACCGCTATCAGAGAACCAACCAATGCGGAGAACCCAAAGCGAGAACCAAGAAAAGGTCGAGAAACATCGAATCTTCCGCATCGCCATTGCCAAAGGCAGGCACAGCATTCATCCCCCAACCCCGGCCAACCCCGAGCACACAACATTCCCATCCGAACAGTAACACAAAGGATACTAATAAAGAAACCGTCCTCCTTGATTTGACAGGAAGGCGATGAATCGCAAGCATCAGAAACCGCTAAATCAAGAAATGGCAGGTGGAGGAAGGGGGACTCACCATGATCCTGCGGTTCTTGAGGCGGAGCTCCTTGAACGGGGACTCGTGGTCGATCGCCATCTCTTCTATACCCCAAGAGGACTCCTTCCCTCTCGCACGCAAAGGGGAAGACGGCGGAGGGAGCGGCGGTTTCCGCTGCGTCTCGCGTGCGGAGGCGGCGAGGCCGAGGCGACGGGACGGGAGGGAGGAGGAAATGTGGGCAGGCGAAGCAAAGCGGAGGGGAAATGGGCTGGGGACTGGGGTTATATGCACGCGCGGACTCTTCCTCCTCTCGACGGGGAATCGGAGGAGGAACCGCAACGGGTCGCCGGGGGTTACTGTTGGAGGAGGAGAGGGCGAGGAAAGGAAAGGGAAGGCGGCTGCGGCCGGAACGGAAGAGAGGTCGCCGTTCTTATCCCCTCGCCCCCCCAGGTCACCTAGGTCAGGTCAGCAGCCGCCCCCCGCCCCGCACCCAGCCACCGGGCCCACCACAAATCCTCTTGGGCCTTGTTTAGTTTGCTAAACTTTCTAATCTTTTCTCCACTCTCTCTCCATCACATCACGTTAATTACGCCAAAAGACATATGTTCGAAGTATTAAATATATGTAAAAAAATAACTAATTATACAGTTTTGATGTACTTTGCGACACGAATCTTTTGAGCCTAGTTAGGCCATGGTAGGATAATATTTACCACAAACAAACGAAACGTGCTACAGTGTGTTACAGGAGTTCGAAACGTTGAAAAGGTAAATTTTTCACCGAACTAAACAAGGCCTAGTTTACCATCTCCAGCGGTGATGCGCATCTGCATTGGGTATGAGCAGATGAAAGAGAGAGATCCCGTGTCGCAAAAGCAGAGGTATTCCAGCGGTGCACTGCATCCTGTCGCGCGGCAGCGAGGCAGTTGGCTCTCTCCCAGCTCGAGCCACCTCCACCGGCCTCCCTCCCCCGCCAGTGCCTCCTCCGGCCTGGCTCCGCCTCCTCGTAGATCCGTGCTGCCAGGACCTCCTCCTCGCTCCTCGACGGGCGCGCCGTCCCCTGCTCTTATGCGGCAGCGCGCCGCGTCTCCTGCTCGCCCCCGCCGAAGGGGAGCCTGGATTCAGCCTCCAGCGCCCCTCCTCGCACGACGGCCGGCTCCACCTCCTCCGCCCTGTCCGCGCGCAATTGCTCGCCGCCGCCTCCATCTTCGAAGCCATGCGTGAGGTCCGTCGCCGCCATGCCGACCTCGATTCGACGAGGAGCACAGAGCCGACGGAGCCACGCGGTGGAGGAGCAGGGGCTGCCCAGAGGCGGCGGAGAGGCCGTCCTCTGCCTCTACTCCCGGCGGCCACCCGGCGGAGATCTTGGAGCGCGGCGTCATCAGATCCGCCGTTTGAGCGCGGATCTGCGTCAGCTCCTCTGCCGTTCAGCTTCGTGTCCGCCCGCGTCAGCTCCTCTGCGGGGCTGAGGAGGCTCGATCTGCGCGGGGACTGGAGTGCGGAGGAGCATGGGTGCGGCGGCGTGCGAAGATCTCGTCGGCAGGGAGAGGGGAGAGGGCGCTGGCCGGAGGTACGGAGGCGAGGTGGACGCGGAGGCGGAGGCGGGCGGTTGGTGGTGTCGCGATGCAGAAGAGGAGAGAAGTCCCCAGGAATGCAGTTCGGTGAAGGGGGATGCTCATTTTGCAGATGTTGATGCAGAAACCGCTGGAGGCGGTACAGTAGGTTTCTTTTGCTCATTTTGCAGATGGGGGAGGCTATCCAGATACAGCTGGAGACGGTCTACACTGCCACGAATAAAATAAATAAATGCGCAGCGATGCCAAATATAGGACCGATCCATCCATTTCGAATTCGAAATCGCGACGAGAGAAGGCGGAGGGAAGGAGGCCATTAGTAGTATCTCCTCCCTTTGGGCTGCTAAGCACCACCGTACCGTACGCCACCACTAATCTGTTGGTTTCCCTCCGGAGTGGAAAGCGCATGGCGCACCCGGCGCGGTGCACACCACTCCACTCCACTCCTGTGCGCTGTGATTCTGACGCGACGCACACCACTCCCAACCAGTGCGCGTGGAATGGAAAGAAAGGAAAACGGCAGCAGGGAGGGGGCGGGCCTCGGCTGCCGTGTTGCTTTCCGTGCGCTGCGCTGCCGACCAGGCGCGGGCAGGGAGAGTGCAGGGCAGGACAGGACTTGACCTCGGCGGCCGGCACGTGTTCCGGTTTGAACCGTCGCGACGAGCCCTGCCTTGGCGCTCAAGTTGGTCGGCTCTCGGCTGGCTTGGCATGATCCGTCGGATCGGAACACAGAGCGGCGGAGTACCAGTGCGACCAGCTGCAGCAGCAGCAGGCCAGCAGTGGCATCACTTGGCTGGCTGCACCCAAGACCACCATTGGCTTGCTGACGGCAAGGAGCAAGCTCTCCGATGACCGATGAGTAATCGCCCCCCACGTGTGGTAGTTTCTCTGTGTTCATGTAGCGAGGATAGTAGCGCTACCTTCAGTTTCGAATTGTTCTCTTGGCAATCAGCCAATCCTGATGCCTCCCGGACTTTCTTAACAGGAGACACATTTTTTTTATTTTCTTTTTTGCTAATCCTGATGCCTCGAATCAGTGGGCTTGTAGTAAATTAGTGCCCGGCCTCTCCGACTGTTCCTTCCAATGCCCGCGTCTTTGTTTTCTGCTGCCGCGGCCGCCAAATATACAAATGGTTCGGTTGCGCACCTGCACCATCATTCATATCGGATTTGTTTTTTCGCCACCTGACATTGCTTCTCGCTACCCCAATTTTTTCCCCCTGTACCTATTCCTTTCCTGTCTCCAATAATGCCGCTCCTACTTTTTTCTTCCAATAAAAATAAGAAATAATTTAAGGGGAAAGGAAATGTTCCTGCTACTCTGCTAATAATGCAACCACTGCAGTCAACACAGCTTTGCTCCCTAATCTATCTCACTTTCTCTCTAACCTGCCGATTAGCATTATCTTATTATCTTCACACCTGTCCCCGTCTCAAATAAAAAGGAGCAAAGGAAAAGATTGTTGTTTTTTTAAGAGAGAGAAAAAAAAAGCGAAAAGATTTGCGTTTCATTCATCTTTTCCAGGTTTCCCATGAAGGCATGAACCGAAAGATGATGACGGAAAGAAAACCCAAAGAGAGCAGCATGCATGGCGGAGGCGAGGGCGGAGCACAAACAGAGTTTGAATTTTGAAAAAAAGATTCTGTCTCCCTCCTCCCATCTCAAAGGCGCCTTTCCGGGACCGTCAGATTCCTCATCGCGCCCTACCATACCATCTCTGCGGCCCTGCTTTCAGATGCCCTTCTTTCTTCACATGCCTTCTGATTCCTCTGCCTGCCTGCCTGCTTGCCATTTATTGCTAAACAAACAGGTGGAGCCCCCATCCGTTAACTAATCCTCCGTTAACACCGAGATATATCTGCTAATTGAGTAGGGCAGGCAAGCCATGCCCAGGAATGCAGGGCCGGCACATGTTCTCCATGCTACTTGCAGCTCCAGAAATGTGCACAGTGCAGGGTGCAGCCATCGCAATGAATGCATGATTGCTTCCGAAAACCCTGTTAATATTGTAGTAGTAAGCACTCTTCTAATCGCGTGATTTGCAGGGCATCATCTTGTCCTCCCTTTGGAAAGGAATCCTTTCCCCGTTCAGTCTCAAGCTCGTCAGTGTACTCTGCACTCCTGTCCCCCTGATGGATCGGTTCAGTCATGCGAATCGTGCGTGCTCGCCAGTCGCCACTTGCACGAACAAGCTCAGTGGCTTCAACTTTCAAGTTTGAAACATGCCCCCCAATTGACCTCCCTCGATCTCTTGGGTTTCCACTTTCACCACAAGGGAAGGGAAGTCTGAAGATTTTCTCGTCGATGAAGCTGATGGCCCTCGGATGGGATCGGAGATAGATATATGCCGCCGTAGCGTGCATTGACAAGTCCGGGCACTTGCGGCCTTTTGCGCGGGGAAGAAAGTAGCGGCCACCAGTTGACGGTTACAAAGGCACGTCGCTGCCGTCCCACCCCGCAACTTGCTGCCTCCCGGAGATATATGTTGCCGAGCGTGGACGGGAACCGGCACGAGAAAACGATGCCTGGAATTTGTGTTTGTGTGTGTGGCTTGGGTGGACTGTGGACCGGGCAGGCATGATTCAGACCGCTTTGCTTTCTGTGAAAATTGTATCGCATCGGTTTTCTGCAGAAACCACAAAAACTTCTGGATTTGAAACTTCTGCAGGTAGCCACACCACACATTAGCGCTGTCAGTCAGAAAGGCTAGCACGCACGGATGGATCCGTGAAGAGAAACAAACGGGAACTGAAGTGTGACTGTGTGAGCAAGTTTTCAGACGTGGCGTGTGGGATGTGAGCAGGATTGACTGACCGTGAACAAGTTGTGAGTGACTGGTTCAGTCCAACGACCGCCGGGTCCAACTGGGGCTCATACTTTTCACATCATTCCCAGCTGGGTTTTCATCCAGCCATTCCGAGACAAATCCATGTAGTACTAGCTTGGAAGGAACCTTTTCTGCATTTTTCCATAAACCTTGTGTGGGTGCTAGCAACATCATCACACGCGCTGTTGGAATCTCTGAAAGCAACAGGCTAGAGAAAAAGAAAAGAAAGCTGAGGAGTATCCTGCAATCAGTGGGAAATATCAGCGCAGGAAAGGGACAAGCCCCCAGCCCTGTTGCCGCCGTGTCAGTCTCTCTCTCCCTCTCCCCCCTCTGCATCTCCTCGGTGTTGGCTAGCAATTGGATAGAACACAAGGAACCTTCATGTCATCGCCAAGTTGTGATTAGGGCGGCCAGGAAGTGTGAAAATTGCCTTTTGCTTTTGATCAGGAAACAAGTAAATTCCTTCCGGATGCCGAGGGCACAAGGAAACGATGCCTACATTACAGCCCTGAGCTCGTATAGTACTTGTCCTGCTGACATTTGAAAGAGCCCCGATCAGGGTGAATACTAACAGTACTCTATTCACGCGAGTGACAAAACAAAGCCGTGGCTGGCTTCGCCAAGATCGATGGAGGATGGATGCAGCCTGCAACCTCCAATCGGCGGCTAAACCGGCTTTAGTTTAGTCGCTAATCCAGCTGGTTGGCAGCTCTGCTAGCAACACAAATGCTAGTTTATGCGCACACTGATGACTGCCCTGTCTGCTTAAACACTGAAGCCTGCCTTGCCGTTGCCGTAGGGTCTGGGGAACGTTGAAATGGGCAGATTGGCTCTGGGCTCCAGGGTCCTTTTCACCCCCTTCTGACCTTTTGTGGAGCCTGACTGGCTGACTTCCACGCACAACAATTTGCCTCTCGCAGCTGAACTTTCCTTCTGCCAACGACCGTTCCATCGGTCAGGTACGAGTAGGATACTGTACTAGGTCGTAATTAAGCTAATTCTAGCACGCATTCATCCGTCATCAGTATAGGCGTATAGCTAGTTGAGGATAAGAAGGAGAAACGGGCGGCATCTACAAGAGCAGAGAGCCAGAGAAAGGAGAGAGGGAATCATTCCTGGCCGTCGGTTGGGCCGTCCGCCGTCTGTCTGACGCTGATGCGGCGCCCTGGAATATGGACGCGTGCTTAATTAATTCTCTTTCGCTCTTCTGCCCGTGACCGATCACCTCAAGGAGATGGATATATTAGCGCTAAGCATACGTGTCTGGCCAATGGGGTTTTCTTATGTGCGGTGATGATAGTAGTCGGTAGGAAGGGGAATGTCTGAAATCGATTCGCCGGAGGAGAAAAATTGGAATCCGATCCGGGTCCTGGCAATGCCCTGCCTGGGGTTGGAATTTCCTGTCGCTGGCTTTTTTATGGGCGCACACTCCTGCTGCAGTCCTGCTGTGCCGCTCGTGCAGGTGCAGCTACCCTTCCGTTTGCTTAGGACTTGCCATCTGCCAATGCATTTTGCTTGCAGCGCACAGGCAGTGACGCGGGGGCAAAGATGTCCTGCTGCTTCCGAGTTTCTGAAGGAAAACCATTGAGCGCAGGAGAAGAACCTGACAGTGACCTGCAGGCTAAACAACAACTGATAAACGAACACGGTGCATCGACGAGGCAATTTCACAGGAATTCACATGAATTTCCACCCTCGAGAAGTCAAGAAAGAAACGGCGGTACAACTATCTCAGTGTCACTTGACTTGCTGTGAGCAAAAAACGTAAAACGCGCCTTCTTACAGCTCACCGGACACCTGACAGGATGCTACTCTAAACAGGCAATTTCGGATCAAGCACCTTTTGGCCCATTGCAACAAGCCAACAACAGTAAGCTCACGGGAAATTCCAGTGACTTGGCGATAAGTTCACAGAAACTTGTATGTCTTAGCGAGCGCATGTTTTGTTTGGTCACTAGCTCAAGAAAGAAACCCGCGCTTCAACTTGCCATACTTCCCCGTCATCTGGCCATGATCCGAGCAAAAAGGGGAAAGGGGAAAAGAAGTGGAGTACTTGCGGTTCATCAGACAAACAGACATTCAGACACCTGACAAAATGATGCTACTTTGTATTTTCTAACCAACCAGGCAGCAGCGTTTGTCCCAGCTGGTCGCTACTCATTTCAGACGGCCGTGCTTCATTCCTTATATTCATCAGAGGAGATCTTCATCAATTCCATTGCCTTGCTGCAAAAATCCAAATGAATGACAAGAATATCAATCACTCAACTTCCTTAACGGAACTAGTCAGTCATCTTAAAATGGCATGCAGAACTACTGAGAAAGAAATTATTGTGGACTCGTTTTGCCCGTCGTTCCATTCCAAATCATTATCATGACAAGAGTAGATTACCAATATAATGCCGTTTTGGGGGAACTGATGTTCAAACGAGGAACAAAAAAGCAGCAGGTTACCTTAGCTCTCTCTCAATCTCCTCATTTCCAGGATCCAATTTTTTCGCATCCAGGAGAGCGTCACATGCTTGCTTATACTCCTGAACATAGCATATCCAGGCGGATAATTAGGACAACCACAACTCAGCTAGATGTTAAGTAAATGAAGTAATGAACACAGATTGGCAAGAGCTCATAAGTGCATCCCACCTTGAGTAGCATGTGAGCTGTAGCCTGACGATAGCAAGCCTTTGCCCAGTCAGGCCGCAGAATCCTGCACCTGTAAGCGTCTGACAGGGCACCTTTGCCATCACCCAGTTTCAGTTTGCAGAGGCTCCTGTTGGAGTATAGGGTAGCATCTTGTCCATCAACACCTATCACCTACGGTCAAGGATGAAAGGTTATACAATAACATTTCCACTAGGTTTTAACACTACCTGTAGAATGATAGTCCACATTATAACAGATAAACTGTCTACAAACTAGGATTAACCAACATTGTGCGCCATGGTACATAGCTGCCTTTCAAAAAGATGAAGAAAAGTTTACATGATTACCACAGCATGTTCTGATCTGGTAGCTGAAGCTTGTCAGATAGAACAATATGACACTCACAATTGGCCCTAGAAAATAAAAGGAGTTCATGTTGCATCCGTTCTGCTCCCGATTGTGTCTACAACCTAAATGGATTTCATGTTGAAAATGCATATGTTCTACTTCAAATAGTTACATGTGCGCCTTCAGAGCATTTTATTTACTGAGATTATTGATTCTAACTGGTCCATTACCAGATCTACTCATAACAGCACCAAGACGCACAACCATTTCAAAACAAATTAAATTCCAGCATTATCTTTACTACTTAATTACAGGAACACAATCTATTGCTTAACTGATTGAAATTACAGAAAAAACTAGTTGTTGACCAAGATAATGTTATCTTCCAATGCTTTTAAAGAACCAATAGCATTTTCTAAATGGTACTCTTGTAGACAGAATAGATTGCATTCTAAGGCATTGTTGGTGAGGTGCAAAAACTTACCTCAGTATAAATCTTTGATGCCGTGGCATACTCTTCCTGCCTAAATGCCTTATCTGCCAGCGACCTCATTGTACCTTTTCTTATTTTGACATGTTCTTCTTTCTAAACAATTCATACAAAAGTTGAATGTGCAACCCAGATAAAATATTTGAATTCTTGAACAAAGCGATTGTTCAGAATGATTTGCACGAGAGAAAAAAAAAAGAAACCTGCATATTAATAGATCGGTTGCTAAGTAGGATATCTCTTCTACATGCTTATGCAGCAATCCAAGTGCACATGCTGACATCTTAAGAGCTCAAAGCCTCAAAAGAGCTCAGAGCCACTGATATTCGTCATCCATAGAAATCCAATATGTGATACTAGGAAGGGATGGGGGAAAATGGTGATACAATACTTAGTTATATACTTCAATTTATTGATATGGATCTATGTGGAATACAGCTGAATGGCAAGGTATTAGAAGGTACAGTACCACACTTGAGCAATAAGAGAGCCAAAGGGAATCATGCAAAATTAAAGGTTCAAAATTAAGTCTCAGAATTGAGGGATAGAAAAGGGCCCCCAAAGGAGTATTACCGAAAAGCAGCCTATCTACAGCATTCAAGCAATATTCTGTATGACAAAAGCATTCCAGCTACACATAACATACCATTGGCTTTGCATTTTCCAATTTAGCATGAGAAATTATTCCGTCAACACTCCAGTTTCTGACATTTGGAATTGGTGAGGTCAAGGGAAACAGCATTTCAACTTCTTCTCGGCAATCACGTGCTGCAGCAAGCTCAATTGGCAAATTACCCAACTACAAAGGAGGTGGGCAAATGGTTAATAGATTGAAATTATCAATGATCAACAATCACTTAATAGTAGTGTCTTGTCCATGCGGCGTGCCAGATAAGTTGAAAAATACCCAGTGTCAACAGAACCTTAAATAAAACAGAGTGGGACATAAAAATAAGGAGAACATCTAGAAAAGATATACAAAACATACATCATCTGGAATATTAGGGTCAGCTCCAGCCTTTAACAGTAAGGGAATGAAGTTGGTATATCCTCCATGCCCTGTAGCAAACACTAGAGGGGACACAGCAGAACCTTTGCCATTAACATCAGCACCAGCCTGTCAAAAGGATCGTACAGATGGTTTGAGTAAGCAGAATTAGAGCTAGCATAGTGGCAGTTGAACAGAGAAAGTAAAACATATACTGGCCTTGATGAGTAGCTTCATGCACTTCAATGAACGGTAAATAAGAGCACTGCTCAGTGGAGTTCCAACGCCACAGAAGATTGTGTTGGGCTGAAATAAAGATACGAGTATTTCACCTTAGTAACTTGATGAAAAAGAGGATTCAAATTCAGTCACGGAAACAGTGTAAGAGGAGCTACTGCTCTGCAATGTGTGATCTGGAATAGCATCGTCTAAACAGCCCAGTTGAGTAAAATGATAAATATTATTTCTGTTTCTCTTAGATGACATTACATGATAATACAATATATAGTCACATCAAAAGTTATTAACAAAAAACTACTGTATAAAGGATAGGTCGATCAGGCAATTAAAACAACCCTAGTAAAATGCATATTGTCCATGTTATCCAAGTAGTTATTCAAGCAAAGCAAATTCCTATCTACCCATATCACACAATAACCTTGAAAAAACATCGAAATAAAATAAGAAGAGAGTGGGGCTGCTTACATTTGCATGATGGTCCAACAAAATCTTCACGGTCTTATCCTGCTCATTGATAGAAGCATGATAAAGTGGTGTCCCGTGACCAAAGTCTACATCAACAGGTATTCCCTTTGAAAGCAGGAACTCTGTTACTGTAGAGCTTCCTGCAGTGAATGAGAAAGCCTATAAGTCACAACCAGTAAACTAGCAGCGTGCATATTGATAAACAACCAGTAATTACTAAATTTCTGCACTACAAGTTAGCATGATAACAAAATAGCAGCATTATCTATCTTTGGAAAGTAATATATACAAAAACAAACATGTAAGAAATCTTTCCACACAAAACACCAAATATGAAAAATTGCACCAGCAGATTTCTAGTTGAAAGTACATTCATGACACTGGTGGTATCCATAAACATAAGTGTGTTTTGTGGTGGGAGAGCAACCTGCGCACACAGCATAGTGTAGAACATTACGTCCTTGTGCATCTGCCTTCATTAGATCACCACCTTTATCAAATAAATACTTCACAGTGGAAATATCGCCAGACTGAGCAGAGGTCATAAATGGTGTCGCACCTGCAATGTAAAGGGTCGGAGCACAACAATTCAGATAACTCATATTGTGAGGTGCCAAACCTACCCATACATTGGGGGTGGGGGTACCTTTAAGTGGCCCTTCACCTCCAACCATGTTTGGATCCCCCCCTAGTTCCTCCACCAGGTACTTGCAGACCTCCAAATGGCCCTGGCATGCCGCGCAGTGCAGCACCCCAAAGCCACCCATGGTAAAGGAAAACACTGCTGCTCGGTTGCTGTTTTGTATGCCAAGGCTTTTCATAATACCTTTGGCCCAACATAATACCAAAACAAATCAGATTGAGGGTTGGAATAGGAAAGTCAACATATGTAGTGCACAATCGCAAAGACACAAACGACAGCCTCACTATTCCAAGTTGAACAACAGAAGTTAAGTGCAACAAACATTCAATTTGCGTGTGATATATCGTAAAGACTCGACCAGTGACCACAATATGACTAGAGTATCTAATGTCAACAAAAGTTGATGGCATGGGCGCATGGCGATGATCTCACAGTTAAGATGGAGCTAAAGCGGGCAATTTTGAAATCAGAACTAGGTGAAGGAATATAACTTGGACATACACAAGCTAATCCAAAACCCCTTGAGAAGCCAAACCTCAGTGCATGATCAAATCAGGGCGGCTATTTACAGTGCCACCAAAAAGAAAGAGATTGATTTCCATAAGCACTACAAAGTAAATTTATTTTAGAAAACAGCAAGGGGTTATTCCCATTAAATTTCTATTTAGATGGTGCCACAACGAAAATTGAAACATAACATACTGGCTGGTCTCAAAATAAAGAAGAAATGAAGAAAATTAACCATATGGGGGTATGAAACAGCTATTAAATTTTCCCCTCGAAACAGGGGTCTACATTCACAAAATCTCCATGACTCAGGCACACCTCTCACCATCAGCAAAATAATCAAGAGCTACATTGTTGTTCGCTTTGTTTCTCCACTAACCGTCACTACACCGATTAGGTGAATTAAGCACAGGAGCATACAAGGGGCGAAATTTATACGGAATGGGTCGACGCTGCGACCGAAGTAGATGCCTTTTTTTTCTTAACGGAACGAAGGGAATGTGGCTTGGCTGTACCTTTGATGCGGCCAAGGTCGCCGTCCACGGCGGCCTTGAGGAGCGCGGCCTCACCTGCGCGCACACAGACACAGAGCGAGAGGTATCGCCATCAAGATTACATTGCAGATCGCAGTTCCCACTCACGCGGGGAGAGGGCAGTGACAGTAGAGATGGAAGGGAAGGGGAGTATGAGCACGGGGCTTACTGTCGCCGTCGCTGGTGAAGCTGCGGTAGACGAAGGGCGCCGCCCCCTTGTCCATGGCTCGCCTCGCTTCGCCGCCTCCGCGACCTCGCCCCCGGGCCTCCGTCCCTCGCGCTTGTCCGGTGATGAGGAGGAGGAGAAAGCTTCGAGAGGAAGGAGACGGAGAAAACCCCTCTGCGCTGCGCCGGGTGGAGTGGGGTTTTGCGCTCCTCTTGTCCTGGGCTTCCTGGTCAGGCCAGCTGCCCTCACCTCGCTTTTGGTGGTGCTGTTGTGTGGAGGTGGACAGGTTGTTGGTGCGCCAGGCGCATTGGCGGCCGCGCGCCTACTCCCTGGCGTACCAACACCGGGTGCACGGAGATCGTCTGTACCGGGGCGGAGGACGGCAGCGGCAGCGGCTCAGCGCGCAGAGCCCAGGCGGCCAGGCCTCTTCTCTCCTCCTGCTAGCTTATTTTTTTAAATAATTCCTCCCGCTAGATTCACTCGCCGCCGTGGGGTGGTGCACCATGACATGAATGGCCCACCAGACGGCGGGAGCCACCGGCAGCGAGTGACAGGGGGCCGAGTTGGTGGGTGGTTCGGCGGAGAAGCGCAGCAGAGGTTGCTTGCGCGGTGCGGAAGTCCAGAGCCGAGAGCGCGAGCGCCAGTGGACGCGCGACGCGTGACGGTCAAGGGCGAGGACCGGGCAAAAGAAAAGCTGTTGCGCCGCGGTGCTCTGGTGGCTCGGTGAGCACAGATTTGACGGTGTCCTGTTCCAAAAATTTCACCAACTACCCATTAGAGTAAGTATTAGAACAACTCCAGCAGCCTACCTATCCCGGCCCCAACTCGAAAAATAAGGAGCGAAAACGAAAAATCGAAGTCCAACAGACCCCCAACTCCGGCACCGAACACTGTTCAGCACCCAAATCCACCCCTCCGCCCCCTTCTCCTGCGGGAGGAGAGAGAACCCCCTACTCGGTGGTTGGCACCGTTTCCTCTCGCGCCCCCGCACGGAGCTCGCGCTGCGGGAGACACTGCTGGAGGAGGACTCACCTTCCCTGCGCCGCCGCTGTGCAGGCCTGCAGCGCAGGCCCTTCCCTACGCGCGCGAGATGCGGCCGTGCGGGCCGCCGCTGCGCCGCGACATCCGGCCGTGCGGGCCGCCGCTGCCACGAGATCCGGCCGTCGCACTGCAAGATCCGACGCCACGCTCCACCCGTTCCTCCGCGCCCCACCCGTTCCTCCGCGCCGCCGCTCCACCCGTTCCTCCGCGCCCCACCCGCTCCTCCGCGCCGCCGCTCCACCCGCTCCTCTGCGTCGCCGCTCCTCCGCGTCACGAGCCGCGCCGCCGGGCCACGAGGAGTCGAGGAGCAGAGGAGCTCGGGTCCCCCCGCGTCGGCCTCCGAGATGGGAGAAAGAGAGGAGAGAAGGTGGGGAATGGGAGAGAGAAACATGTGAGAGAAATAAAAATGTGGGGAATAAAATCATGAGTCCCTGACAACCGGGTCCCGCATGTCATATGGAAGTAGGGGCTTCAAACTTGGGGGTATTGCTGGAGTTGAGAGTAAAATCCAGAGCACCAGAAAGTTAAGGGAGCCCCTACTCAGGAAAGTAGGGGCTCGAAATAGGGGTTATTGCTGGAGTTGCTCTTATAAGAGCAAAGCTAATGGTTACGCCTACTTACCGGCGACAACATGCTCCAGCTCAGCCAGATCAGTCACAAAAGCTGGAGAACGTAGTGGCGGCCCCACCTACCATTAATGCTATGTCAAGTTCAGCAGCGACGTGGACGTTCGGGTGCCAGTGAACGGTGATGGCGAGCTCCACAAATTGCTGCACATCGCATTTCGCCGACTTCGTGCGGGCGTTTCGTGAATCGGCCGCTTCCCCCTCTCTCGTGCTCTCTCTGTCTTCCACGTGAAACTCTGGTGACATGTCCTACCTCTTCGCCGGCTGACATGACCTTATAATACTTGCTCTAAAGGGCACCGAGCAGGCGAGATCCTACGTGGTGGTGAGAGAAATCAGGAGAGAGAGGGGAGCGGGCGGTTCGCCAGACGCCCGCTCGAGCGGGCGCAGACGCGCTATGGCAACTTCTATTGGCTACGTTTGCGGCTGAGCATTAAATTTCAGCGGGGACCACCACGAAACGTGCACTCCTTGCAACCCGCAGCCGGTGCAACGGTTAACCTTGCTCTTACACCAATCTCCGGATACTAATTAGGAGTAATAAATGTAGATTTACGACAAAACCTATTCCACAACCTCTACCTTAATTTTCGAGACGAATCTACCGAGCCTAATTATGTCATGATTAGATAACATGTGCTACAGTACCAATCTCTAATGACGGATTAATTGGACTTAATAGATTCGTCTCGCAATTTCCGGTCCATTTCTGTAATTATTTTTGTATCTAGTCTACATTCAATACTCCTAATAGATCTTGAAATACGACCCAAAAGTTTCACCTCTCGAACTAAATGGGGCCTTAAAGCAACTCCAACAATTTGCTATCTTAGATTGTTCAGGTAGTAGATGCATGTTCATGAGATCCTAGACCCTAGGGAGGGAACACTTACCGTGTGTTTGGTTGGAGAGCCGCGGGAGCGGAGCGGAGCGGCTCCGCTCCCGCGGCTGTTTGGATGGGGAGCGGCGGGAGCGGAGCGGCTCCCGAGAGAATATACCCCTAATATGCGGGTTGGCTCCGTCCCTCAGAATTCGAGGGACGGAGCCGCTCCGCTCTGGTTCTTGCTCTGCCGTCTCCCTCCGTCTCTCTCTATCCTCGCGCCTGGAGCCCGTGAGTCGTGACGGTGACGGCGGAGTCCATGGCGGGCGGAGCTCGCGCGCGGCCCGCGGCGCTCGCCCGCCCACGGCCGGAGGCGGAGCTCGCCCGGCCGCGCCCGGCCGCGGCTCGCCCGAGCGCGGCTGGCGGCGGAGCTCGCCTGCCCGCGGCCGACGGCGGAGCTCGCCCGCCTGCGGCTCGCCTGCCAGCCCGCGGCCGGCGGGGCTCGCCCGCCCCGGAACCGCATCTGCTCTGTGCTCGCAGGGAGCCCAAGGAAGAAGACAAGGAAGAAGATAAGGTTGAGAAAAAATAAAAAGAAAAAGAAAATGAGTGAGAGTATGGCACGTGGGGTCCATTTGTGACAGATGGGGTCTGTACTAACACCGTTATGTTGTCCTCCATCCCAGATTTTCAGATCCTTCATCCAAACAAAAGTTGGAACGAACTCATCCCTGACCCAAAAACACGAACCAAACTTAAGAGGGGTTGGAGCCGTCCCCAAAACGGGTGTCGGCTCCGCTCCGCTCCCGCGGCTCTCCAACCAAACACACGGTTATCTATCTTAATCTCTCTTTGTATCAACCTTTGCTTCCTAGATTCCATTTGGTTTAATCTTAGATTAACTTAGATTAGTTTGTCTTTCTACACAGCAACTATATTACTTGCCTGGTTAGTAAGATTAGTACATAGTAAAAGTCAACATCCCACGTATTCCACGGATTGATAAACCTTGGGGGAGTACTCTAAGGGAAGAGTTACAACCAACACGTGCACTTGTGGATCGTAATTGACGCGTTATTGAACCGTCAACAGACGCTGCCACCTCCTCTTTCCTTCCTCGTGTGGGAGCTCGGTACTCGGCCTCGCATGCCGGCTTGGCGAGTTCCGCCCTCGGTACTGTGTGACCCGTGAGCTCCGCCCCCAGCGTCGTGCCGGCCCGGCGAGCTCCGCCCTAGATCCCAGCGCCGCGCCGCCCAAGCCCTCGACTCCAGGTGCTGGACCGGCGAGCCCCGCCTCCGGCAGCGTGCGTCACGCGCAAGCCTTGTGAACTCCCTGACCCCAGATGTCGTGCCGCCCTGGCGAGCTCCGCCTCCGGCCGCGGGCACCACACGCAGGCCTGGCGAGCTCCTCCCTCGGTCGCAGGCGCCACACACAGGCCCAACAAGGTGCCGCGCTCAGACCAGCGAGTTCCCCGAGCCCAGATGCCGTGCCGGCCTGGCGAGCTCTTCCCTCGGCCGCGGCGGCACGCCGGCCTGGCAAGCTCTGCCACCCGCCTGCCACCCGCCCCTGCTTGCAGAGGCAGGGGAGCTCCACACGCCCGCCATTGCTCCACCCTGCTCATGGAGGCAGGTGGGGATGGATAAGGTTGGGAGGGGGAAAGACTGACATGTGAGGTACACTTTTTCAGTTTTAAAAAGTATGTCGGATCATTTCATATAAAATTATAAAGTCTTCTATTTTTTTACAAAGGTTAAACCTCTAAATTTAATTAACAAAAATAAAGAAATTGTTTGAGTTGCTTTTATCTTGCACTCACGGTGCGTGCGTCGTGCGTGCATTCGTATAGTACTTCCGAAACAATAGACTACTAGTACATCCAAACCGTTTCCATGCATCGCGCAAGCCAAGCCAAACCAAAGCCAGCCGCCACGCCGGCCCGTCGTCGCACTCCCCCGCGGCCCCGCGACCGAGGTGGAAAGGAAGGAGACCCCGACCCGGCGACCCGACCCATCCGCCCGCCGTGTGCCGCGCCGGGCGGCTCGTACCACATCGCCTTCAGCGTATATAAGCCAGCACGGAAGCACGCCCGCCGCCTCGCCTCCCTTTCTCCTCCTCCGCCCGGCCTCCCCGTGCGTCCGTCCCGTACCCCGCGACGCGGGTTGTTGGAGATGGGCGCATGATTCACCACCACCGCCCCGATCCCCACCACCTCCCCACCTTCTAAACCCTCGCGCACGCAACCCCAAAACCCCACCGATGGCCGCCGCGGAAGCCGCCGAGGCCGTCATCGCGCAAATGCCGGCTGCCGACCCGCCGCCGATTGCAGCGGGCGCGGTCTTGGAGCCGCCGCCGGTTGCCGCGGGCGCGGTCGTGGAGCCGCCGCCGGTTGCCGCGAGCGCGGTCGTCGTCGTCGCGCCGCCGCCGCCTGTTGCCGCGAGCGCGGACGTCGTGGAGACCTTCGTCGCGCCGCCGCCGGTTGCCGCGGACGCCGCCGTCGCTCCGCCCCCTACCGTCGCGGACGCCGTGGAGACCGTTGGCACGCCGCCGCCCTCCGCCGCCGCGCCGATACAGGTCGTTCCTTCTCCTCCTCCGCCGCTGGAGCAAAAGGTAGTGACGCCCGCGCTTTATTTGCTCCCCCAACCGCTTGACTGTATTCCTCGATCGTGTGTGCATGTGTTGATTTTCTGTGCGATCGCTGGGGTTCCGGGCTATTTTGCTGTATTTAGTTTAGTGCGCGCCTTGCTAGGTAGGTCACCTTTGCTCCTTATCGGTACTGTTGCCCTGCTCCCTTCCTCTAAGGACACCTTATATCGCTAGTGTTTAATCGAGGATGTGTTGTTGCTAGGAGATAACCCTGATTGGTAATTCGCGTTGCCTTGCAGCGGTTGTTCCTAGCTATGCGGAAGCATTTAGTTTAGATTGGTATTACTGTTGCTTGTCAGGTTCCACAACCGAGCAACACCTTTCTCATTTACTTTTTTTTTAGAATAGACACCTTTTTCATTTACTGAAGTGTTTGATTTTGCTCAGGTATTCCAACTCTAAAAGGGTTCGTGTTATAGCTGGTTCAAACTCTTGATTTGGTGCTTTGCGCTGATCATCCTAGCATACAAATTTGTTAGGGCCACCAAGTACGCTGCATTGTACTGCCTTTCACTATGCACAGCAATGGATCTTGTTTTGTCATCGTGTCACCATATCTTTCAGTACAGTTTGTTGATCTCACCTTCCCGAGGTTGTGTTCTTTCTAGATTCAATCTGTGATGGATGGTGGAGAAGAGCCTTTGCCAAGTGAAATCCTCAAGGTATAACTCTAGAACCCAAAGTGTTGGATGTGATTGATCAATTAAACCATCCTCTTGTTGCTAATTCTGTTGGATCATTGCTAAATTGCTAATTTGATTAATTGATGACTGGTCTGGTACTCGCAGGTTATTGAAAGAATTGAGGTTCGGCTCCCTTCTCTTGCTGATGATGAGAAGCCCTGTGACATGGTAGCTTTACTCATATGTTTCTAAATCTATGTGTACGGGTGGCTAATGATTAAATTGTGAATGAATTTCCCAGATTTGCCATTTTGTCGTGTAGATTGGTTATGCCAAGTTGTATATGTTGCTTGCAGTTTCTTTAGGATCTATACTTCTATAGGTTCAGCAAGTCATTGCCTAACTTGATTAAACTTTATTTCCATTTCTCGGTATGCTTGTTTGTGAAGGGCGTGCCTGGCGCAGTGGTAAGACTTCCACTTGTGGCCTGGCAGCCCCGGGTTCGAACCAGCCTCCTTGCACTGCAAGGGAAAGGCTGCTAGAAAACACCCGCGTGGCCCTTCCCCAGACCCCACCTCGCGTGGGAGCAATTTGCACTGGGTACGCCTCGGTATGCTTGTTTGTGACAGAACTGTTTCATATCGTGATGAACCTTAGCATGAATGATTATTGCATTCTGAACTAAAAATGATTTCATTTACTACCAAAGTTTCCGTTTCATGTTTAAAATTTGTTTGTGAATTGTGATATGGTTTGTGAAGCATCTATAAGAGAAAATGTTGCATTGTAGTATGCCATCAAATTGGGATTTTTGATTATCATGCATTCATGCTTATCTGTAGTATTTAGGATTACATGCAGCATTTGCCTGATTATTTGGTCCCTCATTCTTAGGTTACTGATGTGAAGGAAAATGAAACTATTCCGTTGGTGTTACCTTCAAGTGATAGTGAATGCTATCCTACAGTAATTCTTTTCAAACTTATTTCTGTGGTATGTACAGGTTCTGGTTCCCTAGTTTATCTCTGGTTTTCTCACCATTTTCGTTTATTATTTATACCATCCAGAAGAAGCCAGAAGAGACTGTTCAGCCTTTGGGGCATTTACTGGTGGAGGAGCAGCTAGCCATGGTACCGCTGATTATCATGTCATCCCTTCTTGAGATCATCACAACTGCGGCCATCTACTTCTGCCTCATCTGTGAACTTATTATCCCATTTAACTTCTATTTTTTTTCTTTTCCTTGCTTCATTACCTAGGTTGTTTCTGACAACAACAGCAAAGAAAGTGACAAACAAGTACCAACACAACCATGTCTTTCAAGCCAACAGCAAATACCTATGGTGATAGTCATTTCTGTGCAGCAAATTCCTCAAAATATAACACTAGTTCCTTGTAATGAATCGCTTTTACCTTCTTAAGCATGCTGTGTTCTTTAACCCCTATATTTTTGTCCTCAGTTGGGTGATGCTGTAAACGAAGAAAATCAGGATGTTTCTTCTATGAGTTCCAGTATGGTTTTAATAGACAACCGCCCACCTCAAGCTACTAACTCTTCGGTGCGTAAGTAGAAAACATGACAATGTTTTTCATGTTACTTGGAATTATTCTTCTCTATATTTTATAGCTCTGCCAGATTCTGGTTTTATAACTCTGCCAGATTCTGGTACTAACTCCTATATTTTTGTCCTCAGTTGGGTGATGCTGTAAACGAAGAAAATCAGGATGTTTCTTCTATGAGTTCCAGTATGGTTTTAATAGACAACCGCCCACCTCAAGCTACTAACTCTTTGGTGCGTAAGTAGAAAACATGACAATGTTTTTCATGTTACTGAATATTCTTCTCTATATTTTATGACTCTGCCAGATTCTGGTTTTCATTAGGAGCTGGTTACAATTCTCAATGCCTTTCACGAGTTGCTATCGTAAATTCATAGTTGTGCACTAGCCAAATACTCGCACCTTGATACCTTGCAGTATAATACTTGTGCTGCCCAAAGTCTTTCATGATTGGCCCTACACCCCGCACTTGTCTCTGCTGCTATTTATGATCTTTGTTAAAAAATCTACTTCTTTGCCTTACAGTGCTATTTTGAATTTTAATTCTTTGCTTAGAATTCATTATCTACTTAATTTCCTTGCCAACTGGGACTTTTTTGATGGTCAGTCCTGTTGCACTACATCTTCTAGTTGTTCCTTTAACAAAGCTGCATGATTACTCTTATTAAGCAACAGTATGCTTTTGTTGCTTGCATTCATAACTTTTACTCACGAGGTTACGGTACAAAGAGGGATTTATCTCATCATTGTCGTCCCTGGTTACGTCTGGAAGAATCATCCTCTCTCAAACACAGGAGAACTACATGCCATTGTATTGATAGAAATGGTCCCAGTGCGTGCCGATTCCACGGCTGGTGTTATTTTTTTTGTTACATTCACGCTTGCATTGTGGACATAAATTTATTTCTTCCAATGATCAGATTGAGCTCCACTCTGAATACTTGTTCTTCAATCTCTGGGGCAAGGACACTGCATCTGCATGGACGCATGCACAGGCTAATGCCATTAAAATGCTTCTTTTCCATTCGTTCTACAGGGCACTGATGATCGTTCTGATGATTCTCCAATGAACTCTAATGACGATAATGATCACAGTGATGGTGGTTACTGTTATGATACAATAAGTTGCTGGGATGACCCCTATTATCATCATCATCGATTTTTCCTTGGAAGAGAGCGAAGATATCATAGATATCCATATATTCGTGGCACTAGAAGAGACCCTTGGTATCGTGATTACCAACGTATCTCTGGTGTGGAAGCATTCAATCCCATGGTAATCCTCTATGTTAACTTTGTATATGTAACTATTTGTATACATAACAAGTTATTGTTTTAGCATCTCAGAGAAAGTTTGCAATTTTAACCTTCATGTCTATTTGCAGCTTTCCGACTTTAGATTAGACAGTGCAAATTTCATTGTTTATATTGTGATACTTTGATATCCTGCTTGGATTGTTTGATTTCCATAAATTTACTTCTCTTTCCTGCCACAGGCTTGTCGTGATACTGAGCCTTGGAGTCATTGGTCCTCTCCAGAGCCAGGTTGTGGGAAGAAAAGATACAATGTGGTAAGCTAGATTTATGCTGCTGTTTCATCGTAATGCAGCTATACCTCTTGAAATCAAGTTCAAGTTTATATACTGATTTGTGTTGCTTGCACAGGGTGCTGGACTATTCAATCCTCATTGGTGGACATGTTTTCTTAATTGCATCCTCCAATGTATGGTTCACACCGTTCCTCTCGTGTTGAAGCTTCGGAAAGCTGATCACCCAGATCCATGTCCTCGTAAGGAATCTAGTTCAATCAGTATGACATTGTTCTGCATCATTTTCTCCATTCTTACCTGCTTTTGTGATTTGAATTGGGATTCCATAGGTGCTTCTATCGGATTCTGCTGTTTCTGCTCCCTAAAACTGCATGCTGATGAATCTATCAGACTTTCTGGAAGTGCATTCTACCCTGAGAGATTTGTAAATCACCTGAAATGTATGTTTGTTCCACTAAACTTCTATTTTGAAGTAGCTATGGTATTATGTGCAGCAGAACTGGTACTCTTGTTATTAGAAACTTGAGGCATCTAGAACTACTTGAAATGCATGACTCAGTAGTACTTAACAGGATAATGATAGTTTACACTGAACCTAGTTCTTCACATGTTATCTGTAGCAATTTCATCAAAGTTTGAGAGTGGAGTACAACAAGATGTGCAGGAGTTCTATTCTGACTTGCTTGAAAAATTGGATGAGTCATGTGTCGCTCCCAGGTCGTCACAGGAACCCTCTTCAACTGAAGAAGGGGGCATTGCAAAAGAAATATTTGGAGGCCGCCTAAAAAGCCAGGTAAAGACGTGTGAACTTAGCTTCGTCACTTGGATCCCGATGACCTCTAATGCCTTACTGTTACTTATTTCCCTTTTTTGCTTTTTACTCAGCTGCGATGCCCAGGGTGCAACCGTTGCTCAGACAAATCTGAGCCTTTTCTTGATCTTAGCTTGGAGGTGGTGGAGAGTCTGATGGATGCATTGCATTCTTTTACAAAAGTTGAATTGATTGAAGACTTCATGTGTGATGGATGCAATTCTCGTGTGAACATGGAAAAGCACTTGAAGGTAGAGCAGGCGCCTGAAGTTCTTGTAATCCATCTGAAGAGGTTTACTAATTCTGGGGGTAAAATTTCGGACATGGTCAAGTACCCGTTAGAGCTGGATATAAACTCCTTCATGAGCTCCTTGGATGATGTGAGTTCCAGATTCTTGTAGTTTGATTTTAATCCCAACCATTTCGCTCATGTGTATTGCTGTTTTGTTGCAGACACCACAAAAATATGATCTATATGGAGTTGTAGTACACCATGGCATATATGGCAGGGGTCACTATGTTTGTTATATTCGGTCATCTGAAGATGATTGGTATGAATTCAATGATGATAAGGCAAGATAATCTATATTCTGTAGTAACTGATTGTTTTCTTCTCTGAGAAGTTCAGTTGTACAGTTATTTTTTTCTTGAACATGCAGAAGAGCTGCATATCATTTAGTTGCATGGTTCTGACCTTTTAGCTGTGCAGGTATCCAGGTGTTTTGAGGCTCGTGTTTTGGACAATGCAGCATATCTTCTTTTCTATGTGAAGCAAGGTTCATCCCCTTGGTTCTCTACCTTGCTTGAGAAAGAAGACAAGTTTCCACAGGATGGTTCAGTAAGCTTGGCAGACCAAGGTACCAGTGAATTTGCTCTCGTCAACAAAGATGAGTCAACATTTTCTCATGGGCGAGATAATTTAGGTTACTGCTTGGTTGGACCAGCAGAGGAGAATGGAAACGGGCCTACTTTGCCGGAAATCTCTCAGGGTATACACCAGAATGGTAATGACAACACCTTGTCAGATTTAGCAGACAAACTGGCAGAAGGTTGCTGCTTGGGTGGAATGTCAGGAAGAACACAAGAATTGAGCTGCCTTACTGGGTCAAGTGATAAGAATGGCCATGCTGATAGTTTTTTTGAGCCATGGGAGAAGGAAGATGTCAGCCTAAGGGACTCACTGGACACAAATGAAGTAAACACAAGCACTCATGAATCTTCAGAAATTGATCCCACAGTCACAGAGGGAGGTTCACCGCCGAAGATCTGCAGCTTACTCCAAGTGTCACATAAATATGACGACATGCCATGGGAGAAGGAAGATGTCATCCCAAGGGGAACACTGGACATGAAGGAAATGAACCCAAGCACACATGGATATTCAGAAGTTGATCCTGTAGTAACACCGGGAGGTTCACTGCCAAAGGGTGAGAACATCTGCAGCTTACTCCAACTGTCACATAAATACGATGACAAGTCCTGGGAGAAGGAAGATGTCAGCCCAAGGGAATCACTGGACACGAAGGAACTGAACCCGAGCACACATGAATCTTCAGAAGTTGATCCTGCAGTCACACAGGAAGGTTCATCACCAAAGAGTGAGAACATCTGGAGCTTACTCCAACTGTCACATAAATATGACGGCAAGCCATGTGAGAAGGAAGATGTCAGCCCAAGCACACATGAATTTTCAGAAGTTGATCCACTGGACACGAAGGAACTGAACCCAAGCACGAAGGAACTGAACCCAAACACACATGAATTTTCAGAAGTTGATCCTGCAGTTACACAGGGAGGTTCATCACGAAAGAGTGAGGACATCTGCAGCTTACTCCAACTGTCCCATAAATGTGGCAACGACTGCGGTAGCAGGAATTTCTCCTCCCAGGGTAAGTGATCACATTGCTCAGTCAACAGAAATGATTTGATACGCTAATACAAAGTATCCACAGTATCAAGGCTGATTGTTACTTTCTAGAGAAAAAAAAAGCTATGTTATTGGTAGACTTACTGGTCTTATCTTTTTGTTTTTATAGAAGATGAAACCGGGGGTTGTTCTGGAGCACAATCTATGGGGATGTGCACCTCAGAGAACGAAACAGTAGAGTCCGAGTCCAAGTCCAACCATGAAATCGGGGGCAGCAAGGATGGCGCTACTAAGGGCAAGTGCAATCAGCACTAGTGAGTTAGCTGAGTCCATTCACATAGAGTAGGCGCCTCTTGTAATTCAGCCACTCACTGCTACGTGTACCCTGCTTCTTTTTGTTTCTCCTGAAACCTGAGCCGTGGATATTTCTTAAGCGCACAAAAATAGGAAGAACAATTCGTGAAACAGAATTGCTGCTACCAATTTACCATGAACTTACAGATGCGTGCCCACACCTTTGTATCTTATCTACTCGTGCTCCTTGATTTTATATGGTTAAGGACCTTCTACCTTTTTACATAGCACGTCTGAGTTTTATGATCAATTTGCCATTAGCTTAGTTTGCGTTGCACGACGTGCCTATTTAAAGACACTACTATTGTGCTTGTGTGGTTTGCAGGCTGCCGCGATGAAGGCGACGGAGGGTGCACGAGTGAGAAGCGGAAGAGGCTCTCGTGCGCGGATACAGATGGAGGTGGTGACGGGGAATCGAATGCTTCAAAGGGGAGGACGAAGCTCCGCGCCGTGGCAAGGAACTTCGATCTGTGCAGGCGGAGAGCGTTGGCGGCTGCAGGAGAATGGAGGAAGGGTGATGACGACGGCAACTAACGGGGTTCGGGAGCTTTGCCGCTCCTTCACTGCACCACGCCGCTCTTCTGTACAGCACGGATAGATAGGCAGTCAGAACCGCGCGCAGCCGTAGCAGTTAATAATTTGAACACATAGGTCATCACTCGTGACCTCATTCGAAACAGGAATTGTCTTTAATCACCTGGCCAGGTATGGTTTTGACTACTAGTGGAGATGTAATTAGCGTCCCGACTTCATATTTTTCTTCCGGAGACCCGTCACCGATGCATATAGTAATTACATATTCGTACGAAGGATCATGATGAGAGCCCAAGGTCTACAACTGCATAACTACTCGTTCTGTACTAAAGTCTAGTAACATAAAAATGATGTTAATAGATTTGTTGTTAAACAAACTATCATAATATGTAACCTTTCCTATTTGAAACATTACTTTTACCGATATTGTTGGTTAAAATTAAAAAATGATTTTGGAAAAATCTAAACATAGCTATATTCTAAGACACAGAGAGAGTAATAAGTTAGCACTTTAATTTGCTAAAATTGGTAGACCTACTAACCATTATTAGCACCCTCCATCTATATTTACGAGACATTCAAACATTGTAATGTTTGAGTAAAAATTGGCTACTATTTTTTTTCTTTTTATAATGCAAATTTTATAGAGTTGGATTCGTAATCAAATATACTTTATCATAATTATAAAAGTACAACTATATAATTAATATAATAGAAGAGGTTTTTTACGGTATTTTTTTTGAGATACTTTTACGGTACTTTGTGAATTTTTTTATATTTTTTTTATTTTTGAAAAATAAATAGACGAACCAAAAATTTCGAGAAATATACATCTGCCGCCGTACCCCCACGGCGGCTCCCTGCCGCCGTGCCCCGCGGCGTTAAGTCCCTGCCGTCGTGGGGTACGGCGGCAGGAGAGCACCTCTGGCGGTAGGGCCGCGTGGCACGGCGCCAGGCCCCTGCCGCCGCACGGCGGCAGGCCCCTACCGCCGTGCCACATGGCGGTAAGGCTATTTTCATTTTTTTTAAAATTTTCATTTTTAAAACACTTTTAACCTTTTTAAAAAATAACAAACTGATAAGTGTAAGCATAATCACAAGATCATATCATAATCAACGAGTAGATGCAAATAGTTTATACAAAATCATGGTAAAAGTACTACTACATCTAAATGCGCCGGTGCCTCTTCGGCCTAACAGCTCTAGCGCCAGCCCAGGTGTGGTCCCGGGCGTACGTCCAGGGGTCAGGTGGCCTGACCACCCGCGGTCCGAGCTGGTCGGGAGACGGTGTCGCCATGGCCGTCTGCGACGAGCCTGCAGCATCCGGTGTCGCTCCGCCCGCCGGTGTCCCTCCGCCCGCCAACGACGACCCTGCACCAGCCGGTGTCGCTCCGCCGGCCGCCGGGGTCGCTCCGCCCACTGGCTGTGTCTGCTGAGTCCCAACAGGCGGTGCCTGTGTGAACTGTGACGGGCCAACCTCCTCGGCCTGCGGGGCATTCATGGCCGCGAGAATGTCGCCGTACCCAAACTCATCCCAGCCCAGGTGCTCGTCAGGAGTCTCGACGGTGGTCGCGTCGAAACCGGCTGCAACGAATAGTATTAGTTCTCCAAAACGTATCGTACTTAACGAATTTTACTGTAAAGTTAAGGTCGTTACCAGGCTGGAACATAGGCGGAGTGGACGAGGATGGAATATCTGCCGCCGCAAATTGAAAGACCGGCGGTCTGAAACCTCCTAGCGGAAAGATCGGCGCTCTAGGTGCTGTCGTCTCCGGCTGTCGAGGCCCGGCTGTCGGAAAGAGCGGCGGTCGCCATGTACGATTAGAATATAGTATAACACAAATACACAACAATTCCATGCATTAGTTGAAAATAAGGTCCACTGAAAGTACCTGCGCCGGGGGGAACAAACGGCCGCTGCACGTAGGTGTGCGGGCCCTGCGCCTGTGGCTGCTGCTGTGCCGTCAGAGCCGAGAAGCCGCCGGCAAAGGTGGAAGGCGTCGGCTGCGAAGCCGCTGTCGAGGCGGAGCTCGAGGACGACGCTGGGTGCCGCGGAAGGAGAGGAATCTCTGCGGTCCCGGCGTAGTTCACGACGGCGGAGTACCTCGTGGCAGCATCGAGGATCCTGTCGTACGTGCGCTGGTGCTGCTGAGGCCCCCAGGTAAAACACTGCTCCCTCGCGGACGCTGCGAGCCGCACGATCTCAACAAGTACGTCGTGCTGCTCACAAAATTAGTAACACATGTTATAATGAAAAGTCATATGAATGAAATATGTTTGCAGTATCGTAGCTTACCGCTGTGTCGGCGGTCTGGTCTCGGCGCACCGGGTACGTGGTGTCCGGCAGGATCCTGTCGTGGTCCGGGACCGGTGGCGGTGGCGGGGTAGCAGGCACGTACGTCACCCGCGTCCGCGTCCTCGGGAGGTACCACTGAAGGTACGCTATCCAGGCCGCGCCGTCGTGAAGGCGGTGCTCGGTGACGACGTTCTCCTCGTGCGCCGCGGACGCCCACTCGTCCACGTACGGCTGCAGCTTGTCGACGAACGACGTCACCGCAGACACGCCCTTACGCGTCCACCTAGCATAGATGAAACAAAAAAATATTTGCAACTGACTATTTGTAACGAAAAATAATTATAACTGGCAAATGGTACCTCACCTGTGCGCTGTGGGCGGCAGACGTGGCGTAACGGGTACTGGCGACTCCTGGAAGAGGCCGAACTGCCTCATCACCCGGTGGACGACGTACTCCTCGACGTAGACGTCGAAGACCAATCGTCGCCGCGTCATCCAGTACGCCTGGTCTCGGTAGCACAGGGACGAGAGGCCCTGTGGTGCGCGGGCAGCGACCATGGCAGTAGCGTACGGCGTCCATCGGACCTGGACATCGACCATCCGGTCGATCTGACCCACGAAGTCCTTGTACGCCTTCTTCGCCTGCTCCCCAGCCCAAACGTACTGCACAGAACATGAAAAGTTGATTGAATCAAACTAAAGAACTCATTAAGCGAATAAAACGATAAGAGAGGTCATTACCTTCCGGAGGCACCACAGAGAACCCATGGTAGGGAGGTCCGCTGGGTCGGTGTCTTCTGGCAGCGGCACGTACTCCGAGAGGTCGGCCTTGGGCCGACCGATGTCGAACCGCTCGTGGATCCACATCTGCAGCAGGAGAGGGCACCCCAGGAGGATCCTCTCCTTACTCCTCGATCTCGACACTGCCGAACACAGCCCCCTGTAGGTAGCGGCCAGAACAGCGCTGCCCCAGCTGATCTGGGGCATCTCCTCGACGGGGGAGTCGGCGATCCGCTGAGCCTAGGGGAGCAGGTACCTCGACACCGAGTCCCCCGCTGACTCGCAGAACAGCACCCACCCGAACAGCCAGAGCAGGTAGACCTCCAAAAACCTGTCCGACGTCGGGTCGTCGGCCTCGTCCGCCATGTAGTCAGCCTGCACACACACAAAGGTCCATCGTCACATTCATTTAAAATGCATACAAACGTTGAAAATAAGAGTTAGAATCACGTACGCTGAACTGCTGGATCCAAGTCTAGGTGGGCCCGTGGTTGTTGGCGAAGGGCACGTACGGCTGAGGCGCGCGATCGTTCCGTGGAACGTTCGCGAACCGAGCAAGAAAGTCGGCGTGCCACATCGCAGGGATGTCGATCGGCCCCATCGCCTCGCCAGCACACGGCAGTCCTCCCAACATCGCGGCGTCCTCCAGACTGAGCGCCATCTCGCCGACGGGGAAGTGGAAGGTGTGCGTCTCTGGTCGCCACCGGTCCATGAACGCGGCGATCAGCGGGGCGTCATAGCTGAACCGCGTCAACCGCTCCGCCCGGGGAACCTCAGCTCGTAGCCTGTCCCCATCGACCAACCGCGCGAAAGGGAGAAGTCCTGCAACGCGTAGCCTGAAAAAAAAAATTACTTAACACAATTACTATTGTAAAGAAACAGAAATAAATAATAAAAATGAATTACGTACTTCGGAATCCACCGTTGGTGTATCGGCATCAATGTGCGGGTGGTCCGGAAACATATACTGCCGGGCGAACGTCCAAGAACAGCCGACACGTACGAGCGGTGGTGCCGGTCCACCGCCTCGTCGAACAACTCCGGCCGTACGTACTCCAACGGTCCAGCCATAACTGCAAAAAAATAACATAATTTAATCAATTAGTCGAATTATACTAATTAAACGAATTATGTGAATTAAAAATATTTTCTAAAATTTTTACATTAATGTAATCTAATTATGTGAATTATAACAATTTTCTAAAAATTTTAAATGAATTAAAACGAATTATGTGAATTTAAACTATTTTCTACTAATTTTATATCAATTTAATCTAATTATGTGAATTATAACCATTTTCTAGGAATTTTAAATGAATTCAAACGAATTATGTGAATTAAAAATATTTTCTACCAATTTTATATCAATTTAATCTAATTTTGTGAATTATAACTATTTTTTATGAATTTTAAATGAATTAAAACGAATTATATGAATTTAAACTATTTTCTACGAATTTTATATCAATTTAATCTAATTATGTGAATTATAACTATTTTCTAGAAGTTTAAAACCAATTTAAACGAATTATGTTAATTAAAACAATTTTTAATACTTTTATATTAATTTAATCTAATTATTTGAATTATAACTATTTCTAAAATTTTTAAAATTTTTAAACTAAGTAAACTAAACTAACTAAACTAACTAACTACACTCACTAACTAACTAACTACACTAACTAAACTAAACTAAATTTAGAAACATACCTTAGTCAAAAGTGCTCCGAAGGGTTGAAAACCGAAGATTTAGAGGAGAGAGTGAGGGAGGGAGGGAGGGAGGAGGGGGTGGCGGCAGCCGTCGCCCCCTTATATAGGGTGACGCTGCCGCTGTACCCCACGGCGGCAGACTCCTACCACCGTGCCCCATGGTGATAGGGCTCCTGCCGCCGTGGGGCACGGCGGTCGGCGGCAGGATGTATATTTCTCAAATTTTTTGATTCGTCCATTTATTTTTCGAAAATCAAAGAAAAAATATTAAAAAAAAATCTACTTTGTGCCTAATCTCGTTCGATGCAAAACCTTCCTCGCAGACATCACGGCCCAAAGCCCACAACAATACACACGAGCAGCAGCTACTGCTCCTTGCCTTATCCGCTCGAATCACGCACCGGCGGCGCAGCGCTCAAGCCTGGCAACGACGCCGGCGGACGGATGCCCCATCCGCAGCTACGCAGCAAAGGTCTACCTCCCGGCTTCAGGATCCGACGAATCCGCGACGACGCACGGCGCTCAGCAAGCGGCACCATCACGGAGCGGCGGCGCTCGGCGAGCGGCGGCCCGGCGGAGCAGTTGCGCTAGGTGCTCGGACGCTCGATGCTCGGGAAGCCTGGGGGACACCGATCACCCCTGCGTAGACGGATAGGGTGCGAACAAAGCATCTTCTTCCTTTTACAGAAACAAGCAGAAGCAGTGGAGCCAAGCTGCCGCCGAGGAGATGGCCATGCCCACCTTCCACCTCGCTCCCGGCCTGCCACCGGTCTCCCGCCTCTGCTTCGGTTCCTCACCTCATCTCCCTCTCTTTTTCTCCCTTCCTCTCTCGATAGTGGATCTGCGCTGACTGACTGCCCGCGTGTGCGCGCGATTCCGGCAGGTACGATGACGATGGGGGAGCAGAGCGGGGCTCCGAACTCACTGCGCCTCCTCGACGCCGCCTTCGACGCTGGAGTCAATTTCTTGGACTCCGCCGAGATGTACCCGGTCCCACAGCGCAGTGAGACCAACGGGCGCAGCGAGGAGATCCTCGGGCGCTGGCTGCGGGCCCGCCGGGCGCCGCGCGACCAAGTCGTCGTCGCCACCAAGGTCCCCACCGGTCAACGCTTCCCCTTCTCCTTCTGGCTGCTGGCTGCTGCGAGTTGCTATGCATTCACTTGCTCGTGCTGTCTGTGTGGCAGCCGCACTGAACTGAACTTTACTTTGCGTTGGGAGAAGCATAGGTCGCCGGACCGTCCGGCCAGATGACGTGGATCCGCGGCGGGCCGACGTCTCTCGATTCACAGAACATCACGGTGGCAATTGATGATAGGTGACTAACTAGACACTTCTGTGCATTTCTGCTACAAAGTTCATTCTGTTATTGTCCTCCGATGCTTGTTGGTCTGGTTCTTTGGTCACTAATGAGTTTTGTCTTCTGTGAGTTTTGTTGAAAGATTCTTTTGTCACTAATGAGTTTTGTCTGAAAGTTTGTCCTTTTTTCTCGGGGCTACTGTTAAATTTTAATTCTGACTACGTAGGACTGTGTATTACTATGAGGGTGATTGGCAGCTTGGCTAACCTTAGCCTGGCTAGGAACTGAAGCCAGACTAGCTTAAATTTGTATAATACAGTGCAATTTGCTCGTGTTTGGCAAGGTGGTTAGAGATAGTCTGATTTGGTATGCTCATGTTTGGTAGGTTGCACACTGTGGTAGAATAACCATTGTGTTCTTTAGAGGTGACGTTACCACCGTCCTCCTCTTCTCTCCCCTTCCCAACCTTCACCTCACCTCTGCTTGGCCATTGCGGCCGTGCTCCCTCCCCATCCTCCACCAGTGCTGCCCTTCTCCTCTGCGCGCCGCCGCTCCCTTCTCCTCTGTGAGCCGCCGCCCCCTTCTCTGCGCATCACCGCCCCTACTCCGCGCGCAGCGATCCCGGTCGCGGTCGTCGCCCCCTCCAATGCGCGCCATGGCCCCGGCAGCGCCGACTCCGCGCGTCGCGAGCTCCGCCGCGGGCCGCCGTGAGATCCGCACGCGGCCCCGGCCGCGTCGGTTCCGCGCGCCGCCGCGAGATCCGCTCCGTGGGCGTCGCGAGCTCGGCCACGAGCGGACGAGCCCGACCGTGGGCGCTGCGAGCTCCGGCCGCGAGCCTGTGCGGGAGAGGGTCCAGCGCGCGGGGCTGCGGCCATGCGTGCGAGGTCCGCCGCCGCCGGGCGAGCTCCGCCGCGAGCTCGGCCTCCGCCTGAAAGGTCCGCCGCTTCGTCACCTCCTCCGCCTCCGCCCGCGGCGGAGGGATCTGGCCGCCACCTCTTCCGCCTCCGCCCGCGACAGAGGGATCCAGCGGCCCGCTTCCTCGTCTTCTCGCTGCTGCCGAGGCCCTGCTCCCTGCTCGGCTCCCCGCGTCGGTGCTCCCAAGGGCTCCGCCGGCCGGAGTGGGGGCCAGCTCCGCCGCGCGGGTCCGCCGCCGTCGGCCGTGGGGTGAGCTCCGCCGTGGTGGCGGCGTGGCGGTGGCGTGGCGGTGGTGGTCGACGAAGGTGACGGGAAGCAAGGAGATGGCCCGAGCAAGCCTGCATAGCTGGGAACGCTCGTTTCGGGCGTTTCCAGCAATGCAGGCTGGAGGTCCCTTTTTTCATAGCCCAAGCCTGCATTAGGGCCTATGCAGGCTGCCAAACACTGATGGGCTGCATTGCGTAAGCCTGGATAGGGCTTATGCAACCTGCCAATCACACCCTATATCTCTTATTCTTCTTGTTCAGTTTGCGCAGGCTAGGTGTGGATTACATCGACCTCTACCAGATACACTGGCCCGATAGGTATCTTAGCTTGCGCTCTTACCTACAACCTTTATGCTTGTTGTTTTCTCTGCATCCTGTAGTCTTAACCGGTGTCTTCTGCTCTCAGGTATGTTCCTATGTTTGGGGAAACAGAGTATGACCCAAGCTTCCAGTACACATCTGTTCCAATGGAAGAACAACTTGAGGCTCTTGGAAGAGCCATGGATGCTGGCAAGGTATGTCACAAATGTGTTGTTTTACTTGCAATTTAAATGATCAGAGTGTGTCAGTTATTTATGAATTGTTGCTGCTAGATCAGGTACATTGGCCTTAGTAACGAGACACCATATGGTCTGATGAAGTTTCATCAGCTGAGCAAGGATTTTCAGTTACGCTCCAAGCTATTGACAGTGCAGGTAGTCTGTGGGATCCAATTCACATGTTCAGTACTAGAATCACTCTCCTGACTTCTCCTCTTGTATTTTTTTTTTGGCAGAACTCATATAACTTGCTCTGCCGAAATTTCGATTCTGGATTGGCAGAATGCTGCCATCACGAAAGGCACGCCTAGCATGTTTTGGTTAATAAATTTACCAAGTTTTATTCAGTTTTAAAAATTCTGTAAAAATTCTTTCCGAACTTCCATTGTTGAACTATGGCACTTGCAGAATCAGCTTGCTCGCTTACAGCCCAATGGCAATGGGTATACTTTCAGGAAAGTATCACTCATCTGGTAACTGTGGTCCACCGGATGCAAGAATGAATCTTGTCAAAGGTACTTATATAGCTACGAAGCTTGGTTCTCACTCGTTTTCTTTTAGATCAGTTCCACCATGTAATTACACTTAGTGTTCCTCCTGCTTTGTAGGGAGATACTCTGAGGGTGAATCCCGATACAAACTTCAGAGTCCCAAAGTAAAATTAGCTGTGAAGGTGAGCGATTTCTTTGGTGTGGACCCCCCCCCCCCCTCCCCCCTGACTTTTTACACAATATATCGTATGTCATATTTAGGAATACACACAAATTGCTGCAAAGTATGGAATTTCTCCAGCAATCTTAGCAATAGGTAAGATACCTCAAGAATTTTGTTCAATGTAAAGTCACATTCATTAACCATTAAAGGCTGATCCTTTGCTTATCCTGCAGTTGCTTTCAGCATTTGTATTGAGACACCCACTTGTGGCGTCATCTGTTTTTGGTGCTACAAAATTATGGCAGCTTTATGAGGTTCTTCAGGCAGCTAGGATCGAACTCTCTGAGGAAATTGTTGTTGAGATCAATGATGTTCATGCAAGATACCCTAACCCTTGCCCATAAAATCCTTAGTAGGGATCTTTTTTGTTCGGTGATTGCAATGTCCATATGATTGAGAATTTAGGATGGAGCTCCAATTTTGTTAGAGTTGAGTTAGCCATGTACTTATCATATTCATCCTTTCTAGCTGTGTTGATGTTTTGACGGATTGTTCCAGGCATGAAATAAATTGATTTATTGGCATATTATGTCCATAGTATATTTTCTTTCTGTTCACCTACTCAGAATTTAGAGGAAGGAGAAAGATGCCTGGCTACATGACATGTGGGGTCTGTGTGTAACCAAACGGGCTTTTGACTTCCTCACAGCTACTTTTCAAAAAGTCACAACCCACCAACCAAACACACCTTAAGCTTGCCAGTTGCCACCAAACATAATGTAAACTAGATTAACACCACAGAGGATAAAACTGCAAAATGCTCCCGTAACTTGCAACTACTCGTGCAATTGGTCATTACAATGCAAGTAGAATTATATGTTGAGTTCCTTCTGAAACAGAAACAAAACCAACGGCATAAAAACGTTTCTGTTACAGCTCCAGATCACCAGATGCATACATGACTACAGCATTCGCATAAGGTTCCTTTCTTTCTATTTTCTCTGAGTTTCATTGGAGGTTTTCAGACGCCTACGAACTCCTAGACAGATGGTGCCGGGCCAGCCGGTTTGCCACCCAGTTGACGGGTGAAGCCTGCCACTGAAGCAACGTGAAGGAGACTCCACTATAAGTCAAAGTTCAGAGGATCCGGTCCTGAAGATCAGTGATGATGTTGGACGCCATAGACGTCAACTTCTTCCCTGTCTCCCCTGCCATGTTCTTCAGAGATGACAGGTCCTGAGTGGCCTGCCGAGATAACACAATAGGTGTTTATACAGGTCTGCTAATGAACCAAAAGATATTATATGCAGCCGGAGTGGTTTTTTACCTGGAATGAGATTCTGTTAATCAGATCTGAAGCACTAAGATCCACACTGGAATTGTTCGCTGGATGGCCAAATAGGTCAGCACTTGATATGGAAGAGGAACCCTGCAAACAGGTCAAGTCCGAGGAGTACAAGATTCAATGTTGTACCAACAGTACCAACCAGTAAGGTGATTTCAAAATAGCAACACAACAATACGTACAGAAAACTTTTGGAGAGAAACTTGAGCCTCCTTTTCAAAGCTGGCCTGGTCACCGTAAAACTGAGAGGATGAAATTGATTTCGCATTCGAGAATTTCTGTCTTGCTTCACTACTTTCCTCAACCTGGAGAACATTGGAACCAATTAGTTAAAACTACTTGGAAGTCACCACAAAGGGATGAAAAGAGTACTTGGAAGTTGGAACAGAAGAAAATCTAAACAGGATGTAATGTATGTAACAAGGTTCTTCCATTCAGGGATGTTGACACATGATTGTTTGTGCATATATGAACTAAGAAAATAAGCATGATATCGGTAATAACTTGAGTTGAATGTTTTAAAGCATAACCAGAATGAGCTGAAAGGCTTAGCTACATGTTTAAATGCATCCAAGCAACTTCAAGATTCTGTTCATTAAATTTAGAGATTCTTGAGCTTAGAGCAGCATCAATGAGATAAGGTCCTCGATCCTCTAGCTGGCAGATAACTAACCAGGAAGGTCAAAGTACATTGAGTACTCAACTAACAGTGCAATCAGAGAGAATTCAACTTCAAGTGTGCATACACAATTTATATGCACAGCTATTTTACCACCCCTGCATGAAACCTTCCACACTATCGTGTTACTCACAGATAAAAATTCGACGTGGACATGTCAGTGTTCTTAGTCACAAACTAATCTTGGTCGTTTGATGACCTAACAGTGGGAATGAACACTCCACTAGTAGTTGTGTGTATCAATCTCCAAATACTTCCCCGAGGATCTCAAATCAAGTGAAAAAGTGGAACTATGTACAGATATAATTACTCAAAACTAAGACAAATGGGGACCACCAAAACATAATGGAATTCACATACTCATGATTCATCATGTTTGTATGAATAAAGCAACAGTTACCTGCACTTTGGATGAACTGGAAGATTTTTTGTGATGTCCACTGTCCATCCCAAATTCAGCAAAGAAGTTCGAAGACTTTGGAGGTGCAACATGTCCACTCATCTGGTTATCTCCTGAACTGCTCCCAGTCCTAGAAGCAGCTGCATTTTCTACATATTCAAATCGTGAAGTATGGGATTTGCTCCTAGTTGTAGTACTCTCGATAACTGATGGCAGGACAGGAGCTGGTTCCTCGGGCTTCTGCTCATAGAGACTTTCATTTGTCTACAGAAAAACAGAAATTGTTGGAAAGGAAACCCCCAATTTACTTAAACAAACAAGAAAAAAATATATGTTGGTCTTCAAACTTAGTGGAAACAACAAAATAAGTTATATAGCTACACTTCCTTTTTCTCACTCCAACATAACATAAGAAAGCAGAAATTGTTACTTGGTGTCATATCAAAAATCAGGACCAAAATGCTGCAATGAGCTCTCAAGATAATGAAGTAAACACTCCATCATACACGGCATAAAGCATACCTTTGACATAAGCTTCCGCGCCCCAAGTCCACCAGTCTTATTTCCAGGTTTCTTCCCCCCAATTGGCTTCTTGAAAGAATGAGTTGGAGCTCTAGGTGAACGAACAGGCTCAGTCTTTTCACTTGCATTTTCTTTTGATGCCTCTGTCGGCTTGAGATCAGGAAATGCAGCAGTTTGATTTGGGCCCTGGGAAGCTGAAACTGGGGATGATGGCCAACTATTATTGCCATCTTCTGCGGAGCTTTTAGCAACCTCTTTAGCAAGCAACTGCCGGTACAAGTCAGCAGCTCTTGATGTATACTTTGCTTCAATTTTCCCACCATCTGTCCAACCATGCTGCTTAAAAAAAGCTTGTGCTCGGTGGTTTCCTCCGTAAACCATCATCTTCAACTGTTCTGGAGTCCACGAATCCAAATTCGTTGACCTGTAATTACAGAATTTTTTTCAGTATTAATTCGGTTGTTTGATATGAAATTGGATAAAGCAGCAATGTTGCGGAAAAAAATGTTGAGTGAAAGGATATGATGTTAGGTGGTCAGGACCGGAAGGAAAAAAAAGCAAGTTACGTGAATTCAGAGAAGCTGAAGTCAACTTGGACTAAAGGTCATATTAATTGTATCTACTCAAAGTCAAATGGCAATACCATTTAAGTCCGTGAAAGTAACATTACTCAGGATTATGAATTCATGATAGAGGAAGTTTACAAAAAAAAAAGCATCAAACAGTTCTAATTACAGTGCAAAAAATTACTCTATAAGCAAGTAACACACAAAAAAAAGGACTTTTGCCTCATGCCTCGCACAGAAACTGTGTATTAATCTGCATACGGGACACCATACCACAACAGCGTTTGGGACTACAGGTTACATCATTACATGAAGCCTAAACATGCGTTGCAGGCAAACCAGAACCCAAGAAATTCATATTTTGCATTCATGCAATCTTATCTACAGTAGTATTATATAAAAAATGTGCAGTTGTACGTATGCACACATGATCGAACAGTCACCCACTGCAGCAGATTACTATAACTATTAGGCACCGTCGCACCGAGGCATGGCCACGCGCCGACAGGTGTGAGAAGAGAAGAGAAGCAGATGAGAGGAGGTAAGGTGACCTGACAAAGGAAACGTGGACGCCGAGGCTGCGGTGCGCGGCCGAGCAGTCGATGCAGAGGAAGACGCCGTAGGTGACAGACGCCCAGGTTGGGTTCTTGGCGTTGCAATCGAAGCACATCTGCATGCGCGCACAACCGTCACAATGGGGAATTGCACAGGGAGGGGAAAAAACCACACACACACACAGACACAGAGACGGAACTCATACAGAGCGAGAGAAAGCACGATTTTCAATCTCGAAACCACAACCGAATCAATCACCCACCAGAAGAACAATACCCTACCTTGTTGTCCGATTTGGCGCGGAGCTTGCGGAAGACGGCGTTCTTATCTGCGGAGGCCTCCGTCGCCGCCATGGCGCCCACCGAAACCAGGCAATGAACCAGCCCGATCGAATCGAAGTATGGAACGGGAGGAACCGCTCCGGATTGGGAGCCTGCGCCCCGTGCTCGATCGATGGATGGGCCGGCCGATCGATCGGCGCGGGAGGGAGGGCGAGCGGTGGCCCGGTGGGAGGGGATGGAACAAAGGAAGGGGTGGAGGCGAGGAGGAAGAGGAAGGAATGGTGGGGAGGTGGACGGTGCTGCCCCTCTCCGCCTCCGCCTGCCTTTGCGTGCGTGCGTGCGTGCGTGGCGTCTTCTCTTGTCAAATGGAAAGCAAAGCTAGTGGAGCAGTGGACTTCCCCGTATGTTATTCATTCACGTGATGATGTGCGCGTCCTTCTTGGGCCGTTTGTTTCGCAGATTTGTGCGGGCTCAGTTCCCTCAGGCCGTCCGTAACTCATGCATGTTGGGTCTTGAGCTTTTCTGGGTCGCTTTGGCGAGTAATACGGCCCAAAAGAGGTATCCGCGGAGAAAAATTATTACATTCATTCATTCGGACTGTTAAATTAAATTATTTGTTCGCATGTAAGATTATTGTGTTCGCAATGTATACATAGGGACCAGTTTGTTTGTATGTGGATTCGTTCGTTCGCATTGCCAAATTATTTGTGCATCATATATAATATTTATTTGTTTGTATGAGGCAGATATTTGTGCACCAAAGTAGATGGAGAATTTTATGCGTACCAAAAGAACAAAGTGGCTTAGGGATTACAAATCTGGAGCTACAGAATACTTATATGCTTAGTAAATAGCTATTCAAATTAATAAATAAGATGGGTTTGGCAAGAATTTATGCCCCCCTCCAACTCCTACAGTCCTACTAGCTCTGTTCCTATCTCCATAATCCTCATTTTGATCGAGTTTTCACTAGGGTGGGCACTACTAAAACGATTATTTCTTAGGAGCATCCTAAAAGTCACATGCTTGACGAGGTGATGGTATGGTCCGCCCTAGAAATGATATCACACAAAAAAATTCAAAAGTTTTCATGTAATTGTAGATGAAGACAGATTTATATTGAAATTGTAAAATTTTGTAGTTGGTAAATTTTCATATACTACAATTCATCAAAACCTCATATACAAATCCATATACTACAATTCATCAAAACCTGCAATTCATTAAAACCTCATATGGAGATTGATCAATTCTATCATATATTTATATAGAGATATATACAATTCATCAAGCAGTGTAATATTCATCTATTTCACAGTACCTGATGCATAGGGCCATATCGGCCCAGGCACTATTCCTATAGAGTTGGGCTATGTTTTTTTAGATAATGACAAAAAATTCTGCTTCAACCCCTTACAAGAGGAAACCAGTCTAAAATTATTAGACTTATTAACTCAACGCTACTCGTGCCAAAGCAATTGGTTTAACAAACACAAATAAAGCATCAAGCACCAAATCGTAAACTAAACGACCATTCGTAGGAGGCAAAGAAGTTAAGGGTTAATGTGATATGATCACCTGACCACACCGTCAAGCATGTTGACTACTTCTTCAAGTACGATGAAACAACCCACAAGTCAAGCTACACTAACTACACCAGCTTATGTTTTTTATGGACCAATTACACGTAGCCGATCTAAGAAGTTACAACAAGTGGTGCACGCGCTACTTTGTGAATTTCATTTTAACATTGATGAGAATTATACACTGCCTAAATCGTGCATGTTGCTATTGCTCAGGTTCACTAAAGAGGATGACAAGAATACACCAAGAATGAACCAGAGAGATGGAGCACGTCGAGTCAGTTTAGCCTGACAGAACCGTCAAGAAGAATCAGTAATATCTTTTGATTCTCTGAAGCTATGAAGGTGCTTGAGTACACGTTGGAAAGCCTTTGAAGTCAACTTTCTAATACCACCAGTCTCGACTAGTTTGGTGATTCCATTATGGAAGTCAAGTACTTTTAGTGTAGACTGGTCAGAAGGTCAACAGCCAACCTAACGTTCAAATTCCCGTGCATAACTGTACCATTTCACAATATCTCGTGGTACATGCCATACATGGTGTGAATGTGCCCTTTCCAACGCATCTGTCGACATGTCTTTTAGAGTTCTTCTGATGGAGTTATTGTCAAAACATTGAAGACTGCACAGAAGTCCGACAGCTACGCGGGAACAACTTAGGAGTGTGGAGGCCTTTTTCACATTCTGTCTTTTCATTTTTTTGTTCCGTGTTTTTACCTATCTAGGAGGGCTCCTTGTATAAATACCTTTTTGTTCAGCTGTGTGCTAACAAACCTTTGAGAGAAATCTCTACCCCTTTGCTCTTGTGATCTCCTTCATGGGAATACATTAGTGGCGGCTTCATCCGCTCCTAATTTGTGCTCCTACTCCCTTTGAGGTCTCCTCGATTGTTTGTAGGCTTTGTTGGTTGGTTCCTTGAGAGTGTGGTTGGGCGACTCCTCGATTCAGGTTGCTGGTTAAAGACGGTGGTTGACTTATAGTTTTATTTGTCAGGTTGCACTAGTTATCACTGCTTGCATCAAGTTATCTTGACCTCTTTGAAGCTAGTTATCTGGTGATCCTACATCATGAAGATCGGGTCTTGGCGCATCATAATGTCTCCAAGCTTCGACATGCTTGGATTATCATCTCCTCATTGTGCTGCAACTGTGCCCATTGTTGAAGCCAATACATTCCCTTCAATAGAACCTGCATAAAAGGTTTTGGTTGCCACTTGTCAAAAACATCATTCCTTATTAATCAAATTACCCTACATAAGGCTGCTACCCCTTTTAGTAAGTGTAAGTTTGGTACCCCTTTGTTTTAACAATTGGTCGAATAAATCATCAAAGTTCAAAGGTGGATCAAATCCAAAAACAGTATGGACTACCCACCACAGGAATGATCGAGAAACAATGTTGGATAGTCTTTTTAGAGCAACAAAAAGGTACAAATTAGCCATATTATCTTTTGTAAGCACATCTACAGATAAGCTTGGGAATGGTTTGGTTTTAAATCGGTTTTAATGGTTTGGTTTTCCCAATTGGTGTTGGTTGGTTTGGTGAATAATGTGGTGACATACATAATAGTTTGGTTTGGTTTGGTTTAGCAATCTTAATAGTTTGGATCGGTTTGAAATGGTTTGGATTGGTTGTATGTGTCACCTAGATCAAAAGCTGAACTCTGAAACTAAAAACTCGTGTTCACATCTTAAAATTTCAGTGAATTTGACTAGAATTTGTTCGAGATGTCTTCGAGTGACAGTTCGCTACTTTGTGCAAATTATCATATCTAGATCCACAGGTGGGCCCCACGTTGAGAGTCGGATCCTAAAATTAAAAGCTCACGTTCACACTTTAAAATTTCAACGAATTTGACTGAAATTTGTTGGAAATGACTTAGAGCCAGAGTCCGCTACTTTGTGCAAATTATCATACCTAGATCCACATGTGGGCCCCACGTCGAGAGCCGGACCCTAAAACTAAAAGCTCGTGTTCACACTTTAAAATTTCAACGAATTTGACTGAAATTTGTTGGAGATGTCTTAGAGTGATAGTCCGCTACTTTGTGCAAATTATCATACCTAGATCCACATGTGGGCTCCACATCGAGAGTCGGACCCTAAAACTAAAAGCTCGCATTCACACCTTAAAATTTCAACAAATTAGACTGAAATTTGTTGAAAATGTCTTAAAATGACAGTCCGCTACTTTGTGCAAATTGTCATACCTAGATCCACACGTGGGCCCCACGTCGAGAGCCGGACTCTGAAACTAAAAGCTCGCGTTCACACCTTAAAATTTCAACGAATTTGTCTGAAATTTGTTGGAAATGTCTTAAAATGACAGTCCGCTATTTTGTGCAAATTGGTACAGCTAGATCCACACGTGGGCCCATCTTAAAAGCCAAACATATGATATATATGTGGAAAATAGATTTTATGTGACATAGAACCGGTTTGAGATATAAGTTTGGTTTGGTTTGTGGTCTTCTTACACCACTTAGTTTGGTTTGGATACATAAGAGAAATGGGTTGGATGGTGTGGTTTTAAATTAATTTTCTTTTATGTATGGTTTGGTTTGGTTTTGGGGCGGTTCTCAGACTATTGGCAGCCTTATCTACAGATGTAGCTAGCTTAGCACCTCAAATTTCTCTTGTAACCTTTACCCCATTATAGTGAGCCACCGAACTTTGTTTATACATCTATTTTTTACTATTTTTCAAAAATATATATAGCTTGGTAAAATTTTTGCAAAACTATACCGACAACGCCGTTCAAATGGTGGTAGTGAACAGTAACCCCGCGGTGGGTACTGTACCACTCCCAACTAGGGATGGCAACGGGTACCCGAAACCCGCTAACCCGACGGGTTTTACCCGATAAGAAGGCGGGTGTGGAACTATGTTTGTACCCGTGGGTACGTTAATGGGCTAAACCCTTTACACAACGGGTATGGCGGGTACGGGTGTGGAACTGTAGTACCCATACCCGCGGGTAAGACACACCCGCATCAATTTTAGTCTGTGGTCATTTTAGCCCAACATGGCCCATCAATTTGGCCCAAATTCTAATTGATACTCCTGGTATATATACCTTCCCTCAAACCCTAACCCCTCCTCCTCACTTCACTCCCTCTCCCTTTCCCTGGGTGGCCGCCGCCGCAAGGGGCAGGTCCGCGACCCCCGCGACCGCGAGCATCGCGAGGCGCGCCGCGCGGCGTCGTCCTTCGCGACCGCGAGGCCGCGACCTCGACCCCGCGAGCCCTCGGGTCGGCCGTCGGCCCTCCTCTTCCACCCCGACCCCAGATCCCCACGCCACCCACCGCCTCCTCTTCCTCTCGTCGCCTCGTCGTCGGTAGCCACGCGTTGACGGCCGCTCCGCCACTTCCACCCCTGAAACGCCAGAATCAAACCGAATCGGATGTCAGGTGCGAGCGGGCGCCGGGCGGGGATCGTGGATTCATGGGGCGTTGGGTATATTGTCGGGTACGGGTTACCCGTCGGGTAAGAAATACCCACGTGGGTGCGGGTATGGAACGAAATCCTTACCCGTCTGCGGGTGCGGGTGCGGGCGCGGGTGCGGGTGTGACCTGGAGGGTGCGGGTATGGGTAGCTAGTACCCATCGGGTACGTACCCGTTGCCATCCCTACTCCCAACCGCTGTTTCAAACAGCGGTAGATGTCAGTTTGTTTTTATAAAATCATGACTTTTTGTATAAATTCGGATGGAGATAAACTTTTTATGAAAGTTGTAGCTTTTGTTGAGATCTACAATTTTGTAGTTTAAACTTTTTTATTTGAAATGACGACATCAATATAGTTTTGCAAATTTTTTGTTGGGCTATATATTTTTGAAAAAATGTTTAAAAAGTAAATATTATGCCACCAATTGCGACTGGCCCATATAACCATCTGTAGGCCCAGATGAAATGGGACGTGCTTTGTGAGGTAGAAATTAACGGCCCAATTATAATCATGTTTTTTTTCTTGCTTGATTAGGAAACAGCAGGCGTGTTGGTTGCTTCCAAGTTCCAGGTGCACGCTAGACGCGAGTAGCTCGTACATTTGTGATGTTGTAATGTTCGGTGGACGGGGATGGATTAGCTTTTCGCTAGTTAGGCGATTTCCTTTAGCTTCAACTGTTGTGCTGCACGTTGCAACGACACGCAAGTGTGGGACGCGAGGCAAGCCATCTCCAGATGATGGCAAGCATTTTTACCGATCGGCCAAACCATTTGTACGTGTGGTTACAGGAAAAGTGGGCTTGGCATTGGCTAAGCCTAAGACCGACTCCAACAAGCATATGTAAAGCCATTTATGCGTCTTCGGACACACTGTGCCTCACCAAATTGGTGTCCAACAGACGCATCCACGGCAGTCATTTTGCATCGGAGGAGAGAGCTAAAAAATTGTTCCCTCTCTCCTCTGAGGCATCGCCTCCGCCGCCGTTCGAGGGAGGCAGGGGAGGGAACGCAGAGCGTAGGAGAGGGAAGAGGAGCTCCGCCGGCCAGAGCTATGGTGACCAGGGGAGTGCGCCGAGGCCGGCGTGGCGAAGGAGGCGGGCCTGCACCTGTCGTGTCCCTCCTGTGTCGTGCTGCCGCTGGACGAGGACGGGGCCATCCCGTCGTGCTCGCTCTGCCGCACCACCATCTCTTCCCGCACTCGTTGCTCTTCCACTGCCTCCGAGCCGCCATGGGCTCCGCCAGTCGTCGCTTTCGAGGTCGACAGAGGAGGAGCATGGGAGGGGCCGCCTCGACCCACCGGCGCTGGAGACGGGAGCAGACGCAACAGAACTTGAGGCCGGCCGCCGCGAGGGCGGGAGGGGGCGCACCGGTCTGGGGAGCAGATGCTGGCGATGGCGGTAGTCGATCTGCACCCTGCTCGCACAGGCTCGCTGTCCTCCGCCATCGCGAGGAGCCCCTGCTCGACGACGACCCGACCGCCGTGAGGAGGTCCCGCCAGCTGGGGAGCAGAGGTGAGTCGCAGGTCGTCGCAGCGTCTGTCCTCCGCCGTGGCCGCCGCCCCAGCGCCTTCTCCCGCCGTGGAGCTGCCTCGTGCCTCCGTGGAGCCGCCCCGCGACTGGATTATGCCTTCTGCTGTTGGAGATCAAAATTTTTGGGTGAGGGAACTTTGTACTGTATGCGATGCAAATCCAGGGATGCCTCTCTGGTTTTGCACTCCGTTGTTGGACTTAGTCTAAGGACATTCCATATGCGCTGTGGCTACCGGAGTACGCGTGTGTTGATGTGCCTACTTATTTTAATTAGGGAAATAATCTGGTCTCCACAGCCGGTCGACTGTGTACTTAGTTATTAACGGCCTTACTTTCAGTTAGCAGGATATTCTTCTAGTTTTCTTAGTTATTGTGCCTCGGGAGTTTCGTGTTGATGTGCCTACTGACGGTGATTAACGGCAATGCATGGGGGGCAAGATTCGTTCGGCGACGTCCAGCGCTGCTAGCTCCCATTTTGCCATTTGTCGCCCAGGTACGACAAGAATAAAGCGTCGTACGTACTCCCTCTGTTTTTAACCTCTGTTTTTAAATACGACGTTTAAGAAAAATAAATTAGTTAAGCTGCTAGTTTGTCGGACGGGGGTATTATTACACTGTGCTACAGACCTTGTACGCGCAGACTCAGCCGAATGAAATTAAACACACATGATTCATGTGCATTTTCCCTACGGGCAGAGAGTCATCAGCGGCCAGCTCCTATGTCGGTGACGATATTTCTTCATTCCTACCACATCACTGCACTCTTCATCATTCTCTTACGGTCCCTCTCTCACGCACAATGCTCAATGACGAAAATAAACAAACTTTGGTTTTGTTGCTGAGGGAATGGGGTCCCTCGGTGACTCGGTCCCTCCCTCCCCTTTAACACTACTGGACCAGGAGCAGCAGTGGTTGTGCGATGCCGCTTTGTTTGTCTACTTTGTCAACCACCGTCAGTAGTATTTTTTTCTCATACCAAATCAGCATCAGCTATCAACCACTAACTAACCAGCGATATTTTTCTTTCACAACAAATCAGCACCCGCCACAACCACGAGCCAACCGAACTCTGATCTTGGTGTCACATGCTGGTGGACACGTGCATATGGATCCACGGAGGGTTTCAAATGCTAAAAATCTAAACTCAAAACGACCTATAATTTAGCAATGTAGCACAATGTCACCATATATGTGCTGCTACAGCTGTTGTTGATGGTGAATTTTGGTGCTCCAAACATGTTCGTTACACTTTGGTTTGAGCTTGATTATGGAACTAACCCACCACTAGGCACACTAATGATATGACAAGTTCAACTTTGTATGTGCATTTGGAAGTGTTATGTTTTTTCAGGAAAACATGGACTAAAGGGACGGAGTCACAACAAGATCAAAGGAGCAAATGAGGAGTCCCGTTCGTGTTCAAGTGCAAGGTGAAATCACTCCCAAAGGTGGCAAGGACCAAGGTGTTACAACAAAGCATTCCCGAGGACTAAAGCGTAAAGATCGAACTTCAAGCGAGAAGACCCCCTATCTTATGCGCAAGGATGACGTCGCCAAAATGATGCAATTAAAGGGGTTCAAGTCCAAAATGACGAGAGGACTCACGTGGAGGAAGGGGCGACCGAACCGGGCCGAAATGGGCCTGGGCCGGTCGGCCCACTGAAAGGACCTTGGTGCCGCCTAGAGGGGGGGCGTGAATAGGCAAGACAACCAAATAAAACTTTCCCCCCGAAACTTGAGCTTCACTGACAAGGGCGGTTAGACCGCCCCTGCCTGGCGGTTAGACCGCCCCTGGTGCCCCTAGCACTAGGGGGCCGGTTCAACCGGGTCTGGGGCGGTTAGACCGCCTCCACGCAGTGAACCTGCAAAACTCAACTCAAAACTTCTCTTGACTTCTAGCACGAACCAAAGTTCTTGAGTGGCTTCAGTAGATGATCACAAACAGAGTAATGATCCCTGCACTCAAAGACAAGCACACCCAAGTAGATCGAGCGGAAGTAAAGCAAATATGCTAGAAATCAAACAAGTGAGGCAAACCACAAAGGAGAGACGAGAATTTGTTTCCCGAAGTTCACCTCCCACTAAGGAAAGGCTACGTCTCCATTGAGGAGCTTGTAAGGGAAACTTCCCATAACAAGCCGGGTCTCTTTCAACCACTTTCCTCCTTTTCCACTAAGGCGATCTTTTCCACGAAGAGGCAAGATCACAACCCTCACAAACTTGCTGCTGCTCACCACAACCTTGGGAGCTAGCCGGCGACACCTAGCCGTCTAGGAGGCGAACCTCCAAGAGTAACAAATGCTTCAATGGCTTTCCGACGCGAATCACAAGTGCTCAAGCTATGGGATGCTCTTGCTCAGCTCACACAAGCTCACAAAGGCTTAAACTCTCAACCCAACACTAGGATATGGCTTGAAACACAAATCTCACAAAGAGAGGATGGGGAGGGTTTCTTTGGCTTTAGCTTATGGAAAAACAGCAGGGGGAGCACCTCAGCAACCCTAGAATCAGCAGCCTCAACAAGTGGAGCTCGTGGGGTACTTATACCGCTCACAAGGAGAACTAGCCATTAGAACTCTGGCCAGGGCGGTTAGACCGCCTGCCTCCGGCCAGTTTGAAAAACTAGCCGTTGGCCTGCCAGGGGCGGTCTAACCGACCGCCCTGGCAGAGAGATCCCAAAAACCCTTTTCTCTTCTCACAAACACTTCAAGACGTGTTGAAGTGACTAAGGTTGGGTTAGAGGTTTGTTACATCACTCAGGGACTCTCTCAAGCCTAATTCTCACTTAGTTCAACTAATGAACACTTTTGATCTTTTGTCTTAGAGCTAATGTTGCATCCCTCTTGATAGTACGGCGTTCCTATACTCAAGGATAAATATAAAACCGAGTCAACCACTTGAGCTTATCGATATTCAATCTTGCCATACTTTTGCAATTCCAACTTGAGGGCTTCCAACATAGCCTATGTCTTGAGCAAATCCATACTTGAGCTAGTGACTTAGGATTTTCCATCTAGTGTAAGAATGCTCACTTTAATCCTTAAGTCACTCCATATTGCCAACCATAACTTATATGCATTGCATTGCTTCCCTCGGTTAAGGCTTGGGTGTGATACTTCGAAACCCCACGGATGCTAGAACTTCACCTTAGCAAAACACTAATGGCAGCCGGGCCAAGACCCCAAAGATTACTTAGTCCCTCACCCTAGTCATCTCGGTTGATCTCTTCATCACTTACCCAATCCACGTTGAGTTTGGCTTTGCTTCATCCATAATTAACCTTCATTTGAAATCCTGCTTCAAATGCTTATTCTTGATTGACAACGAGTATGCAAGTTTCCAATTAAGGACCACAAACTCTATACTCATCCTTGTGTCCTCTCTCAATTATCACATGAAGCCTTGTATTTAATTTGAGAGAATTACCAATTTCTCTTTTTATGATCCCTTTTATTTTTAGTCAAGCTACAACAATCCTTGGAGACATGTATTTTATCTTTGCAAAATACCCTAATGTATAAGTCCATTTATTGCTTAACATTCACCAACTTGCATAAGGATCACACAGTTTCTTGCCTTCAATCATTGTGAGTCAAATTTATTTCAAAAAAAATCATTGTGAGCCAAATAATATCCATTTGAATTATCAACAATTATCACTCATGAATACTCCCTCCATTCGGTTTTCTAGGGCGGATGATCTCCAATTCCAGAGACCAAGGCAACCTTGGAGCCTTGTGCCAGGGATTAAAATCTGCAATGATTATTGTAACATCCCTGATGTTTTTTGAACAGTAATTGAGCTGATTAGTGAACCCTAATTAGCATTGACTAGTCAAATCCCCTTTTGTTTGGTCAAAACCCTAGACCCCTAACACCTATCTAGAGTACTTTGACCATATCTCAAGATTTTCCCTAAACACTCAAAATTATGCCAATATGAAAGTTGTTCTTCTTCTACAGGAACACATTTTTCATAATTGGCGGCATTTCAAATTTTGAGTGGAAATTACCCAAAATCTTGGTAAATGCCGTTTGGGACAGTTCCCGGCACTCTGCGACAGACCAACTTCCACAGGTGTTCCCGGCCGAACCTTTGCCCAAACACCATGTCGACCTTTGTGAAAGTTGTAGCTTATACTTCAATCTACAACTTTGCTTTTTGGAGAAATTTGAGTTCCATTTGGAAATCTCGAGTTTGAACGTCATGAAGTCGCGTTAACTAGACGGGCTGGCACGCCCAGCAGGCCAGAGCGCGCGCTCCCGCGCGTCGCGACGCCGGTGTCGCGCAGCGCCGCTGTACCGTGGCCGGCGAGCCTCTCCGCCACAGCACGTCCCGACCGACGTATCCGTGTGGGACCCACACATGGCCCCGGATCCCACACTCCCCGAGCAGAAATCACCCGCCGCACGCACGCGCACACCACGTGTTCGCCGCCGAACCGTGCCGCCGCCGCCACCCAACCAGAGCCGCCACCCCGACCCGACAACTTGGCTTCAAGCCTTGGCGGCCACTCCTCAACCCCGGAACGGCCAGTAGGAGCCTCGACATTCCTTGTGTCGCGCGCAACCCGCCTGCGTGGCAGCCACGCGGCGCCCGCCGGCGAGGCCCGCGGCCGAGCCCCGACCGCCTTTCAGCCATTGGCCAAAGCAGCGGCGAGCCTTAAGGGCTAAGCCTCGCCCTGCGCCTACCCCTCCCTTTCTATAAAAGGAGGCGCAGTGCTCCCCTCGTGTCCTCACAGCTCCGTCGGTCACCATTGACGCCGCCGCAGTCGAGCTCACCCACTCGCGCCTTACCGACGTCGTCCAAGCATTCCTAGACCTCCGCCACACCTAACCGCAGCTCCCCGAGCCCCGCATTGCCACGCATTGCCGTCGCCCGCGCCAGAGTTGGAGCAGAGGCGGACCGCGCCGCCCCTATCTCGCCGTCGGTCATCGCCGGAGCTTCCCCCGAGCTCTTCGCATACTAGGTTCTTATAGCATGACAACTATCCCATGCTCGTCACTCGCGAGATATAGGTTCTTTATGTTGGAACATAAAGATATGAGAAACTGGTTGCTCACGTGGTAAGAGCATGGGATCTGGGCTCCGGTCCAGTGGCTTTCGTTCGTTAAGCGTTTGAACGTACTAAGCACATGTCGGGAATGGGACCGGTAAGCCTAGTACCTGATTGAGACGGCAAGGGATGTTCTTGGTTACTAATCCTAAGTATTTGCCTGCCCGGCTTGCAACCGGGAGGAGGGGTGCATGTGCAGGAGGTGGGGCGTGCCGTTTCATGGGCGTCCATTGAGCCTTGTACCCAGGACTGTAGCTATTCATCCTAACCCTAAGATCGACGGGAACCGCCTGGTTGGTGTGTACCCCACCCCCTTTGTAGTTATCTCTTTGGGGTATGCATCCTCCCGTGTGTTTAGGTCCACCTTGCAAGGTTATTAATCGATTGATCGTCGGCCTCTCACCGTTACCCGAGACTGCTTAACAAACTGGCTATCATGATCCCTTAATGATGGAACAGATGGATAATACTGATGTTTGCTTAATTGCATATACAATTGTTTGCTTAGCACATGTGCTTACCTAGAATGGTTAATAAGCTAGAACTTGAGCTAAAATGTTGAAAGTAAGGATTCACTCTTAGTCGTTTTTTGGCAAAACAACCCCACCAACCAAAAGCCTTTCATGTCTAGAGGTTGGTGATGTAGTGATCACCCGACGGGTAAGTCTTGCTGAGTATTAGTATACTCAGCCTTGCTATCTATGTTGTTTTCAGGTGAAGCAATGAATGATGTGTGGCCTGGAGTGATCCCGCCTGGATGGGAGCTCCAGTGGATCGAGGGTGATGACGAAGAATGATGATGTCATGGATGGCCTCCTGTGATGTCATATCGATATTTAGATTTCCACAGTCTTTTAAACTCTGAACTTTATCATGCTATGATGAACAATGATTTGTAATAAATGGACCCCCATGTGGGCCCGGTTTGGATTAATTTGTTTAATGACTCTAGACTCGCCTTCGTGTGAGTTTTGATGTATACTTCTCTTCGGTCTTGTTGTAAGTAAGTGATTTACCGGACTTGACCCGACAAATAACGACAAGTACTTCTGTGTTATCACTTAAGGGCCTAATGGATGGGTTTAGGCGATAATACGGAATTATTTTGGGCGGTTTGTCACAATTATGAATGTACGCATGCAAAGCTTCCCTTCGATTCCGTCACCAGCTAACCTCTCGCCAGGATCCCAACCGCACACGCCATTCTCTTCCCCGCAAAAACTGGACAACAAACTCGCGATTTGTATTCACGCAATCGACACCAATTAATTCCATCTGTACCGACGCGCTGGGCTGCTGAGTCCCCGAGGGCGCGCCCTACATCTCCAAAAAAGCAGATTTCCGTGATACGCCTTAGATACGAGAAGGGAGGGAGTAATTAATAAAGACCTGCTCACAATCTTTAGACAAACGAGTTAGACCGTTAATCGCTTTGTCACTCAATTCGCCAAAATCCACTTAGGGGCCTAGATGCACTTTCACCCACCCTGTTCCGGCGTCGGTTCGGCCCGCCATTTATTGAGCGTGAAGATGAAGCAACCCTAAGTCATTGTGGGCGCCGCCATTCGTAGAGAGAGCCATTCGCCCGAGATGTCATCCACAAGGGAGAGAGGTTGGAGAGGAGAGAGATCATTCGGGAGAAGGATCGATCGAGTCCAAGGAAGCAACCACAAGTGGAGGAGAACGTCGAGGCCCTGCCACGGCACCCCCGGAGGAGAAGAAAGACACTGTCGGAAGCGTCACCATGATCAACAGCGCCATGATTAGCACCTTGATGGGGTAAACTTCTCATTTGTCCATAGGGTTGTAAACGTTCTTGAGATGTAATCGCTACTCTTTATGGTTTCAATCTATCAATCTAGTGTTGAAGTTGCTTTAATGTTTAAGGTTAGCTACCGTGCTTTTCGGGAGTATAGATCTCACTACTCCCTTAGAACCCTTCAATACGCCGTGATCATCATAGGTCTAGTCATGAATACCTCTGCGTAGTGACAGTACGAGGGGAGGGAAAGGGCGAAACCGTGGTCACAACCCCCGGTAGATTAGATTGGTTTTGTATCTCTTAGCGGTTGCATGTTCAAGTATCGTAGACCCTATGGGCAAGTGTCTTTTATATCATGTGCATCTCATAACCCTCTCTAGTGTAGAGTAGTTAGCCTTTAGACTAGTCTTTAGGTTTGTTTAGTTAACTAGGTTAGTGCTAGATCAAACGCTTGTAATCCCCTTGCTCTGCGGATTGACAAGAACCTAGGGAATCCCCGTGGTGAAAAAGGTGTAGATCCGTACGCTTGCGGATCGTAGGTGGATACGTGTTTTAACCATCAATAGCCGTCGTGGTCATACCGGAAGGGCGAGGGAGATGAAAGGAAGAGAGAAGAGAGGAGAATGAGCTTACATTGTGGATTCCACTGCCACTTGTCATCCACATCAATGAAATTACTCATCAAACCTATGGTTGTGCTGTGCAGGAGTCTTGGGTGAAAGCCCTTCCCGGTTGTGCCAATGTCGGTGACGGCAGCGTTGGTGGGCGTCGTTTACCTCCCTTGAGGCATTTCTTGTGATACTTTCTGCTAGGTCGGTGGCTTTGTAGGTGAAAACCTTACCGATTCGTTGGATGGGCGGCAACAGCGTCTTCGACGTTGTATTTCTTCTTAGAGATGTCACCTTGGAAGTCCTAAGGTGCAACTGCTATGCGAGTGATAGAAGGCAAGCGTTCAAGTCCAACGTGAAGTTTATAAGGAGACGGAAGATGGGTGGATTGACGTTGCAAAAGGACAACGCAAATTTAAAGCATGGGTGGATAAGAAGAATGAAGCTTAGCCTTCTAATTTTACTTTGTCTAGAGCTCTCTTTTTTGTGCTTTTAAATTCCACATTGTGGGGGATTAGAATCTAAGAATTGTTTGTAACGTTTGCCGGTATATATCTACCATGTGGATATGAAGACCCGATTTTAATCCTTAATCTAAAATGTTACTCATCAAAGCAGGTAGGGTGGCGGTTTGGCGATTGGAGGGTCAAGAATACCCGATTTTAAAATTGAATATTCAAAATCAAACTCTATAGTAATTGAATGGTCAAATGGATTTCATCTCTCTTCTTTTTTTAAGAAGAGGAGTGGTGATGGTCAGCTAGCTACTAGTGCAGGGTGTGTTTAAAAAAGAAAAAAGAAAATCCGGAAGCTAGATAGGATCCCGGTGTTTCCCAATCTCTGTCAGTAATATTGTTGGCGCCTCGCTAGGCAACCTTTGAGTCAAAAACTGGGCCGAGCCCATAGTTGTGTGCTGGATCAGGGAAATAGAATTTTTTTATATTTAATTTTCTTCGATTTTACGAAAATAAATAGTCGGATTCAACATTGGCAGAAATAGCCACGAACCGCCGTTTGAAACGGCGGTTGGAAACCTGCCGCCAATTCAAATGGCGGTAGGCACCTACCGCCGCCTCAAATGGCGGTAAGTACCTGCCAGCCGCCGTTTCAAACGGCGGTTGGCAGATCCGCCACGTGGCCCGCTGGCCAGGCACCTACCGCCACGGCCAGCGGCGGCAGCAGTCGGTTGACCGACCGTTGGCCACCTACCGCCAAACCAACCGACGGCTGGGCCACGCCTATATAAGGGCCGCAACCCCTGCCGCCGCCGGCTGCGCCTCCCCCTTCTCCTCATGTTTTCCTCCGTGGTGGCCTTCTTCGGTGTCCATCAGGTATGTTTCCATTACTTTCCTCGTATATTTAGTAAATATAGTAGAAATAGTTTAGAAAATCTAGAAATAGTTTAGAAAATCTAGAAATACTTTAGAAAAAGTTTAGAAATTATAGAAATACTTTAGAAATTTCTAGAAATTCTTTGCAAATTCATAGAAATTGTAGAAATACTTTAGAAATACTTTGGAAATTGTAGAAATACTTTAGAAATTACAGAAATACTTTAGAAATACTTTGGAAATTCCTGGAAATACTTTAGAAATTGTAGAAATGCTTTGGAAATTCCTAGAAATACTATAGAAATTGTAGAAATGCTTTGGAAATTCCTAGGAATACTTTAGAAATTATAAAAATACTTTAGAAATTGTAGAAATACTTTGAAAATTCCTAAAAATACTTTAGAAATTATAGAAATGCTTTGGAAATGCTTAGAAATTATGTGTGAGTTTATATTTCATTTTTTTGCAGCTATGGCTCAGCAGCAGGCGGCGGGTCCGCAGCCCCCTGTTGGTGCTGTTCGTCCTCCTCGGGAGCCCCTGCCGTACGTGCTGCCCGAGCTCTTCGACGAGCGGACAGACAGGGCGCACCGGTCCTACCACTCCGCGATCTGCGGGGCAGAGCTAGGGACCGTGCGTTTTAGAGGCCCGGGGCACTACATGCCGCTTCACCCCGGCTGGTGTCCGAAGTATGTAATACGACACCTTCGTATCTTTGTATTTCCTCATTTAAATTCGTAATTAATATTTATTTTCGTTTTGTGGTGCAGGCTACGCGCAGCAGTGCTTCTTCCCCTAGCGCGCTTGGTTGAGGGGGACCTCATGCGGGCCGCTTTGCGCCTGGCGGAGCGCAGGTCGCGCTTTGGCTTCGACTACCAGCTGGTCTGCGCGCTCCTGGACCGGTGGCGCCCCGAGACGCACAACTTCCACTTCCCCTGGGGGAGATGGCGGTGACTTTGGAGGACGTGGCCCTCCTCTTCGGGCTACCGTGCTCAGGGGAGCCCATGGGGGCTGCTGACCCCCCGAGCCGTGGCGCGACGTCCTCCTCGCGAGGTTCGCCGGAGTGGTGCGCCGTCCCGACGCGCCAGAGGTGCCTGACTTCACCAACTCCCACGGCCCCTCGTGCGCTTGGTTGCGCAAGTACAGCGTACGTTCCTCTACCTATCGTTTTTTCATAGTATCGGTTTGCAGCCTCTCACTGAATTTTGAATTTTTTCAGGCCTCGTTCATGAGGGACAACGCCGACGAGCAGACGAGCAACAGACACTTGGAGGCGTACCTGTTGTGTAGGGATGGAAATGGCGTGGATACGGATACCATTCGAATACTTTTAGTCGGATATCCACATTTTTTGCCGGATACGAATTCAGATTCGAATATAATCGAATATGAATGCAAAATGAATAGTTCGAATTCGCATTCGGATATCTACTCGATTTACAGATAGCAAGGTTTTATTTGTTTAGTGATAATTTTAGAAGAACAAAATCATTAAAGGGATAGAAATTAAAGTACGAACGTGTAAACAAAAGATAGCTTGTCAACCAAGAACAAATTTATCTATAGTTATTCTAATAAATAAATATATAAATAATAAATTAATTATAAATAGATAATATTACAAATAAATCTATTATTGTTTAGAAGAAATAAATAAAACTACAATACATAAAATAATTTACATCAATGATTAAATAAAATAAAATATTGAAAATAATTTATTTTAACAAATACATCATTTTCTGACTAAATCAAAATAATATATTTATTTTAAAACTATATTATACATGTGTTCACCGGGGTGGAGCACGGTCGGATACGAATAATTGTCGGATAGGAACAATTATTTCGAATACGGATATGGATTCGGATAGAGAAAAATAGTGAAAACGAATTCGGATACATCCATTTCAGTGTCCATATTAGCAATCGGGCGCGGATTCGGATAACCACATTTACATTTTAGCGGATACGAATTCGGATATTTCAGACAACCGCGTACCGCTTTCCATCCCTACTGTTGTGGCTGTTCGGCTACGTGATGTTCTGTGGGTCCCAGGGGGACGCGGTGTCGAGGTTCCTGATCCCCCACGCGCGGAGGATCGCCGACGCCACCGTGGAGGAGATGCCCCAGATCAACTGGGGCGCTGCGGTTTTGGCCGCGACGTACAGGGGCCTGTGCACCGGGTGCACCAAGACGGACGCCTAGTCGATCCTCCTCGGATGCCCGCTTCTGCTGCACCTATGGAGCTACGAGCGGCTTCCCGTCGGTCGGCCATCGGTCGACCGATCGCCGTACCGGGAGCTGGAGGAGGGGCACGACCCAGCAGATAGGCCGACCATGGGGTCGATGTGGTGCCAGCGCCAGGTTCGTACTTCGAGCTAACTTCGTTCATTAGCTATCTGAAAGTAATGCAATTCGCCGAGCTAACTCATTCTCTTGTTTGCAGCTCTCTTGGACGGAGCAGACCAGGAGGTCGTACCTGGACTTCGTCGGCCAGATCGACACCCTCACCGACCGCGAGGTTATCTGGCAGCCGTACACCGACGCCTTGGTCGCCACGCGTGCACCACATGGTCTCTCGTCCCTGTGCATTCGGGACCGTGACTTCTGGATGACGAAGACGCCGCTCGTCCACGACATGTACGTCGAGGAGTACCACATCGAGCGTGTGCTGAGGCAGTTCGCCTGTGCTCGTCGCACACACCGTCGACCCGTCTGTGCACCTGTAAGTTCATTGCAAACTTAAATAGTTTCTGTGGACGAGTGAAGAAAGTTAGTTTGCTGACCAATATGCTGTTTGTTGTTGTAGGTGAACGAGGAAGGGGTCGAGGACTTCGGCCCCTTTTTTGGAGAAGCTGCAGGACTACCTGGACGCGTGGGCGACCGCCGCGCAGAACATCGTCGTCGAGCCGCGCTTACACGACGACGACGCTTGGAGAGCGTACCTGCAGTGGTACATGGCGAGGACCCGGTCGCACGTGACGTACGCCCCCCCGAACCCTCGCCTCGACCTCGTGCCAGCGTCGACGTACCCCTACCGACGGGATCAGTCCCACAGCATCTTAGTAAGTTCTTTTGCATTAATTCAAATTAAGTCACATTCGCTAAAGTTTCGTTGTACTAACAATCCGTCCGATCTTGACAGTACGACACAGCTCGGGAGATGTACCACCTGGCCCAGCACGTGGGCTCGACGATGGACCAGTTGTCGTTGGACCGGATACGAACAGAGCTGTAGAAGATGGTGGGCCTGAGCCAGCGGATCATGCAGGCGGTGAACTTCCGCGGCGACGAAGGTTACCTCCTTCCCCGCCACCCCTCCTCCTCCAGCAGCTGTGCCTCTACCTCAGCTTCGTACCAGGCACCCTCGTCCTCGACACGTCCACCGTTCGCGCCCACTGCGTCCGCTCCGTACCTGGCGCAGCCGAGTGCTTTCTACGCCACAGGTACATGACGGGATCGTACATGTTTTTTGTTGCTAGTTATATTATCTAGAGAGACCACGACATATTTTATTGATCCATGACGATCTAATATTTTTATAGAGAGACCACCGATACCTACGGGACCGGGGCCTTCGTCGTGGGAAGCAGCTTCACCGGTTCAGCAGCAGCCAGTGTTTGAGCCACCCGTTCAGCAGCAGCAGCCAGTGTTTGAGCCGCCTGTTCAGCAGCAGCCACTGTTTCAGACACCTGCTTCGGATGACTACTACATTGGCGACACACCACCGCTGGAGTTTCCGTTGGCCGACTTGTTGGGCGGCAGCGCCGACGAGATCGGTGGTACACAGCTGACAGGAGCCCCGCCCGTGACCTAGCCGATGCAGCAGACGCAGGAGGAGCAGCGCGTGATGATGGAGGACTTCCACGACTCGGCACGGCGTGCAGGCGAGGTGTTGGCGGCGGCAGCGTCGGTGGAGGCGGAGGCGCAGGCGACCGGAGGGGGGCCCGTCTCGTCGGGCTCGGCTACTCCAGAGAAAGCGACCAGAGGGGGGGGCGTCCCGTCGGGCTCGGCTACTCCACAGGCAGCGACCGGAGGGGGGGCCGTCCCATCGGGCTCAGGTGCTCCCTTAGCGACACCGCCCCCCGAGCCGGCGGTCGGAGGACGCGATCGCCATCCACGCGACCCCCTCACATACCCGACCCACCACACGAGGGCGGCGGCAGCGGCGAGGAGGAAGGAGCACCAGGGTCCGCCACGACCGACGAAACGCGGTCGTATTTAGATTTGTATTTGGACACTTGTCGTGTACAGTACTTTGTTTGTTCTAATTATTTTATGTATTTTCGTATTTAGTTGCCTATTATTTCGCATTTGTAGTATTGAGAAAAAAAAACCAAAAAACCAAAAACAAAAAAGAAAAAAACCGAAAACAAAACCTACCGCCAGTTGAATCGGCGGTAGGCTTAATGAAACCGCCGTTTCAACTGGCGGTAGCTGCCAGCCAGCCTGCCGCCACCCATACCGGCCCTGCCGCCACTGTTGCAATCCTACCGCCAGTTGAAACGGCGGCAGGTACTTACCGCCGTTTGAGGCGGCGGTAGGTTCCTACCGCCGTTTGAATTGGCGGCAGGGATCCAACCGCCGTTTCAAACGGCGGTTCGTGACTATTTCTGCCAATGTTGAATCCGACTATTTATTTTCATAAAATCAAAGAAAATTAAATATAAAAAATCAGGGAAATAAAAGGAAAGAAAGATCCCCACGAGACAAAGTCCATCTAGTTATCAGTAGTTTCTTCCAAGGCCAAAAAATTCTACAAATGTAGCTCAGTTTGATGGATTAGCTAGGCCGGCGACTAGCTTGCTGGACTTCCACTTTGCTGTCGCGTGCAGGCGACTAGAGCCACCTGCAGACCGCCGGCCGGTGGCAGGAGCAGGACCAAACCATTCGTGCGACCAAACCTGTATATAGCGACGACACCATGCATGCTCGATGCGCCGGCCAGTCGTCCACCACCACATGTTACGCGTGCGGCTACCTGTTTCTGTTGCTACTCATATGTATAGTAGCAACACGCTTGTTCGGCGCCGTCTAGCTAGCTCCCCGGCCCATCTCCCTTGTATATTTAGCCTCTCTTACAGTATGTATGCATACTACTCCTATGAATTGAGCTTTTTTAGTGATAGATGATGTGCTCGTAAAAAACGAGGCGTGGGGCGCTAGTTATGACTTTATCCATATTGAATTTGCCATTCCAGTCTTTTGGATGTACTAATAAAACTATAAAAGTAGGGTTGCATGTGTTTATGTTTTCGTAAGGACGAGCTAGTGTGCGATGAGGGATGAGTATGTAGTGTGTGATTCGGGAAAAACAAATAGATGGGACGACAGGATCAGGTTCATCAGGTTCATCCGAGACCCGTTTTGGAATTGGGCGGCAGCTTACTTTATTCCAACGTTATACAGTTACATTAGCAGGTACTCCGCACTTGCACGTCAGGCAACTACGTACCTAACATGCATGTGTCTCTGATCGGACAAGGGGCACTTTGGTTCGTGCCGCATATATGCATTGGTTTGGCAAAAGAGAGATCATATCAAAGCCGGAACGCATGGAAACATGGAAAAAGGTAAGGAGAAAAGGATCATGCGAGCATCAAAGCATAAGCTATATACGTAGTAGTGTAAGACAATGGGACGAAAGGCGGCTTAGTTAAGCACGTGATTATTGCTGCCTAGCTAAAACTAGCAACGTTAGCTGTTAAGCAGGAGGCAGGTAAGATGCTACTTCTTCCGTTGCAAATTACAATTCGTTTGACTTTTGTAACATCAAATTTGAGTGCTCTTATTCAAAAAAAATGATGCAAAATATCATATTATTTTTGTTATGACTTGTTTTATTAATAAAGATCATAAAAAATAACTTACATTTAACTATATTTGCACAAAATTTTAATAAAATGAGTGATCAAATTTTGGGTTACAAAAATTAAACGACCTATTAATTTGAAATGGAGAAAGTAAATGCCAATGGGATGGCCCCGCGCACTGCCCAGCTGATGTGACGCGACGTGGATGTATGGAACCTGGAGGTGCATGAATCCCGTACGTAGCAGTCGATGGATCGCACGATCGATTGATAGAAGAAATTACACGACATAAACGTGCGCGATCCACGTTTTTTCTTTTAATTGGTATCCTAGTAATAATATACATAGAGTATATACAGTAAATGTCGTAGTCGTAGTAAAGAAAAATTGCACATAGCGAATTCCGTGTGATCACACACTAATCTTTTATGGGATATTCTTTTGGTGGAAGACCCGAAAATTGTCAAGATTATATTTCTAATATAAAAGCAGTGGCCCCGCATTGCCAAAAGGGGTCAAACTGATGGAGCCCAGTGGGTTGATTATTGCTTTTACATGTGTTCGAGTACTAGTAATTATGATTAATGTTAATCGTTCACGTATGTTCACGTATGTCGCCACTCCTTGTTAAAAATAATGTCTCGGGAAGAATAATTAATGGTGCCCAAAATCCACCTGTATATACTCCAGCCAAGGTATATTAGCACCTTAGTGAAATCACTAGCGGAGTCTACTGATATTTAGCGCACCTCTACGAAGGAGTTGAGACATCTCTATAAAAGGTTGTTGCTTTCGGAGGAGCATCAGGACAAGAAGGTAACCATCGATCATCAAAGCATTTCTATGTACGGGTGCTTTGACAAATTGAAACCATCGAAGGAGAGGTAACAAACGAATTCCTAGCAAGATCGATCGTCAATTGGTTTTTTCTTAACAAACACCGCCAATTGGTTGATGTCTCTTTATTTTCTTCTTCCTCTTTCCCCGTTTCAACATGAAAGAATGTAATGTAGCGAAGAAAAAAGGCATCACAGGGTTGGTTTATAGTATGCATTTAATTTGCTCTAGCTAGAGCTTGCTAATAATTAATAAGCTTGTGGTGGTTCTACTAGTAAATTAACAAGGTAATCAAGTAGAAATGCTGAAAGGTTAATTAATAGATTGGTGGAGAAGAAGCGGAGAAACGACTCACATATGGTAGAACTAGATATGCTTTGCATAGATCTTTGTGAGTGGGCCTATGCAATGATGTGCGCGTGTATGCAACTCCGATCTAGTGGATCTACCGTGCATAGAGATTGGAGCAGACAACACCACCAACAATAGTCGATGTGGTCAGGCACGCATCTAGCGGTGGGGCTGGAGCTCCTCTACACATCAGAATCTCATGGAACCCCCCACCCACCAAAGATCTCTACAAGGTTGAGAAAGACGCCGAAGAGAGAAGGAGAGGAGAAGCCGAGAAGAGCTTCGTATAAGCTCGATCCTAGCTCTGTCACTGAATGTGGTCGGCTAATTATTACAGTATCAGAGTTAAACCTGCGGTTACCCTGTGCATTACCAACTTTCCGTACATGGAAACATCTACCATTGTCGGTCGGCGTGCTTCCATTCTGTGTGGTGATCATTGGAAACAAGATACTATACCACGCTGTGAGTGAGCATTGGCAGCACGTGCGATGCCTGGCGAACAGGCAAATGGCGCGCGAGGTAGGTGTCCGTGTCTGTGGTTGTTATTCCGCGCGCTGCAGTGCAGGTGCAGGAGTATAGCGTCAGTACTCTGTACTCGGGTGAATGGCTGAATGCGAGTCGATGTGACGCGCGGCGGCTCCATGCTGACCCGAACCCGATGGCGTTGGCGGCTGGCCGTTCCAATCCCAATCATGCGCAGCCGCAGCTAGCGCTGGGCAGGAGGAAAGCGAGGGAGAAACAAACGTGATCCACGCGCAGCCCAGCCTGCTCCTCTTTTTTTTTTTTTTTTTGGGTCTCGTCGTTCCCTTCCCCCCTCCGTCCGACTCCGGCCAGGCCGGGCCGCGGTCGCAGCCGGCGTCATGCACGCGCAGCGCGAGGCCACGGACGACGACGATGATGATGATGCCATTCCTCTCAGCGCATGCGTGCAGGCAGCTGGTGTCGGCGGCGTCGGAGCAACTAATAACGCCACGGCCGCGATCGGCGCCGGTAGCTAGTCGGATGCATGGACGGATGGACCAGAAGATGAGAAGAATTCCAGCCACGCGATGATACTCCCTCCGTCCCTAAATATAAGCAATCTTCGATTTCCGTGATGCACGTTTGACCATTCGTCTTATTCAAAAAATTTGTACAAATGGTAAAATAATTATGATATATTTAAAATATATACGATGATAAAACATGTCATAACAAAATAAATAATATTTTCATAAATTTTTTGAATAAGACAAGTGGTCAATCGTGATCAGAAAAAGTGAACAAATACTTGTATTTAGGGACAGAGGGAGTACATGAGACGACGACAACGACAACGATGCGGCCCACCAGTCGGATCGGCCGCCGGAGCGCCCCAGGACCAGTGTGTCCGGCTGCCTCGATCGCATCGCGCGACGCGTCCGTCGTACGCAACACATATGCGCGGACGGAATGGACTGGACGCCATGCGGCCATGCCAGTGCGTGGCATGGGATGGTGGGGGCCTTGATTAGCTTCTTCCATCTCTCATAACAAGACTTGGTGGTAATAGCGAACCGGCGGCCGGCCGAGGTAGTAGACGATGACAGCTAGGTTCACCACCGCGCGCCGGATCGGACCCCTCCCCGTTCACCATGCTTGCTTTCGGCCGAGTACTACAGGACAGGGCGGCGGGGCCGGGCTCCACCGTCCCGTACGTCCTCGCTTGCTCGCTCGCTCGCTCTCCATTTCCGTTCAACGACGGAGCACCGATTCAATGTCCTCAGCAACAAGCTGGAGTAGTAGGAGGAAAACGAAGGGGAAAATCCAACCAATCATCACCCTGCTGGGCCACTTGCGGGCGGACAGACAATTCTCCTCTCCTTCTCGCAGATACGTCCCTCAACTCCGCTCTAATTAATAATCTCCCTGGACCTTCTGCCCTGCTACTAGAGTAGTAGAACAATTAATTTCTGTACTATGCAAATAAACGACGCCGCCAAATTTCTCACGGCAAAGCTACATACTCCATGTCGGCAAATGAATTGGAGTAGTGAATAATTAAAGGAGAGGGATGGGCCAACCCTGCTGGGAGGGACCAGAGGTTGAAGAAGCTACTAGGAGCCTCATTCATTCATTCACCCCCCTGTGTACGGACGGGTCGAGATAAAAAGTTGCAGGGCTTATGCGTAAATATGTACTAAGCCAATGGCGACAGGTAATGAAAATATAATTAGAATAAAAAAGAAAACTCATGGAACAAGCCGATCCAGGTGGGGCTGGGGCGTAAAGAGAGGGAAATGGGAAAGCAGGAGGAACGCGTGCTTTCCCCCATTCACATCACATGCTTTGCAGGCCCCGCCACCACGTGACGACAGCCCGGGCGGGCGGGTGAAAAACATTGCATTCGGACAGGCCACCACGCGAGCAAAACGTGCTCCACTCCAACCCCACTGGCCACTGCCATGAAGCTTCCTCCCTCCCTCCTCGTGGAGGTGGACGCGGTTGATATCTCCTCCCGCTACGCGTACACGCCACGCTGCCATTTTGTTTTTTTTCTTTTCTTCTTCTTCCGTGATCCACAGCTTACGCGACTGACCAAAAAAACATTAGAAATTCCCATGAGGGTACTTAACATCGTTAGACTAGCTGTAAGATGTATAGTGTTTTGTAAGGAGTGAGCACCTTTTTTTTTTAAGAAAACAAGAGTGAGCACTTGACGACAGAAGCAAACAAAACGAGTGTAGAACATGATTCTATATCCCATCACTACTAATTTTAGTAGGAATGTGTTTTAACTCCCACGTTCCCTTCTTCCACCATTTCAAGTAGGGAATATATTGTGCACCCTTTGACACTTCCTTCAGTGCGGACCACATTTCCCTTGTCCCTTCCATTTAAAAAAATGGCACGTGTCGTCTTAATCCTCAAGTCTTTGCCCATAGCGTGATGGTGTTAGTATGATTGTTATACAATACATATTATTTTGCATGGACACCATTTCTATGGAGCGTGGCGAACCCCATGTTTTGTGTTAATACAAGCACGAAAAAAACGAATTTAAAACATGTTATATTTCGATACCGTACGTAGCCTCCTGCCTTCTACTAGTATTTCAAACTTAAGGCCATTGTAACATCACATGCTCCCAACTTATTCTAGATTAAAAGCTGCTTAGGACCTCTGGAATGAAATCTCGTCACATCTCCCTCCCTTGTCACCTTGACACTTCTTGGACTTATTCGAATCAATGGTAATTCCTTAGGTGCGGACCCACATCTCCCTTGTCACCTTCATAAAAAAATAAAGAGGAAGATGTTCCATCGAAGAGGTTAATGCTCAGTCGTGTAGATTTGATTGTTTGGAGTTTTTTTTCCAAATAAATAATTACCAAAAGTCAAATAGGATTGTATTATGTAGCTATCTAAACCTAAACCTTGGTTTGCATGCAGGTATGGATCCTGGAAGGGGTCATATGCCCCCAAGCCTCCACCCCATCCATGTTCGCTACAATTCATTTGCTTTGCACTAAATTTTACTTAAATCATTTGGTTGAGCCATAGTTTTTAAGAAATTTACATGACCTTCCTCATATTCCTCTTCTTGATCTGCGTTAGAGTGTGGGCATCGACTACAATTGCGGGTGCTCTTCTGAGTGACAACATCAACCATCAGGGCTGCAAGCACCAACAAGAGTATGAAAACAACCACTTTTGATTTTCCTACCATTTTGTGTCAAGAGGATGATGTGTGCGCGCGCGTTTTTGCACCCATTGTGCTCAATTTAAAGATTCATCTTTGCTTGTATGCATGTTTTTATTCTTTGTCTACTATCAAAATGGACAATGCAAGCATGCATTTTGTTTTTTTATCACGAGTACTATTGCTGCAATCTAACTACCTGTTCTTATAAGGTCACAAATCTTGAATTAGCACAGGCTCTTGCTTTCAGGAGTGCAATTCTCTTTGCTTCTAGTCCCATATAATCAGGTAATAATTGCAACTGATTGTCTTTCTTTAGTGCATAAACTCTAGTTGGATGGCAAGGACCGCTCCCATACAGGAATCAGTGGCAGAGCTAGAATATTTTTGTAGCTGGGACGAGTTCTGCTAATGGATATTTTACATTTGCTAAAAATGAAGTATGGATGCTTATAGATGACCACAATCAATGTTGTTTGCTAATACACAGAGGTCATCTGTAGATGGTCTCCGGCAGATAGCTGGGGCGGCCGCCCCAGCTCGCCTACACGTGGCTACACCACTTACAAGAATCATCATCCTAGATATCGGGAAGCGGCACATGATTCAACTTGTGTGTTTTTTTCTTTTATTCATGTAATGTAATGAGGTAGCTCACGTACTTGCTAGGTCAGCCGATCAGCTCTCTGAATCGGTCTGGTTTGATATAGCGTCAGAGTTTCTTTGGCCTTCTCTATGTAACGATTGGTTGAATGAATGAATATCTGCCGTTTGTAAAAAAAAAACTACAGTACATGTTCTTCTTCGAGCCAGGGGTGGGGTGCACGTAGCATTTGGTTGCCGAATCCAAAAGGGCGTGAATGCGTGGTGGCGCATCCGGTGATCAAGTTGCGCGAGTAGACTAGAATCAACACACGGCTTTGCCGTGCTGGCCTTTTGCTAGGCCAGTGTTAATACCCAGAGGTAATACCCAGAGGTGTATATCTATTTGTTGTGAAGTATATTTGTCGTCATTGCTAAAGAGCGAATATGTGATAAGTAACTGCGAATATGTGATAAGTAACTATTAAGCTCCTGCTTATTATAAGTGAGGATGCCTCTGGCAGATAAATCTACTTAGGTGTTTCAAGTGCCTATATGTCACCATAATACTGCTTTAGATTTATCATGATCTCAAGGATCGATTCTACTGTATATAAGTAAGGAAGCACTTGTACATACCAAGCTGCCAAGATGTAACTATAATAGGTATTGCTTTAGGTGTATCAACATCATTACTTGTTCTGAAATTAAGCCTACAGCTATTTCATAGCATTATTATGGCACATGCCAGTAAATTTAATTCATGAACAATCTGCAAGTACATTGTGCTCTAAAAAGAAAAAGTCATATCTATTTTTTGTATCCAAATGTTCCCTGTATCTTGACCAAGTGAAACTTTTAACAATGCCCAGAGCTTAGCTTGTCGTTCTTGTTGAGAAATTCCAATAGATCCATCAATGGTTTTATCTACAATGGTGATAAAAATTTAAAAATATATCTTGTACGGTAAAAAGATGCATAACCAGAAGCTCAGCACAAAGTGAGCACTTCTACATTTTCCATTGCCCTTTTACCAAATGTCAAGAAGTAACATATGAACGAAACTTGATGTGAAGACAAGTATTGTGATTTACATAGACCTGCATATAGATGTATATTATTGGATCAGAAAAGCCAAACAAAAAGTTGGTTACCAATTGAATACCTTATTTGTGTATCGTCGTTCTGTGTCACTTTGATACATCCCGCTTTTCATTTCCCATTGTGAAAGGTTTATAAAGGCAGCCTCACTATTTCTACGGAGATATAAAAAAATTTTAACTGCAATGACAAAGATTTGTTGTTATAACAAAGAAGAATTGGATTCCTCAAAAGAAGAGGTTGCTCTTTTTCTGGTCAACAATTGAATATCTCAGGTGCAGTAAAGGACTAAAGCGTGTTTGTAGTTACATGTGCACCATAAATCAGAGGAAACACCAAGAACAGATATAAACACTACTGTGAATAGACATTGAAAAAAAGACTCTGATTGGAGAAAGAACTTTTTTCAGAAAAAGAATTGATAGTTGTGCTAAATAAAAAAATACATGCACTTATAAGTATTGCAGAATATGGTAAAGAGCCGAATAATTACTGAAGTATTGCAACTTTTAGAATCAATATCTATTCATACTCACATAACTAAATATGTTAGTGTGCATTGTCTTTAGGCTTTAATCCCAGCCCCTGCCTTTTCTTTTTAACCATCTATCTGCTGTCGTGACCTTTTTTTTCTTTGGAGGGCCAACTGTGGGGAAAGTTTCCCACAGAACTTCAGTTTTTATTTATAGAGCTACGCGGGATACTTACTTACAAGGAGGTAGAAGGGAGGAGGAATGAGAGGAGCAGAGGTACTAAATTACGTTGCAGAGTTTAGCCGTTGAATGAAAAATTATTTTCTGTCCTCCTTAAAATGAACTAAATGTAGAAGGACTTTGGTCTTTGAATCTCACGACGCAAAATGACAGGTTAGCCCTGGAATTGCTGAAAATTACAACATTGGTACAAATCGTGGTTAGAAGCTCTATGTCCATAATGATTGTTCGACTTGTTTGTGCTTTAGTTGACTAAAACATCAGCAAGTTTCCGCAGATTATGCAAATTTCCAACAAATGCAAATCTGGCCATGTTCCATTAGTTAGAGATTACAGTTTCAATCTTAAGCTTTCACATATGTTAAATTGAAAAGCACAACTTCTAACAGAGGTAAGATAGTGACTGTGTTAAATTAGGATCTGACAAGTTTAATTTCTATAACCGTCGGTCGATTACCTTTGATATATTGTTGCTCCCCTTGTATATCCACTGCTGGTGGTGGTGTGTTGGAGGCTTCAAGCTACCTGTTTATCTCCCTCCATATTTGGCTCAAACCTGATAGTGATAGGTATTGACCTATGCTACCAAGATTGCAAGTTCAGATACAGAGCTAATTCCTGAACAATTCAGAAAGTAACCAAGCTGATATTCCAAGTGCCTAATTAATACCTCAATTGCTACAGATAAGGAAGATTTAGTTAATTTTTGGTAGAATATTCTGACAGTTAGACTTTAATCTCATATATTTTTCCAAGAAAGCAGTTAGGCAACTTGTAGATAAGATCTTATTCTGACAATGTGTACTCTGTAATCTAATAGATAAGCACATCAATCAATAATGCATAGAGGAATGTTGTTTGTAATCTAATAGATAAGCACATCAATCAATAATATCTCGGGGGAGCATACCTTGTTAAATCATCTTGAGATTATTAGTTCTGGAGACGTTCACACACTCGCAGGGCAGATCGTGCTTTGGTCAAGGTGATTCTTTTCATCCTCACGCTTGCATGCCAGAGCCAGATCGAGAATTGCTTGGGTGATGGAAAAAGGACGGAAGGATTATTGTTTCTGTGATGCTGCTACAGCATTGGCGACGGTGCTCGCTGCTGGATTTGTGGAACGAAGAAAAGCTGGCACGGCGGAGGTGAGGCAGATTGGGAACCTGGGCAGTCGGCGGTAGGTAGCGCGCTGCGTTGCCCAGGATAACCAGCGGCCATAGCGGCGAGGTAGGAGACGAGCCACATGCGACGAAAAGCGCGGGGGAAGGAGCAGGCCAGCGGAAGCCGGGCGGCACGGCCGCAGGTCGCAGGCGGAGGTCGGAACCTCGGAGGGGAAGAAGCCGCGGGTTCCCGACGATTCGCGAGCTATCCGGGTTTGCATATTAACGAGCGTGAGACCCGGACCGATCTGACGGCTGTTTATTGCGAGCTGTGGAGATCCGACGGCTATCGGGTTAACGGGCGACGTGGACCCGCTGACCGCCCGCGGAATGAACCCATGTTTCGTCTATTAAAGATAAAGATTAGAGTAATCCCGGGCCGCGACAGCGACCTGGCGGCCCACCTGCCTGGCACTGTTGCACAGCTGGCCCGCTTGTCTATTAACATTATTAACACTAACCTCCAGCAGACCGCCGGATCATCACGGATTAGAATATAGCAGCACGCGCATCTGTTTCGCCCCCACAGTAAACTAATAATACTACTAGTATTATGCTGCTATAAAACCAAGCAAAGCACGAGCCGCACGATGCCGGGCTCGCTAAACACGTGAGGCCCATAACGGACGGCCCAGATTTTGTGCCAGGTTTTAAACGATAAGATCGCGGGCGGGTCGCTCTCGTCCCTCTCCCGTCCCGCCCCCGTACCTTATTTATATTCGGCTGTCTGCTACGTGGGCCCTCCGACCGAGGACTTTTCTCCTACTCCGCCCGTTTCTCTGCACGTGGGCCATCTCGCTGCACCGCAATGGCAAATTGGACCCGTGGATCTAGTCAACGGTCAAACAGAGCCGGCTCCCGGCTGGTTGGCGTGATTGCCTGGGCTATCTGCCTCACAGGCTCACACTCCTCACTACTACTCCTAGCAGGCCACTCAGCTCGGCTCGGCAGCCGCATCTCCAAGCTCACTCACGGACTCACCCTGGCCTGCAACATGTGGCTTGCGCACAGCGCACGTGAGTGATCCTGAAAAAAAAAGCTTGTAATGCTCCAATGGGAGCATGGAATATACGTGATGTTTCTGTTTAATAAAAAACATATACCTGTTTCTGTGTTCATAAAATACATATTGACAATTATGTACAAACACAATACAAATCTGTTGCATCCTAGAAATCAAGAGAAGTATTCAAATTAGGCTAAGCAGAAAATGGTGGCTTTGGGTCATGATCCCAATACCCATGCAACAGAGGAGCTACCTGCCCTTAAAAAATGCAGCTCTCACAAAGTACTGGTATTAGGTCATTAGGTGGCGGGTCTGTTCTTCCTCGTCGTACTGATTGTGGTACTCCCATGCCCATAAAGGAGAAATCGGTGTGCAATTGACTTAGAAGTATATTGGAACGCAGGAATAATCATGGTAATGTTCACACAATCAACGATGCAAATCATTTGCCAACATATTGTTTTGCAAATATTTTTGGACACAATAATAATCATCTGTCTCTTCTGCATTTGGCCATGGCCTTCTACGGTGATTCACGAAAAAAAATCCTCTTGCACAAAGTTGTTGTTCTCTCTAAACCTGATCTTTCTTGAAAGGAGTTGAGAAATCAACAAAATCAGTGCTACCCATTATTTTTGCATGTGGGAAATTTGCAATGCGTGTGATCCATCACATACACATGTCCTATGTCCTCCATCTCCTCATACCCACAGCAAGATTTGGTGCTCCAATACATTTTCATGTGAAAAATGCCTAGCTAGCTCCACTTGATATTATATTTCAAACATACATGCTTTTGTTGAAATGTATAGATACAATGAGCTAATGACACCCTAAAAACACCTTGGACAACATGTGCTTTTTATGTAATAAAGTATTTTCTCACATCCATCCGTTACCCCTAAGAATGACAAGAACAAGATCTACCATATCACCAAAACTCAATATTCTTTTATGTGAAAAGCTGGCATATGATCCGGTTGATATGCATGCTCGACTCATTCTTGACTTCCATCAATATATGGTTGGTGACCCACAGTATTCCCATATATAATTACTTGATCACAGTAATACCAAGATCCTAAAAAATATAATTCTATCCAGCTTGAAAAACGCCCTGTTGTTCTACACGAATCTACTATTATCATGAGCAATAAAATTCCAGCTTTTCAAAGATATCGATATTAAGTGTTTTCCAACTAGCATTATCTTACGCGAAGAAGTTATCAATGCGATCCAGCCAATGCGCATGGCCCACGCCTCGCTCCCGCTCCAACCTATATCCGGCGGCGATCCACGTCATTCTCACATGTAAAAGGGCCCACCCCTCTAAATATTATGCTCAAAATCGAAAATAGCCCATGGAAAAATAAAACCATCCGTCATTGACAAGTGGGTCTGACCACGAACAAGAACCATGCAGAAAGGGGTTTCACCCGCTGACAAGGCGGGCCCACCTCGCAGGAGGAGGGCTACAAACCCGGCGGTTACACAAACGCAGGCTCCTGAATTTTAGCTTCACCCTCTCCTAATCGACCCCGGCGAATAACCCGTTTTACTATTTGGCGCCGCGCAGGCCCCTGCTGCCCCGACCGGTGAGGACATGTTTCCGGATTTGCCCTCGGCAGGCGAACGACAAGTGGGACAAGCGCCCACCCGTGGCACGGGCGTTTTCGGGTTTGTGCCTTAATCCCATGGATTCCGCGTTCTAAACCATTTCTTTCGCTTTCCCCTCGCCCTCCATTCTCCACCCACCATTTTCCTCCTACTCCTCGCCACCTCTTCCGTCTCCACCCCGCCCTCCTCCTCCAGTCCTCCTCGGCTCGGCCGGCTCGGCTGCCCATGAACCTGTGGACGGACGACAACGCCTCCATGATGGAGGCCTTCATGGCCTCCGCTGACCTCCCCGCCTTCCCCTGGGGTGCGCCGGCCGGGGGCGGTGCCTCGTCGGCCGCCGCCACGCCGCCGCCGCCGCAGCAGATGCAGGCGGCGATGGCTCCGGGGTTCAACCAGGACACGCTGCAGCAGCGCCTGCAGGCCATGATTGACGGCTCCAGGGAGACCTGGACCTACGCCATCTTCTGGCAGTCCTCCGTCGACGCCGGTACCGGGGCCTCGCTGCTCGGCTGGGGGGACGGCTACTACAAGGGCTGCGACGACGACAAGCTCAAGCAGAAGCCGCTCACCCCCGCCGCCCAGGCCGAGCAGGAGCACCGCAAGCGCGTGCTCCGCGAGCTTAATTCGCTCATCTCCGGCGCCGCCGCAGCCCCAGACGAGGCCGTCGAGGAGGAGGTCACCGATACCGAGTGGTTCTTCCTCGTCTCCATGACGCAGTCGTTCCTCAACAGCTCTGGCCTCCCGGGGCAGGCGCTCTTCACCGGGCAGCTCAACTGGATCGCCTCCGGCCTCTCCTCTGCGCCGTGCGAGCGCGCGCGGCAGGCCTACACCTTCGGCCTCCGCACCATGGTCTGCGTCCCCGTTGGCACGGGGGTGCTCGAGCTCGGCTCCACCGACGTTGTCTTCCAGACCGCCGAGAGCATGGCTAAGATCCGCTCGCTCTTTGGGGGCGGGGGCGGAGCAGGGGGCGGCTCGTGGCCGCCCGTGCAGGCTCCGGCGCCGCCGCAGCAGCAGCCGGCGGCCGGAGCGGACCAGGCGGAGACGGATCCCTCCGTGCTCTGGCTCGCCGACGCGCCGGTCATGGACATCAAGGATTCCCTGTCGCACCCATCGGCCGAGATCTCTGTCTCCAAGCCGCCGCCGCCGCCGCAGATCCACTTCGAGAACGGGAGCACGAGCACCCTCACGGAGAACCCCAGCCCCTCCGTGCACGCGCCTCCTCCCCCGCCGGCGCCTGCTGCCGCGCCCCCTCAGCGGCAGCACCAGCACAACCAGGCTCAGCAGGGCCCCTTCCGCCGGGAGCTAAACTTCTCCGACTTCGCGTCCAATCCCTCCATGGCGGTGGCCCCGCCGTTCTTCAAGCCCGAGTCCGGGGAGATCCTCAGTTTCGGCGCCGACAGCAACGGCCGGAGGAACACGTCGCCGGCGCCCCCTGCCGCCACAGCCAGCTTGACCACCGCGCCCGGGAGCCTCTTCTCGCAGCACACGGCGACCCTGACGACCGCCGCGGCGAACGACACGAAGAACAACAACAACAACAAGCGTTCGATGGAGGCCACCTCTCGCGCGAGCAACACCAACCACCACCCGGCGGCGACGGCGAACGAGGGCATGCTGTCCTTCTCGTCGGCGCCGACGACACGGCCGTCGACGGGGACGGGCGCGCCGGCCAAGTCGGAGTCTGACCACTCGGACCTTGACGCCTCGGTGCGCGAGGTGGAGAGCAGCCGCGTGGTGGCGCCGCCGCCGCCGGAGGCGGAGAAGCGGCCGCGCAAGCGCGGGCGGAAGCCGGCGAACGGGCGCGAGGAGCCGCTGAACCACGTGGAAGCGGAGCGGCAGCGGCGCGAGAAGCTGAACCAACGCTTCTACGCGCTGCGCGCCGTGGTGCCCAACGTGTCCAAGATGGACAAGGCGTCTCTGCTCGGCGACGCCATCTCCTACATCAACGAGCTCCGCGGCAAGCTGACGTCGCTGGAGTCCGATAAGGACACGCTGCACGCCCAGATTGAGGCGCTGAAGAAGGAGCGCGACGCGCGGCCGGCCCCGCACGCTGCCGGGCTCGGCGGCCACGACGGTGGGCCGCGGTGCCACGCCGTGGAGATCGACGCCAAGATCCTCGGGCTGGAGGCCATGATCCGCGTGCAGTGCCACAAGCGCAACCACCCGTCGGCGCGGCTCATGACGGCGCTGCGCGAGCTGGACCTTGACGTCTACCACGCCAGTGTCTCCGTAGTCAAGGACCTCATGATCCAGCAGGTCGCCGTGAAGATGGCCAGCCGCGTGTACTCCCAAGATCAGCTCAACGCCGCCCTCTACACCCGCCTCGCCGAGCCTGGCACTGCCATGGGCAGGTAACTGGGGCAGTGGGGCACCTGTGTCCGGCTGCCAGATAGTAGGGACGATACTGTTGTTACCGTTACCACCACCGGATCAGTCGTCGTCTCGCCGTCACCTCCATTGTTACAACACGATAGCCAGAGAGATTCAGGAGGAGGAAGAAGACGATTACTCCGGTGCTGTTGTAAACTTTAGAAGGGGAGGATGGATGATGATGATACTTAGCTGCTGCTGTTTTGTTCATCGTCGTCTGTAATTTTTGTTTTTGCTAGTAGCGTGATAATTAGCAGGGCCTTGTTTAGTTCGGTGAAAAATTTGTCTTTTCAACGTTTGGAACTCCTGTAGCATACTGTAGCACGTTTCGTTTGTTTGTGGTAAATATTATCCTACCATGACCTAACTAAGCTCAAAAGATTCGTGTCGCAAAATACATCAAAACTGTGTAATTAGTTATTTTTTTACTTATATTTAATACTCCGAACATATGTCTTTTGACGTATTTAATGTGATGTGATGGAGAGAGAGTGGAGAAAAAGTTGGAAAATTTAGCCAACTAAACAAGGCCAGCAGGCGTCCATCCAGTCTTGTTAATTACTACCCTACCTATATTGTCATAGAGCTGTGAATGTGATGATGGATCGATCTATCGACGCTGCGGCGTTGGTTGGATCGAAAGGTGTATATAGGGTGGATTGATCGTCGTTGTACCGGGCGCGCGATGCCCTGATGTATGTATGTTGCAGCAGGATCTCGCCTGAAATGCAGTCAGTTTTTTTGATCTCACAGCAATCCATAGTCTCAGGTTGGTTTACCGTTGAATCGTTTGACTGATCGATTGATCTTGTTTGATTACCATTCGAGGAAGAATGCTTTGACTGACGAGAGACGAGCTGGAAGCCTGAAAGTCCAGGGTTGAGGAACGGCTGCCGCCGTCCCGTCACCTGCGAAAGCGTGCTTGAAGTGTTAACACGAGCGACAGTAGGCCTGGATTTGCACATGACATGATGGAGACGCCATGGGAGCAAGGGGCATGTGGAGTTGGGTAGACTTCACCATCAAGCACGTGCAAGCACTAGGGGTGGGGAGGGAGTTAGGCGAGATAAGGAGAAGCAACTTTCCCCTTCTTCTATAAATCTAAACTAAAAAAAAGGAGAAGCAACTTGCTTATTAGCCCATGAATCCGCAGGAATTTCACATGGAGCGCCACAGTTTCCTCATGAATTAAGAATCCATTAGTAGTACTACTTCAGAAACGGGGCCTTGACTTGCATAAACACGATTATCCAGTGGCCAGCCAACCACTGCCTGTGAAGCAATCAACGTCACAACTCACAAAAGATGCTATTGCTGTAGCGATGGATGAGAGGCATGGGTGCAAACCATATCACCTGGCCTTTTTATGTACAAAAACATCCTTTTATATTAGTGCTACCGATGGTTTTCTTCTGAGATGTTTATAGAAATGTTTTGTGGAGGGGGCAAGAGTGGCGTGCGGCTTTGCTTATGGCGCATGTGACTTTGAACTAACACCAGCCAGGGCCGGCCATAACTGGCCAACAAAAGGAGCTTTGCTGTTTGCTTGCCTCCCCAACCCGTCTCACATGCACTCATCCACATCCGCTGCCGCGCACTCCAAGGATTAGGAGCTGGCTCCAATTTTAGCTTAACTGGCTTGTACAGAAGCTCTATTCATTCTGTTTTATGATCTGTTAATCAAGAAGTGATGGAGCCATGGAGGGTAATAAGAAATCTTGGTCAAGACTTCAAGACTTGTCAATCAGGGAAGAAGGTTACTAAAAAAATCAAGTATTAAACACCTTTTCCTCTAGAGCGGCACATGTGAATCAATCCGATCGTTTTGTAGCTACAGAAATGTATTATTCTAAAAAAGTTAGCATACAGGGACATAATATCCTATCTGATTCTGAATCACAAATTTTATTTAGCTAATTTAAGTTTTATTAGAACCCATTTTTTCAAAGCACCAGTGGTCTAGTGGTAGAATAGTACCCTGCCACGGTACAGACCCGGGTTCGATTCCCGGCTGGTGCAATTTTTTTCGAATTACATTCCGAGTTAAAATTTAAATTCAGCTTCTAATTTTGCAACATTGAGCAATAAACTCTAAGCGAAGAAAATATCTGTCGTCAACAAGCAATGTAACAAACTCCATGCGTATAATGGCCGTGAGCTATCTTCAACAAGCAATGTAACAAACTCCATGCGTATAATGGCCGTGAGCTAATAATAATAAATCCTTGGCACGAAGCTGGAGTAGAGCTCGCAAACAGCAACACAACTTTTAACAAAGGGTTAACCAACCCACACGTACACACAATAAAGCGTAGAGCGGACAACAATCATCAATATCCTCTTCCGTCGTGCCAAAATGACAATCCCAGTCAGGTAAATCCATAGCCCAGCCAAGAATCGATACACATTTCCAGCTCGAGTATTCTATGGACATCTATGTTACAAAAAAAAGAGCATATGCTTTACATGTGTACAGCGAACAACAAACGCAAAACCGACCCCTATGTAATGGAAAACTGTACAGGCTATGTACTGAAATGCAGCCACCCATAAGCTGCTCTTTGGTGGGGGTATGGAGGCGTGAACTGTATAATGCGGCTGTAACGAGCCCAGCTATGGTGGCTTCACTCTACACAATACCAACTTCAAATGGTCATATCTCCAAAAGGAACCATGACTGAGGAGTTTTGTTTGTCGTGCTACGAATGATGGTACGAATGCCGCCCGCTAGGATTTGCAGGAGCTGATGGGGGAGAGGGAGCTGAAGATGGTAGCCGGACCAATGCCGGTTGAGGCGGGGGTGCTGTAAGGGCATAGGTGAGTCTTGATGACGAACTCTCAATGAGCCCAGCAACTCCAGCAGCAGAGGATTGTGCATTGGACGGGAGAAATAGATCATGCTTCTGGTCCTTGTAAGCACCCCATACCTACACAATAGGGAAATTGTTTATTCAGGCCACTATTTGTTGCCATTTTCCATTTGGTCAATCACTAGTCATGATCGCAAATGCACTTTAACATTCCCAAGAATTTCAGTGAACTGTGCTGCAGCGGGGAGCTACTTACATCAGAGGAATTCAGGACGTCACGAACTCTAGTACAGTGTGCACCTTCTGTTGCAAAAGCATGAAGCACCTGTGTGGAACAAAAGAAAAGAAAGAGTACCACGTGAGACTGGTGATACCCATCGAAGAATGTAGAAATGTAACAGTTGCAGGTGCTGCAATTAAAAATTTGTCACAAATCACAATTTGTATGTTCTGAAGACACCTTGTTTATTTTTTGAAAATATATAGTGCCTACTCACATGAAATATAAATCCGTCCAATTCTTGTCTGAATAATTCATGAATTAAGACATTTCAGGCTAAGCAAGAAACGCTGGATGTACAATTTTTACAAGTTATGGATACCCAAAACAAGAAAAAAAAGGATGTTATCTCATTTGATTGTATCATGTGCCTGCAGAACTTTCACAATTGATCTAATTTGTTTTTCTTTCTACAGAGTTCCAATTTTTTATTGCATCAATCTCATGTTGAAGGTCAACACATAAAAGTAAAGTCAGTGTATTATGCTAATAAATTTAATTGAGCTAAAAGGAGTTAATTGTATCTCAGAGAAAGAAAGAAGCTAACAGTCACCTCCACTGCCAAAACACGCCCAATTGAAGCCTCTGATTCATTCCACTTCATTTGATTACAGAGTCCCTGTCTTCCACCAGCACGCCAATCAAGAATACCAAGGAGGACTTCAACAAGACCAACCCTGTTTTGTTTTGTTATGAAATACATAATGAAGATTAGCCACTGTAAAGCTTGATTCCAAGAAAGACTAGGTTGAGTGAATATATGGTAACAAACAATATTTGTTTCCACCTAGTGGCAAGGTGAAGCAATTTTTTGGACTATTGATATTATTTCTTTTACTTAAAAAGGCTTAAAAATGGCACAAACTGATTTTATGGAAAGAAGAGGTTAATACTTTTTCTATGTCAGAAGGAATAAAATCAACAAAATGGATCACTTAAGTAACTCTATAACCAAGAAAAATTAGGCATGACCTGAGATACTACAGAATATACTCTGAAATTCCCATATTAAACTCAAATTTCACCCCCTCAAGGAAATTTGCAATTTTGACTGTTTCCGTTTGTATGCATCTTTTACATGGCTATAAAATGTGCCAACATTTATAGCCGTTAAACTTCTCTTTCGAAAAAAAATCGAAATTCTGTAGTTCTACATTTCTTGACTGAGTTTTAGCTTTGAGGGCAATTTCACATGATAATACACCAATAGCTATATAGGCATTTGGAACAGCTTACTTTAGCCCCTGTGCAACAAGCGCATCACGAGCTCGATTACCAGCACCAACTACACGCTTTAATGTCTCCAATGCCAGTATACTTCCACCTTGCCACCCAATTGCTTTCATAAGCAGCGGTACAACCTGTATGACAGTTCAAGCAAGAAAAGATTATGATGGAACAATGTGATCATACAGGATTTTTATTGAGTTCCTCTAAACAGTAGAGATAATTTATGGATTTCCACGATATCAAGTCAAGCATACTTAAAAGGATGCACATACTAGTAGTGTTCTAGAAGCACAAAGTGGCAGAGTGGCAATAGGCAAGCCAAGCTGATTTCTGAAACAGTACTAACAGTCACTGTGGAAGTTAAGTCTAACTGATAAAAGATGCCAGTAATCAAATCATCACATGAATATGCTTAGATTGGAATCTGAATTGTGAGCACTACAGGTTCTAGACATAATAATTACTATTCAAATAGCTGATTCTAGCATAAAAAAGCTTGATCACAGGAAACCTTTTAGGAGGAAATCAATTCACAAAAGCAGTTGCACTGTTGTATAGACACATCTAAAAAAACATTGTGCAAAAGATTGAACATGCCTTCCTAAAAGAGTTGCAACAACATAAAGAAATTAAATAATTCGATACCTGAGGAGTTCCTGCACTTGTTGCTGCCATAGCTTCAGCACAAGTTGTGCTAGATGCAAGCTGATGTAGTACACGCAAACAACTAAGGCGAACACGTTCTTGTGGAGTCTGCACATTGGTTTCAGAGTGACTTGAATTGTCATGTTCGCCAGGCTCTTCCTGCAATCCAGTTGTGGCCTGCCCAGATGCCATAGTTTCCCTTCTTCCCTCGTAGGCCATAGCTGCAACAAGTTTTGGAACATAACCTAGGTAACCAACGTGGTCTGCAAGTGCCGGATGAACTCGTAGCAAGGAGACTAGTGCCGCGGACAGCAGCAAAGGAAGCTCTGGATCAACAGCATTGGCTTCATAATGTGTAGCAGCAACAGAGGAGACATACTGATCCAGCAGTCCTTCAAGGAATCTTTTAGGGTTTCTCAGTGGAAACTTGGGGTCCTTCAGGAAAAGTCTTACATAAATTCCACCAACCTGAAATTTGCAAAGCATAGCATCTTAGACAAAGTAACAGAAATACATTATGCAGAAAAAAGGTTCTAGAAAATAAATTACCTGAGGTTCATCCTTCATTACATGCTGGCCAGATGCTTGTTCAGGTACATCCCAGTCAACAACACGCCCTTTCATCTGCTCTTGGTAGAGGTCTGATGCCATGGTTGCCAACTGTGCAGAAAGAGAAGCTGCCATTGCAGGTGTCCACACCAGTTCAGGAGTTTCCGTTGTCTGTTCAAGAGATGAAACAACAGCTTCCCCAGGTCCATCTTTAATGGCAGAAACCAAACCATCAGGCAAGAATCTAGCAAGTGTGATCGCCACCCTGGGACCATGCATTGGCTGACCAACAAGTTTGCCCAATAAGGATGCAGCTGCGGCTCTTTGTTGCATAGGGATTTCCTCTACATAACATAAATTGGGTGATTAATATGCTTACATAATCAGATATACAAAGTCATCTGACAAATTAAACATGTAAAAATAAAACCATGTGCGTAGAAGTTAAGTGAAGCGAAGTTTAACTATACTGGAGGTTGATAGTCAACATTTAATACATGCATCAATTAATCACAGCTAGAGCATGTATACTGCTAGTACCATGCACATTATAGTAGCAAATAATGGAGATAAAGAAGCATCTTGCTTTTATAGTAGCAATATACTAAAGTAAAGATCAAACCTTCAAGTGGCAACATAAGTTCAAGGATGTAAACAACACCACCATGCTTGGCAGCAGCCCAGGCAAGCTCCGGAGTGCTGGCTAAAGAATACAGTACAGCAAGTGCTCCATCCCTGCAAGGAGGATTGCAATGGAGTATCTGAAATAGCAAAATGAGGCTCATCCTTTCTGCAACCATGGCCTCCAAACAAGGAGCATGCTTTGTCAACAGAGAAAGAACACTTAAACAGATTTGTGGGATATTGCTTTCAGGAGGAACATGCAGCGCAAGGCATTCAAAAAGAGGAATCAAACGCTCCTTGGAAGCAAAAACAGAAGCCAGGCCTGGACTACTCGTCAGAAGATTCTGCAATAAAAAAGATATGGCATGCATTTCAGAAAATGTGCCTCACACAGAAAAGGTTAAGAAAGTACTATTTCAATAGAAGCACCTGTAGTGATGTTAGCCCACTCTGGAGGTTTGTAATAACTTTAGAATCTCCATCAGTCCCTGTACTTTGTTTTTCTAATGAATCATCCATTTTTCCTTCATCAGCAGAATCACCAACTTGGCAATTTTCAGAAGTAGATGTATCAGCAACTGAAACATGTTGATGAATCGTATTTTCCTCCAAATTAATGGTATTCCACTGTTGTACTAACTCTGCTATAAATTTAAGCAGAGCAATGCAAAATTCTTCCTGATCACTTATTTCAAAATCTGGCTGATTGTTGTAAACTCTCAAATATACATTACCAACATTCAATTCTTTTGATAAAGATTCATAGGTGAAAGATTGTGATTCTGTCAAATCGTATGAACCATCAGGGCCTTGACTAGCACGCTGCTGGTCTACAAATTTGAGCAGCTCCCCTCTGGTGGAAGAATTCCATATGATCTGAAACAAAAGCAAAGTTTTTTTAGCTCAAAATTATCTGAATCTAAAAGCATTGGATTTTGTGAAATAATTTTTTCCATTAGTATTAGATAGGACACAGCTTTTAATTGCACAGAATTAGCCTATACACACCATCTATTGAAGAAGCGAATCATGTACACATGCACAACCAAACAGAAGTTGATTGTAGCAAAATACTTGCACAAGGTGCCACGTTCTACAGTTATTAATTGATGAAGCAAATAATGCACTACCGTTCATATATTATCTGTGCATTCATACACAAACATGTGCTGCCGCCTGCCAGTCAGTCAGAGCTACTATTAAACAAGGGGTAGGGAGATCTTGCGTATTAAACTGTCCTTGCTACATTTTTCCAGCTGGAAATAACAAATTATACCAACTCTAATTATAATTCCCAAAACTGAGTGTGCATGACCACACTGTTAAATCATATGGGCATGTGTGCATGTGCTCAAATAATTAATTACATATGCACTCTGATTATTATTACCCTGAACTGACTTAGTGTGCGTGACAGTACACTCTTAAGCCGTTTGCGCAGGAGTGCATGAGTACTAGCAAGTTGCTTAACATATTGCAGACAATGGTGACGACTAATACACAAAATGCATCCACACAATATATATTTTAACATATTATGAAACTACCGCAATGTTCTAGGCATAGCAATTTATAGAACACTTACCTCAGGTGACTCCAAATTTGAATTTAGATTTGACAATAACTCTTTAGGTGGGTGGTTTCTCAGCATGTCAGCAAGCTTTGGAGTAAGAAGTGCCTTTAGCGCATTGTATGCAGGTTTGTTAGATGGGCAATATATCTCATCGCTACTGAGACCACAAAGCCTAGACAAAGCCTCAATTGCATGAACAGCATGCAAATTTTTAGCAATCTGCACCCTTGCCCCAACACCATGTGCCTCACTTGTCTCATTCTCTTCTGCTGTTGAATCGTATTGAAGTAGCAAAGGCAGTACATACCTGCAGGTATATTTCAATTAGATATCAGAGACATCTGTTTTTCTCCTAATGTATATCATATTTCTGTTCCGTTCCTAATTTTCACTTTTATTGAAGAAGTAATAAGAATGGCAGGCAAGTACCATAAAAATCCAGCCCTTAGCAGAGCATCTTGCAACTCAGATGACACTGAAATATTAGCAGCTGTCAACAGTGCAGCATCCACAGCTGAGGGAACAAATTCAAGTTCTGTACTGTGCACAATGTCCTCAACAAGGCCACCAAACTTAAGAATCTCGACTCTTCCTGATTCAAACTGACTGAGAACGGAGAAGGTATGCATTATGTTGGTGACTATTCTTGCAGCTGGTTCATTTGCCAGTGTTGTGGGCTGAACAATGCACATACAGCGAGAAAGAAGTGTTGCCAACAAGGGAATACCACCGTCTCGAATAAGTTCTTCTCCATTTAATGAAGACGACGCACATCTAACAGAACATTGCAACAAAACATCAGATAATGGATATCCAATCCGAGTGAGCAGTATTTAAGAAAATGTATAAACATAATAAATTGAGTCGTATCAGCTTACGTCAGCCAAATTAGCTCTGAAGCAGCTATCAGAAGAGGTGCCCTATCGGATGAAAGAAAATTGCTATCATCCTTATCTACAGTAACTGCATTTAGCAACATTGGATAACCAGCATATTTAAACGGTTCCAAAACATGTCCGTATCTCTTGTACAAGATGCATTGTGCCTTGAGCAAGAGTAGCAGTCTCCAGACTTGTGGTCCCTGTAATCCCTGCATACTTGCCTGCATACATGATAGATTCACTATAAATAATCAACCATGTAGAAGGTGTTCAAAAGGTGCACAGAACTAATAATATTTTTGCCAGTTATTTCAACAAGGATAACTCAAATAAACAGTGTAAGCAACAAAAGGAGAAATCATGAAAAGGTAGCATGCATCAATGACCAATAACAGTTGACCATATGAACAAAGTTGCACCTGCAATCGCTCATAAGCCTTTTGCACAGCAACGAACTTCTCTCTCCCCTCAGGGTTCTTGTCTGGATGGTACTTTATTGCTAGCTTCCGGTACTGGCGTTTAAGCTTCTCCTCATCGATGTTTTCAATTTTGTTTCCAGAATTAGCCACACTTAACTCAGATGACTGCTTGCTATAACCATTCTCACCAAGCACAAGATCATCAAGAGAAATCTCCAGTATCTTACAGGCTTCTTCCTCAGACAAATCCATTGGACGACGAGTTAACTCTTCGCGCCACATTACCAACAACGATTGCAAAAACTCCACATGTTCAACAATGGGCCAGTTAGGAAACCTAATTTCATCACATAGGTTACGAAGGTAGTAACGATGACACCACATCTCGTCTTTCAGATTTGGGTAAGTCACAGGTGGCATAGGAGCGTAATCATACAATGAATGACAATGCTGTGCCAATTTTTGAGGAAAATCACCGAGATGCTGCAGGACCTGCAAAAGAATATCAGATGAATAACATAACTCGAAAGGGGATTAAAATCTCAAGAGGCTTAAAAAGTAATTGTTTTAACAGATGACAATAAAGGGCATAGGCAAAGGACCTGATGAATAAGGTTTTCTGCTCGCATCTTGTGGGTCCATATAATTTCTGGTGTGTCAGAATCAGACACCATTGCACCAGCAAACGCAGAAGGGCCACTACGTTCTAAGACATACAGCAAAGATTCTGGGAGCAGTCCACCTAGTACACTACGCTTTGCCAAAGGCAAAGATGAAGATACTGCTGCCTCTTCACCACCATGAAAAGCTTGATGAGTATGTGTTGCTGAAAACAGTTGTGAAATTGATAGGAGATTTGAACCAGGATACGCTAATGCAAAGTAAAAGGCACCAGTACTATATAAGCGAATCATAGCCTTAGGGTTTCTTGTAACAATAGCCTTAAGCAATGACGCAGCTGCTTCAACAATGCTTGGTTCCCCAGTAAGCATAACCTATACAATTTCAAATTGAATTTCTTCTGTCAGTGTCAATGAAATTATTGAAAAGAGAAATATATCTGCAAATTTGAATAAGAAAATTAAAGTGCTGGATATTATCAAAAATTAAAGGATGAATTTTACAGGTATAAACAAATAGTTTATCATCAAGACAACAAGCAAATGTATGTATTCTATTGCTGATGGCAATACTAACAGGTTTACTGAGTTACAATTTAGTAACTATACATATTTTGATGAAATGTTTTATGAACAGACCAAGTTTCCTCATTGTTTTATCTCCCCACACCGCAGTCTACCCAAAATCTGCCAAGGAATCTGGTGAGTGGATGTAAAAAATGAGACTGGAATTGTCCTTGGCGGTAAACAAGTGCCACAAGGATTCTGGTCAATGGAATCATTTTGGCGCAAATGAACTGTTGTAGCATATGTGTTCCTGCCATGCAAATGTATGAGCTGCAACTGAAATCTTTTTTAGTTTCATCGGCAGGCATATTGAGTGGCTCTGTTTTCCCGGTGGTGCATGCAAACGAAAACCAGCAGGCAGTGCTACTGACGCGGGATGCACGCGCATGTAGATAAACATGATTAACTAAGGGCAAATTAGACCTTCCATCCTCATTCTGTCAGAAAATCTCTAAATGCAGCTATATTTTGGGACGGAGGTAAGTATTACTTACTATTACTTTTATATTGTGTTTATATAGTCTCCATAATCCACTGGTTGTAGAAATAGAAAACAAAACTTTGAAGCTAGAGCAAACCTGGGCCACATGAGGAAGGCATCTTGGACTTGACAATATACGTTTCACCCTAGGAGTTGGGGTTACTATTTCACCTGCGTCATCAAGATCAGAGTGTGCTGACGCCATACTGTGTAATATAGATAATGCAGCCTCCCCAACCTGTAAAAGGGAAATATTTTCTGTGAGAAAGAAAATGCATTCATGAGAGGAAAATTTGTGCTTGCTGGTGAAATAGCAGCATGATGACCATGTGTCTGATCACAAGATGCAGATCCAATACCTGAGTAGGAGTCAGGACAGGCACTCTAACAGAAAGTGCCCACCGTAGTTCCCGTATGTCACGTAACCTTTTCCAGTCAGACATACCCGAAGCCCAACATTTTGTTGTCCAGTCAATTGATTTTTTTGACCATAGCCTTCTTATTGCATCCTTTTCAAGCGGCCCAACTTGTGTGCCATCTTTATCAATGTACATCCACTCTTTTGAAGGTTCCATAAATGCGGTTGCTGCAATGAGGTTAGATTGCAAAGGAATAGCTGTCCGCTCAGATGTTTCATGCGCAACCGTGAGCAAATCACCAGCCAAAACACAGCCTCCAACCAAAACACATGCTTCAACGTTTGAAAGGTCATTCATCAAGGCCTGCAAAAATGGAAAATAAAGGGAGAAGATTTATCAGCTTTCAACAGTATATCATGACAGCAAAGCCATATTAGTCATGGTCCTTGGAAACCTTGCCCAATTAACACCATGTCCCAAAAGAGTAAAGAAATTTATGGATTCTACTGTACAATATCAAGACGAAACCACATAAAGAGAGGAAATGACAGTACAGAGCACAAAACCTTTAATAGTAGTAGCAGACGATGCCGCAATGCCCTATCATCTGTTCTGTCTAAGAGAACAGTAATATGTGCAGTGCCATCAAATGGTCCGATAACTTTATAATGTTGCTCATAAACTATGGCCATTGCCCTTGAGCAGAGTTCTCTTACTGAAGACCCTCCACCTCCACCAAAGCCATCTAACCTTCCCATGTCACACCAATCATCTGATGAACCTAGCTCATCAGGAACTGCACCATCCACAGTAAGGCCAATATCTGCGTCACACAAAAAACGATGGTATAGAGCTCTAAAAAAGGCAACAGGATCACGCAGTGGGAAATCTTGTGCTCGATAGTTGCTCCCACTTTCAAGCAGCAGCCGCAAATAGTATTGCCCCACACAGACTTCTTTGAACAAGCTTGGGTAGCGAACTGAAAATTCAGCATAATTCCAAGAAATTCGAGGTAAGTTGTCACTACCACCAGCATCCTCAGTGACTGAACCTCCAGGGACAATGTCATCAGTTCTTTCTTTCTCGACATCAAGGTTATGAACTTCAGCTTGCAATGCTTCCTTCAATTCCTGTCTGGTGCGCTCATTCCATATCAAATCTGCTCTGTTGTGATCTAGACTGAAAGCCCTCCAAAATCCATACCAATTGCACAGAAGCCTGCCAGATCCCACAGGAGTATTTTCCACCACAATTTGTGCAGGGACTGAAAAATCTGAATGTGATGAGCTGACAAGATTGCCATTGGCATTGGGGTCCACTAAATAAACATGTGAGTCCAGCTGTGGTGCCCCGATTTGATGATTATTATCAGAAAGGGCCTCAGGTGCAGAACCGTGTGGAACTGACATTGCATGAGAAGGGTCAATGTTCATACCTGCCACTGGGGAGTGGACAGAATTGTACTGACCATGCCTCTGATCGACATCTGCTCCTCCATAAGTACCTGCACTGGTATGCCTGAAAAGTGCCCCATCATCAACACCACTGGAGGGTGTCCCCTGTTCTTGTGTTGCCATACTTTTACTGCCACGACTCCTCTGCTGAAGTATGCGTTTCTGCCTTCTGCTTAATGGTGCTTCATCATACTGGCTCTGTGAATCTTCATCTGATCTTGTATGAAGATATGCAACAAGTCCAGGAGGAAGTATTCTTGACAGCAAATCAAGTGCAGGTTGATAAGAATCAGCCCAAAGAGCAACAAGTTGCCGACTAACATCACGCCGTTCACCAGCAGGAAAGAAAAAGGCATTTAGCAAATGCCTCAGAAGAGCACCATCTTTCAAGGCAGCATCACGCATGGACTCCGCTGCTATCGCATCTTCCTCAGCAATTGTACGCATAATAACTGAAATAGTCTCTCGCACACTTTCAGCTGGATGTGCAAATAACGCAAACAAACGACGACGCAAACCAGCAACTTGACGCAGTAGCTCAACAAATGTAGCATGCTGTGTTGTTTCACCATGGGGTTCACAAAGCATAGCTTCAAGGACTTCCACAACTGACAGAGATAATAATGGTGAAACTGATATTGGCTTCAACCTGTGAACAAGGATCGGAACATACATTGGGTGTGAGAACAGTACAGACTTTGCATGCATGTAGGTAGCATGGGATTCTCCCCTTGTATCCATCAACATGGATGCATCACCAGGACCACCACCAATTAGCATAGCTACAAGTCCAGAAGCTTCAGCTGCCACTCCCTCAGAACCATTCCTAAGCAAACCCATTATTCTCGTAACAGCAGCAGGAAATGCCATCACATGTGATGCCACACTTCTTGATGTAAGTAGCCTGCGTAAGCAAGCAATAAACCCCATTATAGTAGCTGCTGCTTTTGGGGAGGGAGGCGGAAGAGGATAAGGATCGGTGGGAGCACTGTTTTGAGGATGGTTCGGAAGAAGGCTGATTAAGGCCACTAAGACCATTTCCGGTACTTCAATATTGACAGGCACTCCAGTATAAGGTACACATGCATTAAACTCCCTTATTCTACGCCACAATCTGATTTTTGCTCCAGGAACAGTGTCAGATGATGCTACAGCCTCTTTAGCAACTGCAGCTAAATGTTTTATGTGCATGGTAGCAGCCTCCATATCAACAGAACCATGATGGGGCATCTGATGATGGGCTACCCCACAAGGTGGATCTATCCGATGCCCAGGCATCGTTAACCTTGGTAGCACTGGAATTGCACACTGTCTCTGAAAAATAATAAAGAGAAATGAAATATGAGGCACGGAAACTGGTGAGCAGGACAGAAAACTAGATCAATTCACGCTTAAGTCCAACAAACTCAATGACACAAGTAAGATCAATCCAAATACCTAAAATGATGCTGCATAACAGTTAACACCATTTTGAGAGCTGGTCAAGATTTCATTGCTGATGTACAATTCGAAGTAATTATACAGAGGATATACGGGAGACGTGATTATGTGAAAATGGCAATACAAAGTATACAAACACTAAAATGGGAACACATATGGTCCTTCTCCAGGTATTTTGATCATTGTACTTATGGAGCTTAGCTAGCATATAGGTGCTTGCAAATAAAGAGTTGCTTTAGGTGTCACACATACATTTGAAACTGTACAATCAACTTCATAAGTGTAATGGATGATACAGATTGAATGCCGAGACAGGAGTAAAATGCACCTTAGATCTTAAACATGTGTAACCATGTCACTTGGGTTCCCAAACTTAAGAATTGCGTATTTTGATCCCTGAACTTACATAAACGGGTCAATATAAGGTCCCAATTCTATTTTATCAGTAATTGAAGATGACATACCACCTAAAGCTGAATCCTAGTTGAATTCCAATTATTTCCAACACAGCCATGCTACGTGAAACTTCTAGGAAAAGGAAAATGGCTTCGGATTTTAAGTAAGCTTTCATGGAGCTGCACAGTTTCACCCCACTGAGCCAAAAGGTCCTGGGTTCAACACGGCCTCTCTGAACGCAGGGGAAAGGCTTGCCTCAGTTATTCCTTCCCCAGATCCCACTCATGTGTGAGCTACCAGCACTGGGTCTGCCCTTTTTCATGGAGCTGCACAACTTCTATAAGAGTTTGGTGGTTTATCACACGATCATTAGTGACCGATCATGTGCTTAGACCTTTCTTGACACACAATCACCTAAATGTGACTTAAGTTTGGGTAGCTAGGTGACACGTCCACACATGTTTAGGTGGCAAGTGCAGCATTTCACCCCTGAACAGAATGTTTATTTTTGTTAAAATGCATTGCTAAGTTTTGCTGAAGAGAACAGCCGCACGTTAATCACCTTAAATATGCGTGTTAAATATACCAAGGCAGTATGACCTCAAGGGAAGCATAATTGAGAGAAAACAAATGATACCTGGGTTTGTAAAACATCAAGAACTGTTGCAAGTAGATTATCACGGGAAGTGCTTGCATATACCTGAGAGATATAGAAGAATTAAATGGTATTCCTTGTACTGGGATAGAGACATGCATGCATACTTACATGAATCGAACAGCCATCATTGAATTCAAATGCAAACATCTGCGGCTCTTCTGCAAATCGAACAAGGGCATTTACTGCTGAGAGAGGTCGGACAATGACAGCCTGAAAAGATAGTTCAATGAAAACAAGTAAGAAACTGACGCCTTGACATGCTGAAGAGCTGGGGATAATATGGCAAGCAATCTAGGAAAAACGAATTCAAAGGAGAAACTGATGTATTGATTGTAAACCCATAACACTCAAAAATAAGCCATTTCTTGGTTTGCCAATGCCTAGAGGGGTGTAGGATGTCCATATTATAATAGAAAAGTTTAACAAATTCATACAAAAGCAAAAAGAAAATTTCTACCTCGTAGTTCTCAGGACGCCTTTCAACAAGTGAAGTGTTTGTAAGAACAAGCAGACGAGAAACAGAATCACCCTGTTCTCCAAGACCACCCCTTGGTCCAACACCCAAACCTAAGCTCTCAATACTAGCGGTGCCATGTGCAGCGGAACGTAATCTTGTTACTGACCATTCTCCATGTCGAGTTTCAGCAGCTCCAACTGCCTCCATAGCTGGGAAAGAAGTTCACAGTAAATTAAAAATCAGAAGATCAGTCACAGGCTCATATGTAATAAACAAACTATCAGTGTGAGTTTTCAATCCTTTATTATACGAGATACTCTGGGATCAGCGATATAGATAAATGCTGATTTTGTTGATCAATATGATGATTGAAGGCAGTAATTTACCTCATTCAGTTCATTTTATTTTTCAAGATTTTTTGTGCTACTAAAAAACATATGGAAGCAAAATCAGAAAGGAGTCACTAGCAGCATATAATGCTAAGAAAACAAATGTACCATCATCTCAATATCTAAATAAGTTCCCCAATAAAATATATGTGTAGTTCTCCATCAGTGGAGATACAGTGCCTACCTCTTTTTGCTATGAAGTCGGCCGCCTTCATTGACTGTGAATTGTCCACAGATAGTGATAATCCAATTGTTAGCTTGGCAGTTTTTGTCTGAAAAAGATAGCTAACGTCAGGACGTTGCATATACTACCAAAAAAAAACTATCACTGGGCAATATAAGATGGAACAGAAAAAAAGATGAGAACATAGGTGTACCAAATGAGATATAATTGCAGTGTTCGTAGTGCCTGAAGCAGCCATAAAAGCTTTTGACTTCCTACCATAAAGGGGGCATAGCACAAACCCTCCACCTTCAGTAGTCTTCCTTCCATAGCTATCCCCCAAGAAAATGACAGCAGGAGAACTCATATCTCTGAAGTCCAGGCACCAGCGCATATCACCAGAAGCCTCGAGGAGCTCAACACCCACCGAAGTGACCTTAAGTTTCTACAGAATGTTCACATACAGCAACCAAAGTATCAGATGTCAAAATTGTGATGGTTATACAACAATGTGTTTCTTCAATACAGCGCTTTTTTGTGAGTACATCATAGAAGATGTGCTCTGCAATCAGCTAGTTATCTACACCAATGAAGTGGCTTACAATCATTTCTTAGCGCATAGTAACACAAATTGAATAGTAGCATTCAGTTTTCCAATTTGTATATCACAAAAAATTGAGCAAGGATTATGTTTGTGCAAATATGAGGATTATCTTCAGGAGTTCTGCTTGAACTGGTACCTTCCTAAACTAGGTGTGCTGCTATGTGAGGATCTGAAGGAGGGAACACACTGAATCAGTTAGGTAGGGTTGTTACTATATGAGATTGGGCATGGAAGCATCAACTGATAGCATAGAGTTGTACAGTAAAAATACTTGCATAAATTCAGCCTTGCATTGTTAGTTTGTTGATCACAGTAGCACAACATAGTAGACAGTAGCAGGATGCGATGTGGTAGCAAGGGAGGGTTCAGGAACGGGGCGGGCTTACGAAGGGGGCCCACTCGTGGGTACGTCGGCGGAGGTGGAGGACGGGGAAGTCGACGGCGGGGTGGACAGGGCGGAGGCGATGGAGCTCGGTGAGGATCCCCGGGCGGAGCGGGGATGAGAAGCGCATGGCCTTGAACTTGCCGCGGCCATCGGAACGGACGGCGAGCGTGAACTCGTCGGTGGCGGTGAGGGCCTCAGCCTTGTCGAAGTCGGAGCCAGCGTCGTAGGAGTTGGTGAGGTTGAGCGTGGTGGGGTCGAGCGTGACGACGCCGGAGGAGGCGATGCACAGGATCCGGCGGTACCTTCCCCTCCACGAGTGCTTGACGACGAGGTACCGGGCGAGGTACTCGGGCTCCTCGGGGGGGCCGGCGGGAGCTGCGGCGAGGGGGCCGGCCGAGGTGGCCGCCTCCGCGGCGGTGTGGCGGCTGGCGAAGTCCATGGTGGCTAGGCTCGGGCCGGCATTAGGTTTCCACCACCAGGGTAGGGGAGGGGAGGAGTGGCGCGAGTGAGTCGCCCCCAGCGCGGCGACCGATCTCGATGGGAGACGAGATCCCCCTGTTGATGCTGCTTCGCCGGTCGCCGGAGAAGGGTGCTCGCCGGACGCCGGAGAAGGGTGCTCGCCGGCGCGGCGGCCGGGCAATTGTTGCCGCGATTTTGCGCTGCGCGAGGACTCGTGGTGCCTCGATTGATCGATCGATCGATCGGGTTGGTTGGCTCCTTTCCCGAGATGTTTTATTGAAATTTTCTTTTGCGTTTCCAAGCTGTTTCTCGCTTCCGATCTCGATTTTTATTGTCTTCTGTCTACGTGGCCTTAATTATCAAGGCATCGCTCGTGGGGAGAGAGGGGTCGTTGAATCAGGACTCAGCAGAGGACTTCCGTGTTTGGCTTCAGCACGAGTGAGTTTGATTTATTTTCCTTTTCTTTTCAACAAGAAAAAGGGACAAAATCAAACAGATAGAACGAGGGTATTTTCTGTTTCCCGGTCTTACCAAGCCGTCGTATATATTTGAATGCCACTTAAACTTCAATAAGAATACAAGCTAGGGTAACTACATTTTTAAAAATATATATGTTACCCCCAATTTAAAAATATTGGTTTTGTACTTGTAAAATACTACTGGGCGCCACATAGTAATGCCAAATAGATATGCAATATATTTATGCTATGAAATAAGCTATTAGGTTTATCGTAAGATATATTTTATAATATATACCTATTTGGTCCCTATATGAGAGAAGGTAGTTGTATGGAGACATTTTTCTCTCTCTAATGCAAAGAAGCGCAGCTCTCCTGCGTTTCTAAAATATAATATACCTATTTGATGCTGCAAACATTACTTTTTTTATACAAATTTGATTAAATTGGAGAAAATTTGACTTCGAACAAACCTAGAATGACTCTTTGTAAGGACAGATGGAGTAGTTAATTAGTTATTATGGACTCTAGGATATGGCCTTAAATATGTGTTTTTTACGAAACAGGGAATTCTCTGATGTTTGTATATATTATATAAAGTAAAAAAACAATTAGGTGCACATCACAAGTTCAAGAAACAAGGAAGAAAAAAAGAAAATTATCATGATTAAACATAAGCTTCTAGCCACTGTCATATGTGGTTTTCACTTTGACAACACAACTTTTGTTTAAGTCCAAATGCTAGCCAAATCTACATAGCTATACACCGATACAAAATTCCCACAGTAGAAATACATGGAGAATCAATTATTTAAGAGCAGTTCTCTCTAATAAAATGATCATATTTTCATGTATAATGTCGTTTGCAAAAGAATGTTATCATGCAATTACCTTAGTGTTTCTACTTTCAAATTACAAGAATGTTGCCCTGAAATAGCTTAATGTTTCTACTTTTAAATTTCACTTTAAAACTTTATTGAAAAAAGGGGTATCACCTAGTTTGAAACCATAATTTGGCCCCATATTTTTACCACATCATTGTTTCAAGGTTTGATGAGTTAAGCATGTCAATCATTTTTTTGGATTTCCTGACTTGTTCATGCATGTCATAAGATACGAACAAAAGAGTTAGGGCAAGCCTAGAGGATAAATCAAATGTGATCTGAGCTTTTTTTTTTGTTCTCCATGCTCCACGTGGGTGAGATGAATTGTTTGATTGTCCAATGCTCAATTGTTAAGCCTAAACTTTCAATGAAGAAGAAAAAGGCTTAAGCCTAGGGGATTAATAGTCCATATTAATTACCTAAAATGCTCTTTCTTTCTCCTCTCTCGTATACATTTTTTTTTGTTAATCATTTTTACGGGATTTTTATCGGCTAACCTTTATATATAAAAAAATCTTTCACGTGCAGGTCTATCGGTTGCTGAAGTGGCACATGCGTGTTGCTATCAGGGTGCTAATTGGTAATTTGCTGCTCCCTGTGGGCCCACAGCAATCCCGTGCGACGAAATAGGAGATGGAGCGCAGGCTCGGTTTGTTTCTGTCAGCCAAAGTCCGGCAAAAACAAACAAGAAACAACAGCAATATGACAGTATGGTTAGTACTCCATTATCGTCTTGTCCAATAATTCTGTCTGATGATGAGTAAAAATAATAATAATAATTCTGTCTGATGCGATATAGGAGCGAAGACAATTGAAAACTTTTCTCACCCAACTCGGGCCCGCCTTACCCCTCACACCGGACCCACCTGTAAGGTTGCATGATGACCAAAAGGGTGGAACGACCATAAAAATCACAATTTAAGGAGCGTTTCTGCCAAAAAGCTAATTTTTTTCTCACTCACCACGTATCTACCCACACACCCTACCCGCTTGGGCCCACCCGACCCGCACGCACCCCACACCCATGACACCCTTATATAAGAAAAAAGTCGTTTTTTTTCAGGTAGCGCCGCCGGCCGTAGGGATGCAGCACCGCGCACACCGGCCGCACAGCCGGAGTCGCGCCGCCGGTCGCGGCGTTCCCCCTCCCTTCTCGACTCTACCGCCGGTGCGCTCCTCCCTTCCCTCCCTCTCCTGTGCGCCTCACCTCCCTCCCCTCGCCGGAGCACGAGCGCGTGGGCCCTGCAGGCAGACCACACTCTCCGGCGGCCCCTCCCTCGCCGGAGCACGAGCGTGGTGGACTTGGTAGCAGGGGTGTGACAGCGGGAGGGCTTCGTCTCCGTGCTCGCCAGGCGCCTCCTCTCTCCCCAAGCTCCTGCCGCCCGGCGGAGCTCTCCTCCATGGCAGACCGGCGGCCACTTGGAGGAGGAAGACGCGCTCCTCCCGATGGGAGGCGTCGACGCGAGCCTCGACCGCGTCGTCAGAGAGGAGTCCATCGCTGGGCCGCCGCCCTCATCCGCTAGCCGTGGGGTGTCCTGCCACCGCCCGCTGGGGTTGCGCTAGCTGGCTGTCAGCGCACGTCGCTGCCGCCCGCCAGGTCCACACTCCGGCCTCCACGCCCAAGATTCTGCGAGGATTCCTCACCGATGCATTGCGCCGATTGATGCGGTGATTCATACGATGAATCGATGAGCGTTGTCCATGCCCAAAAACTGCTGTGTAGATTCATTGAAATATGCTTTGTACGACAGTGTTCCCTTTTGTTACTGTTGGATTATCTAATGCCCCTGATTCTTCTCTTCCTTTATTTCTCAATTTATATGATGCTTCTAGAATTGCTTTGATGCTTGTAATTTGTAGGCCCTCCGATCATCTTGTGCTTGATGAATACTTGGCTTCAAAACAGGCATACTGAAAGCTCTGTTGTTTGCACCAACACATTTTCTTGACCATCAGATCATCTGATGGCATCTTTTTGTTCATGTTGCATGATGCACCGACTAATTTGATGGTCATCTCCGAATGAGTCGTTAACGCTTATCCAAGTTCTCTTTGATTTCTTCGATGCGGTCCGTCATTGCTGCTCTCCGACCCATCACAGGGCTGCCCTTTTTCGGTCTATTGGTTTCTCGACGGTGATCCTCGGGGTGCCCCTCTCGACAAAGCCGGCCGCCGAGGAGGCGAGGACGGTGGCTGGTGGAACATCTGGGAGGAGCCGCAGGTGCTCAGCTTGGAGGATCTGATCATGGCCACCACTCCCTGCCATGGCTTCCAGCCTCTGCTCACTCCATCTCCCAAAGTACTGCCCTCACCGTTACAGAAAGAAATTGGGACAAAAAGATGAATGAGGAGATACTCCGGCAGTTGCTTGAGCTCGCAGAGTCAGATGGTGGTGTGCAGGTAGCAGGCTAGCAGCAGGTGATGAGGAGGCAGAGCAAGATGCAGATCAGTTCCCTTCTTATTAGGCACTACCAATCTACCACCGCAGTATACCACTGGCCATGGCAATATTGGGGCAAAGAACAGCCATGAGGTTGCAACCATGCCTACTCCTGGTTACGGGGGTTTGATCCCGTGGACCAGAATTTCTACTATGAGTTATGACTGATTACTCCCTGTTTTTTACACACTACGGATGTAGTCAGGATACTTCACTGCACTTGTTAACTCACTTGCAAGGCACTAAGCGACAACATCATTCCACAACATATACCTGGACGCATTTGCATTCGAATCACAGAATCCGTAGGTGACATATTTGACATCGGATATGTTTAAAACGTGCTGCATTAAGTTATACATATCTCGATGAGGAATATATTCTGAATGTGAACAAGTGCCATAATTTCTACATACATCTCTCATGAGTAATGAAGTCACTGTAGTGAAGAACATATGCCCATGCTGTTCACAAACTATGGATGAAGTTAGCAGTTATGTTGTATGAAAAATCCGTTTGTTCACAAAACATGTTATCTCTTCTCAGTGGTTAACAAAATTAGTAAACAATTCAATCAAAGACTTATTTCAAGGCAAGTTAGGGTCTGAAAGTATTTGCATTTTGAGTCATAGCTATCTTGAACACGGATATATTTTGAAGGTTATACTGTTAATAACCTCACACAACTATTGTAGTCTCAGAAAGAAGCCATTGTAGTTACCAGGGCCGGAGGAATGAGGAAGATATTATTGCAATAGAAAATTAGGTGAAAACTATATTTAGTTTTAAAGGTCCACTATGTTGACTTTGCACAAGGGCCCTCAGAATCTTTGAGCCGGCCCTGGTAGTTACTAATATTGCAAATTTGATTTTGACAGCCAGGATAAGACCGCCAGGACTTGCTAATATCGATATGGTTCTGCTGCTCCCTTTTTTCTCTTTTATGGTTATACCATCAAAAAATTCTTCACGAAACCTGAACAAAAAATTGATACTGCCATAGTGTTCTACCTTGTTCAGGAATTAGTACTGCTACATGCTGCAGTGGTGGAACAACAAAGAACTCAGGGAAACACAAACTACTTCTGCACTTGTTCTTATTACTCATTGTTTTGCACACAGTACTTGCTTGTTTGGACATCAGTTAACAATTTAGTTTTATCTTGCTTGCAGAATGGAAATTGGAACAACACCCCCTTAGAAGAACTACAAAATTTTAGCAGAAATAAACATAATGATAAATAATGATCTGCTCAAGCCACAGGCAAAATCAGATTTGAAAAAGCCGGCCTCCCTCCTGTCTCGACAGAGGCGGACGGGAGGCGACCGTCCGTACCTCCGAGCGGCCGCCCGCCAGCAGCTCCCTCCGCCCGTCGTCGTCGCTGCCTCTGCTTGTGGCGGCGGCGGCGGCGGGCCTCTCGCAGCCACAGCAGCGCCCCCCATCCCCCCGAGCTCTTCTCCTCTCTCCCTCTTTTGTCTCCACAGCTCAGATCCAGATCCAGTTCAACGCCCTGCTCCCCCGACCGCCGGCGTCCTTCCCGACGCTCGGCCGGGCCTTGGGTGTTGTCGGTGCCGGGTGTGGGGACACCGCAGGGCTGGCTCGGAGAGCCTTCCCCGTCGCGCCCCCCGTCCGCCTTCCCTCGCCGTCCTCGGCGCCGGCGGCCGGCGCTGGCGGGGGCTCGACGCGTGCGTTGCCCCTCTGCCCTCGGGGCCTTCGTCGTGCTCCTGCTCCTCGTCCCTGACGGAGGACGCTGGATTGGGGCCGCCGCCGCGGGTCTCCGCGGGTTGTCGTCGGCACCCTCGATCTGTGGTGTTGCGGTCGTGCCCCTGCACTTCGGGACTCCCGTCTCCGTGTGTGGGTCGACCTCGCCGTGGCTACGCTAGCCCCACCTTGCGCCGTGTTGCAGCTCAAGTAGGCGTGCGCCTCGCCGCCGCCGTTTTCTCTTCTGGAGGTGGCCCTGTCCTTCCACCGTTCTTCAGCGGCGGCCGCTGCAACATCCTTGGTTGTCTTCCCACTTCTTCTGACCAAACCCGCGTTCTTTGGATGCGGTTGCGCTCTGGTCGCCGGGAGGGTGGGTTGTGCTGCTAATGCCTCGGTCTGTGGGCACCAGTGGTCGTGCAGCGAGAGCGTCGCGCTCGGTGCGCGGGGAGGTGCTTCACCTTCGCACGACCCTGGACCTCGGTGCCTGTCGCCGTGCAAAGAAAGTGCCGCGCTCGGCGCGCGGGGAAGTTCTTCACTTCCGCACGGTTTGCCTTTTCTCTCCTCCGGTGACCTCGTCTTGCTCTGCTGAAGTTCTCCTGTACTTGCTCCGGCTTTGTCTCCGCTCATCATGGTTTGGTTGGTTCTGGTCGCTATTTTTCTGCTGCACTCCCCTCTGGGGATCCCTCCCCCCAGTGCGCGTTGTAGTGCTGCTGAATTGGTTGGCTTCCTGTTTCCTTGCGGGCGGCCATGTCCAACCTTTGGCGCTGAATACCAGTCGGTTCTCCAACTTGTGGTGAGGAGTGATCCGGGTCGAGGTTCTTCCTTGACCGTCGCCAGCCTCCATTGCTGTGAACTGGGCTACCTTAGGTGCTTGGCAATTGTATGCCTGATGGAGTTGTTGGCAGGCTTGTTGCGGCGCGGTGGTTTCTCTTCAGGGCTCCCTTGATGTTCGTCTATGGAGTTTGATTCGGCTAGGCCCTTGTGCCCTTTTTTCTTACTTCTTTTGTATTTGGTATGGTGGGTTTATGCTGCGATTTGTAATCCTTTGTGGCTCCCTCTCTTCTTCTTATGTAAACAATGTATCCTGATCACCGCCCTTGGCAACAGGGGCGTACGCATGATCTTGTAATCTTGCTTTGAAGAAATGAAATCGTTCAGGTGGGCTTTCTTAGCTCCCCGTTGACTCTTCAAAAAAAAATGATCTGCTCAATGAAACTCGATACTCCTTGTCTGCTACTTTCTCCACCTCAAATTATGTGTCATTTTGGCAATTATAAATTTATTGATTTTACTATGAACTTAAATAGACATTAAATTTATGATAAAAAGTAGGAGCCACGAGAGAGTATATCAAGCGGAGCAGTCAATAATCCTAGCTTGGTTTCTATTGTGCACACATTCATCCGCATGCAATCAATTGTGGGTATGACTCCCAGACAGGCGGGGAGCTACTTTAGTATCATGAACTCGTGGTGTCAATGAAGAATGAAATATGAATTGAAGTTGCATGAACTCGTGGCGTCAATGAAGCACGAGAATCCCAAAGGAAGAGAAGAACAAAGTAGTCCATGCGATAAAGAAATATATTTTCTTGGTTGTGGAGTTTGTTATCGAGAGAAATTTTAATACAAATATTGTTACAAATCTTTAAAGCTCCAAGTGGAGGAAAATAATTGTGTGCATGATTGAATAAAATATTATTTGATTATTATATTTTTTTGAAAATACATCAATGGTACATCTTTGTTACAAACAAAATTATAATATAAAATGTTTTTAAAAATATTTTTAAAAACACGTGCGACACGCACGTGCATCTATACTAGTAAATACGAAATTGGCTATGATACCAGAAGCTGTTGCTAAACATTCAGAAGAAGCGAAGAGTACTGGGGCCTAGAGGCGGCATATCTTTCACGTCAATAACAATATAACAATAGCTCCTGCAATGAGGCCCTGAAACTTGGGGCGTGTTTGATTTCGGGGCTCTCTGCAAGGCCTCATCGGAGAGCTAGACTCTGGCTAGCTACGGTCTGGTTACTTTGGGCAACAACTCTTGTTTGATGAATTTGTTCCTAGTGAGCCAGGTCCTATTGGGATTGTGTTTGATTTAGGGCGTGTTTGATACGAGCTCGAGAAGGTGGCCTGCGCTCCTCAGGTACAAGGTGCCGTGTTTGATTTGCTTGAGCCACCGGCGAGCCAGGCTCCTGGGAACCAAAAAATCTTCTCTCTCATGGCTCCCGTCCGACGCAAATCAGGAGCGTTCCTGGAGAGCCAGGCTTGGCCGGAGCTTGCGCGGGCGATGGGTGCCGCTCCCCTCACCTCCCAAGCCGCTCTCCTCTCTCACGCTCTCTTCTTCCCTCTTTCCAGCGTCGCGGCCACTTCCTCTCCCGCGGCGGGTGAAGCTCGCGACGACGGCGCTCAACGGAGCCGCACCCGTGCCGTGCGGAGCCCGCGACGAGGTCCGGCAGAGGGGCTCGTGACCACAGCGCTCGGCGGAGCCGCACCCGCGGCGTGCGGAGTTCACGACCCGCGGCGGGAGGTGCTCGTGCGCGGCGAGCTAGCGCGCCTAGAGGAGAAGCGAGCGGCGGAGCAAGCGCACGACGGGAGGAGGCACGAGCGGCGGAGCTCCCCTGCGCCTGCGCTGCGCTCGCGACGGCGTCCGGGGCGGAGCTCCACGCGCCCGCACGCGGCGGTGGCGGTGGCCGGGGCGGAGCTCCACGCGCCCGCACGCGGCGGTGGCCGGGGCGGAGCTCCCTCGCGGCGGCCGGAGATGGAGAGCACCGGACGGGAGAGCGCGCGAGGAGCAGCAGCCATGGCGCAAGGAGGAGGAGGAGCAGCAGCCATGGCTAGCAGCATGCCAAGTGTTTGATGAAATGCCAAAGAGAAAGAAGAGGGGTAAGGTCACCATAATCCATATGCAAGGTCATCTTATCCAAACATGGCTCAAATCAAACACAATTCTCATCTGACCTGGCTCATTAGGTACATGTGAATCAAACAAGCGAAGTTGCCCAAGAGGACCTGGCCATGGCTGGCCACAGCCAGGCCCGTCGACCGAGCTGCCCAGGGGCAAGAAATCAAACACGCTCTTATTGTACAAATGGATAGGTTGACCTTACATCTGAAATGTGGTGAAGTTACCCTCTGGTTTCTCTTTGCAGCATTCTATCGAACATTTGCTAGGCGTCGGTCATAGTCGTAGGTGGCGGAGCTACGCACGCCGGCGGACTGCTGGATAGGGCGTCTCTTGTGCGAATCGTCAAGTACTCGGAGGACGGGGACGCCGTGCTCGGGGACGCCACCAGTCGCGACTCGCGAGCACGATCACGGACGCGGGCGCCACCGCGCGGACACGTGCCGAGCACAGCCGCAGGCAGGCGCGACTGGTGAGATCCCTGGTGGGCGCGGTCGCCTCCGCTGCCTCCCACCACGGCGAAACCCTCCTCGGGCACCAGCATGCCCGCTAGGCCGCCGCCGAAGCCACCTGCCGTTCCTTCCGCCGGCAGAGCATGGTGGCACCGCGGTGGGGCTCATGGATGTGCTTGGGGAGGTCCGCTCCAATAGGGGTTGCCGGAGGGCCATAGCCTCGAGTCGGACTCGATTTGGAGGAGCTGGAGACGTGCGAGCAATGAGCCGTCGGCGGCGGCGCTCGGCTGTGGGGGTGAGCGGCGGTGTCAAGGTAGCACTATCCTCTATTTGGCTCGCGTGAGCATGCAACGCAGCTGACGAGGGCCTGGACTAGGGCCCACCAAGCGGCGATCATCAAGCAAGGGGCGTACGGCCGACGGTCCGAGTACCTTACGGCCCGTACGACAAAATACCCCCGCCTCCGAGTACTTGACAATTTACACAACTACTTCTCCGTCTCTGACCTCCGCTGTGACAACCTGTTCGCACGTCAAGTCTCTGCCTCGACCCCGACTACCCGTTCGCACGAGTAGTTCTCCGCCTCCAACAAGGCCGAGTCTCCGCGCAGAAGTCAAGCCTAGGGCGAGGGCCACCGCAGGCGTGGCAGGCCCTCTGCGCACGCCCACTCACACGACGCCACGTAAGGCGCCATTTCCCCATGCCGAGCCGTACTGGCAGGGCACGCCCGGTGTCAGACGGCATGGACGGCCATCGCCGACTGGTGCCACGAACGACACAGTGCAGGCCACGTGCGCCACAGCGCACACCGTCCCGTCTGACACAACACGCACCATCCCATCAGAACAGGGACCCAACCACTCCTCGGAAGACATGTACGGATGTACCTACTACGCTGCCGGACGCGGTCATACCGGGTCAACCCTCCACAGTGACGAACTACTCCGAGAAGTACCCGGGAAGCTGCCGGCGGCAACTACTCAGAGCCAACTGCTCCGGGACGCCTATACGGTCATCAACAACTCCAACACAGTTCGCGGCTGTTCACCACGTCTGCTGTCGGACGCCTGACGTGGTAGCACTGTAGCACAACTTTGTATTCCCTTTTTACCCCTCACCCTTGTGACTATAAAAGGGGAGGAGGTCATCCGTTTTAGAGGCTAGACGATCGACTGACGATTCACACACTCACAACACACGTACGCCTTCATGCTACTTGAACCACTCACGCCGGGGACTTGGCCATCGAACCCCTCTCCCGACTAGTTTGTACCCCTACTACAAACATCTAGGCATAAGAACACTACCCCCGAGACTGGACGTAGGGTGTTACTCTCCGGAGGCCCGAACCAGTACACATTCTTGTGTCTCTTGTGCCAACCATCCGGATCCGAAACGCGATCGATACAAATTTACTTGCCGGCGGTAGAGAACCCCGACAACAGCTGGCTCTGTGAAACTCCGAAGCGTTGGACGGGAGCCGGGAGAGAGAGTGTTTTTTTTCATCCTGTCGGCCTGGCTCGCGAGTGGGCTCAGAAAATCAAACACGGGGCCTGCACCTGGGGAGCTCGGTTCACTGATTTTGGCCTAAGGCCTTGTTTAGTTGGCAAATTTTTTGCCAAAAACTTGCTACTTTTTCAACTCTCTCTCCATCACATCACATTAAATACACCAAAAGACATATGTTCGGAGCAGTAAATGTAGGTAAAAAATTACTAATCACACAGTTCTGTTGTACATCACGAGCCGAATCTTTTGAGCCTAATTACTCCATGGTAGGATAATATTTACCACAAACAAACGAAACGTGCTATAGTGTACTACAGCAGTTTCAGAAGTTAAAAAGGCAAATTTTTCAACCAACTAAACAAGGCCCAAATCAAACACACCCCAAGGGTTCTGAGTCGGCTCACCTGACTTTTTTTTTTTGCTCAAACAAAAGTATAAAATTTCACAACAGACAAATTTTAGTGTGCTTAAAATTAATGACAATCCTTCATCCGGTGAAATTAACAGTGGAAGCACTCAGAAATATCATAATAACTTTCTAAAGGAAGGAAGTACAATTGAGTGGGACCAAGTACCAAAATACAGCTGATGAAAAAAAATCAACACAACAATTTAGTTCCAAATACCTTCTGGTTGCTTATAAATACCTTCTAGTATTGACTGCCCCCTCAGACATCATCCGTATGTAGGGTATATTGGCTGCCCCTCAGACGAATCATCCATGTGTGTGTCTAACCTGAGCAAGTGAGCATGGCAAGCAACTTTAGATATCTGAATAATGCATGCCAGATCTTACAGTTCTGGGTTTGAACCAGCAGCAAAATAGCACGAAGACCTGACAAGCTGTGCTTACGAATTCACTCGTTCTCACTGTCACTGTGTGACAATGGCAAAAGAACGGGCGTTTTAAAAAAAAAAGGTAAGTGGTGCCTTGCGAAACGCATTTGGCACACACGATCAGTGACGGAGGCAGAATAAAAAAGTAGGAGGGGCTGAGTTCTTATTCTTTATCCATTTCTACCCATTCTTCCTCTTATTATTCTTCTTCTTTCTCTATTTTTCTCCTATTCTTCCTTTAAATTCAATAGAGTTAATGGGAGTAGGGGGGCTAGAGCCCCCCTAGCCCCACCGTTGCATCTGTCACTGCACACGATTAGTGTAGTACCATGACCACATGAACAGTCTTCTAAAATATACTGATATGTTCAAGTCAGTCTTTTGAGGGGTTAGAATAGACAGGGTCTTTTGCAGTGTGGGAACGAGCTTCAACTTTAAAAAACAAATCCTCTGTGCGATCATTAAATCTGCAGATCTGGGCTCCTACCGAGCTCCTCGTCTTCAGGCGCAGGCTTCACGAGCTCATCACCCCCTGGGATACGACGATGAGCTCATCCTTTTACCACCAGCGACGGCTTTCAGAACATCAATCGGTCGTCCGGCGTGATCCCCTACAACGGCTCCGTCGACCAGCCTGCAACCGACGCTATGGGCAGCTTCTCCACCCGGCTGTAATCGTCTACGACGCCTCTACAGCCCATCGCCGTCGTGCTCGCCGAAGCCTTCGCCACCGCTGCCGTGGAGTTTATCTGGTCAAGGGACTCCTTGTAATTCAGACCTCTTTGAAGGTCTTTTCTGTAATGTGACCACATAATATCTATAAAGTGGTTATTGTAAAAAAAACTTTAAAAAACAAATGTTGTAAAAAAAACTTTAAAAACAAAAGGGGGGAAAAGAAATGATGTTCTCAACAATATATCTATCAATTATGTTATGGAAGCGGGGCCAGGGCAGTTTTTTTTTATAAAAAAAACGGAGCAGGGCCGTTGAAGTATGGAACAAATGGAAAATCTCGTTTTGACTTCTGCGCTAGTAGAAGACTATAAAAGATACTCCCACCATAAGGCTATAGGAACTCCAGCAATGACCTCTATTTAGAGCCTCTACTTTATTCAATAGGGGCTGCTCTTAACTTTCTGAGGCTCTAAATTTATCCTCAACTCCAACAACAGCCCCAATTTTGTAGCCCCTACTCTTTCCTGACAAGTGGGACCTACTCGTCAGTGGAATTTCCTCTCTCCTACATTTGTGCTCTCTCTCCCATGCCAGGCGCGTGGAAGGAGCTCGACCTCCGGTCGGGCACGGAGGCGACGACGGCGGAGGGAGCTCGACCTCCGGCCGCGCGAGGCAGCGTCCGCGGGGGTTCGCCCGCGGCCATCGACGTCAGGCGGCGCGGGTGGGGCTCGATTCGGTGGCCGGCGTCGCGGGTGGGGCTCGATTAGACAGGCGCAGCGTCCCACACAGCTTGGAGGAGCTCAGCAAGGTGCGAATCGAACAATTTGTCTCGTCCTCCTCCCTTTCCTCTCTTGGCGCAAGGGCGGCGGGCCGCCGAAAGAGGAGCAGCACGGGGCTAGGTGATGGCGAGCAGCGGGCGCCAGGCGAGCAAGCAGCGATTCCGACTTCCGTACGTGCACGCGAGCAGAAAACTGCCCAACGACAGAGTATGGGGGCTCCTCTCCACCCGTGGGAGTTGGGGTTGGAAGGGGGAATTTGGGTGCCCCTAGAGTTGGTGCCCGAGTAGGGGTCCTGCTGGAGTGTGCTTTTTTTTCTCTCGAACCTAATTTTTGAGTTGAGGCTCAAGTAAGGGATCTGCTGGAGTTGCTCTAAGACATGTCCTTTAGGACAATGACACTGTCTCCAAAGCATAACTTTGACTTCTTATTTTTATAAAAATATTTATTAAAAACTGATATGTGTTTACTTTTATGAAAATATTTTGACACATCTATTCATGCAATTTTCACATTTTGAAACTCAACTACTCAAAAGTTATTCATGATTTCTATTTCTAATATTTGACTGAAATCTTGTCCAAAACGACATAGTTTGAGTAGAAATTTTTAAGATGTTTTGGCATATTTGACTGAAATTTTGTCCAAAACGACATAGTTTGAGTAGAAATTTTTAAGATGGGCCTGGCAATTGAAATGCTCCTGAATCTCGACATGGGCCGTTGTCCTCGCTATTCCGCCACAAGGCCGAGCTCACAATCTGCTGCGTCCTCAATCATACAGAGTAGCAGTTCAGTTTCATTAAACATGAACACAACCAGTTCAAGTATTTTTTTAGACAACCAGTTCAAGTAAAGGCCATCGATATATAAGCATGTGGTGCAACCCAAAATTCTCCAACCTATTTATTTACACTGCAAAAATTCATCACCGTGAAAAAGTGACAAGAGGTGGAACTAAGATAACAGAACAATAAAGAAAATTACAAGGATTACATGCAATATAATCAATTGATCATCACTAATTAACTTCATTTCCTAGCAGAAAAAAATGAATAAGATGTATAGCTAGGCTACTTTCACATCCACAGCAACATCGATCGGATGTCGCAGCACCACCATTTTATCTACACGTTCACGAGCAAGTATTGATCGATCATGGCTAAAAAAAAGGATCAAGCAAAAATCAACCTCCGATCCGGTTATTGCACCATGGCATGGTGACGGCTCACGCATTGCTGCATCATCGCCTGATGATCCATGCACGGACTAGATCAAGCCTCTGCCTAATTATAGTCCGGAAACGCCCGCATCGCCTCCACCATCGACGGGGAGAACGTCACGGCCCCACCGTTGATGCCGCTGGCGCCGTTCACGTTCGCCGACATCACCGGGCCGAGCGTCGCAGCGTCGATCGGCGGGAACTGGCCGTAGAGCCCCCTCGGTGCGCAGAGCTGCTGCTGCAGGCCTGATGCGTCGGGCGCGAAGAGCGGGATGTCGCGCGCCATGAAGTTATTGGCGTCCAGCGGCGGGGCCGCCGCCGGCGGCGGCATCAGCTGCGAGTCCGCGTAGTGAGGCGGCGGCCCCGCGGCGTGGGTGGCGTTGGCGCAACTCTCGGACGAGGACGACGACGACTCGTCCTGCGACGCGGCGGCGGCGGTGGTGCGCGCCGCCGGTGGCGCGCCACGGGCGGGGCCGCCGGGGCTGTCAAGGCCGGTGAGCTTCTGCACGATGGACATGAAGTCGGTCGGGTTGGTGCGGATCACCTTGGGCGAGTGCGTGTAGATGATCACCGGCTGGGACTGCTGCGGCTGCGGCCGCGGCTGCCTCTGCCTCGGCGCCGGGGGCGGCCGGTGCAGGTTGGTGCTGGTGCTGATGGCGGCGGCGTTGGAGGATGACGACACGGAGGAGGAGTTGGTGGAGGACGAGGAGGGCGGCGAGGCGGTGGCCGCGCCCTTGTGTATGCTGTGGGAGTCCCTGTGGACCTTGAACGCGGCGTGCCGCGCCCCGGCGGCGGCGCCAGCGCCGGGCTGCCGCGGTGATGTGGGGCTCATACGGGCAGTTGGCCAGTGGGTGGCTGGCAATGGGGATCGGGGGATCGGGGAAGCGCGCGTATAAATAGCAGAGACCGGATGGGGAGGCGGAGGCGCAGCGCATGCCGGGATATTTCTCGCTGGGGATGGTGGGTGGTTAGCGGCCGGAGGCGCGCGAGAGGATGGTGGCGGGAAGGAAGGCCGCGCAGCGATCGAGAGAGGGTGGCAGTTACTTCGACTACACTCTTGTTTCGTGCATGCAGCACCAGCCACTCTTGTGCTGCTGACCGGTGGGTCCAGCATTCAGCGGGTATAGGATTTGGAGAGAAAGCTACATACCGTGTGATGTGGAATCGCAGCTTCGCAGAACGGCACAAGTTGCTGGATTTCTCTACTGTATCAAAGGCACGATGTACGATATTTTCCAAAGCCTTTTTTCCTCGATGAATTGGTAACCGCTGAAAGCGAATATTATATAACTACTATATACTCTTTCTTGTACTACAACCGCATGCAACAACGTAAAAAAAGAATATAATACATTGGTCAGGACTCACACATAAGTTTTATTTTTATTTCTTTTGACAATTGGGACTATGATATAGTTCATCGATCTGCGAGCTTTGTGAGCTTTGCTACAGTACTTGTAAGACCGACTCCAACAAGGAGTTGCATTTCTCAAAGGAAAAAGTCTACTTCACCCCCAACCTATGAGGGTTGGAACACATTACCCCCAAACCTATGAAAATGGATTTTTTACCCCCTAAACTTTCTAAAACATGACAAATCACCCCTTGAAACCGTTCTGAAAAATCATAGTAAATCACAGAAAAATCATAAAATAAAAATCAAATTGTGTTGGACTTCAAATTAGTAGTTCTACGTAGTGAACCTACAATATGGAATGCTTTAGTACATATTTTTTGTTGTAACTTTAGATCTATGCTTTTCTCCATAATTGTAAAAAAATATGCTAAATATACCATATTGTATGTTCATTGTGTAGATGTACTCATTTAGAATCCAACACAATTGGATTTTCCATTTTATGATTTTTCTGTGATTTACTATGATTTTTCAAAACTGCTTCAGGGAGTGATTTGTCCTATTTTAGAAAGTTCAGGAGGTAAAAAATTCATTTTCATAGGTTGGGGGGTGATGTGTTCCAACCCTCATAGGTTGGGGGGTGAAGTAGACTTTTTCCATTTCTCAAATGCAAATCCCCGTTTGCCTTGCATAAACAGTGTTTTGCATCTCCTTCTAATGTTGATGCCTCTAACAAAGTCATGGCAATTCGCATAGGCAAACCATCGAGAGGAGCTCGGCCGCGGGGTAGAGGAGCAACGCCGCACGTCGTCGAGCTGCCGCGCGCCGTTGAGCTGCCCTGCACCGCCGAGCTGCCGTTGCACCGCACCGTCGAGCTACCACGCGCTGTCGAGTTGCCGCGACGCCCGTGCCGTCGAGCTGTCGTGATGCCCCCGCTGACGAACTACCGCGACGCTCACGCCGATGAGTTGCAGCAACGCGACCCGCGCCGTCGAAGGAGCTCGACCGCGAGGGAGAGGAGCAACGCCACGCGTCGTCGAGCTGTCGCGACGCCCGCGCCGACGAGCTGCAGCAACGCGGCCTCGCACCGTGGGAGGAGCTCGTCCGCGGGGGAGATGAGCAGCGACGAACTTGGTGGCGGCTGATGGCAGCCACTGCGGCGGTGGCGGCGAGCTTCTCCTTGAGGCCGTCCACCTCGGCGAGGAAGGGGAGGGGTATGGGGCCTAACCCCAGCGGCACCAGCCTTGGCCTTGGTGCGACCGTGGCGAAGCAAGGCAGTGGTACCCAGCGGCAGGTAACCGAGCTGCCGTCGTGCCTACCCCGGCAACGGATCCGGAGAGGGAGGGCGTCGTGCCTCGGAGCGGGAAGCCGGCGAAGGAAGGTTGGCCAGCACAGCTCATCAGAGGAGGGAGGGCCGTGAGCACCCGGCGGCAGGGACAGCGCAGGCAGGCGGGCGCCGATTTCTTCGTCGCGCAAGAATGCCGCCGGACCTCGACGGCTTGCCGCCGCTGCCGCCCGAGCCCCACCGGTCGCTCCCGCAGTCCGGCTCGCCTGGCCCACGGATGCACAGATGCATTCGAGGTGAGAGATTGTGTAAATTTGCATCATCTCTCTCCTCGGTTTGTGACGAGGGCCCAGATTAGGGCCCCCTTTAACGGCGAGATAATCACTCTTGAGGTGGAGTCTTCTGACACCATTGACAATGTGAAGGCCAATATTCAAGATAAGGAGGACTGAGGATCCCTGTCAAGACCATCACTGGCAAGACGTCTTGTTTCCGACAAGTTGGGAGCTTTTCCGACAAGTCTCCTACTAGGAGAAAGCTTCTCCGACAAGTCTCCGCCTCGCACGACAAGTCCTCGCCTCCGACAACCTGCTCGTTCGCACGAGCAGTCTCCGTCTCCGACCGGGACGCAGTCCATGCAACGTGGCGCCATACCGACGCGCGGACTCCCCCGCTACGACGCGTGGGGCGCCAGTTCCCCATGCCATGCAAGCACACCAGCTGGCGGCACGTGCGGGCAGCCGGCTCTGACAGGAGCCTTAATGCGGCACCGTTCGGCCGCACAGCCCTCAACGCGCCGTCCTATCCGACCCTGCAGCACGCCAACTCCGACCGAGGCACTCAAGTGCTCCCTACGATTAACACTGGCCTACGATTAGGCCCTAACGTGGCGAGCTCACCCCGTACTCAGACGGGTTGAGTCAGCACCAAACTGCTCGGAGAAAGCGCCAGGCGTCCCAAGTAAACAGCCCCGCCCGGCCACGCGGCGGCCTCGACGACAACGTAGTGCGGCTCCTCTTCAATGCGCCCTGACGGATAGCAACGTACGAGAGGACATCCCAGCGGTCTGCACTATATCTTTTACTTTGTTTCCCTTTTTGCCCTTCCCCCTTGCATCTATAAAAGGGAGAGGAGGGCAACCGTCACAAGGGCTGACGAACTGAACTCTCACACCCTAGGGACTTGGGCTCGACACCCTCTCCCGACAAGTTTGTAACCCCTACTACAAACAACTCTAGCACGAGAACACGGCAGCTCGACACTGGACGTAGGGTTCCGCGACGGCCCGAAGGGCACCTCCGACACCCGTGCGCGACCCCACGCGCGAGTGCTTCGTATGCGTGGCACCAGCCTCGAGCAGCTCCAACGACTCGGAGCCGGCACCACGCCATCGCGCCACCGACGCCCAGCGCAGGGCGCGCCTCGACGAACTCGCCGAGGCCAGGCGCCAGCTTGACGAGGAGCTGGCCAACCTCCACCGAGAGCTCGGGGAGGACTGACCCCGCAACCCCGAGCTGAACCCGCAGCCGAACCCGCGACAGGTCCTGGTGCGGGAGCAACACCGCGAAGGAGACGGCGGGCGACAGGAGCGTCGACCTGCCGCCGAGTAGTCAAGAGCCCGCGCCCCGACACCGCCGGCTCGAGGACGTGCGCGCGATGACAACCGACACGCCAATGAGGGCGCGAACGTCGACGCCAACATCGACGCCGAAGGTGACGCCCCGCCACTCTTCAGGCGGGCGTTGCGGAACTTGGCCGCGGCGGCCATGCTGCTGCGCGGCTGCCCGGAGGCGGCTACCTCCGAGGAGAGGCGAGTGCGACAGCAGCTCAAGGCCCTCCTCGAGGCGGCGGCGGCACAGCAAGCGGAGAGCTCCGCGTCGCGCCAACGGTCGGCGCACAACGGGAGAGCTGCGCCCTCTGCGCATCACCAGAACCCATCTCCTCCGCGGCATCGAGGCCACGGGGGCGGAGCCGGAGCCGCGGGATCGGCGGTCAAGAGTCGTCTCGGGGCCAACCGCGACGTCCGGAACACCATTGAAGCTCGCCGGCGGGTTGCGAGCGTCGATAACTACGGCAACGACGACAACCGCAACCACCGCGACGAGCACCGCTCGCGCCGACACGACGACCGAGGACGCGGACAACGCTACGACAGCGACGACGGCCGCGACCTTAGCTGGTCGCCGAATCAGAGGGGTCCGCGGGCTTTCGGACAGGGCGTGCGAGACGCAACTTTCCCCTCACGCTTTCGAGCTCCGACCAACGTCCCCAGATACGACGGGGACACCAACCCCAGCGTGTGGCTGGAAGACTACCGGCTCGCGTGCCATGCGGGCGGAGCGACAGATGGCCTCTTCATCATCAAGAACCTCCCGCTCTACTTCAGTGACTCCGCGCGGACGTGGCTCGAGCACTTGCCCCGCGGCAAGATCAACGACTAGACGGATCTGCGCCGAGTCTTCGTCGGCAACTTCCAGGGCACATACGCCTGCCCGGACAAGCAGTGGGAGCTGCGCAACTGCAAGCAGCAGCCGGGGGAAAGCCTGCGCGACTACATCCGGCGCTTCTCCAAGCGCTGCACCGAGCTTCTCGGCGCGACGGACAACGACGCCATCTCGGCGTTCTAGAACGGCACGACCTGCACCTCCCTCATCCACCGACTAGGGCGTCGCACGCCCCGAACTACTCGGAAACTCCTCGACATCGCGAGCAACCATGCAGACGGCGAGGGGGCGGTCGCGGTGACTCTCAACACCCCTTGCGTCTATAAAAGGGAGAGGAGGGCAACCGTCACAAGGGCTGACGAACTGAACTCTCACACCCCAGGGACTTGGGCTCGACACCCTCTCCCGACAAGTTTGTAACCCCTACTACAAACAACCCTAGCACGAGAACACGACAGCTCGACACTGGACGTAGGGTATTACTCCTCGGAGGCCCGAACTAGTCTAAATCCCGGCGTCTGTTGTGCTAACCATCCGGGTCGGACACACGATCGATCCAAATTTCTTGTCCGGCGGTAGAGAACCCCGACAGTTTGCATTTTGCCTTGCCGTCTGCATCGTCTGTTGGAGAGGGATGCATTCGTCCACAGTTCATCGGCGAGAGGCAAAAATGCCTTTGCCATAGCTGTTGGACTCAGGCTGACTTTAACAATGGAAGGCAAAATAGGCGATGCATTCCCTCTTTTGCCTCACGCACAGCAACTGCGTTGTCCCCGCAAAAATCACTGTCTCCAACAGATATGAGGCAAAGCAAAAGGCATTCCCACCGCCGACGCCCGCCGCCCAACTCCCAACCCTGCGTCTGCTCCTCTGCTTCCACTGTGGCTCCATTCGCGCGGCCTCCTCCCGGCGCCGGGGGCAGCGGCCGACGGCGGCGCGGGGCAGTTCCTCAGCGGGAGAAGGCGCCTGGGGCGGCGGCGGCCAACGCGAAGGGCCCCATCGACACCGCCCGCTGCGGAGGAGCAGAGGAGCTCCGCGGCGGAGGAGCCGAGGTGGCCGCGGCGGACGACCAAAGGAGCTCACGTGGTGCCGATTCAACTCCGCAGGCACCGATTCAACTTCGTGGCGCCGATTCGCCCGCCCGGAGGTGCGAGATCCAGGCGCCGCTGATCCCCGCCACCTCGATTCGTGCTGCTCCACCGCCGGAGAGCCATCGATTCATGCTGCGGAGGCGCCGGATCGAGCTTCTCCACTGCCGAGGCGGAGGCGCCGGATCGAGCTGCTCTGCCGTCGGGCTCGGCGCTCACCTCGGGCCGGCTCCCTCCGCCGCGCTCGCCTCCCGCCGGCTCCCTCCACCGCGCTCGCCCCGCGCCGCCGCCACGCGTTGCTCGCACGCGTGCTTGCCGTTTGCCTTCGAGGAGAGAGGGAGTGCATCTTTGCATCGCCCCTCTCTCCTCGGTAGGAAAAATGCCTCCCGCGATGCCTCCTCTGTTGGAGGCCTTCCGAGCGTGCACAGTGGCCATTTGAGAGGCAAAATTGCATTTGCCTTGTGTTGTTGGACTTAGCCTCAGTCTAAGTGCCAGAAGGTATGATTTTATTAAAAAATTACAAAATAAACAAATAAAATTGGTCGTCGGTTTCACTATTTTAGTACTTGATCCCACTAAATTGGTACTTCCTAATCTCTTTAGGGAGTTCTTGGTACTTCCTTGTACTTCCACCAATATATTTGCGAGATAGATGGATGTCATTAATGTCAAGCACTCTAAAATTTCTCATAGAATCAACAAGTTTGCTAGACGATGTCAGTGTTGTAGAGAATATTGTATATGACAGCAATGTTCATTAGAAAGAGAGAGGATACATGGCATCAATGTTATACAAGTGGTAGTAGTAGCTAGTACACCGCACGCGCGCGTTAATTAGCTAGGTATAGCAGGCTGAATGAAGCCGATGTACGGGCATTGCCGCCGGCCTTGCGGCGGCGCCATGTAGCTCATCCTCCCGCGCTTGGCGAGCTCAAGCTGCCCGCTCGGCAACCGCCTCAGCTCCACCACCAAGAAGGAGCAGCCGTCGTACGTGATGGGAGGCTTGAAGCAGTCGGGCTCCATCGTGCTCGTGGGCCTGCAGATGCAGAACTTGCCCTTGCCCAGGTACGCCAGGCTGGGCAAGTCCCTCGGCCTCGAGTCCGGACGGCGGCGGCCGTCGCCCCCGACGCCGGACTCCTCCCAGGGCCAGGGGAACGTCTCCCTCCACACGTGCCGCACCACCGGCGGCGTCCCGGACCTGACGTCGCACGCGCACAGGACCCCGGTCTCCGCCGCCAGGCCGACGACGCAGCCGAGCTCGGGGACGTGCAGCGCGCGGCCCTCGAACGGCAGCTGCCACGCCCCCTCCACCCGCCACCCCGCGCCTTCTTCCTCGCGAATGTCCAGGGAGAAGGTGCCCCTGTGCGTGCCCCTGTGCGTGACCGAGATCCACACGCGCGTGCCCAGGGCGAGGTACGCCGAGATGAGCATGATCTCGTCCTCGGCCGGGGGCCCTACCGGTAGCGTCGGGAGAGGGGTGACGCGCCAGCCGCCGCCGCCGCCGCCGGGGACGAAGCGGAGCTTATCGAAGCAGTAGATGCCGTCGAAGAGGACCGAGTCCATCCTGATGATCACGGTGCCGCCGGCGCCGTCTGCCACGGGGAGCACGGCGGGCGCTTCCTTGTAGCCGCCGAACTCGTGGGGCGCCAAGAACTCGCGGCCCATGGGCCACCACCGCTCGAGGCGGCCTTCGGAGTCGCGCTCCCGCGGGCTCGGCTGCTTCTCCCAGAAGTCGTAGCCGCCGACCTTCATGACGATGTCGTGGAAGAGCGTGTCGTCCCAGAAGTTGTAGGGCACGCCCAAAACACTGCCGCCGGAGACGGCGAAGGCGCGGCAGCCGAACAGCACCGGGGGGAAGCGTGCGACGGGGCGTCGGAAACAGGCTAGCGTTTCTTCTCCACTGTCGAGGAGCAGAAGGAGAAGGTCGTAGATGAGGTGGCCCTCTTCCTCGTCGTGCACCACCAGAAGCGGCCGGTCGGCGTCCATAACCCTCGGCACTCGTACGGTCGTACCACCTGCAGTGCAGGGCGAAGGGTTCAACCGCACGTATCGTGGACGGGGGGTCGATCGACAAGCACGGACGTCGGGGGCTCTCCCACCGCTACATTTATTGTAATGAGTGCCAAGATCCGAGCCATCCTAGTATCCTACTCGGATCGGTCTTCTTCGATTGGACGTGGTGGACTCGGATACGGCTTGCAAATTTGCGTCAAATGGGAGCAGCCACGAGGCCCGGCACTAGCACTGCTCGGCCCGACCCAGTGTTGGCAGGTCAGGCCATCTGGGGTTACTTCACGAAGGAACTTTTGTCATACTCACCCAATTTGGATGACTCAGTAGGGCCCATAAGTGCAGGTACGCATATTTCGTTGTGCTCAAAAGAAAAGGTACGCATATTTCGTACCGCTAGTTGAACAATGGTGGAGCCAACTTATAAACATTTGTTCTTCAGCAATAGCACATTCGAGTTAACCTTTTCTCTGTATACTCCTAAAAAGAATGAAGTGGCGGTAAAAAAGTGGTCGTACTCCATACATAAATCATAACCCCCAATCTCACATCCTCCCTCTTATATTTCATCTGTCTTTCCACCCAATCGTCCTCCATACATAAATCTCCCTCTTCTATTTCATCTGTCTTTCCACCCAATCCTCCTCCATACATAAATCATAACCTCCAATCTCACGTCCTCCCTCTTCTATTTCATCTGTCTTTCCACCTCCACCCAATCGTCCTCCATACATAAATCATAACCTCCAATCTCACGTCCTCCCTCTTCTATTTCATCTGTCTTTCCACCTCCACCCAATCGTCCTCCATACATAAATCATAACCTCCAATCTCACGTCCGCTTCTCCTTCGGTCCTCCCAAACTTGAAGCCGTGCTCCGTTGGACTGATGGTCCGTGAAAAGGTAGGTCCTCCATACATAAATCATAACCTCCAATCTCACGTCCTCCCTCTTCTATTTTATCTATCTTTCCACCCAATCTCAGGTGAATCACTGGTGAATCGAGCTGCGCCGACGATGAGGGATGCGGCTCCAAGTGATTCGCCAAGGGCCAGTGAGGAGGGAACCAAATCCCACCCAAATCTGACTGCCCCATCTAGGGTTCGAGGATGAGAGGAGAGTCTATTCATGGCTTATGTTAATTGGCAAAACTGCAAGGATCTGGACTATCTGGTTGAATATCCAGTAATGTCCCTATCTCAAAATCATTCAATTCTCATCACTGAATCTTCTATCACAAATTTTGATTGATGGAGAACGAATTTGTTTGTTAGGTCAGATTCGCAAGGCCATCAACCTTGATGTTTTTAGGGCAATTTGGATTTCAGTTCAGTTTCTTTAATATAGGGTTATTTGGATTCATACCATTGTAATTTTCAAAGTTTGGAGAAACACAATTACAATTCATCTATTTTGAACCATGCCATTGCAATTGTTGGTTTCACTCAAATACCCACGGAATACGTATAAAGACAACTCAGGCCCAGCTGCAGATGTATACGTAGACGTATATCCCATTGCATTTGATTTTCCTACCAATGACGTGTGGGTCCCACTTGTCATCATCATCTTCCTCCTCCCATCTCTCTCCCCTCCACAGTCCACACCCCTTCTTCTTTCCGCACCTCCGGCGAGCTCGAGCAGGAGGTAGTGACCTCCTCCACCGCGCTGCTGACCTCACTGCCACGGAGTCCGCCTCCCTCCTCCGCCATCTCTCGGGCACCCATCCGCACCCCTGGGCCGCTCCTCCAGGAACCCACCGGCCTCCATCTCCATGGCCTCCACAGCGTCCGACCCGGAGGGGCTCCTCTCTATGCCCGTCGACGAGCCGTCCCGCCTCCTCGAGTTACCGCGAGCTCGGCAGAGGGTAGAGTTCCTGCACGTGCGTGGGTTCCCCAACGGGGCGCCGAGCTCGAGATCCATGCGGCCGGCGGACGGCGGCGGCGGCGGCGCATGCGCAAGGCCGGCGGACGGCAGTGGCGGCACATGCGTGGGGCTGCCGTAGTTGGGGACGGCAGCGGCGGCACATGCGTGCTCCTCTGTTGGAGGGAAGGAAGGAGGAAGAAGATGAAGCCTAGGCCCACACGTCAGCCAGATTGAGGGAGAGATGGAGTGGGAAACATTTTGAGCTATATGTAGATACGGTGCCCACATGTCTACCTATACGTCTGCAACTGGTCACGAGTTGTCTTTATACGTATTCCGTGGTGTATTTGAGTGAAACCAAGAATTGCAATGGCATGGTTCAAAATAGACGAATTGTAATGGTGTTTCTCCAAACTTCAAAAATTGCAATGGTATAGATCCAAATAACCCTTTAATCTATGTGCATGAATAAGTTAGCTACAAATAACCTAGCGCAAAGGAAGAAACATAAACTCATAAGTGAATCATACTTGTTGAATCCAATGTGTATCACCGTGATTATAGTCTAGGCCTGACCATTGTGGTTTGTATTGTTTAATTTGCAATGCAGTCAGATTCCAGTAATCATAGTGGGGGGCGAATTGGACATGACGGATGAGTAGCAGGTTAGCATTGAGCAGTCGTTCCGCGAGATTGAAACCTGCATTGAGTTCCTCACCCTTCGGAAGATCCAAGTTATCCGGGCACCTTAATTCTAATATAAGGTGATTAGGTATTTCTAACCCCAGATATTTGGCACTTGTCACTGAGCTCTGTGAATATGAGCCCATGAGGTTGTGATGCATCTGCCAATAGCCATACATAGAATGCTGCTCAGTCATCCGCAACTTCGAATCTTAGTTTGCTTGTCATTAATCTCCTAACTTCAGTTGCCTATCATGTTCACACCTGATTTTTTTTGCTAAACTTCTGTTGTGTTGTTTGCTTTAATGCAAGGGCAAGGTCAGGTTCATATACTCGCCACCTGGGCAACATCTAAAGATTAGTTGGTTTTTTTTTGCTCGTGTGAAAGGGTGGGTATGGGTATACTCCTTTTAGTTATGAACTTAATTTTAAATTGAGATTCTGAGTGTCTGCTATTGCTTCCACCATTACAGGGACCAACTATTCTTATATGAGACGTGTCCTTTATGATAAAATAGCAATCTTTAGGTACATTAGTTTAACATGGGATGACTACGTAGAATTTCCTTGCTCATGTAAGAATTTTTTTACATTCTGAAATTCGATAGGTGTCATAGAGATAATGATAATATCAAAAACATGCACGCTTTCACACTTTGGAGATTGGGGAAATTAGAGGTTGCCACCAATTGCCAGTCAAAATCTCTGCATCCATTGCCCCAGGTGCCTAATTTCTGTGGAAATAGTTGAGGTCTATGCAATGCGATGCATCGTAAGGTGTGGTTACTAAAATTGGTTTGCTTTGTCAGTCCATTAATTTACCTGGTAGCTCTTCGTTGTGGCAGAATGTAATTTTTTTCTTCACAAACTTTACATGGTAGATGACATTGGGTTAACTAAAAGCTATCACCTCACAGTTTGCTTACCATACAGAGTTCAGGGTAAAGTGCTTCTATGTCCAGGTTTTAGGCTCTAGTACAAATAGAAGCTTGAAGGTAATCGCTGAAAATCAAGAGAACGTAACCATGGCAACGTAGCTACTATGATACACACCTGTGGCCTTGATGCTGTAAGTATTGCCTCCATTTTTCAACTGCCATAATCAAAGCTAAAAACTCTTTCTCATATATGGACAATTGCTGATGTTGAGGAGACAAAGCTTTACTGAGGAAAGCTATTTGTTTGTCATTCTGTAACAGTACAGCACCCACACCAGTATCACAAGCATCTGTCTCAACTATAAAAGGCTGTCCAAAATCTGGTAAGGCTAACACAGGTGTGCTGGTCATTGCTGCTTTAAGGTTTTCAAAAGCCTGTTGAGCTTGATCATTCCACTGGAATTGATTCTTCTTCAATAGTTGTGTTAAAGGTTTGGCAATCAACCCGTAATGTTTCACAAATTTCCTATAATACCCAGTGAGTCCCAAAAATCCTCTTAACTCAGTCACATTAGCAGGTGTGGGCCACTTAAGCATATCAGCAGTTTTGCTGGGATCAGTTGCTACTCCTTTGTCTGAGATGATATGGCCTAAATACTCTAACTGATGTTGAGCAAATGAACACTTGCTAGCCTTCACGTAAAGCTGGTTGTCTCTCAATTTAGCTAAGACCATTCTCAGGTGTTGTACATGAGACTCAAGAGAAGGACTGTAAACTAGGATATCATCTCGGAAGACCATCACAAATTTGCGAAGAAAAGGAGCTAACACTTCATTCATGATACACTGAAATGTAGCTGGGGCATTGGTTAGGCCAAAAGGCATTACCTTAAATTGATAGTGCCCTTGATGAGTCTTGAAACTGTCGTGAACTCATCTTGTTTCTTCATCCTGATCTGATGATATCCTGACTTCATATCTAGCTTGGAGAAATATCTTGTGCCAGCTAATTCATCCAGGATTTCATCAATTAATGGCATTGGAAATTTGTTTTTAATTGTCATGGAATTCAACTTTCTGTAATCAACACAGAATCTCCAGTTCCCATCCTCTTGAGCACTAATAGGACCGGGCTTGCAAATGGGCTTGTACTATGTTCAATTAGGCCAGCTGCCAAGAGTTCTTTTACTTGTTTCTCAATTTCATCCTTGTGCTGAGGTGAGTATTTGTAAGGTCTTGAGTTTATTGGTATGGAGTTTGGTAACAGGGGTATATGGTGGTCATAAACCCTTTCTGGTGGTAGCTTGACTGGCTGCTCAAAAACATCCTGAAATTCCTCCAGTAACTGTTGTACCTCCTCCACCACTTGTTCTTTCTCAGAACTGTTATGTGTCATTTCTACCACAGCCATAGCCCAAATGTCATTGCCCTGTGTCTACTTCATCAATTTCTCCACAGAGACTTCCTGGACCTACTGCTTTGGAGGTTGAACCCCTTGTAAGATGACATCTCTTCCCTCGTCTACAAATTGCATAGTCCTGTCCTCCCAATGACAATTCATGAGACTATGAAGTTTGAGCCATTCATAACCTAATATGGCATCATATGCGCTCAATGGTGTGAGACATGGGTACCCCTGGGTCCCCACCGACCAGGCTCACGGCCGTCCCCGACAAGTGGGTCCGACCTACCAGAAGACCCGCCGACCTGACAGTGGGCCCAACCGACCTAGTTGGTGGCCCACACGACCTCCTGAAGACCTTCCAGAAGATTCCCAGACGACCTTATCCAGAACGACTTCAAGACTTGGCGTGCAAGACAAGACATCGGTGGATTCCGACCAAGCAGATCGACGGATATGGCAAGTGTTGTAACCAACTAGACTTAGGTCTCCTGGTCGTAACCGACCAGGAGTCTGGGAACCGACCTTGTCCGCTGGCCAATATAAGGCGGGCAGGGCGACCCCTTGTAACAATACGCAATCCTCAAGCAATCTACACCAACAACTGGACGTAGGGTTTTACTCTCCGGAGGCCCGAACCAGTATAAACTCGTCGTGTTCTCTGTGTTCCGTGTGCTCGTGCGCAACCTTCGAGTTCTTAGCCCTAGATTCCACCCCACCGAACAAATAAACCACCGGGGTTAACCCCCCTGTGGGCTGTCTAGATCTCAACCTCTGACAGTTGGCGCGCCAGGTAGGGGGGAATTCAGGGTTCTTCGTGCAACTTGATGGCTTCTTCAAGCGACGTCATCTTCCCCGAGAGCATGGCGGACTTCCTTACCAATCCCGTCGACATCTGTTTCAGCTTTATGCCGGCGGAATCCATCGCTCCAGCCGCTTGCCTCGTCATCAAGGGCAACACGGTCACCTCCAACCAGCAGGTCGGAATCGATCTGCTGGCGAAAACCCACCCACCCACTCCTCGCGACCTGATCGCAGGGCTTGATCACGTCGAATACATGCTCTCTGATACGATCAAGATCTGTGAACGCGCCAAGCGCCCTCGCAGGACCTCTGTTCCTGCACCCCGCATGCATCTTGGCCTGCGGAACGCAGCTCATGCAGCGTCTCGCTACATGAAGAACAACATCCAGATTGAATCTGGACCCAAGACCCCACACCGTGGAAACTGCAGAGGTCACCTCGATGACCCTTGCCCTATCCACGAGAACTCCAAACACACGGCTCGCTAGTGCTGCGTGCTCAAGAAGCTTCGTCGACCTCTCCTCGCAGCTCATCGCCGTCAGATCAACCGTGAGCTGTCTCCGGACCGCCTCGCGTTTCAGATTGCTCGCACGACCATCTCCCCGAACTATCCGGGCGAGGTGTTTGAGATCTCAGACCGAGAGGTCCTTGTGGTCTCTGCAGACGTACCCCCTCAAGCTGGTGAGACGGATGAGCAGCGCATTCAGTGTGAAAACGCTAATGCCGCACGAGCTACGCGTCGTCAGCAAGAAGTAGATGCAGCTGCAGCAGCCGCAGGGCAGCCTGCAGGCAACGTCGCACAAGGTGCCGGCGACCAACCCGCAGGCAACGTCGTCAACGGGGCACAACCCCACGGGGCTCCAGCCTCCCCTCAGTAGCAGCAGAATCACAACGAGCCTCGTCGAGTCCGCCTACGCGCCAGAGACCTCTTGAGGGACTTTGAGTAAGACGGCCATGAAGTTTACAACTCACCTCAAGCAAACTTAGGTGCGGCCCTCGCCGCGCTGGGTCAACTTGAGGATACCCCTGCAATACGGCGCCTACAGGATCACATCCGCGTCGCCACCACCCAGGTCGAAGAAAGGGGTCCAGGATACAGCAGATCAGCTTCAAGCTCCTACTCCAGGAGTAGGTCGGAGCGACCTCGTCAGCGACGTCACAACAATGCCCCCCTTCAGCCCGTGGCTGAAGAGGGAGGAGGCGAAAACGAAGTCGTACAGCCGGTAAACCCCGCTGCCAATGTCGCTGCCAACGCAGCAGCCAACCCAGCCGCTAATGCTGCTGGTAACACCCCTGGCAATGCACAAAACAATGCCGCCAACGCTGCTGGCACCCAGCAGCAGAACGCAGCTGCTAATGTGGGCCAGAACACGGGAGCTCAACCTCCACCAGTGCAAGCCAACCGCCCTCAGAGCAGTCAACATCAACGCATATGAGACGAAGTGGAGATAGCACGCCGTGCTAACTACGACCGCGACAACGGGGTCCCCGATCCCTTTGACGCCAATCACCTTATCCAAGCAACAGATCTTCGGCAGATGCACGACCAAGAGCTCCTACGGCGTGCCCAATACGACCAAGATCATGGTCCTCCTGATGACCTCTACGTCATCCCAACGGCATACACCCCATCAGCTAGTCCTGGAGCAATAAACAACTTCCCGGCGTTCTCACAACATCTCAGGACGATCAGATACCCCAAGGACTTCAAGCCAGCCATCGAGAAATACGACGGTCGCTCCGACCTAAGTATTTGGTTCAAGATGTACAGTATCACGGCCCGCGCCTCTGGAGGCAATGAAGACCACATGCCGGGATATTTCCCCCTCGTGATGGGCAAAGCGCCGCTCCTGTGGCTCGACAACCTTCCTGCGGAGTGCATCACTTCATGGGCGACCTTGTCATGACTCTTCACGACCAACTATCAAGCGACCTACAACCGTCCTGGCACCACACATCACCTCGCCAGAGTGCGGATGAGGCATGATGAAACTCTCCGAGAGTACACTAACCGCTACTTTGAGAATCACAACACTCTCGCAGGTGTCAAAGATGAAGACGTCATAGCCTACTACAAAAAGGGGGTAACCAACATCAAGCTCTTCGAGAAGATCCACGAAGCTGACGCCCATACCATCGCAGACCTCATGGCCTACGTCGACAAGCTTGTCGACACTCAAGACGCGGTGATGCACGACTTCAAAGGAGAAGACCACGATGACGGTGGCAGCAGGTCGCGCAAGCGATCCGGCGAGGTCTATGCGACCGATCCACCCAGACCTTCTACCTTCCTCGAAGGTGACTTCAACATGGTCATGGACGACCAGTGCCAGTTCCACCGCGACGCCAAGCATACCATGAGGGAGTGCGAACAGCTAAAGTGTGCTCTAGGGGTACCTCCAGAACCCAAGAAGACCAAGAGCGGCAACAACGATGACCAGAACAGCAGCCGCCGCTATGACAACCGTAACCGACGACCTAATCGACGTGATTACCGCGACCGACGACCCTACCGTCGCAACGACGACAGGGACCACCGTGATTATCACCGCGATGACCGCTGTGATGATCGACGTGACAACTACCGCCGTGACGATCGCCGCGAAGACAACCATAACGACCGATGTGATGATCGCCGCGACGACCGGTGTGATGATCGTCGTCGACAAGACGACCACAACCGCAATGACAACGGCCGCAAGGAGCCTTCTCCGCCACCACCACCAAAAGGAGGCAACCCCAATGGTGCGTTTCAGACCGCCAACCGACAGATCAACTTCATCGTTGGTGGCCGTCAGACAGCCAAGAGTAACAGACAACAACGATCAAACGCAAGGGAGATCGGCCAAGTCAACACGAAAACTCCACAACCCCTGTGTTGGTCGGAGTACCCCATCACCTTCTCCAGGAAAGACCACTGGGTGCACATACCCGACCCCGGGACCTACCCGCTGGTCGTCAACCCCATAGTGGACGGCACATTCCTGCCTAAGACTCTCATCGATGGGGGCAGCAGTTTGAACATCATCTTCACAGAAACGCTGCGAAAGATGGACTTCGACTTCTCCAAGATGACCGCCTGCGATGAACCCTTCCATGGTGTTGTGCCCAGTAAGGCTACATACCCCATAAGTCGTGTATGCCTGCCGGTCGCCTTCGGCACAAAGGAAAACTTTCGCACAGAGTACCTGACGTTCGAGGTCGCGGACTTCCGCTCCTCCTACCACGCCATCCTTGGTCGACCTATGTTGGCCAAGTTCATGGCCATACCGCATCACACCTACCTCATCATGAAGATACCAGCACCAAACGGGATCCTTTCCGTCCTCAACGACATCCTCGTCTCCTACAACTGCGAGAGCGACACCATCGACCTCTCCAAGGTCTCTGCCTGCAAAGCGGCCGCTATAGTCATGGTCGCTCAGGCTGCCAAAATTGACCAAACTACTCTGGAGGTGCCAGAACAGAAGCGTACAGCCACCGCCTTGGACCCAAGTCCCGCAGTGAAGAAAGTTTGCCTCGGCCTGTCCGACGCATCCAAGGAAGTCACCATTGGGGCCGACCTCGACCCCAAATAGGAACTCGCGCTCACCAGTTTCCTCCGGGACAACACCGACATCTTTGCATGGAGCCCGTCCGATATGCCCGGTGTCCCCAGGAAGCTGGCTGAGCACGCCCTTGAAGTAAGCAAGACCGCACGACCTATCAAGCAAAAGCTCCGGCGATTTGCAAAAGATAGAAAGCAAGCTATAGAAGTAGAAGTCTGTAAGCTCTTAGCTGCAGGATTCATCCGTGAATGTAAACACCCGGTTTGGCTCGCAAACTCGGTTCTTGTACCCAAAAAGACTGGAGGATTAAGGATGTGTATCGACTACACCGACCTCAACAAGCACTGCCCGAAAGATCCTTTCCTCCTTCCCCGCATCGACCAGGTCGTGGACTCCATGGCTGGTAGCGTACTACTTTGCTTCCTCGACTTCTACTCAGGGTATCACAGATAGCCCTGAATCCCGACGACGAAGACAAGACGGCATTCATAACGCCCAACGACATCTACTGCTACAAGGTCATGACCTTTGGCCTGAAAAACGCCGGCGCGACCTACCAGAAGGCGATACAAAAGTGCTTAAAGTCTCAGATCGGGAAGAACGTGGAAGCCTACGTCGACGACGTGGTCATCAAGACCACCGAACAAGATCAGCTCATCAGTGACCTCGCCGAGACCTTCTCCAACTTACGCACCTACCAGTGGAAGCTCAACCCGACCAAGTGTGTCTTCGGTGTCCCGTCTGGATTGCTCCTGGGTTTCATGGTCGGACACCGAGGCATTGAAGCCAACCCCGTCAAGGTCGATGCAATACGCAACATGGCCAAGCCATCTTGCAAGAAGGACATCATGAAACTCACAGGCATGATGGCGGCTCTAGGTCGTTTCATCAACAAGCTCGGTGAAAAAGGTCTGCCTTTCTTCAAGCTATTGAAGAAAGCTGATAAGTTCGTATGGGATGAAGAAGCACAGAAGGCTTTCGAGGCTCTCAAAAACTCCTTGACCACACCTCCAATCATGATGCCACCCATACCGGGGCAAACGCTCCTCCTCTACATATCCGCCACCACTAATGTGGTCAGCATGGTTCTCGTCGCAGAACGAGAAGAAGAAGGGCAGGCCTATCCTGTCCAACGACCTGTGTATTACGTAAGCGAGGTCCTTGCCGACGCTAAGACACGGTATTCACAACCTCAGAAGTTGCTCTACGCACTCCTGATCACGTCGAGAAAGCTTCACCACTACTTCCAAGCCCACAAGATTATGGTGCCTTCATCATTCCCACTAGGAGAAATCATCCGCAACCGCGACGCCAACGACCGCATCGTCAAGTGGTCGGTGGAGCTTTGAGAGTTCGACATCGAGTTCTGCCCTCGGCAGGCGATCAAGTCATAGATCCTAGCTGACTTCGTGTCAGAGTGGACAGAGATCCATATGCCCTCTCCCATGGAGAGGCCTGAACACTGGATAATGTACTTCGACGGTGCCCTTAACCTCGAAGGCGCAGGAGCAGGAGTGCTATTCATCTCTCCTCAGGGAGAGCAGCTCAAGTACGTCCTACAAATACACTACAAGGCCTCCAACAACGGAGCAGAATACGAAGCTCTAATTCATGGGCTCCGTATAGCAGTATCCCTTGGCATCAAGCGACTACTGGCTTATGGCGATTCCAAGGTCGTCATTGAACAAGTCAACAAGGAGTGGGATTGTGTCAAAGACACAATGGATGCCTACTGCGCAGAGATCCGTAAGCTCGAAGGCCACTTCGAGGGAATCGAGTTCCAGCATGTGCCATGCAACAATAACGTAGCTGCCGACGTCTTATCTAAACTAGGCTCCAGGCAAGCTCTGGTTCCGGCAGGTGTGTTCGTCCAAGACCTACGTAAGCCATCGATCAAGCTGTTAGATCCGGACAACCCGGACCAAGCACAGTCCGACCTCACCCCAGCACCTCCCCGAGGCGTGCTGATGATAGAAAAAGAGGACGATTGGCGCGAGCCTTTTTTAGCCTTCCTGCTCGACCAAAGAGTCCCAGAAGACAGGGCTGAATGGGAGCGTATCACACGACGAAGTGCTAACTACGTCGTGATTGGCAACGACCTCTACATAAAAGTCGCCTCTACTGGCGTCTTAATGAAGTGCATCTTGCGATCAGAAGGTCTGCAGCTCTTGGCTGAGATTCATGGCGGCGAATGCCGCTGCCACGCGGCATCCGCCAACCTGGTTGGTAAAGCTTACCGATCTGGCTTCTACTGGCCCACGACCATGGCTGACGCCAAAGACCTCGTCAAGAGGTGCAAAGGATGCCAATTCTTTGCCAAACAGCAGCACCTGCCATCTCAGGTCCTGCGCACGATTCCCCCATCTTGGCCCTTCGCCATGTGGGGCCTCGACTCCATAGGTCCATTCCGAACCGCTCCGGGTGGCTACAGGTACATTCTTGTGGCCGTCGACAAATTCACCAAGTGGATTGAAGTCCGACCTGTCGCAAAGGTCACGTCGGAGGAAGTGGCAAAATTCATGCAAGACATAACGCATCACTTCGGTGTGCCTAACAGAATCATCACTGACCTAGGGACGACCTTCACAGGGTCTGCCTTTTGGGATTTTTGCCAGGACAACACGATTGACGTCTACTACTCCTCGGTCGCCCACCCCAGGTGCAATGGCCAGGTCGAGCGTGCCAATGGCATGGTCCTTCAAGCTCTCAAAGATCGTATCTTTGACGACGCTTCAAACTACGCCACCCGGTGGTTAGCCAAGCTACCACACGTAATCTGGGGTCTGAGGACCCAAGTCAGTTCTGCCACGGGCTTTTCGCCTTTCTTCCTGGTCTACGGCTCAGTGGCCATCTTACCTACCAACGTCACCTTCGGAGCTCCACGCATACAATTCTACGAGGAGGGAGAAGCCGAGCAAACTCGTCGTGTTGACCTCGACAGCCTCGAGGAACAGAGAATGGCAGCCGTTATGCGGCAAGCTCGTCACGACCAGCAACTACGTTGGTACCACGATCGCAACGTCAAGGAGACCTCTTTCAACGTTGGCGACCTAGTCTTGCAGCGTATACAGAAGACCGACGGCATGCACAAGTTGTCTGCCCCCTGGGAAGGACCCTTCATCGTCATTGAAGTCATCAACCCATCCACGTATCGCCTCCAGTGGGGCGACAGGCAAGGCGTGCCCAACCCATGGAACGTGGAGCACCTACGACGATTCTATCCGTAGAATAGTTTTCATTTCAGCTATGTATTCCTCATCTTTGTATTTTCAGCTTAACAAATATTAGTTAAAGCAGTCATCTGCTGTGTTTCGAGCTCTACCTTCTCTTCTTTCATGTCATACACCCTCCCCCTCGACATGCTCGGGGGCTTGGCCAAAACCAATACAAGGGTTGAAAAACCTGGGGGTGAAGTTCATGTTCCTCCCCTCGATATGCTCGGGGGCTTGGCTCAAGCCAACAGGGTCGCTCGACCTGAGGACATCGTCCCTCATGACTACCTACTTTGTGTTGTTGCGAACCTGCTTGGTCATAAGGTTGCAAAACCTGAGTCCCAGACTCCTTCCCGCGCACCGATCACACGTAAGCCTCCCCGCTGAGCTGTGATGGTCGGTAAGCCGACCTCTCCGTGAGTAGTGGTTAGCGGACTATGATAAAGACACATCGCTTCAAGGCTACCAAGTTCACATAAACACAAAATTAGGTACGTCATGAAAACCAAAAGAAGGTTATCAGGTGTTATTTTACATGACTGGAGGAAGGAGGGGGTACAACTCTAAGACTACGACTACTCTTCACCATCGTCGCCCTCGTAGTTAATGGCATCCATTATCGCCATGGCAGCCTCCCGCACTTCAAGCTCGACGACCTTGAGATCTTTCGTCGCGTCTGGGCCTTCTCCGACCTTGACCATGTCAACGTCGGGGTGATGAGACTTCACCCGCACCAGTGACTCTGTGGCCGCCGTTAAGCTCGTCGCCTTCAAGAGGTCGACCAACTTTTCGGGTGCAGCCAGGAGTCGATCGATCGCCGGCTTGGGCTCCTCCCCCTCGACCTGCGTCGCCACCATGTCCATCACAAAGTGGGCAGCATTCTTCAAGTTATTCAGCTCCACCTCTTGCCCTGCAATAGTCACTTGGTCATTCTTCAACGCCTCCAAAGCTACCTCGAGACTGACCTCAAGGTCCTTTCGAGCTTGTTTCTCATAAGCCAGCTTCTGGGTTACAGCGTACTCACTATCTATGGTGCCCTTCATCAGCTGCTTTATCTCTTCAGCACCGGCCTCGGCCTCCCGCAAGTTCACTTCTAGGATTCGAACCTTCTCTTTTGTATTTTTCAGGTTGTTCTTGAGGTCATCCTCTCGCCTGTGAAACTCTGCAATATACAAGAAGTCCTGAGGTCCAGCCCTCAGCGGTACAAGTCAATAATGGAAACAGTAGCAAGGTAGCTGGTCTTACCAACGCTCATGGTGTTGAACTGCGTATTCGCCTCATGGGTCTTACGCTTCCTTCGGCTAGCTCGTCCTCGAGCTTCTTCTTGTCCACAGCCGCCGCCTCACGGACCTGCTTGAGCTCTTGCTCGAGCTCTTTTATCCGCAACTGTGCAGCCGCTGCGTCCTTGAGCTGGTCGGCCCTCCCCTTAGCACGGTCAGCCAGTGACTACTTCACAAAAACAAGAAGACAGGTCGTCAAATACAATCACAAGATAAGTTGTTGAGTTAGTGCAAGGATAGTACTCACTGTAAGCGCTTGATTGAGCGTCAAAATCGCCCGGCGGACCTCCTTCATATCCTCATCATCCTCGAAGATATCTCCCTCCCAGGGAGTGCCGGTCCAATCAATATTCTCTCGCCTTAAGCTTGGCCCTGTCGACGTCGGACCCGGTGACTGTACACCGGTTGTTTCTGGGTTCCCCTGTGGTGGCTCGATTTGAACCAGGTCAGCAATCGAGCCCTGAGCCCATGTACTGGGCATCAAGTTGATGGGTTCTACATCGATGACAGGCGAAGAAGTCGACGTCCCGACGTCGCCAACGGAACCTTGTGTTCCGACCTCAGTGTAAGGCGGGGGAGCCGACGTCCCCACGTCGCCGACCGAGCCCTGAGTCCCGACCTCATGGTCGGACGACCTCATCCGTGAGGGCGAATCTTGAGTACCTAAGGTGCTCTGAGGTTGGACGTCCGACCTGCAGTATTTTTCATCAACACTATAAAAAGACCTAACAAAAAGCCAAGCAATGCACCAACTTTTAGCACGGCGACCTTACCTCACGGTTACCGGCGCACGTGGCTTCGGCCTCAGGGGTCGAACCTTTATCTTCACAGGCATCTTGGCCTGCGCACCGACGGCAGCCTGCCGCGCCTCCCTCATACGGCGGAGGTCTTCCACCGTCACTTGTTGCTCCAATTCCCGCTGCCTCTTGGCCGCGGGACTCGGTGACCTCCTCGCCGTGCGATCTTCAACAACCGGCGGATCATCGGTAGCTTCATCTTCACCCGCCTCGACCTCCCTGGTCGCTGGAGTAGGAATCGTCGGTGTAGGGATAGCCAGAGGAGGGCTCGCCTTCCTTTTCCTCTTCTTCTTGTCGGCCTCGAGCTTGGCAGTCTTGGCCGCCTCGGCCTTGACAGCAGCCCTTGTGGTCGATTGCTTCGCGGTAGCTGCCCTCATTTTACGACCCGGCTTTGTGGCACTGCTCGCCTTAGGGCGGTTCGCTGCATCACCACCGACCTCCTGGTCGCTATCTTCATCAGCTCCAACTGATGAATCTGATTCATAATTCTCCAGCAGCACAGCTACTGGAGGCTGGTATTTATCCGACCTCAGCTTTCATCGAGGCTCCTTGCCTCTTGGTAAGGGTGCAGGGCACCAGAACTGCAACTCTCGAGCCTGCAACACACAAGAAACAAAGAGTAAGATCGATGCATACAACCAAACATCCCAAAATGACCTGGCAGTCTCAGGACTTACAGGGTCAGCTGGTCGGGTCAAGGAGTGTGCCTTTGGGCACTTCCTGCCTCGGGTACGCCCGGCGTAGATCTGCGACACCCTGGCCACCATCTCCTCTCGGGAGACCTTGTGGTTGACCTCGCGAGTGGGGTCTGTCTGCCCCCAATATTCATATGCCGGATGCACCCGGTCCTTGATCGGCTGGATCAGGCGACGGCAGAATGACCTTGCTACCGAGCCTCCTGTCACACCTTTCTCCTTGAGGTCGCTTACCAGGGTGAGCAGCTCCTTGACATCGTCCAACTCGCGGGAGGTGAGTGGCAGGTTCCACTCCGGTATCTTCTCGGGCTTGTGCCCGGTCCGCTTCGGGAGCACCGGTTGTTGGTCAGCGATGTAGAACCATTCCAACCTCCACCCAGCGGTGTTGTCCGGCAGGTCCATATCAATCCATTCTGCCTTGAGACCTGATCTCTAGCAGAACATCACTGCCCCCACAATACCGGTACGCTTGCCGGTAAACTTGACGTTGAAGAGATAACGCCAGAGGAAGAAGTAGGGCGGTATCCCCAAATACGCCTCACAGAAGTGGATAAACGATGACACCACGGTTATGAAGTTGGGGACGAGGTGTACCAGCTCTAGCTTGTAGTAGAAGAGGAGACCTCTGAAGAAGTCACCAGCGGGGACGTTGAACCCGCGCTCGAAGAAGGAAGCTGTGACAACCCCATCCGAGATAATTCCATACTATCGCCTAAACCACTCCATTTGGTCATTAAGCGATAATAAAGAATCATACCGTTGAGTGTTGCCGGGTCAAAGCCCGGTAAATCACTTGAAATACACACAGAGGATCGAAACGTATACATTAAAACTCCCATGAAGGAGAGTCCAGAGTACCTTACAAATTAAAGCAAATCTTCCCCGCAGGGTCCATTATTACAAACCATGGTTCTTGACATAAAAGTAAATGGTTCAAAGTTTATTAAAACAGCGGAATTAACTAAACGGCACGATAAGCATCATAGGAGGCCGGCCATGATGCAATCACTCGTCATCATCCACCCATTCCAGCTCCCAGCCGGGTGGAATTTCTCCAGGCCACACATCACATGCATTACCTGGAAACAACATTTAAAAAAAAGCAAGGCTGAGTATACTAATACTCAGCAAGGCTTACCCGTCTAAAAAAATAAAAGACTTTACCTCTAATCATGCAAGGCTTTTGGCTAGTGGGTTGGTTTTGCCAAAAAGCTACTAAGTAATGAATCCTTACTTTCACATTTTAGCTCAAGTTCTAGTAGAAGTAATCATTACTAGATAAGCAACTATTGCAATCATAAGTTGTACAATACAATTAATCAAATAACAATATTCACAAAGTTCCATCATAAAGGGATATCATGGCCAGTAGATTAAGTAGTCTCAGATAACGGTGAGAGGCCGACAATCGATTGATTTAAACCTTGCAAGGCAGACCTAAACACACGGGAGGTGCCCTCACTAAGAGTTCACCAACCAGGCAGTTCCCGTCATTCCTCGGATTGGGATCAGATGTTACAGTCTTAAGTACAAGGTTTACTAGGCTATACCACCAAGGTCACCTAGCCTCACGCATGCACTCAGGTGGCGAGCCTGGGGCCGCAACCCTAAGATTACTAGCGCAAAGTTCTCGCACCGCCTCATTTAGGTACTAGGCTTACCGTGCCCATTTCCGACAAGTGCTTAGTACGTTCAAACACTTAACCCACGAAGCCACTGGACCGGAGCCCAATCCCATGCTCTTACCACATGAGCAATCCAGTTATAAATATGGTGATTCCATAAATGAGATCCTATTCTCGCGAGTGACAAACATCACTCGACTTGTACCGGATCCTTAGAGCATAGCAACTAGCGACCTAGCATACTAGTAAAAGATCGTAGGTACTTACGGATCATGCAACTAGGGTTTCAATTCAACTCCTGAACATAAATACACATAGATAAGCAATGATAAATTCAGAAGCTTAAAAGAAACACATAGGTTAATGTTTAAACCGGGGCTTGCCTTCGTCAGCACAAGCAGTCAAACAAACTTCCAGACTTTGGTCCGGGTCTTGATCTACGGACACGTAGTGCACGTCTCCTCCTGCTCCCTCGTCCTCGTCAGCCGGTACGAGCGTGTAACTATCGTCGGGAACTTCTACACGGAGGATGCATATGCAATAATTAGTGGTGAAATTAATTTAATTTAATTAAAAACAGCAACAAAAGACAACAAGAAGCACATGGTTGACCACAATCACCTTGACAAAATATATTCACCATACTCTTCCTTTTAAGGAATATTATGAAGGCTTTATTATTTATTCTTCTCTTTATAGTGATTGTGTACATATTTAAATAAATAATTTATTTATTTGCACAAATAGCAAGGGGGTGGTTTCCAACTCTTAACCATTTCCACAACATATCCATAGGGTTCCTAGGGGTGATAGGGTGGTTTTCCAATTAATCTTATTATTAAGCTTAAAAGACTTCCTCATCTTTATTCATCAAACTAATTCATAAAATTGCAGTGGTGACATCCCTGACCTCTCTACCCTTATACAAGTCCACTGGACCAGCAAGCATAATTATTTGAGCTATGAAAATAAATATACCACAAACAACATTTCTAGCTACCAAAAATGAGATAGATGCATACAAAAATAAATAAGCCACTTCTGGCTCTAAACTTTCTCCTACACCATCTCTGACCTAAAACAAGGCTAGAAAACCAACAAACACACCGAGAGCTATTTTAGATCTTGAACTAAGTATTTATGATTAAAAACAAGCATAAATCAGGAACAAATATTTGTAACAGTCCAAAAATCATGATTAATTCAGGAAAGGTGCATCTAGGCATTATAAGACTGTACTCAGGAGTTGAGCTCAAAAATCTATTTATTTTTTGCTACAAAAATCATTAAGGCAGAAATAGCATAAATGCAAGATAAATCATAATAAAAGATTTACTCCATAACTTTATGCAAATTTTTTTCAGAGCCTACTCATGGCATTACTTAGAACATATCCAAAACTCAGCTCATGATCACTTGTAGATTTTGAACTACAACAGATCTAGATTAAAATAATTTCAATTTTTCATGCAAAAACTATCATACAAAAGTATGGTCATGATTTACAAAAGATGTAGGTCTACTCACAAGGAAGCCAACAAAATTGGTTTTACATTTTTCCAATTTTTCTGTGATTTTATACGAATTTTCCAAGTCACTGGGCCAAAGGGTAAAAGACTTAAGAATCTATTTTCAACCCCGACCCTAGAACTATTGAAATCCTCACAGATATACCCCTGGTTTGCACAAAGGTCCCTGGAAAGAACTCAGACCATGCAATGTGGTCCTCGGGCGGCGCGGTGGTGCGGGTGGCCAGAATCCGGCGAGTTCGCCGCCGTTCTTGGCCGGGGAAGTGGCTAGGGAGGATCTAGGGTTGGCCAGGGATCGATTCGTGTGCTTGGTTGGGACAGGGAGGCAACCGGAGGGCACGGCCGGCGGAGCAAGGCGGCGGCGGCCGCGGGAGTGGCGGTTCCGGCGAGGGTGTGGATCGACCTGGGCAACAAGCGGCCCGGGCAGCTCAAGTGGCGCGGGAGGAAGGAGGCGGAGAGCTCTAGGGGCGACGGTGCGAACCGGAAGAGGGAGCTCACCGTGCGGCCTCCAATGGCGGACCGTGGCACTCTGCTTCGCGCGAGGTGGGATGCACGGCGGCCTTTTTATAGGCGGGCGAGCAAGGGCGGTTCGCGCACATCAAGTCCACAGGCACATCGCGGTATGGGCAGTGGCATGGCAGTGTGTGCGGGGCAAAGTATGGCAGCGACGCGGTTGGCGGGGCGGCGATGGTCGGCGCGGCGCCGTGCACGCGTGGCGCGTGAGGAGAGGGGGAAAAACAGCGGTGGTCGAGGGGTGGGGCCCGCGGGCGGTGTGGAACGCTGCTCCAGGCTCACCACGTGGCAGCCTTGGCCTCGATGTCCCGGCCTGGTGGGGGCTGCGGCAAGGACGACGCGCGGCACCGGCGCAGACGACACGCTCCGGAACGCGCAGGAGTGCAGACTACTTCGGCTTAGCAAGGTTTGACCGGGATTTTCTCCTCATTTTGAAATTGAAGTGCCCCAAGAGGTAATAAGCAAAGTTGTAGATCTCACTACCCTCTACAACTTTTACAAAGGCCGATGGGTGTTTTGATCAATGGTTTTTGCATAAACTCCTGGCCAAGTTGGAACTTTTCATGGCGCTAGTGAATAGTGCTGTGCTGCGTTGACCAAGGTTTTTCACCCATTTATGCTTCAAATTTAAAATGCCGCTCAACATGAAAGTTGTGTCCCTTGAAAAACTGGACAACTTTTATATTGGGAGAATTTGAAGTGTTTAGGTGAAATTCGGAGAACGCGGCAAAAGTTCTGGAGATGACTTATGTGCACTGGGGTTAACTAGGGGTTTTGACCATGCTTTGACCAAGGTTTGACCAAAAGTTGATCATTAGTGATTGTCGGCCAGGGTTTCGAGGTGATGACCCAGGTTGACCCAGAGTTGACCAAAGTCGACGCGTTTGACCGGATTGACTAGGTCATTTGTGTCCATTATCCTTAAGTGAAAACCTGGGGCGTCACAGAGGCGAAGACGACCTGCTCCTTGTCGTCCTCCGTCGGGAAGGCCTCGCCCGTTGGTGCCTTCCACTCCACCTCCGCCTTGGGCCTCAGGAGCCCGCGCTCCACCAACGCTTGAATCTTCACCTCGGTCATCGTCGACGCCGAGGGCTCCCACACCGTCTGCGGGTCCGGGATTTGAGAAGCCGCAGCCGCCATTTCTTGGGGACAAGGAGCTTTGGATCTAAAATTCACTAGGGTTTTGATGTGCGTACGAAGCGGCGCGGCGCGTGGATGGCGGAGCCGGCACGCGGTCTGCTACAGATGACGGTGGGCTGAGGATTCTAGGACGGAGGTTGGCTGCAGAGCGCGCGGCGGTTAGGGTACGAGGATTCCGGCGGAGATGGCGAGAGGAGGAAGACGATGGAATGGGACGGTCAACGCCGATTCCCGCCGCTCTATTTATAAGGGCCCCACTGTGGGTGCCCGTTGCGGATCCTTTCGCTGCAAGGAGCTCGCCATAACGGCTATGCACCGCTAATTTCGCGAGACGATCTCGCCGGATTTCACGGCAACGGCTATATGCCCAATGGACAGGTTAGCGACCTATGCCCCGGGTTTAGGTCGTAAGCACAACAACGCGATTTGGTCATCCTGATAAGCACATCAGATCTCCAAGAGGTCGACAAGCCCCCAAATCACGTCATTTCAGGTCTTTGATGAACAATTTCTTCAAATCGACCATTACATGACAGAAGAGAGCGAACATCACATGGGAACTACGAAGGTACACAAGTCGCATGCGACCTCATTGGATCCAGAACCCGTGACAAAATACAAACATATTTGAAGACCTGGTCTACTTAGAGCAATCCTTGAGGTGTACTCTGCTATAGCAGAGCACATCGCAAGAATTCTCCTAGCCCCAGGACCTCGATGGTGGCCTTGCGGTGAACAACTGCACGACGCTACACATAGCAGGTCACACTTTGTGCCTGACTATGGAATGCAGATACGAGCTTGCTCTTCGGCACGGGCTGCAAGCACTCGACGAGCAGCTCATGCTTACCAAGAACCTGCAGCATCACCTCGGGCTTCTACAGCATCACCTCCAAACTCTCCATGACTCTTCGCTGAGACACGGTACAAAGAGTGGGGGTGATACCTCTACCTCGCAAGAATTCTTCTAGCTCCAAGCTTCTACAAACTTTGCATTCTATGTTCTGGTGGACGGACACATGCCCACGGCATGGCTCAATTTTTACCCTACGGCTTCATAGCTCAACAATGCTCGGTGCTTGCTTCCTTGAGCCTTATGCTGCTATTTATAGTCCAAGCCAGGCCTCGAGTGGCCGGTATAGTGGTGGCATTGTTACCATGTGATCGAAAGGACCTGTCGGCATGTGCATGATTAAAGGTGATGTTTTTTTTTGACTCGCGATGACTTTGTCGTTAGTGCATCAATGATGCCTGAGGCCGCTGCAGCGTCACAAGGTTACAGTGCACCTCTCGGTCAGTGGACGGTTTGTCATTTTTTGGGTGGCAAGCGAATCTCCGACCACTGTTGACCTGTGACCCTGCAGTCTACGGAGAGATTAGCCTGACTCTGTGTCAGAGGGCCCTGCGCTTCGTTACATCTACGGACGACGACGACGACGACGACGATCAAACGCATCCTTTACGGCTCTGCGTCTTCATTGCACCCGCTAGGCTCTGCGTCCTGATGCACCCGCTATGGCTCTGCACGTAAACGGACCTATTCCAATCAGCCTATATTTCTGTTTCCTGAGCAGAATGGTCGTAGGTTCGATTGAAGACCTTCCGGGGTAGGTGTGCCTCGCTGCTCTGCCAGATCCATCTGGGCGCCTGGAGATCAGAAGCTTCACGTCTGTGATTTCATTGGACCCCCGTGGTCGGTGTGCCTATTACTGAGGTTGTCAATACCTTAGTGCCATGGCTCCGCTGGATGGCTGGCAGCTATGTTGGTTGTCTGGACACCAAAACGACCTCCTTGAGGTCGGCGTGCCTTAATACCTAGGTCTCGCAATACCTCGGTATGTCTACGGCTCTGCCAACCTAGTTAGGCGCCCTGGATGCGTGACCTTCCTGAGGTCGGTGTGCTTTTGAAGCCCTGCCAGCCTGCTCTGGACACCCAGGATTTTACGTCAGAAATGAAGGCCTCTCTGTGGGGTGCGTGCCCAATGGCCCTGCCAAGTATCTCTGGGTGCTTGGGCGCTTTTAGACTTGAGACCTTCCTGAGGTCGGCGTGCCTCGGGTGGCTCCGCCAGACTCTTTGCAGCTATGCAGGATATCTGGGTGTCTCTACACTCCATTCATTCAAGATCAACATTCTCCTATGACTTCATCATTGACCGTTTCGACCACCACAGAAGACCTCTCCACGGAGTGCGTTTAAAGATCTTGCTGGGTATCCTCGGATACTGGACATCGTCGATTTGAGGCCTCTTTGAGGTCGGCACGCCTACAAGGCCTCCTTGAGGTCGGCCCTGCCAGACTCCTTGCAGCTATGCTAGGAGATCTGGGTGTCTCTACACTCCGTTCGATCAAGATCATGACTTAGCTTTTCTTCTCTTTTTGAGCATCAAACCAGCCATGTTGCCTGCTTCAATGCTCGGGGACTACTCTACGAGAACATCTTCGACGCCCTCTTATTTTCTTCGTCGTACCGACCTGTTGGGAAACCTGTTTCTCATCAAGTCGTTACTCGACCTCCTTTTTTCTTTTCTTTTTTGGATCATCATACCGGCCATCCTGCCCGCCACGATGCTCGGATACTACTCTATGAGTGCATTCTTGATGCCCTCTGAATTTTTTCATCGTCGTTTCGATCTATTGGAAGCCTGCTTCCTATAGGTCGTCACTCGACCTCCCTTCAATCGGCAAGATTAAAACAGGTCGGCTGCTAAGCTGATTTGTTCTTTTCTTTTGGACCGACGTGCACGTTATTCGACCTGTCGATAACTCTATAATTTCGTCATGACCTTCTAAGGTCTCCGCGCCTACACCTCGCTCGGGGGCTTGTGAGACATGGGTACCCCTGGGTCCCCACCGACCATGCTCACGACCGTCCCCGACAAGTGGGTCTGGCCTACCAGAAGACCCGCCGACCTGACAGTGGGCCCAACCGACCTAGTTGGTGGCCCACACGACCTCCTGAAGACCTTCCAGAAGATTCCCAGACGACCTTATCCAGAACGACTTCAAGACTTGGCGTGCAAGACAAGACATCGGTGGATTCCGACCAAGCAGATCGACGGATATGGCAAGTGTTGTAACCAACTAGACTTAGGTCTCCTGGTCGTAACCGACCAGGAGTCTGGGAACCGACCTTGTCCGCTGGCCAATATAAGGCGGGCAGGGTGACCCCTTGTAACAATACGCAATCCTCAAGCAATCTACACCAACAACTGGACGTAGGGTTTTACTCTCCGGAGACCCGAACCAGTATAAACTCGCCGTGTTCTCTGTGTTCCGTGTGCTCGTGCGCAACCTTTGAGTTCTTAGCCCTAGATTCCACCCCACCGAACAAATAAACCACCGGGGTTAACCCCCATGTGGGCTGTCCAGATCTCAACCTCTGACAAATGGTAACACCCTCATGTCTGTCTTCATGGTATGGCCATTTGCCCACCATTCCAAGTCTGGTACATAGGGATCAGTGGTGAGTGTGTCCCCATTAGCTATCTTGACCTTTCCTGGCTCAGTTGGAATGGATTGAATACCCACTGTATGCAGGAATGACTCACTCACAAAACTATGTGAGCTGCCACTGTCAACCAAAGTCAACATGACCTTGTTCTGAACTAATGCTATAACTTTTAACACTTCTCCCACATCTGTACCAGCAAGTGCATTGAGGGACAACTGCCCAAAATCTTCAGTCAGAGCATCTTCTATTGCTAACTTGGTCAGCACCTCCTCTGTCAAGGTCACATCCAAGTCATTCAACACCAAGGCATTAATTTGTGGTTGAGGTTGAGGCCTTTTAATACACACACTCCTATGATTGTCATCAAATGGCTCAGCACAGAAATAACAGAGGCCATTAGCTCTCCTGAAATCTCTAGTCTGCCTTTCCTTCCACAAGGGACTTGTCTGGCCATTTGGCTTAGCCTCTCCTTTGTTTGGCTGTTGCAGCTGTCTGGTGGTGGTTGAACTCATAGACCACTTCCCTTTGTTTCTGTCCAACACCTGTTGCTGAATCCTTGCCAACAAGATTGCTCGCTCCATAGTGTCAGGTACTTGAGACTGAACCACTGAACTGATCTCCAACTTTAGCCCCTTAATGAATTGTGTCACAAAGAACAGTTCACCCAACTCAGCATTGTGCATAGTGATCTGAAATTGAAAATCTTCAAAGGTCAAAATATAAGACTCCAATGCCCCAGTCTGTTGTAGCTCCAGTAACTGTGTGAGGGCAGTTCTGTAATCATTGTCGCCAAACTTCTTCTCAACTGTTGAGATGAAAGATATCCAGCTATCCAACCCAAACTTCCTTTTATACATCTGAAGCCATTTAGCTGCATTCTCATCCATATTCAGTGATGCATATGTAGCCCACATGCTCTCTGGAATGTCAAATATTCTGAAATAGTCTTCACATTTATCCCTCCATATCAGTGGGTGTTTCCCTGTGAATTTTGGAAACTGCATCTTAGGCAAACAAATCTTAGCACTCGATTTGTCTCTCCTGTCTTTCCTGGGTGGTAAGTAGTCATCCTTCTGACTCTTGAAATTGCTGCCCTTACTCTTATCTCTAGTGAAGATATTCTCAAACGAAGCCTCAGAGGATGTTGGACTCGATGGTTGTTCAGATCTTGACTTCATCTGTGCTATGGTCAGTTGAGCGACTGCATGCCCTGTTGCCTCAATCTGCTTGGCCATTTGTTGTTGGTCCTTAAGCAATTGCTCGAACACCTTGGATGTCATCTCATAACACACATCAACCTTCTACCGGTTGGCATCAATCTGACCCACCCGCTCAAACAGTGTGTCCAAACTATCATTCAGTCGGTCCCAACGATCTCTATCCTACTCCGACTGCTCATCCATCTTCGAGAGTATAAAGTTTGTTTGCACTGAGGGCTTAGGAGGAGCCGTGGTGAACGCACCCGAAGCCAAGCGAATTGCAGCATGAATTGATGTTACCTCTCCTAGAAGAGGCTCACCTGCAAACGCTCCAAGCCGAGGGGATGCCACGTTCAACCAATCGGTCCTGCATACGCACATCGGGGATGTTCGATACCGCGCCCGTCTTGCAAACCGCCCTGTCTACCACCGCCAAACGCCACTGAGATTCCCCAACGAACTCGACACCGTCTCCCCCAGATGAACTTCAGAGATAAAGGAATTCCACCTTGATGTGAGGTAGATTGGCTTCCTGTGCTGAATCTCCCGCAAATTAACCCCGCGTGCTGGGAATTACGTGGAAATCTAGAGCGATGACCGGATCTGCGCGACACAAAGCTCGATCTCACCCTACCATGGATTTGCTATGTCAATCGACGGATTTCAGAGAACACAGCTGTAACATCCCTGATGTTTAATTAAGAAAAGTATAGTAATTAGTTTTACTAATCAAGTGTAATTAGTATTTAAGCATCTTTAGCTTGGTTTGGATCAAATTTACACATAAACCCTTGGTCAAATTCCCAAATCATGGTCAAACCCCTAAGTGCTCCATAAAGCTGAAATGGGTTTCTTGCGCGTTCTCCAAATTTCACTATAGAAGTTCAAAATCGGCCAATATAAAAGTTCTTCGTTATCTCCGGGAACACAATTTTCATAAATGGCGGACATTCAAATTTTGAGTATAAATTTGCCAAAAACTGAGTTGAAGATCCTGTGAACAGTGTATCGGGGCTGAGAATTCCTGCAACTTCATCACGATTTTCCCGTCAATCCTTTCATCAAAACATAGGTCTCCCTTTGTGAAAGTTGTAGTGCTTTAGTTCCTCTACAACTTCTATTTTTGGAGATTTTAGACTTAGTTGACACTTGTGGGAGTTTTGCAATTTCGAAAGTGTGCACGTGGAATTGAAACAGATGTCGGCGTCGCCGTTGCCGCGCCCAGCGCGCGCACGCGCGACCCGCCCGCGCCGGCCACGTGCCGCGCACGCGCTGTTCCGACGTACGGACGCTTCGAGCCCGTCGCCCTAGACCGCGCACGTGCCGTGGGGGCTCCGCACACCCCGGGCGCCGTACGCCGCGTCCAAGCGCACGACCGCAACTGGCCGCGGGCCCGGCTGGCCACGCGCCGTCGCGCGCCTCTGCCGCGCGTGTCGCGCACATGCGTGCAGGGCCAGCTGGCCACGCCGCGCCCTTGGGTACCCCCTGCCTCGTCCGCATCGTGAGTCACGCGCGCCTCGCGCCTAAAACCGCGAAGCCGTGCTCGCCGCGAGCTCTTTTTCCCGTCCGCCGGCCGCCATAGCCGCCGCCGCCGCGGTACCTCACCCCTGACCCAAACCGCCACCGCCCAACCACTTCTCTCCCTCCCTTAGACCTCCAGCAACCTTCCTCCGTCGCCGCCACCTGGAATTCGTGCCGTCGTCGCCGGGACGCCGGGCTCCGGCCGGCGCAACCCCTGCGCCCCACCGTGGGAGCTCGCCGGCGAGTTTCCTGGCCGGATTTCCTCCTCCAACCGACGTGGGTGAGCACCCTAGGGACTCCAGGCAACTCCACCAGCCAAGACCGGCGCCCAGCGGCCGCCGGCGGTGAGCCCTGCGCCGGCAGGGACGACATTGCTGCGATTGCAATCTTTCTAGGGTTGTTTCCGTAAACCAGGGACCTATCCATAATTCTGAAAAGATAGTTCAAGGGTTCCTCTGTAAAAGAGATTCTAGGTTTTAGCTGCAACTTTAAAAATCTATTAAAAATCTTAGAAAAATCGGACAAATGCAAATTCAATTTTGTTGGTTTCCTGGTGTAGAACTCTACCTTTTCTAGAAAGGCTGTATAGGGTTTTTCTGTGTAGTTTTTATATTAAAAATTCAAACTCAGTTTGAGGTGTTTTTAGTGTAGTTTAAAATATACACATGCTATGGAGTTGAATTTTGGATATGTTGCTCTTTATGCATGTCTAGATTTGTGACCAAAGTTGGTATGAGTTTGAGGTGTAGATATTTAATTATGATTTATGTAAGCTTTATGCTAGATTAAGCTTGATGCTTTTTATAGCCCCTTTAATAAATATTTCTTTGAGCACAAGTGTACCCTAGGGCCTTGTCTTGATGAATAGTACCTCTGGTAGAATGGATTTGATATTAGGCTTTTGTTTGATTCATGTTTTATATTTAAGCTTGTTTAGGATGTTAAATCAATAATTTGAAAAATAAATTTGATCTACATTTGTAACTTGGTCATAGGCTTAATTTTGGTATAAATGACTTGTAGTAGAAAGTTGATACCAAAAAGATTAATAAATATTTTTGTAAGATTTATTTGTGTTATGCTAGGCTGAAATTTGTCTTTTTCATTTAAATTAATTTATATGTTATCTTGAGCTAAATTTTGGCATGTGAGCTTAGTTTAGGTATATGTTACTGTGTACCAAAATTTAGGACCATTGGATGTATATTTAATTTTATATGAATTTTGGATGAATGGCTAGCTAGGAGTTGAGTAAATAGGTTTATATTTATTATTTAAGTTTAATTAAGGTTTTCGTGTTGGTTCCTGTTTTTAATCATTAAAACACACCCCCATACTGTTTGGTGAAGTTAAGTAACTTAATTTGCTTAGATGTGCACACAATCACCATCAAAGTAGTGTTTAGTTCATCATCACAAGAGTTGGTTTGGTGGTAATTCTCCCACCCTCACCATAATCTAATGCATATGCATGTGAACGTGTAGATTTACCGGACGGAACGTACACGCTCACTCAGGAGGAGGAGGGAGCAGCTAGTGGTGAGGTGAACCAGATTAGTGTGCAGCAAGATCTGGACCAAAGTCCAGAAGAGCCCAAGGCTAGTGCTGAAATAGAAGAAGGCAAGCACCGGGTTGCATATAACCTTTTTGGATAAAATCCCTTCTCTTTTACCCTTTTCAGTACTTATGTTTTATTTTGTGTATTTACGTTTCAGGAGTTGTTTTGAAACCTAGATGCATGATCCTTAGGATTCCTATGCTCTTATACTAGTATGTTAGGTCGCTAGTGCCATGCTTTAAGGACACAGTACAAGTCGAGTAATGACTCATTGCTCGCGAGATATAGGTTACTTATGTTGGAATCACAAGTTGGTTAAAATGACTCGCTCATGTGGTAAGAGCAATGGGTTCGGTCTCGACCGAGTAGCATTATGCTGGTTTAAGCTATTGAACGTACCAAGTGCTTGTCGGGAATGGGACCGGTAAGCCTAGTACCTAATGAACCAGTGCGAGGACTTTATCGCTACTACTCTTGAGATGATTCTCCCGATTTGATCCCGGTAGTGCAAGTGTGAGTCTGGACGTGCCGTGTGAGGACGTTCCAGTAACCTTGTACTTAGGACTGTAGCGCCTGTCCCTAATCTGGGAAATGACGGGAACCGCCTGGTCGGGGTAGACCCCGCATTCGCTTTTATTTGATTTCTTGGGGTATACTTTCTTCCGTGTATCTTAGGTTTACCTTGCAAGGATATAAATCGATCGATCGTCGGTCACTCGCCGTTATCTGAGTCGGCTTGACCACTGGCTACCCCATGTATTTATGGAACAGTTGGATTAATATTGTTGCCTGTTTAATATTGTTTGCACAACATGCTTGTTTAGTACAGGTGCTCACCTAGAATGGTTAACATACTAGAATATGAGCTAAAATTTGGAAATACGGATCAACTCTTAGTCGTTTTTGGCAAAACAAACCCACCAGCCAAAAAGCCTTGCATGTCTAGTCTTATTTTATTTTTGTCGGGTAAGTTTTGCTGAGTATTAGTATACTCAGCCTTGCTTAATTTGTGGTTTTCAGGTAACCCCATCTGGCCTGGCTCTATTCCAGATGGTTGGGAACTTGAGTGGGAGCAGGACGATGAGGAGTGATACTCTATGGATGGTCTCCCATGTGTATCTCGCGTTTAGTTTTATTTCCGCTGCTTAAACTCCGAAACACCTTTACTTTTATGTACGAAAAACCTGGTTTGTAATAACGTAACTTTGTGAATTTTTGTGTAATGTTGAACTGGTACTCTGGTCCCGCCTTCGTGTGGGCTTTGCGCATATCAGCGATCCTATTGTGAGTGATTCACCGGGCATGTCCCGGCAGAGGCGACAGAATAGTTCTTTATTATTGCTTAATGGCCACGTGACAGGCTTAAGCGATAATACGGAATTATTTTGGGTGGTTCTGTCACAACAGCAGCAACGAGCCGAGGATACACTGAATCTGATACCAATTGATACACACCCGTGGCCGCAGATAGGATCTAACAACGTGAGCAGGCGACAGGGCGATAAACCCTGAACACCCAGACGATAGTCTGTTTTACTTTTCAGTTCCGGAATAGTTCTCTGCTTACAAGCAACAGGCATTTAACCTGGTCACACACCCCTGGCCAACCGGGCCCACACGACAGCACTAAGGCTAATACACTGATAGAAAAGAAAACGTAATAGAGTAAATCCGACTTCATGCTTCAGTTGGCGCCTGGGACATGACATACTAGCTTCTATGTTGCAACACTGATGGGAAAGTGGGATGAGAGCATGTACCGCACCACCACTAATGACGCCTTGCAAGTAAACTGCAGTACATCAGGCCTGAATGCAGGTACACTTAAGTAACTTGAACTTGTGAAGCATTTTATTCTATATACATTGGTAGAGTTTCCCTTATCATTTCCTGTGAAATTTTTAATTGTGAGATAAAGTTAAATTTTAGGCTGTCATAATATGTTTTTTTACTTCCACCCACAATATTGAATCAAATTTGACTGATGGTACATCTGAGCTCTTAACTTTGGGAGTTTGGTAAGCTTTTAACTCAGGTACCAATAAAGCAACCTTAAAGTTTAAGATCATTTTGCAGCTGGTGAAAGCGGTTTTGCATAATATGCCACAGCCATGCCCTTTCAAATATGCATTGTATGCATATTGTACCTTTGTTGGGGCAAACTTATTCTGAAGGATTCAGCCATATATGTCGGCATCTTCTTTAATTATGGTGGGACCGACATGTACTAACTAAGTTATCTCTGAACTGAATCTATATAGCCATGTATTCTCAAAGAAATTTTTTTGTCACTGTATTGTTGTCACATGAAAAATGCAGAGCCGATTGATCACTAAAATGAAAACTAATTGATCGTGTCAAACAAGTTTTCAAACAAAGGCCTTATTATCTCTTTGTTTTTATATTGTCCATATATGCGTCATTAGAAACAGATTAAAAGTAGATTGACATTGTCATGCGCCTAGTTTTCATTATGTAGAATCTCTTGTTGCTTAGCATGCCATTTTTGAAAATGTCTGGAAACTGAAACATTGCCGAGGCTTCATGATAGAACCTGGGCCAAGGATTTGCTTCAGTCTGATATCTGTCCCAAGAAAGATGTTGTGGTAATTTTGTGTGGGATGTGATTACTGTGGATGATGAGGAATAAATGTCGTCACGGAGAGGCACTAATGCCAATCAGACAAGTTGTGCAATGGGCAAATGACACAGCCTTTGATTTGTGGCATTTGCTAAAACTGAAAAGGAAACAGGAAGTCAAACGGACGGCAAAATGGAGACGTCCGATGGATGGATGGTGCAAGTTGATGGAAGCCTTTTATGAGCTTGATGGCACTGGAAAAACAGGAGCCGTAATTCGTAACCACGATGGGTGCTTCCTTGCAGGCCGGGCAATCTGGTGTAATAGAGCCACTGACCCTTTACTGATGGAAGCCATGTCATGCAAGGATGGACTTGTTCTTGCACAACCATTAGGAATTTGTAAGATCTGTTTGGAAACAGATTGCTTGGTACTGATTAATCTGTGGGGAAAGCTGGAGCAGGGATTAGCGGTTAGCTTGATCATCTTGGATATCAGGAAAATTAGTAGGAGCTTTGATGAGTTTACCTTTGTTCATGCAAATTGATTGTGTAATAGGGTAGCTCATTTCTATGCTATACAGGTCTCTCAGAGTCAGACTTGAGGGAGGGGCACATAAACTCCCCAAGCGAACTGTGTGACCTGATTATAAACGAATGTAACAACTCCATATCTAATTAATGAAGCTCTTTTTATGTAAAAAAAGGCATACAGTCTCCTCTACTTCATATTGGTACTGAAAGGGATACTGGAATTGGTATGGAATATAACTGGAGGGCATGATCTATCCTTCACAAAGAGCTTCTGTAATAGTTAGAACCACACTAGCCAGTGTTTTCTATAGGATCGGACAAAGGTGAAGTAAGTAAGTGAGCACATGAAAGTGAAATATAGAATGCTTGATATGCAAATTGTCTGATGTTGATACCAATTTATCTGTATAATGTGCAATCGTATTGTACATATATTTCATATGAATCATTTTTATATTTGTGGGAAATTTTTTTTGTTGCCTGTAGCAACGCACGAGCACTTTCCTAGTTACATAAAAAAGACGAAGGTGTGGTATCAAAACTGACCTTCACCGTTAAGTCAGCGTGCGTACATGACACAATTATGCGTGTGTGGGCTCTAGATGGGACATGTGTACATGTGCAAGCCTCTCGGAAAGGCTGGGTGGTGCGGCTTTGGATGATGTGGGCTCTAGATGGGACACACGGGATGTCCTTTGGCGCATATACAACTTATACTACAATTGTAGATTTCGTTGAGAACTACAACTTTGTAGTTTATACTTTTTAATTTTTAAATTATTTTGATGCTCAAATAATCGACATCATGTTCAGATCTAAAATTTGATAGTTTTTTCACTTGGCAACGTATCTTCAAAAACTTGTAACGTTTTCATATAAATTCGGATGAAGGTAAACTCTACAACTAAATTGTATATCTCAACAAGATCTACAACTTTGTGCTTCAAACTGTGTTTATTTAAATTCATTTTGATGCTCAAATGACTGACAAAATGTTTAGATTTAAAATTCAAATTTTAGACCTAAATAGTATATCGATTATTTGAGCTTGAAGATGATTTGAAATGAAAAAAGTTTGAACTATAAAGTTGTAGATCTTGCGAAAGCTACAATTTCCATATAAAATTTATCTCAATTCGAGTTCATACAAAAAGGTTATGATTTTTTGAAGAGAGGTTGTCCCTACAGCAGCTGGAACTGCAACAGTACACGTGGCAGGGTTACTGTAGCACCGCCGTTTCCAGTGGCGGTTGGGTGCTACAGTGCCCCGACCGCTGTTTTAAACGGCGGCGGTGGTATAGTTTTGACAATCTTTGTGATGGGCATTTATTTTTGAAAAATCGTGAATACACACACTTCAACCCTTTGCCCACCAGCCACAACACACATGAAGTGAGGACGAAAATACAAGCAGAATGCTATGTGTACGCATGCTTGCCCTTCGAAATGGGTGAGGGGTGCGGCTTTGGAGGAGAAAGTGCACAAGGTTGAATTTACCGTCGACTTGAGCTTCTCCACCTCACGGTCAACTCGAGCATCCGCTTGGGTGCGTCCCTATCTACCTACCCTTTTTGCTTTTGCTTTTACATAGGACCCACACGCTAGTTTCCTCCCATTTCCACTCTCACATCCCAATCCACAGAGCTCCATCCCCTCTCCACGTGTGAGGGACAAAGGCCACGACGCGCACGGGATCCCGACGACGACGGACCCCCGGTGAGCTCCTCGACGGAAGCTTCTTTGAGAGGATGGAAGGCCACGATGTACAGACTAGATCCCAGCGGCGATGACTCCCTGCTGAGCTGCTCTTGACGGATCCGATGGCGGCGAGCCTACTACCCGTGGTGGAGGGACGGCGAGCTCTGCCGTCGTGGGGCGGCGACGAAGTGGCTGCCTAGGCTGCGCACAACGAGCTCACCCGTGGCCTCATCGGGGTGCTGTGGCCTGTGGCGTGGCTGAGCACCACCAATGCTGGCCAAGCAGCTTGGCGACGCCGTTGAAGTTTTTTCCTCAAATTTTTTACTAATATTTTTCTCAAAGTTTTGTTTCTAAACTTTTTTTAACAAACTTTTGCTTGAATTTTTTATTTCTGAATTTTTTTGCCAAACTTTTTGCCCAAAGTTTGTTTCTGAACTTTTTTTGTCAAACTTTTGACAGAAAGTTTGTTCTTGAACATTTGTCAAACTTTATTTGATTGTCATTTTTTGTCAAATCTTTAACAAAAATTTTGCTTTGAACTTTTTTGTCAAACTTTATTGATTTTGTCATTTTTTGTCAAACTTTAGCTTCAATTTTCTTTCAAAAGTTTATGTTTACAAAACTTTTCTCTCATGCAATTATTTTGCTTCGAATATTTTTACTCTTTTCTGTTTGTATATTATTTTTTAAAAAGTCATTGTTGTACTCCCTCCGTCCCGTAAAGAATGCAATCCTAGATTTTGAAAAAAAATCTCACAAAGAATGCAATCCTAGAAAATAGATCTAATTATCTACCTAGTTAAGTAATCAGATCTAATCTGTGTGTCAAAACTTACTGCATGTGGCTAAAAAATAGGGGTACTAGAGTCTTTTCGCGCCACCACTAATCTGTCCTAGAAAAACTACAATTGCATTTTTTATGGAACGGAGGAAGTATTTGGGATAGGGAGGGATCAAACGTGCATGTGCATGGGACCACTCGCAGGCCCGTCGGAGGATCGACCGCAAGTTGTGATCCTTGTTGGCGCCCTCAAACTTGAGTTGCCCGACAAAGTGTTACAACTGTGCAATATTGAGGATGGATGGAGTGGTAGTAGAAAAGGCAAAAAAATCTCGACGACTTGATTGCAGAACTTGAAGATCAAGAACAAGCATATGCTTGTGAGAGCACCGATGGAACCGTGGAAGTTTAACCCGACCAAAACCGTACTCCTTCCTTTTTTATAAGGTGTGGTTTGCCGTGTCACGATCTTCAAGTTAATTGAAATTTGATCATTCATTTATATTATAATATATTACTTATAGTTATATTTTTTTAATCTTTGGAGAGTACGAATCCAACCATGTCAATATACAATTAAAAATAAAAAATTATTGGTTAAAATTGTAAAATTCAATTCTTGATATCCTGCGCACCTTATAAACCGGAAGGGAAGGAATGAAGTATAAGAAAAATTATTACTAGAGGAGAGAAAGGAGATGAGTGAGTGAGCGAGCGAGCGTTTTTTCCTAGCTACTTGCATTGTTCAGCCGCTCGCCACCACTTAAAACGAGATCAGTAGCAAATCTATTTAAGTTGCTTGTGGTCTTTCAACTTGTTTCGTTGAACGAACTAATATGTGCAATGTAATTAATGTCAACCCTCTCAATAAGTCAATATTATGTTCCATTTTTTAATCAGAGTATTCGTGGTGAGGGTACAAAATCTTTTTCTATCCATCCATGATCCGAAGTAGAAAAATAGTGTTTAGTATTAATTGCAATGTATATCCAAAGTATTTTCAGTAACTAAATGCAATTGTGCTTCTATAGACAAAAAGTGTTTTAATTTATCATTTTAATCATATTTACCGAAAACGGAAACTACAGTCTACATCGCTTGTAAATAAGCCTATCCGTGCGAGTCGGCTGCGGGTCCATATAACACCTAGACGGACCGAATCAACTAGGTCCCAGAAAAAGTAGGGCAGAAGGCGAGGCCACGCGCGCGGCCGGCGTATGAGACCAGCCGCTTGTTGCAGCTAGCGGCAGCGGCGCGACCTCGCCGGGACGCTCCCGGCCGCCCGGCGGCAGTTGGTGGGTCCAGGGGGACTCGCGTTCTTTCTTGATTTTATCCTCCTTTCGTGTTTCTTGATCCGTTTGTTTTCTTTGTTTCTTGATTCCGGGGACGGTGGCCAAGAAGCTGATTCACCAGACGTTCCCGGAGGGCCGGAGCGGCGCTGCGCCAGAGGCCCGGCTTTTGGCCGGCGGCGAGCCGCGGGGCAAGCGGCGAGGGCTGCGGCTGGAGGTTGGGCGCAGCTAGTTGCGGGGCCTGGCCGGAGGCGAGATCGAGCCGCGCGGAGCAAGCGGCGGGGGCCGCGCGGCTGGAGGGTCGGCACGCGTCGGCGTCGTACTACGCGAGTTGCTGGGATTTGACCGGCGGCGAGCTGCGCGGAGGAAGCGGCGGGGCGGCACGCGTCCTACGCGAGTTGCTGGGATTTGGCCGGCGGCGAGCTGCGCGGAGGAAGCGGCGGGGCGGCTACCAATCGGCCGCAATTTCTTGATCTACTTCTAACTTCAATTTCTTTCCGGCATTAGTTTCTGTTTCTCGCACCTAATGGACAAGCATTTTGGTCACCAGGCCCGGCTGGTGGATGGACGGCGGTACGAGACGGATATGGTGCCCTTCGCCGCCTATTGTGGAAGCTGGACGCCGTGGCGATCCTTCAGGATTCCAGGAGCTCCAGGAGCGCTGCATCAGCAACCTTGGCACTATATGCTTTCTCTCGAGGCTCAATCAACTATTCGTGGAACTTTCATAATTCTTGATGACTTGCTGAAGGCGTCTCACTGCCTTAGGAGGATCACAACGGGTACGATCCGATCCGGCCGTGGTGTTCAATTTGCCCAACGTGTCTCCCCCTCTATTGTTCTTGTATGGTTATCGGATGATCCACCATATAAATGTGCAATTGAATTTGCAGGGACTTTCGTGGTTGACAGACGCACAGGAACTGTGTACCTAAGCAAACAGGGACGAAAGGATCTTGTTGTGCTAGCTAATGTCGCGCAGAAGGTCAGACTCATGGACGCTAATCTGAAGTCCCTGGCAAGCCTAATCAGAGCGACAGTGTTCCGGAACGAGGAGCCTGTGCGGGTGCAGGAGGTAGAAGAGGGCCTGCTCCGGATGATGGAGAATGAGGGTTTTGCAATGTGGCCAGTGATCCTCAACCACTGCTCTCTAGTACCAATCGTCAACCGGCTGGATTTTCAAATCAGAATCCACAACCGTCTGGTTGATGAGGTCGCCCGGATTGATGTTTACGCCTACCTCGACGTGCTCGCTCTGCTGGAGTTCCCGGGCGGCCTCGGATGGCACAGTGCTGTCAAGGGCAACAAGTACGTACTGAACACTGCTCTTACGTATTCCAGTTAATATCATTTCGATCGTGTGTGTCCTTTATTCGATCAGTTTGCTTTGTTGCGGCTTACATATGCAGGTACATGAAGCTTATGTACCAGGGGAGTTCATACAATACCAGCGATCTCTCCCAGGAAGTCCAGGCCTACCAGGTGCTGCGCTTCACCAGGAATGGCGGCACGCACGGACAGGAGCACGCGGTGTCGAGCGGGAACGTGCCGCCGCCAGCCATTCGAGGAAGACCCGTGCCGGCTGGGGCCTTGCCGCCCAGGGTCGTCCCACCAGCCGCGCCTACGACCGCGCCGCCAGCTCCTTCGACTGCGCAGCCGGCCGGCCGGCCACCACCACGTTCAGCCGCCGTTCCATTATTGCCAGTGCCACCACCGCCTTCGGCCGTGCAGCCCGGGGCCCCGCCGCTGCTGCCGGCCTTCCAGCGCTGGCAAATCGCCCAGATGCATTACTCGGAGCTACCAATGCTGCTCCATTCGCTGCAGCGAGCGATGCATCTGGGTGGCCATCTTCACAGCTTATGCCTCGAGAGCTTATTTTGGTATCCATCAAAGTGATCGTGGATCTGATGGAGAACTCACTTGTACACGTCAGGAGTAGAAGCTCTTTTCTATGAGGAGCAAATACTTTTTGTATCTCTATAGTTTGTATCTGTATGAGTAGAAGCTCTGTAAACGAAAACTGGGGAGGGAGGGAGGGAGGGTCATTAATTCTTTTGTTGCTTATATTCACTGCTTACTGGAGTTCACTGTTGCTGGTTATCTCTTTAGTACTCTTTCCAAAGTTCCAATTGCTCTGCGTGTTGTCGCCCAGGCAGCAGATGGTCTTCCATCTACCACGCCCATCTTGATCATCTTGTCTCATTCCTGCTGCCCCGATTCATCTCGTGGGGGTGCTTCCTCCATCTGATTGATTTTTGATGTTGGGGTACTCCCTGAATAGGGTGTGCAACTACAGGCACATAAGAAAGTAGGCTGACTGTTCTAACTTAACTTTGATGAGTCATGGTAACAGTAACCCCTTAATATGATAAGAGTCGTGCAGTGGAATGGGGAAGAAAACTTTTTTTTCTCTACTAGCAAAGAAATTAAAATCACTACTGGTATAATGGCTCTTGAAAACATTGTGGTGGCTGCTCTGCATATCGGTTAACTGGCTTCATATGTGTGCTGTTATATCAAGGGTCCGTGGAGAATAAGCAAATTTGACTACCTTTTATGCTCAGACACAGTTTTTTTGGTAATAACGTTACTGAATCATAGTTAAATTGCAGGTTCACCAAATGTTTATGTTTCTATCGAGTACACAAGAAATTATCACATGTTTCAGTTTTCATCTCAATTAGATTTGCATTGGACGCTGCAGATAATGCGGTTGCTTCTGAACTCTTGCCAAATAGTAGTGTTGGTTCAGGTCATCTTTGTAGTAATTGTCTTCAGCAGTATTTGTCATCAACAAGAAGCAACCTTTCTACAATTTAGGTGATTTCGAGGTGATGACTGAAGCAATATGTACATGGTTACTAAAGCTAGAACTTTTTTTGTAACTGCGTGTGTTTGTTTGTTTCTCTTTACCTTGTTTTCAAATTTCACAGGCATTGATCTGAGATTCATGAATACTTGAACGTTACAAGGTTTAGGAGAGATAGGATGTGCTGCTTCCAGGTTAGAAGATGAGGAGAGGTGCAGTGTGAAGATCTGCAGGGGCAGAAGGGACTCATCAAGGAGGCATTGGAGCAGGGCAATCGCTTTGCATAGTCTTATATTGCTTGTATTGAGTCCCTGATGAAGCCCGTTTCGATGGCTGTCTAGAATGTTCTGAAATGGAACTGGGAATGTGTTATGGGTTATTTTACGGTGAATCATACCACCCTATACCACTATTTCAAAAGGACTAGTATGAAATATCCGACGGTTGGGATTAATTGCATATCACCACAACTTGCACCTGTGGTATAAGGTGTTATACATAGGTGGTAGAGGGGTATTATTAGAAGTTTTTTCCCGGTGGCATAAACAAAACATATGATTTCTTCACTTCCCTCTGGTGCTATGGCTAATGTTTTTCAAATTTCAAAAACGAAAAATGTCATTTCAAATTGCAAAAATGAAACATTTTCATTTCAAATTTTTCTTGGTGGCATAAACGAAATATTTCAAAAATATTTTTCATTTCCCTCCGATGGTATGGCCAAATGTTTTCCAAATTTCAAAAACGAAAATTTTCATTTCAAATTTGAAAAGCGATTTTTTCATTTCCCTTTGGTGGTATGGCCTTTTTTTCAAATATAAAAAAACAAAAAAATCATTTCAAATTTCAAAAATGAGATTTTTTCAATTCAAATTTTTCTTGGTGGCATATCGAGATTTTTTCTCGACCCGAGGTTGCCAAATTTATTAAAAATTTACGAAATTACCTATTTACCCTTACTAAAAAATAGTCATATACTGCATATGTTGGTATGGTCCACCGTAAAAGAGCATGTGTTTCTCTCTTTCGTTCCAGAAGCTATAGCTATAAAGTGCACCTTTTGTACCGCAGTAAATACAAAGTTAGTTTGTTTACTCCTCTCCATCTATGAAATGTTTATTCCTATGTGCTGCGTCTGTCGCAATGTTTACTTCTGCAGCTTTCTGCTGCCTGCGTGTCATGGTTATTTTCATTGTTCTTTTGGAAACATATGTGACATTGGACTGAATAATGGGCACCTTTTTTTTAAGAAGATGGAATTTATCAAATTTGTGGTGAAGTACATCGGTAACAACGAAAAGTATGTTTGAGAAGTAAAAGAAAATGCAATTCCACACCAAATTATACTCCAACTCCAACAGTTATGTTTCAACTTTTATCAACAGCAGTATTCGGCCGACTTCTAACAGCACCAGCGTTATCTCATCATCATGTCGACATATCCTGATACAAAATTTGCCCAGTGAGCCAAAGGCTTCACAAAGGTCTCGGGCCAATACCATCTTTATTTGTACTGAAAGCCGCTGGCAAGGATCAATCCATGCTTGCACGGGAAAATATATATTCAAATTCAACTGCATATCACGTTGAAAGACGCTGCCACAAAAATCCGTTGATGCGGGGCATAAATCCATTCGGCTTTCCTAGTCTAGCCACCGACCTGCAATACGTTGTCGTGGACTAAACCTTGACATTGGCAATGGTTCGGTTTGAATTGGTTTTTTCGGTTTGTTTTTTCATGTAGTTAATCCTGGTTTGGTTGAAATGGCTCAAAAAAAAAAGGGTTGGTCCAGATAAACAGTTCGGTTTGGTTCGGTTTAGTATTATTTTGATTTCACCAAAGTAACGCTCGGGGTGGCGTTTGGGATCGCAGTCCAATGGTAGGACGGTCCAGTGGGACGTTACCCACCAGGGTTCAAATCCTGGTGCTCGCACCTTTTCCTGGACTTTTCAGGATTTACCGGCGTTATGCGTTAAGTGGTAAGCGACGTTCCCGTCGACGACGAGGCACCATTGGTGACTTCGGGAATCTCCAGATCTGCCGGTGCTCAGTCTTCGGAGGTGCTCATAGGGGTAGGGTTTGCGTACGTGTATTCATATGGGTGAGTGTGCGTGCGTGTTGTGAACGTCTGCGTTGTACTGTGTTTTAAAAAAAATAACGCTCGGGGTGTAATTTCTTGGGTGTAAATTTTGAGCACTTCTAAAGACGTTAGAGTCTCGTTAGATTTGACGTGAAACAAACCAAGTGAGAATTGAAGGCCTCCGTACACCTGACAGCTTCGTCAATATAATGACGACCCTCGAGGCGAAGGCCAGATCCAGGAGCAGCGTCTCAGGTCTTGCCCCGGGCCGTGCCCCCGTCGCGCACTGCGTCGTATCGATCTCACCCACTGTTTCAGGTTTCCAGTCATCCATCCATCCAGTCAGATATGGCGGCCTTGCCGTCGCACTACGTCGATGAGGAGGAGCTGACCTCCCTGAAGTCACTGGTGGAGACACAGAGCGCGGCCGACGACGTGATCGGCATGGGGGAAGACTTCAGGGCTTTACTGTGTAAGGTGGCGGAGCTGGAGGCCGTAGAGGCCCCCGACGAGCTAGCCTGGGCGGAGAGCTTGGAGGGCGCGGTGACCGAGGCGGCGGAGGCCATGGCGGACGAGGCAGAGTACGTCCGCCGGGGCGTGGCGGTGCTCGCGCTGAGGCCGGGAGAGGCGGCGACGGTCGCGGCGCTGCGGAGGCACGCCGCGCTGGTGGACGCGCGGCGCGCCGAGGCGGAGGAGGTCGCCACCGCCGCGCGCCGCCTGCAAGAGAAGAACCTGCGGAGCCTGGCGGCGCGGGAGGACGACCCCGACGACCTGTCGTGGCTCCTCGGTGGCGTGGCCGGTAGGGGGACGATGGGCCCGTCGGTGCGGGAGGGCGCCGGCCTCGCCGCGCCCGCTCCGGAGGGGGACCTCGCCGAGCTGGAGCGCTCGTGCGCGCGGACGGAGGAGAGGATGGCCTGGCTGGCAGGCAGCCTCAGGCGCGGCGCGTCGGCGTTCGAGGCGAAGTCCGCCGGCGGCGAGGAGGAGGCGCTCGTGGGCGCGCTGCGCAGGCAGGCTGCCAGCGTGGACGCGGCGCGCGCGGTGGTCGAGGCGTTCGCGGGCTCGGTGCGCCGGCTACGGGACAGAGAAATGCAGGGCACGGCGGGCAGGACGTGATGATTGTCTCGACATCGATGCTCATCGGTGGTTTTGTACAGTAGTTTTTTTTAGAATGTGGTTTGTTACAGTAGTTGCTTCGCTGATCTGTATCTTTTTAGGATCTACCGTGTGATTCTGGATTATGGTGATTTGAGCATCATGTCACGTTTTTTCAAATTATAAGATGTGAGCAACTCCAATAGACTCACTAAATTAGACTAGCTAGTCATTTAGCTAGTATTTTTTCTCTATATTTCTTTTTTTTCCAACAGACTAGCTTATGCTCGCGCTCTCTCTCTTCTCCCCCCAATGTTTTCCTCCTAACGAGCGTCGTACTTGCTCGAACAATGTAGGCACTTGATGGAATACAAAATTTCAGGTGGGCTTCTTGCCCCCTGTTGATTTTTTAAAAAAAACAGACTAGCTAAAATGACTAGTCATCTCACAACTAGACTCACATGTCATACCTTATCTTTTCTCCCACCTCTGCTTTCCCCTGCTTCCCTACCGCTGCAGCCCGCAGGCCTCCTCCGCCTCCGGCGACAACTCCACGGCGGGGGGTGGCGGGGACTTCCTGCGCCGACAGGGTGGAGGAGCTCGGCGATGGGCGGCAGGCCAGCAGCCGGCGGCGAGATCCGAGCCCTCCCCATCCGGCGTCGTCCTTGGGCGCGACGCGGAGCTTGGCCGTGGCGTGGGCGAAGAAGCAAACACGGCTCCTGCAGACGACGCCGGCGCGGCACGGGCGGGTGTGGTACCCGGGACAGGTGGAGCCAGAGCTCGAAGGTGCCGTGCGCGAACGGGCAGACGCTCCTCGGCCTCGGTGGCGTCCCCGGCGTCGGCGCCACGACCGGTGGAGAGGTACTCCCCGAGTGTGGCAAGGAGTTGTGGCGGGATCTCACCTGCTCGCCATCGCATGCCAGCCTCCGTCGCGCTGCCTGCTGCCACGGACCTGGGGAGCTGCCGCCGGGAGCTCGGCCTCTGCCTTCCTCTCGCTCTCCGCCGCGCGAGGGAGGTGGGAGCAGTAGGGGACCGCGCGGGAGGTGGTGGGGTCGCGAAGGATAGCTAGCAGAGGGCGCTAGCCATCTTTGGCTAGCGAAGGCACAAGTTTAGCTAGCGAGGATAGATAGTGGGGTGTTTGGCTAGTCTGTAAGAATGCTGATTTTTTTCATTTGTTAGCTAGTCAAGTCAAGATAGCTAGTCTTTTGAAGTTGCCTCGAGAAATTTTTTTGCTTCTTTTTCTTTGCATGAATCGAAAACGTTTGTCAGTGTTGTCAAAAAAAAAAACGTTTGTCAAGATAGCTCTCTTGCACGATGAAGCCGCGATAAACGGTGTGTCCACGCCTCCATGGCAGCTCGAATCCTTGGCGTTTCGGGGTTTTTGACTGGGGTGCAAATTACCAGGTCCCACGTCATTGCAAGTAATTAGTGGGGTAGCTAGCTACGACGATCCCCGGCCCATCCTGAGACCCGTGTCTCGGCCCGGCCAATATTAATCTAGCTAGCTTGGCATCCACGGAACGACGCCTCAAACCCTGCCGCCGCCCACCGCCAGCGCCGGGCCGGCCGGCCGCACAGCGCACGCCCCATAATTCTGCCCACCAGCTCATCGTAGCTAGACTGAATCTCGTAGCCCTTCTCCCTTCCTGCTACTCCACGTTGGCAGATTTCTTTTACACAAGTGATGGGTCGCGTCAAGAGGTCCAAGAAGGCGGCCAAAGCCAAGATGAAGGTGCCGGATACTTGCATATTCTCTATTGATTTTTTCTGTTTCGACCGTTAATTCATCAGTGTTTTCTGACCACCAATTTCTGTATTCCCTGACTGAAGAAACTTGAGGAAACCTCGTCGTCATCTACCGGCCTGACTAAGGCTTACAATTATTTCCATCAATTTGATGGCATTGACTGGCCTTTCTTGAGGTAAGATTTATATATTTCTCGACGTATGAGTTGTTGTTTATTTACCTCTCCTAAATCCTAATTTGAGGGTCACGTCTCTAAAAATCCACTGTTAACAAAACTTACTTTTCGTTGCAGTTTTGATGTCGTTCGCGATCACCTTGGACTTGTCCGATCAGAGTTCCCACATACATTGTACGGTGTTGCTGGAACTCAGGTGAAAGTCTATACACGCACATCTATGTATTTCAGCTTAGTGGTGTGTAAGAGCACCAGCAAAACTTGAATTGCCCCTCACTCATGTCTCCCGGACTTGGCTCTTTGATTTTTCTAAAAATAAATCAATCAAAACTCATTGTTATGTTTAGTTAATTTATACTGATCTAGTTCCTGTTCTGAAATTTACTTTACTGTGCCCTTATCAACTAGTTTTAGATAAAAAAAAATCATGCTAGGTGCTAACTCTGAGCACATAAAACAACCATGAGGAAATTTTGTATGAGTTTGTTTGCCTGCATTATTTGTATAATGATTTTTCAGGAATACTGTGATGGAGATGGATTGCGAGTTCTCTAACTCAGTTCGTTGAAATAATAACAACGATTGATCAAACTTCTAAAATTAATCAATCTTTTGCTGTGACTTTAAAGATTTGTGTAGTTGCAGATAATCAGCGATGCATGTTTTCCTGCTATGTTTTGCATCTTTTTCAGTACTCTTTATCCACCTGTCAACCCAGATAATCAAACTTTTGTCCCTCCAGCTTAAGAGCTAAGACTTCTTTTTTTTTTCAGACCCCAAAAGGTACGCCAAATTATGTTGGAATTTTCATGCTTTCCAACATGAAAGGGACGATGCGGAGACCTGATGGTGAATGTGATATGGACAGTAGCAGTGAAGAAGATATAAAAAAGGACACCATGCAAGTATGTTTTTTTTTCTCAAATGACTTGTCCATAAAGTAATTACTTCACTATCCAGTAAGCTCTTTTGATGATGCATAGCTTATGATGTGATTTTTTTGCTAATGTGTCAGCTAAAAAAGGTGGCTCATGCGGGGAGTGTAAATCGGATACGCTCCATGACTCAAAAACCGCATCTATGTGCCACATGGGGAGAAACTGGTCATGTTCAGGTAATTTGCATTGGTTCCTCCATCACATTTCCTTTTCATGTTCTCTGATATGGTTGACTGGCCCACGTCAATCTCATTTCAGTTATCAACAGAATGTAAACTTTACATGTTATAATTCGTTTTGTAAAGGAATAGAATGCCCCGTGCTTACTATCTGTTCATAACTGTGCATTCTGTGCAGGTGTGGGACTACAGCTCTTTCCTTAATTCATTATCAGATGCAGGGATGGAAGACAAAGTAATCCACAAGCTCGTACCTTTGAAAGTATTTAGCGGCCATAAAGATGAGGGCTTTGCAATTGATTGGAATCCACTTGTTACTGGAAGACTTGTTTCAGGTGTATTATTGGTCTTATCTATTTTCACACTTTTTTGCTATTTGTTATACTATCCAAAATATTTCCTTATCGCTTATCATCTTAACCCCTCTGATACATGATTAGTCATCCAAGTCATCTAATTTGGTATATATATATAGGACATTTCGCACGGATCAGTTTAATTCTTTCTATATCCAGGTGACTTGAACAAGTGCATTCACCTGTGGGAACCGACGTCGAGCAACTGGAACATAGATGCAAATCCATTTGTTGGACACTCTAAAAGTGTTGAAGATTTACAGGTATGGCGCTTGATAATGTAACATATATCTTCACCTATATATTTTTTCTCGATTGTGATTCTTTCAACTCCTATAATTATATTATTGCAGTGGAGTCCCACGGAAGCCGACATATTTGCCTCTTCTTCAGCAGACAAAACCATAGCTATATGGGATACACGGACAGGAAAGAAACCATGTATTATTATGAAGGCTCATAATTCCGACGTGAATGTTATCTCATGGAACCGGTAAGTTTATTGAAAACTCTACTTTTATTTATGAACAACAATAGACGCGTAGAGAAATTCTTATGCATGGTTCTTTAATTTACTTCCATTCTCAGGCTTGCCAACAACATGATAGCTTCAGGAAGTGATGATGGCAGTGTCTCAGTCCATGATTATAGATTAATCAAGGTACTTCATCTTTAATTCAAATTAAAACACAACAGTTATACCTGACTACCTAATTGGTGATTTTATATTAACTATTTCTTTATATGTAATATGGAACACTGCCTACATATTCATTTTGATACAATGAAAAACATTTTTTGATGTGTAAAATTGCCCACAAAGAAACAGCAATATTAAAAGGCTATAAATAAATCAATGATCTTCTGTTTTTGTTGATTTTCATTTTAGTGGGCATTATCGGTTTAGTCCAGTATTTATAATGGGCCAACCTTCTCATGGAGGAGACCTTGGATTTTTTTTTTGTCTTAACATATTTGATAATTGGTGATACCCCGCACGTTGTTGCGGAAATTTCTTAAACAAAATTTTAAGATAAATTAAGAAAAAAGAAACACTAATGTAATTACATGGGCATTCTTTGAAATTTGAGAGTAGCAACACTAAATTGATTGCAGGGAAATATTGTTTAGCAAACGACATTATACACGAAAACATATATATTCATTTTTTAGAGAGAAAGATTGTTAAATGATTGATCTCCATGTAAATCTACGGTAGGAATTTTGTAATATGGTGCTTACAAAGACAAATTAATTGTGTACATAGATGCTAAAAATAATGGTCATAATGAATAGTGACATGTAATGTAGTGAGTTCCTGCATGATGTGGATAGCTTGCATGTTTCGAGACCGCTAGAGTCAAGAGATGAAACTCAAGAACATCCAAAACTGAAGAGGTGAAGTAAAATGGGTATGACTGATTAAGTGCGATGTAGTAAAAGGATAATGTCCAAAATCTTTTTTATCTCAACAAGAGCGTGCATTGCTGATTTCCACATCATGCTCCTATTCATGGGTAGTTCTTTTCATATATTTAATTCCTTCAAGCCACTTTATCAGCTTGTCATAGAACTGCACCTGGCAATATCTAAAAGCAAATACTCTTGCAACATTTGCTCGTGAATCTGTTTCCCTTATGCTCTCTGTTGTGCTGGTAGGAGGGCGTGGACTCCTTGGCAGCACATTTCGAGTATCACAAGAAAGCAATTACATCTATTGAGTGGAGCCCCTTTAAATCATCAACATTGGCAGTATCATCCGAGGACCATCAACTGACGTGATTCTCCTCGTTTCCTCTTGTTTATGTTTTAAATCCCTCAAGCCATGGAAATGCTCTACGGTTCACTGACACACCTCCTGAATTGTGTGGCTCCAGAATTTGGGATCTCGCAGTAGAAAGAGATGCACAAGGGGAGGCCGAATTAGCAAAGATGGAAGATCAGGCAAAGGCGCCTGAAGATGTACCTCCACAACTTCTTTTCGTTCATCAGGTAGTATTATCACTTTTTTTTTGCATTGGCCCAGTCATTTTTTTTCTATACATAATTGTTGTAGTCTGTAAAAAAGAGTTGGGTACATGATGGTACTGGTTGTTTTGTATGAGCAGGGCCAGAAACATTGGAAAGAAGTGCACTGGCACCCACAGATACCCAGGATGCTCGTAGCGACGGGGATCGATGGCTTGGATGTGTTGATGCCTAGCAACATTGCTGCGACCTTGTATTGATATGCTGGGCCGTAGACATCAATGGGAGCGCCGTTTAACATTGTATCGATGCTTCTCTCAATTGTCGAGCATTATCAGAAATTTTGATTGACTGGCATTAAGATTTACTACAGAGTTCTTTTGCATGAGAAACAGGTCCGCTTTGATTAGATTGTTTTCAGGGGATTGGGTACCATATTTTTGGCTTTTTCAGGTGATTATGAGGTGGATGATTAGTTGTGCAGTTCATGGACCAGAGTTATGAGGGATGCCTTCTAGTTGTATTAGTTGTATGGTCTAAGGACCGGAATTATTTGATTTTTGAATCCAATTTTTCCTTATAAATCAGATCAATATTTTTTCCTAATAAAATTCGTGAAAGCTTAAGCTTTCGTTGTCTGTTAAAAAAAATTAGCTGATGATATAAAGTGATCTATCTCTGCATACACTGACACGTGACTTGTTAAGAACAGCGACGAGCGAATTGTTGTTTTGTTGAGAACAGCTGCGCAATTGACTTGTGGAGGATTCGATTGATTTACTGACTCTTGTGGTCCAATGGCGAGAGCGCACGCAGGCAGACACAGGATGAGCCACACGGAGTATGGCCTCAGAAGCACACGGAAGCTGTCTCGCCGCAACGGCCAACTCGTAACGAACTTTTCCCTGATCCCCTCCGCCCCCTACTCCCCTGCCTGCTTCTTCTTCTTCTTCTTCTTTCTCCCCCTTCCTGCCCCCGCCTATAAAAACAACCGACCAATCCCCCGCTCGTTCCGTTTCCAGAACCGTGCCAGACCAGCGCAAGAACACGAGCGCCGCCGAAGGCAAGGAGAAGAGCGGCAGCGCGAGCGAGAGAGAGGAGGACGGACGGAAGGAGACGGCCATGGAGGGGTGGACACCGCGGCGACAGCACCGGAACGGTGGCTTCTGGATGAGAGCGGAGATCGAGGTGGACAGGGGTTCCTCCATTCCCAGGTACTAAGCATCAACAGCAGTCTGCTTCTTTTAGCACCGGCCGTTCTTGATTCATCTGATCCTTCTCTCTACTGTTGCTCTGCTTCGTCATTCTGGATGCTTGTTCCGTTAGTTGCCGTTCTTCTTTCTTGGCTCCGTCCACTGAATTCGTGTTTGCCTCGCCCTCCTCCTCCCAAACGCTGAATTCGTCCCCGGCTCTTGCGCAGCAGCAAGATCGTCCTGTCTTTTCCTTGCCTGAACTCGTCGTGTTTGGCTCGCTGCGCTCTGCAGGGGCCCGGGGTTCGGCTTCGCCGCCGTCGTACGAGAGCCGCTGGTGAAGCTGCGGCGGCCCCAGTACGACTTCGAGGGTTGGGACTGGGATTACTTCGCCTGGCCCCATGACCGGCTCGACGGTAAGCACCATGTTCAGGCTCCCCGGACTGAATCTTAGAGGTCAATGAATCTGGACGGAACTTTTGACCAGGTTAATTGCACCCGACCCTTTCGTTGCTTTCCCGAAATGAGAAACTGGGACTGCATCTGTTGGTGTTGGGACGGACCAAATAGAAGTGAAATTTCAGTAACAGATTAGTCGCCAAACACGTTCTCAATTTTTCGCATTTCTGTTGATGTCTACAAGAAATCGGCGTGGTGAAAAATTCAATATGTGGTTGTTCAGGACTGCAGATAGGATAGGTCGACGAATCTGGACAGGAAAGTGGCTTAAGTTAATCTCTCGTTTACTTTGCTTGCCGGAGTGTGTAAAACTTCAGTTATTTGTTCACGCATTTTTCGGATGATATCTATAAGCACATTTTCTGATAAGGAACTGAAAATGTGGTTTCATACGCAACAGCATTGCAATATAGTGGTTATGTCCTTGTTACAGGTTGTTGTCGGTTTGCTGGAAACCATGGAACTCCATTCACTCATCGCTAATTCCTCTTTGTTGCTGCAGTACAATGACTGAACTTCTGATTTTTTGCAGCCAATCTTGAGATGAGGGACAGTGATCCAGAGGCGACACTTGAGGCAGACAGGAAGGCGAGCGAGAGCTTCCTGAAGCAGAGCACGCTGCAGCTGGAGAGCCATGAGATGTACCAGCACACGGAGCAGCAGCAGCAACACGCTGCAGCCAGGCCTTGTAACCATCTCGAAAGTAAGCATGCTCAAGCACTCAAGCTCGTCGTAGTTGATGATATGTCTCGGTCTCTAATTTCTCTGAGACTATGAAGTTTCTGACATCATGATCTGGTCAAGAAACACAATGTCTAACTGAAACCAGAAACTTTGATGGTTCCAAGAGGTCAATGAATCTGTACGGAAGTATTGACTAGGTTAGCTGAACTTTCCTTTTTGTTTGTTTCCTAAATAAGAAACAGCAGCTGTATTACCTTTTGGATTTTCGGAGGAACCATGTAGAAATGAAATTTGTACTAAATAACAGATTAGTCACCAAATCATATTCAGTGATGCCGTGACATTCAGGATAGTTTTTACATGAGGAAATGAATTTGTCACGTGTCTGTGTTGTAAAAGAAGCGTGTCGGTTTAGTATTCAAAATTTGTCCCAAAAAACATGTCGTTTTACTTAATTTGGTATGTGTGCGTGCGCATGTGGACATGCAAAAGTCAATTAGCACCAAATATGGCTAATAAATACGGGCAATCCAGATCATTTTACCTCCTTAATAATCTGTCCTAAAATTTCTAAAATGAAATTATATTTCTAAAATGAAATTAGTATGTAGGTTGTCAGCACTGGGGATAGCTTCAGAACAAAGTGGTTGTCAGCACTCAATGCACTTTCATAGTAAGAGTTCAGAAGCTTCCAGATTTGACACCATGGTTTGATTGCTTAATTGACACTCTTGATTTTAGTAGTGCCATTTTAATAGTTTAATAACGCTATTTCAACACAATTTCTTAGGAAATTCATCTAGGAGCACGTTATCTGATTAAGAAACTAAAAATGTGGTTTCATGCAGCAATATCACAGCAAACCCTGGAAGTCCCATACATTCATCACTAACTCCTTTGCTGCAGTACAATGTCTGACAAGAAACAGAACTTCTGATTTTATGCAGCCAATTTTGAGATGAGGGACAGAGATCTTGCGGACCTGAAGGCAAGCCAGAGCTTCCTCAACCAGAGCACACTGCAGCTGGAGAGCTGTGAGACAGACTGGCCTTGCAACCATCTCGAGAGTAAGCATCAAGCACTCAAGCTCCTAGTTGTTGATATGTCTTGACCTCTATGAAGTTTCCTAGTTACAGGGTATATACATCCGCAGCCCACATCATCATGTGGTTCATTGTTAGTACTTCATTTCGCTAATTGCATCTAAACATAGGTTCTGAAAAAAAAACCGTCAAGAAACTGACAGAAAGTTTTATGGCTGACTCCGAAAGGTCAATGAATCTGGACAGAATTGCTGACTAGGTTAACTGAACTTTCCTTTTTGTTCGTTTCCAGATTGAGAAACTGAGGCTGTATTATCTTTGGTTTTCGAAAGAACCATGTAGAGAGGAAAATTCCACACTAGTTAACAGTTTAGTGGATAAATCATATCCAGTGATTCTGTGACATACTGTAGAGAGTAGTTGTTTATGGCAGGAAACTGAATTTGTCATGTGTCTGTGTCTGAAGATAGGATAGTTTCACAACCAAGCAGCAGATGTGCCAATGCACTTTCATAGTAAGAGTGTAGAAGCTTCCAGAAATGAAAATATGGTTTGATTGCATAATTGACACCCCATGATTTTAGTAATGCCATTTTTAGATTTGAAGACTTCAATATGTTTTCTGAAGAAATTCATATAGAATCACATTGACTGATAAGAAACTGAAATTGTAGTTTTTTCATGCTGTAACAGCATAGTGTGTAGTATTTATGTGCTTGTTTTGGGAGTGTTGTTGGCTATTTGTCATTTCTGTATGGTTTGCTGGAAACCATGTAAGTAGGAATACATTGATTCATCGCTAATCCCTATGTTGCTGCAGTACAATGTCTGAAAAGAAACTGAACTTTTGATTCATGCAGCCAATCTGGAGATGAGGGACAGTGATCCCGAGGCGACACTTGAGGCAGACCAGAAGGCAATCGAGAGCTTCCTGAACCAGAGCATGCTACATCCGGAGAGCTATGAGCACCAGCACAAGCAGGAGCAACACACTGCAGCCTTGCCTCGCGACCATCTGAAAGGTATAGCACTCAAATACAGTACTATGGGGTTTCTATGGGATCCACATGAGGATGGGATATATTCATATTCAGTTCTTAATTACCGTATTGACACTGAAACACAGTTTCTGACAGATTTATCAAAAACCAGTTCCTGATAAATTTGCTAGTTTCTGACTAAAAACTGAAAATGTGCATAGAACTTACAGTAGTTACTTGTGGGTGTCAGGTTTTTGTTTGCGATTGATAGTCATGTCAAGATTGCCTCCTTTGTTCTGAACTTGTGTTCCTCTGATAAATCTGGCACTGGCAAGGAACCTGCTCCTGCATAGAATTTTAATGAGAACTTGCTGTAAATGGCATCATTTGTGATAAAACACAGTCCATTGCACATTAGTTTATTTTTGATTCAATGGCACACTAGGATGTTATTGATTCATCGGTAGCCCTTAATTTGAGTAAACCTTTTTTGAACACAGCATCCTCAGGTTAACACAGTTTCTGACGAGAAACTGAAAATAGCAGTTGTTCATGCTGCAACAACGTAGCGTTACAGTAGTTGTGTCCTCAGGAAACACAGTTTCTGACGAAAAACTGAAAATAGCAGTTGTTCATGTTGCAACAACGTAGCGTTATAGTAGTTGTGTGTAGTTGCAAATTTGCCGCTTTTGTAATCTAATTCCCAACCTGAGCGATGCTGTGTGACAGTACAATGTCTGACAATAAACTGAACTTTTTATTCATGCAGTCAATCTGGAGATGAGGAACACTGACGCGGAGGCGAAGCTTCAGACGGACGGAAAGACGAAGGAGCGAAGCAGGCGGCAGCGGAAGAGATCTGAGATGGATCGGCGCACGCAGCAGGAGCAGCACGAGGAGAAGGAGAACAAAGAAGCCGTGATATTCCGGACACCACCTTTGAACAAGAAGGCCGTAGGACCCAGATCGGCACGGCGTCGCCGTGTTTTCGCAGAGGCTAACCGGAGCCTGGACAATGACAGAGCAAGGCAGGTTTGCTGGGCTCGTTAGTCACACACGCACGCGCCATCTGGTTGGAGGTGGGTTGCTCCCATGGCTTGGGCTGCATGCATCTCAAGTCTGATAGATGCCTTCAATTGGAGCAACTCGTTAATTGTCAAGTCGAGAGCGCGTTCGTGCAGCACAGTACAGTGTTTGTATATAGTGCAGTACAGTAGAGAGTAAAAGCATTCCATTGCATGGTTCAGAACTGTGTGTCAACAGTTTTCAGTTGACTTGCAGGAACATGTGTTCACGTCTTGTGAAGCTCAGTTTCAGTCGGTTGCCATACTCGTTTGTGTTGTGTGGTGTTTGTCTTCTTCGTCTGTAATCATGCACCTGCTGTCAGTTAGATTTGTTGATTTGATTGTTATTATCGTTCTCCCTGCCTTGGTATTAGCCAATTTGTTTGCTGGTTGTTTGTGAAATCAATAAGCACTCTGAAAATAACTATGACTCGTTCCCTAGTGCATTCTGATATTGTTTAGATTCCAAAATTTATACAGACATCGAATGTTTGAACACTAATTAGGAATATTAAACGTACATTAATAAAAAATTATTTAATAACTCTCAGACTAGATAATGTGGTGCTACAGTAAATATGTGCTAGTGATGGATTAATTAAGCTTAAAAAATCATCTCGCGAATTGCAATCCATTTGTGTAATTAATTTTATAATTAGATGATATTTAATTCTCCTAATTAGCATTCGAAAACTCTATAGTGTATTGAGTATTTACAGAATTAAACAAGGTTTGTCTGTAAGAAACTCTTTATTGTTCCCTAACAAGGCTTCTGATTAGATCCCTAAAACAGTCAGATAAGGATAAATTTGTGGTGGTAACTGGTAGCAGAAGTGGAGTAACAAAAATCGCGCAACACCCGTGCTTTCTGGGCAACCTGCAGGCGTGTCAGACACCGGAAGAGCTATGCCTGCAAGCAGAGAGTGGCCATGGCGACGGCGGATGGCCGATGGCGAATTGGCGATAGCCATGGCCTGAGCTGACAGATGATGGTCACGTCGTCTCAGTGCCTCCCAGCCAGTGAGTGTGAGTGACAGGTGCAGCATCGTATAACCTCCAGTCACTCGAGAGCCAGAAGGTGACCATAGGGCACAGCCAGACAGACAGGCTGGAAACTGGAGAGCTCATTTAGTTTTAGATGCATACCCCCATTTTATCCAGAAATATAAGGATATATGAGTTTGTCACAAATTAAATCAAACTATCGTAGTTTATGTCAAATTTATGTAAAAAACAGTATTAACATCTACCACATCAAAGAAGTAAACTATGAAAAACATATTCATAATGAATCTAAGGATCCTTAATTCCTTATCAATATCATAACTATTATTCTTTTGTTATTAATTAAAAAATACCAATAGGGGCCGGGAGTATAGGTTTGGGTATGCATTTAGCAACCATTGTATAGTTTTGTGAAGTTTGCGCGTCACTCACACATTATTAATTCAAGGAAAATTAATTGCAAAAACATAAGTGCAGTAAGTATCAGAGAGCTGCTCTTCTCGCCTATAATCCACATATTGGAGCCCCATGCAAAGGGGTTGAGTTTCTGGTCTCGTATTACTTAAAATTGCACATTTAATTTCTAGCATGAAAAAATAAACCCTTTGCATGAAAGAAAATATACCTTTTAAAAGTACAAAGTGGGTAAATGTCAGTTGAATTAGATGCAGGTATCCTGTTGACATGTACAGTAGAGTGCTTCTTAGTTCTTAATGCTCTTTGTAGCTGTAGTTATTGTATAATTTCCTCGTGCTTGATAGCATGATTTGTCACTAATGCTTGTTGTAACCGCAGCAACTATGAACCTGCCCTATTTGTTCACATTTCCGGCCTCATGGCCATATCCTTCATCTTTATGTTGATGGCATCCACTTTTTTTTTAAAGATCATTATAAGTGATGGACTCACGGTTTCATAGACTTTATGAAAACATCTCAGTGACAAGTTCTTGATTGTTTACCTTGGATCATCTTCACTATACTTCGTTGGAGTCAAGGTTTCTTCTACTCTTACAAAATCTACATATAGGAGAAGTATGTATATGATTTTCTTTGTTGTGTTGCTCTCACCAATCACCACACAAATGGTGGCTTATTGAGCTTGGTGTTCACACTTCAGGAATGAGGAATTGAGGCACCGGTTTGTTGGGAACCTTCGGCTTAGCTAGTGCTGATTTGTTATGAGAGAAAAATATCACTAACTGGCTGATAGCTGGTGGCTAGTTTTGATTTGTTGTGAAAGAAAAGTACTATTGGCTGATGGAGTGATGGCTTATCTTAGAACCACTCGCCGTGACACATTCTCACTCTGTACATACAAACCTTCAGTTATAAGTTTGTTTCTTCTCCACTTAACTGTACTTACAATTACCTTCTTTATGTTCTTTGATATGTCTTTCGTACCATTTTCTAGCCGTCATTGTTTCCCTCGCTACAGCTTTAAGCCTTTAAGGATCAATGATCTGATGTGATCAGGCACTTTGATTGTCACTCCCTTTCTACCAGCTATGTTGTCCTTGTTAGGTCCTCTTTGATTGCCTGAAAGACCAATAAGAAACCAACAATTCCTGAGTGTTGAGGCTGACCTGTGAGCTATGAGATCGTTGACAGTTTGGGGTAACATGGCAACGATGGCTACTTCATGATTCAATGAGATGGTTGTTTCTTGAGAAAAAAAGAAGAAATTGTTTCCGGCCTCCAACCGCACGCAGCAAACTGAGATGGTTGTTATTGCACCGGATCTTTCTTTCCTCTAATAGCGCTAGTGTGATCAGTATCTCTCGGGACCCAGTGAAGCATAGACTCACCAAGCATCAGCGTTGGTGCTTCATGGGTGCATGAACATGTTCTGGTTCTTTATTTGGAGCTGCAATTAGCAGACTTCTTCATGAGAGCACAATTAGGGACGCACCATTGCTTTTCCTCCAAATTTAGTGTTGTGATCAGACCTACATTATGCTATATATGTACTCACCCTCTAGATTAGAGTGTTTGTCCAAAGCATATCAGCCCCGTTTGGACATAGCAATTCCTAACACTTAGAGCTAATGTCCAAAGCAAAGCATGGCTTTCTGCCTCAGAAGCAGGTAGCAAATGCAGCATGCTCCATTTACACCTCCAGTCATTGTCAGAACTCCAAAGGCCTCTCCAGCTAAACAGAGAGAGAAAGAGAGGGACAGGGAATTCCTGATCCAGCTAAACAAAACATGCTGTTGATTTTATCACAAAAATGGCAGAACTGAAAGCATCAAACAGAGAAAATGCAATGCAACGCAGCTGGGGGCGAAGAGGAGAGGAGAGGAGAGGAGAGGCTGGCTGCTGGCCGGTCCCCTGGTAAGCTATTGATGAGGAAGGCATCTCCCCAACCACACATCAGATTGATCGTCAGACGCAGCATCTTCACGCATAGTACACAGGAATAAATAACCACCAGCAGCAGCTGATGCTTGCATTGCCTTGTGCAGCTCGAAAACTGGACCTGGGCCTGCCGGCCCTCAACACTCAACAGTTGCAGAGTGCCAGGACATCTATCTCAAGCCAGAAGCCACCACACAACAGGATCCAATGCAATGCAGTGGTGTGCAGCAGAAAGGCAGGGCATTCAAGTCCCTGCCACTGCCTTCCACAGATTAGGTTGACACAAGAAACAAAAGGGCACCACGCCATTCACTCCCATTCAACTACCACAACCAGATCAAGAGCCAGAACTCCAAAACATGCCTTGATAAAAATCAACCAATGTAACCAAACGACCGGGCGTAATAACACGAAACAAGCAGGTTACAAATCGACAAGGACAGTGCAGAGAGGGAACAAGTCAATTCCCGAACCAAGACCCTTGATCCCTGACGTCCTGGGATCCAATCCAAGGGTCACAAATGATTTGGTTCGCTCTTGACTCCTCCTCTCACACTTTTTTCTCCTCTCTCCTACACAATAGTCTTTAACCTCTAACAGAGTTATACAGCTCTACGACCAAACCATTACGCTGCAAACTATTATGGTAATCTTTCATCTTATTATTACAAAAATCAAAGACGAAGCATACCGATCTTAGCTAACCTTCACAGTTCTGGTTTCTGAGCAAGGGAACAGACCGAGAGCAGGGGACAACTGCATGACCAAAATGCCCGGGTTGCTACTGTGTGATTGATTCAGGCAGTGCAAGTGAGAGCTTGACAAGACCCTTTCTAGTAGTTGTAGACAGCACTAGCTTCCCAAAATGATCAAAATGCCCCCGCACTGTTTTGCTTGGCCGGGGGTATTTTTGTCATTTTGAGAGGCACTTGGCGGGAAAGAGGGGAATTTTGAATTTTCATGTGTTAGTTTGGGGCTCTTGTCAAATCCTCCCTTGCACTGGCACTGATAGAAAACCTGATGTTAGCAAAAAAACAACCTGACTTGGAAGGCATTTTGGTATGTCCATCTGCTCTGCTTCCATTCCCCACCCAGCCATTCTTGCATTCTTGTAACTAGTCCGAGCCCACCACAGCTGCCGGCTCAGCCCGGCTGGCTCCAGTGCCCTTTAGCGCTAATGTGATCTGGTGTATGGCATTGCAGACATGGCTGTTGATTGCAGTGACACTTGATAGGTTCAGCTTGGCTGAGGGCACAGCGCTGGCTAGCACCTGCATGCCGACGGTGAGGAGGCAGCCGCTGGTAGGCTCATCTGGGTTACCTGGGCTGCTTTCTCCATTGCCAGAGCTTGTGCTGGTTGCTGCAGGAGAAGGGTTGGTTGCTGGGAAGATGGCAAAGCCCAGGGGTAGGAGAGGAATGTACGAAGGGTCCTCGCCGCTCATTGTCACTTGGATGGCGTCCACATCCACGGTTGAAAACACCACAAGACTCTCGCCATCAGGGTGGGTGCTGCTTTCCTGCAGCAGGAGCTCCACATTCTGTGATGAGTTGCTTGCAGCCTGTGGTTTCCATCAGTTGCAAAAATGTCAGATCTTGAAACCTCATGTTAATATCTACTTAACTGCTAAAATAAACAGTATTTCAGGGATGATAACAATGTAAATGAACAAGAACACGAAAAAGGTATTATCCTTAAAGAAACAAAACAATACATATGAGGATGCAAGTATGTACCCCCTCTATTCTTGTTTATAATGCTTGCACGCATAACGAGATTCAAACTTGACAATTTTGACCAATAATTTACCCATCATTTTTTTAGTTTTGTAATGTAAGTTTGACATGGTTGGATTTGTAATCAAATGTACTTTCCAATGATTATAAGTTCATTACCATAAATAATATAATATAAAAGAAATGAATGGTCAACTTATAATTTGGAAGACCCTACCATGTCACCATGTGCCTTATAAACAGAAATGGAGGGAGTAATTAGTATGTACAAAGAATATACTCCACTACTTCAGTGGTCTAGAAAGTGTCAAATGAAGTGTCAAGATGGTTCAGATTATAAAGGCCAAAAATGAGCATATGATTTGCATGGGCTGATATCATAGAGAGAGGACCTTTTAGACATATAAGCTTTGCTTCATGAAATAATAAGACTCGGTATTTCCTTTCTTTCCAGGTGAAATTTAAAATTTTGACAAAGCAAAAACAACATAGTCTTTAAGCCCAAGCAAGTTGGGGTAGGCTAAAAGTTTTGACAGAAAATGTAACTAGTCCAAAATGTGGTCGCACAATTGCATTGATGCATGTGCTAAGATTCAGAGTAGATAGATCAATCTCATTTATTGTGGCATCTAGAGTACTGTACAGCTCAAGTAGCCACTGTTAATTTCTTGTCCTTGGCATTGGTAGCAAATAGTAAAGTGCTTGTAGAACTATTAAAATGATCAACAGTTCTACTCCAGAGTACAGTTACTGCAGTGATTCAGTACCAGTGAGCAATTACAAATTTTGCTTCCCTTTGATAACTTCTCTGTTTAGAGACACATAAAAAATGACATACATGTATATTATCATATCATTAAAGCTAAGACTATATGACTCTCACCCTTCAAAGATCAGCCTAAATAACTAGTCCAATATTATAGCTGGATCATCTTTATAATGTTGTTCTAATATTAAGTAGAAAAAACTACAAACACCATGGAAGAACCAACTAAATGTGATTGTGCTCTTGAAGCAAGAAACTGGCCACATAGTATCGGTATTATTCATACTCTTTTTAATTCAAATATGAGGACAATGAATATCAATCAGAAGCTGCCATAAAAAATAGCAATCAGAATCAGAAATGTGCAACTCACGTTAATTCGAAGAAGAGAGATGCAATTTCTGGGGTGTGATCCATTTACAATGTGTGCCACTTCATGAAGTGAGCCCCCGTTTGACAAAATCTCAAGCTGCAAAAGTAAAGCATCCATCAAGACACTACTTAATTAAATTTAACAACAATTGCACGCAACTAGAACAAAGAATGCAAACAATGACCCAGCATATTTGAAATAGTAAATACAGACACTACCTGACAGCGTTGTTGTTCATCAGCAAGAAGCTCAAAGACCTGCTGATGGCTGAAAGGAAGCCAACTTGTGGACACAGCAGTCAGGATGACACCACTGGGCTGCCCTGGATCTGTGTTCTTCCGAGTAGTTACCCTGATCGTGTCCTCTGTAGTCTCCGAGAGTGCCGTCCAAGACTGGCTCCCAGAAGCACTGATGTTGGCACAGAAAGTAGTGGTCATCCGTTGTGACAGCTTCATCATATTTGTTCTTGCCTCTGCGGTGCGAATCACTGGGAATTACAAGGTAAGGGGGAAAAGAGAAAATAACATGAAGGTTAGAGGTAGACTTATGTTACAATTGATGAATGTTGTCGATCAGCAACTACAGGATCAAAATCATACAGACAGCATGATCTGTGGTTTTGAAGAAACAAAAGCTTGGGTTTCCAGGTCTCAAGCAGCAAATAAGCCATATGAGCAAATAATGTGGTGCAATGGCAAATAAGAACCAGGAATATAGTAGTATGCCTGCAGTTTTCCTAAAAAAAATATGCTTGCAGTGACAGAGAGAGGAGCATACCTCCAAGGTCGGCAATGTTGCGGGCGAGCTCACTGGCGAGGCGCTCACATTGACGCTGGAGCAGGGAGACCCAACGTGTGGCACCAAAGGCAGTACCATTGGCAACATAGTCCTTGAAAACCTGGTGCAGTGGCTTCTCCTCACCAACCATCTCCATGTGCTCCACCCACACCACCTGGAGGCAGATTAGTGTGTCAAGCCCCTTGCTGAAGAAGCATAATCATGCACGCGATGCCCTCATGTACAAGTGCATTGCTTACCCTTGAGTAGCCATTAGGCATGTCCTGGATGATGCAACCAGAGGGGCGTCTCTGGCACTTGACCACTGATGAGGTCTGCAGAGCCTCCAGCTGGAACCCCTCTGCGGGGAAGTCGACTACGGACCAGGTCCCCTCGTCACTGTTATGCACGCAATAGCGGAAGAACACCACCTCCCGTGCAGGCACGAGAGGAGACGGGAACTGCACCTCCGCCTGCATCTGTTCATCCATTCCACACAATCAGATCGATCCCTCCCATTTGATCGCTCACATTTTACATTAACAAAATGTAAAGGGATCCATCAGGTAAACAAGAGAGCTAGTTACCAAGAGGAGAGATCCACTGCCCAGATGGCCAGAAACTGCTCCATGGTTTATGACCTGAATGGTTCTTGCCTTGGACACAATAGAAGGGAACAGTTCCATCCACTTGTTCTGCCAACACAGAATTTTGTAATTACAGAAGTTTATTCGAGAATCAAGACACAAATGTATAAAAACATTTCATGAATTGACACGATACGAAAGATATAGGTTCCTGATAATGATTTTTCCAAATCTTATGGCAGCACCACCCCCACCCCATGGATGTGCCACTACCACTCCCGGCATTTGAACAAGATGGTAAAGATCGAGCAAGTCCCTATTGCAAAATCGCACACAAAAGAAACACGTTGCATTTCATGAATTGACACGATACGAAAGATATAGGTTCCTGATAATGATTTTTCCAAATCTTATGGCAGCACCACCCCCACCCCATGGATGTGCCACTACCACTCCCGGCATTTGAACAAGATGGTAAAGATCGAGCAAGTCCCTATTGCAAAATCGCACACAAAAGAAACACGTTGCATCCAGGAAAAAAATGAAACATGTCGCCTCCAGGAAGACATTTAATTATATGGGCTTCTTGGGGATTAAAATGGTTCGGAAACTCACTGCATCCATGAAGGCATCCACCAGCGTGATACTGTTCATGATAACCACGGCACTGTCCCTTGAACCCTCGGTCCTGGAGGCAGCAGCCGAGGAGGAGCCTCCGCCCTTCTTCCCGCCATCGATCGGCCAGCTGAACATCCGCGAGTGCTCATCGGCCACCATGACCTCAGAGCCCGCGCCGCTGCAGCAACGCACCCAGAGTGGCTCGCCGACGCGGCACATCTTGGCGAGAGTGTCAGCCGCTGTGGCAGCAAGGTCGAGAACCAGCTGCCTCTCCTGCTCCGGGATGGGAGCCATGACGATGGAGCCCATGTATGATGACGATGCGGCATGGTGCTCGGCGATCTGCTGCGGCGGCGGCAGCGCGAGGACGGACTGGATGAGGTCGCCGCAGCCCATGACCGGGGACTGATCCGTGAAGTGGCGAGAGTAGACGCTCATGTCGAGATCGAGCGGCGGCATGAGCACCGGCGGCGGCGCCGGTAGGCAACCTAGTGCGGATGTCATGCTCGGCTGGCGGCTGCTGCCGCCGTACCGGGTTGCGATGCATGCCAGGCGGTCGAGCTGCATGCGCAAAATGAACAGTGTTGTGTTGGCCGGAATCAACTCAAAATTAAAGGTTATAAAAAAACCAAAGTACTTTGCTCCGGTGCCCGTCCAGGATTCTTGCATGCAGTGGCGCAGTGCACCGCGGTGCTTATTAGGGTTTAAGCAGGGGAGGCGAGTAGGTAGGATGGTCGGGAGCGGCAGTGATGACGGACCTCGTCCTTGAGCCTTGCGTTCTCGATGCGGAGCTGCTGCTCCTCGAAGGACATCTCGCCGAGGACGGCGGCGTGGCCGCAGTTGGGGCAGACGACGTTGCGGATGGCGGCCTGGAGGCGGTAGTTGTCGCTCTTGAGGCTCTCGTTCTCAGCGCGGAGGAGCTGGTTGTCCGCGCGGTCCTGCTGCGCCTTCATCTGGGTGCGCCGGTTCTGGAACCAGAACTTGACCTGTCGGGGCTTCAGCCCCAGCTCCTGGCTCAGCTTCAGCCGCTGCTTGTCATCCGGGTGTGGGCACTCCTTGAACAGCCTGCGGGCAATGCAATGCGTGCATCAGAGATCGACGATCGAAGATTACGAACGAAATTCATGGCGGGAGAGTGTTCTTACGCTTCCATCTGCTGGATCTGGTGCGCGGTGTGGCGGTGGTACCGCTTCTTCTTGCCGTTGGCGGTGGTGAGCTGCTGCTGCGGCGGCTGCCCGGCGTCCGCTGCCTGCGCCTGGAGGTCGAGGCCGCCGTGCTGCGGCTTCTGCTCGGGCCGGTCCTCGTCCACGTCGGCGAAGCTGAGGAGGCCGTCGAGGTGGCCGCTGCCGGAGCCGCCGCTGAGCTCCATGTCCATCTCCAGCTCCATGTTCTCGTCCTTGGCCGCCTGGAGCGCGCCCATCATGCCGCCCTCCTCCTTCTGCACGCATGAATGCGCAGCACCACTTCATCAGACACGGACAAAGAAAAGAACAACCTCGCACAAGGCGCAAGAAGAAGGAACGGAGTACGACTTACAGGTAGTATTAGGGAGGCGGTGGTGGTGGAGAAGTGGTGGAACGGCATGGCGCCGGAGGATGACATGAAGCCGGCGAGCGCGCCCGGGTTTGGGATGAAGAGCGCGTCCGCCGAGGAGGAGGCCCCGGCCATGGCCGCCATGGAGGACAGGACCTGGCAGTCCCCGAACATCCTTCCCTTCCTTCCTTGACCGGCAGAGAAGAACTGATGAATGAGCAATCCCTCCTCTCCTCCTGTTCTTTACTTCTCGTCGTGCCGCCGGTGTGGTGATCTTGCGTCCCGAACAGAAGCAGCAAGTGGTAATTAAAATCCAAGGCGAAGCATGGCAGGGCGAGTACAGGGGGAGAGGAAGGAGGATTTAGCGGGGCGTGCAGGAAAGGGAAAGGTTTGCGGGAGAAGGGAAGGGAGAAGAGGGGGGGATCGGAATGGAGGGGGCGAAGGCGATGGGAGCGGAAGGGCGAAGGGGAGTAAATACCCTGTCGGTTGTTCTGTGCCTCGGCGCACCCCCTGCCTCCTCCCCCTCCCAAGCTCTGGGCTCGGCTCACCTAGGCACTGAACACGACGCGGGTTTGAAGACGAACGAGATGTGGCGAGGTGGATCGACCGCCTTCTCCTTCCTTCGCGGCCGCCTTGTGCTCTCGATCGTCTTCCTCGATATCGCACCAGCAGCCAGCTAGTAGCAGCCGGTGCAGCAGTGCAGCGAGGGAGACGACGACGACGACAGGGGAAGCGAAGCGAGGCAGCAGCGGCGGGGAGACGGCGCGGTTACTTGTTGTGTTCGCGTGCTGTGCACTGTGTCTGACTGTGCGTGACGTGACCTCCCCCCCGTTTTGACCTGACCTCCTATTCCGCATCGGCTGACCTCGCGGCCCCCACCCGCCGGTCCCGGCGGTAGCCCCACGTGGCAGCGACGGTGCCCGCGCCTCCCCCAGCGTGGACGCGCCGGGCAAGCCTGGCTCCACCCGGCGGGCCCCGCGTGTCACCCACCCGTAGAGAGCGCGCGAGGAGTGGTCGAGTGGAGTGGAGTGGAGCGCGCAGGCGGGTCGCAGCAGCGCCAGGGAGAGCGTATCGTGGGCGGGTGGTACACATAAATGCGGTAATTTTAGGGAGTGGGATTACAGCGGGGGTGAAGAGAAAGGTGAACGACAGGGGGCGGTAATAAATGCGTGCGTTGCCGCGCCAATAACTGCGCGCGCACAGTGAAACCCGGGCCTCCACCGCCGCGTGCCCGTCAGCGTCGAGCCGTCGCCGGCGACCGGCTGGCTGCACTCCCGTCTCCGCGGCCGCGCCCGGTGTGAACTGAAACTCGCCGTCCCGTTCCGTTGCGTGCTTGACTAGCCAAGCCAGACGCTGCTGCCACAGAGGGAGGGAGGAGAGCCTGGCTGCTGCGGCTGCTCCGGCATGCGCGCGGCCTCGTAGGCCGGGCCCCCGCCCCCGCCCCCGCTTTGGCGCGCGATCGCTGTCCGTCCGATCTGGGCCGGCCGGCGCGAGATCGGGGACCCGTCATCGTCATCGTGGCGAAAGCGCGTTACGGCTGGGGGGCGGGGCGGACATGGCGCGCATGTGCGTGGTCTTCCTCCGCCTGCCTGCCAGCTAGCTAGAGCTGTGTGCCCTGTGGCCGGCCTGTGGCGCTAGGCCCTGGCCGTGCGCAGCGCACACGGCAGCCCGGCGGCGTACGTACTCGCGCGCGTCCATGCACGCGTGTCGCGCGCGCCATCGGATCACATCACAGGGGAAGAGAAGAAGGAACAGGCAAAAAGCCCCGCGCGTAGGAGTAGGACGCGGATTTGGCTCAGTAATGGCGGCCGGGCGGGGAGGATCAGCCCGTACCGCGAGACCGCGGCTAAGCAACCAATGCGACGGATCACACCAAATCTTCCCTTCTTATTGCCTTCATCAGAACGCTCTGGTAGGCGGCGAACGTGCGTGATCGCCGGCGATATCTCGATCGGAAATCAGAATGGCCAGCGTCTTGTGTGTGGGTCCTGCTAGACGCTGCCAATGTTCCCGGCGCGGCCGTTGCCGGCGAGCTCCTTAGCGGCGGCGGCGACGTTGTTTTTCTTTCAGGCGACCCGTGCCGTGCGCCATCAATCATCCTTGCCGTGTGTGGTAGGTGTGTTGTGTGGGTGTACCCTAGAATTGGGTAGTAATTAGCGGACCGGGACCACGTAACTGGCGAAAAAGACAAAAGAAAGCACTGTAGCAGTGTACTGTAGGTAGTACTGTAGCAAAACACTGTTTTGGGAATACTATTCGATACTGTAGCGCATGGTACTGTTCATGAAGATCCAACCAATATGATTTCAGGATGGACGGTTTTTAAGAGGGGGCAAGTCACCAGTACAGTGCTCAGTGACTTACCTTCAGCAAGTTACTGAATCTCAATCCGTAATTAGCTATCTATTGAGGCCTTGTTTTGTAAGATTACTCCATTCTAATATATATTGTATGGTTATTATTATAAAAGTGGAATGGTCTCTTTAAATAATTCGGAAAATACAGGAATTTGTGTCAACTACAATAAAATACGCACGGAAAAAAAAAGATGTGTAACACATTTTTCATTAAGAGGAGAAGAATTACAACCATGAAAAAAAAGTAGGCAATACATGAAGCCTATTTCTTTGCGAAAGCTTAAGTCTCGTTTGGTAAGGTACTAAGGTACCGACTTCAACGATTTGATTTCCTTGTACAATTAGATTGTGGTTGAGCAACCAATGCACCATATCACAGAAATTCTTCGCTTCCATTCTCTTCGATGCTGGTAGGCAGCGAAGGAGATCATCGGTGATGCGAAACGCCATTATTTTTTATCCTAATAAACATATAGTTATGCCCTACGATAAAAATTAAAGAGTGTACATTCCATGCTTAAGCATGAAAAACCAAAAATGGTGGAGACGTTTCAGCGTGAAAGCTAAGAGTTTCACCATGGGTGAGTGGATGACCAGCGAGGCAGCGACTAAGCTAGTACCCAAAGGAAAGGGAAAATATGCAATTTCCATTTTAGGCCTCTATGCATGTGGAAATTCTTTACTTTTCTCTCTCCTTTGATATTATGAATGCATATTTGAGGGTTTTGGGATGATCGTGCACGTTTTACCATAGGACGATTAAGGTGTGGTTTGGTGCTAAATGCGGGTGGAAATTAAACCCCTTGATTTGATTCAACAATCCGATCAGACAATTTTATTGTTGTTGTGTCATACACTTCTACTCCTACCTTTTGATTGCAGCGGCGGTGTGCCTAATATAGGAATGAAATTAAATTGTGGATTCTTGTAAGCAATTTTTCAACAGTTTTCGTGCAGACGGAAAAGTTTGATGTTAGGCTTTGCTTTTGTTCGGCTAACTAATTCAAGAGGTCGATGTTTATATATAGTGCCTTCAAGCTAGTAGTGGGCATTATTCCATTGGCAATATTTGGAGCCGTTCTTAGCTTCTCCCTGCTGACTCCCTACGATCATGGCATTGGCATTCCGTTGGCATATATATCGCAGGGCGATGGCGAGAGACAGATGATGAAACACCAATATAATGAGAAGGGCCGTGGTGCTGGTTGTCGGGTATTCGAAAAATTCAAACACCCAGACAGAGAGTGGAAAGTGGAAAAAATATTACTGTATTCAAGAAAAAGATATCACTGCTTTACACAGCAGGGGCTCCCCTTTTATAATGCATGCATGTCACTTTTACATTCCAAAGTTACTGACGAGGGCCCAGATTAGGGCCCCCTTTGACGGCGAGATAACCATATTTAAGGTGGAGTCTTCTGACACCATCGACAACGTGAAGGTCAAGATTCTGTGTGAGGAGAGCTGTGAATCCCTGTCAAGACCATTACTGGCAAGACGTTTCACTTCCGACCAGTTCGAAGCTTCTTCGACAAGCCTCCTGCTGGGAGGAAGTTTCTCCGACAAGTCTCCGCCTCGCACGACAAGTCTCCGCCTCGCACGACAACTCTCCACCTCGCACGAGGACTCTCCGCCTCGCACGAGGACTCTCCGCCTCGCACGAGGAGTTTCCGTCTCGCCTCCGACAACCTGCTCGTTCGCACGAGCACTCTCCGTCTCCGACCAAGACACGGTCTACACAACGTGGCGCCATCCCGGCGCACGGGCTTCCCCACTACGACGCGTGGGGCGCCAGTTCCCCAGGCCATGCAAGTACACCAGCTGGCGACACGTGCGGGCGGCCGGCTCTGACAAGAGCTGTAATGCGGCACTGCTCAGCTGCACGGCCCTCAACACGCCGTCCCATCCAACACTGCGACATGCCAACTCCGACCGAGGCACTCGAGTGCCCCCCTACGATTAGCACTGGCCTACGATTAGGCCTTAACGTGGCGTGCTCATCCCGTGCTCAGGCGGGTTGAGTCAACACCAAAGTGCTCAGAGAAAGCGCCAGGTGCCCGAAGTAAGCAGCCCCGCCCGGCCACGCGGCGGCCTCAACGACAACACGGTTCAGCTCCTCTTCAATGCGCCCTGACGGACAGCAACGTACAAGAGGACATCCCAGCGGCCTGCACTGTAACTTTTACTTTATTTCCCTTTTTGCCCTTCCCCTTACATCTATAAAAGGGAGAGGAGGGCACCCGCCACAAGGGCTGACGAACTGAGAACTCACACTTCAGGGACTTGGGCTCGACACCCTCTCCCAACCAGTTTGTAACCCCTACTACAAACAATCCTAGCACGGGAACACGGCAGCTCGATACTGGACGTAGGGTATTACTCCTCGGAAGCTCGAACCAGTCTAAATCCCGACGTCTCTCGTGCTAACCATCCGGGTCGGACACACGATCGATACAAATTTACTGTCCGGCGGTATAGAACCCCGACAGTTGGCGCGCCAGGTAGGGGCACATCGTGTGTCTCGTCGAACTTCACCAACGACTCGGATGGAGGGCCGCAGGGTTTCGCTAACCCCTGGGGCCACCATGCGCTTCGGCTCCCTCGGCTTCGTCTACGCCGGGCCGGCGGAGTCCGTCGTCGGGCGCACCTTCGCCCGACCAGCTCGCCCCAACGCCTTGACGGCGGCGGCGGGGCGCACGGCGTTCGTCCGGGGCTTCTCGGACGAGACGATCATGGCCATGTTGGGGCCTAACCCGACGCAGGAGTGTTTTAGGCTCGCCGCCTACTACCTCACCGACCTCGCCTTTCAGGCCAGCGGAGACGAGCCGCTCGCCTAGGGTGAGTTCATGGAGCGGTACACCACCATGTACCCCCGTGGACAGCCAGGCCTCCCGGACGACCCGGTGACGGCCTACGTGGACGCGCTGCGAGCGACCCACACCGCCCCGAGCTTCGCAACAGCCCGGAGGACACCTCGAGCACCCGCGCGCGACTTCACGCGCGAGTGCTTCGTCTGCGTGGCGCCAGCCTCGAGCAGCTCCAACGACGCGGAGCCGGCACCACGCCATCGCGCCACCGACGCCCAGCGCAGAGCGCGCCTCGACGAACTTGCCGAGGCCAGGCGCCAGCTTGACGAAGAGCTGGCCAACCTCCACCGAGAGCTCGGGGAGGACCGGCCCCGCAACCCGCAGCCGAACCCGCAGCAGGTCCCGGTGCGGGAGCAACGCCGCGAAGGAGACGGCGAGCGGCAGGAATGTCGACCTGGCGCCGAGCAGTCCAGAGCCCGCGCCCCGACACCGCCGGCTCGAGGACGTGCGCGCGATGACAACCGACGCGCCAATGAGGGCGCGAACGTCGACGCCAACATCAACGCCGACGGTGACGCCCCGCCACTCTTCAGGCGGGCGTCGCAGAACTTGGCCGCTGCGGCCATGCTGCTGCGCGGCTGCCCGGAGGCGGCTACCTCCGAGGAGAGGCGAGTGCGACAGCAGCTCAAGGCTCTCCTCGAGGTGGCGGCAGCACAACAGGTGGAGAGCTCCGCGTCGCGCCAACGGTCGGAGCACGACGGGAGAGTTACGCCCTCTGCGCACCGCCAGAACCCGTCTCCCCCGCGGCATCGAGGCCATGGGGGCGGAGCCGGAGCCGGGGGATCGGCGGTCAAGAGTCGTCTATGGCCCAACCGCGACGCCCGGGACACCATCGAAGCTCGCCGGCGGGCCGCGAGCGTCGACAACTACGACAACAGCGACAACCGCAACCACCGCGACGAGCACCGCTCGCGCCGACACGACGACCGAGGACGTGGGCGACAGCGACGACGACCGCGACCGTAGCTGGTCGCCGAATCAGAGGGGTCCGCGGGCTTTCAGACAGGGCGTGCGGGACGCGACGTTCCCCTCACGTTTTCGAGCTCCGACCAACGTCCCCAGATACGACGGGGACACCAACCCCAGCGTGTGGCTGCAAGACTACCGGCTCGCATGCCATGCGGGCGGAGCGACAGATGACCTCTTCATCATCAAGAATCTGCCGCTCTACCTCGGTGACTCCGCGCGGACATGGCTCGAGCACTTGCCCTGCGGAAAAATCAACGACTGGATGGACCTGCGCCGAGTCTTCGTCGGCAACTTCCAGGGCACGTACGCCCGCCCCGGCAAGCAATGGGAGCTGCGCAACTGCAAGCAGCAGCTGGGGGAAAGCCTACGCGACTACATCCGGCACTTCTCCAAGCGTTGCACCGAGCTCCCTGGTGCGACGGACAATGACGCCATCTCGGCGTTCCAGAACGGCACAACGTGCACCTCCCTCATCCACCGACTAGGGCGCCGCACGTCCCGAACTACTCGGGAACTCCTCGACATCGCGAGCAACCACGCGGACGGCGAGGAGGCGGTCGCGGCGACTCTCAATACCCCTCCGGGCAAGGGGAAACAAGTCGTGGACCACGGCGAGGGGTCGTCCTCGCGCTTCAAGAAGAAGAAGAAGAACGACATGCGTCGTCGTGACGACAACCTCGTCGCGGCGGTCGAGCGCAAGGCCTCACATCCCAAGGGCAACCCGACCAAGGCCGGTCCCCCGAAGGACCACTTCGAGAGACTCTTGGAGGCGCCATGCACCCACCACGAGGTCCCCGTCAAGCACACGCTCAAGGACTACCGCCTGATGAAGAACTACGTCAACGGCATGCTCAAGCCCAAGACGGCGGATCCGCAGAAGAAGGCTGTGCCACTCCCCGACAACGACGACGATGATGCGGAAGCCCAGTACCCGGGCGAGGACGGGGCAGTACACATGATCTTTGGTGGGTCCCCGGCACGGCCCTCGAGACGCTAAGAGAAGCTGATCCGGCGCGGGGTCTACAACGCCGAGTCCTCGACGCCTTCGTACTTGAACTGGTCGGAGGTTCCGATAACCTTCGACCGCGAGGACCACCCCGACCGCGTACCACAACCGGGAGGTTACCCACTAGTGGTAGCTCCCCTGTTCAGGTCCAAGCGGATCCACAAGGTCCTTATGGACAGGGGGAGCGGGATCAACATGCTCTACGCGTCGACGCTCGACGACATGGGCATCCCGCGGTCCAAACTGCGGCCATCGACCGCACCATTCCACGGGGTCATCCCTGGGATGGAAGCGCTCCCAATCGGGCAGATCGATCTGCCCGTCACGTTCGGGACGCTGCAAAACTTTCGCACAGAAACCCTCACCTTCGAAGTGGTGGGGTTCTCGGGGACGTACCACGCCATCCTCGGGAGGCCAGCTTACGTGAAGTTCATGGCCGTGCCCAACTATACGTACCTCAAGCTGAAGATTCCCGGTCCAAAGGGGACCATCACAGTGGGGACTACGTTCCAGCGTGCATTCGAGTGCGACGCTGAGTGCTTCCAATTTGCGGAGGCACTGATCCGGTCCGAGAGGCTCCACGTCGAGCCTCCCTCCGAGGACCAAGAAATCCCCGAGTCGTCCAAGCGAGCGGCCTGCTCTTTCGAGCCCGCCAAGGACGTCAAGGATGCGGCCGTCTCCGACGATGGCCGTACGCTTCGTATCGGGACGGCTCTCGATCCTAAATAGGAAAGCGCGCTCGTCGACTTCCTCAAAGCGAACCTCGATGTGTTCGCGTGGAAACCCTCCGACATGAAGGGGATCCCGAGAGAGGTTGCCGAGCACAAATTGAACATCAAGCCGGGATCGAAACCGGTGAAGCAACGCCTCCACCGCTTCAACGACGAGAAGTGCAAGGCGATTGGCGAGGAGATAAAAAAGCTCCTTGGTTCAGGGTTCATCCGAGAAGTATTCCACCCCGAGTGGCTTGCTAACCCTGTACTTGTAAAGAAGAAGAAGAAGAAGAAATGGTGGATGTGTGTTGACTACACGGGCCTTAACAAGGCATGTCCCAAGGATCCGTTTCCTTTGCCTCGCATAGATCAGGTAGTCGATTCGACAGCTGGGTGCGAAACCCTCTGTTTTCTCGATGCGTACTCCGGGTACCACCAGATAGCGATGTGCATAGCAGACCAACTAGCAACCTCGTTCATCACTCCGTTTGGCGCCTACTGCTACAAGATGATGCCCTTCGAGCTCAAAAACGCGGGCGCCACGTTCCAAAGATGCATGCGACGCGTCTTCGGAGATCTCATATGACGAATCATCGAGGCGTACGTCGATGACATCGTAGTCAAATCGAAAAAGACCGGCGACCTGGTCCCAGACCTCACGGAGGTGTTCGCGAAGCTGCGGGAGCACGGGGTGAAGCTTAACCCCGAGAAGTGCGGTTTTGGGGTTCCGAGGGGTATGCTCCTCAGCTTTGTCGTGTCGGAACGCGGCATTGAAGCCAATCCCGAGAAGATCTCGGCCATCACGAACATGGGGCCGATCCAGAACTTGAAGGGTGTACAGCGCGTCACGGGCTGCCTGGCGGCTCTCAGCCATTTCATAGCGCGACTCGGGGAGCACAGCCTGCCGTTGTATCGCCTGATGATGAAGTCTGACCACTTGGCGTGGACTCCCAAGGCTCAGGAAGCGCTCGACACCCTCAAGAACCTGCTAAAGAGTCCACCAAACCTCACGGCTCCGGCGCCCGAAGAACCGATGCTCCTATACATCACCGCGACAACACAAGTGGTCAGTGCTGCGCTGGTGGTTGAACGAGAAGAACCTGGGAGGTCACACAAGGTGCAGCGCCCGGTTTACTTCGTGAGCGAGGTACTCTCCGACTCAAAGACTCGTTACTCGCAAATGCAAAAGCTTGTATACGCAGTCTTGATCACCAAACGCAAGCTCCGCCACTACTTCGACGCACACCCCATCACGGTGGTGTCCAAGTATCTGCTCGGGGAGGTGATCCAGAACCCCGAGGCCGAAGGGAGGATAGCCAAATGGGCACTCGAGCTGATGGGGCAGAACATCTCGTATGCACCCCGCAGTGCCATCAAGTCACAAGTGCTGGCGGACTTTGTCGCTGAGTGGACGGAGATCCAAACTCCGCCGGCACCCATCGAGCACGAGACATGGATAATGTACTTCGACGGCTCGGTCATGAAGGAAGGAGCGGGAGTAGGCCTTGTCTTCATCTCGCCTCTGGGCGTGCGCATGTAGTACATGGTTCGACTACACTTCCCCGCCTCCAACAACGTCACCGAGTACGAGGCGCTCATCAACGGTCTTCGAATTGCGGTCGAGCTCGGGATCCGCCGTCTCGAGATCAGAGGAGACTCAGAGCTTGTCGTGGATCAGGTCATGAAGGAGAAAAATTGTGTTGATCCAAAGATGGCGGCGTACTGTCAGACCGTTCGCGAGTTGGAAGGCAAGTTCCATGGGCTCGGGCTTCATCACGTGCTACGCGACTACAACAAGGCCGCGGACATCCTCGCCAAGACCGCATCAAGCCGCAAGCTGGTACCACACGGAGTGTTCGCGAGTGATCAGCACGCGCCGTCTGTGCGTAATGAAGGGGAGAAGCCACAAGAACCCAAAGGGCCGGAGGTCATGGAGATCGATCAACCCCCCGAGTCAAACCTCGAGGACCCGGATTGGCGCTTTCCCATACTCGAGTGGCTTGTCAAAGGGAAGCTACCCTCCGACCAGACGGAGGCACACCGCATCGCGCGAAGAGCTAAAGCTTTCGTCCTCATCGAGGGCGAGCTCTACAAGCGGGGTGCAGCAGGCATTCTCATGCGATGCATCCTAGGAGATCAAGGCAAGGAGCTACTTCGCGAGATCCACGCCGGCACATGCGGACATCACGCCGGTCCGAGGACTCTTGTCGGAAAAGCTTTCCGACAAGGTTTCTACTAGCCCACGACGGTGGCGGACTCCAAGGACATTGTGCGGCGCTGCGAAGGATGCCAGTTCTACGCTCGACAAACTCACCTCCCAGCGCAAGCACTTCAAACCATCCCCATCACTTGGCCTTTTGCTGTGTGGCACCTCGACATGGTGGGGCCGCTCCGACAAGCACCCGGGGGCTTCACACATCTCCTCGTGGCGGTCGACAAGTTCTCCAAGTGGATCGAGGCTCGACCCATCGTGAACATCCGCTCCGAGGAGGCCGTGGCGTTCTTCACCGACATCATCTATCGCTTCGGCATACCCAACACGATCATCACCGACAACGGCACCCAGTTCACGGGGAAGAAATTCCTCAACTTCTGCGACGACAACAACATTCGCGTGGACTGGTCCGCCGTGGCGCACCCGAAGACGAACGGACAAGTCGACAGGGCGAACGGCATGATCCTACAAGGGCTAAAGCCTCGCATCTTCAAGCGTCTCGAGAAGTTCCGAGCAAGATGGATGGCCGAGCTACCATCCGTTCTATGGAGCCTGCGCACCACGCCTTGTCAGGCAACTGGCTTCACGCCTTTCTTCATGGTGTACGGGTCAGAAGCGGTCCTCCCCACAGACATCGACTACGGCAGCCCACGAGTACGAGCTTATACCGAGGAAGGCAATCAAGTCGCACTCGAGGATGCGATCGACCAGCTCCACGAGGCGCGTGACGTGTCACTCCTACACTCCGCCAAGTATCAACAGGCCTTGCGACGCTACCACGAGCATAACGTGCGCGCTCACGAGTTCCAGGTCGGGGACCTAGTCCTCCGACGGGTTCAATGCAGCTAGGATCGACACAAGCTTGCGTCCCTGTGGGAGGGGTCGTTTATCGTTGATCAAGTTCTCCGACTCGGAACGTTCAAGATCCGATACGAGGACGGTAGAGTCGTCTCCAACGCATGGAACATCGAACATCTGCGGCCATTTTACCCTTGAGTAATTGTTCAAATCTTATAAATCAGTGAATAAATGCCGCATACTTTGTTCATACATCTATAAGTTCGTAAACTTCTCGGTTGCCATGTTTCTATATCTTGCAACTTCTCTAAAGGCTGAGCGGCGAGCGTCTCTGCACCTGTGCAGAAACGCTCTCCGCTCGGGGGCTACCCAGGGCACGATGCCTTCCTTTCGTTTTCTACGTTTTTTCAAAACAAAAATCGACAACTATGTCTCAACCGATCGCACGCGCAAGAGGTCTTTTGGCAGAAGGCTCAACCTTGCGAAAAGTAAAGATGGTGGCCTGCGTGGGGCGTGATGCTGCTGCTCGTTCAACGCTCCTAGCACCTACGCCTCCGCGGCTACGGTGCGAAGGCTTGCGAGCACAGTTCGAGTCCTCAGGTTTCCATCCGACCCCTTTTCAAAAGCGCTCGAGCGACCGCTTAGGCTCTGGCCTAAAATGATTTCAATGAAAAATTCACGAGTTACTTCTCGAATTTCCCCGAGTACTCGGGGGCTGCGAACGCATGACACCTCTTAGCGGTTCGAGATGGCTGGGCTCCCCGACTCCTACGCCCCCGCGGCTCCAGAGTAGAGCTTAGTCATCTCAAATTCCTAAGATCTGCTACACGTTGTTGTAGTCGACCCTTGGTGCTCGAGAACGTTCGAGTTGTAACACTTTCCAAGCAAGTTCTCGATACATGAAGTTGTTCATGGCGTTACACACGCGAATTGTTCTTAATTGCCTACTGTTGAGGGTCGATTTCCGTCAATTAAGAGCACTTGTTACACTTTGGTTTGAGCTTTGAATTATGACTAACCCGCCACTAGGCATACTAATGATGTAACAAGTTCACACTTGCATGTGGTTTTTGAAGTTTATTGTTTACGCAGGAAACCAATGTTAAAGAGGAGACTTTTGGGATAAGTTCATCAAGCACTTTAGAAGAAGATCATGAAGCCCGTCACAAGTCAAGACATGAAGTGAACATGACTCCAAATGACCCATGGACCGAAGCACCAACACGTAAAAATCCAGGGACTAGGAGGTCTACCAACGAGATCAACTCAGCCCGAGAGATATTCTCGCAGCTCAGAACAGCATGATCTTTCGGTACAGATTCGGAGACTTAAACAGTCTCTAATGGCAAAAGTTTGACTACCAAAGTTGTGGGCCTCGACGATAGCTTCGATTTGGACATATGGAAGGCCCAATTCGGGTCAAGGAGCTAGGAGATATGGCCCCCGAAATGCCAGCTGCGCAGACAAGTCCGAAATCAGACAGATTATCTTCTGAGGCTGTTTTGGGGATCTTATCTTCGTTTCCAAGGAAAGCAATGAATACCAAAGTTGAAGATAATTTCGTGACACACAATCTGGACACCGAATTTGCATTATTTGGAGTCCGGACATAAGAGATATGGCACCGACAAGGAAGGGCTGCGAATCAGGAAAATCTGGACGAGGCTGATTTTATGGAAACCAAGTTTGCTTCTCTCCTAAGGAGGATCTCGTGCAAGGTAAGGTGGAGCACGCCCCAAGGCACCCCAAGGGCATAAATGCAACCTCCTAGGCGCCCCAAGATGGTTATCCATCCATCCATTCATCACAACTCGGCGAAACCTAGAAGCAAGCACCGGAGAGAGACGACGGCCGCCGCGACTCTTCGAAGTTATCTAGGAGATGGCCTAGGCCTACCCTAGCCGCCATGGCCACCCTGCATGGTTGTGCCATGGTGGAGTTCTGGAGCTAGTTGAGGTCATCGATGGTATGTACTCGGTGGTGGTGACCAAAACGCATCTACTATGTGAGTAAAGCAATTCATGTCATCCGATCTTTTAGCGACTCGATTCCTCCTTTTACGATCTTGTGCTTTCTTGAGTTTGCTTTATTTCAATCTATTGCTAGGATAGATTACTTGGGGTGCTCTTGTAGCCATGGTGGCTAGAGGTGCATACCGGATTTACCAAGGAGTGCAACGCGTTCTTAACGAACGTGCTCCCGTGAGCCAACCGCACGAATATCCTTGCGTAGTGACAGTATGGTGGAGGAGAAAAGCGGAGCCGGGCTAGGGTTTGACCGGAGGATAGTAGTTTAAAGACGGCTTTAGATGAGATACATGTTGATTTTGCTCTTTTGACAAAAACTACAACTAGATGACGATAGGCCCTAGTTACCCTTGCTTGCTCTTTCATGTTGTCTATTCTATGTATGTGATCAACCTTGTGCTATCATATACATATCTCTTAGGTTTATCTTTGTATGCAATCAACACTTAATGTTAGGTTAGTTTAGCTAGACAAGGTAGAGAACCTTAGCGGTTTGCTTCCGATCCTTGGATTGACAAACATTGGGGAACCCTCCTTGGTGAAAAAGGCACCAAGTCACCCGTACGCTTGCGGTGAAGTTGATCACGGTTTTGAACCGTCAACAAGCCCCTTTTTCTGACGCCGTTGCCGGGGATCGGCAACTCGAACCCTATGGCGATCCATCTATCTCTTTGACTAACCCTATTTTCTATTATTGCATATATGCTTGCTTTCTTATTTGTATCCTTGAAAGTAGGTGAAAAGCTAGACACAAGACGTTCGAGAAGTTCACAATCCACTCCGACAAGATGATGACTACATCAAGATTCACTCTTTAGTGGTAGGTGCTAACTTTTGTTAGTGGCCCATCATCTGCTATTGAGTCCACACCCTACACGAGCGATGATAAACAAGGTATGTCAATGTGTCAATTAAAGTTTTAAGACTAATATTTCGTGGTGGTTTGTTTGTCCAAGCAATAGGTGTTGGAAGCAATCACGTTGCGAAAGAAGTACCCGTCACTTTGGCTAAAGCAAAATCATGAAGAAGACACACCATTGCCATCATGCTACTCGCTGGTCCAGCAATGGCGATGACTTAAAGCCGAAGGAGACGCGACGTAACGCCCCGAAGACCACAAGATCAATGTCGTCAACATCTTCGGATCGATTCGCAAGAAGTCTATGTTCGTATCAATCTCTGCACAACCTCAAGGGAGAACAACCGGATATCTTTGGATTTTTAGAAGCCCCATGAAGTTACGCTTCCAATGAACCAAGAATCAAGTCAATCGGAGGTTCCTACAAGCGGATATGGCCGAATTACCGAAGGTTGCGCGTTCTGAAATTTTCTGGACAGCATGCAAGATGAATGAGTACCCGTTGGAAAGGTAATTTTATAAAGTTTTCAATGGAACAATATTTTGGTATATGTTCTGTTATGTACACAGGGGAAAATCCACGAAAAATAGGCAGTAGCAACACGATGAGAACAAGATAGTGAAGATGAGGACGACGACAACGAAGAGGAGCTTGGGCAATGCTTCCATTAGACCACACGAGATGAAATTCAGAAGTTTGGAACAAAACAAAGATTCCAAGAGCATTGGCAAAAGAAGGCACAAGTTGGCAACATCTGACGCTAGGAGATGTTAGAAGCAAATCACGATGGATTACACACAAATGATGACATCTAATGGCGCGGATACTCTGGGCTCTCACACGAAGGATCATGGAGTTACATGAAGATATTTGAGATATGTGTGAAGTCCCGCAAATGAATGAGAAGAGTGAGTCCACATAAGGCAACCTTGATGATGTGTGGCACGAACGAAGGAATTGCGAAAAGACGATGCAAGCCACCGATCATTGAAGATTGTTTGCTTTCAACTCCGAGAGACCACTCACGATGAAAAGCTCGAAGGCAAGGTACAAATTAACCTCTCAAGATACTTTTGGAGCTGATAATATTCCTTTAATATATCTATGATTCATATCCAATAGTGAGGTTGATTCAATTCTATGCCTTGTTCTTTTGATGATCATGATAGGCTATAATTTCTTGAGAGTGATACAGAGGCTTTGTTGTGCTTAAACTTTGTTACATGCCTAATGAACCTTTGCCTAATGAGAGCTTAGTGCTGAGCAAGAAAACTTATACTACAATTAATCAAAACTTACTTTGTCATAAATTGTGGTTTATGGATGCGTTTGTTTATGATATGATTTGTAAATCTTGGACTTGCTTTGTGCTCGGTCAAGCTAGTGACCTTAAAAGAGCAAATTGTGGGAGAAATCCTAAGTTTCACTAACCATGCAGGGCATTAAACATAAATTAAGAGGAGAGAAGTCATACCTAAAGGAATTGCAAACCCGTGTATCACCGTCACCGAACCTCAAAAACGGACGTCGCTGTTTTCATCAATTTTGAGGACCTGGTCAGACATGTTCAAGGAAGAAAAAGTTGAAAATCAGAAGCTCCATCAAGTGTCGGTTCCAACGCATCCAAGATCGATGAATTTGAAGACCCATACAAGGAGATATGGCAAAAACATTGAGCGATGTGCAGTCTGAAATCAGCTTTAGACAGATTGCAGCGCCGGAGTAGAACGGGCATAACTCACTCGATCGGAGTCCGTTGGGGGTGAATAAATACTTGATGGAAAGACAATTTCATGTGCCACGTATGTAAGCTATTATTTTCTACATGGTCTGATCTGGACAGAGAGGAAAATTTGTGAAAGAAGAGACAGCGATAAAGTGCGATGGAGAAGATGATGATGATGATGATGATGATGCAAGGAGACGATTGGGCAAGCCTCTCATCGAGCATAAGTGATCGTGTCAAGCATGGAGAGTGGATCAAGGCTGCATGAACACCTTCAAATCTTGCATGAAGGATCATGGCTCCGCAACAACAAGAAGGTATGTGAGAAAGTCGAGCTCTACGACTTTAAATGAAGCGCTTTGCGGGAGGCAACCCGGTTTTTATTTATATATATACATGACCGTCTACATTGTGCTCTTTAATCAAACCATCAAGTAACATTGTACTATTGCTCTAATAAAAACCACAACACCATGTTGTATGTTCTAATTGCTATTGAGGGAGGACTTTGTTATTTGATCTTGGAAAACTTGTAGACCTTTTTGTGTGCCTATTAGAGTTTAGAGTCTTTTTCTTTTGTGTCTTTTTAGAGAGATATATGAAGTTGGCACCATCCTTTGATTCTAAACTTGTGACTAGTTAATTTAGGCTAACATTTGTTTTTGTTTTAGACCACCGCATATCATGTCATATCATTTTGTTCATCCACCTTGCATCGCACTGCATGTTTGATTTGATCTAACTTTTTGTCCAACCAACCTAAGCCTTCCTATAATCTCCACCAAAAACCATAGCCAATAGGGGTAGGATTGCTTGAGTTGACCGGGGGCTGTCACCCTTCGGGTCAGCCAAGTCTACCCCTATCTAACTAAAAAGACGACGGTGCTTTGATGATTATGGCCGGCCACCATACTTTTCGGGGTGAATCATGCTCTAGCCTCGTAGAACTCATCGTCATAAACTTTGACTAGCCTCCCTATAAAACCCTTAGGAAAACTTCCCCTACCTATAGACATTCTAAAACCATAGGTTTGTAGAAAGACTCTAGCACCACCTTAGATAGAATTTCTATGCTTGACTTCCCCTCTTCAAAACTCCTTTTTGAGCCAAAAATATAGGATACCCATAACCTACCCTTAAACCTTGTTAGTTTGGTTGATGCCTTGCTAACGTTTGTTTGTGCTAACTCTTTCCTTTGCATGATGCATCCACCTCATCGTCGTTATCCACCTTATGATAGCTAGGTTTTTGTGAAACTTTATGATGAATGCTTTCATATCTATGTTAATGCTTGTCGACATGCGTTACTACTTTTTGCAATCTTGTGTAAACATGGTGTTTAGACATGATTGGAGACCACCATCATTTAGTCTTATATCCCGAGCTATCATGTTGCATTGGTTGGTTTATAAACTTAGCAATGCGTCCTACTTTTCTTGCACTATAAAGAATTGTTGATCTTGGGATGAACATGGTGTTTTGACCTTGGTTAATAAATCTCTATGGGAATAGAAAGTTTGGCAACCACTTTGTAAGCATGGAGCTTAGAATTTGGTGTAAATATTGTTTTGTTTTTATACCATCCTATCATTTGCATGCACGCTTGCACTCACGTACTCCCATTAGGATTTTCGCTAGATTAACTATGCCACAAGTGAAGATCTTAGGGATGTCATGGTTTGTTGGCATAGGGTGAGTATTCCCGACCGTCACCTCGGGGGTACTTTGTGCTTTAAAATTGTTTTGTAGGCATGACGAATCGCTCCCATGAGTTAGTGATAAAAGATGAAAATAAGATCGTCAACACCTCCGAAATCCCAGAAGAAACACCGCTGTCCTCATCAAAATTAAGCACATGTTCAGAGATGTACAAAAGAGGAAAATTTGGATATTCAGGAGCTCCACTAAGTCTTCTTTCCAACGCATCGATATTTTACATTTTAGGAGACCCGTGCAAGGAGTTACAACCAAATCTTTGGGCGTCACATGTTCTGAAATCAGCCCGGGACAGTTTGTATCGATGGAGTAAAAAGGGCGTAACTCTTTTGTTTGGAGTCCGATTGGGGTGAATGACCACTCGTTGGAAAGATAATTTCAAGAAATTTACAATGGAGCAATGGTTCAGTACAACTCGGCGAAACCTAGAAGCAAGCACCGGAGGGAGACGACGGCCGCCGCGAGTCTTCGAAGTTGTCTAGGAGATGGCCTAGGCCTACCCTAGCCGCCATGGCCGCCCTGCATGGTTGTGCCATGGTGGAGTTCTGGAGCTAGTTGAGGTCATCGATGGTATGTACTCGGTGGTGGTGACCAAAACGCATCTACTATGTGAGTAAAGCAATTCATGTCATCCAATTTTTTAGCGACTCGATTCCTCCTTTTACGATTTTGTGCTTTCTTGAGTTTGCTTTATTTCAATCTATTGCTATGATAGATTGCTTGGGGTGCTCTTGTAGCCATGGTGGCTAGAGGTGCATACCGGATTTACCAAGGAGTGCAACGTGTTCTTAACGAACGTGCTCCCGTGAGCCAACCACACGAATATCTTTGCGTAGTGACAGTACGGTAGAGGAGAAAGGCAGAGCCGGGCTAGGGTTCGACCGGAGGATAGTAGTTTAAAAACGGCTTTAGATGAGATACATGTTGCTTTTGCTCTTTTGACTAGAACTACAACTAGATGACGATAGGCTCTAGTTACCCTTACTTGCTCTTTCATGTTGCCTATTCTATGGATGTGATCAACCTTGTGCTATCATATACATATCTCTTAGGTTTATCTTTGTATGCAATCAACACTTAATGTTAGGTTAGTTTAGCTAGACAAGGTAGAGAACCTTAGCGGTTTGCTTCCGATCCTTGGATTGACAAACCTTGGGGAACCCTCCTTGGTGAAAAAGGCACCAAGTCACCCGTACGCTTGCGGTGAACTTGATCACGGTTTTGAACCGTCAACACCTACATCTAAATATGATACATCTAAAGTGGAGGCCTGGAGCTCTCTTGGCCTTCTGGTGCGTCCCTTGGTATCAGGTCTAGGTCCTTCATGGCGACGTCGGCCATGTCACGGGCGAAGGAGGTGCAGTCTTCCTCGAGTTGATCGCAGTGCTCGTCGGAGCTGCCAGGAGCCCAGCCGCCGCTCAGCGCCATGCGGTCCAGCCCTTGGTAGTGCGAGTCGAACATGGCGAGCACCCGGTGTACCACCTTCCGAGCAATTGACAGTTCCCGCTCCTTGATGACTGCCGGGAGGCCCTCAACTAGCTTCGCCAGCGTGTCGGGGAGCATCGGCCTGACGAAAATGCCAACCCCCGACAAGACACGACCGACAAGCTTCGCGAGGTTGGCGTGTTCCAGGATTTTCTGCCGGCGTGACGTTTCCGTCTCGCGCCGAGCGTTCTCGGTTTGCTCAAGCTTCGTCTTGAGTTGCTCCTGGGCCTTCCGGGACTGCTCGAGCTCGGTCTTGATCACTGAAAAGGGTCGACAAGGCGCAATGAGCAAACACGGCGTGACCGATTCAAGAGAAGAGCAAGGCAGGATCGAAGAAACTTACTCTCAAGCTGCTCCGACAGCTGCTTGATCGAGCCGTCCTTCTCAATGATCTTGAGCTCGGCGGCGTTCACCTCCTGCGATTTCTCCGAGAGCTTCGCATTCATCGCGGCACGATGCGTGCGCAGCCCTATGACCATGAGGAGACAAATCAACACGAACAAAAATCAACAAAAAGAAAGAAGTCCACGACGACATTCGAAACACGTCGAAGTTGGCGTCACGGAGCCGGGTCACTTCGTCGGTGGCGTCCTGGAGCTTGTTGGCCACCTCGGAAAACTGCTTGCTGGCCGTCCAGAGGTCCGCACCGGCGGTGGCCAAGTCTTGCTCTAGCCCGGCCACCTTCGATTCGAGCGCCGTCTTCTCCTGGGCGGCGGCTTGGGCAGCGGTCTGGGCGGTAGCCTCGGCAGCAGCGGCGGCGGCGGTGGCCCTCTCGGCGGCCTCGTTGGCGGTCGTCGCGGCGGCCCGCAACTCCTCAATCCTCGCCTCCGCCTGGGCCAACCTCGTCTCAAGGGACTGCCACTCCATCGTGGCGTTGGCGGCCGCGGCTTCTGCGGCCGTGGCGCGGTCTTCCGTGGACTTCATGGTGGCCTCAAGCGCGGCCCTCGACGACGCCTCGTTCGCCACCGCCCTGGCGGCGGCCAGGCGAGCGACCACCAGCTGCATCTCCAGCTGGGTCTTCTCCGCCCGGAGCTCGCCAATGGTGCGCGCCTTCCTCGCGCCGCACTCCGAGAGCGTCTGTTCCGGGCAAGGGATCAACAAATACGAGGCTTGCAAGAACAGGAAAGACAAGATTAAACTCCTGGATCGAGGGGACTTACCATTGTCGCAGGAAGGATGAGCTCGTCAAATGCACGACGTGCCCACCCGAGGCCCCGCTCGAGACGGCGGTAGGCCATGGCCTCCTCGCCCTCATCATCCAACGCGTCCGCCTCGTAGGCGGCCGCCCACGTGGAGCGCACGATGTCGGTGATCCACGCGTCGTCCACCTCGAGCTCCGGCAGCAGGCCTGCACCAGAGCCCTCCCCGACCTCTTGGATCTCCGGGGAGGTGACTCCCACAGCGCCCCCGGGAACATCGTGTTCCTGCAGGGCTGGGAGGGTCGTACTTGCGACAGGCGCCGCCTCGATGGCAGGGGCGGCGGGCCGAGGAGACGACGACTCCGGCGCGCTCGCTGCAGTCGTACCCACGACCGCGGCAGGGGACGAGGATGCGGCCGGGGTCAGCTCTGCGCCGGCAGCAGGTTCCCCGAGGACCTCCTTGGCTGCCTCCAACGTGGCTGAGGCTTCGGGAGCCCCGGTGGCTCCGACCAGGCCCGGCGCCGGCTGCTCCGCCGCGGCCGCATCAGACGCGGGCTCCATGTTGCCGGGCTTCGCTGCTCCAGCTGTGGTCGCAGCCTCGGGTGCGACAGACTCGGAGGTCTTGACCCCCGACTCCTCCTGGTCCGACAACAACCACTCCAGCACGGCCTCGAAGATGGCCCTATCGTTGTCCGGGAGGTCGGGCTCGTCAAGGTCGATGATTTCAGGAGGGTGAGCAGCTGTGGCGTCGGCTGCCGGCACCTCCACCGCGTCCCCGCCCGCCTGCGGCGCTGCTGGCGCTGAAGCTCCCGCCGCCGCCGACACCTCGACCTCATGTCCGGCGGCCGATGGCGGCGGGGGCGCGATCTTCTCGGAAGACGCCGCCACGGCATCACCGCCTCCTGCGGTGGCCTCGACCAGCGGCTCGGTCGCCGCTTGGGCGGCGTCCGCCTCAGGGGCCACCCGCCCCTCGGCCAAGTTGCCGACGTCCGACGCCAGCGGAGGCACCGCTGACTCGACCACCTCGGTCGCCACGACCAACCCGCTCCCGGTCTGCTCCGCCAACGGTTCGGCGTAGGGAGGCAATGGGCAGGGCTCGGGCTGCAGGTCGCGCGCGCCCAGCACTGCGTGTTTCAGCGGCGCAAGGCTGAGCACGCCGGTGTCGGCGCGACTGAGGCAAGAACGAATCAAAGTCAAGAAGCACAGCGAGGACAAAGAACAGAAAAACGACGAGGAATAGCGAGCGAGGACTTACATGGCGGACCGGACGCAAACCCGCTTCGTCGGCCTGTCCGACGAGCCCTGCTCGGGGGCTGACCTCTTGGTCCCTGCCAGCTCGGAAGCCGGCTCCCGGCGCTCCACCGTCGCGGGGACTGACCCGTCGTTCCCCGACAACTTGGGGGTGGTTCTTCGGTCCCGCGGCGGCTCGGGGGCTGTCCTCCCGGCCTCCGCCGCGTCGGAGGCCGGCCCCTGACTCCCGCCAGTGGAGAGGGGAACTTGCACTGCCGGGGCCCCACCGCCGCGGATGACTAGAGATTGGAGGCGCCGTGGGGGAACGCTCGTGTCCCATCCTTGCGGCGCGCTCGGTGCAGACGCTGGCGGGGTCAACCTCACCTTGGATGATGAGCGCCTCTTCAAGGAGTCCGAGTCTGGACGGTCAGAGCCGTCGAAGAGGTGGCGGGGGGAAGGCTCTCGATCCGCCGGCCGCTTGGGCGGATCATCCCGGCGTGGGGGATCTCTCCGCCCCTCGGAGGCGCGCAAACCACCAGGGGTCGCTTGAGAGCGGGTCACCCTTTGATCTTCTCGGGCGGGGCGGGCCCCCGACTGCGAGCCCGAGCCCGCGCCCTTCTCGCGAGCGGCCGGCTCTGACCGCCGCGTCGAGCTCACCTCCGCCGCCTGGCACGACGAAGATAGGGGCGACCCGGACATGTCGCTCCAATCGACCGCCATGCTCGGCTCGTCCCCACTCCACGCCGGCGGCGGCGACGGATCTTCGTTGGAGGAGACGTTTGTCTCCCCCGCCTTACGGCGCTTGATGCGCTCATCGTTTCGATCGCGCTTGGCGATCTCCTTCTCCTTGTGCTGTTTCTTGCGCTCCGCCCTCCGCCTATCCGCGGCCGCTTGATTGCGCTTGAAGATCGCCTCCTCCGGGAGAGGGGGCTTCGCGGGAATGAGGTGGGGGCTCTTCAGCTGAAATTAAAAGGAGATAAAGGAAGTCAACGACTACCAAAAAATCCCGAGAAGATCCAAACCAAATGAAGACCTTGAACTAGTCGGAAAACTTATCGAAAGATGAAATTACTTACGAGCTTCTCGGTCCCCTCGTTGGGGAGCATGGGCAATGTAACATCCTGGATGTTTGGGCAATAGTAATCATCACCATTAGTAGCCCTAACCATTGTTTGTCTTGGTCAAACCACCCCTTAGGGGTCAACTCCTTCAAACCCTAAGTCAAACCCTTAGAGATCTATACCTCTCTTTAAAAGTTTGGCTTGTTCTCCAAATTTTTCTTAAGTACTCAAAATTATGCCAATATGAAAGTTGTCCAGTTTTTCATGGAACACATTTCATTCAATTGGTGGCATTTGAGATTCGGAGTGGAAAAGCCTCAAAAATCCAGTCAACTCTCAGAGCACGAGTTTGACCAGGCTGAGAAAACAGCAACTTGGATTTGAATTTCTGACTAATCTAGGCAAATTTTCATAGGTCAACCTTTGGGAAAGTTGAAGCTGGTTAGGTGGTCTATAACTTTTGTTTTTGGAGAATTTAAAGTTTAGTTTGAAAAATTTTAGTTTGAATCGGTCAAACCACCCTTCACTGAATTGGATCGGCGCCCGGCGCTCCAGAGCGGCGTCCTCGCGTGCGACGTCGTGCCGGCGCGACGCCCCGGCGTCCGTGCCCCGGCCGTCACTTCGGTGGGCCCCACGTCACGCCGTCACCTCCACTTGCCACGTCGGCCACCAAAACCACGCGCCGCCCACGGTTTTCCCCTCCTCTCTCCTCTCCCCTCCGCGAAGCCCGTCGACACGTGCCGGCCGTCGCCGCCGCGGGAGCTCGATGCGATGCACACCGGGAGGGAGAAGTCAGCGACGTCATTGACCCGTCTCATCACCGCCGCCGTCAGCTACTCGTGCCGCGCCACCTCCCGAGCTAGGCCATCGAGCGCCTATGCGCTCTAGGCGCCTAGCTGCCACGCGCAGCGCCGCCATGCGCCGTCGCCGCGGACGCCGAGGTCGGCGCTGGCCCACAGCTGCACGGGCGAGTTTATCCATCCCAGGGAGCCTTGGACCCTCCTCCAAGCCGCACCGTGTATAAAAGGAACCACCGGAGCACCCGCACCGCTTTTCCCCCTTCCCGCCGTCCGCCATTGCGCCGCCGCCATGGAGCTCGCTCGCCCGAGCTTCGCCGCTGCCGGCTAACCCACCTAGCACCTTCCCTAGTCCCCGTGGAAGCCTCCCCGAGACCTACATTGATCAATTGTGCCGCGATTTCGCCGGAGCCCGAGCCGCCGCGGCTGCAGCACCGCCCCCTCGCCGCCGGCGATCACCGGAGCCTTCCTCGTCGACCCCGACACCACCACTCGGTCTCTGGTGAGCATGCACTCCACCCTAGCTACTCACCCGACCAAGTTCGGCCGCCGGCGAGCTCCCCTGAGCCGCCAAGGGCAGATCTGTGAGCATTGAAGTCTTTGTAGGGGCTTAGCTGTAAGATTCCAGGGGCTTTATTGAAAAAGGTATCTATACATCTAGGTTTGAAATCAGGGATCTTGTAAATTCAACCATAAATCACAGAAAAATTCTAAAAATGCAAACTCAACTTGGATGTGATCCTTATGACCAGGAGCAACTTTTATACAAAGGAAGTTTTCAAATTTCTGAGTAGTTTTTAAACTAATTCAAATTGGTCAGTTTGGCTAGATTTGAAATAATTCAAATTCTATAAATGGTCTGCAAGTGAATTTTGGATATGTTGCTACTTTTGGCATGTTTGAGCTCTGGTAGAAAGATGGCACTTAGTTGTGTTGTAGATCTTTAGTTATGAATTAATTTTGATATTTGCAAAGCCTCTGTTTTTTGAATTTTATAAATTAATATGTTTGTCAATTAATGTCAATCTTTTTGCCACAGCTCTGTTTCATGTTTATGTACACTTGTTAAACAGTATGCATGTTTTTGACATGTTTTTCTTAGCCAAATAATTTTCCATGGTTTATTAGTGTTTTGTTCATGAGTATAGCTCCTTTAAGTTTCTTGGCTGAGTAAGTGCATATCTCTTGTTGTTATGCTGCCTTTTAGCCCTGTGTGAAGTTTCAGCTCAAGAGGATGTACATTTATTTATGTGTGATTTATTCTTCGTATGTTAGGCATAGTTTTGTGTGATTGTCCAAGCTAATTTTAGTTGATGCTATAAAATGGTTTTGGGCAGTGGCTTGCTCCTTGGATCAAGTGCATGGCTGAGGTGTTTTTGGTTCAGTTTATATTTATATTTATTGAAATAAACTTTCGAAAGCTTTTCACACTCAATAAATGGAATAAATGGAAAACCCACCATCACCTTTATGCAATGCAAGTTTATATGATTGAATTTCACTAAATTGAATCTCGAGGCAGCAACCTGTCCTTGGTGAAGTAAATTAGTTGAATGATAATAAATATGTACACAGTCACTATCGATGAAAGAAATTTAATAAGTTTCAACGCACCGATAATTTCCAGAAGAGTATGCTGAATGTATTAACCCTCATGATGATTGTGGTCCATCAAACCACATCATGGTTGTCATTAAGTTCAGAACTGAATTTATTTTATTTTTGAACACACCAACCTCATGCATATGCATATCGTGTAGAGATCCCGGACGGAAACTACGAACTAGTGCCGGAAGCTGACGAGGACCACGCTAACACAGGAGTGAACGCAGTGGAAGTGCAACAAGGCCCGGACCAAAGTTCGGAGGATTTAACCACTGACTGTGCTAGTGAAGGCAAGCACCGAAGCATTTTCCCAATTTCTAACTTCTGCAATTATATATATGGATGCTTGTGCATTTACGTTCAGGAGTTGAAATGAAACCCTAGTTGCATGATCCTAGGTTCCCATGCTCTTCTACTAGTATGATAGGACGATAGTTGCCATGCTCTAAGGACCCGGTAAAAGTCGAGTGAAATCCTTCACTCGCGAGCTATAGGTTCTTATGTTGGAATCATAAGATTTAATCGGATATGCTCATGTGGTAAGAGCTTGGGATCGGCTCCGGTCAGTGGGTGTCACTGGTTAAGCTTTTGAACGTACTAAACATTTGTCGGGAATGGGACCGGTAAGCTTAGTACCTTCGGGAACCGGCTAGGGAGCTTGGACTACTAATCTTGGGGAGGGCCCCCGTGTTCTAGGCCACGCGGTACATGTGCTTGGTTGGGCGGCGGAGTCCGTGACCTTCCCGCCTTGTATCAAGACTGTGAGCTCTGCTCCCGAACCGAGGAATGTTGGGAACTGCCTGGTTGGTGCATGCCCCACCCCCTTGGTTTCTTTGTCTTTTTGGGGTGTGCATCTCCTGTGTGTTTAGGTCCACCTTGCAAGGTTAATAATCGATCGATCGTCGGCCTCTCACCGTTATCCGGGACTGCTTAACCGTACAACTCATTTCCCTTTATGATGAAATTGAGAATTAATTTGGAGATTGCTTAATTGAATTGCACAACTTTGCTTGCAGTAGTTGCCAATCTAGTAATGATTAAATAACTAGAATTGTGAGCTAAAACTTGAAAGTAAGGACGTACTCTTTGTTGCTTTTCAGCAAAATAAACCACCAGCCCTAAAGCCTGTCATGTCTAGGAGTTCGGTAAATAATATCACCGTCGGATAAGTCTTACTGAGTATTAGTATACTCAGCCTTGCTGTTGTTGATGTTTACAGGTGATGTGAATGATGGGTTTCCGTGCCCTGGATCGTTCCCACCCGATTGGGAGATCGAGTGGGAGGAGGACAGTGCTTAGTGACATCTCGGATGGCCTCCTTGGATGTTACTTATGACGCGTAGCATTTTATTTCTGCTGTGTGTATTAAACTCTAAACCATTTACTTTTATGCAATGAACTCGGTTTGTAATAAAATAACCCTTAAGGGAATCGATGTAATATAATGTGTGATGATGTAATCTCTGGACTCACCTTCATGTGAGTTTTGATGTACGAATGTCGATCCTTTGTTATAAGTGATTTACCGGGCTTGACCCGGCAGAGACGACAAGTTAACTCTGTGTTATCGCTTAATGACCAAAAGAAGTGGTTTAGGCGATAATATGGAGTTAATTTGGGCGGTTCTGTCACAGGCAAGAGCCGCGACGGTGGCCACGAGTAGGACGCCTTCCCGATGGCCACCGACACGCGGCGTTGGACCTCCTCCTGCGAAGGTGGCTCAGGTGCCGTCACGGTCCCTGCGAAAGGGGCCCTCCCGGCCGTCATCTCGAAGAGACGGAGAGGCCGCCTCCGAAGCGGGACGACCCCCCGGGTGTGGTACTGGCCAATGACGGCTACCAAGTCAACTCCGGCATGGCGGAGGCGAGCCAGCACCGCCCAGTGCTCCTTGAGCATTTTCTCCTGCTCTGCCTTCGGAGGCCCGTCGCTCCAATTTCTTGGCGCTTGGGAGATGGAAACTCCGGTGAACTCCGGCAGCGCGTGCTCGGGGTCGTTCCTGAGGTAGAACCAACCCTTGTGCCAACCGCTGTTGGAGCTCGTCAGCGAGAAAGGAATGTACTTCTCGCCCCTGCCCTGCTTCATCCGGAGGTTGGCGCAGCCGATGGTCGTCGGGAGGGGGCCGTCCTTCAAGCAGGTGAACATGAAGAAGTACTTGAAGAGATGCCAGTGGGCACCAATCCCCAAGTACCCCTCGCACAACGCCTCGAACGCCGCCATCTGCTGGACGCTGTTCGGGTTGAGGTGCTGGAGCTGGAGCCTGTACTCGTGAAGAACGGCCCGGATGAATCGCCTGGCGGGGACGGAGAAGCCGCGCTCGTGGAACGCCATGAACGAGACGACGAATCCTCTCGGCGGGAGCGGCACAGACTCATCCATAGGCACCCTCCACTCTTCGGCGTCGGAGAGCGGAGGGAGCTGCCCGGCGGCGACCAGACGGTGCAGCATTGAGGCAGTCATGTTGGAGCGCGACCAGTTTAACATGGCGACGGCGGGCTTTCGGGCGCTGCTAAGGTGAAGGAGGCGACGGCACAGTGGGCGTGAAGGGCGAAAGGCGCAGGCGGCGACGGCAATGGAGAAGGCAGGGGAGGTAAAAAGTTTCGAACCCTCTGCCGGCTCACAATTATAAAGGAAAGGACGTGGCCGCCGGCCTTAAATGCTGGGCCCACCACGCTGAAAAGACGCCTGCGCACGCCACATGCCTCGGGGTAACTGACACCCGCCTGCGCGACGCCTCGATGCCCGCCGGGCCCGGGAATCCGAGCCAATCGCGCTCCGTCTTCTCAGGCCGTCACGTCCACCATGACGCCCACGATCGCCACGACCTCCACGACGCCCACGACCGCCACGACCTCGGAGAAAGATCCCAGAATCGCGACAACACCACTGAGAATCAAAACCCCACAAGCGAGTCTACAACTCACTATGGGCTCGGGGGCTACATCCGGTGGATGCGCTCGCGCGCACCCACCGAGAAGACCAAGAGCAAAAACCGTCACAACGCCTTTCGTCTGAGCCTCTGCGCGAGTCCTTGACTCCCTCTCAGGCTCGGGGGCTACTGACGAGGGCCTAGATCAGGGCCCCCTTTGACGGCGAGATAACCACATTTAAGGTGGAGTCTTCTGACACCATCGACAATGTGAAAGCCAAGATTCAGTGTGAGGAGAGCTGTGAATCCCTGTCAAGACCATCACTGGCAAGACGTCTCACTTCCGGCCAGTTCGAAGCTTCTTCGACAAGCCTCCTGCTGGGAGGAAGTTTCTCCGACAAGTCTCCGCCTCGCACGACAACTCTCTGCCTCGCACGAGGACTCTCCGCCTCACACGACAACTCTCCACCTCGCACGAGGAGTCTCCGCCTCGCACGAGGAGTTTCCGTCTCGCCTCCGACAACCTGCTCGTTCGCACGAGCACTCTCCGTCTCCGACCAAGACACGGTCTACACAACGTGGCGCCACCCCGGCGCACAGGCTTCCCCACTACGACGCGTGGGGCGCCAGTTTCCCAGGCCATGCAAGTACACCAGCTGGCGACACGCGCGGGCGGCCGGCTCTGACAAGAGCTGTAATGCGGCACTGCTCAGCTGCATGGCCCTCAACACGCTGTCCCATCCGACACTGTGACACGCCAACTCCGACCGAGGCACTCGAGTGCCCCCCCACGATTAGCACTGGCCTACGATTAGGCCTTAACGTGGCGTACTCATCCCGTGCTCAGGCGGGTTGAGTCAGCACCAAAGTGCTCGGAGAAAGCACCAGGTGCCCGAAGTAAGCAGCCCCGCCCGGCCACGCGGCGGCCTCAACGACAACACGGTTCAGCTCCTCTTCAATGCGCCCTGACGAACAACGACGTACAAGAGGACATCCCAGCGACCTGCACTGTAACTTTTACTTTATTTCCCTTTTTGCCCATCCCCCTTGCGTCTATAAAAGGGAGAGGAGGGCAACCGCCACAAGGGCTGACGAACTGAGAACTCACACTCCAGGGACTTGGGCTCGACACCCTCTCCCGACCAGTTTGTAACCCCTACTACAAACAACCCTAGCACGGGAACACGTCAGCTCGATACTGGACGTAGGTTATTACTCCTTGGAGGCCCGAACCAGTCTAAATCCCGATGTCTCTCGTGCTAACCATTCGGGTCGGGCACACGATCGATACAAATTTATTGTCCGGCGGTATAGAACCCCGACAGTTACCCTCAGATATTTAGGATATTCCTCTAACATTCTGGACTAAAATGTCTAAAGTTGTCACACCATCGGCGTGACCCTCCCATTTATTACAACTTTACCCCAGTTTCACACCTTAACTTCCTAGCTTCATCGATACACCATTGACCAGGTCCGAAGTTCACCCAAGTTCCCAGAATTCAATCAACTCTCATGTCAGGTACTTCACCCATGATGGCGTCACTTCCAAAGATGCTTACATTTCCTCGTTTCTTCATATTCCGGTGACGTGTGTCTTCACTCTTCACCCCCTTTGCCTTGTAATTCATCTTAGTGGTTTTCTCACTTCTCACACCTTTGCACCCTGAAATCATGTGAAGAGACAGAGAAACTTGGGAGACTTTGCTCCTGGTGAGTGTTAACCGAAATTCAGAGTTTTAATAACTTTTAACAAGAAATGATGTCACATCTTCTAACTACATAAAGGAATCGATCTTTGCTATTCCGAAGTGGGCATAAGTTTAGGAAATGTTAGAAAAACAACTATTCATATACCTCGACTACTCTGGTTTTCCTTGGAGTCCTGAGTTTTACATAAAAAACCTCTTTTAGTCTTGTTCTCAGTTTCCATGAGTTCACTCGATTCTTAACAATTCGTTACTCCGGCGGTTCCAGGGTGATCCCTAATTGGTTGATTCCCCAACACTGGTGCATATAGCTCCGGAACACGTGCTTGTGTGTAGCTCGTAGAAGAGATTCGACATTTTGAGCTACTGATGTATTCGTAATGACTTTATAGTCTATATATGGGCATAAATCCTTCTGTTGTCATACCAACCACGACTCGATAGATTGCAAGCATAGATAAAATTAAGAAAAGTGATATACTAAAGAGAAAATTCTTTATATAGCATAAAAAAACTTCCTATGCTAAACCAAAATTTTAGAAGGACGATACTGGACGTACTATAATGTTTATAATGTTGCGGCTTCCACAGATATTTTTGGATTTCACGTAAACTCTTCGTCAGCGTGTACATCTATACTATAAGGAGCGAAGACAATTGAAAACTTTTCTCACCCAATTCGGGTCCGCCTTACCCCTCACGCCGGACCCACCCGTCAGGTTGTATGATGACCAAAAAGGTGGAACGACCATAAAAATCACAATTTGGAGAGCTTTTATGCTAAAAACGAAAAGATTTTGTCACCAACGCTTTGTTTACCCACCCACCGTACCCGCATCTCGCCTGTTGAGTCTTGTCAATTCACACCGCCTCTATCCCGTCTTTTTTCTTTCTCTACGCTCATCTCCCTCATTGGACTTCCTCCTTCCGTAATCCAATCTGCTCGCTAGACCCCGTAAGCGATTGCGATGCGGCGGCGCTCCGTTCGGGACTCACGCCGCCTCCGCACCCGGCGAATTCTTTATGCCTACCTGAAGATCCACCGCGAGTACGCTCTCTCCTTCCTTGATCAAATTCGATCTGCAGATTCGTTCCCAGCCTCGGATCGAGATTATTGCACCGCCCCTCTTTGTCCTGACACTCTTTGCTTCCTGATGATCAAGGCGTGGAAGGCTGGAAGCCCGTTGAGGTGTTCGAGGTTGCGCGTGTCGAGCGGATGCTGCGGTCGAGGCAGTCGGCCGACGCGGAGAATTACCTAGAGCGTTTCCTGCCGCCCATCCCCATCAGGGACCGGAGCCCACTGTCCATCATGTTCTAGGTACACATCCGCCCCTTCAGGATCCTCTCCAAGGTCGCCGCCGGTGGCCCATCGGGCGCATGGATGGCCGCACTCTTCGCAAACCCCTGGGAGTACATGCTCCAGAGCCCCTACAGCGCTCGCCTGCACAAACTCAATGCCGGAATGCACACACACAACAAGAGGTACCTTCATTGTACTGTTTCTTGCTTAATCATCTTTTCTGGTGGACACCACCCACTGTTTTCTTCGTTTAATTTCCGTCTATCTTATAGATCCTGTTTAATTTAATAACTACATTGTACTTCTATGTGGAGTCCTTATTAAGCATGCCAGGATGTCAAGTCATGTCTTACTGCTAGCTAATTGCAGTCATACTGTATGCAACTACTCCGAGCACTTGCTTGATGCACGATAGGGCCTTTATGCTTTGGCAGAAGGTCGAGCCGGATTTTCTGGACAAGATCATGGACATGGTTGCTAGGTGCCCTGAACTGCAAGTTGAGGTGCGATTGCCACGTAAAAGGCCTCTGCTATGGAACGCTGCCCCTAACAGGTTTGCCAATTGCCTGAGTGCTTTTCCCTCATCTTAGTTACTCGTTATCTGGCTTCATCTCATATAGGCCTAGACCCTTTTCAGATACTTAAATTTGTTCCTAGCTACTGCAGTTCACTGAATCAACAATGGACTCTTGATTTATTCTTACATTTATTCCGCTAATGAAACAGTCTAAGGCAGTGCCCCAGCCGTTGCAGGAATACAACCAACTGGGCACCATCAAATGTTCTCATTGGTAAATTTCTTCACAAGAGGTAATGGGCAAGCAGATTTTTTTTGTTCCTTCTCCTGCTTCCAGTATGCAACTTTCCATGTCAAAATTTTGACACCATTCTTTCATCCAGGCTACTTTTGAGTTTTGACTCAGGGGGAAACTCATTCAGCTACTCTTTTGGTTCTTTAATTAGTAGGTGCACTGAAAGTGGATCCTTTGTGAGATTATTGCACAATGTGTGTAGTTCATTTGTCAATATACATGATCACACTTTTCTTAAAATATCTAATATGATGGCAGCGCTCTCAGGAAATGCATTCTCTCAATCTGCTGTGCCACACACAAAACTGGAGACACTTGTGTCATTCTAAACAAGAAAGACATCACATCGATGAACCCAGAAGACATTACATGATTGATGCTTTGCCACGATTGGATATTGGCTAATGTCCTCATCTTCCTTCCTGGCCTTTCCTCTCTCCCGCATCTCTGCTTCTCTGTCTCCCCGTGCCAGGCACGGCGGCGGCGGAGGGAGCTCGACCTCCGGCCGAGCGCGGCGGCCGCGGCGGAGGGAGCTCAGCCTCCGACCGGGCACAGAGGCGGTGCTCGATTTGGGGCTCGATTTGGCCGGTCCTCACTGTGTCACGTGGCTCGATTTGGGGCTCGAGCACGGTGCAGTGGAGCGCGGATGGTCGCCGGCGCTCCAGCTAGGGGTGCTGCGGTCATCAACGGCCCGCGGCGGCACACCCGCTCTACCCAGCGCTGCTTCCCCATCTCGTCTGGCGGCGCAGATATATATGGCAGAGCTCAGCGCTCCAGGCGGTCGCTGCACCAGAGGGGGAGCCCACGGGCGTCGGTGGCGGTCTGGCGGAGCTCAACGCGCAGGGAAAGGTGGCGCGGGGAGACCGAGCTCCAGCCCGTGGGAGATGACAAGCGCGCGGGAGGCGAAACCAAAGAAACGGCAGAGTAGTGGCTCCCTACCACACCCGCAGGAGAAGGGGCCGGAGGGGGGATTTGGGTGCCGCCCTAGAATTGGTGCCCAGGTAGAGGCCCTGCTGGAGTGCCTTTTTTTTCACTACTTTTTGAGTTAGGACTCAAGTAGGGGGTATGTTGGAGTTGCTTTAAGTAAATATTATTATTATGGGGTAGAATTGTTTGGGCACTTCAGTCAACCACATGTTGGTCTGAATCCAGACCACTTTCCTACATTTATTGAAACCTCAATTAACATGTGGATGATAAATGACGTGTGGGGATAAAATTTCAGATATTTAGTAATCGTGCCCAGTTTATTTTTCCAATTTAGATGATGATTTCCAGTTTAGCAAGTAATATGATGTTAGTTCATTATACTGATAATACCTCTTTGGCAAAATGGGCTACCGAAGAAACCGATGCTTTGCAATGCATGTAGCTTCAAGATGGAAAACAGAGTTCATTGGCAAAATACACCTCGATGCATCACAAGGATATTGATTAATCTGTCTACTTACAGTCTCCAATTAGCACTAACTGGCAACTTATTCAAGCTTAAAAATGTGGGCACACTTTTTGTTCCCGTGCTTATTGGTTAGTAAATTTTTTTTATACCACGTGACCCAAAATTAAAACCTACTAATTTTTATTAATTTTTTGATATTGTGTTTTTATGTCATTGATTGAGGTGCTTTTCATTTCACAGTTACCTTACCCAGCTCGCGTGCTCACGTACCTGAGTGTCCGTGCCGGACGCACTGCGACCCACCCACCTGCCGCACCCCACGCGACTGCACCCGCACCCTCGTGTCGCATCCCACCCGCACCGCACGTGGCGCGCAGGAATACGTTGTGGGTTGGTGGAGCTGTCGCCGTTGCAAGGGTTCGGCGGAGAGGATTCGATGGAGAGGAGGCTGCTGTGGTGGCGGGGCGGGGAATGCTGGGGCGGCATCAATGAAGCAACGACGGCGGTAGTTGCTGACGAAGTGCGACAGCAGGGTGCGCGACGTGCTGCGCGGCGATAGAGGAGGGGCGCCGACGTGCGGTGACGCTCGGGTGGCTGTGTTTGCATACGGTGGCCGTGGTTCTTGAGCTCGCGGGCGCGTGCGTGTCTGTGCTGCAGCAGTGCTGGTAGCGAGTAGTCGAGCACTGCAGCGGCGCGACGGGCGCCGTGGCGGGCCTGTGTGGCGGTGCGGCAGGGAAGGGTTGGTGGCAAGTCGAGCCAGCGAGGGAGTAGTGCGGCAGAGCTAGCTGTGGTGTGGTGGTGCGATGCAGGTTGCGCCGAGGACGAGTGTGCGCACAGTGGTGCGACGGTGGCTTCCGGCGCGGCAACGCATGTGTGGTGGTGGTGCGGCGCGATATGGCAGAGCCGGTGAATGACTCTCCGACGGCAGCGTGTGCTAGGGTGCTGGCACGACGCTAGAGCGGCGTGGGGGTACGGCGGCGTTGAGGCAGTACGACAGCGCTCTTTGCAGCAAGCACAATGATGTTCTCACGCCGGTGGCGCAACAGAGCAAGGCAACACGGTGGTCGGGCTTGTGTTGTGGTGGCGGCTCAGGTGCGTTGGCAGAGTGGATGGGTGAGGCTTCGCGTCCTTTCCTACCCTGCCCTCCCTCCTTTCTTTTTGTTTCGGTCGAGCAGACAGACTGCGCCCACCGGCCAAATTCGTCTGACTCCCTTGGCCATTCTCAAATCACCGCTACCCAAGGCTCCTCCACCTTCCAAGCTTCCTCCTCACCCCACCAGTGCCGCCCTCCATCAACCCCTCAGCCGGGAATCAGCCTTTCCCCGGGCGCCCATGCACCACGACCGCCATGGCCACCTCTCCATCGAACTCCACACTCTCTGCCTCCTCTTCACCGAACAACCACCAAAATCGAATGTGGGTGAGTTCCTGGTGCCCAAGCGCTCTCTGTATCTTGGTTTTAGGCCGCTTTCCGCGCTCGTTCTTGGGCATGTCGCCATGGATGCGCCGGCCTTAGTCGTGGGCTAGGGTAGGGCTAGGGTTTTGGGGAGAAAAGTAGGGGAGGAGGTGCGCCCAGTGAGGAAGAAGGCGTGGGGGAAGTCCAGGGGGTGGGGGAAAGTGCTGTCGGACCAGTGCTGGTGCGCCACTATGCGCATGATCTGGCCCGAGGTGGAAGAAGGCTGAGGGCGTGGGTGCGAAGAAAATAGCAAGTTTAGGGGGTCATCCAGAAAAGTGGGAAGTTATGTTTAAAAGTGGAAAAGTTCTAGGGGCTTAAGAGCTAGATCCAGGGGCCTGAATGTAAGGGGGAGGGCTGATCTGAGAAGAAAAGTATCTTTTCAAGGGCTTAAACATGATGTTGGTTTTGTTCATTTCTTTTTTCAAAGGCTGGGAACTTCAAATTTACATTAAAAATCACAGATAAATCAGAAAAATGCGAAATCAGTGTCTATGTGCTCCTTGTAATGATTAGAAAGCATGTGTATACTTTTGTTTTTATGACCATTTGAAGTAAATTGCAACTGATCTGAGGCTGAATTTTTAAAATGTTGTTCTTATGCTCATTTGTAGATCTAGAAAATAGACGGCATAAAGTTATGATCTTTAGCACATTATTTTGTGTATTTGTTAGCAACTACCTAATTGTAATAAAGATTGAAATAATAAAAAAGTTAATCAAAAATTATAATACCACTACACATGTTCAGAAGATATATCATGTTCTCAACGACATAAAAAATAAAGCTATGCATATAATTGACCCAATGACTATGCCTGATTGGGCATCGAAAGATGTCCATCGTAGTACTATCAAGATAGGATAAAAAAAATTGGCGTAACATTTGGTCTTGCTATGGAAGAAATAGACCCAGCATAGAACGATGATGTTTATGATTGGCGTCGTAAGATTCCCATTGCGTTCCAAAAACAATCGATATGTAACATCCTTCACAATTTAAATAGTACACATATGTCTAGCCAATACATTTTCCTATGTCAATATAACAAGGTATTTAATAACCATCTTAATACACATGTGGGATGGATATTTCTTTGAATTAAGGATAAAAATGGTATGAACTACTATTCGATTCCATGATATTCGTACGGTTAATAAAGTTCATAAAAATCATTATGCAATTTTTTCGATAGGATGCTTTTGTACTCAGAAAGTGGTTCTTGATTGACATGCTGAAATACAAAAACAGCAATAGAGAACACCCCAAAAGATTTGCAACAAATACTAAGGAGAAAATGGAACACAGACAATGAAAATTTGATGTAATACTTATGTAATGAACATGTCCACGTATAATTGATGGTTTCCTGAAAAATATACGACCAATCTTGTTACATTTAAATAACCAATTTCGTAAATACGTGCGTGTCGCACGTGCACTTTACTAGTATATATGTAAAAAATAATTAAGACTTCCTAATGAGCAAACTGGTGATGGGTAAAACTATTATATATGTCAGAGATCGTGTCATGTAGGACGGGGCATGCTCACTGCACGTACCGATCGAGCTCACAGTACTGAATATATGGCCAGCAATAATGTCGACGCGCAGTGAGGCCTAGCTAGCAAGCGACTAGAGTTGCTGCTGGCTGCTGGTACTTGCGTCGCGGGTTGAAACATGTGTTGTGAGAGAAGGTGTGACTAGATGTAATGAATAAATAGTGAATTTGAGTCCTAATTAGAGGAACTAAACAACTACTAGCTCGTGGGAACTGCGAAACACATTTACTTAAGGCATGTGGTTTTTGGTCATGGACTGCCGGCCGCCCGGCCCCCGGGTACGGACGCATCATGTGTGGTCCGCTCTAGCTAAGCTGGCTCTACCGACCTTCCTCCGCACATTTTCGGTGATGCTTGTTTTTTTTTTAAACTACACAGTACAACGCAGACGCTCACAACACGCACGCACACTCGCCCCTATGAATACACGTATGCAAACCCTATCCCTATGAGCACCTCCGAAGGACTGAGCACCGGCAGATCTGAAGATTCTCGAAGTCACCACTGACGCCTCGTCGTCGACGGGAACGTCGCTTATCACTTAACGCATAACGCCGGAAATTCCCGAAATAAATCCAGGAAAAGATGCGAGCATCAGGATTTAAACCCTGATGGGTAGCATCCCACTGGACCGTCCTACCATTAGACTACAAGCCCATTCGCCGGAGATGCTTGTTTATATTGTGGTGGGATTCGTAAATATATACATGATGATTCCGCTGAAGATTCTTCATGCTCGTGTCTTTATTTCTTACCTTTGAGCGTGCATGCAGATCGTTCTTGTCATTCGGTCGGCCAGTGAAGAATGAAATATAGTTCATGCATGTCATCATTTTTCAATCCTTTAAGTCTTTGACTTTATCCGCTTAACACCGAAATAAAATTTAGGCTCACTTTACTCACGTGAATGATTTCAGTTGAGTTTTAATTAAAATTTTCTTTGACCAACAAGTTGAGTTTTAATTTAAAATTTTATTAGATGACTTATAACATTATTTCCTATATTATTAGAAAGATATTGTTAAATCTTTCATGATTCCTTGTTCATACAATTTTGTATATCTAACATCAATTTTGCGCTACATGTTCATGATCTATGAAAATAGCCATGAAAAATCATTTTTGGAATAATTGGATCCATACCATTGAAAAATCCAAAAGTTAGATATATACCATTGACCCCCACATGTCATTGACTCATGTGAACCCCACGTGTCATTGACTTGTAATGGTATATATCTAAATTTGGGATCTTTTAATGGTATGGATCCAAATCTCCCAAAAATTTTAGTATACTTTTGTAACGAAGGCATATGTTCTGCATCTGCTCGGAAAGTTAAAACTTAACTTAAAATTCAGCTCATACAACAAGAAACAAAAAAGGAAAAACTCATTAGGAGGTACATTGATCCAACTGTATTATTCAGGGGAGTAAATCGATCGAGACCAAATTTTGCTTAGTGGGTTAAGCGGACAGAGTGTCTAGGACAGGGAAGTAAAATAGTCTTTTTTTTTTACTTGAGCGAATTGTTCATGCCATCAAGGTTGTCGTCTCCTTTGCTCTCCTCTCAACTCCTGGTGGTTCTCTCTTAGAAGGGACTTGAGCAGTAACGTCTCAGATTAGCATCAATGGAAGTGGTGGCTTCTATTCTAGTTCGCTGGTGGGATGGGAGTATGGGATTGTTGCGGCCTAGCGCATTCTAGTGATGGTGCACTGATGGTTGGGGTGTGAGGGTTTTGGTGGGAAAGGGTGAAATCCATGCCATGTCCTTAATCGTCCTTGATCGTTGATGGTGATGTCCTTGAGTGTTGTTCTTCTTCCTAGAGGCATTGTCTCGACACCATTTCCCCTCCACCTCTTCACCATTTTACCGAGGTGAAAACCTAACCTTTCCGATCTCTATACACATTACGATAGATATACATGTGGCATTTTTCTTAGTGGTGCCACTTTGAAGGGTGTTGTTTGCATAAATATGACATTGTCATGCATGCGTTGGTTCTAAAGTTCAGTTGGTAGTCATGAAGTTAAGTTGATGTGTTTTTTAGGTGTTTCGCTTGGTGGTCGCGTCCAAATCTAGTTTTGGGAAGTCGAAATTTCTGTGGTGGATGTTCAACAAGCGGCACTTATATTCCCTTTTTAAAATAAAAAACGCTGCAAAAATTTTAACCTTTTTCGGAAATTCAAAATCTGATCTGCCAGCAGTAATGGGCCGCCCATCAAAAGGCCTCCAACCACCTTGGCAAAGCCTGCAAATGGGTGGTCAAAAAATGTCAAGGAATTTCTCCATTTCCTTCAGCCGCCGCCGGGCCGCAAGGAGACGATGCTGGGCCTGACCCAACTAAACCCCAAAAAATATTCCAACAACACGTGGCGTAGAGTCCCACTTCGCTTCGCGTCTCTTCTCTCTCACTGGCTTGTGTTGCGGGGGCTCGCAAGCCTCGGCCTGCCTTGTTGTCGCCTTGTCGGAGCGGCCGCTGCTGCTCCTCCCCTGCTGAAATCGATAGCGAAGAGAATGGCTCCCCTCTTCGCCGCCTCACACGCGTCCCTCATCCCCCTCTTCTCCCCGGACCCCGCCGCCGCCCGCCGGGTCCGCGGCACCCTCAGCTCCCGCAGCTCGGGCCTCCGCCTCCGCGGCGCCCCGAGGGCCGCCGGGCGTGGACGCGGCCGCGGCCGCGGGAGCGGGGGCATCCCCGACGAGTGGGGTAACCGCTCCCCGCCGGGGGCCCCCGAGCCCCCCGCGCAGCCCGAACCGCCCGTCGAGGAGGACGAGTGGGGCGGCGACGCCGCCGAGGGCAGCTCGCGCCCCATCGTCGTCGACGAGTGGGGCGAGCCCGCGGAACCCGAGACCGAGACCGAGCCCGAGCCCGAGGCGCCCTCCGCCGCTGACCCGCCTAGCCCAGCGGCCGACGACGAGTGGGAGGAGGAGCCTGCTGCGCCAGCGCCTGCGCCGGCGGAGGAGGAGGTGGATGAGCGGGCGGAGAGGAGGGAGGAGCTCAAGCGCTGCCTGGTGGACACGGTGTACGGCTCCGAGCTCGGGTTCCGGGCGTCCTCGGAGGTCAGAGGGGAGGTCGTCGAGCTAGTGACCCAGCTCGAGGCGGTCAACCCCACGTCCGCACCCGTCGAGGCGCCGGATCTCCTAGACGGCAACTGGATCCTCATGTGAGTTCTTGCTATGCGGAAAGCTATAATCATTTCCTGTGTTCTTGCAAGTTGGTCGGTTGATGATTTGGGGGTGATAAGCTGTGTTGCTACTTGCTACTGCTAGTAATCACCCATGTCGTTCAAATGATTGGGAGGTCAACTGGAATCTTTAATGATTAAGGGGCAGACCATTTTCTTCGAATGCACCTGCACAAGTAGATTGTTCTCTGTAATCAAAGGTTCAAAACTGAGCAGCTTCTTTAGCCATGTGACATGTACAACATTGAAGCATCTGTGAAAGTTCAAAGTTGCACAACAGCTTCTTTGAACTTTCACTGATGCTTCAATGTTTCTTGCTTCTATTGGACGCAAGAAACTGGTATTTATGGGTCCAATAGAATTTTGTTTGGTGCTTATTTATTGGTTTTGTTGAGATGCTTCTAACCATCAGGTAGACCATTCTTATGTGATCTTAAATGAAGTAGGACTAAATGTCCTCTTGTTCAAGGAGGTATATTATTACATAATCATGTTGGCATGTCCTGCTTCTAATCATTGATGTTGCTGGTTCTTTATTTTGGTAGCTTCTTGCTAAAAAAAAGTTACCTCAAGGTAAAACGGTTGCCTTATGATGTTTAATTATTTATTTGCAGATATACAGCATATTCTGAACTCTTGCCTATTCTAGCTGCTGGGGCAACTCCTTTTGTGAAAGTAAAGCAGATATCCCAAGAAATTGACTTGAAAAGCATGACGATAGTCAACGCTTCAACCCTTACGACTCCATTCGCGTCGTTTTCATTCAGTGCAACTGCCTCTTTTGAGGTTCAAAGTCCATCAAGGATAGAGGTACAGAATCGATAGCAATCAACGTGATGCTACCCTATTTGGATTTATTATTCAGTTATAGCAATAAGTCAACAGCACATTTTGAAAATTTAGATTTTTGATAGCATACCCTAACTGACTGTAATTGTGGATGCCGCATTAATAGTATTATGGCAACCATAACTTAGTTTAAATTTCAGTGCCAGATTATGATGCATGATATGCTTCTCAGTTGATACCTTAGTGCACAGATACTATATATAGCCTAACATTTCCTGTGATCATTAATAAATTGCTAGTTTCTTCATTTTTTGTTTAAGCTGTTTTTTGATAATAAGTAGAGTCAAACTTACATGCTAGTGATCTGTTGAATGCAGGTCCAATTTAAGGAGGGGAGCTTTCAGCCTCCAGCGATATCACCAACGGTGGATCTACCAGAACAGGTCGATATATTTGGACAGAAGATCAGCCTGGAGCCAGTCCAGCAAGTGCTCAACCCTTTGCAGCAAACATTTGCTAGCATTGCAGGATCCATTTCTGGACAGCCACCCCTCAAGGTACAAATTCCTGGCAACAATAGAGGCCGGTCATGGCTCCTGACAACCTACCTGGACAAAGACTTAAGGATCTCAAGAGGGGATGGAGGCTTGTTCATTCTCGCTAAAGAGGGTAGCGCTTTGCTAGATCAATTGTAAATCTGTAATAGGTCACGGTGGGAAAGGAAAAGTATCATTATTCTGAACTGCACAGAACTTAATACAAGACACCGTTTCATTCTTTACCTCTGCTTATCAAACAAGTTCGAGATATGCATTGCTATGAGATCTCACTCAGTAACCATGAATCAGTTACCCTGTGTTATACTCAAAGAGTCAGGCTAAGATTGAACATGGCAAGGGCAACATGGCATGAGCAATACTACTCGATATAAACAGTTGCCTTGCTTCTCTACATATTCCCAATCCCTCCAATTCAAAACATGATGTTCTAGAGTTGTGCGTATGGAAAGAGAAGTTGCGAGTTTCACCGGCGAAGAATGGAGCTTGGGGATTCGTGGTCAGAGACAGTGACGGTTGTGGAGTTCTGGCAGGTTCAGGCTGCTTACTAGCTGTCAATGATGCGTTATCAGCAGTAGCGGAGGCATGTTTGGCGGCGCTCCAAGCTGCCATGAATGGAGCGCCGTGAATGTTGGCATATCACAGATTGTTGTTGAGACGGATTCCGTGAATTTGGTTGCTTCCCTTCAATCATCGTCATTTGACCAGGCGCCAGGAGGTGCCATATTTCGAGAAATTCGCAACTTATTAGACTTGCACTTCACCATACATGGGATTGTTTCTGTTCCTCGTGTTTGTAACCAGTGTGCTCATGAGTTAGCTCATTCAGGCTTAGCTCGGGACCCGGATACTCCAATCATTTGGAGCATTCCCCTCCCTAGTTTTGTAAACACTTTGGTGGACTGTGATCTCATGGTTCCGCCTCCTGGCTGAATAAAGGAAGAGCTGTGTTTCAAAAAAAAAAGAAAGAGAAGTTGCGAGTAATAAAATTTATTTAGCATGAGCAAGGAAGGATAAAAAAAAGAGAGACATGAAATGAAGAAAAAGACAAAAGGCGATTTAAAAGTTGTAGGATATGTACGGTGGTAAACCAGGACGACAGGCTGTTCATTGCAAATACCAATTTGTACCAAACAACCTCACGCCTACATGAAGCACAGGTATCTTCTGATTCAGGTGAGATTTCGCCTTTCGCTTTCAAAATTAGGGAGTGTCAACAAAAAGAATCTTTGTGATCTATACGGGACTGAAGCAAGGTGTTATCTTTTGTTTCACAGGCTAGAAAGGGCTACCGAGATGTTTACTGACGAATTTTAATGGGCATTAGACATGAATATTTCAGACCCAGCATAGAAAAATGCTTCTAAATAGGGAACTATCAACTCAAGAGATGGTTTATAAATCATCTACCTTTCTTTTTACACGACTAAACTCCACCATGAGATACACGTTTATATAATTACACATGTTCCCCATCAGAAAACCATCCTGCCCCTGGAGGAGCAATTTGTATGATGAGCCCTCCAAGCAGTTGCTGCTCCTTGCTCACAACATCATGGAGAACAATGTGGCATACAGTCACACATGCCAAGTCTTGATTTTTTTTTTCTTGAAAGACGTAGGAGAACTGCACTTCATTATATTAAGAAGAAAAAAAAAGGGAAAGATCCCTAAGTACAAGGAACAGAACCCAACTCAACTCAACACACACCACACACACAGCCTAGCACCCACACACACTCAACCCAAAGAGGCTTTTTTCCAGAAACCAACACGCCCGTGACAAGGAAGGATCTGTGACCTAAAACCTTCTATCTATTCTACATACGGCTGTTAAAATGAAATTCCTCGAGCCCCTGCAATCGACCATAACTTCCAATTGCTTGATAGAAACAGATGGCACTCTTCACTGATTCTAGCAACGAAGCACAATGCCAACGACATATCCAACTGCGACACCAGCTCATCCTTCATCATTGTGTTCCTGATGTTTTTAAGGGGGCAAAGATCAAGAGGTCTCAAGGTTGGATCAGAGTTGTGTCAAAAAGACACTTTATGCTAGCAGCAAAAGTTGTATATTTAGTTAATGATACATTTGCATTACAAAGAAAGCACACCACTGAGGATTGGAGTCATATACAAACAAGACTGATGCAGTCATGCAGATACAAAAATGAGCCAAAGTATTGGTACAGAATCAATAACTCTAAATGGCTTATATAAAGATCTCCAGATCACAAACTGTTAGCTTTGGTTGTTATTATCCGCTTCTCCTACTTGCATTTTCATTGTCTTATTGGTTCAAACTACCATTTTGCAGTAAAAGCTTACCATTTTCCAGTACAGGCAAAATATGTGCGGGCTAGTGACACAAAATCCCATCAACAAGGTTTTTATACAGAGGGAGGATCAACCTGAAAAACAAAGTGGAATTCTCAAATAATTAAATGTAGCAACAGAAAACATGTTAGCATAGCTTGTAAGGAGAAAGCTGTGGACTGCACCTGATTTTCATGTTAGGACCACATCCTGCATCCTTTTGAACACCTCGTGAACAGATAACGGATCTACATCATATCTCACACCATCACCTCCGTACTGTACAAAGAGGTATTCTCTCGCAGACATTGGTGGGGGCAAAAGATCTGATATCTCTGCCACATCTTGGTTGGGTGGTAAAGGTATATCCCTTTGGTTTAGCGAGTAATAAACATCCGCCAAAAGAAGCCAGACAAGGTCAGCATCCATAGAGGCAAGGCCTGCCAATGCCCTTATAGCAGCTTCTTGCAAACCTGTCAAACTACTGTAGGCGATACCAACCACAAGGCCGCAAACCTTCTTTAGTACACTTTCTAATGCAATAGCGCTTCTTTTGCTGGAAGATATTGTGGCGATCATGTCCAGGACCGCAATCTGAATTTTTTGACTGGAGATCTCAGCCATGGGTTCCTCTGAGGTAAGTGAGGTATCCCTATATGGTAAAATGATTGCTTTTTCATCCATCATTGACATTCTTTTTCGGCGGAATGGAGATAATGCCAACAACCTCCAAACAATATGTCCATCCTTATGAAAGCGGCGAACATAAAAATCACCACCAGACATACTAACTGCTCTACTCAATACTTCAGTGCACTTTCTAACCACCGGCTGCAAAACAACAGTCTGGTAAGAGCAGAAATTACATAGAAGGGAGATAATGTACAATCAGGCTGCAATTAGAGCAAATGGAGGTTCATAGAATAAAGCAACAAACAAAAGAGTTCACAGTTCAGCAATTGTTGAAAATAGAAACACAGAGACTATCACATAAAAAAATAACTAGATGTCCCAACTAAACATCGCAAAATCCTGATACAAGCTTGTATAGATTATGTCTAAACACTTAAGCGAGTTCCAACTAACCAGGACATTAATTCCCTGACTACAAGAATAGAAACGAACTGAACCTTCAACAAAATGACGGACAATATAAAAAATAATGGAGTTGAAGCTATGAAGTGAACAGCATCACATGCCGTACCAAATTCAGGTATGTATCCACCTAAATTACTGTCCACCAACATAGTGGGAAGCCCCAGAAACTAAGGGAAAAGGGAAGGAAGGAGGTCCCTACAACACTTGCAGATTAGTGGCTTATCAGTTGGATGCGTGATATGTTCTGGTAGGTCAAAAGCCCTAGACCATGACTTTGTACAAGGGAGACATGAAAACTAACACTGATGAATGATCTCAATGTAGGAGGGCAGTTAACATGGGCATAGGCTAATATAAGAAATATTGTGAGTTTGTATATGGTTGTTTTCTTTCTCGAACATGCTGGAGAGCCGTGTTTCATTTCATTGAGTTATCTATGGTTGCTTATGGTGAAAATTAAAAGAACCAAGCTACGCAACTGAAAACAGATCAATCAGAGTCGAAAAAACATACCACCGATATCTTGTTCCTTAGACAGATAATCAAGTAAGGCCACAGTTTGTTCATAGCTGGGAGCAATCGATTCTCATCAACATCTTCGCTGGCATCTGTACCCTCAAGAAGTTCATCAAATGAGAGAAACTGGATGGACTCCTCAATAACCCCTTTACTTTGATTTTCACACTTGTAAGCCTCCTCAACCTTGGCGATAGATATAATAGCATTCTGAATACAACAGACAACAACATTATTATTGCCAAAACTATCAGAAATAACTTCATTGGGATGAAACATGGAAGTTGCAGGTATATGCTACCTGTGAATGTAATTTTTTACCAATATAAATACAAATGGCAATATACTAAAAAAAATACAAATGGCAATAGAAATTTTGATATGATAACTATCAGGTAGAAAGATTGCAAAAGGAGTCGAGCGATTGGTGCGCTATTCCACTGGTATAGAAATTGGAAAAACAAATAACTTGAACATAGATGTCCATGGGTACTGCATAAGCACAGTTAAGCTAGACATTCTTTGACAGACAGAATGACATACAAACCAAGTTAGCAACAAAAAAAAAATATCACTGCAAATGATGGCCAAAAAGGTAAGCAAATGAAACAATGGAAACACATGAAAAAGACAGCCCTAAAACTAAGAGTGGTATTTGCCTTCCAAGAAGACTGAAATTTTTCACAATTAGAACTTACAACGTGTTATTAACAGAAAAAGAAAATACCTCCACAACATCAAGGGCCACAAGACAAGCTGTTTCCTTAGTTGAAGAGAGAAGTGGGGTGGCAGCTGATAAGCAAGAACCTGTAAGTGATCCAACTATTCTCCTATATCTTCTCATCTCATTTAACTTACAAAGTAAGTCCTCCCAATATTCCAAGCTCATAAAATCAAGTTGAGCATCAGCATTCATTCTTCCTGATGCAATACAAAAGACAGGGCATTAGTGAGACTACAGAATAAAGCCACCTCGAATAAAGTAAATCTGAAAAAAATAAATACAAGGTGCCAAAAAAAACTATATAGAAAGAATGAAATATTTTATTTTATTTTGCATGGAAACGGTGGTTGAGGCTGAGGTGCTGAGCCATAACATATTGCATGAGGAAGTAAGAAAACCTGCAGCAGATATAGAAAAGTAACTAGAACATGCATAAGAGGATAAGAGTCACAAGAAAACCAAGCATAATGTTAACAGAGTATCATACAACAACAATAACAACATGAACAAAGCCTTTTATTTTCAAGCATGTTTTGGTGTATGCTAGAGCTGAACTAACGCAAGCTACAAAGGAAAATGGTGTAACAGGGTAAAAAGGCAATAAGTCAGCTACTCAGCTCAGTTGAGTACCATCATGTTTAGATATCTACACTAAAATATAGGCACTGCAAACTGCAAAATTTCATAGGAAAACAAGTAAAAAAAGGGAATGTGTGAGAGCATAGCATTATAGAAATGATAGACCCTAACTTCAATAAGAAATTTGCAAGAGCACTACACATTAATGATGCAGTATTAGCCCACCACATATTATCAAATATCAGCATGTAATTCAAAAGAAAATGGGAAACAATTTGGTGGTTATATGCATATTGATCATTTGCCTATTACTTTGATGAACTATAATAGGTGCTGTAGCCTGTAGAACATGCTGAAAAATAAGAATGAGTCCTATCAAGTAATTACCAGATGTTGCACTGGATTCGATTCTCTTCTCGATCATATTTTTTACTTCTTGGCCTTCTGAACTGACCTTCAAATAAAATGATTGGGCGTCATCTGGCAAACTAGTAGATTCATGTTTGCATGCCTTGGCAATCTCAGAAACCGCCTAGATAAACCAGAAAGAAACATGAAAATAAATTACTCACTCAGATGAAACATGAAGCATCAGTAATGCGCAGGCAGGCAGGCACACTCTGAAAAGATGTAAGCAAGTACTCTACATGTGCAGTGCTAGAAATAGTATCTTTGCACATATCAATGGAAGGAAAAATATTGCCACCGATTAATGGGTATTTGTATTTAACTTCGTATAGAATTTTGACATAATGAAAAAATTGCGGACTTCACACATAATTATTTAATTAACAGATAAATAACCATAACTAGCCATATTCTTAGAAAGCTTTGTCTGAAGAAGTCACTGTATCACTGTATTACCCCACACACCAATTTGTGGGCTTGAACCAAACCAAATAACCCAAAAAAAAAGCCTCCACAAAAACACCATCCCAACTGTGAGAAGGTACCAAACTGTGTACACAATATTACCTTCAGAAATGGAACAGTTAGATGTGGGTGGTCATGCCTGCCAAGTACCTCCAGCTCAGAAGAAACTGCTCGCATCTGTAAGAATTTACATGCACCATGATGAAATCAGTGGGATGAAACGTACTACCAAAATTAGGTTATTTTTCATTTAGTAAGACTTGCATAGATCCTCCCCTATATGTCACTTCAATTTTTTTTTGTTGCAAAAGGCCTCTTACAAATACTAGTGATATTCACGAACTTAACTTCCAGCAGCAGGTCATGGTTGGATTACTCATTATGCAGACCAATGATGGAAAGACTGACAGAAAAAACAAGGGATGACAATGGCAATTAAAAGTGGCAGCCAACCAAGCACACCGGAGTACCGGACAGAGCCTAAAGTTACTGCCAATCATCCAGCAGTGCTACAATTTTTATAAAAAAAAATCCACATAAGTGTATCACATAGGCCACAGGTGAAGTAGTAGCCGCTTTCAAGAACATAGGCATCGATGTGCTGGGTTGGCTGATCTATTGTTGCTTTATAAGTTGCGCAATTTTCTTACAGAGGAAGTACAGAAGCACCACCCAATTTCAAAAAATCAGCAAACAAACATAAAGTTTTGACCCTTGAGATTTATAGCCACCCTAAAACATACCGGTTCTTCCAAGAATGGTAAAATATCATGAGAAGCACCAATGTAACACAGCATTGAAGCAAGAACATCAGGGACATGGGGATTCATGTCCAAGTGACGTAGCTGTCTACAAAGAGAGTCAACAATGTAATCTGCATTCGCGACAACAAATTGGCCAACCTGTACAGGCAGGAAGACAAATCTTAAACAGAAAATCTAATTATAATTAAACAAACTATGGCACGAGATAAGGCAATCTATTACCGAACAATGACCGCCAGCAGCAGCAAGTGCTCTTAAGACAGCATCTGATGCAATTCTTATCTGAGCACTTGAGCTGATAAGTTCACGGAGCAGAAGATAAAGGGAAGAGTGCATAAACCCACTACGTGCAAAATCCTGACCAAGAACAGCACCCAAGACTCCAATTCCTTCAAGCATCACCTGAAACCACAAACTGAAATACTTGAGAAGACAGTATTTTTGAAACAGATGGTAAGGAGCGAAACAATTCCTTGTGAATGATAATTATTCATTATTACTGTGTGCAAAGCAGTGGTATCACGATAGAAGTGCAATGGCAGGTTCAAGTCTGTTAGGCATAACTCAACATCCTTTTCTGTTGGAAGATCCCACACTTCTGGACATATATATTCATGCAGAATACTGCCGATACAATGAATAATATTGTCTTTAGTACCCTTTTGTTCATTACATCCCCAGACTTCTCTTTCATTAGTAACTCCGTTATGTTTAACAGAAGCGATCAATTGATCAGTCTGACAAGCTGTCCTTACCATCTGTGCTGATCTCTTCTGGAACAGTTGCAAAAACATACCAAGAGATCTATCTGACAAACCATATATGAGCTCATTGAGCATGCAAACAGCAGAGCTTGCCTCGCGTAGTGTATGGCCAGCTTCACCATTCATGTACCACCTATGACCATCTCTGTAAATATTTTTGGATCGCAGCTCAGTGCTCAACCTCCTGAAGCGATTGAGTAGAATATCAACAAAAGGAGATAAAGATGCAGCAGTTTCTTTCCCTAGCATCAATAAGCAAATAAATATGATGAGCCACGATTACAGCACAAAAATGACAATTCGTAGAATGGGACAAGTGGAACACCCCTAAGTCACTAATTTGAGAAGAAGGTTGCACAGTACCTGACACTGTTGATAGGCCCACAAGTCTAATTATTCCAGCAAGAACCAAGTAAAGTTTCTGACTGCCAGCATGCACAAACCATGGAGGCACATGTGGCAACTCATATTCAACAGTACCAAGTATTGCATTCGAAAAACTGTTATCATGGATAACAGATATTTTGGAGACTGCCGGTGTATATGTGGCCTGCAGAGAACTATCAGTCGTATCTTTAGAATAGGCACCACCCTTCAACTCAGCAACTGAATAGAGGTACCTAACAGACAGTGGCTTTGATACGATTAACTTGTCCATTGAACCAGAAAACTGCGAACTATGACTTAAGCATAGACCCAAACAATCGAAGAAGCGGGTAGCAATAACCTGCCAGGGAATCAATTTCAAAGTCAATAGATGAATCATGCATCCACATAAGGAACATCTGAACCTCCAGGATTCCGGAAGGCGGTTTTGGGTGGGTGGACATTGGGTGGGGGGGTGTTCTCACAGGAGAATGGTGAAGATGATTTATCAGGAACTGAGGTCCTGCATAAAATGTCAGAGCCAACAGCCTCTTAGCATGTGACAGTGCAGCTGTCTCCTCACTTCCAAGTACCACTTGCGGCAACCTTTCAACTAGCCTGCTTAAAAATGAACAACAGTAAGAACTTTTCTCATGCAGGCCACCATCAACTGTGGTCATTTAAGAAAGGAAAAGAAAATAGCACAGGCCTGCTAAAAATATCAGAAATCTCATTTTCTGTGATAAAATTGTGACCCTGGTTGAAAAGATGAAGGAGAGCATCTTGTGCAGCCTCAGACACAGCGGTGGCATCACCACATGCAAGAACACACAAGCATTCCTGCAATGTTATATTTGTTAAGTTAAGAAAACAAATACAGCTTTGAGTCAAGGACTAGGAGATTGCTAACAAAGGTAAAGATATTATTTCTCTCGAATACAAAGGCAAAGATATGAATGACACAGTTGTAAAATAGCATAATCAAAGATCCTACTTTCATGCTCACAAGTGACAAAAATATTATAGTTCACATACCACAAGTAGCATCTTGCTTCGCTTTAATGTAGAGCTGCAGCTAGATAAAAGCCCCCTAACACCACTAACCACCGACCTCCTCACCTTCTCAGATGAATGAATGGAAAGCTGCAAAAGATCGCACAATATTAAGCATACTTAAGATTACATCAATACATCTTCTTTTTAAATATACTATATAACGAAAAAAAGAAGAAAAACATACATGTGGGAATGTAGCAGAAAGCAATTTATCAACATTACTAGTTGTTTCCTCAAGCCATTTTTTGGTCCGCTTTACATGTAGTGCCTTTCTATCAGTAGAGAGTTTATTGGCATCGGAGGTAGAGTCATCTGTAGTTTCATCATGAACTATCTGTTCAGATAGACTTTTGGTTGGTAATTGGCGAAGCATCTGCAATACATGCTCAGTTGAACCATCACCACCAGAAGAATGGACCCAATCCTCATTTATAGCCACATCAAGGGCACTAAAATTTTCCTTGTCATTTAGGACTATCATCAAAGCCTCTGTCAATCCAAGAATGGCTTGTTCAATGCTCAAAGAACTCCCAGCAGCACCGCTAATCATAGTCTTCGATGTGTAGAGAACCTTTCCGAGGCGACTGACAATTCCAGGAAGGAAAAAGGCAAGTGCATCAGCAGAACCTACCTAACAAGAAAAAGGGTTAATTAAATGAATTATATGCACTGTGGGCAAGGAAAAAACAATCTCAGCAGGAGGAATCATGCCTGTCATATAAAGACCATTGAGTAATGCCTTCATGTAATGTGAAATCTTGCCCACAAGAAAGATACTAGGGCATAACTACGAGGTTGATTGTCTTACTAATGCAATAAGGAGAAAATTCGTATCACATACTACCTCCGTCCTTACATATATGTCGTTTAGGACAAGCTAGTTAGTTCAAAAATGAACTAATTTGCTTGTCCTAAACGTCATATATTTAAGAACGGATATGATAGTAGGTAACATCAGTTGAATATATCATATCCATTATTTTGTTTCTAAATATAATTGAAATTTTCCATCTCCATAGCATTTTGCATTTCTCAACAAATATAATATGTTTGGCTATTCTAAGTGGTTCTTTTTTTCTGGGTAAAGAAGAACTTGCATTTCTAACTTCTTGGGTTCAGGAATTTTTCTATAACTTAAATGACTCAACCAGAGCTTTTCAAATTCTTTTAGCTAGATTGATTATTATGCCAATCATCCAATTCTTGTAGCTTCACTCTAGTTCATGCTTCTACGTTGTGGCAGGTGTAGTTCGGGAAGAAAATATTAACAGGCAAGTGGTAATAAATTTTATGTTTAACTGCTAAGCATCTTCTCACCTTGGCAATAAGAATACGGAGAGTGTGTAATGCTTCCTTTCTAACATCTGCACTTCCACGGTGCCCTCTTGATGCCTCAAGTTCTGATGCCTTTCATATGAAAACAAACATTAATGAGAACTAAAGCTAAGCCATTTTCCCACTAAGAAATGGACGCACACTATATTCAGGAATGTATGTCATACCTGTAGAAGAAGTGAGAGCCAGTGTCCGACGGCAGCTGAAGCATTTTGTGACTGAAGGAATGCAAGCAAGCACTCTTCTGGCTGTGCAGGAAGCTTTGAGTGAGCTACACTCCTGGCCTCCAAGCTTGTATTGGTTGAGGTCGTAGGCAACATTATTGCTTGCTTGCAATAACAGGACTGCTCTAAGCATGGTTGTAACTGCAAAACCATGGCTCTGAAGCATCTTATGATTCCACTGCGGAACTCCTCTGATGCCTCCAAAGGTGAAAGCATAGCCCCAGAAGTCAACTTTTTCAGCATTGCAACCATCTAGGGGGAGTGGGAAAACGTGAGTTAAAAATGTAGCTATGCAGATTAAAACCCAGAAGAAAACATAATCCTCATTGTGTGCCTAATTCATTTCATAAAACACTCAATTGTCCAAAGATCAACTACTGAATCAAATAATGCTTAGTTACATTACACTGCAGAGTATGCAGGTTTCAGTAAAGCAGCTAATTGGCAGGGTGCAACTAAGGGATCCATGAGATAATGCTAGGCTAGAGCAGAATTAAGTGTCTGACCTGATTGACCGAACTGAGACGGCACTTGGTCAGGAGTACTTCAAGGCAGGCTAGCCCAGCTTCAGCGACGGCATCAGTGATGTCACCAGTACCCTGCCCCGGCGCATTGCCTTGCTTCCTGCACTGCACCGACGCATCCAGGAGCATCAGCAGTGGAAATACTGTATAGCTGAAAGGGAAGGGGAATAAACACAAATTAGCAGGCCCAAACCAAAATCAAAACAAAAGGAAGAGGTGCCTGAGAAGATTACTCGAAGCAGAGCTGCAGTGCGGGGGCGGGGGCGGAGCGGAGGAAGGCGGCCATTTCGCGTAGGGAGGAGGCGGAGCTGGAGGCGGCGCGGCGGCTGCGGAGGAGGTCGAGGAGAGCGACGGTGTGGGGCTTGAGCTGAGCGAAGACGGCGGCTAGGGTTTCGTCGGAGGCCGCCGCCGCCTCCATCTCCGTCTAACTCGGCGGCGACGGTAAGGAGGAGCCAAACTCTGGGATCGCTTCGTGCGTTGCGCACTTGCGCTTGCCTGCTTCCAGTCGTCGCGGGTCGCGAGGGTTCAAGGTCTGTCGGGAGGAGACGAGACCAGACGCCTCGGGGGTTTTTCCTGAAGCGACGAGGAGGAAGGAAAGGAAACAGGAGGGAGACGAAGGTGGCAATGACAAGATTGCGTGTATGGGCAAGGAAAGCGTAAAAATACTGTATGTCTCTACCCCTAAAAAGCGCCTACGGGCAACGTCGACATGCGTGGCTCTACCACTCTTCTGAGATATTTCGAAATTTAACCCTATCTTCCCAGGCCTCACGCGAGATGATCCTAAGTTCGCAAGTCTTTCAAAATTTAACCCTGAGGCACGCGAACTCTTCGATTCGGGGGGTTTTCAACATTTTTTGGCATTTCGGGATTTTCCCTCTCCAGCTCAACTGAACGGACCGTTTTGCCCTGCCCTTCTCTCCTCTCCACCACTGACATGTGGGTCCCACGTCCGGGGTCTTCTTCAACCTCCCTTCTCTCCTTGTCTACCGGGAAGGGCACCGCTAGCGGCCATGGGCACGGCCGTCGAGACGGCCTCCACATCTCCGCCCACCCGTCGCACCGCGCCACCCTCATCCTCACTAAACAAGGAGGTGATCCTTCTAAGCCAAACCATCCAACTAATAAGAAGTGTCCAAGTCATAAGATCAACTTTGTACATGCAACCAAATAATGAGCAAATGCATTATTTGTGCATGCTAATAAGTAAACCAACAATCAAACACACTCTAAGTATCTAAGATTCCTAACTTCGGACCAAACCACGATCATAGGCTTTTGCGAGTCTGATCATAATTATTATCTCATCTAAACTTATTCAAGATATAATTTTGCAAAGGTGGTATGGTGGTAAGCCATAAGCCACATTTTTTTTTCATGTCGTATGTTAATTTTTGTTAACTAACTTTGCTAACCCTTCCTCTTAGAAAAAAAATTGATCATACTTTTGTGGTAAAATCTAAGTCACACTTTCGTCTAACCATAGTATGATGAAGATGAATGCGAAATATCGAGTTCAAATGCTCATTTCATATCAATACCAGTTGCAGATGTAAATTAAAGCCCCTTTAGAAGCATAACACCCAAGTTGAAAGCACATTGTTGATGTCATCCTCCAAAATATATGAAGTGTAGGAATGCAAAAAATCTTTGAACATAGTGATGAGACTAATTTGCATATTTTGAAATGGTGTCCGAGACAATCTCCTCCTTTGGATAAACAGATATAGTAATTTACCTTTCTTCAAGGGGTGGGTTTAGTGATGGGGTAGCGAACTCAAGCCCCCCTCCCCCCACTGGGCAACGCCGCTTGGATAATGGAGGCCTCTTCTAGTTCCTTTATGATTTTTTAGCAAGAAGAGGAGAAGAGAGTGAAAGAAGGGGGAGAAGAGGGAGTTCCTCCTTAGGTTGACCGCAACGGACCCTCTATCCGATCCCACAAGCGCAAAATGCGTAATTGACGAGCATTATAGCACGTCCAACAACTACTGCATCCCCATCCTCATCAGAGGTTTTTTTAGGTACACAATATGACCTAACGGTCGTATTATCGGTTTCTTCGGTTTTTTTCTCTAAGGGTAAAATGGTAATTTTTAACATATATTATTTTTTAAAAAAATTCCCCGCTACCCACCCGGGCCACTCGTGCGCACGGTATCCTCCTCCCACAAATATTTGATATATTACAAAAATGAGATGTTACATTTCCGAAAATACCCTTATACTACCCATACGACCTTTCAATACTACCGTACGACAGCTAAAAAACCGGTCGTATAGAATTAATCTCAACCGTCGAATCCTTACATATAGGTCCTTTTCTATTACATACAAGTCCTTTTTCAACCGACCTCCGAACTCTCAGATTCTACTTCTCTCCTCTCTTGTATTCCACCTTGCGTTGCAGGCCTCCTCCTTCACCGCCGCCGCCGCCTCCACCTGGGCTCCTCCATCGATGAGGCTCGATGAGGGCCTGCGCGGTGGCCGCTAGAAGGCTCTCTCTTTTGCGTGCTCAACATCTTCTCTCCTGTGCTCATATCTGCTATATTTGCGCATGCAGATGCGGTTGTTTGCTGGAGTCAGTCTTAACTTACAGCTCTACATCTGCCACTTGCTTCTTTTTTAGTTTGTAGCGTATTTTCTCCCGTCTTTCCCAAAGTGTTCTGCTGATGAAATAAAGTCCAGTTAAAAAATCATCGGCCACAGACAAACGAGCTTTTTTTTAAGGAAAACACAAAAACGTGTTTGCAAGCAAAGTCGAGAATAAATTCAGAGTCTCGGAGGTTATGAAATGTTTGAGATCACTTATTTACTCCAAGGAAGCATATACATTCGTCCAGTTGCAGCCCGCGGGCTGAAACAGGAAGAGAAGCTCCACCTGACGTCTTTTTTTCGAGGAAAAGGAGAGCTTTCATTAACTAGGAGGAATAAGATTACAGTCTTGTTCAACTAGTCCTATCACACACATAGGTGCACATCCTAGCCAAACAGCAGAATGGCAAGTCCTACTAGCCATACGAGCTAAATCATTTGCTACCATATCACACTCTCTTCTCACCTAAGCTATTCTTAGTTCGGATAGAACTTGCTCGAGGTCATTTGCTTCTTGCACCGCAAAGCTGACCTCCAATCTATCCTCTCTGCTCCTCATAGGTCATAGCATGGTTAATCTGGGCACAACCTCTAAAATCACCTGGCCCGGGGCCCATTCAGGGCTTGTTCGCTTACATCGGATTCAATCCAGCCGGAATAATAGATATATCAAGAAATTTATGATAGAGACTCAGATTCATTCCGGATAGAAATTTAATTTGCTTATCATGATAGGTAGAACAAGAGACCGAAGAGCCGGATTGATTCCACACCTCTTGACTAGTGGATTGATTCCGAGTCCCATGGTGTGCCTATCATGAGTAAATTAATTTTCGACCCGGAATAAATCCGGATCTCTTGTAGTAGCTATCATTATTTTCTTATTACATTTATCAATTCCGGTCGGAATCAATCCGGTGGAAACAAATGAGGCCTCAATCGCTAACCGGATTCCCTCAACACACGCTCTAGCTTCAGCTTCCAATGCACTCACACAATGAAACAGAGCTCTCCAAGCTGTGAAGATTACCTCACCCTTGTGGTTTCTTGCTATAACGCCCACCCCTGCCTCTCCTGTTTGGGCCACCTAAGAACCATGGACATTCACCTTAACCCAATCTTCGGGAGGAGGGTGTGCCATTTCAGAGTTCCATTAGTATACAGGTTGTGTTGTTCTATGTTGTCGGAACTGCAACTTTGCTCCTTCCCCTTCCCTGTGTCGTCCCTCACCTGATGTATGCTTAGCTCACAAGTGTTATGGATACGCAATAGGAGCTGAATTGATCCTTCAATATTTGTGTCACTGGACTGATGGATGATGTTGTTATTGACAGTCCAAGCTCTCTAAAGAATCAATTTGACCCAGTCACGTTGTGTAGGAGAACAACGATCAAGCAACAATAGCAACCAATCCGGCCCAGAATATTCAAACATAGCTTCTCTTGGGAGCTTCCAATATACTCGCATTGCTTGTCTCAAATTTTTCGCCTGTGGGCAAGCAACTGTAGAATGATAGCTGGTTTCAGGAGCAAGGCCACAAAGGTTGCAGATGTCCTCTACATCCATTTTCCTTATGTATTTCACATGTTTGGTGAGAAGTGCATCTCTACATAATTTCCATGCAACCATATTAACCTTCGGAGGGACTCTTCCTTTCCAAATATTGTTCCACATTTTGCTTTCTCCATCAGGCGATCCACTCAATGCCGAGGATGTCTCTATGTTTTGCAACTTCAGAGCCTGGTTGTATGCACTCCGAACTAAAAAAAAAAAGTCCAGATTTTTCCATGGACCAGGCTAAAAATTATTCTGACAATCTTGCTGGGAGTTTGATCTTTGCTATTGCTCCTGAATCAGCCGCATTAAAGATGCCAGCAATTTTGTTGTAATCCCAGTTCGCCCCTGCAGAATAGCTCCACCTGACGTCTTCCTGACCAGCGACCAGATCAAAGTTCAGCTCTGGAAAAATGTTTGAACTTTTCGTTTGAAACCTTGCAGATGTTTCGATAATTTTTCTTGACATTTGGATTCTGATCAACACATACAACCCCACGCATGATTGCTTGCCTGGTTGTCCAAAGCAAATTAATAGATCCACCAACCAATTAGTTTGAGGAGCCTACATGGCTACACATATGTTCCCTCTTGAGAAAGTGTCAAAGTTTCAATAACCTTTTTTTAAAAAAAACTTAATGCTTCAATAACTTGAGCAGAGCACAAAAGGGTAATCATTGCCAGCCACAGGCTCAATCAATCGAGAAGATAATCCAGGGGTTCACACCAGGACGATCATATGCCAACATCTTCCCTTCATTGGCCAGAGAGGAGCTAAACCATGACTGCAAGCAAACGCTGACGAAAATAGATGAACACATTCAATCATGCATGTCATTTGTCCCTAATTGATTCTCCTTTTTTGTTCTGTTATTCACAAGAACACCACACCTCATCTATACCTTCCTAAATTAATCTCCCCCAAAAAAGAACAAAGTGAAAACTGACATGATCAAGGTATGAAATCGACGATCGACACGCACGCGTATCGTGGGGATCTGTGGGTCGGTCACGAGAAGATGTTGTCGAACGCGGCGGCGGTGATGGCGCGCGAGAACTCCTGGAAGTTGATGCGCCCGTCGCCGTCGGTGTCGGCCTCCTTGATCATCCCCGTGAGCTCCTTGACGGTGAGCGCGTGGCCGAGCCTGGCCATGGAGTGCGCGAGCTCGGCCGCGGTGATGAACCCGTTGCCGTCGCGGTCGAAGATGGAGAAGAGCCTGCGGAGCTGGTCCTCGGAGTAGGGGGAGCGGTCGGCGAGGAGGTCGGGTGCCACGAGCGCGACGAACTCGGAGAACTCGACGAGGCCGTTGGAGTTGGTGTCGGCGCGGGAGATGAGCGCGTCGAGCTGGTCGGCGCTGGGCGTGAGGCCCAGGGACCGGAGCAGGGACCCGAGCTCCAGCTGCGTCAGGCTGCCGTCGGCGTTGCGGTCGAAGGAGCGGAAGATCTCCCGGAGCTCCGCCAGCTGGTCGTCGTCCAGCCGGGACTGCTGCTGCTGCGCCGCCGCCTGGCTGATGGCAGCGGCCACGGAGGTGCCGCCCCGCCGGGTGGCCTCCGGCGACGGGGAGGCCGGTGGCTTGTGCGCGGCGGCGTCGACGGCGGGGTCTCCGGTGGTGGCGTCGCTCATGTCGGGATCGGGAGGCGGGGACGGAGACGGGGAGGAGGCCACGAATTGGGTGGAGCGGCCGGAGAAGTCGGATCTTGGAGGTGTTGGCGCCCTGGAATGGCGGATCAGGAGTGGAGAGGCACGTACTACTCCCTATATGAGAGGGCGCGCGCGCGGGGCATCCAGTGTACAACAGACATAGCTTTATTTTTTCTTCAACCATGGCACGGCACGGCACCACGCGCCGGAACTCGGGACGTGGCCGCCGGCAGCCAGAGACGTGTTGGAAGGGGCAAAGCCAAACTAGAGGAGCAGATCAACGATTGACGTGGATCATTCTAAAAAAAAAAAAGATAGACGTGGATCCTTTGGCACTAAGGCCCACGCGTCAGTGAGTGAATCTCTATGCAACTATTGCAGAGAAAGCTCCAGCCTGTTCGTTTGGCTGGTGGCTGGTGCTGCTGGTTTTTTTTAGAGAAAAGTACTGCTGGCTAGTGGCTGATAAGCCAAACGAACAGGACGCTCATCCCCCTAGTGCACATCTCCTTTCGTGGGTGGATCTAAAATCATGCATTGTTGCTTCTGCATTTTATTTATTTATTTAATATTAAGTTTATGCATGTGTCTTACTATGGGTAACTAGAGATTTTCAACATGGAAGCATATTCATTTTTTAGGGATCATATTAACAATATAGTGAGAGGCTCACCGAGATTTACTACTTTAGTGTCAAACCAAAAAATGAATATAGCATAAAATAAAATTGAGAGAATTTCCTCAATGCCACTGAAAATCATAACACTCCCCTTGTTGCTATTGCTATTGGACATTTTCAGTTTCCTTCACTGCCACTACATCAATTTTCCATTTCCTTTACTAACATTTTCGTCAATGGTGTTAAAGTTATTCTCGCTGACAAGATGGACCCACCATCTGACCATGTGTCTCGCTATTAACTTTGACTAGATTACCCCCTCATCCACTCAACATTAGCAAGCAAGGATGACGAGCAACGGCCACACTCCACCTTTTCCTTTTACATGCCGCACCGTGACAACCCACTCCAGCGTCGTCGCGAACTCCTGTTCCACCCACCGCCATCGACACACCTGTCGTACGGACATCTCTGGACCCACTACTCAAGTAGGTACTGAGACCGACTACTCCGTAGGCCCCTGAGACTACTCGACTTGGGCAACACGGCACCTGCTGGCGTGGAGCGCAAGGCCTGCAGAGGATTAGTACTCGGTTAGGAAGCTAAACATGTCCGGATCCATGTAGAGTACTCCTAGCCGTACACGACTAGTACTCCTCTGGCAAACCGACTTGTAACCCTGCCTCCCGCACTATATAAGGCGAGGCAGGGACCCCTATCTCATCATCCGCATCATCTTGTAAACACACCCAATCAATCCAGAGCTACGCAGCATACAGGACGTAGGGTATTACGCACCTCGCGGCCCGAACCTGTCTAAATTGTGTGCCACGTGTCTCTCCTTCGAGCTTCCGATCTCGGCGAGGCCACATTCATCTACCTCGGGTACTCCCCTTGGTAGGTTACCGGTCTAAAACACCGACAGCTGGCGCGCCAGGTAGGGGATCTCGTCGAAGATCACATGGCGAACTCGACGGCTTCAATCGTCATCAGGCCAACGACCGCCTTCAACCGCGGCGACACCTTCGTCTTCGGCTCCTGGGTCTGCACTGCTGACGGCGTTGGATCCTTCCAGCGCTACCTCACCATGACCCCGGACCCGGAGACCGGGCTCGTGACGCTTCCCGAAGCCATCACGGGCCAACTCGTCGAGAAATTCGACGAATTTTCGCTCAGCACCCAAGTCGCCGACTTCGAGTTCGGATCCGCCTCCAACTCGAACTCGACGTCGCCCTGGATCGTGTCATGCGAGCCGGCTCCTGAGCCATCGTGTGAAACGGTCCTCCTCCTTGAGCACTTCCCATACGGCCTCTGCAACTCCACCAGGGCCCACGCGGAAGCTCTCGCTGCTCGTCGGGCCGGCAAGGAGATCGTCTCCGAGTCCTCCTCGGACTCCAACACCATCCCCGACTACAACTCGGACTCCTCCTACGAGTTCGACTTCGGTCTCGATCCGATCGAGTCCGAGTTCGAACTCAACTCCATCGAGGAACCATTGACAGGTCCTGCCGCTGGCTTGGTCATCACGTCCACTCCCGCCGGCAGATTTGTCTACTGGCCCGACCGCAAGCCCGCAGACCTGATCAACAACAACTCACGCTGCATCGCCTACCTCGAGACACTCCCCTTCTAGGAGGGGACACCACTGAACCCGATCGAGGAAGAGCACACGCCAACCGAGGTGGCGACTACTGACTCCGGACTCTGCACGCCTGATCGCGAGGTGTTCATGGCAGCCGGAGAAGTTGGAACCTCAGGCAACCAAGCTGATCGCTACCTCGAAGACATCTCAGCTGACGAAGAATCAGCCAATGCACCCCCAGACGAGACTACTGAGGCCAAGAACGCTCGACGCGAGCGCAACAGAAGACGAGCTGATCGGCGCAGGCGGCTCCGAGAAGCTTTTCCCATCCGGAACCTCACCGAGGCTCTGAACCAAGTCGAAAGCCGGGTGCATACTACCCCTGAGCAATGCCTCATGTCCATCTCTACGATAGCTCGAACAGCTCAGGGACACCGTGCAGGCGAACTCATCGCCAAGCTTGCTGAAGACGCCTACTTCATGCGGGTCGACAACAGAGTCACCCCAGTTCCACCCATCGGAAACCACGAAGCCACTAGTCACAGCCCAGCAGACGGCGGACGCAACCGCGTTCGTCGCGAACACTAGCCAAACCCCAACCGCTCTAGAGCCTCGGCGGGAGGACCCTCACAGGGTGGCAACAGCCAAGCTGGCGGTAGTCGCGGTGGCGGCAGCAGCGGCGGAAGTTCATCCTATGGCGCCGGCAGAAGAGCTGGTGGCGGCGGCGATCGCGAGGGTCGAGGCCACGCGAACAGCCACGCCACCGGCAACGCACGCAGCGGCTACGACGCTCGCCACAGGATCGACGAGATCCGCCGCAAGAAGGCTACTGAAGCAAGCGACAGCGACGGCTTCCCCGCCTACTCCGCACGACTTCGCGATCTGCTTCTTCCCGAGAAATTCAAACCCCTCAGGATCATCAAGTACGATGCAAAACAAGACCCAGTTCAGTGGCTCAGGTGCTATGCCCTGTCCATTGAAAACGCTGGTGGCAACAACGACACCAAGTGTCTCTACTTCCCCTTCTGTCTGGACCAGGCTCCACTCACATGGCTCGAGTCACTGGAAAAGAACTCGATTGACCAGTGGGACCAGCTGAAGGCTCAGTTCACCAGCAACTTCGCGGGCGCCATGGGACGCTCGGGTACTCGCATGGACTTGGCAATGGTCAAACAGGAACAAGGCGAGACGCTCCGCCAGTACATGCGGCGCTTTTTCGACAAGCGCGCGACCGTAGTCGACGTCACCGACAAAGAAGTCATCGACCTCTTTCAAGACGGGCTCTATCACCATCGCACCTTTGAAGACTTCGGTCGCCGCCGCCCGAGTTTCATCACCAAACTCAACGACATGATCACATCATGGGCCGACGAAGAGGACAAGGCGAACGCCAAGTACGACTCCATTTGCGGCAAGAGCAAAAACAACACGGGCGGCAACAACAACAACAACAAAGATCAAGGGGGTCGCAACAACAACAATAACTACTCGGGTCCTAACTGCAAGCGCAAGCCAGACAACACAGTCGCGGCTATACAGCGCCCTGCGAAGGACAACTCCAAAAAGACCTCAGGCGGCTTCAAAGACTTGCTCAAAGAGAAGTGTCCGTGGCATCTAGATGGCAACCACACGACCGACCAGTGCTACCAACTCCAGCGAGCACTCAAGGATATTCCCGAGCCACGGCCTCCTCACGACAAGAAGAGCAAGAAAAAAGCTGATGAAGACAACGGTGACTTCCAAGAGCCCGACAAGACGGTGAATGTCCTCTTCAGCGGACTACCCACCAGACGGTCTCAGAAGGTCACCCGACGGGAAGTCTTGAACATTGAACCAGCGGTACCGACACCTCTAAGGTGGTCGGAGGTACCCATCACCTTCTCCTGCGCGGATCAATGGACAAGCTTCTCTGAGCCAGGACGTTTCCCACTCGTCCTGAAACAAGTAGTCGCGGGCTCCAGACTCAACAATGTACTCATCGACGGTGGGAGCGGACTCAATGTCCTCTTCACCAAGACCTTCAAGAAGATGAAGCTCGACATCACCGACATGCTCACCAAGAGCACATCACCTTTCTACGGCATCGTCCCCGGTAACGCGGCTATACCACTTGGCTCAGTGGTTCTGCCAGTTACCTTCGGAGACTCAAGGGAGAACTACCGCACCGAGTACATCAAGTTCGAGGTTGCGGACTTCGAGACTTCCTACCATGCCATCCTCGGCAGACCAGCTATCGCCAAGTTCATGGCGGTACCCCACTACACCTACTTGGTACTCAAAATGCCAAGTCCTGCCGGAGTACTCACGTTGCAAGGGGACTTGAAGATTTCTTTCGACTGCGACACCGAAGCCGTGGAACTCGCAGCGACCAATCAAGTACCCAACGCAATGATGGAAATCTTCGCTGCGTCCAAGAAGCTCGCCCCAACCGAACTCGAGATACCTGAGAAGACCGACACCGCAAACAAGCCTCAACCAACAGAGGAAGTACAGGTGAAGGCCATCGACCTCGGGACGGGCGACAGCAGCAAGACTACCATGATCGGGGTAGGGCTCGACCCGAAATAGGAAGACGCGCTCGTCAGCTTCCTTCGGGCTAACCGAGACATCTTCGCGTGGAAGCCTGCGGACATGCCAGGTGTGCCTAGGAGGCTGATCGAGCACTCACTCAACGTCGACCCTAAAGCTATCCCCAAGCGACAACACCTCCGCTGTTTTGCTGACGACCGACGGGACGCCATCAAGAAGGAACTCGCCAAACTACTCGCGGCTGGCTTCATCTGAGAAGTCTTCCATCCTACGTGGCTCGCCAACCCCGTCCTTGTCCGCAAGAAGAACACGAATGAGTGGAGGATGTGCGTCGACTACACAGACCTCAACAAGCATTGCCCCAAGGACCCCTTCGGGTTGCCACGGATTGACCAAGTCATTGACTCCACGGCGGGCTGCGACCTGCTCTGCTTCCTCGACTGCTATTCTAGGTACCACCAGATCGCTATCAAGGAAGAAGACCAGGAGAAGACCGCGTTCATCACCCCGTTCGGCGCCTACTGCTACACGACAATGTCGTTCGGGTTGAAGAACGCCGGTGCTACCTACCAGCGAGCTATCCAGGCCTGCTTCAAGAAGCAGCTCAACAAGAACGTCGAAGCCTATGTGGATGACGTGGTCGTCAAGACCAGAAACTCCGACACGCTCATCGTCGATCTTGAAGAGACTTTCGCATCCCTGCGAGAGTACCAATGGAAGCTCAATCCCAACAAGTGCGTCTTCGACGTACCATCTGGGAAACTACTCAGCTTCATCATCAGCCATCACGGCATCGAAGCCAACCCCGAGAAGATCTCCGCCATCACCAATATGAAAGCTCCAACCTGCATCAAGGATGTCCAGAAGATGACCGAGTGCATGGCGGCACTGAACAAATTCATCTCGAAGCTCGAAGAACGAGGGCTACCCTTCTTCAAGCTACTCAAGCACCAAGAGAAGTTCGTGTGGACCGCGGAGGCTGATCAAGCTCTGGCATAGCTCAAAGACTTCCTGTCCAAGCCACTGGTCCTCACAGCTCCTCGCAAAAAGGAGCAGCTACTGCTCTACCTCACTGCGACTACTCACGTGGTCAGTACTACCATCATCGTCGAGCGGCAGGAAGAAGGCCACGCTTACCCAGTCCAGCGACCAGTCTACTTCATCAGCGAGGTTCTGTCAGAGTTCAAGTCAAGATACCAGCCTGTACAGAAGCTACTCTACGCAGTACTCATCACCTCGCGGAAGCTACGACACTACTTCCAGGAGTACTCGATTGTTGTCATCACCGACTATCCGCTCGGCGACATCCTCCGCAATCAAGATGCTACTGGAAGAATCTCCAAGTGGGCGGTCGAACTTGGCGCCCTCAACATCGACTTCAAGCCACGCACCGCCATCAAGTCTCAAGTACTAGTCGACTTCATGGCAGAGTGGCGGGAGAATCAGCTACCAACTCCTACAGAACGACCAGAGCACTGGGTGATGTACTTCGACGGCTCACTCAAGCTCGAAGGCGCGGGCGCAGGCGTACTCCTGATTTCTCCAATGGGCGAACAACTCAAGTACGTCCTGCAGATCTTCTGGAAGGTCTCAAACAACGAAGCCGAGTACGAAGCCCTGATGCACGGGCTCCGCCTCGCAATCTCACTGGGCATCAAGCGACTACTAGTCTACGGCGACTCCGCAGTGGTCATCAACCGAGTCAACAAGTCTTGGGATCGCAACAAGGAGAACATGGACGCCTATTGCCTTGAAGTCTGCAAGCTCGAGAACAAATTCTATGGTCTCGAGTTCCACCACGTCGTCCGTGATAACAATGTTGCAGCGGACGTCCTGTCGAAGCTTGGTTCTACTCGCGCGCAAGTACCCGACAGAGTCTTCGTCCACGAGCTTCACGCGCCATCCATCCCGGAGTCGGCGCCAACGACCACTGACCCTGTGCCACCACAGCCCGGTCAGGAGGTCATGATGATCGATGTGGACTGGAGACAACCCTTCATCGACTACATCCGCGAGCAGAAGGTTCCCTCCGACAAGAACATGGCCGAACAACTCGTCCGCCGAGCCAAGACCTACGTACTAGTCGGAGACAAGCTCTACAGGCGGGGTGCCACTTTTGGAGTACTCATGAAGTGGATACCTCGGGATGAAGGCGATGACATCTTGGAGGAGATCCACAAAGTCGTCTGTGGTAACCACGCGTCCTCTCGCACACTGGTGAGCAAAGCTTTCCGATGAGCCTTCTACTGGCCTACAGCTCTCGCCGACGCTGAAGAACTCGTCAGAAAATGCCAAGGATGTCAATTCTTCGCCAAGCAGCAACACGTCCCGGCCTACAAGCTAGTCACCATACCACCAACCTGGTCCTTTGCCGGCTGGGGGCTCGACATGATTGGGCCTCTGCCAAATGCGTCAGGGGGATTCAATAGAGTCTTGGTGGCCATCGACAAGTTCACCAAGTGGATCGAAGTCAAGCCGGTTAACTGCCCTAAGGCCGACAGAGTACTCGACTTCTTGGATGAACTCGTGCATCGCTACGGGCTACCCTATCGCATCATCACAGACTTGGGTTCCAACTTCAACAACCATCAGTTCTGGGAATACTGCGAGAACAGCGGGATCGATGTCCGGTACGTCTCAGTCGCCCATCCCCGCGCCAACAGCCAAGTTGAGCGCGCCAACGGGATGGTACTCGACGCCCTCAAGAAGCGATTGCACGATGCAGCTAACACCAAAGGAGGTAAGTGGATCAAGGAACTACCCAATGCACTCTGGGGGCTTCGTACTCAACCTACCAAGCCAACAGGGCAGTCGCCCTATTTCCTGGTCTACGGTTCCGAAGCCATCCTACCCACCGACGTGATGTGGGAATCCTCGGCAGTAGAACAGTACGACGAAGGCATCTCAGAAGATAGTAGACGGGTTGACATCGACAGCCTCGAAGAAGCCCGCTGCGCCGCCCTCGTCCAATCAGCAAGGTACCTGGAGGGTATCCGACGCTATCACGATCGCAACGTCAAGGAACGCTCCTTCAACGTCGGCGATCTAGTCCTCCCTCGTATCCAGAACATGGACGGACTACACAAGCTCAGCTCGCCATGGGAAGGTCCCTTCGTAGTCTCCAAGGTGACCAGACCAGGCTCCTATCGCCTCTAAGCGCTTGAAGGCAACGACATCAGCAACTCATGGAACGTCGACCAGTTGTGTCGCTTCTACGCGTAGTCACTCGACTACTCATCTACGGGTCCGGCCTATACGGCTACTCACGGACTCTTCGCTATAAGCTGCCTCTCGGTCCCAGCACTAGTCTCCGGACTACTACTCTCCAAGATCTAGCGTCAACGACTACTAACGGATCTTGGGCCGCCCAAAGCATCAAGGACTTTGGCGGCGGTCTACAGACCATGTACTCTAGATCCAGCCTATACGGCTACTAACGGATCTTTAGTTGTAAGCGGCTCACGAGCCCCAGCAATCACTTAGCCGTAGGCGGCCTACGGGTCCTGGCGACTACACTTGTAACGGCCCTGGCCACCCAGGTGTACTTATTCATCAGTAATAAAGTTTGATTGTACTCAACTTCTTTACTGTGCCTTCTAACTAGGCAAACTCTACCGAGTACTACTACTCACGACTCCTCCACAGTTTGGTACTCCGCGCACTTCGCTGCAAGTGGCGGTTACGAGTACTCATTCATATACAAAGCGTGGACAACTTTCATTGATAAATCAAACGAGTTACTGACTACTTTGTTTGTTTTACATGAATTACTCTAAGCTACCTCTATAGGTACATCTACTGAAGATTAAGCTTCTCCGCCACCTGTTCAGCGATGGGCGCCATCTCTTCGAGGAGAACCTTGTATTGTTCATCGCTGCAGTTCGCCGCAAGCCCGCCGGCCACCACATCCACTGGTGCTTTCGGGAAGTACGACTTCATGTACGCCAGCACCTGGTTCGGGATGGACTTCGCCAGGTGCTTGACGTATGTCGCCAGTCGCCCGGGGGCTTCCTTCAGCCTGTCTACAAGCGGGGCTATCTTGGGCCCACCAGGATGCGGCACCAGTAGTCTCGCAATGGGCAGCGCGGCTTCCTCAAGTTCCTTCAATTGGCCTCGAAGCTTCTCGCAGTCTTCATTGAGCTTCTGCAGAGATTTATATCAATTCACAAGGTCACGATCTGAGGCTCCACGGAGCTCCATGTGATAGATACACTCATGGCTCAACTGGGTGTACTTGTACTCGAGTACCTCTCTTTTGTCGGTCTCACGGTACACAATGTTCTTGAGGTCCGTCTCCGACGCCTTCAGCTGGTCAACCTTTGCCTCAAGCTCTGTAGACAACTCAATTCAAGGTCAGACTACTCGCAAGCGCTATAATCAGTACTCACTACTTCGGTGGAAGACATACCTTTGTTCTTCTGGCGTAGCGACTTGTTCTTCCGGATCAAGTCATTCCTCTTCTCCTGCATTTCCTGCACTTCGTTATGGTACTGGGCGAAGGCGCCATCCAGCTTGGATTGGAGCAGAGCCGCATGCTTCTTCGATTTGTCCAGCTCCTTCTCCAGGCCTTCGGCGCGAAGAACTGTATCACCATATCCTTTCAGAAGCTCAGACTTCTGGCGGGACCTCTCAACAACGTCCTGCGCAAGACAGAACGACTAATGAGTACCCAGTACTCTACAAAGCAAGACCAATCACGGTATTCGCAACGTACCTTGACCCACTGCTCGGTGCGGCGCCATGACTCCATGCTCAGAGCGACAACGGCCGGGTCGATAAGGTTGTCTTCCAGCAACTCGAGTCCTCCACGGCTCGAGGACGCCGCCTCTGGCATGGGCGCCGAGCGAAGCGGCGCAGCCTCCTCTATGATTGGTTCACGGATGACTACGTCCGTGCTGGCCTTGGGGAGTGGATCAACCCGCGCCTCCGTGCTCGGCTTGGGGGTTACCGAAGTTCCCGGCCCGGGGGCTGCCGTTGTCGACGCTTCAACAGCTGGCTCTGTGGTTTCTGTCCCCACAGTAGCCGTCTCCATGGCTACCGCTTCAGGGATCGCAGTCCCCTCGGCTTGTGCTCCTGACAGAATCAGTACAAGAAGTCAAGTCGATGACTATGGCTATCGTCCTTAATAAGTACACATGATGGCAGGGAGGCATACCTTCAACCAACGTCGCTTCTTCGAGCATTGGCTCCACCGCGGCTTCGACTTGTGGTGGTGGCGTGGGCTCTCGCACCTCTGCCGAGCGGTTTTCTCCACCGGTCGGAGCGTCAGTCTCCCCGCTGTCCCACGACAAGTCCGTGGATTTCCTGCATAATGAAGTACTCAGTCAACCACGTCAAGCTTGACGACTACACGACTACTCGAGAATTCAGATAACTTATAGTGTTGACTGCACCACGGTCATGGTCGGAGCGCCTAGTATACTGGCAATATCGACTATGCCAGCCTCGCCGGCAGCTTCGGCCTCGACAGAAGTCTCCTCTGGCTGCTCTGCAGCTGCAACCGGAGGAGGGCCTTGTGCTTCTTCAGCCGACGCCTGCGGCTCCACGGTGTCGGTCTCCTGTTGTGCCTCCTCTGGCATGACAACTTCAGCAGCTGGAGGTGGGCTGATGCTCCTCTCAGCTGCCGCCCCCACCGTCTCCCAGATGTTCTCATCACCCTGATCAACGGGGTCCGAAGAGGGGACGTCCTGCTACATTACAAGTGATATTGTCAGCACCAGAGTACTCATCGGAGAATCTCGACTACCTTGGTGATGTACTCACCTCTTGGATGGTCGCTTCTGAAATCTTCAACTTCTTCACGACACGTTTCCGTGCCACGTTGCGCAGCTTCCGGGGTGGCGCCGGCAAGCTAGCCTCGAGGCTAGATGGCTTCTCGACGACGGGGATATTGGGCATCCCAGCCCGACTGAATCTCGAGCGGAGCTGGAACCGCTGCTGCAACGTTTCTTCATCTTCGTCGTCGGAACTATCATCAATGACGACGGCATCGTCACCTTCACCTTCTTCGCGGCGCTCTTTCCCCTTGGGCTCTGCCTTCCCTTGCGCTTGTCCTTCAAGTCGTGGAGGGGAGGGCGGAACGGAGATATACTTCTCCAGATCGTCCTGCAACACCAAGCAAGCATGAGTACGACTACTTCAAGTAAATCAGTACTCGGGGTGTAACGCCCGTGTTTTAAATCCTAATAAATCACCTGCTAAATCACACGTATTTTCAAAGTCTTTTCCGCTGAGCTCGATCAATTCCTAAAAACCCCGATCATCTTTTCCCTCTCTCCTTCCCTCGGCGCGCACGCCGCGAATCCCGCCGGCACCGCCAATCCCGCCCGCCATCACTCGAGACACCGCCGCTCTCCACGTCGGGTCGCACAGCACCGCCACAGCGCCGCTGTCGGCCACCTCGCCGGGAATCCCGGGCCAGTCACGGCCCCGCTGGACGACCCGCTTCGCAATCACCGCCGACCCGGAAATCGCACGACATTGCGTCGGCACTCGAAACCCGGGAAACTCCACCAAAATCTCTTTTCCCTTTTCCCCTAATATTTCCCAAATTTTCCCTATTTCCCCCCCTAGTTTTCCTCTCCTTTTTCCTTCTCTTTTTCCCCTTTTTCCTTTTTCCTCCTCTTATTTTCCTTTTCCCTTTCTCCTTTTTTCTTTTTCTTTTCCTTTTCTTCTTTTCCCCTCCTCCTTTCTTCCTCCTTCGTCCCCGCGCCTCTGCTCCCGACCGTGCGCCTGCTGCGACACGCCACGCCACCCCCTCCTCGTCGCTGCTCGGCGCAGCGCTGCGCCACGCCGCACGGGCCCGCGACACGACCCGTCCCTGCCGCTCGACGCCGGGGGCCGCCATTACTCCACCTGCCCGAGCCGTCACCTCCACGGTACCATCGCCGCCGCTAGCCGCCGGACGCCGCGCCGCTGTTTCTGGCCCCGCCGGCCTGCCTCTCCCTCTGGCGCACCGCACGCCGGCCCTTCTCCTTGGGACGCCGCGCCGGCCCCTTGACGAGACCGCACATCTGCGCCCCGGCCGCCTTAACTCCGCCTGCCCGCCTCGTCGCCTCCACGCACCAGCACCGCCGCCTGCCCCGCACTAGCCAGCCGCAGGCCACCGCGTCGCTGCACGATGCGTCATCTCCAACAGCGCCGCCATTTAACTCGCCGCGAGTTCCGCCGGCCGAGTCCACGCCGGGATTTTTCCCGAACCGCCATTGACGGCCACGTGAGCTCCGCGTGCTCGGCTCGGCCGAGTTACCGCCTTCCCGCGGCTATAAAAGGACCCCCACCGTTCCCCGCCTCACCTCGCACCGCCACAGCCCCCTCCCTTTCCTTCCTGAGCCTGCTAGCACCGCCGCCAGTAGCCACCGCCGCCTACAGTCCGCCCACTGCCGAGGAGCCGCCCCCACAAGCCACCACCGCCCAAGGTAAGGGTGGGAATCGACTCCCCATGGCCTCCTCTCCCTTTTTCTCCTAACCCCGGCCGCTGCCATGCCCGGAGCGCCGGCAATCGTCGCCGGCCGGCCGCCCCAGAGCCGCCCCCCTCCCTCCTCTGTTCTGAATCGAGGGGGAGGAAGGAGATGGCTATTTTGCCAGGAGCCCCCCTGCCTTTCTTTTCCTTCCACCGAGCCCTCCCTCTCTATTCCCTCTCTCTTTTATTTCTTTCAAATAAACCCTACCCAATAAACCATTTCCCGAACCAACACTTACTATTCCAAAGACAATTACAAACAGGTCCTTAGGTCATTTTATTTTAAACCTCACCTTATTTACATATTGTAATTAAGTCCCTTTTCTATTAAACCTATTTACAACTAGGTCCTTAACCTCTTTTAATCAATCCTAATGACACTTTTAGCGCGTCATTTCATGTTCATATTTTTCGCCCGGTCAACCCCAGCTCTTGCCCCGGCCTTTCATCTATTTTTTTCCGCCAAGTCATATATCCCTAAATAATATTTATTCCCTCTTTATCTATTTATTTCCCCTCGAGCTCAGCTGGTAAATTTTGTGTGCTTGTATTGATTGCATGCTTGCTTGTGTGCGCTATAGCCGACGGAGTGAACGAGGAGGAGTACCGCGAGCCGGAGCTTGGAGCTGAGTACTACGAGCAGGAGACCGAGGTCCCGAACCGCGAGCAGGAACTCCCTGAGGACTTCGAAGACGACAAGTTCAATCTCATCCTTTGATGCATGCTTTGATCCCAGTTTTATAAATACAACACTATGACCCATTTTATAAATTGCATATTGTTTTACTGTTAAAACCCGGTAGGATAGCCACCCTTGATTGCTATGATTGATCTTTGATTGCCCTAAATGATTTCTTTAAAATGTGTGAGTGCTTTAAAAATGGGAATGTGGTATTTTGGAAAATGAGTAAAATAACTGGGTAGACGGGATGGACGTGTGTGTCAGGAGTAAGGGTGAGCTCGTACCTTTGTGGTTGAGCATGTTGGAGATGTCCATCTTGTCGTTAAGGACCGGGTTGCGTGACATCTCACCTGACCCAATTATCGTACTACCACTCGACCGTTGTATGTGGCAACGGCTTAGCATAAATCCCACTAGTTAATCTACTTGCCATCAGGAGTGCGGGTGAGCAGCGTGAGATCAAGGAGTAGGGGTACAATCTGTGTGAGTTACACCCTGGTTATGCGAGATAACCCCTTGGTTGCTTCCGTGGTGGCTAGTAGGGTTAGCTAAGGTGGGTAATGACTTTGATAGGATCCGCGCCGGCACTAAGGTGTTCGTGTGGCGGTACCCTACTTGTGGGTAAAGATGTACAACCTCTGCAGAGTGTAAAACTATTCGAATAGCCGTGTCCACGGTATTGGACGAGTCACGGTGTGGTTACAAAACTAGTGTTTGGGTTTGGGATGCTTTTCATGGCGTGAGTTGACTTCTGTTAAAGTGAGGTTGTGTGCCTGGGCTACTGCGGACGGGGAGTCCGGTAGTCCTCAACTGGTTTTCTCAAAACAACTGAGTTACTTAGGTTATAAAAAAACTGTTTGCGAAAACCTTTTTGAAAACAAACCCCTGCATGAGTAAATGTGTTTGTAAAATAAACCTTATCCTGATCCTTGATATATCCTGTGCATGATCTACTTTTTAGCCCCTCCGTGGGTGGGGTTGAACTTGTTGAGTACGTATGTACTCACCCTTGCTTAGTTAACTGTTTTTCAAAAGAGGATCCCGACTTTGTCCCCGAGGACGTCGAGTAGGTTGCTGTCCTGCACCCAACCCGCGCCTGTGGATTCAGGGTCTCCACAGGAAGCTTCCATGGCGCAAGACTCTGAAGATATCTTAGATGCTTTTGCTATCGTAGTTTTGTCTGTAGTTCTTATGTTGCTTCTCGTGGCAGTGGCGCTCCCATGCCCACAGCCTCGACGTGTTGTATGGCAATGAACCATCTGATGTAATAAATGTGTTACCAGCCTCCTGGGACTGGTATTTGTATCACATTTAGTCACCTCTGATGAGGGGACGCTTCACGGGGGCTACTGTCACGACTACTAACCTGGTTTGGCGGTCGCGCCGCGGAGTACTCAGGCACAGGACACGGTGTGTACGGGGGCATATCCTTGAAGATTTCCCTAGCCTGTCGATGATGACATCGTCATCACTCTCCTCGCCAGGCATCCGGGAAGTATCCTCGTTCCCGGTGTACTGGTACCCGAGGGTGTCTCGCGCCATCAGCGGCTGCACCCTCCTCTTCATGAAGCTGAAGGCCACGTGCTCGGCCCTCAGTCCGGCCTCTCGCAGGACCTTGATCTTCTTCAGCAGCGAAGGTAGCTGAATACCTTCCTGCATGGTGGGCTCCGTGTTCCACCACAGCGCATGCTTCGATTGGCGCCCGCTTGGCTTCGGCAGCTCGGGATGGTGGTTGCAGATGTATAACTACTTCGCCTTCCAGTCTTGGTTGGAGTCTATCAGCTTGTACGGCAAGTACTGGTCGGCGGCGTCTTCTCGCATCTGGATCCCGGCACCTCCGACTACTCGCGGATCATTGGAGCTTGGCTGCGGCTTCACCCGGAAGAATTTCTGAAACAAGATCCAGTGGGGCTTGATACCCACAAAGGCTTCGCAGAAATGGACAAAGATGGAGACATGGAAGATTCCGTTGGGGTTGAGGTTGAGGTACTCGATGCCATAGTACCTGAGCCCCTTGAAGAACTCATTGGCCAGCAGCGCCAGTCCACGCTCCACGAACCGCGCGAACATCGGGATCTCGTCCGGGTTCTTCTCCATCGGGTACGGATCGCCGGTGGCTGTACGCCACAGATCCATCTCCTTCTCGCGAAGGAATCCACTGTTGACCAGGGCGAGGAGGTCCTCGGTCTTCAACTTCGCCTTTTTCCACTCCTTTGACGGATTGGGGCGAGGGGAAGAGGGCGGCGACGATGACTGGCCGGCATCTTCGGCTTCACTGCGGCTTCTCTTCTTCGACGCTCCAGTCTTCGAGCTCTTAGCCGGGGACGCCTTCATCCTCCAAGTCACAGGAGTCTTCACTCGCATCCGCTCGGGGGCTACGGAGGTGGGCGAACCGCGGCGGCGGGCGCAAGTAGATCTAATCTACGCTCGCGGCGGCGGCGGCAACAGAGGAGCAGGGGTGCAGATCTAATCTGTGATTGCAACTGTTGGGAGTGCAAAACCCTAAGGGGTTCATCGCTTATTTATAAGCTCTCGGGCGGCCCAGCTCTGAATGAACGGATAAGCGCCGGGCGGCTAAGTTTGGGGCGGCTGACTCAGTGAAGCCTGACTCTTCGTATTCCAGTACTCGAAGCTCTCAGTCTCGGGGGCTCGACTGCGTCAGATGGACTCAGTGGGCTAAGATCAGATCCAAGACCCACTCAGGACACATTCTACAGTCATGATGATCCTTCAATTCGAGAGAAAGTACTCGACTTAAGGCTCGGGGGCTCCGTGCCACGTGTCCTTCGGTTTTTTCTCCGGATTTTTCGGGATAAGATTGACAGAACTTCAGATTGACCCTCAGCTTGAATCTGTGATTCGACCTAAGGCTCGGGGGCTACATTCCATATGGAATGTGATTCTCCGAATCGCATTTTCCATATGGTTCCTTCATCAAGACAACACGAGTACTATTGAAGACCTTCGAGAGAAGCACTCAGGGACGCTTGGGGACTACTCGAGAAGACTTCAAGACTACTCAAAGATCAGCTGGAGTACCTTCCAGCCTCAGGATGATTCAAGCATTCTTGAGGACTTTCGGCTTGTGGAATTCGGGGATGCTCAAGGACTACTCGCCAAGGCCGTCAAGACTACTCGAAGACATCCTGCTCGACTACAAAGTACTCAGGGGCTTGTCGTACGGACATCCCTGGGCCCACTACTCAGGTGGGTACTGGGACCGACTACTCCGTAGGCCCCTGGGACTACTCGACTTGGGCAACACGGCACCTGCTGGCGTGGAGCGCAAGGCCTGCAGAGGATTAGTACTCGGTTAGGAAGTTAAACATGTCCGGATCCATGTAGAGTACTCCTAGCCGTACACGACTAGTACTCCTTTGGCAAACCGACTTGTAACCCTGCCTCCCGCACTATATAAGGCGAAGCAGGGACCCCTATCTCATCATCCGCATCATCTTGTAAACACACCCAATCAATCCAGAGCTACACAGCATACAGGACGTAGGGTATTACGCACCTCGCAGCCCGAACCTGTCTAAATTGTGTGCCATGTGTCTCTCCTTCGAGTTTCCGATCTCGGCGAGGCCACATTCATCTACCTCGGGTACTCCCCTTGGTAGGTTGCCGGTCTAAAACACCGACAACACCCCCTGTGACGAACCCCATCTCGATCCTCTCCGTTCAATGTAACCACAGGAATGAGCTCTCTGAGGCTGGCTAGGGCGCCGGGAACACCCAACTCTAGCCAGAGCGTGTCGCTGCCATGGCCGCAACTTGGGACGAGTTGGTTGGAGTTGTGTGCCAGGGACAAGAGCTCGATACCGACGTTACGTGTCCCTGAAAACCGCTCATGGGTAACGAGCAACGACGGAACCAGGGGGCCCCGCCCCCCCCCCCCCACACACACACCGGTGAAAAATTGTGACCCCCTGTCTATATTCTAATGCCCCAAGTGCCTACCACGTACTCCCTTCGTCCCTGAAAGACGGCCGTTTTCGCTTTTTGAGAAATAACTTTGACTAAATATATAAAAATACATATTAATATTTATGGTACAAAATTAACATCATTAGATGGATAATTGAATCTAGTTTTTTAACAAATTTATTTAGAGATACAAATGTTTCATGTATTTTCTACAAATTCAGACAAACTTGTGGCACACATATATGAGTCTGACTACTAGTCATAGTCTGTGAGATTTGGGTGATCTCTAGAAAACTCATGAAGAGGCACGAAGTATGACTTATAAGCTCCAACTTGCGGGGATGCTTCGCAGCCAAGTATCAGTAATGAACTTTGGCCGAGCTTGTTTACACAAAACTGACAATTCAAGGCATAGTCCATTGTTCAGTTGTGAATAAGCGTAACCTTAGTTCCTAGTGGATGTTCAACTTAACAGTCTCCACTGTAGTGCTGGAATATCAAAAAAAGAAATGGATAATGAGAGCATTTCCAATAAAGCTTATAATTCTTGGTGGAGATTGTTAAAATAAATGGGCCATAAACCATTTATTTTAATAATTAAATAATTAATACTTATTGTTTAATGCTAGGGAGAATAAATGTGAATAATAACGTAAGGGTATTTGAGGAGGCTTTCATTCGACTTAAGAGGTATACAAAACGTACACCACTTATGAAGTTGAAAAAGGAGACTGGCAAGCCACACGCGCGCGCTCGCTCGCTCGCCTCGCCTCGTCGGGCCGAGCCGAGGGCGTGGTCGTGGAGCGGGCGGTGCGGTGCGGAGGAAGCACCTTTTGCCGTTGGAGGAATAATTCTCGAAATATTCTCAACGATGATATGCTTTCCTTACTCGCACGCGTCCAGGTTCGATGAACCGCGTCCTTTCTGTCCTCTGCGGCCTATATAAGGACGCCCCATCCTCCTCTCCATTTGCCCATTCACAAACAGATATTCCTGTTCAGGAGATATCTCCCTTCTCCCTCTCTATTTTGCTGCGTTCTGCATTCCCATCGCTTGCACCACGCGCACGGTACCGGTGGGAGCAGACCTTCGGAACCTCGACCGCTGTTGAAGATCTTGATCGGGATAGGCGGGCGATAAGGTTTTTGGGGAGCGTTTGACGCGATTGCTCGCTCCCTGTATGACTACTTCTTGAATGTCGTCTGAGATCTGCACTGCGTACATCTTCCTGCATCGAATTCGTACGACTACACCGACTGAGGTTCTCCCACGGTTAGCAAATGGTTAACCCAGATAACAACAGCGCATCGGGTGACTCTGTCACCCACCCTGCCTTTGGGTACATTCTAAACTTCTTGTTGTTCATGTTTAATAGTTGTTTAACCATGAATGTTTGTATTTAATATTTGTTTAAACATGAACACCCGCACATGTTTTGTATCACTCATGATAATTCTTTTGTTGAAATACCTATTTAATTATGAAATTAAAATATGCCGTTGAATCACCTATTATCTAACAGCATATACGCTTCACGCATATATAGGACATTAGGCATTCTCAAATGTCTAAATCTATTTTCCTTTGTCTTAATAAATACACATAATATTTTAACAAAAACATAGCTAACCTAAAAAAGAATATATTTGATATTATTTTGCAATTGTGCTGTTTACGAAGCAATTCCCCTATCTTGAAAAAATTGACCATGCACATATACTATATCTTGATATATACAGTTTTTTTTGCATGTAGTACGATGTTTCGACTGTTTTTTGGCCGATCCTCTAAGTACAATTTGTCGATCTTTTTTTGCCCGACCTCTCTTACTATGATTTGTTGGTCGTTTTGCCCCCCCCCCCCAATTCCTGGTTCCGCCAGTGGTAACGAGCATAGTTCTCCAATTGAGCTAAACATCCTTTTGCCTGCACGTTCTAGTTGCAACTCCTTTTCCCTACGGCAGACTTATGTTAACAACATCTAACCCTACCTTCAGAGTGTCAGGACTTTTGGGAGATCCATAAGATGAACTCCCCACAAGATCTTCTAACCATTCTGCAGACATTGACACTCTCTTTCCAAATGAAACTCAAGTTCCCTACGCTCGGCTTCAGTAGCTTCATGAATCTTCACTTTACACTCAAACTGACAGTCTTCATGCACATCGTAAAAAGCAGCCACGCCTCATACGGCTCCGTCCTGGAATCAGGACCCCCCCCCCTTTCCTTTGACCAACGGGAGCAATGTCTAGCCCTGAGTTTGCTAGAACTATTCCAGTGAGCCCTCCTATGGTGATCAAGAAGTTTTCGACGAACGTAGTAGCGGCCAAAAATGAAACTCTTGCATGAAAGACCGGATTTGACGCAAGATGAATGGCGTTGGGTCAAATGAAACCCGCGATTTTTGATTAGCCAGTGGCGATCCATCTGATAATTTAAGCACTTCAGTAGTAGCAATAGGCGTTGAGTCAACCTTACTATACTCGCTTGTAGGAGATCATCGCTCAGAAGGGCTTTCTTTCGCTAGAAAAACAAGAGTTTGAAAGATCACCCAAGAGAATAGACAGAGGTCCGTAGGCATTTCAGCTTCTCTTCTCCTTTCGGGGCTTATCCGAAAGAGAATCCAGGACCTCTTGGTCCTGAATATCAGAATAGGACGAACGAACCGGCCTCCGCGGATATCTTTGCTTCGGAACAAAACAATTAGCATTAGGCTCGGTCAAGGTGATGACTAGTAGATCCGGGGGTACCTAGAAAGGGAACAAATGTTCCCATGGTCATGATTGTTGACTAAACTGCCCACGTTCGGTTCAGAGAGCACTTTTTTCGTTGAGAATAAGTCCTTCCCTTTTGTGTGAATTCCCCAGCGGCGAATTAACAACTTGTGGGGCCTGGTATCACTATGCTTATGGCCGCGCTCACACCTCACTCTTCTCCCTCGACTGATCCAACGAGTTCAACGATTGGGGAGTTGAACAAAGTGAGCCTACGGGAGGGTGTCAAAATGCCTCAAAGTCTGTGAAGCAAGTTCTAAAGAAAGTTTGAAAGCTCACTCTGCATGGCTATCGTCAACTCATGTCGTGAGATGTTTGGTCAAGTCCTATAACGAGCGAAACCCTCGTTTTGTGTTGCTGAGACATGCGCCTAAGGAGACTCAGTCATGTTATTTGTCTAGCCTTCAATCAGAATAGCCTCTCCACCGGTTCCGAAGATTCTTTCGGCATCAATGTGCTTTTGGAATCTTCCTATGCCTAAGCCCGGCCCGCGTTAGAGGGGAAGATTAGCAAAGCGGAAAAAGACAGAGGGAGGGGGAGCTGCATCTTATTCTCTTCGCGAGAACTTCAGGATCGGAGAAGCATTCGGAAGGGTCCTTTTTAGGAGAAAACGGTTACTCGACGGAAAAGAACGACTTTGGTCCATGAATTATAAGATCATGAACAACCGATTACGCGACATCTCTCTTAGCTTATAGAAAGAGCGGAAATACTACAACCGATATTGCGACATCTAATCCAAACATAAAATTAGTTGGAGCCGCATGGATAGGATCTGTGCGTAGGGAGGATTAGAACTTGGGGGGGGGGCTTTCTTCTTCTTCTCCCTCTCTCTTCCTCATCTTCTTCCTTTGCTGCAATTGAGATCTTGGGTAGTGGGGGGCTAGAGCCCCCATAGTCCCCTTACTTAGGATCATAGTTTACGAGGTTGTCACGGTGGGCGCGTGTACACGATTTGAACTGAGAGACGGCTCGACGGTGATGGTCTCGTTGGTGAGCTATTTGGGGTGGTGCTGCAGGAAACAAAGAGAAAAGTGGATGCGACGCCGACGCTAACCTTCAAAAAAGTCATCACGATCTACTCAGCTAGCTCATGTCTGCTTGGTTCTTGCTGCTGTCATTATTGCATTAGGTGGTGCCGTGATCGCCTGACTGGTGGCTGGTGATGATTTGTTGTTAGAGAGAAATATTGTTGACTGGTTGATGTCTGGTACTGATTTGGTGTGAGAGAAAAAAATTGTTAGTTGATGACTGATAAGTCAGACGAAGTGAACCACGGTGCTGCGATGTTGTCCGGCTGGCGGCTGCTGCTCCAAAGTGCACAGAAACGCACACCCTTCTTGAGTGAAAATCATCCAAAACAAGTACAATCTCTCCCGGCTCTTTTAATCAAAACTGTAGAATGTAGAAGCATCATAGATCTACAACTAATTGTTAGAACTTTTGCTGAAAGAATGCTCGGTTTGGGAGATAGGAAACTCCGAATCTTGGCTAGAAATAACTTATCAAATGCACGGTTCAGTTTCAAACTTCTTTGCATTACTTACAGAGTTTTAAAACATCACAGATTTCATTCTTTGAGCTCCCATCTTCTGTGAGCAATGAATCACCCAAATTATTCAACAATCATTCCTTTACCGATTTTAGTAGCTCTCGTCCAAAGTTTCTGATCGTAATCCTTTTTATTACTTAACCATATTTGGCACCTTTCACAATTCCTTCAAAACTGAACTTTTTTATTTAGGTTAGAGATAAGTCCACTGTAAAGTTTAAATGGTCACAGTGATCCAAGTTGACATTTTTAGCTTGAGTTCACCATAGTTGACTTGATCGATCTTTTAGTTTGAGTTTGGTTGACTAAGTCTTAATGTTTCTTTTCCCTTTTCTTTTTCATTATACTCCTTCTCATTAGGTTAAACATAACTTATTCTTGCCAAACACCACGGGTCTTACACACTGCAAGTTTTTCATTCACTTCCCTGCCATTTCAGGTGCACGCTCGGTCGATGTCCGCCCGTCCGCCGCTCATCATCCTTGCTTGCCAATGCCGGGGAATTATCCTACTGTGCTGAGTCAGCTGTATATGGCCACATTGTCACTAGAAGAGGGGGTAATCTCTAAAATGTAAACTATTGTTTTAATTAACGTGTGTGATGTTAAATTATTATTACTGCCTCCATCCAAAAAAGAATGACATTTTAGGATTATCCTAAGTTCAACTTTTTTAACTTTTACCAAAGTTATAGAAAACGGCACTGCTAGCGCCCGGACGTCCGATCCGGGCGCTAGCATCGGACGGGTTCGTGACCGTTGGATCCTAAGTTGCTCAATCGTCAGCCGTTAGATCTAAAGTTCAGCGAGTTAATGTTGCGAGTACGTTGCGAGCCGTTGCGAGCAATGTTGCGAGCAGGTTGCGTGCAACATCCAAACATCAGCGGGCCTCCTCCCTCCTCCCCCATGTTGCTACCATGTTGCGACTATATTGCGACCATGTTGCGACCCGTGTTGCGTGCAACATCCAACATCAGGAGCTCTCCTCCTCGACACGAATCCCAACATCACATGTTTGCAACATCGAAACTCAACATCCGCAACATTAAAATTTAATGTTTGCAACACCCAACATCAGGGGCCCTCCTCCCCCCTCCTCCTCGACACAACACCCAACATCACATACAACATCCGCAACATCGAAAATTAATGTTTGCAACATCCAACATCACGTGTCTGAAAACATCGAGACTCAACATCTGCAGCATCTAAAATTAATGTTTGCAACATCAAAAAAATTAGACCTAATTTTGAAACATTTGCATGGGACAGTCGCAACATGTAAAGAACACGGGCGCAACATATTCACAACGATTGCAACATGAACGACAAACGATTGCGCCATGAAGGTGACCGATTGCAACATGCCAAGAATATTATTGCAACACCGATATGCAACAATTGCAACAAAAACAAACAAACAGGAGCAGGCAGGAGCTCCCCCCGCGCATGCGCCCGCGGCGGCGGCCGGAGCTCCCCCCGCCCCGACGGCGGCGGTCGAGCTCCGCCGCGCGGTGCCCGCGGCCGCGGCAGGAGCTCCCCCCGCGCCCGCGCGTGGAGGGCCCACCCACCCCGGTCGCCCTCCACGACCTCCTCCGCACCCGCTGCTCTGCCGTCTTCAGCCCGCGCGCCCGCTGCTCCGCCGCGCACCGCCGTGGGCCCGCTGCTACGCCGCGCGCCGCCACGCCAGCCGCGCCCGCCCGCCTCAGTCCGTGCTCGATCTGGCCAGTGGAGGAAGCTCGCCCTCGAGATTGCAGGAGCAGCGGCGCCCCTCGCGACGTGCTTGCCCGTCCTCCGGCCGCGGGAAGCGAGGGCGCGCCCTCCCGCCGCTCGCCGCCGGAGATCCTCCCGCCGCGGGGAGCGACGCGCCCTCCCGCCGCTCGCAGCGGGGAGCGGTAGCAGCAGCATCCGGCGGGAGGCGTGAGGAGCAGCGACGCATCCGGCGCGGCTGGCCTGCCCTGCCCTCCGGCCGCTGGGAGTGGTGGCGCGTCCGACGCGGCTATCGTGCCCTCCCGAGGCGGGGAGCGCTCGCCGTGCGTCTGCGCGTGGTGGAAGGGGGCGACAGGATAAGGCTGAGGTGGGGCCCACGTCCGATTTTTTCCCCTGTAGATGTGGACCGGCACGTCACCCGTCCGGAAAAAAGGACGCGCGTCGGACGTCCTGTAGGAAGCATTTCCGTATAGAAAAAACTACATATATTTATGGTATGAAATACGTATCATTAGATTCATCATGAGATCTATTTTTGTAATATATCTATTTGATGCCATAAACATTGATGGTTTTCTCTATAACTTTGGTCAAAGTTGAGAAAGTTTGACTTAGGACAATCCTAAAACGTCGTTCTTTTTTAGATTGAGAGAGTACTGAATTTAAAATTATTATCTATTTGATTTCTTGGAAAATGTGCGAAGGCCTCTACATTATTGCCATAAATATAAATTTATTTTAAAAGGCACTATACTAGTAGAAAGCAAATGAGAGTCGAGATTCTATCCGCACTACCGTGCAAATCCAATTGCACCGTGATAAATCGGTGTATGCTTTTTTTCAAAAAATAAATGGGTGTATGTGGGTTGTCCGCTCCACGCAAATTTAAGATATTGAATAAATAAATCTTGCTGAATTATTTCAAATCAACCATCCATCAGATTTTACTCGTTTGAGTTTGTTAGGATACAAGTGCCTTTTTTCGTAGTGTTTCGACTTTTGCGTAGTATTTTTCATCTACAACAAATCAACCGAACAAATGTAGAAACCGCTTTAAGATTTGTACAAATGTTAAATGTAGAAACCATTTTAAGATCTACCGAACAACATTGCCAGTAAGTCTTCATGTCGACAAGACTTTGATCACCTCGCCTTCTCTGAGGAGATTTGTGACGGTGCTCCTAAAATCTCATCTGGATTCCATAATGTTCGTTTGGCTGTTGGCATATCCAGAATAAAGTTTAGGGGGCTGAACTATACAGACCCAATACAATTAACATGAACCTAATGTTTTTTTTCAAAAATTACAAAATCACATTCTTCTACCTCAGGATGTAACCATATCTATAGAAAAAAACTAGGGGAGCTGAGGGGATTCCCGGAGTTTGGCGCCAGTAGGGGTCTGTAGCCCCCTCCGCCCCCCTCACTGCCTACGTCACTGGCTGTTGGTTGGTACTTGTGGCTAGTGACTGGTTGGTTCTGAGAGGAAAATACTGCTGACCGGTGTCTGATAAGCCAGACGAACATGACGTTAGAATGTGTTAGAACGAAAAATGGCCAACAAAATTTTCAAAAAGGATTTTTAACGTTTATTTACAGCTGGCACGTGCACCAGCACCGGCGCGTGCACCTCTTGGGCCACGCAAAACGGGACAGACATGCTGGCATTTCCATGCGCAGTAAAAACCTTCCCTCGTGGGACGAGCGAGAGATAAATGCGCACGCTCCCTTCCTCCGTTAAACTGCGCACCGCAGGGGCACGGCCGCAGCCGCATCACCTATCCGGCACGGGCGCACGCCGCACGGCTATCCCCCCTCCCCACGCCACGCATCGCACCAACAGAAAGGAAGAGAGAGTAGAGAGAGAGAGAAATCGCCGCCGCCGCCGCCGCCGCCGCAATGCAGCGCCTCTCCCTGGGCTCCCCGGCCGGGAGGCCCTCCCGCGTGAGCGCGGCGGCCGAGGAGGAGGCGGGGCCGGCGGACGAGAAGGCGGTGAAGGCGAGGGCCCCGGCGGCGCCGGATAGGTCCATCCATTTGGTCCCCGTCCTCACGCTGCTCTGCTTCCTCGTCCTCTTCCTCCTCTCCCACGACCCCTCCGCCGCCGCCGCCCGCACCGGTACGTCCCCCGTCAGTCCGCCCCCGCGCAAGCCGTCACCGCTCGCTCCCTCGCTCCCGCTAATCGACCCGCGGCTGATGTTGCGCGTGCAGATTCATCCGTGCTGACAGCGGCCGCCACCGTCACCGCCCGCTCCCTCGACGCCGCGGCCGCCGCAGGCGCAGGTGGGTGCTGGAGGATCTCTCCCGCCGACGAACGCTGCCACGCGAGGATTTCGTCAGCATCTCATTCTCACGCTTCTCTCTCTATCGTTCTGTACCTGTTTGCAGTCGAGGCGACGACGGCGTCCAGTGGCGTGTACCGGCGGCTGAAGCAGTCCCGCGTGCGGAGGCTGTGACGCCATCGCGGGAGGCGCGAAGCTAGCCGTTGGACGCCGATGACGCAGCGAATGGAGGAGCGTCACTTTTTTTTTTTTTTTGCCTTCGTGCCATTCGCCCATTCTTCCCTCTTTTTGTTTGTTTTGTCTGGTTCGCTTTTTGCGGCGGCATTGAAAAAAAAAGGTCAGGAATGGTAGCGCAAGCTTCGTCGTCCCGTGTGGTAGGATTGTGGATTGGGGTTCTTAGAGTTCAAGCGCGAGAGATTATTAAAAAAAAAGAGGACAAATCATCGCCAGAACCATATGTTCATACTCCGTCTTGGTTTTGCCCCCCCTGCTGCTGATCTTGATCGTTCATGGCCAATTAGGCGGTAAATATTTGCCAAAAATTTATTGCAAATGTAGAATTTTTCCCCCTTCTCTTTCGATACGTGTGGTACAGACGGGGGAAAGGTGAGAGTGTGACTGTGTGAGACCGATTGAGCTGTTGAGCTGGTTCCAGGCAGCACGTACGCGACCACGCGTGGGTGCGTGCCCACTGCCCAGCACGACCGATGGCGCATGAAATTTCTTTGCCCTCTCCAGCCGTCCAGTGGTCGGTCCTACCTCCTACCCAGCGGCCAGCGCGGGCAGTGAGGGCTGTCAAAAGAGCTCGTGAATCGATCGCGTTCGGCTCGTTCTAAGTTTAATTCGAGATCGGCTCGATTTCTAAACGAGTCAAGCTCAATTCTGACTTAAAGCTCGTGAGATTTTCGAGCTCGAGATCGAAAAGCTCGAGTAAGCTCGTATACTATGATTAGCCATGACTCTATGATATGTATACACACATATTCTCCAATTTTCTTTCTTAATTGTACTGCGTAAAACTCGATGTCTACAAGTAATGTAATGACACTAATTTAATTACTAGATAGACTTTCTAAACTATGTTTATAGATGATATAAATCTTAAAGCTCGTGAATTACTCGTAGTTGACTCGTTGCAAGCTCGACTCGAGATCGGCTCAAACCTTAACGAGCTAAGCTTGAGCCTAGCTTCAAGCTCGAATGATTTTGAGACTCGACTCGAGCTCGGCTCGATGCCTTAACAAGCTCAAGGTTGAGGCGATGAGCTCGCTCGAGCTCGGCTCGTTGACAGCCCTAGTGCTCACTGATCAGTGATCACCACTTCACCAAGCACGAGTGGACGAGTGGTCAGATAGGAGTCAGCACGCAGCTGCAGAGCAACTTGGAAATGCCGGAGACAGTGCTACCAGCAAACCCAGTAGTACTACTACGGAGTACATCAACAAGTTCAAAAGTGGCCAAAGCAGAGCAAATCATACAGTCATTAGCACTTTCGCCAACAGGCATGTTATGAGCAACCATGAGGAGAGTAGACGGACATCGAAACCATCTTTGGGAGAGTAGACGAACATCGAACCATCTTTGCGAGCTTGCATTTCGTTGTACATCTTGCCCTTCTCAGCTTTGAGTTGGGGATTTCACTTCAACATACTCTATCCAGGGAAAGTGGAGGTCGGATTTTAATCCAGTTTCTAATAAAAAAAACTTCAACACACCCATTCCCATGGGTTGGAGTTACATGCTACAGTTGCTGAAGCAGGATCATGACTCGGGACAGCAGCAGCAGCAAGACGGGTCCCAATATCGATCGCAACTGTGACCACCTGTTGGACAACAAACTACTGCACCCTCCTCTTTAACCCATCCAGCAACAAAAGAAAAATATATCGAAAGCAGGTTTAAATGGCAGCGTCGGTGTCGGCGCCAAGCATGGCGACAATACTCTCAGCAGCACAAGCTTCATCACGAGATAGTCATAAAGCAATGATGCTGTGACTGTAGGAGAGCAGAAAGGATCCACTCGTGTTACTAATTTACTGTTCATTACTCCTTACTCCAGATTATCCAGCATATAACACACACACAAAAACCATCCTGACGCCACTCCTGTTAGAAAGGAGTACACAGTGAAACAATGTGAACCCTCAGCACCACAAACTTCAGACTGTAAATCACCAATGGCACAAATATCAGGAAAATAAAATAAACTGACCTCAGCAACCATAGAACATCACAAACATAGCGAGAGCCTCAAAACAGTAAGCAGCTACAAATAGATCTGCCGACATGCAAAAGCTCAATGTCAGGCTATCAGCTAATATTAAGACATGCAAATCTTGATGTATTAGTGTGTTCACCAAAGATTCAGCACTCTCTTTTTCATAATAACAAAAAAGACTATTGTAATAATTGCATTACTCCCTAACATTTTAAGATTAGGGTTTTTGTTTTATTTTTTTTCTTAGTCTATTTATGTAATGTAGCTTTAATATTAACAGTAACATGATAATGAAGAGGATGGATACAATACAGATACAACCTGCATAAAACTAATTCAAAGAGTCAAAACAACCATAGGGCAGCATGTATGCCAGACTAAAAAATGGATCTATAATTCACAATAATGTTACAGATAACAATATGAAAGAGAATGCCTGACTAGTCAATAGCTCAAATGAGTGGGAAAAATATGAAAATTATGTTGATGGGAGGTGTCTTTAGGCAAACTCTACAACTATTCTCGGTTGTTGCTAGTTCAGGGCACAAGCAAACGCATTAGTACATCTCTGAGTAAAATTGATTATTCCCTACCTTCATGGCAGACTATATCGGAAGTGGCATCACACAACTTATCTGAACAATTACAGGCTACCATCTTATATAGAAAAAACCATTTAAGAAAAGAAGAAACAAGTGTCCATTTTCTTCCATTTTATTCACTGCTCTATAATCATGAGACTATTGGCAAATACATTCACAAAGTCACAATTCGAAGCATCATCTCAAAATGAACATGGCTGCTGACAACGAAAATACACCTCAGAAAGAAATGACTGGTGCATAACAAACTTCTTTTGTGCGCACAAGCAAAAAGTTCCTTACAAAAGTCTCAAAGCATGGTTTCGTAGTGTGTACCGTGCTGCATACATCATTAACTCCAACCTGAAACCCTGCCATTTCTAAGTTTTGGGCCATCGTATTAAGCTACTGATAATACTACAGTTTTCCCAGTTTTGTTCATAGCATTGCCTGTGTTCAACATGGCATAGAATGCATATTTTAAGCTTGTGACTTTTCAAAAGAAGCAACATCATACAAAACACTGGAATTATTATGCATGCAAATATAATTGTCAAATGCCTTGCTTTCACTGGAGAAAATATGGACATTCTTAATGGAGCAAAATTATTTATAAAACCAATGGTACATAGCCATAACAAAAAGGTAGGACACTGCACGTTCATTGTGAAGTCCAACACTGCATAACACTAAATTATAAGTTCCTAAGCAGGCACCCAGTATATATGAATCAGAAATGTAAGACTGCCATACTAAAAAGCTGATCAAATTTAAATACTAAATATATGTTATAATATAGTTATGACAAAATATGAACTTTTATCTTGCAAGCTATCAACTCAACAACGGATAGAAATCTGATATGTTGATGTATTGCGATGCTGGTGATAGTGAGGACATTGAGGACCACAAACAGCAAAACTTGGAGTTCATTGAATATTTTTTCAACTTTTTTGCTGTCTCCTATACCCATGATGGAAAATACATTCACAAAGTCAACTTCAAGTTGAACCATCATTGTTCAGTGAACATGGCTACTGATAATAATCACTAACCCTGGAAGAAATGGCAGGTGCAAAGCCAACTTCTTTGTAGGAGTCAGTGAAAAGTTCTTTCTGAAGGACTCAAAGCTTGACCACTATACTACAACACTCACACTAATCTAAATCCATAGGCATTTCTAACTTCTGGACCATGATATCAAACTACTAATTAAAGTTCCCCTTATTCATAAGCATTATTCAACATGACATGTAGAGTGCATAGAAGCATTCATTCACATTTGAAATAAAAAAGAAGAAGAAGCAAAAATAGTAGAAAACCCAAGAATCAACATATACAGTCTAATCTAACTGTCAAGTGCCTTGCTTTTAGTAACAGCAAAGAACGTGCCAACAATGTCAATTAAGCAAAACAACTGATAGAACCAAGAGAACATAGCCCCGATAAAACAGCAAGACACTGCACATTTCATTTTCGGGTCCAATTAGGTAAGTTGGGGTAACAGAAGTGTTCAGGAAATGAAGTTTTTTCTATGACCTTATATTGTTGATTGGTAAGTTGATACCATCAAAGAGTATTAAAGTAAGCAATTAGGATCACTAAATAATATGTGTCTAATCAGGTGACAATGAGGACTAAAGGCAGCAAACTTTAGCATTCAATCAATGTGTTTATCAATGTATTTGATGTCTCTACTACAAAAGCGGCATATTGTATCTTTGAGATGTATCATGTATCTTGTTTCATCATATTAAAAGAAGAAAAGAGATGAATGAAGGTTAGGCTCCTCCCTAAATCTATGTTTTAATGTAGTTATTATGACGAGATATGGATTTTTATCTCGCAAGCTTTCAACTCAACAACTGATAGAAATCTGATATGGATGTATTGCAATGCTGGTGATGGTGAGGACCACGAACAGCAAAACTTGGTGTTCAATGATTTTTTTCCCAACCTTTTTTGATGTCTCCTATGCACATGATGGAAACTGCATTCGCAAAGTCAACTCCAAGTTTTTTTTATCAAACGCGCAGGAGAGCTGCACATCTTTGTATTAAGAGAGGAACATTGTTCTTTCTGAAGCGACATTGTTCAGTGAATGTCAGGGGCGTAGCCAGGATTTGGATATAGGGGGGGCCAAGTATAACATGGTGCTTAACCCGGCTGGGTGATAACAAGTTACACTCTTCTTTTGCCAATAAGTACATTCAACTTCATTCGATTATTCCAGTCTGATTTACCATGTGAGAATTGGCAACTGCATAATGTAGTTTTACTTTTAGTATTCCTATTTTTATCTTCCTAGTAGCTTTCTAATAACTAATAAGTCTATAGTCGCAAGTATATTAACAGTCTTACGCTTTAGCATAAATAGCAAATTATAGCAATCCCTCCTACATGTATCTACATATTAGACGAGCCGTACTAAGAAAAAATGGGCTTATCTGCTGTTCAATTCACGATGATTCATGAAGGCCAATGCAAAAACCTTTAATTTATTTATTGGATGGATCAACACGGGGGCATCCGTGCACTTGGTTCAATGAGCTGAGGCCTCACTTCCTATGTTGGCCTGCTAGTGAGCTGTGAGCAATAATATTCCTGGCCTGTAGCTAAGTAAATTTTTGGTGATTAGCACAATATGCAAGGGGCTCCTTAGGGGTTACCGTAGCATTAGGGGGGGCCAGGCCCCTGCGCGCCCCCCCTGTAGCTACGCCCCTGGTGAATGTTTCAAACAAAAACATCGTTCAGTGAACATAGCTACTGATAATAAGCGCTAACCGTGGAAGAAATGGCAGGTGCAAAGCCAACTTCCTTGTAGGAGTTAGCAAAAAGTTCTTTCTGAAGGCCTCAAAGTCTAACCACTATACTACAGCACTCGCTTTAATCTAAATCCATAGGCATTTCTAACTTCTGACCAGGGAATCAAGCTATTAATTAATGTTTCCCTTATTCATATGCATTATTCAACATGGCATGTAGAGTGCATAGAAGCGAATATTCACATTTGAATGAGAAAAAGAAAAAGAAGCAAAAATAGTAGAAACCCAAGAATTAACATATACTACAGTCTAATCTAACTGTCAAGTGCCTTGCCTTCAGTAACATTAAAAAACACCCCAACACTGTCAATTAAGCCAAACAACTGTTAAGTAAGCAAAAAAGTTATAGAACCAAGAGAACATAGCCCCAATAAAACATCAAGACAGTGCACATTCATTTTCAAGACCCATTTGGTAAGTTGGGGAAAACAGAAGTGTTTAGGAAATGAAGTTTTATCTATGGCATTTTATTGATGATTGGTAAGTTAGGTATCATCAAAGAGTACTGGATTAAGCAATTAGGATCACTAAATAATATGCGTCTAATCAGGTGACAATGAGGACTAAAGGCAGCAAAATTTAATGTTCAATCAATGTGTTTATCAATGTATTTGATGGCTCTACTGCAGAATCGGCATATTGCACCACTGAGATGTATCATGTATCTTGTTTCATCATATTAAAAGAAGAAAAGAGATGATTGAGAAACAAGGTAACCTGAGTATGCAAAAGATAGGAAAGGTACATGTCATGAACAGTGGCTGGAACTGGATTATCAGGAAGCAACTAGATGGTTTATAACTGGATCCAATCATCCTTGATATTACAGAACATAGGTGGAGTCTCAGTCTTCATAAATCATCATGGAGTAGGCTTCCTGCAACCACAAATGTATATGCCCTAGAAGTTCCTTGTTTTCTTAGATGCTTGACCCAACTCTGTGAGTTTCCCTTGTTGCTTGGGCAGGTAAGCACCTGATAAACACATGTCCCCATCGGAGAACATACAAAACTTGTAAGTCACAAATGTGAACAACCAGAACATCACCTAGCACTAGCAGCAGGACAATCAATCAGGCATTCAGTCAATTGATTGAGGACACTAACCAAGAACGGTAAACTGTGCTTCACTCAATTAGACCATTGACAGATTCAATAAAAGTAAAACAACAACAGACCACAAAACTATGTACATACTGCAACCAATTTGAGGAGAAATCCCTTACTACTTTTCTGTTCTTACCGGGCCTAGAGACCAGATTGATGCGGGACCGCGGCGCGGCGAACATCCAGCTGTCGTCATCAAGCGATCTCACCTCCCTCTGCAGCGCCTCCATCACCTCCGACTTGAGTTCTGCGCGGGCAACCCAATCGGTCAGTCACCCAAGCTAGGGCTTGCACGAGGGAGGGAGGCGTCTTACCAGCCACGGCCTCGTCCTTGCGGTAGAGCGCGTCGATGGAGTCCGCGACGTCTTCCGCTGCGGAGACGGCGCCTCCGCTCGCCGCCGATACGGTCGACCTCGCCGGGGAGCTCATCTACGTCCTCCCCTCTCGGGGTCCGACAGCTCCGGCTGGGCGGAACAGGCAGAACCAGCGGCGCTCCTCTGAGCTTGGCCTCGCCGACGGATTGGACGAGAAGGCGTCCGCTCGTCGCCGGCTCGGCGGCCTGGTAGGAGCGAGGAAGCGGAACAGAAGAAGGGAAGCGCCCTTTCAGACGAGTCCAAGATATCTGGGTTATTAACCAAATTCAAACCGCAATTTATATATATCCAATTTGCAAATCGTTTGGACCATAACATTTCTCATTTTTCCCAACAAAATAGGATCCGTAGTAGATATATTTCATCAAAAAATTTTTTTTTTGATGACACAGTTCTATATCCGTGTTAGAATTTGACATGGTTGCAATCCAAACATCATCATTGTGGTCAATTTTTTGAATGTGCCTGATTTGGTCATAGTCAAAATTTGGCTTGCCTACCGGAGGGCTACAAACGGTTTGAACTTGTGAAGTCAGTGACAAAAAGCGTCGGTCTCGTGGCCGGGTCACTTACACTTCACTCTGCTGGGCCGACTCTAGCCAGTGCCAGCCCACCACAGGCCTGGTTCGGCAAAATCATCAACCCGTTCAGCTTCGTCTCCCCTCGGATCGAGACGAGAACACCAAATCCCCCATTCCCCACCCAAGCGGAGCGAGCGGCGGCGGCGAGCGGAGAAGATGGTGCGGAAGGCGAAGGTTGAGTTCGATGAGCAGCCGCCGGACAACTTCGACCCGAAGAACCCGTATGGGGACCCGGTGGCGATGCTGGAGTACCGGGAGCACCTGGTGCGGGAGAAGTGGATCCAGATCGAGACCGCCAAGATCATTCGGGAGCGCCTCCGCTGGTGCTACCGGATCGAGGGCATCAACCACCACCAGAAGTGCCGCCACCTCGTCGACCAGTACCTCGAGGCCACCCGCGGCGTTGGATGGGGCAAGGATGCCCGCCCGCCCGAGTTCCATGGTCCGAAACCCTTCATCCATGCCTCGTCCTGTCCTTCCGTTTACACTCTTCGGTTTGATCAACTGGCTGATTCGGTCGTTTCCTCTCTTGTGCGCAGAGCCCAAGAAGGTCGCCGAGGCGGAGTAGCGGCGCTGCTGCTGCGGCTTCTCGTAGCATTTCCAGGATTGGAGAGGTGAGGCCTCGTGAAACTAACCGTAGCTTGAAATGAAATACTTTCCTCTCTGTGAATGACTGAATGTTATGCAGTTATCTATGTGTTGGAAATGACTCTCCATTAGGATTTTTTTTGGAGGGGGTGGGCAGCAGCAACCTGAAAGGGATAACTGGAAGTAGAATGTAGTATAATAGAATGATCAATAAACTGGCAAGGGCAAATGCAGGAAGATTTTCAGTTGTCTGTATGTGTGAACTTTCTTGACCGTTTAAGCATTTGAAAGCATGATTCTTCATGTCCTCTCTAGCAAATGGTTTATGCTATCGTGATACTACATACATTCGAATTGGAAAGGGAACTGGCTACTTGTGGCAACAGTGTTACACTGTCAGGTGTTGCATGCTTGTGTCCAAGATATGAATCACACAGCTGAGATAAAATTCTGAATTTCTTGATTGTACCTATAGTCGGTCAACCATTATTTCCATTAATTAAATTTTGTCGGGTTGAGCCAACTCTTATCCCTGATTGATAGTTTTTATGTGTGCTTTCACTATAATTTCATGAAACATTTAGATTTTAGACCTTGACTCACTGTTTGTGCTGATTTACTTGCATGTCTTGATTGTTGATTGATAGGTGGGGAACTTAGTATACCACATCCCACATATTTGGGCTTATGGCATACCATGTACCCTATATAAGTCAATATTAGAAGGATATTATGTAGCAAAGTTACACCCCTGCTATACTGATTGTTGACTGTAATTGGTGGGGAACTGGGTTAGTGTGGTACTGATGTATTTATTTGAGGACAATGGTTACATGAAAGACTCTAGGTCTTCAGGGTGGTGTTGTACGGATAATATATTTGTTAAATTGTTATCTCAGTTATCTGTTTTGAACTGGTGATCTAAAGCTAAGGACAAACTGAATGGCTGAAAAGACTCATCAGAAATCGTGAGCTGCTGAAAAGACTAGAAAACATATCCTAGTTTCAAGAAAATCTTTGCATCTATTTGTGTTGTCTTTACCTTATTCTTAAGTTCGATATGGATATCAAGAAATTATAAATTTTAAAATGGACATCATCTTCTACCACGCGATCACCTGTAAATCCGTAATATTCTCATACCATGAAAAGAAAGAAGATGTTATTATTCCTATCAATAATTGTGGAATGTTTGAGGTAGCTTTATTGTTTATTTTCTGCAAACATAATTTGTTAGTGCCAGATTGCAATTCCTCATTGAAACGTTTTGCTTTCTTGATTGTTTTACACATTGCGCATTTCAGACGAACACATAATCATTCTTCCCGCATGTTGGTTCCTCTGTTCCTTCTCTCATGACAATCCTTGTATACATGTTTCTATCTATCATGATAATCCTTATAGAAATTAATTGTGGAATAGACAAGCAAATGTAAATAATTTGTCGTGTATGGAACTGTGTGAATAACTACATCAGCCTTTTCTTATCCTTCTGCAGGTGATCTGATCCTTCTGTTGAATTGAAACGAGTAACTTGGAACTGCTGCAGTTCTTTTACATCTGAAGCTGCTGATAGACTTCAAATAATGCTGTCCAAGAAAACATTCTTGTGCATGTACTTTTTGTGGCCTGTTGTGGTATTGGGCAAATCGATCCTTGAATCTCGGTGCCTTGTTTTTCAGTTCCTAATGCTAAGTTTATACAATATGTGCATTTTTTGGGGGGTTTTCTTTTCCACTTTTCATTGCATCTTTTATCTGAAACAATGTGAAGGCAGTTGATTGATCGATGTTGAGCTTAAAACCTTGCCCTTGTCTTTATAATGGGACGCGAAGAAAACACTCGGTGTAAATGCAGGGCTTGTCTATTCTGTATCTACGTTAGCTTTGCATAGGTAGGTTGTCGAACAGCATTGTTCGCATCTCGTGCAGTGGAAAGGAATCCAGTTTTTTTTTAACACATGTGACATTAGGTTGGCCCTAAGTCAAATATGTCCAACTTTAACTATATAGAAAAATATAGCAACAACTATACTACGGAACATATGCACTATCAGAATATATTCCAGCTTGGACTCAATGAAATAATTTTGGTGTTGTAGATGTTGAATTTTTCTATTAGTTTGGTCAAATATGGTATAAGTTTGACTTAGGGTAAATCTAATGTGACATGTAAAGAGAGCGTTCGAGCGAGTCCAGCTTTCTCTCGAAGGCTCCTCCCTTGGGGGCTCCTCTCCTCCTCCGGCCCCCTCTCTCCCGACTTCGGCGAGCTTGCCTCATCGCAGCGGGTCGGGAAAGGGCCCCCTTGTACCTTAGGGGTTGTTTGGCAGCTGTATAAGGCCTGGCCTGGCTAAGAGGTAGCCCAGGCCAGCCCAACCTAGGCTTCACCCGCGTTTGACAGTCCGCATTGGAACTTTTGGCCTGGTTAAACTGTAATTGGTAGCCTGCATATCTAGTTGGGTTGCACAACCTGGGTGACCTTACCATTCTCCTCACCACTACTCCATCTTCTTCCTCCTCTCACCCCATCTGGGCGAGGTCCGCCAGGGGGGGCTCCGCCGCCGGCCGAGTGGGCGGGCTCCGCCGCGGAGGTCGCCATCGGCCGTGCGACCGAGCTCCACCGCGGGCTCCGCCGCCAAGTCGTGCGTGCGAGCTCTGCCGCGGGGGACGCCGGCGGCCGTGCGCACGGGCCCCCAGATCCGGTCACGACCAGGCGTGTGGCACGGGGAGGGCGCGAGCACTCACACATGGGCATCATCGAGGTGCAACCCGTCGGAGCTCTGCTTGGACTCCGCTAGGCGTGCGGGAGCCACCGCATGGACCTCCCCTCGTGTGGGTTCCCTCACCTGCCGGTCGGATTCGTCGCTGGCACGCGCAAGGGAGGGAGGGATTCGGCGCCGCGGCTGCCTGCGCTGCTGCTGTGGGAGGGAGGGAGCCGGCCGACAAAGCTCGACGGCGCGGGGAGCTCGATGGCCGCCGCCGCTACGTAACCGAATCGAGGGGGCGGAGAGAGAGGGGCCGTCCCGAAGGAGGAGCGCCTCTCGCTCCCGCTGCTCGTCGGGGAAGGCGCCGACGCTGGCGTAGCACGGGAGCGGGCAAGTGTGCGAGGTAGGCGAGAAGCACGGGGGTGAAGCGGCTCACGAACCAGGCGGTAGTAAGCCTGCATAACCGAGAACCCCCGTATGTAGGCCGGAGTCCTACTTTTGCACTTGAGAAGCTTGCATAAAGCCCTATGCAGGCTGCCAAACATTGGTGGGCTGCATTCCATAAGCCTGGATAGGCATTATGCAGGCTCCCAAACACCCCCTTAGTAGTTTGTATCTAGCTCCTAGTAGTATACCTCTTCATAGTATTCGCCGTATGGCGTCTTCCCCGGAGTTCGTCGCCATTCTTACCGTGATCGCCGCGGTTCTCCTCGGCCACCTCGCCATCGTCGTCGTATCCTCTGAGGTAAGTCTAAATAAAGTCGCTCCTCTTCCCTCCCTGGCGGATCTCGTCCCCGCTTCCCCCTTCTCACCCCACCCTGAAAGGATCTTGATGTCGCCTAGAGGGGGGTGAATAGGCGAGACGACCGACTTAAACTTTTCATCCCCGAAAACTTGAACTGCCAGGCGTCACCGGTCAGACCGGTGAGGATGACCGGTCAGACCGGTCGCTGGCACTGCTTAGTAGGTGGCACCGGTCAGACCGATGCCCTCCACCGGTCAGACCGGTGAGCCACAGAGAACCTGCAAAAACAACTTCAAGCTCCTCTTGACTTCTAGCACGAACCAAACTTGGTGAGTTGCCTTGGTAGATGATCACAAGCAGAGTAATGAGCCCTTCACACACAAGTAGCACACCCAAGTAGATCGAAGCGGAAGCAAATCAAATATGCTAGAAAAACAACTTAGAGAGGCAAACTACAAAGAGATGCAAGGATTTGTTTCCCGAAGTTCACCACCCACTAAGGAACGGCTACGTCTCCGTTGAGGAGCTTGTAAGGGAGAATTCCCACAACAAGCCGGGTCTCTTTCAACCTCTTTCTTCCTTTCCACTAAGGCGATCTTTTCCACGAAGAGGCAAGATCACAGCCATCACAAACTTGCCGCTGCTCACCACAACCTTGGGAGCTAGCCGGCGACGCCTAGCCGTCTAAGAGGCAAACCTCCAGGAGTAACAAATGCTTCAAAGCTCGTAGACGCGGAACCGAAGTGCTCAAGCTATGGGAATGCACTTGTTAGCTCACAAAAACACTCTTGAGCTTACTCTCTCAACCCAACACAAAGGATGTGGCTTGAATCCACAAATCTCACAAATTAAAGAGAGGTTGGGGAGAGCCACTAAGGCTTAGGACTTGCAAGAAATTGGCTTAGGAACTCAGCACAACCACTAGGAACAGCAGCCCTCCACAAAAGAGGACTTGGGGTACTTATACCCCTCAAGTAGAAAACTAGCCGTTAGCTGTCGGGCGGCACCGGTCGGTGCCTCACACCGGTCAGACCGGTGTTTGAAAAACCTAGCCGTTGGGGCTAGCGGCACCGGTCAGACCGGTGCCCCTGACCGGTCAGACCGGTCAGGCCCGAGCACCCCCCAAACCCTTTCTAAGACTCTAGCACTTCACCACGGAGATGAAGTGGCTCAGGTTAGGTTAGGAGGTTTTGTTAGCACACTCTAAGGCTCTCAAGGCTAGATCTCACTTAGGTCAACTAATGAGCACTTTGACTTTGGTCAACTCGCTAATGTTGCATCCCTCTTGATAGTACGGCATACCTATACTCAAGAATAAATAAAAACACCTTGTCAACCTCTTGAGCTTGAATATCTTCAACCTTGCCATACTTGAGCGATATCCACTTGAGGGCTTTCAATATAGCCTATGTCTTGAGCACGTTCATATTTGAGCTAGTGCCTTAGGATCTTTTCATCTAGCATAGGAATGCACACTTGGATCCATAAGTCACTCCATATTGTCAATCATAACATGTTGATGAGTTGCATTACTTCTCTCGGTTAAGGTTTGGATATGATACTTGAAGACCCCACGGATGCTAGAACTTCGCCTTAGCAAAACACTAATGGTGGCTTAGTTACGGCCCCAAAGATTGCTTAGTCCCTCACCCTAGACATCTCGGTTGATCTCTTCATCACTTACCCAATCCACTTTGAGTTCCACTTTGCTTCATCCATAATTAAATTCCATTTGAAAATCCCGCTTCAAATGCTTGTTCTTGATTGACAATGAATATGCAAGCTTCCAATTAAGAACCATAATGTTTACACTCATCCTTGTGTCCTCTTTCAATTACCACATGAAACCTTGCACTTGGTCTAAAGAATTACTATCTTCTCTTTTTATGATCCTTGTAAATTTAATCAAGCTATGTTTAGTATGGGAGACCATGAATTGACCTTCTCAAATTATCCTAATATTTATCTTTATTTATTGCTTGATATTTGTCACATATGCATTAGATCATCCATATATTTGTCTTCTCCAATGTGAACCATATAATATCCATTCACAAATACATATTCCAATAATAGCTCAAGAATATATACATAAAACCTGCTCACAATCTTAGACAAATACATTAGACATTTAATCGCTTTGCCATTCAATTCACCAAAATCCACTTAGGGGCCTAGATGCACTTTCACACCCGCTCCTTCCCCTTCTTCCCCGGCAGATCTGCGCCGCCCCACCTCTTCCTCAGATCTGCTTTGCCCCACTCCTCTCCGCCTCACTTCCTCCCTAGATACGCTCTGCCTCCAACCCATGCTGCTAGTTTTCCTACGCCGTCGCCTTTGCCTCTGATGGTTGTTCCGGCCCTTTTCAGTTGTTGAACGCATCGAGGTGTACCGGCGTGTTCGGATCTTAGCTCCGCCTTTGGCCTTTGGTGGTTGTTCCGATTTCTTCGCCTCCCCTTGGGAAGTGGCTAATCCGAAGTCGTAGAACGCACTGATGCGCCTTCGTCTTTTCCTCCGCCTTCCACTTGCAGCAACCTACAACTCCGCAATGGATCCTCTCGGCCTTTGTGGCTCTTCACCGTCGGTTGTTCCGACGCGCTCGCCTTCCCCTGGAAGCGGCTTGGTGGCTCATCTACTACCTCTAGCGACGGCGAACTACCAATCATTCGGTCGCCTGGAATGGATTTCTTCGGCTTCACCGCCTCAACTTCAACCGATGCAGTGCGCGGTCCTTAATCTGGGTGTATGCTCCCCAGTAGCCTCTGCGACCCCTGTCGACGAGCTCTAACGCGTCGGTGATCTTGTGGATCTCATCTGGTCTGAGGGCCTTATTGTAATTTCTTTTTACTTCGAGGACCTCATTGTAATTTGGTTACTTCAGTGATAATATATGTGGTTGGTGTAAAAAAACAAGTTTACACATGCTCTACTAAATGTGTTGTTAGTGAGACAAATTGTCTGCCATCAATGTAACTACTCCCTCCGGTTTGGTAAATGAAGTCGTTTAGGACAGAGACACGGTCTCCAAAGTACAACTTTGACTTCTTATTTTTATAAAAATATCTGTTAAAAACTAACATATGTACTCCCTCCAGTTCACTATTAGAAGTCGTTTTGGACAAGGTTTGAGTCAGACATTGGGAATATAAATCATGAATAACTTTACTTTTATGAAAATATTTTGCAAGACAAATCTATTTATGTAATTTTCACATTACCAAACTCAAAACTTAAAAGGTAATTTATGATTTATATTCTTAATGTTTGACTCAAATCTTGTTCAAAACGACTTCATTTACCAAACCGGAGGGAGTATCTTAGGACTTTGCGGTAGCAGAGTTTGAGCTCTACACTTTCATTTATCTTTGTAACTTTTTTCGCTTTTAGGCCAGATTAACAAAAGAGAACACAGGTCCATGACCCTCTTTATGGGCTTATACATCACTGTTGTTTCTCGCACCAGTGCTCTCATTGGGAGCTAGCACGCCAATATTGTGAGTCAACAAGCTCAACAAAGGAAACATGCTCACAAAGAGTTACATGATATATCATTCAGTCATCAAAATATGACGAGTTGAAGAAAATGAGGAGTAGAAGATTGAGTTGGAAATACAAATGGACGTACATTTGTAGAGAGCCTATCATACAATATAACATTCTCGATATATATGATCAAAACATAGTGTTTTCCCCCCTTCATGTTAGTGTTCTGCTGTGATTACAGGATATCATGAATCAGTTCATGCACTTATCGGGGATATGATATTGGACTCAAAAGAATAAACTCTTACGTTTGCGTATAAACTGCGGAGCTCAAAGTGGGGAAATAGAAGTATAATTTCTATTGATTCCGGCAGTCAAGCTCAATGAGAGTCTGCATGCTGTCAAAATTATGCACTACCTAGAAGCGAGTTCATAAAGGTCCCTTTTCCAGCTGGTGGTTGTCAGCTAGGAAGCGAGTTCCTTAAGCTCAGCGTAAGGGCTTCGACTCCATGATCTGATTATTTGGTCGTTGCGGAAGGAAAGGAACCGGCGTGTTCATGACAGGGTGGCGCTTCTGCTTGTGGCGATTGCACCTCTTATCCTGGAGGAAGCGAGGCGTTGGGGTCACACCGGATTCGTCCGGATCCGATCCCTTGGGGCATGTTTGGTTCATGTACCAATAGAGCATGGCTCGTATCTGAGAGTCAGGCTCATGGGACAGACTGAGTGCGTGCAACGTGTCGTGTTTGGTTAGTTGTATCTACTCACCCTGGCTGAGAGGAGATGTTGTTTGGTTGCCTGTACGAAGATAGGTTACCTGAGATAAAACTATTATAAATTTATGATTAAAATTTTTATTTTCTACAAATACACTCTTAAAATTCTTATTTTTTCTAATTATGTCTTAAACATCTTTAAAATATGTTAATATCACTTGATATTTACTAATCATACACTAATACATCATTAAGCGTGTAAACACTTGCACACAGCCAGCCTGGTCCGGAAAAAACGACCGATTCCAGCGTTTCCTCGGAGCCTGGCTGGAGGCTGCTTCCTGCATGGCCAGGGCCTGGCCCGACGCCGGGAGCAGGCGACCAAACAAGGCCACCCTGCATCCCGCCGGCCTGGTTGAGGCGGATGCAGGGTACCGAACAGCCCGGTCGTTCTAGGCTAGGCTTGTAGGTCAAGGCCCGGGCCGCTCTTGTTGTTATTTGTTCTTTTTGTTGTTTTGTTGTTTCTTTGTTAAGACATTATACCAAACTTCTTTTTTCTTAATTAAAAACGTGTTACGCAAGTTGTAAGAAAGAAAAGATGTAAAAATGTATGTACCTAGAAAGTTTTTTTTTGACACGGTACCTAGAAAAGTTAAAACAACTAGAGAGAGGTCCAATCTCAGTGCTCGTTTCTTGCCTAGTAATGTTTATTCCTGGCTGCCTTGTGGGCCAGACACTATCACCAAACTCATACTAGCTCCTAAATAATCTGCATGCAATGCAATTGCTATTTCCCATGATTTGTCTGTAAATTGTGAATGCCTCTCGATCGTTACCGAACGAAAGTCATTTGGGTCATTTTGTACTGTTACTAGGGCTCGTCTCGAGTAAAGGGAAAAACACATGGAAGAATGGAAGATAATTAAATCCGTGAACGTTCATCCAACTGACAATAGATCAGTGTAACATCGTGAGTGAATTTCGCCTAGTCATCAAAGGCAATTTCACGCCAGATTTCCCCGCAAAAGTGGATCGTGAACGCCTGAATGGTTTACTATTTGCGTGTACGTTCCGACTGTCAGGGGAAATGGATGATTAAATGGTGACCGTAGCTGTAAAAAAGCATGAAAGTATGAAACTGAAGAACAAATTGTGCATGCAAGATTTCGAAACAAAGATTGTTATTGAGACGACGGCCTATATATACATCTGTGCCGGGTGTCTCTGTTATACGTTTGTATGGTCGTTTCCATGCCGTCGGCTCACCAGAGTTTTGATGGGATATTGGAGCCAAACAAAACATTCTTAATATGCAAATGTAGGGCGCTTGTGATTCGCCACAATGTTATTACCTGAATCTCTGTGGAAAATGACAAAACTTCTAAATTCAAAATGCAATGGATGAAATTACACAAATGACTCCGGCCCAAACCTGCCGAGATTGACTGCCTGCATCACTACCTACAGTCCCTACAATAGCAAAGGGTGTGGATTCTCTCGGGGATTGTTCGTCTATCACATTCACCTCGATTTTAATTTAAGTCGCTATGTGTATTAAGTGATTTTTTTCTTATATTTATTTTCCCCTTTATTAACATATATACACAGTAGGGGATCACTCTCCTTTCCTTCAAAAGACTTGGCTGCAGGATCAACTTAATTTGGGAATGTCAATCTTAATCATTTTGATTCTTTAAAGGCATTCTGAGTTGTAACCATGGCTCAATGAAAGTATTCTAGCCAACTATCTTAAAAAAAACTCAAGATCTATCATCCTAGTAGCTGCTAAAAACATGCATTTGTAAGGGGTATGTGTGCATACACTTGTGCAATCGCAAATTGTGTTTTGAAAGACCAGCACTAATTGATTTTCTTTCTATAAAACTCATGGCGAAGCGGAAAGGAACTATGTTGCTAAAAGGGAAATTCGACTGGTATTACACTAGTTAAGCTAGAAGCCTGAGAAGGGAAAATCCTTTTACTCCGCTTGCTCGACTCGTACTACACTAGTTAAGCTGCTCATAATTCAAACAAGGGGGCAAAAATTAGCTAAAAACTGGTCAATCCCCAATAAAATTTTAGTTCATAATAGGGGCTAATTTCAGACATGGATGCCAAAATACCATAATACCATCCCACAAAAACAAGGAGCAACACAGGATTATCTCCAGTTTCCTAATAAATTTTCACAATAATTAGCTAATAGGGATCTTCCAATATTTTTTTTATAGTTATTGGGAGAGTTGCTTTTGTAGCTCTCCAATATCTCATCCCAATCCAACCACAACATTGGGAGAATAACAGCTCCTCCTTTAATTTATTTAGGAAGAGTTTGAGTGGATTATTAGTTTGTCCCAAGAATTATTGGAAAACGAGATAGGTAAAGAAGATTTGCTGGAGCACTACCTATTCAGCAACTCTTTCAATACAATAGTTAGATTGGAGAAATGGGAATGCTGGAGAAGCTCCCAAACTTGCTTGATAAATGTGTTACTAGTAAGACAAATCGCCATCAACGAAAACTATCTTGGGACTTTGCATCAGTAGCAGAGTTTTAGAGCCCTACAGTTGTATTTATCTTTGTATTTTTTTCCCGCTTTTAGACCAGATTAAGAACAGAGTACACACATGTCCATGACCATCTTTATGGTCGTATACATTACCGTTGTTTCTCGCACCGGTGCTCTATCTCGGCGCTAGAACGCCAACTGCTACTTCTAATTACTTGTCCCAGCAGTCAATGAGCAAGTGTAAATCTGAGAATGGCTCTCGATTACTGTTACGGGCTCGTTTGGAATAGAGAAAAAAAAATCATATATGGAAGATAAATCTGTGAACAGTCGTCCAACTGATAACAGATCAGTCAAACATCAGAGGCAACTTCACGGACTTGCCCGGCGAAAGTGGATCGTGAATGCCTGAATGGTTTAGTACTTCCTACTCATGCATGCATTGCTACGTTTTGCGACTTTCAGTAGAAATGGATGATCAAAGGGTGAGCGTTAGCTGTAAAAGCATGAAGCTGAAGAACAAATCATGCGTACAAGATCTAGAATCAGAAACTGTTATTGAGACCGCGACCTATATATATATCTGTGGCGGGGGCCTCTGCTATACGTTTCTATGGTCATGTCTATGCTGTCGGCTCACTGGAGTTTATATTAGGATGATGAGATATTGGAGCAAAACAAAACATTCTTACCATCTCAAGTCGATGGAGACTTCTTTCGCCGCAACATTATTTTCTCAATGGAAAACTACAAGCTTTCTAAATTCAAAATGAGATCATCTCACTCGCACTGGAGTTGTTGTTCGCTGATGAATTGTCTGTCACATACTGCATAATTTTAACTCTTAGTCCAGTGTATTGCATGAACATTTTTTATTGGCACCCATTTATTAAGTGATGCAGGGTTGTGCCCACTATTTTGCTAGGAAATATTTTTGTATGAGATATTTTAACTCTACAATTTTTGTATGAGATATGTGGTATAGGGTTGTGCCCACTATTTTGCTAGGAAAACTCTAAGTAGATGCAGGATCAACTGCATTTGGTACGTCAAGCTCAAGTTTTTTTGAGTTGGAACTTTGGTCAGGCCAAAAAAAAAACCTTAAACTTGCCTACAAAACGTAAAATATAGCGAGGGGGTGACAATGTTAAGGATCTGACGGTTAAGTCTCTCGGAGGTGTATTCACAGGATTCAGTGTGCATGCATTTGTAAGCGTCTGCATTTTCCAAAAGAAAAAGGAGAGATTCTGGAAGTTAAAATTGTGAATTTAACATGTCACTATTTATTTGTAAAAAACGCAGCCCCATTTGTTAGATTGGGCCTTATCCTAGGTTATGGGCCGAGAACGGAGATTGTCGTCCCACTAGATAATGATGGAGCTAAGTGCCCGTTGTTCTACAGCAGTCATATGTTCTTTGTGATCAGTTAAAGGAACACAAGATGCAGTTTGAACTCACATTCCTAACATGTACATGTTCAAGTTATCTGTTAAGAGAAGAGGGGTACTCTGATGAATTTAGTGACCGATTTGGAGGATATAGGATCTGCAGAGCGCTCTGGACTCTGGAGGGAAAAATAACACGCAACAAAGCCAAAAGAAAAAATGCCCAGAGAAGAGAATGAAGAGCAGAAATATTATGCGCCCAAAGCATATTGAGATGCTCATGACATGGCATATGCTTTTGGAACATGACAGGGAGCTACCCACTGCGAGCTGCCAATCGCGGATAAGAAGCCAGATACGCATCACTACTTGCAAGATACCAGGCATCAGGAGTAAAATACGAAATAAATGCTGCTACAGATTAATCTGAGTTTCCAATCACCACCAGAAACCACTGAATTCTAGGACAATTCGTTGGCCGGGACTCACTCTCACCTTCGGAACTCGGCTCAAAATGGAACACGAGAAAGCACCTGGAGGCATTGCGCTTTCTTTTGTGTACTAGTATGCTCAACAAAGCATCTGAAAACATTCTTTACAATAAGTTTACCAAATTCATCAGCAACTAAAAATAGCAAGGACCATTGATCTGCTATAGGGATTGACTAAATAGGCTCAGCATATTACCATATCCATAGCGGAACTAAGCCTTTAAACATACTTGTTCACACGAGGGGAAATAGCAACAGGTGCATGGGGTCATGGGGGCAAAGAGACAGAGAAGCAACTGATATTCAGGGAAGCAACTGACGGAAAATAGCCAGGCACACTGCTGGAAACAGAGAAGCAACTGCCAACAGATATTCAGCCAGATAAGCCACCCAGGTGAACAAGATTCGTGAAATCACGTCCACCGAGTTTGACACAAATAAATCAAGATTATAGTCACCTTACCAAAATATCGGGATCAAGTTTTATGGCAGGTGCTGGCAAAGATGTAGCAAGGCACTAGCATGATAAGTAAGTTCTGTTTGGACCATTCGTGGCTGCATACAAGGCTATTTCCTCATGTTCTGCCATGTTGCTTAAAACTTAAAAAGAGTGACTACTGTCACTGTGCACTCCGGTTCATGACTCTGAAAATGAAATATAAAATTCACCCCACATTTTTTTACATGATTAGGTTCACAAGCATTGTAAAAGTGAGCAAGAATGCACTCAGGTCCAGAAAGAATAAACAAATAAAAAAATAAACAGTTGTAGTACCCTTTTAGCAATCTTAGAATTTTTATTTATTGTTTGACATGATATGGCTGCTAAATCCTTTCTAACTATTTTTCTAGTATTTTTCCTAGAGGAATTCTAACTATTTTTTCTAGTATTTGTCCTAGAGGAAATAGTTAAGTATTTTTACATTACTCCAATCACACCCTAACGAAAGCATAAACATGAATCTTGCCAGAATATGAAGGAATGACCTGTGTATCAATCAGCTTGTGTCGACAAAATATGGATAAGACAAAGTAGAAATACACTAACTTAAAAAATCTGCATTACGAAAGGCGACCAGCAAATTGGCGTTACACAAATGTTTACCAACCATAGCGAGTAACGGCCCATGCAGATTGGCGGATAATGCCCCAAGCTGATTAGCCAAGATTACAAAAAAGGAAAACAATCGAACAAGTGGCACAAATGCACCCTGTTAATTGGTGTGAATTGGTATTTTTCTCTGGTCTACAAGTCTACAACTAATTTGAACAACAAATACTCAGACAAGTGGCACAGGTAATTCTTATGGCACACGTTCAACCTTGTGGGCAGTGATATAACAATGGTGGTTGTTAAAACTGGTGCCATAACCAGAGATTCCACCTCACAATTTCGGATGCAAGTAAGACAGTTGCATCGAAAGGACAAACGGTTGCATCAGCTATCACTCATTGCATTCGATGAAATAAGAACATTCATGGTGGCCCACTATGATGAGAAGTTGAGAACATAATCACCACTGCAGTACCACTGATCGATGGGGAATACTGATTCATTTCCTTAGGTTATTGCTTTGAACTAACCAAAAATATTAAAAATTCCAGTTACGCACAGAAAGCACATGGCGATCGGATTTCATGAAAGAAGCTAGCTGCATTCCATGACCTTCAGGAAAAGATATTGGGTTGCCAATCCATAGCTCAAGAACAAAAGGTTTGCATATCGAGAACACATTTCTCATTAGAATTGTGTGGTTCGTGTTATGCCCCATTGCCCCTCTCTTTTGTTCTAACAGACTAAACTAGATGAACTGACTTACCAAGAAAAACAGCAAGATACCTAAACAACTGGTATGGAAAGAGTTAGGAGAAAGGATTTACACAGCAGGGCGCAGGACCTCCACGTGCTGCCGGTTAAATCCCACGATCAAATTCTGCATCCAGAACCAGCAGCAGTCCCCAGAAATCCAAGAATTGCAGTTCTGCAATCATGGCACTGATCTTATTTCACGGAGACATGGTTGCTCTCCTTCTCCTCCTGGACCACCACATCATCGTCCTTATGAACCATCTCCCAGAAGAAATCGGTGAGGACAGTCTCGTATCCCGGCATCTTGGCGTAGCCCGGGAAGTAGTTGATGTCAATGACGAGATAGCGGTCACCAGCGCGGACGTCCCGGATCATGTCAAAGTTGAAGAGTTGTAGGCCTAGCGCGTGGCGGAGGCCACCCGCGATCTGGTTGACGAATGCGGCGGGCGGCATGACGGCGTCCTCGAGACTCTTCTCGCCGTAGTACTCCTCTGCGGTGCGTTCGGTGGGGAGGTTGGAGACCTGGGAGAAGGAGACGGATCCCTCGGCGGATGCGTCGTCCTCTGGGGACACGTCGGGCAGGCTGCGGCGCTTGACGCAGGTGACGTGGCCGCCGACGACGTATACCTTGAAGATGACGCCGCCGTGGTTGACGAACTCCTGGAGCACGAGCGGCGGGCGGAGCTTGCCGAGGCCCTCGCGGTGGTAGACGAGGGACATCTTGTGGGACTTGGCGGTGCCGTCGGCGACGAGGGGCTTGGCGATGAGCGGGAAGCGGAGCGCGGCCAGGAGGCCTGAGTCGGCGAGCGCGGCGGCGTCGTAGACGACGACCTGGCTGGGGATGCCGAAGGTGCGGTCCTTGTCGGCGGCGTGGTCGAGGTCGGAGACGACCTGGAGCATGGAGATGCGGTTGTGGAGGCGGTCGATGGCGTGGGGCGGGTCGACGACGGGCACGGCCGGGTGGCGCGCGGCGAAGGCCTCGAGCTGGGCGCGCCAGTCGTCGCCGTAGAGCTTGTGGATGAGGAGGTGGAAGGGGCCCTGCTCCGCCAGGGGACGCGACGCATCCACGGCGACGAGGTCCATGCCCCGCGCCGCCGCGCGGGCCACCAGCGACGGCTGGATGAAGCTCTGCTGCTTCTTCGGGGCCAGCGCGTACCCGATGGCGTAGCGCGGCGGGGCGTGGGTGTCGCCGGAGGCGGGGTCGGCGGCGGCGGCGGCGGCGTCGGAGGCCATGGGGTCGGGTTCGGGAGGGATCGATCGATCGACGGAGATCGAAATTTGTGTTGGAATTAAGTGGCGATGGATAATAAAGGGGCAGGATTAAAAGCGAGCAAAGCTGAGACACGGATGTGATGCCTTCTCTTTTATAAGCAACCCCCCACCGCTAGCCTTTCGGTTCCTCTGTGGACCGGGTTCACCGTTCACCTGCTGCTACTTCGGTGAACGACAAGCATCGTACTGTGGTAAACTACTGTAGCATTTCTGGACGGACCATCATGATTTGAGAAAATTGAAAGCCATGAATATGGTAAATTAACACACGTGATGTTTGTTTAAAAAAAATTAACAACTTGTAAACCAACCAAAAAATTTAAGGCTGTGTTTGGTTGAGCTGTGGCAGTGAGAAAAGCTGCTGTGAGCTGTGGCAAAACATGTTGTGGGTTGCTAGCTGTGAGAAAGTTGAAAGTCGTTTGGCTGGCACAACTGTGGTTGTGGAAAAAATCTGATGTTTGCTAGAAGATGTATGTAATGCCCATGAAATTCCGAGGCCATGCTGATATTCAAAATGATTGTAAATAATTATTTTGTTCGGTAAATTGCATGCAAATTACCCATTTAGAAAGAAAATCTTAATTTGTTGAAGTTTTGCATTCACCATTGAGGTACGATCAATGATAGAAAGTCCAGAAAATAATAACATATGGTTCATACAATGATGTCCTTCCTTAACATAACTACCTCCGTCTCGCACTACCCAAAGCATCAGCTATCTCACTGCAGATGGTATTCATGGTTTCCTCATGCTCATCATCTTCAATTTCATCTTCTTCTCCCATGGCATATGGTTCTGGTAGCAGGTACTCCTCATTAGCATCACATTCATCAAACACCTTATCTCGCAGCTGACTATCACGAATAAAATTATGCAACGTCATACAAGCTACAATTATATGCTTTTGAGTACGAGGAGGATAACTTGGAATTTTCTTCAAAATACGCCACTTTTGCTTCAAGACCCCGAAAGACCGCTCAATGACATTTCGAAGAGATGAATGCAAAAAATTGAACATCTCATACTTCTCATGAGGAGGACACCCATTTCGAAGTCGAAACTCTGGTATATGGTATGTGCTTCCTTTAAAAGGGGCAAGAAATCCTTGTCGGTTTGTGTAACCAGAGTCCACAAGATAATATTTACATACAAATAAAACCAAATCACCAAAGCCAAGTAGCAATAGAAATAATAATGATAGTATCAAAATATGTGTACCTTTACGAGGCACAGGAAATGGAGGAAAGTTTGCTAAAGCATGATTTAGGATCCGTGAATCATGTGCGGAACCCGGCCAACCAACAACCACATAGATAAACCTCATGTCAAAATCACACATAGATAGCACATTCTGAGATGTATACCCATGACGACATGTATGGGTAATCACTTCCTTTGCTGGCACTACTACTGGAATATGTGTACCATCAATGGCTCCAATAGCGCCTTTGGAAGCAATCCTCTTTCAGCCTTTCATGTTCAATAGTGAAATTAGGATCTCTTGGCTTGATATTGTCTCTTGCTAACTTGCGCAAACATCACAAAACTTCGTGAAAATTGATGTGAATTGTCCAAAGGGACCGTGTAAAACGGTTTTCAGCTTGGGAGAATGATTGACGTTCTCCCTGAAAGGATCAATATGTCGACTAGAGGGGGGGTGAATAGTCAAACCTGAAAATCACAACTTTGAACCAGCTGTTAGATCAAGGTCCGGAGTTTCCGGATATTTTTTCGGATACTCCGGGAAATCCGGAGAATCCGGGAAAATATCCGGATTGTCCGAGCCTACGAGGGGGGATTCAAATTGACTGAAATCAAACTTGCTCAAATGTAAATCTACGAAAATAGGTTATGCAATAGGATGAGACAAGCCTGTTTCTCCACCTAGAACCTGCAGAAACCTCAACACGGAGTAGATCGGCACCAAACCCTAAAAATGAGCTCACAAGATATACAAGCATACAACAAGAGCAACAATCACAAAAGAGACACAACGATTTGTTACCGGAGTTCAACCTCACACCTTGAGGTCTACGTCTCCGTTGAGGAACCCACAAAGGGTGGACCTTTACACCTAGGTCACTTTCCTCCCTCTAGCGACCACAAAGATCAAGCTAGAGTTACTTACTCAATTTCGGGGTGATACAAACCTCCTTGGGCAGCCACAAACCTTTGGATGCTCCAAGGCAACGCCTAGCCGGCTAGGAGATCAAAGCTCCAAGAGTAACAAACACGAAATGTGCCAACCAAGCGAAGAACGAGGTGCTCTAGAGAGGGGAAATCAGCTCACTAGCACTCTCCAAGCTCTTGCTCGCAATCCCTCCTTAAATCCCCAATAAATCTCACCAAACCAAGGCCAAGGGGAGTAAAGAGGAGGAGTGAATGAGTTCTGAAGTTTGCAGGTTGAAATGGGCAAGAGAGAGAGATAGGAAAGGGTGGAGGAGGCTTTTATACCTCCTCACACTGAAAAGAGCCGTTACAACTCTAAGACCCGGAGTATCCGGGCTAAGTCCGGAAACTCCGGGAAATCTGGAGATTCCGGGAAAACCCCGGAGACTCCGGCCTTCCAAGGTCAGCACCCAAGAAGTTAACCCTGTGAACGTGTTGGTGCAAAGGTGTCTCTCATAGGTTTTATTTTGTCAACTAGAGCACATTTTCAACTCTTGGAACATACATTTCCTGTCCCTCTTTATAGTACGGCGTTCCTAGGACTCAAATTCAAAATATAAAATAAATAAGCCTTCATAGGAACCCCTTTGTGGCACCACTTCCATTTTGCATAAACAATGAATAACAAATGATGCCTCCATACAATTTTAATTCCTGCTCATACACTAATAAATCATTAGCCACTTAACCGTGTGTCATTAAATCACCAAAACCCACTTAGGGGGCCAAGATACTCTTCACTCCCACAATCCACAAGAACATAGCCAATGACTCCACTGATGATACATTGATACTTAATGTCAAACCATAGTTCAAGATGAGCAAGTCATGAAGTGCCATGAACTCATCAGGATTCATCTGAAACATCTTGTAGAAGTATCTAGGACGACTCATGCATCCCAAAAATCATTGAATTCCAAATTCTCGTGCTTCCCTATATTTTCCTTTGTTTAAATACTTATTAGTATGGTGGTTCCCCATTTCACCAATAATGGCAGCATGATGGGAAAGCTCAGCTAGATGCAATAGTCCTTGCTGACCCTTTTTGGCCAAATCTTCCATGTTGCTATCCATCTACAGATTACATTAGTAATGCATTAATCTATGGACAGTGTGACAACCCCATCCGAGATAATTCCGTACTATCGCCTAAACCACTCCATTTGGTCATTAAGCGATAATAAAGAATCATCCTGTTGAGTGTTGCCGGGTCAAAGCCCGGTAAATCACTTGAATAACACACAGAGGATCGAAACGTATACATTAAAACTCCCACAAAGGAGAGTCCAGAGTGCCTTACAAATTAAATAAATTCTTCCCCGTAGGGTCTATTATTACAAACCATGGTATTGGACATGAAGTAAATGGTTCAGAGTTTATTAAAACAGCGGAAATAACTAAGCGATACAATAAGCATCAAAGGAGGTCGTCCATGATGCAATCATTCGTCATCATCCACCCATTTCAGCTCCCAGTCAAGTGGAATTTCTCCGGGCCACACATCACATGCATCACTGTCAGATGGTGAGATCTGGACAGCCCACGGGGGTGTTAATCCCTATGGTTTAGTTGTTCGGCGGGGTGGAATATAAGGCTAAGAACTCGAAGGTTGTACAAGAGCACACGGAACTCGGCGAGTTTATACTGGTTCAGACCTCCGGAGAGTAAAACCCTACGTCCAGTTGTTGGTGTAGATTGCTTGAGGATTGCGTGATGGTACAAGGGTCGCCTCGCCCGCCTTATATTGGCCAGCGGACAAGGTCGGTTCCCAGACTCCAGGTCGGTTACGACCAGGAGACCTAAATCTAGGTGAATACATCTCTTGCCATATCCGTCGATCTGCTTTGGTCAAAATCCACCGATGTCTTGTCTTGTACGCCAAGTCTTGAGGTCGTGTTGAATCAGGTCGTCGGGGGAATCTTCTGGAAGGTCTTTAATAGGTCGTGTGGGCTGCCAACTAGGTCGGTTGGGCCCAATGACAGGTCGGCGGGTCTTCTGGTAGGCCGGACCTACTTGTCAGGGACGGCCGTGAGCCTGGTCGGTGGGGACCCAGGGGTACCCATGTCTCACAAGCCCCCGAGCGAGGTGTAGGCGTAGCGACCTTAGAAAGGTCATGACGTAGTCGTAGAGCTATCGACAGGTCGAATAGCATGCACGTCGGTCAAAAAGAAAAGAACAAATCGACTTAGCAGCCGACCTGTTTGAAGTCTTGCCGAACGAAGAGAGGTCGAGTGACGACCTATAGGAAGCAGGCTTCCAATAGATCGAAACGATGATAAAAAAAATTCAGAGGGCATCAAGGATGCACTCATAGAGTAGTATCCGAGCATCGTGGCGGGCAGGATGGCTGGTATGATGATCCAAAAAAGAGAGAGAGAAGAAGAAAAATAGTAGGTCGAGTAGCGACGTGATGAGAAATAGATTTCTCAACAGGTCGGTACGACGAAGAAAATAAGAGGGCGTCGAAGACGCACTCGCAGAGTAGTCCCCGAGCATTGAAGCAGGCAGCATGGATGGTTTGATGCTCAAAAAAAGAGAAGAAAACTGAGTCATGGTCTTGGATCGAAACAAAGTGTAGAGACACCCAGATCTCCCAGCATGGCTGCAAGGAGTCTGGCAGAGCCGACCTCAAGGAGGCCTTGTAGGCGTGCCGACCTCGAAGAGGCCTCAAATCAACAATGTCCAGTATCCGAGGACACCCAGCAGGATCTTGAAAGGCGCGTCGCATGAGGAGGTCTTCTGTAGTGGTCGAAACGAATGACGATGAAGCTGGCGGAAATTATGTTGATCTTGAACGTATGAAGTGTAGAGACACCCAGATATCTTGCATGGCTGCAAAGAGTCTGGCGGAGCCACTCGAGGCATGCCGACCTCAGGAAGGTCTCAAATCAGAAGCGCCCAGGCACCCAGAGATACTTGGCAGGGCCGTCAGGCGCGCACCCCACAGGGAGGCCTTCGTTCCCGACGTAAAACTCCTGGGTGTCTAGAGCAGACTAGCAGGGCTACAAGAGCACACCGACCTCGAAAGGTCACGCATCCAGGGCGCCCAACTAGGTTGGCAGAGCCGTAGACATGCCGAGGTATTGCAAGACCTAAGTATTAAGGCACGCCGACCTCAGGAAGGTCGTTTTGGTGTCCAGACGACCAACATAGCTGCCAGCCGTCCAGTGGAGCCATGGTACTGAGGTGTTGACGACCTCAGCAATAGGCACACCGACCACGGGGGCCCGACAAAAATTGTAGATCTCCATGATGCTTCTGTTCTCCAGGCGCCCAGAAGGATCTGGCAGAGCAGCGAGGCACGCCTACCCCGGAAGGTCTTTAATCGAACCTACGAGCATTCTGCTTAGGAAACAGAAATACAGGCTGATTGGAATAGGTCTGTTTCCATGCAGAGCCGTAGCGGGTGCACCAGGACGCAGAGCCTAGCGGGTGCAAATAAAAGACATCAGGTCGTAGAGTCATCGTCGCCGTCATTGTCTGTAGATATAACGAGGCGCAGGGCCCTCTGACACATAGTCAGGCTTTGTCGTGTACCGTAGACTGCAGGGTCACGGGTCAATAGTGGTCGGAGATATTCTTACCACCCAGAAACCGACAAACTATCCACGAATCGAGGGGGGTACTGTAGCCATGTGACTTCTACGGTGGGCTCAGGCATCATTAATGCACTAGCGACAAAAGACGTCGCGAGACAGGAAATAAAGTCATCGCCTTTAATCGTGCACATGTCTGCAGGCCCTCTGGACCACGTGGCGACAGTGTCATCACTCAGCCACCTACCCGAGGTCTGGCTTCAGCTATAAATAGCGCTGTGAGACTGAAGGAGGCAAGCACTGAGCATTGTTGAGCTATGAAGCCGCAGGATAGTTTTGAAGCTATGCCATGGGCATGTGTTCGTCCACCAGATTGTAGATTGCTGTGTTTTTAAAAGCTTGGAGCTAGGAGAACTCTCGCGAAATGTAGGCAGCACCCCCACTCTTTGTACCGTGTCTCTGCGTGGTACCAGGTAGAGTTTGGAGGTGATGCTGTACCAGCTCGAGGTGCAGCTGGGCGTCGCTGGTGAGCATCGGGTGCTCGTCGGGGGTCGGAGTCCCGCGCCGAAGAGCAAGCTCGTATCTGCATTCCAATAGTCGGGGCCGAACGTGCCCTGCTACGTGTGACGTCCGACAGCTATCTCCCGCAAGGCTGCCATCAAGGCCCTGGTGCTAGGAGAAGTCTCGCGACGTGCTCTGCTTCGGCAAAGTAGGTCGCACAGATTGCTCTGGGTAGACTAGGTCTTGTAGTATGTTTATCTTTTTATGCCGGGTTCTGGATCAGTGTGGTCGCAGGCGACTTGTGTACCTTCAGACGACCCGTGTAATGTTCGCTCTCTTCTGTCATGTACTTGGTCGTTTTGACAAAATGATTTGTCAAAAGACCTAAATTGATATGATTTGGGGGCTTATCGACCTTGTGAGGATCGAAATATTGTCATCGGGATGACCTGGTGACGTTACTGTGACTGACGACCTAAACTCGGAGCTTAGGTCATTGCTCATTCTCTTGGCGAAAAATCCGGCATGATCTTCTCGCGAAATTATCGGAACAGAGCCGTTGCGGTGAGCACCGTACGGCGGAAGGAGCCGCAGCGGGCGGACCCGGTGGACCCCCCTATAAATAGAATATCAAGGGTCGGGGTTGACCACACTCATCTTCTTCCTCCTCCCGTCGCTATCGCCGCCACCGCGCCGTAGCCGCTGTAGCCTTGCGCTCGCTTTCCTTGCGCGCGCCTCCATCCCATCGCCGGCTCCGGCCATGGAAGATGCTGAAAAAGACCTCACAGCCCTGGAGCTGGAAGTTCAAGATGCCGCCATGGAAGTGGCGGACTCCTTGGACTATGAAGGTGATGACGGCGGGCAGTAGTCTTGGACTAAGAGCTGTACCTCCTCCTCTTCTCTGTCGTGTAAACAATGCTTCTTGATGAATATTTTGTTATGCCTAAGTGAAGTACTTGCCTTGTGCCTGCGTGAGCTTGGTAGTCTTGTAGATGACGACATGTTGTTTCTTGCCTCGCTGACCACTACTCACAGAGAGGCTGGCTTACCGACCTCCCCAGCTCAGCGTGGAGGCTTACGTGAGGTCGGCGCGCGAGGAGGAGTCTAGGACTCAGGTCTGGCGACCTTATCGACCAAGCATACTCACCGCGACAGAGGGCTTATACCCATTAGGGATGACATCCTCAGGTCTAATGACCCTTAGGTTGGCTTTGAGCCAAGCCCCCGAGCATGTCGAGGGGGAGGAGTAGGAGAAAATTATAACCCTCAGGTTTTACGACCCATGTGTTGGCTTTAGCCAAGCCCCCGAGCGTGTCGAGGGGGAGGGTTGATGACACAAGAGAGGAGAAGGTAGGGCTCGGCACACAGCAGATTACTGCTTGAACTAATATTTATTTAATCTAAAAAAGGTAAAAAGAAATACATAGCTGTAATTAAAAAGTATTCTATGGGTAGAATCGTCGTAGATGTTCCACGTTCCAGGGGTTTTGCACTCCTTGCCCGTCACCCCATTGGAGGCGATACGTGGATGGGTTGATGACTTCGGTGACGATGAAGGGTCCTTCCCAGGGGGCAGAGAGCTTGTGCATGCCGTCGGTCTTCTGGATGCGCCTGAGGATGAGGTCGCCAACGTTGAAGGAAGTTTCCCTAACGTTGCAGTCGTGATACCGACGAAGTTGTTGGTCGTGACGAGCTTGTCTCATGACGGCGGCTAGCCTCTACTCTTCAAGGCTATCTAGGTCAACTCGACGTGTTTGCTCGGCTTCTCCTTCCTCGTAGAATTGGATGCGTGGAGCTCCAAAGGCGACGTCGGTGGGTAATATGGCTTCTGATCCATAGACCAAAAAGAAGGGCGAAAAGCCCGTGGCGGAGCTGACTTCGGTCCTTGGTCCCCAAATCACGTGTGGTAGCTCGGCTAACCACCGGGTGGCGTAGTTTGAGGCATCGTCAAAGATGCGATCTTTGATAGCCTGAAGGACCATGCCATTGGCACGCTCGACCTGGCCGTTACACCGAGGGTGGGCGACCGAGGAATAGTATACGTCGATGGTGTTATCCTGACAGAAGTCCCAAAAGGCAGAGCCGGTGAAGGCCGTGCCCAGGTCGGTGATGATCCTGTTAGGCACACCGAAGCGGTGTGTTATGTCTTGCATGAATTTTGCTGCTTCTTCCGATGTTACTTTCGCTACAGGTCGGACTTCAATCCACTTAGTGAATTTGTCGACGGCTACTAGTATAAACCTGTATCCGCCTGGGGCCGTTCGGAATTGTCCCACGGAGTCAAGACCCCACATGGCAAAGGGCCATGATGGAGGAATTGTGCGCAGGGCCTGAGCTGGAAGGTGCTGCTGTTTGGCAAAGAATTGGCATCCTTTGCACCTTTTTACGAGGTCTTTTGCGTCGGTCATGGCCGTGAGCCAGTAGAATCCAGAACGGTACGCCTTACCGACCAGATTGGCGGATGCTGCGTGGCATCCACATTCGCCGCTGTGGATCTCAGCCAGGAGCTGTAGACCTTCTGATCGCAAGATGCACTTCATCAAGACGCATGTGGAGGCGGCTTTTCTATAGAGGTCGGTACCAATCACTACGTAGTTGGCACTTCGCCGCGTGATACGCTCGCGTTCGGCTTTGTCTTCTGGAACGAGTTGGTCGAGTATGAAGTCTATGAAAGGCTTGCGCCAATCATCTTCTTTTTCTGTCATCAGCACGTGGCGGGGAGGTGCTGAGGCTTGTTCGTGTTGAGGTGAATCTGGACTGTCTGGGTCCAGTAGCTTGATTGAAGGCTTGCGTAAGTCTTGAACAAAGACGCCTGCCGGGACTAGAGCTCGTCGAGAGCCTAGTTTGGAGAGTACGTCGGCTGCTACATTGTTGTTCCGTGGTACATGCTGAAACTCGATCCCTTCAAAGTGGACTTCGAGTTTGCGAATCTCAGCACAGTAGGCATCCATTGTGTCTTTGACGCAGTCCCATTCCTTGTTGACTTGCTCGATGACGACCTTGGAATCGCTAAAAGCTAGTAATCGCTTGATGCCAAGGGACACTGCTATACGGAGTCCGTGAATCAGGGCTTCGTACTCTGCTCCATTGTTGGAGGCCTTGTAGTGTATCTGCAGGACGTACTTGAGCTGTTCCCCCTGAGGAGAGATGAGTAATACGCCTGCGCCTGCTCCTTCGAGGTTTAGGGCACCGTCGAAGTACATTACCCAGTGTTCGGGCCGCTCCTTGGGAGGGGGCATCTGGATCTCTGTCCACTCAGACACAAAGTATGCGAGGATCTGTGACTTGATTGGTTGCCGAGGGCAAAATTTGATGTCAAACTCTCCAAGCTCGACCGACCACTTGATGATGCGGCCGTTGGCGTCACGGTTGCGGATGATTTCTCCTAGAGGAAACGACGATGGGACCGTGATCTTGTGGGCTTGGAAGTAATGGCGAAGCTTTCTCGACGTAATCAGGAGTGCGTAGAGCAACTTCTGAGGCTGTGAGTAACGTGTCTTAGCGTCGGCCAGGACCTCGCTTACATAATACACAGGTCGTTGAACAGGATAGGCCTGCCCTTCTTCTTCCCGTTCAGCGACGAGAACCGTGCTGACCACATTAGTGGTGGCAGAGATGTAAAGGAGGAGTGTTTCTCCGGGAACTGGTGGTGTCATAACTGGTGGTGTCGTCAAGGATTCCTTGAGAGCTTCAAACGCCTTTTGTGCCTCGTCGTCCCACACGAACTTGTCTGCCTTCTTCAATAGCTTGGAGAAGGGTAAAGCCTTTCTCGCCGAGCTTGCTGATGAAACGACCTAGAGCCGCCATCATCCCTGTAAGCTTCATGACATCTTTCTTGCTAGATGGCTTGGCCATGTTGCGTATAGCGTCGATCTTCGCAGGGTTGGCTTCAATGCCTCGGTGCCCGACCATGAAGCCCAGGAGCAATCCGGAGGGTACACCGAAGACACACTTGGTCGGGTTAAGCTTCCATTGGAACTCTCGTAGATTGGCGAAGGTTTCGGTGAGGTCGGCGATGAGCTGATCTTCCTCGGTAGTCTTGACGACCACATCATCTACGTAGGCTTCGACGTTCTTCCCGATCTGCGACTTCAGACACTTCTGAATTGCTTTCTGATATGTTGCTCCAGCGTTTTTTAGGCCAAAGGTCATGACCTTGTAGCAGTAGATGCCATGGGGCGTTATGAACGCTGTTTTGTCTTCATCGTCGGGGTGCAGGGCTATCTGGTGATATCCCGAGTAGCAGTCGAGGAAGCAGAGTAGAACACTACCAGCCGTGGAGTCCACGACTTGGTCGATGCGAGGAAGAGGGAAGGGATCTTTCGGGTAGTGCTTGTTGAGATCAGTGTAATCGATACACATCCTTAATCCACCAGTTTTCTTTGGTACAAGGACCGGGTTTGCGAGCCAAACCGGGTGCTTACACTCTCTGATGAATCCTGCAGCTAAGAGCTTACAGACTTCTACTTCTATGGCCTGCTTTCTATCTTTTGCAAATCGCTGGAGCTTTTGCTTGATAGGTCGTGCAGTCTTGTTTACTACAAGTGCGTGCTCAGCCAGCCTCCTGGGGACACCGGGCATGTCGGATGGGCTCCATGCGAAGATGTCAGCGTTGTCTCTGAGGAAACTGGTGAGCGCGAGTTCCTATTTGGGGTCGAGGTTGGCCCAGATGACGGCTTCCTTGGATGCGTCAGGCAGGCCGAGGCAAACCTTCTTTACAGCTGGACTTGGGTCTAAAGCTGTGCTTATGCGCTTCTGCTCTGGCACCTCCAGAGTGGTGTGGTCGATCTTGGCTGCCTGGGCAACCATGACCGTTGCTGCAGCTTTGACCGCGGAGTCTTTGGAGAGCTCGACGGTGGCGCTCTCGCAGTTGTAGGAGACCATGATGTCCCTGAGGACGGAAAGGATTCCGTTTGGTACCGGCATCTTTATGATGAGGTAGGTGTGATGAGGTATGGCCATAAATTTGGCCAGCATAGGCCGGCCGAGGATGGCATGGTAGGAGGAGCGGAAGTCCGCGACCTCAAACGTTAAGTACTCCGTACGGAAGTTCTCCTTTGTGCCGAAGGTAACCGGCAAGCATACATGACCTATGGGGTATGCAGCCTTGCCGGGTACAACCCCATAAAAGGGTTCGTCGCAGGCGGTCATCTTGTTGAAGTCGAAGTCCATCTTTCTGAGCGTCTCTGTGAAGATGATATTCAGGCTGCTCCCCCATCAATGAGGGTCTTAGGCAGGAACGCCCCGTCGACTATGGGGTTAACAACCAGCGGGTAGGTCCCGGGGTCAGGTATGTGGACCCAATGATCTTTCCTGGAGAAAGTGATTGGGAACTCCGACCAACACAGAGGTTGTGGAGTTTCAGTGTTGACGTGCCCGATTTCCCTTGCGTTCGATCGGAGCTGCCTGTTGCTTTTGGTTGCTTGGTGGCCACCGACGATGAAGTTGATCTCTCGGTTGGCTGATTGAAACGCACCATTAGGGTTGCCCCCTTTAGGTGGTGGTGGTGGAGAGCGCTCCTTGCGGTTGTTGTTGTTGCGGTTGTGGTCGTCCTGGCGACGTCGATCATCACGCCGATCATCTCGGCGGTCATTGCGCTGGTCATCACGGCGATCGCTCCTTCGGTCGTCACGCCTATCGTTGCGGTTGTCGTCGTGACGATCGTTGCGATGGTAGTCGTCGCGTCTATCATCGCGGCGGTAGTCGCGGCGATAATCATGTCGATCCCTGTCGTCGTTGCGACGGTAGGGTCTGCGGTCACGGTAATCACGTCGATCAGGTCGATGGTTACGGTTGTCGAAACGCCGGTCACCGTTCTGGTCGTCATTGTTGTCGCTCTTGGCCTTCTTGGATTCGGAGGGTACCCCAAGGGCACGCTTCAGCTGCTCGCACTCCCTCATGGTATGTTTGGCGTCGCGATGGAACTGACATTGATCGTCCATGACCATGTTGAAGTCACCCTCGAGGAAGGTGGAAGGTCTTGGTGGATCTGCCATGTAAGCTTCACCAGATCGCTTGCACGACCTGTTTCCTCCATCATCGTGATCCTCTCCATTGAAGTCGTGCATCACCGCGTCTTGAGTGTCGACTAGTTTGTCGACGTAAGCCATGAGGTCGGCGATGGTGTCAGTGTCAGCTTCATGGATCTTCTCGAAGAGCTTGATGTTAGTGACTCCCTTCTTGTAGTATGCGATGACGTCCTCGTCTTTGACACCCGCGAGGGTGTTGCGGTTCTCGAAGTAGCGGTTGGTGTACTCCCGAAGAGTTTCATCGCGTCTCATCCGCACTCTGGCGAGGTGATGAGTGTTACCAGGTCGGTTGTAGGTCGCCTGGTAATTGGTCGTGAAGAGCCGAGACAACATTGCCCAAGAGGTGATGCACTCTGCTGGGAGGTTGTCGAGCCACAGGAGTGGCGCTTTACCCATCACAAGGGGGAAGTATCCCGCCATGTGGTCTTCGTTGCCTCCAGAAGCACGTGCTGCGATGCTATACATCTTGAGCCATATACTTGGGTCGGAGCGACCGTCGTATTTCTCGATAGCTGGCTTGAAGTCTTTGGGTATCTGATCGTCCGGAGACGTCGTGAGAACGCAGGGAAGTTGTTGACCGCACCCGGGCTTGCTGACGGGGCGTAGGCCGTCGGGATGACGTAGAGGTCATCGGGAGGGCTGTTGTCTTGGTCGTACTGGGCACGTCGGAGGAGCTCCTGGTCATGCATGTTCCGCAGCTCTGTTGCTTGGATTGGATTGTTGGCGTTGAGGGGATCGGGGACCCCATTGACGCGGTCATAGTTAGCACGACGTGCTATTTCCACTTCATCTCGTATCCGTCGACGCTGACTACCTTCAGCGTGGTTAGCTTGTACCGGTGGAGGTTGGGCTCCAACGTTTTGCCTTGGGTTTGCAGCGGCATTTGCTTGAGCGCCGGCAGCATTAGCTGCATTATTGGCGACGGCATTGGTTGGAGCATTAGCTGCAGCGTTGGCAGCAGGGTTGACCGGCTGTACCACTTCGTTTTCACCGCCTCCTTCTTCAGGCACCGGCTGAAGAGGAGCGTTGGCGTTGGAGCGACGTCGTTGCCGAGGGTTGTCCGACCTACTCCTGGAGTAAGAGCTTGCAGTCGATCTGCTGTATCCTGGGCCCCGTTCTTCAATCTGAGCGGCGGCGACGCGGACATTGGCTTGGAGACGCCATATCGCAGGAGTGTCCTCAAGCTGATTTAGTGCAGCAAGAGCGGCTCCCAGGTTGGTTTGAGGAGAGTTGTAGACTTCAAGGCCATCTTGCTCAAAGTCCCTGAGGAGATCTTTGGCACGTAGGCGGTTCCGTCGAGGCTCGTTGCGTTGTTGAGGAGCTGCTGGAGTCGCGGGTGCTTGCGCTCCGTTGTTGACGACGTTGACTCCGGGTTGGTCGCCGGCACCTTGTCCCACATTAGCTGCGGCTGCTTCGATTTCCTGTTGACGACGTGCAGCTCGTGCAGCGTTGGCGTTCTCGCGCTCCATGCGTTGTTCATCTGTTTCTCCGTCCTGAGGTGCTACATCCGCAGAGACAACCAAGACCTCGCGATCTGGAGTCTCGAACACTTCTCCCGGATAGTTCGGGGAGATGGTCGTGCGAGCAATCTGGAACGCGAGGCGATCCGGGGACAGCTCTCGGTTGATCTGGCGGCGATGGGCCGCAGTAAGAGGTCGTCGAAGCTTCTTGAGGACACGGCACTGGCGAGCCGTGTGTTTGGGATTCTCGTGGATAGGGCAGGGTTCATCGAGGTGACTCCTGCGGCTTCCACGATCTGGTGTCTTGGGTCCAGATTCGATCTGGATCTTGCGTTTCATGTAGCGGGATGCTGTGTGAGCTGCGTTCCGCAAGCCAAGAGGCATGCTGGATGATGATGAGGTCCTGCGAGGGCGTTTGACGCGTTCGCAGATTTTGATCGTGTCGGAGAGCATGCCTTCAACACGATCGATCCCCGCGATTAGGTCGCTAGGAGTGAGTGGGTGGGACTCCATCAACAGATCTGTCCCGATCTGTTGGTCGGAGGTGACCGCGTTGCTCTCGATGACGAGGCAGGCGGCTGGAGCGGTGGGTTTTGCCGGCATGGAGCCAAAGCAGATGTCGACGGGATTGGCGAGGATGTCCGCCATGCTCTCCGGGAAGATGACGCCGTTGGTCGAAGCCATCGAGATGCACGAAGAACCTTGATTCCGCCCCTACCTGGCGCGCCAACTGTCAGATGGTGAGATCTGGACAGCCCACGGGGGTGTTAATCCCTGTGGTTTAGTTGTTCGGCGGGGTGGAATCTAAGGCTAAGAACTCGAAGGTTGTACAAGAGCACACGGAACTCGGCGAGTTTATACTGGTTCGGGCCTCCGGAGAGTAAAACCCTACGTCCAGTTGTTGGTGTAGATTGCTTGAGGATTGCGTGATGGTACAAGGGTCGCCTCGCCCGCCTTATATTGGCCAGCGGACAAGGTCGGTTCCCAGACTCCAGGTCGGTTACGACCAGGAGACCTAAATCTAGGTGAATACATCTCTTGCCATATCCGTCGATCTGCTTTGGTCGAAATCCACCGATGTCTTGTCTTGTACGCCAAGTCTTGAGGTCGTGTTGATTTAGGTCGTCGGGGGAATCTTCTGGAAGGTCTTCAGTAGGTCGTGTGGGCTGCCAACTAGGTCGGTTAGGCCCAATGACAGGTCGGCGGGTCTTCTGGTAGGCCGGACCTACTTGTCAGGGACGGCCGTGAGCCTGGTCGGTGGGGACCCAGGGGTACCCATGTCTCACAATCACCTGGAAACAATCATTTAAAAGCAAGGCTGAGTATACTAATACTCAGCAAGGCTTACCCGTCGAAAACAAAAGACTTTACCTCTAATCCATGCAAGGCGTTTGGCTAATGGGTTTATTTTGCCAAAAAGCTACTAAATAAATAAATTCTTACTTTCACATTTTAGCTCAATTTCTAGTAGATTAAAACATTACTAGATAAGCCATCTATTGCAATCATAAGTTGTACAATACAATTAATCAAATAATAATATTCACAAAGTTTCATCATAAGGGATATCATGGCCAGTAGATTAAGTAGTCTCAGATAACGGTGAGAGGCCGACAATCGATTGATTTAAACCTTGCAAGGTAAACCTAAACACACGGGAGGTGCCCTCACCAAGAGTTCACCAACCAGGCGGTTCCCGTCATTCTTCGGTTTGGGAATAATAGCTCACAGTCTTAAGTACAAGATTTATCTGGGCTACGCCACACAAGGTAACCCAGCCTCACGCATGTACTCAGGTGGCGAGCCCGGGGCCGCAAACCTAAGATTAGTGATAGTAAAATCCCGTACCACTTCATTTAGGTACTAGGCTTATCGTACCCATTTTCAACAAGTGCTTAGTACGTTCAAATACTTAACCCACAAAGCCACTGGACCGGAGTCCAAATCCCATGCTCTTACCACATGAGCAATCCATTAATCAATATGATGATTCCATAAATAAGATCCTATTCTCACGAGTGACGAACATCACTCGACTTGTACCGGATCCTTAGAGCATAGCAACTAGCGACCTAGCATACTAGTAAAAGATCATAGGTACTTAGGGATCATGCAACTAGGGTTTCAATTCAACTCCTGAACGTAAATGCACATAGATAATCAACGATAAATTCAGAAGTAAAAAAAAAAGAAACACATAGGTTAATGATAAACCGAGGTTTGCCTTCGTCAGCACAAGCAGTCAAACAACCTTCCGGACTTTGGTCTGGGTCTTGATCTACGGACACGTAGTGCACGTCTCCTCCTGCTCCCTCGTCCTCGTCGGCCGGTACCAGTGTGTAGCTACTGTCGGGAACTTCTACACGGAGGATGCATATGCAATAATTAGTGGTGAATTTCATTTAATTAAAACAAAATAACACATAACAACCATGGGGTGCATGGTTGACCACATTCACCTAGATAAAATATATTCAGCATACTCTTCCTTTTAAAGAATGTTATGAAGTGCTTTAATAATTATTCTTCTTTTCATAGTGACTATGTACATATTTAAATAAATTAATTAATTAACTTATTTGTACGAAACAGCAAGGGGTGGTTTGAAGCTCCTGTTTCATCTCTCCAAACCCAACCATGGGGCCACTAGGTGTGATAGGGTGGTTTTCCAATTAATATTATTATTAAACTTGAAATGGCTTCTTCATTTTTATACATAAAATTAATTTATAAAAAGCCATGGGTGGTGCTCACTAAGCTCACTAGCTCTAATTTAAGCCACTGACCACACATGCACACTTGCTTGAGCTATGAAAATAAATACACCAAAAATAACATTTCTAGCTACCACAAATGAGATAAATGCATACAAAAATAAATACATCACTTCTGGATCTAAATTTTCTCCTACATCACCTCTGACTTAAAACAAGGCTAGGAAACCAACAAACACATCAAGAGCTATTTTAGATCTTGAACTAGGCATTTATGATTAAAACTAAGCATAAATCAGGAACAAATATTTCTAGCAGTCCTAAAATCATGATTAATTCAGAAAAGGTGCATCTAGGTATTTTAAGACTATACTCAGAAGTAGAGCTCAAAAATCTATTAACATTTAGCTACAAAAATCATTAAGACAGATATAGCATAAATACAAGATAAATCATAATAAAAGATTTACTCCAAAACTTTGTGCAAATTTTTGTGCAGAGCCTACACATGTCATCTACCACAACATATTAAAAGTTCAGCTTGAGATCACAAGTAGATTTTGAACTACAATAAAAGTAGGCCAAACTGATTTCAATTTTTCATGCAAAAACTATTAGTCAAAAGTATGGTCAGGCTTTGCAAAAGATGTAGATCTCCTCACAAGGAAACTAACAAAATTGGTTTTGCATTTTTCTGATTTTTTTGTGATTTTATATGGATTTTCCAAGTCACTGGACCAAATAGCAAGGAAACTAAGAATCTACTTCTACACAGGCCCTTAAAACTATTTGAAACTTCACAACTATGCCCTCGCTATTTCTACAGAGGTCCCTACAATACTCTATCCTTCACAGGTGTGCCCTCGGCGGTGGGGTGAGCTCGCCGCCGGCGAGGTAGGGCCGGAGCAGGGAAACATAAGGGCTGGGGGTGCGATTCAGCTCACCTAGGCTTGATTGGTGGCGGTAGCTCGGTCGGAGACGGCTTCGGCGAGCGGCGGTGGCAAGGTCGCGGTAGCGCAGCCGCCTCGGCTCAGTTTTCGGCGAAATGTGGGGGCGAACTAAACCATGTGTGGTCGTGGAAGCTCGGTTGGGTGCTAGGGAGGAGCTTTGCGACACTGGTTGGTCACGGGCGTGAGCGGAGGGAGGAACTCATCGGCGGCGGCGGCGGCAATGGCGGACGGCGGGTGAGTCGGCTCGCGCAGGGGAGAGAGGAGGGGGAGGTGGTTTTATAGGCACGACGAGGCGTGGAGAGGCGGTTCGCCCGACCCTCATCATCTACAGGAGTCACAGTATGGCGTGAAGGCGGTGAACGACGTGCGCGCGACCAGCGGCCAATGGAGGATGGCGGTGCGGGCGCCGGCGTGTGTGTGGGCGCCGCGTGGCACCGGCCTAGGGCCTTTGCCGCGTCACCTACTTCCCACACACAGTCGCCACGGTGAGGGCTTCGGACCGGCGGGCCTTGCAGCGCCTCGGCGTGCGCGCTCAGGGGTACGGCGGCGAGGCCGACATGGTGTGCGCGCGCGACGGCGTCGTGCACTGGCATGCCCCGCTCGTTTTACAATTCCAAGTGGCTCTGTTCAGCACGAATTTTCTCCAAGTTTTGTAACCAAGGTGCTACAAGTAGTGAATAGCAAAGTTGTAGATCTAGCATCCCTCTACAACTTTTATAAAGGCTCATACATTGCTTGCCAACATGGGACTTTCCTCGGCGCCTACCAACAGTGTTCACTGGTGTTGACCAGCATTTTTCACCCATTTCCACGCCGAATTTGAAATGCCACTCAACAGGAAAAGTGTGTCCCATGAAAAACTGTACAACTTTTGTATTGGGAGAATTTGAAGTGTTTAGATGAATTTTGGAGAATGCGACAAAAGTTCTAGAGTGGCCATGTATGTCAAAGGGTTTGACTAGGGTTTTGGGCTAGGGTTTGACCAAGGGTTGACCATGGGTGCTTAGTGATTTGATTAAGGTGATCATTAGCACTAGTTAACACTAATAAAAACACGAGGTGTTACAGACAGCAAAGATAGAGAAATATATGGACAGCAAGCACAAGAAAATATGGACAGCAAACATAAGAAAATATAGACAACAAAGATAGAAAAATAAATGGACAACAAAGTAAAGAAAATATAGACAACAATAATAGTGAAATAAATGGACAGCAAAGACAAGAAAATATGAACATAATGGTTCTCAGATAACAAGCACATAATTATTTAGAGTACAGACAACAATGGTCCTCAGGTACTTGCAACAAATAAATTGTTCTCACATAACAGCAGTGGTTCAAACAATATGACTCAAGATCAAATAAAAAGTTCTACTGCAGCCTCTTCAACTCATTTGCATGCTCCCTCTCAAGTAGATCAAACCTCCCTTCATTTGTTTCAAGTGAGCTAAGGACCTCCCTAAATTCAGGCTTCATAATCAGCAAGGTGGCTATGTGCATTAGAGCAGTTTTTTCTTCCACCCCACATTCTTTCACCATCTGCATCGCCTCTTTAATGCTAGGGACTTGGTTGGTTAAAGGGGCTGATGCTGATGATGCTTCAACACTTGTGGAAATCTTGTCTGATGTTGTTTCTATCTTCAAACATGTGTTCTTGTAGAGTCGAAAGAATAGGCTCTTCTCATCCTTCTTTTCAGAGCGGCCCTTGCGTTTCTTTATTCCTGATTTTTCCTTCTTCAAAGTAGCTAACTTGACATGATCATCAATTTTTGGTAGCTCAGCCACATCCTCATCACTAGAATCGGATGATGAATATCATTAGGACATGCTGCAGTAGCCCCACTGACATGTGTCAATTCAAACAATACATGCAGATCATCAAGGTGCTTGGGTCCTTGTTTCTTAAAACCCTACATGATTGCATTTGATACCTTTGTCAGGGTTGTTGCATGTCTGAAATTAAATGGTAAAAGTTAGCAATTCACCTAATACAAGTATAAGAAATGAATAATGAACAATAACAAGTACAAGTTCTTACAGCAAGGTGTTCATCCCACCATTCCTTAGGCGCGTCAACAGTTTGCCTTGTCTCATTCCATCCAAGCCCAGTGGCCAGATTGTTTAACTCCATAAACCAATTATATTCCCTTTTCATATTATCCAACTTGTTCTTCAATTGTATTTTTGTTTGCTTCAAACCTGATTTTTCTTCATACTTGGACCTTAGATTTTTCCAACCAGTGGTAGTGTACTGTCCATTAGGCCTATTTCCAGCATCTATCTCTTTTTTGCATATATCAATAAGGTGCTTCACATTGGTATCACACCAATCTGCCTTATCAGACATTCATGAATCAAACAAAAAATTATTTGTCATTCAGTGAGGGTGATAGACACTCCGGCACAAAAACCACTAGCTGCTACAAATTAATTTTCACAGATCGAACAATTGCAACACAAATCAAACGATTCCTACATGAACTGACATATTACTACTCAAATCCAATCGATTTTGGTCATTAAATATGAAAGGAGGAATCGATTTGGTCACTTGCATATCTCCAGAGAGGAAGAGGGCCAAGGGAGGTCGAGATGGGAGCCGCAGGGAGGCGGAGCAGTAGCGCGGACACCGGAGGGTAGGTTGCGTCCTGCTGGAGATCCAGAGGGCAGGGCGCCGCCGGCTTGTGGAGAGGCGGAGGAGGGCCGGGTGCAGGCTTGTGGAGAGGCGGAGGAGTCGCAGCACGGCCGGCGAGCAGGCCGCCGCCGCCGGAGGGAAGGGCCGGACCACCACCGGAGGGGAGAGCTGGAACCCTAGGTTGGAGGAGGCGGCGTGCGGCAGGAGCGCCGTGCCTCGTGCGAACCCGAGGGGGGCGACGGGGAAAAAGAAAGGGACGCGAACCGTTACGGGCTCATAAGCGGTGGCATTGCGGGTAAATTTCGTGAAGTGTTCGCCCTCACAGTCGCTAAAAGTAGGTGTGGCCTGGCTGTGAGTTTTACACTGGGAAAAAGCTGGCTGTGGCCAAAAGTTGTTGCTCGCGTTCAGCCCTTTGGTTCGGCTTCCAACTTTTCCAGGAAGCCACAGCTGCTAAAAGTTCAACCAAAGGGACTCTAAAGATGCAATTTGAAAGTAAAAATACTAAAATGATTGCATCACAACATTTTTTTGCAAACAACAATGTAGATGAAAACACATTCATTTTATTGAGAGAGAACTACTTAGAAATTTGTAGTATGGTACTCGTAAAGACTAACACAATACATGCATGATTACTATTAACCGCAGAAAATCGGTAGAAGACATAAATTCATGATTCTAGTGGATGGTGATGTGGACAGCTTGCATGATGAGAGAAGATCTAGTGGATGGTAACATGGACCTCTTACATGTTGAGAGAAGTCTATCCATGATGTGTAGTGGGTCTCACCTATATAATTGTTATGGATGGATGGTGATGTGAACAACTTAAGATCTAGTGGATGATGACGTGGACCTCTTGCATGTTGAGAGAATGCTATCCATGATGTGTAGTGGGTCTCACCTATATAGTTATTATAGATTACCGGGTTGGACCCTAGGCAAATATTCAGTCTTATTGGCTCACAAATTGGCAAATGTATGTTACTATCAATCGATCAGGAACGTGGTCACCAAATGGCACTATGTATGTTGAGTGGCTGGTATCGATTCTAAGAGAAGTAGTGATGATGGCGTAATGAGTTTTGCGTATAGTCAACTTGTCACTTGTGGGGTCATTGTAAGCAAAGGGTACACGAGTGGAGACTGGAGAGTGAAGTATCATCACACTCACACCTGGTTACAGTACATGCGTGGACCTGGTCCATCCTGGGTCGCCGTGGTCCCGGGGATTGGAGCTGGGGTGGGCTGCGGCCTGCCGCCTCCGCCTGCATGGCGCCGCGGACGCTTCGCTGCGGCGACTCCGAGACGTGGGACGCGCTCGTCGCCGTCCGGCGCCCACGAGGCGCCCCCGCCTTGCCCTCTCCGGCGTCCCGACGGACGCCCTCTACGCCTGCCTCCCCCTCGTGTCCCGCGCGCGGAGCGCCACCCACCCCCACCGGCCACCGCCGTCCAGATGGAGTGACGGAGGAAGGTGCCGGCCGCCACGCGCGCGGGCGCCACGGCTCCACGTTGTCATACCGCGCGCGCACGTGCACCACGCCCACGGGGCCACGCCAGCCTGGCCTGCCTTCCGGGACCCACGGAATCCCCCGCCTCCATCGCATCCGCAAAGGCCAGATCAAAGAATCTTCTCAGCTCGTTTTTTTGGGGGTTTTTCTATCTCGAGAGGAATCTAATCAAGAACAGAAAGAAAATGGAGGAGGAAAAGGCACCATCTGGTGAAGGCACGACCTGGTAATAATGGAGCGTGTTTGTGGCGATAAACAACATTGTAAATAGACGGTGTGGGACCTGCGCAGGCAGGTATTCGGGGCGGAAGACCGGGGGAATCTTGAGCAAGTTGGTCGATGGAGGCCGCCGGATTCTTTCATGCTTCGCGGCTGCCGGTGCTTGTGCTCGCCAATTGGGCAATTGATTTCGATGCTATTATTCCAGCAAACTTGCGTGCAGGCCAGTAGCAATTGATGCGTTTTGTTTGCCCTTTTCTGTGATGGGCTGACTGCATCTATTCCTTTGAAACCTAGTCAGAAATTGTAGTGCTAGTTTATGCATACTGGCTTTTTTTTTTGGAGCAACTCATGCGGACTTGTTGTTTTTTTTTCCGAAAATGCGGACTTGTTGCTTTGCTTGTGCTCCATGGCCTCCATGGGAAGGAAATGAAGGACGACATTTTTCAGAGGATGGAAAGGGCCCGGATCGTCCGAGTCGCAAGGGCCGGCCGGCCATCTTCACTACAAACACGGGCCAATGAATGGACGGAACGGAGTCGAGATGGATAAGCCCACGGGCCATTTGTGAAGAAACGAAGCCCATGGACTGAAGATTCTCCTTGCGCGGAATTGGCAAAAATAGGCAAATCCATCTTTAAGCTTTGTCCGGCCGGGGCCAATTTCACCCCGTAACTCTAGAAAAGTTCAATTTATCCTCAACCTTTATTTTTCCGGATCAGTTGTCCTAGCTAGTGCATGATCAAGTATATCAAATGTCATATAGTATGCTCTTTGTTTCATTTGGCTTCCCGTTTCTTGCTCTATCTGAACCAGCCCCATATGAGAAGAAAAGAGTCAAGCTACATATTCGAGCATAAAAAGTCAACTAAGAGAAAATAGAGGGCTACATACCGCTCCCTTCGTTCATCTATGCAAAGCCTATTGTGAAATCTCAAAAATTCACTTTTGTAAGGTCTATTTCCATTTTTTCTTAGGAGTGACGCATTGGGAATTGGTATGACAGTAATTTTTCGCATGTACATCTCGGAAACGAAATACATGTGGAGAGGAACGAATCTGCAATAAAAGCCGATTGTTTTTTCCCAAGAAAAACTAATGACAAGAGTGTTTCTCTTAGTTTTTGAGCCCAGCAAAAATAGGGCTTGCATAGATGAATGGAGTGAGTATTGTATTGTAGTGAGAGAACCGGTTCAGTCGGATGACGCGGCATGCTTACATGGAGGTCCAGGTCCAGCTCAGTTGGAGGAATATGATTGAAGAAAAACATAAGTCGAAGGACTGCACTAGTGCACTGCAGTGGCCAATCTTTGCTTTGGGGCCTGCTGGGAACGGTGGCATAGAATAGGATGTTCAGGACTTTTTTTTTTTCTTTTTGGTTCCATAAACGTAGAATGGAGGATGCAATCAACTGTACGGCTGTACTTACTCCCTCTGTCCCTAAACGATGGTCGTCCGTGAAGTGTGTTTGCGAAGGAAACACGGTTCTCTAAAGATAATTATTTTTTGACACGGCTAAAGATAATTATTTAGGGACGGACGAAGTATGAATTTTTGGCCAAATTTCAGATGCGAGTAGAACAAGAGGGGGCAATACGTGCCTGACTGCCTCTGGCCTGTGGGGACAGGACCCATGAGAGCCCAGCGAAGGAGATAGAGTTGGCTCGACTCCCGAGAAGCAGTGGGCACGTGCACGTCACTAAACGTGTGTACACATCAACTACCCGTCACATCAACCTTCGGATACTAAATAGAACTATTAATTTTGAATTTATGATAAAACTCATCCCACGACCCCTATCTTAATTTTCAAAATGAATCTAACAAGCCTAATTATGTCATGATTAGATAATGTTGTGCTATAGTAACCAATCTCTAATGACAGATTAATTAGACTTAATGGATTCGTCTCGCAATTTTCGGTTCGTTCATGTAATTATTTTGTAATTAATCTATGTTCAATACTCCGATCTTTAAAAAATCCGAAAGCTTCACCTCACGAACACGGGGCACGTGCTACTCGTACAGTATTGCTCCCGGAAATTTAGGTTCAGGAAAGATTGTGCATCCTTTTTTTAAAAAAAAAATAGAGTGCCACATATACAAAGAGATGACATAACATGATATTTAATAGGAGAGAGGAAATCAGAGTCATCCTCATAACCCCGGGTCGGCGCGGAGTCCTAGGAATGACACCTCTATGACCCTCTCACTGAGACAAGTTGACACAATTTGTATAGCAGAAATGACAACCAACATGCAGCAATTAAATATTTGCAATAACCTATGAAACTGTGTTATGACCCTGTGCATTGAGAGAGGGTGTGTCATCCCGCAAACCAATACAATAAAGATGATGTGTGACAAGGGCTTGGACTAGGGTCCACCAAGCGGCGATCATCAAACAGGGGGTGTATGGCTGACAGTCTGAGCACCTGACGGTCCGTACGACAAGATACCCCCACCTCCGAGTACTTGGTAGCCCGTACGACAAGAACGCTCCGTCTTCGAGTACTTGGCGATTCGCACGACTACCTCTCCGTCTCCGACCTCTGCTACGACCGCCCATTCGCACGACAAGTTTCCGCCTCGGCCATGACTACCTGTTCGCACGAGCAGTCTCCGCCTCCGACCAGGCTAAGTCTCCGTGTAGAAGTCAAGCCCGGGGCGGGGCCCACCGCAGGCGTGGCAGACCTTCTGCGCACGTCCGCTCCCACGACGCCACGTAAGGCGCCTGTTCCCCATGCCAGGTCGTACTGGCGGGGCACGCCCGGTGTCAGATGGCATGGGCGACTATTGCTGACTAGTGTCACGAACGGCACAGTACAGGCCACGCCCACCACAGTGCGCGTCGTCCCGTCTGGCACAGCGTCCGCCATCCTATCGGAACAGAGACCCAACCACCCCCTGAAAGACGTATACCTACTACGCTGCCGGACGCGGGCGCACCAAGTCAACCCTCCACAGTGCCGAACTACTCGGAGAAGTACCCGGGAAGCTACCGGCGGCAACTACTCGGAGCCAACTGCTCCGGTACGCCCATGCGATCATCAACAACTCTACAACAGTCCACGGCTATTCACCACGTCTGCTGACGGACGCCCGACGTGGGGGAGGACACACGACACTGCAGAACAACCTTGTATACCAATTTTACTCCTCTTCCTTGCGACTATAAAAGGGGGAGGAGGGGGTCAGTTTCAGGGACTGACGATTCACACGTTACAACACACGCGAACACCCAAAACTCACGTACACCTTCAGGCTACACGAACCACTCGCACCAGGGACTTGGGCCTCGTTTCCCTCTCCCGACCAGTTTGTACCCCCTACTACAAACAACCACGCATAAGAACACGAGCAGCTCGAATTGGACGTAGGGTATTACTCTCCGGAGGCCCGAACCAGTATAATCTCTCGCATCTCTCGTGCCAACCATCCGGATCCGACACGCGATCGTATAAATTTACTTGTCGGCGGTAGAGAACCCCGACAATGTGTCACTCTTAAAAACTCCCTCATGACCCCTTCCACTTCCACTGAGACCGGCCTTACTTATCGATTTCCTCGACCGCCAAGCCAACACTTAGGTGCATCAGCCAAATTAATAAAACGACCCAACAAATGACATTTTACTTGGAGTAAAATGCACCGGAGGTCCATCAACTTATAAGGGCGTGCCACTTAGGTCTATCAACTCTTAAAATGCATTTCCGGGTCCATAAAGTTGTTGAGTCGTTCATCGCAGGTCCATAACTGTCCACATATGCTTCTACTGATGACATGACATGATGATTTGGCTCAAGAAACATTTCCTAGCTGAGGCATTTCAACAAGTAAGTTACATACGAGTGATAGAGACTTGACATTCCACGAGCTGAATAACAGTAGCCTCTTCCCGTGTATGGCGGACACCGCACGGGAGGAGGCTGCTACCGTTCAACTTCAGAAATGTCAAGCATGTGTCACTTATAAGCTGTTCGATGAAATGCCTCAGTTAGGATATGCTTATTCGAGCCAAGTCATCATGTCATGTCAGCAGTAGAAGCATATGTGACAGTTATAGACCTGCGGTGAACGACTCAACAAGTTTATGACCTAGAAATGCGTTTTCGAAGTTAAAAAGAACTAAGTGACACATCCATACAAGTTAACTTGCTTGCATCGAGATCGAGGAGGCTCAAGCTCCTCAGCTCGATCGAAGCAGCAGGAAATTAACATCAAGAGCGGGAATGAAATGGTACAGTAACGTATGCCAGCTTAAGATCAGTGAGTGAAATGGTACAGTAACTTATGCTAGCTTAAGATCAGTGAGTTCTGTTATTTATCATCCGCAAGCTGGGTACTAGTAAAGTAAGTAGTACAAGGTCGCTCTATACATAGAAGTACGATGCGAATACTAATAATAAAGTAATAATAAAAGGGAAATGGCCTGGAGCCCTCGTCGCCGCCTCGCCGACGGTCTGATTTGATTGTGACTTATGCTGAGGCGATGTGCCAGCTCCGGATAGCCATTTTGCTGCGGCCATCGTCTCATTTGCGGTCGCCGTCGATATGGAACACCCCACATTGGATCAATCACTACTGCCCGTCGGCTAGGCGCCTCGTTATTTCTGGCCAGATCGACCGACGGTCTATCGCCGACGCCGGCGATGCCTGCTGAAGTGCTGATCTACCATGCCGTCGACCCGGTCCGCCGTCCTCCTATGTACAGTACAGTACAAAACAGTAGTAGATCCCCTATGTACAGGTACAGTACAGTACAAAACAGCTGCGACACTCGGTCCGGCCGCGCGCCGCACGCGGATCCACCCGCTCAGCACGCGGGCACCAACGCCGGGGAGTCGCACGACGCCGGAACCACCGTGCTTATTTCGGTGGTGGCCGCCGGCGCCGGCGCCTCCTCGTCGTCCTCTTCGGCGTCCCACAGGAAGCTGGCGTACGATCCCAGCACGTAGCTGCAGGCAATCATGGTGACCAACAATTAGTAATGGAATCGACGACCAATGAATAATGGATGAGCTCGACACGCTGGGACACGGCATCGCCAATAATCCAAAACAATAATCGAGCGGGTCGTGCGGAGGCGCTCACCAGTCATCCGGCGCGGCCTGCACGGCGCGCTCGAAGTAGGCCTCGGCGCGGTCCTTCTGCTGGCTCGCCTCCCAGATGACGCGGCCGTAGAGGCTGAGCAGGTCGGCGTCGCCGGGGCACGCGAGCAGCGCCCGCGCGTAGCATCCCTCGGCGCCGGCCAGGTCGCCCTCCACCTCGTGGAGGTACCTGCCGTAGTTCCGCAGCAGCAGCGGGTTCTCGGGGTCCAGCAGCAGCACGCGGCGGTAGTACTCGCCCATGCCGCAGCCGCTGCCCTGCCCGCCGCCGCAGCCGCGGCCCCCGCCGCCGGTGATGTTGCCGTCGCCGCCGGCGCCGGCAACGTCGAGGAGGCGGTCGAGGTCCGGCGGCGGCGCCTTGCCGTCGCACCCTTCCTCGTCGTCGGCCTCGAGGATGGCCAGGATCGGCGCGTGGTGGCGGAGGAGGACGGCGGATCTCGCGAAGGAGGCGAGGTCGGCGTCGGACCTGGCGCGGCGGAGCGGGAGGAGCGCGCGCGGGGAGGCGGCGGCGGAGGAGGAGGAGGAGGATAGCGGGCAGAGGTGCGGGGACGGCGGGAACCTGGCGGTGCGGGAGCGGCGGAGGCAGTCGGTGGAGAGGGTCAGGCGGGGGGAGGTGGCTGCGGCGGCTTCCATCGCTCGTCTGATGCCTTGAGGCGGCGATTGACTGGCTGGCTTCTCTCCCTGCTTGGTTGCGTTGTTTTATAGGAGGAACCGAGGAAGGAGGAAGGGCCGAAGGGGCGCGGGGCATGTGACAGCGAGATTGACGGCGTGGGCGACTGGGGTGAGGTCATGTGGGACGGCGAGGCGAAGCAGATGGAGCGGAGGAGCACGTGAAGCGGGGGGACACGTGTTGGGGCCGCCGGCGATGGGGAAGTCGCGCGACTCACGAGACAGACGACGCTTCTTCGGCGGCCGCGCGGTGCGGTGCACCACTGACGGCATCGGTGTCAACATGGCAAGAAGGACAACAAGCAGATGGTAATGGGCTGGGCCGCCGATGGTTTTCCGGCTTCTCCGCGGCCGCCCAAGCGCACAGAATGGATGGATATGGATGGATCGAGCCGCCGGTTTCGAACGCAGAACGGCAAAAAGGCTGGCTAGCAGACAAATCTGCAGCAATTTCGTGAAAGGGAGCCATTCCGTGAATCACGACGATGGGACTTAGTAGTAGGAAACCTCCGTAGTACGAGCGTGCACGGTGCGCCGCTGCTAGCTGTCTACGTATGCGTGTCGTGTATACTCGTGTGTGCACGTAGGAGTACGCTCCTCGGTGGCCCAATGCCAATATGTACTATGTGCACCCACCAATATCGGTTGCACCCAGAGCATGGGCAATGCCCATGCGGCCACCTGCCATGCAAATATCGACAAAGAACCGTATCCACGGCGTAAATAGTACTATACTAATTAATTAAATACAAGTGCATGTGGTGCACTATTGCCAGGAAATACTGTTACAATCATTGAGCCGCAGTCCAAATAGGTGCGGAGGAACGGACGGCCCCGAGCGCTCGCAATTGCGGCGCATGCAAGTCCAACCAGGGGGGAATATTTGATAATGCAATGGCTGAGCTGGAGCTCGTGTCCAAATCGATGGATGCGTGGGGTCGACCGGACCACACGGTGACGTCATGGGGAGGCATGTTCACCGTAGCCAGCCAGGACTCGATCGACGGAGAGACGCCTGGTGGCCGCGCATGCATGTATACGTGTGCGCTGCACTAGTGTACTGTGCACGCTTCGCAAGCCCAGCGAGCAGCATCGATCGTAGTAGTAGTAGGTACGAGTACCTTTAGCTAGTTGATGGATGGGTGCGCTACTTGTATCGATCCTCTAGACGCAAGCTGACAAATCACTTGTTCTTCTTCCTCCTACCCATTGGCGAGCCAGATACACATCGATCCCGTCCCCTGGAGGCCTCGATGCCTCGATGGACATATACGGCGGCGGCGATGTCCACTTGGATTGTCAAGTGGAAAAGATCGAGCTGTTTATTATTGCTTCTGTGCACTAATTTCTGGTGGCGTGCACACTGTGAAGAAAAAATGTACGCAAATGCCCAAATGGGTACGTGACTGTTGGGCCTGTTTGGTAGGGCCTCCAGCTCTTTCGAAAACGGCTCCGGCTCTTCAGGTGGAGCGCCTTTTTCGATGGAGTTGAAGCCGTTTTGAGAAAACGTTTGGCAAAAACAGCTTCTCCTAGCTGTAAGGTGGATGAGAGGATGAAATGTCTACAATACCCTTCTCTATATTTTCTTTTACTTTTTTATTTTTTTCTCCTTTTCTCTATTCCTTTTTTATTTTCCCTCTCCTTTTCTTTCTACTATTTCTTTCCTTTCCTTTCCCCCTCTCATTCTCTCTCCTAATCCTTATCCATTCACGGGCTCACGGTCAAGAGAAAGCCGAGACGGACCGCTGAAGAGGATTTGATTCTGCCTAGAGATTCCGCTGCTCGCCGCCGCCAGGCCATGCCTCGGGCCCGCCTCCACCGCGAGCTCCCGCCGCCGCTCGACCTCCTGCTGACCTGCCGCGCCGCGAGCTCCCGCTGTCTCGCGGCCTCTTGTTGTGATCCGCTGCGCCGCGAGCTCCCGCCGCCTGGCCTCCTGCTGACCTGCCGCGCCGCGAGCAAACGCCGTCGCCTGGCCTCCTGCTGACCCACCGCGAGGAGGCCTCCGTTCGCGACACACTCAAAGGCAACGTTGTCAAGCGAGATGGAGGAGTCGCGCGGAGCTAGTGTTTTGTGGCTCCGGCTGCGCAAAACGGCTTCAATGAGTACGATTTCAGAGGCTTCAACCTTGAAACCACTGAAAAAATACCGTTTGAGAGGGCTCCTAGTGAAGCTGGAGCTGGAGCCATGGATGAAGCCCTCCAAAGGGCCTTAGGAGTGTGCGTGAAAAGGCAAGAGAGGCAAGTGATGGAGCGGGTAAAACCTCGGACCTTTACCATATACAGTATGGAGTATGGACCCCAGCAGATGAGAGCCAGGCGTACCGGCGTGCCCGTACCGTTAGTGAGGAGTACAGCTGTGCGACTGTGCGAGCCATTTCTTTGGGACTGGAAGAATTTGCATGCGGGACACGTACGTGCATGACGTGGTGCTACTCTCTCTGGGATCAACTAGAGTGGTTGGGTTGTGGGGCCATGTGGATGTGTGTGTTTTTTTTGCACACTGGTCCCTCTGGTTCACCAGCACAACAAGACATTTTTGTGTGCAGTGCTTGTCTCCAAGAAAGTTGACAGAATAGCTAGCTAGCGCACTGAATTCATTATCTTCTATTATCTCTTCATTTGTTTTCTCTCAACAAAATCCCTTCATTGTGAAAAAATAGGTGAGCTCCGTACGGCCATACGCGCATGCAGTACCTGCAGCGGTGGCACGTACTGCCAGAGAAAAAGGTCACAAAGCATGCACTGTGGTTTCCTATCGTGCCTCGCTGTCTCGTGCATTGTAGTGTTGATAAATGATAATCGCTAGGAAGGGAGGTGCACTGAGTATTATGTCGATTATTTAAGTACAAATATAATTTCACATGAAAAACTTTTGAACTAAAAAGTTATAAATCTCCTCGAAATCGATAATTTTTTATAATTTTTCTCCATCTGAGCTCGTATGAAGTAATTATGATTTTGCGAGAATGTGCTCTAAGTTACCAATGCCTCGCTACGGTAACCGCCGTTCCAAAGAGTGCTACAGTTCCAAAATGTTACAGTCGTTTTCTACCTGCAGTTGATTATCAATTTTTTTAGAGTGATTCATATCAAGGAAAATAATTGACAGTACAAGGGAGGGACAGCTTGACACACAATGACGTAAAGAAAATAAAATTACATTGAAGAGCACTCTGGTCATCTTCTTCCTTCCAAAGTTCGTCGTCCACCGGAGCTTGAAAAATGCACTGGAAAGGCAATAAGGCAAAGGAGCACGTGCAAACGCCATCGCCACACAAGGCTTTAAAGACCACAAAAGCCACCCGCTCCTTACAACGAGATCTAGCAAATGCTGAAAGAACATCGGCTGGGGCAACACCCCAAGCAACGCAGGCTTGCAATCCGTTATCACCAAACCAGCGGGTTGAAGAAACCGGAACTTGACGAAGAACCGATCGAAGAAAGAGATCAAAACCGCCCCAACAAAGGACAGCCAACTGCATCTCCTGACAAACACATCAATTGCAAAGATCTGAAGATAATCTACAAATCTGCCAAAACCAACTCTCACTGGCCCTTCGTCGGCGCCGGAAAGAACGTCGGCGAGGTAGGGAGAAGCCGGAGAGACCTTATTCCATAACTTCATCTTCACCACCCCTTGTTGATGTCGGTAGAAACCAAACTTAAAGGGAAAAAACTAAACCTACGAAAGGAAATGAGTCCCCGCTCCTCTCCCTACCGGCACCGGCGAGGCCACCGGCAGAGGAGGGGGGCTGTCGAGGACGATTTTGTTAGGAAAATCGATAATTTTTTATAATTTTTTCACCATCTGAGCTCATATGAAATGATTATGATTTTGCGAAAATGTGCTGAAAGCTACCATAGCCCAGGGTTTTTTTACCAACGGTAACCGCAATTTATACCGCGGTTACCGTTCTTACCGCTGTGGACCGGTAATAAAAACCGCCCGGTAAACCGCTAAAACCGACACAACAAAACTGGTGATCGCGGTATACCGAACGGTTTTTGCGGTTTACCGCGGCGGTATTTTTCCCGTCGGTTACCGGCCGGGAAGGGGTAAAAAAAAACCCTGCCATAGCCTCGCTACGGTAACCGCCGTTGCAAAGAGTGCTATAGTGCCAAAATGTTACCGTCGTTTTCTACCTGGGGTTGATTATCATTTTTCGAAGAGACACCCAAAAGGGTGTACTCATATCTGACTCATATCAAGGAAAATAATTGGCAGTACAAGGGAAGGACAACTTGACACACAACGACGCAAAGAAAATAAAATTACATTGAAGAGCACTCTGGTCATCTTCTTCCTTCCAAAGTTTGTCGTCCACCGGAGCTTGAAAAATACACTGGAAAGGCAACACGGGAAAGGAGCACCTGCAAACGCCATTACCACACAAGGCTTTGAAGACGGCAAAAGCCACCTGCTGCTTACAACGAGATCTAGCAAACGCTGAAAGAACATCGGCTGGGGTAACACCCCAAGCAACACAGGCTTGCAATCTGTCATCACCAAACTAGCGGGTTGAAGAAATCGGAACTTGACGAAGAACCGATCGAAGAAAGAGATCAAAACCGCCCCAACAAAGGACAGCCACCTGCATCTCCTGACAAACACACCAACTGCAAAGATGTGAAGATAATTTACAAATCTGCCAGAACCAACTCTCACTGGCTCTTTGTCGGCGCCGGAAAGAACGTCGGCGAGGTAGGAAGAAGCCGGAGAGACCTTATTCCATAGCTTCATTTTCACCACCACCTTGTTGATGTCGGTGGAAACCAAACTTAAAGGGAAACTAAACCTACGAAAGGAAACCAGTCCCCGCTCCTCTCCGTACCGGCACCGTTGAGGCCACCGGAGGGGGACCGTTGAGGACTATTTTGTTAGGAATATTTTATATAGATTCGTAAAAAATTAAAAGTTCCTATCGAACATTTGCTTTCGTCGGCCATACCCCATAGCCCACATTATCTGACAATGGGCCACACAAAGTATACATGGGCCACAAAGCCCAACCCAACTCACCGCGCTCTCAATTTTGCGTTTTTGCCTGCTCCAGCAGGCACCAGACGGATTAATTAATCTTATTATATTCTCCATAATTTTGTTTTGCCGCTGATCGATAGACAAAACACCGCCGCGGCGGCCTCCCTCCCTCTCTCTCTCTCTGAAAACCCACGCCTCCCTCCGGCAGCAGCCGTCCCTCGCTGCCACCACCCGCCGCCGAGCTCCGCCGATCATCCGGTTCGGTCCCTGCGACCCTCTCTGGCCCGCCCCGCCGGTGCCGCAGTCGATTCCGCCAAGCATTCTGGCTTCTGGGAGAAACCCGCCGCCGACGCCGACGCCTCCAATTCCAGTTCGACCCGCCGGCCTCCGGCTGACAGAGGAGGTAAAAAGGCCCGATTCCCGTTTCTTGGTTATAACATGGAGGGGGGATGGCGGTCGGATAGCGTTGCGGTAAGATGTTGCGATTGCCTCTCCTTTGGGAGATCGCTGTAGTTTTATGGCGATTACGGGAGATGTATTACGCGATCAGCTCCGGAAGGTACCCCACTCCTTTTCTCTTCAAACGAAACCAGGGGGTTCTCTTCTTTTTCGGCTTCTGGTTTTCCATTGGCATGGATGATCATGCGTCATGGACTCATGGGTGTGCATCAGATCAGTCTGGGTTCTTATGCGCTGCGTCTTCAAACGAAATCAGGGGGTTCTCTTCTTATTCGGCTTCTGGTTTTCCATTGGCATGGATGATCATGCGTCATGGGTGTGCATCAGATCAGTCTGGGTTCTTATGTGCCGCGTTGATGCCACAGTGCTGTTGAAAAATTCTAACTATCGCCCCTAAGTTTTGGCGGAATAGCCAATTTGGCCTTTAAACTATCACGTCAGGCTCAAATTGGCCCCCAAATTATCAAAACGTCCAAATTGGCTCCTGAACTTTGAATTACAACTCAATCTCACCCAAATGTCAAAAATACCCCTCTCTAATCCTCTACTAGATACTGCTGACGTCGTTTTTCCTGCCGTCCGCCCTCCCGTCCCTCATCCCCTCGACCTCAACCTCTCTCTCTTTTCTCCATGGCGGCTAGGGTTTTGGCTTGGGGAGGATAGCAGTGGGCGCCCCTTCTGTAGGTGGAGGTGCACCCTTCTGTAGGTGCACCTCTTCTCTTGGTGGATCAAATCAGTCCCCATTCTAATCAACCCTAGCCCAAAAATCTGCACTCACCTCCATTGCTCGTGCTGCTTCATGAGAGCAAGAACTCGACGCTCCACGATCCAGAGGTGCTTCTCTGCTGAGTGTCGACCTTCCTCCTCTTCCTCTCCCTCTCACTCTCCATCTCCCCTCCCTGGATGCTTGCACCATGGCGACACAGGGCGGCCGTTCGCGGCTGCCTCCACAATGGAGCAACAAGATGGGGGACGAGGAAGATAAGTCGTCGCTGCTCGCGCTCCAGCTGCTCTGCCGCTGCTTGCTCCAGAGAGAAAGGGGCAAGTAAAACAGAGAGAAAGAGGGCCGAGAGGATGAGGACGGGGGGCGACGGGAGAAAATAACGACGCGAACGGGTCAGCCTCTAAAAGGAATTGGGAGGGGCAATTTAGACCTTTTCCATTGAGTTGTAATTCAAAGTTCAAGGGCCAAATCGAACGTTTTTAAAGTTCAGGGGCTAATTTGAGCCTTGCGTGATAGTTTGAGGGTCAGATTGGCTATTCCGCCCTAAGTTTTTGGACTCTGCATCTGTACCTAAACCAGTGTATAAGATGCAATAATCAAGATGGCTATTTTATGAATGCAGTTTGTACAAAGGTTCTGATAAATGGATTATGAATCCAAGTTTTTTCTTTCTTTAATTCAATCATTGTCAGTTTCTCACCATATATTAGATTATATTAAAGCAAGTATATAAACTTCAAAGTTTAGAGATGAAATTACACTACTTGTAATAAGCAACATTCTTATGTGCATACATACTGATCTTGCACTTGTCACTTGCAGCAGTTCTTGTTGAGTCTATAGCCGAGGACAGCATCGATGGGTCCGGCAAAAGTTGCTCGAACTATTAATAGGATCAGAATAAAAGGATATGAGGATCGACAGCAGCACAAGGAGGTACCTAGTTCAATCAAGGTATAAACTGAAAGCAAACATATTTAAATTGATAGATTGTGGCCTACAGCTGTTGTACTGTATTCTCTGGAATGACATTTCACTCTGAAATACTGTGTCATTCATCTGTTCTCATCGTCATAAAAATGTATCCATTTTGTAGAAGGAGAAAATATCAAATTTAAGTCCCATATGGACCAACGATGAGCTTATGTGCTTCTATAAATCCTACCATCAACATGGAAAAGACTGGAAAAAGGTTTGGACTGTCCATTTCCCTTTGATTTTCCTTATTATAAATCCTATCATAAAGCTATTTATTGACTGCCTAAATGCTGTTTGGTGAATATGAATACGCAGATCAGTGCAGCGGTAGGTCATAAATCACCAGACATGGTAAAAAATCTCTACGCTACGCATCGGGTGAGTCTCTAGTGTGTTGTTATTGTATCCTTGTTCTTCTGCAAAGTGCAAACTACCCTCTTTTTTCCTTTTAGTTTCTACTTCTTCGGCCTAGTATAACAATGCAATTACTGGGTTTGTCAAAACTAAAAACAATATTTTGCTAATAAAAAAGTACATTCTATTTGAAAAAAAAGTACTTATCTGAAAGTTCATGTTTTCATAGGTGCTCGACTGTTTGTAACATATAATTCAGCTTGGAGTCATGTTTGAGACCACAATCTATTGTAGATTGACATGTTTTTATTTCTTTTGGCAGACATTCTTATCTCTTCCAGAGCATCAAGCTACTTCTATGGGATTTATTGCATTGGTGACTGGTCATTGCAATGTTTTGGTAAGCTTGAGTTAGGATTTACTTCTTGTAGACGCTCACATACTGTTTACTTTTCTGTGTATGCTAAATTTTCAGCAACTTCCTCATGTAAACATGCCTACCATTTGACGCCACAGTGCGGAATTTATGAATTTATTATGATGAAGATGACCAGTCCCGGAGTCCTAATTGTTCTGCTTATTCTGCGATCAGTTATACTGCTGCATCTTAATTTTCACCACATTAGTTTAGTTTCATTAATCAATAATAAGATAAGCCTGCGATGATGATGCCTTTCCTAACCCCAAAAGTAACATTTAATCTGGAGTGGATTGGGACACTGCATTATAGTTTCTACTTCTCCGGTCTAGTATAATAGTACTTCTTAGGCCTAGTCTAATTATATAAATGGAATATGTGGTCGCTTTTTGGTGACTGGAGGGGGTAATGATCTTGATATGTACACAAGTGTTAACTGGCTCCCTTTGGAGCCAACTTCCTTGCCAGCTCCATAACACACTATTCTGTTTCCTTTGGTTTAGATTTTTTTTGTTAATCTTTTTACTACAAAGCTTAAATTATACAGAACACATTGACTTGAAATTTTCATGTCTTGTGATGCTGAAAATGCTAGGAATTATCCTCAAGTCATAGAGGAAATGGACAAAAAATTAGAGCATCTAGGAAGGCAACGAAACATGGAGAAGGTACTCAGCATAAAGTACATGAAGCACCTCACCCTCATGGCTCCTATCACGCCGGGAAAATTCCTGGATTTTCATCTTCCTTTAAGAAAAGATACTATGGAGGCAAGTATCCTTTGGAAAATGTTTTCATCTTTATTTTTTCATACTGATCTTTCTAGCTGTCTCTTTAGGGAAATTGCCAACTAAGAAAGAAGACTTAGCTGAACAAAAAGTTGAGAAGCATTTTCATTGAATAATTCTGTTGCCTAAGTAGTTTTGACAACTTCATTGCTTTTCAGAACTGACTAGGAACAGTCAAAGTCATCCTGTTGGGAATCGTACCCCTCGGATACCGGTTATAGTTCCCGCAGACAGGAATGCTGCTGATGATGCCACACCAGAATTTAAAAACACCATGAGCTCTAAAAAAAGGAATAATCACAAGATTAATAATGACCGTACTAATTTTTCGATGAATGAGTGCTCTCTTGATGGAAGATCTGGAATCATGGAAGCAACAAAAGGTGTTGAATGTCAGGCTCTCTTGGAGACCAATGGAGACACTGAGATATGTCAGAGTCAGACTCAGCAACCTCTGAAAAAAAGAAGAATGGACCAAACAATGGACAGAGGCCAGACCAGTAAAGTTGGGCATGAAACTACGATGGCGGTTAAAGAGAACAAACCTTTTGGATTACTAAAGCAACAGATGGGTGTGTTTATTTCTGCAGGTATTTTTTCTGCAATGATCCTGTTCTTTTCCATAATCACTATTAAAGCAAAATTTAATATTCCTTCAGTTTACAGTTTACATGTCTATGATACTTTATGCTCTATTGTCATCACACAATTCACCCATCGGGTCTATTTAGCCTCTTTCTCTGTTCAGGCCATACTGGGAAAGCCTGAGCCTGTGCGTGCATCTCGTCAACCATTTAGCTGGGGCCTGAGAATTAAGGGAAAATCTTTTGTGCCTCTAGTAGTTCATGCAAACAGTCTGAACACTACTCTATGCTTATGGGAGCTTTTATCTCACAAGCATGCCCGTAGTATATCAGCTTTTCTTCCTTTGTAGCAAATAATATTTCATTGATGAATTAAATTATGGACTTTATCCTTGCAAGGAGGGAGGATAGACGTGCTTGCTTAGATTGTAAGGTGATACCTGGAGAGTGTGTTGTTCCCCAACACAAGCTTGTGGTGGCGGACTTTAGCTTTCAGGTACGTGTCTTCCGGGACAAACGTGTCGAGTTTGCGAGAACGAAGTGGTGGAAGCTTAGAGGAGAAGAGGCGCAAGTGTTTAAGGATAGGATGCTAGGTGAGGGGCCTTGGGAAGAAGGAGAAGATGCAAATGACATGTGGCTAAAGATGGCAACGTGTGTTCGGAAGGTGGCAGCGGAAGTGTTTGGCGTGAGTAGGGGAGGCAAGCAGGAGGCGAAAGACACTTGGTGGTGGAATGAGGAGGTGCAAAAGGCTATTAAGGAAAAGAAGGAGTGTTTCAAGCGACTCCACCTTGACAAGAGTGCAGCCAACATCGAGAGCTATAAACTAGCAAAGAGGGTTGCAAAGCGAGCTGTGAGTGTAGCCAAGGGCCAGGCGTACGATGACCTTTATCAGCGGCTAGGCACGAAGGAAGGGGAGAAGGACATTTTCCGGTTGGCTAGGATCCGAGAGAGGAAGACAAGAGACATCAACCAAATCAAATGTATCAAGGATGGGACAGACCAACTGCTGGTGAGGGATGAGGAGATCAAGGACAGATGGCGGGAGTACTTTGATAGGTTGTTTAATGGGGAGGATGAGAGTCCTACTATTGAGTTGGATGACTCTTTTGATGACACCAACAGACGTTTTGTGAGGAGAATTCAGGAGGTAGAGATTGGGGAGGCTTTGAAGAGGATGAAGAGAGGTAAAGCGATGGGCCCCGATGGCATCCCCATTGAGGTGTGGAGATGTTTGGGTGCTAGAGCCATAGTTTGGCTAGCAAAGCTTTTTAACCTCATTTTCCGAGAAAACAAGATGCCTGAGGAATGGAGGAGAAGTATATTAGTGCTGATCTTCAAGAACAAGGGAGATGTTCAAAGTTGCACTAATTATCGAGGGATTAAGCTGATGAGCCATACGATGAAGCTCTGGGAGAGGGTTATCGAGCATCGCCTCAGGAGAGCGACAAGCGTGACCCAAAACCAGTTTGGGTTCATGCCTGGAAGGTCAACTATGGAGGCGATTTTCTTGCTACGACAGTTGATGGAGAGGTATAGTGAGCAGAAGAAGGACTTGCACATGGTCTTTATTGACCTCGAGAAGGCGTATGACAAAGTACCAAGAAATGTCATGTGGTGTGCCTTGGAAAAACACAAAATCCCAACTAAGTACAACCCTTATCAAGGATATGTACAAGGATGTGGTGACGTGTGTGCGTACATGCGGTGGTGACACTAGTGACTTTCCAATTAAAATAGGACTACATCAGGAGTCAGCTTTGAGCCCTTATTTATTTGCTTTGGTGATGGATGAGGTCACAAGGGACATCCAAGGTGGTATCCCATGGTGTATGCTCTTTGCTAATGATGTGGTGCTAGTTGACGAGACTAGGGCAGGGGTTAATGGGAAGCTTGAGCTGTGGAAGGACGCTTTAGAGTCGAAAGGTTTTAGAATCAGCAGGACCAAGACCGAGTACATGATGTGCGATTTCAGCATGACTGGACATGAAGATGGAGTTGTGAGCCTCGACGGACAAGTGGTGGCCAAGAAAGAGACCTTTAGGTATTTGGGATTGATGCTACAGAAGGATGGTGACATTGATGAGGATGTTAGGCATAGGATTTCAGTCGGTTGGCTGAAATGGCGCCAAGCTTCCGGCTTCCGCTGTGACAAGAAGGTGCCCCAAAAGCTAAAAGGTAAGTTCTATAGAATGGCGATTCGCCCGGCGATGTTATACGGTGCTGAATGTTGGCCTACAAAGAGACGACATGTCCAGCAACTGAGTGTCGCTGAGATGTGTATGTTGCGTTGGATTTGTGGGCATACAAGAAGAGATAGAGTCCGAAACGAAGACATTCGGGATAGAGTTGGGGTGGCACCAATTGAGGAAAAATTGGTCCAACACCGGTTGAGATGGTTTGGTCATATCCAGATGAGGCCTCCCGAGGCACCGGTGCGTAGTGGGGTGCTAGACCGGGTCGGTAGTGTAAGGAGGGGTAGAGGTCGACCTAAACTAACTTGGGAGGAGTCGGTCAAGAGAGACCTTAAGGAGTGGGAATATCCCCAAGGAGTTAGTTATGGATAGAAGTGCTTGGAGACTTGCAATCAATGTGCCTGAAACATGATCTTTTCTTTTTCTTTTGTTCTTTTGTGTTCTTGTGCTTTGTGCTTCTCCTACCCTTGTTTCTTGTGGGTTTCATCTCTAGCCTACCCCAACTTGCTTGGGACAAAAGGCTAAGTTGTTGTTGTTGATGATGATGAATTAAATCATGGATGGCCATGTGCGTTTTAATAGCCTCTCTATATGGAATTTTTATACAAAATGAACTTATTTATGACTACTCAACAATCATGTAAGATAACATAGGCTAAACCCTTGTTCCCAATTATTATATGCAAGGAATCAAAAGAAGTGAAATCCAGCCTTCCCCTAAATAAGATTGGGACTCTAACACCAAGTCATTACAGAGCAATTAATTAGTCATTAAGTTACGAACTTAGAACACATCCATTATGACTTTGTTCCTATATCGAGCAGTTATCAAGTTAATTTCCTGTGCTGCATGGTTGCTTTGACTACTCGTTTGTTCTACCTGATATTAGTACTCATTGGTGGTCTTTCAAAAAAAAAACCTCATTGGTAATCTTGGTACTGGCGAAGATTGGCAAGCAGTGTAAATATTTGATTACTTTTATTCTATTATATTTGCAGATGATATGTTGATCTTAGACGTGTTGCAAAGTCTGGTGGATGCACCTGATAAGATGTCAAAACTCAAGATTAATATTCCTTCAGGTTATCTTCCATTGCAGCTCCTACTACTTTTTTTTTTCACAATGCATACTATCTCAATCATTTACTCATTGCCTATACTTCCATTTCTCTTTGTAATGATTCAGATACACTTAGAAGAAGTGACTTGACATTATCTGAGAGCAAGGATGAAGGGCATCCTCCTATTGATCTATCTAAACAAGGGAAGCCAGTTGCTGAATGCAGTTCTTCCAAGACCAAGCGGAAAAGGCATACCGAGTTATTAGATTCAGTGGTAAATTTTTTTTGATACCGAGCCGTATCTTGTGACAAATTAATTTAGCATTAATACACTGACTTCTTCTGTTCTTCAATTAGATGCTATCAACTTTTTTTTTGCATTTTTTTATCTTTAGCTGAGTCGACTGTGGGTCAATTTTATGTGTTCTCCTTTTTTACAACGTTAGTCTCTTTCAATACTCTTATGGTAACTCTCATCTGTGTTCTTTTACTTTTTGGCAGGTGCCCACTGAAGAAATAAATGTTGTGCATGCTATTGATATCACTGAGGGTTCCTCAAATTCAGACTCTGCAAGAGGATTAGTGGATTTACCGGAATCAACTGCAAATATTTCCTGTGAAGTGTACCCCACTGTACCAAGGGACATCAACCCTGAAATAAGCATGTCAAGGAGAAGGAAGATGAAAAACAAAATGCATAGCAAAAATAAGTATGTGATGTGCAATGAAGGTTCAGATAATGTAGAGGTAGTGTGTATGCCATAGTTCATTAATGTTACAGAAACCATCAGACCCCGCTTGGAGTCCTAAATCTGATTGTTTTCAGGCAAGAAAATTACTGCACTGTTTGTCATCTGAATTGCTTCGCAGATGGTGTACATATGAGTGGTTCTACAGCGCAATTGATTTTCCTTGGTTTATGGATAATGAGTTTGCAAAGTACTTGAATCATCCATATTTGAGGCATATTTCACGGTTGGCTAGACCCGAGTGGAGCATAATACGAAGGTGCTATCTAGCAAACTTTGGAACATCATTTGTTCTCTTATCCTCAGTTTTGTTATTATTTTGTTTGTTTAAGTCATACACTGAAATAACTTTTTCCCGCAGCTATCGTGGCAAGCCACGGCGCTTTTCTGATAATTTTCTGGTGGTGGAAAGAAAACAACTCGAGGATTTTCGCAAAGAAGTTAGGACACGCTATGGTCAACTAAGTGATGGTTCATTAGATTATCTACCAGCAGATGTAGCCCGGCCATTTTCAATTGGTCAGCAGGTCATTGTCCGCCACCCAAGTTCTAGGGAACTTTGTGATGGTAAAGTGGTGATGGTGGATCAAGATAGCTGCAAGGTTCAGTTTGATAACCCTGAACTTGGTCTTGATCTAGTACAGGTACATTTCTGCTACTTTGCATGTTTTCAGCATCATCAATATGCTTGTTTGTTTGTGCAAAAAAATTAGACATTTAACTATATCAAGTGTTGAATCATCAGTTTTGCCTACTGGTTGCAGAATCACCCTTTTACTCTCTGGAGCTCTATTTTTATTTTACTTTGTAAGCCCATTTCTCTAGAAATATAGTGGCAAAGGCTTTTGCTTTTTACATGTGTACCACGGACAAGTATGCCCAAACAGAAATCCACTCAACCAGATTGCCAGCTATAAAATGCATTTCCGTTGTCCAGCTACAATGTTCATAATGTGTAAGGATCCCCTCCATCTGCGAAAACAGAGCATATGCATTTTCAGAAAGATTAGGTAAAAGAAACAGATATTTGAAAGGATTGTATTGGGGATAGCAGAATTATTTTGTTTTGTGGAAATACGCTCTGTATTTAGGTCAGTTACAAAAATATGAAAAATGTGCCATATAATTTTTGGTTAGATGGAGTGTATACCAATAGTTTGTATGCAATTTGTCTTGTGATGATTTACGTACTTTTGGCCGGATGATTGCCATGGAAATCAGAACCATTACTTGGGAGTTGGGATCATATTTCAACTTTTAGCTTGGAAAACGTATTTTAAAATTTTACTTTATTTTTGCATCAATATGGTTGAGTATCAAGACATGCTGATATTTCAACTGAACTTATGTATTTTCAGGACGTTGATTGTATGCCTGTGAATTGGCTAGATAATCTTCCTGATAATGTCAGAAGCACATTGGATTCACATGATCATCACATACTGGAGATGGAGCAAGTTTTCAAGGTTACGCCAAGTGGTAACAGAGATCATACCATTAATGAAGTTTATATACCTGAACTGTCTATTAATGTGGACATTACATCAGATGAACAGCTTGAGGTTCTATTCTGTCCAAATTCATTTCCGTAGGTTAAAAAAAGCTTATGAAGGCTAAATTAACTTTCTATTTACACATAATACCGCCCAGTCCTTAGCCGTTCTGCAAAAATGCAATACTCCTGATCTTGGCATCTCAGAGCCAATATTTTACTGATGTTTTTACTGGCACTGGCAGGTTGAATACTCCGTAGACAGTGAAAGGACACAAAAAGAGAGTACTTCGGATGGTATTGTACAATCAACACATTTCCCAAACAACAATGATGATCATTACAATCGACTAGAGTCATACTGTTCTGCATTCATCCTAAGCATGCAATCACAAGCTAGGGAGATGGTAGACGAAGTTATGCAGGTTGGTCAATGGCTGCCCTGCAATTATTGACTTCTGCATAATTAAATGTCTTGCAGTCTCACTATATAATTTGTAATTCTGCTGACAGGTAACATCTGGAGGCAACAGTTCTCAAGATGAAGGGGCAGACGCAGTTGATCAAGCAACTAATTGTATAAGCCCTGATCTTGGGGCTGATTCCCAGCTTCCATCAAACCTGATTATGAACTGCACTGCCACGATTCTTGCAATCAAGGTAAAATATTTATGCACTTTTCCTCAAAAACATTTGTTGTCATTTGTCAACGAGAGATAAAAGTTACAATTGTTTCCATCTCACTTTGCATTGCTTGTGCGAATACCATGCAGCGCCTTGCCGATGCACGGTACCCACCTGCAAACATAGCAGGCATCCTGGAGCGTTTCTCCGCGATGTTTCTCCCTACCTGTTCAGAGAACCTCGGGATCTATAGAGACATAGAGAAACATATTTCGATCATAACAAGCCAGATAGTGGCACTTACGCCCAGGACACTGTAACAGCAAGCAGTGGCGTCTTTCATATTCATCCAATCATCCCCTCGTAGGACTTGCATGCCTTCTTCAAGATCTGTGGGGCCCAGCAGTCAGGCTAAGAGCGCTTCTTCCTTGGCTGTCAGTTGAAAAGCAAACAGGTGTTGCTGACTGCGATTGGCTTAAATTTCTCGGCGAGTCCAGTTGCATGGCAAGAAAAATGCATATGGACCAGAACCCCAATTTGCATGGCAAGAAAATAGCATATGGAGCTGGACCAGAACCCCAATTTGCATGGCAAGAAAATAGCATATGGAGCAGAACCCCGATGCACCGAAACGAATTTGATATGCGGTCTGTTCTTGTAATAATGTAATGTGTATATATTATTTTACTGCTGCACGAACATGTTTTACTTATATTTGGTAAATATATAGGGCTATATTTCGTAGTTGACATCCTCTAACTAATTTGACTAGTTTTGACCCTCAACTCTAACACCATTTTCAGTTCTAGTAAAAGTGAACACCGTATTTGGATTTTAATTTCGATAAGGAAGAAAAAATCTCCACATTTTCTGGGAAAAATCCTGCAAGGATCCCTCCCATAAAATAAAATAATAATGGACAAAATCTACAAGCTTCAAATAAAAGATTCGTTGAGGCATTTCAAGTGAGATTTGTTTTTTAAGCTTGTTTGTTTTACGAGATCTAGTTATTCTGTTGGGATTCCCCATGTTCCAAAATATTTTCAGACTTCTTTTCTATATATTTTGAGGTGTTTGAATATTTTCCCTTCGTTCATTGTTTACCTTATTCATATTGAAAATTTGGTACCACGTCAACCCTGAACCACACTGAGACAAAATAAGGTACAAATTGAAAATTAGACAAACTAAACGGTGTTGAAGTTAAAAGGCCAAAATTAGACAAACTGGAGAGTTGAGAAGCGAAATATGAACTTGTCCCTTTTATATTTGGAAAAAGTTTTCTTTTTGAGAGGTGGAAACGGAAATATGAACTTGTTCTATTTTAACATTTGGAAACTGAAGTTTTCTTTTTGAGAGGTGGAAACTGAAGGTTAGTACCCAAACTAAATGGCATTGAAGTTAAAATGTCAAAATTAGACAAACTGGAGAGTCGAGGAGCGAAATATGAACTTGTTCCTTTTACATTGGAAAAAACTGAAGGTTTTTTTTTTGAGGTGGAAAACTGAAGTTAGTTGAAACGAATCGGGTTTCCAAAGAAGGGAACCCGATCCCTGCACCTCTGTGATAGCCCCAGGAGGCTATCACGTGCTAATCTCTATCTCAGAAAGTAACGCGAAAACCGTACAACAAGAGTAAAAACATGAGGGTCCACATAATAATATAATAATTAAGCATCTGAGTACATCATTTCGGCACATGCCGGGTACAAGTCCAACGGGACTGAATCAAACAGAGTAAACATCTACGCAGCGTCTCTCATGTAGCGAAGCAGACACCATATCCGCAGGCAACTCGAGTGTAGGGCGAGCCTCAGTCCTCCCATCCGTCGTGCTCGAAGTCGTAGTCCGGCTCCTGGTTTGAAAACCCGTCATCTACTCGATAAGCGAGTAGGTCATGTCAGCTTCCCAACAAAGAGCAAAAGCAAGAGAGAATAATTCTAATATGCATGGGTAATCCTATTTATGGCTGTAGAAGGTTAAGCAAGCAGCGGTAGCAATATCAAGGTAAGCAGAAGAGCCGAGAGGTCTCCATCTCCGAGGAGATCCACACCTCCGAGGTCAACGCCTCCGGGGTCAACACCCCAACAAGGAAAGAAACACCAAACACTGGATCTCAACCAAGATACAACATCCCACACTCATCTGCGACGTGGGGTCACCAGCTCCTATCCCCACGTCTCAACGGCACGAAGCCGGGCTCACGAACACACAGGGGAGAGAAAGCAGCACAAGAAGAGACTAGCCAGAGTAACAGACCCGTGGGCTGTCCATACCAGTGGACACGGACTATAGCTATAGGTTTAACACTCTGCAGAGGTTGTACAACTGGACCCGCCGAGTAGAGCAGAACCGGGTGCCCCCGATTCACCTCTCTACCTAACGACCGGAGACCTAGCAGTGGACGGCACTCTCCTGCCTCTCCGAGCCCGACTCGTCCTGACTGGAACGCGAAACTTGCCAGCAGGGCCTCAAAGCTGTGAAACCATCCCCGGAGGAGCCGGGGCGACGTCTACTCGGGGGGTATAACCCGTCCCCCTCACACGACCACACCGGTCCGCCTACAGGCTGAATGCCATCCACCTACTAGTTCTCGGACCGAACCCCGCCCATAACAAGGCGAACGGTTTGTACGAAAATAGCCCAAAGATCACGGTTAAATTGTCGATCGGTCCTTAATTGCAAGAGCAAGCACTCACCAACTCCAACTGTCCGACACGCCGCTAGGGCGAGAGGCCAGGTCGCATCTCCCCTAGGCAGGTGTTCACAAGTAACCAAAGCGGCTCGCTCGCTGCGGTAACACGTCAAGGATACACACTCACCCAAAAGACACACAAGAGTTCCGAAGTATCCCAACCTCGGTCCAAACCTGAGATCCATCCATAACTAAGGGTAAAATATATGGATAGAGTAGTGCCGGGAACTAGCTAGGGGTCTGTAGCTAGTTCCAAAAGTAAGTATTCCAAGGACAAGGTAATCAATTCCAAGGCACGGCTAATCAATTGTCTATGCAATTTTAAAACATGCATCAAAAGTAATTAAGCACTAGCAACTAAAGCATGCATGGGAACTATATGGGTGGGAGTGACATGACACCTGGCTGGCGTCCGAAGTCCTGGTCTAGGTTGTAGTCGGGGTCGTAAGCCTCCTCCTGGTCGTAGCTCGGGTCTGTGCAGCACGAGATACGAGAAACTAAGATACCGGCAAACAACTAAGCACAAAACCAAAGAAACCCAAATTTAGAAGATCCAAACAGAGCCAAACTACCTACAAACATAACCGTCTCAATTTTAGAAAAATATAGAAACTGGTTTCATATTTTTCGGAGTTGTAAATAATTAGTTATGATTTTTCAAAGGTTAAAGGTTTTATAAATTAATTTCCAAAATCATTTATAAAACAGAAAAGGGTTTTTAATTTGAAAATAGGTGATGACGTCAGCATGATGTCAGCGTCACAAATGGTGGGCCGTTAGTGGGCCAAAAGTGGCAGTGGGCCGAAATTGGCCCACTAGCCTCAGCCTCTTTGGGCCAAAAGAGCAAAGTCCAGAAGTTCACCCTGAACAAAAATGCGAGGTTCACTGGTTAAAAGGAAAGGGCCAAGGTGGGCCGACTTGGGCTGCGCGGCCCACAGCTCCTCTGATACCGCACCAGAGAAGTCTGGCGGGGACCCCTGGAGGAATCTGGGGTGCGTTGGCACCCCTCGCATGGTGCGCGCGCGTCGGCGTGCCTGGGCGCACGTCCGGCGGCGACGGTGCGCGACGCTCGACGGCGGGGTCGGCCCCGGCGTTCAGGCAAGCGGCGCCCGAGCCTCGCTAGGTGCACGCGATCATCCTGGCGCGGCCACGGTCCCTGGGGTGGAGCTCCTTGGCATGCGCGGGGTGTCGCGGCGGCGCTCTCGGCGCGGCGTCACGACGACGCGGCGAGATGGCACGGCGAAAAACGGCGACGGCGCATGGGTACAACCAAAAGTGCGAGCGCCTTAGCAAAACATTCGCGCGGATCGGCCAGCACCTGGGTGTGCTTAGTGGGGTTAGTGCGTGCGCTCGCGTAGGTACACGCGCACGGCGCAGAGGCGTCCGGCGGCGACACGGCGCGGCGTAACGCGGCAAGGCGGGTTAGCGGTGCTCGGCGGGAAACCAGAACGGCGAGCACACAAGCGACATCAAAAGCTCAGCGCGGAGCGGCCATCACGTGGGTGTGTTGGCCCGAGCACGATCGCGAGCGCAGGGCCTTCCTTGGCCGCGACTCGGTCGGCCGGCATGCGCGGGCACTTGGCGAGCCAAGGCCGAGAAGCGGGGTGATCAGCGGCGGCGGATCCGTTCCTGCAGGAGATACACGGCGCGAAGGCCGGCCACAGCGTGTAGAGCAAAGCATGAAACAAGGCGGCGAGATTCGGCGCGGCTCTGGGGTGTGCCACGGCGACAGCTCGCGGAACAGCACGGCACGACGGCCGGCGTGCGCGGCGCAGGGGCGCGCTCCCACACATCACAGGAAGCTCAAGGGAGGAGGGAAGGAAGCAGGCCGGCGGGGTGCTTACGGCGAGGCGTAGGTGAAGGCGTGGCCGTGAAGGACGCGTCGGTGAAGAGATGAAGGTGCTCGCGGCGGCGCGTCCTTGCTCTGCTCCGGCGGTGTCCTCGACGCGGACAGCCTTCCCCTTCACACGAGCAGCTCCGGCGGGTGCGGCTTCGGCTTCAGGGTGACGGCGCGACGGCGACGCGCCTCTCTTCTCCTTCTTCCCCCTTCCCTTCCCCTCTTTCCCCTTCTCACTTCCCCCGGCGGCGGAACAGAGTTTGGGGGGAAATGAAACCCCAAATGGCGAGGAAGCCAAATTGGAGAAGGCCGCTGGGGTTTTGAGTGGGCAAGGGGTCAAGGAGACCGGGAGCAGCGTGGGCCAGGGCTTGTCCCCCTCTCATTCCTTGGAGGCGAAGGCGCGGCGGGGGAAGCGCGGGAAAGCTTGGCGTGTGGGATTTGCCAGGGGCAAAGTAGTGGTTTGCTCGGGGAAAAGCGTGTGGGTCCTCTTGGCGTGAGGGCCACCCCTCGGCGTACGTGCCAGCAGGGCGAGGCGATGCGGCCAGGCGCGTGCGTGCGCGGCGTGGTGCGGCGGCGCGGTGCGACCCGGTGAGGAAGAAGCACAGGGCTTCGGTGCGAAAGAAAGAGAAAAGGGCGAGCCGGGCTGGATGGGCCGCCTTGGTCTGCTGGGCCGATGAGGAGGGTGACGATGAGGAACAGGCCGGAAGATGGAGGGAAGGTTTATGGTGGCCGCGGTTTAAGAGATGCAGGGGCTCGGGTAGACTTCAGCAGAAGTTGTCTGGTCCAAAGTTAGTATAGGATTTTGAATATAGGTTTAAAATAGTTTACACTTTATATTTGAATTTGATTATTATTCAAATTCAAACACACTCAATAAAATCTAAATAAAATCCATAAAATCCAAATCACTAACTTTACCATATTTTGAATTTATATTTTTATATTCTTGGTATTTATTTATATGGAATTAAGAGAAGATGCTAGAAGGGGTTTAAATATGGGTGACACTTCATCAATAAGCAAAAAGTTCAAATTTCCTCACATTTTCATAACTTAGATTTCTGGGTTGTTACATTAGTAATACGACTGATGTAATCCGAAGTTTTCAGGACACCACTGCGAAGCCTGTACCTGAACTAGCTTCAGAATTCCCTGCTTTTATCGACCACAATAGCTTTGGTTGTACTATATACTGTACAGACCAACTGTTACCAACTTAGCATTATTTATCAAAAGAAAAAACATTATGCCCACTGGTTCCTGAAAGAGCAGAATTAGACATAAACTTGCATAGGGTGAGTGGGAATCTGGTGACGAGTTCAAACTTCAGCATGATTGACATTATTCAAACCGACCTGCTTTGGTTCAAAACCGTCGGGAATATGAGCACTACTGCATGGTTATGAACTTGTGATTGATCCGTTGGCTGCAGATGCAAAATCAAGGATGAACGGAAGGTTAGAATCACATAAACAAGGAACGAAAATGGAAGGTTTGAGTATTGCCCCGTAATACCTGACTTGTGTTTGGAATGATCTAATAAATAATCTGGGACAATTAACGGAGATTATGAGCATGTATTGTCATTTGGGACTTGGTCAAATTGGTTTGATAATGGCAAAGTTCAAAATTCAAAATCAAATATGAAAAAGGCCAGATATCAGGAATTAGGATTTGAATGTGCTTGACATGATGGAATCAAGCTAGTGCAAAATTTTGGATCACATGCCACTCAAAATGATTATGTGATGGTAATAAAAACCTTGAGTTGGTAATATGATGAAGATCCTCAATACTAAATCTCATACCCAAAAATAACTTCTTGTGTGCAACTAAAGAATATCAACCCAATATACTCTTCAACCATATACTCAAACATACCAGACTCCTGTAAGTAGTTTTTACATTTACATATATGCAGATGCAACATAGCAGCTTGCTCTTCAATGACTAGCACGCTAGTCACTGGGCGAGGTACAAACTACTAGATCACTAAGTTGGATCCCTCTGTCCTATTCCTTCTCGATACAAACTCAAACGGGGTGCATCTTTTCGTAAATTGCATCTTTTGAACTCAAACATATGCTCCATAAGCTTCAGAAGGTAAAATCACTGTTCCCCCACCAACTAACCAGGGCACTTCAAGTGCCTACTGAAGTTTCTTTGATTTTGGAACTGAGGACGCCAACTCTTTACTTGATGATCTGATGATGAAAAGGATGGTCTCCACCAGCATGCCACCGACTACTCCTAAGATACCTCCAGCAGCATTCTGAAAAACCACAGCAAGATGTGTGAGGTATGGTTCACAAAACAAGAGGCACACTATACAGCTGTAGGATTATGACTTGGCACCGGATACAGTGTTCTGATGGACTTACCAGTACAGGGCTATTGTTGAACAGAGCTTTGAACATGGCAAATCCAACCAAATAACCTGTAAACATTATAACAACAACATGCAGACCTGAAAAAAAAACAGAGATATTAAATCAAACATTGGAAACCACACAAGAATTTCCTAGCTGAAGCTCAAAACAGACTGTCAGCATACTACAAGGACAAGCGCACTGATGGGGAAAAAATATACTGATGATGACTTTGCACACACAAACAATAAGTTTGGCTCAATTTTAGGTCATATAAATTTATCATTCATCATGCACTGCCTTGCTACAGCCAAACAAAGAAACAATTAAATATCATTGTGCTTCAAAAGATTGTAGAAAAGTAGAACAAAATCGTTACTTTTAGTGGATAAGTGGTTGATGCATATGGCTATATCGAGACTAATTCTAGAAATGCAAAGTAAGCTATGATTCTTTAGGTGAAATGACTAATTTGAAGTGGCCAACTATATCCATCAGTACGAGTTTGTGTCGTAGATTAGCAGTACATTTTAGTCAAGAATGCATTTGTATGATTTCACTACAATTGGCATGCATAGTTGTAGTCAAATGAAGAAGGCTTTTGTTTAGCAGAATTAAGTTTTTTCTTGAAAACTTGATTCCAAGTTTCACCTGCAAATGGTTCGTTTTTCCATTTTGGAAATACCGGGATACCATTAGTGAGATAAAGGAATGCCAATTCCCACAATGACCAACACCAACATAAAGTAAAAGAACATAGGCCAAACAAACCACAGCAGTTCAGTCTTAGCTAATCGCATTATAGATAACCAAATGTTCATTTAGTACCAAAAACAAGTTTTCTTTACTTGTTTTTGATTAATTCACTGAAAACCCATAAATTTTTATTTTTACACATTTAACAACAACTTCGACCATCTAGTTTGCTTTCAATCAAACTGTTTTAACTTTGACCATCAATATCTACAATTCTATATAGATTGACAATACAAGGTTGATATTATTCGATTCATTATTCAAAATACTTTCATAATTTATAACTCTTTTCGTTTAGGATAATATATTTTTTAGAGACATTGTTAGCCAAAGTTACAAAAGTTTGATTTTTATATTTGTGATCCTAGAAGTTAAGTATGGTTACAAATAATCAGTTGTCCGAAAAGAAGCATTTATTGCAGAATGCTGCCACGCAAACCCCAGTACTGCAATGAACTTGGACTCTAAAAGTTTGAATTTGAAAGAAAATTTCTTGTGTTCAATCATGCTTTGACTGTGTATCATGGGTTCGTTAAGTGGAACTGCATTCCACCAGTGAAGAATGCATCCGAAAGTTATCGGCCTTATTCCTTCAATGAAGTAACCATACTGATTTGGCTAGGGAATAGAAGAAGAACAATGTGAAAATAGGACAGTTGGTAGGTACCAAATCCGATCTGATCCTTGTAGGACGAGAAGGGTTCAGGACTGTCGTCCCTACTGGGCGGCGCGACGTCCCTGACGAGCTCGGCGTACTCCTTCCTCTCCAGCATCTCCCGGAGCTTCTCCAGCCTCGCCTTGAGCTCATCGCTCTGCAACCCAAACACGTGGAAAGCCCGGCCGAATCAGAATCAAAAAGCATCACGAAGGACCAAGGGGCCGAGAGAGGACCTTCTCGCGAGGCTTGGGGCTGGGGAGCACGAAGTCGGCGCCTCGGAGGAGGCTCCGGAGGGGCGGGCGGGCGTCTGGCGAGGCGGCGCACCAGATGGCGCGGAGGGAGCGGTAGGGGACGTCGGGCTCAGAGGAGAGCGCGGACGCGAGCTCCCGGAGGTCGGCGTCGAGGTCGCCCGAGGCGGCAGTGGAGGAGAGGAAGGAGCGGATGGGATCGGTTGCAGCGACGGCGACGCCCGGCGCGGCGGTGGTCGTCGCCATGGCTGCAGCTGCGACGAGAGCTGCTGCTTCGCTTGTTGGTCTGGGCTTGCGTTGCGTGGACTCACGCAGAATCTACTTGAGGAGATGAATGCACCAGCCCACAAAGAGTTAACATTGGGTCTGGGCCGGCAGAGTTTAAACCTCTTGTCGGTCCATTCGTTTGGTTAGTCCGCCGGATAGCTCCGGACTTGCGGTTGGTTGATTTTTTATTTTTATATTATTTTTTACAAATTTACAAAAATATAAATCCATTTCAAAATTTTAAAAAAACTATAGTAATGCCACCGTTTCAAATGATGGTTGGTCTACTGCCATTTGAAACGACGGCTAGAGGCTATTCCCCCGTGCGGTACTGTAACAATATTGTAGCACTCCCAACCGCCAACGGCCGTAGGGACAATACATTTTTTAAACTCGAATGGAGATATACTATATACAAAAAATGTACCATTCAAAATTTTCATTTGAAATCATCTTCACCCTCAAATAATCGATATACTATCCAGATAAAAAATTTTGAATTTAAATCTAAACATTATTTGAGCACCAAAATGAATTGAAATAGACACAGTTTGAACTACAAAGTTGTAGATCTTGTCAAGATATACAATTTCGGTATAGAGTTTACTTCCATACGAGTTTATATGAAAACATTATGATTTTTTAAAGATATGTTGTCGAGAGAAAAAAATTGTCACCCGCAACATTTTTCACTATTCAAATTTGCAAAAAATTTTACTGCCAATCCAATCTTTTTATAAAAAATGATTTATAAGCTCATGCAAAGCAGGCCAACAAGCTGATCAATAGTGATGGAGGGGAGCATCTAGAAGTATGGATGCAGTTGAAAAAGCTGAAGAGAGGAAAAGAGAGCAAGGAGAGCATGGGACACTAGCTCATGGCAATTTGCAACCAACTACAGTGCATGAATAGTGACGGAGTAGGCAGGCAGCTGGGAGAAAGGGAGGATGTCTGCTTGACAGTTGCTTTCCACCATTTATGGCCTGATGAGCGTGAGCTAGCAGGCAGCTTGGCAACGGACAACATCATAACATGCATACAGGAGGAGCCTCTGGGTGGATCATCTCTATCCGATGGGTGTCATCTCTTGTATCTTGTCGATCACCGGCCAGTGGAGAACCAATTAGTCGGTGCACACAGCGAGTTCGTCGTGATAAACATAAGAGGCTATCGGCAAGAGAAAAGTAGGTGAGACCGTGAGAGAATGAAAACCATGGTCATATTTACAAGCACAAAGTATATATGAGGCGAGCACTTAGCTCGAATGGTCGGGGGTGCGGTTGTGCACCCCGTCGGCCAGGGTTCGAATCCCATTCAGCCCTGGTTTCTCAAAAAAAAAATCCCCCCGCCGGTGTTCCGGGGTTCGGGAATTTTCTAGACCGGGTGTCAGCTCCTTCTTCTTAATGAAAACCAGTGGGTACTCAGCCCCCACCGGCCTAGTTTAGCACAAAGTACATATGCTGAACCTACAGTATCAGCAGTGCTGTGTCGAGAGAAGCAAGCACATTGACCACCAAATCCGAGGAGAAGGGGGGAAAGGGATTTTAGTGGACAGAAGAGAAGTGGAAATTATCTGCTAGTTCAAGCCAACAGTCAGAAAATTTTAGAAACAAATTGAAATGATGCGCATACTACTGTAGAAACTAGGCCTTAATGTCGGCCTTCATCATAAAAGTTTGAAAATTTTCCCCACGTGCCCCCGCCCTCGCCATAAAAAACAAGTATTCATATAGTGTACTCTTAATAACGAAATTGATAATATTGTTATTTCATATCACTGCCTTTCAAAAAGTGCTAGGAACTCTGCCGATCCTTCGCATTTTTTGTAAATGTCGTGAGGTTGCATTATATCTTTCTCTGATCTTCTCCCTTGATTGAATTCTGATTGTGACCTCCGGGCCGTTGCTTGAAGCTACCCCCACCCTCCACCCCCATGTTCCAAGCTATAGTTTGTTTTAACTCACTTAGATTTATAAATTTTGCTATACATTTATATTAGATATATGTAGCTCATGTCTATATGCATAACCTCTCCGAGAATTTGCCAAAATTTACTTGGCAAATCTTGTGTTTTGTCAACTTTTAAAAAGATATGTCAAGTTAAAAAATGAGGTCATCCCCGATAGTCTGGCATAATTCACTTGCCAAATCCAGATCTAACTTACATCAGGAACCCTGAGAGAGAAACAAAATTATGTTTATACCCTTCCACCTCATGAAAACTTCTACCAGGAATCCTTCTCTATTCTTTATTTGTCTTCACCCTCCTACCTGGCTTGGCCACGCCGATGCCAACCCGGATCGTCGCGCGTATATTTCCGCATGGGGAGGTGAGTTTTGCCAAGTTTCTATTTTTGCCAAGTTGGTTTGTCAAACTGTTGAAAGCCAATTTTTCTTGTTTTGCCAAAATTATATAGATGTCAAGTTAGTTTGCCAAACTGCTGGAGATGTATCTCTATGAATATAGAGAAATCAAAAAGATCTATAACTTGGGATGGATGGAGTAAAATCAGGTCAAATCTTGATGAATGTACTCCCTCCGTTTATTTTTATACGGTGCGACAACACTCAACATGGTCTTCTATATTAAACTTTGACCATTCAATTATCATATATTATATGGTTATAAATATAATCATTAGAAAGTAGATTTGGTTATGATCTAACCATTTTAAATTCACGTTACAAAAAAATGTTGGCTAAATTATTAGTCAAAGATTATAAAGTTTGAATCTTGATATACATGTACACGTGCACCTTATAAAATAAATAGAGGGAGTAATGTAGACAAAAAATAATTAATTGCACATATCGCTACAACTTGCAAGACGAATTTTGTAAGCCTAATTGATCAATCAATTAATGTTATGCTACAATAAAGATGTGCTAATGACATATTACATTTTATGAAACATCTTGTGACACCGATTTTTTCACCTCTGTATTTAAACACCTCGTATGATTCCGAGGCATTCTCCTCCGAACTTGTTCGGAAAGAAGAGCATTGAGGTGGAATGAGAGAAATTGGTATGGAAATTAGTTATTTTTTTTAATCTACATCTACTTCATTCCACTTCAAAACTCCTCATTCAAACAAGCTCTGATTTCTCTCCCATGCAACCACTTCGAGTACGTCGTCGAATACTTGAATGCATGCACTCAAACAACAGCTGGGGTTGTGGCATCAAATTGAATGGCAGGGACTGCAGAATCCTAGCTGGGCCATGAGCATGAGGTCTACTGACTACTACTGGTGTGGGTGCCACGCTAGATGTGTTTCGTAAAATTTGCTCGAATAAATAGTATACTGAGAGAATGTTATAGAAAAATATGTGTTGAAACGTGTGTTATGAGAGAAGATGTGACGAGTGAATAGTGAATTGAAATCCAAATTAGGAGAACTAAACAGCCTACCGTCCAAACACGTACGGTATCCCGATCGTGTAGGTGGGCGGTGGCCGGCCAGCGAGGGTGGCATTTAAAAGGTCGACGGCGACACGGTGCCACCATACTGTACGTACGTATGCACTCAACCGCTGGCAAGCGGCAGTCCGGCCGGCCGGACGGTGGGCCTGCGGCCTGCCTGCCATGGCCTGCCCCCGGTCGAATTCACTCCAACTACGCCTACAATGTGCACCTCCTCTCCAATGCTAAACCGCCACCTGCTTCGGTTTGCACCAGAGTGTACACGCACGACGTGCTCAATCTAGACTGTTAAATTGTTGGGATAACATCTTCCAGTCACTTAGTAAGTTGTTAAATTCAATCTTTGCAAGAAAGAATCTTAAATTGTACTACTTCTGTTCTTAAATATATGTTGTTTTAGGATAAGCAAATTAATTGAAAAATAAACTAAAGAGTTTGTACTAAACAAATATTCATATATTTAAGGATCGAAGGAGTACTAAAGTATACGACACAATAAGCATTCTATTAATTAATTAACGGATGGGTTAAACAATATTCGGCTGTTGTTGTCCTCCTTGCAAGGATTCAAATTTTGGCCCTAGCGGTCTTTAGAATTTTGGTGTTGGTGTTGCGTTGTGTGATTCATTTATAGGTTTGTCCCAGCTGAGACGTCAATGACGTTAGGGATTTAGATTGTGTTTTGATCCATTATCTAAAATTTTAGGAGACTAAATTTAGGCACTCCTTCCGTTCAAAATTATTGTAGCGTTTTGTCATTTCTAGGTGCGTAGCTTTTACTATTCATATATATATATATGCACTATGTATAGATACATAGTGTGTAATTTTAGCTAGCTAAATTTTAGTCCAAACAGGGTCCTAGGCTTAGGAGTTAGAATTTGGAATTGGGTCGCCTCTGTCAGATGGCCTTCGAGCGAGAGTCGGCAACAACAAGTTGGCCCAGCGGTGGTGGCGGGTTGAGAGTGGTGAGGCAAGATGGCACTTCCTACTTTGAGATGACGAATGTAAGGCGTTGGGTTGGTTAGAAGAGGGTGGCGACAACGACGACCAGGAGGAGCAACGAGGAAAAGGCAGAAGAGTGTTATCCGGTTATGTCCCAACCAACTCATTTATATAACTGGCTAGGTGGATATACTCTTTCCTACCCATGAAAAAAATACAATTCTAATATTTGAAATAAATAAATTAATAAATCAAAGTGTGCAATTATAGAAATTAGATTTAACTACCTACCTATTAAGTTGTCAGATTGTGACAACCAAAATTATTGCATGTGGCTAAAAAACAAGGTCATGAAAATCCCACCACTAATCTATCAAGAAAAAAAATAAAATTACATTTTTCATGGAACGGAGTGGGTACATCATTATATGTACTACTCCCTCTATACCGATAAAACAAGTTGTTCAAGACAAGATTTCAGTCAAACATTGAAATTATAAATTATAAATAACTTTTAAGTTGTTGAGTTTGAAAATGTGGAAACTACATGAATATATTTGTTTTGAAAAATACTTTCATAAAAGTATACATATGTCAGTTTTAATAATTTTTTATAATAATAATAAGTAGTCAAAGTTATGCTTTGGAGGCCGTGTCGCTGTCTTAAATAGCTTATTTTATGAGTACGGAGCGAGTACATATTACATCCATGCATGCCAAAAGAATGATCATTGTACGGTGAATAGTACGAGGTTGTCATGCTTTTTCTTCTTCTTCTTCTTCCAATCCGATTATCTTTTTGTCTTGTCAGCAGTCCATGAGATGGATCGAAAGTAGTGGCTGCGATGATGCATGAGCTGAGGTCATATAGGCAGAAATTAAACATCACGGTCGTCGTCACACCCTGGACATATATCTTATCGTATTCATCATGCAAATAAAAGAATATATGCTTCGCACTACACGTGGCCATCACCAGCACACAGGTACAAGCGTAAACTAGGAACAATCATCCATCGCCCGAAAATAAAAGTCCTTGGCTCAGCCAAAAACCAAGCCAACAAGTCAGCAACCGTGCAAGGACTTGGAGGGGTTAAAGTGAAAAAAAGCAAAATGAGACGACGCCCCTGCACGTCGCGGTATGCTTTTCACCTTCACCCTGTCGTGCTCAACCCCGGCCGTCGTCGTAGCCTATCCTCGGACGTCTCTGACTCGCTTGCTGTTGGCAGCCAATGGGGTAGCACCCGAACTGCAAGGACGGCGTGCGTGGCAAGCTAAGGGGGATTATTAGTCAAGTGGTTTAAGCATACTATTATAGAAGTAGAGTAGCAGCTAGTCGCGGCGCCCCTAATATAACACAATCCGTCAAGTGGTTTAAGCATATTATAGAAGTAGAGTAGCAGCAATAAGCGCACGTCACATCAAGCAAGACGGCACGTTCCCCATGAGACGGGGATACGAAGAACGGAAGAAGCACAAACGAACAGTAGATATGGCCAGGACAAATCGTACGTGCTGCATGCTCGATCATACATACATATGGACGGACAGGATCATCCCAATCAATTTGTTGCGAGTGTACGTGTGTATGCTAGCCTCTGCCAGGGGGTGGATGGATCGAGACCACTGGAGGATCGATCGGAGCGGGCTGTTAGCAGGCTTTCGTCCCATGGCAAAATTAACAGTAGTACCGGCCCAGTTTGCCCACCGGTACTAATGTTTAAAGAACCGGTACTAATGTCCCGTGCCAAAAAGGAGGCGGCCGGAGCCATCTCGTGGCAAACATTAGTACCGGCTCTCATTGAGCACCGGTACTAATGTCTCACATTAGTACCGGTGCTCAATATGGGCCGGTACTAATGTGTGGGCGGGACATTAGTACCGACCCTTATTAAGAGCCGGTACTAATGTAGCCACGTTAGTACCGGCTCTTAATAAGAGCCGGTACTATTGTCCAACGGCTATATCTCAGCTTCTTCCTCCTTCAGCCCCGCGAGCCCCCACCTTCTTCCTCCACTTCGAGCTCCTTCTTCTCCATGGCGCCCTAGAGGAGCTTTTGCCGGATTTGCGATCATTTCTCAACGATTTCACTCGTTGAAGTGGTCTAGAGGTTAGTTACTTCATCCTCCCTTGATTCATGCTTATTTTCTTGAGTTTCATTGGTTGAAATAGGAGTATTTTAGCATTTTAAAATGTACTAAGAATAGAGGATTTTAGCACTTTGAAATAGGATTTTGCATGGGATCAACTACCGGATTTGAGATAATACATGCATACGTATATATGTACTAGTATAATATTATATTATACTAGTACATATATACGTATGCATGTATAGTATTATCTCAAATATTTTATATGGCACACGAATATATATTATAGCGTATCAAGCATTAGGATTAGTATACGTAAATACGATAGAATTAATAAACCAGAAAACATTAAAGAAAAAGAAAAAACAAAAAAATAGTACCGGTTGGCAATTAGAACCGGTACTAATGTGGCTCGTGCCACGTCGCCGGGGGCGGGCACATTAGTACCGGCCCTCATTACCAGTCGGTACTAATGCCCACATTAGTACCGGTTTCCAAAACCGGTACTAATGTGACTTCACATTAGTACCAGCAGAATAATACCGGTTTGGAAACCAGTACTAATGAGAGTTATAAACCGGTACAAATGTGCGTTTTCCTAGTAGTGTAGCTGCAGCCACAGATGGAGCTTGGACCTTGTGTATAGTCGTGTGGTCTACATGAGCCGTAATGAATGAGGGCTTCCCATTGATTGTTGATGAAGAGAGGTTTTGATTAGCGACCGGTAGATGATACAGAGAAAGCAAATGTCTTGGTACTACTTTGGTTTTGACCTTAACGTGCAGCTAGATTTGGTTTTGAAAATAAAATATAAAAAAAGCGATGCACTTACGACGTAGCTGTGTTCGGTTTCTCTTCGCTTTTCTTTGAGAATAAATTATTCAAACAAATCAGTTTGTAATATTTTTTTTCTCAAAACAAATCTCGTTATGTTCGTTTGATTTATCAGCCACCAGCTAGTAGTACTTTTCTCTCTAAACAAACCAGCCATCAGCAACCAGCTATCAGTAATTTTCTCTGAAGACAAATCACTACCAGCCAAACGATCGTAGCAACCAGCTAGCTAGTAGTACTTTTCACGAACATGGTGTCTATCAAAGAGACTCAAAGTTTGCACTAGGAAGAAAATTAAAGAACTCTCTGTAGCAATGTTTACATCATGACCGCATGTCCTACTTGGTTTCTGACAAGATGTCACCGGCTTACGCCCTCTTCGTTTATCAGCCACTAGCCATCGGTACTTTTCTCTCAGAAAAAATCAGCCACCAACAATTAGCTAACAATATTTTTCTACTGAACAAATCATCATCAGCCACCCGCCCGTTCATTCTGCTCGGCTAGTGGCCTCCTATTGCTACTCTCGTGCTCCGTGTGCTGCTTTTATTTATTTATTTTTAAATAAAGGAAAGAGAGAAAGGACTGAACTGAAGCGTGTGGTGTTTGATCAGGAAGATGCAGGCTGCAGCCGCTGCATGGAGGAGGTGCTTTGAATCGGTTGGCAGCTGTGGCTGAGCCGAAGCTCCGCGGAGGCAGGTGCATCCGGTGGCCAACGCCCGCGCCACGCCCGCGCAGACACTCCCGTCTGGCTAGCGTTTTTTCTCACCCAACGCATCCATCCATCCGCCCTTAAATTTTTCTTATATCAGAATTCATGCTAGTTTTTTATATCAGCAATTCATGCTAGTTTTTTTTTATAATATCATAGTTCAGTCTAGATTTTGGGTGGCAACTGGTTCCCGTTTGGCTAGGTAGTTGGCTGCTCGCTTCTAATGCAGCAGCTTTCAATTATAAATAAAAAATGCAGCAGCTTCTAGAGTCAGCAGACTGCGAGTCCGGAACGTTTTTTTAAAAGAAAGCCCGGAACGTTTGGCTGCTGCTCTTCTTGCAATCGCACGCGCGCGTGGAAGAAGTTGCCGTGAGGGCGCTGACCACGCCGCCGGCCCGGCCGCAAGCGGAGGAGGAGAGCATGCAGCCTGTTCGTTTGGCTGGTGGCTGATGGTTGGTGCTGGTTTGTTCTGAGAGAAAAGTACTGCTGGCTGGTTGTTGGTGGCTGATTTGTTCTGAGAGAAAAGTACTGCTGGCTGGTGGCTGATAAGCCAAACGAACAGGGCGCACATGCGCCAGCTACCAACGAACCCGTTCCGCCTCCCCAACCGTCCACATAAAACCATCAGCTCGAATGCTCGACGCCCCCCTCCTCATCCCTAATCCAAATCCGCATCGCACCACCTGTACTCGTCGCCATACCGAACAAGCATATCCACCGCCAGCCAGCGGTCGCCGAGCGAGCTGCAACAGAAAACGAAGCGGGCACGACGCCACGCCCTTTGAATGCTCCCGCGCCCGCACGCCCTCTGACCCGGCTCGGACTCCGTCCTTGCCGGCCTCGGCCAAGCGCTCTCCGACTCCGACCCACACCCTTCTCGGCTTCTCCTCTCCCTTTTATAAACTGCCCGGCCTCACGCTCACCTTCCCCTCTTTGCAGCGCCGTAGTATCACCATCTTGGCACCGTGAACCCACCACCCCAATCAGTCAGTAGTCGCCTATAGTCGTCGTCCCTGCCGCCGCAGCGCTCCAGTCCTCCGGCGCCGCTAGCTCCCTGCTCGCGCTAGCCGTGCCTGTCCACGAAGACAAGACAGAGAGCATGTGCCCGGGGTCGGTTGAGGCGCCGGCGGCGGCCGGGGCGGGGGAGGGGAAGAGCGTGTGCGTGATGGACGCGGCGGGGCCGCTGGGCCACGCGCTCGTCGACCGCCTCCTCCGCCGCGGCTACACCGTCCACGCCGCCACGTACGGCCGCGGGGAGGAGGGGGACGAGGAGGAGGAGTCGGCGGCGGCGGCCGCCGCCGCGCTGCTGGAGCACCTGTCGCGGAGCGGCGGCGACGCGTACGGGCACCGCCTCAAGGTGTTCCGCGCCGACCCCTTCGACTACCACGCCATCGCCGACGCCGTCCGCGGCTGCGCCGGCGTCTTCTGCATGTTCAACACCCCCGACGACCAGGCGCAATGCGATGTGAGTGTGCAGGCTTCTCTCTCTCTCTGCGTTTTTTCCTTTCTTTCTTTTATACTTTTATATTAATATAAAAATGAAAATTTTCTTTATTGAAAAAAAGCTTAGTACTATGCATCGTAGAATTGGGTTTTGTTTAGTTGTTGGAAAAATTTGACTTTTCAACGTTTCGAACTCCTGTAGTACACTGTAACACGTTTCGTTTGTTTGTGGTAAATATTATCCTACCATGACCTAACTGGACTCAAAAGATTCGTGTCGCGAAGTACATCAAAACTGTGTAATTAGTTATTTTTTTAACCTATATTTAATACTCCGAACATATGTTTTTTGACGTATTTAATGTGATGTGATGGAAAGCGAGTGGAGAAAACGTTAGAAATTTTAGCAAACTAAACAAGGTCTTGGATTGGATCCCAAATAGTACTACAAATTTATAAGTAGACGCACAGTATGTACTGTAGCAGCGCTGCTGCAAGTGGTGGTGTGCACGCATAAACAGAAACAGAGCAGCGGTTCTTAGGTCGTGTTTAGTAAAAAGTTTTGAAGTATTAAATGCGACTTTGACCACTAATTAAGAGTATTAAATAAAAGTAGTTTATAAAATTACTTCCACACCTGTATGTAAATTTCCGAGAGGAATCTAATGAGGACGCTGACCACAGGATTAGAAGATGATTACTGTAGCATTACTGTAGCAATTATTAAATTAATTATACTTATTAGATTCAACACGCAAAGTTACACTCATCTGTGAAAATGTTTTACAAATAAACTTCATTTAGTGCTCCATGTATACAAGATTCCTTTCTCCGAAAATTTTTAGAGAGGAATCTAAACACGACCCAAAAAAAAAGCAGAAAGAAAGAAACAGAGCAGCGCAGAGACGATCCGAGCCTTCCCTTTCCTTTCCCCTCCGAACGAATCATCATGGCCATGGAAAGTCTTGTGTCGTTCGCTGGTTCAATTCGTTTCCAGAGGTGATCCGGGACCCCCTTCATTAATGCCACAGCTCATGTGTGGCTGTGAGAGCCAGCCAGCCCGCTCCTTCTTCTTCCTCCCTCCGTCTCCAGGCGGGACGAGAGGTCGAGAGGTCCTGCTGCTCCTGTCCTTCGGGAGCACAGTACAGTCGAGTACCATAGCGCATTTAAAAGCTGGAGCACCGAGCTGCTCAAAGCTGGAGAGCACTAATCGGCCTGCATCAGAGCTGAGCGACCTAACCTACAACTTAAATTCCCCGCGTGCATTAAACCCTCCACATGGCCGCCGCAGCTGCTCCAGTGTCCAGTCCACTACTCGCCGTGCGCTCTCTCTCTCTCTGGTGTGCAAGGCAGCCATTGGAGCACCAGCTCGCACTGGCTGGTTTTAATTTCTGAACAATTTGGCTTGTTTTAGTACGATCGCCGGACTGAACTCACTGATGGATGACCTGTTTTTCCTCTATCTCTAATTAGTTATTAATTAATTTTGTAATAAAACCGTGCAGGAGGTGACGGTGGAGACGGAGGTTCGCGCGGCGCACAACGTGCTGGAGGCGTGCGCGCAGACGGACGCCATGGAGCGGGTCGTCTTCACCTCCTCCGCCACCGCCGTCGTCTGGGGAGGCGACGCCACCGCTGCCGTCGACGAGAAGTGCTGGAGCGACCTCGCCTTCTGTCGCAAGTTCAAGGTACGCGCTAGCACGTGCAGTGCGATCCACTCGGCAGTCAACACTTACTATACTACTCGTAGCACGTACACTACTTGGTATAAATTCGATTGGTTGATTTCGGACGCTATACGTCGTCGTCCATAGCCCGTAGCCCGTAGGCGACTTTCGCTCAACGCCACAGTTGCCGGATCATCATCACATCAAATCAAATCAGAGCAGGACGCGGCTTGGCCGTGTATGAGATGAGCCGGGGATGGGTCGATGGGAGACAATCCTCATCCAATTCAATTGGCCGTTGCCTGTCCTGATCCTCTCGCTGTAGTAGTAGCTTAAAATTAAACCCCGCAGATCGATCAGCCGTCGCAGCAACGCCAAAGCTGCCGGTGCTTTTTTACCAAACCCAATCCAACCAGGAAAGAAACCTTCCTATGTGCTATGGCCAGGTCTGGTCGCTCTCCGTGGATGTGGGTTGCCGTCCAATCCTGATCAATGGGGTGTGCTTCAGAATCCGGGTTCTTGGTAACCAACTTTCACCAGCGACCGCCCTGTCCTTTCCTTTCCCTCCTTTCCCTTAGACACAACACAACACCAGGCCCAATTCAGGAGTCTTGATGCGCTTCTGCTTCTGCTTTGTGCCTTGGCTGTAAAAGTCCAAGCATGCGGAAGGATAACTTGAACGATAGAGACGGCAGCTGAAGCTGACTTCTCAACTGTCTGTGGATCAGGGATTACGACACACTGAAAGAGAGTTTTAAATAATTCAAAACAAGCAAACAAACAAACACATCCCATCAGACGTACAAAGAGTGTTGTTCTTTTGCTTTGATAATTCTGACTGATCAGATACATACTGATCCAGATTATCATAACCTTCCATGATCGGCTCGCTATGATAGCAACATGCTCCTGATATCCTAGGCAAAATGACAAGCACCCCTTTTGTTTTACTCTGACCCACGGCTTCCTCGTGCGTTTGTTCTTGTTTTGACCTGTGCCGAGTATCTCGCCTCATGGCGATCACGTTACAAAACAGCCCGCAGACTGCTCTGAAACATGCGGCAAACTTGGAGCAACATGGCCTGACCTGAAGTCCTGAACTGTCTCTCCCTCTTTGCGCTGCAGCTGTGGCACGCCCTGGCCAAGACGCTCTCGGAGAAGACGGCGTGGGCGCTGGCCATGGACAGGGGCGTCAACATGGTGGCCATCAACGCCGGTCTGCTCGCGGCCCCGGGGCTCACCGCCGCGCACCCCTACCTCAAGGGCGCCCCGGACATGTACGGCGCCGGCGTCCTCGTCACCGTCGACGCCGACTTCCTCGCCGAAGCGCACGTCGCCGCCTACGAGTCCCCCACCGCCTACGGCAGGTACCTCTGCTTCGACAACGCCGTGTGCCGCCCCGAGGACGCCGTCAAGTTCGCCCAGATGCTCTCGCCGACCGCGCCACGCTCGCCACCAAGGTACCTATCTTTCTCGACTGGACTTGCATGTTTTCATTGACAGGGAATGCTTTGTTTCTATACTGATGACGTGACATTTAATTTGGATGGACTTTTTGCAGTGATGAGCTGAAGGTGATCCCACAGAGGATCCAGAACAAGAAGCTCAAGAAGCTGATGCTGGAGTTTGCCAGTGGGGTATACGGGGAGCTGGATTAGGGGGGGATCCCCTATATTTATTCAATTAATTAATTATAAATCCCACAGATGCAACTAGGGTTGTATTCTTTTGTATCTAGTAGTATTTGTATTCTTTTGTTTCCCACTCGCAAAGGGGGGATTTGTTTGGTTGGTCAAATGTGCATACGCTGTACACGGCCAAGCAAGCATGCCACGTGTATTGATACAGCCCTGCCAAGGGTATTTGAGTGATCTATTTGCCAAGAAAATGTCTTGGGTGAACAAAAGAGCAAATAAAATTGCAGTACTGTTACTGCCTGTGTACAGAAAATATGATGGAGAAATGCTCAAGCTTCACTCTGTCATCAAGAAGGTATCATTTCATGAGTCACATGACACTGAAACGTTGACAGACTTCCACAGTAGAATCACGTGTAGTTGGTTTGAAAAATGAGCTTAGAAAGTAGTAAAAGTTCAGTAAACACCTACAAAATGCCATTTCCCCCAACTAAAAACAAACCATCCAAGGCTTGCACACGGCAAGTTGTAGCTGTGTGTACTGGAAACAAGAATTTTAGAGTATCAATCAAACCCATCACAAGCATTCGTGCTCGTGCAAACAGCGTTTGCGTGATGCTTTCAGGGATGGACTCAACAACAAACATGAGTCACTAAGAATTATTTCAGGCCAATTTTGCACATCAATGATGTGCTCCCAACACAGAAAAGAAAAGTAGAAAACGACCATTCATATCCTCCCAAAAGGATAACGCAACGCGTACTTCAAGTAAACTGGGCCTGGGCCGACAACCCCCCACCAGCAACCAAAACCTGCTGCATGGACTGATCATCAATCAGGCCCCCATGCCACACCAGACAGAATCATGCAACAATATTAGTAAAGTTCATTCCTCTCAGACGTTGCTACAAGTCACTTTCCTCTGCATTATCACACCCATAACACATAATTACAGGTCGAAACAACGAAACACGATTTCAGTTAGTTGCACGAAGAAAAGAAGTATAAATTACATGGGAAAAGCGGCAGCTTAAGATCTCTGCTTGCTAGGCACTCAGTGTGACGGAAACAACACTTGACAGCTTGAATTTCCGAACTTTCTTGGAGTGCAATGGCTGGAAAACAATCTCTGTGTATTGCTTCACAGAAATCTCTTTCCATTCTGAAGATGAAGTCCCCTCAGCTCGATAGTCACGAGGAGAATACAGTATTTGAACTCGTGACCTACCTGCATTTGCATAAACAACACAGCAGTTCAGCAAAAGGATCAAATGTAAGTCATGCACGTCAAGTACAACATTTAGGCAGAGATCTCTCATAACAACAAAACTACCACAAGATTTTCACCTAAAGCCCAACTGGCCATCACCAAACATTATATATTTCCCTAAATTTTACTAAGATAAGCATGCACACATGACACTTCTTATAATAAGAATTATATGCATCTACTCTTTCAGGTAACCCCCTTATTCTATCCTCCCTAGTCCCTTGCACAACGGAGCTACTAGAACTCCATGAGCAAATGCATTGCTCTAGAAGGCTACAGTGGTACACACCTATAAGCTCTCACCCTGGAACAATGAATTGCTTTACAAAGTTTAAGTGAAGACAGTGACTAGCAAAAGAACAATAAGAACAGAAGGTTCATAGAACTTACCAAATCCACCAAAAAGAGTTGACTTCTGGACGATGAATCGACTGACTTTTGACCTCTTAAGACTTTTGAGAAGTTGAATATCCTCATGCCTGCCTTTGAACTCGATGAATTCACCAAGAACATTTTTGTCTCCTTTCAGTTCCAACCTACAAATGGAAAAGAGACACAAATAAGATACTTGAGGCTGATAGTAGACAATGTAATTCCTCCAACAAAATATAAAGAGTCCTATCTATTTCCCTCATAAATTGTTCCTATTCTGGTTCTTTTTCTTCCCTATAGAAACACAGTCCTAACACACCAAAAAGGAAATAGAGGAACAGAAAATTTAACTGGACAACAAGAAACGGATTATTTTACCTGTCCCACATAGGCGATGTGCTGAGAATAGAATGTAGATTCTGGAGTACTGAATCTTGCATGTCACTTTTGCTTCCAGTAAATGCACCTTTAATCCATGCTGAGAGTCCACTCTTTGAGTCTGTCTTAAGATCCTTCCATTGATCATACAACATAACCTCTGGTTGCATACTTATATTATATGAAGGCCTGATACAGAGCAACTTAACTAGTTAGCTAATAGAATATAAAGGGGTTGACGAGAACAAAGAGAAAATTGAAGAAGTATCCAACATAAGCATAGCAAACAAAACATTGTAACCCATAACATCGTCTCATAAAGAGAATTAACCTGCAATTGGGATTGGGTAGAACAACTCTTCCGATTATATGCCCATCAGGCAGTTTTGCTCCCCTTTGCTCCAAGTAGGATTGAAGATTAGCAGCTAGCCTGTTGACTTCTTGTATCTAAAGAACAAAATGCAGCAGATCAAAACACAGGAATGCAACTGAGAACAGAGGGACTATGGAACCTAATGCTTATCAATTATCATCAAGAATATTTGTAACAAAGAATCTCCCTTCGCAGCATTAGATATACACAACCCAAGCATTCCATTGCCACAATAATACTCTATAAAAACAGCAGATATCTAGTGAAAGATATCAACAATCACGACATCATATCATCGTACTGCAACACACAATTATATTGACATGGTTCCTCCACCGCACAAAGTTAATAACACAAGTCATGTGTAACTCAAAAACATTCTGCCGTGCCAAGAAGTTGTCGAAGAATATGCAGAAAAGGTAGTGCAGAAGTCACATACTGGGTTTGGAATAATCTCTTGCTTACGCTTCTTGTCAGTTGGACAAGACCAATTCCCATCCTTGTCAGCCTCAACAAAGCCAGAGAAGTTCTTAATCCCCACCACCATCACCTCCCTGTTTACTGTAGAAGATCAGAACCTTGCTTTTCCCAGTTTGGGCAAAATGATAGTCCAATGGCAAAAAAAATTGGCTGCAGGATAGATTGTGCAAGAAGGTTGCATACATAGGCAAGGAAAGTTAAAGCAAAACTGGGCAAAAGGCAACTTAAGAGTCTTATACCACTGTAACAGAGCTGGATAAGTCTGGAGTGGTAAAGAAAGCCATTTCTCCACAAGAACAGGGAAACAGGATGCCCGTTATGCAGCTGGCCTGCTGCTTATCTATCTAGCTGTGCTAGGCTTAGGCAGCAGCGAACTGAAACATCCAGTCATTGTTCTACAAGATCTCACTAGATCTTCAAGGCTTAAATAGTGAGATATAGCACTAGAGGAAGGCATAAGACTAAAAGATGAGCTACAAATTTGAAGCATTTTCTTTCTCACCCCGTAATAAATCATCTATGATTTTTTTTTTGCGAAAATCTATGATTTCTATGTAACCTGAAGAGTTTATACATTGTCTTGCACGGCTAGCAGTACACATATTCTCTTTTGCTACCTTGTAATTGTATAATGCAATGGCAAAATCCTGTTAACCTCTGAGAAGAAAGAACTTTTTTGCAGATATAGAAGACACGAGCACACAAGGACAGTCAGAAGACAAGTACAGAGATGTCAAAAATTACTACTAATACTACTACCAGCCGGCAAGCTGACCTCTTGGTGACGAGGACGACATCGATGTGCTGGCGCTCTCCGGCGTCGGGGTCGGGGATGCGGAGGCCGACGAAGCATCGGCCGCCGTAGAGCTTCTCGAGCCTGGAAGGGGGATCGGAGCCGACGAGTGCATCAGAAGAGTTTCTCTTCTCTTAATCCAACGGGGAAGCGAGAGGCGAGGAATGGAAAAAAATCGGTGAAGGGCTCCACCTGGAGGCGACGGCGAAGCAGAGGTCGGAGTGGGAAGAGTCGAGGTCGGCGAGGTAGGAAGCGTCGTCGTCGTCGAAGAAGAAGCGGCGGATGATCTTGTAGGCCACCAGGCCGCAGAGGATCTCCACCCACATCGCCGCCGCCCCTTTTCCCCGGTTCCGGTCGGAGGTGAAGGCGGGTGACGGCTTTCGATCTCGCCTGGGCTTCTCCCCCTTCGAGATGTTTCACTGTTTCAGGGGGCAGTTTGTGGCAGCAGAGAGAGAGGAGGAACGAACTGAAGCGAACGACTCGGTCTGCTCCAACGCTGCGATGAGCGAACCTCACCTCACCTCCGGTCCAGCAATTCCTGCCTTGTTTCGCCTTCCCCTCCGCTAGATTAGATTAGAATTTCAATCTTTTGCAGGGCCAGACGTGTTCTGAATTTCGATTGAGTGTCCGGCCGGGGTGGAAATGTGGAATCTTAAGCGCTAAGCAAGTACGGAGTAGTTTCAGCCACCGCGTTTGTGCTTTCTTCAGTGCAGCGCGTCCTTTCCCCCCTTTCAGTTTCCTTCCATTCGCCCTCGGGGACAGTCTTGTTCCTTTGGAAGGAAGATTGGAAATTCCGCTGGAATTTCAGGGGACATTTTTTTCGGAGTTTACACCAATTAGATAATAATATTTTTTTCACAACAAATCAGAATCAGCTATCTATCACCAACAGCCGAACAAGGTAGTGCACACGAGCACTACTTGCACGAGACGTTGGAGTGGAGTTTGAGACACATTTCCACCAACAAATACCTCACGAAAGGGAAACACACAAGAATGTGAAAATTGGAGTGGTGACATGCGTAAAGCAGCGGGCCTTGGCCATGGTGGTGATGCCCCGTCACCACGACGTTGTTGGTCTTGCCCACCACCCTCACTCCTTGCTTGCCGCGACCGCGCCTTCACCCCGCTTGTTGTTAAGTTCGGCCATGGTCCAGGCAGCCATGGTGCCTCGAGCTTTGGCCACTTACCTATTGTGCCTCGTGGTGGTCGGGAGAGTGTCGACTCAGGTAAGGAAGCGCGAGCGCTTCCTGTATTGATGATTGGCCCTCCTTGTGGTCCTCAAGGATTGAACATGATTGTTCATTTTTCGTGATTGGTCTTGATGTAGGGGTCAAGGAAGGTGACATGTAGTGGTGTTGACATCAGGTTGTCGATGGCACATGTACTTATCACATCCATGCAAATTTCATCTTCAGCTACCACATTGGGTGAGTGTTGCGTCTGCAACTAAAACAATGTTACATTAAATCTGCCATGTCTTTTCAGGCATTTGAATTTGCTATTTTAACCTCTCTGTACAGTTCTGATGCTAATTTCACCAATATGCATGGCATTAGATTGGAGAACGATTGTTATCTAAACCTAAATCGAGATTAATTTCAACGCCAAACACTAGAAATGTTGCACAGTTCATGAATCTCAACCTATACCTTTTGATTTGATAAAAAAATATGTCTGTTACTCTAGTCTAGAGTTAGCAATTTTTTTTGGAGCAACATGTACTATTATTAGTGTAGGTTTCTCTGTAATACTTATATATACTTGATAAGAAAGTTCGCAAACTACATGTTTTATAAACAAATTATTATATCTATTTTATCCGGCTTTACTTCACTTCAAGTAAGGGCTTTCAACATAATGCATGCAAAAGGCCCCATATATAAAGTTTTCTGCATACCATTTGAAAGATTATTTATGAGGGCAAACAAAAAAGGTTCCCAATAAAATATTTATAGTCATTATATATAGATTTTTGTATATGTCGTTTAAAAGTTAAGGAATACACAAAGATTTTAATAACCGCTAGTAGTTTGTAACACACACATATATGGAAAGATTTTAATTTGGATCTATAGCTTCTTTTCTTACTCGAATTGTTCAGCAAATGCTTGCCCCACATTTCTCCTTGGTTGCCCTGTGCTTGGCACCACCAGTTCCCTATCGCCTTCCCTCTCTTCCGTATTTTCTGCATTATACACAATAATACAAAATCCTTTTATATGTGAAATATTTATAGGGAATATGTAAAAATTTTGAATATATTAGTTTCAAAGTTTTTATTTCTAGTGTAATTATTTTTTAGTTTATTATTTTTGTGAAGTTTTGCACACAGTAAAGTTATTCTATAGAAACTCCAAAGTTCTAAATAGCTAGGTCCAAAGTTTTTAATACCCTTAACCAGAGTTTTGGATCTAGGCTATACGTATAAAGTTTTGAATATATGGTTAGAAAGCGATGCTTCAATTCCAAACATAAAGTTTTTGACACATGACTTAATATTTTTTCCATTTTGACTTGTTGTAGGACATTTTTTGGGGTAGGTTGCTGATTTTATGGTGACATCGAACAACTTGAGTCTACAATGTAGAAAAAAGGTACATATTATTTTTGAAATTCCTTTTTCCAACCCGAGATATGTCTATTATTAGTCGATTGTAAAAAGGCCCAAATGATGATATTTTGGTGATATAGATTTCTCACTTCAACATAAAGCTTTTTTTATCTATGTGTATCAAATTCTTTTATCAATTGTATAAAGATGTTGGACATAGCATTTTCCAAAATATGTTCAAATATGTATTTTCAAAGTTATGTATTGTTTAAAGTTCTGCATATATAAGTCAATAGTTATCTAAATTTATTATAAAGTGCATAATGATATTAAAGTTCTTCAAAATATTAGCCAATTTCATAAAGGGTCATGGTGAACTACCAAAGGACTTTATGACACAAGGATCAACATGTATAATTGAAATGTGTCAGTAGAAAGTTTTTGAATCTATCCATCGTGCAAAGTCCATAATCTCTTAGTAAAAAGTTTTTGACCCGTAACTTCAAATATATTAAATTGGAAAAGTTATTCATCATGTACAAAAGCTTAATATTTATGTTTCTAATAATTTATTACTTGGTGCACAAATCTGTAAATCTGTGACTTGCAAGTCAGGGAGGGGCAGGGAGGCATATATAAAGTTTTGGATATGCCAATTGTAAGCTAAGGTGGAAACTTGGATATCATTCTGCACACATTTTGATTGGATTTTGTATCTTTAAGATTTGACTATAGTTCCCACTAGGATTTGTTTCTAGGTTTTCTACTTCCATCAACATTTTTTATTCACGAGTGAATTCTAGATGGAGGAGGGATGACAAAGATTTAGAGCTCTTATAAATTTTCTCACCTACTAATTCCAATGTTTTGTGTACATAGTTCCAGAGTTTCTTCAATCATAGTATAATTTTCCTATGTGTCACATGAAAGTTAGATATACACAATCATTTTTTTACAAAGTATTGGATCAAAGAGAACAAAGTATTAGATCCGAGAGTATAAAGTTTGAATTATGCAAGTACAAAGTTCTATAATTTTGGAGTACAAAGTTTATAACGCACTAGTTGAAAGTTCCCAAATTTGGAGTGTACACGTTTTGAATTACAAAATTTTAGACTTAGGAGTAGAATGTTCAAAGTATGATACTCATTGCTGCCTAATTGTAGGGATGTGGCCCGAAGAAAGATTTTGTTATAAATCTTCAAAGTTTTAATAGGATAATTTAAAGTTTTTAGATTCCAAGTACAATTTTTTTATTTATGTGATTCAAATTTCTTGAATTCCATATGCATTTTATAATTGTATATGCCAATTGTATAATTGTTCATTTAGATGGTAAAATGTGGAAAGTTTTCTATACATTGTACTTCTTTTAACAATTTTCCCTCACAAACATCTTTAGTGTGCCATAGCTATGTTTTTTGCCACCTTTTGTTGTTGTGCCATTGTGGATACACAATTTAAAAATTTTCTTGTACCTTGTCAAAGAAAGATTTGCTTGTAGAAAAGTTATATATATGGAGCTTAAATTTTTTGATATCCGAATCGGAATGTTCCTCATAAAACATAAATATTTTGAATATCAGATATGAAAGTTTTAAAATTTTAGGTATAAAGGTACTTATATGTGACTTGAAAGTTGGGATGTCATAAGTTTTTGATTGTATAATTTTAAAGATTTTGAATTCTAAGTACAAAGCCAATGACTTGAAAGCTATATGTACAAAGTTTTTCGACTTCTAGTCAATGTTTTGGTGTGAAAGAGGTGCTCAAGAATTATCATTTTACATACTTATTTCCTGTTATGATAATTTCCTATTTTTTAAAAGTTTTTAATGCATCAAACAAACATTATTGTAATTGAATAGTTTTGATATGCCAGTACAAAGATTATTGAATTAAAGAGTTACATATCTAGCATATAAAGTTTTAAATCGACTAGTGTGGTGTTCTGTAATTTGGTGTACAAAGTTTTTGACTTGAGAGTGCAAAGTTTAAAAGTATTTTATTATAATTTTTTAAATTTAAGGTGCAAGGTTCAAATTAAAATTTTAGACTTGGGAATATAGAGTCTAAAAATAATCTGGTAGCAATTTTTTTAATTATATGTGATTAAAGAGTTCCATATCTAGCATTACAAAGTTCTAAATCTGCTAGTATGGATTTCTTTAATTCGGTGTACAAAGTTGTTTGACTTGAGAATATGAAGTTTGAAAGTATGCTGGCATTACTTTTCCAAATTTAGAGTGCAAGGTTTGAATTAAAGTTATAAACTTGGAAGTACAAAGGTTAAAATGATCTTGTAGTAAGTTTTTGAATTTGTAGTGCAAAGTTTGGAGTTTTATTTTATAAATAGCTGCAAGGTTAAGTCTGAAATTTGTAAAGTATTTTAAGTCTGAAATCATTTAGAAGTAAATAATTTGAAGTTTTATGTCCAAATCTGCAGCTAGTTAAATCTGCAGTGGTTTCAGTATAATATTTGAATATGTTTATCCTTTACTCTGTGAGTATTAACATTTGTTAGATGAATACTAACTTGTTTATTCATTTCAATTGCTCATGTATTTTATCCTCGTATTTTGAAATCCTTTGTTGGTACTATGTTTAATAGGTTGACATCGTGGACCATTAAGGATGAAACTTTTCTTCCAGCATGGAGCACATATGCTTTGATGCTTGTGGTGAAAAATGATAAAAAGTGACTTACTGTTACCAATGCACCAATTGATGAAAGGCTTATCCAGCATGATGAACATTTTGCCTTGTTGCTGTCTGGGGAGAAATAACAAGCAGCAACTTTCTTTCATCAGACATGCCACTCAACAATTTTATTTGTAATAGTGTTTTTATGCACCTTTGTCATATTACCATTTCTGTACGGTACTTGAAATTCTGCTATGAGAGAGGACCACATATCTAGTTGTTTAGCATGAATTTTCTATTTATAAATTCTGCTATGAGAGAGGACCACATATATAGTTGTTTAGCATGAATTTTCTATTTATCAAATGAACTAAAGGTCGACATGTCTCGCTTTTCATTTTTTTACTTTTTCTTTATAGTGTACAATTATATGAATAAAAACATCTGTTTTAATATTATTCTACCTTCATATGGATGTGAAAGCATCCCCTGCCTGTGACTACCCTCACATCCCGGTCCCGAAAGGGAATGAAAAATATGCCAAAATATGCATGAGAGACGGCTAGACACGAGAATCGAGGAAATCATAGGAGGGTAGAATGGATGAAATCGCGCGCTACTGTAGGTTCATGAACTTTTCCCGAGATCTCATCTAGGTTCGCAAACTAAAAAAGTGATCATCTAAGTCCATAAACTTTTTCTGAGATCTCACTTAGGTCAGCAAACTAAATAAGCGGTCATCTACATCCATGAACTTTTAAAGAGCAATCATCTAGGTTCATGAACTTTTAAAGAGCGGTCGTCTAGGTCTAAGACGGTGGCGACGAGCCTCTTGGCAGCGGAAGGCGCGAAGGTGGTGCTACTTCTACGGTGGAGTGGGTTGCACCGTGCCCCTGCCCCCGCGACCGCGTGTGGCTCGTCATCACCACCTTGGATCTAGATGATCTCTCTTTAAAAGTTTGTGGACCTAGATGATCGTTTATTTAGTTGGCGGACTTAGATTAGACATCAGAAAATGTTTATGGACCTACATGACCGCTTTTTTAGTTTGCGGACTTAGATGAGATCTCGGAAAAAGTTTGTTGACCTACAGTGAAATTCAATTGTTTTATATATTTTTTCTTGATTTTCCAAAAATAAATATCGGATTCACAAATTTTCGAAAATATACCTCAGCTGTTGTTGTGTACGGCGTCTGGATCCAAACGCCGCACACAACGGCGTCTGGGCTAACTAACCGCCGCGGACAACGGCTATTGGGTCACACGCACACCGTACACAGCAGGACCCAGATGCATATGGCAACGACGGTTGAAGGCAGCATGTGGGCCCGCCTAGCGCAAACACCGACCACAGCGGCGGTTGACACCAACCGCCGTTGCCAACGACGTTTGTGGGGGTGATGCCTATAAAACAGCGGTTGCCCCCCTATACGCCGGCCCTCAAGTGGCAAATTTAGGTGTGGTTTTGCTTTGATATCTCGGCTTCCTATATTGCATCTTTTGCTTTCTAGCTTGTTGGGCTCGTGAGCAGCTTGCGAGTTGGCTCGAGTCAGCTCGTTAACAAAACGAGCAAAAAAAGTTGCTTGGCTCATTACAAATTTGTCCAAGCCGAGCCGAGTCGAGTCGAGCCAGCTGACGAGTTTGGTCGAGCCCTAATCACTAGCGATGTACTGGCAGGTTTTGCACCTTTTGGAATTCAGGAACAGCTTACATCATTCTTTTTAAACGTGGACTGGCAGGAGATTTGCCGTTCGTATATTAACAGAGCAGAGGAGAAACAGATTACATCATGAGTGACGTGCAGATATTAGGGCCTGGTTGAGGCCATCATTAGGTGAGGAAGATCCAACAGCAGGTCCACCAGTTTCACAGCAGTTCTTCTTGTCCCCGCCCGACGTCTCCGGCAGGGCCGCGGCCACCATCTGCGCGCGCCGTCTGTCCGCGGGGTAAGTCCAGTACAGCGCCGAGTACGTGAGGCAGCAGATGGTCGTCGGCACGGCGACCTCCGCGAAGACCGCTTTTCCCAGAGCTGCGGCCTGGGCGCTGGAGCCGCCGGGTGCCGGCGTCCGCGGTCGGTACCCAAAGACACGCTCCGCCAGGATGCCCACAACGGGCGCCCCGAAGGACGCGATGACGTTCTCGAAGCACAGGTCCAGCGCGTACACTGTCGTCCTCGCCTTGTCCGGCACGATCTCCGCGAAGATAGGGCTGCCAATTGAGACGAAGCGAGACGCGTGATCGAGTTACAGCTAGCAGATGTGAGTGCGGTAGTGTTTGTCATCATCTGATCTTACTTGTTGGTGGAAACCGCGCTGCAAACCATAGCGACGCCCAAGAGCGAAAACCCGCCGGCGTACACGGCGCCCGCCAGCGGCCACCCCGCCGGGCGTGGGAGCAGCAGGAGAAGGGCGGCCACCGGAACGATGGCCGCGTTGGACGCCTGCGCCAGCGCGACACGGCCCGTGTCGGGGAACCGCCGTGCCATGAGGTCCCCGGCGAAACCCGCGAGCAGCGCGCCGATCCCGTTGGAGAGGCTGTTGAGGCTGGTGACCACGGTGGTCTCCCAGTGCGTGAGTCCCACGAGCTCCAGCCACATGGGCATGAACGTGAGCGCCGACCACGGCACCTGCGAGGCTGCACCCTGTGCCACGATGATCCAGAAAGTTGGCACGCTCAGCACGCCCCTGGCGATCTCCGCGACGCTGGCCACGGTATTGCTGATTCGAATTCCCGGACTGGAGTCGGCCGCGAGCAGCCACGTCGATAGGGCGAGCGCGACGTCGACGAGCGCGAGGCCGTGGAACGCCAGGCGCCAGCCGGGGACGCCGAAGAAGCTCGTAGGGGCTAGCAGGACGCCCAGCGAGGTCCCCATGGCGGCGCCCACGCCTTGCGCCATGACCACCCACCCGAACGCGGTGCCGCGCGTGTCGTCGTCGCTGTGGTCGGCGACAATGGAGTAGTGTAACAACCCAGAAAATTAAGTTATGAAAATGTGAGAAAATTTGAACTTTTCACTTGTTGATGATGTGTCACCATATTTAAACCCTCTCTAACCTTTCTTCCTAAATTCCTAAATAAATAAAACCAAATATATAAAAATATATTTTTAAAATATGGTAAAGTATGTGATTTGGAGTTCATGGATTTTATTTGGTTTTTATTTGAGTGTGTTTTGAATTTGAAAGTATTCAAATTCAAATATATGATTTAAACTTAATTCAAATCTAATTTCAAAACCCTATACTAACATGGGCCTGCTAATCTTCCTCTAAGTCTATCTAATCACCTCCAACCCCCGGCCCAAGAACCAACCAAGCCCCCGACATTTCCTTCTCAACCGAAGCCGGCCCATCTCGGCCCACTGACTTTTCCCCTGTTCTTCGTTCTCCCCCGAGTCAAGGCCGATCCGCCGCCGCGCACGCCTCGACCAGGGGACAAGCCCCCGACCGAGTCCGCGGCACGGACGCCGAGCCAGGCGGCCGCGCCCGCGCACCCCCAGGGTCTTTTCCTCTTTTGCCCCCGAGCCGTGACGCGACCGCGCCCCTGCTAGCCACTCCTGTGCTGCCAAGTCAGCCGCCGCGCCGTAGCAGCCACTAGGAGCCCCAGACGTGACCCTTTTACCCTTGCCTCAACGTGCCCGAGCTTCTAATCCCCCGGGCGAGGCCCCTGCAGCAAGGCATCAAGCAATTGGGGTTTTGCCCCTTTCCTCTGTTCGTCGCCGGGAGGAGAGAAGAGGGGGAAGGAAGAAGAGAAGAGGAAAAGGGAAGAAGACGGGGCGCACCACCACCGCGCCGACCTGCCGAAGACGGGGCACACCAAGACGGAGCCGGACGGGTCGTGAGGAAGGCCGTCCACGAGCGGGTGGAGAACGGAGCGGAGGAGCACGACGCGCCACCGCCACACCTCGCCGTCGCCGTCGATCTCTTCCCTGACGCGGCCGTCACTGCATCGTCTACACCTCCGCCCCTCGGTGAGCCAGACCACACCTCCTCCTCTTCTTCACCATGGGAGCGTGCCCCTGCGCCGCGCCGCCGGCCTTCGTGCCGTGCACCGATCGCGCGTTCGCCGCCATGGCGTACCCCAACGCCGCGCCGGTCGACGCCACCCTTTTTCCGCCGTGCTATCATGCGTCTATGTCCGGCCTTCGTGCCGTGGTTTTCTCTGCAGGGTCGCCGCCGCCATCTCTGTTCCCCCGCGTTGCACGCCGCAGCACTGGGGCACCAGATGTCCGCGCGTCGACCGGGCGTGTGGCGAGCAGGGAGTAGCCCTGCGCGCGCACGTTCATGCCAAGCCGAGCGCACCCGGGCGCAAAGCTAAAGTAGGCACACGCGTTTGTTTCCCGGTTTGGCTGCGCGCACGTCGCCGCGCTTCGCCACCGCACTGCGCTGCGCGCCGCATCTCTTCACACCGCCGTCACGCGCTGAGCCGGCCGTAGGAATTCCCGCCAGGGACCCGGTCGAGCTGGAAGGCCGCTAAGCCTGCGCCGCTTCGCCGCATCGCTTCTGCTTGTTTTCGCACCGCTGCTGTTTCTTTTGCACACGCTCCATCGCCACGTCGCTGCGTCGTCACGACGCCGCGCCGGGGACGCCGCCAAGTCGCGCTTCGCGCCGCGCCCAGGAACTTCTCCTCGGAGCTGGGACGGCACGGAGATAACCACGTGCTCCTAGGGATCCTCGAGCACTGCTTGCTTGTCCTCCGGAAGCATCGTCGCCGTTGTTCGCAGTTCACCGTCGCCGCCTGGATCTTGCCGGGGCGCACCGGGACGTGCGTGGGCGGCGAAGGGGATGCGATGCACCCCAGTTTTGTCCAAGGGGCTTCTGTAAACTTCTCGCTGCTAACTCAAGGAAGGCCTGGCTTGGGCCGTAGCCCATCACGGCCCAACGTCTACCTCCTTATCCTTTTAAACCAGTGAACCCAGCCTTTTGTTCAAGGAGTTCTTCTGGACTTTGCTCATTATGGCCCAGTGGGCAAAGTTCAGTGGGCCGATTTCGGCCCACAGCCACTTTTGGCCCACTAACGGCCCATCATTTGTGACGCTGACGTCACGATGACGTCATGCTGACGTCATCCCTATTTTCAAAATATAAAAATCCTTTTCTGTTTATAAATGAATTTTGGAAATTATTTTATAAATCCTTTAATCTTCGAAAATTCATAACTAATTATTTATAACTCTGAAAAATATGAAACCAGTTTCTATATTTTTCTAAAAATGAGACGGTGCTGTTTGTAGGTAGTATGGTTCTATTTGAATCTTCAAAAATTGGGTTTCTTTGGATTTATTGCATAGTAGTTTGTCGGTATCTTAGTGTCTCGTATCTCGTGCTGCACAGACCCGAGCAACGACCAGGAGGAGGCCTACGACCCCGACTACTACCCAGACCAGGACTTCGGACGCCAGCCAGGTGTCATGTCACTCCCGACCATATAGATCCTATGCTTGCTTTAGTTGCTAGTGCTTAATTACTTTTGATGCATGTTTTGTATTGCATAGACAATTGATTAGCCATGCCTTGAAATTGTTTACCTTGTCCTTGGAACCCCTACTTTCGGAACTAGCTACAGACCCCTAGCTAGTTCCCGGCACTACTCCATCCATATATTTTACCCTTAGTTATGGATGGATCTCAGGTTTGGACCAAGGTTGGGATACCTCGGAACTCTTGCGTGTGTTTTGGGTGAGTGTGTATCCTTGACGTGTTACCGCGGGAGCGAGCCGCTTTGGTTACTTGTGAACGCCTGTCTAGGGGAGATGCGACCTGGCCTCCCGCCCTAGCGGCGTGTCGGACGGATGGAGTCGGTGAGTGCTTGCTCCAGCAATTAAGGACCGATCGTCTGTGTGACCTTGATCTTTGGGCTATTTTCGTACAAACCGTTCGCTCACGTATGGGCGGGGTTCAGTCCGAGAACTAGTTGGTGGTTGGCTCTCAGCTTGTAGGCGGACCGGTGTGGTCGTGTGAGGGGGACGAGTTATACCCCCCGAGTAGACGTTGCCCCGGCTCCTCCGGGGATGGTTTCACAGCTCCGAGGCCCTGCTGGTAAGTTTCGCGCCCCAGTTCAGGACGAGTTAGGCTTGGAGAGGCAGGAGAGTGCCACCCACTGCTAGGTCTCCGGCCGTTAGGTAGGGATGTGGAACGGCGGCCACCGTTTCTGCCCTATCCGGTGGGTCTAGTTGTACAACCTCTGCAGAGTGTTAAACCTATAGCTATAGTCCATGTCCACTGGTATGGACAGCCCTTACGATCTCTCACCTGGCTAGACTCTTCTTGTGCTGCTTTCTCTCCCCTGTGTGTTGTGAGCCCGGCTTCGTGCCGTTGAGACGTGGGGATAGGAGTTGGTGACCCCTCGTCGCAGATGAGTGTGGGATGCTGTATCTTGGTTGAGATTCAGTATTTGGTGCTTCTTTCCTTGTTGGGGCGTTGACCCCGGAGGCGTTGTCCTCGGAGGTGTGGATCTCTTCGGAGATGGATACCTCTCGGCTATTCTGCTTTCCTTGATGTTGCTACCGCTGCTTGCTTAACCTTCTACAGCCATAAATAGGATTACTTATGCATAGTAGAATTATTCTCTCTTGCTTATGCTCTTTGTTGGGAAGCTGACATGACCTACTCGCTTATCGAGTAGATGACGGACTTTCAGACCAGGAACCGGACTACGACTTTGAGGACGACGGATGGGAGGATTGATGCTCGCCCTACACTCGAGTTGCCTGCGGATATGGTGTCTACTTCGCTACATGAGAGCCGCTGCGTAGATGTTTACTCTGCTTGATTCAGTCCTGTTGGACTTGTACCCGGCATGTGCCGAGATGATGTACTCAGATGCTTAATTATTATAATATTATGTGGACCTTCAAGTATTTATTCTTGTTGTACGGTACTTTGCTTTACTTTCTGAGATAGGGATTTGCACGTGATAGCCTCCTGGGACTATCACAGAGGTGCAGGGATCGGGTTCCCATCATCGGAAACCCGGTTCGTTTCAGATGGTATCAGAGCCGTACTTGACTGTAGGACGAGCCTAGGAACGGACGATAGTATAGGAAAGCCCGAACACCTTGTGCTTTATATGCAATCCATGAAACTTTATATAAATACCTTGCACTTTACTATATACTACCTTGATTAACAATACTAACTCTTACTAACACCCCTAACAACGTGCAGATGGACCAGCTGACGTGGATCCCCCTCAAGACCGACGGCCAGTGGGCCAGAGGGTTCTGCAAGATCCTTAAGAACTGTTTGGAGACCGCAGGAGTGGAGACAAGTGAGGTGTACTATGAAGGACGCACCACGACCGTCGTGGACCAGTCGCCGACGGAGCTGACCTTGAAGATACCGGCTGACCCACGCGTGCCAGAGTTCGAGGAGGTCAGAGTCACGTGCTTCGACAACTCTACCCTGGAGGCTCACCAGTGTTGTCCTAGACTCGCGCTGAAGAAAGTGTGTCGACAGTTGGAGCAGAGGTTGAAGGATACACCCTTCGAGGTTCTTCCGACAGCACTGTATGACCACAGCAGGTGGCACACAGACGAGGCAACTTACACTGAGGAGAACACAAAGGGCAGGGATGAGAAGAACCAATTGGCCAGCAAGTTCATTCAAGCTCAGGACCAGGCACTCTACTGGGCAGATTCAGAGATCATGTTTCTGCGACAGAAGTGGGACGACACCTTGGGACGGAACGCCCAGCTGGAGCGAGAGAACAGCCAGTTGGTGTACCTTCTCAATGAAGCGCACAGGAGGAACATCTAGATCACAGAGTGGGGACTCGCAGCTGCCAGAGCTAGCACAGAGAGGGATGCACTTGAGATCGCCACGCTGAGAGCCAGACTAGAGGAGACACAGACCGCCTTGTGGGAGTCAGAGGCAGCGACCAGAGAGGAGCGGTTGAAGCTGCGTGAGAAGGAGTACTTGGTAGAGTCTCTTGGAGCAGCTTGCACCGACTACCAGCTGCGGTTGTGGGAACACGAAGAGAGGCTGACTCAGAACTACAACCACCTCTGGTACTTGGGAGGCAGAGTGTACGAGGCACAGGACACAGCCAGCAGGACCAGCTCAGCTTGGAGGGACTCTGACCTATGACGAGTGGCAGAGTTCAGGGAGTTGGCAGAGATGCTACCACCGCAGAAGAGGCCCAGGGTGAGGACAGAGACGTTTGAGCTACCCCCTACTCTACTTCCGTCACAGCGACCTTACCCACGAGGCAGTTCAGACACCCCAGAGATGAGCAGAGCTTTGAGGAGCTTGGCAGGCTACTTCAACCTACCAGAGATTGAGATACCAGATTACCCAGGAGTGAACGACCCACCGTTCTACTCGGTTCCGCCCAGTCCGAAGACCGTGTCACCACCGCTCTCACCAGTTACAGTTCAGGAGTAGGCACCTTGAGGGGATGATCCTGTAGTCAGCTAGGATAGAGTTCTTCATGATGTTCATGTTTAGTTGATCACCTCTTATGTATCGCGATGTAGTTCTCGTGCTGCTGTGTAATCTCGAAGGTTGTGGAGTAGGTCTCGAGATACACACCTTTTGTATGGTGATCTTGCATGAGTGCTTGGAATTATCGATCTTTTGCCGGTTTTCATGCTTCTTATATGCTTGTGTGAAATTGTTTGTTGTTAGCTAGATACTCCTTATATGCTTAAGTACTTTAAAGTTAATTTCCGACAACTCGTTTCTCACGATCTCGAACTCTTAAAACAGATGTCGGTGGCAAGGAGGTCGGGACGGCTCCTACGCCGTTTCGAGGAGGCGGCCAGGGAGGACGTCGAGCAGGAGGACGTCCCTCTCCCCGCTGGAGGTCGAGGTCGTGGCCGCCGTGGAGGCCGTGCACCATGTGGCGGACGCCGTGGTGGACGCCGCGGCGGGCGAGGAGGTCGAGGAGACCAAGGAGGAGGCCGAGCACCAGCTGACCCCGAGGAGGAGCTCGAGGGGGAGGCTGAGCCTGAGCTAGAGCAGGAGCCCGAGCAGCCGGCACCACCGCCCAACCTAGCAGCCGTGATGGCGCTCCAGACCTAGCTGATGCAGACGATCGCCGATGCTGTGGTTCAGAACAACAACAACCGGAGAAACGTCAGGAACCAGCCAGAGAGCTTGCAGAAGAGAGTGGAAGGTTTCACCAAGCTGCGTCCACCTACCTTTGACAACTCTCCAGACCCACTCGTGGTAGATAACTGGCTGAGGGAGATTGAGAAGAAGTTGGAGCTCACCGACCTTTCTGAGGAGGAGTGCGTGTACGTCGCCGCGCACCAGCTGGTCGGCACGGCAGGAGCTTGGTGGGACAGTTACTGTGACTCACACGCGGACCCTACCCACATCACGTGGGAGGAGTTTGTGGAGGCTTTCAGAGCGTTCCACATCCCAGAGGCTGTGATGGATAGGAAGGCAGACGAGTTCAGGCACTTGAAGATGGGATCGATGACAGTGCAGGAGTACATGAACCGGTTCCAAGAGCTGATGCGGTACGCCCCAGACGACTCCAACACTGAGAAAAAGAAGATGTACTGGTACCACAAGGGACTCCACCGGGGGATGGCACACCACCTGGCAGCTCACGACTGTGACACTCTTCACGCCCTGGTGGGCAAGGCCTTGGTTGTGGAGAAGTCGAGACTGGACTACGTGGAGATCCGCGGAGAGAAGAGACAGCGTGCAGAACGTGCAGGGTACCCAGGGTCACACCAGCGACAGAGGTCCGCTCCGCCACAGTACTCACAGCAGAGACAACGTCCTTACCCTCAGCAGCCGCAGACTCAGTTCACTCAGCAGGGCAGAGGACACCCTGGAGGTAGTAGAGGTTCGAGTCAGTGGAAGCCCAGGCCGCAGCAGCCGCCAGCTTACGACAGCTCACAGGTCACTTGCTACCACTGCCGTCAGCTAGGCCACAAGTCCAACGTGTGCCCGCAGAAGTTTCAACAGGGAGGTCAGAGCAGGAACACCCAGTACCAGACACCGGCAAAGGCACCAGTTCCAGGAGGACAGCCTCAGCCGAACCAGCAGAAGAGCGCGCCCCCACCGACCCGAGGCAGACTGAACCACCTGACCGCAGAGGAGGCAGCTGCAACGCCAGACGTGGCTCTCGGTGAGTTTTTAGTCGATTCAGTTATGGCTACCGTTCTGTTTGACACCGGTGCTCAGTTTTCGTACATCTCTACTAAGTTTGTAAAGGAAAGGTCTTTACCAACTAAGCTCAGACCACGGCCTATAGTTACCAGCTCCCCGCTAGGTGAGAAGCGGAGTACGCTGGAGTGTAGAGGAGTGAACATGGTGTTCGAGAAGCAGTTGTTCGTGGCAGACCTGACCGTTCTGGAGTCGACCGGGATCAACGTGATACTTGGGATGGAGTGGTTAGCTCAGCACAAAGGATTGGTGAACTGCAACCCAGTGTACGTACAGTTGGAGCACCCCAGCGGAGTCAGAGTGTTGATCAAGCCACAGGGCCAGAGGTCGACGCCGATGTTGTGCAACATGAAAGGAAATGATTTGGAGGAAATCCCGGTGGTGAGGGAGTACCCCGACGTGTTTCCAGAGGAGTTGACCGAGTTACCACCAGACAGGGATATTGAGTTCGTGATTGAGCTGATGCCAGGAGCTGGACCCGTGGCCAAGAGCCCGTACAGGATGTCCGCAGATGAACTAGATGAGTTGAAGAAGCAACTCAAGAAACTGCAAGAGCAAGGGTTTATTCGGCCGAGTGCTTCACCCTGGGGTTCGCCAGTTCTGTTTGTGGATAAGAAGGATGGCACCAAGAGGATGTGTGTGGACTACCGGACACTCAACTCGATGACGATCAAGAACCGGTACCCTTTGCCCAGGATTGACGATTTGCTAGACAAGCTGTGGAAAGCAAAGTTCTTTTCCAAGATTCACTTGAGGTCAGGCTACTACCAGATGAAGATTCGGGAACAGGATATCCCGAAGACAGCTTTCACAACTCGGTACGGCTTGTACGAGTTCGTAGTGGTTTCCTTCGGACTGACCAACGCACCTGCCTACTTCATGAACATGATGAACAAGGTCTTCATGGAAGAGCTGGACAAGTTCGTAGTGGTGTTCATAGATGACATTCTGATCTTCTCAGAGACAGCAGAGGAGCACGAGGAACACCTTCGGATTGTGATGGAAAGGCTGAGACAGCAGAAGTTGTACGCAAAGTTCAGCAAGTGTGAGTTCTGGATGGAGGAAGTTGCTTTCTTGGGACACGTGTTGTCAGCAGAGGGAGATGCGGTTGACCCTTTGAAAGTAGAGGCAGTTACCAAGTGGGAGCAGCCACTCACAGTGACAGATATTCGGAGCTTTCTCGGGTTGGCAGGATACTACAGGAGGTTCATAGAAAACTTCTCCAAGATAGCGAAGCCAATGACAGAGCTGTTGAAGAACGACAAGAAGTTCGTGTGGTCAGAGGCCTGTGAGAGGAGTTTCCAGGAGTTGAAGAAGAGGCTCATGACTGCTCCAATTCTTACCCTGCCAGATATCAAGAAGAACTTCGTGGTGTACTGTGATGCCTCGAAGCAAGGATTGGGTTGTGTGCTGATGCAAGAGGGGAAAGTTGTTGCTTACGCGTCGAGGCAGCTTAAGAAGCACGAGGAGAACTACCCCACTCACGACTTGGAGCTAGCAGCAGTCGTTCATGCTTTGAAGATCTGGAGGCACTACTTGATCAGCAACAAGTGTGAGCTGTACACCGATCACAAGAGTCTGAAGTACTTCTTTACTCAGTCGGAGTTGAACATGAGGCAGAGGAGGTGGCTAGAGCTGATCAAGGACTACGACTTGGAGATTCACTACTACCCTGGCAAGGCAAACGTTGTGGCAGATGCACTGAGCAGGAAGTCCTATTGCAACAACTTGATGGTGAGGCAGGAGCAACCGGCACTTCACGACGAGCTAGAGTAGCTTCAGGTTGAGATTGTAGAGCAGGGACAACTCAACACACTGCAAGTGACCTACGACCTGGAAGGCAGAATTCGGGAAGCTCAGAAAGGGTGCTCCGAGATTTGGGAGCTCAAGGAGCTGATGGAGAAAGGGAGATCTGAGGATTTACGTATGGACGAACAAGGCACGGTGTGGCTGAAAGATCGAATCTGTGTGCCGAAGAGCAAGGAGATTCGAGAGCAAATTCTGAGAGAGGCCCATGATTCAAGGTACTCCATTCACCCAGGAAGCACAAAGATGTTCCAAGATCTGAAACAGAGGTTCTGGTGGAAAGACATGAAGAAGGACATAGCCTACTATGTGGCTTGTTGTGACACGTGCAGCAGAGTGAAGATCGAGCACCAGAGACCTGCAGGCCTGTTGAAACCGTTGGATATTCCTCAGTGGAAGTGGGATGACATTTCCATGGACTTCGTGGTGGGGCTACCCAGGACACCGAAAGGCAACGATTCCGTTTGGGTCATAGTGGATCGGCTGACAAAAGTAGCTCACTTCGTACCCGTGAAGATCCGTTACAGGACAGACCAATTGGCAGACTTGTACGTGTGTCACATACTCAGGCTACACGGAGCCCCGAGGAGCATAGTGTCCGATAGAGGGTCCCAGTTCGTAGCAAAGTTTTGGCAGAGCTTCCACGCCCGGATGGGAACCACACTCAGCTACAGCACAGCTTTTCACCCTCAGACGGAGGGGCAGACTGAAAGAGTAAACCAGGTGTTGGAGGATATGCTGAGAGCCTGTGCTTTGACCTACGACACAGATTGGGAGAGCAGTTTGGCCTATGCAGAGTTCTCATACAACAACAGCTTCCAAGCAAGTCTCAAGATGTCACCGTTCGAGGCCCTTTACGGGAGGAAGTGCAGAACACCCCTGATGTGGTCAGAGGTAGGAGAGAGGATGATCTTTGGTCCGGACATTCTCGAGGAGGCTGAGGAGAAAGTAGAGAAAGTCAGAGATAACCTAAAGATTGCTCAGAGCAGACAGAAGAGCTACGCCGACCGTCGCCGGAGAGACTTGTCGTTCGAGGTGGGTGACTTCGTCTACTTAAAAGTGTCACCGATGAGAGGAACCAAGAGGTTTGCTGTGAAGGGAAAGCTTGCCTCGAGGTACGTGGGCCCGTACCGGATCACTCAGAGAGTTGGGAAGCTCGTTTACAGACTCGCACTACCAGCAGAGATGTCCGCTGTACACCCTGTGTTCCACGTATCACAGTTGAAGAAGAGTGAAAAGGAAGTGGAAGCAAAGCAAGTCCCGGTGGAGATACTCAACCTGCAGAACACCCTGGAGTATGCAGAGTACCCCGAGAAGATCTTGGACAGAGCAACAAAGGAAACCAGGAGGACCACAATTCCTTACTGCAAGGTGTTGTGGAGACACCACACGGAGCGAGAAGCAACCTGGGAGAAGGAAGCCGACCTCAGGAGAGAGTTCCCTCACTTGTTCGAGGGAGAGGATGGAGCTTAAATCTCGAGGACGAGATTCTCGGTGGTGGGGGAGAATGTAACAACCCAGAAAATTAAGTTATGGAAATGTGAGAAAATTTGAACTTTTCACTTGTTGATGATGTGTCACCATATTTAAACCCTCTGTAGCCTTTCTTCCTAAATTCCTAAATAAATAAAACCAAATATATAAAAATATATTTTCAAAATATGGTAAAGTATGTGATTTGGAGTTTATGGATTTTATTTGGTTTTTATTTGAGTGTGTTTTGAATTTGAAAGTATTCAAATTCAAATAGATGGTTTAAACTTAATTCAAATCTAATTTCAAAACCCTATACTAACATGGGCCTGCTAATCTTCCTCTAAGTCTATCTGATCACCTCCAACCCCCGGCCCAGGAACCAACCAAGCCCCCGGCCTTTCCTTCTCAACCAAAGCCGGCCCATCTCGGCCCACTGACTTTTCCCCTGTTCTTCGTTCTCCCCCGAGTCAAGGCCGATCCGCCGCCGCGCTCGCGCGTGCGCGCACGCCTCGACCAGGGGACAAGCCCCGACCGAGTCCGCGGCACGGACGCCGAGCCAGGCGGCCGTGCCCGCGCACCCCCAGGGTCTTTTCCTCTTTTGCCCCCGAGCCGTGACGCGACCGCGCCCCTGCTAGCCACTCCTGTGCTGCCAAGTCAGCCACCGCGCCGTAGCAGCCACTAGGAGCCCCAGACGTGACCCTTTTACCCTTGCCTCAACGTGCCCGAGCTTCTAATCCCCCGGGCGAGGCCCCTGCAGCAAGGCATCAAGCAATTGGGGTTTTGCCCCTTTCCTCTGTTCGTCGCCGGGAGGAGAGAAGAGGGGGAAGGAAGAAGAGAAGAGGAAAGGGGAAGAAGACGGGGCACACCAAGATGGAGCCGGACGGGTCGTGAGGAAGGCCGTCCACGAGCGGGCGGAGAACGGAGCGGAGGAGCACTATGCGCCACCGCCACACCTCGCCGTCGCCGTCGATCTCTTCCCCGACGCGGCCGTCACTACATCGTCTACACCTCCGCCCCTCGGTGAGCCAGACCACACCTCCTCTTCTTCTTCACCATGGGAGCGCGCCCCTGCGCCGCGCCGCCGGCCTTCGTGCCGTGCACCGATCGCGCGTTCGCCGCCGTGGTGTACCCCAACGTCGCGCCGGTCGACACCACCCTTTTTCCGCCGTGCTATCATGCGTCTATGTCCAGCCTTCGTGCCGTGGTTTTCTCTGCAGGGTCGCCGCCGCCATCTCTGTTCCCCCGCGTCGCACGTCGCAGCACTGGGGCACCAGATGTCCGCGCGTCGACCGGGCGTGTGGCGAGCAGGGAGTAGCCCTGCGCGCGCACGTTCATGCCAAACCGAGCGCACCCGGGCGCAAAGCTGCAGTTGGCACACGCATTTGTTTCCCGGTTTGGCTGCGCGCACGTCGCCGCGCTTCGCCACCGCACTGCGCTGCGCGCCGCATCTCTTCACACTGCCGTCACGCGCTGAGCTGGCCGTAGGAATTCCCGCCAGGGACCCGGTCGAGCTGGAAGGCCGCTAAGCCTGCGCCGCTTCGCCGCATCGCTTCTGCTTGTTTTCGCGTTGCTGCTGTTTCTTTTGCACACGCTCCATCGCCACGTCGCTGCGTCGTCACGACGCCGCGTCGGGGACGCCGCCAAGTCGCGCTTCGCGCCGCGCCCAGGAACTTCTCCTCGGAGCTGGGATGGCACGGAGATAACCACGTGCTCCTAGGGATCCTCGAGCGCTGCTTGCTTGTCCTCCGGAAGCATCGTCGCCGTTGGTCGCAGTTCACCGTCGCCGCCTGGATCTTGCCGGGGCGCACCGGGACGTGCGTGGGCAGCGAAGGGGATGCGATGCACCCCAGTTTTGTCCAAGGGGCTTCTGTAATCTTCTCGCTGCTAACTCAAGGAAGGCCTGGCTTGGGCCGTAGCCCATCACGGCCCAACGTCTACCTCCTTATCCTTTTAAACCAGTGAACCCAGCCTTTTGTTCAAGGAGTTCTTCTGGACTTTGCTCATTATGGCCTAGTGGGCAAAGTTCAGTGGGCCGATTTCGGCCCACAGCCACTTTTGGCCCACTAACGGCCCATCATTTGTGATGCTGACGTCACGATGACGTCATGCTGACGTCATCCCTATTTTTAAAATATAAAAATCCTTTTCTGTTTATAAATGAATTTTGGAAATTATTTTATAAATCCTATAATCTTCGAAAATTCATAACTAATTATTTATAACTCTGAAAAATATGAAACCAGTTTCTATATTTTTCTAAAAATGAGACGGTGCTGTTTGTAGGTAGTATGGTTCTATTTGAATCTTCAAAAATTGGGTTTCTTTGGATTTATTGCATAGTTGTTTGTCGGTATCTTAGTGTCTCGTATCTCGTGCTGCACAGACCCGAGCAACGACCAGGAGGTGGCCTACAACCCCGACTACTACCCAGACCAGGACTTCGGACGCCAGCCAGGTGTCATATCACTCCCAACCATATAGATCCTATGCTTGCTTTAGTTGCTAGTGCTTAATTACTTTTGATGCATGTTTTGAATTGCATAGACAATTGATTAGCCATGCCTTGAAATTGTTTACCTTGTCCTTGGAACCCCTACTTTCGGAACTAGCTACAGACCCCTAGCTAGTTCCCGGCACTACTCCATCCATATATTTTACCCTTAGTTATGGATGGATCTCAGGTTTGGACCGAGGTTGGGATACCTCGGAACTCTTGCGTGTGTTTTGGGTGAGTGTGTATCCTTGACGTGTTACCGCGGGAGCGAGCCGCTTTGGTTACTTGTGAACGCCTGTCTAGGGGAGATGCGACCTGGCCTCCCGCCCTAGCAGCGTGTCGGACGGATGGAGTTGGTGAGTGCTTGCTCCCGCAATTAAGGACTGATCGTCTGTGCGACCTTGATATTTGGGCTATTTTCGTACAAACCGTTCGCTCACGTATGGGCGGGGTTCGGTCCGAGAACTACTTGGTGGTTGGCTCTCAGCTTGTAGGCGGACCGGTGTGGTCGTGTGAGGGGGACGAGTTATACCCCCCGAGTAGACGTCGCCCCGGCTCCTCCGGGGATGGTTTCACAGCTCCGAGGCCCTGCTGACAAGTTTCGCGCCCCAGTTCAGGACGAGTCAGGCTCGGAGAGGCAGGAGAGTGCCACCCACTGCTAGGTCTCCGGTCGTTAGGTAGGGATGTGGAACGGCGGCCACCGTTTCTGCCCTATCCGGCGGGTCCAGTTGTACAACCTCTGCAGAGTGTTAAACCTATAGCTATAGTCCGTGTCCACTGGTATGGACAGCCCTTACGATCTCTCACCTGGCTAGACTCTTCTTGTGCTGCTTTCTCTCCCCTGTGTGTTGTGAGCCCGGCTTCGTGCCGTTGAGACGTGGGGATAGGAGTTGGTGACCCCTCATCGCAGATGAGTGTGGGATGCTGTATCTTGGTTGAGATTCAGTATTTGGTGCTTCTTTCCTTGTTGGGGTGTTGACCCCGGAGGCGTTGTCCTTGGAGGTGTGGATCTCTTCGGAGATGGATACCTCTCGGCTATTCTGCTTTCCTTGATGTTGCTACCGCTGCTTGCTTAACCTTCTACAGTCATAAATAGGATTACTTATGCATAGTAGAATTATTCTCTCTTGCTTATGCTCTTTGTTGGGAAGCTGACATGACCTACTCGCTTATCGAGTAGATGACGGACTTTCAGACCAGGAACCGGACTACGACTTTGAGGACGACGGATGGGAGGATTGATGCTCGCCCTACACTCGAGTTGCCTGCGGATATGGTGTCTTGCATTCTATCATAGTCTTGAGAAAGCATGAGAGCAAGGTCGCATAATATATATATCCGCTTTGATGATAAATCCGTTTCATCAGGAAGCTCACGAATCACGTTTACATGTGGCTGAATCTTGAAATGCATACATGTGTACACCTGCGCCGTACATAAAGCCCCAATAGGCATGCCAATGCCAGCCACAAGACTTACGGGTTGATCCACATCCACATCATGTGGAATGGAAGGTAAACAAGAAAGATAACCAACGCAGCGATGCCCGATATATATGACCTGGAACTTGATCATGTATCTGAACGATGAATTATTGTGTAGGTGTACATGTGCGTCGTACTATATCTATATGTCATCACGGTTCCGATCCCAAAATATCAAAACGTCCAAACTTCTCTCCTTAAACATCACTAGCAACTATGCCCGTAGGGATGAAAACGGTCGGAAGCGGTCGGTAAACGGTATCACAAATTTCACAAATTCTACAAATATATCACAAATTTGACAAATTTATTTGTTTTATTAAATGAATAGATCAAAACAGAATAATACGATGAAAAAAATTAGTTAAAAATAATAAGTGATATAATACGGTAAAAACGATAACAATGAAAACGGTAACCGTTTTCATCCCTATATGCCCGTGCGTTGCAACGGGTGAGAATAATACCCACCAGTGGTACAAATCCTGGTGCTCGCACCTTTTCCTGGATTTTCCTGGATTTACCGGCGTTATGCGTTAAGTGGTAAGAGACGTTCCCGTCGACGACGAGACGCCATTGGTGACTTCGGGAATCTCCAGATCTGCCGGTGCTCAGTCCTTCGGAGGTGCTCATAGGGGTAGGGTTTGCGTACGTGTATTCATAGGGGTGAGTGTGCGTGCGTGTTGTGAGCGTCTGCGTTGTGCTGTGTAATTCTAAAAAAAATACCCGCTTTATTGTCGACCGTCCTGGATGTCGTCGTGCTTGCATCATCTTAACCTCAACCGTCGTCATCTGCAATGGTCTCGTTGACTCCTGGGCCTGACCGTCGCTCCTGCGCCATGACGACCTCGCCCATCCCGACCACGTCGTCACCCTACCACCCTCGCCGCCATCCCCATCACGCATGCTCCCCCTAACCTCATTCGCTATTGTGTGTGCCTCTCAAACCTCACCGCCATCTACCTAACCTCGGCTACCCAGTCATGCGTCACCTCGACCTCACCCGTCGTCATTCACCCGACTTCTCTTCCTCTACCGCATCATCATCCCACCACCCACACACCTCCCCCAATATAGATGAAGCGAGATAACTCTACTTATAAAGCATATGAAACATCAAGCGTTAATGTACTACTACACTACCAGGGAAACACACATCTGTACCGGTTGAGAACCCCCCTTTAGTACCGGTTTCCAAACCAGTATTGTTCAATCGGTACTAATGTGAAGTCACATTAGTACCGGGGCCCAGAACCGGTATTAATATGAACATTAGTACCGGGTGGTCTTCCCACCCGGTACAAATGTGAGGCATCGCGATGCACTCATCTTCCCTTTTTTTCTATTTTTCTTTTCTTTTCTTTTCTTTTCTTTCTCATCTTATCTCATCTCATCTCATCTCAACTCAACACAAGTCACAACAAGCAGATCAAGAATCATGCATCCACGATTATACATTCACACAGATCAACGATTACACACTCAATCATATACTTACAACAAGCAGATCAAGAATCACAAGAACAATACATCAATAATCTGGGCAAAAGAAGTGAGAAAAAAATATCTCGGCAAGAACCAAGCCACCTCCGCATGGGCCCCCAGCGCCTCTGCCCCCAGCGTCGGGGCCGCCGCCGCCCAGGTCCGCCGCCGGGGTTTCGCGCGCCCCTGCGCCCGGGCCGGCCACGGTCGCCCGCGCGCGAGGCTGGCCGCACCGCCCGCGCCAAGGCCGCCGCGACTGGGCCGCTTCCCTCCGTCCCCTGGCCGATCCAATCCCTAGAGAAAAAAGAGAAGAGAGGTGAGGAAGAAGAAAGAGATAGAATGAGGAGGAAGAGGACATTTTAGCAGGCACATCGAGAAATAAAGGGGGAGAAGGCCGCGGGACAGAGAAAAAACGAGAAGCAGGGTGCCGCGGGACTTAGAAAAATCGAAGGCCGAGGGGGTTCGTGAGAGTAGTACCGGGCAAAACAACACACCGGTATTAATGTTCTCATATGAGTACCGGGTGATATTCTGCCCCGGTATCAATGTCCTCACCTAACATTAATACCGGACTGTATTATGCACCGGTACTAATGTGACACATTAGTACTAGTGCGTATTACAAACCAGTACTAATGTGGGTCACGCGAGGGTTCCGCGGGGCTCTCTCTTCGCACATCACATTAGTACCGGTTCTTATTGACATTAGTACCGGGCGGTAAAAAAACCGGTACTACTGTAAAAAATACCATGGGACGAAAGCCTCTTTCCCTAGTAGTGCTACTTGAAAACCCACCTCTCAGCGGGTTGATTATGAAAAAGATGGGGAATTAAAAAAAGATAATGCTCGAAAGAAACTTGTTTGTTCAAAGAAGGCCACATCCATTTAATATAAAGTACCAGTCAGCTTAGCATATGCCATCCCAATTGCAAAAAATATTAATTAAGTTAACCGGCATTTCATTGAACAACCAAAGTGCATGAGTAGCACTGCTGGCCAAGAAGCAGCAGCAAGCAGAGCTAACACCACCAAGCAATCACATCAGATCAACACATTTTGTAGCATAGAAGGAGCATATAGAACAGATAAACGTCAGACTCGATCAGACATGCTGCTGGGCACACCACGGCCGCTCGATCGTCCGGGAACGACGCCATGCGGCAATAGAGCAGGAAGGCCCGAGACCGAAGATGGTCGGTGCTTACCTGCCCTTGGACGGCGGGTGAGCCAGGGTAGGACGGCAACTCGGCAAGCAGCGAGCGGAGCGACGGCGCGGGACGGCTAGAATGGAGCTGCTGAGCACTCGCGATTGTCTTCGGCATGCTACGGGCCCGACGATGCTCCTTGGTGCCAAGGGACTCGATTGTAGCGGTGATGTTATCGAGACCGGCTCCGTTTCGGTAATTCCCTGCCTTCCATTACGTACCGACGGACCGAAAAAGTAACGACGGACGAAAAACTAAACTAACTGGCAGAAAACATGAAGGATTTCTCCCTTGCTTTAATATTAGGTAAAGATAAAGATTCAGGTCTCATTAGCCACCAAAACAGGTCTGCACCCGTAATTCAGTGAGGACGTGGCAGGTTGACGTGACCGGGAGCAGGGATGGTCAACAAAACACCACTGCCGAGTGTCGTTGACTAAATCCCTAGTGCTGCTAACGTGGTCGGGACTGTGCGGCCAATATAGATGGCCATTTGGCCCGCCCAGCCCAGCACAACACGAGCACGACGCAGCCCGAGCACGAGTACGATGCGGCACGATGGCCTTCGTGCTCGTGCCGTGCTAACACTACGTGCCGAGCTCGCGTCACATCACAAGCACAAGGCCATTTTTCGTGCTGTGTCGGCACGACGACACGGCGACGGCACGCTGGGCCATTTGTGTCGTGCCAGCCCGCGGCTCGGCGTTAATGTTACAACTCATTCAAAAGCACTTCAAATATCACATTTTCATTATCAATAACGGACAAACATCTCATTCAACAGCCAATATCATATTTGAATTGGTTGAGAACTTTGCTAGCAAATATCACAAAGAATGATAACATCAAACCAATGAAAAAGAATCACAAAGACACAAAAAGAAAGTTCAAAAGATCAAATATTATTTGAGTTGTTCTTATTGTGTTGTCTCATTAAAAATCTTTGTAGGTAAAAACTCAGACCTCGTGAGAAAACCCTACAAAGAAAAAAAAAGACTACATCCAACTCTAAGTTCGAGTTCATACAAGTCTTAACACATTACAAGATCCATCAATCACCATCAAGGTACAAGTTCTCGAATGCATCTTTAAGCTCAGGGTCTTCGATGTCATGCTGCAGTCTTGCATCAGCCAGCTCCCAGTCCCTTCACCAATGTCAACATCTCCACCATGTCCGAGGTCAGCCACCGCTGGCGCTCCTCAATTATCCTGCCAGTGGTACTAAATGCAGATTTTGAAAAAATAGTTGAGACAAGCATAGTCATAACATCTTTAGCTAATATAAAAAGAACAAGATATGTTAGCTAATGCTCATGCCACCAAGCCCGTGGGCCTCGTGTCGGGCCAAAAATTCGTGTTTTAGGCTGGCTCATGAGCCTCGTGCCATATGGCCATCTATAGCAGCCAACGAGATGAGGCAACCTCCTTGTCCTTGAGGACAACTATTCACGGGTCCTACCGCAAGAGGCAAGGTGCCTCCACTGCGCACTAGCTCCTCCTCTACCATTGTCGGCAGCACGGACCAGCACAACTTATCATATGCACTGGTAGAGTCCCGGCCTCTGGTACGCCCCTTTAGTCCTGGTTCAACTTTGGAGCCGGGACTAAAGGGGTTTCGTCGACGTGTCCCGAAATAGGTGCGAGAGCCACCCCCTTTAGTCCCGGCTGGTATTACCAACTGTGACTAAAGGCCTGGTCGCCAAGGGCTCCCTAACTGCAATAATTGGCGGCGGCCTACCGAGGCTAAAGCCTCCACCCTCATCGACAACCCCTTCTTATCTCTTTCCTCTGGCTCCTCTGCCACCAGTCATTCTTTTCTTCTCTCCTTTCTTATCTTCTTCTCCGTGCTTGCAGGGGGCGGCCACAGGGCGTACGGTGCCTGCGGCTCGGCGCGGGAGGCGCAGCCCGGTGCAGCCTCGGCGCGGCAGGTGTGCAGCTAGGAGGCGTGGCCCTCGACGCGGGAGGCACAGCGCGGGAGGACGCGGTACGGCCAGGCCGCGGTAGCGCTCGTGCGGTCGGCGGCGGGCGCGTCCCCAGCGGCCTCTGGCGCGGCTCAACGCGGAGCGCGCAGCCCCTGCGTCGGGCCCGACCGTCGCAAGCGCGGCTAGGCCGCGGCGGCGCTCGTGCGACCGGCAGCGGGCACGACCCAAGCGGCCTCCGGCACGGCTCGACGTGACGGGCGCAGCCCCTGCGGCGGGCGCGGCCCCAGCGGCTCCAGCAGGTGCGCATTAGTGGTGGCGTAGACCGGGCGGGCAGGTCGGTAGGAGGGGCATGATCTTCGGTAATTTTTGTTGGTTTGTTTGAGATTTTGTTTTCGATGTAGATGGTGAATCCAATGTCTATTGTAAATGAAGTCGATTTTATACTGTGAATTAGATTTGAGTACGTGGTGAATTGTTTTCGATTTAGATGGTGAATCCAATGTCTGTTGTAAATGAAGTTGAACTTGTGCTGTGAATTGGATTTGGGTATGTGGTGAATGTATTGTGAAGTTTTTTTCTCATTCTTGATTTTGAGCTTGAGTTGTTCATGATTTGCTCGAGCTCTGGAGGATGGGGATGAAGATGAGGGATGGGCTCGGGGACAGTAAAGCCCTTTACTCCCGGCTGGTAATACCACCCGAGACTAAAGGCCTCCCAGACTAAAGGCCCCCTTTAGTCCCGGTTCATTCACCTGGGACTAAAGGGAGGGCTTTTTGTCTCTCATCATTAGTCCCGGTTGGACTTGAGAGACCTAAAGCCTCTACCAACTGGGACTAAAACCCCTCACCCTACATGTGATGTCTTGTCCCTTTATTCTTGTCCCATTCACATTTACCTCAACCCGACCTCCCCTCCATCTACGACCATCATCCCTTCACCATCCATCGGCGACGGCGGCAGCCTACCTCTAGGATGGAGAAAAGTCCTAAAATGCCCTCCTAATCTGAAGAAGTCAAAAGAGGAAGTTAATCTCAGCGGATGCTTGGTAGTTGATATAAGATCTCAATAGTTACAAATATTTGACTAGAAATATTAAAATACGAGGCACCCCTCATGAAGGCGAGCCTAAAATATATTCATGATCACCATTACAAAGCTTGCTCAATAATTCATATTTATTATTGCTGATACTCCTACAACACTTTCATTATGTAGCCTCAGCTCGAAATGTGCATGAAAGAAATTAACTAGCACTATGTAAGAAATCAACAAAGAAGACACCATCACATGAGATGTGATTTTAAGGTGCATCTCTAATGAGTCTTTGGATACGTGTGTTTATAAGTCGCGTCTCCTAAGAGTCTGTTGAAAACAACAGAGATAAACATGCGTCTCATATGCACGCAGAAAGGCGATGCATTTTGTAGACCAACGTCTCCTTTTACTGCTCCTTTCAAAGGAGACGCGCGGTTGCCAGCACGTGTCCCCTTTGTTTTACCTCAAAGGAGACGTGGCTTAATAAAGATGTGCCTCCTTTGAGGACAACCCAATAGGAGACACGTGTTTGGAGATGCGTGTTTATTAAGCCACATCTTCTTTGAGCACGACCTATTTGTCCATGCTATCCCATTCATGAAACTGAACGAAGAAACAACATAGAAAATGCAACATTAGAAATCATGATATACAAGCGAAAGATTGCCTAAGACCCTTTCTAGACTAATGATTCACTTACATGCTTTCGTCCGTGGAAAAAGTAAAGACGAAAGCTCGAGATTGAAAAAACCCCTTCAACGTTGCTCGATTGACGAGACGAAAGGTGTCGTGCGAAACCCTTCATGCTGAAAAGATTCGTCTGGAGAAATGCTTCATAAGCTTCGCTGTATTAAAAACTCTCTATTGAAACTGCTGATGGTTATTTTTAAAGGAAGATAGAAAACTATTCGCAATCGATTCCGAATCCCCTAACAATGGGTTTTGTCATTAATCCACAATTAATACTTCTAATTAGTGTCGGAAGATTGATGTGATAGGTAGTTAGTGAAATATTTGGGAAAGCATGTCTTTCCTGTTGGATTGAATTGTGCACAAGCCTTATACAAGGTTTGTTTAAACGTCGTGATCTTCCTGATGAACTGGATTTATAATCACAAACGGATATATGCATACTCGCTCCATACCCATAAATCAAGTTGACAAGATTGTCAAAATTGTACTTTGGAGACCGTCGTTATCGTGGAAAAAAATGCTGTGGATGCCGTGCGCACAGGGTCGCGGGTGCGCACCCCCTCGTGGCGTGTCGCTATTGGGCGGACGCCCGTGGGTCCCGCGTGCGGCTCGCCTCCTCTCGTCCCACGCGCGGCGCGTCCTGCTTCGCTCGGCTCCCACGCCTGCTCTGCCCCCACTCATCGCTCGGCTCGCTGGTTGAACTGAATGGCCATTCAGTTTCGTCAGTGACAAAATTCCATCTTTTACTATTCCAACCAATTGAACCTTAGTAAACCTTGAGTTCCAAACCTTATTTATCATCAACAAAAACTGCTGTCATACAAAGTAAATTTCTCACAAAATAATTCTAAACCACCTTGAGTATCCAGCGAGGACTTAGAATTCTGACGCGAGGCTGTCCAGTGCTGAATTCAATTTTTTGAGCTCTCTTAAAATTACTTAACTCCAACATCTGGCTTAACAAATGAGATTACAAGTTCACCAATGTTCAGAGATCCCATTTTGCTACTGTGGAGCCAAAGTTTAAACGCAAAATTGCTCAGAAATAAAATTTAGAAACAGCTAACTGATGCTGTTTCAGACTTAGGGGGACAAGAGTCTGAAACAATATCATTTAGCTGTTTTTGAAAATTATTTCTGAGCAACTTTGCATCTAAACTTTGGCTCCACAATAGCAAAATGGGATCTATGAACATTAGTGAACATGTAATCTCATTTGTTGAGCTAGATGTTAGAGTTAAGTAATTTTAAGAGAACTCCAAAAATTGATTGCAGCACTGGGCACCAGACTTAGGGTAACATCATTAGCTGTTTTTGAAAATTATTTCTGAGCAACTTCGCATCTAAACTTTGGCTCCATCTTAGTAAAATGAGATCTATGAACATTGGTGAGCATATACTCTTATTTGTTGAGCTAGATGTTGGATTTAAGTAATTTTAAGAGAAATCCAATAATTGATTGCTGCATTGGGTGCCGGACTTAGGGACAGGAGTGAAGTTGATTGCAGCACTAGGCGGTTAGTTGAGCTAGATCTTAGAGTTAAGTAATTTTAAGAGAACTCCAAAAATTGATTGCAGCACTGGGCGCCAAACTTAGGGCAACATCATTAGCTGTTTTTGAAAATTATTTCTGAGCAACTTTGCATCTAAACTTTGGCTTCACAGTAGTAAAATGAGATCTATGAACATTGGTGAGCATATACTCTTATTTGTTGAGCTAGATGTTGGATTTAAGTAATTTTAAGAGAACTCCAAAAATTGATTGCTGCATTGGGCGCCGGACTTAGGGACTGGAGTGAAGTTTGAAATAACATCATTTAGCTGTTTTTGAAAATTATTTCTGAGTAACTTTGCATCTAAACTTTGGCTCCATAGTAGCAAAATGGAATCTATGAACATTGATGAACATGTATTCTCATTTGTTGAGCTAGATGTTGGAGTTAAGTAATTTTAAGAGACCTCCGAAAATTGATGGCAGGACTAGTCGGCAGACTTAGGGATAGAAGCTTGAGCCGATTGGGTCACAGGGGGCAGTATCGAGCCGTGCGGCGTCGAGCCGATGGTGCCGTGCGGGCGGGAGCTGCGAGCGGGACGCGCAGGGCCCGGCGCTCTAGCGAATCACGGCAGGACATGAGGGGGTGCGCACGGGGGTCGCGATGCGCATTTTTTCCCCATTATCCTAGACGACTTGTTTTATGGGTACGGAGGGAGTATGATCCCATCTCCTTTATTTTGCGTGGTTCAGTCTTGAGCTAGTCGATCTGCAAGTGTGATCTAATTAGTACTGTATATAATTTGCCATCTCCACGTGCTTCTGGCTCGATCTCCAACTTAGTAACTCACCACTACGACATGCATGATAGAATGCAATCATGTTCTCATCCATTCTCGAAGCCTTCGGTGTCAACTGTCAATTTGCAAGTTGTTAATCACCCATCACATGGGCGATGGATCTTCCATTCAATTGGTTTATTACCAATTGACGTTCATTCTTCGCGATCTCTAGTTCCGCCAGTTTGGGAGCGCCAGAATAATGGAGAGCAGTAAGGCGTGGGTCCAGCGGCACTGGACGCTGACGCTGGTGACCGCGGCGGCGCTGTTGGAGAACGCCGATGAGAACCTGCTGCCGGCGACGTACAGGGAGGTGGGCGCCGCGCTGGGAGCGTCGCCCACCGCGCTGGGCTCCATCACGATGTGCCGCGCGCTGGCGCAGGCGCTGAGCTACCCGCTCGCCATGTGGGCCGCGGCGCGCTTCGACCGCGCGCGCGTCATCGCCACCGGGACCTTCCTCTGCGCCGTGACCACCGCTATCGGCTGCGCCTCCGACACCTTCCTTCAGGTCCATTTCCTATCCAGAGCACCTTTACTCCCTAAGATGAAGTGGGCTTAATTACATATTAATATACTATGTTGCCTCCTCTGCTCCTCATGCAGATGGCGATCGCGAGGGGCTTCAACGGCATCGGCCTCGCGCTCGTCCTGCCCGCGGTCTACTCCATTGTCGCCGACCACAGCGACGACGACACGCGCGGCACCGCGTTCGGGTGGGTGTACATGGCGCAAGGCGTGGGCGCCGCCATGGGGACCACGTTGGGCGTCCTGCTAGCCCCTACCAGCTTCTTCGGCGTCCCTGGCTGGCGCCTGGCGTTCCACAGCCTCGCGCTCGTCGGCGTCGCGCTCGCCTTGTCGACGTGGCTGTTCGCAGCCGACTCCAGCCCGGGAATTCGAACCAGCAATACCAAGGCCACCGTTGCGGAGATCGCCAGGGAAGCCAGGGGCGTGCTGAGCGTGCCAACATTCTGGATCATCGTGGCACAGGGTGCAGCCGCGCAGGTGTCGTGGTCGGCGCTCACGTTCATGCCCATGTGGCTGGAGCTCGTGGGACTCACGCACTGGGAGACCACCGTGGTCACCAGCCTCAACTGCCTCTCCAACGGTCTCGGCGCGCTGCTCGCGGGGTTCGCCGGGGACATCACGGCACGGCGGTTCCCCGACACCGGCCGGGTCGCGCTGGCGCAGGTGTCCAATGCGTCCATCGTTCCGCTGGCCGCCCTTCTCCTGCTGCTCGCGCGCCCGTCGTGGCCGCTGTCGGGCGCCGTTTACGCCGGCGGGTTCTTGCTCTTGGGCGTCGCTATGGCCTGGAGCACGGTTTCCACCAGCAATTGAGATCAGATGATGATGACAAACACTACCGCATTCTCGTTGTTCCATACATTCCCATCTGCTAGCTAACTCGATAGTATATCGCGCGACTCGATCGCTTTATCTCAATTGGCAGCCCTATCTTCGCGGAGATCGTCCTGGAGAAGGCGAGGACGACAGTGTACGCACTGGACCTGTGCTTCGAGAGCATCGTCCCGTCGTTCGGGGCGCCCGTCGTGGGCATCCTGGCGGAGCGTGTCTTCGGGTACTGACCGCGGGCGCCGGCGTCCGGCGGCTCCAGCGCCCAGGCCGCTGCTCTGGGAAAGGCAGTCTTCGCGGAGGTCGCCGTGCCGGCGACCATCTGCTGCCTCACGTACTCGGCGCTGTACTGGACTTACCCCGCGGACAGACGCCGCGCACAGATGGTGGCCGCGGACCTGCCGGAGGCGTCGGGCGGGGACGAGAAGAACTGCTGGGAAACAGGTGGACCTGCTGTTTGTTCTTCCTCAGCTGATGATGGCCTCGACAAGGCCCTAATATCTGTACGTCACTGATGATGTAAACTCTTTCTCCCCTGCTATGTTAATAATTAATACTGGGGGATACCCGGAATTTTTTTTAAACAAATTTTTAAGGTGAAATGTGAAAGTAGAAACATTAAAGTGATTACGTGACAACATTCATTTGTAAACAATATTATATGTGAAAGTATGTTAGTTTGTTAAGAGTGAAACCATTCTTAAATGATCGATCTTACTGTTAGATGATAGGCAATATTTCGGTATATTTTAATTCCATAATTAAATAGACATTTCAATATTGCGGTGAGTGAAACAATCCATGTGCAAGTGTTTATGTTTAAACAACAATTAAACATAAATATATTCATGATTATACAACTAATAAACATGAATACTAGTTTGAGAAAGTACCCCGTGGAAGGTAGGGTGACGGCGTCACCCGACTTTCCGATACCACTCATTGTAGAGTGACATCAATCGATGTAGCCGTACTAAGTCGATGCAGGTAGATGATCGCAGTGAATACCCGCTGTAGACGAAGTAGTCGTTTGGAGTCGTTCGTAGTCGACGTAGAGGAAGTAGTCGTACGGGAGCGAGCAGTCGCGTGAAGACGCTCCCCAAAAACCTTATCGTCCGCCTATCCCGAGCAGGATCTCAGCAGCAGGACGAGGTTCCGGAGGCTCTGCTCTCGCCGGTACCGTGCGCGCGGTGCAGGCGATGGGAGTGCGAAAAGAAGCAGCAAACAGAGGGAGAGAGGGAGAGGTCTCCTGAACAGGAATACCTTAGTGTGAATTGGCAATCTGAGCAGGAGGAGGAGGGGCGACTTATATAGGCGAGCAGGTGCGCGGGGGGATGAACCTGGACGTCACGGTTAATGCGCCTCGGGCAGTAACGGTCGCGGTTTAAGGCGCCATGGTTAAGGTCTACTAATGGTCGCGGTTAAGGCACCATTATTCCTCTCCAACAGCTAGCAGCAAAAAGATGCTCCGCCCCGCAACACATCACGTCCGTCACGCCCACGGCCTCGGCCCGGCTCGGCGAGGCGAGCGAGCGCGCGCGCGTGTGGCACGCCTATCTCCTTTATTCAACTTCACAAGAGGTGTACCGAAAGGCTACCTCATAAGTTAGATAGGAGACTCCTCAAATACCCATACGGTATTTCTCTTTTTTCCCTAGCATTAAACAAATGGGCTTTAATTCTTTCATTATTATAATAAATGGCTCTAGGCCCATTTATTCTAACAATCCCCACCAAGATTTTTAAGCCACATTGGAAATGCTCTCATCTTCCCTTTTTGTTTTTGATATACCAGTACTACGATGGAGACTGTTAAGTTGAACATCCACCAGAAACTCAAGTTACACTTATTTGCAACTGAACAATGAACTGTGCTTTGAATTGTCAGTTTTGTGCATCTAAGTTTGGCTAGAGCCCTTTACTGATACTTGGCTGCACATAGCATCCCCGCGGGTTGGAGCTTATGGGTCACACTCCGTGCCTCTTCATGAGTTTTCTAGAGATCACCCAAATCTCATAGACTATGACCAGTAGTTGATACTCATATAGGTGTGTTCCTTCAAGACATACTGTAGGACTATGTCTTTGCTTCAGAGAAACAACTACCTTGTTTCAAGAAAGCCACTTGGATCACATTAAGGTATACATACCAGCCTGCCATACAGTTTTGAAGAGAAATGCATCTTTACATGGACCGAGCCTTCTCAAAGGTTCTCTTCTCTCAGATAAATCATAGCTTGTTTCACCATCTTAATTCACAGGATCTCCGATCACATAAGACAGGTTTCCACTATGGAAAAACTCACGTGGGTCTCAAGCCCAGTTCCATAGATGCATTATCTATCACAATACGTGATAGACCCTTTGTAAATTGATCTGCCAGGTTCTTAGACGTATGGATGTAATCTAAAACTATGACACCAGTGTTTCTCAATTTCCTGACAGATTTCAACCGCCTTTTGACATGCCTGGATGACTTCATGTTGTCCTTTGAACTGTTCACCTTGACAATCACAGTTTGATTATCACAGTTCATTAAAATTGCCGGTATCGGTTTTTTCAACTCTCGGCAAGTCCATTAGGAGTTCACGAAGCCACTCGACCTCTACAGTGGCAGTATCCAATGCTGCGAGTTCTGCTTCCATTGTTGACCTGGTTAGAATGGTCTGCTTGCAAGACTTCCAGGAAACAGCGCCACCTCCAAGTGTGAACACATATCCACTTGTGGCTTTTAACTCATCAGCATCAGAAATCCAGTTTGCATCACTACATCCCTGCAAGACTTTGGGGTCTCCGGAATAGTGAATGCCATAGTTCATTGTGCCCACTAGATAGCGCATTACCCGCTCGAGAGCACGCCAGTCTTCACTGCCCGGGTTTGAAACAAACCGGCTCAGTTTACTAATTGCATATGCAATGTCAGGTCTCGTGACGCTAGCCAGATACATCAGGGAACCAATGATCTGTGAGTATCTCAGCTGATCTACCATTATCCTCAGGTTCTTTCTTAGAACCAAGCTGGCATCGTAAGGAGTTGGTGCAGGTTTAGAGTTGCTGTAGCCAAACCGACTTAGCATCTTCTCAACATAGTGAGTGACGAGGGCCCAGATTAGGGCCCCCTTTGACGGTGAGACAATCACTCTTGAGGCGGAGTCCTCTGACACCATTGACAATGTGAAGGTCAAGATTCAAGACGAGGAGGACTAAGGACCCCTGTTAAGACCCTCACTGGCAAGACGTCCTGATTCCGACTAGTTGGGAGCTTCTCTGAGAAGTTCCCTACTAAAGTCCGCCTCGCACGACGAGTCTCCGCCTCGCACGACAAGCAGCTCGTTCGCACAAGCACTCCCCGTCTCCGACCAAGACGCAAACCGTACCACATGGCGTGACCCCGGCACGTGAACTCTTCCGCTACGACGCGTGGGACACCAGTTCCCCATGCCATGCAAGCGCACCAGCTGGCAGCACGCGCGGGCAGCCGGCCCCGACAGAAGCCTTAATGCGGCTCTGCTCAAGCCGCGCAGCCATCAACTTGCCGTCACATCCGACCCTGTGGCACGCAAACTCCACCCGAGGCACTCGAGTGCCCCCTACGACGAGCACAGGCCTACAATTAGGCCTTAACGTGGCGAGCTCATCCCGTGCTCAGACGGGTTGAGTCAGCCCCAAACTACTCAGAGAAAGCACCAGGCGTCCCAATGTAAACAGCCCCGCCCGGCCACGCAGTGGCTTCAACGACAACATAGCGCGGCTTCTCTTCAATGCATCCTGACGGACAGCGACGCGCGAGAGGACATCCCAGCAACCAACACTGTAACTTTTCTTTCTTTTCCCTCTTTGCCCCTCCCCCTTGCGTCTATAAAAGGGAGAGGAGGGCAACCGTCACAAACGCTAGCTGACGAACCGAACACTCATACTCAGGGACTTGGGCTCGACACCCTCTCCCGACCAGTTTGTAACCCCTACTACAAACAACCTTAGCACGGGAACACGGCAGCTCGACACTGGACGTAGGGTATTACTCCTCAGAGGCCCGAACCAGTATAAACCCCCGGCGTCTCCTGTGCTAACCATCCGGGTCCGACATGCGATCGATACAAATTTACTGTCCGGCAGTAGAGAACCCCGACAGTTGGCGCGCCAGGTAGGGACACATCGTGTGTCTCGACGAACTTCGCCAACGACTCGGATGGAGGGCCGCAGGGTTTCGCTAACCCCTGGGGCCACCCTGCGTTTCGGCTCCCTCGGCTTCGTCTATACCGAGCCGGCGGAGCCCGTCGTCGGGCGTACCTTTGCCCGGCCAGCCCGTCTCGACATCCTGACGGGGGCAGTGGGACGCGTGGTGTTCATCCGAGGCTTCTCAGACAAGACGATCATGGCCATGTGGGGGTCTAACCCAACGCAGGAGCGTTTTAGGCTCGCCGCCTATTACCTCACCGACCTCTCCTTCCAGGCCAGCGGAGCTGAGCCGCTCGCCTGGGGGGAGTTCATGGAGCGGTACACCGCGATGTACCCCCGTGGACAGCCAGGCCTTCCGGACGACCCGGTCACAGCCTACGTGAACGACCTACGAGCGACCTACGCCGCTCTGGGCTCTGCGACAGCTCGGAGGGCACCATGGACACGCTCGCGCGACCCCATGCGCGAGTGCTTCGTCTGCGTGTCGCCGGACTCGAGCAGCTCCACCGAGCCGGAGCTGGCACCGCGCCACCGCGCCACTGACGCCCAGCGCAGGGCGCGCCTCGACGAGCTCGCCGAGGCCAGGCGCCAGCTTGACGAAGAGCTGGCCAACCTTCACCAGGAGCTCGGGGAGGACGGCGGGCCCCATAACCCGCCACCGGCCCCGCAGCAGGTCCCGGTGCAGGAGCAGCACCGTGATGGAAACGGCGAACGCAGGAACGCCGTCCTGCCGCAGAACAGTCCCGAGCCCGCGCCCGACGCCTCCGGCTCGAGGACATGCACGCGACCACAACCGACGCGCCGATGAGGGCGCGAACATCGACCACAACGCCGATGATGACGCCCGCCGCTCTTCAGGCAGGCGTCGCAGAACCTAGCCGCTGCGGCCATGCTGCTGCGCGGCTGCCCGGAGGCAGCGACCTCCGAGGAGAGACGAGTGCGCCAACAGCTCAAGGCGCTACTTGAAGCGGCGGCGGCACATCAGGCGGAGAGTTCCGCCTCACGCCAGCGGTCGGCGCGGGACCGAGGGGCGGCGCCCTCCGCGCATCGCCCAAACCCGCCTCCATCCCGGCGTCAAGACCATGGAGATGGGGCCGGGGCAGCAGCATCGGCGGTCAAGAGCCGTCTCGGGCCCAACCGCGACACCCGGGACACCATCGAGGCTCGTTGACAGGCCGCAAGCGTCGACAACCATCGCGACGGTGACAACCTGAAGCGTCCCCTCATCAGAGGTGACTAAATGTGATACAAATACCAGTCCCAGGAGGCTGGTACCACATTTATTACATCAGATGGTTCATTACCGTACAACACGTCGAGGCTGTGGGCATGGGAGCGCCACTGCCACGAGAAGCAACATAAGAACTACAGACCAAACTACGATAGCAACAGCATCTAAGATGTCTTCAGAGTCTTGCGCCATGGAAGCTTCCTGTGGAGACCCTGAATCCACAGGCACGGGTTGGGTGCAGGACAGCAACCTACTCGACGTCTTCGGGAACGAAGTCGGGATCCTCCTCTGAAAAACAGTTAATCAAGCAAGGGTGAGTACATACGTACTCAACAAGTTCAACCCCACCCACGGAGGGGCTAATAAGCAGATCATGCACAGGATATATCAAGGATCAGGATAAGGTTTATTTTGCAAACGCATTTACTCATGCAGGGGTTTGTTTTCGAAAAGGATTTTCGCAAACAGTTTTTATAACTCAGGTAACTCAGTTGTTTTGTGAAAACCAAATGAGGACTACCGGACTCCCCGTCCGCAGTAGCCCAGGCACACAGCCACACACTTTTCCGGAAACAACCCACGCCATGAAAATCATCCCAAACCCAAACACTAGTTTTGTGACCCCACCGTGACTCGTCCAATACCGTGGACACGGCTATTCGAATAGGTTTTACACTTTGCAGAGGTTGTACATCTTTACCCACAAGTAGGGTACCGCCACACGAACACCTTAGTGCCGGCACGGATCCTATCAAAGCCATTACCCACCTTAGCTAACCCTACGAGCCACCACGGGAGCAACCAAGGGGTTATCTCACATAACCAGGGCGTACCTCACACAGATCGTACCCCTACTCCTTGATCTCCCGCTGCTCACCCGCACTCCTGATGGCAAGTAGATTAACTAGTGGGATTTATGCTAAGCCGTTGCCACATACAACGGTCGAGTGGTAGTACGATAATTGGGTCAGGTGAGATGTCACGCAACCCGGTCCTTAACGACAAGATGGACATCTCCAACACGCTCAACCACAAAGGTACGAGCTCACCCTTACTCCTGACACACACGTCCATCCCGTCTACCCAGTTCCTTTACTCATTTTCCAAAATATCTCATTCCTATTTTTAAAGTACTCACACATTTTTAAAGAAATCATTTAGGGCAATCAAAGATCAATCATAGCAATCAAAGGTGGCTATCCTACCGGGTTTAAACAGTAAAACAATATGCAATTTATAAAACAGGTCATAGGGTTGTATTTATAAAACTGGGATCAAAGCATGCATCAAAGGACGAGATTGAACTTGCCGTCTTCGAAGTCCTCGGGAAGTTTCTGCTCGCGGTTCGGGACCTCGGTCTCTTGCTCGTAGTACTCGGCTCCAAGCTCCGGCTCGTGGTACTCCTCCTCGTTCACTCCGCCGGCTATAGCGCACACACAAGCAAGCATGCAATCAATACAAGCACACAAAATTTACCGGCTGAGCTCGGGGAGAAAATAAATAGAAAAGGAGGAATAAATATTATTTATGGGGAAAGGGATGGGTGGCTCGACGGAAATGCAGAGGAAGAGGTCGGGGCAAGAGTTGGGCTTGATCGGGTGGACATGAAATGACGCGTTAAAACGTCATTACGATTAACTAAGAGAGGCTAAGGACCTAGTTGCAAGCAGGTTTAAATTAAAAAGGACATGGTTACAATATAAAAAGAGTATAAGGTTTAGTTTAGAATGGCTCCTGGGCTTGACTGTAAAATATTTTAGAGAAGCGGGGACCTATTAGTGAATAATTTATTTAACAGGGTTTCATTTGAAAAGAAAAAGAGAAAGATAGAATAGTATAAAGGCTCGGGTGTAAAATAGAGAAAAGGGAGGGGCTTAAGGGCAAAGCTGCCCTTCTTCCTCCTCTCCTCACCCGGAACAGAGGAGGGAGGGGGGCGGCTCTGCCGCGGCGGCGCCGGCGGCCCTTCCGGCCTCGACGGCGCCCGGGAGAGGGGGAAAAGGGAAGAAGGTCGAGGGGATCTCGCCCCCGCGCTCACCTTGAGCTCTGATGGACCGTGGATGGCCCTCTGCGGCGGCGCGGTGGTTGTGAGATGCGGCGGCGGTGGCGGCGCGATGGGAGGCAGTGTGAGCTCGCTGGCGAGGTGTGGGTGGTGAGGAGGTGGCGCCGGCCCTTTTATAGGCGCTGAAGGTCGGTTTCGAGGGAGATTTTTCCAGTGGTGGCCTTGGCGGGGTGTGCTTGGCCGGCGGCGGCGTTATTGTGGTGACGAGACACGGCGGAGCAGTGGTGGCGTGAAGAGAGGCGTCGCGGTGTGGTAATGGTGATTGGATGGCTCGGCGGCGTCGCTGTGTGTTGAATGCGGATTGAGCCGCGGGGCGGGGCCGGCTTGGTGTTGTGGCGGCAAGATTGGCGCGGAGCGGCCGGCGGCTAGCGGCGGCGGTGTGCTTGGAGGCGACGGGGCAGGTAGGCGTATTAATGGCGGCCGCGGCGTCGAGCGGCAGGGCGACGTCCCATCATGGGACCAGCGTGGCGTCTCGAAACGTGCGGCGGAGCGGGGCCGGAGAGGCGAGGCTGGCGCGGCGCGGTGCGGCTCGGCCGGCGCGGCGCTAGCACTGGCGTGCGTGGGCGTGCGCGCGCTGGCTCGTAGCGGTGGTGGCGAGCTTGGCTGGTGGCACGGCGCGGCGAGCTTGGGTGAGCAGCTGGGCCAGCGGTGCGGTGAGGCAGAGCAGGGCCGCTGGCCTTGCTGGCCAGAACAGAGGCGCCAGGGAAAGAAGAAAAGAAAGGGAGAAGAAAGGAAAAGGAGGAGGGGAGGAAAAGAGAGAAAAAGAAAAAGAAAAAGAAAAGGGAAAAGAAAGAAAATAGAATTTAGGAAAAAAAAGTTAAGGCAAATTCAGGGAAAAGGGAAAAAGATATTTTCGGGATTTTCCCTGATTTTCCCGTCGTTCGCGCGAATCGTCGCGCGGCTGGACGAGTCTCGTCGTCGGCGGTAATCGCGCGACTAGCGAGTTCGTGCCGGGGCGAGCGAATCCGTGCCGAGCGTCGGAATGCGGGTTGATGATGATGATATCGGGCGGTCCGGGCGAATCTGAGGCATTCGCCGGAATGCGGGTCGGGGAAAAGGACGGCGGGAGAGAAATTATGGTGTCGAGTGGCTGTCGAGTGACCCAGGTAAAAGAAAGGTTACGGTCGGGTCAAAGAGTTGATGATCAGGGTTTCGGGAAGAAGATCGAGCTCAGCGGAAAGGTTTTGAAAAACACGCGTGTGATTTAGCAGGGGATTTGTTAGGGGCTAAAAACGCGGGCGTTACAAACCTACCCCACTTAAAATGAATCTCGTCCTCGAGATTCGGCTAGCTCCTGAACAAGTGGGGAAACTCTTTCTTCAGCGCGTCCTCTCGTTCCCACGTGGCTTCTTCTACTCCGTGTCTGCTCCATTGGACTCTGCACACCCGTACTTCTGATGTCCTTGTCTTTTTGACCACTGTGTCCAAAATCTTGACGGGCACCTCTTGGTACTTAAGATCTGGCTGCAGATCAATTGTTTCTACCGGCACTCGTTTCTCTTCGAGCACTTTCAAACACCTCCGCAGCTGAGAAACGTGGAATACTGGATGTATGTCTGCCATTTCTTCTGGTAGCTTTAACCGATATGCTACTGCTCCGACTCTCTTTAGTACCTTGTACGGTCCAATATACCGAGGGGCTAATTTCCCGTGCACCTGAAATCTTTGAGTCCCTCGGATAGGTGAAACCTTGAGATAAGCAAAGTCTCCTAGACTGAAGCTTACTTCTCACCTCTTCCTATCTGTATAGCTCTTTTGTCGGGATTGGGTAGCCTTCAATTTTTCTCGGGTCTCAGCTACTCGTTCCTCGGCTTCCTTTATAAGTGCGGGTCCAACCAAGGCACGTTCCCCCACTTCTGACCACATCAAAGGTGTTCTGCATTTTCTCCCGTATAGGGCTTCAAATGGTGACATGCCTAGGCTGGCTTGATAACTGTTGTTGTACGAAAACTCTGCATATGTTAGGCTCTGTTCCCAATCTTTGCCATAGGTGAGGACACATGCCCTTAGCATGTCTTCCATGATCTGATTCACCCTCTCGGTCTGTCCATCCGTCTGGGGGTGATAAGCTGAGCTAAAATCTAACTTGGTTCCCATGGATTTATGCAAACTTTCCCAAAACCTAGAGGTGAACTGGGTCCCTCTATCTGAAACTATCCTGCTAGGTACTCCATGCAGCTTCACTATGTTTGCTATGTACAGCTTGGCCAACTTTTCTCCGTCATAATTATTACGTACGGGTATGAAGTGAGCGACTTTAGTGAGTCGGTCTACTATTACCCATATGGAATTATATCCTTTCTGTGTCTTGGGCAAGCCTACTACAAAGTCCATGCCTATCTCATCCCATTTCCATCTTGGAATGGGTAAGGGTTGCAACAGTCCTGCGGGCTTCTGGTGTTCTGCCTATCACAGTGGGTGACGAACTGTGCAATGTCTGCTTTCATTCCATTCCACCAATACTTCTGCTTTAAATCCATATACATCTTAGTGGATCCCGGGTGGATGGAATACGCTGAGTTGTGTGCCTCATCCATGATGGTCTGCCGGAAATCTCCATCTTCAGGTACGCATATCCTGTTTTTATACCATAGTGTACCGTGACTGTCCACCCTAAAGTCTGGGGCCTTATTCTCCCCCGTGTGCTTGCGGATCTTCATTAACTCCTTATCGGACCCTTGGGCTTTTCTGATTCTGTCTTCCAGGGTGGGTTGGATACTTAGTTGACGGACGTAGCCCTGGGGAATAATGTGCATGTTGAGTCGAGCCATTTCTTCTTGCAACTGGGCACTCTTAGGTACGGCTTTTCCATAGGACTTTCTACTTAAGGCATCTGCCACTACATTAGTGTCACACCCTGAAATTTCCAAATTTCAGGATGTGAATAGGAAGAAAATTTAAACAACGATTTTCCTATAATTTTAAATTTTTTCCCAACATTTAATTCTTTACAGGGAATATAGTACAAAAAAAATAAAACATTATTTGTTTTTGAAAATAAATAATTGGCTTCATGTTTGTTGCATACATGCTGCTTGTTTGGTTGAATTCAGATTGTTATTTGAATTCAAATGTTTGAATCCTTAAAAAAAACAAAACCCTTTCTCTTTGTTGTTTGTTCGTCGCGGCCCAGCTGTCGAAGTCTGGCGAAGATCCTCAGAATCCATCGCTTGAGCCGCTCGCCGCCCCTCAGCTTTGCAGCCCACTTTACAGCTCGGCCCATCCTCAGAAAGTCCCTCTTTCCACCCCGGACTCCACCGCTATGTCCGCGAGCCACCCTCAGCTCTCTGCTAAGCCGGCAGGCCGGCCCAACATCGGCCCAGCGCAGGCCCGAACTCGCCTCCCCTCTCCCGCTGCCGCCGACACGCGGGCCCCGCCCGTCATCCCTGCCGCCGCGCCGACCGAGCCGGACTCGAGCTCGAGTCCGACCTCGCCGCTCCGCGCGCGCGCCAGGCTTGGCCCGCACTCCTAGGACGCCGCCATCCCGGCCTATATAAGGCGCCGCCTCACACCGCGTCGTCCTTTTTCCCCAAAACCCTAGCCCCAAGCCCGGCGCCGCCCCGCGAACCCTAGAGCTCGGCCGCCGCCGTCGATCCGCCTCGACGCCGCCTTTCCGTCGACAAGGAGACCGCCCGGAGCTTCGCGTGGAGGTGAGCGAGCATCCCGTGCCGCTCGTTCGCGCCCTCGTGCCCTACATCGTCGGCATGTGCTCACCGGAGGTTGCGCCGTCGCGGCCGTCCGCCTTGCCGTGCCGCGCGCCGACGTCGCCGTCCGTGCGCCCGCACAGGTGCTCTGGTTGAGTGCGCCGTGACCCCTGCTTCGCCCCAGTGCCTTCCGCGCATGAAACCGAGCCCCCTAGCTCAGATCCGCTCGCGCCCGTCGAAGTCCGGCCGCGCGCCGCCGCTCGCCGGCCCGGTCGCCGCCGCTGCCCGCTGCGTGCGATTGCAGCCGTCGGATCTCAATCCGATGGCCCAGATCGAGTATGACCCCGAGTCAAGCCGGTCAATACCGGTCAGCACAGCTTTGCGTCACACGTTTTGCAAAAGAACCCTCGTGTTTCCTAGATTCACGTATATGCCCTTCCACAGTACAAAGATCCTTACAGTTAGATCCTTTGTTTTACGTTTTAGACCCTGTGTTCTATAGTTTTCGCGCCCGAGGTCCTGTGTGGTCTTTTTGCACCGCAGACCTCATGTTTTTGTACATAATCTCGTTCTAGCCCTCAGTTTCTTACAGTTTAACCCCTGGAAGTTTAGTTTTCCTGCAGATAAGCCTCTACACCCTGTTTTGGCCGTAGAATACACGTTTTAGCCCCGTTTTTAGCGTTTTTTATATCCACGCGATCGTCTCGACGAGTAGAATAGTTTTATGCCCCTGTTCTATTATGTTAGTACTGTTTGGTGATTGTTTCTTATTTTATTCCATTGTATGCTTGTATGTGAATGATGTGGTGCGTAGAAGACGGTTCGTACGTGGAGTACGCTGAAGTTGAAGATTTTCAAGACACTGAGCAGCAGCAAGCGTTGGTAGAAAGCAAGTCCTTGCTGCATTCCCGTTACCCTATTACAACATGCATTTTAATTACACAGTTATTTATTTATTGCTTTGCATTAAATTGAAGGGTCCTACTATTTAAGGTTTGACTAGCTTTGTTTATCCCTATGCCTTGATCAACCTGGGTTTATGTTTATGTTGGGTAGACCTTGCTTAGTTGCTCAACTTGGGATCATGGTGGTTCTAATGAACAACAATGTTAATCTTGCTTTACTTATGTTATACCTCCATTAAACAAGATCACCTGTGTTAATCGGAACATGGAGCGACCACCCAGGAAAACAGTACTACCATAAGACATATGGCTCTGTCTTGGCTGAATAATTAGAAAAACTTGGTGTTAGGTATGCTTTACCTGAAAGGGGTTGGGGGTTGCCGGTAGTTGGTGTATAACCCGGCCCTCAGGCTGATCTGCTCTATGGTAGCTTCGCAGTCTTGAGAGAGGTTTATGCATTGCGCTGTCAAGTAACCTAGCGAGCAGCCTGCACTAGGGGATCTTTGTAAAGGCCTCGTAGCGTCCCTATGCAATCACACCTCGGTAGTGTGGTATGGTGCCTTGCAAGCATCGCATGGTTGGGTCTAAAGTTCTTCGGGACTTTTACGCGACTTGTGGGTAAAGATGTACAACCTCTGCAGAGTGTTTAAAACTAATCGATTAGCCGTGCTCACGGTCAAGAACGGCCTGGACCCTCACATGATTAATAAACTTAAAGATGGACTTTAAATCATTCTCTGGTTATTTCTTGTGGCCTTGCTGAGTACCAACCATAAGTGTACTCATGCTTGCTTACTGCTGCTCAGAAGAAAAAGGTGTGAAGCTGTTGAAGATGATGATGCTAGGCGTACGCAGCCCCCAGTCGATTGCTTGTGGAGTTGGCGCCTTCGTTTCTAGGATTGAGCTGTATAACTCTGATAGATTTGTAAGTTTCATTTATGTTCTTTACGTGATACTGTTACTGTTATTCACTTATGTCTACTATATGTATGAAACTAGATCCTGGCATACATATAGGTATGCACTTGGTTTGCTTTTCTAAAACCAGGTGTGACAATTAGCTTTTCCTGGGTGGTAATGGATTTCCAGGTTATAGTCCTTGACTAATTCCAACCACCTTCTTTGCCTTAGGTTTAGGTCAGGCTGGGTGAAAATGTACTTCAAGCTCTTGTGGTCCGTGTAGATCTCGCACTTATTTCCAATTAGGTAATGTCTCCAAATCTTAAGGGCATGCACTACGGCTGCAAACTCCAAATCATGGGTGGGATAGTTCTGCTCGTGGGGCTTGAGTTGGTGGGAAGCATACGCCACTACTTTCCCATCTTGCATAAGGACACATCCTAGTCCTTGTCGGGATGCGTCGCAGTAGACGACAAAATCCCGTTGAATGTCCGGCAAGGTTAGCACTGGGGCGGTTGTCAATCTTCTTTTCAACTCCTGAAAACTCTTCTCACACGACTCGGTCCAGACGAACTTCTTCTCCTTCTTGAGCAACTCTGTCATGGGTCGGGCAATCTTGGAGAATCCTTCAATAAACCTCCGGTAGTATCCTGCTAAACCAAGAAAGCTTCTGATTTCGCTCACATTAGTTGGTTGTCGCCAGTTGGAAACTGTTTCGACTTTCCCAGGGTCTACTGCCACTCCTCTGCTGTCAGAATATGTCCAAGGAAGGATATTTTCTCTAACCAGAATTCACACTTGCTGAACTTAGCGTACAGCTTGTGCGCCCTTAGTTTCTCCAGTACCACTCGAAGGTGTTGCTCATGTTCCTCCACACTTTTGGAGTAAACAAGTATGTCATCAATGAAAACTACGACAAACTTGTCTAGTTCCTCCATAAACACCTTATTCATGAGGTTCATAAAGTATGCCGGTGCGTTAGTGAGTCCAAAGGACATCACGGTGAACTCGTATTGTCCATAACGGGTGACGAAGGCAGTCTTTGGGATGTCACTCTCCCTAATCTTGAGTTGATGGTATCCTGACCTTAAGTCGACCTTCGAGAAATATTTAGCTCCCTTCAGTTGGTCAAATAAATCATCTATTCTGGGGAGAGGATACTTGTTCTTGATAGTGACTTCATTTAGTGAGCGATAGTCCACGCACATCCTCAGGCTTTTATCCTTCTTTTCGACGAAGAGCACTGGGGCTCCCCATGGTGACGAGCTTGGTCTGATGAACCCATTTCGCTGAAGTTCTCTCAGCTGCTTCTTTAACTCTGCCAACTCAGGGGCTGCCATCCTATAGGGTCTCTTGGCTATGGGAGAGGTTCCGGGGATGAGGTCGATGACAAACTCTATATCCCTATCTGGTGGCATTCCGGGGAGTTCTTCGGGAAATACATCTGGATATTCCCATACTACTAGGATTTCTTCTAAGGACTTGACCTCCATACTAAAAACCATTATGTCTGGTCTGCTTCCTCGGGTACGGCAGGTTACTTGCACTCCGTCTGGGTTGGTTAGGTGTACTATCTTATCGGCACAACTTATAAGGCCGTGGTGCAGGCTTATCCAGTCCATCCCAAGAATCACATCTATCCCTTTGGACTTCAGTACTACCAGGTCCGCTAGGAACTCTACCCCACTTAAAATGATTCTCACCCGGGAGCAACCCAGTTGACACTTGATGTCACCTCCAGGTGTTCGGGTTAACAGGGGTGCTTTTAGTAGTACTGTAGGTATATTATGCTTTTCCACAAAACTTGAAGATATGAACGAATGCGATGCTCCTGAATCGAATAAAATAGTTGCCAAGACTGAGCTGACCAGAAACTCACCGAGCACTACGCCTTGTGCTTCTTGAGCCTCTTGTGCGTTGATATGGTTGACACGGGCTCGTCCATAAGACTGCTGGAGCTGCCTCATCTGCTGGTTGTTATTGCCGAAGTTGTTGTTGCTGCGAACTGGCACGCGGTTGGCTCCAGATACAACCGGTCTCGGCCCGTTCACTGAGTTGGAGAAGGCTGAAGCTGCTGGCTTTTTGGCGTATGGGTAGTTGGCAATGAAGTGTCCGGTCTCACGACAGTTGAAACATACTCGGGTGTTGCTGTTGTTGGCAGTGACCTGGCTGGTATTGTTTTGTGGAGGTTTCATGGTGTTCTGGTTGTTGTACTATTTAAACTGGGTTCTGGGGCCCTGGGAGCTCGTGGCTTGTGCCTGGGTTCTGTACTGCATGGGGGCTTGAAACCTGGACATAGGGTGACCGAAGCTTCTCTGTCTCTGGGAACGTTCTTGCTGCTGAGCCTTGTTTTCCATGAATTTGCGCTTGTTTTCTTTCTTCTCTTCTGCTTTGGCTCTCTCGGTGAGGATGGCCATGTTCATAAGGGTGTTGAAGTCTGGGTAGATCTGAGGGGTAAGCAGAGTCCTCAGTTCCGGAGTCAAGCCCTTCTTGAACATGTCCTGCTTCTTCGAGTCCTTGTCCACTTCTTCGGGGGCATAGCAGGCTAACTCTATGAACTGGTAGGTGTATTCCTCCACGGACTTGTTGCCTTGGCGAAGTTCACGGAACTCGTCTGCCTTGCGCTTCAGTGTGGCTTCTGGGATGTGGTAGCGACGAAACTCTTCCACAAACTCATCCTAAGTGATGGTGGAGGGATCTTTGGCTGCTGCACAGTAGTTTTCCCACCAGGCTAAGGCTGTCCCGGTGAGCAGGTGAGTGGCCAAAAGAACCTTGTCTCGATCCTCACAGTTGAATGGCTCTAGTTCCCTTAGGATGGCCCTTAGCCAGTCATCTGCATCCAAGGGATTCACGGATCCGCCAAAAGTGGGTGGCTTTGTCCGGAGAAATTCTATCAGTTTCTCATTCATGCCCAGAACACGGGGCTTTGGGCGGGTGATGGCATTGGCTATGGCTTCCAGCAACAGTGTCTGGTTGGCCAACACTTGCGCCAGGTCTACGGCAGGTGGTGGCGGTGGCGGAACCATGTTTTCTCCTCCATTTTCGTCCTGATTCACTTCTTGGTCGTTAGGGCGCTCCCTTCGTTCAGCCTGCGATCCTTCCGCATTTGGGTCCATACGACCGGAGCCCTGGAAGCTCCTGGCGGGACGCCTTGAAACCATCTGTAGGGGAGCGGGTTTCTATGAGATCTAGGTTTTATGTGATGCTTAAGTTGATTAAGACGGATTTTTGAAAAGATAGGATCTGGCTCCTGCCGTCAAGCACACAACAAGCACACATGACAAACAAGCACAAACAACTTTATTTCAACCATGAGAGGAGGATACATCCCGAACTACTCGGCTGGTACAACGCTACTACACGACCTGGCACTACGACAAAAGCTAAAGGGGCGACTCTAAGCTTGGACCACCACGGCTTCATTCCTTGGCAAGAGCTTCTGTGGCATGCTACTCGCGGGGCGAGCCATCTTCTGGGGCGGAGTGTGCTTCCAATGGAATGAGCAGCTCATCACCGTCATCATCCTGGGGGTTTCCGTTCTCTTGAGGCTGGGCGGAAGTTCCTTCTTCGACGGTTGATGTTGGTTGCTCGGCGGCTTCAGACGGTGTTGGGGTCTCAGGAACTCCTCCCCATCCTATGAGGGGTGTCCCAACTAGGACTTGTGCTTCTCCAACGGCCGGAACGGGTGTTCCACTGTTGGTCCATTCCTGTATGCGCTGGTCCTGGATCCGCCTGAGGCTCTCATGGGCAACAGCTTCACTACTTATGGCGGCCGTGGTCCTTGCTTCAGCTTGGGCTACTCGAACTTGGTGCATCCTTACTGTGACTTCCGCTTGCTCAGCCCGACCAATTTGCTCTCTCAGGAACTTGGCCTGATCATCAAAGAGTTTATCTAGGGAGACGAGGTAGGCAACTACATGGTACAAGAGATCTTCTTGGTGACGGTGCCGTTCCAGGTTTCTCATGCGGGCTTGCCAGACTGGAGTCCGGATGGCGGGAGGATAAAGTCTCATCAGAGTGGAGACAAGGTGTTCCTCGTAGATCCTGCACAGGTAACGGAGAGTTTTCCGGAGGGCCAAGGGATAGGTATCCTGATGTCGAAAACCTGTGGCGGTCACGCGCCACGGCTCGATGTTGGGGTAGCGGGTGCTTCTGGCGATGGAGAGGACCACCCTACAGCGAAGAGTGCCGAGTTGCTCGTACTCTCTACTGTAGTACCTTGGGCGCTCAGTGATACCGAGGCGCACCAGGGAGTTGATAAGAAGGCGAGCAAAACCAGGCTCCTCCTGGCACATGCCTTGGGTCCATCCATCTTCGGCCATCTGAAAACAAGGGTAGAGTTGAACAAGTTGTGCAAAGGGTAGGGTACAAAGGATAGATAGTTTTATTTATCAACAAGGTTGGGTACACTCCTCAGGGGTACACTTTATTCTTATTATACCATAGCTCTTTACTTAGGTACTCTACCCCCTCATGGGGACTCTTCCTCACACTGGATGTGACGCTTCTTCGGTGGAAGGCAATGCTCCAGTATCTCCTCTTCGGTCTGAGTGCCTTTATCCCAATGGGTTTCCATGGGTTCTTCTTCTTCTTCTTCCGATATCCACCCATTTTTGGTTTCACTTGAGTTAATTAGGCTCCGTAGATCTGCTCGAGCTCGTGCAGCTCGCTCCTCAGCTTGACGTGCTTCCTCACGCGCTTTAGCAAAGGCCTGCCATAAACCTTCGTAGGCTCTTTGGTCGATCTCTGCTTTTTCTTCGGCTTTTACCACCTTCTCTGTTTGCGCTATTAATGCTTTTTCTGCTCCTTCTGCTCTGCGAGTTTGCTCCTTCAATTGTGATGCTGTTTCACGATAAAGCTTATCTAGGCCGGTGAGGTAGATGGATAGGTGAGAAACTGTGTCCTCTAGCTCTTCTTCTTCGCGTCCAAGTCTCCTCATCCGGGCGGTCCATGAGCGACCTCTTCCTCCAGCTTGCGGAAAGAATCCCATTGGAGTCTGACGGAGGTGGTGCTTATAGATCACTCGCAGACGGCGAAGGGCTTTTCGGGCGGCCTTGTGGTAGGTGTCGGCGAAGCGATACCCGGTGGTTTTGGTGTACCAGGGGCTCACATCGGGGTACAACGTGCTCCTAGACACGAAAATCATCACCTCACACCGAAAGGTGCTTCTGAGTTCATACTCCCGATAGAGGTACTCCGGTGGGCTCGCAACTCCGATGCGCTCCAAGCTGAGCAGTAGCAACTTAGGGAGGCCAGGATCTGGGGGGCAGATTCCTCCATTCCACTCATTGTCAGCCATCTGGGACCAACAAAGCCACGGTGAGTGCTTTGCGTGGAAGGTGTGCTAAGCAAGGAAGATCTAGTAGAGAAGGGCTTAGAAAAGGGTCTCGGGTCCTAGGGGTCGCGTCCTACGGCCAACCTACGGCTCTGATACCACCTGAAGCGTCCCCTCATCAGAGGTGACTAAATGTGATACAAATACCAGTCCCAGGAGGCTGGTACCACATTTATTACATCAGATGGTTCATTACCGTACAACACGTCGAGGCTGTGGGCATGGGAGCGCCACTGCCACGAGAAGCAACATAAGAACTACAGACCAAACTACGATAGCAACAGCATCTAAGATGTCTTCAGAGTCTTGCGCCATGGAAGCTTCCTGTGGAGACCCTGAATCCACAGGCACGGGTTGGGTGCAGGACAGCAACCTACTCGACGTCTTCGGGAACGAAGTCGGGATCCTCCTCTGAAAAACAGTTAATCAAGCAAGGGTGAGTACATACGTACTCAACAAGTTCAACCCCACCCACGGAGGGGCTAATAAGCAGATCATGCACAGGAAATATCAAGGATCAGGATAAGGTTTATTTTGCAAACACATTTACTCATGCAGGGGTTTGTTTTCGAAAAGGATTTTCGCAAACAGTTTTTATAACTCAGGTAACTCAGTTGTTTTGTGAAAACCAAATGAGGACTACCGGACTCCCCGTCCGCAGTAGCCCAGGCACACAGCCACACACTTTTCCGGAAACAACTCACACCATGAAAATCATCCCAAACCCAAACACTAGTTTTGTGACACCACCGTGACTCGTCCAATACCGTGGACACGGCTATTCGAATAGGTTTTACACTCTGCAGAGGTTGTACATCTTTACCCACAAGTAGGGTACCGCCACACGAACACCTTAGTGCCGGCGCGGATCCTATCAAAGCCATTACCCACCTTAGCTAACCCTACGAGCCACCACGGGAGCAACCAAGGGGTTATCTCACATAACCAGGGCGTACCTCACACAGATCGTACCCCTACTCCTTGATCTCCCGCTGCTCACCCGCACTCCTGATGGCAAGTAGATTAACTAGTGGGATTTATGCTAAGCCGTTGCCACATACAACGGTCGAGTGGTAGTACGATAATTGGGTCAGGTGAGATGTCACGCAACCCGGTCCTTAACGACAAGATGGACATCTCCAACACGCTCAACCACAAAGGTACGAGCTCACCCTTACTCCTGACACACACGTCCATCCCGTCTACCTAGTTCTTTTACTCATTTTCCAAAATATCTCATTCCCATTTTTAAAGTACTCACACATTTTTAAAGAAATCATTTAGGGCAATCAAAGATCAATCATAGCAATCAAAGGTGGCTATCCTACCGGGTTTAAACAGTAAAACAATATGCAATTTATAAAACGGGTCATAGGGTTGTATTTATAAAACTGGGATCAAAGCATGCATCAAAGGATGAGATTGAACTTGCCGTCTTCGAAGTCCTCGGGAAGTTTCTACTCGCGGTTCGGGACCTCGGTCTCCTGCTCGTAGTACTCGGCTCCAAGCTCCGGCTCGCGGTACTCCTCCTCGTTCACTCCGTCGGCTATAGCGCACACACAAGCAAGCATGCAATCAATACAAGCACACAAAATTTACCGGCTGAGCTCGGGGAGAAAATAAATAGAAAAGGAGGAATAAATATTATTTATGGGGAAAGGGATGGGTGGCTCGGCGGAAATGCAGAGGAAGAGGTCGGGGCAAGAGTTGGGCTTGATCGGGTGGACATGAAATGACGCGTTAAAACGTCATTAGGATTAACTAAGAGAGGCTAAGGACCTAGTTGCAAGCAGGTTTAAATTAAAAAGGACATGGTTACAATATAAAAAGAGTATAAGGTTTAGTTTAGAAAGGCTCCTGGGCTTGACTGTAAAATATTTTAGAGAAGCGGGGACCGATTAGTGAATAATTTATTTAACAGGGTTTCATTTGAAAAGAAAAAGAGAAAGATAGAATAGTATAAAGGCTCGGGTGTAAAATAGAGAAAAGGGAGGGGCTTAGGGGCAAAACTGCCCTTCTTCCTCCTCTCCTCACCCGGAACAGAGGAGGGAGGGGGCGGCTCTGCCGCGGCGGCGCCGGCGGCCCTTCCGGCCTCGACGGCGCCCGGGAGAGGGGGGAAAAGGGAAGAAGGTCGAGGGGATCTCGCCCCCGCGCTCACCTTGAGCTCTGATGGACCGTGGATGGCCCTCTGCGGCGGCGCGGTGGTTGTGAGATGCGGCGGCGGTGGCGGCGCGATGGGAGGCAGTGTGAGCTCGCTGGCGAGGTGTGGGTGGTGAGGAGGTGGCACCGGCCCTTTTATAGGCGCTGAAGGTCGGTTTCGAGGGAGATTTTTCCGGTGGTGGCCTTGGCGGGGTGTGCTTGGCCGGCGGCGGCGTTATTGTGGTGACGAGACACGGTGGAGCAGTGGTGGCGTGAAGGGCGGCGTCGCGGTGTGGTAATGGTGATTGGATGGCTCGGCGGCGTCGCTGTGTGTTGAATGCAGATTGAGCCGCGGGGCGGGGCCGGCTTGGTGTTGTGGCGGCAAGCTTGGCGCGGAGCGGCCGGCGGCTAGCAGCGGCGGTGTGCTTGGAGGCGACGGGGCGGGCAGGCGTATTAATGGCGGCCGCGGCATCGAGCGGCAGGGCGACGTCCCATCGTGGGACCAGCGCGGCGTCTCGAAACGTGCGGCAGAGCGGGGCCGGAGAGGCGAGGCTGGCGCGACGCGGTGCGGCTCGGCCGGCGCGGCGCTTGCACTGGCGTGCGTGGGCGCGCGCGCGCTGGCTCGTAGCGGTGGTGGCGAGCTTGGCCGGTGGCACGGCGCGGCGAGCTTGGGTGAGCAGCTGGGCCAGCGGTGCGGCGAGGCAGAGCAGGGCCGCTGGCCTTGCTGGCCAGAACAGAGGCGCCGGGGAAAGAAGAAAAGAAAGGGAGAAGAAAGGAAAAGGAGGAGGGGAGGAAAAGAGAGAAAAAGAAAAAGAAAAGGGAAAAGAAAGAAAATAGAATTTAGGAAAAAAAAGTTAAGGCAAATTCAGGGAAAAGGGAAAAAGATATTTTCGGGATTTTCCCTGATTTTCCCGTCGTTCGCGCGAATCGTCGCGCGGCTGGACGAGTCTCGTCGTCGGCGGTAATCGCGCGACTAGTGAGTTCGTGTCGGGGCGAGCGAATCCGTGCCGAGCGTCGGAATGCGGGTTGGTGATGATGATATCGGGTGGTCCGGGCGAATCTGAGGCATTCGCCGGAATGCGGGTCAGGGAAAAGGACGGCGGGAGAGAAATTATGGTGTAGAGCGGCTGTCGAGTGACCCAGGTAAAAGAAAGGTTACGGTCGGGTCAAAGAGTTGATGGTCAGGGTTTCGGGAAGAAGATCGAGCTCAGCGGAAAGGTTTTGAAAAACACGTGTGTGATTTAGCAGGGGATTTGTTAGGGGCTAAAAACACGGGCGTTACACAACCGCAACCGTCGCGATGAGCACCAACCACGCCGACATGATGACCGGGGGCGCGGGAGGCGCTTCGACAGCGACGACGACCACGACCGCAGCTGGTCACCGAACCAGAGGGGCCCGCGGGCCTTCAGGCAGGGCGTGCAGAACGCGAGCTTCCCCTCGCATTTCCGAGCTCCGACCAACATCCCCAGGTATGACGGGGACACGAACCCCAGCGTGTGGCTGGAGGATTACCGGCTCGCATGCCACGCAGGCGGGGTGATAGACGACCACCTCATCATCAAGAACCTGCCGCTCTACCTCGGCGACTCGGCGCGGACGTGGCTCGAGCACTTGCCCCGTGGCGAGATCAACGACTAGACCGACCTACGTCGGGTCTTCGTTGGCAACTTCCAAGGCACGTACGCTCGCCCCGGCAAGCAGTGGGAGCTGCGCAACTGCAAGCAGAAGCCGGGGGAGAGTCTGCGTGAGTACATCCGGTGCTTCTCCAAGCGCTGCACCGAACTCCCCGGAGCGACGGACAACGACGCCATCTCGGCGTTTCAGAATGGCACGACCTGCACCTCCCTCATTCATCGACTCGGGTGCCGCACGCCCCGGACTACTCGAGAGCTCCTCGACATCGCGAGCAACCACGCGGACAGCGAGGAGGCGGTAGCGGCGACCCTCAACACCCCCCAGGGGAAGGGAAAACAAGTCGTGGACCATGGTGAGGGGACGTCCTCAAGGTTCAAGAAGAAGAAGAAGAACGACAAGCGACGGCGTGACGACAACCTCGTCGCAGCCGTTGAGCGCAAGCCGACACGGCCCAAGGGCAACCCGGCCAGGGCTGGTCTTCTGAAGGACCATTTCGAGAAGCTCTTAGATGCGTCGTGCCCCCACCACGAGGTACCCGTGAATCACGCACTCAAGGACTGCCGTTTGATCAAGAACTACGTCAACGGCACCCTCAAGCCAAGGGCGGCAGATCCGCCGAAGAAGGCCGCGCCACCTCCCGACAACGACGATGATGACGCGGGGCTCAGTACCCAGGCGAGGACGGCGCCGTCCTCATGATCTTTGGCGGATCACCGGTGCGACCCTCGAGATGTCGGGAGAAGCTCATCCAGCGTGAAGTCCTCAACACCGACTCCGCGACACCGTCCTATCTGAAGTGGTCTGAGGTTCTGATAACCTTCGATCGCAAGGACCATCCCGACCACGTGCCGCAGCTGGGATCCTACCCACTAGTGGTGGCCCCCCTGTTCAAGTCCAAACGGATGCACAAGGTCCTGATGGATGGGGGAAGCGGGATCAATGTGCTCTATGCGTCGACGCTCGACGGCATGGGCATCCCGCGATCCAAGCTGCGGCCGTCGACCGCACCGTTCCATGCGGTCGTCCCTGGAATGGAGGCTCTCCCGATCGGGCAGATCGATCTGCCCGTGACGTTCAGGTGCCTGCAAAATTTCCACACAGAAACCCTCACCTTCGAAGTGGTGGGGTTCTCGGGGACGTACCACACCATCCTCGGGAGGCCAGCTTATGCGAAGTTCATGGCCGTGCCCAACTATACGTACCTGAAGCTGAAGATTCCCAGCCCGAAGAGAATCATCACAGTAGGGACCATGTACCAGCGCGCATTCGAGTGTGACGCTGAGTGCTTCCAATTTGCGGAGGCACTGATCCGATCCGAGAGGCTCCGCGCCGAGCCTCCATCCGAGGACCAGGATATCCCCGAGTCGTCCAAGCGAGCGGCCTGCTCTTTTGAGCCCGCCAAGGACGTCAAGGATGCGGCTGTCTCCGACGACGGCCGTACGCTCCGTATCAGGACGGCGCTCGATCCTAAATAGGAAAGCGCGCTCGTCGACTTCCTCAAAGCGAACCTCGATGTGTTTGCATGGAAACCCTCCGACATGAAGGGGATCCCGAGAGAGGTTGCCGAGCACAAACTGAACATCAAGCCGGGATCGAAACCGGTGAAGCAACGCCTCCGCCGCTTCAACGACGAGAAGTGCAAGGCGATTGGCGAGGAGATCAAGAAGCTCCTTAGTTCAGGGTTCATCCGAGAAGTATTCCACCCCGAGTGGCTTGCTAACCCTGTACTTGTAAAGAAGAAGAATAAGAAATGGAGGATGTGTGTTGACTATACGAGCCTTAACAAGGCGTGTCCCAAGGATCTGTTTCCTTTGCCTCGCATAGATCAGGTAGTCGATTCGACAGCTGGGTGCGAAACCCTCTGTTTTCTCGATGCGTACTCCGGGTACCACCAGATAGCGATGTGCATAGTGGACCAACTCGCAACCTCGTTCATCACTCCATTTGGCCCTTATTGCTACAAGATGATGCCCTTCGGGCTCAAAAACGCGGGAGCTACATTCCAAAGATGCATGCGACGTGTCTTTGGGGAGCTCATAGGCCACATCATCGAGGCATACGTCGACGATATCGTGGTCAAGTCGAGAAAGACCGGTGATCTAGTCCCAGACCTCACGGAGGTTTTCGCAAAGTTGAGACAGCATGGGGTGAAGCTTAACCCCGAGAAGTGCGTTTTCGGGGTTCCAAGGGGCATGCTCCTCGGCTTTGTCGTGTCGGAACGCAGCATTGAGGCTAACCCCGAGAAGATTTTGGCCATCACGGACATGGGACCGATCCAAAACTTGAAGGCCGTACAGCGTGTCACAGGCTGCCTCGCAGCTCTTAGCCGTTTCATAGCACGACTCGGAGAGCGCAGCCTGCCGTTGTACCGCTTGATGAAAAAGTCTGACCACTTCGCATGGACTCCTGAAGCTCAAGAGGCGCTTGACTCCCTCAAGAACATGCTGAAGAGTCCGCCGATCCTCACGGCTCCGACGCCTGAAGAACCGATGCTCCTGTACATCGCCGCAACAACCCAGGTGGTTAGTGCTGCGCTGGTGGTCGAACGAGAAGAGCCCGGAAGGTCGCTCAATGTGCAGCGCCCAGTGTACTTCATGAGTGAGGTATTATCTGACTCCAAGACTCACTACTTGCAAATGCAAAAGCTCATATACGCTGTCTTGATGACCAAGCGCAAGCTCCGCCACTACTTCGACGCACATCCCATCACTGTGGTGTCCAAGTACCCACTCGGAGAAGTTATCCAGAACCCCGAGGCCGAAGGAAGGATAGCCAAGTGGGCACTCGAGCTGATGGGGCAGAACATCTCGTATGCACCCCGCAGTGCCATCAAGTCCCAAGTGCTGGCGGACTTCGTTGCTGAGTGGACGGAGATCCAAACTCCGCCGGCACCGATCGAGCCCGAGACGTGGACTATGTACTTCGACAGCTCGGTCATGAAGGAAGGAGCGGGTGTAGGCCTTGTCTTCATCTCGCCTCTGGGCGTGCGCATGGAGTACATGGTCCGACTACATTTCCCGGCCTCCAACAATGTCACCGAGTATGAAGCGCTCATCAACGGCCTCCGAATAGCGGTCGACTCGGGATCCGTCGTCTCGAGATCAGAGGAGATTCAGAGCTCGTCGTGGATCAAGTCATGAAGGAGAAAAACTGTGTTGATCCGAAGATGGCGGCATACTGCCAGGCCGTTCGTGAGCTAGAAGGCAAGTTCCATAGGCTCGAGCTTCATCATGTGCTGCGCGACTACAACAAAGCCGCCGACGTCCTCCCCAAGACTGCATCAAGTCGCAAGCCGGTACCACATGGGGTCTTCGCGAGCGACCAATACGCGCCCTCTGTATGACAAGAAGGGGAGAAGCCGCCAGAGGCTGAAGGACCAGAAGTCATGGAGATCGACCAGCCACCCGAGCCGAACCTCGAGGACCCGGATTGGCGCTTTCCTATCCTCGAGTGGCTTGTCGAGGGGAAGCTTACCTCCGACCAGACGGAGGCACGCCGCATCACGCGACGAGCTAAAGCATTCGTCCTCATCGAGGGCGAGCTCTACAAACGAGGCGCGGCAGGCATGCTCATGCGGTGCATCCTCGGAGATCAAGGCAGGGAGCTACTTCGCGAGATCCACGTCGGCACGTGTGGGCATCACGCCGGTCCGAGGACTCTTGTCGGGAAAGCTTTCCAACAAGGGTTCTACTAGCCCACAGCGGTGGCAGACTCCAAGGACATCGTGCGCCGCTGCGAGGGGTGCCAGTTCTATGCTCGACAAACTCACCTCCCGGCGCAAGCGCTTCAAACCATCCCCATCACATGGCCTTTCGCTGTGTGGCACCTCGACATGGTGGGGCCACTTCGACAAGCGCCCGGGGGCTTCACGCATCTCCTCGTAGCGGTTGATAAGTTCTCCAAGTGGATCGAGGCTCGACCCATCGTGAACGTCCACTCCGAGCAAGCCGTAGCGTTCTTCACTGACATTATCTATCACTTCGGCATACCCAACACGATCATCACTGACAACGGCACCCTGTTCACAGGGAAGAAATTCCTCAACTTCCATGACGACAACAACATCCGTGTAGACTGGTCGGCCGTGGCGCACCCGAAGACGAACGGGCAAGTCGAGAGGGAAAACGGCATGATCCTACAAGGGCTGAAGCCTTACATCTTCAAGCACCTCGAGAAGTTCCGGGCAAGATGGGTGGCCGAGCTGTCATCCGTTCTGTGGAGTCTTCGCAGCACGCCTTGTCGGGCAACTGGCTCCACGCCGTTCTTCATGATACACGGGTCGGAAGCGGTCCTACCCACGGACATCGACTACGGCAGTCCACGAGTACGAGCCTATACCGAGGAAGGCAACCAAGTCGCGCTCGAGGACGCGATCGACCAGCTCGATGAGGCACGTGACGTCGCACTCCTACGCTGCGCCAAGTATCAACAAGCTCTACGACGATACCACGAGCGCAACATACATGCCCGTGAGTTCCAAGTCGGGGACCTGGTCCTCCGACGAGTTCAGGGCAGCAAGGATCGACACAAGCTCTCGCCCCCTTGGGAGGGGCCGTTCATCGTCCACCAGGTGCTCCGACCCGGAACATACAAGATCCGATACGCGGACGGGCGGGTCGTCTCTAACGCATGGAACATCGAACATCTGCGGCCATTTTACCCTTGAGTAACTATTTGAATCTTATACATCAGTGAATAAATGCCGCATGTTTTGTTCATATGTCTATAAGTGTGAAAAACTTCTTAGTTGCCATGTTTCCGTATGTTGCAACTTCCCTAAAGGCTGAGCGGCGAGCGTCCCCGCACCCGTGCCGGAACGCTCCCCGCTCGGGGCCTACCTTCCGCTTTTTATGTTTTTTTAAAAAAAAATCTCGACATCCATGTCGTAACCGATCGCACGAGCGAAAGGTTTTTTGGCGGAAGGCTCGACCTTATGAGAAGCAAAGACGATGGCCTGCGTGGGGCGCGACGTTGCTGCTCGTTCAAAGCTCCTAGCGCCTACGCCTCCGCGGCTACGGTGCGAAGACTTACGAGCACAGCTCAAGTCCTCAGGCCTTCATCCGACCTCTTTTCAAAAGCTTTCGAGCAACCGCCCAGACTCCGGTCTAAAACGATTTTCACGACAAACCTCGTGAGTTACCTCTCGAACTCCCCAAGTGCTCGGGGGCTGCGAATGCGTGGCACCCCTTGGCGGTTCGAGAAGGCCGAGCTTCTCGACTCCTACGCCCCCGCGGCTCCAGAGTAGAGCTTGGTCATCTCGAATTCCTAAGGTCTACTACACGTTATAGTGGTCGACCCTGGGTGCTTGGGAGCGTTCGAGCTGTAACATTTTTTGAACAAGTTCTCGCCAACGTAATACTGTTTCATGGTGTTACACATACGAACTATTCTTAAATTGCATGTACCTAAGAATGATACATCTAAGGTGAAGGCCTAGAGCTTTCTGGGTCTTCTGGTGCGTCTCTTGGTAGCAGGTCCAGGTCCTTCAAGGCGGCGTCGGCCATGTCGCGGGCGAAGACGGCGCAGTCGTCCTCGAGCTCGTCGCACTGAGTGTCGGAGATGCCAGGGGCCCAGCCGCCACTGAGCGCCATACGGTCCAACCCCTGGTAGTGCGACTCGAACATGGTGAGCACCCGGTGCACCGCCCTCCGAGCTGTCAACAACTCTCGCTCCCTGATCACCTCTGGGAGGCGCCCGACCTCTTTGAGAAGCCGGTCAGGAACCATCGGCCCGAAGGGAAAACCGAGCCCAGTCGCGACTATGCCAATGGCCCTCACGAGCTTGGTGAGGTCTTGGATGTTCACCTTGCGAGACTCCTCCGACTCGCGCCAGGCGTTCCTGGCCTGCTCCAACTCGACCGCGACCTGCTCCTGAGCCATCTGAGACTGCTCGAGCTCAGCCCTGGATTCTGAGAAAGTCAACAAGTTGAAGTCAACAAACGTGTCACGACCAGTTCAAAAGAAAGACAAGATCAGAATCGAAGCGAAGGGCTTACTCTCAAGTTGCTTCGACAGCCGCTTGATCGAGCTGTCCTTCTCGAGGATTTTGAGCAGGGCGGCGTTCACCTCCTGCGTCTTCTCCGCGTGCTTCGTGGTCATCCCAGCATGGTATGCGTGCAGCCCTGACACCCCGAGAAGATGGGTCAACACCGACCAAGAATGAACAAGAGGAGAAGAGTTCGCAGCTGGAGGCATCAAGCCTTACCGTTCACATCTTGCGACAACTTAGAGTTGTCCTCCCGAAGTCGAGACGCCTCGTCCGCGACCTCCTAGAGTTTGTTAGTCACCTCGGCGAACTGCCGGTTGACCGTTCTAAGGTCCGCTCCGGCGGTAACCAGCTCCTGCTCCAGCTCCGCCACCTTCGCCCCGAGCGTCGTCTTCTCCTGGGAGGCAGCTTGGGTGGCGTTCTGGGCGGCGGTCTCAGCAGCGGCCGCGGCGGCCGTGGCTTTCTCGGCGGTGTCATTGGCAGTCGCCATGGCAGCCTGTAGCTCCGTCACCTTCGCCTCCGCCTGGGCCAGCCTTGCCTCAAGGGACTCTGGCTCTAACGTTGCTTTGGCGGCTGCGGCCTCTGCAGTCGCGATGCGGCCTTCCGCGGCCATGGCGCAGTCTTCCGCGGACTTCACGGTGGACTCGAGCGTGGCCCTCGATGACACATCGTTCACCACCACACCAGCGGCAGCTAGATGAGCAACCACCAGCTGCATCTCCAGCTGGGTCTTCTCCGCCTGAAGCTCACCGTTGGTGCGCGCCTTCCTCTTGCTGCACCTCGCAAGCGTCTGTTCCGAGCAAAAAGACATCAATCGTGAGATTTGCGAGAACAAAGAAGACAAGACCAGATTCCCAGTTCAAAGGGATTTACCGTCATCGTGGGAAGGATGAGCTTGTCGAACTCACGGCGCGCCCACCCGAGGCCCCGCTCGAGGCTGCGGCAGGCCTCGGACTCCTCGTCCTCATCATCAGACGCGCTCGCCTCGTAGGTGGCCTCCCACGTGGAGCGAACAAGATCGGAGATCTGTGCGCCGCCCTCCTCAAGCTCCGGCAACAAGCCTGCGCCAGAGCCTTCCCCGACCTCTTGGATCTCCGGGGAGGTGACCATCGCTGTGCTCCCGGGGGCATCATGCTCTTGCAGGGCCGGGAGGGTCGGGCTCGCCGCGGCGCCGCCTCGTCGATAGGGGTGGCGAGCCGGAGTGGCGACGACTCCGGTGCGATTGTTGCGGCCGAATCTGCGACCACGGCCGAGGGCGAGGACACGGCGGGGATCAACTCCACACCGGCTGTGGGTTCCCCGAGAACCTCCTTGGCCACCTCCGACGCGACCGAAGACTCCGGGGGCCCCCACAATTCCAGTCGGGCCCGACACCAGCTGTCCCGCCGTAGTTGCGTCAGGCGCGGGCTCCTCGTTGGCTGGCTCCGCCACCTCAGCCGAGGCCGGGGCCACGGGTATGGCGGACTCAGGGTTCTCGACCTCCGACCCCTCTGTCTCGCCCAGCATCCGCTCCAACACGGCTTCGTACATGTCCCTGTCATTGCCCGGCAGGTCGGGGGCATCAAGATCGATGATTTCGAGGGGGCCGGCGGCTGCGGCGTCGGCCGCCGACACCCCCGCAATGTCTCCGCCCGCCTGCGACGCCGCCAACGCCGGAACTTCCGCCGCCGCCGACACCTCGGCTTCGTGTTCCCTGGCCGATGGCGGCGGGGGCACAACCTGCTCGGAGGACGCCACCACCGCGACATCACCACCCCCTGTGGTGGCTTCGACCAGTGACTCCGTCGTCGCCTGGATGACGACCGCCTCTGTGGCCGCCTGCCCCTCGCCCAAGGTGCCAGTGCCCGGCACTGACGGTGGCGCCGCTGGTTCCGCCACCTCGGTGGCCACGACTAGCCCGCTCTGGGCCTGGTCTGGCAATGGCTCGGCAAAGGGGGGCGACAGGCGGGACTCGGGCCGCTGGCCACACGTGCCCAGCGCTGCGCGTTTCGAAGGCGCGAGGCTGAGCACACCAGTGTCGGCACGGCTGAAGTGGAAACGAATCAGGCTCAAGAGATAAGCAGGACAAAGAACGAAAAGACAACAAGAAGAAGGAGGCGAAAGCTTACATGCTGGATCGGACGCGGACCCGCTTCGCTGGCTTGTCCGATGAGCCCTGCTCGGGGGCTGGCCTCTTGGCCCCGGCCGACTCGGAAGCCGGCTCCCGGCGCGTCGCCGGCACGGGGGCTGTTCGCCCAACCTCCGCCGTGTCGGAGGCCGGCCCCTGACTCCCGCCGGCGGAGAGGGGAACTTGCACGGCCGGGGCTCCGCCGCCCCGGATTATCAAAGATTGGAGGCGCCGCGGGGGGACGCTCATGTCCCCTCCCTACGACGCGCCCGGCCAACCTCACCCTGGACGACGAACGCCTCTTCAGAGAGTCCGAGTCCGGGCGGTCGGAGCCGTCGTAGATATGGCGGGGGGAGGACTCGTGCTCCACCGACCACTTAGGCGAATCATCCCGGCGTGGAGGATCCCTCCGCCCCTCAGAGGTGTGTGGGCCGCCAGGCATTGCCTGAGAGCGGGTCACTCTCTGATCTTCTCGGGTGGGGTGGGCCCCCGACTGCAAGCTCGAACCCGCACCTCTCTCGCGAGCGGGCGGCTCTGGTCGCCGCGATGAGCTCACCTCCGCCGCCCGACGTGGCGAAGGCGAGGGCGAGGGCGTCCTGGACATGTCGCTCCAGTCGACCGCCTCACTTGGCGCGCCCCCGCTCCACGACGGCGACGGCGATGGGTCTTCATTGGAGGAGACGTTGCGCTCCCCCGCCTTGCGCTGCTTGATGCGGTCGTCATTCCGATCGCGCTTGGTGATCTCTTTCTCCTTGTGCTGCCTCTTGCGCTCAGCCCTCCGCCTTTCCGCGGCCGCCTGGTTGCGTTTGAAGATCGCCTCCTCCGGGAGAGGCGCCTTCGCGGGCACGAGGTGAGAGCACTTCAACTGGAAGAACAAGGGGCAAAAGAGTCAGTGGTCATCGGGAATCTCCGAGAAGATCAACATCGATTGAAGACACCAAGCTTGTCGGAAAGCTTGTCGGAAGAAGAAATCACTTACAAGCTTTTCAGTCCCCTCGTTGGGGAGCATTGGAAGAAGTTGCGGCGGCGGCCACACGAAGGTCGACTTCCCGATGGCCACCGACACGCGGCGCTGGATCTCGTTCAGCGATGGGAGCTCGGGCGCGGTCACGGTCCCTTCCCAAGTGTGACAACCCGCCCAGGAAAATACCATACTATCACCTAAATTAATCCACTTTGGTCATTAAGAGATAATAAAGTATCACCCTGTCGTTAGTTGTCGGGTTAACACCCGGTAAATCACTTGGAAAATTCACACAGAGGATCGAACATATGCATTAAAACTCACGCGAAGGCAAGTCCAGAGTACACTATACAAATTAAATTCAAATCTGCCCCGAAGGGCTCAATTATTACAAACCATTGTTCTTGACAAGAAAGTAAAGGTTCAGAGTTTGAAAACAGCGGAATAAAATAAACTAGCGCAATGGTAAACATCACAGGAGGTCGTCCGTGATGCCATCACTCGTCGTCATCCACCCATCCCTGCTCCCAGCCGGGTGGAATCTCACCAGGTCAGACAACACCTGCAACAACATTTTTAAAGCAAGGCTGAGTATACTAATACTCAGCAAGACTTAACCGTCGGGTGATAACTACATCACCAAACTCTAGACATGAGAGGCTTTTTGGCCGGTGGAGTTCTTTTGCTGAAAAGCAACGAAGAGTTTGTCCTTACTTTCAATATTTTAGCACCAAGTTCTAGTTGATTACCATTTCTAAGTGTGCCAACTAATTCAATCAAGAATTGTACAAACAATTAATTCAAGCAGTAAACTTCATCAAATTCCATCATTAAGGGATATCATGGCCAGTTGATTAAGCAGTCTCAGATAACGGTGAGAGGCCGACAATCGATTGATTTAAACCTTGCAAGGTAAACCTAAACACACGGTAGGGTGCCCCATGGAGGACAACCACCAGGCGGTTCCCAAAAGTCCTCGGCTTGGGATCGAATCTTACTGTCCCGGGTACAAGGTTATCTGGCATACCCCACAAGGCACCCAGCTTCACACATGTATCCCCCTCTCCCGGTAGCTAGCCGAGAAGGTGATTACTCGAGATTAGTAATAGTAAGTTCCCGCACCGTCTCATTAAGGTACTAGGCTTACCGTACCCATTTCCGACAAGTGTTTAGTACGTTCAAAAGCTTAGCCCACGAAAGCCACTGGACCGGAGCCCAAATCCCATGCTCTTACCACGTGAGCAATCCATTTATAAATATCTTATGATTCCAACATAAGAACCTATTCTCGCGAGTGACGAACATCACTCGACTTGTACCGGTCCTATAGCATAGTAGCTATCGACCTAGCATATTAGTGATAGAGCATAGGTACCTAGGGATCATGCAACTAGGGTTTCAATTCAATTCCTGAAACGTAAATGCACAATTATAGCAAAGATATACAATTGCATAGTTTTAAAAGAGAGGTTAATGATCCGGGGCTTGCCTCCGCTGGCAAGGTTGGCCTTGGGCCCTTCTGGACCTTGGTCCAGGTCTTGAGCTACGTCCACGTACTGCAGCTCACCGCCAGCACCTTCGTCTCCTACTTCCGGCACGAGCGTATAACTACCGTCAGGAAGATCTACACGAGGATGCAATGCAAGATTTAATTGGCGGTTTTTAATTTAATCAACTACAAACAACAAACGACAACCATGGGGTGCATGGTTGACCACATTCACCTAGATAAGCACACATTCAGCATACTCTTCCAATAAAGGAACAATATGCGGTTCTTTATTAATTATTCTATGTGATAGTGACTGTGTACATATTTATGCGATTAAATTAATTAAATTACACAAACAGCAAGGGGTTGGTCTTAAGCTTTTTAAAATGATTTACATCACACACATAGGGTCATTTAGGCGTGTGATTGGTGGTTTTCTCATTTAACTTTAATATTAAGCTTAAAAAGGCTACCATTGCTTTTATTCATAAAATAAATTAATAAAATTCAGTGAGGTGTGTTATGAAGCACTAAGAGCCTAAACAAGCCACTGCACACACATGCACACTTAGGATAGCTAGGAAATTAAATATACAGAAAATAACAAAAGCTAGTTACTAAAGCAAGATAAATGCATATGAAAATAAATACACATCAAAATGATTCCAACTTTCTCACACATGGCCTCTGGTCCAAAACTAAGCTAGGTATGCAACATATATACCTAGAGCTACCATAGATCTTGAGTTATGCATTTACAAAGAAAAACAAGCATATTTCAAAAATAAATATTTTTGACAATTATAAAATTGTGATTAATTCACCAGAGGTGTATTTTGGCCTAAAAAGATTACATGCAGAAGTTGAGCACAAAAATCTAATTATTTTTAGCTATAAAAATAATTTAGACAGATTCTGCATAAATACAAAATAAATTATAATAAAATATTTACAGCGTAACTTTGTGCAATTTTTGGTACGGAAGCTAGTCATGGCACGATACACAACATATCCAAAATTCAGCTACAAAGCACTTGTAGATTTTGAGATATAACAGATCTAGGTTTATCAGTTTTCTATTTTTCATGCAAAAACTATCAGGAAAAACTATGGTCATGCTTTACAAAAGTTATAGTATTTCTCACAAGGATTCCAACAAAATTGAGTTTCAATTTTTCTGATTATCTATGATTTTATACAGATTTTCTAAGATTCAGCCAAAAGGGTTCACTATTGAAGATTCAACTTTCGAAGAGGTCCCTGGAAAGATTTGATTCTTTACAAATACGCCCCTGGTTCGCACAAAACTCCCTGGAAATATCTCCAGGCTTGCAATGCGGCCCTTGGCCATGGCCGGCGGCGGCTCCGGCCAAAATCCGGCGAGCCGGCGGCGCGGGTGGCCGGGGAAGAGGTGGGGAAGTTCACCGGGCTCACCTAGGGCTCGATTTGCGTCGACGTTGGAGGTCGGGGTGGCTCCGGTGGCAGCGTGCGGCGGTGCCCGGCGGCGGCGACCGCTGCGGCTCGGACGGCGGCGCGGTCTGAGCAATGCGCGGCATAGGGAGGTTCTACAGGTCCTAGGGAAGAGGTTCGAGTGCCTGGGCAGCCTAGTGGGCGAGCGTAGGGACGAGCTCGGCGGCGGCTGCTACCATGGCGGGCGGCGGAGCTCGGGAGACGGCGGCGAGGAGCTCGCACGCGCGAAGGACGGCCCTGGCCTTTTATAGGCGTCCTCCACGGTGCTTGAAACGGCCAAGAGGGATGGGGGTCCGGCCACGGGCAGCAGCGCAGGACGGCGGCGCGGGCAGCGCGGGCAGGCGGGGAGGGCCGGCGCGGCGTGCGCGGCGCAGTCGACACGCGGCTGGGCGTGGGCTTCAAGGCCGCTCGGGGCGCGTGTGGCCTCGGCATGTGCGCCTCAGGACGCGCGGCGCCGTGGGGGGACCCGGACGGCGAGGTACGGCGGTGCCACGCGGCAGAGCGCATGGGCGCGCTCCGGCGCGCAGAGCACGGCGTCACGGCGCGACGTCGCCGTTCCCGATTTCGTGTAGCCGTCTTTGACCGAGGATTTCTCGATATTTCCCAACAGAAGTGCTACCAGGTGTAATTAGCAAAGTTGTAGAGTAATGATCCATCTACAACTTTTACAAAGGTCGTCCTATGTTTTGATCAACCATTTGAGCATGAACTGCAGGCAAAGTTGCTGGTTTTCATGGCTCAGGTGAATAGTAAAAGCTGAGTTTGACTGACAATTTCACCAATTTTCACTCCAAATCTCGAATGCCGCCAATTATGAAAAGTGTGTCCCTCGAAAAGACGAACAACTTTTATATTGGCCGATTTTGAAGTGTTTAGGTGAAATTTGGAGAACACGGCAAAAGTTCCGGAGGGAGTTCAAAGACACAGGGGTTTTGACCGGGGTTTTGACCAAGGGTTGACCACAAGTGGGTGTTGACTTGATCAAGAGGGTCATTAGGGCTTGTTGACTCGGTTTTCGAGGTGATGACCCAGGTTGACCATAGTTTGACCAACGTCAGCAGGTTTGACTCGGCTGATTCGGTCATTAGCACTAATGATGTTAATTAAAAACCTGGGGCGTCACACCAAGGGGCCCTGCTGCCTGTCATCTCGCAGAGGCGCAGCGGCCGCCTCCGGAGCGGAACGACCCCCGGGCGTGGTACTGGCCGATCACGGTCGCCAGGCCGACCCCGGCGTCACGGAGGCAGGCCAGCACCGTCCAGTGATCCTTGAACATCTTCTCCTGCTTCGCCTTCGGAGGACCATCAGTCCAGCTCCTCAGCGCGTTCGCGATGGAGTTCCCGGTGAACGCCGGCAGCGCAAACTCGGGGTCGTTCTTGAGATAGAACCACCCCTTGTGCCAGCCGCTGTTCGAGCTGGTCAACGAGGAAGGGATGTACTTGCTTCATCCGAAGGTTGGCGCAGCCGATGGTCGCCACCTTGGAGCCATCCTTCAAACACGCGAACATGAAGAAGTACCTGAAAAGGTGTCGGTGGGCACTGATTCCCAAGTACCCCTCGCACAGCGCCTCGAACGCCGTCATCTGCTGGACGCTGTTCGGGTTGAGGTGCTGCAGCTGGAGCCCGTACTCGTAGAGGACCGCTCGGATGAACCACCTGACTGGAACGGAGAAGCCGCGCTCATTGAAGGCCACGAATGAGACGACGTACCCCTTCGACGGGCGCGGCACGGACTCTTATCCGGGCACCTTCCACTCAACAGCGTCGGTGAGCGGAGGAAGCTGCCCGGCTTCGATGAGGCGGCGCAGCATCGAGCGAGACACGTTGAAGCGCAACCAGTTCGACATGGCAACGGCGGGCATTCGTGCGCGACTCCGGCGAAAGCAGTGGCGGCGCTGCGGGCACGAGGAGCGAAAGAAGCGGGCGGCAAGGGCAGAGAAAAAAAGCCAACGGAGTAAAAGTCCCAAACCCTTGGCCGGCGCGCGGTTAAAAAGGAAGGAGCATGGCCACCAGCCTTAAATGTCGGGCCCACCACGTCGGGGAAACGCTCGCCCGCGTGCGCGTGCTCCGGTGTGACAGGCGCCCGCCCGCGCGACGCCTCGATTCTCGCTGGGCCCAAGAGCCTGAACCGTCCCCGCTCTGTCCTTTCAAACTGTCTCGTCTGCCGCATCGGCCGTGATGCCCGCGCCACCCACGTCGTCCACGTTGCCCACGCCGCCCACGACGTCCATGATGTCCACGACTACCCCAACAGAACAATCCAAGACCGCGACAACACTACTGAAGCTTAAAACCCCACGAGTGAGTCTACAACTCGCTCGTGAGCTCGAGGGCTACATCCGGTGGATGCGCTCGCGCGCACCCACCGGGAAAATCAAGAACAAAGATCGACGTAAGGCCTTTCGACCGAGCCTGTGTGCGAGTACTTGACTCCCTCTCTGGCTCAGGGGCTACTGACGAGGGCCCAGATTAGGGCCCCCTTTGACGACGAGACAATCACTCTTGAGGCGGAGTCCTCTGACACCATTGACAACGTGAAGGCCAAGATTCAAGACGAGGAGGACTAAGGACCCCTGTCAAGACCCTCACTGGCAAGACGTCCTGATTCCGACTAGTTGGGAGCTTCTCCGAGAAGTTCCCTACTAAGGTCCGCCTCGCACGACAAGTCTCCGCCTCGCACGATGAGTCTCCGCCTCGCACGACGAGTCTCCGCCACGCACGACGAGTCTCCGCCTCGCACGATGAGTCTCTGCCTAGCACGACAAGCAGCTCGTTCGCACAAGCACTCCCCGTCTCCGACCAAGACGCAAACCGTACCACATGGCGCGACCCCGGCACGTGAACTCTTCCGCTACGATGCATGGGACACAAGTTCCCCATGCCATGCAAGCACACCAGCTGGCGGCACGCGCGGGCAGCTGGCCCCGACAGAAGCCTTAATGCGGCTCTGCTCAAGCCGCGCAGCCATCAACTCGCCGTCACATCCGACCCTGTGGCACGCAAACTCCACCCGAGGCACTCGAGTGCCCCCTACGACGAGCACAGGCCTACAATTAGGCCTTAACGTGGCGAGCTCATCCTGTGCTCAGACGGGTTGAGTCAGCCCCAAACTACTCGGAGAAAGCACCAGGCGTCCCAAAGTAAACAGCCCCGCCCGGCCACGCGGTGGCTTCAACGACAACATAGCGCGGCTCCTCTTCAATGCATCCTGACGGACAGCGACGCGCGAGAGGACATCCCAGCAACCAGCACTATAACTTTTCTTTCTTTTCCTTCTTTGCCCCTCCCCCTTGCGTCTATAAAAGGGAGAGGAGGGCAACCGTCACAAAGGCTAGCTGGCGAACCGAACACTCAAACTCAGGGTCTTGGGCTCGACACCCTCTCCCGACCAGTTTGTAACCCCTACTACAAACAACCCTAGCACGGGAACATGGTAGCTCGACACTGGACGTAGGGTATTACTCCTCAGAGGCCCGAACCAGTATAAACCCCCGGCGTCTCCTGTGCTAACCATTCGGGTCCGACACGCGATCGATACAAATTTACTGTCCGGTGGTACAGAACCCCGACAGTGAGTCTGTGATAGAGTCACCCCACCATTTTCTCTCTTTATCAGCTTTATGTTAAGGATAACATCAGCCTCTCCCAAATCCTTCATCTCAAACTTTTGAGATAAAAAGTCTTTGACCTCCTTGATCACTTCAAGGTTCGTGCCAAAGATAAGTATGTCATCTACATATAGACACAAAATCACTCCTTCGCCCCCACCATAGCGATAGTACACACATTTGTCAGCTTCGTTTGTAACAAAGCCAACAGATGTCAAAGTTCTGTCGAACTTATCATGCCATTGCTTAGGTGCTTGCTTGAGGCCATAGAGAGACTTCACCAGCTTACACACCATTCTTTCTTGACCCTTTACTACAAATTCTTCCGGCTGATCATATAGATCTCCTCTTCCAACTCTCCATTTAGGAAAGTTGTCTTAACGTCCATCTGATGAACGAGAAGACCATGAGAGGCTGTCAGAGAAAGTAGTACTCTTATGGTAGTCAATCGAGCGACTGGTGAGTAAGTATCAAAGAAGTCTTCTCCTTCCTTTTGGGTGTAAACCTTGGCCACAAGTCTAGCCTTGTACTTATCAATAGTACCATCAGGCCTAAGCTTCTTTTTGAGCACCCATTTGCATCCCACGGGTTTGCACCCATAAGGACGTTCAACAACCCCCCAAGTTCCATTTGACATGATAGAGTCCATTTCACTCCTCACTGCTTCCTTCCAATAGTCAGCATCAGGTGAAGAGTAGGCCTCTGCAATGGTCTTAGGAGTGTCATCCATGAGGTATGTGATGAAATCAACACCAAAGGATTTCTCTGTCCTTTGTCTCTTGCTCCTCCTAGGAGCCTCATCATTATCCTCCCCAGGATGCTCAATAAATGTAGGCTCATTGAGTTCCGTCGGCTTGGTGGAGTCGTCCTTCTCGACAGACTCTTGCCTAGATGAACTTGTTTCATCTCTCATTGGAAAAATATTCTCAAAGAATGTAGCGTCTCTGGACTCCATAATTGTGCCGACAAGCAAGTCAGGCACTCCAGATCTTACTACCAAGAATCTATATCCGACACTGTGAAAAGCATACCCCAGAAAGACACAGTCCATCGTCTTTGGTCTAAGTTTACGTTTCTTGGTGATTGGCACACTGACTTTGGCCAAGCAACCCCAAGTGCGTAAATATGAAAGAGTTAGCCTCTTCTTCTCCCATTCCTCGAATGGTGTTACTTCCTTATTCTTCATAGGCACATGGTTCAGGACATGACAGGCCGTCAGTATCGCCTCACCCCACCATTCCTTAGATAGTCCCACGGTTTCTAACATGGCATTCACCAAGTCAGTCAGCGTGCGATTCTTTCTTTCGGCAATCCCATTGGATTGGGGTAAATAAAGCGGTGTCCTCTCATGAACAATACCGTGTTCCTCACAGAATGAATCAAAAGTATTAGAGAAGTATTCACCACCTCGATCAGACCTTAGATGTTTAATCTTTCTCTCAAGTTGATTTTCTACTTCAGCTTTATATATCTTAAAGTAATGTAACGCTTCATCTTTTGATTTTAACAAGTAGATGTAACAAAATCTAGTGCTATCGTCTATCAAAGTCATGAAATATCTTTTACCACCCTTTGTCAACACACCATTCATTTCGCTCAGATCGGAATGAACTAAATCTAGAGGTGCTAAGTTTCTCGCCTCAGCAGTCTTATGTGGCTTGCGAGTTTGTTTCGATTCAACACATACGTGACACTTAGAATTTTTGACAGAGGTAAACTTTGAAATTAAACTCAAACTAGCTAAGCGCATCATACAACCAAAATTAACATGACAAAGCCTCGAATGCCAAACATTTGATTCATCATTCATCACATGGTTCACAACGTTATCATCGAACAATAAAGAAAAGCGGAACAAGCCTCCGCTATCATAGCCTTTTCCAACAAAAGTACCAAACTTAGAAATGATACATTTATTTGACTCAAAGACTAATTTAAAACCATCTCTACACAGTAGAGACCCGCTGACTAGATTCTTCTTGATGGTAGGTACATGCTGCACATTCTTCAATTGTATGGTCTTCCCCGAAGTGAACTTCAGAGTGACCGTACCAGCACCAAAAACACGCGCATGGGCACCGTTCCCCATCAACAAGGATGTAGTCCCCCCGACCTGGTAAGAAGAAAATATAGAAATGTCAGCACATACATGAATATTAGCACCGGTGTCTATCCACCACTCCGGTGAAGAACATACTGAAAGAACTGTAGGTAAGAAATTATCATACCCCGATGTTCCTCCACCCTCGCTAACAACCATGTTTGCTGTCTTGGGGGCCTTGCGGTCTTTGCGATCCGGGCACTTTGCAGCAAAGTGATCCGGACTGCCACATGTATAGCAAGCACCCCCCGGCTTTCTCTTCTTCTTATTAGGCCCGTCGGCTTCCTTAGCCTTGGGCGGGTTTTGTGAAGGCTTCTTCCTCTTGTTCTGGTTGTTCTGGAACTTGGGATTGCCCCTCTGCACAAAGTTTGCGCTTGAGGAGCCGGCTATTGCCTTTCCACGTGTGTCCTTTGCTCTCGCCTTCTCTTCAACATCAAGAGTAGCAATAAGGTCATCAAAAATGAATTCCTTTCTCTTGTGTTTTAGAGAGGTAGCAAAATCCCTCCAAGAATGTGGTAGCTTAGTGATAATTGCTCCTGCCACAAACTTGTCGGGCAACACACATGGGGCCTCTTTGATATAGTTTTCAAGCTCTTTAGCCAGCGCCTGTACTTCATGGGTCTGTTCCACCACAGAACGGTCTTCAACCATCCTGTAGTCTAGGAACTGTTGCATTACGTACAGCTCACCGTCGGCGTCAGAAGCTCCGTACTGAGCCTCAAGAGCCTCCCAAATATCCTTCCCGGTCTTTCTCTGGAGATAGGTGTCCACCAGGTTATCAACCAGAACGCTGATGACCGCACCCCGGAACAGATTATCATCTGAATTGAATTTTTCCTCCGAGACACCCTCGGGAGCTTTTCCGATGATGACGTACATCACGTTCATGGCGGTGAGCCACAAGGTGGCCAACTCACGCCACCTCTTAAAGTTGGAACCATCAAAAGGCTTTGGTTTAATTGCATTTGCAAAGCTAGTTGCACCAAACATATTCCTATCAACATCATAAGGTTTTTGGATCGTTAGATGATAGGCAATATTTCGGTATATTTTAATTCCATAATTAAATAGACATTTCAATATTGCGGTGAGTGAAACAATCCATGTGCAAGTGTTTATGTTTAAACAACAATTAAACATAAATATATTCATGATTATACAATTAATAAACATGAATACTAGTTTGAGAAAGTACACCGTGGAGGGTAGGGTGACAGCGTCACCCGACTTTCTGATATCACTCATTGTAGAGTGACCTCAATCGATGTAGCCGTACTAAGTCGATGCAGGTAGATGATCGCAGTGAAGACCCGCTGTAGACGAAGTAGTCGTTCGGAGTCGTTCGTAGTCAACGTAGAGGAAGTAGTCGTACAGGAGCGAGCAGTCGCGTGAAGACGCTCCCCAAAACCTTATCGCCCGCCTATCCCGAGCAGGATCTCAGCAGCAGGACGAGGTTCCGGAGGCTCTGCTCTCGCCGGTACCGTGCGCGCGGTGCAGGCGATGGGAATGCGAACAGAAGCAGCAAACAGAGGGAGAGGTCTCCTGAACAGGAATACCTTAGTGTGAATTGACAATCTGAGCAGGAGGAGGAGGGGCGACTTATATAGGCGAGCATGTGCGCGGGGGGGTGAACCTGGACGTCACGATTAATGCGCCTCGGGCAGTAACGGTCGCGGTTAAGGCTCAGTAACTGTCGCGGTTTAAGGCGCCATGGTTAAGGTCCAGTAATGGTTGCGGTTAAGGCACCATTATTCCTCTCCAACAGCTAGCAGCAAAAAGATGCTCCGCCCCGCAACACATCACGTCCGTCCGTCCGTCCGTCACGGCCTCGGCTCGGCGAGGCGAGCGCGCGCGCGTGTGGCACGCCTATCTCCTTTATTCAACTTCACAAGAGGTGTACTGAAAGGTTACCTCATAAGTTGGATAGGAGACTCCTCAAATACTCATACGGTATTTCTCTCTTTTCCCTAGCATTAAACAAATGAGCTTTAATTCTTTCATTATTATAATAAATGGCTCTAGGCCCATTTATTCTAACACTTACATGTATTTCAACTGCGAGAAATTTGTGGTGTGCTACTCATAAATACATGCTATTAGTCACTGAAATTCGCTTGAAGACATAAATAAATGGTTTGGTATATGATGACATGACGTGTAGTGGATGTTGACGACGTGGAATGCTTGCATGTTGAGAGAAATCTATTCATGACTTGTAGTGTGTCTCATCTATATAGTTGTTATAGTTACGAAGGGGAGATCAACTATCAGTTATTGACTTCTTGTAAAAAAATGCCAAGTACAACTGTTCCTGAATTCTAAAAAGGTGCACTTCCCTGCAGTCTATATCTTTACCCACACCATTAGGCACGTCCGCACGTAACATATGAAATTGCTCAAAATCAAAAGTCCGGATCCATTCTTACATTTCTGTCTTTTCTCATTCAAATCCAAATGATTCCTATTCTTTGGATCATCCTACCTACTGCTTCCTCCCAAGCCACGCGAGAAATTTGGAAATTTGACACCTAATTGGAGTCTCTCTACATTTGACACCTAATTCGTAGCCTCTTCAAAATTTGACACCCGGAGCACGAATTTCTTCAAAAAGAGGGACTCACCCTTTATTTTATTGTTTCCTCTCCATCTGGCACTGTTTGGTCATGTGATGAGACGAAAATACCCCTACCTCATCCGCACATGATTCACAGGCAGTCACGACCTGTTCACCTGAGGAAAACAGGAGGAACAGGTCGCGCGAGCCCCATCTGACCTCGACGAACCCTAGCTGCCTCCCCCGCCGCCGGTCCGCCGCCTCGGCTCCTCAGCGCCCGCCGGTCCAGTACGCCGCCGCCGCCGGTCCGTACCGCCCTCAGCTCGTCAGCGCCTGACGACCACCCTCTGCGCGGCCACCCGCGGCCACGGCCAATCGCGGCCAATCGGAGGAGTGCTGGGAACAGGGGCTACGAACCCCCTTTTTGTTTTTGACTCCGTTTGAAGAGGCTGCGAACAGGGGCTAAGGGCAAGTACAACAGTGTAGACAACTGTTGTCTATTTGGTATATACAGACGGTTAAATAGACAGTTTGTACAATAGGTTGTCTACTCTGTTGTCTGCAAGAAATTTAATTCATCCCTTGGCACATAAATTATGGTGATCTAGTACATAATTTCATTTTTGTAGTCATTTTTGTACATACATAAGAGAATGCTCAATATATTCAAGTGATCGCATCAGTTGAAAAGATCAAATTCGAGAGTGTGAAATGCAGTTAAGAATAGAGATCCCAAGAACAGAACGCAATTTTGTCTTCAGCTGAAGCTTTCCTTGCGTGTGTGCATGCATCTGTACCTTCTAATCTGCATGTGCTTCTTCCCGTCTGCAAGAACCGTATCCTTGCCTCATGCTCGATGATTGATCACCGGTCACTACTCCTCGATCACAGCTTGTCCTTGCCGCTCCGGTGGAGTAGTTCTGTTCGGATTGGCCTCTTGCATTGCCTTGCCTGCGGAGGAGCAGGAATCGATGGGTCTTCTGCTACTTGGTGTCGGGGAGAAGAAAGAACAGGGATGAGAGGGATCTGCGGGCAGCAGCAAGCCAGCAAACAGGGATGAGGAAAGCCATCGTCGACGAGCTTGCCGGCCCGCGGTCCTCCACGCCAAGCTCGACCCGCAACGATGTGGTCTTCCCACATGGGATGGGCGGCGTGCGCTCGCGGCGGCGCGGGAGAGCGCCGGGCCTATACTTCGCCGCAAAGGAAAATAGTAATCGCGCGGCGCGCGCATAGGATCCTGCATCTCCGTCGGTGACCTGCAGCAACTCGTACAACGGTCCTCTAGCTGGCGATTTGGTCTTTGGAGCACGAGCCCTCGCCGTCGTCTCACGAGGCGACGACAGCACCGTCTCCTCAGCATGCAGGGTGTTTTGTGCAAAAAAATACACCACGCAGACGGCACTCGACGGTGCGTTGTACGTGCCCTAAGAACTTTTTTGACGTTCTGGACAAGCTTCCTGAGAAGAACAGAAGCCCAAGGGTATTTTTGTCTCCTCACATGACCAAACAGTGACAAATGGAGAGGAAACAATAAAATATAGGACGGGTCCCTCTTTTTGAAGAAATTCGTACTCCAGGTATCAAATTTTGAAGAGGTTACGAATTGAGTGTCAAATGAAGAAAGGCTCTCCAATTGAGTGTCAAATTTCCAAATTTCTCCGAGCCACGCACACGGTCTCCGCACAACCCTGCGGCCTGCGCAAGGGTCATGCTCCCGTCCTGCTCCCTGACTCGCGGACTAACGTCTCACACACACCCCTCCAGCATCCACATGCAAATCTAAGGGGCGTTTGGTGTCCTGCACTGGAGCTGGTCAGGCTGACCGCATGCAGGGTACCAGTGATTGGTTGTCTGGTCACCCTTCTCAGTCAGGCTTTGCGCGTGCAGCAGCCACCTCGCAGCCAGGCTCTGCGAGAACGAGCCAATTGGCCATTCTTGTCAGACCTGACTGGCTAGGTGCGATTATTTCCCTCCTAATAACGGTATTAGTATATGATTAATGAATATCAAGTGATATTAAAATGTTTTAAAGATATTTAACACATTATTAGATAAAATAAGTACTTTAGAAGTGTATTTTCATAAAATAAAAATCATATTTATAATTTTATAATATCGTTATCTCATGAAACGTATCTTCATACAGGTAAGCAAATAAAATCTCTTCTCAACAAGGTGTACTAGTACGCGAACCAAACACGACAGAGTTGCATGTGTTCAGCTTGTCCCGTACGAGCCTGACTCCCGAATGCGAGCCAGACTATACGCGAACTAAAGAAGCCCTAGTGAATCCGGCCGGGTGGGTGCTCTGCCCCGAGGAACTCTATCGACGACAACCTGTGCTGCCCCAAGCAGTTGTGAGGGCCCACACACACAAATGTTTGACTAGAAATATTGAAATATGAGACACATCTCATGGAGGCGGGCCTAAAATATATTCATCATCACCATTACAAAGCTTGCTAAAAAAATTCATCATCTTTATTCTCGAGATGATACAAGTATAACACTTGCATTACGTAACCTCGAAATGTGCCTGAAAGAAATTAAGTAGTAGATCTCATCATGTAAACTTGGCTAATTCTGAAAGGAAGGCGCCAGCGTGCTCCTCCCTGACTAAGGTCGACAGCACGCTGACCCCATCCCTCCCGCCGGACAGAAAGCCCAGCGCGGCCGGTGACGGCGGCATGTCTTTCCCGGAATACGTCACCCTCGCCGGCCTCCCGCTGCCGAAGTCGACCAGGTCGAAGCCAAGGTTCCGCCACGACGTCGCCAACAGCGTGGCATACGTGTCCACCTTGCGCAGCTCCTGCTGTGCTACCATCATGCCTTCCTCGTCCTCCTCCTTCAGCCGGCCTGGCACTCGATCCTTGGCGCGCTTGATCGCCATGACCACGTCCTTGACGTCCCCGTCGGCCACCGCGCCGCTCCTGGCCATGGCGATTTGCTCGACGATGCAGTTGCCGTAGTAGCCTTCCTTGGCGCCGACGTGCCTGCGCACGTCTGCGACAAACATGAGCACGATCGGTGTCTCCGGGTCGAGCCTGATCGCTCGCGTGCGGCACTGCCACAGGACGGCGAGGGCCGCCTCGAACGTGGTGCAAGGCTGGCCATGGAAGCTGCTGCTGAAGTCGGCTTTGATGCTGTTGATCGATTCCAGGGAGATGGTGATGTGCATACTAGCGAGATCGCTCAGTGGATCGAGGCTTAGTAGGTGCCGCTGCACTTCGCGGACGGAGGGAGGGAGGGTCGGGAGCGAACCGTCCCACCTGACCGGAGCAACGGACGGCGACGGCCCGCAGGAACTGGGCCATCCCTGCTCCGTCGGCGACGCCGTGGTTCCATGTCACCCCGAGAACGAAGCCGCCGCACGAGAACTCAGTCACCTGCATTAGAAGCAGAGGGTCGCCGGGGCCACAAGCCATGTCCGGGTAGTAGGCAGCGAGGTCGTCGAAGCAGATGACTTCCTTCAGGGCTTGGCTAGCGGAGGCTGCTACGAACGCCACGCCCTCGCCGTTGCAATCGATGTAGTAGACGTCGTCGTCGCCGCCACCGCCACCTCCGGCAACCATGCGACCAGCAACAGGGTAGTAGTGTGCCAGTGCTAGGGACAGTGCAGCCTGTATCGTCTCGGCGGCGTTGCGGAGGGGCTGCTCGAACACGAGCAACGATGTGGTTGGCATATTGCACATACCCTTGTCGAAAGACGAGAGCTTTACGGTGCCCCTAGCCGTCGTTGCTGGCCCCGGCGATGGCCTGACCACCACCGGGGAGGACTTTCTCACCACTAGGCTTATTGCTTGTAGTCCTACTAGTGCAAGTGTAGTAGTACTAGTGTTGATGCAACTAACTACGTACCAAATTAAAGGCGCATTTGACCACCGATCCAGCTTCCTTTGCCTTATGTATTGGTGGGAGATTTTCTTTTTCGAAAATGGACAACCGGCTTGCTGTGTGCTTCAAGACGTGCTGTTAGTATTGACTTGCATTAAATTCAGTGGTAGTATCTCCGTATATTTATATGTGTGGTGCGGTGCACATGTATACAAATCTCAAGATTCAGATTAGATAAACAATCACCACATGGAGCCACCTTCCTTGCATTTTGAGCAATTTCACAATACCTCAAAGGCCCAAATTAAACTAATAATGTGACTCTCCCGCGAAAGGGTCCGTAGCCTAGTGGTTACAAGAGTCCCGGTAGCACCTCAGGTCCTGGGTTCGACTCCCCATGGGAGCGAATTTCTCAGGATTTAATGGTGTTTGTACTTTCAGTGGTAGGCGACGTTCCCGTCGATAGCGAGGCGTCTGTGGTGACTTCGTCGATCATGTGGCTAAAAGCATATATTTGTGAGTAGCACACCACAAAATTCCCGCAATTGAAATACTCTCAACAAAATAACATGATTTCATATATAATGTTGTTTACAAACGAATGTTGTCATGCAATCACTTTGGTGTTTCTACTTTCACATTTCACCTTAAAATTTTGTTTAAAAAATTCCCGCAGCAACGCGCCGGGTATCACCTAGTTTAATTACACAAAAGGTGTAATTTTGACCAAGGATAACTTGGCCAAAAGAAATTGGCATGGGAGCTTAAGTGTGTTTTCTGTGATCATGAAGAGACAATTAACCACCTATTTTTGAATGCATCTTTGCTAAAACTTTATGGCATATAATCACCTCCGCCTCGGGAATTAAAAAACAGGTTATTTGGTTCCAGGCCATTACTATTTCCCAGAGTTGGAGAAACGCCATTACTATTCATCTTATTGGAAATTCGCCACTGCTATTCTTCAGCTCCCACAAGTTTGCCCTTTTCTACGTCTGGCGCAGCCTGAGGCCCACTGTCAGGTGGCGTATTTGCGTACAGGGTGAAAATGCGCTCATGCCGACGAGGATAAGGCGCACCCCCAGTTGTCGTCGCCATTCTTTCGTCTCCCTCATCTCTCTCCCCCCTCTCCAACATATCTCCCCGCTGGCGCCTGCTATTTCCAACGGAGAGCACCGCCGCCGCCGCCTGCTGTCTCCGGTCAGGGTGGCAACGGGGTGGGGGCGTGGCGGGGGCGGGGAGGTGATCCCCGTCCCCGCCCCGTTCCCTGAATAGCATCCCCCGCCCCGGCCCCGAATTGCTTAACGGGGCAAAAATGGCCCCCGTCCCCGACTCCGGCGGATCCCCGATCCCCGATGGGGCCCCGTGGGGATGGGCGGCATGGCAATGGTGAGGGGTCGAGGAAGAAGCGCACTAACGATGAGGGTGCTCGGAGTACAGCGACGGCGAACTGAGGACGGGCGGCGCAAGGATGAGTCGAGGATGGGCGGCACTGGCGTGAGGAGTCGAGGAAGAGACAAAGTGAATGAAGGAGGAGCGGATGTGGGCGGTTGTGCCCACATCCCACGGACGTCGGTGCCGCACGGTGAGAAGTCAAGGCCTCGGGGGAGCGCTCAACAGTGGCGGCGGCCAATTGAGAAGTTGGGAACGAGAGGACTCGACGGATAGAGATAGGGTTGGCTCCACGGGAATGATTGGGACTCAAGTTGGGTTGTCTTGTGTTGCATGTGGCTGTGGGCTGCATATAATTTGTTCTTGTTTTGGGTTCCCACAAGCCTCCACGGGGTTAATTCGACCCCTGTCCCCACCCCGCCAGAATTTCAGGGGCCCGCACCGTTGGCCCCACAAGGCAAAAACATCCCCCGTCCCCGCCAAATTCGGGGCGGGTCACCGCGAGGCTCCGTCCCCATCGGGGATTTTGCCACCCTGAGTCTCCGGGGAAGAGGGAATGGAGGCGCCGTGACGGCGAACCCTGTATCTTGCTCGCCTCGTTGTCGCACTGGTGCGGCGGTGATGGAGGACGACACATCGAGGTATACTCACATCCCCAAACCCTAGGCCGTGATTTGTCATTGGAGTTTGTCGTGATTTGTCGCTCGTGTTCATCAGTGTTGTTGATTCGAGTTGATTTGTGCATTTACACTTACATTTCGGGTTGATTCTCTGCATTCGTAGGGATAAGATGTTTGCGCTAGAGATTAAAGTTGAAGCATTTGTTTCGAAAGACTCATCTGGTTGGAATTCATACACAAAAGGCCGAGTTTTTAAGTGGGATGTGGAGTATGGGTCAATGACGCTGGAGTTGCTATTGAAATCTTTGACAGCTGAGTTGAACCTATGCAATAACAAAACTTCCATTGTTTGGTTGTATGACAAAAGATTGAACGAGGATTGCGGATTAGTTGATGAGGTACAGATGGTGGATTTCTTTGAAATGTAAAAGGAGGAGATGAGCTGCCAGGTTGTAGTGGGTGTATTCGATAGTGAGGAAGCTTTCTTAGATGCACTGGAGCCTATCTGTGTCATTCCAGCAGATGCAGAGGTAGAGGGAGGTGCCAGCATGCCCAAAGGTCCCACTGTAGATGCTGATAGAGAGGCAGAGGTAGCTGCCAACATGCTCGAAGACCCCATTGTTGATGTTGATGAAATAGAACCTAATAGGGAGCCTGACATGTTTGATAACCCTGAAGAATATGTAGGGCATGTATGGTTTAGTGCCACCTGATCTTCAATTTGCACAGCCAACTTACAATGCTAACAGTAATGCAAACTTTGATGAAACTGCTAAATTTGTCAGTGTTGAGACAGAGGTCGAAGATGATGATCTCTTGGAGGTACATGTGTTGCATGACCCTAAAAACCCAAAGATAGTGGAGGGGGAGTTGTTTCCTCATATCATAGCATTCAGGAAAGCAATAAGGCACTATGCTGTGAAGACTGGTTTTGCTTTTGCTCGTGGTGGGAAGTCAGACAAGTCAAGGTTCATAGCAAAGTGTGTTACGAAGGGTTGTTCTTGGAGAATTCATGCCTCTGTCATTTGGGATAAGAAAACTGTACATGTGCCATTCTTGACATGTGTGTTTTCACTGTTAACAATTCATGCATCATTCTTGACATGTGTTTATCAAGAAGCTCTCTCCAGAGCACAACTGCGCAACCACCAAATTGGTTGAAGGCAAAATGGCTACTCCCTCTGTCCCAAAAAGAATGTCATTCTAGAAAATTTTAGGACAGATTATTAAGGAGGTAAAATGACCTCGATTACCCCTATTTATTTGTCATATTTGGTGCTAATTGATTGTTGCATGCTTACATGCACATGCACACATGCCAAATTAAGTAAAACGACATGTTTTTTGGGACAAATTTTGAATCCTAAAACGACAACCTTTTTGGGACGGAGGGAGTAGTCAGGGATGGTGTGCAAATAGGCTACGGGAGTGGGTGAAGAAGAACCCAACAAAGGGAGCAAAGGAAGCAAAAGAGAAGCTGGAAAGTGACTTTAGTATAAAGTTGAAGTCTTCAAAAGCTTGGTCTGGTTTGAAGGTTGCCCTGGAGCAAATTCAGCAGGCAGCGGTAGTGGCGGCGAGATATGTTGGAGAGGGGAGGGAGAGACGAGGGAGACGAAAGAATGGCGACGACAGCCAAGGGTGCGCCTTATCCGCGTCGACACGGGGGCATTTTCGTCCCTGTACGCAAATACGTCACCTGACAGTGGGCCTCAGGCTGCGCCAGACGTAGAAAAGGGCAAACTTGTGAGAGCTGAAGAATAGCAGTGGTAAATTTCCAATAAGATGAATAGTAATGACGTTTCTCCAACTCTGGAAAGTAGTAATGGTCGGGAACCAAATAACCCTTAAAAAACCTAGTAATATGCAAAAGGTAATGGGAAGATGTGGCCTTGTACTCAATAATTTAAAGTCCCAATTCATAGTGGGGGTGGCAGCAGTATTTTGGTCCATAGATATGGTTGTTAAGAAATGATATTGTTTTAAACAAACATCCCAATGTAATCATTATATATGCAGCCGATTTTCATGGGTATACCTACTTCCTTCGTTTCTGGAGATTGCTGCAAAGAGCGGACCAACAATTAATTATACTGTATGCCTGCTTTGTACTGCTATACTTGTCATTGTAATATTTTTGTGGTTTGACTATTTTATATTACAATGGCATTGCTAGTTCTATTATGTATTTTTGGAGTATGTGGTGGGCTAAATCCCCCTTAGCACCACATACATATTATATTTGTGACTTTCATTATTGATTATTGTTTGATATATGTTGGTGCCTCCAAACCCCCTACTTTGCACCAACATATAGGTCACACTTGTACTTACATAATAGATTTGAGTATGTTAGTGCACTCAAACCACAATCTTGCACCACATACAAGTTAAATTTGCTAGTTGTATTAATTGCAAGTTAACAAGGATTTATTGAATAAGAAAATTTTAACCCTGATATAATTATGGGACTAAAAGTTGCAATATAGTATCTTGGTTATTTTGGTTAATTTTTACAATCAAAATAAAGGTTTTGGATTGATCTTCATCATCATATTATTTTACTATTACACAAGATAGTAGAGTTCTAAATGCACTGGCTGAGTCTAATTCCTCGTGAGTTATTCGGCCCTGAGACCGTACTTAGGCAGCAATATATTTGCCTACTATAAAGATCTACTCTGTCTCCAACATAGAGATTATCTTGTCTTGTGTACACCGAAACTTATGATGATTAGATTATATGGTCTACACATTTATGTGACTACCTACAATAATCCAAAAACTATGATAAGATATAAACTTATAAAATATTGCATAACAGATTACAACATATGACCCTAGTGATTTGAGTTTTCCATAGTTGTAACTTCATTAAATCAATAGTTTGTCACATGTTCTGGATATTGACTTCAGAGGAGTCTGTTGAACTCGCTCTCGATGGCATCAATATCCCACATGGAAACTGGACATTATTATTGGTTTTATCCCGTAAACTAATAGAAAAGTTTAATGACTCTCTTAGGGATTATTTGTTATAGATCAAAGAAATTGTACCTTGTTGTTATTAAGGTACTACATCCATAAAGATTATCGATAAGATTATCTTATGGAAGGAAATGCACATATTTTATGGCATACTCTTCTTGAGTATTATGAACACTGAAAGTTGCTTGTTGTTATGACTACGATCATATTTTTCATACAATTCGTTTCCAATGGAGGAAACAAAAGGCCTAATGTGCAACTAAGTTATGATTATCTCACGCTCTTAAATTTTGAAATTGATCTATATCATAATAGTAAGAGATAATAGGGGAGCTAAGACTAAAGATTTGAATAATTTTCAATCTTCAAATTAAAGCTCCCTAGGAAATTACTAATTTCCATCGAAATATGTTGTAACAATTGTTGTCATAACTATTGCAAGTATCATTTTGGTGAACTTGATACTCCACAATATTTATGGTTTTCTATATATTAGACAAAAAAATTCTATCAAATTCTTGTCATATATAGATTGTACGGGAATCATCCCAATAGGGATTTATATGTGCCTAATGGACGTTTGTGTTTTTCTATGGCACATAAGTAATGAGATAAGTCTCATTTTGGTTGTATTAAGCATACAATTATCCCCGTACAACATATTGCGCATAAGAATTTTCACACTGTTGATCCATTTAAGATTTGAAATGATCACTTAGCCATCCAACGAGATGCGTGAAAAATTAATAGCAATTCTTTTGGTCAGGATTTCCCAAAGTATGGATATGGTAAGTACCATAGGGAAACAGATTTTAAGACCCTCTTATCTTAAAAATCAGGTTTACTTAAATCCCTTGATCATATTCAAAAGAATATTTTGAGTCCGACAAAAAGATTGTTTAGACAGTTCAAGTATTTCATGGTTGTATATATACATCTATGAGATGATCTAAAGTGTGGAAATATCCGCACTTAGCCTTGTATTTGGTAGATCCTGGCTCTTGTTATGAGTATTATCCTGAACACTACTAAACTTTGTACCTTCAATGATGATTGTTAGGTATAATAAGAGTTTAATTACATAGCCAAAGGGATAGATTAGAATCTATAAATATGATATTAAGATCATACAAGACCATTATTAGTAAATTGCTATTTGTCAACTTCGTATTGGAGTCAGGTAGATTTACACACTCCTGACCTAAGATTAACTGCATATCCCCCATATGCATTCAGTACGTTGGAATTCATAAGATTTCCTATTTGCGTAAGATTATGTTACGTTGAATACGTATCAATCTCACCACCGCAACATACATTGATGGGTGCATACAGGAAACTGGGGATCAATCTGAGATTTCAATCTCCGTCGATTGTTCAGTATCTAGATCTCTATAGAGGATCTATTTACAACCCGTATGCTGGTTTTGAATACATGAGCTTTTCCAGGCATTAGGGGGAGAATAGTACCATATATAATGCCTGGAAAATATTTGTAATGCATAAAGCATTTCAAGCTCAAGAACACGTACTAAATAAACTGAATCAATGGTTTGCCCATATTGTGGATATTGAATTCAGAGGAGTTAGTTGAACTCGCTCTCGATAGTATCAATATCTCACTTGGAAATGGACATTAACATTGAGTTCAAAGGATGATTTGCATAGTATTGCAAACAAACTACCTAAATATTTTTTATAGATTATATAGGTGTTACAAAGTCTCTCCATCCTACAAGGAAAGTGCCAGAAAGAGTGGAATATACCACTCACCCCCATATTGGCTATATGAGGGGGAGAAGCACTTCCAAGTGGCAAGATGCGATTGCTGGCAAGCAAAAGGAAGACTTAAAATGCAACTCAACCTTTGGTTGAAACACACCTAGAGGACATTTAATGTCCTGTGGATATTTATAATCCACAAACCTAGCTCAGAAGTGCACTGAAATACTGAGGCTGGGATATCGGAAAGCCCTGACTCTCGTTTATGGAAGTCACGAAGAGTCATTCAGGATTCATTTTTAGTTTTGATAACAGGAGAATTATATTATATAAAGGCTACACGAGTCGACTCATACTTCTCTGAATAAATTGTATATTCCAAGTTATCCAGTTAATAATACCATGGCAGAGTGCTTTGTCACTGTTTATGGAACTTGTTGAGTTATACATACAGAGATAGTCTTGCTCACAGAAAAGAGGAGTTAGGAGCTGTAAAGCTAATACCTCACGTACCTTTACTGTGGGTACAAAGTGTTTTCATCCTATGATGGACTGAGAACAATGTGGTGGTAAGATATAAAGCAAGACTAGTAGCACAATGGGGTTTACACAAAGCCCAAAACATTATTTTTCAATGCAGTTATTCTCCATAGTAAGTTAAATTTCCGATACTAACTATGATTGGCAGTACAAAAGCATCTATCTTTGCAGTTGATAGGTGTAGTGATTACATATAATCACTTGATTTGGTATATTTGTGAAGTTTCCGGGAAGGAGTTCACATACCAAACACCAATACATTAAAACGCAACACATATTATGTATTGCTTAAGTCAATATATGGCTTAATGCTGTTAAGTCGAATTTGGTACAATCGACCTTGTATGTATTCCTTAAATTGAAGGTATACAAGATTGGTTACACGTGGTGTTCATTTTGGAGTCCTTTAATTGGATTTCTTAATATTATATGATTGTCAACAATCTTGACATCATTGGCAATGAACACTTGTCAAAAGCACGTTGTAATCTAAAGACGGAGTTTAGAGATGGGAGATATGGTCTAAACCAAAATTTTATATTGTGTTTATGATCCAAGTATCCTCTCCCAGGTTTTTGTAGTAAAGCTATAACATCCACATCATATTGAATGACTCAATATGAAAGGTAATCCTATGGTTGTTCTAGCTCATGATAGAGGAAGATTATTTTATACCATAGTGATTGAGATGAGATATTAGGACATATGCTCCATTATCTCTGAGCTATTTATGCGCTAGTATATATATATTGCAAAGTTCCCGACCGGATATTACCTTTGCAACAATTTGCTATTTAGTAGCAGCGCTATTCTACCAAATGTTGGTAGATTGAAGTTTAGAATATCTTTGATGTATCAAATAGCACATGCGATCTTGGTATAACCCATGATCTAATTATATGGATATTATGATTCTGGTTATCTATAAGATCCCCAAATTCTAGATCATTGAAATAGACTTTACATAAATATGGAAAGACTAGTCGTAATAGTCTTTAAGTAGACATTTAATGGTCAATTCCATTCATCATTCTGAAATTATATTATACAAGGCTACACATGAATGTGCATAGCTTGACAGAATGATATATCACATACTAAAGTTATGTGGTAATGATTCTATTGAATCAAAGGTCATTACCTATAAAGGTACTACATCTTGTGTTGTTTAGATGGAAACAAGTTATACTTATTGCAATATTTTGCAATAAGATAGTTCTATTCCATAGGTCATATGGACATATGAACATTTGCAAACTAAGACAATCTTGAACGATATTCACAAAGTCTATCATACTTCACATCTTATGAGTTGAGTATATTGGTATAAAAGGTTTGCAAGTTTCAGGGGGAGCGTCTCTCGTCTCTCTGATTAATAACTTGTTGAAAACATCATATTGCATTTTTTTCTTTGTATGAGTTTTTCCCATAGGGTTTCTCATATAAAGTTTTTAATGAGGCAATATCAACACAAGATTATGTCCTATCATCCGTTTTTTCCATAGGGTTTTTTGGTGGATGATATTGCGACATACGATACATTGTACTCTTTTCTTTATTTGAGTTTTTCCTTTCGAGGTTTCTCACATAAAGTTTTTGATGAGGCAATGTCTATATAAAGTTATATGCTATATCATCAAGTTTTCTCCACCGGGGTTTTTGGAAGATGATATACAAGCATATTGACCATATGGTCAAGGTGTTATTAGACTAAGACTTTGAGCTTATCTCAAAGGGTCTAACAACATTGGTGATTGTATATCATGGGGTTTCTCCTTATTTTTCCCACTGGGTTTTTAAGGAGTTTTACCTGATATACCGGTACTACTTTGGATTTTTCCCATTGGGTTTTTCCAAAGATTTTCCTCACATTTTTCCTAAACGGTTTTTGTGAGAAGTTGTCATATTATCTATTTTCCCTAAGGGGTTTTTAAGGATAATATTATATATGACATATTGATCTTTGATCAAATTGTTTTTAGACTAAGTCTTTAGGATTACCTAAAGGGTCTATAAACATTGGGAATTATATATATACCATGGTTGTTCTCCTTATTTTTCCCACTGGGTTTTTAAGGAGCTTTTACCTGGTATATTGATATACTTGGTTTTTCCCACAGGGTTTTCCAAAGATTCAAGACTATGACTGACGATTATACAACGGTGCCTACACAAGACTATATGAAGCCTATACAAGATCCATTGATCAAGGGGGAGTGTTAGGATTAATTAGGGATAATTAATTAGTGATCAATAGGATAATCCCATCATTAGCAACTGCTAATGACGGTTGGGGATTAGGCCCCTTCGGTAGTTTACTTCAGGGGCAAGATACCCCTTCGGTCATGCCTGTTGGCACTGTATATATTCTGACATTGTATACAATCATCATCAAGAGAATCATTCAGTCATTACATCGACACTTTGTTCTCTAACAAGGAGGATATGCTCAAAGCATGTCGATCTTTGGAAGTGGTGGCAATTTAGGTATTTTCACAAATTATGATTACTGGATTACCGTGTTTATCATCAATTAAAATTTAAATGAAATTTTGAATATTAAATCAATGGTGATGACTTGAATGTCATTATTACGCCATAGGGGAAATTATGGAGTCTATGGTTAGCTTATGACCAAGATTTAGATGAAAGACATGGGCGAAATCAAATTTGGCTTGGGCCTGTAGCTCGAGCACCCACGGAGAGGAGTTTTCTGAATAGTATAGATACTTATTTCATGAAGGTTCTTGACAATTTCAACATGGATAGATACCACCATCCAAAAGAAAAGTGTCATCTTTTAGACCAGATTTTTGTGTGAGGCTTCAATTTTGTTCGTTTGGTATAGAATTCATCCGGGACAATATTATCTTTAGGACCACATGTTGGAAAATTCTCAGGTGGTGGAGGAAGGGATGCATCAACTGTTGGGCCATTCTCTACAATGAACACCGTCGCCATGCCCATCGTAAGATGAAACTCAAAGTGGCAATGCACGAACCATACTCCTATTCATCATGTACAAGAGAAAACAATATTAGAGGTCGAGATACTAAAGTATGGAACAATATCTAAAGGTGCTAGATATAATAAAATTCATGAATATCCTTTTTTAAACAGAGCTAATCCGAATGTTGGAAAACCCTTTAAAATTTATTCTTCAGGAGAAAACAGATTTATCAGATTGTTCTGAATGATAAATTTTGCCTCCTCTTATATCCAGTTTGTCATGTTTTTTGTTACTCTAAAAACTGGAAACTGAAAAAGAGATTATTAAACTGTTGTGAATGATAAATTTCAAATTGAACTGGAAGTTGATATAAAAAAAAAGTTAAAGTTTTGCCACACAGTTGTTTCCTTAGCTTCTTATCTTTTATAGGGAAAATCTAACGATTGCCCGGGTGTTTCTCCTGCCGGCGTCACCCTTTTTTTGGCCGTCTGTTGCTTTGATCACTTTTGTTTCCTCCGTCTGATCTGTGTCACCAAGTTGTTGGTTTGATTTTTTTTTTTGTTTTGCTCACTCACAACATGGACATACATGTCAGCCACTCATCTATCTTTTTTTTTTTTGCTTTTGGGAATCCATTCATCTATCTTTTTGGGAACCGTACCATTGACTAGTTGTTTCCTTGCCTGAATCGTTCACTTCCACCACCGCTCTTCCTATTTTCCCCTTCCTCTTGCTGCGCTCTCCAGGGCTCTCCAGGACGCCCGAGGTAAGGCAATTCTCCATCTCTCCCTTCGATTCACAGTCCTCATGATATTTGTGCCTGATTTTCTAGGACGAACTGGCGATACTTCTCATTTGTATGGGGGGATTTCGTTTTCTGGTCTGTTTTTTACAGTTTCTAGCTATTCTGATCTGTCGTGGCCAATCCTTGAATGCTCAAACCCCCCTGCAATTCGCCTTTTCAATCCCTTCGTTGTAGTGTTCTTATGATGTTTTGGCTGATTATTTCTGGATGATCCGGTGATTTTCCTCATTTGTTTCGTGGGATTTTCGTTTCCCGCTTCGTTTTGTACCCTTCAGCTTAGTTGTCGAGGTCAGTCGTCGATTCCTCCCGAGTTTCATGTGATTCGGCCTCCATCGTCTTTGATTCGTATCGGTCTCATACTTGTGTCGATGTTGAGAATGGGTGATTTCCCCCATTTTTTTTGCCGGGCTCACTGTGTTTTGTGTTCTCCAGCTTCGGTGCAAACGTCATATGTTTAGTCCCCCTATTTCCCTTCAATATATCCACCCATCATGGTTATTTGGCGCGAGATTTCATACTTAGTTTGCCAGATTTGCAGTTTTTCTATGCTTTTCACTTTCCAAGCTAGTTACTATGGTCAGTAGATGCGTCCCCCATTTCAACCCTGTAATTTCAACGAACCCTTACCTGTAATTTCAAGTCTGTACTTTGATTTACACCACCATTACCTATAATTTATATTGACAATGTCACTGTAAATTCCTATAGTATGTCATGTAAATAGGTACAACATATTTGTTTTGTTATCTGAAATCTGAATTTTAATCTAAAGGGTTTCACACGGTTAAAGGAAATTTGTTATCTGACTGACCATAGAAAAATTTTGTTTATCTGTTACCCTTTTCTCGTTTGGGCATTGAGTTGTTGTTTGCTTATGAGTGATCAATCAATTGTGCTTATTATTTCTTTTGTTATCTGAAATTTGTTCTATGTCTAGTGATAGATATACATACATCTGTGCAGTTGTCTAGTTTTGTTATTTTTACTAGAATTATATATGTTTTTCATTTCTATTTAGGATGCTGCTCAGTTTTGATAAGATTTACTTATTCGTATTATTTTTCATTCTTCGTTTTCATAACCGTAAGCTTGGTGAATACGCATTTGATAGGAGAGATGTTCCATTGACCAAGGACAACATGTGCGCTACCATGGGATCACTGATGGACCTTAGGACTATCTAGTTTTAGTTTGGTTCCAAACTGATCTGAACCACAACAGGTGGTCGACCACAGTCCTTGCTTTGCACAAGTTGGTTGGCCATGATAACCTTCCTATTTTCAGGGTTGCACATTGCAGTTGACCGAGGTATGTCTTCTTGTTTTACCATATTTTCTCGCCACATTCATTCCTTTAATTCTTTGCCCACATAGTCTTATTTTCTTCATCACACAAGTCTGATTTTCTTAATATATTATTTTATCTTGGGTCGTAGGTTTGGTTTATTCTCCGCCTGAATAACCATAGTGCAGAAGCTATTCGTGCTCGCTACATTGAAGTTTGACTTGAGAGGATCTTCTTCGATCTGGTGAGAAGTGTTGGCTATATATCTGCCCTTTATGAAGGATCGCAACCAACATATCAGGGTTGCGTGGTGGGTCTGAAGTGAAGAAGTCGGACTTGAGAGGATTTTCTTCGATCTGGTGACTGTTCGCTATCTACCCTTTATGAAGGATTGCAACCATCATATATGTCTGTTTTATCATATTTTCATATATAACTATCTGAAATCTAAGAACTCTTATGAATGGCTACCTAGATATGACATTCAATTCTGTTTTGGTTGTGTAATATGCATTAAGCATTATGTTGCATCCCCCCTGTGTCTAGTTGGCTGATTATGTCTCTAGATGGGACACTATGTATGAACCATTTAAGTAGAGTATGATGGTAGATGCAGCATTCAGTTCTGTTTTGGTTATGCTGCATCACCTTTGTCCACATGGATGAATATGTGTTTAGATAAATGAATATCTATGATTCATAAGTTTGGGTGTTCTCTGTTACCTTTTTTCAAGTAGTTTTCGTTTGATTTTGGTTCATCCCTTTTACATTTATCCTTCATAACTATAGGGTACTTAAGTATTTAAGGTTGAGTTTTTCATACCTTTCATACTAAAATGGTATCCTTACCGTTTTACATTTGGTTAATCACAAGTTAAAGTGCCAGAGCTTCTGTAAATTCAATATATATATTTTGTACTTTTAAATCTGGTTACATTTCAAGGTTGTGCTAGAGCTTCTCCATTTGGGACCCGATACTAAATTTACAGTAACAAATTTTCTTGTCCATTAGATGCCTATTTCAATCAAATTTGCTAGGATTTAGTTTCTGAGAAAGGCAAAACGCTGACCATCCTGTCTAGTAGTTTTATAAAGAGTTATGGAGTTAACATAAACTTTTTCCAAGCCACTACTAGTTACTTTAAATCTTTATACAAGTAATTGCCTAATTCGGCACCCTTTTTAATGTTTACACCATATTAGTCACTTAGTTACAGCAGTTAGGTTACTGTAAAATCATTATCTATTTGCTGTAATTTTAAATCTGGTTACTTTTTTTACTTTTCTTTTTGAATCTGAGGGGTTTTCACTATCCCAAAACTATCTGTTATTTGGCTAACATAGAATAAATTTTTGATCTGGATCTGTTTGTAGGTTGTTTCTTTATCTGTGGGGTTTATAGTGTATCAATAAAATTTTGTTCTTTGGCTAACATTACCAAAATATTTGCTTGGTCTTCCATTTTTTTCGGCATGGTGGATTTGTGCTGCGATTTGTAATCCTTTGTGGTCCCCTTTCCTTTTTCTTTCAAATTATGTATCGTGATCACCATCCTTGGTAACAAGGATGTACACCTGATCTCATAATCTCACTTTGAAGAAATGAAATTGTTCGTGTGGGCTTTCTTAGCCCCCCAGTTGACTCTTCAAAAAAAATATTTGGTTGTTTCTCTCCCTGTTGAGTGCTTTTTTTCCTAGTCATTGAAGTTTTGATATGATTGACTTGTTCTAATTTTTTGCAATTTTCTTTTTTTCCAGAACCATAGACTTGGTGAAAATGTTTTCGCTCCAATAACCCATGAGGTCGTGACAGCATTTGCTTGGTCCCAAATTGATCTGAACAATAACAGGTTGACCACAGTCCTTGCTTTGCACAAGTTGCTTGGTTGCGATGATCTTTCTCTGTTCAGGGTTGTAGCTGACCCAGACATTCTTCTTTTCTTACCATTTTTTGAAGTGCTTGGTTGTCCTAGGTATTCTTCCTTCTATTCTTTGTCCACAATAATTCTTTTTTTGGTTCCACTTTTCTAATATACTTTACTGTTACTCTAACTATTAAGTTAAATTAAAAATTTTAATTTTCTTGTTTTTCAGAACCGTGTATTTGATCCCAGTGCCTTTGCCAGGAGCAATGTTCCGGTGACTCGTGACTACCTCTTTTACCTGGGCATCAGAGATGGACCTCAAGATTGTCTTTGTTTTAGCCTGGTCGCAAACTGATGCGAACAACAATTGCTGGAGGACTACTATGTGTGCATTGGAGAAACTGGTTTCGTGTGAGAATCTTCCTATGTTTAGGTAATGTATACTTTAGCATTCTTAGTTGGTTTCAAATCTACTCTCTGATTTACAACCCTATTATCTTATTTTTACAGTGCTAACATCACTGTAAATTATATTTATATGTGATGTAAATATGTATGTTTGATAAAATTTTGAAATCTGAAATGTGCTTCAGTTTGAAGGTTCCAACAGTAACACAACTTATTCTGTCCTCCTAACTGTGATAAATATTTGATATTTTCTTTTTGCTCATTTCAAATCTGATTAAATTTGGTATTTAACTATGGTTACTGTTTCAAAGTACTTTGTGTTCTGATTGACCATAGCTATAATTTGATTATTTCAGTAGTATTTTGTTGATATATGTGTCTTATTTGTTTTTCTCTATTATGAGCCATGTGTTTTCTCAATTTATCAGGGTTGCAGTAGGCCCCAGGTTGCTGGTTCAGGTTCATCTTGTGCCCCAGTGCTCACGTTGCTCAAGGTCTTCGTGCCAGTTATGTTCAAGTTGGACGGGAGTTGGTTTTCTTCGACCTGGTGACAAGTGTTGTTCTTCCCTTTCATGGATGATGTGAATCAGCACGTTAGGGTTCGCAGATGGCCTAAAGAATCTACAAATTCAGATTAGCAATTGGAATCATGGACTCAGTAGGTTGTAGTATATAAATCATATTTATATGAATATATATGATTTTAGAATATGTTTGTCTGAAACATCTTAGTGAGCAATATAACCATGGACTCACTAGGTTGCAGTATCTGGATGTAGCATATTGCTATTTTTTGTTTTGTGTAATCTGAAATTAGCTAATGTTGCATCTTATGCCATTTTTTATGATATCTGAACTCAAGAATTCATATATTTAATCTACTAACTATGTATTTATTGTTTTGGTGTCTGAACTATGGAAATGTCAATCATACTGACAGAAATTTCAGATTCCGAATAAGATGTACAAATTCTGTGTTATCCTAAATATATTTGTCTACTGTGTATTTTGTGCCTAAGTAGATTCTTGCTTCCCTGTCTAGTATTTTGTGCCTAAGTAGATCTTTGCTTCCTTGTCCAGTCTGTATAATTTTTCTCTAAGCGTTGGATGAAGATCCCATGGTGTCAAAATTCAGGTGACAGACCTTCTGGTAGCACCTGCTTTTTGTCTGACCCAAAACCGGGTGTTTGAACACCTCAGAATACCCAGGTAATACTCCCTCTATTCATCTATGCAAGACCTATTTTTGCTTGGCTTAAAGACCAAGGGAAGTACTCTTATCATTAGTTTTTCTTGGGAAAAAGCCAACTAGTATTTATTATGAGTTTGGTTACTCTCTGCATGTGCTTCACTCCCGAGGTGTGCATGCGAAGATTTACTGCCACACCGATTCCCAAAGCATCACTTCCAAGAAAAAATGAGAATAGGTCTTGCAAAAGTGAACTTTTCAGATTTTATAATAGGTCTTGCATAGATGAATGGAGGGAGTATCAGCCAATGGAACACCCAAGTGACAAGTAGACACTTCCTTTTTATATGTGTATAAAGACAAAGAGACCCGACTCACGGCATGATATGCTGCATGGTTGAAAAATATAAAGGAACAAAACTTCCTTTCTTTTAGCAGAATGATATCTAAACTTTGTTTTGTTTAGCAGAATGATGCCTAAACTTTACAGAGACATGGTTGTAAATAGTTATGTTAATTTTTCATCAATTTATTAGAGCCCAAATGAAAAATATTTGTACAGTTACAAGGTTCCTGGCAAATGGCAATAAATCTACTAATTGGACTGAAATCATATACGGACCTGGATTGTTGGCGATAAATCTGACGGCAGCCCACCCAAGGTTGGGGACTAGCACTGTGTTCTTCAATGGCGGATTCACAAGGTTGTATCTCGACACGTCCTTGGCCCTATTGTAGTTGCCGTGCCCTTGCGCGAGCACCATCATGTCATGCCCGTGTAGGTGCATCGGGTTCGAGTCACTCTGCAGCACCGCCGTGTTTTGGAAAACTATCTCGACCATGGAGCCATGGCGGAACCGCCGCACCACCGTCGCCTTGGACGCCCTCTCTACCTGCATCTCCTTGGGTCCCCACGGGGTCAAGCCATGGTCGGTGAAGTTGTACACCCTCGGCGGTCTGCTCGGAAACTCCTGCAGAGCGTCAATGTCACCTGTGTTGTAGTAGTGAGCTTCTAGCAACGGCGTCCTCGTCGTGGGCGGCTCGAAGGAGACATTGTTCATGGACGCGACCAGGATGCCTTTGCCATGGCGGCCCGTCTTGCAGGACTGGCCTGGCCGGCAGACGGTGCCCAGCCCAAGCGTGATGAGCATGTGCTCGTCGGCTCGCAGCGGAAGTCGTCGCGAGGGCCGCCGGCGGTGTGGAAGCAGACTGCTCAGGTTGCCGTGGAAGCAGAACGATATCAAAGCGTCATGGTGATCAGGCATCTGAGGCGCCACCGGAACGTCATCGTCGCGGCGGGATTGATCTGTTGGGAATAAACCACGCCTGGAGTGTGTCCATGGCGTGGCGAGTCTGTGTCGCGTGTGTGGCGCGCGCGCATTGTGTTCGTGTGTGTGTGCAGGCGTTCATGGCGCTTAGGTTGTTAGGTTCGTTCGAGTCATAGTCTAGGGAGTTCCTGGAGTCCATTGGTGCATGAGTTCGTGCTCAGGTCTGCGCCATGGACAGCGTCGAGTCGGAACGTCGGTGTGGCCATGTTCCAGGGCAGAACGGCGTGGGCGCGCGCGCTCTACCCAGTCAGGGCAGCTGGAGCTTGAGTTCGTGGTGCAGTGCGATTGCGTGCACGAGTGTGGGCTCGTGTTCGGGCGCGTCGCAAGCCAAGGCAGGACGACGCAGGTGCGGCCGCGTTTGGGTCCATGGCGAGCTCGAGTCCGGTGCGTTCGGCGGAAGCAGAGGAGACCAAGTCGTGGAGTTTGGCGGCAGCGGGAAGGGCGCCACTTGGCAAGCTGGGAGGATTGAGTCCTGGTCTCGCGCGGAGTCTGTTGCTCAAGGCGTGGAGGAGACCGATTCGCCAGGAAGCGTGCGTGCGTGCGTGCGCGGCGGATCCGCCGGCGTAGTGGTGTGTGTGCTGGTGTGCCTACAAATGGCGATGTAAACCCTCTGTAAACATTGGAGTCGAGTCCAATTGCATCAAGGGAGCGCCAACATACAGGCCGTGTGGCGGCCGGGGCGTTCCTCTGCAAAATCGTGTCCGTGCACTGTTCATCTTCTTCCTCTCGCCGGCGTGCGTGCGCGTGAGAGAGAGAGGGGTGTGAGGGCTCTACTCCAACAATTGGTACCAGAGCCAGGTTAGGGCGAGGCGAGGGCAATCCGCTGGTGTATGTTCTACAGCGGATCGGTGAGTCCACCTCGACAGCCGGCGAACAAGAAACGCGTGGTCCCGCGGCGGAGTGCGGCGGCGGCAACCATGGCGGGCGGCGATGAGAAGACTCCTCCAGGCTCTCCGAAGAAGCCGTTCGGCGGCAAGGGCGGTGAAGACGCCGGGAGCAGCGGGAAGGGGGAGATCGTGCGCGTGGTTCGCGATTTCGGTGGCGGACCGCCGAATTGGCCGATGCTCACCAAGACCAATTACACGCAATGGTCTTTGGTGATGAAGATCAAGATGGAGGCGCGTGATCTGTGGGAAGCGATCGAGCCCGGCGGCGTGTCGCTGAGGGTGGATCGCATGGCCCTCGACGCGATCACGAGCGCCGTGCCGACGGAGATGGTGGCGTCACTGGCGGCGAAGGATTCCGCGCTGGAGGCGTGGAATGCGGTGAAAGAGTGGCGGATCGGGAGCGACCAGGTGCAGCGGGCGGAGGCACAGAGGCTGCTGAGGGAGTTCGAGAACATGAAGTTCAACTCCGGCGAGGGCGTCGACGACTACACCACCCGGCTCCAGAACATTGTCGCCGCGCTTGAGATCGTGGGGGGAGACGATCACGCCGCGGCGAGTGGTGGAGAAGCTGCTGCGCACCGTCCCCAAGTCGCTCCGGCAGGTGGCCGTGGCGATCCAAGTGTCAGCGAACCTCGCCACGCTGACCTTGGAGGATGCGAGCGGGCGTCTGCGTGCGGCGCAGGATGCCGAGGTTGAAGATGGCGATGCTCCGACTCCAGGCGCCGACGGCAAGCTGCTGCTCACGGCGGAGCAGTGGGACGCGCGCCGGCGTGAACGTCGCAAGAAGGATCGCGAGGTGGAGCGCGCGCGCGGTGCTGGTGGGTGCAAGAAGAAGGGAGGCCGTGGTGGCGGCCGTGAAGACAGCGACGACGACGACGACGACGGGCGAAGCAGCGTGCGTTCGGGCGCAAGCGGGAGTCATCGGGGCACCGGAAAGGGCAGGTGCTTCAACTGTGGCATTCGCGGCCATTTCTCCAGGGAGTGCCCCAAGCCACGAAAGGAGGCGGCGATGTTCGGCAAGGTCGAGGAGGAGGCGGCGCTCCTGTAGGCCGGGGTCGTGGAGTCGTGGTTTAGGGGGAGAATGTTGGGAATAAACCACGCCTGGAGTGTGTCCATGGCGTGGCGAGTCTGTGTCGCGTGTGTGGCGCGCGCGTTGTGTTCGTGTGTGTGTGCAGGCGTTCATGGCGCTTAGGTTGTTAGGTTCGTTCGAGTCATAGTCTAGGGAGTTCCTGGAGTCCATTGGTGCATGAGTTCGTGCTCAGGTCTGCGCCATGGACAGCGTCAAGTCGGAACGTCGGTGTGGCCATGTTCCAGGGCAGAACGGCGTGGGCGCGCGCGCTCTACCCAGTCAGGGCAGCTGGAGCTTGAGTTCGTGGTGCAGTGCGATTGCGTGCACGAGTGTGGGCTCGTGTTCGGGCGCGTCGCAAGCCAAGGCAGGACGACGCAGGTGCGGCCGCGTTTGGGTCCATGGCGAGCTCGAGTCCGGTGCGTTCGGCGGAAGCAGAGGAGACCAAGTCGTGGAGTTTGGCGGCAGCGGGAAGGGCGCCACTTGGCAAGCTGGGAGGATTGAGTCCTGGTCTCGCGCGGAGTCTGTTGCTCAAGGCGTGGAGGAGACCGATTCGCCAGGAAGCGTGCGTGCGTGCGTGCGCGGCGGATCCGCCGGCGTAGTGGTGTGTGTGCTGGTGTGCCTACAAATGGCGATGTAAACCCTCTGTAAACGTTTGAGTTGAGTCCAATTGCATCAAGGGAGCGCCAACATACAGACCGTGTGGCGGCCGGGGCGTTCCTCTACAAAATCGTGTCCGTGCACTGTTCATCTTCTTCCTCTCGCCGGCGTGCGTGCGCGTGAGAGAGAGAGAGAGGGGTGTGAGGGCTCTACTCCAACATGATCTCCTACTCCTCCTCCGGCGGCTTCAGCTGCGTCGTGTCCTAAGCTCAGCGTCAGCGGCGACGCCTTTGCTGTTGCATCACCGCCGGAGCCGTGGGTGTTGTCGTTGCTGTACTGCACGATTGCTCTCGTGGTGTGTGCTTCGACCTGGGGGTCAGGCGGTGGCGGCTGAGTGGGAACTGCGACTATGTAGTACCTGCCCGGCGGCGCGTCGGCGACCAACAAGGCGTCCACCGTCTCGCCGGCTGCGATTGCGATGACGTCCGTGGTGAAGGGGTTGACGTAGTTGGCATCTGAAGCAACCACAGTGAACTCGTGGCCGGCGATTCTGAGGTAGAATTCGGAGAAGAGCGCCGCGTTGATTATTCGGAGTAGGTACTTCCAGGCACCACGTGCAGTAGGTAGCATCCTTCGGGGCTGCCTTGGAAATGGAATCAAAACAATAAGCAGCGTCGTTAATGACATCACAATTTTACTGATTCTAAAATATGTCTACTATTAGAAGATCGGGCGGTATAGCCGGTATATATCAGAGAATTAGATACTTCGAAAAAAGTTGAGAAGTGAATAAGTTTATGAATTTGTATGTCTCAAGTAGCAAAAATTATATACTCCCTCTGTTTTTTGATATATGACATTTATGACTAACAAATACTCCCTCCGTCCAGAATATAACTTCATTTAGTATTTTTCAAAGTCAAAACTTTTTCAACTTTAACCAATAATAACTTTTTAAATAATTTATTTTAAATAGAAAAGATTACATATTTTGATAGTTTATTTCATGGTAAATCTACCAATATCATTTTTATATTATTAGCATTTATGATTATTTCGTCATTCATGGTCAAAGTGGAAAAAAATTAACTTTAAAAAAGTCTAAACTAAGCTATATTCTGGAACGAAGGGAATACGTTTATTTTTAAACTAACTAGTTTTCTTAGACATCATATAATTAAAGAAGCAAACGGAATAAGTAATATTTATTACGAAAGATAAATAGTTTAACTCAATACAAGCATGAACTAATTAAAAGCATGAAGGTCATTTCTCTTCTTCCTACTAATCTACTTGAAATTTCATACAATTGCATTCTGTTTGTAACATAGATTGACTGTATTCTTGGGATGGCAATTAAGTGTTGTATATTTATTATTATTTACAAACCTATGATTATGGGTACCTCCATATGAGGCTTATGAAACGGATACGAGCCAGCTTCATGTCTTGGCCGGATGATCAATGCACCGTGGAGGGTTGCCCGTAGGCAGGGGACGTGAGCATGCCACCAAAGAGTGCCTTCCTGCCCAGAGACATTGAACCTATAGGTGAAGTTGTGGTTTGGCAGGATGGGGAGTTGGGTGATCATGGGTACCCCGTCAGCCCGTCAGCCACTGCCTCACTCCATGCCTACATGTGTGAGGACACGAAAGAAAAGATTGAAATAAAGAACACAAGAGAGAAATACTTCGAAAGAAAAAGAGAGATAAAGATTTCTTTTTTATCTCGTGTAAAATATCATTATTCTAATGCTCGAATAATAATTAAGTAGATTTCAGACACTTGAACACCGTATAAATTTAGTTTGATTAATTCATGCATTAGAGACATAGAAAATCTGAATCAAATGGATTCAGCAATGAAGAACTAGGTAGTTAATGATCAATTACCAATGAATTGTTATGTTGTTGGGTGACTTATTGACCACATGAACGGCCACCGAGTCCCCTTCGGTGACGTCGATCACCGGCCCTGGGATCTGCCCGTTCACCACAGTGACCGGTGTCTCCTTGCACAAATGCTTCATTTTCACCGTGCTCACCTGCATATGTATATGTTCCAAAAAAACATCAAGCATATATATACATGTTTGAATCCAGTGCGATTGGGCTTGTAGTCCAATGGTAGGACGGTCCAGTGAGATGCTACCCACTAGAGTTCAAATCCTGGTGCTCACACCTTTTCCTGGATTTTCCAGGATTTACCGGCGTTATGCGTTAAGTGGTAAGCGACGTTTCCGTCGACGACGAGGCGCCATTGGTGACTTCGGTAATCTCCAGATCTGCCGGTGCTCAGTCCTTCGAAGGTGCTCATAGGGGTAGGGTTTGCGTACGTGTATTCATAGGGGTGAGTGTGCGTGCGTGTTGTGAGCGTCTGCGTTGTATTGTGTAATTCTCAAAAAAAGAATCCAGTGCGACGACCGGACGCTGACTATCATTAGGTATTCAGCAGAATGAAAGGCAAATATTGAGCTTACAAGAAAGGTGTGCTCGACTACGGCCGCGGCCGCCAATACAGCCATGGTCGAGAGGAGGAAGACGAAGAAGAAGGCTTTCCTCATGGCGTGCAACTTCATCGAAGGTGGGATCTGGCACAGGCTCAGGATAGTATATGGGATGCCAACGTTTTATATTGTTGCTTGTGACTGACGATCAAGATGGGATCTGAGTCATTCATGATTTGTTTATCGTGTGCTTACCCTGTACCGCTGTTATCTCAACTTCGTGCACAGATGATGGATCTGACTGTTGGATATATACCTTAGAGTCAATTGGATTGGATTCACTAATGGACTTGATGGATTTGATCCATTAGGGTACTAGAGTCTTAGTGGGCCGTAAAGGTTGAAAGGCCCATTAGTGACCTCTATATATACACAAAGGTGGGGAGAGGGGAAACCCTGATCATCTATTTGTTACAGTAGCCACGGTGCTACAGTAACCCCGCACTGCTACAGTAATCCTCGGTGAGCAGTAGCCGTGGGTGAATAGTGATTTCTGCAGCCCCTTCTCCATCTATATCCTCCAGTTCGTGATCGTTCGTGAGGTGCTAGTACATCTACGATCGTCGTTCCTTCCCCGTACGTGTGGATACCTTGGAGGTGCTACGTTTGGAGCACAAGGATGAACCGCACGTGAAGGACAAGGTGGACGTGAGCAACTGCACTGTCTGCTACCTCGACGCGTTCGTCTACATCGAGACGGTTCCGCTGCATCTGTGCGTCTAGTGGTAATCCCGTGATCTCTAATAGCAGCAGTTCCTGTTTTGCGGGGAAAATTTTGTTTTGCGCTAGCGTAGCCACCCCGTATCCCTTCAGTGGTACCAGAGCCGTAGCTGCTAAGTTTTAGATTCGGGATGTGTGCATATGGAGATATGCAGATGTAGATCAAAGTTTTGATCAGTTTCGTGTTCTTGCCGTGATGGTCGTGTAACGAATTACTCCTACCGGTCGGAATTCCGCCATCGGAGTTAAGTGATACACGTAAATCCAGTCACAACGAGAAGGAGATCAATTGGATTGGTCGAATCGAAACTAGGTCAAGTGTCAGGCGCATGGGACGCGTGGTGGCGGCAGATTGGATCTACTACCGGCCCGGGAAAAACCAGAAAACATGTTGTTCGGTAAAACAGTCATAACTTTTCGTGGTTAACTAGGATGAAGACGTTTTCTATACGAAAATTGATCTACAGAAAATTTTACACATGTGATAAACTAGTAATGCTGGTCTCGGCGAAATTAGTTTTGCCAAATTCGGCTTGCAAGATGGTTTTTCGGGCGTTTTAAGTTTGGACGTCGGTATTACGATAATCTATTTTGCAGGTTTTGTGATCGGTATGGCCTATATGTGTATGTGATGCATGTGTGTAATTTTTTCGTGACCTGCGTGTCACGCGTACGGCAATACGGCTGGAGCCACATGTATTGTCAAAATTAATGTAATGGTCTGCGTACCAATTTGTGATGATCTAATGTGCGATTGTGTAACTTTCATTACTACCACGCGTTAGATAGTTCTTGGAGGACTCATCACATGGAGGATGGCACACACAGATCATAGAGATGGAGATCAACATGATGTATAGGTCAATGGAGATGGAGATCACCATGTGACAATAGGCCATACCGTGTTACAACTGTGTGAATGTCGTTCTTACCGTTCTACTTTTACATGCGACAATGGTTGACTTCTTGCGTGTGATGTTACGAGTAGAACGATCCCTTTGGAATTTTAAGTTAACATACCCTCCCAACACTTGCCACCATCCCACGTCTCGTATAATTAGTGGTGGGTCTATGAAATTAGGGTGCCACTAGTTTTCCTTGACTAAACGGGTTTGTATCGGATACTTACACGCATAAGTGTTGATTTGCTTATCAAAGTCATCTTAACGGTTAAGGACTTTGGGGCATAAAGGTTGGGAGCCTAGACATAAAGATGTCACCCAACAACAGGAGTCATATGTGATATGATTAGCAAAGAGTTCCTTACCGATCTACCTTGTTTACTAGCGGTGACGCAAAAGCTCACTAGTAGACTTGTTAGTTGTGGATTCTGAATCACTAAGTATCAACGTGGGGATATTGATTTTAGTGGGAGTAAATTTTTTTATTTTACTCAGTCATAGATATTGTCTTAGCATTTTGCATTTATTATTTTGTTGTAGATGGCACCTAGTAAGGAATTTTCTTTGCATACGATCCTTGAGAAGGACAAGTTGAATGGAACGAACTATACGGGTTGGATCCGTAACCTTAGAATTATTCTCAAAGCTGAGAAAAAGGAAGAGGTTCTAGACACCCCTTTACCAGAGGAGCCTGATGAAAATGCAACACTCGCTGAAAAGAACGCTTACAAGAAGGCATGGGATGTCGATCTTGAAGTGGGTTGCCTTATGCTTGCGTGTATGGAACCTGACTTGCAAATGCAGTTTGAGTCAGTCCATGTGCACGATATGGTCATGGCACTCAAAGATATGTTCGCCACACAGGCTAGGACTGAAAGGTTCAATGTCTCTAAAGCCTTTGTTGAGTGCAAGTTGGCAGAAGGCGCGCCAGTAGGACCACATGTAATCAAAATGGTTGGTTACGTTCAGAGGTTGGAGAAGCTAGGCTTCCCACTGGGCAAGGAGTTGTCAATTGACTTCATTCTCACGTCTCTTCCGCCTAGCTATGGGAACTTCATCTCGAACTACCATATGCATGGGGCGGAGAAGGGCTTGAATGAACTGTGTGGTATGCTAAAGACAGCAGAGAGTGACATCAAGAAAGGCGCTGGCAGCAGTCATGTGATGGCGATCCAAAACAAGCCGACCTTTAAAAGGAAGGGTAATTCTTGGAAGAAGAAAGGCAAGGCCAAGGATAAGATCCCCATGCCAAACCAGGCACCCAAGGCTAGTCCAGCTGCCAATGCTGAATTTTTTCATTGTAAGGAAATTGGTCATTGGAAAAGAAACTGCAAGCTGTACCTAGCTTCTTTGAAGAACAAGAGAAGTAAGGGTACTTCCATTTCAGGTACACTTCATGTTTACGTTACAGATCATATTTTCCTCGCTGATACTGTTATTAATTCTTGGGTATTTGATACCGGATCGGTTGCTCACATTTGCAATTCGATACAGGGAATGATAAGAAGTAGAAGCGTTGAAAGAGGAGAAGTTGATTTCCGCGTGGGCAATAATGCAAGAGTTGCTGCGTTGACCGTCGGGACGATGCAACTCCACCTCCCGTCAGGATTTATTATGGAGTTGAATAATTGTTATTTTGTTCCTAGTTTGAGTCGAAACATTTTATCCCCTTCATATTTGATGAAGGATGGTTATTCATTTGCGAGTGAAAACAATGGTTGTGTGATCTCTAAGGATAATATGTTTGTGGCTTGTGCATCCATTGTGAATGGCTTATTTATTTTAAATCTTGATGATTCACCTATCTGTAACATAAGTGCTAAAAGGTCTCGACCTAATGATTTGAGTCCTACCTACATATGGCATTGTCGTTTGGGTCACATCAGTGAAAAGCGCATGAAGAAGCTCCATAACGATGGATTTTTAACTTCGTTTGATTTTGAATCCTACGAGACATGTGAAGCTTGTTTGCTAGGCAGGATGACCAAGATGCCTTTCTCAAGTTTTCCTGAGAGAGCCTCAGACTTACTGGAACTCATACATACGGATGTGTGCGGACCAATGAGTACGACAACTAGAGGTGGATACCAATACTTCATAACGTTCACTGATGATTTAAGTAGATATGGTTATGTCTATTTAATGAAGCACAAGTCTGAAACTTTTGAAAAGTTCAAAGAATTTCAGAGTGAAGTAGAAAATCAACGTGGAAAGAAAATCAAGACCTTGCGATATGATCGTGGAGGTGAGTATTTGAGCCACGAGTTTAGCAGCCATCTAAAGAGTTGCAGAATTATTCCACAACTTACGCCACCTGGAAAACCTCAGAGAAACGGTGTATCCGAGCGACGTAATCGAACCTTGTTAGAGATGGTCCGATCAATGATGAGCCAGTCAGACCTACCATTATCATTTTGGGGTTATGCTCTAGAAACCGTAGCTTTCACTTTAAATAGGGTACCTTCTAAGTCCGTAGTTAAGACACTATATGAGATGTGGACTGGTAAGACTCCCAGTTTGTCTTTTCTGAAAATTTGGGGTTGTGAGGTTTATGTCAAGAAACTTCAATCAGATAAATTAACACCCAAATCGGACAAGTGCATATTCGTGGGATACCCAAAGGAAACCTTAGGATATTATTTCTACAACCGGTCGGAAGGCAAAGTGTTTGTCGCCCGGAATGATGTTTTCTTAGAGAGAGAGTTTCTTAAAAGAGAGCAATGTAGACAGAAGGTGTATCTTGAAGAAATTCAAGATGAGCCGCTTGGGCAAGATTTCACAAGTGATGCTAATGTAGCTGAGCGAGTTGAGATGCACATGGCAAGAGAAGCACCACCACCACCACAAAGGTCTGAAAGGGCACGTCGCGCAACTGATAAGCTCAATCTCATGATCACGGGAGAGCGCGACATATTATTGTTAGACAATGATGAACCTATGACATATGCGGAAGCAATGATGGACCCAGATTCCGAGAAATGGCAAAATGCCATGAGATCTGAAATAGATTCCATGGGTGACAATCAAGTTTGGAACTTGGTTGACCTGCCAGATGGTGTTAAACCCATAGAGTGTAAATGGATCTATAAAAAGAAGAGAGACATGGATGGGAATGTTCACATCTATAAAGCTCGACTTGTTGCAAAAGGTTTTCGACAAGTTCAAGGAGTTGACTACGACGAGACATTCTCACCCGTAGCGATGCTTAAATCTATTCGAATCATTCTAGCTATAGCTGCATATTTCGATTATGAGATATGACAGATGGATGTCAAAACAGCTTTCCTAAATAGGAATCTGACTGAGGATGTGTATATGACACAACCTGAGGGATTTGTTGATCCAACCAATGCTGGAAAGGTGTGCAAACTTCAAAAGTCCATTTATGGATTGAAGCAGGCATCTCGGAGTTGGAACCTTCGCTTTGATGAAGTGGTCAAAGGGTTTAGCTTCATTCAGAGTGAAGAAGAGCCTTGTGTTTACAAGAAGGCAAGTGGGAGCTCTGTAGTATTTCTAATCTTGTATGTGGATGACATATTGCTGATTGGAAATTACATTCCTATGCTTGAGACCGCTAAGACCTCATTGAAAAATAGTTTTTCGATGAAGGACTTAGGTGAGGCGGCATACATTTTGGGCATCAAAATCTATAGAGATAGATCAAAAAGGCTTATAGGATTAAGCCAAGACACTTAGATTGATAAAGTGTTGAAAAGGTTCAACATGGAAGAGGCGAAGAAAGGGTTCTTGCCTATGTCACATGGCATACATCTTAGCAAGACTCAGTGTCCTTCGACTACTGATGAGCGGGAACGCATGAGTAGAATACCGTATGCTTCAGCCATCGGATCTATTATGTATGCAATGATATGTACACGTCCAGATATTTCGTATGCGCACAGTGTTACAAGCAGATACCAATCTGATCCAGGTGAGGGTCACTGGACAGCGGTTAAAAATGTTTTTAAGTACTTAAGAAGGACTAAAGGCATGTTCCTAGTCTATGGTGGTGAGGAGGAGCTCGTTGTAACGGGTTACACCGATGCTAGTTTCCAAACTGACCAAGACGATTCAAAGTCGCAATCAGGATACGTATTTACGATAAACAGTGGTGCTGTGAGCTGGAAGAGTTCCAAGCAGGAGACAGTGGCTGATTCTACAACAGAAGCCGAGTACATCGCGGCTTCGGAAGCTGCAAAGGAGGGTGTTTGGATAAGGAAGTTCCTTTCTGAACTTGGTGTGTTTCCGAGTGTCTCTAGCCCATTGGATCTTTACTGTGACAACAATGGGGCTATTGCGCAAGCAAAGGAGCCAAGGAACCACCAAAAGAATAAACATGTACTGCGGAAATTTCATCTGATACGAGAGATCGTTAGACGAGGTGATATCAAGATATGCAAAGTACACACGGATTTGAATGTTGCAGATCCTTTGACAAAACCCCTTCCACAGCCTAAGCATGAGGCGCACATGAGAGCTATGGGTATTAGATACATTCTAGATTAGCTCAAGTGCAAGTGGAAGAATGTTAGAAATATGTCCTACAAGGAATCATAGAGATGATTATATTTCATTGTATCCATGACACTTTGTTCTTTTATTGAATATCCATGAAAGACGACTTGTATTTGATTGACAATTATGTGAATTGTTTGTGAAACTCTTTTACTTGTATGGTTATTCAAAAGTTGTCCCTAGTATGAGTTAATGACTAGTACATGTATTAGTTGATGACTATGTTTCACAAGTCATGAACATGGAGATGTATAACTAATAATGTGGGCACATGTATGACATGGGGCTGGACTGACCCAATTTGAGACTTTGTTATGTAGTTCTCTGTTTACACAACGTATACGCTATGTCCTTAGACTTGAGTTTGTCGCATGTACTCAAGATGTGAATTGACCTACTTAGGGGCTATCAACCGCTACTTCGTAACTGGGTAGTCATAAAGGTGACTTTCGGGTTTGTTAGGAAGCATGCTGTGAGGCATGGTCAATCAAGATGGAATTTGCCCCTCTCTACTTGAGAGAGATATCTCTGGGCCCCTCGAGTGACCGGATCAAGAAATGCATAGCCATACTAGGTTAAGAGTTAACCCCTTTTAAAAGATCTGAATCACAATATCGAGAAAGAGAGGTCAGCTTGAAGCTATACCAAATATCGTGAGGCAAAGGGAATAGCATGTATGAAACGATGTGTGGTTCGTCTGATAAGATCTTTACGTATGCATAGGAGTTGACATGTCTTGCTAGAGGCCGCTATCAACTATTGGTCGAGTAGGAGTACTCGGGCCATGTCTATATGTGCGTGAACCCATAGGGTCACACACTTAAGGGGTTTGGAACATTAGAAAGCTTGCGTATGTGATTGTCTCTAGTGCAAGTGGAAGACTGTTGGATATATGCCCTAGAGCCAATTGGATTGGATTCACTAATGGGCTTGATGGATTTGATCCATTAGGGTACTAGAGTCTTAACGAGCCGTAAAGGTTGAAAGGCCCATTAGTGACCTCTATATATACAAAGGTGGGAAGAGGGGAAACCCTGATCATCTATTTGCTACACTAGCCGTGGCGATACAGTAACCCCGCGCTGCTACAGTAACCCGCGGTGAACAGTAACCATGGGTGACTAGTGATTTCTGCAGCCCCTCCTCCATCTATATCCTCCAGTTCGTGATCGTTCGTGAGGTGCTAGTACATCTACGATCAGCGTTCCTTCCCTGTACGTGTGAATACCTTGAAGGTGCTACGTTTGGAGCACAAGGACGAACCGCACGTGAAGGACAAGGTGGACGTGAGCAACTGCACTGCCTGCTACCTCGACACGTTCGTCTACATCGAGACGGTTCCGCTGCATCTACGCGTCTAGTGGTAATCCCGTGATCTCTGACAGCAGCAGTTCCTGTTTTGCGGGGAAAATTTGTTTTGCGCTAGCGTAGCCACCCCGTATCCCTTCACTGACGACACAGGCTCCAACTAGTTGACCCTCTCGTGATGTTGAACAACACCATGCACGTTGACTCCATTAATTAACCCACACGTCATGACTCGTGAGGACGCAGCATACCTTCTGCTAGTTTTGGATGCATGTGAAGTGTGAACCATGGCGCTAGACAGATAGGCTCCTAGAAGGCTAGAAGGTAAAAACCCGTATCTCCAATAACTTATCATTAGAGACGCAAAGTTGGAGATGCGAAAAAATGTGTCTCCTATGTGAGCTAATCCACGTCTTCTATAAGATATTTTTAGGGTGCGTTTGGTACAGCTCCAAAAGCAGCTCCCGGAGCTGTTTTTGCTGGAGCTGTACCAAACGGGGTAAAAAAACAGTTCCTCCATGGAATCTGTTTTTCGAGCCCCTCTCTGGAGTCGTTTCATGCAGGCGAAGCTGCAAAAATGCAGCTTCGCCCGCTCCGTCTGCAGCTCCTCCCCCTCTTTCCTCTTTCTGCCCTCGGGCGAGGGGTCCATGGGCGCGGTGGAGGCGGCCTCCGCCGGCTGGCGTGGTGGAGGCGAAGAAGGCCAGCGGCGGCGTAGCTCGGAGCTGGACGAAGAAGTCGCTGGAGGCCGGCTGCGCGGACCTGGTGGAGATGAGGCCGGCGACGAGGATGGCAGTGCGGGCGTGGGCGGGGAGCTGAAGGACGGCGACGACGCGGGGGAGTTGGACGGCGGCGCTGGCACAGGAGGGCGGAGGAGGCCGGCGGGCGGGTGCGGAGGAGGCCGGCGGGCGCGGTGTAGGCCGGCGGGCGCGGAGGAAGCGTGCGGGCGCGGAGGAGGCCGTCCGGCGGGCAGGTGCGGAGGAGGCCGGGGAAGGACGTCGGCGGAGGGGGCGCAGGCGGCTGGGTCGGAGCGCCGTGACCCACGGCGACGTCTGTGGATCGGGATGGAAGGAAAGGAATGGAGGAATGGATAAGGAAGGAAGGAGAAAAAAAAGGGAAAAGGAGAGAGAAAAATAAATGAAAAGATGAAATAAATATTAAAGGAAAAAGAAAATAAAAAGAAGGGAAAAAGAAAAACAGGAGAAGGGTATTATGGGTATTTCACTTTTTTATCCACGTTATATCGTCGAGAGAAGCTGTTTTGTCAAACGTTTTTCTAAAACCGTTCCAAATTCATCGGAGAATCTGCTCCACCAACACAGCCACAGCCGGAGCTGGCACAGCCGCACCCACAGCTCTACCAAACACACCCTTACACACACAGTGTCTCTCTAACAACTAGACGAGCTAGCTAGTTGTTTGGCTCCAACTTGAACCCAAGTCAATAGCCCGTGTCCCCATCCCTAATTGTTGCTGTGACTACAAACGAGGGCACCTCTATGCAGTCAAAAATAGAAGCCTTGTGTTCCTTCCACACCTCCCAAGTCTCAACAAGTTAAGATGTTGAGCGATGGTATTCCTGGTGCCCAACAAGCTCTAGCCGATCACTATAATTGTAAACCGAGATAATGTGGTCCCAATTTGATGGGTATAGTGTTGACGTCCTGTAAATATCTCGGTCCAAATGTTAAATTGAGCATCAAAATTAAATGGTAAAATTTTAAAAAAAATCTCAATCCACATGATTACATGATTTTAAAAAATGGTAAATTTTAACTTGGATATCAAAATTAAAATTTTACACACCATTGGATTTCTGACAACAAAAATTTCACAACAAGATCCCACTTGACTATACTTAGATGAACCTTTTTTATTAAATTTTTTAATTAAGGTTGTACATTTTACGTGCATATCTTTGGAACAAACTTTATAAACTCACGAAAAAAATTTTACATACCAAATAAAATATATCAACTAACAGAAAAAATAGTTACAAAATAAACAAACATACACATCGAACAAATTATACAAACTCACCGAACAAATATTTGCAGAGAGCGAACAAATACTTATTATGGAATAAAATAAGATACTAAAGAAAAAAAAGGACATAAAAAAGAAGAACCTTCAAGTGTTATAGTCGCAAAACTTGTAATCAATAACAATAAGTCTATATATAATAAAATGAGAGGATATAACAAATAAAGAAAACAAGCTATAGAACTCATCGAACTAATTAGAATATTTGATGCCTCGCACAATGTACTACTACCTTCATTCTTATATATTTGACGCCGGCCGACCAAAATGCAGATCATTTAAAACTAAGGCTGCTGTCCAAAACGTCAAATAAAAGCGACCGGAGCGAGTATCTTTTTTATATCTTCCCGTAAATAAAAATAGATAATCATTATTAAGCAATAAAGAAACATAAAACGAAAAAGAAAACAAGGAAGAAAAAGTACAAATAAGAATGAAGCGTTGCAGGAAAAGTAACAGAAAGAAAAAGAATAAAAAATGGAAGAAAAAGAAAAGGAGAGGAGCGAAACGGATGGTAAAAATCGAAACATATAATAATAAAGGAAAAAAGAAACAGCAGGCAGAAGAATCCATATCGATGGGCCGCAGTGCTAGATAGGCCGGCGTCCATTTTGAACCGTCAGATGGGCTCAATTTTTGGGTGGTTTGGTGTGGATCCACTTTGGCGGCTGAAATATTTCCTGTTAGTTTGGCGCGAGTCAGACAGGCAACCAAAGGTGCTCAGTACTCCGGAAGTGCTCATAAAGGTGTGGTTTCGCACGTGTGTTTATAGAGGTGAGTGTGTATGTGTGTTGTGAGTGTCTATGTTGTACTTGTGTAATTCTCAAATAATATATATATACCTACGCGAAGATGGATAAGGAATAAAATTATAAATAAGGTTCAGTTTCTTTTATCAAGCCACCAAGGCCCGTGACGACCATTCAACATTTTTAACCAATTGAAACATGTTGACTAACATTTTTAGATATGTTGACCAACATTTTTTATCAAGATTTTTTCGAAATATTGAACCAATATTTTTCAAAAAAATGTTGGATCAGTATATTCAAAGTGTTGGACAAATAATTTTTTCAACGTTTTTCAAGAAGTTTTGGACCAACATTTTTTCAACATTTTCCGGACCAACATTTTATCAGCATATTCATGAAAAAGTTCCAAATGGAAAAATGTTTGACCGGCTTCTTGGGCTCCAGCGGCCGGCCTAAGAGGCACGCCAGGACGGGAAGGCGTGGTAGCACTCCTGCAGCCATCCTCGGAGGCGCACAGCACGGGAGCCACAATGGCGAGCAGGAGGCGACAACGGCGAGCAGGGAGCACGACGGCGGCGAGTAGGGAGCAGGTGTCGGGGCTGGGTCGGCCGGCGGCAGGAGCCGTGGCGGCGCAGCAAAGGAGGGGCAGTGTCGGGGTTCTCTACCGCCGGACAGTAAATTTGTATCGATCGTGTGTCGGACCCGGAGGGTTAGCACAAGAGACACCGGGATTTAGACTGGTTCGGGCCTCCGAGGAGTAATACCCTACGTCCAGTATCGAGCTGTCGTGTTCTCGTGTTAGGGTTGTTTGTAGTAGGGGTTACAAACTTGTCGGGAGAGGGTGTCGAGCCCAAGTCCCTGGGGTGTGAGAGTTCGGTTCGTCATCCCTTGTGACGGTTGCCCTCCTCTTCCTTTTATAGACGCAAGGGAGAGGGGCAAAAAGGGAAACAAAGTAAAAGCTACAGTGCTAGCCGCTGGAATGTCTTCTCGCACGTCGCTGTCCGTCAGGGTGCATTGAAGAGGGCTGAGCTGGGTTGTCGTTGAGGTCGCCGCTTGGCCGGGCGGGGCTGTTTATTTTGGTCACCTGGCGCCTCCTCCGAGCACTTTGGTGTTGACTCAACCCGTCTGAGTGCGAGATGAGCTCGCCACGTTAGGGCCTAATCGTAGGCCAGCGCTAAACGTAGAGGGCACTCGAGTGCCTCGGTCGGAGTTGGCGTGCTGCAGGGTCGGATGGGACGGCGCGTTGAGGACTGTGCGGTCGAACAGTGCTACATTAAGGCTCATGTCTGAGCCGGCCACCGACGTGTGCCACCATCTGGCGTGTTTGCATGGCATGGGGAACTGGCGCCCCACGTGTCGTAGCGGGGGAGTCCGTGCGTCGGGGCGGCGCCACGTTGCGTGGACCGCGTTTTGGCCGGAGACGGAAACTGCTCGTGCGAACGAGCCGGTTGTCGGAGGCGAGGCGGAGACTTGTCGTGCGAGGCGGAGACTTGTCGGAGAAGCTTTCTCCTAGTAGTAGACTTGTCGAGGAAGCTCCCAACTGGTCGGAAACAAGACGTCTTGCCAGTGATGGTCTTGACAGGGGTCTTCAGTCCTCCTTATCTTGAATCTTGGCCTTCACATTGTCAATGGTGTCAGATGACTCCACCTCAAGAGTGATTATCTCGCCGTCAAAGGGGGGCCCTAATCCGGGCCCTCGTCAGTAGCCCCTGAGCCTGGGAGGGAGTCAAGGACTCGCCCACAGGCTCAGATGAAAGGCGTAGTAAGGATGTTTTACTCTTGGTCTTCTCGGTGGGTGCGCGCGAGCGCATCCGCCGGATGTAGCCCCCGAGCCCATGAGTGAGTTGTAGACTTGCTCGTGGGGTTTTGATCTTCAGTGGCGTTGTCGTGGTTCTAGGATCTTTTGTCGAGGTAGTTGTGACGGTCGTGGGCGTCGTGGTGGTCGTGGCCAACGTGGCGGATGAGACGGTTTGAAAAGACGGAGTGGGGGCGGTTCAGATACCTGGGCCCAGCGAGGATCGAGGCATCGTGTAGGCGAGCGTCAGTTACGCCGGGGTGCGCGCGCGTGAGCAGGCGTCTTTTCGGCGTGGCGGGCCCAGCATTTAAGGCCGGTGGCCGCACCCCTTCCTTTTTAACCGCGCGCCGGCTGAGGCTTTGGAACTTTTACTCTCCTGCCTTTTCCACTGCCGTCGCCATCTGCCTCCCTCACCCCTCTCGCCCACAGCGTCGCCGCCCCTTTCGCCGGAGCCGTACGCGAGAGCTTGCCGTCGCCATGTCGAATTGGTCGCGCTCCAACGTGTCCCGCACGATGCTGCACCGCCTGGTCGCCGCTGGGCAGCTCCCTCCGCTCACCGACGCCGAAGAGTGGAGGGTGCCCGAGGAGGAGTCCATGCCGCGCCCGCCGAGGGGGTACGTCGTCTCGTTCGTGGCGTTCCACGAGCGTGGCTTCTCCATCCCCGCCGGGCGGTTCATCCGGGCGGTCCTCTACGAGTACGGGCTCCAGCTCCAGCACCTCAACCCGAACAGCGTCCAACAAATGGCGGCGTTCGAGGCGCTGTGCGAGGGATACTTGGGGATCGGTGCCCACTGGCACCTCTTTAAGTACTTCTTCATGTTCGCATGCTTGAAGGATGGCCCCCTCCCGGCGTCCATCGGCTGCGCCAACCTCCGGATGAAGCAAGGCCGGGGCAGCAAGTACATTCCCTTCTTGCTGACCAGCTCCAACAGCGGCTGGCACAAGGGGTGGTTCTATCTCAAGAACGACCCCGAGCACGCGCTGCCGGAGTTCACCGGAAAGTCCATCGCCCAGGCGCCAAGAAGCTGGACCGACGGACCTCCGAAGGCGAAGCAGGAGAAGTTACTCATGGAGCACTGGGCGGCGCTGGCCCGCCTTCGCAAGGCCGAAGTCGATCTGGCGGCCGTCATTGGCCAATACCATGCCCGGGGGTCGTCCCGCTCCGCAGGCGGCCCCTTCGTCTTTGTGAGATGACGGCCAAGAGGGCCCCTTGGACGGGGACCGTGACCGCGCCCGAGCCGCCATCACTGGACGAGATCCAGCGCCGCGTGTCGGTGGCCATCGGGAAGGCGTCCTTCATGTGGCCGCCATCGCAGCTCCTGCCGATGCTCCCCAACGAGGGGACTGAGAAGCTCGTAAGTGATTTCTTCCTCTGATAAGTTCTCCAACTAGTTCGGTGTCTTTATTCGATTTGGATCTTCTCAGGGACTCTTGATGGTCGTTGAATTCCTTTTGCTTCTTTATTTTTAGCTGAGGAGCTCCCACCTTGTGCCCGCGAAAGCCCCTCTCCTGGAGGAGGCGATCTTCAAGCGCAACCAGGCGGCCGCGGACAAGCGGAGGGCCGAGCGCAAGGAGCGACACAAGGAGAAGGAGATCGCAAAGTGCGATCGGAACGACAATCGCATCAAGCGCCGCAAGGCGGGGGAGCGCAATGTCTCCTCCAATGAGGATCCGTCGCCGTCGCCGCCATGGAGTGGGGACGAGCCGAGCGTGGAGGTTGATTAGAGCGGCATATCCGGGTCGCCCCTTCCTTCGCCGCGCTGGGCGGCGGAGGTGAACTCGTCACAGCGGTCGGATCTGGGCGCCCGCGAGAAGGGTTCGGGTTCCAGCTCGCAGCCGGGGGCCCGCCCCGCCCGAGAAGATCAAAGGATGACCCGCTCTCAGGCGGCCCCTGGTGGTTCACGCGCCTCCGAGGGGCGGAGAGATCTCCCACGCCGGGACGATCCGCCCAAGCGGCCGGCGGAGCGAGAACCTTCCCCCCGCCACCTCTTCGACGGCTCTGACCGTCCGGACTCGGACTCCCTGAGGAGGCGTTCGTCGTCCAAGGCGAGGTCGACCCCGCCGGTGTCTGCACCGGGCGCGCCGCAGGGAGGGGATACGAGCACCCCCAGCGGCGCCTCCAATCTCTAGTCATCCACGGTGGCGGCGCCCCGGCCGTGCAAGTTCCCCTCTCCACTGGTGGGAGTCAGGGGCCGGCCTCCGGCGCGGCGGAGGCCGGGAGGACAGCCCCCGAGCTGCCGAGGGATCGAAGCACTACCCCTAAGCCATCGGGGGATCGAAGCGCCGCCCCCAAGTCGTCGGGGGGCGACAGACCAGTTCCCGCGCTGGCGGAGCGTCGGGAACCGGCTTTCGAGCGGGCGGGGGCCAAAAGGCCAGCCCCCGAGTCGGGCCCATCGGATAGGCCCGTGAAGCGGGTTCGCGTCCGGTCCACCATGTAAGTTCTCGCTCGCTACTCCTCATCGTTTTACCGTTCTTCGTTTTCACTTTGCTTCTTGTTTTTAATTCGCACTTGCCTCAGCCGCACCGACACCGGCGTGCTCAGCCTTGCGCCGCTGAAATGCGCAGTGCTGGGCGCGCGCGACCCGCAGCCCGAGGGCCGCCCGTTGCCTCCCTACGCCGAACCGTTGGCAGAGCAGGCCGGGAGCGAGCTGGTCGTGGCGACCGAGGTCGTCGAGACGGTAGTACCTCCGCCGGCGTCGGACGCCAACAACTTGGCCGAGAGGCGGGTGACCCCTGAGGTGAACGTCATCCAGGCGGTGACCGAGTCGTTGGTCGGGGCCACCGCGGGAGGCGGTGATGTTGCGAGGGCGTCTTCGGAGGAGATCGTGCCCCCGCCGCCTTTGGGCGGCGGACATGAGGTCGAGGTGCCGGCGGAGGCGGAAGCTTCAGTGCCTGTGTCATCGCAGGCGGGCGGGGACGCGGTGGAGGTGCCAGCAGCTGACACCGCGGCTGCCCGCCCTCGGGAAATCATCGACCTTGACGGGCCCGACCTCCCGGGCAACGATACGGCAATCTTCAAGGCCACGCTAGAGCGGTTGCTGTCGGACCCAGAGGAGTCGGGGGTCGAGGCCTCCGAGCTGCTACGCCCGAGGCTGCGACCACAACTGGAGCAGCGAAGCCCGTTGACAAGGAGCCCGCGCTCGGCGCGGCCGTGACGGAGCAGCCGGAGCTGAGCCCGGTCGGAGCTGTCGGGGCTCCCGAAGCCCCAGCCACATTGGAGGCAACCGAGGAGGTCCTCGGAGAACCTACAGCTGACGCAGAGCTGACTCACGCCGCGTCCTCGTCCCTTGCAGCGGTCGTGGGAACAACTGCAGCGAGCGCGCCGGAGTCGTCGTCACCCCGGCCTACCGCCCCTGTCACCGAAGCGGCGCCCATTGCAAGCCCGACCCGCCCAGCCCCACAAGAACACGACACTCCCGGGAGCGCTGTGGGAGTCGCCTCCCCGGAGATCCAGGAGGTCGGGGAGGGCTCAGGAGCAGGCTTGCTGCCGGGGCCCGAGGAGGACGGCGCGCGGATCACCGACCTCGTGCGCTCCACGTGGGCGGTTGCTTACGAGGCGGACGCGTTCGATGACGAAGACGAGGAGACCGCGGCCTGCCGCAGCCTCGAGCGGGGTCTCGGGTGGGCACGTCGTGCGTTCGACGAGCTCATCCTTCCCGCGATGACGGTAAGTCCCTTTGAACCATGAGCTTAATCTTGTCTTTTCCATTCTTGCAAATCTTGTGATGGATGCCCTCTTGCTCGGGACAGGCGCTCGCGGAGTGCAGTAGAAGGAAGGCACGCACCATCGGCGAGCTCCAGGCAGAGAGGACCTAGCTGGAGATGCAGCTGGTGGTCGCTCGTCTGGCCGTCGCCGGGGCGGTGGCGAATGAGGCGTCGTCGAGGGCCACGCTCGAGGCCGCCGTGAAGTCCGTGGAAGACCGCGCCACGGCCGCACAAGCCATGGTTGCCAGCGCCGCGACGGAGCGGGAGTCCCTTGAGGTGAGGTTGGCCCAGGCGGAGGGAAGATCGAGGAGTTGCGGGCCGCCGCGACGACCGCCGACGATGCCGCCGAGAAGGCCACAGCCACCGCCGAGACCGCCGCCCAGAACATCACTCAGACTGCCGCCCAAGAGAAGGCGGCGCTTGAGTCGAAGGTGGCGGAACTGGGGCAAGACTTGGGCGCCGCCAGAGCGGACCTTCAGACAGCCAACAAACAATTCTCCGAGGTGGTCAACAAGCTCCAGGACGCCACCGACGAGGTGACCCGGCTTCGTGACGCCAACTCCAAATTGGCGTAGGATGTTGACGGTGAGTGAGCCTCGAACGCTTCTAGTTGCGAGTTTCTTTCTCTTCGTTGGTTTTTGTCGATGTGGATCTGTCTTCTCGTAGTCTCAGGGCTGCGTGCGTATCGCGCTGCAATGACCGTGAAGCTCACGGAAAAAACGGAGGAGGTGAACGCCGCCGAGCTCAAGATCCTCGAGAAGGACGGCTCGATCAAGCGGCTGTCGGAGCAGCTTGAGAGTAAGTTTCTTCGATCCCGCCTGAAAGTGCATCTTGGCCCCTAAGTGGATTTTGGTGAATTGAATGACAAAACGATTAAAGGACTAATGTATTTGTCTAAGATTATGAGAAGGTTTATTTAGATATTCATGAGCAATTATTGAAGTATTTATTTGTGGATGAATATTATATGGCTCACATTGAAGAAGACAAATATATGGATGATCCTATTGCATAAGTGACAAATATCAAGCAATAAAGGAAGATAAATATTGGGACAATTTGAGAAGGTTAATGTATTGCCTCCCATACTAGACATAGCTTGATTAAGATTACAAGGATCACAAAAGAGAAGATGGTAATTCTCTAAGTCAAGTGCAAAGCTTCATGTGGTAATCGAGAAAGGACATAAGGATGAGTGTACACTTTATGGTTCTAATTTGGAAGCTTGCACATTCGTTGTCAATCAAGATCAAGCATTTGAAGCGGGTTTTTCAAATGAAGGTTAATTATGTATGAAGCAAAGTGGAACTCAAAAGTGGATTGGATAAGTGATGAAGAGATCAACCGAGATGTTTAGGATGAGGGACTAAGCAATCTCTGGGGCCGTAGCTAAGCCACCATTAGTGTTCTGCTAAGTTGAAGTTCTAGCATCCGTGGGGTCTCCAAGTATCATATCCAAACCTTAACCGAGGGAAGCAATGCAAGTCATCAACATGTTATGATTGGGAATATGGAGTGACTTATGGATCCAAGTGTGCATTCTTATGCTATATGAAAAGATCCTAAGTCACTAGCTCAAGTATGGACGTGCTCAAGTCAAAGGCTATGTTGAAAGCCCTCAAGTGGATATTGCTCAAGTATGGCAAGATTGAAAGACATTCAAGCTCAAGAGATCAACAAAGTGTTTTTATTTATTCTTGAGTATAGGTATGCCGTACTATCAAGAGGGATGCAACATTAGCGAGTTGACCAAGTCAAAGTGCTCGTTAGTTGACCTAAGTGAGATCTAGCCTTGAGAGCCTTAGAGTGTGCTAACAAACCCTCCTAACCTAACCTGAGCCACTTCATCTCTTTGGTGAAGTGTTAGAATCATAGAAAGGGTTTTGGGGGTGACTCGGGCCTGACCGGTCTGACCAGTCAGGGGCACCGGTCTGACCGGTGCCGCTAGCCCCAACGGCTAGTTTTTCAAACACCGGTCTGACCGGTGTGAGGCACCAGTCTGACCGGTGCCGCCCGAGGGCTAACGGCTAGTTTTCTCCTTTGAGGGGTATAAATACCCCAAGCCTTCTTCAGTTGAAGGTTGCTGTTTCTAGTGGTGTTGTTGAGGTCCTAAGCCAATTCTTGCAAGCCCTAAGCCTTAGTGGCTCTCCCCAACCATCTCTTTGTGAGATTTGTGGATTCAAGCCACATCCTTTGTGTTGGGTTGAGAGAGTGAGCTCAAGAGCATCTCTGTAAGCTAACAAGAGCATTCCCATAGCTTGAGCACTTCGGTTTCGCGTCTACAAGCTTTGAAACATTTGTTACTCTTGGAGGTTTGCCTCCTAGACGGGTAGGCGTCGCCGGCTAGCTCCCAAGGTTGTGGTGAGCAGCGGGATGTTTGTGAGGGCTGTGATCTTGCCTTTTCGTGAAAAAGATCGCCTTAGTGGAAAGGAGGAAAGTGGTTGAAAGAGACCCGGCTTATTGTGGGAATTGTCCCTTACAAGCTCCTCAACGGAGACGTAGCCGTTCCTTAGTGGGCGGTGAACTTCGGGAAACAAATTCTTGCTTCTTTGTGTGGTTTGCCTCTCTAAGTTGTTTTCTAGCATATTTGATTTCCTTCTGCTTCGATCTACTTAGGTGTGCTACTTGTGTGTGCAGGGCTCATTACCTTACTTGAGATCATCTACAAAGGCCACTGACCAAATTTGGTTCGTGCCAGAAGTCAAGAGGAGCTTGAAGTTGTTTTTGCAGGTGCTCTGTGCTACACCAGTCTGACTGGTGCAAGGCAACAGTCTGACCGGTGCCTCCTGTGAAGTGAAGTGCTACACCGGTCTGACCGGTGAGGCCCATCAGTCTGACCGGTGGACACTGACAGATCAAGTTTTGGGGAAGAAAAGTTTAAATCGGTCTTCTCGCCTATTCACCCCCCTCTAGGTGACATCAAGGTCCTTTCATCACCTCGCTCTTTTCTCGACTAGGTCGCACCATGTTCGTTCATTGCCACTTGTCGACCTTTTCAAAGACTAAGGTCGAGCTCGAGCAGTCCCGGATGACCCAGGAGCAGGTCGGGGTCGAGCTCGAGCAAGCCAAGAACGCCCAGCGCGAGTCGGAGACCTCCCGCAAGGCGAGCATCATGGAGCACGCCAAGCTTGGGAGAGCTATCGGCAGGGTCCTGTCAGGGCTCGGCGTTCCCGTCGGGCCGATGCTCCCCGACATGCTTCTAGAAGAGGTCGGGCACCTCCCGGAGGTGATCAAGGAACGGGAGCTGTCGACTGCTCGGAGGGTGGTGCACAGGGTGCTCGCCATGTTCAACTCGCACTATCAAGGGCTAGACCGCATGGCGTTGAGCGGCGACTGGGCCCCTGGTAGCTCCGACGAGTATTGCGACCGACTTGAGGAAGACTTTGCCTCCTTCGCCCGTGACATGGCCGACACCGCCATGAAGGACATGGACCTGATACCAAGAGACACACCAGAAGACCAAGAGAGCTCCAGGCCTTCACTTTAGATGTATCATATTTAGGTGTAGGCAATTAAGAACAGTTCGCATGTGTAACATCATGAACAGCTTTATGTTATCGAGAACTTGTTCAAAGAAGTTACGGCTCGAACGTTCACGAGCACCCAGGGACGACTACAGCAACGTGTAGCGGAACTTAGGAATTATGAGATGACTAAGCTCCACTCCGGAGCCGCGGGGGCGTAGGAGTCGGAGAGCCCAGCCATCCCAAACCGCTAAGGGGTGCCACACGTTCGCAGCCCCCGAGTACTTGGGGAAACTCGAAAAGTAACTCGTGAGATTTTTGTTGAAATTGCTTTAGGTCGGAGCCTGAGCGGTTGCTCGAGCGCTTTTGAAAAGAGGTCGGATGGAAACCTGTGGACTCAGACTATGCTCGCAAGCCTTCGCACCATAGCCATAGAGGCGTAGGTGCTAGGAGCGTTGAACGAGCAGCAGTGCCAAGCCCCGCGCAGGCCGCCATCTTTACTTCTCGCAAGGTTGAGCCTTCTGCCAAAAAACCTCTCGCACGTGCGATTGGTCGCGACATAGTTGTCGATTTTTGTTTTTTGAAAAATGTAGAAAACGAAAGGAAGGCATCGTGCCCTGGGTAGCCCCCGAGTGGAGAGTGTTTCTGCACAGGTGCAGAGGCGCTCGCCGCTCAGCCTTTAGAGAAGTTGCAACATATAGAAACATGGCAACCGAGAAGTTTACGAACTTATAGATGTATGAACAAAGCATGCGGCATTTATTCACTGATTTATAAGATATGAACATTTACTCAAGGGTAAAATGGCCGCAGATGTTCGATGTTCCATGCATTAGAGACGACTCGACCATCCTCGTATCGGATCTTGAACGTTCCGGGTCGGAGTACTTGATCGACGATGAACGGCCTCTCCCACGGGGGCGAGAGCTTGTGCCGGTCCTTGCTGCCTTGAACTCGTCGGAGGACCAGGTCCCCGACCTGGAACTCGCGGGCGCGTACATTGCGCTCGTGGTAGCGCTGCAAGGCTTGTTGATACTTGGCGGAGTGTAGTAGTGCCACATCACGCGCCTCGTCGAGTTGGTCGACCGCGTCCTCGAGTGCGACCTGATTGCCTTCCTCGGTATAAGCTTGCACTCTGGGACTGCCGTAGTCGATATGTGTGGGTAGGACTGCTTCCAACTTGTGCACCATGAAGAATGACGTGAAGCCAGTTGCTCGACAAGGCATGGTGCGCAGACTCCAGAGAACGGATGGTAGCTCGGCCACCCATCTCGCTCGGAACTTCTCGAGGCGTCTGAAGACGCGAGGCTTCAATCCTTGCAGCAGCATACCGTTTGCCCTTTCGACTTGCCCGTTCATCTTTGAGTGCGCTACCGCAGACCAGTCCACACGAATGTTGTTGTCGTCGCAGAAGTTGAGGAATTTCTTCCCCGTGAACTAGGTCTTGTTGTCGGTGATGATCGTGTTGGGTATGCTGAAGCAATAGATGATGTCGGTGAAGAACGCTACGGCCTCCTCGGAGCGGACGTTCACGATGGGTCGAGCCTCGATCCACTTGGAGAACTTGTCAACCGCTATGAGGAGATGCGTGAAGCCCCCGGGCGCTTGTCGGAGCGGCCCCACCATGTCGAGGTGCCACACAGCAAAGGGCCATGTGATGGGGATGGTTTGAAGCGCTTGCGTCGGGGGGTGAGTTTGTCGAGCGTAGAACTAGCACCCCTCGCAACGATGCACGATGTCCTTGGAGTCCGCCACTGCAATGGGCCAGTAGAACCCTTGTCGGAAAGCTTTCCCGACAAGAGTCCTCGGACCGGCGTGATGCCCGCACGTGCCGGCATGAATCTCACGAAGTAGCTCCTTGCCGTGATCTCCGAGGATGCACCGCATGAGTATGCCTACCGCGCCCCGCTTGTAGAGCTCACCCTTGATGAGGACAAACGCTTTAGCTCGTCACACGATGCGGCGTGCCTCCGTCTGGTCAGAGGGCAGCTTCCCTTCGACAAGCCACTCGAGGATGGGGAAGCGCCAATCCGGGTCCTCGAGGTTCAGCTCCGGCGGCTGGTCGATCTCCATGACTTCCGGACCTTCGGGTTCTGGTGGCTTTTCCCCTTCGATGCGCACAGAGGGTGCATGCTGGTCGCTCGTGAAGACCCCGTGCGGTACAGGCTTACGACTTGATGCAGTCTCGGCGAGGACGTCTGCAGCTTTGTTGCAGTTGCGCAGCACGTGATGAAGCTCGAGCCCGTGGAACTTGCCTTCCATCTCGCGCACGGCCTGGCAGTACGCCGCCATCTTCGGATCAACACAATTTCTCTTTCATAACTTGATCCACGACAAGCTCTGAGTCTCCTCTGATCTCGAGATGGCGGATCCTGAGCTCAACCGCAATTCGGAGGCCGTTGATGAGCGCCTCGTACTCGGCGACATTGTTGGAGGCTGGAAAGTGTAGTCGAACCATGTACTCCATACGCACGTCCAGAGGCGAGATGAAGACAAGGCATACTCCTGCTCCCTCCTTCATGATTGAGCCGTCGAAGTACATCGTCCACGTCTCGTGCTCGATGGGTGCCGGCGGAGTTTGGATCTCCGTCCATTCAGCAACAAAGTCTGCCAGCACTTGCGACTTGATGGCACTACGGGACGCGTACAAGATGTTCTACCCCATCAGTTCGAGCGCCCACTTGGCTATCCTCCCCTCGGCCTCGGGGTTCTGGATCACCTCTCCGAGCAGGTATTTGGACACCACCGTGATAGGGTGCGCGTCGAAGTAGTGGCGGAGCTTGCTCTTAGTGATCAAGATTGCGTATACGAGCTTCTGCATTTGCGAGTAACGAGTCTTCGAGTCGGAGAGTACCTCGCTGTTGATGGTTGATTGTCATATCAAAGTTCGTTTGGACTTGCAAGCGGACAAGTCCTCTGTCGTAGTCAAGGGACCCTTCTTCCCTTAAGTGTGAACCCAAGGTATCGAATCCGTGGAACAATATGTAATGCAAGATCCAATCTAATAAGCGGAGAACACTTTGATCTTGAGAGGTTTGGTTTTGCATCTAATCTAAGGAAGAGCCATGAAAACACATCTAATCTACTAAACACCGGAGGTAGCAAGAGAAAGAGAGATAAAACCAATCTAGAGATTGGATTGGGTCTTTTGTTGAAGTTCCAAAACAAAGAAGAATAAAGCAAACGAATCTCATTACTAGCCTTTTTAAATCGTGGCTTCCGATACAACTCCGAAGACGCCCGCCTTTTGGAGCCACCGTCCTGTCACAACACACTCCTATTCGTGCGGGTTAGCCTAGGGCGAGTCCAAGAAGAACAAGTTGAAAACGCTCGGTAGATCGGGTATGCACCTCTAGCCACCATGACTACAAGAGCACCCTAAGCAATCTAGCTATAGACTAGATTGGGGAAGAAGCAAACCCAAGCGAAGATAAAGTTGTAGAGAAAGCACTTGATCGCTAGAAATCGGATTCAATCTTGCAAATTCAACACGAGAGTATAATACATGGACAAGATCACCACCGGGATCCTACCTTGATCTTGATCCTAGCTCCGGGAACTCCGACGTGGTCTTCCATGCAAGGTTCCCACGTCGGCTAGGGAAACTCTAGTCAACCATCTCGACCCTCTCCTCTCCGGAACGGTATCCCTCTCTTCTCTACTCCTCGGCGGCGGATGACGAATCAATCCTCCCGTGGCTCTTGGCGAGGGGGCTATAAATAGTTTGAATGGCGGCTAGGTCAAAGGGGGTGCCGAACCAGGCCCGGAATGGGCTGGGCCAGCCGGCCTGGGCCCATTTTGGCCCAGTTCGGCCCCGGCTTCCTCCCCGGTTGCTTCTCGCGCGATTCCTCATTTGTGTGCACTTGCATGTGGGCCTTTGACGTCGTTTCCTTCGCGGTTAAGGCTTGAATGCTTGCCATCCAAGCTTCGCTGTTTTCTGGTTGAGTCCCTGAAGATTTGCATGTTGACGCTTCGGTCCTCGGGTCATTTGGAGTCACGTTCATCGCGTGTCTTGACCTTGTCGGGCTTCATGATCTTCTTCCAAAGTGCATGATGAACTTATCCCGAAAGTCTCCTCTTTAGCGTAGATTTCCTGCGTAAACAATAAACTCCAAAATCGACATGCAAGAGTGAACTTGTTATATACGAGGGGTTAGTTCCAGTGGTTAGAATAATAAATCAATGCCAACATTAAAGGTAAACTCATGGCTAGGTTGACGTAAATTCACCGTCAACACTCACTCACGAAATAAACCGGGCGCTGCACCTGGAGCGACCTCCCAGGCTCTTCTCGTTCAACCACCAGCGCAGCAATGACCACCTGGGTTGTCGCGGCGATGTACAGGAGCATCGGTTCTTCCGGCGCCGGAGCCGTAAGGATCGGTGGACTCTTCAGGAGATTCTTGAGGGAATCGAGCGATTCCTGAGCCTTGGGTGTCCACGCGAAGTGGTCAGACTTCTCCATTAGCCGATACAGTGGCAGGCTACGCTCCCCGAGTCATGCTATGAAGCGGCTGAGAGCTGCGAGGCAGCCTGTGACGCGCTGTACGCCCTTCAAGTTTTGGATCGGCCCTATGTCCGTGATGGCCGAGATCTTCTCGGGGTTAGCTTCAATGCCGCGTTCCGACACGACAAAGCTGAGGAGCATGCCCCTCGGGACCCCGAAAACGCACTTCTCGGGGTTAAGCTTTACCCCGTGCTCTCTCAGTTTCGCAAACACCTCTGTGAGGTCTGGGATTAGATCGTCGGTCTTTTTCGACTTGACCACGATATCATCAACGTACGCCTCGATGATTCGTCCTATGAGATCTCCGAAGACACGTCGCATGCATCTTTGGAACGTGGTGCCCGCGTTTTTGAGCCCGAAGGGCATCATCTTGTAACAGTAGGCGCCGAACGGAGTGATGAATGAAGTCGCGAGTTGGTCCGCTATGCACATCGCTATCTGGTGGTACCCGGAGTACGCATCGAGAAAACAGAGGGTTTCGCACCCAGCTGTCGAATTGACTACCTGATCTATGTGAGGCAAAGGAAACGGATCCTTGGGACATACCTTGTTAAGGCCCGTGTAGTCAACACACATCCTCCATTTCTTATTCTTCTTCTTTACAAGTACAGGGTTAGCAAGCCACTCGGGGTGGAATACTTCTCGGATGAACCCTGAACTAAGGAGCTTCTTGATCTCCTCGCCAATCACCTTGCACTTCTCGTCGTTGAAGCGGCGGAGGCGTTGCTTCACCGGTTTCGATCCCGGCTTGATGTTCAGTTTGTGCTCGGCAACCTCTCTCGGGATTCCCTTCACGTCGGAGAGTTTCCATACAAACACATCGAGGTTCGCTTTGAGGAAGTCGACGAGTGCGCTTTCCTATTTAGGATCGAGCGCTGTCCCGATACGGAGCGTACGGCCATCGTCGGAGACGGCCGCATCCTTGACGTTCTTGGCGGACTCAAAAGAGCAAGCCGCTCGCTTGGACGACTCGGGGATTTCTTGGTCCTCGGAGGGGGGCTCGGCGTGGGGCCTCTCGGACCGGATCAGTGCCTCCGCAAATTGGAAGCACTCAGCATCGCACTCAAATGCGCGCTGGAACGTAGTCCCCATCGTGATGATCCCCTTCGGACCGGGAATCTTCAGCTTGAGGTACGTATAGTTGGGCACGACCATGAATTTCGCGTACGCTGGCCTCCCGAGAATGGCATGGTATGTCCCCGAGAACCCCACCACTTCGAAGGTGAGGCTTTCTGTGCGAAAGTTTTGCAACGTCCCGAACGTGATAGGCAGATCGATCTGCCCAATCGGGAGTGCCTCCATCCCAGGGACAACCCTATGGAATGGTGCGGTCGACGGCCGCAGCTTGGACCGCGGGATGCCCATGTCGTCGAGCATTGATGCGTAGAGCACATTGATGCCGCTTCCCCCGTCCATCAGGACCTTGTGGATCTGCTTGTACCTGAACAGGGGAGCTACCACTAGTGGGTAGGCTCCCGTGGTACGCGGTCGGGATGGTCCTTGCGGTCGAAGGTTATCGGAACCTCCGACCGGCGTTGAGGACTCGGTATTGAAGACGCCACGTCGGATCAGCTTCTCCTGGCGCCTTGAGGGTCGTGCCGGGGACCCGCCGAAGATCATATGGACTACGCCATCCTCGCCCGGGTACTGAGCTCCCAAGTCGTCGTCGTTGTCGGGGACGGGCGCGGCCTTCTTCTGCGGATCAGCCACCTTGGGCTTGAGCGTGCCGTTGACGTAGTTCTTCATCAAGCGGCAGTCCTTAAGTGCATGCTTGACGGGGACCTCGTGGTGGGTGCACGGTGCCTCCAAGAGTCTCTCGAAGTGATCCTTTGGGGGACCGGCCTTGGTCGGGTTGCTCTTGGGGCGTGAAGCCTTACGCTCGACCGCCGCGACCAAGTTGTCGTCACGACGATGCTTGTCGTTCTTCTTCTTCTTCTTGTGGTGCGAGGACGGCCCCTCGCCATGGTCCACGACCTGTTTCCCCTAGCCCTGAGGGGTATTGAGAGTCGCCACAACCGCCTCCTCGCCGTCCGCGTGGTTGCTCGCAATGTCGAGGAGCTCCCGAGTAGTTCGGGGCGTACGGCGCTCTAGTCGGCGGATGAGGGAGGTGCAGGTCGTGCCATTCTGGAACGCCGAGATGGCGTCGTTGTCCGTCGCGCCAGGGAGCTCGGTGCAACGCTTGGAGAAGCGCCGGATGTAGTCGCGCAGGCTTGCAGTTGCGCAGCTCCCATTGCTTGCCGGGGCGGGCATACGTGCCTTGGAAGTTGCCGACGAAGACTCGGCGTAGGTCCGTCCAGTCGTTGATCTTGCCGCGGGGCAAGTGCTCGAGCCACGTCCGCGCGGAGTCACCGAGGTAAAGCGGCAGGTTCTTGATGATGAAGAGGTCGTCTGTCGCTCCGCCCGCGTGGCACGCGAGCCGGTAGTCCTCCAGCCACACGCTGGGGTTAGTGTCCCCGTCGTATCTGGGGACGTTAGTCGGAGCTCGGAAACGTGAGGGGAATGTCACGTCTCGCACGCCCTGTCTGAAAGCCCGCGGACCTCTTTGATTCGGCGACCAGCTGCGGTCGCGATCGTCGTCGCTGTCGTAGCGTCGTCCGCGTCCTCAGTCATCGTGTCGGCGCGAGCCGTGCTCGTTGCGGTGGTTGCGGTTGTCGCCGTTGCCGTAGTTGTCGACGCTCGCGGCACGTCGGCGAGCCACGATGGTGCCCCGGGCGTCGTGGTTGGGCCCGAGACGCTGCTTGACCGCCGACCCTGCGGCTCCGGCCCCATCCCCGCGGTCCTGATGCCGCGAGGGGGACGGGTTTTGGCGATGAGCGGAGGGTACCGCTCCCCGGTCTCGCGCCGTCCGCTGGCGCGAAGCGGAACTCTCCACCTGTTGTGCCGTCGCCACCTCGAGGAGGGCCTTGAGCTGCTGTCGCACTCGTCTATCCTCAGAGGTAGCGACCTCCGGGCAGTCGCGCAGCAGCATGGCCGCAGCGGCAAAGTTCTACGACGCCCGCCTGAAGAGCGGCGGGGCGTCACCGTCGGCATTGGCGTCGACGTTCGCGACCTCATTGGCGCGTTGGTTGTTGTCGCGTGCATGTCCACGAGCCGGCGGCATCGGAGCGCGGGCTCTGGACGTCACCCTGCCGCTCGCCGTCTCCTTCGCGGCGTTGTTCCCACACCGGGACCTGCTGCAGGGCAGGTTGTGGGGCTGGCTGCGGGTTACGAGGCCCGCGGTCCTCCCCGAGTTCCCGGTGGAGGTTGGCTAGCTCCTCGTCAAGCTGGCGCCTGGCCTCGGCGAGCTCGTCGAGGCGCGCCCTGCGTTGGGCGTCCGTAGCGCGATGGTGTGGTGCCGGCTCCGGGTCGGTGGAGCTGCTCGAGTCTGGCGCCACGCAGTCGAAGCACTCACGCGTGAAGTCGCGCGCGGGTGCTTGAGGTGTCCTCCGGGCTGTTGCGGAGCCCGGGGTGACGTAGGACGCTCGCAGCGCGTCCACGTAGGCCGTCACCGGGTCGTCCGGGAGGCCTGGCTGTCCACGGGGGTACATGGCAGTGTATCGCTCCATGAATTCGCCCCAGGCGAGCGGCTCGGCTCCGCTGGCCTGGAAGGCGAGGTTGGTGAGGTAGTTGGCGGCGAGTCTAAAACGCTCCTGCGTCGGGTTTGGCCCCAACATGGCCATGATCGTCTCACCCGAGAAGCCTCGGACGAACGCTGCGCGCCCCGCTGCCCCCGTCAGGGCGTTGGGGTGGGCTGGTCGGGCGAAGGTACGCCTGACGACGGACTCCGCTGGTCCGGTGTAGACGAAGCCGAGGGAGCCGAAACGCATGGTGGCCTCGGGAGTCAGCGAAACTCCGCGGCCCTCCAGCCGGATCGTGGTGGTGTTCGGCGAGACACACGATGTGCCCCTACCTGGCGCGCCAACTGTTGGGGTTCTCTACCGCCGGACAGTAAATTTGTATCGATCGTGTGTCGGACCCGGATGGTTAGCACAAGAGACACCGGGATTTAGACTGGTTCGGGCCTCCGAGGAGTAATACCATACGTCCAGTATCGAGCTGCCGTGTTCTCGTGCTAGGGTTGTTTGTAGTAGGGGTTACAAACTTGTCGGGAGAGGGTGTCGAGCCCAAGTCCCTGGGGTGTGAGAGTTCGGTTCGTCATCCCTTGTGACGGTTGCCATCCTCTTCCTTTTATAGACGCAAGGGAGAGGGGCAAAAAAGGGAAACAAAGTAAAAGCTACAGTGCCAGCCGCTGGAATGTCTTCTCGCATGTCGCTGTCCGTCAGGGTGCATTGAAGAGGGCTGAGTTGGGTTGTCGTTGAGGTCGCCGCGTGGCCGGGCGGGGCTGTTTATTTTGGTCACCTGGCGCCTCCTTCGAGCACCTGTTTCCTTCCCCTTTTGCCCCTCCCCCTTGCATCTATAAAAGAGAGAAAAGGCCAACCGTCGCGGGAGCTGGCTAACTAGCTGACGAACCGAACACCCACACTCAGGGACTTGGGCTCGACACCCTCTCCCGGTCAGTTTGTAACCCCTACTACAAACAACCCTAGCTTGGGAACACGGCAGCTCGACACTGGACGTAGGGTATTACTCCTCGGAGGCCCGAACCAGTATAAATCCCGTTGTCTCCCGCGCTAACCATCCGGGTCCGACACGCGATCGATACAAATTTACTGTCCGGCGGTAGAGAACCCCGACACCTGGCGCCTCCTCCGAGCACTTTGGTGTTGACTCAACCCGTCTGAGTGCGGGATGAGCTCGCCACGTTAGGGCCTAATCGTAGGCCAGCGCTAAACGTAGAGGGCACTCGAGTGCCTCGGTCGGAGTTAGCGTGCTGAAGGGTCGGATGGGACGGCGCGTTGAGGGCTGTGCGGTCGAACAGTGCCGCATTAAGGCTCCTGTCTGAGCCGGCCGCCCACGTGTGCCGCCATCTGGCGTGTTTGCATGGCATGGGGAACTGACGCCCCACGCGTCGTAGCCGGGGAGTCCGTGCGTCGGGGCGGCGCCACGTTGCGTGGACCGCGTTTTGGTCGGAGACGGAAACTGCTCGTGCGAACGAGCGGGTTGTCGGAGGCGAGGCGGAGACTTGTCGTGCGAGGCGGAGACTTGTCGTGGAAGCTTTCTCCTAGTGGGAGACTTGTCGAGGAAGCTCCCAACTGGTCGGAAACAAGACGTCTTGCCAGTGATAGTCTTGACAGGGGTCTTCAGTCCTCCTTATCTTGAATCTTGGCCTTCACATTGTCAATGGTGTCAGATGACTCCACCTCAAGAGTGATTATCTCGCCGTCAAAGGGGGTCCTAATCCGGGCCCTCGTCAGGCAGCGGGGCTAGGCTGGCCGATGACGGTGGCCGGACGATGCAGGAGGGCAGGGACGACGACGCAACAGGGCGGGAGGACAAAGGAGGGAGAGGAAGGGTGTGGATAAAAACTAGGGTTAAGTGATCTTGGACCATCATATGTCGTTATTCAGCTTACTATTGAGTTATAGTTGGTGAACCTAATTAAACTACCTATAAGCGTCATGACCGATTTGATGACGTGATTACGAATCTGACGCCGCTGGCCTTCTGCTGGATCGGGGGCCACACGTCAGGTTGTTTAAAGATGGTTTTGGTGGAGTCCCGTGCAGAGAGGGAGAGATTTGTTGGTTGGGGCACCGTTTTCTGCTACTGCTTTTTGGAAAGAAGTAGGGAAAAAAAGAAAGAGAGGTCGCGAGCGGGGCCCACGATCGATCGAGCGAGGCGTCCCACGCACGCAACGCAAAGCAAAGCTCCACGGGGCCGACGGGTGCCCATGCAGCAGAAACGCCGCGGCGGGCGGGCACTGGACTACTGGAGTGCCGCACCCCCGGGGCTCGTCGTCGTCTTCTCGCGACGCGCCGTCGCCGTCTCCTGCTATACCGTCCCTACCCCACCGGACCTTGGATTGACGCCGCTGGCAGCGATCGAGGACGGAGCACGCGTGCAAGCAATTCGGTGGTTTGGTTGCTTGGCTTAATTCAAACCTCTTTATGCTGACATATTTAAACTTTTCATACAATTAATCAAACACGTAGAAGCCACATTATTTAGCCAGACAACCAAACGCAACAAATACATCTGTATCTAGAGCGACTGATATGTGCAAGGCAAGCCTGGAAGTACAGCACGCACATCCCAGCTCTTAATTCCCACCAATCTGTCTCCTGGCCGTACAGCATCGCGCAGTAATCTTTGCTTGGATGGATAGCATGTGTGGCGTGGCGTCGCTGCCGATACTAAAACTCGCCCCCGTACCGGCGGTTGCGTTGCAATTACCGGACGCGTAGGCGTCGCTGGCAGTAGTCCGAGCGAGATCTCTCTTCGCCGCTCCGATCCGTGCGAACCGAAATTGTTTTAATTCGGTACAGTTGCGAACTTACAATATTGTAACTGTAGCAGATACGTTTAGTTGGCACAGTGTCGGTTTTTTTTAAAAAAATTACCCTAATAATGGGACTTTTGCATCGTGCTGGCGCTAATTATAAAGTACCATAATTTCCCTTCATAGAAAAAAGAGGTTTACAAGATAATTGGGCACTGTATCGCGGCGGGCAGTAGAATGATGAACAATGAAGAGGGAGGCGGATACGCTGGAGGCGAGCGGGGGGCATGTGCTGGCCACGGTGGCGTGCATAATTTGTGACGTAACACACCGCAAATGCAATCACAGAGAAGAAGGAATCGCTGATTCACAGTAGGTGGGCTGTGCAAGTTGGGCGCACCAATCCCACCTCCCTAACCCAACAATAGTTAACGCGCACGAGGACGACGACGACGACGGGAGCAGCACTGCAGCAGTGTAGTACCACAGCCCGCAACGACCGTCCCGTCCTCTTCCGCAGAGGATAGGGTAGCTGGGTAGGGGGAGAGTACAAGTAGTTGCTGCGGTTGACGGACGGCGGTGAGATATGGCAACGGGAGCTCCGTCCGGGAGACGACGAGGCGGCGACGGACGCTTCTTCCCTCCCTCCGCATCTGAGACCTGCTGCCTCTCCGTCTGCCACCCCCTTTCGGCCGCCTTTGCCTTTTGCCTTTGCAGCCTTTTCGCTGTGCTTCCTTGCGGTGCGGCCCCTCATCCCTACCTCTGAGAAACTCCCTCGCTCCCCCACTCCTCTTCTTCTCCACTCGGCCGGGCACTCCCCTCCCCCCCTCGCCCCGGCCTCGTACCCAGATGTCCACAATGCTGCCATCGAGATCAAGGTGCGTCACCGCTTCCCCTCCCTGCTCTCGCCCTCACGCATTTTCTCGCCTCGTTTCTTCTTTCGGCTTCGGGCGTCGGTTCCGTCTCTCCCCTTTTCTGAGTGGCAGGCAGATCTATCCAGTTAGAACAGAACCGCCCTTCCGTTTTGTTGCAAGCGTTTGGATTTTCTCGCGCTCTTCTCCTCAGATTTGCTGCGCCATATTTGCCTTATTCATTGATTTTTATCAATTTCCGCCCCACGAGTTCGCGCTAATGTGCCGTCTTCAGATGCCGGTTCGTCACTGAGAACACGCAAATTACGATCGTAAAACGGCCACTCCATCTTGCAAGTGCACTCCTTTGGTTTTCGTTTGATCCCGGCAGCAAAAAAAGATGAGGCCTTGGCTGCTTTCAACTGCGTGATTTCACTCCGTTCGTCGTTCTCGATTCGCCAGCACAGGCGAGAGAGAAAAAGAAAAGAAAAAAGCTTTCCTTCGATTTTTAATGGATGTCGCCATTGGCAGATCTGGGCCGAACGAGTCCCCCATCAGCAGCAGGGGCAGGCCGAGCACGCCCTCCTCCAACCACCGCCCGTCCACGCCGTCGTCCAACCACCGGCCCTCCACGCCGTCGTCCAACCACCGCCCCTCCACCCCGGGCGGCACCAGGAGGAGCAGCATCGGCACGCCGTCCACGCCGCGCTCCCGCTCCAACGGCGCCGGGCCCTTCAAGTCCGAGCCCAACTCACCGCCGTCGGCGGCCGCGCAGAGCGCCCGCCCGCGCCTCTCGTTCGACCGCTCGCCGAGATCCGCGGACTCCAAGCCCGTCGTCGAGCGCCGCGTGCCCAAGATCGGCACGCCCCCTGATGTAAGTGCACTGTGCTCCACTGCACTGTTTTTTCCCCTATATATCACTGAATTACCAAAATGCTACTGCATTGTCAACATCATGCCGTTCTTGATGCGCACTGCGGTGGTTGATCACTGTAATTTTGTCCCTGGGATTGCAGAAGCAGCCGCGGAGGGAGGCTGAACTGCAGGCGCGGCTCGAGTCCGCCCAGGAGGACCTGAAGAAGGCCAAGGATCAACTGGCCTTCATCGTCGGGGAGAGGGACCGTCTTGTCGGGGAGCTCAATGAGGCCAAGCGGGTCGCTGATGAGACCCACGAGAAGCTCCAGGATGCTCTCATGGCCAAGAGGTGGGCCGAGGAGGCCACGGAGATCGAGAAGTTCCGGGCGGATGAGCTCGAGCAGGCTGGCATCGACGAGGCACAGAGGCGGGAGGAGGAGTGGCAGAGGGAGATTGAGTGCGTGCGTGGCCAGCACGCCGCCGACCTCGAGAATTTGGTCAACACAACAGAAGAGCTGGAGAGGCTCAGGCGTGATCTCTCGATGGCGAACGAGGCCAAGAAGGCTGCACTTGGCCATGCAGATGATGCCATGAAGATCGCTGAGGTCAATGCAGAGAAGGTGGAGATCCTCTCAAATGAAGTTGTTCGCTTGAAAGGGTTGCTTGATTCAACTGCTGCAAGCGAAGAGAGTAAAAGCCGTGAAACTGAGGTTCTTGTTAAGAATCTGGAGTCCGAGGTTTCATCACTGAAAGTTAAACTTGAGGAGGCAAAAGTCATCGAGGAGAGATTGGCAGAGGCAGAGAAAACGATTGAGGAGCTTAAATCACAGATAGCTGATGCACAGAAGGTCGAGTCAGACATCCGTCAGCAGTTAGAAGAATGGAAGGAGAAGTCAGGATCACTTGAGATGAAATTGGAGAAAGTTACTCTGTCCGAGAAGTTCAAAAGTGACTCCCTTGCCTCTACAACTGAAGAGCTGGACAAGTTCCATTCTATGTTGCAAGATAGAGAATCAGAAATTGAAGTTCTTAAAGGAAAGACAACCGCCTTGGAAATCGAGGTGGCAAGACTTTTAGCGGAAGTAAATGATTCCAATGAGCATTTGGATGCATCGCAGCAGGAGGTGTTTGGACTGCAGACGACAATAGATGTTCTGCGCAACAAGCTTGAGACTGCCGAGCTAGCTGCTTCAGAGGCCTTGAACAATGAGAAGACTGCTAACATGAAGATTGAAGACCTGACTGAGGAGAAAACTAAGCTAATTAGCGAGCTGGATGATGCTAGAGATAGAGAGGCGAGAGAGAAAAGAGCAGTGGAGGATCTTACTGCTGCATTGGACAAGGCATGTTGTGAAGCACAGGAAGCACATGATAGGTTTCAGAAGAAAGAAGATGATTATGAGCATGCTCTCGCGCAGATAGGTGATCTGAAGATGTCCCTAAAGAGCAGGGAGGAGAGCTATGAGGTGACGCTTGAGGAGGCAAACAATGACATAACTCGTCTAAGAGAAAATGTCGAGAAGCTGGAGGCTGAGGTGAGCAAGTACAGAGAAGAATGTGAATCTAAGGAGCTTGATCTTATCACAGCAAGCAAGCAGTCTGAACAAGAAATTGCTGCTCTCAAAGTAGAAGCGGAGCAGGTAGCTGCATCACTGCAAGGTGCAGAGCACGAGATTGAAGCTGTCACCGAAGAGAAAGAGAGGCTTCAAGAGAAACTGGCGAATACGGAAGCAGCAGTTGCTGAAGCCAACAAGGCTGTGCAGGAGACAAAGGCTGAGAAGGAGCAGCTTCAAGAAAAACTTGCACACGCAGAATCAGCTATTGCTGAGGCCAGCATGGCTGTGCAGGAAGCAAAGAGTGAGATGGAGAGGCTTCAAGAGAAACTGACGTATATGGAATCAACAGTTGCTGAAGCTGATAAGGCTGTGCAGGAGGCAAAGGCGGAGAGTTCACAGCTGAAGGAGAGGTTACTTGACAAAGAGAACGCATTGCAGAACCTAACCCAGGAGAATGATGAGTTCAGGATGCGAGAAGCTGATGCCATGAAGAAAATAGAGGAGCTGTCTGCTCTTCTTGCCGAAGCGGTGACTAAGAAACATCCTGAGGAGGAAGAGAAGCTAGTGATTGTGGATGAGGCACACAATTCTGTGTGTGAAGAAGTTACCCGTTCTGTTGCAGAAAATGAAGATGCGGAGGAAAGTGATGATAGAAAACCGAAGGTGGAAGTCGACTCAGTTGATATGAAGTCCTCCAATGGAGACATGAATCACGGAGAGAAAGATGACAGCAAGGTCGAACAGGAGGAGCTGAAAATTGAACTCAGTGTACAAGAGAGCGACAAAGTTGCGGTCGAGAAGGAATCACAGGCAGAAAACAGAAAGCTAGAAACTGAGTCGTCAACCGATGAATTGGATTCCAAGAAGGACAGCAGCACTGAGAACACGAATTGCACGACCTTACCAGAAGATACTGCGAATAAAGTGGCAATGTCCCCGACGAAACCGCAGCAGCAGCAGAAAAAGAACAAACCTCTGTTGAAGAAGTTTGGAAGCTTATTGAAAAAGAAAAACAGCAAGTAGCCGAACAGCGGCTGTATTATTAGTCCCATCTTGATGTTTCTCTTCTTTTTTCGGTTTGTTTGACTCAGTGTTGTGCTTCCTATGCATTTACTGCCAATGCCTGTATTTGTGGTGATTGGAGAAAGTTTGTGGGTGTCGTGATTTTTTTGTTCTTTCACCTTATTCGTTTTAACTCTGGACCTATGATGGTGTTGGCTGCTACCTGCCTCCCACGTTTGTGGCAGTACGCTTGTGTGTAAATGGAGTTCCTCCTAATCAGAATGGCTGGCTATTCGTTTCTGAAACCGTGCAGCTCCTTGATTGTAATGTGATGCAATGTAATGTGCCACTGTGCCAGTGAGCACCTGACCTGGATATGATGTCAGTGTTAATAACAAGTCCTTTTTACCAGTGAATGATTTCTGGCATGCATCTGGTACCATCATAGTGTTGAGCACTTGCAATGAAGTGAATGAAATGAAACGAGTTGGCTTATGATTGATTGTCTTGTCTCTGTGGTTGCAGGCTCCTAATCCTGGGCCGCTGGTTGCTTAAGGAGACGGCATCGATCGAAATCAGGATCAGGTGCATAAAAGGCGCAGCAGGTGTGACCGGATTGGAATCATTTAGGCATGCCGCTGCCCCTACCCGGAGGTTGGGTTGGGTTGGGTTATCTTCTCTTACCACCGGCACCGACAGCAAAAGTAGCAAATCATTTCTGGCTGGCAAGGCAGCACACTAGCACAGGAGGTTTGTTTGATTAATCCTTGCTCCAGGCTTTTTATATTTTTGTCGGATGCATTATGCCCTTTGTACGTGTCCTGACGCTCGGTTAGCTCGTCGGTTCTCCAACCAATGCGCTGTTCCAACCGCAAATGACGTGTGGATTCTCGTGCGGGCTCGATCGATGCCTGGATGGCTGGATGGTGGGAGCCCGAGGGATCGAGGCGTCGTCGGCGTGTTTGGCTTGGCGTCGCTGCGCCTTTGCCTGCGACTTGCCGGACAGAGACGCCGCAACCTTCCGATCGGGGGAGCTGGTGCCGGAGACGTCGCTGGCGGCTGTGGCACACTGGCACCGGGGTCCGGGGAGATGGGGACCTGCTGCGGTCTGAATTGGACGGGATCACCGGATCAGGCATCGCCAACTGTTCTGACGAAACTTGTGGGATCAGGTTCAGAATTCAGATCACGTCTCGTCGCTCGTCGGGTATTATTCCTCACAGTACCTCGTCGTACTGCGGCGTTCCTGGTACAAATTAAAAGACTCTGTAATTGTAAGCACCTACTACTTCGAACTGACTCTGGCATGAGTTGTGGTCCAGGCATTCATCGTGCTCTGAAATTCTGATGCCGGCCGGATGGAATTACAAGAAGTTTCGTACGTGAATTCAGCTGTTCAGCACTTACAGAAAAGAGCAGACAGAGACTGGTATGCTCCTTCAGCTGCAGAGGTTCCTTGTACCTTTACATGGGAGAGGTAAGTTCCTGAGGCCAAGTACAGCAGCTAGAGCTCTAACTAATCCTAGATCTTACTGTATGATACTATTATATGTGAGTATATATTATAATGTACCGTCAGTACAGTGTACTGTATTAGTATATACAACATGTAGCAACGTAGTCTAGTCGACGTCAGTCGCAGGTGCGACATTGGCATCAAGCGCCATCCTCTTGGTTTGGATTTTGGAGAGTTGCTAGCTAGCGATAGCGAAAGAGAAAAAAAACAAAGCTAGAATCGTGCGGGCCATGCAAGCTGCTACGACTAGGATAGCAGCCCAGACGAGGCGACTGATCAACCGCAACGCCGACAGCAATGCTTGAGCCGCCGAAGCCGATGCGACTCCATCTCCCTACATACCATATTCCTATATATCAATATATCATCCCTGTGCTCAACATGCAGATGAAAAAGGCCGTTTCTGAAACTGACACTCACAAATTCACATTAGGCAAAGCAGGGTAAAGGCTAGGTAAACGTAACATGCACTCATCGCTCACTGACTTTGCATTAGGATTAGGTATCTTTTCATTTCTGTGCACTGCATCTTTTTTTGGCCCTCCTTGGGAGAGCATCCGCCGTGCAGGTTTCGGCCCTTTTGACCCCTTGCTTTGCTTGGACTACTGTCTTTTTTTTCCTTTTTTGCTCGTCTGAATCTGGGCTGGGTGAGCTATGGTACGCAGAGACAGCTAACTTAGACCCTCTTTGGTTCCATAAGTCACTTGACTTAAAATGCAAAAAGTACAAATAAGTCACTTGTGAAAGCCAAACATCCCTGACTTATAAGGTTCATAAGTTACTCCACATCTACTTAAAGTTGCATAAGTCATATTTTCCCCTCTCCTATCACAAGTGGAGCCCACTGACTTATAAGTCACTGCAAGTAAACATGACTGACTTAAATTCAACTGACGTGACTTATGAGAATGCCTTTGAGCGTCTCCAATAAATTACTCATACCAATGCATTTTCTTGCTCTCACCAATAACATTTTTCGTGTGTTTTGTAAGTTCTAAATTGTAACTAGTGCTGTAGCAGATTACCAACCCACCACATACCCATGAATAGGGTAGAGGGATTGATTAATCGTTATTGTGGTGGTCACCAAACAAATTTTGGTAATAGGGATTATATTGGCAATCTGTTGGAGCACCTCTCATCACCAAACGAATATGTTTTTGGTATTGGGAAGAATAATGATGAGTAATTTGCTGGAGATTTTTTTTATAGGTTGGTTTGTGACCACAAATCCACAATGAGAGATGCACACTGAAAGATTTGTTAGGCGTAGACAGTATTCTTCTAGCAGTTCTTTTTTTTTTAAAGAAGAAGTAGCAATTTGTTTCCAAGTGTTATGTTTTAACCCCTGACACGAGTTGGACATCTAGAAATGGATACTGGTACTACACAATACCTACAGCTAAAAGGCAAAGAGCCACGGGAGATCTTTATGTACTGCGCACTGCTAATAAAGTGTAGGGGTATGGATGATGTAGAGCATGTGCTTGCCCAACTAACCTAGCTGATGGGGGCCTACGTGATAGATTAAAGGAGGGTCAATTCCGTCAGCTCCAAAGTACGTAGAGCCGTTACGTGCAAAGGATGCCACGAGCCCGTGATGTCATGATTATTCTTATGTTGTTGGCGTCCGAATTGTCCTCTGCCGTGCAGGAGGAACAGGAGACAGATGGGAATTACTGTACGAGTCTACATCAGCGATGCATTTTTCTCTCCAGATGACAGCTGACAGCTATGGCTTACCTTATCTTTGTTTCTGGATCTTTTTTTTTTTTTTTTTGGCGAGGAAGCTATGGTTCACTACTGCACGTCTACACAAGTACATTTCTTCCTATGACATCGATCGAACCATACATCCATCCATTGGTTGCTAGTACGAAAATTGGGTGGTTCAGATTCAGGGGATGGCTGAGGTTATTTCATTTCGGTCCCTTCACCAGCCAGAACAGTTGCTGTACAGAAATCATTTCGTTTCCGTGCGGATGACCAGTGTGTGTGGGTGCTCTTCCATGATTCTTCGTGTGTCCATTTCACCAAAACATGTAACTTAACGGTAGGTAGGTTGCCAGCTCACTCAGCCACGAGCAGATCCCTAGTTCACTGAAGAAAAATCAGAGAATAACCGTAACTCGATTCTATTCATTTTTACTATTTATAGTTATGTGAGAGAAGAAAATGGATGTATAATTATTTTTTTAGAACCAAATGTATGATAGATTTAGTAACTCGAGTGGGGAGGAGGCCTATGGGCCTCAGAAGTATTTTCCTTTGGGACCAAAAGAGCGGGCCCAATCTCCACTAATGGGCCTCAACTGCGAGCTATTTCTTTGGGTCCGCCGTGAAGCAAGAGGGAGTGCGCTGCCATGAATCTCCTCCTCCCTCCTCCCACAGTAGCATGCCCTACTGATTGTGAACAGCTCCGCACGTTGCCTGTGTCCTTCCTGTCACACATGTTTTCTCTGTGTGTGTGCTTGGACTTGGAGCATGCGCTGCACGACCACCCCTCGACTCATCCACCACCATAGCCACCCTAATTTCTTCTCCTTCCTCTGGGCTCCTCCTTCTCCTCTGTCCTCTGTCCTCCATCTCACCATCTGCATTCAGGCCCTGGATACTGATTCCTGAACTTGAACCAGGTTCAGAAACTGCCTCTGCTCTTCGGCGCAGCGCAGCTCACAATGCTGGCCTCCAAACCCAAGTAAGCAGGCCATCCATCAACCCCATGTCTTTGCGTCCTACTGCTAAGTACTTACTGATTGTCCTTTCTTATACTGCTCCATCTCTATGTAACCTTTTGTTTCTACTTACAAGCCAATGTTCATCCAATTTCGTTTTACTAAATCAAGAAGCTCAGAAGCTTTTGCTTTCGAATACAATCACCGTACCAGGGGCGTCCAGGTCCCCCTATAGTACATCATTTTTGTGTTTACCGTGCTAATTACTGGGAAATGTAATAAGGTTTAACACTGCTAAATCCTAATTGAACAAATGCTTTATATGTGCAGCTCTCAACCTGCATCACATTCCCCTAGAATGAAAACAATCTGAAAATGCGAAACCAATTTCTGAACTTGATGATGCATAAACATTGCCCTGATCGATTACTGAATGCGCAGCATCTCTGAAGGTTCCAATTCCAACCACAAGCAGCCGCCTAGCCGCAGGGCGACGTCGGCGGCACCTCGAGTCAGCAGGTTAGCAAAGCCTGCGGGAGCACCAGCCAAGCCGGCGCCGGCGGATCGCGCGCCTTCCCCGCTGCACCATGCCACCGCCGGCGTCCACCTCGACAGGTCCTCGGCGTCCATCGACCTGCCAGCAAAGCCGTCGGCCGCTGCCGCAGCAGCAGCGGAACGCCGGTCCTTCAAGGCTTCGCCGGCGGCCGCATCGTCCCGCGCCGCCGCTGCCGATGTAAGACAAAGGCGACGCGAAAACAACCTGATCGACGATGCGCGCGTGTTTTACTAATAATTTCTCGTAGTGCTAATTAATTTGCCACGTGTCCCCGTTGATCAGAAGCAGCAGAGGAATGGCAAGGCGTCGGAGCTCCAGGCGCAGCTGAGCCTCGTGCAGGAGGAGCTGAGGAGCGCGAGGGAGCGCCTGGCCTCCGTCGAGAATGAGAGGGCGCAGATCCTCGAGGACATGACGCTCGCCCGGCGCCTCGCCGCCGACGCCTCCGGGAAGCTGGAGGAGTCGCTGGCGGCGCGGCGGCGGGCCGAGGAGGCGCTGGAGCTGGAGAGGTTCGAGTCCACGGAGCGCGAGCAGTCGGCCATCGACGACGCCCGCCGGGCGGAGGACGAGTGGCGGCGCAAGTGCGACAGCATCAAGAGACGCCACGCCGAGGACGTCGCCTCCCTCATCGCCGCCACCAGGGAGCTCGACGCCGTCAGGGACGAGCTGGCGGCGACGGCGCAGGCGAGGAACTCGGCTCTGGGTCAGGCGGACGAGATGCAGAGGATCGCCAACGACAATGCCAAGAAGGCGGAGCTCCTGACGACCGAAGTGGCCCGGCTGAAATCCCACCTCGACACCGAGCTCGAGGCCAGAGCAAAAGAAGCAGCGAAGATCGTCGGGAAGCTGGAATCCGAAGCTGCCGCGCTGAGAGCGGAGCTCCGGACGGCGAGAGCGTTCGAGGAGAAGCTTGCCGAAGCAGAGTTGCTCGTGGAAGGGCTCAAGATTGACCTCGCCTACGCCAAGGCCGCCGAGGCCGACGCCAGCCGGTCGGCGCAGGAGTGGAAGGGCAATGCGGAGTCGTTGGAGACTCGCCTGGGAGAAGTCTCGCGGCTGAACAAACGCAACGAGGAGTCGCTGGCGTCACTGACCAACAGCTTCGAGAACTGCACGTCCATGCTCCAGGATAAGCAGTCGCAGGTGGTCCAGCTCAATGACAAGATGGCGTCACTGGAGAAGGAAGCGAGTGAGCACAAGGAAGGGTTCCTCGACACCACCCGTCGTCTCGACGTCGCAACAAAGGAGGCCTCCGAACTGCAGGCGGCCATTGACAGGCTGAGGTCTGAACAGCAGATTCTGCTAGAGGCACATCAGCAGGCCGTCGTCGCCGAGAAGACAGCGAGTGCTCAGGCTGGTCATCTAACTGAAGACAAGAGCAGGCTGCTCAAGGAGCTCGACGACACCAGGGATGAGAGGGACAAGGCGAAGAAGGCTGTTGAAGACTTGGCGGCGGCGCTACGGGAAGTGTCGTCGGAGGCAAGAGAGGCCAAGGAGAGGGTCCTCGCAAAGCAGGCAGAGCTCGACAATGCCCAGCGTCAGGTGTCAGAACTGAAGGCGGCGATGAAGAACGCAGAGGACAGATACAAGTTAATGCTCGATGAGTCCAACTACGAGGCTGCCTGCCGGTTGAGAAGATGGGTTCAGAGGCCAGGAGCTCAAAGGATGAATGGATCTCTAAAGAGGCCGGGTTTGTCGACATGCTCAAGAGATCGGGCGATGGGATGAGCTCTGTTCAGACAGAGATGAACAGGCTGACAGAGTCTCTGAGAGTGGCGGAGAAGGAAGCGCAGGAGCTCAAGGCAGACAAAGACCAGCTGCTCAGTAAGCTGCAAGAATTTGAATTCCAGGCGATGAACACTAGCTCAAGTGCTGAAGAAGCCAAGGCAGAGAGCTCACACCTCAAAGACCTGCTTTCATTCAAGGACAAGGAGCTGCTTGCTCTGAATCATGAAGTCACCGAGCTGCGACTGAGAGAGCGAACCGCATCGGAGAAGGCTACCGAGCTCTCGAAGCTGCTCGCAGAGGTGGCAGCGAGGAAAGCCGAGGAAGAAAACACTGATCAGATCGCCAAGGTGGAAATGGACAAGGTGCTCGAATCACTGAGAGCCGCCGAGTGCGAGGCCAGGGCGGCCAAGGACGAGAAGGCGCAGCTGCAGAGCAAGCTGAGGCAGCTCGAGTCCAAGATCACCGAGGCCAACCTGACCTCGGAGGAGGCGAAGATCAGCAGCCTGAGGTTGAAGGAGACGCTGGAAGACAAGGAGCACGAGCTGGCGAGCATCGTCCAAGAGAACTGCGAGATGCGGGCACGGGAAGCCGCCGCCCAGGCGAGGATCGACGAGCTCGCCGCGCTGCTCGCCGAGGGCACGGCCAGCAGGAGAGGAGGGGAGCCATCGAATCACGGGGCGGTCGCCGCCAGGAGCCCCGAGAAGCAGTCGAGCGCGCTCCTGAAGCTGATCTGCTCGCCCATGCACCATCACGGCGTCAGAGACGACGACGAGAACAATGGCGGCGAGAGCGTGGTCCAGATGGAGCACATCAAGCACGTGGAGGTGGAGACGGTCAGGCAGGTGAAGGAGATCGGCGTGTCAGGGGTGGATGCCAACTCCTTGGAGAACAGCAAGATCATCGAGGACGACCTGTCCAAGGAGAGGGGCGGCGGCGATGATTCGGAGTCGATGGACGATGACGATGACGACGACGACGTTGAGTCGCCGGGGGACGACGGGCTCGTGGATCAGATGAATGGGCTGCTGATCAGCGGCCCGACGTCGTCGTTCAACCAGGAGCAGCACGTCCACAACAAGAAGAAGGCGCTGCTGAGGAAGTTCGGGAGCCTGCTGAAGAAGAAAGCTCACTTTACCAAGCTGAGCAGTCACTCTTAGCTGCCTTCCTGGCAGGAAGTTCCTGCCGTCAGCAAAGGCTTTTCTTTTTCATAATCAGTATGTGATTGAGCTGAGGTTAATGATTTTTGAACAATTTTTTGCGGTTGTGAACGTAAAAGCTACCTGCATCTCTTACTACCCATTAGTTTCTTCTGTACTATACTTATTATGCTGCACATTCTTTTTGAGCAATTATTCATTTGGTTGTTAATGTCAACTCAATTCTCATCAGAGTATGTACCGTTGCCGAATCATGCTCTGGGGCTGCTATGACAGCATATGTACGAATGCCAAAGTCCTATCCGAAACATTTCAGAATGAAAAAGGATGGAATCTCAACAGCCAAAATATAAAGCTATCCAGTTCCTCCAGTACCATATATGCTTGGGAGGCGTTAGGTTTTTTTAATAACAGAACATTGTTTCGACCTCAACAATCTGAGGAATTGTCTGCTGCCAATACAACAAAGCAGCAGCAACTAGACTGCAATAGTTCAGATCCACACACCACTCACAACAGCACCTAGGTTGTACCACACTTGACAAACGAAGTTCTACCTAAACAAGATAGTAAACAAAGCATACAAGACACATAGCAATTCAAAATCTAGTTCTCAATACGCTTTAGAGCATTCCACCCGGACTTATGAAAAATCTCCAAAGCCACTAACTCCAATGCCCGACAACCTTTCTTCAAAATGATTCTCCCTTCCTCTTTAGAAAGGACAGACCACCTCCTGACCCAGAACGTCCCCCTAAATATCACCTGCAAAATAGATTTATATTGTGACTTTTGAAACATCAAATCATTCCTACTGATCCATAAGGTCCAGCAAAATGCCGCCATTCTGATCAGCACAAGGTTCCTTGGCTTGCTCGAAAAACTTCTAAGCCAAAGACAAAAAGATTCTCCACATCCACTGGTTTTGTAACCCCAAATGTAAAACAGACAATCCCCCACATAAGTCTAGCCATGGGACAATAAAAAAATAGGTGTTGAATTGTTTCTTGCTCCGTACAAAAATAACACCTAATACACCCCCTTCCATTGTCTTTTTACTAAGTTATCCTTAGTTAACACTACCCATTCTTAAGATACCAAAGGAAGATCTTAATCTTCAGAGGGATCTTAGCTTTCCACATCCAACAATTAACCGGAGTCCCTGATTTCAAAACTAAGTCATTATACATGTTTTTCACTGAAAAATTTTTATTGGCCGTCCAGATAAAGGAGTCCATGTGATCATTAAGATGCACCATAATAATACTCCCCACTAGATTGAGTCATTTGTCCCAATTGTCCCCACTAAGGCACGTCTGAAGGATATATTTAGTGGGGTAGTACTTAGTACTTGGGCAACCGACACATTCTTCTTCCTCACTATATTATAAAGGGTAGGATATTTTTCATTAAAGGTTCTTTTCCTAACCAAAGATCTTCCCAGAATCTAGTCTGGGTACCATCTTGTACTTTAAACCTACCCCTCTCCAGCACAAGGTTTTTAACCTCCATTAAACCGGACCATAAATGTGAATCCCCTTTCTTTCTCTCTACGTGTGATAAAGTTTTGCCCTTAAGGTACTTTTTCTTGAGTACTTGTTGCCAAATGCCATCTTCATTGACTAATTTGATAATCCATTTACTTAACAGGCATTTATTTTGGATATCCAAATCAATAATGCCCATTCCCCCAACACTCTTAGGTTTACGAAGAATGCTCCATTTGGCCAACCTATACTTCTTTTTATGCTCATTGCATTGCCAAAAAATCTTGATCTATAATAATTCAGTTTCTCCAAAACACCTTTAGATATTCTGAAGAAGGACATCATGAACATTGGTAAGCTAGACAAGACCGAGTTGATTAGGACTAGTCTCCCTCCCGATGATAACAGCTTACCCTTCCAACTACTAAGCTTCTTTTGAAATCTTTCCTCGGCCACCCTCCAATCCTTGTTAGAAAGTCTCTTAGGACTCATAGGAATTCCTAAATATCTGAAAGGAAACTCACCATCCTTACATCCAAAAAGCTCCACATACTCCCTCCGTCTCAAAAAAAAGTGCAATCCTAGCTTTTGAAAAAAATCCCACAAAGAATGCAATCCTAGAAAATAGATTTAATAACCTTTCTAATTAAATGGTCAGATCTGATTTGTATGGCAAAACTTACTGCATTTGGCAAATAAATAAGGGTATTAAAGTCTTTTCATCCATCCACTAATTTATCTAAAAAACTAAAATTGCACTCTTTTATGGGACGGATGGAGTATTCCTCAGACCTCTCTCGTTTTCCCAAAGCAGAATAACTCACTTTTATGGAAGTTGATTTTAAGACCTGGTAGCTTTTCGAAAGCACTAACACTAGTTTCAAGCCATTTGACCTTTTCTAAATCATCGTCCAAAATCACTTTTATGGAGGCGTTTGGTTGGAGGTCTTGTAACGGTATCGAAAACAGATTACAGGTGTATTAATGGTGGAGTAGTCGTACTCGTACCAATCAGCACGGGAGGAAGAGAAATCCGAAATGAAACGCAAGGCGGGTGTGGAAGAAAGATGGCATCTGGCTACCATGGTCCATGGCACGGTACATGCATGGCTACATCTCTTCCTGTCGGTGTTGTTCCGGCCCGTCCGGCTTGCGTTGCTCAGGTGAGCCATTCCGTTCGCAGGTCAAAGATTTCTGCGCCCATCCCAAACTTGCAGCGTCGCGATCGGGGGCCTTGAGCTGTTGAGATGGCAGGGCGGCGATCACTCTCACTCTCACAGTCTCACAGTCTCATACTCCGGCCACTGGGGTTAAGAGACTGCCACGTCCCCGTCCTCCGTCCTCTGCAAAAACAGCTGCTGGACATTAGCAGGATCCAGATGAATCCCAGCAGCTCAAGGGTGTCACATCTTAGCCTAGCAGTAGTAGTTCCTATCGAATCCGGATGAATGCTGTCGCGAATAAAGATCTCACAGATTAAGACCGATATATGATTATATATGCATATTCAGTTATTCAGTGCTCGATTTTCTTTCAGGTTTGGCGGAACAGCAGGCAGAGCCAACACCCAAAGCAAGCACGTCACCGTCCGTCACGCTCCAACCTCCAATCCGTTGCCATTCTTTTTTCACGATATTCTCCGGTCTCTTTTGGAAGTGCCCTCCGATTTTCTACCGAAGAACAAAGGGTCTCGAGGTACCTCTGGTAAACAACCAAGCATTAGCAAGCAAGTGATGATGAGACCATGACAGCCACTGAGAAGCTGCTGCTTTACTCGGGTTAGTGCCAGGTCAACAGACAGATCCATCCGGCCCAGCCGGCCTCTTGTCAGTAACCCAGAGGCTGATGGGTTTCAGATTTCATTGACCAATGACCAGTCGAGTCTACCATCCACACACAAGGAACCAGAGCATGGCTCCTCCCCAAGTCAACGCTCTCTGGGGCCGACCTAAAAAAAAGAAAGAGAAATGGAAAATTCACCGAATTTCGCTAAAATGGAATATGCCACATCTCTGAGGAGTAAGGATGGCAGTTTTACCCACGGGTAAGGGTACCCACGGGTACCCTACCCTGTTGGGTAAGGGTAAGGGTATAGAATTCTATCCGCGGGTAAGGGTACGGGTATAAAATTCTACCCGCGGGCAAGGGTAAGGGTATGAAACTCTACCCATGGGTTACCCAAGGGTACCCGCACTAAAGAAGCCTATAGAAATATTTGACCCAAGTAGGCCTATATATCATAACCCTAGCAGCACATTCCTTCCACCATTGTTATGTACTGACTTCACATGTTCCACTTTCTTTCCAAAGTATAACTTGAATTGATCTAATGTCTATTATTTTGTATTCTCAATATGATGTTGAGTCTGACATCATCGATCCATGACTCATTGACTCGCAAGAATGCAAGATAGCCATAAGCTCATCACAATTTGATCTTATTTCTTATGTTGGGATGTTGTAATTTCTTATTTGACTTATTTATGTATCAATAAGTGTGTGATTGTGAAGTTTGAGATTTATTTAGCTATAAAATGATTATTGTACTCTTAGATATGAACTTAATGACATGTTTATGTTAATACCCATCGGGTACCCTTTTACCCTGCGGGTAAAGGTAAGGGTAAGGATTTTTACCCGTTACGTTTGGCGGGTAAGGGTACAAAAGAGACAGACGGGTATGCCAACGGGCGGGTAAATACTTTACCCTTACCCTACCCTGCCCATTGCCATCCCTACTGAGGAGGTTCCATTGGTTAGACTGTGGAGACGTGCACCTAATTCCCCAGATTTTCGGCTGACTTTTTTGCTTGTTCTACACGCGGGCACGCCACTAAATACACAAACTATTACTACTACATCATCACAATCTTCATCGAAATGATCCAGCAAGACAGGTGTCACATTTTCTTCTCCATACCATTCTCAATGATACAGCTTGCAAGTCGAATAATAAAACAAGGAAGTGATGCAGCTTACTCCATACCATTCTCAATGATACCAGCTTGCTTGAGTATAGTTGATTGCTAATCAATAATAGTTTGGAGAACACTTGAATCATATCCATACCATTCTCAATGCTTCTAAGTCAGCCAAGATATACATATACTAGTAATCAAATATATATACTAGCAAATATTACCAACAAGCGACAACTGGAGGAGCACACGTTATAGTGAACCAGAAAAGAACTTTTTTTTTTACAACAGCCAGAAAAGAACTTTGGTAAACTATCCAGAATCCATAGCACCCAATACAAAACCAGATAGCAACAAGGAACAACACATCAGCGCCATTGACATGTAGAAAGCACATAGTATTTTCCTTACAAAAGAATCATGGTATATTTTCTTTGTGGACCAACCAAGCTAACCAAATAACATAACTTTTCATTCCTGCGGGCAGAATGGTGAAGTGGTGTAACACCAAACATAAGATCTTAGGACTGACATCCGCCATCTTATCACAAAGCATGTGCACATCAGCAGAATGATTCGCAAACATTAGCATTGGTTTCTTTATATGCCATTATCATGAATGCACAGTTGTCATGAAACAGCCTAATGCAAGAAAATAACATAGAAATAAATTGACTCTGAGACTAAAATAGCTCGCACAAAAGTCATCAGCATATATACAAAGATGCAAAACTTCCAGTCTTCGTTTTTGTTATAGCCTTACAGGTCATATCACAATTGTGGAAGGATTTGATTTGACAAATGCTAAGTCCTCTAGGTCCTACAGTAACAAGCAAGCCATACTGTCAAACCTAGTTGAAAAACGTAACTCCACACGCACAGGAATACATCAAGCATTTGAGAAAGAATTAAAATAATAAACTTGGTACATAGAATCCTTGCATATATTCACACATGGACAACCTACAAAACGTAACAATGTGATCGCTACAATAGTAATTTTATATAACATTTGTAGAAGTACAATATTACTTAGAAGCAGATGCAGCGCACAAAGAATGCAGAAGAACAATAAGGACCACCCTTTAGTTATTCCCTCTTTAGCATTGTATGCTGAGGGGTCCAATAGAATATTTCATATATTAAATTCTAAACAGAGGACACAAACAAACTATAATATGCCGTGCAGTATATAACTACAAAATCATACATATACATCATAAGAATTCCCACTTGTAATTACACCTATTTTTTCCTGGGACTCATTCATCATAACAAAGACCATTCAGATCAGCTTGCGAGTTCCCGCTAGGAAAATGACCTGAACTTTGGGGAGATCCAGCATAGTGTGCATCAAAGGACACCACTTGAAGATAAAAATCAATACAGCCAATTATTGGGCATCGAAAACTTCAAAGATGACCTATATAAGGAGTATGTGTCTCCAATTATGATGTTGCATAACCTTATGGCTACTTCGCCTATTATTGGTATTTGGTAAGGAAGAATAAGCTAGTAACGTATACAAGCCTGTACCAATATGAATAGATTTCCTTTTATACCCTGACACGGGCATGGACAATATTTCTTGTTCCATGCTAACCCAGGCAGTAACAAGGAGGCAATAATTTCTATGTAAAATACAAAGACCAAAGGTATACAATGTGGAATCTGCTGAGAAGTACTGCTTCTGTTTCTATTGCAATGTTGAACTAGATATGACCAATTTGGAGATCAGAAAATGCTACTGCACACTGCCAAAAGAGCGAAAAAAATTAAAAAAAAATGGTTGCATCACAGAGGAGACTAGTTAGCACAGGATAGTATGATCCTGTGAGTACTAACTTATAACCATAATAACGATATGACAATCTTATGACTAGGCCCTTCCAATAGTCCACTACATTCGTTTGATCACGATTTTCTGGCCATATGTTTTTCAGGAACTTCATCTTCTCAATCAAGATAGAAAGGGAGATGCAGACAAATTCCATACCTTATTTGATAGACCAACAACAAGCATCAGTTTGAGATATGTCAGAAAGCTTTCCTGAACTAGAGGTTTACAATTATAGGTTTCCAAGCCTAAACACTCAAGAATCTAAACTAGAACATGCCAAGTTTAACCTGTCCAGATTTTTGCATCTACGGAAGTGAATGAATTAAAAATTTTCCCAGTTATACAATTACAAATATATATAACAAATCCTTTACTGAGAGCTTACAGACAGATAGACTGACTAACCAATTGCACAAGCATTAGGTAACAGCAACAAATATCGGTGTCCCAAGTTACAACCCACCTGTGTCTTCCTCCAGCCAACTCAGACCGACGACCCAACTGACCTCACCATGGCTATGTCCCTACTGTCAAATGTTACATGGCCGCCTTGCTTCACAGGGGCAGCCGCTGCAGGAAGGCACCCTTGCTACATATCTCTCCACCTTGGGCTGAGGATCGGCAAGAACCCTGATGGAGAAAGCAGCCCTGACGGGGACTGCGGGAACCAGAGCCCTGGCGACGGTGGCGGCGGCATGGGCCCCGGACCAAGGATGCCCGTCCCCGGTAGCGGTGACAGCGCGGGGAAGTTTGGCGTGAGCGGCGGCGGGTGCTGAAACCCTGGCGAGAGTAGTGGGTAGGGCGACCTGGGCGTCGGCGAGAGCAGGTTGAGAAACCCGCTCGGGGAAGGGAGTATCCCCGGAGACGGCATGGGCGGCGGATGGGGATGCGAAGGCGGGGGGTGAGGGTGTGGCTGCGGAGGCCCGTGTCCCGCAGCTGCTGCTGCTGCAGCGGCGGCGGCCGCGGCGCCCGGCGGGGTTGCGCTGAAGAGGGAGTTCTCAAGGATTCGCATGTACGCGGAGACCGGGGAATCGGCCCAGGCGGGGCCGGGCGCGGGCACGTGCTGCGGCTGGGGCTGCGGCGGCGGCGGGCGGTGGAAGACGGGGTTGTTGTGGTTAGGGTTGGGGGGCACGGCGTGGTGGTGGTTGGGGTGGACGGGCGGGGGCCGCGCGACGGGGGTGGCGATTGGGGGCGGGCGGATCCTCTGGAGGCGCATGGAGGGCGGCTTGGGCTGCGACTGCGGCGGCGGAGGCGGGCGGTGGTGCTGGTATTGCGGCGGAGGCGGCGGGGACGGGGACGGGGTTCCGGCGGTGAGCTGCTGGACGATGTCGCGGAACTGGTTCTTGCTGATGTTGTAGACCTGAGGCTGGGGCTGCGGCGGGCGCGCGGCGGGCTGCTGCTGCGCGGACTGCGGCGGCGGCGGCGTGGCCTTGCGGATGTTGCGGCCGAGCTTGTTGACCCCGAGGTGCGGGTTCTGGCTGGCCGCCGTGGCCCCGCTGCCGCTGCTGCTGCCGTTGCTGGTGGTGCGATCCATGGATCGGGGCGGTCAATTCTGGAAGGAGGAGCTCCGGGAGGAGGCGGGCATGGGCGCCGCGGCGGAGCTGGTTGGGCGTGGCGTAAGGGGGAGGGCGGACCGGGGGAGGGAGGGAGGGAGGGAGGGAGAGCCGGTGGTGGACGGGACGCGCACGGAAGAGGAGCGAGAGGGGAGGGGAGGGAGTGGGGACAGCCAGCAAGTGGAGTGGTGTGGAGGAGCAGCCGAGCAGGGCGAGAGGGGTGGTCCGCTGAGAGGAGACCCGCCTCGCTTGACTTGGGTGGCACCCAGACCCAGCAGCGCCAGCGCCGATGGAAACGGATCGAGTGGCGGCAGCCCGGCTGCTGGCTGCGGCAAATGGGGAATCAATCTGCCACCCCAACCATTAATCACTCACTAGTCACTGCATCATCGGTTAACTCCCATACACACCACCAAGCCACATCTGTAAAATACGTTTCCTCTTCAGCAACACGCATCTTCAGCAGGCAGCGACCGTGACTTAAGACGGTGATGATGACGGAGGTAGGTGACTGGTGACCATGAGCAACAGGCAACTGCGAGAGTATTTTACGGAAAATGCTTTTTATACAAAGATTTAATCCTTGATTTCCGGTTCGCTGCTGACGCGTTGCTGACTGATGATTCGTCGAATTCTCTACAGATGCCGCACTCGCCGGCGTAGTATATAGAGGGCATTCACGGGGAGACTGTACAAGCAAGCTACTAATAACCACAACCAGACCATAGATTATTCGGATTAATTACGGAGCTGCACGGCGTGTCTTCTCACTATCAAGTGTGTACGCGCGCGTCTGCATGCCGGCGAAGGGAGGGCAACTCGAGTAGCCGCCCACACACACTGCCAGCCACTTGACTGATGGCCTGATGTCTGATGCTTCCTGTCTTGTTCCATCCGATGGGCAATCACCTACTCTCGTTAATTTTCCTCTTGCTGAGCTTACGGCTTTTACTACCTTATTAAAAAAAGGAAACAAACAAAAAGTAATTTCATTTTTTATTGGCAAGGATGGGCTTCAAAGCAATGCCATGGGGAACTGTAAAAAAAAAATTTAGGCAAACTCGTGCTTTCTATGGCTCAGTAAAGGCCATGCCAGCTTCCCAAAATAGACTCATTTTTTACTTTTGTCATTTCGCTGTTTGGAGTGGAGGAAAGCTGATTCACATTCCAAACGAAAGGCTTTTGTCCCTCCACAAAAGCATCCACCAGAACCTGAAGGAAAATTTCTTGGGAGTGATTCATTGCGGCAGCGAATTTTGGTGATTGTAGTGCAAAATTGTTGGGATTTTACAGAACAGCATTTAGTTTCTTCATATAAAATCATAACATTTGTTAAACCAGGAGTTGGTGTGAGGTCGGCAGGATTAAATAAATGAGTAACATTTTAGACAGGGAAGCTAAAAATGATGTCTGCCTGGGCATGCAACCCACGAAAAAGTCAGAGAATTGGGTGAGTTTACGCGATGCCAAGAAAAGGCACATGAAAACAAACTGAGGGTCAACAGGCCACATCTCTGCATGTCGCTTTCTGTCCTATCTGTCGACCCATCTCTTTGATTTCCCCTCCTCAACCTCCTATCTTCCAAAAAGGAGTTTAATTCTTCCATCGAAGAGCTGAACTAGAAACTGCTTTTGGTCCGAGAAAATGTTCTCATATCTATATTGTTCCTGTTGCTTTTATTCGACAGTATCTGAATTCCATTGAAAGGGACGGGCACTGAAGCTAATTGCAGAATACTCCTACAAGATATCTACAACCATGAGCCATAATGGAAAGGGTCACACAAAGTAAAAGTGGACAGAATGAAGACGAGACGGATGAGTCCCAAGTCCAGGACACAAGGGAGTATGTTTGATTCAGAACCTCTCCAAAAGAAACGCAAAATCCGAATTGAGACGTCTGATGCACCGAATGCCACAGAACAGATATTTATTCAGTAACAGGGGCCTATACTTGCATTTCACAAGAGTTGAATTGGCAATACAATTTAATTTGTGTTCTCTGAAGAACTGAGACACGAATCAAAATACAGAATCTGAATGTAGAAACAGAGAAACCCCCCCAAAAGAATGTTTGGCTGGTGTCAGGGAATGACAACCACTGCAGAAACCCGAGTCCGAACACAGCTGACACGCTTCACTCCTCATCCTCATCGTCCTGGAAGCGCAGGTGCCTGCCTCCCGGCACCGCGAGGCCTCTGAGCATCAGGGCGCCGAGCTCTGCCCTCGCCTCAGCTGCATCCGCTACCTCCTCCCGCTCGATCTCGTCGTCGCTGTTGTAGATGAACCGGGTGTGCTTACCCTCGAACTGCGGCAGCCCTGCCTTCCTCTCCTCTTCGTCGACCACGGTCATCCTGCTCATCTCCTCGCACAGGTCATCGAAGCAGTCTTCGTCATCGCTGTCTTCTTCCCAGTCCTCTTCTTCAGTGTACTCTCCCAGGTCCTCCACACCAAGCTCTTCTTCGTCGCCCTTCTCGGAGCTGGCATGGACCTGAATGGACCAGGCTGAGGAGCTGTCGTCCTCAGGTGATGAGGACTTGCCATTGCAGCTGCCAGTGCTGCTCTCCTGGAACAAGACGGCCGCTTCATTGGACGCGTCCAACTTCTCAGGGGAGTCATCGAAGATCAGCGCACGGTTCAGCTGACACTCGCCCAGGTTCTCCTCTCGCTGAGGTGGCAGCAGGGGAGCTGCAATGATCTGCATAAGAAGGGTAGCAGCTTAGGAACAAGTGCTATAGTAACTGCTCATTTCTCAAGGTTGATTGTGCTGGTGGTTAGAGGACACAGAAATGAATTTGTAGTTCTGTTTGCAATGTCATTCAAAACTGGGTAGATGCAGTTAACATTGCAGTGAAAGAAAGCAAAACAATGCATCACCTACAAATTCAGCAAACTACTTAATGGCACATGACAAGATGGAAGAACAATTAGCATTGCATCATTGTCACTTTTGAACAGAGTTGCCTTACATTCAGTATGATAGTGCAATACGACAACAAATTCAGTAACTACTCGATGGCAAAATTACAGCAAATTCAGCAACTACTCAACGGCACATGACAAGGTGGAAGAACAATCAGCATCATTGTCAGTTTTGAACAGAGTTGGCAACATGACATTCAGAATGATAGTGCAATACTGCAACAAATTCAGTAACTACTCAATGGCATATGACAAGGTGGAAGAACAATCAGCATCATTGTCAGTTTTGATCAGAGTTGGCATGACATTCAGGACGGGCTAGATGCAGCAAAAATAATGCAGAGAACTGACATTGCAAGCATACTGCTACCATTGCAGCAGGAATCCTATGGCAAGTGGAAGAAGAAGAAGAACCCTTGCTTCAAAAACCAGGTGGTGTACAGAATTGAGAAGCACCACAAACAAGCAAGAAGCCTAAACAAGATGCTACCCTAACTTCTGCATCACACTCAGAGCAATTGGAATTGGAAATTTACTACTCAGAAGTCAGAACAGAAATCTTGGATGACAATTCTACCACACATGTCACAAACCAGAACGATTTCATCCTGGGGGGATTGCTGAATAGACACAATTAAATTACCTGCAGCTTAGGAAGCAGCAGTTCCTCCTCGAGGACGCAGGGCACCACGGGGACGCCACCAGGCATCAGGAGGCCTTCCCTGTCCGCGGGGACGGGCCCGATCTGAGGCGTGTTGGCCGGCGTGGGCGCAAGAAGCTGGGCCGGCGACCTGGAGACCCCAAGAAGCGCCTGGATGCGCGCCGGCCTGACGAGAGCCGCGGGTGCGCATCCCTGCTCCTCCTCGACCTTGTGCAGGAGCGCCTTGACCTGGCCGCGCAGGAGCGCCTCCCCGGAGCCGGGCGTGCCGCGCGGGGCCCTGCGGCGGGTCTTGGCGGCGGTGGAGGCGGGGGTCTTGTCGGCGCCGTGGAGGCCGCCCGCGGCGAGGCCGACGATGGGGGAGTCGTTGGTGATGTCGTGCAGCGCGGCGCGCGGCTGGGGCTCCCCCGCGGCGGCGTTCTTGGCCCGGGAGAACTGGGCGGCGGAGCCGGAGTCCGTCCCCGCGGCGGCGCTCTTCTCTGCGCGAAATCGAAGGCGCAACCGTCAGGAAAGACACGTCCAAGAACTCGTCAAGATTCAAGAAAGCGATCTCGGAGCGATCAAGAAACAGAGAGGCGAAGGTGGAGAAGAGGGGAAGGGGAGGACTCACGGGCTGATGCGGCGGCCGCGGCGGCGAGGGAGCGGGTGATCCTCCTGGTGGACAGCGGCGTCTCCATCGGTGCTCTTCTCGGCGAGACGAGAGGAGGGGCGCGGGCGCACGCGCGTTTGCTGGGCGAAGCGGCGGCGCGAGGAAAGAGACGGCGTGCGCGAGTGGGAGAGGGAGGGATGGGGAAGCGGAGACGGCGGCGGAGGGGGCGCGTGGGGAGAGAGCTTTAAAGGGTTGGAGTCGTGGTAGTACAACGGTAATATGACCGTTGTCCCCGACAGACGGACGGAGACGGCGAAGGCGAGGCGTCCCCGGCGCCGCCTTGCTGCTTGCGACTAGCCGTTGTTTGGTTTGTTGTTGCTGTTGGGCTGGGCTGTTGCGCTCCTGCCTGTTCTTCTTCTGGGCCATTTGGGTCAGAGTCGGACAGAACTGGTGGGTGGGGTAAGTACGAACGCGCCGTTTCTGAGTTTGTGGGCCTGAGTAGCCTTTCGTAGACCTCCACGATGGACGGATGTAAATTAGCCCGAGAAAGGGAGCTGGTTTTAAAAAAAAACAAAGGGAAGCAGGTTAACGACATTGAGAGGATGTTCTAATTTTAATGACACATAAGAGATTAGTTACATTTCCCAATGGCTTACAGAGGATTTTTCTCAATTTCTTTAAGTTGAGTTTTATTTACTGAATTACTGAATGATTGCCGATCTCCTTTTACATATCTTTGGGATTGAGGGGAGGGGAAAGAGGACAGGAGGAAACTGCTTCACCAAATGAATCTCCAAACTGGAACAGTTTGATGGAAGATGAAGTGATAGAACCAGAAAGTCAGCCTCTTCCTAGGGAAAGCAAGGAAATGGATGAAGCAACAAATGGTGGAGAAAGTGATGGAGGAAAGGCAACTACAAACAAAGAAGACCAAGTTGTAAGACAGAGTGAAAGAATCAAGAATCAAGGCCTAGGGGGAGTTAAAATTGCAGACAAGGCAGACATGATGGCCAAGAAGAAAAACCTGGAAGGTAACAATATCAAACTCAAGAACTCCTTTGCAGTTCTAGACAATTTAACTCTAGTTACAAAATTTGGTAAAATGGGAGGTGATACCTCCAGTGTTAACCTAGAACATTTTGATCTTCTAAAGGACTTAGAGATAGCTAGGAATAATCTTAAAATGAGACCACAAAGCTTGATTGAAGAGAAAGAAGAAGGTGAACCAGAAAGTCTCCCCTTGGAGGAGATAAAATACATTGAATGGAAATCAGATACTTCTGACCCCTCTGATAATGAAGGATTCCAAATGGTATCCAGGAGGAAAAAAAGACCCCAATAAAAGACAATAAAGCCAAGGGTAAGTCATCCCAACCTAATGATGGGTGTGACCCCCTTGAAGGAGATATATCAAGGCACAGTCCAAGATATTATCTCAGAAAAGGGAAGAGCACAAATTACAGATATTCAAAATGATAGGCCTGATCTGGAATTGTAGAGGGGTAGCAAAAAGAGGCTTGGCAACTAAAGTAAAGGATTTGTACACCGAATATAAAGCAGATTTTATTGGTTTGCAAGAGACCATGAGGAAAAAATACACTGATAAATTCTTTAGGCTGATTGATCCATACCAACAGTTTGCCTGGCATTGGCTGCCCTCATCTGGCAAATCTGGTGGGATATTATGTGGAGTCAAAAAAGATAGTTTTGACATCATTAAAGTGGAAGAAAAAGAATTCTCAATTGCTGTAGAGGTTCTGGATAAGAATCTGGAAAAAAATCTGATGCTAGTAATGGTTTATGGCCCTGCTCATGAGGATAGGAGAGACCTGTTCTTATCTGAGTTGGCTGAAACATGTGCAAAAATCAAAATTCCCACCCTAATTGGAGGGGACTTTAACATCTTAAGATTCAGCAATGAGAAGAACAAGAACTTTTCCAGCAACAGATTTACTGATATGTTCAACTGGATTATTAATACTTATGAGCTTAGAGACCTTCCTCTAAATGGAGGAATGTTCACATGGAGTAATAACCAAAGGGATCCAACATTAGAAAAATTGGACAGAGTGCTCATAAGCACGGAATGGGAAGGAATCTTCCCTTTGACAAACTTAAAGAAAAATCCCAGGGAGATGTCTGATCATAATCCTCTGATATTAAGATCAGGCTTGGAAGAAAAGAGGAAAACAAAACAGTTCTGCTTTGAAACTGCCTGGATTAAACACCCATACTTCCACCCTAATCTAGTGGAAATCTGGGGGAGAGAGGTCACAGCAAAGAATGCAGTTGGAAAATGGAATATTAAGATAAACAGAATGAAGAAATTCCTAAAAGGCTGGGGACAAAATATCAAGGGGCACTCTAGGAGATATAGAACCATCCTGAGAGATGAACTGACAAACTTAGAAAAAATGGAAGAAGAAGGAAGCCTTCCTTCTTCCCTTCTAGAAAGGAAAACTTTTATTCAAACATAGTTATTGAGGTTATTGGAAGAAGAAGAATTGTATTGGCATAAAAGATCCAATCAAAAATGGCTACTGCAGGGAGATAGCAATACAGAATTTTTTCATAGATTTGCCAATGGGAAAAAGAGAAAGAACATGATCTTTCACCTTGAAAGTGAAAACTCTGTGCTGCAGAATGAAGATGAAATTCTGAGCCATGCAACAAATTATTACAAAAACTTATTTGGACCCTCAGACAAGCCACTTTTTGACCTTGATGCTGAGTGTTGGTCTCAGGAAGAAAAAGTGACAGAAGAAGAAAATGAAATGCTAACCAAACAGTTTAGTATGGATGAACTGAAATCAGATGTGTTCCCTATGGAAACTAATACTGCCCCTGGGCCTGACCATATACCGGTGGAATTCTACCAGTCAGGCTGGGAGGTTATCAAGCAGGACCTGTTTGATATGCTAAAGGAGTTCTGGGAACATAAATTGGATGTGGGGAGACTCAATTACGGGATTATAACTCTGATCCCGAAATCCAAAGAAGCTGCCAAGATTCAACAATATAGACCGATTTGCTTGCTTAATGTGAGCTTCAAGATCATCACTAAAATCTTGATGATTAGGTTTGCAAATTGCATGAGTAGAATCATACATTGTTGTCAATCAGCCTTTATTAAGGGAAGAAACATCATGGATGGAGTTCTGACTCTACATGAGATCCTGCATGATGTAAAACAGAAAAAGAAAGATGGGCTCATTTTAAAACTTGACTTTGAAAAGGCTTATGACAAAATCAGCTGGGAATTTCTGCTTAAAATGATGAAACAAAGAGGATTTGATGAAAACTGGTGTAGATGGGTTAAGGAAGTGGTCACAAGTGGGACCCTTAGTGTCCAGGTTAATGGCAAGATAGACAGCTATTTCAAAAGTGGGAAGGGGGTTAGGCAAGGGGATCCTTTGTCTCCCCTTCTTTTCAATTTAGCAGCAGACAGCTTAGCCAAAATGGTTCATAAAGCTCAGGAAAATGGATTGATCAAAGGGCTGGTTCCTGAATATGTTGAGCATGGGGTTGCCATACTTCAATATGCAGATGACACCATTCTCTGTATGGAAGATGATATGGAGTCTGTGGAGAACATGAAATTACTTCTATGTGTATATGAAAAAAATGTCAGGCCTAAAAATAAACTTCAACAAAAGTGAAGCTCTCATGATCTCTCATGACTGTGAAAAGGCCATTGATTTTGCTGAGATTATGAATTATGCCACTGGAGTGTGGCCAATTAAATATCTAGGAGTTCCAGTAACAAGTTCTAAACTGCATGTGGTTGACTGGCTACCAGTGGATGAAAAACTTGTGAAAAGATTAGATGGATGGAAGGGAAGTACTCTTTCTTATGGGGGGAAACTGATATTAATAAATTCAAGCTTGAGCAGTATCCCCACTTACTACACGTCAATGTACCTCCTACCCAAAACTATCTTGAAAAGAATGGATAGGACAAGGGAAAAAAATTTCTGGCAGGGGGGAGGGGAAAAGAAGAAATACCACCTAGTAAAATGGACAAAAGTGACCTGCCCCAAACAAAAGGGAGGCTTGGGCATAAAAGATTTGAGAAAAATGAATCTCAGCCTTTTATGCAAATGGTGGTGGAAGCTGGAAAGGGAGGAAGGATTGTGGCAGGAAATAGTCAGGAAGAAGTACAAAATACTGCAAGGGATCACTCTGTTGAGAAGTAGTGTCAAGAACTCACCCATCTGGAATGATTTACTAAAAGTGAAAAACCTGTATTTGAAAGGGAGAATAATATCAGTTGGAGATGGACAAAATACAAGTTTTTGGGAAGACCCCTAGTGTGAGGTGGTAACATTAAAAGATAAATTTAATGAGCTGTTCGATGTATGCACAGAACAAGATAAGAATGTTGCATATATGGCAGCAAGAGGGTGGAGGATGAACTTCCGCAGATGGTTAGATGAAAGAGCCCAAAACTAATTAAGACAACTGAGAGATATGCTCACAGCCTGTCCTCTCTCCAATGGAAAAGATACAGTGAGGTGGGCCTGGAAAAAATCTGGGCTCTTCTCTGTGAAATCCATGTATAACCACCTGTTCAGTGGTGAGATAAATGACCCAAATAGGAAAATATGGAAATCTAAAGTCCCCCTGAAAGTAAAGATATTCCTGTGGTTAATTCAACAGAATGCAATCTTAACTAAAGACAACCTGACCACAAGAAAATGGGTTGGTGACAAAAGGTGTTATTTCTGTAATGAAGATGAAAATATAGAGCACCTCTTTTTTGGTTGCTCAATATCTAGATACATATGGAGTCTGATTTCTTTTACCATCCAAGCACCTTGCAGGCCTACTTCCTTCTCTCAGTTCTGGGAGTGGGTGGCAAGGTACATGCCGTGCAATAAAAAAATCCATCTTGATGGCCTGTCAGCAATTTGCTGGGCTATTTGGAAGAGTAGAAATGCGGTGTATTTTGAGAAAAAACCATTTAAGTCTCCTACTGAGATTATTTGTCTGGCTTCGTCCCTCATTATGTTTTGGGCAGGTCTACACAAAGGGGGCGACAAGCAAGACCTGGAGGCGGGAGCTGAAGCAATGAGGGGGGCTGCCCTCCATTTTCACCCACATCAAGACCCGGGAGCGGTGGATGACGGAGCAGTACTACTGCAGTGACATCTCTTCGTCTGCAGTCAGTTGGGGCGTACTGCTTTTTTAGCCCGGCTGGTTCATTCAAATTGTGCGATGTTAGACTTTTGGACGCTTACTGTTTGGCAGTGCTATGTTGCTGGAACCTGTTCGTGTTCGCAGACCCTTAGCGTCTGTTCTTTGTTGAATCTGTAATAAGTAGACAAGTTACATTTCCTTTTGTTCGGATCTCTGTAATTTCGTTGCTATCTGGTAATGAAATTCGGGCTCAACCCTTGCTGGAAAACATATCTTTGGGATTTTAATAATGGCTGGAAAAAAATTAGAGCTTGTAAACAGTGTGTGCAGTGTGCTTGGCCTAAGCCTTGCATTGCGTGCCTACAAAGAGCTGTGCATGCATTGCTGCAGAATTTTAGTAGGTAAACCGTACATGTGGAAGCACCGATCGAACGAGCGCCTGGCCGTACTGTATCTGAGTATCTCTGTATCTTTGGGCACCTTGAAAACGCAAACCTGATACCAATGCAAGAAACACCTGTATGTATGTATCCTCGACGTCCACTAATCGACTCACCAATCTCCTAATTGCACGTATACACCACAGATCGATCGTCACTGACACTTAATACTACTAGTCTGCACGTAGGCTTCCCATCGGCCAGGTGCTGGGCCGGCCGCCGGGCGCGCTCTCGCCGGGCTGCTGCTGCTGCTGCCGCCTGTACCCGCGGCGGCTGTGCGACACGCGCTTGGATTCGCCCCACTCGTAGAAGTCGCCGCGCTCGGCGTCGTCGCACTCGGGGAAGACGGTGCCGTTGTACCGTACCCTGTCGTGGCACACGGTGTAGAGGAGGTGCCGCCGCCGGAACCGCCGCATGGCGGCGCGCTTGGCGGGGGTCATCACCGCGAACTCCGCCGTCATCACCGCCACCTCGCACCTCGCTCCGCCGCCGCCGCCGGCCGGGCAGCCGGTGAGGACGAGCTCGGAGAAGTCGGCGGCGAAGGGCGCGTGGGCGTAGTCGACCTTGTAGCGCCCGCCGTCGGTGGCCCAGGCGGAGCCGTCCCAGATGGTGGCGTACACGGACATGGGCTTGGACGGGAAGTCGCCCGCCATGGCCGGCACGCGGACCACCTCGCGGACCGGCGTGTCGTCGACGTAGAAGACGACGGCCGTCGGGGTCCAGGCGACGGCGTAGGCGTGCGGGCGGAGGGTCGGGTCGAAGGGGAGGAGGTAGCGCTCCTCGCGGCCGCGGGAGGTGCTGCCGTTGCCGTAGATGTTGGTCTGGACGCGCCACTCGTGGCCGCGCCGGTTGCCCAGCAGCTCGAAGTCCACCTCGTCGTGGTTGCGGGGGAACACGTCGCCGTTCGACAGCTGCAAGAACATGCACCGTTCAGAGATAGGACAAAGCACGCGTTCAGGCAGAGACATCGAGTGCACTGTCTAAAATGAATGGCAAATTAAAAAGACAGAAGATAGATGTGGATAATTCAGAGAGAAGGAGGATCAGACACTTTTGTACTACTACAATTTTGCGATTGAGAAAAAAAAATAACAATTAGACACTTCTGTCTTTAGCAGAGTAGTATGTGCGTCAGCGGTGACATGACACGTGTTGGGTAGGAAGCTTAAGGATCGATGCAACGCATGTCTACAAGGCGACGGGAGGGGAGAATTTTTGCAGGCGCCGGCGCCGCCCATTTCGTCTTTGATTCTGAAGCTTCTATGATCGAGTGCATGCGCGACAGTTACATGTCTCCTACCATTTCCACTAAGTCACTAGGTAGCATGGAGCTAGGGAAACTCATGGGCGGCCAATCCCTAATGGACATCATCATCATCATCAAACATATGTTTTTTTGCTTACTCTCAACTAGTAACCATGAACCACTCATGCGTAACCACTAAGCTAGTTTTTTTTTTCTCGGGAGAGCAAAAGGTAGTTGAGGAATGAGATAACCACTAAGCTGCTATAGCACGCTCGTACTCTCTGTTGGAGCTTCTTTAGCAACTTTTTCTTAGCTCTAAATTCACTACACACACAGTGCAATACTCAGTCCAAGCAATGCTCCACGCGCCACTTTCCAATTCGTTGGGACGGTGCGTCGACACGTCTAATAAAGCGAGTAAAACCTGTACACGCCTTTCGGTCGAGCCGTTCCTTTTCTTTCTTCCATCCATGCGTACATGCTAGCTACCTTACTTTCCGGCAACCAACTTTGTGTAGGCACCCGGGTCGTCACGCATAGCCAATTTCTAGGGCCGCCGCGCCGGTGACCAATGCAATTCATGGGCAGACCAATAGGAAGGAAAACGATCCAGTGGTGGGTGTATGCTGTATACATGCATATGCGTGTATGAACATGACTTTGCTAATTTGCAAAAAAAAAATGCTTTGCTAGAAATTCGATACACGCTGACTAATGCAACGGAGTTGGGTCCTCATATCGATCCGAATGAATCAGTCTTTCTACAGAGGTCAATCTTTGCCTATTAGGCAAGAGGATAGCAAGTTCGAAATTCTGTCTCGGTAGGACATGGATTTCTATTACTATGAAATTCATAAATGAAAATGAAGTAGTAGTGCTTCGAATTATTCGTTTTTTTTTGTTTTTAGGAAATCCTTTTTTTAGAGATGAGAATATGTAGGGCCTCCAAAATTCACATGAATTATTTGGATTACTCATGATGGGATAAATTGGAGGAAAAAAATCAAACGAGTATGTATAGCTAGTTTCGCTTGATGTCGTTATTGTAATCTTAATCTAGATTCTTAACAACTATACGAGTAGTATAGAGAGAGATATCAATGGAACAGTCTGCTGGGGCGTGGGGAGGATCGGATCGGAGAGCAGCTGGGATTTGAGAGCAAAATTAAACTTACGTAGAAGGCGACAACGACGCCGGCGGTGTGATCGTCAGGCAGCTTGATGGAAGCGCTGAAGTATCCATGGTGGTAGGCCGACTTGGACACGAACCCGGAGCCTGGTCGATCGATGTTCATCGTAGTATCTCTCATCAGTTTAGAAAGAAGAAAAAAAAGGAAAGAGACCAGATCAAGAGGAGGAAACAAATCAAAGAGTATCGAAGAAGAAATCTAAAAAGCAGCTAGCAGCATCGATCTATCCTGCTTACCCGTGCGGCGATCGAGTTTGAGGCGGACGGAGCGGCCGTCCGGCGACCGGACGAGGTTGTCGCCGCCGAACAGCGGCATGTAGCCGGCTTGGAACGGCACCGGCGACGTGTCCAGCGACGCGCCGGCGGCGGCGGCAGGCCAGCCGATCACCACCATCAGCGCAACAGCAACAAGAGCTGCAGCACCTGTTGCCGCCATGGCTGCTAATTAAGCTTTACCTACCTCTACCACATATACCAGTGCGGCGCCGCCCTATATAGGTCGAACAAGCTCCTGACAGGTTATGCGCAACGGTACCGGCCGGCGGGCTGCTGGTGTCGTACACCTGTGCAGTGTGCACCGCCACAATTGAGTACTAGTACGCTACTTCATCTCCTTTGAATATTGTTTGTGTTTTTCTTTCCTTGTCGCTCCTCGTTCCTTACTTTCTTGTACAGGTGATGTGTGCGGCCGGGTAGGCAATATGCGTGCGTATCTCTTTGAGATAGCAAGTTGAAAATGTCATCTGTAGATGGAAGGAAATTAAAGGGCCGCCTGGCGTCATCGTGAGATATACGGACCGCGCGCTTCCTTTTAATTTGCTCCCTCCAATCATTAATCAACTCAGCAGCACAAAACTTCCATCAGAAAAGGAACACCAACAATAGTCTTGTGTGCCGGGTTGTTAGCCACCACAGTACTTTTCTCTCGGACCAAAGATCAAATCAGCATCAACTACTAACCACTAGCCAATGCAACCAGCAACATTTTCTCTCTTAAAACAAATCAGCACCAGTCAGCTGAACAAAGGAGTACATGACCACACACTAGTTCACGCACAAATCAAACGCGTCCATCAGCGGCAACATATCATGATATTTTCTCTATTTTCAAATTGACTTAATTTGTCTGCGTAATAATAATATACTCCCTCCATATCGAAATATTTGTCGTTATTGACTTTTTCTTACAACTTTGACCACTCGACTTATTCAAAAAAGTATAATAAAGCATGTAGCAAACAAAATTGATGATACTTGCACAATTTTTTGAATAAGACGAACAATCAAAGTTGTAGAAAAAAAAATCAATGGCGACAAGTATTTCGATACGGAGGGAGTAGTTTTAATTTGCTATCTGATGAAGACGTACTGACGACCGAGACCGCTTCTTAATTTGCATGTGTTTGGGGTTTGTTAGCTAGATTGAGTGTAGTGGGTAATTAAGTAACTTCCTTTACATGTCACCGCGAATGGGTCCGTGCTCGATCGCGACGTTTCACCATCCCTGCAAAAGCTACAGCTAGTCACACACAACGAACCGTCATCGATAGATCAGCTGGTTCATCGATGATCGATCAGTATCTACTCCAGTTTCAAGAAGCCCAAGCACGTGAGCACGCACCAAAAAAAAATATGTTGTTAATTAGTCCATCAAACTAGGCAATAGCTGTCGGAGTAGGGAATTGAGCGTAACCGACTCGTCTCGACTCGGTGCTGGTACTCGTATTTTTTTTCTGAATTTAACTCAGATTTATTTTTAAAGACACAGTAACTCAGAATTTAACCAATACTATTATTTCAATGGATAGGGGCCAGTGTATTGTGTGATTCGAAGAAAAGTAGGAGTAGAAGTATTTGTGATTCCATCTCAGCTTAATAGAGAAGAAGAAATTAAAGAAAGAAAAGAGGAAAAGGAACATGGACTGATCAACAGGTGGAGCTGATCGGCTGTCCACATACACTTCCGCTTTTCAATTGGCTAGCAGTCCTAGCACATGCTTGCCGATGTGAGACCTCCGATCCGGTGCCCAGAAGATCCCATTTCAGCGCCGCTTTCATCTCCCCAGCACAAACAGGCAGGCTTGCTTGTCTGCATGTACAGCCCGTTTGTACCTCATCGGCAGACAGATGGATCCTGTCAAGTCCCAAGCTGTGTAAGCCGAGTGCCTGTCCCCGTGTCGTTTGTGTGTACAGCATCTCTGTATCCGCATGTGCTGACATGCCATAACGTCGACGGCTGTGGTCACGGCCGGATAGGAGGAAACCCCCCGCGATCTACGGCAAGTCGGAAGGAAAATGGGTGGATATGATGGACGGATGCAAAATGTATGAGCTGCATTCATACCCCGATCGACATGTGTGATGTTGGCCAGCAGCGTTGTAGAATTTGTGGTGCCTTTGCGCCAATCTAAAGCCCATTTTAGGATCAACCCGGTAGAATTCAGCTCCGTATACATACATAAACACACAAGGAGGGAATATTCTTTTGACGTCTCTTATTTACTATATCGAAGTCTGAATTTTGTCTTCCATCCGCAAAACCGAGTTTTTTTTTGAAACGCGCAGTACCTACCAACCCTCAGCTGTATAATCCGGTTGACTCAACCATTTCAACAGTGTAGACAGTTGCTGTCTATTTGACACACACAGACAGCTAAATAGACAGCTTGTACAATGGTCGTTTATTTGTCTGTCTACAAGACATTTAAGTCATCTTTTGACACATAAATTATGATGATCATGTGCACATTTGATCTTCCTAGTCATTTTGATGCTTAATTGAGATATAATGCATGATATTGAATTAATTTATAATTGGTTACTGGTAGAGCACATTCGACTACTAGTGGAGCACTAGTAGGATGCATGCACAACTGCAGTGCCTCATTCGCAACAGGCCTACCAAATTCACATTCACCATTCAGGGGAAAAAAGGCCTACCATATTCAAGTGTTTGATCACATTCAGATGACAGTAGCACCTGGACTCACATTCAGGTAGCAACAACTACCAAATGCTGAAACTTCAGAAAACTAGTACTCCCTCCGTTCCAAATTGTAAGTCGTTTTGACTTTCATAGGTTCATAAATATTATTATGCACCTAGACATATACTATATCTAAATACATAACAAAGTCTATGTACCTAGAAAAGTCAAAACGACCTACAATTAGGAACGGAGGGAGTATGAAACAGGGACAAAAACAGGTATGAAACTTAAGTTGTTATTCAGTTTTGCATACATTTAAGAACAAAGCTGAACCTCAAACTAGAATGGAAGTCCTCATAGCAGTAAACAGATAGCATTCACAGTTTCTCTATATTGAGAATATAGGATCAGTAAAGACAACAGCCACAAAAATGCTGAACCTGCAGGAAATATAACAGTCACCATATGCTGAAGTGCTGAACCTTCAGGTAATATAACAGCCATCATATGCTGAACCTTCGGGAAATAAGCATGCAAATTTCAGAATTGTACAAGTTAACACACATGATCACGGAAATGTTCAGTAAAGATAACATGCAGATTTGATGAAATAAATAGAAATTGCATGTATTTCATAATAGTTTACCTATTCAATCAGTTTCAGTTGGATGATAATATCGTACTGCTCCACCTCAAACTGATTGTTTGCAAGTAATTAATTAGGCATCAACCATTTAAATTTTCTCAAGGCACCAGGTCAATGTGGGGTGGCTTCAAGGCCATCAGACTGAGATGCGCTTGAGTAAACCGCCAAATGTAATGACAGTAACTCCTTTTCACCATCTCATTTGGCGGTTGATTGCTATTTTTGATAAATTCTGAGAGAGATCATTATTTTTGCAAAATAAAAAAAATTAAAAATGGAAAAAATTCCGCCACACCCAAGCACTGCTGAGCCCATACCAGGCCCAAGACGCAAGTACTGGGCCTCCATTCACTTACCTGAACAGCAGCGATGGTCGATTTGCATCAGGCATTCAGGCGTCAGCCCTGCCCCTTGCATTTCTGATCCTGTTTATTGCTTACACACTCGGCAGCGCTTGAAGCCATTCAAGCACAAGCATGTGGCAGAAAGATGATGAGCTTGCAACTACCAGCACTAGGCAGCGAGCTGTACTCCTACTGTAGGAGTCCTACAGAAGAAGGAATGCGCTACAAGGAGCAACACTTTCACATCGTCAGTTATTACACAGGTGGGTGCTGCTACAGATCGTGTATGAAAGCACCCATTCACTTTATTTGGGTGCATCATTAGCCAAAAGCTGATATACATACCACAAAAGAGGATAAAAAGTTGCTTCAGAAATCTCCAAGTATACTTGGCTAATAATACCCAAAAATACAAGTTGCTTCACAGAACTTCAAGCTGCAAGAATATGCATTACTTACGATTGCCGGTCTTAGAGATGGCAATGGGTACCCGAAACCCGAGTACCCGACGGGTTTTACCCGATAAGGAGACGGGTATGGAATTATATTTCTACCCGCGAGTACATAAATGGGCAACATCATGTACACATCGGGTAAGCGGGTGCGAGAACATACTACCTATACCCGCATACCCGCGGGTAAAATAAACCCGTCTACAATATGCGATAAACGTGTAAAATTGTACATTGTTAGTGAAGGATAACTTAATATTGATAACTAACAAAAAATTTTATGCTTTATTAGACTATTAATTGGTTAATAATTATCATTTATCTTTTTTATCAATTAAATTCGTTGATGTATACACTTTATCACGTGTTATGTTCTCAAATATATTAGTTTACAACGGGTATGCTATCGGGTATGGGTTACCCGACGGGTAAAAAAACCCACGCGGGTACGGGTATGGGTAAGAACTTGAACCCGCATGCGGGTATGGGTTTTTTAGCAGGTAGAGTTAGAGTTGACGGGTGCGGGTATGGAACGGCACTACCCGACGGATTTCTACCCGTTGCCATCCCCGACCTCTATGGCTTGGCAACTCAGAAAACTACTCAAATTGTTGCATTTGCTTCTGGAAAAATTATTTGTGTTTTCCTGACTCTTTGTACCCACAGCTCTCAAAAGGATCCAGCTATTGCCGTACTGCCAAACAGTATGACTGATGTGTTGCCCCGAGCTCCGAATTATAGGCCAACACTCACAGTAAACACTAGTCTTCGATATCAACTTCATGGTCACTGCACTTCCTCTGGGCCCTAGTAACTGGAATCTTCTCTTATCTTCTGCACCCAATCCTGAAAGTTAGTTTTTCGCCATCTCTAGCCACCGAACCAACTTCAGTTTTTGGCATGAAACCACCAGCCTCAGACTTCTGGTACGCCGTTATTTGATTATTGCTTCAATTCCGAATCCCAACATGACGTCTTCACCAGTGTTACACTTTTGCTGGGTAGCCATCAAGTGTTGTCATCGTCTTTAGTTGACAGTCTGTCTAGCAAGTCACTTCCTCTGTAGTTTGTCACACTGGGACCAGGGTTTAACAACTGCTGATTGTTCAGAGCACATGGCGATGCTGATGCTGTTTTGTCACATCCAGCACCCCAGACATCGAAATCCATGTTTTCTAGAAGACCCTCAGAGGCAATCCTTGCATCTCGGAATGGTCCAATGCATTTTCCCTTTGCAAACTTAATGCAAGCCTCATTGGCTGACTCAAGACAAGCGGCCATCTCTTGCTCTTCACATTTCTCTCTTTCTTCATAATCAGTCGGGGCAGCTCCAAATAAGCCTTTCCACCAGGGGGGCTTGCATTTGCGTGATGCAGTGATTGAGCATCCTGACCGTGCACCAGCCTGCGAAAGTTGTGCATCGACATCTTGTAACATTTTGAAACTGAAAAGTCTCCTATGAAAAAAAAAATCTTGTGCTAGGTACACACCACATGAATTAAAGCATGTGTCAAATGTAAATGAATGCATCCAACACAAATTATGAAAAGTTCAGCCCTTAATGACTGCAGAAAGCAATGCTTCTGCTGCAAGAAATACATAGTCAACATGCACATTAAAAGGCATCACAATTAGATTTTAATGAATTATAATTTACTTCTGAGATCATTTAACAACGTGTATATCTATTCATAAAGCAACACAATGGCATGAAAAATTAAGATTATATCCTACACATACTGGAAGAATCACTAGATCAAATTACACTGAACATTCTAACTTCTAACTGCAAATTGTGCTACCCACATGTCAATTGCAAATTCTCTGTTTCAGCATTGGCACTGTATAAGATGCCAATATCAATATGAGAAGTGAACATGTCATGAGTACTGTGGACTGTGAAGCAGTGTCAACCACAACAACTAAAGCTAAGTAGCCATGAGCTGGTTTGCCCTCTTTAATATATGCAGCTGTTATACTTATTGACTGGCAGAACTTGAGCCGGCCAACTCGGCCAGCTGCAATGGTAAATCAAAACCCATGCATTTTAGGTACGAGACTGTTAAAGTAGAGATAAGGCTTGTTATACTTGTTGTACAAGATGTAATCGTAACCAACCTTGCGCATGAGATAGAGTTGTTGTAGACTGTTATGTAATCTACTTCATGCGCAAGGTATGGATCTGTATGTGCCACGGTAGGGGCTCTTCCTACCCTATATAACATGGAACCGTGAGAGCCTAGGTAAGGCATCACGTTACGCCATTCATTTTACATGGTATCAGAGCCATTCTCCTACGAGTTCATCCACTTCGAGTTCTCTCCCATGGCCTCCTCCAGCTCCTCGACCGCCTTGCTGCCGAACCTTCCAACCCTTCCCCACCATCTCACCGAGAAGCTCACCCGCAGCAACTATCCTCTCTGGCGGGTGCAGGTCCTTGCCGTTCTGCGCGGGGCTCAGATGGCTGGCTACCTAGATGGATCTGTCCAGGAGCCGGCCAAGATCGTGAAGGTCAAGGTCGATGGCAAGGAGGTGGAGGACCCAAACCCTCTCCATGCTGAGTGGGCCACGAAGGAGCAGCAGGTTCTGAGCTACCTGCTGCTGTCATCGTCACGCGACGTCCTGGTCCAGGTCGTCTCCATCCCGTCTGACATTGGCGTGTGGCAGGCAATCAAGGGCATGTTCGCCTCTCAATCTCGGGCGCGCATCATCAACACACGCATGGCGCTCGCGACCACGCAGAAGGGCAACTTGACGATCTCTGAGTACATCGCCAAGATGCGTGGCCTGGCCGACGATATGGCAGTGGCTGGAAAACGCCTAGAAGACGAGGGTCTCATCTCCTACATTCTTGCCGGGTTGGATGCTGAATTCAATAGCAAATTCTCTGTTTCAGCATTGGCACTGTATAAGATGCCAATATCAATATGAGAAGTGAACATGTCATGAGTACTGTGGACTGTGGAGCAGTGTCAACCACAACAACTAAAGCTAAGTAGCCATGAGCTGGTTTGCCCTCTTTAATGTATGCAGCTGTTATACTTATTGACTGGCAGAACTTAAGCCAGCCAACTCGGCCAGCTGCAATGGTAAATCAAAACCCATGCATTTTAGGTATGAGAGAACAAGGGGGGAAAAGGAAAATGAACTCCTCTGTATCAGTGACAGAACTGATGATCAATAGTATCTGAGATAGAACAGAAGTGGACATAGGTTTAATTTGAAGAAGAGAACATAATAATACAAAAGCCCAATTAAAGAATAAGAAAAAAAACTTAACTCATCTGACTGATAAGTACGGCCTCCAGTCACAAAAAAAAAGTGACTTTGAGTACTAGTTTTTATAATAATAATATATCTACGAAATATAGCAAATGCATGAAACTATGTATTAAGATAAATCTACTTGTACAATCCAAGCAACAAACCCATGTGAAGAGTATTTTGAAGTCAAAGTTTGCAATGGTTAGTGATAGCGTCAGTATGTCACCCAGTTGTCTATGAATGGAGTACAAATTTTTGTGTGTACAAAACCATGCATAATAGATATTAGCTAATGTTGTGAAAAAAATTGTAGGGGAGGTTATGTCCCCAAAAGACATGAAAAAAAAAGATTCCATGAACGAAACGCACAATTAATCGTCTGACAAAACAAACTACCATTTTGCTCAAACTGTAAAAGAGCAAATGGTCACAGAAGGACAAAAAAAAAAAAAAAAAAACAAGTCCGATCAAAATAATCTCAAGTTCTCAACAAGCTTCTTTTCCTGATTCCATATGCAGCATCCACAAAGAATGCATGACACATCAAAAAGTGCAGAACCACAAGGGAAACAAACATAGTAGCACAGCACGACGCGTTATGGAGCATTGTCAACCCCGACCACTGAACTCCAGTGGCCAGGAGCTGGTTAGCCCTCCTCGATATCCGCAGCTGATGAACTTACTGCCTCGCATAACTAGCGTGAGGCACCTCGGCCAGCTGCAAGAAACAAGACGTAACCACAATCCGCATGCAAAGCTTGCAGCTTTGGTAGCCGCATCTACACTCCAGACACCGTAACAATCTAAGTATACATGCAAGCGGGGCGGGCTTTGCCGCAAGCCCGGTGGGCAAACCCGCGCCACAAACCTGGTGGGCAAACCCGCTAGAGCCCGCGTCGGGAAGCGGTCTATGCGGGCGAACAAACGAGGCCCAGCGGCACCGTGAACCCGCAGAAAGAAAAAAGAGGAGAAGGATCGGGAAGACTTCAGAAGAGAGGGAGAAAGGGGATCGCCGGATCAGGGAGAAAGGGGATCGGGAAGAGAGCGGCGCCGCCGTCCTCGCGTCCTCGCGCGATGGCGTCGCCGTCTTGCTCGCCGCCGCCACATGTTGCTGGTGGAACAAATACTGCCCAAGCTGGCTTCTTGGCTCTTCCCCCTTCTCATGTCCGCTGGCGCTCGTTCTCCCAACCTCGACCGCAAAACAGCAAGGAATCGGCAGAGATGGTGTGCGCTAAGAGTAAATTCCTCCTCCCTCCTTCCATACCTAGATGTTTCTCCTACTAATTTTTCAGATCCTCTTTGCACTAGACGTTTCATGGTGAGATTTGTTATGTAGGCAAGAAGAAACTAGGAAAAGGGTTCATATGCTGGAAAAGTGAAAAATAGGGCGCCAGCAACACAAATGAGAGAGACGTTCGTAAGATCAACGAAAGAGAAGTCCCTCTCCAAAAAAGCAGGTCAGATCTCTGGTCGGTAAAATATGCGCATGCTGTTTTCCTTAGGCTCAATGAAAACCAGTAGCGGATGAATATTAGTCAATGGGAGTCAAAGCTGATGAATAGCAGCGAAATATGCACATACTGTCCATGTTCAATATGGGAGTCAAAGCAATTTTGTGTGACAAATCACAATACTCCAAACAAATGTGTAACATACCCTGACAAAAACCACGAACTCTTACTGTCATGATTAACTCAATTGGCTGGTGCTTGTTGCCTGCACTCCCAATTTCATAGATACACAGTTAACTCAGTTTTGAACAGTTCGCCTCAAGGATGAACTGAATGAATAGCATCCTGATTTTCCTATAATTTTTCCATTAATCTGGTGAATTTGTTCTAGTTTTCTCTGCTCTGTGTGTTCCACCATCATTGATTGATTGCATTCTATCTATTAGTGTTGATCTTCTTGAGTGGCATGATACGATTATTTGTGAATTGTAAGTCATAGTTTGTTCAGTTTAAGTGCAATTGGCGGCAATACGATAGCTGAAAATCTGTAGTTCCTTTTTTTTAGTTGCAGAGAAATTTGCATGAACTGATGATTGTCTGTGTTTTATGATCCTGATTTGTCCTAAAGGGTCATCTTTTTTTCGTAATATGAATTTCCGTGTTTCAGGAGATTCTACAATGAGGCAAGACAAGCCGGTGATCTCTTTTGAAATGAGTAAGGTGGCCTAGCGGCAGACGGCTGGGAAGCAGGATTGCTGATTTTTACTTAGCTCAAAAGACAAACTCTGTTTTGTAGTTAATTTGATATAATTTGTAACTACTGTATTAAACATATATTGATTTGAGACGGGAAATCTTCTTGTCATGTACAGTTTTATTTTCAGATTTTTTCTTTTTTTGAACATCAAGTTCCTGGCTAGTTTGTGACACTCTGAATGATTGGAACAAATACGTTTAACAAAACTAATCGTGCGGCAAGCGGACGCCTGCGGTGAAGAGGCATCCTGCGGTAAATTGATACAAAACTAATCATTTCATATTACCTTGTGCATGATTAGTTTTTTCTTCTGTTCTCTCTTTATCCTGCAGAATGCGGTGCGAAGGGCAGCCGGGCAGGCGAGGTTTGGGCGGCAAGGGTACACGTGCGAGGGGCAGGCGGACGCCTGCGGGCTGCCGCAACGTCCGCAAAAATTAAGCGGCGCTATGCGGGCAGCCGCATGTGCCCGCGATAGCATTTACGGCTGGCGCGGACGTGGGGTGGGCAGCCGCAACCCGCCCCGCTTGCATCCGTAAATCTAAGCTACACGCAGGATCTGATACAATGCAATGGGAAGCATCCAAAAAAAATCCCATGCTTTGCTACACAGGCGCGACCGAGGAGGGGAGACGGTGTAGTCAGGGGGGGATGGTTACCTCGCACTGCGAGATGAGGCTGGCTTCGGCGGCGTCCCAGGCGGCGCGCCAGCTGGCGGCGTCGCGGAAGGCGAGGACGTGGGGCTCGCCGGCGGCGGCGGAGGGGACGGGCGCGCGGAGGAGGGGGAGCGGCGGGTCGAAGCGGACGACGGTGGCCGAAGCGGAGTAGTCCTCCGCCGAGTCGTCGGTCCTCCCGCCGTAGGGCGGAGCCGCCATAGAGAATGGGGGTGGGGGTGGGATTCTCCCGGCGGGAGACGTAGTCTGGTTGATATTGCCTAGGGTTTAGGTGGGCCGGGTTAACTGGGCCGATGGTTCGTTCCTCCTTTTTTTGGTTTTGCGTTGGGCTGTGCAGATTGATTTGTCAATTTCAGGCCATGTTTGGATGAAGGAGGTAGACAAGGCAAATCCTATATATCTTCCGGAAGGTAATAAGTTGCCCAAACTTCCACTGTTTGAGATTCATGCAGCCACTGTGGACCGAATGATCACCACCTTCTTCTTCCCTCCTCCCTCTTTGCGGGCTCCGGAGAAGTCGCCGCCGCCGGGGAAAGTCCTCGCCGGAGGGGGTGGGAGGTGGGCGGGGGCGGACGGCGGCGGGTCGCCGCCGGCCCCCGGCGGTGGTAGAGGCGGCGGTTTAGGGTTAGGGTTTCAGGGTTCGGGGGGCTCCAATGGTCCCCGGACCATAGAAAAGAGGAGGTCGGGGGGAGCCGGAGGACCGGCGGCGGAGGCGACGCGCCGCCGGCCGGGCGGGGTCGGACCGGCGGTGGGCCGGTGACCGGCAGCGGGGGCGACGAGGCGCGCCGGGTTAGGAAGGGCGGGGTCGCGGGTGGCGGTGGGTCGCAGGCGGGCGGCGCGGCGGTGGGGAACCGCCGGCCGGGGAGGTGGTGGGAGGAGGAGGCGGCGGTGGTTGAAGGAAGAAGGAGGTGGTGGGAGAAGACGACGGCTGATGGGCCTTATGGGCCGTGCGATAGGTTGACTTCCTATCTTCCGGAAGGGAGATAGGAGCCCCCGGTAGACAATCCTATAGGAAAAAGTCATTTCACCGTCCCTGAACTATCAACGAAGTTTGGTTTCAGTCCCTGATCCGGAAAACCGGGTATCCTACGTCCCTGAACTATATAAACCGTCTATTTTTAGTCTATCGCTGGTTTTGATGGTAGTTTTCGATGACGTGGTAGCGGGCCCCACATGTCAGGGCATGGCCCCACAGTCTTTCTTCTCCCCTCCTCCTCTTCCCATACTCCGCCGCCGGCTGTCTCCTCTCCTCCTCCTCCACCACGCCGCCGCCTCCTCTACTCCTCCCCGAGCTTCGCCAGCTCTCCCCGGCCGCCTATCTCTTTCCCTGGGCGACACCCCACCACCCATGGATAGGGCCATCGCCGGCGGCCATCTCGCCGCAGACTCCGCCTCCCCGCACGGTGGCGACGAGATGCACGGGCAGCCTCCCTGCAGCCCCCGCTCCCCGTGCCCCGCCCCCTCCCGCCTCCCCGTGCCCTGCCACCCCTCCGGCCACCGCGATGGGGATCCGACGCCTCGGGAGCACCGCCGGAGGCCGGGGTCGGCCGCTCCGCCTACACCTGCTCCGACCGGCGCCCGGCTCCGACGGTGGCTCCAAACACGGATCCACACTCTGACTCAGGAGGCCGCGGGCCGGAGGCCGCCCCACCCTGCCCCCACCGGCGGTGCCCAAGCTCGGGGCTGGCGCCATGCAGAGGCAAGGCCACGGCCGGCTCGATCTGTGGAAAGCAGGTGCGACGCAGGGAGAGCAGGTGGAGCTCGGGGAGGAGGAGAGGAGGCGGCGGCGTGGTGGAGAGGAGAGGAGATGGCCATCGGCGGAGGAGAGGAAGAAGAGGAGGGGAGAAGAAAGACTGTGGGGCCCACCCCTGACATGCGGGGCCCGCTGCCATGTCATCGAAAACCACCATCAAAAACCAGTGAGGGACTAAAAATAGACGGTTTAGATAGTTCAGGGACGTAGGATGCCCGGTTTTCCGGATCAGGGACTGAAAACAAACTTCGTTGATAGTTGAGGGACGGTGAAAGGACTTTTTCCAATCCTATATATCTTCAGGAAGGTGGGATGAAATGAAACTATAACCCAATAGAAGTCCAACAACAGCCCAAAATCTACAAACCCTACCCCACGTCCTCCCCTGCCCGCCGCCGCCACCACCGGCGGGCACGCGCCGCCTTCGCCCGACTGCCGGTGCGCCTCCCCGATGCCCCTCCCCGGCCACCGACGCGCCTCTCCGTCGGGCGTCTGGCCTCTCTGCGCCGCGCGAGGCTGCCCGGTCAATGGTCGGCGGCCATGGCCGGAGGTATCCCCAAACCCCTTTCTATGATTCTAACACTTCACCAACGAGATGAAGTGGCTCAGGTTAGGTTAGGAGGGTTTGTTAGCACACTCTAAGGCTCTCATGGCTAGATCTCACTTAGGTCAACTAATGAACACTTTGACTTTGGTCAACTTGCTAATGTTGCATCCCCCTTGATAGTACGGCATACCTATACTCAAGATTAAATAAAAACACCTTGTCAACCTCTTGAGCTTGGATGTCTTCAACCTTGCCATACTTGAGTGATATCCACTTGAGGGCTTTCAACATAGCCTATGTCTTGAGCACGTCCATACTTGAGCTAGTGACTTAGGATCTTTCCATCTAGTATAAGAATGCACACTTGGATCCATAGTCACTCCATATTGCCAATCATAACATGTTGATGAGTTGCATTGCTTCCCTCGGTAAGGCTTGAATATGATACTTGAAGACCCCACGGATGCTAGAACTTCACCTTAGCAAAACACTAATGACGGCTTAGCTACGACCCCAAAGATTGCTTAGTCCCTCACCCTAGTCATCTCGGTTGATCTCTTCGTCACTTACCCAATCCACTTTGAGTTCCACTTTGCTTCATCCTTAATTAAATTCCATTTGAAAAACCCGCTTCAAATGCTTGTTCTTGATTGACAACGAATATGCAAGCTTCCAATTAAGAACCATAATGTTTGCACTCATCCTTGTGTCCTCTTCCAATTACCACATGAAGCCTTCCACTTGACTTAGAAAATTACCATCTTCTCTTTTATGATCCTTGTAAATTTAATCAAGCTATGTCTAGTATGGGAGACCATGAATTGATCTTCTCAAATTATCCCAATATTTATCTTCCTTTATTGCTTGATACTTGTCACATATGCATTAGGATCATCCATGTATTTGTCTTCTCCAATGTGAGTCATATGATGTTCATTCATAAATAAATTCTCCAATAATCGCTTATGAATATCTAAATAAAACCTGCTCATAATCTTAGACAAATACATTAGTCCTTTAATCGCTTTGTCATTCAATTCACCAAATTCCACTTAGGGGCCTAGATGCACTTTCAATCTCCCCCTTTTTGGTGATTGATGACAACTCGATTAAAACTTACAAATAAAACATTAAAGCGCATTTAGATTCTTAGATATAGCTAGAGCTCCCCCTTAATTTGTGTTTTGAGTTGAATTTCAAAAATTTTGGCCTCAAATGCCAATAGCACAAATTTGGGAGAAAGCGCGTGAGAGCTCCCCCTATATCTTAGAATCAGTGGAGTGCAACATGTGTGAGTGACAAATAAAAATCCGTGATGCGTATGACAAGATATGCACAGAGCAAAGAGCATGTGCACTGACTAGGCAGCACCTGTCAGACCGGTGCCCCTGACCGGTCAGACCGGTCAGGTCCAGCCAGCACACAAAACTGGGCGGCACCAGTCAGACCGGTGCCCCTGACCGGTCAGACCGGTCAGGTCCAGCCAGAGCACAAAGCAAAAGGTGTGCGTGCTATTTGGTCCAAAGTGATCAGGCCGGGGTTGCAAGCCGGCTTAGATCACTTTGTTCCATTTAGCCAACACAAATAATACATCACACAGATATGCATCACAAACTAGCAATATGTCACTTAATTATTACAATAAAGGTTCAACACACAGTAGCACTCACACAAATGTTCTCAAGTCCAGGAAGATAAAGTTCTAGCTTATTACAGGGCTGCTTTCTTCAGCTAGCAGGCACCGGTCAGACCGGTGCAACACAGACAGACAGGGCTAAACAAGATGCAGAAGCTTTAATCCTCTCTTCTCCCCCTTTGTCATCAAGCAGCAATAAAGGCCTGGAGAGAAGATGTTGTTGCCGATCACTAGCCCTGGCACGAGTCCCACCCCGGACCACCGCCAGGGGTGCGAGCTCCCTCCTATGTAAGAATAAGGAAATGAGACAATGCATAGGAGAGAAACGATAGATATGGTGAAATTAGAGATAAGAAAATGAAGATCATCACTCATACCCTGATATGGAGGAGGATAGGCTGACCAACCGAAGATCTCCGTAGAGAAGCGACCCGCCCAATCCGGAGGAGCCTCTGACTCCTCTGCAGCATCTGGAGCTGGAGGTGGGGCAACTGGGGCGCCAAAGGGTGGAGGAAACTCTGCTGGTCCCTGTGGAGCACCGAAGGGCTGAGGGATCTCCTCTGAACCAGGTGGAGGAGGAGGTGCAGCTGAGGAGGAGCTACCCTCGCCGGACTCAAAGAACATGGTCCCATACTCATTGATCATGTTCGAGTTAATCATGGTTCTCACCCTCTGATCAAATGAGGGAATCTCTACCTCAGGAGGAGTGGGAGAGATGGGTGAACGGGGCGGCTGAAATCCAAAGTGATTATGGAGATACTTCATCGTGTCTCTCTCCTTCTTCCTCTCTATCCTTGTCCGTTGCTGCTCCACCTCTATGTCATATTGGCTTTTACACATGCCAAAGATCAAATTTAGGAACTTGCGGAGCAGAGAGGTGGACTTCTTCTGTCTGCCATACTGTACAGGCCCCCACCGGTCAGACCGGTGAGAGGCACCGGTCAGACCGGTGTCGACCTGGGCAGTGGGCTGCTCCTGGTACTGCTGCCAATCAACGCCCGCTTCTTCTCCTTCTTCCGCTGTAATTTTCGGATCACGTACCGGAGAAGGAATGCTGGGATTCTTCACTGGATTTGGCTTTAGTGGCTTGTGAGCGACATCCTTAGGAAATTCCATTTTGGTCACCCTCTCGATCATATACATGATGTACGAGCTGTAGCTACAGATCTTCTTAGGATCCTCTGATAAGTACTTGATCTCCTGGCAAATATAATCCCCTGAAGGACCGATTAGGCGAACCAGAGAGGGGGGGAGTGAATGGGAGCCGATAAAAATTCTTCTCGAAGGAGATGGGAACTCCAACAAGACAAACACGGCTTCCAACTCACGTCTCCGACCCAACTACCCAAGTTGGTCAAGACCACGCAGCCACTGGAGTGCTACTGGTCCTAGGAACCAACACTCAACCTTCCTAGCCAAAACTCACCAAAACACACAGCGGAAACTTGCACGGCTTGCTGCCTGTGCTACACCGGTCAGACCGATGGCCTGCGCCGGTCAGACCGGTGACACCGGTCAGACCGGTGGACAGAGCCGGTCAGGCCGGTGGCTACAGCAGCCGCACAGCAAACGTTCCAGGAAGCCTCAGTGAATCCTCTAGGCCCTGGAACAAAAACCACCACGAAACACAACCTGTGAGGAAGAAGAACCCCTCACAAATCCTAGCAAAACAACTCCAAACACTCCAAGAACTGAACAGCAGGACCACGGGACAAAACCACACGGACAAGGCTGTTCCCCGAGACAAAAACCCACCAAGGGCTAGCACCGGTCAGACCGGTCGAGAGCACCGGTCAGACCGGTCGTGCCTGGGCAGCTCGGGATGAACAGCGCCCGCGAGTCAACTCCTCCAAATCCAACTCCCGATCTCCCGATTCGCTCCACGGTTTTGCACAAGACTTTGGGGATAGTAGGAACACCTCATGGGTACTCCATAGCCAAGATTTGGTCCACCAAAACTTGTCAAATCAAGAGGAATCGAAGAAATCCCACCAAGAACGCCTCTAACCCTAGAGCCACGAAAACCCCAAAATCGAGCCCCTTTGCTCACGGATTTGGAAGGGGAATCAAAGGGAAAAGAACCACGAAGGGTTCATGCATACATCCCCCACCAAATCCCAAAGAGAAAGGCCTCGAAATCGCTCCAAGAAAATCGCCAAGAAAAGGCTCCGAAAATCACCAAAAAGGAGAAACGGGAAAGACACATCCAAGCCTTGAGGAACCACGCCGAATCATCTATACATACCAAAGAGGTTCATACAAGGTCTAGCTTGCCGCCCGATCATCCTTCCCTCTCACAAGATCTCACCATGAAGCTCTCAAGCTAGTCCTACGAAAATCCTAAGAAAATAGGAAGGAAAATAGGAAAACCAAATGAGCTAGGGTTCCAAGAGATGGCTGCCATCCTCTCACCCCTTGGGTTATATGGAGGCAACCGAAAGACTAAAATACCCTTACTAGCTAACTAGGGATACATGCCCCTCGAGGGCGAAAATGGAAGTCTTTGTCTTTGCACCATCGGACGGATGCCCAGCAACCGCAAACTTGCTTAGCCTCGACGCAAGCCTTGCGATCCCGACGCGTGTCCTCCGCTTCGAAGATTCCGGACTGCGTCGTCGCACACCGGTCAGACCGGTTCTCCTCACCGGTCAGACCGGTACCCACCGGTCAGACCGGTCAGACCCACCGGTCAGACCGGTCTGGAGCTGCTGCACTTCCGTCTTCGGTTCTTCGGTCTTGGCTTTGTGGATCAACCAAGGAACCCAGTGGTTTTCTGGTGAACCACCGGAAACCCCGCGAACTCGGTGTAGCCTCCGCCAATCACCACTCATGACTCGGCTCCCACGTAGTCCCGGCTCGACCTTGGTTTTGAGGCTCAACCAAGAAACCGTCCATGACTTCATCTTGCCGTTCTTGCCACCATGCGGCCCGCACTTGACCCCGCTGGCCACCGGGTCCCTCGAACCAAGCCTACTTGTCTTCTCCACACCTGGAGGCCTCACCGGCAACGACCTTTCACGCTTGTTCTTCACCTGCACCTGCACCAGTCAAGCCGCAACCTGCACCTGTAATACTTAGCCAAGAATCAGTCTACACCACGTTGTCAATCACTCATCACACCAGGAAGCGACCATCCACCGGTCCTCGAACCACACCTGGCTCTCAATCTCCCCCTTGATGAGTGCATTGACAACACACACGTTTTGGTAACCAAGAGAAAAGGAAAAGAAAAGAAACGACTAAAAGAAACTCCAACAAGCGATCGAAAGCCAAGGAAAAGGCAAAGAGCAAGATCACTTGAAGAAGACAAGTCTCGGACCCCTTAGGCAAGGGCAACGGCTCGACACATCCGAGACCTCAAGCAAAGAGCACAAACCATCAAACCAAAGCTCGAAAACCACAAAGAGCTCCCCCTGCACACATGCAACTCCCCCTGGACAAATGCATGCGAACCACTTCACAAAACAGAGCAGCTGCAACAGCTCAGCTCTGACCGGTCAGACCGGTAGACACCACCGGTCAGACCGGTGGGCAACATGTGAACAGGACCAGCACTCTGACCGGTCAGACCGGTGACCTCAACCGGTCAGACCGGTGCACAACAGAGCCCAAAAATAGCTCGAAACCACCTGAAAACCTTCCAAATGCATTCAGTAGGCCAAAACATGCTCAAACTTCTCCCCCTTGTTGACAATGCATGAATCAAGCCAAAAATGCAAAAAATGCAACCTAGAGCTTCTCAAATAGACAAAATTCAACATAGGATGCTACACATGTCCAAACGAGCAAGTTAGATACTCTATAGCTTCGTAAAGACATAAACTTCATGATCACCAAGTTTCACAACCATTGGGCGAAGCTAAGATAGAATTTAGCAATTTTGCGAAAAAAAAAACACCCTCTCATGAGCAAAGTCCTAAACATGAGCAAAACATGTCAAAATGGCAAAGCCACACAAACTTGATGCTAGGACAACCATTCTAAGCATAAGACCATCATAAACACCCACAAGCACCTCATGTCATGTCAAAGCCACCGAGCCATGTGCCTACTTCTATATATGAGACTTCTCATTGGTAGGCATCATGCAACGATTTAGCACCCAAAGCAAATTTAAAATTAGCACATATGACATGGGAGCACATTTTTCAAGTAATTTACATTTCATATTCAGATTTATAATTGGTACATGAAATGTCTTTGCGACAAAAAGGAACTTATGCCCCTCCACAAGATGAAGCATGGGGGCTAAACATTCATGATGGCAAATGAGCCTTTGGCCCCATATGATCAAAATAAGCTATCCAACCACAAATTAAGCATAGCCAAGCCACTAAAACATGTCAAGATCATGTAACGGCATTTACTCACAAGAGAGCATATATATGAAATTTTTCAAAAACATAGCCATCAACCATGGATACAAACCAAGATTATCAAGAGCTAAGCCAAACTAACCATAGCTTACCAAATTAGCTCACAAAGACATATATGTCATTCCATGGTGAACAATGTGTATAGGAGAAGCCTTTCCTAAACAATGCATATGATACAAAATGCATGCAACCTAAGATACAAAGATGCCTATACATCATGCTACATATGCCATGCCAAATGCAAGAAATGCACAAAGGAAAGCTATACATATGCTACAAAGGAGCTCGCACACACAAAGCTCACAAACAACCGGCTCCTCGAGGGGAGGCAAAAAGGGCTCGACACCACCGGCAAAAGAGCAAAGGAGAACAAAACTCACAAGCTCCGTCTAAACACATGCACTAGGGCCAAAGAGCATACAAAGCTCACCCTTAGTACACATGATAGAGCAAAGAGCACACTAAGCACACAGGCTCCCCCTAAACTCATGCATTAAGGTCAAAGAGCATACAAAGCTCACCTTACATACATGAGATAGGGCAAGGAGCAAAACGAACCAAGTGGCTTGACCAAGGCCACACACTTGAAGATCACACAAATACTTACCTTGATCATTTCTTCAGAAGTCACCCGTCCTTGTCCACCGTCCCCGAAAGTGATGTACCTCCATATCATCACCGGGGTATGAGGCCGGAGAACCTCCCCCGATATCAACCAAATGTTCTCCGGGACTCCCACCTGCAACTCAAAACCAAGAGCGAGAGCGAGCAAATGACTCAACACTGGGGTTAGTACCACAAGTGTCAAACCAGTGCCGAGCCATCTCCTCAAAAGTAGGGTTAGCAACATCCATCCTACCGCGCCTATCAAAACTGCGATCCATCCTATCAAACCTATCAAACCTGGAACCACCATGGGAGAACCACTCCCGTCTCACTGGAGGAGTACGGGTACCACGAAAGGGAAAGCGTGGTCCGTAGCCCCTCTGAGACTCAAAGCTGCGACCTCTCCCAAACTCGTATTGATCACGAGGTGGAGAACGTCCAGCAAACTCAACACCACTTGACTCAAAACGCCTACCATCTGTTCCACGACCGAAAGAGCTGAACCCTCGAGCATCACAGCCTCGAAAACCAGACCGTCCAGCACTCTGCCTAGCACCGGTCTGACCGGTCACTCTGACCGGTCTGGCCGGTGGCCCTCGGCCAGTAAACCTGCCTTCACCTGAAGCTCTCCTATCTCTCCATGCTGGAACCGTATGCACAACACCCTTTCCCTTAGGTAGTGGCATACGAGGCTCAGGCACACCATGAGAAAGGTGGTACCTGTCCTTGTTTGCCCACTCCTTAGCCATTCTCGCCTCTCTCCTTCTCTTATAGCAAAACTCTCTCTTGTGACCATCCTTTCCACAAAACTCACAATGGAAACGGATTGGTCTTAGCTTAGGCTTGGGGTGAGGCTCTTCACATGGCTTCTCACTAGATTTCCCACTTGGTTTCTCACTAGGCTTTTCACTTGCCTTCTCACTTGGTTTTTCTCTCGGTTTAAGCAACTGGTTTGGATTGGGTGCAAACTTGTCTTTGGGCGTGGGTTGTGGTGGGACTGGAATATTCCCAAATTTCCCTTCTCTCTCACCACTGCTCTCACCAAACTTAACAGATCCCAAAGCCCAACCATCAAAGCGCTTGTAACCGGCAATCATCATGCCAAGCTGAGGTTCCTGACTAGACAACCAACTCAGCACTTCACGCAACTTACTGTTCTCATCCTGCAAATGATCAACACATTTTGCAAGTTCCAAATTCTTCACAGCATGTAATTCACAGGTAGAGCAAGCAGTAGGAATAGGCACTTTCAAATCAGCCTCAAGCGAAACAATGTGAGAACGAAGCTCAGCAATTTTTTCATGCAAACCAGGGCAAGAAGTACATGCACCAAGCAAAGTGGGTCTAGATTGCAGCTCAGCCAACTCAACCCTAAGCACATCTAGTTCCTCACACTTGGAGGCATGCTTTTCCCTAAGAGCAATCAAATCAGCTAGGAAAACAGAGCAATCAGCACAATCAATCTCATCAGAAACCACAGGGCAAGCCTTAAGCGAATCGATTTCAAGCTTGCCATCAAGAACCTGTGTTTCTAGCTCAGCCACTCTAGTCCTAGCATCTTCAAGCAAAGCTCTAAGCTCCTTCCTAAGCTTCTTAGCCTCTCTAAGCATGTGATCGCGATTATCAAGCAAGTCAACCAACTCCTCATTCTCCTTGCGTAAAGAAGAGAGCTCATCACATACCTCATCCTCGGAGTCGGAGTCTGATTCCGAGGCGTTCTTCTGGCTTCTCTTGCTGCCGGAGCTGCGTGCCATGCCGCATAGCCCATCCTTCTTGTTGCAGCCTCTCGAGGTCTTGCTTGCGGTACAGCAAAGGCCGTTCAAGTACTTGCCGAAGTCTTCCTTCTTCTTTCTGTGCTTCCTCTTGCTGTCCTCTTCTTCTTCTTCTTCACTCGAGCTTGATGACACATCCTCAGAGTCGGAGTCGATGTCGCTCGATCTCTTGATCTTCTCTCGGGTCCGTATCTTCCTCCCATGTTCATGTTCCTTCTTCTTGGATCTTCTTCCTTTGTCCTTGGACTTGTGCTTGTCGTGGTTGTTCACCTTCGGACACTCGGCGAAAAAGTGTCCGGTCTTGCCGCACTTGAAACACGCTCTCGAGTTCCTTCTTGAGTTCACCCGGTTCTCGTGCAGCCTCTCGAACCGCCTGGTCAGCAACGCCAGCTCGTCCTCTCCAAGCACGTCGAACTCCTCGTCTGGCAAAGACATCAAAGAGGACAGAGAGTACATCCTTAAGGATGCGTTAGCGTTAGACTTAGCTCCTTTGCCACTAACGAGAGCGAGACTATGAGAATCAGTCGGGCTCTCGATCTTGGCTGTCATACCACGGTCCAACTCAGCCGACTTGAGCTTCGAGAACAGCTCGTTCACCGTCAAGGTGTCATACTTCTCGGACTCAACGATAGCCTCAAACTTCCCGTCCCATACGGTACGATCCAACGAGTGCAAGAGCTTCACGGCTCTATCATGATCATTGTATGGGAGGACGTCCACATTGGCTCTCATGTTGTTCACAACGACCGTAAATCGCTGGAAAAGAGCATCGACGGACTCGCCGGGGAGATGAGTGAAGTTCTCGTACTCTCTCCGGTAAGTCGCGTACATCCGAGCCTGAACCTGAGCATTCCCAGCATGAGCATCCTTCAACTGCTCCCAAATCCTACAAGCTAAGTCCTCTGTCTGAACCCGATCGAATTCAGGTGGACATAGAGCACGAAACAAGTAGTCGACAGCCTTGTTGTTGGCTTCGAACATATCCCTCGATCCTGGAGCAAGGAAGTTCATCGGATGAACATAAGCTGTGTTCACCGTGACATCCCAAAGGATCTGACCCTTTCCGCGGAGGAACGCCGCCATCCGCCTTTGCCACATCTGGTAGTTCTTCCCATCGAAGTGCGGAGGACCCGAACCCCGTTCCTGGTACGCCATCTTTGGATCTTAGACTGGTAAGAGTCAATAAAGACCCGAACCGGCTCTGATACCAATTGAAGGACCGATTAGGCGAACCAGAGAGGGGGGGAGTGAATGGGAGCCGATAAAAATTCTTCTCGAAGGAGATGGGAACTCCAACAAGACAAACACGGCTTCCAACTCACGTCTCCGACCCAACTACCCAAGTTGGTCAAGACCACGCAGCCACTGGAGTGCTACTGGTCCTAGGAACCAACACTCAACCTTCCTAGCCAAAACTCACCAAAACACACAGCGGAAACTTGCACGGCTTGCTGCCTGTGCTACACCGGTCAGACCGATGGCCTGCGCCGGTCAGACCGGTGACACCGGTCAGACCGGTGGACAGAGCCGGTCAGGCCGGTGGCTACAGCAGCCGCACAGCAAACGTTCCAGGAAGCCTCAGTGAATCCTCTAGGCCCTGGAACAAAAACCACCACGAAACACAACCTGTGAGGAAGAAGAACCCCTCACAAATCCTAGCAAAACAACTCCAAACACTCCAAGAACTGAACAGCAGGACCACGGGACAAAACCACACGGACAAGGCTGTTCCCCGAGACAAAAACCCACCAAGGGCTAGCACCGGTCAGACCGGTCGAGAGCACCGGTCAGACCGGTCGTGCCTGGGCAGCTCGGGATGAACAGCGCCCGCGAGTCAACTCCTCCAAATCCAACTCCCGATCTCCCGATTCGCTCCACGGTTTTGCACAAGACTTTGGGGATAGTAGGAACACCTCATGGGTACTCCATAGCCAAGATTTGGTCCACCAAAACTTGTCAAATCAAGAGGAATCGAAGAAATCCCACCAAGAACGCCTCTAACCCTAGAGCCACGAAAACCCCAAAATCGAGCCCCTTTGCTCACGGATTTGGAAGGGGAATCAAAGGGAAAAGAACCACGAAGGGTTCATGCATACATCCCCCACCAAATCCCAAAGAGAAAGGCCTCGAAATCGCTCCAAGAAAATCGCCAAGAAAAGGCTCCGAAAATCACCAAAAAGGAGAAACGGGAAAGACACATCCAAGCCTTGAGGAACCACGCCGAATCATCTATACATACCAAAGAGGTTCATACAAGGTCTAGCTTGCCGCCCGATCATCCTTCCCTCTCACAAGATCTCACCATGAAGCTCTCAAGCTAGTCCTACGAAAATCCTAAGAAAATAGGAAGGAAAATAGGAAAACCAAATGAGCTAGGGTTCCAAGAGATGGCTGCCATCCTCTCACCCCTTGGGTTATATGGAGGCAACCGAAAGACTAAAATACCCTTACTAGCTAACTAGGGATACATGCCCCTCGAGGGCGAAAATGGAAGTCTTTGTCTTTGCACCATCGGACGGATGCCCAGCAACCGCAAACTTGCTTAGCCTCGACGCAAGCCTTGCGATCCCGACGCGTGTCCTCCGCTTCGAAGATTCCGGACTGCGTCGTCGCACACCGGTCAGACCGGTTCTCCTCACCGGTCAGACCGGTACCCACCGGTCAGACCGGTCAGACCCACCGGTCAGACCGGTCTGGAGCTGCTGCACTTCCGTCTTCGGTTCTTCGGTCTTGGCTTTGTGGATCAACCAAGGAACCCAGTGGTTTTCTGGTGAACCACCGGAAACCCCGCGAACTCGGTGTAGCCTCCGCCAATCACCACTCATGACTCGGCTCCCACGTAGTCCCGGCTCGACCTTGGTTTTGAGGCTCAACCAAGAAACCGTTCATGACTTCATCTTGCCGTTCTTGCCACCATGCGGCCCGCACTTGACCCCGCTGGCCACCGGGTCCCTCGAACCAAGCCTACTTGTCTTCTCCACACCTGGAGGCCTCACCGGCAACGACCTTTCACGCTTGTTCTTCACCTGCACCTGCACCAGTCAAGCCGCAACCTGCACCTGCAATACTTAGCCAAGAATCAGTCTACACCACGTTGTCAATCACTCATCACACCAGGAAGCGACCATCCACCGGTCCTCGAACCACACCTGGCTCTCATCCCCCACACTAAATGGAGGTGCCCCGGGTCTCAAAGCAATCATCAAGTTCTTCATGAACCTAGAAATATCAGAGGGATTTCCATCCCTAGGTGCTATGGACGCCCGAAGAAGCCTGTTCAGAACTGAGTAGTAAGTGTAGAGCCCCTTCACGTGTCCCACATTAGCCCTCTGATCACTAGGGTACATGAAATATAACGCCTCTGGCTCAAGTAGACCGCCATCATGCAACTTGGGATAGTCCTTATCCCCCTGTCCCAAGTCAAAGAGAGACAAAAACCGGGAAAAGCGAATACCATACTTGTTCCCATTAGTCATCCACAACATAGCTCTCTCATCATCCGCGTGACCAAAGTGTACCGTGGCGTAGAACTGAGCAATGATTTCCCTGTTCCAATCCAGCCTAAAACCCATGAGATCCTTTACTCGCTGGTGCCCACAAACACTGCTGATCTCATCAAAGATAGGGTCATTCTTGCTCTCCATGTAAGTCCAATCCACGTACTGTGCCTGGTGGGTGATCTTGGGCTTCTTAATTATCACCGTGGCGTAATAATCCTGCTGAAAAGTAGCCCAAAACCTCCTGTCTGAAGCTGTTCTCTCACTAGCATAGGGATTCACATCCCTCAACTTCTGCAGCTTCTTTGTCATCCCCGTACCATGGTAGTTCACTGCCTTGTGTGGGTACATATAGATGGGTTTGACGACCCTCAGCCTACATGGACCGTCATCCTCATCCATAGGATCTTCATCCTCATCCCTTTCCTGACCACCTAGGTCCTTTTCCTCATCCTCATCATCACCCTTATCTGTAGCTGGACCTTTGTTGACGGTCTATATGTGTATCAAACTTCGTTTGGACTTGCAAGCGGACAAGTCCTCCGTCGTAGTCAAGGGACCCTTCTTCCCTTAAGTGTGAACCCAAGGTATCAAATCCGTGGAATAATGTGTAACGCAAGATCCAATCTAATAAAGCTAAGAACACTTTGATTATCAAAAGGAGAGCTAATGCATCTAATCTAAGGAAACACCAAGAAAACCAATCTAATCTAAGAAACACCGGAGGTAGCAAGAGATAGAGAGGGATAGGTAAAACCAATCTAGAGAGATTGGATCAAGCACTTGTTGAAGTTCCAAGCATAGATGAACAAAGCAAATCGAATCTCATAAAAAGCCTCTTTAAATCGTGGCTTCCGTTCCAACTCCGAAGACGCCCGCCTTTTGGAGCCACCGTTCTGTCACAACGCACTCCTATTCTTGCGGGTTAGCTTAGCGCGAGTCCAAAGGACAAGATGAAAATGCTTGGTAGGTCAGGTATGCACCTCTAGCCACCATGGCTACAAGAACATCCTATGCAATCTATCCGGAATAGATTGGAGAAGAAGAAAACCCAAGCGAAGACAAAGTCGTAGTGAAAACACTTGATCGCTAGAAATCGGATTCAAACTTGCAAATTCAACATGAGAGTATAATACATGGACAAGACCACCACCGAGATCCTACCTTGATCTTGATCCTAGCTCCGGGAACTCCGACGTGGTCTTCCATGCAAGGTTCCCACGTCGGCTAGGGGAGCCCTAGTCAACCATCTCGACCCTCTCCTCTCCGGAATGGTGTCCCTCCCTTCTCTGCTCCTCGGCGGCGGATGACGAATGAATTGATGTGTGGCTCTTGGCAGGGGGACTATAAATAGTCCGAGGGGCGTCTAGGTCAAAGGGGGCACCGAACCGGGCTCGAAATGGGCTGGGCCGGCCGGCCTGGGCCGACCGTCCTGGGCCCATTTCGGCCTAGTTCGGCCCCGGCTTCCTCCCGGTTGCTTCTCGTATCTTCTGGAAGTTTCCACTTCCTGCATGTGGGCCCTTGGCGTCAGTTTCTCCGCGGTTTGGATAGGGCTCCTTGTCGCGCAAGCTTCAGCATTTTCTGTCCAGGTCCTTGGAGTTTCACAGCTTCACGCTTCGGTCCTTGGGCCTCTTGGAGTCATGTTCACTTCGTGTCTTGACTTGTGCCGGGCTTCATGATCCTCTCACAAAGTGCTTGATGAACTTTCCCGGGAAGTCTCCCTTTTAGCGTTAAAACCCTGCGTAAACAATAAACTCCAAAAACCACATGCGAGTGCGAACTTGACATATCATGAGGGTTAGGATCGTTAGTTAGGATATTAAATCAATACCAACATTGAAGGTAAACTCATGGCTAGGTTGACGGAAATTCACCGTCAACATCTCCCCCATGCTTAAACCTTGCTCGTCCTCGAGTAAGCCCTCAATGGATATCAGCGTTGCCTTTCATTGTTCATACCCTTCACTTGATCATACACGAGAAAACATAATGCTCTCTAAATTTATATTTGTTAAAGTTTCATAGTGTACTAGCCTTCATCCCTACGGAGGGTGGATATCAATTAAGCTCTTCCCACAAGTAATTAGTCATGCTCCCAAATTTCAAATGAATCTCAGAAATTTTGAAGTGTAGAGTAAGATGAATAAAAAGAGCTAAACCAAGTTCAAAAATTTAAACCACCTTGCATCTTGCTCATGTACCCTCATCTCATCTTGTCTCTCAAAGCCTATTCATCCTACTCCTTTCCCCTCTCAAAATATATATAAGTGGTAGGCTTTATATGGAGCTTTTGGGAAAAGTTTAGTCCTACCAAGATATTATTATTGAGATATTATCAAAACAAGACAAGCTTCTCATGGTCTTACCGAGACTCGTCAAAAAGGTCATTGGAAAAATAATGTTACAAGGAGGGGGGAGAGATGAACACACACTTTTTGAGATAAATGGACATGTGCAAATGCCAAAGAGTGATCCCGAGGCACAAACAAAGTCCTCGTTATCGGATTGCACATGGTTGGAAAGATGAGTATGGGTCTTGATCTTGAATCCTCTTGAAATTTTTAATGCATCTAGAGAGCCGGAGAGCTTTATTTATTTATTTATTTATTTTCTTCTCTCCTTTTTCTTTCTCTTTTTTTTTATTTCATACTTTTTCTTCCTTTTTTTCATACTTCTTCTTTCTCTCTATATATTTTTTCTTTTTTCTTTCTTTTTCTTTTTTTTATATGCTCCCCTTGAACTCTAGATTACATTGTACCTACCTCCTTGGCAGCTCCCCCCATGCTTAGATGATTGCACGTCCTCGGGCAAAGAAGTGGAAAATTTTTGTGCCAAGGTAGGTACTAAAAGTTCTATGTTTTCCTAGAAAGAAACACTTGAAATCTTCTAGGGATCCTTGACGCAACCTTCATGTCGTCTTGGAGGTCTCCCAAAATTATACTTGAATCCTTGGCACCTTCATTCTTGTGATCTTCCTTGAAATATTCATCCATACTCAAATGATAGGTTGTGGTCAAGGAGGTAAACACAAAAAGATATATTGGGTTTTATGGGTGGATATCCGGCGAGGTTTGTGAAATTTCCGATGTGGAGATTCACAATGCACGGATAGAAGAGGCTAGCAACAAGAAAGGTACGCAAAATCGGAATGGCCAGCTTCTTAGTCTCGGGCCAGAGAAATCAAGCCCTGAATTAACTCACCAAAAAATAAATCTTGTATACTAAGTTTTTGCACTCAAATAAATATAAGGCTTTAGATAGGTAGAGCAACATGCAAGAGGTATTAATGACAAGGCTAGCATAGTTTTAAGAACAAAAATAAATCATCTTTAACCCATCCAAAATTGAGAGCATGAAAAGAAAACTATGGGTCTTATCTTTATCATAACCTCCGCAAGGGATTAAGCTAGCATTTAATTTAATTTCAGATTTGTATTAAAGAGAGCATTAGCTTAATCATACATAAAACAAGTACAAAGATAGACAAAGCGGCAACTTTCATTATATATCAACATGGCATCAACTTATTATCTTTACTAAAGGTGATAATCATGGTGGCAAACTTTATTCATGTTGATTTAAAGAAACACTACTACTAACACACATGCTGAAAATAAATAGAAATAGAAAATGCTACGCATACACAAATTTGCATAAAAGCTGAAAATAAAGAAAAGAGAAAAGAGAAAATCTACCCGAAGTTGAAGGCATCATTATTATTTTTCTTCTTCCTCCTTCTCCATTCTTCATCTTCCGGTGGTTGAGATTGATGATCTAGTGCGTTGTATCCTTGCTCGTAGCATGATCGCGCCGGTCTCTTCTTTTACTTTACTTGATTAGGATGAGGCGCCATGAAAGCTTCGTTGGGCGCCATGTATGGCGGAGGAAGTGGTGGCACGGCTGCCCCACTCCCCCATGCTTGCATCGGCACACTTCATAATATGGTAGAGGCGTTGGTATTCCTCCATAAGGTGGTGGCATCGGGATCCCTCCATATGGTTGTTTATTAGCTTGATGTGCAGCCCCTCCTTCATCTTGGGCTACGGTGGATGATCCTTCTTCAACAATTCTTCCTTTTTATTCTTCTTTGCCGGCACAAGAAGTCTTTCCTCTAACCAAATTTTGTCTCCATTCAACAAATAATTTCAGCCCCATGTTGGAAAGAGGAACATCAACTTGCACCCTCTCCTCTCATCTCCACTAATATATTTTCCTTGCTTCATGTACTCGACCCCCAAAGAAATCCCAATGAAGAGAAATTTTGGGTTCCTTGTAGTCTTCTCTAGAAATCATTCCCCAAAATCCTTCTAGCATATTTTCCTTCAACTTGCTCCAGGGCTTCCTTCTTGGGACCGAGCAGTTCTTTAATATATCCATAAGGAACTAGTTGCCCTTCTCCTTCAAGGCGGAATGAGAGGCACGACACTACTTCATCAATTACTGGTGCTAATATATAAGAGAGTTAAATACACCAGCAGCCCTTGAACTTGTCACCGTGTGTCACTTAGGTCCACGAACTTGCAAAGTCGAAATCCAGCACCTCAAACTTGTTAAGTTGTGCCACTTAGGTCCATACCCCTTCGTTGGTCATGCATATATACAAAAAAGACCCTTCAATTTTATCTTCTTCTCCATCCACGTCCTCCTCCACCCTGCCTCGCTGCCTCCTCTCCTCCTCTCGCTTCCATGTGGCCGCTGCCTCCCCACTACCCCGCGCGCCTCCCTCTCGCGGCCTCCCCCTCCCTGGCGGTGAGATCCGCGGCAGCGGCCATGACCTCTTCTCCCCCGACAGCGAGATCCACGGTGGTGGCCACGGCCTCCTCTTCCCCAACGGCAAGATCTAGCTGGTGCGTGTGCCTCCCCACTACCCCGCGCGCCTCCCTCTCGCGGCCTCCCCCTCCCTGGCGGTGAGATCCGCGGCAGTGGCCACGACCTCTTCTCCCCCGGCAGCGAGATCCACGGTGGTGGCCACAGCCTCCTCTTCCCCGGCGGCAAGATCTAGCTGCTGGTGCGTGTGGTGGAGCGGCAACGGCGTTGCATGGTGGTGCCAAGTCTGCTTCAGGGACATGGTGGTGCCGGCTTGCTGTTGCTGGTGGTGGTGGCGTGCGATGGCTGGTGGGGTGGTGGCGGAGGCGGCGATCTGCTGCGGGCCTGATGGTGATGGCGGCGGTAGTGGCAGTGACGTGCAGAGGACGTGGATGGAGAAGAAGATGAAAATTAAGGGTCTTTTTTGCATATATGTATGACCAACGAAGGGGTATGGACCTAAGTGGCACAACTTAACAAGTTTGGGGTGTCGGATTTCGACTTTGCAAGTTCGTGGACCTAAGTGGCACACAGTGGCAAGTTCGAGGGCTGCTGGTGTATTTAACTCTATATAAGAATTTCCAAGGCAAGCTCCTTGTGAGTGCTTACACCAGCTCCATTAAAGAATTTCACCCATCCAAGGTTGCTCAAGAGTAGAATCCCAACACTTGGAGGGCATGAGCACTTGGAGGGCATTGTCATCGAAGTCAACATTTGGCACAAGTCTCCTCTCAAGACGAACAAGCCTCTCCTCCTCCTCCTCCTCCTCCTCCTCCGTCTTCATGATGAATCCATTGGAACGCCTCGGAGTGTATGGTGGTGGAGCGGATGAACGAGTTGAGCGTCATGGTGGAACAGGTGGCTGTTCCGTGTGTCCTCGCGGTTCGGTGTACCGCATGGAGGAACTTCGCGTACTCCTCATGCCACGAAGGGGCAGCGTGTTGCTCCTCGGTGGTGCCACATCTTCCTCCATGCTTCGGGGAGACTCGAAAATCAAGTGCCTCCTCGAAGAGCTTGATAATGGCACCTTTGATGACGATGAACACGTCTTCTTGGTGAAGACATTGGTGGCTATCTTCCACATTGTTGCTGCACTAACTCACAACGAGTACACCGGGGGTTGCTTACCGGTGGGAGAAACACACAAGGGAGGTATATGAAGAGTGGAGTTTATTATTATTATGATTATTTTTTTTAGAAGGTGGAGCGTGAGGTGCACAAGATAGGATGGATATTAGCCCATAGGGTTTGTGGATTCTTGAACATGCAACCGCCTATCATGGTGAAGCTAAACTAATTTATTGAGGTGTGAACACGAGGCCACTTTAGCTAAACCTACAAATGATATGTTGATGGGATCGACGGGAGTAGTGAGATCTATACTCCCGGAGAACATGGTGGCTAGCCTTAGGCATCAAAGCATTATCAACATAAACAAAAGATTAAAACAAAAGAAACGGTGATAACATGACAAGATCATCATCCCCATGGAACTCAAATATTTCTAGGTTGATCTGGAACTTATGGGCTATGAACTCAAGAACACGAATTAACAAATGCATAAAATACTTACCAGGCGAAGGGGAGAACCGGGGGCCATAAGTGGAGGCTAGGCCGGCCGGCCAAGGCTGATCAGCCTAGGGGCCCTCCTACTCCATTTGCTTTGATCTTTCTCCGAGATACTTCATGCTCCCTTCTTGCCTTGTGTCCGCATGATCCACGAGATTCCTCCAACCAAATGTTCACAACCACTCCTTTGCTTGTGTGATTAAGGGTTCCACCTCCATTGTTTTACTTCATGTCACATCTTGCTCCTTTTCCTCTTGTGCTTCCACCAATTTCCTACAAAATAAAGCCCTTGCTTCCCCCCATGCTTGTCCTTTGCATGTGCCCAAAATGCCAAATGATGGATACGTGATGCATCGTGGGGCACTAAATGTTAATCAAGCTCAAAAACCTCCCTTAATCATGTTTAGATGCTAATCACTCCTCTAATTTTGAAACTTTAAAAATTAACTCAGCGCTAGCGATGAGTCCAAATATATCATTAGAGGAGCTTTTATGCATCAAAAACAATTATAAATTTATTTTGGTTGCACCGGGATTGATTGCTTTCATTAATTGATAGCAAGTTCCTCCGGCTTGACCGTGGGGGTATAGGTTTAGGTTCTAATTTTGTCCAAACATGAGAGAGAGATTTTGAATAAAAAATAAAGTCCATGGGGCTTAGAAAAAATCTAAATCTAGAGAAACCGGTGGATGTCAAGTTGAATGAAACCAAAAATCAAGTTTTCTAGGTTCACACAAGTCCGACCATGTGTCAAAGATAAAAAACATTAAGAAACATAGCAAGGCTCCACTCGTGTGTTTTTATCATGCAAAACAAGCCAACCTTAACACCATGGAGAGGATGAAAGGTTGGGGTAGGTTCTGAATTTTTGGTACTAGTTTCTCAAAAAGATGCAAACAAAACTTGGGATGGCTCAAGTCATCGGTTTATGATCAATATAAAATTCAAATAAAACGACCGAGCAATTATAATGTCTCCAAAAATTATTCAACCAAATAGGAATTTATAATATGTAATGCGTAGCAAATTCTAAGACCAACTTACTTGAAAAACTTGAAAAATTCTTCGGGTTGCCCTCCCGGTAGCTTGACTCTTCAACGAGTTGTCCTCCCGGTAGCTTATTCTTGACTCGACGAACGGGCTGCCTCCCGCAAGCGCTTCGTTTATAGTCTATAGCTAGACTTCTTCTCTTCTTCACTTCGGATCAACGCTCTTTGTGGGTGTTGCAATCTTGGGGACCCTACTTCTACACCATCCTTGGCTTTGGTATAGGTTTATTCTTCGGCTTAGTCATCTTTTTGGTCTTCACAGGCGGGCGTTGATTCTTGGTCTTGATGGATGCAACAACTTTTGCGTCTTCTTCGCTTTATTCTCTCTTGACTCCTCCCTTCCGATGCGACGATGCGGTAGAATGTATTTAACATGAATCGTGTTACATACCTCGAATCATGGTCGACTTGAATGCACTCCTCACGCCATCGATGTCGAACATGACCTCCCCCTTGCCAACGTCGATTGTTCCGACGGTCTTGAGGAACGATCTCCCTAGGATGAGTGGCGATGAGGTTGATCACCTCTCGATCTTGGAGGTGGAGTTTCTCTTGGAGATTCCGATGATCTTCGGCGTCCGCTTTTAGATCTTCTTGACTCGTGTTGCACGTCACCTTTGCCTGCAAAGTTTTTTCTAGACCATCCACAAAATATATGTTTTTTTTGTTGGAGATGTAGTCGTCCATCTCCAGTTAGGGTTAGCAAATATAAACAAAAAGGAACTAAAAGAAAACTAGGGTTTAGCAAAACCCTAGATTAGATTTTTTTTCGAGGATGGTCGAAATCAAGAGATGCAAAAGAAAAATCAATAGAAAAACTGAAAATATTCACAAACGCAAAACTAGATTGAATCTTGATTACTTGTTCTCCGGCAACGGCGCCAGAAAAAGGGGCTTGTTGACGGTCTATATGTGTATCAAACTTCGTTTGGACTTGCAAGCGGACAAGTCCTCCGTCGTAGTCAAGGGACCCTTCTTCCCTTAAGTGTGAACCCAAGGTAACGAATCCATGGAACAATGTGTAACGCAAGATCCAATCTAATAAAGCTAAGAACACTTTGATTATTAAAAGGAGAGCTAATGCATCTAATCTAAGGAAACACCAAGAAAACCAATCTAATCTAAGAAACACCGGAGGTAGCAAGAGATAGAGAGGGATAGGTAAAACCAATCTAGAGAGATTGGATCAAGCACTTGTTGAAGTTCCAAGCATAGATGAACAAAGCAAATCGAATCTCATAAAAAGCCTCTTTAAATCGTGGCTTCCGTTCCAACTCCGAAGACGCCCGCCTTTTGGAGCCACCGTTCTGTCACAACGCACTCCTATTCGTGCGGGTTAGCCTAGGGCGAGTCCAAAGGACAAGATGAAAATGCTTGGTTGGTCAAGTATGCACCTCAAGCCACCATGGCTACAAGAACATCCTATGCAATCTATCCGGAATAGATTGGAGAAGAAGAAAACCCAAGTGAAGACAAAGTCATAGTGAAAGCACTTGATCGCTAGAAATCGGATTCAAACTTGCAAATTCAACATGAGAGTATAATACATGGACAAGATCACCACCGAGATCCTACCTTGATCTTGATCCTAGCTCCGGGAACTCCGACGTGGTCTTCCATGCAAGGTTCCCACGTCGGCTAGGGGAGCCCTAGTCAACCATCTCGACCCTCTCCTCTCCGGAATGGTGTCCCTCCCTTCTCTGCTCCTCGGCGGCGGATGACAAATGAATTGATGCGTGGCTCTTGACAGGGGGACTATAAATAGTCCGAGGGGCGTCTAGGTAAAAGGGGGCGCCGAACCGGGCCCGGAATGGGCTCGGTCGGCCGGCCTGGGCTGACCGTCCTGGGCCCATTTCAGCCCAGTTCGGCCCCGGCTTCCTCCCGGTTGCTTCTCGTGTCTTCTGGAAGTTTCCACTTCCTGCATGTGGGCCCTTGGCGTCAGTTTCTCTGCGGTTTGGATAGGGCTCCTTGTCGCGCAAGCTTCAACATTTTCTGTCCAGGTCCTTGGAGTTTCACGGCTTCACGCTTCGGTCCTTGGGCCTCTTGGAGTCATGTTCACTTCGTGTCTTGACTTGTGCCAGGCTTCATGATCCTCTCACAAAGTGCTTGATGAACTTTCCCGGGAAGTCTCCCTTTTAGCGTTAAAACCCTGCGTAAACAATAAACTCCAAAAATCACATGCGAGTGCGAACTTGACATATCATGAGGGTTAGGATCGTTAGTTAGGATATTAAATCAATACCAACATTGAAGGTAAACTCATGGCTAGGTTGACGGAAATTCACCGTCAACAACCTTTCCCATGATGCCTCACATGAAAGGCACTGGGATCCACATAGTTTTCATCCTCAACATCATCATCGCTACTCGTCCCCGTGTCACCACCCAAGTCTTCTTGTTCCTCATTTCTTCTCTTAGGTGCACGCTCTCTCAGGTTCCTACCACCTGCACTGCCACTTCCACCTGCTTCACGATCATGCAGGAGCTCTCTAGGTGTCAATCTTGTTTTCTTGCTTCCGGATTGCTTCATCCTGGGCATAGCCTCTGTCCTGGGTCACAAAGGATATGAAAAGATTTTATAAGACACCAGGATTGAGATTTGTATTGAATAGAACATGATATTCTCAATTGGAAACAATTGGGTTGGTTCTGGACGTCACCGGTCAGACCGGTGCCATCTAGAACCGAGCCAATGGCCTCAAATGCCAATCTCAGCAGTTGGAAAGACAAGATATGAATTTTGATGAACTAGAAGCATTTCTACACAGATATGTGTCGAAAACACGAAGAAAACAAGACTTAGGGTTGGACAGCCGCCACCGGTCAGACCGGTGCAAGCCGTCCGCCCCCAAATCTTGAGTTCTCACAATGTGTCCAACAAAAAGTTATGGATCTACAGGGATGTCTTCTAGGGGTTCTCAGGTGTTGTTCTACCAAAGAAAATTCAAATCTTTGCACGGAGTAAAGAGATCGGGCAAAACGAAGATTTGAATACCTTTTGAGAGAGGAACTCGAAGGGAATTCGAAGAACTTGATGGGGAACCAGTAGAGGGGCCTTGGGAGAGTCTTTTCCTTCCAATCTCGAGCCTTCTCCTAGGTTGAATCCTTAGAAATCCGTGGGGTTTGAGAGAGGTGGAAGGAGGGTGAGAGGGGGTCTCCACGGGCTTGAGGTGGAAGAAGGCAGGGTGAAATGATAGAGGAGAGAGAAAGGAGGGGGTAAAAGGATAGATTCTTTTACTGTGGCCCCACGGGTTGCTCCCGGGCGACACCGGTCAGACCGGTGCGGGGCACCGGTCTGACCGGTGACCCCCCAGGTCCAGCCAGTGAAGCTTTGGCGGTAGTTCCGGCCTGGTATCGGTAGAACCGAAGATTTTGATAAATTCAACAGAGAATCCATATCGGTAGAACCGACCTAGCCTCGGAAGTTCCGATCCTTCTTTCCCACTTTTGAGATTTTGCTCCTTAAAACTTCTCCAGATATTTTATAAAGCATTCTCGTTCCACTTGAACCTTAGAAGAGAGAAGATGTGACTTAGGGGTGCCACCGGTCAGACTGGTGGGCTGCACCGGTCAGACCGGTGCTCCCCTGAGACACATCTTAGTCAAGTTTTGCTCCTTACTTCGTCAAAAAGATTGGATAGATGATGTAGAGTTGATATTGATCCATATTTTGACAAATCTTGAAAGAATGGAGGATAATCCAATTTAATTGATAATTCTTGATTCTTCCAAGAGAGAGAGAGATAAAGATAGATTTTATGGACTTGAGAAAATCTTCTTAATTGTGACTAGCCATCAATCAAACAAGAGGAACTATAGTCACAACTAAGTTGATTGAGTCACAAAGACCAAGAATCAAATATTTTTCAAAATGAGCACACTTCCTACACATGATAGTTGATTTTTCAAAAAGTCTATCCTATGTCACAAAGTGCATGCATCCACTTCAAACAAATGACCTTTCTAGTATGTTTGGCTCATACCCTCAACCACGAGACACAAAGTCGAGTGAACGCAAAGGTATCAACCAAATATCTAGAGAAGCACACAAAAATTCACTTGAGGTAATTACATGCAAAGGATGGCACACTAACATGGTTTAATGGCCTAGATGCATTACGGTATTCAATGAGGTTCATGGAAACATACCTTTGCCTTAAGACCATTTCATGTGTGCATATATTTAAATTTTTTGAAAAGTACTAGCTCTTACTTGTTCTCTTGAGAGTATTACTTATTAAGAGCTTGCATAAGGTGCACAAATGATCGACTACAAGATCACTAGAAGAAATTATTAGTCCCACAAGTGACACAAGTGTTGCAATGAGCTCCCCCTTAAATAGTGCTAGAGATATTTGAATTTCTCGAACAAAGCACTTTATTCAATTAAGAATATGGTGAGGCTCATTCCAAACTTGGTCAAGATACATAAATAGTTTGTCAATTGAAATGTGTCAAGTATCTCATTACCTACAATGCCAGATCACCATTTTTCACGAAAAACGATTCACTCCCGGGTCACCCGGCCATAGGGGTCGGGTCACTCGACAGCCAACAGAGGCGCACCGGGTCACCCGGGCACAGGGGCCGGGTCACCTGCCCCCTGACTCACAGGGCCGGCACCGGTCAGACCGGTGCCTGTCACCAGTCAGACCGGTGACCCCCAGTGGTCACTCCTTTGGTGATTTTGCCATTCTTGTCCCTTGATTGTGTGAACACATCACTAATTTAAGGTCTGCAACATAGACAAGGAAATGCTCTACTAAAGAGCCATTAAAAGCATCGAATGACATGAGAGGATAAATTTCTATACAAATGTCAAAGTCACTACCTCATGTTTCACTAGCACACGACATGTGTCACATGAGTGTTCACGAAGAACCAAGAGTGACTTAAACTCAACAAAGAACACTAGTTACTGAGATGTCATTGAATTCAAGATTTATATAAATTTTCCCTTCACATGGCCAATTGATCAAAAGTGATTTCCATGCCTTCTAGCCATGTGTTCAATGCATCTCTTTCAACCTGCAAGCTCAGCAAGCATTTCTTGGTACCCAACACTTGTTGGGTCCTACTAGGTTAGCCACAAGGTGCTTAGGAACCCAAATGGGTCTCATGCTAGTTTGAGGTGAACTAATCTCCCTCATAGCACAAGTCCCATTTTTATCGTTCCTAAGCTTACGGAAATCATAATGGACAAGGTTCGATTTAGGAACGTTACCATTTGGGCAATCTTTGCTCATGTGACCCTTTTGACGACATTCATAGCAAATGCGGCTTTTGTTCTTGTTGGTCACATCATTCCTTGTAATTTCTTGTCCATGCTTGCTTCTGAGCCTTGTTCTTGGAGAAGGAGTCTTCTTTGCCTTGTTTGCTTGAGGTGGGGCTGCCCTGGCCGGCACCGGTCTGACCGGTGGCATGCACCGGTCTGACCAGTCACGATCAGTGCCACTGCCCATTGTTGAACTTGGGTAAGCTTCGGCAAAGTGACCCTTCTCTCTGCACTTGTAGCACACTCTCCACTTGTTTGAGTTTCTAGACTTCTTAGAGAGTGATTCTTGTGCCTTGTGCTTGGTTGGGCGATGTTGGGACTTGATGTGCCAAACCTTGCTCATTTCTTGAATCTTGTGCTTGTAGGTCTTTGTATGTTGTTGAGGAGTTGAGCTAGTGACGGTTGATCCCTTCTCAAGCTTCTTTACCATGTCTTCACGGTTATCTTGAGAAGGTTGCACTTTGCTCTTCTCCTTCAACACATACAAGTCTCTTTGAAGCTTTTCAACCTCATGCTTGAGTTCATCATTTTCTTTAGCAATGAGATCATCACAAGATTCTACAAGTACATACTCAATGCTAGATTGGCTTGCTTGAGACAAACAATCATTAGTGCAAGACAAATCCATTTGAACTTGTGAGCATGTGCAAGTGTGAGATAGAGGTTGAATAAATTTTACCGATGAAATCACAACCTCATAGGCTATCTCTAGTGTTGCATAAGAATCTACAAGCTTTTCATAGGAACACTCAAGTCCCTTGTGATCGGCTTGTAGAGCCATATGCTCACTAGTGAGTTTCCCCAACTTTGCTTCAAACCTTTCATTTTCTTGATCCACTGCAGCTACACAAGTAATAACCTTATCATATTGCCTAGCGAGTGAATCATACTTACGAACCAAGGAGGCGTTCTCGGATTTGAGAGCCTCAAGTTCCTTGACCAAGGAGCTTGAAGCTTCATTATTCTCAATCTTTCCTCCCTTGGTCCTTTTCTTCTTTTCCTTCTTGGCCATCAAGCAAATGGTTGTGCCTCTGCCGGCACCGGTCTGACCGGTGGGTGCCACCAGTCTGACCAGTCCCTGCAGAGGGACAGGTTCTTCGCTTCTTTGGCCTTCTCCTTGCTTGGGAAGTGACACTTGAGGCTTAGTGATGTTGAATGAAGACATAGAGCTCTCCTTAAGTGCCTTATCCATGGTTTGCTCTTGATCAATCCATTTGGGCTTTTCATATTCTTCACGAAGGATCTCCCAAATGGCGTGTGCATCAATCTCAAGTTTATCATATATGAATTCCAGCACATCACCACTCAAAGTACTACAAATGTAGTTAAATACTCGAGAGTTGCATTGCCAACACTCTAAGTCCTCTAAGGATGATTTTGACAAGTCAATTTTGATTTCCCTAAGGTGAGGAGGTAGAATGCTAGCAACAACAATCTTCTCGGCAAGTGGACCCATGGTCCTAATGCAATTGAGTACATGAATTGACCAAGATGCATAGTTTGAGCCATCTAGAGCTAGAGGCACAAACGGTACCTCACGAGTTGTCGACATCGAAGAACTCCAAGCGGTTAAGCTCGAATCGGAGCATCAGGCTCTGATACCAATTGAAAGGACCTTGATGTCACCTAGAGGGGGGGGTGAATAGGCGAGACGACCGAATTAAACTTTTCGTCTCTGAAAACTTCAACAGCCAAGCGTCACCTATCAGACCGGTGAGGCTGACCGGTCAGACCGGTCCCTGACGCTGCTCAGCAGGTGGCACCGGTCAGACCGATGCCCTTCACCGGTCAGACCGGTGAGCCACAGAGAACCTGCAAAAACAACTTCAAACACCTCTTGACTTCTAGCACGAACCAAACTTGGTGAGTAGCCTTTGTAGATGATCACAAATAAGGTAATGACCCCTGCACACACAAGTAGCACACCCAAGTAGATCGAAGCGGAAGCAAATCAAATATGCTAGAAAAACAACTTAGAGAGGCAAACCACAAAGAGATGCAAGGATTTGTTTCCCGAAGTTCACCGCCCACTAAGGAACGGCTACGTCTCCGTTGAGGAGCTTGTAAGGGAGAATTCCCACAACAAGCCGGGTCTCTTTCAACCACTTTCCTCCTTTCCACTAAGGTGATCTTTTTCACGAAGAGGCAAGATCACAGCCCTCACAAACTTGCCGCTGCTCACCACAACCTTGGGAGCTAGCCGGCGACGCCTAGCCGTCTAGGAGGCAAACCTCCAAGAGTAACAAATGCTTCAAAGCTTGTAGACGCGAAACCGAAGTGCTCAAGCTATGGGAATGCTCTTGTTTGCTCACAAAGATGCTCTTGAGCTCACTCTCTCAACGCAACACAAAGGATGTGGCTTGAATCCACAAATCTCACAAAGAGATGGTTGGGGAGAGCCACTAAGGCTTAGGGCTTGCAAGAAATGGCTTAGGACCTCAGCATAACCACTAGAAACAGCAAGCTTCAACTGAAGAAGGCTTGGGGTATTTATACCCCTCAAAGGAGAAAACTAGCCGTTAGCCCTCGGGCGGCACCGGTCAGACCGGTGCCTCACACTGGTCAGACCGGTGTTTGAAAAACTAGCCGTTGGGCTAGCGGCACCGGTCAGACCGGTGTCCCTGACCGGTCAGACCGGTCAGGCCCGAGGCATCCCCAAAACCCTTTCTATGATTCTAACACTTCACCAACGAGATGAAGTGGCTCAGGTTAGGTTAGGAGGGTTTGTTAGCACACTCTAAGACTCTCATGGCTAGATCTCACTTAGGTCAACTAATGAGCACTTTGACTTTGGTCAACTTGCTAATGTTGCATCCCTCTTGATAGTACGACATACCTATACTCGATTAAATAAAAACACCTTGTCAACCTCTTGAGCTTGGATGTCTTCAACCTTGCCATACTTGAGTGATATCCACTTGAGGGCTTTCAACATAGCCTATGTCTTGAGCACGTCCATACTTGAGCTAATGACTTAGGATCTTTCCATCTAGTATAAGAATGCACACTTGGATCCATGAGTCACTCCATATTGCCAATCATAACATGTTGATGAGTTGCATTGCTTCTCTCGGTAAGGCTTGGATATGATACTTGAGGACCCCACGGATGCTAGAACTTCACCTTAGCAAAACACTAATGGCGGCTTAGCTACGGCCCCAAAGATTGCTTAGTCCCTCACCCTAGTCATCTCGGTCGATCTCTTCATCACTTACCCAATCCACTTTGAGTTCCACTTTGCTTCATCCTTAATTAAATTCCATTTGAAAAACCCGCTTCAAATGCTTGTTCTTGATTGACAACGAATATGCAAGCTTCCGATTAAGAACCATAATGTTTGCACTCATCCTTGTGTCCTCTTCCAATTACCACATGAAGCCTTGCACTTGACTTAGAGAATTACCATCTTCTCTTTTATGATCCTTGTAAATTTAATTAAGCTATGTCTAGTATGGGAGACCATGAATTGACCTTCTCAAATTATCCCAATATTTATCTTCCTTTATTACTTGATACTTGTCACATATGCATTAGGATCATCCATGTATTTGTCTTCTCCAATGTGGGTCATATGATGTTCATTCATAAATAAATTCTCCAATAATTGCTTATGAATATCTAAATAAAACCTGCTCATAATCTTAGACAAATACATTAGTCCTTTAATCGCTTTGTCATTCAATTCACCAAAATCCACTTAGGGGCCTAGATGCACTTTCAGTTGTACCATGAGAAGTATATGTTGGTTCCATCTCATCTCTGCTGAGCATATCTAAAATGGTTGCAGATAAGTAAAAAAGATGTGCATGTTGGGTTTAGTCCCACATCGGAAATTGATGGTGAGAGAGCATAACATATAGGTGGAGGCAGTCCTCACTAATTAGGCTAGTCTTTTGGGTTGAGTTAGGCTCAGGGTCTTATTGTTGTGGGCTCCGGTGGACCTAAGGCCTGGTGAGGCGCCGACTCGTGGGTATAGCGGGTCGGGCCGGATTCCGCTGCGCCACTCTGACAGTGCACCTGCTGTACAATGGCAGGAATATCCCTGCTACAATTGAAAACATAATTAAGCCGAAAACATAATTAAGCCATCCATCCACACAATCCCGCGATTTTCCTGATCAGGATCGCAAGGCATGTCCTTAGAGAACGCCTTTAGCTCCGACGTAGCTTCACCATAGATATCAATAAAATTGTTAGTTATATAATACATTAAGGAAACATATTTTGTATAGTACAATATGATTTGCCCTGCATATTAGTAGGGCGGCCTACAGGTGTATCCAATTCCCATATTCGATCCCATCCCACATTATCGGAAGTCTATGGATTAAAAAAAGAAAAGAGAACAATGTGAGTAGAAGTTTTCATGCTTACAGAAAGAGAGGGTGTAGGGGAAGCCTGGACGAGTGCCTCCAACCACGACCCTCTCCGTCTCCCTCCCCTGCGTGCATGTCGTCTCCCTCTCCCCCATGCGGGCTGCGACGGATGCATTCGAGGAGAGAGGGGATGCAATTTTGCATCCCTCTCTCCTCCATAGGTAATTTGCCTTGCCCTTTGCCTCCTCTCTTAGAGAGCTTCACGGGCATGCACAGTAGCCAGCGGGAGGCAAAAATGCTTTTGCCTCCCGCTGTGGAGTTAGTCTAAGGAGAGTAAACAAAGTAATAATGCATATTTCACCTCAAGGTTTAAAGTAAAAAATTAAACATATATCGTCAATCAAACGGATTGCAACTGTCATCTATTGGATCATATACATAGGACACTCAGGAAATTAAAAGACAATTGGATCGCTCTTACTCTCTGTCCTGCAAGCAAGGTCGACAGGACAACCTTTTCCCCAAAAGCCCCAATCTCTCTTGTACATGGCACCATCACGGTGGGTACTCTTATTGACGATTGACGCGTGCCATATGCCATCAGCGGGGCCTGTATCATCGTGGTGGATATACGATGGGTCCTAGGCAAATCTGCCAGAGATAACCAACCTTAATTATTAGCATCCGCGACTCTGTCAGGATCGAAATATAAGATAAGAGATGTAGTATCCGGAACTTGTGCTCTGGACTGAAGAAGGAAGGGTTGCCGTAATGAAAACTGAACCCGACTTCGACCAGAAAATCGATCTAGAAGTTCACCAACTGAGACGCTCCGCATCTGCACTTGCATCTAATTCGCCTCGGCTTGCTATGGGGCGCCGCTGCCGGCGACGGCGGGAGGGGAATTACATTTAGGAGAGGATTTGGATGGATTAAAACTAGAATTTAGTTGTATAAATTGGCAACATATTTAGTGAAAATCAGCCTTTCAGTGTAAACTATAGAAACTTCAATCAGAGTCACATGATGTTGATCAAAGGGGTGCTGAGAAGAGGTGGGAGGGGTGATCTGCAAAAGGGTCTTTTGCAAATCACACTTCCCACCTTCCTTGAGCTTTACAAATTACCCATCTCACTTCTCATCAGCGCCCTCTTAGAACATCGTGTGGTTCAGATTGAAGTTTCCATAATTTACACAGAGAGACTAATTTCCACCCGATACACTGTCGTATAAATTTTAAGTGGGCTAAAACTAGCCCTACCTTGTTTCGTATTTTTTTCCGACAATGGCCTGATCTGTTGTGGGCTTGCGACCCAGCAACAACCAGCCACACTTGTGTGTGCCACTGCTTGATCGTTTGAGATTCATCACAGTCACAGCCACTTCAACTAGCACGTTGGTAAATAGGACTGGATATCGAGCCAGCTTGGCTCGTTACAGCTCAGCTCGTTAACATCCAGACTCGGTTCGGCTTGTTATAGAAATGAGCCAGCAGATTAGCTCGGCTTGGCTTGCTAAAAAGCTCGAGCCATAAAAATATAGTACATGGAGATTATAAAAGCAAGTGAGAAAGAAGCACAAATACTTATAATTTTAACAATGGATAATCTATTTATGCTCAACCATCTAAGTGAATAGTCATAGACAATTATCATCTTTGTAATATGGGTCAAGGGATGCATGGCCATATATATATGGGCTGAGCCAATTTTAATTGTTGACTTGAGAATTAACTTGGCTTGTTATGGCTCGCGAGCCACTCGTGAACCACCTCGAGCTACGAACTGGCTCATTAGAAAACGAGCTGGCTCATTATATGACCAGTCAAGCTCGAGTTGAGCTATTAATGAGCGAGCTAGTGAGGTATGGTCCAGCCCTATTGGCAAATCATCAATGGATTGATTCAAATTTAGCATCACTGGAACATTCACGAGACTGATGTAAGCAGTTTACTTTCTATAAGCACAAAGTAGAGCCAGTTTCGACCTGGATTACTTGATTTGTGAAATGTACTTTCCTGCATAATTAATTTGTTGCACATTTGAATGGTGTCAGATACATATTTTCCACAAAAAAAAGTCTAAAATGTGTAAAAAAGTTATCGCATATGGTTCTTTAAAAGATAAATTCTTCCATATAATACTTACACATCAAGGTTTAAGGATTCTTCCACTGCCTCCAGGCACAAAAGACAACATTCACAAGATTGTAGACATATTTCTTTTCCTAACAATGTTTCTAGTACTAGCTCTGTCTTTAAGGAGCAGCGAGAAGAAGACTTTGTGCTTGTTTCGACATGATGTTTTCCATAACCATTTAAATACCGTGTGAATTTCTCTATGCCCAATTATGAACTGCCTATAGGCCTTTTGCTGATGAAAAAAAATTTTGAACCCTAAATGTATGTACATTGATCATATTCTTCAAAGTCCCGGTGTTCCTCTAAATGATGCTAACTGTGGGATGGTTTGGATGTTCTTCAGCAGCATTCCTGATAGCAACTTATGCAGCTTCAACCATCTTGGACGACGCATCTTCACCGCCCTTGCCACTAAATATGATTTCAATTTTCTCGAGGCACACGAACTGGCCAATGCTGATAGAAAAGCCACACGTTTCCTCTGGTACTACATGGAGCGAAAGCAGCAGCGACTCCAGCTTCTGCATGGCATGCGGCTCAAATGCCAGGTCAGCCCTTACAGAACGCAGCTGAAGCTCCCGAAGAACTGGGAATCCACTGCTACCGATCACAAGATGCTCTGTGGGAACGTTCTTGCATGACAGCGAAAGACGCTGAAGAGAAGGCAGCCCCGAGAGAAGCTGCAAGTCTTCTTTCCTATCCTAACCTCTTTGACATCGATGCATAGGTTATAGGTATGCAAGCATTGGAAGTGATCTGAACCACTCGGGAATCCTGTTAGCGTAGCAGCCTCCACTGAGCTGAAACTTCTGCAACTGACGTAGAGGGTGGTGCAAGTGATCCAAAAGGTAAACTGTACTACTATCACTGCCATGCACACACAGGGACTGGAGCCTTTTCAGCCTGTAAAGCGAGATGGCAAAATGCTCATATCTGCCAATGTTATTGTACTCTGCACAAGGAGACCACCATATCCCTAGCTCTCTCAGTCCAGAAAGGTTTCCAAGTTCCTCCACGGCAATGGTTTCGCTCTGAGCAATGTCGAACTGTGACAAGCAACAAAGCGCTGCGATCTTCCCGATCCACTCCTGGAGCCTCATCTGGTCACAGAGTAGAACTGACAATCTCTGAAGCCGTTCAACGCTTGCAGGCAGCTCTCGCACTGAAGTCCCACGAACATCTAGCATTGTTAGGTACTGCAGCTGGCCGATCTGATCAGGGAGTTCGCTTACAGGCGTGTCCCGGATGCTCAAATACCTTAGATGGACAAGCTCAGCGATCTCGATGACGTCGCGGTTCTCCAAATCTCTGCAGCCCTCCAAGTCCAGTACCCGGAAAAATGTCAAATGCTTAAATGAGAGTTTCGGCATGACACCACCAAAGATATACAGTGACCGGACACGGGATATGTCCATGGATTCAGGGACGCCACGATCTTTCCTGGCATTGTTAACTGATAGCCGGCGAACCTTGCTGTGCAGCAATTTGCATCCATTACTCTCTCCATTGTCTAGCAAGGTGACAAAATTGTCTCGTGCCAGTTCTTTTCTGATGGGGTAACGCATCATGCCATGGATCGTATAAGCCTCTGGTTCACCATCATCATGTCTGTAACTGCCATAAACCGGCTGGATCACGCTCCTGCTGACGAGATCGTCGAAGTAACTCTCTCCTGCTTCCTTCAGAGTTGTTACACAATGGTCTTCGGAAACAAACCCTTCAGCCATCCAACTCCTCACCGCGCGATCCCGGGTGATCGAGTAATCCTCTGGAAATACGCTCAGGTGCAGCAAGCAGGTCTTGAGATGGTGGGGAAGAGCATAGTAACGGAGAAGACATATGTTCTTGGTCGTTTCGGTAGGTTCGCTACTAGTGCAACCAATGGACCTGTCGACGCCTTCCCATACTGACCTCGAACACGGCTTGTTCGCCAGTAAGCCGGACATGACGGCGACGGCCAGTGGCGTGCCGCCGCATTTCTCCAAGATCTTGCCAGCAACATCCACCAGTTCTGGTGGGCACCCGTCCTCCGGGCCGAAGATTCTTCGGTGGAACAAGACCGTCGAGCACTCCGGTGTGAGACGGGGAATGTAGTGGAAGTAGACACGGCTGTTCGGATGGTCCCAATCTGACCAATATGTGTCGTCGATCCTTTCCGTGCGTGTCGTCATGATCACTCTGCTGCCCAGCCTGTTGGACGGCAAGCCGTTCCTGACGAGATGCCATTCGTGGAATGTGATGTCCTCCAGAACAATCAGGTACCTGGTGTTTCAGTGTTTGTCAGCAAGAGTTTCAGGTGGATGGAGAAAGAAGCGAAGCATGCATTTGAGTACCTTTTATGTTCTAGGGACTTTCCGATGTTGAGCCATTGATCGTCGGCGCCGTCGCTGGCGGGCGGAGGATCGACTTGGCGAGCAATGTCGTTAAGGATGGCTTGCGAGCCGTTTTTCACCGACGCCGAGACCCAAGCCAGGCAGTCGAAGCTTGCGCCGATCGTGCGGAACACCTCGTGTGCGAGGCTGCGAGCGTCGTCTTCCCCATGCCATCGTCCCCAACAATGGCGACCGCCTTGAGCACCTTCTCCTCCGCCTCCCTCGAGAGCAGAACCTCGGCGATGCGGTCCCGCTGGCCGTCCAAGCCGACGAGGCACGGCACCGCCGGTGGAGGACGACGGGAAACCTCCTCCTCCTCCTCCGTTTGCCCCTCGCGGAGGCGCTTGCTCGCCGCCTTCGCTCTGGCTCTGAGGACGCCGAGCTTGAACGCGACGCGGAGGTTGACCTTCTTCACCGCCCACCGGTTCCTGGCGGCCCGGAAGGAGGAGAACATCCCGCGCGGCGGCGGCCGGAGCGCGTCGAGGGAGTCCTCGGCGTCGTAGCAGAGGTCCCGGAGCGCCCTGGCGCAGTAGCCCGGCGCGGACCGTCCCCGGGGGTCGATCGCCCGCGTGAGGTCGTCGAGCATCCGCACGAGGTGCGCGACCTCCGAGTACCCCGGCGACATGTAAAGGCGCTGCTCGTCCCGGTCCTCCGCCGCCGACAGCTCGGAAACGAGTCCCCACGCCGCCTGGAGAAAGCTCTTGAGGGAGGCGGCGTCCCGCCTGGAGGCGACGGCGTCCACGGCTGCGGCGACACCCGCCATGGCGTGGCGTGAGGATGAGGCCGTGCGTGCGTGGACACAGCGGCGGAACTAGGTGCTTGACGAGGGCTTTGTTCCGGATGCTGGTGACGGGATTGATCGGTCAAGGTATCGTGGCCATTGGAGCCGAGTTGGACTTGTGCACGGGTTTTCTCCTTCCCCCCACCGATCGCCTGCAGGTTGATTGGTTGGTTGATTCAAATGGATTTTGTTCATAATTCAAGTGAACAACGAATTTATGAAGTTCTGGAGGGTTGGGGACCAGGAACCTTCCGGAAGATTTTTTATTAGCCAACTATAACCCACCAAAAGCCCATATAACAGCTGAAGTGACCCAACAGCACCAAACCCTATCCCTCACCTCCATCCACCTCCTGCCGCCGCCGCCCCCTGTCCGTGGCTGCGCGCCGCAACAGCCGGCCGGCGAGCCTCTTCCCGCGCCCCGCCGCGGCCGTCCCGGAGGCCCCACCGCCTTGCACCGCCGCCGTCATGCGTGGCCGCCTCCGTGGCTCCCGACCCGGCCCACGCCGCTGTGCGTGGGCGCGCCATGGCTGCCCCCGAGCGAGCTCGCGCGCGCCGGTGCTCGAGGGGTGGCCGCCGGGGCGCAGGGCCCGGTGCGTCGCCGGGCGCCATGGACGCCGTCGGGGCACAGGGCGACATGGCCGCCTCTTGTGGCCGCCGGATGGAGTTTGAAGAAGTAAAAAAATGTTGAACAATAAATGTTGGAACATTTTCAAAAATGTTGACCAACTTTTTTCACGAAAATGTTGATGAAATTTTTTTGAAAAATGTTGGATTCAACATTTTTTGTCTACATAAATGTTGGTGTAACGTCCAAAAAATGTTAGGTCAACTCTTTATGAAAAATGTTGGTTCAACATTTTGTTTTCATAGTTATAAGGTGAGATGATAGGGAAATAAAAAACATACATTTAGATGGGTTTTAGAAGTTCATAGGCTTATCCACCTTTCGGTAGGTAGAGCCCCCGTTGGGGGACTGGCTTCTAGCATATTGGGCCATTTGCGTCCAGGCCCGTTGGCGCTAGTGAGTGGGTCTGTGCGGCTACGAATCCCAATCGGGCCTGCAAACGAGATGCATGCATGATTTCCTTCTTTTTTTTTTCATTTTCTTCTCGTATATACGTACGTACGTAACCCCGACATGCATGCATGGATCCTGCCAGCTCGATCAATCCGAGAAGTCAGCTTGCCTGGTGAACGGCCTTCCAAGCACTTTTTCCATGTACCGATGTACGTACCCCCTCAGTCCCGCAAATATCCTTTGGTCTGGTCCTAAGTTAAACTATTTTATGTTTGACAAAGTTCAGATAAAAATATATTAATACTTTTGATTTTTAACATTTTTCATTAGATTAATTATCAACTATATTTTCATAGCATACATATTTGGTGTGATAAACATTTATATTTTTACTATAAATTTGGTCAAACTTCAAACAATTTGACTGAGAAGAAGTCAAATGGACACTCTTGCATGCGGGACATAGGGAGTAAGTACTAATTTGCAACAGTATAATCATCTAGTAGTGTTAACACGTACGTACTAGTACGTTACGTTACTAATTAATATATATCACTCCACGCACGCGGCACGCATGATGTACAGTGATCAAGTTGGGCAACAAGTTCGATCTTACACTAGTACTCCCTCCGGTTTGGTAAAAGAAGTCATTTTGTACAAGATTTGAGTTAAACATTGGAAATATAAATCATGAATATCTTTTAAGTCGTTGAGTTTGGAAATGTGAAAACTACATGAGTAGATTTGTCTTGTAAAATACTTTGACAAAAGTATACATATGTTAGTTTTTAATAATTATTTTTATAAAAATAAGAAGTCAAAGTTGTACTTTGGAGACCGTGTCGATATCCTAAACGACTTCTTTTACCAAACCGGAGGGAGTATCACGTTCACCATGCATGCCGCTTCATGCCCATAAGGACTCTTTCGGTTCCTCCCCTAATTTTTTTTCTATTTATTTCGAGTCGATTTCGAAAATCCACATTGCTGGCGGTCGCTTATGTCGCTCACCAGCACTGTGGTCTCTTTGCTGGCGGGCGGGCACCCGTCAGCAAAGATAGCTATTTCTCCTGGCACAAGACTGCTGGCGGGTGTTGCGCCCGCCAGCACAAAGGTGTTTTAGCTGCCAAGACAAATCGTTTCTGTCTAGACCTGAGCATTTAGCGGGCCGGGCCGGGTTCGGGCCGGGACGGGTTCGGGCCGGGCCGAAAAAAACCCGGTTATTTTGGGCCGAGAAAATCCTGCCCATGACCGTCCCACTGGGCGCGTCGGGCCTCAATTTTCGGGCCGGGCCGCGCCGTGCATTTTATAGTGTAAAATAGCTAAAAATAGCATCTCGTGCCGGGCTCAGGCCAAGATTTTTTTCGCGGGCTGCAAGATCTGTGCCCACGCCCGCCCAGTAAGGTCCGTGTGTGGGCCGGGCGCGGGCCGGACTGAAAATGCTCAGGTATATTTCTGTCGTAGTGGATGGATCACCGGAACTCAGCGACGCCGCGCCGAGAGACAACCTACCGTCGTCGTCACTTGCTCCCAGGATAGATGCCGCGACAATCAACACGTAAAGCTAGAGCTAGTCGTATTAGCTCCATTACCTACGTCGAGCGTGCCGCTAGCTGTTTCTGGACGTGTGTGGTTCGTTGGTCATGGAAGCCAGAGAGTGGCACGTACAGGCGCCGCGCGACGACAAACGTCCCGGCATGCATGCATGTCGGCGCGCGTGAATGCGTGATGCCGCATGATGGCCGCTCGTCGATCACGCCACGGTGCTGCAACTGCAATGCAAGCGAGCAGGCCCAACCCGACAACATGTACACGGGCTCGCCGGCGACGGGTCTGGGGCGAGGCGCCCCGGCCGGACTCGCCTCTAGCTGTGCACATTCGGGTCTCTGGACGCGGCGCGCGGCGTGGATTGAGGCGGCCGCCACCGGCACGGCGTATTGCATTGCATTTCATATCGATAGAGAGATTGCAAATACGTACGCACGTAGAGAGTTGCGTGCATGCGGTTCAGGTCCTGTACGTGCCACGCGCTCGTATCGCAGAATTGATTATATCCACGTACGTGTGTTGGATTGGACCCGCGCGCGAGCGCACCATGATCGACCGTCGTCATCGTCGGCGACGAGCTCGCAGACGCACTCGCGGCGAGCGCGCGCGCCGCTAGCTGTTTCTAGACGTGCGTGGTCATGGAGGCCAGGGATGGTGTACTTGGCATATAGGCGACGGCGAACGTACGTACGTGTCCAAGCTGAAGCGAGCGCGGCGCACGCAGGCAACAGCGTCATGTCAGCGCGTGCGTGACGCCGCATGGCCGCTCGCCGTCGTCGCCGCCGACCGTGGCATGGTCTTGCAACTGCAATGCAAGCGGGTGGAGTAGGTCAGGAACGGAGATCTCCGATCCCTCCATGTGGAAGGCGGACATGCATGAGACCACGTACAGATCGAGGTGCACGTCGGCGCCGGTGCGCACGACGACGACCTGACACCGACCTAGGCGCGGCGGCGTGATCGCGCTTCTGTATTTTCGCGCCACCCGCGTGCACCGTGGTCACCGGTCACCGCCTTATTGCCATGTAGCGCGCCGATGAAGAAGCTCCCAGCTGAAGCGAGCGCAGCACACGCAGGAAGCAGCATCGTCATGTCGGCATGCACGTGACGCCGCCGCATGCAGCAGGGCCGGCCGCTCGATCGACGATCCTGCATCGACGCCGGCGCCAGTGCAGTGCATGCGCGCGCGGCGGCTCGATCGCGTGCCTTTGGGACGATAATGCCCATTGGTGTCTCAAGCAGGTCGCCGTGTCACGTCTTGCGAGCCGCCACCACCACCACCACCTGCCGGTGTGCTCGTCGCGCGCGCGGCTAGCTTGCACTGGCTGCGCGATGCACGTCCGGTGCGCCGGCCGATCAATCGAGCGAGGCCATCGTGCGCGCGTGGTTTGATGACGGCAAGGCAATGAACACCCGCCGACCACCACCACCTTGCCTTGGGTCGCAAGGGCCGGTCGGTGCGTGCGCGCAAGGCCGGATGTGCCGGTCCAGCCGGAGGCGTTCGGAAATGGAAAGCAAAAATCTGGAGAGAAAAAAAAAAAACGTTCCACCCCTGTACAATGGCACGTCCAGCCACGTTGGCGCCTCAGCTCGCAAGCGCAGTTCGGCCGGCGGTTAAGGCCAGCTGTCGGATCTCCTCTCTCGCCATCCCTTCCCCTCCCCTCTTTTAACCAACCCGGCGGCACGGCGCAGGCCACCACCACCACCCCTTTCGTCTCGTCACCCCCAAAACCCCCCTCCCTCCCCGCCCCACCCCGCCCACCCCAACCCACCCTCCACGCTCAGCAGCTCGTGTCGCGGCCGGTCCCGATGTCTGGCGCGTCGTGGGCTTTGCTCGACAGAAGCCCGAAGCTCGTTGACTCCGGCGACCTACCACCCGAGACATCATACGCCATCGACTTTGCCACGCCGCCGTGCGTCTCCTCGCTCCTCCTCAGCCGCTACGACCTGGTGCCTGCGGCGGCTGACGGCTACCAGTACCTCGGCGGCCGCGTCGAGTGCGCCGACGGGAGGGCAACCTCCTGCTCTCCCTGCGCTCGGGCACGGAGCAGGGCGGGCACCGCCAGCTCGTCTACCTCAGCGGAGGCGCCTTGCTGGTTCTCCCCGACGTGCCCAACGAGCTCGGCATCAACCCCCGTGATGTGCCGCCTGCCTCGGCATCTCGGCCCGGCCTTCAGCGTTGCGGTCGCGCAAGTCGCGTCCTCCTCTTCCTCAGCGGCGCCAAACCGCATCGTCTACTTCGCGACCTCAACTTCGTCTTGGGCCGCTACTGATGTCGCGCCCCGCCGCCGCTTCGAGGCGCACTCCGACGACGAGGGCTACCTCGCCGTCGACGAGGAGGCGTCCGTGGACTACAACTTCGAGGAGCACGCCTCCGTCTGCCACGACGATGCATCCCAGATCATTTTCGTCGACATCCTCCACCGCCGCATGATGCTATTCGCCCCGGCTGCGCAGACGACGACGAGAGTCGTGGAGTTCCCTGGCAGCGACGGTGGCGGCCTTCCTGCTGCGCGGACGTGAAGGCAGCGGCGACGCGTCGCATCGCCGGATGCAGCCAGGGCCGGGTGTTCGTCTGCGAGCTCACGGCCGACCGCAAGTGGATGACCATGGTGAGGCTTGGCGACAAGGATGTCTGGGAACCCATGTTCAAGCTCATCGTGCTCGAGGTCTTGGGCCGCGCTCCTCACATCATCGCGGAGGGCGCCGCGGCGGGCCTGGAGCTCGGACCCGTGGACCCCACCGACTCGAGGAAGGTGATCCTCTACGTGCCCGGTGCCAGCCTCTCCTTCACCACCGAGCGCAAGGGAGTCGAGCTTTCGCTACGCTTCGTCCAGGACGCGCCCAGCCGGTCCTGCCTCGACGTGGTGCTCTGGGGTTTCCTCGACACCCCAGACGCGGGGTGGATGCTGAAGCTTGCCACCAAGACCGCTAACTTGGGAGCCAAGGCCGTCAAGCTGTACCGGGAGAACGTCCACTACCTGCCTCCCCTCGCATGCGCCTTGGGTGGCATCATCGCTCAGTTCAGCGGTGGTGGCCCGGTGGCGGCGGGCGTGATTGGCGTGGCAGGCGAGCTTGATGCCTTCAACAAGGGCGTAGGCGCTGGGGAGGAGCTGAGCGCCAAGGTCCGCAAGTGGTGGTCCAGTGGTCAATTTGTTGTCACGATCAGGGGCGGATTTGGGCCTAGGGCCACTAGGGCCATGGCCCTAGGCGTGGCCTAAAATCCTCCTTATATCCACATGGTTTTTTTAAGACCCAAGTAGCTGTCCACATTCCGATCCTAAGCCTGAGGTGGCCCAACACAACAGCAAAGGTCCGAAGAAAGGTCCTCTCCTTGTCTGTCCACGCACGTGAGCTGCGAAGGGTAGTGTTGAGAGCGCAGTCACACAAAAGGTCAGCAACACGTCAGCTTTTGCTGCAACGTATTTCCCCCACTTTTTTTTTACTTATTATCGTTTAAGAGTATTGCTAATTTTTCTATGTATAAATGAAATATGGTTAAGTAATGAGTGTTAATACATCATCTCCAACTTCGTATGAAATTAGGAATCGACATGGTGGAAGTATTTTAAGCTCAATACAAATTGGTAATAGTTTTTCCTACCGCACTCTCAATACAAAATGATAAAATGAGGAACCGATTCTTCATTTTATATTTCTTGATTATTGATTTCAATACATCAATGTTATGAAACCACCCATATATTGTTAACTAGTTTCATTGGAGAAAGTATATATACATATGCTTAACAATGGAAAATGTTCACCATTTAAAATAATGGAAATACATAATTTCTTATGATGCTAGGAGAACACCATTGATTTAGTAGAACATGCATATAGGCCTATGTGGGCTTGCGACATAGGTCAGCCCAGCGGTTAGTAGCTTGTCCCACCGCACTATATGGGTGTGTTTAGGACTTTTTTTTTAATTTTAACCTTTTTTTTAAAAATATTTTAAAAATAACACCACCGAAACATTATTTACATATGACCCTTTTGGCCGCGCCGGCCCACGCGCGGCAAAAATGTTGTCGCACCACATGCACCGGCGCGACAGGTCTGCCAAAATAGGCTATGTATTATCCCTATATCGCACTTAGGGTTCTTATTAAATGTTTATAAACTTGAGAGTGTCTTAATAAAGTAGCATTTAAACTTTGAATGCCATGAAATTGGGCATAAACACAGAAGAAAGTTTTAAGGTCTCATTTTACTAACATGTAGAAATCCAAGTGCTACATATTTTGAAATATATAATTTCAATGGAAGCTATATATTATTCATCTCTCGCTTAGGAAAGCTTGAAACTATGAAATAAATTCACTTAGATATTTTTTTCAATTTAAAATTTAAAGAAGCCTAGATATTTTAAAACTATAATAAGACTACATTGGAGATTGTTCTACCATTATATCTTCATATAATATGAAATCTTTTAAGTTCGAAACCATGATAGTATGACACTATAAACTAGGATAGTGTAATAATAGTCGAAACATCCATTCAACATAGTTTGATTAAGTGAAGAAGATTCTCAATCACATGATACATTATCTAATTTTGGTATTCAGCGTAAAATATGTATATGCTAGTGAGTTAAAGATGTATAGGTTAGAAACCGTGTGTTCTTTGAAGTATATCGTAGTATATACAATAGTGTGCATGCATAAATGGATGGATGTTAGGAACTAAATTTATATCAGTGCTCGATAGTGTCCACTAATAGAGAGACATATAGGTTAATTCAAACTGAATAGGATCAATAGTATAGGATTGATGAAATAATTATATTTTAAATAAAATAAATATATCTTATGTTGCAGTGTTATATATTAGAGGTTTCAAATGTCTATTCTTAATTAAATTATTTAACTGAAATAAAATAAACATCAACGTAAATGTATATAACACTTACAAGTTGTACTGAGAGATGGATAAGAATAATTTTTTAAGACAGATCACGCTCAGCAGCTCGTGTCGCGGCCGGTCCCGATGTCGGATCCGGACGGGACCCTCGCCGCCGCCGCGTCGCGCGCTCGCGTCGAAGCTCGTCGACTCCGGCGACCTACCACTCGATACAGCATACGCCATCGACTTCGCCACGCCGCCGCGCGTCTCCTCGCTCCTCCTCAGCCACGACGACCTGGTGCCTGCGGCGGCTGACGGCTACAAGTACCTCGGCGGTCGCGTCGAGTGCGCCGACGGGGAGGGCAACCTCCTGCTCTCCCTGCGCTCGGGCACGGAGCAGGGCGGGCACCGCCAGCTCGTCTACCTCAGCGGAGGCGCCTTGCTGGTTCTCCCAGACGTGCCCAACGAGCTCGGCATCAACCCCCGTGACGATGCCGCCTGCCTCGGCATCTGTCTCGGCCCGGCCTTCAGCGTCGCGGTCGCGCAAGTCGCGTCCTCCTCCTCCTCGGCGGCGCCAAACCACATCGTCTACTTCGCGACCTCAACTTCGTCTTGGGCCGCTACCGATGTCGCGCCCCGCCACCGTTTCGAGGCGCACTCCGACGACGAGGGCTACCTCGCGCGTCGACGAGGAGGCGTCCATGGACTACCCCTTCGAGGCGCACGCCTCCGTCTGCCACGACGACGCGTCCCAGATCATTTTCATCGACATCCTCCACCGCCGCATGCTGCTATTTGCCCCGGCCGCGCAGACGACAGCAAGAGTCGTGGAGTTCCCCGGCAGCGATGGCAGCGGCCTTCCTGCTGCCGCGGACGTGAAGGTAGCGGTGACGCGTCGCATCGCCGGATGCAGCCAGGGCCGGGTGTTCGTCTGCGAGCTCACGGCCGACCTCAAGTGGATGACCATGGTGAGGCTTGGCGACAAGGATGTCTGGGAACCCATGTTTAAGCTCATCGTGCCCGAGGTCTTGGGCCGCGCTCCTCGCATCATCGCGGAGGGCGCCGCGGCGGGCCTGGAGCTCGGACCCGTGGACCCCACCGACTCGAGGAAGGTGATCCTCTACGTGCCCGGTGCCAGCCTCTCCTTCATCACCGAGCGCAAGGGAGTCGAGCTTTCGCTACGCTTCGTCCAGGACGCGCCCAGCCGGTCCTGCCTCGACGTGGTGCTCTGGGGTTTCCTCGACACCCCAGACGCGGGGTGGATGCTGAAGCTTGCCACCAAGACCGCTAACTTGGGAGCCAAGGCCGTCAAGCTGTACCGGGAGAACGTCCACTACCTGCCTCCCCTCGCATGCGCCTTGGGTGGCATCATCGCTCAGTTCAGCGGCGGTGGCCCGGTGGCGGCGGGCGTGATTGGCGTGGCAGGCGAGCTTGATGCCTTCAACAAGGGCGTAGGCGTCGGGGAGGAGCTGAGCGCCAAGGTCCGCAAGTGGTGGTCCAGTGGTCAATTTGTTGTCACGATCAGGGGCGGATTTGGGCCTAGGGCCACTAGGGCCATGGCCCTAGGCGTGGCCCAAAATCCTCCTTATATCCACATGGTTTTTTCAAGACACAAGTAGCTGTCCACATTCCGATCCTAAGCCTGAGGTGGCCCAACACAACAGCAAAGGTCCGAAGAAAGGTCCTCTCCTTGTCTGTCCAAGCATGTGAGCTGCGAAGGGTAGTGTTGAGAGCGCAGTCACACAAAAGGTCAGCAACACGTCAGCTTTTGCTGCAACGTATTTCCCCCACTTTTTTTTACTTATTATTGTTTAACAGTATTGCTAATTTTTCTATGTATAAATGAAATATGGTTAAGTAATGAGTGTTAATACATCATCTCCAACTTCGTATGAAATTAGGAATCGACATGGTGGAAGTATTTTAAGCTTAATACAAATTGGTAATAGTTTTTCCTACCGCACTCTCAATACAAAATGATAAAATGAGGAACCGATTCTTCATTTTATATTTCTTGATTATTGATTTCAATACATCAATGTTATGAAACCACCCATATATTGTTAACTAGTTTCATTGGAGAAAGTATATATGCCTATGCTTAACAATGGAAAATGTTCACCATTTAAAATAATGGAAATACATAATTTCTTATGATGCTAGGAGAACACCATTGATTTAGTAGAACATGCATATAGGCCTATGTGGGCTTGGGGCATGGGTCAGCCCAGCGGTTAGTAGCTTGTCCCACCGCACTATATGGGTGTGTTTAGGACTTTTTTTAATTTTAACCTTTTTTAAAAAATATTTTAAAAATAACACCACCGAAACATTATTTACATATGACCCTTTTGGCCGCGCCAGCCCACGTGCGGCAAAAACGTTGTCGCACCACATGCACCGGCGCGGCAGGTCTGCCAAAATAGGCTATGTATTATCCCTATATCGCACTTAGGGTTCTTATTAAATGTTTATAAACTTGAGAGTGTCTTAATAAAGTAGCATTTAAACTTTGAATGCCATGAAATTTGGCATAAACACAGAAGAAAGTTTAAAGGTCTCATTTTACTAACATGTAGAAATCCAAGTGCTACATATTTTGAAATATATAATTTCAATGGAAGCTATATATTATTCATCTCTCGCTTAGGAAAGCTTGAAACTATGAAATAAATTCACTTAGACATTTTTTTTCAATTTAAAAATTTAAAGAAGCCTAGATATTTTAAAACTATAATAAGACTACATTGGAGATTGTTCTACCATTATATCTTCATATAATATGAAATCTTTTAAGTTCGAAACCATGATAGTATGACACTATAAACTAGGATCGTGTAATAATAGTCGAAACATCCATTTAACATAGTTTGATGAAGTGAAGAAGATTCTCAATCACATGATACATTATCTAATTTTGGTATTCAGCGTAAAATATGTATATGCTAGTGAGTTAAAGATGTATAGGTTAGAAACCGTGTGTTCTTTGAAGTATATCGTAGTATATACAATAGTGTGCATGCATAAATGGATGGATGTTAGGAAGTTAATTTATATCTGTGCTCGATAGTGTCCACTAATAGAGAGACATAGAGGTTAATTCAAACTGAATAGGATCAATTGTATAGGATTGATGAAATAATTATATTTTAAATAAAATAAATATATCTTATGTTGCAGTGTTATATATTAGAGGTTTCAAATGTTTATTCTTAATGAAATTAAATAACTGAAATAAAATAAACATCAACGTAAATGTATTTAATACTTACAAGTTGCACTGAGAGTTAAGACTGGCTTGATGCCTTCTACAAGGGCGTAGGTGTCGGGGTGGAGCTGAGCGCCAAGGTCCGCAAGTGGTGGTCCAGTGGTCAATTTTTTGTCACGATCATCGGGAATGAGATGGAAGCATTGGAGGTGATCCAGGAGTGGCAGCGCTTGGGCAAGCCATCGAACATGAAGGTTCAAGCCGCACCAGCTCTGACGCAGTAGCAAGTTGACCACCTACGCGACATCTTCCTCAAGCATGGTGCCGAGGCTCTATTTCCAGAGATTTCCAGCTACGTCGTCGTGAGCACGGCTATCAACTTCTAGAGCGCTTGCTGCTTCCTGTAACTGTAACTGTCATTGACATGCCTGTTGCTTGCTTGTAGTGCTGGGCAGTCTTGTGCTAGTACACAATCATGTTTGTTGTTCTCTTCTGGTAGTACAAAAACTTGTGATAGTGCAGAGCTGCTTGCTGTTCTCATGTCTCGCAAAGCTATGATTCATGAGTTCAATTTTCATCTCTTTTCTTGACTGGATACACCATTAAGAAGATACAAATCTTTGACACTTCTCATCCAAGAATTCATTTCTGCAGAACCGAATACTCGAACAAAAGGAAGACAACATTCATGCCCACAATGACTCTTTCGGTTTTAAAACATGATTATTACAGAGAAGCACGGTACAACTGTAACAATCATTCGAACCCTAACACTGTAACTAGGGCCTTACACAAATACTAAACTCAGCACAACCAACGCGGCATCTATAGATCAGGCATACCAACACCAGCTTTCTCATCGTAGGTCTTCTCCTGCACAAGCTCAATCGCTGTATCCTTTGGACCAGCTGTGTGATTGCAAGGAAACAGTCAGACAAAGAACATAATGCATCCACTCACAAAAATGGAGATAGAGTTTTCTCTGAATCTGGCATCAACTCGGCACTTTGGCTTATGTCTGATTGTTGATCAGATGAGTAATTTTCTCCCAGAGAACTATCTTTGAGCAATGAAAGTTGACAGAAGGGCTCAGACAGAAGTAGAGAGAAAGCGGCAAACTGTAAGTGAAACACTGGTTGTGAGGAGAAAAGAATCGAATACAGTCCACTGACTGAACCCCTGGTAAGTCCCCACAGTTCCATGGACTCCAATGCAGACCTTCTAATCTGTGGTGAAGCATCCTTTATGAATGACGCTACAAGTTCCCAAAAATGCAAATAAGCTTGGCGACTAGAACCTATGATGGATGAAGCCTCTTCACCAAAGGATTTGGCAATTGCCTCAGAAACACCAGTAGCCAAGAATAAACGGAGGATAGTCTCCACCATCTTGTTTGTACTCTCAACATAGTCCCCCGATCTAATAAGCTGCAAACTCTGGGAATTTTCTGCTGCTTGGAGATTACCAAGATGGTTGAGGTGACACAATGTAACCAGAGCTGATTCCGCAAGGGTTAATGTTAACTTATCTGTAGCTCTAACCGCTAATTTAAGCTTCTCCAAGGCATCTTCACTTGATACCTAGTTTATTACGGCATCATTTATGCCATATGTCATTTCTTCCACAAGCAAAGCAGATGATTCAATACACTTGAATACTATGTGGAACACAAAATGCCAATCATTTTCCTGAAGTTTTGTCTAGCAATACCCAACCATAACAGCCGTCAATTTCACCCCCAGTAACTCAACTGTCCTTGATATTACAGTTTCACTAATGGACAATGATGAAGCCACTCTATTATACAAAAACTGGTATTTCTGAAAGAGAGTCAGCATTAGTGATATCTCTGCATAACTGATTTCTCGCTCAACCGTAACTACCAATCTCTGAGCTCCTCCAGTTATGCTCAATGGGAAGCAAGACAGTGCCACTTGCATCCAGTCCTCGATATCTGACAAAGAAAGAGATCATATTACATGTTTGTAAAGGCAATATTGTACCGGAGTTATCTAGTGAGAATTCTAATGAAGCCTACCTTGCACTGGTACTTCCCTTGGGCCAACAGGCAAGAGATGGCGGCCTCAAGCCAACTCAATATGCTTTTCCTGACCAAATCAGTATATGAAGAATCTTTATTCAATTTCTGCGGCATGGGTTTTATGATGGTACTCATAACAAAGGGAAGAACTTTCAGACACTTTCTGTTCACTATTGAGCCCATAAAAAGATTGCTCAACAGTTGCTCAAAAAATACAAGTGCATCAGATTCTCTCCAAATACAATCCTTGGTGTTAGTAGTAAATAACAAAGCCACAAGAGCACGGAGAAAAAGGTCTTGAATTTTCCCAATCTCGTTGTCAGAAAGATGCCAAGCATTAAACAGTACCCACAGACCACTTTCATGCATAAGGGCGCCACCTAACAACGTGACAAGCAACAACGTCACAATGCCAACCTCAATTTATTCAAAAAAAAACAATGCCAACCTCAAGACATGGTTCCTCTTTCATGTACTGAACCAGAGAAGGCAAGAATGTCTTCAGTGCACTACCCCCTTTCCATGTCCAAGTGCAAAGGATCTCACCAGCCACCCATGCTCTAGACAAGGAAGAGATAGGTGATGTAATATCAATTGATTGTGATGTGGCACGTCGTAGATTTCCTAAAATACCTAAAATCACTTCACCAAAGCCAAGATTGAGAATAAGCCTATCCACGAAAGCAACAAACCGCTCGTGTTTTAGTTCCTGCACCAAAGGAATCATTGATTTAGTTCTCCAGAGGTACTACAGTGACTGAGAACTCTAACAAATAAATTGTCATTTCATATTTCAATTTTCAAAACTTAACTCCAATAGTAGATAGAACAGTACAGATCAAATAAATATTGAGGACAAATAATGTCTACTGGTAAGCAACACATTTAGCTAAGAAATGCACAGAAATTTCATAAAGATAGGACTCATCATCTCAAAGAAGGACTATGGGAAGAGAAGGCAGATAAAAGAACTCTTACAATTTCATCTGTAATAGCTGGCTCCAACTGGACCTTCACAGATGCTTGCCCATTTTTTAAACATGGCTTCAACCAGAGCGGCCAATGTTCTCCCTCGGATGACAACAGATCAAGAAAGCTTTGCAAGTTTATGTCATCGAGATAGACGGGCTTCAACATTTCCACCACCCACTCAGAACATAAGACTGCTATCTTCTCCACATGCAAGTCTCTCGTCTGAAATACAGAATACCTGACAGATGGAGCTAGAATATTTGCCAATCTATTCAGTGTGCATGAAGGAAGGTTATTCCAAAAGGATGGACTTAAGCTTTGGCAAAAAAACATGTATGCTTTCTGCAAGGTTAGCCTTCAAATGCACTTTCTCATCCAAATAATCTTTTGAACTTCCGCGCATAGAAGAACCAACATCCATATCTTCTATATGGCCTTCCGAGTTATTTTCATGATGAATAGCCAAAGACATGCTACATTCCCATTTAATGACAAACAGAGCTGCCAGAATAGAAGGAAATGAAGAATCTTCCTCAAGTCTCTGTAGTGAAAAGAAGCTACCTTGAAGCACTTTAAAAGCGAACTGAGCCATCTCGAATTTAATTGGCAAGGCATTTTCTTCTGGAAGCTTCAAGTGCTCGAGCTCAGAAGGCAGCAAAAGAGAATATGCAAGCTTTGGCCATTCAAAAGTTGACGCCATGAGTGCTGATGCCAAATCCCTTAAAATGGATCCAAGAACTTTATGAACAGTCTCAGTAGAAAGAAAACAGATTTGATCCTGTTGATCTGAGCCACCAAGTGCAGCACTGAAATTTTACACATACAAATTATGTCAAATGACACCTATGTTCTGCCATCTGGAAACAAAAACATTCACAAAGGAACAAATTCGAAGGGAATGAGCACATACCACAGAAAATTGACAAGACGATTTGCAGCAGGCAAATCACAGATGACAGAAGTTGCAGTAGAATCTAATAGATCATGTCGCCAATGCTCTGGAAGATAACCATTTTTCTGTAAGTTCCTTAGCTTTCCCACAGCAATTCTTTCTCTGATTTTCTGAAGCAACAGTGTAAGCAATTCTATCGGTTCTTAATGTTTGAGGTTTTATCATCAATAGAGTGCTTTTGTTCAGCTCTAGTATATTTGATGACGGAACACCATTGGTCAAAGAAGGACTCGTCTTGAAATAACGAAAGCAACAAATCAATCTTTGAGTTACAGGTTCTATATGTTCCATTAAAACACCAAGGGAGAAGGTCATCATTGAACAACTCCAGATAAGATTTCACATCTGAATTTTCATCATGATTTTGATTATCCTTTAGAAATAGGGGAATGGGTCCAAAACTCCAAATATTTCAACCAAAACTGAAAGAAGCTTAACCAAGCTTGGATTGTCCCGCATCAATAGCACAATGTCTTATAGAACCAACTTCAATTGCTAAGTAAGTTGTTTAACTGCACTGTATAGCATAAATTCAAAGAAGAGTATACAAGTAGAAGAACAAGGATTATGTAATCTTCATGCTAAAATCAAGTGTCTGGTCTTACCACAAACTTGATGGCTGGCAAAGATTGTTCAACAGGCGGTCTTGCTAATCTTTCCAGTGGTCGTGTTTCAACTTTGTGTACAAGTTGATCAAAAGATAGGAAGAAAGACACCACATGATCCTCAAACTTTGAAAGCTTCTCCCCCTGTTGAATTATGTCCAAACAATCCCTCAAAAGCAACTCACAAGAAAGATTGAGTAAATGATTTTCTGTATCCGCGATCACATCCAGTATTTCAACAATACATTTCTCCAAGTCCTGAAGATAGTACACTGGGTGCAGGGTTATCAGTTCTGGACGACGGCCGCGTCCTGCGGCAGCTTCACCATCGGCAATGTCCGGGCAGGGGTGTACAATCTCTACGCGTGGGTCCCCGAGGTTCTTGGAGACTACATGTATACTTCTCCTATGACTGCAACGCCAGGTTGCGCCATCAACCTCGGTGATCTCGTGTTCTTGCCTCCGAGATCAGGCCCAACGTTGTGGGAGATCAGAGTCCCAGACCGGACCACCGCGGAGTTCTTCATCCCCGACGTCGACCCCAGATACGCCAACAGGCTGTTTCTGCACAAGGACATGTAATTAAGCTCTTGATCTTGATGGCTTTATGGTTATAGCTATGAGAATGCCACGATGCTTTTTTTATTGGGAAACTGATTCGCTCTCGTTGAACAGATACAGGTAGTACGGTCTGTGGGAGAGGTACGCCAGGGTGGTTGTACGCTAGCTGCACGAACATGCATCTGCAATACGACTGGAGAGGAGGCTGCGACGGAGGAGACGAACGACTCCGCCGCCGCCGCCAGTAAATTTCCGGCGATCGCCGGTTTCCTTCGCCAATCTCTGACGAAAGGCGGGGGATCGGGACGAGCGTCAAGCAGGGACCATTCGCACCTACTTCTCTCTGGGGCTCCTAACACAGGTAAGGCTCTCGCCCCCTGTCGGTTTGGGGTCATCTGGGTTCGCCGCGCCGTGTGGTCGGAGGTCTGGTCGGGGGGAGAGCGGGTTGATGCCGATCCCATTCTCAAAAACTCCTCCGGGGCAGCCGCCATGGATGGCGAAGGAGACGCAGAAATCCCAACCGCTGATGTCTCATGGAGAGACGGAGGCCGCGGGGTTGAATGGGGGGAATCGTGGGGGAAATCAGGGCGATACCTCTGCGACGCAACCCCTGATCTCGGTTCGGAAACAACTGGAGACTCCGATGAACTCGGGAGCTCGTCAGTGTGACCCCGATGGGAGGAAGGACGAACCTCCTCTTCGCGCACGACGCCTAACCCTAGCACCAGGGGAATTCCCAGAGCTTACATGAGATGCCAGGGATGGAGTGTGCAGAGGGACTCCATACCATCCCTCACCTCAAGCTGAAACTTGGAATGTAAAGTTGAAAATGAACGTATTGCACAGGAGATTAAGATGCACTTGTTCAATCAAAACAAGGAATCGGAGTTTGAGAAATTGGCTTCGGCAGTTGAACAATTGGAGCTGACCATGGACAAGATTTCCCCTGTTCAACCTCTGCATGAGTGCAGTAGTCCCTTGGCGAAAGTTCAGACAGACAAACCGGAGCATGAGGGAGATGACCCATATGGGCTGGGTCAGAGTTGTGGACTTACTCACGAAGGGATACATGCACATTCATGGCGTCCTAGTGGGCCAAAGTGGTTTTGGGCTGTGAAAGGGAATGCAACTTCAGGAGTGGGCTTTAGGGCAAGGCCCGATGAAATCCGTCGATATGGTCACCTAGCAAGGATTGTGAGGAGGATTCCGCCGCCGCCACCGCTCCAGAAATCATTTGCAGACACTGTGAGAGAGAAGGAGATGGCGAGAGCACCACCGCAGCAGCGGCTGGGGAAGAGGGCCCAAGATTTGGAAGATTGGATGGAGGATGACGACCTTCTGGGAAGTGATCTCCAGCGGGAGCAGGAGCTCCACTCCAAACTACATCGGGGAGATAGCAGCTGCCGTGAAGAAAACTTCCGGCAAGGAAGGGAAGGGGAACAGCGAGGTGGCCATGATACTCGCTTTCAAGAACACCCTGGAAGGGACCAGGGATGGCGCGGCAGGAACAATCAGTTCAGAGGGGGCGGAGGCAGGGGAGCCTTCAACCCTAGATATGGAGCTGATCCAAGAGCGCAAGGCAGTGCAGCCCCAAGGATGTACGGGGGTGCGAGGCCAGCCAGGCAATCAGTGGAGAAGAAGTCTTCGCAGGAACCAAGGAAGGAGAAGACGGCGCGGGCCTCGACTAGTGAAGGTACTTCCAAATCCACTGACTCTGCCAAGTGTTTTAGATTTGGGGAGGTGGGACACCATCAGATGGAGTGCTCCAATGAACCTGTGTGTTACAAATGCAAGAAGCCCGGGCACATGACAGCGGAATGTGGAGGGTTGCTCAATAGAAAGATGAAGATGTATGGCTTTGGTATCCCAGGGTAGGGGTTCTACTCCTTTGAGATCCCAGACAAGGGCGTCTCGGAGAAGTTTAATGGCTTGATTGTGGTTCAGAAAGGGGAAGCTAGTGAAGAGAAGATTGCGGAGGAACTTAAACATTTGGTCAGAGACAACTGGGATTTTCAAGTTAAACAGATCATTAGCCAGGAATACAGATGTGCCTTCCCTGACCAGAACTCAATTGACACCTTCTCCAAGTTGACTGGGATTCAGTTGGCCTTGCACGGCTTAACAGTCAAGATTATCAAGACCACTGTAGACCCGGAAGCCTCATCAATCCTTCAGGCTACATGGATTAAGATTCATGGGATACCAGGTTTTGCTAAGGAGGAGATTGTGAAGGAAATTGCTTCACTGGTGGGAGAGCCAGTCAAGGTAGATGAATTCAGTCTGCTGAGGGATGAACCAGCAAGGGTTAGAATCAATTGCAGAGATCCTTCCAAGGTGAAAGGCATTGTGGAGATTTTCTTCAACGGTGTCGGGTATGATATTCGCTTCATCCCTGAAGGCAGCCATGGGAGGACCCAAAGCGGGGGGGGGGGGAGGAGGACCGGGAAAGAAAGATGATAAGCAAAATAGGGAAGGGGGAAAAAGGAAGGACAATAGCCGTGATGGGAAGTCTGGTCTGAACCCCAACAACTTTGAAGGTCCGAAGGAATCAGAACATGAGGCCAGTCAGGAAGAGTCCCAGGAGGACAGTATGGAGGATATAATAAGAGATGGGTCTCCAGATGACAATGGACAAACTCGTGAAGGTGTGGTGCCTATTGCTACCTTTCATCCTAAGCTTGGGATAGTTACTGTGGACACTACTAGCTCCCAGAGCCAAAAGAACCAGAAGAACAAGACAGAGGAGTCTCTGACCTCACCACTAGCTGGAGGAGCGCTGGAGTCAGGGAACCAATGCACTCAGAAAATGGAGGACAGGGTGCAGGGTCAGCCAACTTCTGGGAATCAGATTGTAGTACATGGACCAGAGGGCCCGTATCTGCTAGAGGCAAACAAGTGGTCGAGGTTGGAAGAGCCAAATGCGGTGGCTGGAGATTCTCAGCTTACCCAGGAGGAAGATCTGATGGACGATGCCTTTGGGGAGGAAATGACCGGCATGTCTGATGAAGAAGAGGCCAACCAAGGGTGGAAGGTGTAGTCGACAAAGAAGAAGAGAAGGAAGAAAAACCAGAGGGTGGAAGTGGCAACAAGGACTAGTTCTAGGGTCCCCAGGGATGGGGTGGCTATTGCTGATAAAGCAATGGCAAGGGCAAAAGAAAGAAATGATCTTCAGAAAGGTACTTGCTCTAATCCTTTTACTGTTATGAATAATGCTTCTACTACTCATTTAAGCAAAGTAATGTTAGATTTAGATTTAGCATGTGATGACATAGATTCCCAAATTAACACCTTTAGAGCGGAGGAAATTGTAAGGGCCGATTTAGCTCAACCAAATTATAGAAAATATTTAGAGAAACTTAAAGAAAAAACTGCCCCTCAAGAAGAGGAGGCCCTGACGGATTTGTCTTTGGATGTGATTACCAATGCGCACAGGGGGATTGTAAATATTGATCAGTCCCACTCCGACTCACCTGAAAGCCAAGGGGGGCAACAGGGTGACGGGGTCAATCCAAATAATATCAAATGAGGATCCTTATGTGGAATGTTAGGGGACTGGGAAAGCCAGCAAGGCGCAGGCAAGTTAGGGATATTATTCTTCAAAATCATGTGGATATAGTCGGGCTTCAGGAAACTATTAAGCAAGAGTTTTCAGATGGGGAACTTCAGGAGTTAGCAGGGGGGCTGTTTTTTTCCTGGATTTGGCTGGAAGCTAATGGAATATCTGGGGGTATCTTGGTGGGAGTCAAAGGTGACCTCCTCGAGATGGAAAGCCATGAGTGCAGAGATTTCTCCATCACTCTAACGATCCGCAATCAGGTTACTAACTTCAGATGGAGAATTATCACTATTTATGGTCCGGCTCACCATGACCTTTCTTTGGATTTCTTAGAGGAGTTGGGCAATATTTGCAGCCAACATGAGCTTCCCCTGGTTGTAGGAGGTGACTTTAACCTGATTAGAAGTGAGGAAGAGAAAAACTCTGATAATTTTAATCATGGGATGATGGACAGGTTTAATGATTTTATTGGCAATCATCATCTAAGGGAAGTGATAAGAGCAGGAGCTAGATACACTTGGACAAATAAGCAGCTTGATCCAGTCATGGTGAATCTGGATCGCTTCCTAGTTTCTGTTGATTGGGAGACTAGATTTCCACTCTGCATGGCATGGAGTCTAACCAGAGTTGGATCGGACCACACCCCAATCATCCTGGACTTTGGGGAGCAAGGGGCACCCAGACCAAAGTATTTTTACTTTGAGGAACAGTGGCTTCTACAGCCAGATATATACGCTCTGGTGGAAACTAAATGGAAGGAGAGTGAGACAAGAAGGCCAGATAGTAGGTACTCTCTTGACAAATGGCATGGAAGCCTATGTTATTTACGGAGGGTGTTAAAAGGATGGAACCTTCAGAAAATAGGAGAACAAAACAAAACTAAGAAGGACTTGCTCCAACAACTATCTAATCTTGATGCTACTGCAGAGGGAAGGGGATGCCCTGCAGAACATTGGCAACAGAGGTATGAGATAGAAAATAGCCTGGAAAAGATTTATAACCTGGAGGAGATCTATTGGAAACAAAGGGGGAATGCTATGTGGATACTAAAAGGGGATTCCAATACAGATTTTTTCCATGCTTATGCTAATGGTAGTAGAAGGAAAAAGACTATAATTGAACTTGAGACTGACCAGGTTGTGGTCAAGTCTCAAGAAGACTTGATGAACCATGTCACTAGCTTTTATAAAAATCTTTTCGGCTCCCAACCACCTTGCAATTTAAGACTGGGCATTGGTTTCTGGTCAGAAGGGCGTGTCCTACCTGAGAGAGAGAGAGAGAAAACCTGATCAGGCCGTTCTTGGAGGAAGAAGTTAAAAAGGCAAATTTTTCAATGAAGGTAGATTCGGCCCCGGGCCCTAATGGGTTTGGGGTGCATTTCTTCAAACCCTTCTGGCCGGTGATCAAGGGTGATTACATGAGCATGATGCAGGATTTTCACAGAGGGTGCTTAGACATCAAGAGATTAAACTACGGAGTGATTACTTTAGTGCCAAAGATAAAGGAGGCGAACAATATAAAACAATATCAGCCAATTTGTCTCCTGAATGTAGATTACAACGGAGCTACGAAGGTCCTATGTAACAGACTGACACCATTGGCCAAGGAGGTCATTGGGGGTAACCAGACAGGTTTTGTGAGAAATAGAAACATTCTTGAGGGGTCCTGGTTCTGCATGAAGTCATTCATGAACTAAAAAGGTCAAAGTCAAAAGGTCTGATCCTAAAAATCGACTTCGAGAAAGCCTATGATAAAGTAAGATGGGGTTTCCTTGAGGAAGTTTTGAGAGGGAAAAGCTTTCCTCAGGAGTGGATAACTTGGGTGATGCAAACAGTCTGAGGGGGGAAAGTTTGTGTCAATGTGAATGGGGAAAGGGGGGAATACTTCAGGACCTACCAGGAACTGAGGCAGGGAGATCCTCTTTCTCCCTTATTGTTCAACTTAGTGGCTGATGCGCTTAGTTGCCTGTTGGACAAGGCAGTCCAAAAGCGGCATGTAACAGGGATCCTACCAAATCTAATCCCTGGGGGGATCTCCCACATCCAATATGCTGATGACACTATCATCATGACAGACGGATCTGACCTTTCGATCTTAAATCTCAAACTAATTCTCTACTGCTTTGAATGGATGTCCGGCCTGAAGATTAACTTTCACAAAAGCGAAGTTTATGTGTTTGGGGGTGCCACAACAAGAAAAGGAAAGATTGGCAAACATGCTTAACTGTAGCTTGGGAAGCTGGCCTATGAAATATTTGGGAATCCCCATCTCGGATCAAAGGCTGGGGATAAATGCCTTCTCGGGAGTTAAAGATAAAATGAGGCTGGACCCATGGAAGGGCAAGCACCTTACCTGGGGGGGGGGGGCAAATTAATTCTAACTAATACTTGTCTCACAAGTCTGCCCATGTATGTTATGGGCTTTTACTTGCTGCCTAAGAAAGTCCATGAGGAAATGGACTCTATTAGAAGTAAATTCTTCTGTCAAGGTGCCAAGGAGGAAGCCAAGTACCACATGGTCAGATGGGAAGCGGTGAGCAGACCCAAGGACCAAGGGGGTCTGGGGGTCTTAAACACCAGCATCATGAATGAGTGCCTGTTGGTCAAGTGGATATGGAAGATTGTTAGAGGTGCAGACGAGACCTGGTACAAATTGCTTCGGGCTAAATACATGCCAAATGGTGATTTCTTCAAGTCTAAAACTAGAGGGACCTCCCAATTTTGGCAAGGCCTTCATAAAGTTGAACATCTGTTTAAATGGGGGGGGGGCATTTATAAGGTGGAAGCAGGAGAAAAGGTGTCCTTCTGGAATGATGTATGGATTGGTGACACCCCTCTAAGAGTCCAGTTTCCAGACCTATACAAATTTTGTGACGACCCGAGGCCCTGGTGGGAGACTGCTACTATGAGGATGGCTGGGATGTTGGTCTAAGGCGGACCTTGACAGTAGATGAAGCAGAACAGCGAACCACTTTGCTCAGTATGCTGCAAGGAGTAGATATTGACCTTTCGGTTACAGATGAAGTGAGTTGGGCCTTGGAGAGGTCTAAACAATTTACAACTAAATCACTTTATAGATTTATTACTCACAGAGGTGTGTGTATGGCTAATGCGCGGAGCATTTGGAAAACCAAATTACCCCTGAAAATTAAAGTTTTCATCCGGCAGTTGTCAAATAACAAATTACAAACAGCGGTGAATCTAAAAAAGAAGAGGTGGAAGGGAGACATCCACTGTGTTTTATGTGGCAGGATAGAAGACACGAATCATATTTTCTTTAGATGCTCTTTGGCCCAGTTTGTCTAGTGCTGCATTCGGGGGATCTTTGGCTGGGATGACTTTCCCACATCTTGGGACAGTCTACAAGGGGGTTGGCTGTCTCATAACCCGACTATGCCGTGCAAACTTGGTCTGTTCTTGTATGCAGGGATAGCCTGGGCGTTATGGATGACCCACAACAAAATGGCGATAGAAAAACACTTCCCTACGAGTCCCCTGGATGTAATTTGGGTTGCTGTTAATTCTGTGCAGAAATAGTCCTCTTTGCTGAAGGAACCGGACCAGGAGCGGATCGCCGAGGTGCTGGGATGGGTGAAAAGCTACTTAGGCGCCTTCCAGGAGAATGAGGTGCTGACGACAGATGTGGTCGAAATCTGAGTTTATCTGTTTAGTCTCTAGCACCTGTTAGCTTTTGTCTTAGGGGTTGGCAAGTCTTGTATTCCCTGCTTTTCTCTCTTTTGCACTCTCCTTAAGTAAGTCAGCGGTTCTTGGTTTTAGTGCCTCATGTGTTGTATCTGGCCAGAGAGGGTCTGGAACTTTGTAACAAAACTCTTATGCCTTTCAATAAAAGCTGAGGAAATCTCTTTTCAAAAAAAAAAAAAAAAAGGGAGAGGTACGCCGAGCTGTACCCTGACAGCAGGGATCCTGTTTTCACCATCGGTCAGAGCAACCACTCCAAGGACTGGTTCTTTGCTCATGTCACAAGGTACTACTGATGATGAAGAACTCTCTGTCAGTGCTGCTCGTCTCTTTATTTCTACAATTTGCTCGACATGTTCGATTTTGCAGGAAGGTAGGCAGTGTTAACGTTCCAACGACACGTCAGATCCAGTTCAACCTGGACCACGTCGTCGCGGACGGCACCTACACGCTGCGTACCGCCGTTGCAGCGGCTCAGATGTCCAAACTGCAGGTACGAATAATTCTTGCAGCAGACCGATGAATAATCATGCTTGTAATACAATTCTGATACGTGAACGTTTCGATTCTGAATTTAGGTGCACGTGAACGGAGGAGGCGGCATGAGGAAGAGCGGGGTGTAGACGACGCCGGAGTTCGGCGGCGGCAACGCCATCGCGCGGCACGGCATCCACGGCGTGCAGTGGAGCTTCGAGTTCCCCATCAGGGGGTACCTACTGCAGGAAGGCGAGAACAGGATCAACATCACGCAGACGAGGGCCTTCGGCGAGTTCTTGGGGGTCATGTATGACTACATCCGCCTGGAAGGACCTCCTGAATCATGGGGAGACCCCACGCGACGGGCATGATGATCGTCGTCGTCATGATCTAATCGGCTAGGGATATACACAGCGGCAGCAACAGTTGTAGGAGTAAACTGAAGATTGTTAGAGCAGTAACAGGGTGGGGTTTTGAATGTAACACCAGTATGGAAGTGCCGAAATAGTAGAGTGAAATGAACTGCATTTTTGGGAGAATTTGCATAAATGTGTTCAAGCTAAATCATGTTGTTCTCTCTCTCTCTTTTTTCTCCTTGCACAACCACTCGACTCACTCCTTGGTCCAGGTCAAGCAGTCAGAGTCAGGCTCATGCAGTCATGCTCATGGACACTCACTCCTGGGCAAGCTCGCTTGCGAGCATACTGGCGAAACGCCTAACGAGGCAGCAAAGGAGCGGAGACGATGGCGGCGTTGGGGGCTGACAATTGGCACGTGCGTACCTTGCAAGCACGACGAGCGGCGTGGAGCCGGCGGGGCGGTGCCGCGGTGGTTCAAATGCGGCGGGGCGGGCGGTCGCTGCGGAGAACGAGAACGGAGAACGGCTTGCCGCGGCAGCAAGCACGATCGTTGGGCGGGCGCTTGATCCGGATGGAGCCAACCGCCGAGCGTCGGAGCTATCGGAGTCCGGCCGGCTCGCGCGGCCTCGCCGGCTTCCATGTCGCCGGACACGGACGGCGGGCCGGCAATGGTTGCAGTACGCCCCCGATTATTTTTCAAATACACCCCCCAATTGGATCGCGATTAATAGTAGCGATCCCAACTTTTGTACTTTACCCCCTATAATTTATAAAAAAGCCCCTAAACTGGATCGCGGTCAGTAGTCGCGATCCGATTATTTACATTTAACTCCCTAGTATTTTCAAATAGGCCCCTGGTCGTGGTCCTCTCCTCCGGTCCTCCCCGGCCGTCAGCCGCCGCCCTATCGCCGGAATCGCGAAGCCTCGCCTCGCTAAGCAATCCCCGGTTGAATCCCTAGCACAATCCTCCACCAATTTTGCCACCCGCAGCAAGAATGGAGGTCTGCGCGCGGCTCGCCGCATCCGGGCCGCGTGTTCGTTGCGGCGCGCGCTCGGCCGGCGGGCATGGCGGCAACCGCGATTGCGACAGGGCACAAAGCTGTTTTCGAATTTCAGTGTTTCACCGAAGCAATAACCGAGCCGCACGCGCTCGAAGCGGCTGGTCAGGCTTCCATGGTTGGATGGTGGATTGACTGGATTCAGATGAGAGAGCAGAGCTTTCCTGGATGAATGATTCAGAGCAGAGAGATGGTGGGCTTTCGAGAAGAGAAGAGACGGTCTTGAGTCAGCGAGATTGTATGCGTTACTACATGATATCAGATGGGATGCAGAGCTTGGGCTCTGTTCCATGAGCCCGTCGAAGAGGACGTCCAAGGAGTGGGATGCAGAGCTTGAGTGGAATGGGGATCACAACAATAAACAAGGTCAGTTATCTGCAACTCTGCATCAGTAATGTGCTAAAACACCTTGCTAAATAAAGTGCTAAAACATTTCTCATGGAGAAGTTAAAACTCACAAGATCATCAGCCCTAGCAAGGAGCAACAACGAGAGATCTTCCTTAGCACTATTTACAGACCAGACACATATGACATTCATATCTGTGCAGGCTGTGCTACCTGTTCGCTAAAGTTCAAAGGAGTTCACACCGATGATAGCCTTTGCATCAGTCACCATGCATTCGCGCCGTGGCTCTTACCATCGGCCTTGAAACCAACCTCTGATGGTGTCTTGGATCCGTGAACCTCCGGGGAGCAATGCCGATGCCTGGGTAAAGACAGAGTTCGAGCAAAACTGTTGACGTTTTTTCTGGTCAACACACACGAACGCTAGATCGCGCGGAACGTCGAAACGCTGAACTCGCCGAGCTCCTGCCCGGACCGGTCTGACCGGTCAGGGGCACCGGTCTGACCGGTGGCTGCAGACGCACGGTGAAAACCTAAGATCGCCGCCTCGGGAGGGACCCCGTCGGAGGTGGCGCGTCTAGGGTTGCTCTGAGGTCGGCAAGGCCACTCAGAACGTCCTTGATCGTCGTCGAGACAAACAAGGAAAGCACAAGGTTGGAAAAGCTAGGGTTTGAGAGATAAAAGTTGTAGAAAGTAATGTCCGATTGGGTGATTCCACCTCAAACGGCCGTGACCCTTTATATTTATAGGGTGGGGAGGTCTTGCCCAGCAAGGAATCCTTTTACAACTCGAAATTCGCAAGGACTCCTCAATTCTACTCGGACTCGGGGTCCACCGGTCAGACCGGTCAGGCCCACCGGTCAGACCGGTGTGGTCATTGCCGGATCGGCTACAGGACGCTCCACCGGTTAGACCGTTGAGGGACACCGGTCTGACCGGTGGCGTCAGCCTGATCGGTCTTGTGCCAATTTTGGGTGCGAACATATGCCCCCCTGTTTTTTAGTAAAGTTTGCTGTTTAAAAAATAATCCTAAGGTCGATGTGACACTTCACCGGCCATTTTTTGGTCTAAGGGCGATTTTTGCTTTAAATCGGCCATATCTTATCAAGCATCCTGCCAGACACTTGGGGGAAATACCTTTAAGTACCTCCCGTTGAGAGCCCTTGGAAGCCGCTGTCCTTGCAAAGTCTCCACCATGTAAGAATTCCCAGAACAAACCTTGACAACCTTGTATGAACCTTCCCAACTTGAAGACCACTTGCCAAACTTGTTACTTTTAGATCCAATAGGTAAAATCATCTTCCAAACCAAGTCACCTACCTGAAAAGATTTGGCTTTTACCTTCTTGTTGTATGCTCTAGCAACTCTCCTCTTGTCTTTCTCAATCTCTTCAAAAGCCTCCATACGCTTGTCGGTCACTTCATCAATATTGTCCATCATCAAAGCATAATATGACCCAACATCAAGATTATTTTGCTTCGCAAGTCTATATGCGCTTAGATTCACCCTAATAGGCAAAACGGCTTCTTGACCATACACAAGCTCAAAAGGAGTAAACTTAGTAGCACCATGTCTAGAAATACGATGAGCCCATAAAGCTTCAGATAATACCTCATGCCATCTTCTAGGATTGTCTTCTATCTTCTTCTTGATGAGCTTCACCAAAGTTCTGTTGCTAGACTCGGCTTGACCATTGGCTTGAGCATAATATGGAGATGAATTGAGCAATCTAATACCATAGGAATCAACAAATTCACACACCTCTTTAGATATGAACGAAGTCCCTTGATCCGTAGTCAGAGTCTGCGGAATACCAAACCTATGTATGATATGTCCAGTAATAAACTCAATCACCTCTCTATGTGTCATATTTTTTAAAGGAATTGCTTTAGTCCACTTGGTGAAGTAATCAGTAGCCACGATCACAAAATAATGCCCCTTTGACGATGAAGGATGAATCTTGCCAATAAAATCCAGACCCCATCCTCTGAAAGGCCAAGGCTTGATGATCGGATGCATCAACGCAGCAGGCACCAACTGAACATCTCTATGTTTTTGACACTCTTCACACCCTTTGTAGTATCTAAAACAATCAGCTATCATGGTAGACCAATAAAAACAAGCTCGCCTGAGGAGCCACTTCATCTTAGGAGCCGATTGATGAGTACCACAAATTCCTTCATGAACCTCTGCCATAGCCAACCTAGCTTGATCAGGACCCAAACACTTTAAGAGCAAATCATCCACGGTCCGACGATACAATTCACCATCATCAAGAACAAACTTAAGAGCCCATCGTCGGACTTTTCTATCAACCGAACTGCTAGGATTATGCAAATAATCAACCAGAGGCTTCCTCCAATCCTCCACCTCATCTTTGTCACGAAAAACCGAGGAGGAACTTTTACCAGGGGACCGGTCAGACCGGTCATGGGCATCAGTCAGACCGGTGCCGTTAGCCGACCCAGAACCAGGGGACCGGTCAGATCGGTCGGTGACATCGGTCAGACCGGTGTCACCGGTTAGACCGGTCGGCTGCGTCGGCCTGACCGGTGGCTCCAGAGCAAAACACTCGGCTGTAAGCAATGGTTTGTGTTCTTGAAAATTTCTTTTTCGAATATTATAACCAGATGCTTGCTGGGTCAGAGCATTAGCTCTAGGATTTTCCTCTCGTGGCACATGATAGATAACAAATTCATCCATACAAGATATGATGTCTAAACATTTATCAAGATAAGCATTTAAAAAACCATTTAAACATTGACATACCTTGGATACTTGCTGCACCACCAATAAAGAATCTCCATATGCTTCCACATGTTTTACTCTCATGTCATGTAAAATTTCCAATCCAAATAGAAGAGCCTCATATTCGGTTTGGTTGTTAGTACAATCATGATCCAATCGGTTAAGAGCTTCAAAAACAGCCCCACTTGACGAAATAATTACAATTCCAACACCACAACCATCTTTGCAAACCGATCCATCAAAATGTAATTTCCATGGAGTAAAAGTAATATAACCGACATTCAAATCAAGTTGCTTATCTACTCTATGTCCAACAATAAAGTCGGCAACAATTTGACCTTCCATTGAATTTAATGGTTCACAATGCAAATCATACTCAACTAAAGCATAAGCCCATTTGCCGACTCTACCACTTAAAATTGGTTTATGCAACATGTATTTGATTATGTCGGTTTGACATGCTACTATGCAAGTACTAGGTAATAGATAATGCCTCAACTTGGTACAAGTATGATATAGTGATAAACACAACTTTTCAATAAAAGTGTACCTTGTTTCAGCGTCCAGCAATCTTCTACTCTCATATGCAACAATGTATTCCTTGCCTTCGGTCTCTTGAGTCAAAACACCTCCAATGACATCCTTCTCAGCCGCTACATATAACTTGAAAGGAATACCACTCTTGGGTGCTTGAAGAACGGGTGGCGAAGTCAAATAACTCTTAATCTCATCAAATGCTTGCTTTGCCCCCCAAGTGAAGTCAACATCATTTTTCAACCGAAGTAAAGGAGTAAAAGCATTCACCTTCCCAGACAAGTTACAAATGAACCTCCTCAAATAATTTACCTTGCCCAAGAACTTTTGCAAATCCTTTTTACAAGTAGGCGCTTTAACATTCTGGATTACCTCAATCTTTTTAGGATCTATCTCTATGCCTTTCTCATGCACAATGAAGCCCAAAAACTTCCCAGCTGATACACCAAAAGCACATTTGAGTGGGTTCATCTTTAATTTATATCGACGTATTTTTTCAAATGCAAGTCTTAAATCAGCTAAATGAGAATCATCTCCAGCCGATTTGACAACAATATCATCGATATAAACCTCTACTATGATGCCAAGCAAATCATGAAAGATTAAATTCATAGCTCTTTGATAAGTAGCACCCGCATTTTTCAATCCAAAAGTCATAACAACCCACTCAAATAAGCCAACAAAACCCGAACATATGAAAGCCGTTTTGGATATATCCTCTTCGGCCATGAAGATTTAATTGTAACCAGCATTACCATCAAGGAAGCTAAGAATTCTATGTCCGGATGCAGCATTAACAAGAAAATCGGCTATAGGCATAGGATATTCGTCTTTAGGAGTAGCTCTATTAAGATCTCTAAAATCAATGCAAACACGAAGCTTTTTTGTTCCTTTTTTCTCAACAGGCACAATATTAGAGATCCAATCAGCATAACGACAAGGCCTAATAAACTTTGCATCAAGTAACCGATTGACTTCCTCTTTCACTCGGTCATAGATATCAGGATTAAAGTTTCTACGAGGTTGTTTATAAAGCCTAAAACCAGGTTTAATGGGTAAACGATGCTCAACTAAATCACGACTTAAACCAGGTATTTCATTATAATTCCATGCAAAGCAATCAACATACTCCTTTAACAACTTTATTAACTCAGATTTAAACAACAGATCAAGATTCTTGTTTACAAATGTCGACCTAGGTAAAGTGCCATCACCAATATCAACCTCCTCTAAAGGATCAGCCGACGTAAACCCTTGTCCTAACTTGCTCAAATCATCAAAGTCTTCGATGGCCTCACACATATCGTTCTTATGCGCCCGATAGTGCTCTCGCCTCTGTTGCAACCACTCCAGATTTGCATCCATCAAATCGACAGAGAAGTTCTAGCCTGATCAACGATCGGCTTCATAACAACAGTAGCAAAGCCATCTTTGGTAGAATCAATAAGCCTCAAATTAGATAAATCTAAACCAGTTAAGCACTTAAGATTCTCATGATTATCCATAGTAGGACTATCGGCCACTGCAACACAAGCCGATGTATCACCATGAACAATCTCTACCTCGTCGCCTACCCATTGGATTAAAAATTGATGCAAAGTAGAAGGCACACACTGATTTGCATGAATCCAATCACGACCAAGGATGAGACTGAAGTTACCTTGTGTCTCAGCGACGAAGAATGCCGTAGCCAACGTCTTGCTCCCAACGGTGAGCTCCATAGAGACGACGCCTTTAGCTCCCATCGGCTCGCCTCCTCCCACACCGCTGACGGTCATGTTGGTCTTGATCAACTCATCATCTGAACCTCCCAGCTTCTTGAACAAAGAATACGGCATCAAGTTGACGATCGCTCCTCCGTCCACCAGCATGCGAGAGATAGGCTTCCCATTGATGTGTCCCTTCATGTACAAAGCCTTCAGATGATTTTCAGTAGCTTTAGGCTTCTGGAAAATAGCTTCCTTTGGCCCAAAGTCGAGATGCGCGACGTCCTCCTCCGAGAGCACATAACCATCCATAGACATATGGATCACGTTGATGTCCAAATTCATGCGCTCGGGCGAAGAACTGTAGTCAACAAGCTCCTCATCGTCTTCTAGTGCAGGATCCGATGCGAACTTGCCATCACAAACCATGGGAACTGAAGAAGAGAAACCGGGCGGCGTCTCTGGGTCATCGGTCTGACCGTCGACCTCCACCGGTCTGACCGGTGTGACCGGTCTGACCGACCCCTCCACCGGTCTGACCGGTGCTGGCTGGGAGCTGGCCTTGACTCTCCACTCTTTCCCTTGAGGTACCATGGGCCTGTACTGGTTGAAAGCTTCATCCCTTTGCTTCTCTAGCTCCTTCTCCCTCTTCTCTTGAAATCTCAGGCGTTGAAGCTTCCTCCTTTGTGTACGAGTCAATCCGGGAGGACACCACCTTGGTAAGAAGTATTTGGAGTTGGAACCACTCCCATTGGCCTCATGGTCATTAGCAGCAGCAATCACCCCTGGAGTTGATGTCACAACCTTATTGTTTGGAACAATCGGTCCTTTGCCACCCTCTCTAATAGGAACATCCATTGATCCAATCTGAATAATATCTTGACTCGTAGTCCTCTCTGGATCAACTTCCATCTTCTGCACCTCCTCCTTTTGCTTCGGCTTGTAAACTTGCTTCACAGGAGGTGACACGGCTTTTCTGGCAGCACCGGTCTGACCGGTGATAGCGACCGGTCTGACCGGTCGGGTCTGGTGACCCTGACCAGAACGGCGAGGAGCCAATCGGTCTTGGATAGGCCTGGAAATCCTGTCGAAAGCTGATTTCTGTCCACTCCATCCAGGATGAAAAGCTTGTTGGTATGGCACCCATATCACTCCATTGTCATCATATACCGGGCGTGGTGCATTTGAACTTGACGCCCATGGTGGAGTAAAGCGTTGCCCTTGCTGTGATGATTCACCCTTGAGTCTTGTAGCAGCCTTTGGAGGTGAAGATGATCCTGCTTGGTGTGTAGGTGACCTCATCCTTTTTTTTAACGTCCGATCATTTGTAACGGCCTTTTGCTTGGAATACTTATCAAATAGCATGTCGAAAGTGACCTTTGGCTTAGGACCACTCCCCTGATTTTTTGCTACATTAAGTTTCCAGTTTCCAATCTCCGGACGGCTTGGCTTGATCATCCTCGGACGGCCTGGGAGCGCACCGGTCTGACCGGTCACCTCCACCGGTCTGACCGGTCTGGCCAGAGACGGCTCAGACGGTCGCTGATCGGCGGGTGTGGACGACCCTTGCCCCCCATGTCCAGAGGCACTCACTGTAACCTTGAAGGTCTCTTTGCCATCAGGAGTCTTCTCATACTCAACTTTGCGAACTAGCTCTTTTCCTCTCAAATCGGGCTTAGCCTCCCCGATTACCACGTTCTTGCCTTTAGTTGTTTCAGCTTGATGTGGCCGAAACAGTACCTTAGGCTGCTGTAAATCCATGGTGTTGATTGGAAAAGGAGCTTTATCCACTTGCATCTCATGGAACGTCAAACGACCTTCATTTATGGCCGATTGAACCTGTCGACGAAACACATTGCAATCATTAATAGTATGAGAAAACGAATTATGAAACTTGCAATATGCACGTCTTTTCAACTCTTCAAGTGGAGGAATAGTATGAGTTAATTTGATATTTCCAGATTTAAGCAATTCATCAAATATACGATCACATTTGGAAACATCAAAAGTAAATTTAATTTCTTCTTGCCGACCTTTACTAGCCGGCTTAAGAGATGAACAAGAATAAGCTTTTTCTTTAGAGGGCCAATTAAATTCAGCAGCATAAATTTCTTTATCACTATCGTCCGAGCTATCAGAATCATAATCAATAATATGAACATTAGAACGACGTGATTTAAAATTATCTTTCTCTTTATTCATTCGGTTTTCAACAACTAAAACTCTAATTTGAACTTGTGCAACCGAAAGAAAGTCCGTGCCCTCTATCTTATCTCTAATAGATGATATTAAACCTTTCAGACAAATGTCTGCAAGGTCCATATCAGTAATTGACAAATTAAAACACTGATTTTTAGTTTCTTTAAACCTTTTAATGTAGGCAGAGACAGTCTCATCTCTTCCTTACCTAACCGATGTTAAGTCTGTCAATTTTAATTGTATGCTCCCACTATAAAAGTGATCATGAAACTTACGTTCTAACATATCCCAAGATATAATAGAACCGGGAGCAAGCGAGGAAAACCAAGCAAAAGCGGTGCCAGTCAAAGATAAAGAGAACAAGCGCACTTTTAAAGTATTATAGACACCAGCTTCACCTAGTTGTGCAGTGTATTGACTAATATGCTCCCATGTGGTTCGGTCATCATCACCACTAAATTTAATCAAATCAGGCATACGCCAACCACGTGGGAGAGGAAATCTATCAAACTCGGGATCATATGGTTTTTGATACAAATTAGTATTACCTATGTCAACACCAAGTTTGGTTTTTACCACATTAGCCAAATCTTCCTTAAATCTATTAAATTCCGCCCAATTAGGATTATTTGGCTGTTGTGGTTGAGGATTCTCCAAATTCATCTTATTTAGGTAAGGAGCTATCTTAGCTTGAGCTAGCCTGTAACTTTCAAACACATCGTCCGGAATAATGTTTTTGGAGATCGATGTATTCATCGTCGTACTATAATGAGGTCCGACATTACTGATTGTATTAGAAAAAGTAGGGACCATCTGATTTGGCACGACAGAAATTGGCAAAGGCTGATCGGGCACCAACTCCATAGCACCGGTCTGACCGGTACCCTGCATCGGTTCGACCAGTGCGGCCATGTTTGGCCTGTGCGGTTGGAACTGAGGGTACTGACCAGATGCTGGATTTGGTGTCAAACCATATGTAAAATTACTATTATTTACAGGCAAAGGTGCTAAGCTAGGATGAGACCCCTGAGGATTTGCTTTAGGAGTACTACTATTAGTTTCATTATTATTAAAACCTAAACTCCTATCTTTTTCAAGATCCTCTAACCGTTCTAAACGAGCAATGTAAGAAGCAAGTAATTCATCACTTTCCACTGCAGATTTCATAGGAGAAGTTTCAGACGGGGGTTTCTTACTTACAGTGGGAATTACCTCAATATTGCTGTCGTTTAGCCTGATCGCCGGCAGCTCAAACTCTTTCAATCTTGCCACATTGCCGGATCGATCCTTCTTGACGCCAGCTAGGAATTGTACTTGCATGTACTCTTGTAGCGCCTTGAACTTCTGCTGCTCCTCTGGAGAGAGATCTTCCAGCGACGCGGTGACAATGTTGTTCATGTCAAGTTCACACCGAGACATCGTACTAGGGTTAGATTGAACGGTTTTAGCAACCTGATCTTTCTTCCCCAGCGGAGTCGCCAAAAGTGTGTTGACGCTTTTTCTGGTCAACACACACGAGCGCTAGATCGCGCGGAACGTCGAAACGCTGAACTCGCCGAGCTCCTGCCCGGACCGGTCTGACCGGTCAGGGGCACCGGTCTGACCGGTGGCTGCAGACGCACGGTGAAAACCTAAGATCGCCGCCTCGGGAGGGACCCCGTCGGAGGTGGCGCGCCTAGGGTTGCTCTGAGGTCGGCAAGACCACTCAGAACGTCCTTGATCATCGTCGAGACAAACAAGAAAAGCACAAGGTTGGAAAAGCTAGGGTTTGAGAGATAAAAGTTGTAGAAAGTAATGTACGATTGGGTGATTCCACCTCAAACGGCCGTGGCCCTTTATATTTATAGGGTGGGGAGGTCTTGCTCCGTAAGGAATCCTTTTACAACTCGAAATTCGTAAGGACTCCTCAATTCTACTCGGACTCGGGATCCACCGGTCAGACCGGTCAGGCCCACCGGTCAGACCGGTGTGACCATTGCCGGATCGGTTACAGGACGATCCACCGGTTAGACCGTTGAGGGCCACCGGTCTGACCGGTGGCGTCAGCCTGATCGGCCTTGTGCCAATTTTGGGTGCAAACAAAAACCAACACATACACATGCAACAACACCAACAATGTAGCAGCATGCTGATAACCGTGCTCACGAAGTTGGGAAAGCAGGCAGGCTCATGCTCAGCTCATGCACATAACTGGGCATTGCTCCTTTGCAGGAAAAGGGTCGAACACCTAGCATGCTCCCGCCGGCGACACACCACGGACACAGAATGCAAAACGGAGAGGGCGCCTGGCAAGACAGCAATTGAGCGGAGAAGCCGGCGTCGTTGGGGGTGACATGTGCGATATTGCGTGCCTCGCAAAGCACGACGCGCGGGCCGGAAATGCGAGGCGATCAGGAGCGGCGGAGCTGATGTGCGGTGGCGCAGCCGGCGGTCGCCGTGGAAAATAACATGATGCCGTGGTTCATTTTAGAACGGTCACTCCCAACAAAAATAACATGCTTTTATATATATCGTTGTTTACAAATGAATGTTTCCATGTAATCAATTTGGTGTTTCTACTAACACATTTTAGCAATACGCGGAGTTTCACCTAGTACAAGCATATAGATGGAACCCACTAGGAGTTATTAACTATATTTCTCTTAACATGCAAGTCATCCACCTCACATGCCATATCATCATCCAATAGATCATCAATTTATGTCTTTCACCGATTTTCTGTGACTATAGCATCCATGCATGTTTGCTAGTACCACGCTCCAAAATTCCATCAACAGAAATACGTGAAAGACCAATCATTTAACAACCATTTTTTCTCAACATAATGAACATATTTTCATATATACGGTCGTTTGTAAAAGAATGTTGCATAGTAATCACCACAGCAATCACCTTAGTTTATATTTTCAAATTTCCATCTTATAATTTTGTTTAAAAATCCCCGCAGCAACGCGCGGGGTATCACCTAGTATGGTATTGGTTTCTATTGGCTGCTCCTGAATTTAATAGCATAAATGGAACTTCGTTTTGCCAAAAAGAAAATTCTGGTATGCTTTTATGTCCTACCTAAATGTTTTTCACATTCCTCCATCCATGTTAATTAGAAAAATAAATAAAAAAGGAAAGGGAAGTAAAAAAAGATTAAATGTGCTACTAGATCAACCAATGAACCAAATACTCACTCGGATATAATATGCAGATAAGTTGTATCCATCACTACTGCAGAGCAACTCATCCGTGCTAGCCTGAAATACCATCCGCACCTGTGGACGGACTGGCACCGATGCGAATGAGGCTGGTTATTAGTATCGGCGTCAAAGCATGCACATTAAACAACCGTAACGTATATAAAAATGAGTTAGATAGGCTTGGAGCAGACCTCTGTTATGGTGTTCCAAGTGAAAGGAAAAAAAAAGATTCGTGGAATGGTAGCATAGCAGTCAGGCAAGATATGAGGTGGGTATGTATTTTTTCTTAAAAAAAAAGGGGATATGAGGTGGGTAGGTCAGGTGCTTCTTGTGAGGATCGGATCGGAGCAACAGCCTGCCTGCCTGCCTAGTTCGTTCCTAGCCTCAGCTTCAGCCTTCAGCTCACGCGCGGCGCGGAGGCGAGATCGCGCGCGAGAGAGAGAGAGTGGGAGAATATACTATGGGAGAAAAGCAGAAAAGCATTTTCCCTGTTTTTTTCCCCGCAGATCCGCCCGCCATGCTCGCTTTTTCCCTGTTTTCCCCCCCTCATCACGCACGCATGTTGTGGCGGCCGGCCGGCGGCGAATCTTGCTCGCCCGATTCTTCCCCGCAGGCAGCAGCAGGCTTTGCTTCCCTTCTCTGGCTGGTATCTCCCGCCACCGATCCGCGCGCGGATTTCTCCCATGCTGTGTGTGTGGACGATGGAGATGGGCACACGGTCACCACCGGCAGCGGGATGGATCGGATCCCTGGACACGGAGCTCCTTTCCTTTGCGGCTTTGCACCTCGCATGAGATGATGAGAAAAGAAAAAGGCCAGAAATTGGGGGATCTACCAGCAGCGTATCATATCGGGCGGGAGAATCAGAACTTGATGGAGTGGAGTTGTGGTCGCGGACTCGCGACGACTGGCCGGGCAGCAGCAGCAGTCTGGGGGAGTGATGCCGCCGCGCGCACGGCCCGACCACACAGGTTCGGCCTTGGCAACCCGCCGAGACGAGAGATTCCGCCGCGCGCACGGCCCGACCACAAGTTTGGCCTTGGCGACCGGCCGAGACGAAAGATTCCAAGGAATGGCAGAAGAACTAGAGAGGGGAGGGATGGTGACGTGTCTTGGCTCCTGCGTCACGGACTTGATACGAATATCGTTCAGGACTCAGGATCTCCGTCCCGTGACCGTCGAACGCAGGCGACTTCACTATCACAACTGAACAGAGGACACGATCGCATAGTTCGGTAAATAGAATCTGGTTTTACACGATTTTAGTGTCCTAGATTTAGTCCCTGTTTATTAGTTGGGTGAAAAAACTTATTGAAAATGTCTCATCGAGTTACCGATACTATTCAACATGATTAAACATAATTTAATTACAAAATTAATTGCAAAGATTGACTGAAAATCACGAGGTGAATTTATGAAGCTTAATTGAGTCATCATTGGAAGATGTTTACTGTAGCATCACATTATCTGATTAGAATCAGCTGATCTATCTCACAAATTGAAAATAATAAGAGTTACACTTTGTAATAACAAATGTTCTTAGACTGTCTCCAGCTGGTGTTGGATCTCATGCTACATCTGCAAATTGAAGAACAAGCCCCTACTGTAGAAGCTCCAGTAGTTGTTGCATCCCGTTCTGCCAAATGCAGTCTTCCCCTCATCCATCTCCATTCATGGAGGTTCTTTCTCTTCATCTCCACCCGTCCAACTGTCGCGTCCTCTCCCGTCTCCACCCGCCTCCCTCTTCCTCCGCCCCATGCCCCTCTTGGCGCAAGGCCTGCAACGGCGGTCGAGAGTGTCAGCCTCCTTCCCCGTGCGCGGTGGCGGCCCTCATCCCTCTTCCACCGCCCCGATCTGTGCAGGGCATGCATGCCTCCCTGGAGCCCCCTCCTCTTCTTCCCACGGCGAGCGCCCTCGTCAGTAGAGGGCCGTTGGCGACACCGGTGAGCGGTGCTGCCTCCGGGGGCGCCCAGATCGAGGCTGGAGGCAGCGAACTTGGGCAGGAGGAGGTGGAGGACGCCGGCGGCGACGCTCGATTCGGACAAGAGCCTGCCTCAGATCTCGATTCACGCGCACCCTCGCCCCCACGGGGACACGACAAGCGTGACGACGACCGCCCCTCAGCTTCTTCCTCGGTGGCGAGGTCGAGCTTGTTGGTGGCGGAGTCCCGGCGGCGGGTGGAGGCCAGGGGGCGGAGTCCCCGGCGCGGGAAGTAACTGTCGAGCCGCTTGCTCGAGGGATTAGGGACCGGATGCGGACGCGTGCTGGGACGCTTATGTTTTTGCGAGTCCGGCACCTTCTCTCCTTTGTGAAAAAGGACCTTGTGCAGATCGCCAGATCGGGATGCAGATTTATCGCCGGATACGATCTTATCATTTTGTTTTCCTGCTTTGATACTTCAGAATGTCTCCCTCGCCTCGTGAGGACTTGTACGTACCGTTACGCAGAAGTTCTCAGCACTATCATCGTAGTAGCTTTTGTAGAGGGAGGGGGTACACTTTGTACTAACGGATGTTCTTCTCCCACCGCCTCGTGATGACAAAGTGGCACGTACCGTTACGCATAAATTTGTCATGATTTTGTCATTAATTCATTTAATACTCTTAATCAGCATCCCATAGCTTCATGGCTAGCGAGGCAGTGATGTGACACCGTGCTGTTAAAAGTGTAGCAGGAGTAGATAGAGCAGAGCCAAATGCGGTCGCCGTATGGAATGCAAGACCATTGGCAGAATTCAATCGATCCGATTGGATTCAAATTGATTTTGCTTCCCTAATCAACTACCGAAGGAAAGAGGAACGCCGACACGTCACCAAACGAGTTGAAGATATATTTGATCAAGAGATGAGTAGAGAATCGATCCAAAAGGTGTTTGAAGAAGAAGATGATGAAGGATGGGTCGATCATTATGACAACTCAAAGATTCATGATGAAGGAAGAGAAGAGTACAACCATGATGAGCCTCAAAGTCCCCTCTCCACAACACCATGCGCACCAATTCAAGAAGAAGATCTTGAAGAAATTGATTGGTCGTGGCCTTTCAACCATGTGCGAGAATTCATTGCTAGGGAGATGAGGAAAATGAAAAGAAGAGCTAGTGACTCGAAGGATAAATGGGAGAAAATAGGACTCAAGCTAGAGGATGAGTGGGAGGAAGATGACATGAAGCAAACACTCCAAGAGGGCCCCTCTCCAAAAAGTTATAGCTTGTGTGCTATTAATGCTTACACACTAGCAAATCAAGACATGGAAGTGCTCAATGATGAAGAAAAGAGTGAATTAATGATGAGCAATCTTGACGACATGTGGTACTCGGAAGACAAAGAAAGCAACATACAAGACTTTGAAGATGAAGATTTGGTTGATAATGAAGACTTCAAAGAAGGGATGAATGCATACATTGCTGATGATTACATGTTCCACATGATGAGATGGAGGAGATGCAAAAAGGTAACAAAGATACAACTCCACTTGTTGAGATTGACTCGCTTCCAACACTACAAGACAAACCAAAAATCACTGTTGTCGAAGAAACTTCGAGGCTAAGGTATGCATTGAGATCTCAAGATATTATTGGTATTAATGATGATATAATCAAATGCTCATGTTCAACCAATAGTATGAATGATAGTTCAAATTCTATACCTTGTGCCAATGATGATCATGTTGATAGGCTAGAATTTCTTGAGAATGAAAAAGAGGCAACATTTATGTTTGAACCCATTAATTCTATGCCAAAAGAACCTTTGCCTAAAGATGAACTAAGTGCTATCCATGAAACATATGCTTCTTTTAATAATACATTGACTAGTTGCTACAATTTACATGTGGTGTTAATTATTGACGCGTATGTTTACAATAAATTTTGTAAATCTCGATCATGCTTTGTGCTTGGTTAAGCTAATGACCTTAAATAAGCACATGTTGGGAGAAGACCCGATCTTCACTAACCATGCAGGAATACAATGGCTTGAACGATGTAAAAAGAAGTTACGCCCAAAGAGCTGAAAGTCAAATCATCAACCTCTCCAAATCCCGTGATGGATGCTGCTGTCTTCATCAATTTGTGAGCTTGTTCAGAGGTGTACACGTGAAGAAAATAAGATATCCAGAAGCTCCATCAAGTTTTTGTTCCAACACATCAAGAACCAATGAGTTTGAAGACCTGTGCAAGGAGTAATGGCAAAAACATTGAGCGCTGCACGTTCTGAAATTTCGGGACAGATTGCATCGCCGGAGTAAAACGGGTGTAACTCTCTCGTCTGTAATCCAATTTGGGCAAATAAGGACTTGTTGGAAAGGAAATTTTGTGCACTATGCAATGGAGTAGAGTTTGGGTACACTCTCTATTCTGTACATCAAAGAAAAATTGTGAAGTGAAGGCAACACCGAAGAGCGACAAGGAAAGGAAGCGATGATGATTAGATAGCTTGGGCAAGTCTTCTATAAGTGATGAAGTACAACATGGAAAGTGAATTAAAGCTGCATGGATACCTTCACTCCTTGCATGAAGGACCATGGCTTTGTGACAATGCGAAGGTATGTGAGAAAGTCGAGCTCTATGACTCTAAATGAAGCGCTTCTCGGGAGGCAACCCGATTCCTTGTGTTTTTATTTCTTCCTTAGAATAAATGGCATCATTCTATGATAATTAACTTGTGGCTAATTAATCTAAGTTTCATTTTCTTTTTAGAACCACCAGTCCACCATCATGTTCATACTCATATTTATTTATTTTCATGCATTGCATTTTGTCATCGACGTGATGTTTGTTTCTTTGCATATACATGTTTTGCATATAGTTGGTTTGGTTGTTTTATAGACTTAATGATGAATGCTTCATTTTCCATGCTAATGCTTCATATGACGATATGAGTATTTTCCTTTTGTGATCTTGTGTAAACATGGTGTTTAAACATAATCATGGACCATCATCGTTAAGTTCTTTAAACCTCACTAGCTTCATATGTTTTCATGTTGCATTGGTTAGTTTATAAGCTTTGTGATGCGCCTAATTTTTCTTGTGCTATAAAGAATTGTTGATCTGAGGATAGACACAGTGTTTTAACCTTAGATAAATAAATCTTTATGGCTATGGAGAAATTAGGCAACCTAGTTGTAAACATGGTGTTTAGAACTATGTGATAACATTGTCTTTGTTTATATGCTTTCCTCTCATGAGCATACACACTTTGCACCACGTACACCCATTAGGTTTTTGTTCTCATTAGACTAATTATGCCACAAGTTAAGAGTCTTGGAAAATGTTTGGATTGTTGGCAATTTATCTACCCTCAACCATCACCTTGGGGTAGAATGTGCGCTCAAAAATTGTAGGCAAGATAAAACTCTCATGATAAGGGAAATGAAGGATGAATAAGAAATACTTTGTCTTCTTCTTCTTCCATGCCTAGCAAAATGCTAAGCATGGGGGAGGCCCTGAACCTTCAACACATGCAACATGACGTTCTAAAAGATAGAAAGATCAAAATCATCAACATCTCCGGATCAATACACAAGAAGCCATTGGTTTCATCAGAGTTTTGCATGGTCTCAAAAGGAAAACACTGAATATTTTTGGATATTTGGAAGCTCCATGAAGTTACAATTCCAACAAATCAAGAATGAAGGCAATCAGAGGTTCCTACGAGCGGTTATGACCAAATCATCGAACACCGCACGTCCTGAAATCAATTCTGGACAGCATGTAGCGCTGAAGTAAAATGGACGTAACTCCCTCGTTTGAACTCCGTTTTCGGTGAATGACCACACGTTGGAAAGGTAATTTCATAAACCTTTCAATAAAGTTATATTTCGGTATATATTCTATTCTGTGCAGAGGATAAAATCCATGAAGAAGAGACAGTAAAAGGATGATGAGAACAAGAAAGAGGAGATGACGATGAGAACAATGAAGGGAAGGGTGAGCAATGGTTCCATTTAGCATCAAATTCAGAAGTAAGGAAGCATTGGCAAGTCAAGACATGGCCGCACATGGAGGCGTTAAAGGACATACTATGAAGAGTTACAAAAGACGGTAACAACTCCATGGACCTTCTCTTTTCCAAACACAAATACTTGTAAGTATGCTTTCAACCTTTAACTTGGTGCAACTTTTGTTTTTATTTCTTGATAATAACATGGCTACTAGGAGGACAACCTAGATTTATTTTAATAAAATAAACATGATCATGTGTTCACCTCGAAGTTTTATATTGCCTATGCTTATGGAAAAATGATGAAAGTTGCCGCTTTGTTTTATCTACATGAAGTTATACATGCCTTGGCTAATTGCTCTCTATAACATGATCTGAAATTAATTTAAATACCGGCTCTTTTATCTGTGGAGGTGAAATGACTATACTCTAGACCCACATACATATCTTTGCTCTTTGGCTTGAGTTTACGGACGACCGGATAACTTGTGTTGTTTTTATTGAAAACTTAACTTTTATGCTATCTACATATTTGTGGTGCTCTTGCAAAGTTCTACCTACCAAAGCCATTTACATATATGTTCTATCATGATGAAACCCATAGATTGCAAATATATATTTTGATGAGTTGGATTAGGATTGATTTCTATGGTTCGAGACTAAGAAGCTAGTCATTCCATTTTTGCGTATCTTTCTTTTGTTAGCCTTTTTATCCGTGCATTGTGAGTTTCCACATTGGAAATTTCGCAAACCTCACCGGATATCCATCCTTAAAACCCATATCACCATTTGTGTTTACCTACCACAACCTATTATTTGGATCGTCAAATTCAAGTAAGATTACAAGATGATGCCATAGTTGAAGACTTCAAGTATTTATCTTCAAGAAAATATATTTCTAGTACCTACCTTATCTCCATCACCTCTTCGCTCGGGGACGAGCAATCATCTAAGCATGGGGGAGGAGGTAGGTACAATGCAATTTAGAGTTCACAGGGAGTAAAAAAGAAACAAAAAGAAAAAAAGAGAAAAAATGATGATAAAGAGAAAATAAAAAATAATGAAAAATAGATGTATAAAAAAATGTGTGTATAATAAAGTGAACTCCCCAGTTCTCTAAATGCATTAAGAATTTCGAAAAGCTTCAAGATTAAGATCCATGCTCATCTTTCCAACCATGTGCAATCTGATAACGAGGACTTCGCTTGTGCCTCGGGATCACTCTTTGCCATTTGCACATGTCCACCTATCTCAAAGCGTGCGTATTTTTCTCTCCCCCTCCTTGGAATATTATTTTTCCAATGACCTTTTTGACGAGTCTCGGTAATTCCAGTAGATCTCTCTCTTAATTTGACAATGTTTCAGATGTATGTTTTGCTAGGATTGTTTTGACCTACCAAGCTCCACATAAGCCATCCACTATCACATATGAGTAGAATAGGTTGAAAGTAATTTAGTATAGGCTTGAGTGACTTGATGAGATTAGTGTTTCCATGAGCTTTTTGTTGACGCTCATTTTTGGTGCTCCAAACCTTGAGTTTACCTTTAGTGTTGGCATTAATTTATTATTCTAACCACTGGAACTAACCCCTCGTATATAACAAGTTCACTCTTGCATGTCGATTTTGGAGTTTATTGTTTGCGCAGGAAATCAACGCTAAAGAGGAGACTTTCGGGATAAGTTCATCAAGCACTTTGGAAGAAGATCATGAAGCCCGACAAGAGTCAAGACACGCGATGAACATGACTCCAAATGACCTGAGGACCAAAGCGTCAACGTGCAAACCTTCAGGGACTCAACCAGAAAACAGCGAAGCTTGAGAGCCAAGCATTCAAGCCTTAACCGCGAAGGAAACGACGTCAAAGGCCCATATGCAAGTGCACACAAATAGGGAATCACGCGAGAAGCTTCGGGACAAAAGACGGCAGCGAAACGGGCCGAAATGGGCCCAGGCCGATCGGCCCAGCCCATTCCGGGCCCGATTCGCCACCGCCTTTGACGCACCGCCTCATCAGGCTATTTATAGTTCCTGTGCTTCGACCCACGCATCATACCATTCGTCATCCGCCGCCGAGGAGCAGAGAAGAGAGGGACACCATTCCGGAGAGGAGAGGGTCGAGATGCTTGACTAGGGTTCCCCTAGCCTGTGTGGGAACCTTGCATGGAAGACCACGCCGGAGTTCCAGGAGCTAGGATCAAGATCAAGGTAGGCCCGGTGGTGATCTTGTCCATGTATTACTTTCATGTTGAATTAGTAGATTGAATCCGATTCTTAGCATCAAGTGCTTTCGTTGTGATTTTGTCTTCGTTTGGGTGTTCTTCCACCCCGATCTATTTCGCGAATAGATCACAAAGGGTGCTCTTGTAGTCATGGTGGCTAGAGGTGCATACCCGATCTACCAAGCGTTTTCAACTTGTTCTTCTTGAACCCGCCGAGTTGTACCAACCTGTCAGAATATCCTCCGTAGTGACAGTACGGGAAAGGAGAAAAACGGGAGTCCTCGGAGTCGGAACGGAAGCCATGCTTTTAATGAGATTCGATTGCTTATTCTTCTTTACTTTGGAGCTTCAACAAAAGACCCAATCTCTCTCTAGATTGGTTTTACCCCTTCTCTCTCTTGCTACCTTCGGTGTTTGATGGATTGGACGGTGTTTAGTAGATTAGATAGGTTTTGATGGTGATCGAGTAGATTAGATGCAAACCCTTCTCAAGATCAAAGCTTTTCCGCTTATTAGATTAGATCTTGCATTACACACTGTTCCACGGATTCGATACCTTGGGTCCATACTCGAGGGAAAAAGGACTACGACGGTGGACTTGTACGCTTGCGAGTCCAAACGAAACTTGATACATATATTAACCGTCAACTAGCCCCTTTTTCTGGCGCCATTGCCGGGGAATAAGTAATCAAGATTTGATCTAGTTTGCGTTTGTGAATATTTTCAGTTTTTCTCTTGATTTTTCTTTTGCGTCTCTTGATTTTGATCATCCTCAAAAAAAAATCAATCTAGGGTTTTGCTAAACCCTAGTTTTCCTTTAGTTTTTGTATATATTTTGTTTATTGCTAATCCTAACCGGAGATGGACGGCTACATCTCCAACAAAAAAAATATTTTTTGGATGGTCTAGAAAAACTTTGCAGGTAAAGGTGACGTGCAACACGAGCCATGTAGATCTAAAAGCCGAGGCCGAAGATCGATGGAATCTCCAAGAGAAACTCCATGTCCAAGCTCGATGGAGATCAACCTCATCCGCCACTCATCTTAGGGAGATCGTTCCTCAAGACCGTCAAAGCAACAATCGACATCGGCAAGAGGAAGATCATGTTCAACATCGATGGCGTGAGGAGTGCATTCAAGACAACTATGATTCGAGGTATGTAACATGGTCAATATTAAATATATTCTACCTCATCGTCACATCGGAAGGGAGGAGCCAAAGGAGAACGAAGCGAAGAAAAAAAGATGATGTTGCATCCGTCAAGACCAAGAATCAACGCTCGCCTGCGAAGACAAAAAAAAGACTAAGCTGAAGAATAAACCTACACCCAAGCCACGGATGGTGTAGAAGTGGGATCCCAAAGATTGCAATGCCCGCAAAGAGCGTTGATCCGGAGTGAAGAGAAGAAGTCTAGCCATGGACTATAAATGAAGCGCTTGGCGGGAGGCAACCCGTTCGTCAAGTCAAGAATAAGCTACCGGGAGGACAACCCGTTGAAGAGTCAAGCCACCGGGAGGGCAACCCGAGGAATTTTTCAAGTTTTACAAGTAAGTTGGTCTTAGAATTTGCTATGCATTACATGCCATAAATTCTTATGTGGTTGAACATTTTTGAGACATTATAATTGCTCGGTCATTTTATTTGAATTTTATTGATCATAAACCAATGACATGAGCCATCTTAAGTTTTGTTTGCTTCTTTTTGAGAAACCAAGACCAAAAATTCAGAACCTACCCCAACCTTTCATCCTCTCCATGATGAAAAGGTTGGCTTGTTTGACATGTTAAAAACACACGAGTAGAGCCTTGCTATGTTCCTTAATGCTTTGAATCTTTTATGCATGGTAGGACTCGCGTGAACCTAAGGAACTTGATTTTTGGTTTCATTCAACTTGACATCCACCGGTTTCTCTAGATTTAGAATTTTTCTAAGCCCCATTGACTTTATTTTCTTTATTCAAAATATCTCTCTCTCATGTTTGGCCAAAATTAGAACCTAAACCTATGCCCCCACGGTCAAGCCGGAGGAGCTTGCTATCAATTAATGAAAGCAATCAATCCCGGTGTAACCAAAATTAATTTTACAATTGTTTTTGATGCCTAAGATCTCCTCTAATGATATATTTGGACTCATCGCTAGCGCTGAGTTAATTCTTAAAATTTTAAAATTAGAGGAGTGATTAGCATCTAAACATGATTAAGGGAAGGTTTTTGAGTTTGATCAACACATAGTGCCCTATAATGCATCGCGGGAAGCATCAATCTTTTGGCATCTTGGGCACATGCAAAGGACAAGCATGGGGGAAGGCAAGGGCTTTGTTTTGCAGGTAATTAGTGGAAGCGCAAGAGGCAAGGGAAAAAGGAGTGACACAAAACAATGGAGGTGGAAGACCTAAATCACGCAAGCAAAGGAGTGGTTGTGAACGTTTGGAGATGGAATCTCGTGGATCATGCGGACACAAGGCAACGTGGGAGCAAGGAGCATCTCAGAGAAAGATCAAGGCGAAAAGACTAGGAGGCCCCCTAGGCCGATCGGCCTAGGCCGGCTAGCCTAGCCTCCTCTCATGGCCCCTGGTGCTCCCCTTCGCCTGGTAAGTAACTTATGCATTTGTTAATTTGTTTTCTTGAGTTCATAGCCCATAAGTTTCAGAAACAACCTAGAAATTTTTTTTGAGTTCCATGGTGTTGTAGGATCTTGTCTTGTAATCGCCGTTTCATTTGTTTTAATCTTTTGTTCATGGAGATAATGCTTTGATGCCTAAGGAATGGCCACCTACTTAATGGGTTTTGGAGCTCCTACTCCCATCGATCCCATCAACATAGGTTTAGCTAAAGTGGCCTCACATTCACACCTTAATAAATTGGTTTAGCTTCACCATGATAGGCGGTTGCATGTTCAAGTTTCCATAAACCCTTAGGGCTCTTATCCATCCAATCTTGTGCACCTCACTCACCACCCTCCAACAATAATGAAAAAAATTCACCATAATTTCCATCACTCCATATGTTTCCCTTGTGTGTTTTCCCACCAGCAAGCAACCCCGGTGCACTCGTTTTGAGTTAGTGCAGCAACAATGTGGAAGAGAACCACCAATGTCTTCACCAAGAAGACACGACCATCGAAGGAGCCATCATCAAGCCCTTCGAGGAGGCACTCGGTTTCCGAGTCTCCCCGAAGCATCGAGGAAGACGTGGCACCACCGAGGAGCGACACGTTGCCCCTTGGTGGCATAGGAGTACATGAAGATCGTCCATGCGGTACACCGAACCGCAAGGACACATAAGGAGCCACCCATTCCATCACGACGCTCAACACGTTCATCCGCTCCACCGCCATACACTCCGAGGCATTCCAATGGATTCATCATGAAGACGGAGGAGGAGGAGGAGAGGCTTGTCCGTCTTGAGAAGAGGCTCGTAGCAAGTATTGATTTCAATGACACCCTCCAAGTGTTGGAATTCTTTATCAAATTTTGAGTAACCTTGGATGGGTGAAATTCTTTAATGGAGTTGGTGTAAGCACTCACAAGGAGCTTGCTTTGAAATTTTCATGACATTAGCACCGGTCATTGATGAAGGAGTGTCGTGCCTCTCATTCCGCTTTGAAGATGAAGAGCGATTAGTTCCTTATGGATATATTGGAGAACTACTCGGTTTCAAGAAGGAAGCCCGGAGAGCAAGTTGATGTCCAAGAAAAATGTTAGAAGGATTTTTGGGAATGATTTCGGGAGAAGATTACAAGGAACCCAAAATTTCTCCTTGTTGGGACTTCTTTTGGGATCGAGTACATGAGGCAAGGAAAATTTATTAGTGGAGATGAGAGGAGAAGGTACAAGTTGACAAAGATTAAAATTCCTCTTCCCAACATGAGGATGAGATTGAAGAAAGACAAAATTGGTTAGAGGAAAGATTTCTTGTACCGGCAAAGAAGGTTAAAGAGGAGAATTGTTGAAGAAAGATCATCCTCCGTAGCCCAAGACGAAGGAGGGGCTGCACATGAAGCTAATGAACAACCACATACATGAAGGGATTTCAATGCCACCACAATATGGAAGAAGTATGTCAAATGCAAGCATGGGGGAGTGGGGCAGCCATGCCGCCACATCCTACACCATTCATGTTCCTAATGAAGTTTTCATGGTGCCCCATCCGACAAATGCAAGAAGAAGGGACCACAAACATTGCCTATCAAATTGGTCGCCTTCACCATTGGAGGAATTTGGAGGAGGACCGGCGCAATCATACCACAAGCAAGGACACAACGCGCCGGACCATCAATATCAACCACCGGAAGATGAAGGATGAAGGAGGAAGAGAAAGGAAATAATGCTTTCAAATTCGGTTCGATTTTCTCCTCCTCCTTTTCTTTATTTTCAACTTTTGTGCAAGTTTATATGTGTAGCATTTTCTGTTTTTATTTATTTTCAGCATGTGTGTTAGTAGTAGAGTTTGTTGAAGATCACCTTGAATAAAGTTTCCCACCTTGATCAACCTTTGGTGAAAATATTAAGTTGATGCCATGATAATATATGATGAAAAGTTGCCACTTTGCTCAACTTTTGTACTTGTTTTATGCATGATTAAGCTAATGCTCTCATTAATATGAATCTAAAATTAATTAAATGCTAGCTTAATCTTTTGTGGAGGTTATGATAAAAATAAGACCCATAGTATTATTCTCGTGCTCTCAATTTTGGATGAGTTAAAGATGATTTATTCTTTAAAAAAAATATATGCTAACCTTGTCATTAATGCTACTTGCATTTTGATCTACCTATCCAAAGCCTCATATATATTGAGTGCATAAACCTTAGTATACAAGAATTATTTTTGGGTGAATTGATTCAAGGCTTGATTTCTCTGGCACGAGACTAAGAAGCTGGTCATTTCGTTTTCGCGTACCTTTCTTTTGCTAGCCTTTTCTATCCGTGCATTGTGAGTTTCCACATCGGAAATTTCGCAAACCTCGCCGGATATCTACCCTTAAACCCATATCTTCACTTGTGTTCACCTACCATAAACCCATCATTTGAGTATGGATCATCAAGTCCAAGGAAGATTGCAAGACGGTGCCACAATTGAAGATCTCAAGAGTATATCTTCGGGAGAATATTTTTCTGGTACCTACCTTCTCCATCACCTCTTCGCTCGAGGACGAGCAATCGTCTAAGCATGGGGGAGGAGCTAGGTACTATGCAATTTAAAGTTCATGGGGAGTAAAAAAAGGAAAGAAAAAAAAGGAAAAAAAGGGAAGAAAAAAGAAGAAGAAAGATAGAAAGGAAAAAAAAAGAAGAAAAAGAAAAATGTGTGAGCAAAAGTATGGTCAAATAAAGTGAACTCCCCGGTTCTCTAAATGCATTTGGAATTTGAAAGAGCTTCAAGTTTAAAGATCCATACTCATCTTTCCAACCATGTGCAATCCGATAACAAGGACTTCGCTTGTGCCTCGGGATCACTCTTTGCCATTTGCACATGTCCACCTATCTCAAAGCGTGCGTATTTTTCTCTCCCCCCTCCTTGGAATATTATTTTTCCAATGACCTTTTTGACGAGTCTCGGTAATTCCAGTAGATCTCTCTCTTAATTTGACAATATTTCAGATGTATGTTTTGCTAGGATTGTTTTGACCTACCAAGCTCCACATAAGCCTTCCACTATCACATATGAGTAGAATAGGTTGAAAGTAATTTAGTATAGGCTTGAGTGACTTGATGAGATTAGTGTTTCCATGAGCTTTTTGTTGACGCTCATTTTTGGTGCTCCAAACCTTGAGTTTACCTTTAGTGTTGGCATTAATTTATTATTCTAACCACTGGAACTAACCCCTCGTATATAACAAGTTCACTCTTGCATGTCGATTTTGGAGTTTATTGTTTGCGCAGGAAATCAACGCTAAAGAGGAGACTTTCGGGATAAGTTCATCAAGCACTTTGGAAGAAGATCATGAAGCCCGACAAGAGTCAAGACACTTGCACATGTCCACTTATCTCAAAGCGTGTGTGTTTTTCTCTCCCCCCTCCTTGGAACATTATTTTTCCAATGACCTTTTTGACGAGTCTCGATAAGACCATGAGAAGCTTGTCTTGTTTCGATAATATCCCGATTATAATATCTTGGTAGGACTAAACTTTTCCCATATAGCTCCACATAAAGCCTTCCACTATATATATTGAGAGGGGAAAGGAGTAGAATGAATAGGCTTTGAGAGTCAAGATGAGATGAGAGTACATGAGCAAGATGCAAGGAAGTTTATTTTTGAACTTGGTTTAGCTCTTTTTCTTCATCTCGCTCTTAATTTCAAAATTTCTAAGATTCATTTGAAATTTGGGAGCATGAGGTAATTACTTGTGGGATGTGCTTAAAATTAATATCTATCCTCCATAGAGATGAAGGCTAGATTATTATGGAACTTTAACAATTAAATCCTTGAGAGCATTATGTTTTCACATGTATGATCAAGTGCAGGGTATAAGCAATGAAGGGCAACGCTGATATTCATTAAAGGCTTACTCTAGGACGAGCAAGGTTTAAGCATGGGGGAGCTGTTGACGCTCATTTTTGGTGCTCCAAACCTTGAGTTTACCTTTAGTGTTGGCATTAATTTATTATTCTAACCACTGGAACTAACCCCCGTATATAACAAGTTCACTCTTGCATGTCGATTTTGTCTTCGTTTGGGTGTTCTTCCTCCCCGATCTATTTCGCAAATAGATCACAAAGGGTGCTCTTGTAGTCATGGTGGCTAGACGTGCATACCCGATCTACCAAGCGTTTTCAACTTGTTCTTCTTGAACCCGCCGAGTTGTACCAACCTGTCAGAATATCCTCCGTAGTGACAGTACCGGAAAGGAGAAAAACGGGAGTCCTCGGAGTCGGAACGGAAGCCATGCTTTTAATGAGATTCGATTGCTTATTCTTCTTTACTTTGGAGCTTCAACAAAAGACCCAATCTCTCTCTAGATTGGTTTTACCCCTTCTCTCTCTTGCTACCTCCGGTGTTTGATGGATTGGACGGTGTTTAGTAGATTAGATAGGTTTTGATGGTGATCGAGTATATTAGATGCAAACCCTTCTCAAGATCAAAGCTTTTCCGCTTATTAGATTAGATCTTGCGTTACACATTGTTCCACGAATTCGATACCTTGGGTCCATACTCGAGGGAAAAAGGACTACGACGGTGGACTTGTACGCTTGCGAGTCCAAATGAAACTTGATACATATATTAACCGTCAACACTTTTGCAAGAGATTTTCACTTATGTTGGATATGCATCTTTTTGAAAATTCTTTGATGAAACAAGGTAACGATTTGAAGTTCACTTGAGCTTAAGAGCATTGTATTTATTTGTGGTTTATTATTTATTATCAAGTCTATCTTCCATAATGATAAGGAGTTGGTCACAACTTGAACATTGAAACAAAATTCTTAAGAGAGAGCAACTTGTCTTGTCATGAATGACTAAGTGTAGGGACAACATTGAAAGGCACGCTGATTTCCCCTTTAAGCAAGGATTACTTACTCGAGGACGAGCAAGGTTTAAGCATGGGGGAGATGTTGACGGTGCATTTTGGTGCTCCAAATATACTCGTTACACCTTGGCTTGATCTTCATTTTGGAACTAACCCGCCACTAGGCACACTAATGATATGACAAGTTCAACTTTGTATGTGCATTTTGGAGTGTAATGTTTTTGTAGGAAAACACGGACAAAAAGGACGGAGACACATCAAGTTCAAACGGTCAATCAAGGAGTTCTGTCCGTGCACAAGTGCAAGACGAAATCACTACCAAAAGTGGTAAGGACCAAGGTGTTACATCATGACTTCTTCGAGGACCGGAACGTAAAGACGGGAGTTCATGCGAGAAGACCTCCTATCTTATTCGAGGAGTAAATGGTGCCAAAAAGACACACATGAAAGTGCAAAATGTCAAAATGTCAAGAAAAGTCACATGGAGGAAGACGGGCTCGAAGTGGGCCAGAGAGCCCGGCCCTTGAAGATTTGGAGATACCCATGAGATCAACTCAACTCGATATTCGCGCAGCCCAGAACACCATGATCTTCCAATGCAGATTCGGCAACCCAAACGGTCTCTAATGGCAAAACATTGAATACCAAAGTTGTGGGCCTTGTCGAGAGCTTCGATTTGAACATATGGAAAGCCAAATTCGAATAAAGGAGCTAGGAGATATGGCCTCCGAAATGCCAGCTGCGCAGATACGTCTGAAATCAGATAGATTATCTTCCAAGGCCGATTTGAGGATCTTATCTTCGTTTTCAAGGAAGGCAATGAATACCAAAGTTGGAGATACTTTCGTGACATACAATTTAGACACCGAATTTGCATTATTTGGAGTCCGGACGTGAGAGATATGACGTCGGGAAGGAAGGGCTACGAATCAGAAAAAGTTGGACGAGGCTGATTTTATGGAAACCAAGTTTGCCTCTCTCCCAAGCAAGATCTCGTGCAAGGCAAGGTGGAGCACGCCCCAAGGCTCCCCGAGGACATAAATACAACCCCCTAGGTGCCTAAGGGGGGTGTTGAGTCCATCCAACCATTCCACCGACCTCCATTCACCAGAAACTCGCCGCCACAAGATGAGGGATGAGATGAGATGAGTTCGTCGCAAGGGTCCACGTCGGCGGAGGGAAGGAAGCAAGAGGAGGACTCCAAGCCGTTGGCCTAGGGGTGTTCCCGAGTTTCATCGCCGCCATCTCCATCAACGACGTTCTCCGGAGCCTCCATCACCTCTATGTGCTTCAATTCGTGTAAGATGATGGGGTAATGTCTCCGTTCATCCCTAGGGTTAGATGGATACATGATATGTGATCGCTACTTGATTTGTGTGATTCAATCTATTGCTTTCATGTTGATGATGCTTTGACGATTAAGGCTAGCTACCGTGCTTTTCGGGCGTATGGTACCCGCTATCCCCGTAGATCCCATCAACATACCGTGACATTTGTTGATTTAGCTAAGATTACCTCCCGTAGTGACAGTACGGTAAGAGGGAAAAAGCGGCCTCGTGCTTCACACCCCCCTCAATAGATTGGTTTACCGCTCTCGTGTAGTAGATGCATGTTCATGAGATCCTAGATCCTAGGGAGGGGACACTTATCTTTCTTAATCACTCTCTTGTATCAACCCTCGTAGCTTAGACTCAATCTTAGATTAACATAGGTTAGATTACCTTTACCTTAAGTTTAATCTTTCTCTCAAAGGTTTTCCAATCAACAAGATTAGTGCTTGGTTAAGCGCTAGCAATCCCCTTGCTCCGCGGATTGACAAGAACCTTGGGATCTCCCATAGGTGAAGAAGGGCATAGGTGATCCGTACACTTGCAGATCGAAACTTTATACGAGTTTTAACCATCAACAATGTGCGATGCAAAACTCAATCTAGTAAAGCGTGAACACTTTGGTCTTAGAGAGGTTCTTTCTAGATCTAATCTATCAAATCACCAACAAAACTCATCTAATCTAAGAAACACCGGAGGTAGCAAGAGAGAGGGGGAGGTAAAACCAATCTAGAAGAAGGATTGAGTCTTTTGTTGAAGTTCCAAGACAAGGATGAATCTAGCAAATGAATCTCATAAAAAGCATCTTTAAATCATGGCTTTCGTTCCAATTCCTAGGACGCCCGTTTTTCTCCCCTACTGTACTATCACTACGGGAGGATAATCTTACGGGTAGTACAACTAGGTGAGTTCGAGAGAACAAGTTGAAATCGTTTGGTAGATCAGGTATGCACCTCTAGCCACCATGACTACAAGAGCATCCCTTGCAATGTATCCATGAAATAGATTGATGAAGGAAAACACCCAAACAAAGAAAAAATCGTAGAGGAAGCACTTGATCGCTAGAAATCAGATTCAACTTCACTAAATCAACATAATGAAAGGTACATAAACAAGATCACCACCGGGGACCTACCGTGATCTTGCTTCTAGCTCCTGGAACTGCGGCGTGGTCTTCCTTGCAAGGTTCCCACGCCGGCTAGGGAAACCCTATTCAACTATCACCGTATCACGACCCTCTCCTCTCCGGAATGGTGTCCCTTCTCTTCTTTGCTCCTCGGCGACGAATGACGAATGATCTGATGCGTGGCACGAGGCATGGGAGCTTTAAATAGCCCGAATGGTCGGTCATCCAAAGGCAGTGGTGAAACGGGCCCAAAGTGGGCCAGGCCGATCGGCCTGGGCCGGCCGACCTGGGCCTACTTCGGCCCAGTTCGTTGCCGCCTTTCGCCACGTTGCTTCTTATCCCATTCCTTGTTTGTATACACCTGCATGTGGGCCTTTGACGTCATTTCCTTCACGATTAAGGCTTGAATGCTTGCCACTCAAGCTTCGCCGGTTTTTGGTTGAGTCCCTGAAGATTTGCACGTTGACGCTTCGGTCCTTTCGTCACTTGGAGTCATGTTCATCACGTGTCTTGACTTGAGTCAGGCTTCATGATCTTCTTCCAAAGTGCTTGATGAACTTATCTCGAAAGTCACCTCTTTAGCGTTGATTTCCCGCGTAAACAATAAACTCCAAAATCGACATGCAAAGGTGAACTTGACATATTAGGGGGGTTAGTTCCATTGGTTAGAATAATAAATCAATGCCAACACTAAAGGTAAACTCAAGGTTTGGAGCACCAAAAATGAGCGTCAACAGCTCCCCCTTGCTTAAACCTTGCTCGTCCTCGATTAAGCCTTTAATGAATATCAGCGTTGCCCTTCATTGTTCAAACCCCTGCACTTGATCATACACGAGAAAACATAATGCTCTCAAGGATTTAATCATTAAAGTTCCATAATGCACTAGCCTTCATCCTTATGGAGGGTAGATGTTAGTTAAGCACATCCCACAAGTAATTATCTCATGCTCCCAAATTTCAAACGAATTTTAGAAATTTTGAAATTAAGAATGAGATGAAGAAAAAGAGCTAAACCAAGTTCAAAAATAAACCTCCTTGCATCTTGCTCATGTACTCTCATCTCATCTTGTCTCTCAAGGCCTATTCATTCTACTCCTTTCCCCTCTCAATATATAGTGGTAAGCTTTATATGGAGCTTCTTGGGAAAAGTTTAGTCCTACCAAGATATTATAGTTGGGATATTATCAAAACAAGACAAGCTTCTCATGGTCTTACCGAGACTCGTCAAAAAGGTCATTGGAAAATAATGTCACAAGGAGGGGGGAGAAGAAAATACACACGCTTTGAGATAGGTGGACATGTGCAAGTGGCAAAAAGTGATCCCGAGGCACAAGCGAAGTCCTTGTTATCGGATTGCACATGGTTGGAAAGATGAGTATGGATCTTAAAACTTGAAGCTCTTTAAAAATCCAAATGCATTTAGAGAACCGGGGAGTTCACTTTATTTGAACATATTTTTGCTCATATATTTCCTTTTTTTCTTTTTCTTTCTCTCTCTCTCTCTCCCTCTCTCTCTCTCTCTCTCTCTTCGCTCCCCATGAACTCTAAATCGCATAGTACCTACCTCCTCCCCCATGCTTAGACGATTGCTCGTCCTCGAGCGAAGAGGTGATGGAGATAAGGTAGGTACCGAAAATTTATTCTCCCGAAGATATAAACTTGAGATCTTCAATTGTGGCACCGTCTTGTAATCTTTCTTGAACTTGATGATCCATACTCAAATGATGGGTTTATGGTAGGAAAACACAAGTGAAGATATGGGTTTATAGGGTGGATATCCGGCGAGGTTTGCATAATTTCCGATGTGGGAATTTGCAATGCACGGATAGAAAAGGCTAGCAAAAGGAAAGGTTACACAAAAATACGAAATGACCAGCTTCTTAGTCTCATGCCAGAGAAATCAAGCCTTGAATCAATACGCCCAAAAATAACTCTCGTATACTAAAGTTTATGCACTCAAAATATATGGCTTTGGATAGGTAGAGCAAAATGCAAGTAGCATTAATGACAAGGTTAGCATAAGTATTTTTAGAACAAATTATCTTTAACTCATCCAAAATTGAGAACACGAGAATGACACTATGGGTCTTAATTTTATCATAACCTCCACAAAAGATTAAGCTAGTATTTAATTAAATTCAGATTCATATTAAAGAGAGCATTAGCTTAATCATGCATAAAACAAGTACAGAAGTTGAGCAAAGCGGCAACTTTCATCATATATTATCATGGAATCAACTTAATATTTTTACCAAAGGTAATCAAGGTAGCAAACTTTATTTATGGTGATCTTAAACTCACATTACAACTTGGCACACTTGCTGAAAATAAATAAAATGAAAGCAGAAAATTACTACGCACACATACAAGCTTGCACACAAGGTTGAAAAATGAAGATGAAGAAAAACAAACCAAAAGTACACATAATTTATTCTTCATCCTCCTCTTCGTCTCCTCCTTCATTTGCCAGCGGTGGTTGTTGTTGATAATCCTGCACATTATAACCTTGCACAAAATATTGGTGCGCCGGTCCTTCTCCAAATTGATTTGGAGGTGCAATATGGAGGCGTCCCATTTGGTAAACAATGTTTGCCACTCCTTCTCCCATTTGATTTGCGTTGGCTTGTATGGCAGCGGTGTTTTGCATGTTTCTATTTACATACCCTCCGATGATCGCTACACTTTGGTGGGGCTGCGGTAAGTTTGCATATGGCTCCTCAAAAGCAACATTGGGAACCATGTATGGTGTAGGTGGTGGCGGCATGGCTGCCCCACTCCCCCATGCTTGCATTGGCACACTTCCGTAATATGGTGGAGGCATAGGAATTCCTCCATATGGCGGTGGAGGCATAGGTATACCTCCGTGCGGTGGTGGAACTTGGAAAGCACCTTCTTGGGCTGCGGAGGATTGACCTTCCTCCACAATTCTCCCTCTCTTATTTTTCTTCACCATCTCCTCATTAATCCACTCTTCTAGCCAATTTTTCCTCCCCTCAACAAATAAATGCAGCCTTGCATTGGGGAGAGGAATATTGACTTTTGCTAGTTTGTAGCCTATTCTCTCATCTCCACTTATATACTTCCCATGCTTCATATATTCGAACCCCAAAGAGTTTCCGGGGAGGACGAATTCTCGGTTCCTTCGGATTGTCGGCTTTAAAGAAATAGCCAATATGGAGAGATAGCATGCTGAATCAATATCCCCGGATCCCAAAATTGCTTCACAACACCACCGATTAATCATAAGATATGAGGGATCGATGGGCCGCCTAGCAATTAATCCGGAAAATAACCAATTCAACTACATGTCGGTCACTTTTGTCTCCCTCATCCTTCCAAGAATCCTTTTGCTCATCCATGAGTGGAATACTCTAATGATAGGATTTTGGATGGTGTTTCTTTGCCGATTCTCCTCCTTTGAGAGCATCCCCCAAAACGTCTCCAACATAGGAGACTCAATTGTGGGTTCCTCCGGGGCTCCTTTGTGAAAACCAAGAAGGTCCCTAATGTATTCATAGGGAACTAATCTTTCTTCTCCCTCTAAGCGGAATGAGAGACATGGCACTCCTTCATCATCAACAACTAGTGCCAAGGTCATGAGGATTTGTAGTGCGAGCTCCTTGTGAGCGCTCACACCAACCACATTGGAAAATTGCACCCATCCAAGGTTGTGCAAAATTTGATAAATGTCAGAATAAAATCCCAACACTTGGAGGGCGTGGTCATCGAAGTCGATGTTGGATAGAAGTCTCTTCTCCAAGCGAGTAAGCCTCTCCTCCTCCTCCTTCATCTTCATGATGAAGCCGAACTCAGAATACAACGGGGTGTACGGTGGTGGAGCGGTTGAACTGTTGAGCGTCGAGGTGGGACGGGCGGCTCTTCCGCACGTCCTTGAGAAAACCACATAGACGAGCTTCGAGTAGCCCTCATGCCACCAAGGAGCAACGTGTCGTCTCTCCTCGGTGGTGCCGCGTCTTCCTCCATGCTTCGAGGAGACTCGGAAACCGAGTGCCTCCTCGAAGAGCTTGCCGACGGCACCTTCGATGACGATGAACTCTTCTTCTTCCTAGTAAAAGCACCAACGGTGGCCTTCCACATGGTTGCTGAACTAATACTTTCTAATGCACCGGGGTTGTGTTTGCCGGTAGGAAAATCACACAAGGAAGGCTTATGGAAGTTTGGAATTGTTGTGAATTTTCAGAAGTTTTTGGTGGAGGGATTGGAGCTCGAATTTTTTAGAGAGTTTCTGGAGGTTTTGGGGCTTGAACTCAAGAACAAGAACTAATAAGAGGATGAACTACGTACCTGGCAAAGGGGAGCCTCGGGGGCAATAAATGGAGGGCAAGCCGGCCGGCCTAGGCCGATCGGCCTAGGTGGCCGCCTCCTCCACTTGCCTCCATTTTTCCTCGAGATGCTTGATGTCCCCTTGGTGGCTTGTGTCCAAAGTCCTCCCGTGATTCCACCACCAAAACTCTCCCATCCACTCCTTTGGTAGGTGATGGAGCCTCCACTTTGATCACTTTGCTTTGAGTCACTTCCATGCTCCCTTGCCTCACATGTCTCCAAAAGAATCCTGCAAAACAATGTCTTGGCTGCCCCCCATGCTTGTCTTTAGCATGTGCCATGGTGTTAAATAATGGAGGGGCCTCCCGTGATGCATAATTGTGCATGCAAGGTTAGGTGAACCTAATTACCTCCCTCTAATCATGTTTAGCACTAAGCGCTCCTCTAATTTTTGAAAATTCAAAGTTAATTCAGAGAGCTCAAAATTATTTAGAGGGGTTTTTGATTATCAAAAACAAATGTAAGTCGAAAAGTTTTCTCGACTTCTTTTATTTTGATCAAACCGGTATTGATTACTCCTATTATTTGAGAGCAAGCTCTCCCGGCTTGACTGTGGGGGCATAGGTTTAGGTTCTAATTTTGGCTAAATATGAGAGAGAGATTTTGAATCAAATAAAATAAATGAGGCTTAGAAAAATTCTACTTCTAGACAAACCGATGGATGTTAAGTTAAATCAAACCAAAAACGAGTTCCTTAAGTTTATGCGAGTCCTACCATGCATCAAAGATTAAAAATTATTATATAACAAAGCGTGGCTCTACTCGCGTGTTTTTAGCAATTAAAACAAGTCAACCTAATCATCATGAAGAGGATGAAAGGTTGAGGTAAGTTTTGAATTTTTGGTACTAGTTTCTCAAAACGAAGCAAATAAAACTTGGGATAGCTCAAGTTATTGGTTTATGATCATATAAAATTCAAATAAAATAACCGAGCAATTATAAAGTCTCCAACAAATGTTCAACCACATATAAGTTCATGACATGCGTAGCAAACTCTAAAACCAACTTACTTGAAAATCTTGAAAAAATTCTCGGGTTGCCCTCCCGGTAGCTTGACTCTTCATGGGTTGTCCTCCCGGTAGCTTATTCTTGACTCGACGAACGGGTTGCCTCGCACCAAGCGCTTCATTTATAGTCCATGGCTAGACTTCTTCACTTCGGATCAACGCTCTTTGCGGGCGTTGCAATCTTGGGTACCCACTTTTGCACCATCTTGGGCACCGGCTTATTCTTCGACTTAGTCATTTTTTTGGTCTTCACAGGCGGCTTTTGTTCCTTGATCCTGACGGATGCAACTACCTCTTTGGCCATCTTCGCTTCCTTCTTCTCCGGTTCTTCCTTCACCTTTGATTCCTCCTTGCTAGGATGACGATGAGGTGGAATATATTTAGCATTAACCATATTGCATATATCGAAACGTGGACGAAACTTGAACGCGCTTCTTTCGCCATTGATGTCGAACTTGATCTCCCCCTTGCCGACATCGATAGTAGCTCCAACGGTCTTGAGGAAAGGCCTCCCAAGGATGAGTGGTGGCTTCTCTCTTTCTCCCATCTCGAGCACCACAAAGTCAACGGGGATAAAATGTTGTCCAACTTTCACGAGCACATCTTCGGCGATACCCAATGGATAGCAGATGGAATTGTCTCCCAACTCCAAACACATGGCCGTAGGCTCTAGCTCCGGCAGGCGTAGCTTCTCATACACATCTCTTGGCATAACACTTACACTTGCCCCAAGGTCACACAAGGCCTTCTCAAACTTGAAAGAACCAACTGAACAAGGGATGGTTGGACATCCGGGGTCTCCTTGCTTCTCAAGTCCGTTGGCAATAGCAGTGCTACATTGCTTGGACATCTTGACATGATCTACCCCGAGTGTTGCCATCTCATATTTATTTGCAAGAATATCTTTGAAGTAACGAGAATATGTAGGAACTTGGAGAGCATCTAGTAGCGGCATATTTATACCCAATCTACGCACCACCACTCAATCTTGGTGTCTTCACTTGGCATCTCAAATTCCGACTCCTCGGTCACAATCTCGGTAACCTTCTCTTTAGCAATCTCCTCTTCGGTAGATGGCTTTGACTTTCTAGCTCCCGCCGGATGTTCCGGATCTTCGGTCTCCTTTCCCAAACGTGTTTGAATTGCTTTGGCCGTCTCGGGGCATTGAGGTTGTCCCGGTAATCTCCCTTCATTAGCGGTTAGGCACCCCGCGAGCTGCCCTACTTCTGTCTCTAGCATCTTCATCATGTTGAGGACTTGGTGGTTAGAGCTTCCGATCTCTGTCACTTTCCCATCAATATTCTCCAACACCTTGTCAATGGCTTTGAACTTGGTGATGGTGTCTTTGTTGATTTTTGCTTGTTTGTCCATGAAGTCCTTGAGCTGGATACGTAGAGGAACCGAATTTGGAATAGATGAACTTGCATTAAACTGGGGCCTTCCTTGCCCATACCAGAATTCGGCAAATCCCCCTTCCTCATGTAGTCGAGCATCTTGGCTTCTTCCGGACAATATTTTTGGACGTGGTCGTACTCCCCACATTCTTCACACGTGGATTTTGCTTCGGCGGCCTTTATAGCTTCTTTCTTTTCTATCTCCATCTTTTCCAATCTCCTCATAAGAGAATCGATCTTGCCTTCAAGAATTTCTTCCATCTCCACTTGCAAGACACCCTTGACATTCCCCGTTTGCTGGACCGTAAGAAGGTGCCCGGACGACGCCCATGTATATCATTATCGGCGACCTTCTTGAACAAGGTGAATGCTTGCGTAGCTGTGAGCTCGATGATCAATCCTCCCGCTGATGCATCAATTACCGTCCTTGACGCGAGGTTGAGTCCTTGATAGAACTTTTGCATGAGATCTTCTGTTGGGAACTTATGATGAGGAACGGCCTAGATGTACTCGTTGAACTGCTCATATGCTTCCGAGATAGTCTCTGTAGGAAATTAAGCAAATGTAACAATCTTATCCGCAAAGTTTGAGTCTTACCCGATGAGTAATATTCCTTGATGAATGCCCTCATCAAATTTTCCCAATTTTAAATTGTAGCAGCCGGTAAAGTGTAGAACCATTGCAAGGCCTTCCCAAGTAGCAAGAATGGAAAAAGCCTTGTCTTGACTTGATTCGGATCCATCCCTTCCATATTGAAAGTATTGCATAGTTGGACGAAAGCTTGTAGATGGAGATTAGGATCCTCTTTACCAGTGAACGGCGAGTTTTACACCATGCGGATTGTTGCTGTCTTGATCTCGAACGGTCCCGTAATGTTCTCAAGAGCGACGATCGGTAGGTCGATGAGGTCCGGGGTGCATAGCTCCCTGATCTTGCGTTCTTATGGAGCGTCTCCCATTGGTGGCAATTGGTGACAATCTCTCCTAGGACTTGGAGGTGGAGTTCCCTTTGGAGATTTCGAAGATCCTTCGGCTTCCGCTTTTAGATCTCTACCTTCCAGTTTCTTTGCTTGAGCTGCATGTCTTCTTTGCCTGTAAAGTTTTTCTGGATCATCCACAAAATTATCAGGTTTGTTGGGGAGGCTCCCGTCCATCTCCTGTTAGGGTAGCAATAAACAAAATATATACAAAAATAAAAATAAATCTAAGAAAACTAGGGTTAGTCAAAACACTAGATTAGATTGATTTTGAGGATGATCAAAAGTCAATAGATCTAAAAACAAAATCAAAGAAAAACCAAAAATATTCACAAGAAAGCGATACTAGATCGGATCTTGATTGCTTGTTCCCCGGCAACGGTGCCAGAAAAAGGGGCTTGTTGACGGTTAAAAGTTGTTTCAAAGTTCATTTGGACTCGCAAGCGTACAAGTCCATCGTTGTAGTCCTTTTTCCCTTGAGTATGGACCCAAGGTATCGAATTCGTGGAACGTGTGCGATGCAAAACTCAATCTAGAAAAGCGAGAACACTTTGGTCTTAGAGAGGTTCTTTCTAGATCTAATCTATCAAATCACCAACAAAACTTATCTAATCTAAGAAACACCAGAGGTAGCAAGAGAGAGAGAGAGGGGGAGGTAAAACCAATCTAGAAGAAGGATTGAGTCTTTTGTTGAAGTTCCAAGACAAGGATGAATCTAGCAAGCGAATATCATAAAAAGCATCTTTAAATCGTGGCTTCCGTTCCAATTCCTAGGATGCCTGTTTTTCTCTCCTACCGTACTGTCACTACGGGAGGATAATCTTACAGGTAGTACAACTAGGCGAGTTCGAGAGGACAAGTTGAAATCATTTGGTAGATCGGGTATGCACCTCTAGCCACCATGACTACAAGAGCATCCCTTGCAATCTATCCATGAAATAGGTTGATGGAGGAAAACACCCAAACAAAGACAAAATCGTTGAGGAAGCACTTGATCGCTAGAAATCAGATTCAACTTCACTAAATCAACATAATGAAAGGTACATAAACAAGATCACCACCAGATCCTACCTTGATCTTGCTTCTAGCTCCTAGAACTCCAGCGTGGTCTTCCTTGCAAGGTTCCCACGCCAGCTAGGGAAACCCTAGTCAACTATCACGACCCTCTCCTCTCCGGAATGGTGTCCCTTCTCTTCTCTGCTCCTCGGCGGCGAATGACGAATGATCTGATGCATGGCACGAGGCATGGGAGCTTTAAATAGCCCGAATGGTCGGTCATCCAAAGGCGGTGGTGAAACGGGCCCAAAGTGGGCCAGGCCGATCGGCCTGGGCTGACCGGCCAGGGCCCACTTCGGCCCGGTTCTTTGCCGCCTTTCGCCACGTTGCTTCTTATCCCATTCCTTGTTTGTATACACCTGCATGTGGGCCTTTGACATTGTTTCCTTTGCGATTAAGGCTTGAATGCTTGCCACTCAAGCTTCACTATTTTCTGGTTGAGTCCTGAAGATTTGCACGTTGACGCTTCGGTCCTTGGGTCATTTGGAGTCATGTTCATCACGTGTCTTGACTTGAGTCGGGCTTCATGATCTTCTTCCAAAGTGCTTGATGAACTTATCCCGAAAGTCACCTCTTTAGTGTTGATTTCCAACGTAAACAATAAACTCAAAAATCGACATGCAAAGGTGAACTTGACATATTAGGGGGGTTAGTTCCATTGGTTAGAATAATAAATCAATGCCAACACTAAAGGTAAACTCAAGGTTTGGAGCACCAAAAATGAGCGTCAACAACCGTGAGCCACGGCCATTCGAATAGATTTACTCTATGCACAGGTGTACACTTTACCCGCACTGTTGGTCAGTCCATACCTCGCGCTAAGGCGGTACTGACCTACGAAACCCGTACCCTCTGGCGTGCATTCATGAACTACATTCTCATCCAATCCTGGACTACATTCTCTAGCTCCACCCACATCTACACTGGGTCTAAACAGGGGTCATTCCACCACCATCCGTTACGCGGATCCAGATTCCCAGGAAAAGATGCATCAAAAATATACATGGTATACAATACCACCGCGCCATTCCGGGCGCCATAACAAACCCGATGACCCGTGCCGACCGAACCTGGGACTCTGCGAAGGTCCTACTCTAGTGCATCTGTTGCCCACCATGGTCCCTTGGGGTGGTTAACTAGGTGCAGTGGCTGGGTGTGGATTAAGTCCTCACATAATTTAGGCATTCCTGAAGGCTATGCCTTTTTGGCCCGTGCGGCTGTACTTAAACACTAGAAAGACTTCCCCATGAACCGGACCTTATATGACTAGAGCAAGCATGGGAAACATCCTCCGCTGAGGTTGCCCCCGTGCTCCCAAGTCCATCCTTAAGGGTTCTACTATTTTAATCCAAATCATGCAACTACCATATTCTATCTAAAAGTATGTTTGATTAAAAGTAAATACTGTATGTAGAATTGGTAGTATTTAAGCGGGAAAGCATGAAGTAAAGGTGAGAAGTTATCTGGATGGTAGAAACCAAGGGGGTTGTTGTGGAACTTGCCTCTTTTCTTAGTAAGAAAACTAGGGATTAGTCTTGAGCTTCTTCGTCGAATCCTTGATTGCTTCCTTGATTACCATTCAGTCCTTTAGCGTGATTACCCGTTCTATAGTAATGTAGTCAATCATATAAATTAAAAGCACTCAAACAATCATAACAATTCACCAAACATAAGTTAGGGGAGGGGAATCATAATCTAAGAGGCTAAGATAGAATCCTAGGGTTTCGGAGATAAGGATCGAACGCGAACGTCGCATAGAATATAGGCTTTTCTATTAAAAAGGAGGGTGTTTAACCCATTTAGGGCTAACGAATGTGAGATTTCAGATGGGCAAGGGGTGGTTGCTAATCTATTGGCCTCTACTATTTTTAGGAATTTTATGAGAATTTATGGGGCTAAGCTAAAGAAAAGTGAATTCTTGGGTATACTAATAGGATTTTGGGTTATTTGGTTTCAGGCCATTACAATTTTGTAGAGTTGGAGAAACGCTATTACTATTCATCTTATTGGAAATTTGTCACTACAATTCTTCACTTCCCGCATCTTTGCCATTTTCTACGTATAACGCGCACTAGGGCCCACTTGCAGGCTCCGTATTTGCGTATAGGGACCAAATTGCCCTCCATGTGCCGGCCGCTTACTCTGCTCCTCCGCCGTCCCCGCTCTCCCCGCGCGCCGGCGACAAGACGACCTTCGGTGGCGCGCGGAGCGTCGAAGCGGCCAGAGTCCGGCTCCTCCGCCGGCCGGCCCCTCCTCCTCGAGCTCCACACCCATGCCTCCTCGGGCCCTCCCCTGAGGACGCGCGTGCAGGAGGCCCCGACGGCGGCCTCCCAACCTCCCCGGCCGGAGGCAGCGCACATGGCCGGCAGCGCACCTCCCTCTCCCAGGCGGCGTACAGGTAGGCGCGGAGCGTTGTGGCGGTGGCGACGCCATGGAGGTGGTGGTGGCGGCGGGATGCGGCGTCGGCGTCGGGCGTACTCCACGGCGGCGTCCTCCACGCTCTCGGAGGCGTCCAACACGTCCTCCTCGGTGACGTCTTCAGCCGCCTCGCTGTCGATCAAGCGCCCACGCACGCCGCGGAAGTGACCCAACCAGACATCCAATGAGGTAGCAGATGGATCAGCAGGAGGCGGCCTTGAACCCGACGGACGTGCTGTCGATGCGCACCTCGAACGACCGCTGCTGCACGTTCCCGAGGATGGCCATGCCGCCGTCGCTGCCGCTGGGCGCGAATGCCAGGCACCCGATGGACAGGATCCTGTTGGCGCCCAGTGTCAGGGTGGTGCCGCTGCTAAACGTGAGCGCCATGTTGGACAGCGTCACGCTGCTGTACCCGGTGAAGTTGTAGCACGTGTCCAGGATCCCGTTCGGTGGCGCCGTCGGGTACCCGTATGTCGCCATGCCACACTGGAACGCCGACCGCAGCGCCACGTACGCCGCGGGGGGCAACCGGGTCACCACTGTGCCCGTGTTCACCACCGTCCCGCCCGCGAACGCCGACGCCGGCACGCTCAGCGCCTGCCCGCCCACGCTGATGCCCGTCAGGATCACGATGTAGTACGTCGGCGCGCTCGACGAGGTCAGCAGCTGCGTCGTCGCGAACCCCAGTGCCGCCGCGGCGCTTGCGCCGCCACCGCCCGGTCTGCGCGTGGCCGCAACCGAAGAGGAACCCCTCCACCGCGTCCGTCGCCGCCAGCGTGAGCGTGTCGGAGCTGTACACGCCGGTGGTGTTGGACCCGTCGCCGTAGCTGACCACGTACCCGCACTGCACCGCCGAGCACCCGGACGTGTAGATGCCCAGCCCGGCGCAAGTGGACCCGCTGCACGGCACGGTGGCGTAGGATGACGACTGGGCGGGGTCGAAGAGCGGGTCCTTCTGGCTGTAGCACGACGACGTGCATGGCTTGCACTGCACCCACGATAGGTCACTGCCGGTGTCCACCTACAGCGTCTGCGCCACTGAAGGTGTGGAGCTCGAGGAGGAGGGGCTGGCCGGTGGAGGAGCCGGGCTCTGGCCGCTCCGACGCTTCGCGCGCCACTGAAGGTCGTCTCGTCACCGGGATTTGCCCCGCCTCGTCGCCGGGGTTCGCCTCGCCATGGATGGAGGCGGAGCGCGAGGGCCATTGATGCAGAGGGCGAGTCCCGCCGCTGCTGGGAGCCTGGCTGGGAGTAGGGGAGGGAGGGAGGCCGGCCGGAGGAGGGCTGCTGGGGAGCACCGCCGGCCGGAGGCGAGGTGGCCGCTGCGCGCGGGGAGAGCGGGGGCGGCGGAGGAGCAGAGTAAGCGGCCGGCACATGGAGGGCAATTTGGTCCCTATATGCAAATACGGAGCCTGCAAGTGTGCCCTAGTGCGCGTTATATGTAGAAAATGGCAAAGATGCGGGAAGTGAAGAATTGTAGTGACAAATTTCCAATAAGACGAATAGTAATGGCGTTTCTCCAACTCTACAAAATTGTAATGGCCTGAAACCAAATAACCCTAGGATTTTCCTATTGGATGAGATAACTAAAATTGAAATCTATATTAAGAAAAGAGATATGGAGATTTGGGCAGCATTTCTATGTTTCTTTGACTTCCTAGTATTTTTGGTGAATTTTGGGGAATTTTTGGAATTATCTAAGTGCTTCAACTAAGGTTGTGTGTACACTTATCCGGGTGTACCTAGCGAAATGGAGGGGGCTGATGCAGCGGGGTTGGGGCTGATGCACTGTGCTGTGGGCCTGGATCATGGACTCGTGGACCAGAGCTGGGTTGTGAGATGGTTCACGTGGACCATGTGCACGGAGGGGGGAGGAGGTGACGGGGCTCCTGCGTGGCGTGAGTGTGTGGCTGTCGCGCGGGCCCTATGCTGAGCGCCAGTCGAGATGGGCGCGGGGTGCGGCGGTAGAAATAGGGGCTCACAGGCGTGCTCGCTACCGGCAGTTAGGGGGCGTCTAAGGCGACAGAAAGGGCATCTAGAGGCTTGGCGGACGACGGAGGAGTTGGTGGGCTACCTAGGATGGTACGAAGACGACCACGATGGCAGGAATACCTTGCCGGAGTGGCGGCAGTGGCACAGCTGAATGGGGAGGGGCACCTACACGTGATCTGGGATTGTGGAGATAGGACGAATGTGTGCGTGAGGTGTTTGCCGTGCTCATGCATGAAGTCGGGTGGAGCTACGGGTGGTCGGAACAGCGGTGACAAGTCGCCGGAGCGGCGGTGGCGCCTGGGCAAAGAGGGGAAAGGCCGGAGGAGCTACAGCGGCTCGGGGAAAGGAACGAGCAGCGTAACGGTGATTCCTGGAGGATATCCTGGCGGTTTGTGCGGCGGCTGGGGCACCACAGAGGTGGTGGTGCTGGGATTGGCGGCGGCTGCGGTGGTATTGGTGAGGACGAGGTGCGTCTCGGGGAGGTGTTTCTGGTTTTGCCAAGGCGGGTTGAGGATGGGGATGCCGGCGGGGTTAGACCGGGGCGTGCATGGTGGATTTGTGCATTGGCGGTTTCACGCAGGGGAGGGGGTGTTGACGGCTGTTAAGTGCTTACTTTAGCCGTCAATATACTCATGAATAAAGGCTGCCATGGCTATCGATTCTCGCATGACTTGCGAAGTCTGTGGTAATACTGGGCATTCAGGGAATTACTACCCTGCTACTCAGGAGGACGTGATGTACATGAACGGCAAAGACAATGGTTATCGTCCACAAGGAGGTCCAACGTGGAATCAATCGTGCCCTTATTATCAAGGAGGTAATCAAGGTAATTCTTTCAACTCAAACCAACCCTTCTTGAAAGATTTGGTTTTCGGGCAAGCTAAGATCAACGAAGGTTTTAACAAGAAGATAGTTGCTATGATAAGGCTTTGGAAAGCCTTAACATTAAAATTGATAGCCTTTCATCTGCTCTTAATGACCAGTTGAGCTTTAATAAGATGATAGAAACCCAGTTGGCTCAATTAGTCGCTATGGTTCCACCAGTTGAAAATGCAAAAGTGGTAGACACGAGAGGGGGTAAGACCACTCGCGATCCGCCCTATCCTAATCATGTAGGAACCAAGAAAAGCACAAGAGGGGATGAAGAGCCCAATGAAGAACCACTTGGCATGAGGGAGCCTTCACAAGCAAGAACACCTGATGACAGGGCAGATAAACCTGAGTATATTGAAACAAACATACTGCCATTTCCTCAGCGAAACAGGAAGACAACAGTGGATGAAAAATTCACTCACTTCGTGGATATGATCCAGAAAGTCTATATCAATGTCCCACTCCTTGAGGCGATGCGTGTACCCATGTACGCATGTTACCTCAAGGACATCCTCACCAAGAAGCGAGCTCTACCCATTTTGGATGTGGTAAAGCTTACAGAGGAGTGTAGCGCAGCTATACTCAACCGTCTCCCAGAAAAGAAGAAGGATCTAGGGTGTCCTACGATCACATGCACAATTGGAACACAACGATTCAACCATGCCCTCTGTGATCTTGGCGCCAATGTTAGCGTCATGCCAAAGGTAGTCTTCGACCAACTCAACTATACAGAATTATCTCCAACCACCTTGCAGCTGCAGCTAGCCGATTCATCAGTCCGGTATCCAGCGGGGATAGCTGAGGACATCCCAGTGAAGGTCCGAGATTGCTTCATTCCAGTGGACTTTGTGGTACTCAACATGGACATTGGCAATGAAGTACCGCTCATTCTGGGACGTCCATTTCTGAGCACAGCTAATGCGCAAATTGATGTTGGTGCTGGAGTAATCCGCCTCCACATCAATGGCAAGGAGGAGTGGTTTGAATTTCGTCGGCATAAGGAACAGTGCCCAATGGTTGAAGTCATACCAAGAGCAAACACCCTCGCACAAGGCATCGAATCTATGCAATCACAAGTGGACAGCCTCATTGCTCTCATGAAGGATTTTTGGAAACAAGAGCAAGAGCGAATGAGTGCAGGATAGAAACCATATTGGAAATCTAAGTCCCAGTCCAAAAAGCCACTCCCCGCACCTGAAAAGCAACAGATAATCAAGAAGGTGTGGAAAAGAGTGGGTAGGGAGCCGACTCCCTCATCTCCAAGAGTGGTTAACCCTTCACCAAGGTAAGTAACGTGGGAGATAGTCTGGCTCTAAAGACTTAAAATAAAGAGCCCTTCGCCGACAGGTAAGATCGGTAAGTTATCTCATTCAATAAGAAGTTCTGACCTTTAGAAGAACCAAGCTATTCTTGCTTTTGCTTGCGCTCTGTCGAGATGTGAGCTCATGGGTGGAGTCCATCCGGACGACCCCCTTTGAGTTTGAACCATATGAGGCACAGCAGCAGTAGTTGGAGGAGCAGAGGGCTTACTTCGCATGGATGGAATATCCCCCTCCACAGTAGTGAGCCTGAAGCTAGCTTGGGGGAGGACCCCCACTCTGAGGTAACTTGTATCCTCAATTGTTTTCAGAACCCTTTATGATAAAAAACACATAAAAATCTAAAAAATTAAAAAGACCAAGAAAATATTTATTTGCTTTCTTAAATTAGTTTGCTTTCATGTGCGCGGTAAGAATGCTCTTATTCTCCATGGTTGAAATGATGAATAGTTGCTCAGTTTATTCCTCTTGTATGCCTTGTTTACAACTTAGTACCCTATTTAAGTTTTGAGTTTGTTCGCTTGTATGATTGAACCCTAGCTTGAAACTTGTGGGTAGCAAAAAGCATGACCTTTGCCTAGGTTGTTGTGAGGTATGATATGGTATAATAAAGTTGCTATGAGCTAGTGCTAAGTGATGTTTGATACCGGAGTTTTCATTTGAAAAATGATAAAATCATAAGTTCCTCAATTATAAGAAATTCCTATCCAAGGCCGTATGTAGATCCTAGCTTTTGTTAGCCTCCACATATGCTACCTGATTTCTTCATTGAGTCTTGTCGAATTGTTGTGACCCTCGGCGAGAAACTTGTCATGCTCCTATGATCATTGAAAACACTCACACAGTCTTGTCGAATCCCCAGTTTTGAAAACACTCACACAGTTTTGAAAACGGTTTTGAAAACACTCACACGGTTTTGAAAACAGCTTTGAAAACACTCACACAGTTTTGAAAACAGTTTTGAAAACACACACACAGTTTTGAAAACACGCACACAGTTTTTAAAGAAAAGCATCCATTTCAATCAAAGCAAGCATAGCAAACATGGGTGGCTATCCTACCGGGTTTTGCTTGAGTTTAAAATAAAAACAAGTCTCGGAGGATGAGATTGAACTTGTCGTCTTCAAAGTCGTCTGGGAGCTCCTACTTGCGGTTCGAGTCCTCGGGCTCCTGTGCGCAGTCCGCAGCTCCGAACTCCTCCTGGGGTTCCTCCTCGTTCACTTCGTCGGCTAAAGCGCACACAAGAAACCACATAATCAACACAAGCACACACAAATTCACCGGCTGAGCTCGAGGAGAAAACAAATGGAAAATGGGGAAATAAATATTATTTAAGGGGTTTTGGGAGATGGATTGGCGGAAATACGGCCAGTGAGGCCGCGGTAAGAGCTGGGTTCAAACGGGCGAAGATTCGGGCATAAAATGACGCGTTATCGGCGTCATTAGGGTCAATTAGGAAGGGTTGAGGGCCTAAATGTAAATATGTTTCAATAGAAAAGAACATGTTTATAATTTATAAGAGTATAAGGTTTAATCTAGAAAGATATAGGGGCTTGGTTGTAATTTATTTTGGGATGGCAGGGACCTATTTGTAATTTAATTTAATTATAAGGGGTTCTATTGAAGGAAAGGGAGAGAGAATGAATAGAGAGGGGTCCCTGGTGGAAAAAGAGAGAAAGGGAGGGGGCTAAGGGCAAACTTGCCCCTTCTTCTTCCTCCTCCCGATCCAAAACAGAGGAAGAGGGCAGGGCACCTCTGGTCGGCAGGGGGGGCGGCCCTCCGGGCCACGGCAACAGTCGGGGTTGTGGGGAAAATGAAGAGAAGACCGACAGGACTTGATTCCCCCACTTACCCCGTGCTATGGTGATGTGTAGAGGCGGCGCCACGAAGGGGAGCGGTGACTGTCAATGGCAAAAGCGGCGACAGCGCTGGTAGTGGCAGTGGAGGCAAGGGAGGAGGAGAGGCGGCTTGTGGTGGCTCGGTGGTGGTGAGGCAGGTGATGGTTCGGGGCTATTTATAGCCGCGGAATGGTGGTAACCCGACCGAGGCCGCGCACACGGAGCTCGTGCTGCCCGCAATGGCGGTTCGGCCGGCGGGGCCGCGGTTCGGCGGAACTTGTGACGGATTTGTGGTGGCGCTGTTGGACGGAACTCGCGGGCAGTGGTAGGCGCGAGCTTGGCGCGGGGCAGGCGGCAGCTTGCGACGGTAGTGTGGAGCGGAGGTGATGGGGTGGGGCAGTGGAGTTAAGGCGGCCGCAGCATCGTGCGTCAGCGATGTGTCGCATCGCGGGGCCGGTGCGGCAGCATGCAGAGGAGGGGGGAAGGGGGGCCGGCCGCGGTGGCCAGGGAAGCAGAGCAGGGGGGCCGCGGGTGGCCCAGGGAAGAGGAAAGGGAGGGGAAAGAAAGGAGAAAAGAAAGGGGAGGAAAAGAAAAAGGAAAAGCGGAAAAAGGGAGAAAAGATATAGGAAAGAGAAAAAGGGAAAGAAAATAGGAAAGAGGGATTTAGGGAAATTTAGGAAAATTTTAGAAAAAGGAAGAAAAAGATTTTCGGGATTTTCCCAGGTTTTCCGTCATTCGTGCGAATCGTCACATTTCCGGATGAATCTTGGCGTTGGCGGTAATCGCGTGACGAGCGAATCCATGCCCGGGCGAGCGAATTTGTGCCAAGCACCAGAATGCGGGCCGAAGTGATGGTGTCGGGCGGTGATTGCGAGGCCGGGCGAATCCGAGGCACTCGCCGGGATGCGGGCTGGAGGGATTCCCGGTGTTGGACGACTACCGGGTGGCTTTGGTCGAAAGGGTGAGACGAGATGATGACCGGGGTTTTAGGAAAATGATCGAGCGCAGCGGAAAATTTTGAAAAACACGCGTGATTTAAAAGGTGATTTTCTTAGGGCTAAAACGCGGGCATTACAAACCTACCCCAGTTAAAATGAAACTCATCCTCGAGATACGACTGGTCTTCAGATAGGTGGGGAAACTCCTTCTATGGTTAGGATAGGTCCAAGGAAGACTACTTTCTTCAACCTTCTTTTGTCAAGATTGGGCGGCCTGCAGCTTTTCTCTGATCTCGGCTATTCGTTCCTCTGCTTCTTTTATGACTACGGGCCCAACCAAGGCACGTCGTTCAACCATAATTCACACTTGCTGAACTTAGCGTATAGCTAGTGCGCCCTCAGTCTCTCTAGGACCACTCGAAGGTGTTGCTCATGTTCTTCTACACTCTCGGAGTAAACAAGTATGTTGTAAAAAAATTACGACAAACTTGTCTAGCTCATCCATAAAGACCTTATCCATGAGGTTCATGAAGTATGCCGACGCATTAGCGAGTCCAAAGGACATCAATGTGAACTCAAACTGCCCGTAACGGGTGACAAAAGCGGTCTTTGGAATATCCTCCTCCCTAATCTCAAAGCGTGTGTGTTTTTCTCTCCCCCCTCCTTGGAACATTATTTTTCTAATGACCTTTTTGACGAGTCTCGGTAAGACCAAGAGAAGCTTGTCTTGTTTTGATAATATCTCGATTATAATATCTTGGTAGAACTAAACTTTTCCCATGAAGCTCCACATAAAGCCTTCCACTTTATATATTGAGAGGGGAAAGGAGTAGAATGAATAGGCTTTGAGAGACAAGATGAGATGAGAGTACATGAGCAAGATGCAAGGAAGTTTATTTTTGAACTTGGTTTAGCTCTTTTTCTTCATCTCGCTCTTAATTTCAAAATTTCTAAGATTCATTTGAAATTTGGGAGCATGAGGTAATTACTTGTGGGATGTGCTTAAAATTAATATCTATCCTCCATAGAGATGAAGGCTAGTACATTATGGAACTTTAACAATTAAATCCTTGAGAGCATTATGTTTTCTCATGTATGATCAAGTGCAGGGTATAAGCAATGAAAGGCAACGCTGATATTCATTAAAGGCTTACTCGAGGACGAGCAAGGTTTAAGCATGGGGGAGCTGTTGACGCTCATTTTTGGTGCTCCAAACCTTGAGTTTACCTTTAGTGTTGGCATTGATTTATTATTCTAACCACTGGAACTAACCCCCCGTATATAACAAGTTCACTCTTGCATGTCGATTTTGGAGTTTATTGTTTATGCAGGAAATCAACGCTAAAGAGGAGGCTTTCAGGATAAGTTCATCAAGCACTTTGGAAGAAGATCATGAAGCCCGACAAGAGTCAAGACACGCGATGAACATGACTCCAAATGACCCGAGGACCGAAGCATCAACATGCAAATCTTCAGGGACTCAATCAGAAAACAGCGAAGCTGGGATGGCAAGCATTCAAGCCTTAACCGTGAAGGAAACGACGTCAAAGGCCCACATGCAAGTTAACACAAATGGGGAATCACGCGAGAAGCTTTTGGACGAAAGACGGTAGCGAAACGGGCCGAAATGGGCCCAGGCCGATCGGCCTGGCCCATTCCGGGCTCGGTTCGCCACCGCCTTTGAACCATCGACCTATCAGGCTATTTATAGCTCCTGTGCAAAGAGCCACGCATCATACCATTCGTCATCTGCCGCCGAGGAGCAGAGAAGAGAGGGACACCATTCCGGAGAGGAGAGGGTCGAGATGGTTGACTAGGGTTCCCCTAGCCGGCATGGGAACCTTGCATGGAAGACCACGTCGGAGTTCCAGGAGCTAGGATCAAGATCAAGGTAGGATCCCGGTGGTGATCTTGTCCATGTATTACTTTCATGTTGAATTAGTAGATTGAATCCGATTCTTAGCATCAAGTGCTTTCGTTGTGATTTTGTCTTCATTTGGGTGTTTTCCTCCCCGATCTATCCCGCGGGTAGATTGCATAGGATGTTCTTGTAGCCATGGTGGCTAGAGGTGGATACCCAATCTACCAAACATTTTCAACTTGTTCTTCTTGAACCCGCCGAGTTGTAACAACCTGTCAGAATATCCTCCGTAGTGACAGTACGAGAAAGGAGAAAAATGGGAGTCCTCGGAGTCGGAACGGAAGCCATGCTTTTAATGAGATTCGATTGCTTATTCTTCTTTGCTTTGGAGCTTCAACAAAAGACCCAATCTCTGTCTAGATTGGTTTTACCCCTTCTCTCTCTTGCTACCTCCGGTGTTTGATGGATTGGATGGTGTTTGATAGATTAGATGTGTTTTGATGATGATCTAGTAGATTAGATGCATAAGCAACCTCTTGAGATCAAAGTGTTCTCGCTTATTAGATTAGATCTTGCGTTACACACTGTTCCATGGATTCGATACCTTGGGTCCTACTCAAGGGAAAAAGGACTACGACGGTGGACTTGTACGCTTGCGAGTCCAAACGAAACTTGATACAACATTTAACCGTCAACATTGAGCTTGAGTCTTTGCTTGGTGAGTCTAGAGAGAAAGTTACTAAGCTTGAGTCTTTGCTGGCTGGTGCTAGAGCTGAGGTTGCTGTGCTTAAGAACGATCCTGTTTGAGTGATGAGATTGAGTGTGATGTTTGTGATGCTAACCTTGCCGAGCTTGTACAGCTTAAGGAGAAGTACATGGTTCGTGTAGAGGAGGTAGATGTGCTTAGTACCCAGCTTGAGGAGTTGAGATCTAGGCCTTCTTTACTTGGTGCTTGTACTTCTTGTCCTATCTTGCATGCTAAGTTGAATGATGCTCTTGCTCGTGCTACCTCTCTTGAAACTACTTTAAAGTCACCTATTGCAAATGCTTGTTCTAGCTGTGAGGTCATTGCTTTGAAGAATATTGAACTTGAGCATTATGTGAATCATTTGCAAGATGAGAATGATGATTTGCGTAAGTGTTTGGGTTGGTTGTCGGCTCATGAACCTCAGCTTGGGATGTTGATTACTAAGTTTAGGCGTGCTGATGGTCATGGTCTTGGAAGTGAGGAGATTGGTGAGAGCAGTGGTGAGAAAGGAGATGAGAGAGCCGGAGATGGCATTGAGAGTTGGGATGTCCCAGAACCAACAAAGAAAGCTCCCACCAAAAACACATGGCAACCTAAACCCAACCACCTACTCAGCAAACTCGATACCACTCCAGATCCACCCAAGTTTCCATCAAAGACTGACAACTTCCAGAAGAGAGTGATCTTTGTGAGGAGTGAGGATCCTAAACCTAGTGAGAAGTCACAACCCAAAGAAACTCTAAAGCCAAAACCAGTCCGCTTCCAGTGTAAGCATTGTGGGAGGGATGGTCACCAAGAGGAGTTCTGTTGGAGGAAGAGGCGTGAGGTTAGGCGTGAGAAGGAGTTAGGGAACAAGGACAGGTACCACTCTTATCATAGTGTGCCTGAACCTCGTAGACCCTTGCCTAGAGGAGAGGCAATTGTGTGTACGGTTCCTTTTAGAGGTGAGCGTGGTTTTGCTGCTCAGGGTGCTAGTGGTGTTCCTCAGAGAGGTGGTGACAGGTTTGGTGGTTCTGCTCGTGGAGAGTTTGCTAGGCGTCCTCCCTTTCGTGATCAGTCTAGTGGTGGGAGGTACGACCGTGGCTTTGAGGCTAGGAGAGAGTTTAGGCCACGTTATCCCTCGCGTGGTGCTAGAGTTCCGCCTGTGAGACGTGAGAGGGCTCCACAGATGAGTAGCAGGAGTGTGGACTTTGCTAGCCCTTCTTTTGAGTAGATGGCTCGACACTGGTTTGACTCGTTTTGTTCTAACCCCAGTGTTGAGTCGTTTGCTCATTCTCGTTCTCGCTTTTGATTTTGCAGGTGGGAGGCTTGGAGAACTCCTGGTTGATCGACTCCGGTTGTTCGAGGCATATGACCGGAGACAGGAGGTGGTTCTCCAGCCTCACCCCGGTGGTGTCAAAGGAGTACATCACTTTTGGGGATAATGGTAAGGGTAGAGTGTTGTCTGAGGGTGCAATTCAGGTGAGTGACAGTTTTGTGTTGAAGCGTGTGGCTCTTGTCAAGAATCTTGGATACAATTTGCTTTCGGTTTCTCAGTTGCTTGATGAGGGTTTTGAGGTTCGCTTTAAGAGTGGTGTTTCTCGTATTCTTGATTCTCGAGGTGATCTTGTTTGTATGATCATTCCTGAGGGTTAGATCTTTCGTGCAGATTTTTCTCGATCTTTTGGTCCTGCTCGCTGTCTTGTTGCTGGTTCCTCGACTGAGCTCTGGAGGTGGCATAGGAGATTGGGTCATTTGAGCTTTGATTTGCTCACTCGATTGAGCGCTCTTGACCTTATCCGAGGATTGCCCAAGCTCAAGTACGAGAAGGATTTGGTTTGTGCGCCTTGTAGGCATGGCAAGATGGTTGCTTCTTCTCACCCACCTTTGACAGATGTGATGACTGAGCGTCCAGGGGAGCTTTTGCATATGGATTTTGTAGGCTCGGCTCGTGTTCGCTCAGTTGGTGGAAAATGGTATGTTCTTGTGGTGGTTGACGACTATTCTCGCTATGCTTGGGTGTTTTTCATGGCTTCCAAGGATGAGACCTTTGGCTTTGTGCGTAGTTTGGTCTTGAGGTTGAAGAATGAGCAGAATGGGAAAGCCATGAGAGCTATACGCAGTGACAATGGCTCTGAATTCAAGAATGCTCGTCTTGAGACTTTTTGCAGAGATCTTGGTCTTGAGCACCAATTTTCTTCGCCATATGTCGCTTGTCAGAATGGTGTGGTTGAAAGAAAGAATCGGACCCTTTGTGAGATGGCTAGGACGATGCTTGATGAGCATAGGACTCCTAGGAAGTATTGGGCTGAGGCGGTCAATACCGCGTGTCATGTGTCAAATCAGATTTTCCTTCGTGCTTTCAAGAAGAAAACTTGCTATGAACTCTTTCATGGGTGTTCCCCCAAAGTCAGTCACTTCCGAGTTTTTGGTTGCAAGTGTTTCATTCTCAAGAAAGGAAATCTCGATAAATTTGAATCTCACTCCTCTGATGGCATTTTTCTAGGTTATGCTAACCATTCTCGTTCTTATCATGTGCTTAACATTGATACTAACCAAATCTGGAGACTTGCGAGGTGACCTTCGACGAGACCATTCCATGTAGCACTGCTGTTTTTGAGTGTGCAGGTGATGATGAGATGGGGCAGCCGCTATTTGATGATGAGAAGGATGGTGATGAGGATGAAGATGATGATGAGGATCGGGTGCCTGTTGAAGCTCGTGTATCGCCTACTACCACGTCTACCACGACCTTCGGCGACGGCCCGTCTGCTACTCCGTCATCGAGTCATGTACTTGAGGGTGATCGAGTGGAGGCTTCAGCTGAGGGGGAGGCTATCTCGAGGCACGAGGCTCCCCAGCAAGTGCAAAAGGACCATCCTCCATCGATGATCATCGGCGACATCAACGAGTGAACAACACGGTCAAGGTCACAATGTATCTCTCATTTTGCACATTCAGCCTTTGTTGCGTCTTTTGAGCCCAAAGATATTCGACACGCTTTATCTGATTCGGATTGGGTCAATGCCATGCATGAGGAGTTGGAGAACTTTGAGAGAAACCAGGTGTGGGAGTTAGTTGAACCACCTCCAGATTGCCATCCTATCGGTACCAAATGGGTTTGGAAGAACAAGAGGGGTGAGGATGGAGAGATTGTGAAAAACAAGGCGAGGTTGGTTGCTCAGGGGTACACACAACAGGAGGGGATAGATTATGAGGAGACATTTGCTCCTGTTGCTCGTCTGGAGGTGATTAGAATCCTTCTAGCATTTGTTGTTGCTAAAGGGTTCAAGTTGCACCAGATGGATGTGAAGAGTGCCTTTCTGAATGGAGTGATTGAGGAAGAAGTGTATGTGAGGCAACCCCTGGGTTTTGAGAGTGAGAAGTACCCACACCGTGTATATAAACTCCACTGAGCACTATATGGCCTAAAGCAAGCACCTAGAGCGTGGTATGGGAGATTGAAGGGGTTCTTGCTTGGGATGGGTTTTGAGATGGGTGTTGTGGATAAAACTCTCTTTTTGTTGAGGCGTGGCACTGACATTCGAATCGTTAAGATTTACGTGGATGACATAATCTTTGGTGGCTCATCTCACGACATGGTGTCCAAGTTTGCAGATGATATGAGCAGGGAATTTGAGATGTCGATGATGGGAGAACTCCAGTTCTTTCTTGGGTTGCAGATCAAGCAAAGCAAAGATGGGACGTTCACCAGAGCAAGTACACCAAGGACATCTTGAAGAAATTCGACATGAACGATGCCAAGCCCATGACGACGCCCATAAGTACCACAACGGCACTAGACGCGGACGAGGACAGAGAAGCAGTGGACCAGAAGGAGTACAGAAGCATGATCAGGTCACTCCTCTACCTGACGGTGACAAGGCCAGATATTCACTTCAGTGTGTGCCTGTGCGCACGCTTTCAAGCTTCACCAAGGACGTCGCACCGGCAAGCCGTCAAGAGGATTTTCAGGTACCTCAAGTATACTCCCGATCTTGGTCTTTGGTATGTGTCAGGGGGTGAGACCTGGACAGATCCGCAAGGAAGTGATCCTAAGCGGTTTGCAGGTTAATGGCGATCAAGAGCTAAGAGCTTTGGTGGTTGCACGTAGAACGAGCACGGAACACGGCAAGCAAAGCAGGACACATGTGGACACAGTGGTTTATACTGGTTTGGGCCTCCGGAGAGTAAAACCCTACGTCCAGTTGTTTGGGAATTGCGTGAGTAGGAATGCGATGCCCTAGAAGGGTGCCCAAGGCCGCCTTATATCAGCTGGCGTGCCTTGGGTTACAAGTCAGACCTGAGTCCAGGTCGGTTACATCATGGGAAGCAATCTAGGCAGATTACAAGGGTTTGCCTGAGATTCTCGGACTATCTGGTAGCGCCCAGCCACGTCCTTTGTATTGACTTGCACGGCAAGGCTTCTAGAAGAATCTACGATCTGGATAAGGTCGTCCGGAGTCATCGTGGTCTTGGTCAAGGTTGTTGGGCCCACTAACAGGTCGACGGGGCTTCTGACAGGTCGGGTCCACTCGTCAGGGACCTCTGGGTCACTGCCAGGTGGGACCCATAGGTGTCCACGTCTCTCAAGCCCCGATCGACGTGTAGGCGAAGCGGCCGAGACGGAGTTGTGTCGAAGCGAAGCGCAGGCGCAGCACCGGTAAGATCGCGTAGGGTGCACGGTGATCCAAAAAGGAAAACCCGCCACTTCTTGGACGAAGCCAAACGCAGGGCTTCTGGAGCAAAGTTCCAGAAGGTCGAAGTGAAGGCGAGATGATCTTGAGAAGTCCCGGCGACCTGACCCGAATCAGGCATAATGCCACAGCAAAGCTGCAATGCTGACCATAGGAAGGTCGAGCAGAGAAGTGCTGGAAGCAGGCTTCCAGTAGGTCGATGCGACACTGTAGAAGAGGGCATCGCAAGACGCACTTGTAGAGTAGCCCCCGAGCAGTAAATCGACCAGAATGGCCGGTTTGATGCTCAAAAGAAGAAAAGAAGAACTTGCGGCCGTTGCGGGACCATCCATTGCTCCATCCGATGAGAGTAAAACCAAGTTGTAGAGAATCTCCAGGAAGAAAACGCCAAAAAGCCGCAGTCAGTCAGGGCCTGAATCACTGAAGCACTGATGCGCTGTAACGACACAGGGTGTCAGTAGCAAACACAGCAGACGCACAGGCGGGCACTGTAGGGCCATGTGACGCCGTCCACATGCAGCACAAGATGCCATCCACCCGCAAAGGACAAAAGGTCGCCAGTAGTTGTACAGGTAGGGGATAGGCACACCATTATCTCTCACAGGTGAACAGTACCTCGTGCTCCACGTGTGAACAGTGTTGTCATGGATAAGGATCCAATGCCGAGCCACCAGGGCTATAAATAGGGGTCATTGCTATGGAGCAAAGCACCCACTCATCTTGTAGAGCCATGGAGACCCAGTGTAGTAATTCTCCCAGTCCAAGGACTTGCGTCCGTCCTCCAGAGCTTAGAGTAGAAGCCGAAGATGCTTGAATCCAGAAGAATGCTTGCGAGATGTGAAGAAATCGATCAGCTGTTTCTCCCGCGCCCAACGAGGAATCCCGGGGAGATGCCAAGGGGCCTTTGCCCTCACCGGATCCCTCCCGGAGGAGCACCTAGCGGCCCTGGTGGTCAAGGAAGACCCAAGGTGGTGCAGGTCACCGTCGGGTTCTGCCAGGGGCAGCCAAGGGAAGCTTTGCCGGCGTGAGTAGAGGTGGCTGTGTTATTTCTCTTCCCGACTCGGGAGAGAGTTTTCTTCACAGGTCCTGGACCCAGAAGAAAGTTTGCGATGCATCTTGGTAGGGCAAATTGCATCGCAAACCGTATTCGGGGTGATACGGGGCCATTAATATCTTTGTACCTTGTAATCGGCCTTGGGCTGAAGTACTTGTAGCTTTCAAAGCTTGTTTGTAGTCCATTTGTAGCAAATGTTATTTTATCGAGTCGTTGAAGAGATGCCAAGGCAGCAATGACACTGGTGACAAGGTCCTGGCTAGGCGAACGTTGCACATCGACCTCTAGGAGGCCACAGGAAGTGCGAAACTAGCTGTGTCGACCTGAATCGACGTGGCCGTTACGTGACGACATAACATATACTATGAGCCCATAAGGCATAGGTCTAGTCGACCTAAGAGGAAGTAGGAACCCCATCGACCCAGGAGACAGCGGGGCCTCAGGCGATGTACTGACCCGAAGGTCTTGAAAAGTAGCAATGCTACATTCACCCAGGTGGCAACAGGGCCTCAGGCGATTCATCGACCCGGAGATCGTCCAACGGGCAGCGGGGCCTTGACGCACTGGGCCGTTGGTGAAAGAGGTCTCAGTGACCTAGTAGGCAATGAGGCCTTGTCGACCCAGGAGGCAACGGGGCCTCAGGCGATGCGTTCGACCTAGGAGCGTCGGGGCCTCGGGCAACGCATAAATGGTCAAATCGACCTAGAAGGCAGTAGTGCCTTGTCGACCTCAGGGAGGCGACGTACCAGTTCGGCATAATTCCAACTAGCCGGAGCCGCGAAGGCAAAGCCATTGGAAAATTACGGGAGGGGGCTTGAAGAAAAATTTACCGGGTCCATGGACGCTTGGCCGTTGACAGCGAGGTGAACGGGCATAGAATCCCGTTGCGGCTGAGAGCCGTTAGGCCGAAAGAGCCGTTACAACTCAAAGCCAACAGGTCGAAAGAGCCGTTCGACGATATAGCCGTTGGCGGCTTAGCCGTTAGGTCGTGGACCCAGGCAAGAAGACGTTGGCGACGCGGAGCGCGCGGGGACTACTGAGGGACCACCCAAAAAAGGTAGGGTCGCAGGGGGGAGACCCACTCATCCCCATTTCCTCGCGCACGCTAGGGTTCCGCCGCTGCCAATCCACTTGCTCTGTAGAGAAGCCGTCACGCCGTCGCACATCGCTGCGCTGTAGATTCCGCTCCGCCGTGCAGCACCACATGCGCGTGAAGTCGCTCCTGGTTAGCCGTAGCAAATCCACTGGATTCCTCGAGGAGGAAATGGCGGCGGTGATGGCTCCGAACCCAGAGGATGTGTGGGAGACGTCCGTGGTGACGGAAGATATGCTGAAGGACCTCGTCGGGCGCGGCTTATTGGAGCCGAAGAATCTGGTGGGGTGGAGGGAGGCCTCCGGCGAGCCGTTCCCCTCGGAACGCACAGATGAGACAGTGACCTTCATCGCGCACGTGGAGCGCGGATTCGCCGTGCCAACCGGCGACTTCTTCCGTGGGCTGCTGCACCACTACCACGTCGAGGCGGTGCATCTGGCGCTGAACTCCATCATCACCATCACGGGCTTCATCCACATGTGCGAGGCGTACATGGGCATTCCCCCGCACATGCTCCTATTCTGGCACTTCTTCGAGCGGAAGAAGACCAGGAGGAACGACGTCATCGGCAGTCTCACCTTCAGCCTTCGGAAAGGCATGAAGGACATCTTCATCGACATGAGCTACCAGACAACACCCAGGGCTGGCAGCAGGGTTGGTTCTACATCGACAACCCCGAGCCAGCCCTGGCAAGGACGGGACTAGAGCCCGTGTGGGCACCGGAGTGGACAAGCTCGATCTCATCCCGAGAGATCGAGTCGATCCAGCCGCTTCTGCAAGACCTGCAGAGGCTGAAGGCCAAAGGCCTCACTAGGGGCGCGGTGGTGATCAACTACACCCGACGGCTCCTGCAGCCGATCCAAAGTCGAGTGCACTCGGCGTATGAGTTCTAGGGTCAGAGCGACCCGACAAGGATGCAACAGCGGAAGGTCTCCAAGGAGGAGATGGTGCGCCGCGTGAAGGATCTCTTCCGCGGGGTGATCAGGAACAAGAACTACCCCAAGGCGTTCAGTCTGCTACGCCCTCCGCCTTCGGTGAGTAATCTTGCAGTTTATTCAATTCTAGGTCGAAGTTCTCATTTTCCGCCTTATACTAGCCTGACAGGTCGTTGGTGATCTTGGTATGTAGGAGCGCGAGGCGCTGTTCTGGTGCCCGACCATGCCACCCACCGAGGGTGTGCCGCTCTACAAGGTCCAGGCCGCAGAGGAGATCATAGAGCCGCCAGAGGTGCTCCGGGACGAGTACCTCTCTGACTCGACGGTGGGGGAGAGCGAGGACGAGGCTCCCACCAGTGAGAAGGCCACCATGAAGGTCGTCCCAACGAGGCGACGCACGCGCTCCACAGTGAAGAAGGCGGCGGCATCCAAGGCCGTGGCTTCGATCGCGGCGACACAGAGCGCCGAAAAGAAGACGAGGTCGAGGAAGCGAAAGCAAGCCACGGCATCCTCTGGTACTGGATCTGCCAGTGTCGAGGTCGACACCAGTGCTGCTGGCGAAGAAGAAACCAGGTCGCCTAGCCCTAGGGCCAGGCAGGGGAAGGACAAGGTCCCCAAGGTCGCCAGTAGCGACACTCCGAAGGGCGACGCCGGAGAATCCAGTGAGTCAGGCTCAAAGAGCAAGTCAGCAAGGAAGGCCCCGCCAAAGCCGGTGAAGCCCGTGCTGAAGTCCAGGTATATCGGCACGAAACCTTTGACGCAAGTACTCCCAATTGTGGCTCTTTTGGACTAACACGTCGTTGTTGTAGGGCGACGGGCCCCGGATCAAGCTTGGGCAAGAGTGCCGTGGGGCAGGATGCCCTTAGGCATAAGTCGACACCGCCGCCGGAGCAGCAATCTCCAGCGGCATCCGCAGCGGGAGGGCCAACGCAAAGGACCCCGCCAACTGCTAAGGCCGCGGCAACCGAGCCACAGGTCAAGATGCCGCATCAAGAAGTGCTGCGGGATGAACCCCTGCCCTCACCCCGACGGGAGGTCGAGGGAAAGGGAGAGGATGCCTAGGAAGAGGACGCGGACATGCACCTTTTGGCGGGCTCCGTCTGGGAGGCTGACGTAGAAGCTGATCACCACAACCTTGTGGAGTACAAGGATGCACAGCAGACGATCTGCCGTGTCTTGGTGGTAAGTTTAGAAACCTTGAGACCTTAAATTGTTGCACCATAGAACGTTGTCTCTAACCAAAGTCATGTATGCAGTCCCTTAGACACCGCGCCCATGCCAGGGTGAACGTGGTGAAGGCTGGGGCCGCCGCGCAGGTCGAGTTGGTCCAGGTGCGGCAAGAGCTGCACCAAGCCAAGGTCGATGCGGCTACAGAAGTCCAGCGTGTCAAGGACGCGCTGTCGAGGCAGGCCCAACGGGAGGCCGATGCGTTGAAGAAGCAGCTGGAGGAGGCCAAGGCCAAGCTCAAGGTCGCCGAGGACGATGCCAAACTAGTCCGCGAAGGTAACCCCAGGTTCATCCGGGATTTTCCATGCCTCACGACTGTCGTGTAGACCTAATCTGTTGTCCTTTTGTTGCAGAGGCGAGGAAGGCTGAGGCCAAGCTGAAGAAGGACTTGCAGGACACCAAGCAGCAGGTGAAGACCCTCAAGGAGAACACCAAGAAGGCGCAGGATGGTGAGTACTACGCTCTCCGCAAGGCCACGTACAAGCACGACGCGCGGAAGGACTTGGAGGTTAGCCTTGCTCAGGCCATGCAGAGCCTTATTAATCCTGGTGCGATCATTGCAGATCTGGAGAAGCGGTTGAACGAGCTCAAGGAGCATGCAGCGTACCTGATGGACATGTATGTCCCTCAGGAGAACCCGGAGGAGCCACTCGAGCTGGCGGCACGCCTGGAGGCGGCACCGGAGCGCATCAAGACCGTGATATTAGACACGGGCAAGATCGCTGTGTCGGCGGCCCTGGCCGCGGTGAAGCACCATGCGTCGGAGTTCGACCTTCACAAAGTCACCGAGGACGTGGACGTGTCGGATCTCATCGAGGCCGAGGACGTGCAGGTCGTGACCGAGGAGGTCATGAAGAGGGTCGACCTGTAAAAGTAGGGTAGAGGTGCATCAAACTATTGATGTAGCCGGCCTAAAAGTTGGCCTTTTGTAATGTAAATATTATTTTAAGCAATGCCAGATGCCACATTTGCCCTCAATGCGTCTCTGCACTAGGTCGTGTGTATTCATAATATGCGTAGTTGCAAGACCAGGCCTGCTAACTGTGCGGCTCAATCGGGGAGACTTAGGCACAGCCAGTACGCGGAGGGGGGTCTTGGACCCACAGTCTTACAACCGCACACTTCAAAAATACACACAGGCAAGCGTGAAGGTCGACTGAGGACAATGGTGAAGAAAAGAGAATCCCCCAGGTCGGCACGACCCTTAGGTTGGCTAAGCCAAGCCCCCGAGCACTTCCAGGGCTGGGCCTGAACCAAGCCCCCGAGCGTGATCGGGGCCAGGTCGGAGCCAAGCCCCCGAGCATGTCGAGGGGGAGGGATGAAGATAACTTAAAAGGAAGGTCGAAGAATGAGACTTATATTTATTATTTATCAACTATGAGAGTACAGGGTACATAGCTTGTTTATTTTGAGCGGCAAACAGCTCCTAAGGATAGAAGCGACATAGATGCCCGATATTCCAGGCGTTCGGGACACCCTGGCCGTCGACCCACTAGAGGCGATAGGTCGCAGGACTAATAACTTCTTTTACGATGAAGGGGCCTTCCCAAGGCGCAGAGAGTTTGTGCATCCCCTTAGTATCCTGGATTCGCCGAAGAACCAGGTCGCCGACGTTGAAGGATCGCTCCTTGACGTTGCGATCATGTTACTGACGCAGCTGCTGCTCATGCTGTGCGTGTCGCATAAGGGCGGCCACACGATGTTCCTCGAGGCTGTCAAGGTCGACTCTGTGAGTCTTTTCCGCCTCACCCTCGTCGTACTGCTGGATACGCGGGGCACCGAAGGCGACGTCCGTGGGGAGAATTGCCTCCGACCCATAGACCAGGAAGAACGGGGAGTAGCCCGTAGCTGAGCTAACCTGGGTCCGGAGACCCCAGATCACATGGGGGAGTTTTGCTAGCCACCTGGTGGCATATGGCGACGCGTCATCGAAGATGCGGTCCTTGATGGCCTGAAGTACCATGCCGTTGGCACGTTCGACTTGCCCATTGCACCTTGGGTGCGCCACCGAGGAGTAGTATACGTCGATGAGGTTATCCTGGCAAAAATCCCAGAAGTCAGTACCCGTGAAGGCCGACCCAAGGTCGGTGACGATCTTGTTAGGCACCCCGAAGCGGTGTGTGATCTCCTCGATGAACTTTGTCGCCTCCTTCGATGATATGTTAGACATGGGTTTAACCTCGATCCACTTGGTGAATTTGTCCACTGCGACGATGATGTGACGGTAGCCGCTAGGGGCGGTTCTGAAAGGTCCCACCGAATTGAGACCCCAGACTGCGAAGGGCCAAGATGGGGGGATGGTACGGAGGGCCTGAGCCGGTAGGTGCTGCTGCTTGACAAAGAACTGACACCCCTTGCACCAGCGCACCAACTCTTGAGCATCAGCCATGGCCGTGGGTCAGTAGAAGCCGGATCTAAAGGCCTTACCCACTAGGTTGGCAGAGGCCGCGTGGTTGCCGCACTCGCCGCCGTGAATGTCGGCGAGAAGCTGTAGCCCGTCGGAGCGCAAGATGCACTTCATGAGAACGCTGGTGGAGGCTGAGCTGCGGTAGAGCTCTTTGCCAATCACAATGTAGTTAGCACTACGACGTGTTATCTTCTTGCGCTCTGCCTTCTCCTCGGGGACTCGGCCATCGAGGAAGTAAGCGAGAATGTCGTCCCGCCAATCATCTTCGGCATCGACCATCAGGACGTCGCGGCTGCCGAAGGGAGCCACCTCGACCTCTGGAGGGTCTGTCCCGAGCCTGATGGAGGGCTTGTGTAGGTCTTGGACGAACACGCCGGCCGGAACCAGGGCGTGTTTAGAGCCTAGCTTGGAGGGTATGTCGGCTGCCATGTTGTAGTTACGCGACACGTGATGGAACTCGATGCCCTCGAAGTGGCCTTCGAGCTTGCGTACCTCGGCACAGTACGCGGTCATGGTCTCCTTCTTGTCGTAATTCTTGTTGACTTGGTTGATGACTACGTCGGAGTCACCGTACGCCACCAGGCGCTTGATCCCCAGGGAGACAACGATGTGGAGCCCGTGGATAAGGGCCTCGTACTCAGCGCCGTTGTTGGATGCCTTGTAGTGGATCTGGAGGACGTACTTTAGTTGATCGCCCTGGGGCGAGATGAACAGTACGCCTGCACCGGCTCCTTCTAGGTTCAGGGAACCGTCGAAGTACATCGTCCAGTGCTCAGGTCGTTCCGTGGGCGGAGGCTGCTGGAGCTCCATCCACTCGGAGATGAAATCTGCGAGGATCTGCGACTTGATAGCCTGCCGTGGGCAGAACTCTAGGTCGAACTCGCCAAGCTCGATGGACCACTTGACGATGCACCCCCGTGGTGTCGCGACTGCGTAGGATTTTGCCAAGGGGGGAGTTCGAGACGACCTTGATCTTGTGTGCCTGGAAGTAATAGCGCAGCTTGCACGAGGTGAAGAGCAGAGCATAAAGCATCATCTGCGGTTGGGAGTATCGAGTCTTGCTGTCGGAGAGTACCTCGCTGACGTAGTAGGCAGGGCACTGCACAGGGTAGAGTTGCCCCTCTTCAGGTCGTTCTGCCACAAGGACAGCGCTGACCACTAGGGTGGTTGCGGAGATGTAAAGGAGCAGGGTCTCCTTAGGCGCCGGGGCCACCATCACCGGTGGTGACGACAGGAAGTCCTTGAGTTTTTCCAGGGCCTCATCGGCCTCGTCCGTCCAGACGAACTTGTCGGCCTTCTTCAGCAGCTTGAAGAAAGGGAGGTCCTTCTCTCCAAGTTTGCTGATGAATCGACCTAGGGCCGCAATCATGCCGGTGAGCTTCATGACGTCTTTCTTCTTCGTAGGCCACTTCATCCTGCAGATGGTATCCACCTTGGTGGGGTTGGCCTCAATGCCACGGTGGCTCACCATGAAGCCTAGGAGCTTTCCAGATGGAACGCCGAAGACACACTTCTCTGGTTTAAGCTTCCATCGGTACCTCCGTAGGTTGTCGAATGTCTCCTACTAGGTCGGCGATGAACTGATCCTCCACCGTGGTCTTGATGACCACATCGTCGACGTAGGCTTGAACGTTTTTGCCGATCTGGGACGCTAAACACTTCTGGATGGCCTTCTGGTAGGTCGTGCCGGCGTTTTCAGGCCAAAGGTCATGGCCGTGTAGCAGTAGATACCGTGCGGCATTATGAACGCCGTCTTGTCTTGGTCAGAGACCTTCAAGGCTATCTGGTGATACCCTGAGTAGCAGTCAAGGAGGCACAACAGGGCGCTCCCGGCTGTGGAATCGACGACTTGGTCAATGCGAGGCAAAGGAAACGGGTCCTTAGGGCAGTGCCTGTTGAGATCGGTGTAGTCGATACACATTCTCCATTGACCGGTCTTTTTTGGTACAAGAACCGGGTTTGAAAGCCAAACCGGGTTTTTACACTCTCGGATAAATCTGGCAGCTAGGAGATTGACTACTTCTACCCTAATAGCCTCTCTGCGCTCCTCAGCGAAGCGACGTAGCTTTTGCTTGATGGGACGGGCCGTCTTGCTTACATCGAGGGAGTGCTCAGCCAGCTACCGTGGGACACCTGGCATATCCGATGGAGACCACGAGAATATGTCAGCATTATCCCAGAGGAAACTGGTGAGCGCGAGTTCCTATTTCTCCCCCAGGTTTTCGCCGATGACGACGGTCTTGCTTGGGTCTTCTAGGCCAAGGCACAGGCGCTTGGTCGATGGAGCAGGGTCCACGGCCGTCTCTGTGCGCTTCTGCTCCGGGATCTTCAGGTCGGCAGGGTCGACCTGCTTTGCCTCCGCGAGGAGGACCGTGGAGGCGGCTTTGGTAGCCTCGGTCGCGGCTATCTCAAGGGCCTCGTTGTCACACTTGAAGGAGATGAGGAGGTCCCCTTTGACGGTGAGGACCCCGTACGGCGCCGGTATCTTCAGCACTTGGTAGGTGTAGTGCGGGATGGCCATGAACCTGGCCAGCATCGGGCGACCTAGGATCGCATGGTAGGAGGACTTGAAGTCCGCAACCTCAAAGTTGAGGTACTCCGTGCGGTAGTTCTCCTGGATGCCGAAGGTGACCGGCAGGGAGACCCGACCCAGGGGGTAGGACGCCTTCCCTGGCACGATACCGAAGAACGGCTCATCGGAGGCTGTGATTCTGCTGAAGTCGAACTTCATCTTCGTCAGCGTCTCGACGAAGATGATGTTGAGGCCATTGCCTCCGTCGATGAGGGTCTGGGGGAGCAGGGCTCCCTCGATTATGGGTTCCATGACCAGCGGGTAGGACCCGGGGTCACGGATGTGTACCCAATGGTCCGCCCTGGAGAACGTGATGGCCTGCTCGGACCACCGCAGGGGCGTCGTAGGCTTGGTGTGGATGTGGAGGATCTCGTTGTAGTCCTTCTTGTACTACCGGCGGCTGATTTCACCCTTGATGCCACCAAAAACGATGTTGATGGTACGGTCAGCGCGCTGGAAAGGCCCGTTGGGGTTGCCGGTCTTGGGGGGTGACGACAATCTTGGCTCCTCGCGCTGCTCGCGACGATCCTCCTGACGGCGGTCGTCGGTGCGCTCCTCACGACGTGGTGGGTCGTTGTCGCGACGGTCGCGGTTGTCGCGGTTGTCGCGGTCGTGGCGGTCTCGCCAGTCGTCGCGGTGGTTGTTGCCATAGCGTCGCGACGTGTAGCGGTCACCGTCGCTCTTAGAGCGCTTCGGGTCCGTCGAGGAGAAGACCCGCTTGAGCTGCGAGCACTCACGGAGAGTATGGGTCGCATTCTCAAGGAAGCCGCAGATGCTGTCGAGTGCGGTATCGAACTCCACCTGGTTGAACGTCGAAGGTCAACGCCCTTCAACGGCTAGGACCTCTGAGGGTCGTTTGCCGAGTTTGGAGGCGTTGCCTCCGGCAGATGTGCCAGCGTCGGTGACGGTGCCAGCGTCGAACTGATTCATCAGCGCGTCCTCTGTGTCGATCAACTTGTTGACGACCTCCATGAGGGCGGCGACTGTAGTGGCTCCAGACTCGTGGACCTTCTCGAAGACCTTGCGGTCCCTGAGGCCCTTCTTGTAGCAGTCGACGATCTGGTCGTCTCTTACGCCGACGCAGGTGTTGCGGTTCATGAAGAACCTGTCGATGTAGTCGCGGAGCCGCTCCTTGTTTCGCTGGACGACCCTGTCAAGGTTGAAGACGTTGCCAGGTCGACTGTATGTCGCCTGGAAGTTGGTCGTGAACTCTTTGGAGAGGTCGGCCCAGGAGTTGATGCTCCCCGGCTGAAGGTTGTGGAGCCATAGCAATGGGGCTTCGCCCATCACCAGCGGGAAGTAGGCCGCCATGTGGTCGTAGGTGCCGCCAGCGGCTTGGACAGCGACGATGTAGGTCTGAAGCTAGATGTCAGGGTTGGAGCGCCCGTCGTACTTCTGGACCTTAGGCTTGAAGCCCGTGGGGTAGACCACCGACCTGAATCGGGGTGCAAGCACGTGGAAGCAGACCACCGCTTCTGCGTCGGCGCTTGCTACAGCACCGTCGGGAGTAGCTTGGTCGGCCGCCGCAGGGACCACGACCTGGGATCGAGGCTGGCGGTTGACTGGAGGGGTGATGTATAGGTCATCGGGTGGGCCGTGCTGCTGCTCGTAGTCGACGCGGCGCGCCAGCTCGATCCAGTGACGCTCTCGATCCTCTTGCTCCTGGGCGCGGTATGCCGGACCAAGGCGACCGTATGCACGATCGTACTCAGCCCGGCGCCGGATCTCCACCTCGTCTCGCTCACGATGGCGCCTGTCGACGTCGTCACAGATGTCGCGGTTCTGGCGGTTGGCATTGATGTTGTCGCGAAAGTCGCGGCCTCCCCCCTGGTTGGGGTTGTTTTGGTCGACCTCCTCCACAATAGGTGCGAGAGGGGCCTGTCGGTTCCCGCGTTGCCGGTTGGACCGGCTTTGCGAGTGGCGCGTTGATGAAGATGCAGCTGACTTGGAAGCAGAGCTCTTCTCCTCCATCATGGCAGTGGCGACACGGAGGTAAGCTAGGGCTGCCTCGTTGGCCGTCGTGGGCGGTGCCTGTTGCAGACGAGCGAAAGCAGCACCCAGGTTGGCCTGGGGGCTATTGAACGTCGGGATGCCAACCTCCTCGAACTTGAGGCGCAGATCCCGAGCACAGCGCGGGACTTCGCAGCGACGCTCCTCCTCGCGTCGTCGTGCGCAATCGGCATTACCACGCACGCGTGTGGCCTCCTGGGAGTCCGTATCTCCGACGCGTGGGGGTTCGTTCTCCGAGACAACGAGGACTTCGCGATCCGAAAAGCCGTGGGTGTTGGGCGTGAGACGCACCAACGGTTGCTGAAACTCTCCGTTGTCCATGGACTGGGGAGTCTTTAGGTCGCGGCGAGGCAGCCCCTGGACGACCCGCTTGCGCAGCTTGCAGTCACGTAGCGTATGCCTCGCATCCGGGTGGAAGGTGCAAGACACATCGAGAGGGTCACGACTTGGCTTTCGGTAGACCCACTTGCGCAATCTGCAGTCGCACAGCGTGTGCTTCGCATCCTGGTGGAAGGTGCAAGGCACGTTGAGGGGGTCAGGTCTTGCGTCAGGGACCGGCACTGGGTTGTCGGAAGTACGTCGCCCAGATTGGATCTGGGTCTTCTTGGCCACGACACGGGCTGGCTTTAGGTCGCCAGGCGAACGTCGTCTAGATTGGATCTGGGCGGCTTTGGCCATCACGTCCAAGTGGACAGCGGCCGTGGGTCGTAAGCTGTGGGGAAAGGCAGGGAGCCGCGAGGCCATCCGCACCGAGCGCTCAGCTTGCTCGCAGATGCGAATGGTCTCGCCCATCATGTCGATGACTCGCTCCATCCCCTGGACGAGGTCGTAGGGTTTGGGCGGGCGGGTTTCTGACAGTAGATCAGAATCCAGTCCGGCGGCGGAGGTCGTCGGAGGAGCAACATCGATCGGAGCCGGAGTCGTCGCGTCGAAGGTGCCGAAGGTGATCTCGGGGGCGCTAGCGAGGATGCTGGCCATGCTTGCCGAGAAGATGACGCCGGATCTGGCCACCATGCTGCACAACGAGCTCTTGACCACCCCTACCTGGCGTGCCAACTGTCAGGGGGTGAGACCTGGACAGATCCGCAAGGAAGTGATCGTAAGCGGTTTGCAGGTTAATGGCGATCAAGAGCTAAGAGCTTTGGTGGTTGCACGTAGAACGAGCACAGAACACGGCAAGCAAAGCAGGACACACATGGACACAGTGGTTTATACTGGTTCAGGCCTCCGGAGAGTAAAACCCTACGTCCAGTTGTTTGTGGATTGCGTGAGCAGGAATGCGATGCCCTAGAAGGGCGCCCAAGGCCGCCTTATATCAGCTGGCGTGCCTTGGGTTACAAGTCGGACCTGAGTCCAGGTCGGTTACATCATGGGAAGCAATCTAAGTGGATTACAAGGGTTTGCCCGAGATTCTCGGACTATCTGGCAGCGCCCAGCCGCGTCCTTCGTATTAACTTGCACGGCAAGCCTTCTAGAAGAATCTGCGATCTGGATAAGGTCGTCCGGAGTCGTCGGGGTGTTGGTCAAGGTCATTGGGCACACTAACAGGTCGACAGGGCTTCTGACAGGTACGGTCCATTCATCAGGGACCTCTGGGTCACTGCCAGGTGGGACCCACAGGTGTCCACGTCTCTCAGTATGCGGCTTCTTCGACTCTTACTCTTCACGGTTTTTCGGATGCTGATTTCGCGAGTTGTCGTTTAGATCGCAAGTCAACTTCTGGGCAATGTCAGTTTTTTGGTTCGTCTCTTGTTTCTTGGTCTTCTCGCAAGCAGTCTAGCGTTGCCCAATCCACCACAGAAGCTGAATATGTTGCTGCCGCTAGCTGTTGCTCCCAGCTCCTTTGGATCATGCAAACTATGAGAGACTTTGGCTCGAGATTTTCCCATGTCCCACTTCTATGTGATAGCACCAGTGCCATAAGCGTAGCCAAAAACCCAGTGCTCCACTCCAAAACCAAACACATAGAGGTGAGGTACCACTTCCTGAGAGATCATGTCGAGAAAGGAAACATTGAGCTAGCCCATGTATCCACCCAAGACCAGCTTGCAGATATCTTCACCAAACCACTTGACCAAGCAACCTTTGCCCGCTTGCGAGGAGAGCTTGTGAAGGACCGATTAGGCGAACCAGAGAGGGGGGGAGTGAATGTGAGCCGATAAAAATTCTTCTCGAAGGAGATGAGAACTCCAACAAGACGAACACGGCTTCCAACTCACGTCTCCGACTCAACTACCCAAGTTGGTCAAGACCACACAGCCACTGGAGTGCTACTGGTCCTAGGAACCAACACTCAACCTTACGAGCCAAAACTCACCGAACCACACAGCGGAAACTTGCACGGCTTGCTGCCTGTGCTACACCGGTCAGACCGATGGCCTGCGCCGGTCAGACCGGTGACACCGGTCAGACTGGTGGACAGAGCCGGTCAGGCCGGTGGCTACAGCAGCCGCACAGCAAACATTCCAGGAAGCCTCAGTGACTCCTCTAGGCCCTGGAACAAAAACCACCACGAAACACAACCTGTGAGGAAGAAGAACCCCTCACAAAGCCTAGCAAAACAACTCCAAACACGCCAAGAACTGATCAGCAGGACCACGGGACAAAACCACACGGACAAGGCTATTCCCCGAGACAAAAACCCACCAAGGGCTAGCACCGGTCAGACCGGTCAAGAGCACCGGTCAGACCGGTCGTGCCTGGGCAGCTCGGGATGAACAGCGCCCGCGAGTCAACTCCTCCAAATCCAACTCCCGATCTCCCGATCCGCTCCACGGTTTTGCACAAGACTTTGGGGATAGTAGGAACACCTCATGGGTACTCCATAGCCAAGATTTGGTCCACCAAAACTTGTCAAATCAAGAGGAATCGAAAAAATCCCACCAAGAACGCCTCTAACCCTAGAGCCACGAAAACCCTAAAATCGAGCCCCTTTGCTCACGGATTTGGAAGGGGAATCAAAGGGAAAAGAACCACGAAGGGTTCATGCATACATCCCCCACCAAATCCCAAAGAGAAAGGCCTCGAAATCGCTCCAAGAAAATCGTCAAGAAAGGGCTCCGAAAATCACCAAAAAGGAGAAACGGGAAAGACACATCCAAGCCTTGAGGAACCACGCCGAATCATCTATACATACCAAAGAGGTTCATACAAGGTCTAGCTTGCCGCCCGATCATCCTTCCCTCTCACAAGATCTCACCATGAAGCTCTCAAGCTAGTCCTACGAAAATCCTAAGAAAATAGGAAGGAAAATAGGAAAACCAAATGAGCTAGGGTTCCAAGAGATGGCTGCCATCCTCTCACCACTTGGGTTATATGGAGGCAACCGAAAGACGAGAATACCCTTACTAGCTAACTAGGGATACATGCCCCTCGAGGGCGAAATTGGAAGTCTTTGTCTTCGCACCATCGGACGGATGCCCAGCGACCGCAAACTTGCTTAGCCTCGACGCAAGCCTTGCGATCCCGACGCGTGTCCTCCGCTTCGAAGATTCCGGACTGCGTCGTCGCACACCGGTCAGACCGGTGCTCCTCACCGGTCAGACCGGTACCCACCGGTCAGACCGGTCTGGAGCTGTGCACCTCCGTCTTCGGTTCTTCGGTCTTGGCTTTGTGGATCAACCAAGGAACCTAGTGATTTTCTGGTGAACCACCGGAAACCCCGCGAACTCGGTGTAGCCTCCGCCAATCACCACTCATGACTCGGCTCCCACGTAGTCCCGGCTCGACCTTGGTTTTGAGGCTCAACCAAGAAACCGTCCATGACTTCATCTTGCCGTTCTTGCCACCATGCGGCCCGCACTTGACCCCGCTGGCCACCGGGTCCCTCGAACCAAGCCTACTTGTCTTCTCCACACCTGGAGGCCTCACCGGCAACGACCTTTCACGCTTGTTCTTCACCTGCACCTGCACCAGTCAAGCCGCAACCTGCATCTGCAATACTTAGCCAAGAATCAGTCCACACCACGTTGTCAATCACTCATCACACCAGGAAGCGACCATCCACCGGTCCTCGAACCACACCTGGCTCTCAATCTCCCCCTTGATGAGTGCATTGACAACACACACGTTTTGGTAACCAAGAGAAAAGGAAAAGAAAAGAAACGACTAAAAGGAACTCCAACAAGCGATCGAAAGCCAAAGAAAAGGCAAAGAGCAAGATCACTTGAAGAAGACAAGTCTCGGACCCCTTAGGCAAGGGCAACGGCTCGACACATCCGAGACAAAACATGCTCAAGCAAAGAGCACAAACCATCAAACCAAAGCTCGAAAACCACAAAGAGCTCCCCCTGCACACATGCAAGCTCCCCCTGAACCAATGCAACTCCCCCTGGACAAATGCATGCGAACCACTTCACGAAACAGAGCAGCTGCAACAGCTCAGCTCTGACCGGTCAGACCGGTCGACACCACCGGTCAGACCGGTGCGCAACATGTGAACAGGACCAGCACTCTGACCGGTCAGACCGGTGACCTCAACCGGTCAGACCGGTGCACAACAGAGCCCAAAAATGGCTCGAAACCACCTGAAAACCTTCCAAATGCATTCAGTAGGCCAAAACATGCTCAAACTTCTCCCCCTTGTTGACAATGCATGAATCAAGCCAAAAATGGAAAAAATGCAACCTAGAGCTTCTCAAATAGACAAAATTCAACATAGGATGCTACACATGTCCAAACAAGCAAGTTAGATACTCTATAGCTTCGTAATGACATAAACTTCATGATCACCAAGTTTCACAACCATTGGGCGAAGCTAAGATAGAATTTAGCAATTTTGCGAAAAATCACCCTCTCATGAGCAAAGTCCTAAACATGAGCAAAACATGTCAAAATGGCAAAGCCACACAAACTTCATGCTAGGACAACCATTCTAAGCATAAGACCATCATAAACACCCACAAGCACCTCATGTCATGTCAAAGCCACCGAGCCATGTGCCTACTTCTATATATGAGACTTCTCATTGGTAGGCATCATGCAACGATTTAGCACCCAAAACAAATTAAAATTAGCACATATGACATGGGAGCACATTTTTTAAGCAATTTACATTTCATTTTCAGATTTATAATTGGTACATGAAATGTCTTTGCGACAAAAAGGAACTTATGCCCCTCCACAAGATGAAGCATGGGGGCTAAACATTCATGATGGCAAATGAGCCTTTGGCCCCATATGATCAAAATAAGCTATCCAACCACAAATTAAGCATAGCCAAGCCACTAAAACATGTCAAGATCATGTAAAGGCATTTACTCACAAGAGAGCATATATATGAAATTTTTCAAAAACATAGCCATCAACCATGGATATAAACCAAGATTATCAAGAGCTAAGCCAAACTAACCATAGCTTACCAAATTAGCTCACAAAGACATATATGTCATTCCATGGTGAACAATGTATATAGGAGAAGCCTTTCCTAAACAATGCATATGATACAAAATGCATGCAACCTAAGATACAAAGATGCCTATACATCATGTTACATATGCCATGCCAAATGCAAGAAATGCACAAAGGAAAGCTATACATATGCTACAAAGGAGCTCCCACACGCCAACTCAAGAAAACAAACAAACACCAAGCTCCCCCCGCAAACGAGTGAAAGTTGCTTGATCTAGGGGTTTGGTGAAAATATCGGCTAGTTGTTCATGTGTGGGTACATGGATCAAAGCTATCTTCCCTTTCTCTACGTTGTCTCTCAGAAAATGATACCTCACTTCTATGTGCTTGGTTTTGGAATGGAGCACTGGGTTCTTTGCAACGCTTATGGCACTGGTGCTATCACATTGAATTGGGACATGGGTATACTCCTCACCAAAGTCACTCATGGTGTATGTGATCCAAAGGAGCTGAGAGCAACAACTAGCTGCGGCCACATACTCTGCCTCGGTAGTGGATTGAGCAACACTCGACTATTTGCGGGAAGACCAAGATACCAAAGAAGAACCCAAGAACTGGCAAGTCCCAGAAGTGGACTTCCTATCCAACCGACACCCGGCAAAATCCGCGTCTGAAAATCCATGAAGCGCCAAAGAAGAAGACGCAGAGTACCAAAGGCCGAAGTCGGGAGTGTGTCGCAAATACCTGAAAATGCGCTTGACTGCTTGCCGATGCGAAGTCCTCGGAGACGCTTGAAAACGAGCGCACAGACACACCGAGAATTGGATGTCCGGCCTCGTCGCCGTCAAGTAGAGGAGTGACCCGATCATGCTCCGGTACTCCTTCTGGTCCACGTGTTCACCTTCCTCGTCCGCATCAAGAGCTGTAGTCGTACTCATAGGCGTTGCCATAGCCTTGGAGTCCTCCATCTTGAACTTCCTCACAATGTCCTTGGTGTACTTAGCTTGGTGCACAAATGTTCCTTCCTTTGATTGCTTGATTTGTAGCCCGAGGAAGAACTGCAACTCGCCCATCATGCTCATCTCAAATTCCCTGGTCATGTCTTCTGCAAACCTTGCAACAAGAGAGTTACACGAGCCACCAAAGACAATATCATCCACGTATACCTGCACAATCAGGATATCTCTGCCCTGCCTGAGGAGAAACAAGGTCTGGTCGACCTTCCCCATCTCAAACCCTCTCTCAAACAGGAACCCCCTCAACCTATCATACCAAGCTCTAGGCGCCTGCTTCAACCCATACAGCGCCTTCCTCAACTTGTACACCCGGTGAGGGTACTTCTCACTCTCAAACCCCGGTGGTTGCCTCACAAACACCTCTTCCTCCAACACACCGTTCAGAAAAGCACTCTTCACATCCATCTGGTACAACTTGAACCCTTTAGCCACGGAAAAGGCTAGAAGGATCCTGATCGCCTCCAAACGAGCTACAGGAGCGAAAGTCTCCTCGTAGTCGATCCCCTCTTTCTGACTGTACCCCTGAGCAACAAGTCTCGACTTGTTCCTCACCACTTCTCCTTTCTCTCCCTCTTTATTTTTCCACACCCATTTTGTCCCAATCGGCTTACACCCTGGGGGAGGGTCAACCAACATCCAAACTTGGTTCCTCTCAAAATTCTCCAACTCCTCATGCATCGAGTTAACCCAATTATGATCAGATAACGCGTGTCCAATGTCTTTGGGCTCAAAGGTGGCAACAAAAGCAGCATGAGCGAAATGAGAATTGTTCCGAACCCTCGACCGTGTAGTACGTTCATTCATGTCGCCGATGATTCTCGAAGCTGGGTGATCCACTTGCACTCGCCGGGAAGGTTCTCGCCTTGATGCTACCTCCCCCTCAACGGCAGCTTCGCCTTGATCTGGGTTTGTCGTTGTAGGTGTGGGAGAGGGTCCATTCTCGATCGTCGTCGAAGTAGTAGGTACACGTTCAGCCGCGGGCATCACACCGCTATCTTCATCATCTCCATGTTCATGCTCCTCCTCCTGAAAGATCTCCTCGCCAAGTTCGTCGTCACCTGCACACTCAAAAACAAGCTGACTACGTGGCTATGTCTCGTCGAAGGTTACCTCGCAAGTCTCCACGATTTGGTTAGTTTCAAGATTGAGCACACGAAATGCTCTAGAATGAGATGCATAACCAAAGAAAATGCCATCGACAGACCTAGCCTCGAACTTGTCCAACTTCTTCCCTTTCTTCAGAATGAAGCATTTACAACCAAAGACATGGAAGTGACTCACCTTGGGTGTGCGACCGTGCATCAACTCGTAACAGGTTTTCTTCTTGTGAACCCTGAGGTAGATCCTGTTCGACACATGGCACGCGGTATTGACCGCCTCAGCCCAGAACCTTCTCGGAGTCCTATGCTCGTCGAGCATCGTCCGAGCCATCTCGCACAAGGTCCTGTTTTTCCTTTCCACCACGCCATTCTGGGGAGGCGTATACAGACTCGAAAACTGATGTTCAAGACCCAAGTCATGGCAAAAGGTTTCGAAGCGAGAGTTTTTGAATTCCGAGCCATTGTCACTGCGGATCGCTCGTATGGCATCTCCGTGCCTCTCGTTTCTTAACCTCAAGACAAGATCTCGAACAAAACCAAACGTCTCCCCCTTCTCCTCAAGAAAGAACACCCACGCATACCGAGAGTAGTCGTCCACCACAACAAGGACATACCACTTCCCACCCGCAGATCGCACACGAGCTGGGCCAACAAGGTCCATATGGAGCAGCTCGCATGGACGCTCAGTCATCACATCGGTGAGAGGCGGGTGAGAAGAGGCTACCATCTTGGCATGTCTACACGGCGCACAAACCAACTCTTTCTCAAACCTCAACCGTGGCAATCCTCGGACCAAATTGAGTTTACTCAAGCGAGACAAAAGGTCAAAACTCAAGTGACCCAACTTCCTATGCCACTTCCACAACTCACTCGAAGAACCAGCCAAAAAGCAACGCTCCACACCAGGAGACTGAGAAAAATCAGCTCGGAACACTTGACCCTCGGGAACGACCATGCAAACAAGATCCCCCCGAGAATCTAAAATCCGAGAACCACCAGGCCGAAACAACACCTCAAAACCCTCATCCAACAACTGGGACACAGAAAGCAAATTGTATCCAAGCGATTGAACAAGAGCAACATGCCTGAGAGTGATCTTGTCACTTACCTTAATCTCACCTTCTGACAGCACACGCCCTCGCCCATTGTCCCCAAAGGTGATGTACTTCTTTGTCACCACCGGGACGAGACTTGAGAACCACCCCTTGTCTCCGGTCATATGCCTCGAGCAACCGGAGTCAATCAACCAAATGTTCTTCAAGTCTCCCACCTGAAATTCAAAAGCGAGCACGTGAGTGAACAAACGACTCAGCACTGGGGTTAGTACCAAAAGAGTAAAACCAGTGCCGAGCCATTTGCTCCAAAGTGGGGTTAGCACAAACCAAATCATCACGCCTATCAAAGCTACCACCACGGTAACCACCACGAGGGAACCAACCCTCTCTAGCTGGAGGAGGACGAAAGCCACGAAAGGGAAACCGTGAATCTTTCCTCCTCTCCATCTCAAAGCTATGACTCCTCCCACCCCCGTATTGAGCACGAGGTGGAGAACGCCTAGCAAACTAACCACCTGCAAACTTTCCAGACCAACCACCAGAACCACGACCTCCAGAACCAAACCGAGCATCCTCACGAGCACGAAACCCGACTCGCTGTCTACCCAGACCTGCACCGGTCTGACCGGTGTAGCTCAGCCAGCAGCAGCACCTACAGCCTTCCGGTCTCCCCAAGCCGGAACTATCCTCACAATCGCCTTGGCCCTGGGCATCTGCATACGAGGCTCAGGTACACCATTAGAGGGGTGGTACCTGTCCTTGTTAGCCCACTCTCTAGCCATTCTCTCCTCACGCTTCCTCTTGAAGCAAAACTCATCCTTGTGACCATCTCTCCCACAATACCCACAATGGAACTTTATGGGCTGTGGCTTAGGCTTAGGCTTAGGTTGGGGCTGCCCACTCGGCTTCTCACCCTTCTTCTCTCCTTCCTCACCTCCCTTTGGGCTCACAAACTTCACCGGTTTCTGAAAATCATTTGTTGGGTGAGGGAATATGGGTGGATCTGGAGTAGTGTCAAGTTTGTTTCTGAGATGGTTAGGCTTGGGCTCAAACTTGTTCTTGTGTCTGTTTGGTGGTGGGATAGGAATCTCTCCAACTCTCTCAACTCCCTCACCACAGTTCTCTCCAAGCTTGTCAGCCCCAAGTGCCTGACCATCATAGCGTTTGAAAGCCGCTATCATGATACCAAGCTGAGGCTCCTGACCTGACAACCAGCTCATACATTTTCTCAGCTCATCATTCTCATCCTGCAAGCGATCAACATAATGTGCAAGCTCCAAATTCTTAACCGCATGCAATTCACAAGTAGAGCAAGAAGTGGGAACAGGCTCTTTCAACTTAGCCTCAAGCGAAACAGTGTAAGCATGCATCTCATCAATCTTTCCATGCAAAACAGGGCACGAAGTGCAAGCACCTAGCAAAGCAGGTCTAGACTTAAGCTCAGCCACTTCAACCCTAAGCATATCTAGTTCATCACAAGTAGAAGCATGCTTATCCTTAAGAGCAGTAAGATCAGCTAGGTACACAGAGCAATCACAGCAATCAATCTCATCAGAAACCACAGGAGAAGCCTTAAGCGAATCAATCTCAAGCTTAGCATCTAGGTTCTGGGTTTCTAGCTCAGCCACACGGTTCCTAGCATCTTCTAGTGAGGCCCTAAGCTCTTTCCTCATCTTCTTGGCCTCTCTAAGCATGTGATCGCGGTTATCAAGCAAGTCAACCAACTCATCATTCTCCTTGCGCAGAGAAGAGAGTTCATCACATACCTCATCCTCGGAGTCAGAGTCCGAGTCACTCTGGTGGCTCTTCTTGCTGCCGGAGCTACGGGCCATGCCACAGAAGCCATCTCCCGCGAAGCAGCTCAACCCGCTCAAGTTCCTGGATGACTTCTTGTTCTTGCGCCGATCACCTTCATCTTCACTGCTACTCGAGCTCGAGGAAGAGTAGGCGGAGCTGGAGTCGACGTCGCTCGCTCCGACCATTGCTCGGGCCTTCCTGCCGCGGCCATCCTTCTTCCTCGACCGTCGCTCGTCCTTGTGCTTGTTCTTGTGCTTGTGATCGCGCCTCGATCGGTACTTGCCATCCTTGCTCGATCGGTGCCTGTAGCCGTCCTTGTTCTCCGTCTTCTCAGGGCAGTCGGCGACGAAGTGTCCTGGCTTGCCGCACTGAAAGCACGTCCGTGCTGTCCTCCTCGTGTTCACCCGGTTCTTGTGCAGCCTCTCGAACTGCCTGGTCAGCAACGCCAGCTCGTCCTCTCCAAGCACGTCGAACTCCTCATCTGGCAAAGACATCAAAGAAGACAGAGAGTACATCCTGGAGGATGCGTTAGCGTTATACTTAGCTCCTTTACCACTAACGAGAGCGAGACTATGAGAATCAGTCGGGCTCTCGATCTTGGCTGTCATACCACGGTCCAACTCAGCCGACTTGAGCTTCGAGAACAGCTCGTTCACCGTCAAGGTGTCATACTTCTCGGACTCAACAATAGCCTCAAACTTCCCGTCCCATACGGTATGATCCAACGAGTGCAAGAGCTTCACGGCTCTATCATGATCATTGTATGGGAGGACGTCCACATTGGCTCTCATGTTGTTCACAACGACCGTAAATCGCTGGAAAAGGGCATCAACGGACTCGCCGGGGAGATGAGTGAAGTTCTCGTACTCTCTCCGGTAAGTCGCGTACATCCGAGCCTGAACCTGAGCATTCCCAGCATGAGCATCTTTCAACTGCTCCCAAATCCTACAAGCTAAGTCCTCTGTCTGAACCCGATCGAATTCAGGCTGACATAGAGCACGAAACAAGTAGTCGACAGCCTTGTTGTTGGTTTCGAACATATCCCTCGATCCTGGAGCAAGGAAGTTCATCGGATGAACATAAGCTGTGTTCACCGTGACATCCCAAAGGATCTGACCCTTTCCACGGAGGAACGCCGCCATGCGCCTTTGCCACATCTGGTAGTTCTTGCCATCGAAGTGCGGAGGACCCGAACCCCGTTCTTGGTACGCCATCTTTGGATCTTAGACTGGTAAGAGTCAATAAAGACCCGAACCGGCTCTGATACCAATTGAAGGACCGATTAGGCGAACCAGAGAGGGGGGGAGTGAATGTGAGCCGATAAAAATTCTTCTCGAAGGAGATGAGAACTCCAACAAGACGAACACGGCTTCCAACTCACGTCTCCGACTCAACTACCCAAGTTGGTCAAGACCACACAGCCACTGGAGTGCTACTGGTCCTAGGAACCAACACTCAACCTTCCGAGCCAAAACTCACCGAACCACACAGCGGAAACTTGCACGGCTTGCTGCCTGTGCTACACCGGTCAGACCGATGGCCTGCGCCGGTCTGACCGGTGACACCGGTCAGACCGGTGGACAGAGCCGGTCAGGCCGGTGGCTACAGCAGCCGCACAGCAAACGTTCCAGGAAGCCTCAGTGACTCCTCTAGGCCCTGGAACAAAAACCACCACGAAACACAACCTGTGAGGAAGAAGAACCCCTCACAAAGCCTAGCAAAACAACTCCAAACACGCCAAGAACTGATCAGCAGGACCACGGGACAAAACCACACGGACAAGGCTATTTCCCGAGACAAAAACCCAGCAAGGGCTAGCACCGGTCAGACCGGTCAAGAGCACCGGTCAGACCGGTCGTGCCTGGGCAGCTCGGGATGAACAGCGCCCGCGAGTCAACTCCTCCAAATCCAACTCCCGATATCCCGATCCACTCCACGGTTTTGCACAAGACTTTGGGGATAGTAGGAACACCTCATGGGTACTCCATAGCCAAGATTTGGTCCACCAAAACTTGTCAAATCAAGAGGAATCGAAGAAATCCCACCAAGAACGCCTCTAACCCTAGAGCCACGAAAACCCTAAAATCGAGCCCCTTTGCTCACGGATTTGGAAGGGGAATCAAAGGGAAAAGAACCACGAAGGGTTCATGCATACATCCCCCACCAAATCCCAAAGAGAAAGGCCTCGAAATCGCTCCAAGAAAATCGTCAAGAAAGGGCTCCGAAAATCACCAAAAAGGAGAAACGGGAAAGACACATCCAAGCCTTGAGGAACCACGCCGAATCATCTATACATACCAAAGAGGTTCATACAAGGTCTAGCTTGCCGCCCGATCATCCTTCCCTCTCACAAGATCTCACCATGAAGCTCTCAAGCTAGTCCTACGAAAATCCTAAGAAAATAGGAAGGAAAATAGGAAAACCAAATGAGCTAGGGTTCCAAGAGATGGCTGCCATCCTCTCACCACTTGGGTTATATGGAGGCAACCGAAAGACGAAAATACCCTTACTAGCTAACTAGGGATACATGCCCCTCGAGGGCGAAATTGGAAGTCTTTGTCTTCGCACCATCGGACGGATGCCCAGCGACCGCAAACTTGCTTAGCCTCGACGCAAGCCTTGCGATCCCGACACGTGTCCTCCACTTCGAAGATTCCGGACTGCGTCGTCGCACACCGGTCAGACCGGTGCTCCTCACCGGTCAGACCGGTCAGACCCACCGGTCAGACCGGTCTGGAGCTGCTGCACCTCCGTCTTCGGTTCTTCGGTCTTGGCTTTGTGGATCAACCAAGGAACCTAGTGATTTTCTGGTGAACCACCGGAAACCCCGCGAACTCGGTGTAGCCTCCGCCAATCACCACTCATGACTCGGCTCCCACGTAGTCCCGGCTTGACCTTGGTTTTGAGGCTCAACCAAGAAACCGTCCATGACTTCATCTTGCCGTTCTTGCCATCATGCGGCCCGCACTTGACCCCGCTGGCCACCGGGTCCCTCGAACCAAGCCTACTTGTCTTCTCCACACCTGGAGGCCTCACCGGCAACGACCTTTCACGCTTGTTCTTCACCTGCACCTGCACCAGTCAAGCCGCAACCTGCATCTGCAATACTTAGCCAAGAATCAGTCCACACCACGTTGTCAATCACTCATCACACCAGGAAGCGACCATCCACCGGTCCTCGAACCACACCTGGCTCTCAGCTTGGAGTGTGTTTGCCTTTTTAGTTGGTTCTTGGAGCTTCCTGTGTAGCATATGTATAGTTTCTTTTCATCATGGTAGGAGTAGCCATCTTTGCATCTTGATGTACATATCTTGCATTTTGTGATATATCATGTTGCATTTGTATCATATTTGGTTTTGATGCCTTTGATAGGATGAGCTTCTCCTATATATAGTGATCACTAGATATTGCTACATTTGAGATTCGAGCTTGCTTGCTAGTGATTGGTGATGTGATAGCTATGCTCTTGTATGTATTGTTCTATATCCATGATGAGATAGCTAATCTTTTGTAATGAAATGCTAAACATGACTTGTAATCTATGAAATTCTTTCACCCATGAGTAGAAGTCTTTCCTAGCTTTGAAATGACTATATCTTGCTTAGATCATGCTTGGATATGGGATTCTCTCAATTGGGTCAAAGATTGTTCACCATTATGACACTTTGAGGGGGAGCATAAGTTCCTTTTTGCCACAAAGGCACTTCATGTACCATACTTAACTTAATAATTTGAGATAATGAGTTGGTTTTGTGTGAAAAGAGAAAAATGAGGAAAAATGATAAATATGAAAAAATATGCTCCTCACATGTCTTGTATGCTTTACCTTACTTATTTTCACCATGGGTGCATAGCGGTTGCATGATGTCTACCGGAGAAGTCTCCCTTGCGAAGTAGGCACATGGCTCCGTGCTTTGACATGACTTAGAGTAGCATATGGGTGTTTGCAACGGTCTTTTGTTGAGAACTAGTATCCTTTCATGCTCTTTGTGGGTTCTAGTTTATTTTGGCTTGAACATGACATGGATAGGATTTTGCTCATGAGGCGAAACTTTTTGAAAATATTCAACAACTTGACTATGGCTTTGTCATTTGGCTATATGACTTTACATCCTTGATGGCAATGCCTTCCTGAAACTATGAGCTATCTAGCTTGGTCAAAATCTCTTGTGTAGCATTGTGTAGTGCTCATTTTATATTTGAGAAGCTCGTAGTTGAAACTTTTGCATTTTGCCTTGATTCGTGCATTACCAACAAGGGGGAGAAATTTGTGATGGGAAAAAGTTTTGAGATGTATTTGGAAGGTGTTCAGCTGTTGAGGGGGAGCTAAGTGCTTTTGCTTTGCATTTTTAGCTTTTTGGGTGTTGCAGTTCTGGGGAATCCGGTCTGACCGGTTTTGGATCCGGTCTAACCGGTTTCGATGTCAATGTTGCTCTTCTTCAGGGATCCGGTCTGACCGGTTTGGAAATCCAGCCTGACCGGTTTTGGTTTGTTCCGCTCGTACTTGTTCAGGGGGAGTTCCTTGATTTCGTGGGTTGTGCTTTGAGCTTTGCTTTGTCTCGGCTGTGTCGAGCCGTTGCCCTTGTCTTAGGGGGGCTAGACTTGCTCTTGCAGGTGATCTTTGCATTCGCCTTGTTCTTGGCTTTTTGGTCACTTGTTGGAGGTTTTTCTTTTTCTCTTTCTTTTCTTTTTATTCTCTCACTATATCTGAATTAAGGAGTGTGTTGTCAATGCACTCATCAAGGGGGAGATTGAGGACCGGATGGGTCCGAGGACCGGTGGATGGTCGCTTCATGGTGTGATGAGTGATTGACAATGCCATTGTGTGGACTGACGTTCGCCTTGGCTTAAGTATTGCAGGTGTAGAATGCCGCCTGGTTGCATTGGTGCAGGTGAAGAACAAGCGCAAAAGGTCTTAGCCATGGTGGCCTCCGAGGAGTGGAGAGGCAAGTAGGCTTGGTTTGAAGGACCCGATGGCTGATGGATCAAGTGTGGTTCACATGGTGGCAAGAACAAGCAAGGCAACATGGACAAAGAGCCGGTGCAAGGTAGCGGCTAACAACTGAAGCTTGTATGCGGGGTTTAGTGATTTGGCCACAAAACCATCAGATGGAGGGTTTGCCGGTTTGGGCCTCAAAACCGAGCATGAGAACCCGGGCGTGACCAAGACAGGCGAAACCGGTTTGACCAGTTTGGAGAACCGGTCTGACCTGTTTGGGTCGTGGTGCGACGGGGAGCTTCGCTCGGAGGACACACGGCGTGATCGTGAAGCTTGCGTCGGAGGGAAGTAAGTTTGCGGTGGATACGGTCCCAGCCGAAGAATATTCACGACATATTCCAAATTTGCCCCTGAGGGGTGCGTATCTCATTAGGGGTAGTTTAGTACTTAGGCACCACCACTTGGACTATAAATAGGTCCCCATGGGGGAGGTGGCTGCTATCTCTTTTTCGCACTTGAACTCTTAGGCTTTTGGTTTTCTCTTTCTCTAGTTTTCTTAGGCTAGCTAGTGCTTCATCTGCAGATCATCAAGAGGGTTGGATGTCGGGAGATTGCTAGCCTCTTTGTATAGAATCTTTCCTCGCTATGTATGGAAGATTTAGAGTTTCTCCTTCCCTCCTTGTGTGATTTGCTTGTTCATCCCGTGGCTCCTTTTGCCTATTTTCTTGGATTTTCGATTCCTTGTGTTTGAGGTGTTTTCTTCGCGTGTTTGCTTGAGGGATTCACACATGAGGACTTAGAGCCTCTTTTCTTGGTGATTTGCCCCTCTCAAACTCTGGGAAACGCTTCGAATTTGGTGGTTTTTGGGAGAATCCGAGATGGAGTGTTCTTGAGGGTTGACTTCCGATTGCTCTTGATTCGGTAGGTTTTGGGACCCGATCTACTAGATATAGAGTGTCCATTATGCACATCTACTATCCCCAAAGTCTCACTTGAATCCGTAGAACGAGTTGGGAGATCGATCGAGTTGAAGTTGGAGTTTTTCCCGCGGGCTGTGTTCTTCCTGAGTCTGCCTGGCAAAACCGGCCTGACCGGTTTCAGAAACCGGTCTGACCGATTTTGGTCTTCGGAGTGTTTCTGTGGTTTCCTCTGAAGACAAGTTGGTTTTGAGCACAAGATGTTTGGGTTTGAGTTTCGTTGAGTTTGGCTTTTGTTTTGCTCAGATTGTGACTTCTCCTCACTATGGGCAAATCTGTGCAAAACCGGCCTGACCGGTTTGCCAAACTATCTGACCGGATTTATCTGGCCTGTGAGTGACTAAGTCTTAGCAATCCGGTCAGACCGGTTTGGGAATCTGGTCTGACCGGTTTTAGTCTGGCAGCAGAGGTGATTTTTCTCGAGTGTTCATTTTTTCGTGTGTGTTGTCTTGCTACTTGTTCCTAGGGTCAGTAGCACGTCTATTGCTACGTGATCTTGGCAAGTTCGTGCTGAGGATCTCGGTTGTGATTTTGGGATAGAAGCCGAATTTTGTTGAAGAAATTTTTATCGGCTCCCATTCACTCCCCCCCTCTCTGGTCCCCGTTTCGATCCTTCACTCATTCATGCCCAGAGCTCGAGGCCTTTGGGCGGTTGATGGCATTGGCTAAGGCTTCCAACAGTCACGTCTGGTTATCCATCACTTGTACCAGATTTGCGACAAGCGGAGATGGTGGTCGCTGGGAGTGCACTTGGCTGTCTCCTCCAGCCTCGTGCTGGCTAACCTCTTGGTCATTGGGGCGCCTGGCTTGTTCGCCCTGTGATCCTTCTGTGTTTGAGTTCGCACGGGCGGAGCCAGGGAAGGACTTGGTGGTGCATTTTGGGGCCATCTATAGATAGAGGGGGTTTCTATGAGATTTAGGTTTTTATGTGATGTTTAAGTTGATTAACGCGTATTTTCAAAAGCGCACACACACAGAACAAGCATGCAACAAACATTCAGCAAGCACAAGCAAGTTTCATTCCACACACCAGAGGAGGATACAACACACTACTCGACCGATACAACGCTGATACACTACTCGACTCGATACTACGGCAAAAGCTAGGGGTTGTGACTCTACGCTCGGACCAACATGGCTTCATTCCTTGGGGCAAGGTCATCCGAGGTATGCTACTCGCGGGGCGAGCCACTTTTCGGGGCAAAGTGCTCTTCCAGGGGAATGAGCAGCTCGTCGTCGTTGTCGCCCTCGGGATTTCCGTTCTCTTGGGGTTGCGTGGTAGTTCCTTCTTCCGCGGCTGCTACCGGTTGTTCAGTGACTATCGGTGGGGCTGGCGGGGTTCCAAGGATTCCACCCCATGCTATGAGGGGCATCCCAATCAGGACTTGTGCTTCTCCAATGGCAGGAACAGGTGTTCCACTGCCGGCCCATTCTTGCATGCGCTAATCCTGAATCCACCTGAGGCCCTCTTGGGTGACAGCTTTGCTACTGATGGTGGCTGCGTTCCTTACATCAGCTTGAGCCACTCGAACTTGGTGCATCCTGACCACAAGTTTTGCTTGCTCGGCCCGATCGATCTGCTCTCTCAAGAGTCTAGCCTGCTCGTCAAAGAGCTTTTCCAGGGAGACGAGGTAGGCAACTGTATGGAACAAAAGGTCTTCCTGGTGGCGGCGCCGTTCCAGGTTCCTCATACAAGCCTACCAAACTTAGGTCCTGACGGCGGGAGGGAAAAGTCTCATGGGTGTGGAGATGAGGTGTTCCTCGTAGATGCGACGTAGGTAGCGGAGAGCTTTTCTGATGGCCAAAGGGTAGGTGTCCTGGTGTCGAAATCCGGTGGCGGTAATGCGCCACGGCTCGATGTCGGGGTAGCGGTGCTTCTGGCGATGGAGAGGACCACCCTACAGCGAAGAGTGCCGAGGTGCTCGTACTCTCTGCTGTAGTACCTTGGGCGCTCAGTGATGCCGAGGCGCACCAAGGAGTTGATGAGAAGGCGGGGAAAACCAGGTTCCTCCTGGCACATGCCCTGGGTCCATCCATCTTTAGCCATCTAAAAACAAAGGTAGGGTTGAACAAGTGGTGCAAAAGATAAGGTGCGAAAGATAAGTTCTTGTGTGGGCCGATGTGCTAAGCAGGGGAAAGATCTAGCACAGAAAGGCTTAGGAAAGGTCTCGGGTCCAAAGGGTCACGTCCTACGGCCAACCTACGGCTCTGATACCACCTGAAGCGTCCCCTCTGGAGAGGTGACTAAATGTGATACAATGTACCAGTCCTAGGATGCTGGTACCACATATATTACAACAGGTGGTTCATTATCGTACAAAATGTCGCAGTAGTGGGCACTGAAGCACCACTATCACGATGAGCAACATCAACACTACAAGCCATACTATAACACGTACAACATCTAAGATGGCATCAGAGTCTTGCGCCATGGAAGCTTCCTGTGGAGACCCTGAATTCCACAGGCACGGGTTGGGTGCAGAACGGCAACCTACTCAAAGCTCTCAGGGACGAAGTCGGGATCCTCCTCTGTAAAAACAGTAAATTAAGCAAGGGTGAGTACATACATACTCAACAAGTCCAACCACACCCTCCGAGGGGTTAAACATCAGTTATGCATAAGTTATATTAAGGACCAGAAACAAGTTCCATTTTGTCAAAAACTGACCCTTTCCCCAAAAAGGTTTTCATACACACCCTTTGTAAACCAGAAACTCAGTTATTTTGAGAAAACCATTTGAAAACTAGAAACTAAGTTGCTTTGAGGAAACCAGTTGAAAACAAACCTTTACCCAAAAAGATTTTTGCAAACTTTGCAAACCAAAAACTCAGTTGAAAAGCTACCAGACTCCTCTTCCTCAGTAGGTCAACACCTTTTTCCAAAACAACCAACGTGCCACACAGGCAACGACTCTCTTGCCACACAGGCCACAAGTCACTTGCCACACAGGCACCACACTTTTCTGAAAAATAACTCACGCCATAAAAACAATCCCATATCCCAAACACTAATTATGTGACCACACCATGACTCGTCCAATACCGTGGACACGGGTATTCGAATAGATTTTACACTCTGCAGAGGTTGTACACTTTACCCACAAGTAGGGTACCACCACACGAACACCTAAGTGCCGGCGCGGATCCTATCATAGCCATTACCCACCTTAGCTAACCCTACTAGCCACCACGGAAGCAATCAAGGGGTTATGACTCTCTAACCAGGGCATAACCCACACAGATCGTATCCCGTCTCCTTGATCTCCCATTGCTCACCAGCACTCCTGATGGCTAGCAGCTTAACTAGTGGGATTTATGTTATGTCGTTGCCCACACAACAGTCGAGTGGTTGTACAACAGTTGGGTCAGGTGAGATGTCAACACAACCCGGTCCTTGGTGACAAGGTGGACAACTCCATCATGCTCAACCACACAGGTACGAGCTCGACCACCCATACTCCTGACACAACACACCGTCCACCTCATCTACTCAGTGTTTTCTCATTTTCCAAAAATACCCAATCCCCAGTTTTGAAAACACTCACACAGTTTTGAAAACACTCACACGATTTTGAAAACAGCTTTGAAAACACTCACACAGTTTTGAAAACAGTTTTGAAAACAGTTTTGAAAACACACACACAGTTTTTCAAGAAAAGCATCCATTTCAATCAAAGCAAGCATAGCAAACATGGGTGGCTATCCTACCGGGTTTTGGTTGAGTTTAAAATAAAAACAAGCCTCAGAGGATGAGATTGAACTTGCCGTCTTCAAAGTCGTCTGGAAGCTCAAAGCGCACACAAGCAATCACACAATCAACACAAGCACACACACAAATTCACCGGCTGAGCTCGAGGAGAAAACAAATGGAAAATGGGGAAATAAATATTATTTATGGGGTTTTGGGAGATGGATCGGCGGAAATACGGCCAGTGAGGCCGCGGCAAGAGCTGGGTTCAACCGGGTGAAGATTCGGACATTAAATGACGTGTTATCGGCGTCATTAGGGTCAATTATGAAGGGTTGAGGGCCTAAATGTAAATATGTTTCAATAGAAAAGAACATGTTTATAATTTATAAGAGTATAGGGTTTAATCTATAAAGACAAAGGGGCTTGGTTGTAATTTATTTTGGGATGGTAGGGACCTATTTGTAATTTAATTTAATTATAAGGGGGTTCTATTGAAGGAAAGGGAGAGAGAATGAATAGAGAGGGGTCCCTGGTGGAAAAAGAGAGAAAGGGATGGGGCTAAGGGCAAACTTGCCCCTTCTTCTTCCTCCTCCTGATCCAAAACAGGGGAAGGGAGCAGGGCGCCTCTGGCCGGCGGGGGCAGCGGCCCTCCGGGCCATGGCGGCGGCCGGGGGTGTGGGGAAAACGGAGAGAAGACCGAGGTGACTCAATTCCCCTACTTACCCTGTGCTATGGTGATGTGTAGAGGCGGCTTCACGAAGGGGAACGGCGTCCGTCAATGCCAAGAGCGGCGGCGGCGCTGGTAGCGGCGGTGGAGGCAAGGGAGGAGGGGAGGCGGCTTGTGGTGGCTCGGTGGTGAGGCAGGTGATGGCTCGGGGCTATTTATAGCCGCGGAATGGCGGTAACCCGACCGGGGCCGTGCACACGGAGCTCGTGCTGTCCGCAATGGCGGTTCGCCCGGTGGGGCCGCGGTTCGTCGGAACTTGTGACGGATTTATGGCAGCGCTGTTGGACGGGACTTGTCGGGCAGCGGTAGGCGCGAGCTTGGCTCGGGGTGGGCGGCGGTTAGCGGCGGCGGTGTGGAGTGGAGGTGATGGGGCGGGGCAGTGGAGTTAAGGCGGCTGCGGCGTCGTGCGGCAGCGACGCGTCCCGTCACGGGGCCGACGCGGCAGCGTGCAGAGGAGGGGTGAAGGGGGGCTGGCCGCGGCGGCCAGGAAAGCAGAGCAGGGGGGCCGCGGGTGGCCCAGGGAAGAGGAAAGGGAGGGGAAAGAAAGGAGAAAAGAAAGGGGAGGAAAAGAAAAAGGAAAAGAAGAAAAAGGGAGAAAAGATATAGCAAAAGAGAAAATGGGAAAGAAAATGGGAAAAAGGGATTTAGGGAAATTTAGGAAAATTTTAGAAAAAGGAAGAAAAAGATTTTCGGGATTTTCCCGGGTTTTCCGTCGTTCGCGCGAATTCGTGCCGGGGCGAGCGAATTCGTGCCAAGCACCGAATGCGGGCCGGAGTGATGGTGTCAGGCGGTGATTGCGAGGCCGGGCGAATCTGAGGCACTTGCGGGATGCGGGCTGGAGGGATTCCCGGTGTCGGATGACTGCCGGGTGGCTTGGGTCGAAAGGGTGAGATGAGATGATGACCGGGGTTTTAGGAAAATGATCGAGCTCAGCGGAAAATTTTGAAAAACATGCGTGATTTAAAAGGTGATTTTCTTAGGGCTAAAACGCGAGCGTTACACCCAGCCATAGTCACACACAAAATAGAGAAGGACATGCAACAAATCTAGCTAATAATGAGCCTCCGATTAATTCCTCCAGGTGAGATGAATGCCATCCTCCTTGTTGTAGGACCTAGGCTAGTTGGAGAAAGAGAAGACATGCTTCTTGTGGTCACGCCTGCACGACCTGGGCTAGTTGGAGAAAGGGAAGACATGCTTCTTTTTGTCACACCTGGACTACAGGTCAGATCTGGAACATTTTGGGATGGCTCAACATCAAAAGTAGGAGCTTCAACACCTTCAGATTCAGATTTCCTATGAGAGGCATAACATGAGTCAAATAGAGAATATGTTGCAACATATGAGACATGAGGCATGGTTAGTTACCTTTGTTTTTTTGCGTTTTTGGACGTGGCAGAGGGAGCTCTTGTTCTAATTCAGCTTGAGTAGCTGTACAACCCTTCTCTATATGTCCAAAATGAAAGCACCTTTTGCACTGATATGGTCCTCTTTTCCCAGCCTCACCACTAGCCTTGATTCTTTTCTTCCTTGGTCTACCAGCAGGTCTTTCTAGCTTTGGAGGAATCATTTTAAACCCAGGGTCAAATTTTGGCCACTAAGTCTTGTCACCCAACGGAGCGACTGTAAACTGATAAGCTGATTTGAACCTCTCTACAGAATAATAGTCATCTACAAAGTCCTCAATGTTAAGCTTTTTAAGCTGACAAAATAGAGCTATTGCATGAGTGCATGGTTTTCCATAAACCTGCCATTGTCCACAGCCACAAGTTCTTTTCTCAATGTCAACAGGAACTCTCCAATTCTTCCCTTCTTTTGTTATTCCTGATATCTCAGCTGACATTGCACCAGTCCTCATGATTCCATAATGCAGACCTCAACTCTTCATGTTCAACTCATGTAAAACACTTGGTAGGGTACGCCCTTCCATTCTGTTAGCTATCTCCTACCTTGTGTAAAGCTTCTCTGTGATCTTCTCCCTAATTTTATCCATCAGCTTAGCAACCGTAAGGTCTTTGTAATCTTTAATCCAATTGTTGAAGCATTCTGAGATGTTGTTATTCACATAATCAACCTTGCATTCTTTGGAGAATTTAGATCTGCTCCATTTGAGCTTGTGATGCTTATTTAAAAAGGGAATTACTTTAGGACTAGTTGCTGCAATTTTCTCCATGAGTGTATCAAACCTACAGTCTGTACATGCCCATGCACAAGGCCACATATACTTCAGCACATCACACTTGAACTTTTTTCTGAAATTAGCCATGAGGTGCCTGAAACACTCACGGTGTTCCGCATCACCTTGGAATACCTTATTGACAGCATGAGACAATCCTTTGCAAGCATCAGTGTGAATTGTTAGTCCACGAGGAGTCCCAACTGCTCTTTTCAGCTGTGTCATGAACCATGCCCAATTGGATTTTGTCTCTTTGCCAAATATCCCATATGCTACTGGATACATCTAGTTGTGCCCATCAATTGAAGTTGCTGTAGCTAACTGTCCTTTATACTTCCCAGTTAGGTGGGTGGAATCAACCCCAAGGTAAGGTCTACACCCAGATAGAAATCCATCAACATATGCTCTAATTGCTACAAACATTTTGGAGAAGTGCATTATCCCATTAATCTTCTTGCAGTCAATCTCAACAATGCTTCCTGGACATGACTCTTCTAGTGCTGCTTTGAACCTCCATATCATTTTGAAGCTCTCCTCCCAATTACCATGAACATCCTCCATTGCAAACTTCATTCCAGACCACACTTTAAAGTATGACAACTTTATGTTATAGTGTTTCTCCAATCTTTTTTGTAACTTTGTTGCACCTAAAGTAGGATCCTCCTTTATAACATCTTTCACTTTATGAGATATCCAAGCTATTGAAGCCTCTCACCCCTTCGTCTGGCTTGTACTGTAACAAGTGTGCACATCCAAATCTAAGAGTTTAACCACCTAAGAAAGGAAGCAATGCAAGTTAGTAAAGGGATTACATTTCTTCAATCATAATTTCAGATGCATGAGAAACTATACAAGTTAAGAAGAAAAAAGGATTACCATGAATGTGTTGCCACCATGCAGTTTCTTTGCAAATACTCTCCAATCTCAATCTGCATTTGCACACCTTGCCCTATATCTTCCTCTGTCACTATGTTCAATCCTTGTCTCAAACTCATTTCTAATGGCATATTGTCTGATAGTGTGGACAAAAGCATTCTTGTCTACAAATGTGTCTCCTACCTTAATGATTGGGTTCTCTTGATCATGTGATGTGTGAGGCACAATAAAATCATTAAGCATAGCAGCTTCATCATCGGGAACAACTTCAGTGTCAAAGTCTCTGATTTCTGGATCAGACCTTGCCCTTTTTTCTTTTGTGTACCTCAACTGGGTCAATAACTACATGTTCAGTACTTTTAAAGTACCTCCACTCTTCATCTACTCCTGCAGGCTCATCTCCATTAGGATCGCACCCAACAGTGATGAAGTGATCCTTCTCTTCCTCCTCGGGTATTGGTGGCCCTCCAGTTGTTTCCCCATATTCAGGTACTTCTGCCCATGCAAACCCACAATCTAGTCCCTCCAAAATATTGTCCATCGCTGCAACATGCATCTCCTCTTTCTATGTTTCCTACATCAGGCATCTCCTCCCCTCCTATATTCATTGCAGCAGGCATCTCCTCCTGTCTTACATTTTGCTGATGATTTCCAACTACCATGAACAACTTCACTACTTTAGATGCCCTTAACAAGTCAGGAAGCTGTCCATCTGAATCTAACTTGCATGCTAGACTACCCACTCCTGTTAGAACCTAGAAATTTGCATGCTGTTCACTGCCCCATTTAAATTCTGAAGCAATATCTTTCTCTAGATCAATGATTGAGTATGCTTCTGAATCAACAACATAACTTACTGTCTTGCCCTGGTTATACTCCTTTCTACCATCTTGTATAGTGAAGTAGGAATTGACAGTAATTTCTACTTTGTAGGCAATGTTTGGGTCAATCCTATAACAATAATAACAAACACAGAACATTTGTAAGGACCAATCGATGAAAATATAGATCCTAATCAACTCCTTTAATCCCTTTACAAGGTCATCTGTTTCCCCCCTCCCCCTTCTCGTTCCAAACCAGCAAGCGATGATAAGAAATTGCAGAGATTTAATAGAGCAGGAAAAGATTATTACCCTTCAGGAATCTCTGCAGGATCCATATGCTTCAATTTCGAATAGATTTCTGAGCACTGCAAGAAAAAGAAGGGAAACCCTAGGATTTAGAACCTTAAAAGTAATGGAGAAAGAGAAGGATGGAGGCACCTACTGTGGAGGGAAGGGTGGAGGAGGCCACCACACCTGGGATGGGGCACACCGGGCAATGCGCGCCCTGGGTGAGGCACGCCGCCGGTCGCCTTCTTTCCCGCTCGTCGCCTTCTTTCCCACGCGTCGACGCGAGGTGGGTCGGTCTCTGAAGGACCGATACGGCGACCAGAGAGGGGGGAGTGAATGGGAGCCGATAAAAATTTCTTTCGAAACTCGGCCTATGTCCCAAAATCACAATCCGTCGATCCCGCACAAGCTTGTCAAGATCACGTAGGTATGATGCACCTACCAACCGTAAGAACAAGCTAGGATGGGTCTAGAACAAACCTAGAAGCAAAGGGGAATCAAACACGGCGAGAGAAATCAACCCTGTCTGGGCCTGGGCGGACTATCCGCGACCAAGGGGCGGACCGTCCGCGTGACCCAGGCGGACCGTCCGCACGTACCCCGCGGACCGTCCAAAATCACCACCCGAACCTCCAGAAACACCCCGCGAAATTCGGACCGTCCGCACCCGTCTCGCGGACCGTCCGTGACACATGGACCGTCCGGCAACCCCGGGCGGACCGTCCGCGAACCACGTGCAAAACAAAAACCGAATCAAAACGGATCGAAACGAAGCACGCGAAGAACAAACGACGAACTCGACGAACACGATATGGGGCGGACCGTCCGCCTGACCCCCGCGGACCGTCCGCGCGTGACGAACAGAACCAGTTTCTGCTCGACTCGTGAGTCGCCCCCTCCCAAACTTTCCACGGATCTCCCAAACAACAAAAACTCTTGAGACAAGAATTGGGGAAGATGTAAAGCGTCACTAGGTGAAGTTATACCCCAAAAATCTCGGCCTCAAATAACCTAAATTGACGAGAATCACGAATCAAACGAACCATCTCCATGAACTCGGGGTACCTCAAAGAACTTCAAATCTAGAGCGATTCCCGGCGTTTGATGGGTCAAGATCATCCACAAAGAGGCACAAGGCACTCACCCATGATCCCCTCAAAGAAATCCGAGCCAAAACGACCTAGAACCGACGAATCAAGAGGCACACGAAAATAGCACAAAAAGAGCAAAAAGATGAACTCGGGAAACAACTAGATGAACCACGCCGAATCTTCTATACATGCAAAGAAAGGTTCGTACAAGGTCTAGCATACCTCCCAAACATCCATCCCGCTCTGAAGATCGAACATGAACTCTAGTGCTAGCCTATGGAGAAAATAAGGGAAAAATAGAAGGAGAAAATGCAAAATGGAAGGGGGGAAATGAAAACCCTAGAGTCCAAGAGGTAGCTGCCATCTCCCTCCACTTGGCCTATATATCGGGTCCCGCCGAAGTGGAAAATGACACTACTACTCCTAGATACTAAACAAAGGATACATACCCCTCAGGGGAAATATTGGAAGTGCGTCAAATATTCCCATCGAGCGGACACGCATCCACCGCGGCCTTGCTTCCCTCCGACGCAAGCTCCGCGATCACATCACGTGTTCCCCGCTGCGAGGCTTCCCGAACACGCCCGGATGACCGTCTCCGTCGAGTTGGGCCCTCGGGCTCGGTTTTGAGGCCCAAACCGAGAAACCGTCGACCGAGTGATTTTGTGGCCAAATCACCAAACCCCGCGGGCAAGCTTCGGTCGTCAGCCGCTACCTTGCCCCGGCACCATGTCCACGTTGCGTCGCTCGTTCTTGCCACCACGTGAACCGCACTTGATCCATCGGCCACCGGGTCCCTCGAACCAAGCCTACTTGCCTCTCCACTCCTCGGAGGCCGCCATGGCTAAGGCCTTTCGCGCTTGTTCTTCACCTGCACCAATGCGACCAAGCCGCATTCTACACCTGCAATACTAGAGCCAAGGCAAACGTCAATCCACACCACGGTGTTGTCAATCATTCATCACACCAGGAAGCGACCATCCACGGGTCCTCGGACCCATCCGGTCCTCAATCTCCCCCTTGATGAGTGCATTGACAACACACTCCACAATTCATATATAGATAGAGAATAAAAAGAAAAGAAAGAAAAAGAAAACCTCCAACAAGTGACCAAAATCGCCAAGAACAAGCCGAAAGCACAGATCACCTGCAAGAGCAAGTCTCGCCCCCCTAAGACAAGGGCAACAGCTCGACACAGCCGAGACAGAAAGCTCACCAACACAAGAGCAACTCAAAGCACATAGCACAACTCAGGAAACACAGAGAGCTCCCCCTGCACAATTGCAAACTCCCCCTGAACAAATGCGTGCAAGCTCAAGCTCCCCCTGAGCTGAACATCCCTCTCAAGTGCAGAAAATGCACAGAAATCTGAATTGGGACACAAACTCTCCCCCTTGTTGACAATGCATGAATCAAGATGATCAAATGAGCACAAAATGCATGTCAATGCATGAACCACTACACAAGCTTCTCAGATATACCAAAAACACTATCACAGGTTACAATTGAGTAAGAGAAGCACAAAGTGGATCATAGCTCAGAGATGCATTGCCATCAAGAAGGTATAGCAATCTAAACATGTGACAAAGCATGATTTCAAGATTGTGCAATAAACATCACCACATGAGCAAGAACCTAGCCATGATTCATCCAAGCCTATACATGCTAGATCTCACAAAGCTCATACGAGGTCACACATTCTCATCACAAGTTCATTGCAAACACCTACCAAGTACCTCATGTCATGTCAAAGCCCGGAGCCATGTGCCTACTTCGCGTGGGAGACTTCTCCGGCAGGCATCATGCAACCAGTTTGCACCCATGGTGAAAATAAGCAAGATAACAACCATGACATGTAGGAAAGCATATTTCTCATCATTTTTCACATATGCATTGACATTTCACATACACAACATTTTTGAGTTAAGTATGGTACATGAAATGCCTTTGCGGCATAAAAGAGCTTATGCTCCACCACAAAGTACAAAGCAGGCTAAACATTTGCAATGAAGAACAATCTTTGACCCATGGACAAGAATATGATACCCAAGCACAAACTAAGCATGATATAGCCATACAAGCTCAAACAAAGCACAACAAGGTATCTACTCATGGGTGAAGACATTGCATATGAATTATGTCAAGATTAAGCATTTCATTCCAAAAACCGCTATCTCAGCATGAATATGTCACAATACCATCTAGAGCATAGCTATCCATCACCACTTCACCACAAGAGCATACACATACTCACAAATAGCATATCATAGTATCCAAGGTATATAGGAGAAGCTCATCCTACTAAAATGCATGAAACATGAGTATATACATCAGATGCAACAAGATATATCACAATATGCATGCATGAAACAAAGATGGCTATCCTACCATGTTTTCAACATAAACTGTACATATGATACACATAAGCTCCAAGTACCAGCTCAGAAAGGTAAACACACTCCAAGCTCCCCTCGCAAGCGGGCAAAGGTGGCTTGGTCAAGTGGTTTGGTGAAAATGTCGGCTAGCTGGTCTTGGGTGGAAACGTGTGCAAGCTCAATGTTACCCTTCTCGACATGGTATCTCAGGAAGTGGTACCTCACCTCTATATGTTTAGTTTTGGAGTGGAGCACTGGGTTCTTGGCTACGCTTATGGCACTGGTGCTATCACAAAGAAGTGGGACATGGGAAAATCTTAAGCCAAAGTCTCTCATGGTTTGCATTATCCAAAGCAACTGGGAGCAGCAACTAGCAGCAGCAACATACTCAGCTTCTGTGGTGGATTGGGCTACACTAGATTGCTTGCAAGAGGACCAAGAAACAAGAGACGAACCCAAAAACTGACACTTCCCAGAGGTGGATTTACGATCAAGATGACAACTTGCGAAATCAGCATCCTAGAATCCATGGAGAGTGAGAGCGGAAGAAGCCGCATACCAAAGACCAAGATCGGGAGTATACTTGAGGTACCTGAAAATCCGCTTGACGGCTTGACGATGCGACGTCCTCGGTGATGCTTGAAAGCGTGCACACAGGCACACACTGAAGTGGATGTCGGGCCGCATCGCCGTCAAGTAGAGGAGTGACCCGATCATGCTTCTGTACTCCTTCTGGTCCACCGGCTCTCCATCCTCGTCCGCGTCCAGCGCCGTCGTGGTACTCATGGGCGTCGTCATGGGCTTGACGTCGTTCATGCCGAATTTCTTCAAGATGTCCTTGGTGTACTTGCTCTGGTGAACGAACATCCCGTCTCTGCTTTGCTTGATCTGCAACCCGAGGAAGAACTGGAGTTCTCCCATCATCGACATCTCGAATTCCCTGCTCATATCAGCTGCAAATCTGGACACCATATCGTGAGACGAGCCACCAAAGATTATGTCATCCACGTAAATCTGAACGATCAGAATGTCATTGCCACGCCTCAACAAGAACAGAGTTTTGTCTACAGCACCCATCTCAAAGCCCATCCCAAGCAAGAACCCCTTCAATCTCCCATACCACGCTCTAGGTGCTTGCTTGAGGCCATATAGTGCTCGGTGGAGTTTATACACTCTGTGGGGATACTTCCCACTCTCAAACCCAGGAGGTTGCCTCACATACACTTCTTCCTCTATCACCCCGTTGAGAAAGGCACTCTTCACATCCATCTGATGCAACTTGAACCCTTTAGCAACAGCAAATGCTAGAAGGATTCTAATTGCCTCCAGACGGGCTACAGGAGCAAATGTCTCCTCGTCGTCTATCCCCTCCTGCTGTGTGTACCCCTGAGCTACTAACCTCGCTTTGTTTTTCACAATCTCTCCATCCTCACCCCTCTTGTTCTTCCAAACCCACTTGGTTCCTATAGGGTGGCAATTTGGAGGTGATTCTACTAGCTCCCACACCTGGTTTCTCTTAAAGTTTTCAAGCTCCTCATGCATGGCATTGACCCAATCCGAATCAGATAAAGCGTGTCGAATATCTTTGGGCTCGAAAGAAGCAACAAAAGCTGAATGCGCAAAGTGAGAGATACATTGTGACCTTGACCGTGTAGTTCGCTCATTGATGTCACCGATGATCGTTGATGGAGGATGGTCTTTCTGAACTTGTCGGGGAGCCTCGCGCCTCGAGATGGCCTCCCCTCAGCTGAGGCCTCCACTCGATCACCCTCAGGTACACGACTCGATGACGGGGTCAGGCCGTCGTCGAAAGTCGTGGTAGACGTGGTAGCAGGGGGCACTTGAGCTCCATCTAGTACCCGATCCTCATCATCATCATCGTCTTCGTCACCTGCCTTCTCATCATCAAAGAGCAGCTGCCCCATCTCATCATCACCTGCACACTCAAAAACAGCAGTGCTACATGGAATGGTCTCGTCGAAGGTCAACTCGCAAGTCTCCATGATTTGGTTAGTCTCAAGGTTAAGCACACGATAGGCACTAGAATGGTTAGCATATCCAAGAAAGATGCCATCGGAAGAGCGAGACTCAAACTTGTCCAAATTTCCCTTCTTGAGAATGAAACACTTGCAACCAAAAACTCGAAAATGGCTAACTTTGGGAGAACGCCCATGAAAGAGTTCATAGCAAGTTTTCTTCTTGAAAGCACGAAGGAAAATGCGATTTGACACATGACAAGCGGTATTGACCGCCTCAGCCCAATATTTCCTAGGAGTCCTATGCTCATCAAGCATCGTCCTAGCCATCTCACAAGGTGTCTGATTCTTCCGCTCAACAACACCATTCTGACAAGCGACATATGGCGAAGAAAACTGATGTCAAGACCAAGATCTCTGCAAAAAGTCTCAAAGCGAGCATTCTTAAACTCAGAGCCATTATCACTGCGTATAGCTCTCATGGCTTTCCCATTCCGCTCATTTTTCAACCTCAAAACCAAGCTGCGAACAAAGCCAAATGTTTCATCATTGGAAGCCATGAAAAACACCCAAGCATAGCGAGAATAGTCGTCCACAACAACAAGAACATACCACTTCCCACCGACTGACCGAATGCGAGCTGGACCAACCAAATCCATATGCAAAAGCTCACCAGGTCGCTCAGTCATGACATCTGTCAAAGAAGGGTGAGAAGAAGCAACCATCTTGCCATGCCTACACGGGGCACAAACCAAATCCTTCTCGTACTTGAGCTTGGGCAATCCTCGGATAAGGTCAAGAGCACTCAAACGAGTGAGTAAGTCAAAGCTCAAATGACCCAATCTCCTATGCCACCTCTAGAGCTCAGTAGAGGAACTAGCAACTAAGCAACGAGCAGGACCAAACGAACGAGAAAAATCCGCACGAAAAACCTGACCCTCAGGAACAATCACACACACAAGATCACCTCGAGAATCAAGAATGCGAGATGCACCACTTTTAAAGCGAACCTCAAAGCCCTCATCAAGCAACTGGGAAACCGAAAGCAAATTGTATCCGAGATTCTTGACAAGAGCCACACGTTTGAGAGTAAAGCTGTCACTCACCTGAATAGCACCTTCAGACAGCACTCTACCTTTGCCATTATCCCCGAAAGTGATGTACTCCCTTGACACCACCGGGGTGAGGCTGGAGAACCATCTCTTGTCACCGGTCATATGCCTGGAGCACCCGGAGTCGATCAGCCAAGAGTTCTCCAAGCCTCCCACCTACGCAATCAAAAACGAGAACGAGAATGAGCAAACAACTCAACACTGGGGTTAGTACCAAAAGAGTTAAACCAGTGCTAAGCCATCTGCTCAAAGGAAGGGTTAGCAAAATCCATTCTACCCCTATCCATCCAAGGAGCCCTCTCTCGCCTCACAGGTGAAGCTCTAGCACCACGAGGGGGAAAACGTGGCCTAGGCTCACTCCTAGCCTCAAAGCTACGGTTGTACCTCCCTCCACCAAACTGACCACGGTAGGGAGGACGCCTAGCAAACTCTCCACGACCTGCACCACCAAACCTGCCAAAATCCCTCTGAGGGGCACCACCAGCACCATGACCACCAAAGAAAGGCACAGAACGCCCAAACCCATCACTCCTAGGCAAGGGCCTACGAGGCTCAGGCACACTATGAGAAGAGTGGTACCTGTCCTGATTTGCCCACTCCTTCTCACACCTCTCCTTCTTCTTCTTCCTCCAGCAAAACTGCTCAAGGTGGCCATCCCTTCCACAAGACTCACAATGGAAGCGAGCTGGCTTTGCCTTTGGAGTTTCCCTCGGTTTTGGCTTCTCACTTGGTTTGGGAGCCTCACTCCTCACAAAGATCACTCTCCTCTGGAAGTTATCTGTCTTAGGGGGAAAGTTGGGAGGATCTGGAGTGGTATCAAGTTTGCTCAGTAGGTGGTTGGGTTTGGGTGCAAAGGTGTTCTTGGTAGGAGCTTTCTTGGCTGGTTCTGGGACATCCCAACACTCAACTCCCTCACCAGCTCTCTCATCTTCTTTCTCACCACTGCTCTCACCAACCTTATCAGCACCAAGGGCACAACCATCAGCTCTCTTAAACTCAGCAATCATCATCTTGAGCTGAGGCTCATGACCCGACAACCAACCCATAAGCTTACGCAACTCATCGTTCTCATCTTGCAAACGATCAACATAGTGTGCGAGCTCAATATTCTTCAAAGCAACAACGTCACAGCTAGAACAAGAATTTGCAATAGGGGACTTCAAAGCAGTTTCAAGAGAAGTAGCACAAGCAAGAGCATCAGTCAACTTTGCATGCAAGACAGGACATGAAGTACAAGCACCAAGTAAAGAAGGCCTAGATTTTAGCTCTTCAAGCTGGGTACCAAGCATGTCAACCTCCTCTACACGAGCCATGTACTTCTCCTTAAGCTCTACAAGCTCGGCAAGATTAGCATCACAGGCAGTGCAATCAACCTCATCACTCACAATTGGAGCTTCCTTGAGCAAGCTTACCTCAGTTCTAGCACTAGCCAAAGAAGTTTCAAGCTCAGCCACTCTATCTCTAGATTCACAAAGCATGGATTCAAGCTCAACCACCTTCTCCTTAGCCTCACCAAGCAAAGTCCTAAACTCCCTCTTCTCCTTGTTGGTCTTTCTAAGCACATCATCGAGGTTGTCAACCAGCTCTTCAAGCCTAGTGATTTCCCTACGCAAGGAGATGGGATCATCGTTTACCTCGCACTCGGATTCGGATTCCGAGTCGTCCTTCTTGTGCTTGGTGTCGAAGCTATGCGCCATGGTGCAGTAGTTCTTGCTTGTGGCCACGCAGGAGAGCCTGTTGAAGTTGCGGTTCTCGTGCCCCTTCTCCTTGTGCCGGCCACCATCTTCTTCTTCACTTGAGCTTGAGGTGGAGTAGCTTGAACTTGTGTCGACGTCGCTTGTGTCGGCCACCATCGCTCGTGGTCTTGCCTTCTTCTTGTAGCCACCATGCTTCTTCGCCCGCTTCTCTTCCTTGGGCTTGTGCTTGCGGTGGTAGTCGTACTTGGTGCGATGCTTGTGCTCATCCTTCGGGCGGTGCTTGTAGTCGGTCTTGACCTCTTCCGGGCACTCGGCGATGAAGTTCCCCATCTTGCCGCACCGGTAGCATGTACTCAACAGCCGCCTTGAGCCCTTGTGGTTGTCGTACATGCGCCCGAACCTCCTCGTGAGCAACACGAGATCCTCCTCGCTCAGCACCTCGAACTCCTCATCTGGAAGCGACACAAGAGAAGACAAAGCAAAGTGTCTCATAGAGGGTTAGCATGCCCATAGGTAGAGCCACCGACTAGAGCAAGACTATGTGGATCAGTCGAACTCGTAGCCTTGGCATTCAGTTTCCGGTCAACCTCTGAGGACTTCAACTTCGAAAAGAGCTCGTCGACTTTCAAAGTTTCATAGTTCGGGGACTCCATGATAGCCTCGACCTTTTGCACTCCACACGGTCCGATCAAGAGAATGTAAGAGCTTCAAAGCCCTATCATGATCCGTGTATGGGAGATGGTCAATGTTGGCTTTCATGTTGTTCACAATCGATGTAAAGCGCTTGAACATGTCATCGACCGACTCGCTAGGAAGATGCACAAAATTTTCATACTCTTTGCGATACACATAAAACAGCCTAGCCTTCACATGGCTATCTCTCCCAAATTTTGCAAGCAAGGTCCTCACCCATAACACGCTCAAACTCCTCGGTAGAGAGCGCACGGAACAAGTAATCCACGGCCTTTGCATTGGCCTCAAACTTGTCCTTGGCACCGGTAGCTTCCATGTTAACAGGATTGACATAGTGAGGATCATTGGTCACATCCCAACATAGCTTGCCTTTGTCGCGCAAGAAAGCACTCATGCGTGCAACCCAATTCGGATAGTTCTTGCCATCGAAAGGCGGAGGACCGGAACCCCTTTCTTGGTACGCCATGGTGGATCTTAGACTGGTTAGAATCTCAAAGATCCGTAACCTGCTCTGATACCAATTGAAGGACCGATACGGCGACCAAAGAGGGGGGGAGTGAATGGGAGCCGATAAAAATTTCTTTCGAAACTCGGCCTATGTCCCAAAATCACAATCTGTCGATCCCGCACAAGCTTGTCAAGATCACGTAGGTATGATGCACCTACCAACCTTAGGAACAAGCTAGGATGGGTCTAGAACAAACCTAGAAGCAAAGGAGAATCAAACACGACGAGAGAAATCAACCCTGTCTGGGCCTGGGCGGACTGTCCGCGACCAAGGGGCGGACCGTCCGCGTGACCCAGGCGGACCGTCCGCACGTACCCCGCGGACCGTCCGAAATCACCACCCGAACCTCCAGAAACACCCCGCGAAATTCGGACCGTCCGCACCTGTCTCACGGACCGTCGGTGACACACGGACCGTCCGGCAACCCCGGGCGGACCGTCCGCAAACCACGTGCAAAACAAAAACCGAATCAAAATGGATCGAAATGAAGCACGCGAAGAACAAACGACGAACTCGACAAACACGATATGGGGCGGACCGTCCACCTAACCCCCGCGGACCGTCCGCGCGTGACGAACAGAACCAGTTTCTGCTCGACTCGCGAGTCGCCCCCTCCCAAACTTTCCACGGATCTTCCAAACGACAAAAACTCTTGAGACAAGAATTGGGGAAGATGTAAAGCGTCACTAGGTGAAGTTATGCCCCAAAAATCTCGGCCTTGAACTACCTAAATTGACGGGAATCACGAATCAAACGAACCATCTCCATGAACTCGGGGTACCTCAAAGAACTTCAAATCTAGAGCGATTCCCGGCGTTTGAGGGGTCAAGATCATCCACAAAGAGGCACAAGGCACTCACCCATGATCCCCTCAAAGAAATCCGAGCCAAAACGCCCTAGAACCGACGAATCAAGAGGCACACGAAAATAGCACAAAAAGAGCAAAAAGATGAACTCGGGAAACAACTAGATGAACCACGCCGAATCTTCTATACATGCAAAGAAAGGTTCGTACAAGGTCTAGCATACCTCCCAAACATCCATCCCGCTCTGAAGATCGAACATGAACTCTAGTGCTAGCCTATGGAGAAAATAAGGGAAAAATAGAAGGAGAAAATGCAAAATGGAAGGGGGGAAATGAAAACCCTAGAGTCCAAGAGGTAGCTGCCATCTCCCTCCACTTGGCCTATATATCGGGTCCCGCCGAAGTGGAAAATGACACTACTACTCCTAGATACTAAACAAAGGATACATACCCCTCAGGGGAAATATTGGAAGTGCATCGAATATTCCCATCGAGCGGACACGCATCCACCGCGGCCTTGCTTCCCTCCGACGCAAGCTCCGCGATCACGTCACGTGTTCCCCGCTGCGAGGCTTCCCGAACACGCCGGGATGACCGTCTCCGTCGAGTTGGGCCCTCGGGCTCGGTTTTGAGGCCCAAACCGAGAAACCGTCCACCGAGTGATTTTGTGGCCAAATCACCAAACCCCGTGGGCAAGCTTCGGTCGTCAGCCGCTACCTTGCCCCGGCACCATGTCCACGTTGCCTCGCTCGTTCTTGCTACCACGTGAACCGCACTTGATCCATCGGCCACCGGATCCCTCGAACCAAGCCTACTTGCCTCTCCACTCCTCGGAGGCCGCCATGGCTAAGGCCTTTCGCGCTTGTTCTTCACCTGCACCAATGCGACCAAGCCGCATTCTACACCTGCAATACTAGAGCCAAGGCAAACGTCAATCCACACCACGGCGTTGTCAATCACTCATCACACCAGGAAGCGACCATCCACGGGTCCTCGGACCCATCCGGTCCTCAATCTCTGGCCAGCCTCACCTGAAGGAACTAGAGGGAGGGCAAAATCGGAAGACTGTAATTGTTAATCGGTAAAAAAAGTGAAACGAGCTGATGACGGCACGGAAGCGAACGGAGTGGTAAAAACCTATAACGTGCAATTTTTGGATGCTACGTTGCCATAAGAAGTTCTTTTGATGCTAAATAGCTATAGAGGTGTTCTTTTAGTGCTATAGATCCAATTTTCCCAAATCAATGATGCCAAAACAAAGTTGCGTCACTTGTCGGCGATTTTATTGTAGTAGTCATCTCGCTGCTAGAAGACCTCGCAGCCGCAACTGAAGGACCGATTAGGCGACCAGAGAGGAGGGGAGTGAATGGGAGCCGATGAACATTTCTTTCGAAACTCGGCCTATGTCCTAAAATCACAATCACTCAGTTCCTTGCAAGCTCGTCAAGATCACGTAGGTATAAGAGACCTACCAACCTTAGGAACAAGCTACGATGAAGCTAGAACGAAGCTAGAAGCAAAAACGAATCACAAAAGGTAAAACAACTCAAGGCTGTCTGGGCTGTCGTGGACCGTCCGCGAGGCCCCCGTGGACCGTCCGTGAGGCTGCCGCGGAACGTCCGCGACCTCACTGTGGATCGTCCGAAATTGCCTCCTGAACCACCAGTAGCACACCAAGAAATACGGACTGTCCGTGACCACCACGCGGACCGTCTGTGGCTCGCGGACCATCCAACAACCCCGGGCGGACCGTCCGCAAAACTTCGTCCAACGCGGATTTCAAAAACTCATGGATCAAATGAATGAATGCGACGAACCGAACAAGAACACGACGAACTAGATATGTCGCGGACCGTCTACCATGGCACCACGGACCGTCCGCCACCCCCTCGTGGACAGTCTGCCACCCCCTCGCGGACCGTCCGCCAATGCACGAACAACACCAGAAATGCAACCCGCAAAGTCAACTCCGAATACCATCACCGGATCTCCCAAACCACTTGAGCTCTTGAGACAAGATTTGGGGGAGATGAGAAGCATCACTAGGTGAAGCTATACCCCAAAAATCTCGGCCTCTAACTCACTAAATCGACGGGAATCGCGGATCACGTGAACACAACCATCTCACACGAGTTCATCCGAAAATCAATGATTCTAGGCCAAATCCCAGCGTTTGAGGGGTCAAGATCATCCACAAAGGTGCACAAGGCATCCACCCATGATCCCCTCAAAGAAATCCGAGCCAATACAACCTAGAACTGAAAAATCAAAGGGAGCATGAAAATAGCACAAAAAGAACTCGAGAAAACATGAGATGAATCATGCCGAATCTTTTATACATGCGAGGAAAGATTCATACAAGGTCTAGCAAACCTCCCAAACATCCATCCCACTCTGAAGATCAAGCCTTGAAGCACTCATGCTAGCCTATGGAGAAAATAGGGAGAAAACAAAAGGCGAAAATGCAAAATGGAAGGGGGGAAATGAAAGCCCTAGGTGGCAAAGGATGGCTGCCATCTCTCTCTCTCTAGTCTATATATAGGGTCCCTTCTACACTTAACTACAGATACATACCCCTCAGGGGCAATTCTGGAAGTGCGCCGGTTATTCCCATCGAGCGGACACGCATCCACCGCAGCCTTGCTTCCTTCCGACGCAAGCTCCGCGATCACGCCGTGTGTCCCCTGCTTCGAGGCTTTCCGAACACGCCCGGATGACCGTCTCTGTCGAGTTGGGTCCTCGGGCTCGATTTTGAGGCCCAAACCGAGAAACCGTCCATCGGGTGATTTTGTGGCCAAATCACCAAACCCCGCGGGCAAGCTTCGGTCATCAGCCGCTACCTTTCCCCGGCTCCTTGTCCACATTGCCTTGCTCGTCCTTGCCACCATGTGAACTGCACTTGATCCACCGGCCACCGGGTCCCTCGAACAAAGCCTACTTGCCTCTCCACTCCTCGAAGGCCGCCATGGCTAAGGCCTTTCGCGCTTGTTCTTCACCAGCACCAATGCAACCAAGCCGCATTCTACACCTGCAATACTTGAGCCAAGGCGAACGTCAGTCCACACTACGGCGTTGTCAATCACTCATCACACTAGGAAGCGACCATCCACCGGTCCTCGGACCCATCCAGTCCTCAATCTCCCCCTTGATGAGTGCATTGACAACACACTCCACAATTCAGATATAGATAAATAATAAAAAGAAAAGAAAGAAAAATAAACCTCCAACAAGTGACCAAAAATGCCAAGAACAAGCTGAAAGCAAAGATCACCTTCAAGAGCAAGTCTCGGCCCCCTAAGACAAGGGCAACGGCTCGACACAGTCGAGACAGAAAGCTCACCAACACAAGAGCAAAGCAAAGTGCCACAAAGCACAACTCAAGCACAATTCAACCCAGGAAACACAGAGAGCTCCCCCTGCACACATGCATACTCCCCCTGAACCAAACTCAAGCTCCCCCTGAGCTGAACGTCCCTCTCAAGTGCAGAAAATGCACAGAAATCTAAATTGGAGCACAAATTCTCCCCCTTGTTGACAATGCATGAATCAAGATGATCATATGAGCACACAATGCTTGTTAAGGCATGAGCAACTACACAAGCTTCTCAGATATACCAAAAACACTATCACAGGCTATAAGTGAGTAAGAGAAGCACAAAGTAGATCATAGCTCAGAGATGCATTGCCATCAAGAAGGTATAGCAATCTAAACATGTGACAAAGCATGATTTCAAGATTTGTTCAATTATTCCAAAAAGATCAGCACATGAGCAAGATCCTAGCCATGACTCATCCAAGCCTACACATGCTAGTTCACACAGAGCTCATACGAGGTCACACATTCTCATCACAAGTTCATTGCAAACACCTACAAAGGACCTCATGTCATGTCAAAGCACGGAGCCATGTGCCTACTTCGCATGGGAGACTTCTCCGGCAGGCATCATGCAACCGTTTTGCACCCATGGTGAAAATAAGCAAGATAACAAACATGACATGTAGGAAAGCATATTTTTCATCATTTTTCTCATAGGCATTGGCATTTCACATACACAATATTTTTAAGTTAAGCATGGTACATGAAATGCCTTTGCGGCATAAAAGAGCTTATGCTCCCCCACAAGGTACAAAGCAGGCTAAACATTTGCAATGAAGAACAATCTTTGATCCAAGGACAAGAATACGATACCCAAGCACAAACTAAGCATGATATAGCCATATAAGCTCAAACAAGGCACAACAAGGTATCTACTCATGGGTGAAAGCATTTCATAAGATTTATATCCAGATTAAGCATTTCATTCCAAAACAGCTATCTCACCATGAGTATATCACAATACAATCTAGAGCATAGCTATCCATCACCACTTCACCACAAGAGCATTCTCATACTCACAAATAGCATATCATAGTATCCAGGGTATATAAGAGAAGCTCATCCTACCAAATGCATGAAACAAGAGTATATACATCAAATGCAGCATGATATATCACAGGATGCATGCAAGAAATAAAGATGGCTATCCTACCATGTTTTCAAAGGAAACTATACATATGGCACACAGGAGCTCCAAGACTCAACTCAGAAAGGCAAACACACACCAAGTTCCCCTTGCAAGCGGGCAAAGGTTGCTTGGTCAAGTGGTTTGGTGAAAATATCGGCTAGCTGGTCTTGGGTGGAAACGTGAGCAAGCTCTATGTTACCCTTCTCAACATGGTCTCTCAGGAAGTTGTACCTCACCTCTATGTGTTTGGTTTTGGAGTGGAGCACTGGGTTCTTGGCTACGCTTATGGCACTGGTGCTATTACATAGAAGTGGGATATGGGAAAATTTCAAGCCAAAGTCTCTCATGGTTTGCATGATCCATAGCAAGTGCGAGAAGCAACTAGCAGCAGCAACATACTCAGCCTCTGTGGTGGATTGGGCTACACTAGATTGCTTGCGAGAGGACCAAGAAACAAGAGACGAACCCAAAAACTGACACTGCCCAGAAGTGGATTTGTGATCTAGACGACAACCCACGAAATCAGCATCAGAGAATCCATGGAGGGTGAGGATCGAAGAAGCCGCATACCAGAGACCAAGATCGGGAGTATACTGGAGGTACCAGAAAATTCGCTTGATGGCTTGCCGGTGCGACGTCCTTGGTGAAGCTTGAAAGCGTGCACACAGGCACACACTAAAGTGGATGTTGGGTTGCGCCGCTATCAGGTAGAGGAGTGACCCGATCATGCTTCTGTACTCCTTCTGGTCCACTGCTTCCCCGTCCTCCTCCGCGTCCAGCGCTGTCGTGGTACTCATGGGCGTCGTCATGGGCTTGGCATCGTTCATGTCGACTTTCTTCAAGATGTCCTTGGTGTACTTGCTCTGGTGAACGAACGTCTCGTCCCTGCTTTGCTTGATCTGCAACCCGAGGAAGAACTGGAGTTCTCCAATCATCGACATCTCGAATTCCCTGCTCATATCATCTGCAAACTTGGACACCATGTCTTGAGATGAGCCACCAAAGATTATGTCATCCACGTAAATCTGAACGATCAGTATGTCAGTGCCATGCCTCAACAGAAACAGAGTTTTATCCACAGCACCCATCTCAAAGCCCATCCCAAGCAAGAACCCCTTCAATCTCCCATACCACGCTCTAGGTGCTTGCTTGAGGCCATAAAGTGCTCGGTGGAGTTTATACACTCTGTGGGGGTACTTCTCACTCTCAAACCCAGGAGGTTGCCTCACATACACTTCTTCCTCAATCACTCCATTCAGAAAGGCACTCTTCACATCCATCTGGTGCAACTTGAACCCTTTAGCAACAGCAAATGCTAGAAGGATTCTAATCGCCTCCAGACGAGCAAAGGAGCAAATTTCTCCTCATAGTCTATCCCCTCCTGCTGTGTGTACCCCTGAGCAACCAACCTCGCCTTGTTTTTCATAATCTCTCCATCCTCACCCCTCTTGTTCTTCCAAACCCATTTGGTACCTATAGGATGGCAATCTGGAGGTGGTTCAACTAACTCCCACACCTGGTTTCTCTCAAAGTTCTTCAACTCCTCATGCATGGCATTGACCCAATTCGAATCAGATAAAGTGTGTCAAATATCTTTGGGCTCGAAAGACGCAACAAAAGCCGAATGTGCAAAGTGAGAGATACATTGTGACCTTGACTGTGTAGTGCGCTCGTTGATGTCACCGATGATCGTTGATGGAGGATGGTCTTTCTGAACTTGCCAGGGAGTCTCGCGCCTCGAGATAGCCTTCCCCTCAGCTGAAGCCTCCACTCGATCACCCTCAGGTACACGACTTGATGACGGAGTAGCAGACGGGCCGTCGTCGAAAGTCGGGGTAGACGTGGTAGCAGGGGGTACTTGAGCTCCATCTTGTACCCGATCCTCATCATCATCCACATCTTCATCACCTGCCTTCTCATCATCAAAGAGCGGCTACCCCATCTCATCATCACCTGCACACTCAAAAACAACCGTGCTACATGGAATGGTCTCGTCGAAGGTCACCTCGCAAGTCTCCATGATTTGATTAGTCTCAATGTTAAGCACATGGTAAGCACGAGAATGGTTAGCATAACCGAGAAAGATGCCATCATAAGAGCGCGACTCAAACTTGTCAAGATTTCCTTTCTTGAGAATGAAACACTTGCAACCAAAAACTCGAAAATGGCTAACTTTGGGGGAATGACCATGAAAGAGTTCATAGCAAGTTTTCTTCTTGAAAGCACGAAGGAAAATGTGGTTTGACACATGGCAAGCAGTATTGACCGCCTCAGCCTAATACTTCCTCGGAGTCCTATACTCATCGAGCATCAACCTAGCCATCTCACAAAGCGTTCGGTTCTTTCTCTCAACCACACCATTCTGACAAGTGACATATGGCGAAGAAAATTGATGTTCAAGACCAAGATCTCTGCAAAAAGTCTCAAAATGAGCATTCTTGAACTCAGAGCCATTGTCACTTCGTATAGCTCTAATGGCTTTCCCATTTCACTCATTCTTCAACCTCAAGACCAAATCATGCACAAAGCCAAAGTTCTCATCCTTGGAAGCCATGAAAAACACCCAAGCATAGCGAGAATAGTCATCCACAACAACAAGAACATACCACTTCCCACCGACTGACCGAACGCGAGCTGGACCAACCAAGTCCATATGCAAAAGCTCCCCTGGACGATCAGTCATCACCTCAGTCAAAGGTGGGTGAGAAGAAGCGACCATCTTGCCATGCCTGCAAGGCGCACACACCAAATCCTTCTCATAGTTGAGCTTGGGCAATCCTCGGATAAGGTCAAGAGCACTCAAGCGAGTAAGCAAATCAAAGCTCAAATGACCCAATCTCCTATGCCACCTCCAGAGCTCAGTAGAGGAACCAGCAACTAAGCAACGAGTAGGACCAAACAAACGAGAAAAATCCACATGAAAAATCTGACCCTCGGGAATGATCATACACACAAGATCACCTCGAGAATCAAGAATGCGAGATGCACCACTCTTAAACCGAACCTCAAAACCCTCATCAAGCAACTAGGAAACCGAAAGGAAATTGTATCCAAGATTCTTGACAAGAGCCACACTTTTCAAAGTAAAGCTGTCACTCACCTGAATAGCACCTTCAGACAGCACTCTACCTTTGCCATTATCCCCGAAAGTGATGTACTCCTTTGACACCACGGGGGTGAGGCTGGAGAACCATCTCTTGTCACCGGTCATATGCCTCGAACAACCGGAGTCGATCAGCCAAGAGTTCTCCAAGCCTCCCACCTGCACAATCAAAAGCGAGAATGAGAGTGAGCAAAAAACTCAACACTGGGGTTAGCACAGAAAGAGTTAAACCAATGCTGAGCCATCTGCTCAAAGGAAGGGTTAGCAAAATCCATTCTACCCCTATCCATCCAAGGAGCCGTCTCTCGCCTCACCGGTGGAGCTCTAGCACCACGAGGGGGAAAACGTGGCCTAGGCTCACTCCTAGCCTCAAAGCTACGGCCGTACCTCCCTCCACCAAACTGACTACGGTAGGGAGGACGCCTAGCAAACTCTCCACGAGCTGCACCACCAAACCTGCCAACATCCCTCTGAGGGACTCCAGCCCCTCCACGACTTCCAAAGGAAGGAATCAAACGCACAAACCCCTCACTCCTCGGCAAGGGCCTATGAGGCTCAGCCACACTATGAGAAGAGTGGTACATGTCCTTGTTAGCCCACTCCTTCTCACACCTCTCCTTCTTCCTCTTCCTCTAGCAAAACTCCTCAAGGTGACCATCCCTTCCAAAAAACTCACCGTGGAAGCGAACTGGCTTTGGCTTTGGAGTTTCCCTTGGTTTTGGCTTCTCACTTGGTTTGGGATCCCCACTCCTCACATAGATCACTCTCTTCTGGAAGTTGTTGGTCTTAGGTGGAAACTGGGGAGGATCAAGAGTGGTATCTAGTTTGCTCAGCATATGGTTGGGTTTGGGTGCAAAGGTGTTCTTGGTAGGAGCTTTCTTTGCTGGTTCTGGGACATCCCAACACTCAACTCCCTCACCAGCTCTCTCATCTTCTTTCTCACCACTGCTCTCACCAACCTTCTCAGCACCAAGAGCACACCATCAGCTCTCTTGAACTCGGCAATCATCATCTTAAGCTGAGGCTCATGACCCGACAACCAACCCATAAGCTTACGCAACTCATCGTTCTCATCTTGCAAATGATCAACATAATGTGCAAGCTCGATATTCTTCAAAGCAACAACATCACAGCTAGAACAAGAATTTGCAATAGGGGACTTCAAAGCAGTTTCAAGAGAAGTAGCACGAGCAAGGGCATCATTCAACTTAGCATGCAAAACAGGACATGAAGTACAAGCACCAAGTAAAGAAGGCCTAGATTTCAACTCCTCAAGCTGGGTACTAAGCACATCAACCTCCTCTACACGAGTCATGTACTTCTCCTTCAGCTCAACAAGCTCGGGAAGGTTAGCATCACAAGCAGTGCAATCAATCTCATCGCTCACAACCGGAGCCTCCTTGAGCACACCTATCTCATCTCTAGCACTAGCCAACAAAGCTTCAAGCTCAGCCACCCTATCTCTAGATTCACAAAGCATGGATTCAAGCTCAACCACCTTCTCCTTTGACTCGCCAAGCAAAGACCTAAACTCCCTCTTCTCCTTGTTGGTCTTCCTAAGCACATCATCACGGTTATCAACTAGCTCCTCAAGCCTAGTAATTTCCCTATGCAAGGAGATGGGATCATCGTTTACCTCGCACTCGGATTCAGATTCTGAGTCGTCCTTCTTGTGCTTGGTGTCAAAGCTATGTGCCATGGTGCAGAAGTTCTTACTTGTGGCCACGCAGGAGAGCCTGTTGAAGTTGCGGTTCGCGTGCCTCTTCTCCTTGTACCGGCCACCATCTTCTTCTTCACTTGAGCTTGTGGTGGTGTAGCTTGAACTTGTGTCGACGTCGCTTGCGTCGGCCACCATCGCTCGTGGTCTTGCCTTCTTCTTGAAGCCACCGTGCTTCTTCGTTCTCTTCTCTTCCTTGGGCTTGTGGTAGTGGTTGTTCTTGGGGCGCTGCTTGTACTCATCTCTCGGGCGGTGCTTGTAGTCGTTCTTGACCTCCTCCGGGCACTCGGTGATGAAGTGCCCCATCTTGCCGCACCGTTAGCATGTACTTGACACCCGCCTTGAGCCCTTGTGGTTCTCGTACATGCGCCCGAACCTCCTCGTGAGCAACACGAGATCCTCCTCGCTCAGCACCTCGAATCCTCATCTGGAAGAGACACAAGAGAAGACAAAGCAAAGTGTTTCACGGAGGGGTTAGCATGTCCATATCCGGAGCCACCAACCATAGCAAGACTATGAGGATCAGTCGAGCCCGTGGCTTTGGCATTCAACCTCCGATCCACCTCAGATGACTTCAACTTTGAGAACAACTCATCCACACTCAAGGTCTCATAGTTGGGAGACTCCATGATGGCCTCAACCTTAGCACTCCACACGGTACGATCTAGAGAGTGTAAGAGCTTCAAAGCTCTATCATGATCATCGTATGGGAGGATGGCAATATTAGCCTTTATGTTGTTCATAATGGAAGTAAAGCGCTTGAACATGTCATCAATTGACTCTACAGGAAGATGCACAAAATTCTCATACTCCTTGCGATACACAGAAAAGAGCCTAGCCTTCACATGGCTATCACCTCCATGAGCTACCCTGAGCTTGCCCCAAATCTTGCAAGCAAGGTCCTCGCCCATAACTCGCTCAAACTCCTCAGTAGAGAGCGCTCGGAACAAGTAATCCACGGCCTTTGCATTGGCCTCAAACTTGTCCTTGGCACCGGGTGCTTCCGTGTTAGCGGGTGTGACATAGTTAGGATCATTGGTCACATCCCAACATAGCTTTCCCTTGCCATGCAAGAACGCGCTCATACGAGCCACCCAGTTCGGATAGTTCTTCCCATCGAAGTGCGGAGGACCGAAACCCTTTCTTGGTACGCCATCGTGGATCTTAGACTGGTTAGAATCTCAAAGATCCGTAACCGGCTCTGATACCAATTGAAAGATCGATTAGGCGACCAGAGAGGGGGGGAGTGAATGGGAGCCGATGAAAATTTCTTTCGAAACTCGACCTATGTCCCAAAATCACAATCACTCGGTTCCTTGCAAGCTCGTCATAAGAGACCTACCAACCTTAGGAACAAGCTACGATGAAGCTAGAACGAAGCTAGAAGCAAAAACGAATCACAAAAGGCAAAACAACTCAAGGCTGTCTGGGCTGTCATGGACCATCCGCGAGGCCTCCGTGGACCGTCCGCGAGGCTGCCGCGGACCATCCGCGGCCTCACCGTGGACTGTCCGAAATTGCCTCCCGAACCACCAGTAGCACACCGCGGATGAACTAGATATGTCGCGAACCATCCACCATGGCACCACGGATCGTCCGCCACCCCCTCGTGGACCGTCCGCTACCCCCTCGCGGACCGTCCGCCAATGCACGAACAGCACCAGAAAAGCAACCCGCAAAGTCAACTCTCCAAAGACATCATCGAATCTCCCAAACCACTTGAGCTCTTGAGACAAGATTTGGGGGAGATGAGAAGCGTCACTAGATAAAGCTATACCCCAAAAATCTCGGCCTCTAACTCACCAAATCGACAGAAATCGCGGATCACGTGAACACAATCATCTCACATGAGTTCATCCGAAAACCAATGATTCTAGGCCAAATCCCGACGTTTGAGGGGTCAAGATCATCCATAAAGGTGCACAAGGCATCCATCCATGATCCCCTCAAAGAAATCCGAGCCAATACAACCTAGAACTGAAGAATCAAAGGGAGCACAAAAATAGCACAAAAAGAACTCGGGAAAACATGAGATGAATCACGCCGAATCTTCTATACATGCGAGGAAAGATTCATACAAGGTCTAGCATACTCCTAAACATCCATCCCGCTCTGAAGATCAAGCCTTGAAGCACTCATGCTAGCCTATGGAGAAAATAGGGAGAAAATAGAAGGAGAAAATGCAAAATGGAAGGGGGGAAATGAAAACCCTAGGTCACAAAGGATGGATGCCATCTCTCCCTCTCTAGTCTATATATCGGGTCCCGCCGAAGTGAAAAATGACCATACTACCCTTCTACACTTAACTACGGATACATACCCCTCAGGGGCAATTCTGGAAGTGCGCCGGATATTCCCATCGAGCGGACACGCATCCACCGCAACCTTGCTTCCCTCTGATGCAAGCTCCGCGATCACACCGCGTGTCCCCCGCTTTGAGGCTTCCCGAACACGCTCGGATGACCGTCTCCGTCGAGTTGGGCCCTCAGGCTCGGTTTTGAGGCCCAAACCGAGAAACCGTCCATCGGGTGATTTTGTGGCCAAATCACCAAACCCCGCGGGCAAGCTTCGGTCGTCAGCCGCTACCTTGCCCTGGCTCCTTGGCCATGTTGCCTTGCTCGTTCTTGCCACCATGTGAACCGCACTTGATCCACCGGCCACCGGGTCCCTCGAACCAAGCCTACTTGCATCTCCACTCCTCGGAGGCCGCCATGGCTAAGGCCTTTCGCGCTTATTCTTCACCTGCACCAATGCAACCAAGCCGCATTCTACACCTGCAATACTTGAGCCAAGGCGAACGTCAGTCCACACTACGGCGTTGTCAATCACTCATCACACCAGGAAGCGACCATCCCACCAGTCCTCGGACCCATCCGGTCCTCAGCAACAACACCTAGGCCACTGATGTTGTCCACCCATGTGTGGCCACTGCCGTCAACGAGGCGCTAGCGTGGCCTAGATCTACCGACTGACACCTCCATATTGCCACGGCCCGCCTGGCCATGCCTCCTATTGGTGTCCCCGAGGTCGGTGCCTCTCTCCCGGTCGGCACCTCAAGGCTCGAGCTCACACGACCCCTCTAAGCCATCTACATCTCCCTACCATGGTGGCATGCCCGGACTCAACTCCCCCATCGTCCTCCACGTTATGCCGCAGCTAGGGGTGGTAATGGGCCCTCCATTTGGTACTAAGAAAGGATCGGGCCCTATAAGGATCGGGCCGTAATTCTGTTCAATTTTGAACTTAAAAAATAAAAGGGCCTAGTTGGATTGTGAATGATGCATTAGGGCCATGGCCCATTACCACCCCTAGCCGCAACCATCTCCCTGTGTCGTCCTCTACACTGCATCGACCGCTGTCGCCTGTGTTGTCGCCTGCCTCCCTTGCCTACACCATGCGATCAGACGAAGTTGGACGACGTCAAAGTGGGTCGGAACAATCCACTCGATTTGAGCGGACCATCTCAACCCACATCTGAGGGAAATATTTCCCTTAGGGTTGAACCCACCCACTTTGTTTTCCAACCAAACACGGGTTGATGTAGGTCGAACCCGTCTAGACCCACATGAACTTCCAACGAAACACACACTAATTTGTTCAATACTTTGGTACTCGCTCCATCATAAATAATTTTAGGTTATTTTTGTATTTCTAAATTTAAATATTTTCAATATCTATCTAGATATAGAGTAGTATATATAGTAAATAGCAAAAATTATGAATATATAAATGATAAAACGACTTGCAATTTAGGAGTCATGAAGACATTTTGCGTCCAATCAGGTCCTAACCTTGCCTGGGCTCCGGCACCTTTGTCACAAAGACAGACTCACAGGCTAGTACCCAAAGCACAAGTAGCCCTTGCTGCAGAAGCAGGACCCGGCCACCAGCAGCGGTACCAACGTGACCCTGGTGACCATTGCAGTTGCAGGTCATCAGCGACGCAATAATTGGCTGCCCTGTTGCTAGCAGTGTTCAAAACCAAGTAGTGAGGCTTGAAGTTGGTGGTACATAGATGAGTAAGGATGATCAGTGATGCAAAAACCAAGCACAGCGTAAGAATTTTATCCATAGTAGATACCAATCAAAAGGGTAGCACAAAATATTTAAATATCTTACATGTTCAACAAACAAATTTCTGCTGGTACACACATCGATATAATAGTAAAATTTAATCAACCGTACTCAGGCAATTTTACGAACATATATAAAGGTGTTCTTATGGTTGTTACACCAAAAGAAACTACAAATATGTTGTTGTTTCTGAACAGTTACAGGAATTTGAGCTGAGAAGTACAAATTAATTTTTATGCGATTTACATACAAATTATGTTTCGTTCATTTGGAAAATGCCATTAAATTAAAAGTTACATATTCATGGTCAGATTTTATATATGACGTATAGCAACAATTTCTTCACATTAGGTACTTCATATTTTGCTGAATAAGCTTGTCCACTACAATGTTGTAGGCCTTCTCGGTTGGATGGAAGCCGTCCCAGAAAATATAATCAATGGCATTTGGACATGCACCGTGATATGCAATGAATATGGCAGCACTTAACACTGTGCTACCACAGCAACCTTCGCTTACGTCCTTGAAACCTACAAAATTGTGCCTCATAGTTTAGTATAGAGAAGGTTGTATGAGGACGCCTAAACTATATATAGGTTCGAGAAAACAGAACGTCTCAACTAACACGTGCGGAAAGAGGACACAATACCAACTAGGCAACTACTGGATGCTCATACGATTAATGGATAGTTTTCATATTTTGCAGCTATACATTGTTTAGCAATGCTGGTAAGAAGTTTCGTTGTCTACAATTACAATTTCGGATCATAAATATTTGGTTACTGTATAAGACTTACCATACAAAACTGGATTCTGAATAAGATCAAGTAAGTTATAGTATATGTCAATATAAGCAAATTTTGATCCAGAAGTACTTCGTTCAGCATTTAGGATCTCTATTTCCTGTGAGACCCTAGAATTAAACAATCTTGACGCTTGATTCCTTAATGGTTCACATTGACGTGACGGGCTTCCTCCTAGTGTTATTTGTGAAGGACAACATCCCAATGGTGGGACACCAACAAATCCAATCCTCTTAGCTCCCATGTCATTCAGAGTCTGTGCAAAATTAGAGAGCAGTTATTAAAGATGCATTTGCAGTACTTACACAAAATGCAGAGTAGAAATTACAGTGTACTACAGATCGAGAGAAGTGGATTTACAGAACAAAAAATTGACAGCATGCTACATAGATCAGTGCCAAATTCTGCTGACTGCTGCTTCCTATGGAGAAAAAAATTGTCTCTCTTTGTGTACATTAATTTGTTGACGAAAATCGATGTTGTAAGAAAAGGTATAATAAATTTCCAACAATATATGGAGCACAAAAATAAAGGGTAACATCGAAATGCACAAAGAGGAAATAGGGAATGGAGACAAGACTTTCAGTAATAATGAGATGATGGAAACAAAGAGAAATAGTCATTAAAAAATAAATAGCAGTTACCTTGGTGAAGTTAATTGCCGAAGAGACAAGAAATTCAACATAAGATGGAAGATCATATTCATGACGTCTCAAAGGAAGTGTGAAATAATTATTTACAATGTCATTTGCCCCCATTACAGTAAAAAAGACACCTTCTGAGATTGCACGTGCCATTTCCTCCTCTCCAACCAAACCTCTTAGCTTCTCTTTGTACTCACGAAATAGTTCAAGTTGATCGGTACTCGACAAGGTTGTCTACATTAATTTGAATGCATCAGCTTTTCATGTATGTAGCACTCTACATTTCTCAGAAGTAACTAAAAAGAACTACATACTTAATATTAGAAAATTATGTAAGTCACAGAAGAAAAATAATTACCGCGAGTTTTGATGTTAGAGGATCATAGCCACTACCTCCAGAAGCAAACGCCACACCAGTGAGTAGGTCTTGTACATCAAGATCATCACTAAGGAAAGGAGGCAGTATGTCCTTAACACCCAACTTCGAAGCTGTTCAAAAAATAATGCCATTACAGGAGGTTTGATATTTGGGTTAATTGGATATATGACATTACAACTTTGACGGTTCGGAGATATGCCATTAAAAATCATCTATTTGGAAATATGCCATTGCAATTCCTTCTTTGCCTGAGATCTGCCATTTTATACGTATTTGATGCTCTTAGATCCGTCTTTGATTCCCTGGACCCATCTGAAGGCCTTCGTATTTTCGTATGGTCTAAAATACCCTTAGTACCTCTCTTCTTTCAGTCTCACTTACACATGGGCCCCGTATGTCATCTCCTTCCTCCCTTCTTCCCCAACTTGCTGGAGCAGATGAGGGGACGGCACTGAGCTTGGTGCAGCAAGTCGAGGTAGCTGCTCGCTGTGGTGGCGGCGTGGGAGCTCCTGTGCCACGGTCCCCAGCTTGTGGCAGTGACGTGCGTATCTGGCCGTATTGGAGCTTCGGCCTGCCGTGGGGCCAACCGACCAAGTCGTTCAAGCGCGGTGGGGGCAGCGAGATCGAGCTCCAGAATGGCTCCGGTGGCCTCTGGTGGTCGTGAGATCCGGTGGCCGCGCCGCACCCATCTCCAGCGGCCGCGCCGCGCCTCTGCAGCATCTCCACCCTCACTCTCCGCTTCGCCTACGCCGGTGGCCAAGCTCCACACCATCACCGCCGATCCTCTTCCTTGAGCCGCTCGTGCTTCCCAAATCCCGCACGGGGACGAGCGCCGTGCGACCCGATGAGCGGCGGCCAGTGCTTCCCGAGCGGGCGGCGTACCGAGGGGATGGCCGGCGGCCGGCGGCGGGGCTCCATGAGGGAGGGGGCGGAGGAACTCCAGGAGCCTGAGCGGTGCACAGCGACCAGCAACCACAACTGCGTCTGGCTATGGCCGTCGGGCTGTAGGAGGGTGAGAGCATGGCGGAGGACCTCCAGGGGATTGCGGAAGCGGCGCTGCCAGAGACCCCAGGCGCGCTGCTGCAGGGAAGCCGGCCGGCAGCCATTGGAGGAAGAAAGGAGAAGGATTGAAGAAGAAAGGAAAGTGAAGGGAATGACACATGAGACCCACCACTCAATGAGTGAAGAGAGAAGGGCATTTTTGTCCATACAAAAATATCAGAGCCTGTACATGGGTCCCGGAGCATAAAAAAGTATAAAATGGCAGATCTCAGGCAAAGAAGGAATTGCAATGGCATATTTCCAAATAGACGATTTTTAATGGCATATCTCCGAACCGTCAAAGTTTTAATGGCATATATCCAATTAACCCTTGATATTTCACCTATAGGTGATGATTGTACTATCCAAGCGTAATAAAGAAGTCCACCAACTTTTACTTATAGGCACTGATGATTTGGAGAGTTTATTATCAAAATATCCGATGAGCAAAAAGAATTCAAGACATATTTAGACCTTGTCAAATAATTCATGGCATTATATGCCAATATGCAAATTTAACACTTTGTATTTTTCGAATTTTATCTATAGTAAAAATGGAATGATGGTAAATGTAGAATTATACCTAAATTGTCAATATGTGCTTGCATGTCGCTAACGGAAAGATAGTTGATTGAAACTATCGAAATTAACCTATGTGAAAATATATTAGAAAGAAAATTTTTGTTCGGGTGCTTGGACAGTACCAAGTAAAAAAAATATGAACAGACCTAAATATATATAGTGCCATAATTCCATAAACAAATTAAATGTATTGGAGTGCATCAGGCAAAGATACCATTTCGTTCTTCATAGACTACCATGGAGCTTCCATCTATACCGTTCATCTCAGTCCTGTCACCTTTGTTCTGCCTGTAGTGCTAGGGCGTGTGGTCATCAAACACTTGCATTATTCTAGAAGCAAGCACAGTGTTTTGATCACCGTATATGTAATGTAACTAGTAGGTAGTATTTGTACACTTTATTAGATTCGTAGATGATGTTATGCATTTATATAGACACTATATATATCTAGATATATAATAATATCTATGAATCTAGAAAACCCAAAACAAACTGTAATTTGGAACCGATGGAGTATATACCAATTAATTAATACATATGCGTTTCAACATGTAGTTGTGCATGTCCAGTAGTAAACTAGTAATTACTAATCTCTTGTTTGCAGTACCACCACCGACAGTATAGAGAGAGATATATACTATATGAACAGTAGTAGTGTAGCCTAATAACAAGCCGACATACCTAAGAGGTCCCCGGGTACCAATCCATTGGAGAACCTGCCAGTGGCAACGCCTCCGGGGAAGTCCTGCCCATACGGCGGGAAGTTGGCCTTCGCCTCCGTGAACCGGTGGTTGTTGTTGCCGGGGTCGACGATGGAGTCGCCGAACATGAAGATGGACGAGATTTTCTGGTCCCCAGCCGCGGCCGCTCCATGGACTACTACTCCCGGCTGAAATACCACCGTCGCCGCCGCCGCCGCCAGCACCACGAGGCGCAGCAGTAGCGGCCGGGCGAGTCGGCGCCAGGACGCATGGCCCCCGAGGCGGGTCGTCGGAGACGCCATTATTGGCAGGTAGCTTCTGCCGCAGCTTCTGCCGGGCCGGAGTTTTATAGCGCGAGCGCGAGAGTGCGGGAGGTTCAGGAGGTAGAGTCCGGCACAGCTACCTGGGGCAGCATGATCCCTCCCGGTTGTTGCGCGTTGCGTCGGCCACGCTGCAGCTATTAATTCGCCCGGCGAGGCAGCCAGCAGATGAATTTATGGACATGCATGCAGAGCAGGGGGGCCTGTGGGGAGAGGATATGATAAGGGCGGGCACATGAGTGTGTTTACTGTGATTTGTCCACTTCATCCACGAACAGTTAGAGGACGGCGTACGGCCAACCACTCACACGGAGATGAGATATTCTCGGTGTAAATCTTTGGTGGTATCATCACGTCGCCTGATTCCTAGGTTTTGTGATATCTTGTTAGAGTATGACCTCTATTAATATTTTGCCACCAAAATGGTGGCGTCCGGGAGGTCATCGGTCACCCATCCAATTAATACGAATGTATTTGCACAGAATAATGGCTTGTGGTCACGTAGTGTACGTTGGACTATTGCTGTACAAGCATAACTAAGGGAGGCCCACCTTTCACACCAAACAGGGGCATGGTCTTGGATGCAGGCAGAAAAATGTTCAGGGACAAATAAAAACTGCTCTCCTCTTAGGCCTTCTCTAGTGATAAGAGGCAAGTTAGCTTCTGCACATAGTAAAAATAGCGGAACGGTTGTTTCGGATGGTGTTCCTCAGTTTTTGATGTCTTCACCATCGCCTCCACACCTGCACCTGTCGCATCGTTGATGGTGTTAAGTACCTACTTTAGCCGTCAATATTCTCAAGAATAAAGGAGCAAAAGGTATTTCTTGCACACATTTTAGTTAAGAATAATGTAATTCCACTTGTCATTGGAGATTATTTGTTTGCAGGTAAATGAGTATAAAGGAGTGAGAAACACCCCAAGTATAGTCCATGCATTGCCACCTCAGCCAAGGAAAGGGCTGCCGCTCAAGATCCCACGTGTCCATGACACATCACCAATCCAAAGGAGGTAAGCCCCGATGAATCAGAGAATGACACGTGTGCAGCACATGGATTGAACTGCCCACGGGAACCCATTTCACCGTGTACACGTCAAACCATCATAAGGGACCACACAATAGCCACCCAGCTAAAGGGGAGGGCCAATGGCTCCACAAGGGGGTCGACCGACCCCTAGGTCGGTCGAACCGACCTAGTGTCAGCCAGTAGCCTGCTTCCACGTGTTGCTCTCTGGCTGGCTCCTGAATGCAGTGGAGTGTGCGCACGGTGTTGCAAGGCTCCTGAATAGGGTGCCCATGACCCCTATAAATAGCTGGAAGGGGTCTCATTTCTAAGACACACCACTCTTGATTCACCTCTCTTCCTTTAGTTTCTAAGGCTAGTGGAGTAGGGCTAGAGCAGCTCTAATTCAAGTTCCAAGTCTACTTTGGGATATATGTATGAGCTCTCTTGTACCTTTATTTCTTTGTATGACTTTGATCTACTTCAGTTAATTACCTACTTCATATAAAGTAGTGCTTGCACACATGAGTGGTATGTTCTTATGTTCTTCATCTGTTCGTCATTTAGAGGCTCGTGTTCTTCATGAAATGACCTTTTGACTTTGTTGATTAGACATAGAAAGTGTTGTATCCGTTTGTATGTTTAGCCTCAATTTGATCTAGTTAGTTTACATGTTTGTGTTGCATGGAGTACGAGTTTATGCTATCGTTCTCGGTCTAAGTGGCCAGTTATCCGGTGGCTTCAACCTGGGTCACAATAGCCCGAGCCGGTCGAAGTCGAGCAACAATGCAAGCATGGTGCTTGGGTTGAGTAGCTATGTTAGATATAAGTGTGCCCCACAGTTTGATAGGGGTAGGCCGTGGTAGTGACAGCCGCTAGACCCTTTGTAATCCCTCGTGTTTGGTTATTACTGTAGGAGTTTGTAAATGTCTAGTCAGCGCGACGTGCTTAAGTGACGCGGGAGGCTAGCTCCCCGTTTGCACCTAGGTGCTAAACCGACTATCCTTGCAACACGTGTCTGTCTCTCTTGTATCCTGCTGACCTTTTTATGTATAGTACTGAAGGACCGAATAGGCGACCAGAGAGGAGGGGAGTGAACAGGAGCCGATAAAAATTCTTCTCCAAGTGAGCAAGAACTCAGCCTATGTCCCGAACTCGACTTCACGAGTCACACACAAGACAACGGAAGCAAACTCAAACAACTTGGCAAAGAACCAACCTCGAAACCACAAACACATGTCTGCACCGACTAATCTGATGCTCGTGGAACAAGAGCACTGTATGGATCGATGTAGAGTAGGCAGCAAAGACTCAGGGTTCACCGACTAATCCGGTGGCAAAGCTCTGGCAGCACCGCGAGAATCGGTGTAGTACAAGACAATGAAACTCAGGGCATCACTGGATGTTGTAGTGCATGGGTGCGTGAACCACCGCAAGAATTGGTGAATGAAAATCAAGCAACCCGAGCCGAATTCGAGCCGACCCAAACCAGTGAGCCGACCCACTGATTCTTGCGGTGCACCCAGGTGATACCCAATGCAAGATCCGGTGCTTGGCGGAGAAACTGAGAAGCCCCAAAATTCAAACTCACCAAGGCACTGTTACCACCGACTGATTCGGCGAACACGGACCAGTTCCACTGTATGAATCAGTGATACTCAAATTCAAACCACGAAGAACAAATGATGAACTCGACCAACCACAAGCTGCCACGCGTCCACCGATTCTTGCGGTGCGGCGTGTAGCCCTCCACTGCAAGGGTCGGTGCACACGGGACAGAGAGGAAAACCTTTGGTCTCGAACTTCAAATCGATGGTTCTCTCAACTCACGCAATGGATCAAAGTGAGGTTTTGGGGATAGTAGATTTGCCTCATGGACAAGTCATATCTAATAGATAAGTCCCCAAACTCAATAAATCTTGCGCAATTGAGAATCAAAGCGTTTCCAAGAAAACCCCAACTTGATTCGAAAGAACTTCGATTTTGGCGTTGATTCAAGGAGTAGGAAGGGGCAAGATCACCAAGAAAAGGGTCTCTAGGTACCCATGTGTGATTCCCTTCACAAGAACTCCACCAAATCGCAGCCAACACGAAGAACTCAAAAATCAACAAAAAGGGCTCTGAAAATCCATAAAAAGAGAAACGTCGGGAATCAAAGGATTTGGCACAAGGTTAAGATGGGAACTTCACTATGAATCACTTAGCCATATCCAGTTGAAAGCCACTCACTATGAGGACAATCTCATTTTATAAAATGTCAATATAACTAGCCTCACCACATATTGTATGACAAAATATGCTTGACTCAGTGCTCTTGAACATGGCCAATTCTGTGATACAATGCTCCTCAAAATATCACCATATCTACTCCTCTTCCACCACTACCACTCCAAGGCTCCACAAATGCACAACGAACAATGGTCGCAACATCATGGAGAGGACGTGAAAGAGGGTGTGGTTGGGGCCAAGTCCCTACCATCACATGGCCGGGTTCATTGTTCCAACAAAGTGTGAGCCACTAGTGGAACAGTTTCCTTTGGAGGAACGGCGGTTGTTTATTCCACCATAACGTCTTAGGCCTTATTACGACTGCAAAAATGTGTGGTCACAGTGTCGCCACCACAAGCCCTACGTCGTGTAGATGTACAATGACTAGACTAAGGCGATTGTGGCCGAAATGCCTTACGAAGGGAACTGCATCTTCATAAAGTGGGTCGACCCTCTCATTCTAAAGCACACCAAAGAGTACTTCAACTACATGAAGCGCAAGATCTTTTATGTCTTGCAGAGGGTGGAGAGCCTCAAAGCCGACACTGAAGCAAATGCATGGGTCATTAGCATCGAAGGTGAAGGTGATCCATTTGTCTGAATCCATGGTCCAAGTGCCGATACCACCAAAATAAGGATCATCCTCCATCTCCACCATCCTCTGAACTTTGATTCTATGAGGCTAGCCCCGACCAATTCTCCCACTTTAGTTCTACACCAAGCAATCTATAAGGCATGTCAGTGTCAGGTTTACAAATAACATATGTTTAGATTAGCATGACGTCGTATATGTCATTGCAACTTGTAGTGGATTGTTTACGTTGTACCACGTTGCATGTTGGTTCCTAGTCATTGTGCTACCATCAGCAACCATACATCAGCAATTTCATCCTAATCCCCCTCCTCTTAGAGGGTAAGAATGTCTTTTCCTAGCAATCAAAGGGAAATTTCATATAATGGTAACGGGTCACATAAGTGATTAATAAGGGGTCATAAAAGTGATTCAAAATTTGATCCAGTGGCACACAAGGGAATAAAAGAATTTAAGATGGCACACAAGGAAATTAACTCTCAGACTAATTTTAGCATTCAACATACAAGACATTATCTGAACTTTTTTTGGGGGAATCAGTATGGATTCATTAAAGGGAGAACCATTCAAGACTGCCTAGCTTGGGCTTTCCAATTTCTTCATATTTATCACAAATCAAAGAAAGAAATTGTCCTTTTGAAGCTTGATTTTGAAAAAGCTTTTGACAAGCTAGAACATGAGGTTATTCTCCAAGTTTTGCATCACAAAGGGTTGTTTGCTAAGTGGATTTCATGGATTCATTCCATTCTCTCCTCTGGCTCTTCTTCAGTTTTGTTAAATGGTGTGCCAGGCAAACCTTTTAAGTGCAAGAGAGGAGTTAGGCAAGGAGATCCTCTCTCTCCCTTGCTGTTTGTTTTAGGGGCTGATCTCCTCCAGTCAATCATTAATGCTGAAGCTCTTCTTGGTAATATTTCACACCCTCTGGGACCTGATTTTGGTGGTGACTATCCTATAATTCAATATGCTGATGATACATTGCTTGTGATGCCTGCTAACCCGGTGCAGCTTCCTTATCTCAAGGAAGTTCTTCATATTTTTGCCTCATCTACTAGCCTCAGGGTTAACTTCTCAAAGTCCTTCCTCGTGCCTATTAATGTGGATGAATCCAAATGGCCTGAGCTGACTAGTTCTCTTGGTTGTTAGTTAGGCACCATGCCTTTTACATATCTTATCCTCCCTTTGGGTACTACTAGGCTAGCTGTGCAGGACTTCGTGCCTATTTTGACAAGGATGGAAAAGCATCTCATGGGAATTTCTAGACATCTAACCTTGGCTGGTCATCTAATATTGGTCAATTCAGTGTTCTTTGCTATCCCAACCTTCTACCTCTGCTCCCTAAAGCTCCCAGTGGAGGTTCTATCTCAGATAGATAAATACAAGAAGCATGTCTTATGGCATGGTGGTGATCCAACAAAAAAGGGAGGCTATCTAGTTGCTTGGAAGCATGCCTGCAGGAGTAAAGAAGATGGTGGCCTTGGAATCATAAATCTCAAAACCCATAACACTGCTTTGCTGCTTAAGTTCCTCCGCAAATTCTATAACAAGTTGGACTTACCTTGGGTACATTTAACCTGGTCTTGTCTGTACTCCAATGGTACTCCTTCTCATGAGCGGCATGGTGTGGGATCTTTTTGGTGGCGAGACATTATGTCTCTTTCCCAACATTTCTTCATGATTGCTTCATGCAAGGTGCAGAAGGGGGACTCTGTTTCGTTATGGAATGATCTTTGGGATCTAGGTGTTCTGAAATGGAAGTATCCACAGCTTTTCTCTTTTGCTAGAAAGGAAGTTTCCTCGGTCGGTCAATTCCTTCAATGGGACATTGGTCGATCCCTCTGGCTGCCTATTTCAGATCAAGCCTTTGCTCAACTTGAGGAACTCTTAGATGCTATTGATCAGCTCTCCCTAGATCCACTTTCCAATGATGAATGGCACTACATTTGGGGTACTAATATTTTCACTTGCAAAAAGGCTTATGACAGTCTGATGGGCTCTCATCCAGCTTCCCTTCTGTTCAAATGGCTTTGGAAATCAAAGGCCCAACTTAAGCACAGGTTCTTTTTCTGGCTCTTTCTTAAGGACAGACTTAACACAAGGAATTTATTGCAGAGGAAGAATATGCACCTTGACTCTTATCAGTGTGTCCTATGTGTTCAAAATGTGGAGGAGGATATTATGCACCTCTTCTTTGAGTGCCCTTTTAGTCAAGCTTGTTGGATTTACCTGGGCATTAACTGGGACACTAGCCTTCATATTGATCTCATGTTTCTCAGGGCTAGAGAGGATTTCAACTCAGTGATTTTCAGAGAGGTTATGATCATTGCTGTTTGGTGCATTTGGTGCCACAGAAATGATATTATTTTTTATGGGAGCTCTCTAGTCTTTTCTAGTTGGCGCCTAGCTTTTTTAAAGAGATGAAAGCGGTAACTCTGAGAGTCAAACCGCAGGTGAAGGATAAGATTCTTGTTTGGCTGAGTAGCCTCCTGTAATTTTTCTTCTTTGCTTGGGCCTTAGGCCTTGTACAATGTACATATTTTCTTTTATTTATATAAAAAAAGAAAAGTAGGGGCCTCCCCTGCTGTTCGGTCAAAAAAAATCAGAGCTTTCATTTATCAAACAGCAGTGTTACAATCACTCTGTAGGCAATCGAGAAAGCTCGAAGGCTGATCATGCCAAATAGAACTAGGCCTATCTTTTTTTTAGAATCATAATGTACAAACGCAGACGCTCACAACGTGCATGCACACTCGCAACACACACGCAACCCTATATGAGCACCTCCGAAAGACTAATGAGCCAGCAAATCCTCGATATTGACTAAGTCACCACTGGCAGAGCGCTATCGATGGGCATGTCGTCTACCACTGAAAGAATAGCGTTGATTAAATCCTGGAATAAATCCAGAAAAATGCAAGCACCAGTACCGAGTCAACGACTCGAACCCTAGTGAACAAGCTCCACCACAAGAAACATTACCAGCTGAGCGGACGCAAAACTAGACCTATCCTGGGAGGCTGCTTTAGCGCACATGTGAGCAGCAGTATTAGCAGAACGCCTGGTGTACTCCAAGGAAAAGGAAGCCAAGAGCGCCACTATCTCTTCAACGTTGTCAACTACGTGAAGCACAATTTCTGATCTCTGGTTCATCGTTCTTCCACAGCATCTCGAGCTGCAGGGAGTCAGTTTTCACCAGTACTTGCGCACCATCCACTCTACGCATAAGTCGAAGGCCATCTCTATATGCTTCAGCTTCTGCGTTTTTCCATGACGTCGATCATTGCGCAAGCTCCAAATAGACCACATTCCTCTTTCATCGTCTCGGCAAATTCCATCGTCAAGAATGTCCACAGTAGGCACTCCACTAGTGCATGATAAGATTAACTACATCTAGTGCCATCCCTACCATAACAGTTACTTCGAGGCTATTCTCGGTTGAAGTTTCATAAAATAGACTGCAATGTTATCATTTTTTATGATGTAGTAGTGTATTAATGAAGAGGGGTGAAATAGATTTCATGGGATGAAACCCTGTGAACACTAACACTATTTACTAGACAGCTTGTGTCTTGTATATAACCTAGGAAACAACAAAAAACGAGACTGCGCATTGAGGGGGAGTGTTTCATCCAGTTTTAAACATTTTTAGATGTGCCACCCTAGGTAATCGTGGCCATGAAGCAACAACACATTGTGTAAGGTTAAATGTTTCATTAGGTTGCATTAACTAAGACAAAGAGGAGAGCCAATTTCCATAGGTAAATGCATAATAGGGAAGCAAAACCAAACACGTTCTTGCTCTTGGCAACCAACACAAGGATGCTTCACAAACCACGACCCCTGGCATCAAAGCATAGATGGCACGAGTGGCATGCTAGCTTCAAGGATCATCGGATCCCACCTATCCACTTCACGGTCCTCAACCATCAGATTCAACTCCTGATCCTTGACAACCTCTATATGAGTCAAAAGATCCTCGTCGCTCATGGGTGGTGGCACCGAGGAGCACACACAAGCCGACCCTATCAAAGATAAACAGCTTAGCTTACTAGATCACACATAATCCACTTTGTGTTTTATGAATCAGAAAGCAGATAAAATTCAAATCCCATGAATCAGTTAATCCAAAGAACATGTGAAAATAAATGCAGTTAAAGAAGGAAAGTTCTGACTGAATACCAAAATATCTAAACGAAATTTCATCATTACCATTATGCAGCAAACCATAGACATCAAAATTGAAGAATAAAAGCTTTAAACCAATCCTTACAATTACGACATTCCAGCCTAGACAGAACTGAACTTTAACAAAAATTAAATACCACGAACGAGTTAATTCAAAGGGCATGAGAATAGCTTAATAAAATTTTCTAATCAATGAACTTTATAAAATTGCACACTGCAAATTTTTTTTTTGGGAACACACTACAAATTAAATTTAATGTCCTAAGGTAGACATGTAAAAGGAAAACGCATTCATAAACTAATAGCAAGATAGCAAAACAGGATCGATAGTGTCACACCCGATTTCTGTAAACAAAACCAGATGCATAACTATATGTATGCCAGGATCTAATTTCATATATATAGTGACAAAAGTGAATAACAGTACAGTATCACGTAAGAAAAAGAGAGATTATCAGAGTATTACGCTATATCTTGGAAACGGAGGCACACTCCACAAGCAGTCGACTGGGGGTTGCGCACGCCTAGAACTCAGCAACATCTTCACATCATCTTCACAGGAGCTTCATCTTATTCTGAACAACATTATTTATAGCAAGGGTGAGCACATGTCGTACTCAACAAGTGTGGGGCTTCATGAATGCAAAGGCTTTATAGTGGACAGGGCTCTAAGCAATTAGCATTTTAGTTGGTCAAATCTTATTAACACCTGGTTACTAAGGTATAAGTTTATACCAACCCACAATTAATATAAAGAGATAGATAAGAAACGCCATAAGCATATGGCAAGCATCACCATAAACCACGATTTAAGTCCATCTTCAAGTTCAATTATCATGCGAGGGTCCAAGGCCGCTCATGACCGTGAGCACGGCTAATCGATTAGTTTTACACTCTGTAGAGGTTGCACACTTTCACCACAAATCGTGTCCCCCATATATGCCCGGGTTAATTACTCCCTTAAACACTTCCGAGGTGAGTGGCATGGGTTTCACTACGAGGCCTTTACAAAGTTTCCCCAGAGAGTTGCAACCCACAAGGTTTCCGGATCAGTTAGTGAGATATGAAGTCCCCTAGCGGTACCACCTCTAAAAGAATAATGAACCAACCCGCCGCTAGAGCGAGTCCATACCCCATAGTACCGCCGCCCCTTGCCCCTTTCAGGTAAGGCCACTCCTAACCAGGGTCCCTAATTAATTGGCCAAGACAGAGCCATAAGTCTTGTGGTTGCGCGGTAGTCCCGGATGTTTCTCCATGTTCCGATTAACAATGTGATCTTGTATTAACCAGGAATATAACATAAATAAAACATATTCATCGTTGTTGTTCATTAGAACCACCATAACCTAGTTAAGCAAACTAAGCAGCATCTACCATCAGTATTAATTAAAGCCCAGTTCAAAATAATGGTCAAAAGAGGCTATTCATCCTTAATAGGAACCCATCAAAATTAATGCAAGCAAGGCAATGAGTGATTAAAAAGTAATTAGGACAGGAACCACACACTTGCCTTTAACCAGAGTAATGCTGTTGCTCAGAACGTCTTCAACGCTCTCGGACGACGTTCATTCTACTCGCATCAATCATCGGGCACAAGCATATACGAAGCAAACAAGCAAAACTAAGAACAATACACCAATCAAAAGATAAAGATTTAAAAGAGCATACTAAAGGATAGGCTTGATTAGATTGATCTGAGCTGCAACTAGGACTAGGAAGATCTAAAGCTTGATAGAAGATTGACTCTACAAAAGAGAGACACGGGTAACGAATGACTAACGTTTGATTTGCATTTATAAGAAAACAAGACTATATGAGCTCGATTTATTTTAATTAGCAAAAGATATGTAAAGGATATTTCATAAAGAAAATATCTTTAGTTGGAATTAATGCAAATTATATTTTATTTACAAAGACCGATGTAAAGAACCTAGTCATGTTTTATTTATAAAAGGTTCATGTATAAATTATACCAATTACACTTTACTTTTGGAAAGGTTATAATAACTAACCGAGTTGAAGCATATAACGTGTTGAGCTAAACAAATTTTATTTAGAAAAAACATGCATGTTAACATTAATCCGGTTAACGTTTATTTATGAAAGATGGTGTAGAAACCTAATCAGCTTTTAATTAGAAAAGTTAATTAGATATTAAGCAAATTAATATTTAGTTTATGAAAAACCGAGATAAAGATCTAATTTGCTTCTATTAATAAAAAGGATATGAAGTCTTCATTAATCAAGTTAACATTAATAAAGAAAAGCGAGTGTAACACTATATAACTTTTAATTAGAAAAGGCATGTTTAATACCATTAACCAAATTAATATTAAATTTTATTTTCAGAAACAAGCACGATAGAAAATATCACTATTAACGTGTACTTTATGCTGTTATGAAACTAACGCAATTTGAACGAATAAAAACGGAGCTAAAACATGGCCTTGGTAGAGAAAACAAGATAGCAGGGACCTATCTGCGGTTAACCATAGATAACAGGGGCTAGCAGAGGAGATTCCCGAGACACAACAAATAGTGCTCGCGAATAGATCTAAGATCAGAGTTAGATCTACAAAAGACACAGATTGGATCTGGTTGTAAAGATCTAATAGATCTAGGGGGTCTTCTGTAGATTTGCATAGACACAAGGAAACATGACAAAGATTAGAAGGTTCCTCGGGGACTTAGGTGCAAAACAGCCAGGGTCTTCTTCTACCTCTGTACAAAGGCGCACGGGCTCCTGGCGTTTCAAATTGCCGGCGTCCCGGGCGGCCTAGAGCTCAGGCGGGTGGCGCGGGAGGCAAAGGAGATAGAGGGGAGGTCGTAGGAGTGCTCACCGACGGCAGGGAGATGCGGAAGCGACCGGATTTTGGGGAAGAGCGGCCGGCGATGCGAGCTTGGGGGCGGCCGGTCCTTCCCAGCGACAGCGCAGCTCCGGCGGACCTCCGGCGACAGGAAGATGTGCGGCTCGACGAGGGGATGCTTGGGATGCCTTCGGGTTGCTCTGGGACCAACGGAGCCGGCAAATCTGCGAGGTCGCCGGTGCTCTGTACCGGTGGCGGCGCTGCTTGCGCGGAGGCGAGGCAGGGCAAGGCTGCGGCGGCTAGGGCATACGCAGAGCTGGAGGCTCCGCCCTTTATAGGGGCGCGGCGCTAGGCCGGCCGTGGCGCGCACGCCAAGGATGGCGGCGGCGCTGCGGCCGTGCAGGCCATGGCCACTGGCCAGATAGGCCTGGCGGGCCAGATGTTGGAGCGGGTCGGGCCTTTGGGCTCGGCCCAAACCAAAAGGATAAAATTTTATTATTTTCAGAAAATAAATTCTCGTGAAAGAAAAATCTAGGAAAACCTAGATAATTTCATAAAGTCACGAAAATGATTCTGAAATTCCAGGAAAATTCCCGGAGATAGATTGGGACACGATGAGTCCAAATAAAATATTTGGTGCTCATAAAAAAGATTTTAAAGCCTTCTAATAAATAGAATTAGCTCAAGGGAATAAATTCCAGAAAAGCCTGGGAAACTGTCAGAGAGATTTGGTCGGCACCTAGACGCATTTTCAAATTGTTTTGCACTCATGAAACTCCAAGATGCACTGGCATGAATGCAACACACATTGAATCAATTTATTTAATTTAGAAAGACAACAAATAACTTTTTCTTATACTATGTTTCCTGTAAAGAAAATAAATGTTGGCAAAATTTTAAAATTTAGTGAAAATCATTGTTTAATTATTCTCTCTATTCACATCCTGAAATTGGAAAATTTCAGGGTGCGACAAATCTACCCCCCTTAAACAGAATCTCGTCCCGAGATTCGCAAAGGCTAGCAAGAACAAGATTCAGGTGGGTATTATCCAACACTTTCTTTCAGGTCGTCCTTCCATACAAAAACTTTAAACACACTATATTCTAACAAGAACAAATGCTTCAGGAGTATGTAGTATAGTCTCATCCGCCTCATCTTTGAAGAGATTCCTTCTTGTTTTGGTAAAGTGATTTGAATAGAGCTGGATTGACTCCATGATTCCTTCTCTTAGGCTCAATCACTTCTTCTTGAGACGATCACTTCTTCTCACTTCTTCTCTTGTTTTGCTTCACTGTTTCGTTTGTTAGATCGCTTTCTTCTACCAGGTTTGTACTCCTTGAAAGAGATGCTCCAATCTTCGAGGTTTATGGTCTCGATATGGCCTTCAACTTGAGAATCTCCTTCTAGAATTGGGTTTTGGATGGCCAACATCTTCTTATTAATATCTGCACGGTAACGCTCTCGAGCTTCCGCTGTCATTAGGCTAGCTTCCTTCTGAGGACATGGAAGACCATGATACTCACAACACGAACATGTGTCTTTAGTTTTAATAACCTCACATTGTTCTTCCACTGATAGCTTCAGTGCTTCGTGCCTTCTCTTCTTGCTTTGACCATTCCATGCTTCAGCAACTTGACTTCTTGTTGGTCCAGTGGGAACTCGGACCTCGGCCATCACATTATGTGGGAATGATGTGGCAGATTGTATCCTTCCTTGTAAGACTTCAGTTTGCATAGCAGTTAGCTTCTCCTTATCAAATGGTGGCGGGATCGACGGGGTCTGATAGTTTTCACTGATGACAATGTTGTGATTACCAGGGAGTGACGCTTGCCCCATAACAAACTGATGGAGACTAACCATTGTTTGAGCCATTACTTGTAGAATCTGAGTTTGTGCCATCACATACTCCAGCATCTTGTGTTCAAATGATGAGGCTATAGGTGGAATATTGTGGCCATTTTCATCAGCTCTATCCTCACGATCTTCATTAGGACTCGTCATCTGATCAAGTGGTAGGAACAAAATCAGGAGGGAAAGAGAATAAACAAGTAAATCGAAGAGCCCGTTAGAATTCTTGATTTGTTCATTGGGATCTTCATCAGAGTGAGCTAGATGGAATGTTAGCAAGCACTAGGTGGGAAAGAAAGTAGAGTGAGATCTTCTGTTCTTCAACTCGCTTCAACTTGTTGATGTCTGTGCTACCTTAAATTTTTTTCTTGTCGTCATAGGCAGTAGGGAGAAGAAAGAGAGATAACAGGGAGGTGAAAGATACAGAAGAGAAACTAGCCCTGAGCACGGGTTGGGCTGAAACCAGCCAACCCGTCAGCCCAACCCAGACCAAACCAATTTATTAGTATTGAGTGCAGGGACGGATCCAGCGGTGGGGCGGGCGGGGCTCGAGCCCCCCTACCGCTGGAAATCCAATGGAACCTCTTTAAGCCTCCTATACAAATTTGAGGAAGAACAATGAGGGAAGGAGAGGCTAGAGTAAGAAGAAGGAGAAGAAAGTCCCCCCTAAATTTATTCCTAGATCCGTCACTGATTGAGTGGGCTAGCTGGTTTCCGGGTCCAGCCCACTTACCTAGTAAAGGTTACGGTTTAATTGGTTTAGAAACCCATCAAAACCGAGCAGCCCAGTTATTCCTAGGTCAACATGATATGCAGCATCCTCTCCATCTGCCGGCGGCGGCGGCGGCGGCGGCGGCAGGGGCCGCGACGGCGGCGGCCGCAACGACGGCCGAGGGTGAGGACGAGGAGCTCGGGTTTTCTTCCGGCAGGGGCGGCGAACTTGGAGATGAAGATGGTCCTGTAGTGCGAGTTCCTCGTCGTACCTGTGAAGGAAGGCGTGGCACAATTGGGAGGAAATCAGGGCTTCTCCGTGCGGCGGCGGCAGCGAAGGAAGGCACATACCTAAGTTCCACATCCCGAGGACAGGTATATTGCTGCTCAATCCGTAGTAGCACCTGATTCTGGGTCCTGGGTGATTTCTTTGTTGCTGGTGATTAGGAGAGTAGGTGATTAGGGACAGGATGCGTGAATTAGATTTACATGTTAAGTGGAAGAATCAGTACTTATGGATCTGTTAAACTAGGTGATTTGGTCCTTCGCCTCTGCTCCCCGTGGCTCAATGTTGCAGTTTAGGACAGTTCCAGCTCTCCTAATGGTCGTTGTACTACTTGCTGGTAGTGGCAGATGGTCAAAGATTAAATAAACTGAAAAAAGTTTAGACTGATTAGACTGCTTGTTTAGTACTCTACTAGTATGTGAAATACAAAATTGCTGCTCACAATCCAACACTGCTCGGTATAGAAGGCATTTGAAGAATCTATGCACATTGTCTCCATTTTGGGATCCAGAAAAGCGAAGAAAGACAACTGAACAAGATGATCACCATTTCAGTATAGAAGATTGCCGTAGAGCACTTAGAAAGATGGTTATACTTGATGAGATGCCTTTTAATGTTGTAGAAGGTGAAGGGTTCAGAGAATACTCAAAGACACTTGAACCAAGATTTGAGCTACCTTCAAGATTTACCGTGGCAAGGGATTGCATGAAAGTTTACTTAGAACAGAAAACTAAGCTGAAGAAAAGTTTGACTGGACATAGGATTTGTCTCACAACAGATACATGGACCTCCAATCAAAATCTTAACTACATGAGCTTGACTGGCCATTGGGTTGATGACAACTGGAAACTTCAGGAAAGGGTTCTCAACTTTTGTGTGGTACCTGATCACAAAGGGGAAACACTTGGAGAAAAGATTGAAGAATGCCTTTTAGAATGGGACATTGGCAATATACTGACGATCACTGTCGACAACGCTTCTTCAAATAACACAGCAATTTCTCATATGAAGACTGTCAGCAAGGATTGGCATGGGGTCATTTTAGACAATGAGTTCCTACACATCGGATGCTCAGCCCATATTGTTAATCTGATAGTTAAGAGTGGATTAAAATTCATTAGTAGCTCAGTGACAAAAATAAGAAATTCTGTTCTATATGTGAGATCCTCTCCAGCAAGATTAGTTCAATTCAGGAAGTGTGTGGAAAAAGAGAAGATTTCTAAGCGGAGCCTCCTCTCATTAGATGTTGAAACCAGATGGAATGCCACTTACCTCATGCTAGAATCTGCTGTAAAATTTGAGAAGGCATTCTTTAGATTAGCTAAAGACAATAAAAGTTATTTCGATCACTTTGGTGCAGATGGTATTCCAGATGCAGTGGACTGGGCATATGCAAAGGAGTTCCTTTCAGTTATGAAGCCATTCTGCGATGTGACAGTAAGACTCTCTGGTTCGCAATATGTGACATCTAGTACCTTTTTCCATGATTTTATCACCATACATGACAAGCTGGACAAACTATCAAAGGTAAATAACCCTGCTTGGACTATGATGGCTGTACAGATGAAAAAGAAATTTGATAAATACTGGGGAGATATTTCCACCATGAATCCATTGTTATTTATGGCTGTGGCTTTGGACCCAAGGTTTAAGCTGAAATTTATAGAATTTTCCACTAAAATTATGTATGACAAATTCAAGGCAAAGGAATTTTGTAGCATAATTGAAGCAGGTCTTAGTCGCTTATATGATTATTATGCTGGGGTTGCTGCTGGTAGTTTGTCATCTGGTGCTAGGAACAACAGTCATGAGCTTCCAATTGATACTGAAGAGCATGCCAATGACATTTCTCACAGCTTTGTGTCACAGTTCGCTATTCACCTCAAAGAGATTGAAACAAGGGAAATCAATTCAGAGTTATCGAGATATCTGAAAGATAGTTGTGAGAAGAGCACAGAACAGTTTGACATCTTGAATTGGTGGAAAGTGAACTCCGGTAAATATCCTGTATTGTCAAGACTTGCCAAAGATGTTCTTGCCGTACAAGTGTCTACGGTAGCTTCAGAGTCTGCATTTAGCAATAGTGGTCGAGTAGTTTCTCCCTTTCGAAGCTCTTTGTCACCCAATATGGTTGAGGCACTGATATGTGGACAAAGTTGGCTACGTTCATCGCACAGGAATGTTGATCTTGAAGAAATCGTCAGAGATTTAAAAAATTGTGATACACTTGAAGAAGGTATCGATCATATTCATTTATCATCAAGGTTTCTAATTATAACTTGTTATCTTAGATTAATCATCTCATTGTTAGCTTACATTAATCATCTAACTGTAGAACTTGTGGAGTTCAATTGTGGAAATTAGAGCTCCTTCCTGTCATCTGAAGCAAGAGGTATGTCCTTCCTTGTTGAACTAAATTGCATCTGGCCCTTGTTTCAAAATGAAACAACTAGTAGGTGAGCCGCACCAGGTTCACTTGCACTAAATGAAACAACGTGTCAAAAGTTGCCACCAGTTATATTTGTCTGGTTTACTTGCAGCTTCAGATTTGCACTACCTACAGTTTCAGATTTCATATGTTGCTGGATGCATTTGGAATATAGGTCACTGGATGTCATATTGACTACCTTTGCTTGACAGCTTTCAGTATGCATTTGTATTACTAGTTCTTCTTAGTTGCTTGTTAGCCCTAAACTGTTTTATAGTTTTATCAAAACTGAATGACAACACTGACTGATTGGCAATGCTACTTGATGATGGCTGCTTGTCAGTCTCAAACTCTGAAAAATTTAGAGAGAACTAAGATGGCGTTCCCAGGAGACAGCCCAGTTCTGTTACTGCTAGTCCAATGTCTCCGACATCTAAGAATGATGTTCTTTTGTTACTGATAGTGCTTGTAGTTCCTGCATGGAACTACAATTCTATTTTACTTCCTGCTAGTTCTAGTGCTTGTAGGTTGATTATGTATGTCAGCTTTGCTGTTATCAAAAGCTTTGCTGATTATACATTCTGTTGTTTGGATGGCACTTCCTTGCAGTTGACTTGGCTGCCTCCCTGAAGACAATTCAAAGACTGTAACTGTGTCTGGTTCGAAGTTGAAGCCACTAGAAGATGCATTGTTGCTTCTGTCACTCACGAAGCAAGCGATTCTTTATTCCAAGCAAGTGAATTCGTAATGGAAGCCTCACACGACATTGGAAGTCTCTCATTTGGATAATTAGTGACATAAACTGAGTGGTTGTTTATTGTAATAATTTTATTTTTTAGGATATAATGTTAGTACTAGATGCCCACTGCAGATTTGGACAAGGCCTCGATGGCTAATTACTTGGTGTTACATTAGTAAAAGCATTAACTTAAGGAAACACTATTTTATATTCTCTAAAAAAAAGTGAACAACACTACAGCAGATGGCGATCTGGTTCCAAACCAACTAAACTGTTGAACCAGTCAACCCAACCCACTTAAGTACTACTTAAATGCAGCAAACAGCCCAGACCAACCCGGACAAACCGTCCACTGACGGGCTGGGCTGAGAAACCAGCGGAAACCGCTGTAACCCGCGAATGCACAGGGCTAAGAGAAACTCAACTAGGCAACTGATGTCATTGCAGATTTAAGATCCACAATACACCAACACTCACTGCAAAGAAACGAATCAATCAAGGTCATAAAACCAAGCATCATCACACATACACTGAACTCCACCAGACAACACATAGATGTGGAACTACTCTAAACGTTGTTAATAAAGTCAGAGGGTATCCTCCTAAGCAGGGGTGTTGCTTCTTTGGTCACCAAGGCTTGACTTCAGGTGACAAACTGGTAGCCCTATTCTTCGGATGACAGAGACAGGCTTTAGGTACGATTTGTCTAAAGATTTTGCACCAGAAGAACCTTTGGAGTCGAAATCAAGGGAGAGAATCCAAAGTATTAACAATTGAAACACAAGGAGAGCTATGGGGTAGGTGGGTAAGAAAGGTACAAGTGGGTGAACAAGGGATGATAGGAGAGGATAGCAATAGCACAAGAAAGGAGGTGTATTGCATGAAATGGGTGATCATTCAATGGGGAATGTATGATCAAGATCATGGGAAGAGAAGATAAACAGACGGGGTAAAGCATTTTTAACATTTGCAACGCAATGGAGTGCAAATGAAAAGAAATCAAGTCAAAAGATAAGTTATCAAGGAGTATATGCTCAAGGAGTGAGAATATTCATCAAAGAGGTCAAGGATAAGGTGAGAATTGCTTTTAGATCAAAGGAGACATTAGGAAACGACCATTGCTATCTAGGCTTACATCCTACAGTCTATACAGCTCTGATACCACTCTGTCACACCCGGTTTCTGTAAACAAAACTAGATGCATAACTATATGTATGCCAGGATCTAATTTCATACATATAGTGACAAAAGTGAATAACAGTACAGTATCACGTAAGAAAAAGAGAGATTATCAGAGTATTACGCTATATCCTGGAAACGGAGGCACACTCCACAAGCAGTCGACTGGGGGTTGCGCATGCCTAGAACTCAGCAACATCTTCACATCATCTTCACAGGAGCTTCATCTTATTCTGAACAACATTGTTTATAGCAAGGGTGAGCACATGTCGTATTCAACAAGTGTGGGGCTTCATGAATGCAAAGGCTTTATAGTGGACAGGGCTCTAAGCAATTAGCATTTTAGTTGGTCAAATCTTATTAACACCTGGTTACTAAGGTATAAGTTTATACCAACCCACAATTAATATAAAGAGATAGATAAGAAACGCCATAAGCATATGGTAAGCATCACCATAAACCATGATTTAAGTCCATCTTCAAGTTCAATTATCATGCGAGGGTCCAAGGCCGCTCATGACCGTGAGCACGGCTAATCGATTAGTTTTACACTCTGCAGAGGTTGCACACTTTCACCACAAGTCGTGTCCCCCATATATGCTCGGGTTAATTACTCCCTTAAACACTTCCGAGGTGAGTGGCATGGGTTTCACTACGAGGCCTTTACAAAGTTTCCCCAGAGAGTTGCAACCCACAAGGTTTCCGGATCAGTTAGTGAGATATGAAGTCCCCTAGCGGTACCACCTCTAAAAGAATAATGAACCAACCCGCCGCTAGAGCGAGTCCATACCCCACAGTACCACCGCCCCTTGCCCCTTTCAGGTAAGGCCACTCCTAACCAGGGTCCCTAATTAATTGGCCAAGACAGAGCCATATGTCTTGTGGTTGCGCGGTAGTCCCGGATGTTTCTCCATGTTCCGATTAACAATGTGATCTTGTATTAACCAGGAATATAACATAAATAAAACATATTCATCATTGTTGTTCATTAGAACCACCATTACCTAGTTAAGCAAACTAAGCAGCATCTACCATCAGTATTAATTAAAGCCCGGTTCAAAATAATGGTCAAAAGAGGCTATTCATCCTTAATAGGGACCCATCAAAATTAATGCAAGCAAGGCAATGAGTGATTAAAAAGTTATTAGGACAGGAACCACACACTTGCCTTTAACCAGAGTAATGCTGTTGCTCAGAACGTCTTCAACGCTCTCGGACGACGTTCATTCTACTCGCATCAATCATCGGGCATAAGCATATACGAAGCAAACAAGCAAACTAAGAACAATACACCAATCAAAAGATAAAGATTTAAAAGAGCATACTAAAGGATAGGCTTGATTAGATTGATCTGAGCTGCAACTAGGACTAGGAAGATCTAAAGCTTGATAGAAGATTGACTCTACAAAAGAGAGACACGGGTAACGAACGACTAACGTTTGATTTGCATTTATAAGAAAACAAGACTATATGAGCTAGATTTATTTTAATTAGCAAAAGATATGTAAAGGATATTTCATAAATAAAATATCTTTAGTTGGAATTAATGCAAATTATATTTTATTTACAAAGACCGATGTAAAGAACCTAGTCATGTTTTATTTATAAAAGGTTCATGTATAAATTATACCAATTACACTTTACTTTTGGAAAGGTTATAATAACTAACCGAGTTGAAGCATATAACGTGTTGAGCTAAACAAATTTTATTTAGAAAAAACATGCATGTTAACATTAATCCGGTTAACGTTTATTTATGAAAGATGGTGTAGAAACCTAATCAGCTTTTAATTAGAAAAGTTAATTAGATATTAAGCAAAATAACATTTAGTTTATGAAAAACCGAGACAAAGATCTAATTTGCTTTTATTAATAAAAAGGATATGAAGTCTTCATTAATCAAGTTAACATTAATAAAGAAAAGCGAGTGTAACACTATATAACTTTTAATTAGAAAAGGCATGTTTAATACCATTAACCAAATTAATATTAAATTTTATTTTCAGAAACAAGCACGATAGAAAATATCACTATTAACGTGTACTTTATGCTGTTATGAAACTAACGCAATTTGAACGAATAAAAACGGAGCTAAAACATGGCCTTGGTAGAGAAAACAAGATAGCAGGGACCTATCTGCGGTTAACCATAGATAACAGGGGCTAGCAGAGGAGATTCCCGAGACACAACAAATAGTGCTCGCGAATGATCTAAGATCAGGGTTAGATCTACAAAAGACACAGATTGGATCTGGTTGTAAAGATCTAATAGATATAGGGGGTCTTCTGTAGATTTGCATAGACACAAGGAAACAGGACAAAGATTAGAAGGTTCCTCGGGGACTTAGGTGCAAAACAGCCAGGGTCTTCTTCTACCACTGTACAGAGGCGCACGGGGCTCCTGGCGTTTCAAATTGCCGGCGTCCCGGGCGGCCTAGAGCTCAGGCGGGTGGTGCGGGAGGCAAAGGAGATAGAGGGGAGGTCGTAGGAGTGCTCACCGACGGCAGGGAGATGCGGAAGCGACCGGATTTTGGGGAAGAGCGGCCGGCGATGCGAGCTTGGGGGCGGCCGGTCCTTCCCAGCGACAGCGCAGCTCCGGCGGACCTCCGGCGACAGGAAGATGTGCGGCTCGACGAGGGGATGCTTGGGATGCCTTCGGGTTGCTCTGGGGACCAACAGAGCCGGCGAATCTGTGAGGTTGCCGGTGCTCTGTTCCGGCGGCGGCGCTGCTTGCGCGGAGGCGAGGCAGGGCAAGGCTACGGCGGCTAGGGCATACGCGGAGCTGGAGCCTCCGCCCTTTATAGGGGCGCGGCGCTAGGCCGGCCGTGGCGCGCACGCCAAGGATGGCGGTGGCGCTGCGGCCGTGCAGGCCATGGCCACTGGCCAGATAGGCCTGGCGGGCCGGATGTTGGAGCGGGTCGGGCCTTTGGGCTTGGCCCAAACCAAAAGGATAAAATTTTATTATTTTCAGAAAATAAATTCTCATGAAAGAAAAATCTAGGAAAACCTAGATAATTTCATAAAGTCACGAAAATGATTATGAAATTCCAGGAAAATTCCCGGAGATAGATTGGGACACGAAGAGTCCAAATAAAATATTTGGTGCTCATAAAAAAGATTTTAGAGCCTTCTAATAAATAGAATTAGCTCAAGGGAATAAATTCCAGAAAAGCCTAGGAAACTGTCAGAGAGATTTGGTCGGCACCTAGACGCATTTTCAAATTGTTTTGCACTCATGAAACTCCAAGATGCACTGGCATGAATGCAACATACATTGAATCAATTTATTTAATTTAGAAAGACAACAAATGACTTTTTCTTATACTATGTTTCCTGTAAAGAAAATAAATGTTGGCAAAATTTTAAAATTTAGTGAAAATCATTGTTTAATTATTCTCTCTATTCACATCCTGAAATTGGGAAATTTCAGGGTGTGACAGATAGGGAGCTTGGGGCGGCGGAGCAGATGCAAGGCAGGCATCGGTACATCCCTTGGGTGTGGAGCAGCGGTCAAGAACGCTGGCCCGGCGTAGTACTCGAGCTCGGAATCAGAGCCTGAGTCATCGGAATCAGATGCAGGGGGTGGGGACGGGGAGTCATACCTTTGCTTCTTACCGTTCCAATCTTGAGATGAAGATGGTGTCAAGATGCGCTTGGCGCAGCTCCTGGTCGCCGGCGGCGTGTACGAAGGCCCGGTGCCGACGAGCTTGTCGCGCACCCAACTGGTGCTAAGCGAGGCACGACCAGGGATCTTGCTCCTGTTCGTACTCTCCATCGGCGCGAGACCGGCGCGGGCCACCTTATTGCGGACCCAGCTCTCGCTGGCGGACGCGTGACCGGCGGGTGCGGCGGCGGCGCGGCGGATCCACGGTGTGGGGGACGCGGGCGAGGGAGCGAAGCGGAGGATGGACGGCGTGAGTGAAGTGGATGCTGGGGTTGGGAGCAAAGCGGGGGAAGCAGATCTCGGCGGGGTGGGGAACAGCGGCGGAGCAGCCGCGGCGGCGATGACCGAAGCGGCCATGGCGGGGAGGAAGCAGGGGAACAAGCCGAGGAAAACGAAATCGATCGGAAACGCGCGATGGGAAGCAGAAATCTTACGGAACTCGACGCCGGTCCCAGATCAATCCGCCGAAATTGCTCAAGACGCGCGTCAGCAGAAGTTTTCGCGGGAAGTGCTCGAAAGACAGATTGCGTTTGCGCTTTGGGGAGGGAGGTGTACACGTACGAGATCTCGTATTATTTATGGCTGTATGTATCTCGTAGACCCTACGTACCGTATGGACTACATATCCTCAGTCCCCAGCGAGATCGAATCGGTCTGGACTCTGCAAAGCCCACCTCCCCACTGGCGCCAGCTTGCAACACGCACAGATGGCGGAAACCAGATGGGCCTCGAAAGCCCAAGGAGCTGCCTCCAAGCCCAGACTATACTCTTTCTGCTTTTTTTTATCATAATGAGGATTATACCCTAAACCCTAAAGTCCTTTTCGCATCCCTCAACTATCAACAAAGTCTGATTATTGTCCCCCATCCGAAAAACCGGATATCTAACATCCCTCAACTATAAATCCCGTTTGTTTGTGATCCCTAGCTGTTTTAAGAGAGAGCAGTTTCGCGTGACGTGGTGTGAGCTCCACATGTCAGGTACCACGTGGGGGTGGGCCCATGTGCCAGGTGGATCTCATCTCCCTATCTCTTCTCCCCTTCTCTCCTCTCTCTTCCTTCTTGACTCCACCTCCGTCACGCTCCCGACCACCGGCCTCCCCAACCAGCAAGCGGAGCTCCCCTAGGCGGCTGAGCTCGCCCGGCCGGTGACGAATATCCCCTGGGAGGCCTTCACCCCCAACCTCCTTACGCCACCCCTTGACATCGATGTGGCCACACGTCACTATCCATCACACGTTCGCCCCGCCACGGCACCCCACCGGATCTGGTGTAGGAGGACGGAACGACGCAGTGGCCGTCTAGTGGTGGACCGACATCGACTGGCTCTACCTCTCCAAGGCGGCGGCTACAAGCAAGAAAGGCGCCCACGGCGACGGCGGAGCCAGGAGTGCGCGGGTGGACTTGGACGGGCAAGTCTCCGACGAGGGGGTGCTCGCTGGGGAAGAGCCTGAAGATATCTCAGCTCCTAGTGCTGGTGGCGAGGGTGTGCCCGGCGAAGGCCGACGACGACGTCACAATGGTGCTCACGACGTAGGATGTGGCGGTGAATGGCTTCTGCACGAGTCGATACGGTCACCACGGCGGTGGTGGCAGAGGAAGCTTGGTGCCCCAGTCACCCAGGCGAAGCCGCCCACCGTGCCTGACTGGAGCCCTGGCCACTCCCGCCCTGCTACCGTTGCGCTTGGCCTGTGCTACTGCCCGCCTAGCTTGCCACCATAGCAGTCCGTGCAAAACCGCTCTAAAAACAACTAAGGGACCACAAATAAAAGGGATTTATAGTTGAAGAATGTTATATATCTGGTTTTTCGGATGGAGGATGATAGTCAGACTTCAGTGATAGTTGAGGGATGCCAAAGGACTTTTTCCAAAGGAAGAATTGTATTATATCAAAAGTGAGTACATCATCAAGTTCCAAACAACACTCACAAAGTACTCACGCTCTAAGGAGCTCCAAATCTCAATCCCAAACTTGTGTAAAAAATCAAATAGAAGGTCGCACAGGCATACACTCAGCAAATAGGCTGAGAACAAAGTGAAGAGTATCTTGGGCCCCTAAGTGGGTTTTGGTAATTAATGACACACGTTTAAGTAACTAATGATTTATCGAGTGAATGAGAAGGTATTAAAACTCTAAGGTGGCATCATGATGTATTCATTGTTTATGCAAAAAGGAAGTGATGCTTCTAGGCGGATTCCATGAAGATTTATTTATTTTATATTTTGAAATTGAGTCATAGGAATGCCGTACTATAAAGAGAGACAGGAAAGATATCTTCCAAGAGTTGAAGATGTGCTCTAGTTGACTAACAAAAAGAACCTATGAGAGACGCCTTTGCACCAACACGTTCACGGGATTATTTTCGGGTGCTAACTCTGGAAGGCCGGACTCTCCGGGTTTTACCTCGGATTCTCTGGACTTCCCGGATTCTCCGGACCTCGGTCCGGATACTCCGGGTCTTAGAGCTCTGACGGCTCTTTTTTCTGGTGAAGGAGTATTTATACCCTTTCACCCCCTTCCTCTCTCTCTTGCCCATTTTCGACCTGCAACACTCAAAACTCATTGACTTCTCTCCTTTACTTCCCTTTGCACTTGGTTGGTGAGATTTGTTGGGAGATTCAAGGGGATTGAGAGCAAGAGCTTAGTGAGTGCTAGTGAGTTGATTTCCCATCTCTAGAGCACATCGTTCTTCGCTTGGTTTTTAACTTTCGTATTTGTTACTCTTAGAGCTTAGAGCTCCTAGCCGGCAAGGCGTTGCCTTAAAGCTTCCAAGGATTTGTGGCAGCTCAAGGATGTTTGTATTACCCTGTGATTGAGTAAGTGACTCTAGCTCGATCTTTGTGGTCGCTAGAGGGAGGAAAGTGACCTAGGTGAAAGGTCCACCCTTCGTGGGTTCCTCAACAGAGACGTAGAGCTCAAGGTGTGAGCTTGAACTCCGGTAACAAATCCCTGTGTCTTGTGTGCTTATTGCTCTCATTTGTTACTTGATATCCTCTTGATCATATATTCTAGGGTTTGTTGCCAATATACTTTGTGACGAAGTTTCGGCCAGTGCTGGGTGGTGAAACATAGTCCCAACACCTCAAGGAGTAACCTATTTTCTCAGATTTACATTTGAGCAAGTTTCATTTCAGTTGATTCAGGTTTCTCCTCAAAAGCCCGGATACTCCGGACATTTTCCCGGATACTCTGGAAAGCCCGGAGTATCCGAAAAAATATCCGGAGAGTCCGAACTTTGAACTGACAGTTTGTTTAAAGTTGTGATTTTCAGTTTCGACTATTCACCCCCCTCTAGTCGACATCTAGATCCTTTCAATTGGTATTAGAGCGAGATTTCTCCATTTGAAGCTTAACCGCTTGGAGAAGCAAGATGTCAACCCCAAGACAAGAGGATGCTCCCGGTGGAGAGGTGACTAACATCGCTACCGGTGATGGAGCAAACACAAGCACAAGCCAAAATCCAAGAAATCAAGATGGGGTGGAGACTTCCGATAGTGAAGATGAAGATAATGATGCAAGTTCAAACCGCTCCGGACGTCGGCCACCATCAAGGGAGTGCACTTCTATCCCTTTCGATTACTCTCGATTAACTTTTAGTCATCCATCGGGTTCTAGCCACATTGAAGATACCCCAATTTGATGAAATCGGCTATTCCAAGTGGACGAACTCGATGGAGGAGTATTTGATGAGGGTCAATCCCGCACTTTGGTCTATTGTGAACAAAGGTATTACTTTCCCAAGTGCGGATGCAACACTATCTCAAGATCAAGCCAATGAGATACAAAGAAACTATCAAGCTATTCGCATCATCAAGAGTTCACTTACCTCCGAAGAGTATGACAAGGTTGATGGGTTGAAGTCCGCCAAGGAAGTTTGGGATACACTCTTCATCAACCATGAAGGAACAAGGCAAGTTAGAGAAGGAAGAATTCGAGCCTTGGAAAGTGAACTCAACCGCTTTGTCATCAAAGAAGATGAGTCTCCACAAGACATGTACAACCGCTTGAACAAGATCATCAACAAGATCAAGTCCCTTGGTAGCACAAGATGAGGAAGAAAAGAAGTGGTTGATAAGATCCTCTCCACATACATGGCTAGGGATGTGCAACTCCCAACACTCATTAGAGAGAAGAGAGGCTTCAAGAAATTTACTCCGGCGGATGTAATTGGAAGAATTGAAGAACATCTTATCACCGTCAAGGAGTCAAAGCTTTCACAAAAAATGTCCAAGATGCATGATGTTAACAGTTCAAAAACGCGTCAAGTTTCGATCCGCAAGTGCACCGGTCGGTTATAGCTCTTCCCTCGGAGTACTCCCCCAAGGTTTATCAATCCGTGGATCGACAATGAACTACCTAGGGTTTTCTATCTAAACTATCGAACCTAACCTAACATGAAGCATAGATTGCACATGAAAGGTAACACTTTATAGATATGAGTGAAGCATTATGTGTTGATCACACCCACAACCATAGATGAGATAACACAACCAAGGAGCTAGGGCCTATCATCTCTAGGTACAGTTCTAGTCAAAAGGTGATCAAATCATAGATTGCATCTCGACTAAAGGTACACAGAATCATCTCTCATCGATCCTATTCCACATCATGTCATAACTAGAACTTTTCCCTCCGGCGTGCTGTCACCACACCAAGGTAATCAACCAACTAGCTAAAACACACTACCTCAACGTATCTAAGGTCATATGCTAGCTACACATATGAATGAGAGAAAGCATGCATCATAATAGATCTACACGTTCGTTCAGCCTTTTCCCTCCTGCATGCTGTCACCACACGAGGGTAATCAACCACCGACTTCCCGTGCACTACTACAATGAAACCACAAGATAAGAACTAATCAACACGAATAGATCTAATCCTACTATGAACATATGGATGCATCAAATATGAGAAATCATGCATTGAAGTAGACCAAAGTCGAGACAACTAGAATAAAGAGTAGATTGATATCACCATCATGTGTATACATACCCCGACGAATGTTGGGGTGACTCCTAAACTCCACCATGGCGCAACCTCCTAGGGAGGCCATGGCGGCTAGGGGTGGCCTAAGCCATCTCCTAGGTACCTTCGAAGACTTGCGACCACCGTCAGTTTCCTCCGGTGCTTCTCCTTCATGTCGACGGCTCTCTGGTGGATGGATGAGGCGGCCGTCCGAGACAGGGACTATTTATGCACCGAAGAGGCGGTAGGTCAAAAGGGGGGTCGAACCGACCCAAAAACGGGCCAGGCCGATCCGCATGGGCCGATCGGCCCAGGCCCTTTTGGGCCCGGTTCGGCCCCATTTTTCATGAGCAAGCTTCTTACATTTTTCCCTATTTGCACCCTCCTGCATGTGGGCCCTTGACGTTGTTTTCTCCGCGATTTAGATAAGGGTACTTGTCATCCAAGTTGTCCCATCTTCTGCTTAGGTCCCCGAAGTTTTATGCATTGACGCTTCGGTCCTCGGTCATTTGGAGTCATGTTCATCACGTGTCTTGACTTGTGTTGGGCTTCATGATTTTCTCATAAAGTGCTCGATGAACTTTACCCGGAAGTCCTCCCTTTAGCACTAAATTCCTGTGCAAACAATAAACTCGAAAAACCATATGCGAGTGTGAACTTGTTATGTCAAGGGGGTTAGCACAGTTAGTTTACATATAAAATCATTGCCAAGGTTGACGGTAAACTCATAGCTAGGTGTACCAAATTTGACCGTCAACATACCCCCATGCTTAAACCTTGCTCATCCTCGAGCAAGTCTAGGAAATTTGATTGACCAAGAAATCAGCATTGCCTTTCGATGTCATCCCTACACTCAATCATATACAACAAGGCACATTGCTCTCTCAAGAATTTAGTATTTAGGTAGTTTTAACCGGCTACTTTATCATTATGGAAGATAGACTAGCAAAGAAGATCATGCCACAATAAAGTAAATATAATGCTCCTTAACTTAAGCAAACCTCAAACGTTTACCTTGTTCAATCATGAAGAGTTTTTCAAAAAGTAGCGTATCCAACATAAGTGAGGTTCTCTTGAAATAGCTCATGGAAACACTCGTCTCATCAAGTCACTCAAACCTATACTGAATTATTTTCAACCTATTCTACTCATATATATAAGTGGAAGGCTTATGTGGAGCTTGGTAAGTAAAAACAATCCTAGCAAAACATTATATCTGAAATATTGTCAAACTAAGAGAGATATCTATTGGATTTACTAAGACTTGTCAAAAAGGCCATGGAAAATAATGTTGGAGAGGGAGAGAGATGGAACACACACATTTAGATAGGTGGATATGTGCAAGTGGAAAGTAGGTGATCCCAAGGCACAAATGAAGTCCTTGTTATCGGATTGCACATGGTTGGAAACTTGAGTATGGAGTTTGATCTTGAAGCACTTCTGAAAATTCAAATGAAGTTAGAGAACCAGGGAGCTTTATTATTATTATTATTATTATTTCATCATTTTTTCTTTCTTTCTTCTTTTTTTCTTTTCTTTCATTTTTTTCTTCTTCTTTCTCTTTTTTCTTTTTCTCTTTCTTTTTATGCTCCCCCGATCTCTAAACAACAATGTACCTTCTTAGCAGCTCCTCCCCCATGCTTAGACATTTGCTCATCCTTGAGCAAATGGGGGGTTATATATATTTTGTTTTTGCTAAGATAGGTACAGAAAATCTCATATCTCGTCTGGAAAATACTTGAAATCTTCTGGGACTCCTCACGTAAAATCTTGAATGTTTCTTGCATCAACTTGGAGGACTCCAAAAATTATTCCAATTTGTAGCACCTTGACTTCTTTGGATTTTCCTTGGAATGATAATCCATACTCAAGTAATGGGTTGTGGACAAGGAGGGTATCACAAAAAGATATTTGGGTTTAAGGGTGGATATCCGACGAGGTTTGAGAAATTCCCGATGTGGAAACTCACAATGCACGGATAGAAAGGCTAGAAAAAAGAAGTTACACAAAACGGAATGACCAGCTTCTAAGTCTCATACCACAGAAATCAATCTTAATCCAACTCATTCAAAATATAAGTTTGCAATCTAAGATTTCAGCATGAAAGATCATAAGTATATATGCTTTGGTAGGTAGAACCTTGCAAGAGATTCACAAATGTGGATAGCATAGGAATTAAGTTTTAAATAAAACCAAACAAGTTATCGGGTCATTGGTAAACTTAAATCAAAGAGCAACATAAAGTATGTGGGTCTAGAATTTAGTCATTTAACCTCCACAAATAAAAGAGCCGGTATTTAGTCAATTAAGATCATTTAATAGAGAGCAATTAGTCGAGTCATATACAATATCATGTAGGTAAAACAAAGCGACAACATTCATCATTTTTCCACAAGCAAGGTTATGCCAAAATATTATCATCGTGGTGAGCATAAGGTGATGGTGATCATGATCTAAACAAAAGAAAAAACTAGGTTGTACTCCTAGAAGCCATGTTATTAATAAGAGAGATATACAAAGGTTGCACCTAAGGTTGTTGAAGGCATATACATATGTACAGGCATTTAGAAAGACAAGGACAAAGAGAGGGTTGAGGAATTGTTACCGTCCTTTGATACTTGTAGTGTAGCACACCTCCCCCATGCTTAAGCATTGTGCTTAGCATGGAAGAAGGAAGATCGGCATCCTGTGGCAATCGTGATCCTTACTCCATGCGGTCTTCTCCTGTCCATCAAATCCTCCCCCATGCTAGCATGTAGCTAGGCACGGAAGATGATGAAGCATCTTGTAATTCTTGAAGTCCTACCGCCATGTGAGGAGATCATCATAACACTCCTTTGTTGCCTTGATTGTCCTTCAACATCCACTTACGAGCCTTGGTCCCAATTGTTTCTCATCTCATCTTCACCTCCTTCCATGTTGTCCCTCATTGCTGGTTCATCTTTCATGAATTTTTCTTCTACTTCCAGAACAGAACATGTACTGAATCATTGCTCCATTGAAAAGTTTTTGAAATTATCTTTCCAACGAGTGGTCATTCATCCCAATGGGACTCCGAACAAAAGAGTAACGCCCCTTTTACTCCGTTAGTGCAAGCTGTCCCGGGCTGATTTCAGAACGTGTGACGCCCAAAGATTTGGTTGTAACTTCTTGCACGAGCCTCCTAAAATGTCAAATCTTCATGCGTTGGAAAGAAGATTTAATGGAGCTCCCGAATATCCAATTTTCCTCTTTTGTATATCTCTGAACATGTTCTTAATCTTGATTGAAACAGCAATGTCCCCCTTGGGATTTTGTAGGTGTTGACGATCTTGATTTCACCTTTTATCACGAACTCATGGGAGTGATTCACCATGCCTGCAAAACAACTCTAATGCACAAAGTACCCCCGAGGTGACGGTCGGGAATACTCACCCTATGCCAACAAAGCAAAGACATCCCCAAGATCTTAACTTATGACATAGTTAGTCTAGTGAAAGAAGAATTAAAAGCCTAGTGGGTGTATGTGCGTGCAAGTGTGCATGCGAATGAGAAGATGGTATATAAACAAAAACAATGTTTACACAAAATTCTAAGCTCCATGCTTACAATTTGATTGCCAAACTTTTCCACACTTATAAATATTTATTAACCAAGGTCAAAACACCCTGCTCATCCCAAGATCAATTAAAATTTTAAAGTGCAAGAAGAGTAAGGCGCATTGCTAAGTTTATAGACCAACTGATGCAAAATGAAAGCTAGCAAGGTTTATTGACTTGATGATGAAGGTCTGCAAGCAAGTTTAAACACCACATTTACACAACATTGCTAAGGAAAATGCCCAATGGAAGCATCAACATGGATATGGAAGCATACATCATTAAGTCTAGAGAACAACCAAGCTAATTATATGCAAAGCATGTATGGAGTGCAAAAAGAATGGTGATGGTAAGATGCAATGCATATGCACAAAACAAACATGATCATGGTGGTGGAGATGTTCCAAAAAGAAAATTAAACGTAGATTAACTAGCCACAAGTTTAGAATCAAAGGGTGGTACTAAACTTCATATTTCTCTCTAAAAAGACATAAATAAAAAGACTCTAAACACTAATAGGCACACAAAAAAGGGTCTACACGTTTTCCAAGATCAAGTAACAAAGTGCTCCCTCAATAGAAATTAGAACATACAACATGGTGTTGTGATTTTTATTAGAGCAATGGTACAATGTTACTTGATGGTTCAGTTAAAGAGCACAATGTAGACGGTCATATTATATATATAAATAAAAGAAAACGGGTTGTCTCCCGCATAGCGCTTCATTTAAAGTCATAGAGCTCGACTTTCTTATGTACCTTTCGTGGTCGTGAAGCCATGGTCCTTCACACAAGATTTGAAGGTGTCCATGCAGCTTTGATTCACTCTCCATGCTTGACATTATCATTCTCGCGCAATGGAAGACTTGCCCAATCGTCTCCTTGCACCATCATAACCTCGTTCTCCGTTGCGTTTCATCGCTACCTCTTCTTTCACAAATTTTCTTCTCTGTCCAGATTAGACCATGTATCAAACAATAACTTCCACGCATGGTGCACGAAATTATCTTTCCATAAAGTCTTTATTCACCCCAACGGACTCCGATCGAGTGAGTTATGCCCGTTTTACTCTAGCGTTGCAATCTGTCAAAAGCTGATTTCAGACCGCGTAGCCCCCAATGATTTTGCCATATCTCCTTGTACGGGTCTTCAAATTCGTCAATCTTGGATGCATTGGAATCGGTACTTGATGGATCTTCTGATTTTTAACTTTTGCTTCCTTGTACATGTCTAATCGGGTGCTCAAAATCGATGAAAACAGCGACGTCCGCTCTCGGGATTCGGGGAAGCTAGGCGATGCATGGGGTTGCATTTCTTTGGGGTATGACTTCTCCCCTCTTGATTAAAGTTTTATGCCCTACATGGTTAGTGAAACTCGGGTTTTCTCCCGACATATGCTCTTTTAAGGTCACTAGCTTGACCAAGCACAAAGCAAGTCCAAGTTTTGCAAGACGTAATGTAAACTTATGCACCCATAACCACAATTTAAATTGGATTGAAAGCAAGTTGTGATTAAATGTAGCAAAAGTTTCTTACTCAGCGCTAAGCTCTCATTAGGCATGTGCTTGATAAAGTTTAAGCACAAACAAAGCCTCTTTATCATTCTCAAGAATTTCTAGCCTATCATGATCATCAAAAGGTCCAAGGCATAGAATTGAATCAATCTTACTATTGGATATGAACTTGAATATTTCAAAAGAATAATGTCATCTCCAAAAGTATCTTGAGAGGTTAATGTGTACCTTAGCCTTCAAACTTTTCATCGTAAGTGGTCCCTTGGGGTTGAAAGCGAGCAACTTTGATGATCGAAGGTGGCTTGCGTCGTTTTTTCTTCAATTCCTTCTTCAAGCCATGCATCATCAAGGTTGCTTTGTGTAGACTCACTATTCTTCCTCATTTGCGAGGCTCACACATGTCTTAAATGTCTTCATGTAGCTTCATGATCCATCGTGTGAGAACCCAAAGTATCCGCGCCATTGGATGTCGTCATTTGTGTGTAATCCTTCGTGGGTTGCTTCGAACATCTTCGGGCATCGGATGTTGCCATCTTGTGTCTTCATTTGCTAATGCTCTAGGGGTCTTTATTTTGTTCCAAGCCTCTTAATTTCATCATGTGTGGTCTAATGAAAACATTGCCCAAGCTCCTCTTCGTTGTTGTCATCCTCATCTCCTCTATCTTGTTCTCATCGTGTTGCTGCTGCCTCTTCTTCGTGGATTTTCCCCTGTGTAGATAACAGAACATATACCAAAATATAGCTCTATTGAAAAATTTATAAAATTACCTTTCCAACGGGTACTTGTTCATCTTAATCGAAGTCCAAATGAGGGAGTTATGGCCATTTTATTCCGTTCTTGCATGCTGTCCAGAAAATTTCAGAACGCGCAACCTTCGGTGATTCGGCCATATCCGCTTGTAGGGACCTCCGATTGATTTGATTCTTGACTCGTTGGAAGCATAACTTCGTAGGGCTTCTAAATATCAAAATATATTCTGTTGTTCTCATTTGAGGTTGTGCAGAAATTGATGCGTACAGAAACTTCTTGAAGATGTTGACGATCTTGATGTTGTGGTCTTCGGGGCGGCGTGTCACGCTTCCTTTGGCTTCAAGGTCTTCACCATTGCTGGACCAATGGGTAGCATGGCGGCAATGGTGCATCTTCTTCATGATTTTGCTTTATCCAAATTGATGGGTGCTCCTTGCGTGACGTGGTTGCTTCCAATACCTATTGGTTGAATGAACAAATCCCCACGAAACATTAGTTTGACACATTGGCTAACCGTATTTATCATCGCTCGTGTAGGGTGTGGACTCGATAGCGGATGATGGGTCACTAACCAAAGTTAGTACCTACCACTAAAGAGTGAATCTTGATGATGCAATCATCTTGTCGGAGCGGGTTGTGGACTTCTCGAAGCCCAAGTTTAGTGTCTAGCTTTTCACCTACTTTCAAGGACACAAACAAGAAAATAAGCATATATGCAATAATAAAAATTAGGGTTAGTCAAATAGATAGATGGATCGCCCTAGGGTTCGAGTTATCGGTCCCTGGCAACGGCGCCAGAAAAACTTGTTGACGGTTAAAAAATGCGTCAAGTTTCGATCCGCAAGCGCACGAGTCGGTTGTAGCTCTTCCCTCGGAGTACTCCCCCAAGGTTTATCAATCCGTGGATCGACAACGAACTACCTAGGGTTTTCTTTCTAAACTATCAAACCTAACCTAACATGAAGCATAGATTGCATATGAAAGGTAACACTTTATAGATATGAGTGAAGCATTATGTGTTGATCACACCCACAACCGTAGATGAGATAACACAACCAAGGAGCTAGGGCCTATCATCTCTAGGTACAGTTCTAGTCAAAAGGTGATCAAATCATAGATTGCATCTCGACTAAAGGTACACGGAATCATCTCTCATCGATCCTATTCCACATCAAGTCATCGCTAGAACTTTTCCCTCCAGCATGCTGTCACCTCACCGAGGTAATCAACCAACTAGCTAAAACACGCTACCTCAACGTATCTAAGGTCATATGCTAGCTACATATATGAATGAGAGAAAGCATGCATCATAATAGATCTACATGTTCATTCGACCTTTTCCCTCCCGCATGCTGTCACCACACGAGGGTAATCAACCACCGACTTCCCGTGCACTACTACGATGAAACCACAAGATAAGAACTAATCAACACGAATAGATCTAATCCTGCTATGAACATATGGATGCATCAAATATGAGAAACCATGCATTGAAGTAGACCAAAGTCGAGACAACTAGAATAAAGAGTAGATTGATATCACCATCATGTGTATACATACCTCGACGAATGTTGGGGGTGACTCCTGAACTCCACCATGGCGCAACCTCGCAGGGAGGCCATGGCGGCTAGGGGTGGCCTAAGCCATCTCCTAGGTACCTTCGAAGACTTGCGACCGCCGTCAGTTTCCTCTGGTGCTTCTCCTTCGTGTCGACGGCTCTCTGGTGGATGGATGTGGCGGCTGTCCGAGACAGGGACTATTTATGCACCGAAGAGGTGGTAGGTCAAAAGGGGGGTCGAACTGACCCAAAAACGGGCCAGGCCGATCCGCATGGGCCGATCGGCCCAGGCCCTTTTTGGCCCGGTTCGGCCCCATTTTTCATGAGCAAGCTTCTTGCATTTTTCCCTATTTGCACCCTCCTGCATGTGGGCCCTTGACGTTGTTTTCTCCGCGATTTAGATAAGGGTACTTGTCGTCCAAGTTGTCCCATCTTCTGCTTAGGTCCCTGAAGTTTTATGCGTTGACGCTTCGGTCCTCGGTCATTTGGAGTCATGTTCATCACGTGTCTTGACTTGTGTTGGGCTTCATGATCTTCTCATAAAGTGCTCGATGAACTTTACCCGGAAGTCCTCCCTTTAGCACTAAATTCCTGTGCAAATAATAAACTCAAAAAACCATATGCGAGTGCGAACTTGTTATGTCAAGGGGGTTAGCACAATTAGTTTGCATATAAAATCATTGCCAAGGTTGACGGTAAACTCATAGCTAGGTGTACCAAATTTGACAGTCAACACATGAACAACTTGAGAAGAACAAAGGGGTAGCTCTCAAGGTGACTAACAAGGACAAGAAGGCTAGCTCATCATCCTTCAAGGCCGTGGTCAAGGAAGATAGTGAAGATGATAGTGATGAGAACATGACTCCCGAGCAAATGGCTCTCTTCATAAGAAAGTTCAACAAAGTGATGAAGAAGAGTCGCTTCCTCAACAAGAACAAAGACAAAGAGAAAATCAAGACCAAGAGGACATCCAAGAGGCCATGCTTTGGATGTGGCAAGGAAGGTCACTTCATTGCGGAGTGACCTAATATCAAGGTTAGAAGAAGAGACACCAACAAGAATGACAAAAGCAAGTATAAGAAGAAGGAAGTTGTTGAAACTCACTTGAGTGATGAATGGCACTCAAATGAAGATAGCTCGGACTCCGAAGATGAAGTGGGGCTTGCCACTATTTCTATTGGACACACTATTACCGAGTCACCACTCTTTGGAGATCTCACCGATGATGATGATGATGACAACATCACCCACACTTGCCTCATGGCTAGGGGCCCCAAGGTAGATCCTAAACCTTCTCCCCTAGATGATGATGATAGTGATGATGATCATGAATTTAAAAAAAATGATAAATGACTTTGGCAAGAAGGCAACTAAGAGAATCATGCATCTAATGAAAGAAATAGAGAGTAGAGATGAGACTCTTGAGATGCAAGAGATCTTTAGACTTGAGCGAGAGAAAACCATTGCCCTTGAGAATGCCCTTGTAATTGAAAAGAAGGGTTTCAAGGTGCAAGAGGACTTGCTCAAAGAAAAGGATAAAGAAATTCTTAGTCTCAAGTCCTCTCAAGCTAAAGAGGCGTTGATAGTAGATGAATTAACTAGGAAGTCTTTCCTAGCTAAGGATGCTTGCACTAAACTTGAGAATGAAAAGATTGAGCTTGAAGAGAGCCTCAAAAGCTTGAAAGCTAGTCACAAAGCACTTGATGTTCAATTTGACAATCTTAAGAAAATGCTACAACGACCTCTAATGATGCTAACTCTACCTCTAGTGCATCAACAAGCAATGGTTGTTCTCGATGTTATAAAATTGATGTAAATGCTTGTGCCACTAACCTTGCCGAATTGAATGCTATGAAGAAAGAGGTTGCAAGGTTGTCAAACTCTCTTGTTGATGAAAAGAAGAAAGAGCCAAAGAGAGGAGAGTTTGAGAACCACACCAAGGGCTTCGGGTCGAGCTGCATGAAGAAGTTTGGCTTCAAGGATGGGAAAGGGTTAGGTAAGAATGAGCAAGGCTCCAAAGACCCTATTACATTCATCAAGAACAACCACACCTCGGGCATGGGAGCAAAAAGAGTTGTTCATGGCATGAAGCAATTAGGTGCTAGAGTTGATGGTAAGCAACTCAAGTACAACAAGCCTATCAAGTTCAAGGGTGAACAACAAGCTACTCATGAAAGTCAAGCAAAGCCAAAGGTTGTTCAAGCCAAGCAAACAAAGAAAGCCAAGCCACATGCATCTCAAGATAATTTCTATGCCGACTATGTGTTGACTTGGGACCACAAGGGTAAGGTGGTTGCCAAGTATGTGGGACCCCGCACAAAAGGCACTATGATCAAGAGGAATGTGTGGGTGCCCAAGGTTCTTGTGACTAACACTCTAGGACCCAAATCCAATTGGGTACCTAAAACAAAAGCCTAATTTGTTTTGTAGGCATATTCCTCCGGTGGATCTAAATGGGTGATTGATAGTGGATGCACTAATCATATGACCGGAGAGAAGAAGATGTTTCTATCTTGTGACATGATTGACAACCCCACCGAGAAGATTGCATTTGGTGGAAATGGTGGAGGAACCATTGTTGGTCTTGGTAAAATTGCCATCTCAACCGATCATTCAATTTTCGATGTTTATTTGGTTGAATCCTTGGACTACAACTTGTTATCCGTTTCACAACTTTGTGAGATGGGTTACAATTATTTGTTCATAAATGAGGGTGTGACCGTTTTTAGAAGAGGCAATGACTCTGTTGCCTTCAAGGGTGAACTCAAGGGAAGGCTTTATTTGGTGGACTTCTCATCAAAAGAAGCCCAACTTGATACATGCTTGTTGGCAAAGTCTAGCTTGGGTTGGCTTTGGCATCACCGGCTAGCCCATGTTGGGATGAACAATCTCAATAAGCTTCTAAAGGGGGATCACATTCTAGGACTAACAAATATTTCCTTTGAGAAAGATAGAATTTGTAGTGCTTGTCAAGCCGGGAAGCAAGTTGGTGCTCCTCACCCTACCAAGAATGTGCTCACAACCACAAGACCATTGGAATTGCTTCACATGGATATCTTTGGTTCGGTGTCTTACATTAGCATTGGAGGGAACAAGTATGAGTTTGTCATTGTTGATTATTACTCTCGGTATACGTGGGTATTCTTCTTGAAGGACAAAAGTGAAGTGCAAGGCATCTTCAAGAAATTTGTGAAGAAAGCCCAAAATGAGTTTGATGTGAAGATCAAGAGAGTAAGAAGTGACAATGGCTTCGAGTTCAAGAACACCAACATTGAAGAGTATCTTGATGATGAAGGCATTGGTCATGAATTCTCTGTCCCATATACTCCTCAACAAAATGGGACTGTGGAGAGGAAGAATAGAACCTTGATTGAAGCCGCAAGAACAATGCCTGATGAGTACAAGACTTCAGATAGTTTTTGGGCGTAGGCCGTCAACACGGCTTGTCATGCTATCAACCGACTATATCTCCACAAGCTTCGACACAAGACCGCCTATGAACTACTCATCGGTAAAAAGCCTAATGTGTCTTACTTTAGAGTTTTTGGTTGTAAGTGCTTCATTCTCAACAAGAAGCCCAAGAACTCTAAGTTTGCACCTAAAGTTGATGAGGGTATTTTTCTTGGTTATGCTACAAACGCTCACAGCTATCGTGTCCTCAACAAAACCACCGGTTGTGTTGATGTTGCGTGTGACATGACGTTTGATGAATCTGATGGCTCTCAAGTAGAGCAAGTTGTTGACTTGTGTGTAGGCAAGGAAAAATCCTCTTCTCAGGATATCAAGAAGATGGCCATTGGTGAAATCAAGCCTCTGGAAGATGAAGAAGAAGATCTTGATCTAATTGTTGAAGCATCAAATGAGTCCACCGCTGCAATACCCGGAGACTCCGGAGTTCAGCCTGGAGAGTCCGGGGAATCCAGAGAATCCAGACCCTCTGATGAAGATGCTCAAAACAGTTAAGAAGACCAAGATTTGATTCAACAAGAAGCTTCTGAGCCACATCCAAGGGTTCGTCAAAGTGTTCAAAGAGACCATCCAGTTGACAACATCCTTGGAAGCATAAGAAGAGGGTGACAACAAGATCAAGATTGACTAACTTTTGTGGACATTACTCCTTTGTGTCCATGATTGAGCCCCTCACCATGGAAGAAGCACTTCAAGATGCTGATTGGGTCATGGCCATGCAAGAAGAGTTGAACAACTTCACTCGAAATGAAGTCCGGTCCTTAGTGGAACGCCCAAAACAAAATGTCATTAGAACCAAATGGGTGTTTCGCAACAAGCAAGATGAGAATGGGGTAGTGACAAAGAACAAGTCAAGGTTGGTTGCCAAAGGCTACACTCAAGTTGAAGGGTTGGACTTCGGAGAGACTTATGCACCGGTAGCAAGACTTGAAACAATCCGTATACTATTGGCTTTTACTGCACATCATGACTTCAAGATCTACCAAATGGATGTCAAGAGTGCTTTCTTGAATGGCCCAATCTCCGAAGAAGTCTATGTTGAGCAACCACCAGGCTTTGAAGATCCACACTTCCCCAACCATGTCTACAAGCTCCATAAGGCACTCTATGGGCTTAAGTAAGCACCAAGAGCATGATATGAATGCCTTAAGGAATTTCTCTTAAGGAAAGTCTTTGAGATAGACAAAGTCGATCCTACTCTCTTTACTCGCAAAGAAGGCAATGATTTATTTGGGTGCCAAATATATGTCGATGACATAATATTTGGTTCTACTAACAAAACTTGGGCTGATGAATTTAGTAGGATTAAGACCAAAAGATATGAGATGTTCATGATGGATGAGTTGAAGTTGTTCCTTGGATTTCAAATCAAGCAACTCAAGGATATGCTCATAAGTCAAACCAAGTACACTCATGATATGCTCAAGAAGTTTGACATGGACAAGGCCAAATCCATCAAGACCCCAATGCCATCAAATGGACATCTTGATCTAAATGAAGATGGAAAGAGTGCATTTGTGCATCTAGGCTCGATATTATGCTTAGTGTGTGCATGTGTGCAAGGTTTCAAGCTAATCCTAAGGAGTGTCATCTTATGGCCGTTAAGAGAATCTTTAGATACTTGGTACACACTCCTAACCTTGGTTTATGGTACCCAAAGGGCTCCACTTTCAATCTACTTGGCTATTCTGATTCGGACTATGCTGGTTGCAAGGTAGATAGAAAGAGTACATCCGGGACTTACCAATTCCTTGGAAGGTCCTTGGTGTCTTGGAGTTCCAAGAAACAAAATTCCGTTGCCTTGTCCACCATCGAGGCCGAGTATGTTACAACCGACGCTTGTTGTGCTCAACTACTTTGGATGAGGTTCACTTTGAGGGACTTTGGTTGTAAGTTTAGCAAGGTACCACTCTTGTGTGACAACGAGAGTGCTATCAAGCTAGCTAACAATCCCGTAAACCACTCAAGAACAAAGGACATAGACATAAGACACCATTTCTTGAGAGACCATGAAGCCAAAGGAGATATCGATTTGAGTCATGTGAGCACCGATAAGCAACTAGCCGATATCTTCACAAAGCCTCTCGATGAACTAAGGTTTTGTGCTTTGAGGAGTGAACTAAATATCTTGGATTCTCGTAACTTGGCTTGAGATCATGCACATGGCTATTTGCCATAGAAATAGGTTTTAAGAAAGGAAAGATTTTGAAAAACCTTATTGAATTTTATGTGAAATATTTGGATCTTAATTTGAATTCAACACTTGGGCTATAGTTCTCCTTGTTTGATTGATGGCTAGTCCAGTGTGTTTGAACTGCTCAAGCTCACGTATATTTCACATACAACCTTCCAAATCTATCCTTTATCAAATTCCTTGAAAATCCTATGCTTGCTATCAGGGGGAGCGGAGTCTCCGGACTCGATCCCGGATACTCCAGATTTTCCAGACAATCCGGATTTTGGTCTGGATACTCCGGGTCATAAAGGGTATATATACTCTTTTTCACCGCGGTCAAAATTAACTTTTCACCATTATCTCTATCCACCCACCTCCCTCACTCTCGTTGCCTCCTCCCTCTCTCCCACCTCGCCCTAGGCGATTTTGGAGTTTCTACCGTCCAAATCTCGTGAGATTGAGAGGAAGAAGGCTCCAAGGGGTGGAGAAAAAGATCCAAGCTTGAATCGAAGTTTTTTCTCGTGGTTTTCTCTCCTCTCCTAAGGTACTTGAGGAACTTCACCCGATCTACTTCCCTAGGACTTCTCTTGTTATATCCTGCTAGGGAATATGTTGTACAGGATATGGATTAGCTTTCCTCCAGTTTCCCGCGATAGAATCGAGCTACATTGCATTTTAGGGTTTCGAGCGGAAGAACCCGGAGACTCCGGGGTTGGAGTCTGGATACTCCGGAATTTCTGGATAATTCGGACAAAAACCTAGATACTCCGGGCTCTTCACTGCAAACCCATGATGCAATGCCGCTTTGCTCTCTCGTGCTCGGCTTCTCATTGCAATATCACTTTATCTGTTCAGATCGATGGGAAGAGCACGTGCTAGCAGCGAGCCAGAGACTCAGAGGAGGACCAAGGCAAGGCATGATCCCTAGACCTTAGGGGTCATGCAAGAAGCCTTGGGGATGACTTCTCAGCGCAAGTCAAGGGCACAGCAGCCGCAGTATGTGGTAGATGAAGAAACTGAAGAATAGATTGAGGCTGAGGAAGAAGAGGAGGAGGAGAGAAGTGATGATGATGAGGAGGAGGATCCTCAATATGAGATGGTCCATCGACATGGCAAGGGACCTGCTACCTCCTCTAGACGTAAGCCTCCTCCCAAGAAGCGCCATGAAGCCCCTTATATCTCTCGATCTCGTCCAGTGGTGCATCCTCCCAAACCCAAAAACCGGACTTGTGAGACCACCCACATTTGCCCAAGAACTCCACCACACCTCATTCCACACTCCCTTCAAATGTTCAAGAGATCACCACTCCCATATCTTTGAGAGATCCCGGACATGTTCATGGTTTTGCGGAGCAAATGACAAGAGATAATGGCAAGAACGCTCTAGCCGTCCGTGAAATGAGGGGTGACAATGTTTATCGCTATGAGAAGAGCAAGGGGTTGGAGTCACGGTTTTGGTGCACTTTTCACAAGGATTTTTATGAGACCGTGATTAGGAGCCGTGAGATGAGGGCAAAGAACAAGACACCAATTGTTCAAATGACCTATGTTGATTGGGACTACTATGAGAAGAAGAATGACCTGATCCTCAACATGGTGATTGAGAAGTGCAAGACACTTGGCATCTATGAGCTCATGGGGTTTCAATATAATTGGAATAGGGAGATCTTGGCACAATTCCATTGCTCCAACTTCTTCAATGCACGTGAGAACACTATCACTTGGACTACACAAGGCCAAAAGTACTCCATTGACTACATGACCTTCTCTCGGTTGCTCGGTCTTGGGTCCAAGGATGAAGAGCACACTCCAATTCACAATGAGGAGAAGTACAAGACCAAGGACATGGCGTATATGTTCCCCTCCTTTATCTTGGCACATGAGGGTAAGGTCGATAGCCTCCTTCCCTACTACTACTACTTCAACCGGTTCTTTAGGGGTACCATTGATCCTAAGGGTGGAGGCTCAAATGCCCTTAGACACTATGCCGTGAATCTCCTAAACCGGGTTGCTCCTGAGGAAGAAGGTTTTTGTGTGTTTGACTTCATTTGGAATGAGCTTCGTCGTGCCATGGATGATCCAATGAAGCACCTCCCCTATGCTCCTTATCTTATGTATATGATTGAGAGGGTCACAAACACACGGTTCCCTAAGGACGTTGCACACCTACCTCTTCGCCACATCCAGGATAGGGACAAGGCCACCGCCAAGAAGACCAAGCATGCCGGCTCCTCTAGCTCTGCTCCTTGCCATGATGATGAGCCTCTCCCACAAGCTCCTCCCCATGCTCACCGAAAGGAAAAGGGTTCCATGATCAAGAGGGTTCTTCGTAGCGTCTTCACCATGTGCCGCACCATTGCCACGAAGGTTAATGAGAACCGCTGTGATATCATCAAGATGAAGGGCCACATGGGGCTCCCCACCGATCCCTACCACGAGCTTCTCGAGTTTGATGACCCCTTCGCCGAGTGGGATGCCATGGATGTCGCCCAAGCCGCCGCTGCTGCTACTGCCTAGGCGGAAGAGGAGGAGGAAGAAGAAGCCTCTCCGTCACCTCGTCCTATTCGCCGTGCTCGACGCCCCTCAGCTCCTTCTCACGACGATGACGATGACGAGTGATCGAGTTCCTACTGCCACACTTCCTTTTTGGTGCTTGACGCCAAAGGGGGAGTGATTTATGGATGCTTTATGATTAAGAACTTTATCGCATTTGTTTTTGGAACAATGGCTTGTAATAACATTATCTTTGTATGTGTGAGACTATGTGAGCTTGATGTGTGTATGAACTTATCTGTGGTGTGAGAGCTTAGCTTTAAATTCCTAAGGATGCTTGTGATAGTTTGAAAATTTTCTGTGATGGCTGTTTTTCTACTGGGTGTCAAAATCCCAGAGACTCCGGGTTTTACCATGGATTATCCGGATTCCTCGAACTCTCCGGACTTTGGTCTACTCAGCCTCCTTTTATTTTTACTGAGTGCATGACCTGTCATATGCATTTCACACTATTATGATGCACTCACACAAGCGCCCCACTGCTGTAATACTCTCATGCTCTATTTCTATGTGCAAAGTTGACTTTAAAAGGGTCATGGATATTCAAAATTCAATATGCACATATTAAGGGGGAGTATTACATGATAAGTTCTTATTCATTGATTATCTCTTGTAAGACTTAAAGTGTTGTCATCAATCACCAAAAAGGGGGAGATTGAAGAGTATCTTGGCCCCCTAAGTGGGTTTTGGTAATTAATGACACACGTTTAAGTAACAAATGATTTATCGAGTGAATGAGCAGGTATTAAAACTCTAAGGTGGCATCATGATGTATTCATTGTTTATGCAAAAAGGAAGTGACTCTTCTAGGCGGATTCCATGAAGATTTATTTATTTTATATTTTGAAATTGAGTCATAGGAATGCCGTGCTATAAAGAGGGACATGAAAGATATCTTCCAAGAGTTGACAAGGTGCTCTAGTTGACTAACAAAAAAAACCTATGAGAGACGCCTTTGCACCAACAGGTTCACAGTATTATTTTCGGGTGCTAACTCTGGAAGGCTGGAGTCTCCGGGTTTTACCCCAGATTCTCCGGACCTCAGTCCGGATACTTCAGGTCTTAGAGCTCCAACGGCTCTTTTTCTAGTGAAGGGGTATTTATACCCTTTCACCCCCTTCCTCTCTCTCTCTCTCTCTCTCTCTCTCTCTCTCGCCCATTTTTGACCTGCAACACTCAGAACTCATTGACTTCTCTCCTTTACTCCCCTTTGCACTTGGTTGGTGAGATTTGTTGGGAGATTCAAGGGGGGATTGAGAGCAAGAGCTTGGAGAGTGCTAGTGAGCTGATTTCCCATCTCTAGAGCACTTCATTCTTCGCTTGGTTTGTAACTTTCGTGTTTGTTACTCTTGGAGCTTTGAGCTCCTAACCGGCTAGGCATTGCCTTGAAGCTTCCAAGGATTTGTGGCAGCTCAAGGAAGTTTGTATTACCCTGTGATTGAGTAAGTGACTCTAGCTCGATCTTTGTGGTCGCTAGAGGGAGGAAAGTGACCTAGGTGAAAGGTCCACCCTTCGTGGGTTCCTCAACGGAGACGTAGAGCTCAAGGTGTGAGCTTGAACTCCGGTAACAAATCCCTGTGTCTTGTGTGCTTGTTGCTCTCATTTGTTACTTGATATCCTCTTGAGCATATATTCTAGGGTTTGTTGTCGATCTACTTTGTGACGAAGTTTCGGGTAGTGCTGGGTGGTGAAACAGAGTCCCAACACCTCAAGGAGTAACCTATTTTCTCAGATTTACATTTGAGCAAGTTTCATTTCAGTTGATTCAGGTTTCTCCTCAAAAGCCCGGATACTCCGAACATTTTCCCGGATACTCCGGAGAGTCCGAACTTTGAACTGACAGTTTGTTTAAAGTTGTGATTTTCAGTTTCGACTATTCACCCCCCTCTAGTCGACATCTAGATCCTTTCAATTGGTATCAGAGCGAGGTTTCTCCATTTGAAGCTTAACCGCTTGGAGAAGCAAGATGTCAACCCCAAGACAAGAGGATGCTCCCAGTGGAGAGGTGACTAACACCACTACCGGTGATGGTCAACCTCCCATCACACCACGAGGAGACAATGCTCTTGTTGGTGGAAACCTAGGAGCAAACACAAGCACAAGCCCAAATCCAAGAAATCAAGGTGGGGTGGAGACTTCCGATAGTGAAGATGAAGATGATGATCCAAAAAAAATATCCGGAGAGTCCGGACTTTAAACTGACAGTTTGTTTAAAGTTGTGATTTTCAGTTTCGACTATTCACCCTCCCTCTAGTCGACATCTAGATCCTTTCACAAGGGCCCCAAGAACAGCGACCAGCATTCCTGTAGGCTGGAAAGAGCACAATCTTCTTCTTCCTTTTCGTGTCTTTCTTCTTCTTCTTTCTGCCACCGATGGAGAAGAGAGACTGATCTCAATCCATCCCAACCAAGACTGATTGACATCATCTTGGGAGACAGACTTATTCTCACAAGACATTCACCGTGGTTGGGTCTAACCACAACAAAACGGAGAAGTGACCGGAGACATCCACGACGACAACACTATCTCCGCCACAATGTCGACATCCGGAAACATAACTAACCTCCCATATGAGCCACCGGAAGTCGCACCGTCGACGACACCGGAACTCCTCTGGAGAAGGAGCAGCCATGGGCGGTCACCGCACATACGAACGTCAACTACCCACATATGCAAAACCTAATCTACTACTCTAAGCACTAGACTACACACAGATTGACGGGAGCCAACCACGAATCTGGACCCGCCGACTTGAAATCCTGCCCTCTCGGCATCGAAAACGACACCGGAGGGAAGGATCAAAGCCGGTGGACCGGAAACCGACGCCGCCTCTTTTCCACCTCGGGCGATGGTTTTCGGTGACCGACAGTTAAAAAACATTGCTGGCTCTAAAAACATAGCTGCCTGAGCGAGGGACGAACGGTAAATTGGCTATGGAATGAAGATCCTTTGTTTAATTTATGAAGGTGATATGGTTGTTACGTGGAAACTACGTGCTTCATGAACTGGAGGGTGTGAGTTTTTTTTATTGTAAAGCTGAGGAGATATGTTGTGGGAAATCATGGGTCTCAAATACGGGTTGTTATTTTTGAAAAGTATACGGTAAAAATATATGATCCGCAAATTGGTTGAGTTAGTTTTTTGTTTGTGAGGGAACATGAGACTGAACTTGTCGGTGTTGTGAAACTACCGACTAGTAAAATGGGTGCCTTGCTAGTTTGGCTCGGATGGTTGTGCAAAAGGACATGAGGAAGTATAATCCATCGCGCTCCTGCACACATATGGAAAACATACTAAGAGGACAATAGTCATTTTTTAAAATAACATTTACTTTGATATCACAAGAAGAGGCACTGTCATGATCATTTTAGGAATTGATAAGATACTCCCAAATGAATATGAACCTCCATTTAGTTAGATAGAGATAACTATTACCACCTACACTAATAGTTGTAATAAGTACAGGTGCGTCACACACGTGATAGAAAAAGGAAAAATACATACAAAACGCTTATATATACATTTAATAGGCATCATAGTTATTTTTATATCAACATATCATCATAATTAGCTATGATACTTGTTTAAAATTAGCTAGCAATTTTCTCAATACAATTGATCAGTGACAGATGTGGCTCGTGAACCTAGGAGGGGCTCCCTCTTCTTCCCCTTCCTTCCCTCCCTTCTTTTCTTCCTAAAAATCATTAAGGACTTAAGGGAAACTCCATTATTGAGAGGCGGCAGGGGGCCTTGAGCACCGCCTACCCTACTGCTAGATTTGTCCCTACAATTGATTGATCATTGTAACCACACTTGCATACAGATATCTTCTGTGTTCTTTCAATGTATGAAACATTTTATCTGAGTCACACGGGCACGTACCTTTTATGCTAGTGGAGATGCATTGCGGCACGTGGTTTCAAAAAACATATTATACTCTTTATATATGTAACAATAGTTTTACCCATAAAGATGAATTTTGAATTTAGTAACCAACAATTTTACATCACAAGGATTTAAATTATTCAGTAATGAAAAAGTTAATCTACACCACAATTATTTATATTCAACAATTTAGCACCTATTTTTCAAAAGAAAAATGTAGTAAACAAATATATATATATATATATTCATGTACCAAAACGCTTGACCTTATACACTCCAAAATAATATTCATCATCTACATATATTGCACATGTAAACCAATACCGAAACAAATAGTAATTACAATTTACAATACCAATTATATTTCCATAGTTCTTGATCCATTCTGATACATCCTGATCATCTCCACTGAAAGAGTAATAAGCAATTAAAGAATAAATATTGCATACGCCTGTAGGATCCATTCAGCAATCAAAGGAAAGGAACATTAAGTATGACCACCCTATACATGCCCAAGGTCTTTGCTATTTAAGATAGATCATTGATTTTGTTCACAAACTAATCCACATGTAAATAAGCCAGCAGTATGCTGCAGCTGTACCTCCTCATCCTTGAATGTAGCCATCCATCCATCCCCAGCTCTGTCCCTTGCCACAGCCCACAGATGTTTGTCGATCACAGAGCAAAGCATACATTCACATTTGATAGTTGATCACAGAGCAAAGCATACATTCACGGGCTTTCAAGGACGCAAGCGTCTCACAGTACTACCTATTCCTGCCCACCACTTGGCTTTGACAAATGCATGAGTCACGCTGAAGTATCAATTTTCTGAATGAGTTAACAGTATACAATACCAAATGCACCTAGCTGACAGAACAAAATCAAACCGCCTTTACAAATAAAATTCTTGGATTAGCAAACATGGTCATTAATTGCACAATTCTACCAAACAATAGAAAGCACTTCTACTACACAATAGAAAGCGCCACTCTCTAGACTCCTCTGATATCAGCATATGTTTCTTCGTAGCACCTAATAGGAGCGGCAACTGAATCAGTAGAAGCGTCTACAAACTCTATAAGCCATATTTAAATTTAATGTTGATTCACCTCCCTATCTTTATTTACAATTGTAATTCCACCATATTTATGGATACACATGGGGCAGAGCACCAATATTATATTTCCGACATATCCCATTCAATATTGACGTGAATCTCAATAAAAATGGAAAGGCACATTCCTAGGATAGTACAAGATGTGACCTACCACATGTTCTGAATTTTTTAATTATTTAAGTGACAAACACAAAAGCGTAGGTATGGCAATCAAAGAGAAGAGCACAACATTCTAATAGATATATAGATAGATAGCTTACATAGTAATACAGATAATAAACTTGATTTTGATCAATTGGGTTTTCTAGATGGCCTGATGCACTGCTGGTTAGTGCCCAAGCAGTCTCACACTGCAATAAGAAACAATAAGGTATGTATTGCAAACCTGACACCGATGAGCAAATAAAGTACAGAATATAATTCACCAGTGACATTATTCTCAGATCTGGAGCTATGGATGGTCCTCTATGTGAGGAGCTTAATGAATCATGGCACATCACTTCTATGTTGATCAGCTCCTTGATTGGAGGGCTATGTTCTAAATAAATTTAAGAAAACTCAATCAGCAAGTGACCACAACTTGCACAGAAAGTTGATTCATGCATTATGTGTTGTGAACTCTTTCTTTGGAAAGAAGTTCCTGCGCAGGGGGAAAGCCGCCAATGCTTCCTCCAGCAGTTAGTTAGGATTTACTGCTTTCAAAGATATTTGGATTGAGGTTTTTATGCCGGATTAGAGGGCCGGCTAGATTTTAGGAGATTGGTTTGTGGCTTAGGCCTTTATATATGACTGCGTCTTTGTAGGAAAGGGATTAGGCAGTAGTTTATCCCTAATTCTCACTTTCTCAGAGCCTCCCAAGGTCTGGGCGAGATTGGTCGTAAACAATCTGTTGTTGCTACTAGATTGAATAAACAGGCCATAACATTATGGAAGTAGCTTCATGCCTTCAACTTAATTCACCATATATGAATACGAAACCGCATCCCTGCATACCTAACGAACGGACACCAGAGCCAATCCATCAAGCAAGAAGTCTTTGAAATGTTAGCTCTAAAAAAAATATAGTAATTTAAATTACATACCCAGTAGTGGCCATGAAGCTAGTGGTGAAGTAGCAATCTGAAATTATGTTCATATAAGTGCTAATTCATATGGACAGCAAACAATGAAAACGATGAAGTGAATTTCTTACCAAGCTGCCACCACCGAGATTGGCAAATCTCTCAATCTACCCACTAAAGAAGGCAATGGGCATTAGAAAACATAAAAACACCAGTGTAACCTGCAAAAAAAATGGCCATAACTTTTACAACAGTCTTCACTGTGACAAAGGTACCCAGTGATAATTCCAACAATGTTACAGTGCTATTCAGAGTATAACCAAACAAAGGGTAATCACTCATTCTGCCACCAAATACGCTGTAACCAAACAAAGGTATTTATGTTACTTTTGCATGAACCAGACACTATCTAAATTCAATTACTGATGGAAAATCACTCAAAAGGGAATTTAATGAATAGATATCCTTCATTTGTATCGGGATGCAGGTAAAACATAAAAAATTATTAGAATAATTCTGATTAAGTATCTTTAACCATGCTTCATGCAGGAACCTATTTGACCATCAACAAATCATCCTTTTCTTTCTATCTGCCATGAAACTGTCATCTAGAGTTGAAAAGGCAGAACTCAAATGCTTGATAAAAACAGTAAAATCCAAATTCCGTTCATTCAAAAGCTTTCAGATATTTTTCAGATGAGAAATGAAGTTAAAGGGTAGCTAGGAATCTACAATTCATGGAATCTGTATCTCCTTCCAGTAAATAAAGAACATCACTTGTGTTTATGAATCCTCTGAACCTGGTAACTCAAATCAAGTTTGAAATATTCACAACCTTACACATTCTCTTCGACTTAACAATTTATTGGCTGAGCAAAAGTAAAGGTCACAGACAATGAGCAAGAAACACTTGGAATATGAAAGAACCATGAGCCAGTATTCATGGCAAGCAAATTCTAAAGAAATTGCTAAAGAAGGCAAAAAAAATAAAAACCATGAGCTCCCAAAGTTGGAATCTTTTCTCCTCGAACACCTCAGTCTGTCCCTCCAAATCATATTGGAGTGCAATAGCAGGAAGGAGATATGTCATCAACTTTATGGTCAGCACAACATGCTTGTTAATACAATTATTAAAATGTAAGGTAGATAAAATAATTGTATCTGAAATGAAAGCAATTGCAATTTAGAGGCAGAACAATTGCATCCTTAGGAATTGACCAATTGTATCCTTATGAATCCAATACCTTACAAAGCATATGGAGTGTTTCTGTTTCTATCTGTGCATTCAAAATATCAAACCAGAGGGCCATGCTGCAAGCCTGCAATTACTTTCTTTGCTTTGCCCTGAAATCACATAAGTGGATTATTATGTATCTTTGGTCACCTTGTAAAATTGTATATACAGGTCCAACATCTAGCTTACCTCTCTTTGATATTTATCATACAGGTGGAGATCATGTGATACATAAGTGTCACAAAATTTGCACATAAACGACACATGAGCACAAAAAGTATTAAAGATCTTTTACTATAAAAATCCTAAATTATGATCATGTAGATGCCTAGACTGCTGGACAATACATGTATGCTTGGAGTACTTAAGAACCTAATGCAAATACAAACCTTTTATCCATATTTTAAAGTTTCTATTAATAGTGTACAGCTTTTGATCTTTATAGCTTCCATTTCTTTCCATAGTAGGAGACCAACACTTTGCTTAAAAAGAAGTACTACTTCCTTTTCTGGCAGTGACTAAATAAAAGGATGTAAAAAATAGTATAGCATTTGGAAAACTACATATACCAGTTGGCACGTCCATGCTACATACCAATATAGTAAAAGGACAGTGTATGCTCAAAGGAAAACACCATAAATCAGTTTGCCTACCACATTACGAATTCACAAAGGATAACAAGCAAGGTAGTTCCCTTCAAAAAAGGAAAGGGATATGAGATAAACAAGGGATTTAGATTTTCCTGGCAGGGAGACAGTTAAGTCAATCTGTTTTACATATTCTAGGGTAAAGCTTAACAAAAGCCTATGAAGTATTTATTAGATAGATCACCAAGAAACAGAGCAAAGGCATAATTGAAGTGAATAGTAGAGAAAGAATGAGCAATTGGGCAGGCAGAACTCAGTAGCTTGAATGAACTGAAACATGTACTATACTAATCAAGAAGAATATTTCAGAAGGTTTGCTCCACCAATACTGACCTTTTCATCATCAACATCAACATAGCCTTTTGTCCCAACAAAGTTGCTTAGGGTAGAAATGAAACCCAAAAGAGACAAGGATAAGAGAAACATAAAAGGGCACAAGACAGAAGGTAGAGATAGGGGTAAAAAGAAAAAGAAACACAATGCTGACATTTTCATAATAATCGAGACCTTGCTGAGTGAGACTACTTTGCCTGATCCCGTTTGGAACATTGGAAAGAAGTTATCACTAAGCACACCACCTAAATCTCTCATATATTGTCTCAATATGGTACCACCTTCCATTTTAATACGGAACATATAATCATGTTGTGGACTCCATCTTTGGCAGGAAGTATGGGCGCAGGGCTAAGGCCTAAGCGTCCACAACAGAGTAGTGCGCCGGCCAAGGCTTATCCATGGCCCGGCTGAATAATAGGAGTTTGTTAGGATTTGATCTACTTAAGCTAGAGTCTAGGGAGGTTTTGGATAAACAGAAAGATGAAATCTCAACCGAGCTCAGAGCTTCTAGGAGGGCGAGCAGGGAGATCTTCCCTTATCTGTCATTGTACCCATCTGTTAGCAAGCAATTCCATAACATTTGGTATCAGTCTAGGGGTTTTCCTCGGTCTGGTTTCCACCTACAGCTGCCACACATCCCTCTCTCCTGCGCGTGCCGCTAAACCCACTGCTCCACAGCCATTGGGGACGGCGACGACACCTCGATCACCAAGGCCATTCTCGACGAGGTGGTCGACAAGCTGGTCAAGATGATCGGCGCCAACAGCAAGGAGGCAAAGAACGACGCCGCGGAACTTTGGCAGGAAGTCAAGACCCTCCCTGCCTCCATCAAGAACATGCAAACGCAAGTCATGGAGAAGGCGGGCCACTTCGACACCGAGGCGCACTCCTCCTCCGACAAGCCAGTGCCGGGCCACAAGCTCCGCTTCCCGAAGTACGACGGCTCTGACGATCCAATCACCTGGATCCACAAGGGCGAGCAATTCTTCCGCGCGTATGGCACGCCAGAACACCTCAAGGTGCCGACGGTGTCCTTCTATCTGGACGGCGTGGCGAGCCAGTGGTACTACCACTGAGAGAAGAACGAAGGCATTCCATCTTGGGACAAATTCGTCGAGGGCGTCAATCGTCATCTTGGCCCTCCGCAGCGCAACAATCCCCTGGGCGAACTAATCTAGCTGCGTCGCACCGGCACTGTGGATGAGTACCAGGAGTAGTTCCTCCCCCTCCCGGCGCGCTGCGACAACATCACAGAGCCCCAGCAGATCGCTGTGTGCATGGCGGGTCTCCAAGAACCGCTGCGCACTGACGTGGAGCTGCAGAAGCCCACCACTCTGGAGGACGCCATGGGCCTCGCGTGGGCGTACGAGCGCCGCCAATCTGCCCTCCCAGACGCCACGCCGACGTCGCGCACCTCGACACATTCCATGCCGCCTCCCCTGCTTAAGGCGTCGACGTCGCCATCCGCTAGTGCGGCGGGATCTACATCGACACCGCCCGCCGCATCCCAACGGTTGTTTCAAGCGGCTATCGCCGAACGAGATGACCCAGCGCCACCTGGAAGGGCTGTGCTTCAATTGCCCTGAGAAATTCACCGGCATTGGCGGCCGCCCGTCACCGCGCCTGTTTGTCGCTCAGTGCGCCAACCCACTAAGGCGCTGCTGGCAGAGTTCGAGGACCTATTCGCCACACCGTCCGGGCTGCCGCTGCCACGGCGTTTGATCATTGCATCCACCTGCTCGCTAACACACCGCCGATGGTCGTGCACCCCTATCGATATGCCCAACTGCTCAAGGACGAGATTGAAGCTCAATGTTCGACCATGTTGGAGCAGGGCATCATCCGCGCGAGTACATCACCGTTCTACTCGCCGGTCCTCCTCGTTCGCAAGCAGAAAGAGGAAATCTCAACTGAGCTCAGAGCCTCTAGGAGGGCGAGCAAGGTCAGGGAGATCTTCCCTTATCTGTCATTGTACCCATCTGTTAGCAAGCAATTCCATAACAAATCATGAGGCCAACACCTCTTGCTGCCTATCAAACAAAGATAGAAATGATGACAGCACAACAACGAAACCTAGCTCCCCCCACTCTATCCACAACAGCCAATGCCATCTTCAACAGAAGGTGGTCTTTACCTTTTGAAACTAATAAGCAATGTGAGATGAAGACATAATAATTTTATAGTAACTCATAGGGGAAAATCATGATGAAACATCTGCTCTTTGAGAAAAAATGATGTCAAAATTATGAATATTTGTTTTCTCAAATCTGTACCACATTTAGGCGTTCTCTTCAGCACTGTGGCATGCAGGCCACATGAAAAGGGACCCTGGCAGGAAGATTCTTCAATAGATTTAAACTGGTAGCTCTCCTTCCTAGAGTTCACAATAGCATTATTCAGGGGCTTAAATATATAACTCATGCATAAGGTGATGTTGGTTTCTGTATATCAGGAAGATAATTTCACTTACTGATGAGAAATAACCATAGTTCTTGGTTCACACAGTACAAAAAGTTCTTGGTTATCATAACATTTTTAAGCAAGCAAGCAGCTGGGCAGAAAAGATAGCAGCAATAATGAATCAAATAAGAGCTCGGAGATGCAAATTTCACCAAAAACTTCAGATAACAGAAATTTAATGTTGAAGCATCAAACCAGCAGTAGAGTTGCAATATAAATGAAAGGGGTGAAATTGAAGTTAGTTTTAAATTATTTGGCATTAAAAGATTAACGATATAAGCAATTCAAACTCTAAAATAGAAAATAAAGTAGAAATGAATCTGATAAGTGCACATTGCTATTCAAAGAGAACAGGAAAAACTTTACTGATCTCAGATATCCATTACAGTTATGGTTCAGACTGGCATAGAGACCTACTTATTAAGCAAACCTGAACAACATTCTATGCTCTACTAATTTTTGCAAGAGCCTGTTATCTGCTAATTCATTTATACAGTGACAAAACTAGTGCATATAGAAGCCTTTGCCGGCATTAAATCAACTATGCTTTCCACATGTAATGTCACACTTCTTCCAAAACAACCGCTACTGCAGCTGATTGCAAATTGGCAGCACCGGACATCAGCACCAGATGGATGGAGGAAGCAGCTGGTGCATGGCCTTCTGTCCTCTTACTCTCTTCTCCGTCTCTCCACCTCTTCCCTCTTCCTGATTTAGCGTCAGCACTGGAGCCACTAGGGTAAGAAAGCTGTTGTTGCCTGGCGTTCTGCCCTCTTACTCCCCTCCATCTCTTCCATCTTCCTTCCTCCCTGTCCTGATTTGCTGTCAGCAACAGAAACAGTTAGTCATGATTTGCCATCAGCAAACGAGCTAGTTGGGATGAATAAGGGAGTTGTTACTTAACTTTCTGTCCTCTTACTCTCTTCTCCAACCCTCCATCTCTTCTTCCTACCTCTCTCCCGTGATTTGACCGCGGGACCTCAGGCAGCGAAAAAAAACCTGCAAGAAATAGAACTAGTTCCAAAAGAAACAGTATGCAATATTTTTAATAAATGGTTGCACTACGCCGTTAAAGAAGAAAAGTTCTGACCGAATACCAAACATCTAAAACAAAAATTCATCATTCCAGCATCCAATGCGGCAAACCATAGTAATAAAAATGGAGGAATGAAAGCTTTAAACCAATCCATTCAAAATTACGATATTCCAGACTAGAAAGAACTGAACTTTAATAAAATTCAAATCCCATGAATCAGTAAATCCAAAGAACATGTGAAAATAAATGCAGTTAATGAAGGAAGGTATGATTTGGGAAAAACAGTAGATTGATTATGGAGGGGCAATGTCCCCATACATATATAGGCAAGGATCCAGGATTGGTTTATAGAAACACCACCAATCAAGGGATCCTTGCCCTCTACACAAGAAAACCCAGGGGGGGCGGCCGGCCAACAGGCCAGGCGCACCACAGCCCTAAAGGCCCTACAGGGCCTATACATAGCCATTCTAACACACCCCCGCAGTCTACTCGTCGGTGCCACAAACGTTTAGACTGGACCTAAATTCTGTGAAGACAGAAGAAGGCAGCCCCTTGGTGAAGATGTCAGCGTACTGTGAAGCCATAGGAACATGGAGTACACGGACATCACCAATAGCAACACGCTCCCGAACAAAGTGGAGATCGATCTCGATGTGCTTGGTGTGTTGGTGCTGAACGGGGTTGGCGGTCATGTAGACGGCGCTGATGTTGTCACAATACACCAGTGTGGCTCGGCGAAGTGGCGAGTGAAGCTCAACAAGAAGCTGACGCAACCAGGATGCTTCGGCGACTGCATTGGCCACAGCCCGGTATTCTACCTCAGCACTGGAACGGGAGACAGTGACCTGTCGCTTGGAGGACCAAGAGATGAGATTATCACCAAGGAAGACAGCATACCCAGAGGTGGATTTTCGCGTGTCGGGGCATCCAACCCAATCTGCATCGGAATAAACCACCAAGCTGTCTTGAGAACATGGTCGAAGTGAGAGGCCGAGGTGAAGAGTCCCACAGACATAGCGCAGGATGCGCTTGAGAGCTGCCAGGTGGGGTTCCCGTGGAGCGTGCATATGAAGGCACACCTGTTGAACAGCATAGCAGATATCGGGCCTGGTGAAGGTCAAGTACTGAAGAGCTCCTGCCAGGCTGCGGTAATCAGTGGCTTGCTGTTTTTCAAGAAGAGCCCCAGTAGCTGCAGACAACTTGGGATTGGTGTCAACCGGAGTGCTGCAAGGCTTGCAGGCGGACATGCCAGCGCGATCCAAGATGTCGATCATGAACTGACACTGGGAAAGGTGCAGACCACCACCGGTGAGATGCTGAACATGAACTCCCAGAAAGTGATGAATAGGCCCCAAATCTTTCATAGAGAACTGTCTCTAAAGATCCTGAATAAGACGTCGCAGCAGGGCTTGGGACGAAGCAGTGAGCACTATGTCATCGACATATAGAAGGAGGTATGCAGTCTCAGAACCACGGCGGTAGACAAAAAGTGAGGTGTCCGCCTTGGATTCCACAAACCCAAGGGACAAAACATAGGCGGCAAAGGTGGTGTTCCATGCACGGGGTGCCTGTTTTAGCCCGTCCAAGGACTTGTTGAGCCGACACACATAATCAGGGTGAGTAGAATCCTCAAATCCGGATGGCTGGGCACAGTTAGGGATGGCAATGGGGCCCCGATCCCTGATACCCGACGGGGATTTCCTCCATTAGAGGATGCAATCGGGGCATTTTTAGTCCCCGCGGGGAGCTTAACGGGCAAATTTCCATCCCCGTCGGGTGAGGCGGGGGACAGAACGTTTCAGCTGTCCCTGTCCCCGTTCCCCGTCGGGGACCCGATTGTATGTCCATCAGTAATAGTATATAGGCCAAAAGAAGCCCATCAAGCAATATTGGCCCAAATCCACAACAATCATGTACATATAGCTGGCAACCCTAGTGCCTCTGCCTCCTCCGCTCTCCTCCCGTTAGCCGCCGCCCACCGCCGCTGCATCACAGATGGGCGTCCGCCGACCGCCGACGCCGACCGCTGAGCGCCCGTCCCCGACACCCCGTCCAGCCTTCCGCGCGCGCCGTCGATTGGTCCTCCCGTGCAGGTACGGCCCTCCCCGACCGGCGCACCTCCTCCCGACGCGTAGGCACCTAATGTTACGCCGCCGCCACCACAGCGCCACCGGTAGTCCTCCATTTGTCGCGGCCGCCATGGATTCGTCGCGGCAGCCCTCCATCCGCCGTCTTTGCCCACCATTCCTCCACCGTCCTCGAGCCTCAACACCTCCCTCCAGCCTCCACTCTGCACCACCGATGCCTTCATTCACGGGGACGGGGACCCGACGGGGACGAATTCCCCGCGCGGGGGCGGGGACGGGGAGGAATGTCTCCCCGAGAGCAGGGACGGGGACGGGGGCGGGGAGAATTTCGCCTGTCGGGGACGGGGACGGGAGGCTGATCCCCGGCGGGGATGTCCCCATTGCCATCCCTAGGCGCAGTACACTGTCTCAGAGAGCAGGCCATGCAGGAAGGCATTCTTGACGTCGAGTTGATGGATCGGCCAGCGGTGAGAAACTCTGAGAGACAGAACAGTACGAACTGTAGCTGGTTTGACAACAGGACTGAAGGTCTCACCAAAATCCATGCCAGGACGCTGAGAATAACCACGGACTACCCATCTGGCCTTGTAGCATTGAAAAGAGCCATCAGAGTTGTACTTGATCTTAAATACCCACTTTCCGGAGAACACATGAGTGCCTGAAGGTCGAGGAACGAGATCCCAAGTCTTGTTCTGAAAGAGGGCAGTAACTTCCTCTTCCATGGCGGCTCTCCAATTAGGATCAGCGAGAGCGCCGCAGAAAGACTTGGGAATGGGCGAAAGCGGTGCTGTATGAAATAGGGCCGGTTGTCGGAAACTCAGCTTGGCGCGTGTCGTCATGCGGTGCTGATTGACGACGGGAGGTACCAGGACGGCACCTCTGGGCAGCTGGGCAGCAGCAACTGGAGGAGTACCAGGGCCGCTGACTGGTGGCGTCCCCAAACTGGTGACCGGAGACACCTGTGGCAACGGAGAGGCGGATGCTGTAGGAGCAGGCTGACGGCGTGTGAAGACACGGCGGAAATCCCGATCAGTCACCGGGAGGGGCGCGAAGCCGGGCGGGACGACGGGAGCTCGCAAGGGCGTCGAGGGGGCGTCGGGTGCCGCACGTGGCAGTACAGGAGCAGCCGCACGTGGCAGTGTGGGAGCAACTGCACGTGGTAGTGTGGAGGAGTCGCCGGAGGCCGCATGTGGCAGTGCGGAGGAGTCGCCGGAGGCCGCACGTGGCAGTGCGGAGGAGTCGCTTGCGGCCGCACGTGGCAGTGCGGAAGAGACGTCGGAGGCCGCATGTGGCAGTGCGGACGACGTCGGGGCTCCATCGGGGTGACCTGCAGGGACAAAGAGCTGTGGCGAACCAATGGGAATGGTCGGCACAGGGTCAGGCGGTGTCTCCAGAAACTCGTATGCGTCCGGGGTGCCAGTTGTGGCACGTTCCGCAAAGGGAAAGCTATGCTCGTCGAAGATGACGTGTCAAGAGATGATGATCCGGTTGGATGACAAATCAAGACAGCGATATCCTTTGTGATGAGGGGAATAGCCAAGGAAGACACACATGGTGGAGCGCGGGGAGAGCTTATGACGAGCTGTAGCGGAAAGGTTCGGGTAGCACTTGCAGCCGAACACGCGGAGATGCTCATAGGAGGGCTCCGTGCCGAAGAGAGCATGATGGGGTGTACCCGTGGTCAGCGCCTTGGTCGGTAGAAGGTTGAGGACATAGGTGGCTGTAGCTAGAGCTTCTACCCAATAGGAGGGTGGAAGGCTAGCCTGAAACAACAGTGAGCGCACAATGTTGTTGGTGGAGCGAATGATACGCTCGGCACGACCATTTTGGGCTGAAGTGTAGGGACATGACATGCGCAGCAAAATGCCATGGCTGGAGAAGAAAGTGCGGGCGCTCGAGTTATCAAACTCGCGGCCGTTGTCGCACTGGACAGCCTTAACGGTACCCCCGAACTGCGTTTTCACATAGGAAAAGAAGTTAGCTAGAGTAGTAAACGTGTCTGATTTGAGTCGAAGAGGAAATGTCCATAAAAAATGTGTGTGATCATCAAGTATAACTAAATAATACTTAAACCCAGATATGCTAGTAACAGGGGATGTCCAAAGATCACAATGAATAAGATCAAAACGACTCCAAGCTCTAGATGATGAAACTCGAAAAGGTAAATGAGTGTGACGACCGAGCTGACACGCATGACACAAAGACGAGCTAATGTCTTTATTACATGAAAAAGGTAACTTGGCCAAAACATCATGACCAGGGTGTCCCAGACGACGATGCCAAAGTGTGGATGAAAGGCCAGCAGTGAGGGCGGCAGCGGCAGGGAGGTGCAGGGGGTACAACAGGCTTGAGCTATTGCACCGAATGATCACGTTCTGTTCCTTGAGATCCTTCACAGAACAACCAGCGGGGTCAAATTCAATGGAGCAATTATTATCGGTAGTGAACTGGCGCACAGAGATTAAATTCTTAATAAGTTTTGGTGAAACAAGAACATTATTAAGAGATAAATTAGAAGAAAGGTGTGTAATACCAGTGGAGGTGACAGGGAGTAAAGAACCGTCACCGACAATAATGCTAGAAGGAATAGGATATCGCTGGGGAAAAATATGTGAGAGAGAGGAAGGATCAGAGGCCATGTGAGAGGTAGCACCTGAGTCAAAATGCCACTCATGTTGTGACGGCTGGTTCAGCGTCATGGTGCTGAACGTAGACGCCAGGGACTGCGGATCCCAGTAGGGAGCACCGGCGGCGCTGTAGAGGCCAGGAACACCACCGGCCAAGGTGTAGAAGTCGGAGAGGAGCCAGGCGCCTGCAAGGCCTGGGCCTGTGCCTGCGTATAGGCCTACGCATGTGCCTACGCAGCCTGGGCGGCGTGCTGCTGCTGGCTGGCCTGATACTAGGCTAGCAGCGCCTGGTGCTGCTGCTGCGCCTGGCCAGGAGGGGCGCCAGGCCACATCTGGAGCCCTGGCCAGGTGACGACGAGGCCCGGCGGAGTGTCGGGGGAGCCACCAGGAAGGGAGGGCTAGGAGCGCCCACCACCGCTGTTGTTGCCCTGTCCACCGCGACCACCTGATCTGGGGCGGTTGCTACCGTTCTTCTTGTTGCTGTTGTTGCCACCGTTGTTGTTGGGGCGACGTTACCGCTGAGTGCCACCACCAGCACCCCCGGAGATGCTACCAGAGTGGTTGGCGCGAGGGGGCTGCTGGGGGGGTTGGCGCGGAGGGGCGGCTGTGCCAGAGCCGCCAGGTGCAGCGGCGAGAAGAGCGGTGGAGGAGTCCGACGCCGGCTTGCCCATGGTGAGTTCCTCGAGGAGAAGCTCATTGCGGGCCTCGAGGAACGTGGGGAAGGGGCGACCACGACGAAGATGGATGCCGATGTGGGCGAACTTCTGGTTGAGGCCGCGGATGACGTTGAGGACGAGCGTGTGGTCGGAGACGTCCTCGCCAAAACCACCCAGAGCATCGGCCATGGTCTTGAGGCGCCGGCAGTAATCGGTGATGGAGAGATCGCCCTGGACGAAGGTGCGAAACTCGGTGTCGAGGAGGATGGCGTGTTGCTCCCGGTTGCCGAAGAACTGAGATTCAACAGCAAGCCAGATGACACGTGCAGAGGCGCCGGGCTCCAGCACGGTCTCCACGAGGTCGTTGGAGATCGTCCCGTATATCCAGGAATGGACGACACAGTCCATGCGATCCCAGTCAGGGAGGATCACGGCGGGGCTGTCCTGCTCAACGTGGTCCTGCAAAGAGAACTTGCCGACGGTGAGGAGGAACTGCTCGCGCCACCGGGTGTAATTGTTGGTGGCGAGGTCGAGGACGATCGGGACGAAGAGCCGAATGTTGTGGATGGCGACGGCCTGGGAGTGCAGATGAAGGAGGGCGGCGGCCTCGTACATCGCGAGGGTGGGGCCGACCGAAGCGACGTCGGAGACGTGAGACTTGGCGTCATCATCGCCGTCCGCAGTAGTAGCCGCGGCCGCGGCCTCGCGCTCAGCGGCCGCACGGGCCAGAGCGACGCGGATGCGCCGGTCAGCAGCCTCGCAGTCCTTGACGGCGAGGGCGGCCTCCTGCTCGGCAGCCTTGGCGCGGTCGAGGCAGGCGTCGTGTTCCTTCTGGCGCGCGTCGGCGTCGGCCTGGGCTTGGTCGGCTTGGAGGCGGAGGCGCTCCTTCTTCTCTGCCGCGACGCGCTCGAGGCGCTCCTGCTGCTCGGCGGCAGCAAGGGCAGAGGGGGTCTTCGAGCCGGCCATGAGGGGCGGCGGGAGATGCGGCGCACGGGGGGCGCGGCGGCGGCGCACGGAGGCGCGGCGGGAGAGGCAGTGCACGGAGGCGCAGCGGCGGCGCACAGAGGTGCGACTGGGGCGGCGTGCTGCCTGGTAGGCGCGAGAGGCGCACGGCGGCAGCGGCGGCGCGAATGCGGAAGCAGGGGAGAGAACCTAGTCTCTTGATACCATGAAGGAAGGTATGATTTGGGAAAAACAGTAGATTGATTATGGAGGGGCAATGTCCCCATACATATATAGGCAAGGATCCAGGATTGGTTTATAGAAACACCACCAATCAAGGGATCCTTGCCCTCTACACAAGAAAACCCAAGGGGGGGCGGCCGGCCAACAGGCCCGGCGCACCACAACCCCAAAGGCCCTACAGGGCCTGTACATAGCCATTCTAACAGTTAAAGAAGGAAAGTTCTGACTGAATACCAAAATATCTAAACGAAGTTTCATCATTACCATTATGCAGCAAACCATAGACATCAAAATTGAAGAATAAAAGCTTTAAACCAATCCTTACAATTACGACATTCCAGCCTAGACAGAACTGAACTTTAACAAAAATTAAATACCACGAACGAGTTAATTCAAAGGGCATGAGAATAGCTTGATAAAATTTTCTAATCAATGAACTTTATAAAATTGCACACTGCAAATTATTTTTTTTGGGAACACACTGCAAATTAAATTTAATATCCTAAGGCAGACATGTAAAAGGAAAACGCATTCATAAACTAATAGCAAGATAGCAAAACAGGATCGACAGGGAGCTTGGGGCGGCGGAGCAGATGCAAGGCAGGCATCGGTACATCCCTTGGGTGTGGAGCAGCGGTCAAGAACGCTGGCCCGGCGTAGTACTCGAGCTCGGAATCAGAGCCCGAGTCATCGGAATCTGATGCAGGGGGTGGGGAATGGGAGTCATACCTTTGCTTCTTACCGTTCCAATCTTGAGATGAAGATGGTGTCAAGATGCGCTTGGTGCAGCTCCTGGTCGCCGGCGGCGTGTACGAAGGCTCGGTGCCGACGAGCTTGTCGCGCACCCAACTGGTGCTAAGCGAGGCACGACCGGGGATCTTGCTCCCGTTCGTACTCTCCATCGGCGCGAGACCGGCGCGGGCCACCTTATCGCGGACCCAGCTCTCACTGGCGGACGTGCGACCGGCGGGCGCGGCTGCGGCGCGGCGGATCCATGTTGCGGGGGACGCGGGCGAGGGAGCGAAGCGGCGGATGGACAGCGCGAGTGAAGTGGATGCTGGGGTTGGGAGCAAAGCGGAGGAAGCAGATCTCGGCGGGGTGGGGAACAGCGGCGGAGCAGCCGCGGCGGCGATGACCGAAGCGGCCATGGCGGGGAGGAAGTAGGGGAACAAGCCGAGGAAAACGAAATCGATCGGAAACACGCGATGGGAAGCAGAAATCTTATGGAACTCGACGCCGGTCCCAGATCAATCCGCCGAAATTGCTCAAGACGCGCGTCAGCAGAAGTTTTCGCGGGAAGTGCTCGAAAGACAGATTGCATTTGCGCTTTGGGGAGGGAGGTGTACACATACGAGATCTCGTATTATTTATGGCTGTATGTATCTCGTAGACCCTACGTACCGTATGGACTACGTATCCTCAGTCCCCAGCGAGATCAAATCGGTCTGGACTCTGCAAAGCCCACCTCCCCACTGGCGCCAGCTTACAGCACGCACAGACGGCGGAAACCAGATGGGCCTCGAAAGCCCAAGGAGCTGCCTCCAAGCCCAGACTATACTCTTTCTGCTTTTTTATCATAATGAGGACTATACCCTAAACCCTAAAGTCCTTTTCGCATCCCTCAACTATCAACAAAGTCTGATTATTGTCCCCCATCCGAAAAACCGGATATCTAACATCCCTCAACTATAAATCCCGTTTGTTTGTGATCCCTAGCTGTTTTAAGAGAGAGCAGTTTCGCGTGACGTGGTGTGAGCTCCACATGTCAGGTACCACGTGGGGGTGGGCCCATGTGCCAGGTGGATCTCATCTCCCTATCTCTTCTCCCCTTCTCTCCTCTCTCTTCCTTCTTGACTCCACCTCCGTCACGCTCCCGACCACCGGCCTCCCCAACTAGCAAGCGGAGCTCCCCTAGGCGGCTGAGCTCGCCCGGCCAGTGACGAATATCCCCTGGGAGGCCTTCACCCCCAACCTCCTTGCGCCACCCCTTGACATCGATGTGGCCACACGTCACTATCCATCACACGTTCGCCCCGCCACGGCACCCCACCGGATCTGGTGTAGGAGGACGGAACGACGCAGTGGCCGTCTAGTGGTGGACCGACATCGACTGGCTCTACCTCTCCAAGGCGGCGGCTACAAGCAAGAAAGGCGCCCACGGCGATGGCGGAGCCAGGAGCGCACGGGTGGACTCGGACGGGCAAGTCTCCGATGAGGGGGTGCTCGCTGGGGAAGAGCCTGAAGATATCTCAGCTCCTAGTGCTGGTGGCGAGGGTGTGCCCGGCGAAGGCCGACGACGACGTCGCAATGGTGCTCACGGCGCAGGATGTGGCGGTGAATGGCTTCTGCACGAGTCGATACGGTCACCACGGCAGTGGTGGCGGAGGAAGCTTGGTGCCCCAGTCGCCCAGGCGAAGCCACCCTATCAGATGCTGGCCAGTTGTTCATGCCCTCAACAGGTTGGAGCCAGTGTTCATATGTTTTGTTGAATGACTCGGTTGAATAACAAGGTGCTATGTATTCATCCAAGCTATTGGTCTTGAAAAAGATGCATGAAATTGCATGAGGGCAAGGCAATCCTGATAACTGCCAATACCTACATGAACAGGTTCTCTTCTCTAGGTCTACTGTGAACCTATTATCAAAATGTATGACTTCAAACTGTGAAGCTCCATTGCAGATAGCATGGCACTTACCTGAGTGGGTGATGTAAGTATTCATTTTATTCAAAATATTTGGACAGATCTTAGTCACCCACATCTCTGCCTTAACCCTGTTGTCATGAGTCCTCACCATAACCTTTCTTCTAATTGTTTCTAGCATGGTGATGATAGGGAAAAACTTGGCTTCAATTATCCACTTGTTGAATGACTCACACATGTTGTTGTCCATAGAATCACAATTTGATCCCAATCTGAACCAAGCCCTTGACCAATGCTGAGCATGTGTATTCAAAATAGCTTGAGCTCCTGCTTGAGTCTCCTTTGCAAGCCTAGCTCTAGCTTTGTTGAACAACATCATACAAGGAGCCTTGGCACAGCCCCAAAACAGCTTCTGCCATTCCTTGTCACTGAACTACTTCTTCCAGTTTGCATAAATGTGCCTAGCACAATTCATGTGTTCAGCTTCTGGAGCCCAATGGCTGACTGCATTCAGGAATCCCTTTTGTTGATCTGATATGAATACCCAGCCTGAACCATCATCAACACCAAGGTCCCTAAACAGGAAGTCACAAAACCAGCCCCAACTATCATTTGTCTTCTTCTCCACCACAGCCCATGCAATTGGATACATTTGATTATTTGCATCCCTTCCTATAGCACATAGTAGCTCTCTATTAGTGGCTCCCTTGAAGAAACAACCATCAAGACCCACTACCTTCCTACAACCAGCAACAAATCCCTTCTTCAATGCATCAAGACATATGTACATCCTTTGAAATGTAGGTGGCTCCACATCCTTTTCTTTATGCACTATGACTGTACTTCCTGGGTTGCTTCTCAGCAGCTCTAACTGGTAGTCATATAACATCTGATATTGGCCTTTTGTAGCATCCAAAACCTTCTGCATCACCAAGCCCTTTGCTCTCTTCAACTTAGAAATGGTAACATCAGCAAACATCTCTTCTTGAACAGTCTGCTTCATGCTCCCAAACTTCCAAGTTGGATCTACCATAATAAACTTCTCATATTTCTCTGCTATCCTTCTTGCAATTACATGCCTGTTGTCTCTCCTAGGAGGGCATGTATGGTTGTCAACCAATGTCACTATCTGCCAACTGTTAGTCCTGGAATTGTTTGACAGAAGGCAGACTCAAGGGCACACATGCCAATCACACTTTGCCCTTACTCTCTTTGCTTCATCCTTAATAATGTTGATTACCTTCCTCTCAGATAGGCCATATTGAAAGGATCGTGGCAATATGGCCTAGAGGGGGGGTGAATAGGCCTGCACACAGATTTAAACTTTTTCTGCAAAGTGACTGTCAGGGTTCGGAACTTCTGGGATTATTTCCGGAACCTCCGAACGAGGCAGCCTCCGAAAATAATCACGGAACTTCCGGGATCTGTTAGTTCAGAGCAACTATGAAATAAATTGCGGATTACTTGATGAAAAACAGATCTACCAAATTCTAGGAGATACTAAGGACCTAGCAAGATGATTTCTAAGCAAAGAACTAGCTAGGATGCTACCACAAAGTAGATCGGAGACAAACCCTAGAAGATCTAGTCAAGAACAAGCATGAACATGGATAAGCAAGTATATAAATCAAAGCACACACGAGACAAGATTTATCCCGTGGTTCAGCTCGCCACAAAGGCTTGCTTACGTCCACGTTGTTGAGCAAGCCACAAAGGCTAAGGACCACAAAGATCCACTCCTCTCTCTCACCTATCACTTTGGGTAATAGGTGGAGACTTTCCACTAGAATCACAAGGGTAATACAAACAGCTTGGAGCTTCCACAATCGGGTTGGAGAGCTTCCAAGAACCTCTATCCGTCTAGGAGCAAGGCTCCAAGAGTAATAGATCCACCAAGCTTGCTAGGACTTCTCCAAGTGCTCAAGAACAAGGAATGGAAGGTTTTGCTCACAATCTCACTTCAATTTCCACTCTCAATCAATGCTAGGCAAGGATTTGGAAGAGAGTAGGTTTGGAGTCAATGCAAGGTGAGAGAATGAAGCTAGAATGCGTCACTGTTCGGGGGACAAGGGGGAATGACCGTTGGGGGACCAAGGGATATAAATACCCCCAGATCCAGAACTGTAACGGTCATATTTCAAAGTCCGGAACCTCCGAGAAAAATCTCGGAACTTCCGAACCCTGAAACCTCTGCTGACTGAAGCCCGTACGGTCGGAACCTCCGAGATTAAACTCGGAACCTCCGAACAAGGAAACAACAGGGGCAAAACAGCAGCAGGTCTCCTTCTTCAAGGGATGGGTTAGGATTAGGATAGATGTTCTATGAGCACTTGAATCCACCCTAACTCACCATTAGTATCCCTCTTGATAGTACGGATTGTCCTATACTCAAATTCAAAAGATAAAATAAATAAACTTCTCCAAAGAGCATAGGTATCCTTCTTCATGTAATTGAGGGGTCTCCTTTCTTTCTTTTGCACCTGTAAAACATTCTTGTACTGCACAATAAACTCAAAGGCTCATTAGCTCTTTAATTGTGTGGTCAACATCACCAAAACCCTCATAGGGCTTGATTGCACTTACAATCTCCCCCTTTTTGGTAAATGTTGACAACCCAATTAAAGTTTACAATTTAATTTGAAAGATTGAGCTTTTGATGATTTGAATACAAGTCTCCCCCTCAATGTATGCATGTCCCTTTTGAATAGAGTGATATGTCTCTTATGACATTTGAATTGCATACATTGTGAGTAAAGTGACAGGATATGTTGTATTCACATCATCGAGGGGTGCAAAAGAAGTGTAACAAGTAATACGTGATGCCTATGTCATGTCATACACACAGGGAGTTATCTGTTAACAGAGTTCGGAACCTCCGAGAAAGTTTCCGGAACCTCCAGGATGAACCCAGAGTTGGAGCCTCCGGAAAAATTCTCAGAACCTCCGAAGTCTGCAACAGATACTCTAACAACCAATCAACCACAATTAAGCCAATAACATGTACCAGTAATAGCAGCTAGATACAGATAGAAATAATTCGGCACCTCTAGCCCTATTACACACATCACTCAAGAGTTTTAAAGTTTTCTTCACATCCCAAAGTTCAACCATGACCAGACCATACTTGCCAACAGAGGCAAGCTTAAAATGTTTACAGAAGATCATCAATAATACCACCAGGAGTTCATGAGAGGCCCCAAAGAATAGTTAGCACTCTCATCTCACCAAAAGAACAAAAGATTTTTGTTAGCCCCCTAAGCCAGCCAGCTAGGTCAATAGATCATCTCAATCTTCATCTTTCTCCCCCTTTGTCAACACTTAACAAAAAGGGAGGAAAAGAAGAGAGGAAGTTAGATTGGGACCTGCAGGAAATCACTCATCATCACTGAAAGCAGACTCCTCCTCGGCTTCAGGGACAAAGCTGTCAGATGCATTTCCAGAATCAGTGTCAGAACCAGAGGAGAGATCAGCAGGCCTCCTGACAGACCTCCCAGCAGTGGCCTTCCTCCTTGCTCTGACAGGAGTGGGAGTCTTCATGGCTTTCTTTCCAGTAGCTTCCTTCCTCAGCCTGGCCATCTTAGCACTAAGGGGCTCAATGTCATCTTCTTCTTCAGATTGAGCAGCAGGCATGTTTCCTCCAGCCAGTGGACTACCAGTGTCCTTCTCACCCTCATCTTCACTAGTAGTATACTCTGGAAAATCTGGAAAGATAGGTGGAGGAGGGAGCATAACATTAAAAGACAGCCCCTGATGCTTTAGCAGCCTGTTCATGTCTTGCCTTAGCTCATACATCTGAGTTGCTGTCCAGTTGCAAAACCTCCAGGTGTCCCTCACCATGCCCCTCAACTTGTGCAGACCAGCAGGCATAGGTGCCCTGCTAGGTCCCTCTTCACCCTCTTGCTGCTCAGACCCTGCTTTCTTCAAGATGTACTCCTCAACCACTTGTTGCTTCTTCTGATGCTGCCACTGCTTGACTTGATATGATGCATGCTCCACATCCTTCTTGAAACTGATTCCTGAAACCATCTCAATCATGTACATAATATAGGGAGCATAGGGCAGATTACACTTGCCACTCTCAGTCACTTCCACCAGATTAAACCAGATGAACTTGCTGACAGAGAAGGGCTTTGCCCCAGGCAGCAGCCTTGCAAGTAAATTTGGAGCAAATCTCCTGAGGCTGGTAGAGTCACTCCCACCTTTGGGATAGATAGTCTCTCTGAACATGTTGTTCAACGCATAGTAGACGGGCTTAAGAGCTGTTGTAGACCCATCTGCAAGCTCATCATATTCATAGGCTGAGGAGATCATGCTGTGATTCATGTGTGGCTCAAAGTGAATCACCTCAGCATCCCTGTCTTCCTTGCTGAATCCAAAAAGCCTGGCAACAGTGGTGAAGTCTACCTTGTAGTGAACCCCCTCAGTCATCCAGTGGATGGTCTCTCTGATGTCCTCATGGAAGAAAGTAGCATGGAATTGTGCTAGTACTTCAATATTCCAGTCATATTTGAAGCTCATAATGTCTCTCATCTTGTACTTGTCCACCAAATCAAGCACATCCCTCTTTACTGGTTCTTCTGCTGCTTCCAAGTGTGTAAAGTCAATCCACTTCATCTTGATCAGTTTCATCTTGGTGTTCAGCACTGTCTCATAGAACTTGAAGTGAAAAACAGACCAGAACCTATAGTCTATAGCAGCCATCTTCGGGTTGACATAAGGATTCTCTTCTCTTGCCTTCTTGACAAGGTATCCTGCTCCATCATAGTTGGTGTGCTCAATGTACACTGAATTGTCATACTTAGTTGGGGGACGCCTTTTGAGCAGGGCCTTATGATACCTCAGATAGGTGGAGTCAATTTCACCAAGCAACATATCATCTTCTAGTTCAATGGGGATGGTCTTGCCTTCTGTTCCCCCATTGTCTTCAACATGGGCTGCTGATCCAGACCCTCTTCCTCCTGACAAACTGCCCCCTTTTCCTCTTCTGGGGGTTGCCTTGCCTCTGCTACCACTGCCACTGACTGCCTCTCTGGCTGCAAGCTTGAAGGCCCTTTCTCCTGCAGGGGTTTCAAAAGGCTGCCTCTGCCTATTGGCATAGGTCTTGTCAGCAGACCCTCCAGACATCTGTCAGATAAGGGATAGGTAACAGATAAGGAATAGATCAAGTAGAGTAGGTGTAGAGGACCAAAGACAGATATTGGAGATCAATTGGTTAAGGTTCAGTGGAATTTTGAATCACAGACTGTCCCTTGTCAATACAGACTTCGGAACCTCCGAGGATTTTCTCAGAACCTCCGAGTCTGGGCACTGACAGAGAACAGTTTGTTGATTCAACCTTCAACTGAAACCTAGCCAAGAGATCCAAACTAGATATAAAAGGACTGACATAGAATGGGTGAAGTGATGCAAGTGAATTGTATCTTAGTGGAATTTTGAATCAAAATCAACCTACAGCTGGCTACAGAGTTCGGAACCTCCGAGAATTTTCTCGGAACCTCCGAGACTCTTTGAACCTTCCTGCATTTTGTACTTTGATTCAACCTTCAACTAAGTTCAATCAAACAGGCATCACAACATCCATAGAATAGCACAGGATAGCATCTCTACACTAAGAAAACCTAGAACCCTAAGGTAACCGACAGATCTGGAGATTAGGGTTAGGGTTACCTTGGATTAGAGGGAAGATGGAAACCGACGAGATTGTGAAGCTTTTGACGCCAGGGGACGTAGCCCAGAGGTCCCCTCCAGATCACAGAGTGATCTAGTGGCGCTGAGGAGGAACAACTCGCTGGAACGAATTCAAGCGGTGCAATGCCGTTCCCCTCTGCTTCACAAAGAAAGTCGGCGAGGAAGGAAGGTGATGTAGAAGATCAGGACGTCCTCCTCCTTCTTCACTGGAACACGGCGAATCTGGATCAAGTCCCCGTACAGCTCCCCCTCCTTTGGCTTCTGCGGCCCGCCGACGAAGAAAGATGCGCGGCTTCACACGTGGGACGCACGAGAATGTACGGTCACCGGCGGCGAGGAAGAAAGGCGGCGGCGCTGCGGTGGAGAGAGAGAGAGTAGGCGATGCGGGCGTCGTCGAGAGAGAGAGGGACGGATGCGGTAAAAAGGGATCTGATAACTGCGCGGTGAAAGGGAGAGATGGGTTAACCCTAGGGTAAAGGAATATTCCACGGAAGATGCCAGATTCTTTGAAACTGCCCCCTCTGACGAACTGAATGCTGAGTCAATTAAGATTGGAAGTTCCGAGGAATTTCTCAGAGCTTCCGAGGCTCGGAACCTCCAAAGATTTTCTCGGAGCTTCCGAAACTTGAATTCCAGAGACTGACAACTTTCACTCCTTTTGAGATTTTGAACCTTTTATCAACTGAGATCTTTAGGTCATGGCATCCTTGACTCAAGTGGCTAGAAAACAAGCAATCACATATACAACTATAGCCACTTAAGACAAGTTAGGGATATGAAAATAGAGTTTAAAGCACTATCAAACCAAAGTTTTCACAAAAGCTTTTTCAAAAGAATTTTTCAGAGAATATCAAAATTAAGAAGCAAACAATCAAGGCATGCTAGAGGTCAAGCCAAGCAGCAGGAATCAAGAATATTTAGTTCATTCCTCAAACTACAAAACCTTGACTCATCGAGAGGTTTAGTGAAGATATCGGCTAGTTGTTTATCGGTGCTCACATGACTTAGAGCGATATCTCCTTTGGCTTCGTGGTCTCTCAAGAAATGATGACGGATGTCTATATGTTTTGTACGAGAATGGCTTACGGGGTTGTTTGCAAGCTTTATGGCACTTTCATTGTCACACAAAAGTGGGATATGGGTAAAGTGACATCCGTAATCCTTTAAGGTTTGCTTCATCCAAAGTAGTTGAGCACAACAAGCGCCGGCTGCAACATACTCGGCCTCGGCGGTGGAAAGGGCTACTGAGTTTTGCTTTTTAGAACTCCAAGACACTAGAGACCTACCAAGAAATTGGCAAGTCCCCGATGTACTCTTTCTATCTACCTTGCAACCGGCATAATCGGAATCCGAATAGCCAAGTAGATCGAAAGTGGAGCCCTTAGGATACCACAAGCCAAGGTTAGGGGTATGCACTAGATATCTCAAGATTCTCTTTACGGCCATGAGATGGCACTCTTTCGGGTTAGCTTGAAATCTAGCACACATGCACACACTAAGCATAATATCCGGCCTAGATGCACATAAGTAAAGAAGAGAGCCGATCATGGAGCGATATACCTTTTGGTCCACGGATTTCCCTTCTTCATTGAGGTCCATGTGTCCATTGGTAGGCATTGGGGTCTTGATGGGCTTTGCCTTGTCCATGTCAAACTTCTTAAGCATGTCCCTTGTGTACTTGGTTTGACATATGAACGTCCCTTCCTTTGCTTGTTTGATTTGAAATCCAAGAAAGAACTTGAGCTCACCCATCATGGACATTTCAAACCTCTTTGTCATCACCCTACTAAACTCTTCACAAAAAGTTTCATTAGTACTATCAAATATTATGTCATCGACATATATTTGGCACACAAAGATATGACCATCAACTTTTCTAGTAAAGAGAGTAGCATCAGCTTTGCCTATCTCAAAGCCTTGCTTGAGCAAGAAATCCTTAAGGCATTCATACCATGCTCTTGGTGCTTACTTGAGCCCATAGAGCGCCTTACGGAGTTTGTAGACATGATTAGGATGCTTGAGATCTTCAAAACCCGGTGGTTGCTCAACATAGACTTCTTCGGAGAGTGGTCCATTGAGAAATGCACTCTTGACATCCATTTGATATAGCTTGAAGTCATGATGGGCAGCGAAAGCAAGTAGAAATCGAATTGCTTCAAGTCTTGCCACCGGTGTATAGGTTTCTCCAAAGTCCAGTCCTTCAACTTGAGTGTACCCTTGATCAACCAATCTTGCTTTGTTCCTAATCACAATGCCAAACTCATCTTGCTTGTTTCAAAAGACCCATTTGGTGCCAATGATGTTCGTCTTCGGTCTTTCCACCAACTCCCACACTTGATTTCTTTCAAAGTTGTTCAACTCCTCTTGCATAGCCACCACCCAATCCGGATCCTCAAGAGCTTGATCTACCTTAATGGGTTCAAGAGAGGAAACAAACGAGTAAAATGCGCAAAAATTCTTAAGACGAGATCGTGTTGTTACCCCTCTCCTTATGCTCCCAAGGATATTGTCAACGGGATGATCCCGTTGTATAACTTGATGTACACGAGGATGTGATGGTCCAAGAGGTTGGTGTAGAGGTTGGTCTTCATCATCTTCATCAGCTTGAGGCTCAGATGTACTTGCTTGAGCAACCCCTTGCTGATTAGATTGCTGGTTCACAGTGTCTTGTGGTGCTGAGTTTCCAGACCCCGGAACCTCCAGAGAATTTCCCGAAGGTTGAGTTCCAGTGTCAGTTCCCGGAACCTCCGGAGATTTTCTCGGAACCTCCGAAGTCTGCACATCTGCTGAACCAGTGACTTCAGGCCCTTCGAGTGGTGTTGAAGCTTGGAGTTGATCCTCATCTTCCTCTTGTGCTTCAACTGGTCTAACATCACCTATGGCCAATTGCTTGATTGCTTCGCAAGATGGCTTCTCATTACCTACAACATTTAAGTCAACTTGCTCCACTTGAGAGCCATTAGATTCATCAAAGGTCAAATCTACCGTGACTTCAATCCTCCCGGTGGTTAGATTGAAGACTCGATAAGCATGCTCATTTGGACCATAACCAAGAAGAAATCCTTCGTCGACCTTTGGTGCAAACTTAGAAGTTCGGGGCCTCTTGTTTAGAATGAAACATTTGCACCCAAACACTCTAAAGTAAGACACCTTAGGCTTTTTACCGGTAATGAGCTCATAGGAGGTCTTCTTGTGAAACTTGTGAAGATAGAGGCGGTTGATAGCATGGCAAGCCGTGTTGATGGCTTCGGCCCAAAAGATGTCTTGAGTCTTGTACTCGTCCAACATGGTTCTTGCCATCTCAATAAGAGTCTGGTTCTTCCTCTCAACCACCCCATTTTGTTGAGGGGTATAAGGAGCTGAAAATTCATGCTTGATGCCCTCTTCATCAAGAAATTCTTCAACATTGGTGTTCCGGAATTCCGAGCCATTGTCACTTCTCACTTTCTTAATTGGTAGCTCGAACTCCCTTTGTGCTCTCCTTATGAAGGTCTTCACCTTCCCTTGTACTTCACTCTTGTCAAACACAAAGAACACCCACGTGAAGCGAGAATAATCATCAACAATAACCAAGCCATATTTGTTACCACCAATACTTATGTAGGCCACCGGTCCAAATAGATCCATGTGAATGAGCTCCAACGGGCTTGATGTAGTGAGGATGCTATTTGGTGGGTGAGGTGCCCCTACTTGCTTTCCGGCTTGGCATGCTTTGCATATCCTATCTTTCTCAAAATGTACATTTGTTAGTCCAAGGATGTGTTCATCTTTCAAAAGTTTGGCCAAGTTCCTCATGCCAACATGGGCTAGTCAGCGATGCCATAGCCAACCCATGCTAGATTTTGCCACTAAACAAGTCTTGGGAGAAACCTTACTTTTGTTGAGATCAACTAGGTAAAGCCTCCCCCTCAAGCGACCCGTAAGGACAATAGAGGAATCCTCCCTTCTTATGATGGACACACCCTAATCCGAGAAGTGACAATCAAAACCAATCTCACTAAGTTGTGAGACCGATAGTAGATTGTAACCTAACGGATCAACATGTAAAACATTGGTAATCGAATATTTTTGAGAGATAGGAATATCACCTATACCTATGACTTCTCCTTTTGTATCCCCTCCATAGGCAATTGTTTCTCTTGGTCCTTCCAAATGGAGATAGGATGAAAACATACTCCTTTCTCCGGTCATATGATGTGTACATCCGCTATCAAGCACCCAACTTGATCCACCGGAGGAGTATGCCTACAAAACAATTTAGTTCCTTCTTTTAGGTCCCCAATTTGACTTGGGGCCTTCAACGTTAGCAACCAAAATTTTAGGAACCCATAGTGATCTTTTCACATATATGTTAGACTCATTTCCAACATACGTGGCAACAACTTTACCAAGATTGTTGCGTCTCAACACATAGCTAGGGGGTATGTCTCTAGATGCATGAGCCTTGTTCTTGTTGAGGGACAAGTTCCTTCTAGGCATGATTGGATGGTTCTGAACCTGCAAACGAGTGTTAGATGCCTTGGAAGCTTGCTGAGGTTGAGTCTTGCCTTTCTTCTTAGTTCTGTCTTTGCAGACTCCGGAACCTCCGAGAATTTTCTCGGAACCTCCGAGTTCTGCTGGCTGTGTGGCTCGAGGCTTCCAGACTCCGGAACCTCCGGGCTTTGAGCTCGGAACCTCCGGGGTCTGGGTCAACAGAAACCCAGTACTCTTGAATTCTAGGCACCCTTTTTCCTTGATGATCTTTCTTTCATTGGTCTTGCCACCTTCAACATAGCCAAAACCTGGTTTCTCAGTTTTCTTCAACATCTTTCTCTTGGAGAACTTTCCCTTCTTGTTCTCTTCACTCATGCATCCTCTAGCTATGATTGAGTTTAACCTAGCAATTTCCTTTTTCATAGCTTCCATGTTAGCAAGATTAGTAGCATAGGATTCAAGATCAACATTGAAGCATTTATCACAGCCCTTGCTAGTAGAAGCACTAGAGTCACCCTTTACCTTCGAAGGATGTGAGGTGCTACTCCAAAGGAGACTATATTGCTCCTCAAGCTCTTCATTCCTCGACTTGAGAGAATTACATTGAGCTTGAGAGGCAGCAAGGTCTTCCTTGAGAGTAGCTATGACGCTCTCCGCTTGGCTCACTTCCAAACGCAAAGCCTCAAGCTCACTTCTTTCGGATGCAAGAATGTCTTGGTTTTTCTCTAGTTCCACTATCAACCTAGCCATAAAATCTTTAGATTGCTCATCCATCTTACTAACAAGTTGGTTTGCTTCCTCATCACTAGATTCATCACTAGAGTCCATTTCCGACTCATCACTAGGTGGAGGAGAGGGTTTTGAGCTAGTTTTTACCTTCTCACCCTTGGCCATGAACCAATGAATGGATGAGCTCTCTTCATCATCGGTCAAGTTGTTGAACAACCTTGAGGTAGAAGGGAGCTTCTTGATAGCCACGGTTGCAACCTTTTTTTCTTCTCCTTCACCAGAGCTCTCATCTCCGGAGTTCCATTCATGACCGATATGAGCTTCTCCACCATAGTTTCTTCTCTTGTGATGTGGTTTTTGATCTTTCTTGTAGCTTCCCTTGCCTTTGTCATTCTTATTTTCTCTCTTCTCATTTGGGCAATCCGCTATGAAGTGCTCGGTGCTTCCACAATTGTAGCAAGTTCTCTTTTTCTTGTTGGGGAACCTTCTCTTAGCAAATTTGTAACATTGCTTCTTCAAGCCTCTTTTGTATGTCTTCATGAACAAAGCCATATCCCCAATCTCAACATGAGAGCTTTCATCTTCATCTTCACTTGAGTCACTTGTAGAGCTCTCTACTTCCACTTTCTTTGATTTTGACTTGGAGGGCTTGGATGAAGTAGAGTGCTTGGATGAGGTAGTAGGCTTGCTTGACTTGTTAGAATGGAGAGCAACCTCTTTGACCTTCAAGTTGTTCAACTTGGTTTCTAGCTCGCCAATTTTCTTCCTATGTTGGATTTCCTTGTCCATAAGCTCATGAGTAAGAATTCTCCCAAGAACATCATTTGGAGAGAACTCCTCAAATCTCTTCTTCTCTCTAATCAAGGTGACTAGAGTAGGATTTCTTGGAGCAAAGGCCTCCAACATCACCTTCACAACAAAGTGATCATCCAACTCATCACCACCTAAGCCTCTTATCTTCCCAACTATGACCATCAACCTATCAAACATCTCTTGTGGCCCTTCTCCATCAAAGATAGTGAATCTATTAAGTTCGGCCATCAATATGTTGATCTTGGATTTCTTGACCTTGTCAACACCCTCATGAGCAATGTGGAGGATGTCCCAAATCTCTTTGGCAATCTCTAGTCCACTAACACGATTGTACTCTTGGGCATTCAAGGCACTAAGGAGTATGCTTGTAGCTTGAGCATTCCTCCTAATGTTGCGACGATCACGTGGTGTGAGGTTTCCAAAGTCTTCGGGATCATCAAAACCTACACACACAATATTCCACAACTCCAAACTCAAACCGGTTAGATAAGCTTTCATCATATGCTTCCATTTAGCAAAGTTGGTCCCATCAAATTGGGGCAACTTGCCAACGGGTTTAGTAATATCATCCTTAGATTTAGTTTCCAAAGAATCATAGTTAAAGGATACGCTTCTATAATCATCCTTGGACTTGGCCTTGGGCTTTGGCTTGGGCTTGAGTGTTCTCTTGGGAATTCTTGTGCCGTAGTACTCGTCATCCCCATCTCCATTCTCACTAGATGAAGATGATGATGAGGATGATGAAGATGGTGATGGAGATGGTGAAGGTGTTCTCTTTCTTCTCTTCTTTTCTTCTTTCTTCCTTTTCTTCTTCTTTTCTTGCTTGATGTCCTCTTTCTTCTTTTCTTCTTCTTTCTCTTTCTTCTTGTCCTCTTTCTTGCTTTTCTTGCCATTGTTCTTGGAGCTTTCTTTGACAGCCTTCTTGACCTTGTCAAACTTCTCTTGGGCTGAGGTGTTGCCTACCTCCGAGGCATCACCTTCAACTTCACTTGGCAAATCTTCAAATTCCTCCTCCTCTTGCTTGTCATCTTCACTTGCCATATCCTCACACGGTTAAGTGTTTGCAAGGATAACCTGCTCTGATACCAATTGAAAGGATCGTGGCAATATGGCCTAGAGGGGGGGTGAATAGGCCTGCACACAGATTTAAACTTTTTCTGCAAAGTGACTGTCAGGGTTCGGAACTTCCGGGATTATTTCCGGAACCTCCGAACGAGGCAGCCTCCGAAAATAATCACGGAACTTCCGGGATCTGTTAGTTCAGAGCAACTATGAAATAAACTGCGGATTACTTGATGAAAAACAGATCTACCAAATTCTAGGAGATACTAAGGACCTAGCAAGATGATTTCTAAGCAAAGAACCAGCTAGGATGCTACCACAAAGTAGATCGGAGACAAACCCTAGAAGATCTAGTCAAGAACAAGCATGAACATGGATAAGCAAGTATATAAATCAAAGCACACACGAGACAAGATTTATCCCGTGGTTCAGCTCGCCACAAAGGCTTGCTTACGTCCACGTTGTTGAGCAAGCCACAAAGGCTAAGGACCACAAAGATCCACTCCTCTCTCTCACCTATCACTTTGGGTAATAGGTGGAGACTTTCCACTAGAATCACAAGGGTAATACAAACAGCTTGGAGCTTCCACAATCGGGTTGGAGAGCTTCCAAGAACCTCTATCCGTCTAGGAGCAAGGCTCCAAGAGTAATAGATCCACCAAGCTTGCTAGGACTTCTCCAAGTGCTCAAGAACAAGGAATGGAAGGTTTTGCTCACAATCTCACTTCAATTTCCACTCTCAATCAATGCTAGGCAAGGATTTGGAAGAGAGTAGGTTTGGAGTCAATGCAAGGTGAGAGAATGAAGCTAGAATGCGTCACTATTCGGGGGACAAGGGGGGATGACCGTTGGGGGACCAAGGGATATAAATACCCCCAGATCCAGAACTGTAACGGTCATATTTCAAAGTCCGGAACCTCCGAGAAAAATCTCGGAACTTCCGAACCCTGAAACCTCTGCTGACTGAAGCCCGTACGGTCGGAACCTCCGAGATTAAACTCGGAACCTCCGAACAAGGAAACAACAGGGGCAAAACAGCAGCATGTCTCCTTCTTCAAGGGATGGGTTAGGATTAGGATAGATGTTCTATGAGCACTTGAATCCACCCTAACTCACCATTAGTATCCCTCTTGATAGTACGGATTGTCCTATACTCAAATTCAAAAGATAAAATAAATAAACTTCTCCAAAGAGCATAGGTATCCTTCTTCATGTAATTGAGGGGTCTCCTTTCTTTCTTTTGCACCTGTAAAACATTCTTGTACTGCACAATAAACTCAAAGGCTCATTAGCTCTTTAATTGTGTGGTCAACATCACCAAAACCCTCATAGGGCTTGATTGCACTTACACATATCTGATAATTGCTTTCTTGAATTGCTTCTTACTTCTGAACTTCATGCCCAAAGCAAATTGAGGAGTGCCACTCTTCTTATACCTTGGCAAGTTATCTTCCTTCCTCACTAAGTGCCCATCACTGTCAAATTCATCCATTGATTCTTCTTCCTGCTCACTGCTATCCTCATAAGGAGTCTCATTACCTTCATCCTGGATTCCTTCAAAACCTACTGGCATTGCAGTTGACCCTCCCAAAATCACATCATCCAGTGCTGCAACATGACCCCTCTTCAAGTTCTTCTTGAATTCTTTGAACTTCCTCTGAATATCAGCTTCTTCATCATCAGCCTCTGAACTTGATCATCTCCAGGCAAATAATCACTATCAAAGTCTTCTTCACTATTCTCATCTAACACCTTCTCTTTCCCTTTCTTATTCTCTTCTGCAGCAGTCTGCTTCTTACTAGGACTTCTGTAAAATTCATGCAGCTTCTTGGCTTGTTTCTCCATTTCTTCTCTGGAGTCTGATATTGGGGTGATTTGATGGTCATTAAAAGCACTTTCCTGATCACCATGGACATTTGATTCATCTACCATTGAACATGCCTCAACATATATGTCTGCAACCCCTCCTTCCACAGTTGCATCAGACATGTCTAAACATGACTTGTCATCAAGCAGTACACGAAGTCCATCACTCAGAGTCTTCCCAGGGAATAGCCAATGCAGCAAAGCACCATCATCAACTGCCAGGTGATCTCGTAGGTGACCAAAAACCTCTGGTAAAGATACCTTGTCACGATCTATATAGGACAGCTGCTTCCTTCCACCAACATAATGCACTGACTTGCCAGAATTTACAAAAACACCACCAAAATGAAACCTCACTACGAGAGTGTCAACCACATCCATTATGAGCATTGCAGATCAAAACATACAACAACTTCAGCCATAAAAAATGAATATCGGTCTCCAATTCCAATCTACAGACGTCATCTACGATTAAACAAATTCAACTTGGCTGCTTAAACAAATGGAACACCCTAACCGAGATTTAACAAATCATAAAGAAGTCGTAAAGCTAATCTCGTTGGCATTGGATCGAACAAAAAGCACATCGAACAAAGACAAAGCTCAGCAATTTGTCTGACCTCCCTGCAGATCTTGTTCCTCGATCTGGTTCAGCTCCCACGGCTTCTTGGCTTGGTGTTGCCTCGGCTTCAGCCACTACCGTCGGGGAGGGAGGAGGGAGGAATGGAGCCCCACTCGTCGTCTTCAAGGGCGGACGGAATGGAGGGAGGAGGATGCGTCCCCACGCCGCCGCCAGGTCGCCGCCAGGTCGGGGGAAAGAATGGAGGAGAGGAAGAGAGCAGGAGAGAAGCTAGGTCAGAGACGGGGATAAGGGAGGGGTACGCTCACGTGGCGCCGAATCCACATTGGAGACGACGACATGGCGCCACGTAGGCAAAAACCGCCCAGCAAACCAGTCAGGGGGGTTAAACGGACGGTTTAATCGCTTCAGGGATGCGCAGTGACGGGTTTTGCGGTTGGGGGTTGAAACTCGCACACAGCCCAAAGATGAGGGTTGTGGAATGGACTTTTTCCTTTTTTATCATAATAAGGACTATACCCTAAACCCTAAAGTCCTTTTCGCATCCCTCAACTATCAACAAAGTCTGATTATTGTCCTCTATCCGAAAAACCGGACATCTAACATCCCTCAACTATAAATCTCGTTTGTTTGTGGTCCCTAGCTGTTTTAAGAGAGAGCAGTTTCACGTGACGTGGTGTGAGCTCCACATGTCAGGTACCACGTGGGGGTGGGCCCATGTGCCAGGTGGATCTCATCTCCCTATCTCTTCTCCCCTTCTCTCCTCTCTCTTCCTTCTTGACTCCACCTCCGTCGCGCTCCCGACCACCGACCTCCCCAACCAGCAAGCGGAGCTCCCCTAGAAGGCTGAGCTCGCCCGGCCGGTGACGAATATCCCCTGGGAGGCCCCCAACCTCCCTGCGCCACCCCTTGACATCGATGTGGCCACACATCGCTATCCATCACACGTTCGCCCCGCCGCGGCACCCCACCGGATCGGGTGTAGGAGGACGGAACGACGCAGTGGCCGTCTAGTGGTGGACCGACATCGACTGGCTCTACCTCTCCAAGGCGGCGACTACAAGCAAGAAAGGCGCCCACGGCGGCGGCGGAGCCAGGAGCGCGCGGGTGGACTTGGACGGGCAAGTCTCCAACAAGGGGGTGCTCGCTGGGGAAGAGCCTGAAGATATCTCAGCTCCTAGTGCTGGTGGCGAGGGTGTGCCCGGCGAAGGCCGACGACGAGGATGGTGTGGATGGGGAGTCATACCTTTGCTTCTTACCGTTCCAATCTTGAGATGAGGATGGTGTGATGCGCTTGGCGCAGCTCCTTGTCGCCGACGGCGTGTACGAAGGCCCGGTGATGACGAGCTTGTCGCGCACCCAACTGGTGCTGAGCGAGGCACGGCCGAGGATCTTGCTCCCGTTCGTACTCTCCATTGGTGCCAGACCGGCGCGGGCCACCTTATCGCGGACCCAACTCTCGCTGGCGGAGGCCTGACCCGCGGGCGCGGCGGATCCACGATGCGGCGGGGAAGCAGGCGAGGGAGCGAAGCGGCGAACGAACGGCGCGAGTGAAGTGGATGCCGGGGTGGGAGAAGCAGCGGTCGGCGGGGTAGGGAACAGCGGCGGAGCAGCCGCAGCGGCGGTGACTGAAGCAGCCATGGCGGGGGAGGACGCGGAACGAGCTGAGGAAAAGAGGAATCGATCGAAAACGCGACGAGATGGGAACCAGAAATAAGTTTCCGCGGGAATAGAGAGAGCTCGAAAGACAGATTGGCTTTTCGCTTTTGCGGAGGGGGAGGCGTATAGGTACGAGACCTCGTATTATTTATGGCTGTAGGGTATCCCGTACCGTATCGACTACGTATCGGTTGCCTGGTGCCAGCTCAGCCAGCCACGACGGCGGAAACTGGATGGGCTTGGAAAGCCCAACACTGACGACAGTTGCTCCCACCAAGCCCAGAACGGGGGAGATCGGATGGGCCTCCAAAGCCCACCACCAGCACCTGCTGCCCCAAGCCGGAAATCCTATATACCTTCCGGAAGATTTTTCTCAACATAACTTCCAATGTTTGAGATTCGTGCAACAGTTTGTAACCCTAGGAACCAAACTAACCCTAGCTCTCCTCTCTCCTTCCTCCTGGAGCCCGCACGCCGCCGCCGCACCGGACCCGCGCGAGCTCGCGGTCCACCGCGGCCGCGTGCCACCTCCTGGAGCTCGCGCTCCACCTGCGCCGGCCGGCCCGCCGCCGCCGCGCGCCCCCCGCGCGAGCTCGCGGTCCGCCATGGCCGCGTGCCCGGGCGTGAGCTCGCCAGCGGCCGCGCCTGCGCGTGAGCCCACGCCGCTCCGTCGCCCGCCACGGCCGGCCTCGCGCGGCTCCGTGGCCGACGGGCGCGCCGGCGCCCGCGCCGGAGAAGAAGGCTCCAACCAAAATGTTGGTGAAAAATTGTTAGACCCAAAAATGTTGTCAACATTTTTAAAAATGTTGTAACAATTTGTAAAATGTTGACGAAAAATGACTAAAAATGTTGAAAAACAAAATGTTTTCAACATTGTTGAAAAATGTTTCAACATTGTTGAAAAATAATTCAACATTTTGCTTTTCTTAGTCATGATTTTTGGTGGGCTGGAACTACTAATTAGTAACCTTAATTGGGCTTTGGTGGGCTGAAAGTTTCAATGCTTATCTACCTTCCGCTAGCTAGATAGGAGCCCCCAAAGCCCAGACAAAACTATATTTCTGCTCGGAAATCCTATATACCTTCCGCAAGATAGTTTCTTAGGAAACTATAACCTATTAGAATCCAATAACAACCCACCAACAGCCCAACTAATTCCAGACCCTAACTCCTCCACCACCCACCTCTCTCTTCCCTCAATCCTGTGCGCCGCTGCCGCACCATCCGTGCGCGCACCGTCGCCGCCGCTGCCGCGCGCAGCACCTCCCGCGTCGGCTAGCCCCTCTCCCGACCTCCTCTACCGAGCACCGCCGCCGCCGCCGGCCTCGTCCGCCCGGCGCGCCGCCTCCTGCGCGCGAGCTTGCCGGCCGCTGCGGCCGCGCGTGGCCTGGCCGGCTGTCGCGGCCCCGAGCGCCCCGCGCCTCCTCCTCCTCCTCCGCCCACCGTGGCTGGCCCCGCGCCTCCTCCTCCGCCGCCGGCCGACGCGCCGCTGCCGCCGGAGAAGAACCGGTGAAAAAATGTTGATTACAAAAATATTGGTCCAAAAAATATTGCAATAATTTCAAAAATATTGACGAAAAATGTTGTGAAAAAATGTTGACGAAAAATGTGGAGAAAATGAGAAAAAATGTTGACGAAAAATGTTGAGAAATATTGTAACATTTTAAAAAAATGTTGATAAACATTCATGAGGTGCACTGGTTGAAAGATAAGTATGCTGGAAGTTTCATCGGTAGGTAGATAGGAGCCCCCCACACCCACCCCCACCCACATTTCTGCTTCCTCTAAAAAAGCCCTCCTCGTTCGACCCCACAGACTGAGTTGGCATGTCCGCTACCTACTGCTCGCCGTCGCCGACGGATCTCCCGCCGGACGACGTCTTTCAGGAGGTCTTCCTCCGGAGATATTTGCTATTATGGAACTGTAAACATGGTGCTTTGCTAAAACAGGACTCCTAACATTTGCTTTGCTCAAACGACACTTGAAACATTTACTCTTTGCTATTATGGGATTTTGGTCATTTTAATTCATTTATAAATCCTAAATACATGTTTTTTTTTCTTAATGACCGTATTGCCCTTCTGGTCTTCTCTGCACCGATTCATCTACTCCTTGGGCCGACGTTTCGTCTTTCTCATCTCTACGTCGCGCGACGGAAAGAACGGCGCCGCCGCCCGCCGCCACTCCTTCCCTAGCACGCCGCCACTCCTTCCGGCAAGAACATCACCACGAAGACGGTCATGGCCAGGAGCCACGCGGCGTAGAACAGGAAGACGGCGTACTTCTATGGCGCAGAGCAGCGCGATGAACACCTGCAGCTCCACGAAGGAGATGCAGAGCGTGATGGAGAGATGCTCAGCGCCTGCCCGGCCGACCTGACCTCCACGGGGTAGATCTCGCTCGGCACCACCCACCTGAGCGGCGCCCACGACAGGCCGAAGCTGAACGTGCACATGCAGATCAGCACCAGCACGCCGGTCGCGTAGGCATCGTCGTCACCCCACTGGCGTGCTTCCCGCGGTGATACGGTCCATGACGACGGAGGACAGCAACGTCGAGGCCAGATAGACCATGTTGTTGATCACGGAGCCAAGGATGGCCTTCTGGCTGCTGAAACCAACGGTCCGGAACAGCACCGGCGACACTACACCACAACACCAAAATTGTCGTTGGATGATTTGACGCTATAAGCGGCTACAGCATCAGATAGTCTGACGCTGAAAACATATAGCGTCAGACTTGAGCTGACGCTGTAAGTCCTGACGCTAAAACCAGACTTTCAGCGTCAGACAGTCTGTTGTGCTGAATATTTTTAGCGTCAGATAGTCCATTGGTATCTTTTAGCGTCAGATACTCCGTTCCCAAGGATATAGCGTCAGATCATGCAATAGTCTATGTATTTATAGCGTCAGACTGTTCAACAGGACTATAAATATGTAAAGAAAAAAAAATAAAAAACAATTAGAAACCATATACCACATATAATACCCAGATTCAAGTCTAAGTGGCCATCACATTACACACATACATCACATGAGGGTCAATATAAATATATATAACATAGAACATAGAAACTTGTCTTGCACACCATTTGAATCATCCAAACAAGTCGAGCGCCAAAAGATTACATCAAATGCACATCCCAGCAAGCAATACTAGTATTTCGTGTTTAACATACTATGGTTTGTGCACACAATCATTTCTAGAAACTCAAAAACCAAAAGCAATGGCTTGCCAACACAATAGCACATCGAGAACATTACTTCAAGCCAAAGACTGCCCAACACTTCCTGAAAAAAATATAACCATGTAATTAGACAAGGGAGAACATATATGAAGCTATTGTGCAGTACAAGTATCAACCAAGTGTAGATATCCATTTTCCAGAAACTTAAGCCAAATTATATGTTTTTTATCCTACTGTATGTTGCCTGCAAAGTTAGACATCAGCTAGGTTTGTATATCGATTGTATAAGAAATGGTAGTTTGTGTGCTCACCTTCCAGCCCTTCCAGTGAGTTCAGTGTATGCTCCTCTCCACCTCTGTTAATTTCAGTTGAACCAAACTGCCTGAACCACAAAGAAAGTTCATCGTTATCAAAAGCCAATGGGCACTTAATGAAAAAGTGCCATAACAGCTCCTAGTTACATAACATAGAGCATCACTAATCTAAAAGTGATATCAACGAGTCAATGATTGAAGTGATGCTTAGCAACTGTCGCTGCTCACCTGAGATAAGAGCCAAGCAGCTCAGGTGCTGTTGTCCACCTGCTTTTGTTCAAGAACTGAAGCTGAAAACTGCTGTTGAAAATGTATAAACGAAGGACCTCCCATGCTACTCTGAGCTGCTGAAAAATGCAAGTGGAGAGAAGGTAGGACAGATAACTACCACACTATATATGAAGAAGCAACTACCATAAGCAAAAGCAATTTGAAGCTAATCAGATAATAGTTGTAGCTTTTAGGATTAGATAATAAAATTGAAAGATAAATACAGTAGACCACATGTTGATATGTGCATTCAGCATATTACTGGTAATAACTATTCTTATATAAGTCAGTAGCAGCTTTGAATAAAGTATGTATCGGTTGCCATTTAGCTCCATGACCAACAGCAGGTATTTCTCTTTTCAACATTAATGACATAACAGCTCCATGACCAACAGCAGCCCAGACCTTGTTGCAATAATTAAGAACAGAAAAGTATTAAACTGAACATGTTGACCTTCACCATCTAAACAAGGCAAATCGTAGCACTAGGGATCATGGCCTAATCATGTTTGGCACTAACGCAGTAAGTGTTGTGCTCTGACATAACAATGTGTGACAACACTACTGTAAATTTACACAAAAATGCTTCGAAATCATTGCTAGTCATAATAATGTCCCATTAATCACCAGTACCACACAAGGATAATAAGGGTAAGTTTTTATTCCCAAGCTGGGCAAATTAGCTAACTAGATTGACAATTATCGGATTACACAGCTATCAGATCACTAGATGGAAATAACAGGTTGGCAAAGCAACCGGTAGTGCTGTCCCAATGCGCATACATTGGGTCAGGTATAGAAAGTAAGAACTTGCAAATACGCTTACCTTGGTTCGAGGGTCAGGTATAGAAAGTACGAAATTGCACTTCTTCCTCTCTGCAAGTCATTCAATCAGAGATTTAGATATACGTCAAGCAACAACACTACAGGCAGATGGAATCTCTAGCTCCAAACCATCACAAGATCTGCTCCGCCTCCCATTCTCCACTGGATCTGTATCATCATGAAGATTGAAATCAAAGCCAAATCGATTGGATTAGCATTAGGGAGGGGAACCAGCTGGAGATGTGCAGCCGCCAGGGGGAGCGGCCCGTGCCGCAGCCCAGGGCACGCACCGCCGTCTCGAGGCCACACCTCCATCTCGAGGCTGCGCCGGTGCTCGGGGTGCGTGTCGTCGCCTCAGGCCCGTGCCACCGCTCGGGGCCAGGGTGAAGGAGGAGGGTGGGCGCTGCAGCTCTGGTCCGTGCCGAGCAGGATGCGTGCGCTGCCATAGCCCGAGTTGCGCGTCGAATGATGCGCCGCCGCTCGGACTCGGCAGAAGGAGAGGGAAACGATAGAGTTTCGGGTTTGGGGAGGCCGGTTGCAATCGGTTTGATGGGCTGAGGGATCGCGTCGACTGTTCGATCTGATCGGACGGCCACCACACATCGGGTGGCTTAGCAGGCCGCACACGACGCTGGGAATAGCAGCCGCGTGTGTATGATTTGTAATTTCCTTTTTTTTATTATAGGGAATTTTAGACTTAAGTTCTGAAATATAAATGATCATAAATGAAAAATATGTATATAATAACAAAGTTGTAGACCTCGTCGAGATCTACGTCTTGGTAATGGTCATTTCTTCATTTGACATAGTTTGAACAATTGAAATTTAAATTTCAAAATAGAAAATTTCAGTAATATATTTTAAATGAACAAAGTTTCAACTATAAATTTATATAAATCATCAGTACATAAAACATTTTGTTCATTTCTCAAATGAGTTTGTTTTGAAGAAAATGTATAACTTATAAAGATCTAGTCATACAACTATGAGAGAGATGTGTGCATTTGTGAACGATGTGCAATACTACGTTGTTAAAATCATTTAAAAATTATGGGATGGTAATACACTAAAATAGTGTTGTCATGCAATTTTGTATATTTTTATAACCAATTTAAATAATATTATATTTATTATATGGTAATTCAACAAATAGTTACAATAATAACTAAATTTGATCTGAAAATTCTTCAAATTGACACAACAACATATTTTGGGTCCATAAGCATTTCACAAAAAAAATAAACAAATTTAATAAAGTGGGACTATACTTCCTTCACAAAAACAATTATCTCTCTTAGTCACGACAAAGTGTGAGATGTATATTCAAGCCAAATAACTAATTTTGGGATACTAAACGACTTCAAACAAAAATGGCATCAACAATGATATTTTTGAACTAATCGAGATCTATCGCTTTTGTTTAAGTCTTCTCTGCATAAAACTTTGTTTGAACCATTCGAATATGAACACCTTTATTTGGCTTTTGAGCTATGTGGGGCCCATTTATTTTTAGCGTCAGACAGTATGATGTTGTACATAGTTTTAGCGTCAGACAGGTGAACGCTGAATCTGGATATGTATAGCGTCAGACAACACATCGGTAAATGGAAGATTTAGCGTCAGATCGTCTCTAAGTAACATTTAGCGTCAGATTATCCATCTCTAATAATAATTTTTAGCGTCAGATGTCTGACGGTGATTTGGTGTTGTGGTGTAGTGCGAGAAGATGGAGATGACGATCATGCCGGTGAACTCGTAGAACACGGGAATGGCCACCCCTATCGCCAGGTAGTGCCGGTACTCCTTGCTGAACAGCCGCCGAAACGCGCCGTCGTCATTCTGGCGCGCCGCGTCCACGGCGCGGACGATGTCCTTGAACTCGGCGTCGACGTCGGTGTCGGCGTCGTCCCCGCGGATGCGCTGCAGCGCGGCCCGAGCCCTCTCGTGCTGGCCTCGCATGACCAGGCTGATGGGGGTGTCCGAGACTACTTGTATCATGGCCAGGCCACGGGCGGCCAGCATGGCCAGGCCACGGGCGGCAGCATGCCCAGGCACCCCCACGAACGAGTCTGTTTAAGGAGGCTGAGAGCAAAATCGTCACTTGAGGGCAAAATACATGTATTTAGGATGTATAAATGAATTAAAATGACTAAAATCCTACAATAGCAAAGAGCAAATGTTTTGAGTGTCATTTGAGCAAAGCAAATGTTAGGAGTCCCGATTTAGCAAAGCACTATGTTTGTAGTCCCATAATAGCAAATATCTTGTAGTATTCAATCTGTGTGTTGGATTTGATTGAGGACGGTGGCATCCTGCCGCACTGAGAGCCAGCGTGCAGCTCCAAGCTTACCGCCAGCATCAACATCAAGGTCTCGCGAGCTGCAGCACGACCGGCTGACGACCGCTAGAACCGCTGCAACTACGTACTCGCTGGTGGGTTGGGGTGTCACGGTGGTTGTGGCGGCCGGCACCAGCCCGGCCTCGGAGGATCGGCGGCCGTCGTGGTCTCACTACAACGCGTGCAACATACCCCAACAATGCAAAACTGTCGGCCAAAATATAAATACTGTCGGGTTAATACTTCATTGACAGCTAGCTGTCAGGAATTACCTGTCAGTGCTGCTGTGTCGGAGATGGATAGTCTAGTACGACAGCCATCTTGAGGTCGTATTACCCCGACAGTGTAGGAGCTGTTGGAGACACATCCTGTCATTGACACGCACAAACAAACATGCACTGATAGCCCTGTCGCTGATAAAATCAACCATCTGTTTTGATAACTGCTTACATTTTTAAATACTTTTTCCAATGCGTTAGACTATACAGTTTGTTCTGGCATCACTGTTCATGACTTTATAACTCGCATAAGCTAATAAGGATCCAAAAGATGCAACCAGAAACACCATGTAACACCAAACAAGTTATAT